>OY015313.1:26371760-31652657 GCA_955612985.1 Cheilosia scutellata | reverse complement strand
CCTCAGTTCAACAATCTATTTAACAAAATTAAGTATTAAAACGTCCAATACAACAGTGCCAAATATATTTCTCTACAATGCCGATGAAATTATTCAACTATACTGTCCAGACCAAGAGATATGCAAACTTGACCAATATCCTAGTGATTTACGGATGCTTTACAATCTTCTTGTATCATTTTCCAAACTACAATCAGAATCACACCAAAAACAGGCAATCCTCTCCACTTTATTCACATTCGCATGCGAATCGGTTCATTGTATTTTCTCAATTGTCGACTACAAACCAATATGTATTGGTTTCAAGAAAATGGCATTGGGCGAACACTACGCACAGTGGAAAGTCTACAGATCATCACGGTAAATAAATGAATGCATATCTACGATTAAATGTCTAAACATTTTTTTAATTTCAGCAAGAGATCAGCCAATATCTTGATGGATAAGTTCCTTGGGCTCATTGTTATGATTGTGTTGTTGTTTTTCATTGCAAAGCCTGGTGATGACCTTATTCAGGTGTTCCACGTAAGATATGCTAACAATTACAAAAAGTTAATTTTAAATAATTTATATTTTACACTTTCAGTATGTTATTTATCTGTTACGACAGCTCTTGGTTTCACTTAAGGGAAGCCCCATTGGATTGAAGTTGAATGTTCATTTGAATAATTTCTTGTTAGATTGCTTCACCTACCATGTGGATCTGTGGGATATATTCTTAGGTGAACTGCTAAAGCTAATAGAACGAGTCAGTTAATGACGTCAATTTCAGATCTGATTGAACCGATTGTGCGACGTCTATTCGTACCGGTAGCCCTACTCGGTCTAATGGGGCTCTCTTTTCAAATAGCACTGCTGGCGGATTTGGTAACATTTGTCAGCTTACACGGCCACAGTTTTTATATTTACACAGCAGTGTGAGTATGGAACGGTTTAAATCTGGTGTTTTAGCTGACTTGAACATTCTTTTCCAGGTTGTACAGAGTTGAAATTAAAGGCCTTCAAGTATTATGGCACGTTGTATTGGGAAAACGTCGCAATCCACTTACAGGTAAGTACATACATGTAAAGCGCTTTTCTAGTTATTAAGGTTCACAAATCGTTGTAAAAGTGTGACTAAACACAGTTATGCCATCTACTGTTCTCTTTATAACTGCATTAACTATGTTTATGTATATTAAACGCCTAAACCCTTTCATCAGTGCGGTTTTAGAATTATTCAACTCACCAAATAAGTGCAATTTTTAAAACAAGGACGGAACTGCTTGCGTTGGGCTTTAGCCCATACCGCGCAATCAGAGGAAACAAGAGAATGAATGAGAATGAAATCAGGAGACTTCACAGAAAAATATCTTTGCTTACAAGATTTTGTATTGCCATTCTTGATCGAATTCGAAGATCTTGCACAACTATCTAAATGAAGTTCTGCGGTATATGAATCAGTTCTTAGAACTCTAGTTGCGAGTCATTAGTAATCATTAACATTTCTGAACGATATTCAGGAGAAACCTTTTATACGATATTCCTGATTATAATTCATATGTTCGCATCTACATTTTGTAACATCTCTTAGGTACAATTATTGTTTGTATCTAAAAAGCTCCCAGTCTTCCTCTTTTATATAGCATCCTGACCTCCATTAACCACTTCCGATGTTTGCTCATTCATTACTACGTATATCTTTCCATCGTTTTATTTTCGTCCAATTTTTTTAGATAGAATTGAATCCCACGAGTATATGAATCGTCAACTGTATTTGGCTACGATATTCTTCGCCTCACTTATGTTCCTTCTTCCAACCGTTATAATATATTATGCAGTTTTCACCTCGGTAAGATGAATACCTCTTTCTCCATCAATTGTAAATAAAACATTTAACATTTCAGCTACGTCTGGCGATTTACCTAGCAACTATGTTGCTGAAAATCATACAACGACAAATTATAGAATTTCCTCTGGAAACTATCATCAACTGGTGTCTTGGACGTTTCTACGAAATTGGTAAACTAGAAACTCATTCACTTCGCAAAATGTTTCATTTATTTGTTCACCCCTCAGACAGTCTGGATTTGCAGTACATTGAGTTGCCCACCCAGCGTAATTTTATGAAAATGTCTGTCTTTGAAATTAAAGTTAAATCTTCATCCTTATCACGTGTGTTCGCTTGTCAAGCTGGTTTCCTGAAAGATGTAAAAAAACATGAGGATATCTCTCCAAAGGTTATTTTAACGAAAATTCTAAAAGGCACTTTTTGAAGAAGAATTCCAAATAAAATCGCAAAACACCACTAAAATTAAATTTGATTTTGTTTTATTCTTTTAAGGAATGGTTTGATTTTTTGTTTCTATTTTCGTTTTGTTTTTATACAAGGAAAGAAAATGTTTAAATTAATAATTTGTACTAATTGTAAAAACAAAAAAAAAAACGCCTTCTTCATATTCATCATCATTGCTGCTGCGTGGGACATTTTATATTGTTTAGTGGCAAAGAAACAAAAACAACTCAAAGGGGAACACAGACACATGCACACTGCATAATATTCACTTACTATAAAATATTTATTTAAAATGAAAATCATTTGAATTGTGTAATTAGATTGACAAAAATCCATTTACTATACCGTCGTCCGATTTGTATCGCCAGCAATTTTTTGAATCAGCTAAGAAAGATAATGGGTTTTTTTTATAATACTTGTTTTAATATGTTACCGATTGTGTTCCATTACCTTGCTAATAAACGGCGCATTGAGAATGCTACCCAGAATTGGCACCCTTCCTAGGAAATTGACTGCAACTGGGAAAAAGCCACTGAAAAAAAAATTGTACGTAAGATGGATTTATGTATATGGTTACAATTTGTCCAAAGTTAAGGCTGAAACACACCACCGCGATTGCGATTGCGATAGCGATGGCGATCTATCGCAACACGTGTATTCAAGTCTGTTCATGCACACCGAGTGCGATGTATAGCGGCGATTGTCGCGATAGATTGCGATCGATCGCGTCTCTCGCTGCATGTAGCATTTTATCGCTCTATCGCGCAATGATGATAGTGGAAAAGTTAATTTTGTGTGTGAAAAATCGTCGAATATGGTATGATTTGGCACGAGTACGAAAACTTAGGCGCCGAAAATGGGAGGGTGGTCTATCTCGCTTCGTTTAGGCGGGATGCGTGAGTGGTAATTAAAATCAAGTAGATAAAATTGATCGATCTCCTGCCATAGAAACGATCGCAAAAAAGCGCCTAAATATCAGTGATTCGCTTTACATAGAGTAAAAAATTGTATTGTGACTATCGTAAATCACTTTACACGATTCCAATTTACATTATACGGATTAGCTGGAGTCAAAAATTTAAGACTCCAGTAAATACAAGGTATTTTTGCACTCCTTACCTTCTCAGATAATATTGATATTATAAAAGCAGAAAACATTGTTTTCCTCATATCAATCCCCTATATTAGTATTAGAAGTCATTTTTGGTGATTGTCAAATGCGACAGTCACATAGTTCTACTTTTACATAAGTTGATCGTTAAATAGGTAGAAACTGGTCAAAAACTAATTTAAAAAAGAAGCGACAATCGCAGCGATTATAGCTTTACGTAGCGCAAAAACACGAGATTGTGACTATCAACAATCGCAAATCACCTTAGAGGGATGTGATTACAATTACATAGTAGTAAAAAACAAATCGTAAAAGACAAAAACTTGTAACAACAACTGACAATAATTTATGTGATATCATAGTCATTCTCTTTCACATCGAATGCAAATACTACCCCATTCTTTGAATATACGCACTATAAAAGTTAGCTAATTATTTTGTCTCTTTCCTTACCTGAACAGCACAAAGAATCCGTAGGATTCAATAACCATACCAATTATGGGGAAACCCAATAATAGAACGACAATTCCACCCAAAAACGATACACTTCCCTTGAGTTTATGTTTTTGAAAGAAGAATCGAAACGTTCGCTCAACGCCAATTACGCATCCTAATCCACTTAGAAAGAGTATCTGAAATTTAAGTTAATTAAATTATATTTGCTGTTTTCAATAATATTGCAAAACATACGTTGCCAATTGCGAGTAGACCTTTATCAAATAGAAACAGTACACCCAAAAATAGAAACGATACTCCAAAACCCGCCAGGCCAATGCCTATTTCTGTTGGAAGAACAACACAATTTAGCATTTAATACATTAGCTAATGCTAAATTTACATATTCTTACTTTGTAAATCAGTTACTTCAATCATAATTTTTGTTGATTTGTTATAATTTAAACCATTTAACAATTTAAAACGGTGAAACTATCCAGTTGTACTCTAGGTCCACGTAAACTCGTTAATTGACAATAAACAGCTGAGATTGAGATGTGTCAGTTTTGAAAACTACAAAAATTGTGACGTCAGATTTAGATGGGCGCTATTCAGCAAAATGTAAAAAAAAGAGCTCAGGCCAGGAAATGCTGAGGATTGTATCTAATGGAACATTCACATCGTCACATATGATGCAATTCCTTGCATGAGATCTGAAATAAAGTCCAAATTTATACGCTGCGTGATTTGTCGTACGACACTTCTAAATTCTCTTTTGGGCACTTATGGTGCATTTATACTCTTTCACTGTTTTCACTTTAGTGCCTTGATTATCAAATTGTCTTTGTTTCCTTTATTTCTCATTCGTCGTTCGCGGACCACACACAATTCGAAACTAAAGCAAATGCTGACGTCTAGCGCGATCGAGTACGGTTTAAGAATAAAGCGAATGCAGAAAATTACGAAGAGAGCTAAAAGTGAACACAATAATAGGCTATCCACTGCATGGCTATCCCCTTTGCCATCACATTCACGAGCCGCACAAAAAGAATCGTAGCGTGTAAAACGGGTCAAAGAGAGTTTTGATTTTCTGCAGTTTATGACAATGTTGGTAGATGGATTTACATTACCATGCCACGCACACGTACTGCTTGCAGTGAAGCGTTCAGAATTTCTGCACATGTGTTTTGGGCATAACAGTTGAATTTAGGCTGCCATACATTTTTTATGGAGATTTTGTAGTCTCATTCTTACACATCATTAGCCTTGACGAAAACTAATTTGCAAGCAAAATTCCGTAGGCTATATAAATATCAGTATATACAAGCTATACAAATATTATCAGCATGTTGACCATTCCCATTACTCAGTCATAGGCGTATTTTTTTGGGAATCTATAGCTAGCTCACTTTTACTTTTACATGCAAAACTGGTATACTCACTTTTGGTTTTATTATACTCACTTTCGGTTTTACATGCAAAACTGTTATACACACTTGTTAAGAAACACATTATTATTAATTATTACTTTTTGTTTATTTGTTATTTTTTTTTGTAAATTACCAAACTTGGTAGCATATACCCTATGGTTCGACAGTAATTTTGTTTAAAATCGAATTTGCCCCGTTCTGGTCATCTCTTATACAAGTGCCGTTGGTATCACCCAATTGAATTTGAGTTGTACCAACAGTGCTTGCTACTGAGAGCATTACCGCTTAACTTTGCTTTCCCCTTTGCTATTCGATTGCTTAGCAATGCAGCTTTGTGGTACTCGGCCACTTCGATCTCAGCAGCCACCAAAGCAAGTTGTGCGATCTAGCCAGTCAGCGAACCATTCGGTATTATTTTCTTTTGATTGATTTGAATGAATAAATATAACGTTTTAAAACGCCTCGAGTTTCATTCATTATCAAGTTGGTCCTTCAGTTTCCGGATATTTTGGAATTGGTTTTCGCTTGCTTTTGGTGGTTGCTTGACTTTGGATTTGGATTCCTACACAGATAAGTACCAAACGCAAATCTGAATTTTGTCTGTTGCTCCTGTTTGTTGCTGTCTGTTATATGGATGCTTTTTTTTTGGGGTTCGATTTGCTGATGCTGTTGTTGATAATTGGTGCTTAGTTTTGCTGATAGAATCAATTAAAATCTGTGAAAGGAATTTTGGTGTTATTCGGTTTATGCCAGACTTTGCGTTGTGAAACCACGTGTTCGGTAATTAGACTCATTTTCGCAATTATTATAATGGAGACCTTGAAACAAACACGCGGTCATTATAAGGGTTCAATTACTCGACTTTTTACGTTCGCGCAAAATATTCCCGAAAATGTCCATGTTCTAGAATTGGAGGTGTGGTTAGAAAGATTAGAGAGGGCATGGAAAGACATTTGTGATAGTCAATCGAGTCTTTGTGAGTATCATGCTGAGGAGGGATACGGTGATCCCGAAGTCGAGTTTGAAGCCATCGAGGCTAAATACATTATGGCGAAATGTGCGTTCTTAAAGCGTATAAAAGAAGTAGCTCCGGTTCGCAATGAAGCTCAAGACATTTCGCTTAAAGAGTTAGTTGCTTCTCAAACTGAACTTTTGGATAGGCTAGGGCAGGCGACTTCCTCCAGCTCTCGCAATAACGATGCATCGACGGTGGTGTTACAACCAATGCATATTACACCATTTTCCGGTGATTACCGGGAATGGCCGGGTTTCCGCGACGTGTTTGTGCAAACGGTGGACTGCAATGCTAAGCTTTCCGGTGCTCAAAAATTTCGGTACCTGAAATCGGTCTTACGGGATGATGCGTTTAATCTGCTGAATGGTATTGACGTTTCGGACTCCAATTATATTCTTGCTTGGGAGAAGCTAGAACGTCGGTACGATAAGCCTCTTTGTATCATAAATGCGCTTATTGAACAATTTTTAAAATTACCAAGCGTCGGTTCGGGAGATGGTGCTCACTTGCGCAAGCTTGTTGATAAAGCGGACGAGGTTATTCGTGGCCTAGAAGCGGTTAAGGCAGAAGGTAGAGATCCGTGGCTAGTTTACTTACTTATCAATAAAACAGACTCGGAAACTCGAAAGGCTTGGGCGCTAGAAAATAAAAATTCGGAGAAATCTACCATCAATGATCTTATAGAGTTCTTAGAAGAACGTTCTAGTGCTTTAGAGGGTAGTGATCCAAAATCTACTCGGGTAGTAAAGAGCTCTCGTTTGAACATTAAAAGCTTAGCCGTGGTAAATGTGTCATGCACAAAATGTAAGGGTGAACATTATCTTCCGCAGTGCCCAGAATTCGGTTCAATGTCGGTTAATTCGCGCCGCAGCTTCGCTCGAGATCAGCGATTATGTTATAATTGTCTCGGTACTAAGCACTCGTCGAATCGATGTCGAGTTAAGGCGCGTTGTTCGTTTTGCCATGCTCGTCATCATAGCTTAGTACACGTAGATAACGCTAATCAACCGTCTGGTTCAGCCAGTTGCTCCAATGATGTTGAGCCTACCCCAAGCTCTTCTGTATCTGTCGTAAGCAACCATATGCGAAATGAATCGCGTTCGTCGGGAATACTACCTACAGTGGTCGTTAAAGTGTTTGATGCTTGTGGAAAGACTCACCTCGCTCGCGTTCTATTGGATACCGGTTCGCAGGTATCATTTGTGACTGATAGTTTGGTAAAAAAGCTTGGACTTCGTCGTTCCCATGCTCGGTTGCCTATTACAGGAATTTCGTCGGTTGAAGCTGGTGTGACTCAAGGTGCGGTCAATTTAACTTTGAAATCTCGCATCAGTCCACATTCCATTGAAATCGAGGCCTATATTCTGAGTAAAATAACCTCTCAAACTCCATCGCTTTCGTTTGAATGTTGCAACTTTGCTTTCCTTGAAAACCTTCCATTAGCTGATGTAGGATTCAATACCCCAGGGCACATTGATATTTTGTTAGGTGCTGACAAGGCTTGGAGTATTCTACGAGGTGGTCATCGTTCAGATGAGGACGGAAAAGTTGTTGCCCATGAGACTCTTTTTGGATGGGTTATAACGGGTTGTTTGCCAGAAAAACCTATCGTTTCGTTGCACGCAGGCGTGGACCTTGATGTGATTTTAAAATCGTTTTGGGAAATTGAGGAGGTTCCGCATAAGTTCGCTTTGACACTAGGTGAAGATGAGGTAGATGTTAACTTCTCTAAGACCCTTACTCGAACATCTGATAAAAAATACATGGTGGAGCTTCCGTTTCGACAAGACAAGGTAAAGTTTGCTAACACCATATCTGGAGCCTTGTCAAGACTATTCGCTATGGAACGTCGGTTTTCGCGAGATGAAGGGCTAAAGGTGGAATATCGGAAGTTTATGCAGACTTATTTGGAATTAGGTCACATGGAGCGTATTCCCGATGATGAAGTAGAACCTACGTCGGGAAGTCTGTTTTATTTGCCTCATCACGCCGTCATCACTAACAAAATTCGCGTCGTCTTCGATGGTTCGCATAAAGATACCAAGCAATGTACCCTCAATGAAATGCTTCATGCAGGAACCCCTCTTCAACGCAACTTGATTAACGTCTGTATTAGATTTCGCCGCCATCGTTTTGTTTTTTGTGCTGACATAGTGAAAATGTTTCGGCAGATTTGGGTGCATCCGAAACATCGAGATTTTCAGCGGATTGTGTGGAGAGAATCTCCTGATAACCCAATTTCACATTTTCGTTTGTGTACTGTGACGTATGGTACCACTCCAGCTCCTTATTTGTCCATGAAAGTTCTCCGTCAAATAGCGTTTGACTATAAACACCAGTTTCCTCTAGCGTCGCATGCCATTTTGCATGATATGTACGTCGACGATCTTATGACAGGGGCTGATTCGTTGTCGGAGACATTGGAGCTAAAGCAGCAGGTCGTCGAAATGTTGTCATGTGGAGGTCTAGAGCTCAGTAAGTGGAGCTCGAATTGTTGGGATATTTTGACAGCGGTAGACTGTAAGGAAGCTGTTTCACTTGACTTGGATAGTTCATCGCAGTGCACCAAGGTCCTTGGTTTGGTTTGGAACCCGCTTCGTGACACCTTCACCTATAAAATTAATTTGCCTGAACAAGTTTTGTCTACCAAACGCAGACTACTTTCAGAGGTTGCGAAGATTTTCGATCCCTTGGGTTTCTTGGCTCCTTCCACTATTTTGCTAAAAATACTGTTTCAGGAGCTGTGGATTGCAAAGGCGAAAATAGATTGGGATGATCCTTTACCCTTTGAAGTAGCAGAAAAATGGAAGCGTTATCGGGAGAATTTGACCAGTTTGGAAAACTTTAGGATTTCTCGAAGGTTTACTCTAAATTCTAAAAGCTTTGACTTAATAGGATTCTCAGATGCTTCCGAAAAGGCTTATTCGGCGGTTGTGTATAGTCGCAGTTATGGTGAAGATGGTGTGGTAGAGGTCCAATTGGTTGCAGCCAAAACGCGTGTAGCTCCGGTAAAAACGTTATCGATTCCCCGTCTCGAACTCTGTGGAGCTCTACTCTTGTGTCGGTTGCTTCAGCTCATTCAGTCATCGTTAGAGGAAACATCTGTTCGAGTTTTTGCGTTTTGTGATTCGCAAATAGTTTTGGCTTGGTTCTCCTCCCCGCCGCGAAGATGGAATACGTTCGTAGCGAATCGAACCTCTGAAATATTGTCGTTCTTGCCTCGTTCTTCGTGGAATTATGTGTGCTCTGCTGAGAACCCTGCCGATTGCGCTTCCAGGGGTCTTGCACCCAACGACCTAATGGAATTCAAAATGTGGTGGAGAGGTCCGGCATGGTTGTCACAGGAGTTAGATCACTGGCCAATAAATCGAGAAATTGTAGTTGAAGAGATTCCGGAGGAGAGAAAGAGGGGTATTGAAGTTCACGTTTCTGTTCCGGTTGAACATTTTCTGGAAAACCTATCGCAAAAGGTTTCTGCTTGGAGAAAACTCGTTAGAATCGTTGGGTATATTCGTCACTTCATAAACTCATGTAGATTGTCTAAAGAAGACAGAAAATTTGGATATCTTTCTCTTTCAGAGCTTAGCCTTGCTAAACAAACTTGTCTCTTGTGGTCTCAAAACGAGTTCCAGGCCGAAAGAAATGCTCTCAAGACGGATCGTTGTGTTTCCAAGAAGTCCAAGTTGATCTCGCTGTCGCCTTTCATTGATGAAGTCGGTTTGTTGCGTGTCGGTGGCAGAATTTCCAACGCTGATGTTCCCTATAATATAAAACATCCAACTATTCTGCCCAAAAATCATCGTGTTACACAGCTGATTCTATTGGATGCACACAAAAACTTTCTGCATATCGGTGTTTCTGGACTTTTCGCGTTGATTCGTCAGGAGTATTGGGTCGTCGGAAGCAGAAACCTAATTCGAAAGCTAGTTCACGATTGCATTACGTGTTTTCGTCATCGGCAGTTTACGTCAACGCAGCTTATGGGGAATCTACCATCGTCACGTGTGAATCCATCCTTCGCTTTCGCTCACACAGGATGTGACTACGCTGGCCCCATAACTATTCGTTTGTCCAAGGGAAGGAAACCTAAGCTGGTGAAAGGGTACATTTCGTTGTTTGTCTGCATGACCACCAAAGCGCTTCATCTTGAGATGGTTTCGGACCTTACCACGGATGCTTTTTTGGCTGCGCTCAAAAGGTTCATCGCGAGGCGTGGAAAGTGCAGCGTAATGTACTCCGACAATGGTACAAACTTCCAAGGAACAGCTCGGGTTCTATCGGAAATGCACAAGTTGGTACAATCACAGGCGCACAACAACACGGTTGCTGAAATGTTGGCTGCAGAAAGCATCGATTGGCAATTTATCCCTCCGCACAGCCCTCACTTCGGCGGGCTTTGGGAAGCGGGGGTTAAATTGGTGAAGCAACATCTTCGTCGCGTCGTTGGCAATAGTGTTCTTACGTTCGAAGAAATGTGTACCTTGTTAGCCCAAATCGAAGCCCTCTTGAATTCCAGACCCCTTTGTGCTTCCTCTGATTTAGAGCTTGACCCATTAACACCTTCTCATTTTCTTCTAGGAAGGCCATATACTGCAATCCCTGAGCCCAGTTACCTAGAGACACCTGTTAATCGGCTTGGAAGATGGGAATTGATCCAAAATATGGTGCAAAGTTTCTGGCGAAGGTGGCACCACGATTATTTAACCGCTCTACAACAACGCCCAAAATGGAGAGAACCTGCAAGAGATTTCCGAGTTGGCGATATGGTAGTTCTCAAGGAGCCAAATCTTCCACCCTCACAATGGTCCCTAGGAAGAATTACCGAAGTCCATCCGGGCCAAGATGGACATGTACGAGTGGTGACTCTGCGCACGAAAAGCGGAACGTTCAAGCGCCCCATCACAAAATTAGCAATTCTGCCATTTTCCTGAAATTCCTTCAGCGGGGGCGGCATGTTAAGAAACACATTATTATTATTATTACTTTTTGTTTGTTATTTTTTCTATTTTGTAATGTAAATTACCAAACTTGGTAGCATATACCCTATGGTTCGACAGTAATTTTGTTTAAAATCGAATTTGCCCCGTTCTGGTCATCTCTTATACAAGTGCCGTTGGTATCACCCAATTGAATTTGAGTTGTACCAACAGTGCTTGCTACTGAGAGCATTACCGCTTAACTTTGCTTTCCCCTTTGCTATTTGATTGCTTAGCAATGCAGCTTTGTGGTACTCGGCCACTTCGATCTCAGCAGCCACCAAAGCAAGTTGTGCGATCTAGCCAGTCAGCGAACCATTCGGTATTATTTTCTTTTGATTGATTTGAATGAATAAATAATTATAACGTTTTAAAACGCCTCGAGTTTCATTCATTATCAACACTTTTGGTTTTGTTATACTCACTTCCCAAAAAAATACGACTCATATCACTTATCAAACTACGTGTCACATTTTTTTACATGCATTTATTGCAATTTCTGTAATTTTTAGTTTTAAATAATGTAAATTAATTTACTTGTTAATAAATTTTCACTCAAATGTTTTTGTTTAATTTCCGAAAAATCTTCTAGTCATCTAGTGCATTAAAATACTGACCAAGTGGCCACATGACGGCAGTCAACTTCTAGTTTTGATTTTTATAACTACCCAATGTAACAACGCCTTATCGGCCATCTGGCGGCGATTAGTCAAACTCCTAAGTACATATTCAGCAGATTTTAGCTTGATATTTTCGCCCACTAGCCCATTAAAATCGCCATTTTTTTCTCACTTCTTTTCCAAAAATCTTCGGCTTTGGACGCGTGTCGAGAAGAAGTACAAAATATCCTTTTCATAACTTTTTTTTGCTGTATAAATTATATCAAATATGGATCGTAAGTGTTAAAAAGCATTTATTTTAATGCAACAAAAGTCTACATTAAGTCATATCTTTAAAATTAGGTGGAAATTATGGAGGAGGAAGTGGTGGTGGAGGATATAATAATTTTTCAGTACCTCCACCAAACTTCCAACAACCACCCAAAAATGGTGGCGGCTACAATGAACCGCCGCCATCATTCAATAAGCCCGCTCAAGGAGGTAATTAAATGTGAAATTAAAATGATTAAAACTTAATCTTATGATCTATAAATTGTGAGTTTGTTCTGATAAATGTGTTTTCCCTGATATTTAGGAGGTGGCCGAGGCGGCGGTGGTGGTGGATGGAATGAACGCGGAGGTGGTGGTGGCAGCAGCGGTGGCGGTTATGGGTATGTACATAATTTGTTTTCCTAATTTTTTTTCTTGTTTTTACCTTAAAATAAAAGAAAAAAAATATTAACTCACAAGCTAAGACCATTTAAAAGTGTATCGGTGACTGAAATTCTCTACGTATGTTTGTCGAAATAAATAGTAATATCTTTTTTTTTTTCTAATTTTGCGAATTTTTTAATTCGCACTGAAATGGTTTAGTGTGAAATTTTTGCTTTTCAACTTCAAATAGTTTAAGTAGGTATCCTATTTATGTTGAAATTGTATGTACCCAGTTATTGAGCACCAAACAAAATTGTGGTTCGGTTGAATTGAAATAACCAACAAGTTCTATTGTTTCAATACGTTTTGATTGTGAGAGATGGATAACAATACTTACATATTGTAATGTAATGACAAAAAAAAGAAGTAATAGTGGCATGGCATCCATTAATCCGAAGAAACTAGGAGGTACAGAGGTGATGATTAAAGTGTTTAAAAGAAAGTTTATATTTATGTCATGAGTCATCTTAAGTCACAAATATGAAGCATGTCATCTAGCAATACGAATCTAATGAAAGTATAATATAATAATAAGTTCAAAAGACTGACATCTAGCCTACAAAACAGATTTGAGAGGAAATACGAATTCTGTGTTAGTTCAATTATTATTTATGCTATCTATTACTAGTACAAACCGCGGGTTATTAGCGTAGACTTTACTTTATCATAAACAAAATGTATGGGGGACAGAATCTGAAGACCACGGTGCAGAACGAACGTCTACAAATCGCATGATAACTGTAGTAAATGCCTAAGTAGCAAATTCATGAAGGTTCTATGGTATATGTACAATAATTGCTAAAACCATTTGTGTGGCGAGTAATAGGGATGTGCTCGCAAATTAAATAAAAAATACTGGTAATCTGACAATGCCTTAATCATTTTAACTGTTTATAACTTGTCCTCTGAAATTATAAAAAAAAAAATAAGTCCTATTTCGTTTCTCTAAAGCCACGGAGTGACCAGTGTGAGCAGCAAGCAATAAGCCTACCAAAATCACTCGGCTACTATGTGGCCACCATAAACATACTATATTATGTTTATTACCACGAATTTAATTTACATTTGCTTAACCGGCAAATATTGTAACGTGTATAAAATTGTCGGCGTGCACTTACGTAAGAATTGCCATTTAAGAAAAAGAAGCGCTAGCGAAGTACCTACTAATGTTTGTAACTTTTTGAGATAGGTATCCACTTCAAAACAAATCCACTGGAAACACTGTTTGTATTGGTATATCTCAAGGTGCTCTGAAATACCTAAATAGAGATGGTTATTGATTGCGGATATATGAATAAACCCATAATAATTAATAACCATGAGGTCTAATCTTGCGTTAAACAATTTTGAAAACAAAAAGGCGGGTATAAAAAAGTATTATGACAACGAATATTTTAGGCTTGAGCCCCTTTTATTTTTGTTATATTGAGTGAAGAACGTTTTGTTTTCCCACATTGTCAAGACGTCACCATAAAAAACAAAATATGTATTGTATATACATAATATGTATTTTTTGTTTTTCACCCCGCATTTCACACAGAAAAAGAAGCATAATCGTTAACAAAAGTCCGAAAAAAATCGGAATACCATTTATACAACGACATGACACATGAGTCGTATACGACAAACGCCAACGGGAATAAGGGTGAATATCTTGAAAACTTTAATTCGTTATTGCAAGAGAGGATAATAAATCCTCTATCATATTATGTAGGATCTAGGAGGTGATTTTACTGGTTATAAATGCGTTAAACTGCCATATTGTATAAAATCATATTCAGCTAATTTGATTTTAAATTGGGTTTACGTTTGGGTGATTTGACATTACATTCTGTGTTCAATCAATAGTCGTATGCTTTAGAAGACTTTAGGGATTAGAACAATCTTTGAATTTCGGATATCCTAAAAATTAAGAGTTAAATAACGCAGAGCGGAATGGGTAGAAGTACATAAGAGGAAAGTGTTTCAATTGTAACATTTAATTTGCCGTGTACAGCAAGGTATAGTGAATAATATATGTAGTCAATTTAAAGCATACCTAATTATTAAATTTTACTAACAAATACGCATAAGAAATAATACGTTTTTCGATGTGTTATTGAAATGACTGCAGTGTTCCTACTATAAAACAATAAATGTAAATAAATAGCATAAGTGAAGGCACTCGGTATAAAAAAAGTTCAGCGACGATATAATTCCCGTTTTAAATTGTAAATAAAACAACTTTTAATTTAGAATAATTCTCTTTTGGTATTATGGTGTTAGTACGTACACATCTAACATTTTATTAAAAACAAAAGTTGGTTCATATCATATATTTAAAACAATTCGTGTATATTTAATACTATACAACAATTTTTATTTTGGGTGATATCCATTAGCTGGGGAAATAGTTTTAACTTGAGATACATAAATGCGTTATTGAAATCCCATATACGAAGTTGAGAAGCAAAAATTGGTATATTTTGGTAAATAAGAAATACATTAGTTCTACTGGTAAAAAAAAAACTAAGGCACATCGAAATATATATGCATATTTGGTTATTTGGTAAAGCGTAAATCAGTGAAAAAGAAAACTAAAACAAATACAAGGAATAGCTATCCTTTTTGCAAATGTTTCTTGTTTTACAAACGAGATAAGGTATTTTTATTAGTAATCAAAGAGTAACATTTTTTTTTTAACAAAGTGTGTGTAATTCAAGTGTAATTTTCCTTCCCCTCTCTACAATACATCAACAACTTTCAACGGTACTTGCTTGTGTATACAAAAACAAACAATCTTTTATGCATTTAAATGAGTATTCAATGTATATTCTAGAACTGGAGGCGGCAACAAGGACGGCTACAATAAAGGTAAAATATACAAGCAATGCGCTTCAGAGTAAAGTATTTGTTTTAATATCTTTTCGAATCTTTATTACATAAACAAAATATAAATGCATTATTGTATATTGAATATTACATATTAAACAAAGAGTTGCGATTGTCGAAGGGTTAATTTTGCATTTAAGTAAATTGTAACATTTTTAGAGATTCATCATTTCCACTGTGGGTTTTATTGTGTGTTTGCTATCAGTCAAAACAGCTGAGCAACATTGCTTAAACGATCCTATTGATCAGAACATTAGCGTATCGTAGGTACTAGATATGTATGCACATTATTGAAAATGTATTTCTTTTTTTTATGAGTGGAAATTACTATTTTATAACTGTTACATTTATTAGTGTGTAATATTATCGCGTTTACCTATTGGGTTTCTTTCTTGTGATGTCCCAGGAGAATAGGTACAGACTCCTTTAATTGAATTCAATATATAAAGTGTACTAAGCGTAAATTTATAAATTAATAGCAAGTGTTAATCAATATTTTCGGTCAACATTTCAACATTTCGGTTCATTAGAGTTCGCTAATACATCGTGTCCTATCCCACATTCTTTATATTTACCGAACATTCAGCCCTTTTTTATTTTAAACTTTATGTTTTTATCTTCGTTTTTACATCGTTCAGCTTTATTCGGGAGAGCGGCATGGGGTCCTTCGAAAACTATTTGAATAACCATTATTACGAGCAATCGAATGAAGAAACATAAAAATACACACATAATATTCGAAATGATGTTTGGTTTTAGCGTGCGAACTACTCTTTTTATATAATTATATATATATTATATCTTTGCATACATTTATGTATATGAGCTAAAATTCAGCGCAAGCACTGGGTTTCGTAAAATTAAAGTTTTAAGCGTGTCTTTAAAATCCATATGGCATAAGCATAATGTATGCAGTTCCATCTAGGTATTCTAAAAAAAAACTATCCGAATGTTTTAGCTGGCAATTAGAAAGTGAACTTGTTCGTTTGACAACTTTTTTTTATAAATAAACATATTTTATCTCCATGTTATATTTATGTATTACATTCGATCATCTGACACTGTATGAAATATGTGGGATGTTCAGACTTTTCGCATCCAATTTAATGTAAAAACTTAAATTGTTCTCTTCTGTTGATATTCGTGTATTGAGAGTAATATATATGTAGTCGTTGGAAAAAGTGTTTCTGTTAGAAAGTTACTGGCTTTCATCTATACGCAGAACATGGCAGTGAAACCTGAAAGCATTTTTATGGCCAAGAGTACCTTACGAAGGCTTTCAGTTTTCACCCTACATTGAATAACTAGAATTGGTGAACGTATGTAATTTTGGTTCTTATTATAGAATATTTTAAGGATCAGCAGAGAATCAAATTTTAATGATTATCACCACAAACTCTTTAGCGATTAATGCAGTACAGATCCTTTAAGGCCCCGTCAAACAGAGCACGTTTCACCGCGGCGCGGCTTTGTAATATACTGCAATACATATCCCCTGTCACACAGAGCGCGTTTTCAACAACGCGTTAAACTCACCGCGGTGTTCAAACACAGCTGTGAAACGCGCTGTTGTGAAAAATTACAGAATTGTACACTATAATGAGTCAATCGCAAAATATAAGTTAGGATTTAGGATAAGAAGAAAATTATAATCCTAACGCTAAAGAGCACCAGCTGCTTCAGCATCCTCCGCTTTATTTTTAAGTAGAAAATCGTGTAAAGCAACAACATACAAAAATACGATTTTAATTTCTTCCTTTCAAAACAAAGTCAGTATTCTCCCTACTCTCTTTTTTTTTATTATTTTTTATTTATTTTTAAGTACTTCTCCCGTGAAAGGCGAACCTATAACGCTTCAGCAGCGCCCCGAGATGCTTGCAGATGTATGTTAGTTCTGCACTTAAATTGCTGATCAAATACTAAGAATGGTTTTAAAGAGATTATTTCTACAGTGATCGGATGTGAATTTTTTTTACAATTTTTGGGATACGGGTTTGTGAAATTTGGTGCAATTTATATTGTCACTTGCTGTCAACTGTCAACTACTGCAATTTGCATTACATTTAGAAAAGGTTGTGTAAATAAATGCAATGGCCTTTGTCACAATTCTGGCCAGTTAAGGCTTCAGTTTAGCTATCCGTAAAATGCATCCGTAAAAACACGAAACAGAACAAAACTGACACATTTAACCATAGCATATCATAGGAATTCAGTGAAACCTGTAGTGGAATTGACCGAGAAGTTGAACAGAAAAAGTTTTTCGTACGGAAAAATAAAGAAATTCTTTTTCTAGAAAATTTAAAGTTCAATTGCTTAATTTTTTTTTTTGATGAATTAGTTTTATAATTCAAAAGCAACATTTTAAGAAGAAGATTATGTTCAACGATTAAGTTTAAGTGCTCAAAAAAAGTAAAACAAATTTTTTACGGATGCATTTTACTGATAGCTATAACTGAAGCCTAATCGATCTCTTGGACTTGGATTGTTATTTCGTGTTTGAAAGCGGCAAATTGTTTCAATGTCATTTGGATATCGTTAATTAAAAACCCATATTAAGAAATTTGTGATATGAGGAGAACTCATGCCGTCATTCATACCAAGCCCAACTCCAAAAGGTTTTAGGCAGTTTTTCTTGACCGTCTTCAATGCCGTCTAGTGTGTTCGACGTGGTTTATCGCTTCTTCGTTTATACAGAAAATTTTGTGTATTTTTAAGTTTTGATTGCTCTTTTGCGATCCCACCAACAGTATAACATATCCTCTCGGAGGACACTAGACAATTCTCACAAGTCCCTTTTTGCTTGCAACGTTTCACTGACTTTTTGGAACTCGTAGAATAAACATGGTCTTTATGTATTTTATTGTATGACGGTTAAGAATAGTTTAAGAAAGTGACTAAAAATACTCACAACTTTTACACAACAAGAGCAAGTTCTGTTCACATCAGAAGACTTACAAATGGCTGCCAACGCATGCGTAAAAAAAATAATAATTTCGCTAACATCCAAATTTACTAGACTCACGCGATACGTCGACCTATCTTCGCCGAAAAACGGCTTCGTTTCAACACCGAAGTTCACGTTCTCTGAAAACTGTAGACTTGAGTTGACCAAGGTTGTAGATGGGCATTGAACACTGTTCGAACTATACATCTTCGTTCACATAATAACAATAAACTTGTCCGCGCGTTACAAATCATAGAGCTCTAGGTCTAGAGTATCGGGCACAGCCGAATGCAAGGCTAGCTAACATAAAATGGTTCTATATATTAAACGAGATCCGAAATAACTTACATTTTGGTTAGGTTAGGTTGATAGGGGTTCAAATGAATGAGAGGCTTCAACTATAAATAAATATAATGTAAATACGCCTTATATTACGCCAATTGAAAAACATTGTAACTTAAGTTAACGTAAGTCGTGGGGCTGCAATACTCCACAATAATAGAACAGATATTTTCCCGAAAATTAAGACAATTTTACTACTGGTTTGTGTTGTACAAGAGTAACAGCTTCCCCATTGCAAACGATTTGCAGGCAATACGCAGAATGAGGTAATTAACATTGAAATACGTAGTTGCTGCATAAAGTCTCAAGTGTTGTTTAGGCAAGAGATCGAATCGAAAAGAAATTTCCTCAACTTTGCTCACTTTTTGTACATCGAGCGTTTTTAAGGTACGCTGCCTAGCGAAAGTGTTTTATGTATGGCGTGTTATAGTCTGTCGACTGCACTTTATCCGTTTTTAAAAATTACTTATGTACATTTACCTATTACGTCCCACGAATACATTACGGTTTAGAAAAATACCCTGTTGTGGTGTGGACCAGCGGACCAAATTTAGGGAAATCCTGCAACGCCTTTTCTAATCATCGACGGCCTCACTTTTTATATTGTTATTCTCTATCCTAGGCTTACATGATTAGTTACTCTAAATTAAGCGAACAAGAAAAATACGTTTCCCTTTTCCAAATATCTAACAGATCTAAAATTCTAGGAGGATTCGGTGGAGGCGGCAGCATGGGAGGTGGTGGCGGCAGTGGCGGCGATATGGTCACTCAGGAGGACACTATCTTCATCTCTGGCATGGATCCAAATGCCACTGAAATGGAGATTGAGACATTTTTCGGTGCAATCGGTATAATTAAGGTAATCAAATCACATAAGGGATGAATGTGTAAATTTTAATTCTGACTTTGTCGTTTTGTAGAAAGACAAACGGACAATGAAGCCAAAAATCTGGCTCTATAAGCACAAAGACACGGGAGTATCTAAGGGCGAAGCTACTGTAACCTATGATGACACAAACGCTGCCCAATCGGCGATTTCATGGTTTGATGGTCGCGATTTTAATGGTTGTATCGTCAAAGTATCACTGGCCCAGAGACAAAATAACTGGAATAAGGGCGGCAGCGGAGGTGGTGGACGTGGTGGCGGCGGTGGTGGCTTCGGCGGTGGTCGTGGTGGCCGTGGAGGCGGTGGTGGATTTGGTGGCGGTGATCGTGGTGGTCGCAGTTTCGACCGCGGTGGTAATGACTTTGGCGGTGATTCCGGACGCGGAGGAGGTGGACGCGGTGGTGGTGGCGACCAAGGTGGCCGCATGGGAGGTCGTGGAGGATCAGGAGGTGGAGGCGGTGGTGCCCCCGGCATGCCACAGAGGGATGGTGACTGGAAATGCTCGAGTTGTAGTAATACTAATTTTGCATGGAGAAACGAATGCAATAGGTATTTTTTGTGTTGTCTCTTTTTTTTTTAAAAACTAATGGTTCTTTTTTTGCAATCAAGGTGTAAGACTCCTAAGGGAAATGAAGGTGGTGGTGGATCTGACATGGGAGGCGGTGGTTATGGTGGAGGTGGTGACCGCGGATTCCAAAGTAGAGGAGGAGATAGAAATGGTGGTGGTGGAGGCGGCGGCGGTGGTTTCAACCGCTTCAGTGGCGGCTCTGGCGGTGGTGGCGGAGGCATGAGAGGCAATAATCGCCGAGATGGTGGCGGCGCAGGCGGTGGACCTATGCGAAATGATGGCGGAAATAGGTCAAGACCTTATTAAGCATTTGACATAGTTTCATTTTTTATTTAACATAACATTTAATAAAAAATCAATTTTAATGTAATTTCAATGAGAAGTTTAAGAACCATAAGAAAAATAAATACAATGTAGATATAAATTGATTGGCGTATTTTGGAATCGTGTAACTTTCAGGTTATTCAATGGCGAGCATTAGGTATACATAGCGTATACGGTATACCCAATAGGCATCCGAAGCTGGAAAGACATGTTACTCATGATTACATAGATATCGAATAGATATAACCGTAAGTAACAGGGACTAGAATCGAATGGCTAATTTCATTGAAGGCGTGATGCTTTTGAGTAGTGAGTGAGACTTGCGAATAAGAGGACGACACTTGGCCCCACCTTCAATGGATATCCTTCTCTTTTTTGCTAACAAAGCTAAATAGCTAAGTATTCACCCTTATTTCGAGGGGCGTTACGATTTAAAACACGCCAATTTGAATTTAGAATTACGAGTGGCGTTTTTTCGTCCATAAACGCCTTCTGGATCCCATTAGTGTACGCCGAAAGTGATGTGAGAAATTTCACTGTCATTCTGTAATGCGTTGAACGCCACAAAACGAGAAGAAAAACGACGATTTTTACGTTATCGAATTAGAGAACGCCAAGTAATGAAAAACGACTGAAAATGCAACTTTTCTTAAATTGTTAATTTATTCAAATAAATAAATTAAATTATGTACATCCTTTTCAAGCATTAAAAGTAACAAACCAGAAACAATTTAATGGAATTGATAGAAAAAAATACTTCGTTTTCAAAGGAGAGTCTTAAATGTTGATGCTAAGATCGAACGGAACTATATATGTAGCTAGACCACCATCAAGAGATGGAAAGGGTTGGCTGGAAGGTTGGTTGGAAAGTTTTTGTTAGCATCACTTTAAAGCATTTTTTGAATGTAGGCTGTGTCAGTGTCCTTAATTAAAATGTTTTCCTACACCCTTTTGGTAGCTACCCTCAGGCAAGAATCGCACAGTTGCGGAAAGTTATGTCGCCGGCGCTGAATGTTTGTCCTTTTATTGTCTATATCTGGTAGATCAAATGGATTAGATTTTGTCGTTATCTGTCAGCGCTGTAGATCAGCTTGTTTGGATCGTATGTACAATATGAACTTCTTAGCGACGACGTCGTACCCTGTCGTGGAAGTTAGGGAAGTCTTCTAAAATCAAACCCCTCAAAAAACGACAAACGCCACTTGGAGCAAGGGTGATTAAATACAATGCAATAATATAAATTAAGTAGTAAAATCACTACATATTGGTATCGTACTCCGTGACACCCACCACCTCTGCTTGGGAGACGCCAATGAAAATTGGTCAAATTATCGTACTGGCACCGGATTTTATATATCTTATCATTCAGTAACCAACGACGTGCATCATTACTTGGCTTATGTGTTGAAACTCTGCATTTCTGCAATCTTAATAATCAGCATAACGGCTTGCTGGGTAAAGGGGCCAACCCATAGAATCCGGCGAACATGGCAATTATGCAAAACTATGCTCGGAATGTCCAGTTTCCACAAACTTTCCCATTCATCTGTCAAAATGCATTTGAATGTTGGTTTATTTTGTTTCAAATAGTTTCGTGGGCTTTAAGTAAACACTAGTAGATATTAAAACAAAAATGTTTTCGATAAGTTTGTATTTAAATTCTGAAAGGGATGAAGACGATGTGTCTTCAAATTTGAATGAACGGAAATTAATAAGGAGTGGCTCATTCCCGTTGGATCCTCAAGACAACGAGTAATGTCGTTTTCGATTGGTAATCCAGAAGCGTCCGGAAGAACTCTCCGCGATTCTGAATTCAAATCCAGAAGCAAATTTCTCTTTTCAGTAGAAGAACTGTCAGTTGAGTGCCAATCGAACGCTTTCAGAAGCGTTCGGATTGCTTCCGGACGGTTCTGGATTACCAATCGAAAACGACATAAGATTAATTAGTATGTTTTGCAATTGGGTAATAATTTTATTTATTATGTTAACGTATTTCGTCTTTCTAAACACTCTTACGCAAGGCCCATAATATTGAAACTAGCAGCAACGATTCGATTTCTAGCTGAAGGATCGTATCAAAAGAGCGTTGGGCAAGATATGCTCATCGGACTGACGCAACAAACTATGAGCGTATTTATTGGTGTGACAATTGAAGTATTGGTATTTTCCACCCATCGGCCGACCTTTTCTGACGTCCTATACCACTTTCGTGCGCAGTAGCGCAGTGGTTAGTGTGCTGGACTACTGTGCGGGGGATCCCACTATCCAAGGTTCGATCCCCGGAAAAACCCAAATTACATCTTAAGGTTTTTTTCTACTGCGCCACCTCTCGCGAACGTCTGACAAACATCCGAGAGTATAACTTGTCATGAAAAAGCTTCTCAATTCAGCCGTTCGGACTCGGCATAAAATTGTAGGTCCCTTCCATTCGTCCCAAAAATAGAAACTCACACAAACGAATGGTTGCGAGAAGCTAGGCCTAGGGTGTCTACCGCCTGTTGCGCCACCTATTTATTTTTTTTTTTTTATGCCACTTTCGTTATTTCTTTCCACAATTCTTTTGTTTTGCTCCTAAATTGTGCACAATTTAACTATCCCTTCGCCAGCTGTTAGTGCTCTTTCATGGATTCAACTAAACAGATGAAAGTTGTGGTTTGTTTTTCTTCCCTAAATGCAAGGAAAATATAAAAAACAAATGTGATTGCGTAAATCGACTGTAAATGTGGAAGCAAACAAACAATTCGTACGACTGTTTGTCGGAGTTTGACATTTGTAATTTGCGTAACTTTCCGCGGTGGATTTCCGACCTTAAATCGTCACGGAAAATTATGAGGTGTGCTCCACTAACTATTACTATTCTCCATACAAAATCTGACAGTTGATTTACGAGGTGGTAATTTCTGCAGTTTATGAGGCTTTTACGCGTTTAAGTGAATACCCTTATTATTCGTCGATGTCGTTTATTTACTTACATTTTTTTTCCACTGTGCAAATGCACCGCTGACAACGTAATTTTCCATCAAAACATCAATCGTCGGCGTCGTCGAAAGGCGTTCGCATTTGCATAGTTGGAGTTGCGCGAATATAATAGAGCGAAATGCGATAGTTTTCGCCGGCGAACTGAATTCTACTAAAATGTGAAATCGATAAACAGCTAAGTGCATAGTTTATCCCTCTGGGCTATGGCAAATACAGCCTACAACAGTTGGTTGATTGAAAGTTGCTGTCAGCTAAGATACTTAGACCAGCATAGGTCCATTGTGCTGCTTAGAAAGACGGCAGCAGTTGCTAGAGTTATAGGTGCAAACCAGACCCGCTGCCAGCACCGTAATAAAAACTGATATACTTTAACGAACCTAAAATGTAAATGAAAATGAAACAAATTGTTTCCTATTTAAATAATTAAGCAAATATGCCGTAACTTTATCAAACACCATAATTTGTTTTTCTTTTATTAAACTGAACGCCAAACTCAGTTTAATTGTTAATTAATTGTTAATTAATTATTGCATTCATAATGTTTAGGTATACGTATACAGGTAGTACATAAGACTCGAAATAAAATATAGAATTTATTTATCTAATCACAAGTAAGTATCCAGCGGTATTAAATGATGTGTGTCGAACATTACTAAAAGGTTCTTTATAAATATAAATACATATAATTATAAATACTAAAAACTGATCGTTATATTTATTCACAGTTGAATTTATTGAAATAAAACATCTTTGTATCCACTTAAAATTGTAATACTATAACCGTTCAAATAAAAGTTAGAGAAAGTATTTTTCCCAACAAAACAAAATTTACCGATTTCAAAAATAAAAGTTCACACATTTCGAATGTTACATTTAACTTGTAGGTACTACGTACCGGTAAAACGAAGAAAATAGCAGCAAATACAAATGAGAAAGTTCTTATTTTTGACTAGCTCTGGAAAGTAGTTACAGTAACCATTGGATACACTCTTATTCTTAATCGTGGTAATATTTAAAGTGAACGTTATTTAAGTTATTACCCATTTGCAATGTGTATATATTTTTTTTGTATAATTATTATCAGTTTAATGCGAATATTGAATATTTGTTATACATATTATATTTGGTTTAATTTTTAAAGAAACGCGCTAGGCAAACAACAACCATGCGATGCACAAGAATGCTAAATATAAAAATAATTTGGATAGTTGTTGTTCGTCTTCGTATTGTGTTGTTCCACGATTAGCTAAACAAAAGATAATGAAAATGTTTTATTTCTATTTGGAATGTAATATTGTATTGTGCCAGCAATAGGTGTGATTGAACATTAGCAAAATAAAGAGGGATAAGTTATTTTCTATAATTTCGACTATGGAGCAAAACATGAATGAATAAATAGAGCATCACCTCCGTTCTAAACGCGGTCCAAAATGTGCCGAAGCACTTACCTTATTTTATGTGGGTGCAGCAATTGGGAAGCATTTACGAAATATAGGAACAAGCTATGCGTTCAGGGAATTAGATCAATCTTAAATACGAAATAAAAACAAATCGCATAACTCTCGGTTACAAAAGACAACTCACAAACCCGGGTTCATTTTTAAACCACAGCATTAGGCCGTTTTGGAGGTTTTCGGTGTTATTGATCACCCTTGCTTGTCTGTTTATTACCCCTGTTGATAATGATCTTTTGAAGAAGTGTTTTTGAAGGTGGTCTCGGTCTGTAATAGCACAGAACACGTCTTCTCTCAGAGAACAGAACAGAACTTTGATTGGTGATTGCGATTGATATTTGTCGATTTGACAGTCGCTTGTAGACGATTACAAATGTCTGGTCGATGCTTTCTCTTGGAAATGAAAAAAATTTGTGCGTACGAATAGCTAAAATCAATCGACGCAATCGACAATTGTCGTGACGATCGTTGATCGACAATCACAATGAGGGCCCCAGTCATAAAAGTCGTTTATGCTTTTTGTGACTTTTAATGACAATCTCTTTGGTTACTTTGGTCAACAATATTAAAGAAGCATTATGTTATGCATGCGGCATGCGCCTGATCATCACACAACTTTAGTTGCTTTGTAGTTTTGCTGTTTATAAGTGTTCCAATTTTTTATTTAGGATTGCACCATGAATATGCCCTTTTTTATTGCAAAGGTAGATCTTTGGCTATTTAAAGTTTCATAATACTTAAAAAATAAATAAATAAATAGGTGGCGCAACAGGCGGTAGACACCCTAGGCCTAGCTTCTCGCAACCATTCGTTTGTGTGAGTTTCTATTTTTGGGACGAATGGAAGGGACCTACAATTGTATGCCGATTCCGAACGGCTGAATTGAGAAGCTTTTTCAGGACAGTTATACTCTCGGATGTTTGTCAGACGTTCGCGAGAGGTGGCGCAGTAGAAAAAAACACTAAGATGTAATTTGTGTTTTTCCGGGGATCGAACCTGGGATCCCTCGCACAGCAGTCCAGCACACTAACCACTGCGCTACTGCGCCCACTTCATAATACTTATATCGTATATTATTGCCCCGAGTATATCGTTACATAACGCAGAACTGTTTCTAGGACCCACATGTATTCCATGTATTTCGGATTCCATGTTTGCTTTCTTGCGATGAACCACATGTGTTCATAACATGCCACTTAACTATTGGGTCTGTCTTGGACTAGATTCAGAATATACTATCTCCGATGACTCCTTTCTGGCGTTACAAATGTAATGGCGAAGTGAATATACCTTCCTGTGGAGGTTATACAAAATCAAACCTACGCCGGTTGAATCACAAGCCATGCGTCAACCCACTACAACATGACAACCGCCAAATATTGTAAGTTACATTCACACCTAATGCTGGACCTTAGTTTAAAATAATTAAATAATCACCTGCTGGTCTCGGTTCACCAAAATTAAAGGACGATGCAAAATAGCCAAACGGAAAAGCACCAATACCAAAGGACATATGAAAACCATCACCAAATCCAAAACCTTGGAAACCTTGCTGTTGTTCAGGTTCAGTTCGCTGTCCTGCTGGCCTGGGTGGAACTTTATTTCTAAAAATATAAAATAAAAAAATTAGACACAATTCAAAGAATTTCAAAATTAGTAATATTATTTATAAATAAACGGTAATTGCTGAAATGTATGTATGCCGCTATTAAATCCAGGATGCAACAAAACCAATTCATGTTGTCGTTTTATCGTACACAACTCCATCTGTAGTAGGTACCTTCAAATTCGAACAATAGAATAGAATAGAATTGATTATTCTATTAAAAAATAGAATTATAAATAACGGTTGTAACATCGATCCCGATGTCGACATACCTACGACTTTGTAGTCCATTGGACGCTCGAAAGAGGTACGAAGGTACGCATACGCATTTATTTCTCTTCCTTTCCGTTCGAAATTAACATACATAACTGAACAGAGTCAAGGAGAAGAGTTGATAATGGAGGCCTCGATGGGGCGGCTTATTGCTCAAGTTTAAAATACCGAAACTGATTTCTAAAGTAGCGAAATAGCGGATGACTAAATAAGGCAAACATTTATAGAAGTCACCTCGACATATTGAACAAAAGAAGACAAAGCAATTCGAATGTCAATTAATATAGTGGTCAGGTCATTACTCTGAAAATAATTTCAGTTTCAGGAAATAAGATCCAAAAGAAAACAAATTAAAATCATTTTTGAAATCCCATTGATCATTAGAGTTTGAGGCTTATGGTATCTAACTCAATAGCATAGTAACAGAGAATACCTGAATTATGCATTTACATACAGGTAAAACTTTGCATTTTCATAAAAAAAAAACAATTCAAACACAGAATGACCTCATTATTTAAGTGACTATAGGTTAGCTAAATTTATATCACCGCTTAGTTCCAAAGGCAATTATGGCAAAACTTAGAGTAAATGTCTTGGGCCATTATCATGATTGTTTTGCTTTACTATTCCCATCTCTTATTTGTTTTGAAAGTGGTTTTATATGACGTGTTCTTACAACCCACCTCTCCTTATATTTAATTCATCGTCAAACAAATTGCCCAGTTATTAATATACCTTGGAGTTTGCCTATGACCCTGTTAGTTAAATTAATGGAAAAAAAATAAATAACGCACCTTGGATCTTCTTGCTTCGTGCTATTGCGGCCATATAATGGAATAACCTTCTCCTTGCTAATTGCAGCCTTACAAACTGGGCATAGCTTTCGTGTGGGACGTGTCTCTAGCCACTGATGCAAACAGGGCCAACAGAATAAATGTCCGCACATACTGACAACAGCATCCTTTGCCGTATCCAAGCAGATATTACACTCAAACATTGATTCATCACGTTTTTCCTCCGATTTATCGTCTGTTGTTGAATCGTTAGTTGCGGCTCCATCAGTTGAGGTGGCTGTGGATTCATTTTCGTTGTTGCCATTCAATGTTTTAAATCCAATGGGCGGTGGTTGTGTACCAGCTGAAGAGCTCGATGACGATGAGGCTGCAGCGGTATATTCAGTTAGCGGCGGTGCCGATGCTATTGGGAAATCAGTTGACATTTCTGCCTCTTTTCGAAGTCTACTCGATGTATAATTCCACTAGCGTAATGACCTTGAACAAAAATAGAAACAAATAAATGCTCAATGGCCACAAAATCCTATATCGTAAAACTGGTCAAAACAATGATATTTCGGGTAAATAAAAAAAACATTTTGTCCAAAAAAAGCTTGGAAAATTGTTTATAGACTTTATCACAACACTGTATAGATATTCTGACAATTTATTTATATTTTAATCCGTTCCAATATTGCAAAACAACAACTAATCAAGATCGAATGTTTTCGTGATAAGAATTTTTCCCCACGTATGTATAATGTAAGCACTACGAATCCAATAGGTTTTTTTTTTCCGCAAAGAGTAATTAATTACACATTCGTACAATTTTTACACCAAAAGGAGCTTTACCTACTTCTTTTTAATTATTGTTTTCACTTTGACTTTGCACCTATGTTAGATACTTACTTCAAAAATGTTACCGTTGAAAAAAAATATTAGATTACACAAAGATTTATAAAGATTTTTTTTTTTTTCAGTTTTAATTAAATTATTTTTTTTTCTCACTCACAGACCCTGACGTTATTTTCTACGCGAAAATTAACAAGTGCGTGTACGTGTTCGTGTTCTTGTTTACCACAGATAATTCAAGTGAAGGTATAATAGAGACTTTACATGGGCGGGACTGTGAAAATAACTCAACTGTTATAATTTATAACTTGTGCGCGTTCACGAACAAATTATTTTTCTAGACTTTTATACAGTCCATAATACAGTAGGCCTTTGCAAATGTTTTAATTTATTAGATTAATAATAATAATAATAAAGAGGGTTTAGTGCACTGCGACCTTGTGGTCTATTGTGCCCCCTGCTTATACCTTGGTTCGTGCCCTTTTTCAGAGCCCCATCGCATTACAGTTTCGTTAGGAACCGTGTTTGAGGGTTTTTGCTCTGTCTTTAGCCTTGGCAAGAATATCAACCTTAGAGCACTTCATCCAGTCCAGTTTCTTTTATGAATCTGAGAATGAGTAGCGGGTCCATGGTTTGTATATCCTTATCTGTTATCTGGTACTTGCCCAGATGTTTGATCGTCCTGTGGGTCAGTGCCCCGCAGTGTTCTAGAATGTGGTCTGGGGTTTCTGCGTTCTCATCACAAAATCTGCAAAGACCTTCTTCTGATACACCCATTTTCCTCATATGTTCCCTCAGTCTACAGTGTCCCGTTAGGAGACCTGTGAGGATTCTTAGGTTGTTCTTGCTTAGACCGCAATACATGCCTTGAATCTTTTTAGGTTATAATTCCCTAGAAGTTTCTTAGCTTGTCTTAGGCATTGAAGGTTTATAAAAGATGCGGTTCTTTTTTCCTTTTCAATCCTCCTGAACTCTTCTCGTAGGGTGTGTTCCCCTATGCCGCAGAACAGTTCAGGTCCTATGAAGGGTTCCGCTGCTCCCTGTCTTGCCAGAGAGTCCGCAACCTCGTTCCCCATGATGCCTGCATGACCAGGTATCCAGCAGATGGTTACTCTGTTGTTCTTGTCTAATTCATTGAGCCTGTGCAGGCATTCCCACACAAGCTTGGATTTTATGATATAGGCACCAAGTGCCTTGATGGTTGCTTGACTATCTGACATCACTGCTATATCACAGTTTCTGTAATTTTTCTTGAGAATGATCCGAACGCACCTATCTATAGCGCATATTTCAGCTTGGAAGATGCTGGTACATTTGCCCATGGATTCGTAGTGCTTAGTTCCTGGCCCAAACACTCCTGCACCAGTTCCTTCGTCCGTTCTCGATCCATCTGTATACCATTTTACAGTGTGGTTGCTCAGTCCATAGATCATGGATTCATTGCTCCAATTTTTCTTATTGCTGAGCTTCGTTATGAAGTTTTTCTCAAAATTGAATCTCCTGATACTGTCATCCTTGGGTATAGCTAGAAGTGGAAGTTTTGCGAGTAGTACATCGTGTACTCTGTTGAGCCAATGCATTTCTCCCTTCCGATTCCTTCTTTTGCCATCCTCAGGATAGTTTTTTCTGCCGTATCCTCAACCATGAGGTGTAGAGGAGTTAGCTCTAGGAGTACCTCCATGGCTGCAGTCGGGCATGTACGCATTGCTCCGGTGATGCATAGGCACGCCAGTCTTTGCACTTTGTTGAGAGTATCTCTTGTCGTGACTAGGCTGGTTCGTTTTGCCCATGCTACAGCTCCGTGTATGTGATCATGGGTCTCACAATTGCAATGTACATCCATCGCAGAATGCTTGGGCTGCATCCCCACGATTTTCCTGCTAAACTCTTACATATCATAAGAGCGCGTGTTGCCTTCTTTGAAATCTCTTCCGTGTGTTTACGCCAGATGAGTTTACTATCTAGGTGCAGTCCTAGGTATTTTACTTCATTGACCGGTATCAGTGTCGTGCCTGATAGTCGTATTGCTTTCAGTCTCTGAAGTTTTCTTTTCCTTGTGAATGGTACTATAGTTGTTTTTGCCGGATTGATGTGAAGTCCTGCAGTATGGCACCATTCTTGTGTTACTCTCAATCCTCTCTGTATGATGTCACAGAGGGTTTCCTCAAACTTTCCCCTGGCAATCAATACTATGTCATCGGCATATGCCTGACAGCTGATGCCAAGGCTGGTTAATTTATCCAGTAGCTCGTCCACAACTAGGCTCCACATTAAGGGTGATAGTACCCCTCCCTGTGGACATCCTCTAGTTGTGTTTACTGTGATAGTCCCGGTTGACGTTTGAGTCTCCGCTGATCTGGTGCTCAGCAGTTCACACATCCACCTGGATAATGTACTGTTTACCCCTTTTCTCTCTAGGGATCGTCTGATGGCCTCGTGGGAGGTATTGTCAAACGCACCTTCGATATCAAGGAAGGCGCACAGTACCGTCTCTTTCGTATTCAGAGCGCTTTGAATCACCTCCGTTAGCTGATATAAGGCGGTCTCTGTTGATCTGCCCGCTCTATATGCATGTTGACGATGGTGTAGGGGGGATGAGGTGAGCACTTCCTCCCTCAGATAGTTGTCCACTGCTTTCTCTGTTGTCTTTATAAGAAACGACGTTAGGCTAATGGGTCTGTATGACTTTGGGTGTGATGGGTCCTTTTTCCCCACTTTCGGTATGAACACAACCCTTGCCCGTCTCCATTGCGTTGGTATATAGCCCAAAGCAATACTACTTTTCGTTATTCTGATCAGGTGCGGTAAGAGCACATCCCACCCTTTTTGTAGTTGGGCAGGTATGATGCCGTCCACACCTGGTGCCTTGAATGGTTGAAAGGAACTTATTGCCCATTCCAGTCTTCGCCCGGAGCAGATGGCTGAAGCTGTTTCCCAGTCCTCCTTCCGGGACCGAACTGAAATGGTCGCGTTTCCATCACCATTACTGAGTGAGCTAACCGGGAAATGAGTTTCTAGAAGCAGTAGAGCCCGCTGGTCCTCACTTTCTGTATAGCTACCATCTGGTTTCTTTAGGGACGTTGCTATTCCTCCCGTCTTTGCTAGGGCCTTGTGTAGCCTTGCCGCCGTGGGAGTACTAGAGATTGTCTCACAGAATCTCCTGAAGCTGTTTCTTTTAGCTTTTCTTATTTCCTTATTATAAGTTGTGAGAGCCGTTTGGTAGCTTTGCCAATCTCCGTTTCGCTTTGCAGTGTTAAAAAGCCTGCGCGTTCCGGATCTGAGTTTTGACAGATTCTTATTCCACCATGGCATATCTTTTCTGCTCCTTTCTTTTCCTGGGGGGGCAGCTTTCTTCAAGCGCATTCCTGATGGCGTCTGTTATGTCCCCAACTGCGCTTTCCAGTTCTAGAGAGTGTGCTGGAGCTTTTCTCATTTCGAGTCGTTCCAGGTTACTTTCTAGGACCGACTGGTATTTTTCCCAGTTGGTTTTTCTTGGATTTCTTAACGGATTTCTCGTGAGGCTTGGTCGGACAGTGATGGCTCACTAGATACTTTCCAGTTCCTAATTAGTCTCGTAACACTCGTGCTACCGAGTGTGAGGTCAAGTACTTCTTGCCTAACTCTAGTTACAAAAGTGGGGGTATTTCCTACATTGTAAATATCAAGGGACGAACTTAAAATAAATTCTAATAAGTACTCACCTATGGTATTGGTATCAGTGCTACCCCAGATTACATTGTGAGCATTTGCATCGCATCCTAGTAGCAGTGGCATGCGGAGCTTGTTGGAATGCTCCACTAGCCGTTGCAGCTCTGATGATATCATTGGCTCATCTCCTGCGCAGTACACCGAGGCGATGATGATGGTGCGGCAGACTCCTTCTACGTTTAGGGATACCTGTATTGGCACCATGTCTCGCGTCGCATATTCTGAAAGTAGAATAAATCTATCTTTATGTTTTTTATTTATAAGAATGTATGCTCTCGGTTTTTCAGCCCGAGAGTCCCAAATTACCTGTGCAGTGCATCCTTGTTTGCTAATCCTTTGACCTGCCCTTTCAAGATCCATGGCTCCTGAATTAAGACCAGATCTAGGCCTCTGGTAATAAACATTCTGGCTATAGCAGCAGAGGCTCCTATGGCATGGTGAATGTTTACTTGTGCTATTTTAATGTTGCTGCCTGGGGTCATAGAGCTATTGCTCATGCGGGGCTTCTGCCTCGCCCTCAGTAAGCAGCAATTCTTCACATTAATATAGGTTCTAGTAATAAGTTCTATAGTTAGCTCACTTTTACTTTTACATGCAAAACCAAAAGTGAGTATAACAATTTGCATGTAAAAGTAAAAGTGAGCTAGCTATAGATTCTCAAAAAAATACGCCTAGTTACATACTCTACTATCCTTTAGATAGACATGAATTTATGAATTTTTTTACAATACAAATAGTTTTATTAGCAGCAGGTATTCTCTGGGTGTAGGTACTTTTAAAGATAAATTTTACAGGATTACGGGAACACTTCGTTCCTGAAATTTTGGTAACATTTTATATGGCATTTTTGAAACTTTGGGGCGTGACACGCCCAAATGCTTAAACTAAACGCATTAAAAGGCGTATTTTTTGAGAATCTATAGCTAGCTCACCTTTACTTACGTGCAAAACTGTTATACTCACTTTTGGTTTTGTTATATGTACTCACTTTAGGTTTTGCATGTAAAAGTAAAAGGTGAGCTAGCTATAGATTCTCAAAAAAATACACCTAAAGTCAATCGGAAACGTTTCAACACACATTAGGCGTATTTTTTTGGGAATCTATAGCTAGCTTACTTTTACTTTTACACGCAAAACTGGTATACTCACTTTTGGTTTTGTTATACTCACTTCCCAAAAAAATACGCCTATTGAAATAGGTAACTTTTGAAAAGTGTTCCAAAATACGAAAATCTTGGGCACATCATTACATAAGTTTTGTAAAGGGATTTGAGGAATCGCAAAAACATTTCAAATGGCACAGAGTACCTACCGTATTATAAATATTTTTTTTTATGAAATATTTTTTAAGAAGGTATTATGTTCTTCCATAGAATTTGTTATTATTTAGCACCGCCAAAGTACCTAGTAGTACTAGTAGTGACCCCTTTTGGTCAGAAATTCATCCTTCGCACAAATCGTGCGTCTTTGAAGTGGCTGCTGCATTTTAAGAATCCTCATGAGGGACTATAAGTTCCAAGGAGTGCCGCGGAAAATGACGCCGAGCAAAATAATGTTGAATTTCAAAATGTAAGGTGTTATGCCCCCTGCAACCCCACTGCTTGGAGTCACTAGGCGTATTTTTTTGGGAAGTGAGTATAACAAAACCAAAAGTGAGTATAACAGTTTTGCATGTAAAACCAAAAGTGAGTATAACAAAACCAAAAGTGAGTATACCAGTTTTGCATGTAAAAGTAAAAGTGAGCTAGCTATAGATTCTCAAAAAAATACGCCTACTATTGGACTTGGAGTAGATGTGACATATGTGAGGTTGGGTATGTGTAACGTGACCATTTATTTTTTTGGCAAAAAGCGGCGGGTTTTTTGAAGCTAAAAGCGGGCTTGTTTTTGGCGGGTTTGGCGGGTTTCCCAAAAGTATATTCTGACCTGAAAAATGTTCGCGCAAAATAGTAGAAACAGTTTATTTCACGTATTGTCACGTAAAATAGAATATAATTCTTTAAAAATAAACGTCATCAGTTTTTTTAATACATACGGCTTCCAAATCTGGCGTAAGCGTTACATATTTTTGAATTTTTGGATTTTTCGACATCTCTCTTTATCTTTATAAATTTTACCGTAGTATTTACAGCGAATGTCAATGAATAACATTGGTTGTTTCTTTGACGCATTTGTCATGACATTTGCATTTTAAGCGTACTTATGCCAACTGAAGTTGTCCATCATGGTTGTTAATTTTTTTTTTTTTTAAATTTTTAATTAAAAAAATCTTCAAAAGTAGTGAAAAAAGGACTATAGAAAATTCTTAAGAGAATTAAATTCCGATTTTTTTTATCAAAAAGCGGGAAAATGGTTGTGGTGGCGGGTGGAGGGTTTTTAGGTAAAAAAGAAGGTATGTGCAATGTTTCCTTAAATCCATGTTCCTTTAATTTCGCACCTAGCCTAAATCTAACAGTGACCTAAAGCAGGGCCCCCCCCTCCCCGTTTTAAGCCCCATTTAGACGATCAGTTATCAGTTCAGTTGTCAGTTCAACTGAAAGCTTAACTGAAATTATCGTCTAAATGGGGCTTAAGAGACTACCGTCCGTGTGTGCACGCATCACTCGAGAAAGGATCATTTGAGTTTCACTATTTTGAGCTTGATTCGTATGGGCCCAAGGAAGGATATAAGCAAACAAAAATTGGACAAAGGGGCGTGGCACCTCCCAAACAAAAAAAAAGCAAATGCTTTTTCCTGACATTTCGAAAAGTATTCGCTCGATTAAGCAAAAACCTTATGTGTCTTCAATTTCCCGTGCGTCTCGCTTTCGCTATGAAAATTTATAAGTCGCAAAGACAATCGCCGGATGTTTGTGGCATCAGTCTTGAATTCCCATATTTCTCACATGGTCAGTTGTATGTGGCGTGCTCACGTTTTGGCAAACCTCCCACTTTATATGTGTACTCGCCCGAGAATATAATGAAAAATGTTTTGTAGGTAGGTACCTTAAAGCACTTCAGTTTTCAGTAAAAAAGCGGAAGGTTGGACGACGGGTCAGCTAGTGCGTGTATAAATTCAAAACGACCGACTTGGATTGGAATTTTGAAATTTGGCCTTCTTGGCGGCTGAAGTGTACCTACCAGCTACGAGCTGATTCTCCCCTTAGCGGAAATCAGACTGGCATCAGGAGATATCCAATATGAGGCCCTTACTGAAGGCATAATGGGAGCAATGTGACTCAGTTCATGTACAAGACGTCATTTTAAGTAGTAGATGTGAAAACTCTGATGGAAAGTCGTTATAATGACAGGATTCCGTTAAGGAAATCTGGTATGGCTGTCCAACCCTTATCGAAGGTTTTGGATCGTCGCTATCGCTGCAATGTTAAAAGTCTAGACGCATTTGTTCGTGACGATTAAATGTTTTATCTTTTCGAATGTCACCCTGAATCTAACATACAATTTGTCAAGAATACGCTATACATATCACGCATGTTTAAATCCTCTTTTGCACATACGTGTGCGCCTTATCAAAATTCAAGACACTATTTTCTGTAGTAAAGTATCTTCTACAAGTTCAAATTGATAAGGCCAGTCTAGTATTCACCAAAATTGATAACTCGAGCACAATGAATGGACCTAACTTATCACATTTTGCTACTACCATAGGCATTACAAACTCGTTTTTATGTTTCCGTTGATTATGATAATTAGCATTTCAGTAGCTACCTACATATACATAATACATACAAATATGTATTTACAGAAATCATTAAGAAACATTTTATATCTTTTTTGTACCTAGCTACTGATAAACATTTTAATACCTACTTAATCAAAACTCGTGATAGTCCCATTTAGACGGGTATACTACATATGTAAGTATGTACATTTAAATCGTTTAATATAATTAATTTGTTGGGTGCCTTAGATTAGATTACACGTAGATATTATCTAGATTCTAGATAGGCGGAAATTTATGTATACATATTGGTTAAGGAAGATTTATAAAAATGTATACTTGATTTCTAGGGGAGAGTACGATAATTTGAAAATTAATAACGGCTTTTTATTGAGGGGTAAGATGAAACTATTTTTTACAAACCTCGGTCTATCTCCGTCTTTTAGAAGGGTGACTAATTAAAAAAAAAAACTGGCAACAGTGTACATAAATATTTACTCTTTCGACTATACATAGGCGTGTTTTATTGAACATCAATCGAAGCAATGTAAAGTGAAGTAGAATCTTCTTTTCTTTAAAACAGCTCTTAACGATTTTGAAGAAAACGGGACAGATCACATATATGACGACAATCGTCTGGGCCCTAATCGCGAACATCTTTGAACGATTATCGTCGAAACGATATGAAAATATGGGGACAAATATCCATTTCTCCACAAATGTAAATGTATTTAAAATCTGCTGATAAAAAAAAAACAAGAAAATTGCTTCTTGATGTTAAAATTGGGTACCTATCGTCATACGTGACTTTCCTGGAGGATAACATTGAAATTTTGAGGACCATGTTAATATATTTTCTATCAGCCCATGTCGCTAATCAAGTTAAGAAAAGAGGCCATACCTATGTAGCTGTTTTTTAACAATGGATAATGTCAACTCTTAAAAAATCAGCTATTTCTTCAGAATGGTTTTAGAATTTACGCGTTATTTCTGATAGAAAAGTACAATTTACATTGTTCAATCTCATTCTCATCGCTAGCACAAAGGAACTATACAAAAATTAGTATGTATTTCCTTGAAAAACGTCTTCCATCATAACGGTCTTATCGGTATTTATAATTAGATTAAATTGTACGTAGATAAAAATAAAAAATCTGATCTAAACGCAAGGTGACAAACTAGATTATGTAATTAATATCGCACCTACAAAGGTACAGGTATACCCTTCCAGGTGTTTTCAAAATTCTTTTAATGCACTTCGAAAAATATCCGTGTAAAAAATGGAACAAAGTAAAAATAATGTACTATATCACCTTCAAAAGTGTCATTAAAATTAAAGTTTACATTTTATTTATTTTGCCTGACAGGGGCACAAGGCACAACCAACGATTTTCCGATTCCATCCGTTGCCAATTATTTTGTTCGCATTTCTTAAGTGCGTGCATGCAGTTTGTCGCATTAACCTCCGCGTCTAAAATAGAGCCCGCACAATTTGTTGCGTAGCTAAGAATTTATAAAACTGCACACTAGAATACATTAATCAACATCCAAAGTTGAAAGCAGACAATGTGGCTAAAATGTACATCATTATTAGTCTGCGGTCACAACAGCGCTGCATGCATGATTGGAAGTAGAAACATAAATATCTTTGGGCGTTTCTACAAAGCTGCACTTGAAGCTAAAGTGTACCTATTGAAACATATTCAAATTCAAACTACACTCTCTCATGCATAGCAGGACTCGCTACAGAATATTAACGATAGCAAAAGTCCCAAACGACGATATACTTATCACGCCTTACAAATGAATTCATTAACAAACATTTTGCCACGCAGGTCGTTGAGATCACTGGCACTGCCTGCTGTTGCCAACTCCAAACTTCCCGCATATTGATGACATCATCGATCAATCGAACACACATCCAAAGTTCAAACTGGAAAATACTTCAGTCTTGTTAAACTGCTTCAAAATGGCACCGCAATCAGTCGAGTCAAAGTCGCTTCAAAGCAGAAAACACGCACTTCATACCCTCGAAACACGCGTCTATTCAATGCTTTACAGCGATTTTACATAATTCGAAAGGCATTTTTAATTTACTATTTTTATGTTTTTTGTTTTTAATTTAATTTTTTGTTTGTGTTGTTGTTACAATAATAATTTACAATAACTTCTTGATTTCATCATACAGGACAAGGACGAAAGCGCCTCCAGTACCTCTGAGAACGTTGGAGAAAGCGCCCTTGAAGAAGGCACCGGTGCCTTCTTGTTTGGCAATGGTTGCCCAGCAGTGAACTGTGCTCTTGTAAATAATTTCAGTTGCCTTACGGCCAGACTGCATCATCATACGACGACGAACTGTGTCGAATGGATAGGAGACGATACCAGCAACAGTTGTAACAACCTTAACGAGACAAAAACACAATTAAATCATAACAATAAGTCGAAATCAAAAAGTAAACTTACTTGAGCAATAGCCCAGCTGATGTAGATTGGTGTGTTCTTAGGATCGGGAAGCATACCACGAGCAGTATCGTAGAAACCGAAGTAAGCTGCACGGTAGATGATGATACCTTGCACTGATACACCGAAACCACGGTATAACCCGGCAATGCCGTCGGATTTGGTGATCTTTACGAGACAGTTGCCAAGACCGGTGAATTCACGTTGACCTCCCTTGCCGGTATCAGCGGCCAGACTACAAAGATGCAAGCAAATAAAAAAATCGTTAAAAATTCTCTCTGGAGACAACAATAAAGTTTAAACTTACCGAGTACGGGCGAAATCTAATGGGTAGACGAAGCACAATGAAGTTGCTCCAGCGGCACCACCGGAAGCCAAGTTGCCCAAGAAGTAACGCCAGAACTGAGTGTTCTTGTCAACACCTCCCAAGAAAACCTATTCAAAAGAGAGATGAAATATAAAATCTAGCCCAACAAAAAACTAGCTTACAAAGTGACACATACTTGCTTGTACTTATCCTTGAAGGCAAAGTTCAAAGCTTGAGTTGGGAAATAACGGATGACGTTAGCCATGTTACCACGCCAGAATGAAGCAAAGCCTTGTTCTTTTGGAATGCGGACAAAGCAATCAATCATGCCCTTGTATTGTTTGTCGGGTGTGATTTGTTTTGAAATATGTTGCACTTGCAACAGCAATTTCACACGTTCAATTGGGGCGACTGCAGTTTTGGAGATTGCAGCGGAGATACCTCCGGCAGCAAAATCCTTAGCGAAACTCACGGGATCAAAATCCTTACCCATATTGCTGAAAAGAAAAACAAAAAATTATTTATTACTCAAATTTTTTAAATTTTATTTACATAATTTGTTTTTATTTTTACGAAAACAAGTGAAGATTGGAATATTTAATAAAGAATCTGCCTGATTGGAGTTAACTTGTACATTTTGGAAACAATAAGAAAAGTAAATTCCTCCTCAAACTACATACATATGTGTTTGTGTATTCGGAAATTGGGAGGCTGGTTTTTGGCAGTGAAGTTCGGTTACATCTTTCCTACTTAAAGCAGTTACTGTCGAATTCGGCCAGAGTCCCAATTTAGGTTTTACAGGTATTTTATTGGTTAAATAAATTACATTACATCTCTGATATATCCGAATGGGAATTCATTCTGATGATACTCACGGCCCTTGCCTCGGCACTTGCAATAAAAGACTCTGCAAGGCACCTGAGCTTAGGCATATTATGAATACATTTTCAAATGTCGCATGTACTCATTCATTAGACGGGTCACGGGTGTAGGATGATCAAAGACTCTAAATTTTCAGGGGCAATCCCGATACAAATAGAAATGTGATTCATCTGTGAACCATCAAGTTAAGTCGCCCTAGGGTTTATGACTCCCAAAGACTATAGATTGGAACCTATGAAAACATACGGCGTTTTCGAATTTGTGAAAGTCATTTATTGTCAGAAAGATCTTCTAAGACTTAGAAGAAGTGAATCAGGTGCACTTAGACCAAAATTTATACTGTTGCGAGAATTAATATTGAAATTGGCAGGCATGAATGGTTGATCACTCTGTAGGTGACCAAAAGATTTCAATACCGTTTTCTTCTCATTTAATAACCCATTTTTTCTGACAATATTTATTTGTGGTATTAAAGTAATGCCTTTTAATAACCACATATTATTAACGAGTAAGGATATCGTTATACATACATCACAAGAAGCGAATATAGTACCTATTAACGCACATAACAACGATAGCAAGGATTGATATTCCTGGCATGTACTGTAGGAATAGGAACCGTAACAGCCTTCCCCACCTACATAAGAAATAAAAGTACCATCTGTTTATCTCTAGGTATTCCCCATTTCAAATCGATTAAAAGCCAACCCGCATTTAAATATATCCTTTAAGGAATCAAACGCAGCGTCAAATCCATTTAGAATGGAAAGTCATACTAGAAAAAGATTGGTTGCACAACATAGATAAAATTGACAAAAGTTGGGTTCGCTTAATCTTTTGAAGACCTTGGTTGAAGTTTATGTAATCGCTCAAAGGCTTAGCACTTTTTTCATCAACTCATGACGTGAAGTCATGCTATTACGCCCACATGATTTTATTCAGTGTCATGCAGAGCTTTTTTTTAGCATAAAATATTTTCACAAACAATTTGAATCACAAGCTAATATACCAATAAAAGAAATTTGATTAGCGTCTGGGCCGCGTTTATATAACTTGCCACCTCCCGACCAATGTACAATCAGTTGATGACGTAAGAACCAATTAATTAATAGCTGTAGTCTGGTTTTTCGCTATTCTAACACCAACCACGTGGTAACTTAAAAACCGCACTTGATACAGACTCTAATCATGGCCTTTCTACCAAATCCCACTTAATATACAATACTATGTATTATAATCAGTTTGATTTTTTTTTTCACAAAGCACTCATATTCGTTGTTGCATAACCGAGATGTGAAAAGAAAAAAAAATCCTTACGACTACATAGTTAGTTTACACCGAATTTCGATTAAAATAGCTCCTTTAAAATTCGATTGTTAATTCATTTGAATTGATTTGAAAACCAGTTAAAGGTAGAAAATATTACACTATATGTATGTAATTGCTATTTAGTAGTATGTATATGTACCTATTTGTTTAATTTATCACAGAGCAGTAAGAAAATTATTCACAACACTTCGACTTCGGTCCGGCAACTGATTTGCTTTTTGAAAAATTCCCAATTGCTAACCGAGGTATACATACACTCCTAGTTATACATACACACATTCATATACGGCGAAAGCGACACGACCGAGAGAACTGTTCTTGAATCTATTTGCAGAATCGTCAAGTTTAGGTCGTTCTCTCTCGCTTTTTTGTCATCTATTTATCGTCTACATGCGCATTTCAAATTGTGCCAATGGCAAATGCGTCGACTTTTGGCAAACACAGGCAAAAGCTCTATAAAATTTCACATCTATTCTTATCAAACACAAGAAACACAAAAGATACCTATGAGGATGAACATTTTGTTTTCTAACGGGTTACATAAGTTAGTTAACGAAACTATCAAAGCAATAGGAGGTGGCAGGTGGGTGATAACTTTACAATTACAGCACGAGCACGTTGGAGCTTTTTTTCCACTGTGAGCTTGGCTTCATAATTGATTGATTAAATTATAATTTTAGCGAGAATGTTGTACGCTCTCGGTTCTAAAATAGTGCGTGTAATAGAAAGAAGCTTTTCTGAATGAACCAAACATATGGGCAAATATTTTTACTGAATTTTCCAATAAACGCTTTATGTAATCACTGAATATATTTCCAGCTTTGGGCTTCTCAATCATAAGTTGTATGGCGTGTGCAGACCAGGAAGTGAAACTACATACATTCCTAGTTACATTTTATTGAAAAAAAAAAAAAAAAATATTTCTAATGCTTTTTTCCACGATTTTCTGATGATATAACAATAGATAAAGTTCTTAAACGAATACATAACTAGGTATGTAGAGTATCGATTTTTGTTTACACAATGTTTTCCTATGCTTTTCAAGGGAAAAAATTACTCTACGTTTATGATTGTACACCGAAAATCAGCCACTTTGAAAAAAAGAGAGACCAAGATCATGGTTGTACTAATTTTTTTTAAAAAGGGACCAAAACATGGTTTGATGTAGATGCTAAAAGATAGTTGGCACTAGTGAAAAAAAAAACACCATTTGGAAACAACCCAAGTACATAATTTATGTCATGTCTACGTTGCTCACCTGGCATAGGCATAAGGTAGTTGCTATTCGCCGTGTCTTTCGAGACACGGCTATCAAACGAAATGTCAAAAGTTAAATGCCTCAAGTTAGATTGTGGCTCGCTTCGTTCGCGGCATAGGCTTTAAACTCAAGTACTTCATTTTCTTATAGCACCCTGTAAGTTTTGGGCCCAACTTATTCTTTGAAAAACTATTTTTAATGATAATATCATTACGTTACCCAGCCGTGTTTCGAAGGACTCGTACGTCAGTTAAGTATAAATGCAACGGGCAAATAGCCATATTGCTATGTATGTACTTTGAATATTTAAGTACTTATAAAGTTTCACGTTAAGAGTTGTTCTGAAAGCGTCAAAAACCTTTTCTTGTCCATAAGATGAAGCTGAAGTCGTTATGTTGTCGACACGGTCAAATGAAAGAAGATATAAATTGAACATACTTTATTCCGAAGCCAACTCCCTTCTACTTGGGATAAATACTTGGTGTGTATCTTAGTGATGTCAAGAAGAGTGAAAGTAGTCGTTATGATGTATTGTTCCTTAAAACAGAACTATTGTTAAGTAAAGCTAGATATGTATACCCTTATTGTGATTGTCGATCAGCGATCCAGCAATTGTCGATTGATTTTTAGCTATTCGTACGCACAAAATGTTTTCACTTCCAAGAGAAAGCATTGACCAGACATTTGTAATCGACTATAAGCGACTGTCCAATATTGACACTCACAATAGTGGCCTAAAATACACAATAAAATGTACCGTACCTAATAGTTTTACGGCACATGGATAATTTATTAGAAAATTACAAATTGGGTCAGTAATAGCCCATGTGACGCCTGTTGACGAAAACAAAACATAGCATTTCGTTTTTAATATGCCAATTATGTGCTCCCAAAATAAACCAGACGTGCTATTCTGAACACCCCCTATTTGATCTTGTGATTTGTTTACTATAAAACAAAATATTACCTCTCGTTATGTCACTATTATGTATTTGCATCTGCGCATAGCCTTAATGAAAACGTACAGTTCTTGAAAAAAAAAACTCCTACTATGTATATTCGATTGGATTCGTGTTGAAATCTGACAAATAAATTCCAAATTGTAATACCTACATATTGGTTTGAAATTTTCTTAATATACCTACCTTGCTTATTATGTTTTTTTGTATGTTTATCTGCACCTGCAAAAGTGCAAATACAAATCTTCAACATAATCAGCATAATTGACTTGTTTTATTTTTTTCTGACAATCATTTGTTTGTTTTGCAGTTTTCAATCAATGGAAGTTAAGGACGAAATGAAATATTATTTTACCAGTAGATGCCTAGTTTAAAATAACAATGTACGGGGTACCTACTAGTTCTACTTTAAAATGTTTTTTTGTAAGCAATATCTACAGATGCTTGTATGTATAACAAAAATCAGACAATTGATACAAAAACTTAATGATGGCAAGGTTGGCGTTGCTCATACAAATACATTTACACACATAGAAAATGTACAAGCCATTGTCGTTTTAAATTGGTAGCATTTTAAACACTACATATTATGTACATATTTATTTACCTAGGTAGGTAGGACAGTATGTACATACATCAATTGGAATTTTGTATGCTTCATTTAAGTATACCTACAATGATGTATGTAGCAACTTTGTAGGTATAAAGATTATAATATGCGCACTCGAAAAGGTACACCTAGGTACATATAACAGAAAAGAAGTCTGATGATGAACTAGTGGCGCAGGTAGTTCGACATAGCTATAATTTATGTGGTTCTTTTAACAAATTTTAGACAAAATTTTAAAAAAATTACCTACCCCAACTTCATTTGGTAGAGAACACAACTCAAACGAGAATAGTTGTTACTCTTCCCTTTCTGACATTCTATCCGAAATGTAGAATATAAATTCAACAAACAATAAATTGATTGTAATTAAAAAAAAAAACTTGAATAAATGCCTTCATCCGTTGCCGTATTACAAACTCACAGCAAAGTAAAACACTGGCAAAGACAGGCCGAAAGTCAATGAACTTGAATTTGAATGTTACCTAACCATGTGAAATATTCGTGCTGTCAAGCAGTTACCACCTCGGTAAACAGATTATTCAATTATGAATTTTATGAATTTCCCATCACAAACAATGTACATAATTTCATTGTTCTTGATTGGTGCAATTGCATAAGTTTCTGCTTAAAACTAGATCGCAGCACTAGTGTTGGTCAGATGCCCAATATCGCAATACAATGCACCTTTCCACCCGAAATTAATGACCCATAGTCGAATCAATGCCACGTTCTTTCTCACTTCTCAAAGGCGTCCAAAAGCATTTGCCATTTAAAAGGGCCAACTAAAACAAGTACAAGGCTGCAAGACATTGCTTCCAAAATTAGCTTACACGCGCACAATGTCCAATTTCAAGGCTGATTCTATTTTCTTCTAAGTTCTGCGAGATTTCTTTTACTCTCTTCGTTTTGGAAGTGGTTGCCGAAAAGAGAAAGCATCGAATACATTTTGTTTCTTTCAGTTTCTCTTAAATTTTTTCGCAAATTCTTCGCTTAGATCGTCCATTGTAGTTGTAGGTAGGTAATTTAAAAAAAATTCCATAGACAAGTTAATGATAATGTACGATCAAAGTGTAATTATAATTTTTACCCAATTCGCTTACATAATACACACTAACAGACGCTATTTGTTATTTGCGTAAAAAATTTGATTATTCAGTTAAAACATGCCGATAGCAAAGCGACACATGACACGGGCTGACGTTGACGTAGTTAAAATGGCCGAAGCTGGGTACTAAAAATTCCACAGTCAATCGTCACGTGTCACTTTCTTTTTAAATGAAAATATTGAATAAAAATTGCAGAGTTCTTAGTGAGGATTATCAGTTAAAACGTAAAGAAAACATAATTTATAAGATATTGGCCTTTATGGTTGTATAACCGAAGTAATTCATTTGCAAGCATGCGTCATAGAAATTAGCAAGATTTGCAATTTTATCAGGGCCACGCTGCAACTGAAATTATTGCAAACTGTCAATTGAAATCTATGCAACTCACATGTCACATGTCACATCTAGTGATATTCTTAGAAAAGAAAATTCCATTAAAAGTGCAATGAAAAGCAGAAAAAAGAACCACTCCTTGATTCAGTATTTTTAACTTTCTCGTTTTTTTTTTTTTTTAATTTACTACTTGAACTAGACTAACCCATTTTCTAATTATAAATAGAAATTAAACAATCGAAACAGTGTCAAGAAATATAAAGTTAAAAAGAAGTCAAATAGAAAAGAAAAGCAAAATTGTTACATAATCCAACACTTTGAATGAGGCAGCACGAGCGACCGATGAAAATCAATTAGGTATCGCTGCACTTGCACACTATCAATCACATTTATTTGTTTATATAAAATTACAAATTTATTGCAAGAATTAGTTCAATATATACCTGATTTTAGTTTATTTCAAAACGTCACAAATTCAAAAGAACTTCAAAGAGAAAACGCAATTTTCTTCTTTGGTGTTTGACAACTCGCGTGCTCACTTGATGACCGCGGTTCTTAAAGTGATGGAGGAAGCAAAGCAAAATGGTGGAAAATGGATATTTTTAGCATTCAAGCTTGCGGTTCATTTAAGAATCGGAAGTACCAACTATGAGAATGAGATATTGAAAGGAGAGTGTTCAAGATGATGAAGTTTACAAAATGTGCATGCCTTCCAATGAAAGTCGTGTCCAGGGAGATAGGCAGATTTTATGTGATAAGAAAGGTGGATGGCACAGAAAATCCACTTTTAGAAATAATTCTCGCATGGGTATGAAATTAATGTGGTTTCCCATTGGGACAGAAAATCAATCCTTTTTTTTGATCTAGATCACTTCCATGTTTCATTGATAGGCAAAAAAATCAATCCTTTTTTTGATCCGGATCACTTTTTGCAGATCCTTGCACAATACTTGGCGTATTTTTTTGGGAAGTGAGTATAACAAAACCTAAAGTGAGTATAACAGTTTTGCATGTAAAACCAAAAGTGAGTATACCAAAACCAAAAGTGAGTATACCAGTTTTGCATGCAAAAGTAAAAGTGAGCTAGCTATAGATTCCCAAAAAAATACGCCTACTGTTAAATTACAAAAATACTAAAAGCCTCTTATTCAGAACCAAAACGTAAATAATGGACATGGACTTAATTTGGGAGCAATTGCTATCATCTTCGTCATCTTTATACTTCGTCGTCGTCTGTGGACTTCGATTCTTCGTCGATATGATTATCCATATGAAACAAACGAAAACAATTTACACAGCTGATGTACTTTCAAATAACGCACTAATACATTTACAAAAAGATCAATCTGCTTTCATGTTCCATGTGCCACGAAAAATCTGAGATCTGCATAAACATAGAGAAAGATTAAAATAAAAGTTTTGGGTATTAGAAGCATTAGAAGTTATACTTTTTTGGCGTGAAAACTATACGGATCACTTTTAAGCGCATGTGATTTAATTTCTGGCCGTGAATATCCTCTAAATTGTGAATTCAGAAATTAGTAGTAAATACATTTTCTCTGCCACATAATGGCGTGGCGACGAATACTTTAATGCCCAAAACACATGTGCAGAATTCACTGCGCAGCAGGATTACAATACAAGGCGTATTTTTTTGAGACTCTTTACTATACTCACTTTTCGAGTCTCAAAAAAACATCCCTAACTCACTTTAGCACACTTTATTTTTATTTGGAAGTTGGTACGCGTGTTTTCAACTTGACATATTAGTTGGAAAAGGGTATGTTCAAAAAATTGATACTCATTGAAGAAACTGAAAATCGTTCTTAAATTGTATCGACTACAAAGGTTCGTTAACTAATACTGAATGACCTGTATTTCGAAATTGCAACCGTATTCATACTGCTGGCAGAATTCAGGAAAACGTGCAAATGCGTGTTGATCGTAGGTATTGTCTTTCGCTGGGTTTTAATTAATTAGTTTACGACCCCTAGTGGTGATGGTGCAGATGTTTTATTGCTGGGTGCTACTGCGACTATCTGCGCTGCCAAGACATATATCCGGTTCTAGACAGATGTTTTTAATTTTTAAAACAATAAAATCCATCATCTTATGAAATTAAATTACTTAACCTTTTTAAAAAATATTTTGTTTGAAGGTGGAATAAAACAAAACAAAAATAGCTTGAAAAAAGTCAGTCTATTTTGTTGATCTAATATGAGCATCAAAATTTAATACGACTTGTTTACGTGAAAATGCGGTGAAATTATGTGCATACATCAACCCCTGTGCTCAATTCCGGGTGAAATTGAATTCGTGCGGATTTCGAATTTTCGGTGTACCAAACATGCATTTTTGATTACTTTAAGTCGCATTGACTTCTGTTTTCCAATTACCTATTTCTTAATTGAAACAAATCAAGTCAGCTACTGTAAAAAAAACTAAATATGTATTAAGCGATCACACAGAAAACTCGAAATCCGCACAAATTCAATTTCGGTCGGAATTCAACACAGGAGTGATTATCTTTAAAATATTCAAAAAGGAATCGCGTCTATTACATCTATTGAATGTTCACGTTGCATTTTGTTACCTTGAATACAACATTGCAGTAAGTACATATTAATATCTATTTTTCAACAAAGTTTATGTAGCATTTTCAATCGTATTTTAAATAATATTATGTAAGAATATGAAGTATTAAAAAGTATAAATGCATTTCAGCCAATCAGAGTATTGCAAAATATTTACCAATTCAGACAACAATCAACGAACACAACCCATTAGTGAAAAAAACCGCTCTCAACGTTCAAGGATGAAATATAATTCCTCCTTATTTACAACACCGCCATCTATGAATGAATTTTTTCAACTTTCCTATCTCCACTTTATTACTGCGTTAATTATAGCCACTTTTATACCCACTTTTGGTTTTGCATGTAAAAGTAAAAGTGAGCTAGCTATAGATTGCCAAAAAAATACGCCTACACATGTTCTTATGTGGTGAAACAAATGTAAATTCTGCAGCCACCGCAGCACTGCAACATGTCTCTATTTCTAAATCCCCTGCATAGCAACGCAGTGAATTAAATTAAATAGACTTGGCAGCATCGAATTTTTAAATCCAGCTAACTGATGCATACGAGGAAAAGAAAGACAGGAATTATTTTCGTCTGTGTTTCACTCAAGTATTTTTCCCCGCATTGACACCTTTTACACGCAGAGTTTTTTCACTTTAGTGTCGAGAATGTGTAGGTAAAGGGGATGAAAAGTGCAGGGGATAGCCGAACACTGATGGGCCGCGAATTCCCATCCGATTCTTGTATTCTCTTTCGCTCTCTTTCGTTATTTTCAGCGTTGCTTTATTCTCAAACCGTACTCAGTCGCGATAGACGTCTGCATTTGCTCTATTTTCGAACTGTATGCGGTCTGCGCCGCGAGCGACGAATGAGAAAAAAAGGAAACAAAGACAATTTGACAATCAAGGCACTAAAGTGAAAACACTGAACGTATAAATGCACCATAAGTGCCCAAAAGAGAATTAAGAAGAGTCATGAGTGAAAAAATTCTGCGTGTAAAAGGGGTCATAGACAGCAACCGCTGCAAATTGAATTCTGCTCATCTGTTTCATCTGCAGTACTGCATGCAGTGAAGCATTCAGAATTTCTGCACATGTGTTTTGGGCCTTCAGTACTGCAGATGAAACACATGTGCAGAATTCAATTTGACCCCTTTTACACGCTGAGTGTTTTCACTTTAGTGTCGAGAATGTGTAGGTAAAGGGGATGAAAAGTGCAGGGGATAGCCGAACACTGATGGGCCGCGAATTCCCATCCGATTCTTGTATTCTCTTTCGCTCTCTTTCGTTATTTTCAGCGTTGCTTTATTCTCAAACCGTACTCAGTCGCGATAGACGTCTGCATTTGTTCTATTTTCGAACTGTATGCGGTCTGCGCTTCGAAAATGCAGCTACCACCGCGAGCGACGAATGAGAAAAAAAGGAAACAAAGACAATTTGACAATCAAGGCACTAAAGTGAAAACACTCAACGTATAAATGCACCATAAGTGCCCAAAAGAGAATTAAGAAGAGTCATGAGTGAAAAAACTCTGCGTGTAAAAGGGGTCTTTGCAGTGGTTGCTGTCAATGAGGGGAAAAATATGTGAGTGAAACAAAGGCGACAAATAATTCCCGTCTCTCTTTTCGTCGTATGCATCAGTAGCTGAATTTAAAAATTCGATGCTGCCAAGTCTACTTAATTTAATTCACTGCGTTGCTATGCACGGTCCCGGCACTTTATGAACGTAATAGTCATACAAACCACAGTACACATATTAAAGGTAATATATTGCGCATTATGCAATACGGCGGCCTATTATGACTGCAAAAATAAACGTATAAAATAATAATCGTGCTGACAATTGTGACTATTGGTATTTCTATGAAAACGCATGCCTTTTTGACAGATGCGCAGAACGAAACCGAAATAAGTGTTCAGAATATAATTACCTTGTGTACATAATACACCTTGGTCACAAGCAACCTATTATGTAGTGTGTGCCTTGTGGTAATGGTAAAAGTAGATAATGCTACTTAGGTCAAAATCAAGTGGTAGAGTAGTGGTGATGGGATTCCCTTTTTAACCTATGATTGCTGACAGCAGCCGCTTCTACAGCAATTAAGAATTATAGAGGAGCGCTGAACGCACCCCAACCCGTCCACAATATTTTCGCACCTCGGATTAATTATAACGAAGGCCAACCTAACCTGCAGGCTGCAGGGCAGCTGAAATCTGGCTGAAATCACTCTTGGTTTGGTTTGGGCTTGATTCTTGAATTGCATCTGAAACTTGTATCTCGATTCTAGATTATTCTAAATTGTAGATATGAAATCGGATTGGTTGTCATGTCAATGCCAGTATCAAAGACAAGAGAGATTATGTTTAGTTTATGGCATAATTAAAAACTAAATCAACAGAATCAGTACCAAAGCGTGACATGACAACTAATCACTATGCCGGATATTTCTAGTATGCGTGTGTGTAGTAGGCACTCTTATAATTTAGTTAAATTACCTACTTGCCGAACTACATAACCCAATAGTAATTTAAATGTATTAACTAACTAAACAATAGTCAACCAAATTAAACCAATGGCTGCTGAGTGCTGACTCATTTATCTCTACAAAAGATGCTTCGGAACATTCAATTGTCAAATAAGCAGTAATACAATGCAATGTCATACTTGTTTAATATGTAATAATAAAACCATTATCTTAATGTTTGCTTAAGTATAAGTACTTGAACGACAAGTTAGACAAGATAACACCTCAGCAGTGCTGGAAATTAAAAAGTTTTTCTCGATTCATTTCAATGGAGGTGCTTGTCTTTGGGTCAGCAATTGTCGATTTTATTTGGTAACTAGCCTTATTTTTCATCTGCTTTCAAGTCAGTTTAATTACCCCATTTTTAGCTATGTTCCCCGGCTGCCTAAGGCTGGAGAAACATTGCATGGCAGTTCATTTGCGACTGGATTTGGTGGAAAAGGCGCTAATCAATGTGTGGCAGCCGCTAAATTGGGTGCTAAAACTACAATGATTGCCAAGGTTGGCGATGACGCTTGGGGTAAAAACTATGTGGATCACCTTCAAGGGGAAAATGTGAAAACCGATTACATCGAAATATGCCCTAACGAAGTAAGACATTTTTACATAATCACTGGAAAGGTATCATAAGCATTTTGTAGACAACGGGAATAGCTCAAATTAGCGTTGCTGACGGCGGAGAGAACAACATTGTCATTGTAGCTGGCGCAAATAACTGTCTTTCAGCAAACGATGTGAAAAAAGCTGCCGAGTTGTTCAAGAAATCAAAGGTAGCCTTGCTTATTCACCTGCACAGATATCTCACTCCTATTTACTTTATCTAAGATTCTAATATGCCAATTGGAGACGCCTATTGAAGCAACAATTGCCGCTCTTAAGCAGTTTCAAGGTACTTCCATCCTTAATGGCGCACCAGCTTTAGAGGATACTCCTACAGAACTGCTGCAATACTCATCAATATTCTGTGTCAATGAAAGCGAAGCAGAATTGATAACAGGTTTTCCAATCAATAGCATAGGGTATGATTTTTCCAAAAACACTTCAATCCATATAAAAAATTAATTTTTCAGGGATTCAAAGGCAGCTTTACTACGTCTTATTGAAATGGGTGCCAACACAGTTATTATTACTCTTGGCCCACTTGGCGCTGTGTATATGAAAAAGGAGAATACTCAAGAAGTCATCCATGTTCCAACGCAAAAGGTAGACAAAGTTATCGACACCACTGGCGCTGGTGACTCATTTATTGGGTCTCTGGCTTTCTACTTAGCAACTCATCCAGAGCTGCCACTGCATCAGCAAATTGGTGCTGCGTGCAAAGTTGCCTCATATTCGGTGCAGCATCCAGGAACACAATCAAGTTTCCCCGACGCCAAGAGTGTCTGCATTAACTTTACCGAAAAGCAATTCGAATGGACCTCACATTAAAAAAAAAAAAAACAGACATGCGAGGCTGGTATATATTATTCTCCATCTATATTTGTCACAAAACAGGTTATATGATACATTTGTTAATGATTTTCCAAATACAAAAGATGAATCGATAAATTATAAAAAAAGTTACTCTATTTTGTTTTTGTTATATATTATAATATAATAACACATATTGGTGGTAAGATGTCGTTACTTTTTCCCAGATTTCTTTATTCCACCACCAACAAGGGGACCTTTCTGAGCTGCCTTCTGTTTTGCCTGCTCCAATGCTTTCTGGGCATCCTTCTGCTTTTGTTTGAAAGCCATGTCGTTTTCGTCCATGTCTTTTTCACCCTTCTTGGGGGCTTTTAATGGCTTTTTCTTACCACCTTCACGGCCAGACATTTTCAAACGTTTATTATGGTTAACCTAAGTTGGAGCGAACATTTTTATTTGTATTTTTTTTAACCAGAGAAGAAAAAAATATTTTACCGAAATTCACTCCAGACAATCCAAAATTTGACACTACAGTCATGCTGCATGGGATGGGGGGCACATGCCTAGAATAGAAGACATTTTCGAAAGAGAGTACTAGATTAGTTATAAAAGTACTAGTTTTTTTAATTTAACAGAATAGGTAGGTATAGTTTTTTCATTTGGCATGAAATGTTATTTTTACACATTTCTACCATAGATTTAGGGCCGGTTTGTTCATCTTTGGTCAACTCTAATCAACGGTTATTCCAGTTGATAACCATAGAATGGGCTGGGCAAAATCCTCATACTTATGTCCTTCTCGTGGGCGCCCGCCTGAAAATGGCTAATCAGCTTGCCTGGTTAGTGTCAGCCAAGGGTCTCACTTACATATCAGCCGTACGCTGCGATTCGTTGCAAAGTACGACTGATGTGAAAGCGTGAACCATTAGATGAGGTGGGAGTCAACCTTAAAGGTCGTTTGCTGATGCGACTCACAACGATTTGGGTTCTACTTAGCTTCTTATGGACTGCTTTCCTGTAAGGCACTGTAGGAGTCTGTGTAGAGCTTAAGTCTTTGTGTGCCGTATCGGCAAATGGCCCTAAATCGCGGCCGGACCAAGGTGTCATACGACCCGTGCCGAGGGTCAGCCTGGCTGGGGGCCATAGCTCAGTCGCTAACGGAGTATCCGGATACCTGGCGACCTCCGGATTAGCCAGCCTTGTCTGTATATGCGAATCTCTGTACAGATGGACCTCCTTTCTTCGCTACTCGTGGGTTCAAAATTTAAATGGAAACTAAAGATACAAAAAACAAAAACAAAAATGAGACCGGTTCTCCTTTAAAACCGGGCGGTAGTACGGCGACATCGTTGTCTACTGGTTCGGCTCCTGCATCGGTGAGCAGTGGAAAGATTGTGACTATTCATGGTACATCCACTGTAAGCTGTTGCAGCGGGCCAAGTAAAGGTACACCTTCTAGCGGTGGTAGGATTGTGAGCAAACATGGCCCTTCCACTGCTACAAATACTAAGGAGCACAAAACTCAAGCGACTCCTAATGCGCCAGCGCGCCGTCGCACTCCTTCCAAAGGCATGTACAAAAAACGTCGCTACGCCTTCCACATCCTAAAGGTCTCTGGAGAAACTTTGGAGGCTGATAGGACTGCGGAACAAAAGAGCAAAATCGCATGGGCGAAAAAACTGCTTGGGAACGATCCACTAAAGACCAGCAAGGACTCCACGTCTAAGCGCCAGAGATCGTTGGAGGAGGCCTCGCCGGCCCCCAAAAGACCTAAGGTGAGTAATACCACCAACTCCCAAAAGTCTTCCAACGTCACATCTCAAAAGTCTTTTAGTGACGTTCTCAAAGACAAGATTGTGGTCGCTGTTATTGACCGTAGTGACGATGATGGCACGATCTCCCCTGAACGGTGGAAGGTAGTCAAACTGAAGCTTTCTGGAACTTTCCTAAGCATCATGAGGGACTACCCGGGACCACCTCCTATCACTTGCGATGGTGGATGGCATCAAGGCCACGTGAAACTGATCGCCTGCGACGACAAGAGGTCTTGTGATCTCTATAGGATCGCTGTAAGCAGACTGGGTGAAGTCTGGCCTGGTGCAAAGCTCGAGGTCGTTGATAGGGAAGAAATCCCTAACAGACCCCGAACTCGTACCTGGATCCCGGCTGAACCCTCATCTACTGAGGAAATTCTGGAGATCATCAGACTGAGTAATCCGTCACTCCCAACTCACAACTGGAAAGTCGTAAAGTTGGAGGAGCAAAGGGGTCTTTATAGATGCGCGCTAATTGTGATCAATAAAGAGTCCCTTGTTCCTCTGGCCGAGACTCAGGGTGTGATACGATTCGGCTTCGAGCCAATCACGTTGCGAGTCTACAAAAAAGACGAAGTAAATTCAGGCAAACTGCCTCCTTTCCCTGCTGGTTCTGAACCCGAACCTGCTACTTCTGACCCTGGAGCATCAGTCTCATTTCCATCGTTAGATGATGATGACTCCAATACAGCCACGCCTACCATGGATGACACCTTGTCAGACATGGACACGGAGGACTGTATGAACAAGATTCTTCTTGACGAAGACGCACTTCTTGGTTCATCCTCGGAATCGGAGGACCTAAGCAACACTGTGGTGGAGGTTCAACCTCCTGTCTGTAGCAAAAATGCTTCAAATACTACAGATTAACCTTCACCACTCTAAAGAGGCTTCGGCCGCCCTCATTCTCCGCCTTTCAAATGGCAGAGAAGACATTGTCTTGATACAGGAACCATGGATTGACAACAGTGTGGTTCGTGGACTCAAGACTCCTCAATACGAATCCCTATATGTAACTGACAAAGGTAAACCCAGAACTTGCATATTAGCGAAACGTAGCCTTAACCTACTAATACTCCCTAATTTCAGCGATCCAGATATAACAGCAGCTAGATTGGTCACTGCTAAAGGCACGTACTGGCTTGCATCGGCATATCTGGCCTACGACTACGTGGGCCCTCTCCCCGGAAACAAAATGGGGAGAATGATCGCGGAAGCAGAGAGGACCAAAATCAACCTCATTATCGGATGTGATGCTAATGCCCATCACTCGGTATGGGGAAGTACAGACATTAACGATAGAGGTGAGTCACTTTTTGATTATATCTTAAGCACTAACCTTATTGTATGTAATGTGGGAAATGAACCTACCTTCATAACAAAAAACCGACAGGAAGTATTAGACATTACTCTTGTCTCCGACACCGTTAGTCAGATGATCACCAACTGGAAAGTATCACCTGAACACTCCTTTTCAGATCACCGGTATATCCAATTCAACTTAGCCGATGACCCTCCCCGCCAACTTCCATTTAGAAACCCTAGGAAAACAGATTGGCTCAAATATAGGGATATACTGAAACAATCAGTTACACCTGACCTTTTAAATCCCCCCTGCAGTACCAATGAGCTTGATCGCAAAGTCAAAAATCTCACCCTGGCTTTCAACAAAGCTATGTCTTCTTCTTGTCCTCTCATTCTACCTAGGGGTAAGAAGAAACCGCACTGGTGGAACTCAGATTTGGGACTACTTAAAACTAAGTGCAGAAAGCTTTTTAATCGTGCTAAAGACACAAGAGAAGCGACACACTGGGACTCCTACAAGGTATCCCTAAAAATATATAAAAAGGAGCTAAGGAAAGCTAAGCGTACATCTTGGATGCTCTTCTGCGGTAAAATAGAAGAGTCATCTGAGGCATCAAGACTTAGGAAAATACTCTCCACAAATCCAACAATGCCTAGCTGCTTGAAAAAGACGGATGGCTCTTGGACGACTTCTAGCGAGGAATCGCTCAATCTGCTGCTCGACATCCATTTCCCAGGCAGCTCCAGCAGTATAAGTCACTCAGATCCAATTAGATCAAATGTGCAATTTACCAATTTTCAAGGTCTGATCACTAGAGACAAATTGCTTTGGGCGCTACGTAGCTTCAAACCATACAAATCCCCAGGACCAGACGGCATAATACCAGCCGAGCTACAAAACACCTCAGATATCATCCTGCCAGTGTTGGAGATAATCCTAAATAGCTGTTTAAATCTGGTGTATATTCCCTTGTTATGGAGAGAAGTAAAAGTGGTTTTTATACCCAAAGCAGGCAAATGCTCTCACGTTAGTCCAAAGGACCTCAGGCCTATTAGTCTTTCGTCATTCCTCCTAAAAACTCTAGAACGACTGATCGAAATCCATCTACGCAAAAGCATTGATACGAAACTTCTATCCACTGCTCAACATGCTTACTCTAAAGGTAAATCCGTGGAAACAGCTCTGCATACACTGACATGTTCCATCGAGGATTCCCTCCGTCACAAGGAGTATACTATGGTTGCATTCCTTGACATTGAAGGCGCTTTTAACAACGTTGATGCATCTGCAATCGCGCGAGCACTGTCAGCTCTGAACGTGGACACCTCGCTCAGGGAGTTGATTAATCTGATGCTCAATAGCCGGATCATCAACTCTAGTCTGAGTGGGGCATCTGCAAGAAGATCTGTCAGTAGAGGAACCCCACAAGGTGGTGTCCTGTCTCCCCTTCTCTGGAACTTAGTGGTCAATCAACTGCTGACTTGCCTGGAAGCGGAGGGCTACAAAGTGATTGCATATGCGGATGATGTTGCTATTGCCGTGTCAGGAAAGTATCCAAACACTTTAAAAGAACTCCTACAACACGCTCTCCACACGCTAGTAAAATGGGCGAATCAATGTGGGCTGGGCGTCAACCCTCACAAGACCGAACTTGTTCTCTTTTCTAGGAAATACAAAATTCCGCATATTGACCCTCCATCTATAAATGGCATAAGACTGACTTTCTCCAATGAAGCCAAGTACTTGGGTCTTATTCTGGACAGAAAGCTTAGCTGGAAGTCTAACATACAAGAAAGAGTTAAAAAAGCAACCATAGCTCTCTTCTCTTGCAAAAAAGCAATAGGAAATAAATGGGGCCTGCAACCTCGCATCACCCACTGGCTATACATCTCGGTCATAAGGCCGATACTTACGTACGGTGTGGCTGTCTGGTGGACTGCCTTAGATAAAGCGACAAATCGGAATAAACTAGGCAAAGTCCAAAGAACAGCTTGCTTGTGTATCAGTGGAGCGCTTCGCACCACACCTTCTGCTGCACTTGACATCCTGTTTCACCTGACTCCCATCGATATCTTCAGCAAACAAACGGCAGCATCTTCAGCAGTTCGTTTGAAAGCGATTTCACAGTGGACCAGCAAACCAACTGGCCATGCTGCTATCTTAAATACATTTAAGACTCTCCCGAAAAACATCGACTACACCATACCACAACTACAGTTTGATAAAAACTTCCAAGTCTCCATCCCCAATAGGTCATTCTGGGAGGAGGGGACGTTCTTTGATGATGAGGCGGTTCAATTCTTCACAGATGGATCGAAAACGTCCGATGGTGTAGGAGGTGGTGTTTTCTCTGATAGACTAAACCTCAGTCTCTCCTTCCGTCTCCCAGATCACTGTAGCGTTTTTCAGGCGGAAATAATGGCAATAAAGGAAGTCTTATCCTGGCTAAAAGAAAACGTGATATCCGCTAAAGATATCCGCATCTTCTCGGATAGTCAGGCTGCAATTAAGTGCCTGGAATCAGCCTCTATAAACTCTAATACAGCCCTAGACTGTCGCACGTCTCTCAGAGAGATGTCGGAGCAGTTCAACATTCACCTCTGCTGGGTGCCGGGGCATAGAGACATTCCGGGTAACTGTAAGGCGGACGAACTTGCCAAGCTGGGAACTACACTACCTATAGTACCAAACAAAAGTCGTTTAGGTATCCCAATCGCTACGTGTAAACTTATAATCAAGCAGGATGCCATCCAAAGAACAAACCTTAGGTGGACATGTGGCACGACATGTCTAGCGACAAAACAGATCTGGCCAAAGCTAGATCTCAAACGTTCTAAGAATTTGATTTCTCTTGACAGGAGGCATATCGGCGCTACAATAGGTGTCATTACGGGACACTGCCTTATAGGTAGGCATGCAATAAGGCTTGGCGTACTCTCAAACGATTTTTGTAGAAGCTGCTTGGACGAAGAGGAGGAGGAAACCATTCAGCACTTCCTTTGCACTTGTCCGGCACTCTCCCGAAAACGGAAACTCCATTTGGGAGCCTCCTACTACAATGATCTAAACGATCTAACAAACATAGACATTCGTAGTCTCCTTTGCTTCATCAGAAGCTCAAACTGGTTCAACGAGTAGGATGAAATTTAATAGATTCATGTGGTATCACAAGGGACCTAATTGGTCTAAGTGTGTCGGCCTTTTGTCGGCAGCCACTTCAACCTAACCTAACCTAACCTAACCATAGAATCTGTTTGTTCAGTCAAATTTTAACAGAGAATCCATAGTTTGGTTAATTAACCCTGGAAATCGATAACCAGCCGATTTTGATTGGTTAACGGCATTTAACTAAGAATATTCTGGAATTTAGTTTGTTCAAGCTTTGACATAGCAGTCAATAACACAACAATAAACGTAGGTAATAACTTTGGCCACAAGGAAAAATCGCTAAAGTCGATTTTGATAATTTTTCAGGAGCGCACTTTTAAGATTCGATGAAAAAATTGAAATTACAAATGGCTATGGTTAATCCTCGGAAAGTCGGATTTTCTTTTCTGTCTAACGTTTCATAATCTATTGATCATTCTTATTTCGAGCGTGGTAAGCAAAATAAACACTTTATGCCCAAAACACACGTGCAGAATTCACTGCGCAGCAGGATTAGAATACACATGTTCTTATGTGGTGAAACAAATGTAAATTCTGCAGCCACCGCAGCACTGCAACATGTCTCTATTTCTAAATCCACTGCATAGCAACGCAGTGAATTAAATTAAGTAGACTTGGCAGCATCGAATTTTTAAATTCAGCTACCGATGCATACGAGGAAAAGAGAGACGGGAATTATTTGTCGTCTTTGTTTCACTCACATATGTTTCCCCTCATTGACAGCAACCGCTGCAAATTGAATTCTGCACATGTGTTTCATCTGCAGTACTGCATGCAGTGAAGCATTCAGAATTTCTGCACATGTGTTTTGGGCATTAAGCTGTTATGGTCTAACATCACCTTAAGGCAAATAAATCTTAAGTTGAGTTTAGCTGATTTTAGCTGATATTCCTTGATATTCCGACAACCAAACTCGACTTTAGACATTTTTTTTAACTATAAAATCAAAGAAAGGGAAGAAATATCACGCGGAAAAACAACCAAACTCAACTTTAGCTGTTATTACTTGTGATAAAACAAAAATGCGTTCCTCTTAAGTCGACTTAAGACTTTTGTTTTTGTGTAGTTAAGTTGTTTTGCCTTAACGGCGTTGTAAAAATCTGACTTTAGTTGTTTTGTTTTCGGGACATTGTACCTTTAAATTTGAAGATAAAAATCTAAAAAAAAATACGGTTTATAGATTTGGACATGCTTAATCTAATGGCATCAAAAACTCAATTTCGTCTAAACTCGACTTTAGTTGTTTCTGTTTGTGGCCACAGATTAATACGATGCGCGCAGTGTTGAAAAAAAAAAGTAATGCATTGCTGCGGCTGTGACACATTTCTGCTGAAAATACTCATATTAAGTTCAATTTTAAAAAAATAATACATAAATCAATAAAATACCGAAAATAAACGTACACAAAAAATAAACAATTTTTACCAAGGATTAATTCTAACAACTGAATTGACAAATAAACTAGAAAACTGGAACGATTTGTCGCAAATCTATGGTTTGGTGATCAAAGTAAAAAATAAGTAACAAACGCTTTTATGGTTGGTATTAATAAAAAATCTCAAACCATTCTCTAACTCATGAGTGTTACGTAACTGGTATAATTGAAAATTTAACTAATGAGTCAAAATTTTAACTATATAACTAACTATTGTAGTAAGTATATTTTTGTTTTAATTCACTTATATTTATTATAATTTAAAAATACAAAAATGTCTGCCAATATTGGCGTGTACACGTTCAGCGATCAGAATAAAGAGAGCGAGATAGAAGACTAGCAAAGTGACAGATCTAAAAAAATGAGTTACCAACATGGCGGACCTACATATTGGTACAGTAACAAGTAAAATTTTATATTTTTACTACATCTCGGTCAATCTGACATCCAGATCGACCTCGATCTACTCAACTGAAATATCTAAAATGTTAATCAAACAACAATTATATAAAAGTTAAACAATACATTGATAAGCGCTTCTTATAACAGCTTTCAAACCAACTGATCAGTATCTTTTTTCCAGAGGCGAATGTTCTTAGCTTCCACAACGCCATTATACGGCAACTGTGTTATCTGGCAATTCTCTATATCCCTAATGACGTATCTGTCATGAGGTAGTACTTTGTGGACACAATACGGACCCTTATACTTATGTATTAATTTTTTATTTACGCCAACCGTATTATCAATATTCCTGATAACTACATAGTCCCCTCTTAAGTACGTAGGTGCGGGGCGATGGTGTTCTTCGGATTTTCGTGCGTTGTACTGCTGAACCCTTGCTATTGATTCGGAAGCTCGCTTTCTATCCTCAGTCAAATTCCTAACTGCAGTGCTTAAACCTTTCTCTTGTAAGAATTCAGAGAGTTTGTCCACCTTAGGGCCCTTCTGATCAACACCAAACAATAGTCTGCTAGGGGTAGTACCCACAGATCTTTGCACGGTATTATTTAATGCATATTCTACTAACGACAGTTTCTGGACCCAATCATCATGCTGCACCGATTCAGAAAGTTTTCCAAGCATGCCCGTCAGCACTCGGTTCACTCTCTCCACTTGACCGTTTGCCTGTGGCGACTGAACCGCTACCTTAACATGACTTATATTTCTATCTAACAGAAAAGAACTGAATTCCAAGGAAGTGAAGCATGTACCCCTATCCGTAATTACCCTAGACGGTCTACTGTAGTAATCGAAATATTTGTTCAGCGAAGCACACACTTCCTTCGTACTCGTCGATATGACCGGGTAGAGTTTAACAAATTTCGTAAAGGCATCAATTACTAGGAGGATATGCTTTCTTTTTGACCGAATCGAAGGCAGAGGTCCAAAATGGTCCAAATGAAGTGTGTGGAAAGGGACTGGCTCCTTAGGAATACTAAAAAGGTTCCGTTCAACTGTGTTAACAGGCGAAGAATACATTATACACTTGATGCAATTCTTAATAAATTGCTCAATCTTTTTCTGCATACCGGAAAACCAAAAGTTCGTTTTCATTTGTTCGTAACACTTAGTGACCCCTAAATGACCTATCTTTTCATGAACATGCCTGATCAAGTTGTCTTCCATACCAGCAGGAACATAGAACAAAAGTTTTCCAACCCGGTCCCTTCGAAACAATATCCCATCCTGAAGAACAAGTGACTTAGAATTTTCCTTCTCTAATTTGTCTTTTAATGCAGAAACTATTGGATCTTGACTTTGAGCAGCTCTTAACTGGAAATCAATATCTTCGGAACTAACAACCGATACCATGAAACATCTGCTTAACGCATCTGCATGACCCATATTGACTCCGCTACGATGAACGACCTTATAATTATAGTTTTCCAATTCAAGTGCCCACCTTGCGATTCGGGGATTTACTGTCTTCTTATTAAGCGTAAGCGTAAGCGAGCTGCAATCAGTGACTATTGTGAACGGAATTCCTTCCAAATAAACACGGAAACGTCTCAAAGCAAAAATGATCGCAAGAGTCTCAAGCTCAAAACTATGATATCTTGACTCTTGCGGAGTTGTACTCTTTGAAAAATAAGCCACTGGGTGAAATTTCTTATCGTCTTGCCTTTGCAGAAGGACGGCACCAAAGCCAAGCGAACTAGCATCGCAATGTAGTTCGGTCTCTCTCTTTGGATTATAAATCGATAACACAGGTGACGAAACTAAGGAATCTTTCAAGTAACGAAAAGCCTCTAAGCACTCTGAGGAGAATTCATAACGGACATCCTTTTTCAGAAGATTATATAATGGTCTAGCTATTCGTGAGAAGGAACAAACGAACCGCCTGAAATATGAACTCAAGCCAAGGAAGGAATGCAGCTCCTTGCTGTTTTTAGGTATAGGGTAATTAAGTATGGCCCTCAAATGTGAGTCACTAGGCTGAATGCCGTGTTCTGTTACCTTATAACCAAGATATTCTATAGTAGAATATCCGAAATGACACTTTGACAACTTAAGCTCCAAGCCATGTCCTGCTAAACACTGAAGGACGGCACCTAGCAACAGAAGGTGATCACTTAGGTTAACACTTGCGATAATTATATCATCCATATATACCATAATTGAGCCTGCCTCAACAAACTGCCGCAGAACTTTAGAAATGAATCTTTGAAATACACTAGGTGCATTTTTTAACCCAAAGGGCATTTTAAGGAACTCATACTGTCCATCCGGAGTAACAAATGCAGTAAAATGAGTTGAGTCAGAAGAAACCTTAACCTGGTGAAACCCACTCCTTAAATCCAGCAAAGTAAACAATTTCTTTCCTTCGAGATACTCCAAACAGTCTTCGATAAGCAAAAGTGGGTAGTTATCCCGAACCGTGAACTTATTAAGCGCCCGATAATCGACACACAGTCTTGTTTCCCCAGTTTTCTTTTTAACTAGAACAATGGGCGATGCATACGGCGATTCGCTAGGTTTAATGATCTTCCGATCTAAGAGGTCCTTAACAATACTATTTACTTCGCGTTTTTCAGCGAATGATAGTCGCCGCGGAGAACAGAAGAAGGGGGTATCATTCGTAAGTCGAATACGCATCTCAAAATCTAATGGCTTCACATTTGACCTGTCAAAATCGATATACTCTTCTACTACCAGAGACCGAATTCTATTCGCCGACGTGAGGTCGAGATTTGGTCCAATATTTAACTCCTCATCAACTAACATCTACTAACTATTGCACAAATCTCACGAAACCAATCATCATCCAAAAGAACAGAGTCGCCCCCAACCAAATCATTACTGCTTAAACTTATTTTTCCAAAGGGGTTGGCTTTAACTTTAACAGAACTTAAATCACTACACTGATCAATTAGCTTAGTAGGCTGTGTCGGAACGCAAGTGCACGAATACATATACTTCAAATAATCTTTATTAAAATCAGAAATACAAAGCTGCTCTGAAGATGTTCTCCCTTTGTTAATTTGCAAAGTAACGTTAAATATCTGAAGTGCATCGCGGCCCATCAACAAAGGCACTGGCATAACTTCATCTGGAACGACCAAGAACGAAATTTTCTTTTTACAACCAGAAAGAATAACAAAACTTGAAATCATACCGTAAGTATATAGTTTGGTATTTCTTAATCCTTTATAACTTGAATATGTCAATTTTCCGAGGGGTACATCTTGAGGCAACATCGATTTCTGAGCAAAACTAACCGGACTGCCGGTGTCCAAAAGAGAATTACAATTAAAAAAAGTGTGCCCCATCTCGAAGCAACGGAAGCACGAACCTGGTGGTCGTTTCGTCTCCGGGCAATTAGCTGCAAAATGCCCATAATTGGAGCAGTTGTAACACCTGTCCTGTCCTTTTACATAAGTTGTGGGTTGGCTTCTCTTACTGGAATGTGTTGACACATTAGATGTGGGTAACGGAACACTTCTTGCTGCCGACGACGATGATAATTTACACAGCCTCCGTTTCTCATATCTGGGCAAGAGGCTCTTCAATTCGACGATGGACTTAGCAGCATACAAAATTGATATGTTCGACGATGAATCTCCAAAGCCTTCGATGATGAACTCAACTAGTTCAGATTCGCCTATATCCGCATGTGAGGCAATCTCCTGCATTGTCAAAACATAATGTAACAAAGATTCGTCTTTGCGAGGTGATTGCCGACTAAGCTTCTGGTATACTTCACGCCTACTCATCTGCCTGTCGAATTCTTGCAGCAACAATTTCTTCAGAGAGACCCAGCTGTCAACACGCACTGTTCGTAGAAGCATTTTGGCAGTCCCCTTTAGCAGCCGGCGAGCACTAAGATATTTAGTGCGTTCATCACAAGCCAACGATTGTACAACGTCTTCATAGTCGGCAATCCACTTTTTTACACCATATTCGTCGTCACCAGAAAATGGAGAAACAGCATTCTCGATGTCGGAAAAATCCACTCGTCTCCCAGGCGTTGCAACCGGTTGTGGTTCCATCTCTCGTAGTTCTCTTTGTAGTTCCAGAATACGTTTTTTTCTTTCCAACCGTGCTAGCTCTCGTTCATCTTCTTCGTCAGATACAGAGCCTTCGAAAGATGGCACATTTGCTGGAGCTAATCTAGCGATGTGCGTAGCTAACGTCAATGGTCTCACAGAAGCACGTGTGCCTGAAGACGGTGCTGTGTTGCAATTTGCTGAACGAACAGAAGCGGAAACCGGATCGGAAGTCGGCACAGAAGCAGAATCAGCAGAAGTTTTTGCTTCCCCAGAAGCAGAAGTAGACTTATTAATCTCAGAAGCGGAAGGGTTATACGGCATCACACAAATGGCCGCTTCAGTCACCACAGAAGGCACGTCTTCAGGAAATACGAATTCCGCAACACCAAACGTGTCCTCGTGCAAGGACCGTAGTTGTGCTATGGTAGCAGTAGTCGGAACTTCTATGTTTGCGTTGGTTAGTTCTTCAACAATTTGGGCTTTGGTTAACCTTTCCGGCATTTTGTTTTTCTGATCTGCCAATAGCTTTTCAATCGCACAAGTTTTTACTTAAATTCTTTAAACTTTTTATTGGGAACCCCACATCTGAGGTTGTAGTAAGTATATTTTTGTTTTAATTCACTTATATTTATTATAATTTAAAAATACAAAAATGTCTGCCAATATTGGCGTGTACACGTTCAGCGATCAGAATAAAGAGAGCGAGATAGAAGACTAGCAAAGTGACAGATCTAAAAAAATGAGTTACCAACATGGCGGACCTACATATTGGTACAGTAACAAGTAAAATTTTATATTTTTACTACACTATATAATTTAAAATATATATTGATAAATAAATATAACCCATGCGATGACAACACTTCCCCAAATTGAACTTGAAACTTTTACATATCATGTTGGCTGTCATCTCATCACCCTCTTAATGCAATTATTTTTTTCATATTTCGGTTTGAATATCTATATTTATTTTTGATTGTTTTATTTTGTAGATCGCAGCTGAAAAGTTTAAAGATAATTAAAACGCGTCCTTTTGTAATGAAATACGGCCAAGAAGAGACCGAAAGTATATTGAATAATAATCAATCAGAATGAATACGTACAGGTAACAAAGTATTACATTAGAGTATTACAATAGGGTGATTGAACAAGATATAGGCAATACATTCTAATTTCAACACCCCCACTGAATGTATATTCTTCATGTCTTAATTTTCAGTCCAACAGCTGATGAGCAAAAAGAATGTTTTTTGTAGTCCAACGATTTGGTTAAAAAATCTGCCACCATATCTGCTGTGCTGATGTAATTTAATTTGATTCGTCCTTCATCTATCTTGTCTCGAACGAAGTGGTGCCTGACATCGATGTGCTTAGTTCGGGGATGATAAGCGTTGGTTAACCCCAAACTGATAGCTCCTTTATTGTCGCAAAAAATTGTTGTAGAATTTGAAGAGTTTGGCATAAGCTCAGCTTCCAAACTTTTGACCCAAACTGCTTCTTGCGTTGCTGATGAGACGGCCATATACTCTGCTTCAGTAGAGGAGAGGGCAACAGTGGGCTGCTTTTTTGTATTCCAGGAAACTGCGGCTTTTCGAGAAAGGAAAACATAGCCCGTAGTGGATCGACGGTCATCACTATCATTTGCCCAATCAGCGTCACAAAAACCAACTAGATCATTCTCATCACCATCGGATTTAGAAAACTCCAGACTAGCATCAGCTGTTCCTTTTAGGTATCGCAAAATTCGTTTTACAGCAGTCCAGTGTGGTTTTCCAAAGTTGTTGTTGAAACGGGATACACTACTAACAGCGAAACTTATATCCGGCCTTGACACTTGTGCTGCAAACATTATACATCCTACTGCTTCTTGGTATGGAGTATTAGACATTTCATCTCTTTCGTCTTCTGTTTGTGGACACATAAGTTTTGTTAGCTTCTGATTGCTATCCATTGGTGTCGCAACAGGATTACAATCCGTCATGTCAAAGCGTGCAAGTATCTCGTGGATATAACGTTCTTGGTCAATACTTATAGTACCTTTTTCACGATTACGTTTTATTTGAATACCCAAAACAAATCGGGCCTCGCCCATGTCTTTCATTTTGAACGTACTGTGAAGGTATGACTTCAATTTTGTTTTAGCATCTGAATGCTTCGAATATATTAAAATGTCGTCGACATAAACCGCTACTATAATCAGACTTGAGTTCTTATGGGAGAAATATACACAGGGATCAATTTTAGATCTCTCCAATCTGAAATCTTTTAAAGCAGTATCAAGCTTCTGATTCCAAAGTCGACTGGCTTGTTTTAAGCCATAAAGGGATTTTTTTAAGTGACATACTTTGCCAGTTTTATCAGAAAATCCTTCAGGCTGTAACATGTAAATATTTTCGGGTAAATCTCCTTGGAGAAATGTGCAGCTAGAGAGAGTAAAAGACGTATCGTACTATATCGCACTACTGGCGAAAAATGTTCTCCATAGTCGATACCCTTTTGTTGTGAACAACCCTTGACAACTAAACGAGCCTTATAGCGACAAATCGCACCTTTCGAATCGCGTTTGGTTTTAAAAACCCACTTGCAGTTAATTGGCCTTTTATCGGAAGTCAAATCGACCAGTTCCCAAGTGCCATTCTCTTTTAAGGAATCTAGCTCATCCGCCATTGCTTGTCGCCATAAATCTGAATCTGCTCTATCTAGTGCTTCATTTAAAGTAACAGGATCATGTAACTCACCTGATCTTACTGTGTACGATATGTAGTCATCTCTCTGCACTGGTTTTGACACTCGTTGACTTCGTCTTGGTTGCTCCGGAACATTAGGCTGATCTATCTCTGACATCGAGTGTGGAATGATATATTCGGCTTCGTTCTGTTGGCTCATTTCCGCTGTGCTTTGATTGAAGAATCCCTCGCTAAAGTCATCACGAAAAGCAATCTCGTTCACCTTGTTGCTTTCACCTTCGGCATCGGAGTAGTGATCACTTTCACCACCACTATTTTCAGCATCGGCATCGGAGTTATGACTAGTTTCCATCTCGGAAGCAGATTCCCCCACTGAAGCACCAACCTCTGAGAATAATTCAAAACAATTAGTTGAGTCAAATTTGTCAATTACCTCAACAGAAGATAAATGCTGATCTTCAAAAAAGATGACGTCTCTGCTTATGACAATCTTCTTGTTAGCTGGATTATAGAGTCGGTAGTTTTTCGTCCCATCGCAGTATCCAACAAAAATACAGGCCTCAGATTTTGCATCCAACTTTTTGCGCTTCTGCTTCGGGATATGAACCATCGCCTTACAGCCGAATGTGCGCAAGAAACTCATATCAGGAATCACGCCAGTCCACGCTTCCTCAGGAACTTTAAGTGTTGACGAACTACTTGGAGATCTGTTAACCAGGAATACTGCCGTCGAAACCGCTTCAGCCCAAAAATGTTTTGGGAGATTGGCATCAATGAGCATACATCGCGCTTTCTCAATTATCGTCCTGTTCATTCGTTCAACAAGACCATTATGCTCTGGTGTGTACGGTGCTGGGGTTTGATGATGAATACCATATTTGCGTAGCAATGACTCGAACTCTTTGCTGCAAAACTCAGACCCATTGTCTGTTCGAAAAACTTTTATTTTCCTGTCGCACTGGTTCTCTACTAAAGCTTTAAACTCTTTAAAACGATTAATAGTTTCTGCCTTTGAATGCAAGAAATAAGGAAACGTTTTGCGAGTATAATCATCCACAAACACCAAGATATATCGGGCACCGCCCATACTAGCTATGTTAATTGGTCCGCACAAATCTGAGTGTATCAGTTCCAACACTTCTTTGGCTCGGGTTCCTATATGGTTGAATGGTAGCCTACACTGCTTACCTTTTGCGCACACTTCGCAATTCAGTTTATCCATTACTGGAAATTTGCCATCTTTTCTGAAACGATCGCTCAGATTCCTCAGACTTGCAACGTTTAAATGCCCCAATCGCCTGTGCCATAGGCTATATTCCGATTCCAAATGACTTGCCACATAAACTCGTTCCTGCCTGAGATTATCCAGCTTAAAAAGTTCTCCATCGAGAGAAGCTGAAGCCACTAGTTCCTTCTCTGAGTTATAAATTCTGCAGCCCTTTAAATCGAAAACAACTTTATTATTTTTTCGAACAATTTGACTCACCGAGAGAAGATTTGCACAAAGGTCTGGTATGCACAGCACATTTTCCACCTTTAACTTCGAGTCTGCAACAGGTAAGTAAACATTCCCAGTACTCTGAATGCCCAAGCGCATATTGTTGGCTACCACCACCTCACTCTTCGCAGCTTGACTGACATCTGACATTAACTTCTGGTCTGAACACATATGTGCAGATGCTCCGGAGTCAATATACCACGCACCTGGCTCCACCGAAGAAACAGCAAAAGATGTATATAGAACATTTTTTGAATCTGGTTGCATGCCCTTGTTGTTGCGATGCTTTGATGGACAATTTCTAGCAAAATGTCCATGATTGTTACACTGATAACACCTAGGACCACTGCTGCCGCTACTGCTAGTACCACACGCGCCACTACTGCTGCCATTGCTCTTCTTCTTTTGATTTTTTCGTATTCCACCACGCCCATAAAATGCCACCGAATCCGCTTCGTCCATCTTTACGTCTTGGAGTATTTTTGTTTTTATAGAGTCGCCGGTGATTTTAATGCCGCAACTCTCGATACCCATTATCATCGGTTTGTACTGCTCACTTAATCCGGCAAGTAAAAGTGTGCCTACCCACTCTTCACTTACTTTAAGTCCCACGCCGTCGAGTTTGTGGGCAGTTGCAATGATTTCATTCACATACTGCTCCACTGAAGAGCATTCTTCCAACTTAGTTGTGATGAGCTTTCTGAGTAAACCTACCCTGCGATAGAGTCCGTCATCTTGAAATGCATTCTTCAGTCGATCCCAGCACTGCTTTGCTGTTGTTGTGTCCTTGACATGGACGTAGTTTACTGGATCGATGAGAAGAATAATTTTTGATCTGGCTTTTAATATTTTTTTGTTGTCCTCTACAACATCTGTAGCGACACAATCCCACAGATCCTCATGTTCAAGATACGACTGCACCGCAAATCTCCAAGAGTCGTAATTGTCACGACCTTTCAATTTCTCAATGCTTGGTATTCCGTTTCCGCTGTTCGACATTTTGATCTCAAAATTGTGAAACCATCAACAGAGCAAATTGAAATTGAAATATATAAAATTGTTCTTTAATGTCGTTTTCCATTGGGCAAAAAGAAGCGTCCGGGAGCGTCCGGAATCAAGAAAATCACTTCTGAAACCGTTCCATTGGCGCAAAAAATACTCTTCTGTTGATTCTGAGGAGAGAATTTCGCTTCTCGATTTCAAGTCAGAATCCACTCGAGGAGCACTTACACAAGTGCATTTTATGTATTTTATACAATCCAGTTGGCAGCAGCCATACAGTAATTTTTGACGTTTCACCAATACGTGAGTGTAGTCGCCCAGAAGCAGTTTTCTTGTTCCATTGGATTTCATAATGAGTGAATCCTCGAGTGAAACCAATGGAAAACGACATAAGATTTTATCTATTTAATCGTTAAATAATTTTGGTGACTGGGACCATAACCTTTTGTAGATCGCAGCTGAAAAGTTTAAAGATAATTAAAACGCGTCCTTTTGTAATGAAATACGGCCAAGAAGAGACCGAAAGTATATTGAATAATGTCAATCAGAATGAATACGTACAGGTAACAAAGTATTACATTAGAGTATTACAATAGGGTGATTGAACAAGATATAGGCAATACATTCTAATTTCAACATTTTATTTGTAAATATTCTCATATATAAATATTTCTTCGTTTTTTGTAAAAGTAGCTACTAAACAAAAAGTTCGTGATGGTGCAGTGATGATAACTGAATCATCCTCTAGCATCAAACTTAAAGCTAACAAATTGCTAACACACCTACCACCGTGAGTTAGTTATGTAAAAGTTACGAAAGCTTAGTTATCTTCTAAAAATGTTTATTAATAGGAATTTGAGTTTAACCAATGTGTTAAGGTGGGTTTTCCACATGTCGGTTGATTGACAAAGTTTAACAGCTCTTGTCGTCTTTATTCATTGAACGAAACCGCCGTCAGTTCATTTCCACTGATGTCAATTATTATTGGCAAAAAATCGTTTGTCAGTTGATTGACCAACTTATGAACTCGATGCCAATTAATTTTCACTGTCAATTATAGACAAAGTGACATTTTGTTTGACAATTCTATTTCCACTTGTCCAGTGGTTTCTTTGTCAGTTATTGACAAACGCTGTTAGTCAATTCATTGGCAAGCAATTTTTAGCTATTTCCACTTGCCAATTTTTTAATTGGCATAAAAATACGTCAATTGTCAATTTCAAATCGACAAGTGGAACCCCAGCATAATTTTTTGCCAATAATTGACATAAGTGGAAATGCCCGCGTTCCATTGACCGCTAGATGACTAGCGGCATGCCAAACTCCATATAAAAAAAACTGACATTTCAGCATTTGCGCTAGAACTGACGACGGTTTCGTTCAATGACATAAACGCGAGAGCTGTCAAACTTTGTCAATCAACCGACATGTGGAAACCCACCTTTAGTCATTACTCTAGGGCTACGTCCTAATTGGACTGGCATCGCACGACCGAACGATGAACTTTGGTCGGTCGCATCGCTTGTTGGGTAGCGCTACAAAAAAGCGTGTCCTATTACAGGTCGCTCATAAGCGCTTTGTAATAAACACCATCACGCGACTACTCTATTTCATTAAGACAACTATTTCCCACACTAAACCTGTTTTTAATCGGCTTTTATAATATTTCGCACGTTATTCCATAATACATATAGGATAAAAAAAAACTAAATTTCTTAAATTTTCTTCTTTATTCCATTTTACATTATCAACGACGGCGCGACAAAAATCAAACTAGTTTGATTTGAAGCGTCCAGACTACTTTTCGTAGCGTTGATATGTGATGTAACTTAAGCGATCTCAAAACAAACATGTGCGACCGTGCTACCACGGGCCTGTACCACAAAACTACAAGTATTGTACAACAGGCGAATTTTAACAATAAAAAACTGGTTTTGTACCAGAAAACTATTGTTAATTGTTAAAATTCGCCTGTTGTAAAATACTTGTAGTTTTGTGGTACAGGCCCCACATCGCGCAACCGCGTTTGTGTTTCAATAAGGACACACAATAGAATTATTGCAGTTTGATATTTTTATCGTCCGATGCAGCGACCACCGCTCGTTGCTCGGTCGCACGATGGCTGCCAATTAGGACGTAGTAGTAGTACGGTTAACACGAAGTTCCGCAGCTATTAATAAGGCTGTTAACTTATAGAACTAGCTGACAGCGCCTACACGGAGACGGAAGATTTAATCAGCTCTGAACAAATCGGGCCTTAGTCTAACCTATGATTTGATTATATTAACCAAAAGGCGTTTTTTCACATATTTTTCACTTGACATGCCAGGCAAAAACAACACAAATTTGACAAAACAGTCAAATGTGGTGACCAAATGTAATTTGTTTTAAAACTGTTTAAAGAAATAACTTGATTAAAAAATAAAATAAAGGAATGGATTTCTGGCTCTCAAAACTGCTATATAGGTAGAAGGTAAGCTAGGCAGAAATTCGTAACCCTCTCAATACTTGGAGAAATTACGACTCGAATGGTTGCGAAAATTTTTTTTATTTAGGGACCTATTTCTCCGACTATATATTTATTTTATTTATGCGGCGTATTACATCGGTCCAATCGAAATCACTAAACGGCAAACTTCAAATTATTTTCGAAAATGTAAGCAGCCCCTCAGTTCCTTCAGTCAAAATTTAATTTTACCATTGAACGCATTCCGCAAAGTACATTATGGCCAAAGAGAAAAACAACACTGAAAACGCTTAACTTTGAAAATAAAACTTCTTTATTTTTAATGAAGATGGTAAATTATAAATGTTGATAACAATATCTGCATATATATATATATTTATATATATGATTTATATATTATTGCCCTTATAAGCGTCGCCAATAGAGAATTTCCCAAGAGCGGCATACTTTTACTTTTGTAAGAAAAATACAATTTTTTCATAATACATACAGATGATCTGTACTCTTTTAATGGATTTGCGTTTTTTACAAGATGTACTTTTTCTTTAAATATAAAAATTGCCTACACTTCAATGGGAACAACGACACTGTTAAACTAATTATTTTACATCTTCCGTTATACGTAAATAATAAAATTCAAAAAAGTTCACGTCCTAGTGACCTTATAATCTGTTGTTAGACTGTGTTAGCGGGTTCAACAAACTCGTGCACCAGGTCGAGTTCATCAATCAGCTCGAGCAGAATTTCGATATCCTCAAATGACTTGACAGTACTCGGCGCACCAATCAGTTTAACGTTCTTTCCATCTATATTTGTAAAGAAGGTCTTCATTTTGAATATGACTGCACGATCGTATGGCATTCTGGTTTTTGATTTCTTTTGAGTCATACGCCGGAACATTACACACGATGGTTGGTACTTCTCGCGATCTTGTTCGGATATGGATTGGTCTGATAGATCCCCGACAAAAGGGATCATAGGAGTCTTACTTGTCAGCTGTGTGGAAAGCTTGTAGACAGTTACCTTGGTGCTCCAGGCAGTCGATGGGAGCCGAATGGATTTCACCGCATTCGCGAGGGTGATCAGCGGGATATCAAGTTGGTTCTTGACCACTGGTTCCTGCGTTTCGGGGATATTAATGACGTACCACGTCTCGAAGCATGTGATTTTCTTGATTAGCTTGTTACCTTGTCGTTGGACGAATACCTTCTCAGGGGGGAGTTTCCGCGGTTGAACTGGTTTAATCGGGATCAGCTTGTTAGCTCCAACGTTCTCCTTTACCATTTGCGTCTTTTCTACGGGGTCGTCGGTGGGTTCCAGTTGGACATCATTATCTAACTTGCCGAGGATCGGCCTAACTGGATATGTCCGCTTGGCGACGACGGAGTTCAAGATACGTGGCGCTGGCTTTTCTACCACTGCTTGAACTGTCTTCTTCTCTGGAGGCGAAATTGACACACGTATCTGAACCTTGGGTTCGGGCCTAGGCGGGGGGTTGTTATTGAGAATCGTCGATATGGGCTTCTTGGGGGGAAACGGAGTGCGTGGAATGGGATTCCGCAATTTGACGGGGTCTATTTTCTCCGAAAGGATTGTAGTATGACCGGATTTACGACGATTTACCTTGTTGGTTGTGTTGGGTGATGTTGTGCCCTTTTCTTCGTCGGTGTTCTTTTGAATAAGACAGTCGCCCTTTTTGTTGATTATGTCATGGATATTGACTATTGTGAATGTTGGCATTGTTTCAAAGTCGTCTTGGGTACTGGCAGAATCAACCGATTCGATGTACTTCACTGCTGCTGCAGGCGATCGTCTTGGTGTTTGTGGAGATTTAACAACTTCCTTTTGCGTTTCCTTGGTCACAGACGTTTGATTTGATTTAATTGCATTAAGACCTTGAAATACTCTTTTCTGATTTAATAAACTTGAGGCTGCTGGTGATTGATTTCTAGGCTTAACCAAAGTACGCACAAGTCGAGGGGTGTCGCTCTTTACTACAGACAACGGTTTGGCGTCGTTGGCATCATATAAAGCAATGTTTAGACGTTTATTTCGTGCTATAATTGACTCTACAGGATCCACTTCGTTATCAATTTCCTCTAGCTTCCGCTTTTTAGCTTGTTGTTGCTGCTGCACAACTGAAGGTACCGTCCGCTGTGGAAGCGTTTGTTGAATAAGTTTTCTCGGTTCAACTTTAGATTTTGGAAGTGCCTTCACGACTGGCGGAGGTGAAAATTTTTTTTTTGGACGACCCCGCTTCGATCCTGAACCTGGTGAATTGTTAAAAGACTGTGGAGTGCCCCGCAGCGGGCGCTTCGGTCTTATATCATCATTTTCGGAGAAATCTGAACTGTCTCCCTCTATCATAAAGGCGTCATCGGCATCCACGTCCTCATCATTAGATTCGCTTTCAACACTTGTTTCATCCAAGTCATTGTAGAAATCCTCATCGGACTCATTTATATCCGTATCGTCATATGCTACGCTTCCTTTGGTTCGTTTTGCTTTTGCTTTGGGAGTTATGATGTCCGCATTCGAGTATTTTGGGTTGGGTTTTGGAGCCCTACGTGTCCTTGTTGACGCCACGGTTGCGGAAGGTCCTTGCACTTTTTTCACAATGTGACCAAGTTTATTCGGCAAACTTTGCTGCCCTTTTTTAAAAATTTGGGAATTCAGTGGTCGTTGGGGCACTTTTTTCACAGCAGGACTTGGTGTACTCAGTGGACGTTGAAGAACTTTCTCCACAGGTGGGCTTGTTGTGTTTAGTGCGAGTTGAAGTGCTTTCTGCACAGCTGCACTTAGTTTTATATTCTGCTGGCGAACTTCTACTTCCTTCACGACAGAACCTGGCGTATGCTGTCCTTTTTTAATTATATGAATGTGCGTTTTCGAAGGGCGTCCTGGAGGCCTTTTTAGAACTTTGCTTGATGTACTCGGCAAATATTCCGGAACTTTCTTCACAGCTTGGGTTGGTGTATGATCTGCACGTTCTTGAATTGTGTTCCTTACTTGACTTTGGAAACTCTGGTTCGGTGCTTGTTCTTTCTTTGAAACTTGAATTGTTGAATTAAGTAGACGTTTCTTTAACGGGCCGATTAACTTTCTATTTACAGGCTTACGCTCCAACGATGATAAAGACGCTATCTTTTCCTTTCCCACCTTTTCCAGACGCACAAAGCACGGTTTAGTCTTTTCCTGTTCGACGAGTGTCTTTCGGGGTTTTCGGCCCACACGCATTGTTAAACTTCTCACCTAGAATTAAACAATAAAAAATATTTTAGCCGATTTTGTCTGCCAATGGTGTTAAATTTTATGAAATACGTTTTCTATTTTCACTACTATTGGAGGCTACATACTGTACGGGCGAGCTGATGGGAGAGAATTCCCGCGCAGTAATTAAATGTATTATTACAAAACGCGCGGGTAATATTTTACTTCGAATTCACACTACTATTTGTGACCTAGACATTAAAATTAATTTTAATAAAATAATTCCACTCGCGCTGGAGATTTATGTGATTTATTTTTAACTTAAATAAATTTAGCTGACAAAAAATACAAGCAACGCTATTATGACATTTTTCCAACGCACACACAGTACAGTCAAACTCTACAACAGTCAAATTAGAAACAGACATGGCCGATGGATGACATTTTGTTTGGAGAGTTGTGGTGGCTGTGTCCAGTAAATTGATCGAAAATATGTTGGTTGCGTTCTCTGGGTAGGTACATATTTAAATTTATTACCACTCGATAAAAAGTAGGTACATAGTAGGTACATATATTTTTTGTAAAGCCCAAATAATTTAAAATTTACCCTAATAATGGATTAGCTAATCGGTAAATGTGCGAATTTCAGAAAATTTTTCTAAATACTATAGGCGTATTTTTTTGAGACTCTTTACTATACTCACTTTTCGAGTCTCAAAAAAACATCCCTAACTCACTTTAGCACACTTTATTTTTATTTGGAAGTTGGTACGCGTGTTTTCAACTTGACATATTAGTTGGAAAAGGGTATGTTCAAAAAATTGATACTCATTGAAGAAACTGAAAATCGTTCTTAAATTGTATCGACTACAAAGGTTCGTTAACTAATACTGAATGACCTGTATTTCGAAATTGCAACCGTATTCATACTGCTGGCAGAATTCAGGAAAACGTGCAAATGCGTGTTGATCGTAGGTATTGTCTTTCGCTGGGTTTTAATTAATTAGTTTACGGCCCCTAATGGTGATGGTGCAGATGTTTTATTGCTGGGTGCTACTGCGACTATCTGCGCTGCCAAGACATATATCCAGTTCTAGACAGATGTTTATAATTTTTAAAACAATAAAATCCATCATCTTATGAAATTAAATTACTTAACCTTTTTAAAAAATATTTTGTTTGAAGGTGGAATAAAACAAAAATTGCTTGAAAATTGTGTTTGCTCTATTTTGTTGATCCAATATGAGCATCTAAATTTAATACGCCTTGTTTACGGGAAAATGCGGTGAAATTATGTGCATACATTCACACCTGTGCTCAATTCCGGGTGAAATTGAATTCGTGCAGATTTCGAATTTTCGGTGTACCAAACATGCATTTTTAATGACCTTAAGTCGCATTGACTTCTGTTTTCTAATTCCGTGTTTCTTAATTCAAACAAATCAACCCAGCTTTTGTAAAAAAAAAACTAAATATTAAGCGAACTGATCACACAGAAAATTCAAAATCCGCACGAATTCAATTTCGGTCGGAATTCAGCACAGGGGTGATTATCTTTAAAATATTCAAAAAGGAATCGCGTCTATTTCATCTATTGAATGTTCACGTTGCATTTTATTACCTTGAATACAACAATTTGCAGTAAGTACATCCATTTTTCATCAAAGTTTATGTAACATTTTCAATCGTATTTAAAATAATATTATGTAAGAATATGAAGTATTAAAAAGTATAAATGCATTTCAGCCAATCAGAGTATTGCAAAATATTTACCAATTCAGACAACAATCAACGAACACAACCCATTAGTGACAAATAGCCGCTCTCAACGTTCAAGGAAGAAAAATAATTCCTCCTTATTTACAACACTGCCATCTATGAATGAAATTTTTCAACTTTCCTATCTCCACTTTATTACTGCGTTAATTATAGCCACTTTTATACCCACTTTTGGTTTTGCATGTAAAAGTAAAAGTGAGCTAGCTATAGATTGCCAAAAAAATACGCCTTATATAGTATTTACAAATTTTATAATTTGGCAAAATATGATGAATAACATTAACAGTGCTGAATAAAATTTGCAAAAAAAGCAAATGCTATTTATTATATAATAATAACGGCCATATTATTCACTTATTCACTTCTGTGGGCGCAGTAGCGCAGGGTTAGTGTGCTGGACCACTGTGGGAGGAATCCCAGGTTCGGTCCCCGGAAAAACACAAATTACAACTTAAGTTTTTTTTTTCTACTGCGCCACCTCTCGCGAACGTCTGACAAACATCCGAGAGTATGAGTGTCCTGAAAAAGCTTCTCAATTCAGACGTTCGGACTCGGCATAAAATTGTAGGTCCCTTCTATGCGTCCCAAAAATAGAAACTCACACAAGCGAATGGTTGCGAGAGGCTACTGCCTGTATGCGCCACCTATTTATTTATTTTTTTATATTATTCACTCACTTTAATCCGGGTTAAAGTGAGTTTAACCCAAAAATTAAGAGCAATTCCCCAATATTCAGTTTAAGTACTTTAACTAGGGTTAAAACTTAATTTCATATTATTGGCTCTTTTTTTATGTCATATATTTGACATTTCTTCGCTCCCAGAAAATAAGTCTAGTGTAGGTATGTGAAAATATAATAAGCAGCAAGAAGGAAAATTGATATTATTAGTTTTGGCAATGGTTATAGAACCACATGTAAATTTTGGAATTACTTTTATTGTATCTAACATTTCTCCTTTGTTCTGGTAAAAAAATTAATTAATATTATTGTACTCGAGTCCATTATATATAATATCACATTGGACACAACAATTAGTGATATTGACAAAATGTTGATGTTGCAATCGCAACAAATCAAATCAATTTCCAATTAGTGACAACAAAAAACAAATGTCATTTTATGTCAAACTAGCTGTACCCGCCCAGCTTTGGCAGTGCACAGGAATTGTATTGCTTAGGTCTTAGATAATACTTAATGTTCTTTCGTAAAATGCGAAAATGAGAATAAATCTATTTTCTGGAATTTTCTTTCTGCCTAAACCTGAAATATACAGCAATACGAAAAAAACAAAAAAAGAATCATGAAAATCATAGAAGTTGTTTTTTTGTATGCGAGGCGTCACCCCCGTTTGTCCAATTTTGGCGTGGCGATATCGATAATGGATGTAATGTATTGGATATATAATGTGCACCCTCTGCATCGCCCACCCTCTCCTTGATCATGCCACTTGTCCGTAATGCTGTATTTCCTTTCCTTTGTTTCCCTCTTCCTATGGAATCCGAACAACTACCTATCCCAACCCAACCCTACACTGTTCCCATACCACATATCGAATGAAATTCTGAAATGAAACCGGTTTTGTATTATAAGTCTCTTCTCTTATGAAAATGATTAATATACCCCATGCCATACAGCAGCACACACGACGCACCCCATCCCCATCCTGCATGCATCGGACATATGATCATAATAAACATACCTACATATACAACTGACCATAGCACTCACTGCGATAACAAATCAACCCTTTTCGAATGTGTAGTATACGTATTGTTTTTGTTTGTCGATCGCAAAAGTATAAACATCCATTTGTAGCAAGGTATATGTGTAGTGTATGTATAATTATATTTTCACTTCAGAAAATACATTTTGGCTAAAAACTGTTCCTAAGGACGTGGCTATAAACGACATAGCCTATAGCAGTCTTACAGTCTTAAGGAACATTTAAAAAAAAGTTTCATCGAAATCTGTCCAATAGTTTTCGAGTTTTTAGCTGACAAAGAAAAGTCCTACAGTTTTATTATATGTATAGATTTGACATTACTAAGGATTAAAACAAGTTAAAATCGGTTTAAAAATAGGTTTAAACTGCTTTAAATCCGTTTTTAATCCAACTGGTTTAATGCATGTTTTTGCGTGAATTTTATGGATATAAAAAAAAAATAGGTGGCACAACAGGCGGTAGACACCCTAGGCCTCTTCTCGCAACCATTCGTTTGTGTGAGTTTCTATTTTTGGGACGAATGGAAGGGAATTTTATGGATATAGGTTAAAATTATTATCGGGTTTAAAAATGTGGAGTAATGTTTGGGAGTAAAATTCACTTAAGCCTGGGGTCGAATAGCCACTTCCGTGAACGAGCTACAAGTTCACGGAATTAACCGATTTTACACATGAAGCAAAAACAAATTCCGTCACGTACTGCTCGTTCACGGATGAGACGATTTGGCCACTGATTTACGCCCAGAGTAAATAATATGGCCGTTAGTAACTTTAAATACTTTTTAATGGCACAACCAATGATCTTGATATTCTCAATCATATTTATATCGTCAATATGCGTAAAATAGGCTACAGGCGATATTGGACAAAGGGGCGTGTCACCTAAAAAAAGAATAGAAAATCGTATATTTCAAAAAACTAAGACTAATTTTATACTTGCTAGCTTTCTCCGTAATTATGTATCCTAAATGTTTCCAAAACATTTTCAAAAAGTTTTTTTTTATTTGTGGACAATAAATTTTGTTTCTCTTTTGTTTGCGAAAAGTTGTTCAATGTAGAAAATAAAATGTTTCTCTTTCTCTAGTTTCTGTAGCTAAATTAAAATGGAGAACCAAGGGTGTAGTAAATAAATGGTCACCCGGTACGTATAATAGTACATATTTCAGTTCTTTAAACTTTACTCCAGAGGGACAACGCGTATGAGGACGACCTTACCTGAGGTAGAGGGCGCAGTTTGAAGGGCACCTCAACCAACATGGCATGCGCAGCTTGAGGCAGCTAGCGATGGATCGAGGTGGATGGAGAGGCATATTGGTTTCGACACTTTCATCAGTAAAAATTCAATTCGTTAGTTAGTTGGGTGTATGGTAGATAACACAAAGTTGCATTCCAAGTTTGTAAAAAAAAGTTCCAACAGTCATTCTTTCTTTCATGTCTTTAATGTTTTTATAAAATCGTTTTAAAAATTATACCCCCTCAAAAAATCCTACCTCATTTCTCCAAAATCTTCGAGAGAGTAACTGCAAAACCAAATTAATTCATACATTCTTAGGAACAAATTACTTCGACTAATATTTTTAGCTTTCTCGTATACATACTGGTTTCGTACAAAATTTCGAACTCGAGATTTCAATCAATTCTGATATCACAATGATTATGGGATCTCAAAAAAGTGGGTCTCGGAATTCTGACCCATAGGCCTGCATACAACGCTTGGACGGAGTTGTATTTCGTATTTAGAGTTTGTGGGCTCACTAAACAATATAGATTTTTTTAAAAAACGGTTCTAAGGATTTGTACCAAAATTGGTAATTTATATAGGGCTTAATATGACTGCATACCCAGTTTTTCGGTAAACAATGGTACTTTTAAAAATTGTCTCTTTCTCAAAAACGGTACGATTTTAATAAAAAAAATATTTTTAAAGTACACTCCTAAACAGTTTAAGAACAGTGCTTTTTGAACCAAAAATTGTGATATTTGTTTACATAATTTTTCAAAAAACCCCTCTAACGATTTGGATCGAAATACATATTTAAGACAACATAAGCATTATAAACAAGATCACGTACTTAGTTTTTTTTTTTTTAAATGCAAATAAAGCAGTTTTATAAATATTTCTCAAACATGACTATCCAAATCCCGATCTGTATTCACACCCGGTATATTTTGGAAAGCCCAAAAGTTCAGTGGCAATACAATCCAATAGCAACCATAAAGAACATCTTCATTTCAGTTGGTGTGTAAAACTGTTTTGTTGCCTCATAAACCAAAAATGTCCTATCTGTATTCAGCATTAGGTCTTATAAGGAGCATTACATCCAATATTTTTACCAATTGTACTGTAATTGCCTAAATTTGATACTTTATTATCAAGTTGGGTTACAACAAAAATAAAAACAAAATTGTGTACTCAAAATGTTCTTTTAGAGCCATATTTCTACATTCTACCTATTCATAACCATCCTTTTGTGTGGGTTAAAGGACAGTAGTTGTTATACTTTGTAAAAATGTCCGAGTGCTATTCTATTAAATTGCTCAACGACATGGAAAAGTTTGCCAAACGAAAAGCGAAAACTTGTGCAAACAAAAAGAACGCGCCGATTTTTATACAAATTGTATTGTAAATAATTCACCATATCAATAAGGGTATTCACTTAATCAAATAAATTTATGCAGCTCGTAAATGTATAAATTTCTGCGGTGCTTTAAGTGAACACCCCTAGGAAATTGTCATTGCGTAAATCGCGTAAATCGACTGTATCTGGAATCACACAAACAATTCATATGACTGTCTCTCAAAGTTTGCCATTTGTGATTTGCGTAACTTTCCGCGGTTGATTTCCAAGCCCAAATCGTCGCGGAAAATTATGAGGTCTGCGTAAACTATTCTTCATACAAAATCTGACAGTTCATTTACGAGGTGTTAAATTCCTGCAGTTTACGCAGTTTGAGGCTTTTCGCGTTTAAGTTAATACCCTTAATAATTTATTGAGGAAAGAACAAATCCAACTTACTTCATCATTCTCATCATCTCTTTGTACTTTTTTCCTTCTTACTTTATCCGACAATACATTTTTATCAGTCTTTTGAACATCACCAAATACTTCCTTAGACTTATACGATTGTTGTGTTGATTGTTTTTTAATTTTCTTTTGACTTGACCCCATTTTTAGAACCCAATCTACGTGGATGGTGTCGCTTAATTTTGCTGGCCTACCTGTGGAAGATATTATTATTATGCTGCTTAGAAATTTATTAACAAACAAACCTTCAACAAAATGTTCGGGACAAACTGTTGCAAACTTCATATGATCTTCCCAGACTCGATTTATAGCTTTGAATTATGTAGGTATCTACGCGCGCTTTGTTTTTCAAGAGCTCCGATTCTTCTGTGGTTTGATTATTGTGGGGCAATTGAACATATTTTATATCATTTCAGCTCACCAATTTACATGGCATTACCTTCTAAAAGGATTATTATTTATAAATATCTAGTTTGTTTGTTTGGAAAGCAATTGCGCGGTATTTCGTTTATTTGTCTCGAGCAAAAAAAAAGTAAACTACAGCTGTTTGTTGGTTTGACAATTCGGCAAGAGGCGAGCGTTCAGGCGAAATTAACGATTGTAATACCTAATTGTAATAGTAGCTAGAGACAAGAAATAGGTCCATTTTATGTCGATTTCCATTGGGAAAGAAAAAGCACTTTTTTCAGATTAAGATCAGTTTTTCTGCTGTAGAAATCAGCTGTTGTTCAAATTCGTTTTCCATTGGGCGAAAAAAAAACCGTTTTTTTTAAGATTCAGATAGAACGAGATTCACACATACTTTCACTAATACCAAAACAAGTGACATTTGTAAACACAAATTGCAGTTAAAAATAAGCTGACTGTCAAATAACACACAAATGCAAAAGAAAAGGAATCTCATTTCATGTTCCATTGGGGCAGGAAAAATCTGAGATCTGAGAGCAAAGTTCCTAAATTGTTCTATTTTCAATAGTTTTGATTGAAAATACATTTTTTTTTTCACAAACTTGGTTTAAAGTGTTCTTATTTTATAGATTAATTTTTAAAATATATTCGGATTTCTTCTTTTAGTAATAGAAAATAAATACTCTCATTTATGAACGCATTATAGAGTCTAATAAAGCATTTACGAACTTAAGCAATATGTTGCTTTAGGGCTGCGTAACCTAAATACAAAAAAATGTTCGTAAAATTGTTCCTCTTTGCGAATGTCATTATTATTATTGTGGTAGAATCGTGAAAAGAGTGATCACAAAATTGGTAAATAAACTTAAATGTTAAAACAACACCTATTTGTTTTAGGTACTTCAATTAAAAAATCATTTTGACAATTTGATTAATTTTTCCGAGATTTACATTTTTGATCAAATCGATTTTGAAAAAACATTCGATTCTAGTACATCAACTAACATACATTTTCTTGTAATAGATTAGAACCTCTGTAGAGATTTGTGGTAGATTTCGTAAAACAAAACGGTAGTCATTTTGTGTCAGAAACCACAAAACAAAAAAAAAAAATTGAAATCATCAAAAAACGCAATCGTCATGGCCGCTAACCTGCAGAGTGTTGAATCACTATTTAAGGAATTAAAATCAGAATGGACCAAAAAACCAGTAAATCTAAAGAAATGCGGTACACTGTTGGACAATTTAAAGGTATTTTCTACATATTTGTACAACTATTTAACAATAACCTAACCAAACTTTTGATTTTGCCTTGCAGATTGCTCTAACAAAGCTGTCTTACTTGCCCACTAGTAATGCGAAAACTCCGAAGGAAGAAATGATCCTAGCTCGCGATGTCCTCGAGATTGCTGTGGAATATAGTGTAGCGAGTAAGGATATTCCAGCTTTCGAGAGATATATTTCTCAGCTTAAGTGCTATTACTATGATTACAAGTAAGAAACTTCTTTGTTCTTGTAATGAATAATGAATTGTACAAGGAAAATTATGTTTATCTTCTCTCTAGACAAGAAATTGGTGAATCGACAAATATGTACAAGTTGCTGGGACTAAATTTACTTTTCCTTTTGTCTGTGAATCGAGTTTCTGAATTTCATACCGAGTTGGAGCTTTTGTCAGCGGAAATTATCCAAACAAATAAATTTGTTCGTCCGATTTTGGCACTGGAACAGTACATTATGGAAGGTCGCTATAATAAAATATTCCAAGCGAAGGTAAGAGACCAAATATTTGTGATTCCCGGTACGTAGACATTTTCTTAAGTGCTTGGTATTCATCCTTCGCCGTGCAGGTTGTGTGGTTCGTAACAGAGGGACGCGAAGAGAAAGAAAATGTAACTGAAACCTGCTTTCGTGTACCAGTAGCTGGTTCTCCTCCATGCTAGGAAAAAGGAGTAACGGGCACGTTAAGTGTGGTCGAACTCTTATCAGTATGAACATTCGAGCTTCAAATATTTCAAAATTGTTTTGTGCTATCGTTTGTCAGAGGTTGCAAACCTCAGTATTGTTTTTTGAGTTCAATCCATTTTGAACAAACAAAATAAAGTAAGAAGGCGCGCGAACGTTTGGAAGCTCGTGTAGCATTGGCCTTAATGTCGACGCAACCTAATTAATTCCTTAACCTAATTCTTCCTTCTGCCAAAGGCACTAAAAAATTAATGTATTCATTCTTTTACAGAACAGCGCCCCATCCGACATTTACAACTACTTCATGGACATGCTGTTAGAAACAGTACGAGATGAAATCGGTGCATGCATTGAAAAGTCGTACGAGAAGATCTCTGTAAATGAGGCTGCGAAACGTCTCAATCTTAAGACACCAACCGAAGTAAAGGCATTTGGTGTGAAGCGTAATTGGAAACTAGCTGGAGATGTTTTTAATTTCGTTGACAAAACCGCGAAGCCAAAGGAGGCATTGCCGTCCGTTGAATTGGCCGAGCAGGCAATATTCTATGCACGAGAGCTGGAAATGATTGTTTAATAATGTATTCTCTTGTATTTCCTTCAACTAATAATGAAAACTATTTCTATGCTTTTCTTTAAACTTTAACTTTATATTTCATAAATAAAATATTCATCTGGAACAGTTGGTTTACTTTCGGTTGGCGTTAGGTTGAGGGCATCGGTATTTGGCCATTTCGACCTCGGCTTCATAATAGCTGACACGGCTGAAACTGAAGTATTCGGGTACTTTGTATTCTCCAGTTGCCGATGCACCAGGACCAACTGGTTCTGTGGTGGTTTTCACACAACGGCTGCTCAGTCCGGGTACGTTAGAATTGATACCAGCTGGTGCTGATGCAGTGGTGGGGCCAGCACCCGATGTTTGGCTATAGGCGCGGGCAAGGTGTATTAAACGGGGCCGTAAGAACATGGTGATACTTGTCGTTTATTATCGAATTATAAGAGTGGATCAGACTAGGAATAATCACGTAATCGACTGTCTGTCAGTTTTAGGCAATTTTTTCCCATTTTCTTGACAGAAGTGCCAATTTAGCAGTGAACTTCAAACTGATATTAGAAAGAGATGCAAAGTTACATTTTGGAGAGATTATTTGTAAAGGTGAGTCGTACGTAGGTACCTACAAAGCCACAAAGTTTGTTGTAATTGCGTGTTGAAGATTCTACCTTACTTTATTTACTTCACTGAAATAAGGCGTATTTTTTTGGGAATCTATAGCTAGCTCACTTTTACTTTTACATGCAAAACTGGTATACTCACTTTTGGTTTTACATGCAAAACTGTTATACTCACTTTTGGTTTTGTTATACTCACTTCCCAAAAAAATACGCCTATAGATGTACAATAAAAGAGGCCTATTGTAAAAACGCACGTTTACGGAATCGGGCCTTATGTTATACATACAAATAACATCGAATATCGGAAGAAATCTTGACGTTAGCGACAGACCGCTGTTTGCAATAGGCCTGTTTTTTCCACATCTATCTCAGTGAAGTAAAGTAAAGTAGGATTTTTAACACTCAATTACAACAACTATATAGAGTCTCGAATGTGTCAAACAGTTCGTAGTTGTTGTAATTGCGTATTAAAAATCCTACTTTACTTTACTTCAATGAGATAGATGTGGGAAAAAACAGACCTATAGGTACCCTTCAAGCAAAATCGCTGACCCAACTTTTCCCGTCATTTTTGGATCCGCAAAATATGAGGCGTTCCACGCACACATTTGTAAATTCGCTGTATCTACACAACAATTAGAGCGAGAGTTGCGAGCATTTTTATTTTGTCTGTTATTATGCAATGGATTGAGAATAATGAGAGAGTCAACATCAGCCGGTGATTAATCTTTCGTTGACGTTCGTGGTGATAAGACCGTGATTTAAACTACATATACATATTTATCTATCTTCAGGCAGGAGAAAAGACCTCAAAGACCTGTTGTGAAAATAGTTATTTTACCTAATTAATAAATTCCTAGAAAAAATCAATGTAAACAAACTTGTTTGTATTTCGTCTGAAAAAAGTAATTATCTTCGATACTCGATTGTCATCTGCCAGCGCTTGCCTCGTTTTTTAATTTTTTTTGGATCCGATTTGGATTCATTTTTCGCTGAGTGCGGCGAGCTCACTCTCTCATTCTCTCACCAACACATACAGGCTTAGGCCTGTTTTATTGGCAATCTATCTCAGTGAAGTAAAGTAAAGTAGAAATCTTCAGCACGCAATTACAAAAACTACCCTTCAAGCAAGAGAGTCCGTTTTCGGTTCATAAACGGAGTCAATGACATATGGAAGACTCCGCATACGGATCCGCGAAACTGCGTTTGTCGGCTCAAATTAGTATGGAAATTAGAATCACCGCGGACCAACGTTGCCATATTCACAGTTTTAACTGTAAATTACAGTTTTTTTAGACAAGCTTCCAGTTTTTAAAATGACCTCCTAGTACAAATTACAGTTTTTTTTTAAGGTTCAGATTTGAAAGAATAAATTAAAATGTGCTTTAAATCGTAGTGCTTCGTATTTAAGCTTGTTATTTTATTTAAAATGAATTGTTTTGTGTTATTTTTGTTTAATAAAATTAAAAAAAACGTAATTTCACAAAAATCTTTTGGTTTTCGAAGGTTACAGTTTTTTGGTTGAAAATACAGGGAATATACAATTTTTTGAATAAAAAATCTGACAACATTGCCGCGGACCCACTTTTGTATGTGTTGGTGAGAGAATGAGAGAGCAAGCTCGCCGCACTCAGCGAAAAATGAAACCAAATCGGATCCAAAAAAAATTAAAAAACGAGGCAATCGCTGGCAGATGACAATCGAGTATCGAAGATAATTACTTTTTTCAGACGAAATACAAACAAGTTTGTTTACATTTATATGGATTTTTTCTAGGAATTTATTAATTAGGTAAAATAACTATTTTCACAACAGGTTTTGCGGTCTTTTCTCCTGCCTGAAGATAGATAATGTAGTTTAAATCACGGTTTTATCACCGCGAACGTCAACGAAAGATTAATCACCGGCTGATGTTCACTCCAGTGTTTTAATATCGTGGGATTTATCCCTTTTTGTGGGAACTTCGATGTCCGAAAAGCCTTCCGTGGGATAAAGGGAAAAAGCACCACAATCGTGGGAATTTCAGGAATCTGACAAAAAAATTGTAAAACCAAATTTTTGTGAAATTTCATCAAAACTAATTCAAAAATTCAAAACAATTATCAGCAGAAATAAAAAGAGCTCATGTAATTAGCCTCTTAACAAAAAAGTTCTAGTACAAAAACAATTTGACGGCCGGCGCAGCGACAGCGTATGTAACTAGGAGTGCATTACAAATTCGGCAGTAGTTAACTATTTTAACTACAGCGTTGACAAACTGTGACAGTTCGAAGGAGGGGAAGTTAACTAAATTAACAAGAGGCAAAAGTGTGGTTCATTTCACTCATACTAACAAAGCAACTGTCATGGATTCACGTATTAATTTTTTTTTTTAAATCAAGCATGGATTCGACTTGCACGTGATGCGGTCCAACAACAACTACTCACTACCACATGAAAAGTGAAATGTCAACATGAAATTAGTAACAATAGCTGTCCCAGATTCCAAAAAGTAACTAAATAAACAATCGTTGTTAATTTAGTTAAAATAGTCAAACCTGGAATGCAGTCCTGACCTCTAGCGCCAGCGGCAAAGTGACATTTGAATGGAACCAGTTTGTATTTCTATTACTTTATCTTCATGAGCATCAAAAATGTATTTTGTGTAACTTCTACACTTCCACTTGTTGTATGCACCTGCAAAAATAAACAATAATAATAATTAATACGATAATTCAAATTATTTAAATAAACATACCCAATTTGTCACCTTTCCGTCGTCTTTCGTTTCGATGATTTGTTTTATTGTGGATGGGTAGCATGTGTCAATCTGACATCCCAAAAATTCCCTGAATTGCTTCAAGGGGAAATTCAAAATGGCCGCCGGATTTCCAGGTGGGGAGGGAGAAGGCCATCGCTGAACAACACCGCAGCGCCCTCAGTGTGGTAAGACCCAGTCCGTCCGTAGTAATTGTGACACTTGTTTTAGTATTCGGCATGTTTTATGTTTTGTTGTAGGCTACGTCGTCTAGCGGGGACAAGAACCACCCCATTCGGCGAGCTTAGCCGTGCTTCGCCAGCATGCCGCGCTCCTCGCTCGCGACTTTCATTCCCTTTCTATTCCGATCCCATCCTAAAGTCCCATCCACATCCCTGCTTCCCATCTTTTATTCACTCCCAGCGCCCTCTATATTCCAGCAACCGGCCTATTACACACTTTTCCTTGTTCTTTACTAAACTTGATAGATTTGTTTTGGCAGTTCGTTATTTTTCTTTCATTTTACCAGTTAATTTTGTGGGCGCAGTGGCTCAATGGTTAATGTGCGAGAGGTCCCAGGATCGATCCCTGGAAAAGCACCACCTCTCGCGAACGTCTGACAAACATACGAGAGTATATCTGTACTGAAAAAGCTTCTCAATTCAGCCGTTCGGAGTCGGCATAAAATGGTAGGTCCCTTCCATTAGCCCCAAAAATAAAAACTCACACAAACTAAAGAAGCTAGACCTATAGTGTGCCTATACGGACTTGTTGCATGTATTTATTTAGTTAATTTTGCGCTAGATTGAAATATTTCCCAGAAAAGGATATTTCACAATAGGTCTGTTTTTTTCCACACCTATCTCAGTGAAGTAAAGTAAAGTAAGATTTTTAACACGCAATTACAACAACTACGAACTGTTTGACACTTTCGAGACTCTATATAGTTGTTGTAATTGCGTGTTAAAAATCCTACTTTACTTTACTTCACTGAGATAGATGTGGAAAAAAACAGACCTAATATGTGCTACAGCTGAAATGTCAGTTTTTTGGCATACCGCTAGCGGTCAATGGAACGCGGCCATTGTGATTTTCTATCAATAGGCGTATTTTTTTGGGAAGTGAGTATAACAAAACCTAAAGTGAGTATAACAGTTTTGCATGTAAAACCAAAAGTGAGTATACCAAAACCAAAAGTGAGTACACCAGTTTTGCATGCAAAAGTAAAAGTGAGCTAGCTATAGATTCCCAAAAAAATACGCCTAATATAATAAAAATGAGTTAAAATTTATTATTATAATTTTTTTTTTTTTTTTTCATTTGAATGCATCGTGGGAATTTCGTGGGAATTTGAGTTCGAGGAAAAGGGAAAAAAGGGAAAAATGACCACGTTTGATGGGAAAAATGAAGAGAGAGACCTAAAACACTGGTTCACTCTCTCATTATATTCTCAATCTCAATCCATTGCATAAAAAAAGCCAAAATAAAAATTCTCGCGACTCTCGCTCTACTTGTTGTGTAGAAGTAGATACAGCGAATTTACAAATGTGTGCGTGGAACGCCTCATATTTTGCGGATCCAAAAATGACGGGAAAAGTTGGGTCAGCGATTTTGCTTGAAGGGTTGACAGTACACCACCATAAGCACATTAATGGTATTCATGCAACGTCGTAAGTTTACCATTTGCGTAAAATGGTAAGTTTACGACAAACGTTCCATGAACGCCCCAATTTGCTGTTTGTGGTAAATGGTGGTAAACCAATCAGCTGTTTCACATGAGAGGGAACGAACGAATTGATAAAATGCGAACAAACCACTTTTGATACAATTATAAAGAGAAAATTGCACATTTTACTATTCCAAGTGTAGGATAATTAGTTAGTCCATCAAATTGTATTAAGAAAACAAGTTTTAAAAGGGTTTAAATAACGAAATTTACAATACCAATCTTTTTGCCGCGAACGAAAACTCACTTTGTTTGGAATTGGAAATTTAGTTATTTAAACTCTTTTAAAACTTGTTTTCTTAATACAATTTGGTGGACTAACTAATTATCCTACACTTGGAATAGTAAAATGTGCAATTTCTATTTATAAATGGATCGAAAGTATTATAAATGCATGCAAAGCCATTTTTTTCTGATTTCGCGCCTTTATTTCAAGTGTAAAATGTCACAATAACCTCGTCGTAAGTTTACCATCTCGGTTTTCCACACAAATTCGCGTAGTAAGTTTACCATCTCGTCGTAAATGATTTTCCATACAAATTTCGACAGTTCATTTACGACGTCGTAAACTTACGACGTTTACGACGAGTTTACGACGTTGCATGAATACCCCTATTGTATTAGATTTGATGAATACTCTACTCCAATTAAAAGTCTCCACCAACGGCAAATCAGAGTCTCGAAATCGAACGTCGAAAGAGTGCGTTTCATAAAAGAACGTAGTTTTATTTTTTTTTCATTTCTCTTTCTCTAGGTAGCCATTTTGGTGGTGTGCGTTGTAGTAGTGAAAAAATATTTTTCTCAAATAATATATCTCGTTTTTTGCAATTATTTTCTTCTAAAGAGTGCATTATTTTCAAATTTCAATACCACAGTTTTAATATATAATCGCCTATAACAATGGGAGCAGACGGTAAATATTAAAATTTGCCAAAAACTATACTATATACGAAAAACAAAAAAAAAAATCGATGTGTTTCAGCAGACCGCGATAGACGCCGCCATCGTTCTCGTTCGCGAGATCAGCAGCGAAGACGATCTTCCAGATCACGTTCACGTGACCGCAAACGCCCTCCATCTCGCAATCGTCCTGGTCATAGATCTCGTCGCCGTAAGCCATCCCTATACTGGGATGTACCGCCACCGGGCTTTGAGCACATAACCCCACTACAATATAAAGCAATGCAAGCCGCAGGACAAATTCCTGCTAATGTTGTTGCAGATACACCCCAGGCAGCAGTTCCTGTTGTAGGTTCCACCATCACAAGGCAGGCGCGTCGCCTTTATGTGGGCAACATTCCGTTTGGTGTAACGGAGGAGGAGATGATGGAGTTCTTCAACCAACAAATGCATTTATCTGGTCTAGCGCAAGCAGCCGGCAATCCGGTATTGGCTTGTCAGATAAATTTGGATAAGAATTTCGCCTTCTTGGAGTTTAGGTCGATTGATGAGACTACTCAGGCCATGGCATTCGATGGAATCAACTTCAAGGGGCAGAGCTTAAAGATTCGACGGCCTCACGATTATCAGCCTATGCCTGGAATGACCGACAGTCAACCGATTAATGCCCCAACTAATGATTTCCATTGTACGTTGTATTTACAATACATCCACTTTGAATTGCTATTAATTGGGTTGTTTTGTTTTATTTCAGCTGGAGTCATTTCAACGGTCGTTCCAGACTCTCCACATAAAATATTCATTGGCGGCTTACCCAACTATCTCAATGAAGACCAGGTAAGTGTTTGGGACGCGATCGAAGAAGGTTTTCTTTTCCATGAAATTCAGATTACCGTTAACAGTGTAACAAGTTTATCATATTTTTGGACAACGCTTGGCAAGGACTTAATTCAGTTGCAATTGCATTTGATATTGGTCAATGGGGAACTCAGAAAAGCAAATCGGGAAACAAAATTGTCTTTTTTTCAAAGTGTTGGATTTGCAGGTTATTTAGCTTATCTGTGCAGCGGCAGTGTATAGTTCTGGTTCGTGGTATTCAAATATTTTTTTGTTCTTCAAGCATTTCAGTGAATGGAATCATTGCAACACCCAATATAGTGATGTTGTTTATGGCGGCACGGTGATTTGTGTTTTCAGGTTATTTTTTTTTTTCAACGCAGCAGCTGTCGCGCAAATATTAAAGAGCAACCAATTTTAGGGTTTCTAATTCATTTGATCTGTTCCTTTTGTTTAATATAAAGAGTAGAACATTTTTTTTAAGTTTTTCCTTTCTTTGATTAGGTACATAGGTAGTTGAAAATATTTGATTAGGTTAGCTTAGGTTTACGGGTTGTTAGAGTAGGGAAATCCTGCCGTGCCACACTTCGGTCCTTGTGGACCCATTGTGATGCCCTCTTTATTAGTATTTCCACAGTAGAATTTCATAAAGGCGATACAAGTCGATAACTATTTACGTTAATGGAATTAAGGACCATTCACATGGGAGCGAACGAACGAATTGATGAAATGCGAACAAACCACTTTTTATGCTTTTATAAACAGAAAATTGCACATTTTATTATTCCAAGATATCTTCCTCTTGGAATAAGGTTAAGTTCGAACGAATTTTTTATTCGCAACATTGTGGAACACGATTTAAATGATGTGGATTGCGAATATACTGACAATTCGCGCCAGGGTGTTTTCGTTTGCAGCAACAAGTTTGGAAATTTCGTTATTTAAAATGTTTATAAACTTGTTTTCTTAATACATTTTGATGAGATAATTATCCTACGCTTGGAATAGTGAAATGAGGAATTTTGTGTTCATAAATGAATCTAAAAGTGGTTCGCATTTCATTAATTCGTTCGTTCGCTCTCATGTGAATGGTTCTTTTGTTTCATTTTACAGGCGAAACAAAAACAATTTCACTTACATAATTTCCATTTTAACATTTAAATTTAAACCCTAATGTGACATCATTATGATTCGTATTAGCAAACGGATTCTTCTTCGTTTCCACAATAAACTTTCCGAGACTAGATACTAAAGAAAACGTTTTTGCTAGCTGGTAACCGTCATCTTAGATACTAAATTTCTTACCGTACCTCTATGCTGCTGCGAGGTCTTTCTTCTCTGCGTTGTCCGTCTGGGTTAGAATCAACTATCTTAGACGTCTGACGCGCACTTTAACCAGTTCGATGTCGCTGTACAGTGTACAGTTCGTAAGTTCAATGTTAAATGTCGAACTTCAAAGCTCGTAAAAGCAAACAATGCTGAAAATCACTCGTTTTTTAAGATCAATACAACTACAAAAATGTACATCCTATTATTTCCGTGCACAATTGGGGCAGCGGAAAACCAAAACCGATTGTTATTTGTAACTGGTTCCTTGTTATTTGATTATTGTGATGTCGTCAGAGTCTATATCGGAATTGAGGTAGGCTCAGCCGCTACCTACCTAAGAGTTTTAGTTGTATTTTGTGACGTTCTTGTCGGCCGCGTCGATGTTGTTTGTCATTTTTTGCTAACGAGACTTTATGGATTGATTTTTGCCACCAAGTACATATAAATATTTGCAAACGCTCCAGTGACAGCTCGTTTTGTTTTGCAAATTATGTCAATGTCACACGTGCAAGTATGTACATTTATGTAGTTGTAGAGACTTTTGGAAAATTTTATTAGGAAGACTTTCCACTTGGGAATCATTTTGGTTTCACATTTCAGCTGTGAGGCAAAATCCTTTACTGCCTCGAAATTCTAGGTGTGACTTCTTTGATGTTTTGTAAGTTAGATGCCTGTTCAAATAGACATAACATTCGTATGTACTTAGCTTTGAAGTTTGATTGCGCTAAAAATTCAAACCAGTATTTTGACGGATACGGATACCGGATAACGAATACACTTTTCTGAATGTCATATTACCTCAGCCAATCTGTTGTTTGGTTAGAATTGCTGTAATCATTTTAAAGTTTCCCAGAATTTGTTTGTTTGAACTATCTCTTCGTCTGTTCTGCCCCTGACAACGTCACATAGCATACATAGTTATGAAACAGGCATCAAATAGAATAATATAGATACTTGTCGTTGCCATAACTGCTGTATAACATGTCGATATCTTCTATTAATTTTTTTTTTAACGGGGAATAATTTGGGTAGGTAGCTTAATAATATTCACCCTTATTTTAAAAATAAATAAATAAATAACAGGCGGTATACACCCAAGGCCTAGCTTTCTCGCAACCATTCGTTTTGTGTGAGTTTCTATTTTTGGGACGAATGGAAGGGATCTACATTATGCCGAGTCCGAACGGCTGAATTGAGAAGCTTTTTCGGGACATCGCACATTGTGTTTTCCGGGGATCCCTCGCACAGTAGTCCAGCACACTAACCACTGCGCTACTGCGCCCACCCTTATTTTACGTGGCGTTTATATTAAACGACAGTTGGCGTTATTGAGGCGAGTCGTTTAAGTGTCGTTTTACGGGTCGTTTTTGCAACTTAAACTTAATCGACATAAACGCCACATGTAATATGTTCTGATTCCAAAAAACTCAGCCAGTCGTTTAATATAAACGCTACCTACAATAAGGGTGGTTATCTTGGTCAAATTCTGAAACAAAAGTCTAATTTAATGGTAAGTTAAGTACCACTGAATCATAGGCAAAACCAATATTCTAAATACATCTTGTAGAAAACAAGAAGGGACCTTAAAATTGGTTGCTTCATAATACAAAATTAACATTCTGCGCAGCAACAGTAGCAGCATTCTTATAGAATACAAAAAACAATGTATCTGCGTCGCGTCGCGTCGCCTCGCCTTGTATATTATTCATATACACCACATTATTCGGATTTTCGTTCCGTTTGCTGCGGGCACGCTCGGTTATTGAATTCAAATCATGTTTGTGTTTTTTTTTTCACGTTTTGTAGCGGTTTACAGGTTCCCAAGATACATGCATACAAACTATTCACAAAGTGACCGGTATACTCTTCTTTTCTTTTTTGCAGCTGTTTGATTTTTCAGCTAATTGTTTCAGGAATTGTTTTATTATTTTCTATTTTACAGCATATATACAAAACAAAGCCAAGAAAAAAACACAAAAATCAATTAAATTTATTTAAAAACTAAACAAAAAAATTCATTCAAAAACCAAACGATACTGATAATATGTTTCATTGTGTTGTTGTAGCTTAGGTTGCGCGATGCTCTTCCTTCCCCTGTTTTATGCGTTGTTACCGTAGTACACATTATAACGCTGTTTTAAAGATTGATTCTTCAACCAGAAAATATGCATAAAACCAAACCGCAAAAAAGGCAAGTTAAAAATAAAAATTTAAAAAAACAATTTCAGCCAACCTGCAATACAGATAATAAATCACAGCCCATTGACTGCTACTGCAGCGTTAAATTTATGAGCTCCTCTGTGTAGAGATTGAGTAAAAAAATAAATAAATTCAAGGTACCCAATAGGATAGCTTAATGCGTGTGATTTAATTTCTTGATTTCGTACGCGAGGGATTTTTTTTTTTTATAACTAAAACTAAAATCAACAATGACAAAGAACAAACTAAGGGTAGATTAATGGTGAGTGATGCTGAGGATGGTGATAGTGTTGAGTGATATTGTGTCTTTGCTGAAAGGAGAGCCGAGTTGTTTTATGTTTTTGGTGGTTAAATCATTTTCCGCCTTTTCGTCTGCCAATTGAAGTCTCATGGCCCAGCCTACAACGTATGAGCTCCAATCTCTGCAGAAGGGCATCGACGTTTTATATTATACCTAAACGCCGTATAGGGTGGTTCACAATTCTTTGATTTTTGTAGGTTTGGTCCAGTTTATTCCAGCAGTACCCTTAAATCTCTTTAAAATAGGTCCATACATTCTATTGGCATTTTCTTTTTCATATAATAATATCTTAAAGCTGTACAGTACATAATATCCTCTCTTTACTGTAAATCTGCTCGTAATTATATGGATTATTTACAAAAAGCTGTGGCGTCCGATTGAATTCACGTCCAACGTGAACGCTTAAAATGTTGACTCAAGTTCGACCTGTTTAAACAATCATCATATAGCTCGTTGTGCTTAAAGTCGGACGTAGGCTGTGCGGATATAGTTCTCTGCTACGATTTTCCTTATATGGTCACTCCAGTGCGATAGTCATCTCCCTCTGTTTCTTTTAAGTAAGGCGATGGTCTCCATTAAAGCAGTCACTTTGTTAACCTATTTAAAGTAAAGGTCTCAGTAACTGTAGTCAAAAATGTTGTACTCGGTTTGATAATTTTAGGGAAATCGTCTGATCTTCGTTTGACATTCATTTCGAACAAAAAGTCTGATACAAACTTGAAGTTTAGATTACACTGCTTGTCTGTATTAAACGTTAAACGTCTCTTAACAAATATACGGCTCAAATTCGGTGTTACTTTAAACAAATGCTATATTACACTGATCGGCAAATTGTAAGAAAACACACAAAACATTTTAGTTTGCCGACAAACAGTTTAATGTTAACCGGCTTTCGTCCTTTTCTTGATCTGCTTAAACAAATGTTTTTGCAACAATGTTCAACAAACTTTCAGAAACTGGCGTTGCATATGATATGCTACTTTATTTGAAACAAGACAAATGTAGAAGCATACAAATCGGTCGAGCCGTTCTCGAGTTTATGCCAGACTAACATACAACAATTGATTTTTATATACATATGTATATAGAAAAAACCGTCTCATATTTATTGTGTTATACATTTGGAGAATTGGTTCTTACTTTTAATTTGAGTCTAATCGTGGGCCAACAACGTAAATACAACGTAAATAAATACATTTGACAACTAATAATAAGAGCAGAACAAAAAAGGGTATAAATATCCTGCTCAAACAGTTGTTATAGGAAATCAGGCAACTTTTTCAATGCATCGAAGGGTCCTATACTTTTATGTTAGATATATATCTGTCTGATTTTCTCGACAGGTTGTTTTATTAGTTTTTTGAATTTGTAGTTCAGTAGTACAATTAATTTGACTCCAACGACACATGAGCTGAAAAGTAAAAAGAGCCGCCATCCTGCAATGTGCTAATATCTTGCAATGTAATTATTAACATCCAATGCTTTAGCATATTTAGAGTTTTAAAACGTCACTCCTAAGCAAAGACACTAAATCACAAGAGCTCTCCTCTCTTCCACCGCCCACACCGAACTATCCCAAGAACGGACTAGGAATCTTAAAAAGAAGATGAACTAAAACGATGTCCATTTGTTTCCTGTTTCAACTAATTACCAAAATATCTTCCACCCCACTTATTCTCCTACTAATCTCTTTTATTTGAACGAAATTCAACAGGTCAAGGAGTTATTGCTGTCCTTTGGACAATTGCGAGCATTCAACTTGGTCAAAGATGCAGCCACCGGTTTGAGTAAAGGTTATGCCTTCGCCGAATACGTGGATTACAATATAACAGATCAGGTAAGTCTACACATTAACAATCCCATCTGCGTACATTTGCTGACATTTACTTGCATTTCAGGCCATTGCTGGATTAAACGGAATGCAGTTGGGCGACAAGAAATTGATTGTACAAAGAGCCAGTGTTGGAGCGAAGAACTCACAATTGGGCGGTACAGTTGCTCCTGTACAAATTCAAGTAAGATTCCTCATTGCCCTTTGAATTGCTTCAGTTTGATACATTTTTTTGTCACAGGTGCCCGGAATGTCAATGGTTGGAACATCAGGACCACCTACCGAGGTATTGTGTCTGTTGAACATGGTGACGCCCGATGAATTGCGCGACGAAGAAGAATACGAAGATATTCTCGAAGATATCAAGGAAGAGTGCAACAAGTACGGTGTGGTACGTAGCGTGGAAATACCCCGCCCCATCGAAGGTGTTGATGTGCCCGGCTGTGGCAAAGTGTTTGTGGAGTTCAATTCCGTGGTTGATTGTCAAAAGGCTCAGCAAGCGCTTACTGGACGTAAATTTAGTGACCGTGTTGTGGTCACATCCTACTTTGATCCTGACAAGTACCATCGGAGGGAATTTTAAACGTATGGAGATGAAAGCAACGTTTTTTTTTTGTAATTTAAATATAATTTGACATGAGTATTTCTATGTCTGTTCAATTAAAGCGCTAAGATCTTAATTTTTTTTTCATTCGTATTGCTGCGCTTGTGTGTAGATTAGTTAAAACATATTTTAAGAAAAAAAAAAAAAAAAAAACAAGAAGTAGGAATATCATCCCTTGTGTCGAGACATTTTTGGTCCGTTTGGAAATAATTTATAAACAAAAATACAAAACAGTTACAAATTTGCAGCAATTTTATGTACACAACTATTGTTTATCATAAAAGACGTAATAAAAACAAACTTCTGTGTAAGTTACCGTGTGTGATTTACTACATATTTGGTTTCAAAGACAAACTCGAAAAACACAATTTCTGGGATTAAGATGCAATTCAACGAAAGGTAGACTACTGTACAAATGCCAGTATGAAGCGTGGGGTGGACTTCCTTTCTACGGGAAAGCCAACATAGTGGCCAACTGACAAACATAAAATCCATTACCTCGTCGACTTCTTTATCCCAAAAGGTCTAACCAAAAATCTGACAGAAGTTGAAGAATGCTATATTCTATGCTCAGACCACTTAGCAGTCATTCTGCAAATCGGTGGAAGTTTTGCAAAAAAAGAAGAACCGCTTAGGTTAACTAGTAACAAAACCAACTGGGACGTTTCCAGAAAAGAATGCACGAAAAATGTTATATTAAATGTACAGCTAAGGACAACGCTTAAAATAGAAGACCAAATTGATAATTTCATGGAAGCCATTCAAAGCGCAGGGTGGAAAAACTCCTTGTCGCAAGATAGCAACACGGAACTATAAAGCGAAATACCAGCCTGGGGGCTTATTCCCAAATGCGCGGCGGATCGGTTTTCATGGCGAATTGGTATTTTTGTGTTTCCAAAAAGCGATTCGATCCATTCAAAAGCGATAGCTATTTAGGTGACGGATTGCTGGCGGATTTATTGTGGATAAAAAATAAACTAAATTCTTGTGCGCGGCGGATCGCTTTTCATGGCGGATTGGTATTTTTGTATTTCCAAAAAGCGACCAATGCACACGTGCGTTTTTTTCCGCAAAGTTAAAGTGGAGGTATGGAGAATGAAATATAGAATATTTCTTTTGTGAGTCGATGATAGGTAAAAGGATGTACCCAATAACGTCGTTTTATTTTTAAAACATAGTTTTGGAACATGAGGTACACAAAAAAACGCAAGTGTGCACCGCTTCTAATTGTTATAAATAGCCGCAAATGGGCTTAACTGTTAAAATAATCAAAGAAAATAAAAAACGTCAATGCTAAGGTGTGGTGGACTTGCTTTCGCACGGAACGAAAATATCATTCGTTTTTAGAATTACCTGAAGCAAACCGTTCGTACAAACGAAAAGGATTGAACGTTTTCATCTTACAGAATCCCACCCCAGGAATACGCCTATCTACTATTCAAGACCACACTCTCTGCAACAACTCCTTAAATTATACTTCCGCAATATAGATTCTTCTCTCCCTGTGTTCCTGTCTGAGGGCGCTTTCTGTCCCAATAAAGAAATCGTATGACAATCTTTCGTTGGGAATGCTTGGTATCTGTAATGCGTATACAATACATACATAAACACAATTCTACGGAATAGGTGCTATTCGTAAATTTGAGAGATTCGATAGCTTTCGATAAAATCAAGTAGTATACACAAAATCCTACTTGAATAAACTTTGTTAGCAGACGTGGGCTACAAATAAAATCAAAAGAAATGCGACATGTGTGGTCTAAACAAGCACTCATTAATCAGCTTAAAGATCTTAAAATCGACACGTACATAATATTGCCCACTTAAATCTGTATTCAAAGTGACAAATCATAATTTGAGTTCGAGTCCATAACGTGGTAGCGCCTAAGGCATAATTCCGCGATTTTATTTTTGTCGCTTTCATCTGATCTTTTCTATTTATAATATCTACATGCGTAGCTTTTTTAAGAGGTAACCCAATTCACAAACAACCCAATTAAGTCGTGATACACAAGACGGCTTCTCATTCATTGTCATTTTCAAGATTGTTGTCTTATTATGGCGGTAATTATAGATCAAACAGACTTATAAAAATTCCATACACTTTCAGCCATTATGAATGCACATAATTCATAATGAACCGAACCGAACCGCACAACAAAACAAGTCCATCATTCGGTAGGTATTATTCCGCTGATAACATTAATTACACGCTTTTATAGAGCTGATGCTTTTCAACATCTCCTGTGGTTATAGTTTCTGAGAGTTCAATCATACTACGGCAGCTTAAAAAGAAACAAAAACAAAAGTGAAAGCATACCATCCAAGTCGAAATGGCCAGAAGGCGTTTTGTGTCCATTATAAGCGCATTGCCTCCAGCTCAGTGTCTCATCATGACGCTGCCGCTGCGTCTCTGTCTCTGTAACTCTTTGCCATGCTTCGTCATCGTCAGCAATTGCAAAATAACTTACTTTGGTCAATTTAAGCTCCCTTTGGATGGCGCAGTTATGGAACGAGCTCGTGCTTATCCATCATCTATGTACATCCGGTCCGTCTGACGATGGATGTGCTATCGATGGTGGTGGCGGATTGCTTGGGCGCAACGGACAGCACTTGATTGCAGGTTAGTTGCATGGCAACAAGCACCTACACAGAGTAGAAGAGAAATAACTCGCAATTGCAATTTTCATAAAAGTATATTATGTATTTTGATTCACAGAGTTGGTACCACAACAGTGCCAGTTCGAGTTCCAGTTTTTAGCCCAGAGGGAGAAGGAAACGTCACAGGCCACCTGTTTTTAATGGCCTCGTTCCACGGAAATTGTTTATTCGATATTTATTTGGTTTGTGGTGCGATTTTTGCGTAATACGCACCAGCACTTTTGTTTTTCATGGGCATTCCATGGGTCCGCGCATGTTTTTCAGACTTTCAATTTTAATATGTACACGCGTTTTGGCTTAAGCTGGATTACTTCCATACAATCATTTTGTGTTTGTAACATTAGATTTTTGCTTCCTATATGAGCCGATAAATTACTTTGCTTTTAGGACCTCATTTGTTTTTGTCGTTATTGTTATGAATTTCCTTTTAGTCCTTGCCAAGGTATTTGGGCACCTGCGCTTGCGATGATTTGAGTTCTCACAGTATCTTGCGGATATTTCTAATCGCATTTTGCAATATTCGTTTTGATAGATTAACTCTTAATGCGATTCTTTTCTTGTTCATTCCTACCCTAACTACTGTCATTTTCGGTTGGTCGTCCAGAACCGCCCGGAAGAACTCTCCGCGATTTTGAATTCAAATCCAGAAGCAAATTTCGCTTCTTTGCAGGAGAAGAACTTTCAGTTGAGTGCCAATCGAACGCTTTCAGAAGCATTCGGATTGCTTCCGGACGGTTCTGTACGACCAACCGAAAACGACATTAGTATTTCTATGACTACTGGTCTGCGGTGTCCTCTTCTCTCAATTTTCGTTTAGGTATATTTTGCGACTATTGTTTAGTAGCTTACTAAATAAGCTGTCATTCTGAAGATGATCGTACCGTTTTTCAGTTCGTTCTTCAATCCGAAACCACCTGTCAATTCAAAAAGTCACATCACTCACAAGTGGCTCCGTATAATGGGCCTTAGCTTGGGCGCCAATTGTCAGTTGACTTGCTCCTGTTATTAGTACCGGCACATTTTCGAAACAATACACCAATATACAAATATATAATGCACCAATTGGTGCATTCCCTCGGCCTAAGCGTCCTAAATAATTATAAATATTTATTTATTTTCTAAAAGGCCCCGCACAAATCTTCTGCAAGCAGCACATGACTTTACGAATAGGCAATTAATCATTAACAAGCTCACACAAATTAGTATACCTTTTCTATAGTAACTCAAAAGAACCTTTAGGGCCAATAAATAATAGGTATATGCTTCTTCAACACTTGCATGTAAAGCCTGTTCCAGTTACCACCTTTTCAAACAGTTGTTGTGAACATCAATTAAACCTATTTACGCCAAGTGCCTATATCTGCAATAAACTTCTGAATTCAATTCATTAAGACCCACTGTTTGCATTTCCGCACTCCAGACCGGTGTATATACATATACACGTGCTCGTATCCTCTTGTTCATTTTGGCACCCTCGTCGAAGTTCTTAGGAAGGAAAGAGGCCATCAATTCACCTTTCTGCACCGTGGCTGGGCAATTCGATAACCATCTCCCAATGTGCATGCTAATTGTTGCGGCCATTCAGATTTCCCTCTAACCTTAGTTTAACTCTTAAGGCTTTACCGACACGCTATTGAGCTTAAGCACCGATAGAATATCGACGGAGTGGGGTGGTGGTGGTAGTGGCAGGCAGTGCGCTTTGCTTATGCCGTGTTGAGCAAGACGGTAATAAATTGGCCATTGTTTGTGGCCATAAGTTTTGTGATTATTTTCTATGTTTCTCAATTAAATGTGTGAGAATAGTGGTGAATGGGTTTTTCTTAAAAAGATTATTATGTATAAAAAAGAAACAAAATCATTGTGGCGGCGGGATAATTTGTTTTCTTACACTATTTAGATCGAAATGAGAGATTTCGCTGATGGGCTCTTGCATAGATTGCAAAACCTTGACAGCTGAATATAACTTAATATAAATCGTGAGGGTTTGTTTATTTGAATTGCAAAATAGAAAAACGTTTTGTATAAACAAATGTAGGTATTGTGCAAAGATTGTTAGGTTAGGTAAAGGAGTTGGGGAGACATGAGAAACTTGTAAGCCGAAACACAGCTCAACTGCTAGTTCCAAGTCCTTCTGGGGACCTACTCTGTATTTCCGAAAGTGAAATTTTCCAAAAACGAATATTTTCTACTCTCTAGTTCGAAATCGGAATGAAATCTACTGGTTTCGGATTCACAATTTTAAAGCGGAATTTTGGTATACCTGGTAACTCTTTTCCGAATGTCAAAAACTCAAAAGCATTGAAATACTTACTTCAAAATGTTAGATTTATAGGAAAATTTTGGTGAAAATAGGTAACAATTTTTTACTGAAATTGAAGACATGGATTTTGACGACCTCTGGTTCATGCAGGATGGCGCGCCACGCCACACAGCCCATAATTGATCTTTTGCGTAAAAAATTCCCAAATCGTGTTATCAGTCGTCTTGGCGATGTCAATTGGCCACCTCGGAGCTGCGATTTGACCCCTTTGGACTTTTTTTTGTGGGGAACCGCGTGAAGGGCCGATGTTATGCCAACAATACGGAAACGATTCAAGCACTTAAGGACAATATCATCCAATCAATATGCCGACTGAAATCCAAAATTTAGTAAGTTTCGATTCGATTTTAAAAAGAACGGGCGGTATTTCTAATTTGAAATAGTTTGTGGAACTCGGCTAATTTATGTGGATTGCGAACTTTGACAATTCGCGCCCGCGGCGAGGGTGTTTACGTTCGCGACAAAAAGTTTGGAAAACGAAATTTCGTTATTTAAACTTGTTTTCTAAATACAGCTGATGGCTGAAATTCGCGAACTGCCGCGACCTAGAAAAGTGTTCATGTGAACGGACTGTCAAAACTTTCGAATATTCGTTCGTTCGTAGATAGTTGGTCGTTCGCATGTGAATGGTCCTTTAGGTATTGGCCCAGCGGTGTTCCTGTATGGCGCCTCCCATATACAAACAAAAACAATCAAACTCTTATATCCTGAAGACCACCGAATCGATTGAGCTCAAATTTACAGGTGATCTTAGATATTGGATATTTCCTGTGAAAATTGGTCAAAATTGGACAAAGGAGCGTGGGACCTCCCATACAAAAAAAATCTTCTATGGGGTAAATTTGATAACGTTAGATATAACTGGTTAACCGCAGGGCTGATTTTCATGATTTCTATACAGTCTGAACTAAGTCGGCATTTCAATGAAAGTCACCCCCCTTCCCCCCAAGGCTCGAACCCTCGCTACGCCCCTGCCAACCCTGTATACATATAGTATTTACAGTATACAGTGACTGCACCCTTTTGTCACCAATTGCGGCTTGTGACGGATTTGTCCGCAATTCTTGTAACATTGGGCCTTATTTAGTGAGGCGGCATAGTAAAGAAATTGTGCACTTCGTGATGAAGGCATGCAATTTTTACCATGGAGGACACATTATATGAAAATGATTTTAATATATTGGGGCACTGCGCCCTAAAGGGGTAAAAGGGGGGGGGGGTCAAAGTTTATATGGGAAAATTTGTATTTTCATCCTATTGACTTCAAACTCGGTTTATGTACTCTCTATGAGAAATAAAGAAAACTAATTTCTCCGATTTTGGAAATTCAACTCTTAAAGGAGTAAAACGGGGGTCGAAGTTTGTATGAGACCATTTTTATTTTTCATCCGATTGACTTCAAACTCGGTTTGTGTACTCTATGTGAAAAATAAAGAAAACTATTTTCTTCGATTTTGGAAATTCAACCCTTAAAGGGGTAAAAGGGGGGTCATATGTTTGTTCATGTTTTTTCTTAAAATTTTTAAAGGGTGTAAGCTTGCTTTACCGCCCCGGGTGCCACTGCTTCTTAGTCCGCCCCTGTCTCAACATATTTTATACCACAATACATTAAAATGTATACCTATGTATACAGTGAAATCCGGATATAACGACGGTGAAGGGACCGGGCTCAATTGGTCGCTATAGTCGAATGTCGCTATAACCGATGGTCAGACAAATTAGAAAAAAAATTATTCTTTATGTAATAAAAAATCCGTCAATAACAAAAAAATGATTTAGTACATGAATGTCACCTATATAATAAGTTAAATATGCAGCTAAACCAAACGAATTTAATTTGTTCTGCAATATTCAAAGTAACATTCGAATCAACTACAATTGAAAATAGGAAATTAACTTCGATTCTGAGTTTGACCAATGAAAGTGCTTCCTCTCACGCTGAGCCAAAATTGTCAACGGATGCGACATGCGACGGAACTACGGAAGGCAAAGTAGAAAGTAAACCTACTTTATCCGTCGCATCCGGCACGTTCCCTGCTTATTGGTCACCCTCCATAAGCTCCTGGGAATTCTATCAACCTGTCAGTCGAATATGTTGCCGCAACGGACGCGACTGATTCTATGGGTTGGGCTTGGTCCCTTTAGTTTGGCCCATTGAGTTCCTCCCCAGATCAACAAATTGTGCTAGAAATCATGCCGGCCGGCAGATTTGGATTTTTTCCAGGTAAACAATATTTTTTCCTGTTTTATCTGGCAGGGAAAATGCAAGATTGGTCACATATCGTCATGAATCAGTTCACTTCTATACTGACGGCTCAAAAACCAATGATGGAGTTGGTGGGGGTGTTTTCTCGGAACGTCTTAATCTTAAGCTCTCCTTCCGTCTACCAAACTACTGTAGCGTGTTCCAGGCGGAAATTATGGCGATTAAAGAAGTCTTATCCTGGCTTAAGAAAAACGTCATATCCGTTAAGGATATCTACATATTTTCGGACAGCCAAGCAGCCATCAAATCCTTGGATTCGATCTCTATAACTTCTCTAGTAGCCCTCGACTGCCGATCGTCTCCTACGGAGATGGCCGAACAGTTCAACATTCACCTAATTTGGGTGCCGGGGCATAGAGACATTCCAGGGAATTGTAAGGCCGATGAACTCGCTAGAATAGGAACAACTCAACCCATTCTGCCGGATAAAGGCACCATAGGGATACCAATCGCTACTCGCAAACAAAAAGTGAAGCTGAATGCTATCGAGAATACAAATCTTAGGTGGACGAGTTTAACCACTTGTCTAGCGACAAAACAAATTTGGCCTAAGCTGGATTTGAAGAAATTGATCTCTCTCAATAGATTGCATATCGGCACCACAATAGGTGTCATTACTGGACACTGCCTGATAGGCAAACATGCCGCAAGGCTGGGCCTCTTCGCAAACGACTTTTGTAGAAGCTGCATGGACGAGGAAGAGGAGGAAACTATCTCTCACCTTCTTTGTTCCTGCCCAGCTCTCTCCCGCAGAAGGAAGCTTCACTTAGGAGCCTTCTATTACAACGACTTGGGCGATCTGACAAGCATAGTCATCAGAAGCCTCTTACGCTTTATAAAGAGCTCAAAATGGTTCAACTAGTAGGGAGATCTTAGATCCTTCATCGTGGCATCACAATGGACCTATACTGGTCTAAGTGTGTTGGCGTTTTTAGCCGACAGCCACTTTCAACCAACCAACCAAACCAACCACATATCGTCATCAGCTTGCTAATTATTTCCAATTATATCGTATAGTGTCCTGATACCCAGCACAGTCTTCTGACTGCCTTGAGCATTGTGCGACAGTTCCTCACTATTTCAGACTTGATGTTATTAGATGCCAGTGCCTTTAGTGCGGTCTGACTATCGATGTAGATGGCTACATACCCTCCCTTACAGATCTAGATCTCATCCGCAACCACGTCTACAGATAATATAATATGTATAGCCACGTAGGTATTTCCCCCCCCCCCCAAAGCTGTTTATGTAACATCAAACCAACTGTAATTGATGGCAGGATCGCTATAGTGGTACAACGATTTGAACTCTACATCGTTTCTTAAATGTTCAACTTTTGCATCATTTACAAACACTTCCAGAACAAAATTCTACACCAATAAGTGCCATTTTCTTGCCCAACGAACTGCATGCACGCACGAATCTTGTTTGCGACCTTCAAGGCCACATCGCACAAGTGTTATGCAAGCAGCATCTATCGCTCGTTAATCCACTTCGAATGAAAACAAAATCAAATTAGTAACCCAGTTCCAGTGTCCATCCGAGGTTTTGTGGTGGCTTACAATTGTATGCGGCCTCTAGAATAACGAGAGCACCAGCTACAGCTATACGCGTATCTGCAAATATCGACCAAGCGGATCAAGGGATATTATCCAAGTTGACATTCAACAAGTGACACTGGAATTCGATTCGTTCGTGTATGTTTGACATTTGCAAAGAACGCGGAGGGAGAAACAAAATCACTCGCTAAGGCGACACAATATTGCAATCTGCTATCCAAGAATCCAGTATTTTGCGTGGCTGTTACCACTTGTGCAGGTTTATGCACTTGCACTACCAACTGACGACGAGACGAGACGATCAGTGATCACCTGAGGGAAAAGCGAAAGTGAGTAGGGGACACTCGAGTCAAGTCCATTATAGACAGTCAGCAGTGCACTTTTACCTTCAGTCTTTAGCGAGCTTAGAGCGGACCGTGTCGTAATACTTGTTCTTGTGTAAATTTTTAAAAATTTAATTTTTAGTCAAAAATTTAAAAATTCAAATTTTAGTCTGTGATTTGAAAATTTATATCTACAACTTTTGGTGCTACCATCGTGACTGTGTTTAGTATACCATAACCCTTATAGAAAAAAAAACGCAAATCCCATTCAAAGTTAAAACAATTTCTCGTTGAGATACATTTCTATCTGGTCGGTGTGTTGATTTTTTTTTTTGCTGTATCTAACTTGGGTAGGGCGCTACAAGGCAGCACGTACAGCGGTCTAAAACTACATCACAAACTGTTTTTTTTTTGTTTCTTTAGTGCTTCAGTCTTTAACTGCAGAGCAAAAGAAAAGAGCTTAAGAGTGTGAAGATTGTTGGCTTTGTAGTTAGTTGAGTTTTAGATATATCGCGACTTAGAGATACTACTCTGGTTTCATTCGGTTTTTATTTTTGTGTGTTTCGTTTGTTTTTTTTTTTGTTGTCGCGGGTTAAAATTGTATCTCCCAACTCAACAACAACAAAAAGGTGGTAAAAGGAAAATCGTGGAGAAAATATATATTTTTTTTTTTTTACTTTTTCCGTTAATGGTATTACATTTGGATGGAAAAGAAAGTCTAAGGAGATTTTATTATAGCCAAGTGTATTTCGGTTTATTTGTCTGTGGTAATAGAGGAACATTTTTAAGTGCTCCTTTTGGTGATTAAAACAAAAAAAAAAGCAAAAACAACCATCGGTGCTAATTACGGTAACTTGTTTTTTTTTCCTGTTAAATATCTTTGCAAGAATTTGATTTTGCACGACGACAGAAGAAGGAGTGGTGTTTGCAGTTTTTCATTGCAAAGGAATTTCGCTACAAAATAGAGAGAAACGCTGCAAAAGGAGACGAAACCTGAACAACTGATAAAATGAGCCAACAGAGAATAATTACAGTGGTTTTGCTGATTTTCGCCGGTAAGTGAGGAAAGATTCGAGGGTATATTTTTTAAATTGCAGATACTCTGAATAATCTGGATATGAGGAAAGATGAAGATCTTGCTTCATTGCCTGTTTTAGACTTTAATTTTAACGCGCTTTTCACTTTATGAGAGGAATTACGATATTTGCTAGCGTGAATGGAAGTTTTTCGAACTCTATGGCACAATAATCTGATTGAATAATTGAAATAGAGCTTAGGAAACACTAGTTACACAAATTGTGTGTAGACTTATATAGACATTACTACAATGTCTTAGAAATAATACAACCCTTTCTAACATTTTTGCTGAGAATTTTCCTTAAAAACAAAAGAGTCCAACAGCGAACTTGATTTTTTAATAATATTTCCTTATAAAATGTTGGAACAGTTAAATGACAGTTCCTGCAGGACCACTTAAACATTTTGTTACGGCTAAAAATATAAACTTTTTTTTTATATTTTTGAAAGAAAGTATTCGGTATTTCTACAAAGTTTTTTATTGGGCAAAATATTTGGATTAACCTTACAAAGCCTTTTTTATAGCTGACGTTTCATTTAAAAAATAAATAAATAGGTGGCGCAGCAGGCGGTAGACACCCTAGGCTTAGCTTCTCGCAACCATTCGTTTGTGTGAGTTTCTATTTTTGGGACGAATGGAAGGGTCCTACAATTTTATGTCGAGTCCGAACGACTGAATTGAGAAGCTTTTTCAGGACAGTAATACTCTCGGATGTTTGTCAGACGTTCGCGAGAGATGGCGCAGTCGAAAAAAAATCTTAAGATGTAATTTGTCTTTTTCCGGGGATCGTACCTGGGATCCCTCGTACAGTAGTCCAGCACACAATCCACTGCGCTACTGCGCGACTGCGGCCACGTTTCATTTACGTACCTATTCGTTATACGTATACTTTTAAAAATTCGTTTAAGAACAAATCTTCGAACAGCTTTAAAGTAGTCCAGATACCTAAAGACTTGGTTCGAATAGCAAAGGCACGAACTTACTGTGGCATCGAAAACTTTAAATTTGAAAGAGGGATTCACATATTACTTTTTGAAAAGAAACTACTCCACCCACATATGATTAAGAGAGAGCCGTTTTTGCGGTAGAGCATTTCTCTCTTACAGAATAGATTATGTGACAACAGTAAACCCAAATATTTGAATTGAACAACGTCTATTGTTGTAATCTTCGTCTAATTTTAGACTTGTATATATTGATTTTCAAGTGACACACGTCACAGTGGCGCTTCAGTTTTTTGATCATTAGTTGCAGTGTCACAGGATTATCTTTAAGAATTACTAGGACATCTGCATATAGTAGTGCCAGATCCCCAAACTGTAGGTATACTGCCAACTTGCAAATATTTACATATATCATCAATGAACAGTGCAAACAGAATTGGACTTAAGATGCAACCTTGAGGAACCCCCTTTTCAGTCTTAAAAAAGTTTGATGAGGCGCTTGCGTTAAAAACAACCGTTCAACCGTTCAGAAGCACCATATCTTCATTTGGTAAATGGACATATTTATATTGCCTGTTTGAAGCTTTTTACAAAAATGGGCAGAATTGAACAAAGGAACAAGGTACCTCCCATATAAAAAGAAACATTGAAAAGTCTATTCTTCAACAGTCATGGGAGCCAAAGTTTGTAAAATTTAGAACATTGATATGCATTGCAAGCCGTGCTGATACAGCTAGTAGTCTAAAAAACGATATCTATCTGTTCGAATTGCTTTTCAGTACGTTTTTAGATCAGTTTTTTGAACGTCATTTTCAAATCAATTCAGGCAAAGAATGTGTCTACAGTGAGAAGAAATTGCTTAGCATTAACTACCAAAAAGGCCTAAGAAATAGGTTAAAAGTCGCCACAAAATATTGGTAAAAAGATAAGTCAAAAATTAAATCAAAAAATTAATATGAGTAAATGATAAAAAATGTAACCGAATTTGGTTAAAAGTAGGTAATTCTAATAATAGCTCAAAAATCATCGGGGTGTTTGGCGTGCCTTTTAAAAAGAGATTTTTTAAAATATTTCAAAATCGTTTTAAAGGACTATATTGTTTAACATTTTATAGAAAGATTTTAACAGATTTTTTATTTTTTTGACGAATGTATTAAAACTAAATTGCGTTGTTCGACGAGGTTTTCAGACGTATTTCTTGAGCCCGATCCTAGACGCGTTTCAGACGCAATTGTATTACATATATATGTAGACTTTACGAACACATTTTGGACAATTTTTGACGAACGCATTAAAACAATATCGAGTTGTTTGAAATTCATGTGAATGCGGTTTTAGAAGCGACATTTTGGATTACAATTTTAAAACAATTTGTTGAGCATGAAAGCATAATGAAATCGACATCCAGTTGTTGCACATGCAATTAAGAGCATTTCTAGAGCATTTAGACGTTATTAAGTGACGGTTGTTTAACTATAGTTTGTGGTAAAATTGATGAACAAACAACAACAAACGATCTTAAATTGTTGAGACTATTGTTTAAGTATTTTATTTGTAATTTTCTAATAAATGAAACTGCAATCTTGAGGTGCTTCGCTTTAAACCCTTCAGCCATAGAATTCTGTTTAGCATAATTTTTAGACATGTTTCAAAACCCTGAAGTAAACTTAAATGAGCATTAGTGTTCACTAATTTTTGACGCTCACTGTAATTCGTTTCTCTTTTATGGTCGGTTGCAAAGTATTAATGTTAATAAGTCCTATTGTGGCCAGTGTTTTGAGGGAATTAACGCAATTCGTTCTTATGTGCCTTTTTTTTTTAGTCTTAATAGTCGAGGACACCACAACTACAAATCTTACAGACATACAGGCACATTTTGGAAATTGCCTCTTAAAGACTTGTTTCCAGAAGGACACCTACGGCTTACATTAATTTAAGTGAAGAACTAAAATGTATTTGCAAAATGTCAAAATCGATGTCTGTCTGGGTTTTAACATCTGTAGAACAAAAAGTGAAGCAAATGATTCTTCTCTCTCTGAAACTATATTTTTCCCAGCCACTTCATATAAATATTTTCTTTATCTTCCGGATAAAGGCTTTAACAGCCAGTTGAACCAGCTGATAAGCTATCCGAGACTTTATCTGTCAGACATCACTACCCGATACCTTTGAAACCAAAAGTTGAAGTTTATCTGACAGATAAGTTACGGATAGGCTATATCTGAGACTTTATCATTTAGTTTTGAAACTGGCCTTTAGTCCCCAAATTAAATTTGACAAATTCACAATACCTGAGAATACTGGACAGATATAATGATAATGATATCTCGAAAAGATTTCTTAAACAGCAAATCACCCCGGGAGGAGCTCAGGCCTTCATTGTAGGTTTGTGTGTGCTTACGGAAGATAAGCAGGATAATCTTTTACCTTTATAAGCTCTAGACAATTTTTTAACCATTAATCATTATGGTAAAAATAGGCAGAACTTTTTGGTTGCACTCATTTAAAAGTACAACTTGTTGACGGAATATTTTTTTATTTTCAAAATATGTACATAAATGTAGTTATTCTTTCTGAACTATAATAATCTGTGTGAGTAAAGTCTGCTTATAAAGCTTCCATTTGTATGATACTTGATGATATAGAAAATAAATGCTAGAATATATTTAGATCTCTTAATTTCATATGCAAAGGTACCTCACAAATTATGCAGCGCAATTTACATTTCTTCTGATCATATTTATCTCATGCACAATACAGTCACGAAACCAAGAGCTAGTTTGTGTTTCCCTCTTTTGAGTAGAATATCAAATGGCACATGGACATGCCCTATAATCCTCCTCTTGACCAAAGATAGGGAAAGGAAACTAAGCATATTACAATAGATGAACCACAGTAGCACATGACAACAGGATTTCTATACTCCCCCTCAAAGTTAAAAACAGTTTTCAAATTTATTGTTAAGGAGATTGAATTATTCACTCAGGCTTAGTTTTCATTATAAATGTACATCATCAATTATTATTATTTGCGGTATCCTTTCATGGATCCCTATATATAGTTTTATTGATAGATAACGATTTCGTAGATGATTTATGATTGAAAACCCAACCATACAGCTTTGTAATTGTACCTTGACTAATTAAGGACTATGTTCAACGATGTTACTAATTTATCCTATTTACAATCGCAAATTGCTTAGTTTACTTGTCCGCACCAAGCCCCAAACCAACACATCAAATGAAGCAAATGGAATTGTCAAACAATGCACATAGTACACCAAGGAGAGTGTCTCTAGATTGTCACCATTGCCAGCCATCACTAAGAAATCCTTGAAAGTACAACAACTACCAGTTGCTTTTCTATATAATTAAACTGGATGTAGTGTGTAGGCTTTCGAAATATTTCACATGAATGGGCCACAAATTTTCAACAGGACTCAATTGGAGATACAAATAAACATTTGTCACTGTTTGGGAAACCAGATAAGTGGGACTCAAGAGTAAATAAAACTATGATATGACATTTAGCAGACCGACGACGACGAGAGCATGATGAAGAAGTGGACAAACATTCCTAATTGGGACATCAGCACTCGGGACTTGAGGGCTTGTCGCAACCCAGAGTGGTTTCATCAGAAAGCATGCGTGTCTGTCGATGCATGGATGTATGAAAGGACGAATACGAATTCACGAATACTCTATTAATGGGACTTGGCTGGTGTCCTGTGCGCACTAATGAGAGTGCATTTCACCCTTTAGATGTACATACGTAGATTATTATGTGCGTGTACAATAGTGTTTCCCGAATGATCCTTATGTGGATATACTAGTGCTATATATATATAGCTGCTAGGATGCACAATCTCTTATGATTTGTTAATGCAACGACAGAGGATTTGTTTTCGATTATTTGCATGCAGTCCACTCTGTTAATGAGTCCTGGTGCTGGGATTGCGCTTAATTAATTAAGGAGTGGTCAATATTTGTCCATCAGATGGATAAACTTAAATCAACTTAATGAGAGTTAGTTTCAATCGGTGCGAAACTCATTTATAAAATTTGTCCAATGGGAGAGATCTTTGAGGTTATGTCCGGTTCATCTAATTTATTTTACTAGCAATTTTAATTAGGCTTGAAATTTTGTACAATTATTCAATTTCGAAGAGTTGGCAACTTTATGCTACGATTGGATTAAAGATTTGAAAACTCCTCTACGAACGAGAAAATATACGCAAGTTTTGACAGTCAGTGACAGGCAGTTCGCGAATTTTAGCCTTCAACTGTATTAAGAAAACAAGTTTATAAATCCACATCAATAAGCCGAGTTCCTCAAACTCGGGAATAACATATTCCTTCGAATTTAACCTCAAATTAGAAATGCCGCCCGTTCTTTTTAAAATCGAATAGAAACTTGCTAAATTTTAAGGAGTTCATGTGGAACCTTTGAAAATGCCGACTTGTAGGTATACATTTACAAGTTTAAAACATATACCTAATGAAAAGCCAAACCTAATTTTTGAAAATTGCTCGTTGATTTGCCGACTCTTGAAAAGCGTAGGGGTGCGACACCCCCCTACGCCCCTCTCTCAGCTTGTATAAAGAAAGAGCTTAGCCCCGATAATTATTTTGTTTTTCGTAAAGCTATATAGAATAGCCAAAAAAACACGCCTATTATTATTAATGAAAGTGTTGATTTTTTTTCTACAAAATTTCAAGTAACGGAAGGATTTAGTAAGATTTTATAAAATTGATCACGGTACTGTCATGGCAGTATGATATTAATGATTTTGCTTACAGGTCTCTGTAGAGACTTACAAAGAAGTTAGATTAAGTTTTCGTACTCAATGGAAAAAAAATTGTGTGGACGACAGAAGGGGTAAGTGAAAGACTTAACATTGTCCAATAAAAAGAGTCTCTCTAAACTGCTCGAATTTTAAAAGCATCACCATCAAAGAACTAATGGGCTCCTACCGCTACCACCGCTACCCAGTTTGGTTTCAGGTCCAGTAGGTAAGTCCACAGACGACCAACTATTCACACTGCGGCAGATTCTAAGTAAAACTCAAGAAGTCCAAATCGATATCCACCATCTGTTTATCAATTTTTAGGGCGCATGTGACAGCATTTGTAGAGACGAGCGATGTCTAAGTTTCGTCATCAATACCAAACTAGTTAGGTTGTGCACGATGGAGAACTATAGCTGCAATAAGGTTGGAACAATCTCCCCGAGTCCGAGACCTTTGATGCTTTGATGTCTTAAAAAGGATCTCAAAAGTGATGCGCTGTCATGTAACTGCTTTCAAATCATGCATAAAAAAATTGTCAGAAAATTTATTTCTCCCAACAGATTGCATATCGGCACCACAATTATTATAGGTGTCATTACTGGACACTGCCTGATAGGAAAGCATGCCGTAAGGCTAGACCTTTTCGCAAACGACTTTTGCCGAAGCTGTATGGATGAGTAGGAGGAGGAAACTATTCCTCACCTTCTTTGTTTCTGCCCAGCCCTCTACCGTAGAAGTTGTTCAACTGGGTACATGTCATAACGCCCTGGGGCGCTATGGCACCAGTGTTGCCACTAAAAAAAAATCAATCCGGTCAAATCTGACCGAATGACCGGATTTTTATTTTCTAAATCCGGTCAAAAATTCCGGTCAAAAGTTAAAATGAGAATTTTTGACCTGAAACCCGGTCAAAAACAGAAAATACCTATACCTACCTATACAATTTACGACTTTTTATGTTATGTTATGTTTAGAAAACGTTTTTATAATATGTGAATCTTGAGTTTGTGAACTTGTTTTTTATTTCGTTTGTTTAAAATTTACTGAAACTAATTTTTCATTTTATATGACATGTTTTAAGTTCTGAAATACACTTTTAGTGCATGGCCATACCAGTGGTGCCATTTTAGCATTTTTTATGCTAGAACTAGCATATTTAAACCTTAAATTGCATATTAGTATAAATAAAATATGCTATATGCAATCTAGCATATTTTCAACATTCAACATAAAGAAAAATCAAAAACTTTATGTTTATACCCATAATGAACAAGAAATTTACGAAAAAGTTACGGAACGCTTTTATAGTACCTACCTAAACTATATGCAAAATAACAGATGAATTTTCTTTTCCATAAATTACAGTATACGATGTGACGTTTTTGTTTTTCAATTATTGGTGATGGGCTTTAGTTCCTTAAGGGCTACAGACCACTACAACAATAATTAATAAATGCAGTAGTAAAAAAGTAGGTAGGTATTTCAAATGTGTGATAAACGCGAAGAATTTACTAATTTATTACCAATATTAGCTGAATCATCCAGGGATGAAATTTATTCGCTGTAACTTCTTTTAATGAAATCAAATCATAAATGGGAATAGTAATATGTACACGCATAATACCAAAATGCCAAATAGGTCGACAATTTCAAATCAGCTGTCAATTGTCAAGTGTCTGGCAGTTTTTTAATTGTTAGGTACTACAAGAAAATTGTTGAATAAAAAATAAAGACTCGGCAAAATATCAGTACAATGACGAAGACGGGGAAGATGATGACCTTAAGCCCGTAAACTGAGTGGGGAAGCGAGGAGTAACAACGATTCTCGCTTGTTTGGGATTGACCCTGACAATTTCTGTTGGGAAATTATGTCGAATTTCAGTCTCTGAATTATTGTTTGAGAGAATTACATTAACAACAACTCGTAGACACAGTCACTTTGGTAGGAATGATAGCTATTTCGAACTACACCACTAATTCATCATCAGACTCCTTTTAAGTGATTGTTTGAATAGTTTTGAATTCTGACAGTCAATTCTCCGTATATATCCACTTGGGAAGACATTTCTGTTTTCCCCTGTCAGGAAGTGAACTTGCACCTCGATTTTCTCAATTGACCAAGTGACTACCACTTGCGCTAATTGAGCGACGAATACAAGCCCGCCAACTGGTGATTAGAACGGAGGAGAAGACCAACCTCTGTGCGTTGTTGTTGCTACGAGGTGTTTTTGTTTATTGTCGTTCTCTCGGTTTTCTTCACCTCTTCCTCTCTTTTTTTCCCGCAAGCTGTGAGGTTTTCAACAGATTCATACGAGTAGAGAGGTATTATTGGGAAGAATTCGTTGGCTAATACCCAGGCCATGGTTTTTTGTTAACTGAGTGGGGAAGCGAGGAGTAACAACGATTCCCGTATGACACTAGATTTTTTGTTTGCATATTTCACGCGCTTAAAATGAAACTAGAACAGTACGAAAAATTAGAAAGAAAATTCCCGATAGGTGTGATTGCGTATACAACAACTTTATTAATCCATATATAAAAAATGCATTGAAAATGTATTCAAATTATATTTTTCACCTGGGAGTTTTTTTTTTCTTTGACATTTTAACATTATTTGGCATTTCTCCTCCCGTTACTTTGAAGTCTAACTTTTTGAAAATAAATTCGTTTGAAAATTTGTGTTCCTTTGCAAACAATTGCTACCCCTTTCAGAATACATACCTACTCCTACACTTTTTGTCCCTTTTACAAGCAGCTAATTTTTTAAGATGATTTAATGTGATAATAATGAAGAAAAATTGAAAGAATAATGTAGAGTCATATACGGACCTTAGTTTTAGTTCTGTATCTACCTAATTGACGTGCTTTTGAATAACTAAATGTAAATTTCATTACAAAATACTGAATTCCCTTTTTGTTCCTTATTATAGATAGACATCAAGTTGTGTTTATATTTATTCCTTCTTTTTTTTTTTTTGTAATAAAAAAGTTGTTTTTAAACGTTAGCATATTTTGCTTAGTTCCTCCATACAATTTAGCATATTTTTTTCTTAATTTGGCATATTCTCTTAGAAAATTTCTGGCAACACTGGGCCATACACGTCTTCCAATGAACGAGGTGTCCAGCGACACAGGTTGAGTGAATAAAGGAGAAAGGTATATAGCATAGAAAATCTAAAAAAAAAAAAAATAAATAGGCGGCGCAACAGGCGGTAGACACCCAAGGCCTAGCTTCTCGCATAGAAAATCTACTTTCAGAAATAATTCTGGCACGTTCTTTTTCGCACCATTGTGCTTTCGATACACATTTTTATTTAATATTTGCGTTGATAGAGTGAGGACGTCAAAAACGGGCGTCCGCTTCGGCTTAACCATAGAAATTGTTTGTGTTTTCAATTTCACTATTCTTTTACCAGCCAAATTTCATTTCATTGCAATGACGCCTGGTTTTTGTGTGTAGCCAAATTGTTAATGGAAATGAAAGTCATGGGAGGACGTGTATGGCCAGGCCATGTACTAAGGCCGTGTGTCAATTGGCCTAAGTAATTATTCTCGAATAATTTTCTGACACTTGAAAAGAGTAGTTCACCAAACTCCAATCTGAGATTTATCGAATTTCACACTTTAATTAATTGAAATTCAATATTTAATTTACTCTTCAAAATTCTAGCAAAAGAAAACGTCAAAAAATTAGCGTATAAGATAATTTATTATCCTGCTATCTGAGCAGAATTTGTTTGAACTTGGGAGCATGTTCGTAATGTATGGCAAAGTTATATTCAAATTATAGAAATCTATTTTTATTTATAGTCAATAGGGAAATTTAATTTTTCCGGTCAAAAAAGGGCTTTCCGGTTAAAAACATTTTTCGTTCCGGTCAAAAAACGGTTAGGCCGGATTTCAAAATTTTCTCCGGTCAGAGTAAACAGATTCCGGTCAGATATGACGGTCAGAATGGCATCACTGTATGGCACACATTTTTGTGTCATAAGGCCCTAGGCCGCCGGGCTTTAAGTCACTTTTTTGTGGGCTCTATGACACTATAAGAAGTGCAGTAACGCCCCAAAAGAAGAAATGAAATAATACTCGAAAAGTATGGGGGGGGGGGCATGTTGCCCCCTGCAACCCCCCTGCTTGGGTTTACTGTCAGATGAAGGTTTGGGGTGTTATTTCCTTTTTTGGGGGCCCTCGGGCGCTATGAAACATTGAGAGTGGGCAAAAAACAGCGCCCGAGGGCACCCTGTTTAAATAGTAAAAAAAAAAAATGGATGGCGCAACAGGCGGTAGACACCCAAGGCCTAGCTTCTCGCAACCATTCGTTTGTGTGAGTTTCTATTTTTGGGACGAATGGAAGGGACCTACAATTTTATGCCGAGTCCGAACGGCTGAATTGAGAAGCTTTTTCAGGACAGTCTCGGATGTTTGTCAGACGTTCGCGAGAGGTGGCGCAGTAGAAAAAACCTTAAGATGTAATTTGTGTTTTTCCGGGGATCGAACCCGGAAATACTAGTGCGCTACTGCGCCCACTAGTAGGGAGATTTTATATGATCGGGTTTTCGTGGTATCACAATGGACCTATGCTGGGCTAAGTGTGTTGGCGTTTTCCAGCTGGCAGCCACTTTCAACAAACCAACTATATAATAATGTAATGTGGATTGAAAAGTACTACTTATTGACCACAACGCCATCTAATGGAAAGTAGACGAACTTATTTAACGAAACTTCGAAACTACGAAACTTCGAATCTCAACAAATGGTGAATGGTCTAAAACGAAACTAGTACATTCTCGATTGTTCCGGTTGGAGTATAAAAAGGGTTGTGAAATCCGACGAGAGGACAGTTTATTTTTAAAACGTGTAAAGTAAAGTTCGAATAGTATCGGTAGTGATATAAAATAAGTGGAAAGATTGTAATAAGTGGAAAAGTTGATTTTAAGTGATATTGTCTTGTAATAAAAGTGATTTATTAAAGTTTAGTAAACAGAATAGTGTTTTATCTTTTCGAATCCCAGCCGAATGTAACAATTAGGCCTATTCGGCAAAATCTTTTATTCTGTTATGAATTTTCTGTTATGAATCATAAAAGATCTCGACCATAAAAGATCTTTTATAAATCGTATTCAGGGTTTCGAACTTTTATGAAAATCTGCTATGGAAGTTCGAAACTTGAAAATCTGTTACGAAGCTGTCAAAACAAACCGCAGAGTTTTTTTTTTATACATAGACGGTAGGCACATGATCAAATTTGTGCAAAAAAACATATTAAAATGCAGTCTGAAAAGAGTATGTTTTGAATTATTAGAAACTAAATAATTGCGTAATAAATACTGGAACATCTTTTTAGGAAAAAGACAAAACGCCACGACAAGGCAAAAAGAAATATATTGCTCTTACATGGAGCAAAATCCAATTAGAAAACTCTATAACCAACTGAATCGATATCGATGTACTGGGCTGCAATAAACCAAAAATGTGTTCCTATTGATGCCTGATTTGAACTGTAACCGTAAAAATGTTGTGTCGTGAGAAACTTGAAATAAATATCCAACTTTACATCGTCATCATTAGAAATACAATTTACCTACCTGCATTTGAAATGAAATGGTTGTATTCGTGCTTTGTAAATTGTTCCAATTTGTTTATTATATTTCTAGCATACACCTTATCCAATCTAAAGAGCTGAGTAAAACGCACATTATGAAGATCAAATGGATTACTATTTATTCTTAGTTCCAGCAAAAGTGATCGGTGTCTTCGTCTAAACCAAAAATATTCATTCAATAATTTTCAATGGTCCGCTTATTCATAGTGGGTATCTCGATTCTCCGCCATCGTATCTAAATCATACGGGTAGAGGAAAGATTATGAACTTGATACAACCATCTCATACTGGGTCTACCTAGAGGACGCCTGCCTGATGATGGTACGGATTCCATAGGACGTCATCGTGAGATCCTGGTTGGGAACATGCGTTTAACATGACCAAACCACCGAAGCATGGATTGCTCCGTTCGGAGAAGTAGCTACTCGACATTGATTTCCTCGCGAATTAAAGCAAAAGTATAAATTTCCAAATTATTTTCGATTACATACCCACTAGTTTATGCACAATTATTACATTTGTCTTCTTTTGTAAACATAAATTATATAGATTATCCCTTTCAATCCAAAACTTTCTAATTAATAAAAATCTTTTATGATAAAAGTCACAAAATTCTGTCTTTTATTCTGTTATGATTTATAACAGATTTCATAAAAGATTTTTGCATGCAGAATACCAATTCTGGAGATCGTAAAAGATTTTTTGACAGTTCGAACTTTTGTATGGAAATTCATAACAGAATAACAGGAAAAATGGATAAAAGATTTTGCCGAATAGGCCTAAATAAGTTTTCACAGTTCGTGCGAAGTGCGTAGGTATATTGCTGGGCTAAGACGCTTTGCTTATTTTTTTCTTTGGGAATATTCTGTATCAGGCTTGAGAAGGAATTGGTATCTTTTGCTGATTAGTCAAAAGGCATGACGACTTAATAATTAAACATTAATGTGTGCTTTCAGTTGGCTACCAGCTTAAATTAAAATGTACATTGTACAGCCTTAACGAAACGTTACCAATAAATTAATTTGACTCCCCATTTGAAGTGTGACAATTTTATTAGATTCTACAATAAAGTAGGTAGGTACGTAAGGTTTCTATCCGCTGTGCCATCTCTTGTGAAAATATGACAATTATGAACTTTGAGAGCAATTTTCTAGATTTTCAATAAAAAAAGTTTAAAGGATGAACTCAGATATGTAGTTCTTTTGATAGATTCCACCATGGAATTGGCCTAATATCAAATATTTCAACAAAAAACCACATTGCACCAAAATCACAAACGAACGAATGTATATGTATAGGTGTCAGAAGATTTAAATCGCATACCAATTTGTTGTGCAAACACTCTATACTTGAATATCATAAAATCACAAAATGAACTCACAATGGTGAATACAAGTACCACAGATCTACTCCATCAACAAGTTATATACCATAATGTCAAACGCCACAGGAACATCAGCGTCAGTGACTTCCATATATGTATAGAGATGGGGTCTTGGGAGCCATCCAGCATAATAAACAATAAACATAAGCGTTTTCCCAGACATTTCATGCGAGATGCATACTGCAACGAATATAGTTCTATTTGTAGTATTTTTATTTCAACATAACATTTTTGCATTATTATTCCAATGCAGATACTTCGTTGTGTATACTGTAGCGGAAGACCAGCCATTCACGAACAGAGCAACTAGATACTTCACACAGATCGAATCGAAATGTCATCGAACTACGGTACGGGATCGTGATTTGATTTTTTAATTTTTGTCGCTAAGTTGTTCAAGTTTTATTTGTTCACATTGCCCAAAGCTGGGGGGCATTTACTTTTCATGTTGTCTGTCCGTCTACCGGGCGTGACTGTAACCAATTTATTGGAACTGTGTTATTATAATTGGAGTTCGGTGACCCCAACACCCCGACACACCCCTTTAGAGATTAGAGAATTCAAATTTCTCAGTATGGACTGTCTAAAACCTTCATTTTGGAATATTGTGTGGGAAAAAGTAGTAGTGATTGATGTGCGCTCCTATGACATGTTTGTTACGTTTTTTGTTTTTTCGTGTGAATCATTTAAATGCAAGAACGATAGGTGGTTAAGAAAAATGTTTAAAAATGGTAATAAGAACTGTTAGACTCTAGTGGAACGTGTATAAATGAACATAATTGTATCATGTGGACGCAGTAGCTCAGTGGTTAGTGGGAGTGATTCCAGGTTCGATCCCCGGAAAAACACAAATTACATCTTAAGATTTTTTTCTACTGCGCCACCTCTCGCGAACGTCTGACAAACATCCGAGAATATGACTGTCCTGAAAAAGCTTCTCAATTCAACCGTTTCGGACTCGGCATAAAATTGTAGGTCCCTTCAATTCGTCCCAAAACTCACACAAACGAATGGTTGCGAGAGAGAAGATAGGCTTAGGGTATCTACCGCCTGTTGCGCCACCTACTTAATTATTTTTTTTTTTAATCGTATCCTGAGACGAATAAATGAAATAATGGCGTAATGTACGCTTCCCTTTGGCATACCACTGGGATTTGGGGAGGTATTCCTTTACTGGCTACTCATGTAAACCATTTGCTACCGGCTATAAAGCTATAAGAATGTTTGCGGCGTTGGTATTATGTACATAGATCACTGAGATCATTGAGAAAATAGTTTCCTAATTGGGCCTTTCTTAAATTGGTCAGAAAGAAATTGCTTTATTTCCTTTCCAGGGTTCGTTTTTGACAAACAGTATAGAGCCCAAAATAGTAAGCGGAAATGCATAAACAGTGGAGTAAGCCTGCATGGGTTTTCTTTTGCATTTCGGATTAGATGGGAGTTTGTACTGCAAAAAACCTTCAATATATCCAATTTCGCATATACTCCAAATCTGACATTAACCCCAAGCAGGGGGGTTTCAGGGTTGCCGACGGCGCCAACTCCCTCCAGTGTCTTGGAATATTGACAGTGATTTGTGGACCAGTCGATAGTTGCGGGAGAAAGTGGTTTGTTTTATTTGTACACCGAAAACAACGCAGAATATTTCCAAATTTTGCACTGTTCTTAGCTAAGACATTATGTAGTTTCATTTTAAGTAAAAATGAAGCCGAATGTAAATACTTTCGGGGTATTTTCTATGAAAGTCTTAATCTTAAGCTCTACCAGATTACTGTAGCGTTTTCCAGGCGGAAATAATGGCGATTAAAGAGGTCTTATCTCGGCTCAAGAAAAACGTCAATCCGCCAAAGATATCTGCATATTTTCGGACAGCCAAGCAGCCATCAAATCCTTGGATTCGATCTCTATAACTTCTCTAGTAGCCCTCGACTGTCGATCGTCTCTTACGGAGATGGCCGAACAGTTCAACATTCACCTAATTTGGGTGCCGGGGCATAGAGACCAATAGAGACATTCCAGGGAATTGTAAGGCGGATGAACTCGCTAGAATAGGAACAACTCAACCCATAATGCCGGATAAAGGCATACCATTCGCTACGTGCGAACAAAAATTAAAGCTGAATGCTATCGAGAGTACAAACTTGTCTACTGTCTAGAAAATTTGGCCTGAGCTGGCCTAAGATTGCATATCGGCACTACAATAGGTGTCATTACTGGACACTGCCTGATACGTAAAGATGTCGCAATGCTAGGCCTTTTCGCAAACGACTTTTGCACAAGCTGTATGAATGAAGAAGATGAGGGAACTTTCCCTCACCTTTTTGGTTCCTGCCCAGCTCTCTCCCGTAGAAGGCATCTTCACCTAGGAGCCTTCCATTACAACGACTTGGGCGATCTGATAAACACAGACATCAGAAGCCTCTTACGCTTTATAAAGAGCTCAAAATGGTTCAACTAGTAGGGACTAGGGAGATCTCATATGATCCTTTTTTTCGTGGTATCACAATGGACCTATGCTGGTCTAAGTGTGTTGACGTTTCCCAGTTGGCAGCCACTTTCAAACAACCAACTAACTAACCAAATACATGCATACCTAAATAAAACTTTCAAAACAAATGTGGTTCTTATAAAAAAAAACGCGGCTTAAAACACCTGTTGCTACATAATAACTATATAAGTAGCAATCCCCATAGCAATGAACTTAGACTTCATCAGAGCTCTAGCTAAATCAGCATAATATAATCAGCAATAGAAAATGAAAATGGCGTTAACTTTTTTACATAACCACAATTCTGTGCGGATTGTATAGTGAAAGCGCGAAACCGCAAGCACTCTACTCTACATCATCGGACAGATCTCTCACCTGCGAGGATGAGATAACTTTTAGCTGTAAAACTCTTACGAACTCCATTCATTCACTTGTATTGAGGTTTCGCTTTTTTTCCCACGTTTGTACAAGTTCTTAGTACATCTGACTCCATTCAACATGAACAAATCCCATAGGTCACGAATACAACGCCGGGAGAAAAAACGAATCACCCGCTGATAGCTATATCGTGTAAAAAAAAAAAACAGGTGAAATAAGGACCCGCATGGACAGTACATTTTTTCCAACCAAACTCACTTTAATCTGTGGGGAGATAGGAAAGGATAACAGGCAAAACAAAAAAAAACAGAAATTCATTTCATTATTTATGTGCATTTGTAGGAGCAAATTAAAAAAGTTTTCACTGCAGTTAGATGACCAATGGAGATGCCATAGCCAGACAACGGGATGAATTTGTTAATGAAAAATAAAAACACACACACACACATATCTACTCGTAATAGTAGGTACAAGATAATGGATAAAGCCATACTATTAGGAAGGAGCTGCTGCTGGTTTGAAGGAATGCTAATGCGGTGAACCACATTCGCCGTTTAATTTAATTTATTTTGTTGGTCCGGGACGGCAGCCTTCAAAATGTATATGAAAGGCCAAGCGGAATCCCTGACCACGGAATGTACGGTTCGCAGGATAATTTCGCTTATTAGATGTTTTTTTATTTATTTATTTATTTTTTGGGCGATTGTGTTGTTGCCGTTGTTTTTTTGTTTGTATTTTTCTGTCTGAATTGAAAGTAAGCTTTCTACTCGTGCTCTGTGTATGAGTATGCAATGGTGTATATAGCTACTTTGGGTAATGAAGAACTTTGTTTTTGGGGGTAATTTGTTAGATTGTGGTGATGTATTGTTGGCTTTTTATTTGCAACTTTTGTGCGGTTTGTAGTCCTTTTGGAATTTAATGCGACAAATTGTTCCATTTGTAAAATGGATGAATTTTTCCGTTTGGGACTCTTGTTGTTTCGTGACTGAAATAAAGGCAATTCATTAAAAGTTACTAATTCTAATGAAGTTGCCCTTTTTTTTTGACAGGGACCAAATTTGGATAATATGCAAATATGCGGGTTCGCGAATGGATTGTATTAAATAAATTTAAACAATTAACTTAAAGGTTTGGAATTGTTTATTTAACGAATTTAACATTGGTCCTTAAATAAATTATACTCTGTGACGAGCGTTATAAATTGTTCCTTTTTTTTTCTAGAAGCCATTTGATTCGTATAACCCGGCCAATTATTTGAACGTCACCTATGTTCTATCTAGGTGTAGCTAGTCTTTTGTACTAATCATTGCCAAAACTCACTTGAAAAACTGCGAAGTCGGCTGGTCATCAAACCTACTTACGATAGTAGGTATTTACAGTAGAGTCCACTCACTTACGCTCCCAGCTCGGACCTTAGGCAGTCACCTGCATCCAAAGTGTGGATTGCTCTTTTAGAGTTCTGATAACAGAGAGTTTTCGGCTCGCAAGCCAAGTAAAACAAAGCGAATGATTTCATTTTCCAAAACAGATTAGAATTTATTCAAAATTTGCTTCTTTATTTTTTATACTAAAAAATAATGGTATCGATATGTTCAAGCATGATGGAATTTGGATTCCAGGTTAAAATAGTTTAAGAAATAGAAAGATCACATTCTGTTCCTTTTTAATTAAAATTAAAACTTAGTGATGTTTCCAATACATTCTGCAATTTATGGCAGGAGATTCTCATAGAAATACGCTGGCGAACGATATGTTCTTTTGGGAATCTCGATGCGAACATAGCGAATATTTATGCGAATAGCCTAGTTTATGAGGGGTGTTTCGGAAAATACTGTGGGATTTTTTTGTACATATTTTTTTAATGGACTTAATTTTCTGATCTTCTAAGGATGTAGCGTCAATGTCGTTAAATAATATTATTATTTTTTATTTTTTAAATCAATAAATAAAATATTTTCTGATAGAATAGTAAAATGATTTCGATTTAATGCAAATTAATTTTTACTGTAGTTTAAAATTTTAGCCGCAATTCAATCCCTGGACTCGGTCATCTTTAAGTCCAAAACCGCCCTCAATTGTCGCTTATCTCTTAACGAGATGGCGGAACAATTCAAAATTCACCTTATATGGGTGCCGGGCCACAGGGACCGTCCAGGGAATTGCAAGGCCGACGAACTCGCTAAGCACGGCACAACTTTGTCGATTCTACCGGAAAAGAAGAATCTCTATATGCCTCTCTCTACGTGTAAACTCTTAATTAAACAAAATGCGATAAGCACCACTAATCGAAAGTGGTCAAACTGCACCACGTGCTCCATCACGAAACAGTTCTGGCCCATGCTGGATCTTAAGCGCTCCAACAATTTTGTAAAACAAAAACGATGCAACATAAGCATATTTATAGGTGTTATCACGGGGCACTGCAATATGGGAGACATGCTCTAAGGCTGGGCTTCCCTTCCAATGATTTCTGTAGAAGCTGCATGGACGAGGAGGAGGAATATATATAGATTATACCAAAATATTTTATAAATTCTACAACTTCTGTTAGTCGAACGTAAAAAAGTTGTTTAACATAGTAAATTTCTCAAGGATACAAATTTAATAAAACATTAAAATTTATAAAGTCATAATTTTGAGAAAAAGGCATTTTAATTAAAAAATTGTAACAACAAATTTTCAAAATTTTGAGTTTGAGGAGCTATAACTTTTTTGTAGCTGCCCAGATGTAGCCGTGCTTAAGACTTGTATGCGTGACTAAACTCTCTTTTCAAAATGTATAAAACTATTTTTGTAGCTATAATAGTTTAGAAGTTATAGCGTTTTAAGTGGTAACACCTCCAAATTAGAGGACACCTACTTTGATGGGCTATAACGGGAAATACGATGAAAATAGACCCCCCTGCCATACAATTTTTTGTTCGGCAGAACTTCAGAAATCTTCCCTTAAAGGATTATACTTCTTAACTGGGACACACTGTAGACATAAATAGCTACATACATATGTACATTTTTTCACATGAATCCGAATTCACATGTCCGCCGGCTGCGCTTAGAATAAAGAGTACAGGAAGGCCGGTTGATACGCACACTTAGATATTTTAACAATTCACCGCAGAAAAAAAGAGGTAAATCCGCAGTTGGGATAAATCCACCGCGAATTTGTCGGTTATATTTGAACTTCAATCAATTGTTTTGATAATCTCATGAACTTCAATTGGTAACATACGCCAGTACAAAAGAAGAACTCGTTTTAAAATAAGAAAAAATGAATCAACATTAAAATTTGTGTCAATTATATTTTCAACTTTTCCTGAAAAAAACGCCCCTAAAAACGAAACGCCCCGGGAAAATTCCCAGTTTCCCGTAGGGCCACCACGCGCCTGGTGAGAAGCAAGGCTTCGGGATCTTATATGGTCCTGTTGATGCGCCCAATATTTATTTATTTATTTATTTCACTTGTGGACTTGTAGTTTCTTGTTAAAAAAAAAATCATTGGTCTTAGTCATAGCTGCCAAATTCATAAAAATGAATTGCAATTTGAGTTTCACGCTCCAATATCTCTTCAGTAGATCATTAAAGTTGTACCGCCCAGAAAATGTTGCTTGATGTACTTTACATATCATTAAGAACTACTTCACCAATGAAATGATATAATAATCGTTTTAAAACGTTTAATTTGCAACCAACACTTTCTTTTCTTTACCACCGGCCGGTTTTATTAATGAAGATAACTGCCAGGCCAACCACTCACTTTCATCCCAATCTAAGCACCTCTCAACTCAATCATTCACTGGTTTAAACCATAAACCAGATTGCGGGAGCATTACAGAGTCTGGTAACATTCACTACCGTTTTAATGACGTTGGATGCACTTAATGATTGACTGACCTACTGCTATCGGGCTGATGAAATCGTTGAATCGTTGAAAGCGAAATTACACCGTTCCAAGCCCACCAATTCGAGTGTATCTCTTTCTGTTTATGTATCGTCATTAAACGAGCGGACCAACTCTGTTTTAATTGAATTGGTAAGCGCTGACGAGTTAATTGGACTCGGACAGACCCAAATCTGGCAGTTGGACGACTATAAAATCCGCAAACTGAACTCATTTGAATTCCTCGCATTTCTGCCAATCAAAAGAGAAATTGAGCGTTTTAAAGGTGAAAACTGAACTGAAAAGATTCGTAATTACATTAGGTCTAGGTAGACCAACCAACCCCATAAAAGGTGAGGTCAGTTTTCATGGTTTTGCACTCACAGACCGCATATCTAGTATTCGGATTCCACTTGAAGTTATTTTGCAGAACAATCAGGTGGAAACAGTCTTGGCAATGGCATTCACTTTATGCCAACTGCAGCAAATGGTTGGCATGGTTCAGTTGATTTATGTTAGTTCACTCTCCCACTTTTAGTTAGCTAAAAAATGCAATTAACTTGCCGAGAAGAGGAGGAGGATTTCTTTTTTTTTTTTTTGCTGAGACTCAAGGGTAGTTCGGGGGTGGAACATGGAAATGGTTTTTGAAAGATTTAATGGTAATGGCGAAAGATTCACTCAACCTGAATATTGATTTCAACCTCATCCCTTCCTCATATTTAAATCCTTTTAGCAATTCTCATTCATGATGTAACTGGTACAATGCATACTATAGGGCTCTCATAAATAAACCCTATTCCTCGATTATGGATAAAGAGCGCAACACTATATTAATGCAACCTAAACAGACTCATCGAATGCTGGCTGCCCCAATTCTTACGATAAACTAATTTCCCACACTAAGCCTTCTGGGTGAAGTAGATACTATAATCTGCATAAATCTGAATATTAATAACTTTACACATTATACGGGTGGCATTATGAATTCAAAGATAACCTATTCGCTTCGCAAATTAATATGTCTGCGCTTTAAGATGTAATTAAAATCACAATTACGACATCAACTATGCTGACGCCATAGTAGGCTTAATATACGTACACGTTCGCATAATCCGTTTTCACAATTCTGTAGTATGTGAAGGAGAATGTCCTTTGATTGCTTATGCCACTTTGAATATCTATAAATAGTGAACCAAAACAGAGCATATTATGTCCTGTCATGGATATAAACAATTTTTGCAATTGTGTGAAGTTCTCGACTGTAGGTGTAAAGTATAATCTACAAATTAGTCATATATATAGATTATAGGTCCTTAAATTATTGGGCCTTTGAAGCAATGTCAATCACTAAATGATTGCTATAAGAATTTTGTTGTTGGTAGAATTGAATTCCGTCGTGTATTGCTCGTTCACGGATGAGACAAGAATTGAATACTTACTTACTTAGGTGGCGCTACTGTTCGAGCTGGGCCTCAACCAACACACCTCACCAGTAAGCACGACTCTTGGCTAACCGCCTCCAGTTGCGCAATCCAAGTTGGTTGAGGACCCCTTCTAATTAGTGCGCGCTACCTAAGACGAGGTCTTCCTCTACTGCGTTGTCCGTCCGGGTTGGAATCGAAGACTTTACGGGCTGGAGCGTTGGTGTCCAGTCGCTCTACGTGACCTAGCCATCTTACTACTTAGTCGACTGATACGTACCTTTCTGACCAGGTCGATGTCGCTGTACAGCTCGTAGAGTTGGCTGTTAAATCTCCTCCTCCAAAGCCTTTCAACGCAAACGGGACCAGTATGCTCTCTACCAAGCCATCTCCCGCTGCCTTGAAAAGCTCGGCAGTTAAGTCGTCCGGTCCAGCAGCCTTGTTGGACTTTAGCTGGGATATAGCTATCCTCACTTCATTTTGGTCAGGTGGACGGAAGTTTTCGCTTTCATTGCCCATATTGAATGGTTCATTCTGCCTGACAGCGGAATTTGTGTCGTATTCGCCATTTAACAGTCTGCAGAAAGGGTTTTTCCATGTCCTCAGTAACGACTGTGACTCCACTACAAGGTTTCCTTGTTCGTCTCTACAGGTCTCTGTTTGGGTTTTGTTCCCGTGACATGTTCTTTTTACCTTTTGGTAAAACTTCCGAACATTATTCCTGGAGTAGCACCTCTCTATTTCCTCGATCGCTCGCTTCTCATGGTCTTTCTTTTTCTTCCGGAGAAGCCGGTGTTCTTCCCTCCGCTTTTCCTCGTAGAGCTCACTCAGCTGCTCTCGTCCTTCTCTGCAGCGCCGCTTTGTAGGCCAGTTGCTTCACTGCATGTGCTTGCCGGCACTCTTCATCAAACCAAGGGTTTCGCGGTGGTGGTCGGGTGAAACTTAGCACATCAGTTGCGGCTTTTCTGATGGCTTCTTGGCATCGATGCCAAGGACTTCGCGAGAGGTTGAGGGATACGCGATCGGCAAAAGTTCTGGCGGTTTGTGGCGTTTGTAGCCGTTCAACGTTGAATCTCCTCACAGTATTTCCTCATTGTTGTGGCATCTTAGATATCCGCATTCGCACCTTGGCTACAACAAGGTAGTGGTCCGAGTCTATGTTGGCCGCTCGGAAAGTTCGGACATCTAGAATACTGGAGGAGTGCCTTGCGATCACAACATGGTAAACGGTTTGATGATCTTATGATGACCTCCATATTCCTTTGTGAATATTGAGTTCAGGAAACCGTGTTAGCTATAGTAACATTACGTCCCGCAGCAAAGTCAATTAGCCTATGTCCGTTTCCAGACGTGGTGTCGTGTATGCTGTGCTTTCCGATTGTGCTACCAAAGATGTCAGTTTTGGAATTTATGTGACGGACGCCAATTTTCCTCCTAGTGTTCAAAATGGCGATAACATTGAGTAATGGAAAAACGACAGTGTAGACAGAAAAATGACAATTTGTAGGAATGTCTGACCGCGTGGAATGAAAAAGATGGCCGTATGAATAGCAAAATGTCTGTAGAAACTATTAACACTTAATTATGGATTGCCACGTCTAACTGAATATAATTACAGTCACTTTAAAGTCATTTCGTGATGCATAGCACAAACATACCGTCAAGACACACTAATGAAAGGCAACATTATCTCCATCAAGTGTATCACTTTGTCTCATTTGGAGGAGTTTATCGCCATATTGATTATGATTGATGCTCGTATATGACGCCATTTGGGAGTTCATCGACGCATTATCTAAACCTTGAGTTATAAGTTATTTAAATTCTTTAACAGAGTGGTAACAAAATTTGCGCGCCCGCCCCCCATTAAGTGTCGTTGTGAGGCAATAACTTTTATACCTTGCGCACCGTTACCCTGACAGCCGAAACGCTGATATATATTTCCAGTCATGCAATCTAATTCTCAGATGTCTTGGTGGCGTTGTTGCGAAAGTAATGAGCATTTGTATCTCCACTTAGATTGAAGATATCGAATAAGAGACCAATTTGAGAGTGAAATTGCTGGCAGTGTACTCGTCGCGTCGTCGTCGTAAGTGGGCGTTTGTTAACTGAATGCGCTCGTCGAACGTGTGAACAACCGAAAAGCACGGTCCTTTTGTATCACATATATACGATATACATAAAAGTGTTCTGTGTTACCTGTGGCTCGTTATTGTTCGAATGGCAGCACGACAACGCGCACTGTTGCCGTGTGGTAACAGTGCGACACCTGTAAAATGAAAATGTAAGGGTGACAGGGTGGAAACCTTGTTACGAACACTCATTCAAGGATATGTGGGTGGCACGACATGTTTGCTGGGATTCCTCTTCTATTTCTGTTTCCGTTTTTTTTTGTGCAACATTTCTGCCGGCTCTGTTCGTGTTAACTGGTGTAAAATGGATTAACACGAGTTGTTTGTTGTTGATGATGGCGCTGTTCTGTACTGTGTTTTTCCAACGCCAGCAGTGCCCTTATCCCGCGCATTACCAGATTGTGAAAAATTACTTGGGCAACCATAAAGCGTGTAAGTCATATACGTATTTCAAGTGGAATAGAGGGTGGGCGCGCGGGTGTTTGAATAGATCCCCGCACCCACAAACACAAGGATATCATACACGCGAACTGGATCTTGACTAAAGCAACATCCTTATCCCTCAGTTGGGAGGATGTGTGTGAGGCGATGGATGATTATTAAGCCCTTTTCGGATGCACAACGCCGAGAGGACAGAGAGTGAGACAGAGGCTGAGGAGAGTATCATGTCAAACTAAATCCCACGTAATACAAGGGCTCAAAATCATATTATTCAAGCGACTGGCTGTGGGGTGTAGGTTGCCGCTTCTGGGGTGTCATATGTGATACTTGATAGAAAAGCGAATTTAAACTTGTTACTGTAGCATGAACTGAGAACGCCATACATTGACAGCGAGGCGTTTTGAATGGGGACGGTGCTGAAGTAATGAAAGTGTGAATAATGTGAAGTATATGAGAATGATGTATATGAACGCAGGTGGAAAATATTGAACCAAGTCAAGCTAAAGGTTTTTGGCTTAAGTGTTGCGAAAGGACTACCAAATTCGGTGAAAGGGTCAAGGTTCATTCTCTTGATTGAGTTTTGTACGTAATTTAAAGATCGACCTTTATCGCTTTTCGTGGGAGTGTTGTTTGTAACATCGCTTATCAAATTTGCCATGACCTTTAGCTCTTCTCAAAGGAAGACACGTGACACGTTTTTGAATCGTTGGATTCTGTTGAATAGAATTTCATTTGACGTTGTTAGATAGAGTATTAATGATTTGATTCAATTGATATCAAATATTGGTTGATAACCTTTTTTTTGGTGGTTCAAAGTGGCTTGGTAAAGTTTTCCTTGTGCTTATCACTATCGAGGAGATTATACGGGTGGAAACGGTAGTGAATGACGGATTTGTTGTTGACCAAATAAACAGTCGACACAAAGTCTAAGGACGATAACAGAGATGTATATACCAATACCATGTTAAACAGACGCATAATGTGGTTTATTCGTCTTACTTATTTACTTACTTACTTACTTAGGTGGTGCTACAGTTCGGGGTGGACTTGGGCCTCAACCAACACCCATTTCCAATTAGCCCAATGTTTGGCTAGCCGCCTCCAGTTGCGCACTCCAAGTTGGTTGAGGTCCCTTTTCACTTGTGCGCGCCACCTAAGGCCATGTCTTTCTCTGCGCGGTTGCCCCTCCGGGTTGGAAGACTCAATTCAATTCACAATGAACAAACAGGTGGCGCTGAAAGCAACATGTGGCTTAGGTTAGGTAAGGTTAGGTTGAATAGGGTGTGAGTTTATCACATTGGACTAGGCACCATATTGGACCCATCGCCATCCCTGGGGAACCTTAACGGTCAAATAACCTAAACCACTTCGCCCAAACAATTAATTTGCCTACAGAACCTGAAAATTGCTTCAATTTTGTTTGCGAGGCCAACCTCCTCCAAATTATCGTAGAAGTACCTACCTACCGAGGTATTTCCTCCTGTACCGAGCAGTAGCTTGACATTCACAGAGGATGATGAGTTATATCCTCTGTGACTTGTAAGTCTTCGCATTACCTGCATATGTCTGTATCTGTTAGACCTAATCTCATGGCGTGCTTCCTTAGAAGACAGTGCTCAGAGAGTATCCATATTGCCATTCGTAGCCTTGATCTGCTGAGCTTTAGTAATTCTACAGATTTTTTCCGATCTAGCTTAGGCCACAGAGCCTTTGAGACCCTGTGCCCTAATATATTCAACCATCTCTGATCTGCCCAATTTTTAATATTCTCGAGAATAATTCTCTTGGCCACGGCTATTGGTGGTCTTATGCCCTCAATTGTTTCATTAGGTGGAAGCTCTGCTCCCGTTTTGGCCAGAACATCAGCCCGTTCGTTACCCTCAATATCGCATGGTCCGGGTACCCAACATAATCTGACCTGGTTCTGCGCGCATAGTACTCTGAGCATTGTGCAGACTAGTTCAGATTTGATGATGAAGGACTCTAGCGCCTTTAGCGCAGCCTGACTATCAATGTAGATAGCGATATTCTTGTTGGATATCAAGTAGATCCGCAGTTTTGAGCACGGCCAGAACCTCTGCCTGGACTACATGTATCCAGAAGTCTTAAGGACGCGTATAGCTCTATATCCCTAGAGTATATACCCGACCCTGCACCCTCCTTAGTTTTGGAGCCATCCGTATATATCGAAATTTCATTATCATTCGAAACCTCATTCTTTTGCCAGTCCTCCCTATCTGGATATTGTACTTCGTACGGTGTGTCGAAGTCAATTTCACCCAAACTTTCATCCGTTTTATCAGGGATGTTGGAGAAGGATTCCCTTAGTATGTCTTACGCCTACCTATCTGGTTTTGAAGAACACTGCGTTAGTTAGCCGAAGCGCACTATTACCTGCTTGAAGTTTTATTTGTAGGTCCAGTGGTAAAAGATACATAAACGCCTCAAGTGCAGCTGTGGGTGTAGTACGTAAAGCACCAGTGATGGCAGTGCAGGCTGTTATTTGTACCCTGGTCAACATATCCCGTATACATAACTTATCTGTGGCTTTCCACCAAACGAGAGCCCCATAGGTAAGGATGGGTCTAACCACCATCATGTACAACCAATGCATCATTGTTGGACTCAATCCCCACTTTTTTCCTGCTGTTCTCTTACAGATGAAGAGAGCATTATGAGCCTTTCGACTCTTTCCTGAACGTTAAGTTTCCAATTCAATTTTTTATCTAGGACCGTACCAAGATATCTTGCGCTATCCGAGAGGGAAAGCTTCACTCCACCAATCCTGGGTAGTTTGAAGGCCGGTACCTTGTATTTTGTACTAAAAAGTACTAGCTCAGTCTTTTCCGGGTTGACACGAAGTCCACACCCTTCCGCCCACTTTCTGAGCTTGTTGAGAGCTGATTCCATGGTTTCCCTCAAAGTGTTCAAGAATTTACCCCAAACTAGAATCGCCACATCATCCGCATAAGCGCGGTTGCGCTAAGCCCCGCGTTGTTGCGTTCTTTAAGTATATCGTCTATGACAGGAACCCAGAGAAGGGGAGATATAACCTCTCCCTGGGGAGTGCCTCTAGTAACCGATTTTCTTATTGAACTGTGTCCGAGAGTGGAATTGATATTTCTGGTGACAAGCATCGTGCAAAGCCAATTGCTGATGCTATGATCTACATTTATCTTTTCCAGAGCGCATTTGATTGCCCCTGCCCTAACGTTATTGAAAGCCCCTTCGATGTCTAAGAAGGCAGCTAAGGCAAATTCCTTGTGGTCTAAACTGTGTTATATTTTTCATACCACTTCATGTAGAGCTGTTTCTACCAACAAGTGGCTTAGAATTTCCGAACAATTTGCTTAAATCATAATGGCATTCTTATCTCATGCACACAACATTCCAGAGAAAAATGTTAGAATTTATCATATATTTCTACCAAATGCATAATTTTATACGAAATGCTGGTATACTTTTAGGTTTATTGGTTAAAATTCGGCTGGCTGGCTTCATCTTTCTGGCAATTGTCCAAATGAACGGCTGGCTGACGAGGTTTCATAAAAACACACCTAATGTCGTCAGCGTTTGCAAGTAGCACTTTTGAAAAATTGTTGTGTCCTCTCGTAGAATGGTGTATCTTCGTTGGGTATGATGTCTTCAAATCCTAGATCTGTGATAGCCCTTGCGCTCAGATATGAGTGTAGAGGTTCTAACTCTTGCTGAATGAGTTGCTGGATTTCCTGGTTGGGGTGATCATCTAAGGAGTCTAGCGGAGAGCTCCATCATAAATTGTCCCATTGGAATCATTCCTGCTCTCTCATATAGCCCTGTGCAGATTCTGAGTATCTTCCTTTCGAAAAGCTCGATCTTCTTCATTGTCGTTGGTAAGATACTGAACGGTAACTTCCTCTGTGTTGGTGAACATTTAATTGTTTAAAGGATCGTTGGAAAGGTTTTCCCTGGAAAACCTTGCGATGTGTTCGGTAGCTCTAGTTGCCTCCTGTACATTGGATTCCACCTCTTCGAGAAATGCTGGAAGGTGCAATGGCGTTCGCACAGTACAGTAGATATGTTCTTATATGCAATGTTGACTGTTGCTCTCTCTCTTGTGTTTATTCGTCTTCGCCTCGAAATATTTCAAATGTATCGAAACAAGAGACATTTCTGAATCTGTCTATTTTCTCATAATGTTTCTAAAAACAGGATAGTTACAAGTGGAGATTTATACAACTGCAAAGAGGAAATGAACAAATTAAAAAATTCAGGCCTACTGCCTGAAAAACAATATGTCGTCTTCTATTACAGTTTTAAATCAACAAGTAAACAGGAAAAAAACATCTTGAATGCTATTTTTAGATAAGCGCAAGCGACACGGTCGTTTATTCAACAGGCACCCCAATTAATTTCCATTTACGGCTCATAAAAGAAAATATTTCCTTTTACAATAAAAAGAAAAAAAAAATACTTCAAGTATCTCCCGCCCTCGAGTCGTTTCCAATTTTTTTTTTTTGCATGCCATTATCCGAAAATCCTTAAAACAAAATGAATGGCATTTCGTTTCCCGATAAATTCTCAGGAAATTTACAATTTTATTATGCAATAAAATGAAATGACACAATCTTTACAAGCACGTGTCCTCTGAAGTATCTATACATACCCTGCTGCGTCCCTGTACCCCGCCCGTCTTCTGCTATGTACTTCATTTAATAGTGATGTTGTCCTCAAGGCTACATCTCAAGATGTGGATCGCTTTCTTTTTCCCAACCAGTGCTGGCTGATGCAGACAATAACAGACTCTGGCAAGCAAGCAAGTAAAGTTTGGTGCACACCTTGAGACAAAGATGGGTCACTTATGTCACAGCAGATGAAGTGATGTATTGCACAGGTAGCAAGAGTAGCATCGTCATCTCAACTGAAACTGACTGACGCAATGGGTGGTTGGTTGGTGCTGTACCTTTTGTTTTCACCAAAAATTGAGTAAAGGTGCTGTATACACCAAATGACAATAGCGCACCTACACCCACTCCACCACCGAACGATGTGAACGACGACGTCAGACTAAGAAAGGAGAAAGTTATCTCTAAGGCATGAGGAAAAGTTTACTTTTATCGCTGTTCATGCTCAGGGAATCATTTAAATATTTCAGACACTTAATTAGCCAGGAACACAATGGCTGCCTCTTGGGAGAGTGGGTGAGTAAACACGACCCCTGCCCGGCCCGTTCGCCTGCCGCTATAACCATATCATGCATGAAGTTTTGAATTTGTAATTTTGGTGCAATATCTATGTGTGTGCCTGTGTGTAGTGTGTATGCATGCACGGGCATATATAGGAATGATAAATGAAACTTTGTCCTTTATTCAATTTATCATCTGGGATAGGGATTGTGTCTAGTTCTGGTTGTGTGAAGGTGCTGGGTTCACGTATTACGTTACTGGGGAGGCTCTTTTCTTTTTTTTTTTTTTTGGCAACAATTTTCTTCCTTATCTTCTTCAGCTGGAAAAATTAATCATGAATTTCGAAATGAGTCCATATTCACACACAGACACACAGCAGTGTGGAGGAGAAACTTTTTAAAATAATAATCAGAAGAACAAGAGTACGAGTATTTCTTGGAAAGTGAATAATAAATGAGGAAGATATGGAGACATTCTTGGGAAGCAAGTCGGTAGTCGACAGTTGGCCCAACGAAATTTGGGTCAGAATATGGAAAATTTGTTTGCATATACATATAGGAGGAATTTGTTTTGATAATTGGAAATCGGTTAAAAGTTCTTGCGGCAGGGTTTATCGGTTTTGTAAAGAAATTTTGTCCTGTAAAAACTTTTTTGAACATATTCAACTTTGGAGTCCTTTGGACTTGCATGTACAAGATAGTGGGCTTGGGAGTTTGTAAGGGTCTCTTTGTTTGCAAAGTAGGTACCTACCTATAAAGTTTCTTCTGCAACAATTTGTAATACATTTGATTAGGCTAAAGCCTTTAAAGATTGTGTGTATAGAGTGCAATTTAATTGCCAGGGGCTTGAAAGTAAGATTAGATGGTAATACGTACGAAATGAACAGTTTACCGTGCTAAAGTAAAGCAAGGATGACGAATAATATATGGCCCTACTCCAATATTATCTACTGAGGGTAGGTTTTCACATTTAAGATGAGACTTGTGTTTAGTATAATATTAGCAAACCTTGAAGAGTTGACCAGAGTTGACCAGAGGTTATAATTTTACTGAGACCCCCTCCCAAAATCCTATTGCCGCTGGTCGCCTCAATCTTCGAGGATTATACGAGCAGCCATCATCTATACATAGTCTATGACCTAGAAGGTAACCAACGAACTCCTAAATAGGATCAAACACGAACTCGGAGGTGGAACGTGAATAGACTAAAAACGAAGAGCTTCTCACTTCAGTGATTGAAGACGGAAGAGGGGCAGTACTCCAAGTGAAGGAATCTGCGAAAACAAAAGCTGAAGCCAGGATTATATAGTGGCGCAGGAGATGCTTTACATAGTAGACGCAAAGTTACTAGGGGAAGAAGAAGATACACTGAGTTAATGGAGGAAGCCCTAGCGGAATTAATAACTAAAAGATCCGAGCTCAAGAAGGCCATCAATTCGACCAAAAAACAGAGGTGGGAGGATCTAGGTCGAGAATTTAACAGCAATCCCTGGGGGCTACAGGCTACAGGATTGTAATGCGAAAGCGTGGAGATCAGATGGGTAATACTGTCCTCAACGATGAAAAGATATTGTGGACAAGCTTTTCCCAACTCACCCCGTTAGGTCCCCCGACACCACTTTAACCCAACGAGAGGAAATACAAGTGAAGAAGACTTGTATTGAACAGTGAAAACTGTACAAAACAGAAGAGCCCCTGGTCTCGACGATACCAGCAGAAGTGCTACTGGTGATCGCCAACTCTTGCTCCCAACTATTTCTGAATATGTTAAAGAGTTGCATGGAAGAAGGAGTCTTCCCCAGAAATTGGAAGAAACAACGCCTAGTGCTGATTAGTAAAGGTAAAGGAGACACAGGTTCTGCATCAGAGCACAGACCTTTGTGTATGCTGTTGAGACGGATCTACCCCGATATCTCGAAAAAAAAAAAATCTCGAAAGCAAAAATCTCGAAAAAAAAACTAGAAAGCATATGAATGATAAAAATCTCGGAAAAGAATCTCGATAAGTATGCTGCCCCTTGCAACCCCCCCCCCCTACTTGGGTTTACTGTTTGGATATGGGGTGGGTGCAAAGAAAAAATCTCGAATTTACCTACTTTTTGTTTTCGTACTTTTTGTACTTTCTAGATTTTGACCCATTCGAGACTTTTGCATTCGAGATTTATCAAATTCATTTTCGAGATTTTGACCATTCTAGATTTTAGTCGTTCTATAGTTAACGTCATGATCCCGTTGAGACTACGACTCAACGCTGCAGTATACAGACAGGAGAAAAGCTCTCGGAACGACAAGGCCGCTCTACGATCGGAGCGATTGAAGAAATAGTAAGGGCTACCAATCGCCCATCGGAGAAGCACCTACTCAAGGAAAACGTTTTGCTGGCAAATTTGGACGTCATCAGGAACGCTTTTAACTCAGCCAGGAGGAGTGATATGCTGAAGGCGCTCGAAAACACTTTCAACTTTTCTTACAGATGATGAAAGACTACCTCAGGCACCGGGAGTTGATCTATGAGACCACAGAAGGCCAAAGAAGAATGCAAATAACCTCCGTAGCAGCGCAAAGATCAATTAGGGGCCTGACCTCTGGAATTTTTCGTATAATGGCTTTCTTGGAACGGAGGTGCCGCAAGGTACCTTCCTGGTGGAAAAAGACACCGAAAATGCACAAATGAAGCCAAACCAGGTCATGCGACTTGTAACCTCCTGGGTGGATGAACACGGTCTCAGTTTGGCTACAAAAAAAGCAAGATAGCCCTTTTGATGAAGAAAAGGATCCCAACTTTAATCGACTTCTAAATCGGCCAGAAGGCCAGAAGAAGCAAAGCCGCGTGAAGTATTTGGGTGTGACCCAGATAAATACTGCAGCGGAACGAGCGTCGAAAGTAAGTGCCCCACGGCTAGCAAGCGAAAGCTCCTGATGTCGGTGGGTGGCCACAAATCGAAGGGTCAGGAGGAGTTTAGTTTTAGCATTTCTCCTCCCAAACAGGGAAAAAATGCAATAACTACTAAAAAGGCGTAATAAACAGGTCAAAAGTCGCTACAAAATATTGGTAATAAAATATGACAAAAATCGCTTACAAAAAAAAAAAAAAAAAATGAATATGAGTAAATGCTTCAAAATGTAACCAAAATTGGTTCAAAGTAGGTATTTCTGAAAGTGGCTAAAAAATCATCGGGATATTTGGCGTGCTTTTTAAAAGGAGATTTTTTTTAAATATTTCAAAACCGTTTTAAGGGACTATATTGTTAAACACGTTATAGGATATTTTTAATGGATTTTAAATTTTTTTTACGCATGCATTAAAACGAAATTGCGTTGGTTTTCAGATGTATTTCTTGAGCCCGATCCTAGACGCGTTTCAGACGCAATTGTATTACATATGTATATGTAGACTTTACGAACACTTTTTGGGGAATTTTTGACGAATGCATTAAAACCATATCGAGCTGTTTGAAATGCTTGTGAATGCGGTTTTAAACGCGACATTTTGGATTACATTTTTAAAACAAGTTTCGAAGCATGCATTAATCATTTAAGGGATATGAAATCGTCATCCAGTTGTTCCACATGCCATTAAGAGCATTTCTTGAGCCCGATTTTAGACGTTATTAAAGGACGGTTGTTTAACTATAGTTTGTGGTAAAATTGATGAACAAACAACTCTTTTTAGGCGTATTTCTCGAGACCGATCTTAGACGCATTTTGTGAGGCTATTGTTTAAGTATTTTATGGGCAATTTTCTAATAAATAAAACAACAGTCTGCAAGCTTGAGGTGCCTCGCTTAAAACCCTTCAGCCATAGAATTCTGTTTAGTATAATTCACTGAAAGGTAGTCCCTTTTAAACAAAGAAATACTTATCAGGTATCAAGTATCAGCTTTGTTAGTGTCTTTGCCAATGTAAGACCACAAATAAGCACCGAAAATTGATACCCTTATGACATGAGTCATATGCAATTTCCTTGCTGAATTGTCACCCCATCTATAATGATCGCATATCCAATTATCATTAAACAACTTCTGCCAGCCTGGCAACTTTTAATTTTTATTCAGATTACTTCATTTAATTGTATTTGCACAAGGAACACATGACTACCATTGCCTTGACTCCTCCCCCCATTAATATATTAAGTATGAGTTTTCCATAACGAATATGTAACCCAGCTCACAACGACAAAAAAAAATAAAGTTTAATTTTCGACTTAATCACCCCCATTAAAACTCCTTTATTATACAGCAGCGCAAGGCATATCAAAGGACAACCCCTAATTATATGCGTTTGCTTACTTTCAACCTATTTTAATGTCGCGCATTAAATACAGCTACACCATTCGAAAGAACAACAGTTCAATGTCAAATGTTGATACGTCCCGTCTGCCTGCCGTTGCCACCAGATTTAAAGGATCCTTATATACATACACCAAATGACATAACATAACTCAGCACATAATAATACGTTTTCATAATTCGATGAAGACTGTGCGCTATACAACGAGTATATCTACTGCCGTGGAGTCCTTTATAATTTATTAATACCATCAAAATTTATTCGAATTTAAAACCCTCTTACAGAAGGACCGAAATCACCACAGCAATCTATCCTAATCTTCTTGTCGAGAACGAGGGTGCGTCGTATGTTATATGGGCTGGGAATGCTACCCACCCGTCAATCCACCTATACAAATACACCTGGAAATTTAATGCTTAATAAAGCCTCTACGATACCGACATTACTTTAAATACCGGTACAGATCCCTTGCCAGGATGTACGCCATTGCCGTCACCATTAATGTGAGGATAATAAACAAGTTTCGTATAAATGCCAAACATCTCGGATATATGGATGGATTATTGAGGATCGTTGTTTTCTAATAGCAGGATAGAAAAATATTAACTACATCCTTCGGGCCAGTTTTACCTTATTGTGTCAAATTCATATTTTATCCTCGACCGAAATAGAGGAAGCGAAAGAGAAATAGAGAGAGATAGAGACCAGATTAGAGTACCCTATCGGCCTATACCCTATATGGGGGTTCACAAAGACAAATGGAATAGTTCGGAAACCTATTAAGCTTCATCCGACTAAACAACAATGGGATTTATGTGTTATCTGTTCCGGAATCCTTTTGCTTACCGAAAATTTTAAAATACCTCTCCGTCCCACAGGGCTATCCTATCTATCCAGGTGGAAATTCCCACTCATTTGGAAATATGTACAGGACTAGTCGGTTGGGTGGGAGAATACTGTGTAACTTGATTTTGCAAAGGCATCAACGACAAGATGGAAACGGTCTTCTCTTCCATTTGGGTGGCAGTTATTTTAATTACTGCTGGCTAGGCCAGCTTTATCCTTAATCTCTTGCAAAAGGCAAGTCCTAGCGCAAATACGTTGACTTCGTTAACCTGGATATTCGTTCAACCACATAAAGGTAGATTGGGTTGCAAATTCATGCCAAATTCGGGTTTATATTTTTTCTCTTTTTCGTTGGTAGGTATCTACAACTACATTATGTCTGGCAATTGAATGTAAGACTAATAACGCTGAAATTATTTAGGGTCTAGCAGGTATCTATGTATAAATGGTGAGGTGAACCTGGACAAAGGCTTAGATTATATTTTTTTGTATGAAAGTATATCTCAGACAAAACAAAGCTTACATTATTCAAGTCTTCGTGTGAATGGCTTCAATGAGTCAGAAAGACTTTTATGATTCAAAAAGGCTTAAGTAAAGTCGGCCGAGTCCATAATGAGATTCCTTATAATTTCAAGAACTGCGTTTCCCTTCTTCACACCTCAATTGGTTTTTTTGGAAATAGGGTGGATGAAATTACAATGGGAATTTGAATGCAGGATAATTAAGTCATTTAGATTTTCAGGGAGAAAACCTCATTGGCAAACTGGTTAAGTAGATGCGGCGGCAGTACGAAGATCGTTATAAGGTTAGTCCAACTTTTCAATATTTCGCTATCTTGTCCAAGGGCTTGTCTTGTCATGTGGTATACATTTCTGCTATTCATAAAGTGTTTACAATATATTTAAGGTGAAAGTTAAAAATGATTATTAGTAATAACCTTTTTTGTAACACTGAATACACCCACTTGTTGTTACATTCAACAGACACTTGTAACCTTTTGAATTTCAAATTTCGTGGTGTGGCCTATGGGATCATGACGTAATCTCGAATGATAAAAGTCTCGAAGGCTAAAAATCTCGAAAAGTTTTTTTTTTTATCTCACTTTTTAACACCATTTTTAATATTAATTCGGGATTTTTTTTTCGAGATTTTTACATTCGAGATTTTTGCTTTCGAGATTTTTTTTTTCGAGATATCGTGGTAGACCCGTGGCCTATGAAGTTGATTAACAAGGTACTAAGATGTCTAAGTCAATTGTTTCATTAAATAGCCCTTAGATTCTCCTCATTCTGTTTGACGGCGCTGGTTGGATCTTTATGGGTACTTTTAATAGCGTTGGTTTACCTTTTTGAAAGGTTTTTTATTCTTCCGTCCGTCTTCCGGATGTCTTACCTATAGGTACAAGATTGAATGCGGCATTCAGGTTTAGGCAACCTAGCTAAGCTATGTATCTATTTGTTTGCTACATGTTGAAGTGAAACTTCCGGACTTTTCTGGGGATCGAACCTGGGACCCCTCGCACAGTAGTATAGCACACTAACCACTGAGCCACTGCGCCCATCATGTTTTACTTCTAGCGGCTATATTTGTAGGCTAAGAATTACTGCAGTAGGTGATCCTGGGTTTATCTTCCTAAACTGAATGCCACTTCTAGGTTATGTGTTATGAGCCCGCTTTTTGAATATCCATATTATTACCCGAATGGGTAAGCGATGCGATTTTTTGATGATATTTTTAATGCCCGAATCGCAAGTAAATTATTCATCAGATTTTTAGGACAAACTGCCACAAGCCGCCAAAGATATTGCAGTTTCGCATTCTTAGCGATCCCAAAATGTTCTTAAAAAAATATCTACCCTCCTGGAGTAGACGACTGAAATTAGATGACTGAATGTTTTTTAAACCTTTTATTTTAACCATTTCCACTAAGGAACTTTGAATTGTAGTGTCAAGTTTCATAAGCTAAAAATTGAGGTTAGGTTAACGGGTTGGTAGAACAAGGTGAACCCTACTGTACCACACTTAGGCCCTTGTGGACCCATTGTGATGCCTTTCTTTGGGGTTTAACCGTTGTTATTAGAGATGATTAGTTTCATGCCGCCTCTTTCTTTGATTTCCCGACGCTTTCCAGCCATTCTGATATCTTTAGAAACCTGTAAAGATCAGAAAGTGAGACACCAGAAAGATCTGGTCGTTCATGGAAGAAATAACTTCCAAGTATTCTGTTCCAGAGGAAGGGTGTTGTGTTCCCATGGACCTCTTCATCTCCCCAGGCTCTACATAAATATCGTCATCGTTAAGATTTAGATTCATTCTATGGTTTCTTAGGAAGTTATGACCCGTTTACGAACTTTTTCCAAAAAAGTGCACTCAAATTCTTACATCAGATGATGATTCGACTTCCAAAGCTTTTATATTTCTATGTCAATTTTTTGTTAGAACTTCAAATGAATTTTTTAATTTTGAATACCTTGAGTCGCTATTGAAATCGCAGTTTAAGATTTTTGAAAGATGTCCTCATTTCCTACAAAAAAACTGTCAGCCTTATCGATTAAAATCATCAATCAGCGTTTAGCTAATTAAACAATGCTTTTTCAGTTTTTGGAAAACCACTTGAAAAAGTTGCCTACACAAGTGAGTACCTACTCTACCCCAGTTCGTTGCTGCTCTATGTGTTAACTTTCATGAACAAAGTTGATTCCTTGTGTACTGGATTGATTGTTTTTTTTTGTTATTTTGTTTTTGTCCCTTTTTGCTGGATAATCGGATAACTTTATAGTAAGCTGCTTTGATGTGAAATACCTGGAAAAATTCAATTTTATTATGAGTGTTCCTCTTGTTACAAGTACATTTGTTTCTTTATGCCGAAATTCAATTTGAGGTTGAATAACGAGGGCTGAAGGATATCGCTTTTTGTTTTTTTTTTTATTTTAATTTCCTTTGTTTCGTATTTAATGATGTGAATTTCAAATTAATTCAATATTTCAAGGATATATACGAGTTCATTTTTATGATTGACAGGGAGTCAATTTATTTGTTTCTCGGCTGTTGGATGTTTTCGAACATGTTAATGAGGATGTGTGTGTTTTGAAATAAATATCTACATAAGGGTTTCAATTTAGCCACAAAAAGGAAGCGTCATTTGCGTCGACGAGTTTTGGAAGAGACAGTTCATCATCGACGAGCTATACGAGTTGTACAGCGATTTCAATCTTCGCATTGGAACCTTTAAGATGGCTGTGACAAGTATGTCCAATGAAATGAACATCAACGTTTCGGCCCGCAGAGTCTTTGATTCCAACCCAGAAGTCAACACATCACATATGAAAACAAATCTAAGGTTTATCTCGTAATAGAGAAGGGCCTCAGTGTGCAAATTTAGGCGCACACAAGATACAATTAGGCATCATTAGTTGAGGCCCTGGCCTACCTGTAGTCTAGGGCCGCTTTTGAAAGGAAGTGGTCGTATTTTGATAAATTATAAAGAAGTTGTTGCTTTCTTAAACAAGACATGAAATGAAAACTCGGCAACAATTTTACAACTTTGTTGCACTCGTCGATTTTACCAATTCAACTTCGTTCAATCTTGCAAAATACTAGACCGACTATAAAAATGTTTTTAAAATTGTATAGCTTACTAAACGAGAGGAGGGGGAGGGGTTAAGGGGCTTGAAAAGTTGACACCGTAATACCTCACGCCAAAAGTTCTCCATAACAACCAAAAGAAGAAAGAAAGAGACGGCGGAAATTCCGTTCAATATTTTTTTGTTGTTGAAATTCTTGCCATTTCCCCTTTCCCAAGGAGATGCAATACGGAAGTGATACAAATACTACTATAATCATTTCTCATTTCCATCGATGTTTTATCAAGAAGAACAGCTATGCTGTTACATTTTTAGTACTTCCATTAATTTGTTGCCCATCTAAAGAAAAGTATTATTAATATTTGCAGGCGGAGCCGCGGGTCAACTGCTAGTCCAACTCAAGAGAAAGACCATTCTCATTTTGGTCAAATTCTAAACACCGAACGCCAATAAATCCACATGTTTGCACGCCCCCTTTCAGCGACAGAGTGACAAAAGTGCAAAACTTTCCAAAGAAATTATCTTCCATGACATAATCAAACGATTACACAAACCAATAGAAATCAATTCAAGTTATGTAAATGAAAACACATTAAAACTTCATCTCGAATACGTCGTCGGACAGCCTCCTGGAAGTTGCCGTCTTTCTCTTAACTCCGCATCATGAGCTCCACCAAAATGTCAACTGTTAATGAATTCAAAAGTACTTTTGCAAAAACTTTAATGTTCCACTTAAGAACGACCATAAAGATGCGCACAAGCACAAAGAGCAATCAACAAAAAGACAACCACCCCCCCATCGCCCTCCCACTGGGGCGAAAAGGAGTAAAATTAAATAAAGTCGAATAAAATAAAATGAAAACTATATACGAATCGTATATAACTATTTAATAAAATTCGAATTACTCCTCACTCGAACACCGGGCCGGGCTATTGAGGAAAACTTTTCGCTTTTATCCAACAAAAAAAAAAAGTTTTCCCCGTTGTTGGCGTAGAGCGCACCGACCGTGTCCAAACAAACAAAATGCGACTACCCTGGCGCCATCTCTGTGTTTGGTTTGGTTGTTGTCCTTGCCACGCTCTTCGCCGACGCCGGGCACCACCGCATGCCGCTTCTTTTGTTCGATTTTGTGAACTTGAGCTGGTTTACGAGTATGTATGCTAACTTTGCCAAAACGAAAAGGATATCAGTTGTGTGCCCCCAATGTGGGCAAAACCCTTTTGTAACGACTAGAAACAGTTTAGTGTATAGTTTTGCGTGCTAAAAAACCGCGCCGCTAGCTAGTAGACATTCATTCGAGCTGGGCGCTTGATGATTCATTGCGAAAGTGCATAATAGGTTTTTTGTGCGAAAATTGCCGCCATAAGGATAATAGGTGGACGTTTTGGCACAGCAACAAAAAAAAAACTTCCGAATCCACTACACAAATAAAACACTCGAAAGTGTTAGTAGACAGATACCGCTAACCGCTCCTCCCGCTGTGAATTCAGTATATTCAGTGTTTCTGTTTCATGTGCGTTATATGCGGTCCTTTAAAACAATTTATTGTGCGCCTTTTTTTTTGGTTTGTTTCTCAGCAGGGGAGGTGTTGGTGTAATAAGGATATGATTCATTGTATGCATGTACGAAGAGTGCCAGCGGTGAATATAAATTTTGCTGGTAAATTTAGATTTATACTCATACGGTTGAATGAATTGCACGGTAAGTGGCTTTCATGTGGTGTTGGCGAAACCATTATTAGGGTGAAACTGTGTTCTTATTTTTTCTATTATTTTTTTGGTTCGGGATTGGATAATGCAGACTTTGGTTCGTGGGCGTATGCTTAACATTTTGTAAGTAGGAGGCAAATCCAGAGTTTTTTGCAAGAAGTTTGTTTTTAAACAAAATAATGGGAATGATAGATGAATCCCTAATCTCGGTGGACTTAAACAATGGGTTTGCTCCTAAAGACCCTTCCATGGGGATGAATAAATTGTACTGTAAGGCAAATAGGAGTCATATACAATAGCGAATATGTGGATGTGCGGTAGTTGAGACAGAAGAATACATATTTTCCAAATCAGATGTAAAATTAATTTGTAAGGACTCATGGAAGGGATATAATTTCGTGTCTGATGTCCGATTTAAAAATATTTTTTACGCGGCAACCTGGCGTGAGGCACTAATAATCCAGAGTAACTCATTTTCCGGACGGACCTATTTTTGCCCCTTGCGAAACCGCTGCAAGGCATGACTTCGCGAATTTTTTTATTAATTAAAAAGAATAAAGAATGAAAAAAAAAGGCCGAAATGGAGAGTTACACTACTTTTCGAATACACTATTAGCTGATCTTTTCCCTAAGATTTATGAGTATATTTATCGGCAAGCTATCATAAATGAACCCTATGTATACCTAGATGGGCTTGGTCTTGACCAATATGCCTCTCAGATAAGCGCGGTCCTGGGCTCTAACTACCTGTTGTTGCGAGTTCAAGTTGGTTGATTCATCATTGTGTGGAATGAAAATCACTGACCGAATTATGCTTTCAAAACGACCAAGGATATCTTTATCCGTCTTCGATAATGTCCATTCAAAACAAGGATGATGAGGGTCTTCTATTGGATATAAGGCTTTACTTCTCAACTGACTTCTTATGCCAACGAAACAAGTATAATTCTTCGCTTGATTTTTGATTTGATTCTTTTATTTATTTATTTATTAAACTATTAACTAATAATAAATTAAAAGTTAATACAACAAAAACTTACAGCGCTAGCTACCAGGTCTTTCGGCCTGTACATAATTATGTTATCTAAATCTAAACGTATTATAATTTATTAAGTAAATCTAATGAGGATAGTAGAGAATAAACTGTTTTAATGTTGGGTAGGGAAGGAACGGAAAGAAGTTGGGATAGTTGGGAATTGAGGGATAGACTACGAATTTCGGCCTGAATTGTGGTGCATTCGAAGATTAAATGATTAATGGTCGGTGTTTCGTTGGCATTACATAGGTGGCATAGTGAGCGGTTGACCTTAGTGAATAGGTATCCGAGTGTTAGAAGCGTATGGCCTAATCGAAGTCGGACGTATGGCTGGATCATGCTTCTATTTTCTGAGTTTATACATAGCAAAGTCTAGGTATAATAGTCCCTTAAAACATTAAAGTTTTATTTTTATTTTTTAATTTATTTATTTTTCATTATCCTATTTTTACAATTTACAAAAAAAAACTTCATACTAACATAACATGACATTTTGTATTAATTAACAAAAATATATTATAAAATGTCACATTACAAAAAGATATTTACTGTGGGGTGAACAATTTAAAATAAGAAATTAAAATAATAATAACAATATTGTGATAGTAGAATGAGAGCTAGCGACGTTTTTTCTCAAGTCATTTTAGCAAGGCTGTAACTTTGTGAGCTTAGTTCGTGGTGACTACTGAACACGAAAATATATTTCTGGCAGCGCTGCGTTGGTTTATATAGGAATGCTATAACCTCAAAAGTGCAAAAAATTTAAGAAATTTAAGTCATTTTAGCAAACTTAAGATTTTGGCATATGTTAATTTATGACCGATATAGACAGAAAATGCAATTGCCAGAAAAGTTTGCCGGTTTCAAAGTTGCGCCAGACGTCCTTAAAAGTGCAATAAAAAGGCAAAATTTAAGTCATAATAGGAAAGTCAATTTTTTGATATTATGTTTGTAAGAGCTTACCAGGATTTCATGCGATTACAGGGTGTGACTACAATCCTGCGTTTTTTAGAAAAGGAAAACAAAAACCCTTCAATCTATTAAAAAAAAAAACATAGAATATCAGAGAGCGTGTGCTGCAATCGGCGAGCAAAATTTATCAAAAAAGGACGTTTTTCAGGTTCTGGAAAAATTCATATGTAACATATATAACATAAAATCTGTGAATAATGTTGACGAAGCAAGATTTGACCTATTCAGTAAAATATACAAAGCCAAATGTATAACTGAAAAATTTCACAAAAAGTTCAAAAATTTCGATGCAACAAATCTACCTCCATGCAAAAATGAATTGTTTCAGCAGTTATTGCGTGCACACTATATCGCGAATGTATGGAAGAATGCTCATTCGAAAATTCCGAATCATTTCATTCCCGAAGAAAATGGTTGGAAACTGTTCGAAAACACATACCACTTCATTTGGTTTGAAGGAGACCAATTGCCGAAGCTTGTTAGCGATACTGTGGAAAATTCTTATCATAGCAACGATTTTGACACCCTTTCAGGTACCAATCCACATCTACTTTCTGTTATTGCCTATTTAAATTGCATTGTCTTTTTTATATATTTCAACAGACAGCGCACAACAAAGCGAATCTAGCATAGATGAGGACTATTTCGATGCAGATTTTCACGAGCAGGATTATGAAGACAAATAAAGCTCATTAAATAATGTGATGTGTTATTTGTTTGTTTTTGGTTAAACTTATTGTTAATTTAAATAAATTTATTAATTCATTTGTCGCACTTTATAATTAAAATTTAATGGAAATTCTTCATTCGTTCTTTAGTTCTTCTCAAAAACGTCCGGCTCTGCTTTTTAACTGGACTATTATAACTCTGGCAGTTTATTTTTTTTATTATTGATAATATTCAACTGTAACACATCCAAGAATTATACTTATTGGCATTTGATAAAGCCTTTATGGGAGCGTTTTTCTGAAACATTTATGTGAAAACAAGAAAAAAAAATGCAAGAGACAAAATTGTTATGTTAGAACTTCTAGGGCTTCTGGCGGGGGGATGAAACCGGAGTTTTGGTTTGGCTTTCAGGAAATAGTATTGTGATATTGTCCCTAACATAATATCAAAAAATTGACTTTCCTATTATGACTTAAATTTTGCCTTTTTATTGCACTTTTAAGGACGTCTGGCGCAACTTTGAAACCGGCAAACTTTTCTGGCAATTGCATTTTCTGTCTATATCGGTCATAAATTAACATATGCCAAAATCTTAAGTTTGCTAAAATGACTTAAATTTCTTAAATTTTTTGCACTTTTGAGGTTATAGCATTCCTATATAAACCAACGCAGCGCTGCCAGAAATATATTTTCGTGTTCAGTAGTCACCACGAACTAAGCTCACAAAGTTACAGCCTTGCTAAAATGACTTGAGAAAAAACGTCGCTAGCTCTTAGTCTATAGGTGCAAGGCAAAAATAAATAAATTCATTAATCATTACATCTACGAAAATTAATTACAAAAATGAAATGTATTACAATTTATTCTCCTATTATTGTGCCTATTAAAAAATATTAAGCAATATTGGAGTAAAGTTTCTGTTTCATCCTGATCAAAGCCAAAAAGCAAAAAGCCATTGTTTTACCTTTTTTCATATTGACAAGTAAATTGTCAATGAAACGTATATATACAGGGAGGCTATTAAATTAGGAATATGCAGGATAAAATGGAATACGAATTTCTATAGCAAATGGTACGAAATGTGCGAGAATAGTAACAAGAGATTGCTGATGGCTTCGCAAGCTATAGCCGCCAGAGATCGGGCTCTGCAAGTAACCATTTCGCACATAAAATATATTTAGGACCTTATAAAAGAAAAGGTGTTTAATTGGCAGGACATCCATTATTCTGAATAACTTTTCATTATGACGCATTTTTGTAGTACAATCAGAGGCTGAATTGTATTTATATAATCACTTACCCAACATCTTATACCGTATTCAAAGGACAAAACTTCTGTAGACGGTACGAATAATGGAGAGCAAGTATTGCTTTAGATTGAAAATTTGATTAGACTCAAGTTCCGATCAATTATAACACCTAATCTTTAATTTTGAAGCAATTGTCATCGCAGGAAACACTAACATCGAATGACAGCTTGAAGTATTTGACAGAAGACGAACAATGACATAGGGGGTACCTTGCACATGTGGAATATGATATCGATATCTGGATGCTATTGGTTAAAGACTAAAGAGATTGAAAAGAGATTAGTTTTGTTTTGTCGCTCACTACAAGCGTATATCCAGCAAACCAATTTTTCAGTAGTTCAACATTATTATTTATTTTAGTGATCCCTATATCATCAGCAAAGGCTCTATCTTTTCTCACAAATGGCTGCGTAACCAAAGAGTTAATATTAAAGCTGTAAAAAATCGCAATCTTTTGAGTATTGCAGTAAATTGATTAAATATTCAAATTTTGAAATCTTTAGACTTCAATTAAGTTATTTGACTTCAAAATCGAAGTCCCAGTATTTTTTGAAGTCTTAAGTAATGCAATCACCTGAAGAAGTCAAAAGACTTGAAATCAAAAGACTGCAATACTTTTTGATTGCTTGAATTCTTTGAAGTCTTTTTGAAGTCTTTTTTATTCTTTGGATTCTTTTAGTCATTTGAATGCATTCAATATTTTGAAGTCTTTTGACTGCTTGAAGTCTTTTGACTGCTTGAAGTATTTTTATGATTTGAAGTATATTTTTTAATCAAATCAAGCTGAAGTTAGGGAATTTAGCTTTGATTCCGTGGTTCGATAGTTAAAGACCTCATGTCTAAGGCTGGCGCTTGTAGCAAATCCGCAAATAAATTGACTACTTTTCCAGTATAGTAGTCAGCATAAAGTAGATGTCATACGTCGTTTCCTCGGCAATTTCTAAATGTCAAGTTCAAATGTGGCAAGCTTCACGCTTCACCCCCGACTTGTCTGCTGCATTACAGGCTATAGGCTACAGACTATTCTTCTTGCCCGTTCGACTCTGCGTCTGCTATTCTAATAGCTTAGAATACTGCTACCAAATGTCTTCTTCCGTGAATTTATCCGCGTGTTTTTTCTTGACAGGAAATTTAGATATTTGGCTGATAGCCAGGCTGGTCCATCCCAATTTTATTCGTATAGACTATAGAGCAATGCTTCTCAATCTTTTTTTGGTTGACGGCTCACTAACGTATCTGGAAATATTCAGAATATAAAAATTGTATGAAAAAAAAAAAAAAAAAATTATTTATTGGTCGTATTCAATTGACAGCTAGTCGTCTAGCACATAATATCCCTGATGGAGGAACGCTGGCGCTATGTCTATTTCTATGTCACTTATTGACAATAATTGTATTTTCTTTCTCCTGGGTTCTGAGTTTCTGATTGCTGCTCTGCACATCACTCATCAGGGGAATTGAAATATCAAAGTGCGTTCTCCCATGCTCTCCTGTGCTCTCCGATAAGATAATCCAACCCAATAGGAATGTCAAAACTGACTTCTCGTCAACATGTGTCGTTGACAGAAATAGACGCCAACTTAGTAGTAAGTCGAGAAATTCTTGACTTGATTTGTCAGTGTTGCCCTGACTAGCCCAATGAAAACTCAGCAGCAGGAAGATATATAGCTGTCAGACTTACTAAACTAGATTCTTGAACGCCCTCATTTACAAAATTCATTCAGTGAGAGGTCTAAACCAGTTTTCTTGAACAAATTGAAACTAAACTCGGTTCCAAGGTCGATGGGCAAGTTCCCATTTCTCGTTTTTTGTACTTGATTTCGGTCAATGCTAAGAATCAAAATTCATCGAACCATGAGTTCAAAAGTATTTTAATAGCTTTCAAGCTGATTGCTGGGTACACATTTTTGAAAGAACGCCAAAACCCATCAAAAATGTTTTCCGTGAATATCGAACGGTAAAATATATCGCTTCTTGATTAACCATTTATATTCGTCATTTGAAAGGGAAGGAAAGTATAGCTTTTAAGTGAAGTTTAAAGCTTGTAATTTCGTCTGGAATTTTATTTTCAACTGAGTAGGAAACCAGTCAAAATTGTCTTTCGTTTCAGATTTTCACAGTACTACTAATTTTTCTTCAAATGAATTCAGCTTTATGTTGTCAGTTGTATGATGTGACAATATTCTCGGATGGACCTTGTACACTTAAATTCAGAGACCTCAGCTTCTCAAACAAATATGAGACTAATTAAAATTTAAGCCTCCAAATCTGGTCATAAATTATAAATCCAAGAACAAATCACATCTTTGCTTTTAGGTGTTAGAGTTTAACGGTTTAACGGTATTGACTACAGCACCCAAGTTTATAAACATTGAGTTGCAATGTTTAGAAATCTCTTAGTTTGCAGCTGTTAGGTATATATTTCGACATATTTTAGCCTACTTTCGCACTCTCTAAATGATGATATGGGCTTAGGTTAGGTTAGGTTTGTGGGAGTACTCCGTGCCACACTCAGGTTCATACTGCCCCATTGTGATGCCGGTGGGGGAAAGAGGTTGTCCCTTACCCATTATAACCCTGTATTCAAATTACTTACTATGCTGCAACATACAAACCATCCTGATGATTTGACGACGTTCATTATCTTGTCTATTGATGGGCTGGAAAGTTCATCTATAGGTCGTTGAAGAAGTGACTACATAGGAATTTATATCTGGTGTGTTGAAGACCTATGCAGTGATATGGGATGTGGGTTCTGTCCTCAAGAATTCCCTCTATGAAGTTCTTCTTCCGTTTAGCCCATTTTCTTCATGTGGACGATGATGGACAGGGATTTCCTATCCTTCCATACGACCATATACTTCTTATGGTATTACAAGTGTTTAAGATGGCCCATCTAGCGTTCGTCTCTCTTGTGGATTTTCTCCCTACTTCAAGGAGGCGGGATTTACACAGAGAGATCAGCTTGTTCTGAAACAGCTGTAGAACTTTGTCTTGCTAATTCGTCTGCTTTCTAATTACATGGAATGCCTTCATATTCCGGAGTCCAGCAGAGCGATACCTTGTGCTGAGCCTTGAGTTCTTCGCGACAGCACTTCACAAGCTTCGATTTTATTTCTGCTGCAGTTATGGCTTTTATTGCTGCTTGACTGTCGATACCTACCTACAGGTGGTATTGCGCTTACCACAGACTCACTGGCTGCTATTGTCACTGCGAGGACCTCTGCTTGTCGGGAAGGCCTATCGATTTTTATATTCCCAGCGATTCGGAGAAAACACATGACCCTACCCCAATGTCCATTTTAGATCCGGCTGTAAATACGGCTGTGGTTTGCATGCTAGGTACGAGTCCGTCTCTCCATTCTTCGCTGCTAGGATAGGCGCTCGAGAAGGATTTTGTTTTTGATTGGCTTATTCTCATGGCACTAATTGCGGCCGATAGTTTTATAAGAATATCTAGCGGAAGGAGGTTGAGGATAGCCTCAAGGTCCTGCGGTTGGAGTTGTCCTCATCGCACTAGTGGTACCGATATGCACGCTAGTCTCTGAAACCTCATCAACGCCTTTAGGTAAGTGGCTTTAGCTTCTGTCCTTTGATATCTTCTATATTCAATTTGTTCAGATTATCCACTCCTTGTTAGGCTTTGATCTGCGGGCGGTATTTGGTATTTCTACAAACCCTGCTAATATTCAAGCTGCGTGGCACACAAATGGTACTTGGGGACGCGCCCAAATGTAGAACTAAGTAAACTCCACATAGGGGAGGTTGAATATTGAATAAGCTGTAGATTTTCAACTTTGATTTTATTTTGGAAGTTGAAACTGGAACCTTACATCCAGAGGTAGGAAAGACCATACAACAAGCCATTAGTAATGACTATACGAAATTAAAAAAAAAAACGTAATCCAGTTCGAAGGAAATGAGTAGATAATAAAAATCCACGTTCCTCCTCGAGGCATTCCACCGATTCTCAAAATTTAAGTGCCTTAATAGATTTTAATATAAGAGCACAAGCTAAATGACTTTTGTGGCAGATAAAAAGAAAGCCGCCCCCTTCCCCCAAATGGAGCAGATTTCTTTTATCGTGGAAATTGTATATTTGGTGTAAGGACGCGCACTCCTCTATAATCCCCATGGGCATGACTTAACAGAGTTGCTGCGCCTCCCTATGTATACAAGCTATTCATGACAAGATACAACGCGAACGCCGAAATAAGTAGATTCTATGATATTTGTATTTAGATAAATTTAATTGATGACCCTAAGCTACTTTGGCATATTAGTTGGAAGTATTTGGCTTATTTTGGTCTCGATTTCTTTATCTCATCCATGGGGGGCGAGTAAAATTATATTTACTCTTCGTGATGGTCTTACATTTATTTCCATTCGCAAAAAAAAAAAGGCAAAATGTCAGAAATTGGATGACACACAAGCATGGGAATGTGCAAATTAATCTCCTCGCTTGCAGATTGTTTGTCATTTTTATTTGCACTAAAAGTACTCAGAGATTGGCAATCTGATAACACGATACACAAGGACACTCTTGAAGAGGGGACGGCTTTTGGCTTGTCTGTTATTAGATGATTTATTAATTGAAATTAAGCGAAATGGATATTTGGTGTTTCACAGAAATTGGGACATTTTTTTTCCTAATGGCTAGCTTTCATGTGCCAACTATGGAGAAGATGATGAGTGGATGGAATCCTTTTATTGTATTTAGAAAGAAATTTACTGAGAAATATGTGAATGTGACTTTCGTATATGTTCAAACTTTGAATATGCGTGTAGTAGGGTTACTTACCAAGCAAACTTTTTGATTACTTACTGGTTTGCCTATCCGTGAAGAGTTCACTTAGTTATGACTTATGAGGCCTGCGCCCATTAGTAGTTGCCTGATGAAGACAATCATTTAACATCACATCTGTGTTTGAAAATCTTGACGGGCGATTATTTGCTTACCAATCTTATAGAGGCACAAGAGATTGGTCTTTGAGGTCCTTAATGTTGTTGGTAGCTTTGATTCGAACCTAAGTCCGTATAGGAGAGTTAAGTTAAGGTTTAAAGTTGGTGTATTTTTTGATTGGAAATGGCTTTCTTTTTGAGCCTTCCGCCCACTTTTCAGTTAAGACGGTAATACTTCACTGCCCTTAAATCCTATATAAAAAAAAAAGCAAACAGCAAAAGAGTAGGTATAAACTTTCATCTTTTCTTGAAATTAAAGTCCAAAACTCCACAACATAATTTAATCGCTTTCCTTAAATAAATCTGCATTTTATTTTTATAGACTCTGAGCCCCTTTCAACTAAATACCATAAACAGTTTTATTTAAAAATCTCTGTTCCAATTGAAACTAACACAATATTCGCCTTCAACTCAGTTAAATCTTGATAAAATGAAAACAAAAAAATATAAATAAATCCCTCCCTCTCAGCATTGTTTAAATAAAAGGAGAAGAGAAAAAAAAAGAAGAAAGAAACGAAATTCCCGCTACTTATGAAAAAGTTCCGTGAAAATAAAAAAATAAAAAGAAAATCTCAAAAGCACCACCCTTTACTGGACGACAATTGCAGCAGCAGGACCCATCAGAAGTACATCGTCAGCCCTTTTCAAGGATAAACAACAAACAAAAATACGAATAAAAACGACGACGACAAACCATAGTAACACGACAAAAGCGGAGATAAGCACCAGAACAGGAAAAAACAATGCAATTCCCAATAGCATCCGAAACAAAAAGGAGAATACGACTAAGAAGCCAAAACAAGAGTCCTGCAAGGAATAAAGAAGTGGAAAATGCAATCATCCATCTCCAAAGATGAAGAAAACAAAAAAAAAAAAAAATAAGGAAAACCCTAACAACTTATAGAAAATTAAAAGGACCCTCAACACAGAGCCAGAGCGAGTGGCTAGCAGCAACAACTTTAAGCAATAATAATAAGAGCCATAGTTTTCGCAAAGAAAACGAAAGGACTTTTCCATGTAAAAATTATGAACTTTTCATATTCAGCCAGGAAAGGATAAAAAAAAAATGACTTTACCACCATGATGACGCTGCGCGTCGACATCCTTTTTTTCGACAATTCCTTGTGCAGCTCAGTGCACTACAAAGGACTCTCTTACGAAAAGTTCGAGTCCTATACAGGCGACGAAGGCAAATTATTTATGCATGCAATAGCATTTGCCGAAATGAGTAATAATTATTAAAGCCTGGCAAGAGTTCAGAAAATACTGAACAAATTTTCTATTGTTGCTTGTTGTGTTTATGGCGCCAGGATACAAAAAATAAACGATGATAGTCCTTCGAATAATCTATCACAAAGTAGCAAACAAGTTGTTGATGATATCGCTGACGGATAGTTCTTCAGGAAGAATAGGACTTCTTTATCCTTATCACTATTAAAGAGTGCTGATTATGTTGATGAAGCATGGTCGAAAAAGGAGCGGAATTCAACGAGTTAAAGGTGGAAAGATAATCAGTAGTCCAAAATTAGTTTTGCTTAGGACAAACCATCTCGGGATGCTGTCAAAATCTTGTAGGTTCGCTTTTCATTAGAAAATTATTTAAAAAAACGTTACGTATACGCAGTGGTGGACGAAGGCAATAAAGAATGCAATTTTGTGTTGGATAATTATCTGGCCTAAAAGCATCTTTAAAAGAGCATTTTATTTAAACACGCCTGGTTAAAATACGTTGACAAACTAATCAGTAGCTATGTGGACTTATTATGTAGCTATATTCCGCAGCAATTTTTGAATACATTCTGTAATTGTGACCTATCCACTTTGGGCCGAAAAGGATTTGTTGAAATTCGCCACTTTATTTTCTCTCTTAGTTTTCAGAGTGGGGCCGTTAAAAATGTAACTTTACTAAGATTAACACCAGGCAGCTTTGCACTTCGTAAAAAGTTTTTTTCAGTTAACGTTTACTGAGGGGTAGCTGACAAACCTAGTCACGAATTTCACGAATTTCGAGTAATAGGTTGATGTTTCTACTGTATGGTTGACATAGTACAAATGACGTTACTAACCGTTCTAGTTTTTATGTTCAGGGGATAAATTTAGTCGACTTAAGACAAAGACAACTAGAGTTTTATATGTGCCCAGTTTCTATCCTTGTTTGTCATTTGAAACTAGAGTTCGTGTGAGGTATGTAAAATTAGGTGCGAAGAGTTATTTCAAACTTTTGACACAAAAAATGCAAAGGCTGAACGAATTTTCCCAGGTACTAAAATCAGCCATAATTTTGTTAACAAAAACTTGTAATAAAAAGGACCTACCTCACCTGTGATTAAAATTTCATTCATGTTGACCAATAATTTACAATCGAATGCAGAAATTCAGAGTCGGTCAGCTAGGGTCTGATTTTTGACATGTATTAACTATCCATTTTCGCCATTATGTCGGGTGTTTTAAAATTCACATTTTGAATCGATTTTCATTTAAAAAAACTTGCTAAGTGGAGTTTTTCTAATATAAAAGAAATTCCCATCTCTCTGTCCTTGCAAGTAATAAAGGGCGTTACATAATTCACGCAAAATTTGAATTTTGCGCAATTTAATAGTACAGTGATGCCAATGGTAAAAAATATAACAATGTGGCAGCTGACAGGACAGGGTTAGTAAAAATGCTATACCTACGAAAGAACAACGCATTTTCATTGTTGAGCAATATTTTAAAAATAATGAAGGTTTGTCACCTACAGTCCGCAATTTTCGAACAAAATCATCTTCAGTGATGAAGCTCATTTTCATCTTGATGGCTTCGTTAGTCATCAAATGTGTTGTTGAGAAACAAATGCATCCACAACGCGTGACTGTTTGGTGCGGATTTTGGACTGGAGGCATTATTGGATCATTCTTCTTTGAAAATGCAGGCAGTAACAATTAATGGGTGTTTTTAGTGCCTAAATTATAAGATATGGATGTGACCAACATGTGGTTTCAACAAGACGGTGCCACATGCCATACAGCCAGAGAAACAATTCAATTATGTACTGCAGTCATTTCCTAATCGTGTAATCGGCCGTTTTGGCAATCAGAATTGGCCATCCAGATCTTGCGATTTAACGCCATTGGAATTTTTTATTTAGGGTTTTCTGAAGTCAAAAGTCCACCACGAACGCCTTGAAAGAGGATATTGGTTATGATATTAATGAAATTCAGTCACATTTATGCGAAGCGGGCATAGCAAATTTCAATAAAATAGTACGTACTGGCCAGCAATGCGCGTGGCGGCCATTTATCCGCCGCCATTTATCTTTGAAAAATGACAGATGTAATTTGATTTTGCATAATGTAATGTGACCTTTTTGATTATAAGTTATTGGGCTTTAGCACTAAAGAACATAAAGCCCACCACAACCTAATAATTCATAAATTGCAGTGGTACACAAAACTCTTTAAAATGTCTGATATTGCCAAATTATTAACAATATTGGCTGTCTTTCTGATTAAATCAAAACAAATAGTTATTGCACTCTATGAATTATTGTTTGAGAGAATAACAATCAATGAACAATCAACTCGTAGACACAGTCACTTTGGTAGTAATGATACCTACTAATTCATCATCAGACTTATTTTAAGTGACAATTTGAATAGTTTGAATTCTCACAGTCAATTTTCCGTATATAATCCACTTGGGAAGCGGAAGACATTTCTGCTTTCCCTTGTCAGGAAATTAATCTTGCTTTTCGATTTGTCAATTGACCAAGTGACTACCGAAAGTTGAAGAAATTCCAGTAAAATGGTTAATACTGGATTTGCTTCCTGGTAGTACAATGGACCAGTTGCGTCTGAGTGCTCCAGTGAATTATTTCCTAAATCGAAAAAAAAAAAAAAAAAACACTTGTGTCAACTAAGCCAACTGGTGATTAGAACAGGGGGAAGACCAACCTTTGTGCGTTGTTGTTGCTACGAGGTGTTTTTGTTTATTGCAGTTCAATCAGGTTTTCTTGCACGCATATATGCAAAATAAGGACAACCAATTTCAAATCATCTGTCAATTGTCAAGTGACTGACAGATTTTTAAATTCCTGCTAAAAGAAATTCGTTCAGTAAAACTATCAAGATTCCTAGTGGACGGGAAGCCTCGCTCTTTTATGAATATTTCTAGTTAAGGAACAGCATTGAGTAAAAATTTGTAAAATATCGTAAAATTTAAAAGTAAAGAAATATACCCAATATTACCGCAGCTAAAAAATTTGAATCGATTAAAGTCTTATAGTCTATCATTCATTCTCCTAGAAGTTGGGAGGGCTTCACAAAAGTGTACCTTATTCTAAGTCAACGAAGGAGGTATTATATAAAACAACTAGCTGACCCGGCAAACGTTTTTATGCTTAAAATAGTTATTTTAAATATTTCAAGATTTATTTTGATATTTTTGTTTAATAATTTTTTTCGTATTAATGAAGGCGGATAGCGTCAGTGGTTCAGGGGCCCTTATCGGGCTTACATAATCTCCAACGTTTTTATATAATATAGCTGTAACCGTCCGGCTTTGACCATGCACAGGAATTGTATTGCTTAGGTCTTAGACAAAAATGTAAAAATGTTCTATAAATCGATTTTTTGAATTTTCTTTCTGCCGGTTCGAGAGTCTAGCTGACAAGACAATGGGCAATATCTAAACTTGTACGTCCGTATCAGGGATGATAATACTGAACCCAAAAAAAGGTAGTACATTGCCCGAAAAAACGAAGTAGATTTACAAAAAACGAAGCAGACATTTGGCGAAATGCTCAAAATGATAAAGTTAGGTCTTCAATGGGATAATGGGATCTATAGATGGATGTGTAGTGTGACAGAAGTACATAAATGATATTCTATAGTGCATTAAATGACCATTTTTTTCCTGATATTTATATTTCGTTGATTTTTCGTCGTTGTTGATGTATTTAGAGTCAAATTGGTCAATATTGTCTATTTTAAATTATATTTTTAACCATAAATAAACGAAGAAGAAATAAGTTCCTACGTAGCAGATGAACAATATTTAGAAAATAAAGTAGATCTACTACATATGAAGTAAATTATCATCTCTGGTCCGTATGTCTGTCTGTCGCAATCCTTTGGAATTTAAACGCTTGGACGGATTTGTTTCAGACTTCGTATTTAAAGTTTGTGGGCTTCCCGCTTTTTGTTTTTTTATGCTAGTCCTAATATTAACGGTAGATACTTGCCATATAAAAATTTTACAAAATATTCAACAATTTAGATTTTTTCGAAAACGGCTCTAACGATTTGAACCAACATTGATAGTTGAGTTAATGTAGGTATGCTTAACATGACTGCATACTTAGTTTTTCGCTAAAAAGTCCAGCAATGTCAGTTTTGAAAATTGGCTTTTTCTCGAAAAGTAAAAACAATTTAAAAAAAAAAACATTATTTTTAAAGTACTATTGTCATTCTTAACTTAATAGTAAACTCAGTTTTTCTCTAAAAAGACTGCCTCCTTTGGTATCCACCCAAATCCCTAATAATAGTACTTCAAATTTAAATGACCTTTCCATTGATGCCAAAATTTAAGTAAGTTCAAATTATGAGTAGAATTAACTTTAGTTTTGTCAAAATACGTATGTCCATCATTTTAAGTACTAACTACAATATTAAATTTATTATTTACACACTGCCTAAGCCTGAAATACAGCAATAAAAAAAAAAACAGAGGCGCACTGCTTGGCCAATACCTAAGATTGTCGGTAAATTCTAACTCAATCGATTCGGCGGTTTTTTAGATATAAGATTTTGTATGTTTTTTTTTGTATGGGAGGTGCCACGCCCCTTTATCCAATTTTGACCAAAACTTTAGATAAACCATCTACACGACCATACGAACAAACCCTAAAAATTTAATCGAATTCGGTTTGACCGTTCGTGAGTTATAAAGTCACAACACACTTGCAACAATTTTTTATATATATAGATATAGAAGATAAGAACACAAAAGTACGGTCAATATTTGTTGTAACGATTTTGGGTATTTAACAAACTACCGCTCTAAGCAAACATTTTTCAACAGTAAGTTACCATCTCTATAACGCACCAGGCTCTTGTAGCCTTGTCTGGTTCCTTTTAGGAATACTTTCTGGTATAACTTGCGGACATTATTCTTGAAGTAGTTCTTCTTTGTCATCCAAAGAATTCGCTGCTCTTTTGTCTTCTTAAGCTGGTGTAGGTCAGGAGCTGCTCTCATCCTTCTATGCAACGTAGCTTCATTGGCGAGTTTTTTTTTTAGCGCATTTGCGATTCGTGTAGGTGTAGGCGGACCGGTGAAACCTAGCATTTTCAATGGCTTTTTGCCATCGAAGCCGCTGGTCTTCGACACATGATGGTGGCTGCATAGGACTTTCTGAAAAGTTGAGGGATATGCGATCAGCAGAGGTCACATAATGGCGTCTAAGATATCCGTAGAAGTACGAAGCCGCACAACTACCTACTATGATGATGAATGTATATGAGTACATTGGCTCCGGGCTTAGCGTGCTGAAATACTGAGCAAGGGATCTTATTTTCGGGTCGCGAGCGTCTGATAAACTTTCGAGAGTCAAATACACCTGAGAAGTGAGAAGGCTTTTCAATTCAGTCGTTCGGACTCGTAATAATATTGTAGATCCCTTCCACTCGTCCAAAAAAATAAAAAAAATCCACACAAACGAAATAAGGCCCTATTTAAACCTATTGCGCCAACTATTTATTTTTATTACAAATTCTAACTAGCTTAAAATACATAAAAAAAAAGAAATTCAAATATTTTAAATTGATTCAATTGTGAATTCGAGTTCTGCGACTCTTGCAGATTTTTACTACCGACATATAAGTAAAGTGTTCTCAAATATTTTCTTCGACATATAGTAGGTTAAGGATGTCGAATATCCCGGATAAAAAAATCCAGAATCACTACAACTGTGAATTTACATATGTGTTTAAGTAGATGCAACACTGCGCTACAGGTTAATGTCAGTCATTGCCTTATTCACACCCAAAAAACATTTTAGAACCTTTTAATCGAACTCTGTTCAGCGACAACATTCGCTGGCAGACTTTCACTATTAAGACCAGTTTTCAAGATTTGCCTAAACCTTGCATCCACCTCTTCCTGTCACATCTGAAACTACAAGACTGTTAGCTATAAAATGTTTACGATGAGAAGAAGAATCTCCATTCCAAAAAATCAAGAAAAAACTAAAATCCAACAATCCGTCCAACAAAATATTGCAATGATAACCCAGCAAACATGTAACTAATTAAAATGTCGGCCATAATACTCCGTTACTGACAAACAAATTACTTCCCCATGGAACAAATTTAAAGCAAAGCAAAACATATACGACTATAGTTAGATACAAATTCACAGTTAATTTAATTCAGCTATACCTACCTCGCATTATCCCTTTCTAACGTACGAATTTTTACTTTTCTTTACTTTCAGGTAAGCTAATTACTTCCAAACATATTATACAAAGCCGTTCAGCACGTAAGTATGCATACACAACGACTGAGACCGACACCCTGTATCTTCATAAAAGTCCACCTTCACATACCTTCCAAGGAGGTTGAGTTTGCAAGAATCCATCCCTTCGGGCTCATATTCACATGAAGCAAAGTGTAATTTAATCAAAATTCAATTTCGTGTGTTAATTTCTTAGCAAAACCTCAATTAAAAAAAGGGTTTGTGTGCAAAAAAAAATCCTCCCAGAACTACGAGTCAACTTACCATGCGGCCCCCGGTTGAGGACATCATAAAATCCTACTATACAACACTTTAGTGTGCGGGTGCGGGTTGGAAATTACTTTTCAGTCGAGCGCACGATTAATCCTCCATCTCCTCCAGCTATATGCTGACTTCGAGAGGACATACCTTTCGACAGAATGTTTATCTAAAAGATTACCGGGCAATGTTTCCTCAAGTCCTTGATGAAAAACAAAACCAACAGCGTTAAAAGGATCTATTTTGTGGGGGTAATATGTCAAAAGGTTTATCACCATCAATAGAACGTTATGACAACATAACAAAAACACTTTTATTCCACAGGATATATGGATATACACAAAAAAAAGGATAATGGTCGTCGTCATAGTCACATTACAACACTATACAGTTTTTTGCACCACACTTTCGAGTGGATCAAGTGGAAACTAATATTTAGTTGAATTGTATAAAATGATATGCGTGCACGGACACCATATATAACATAAATATTTGTTTTGCACACGCACACGCACACGCACACGACTTGTGCAGGACTTTTAAGTGAATAATTGGTAAATGGGTCAGAAGAGTTGGAACAGCAAAAAAATAAAAGGATATGAGTTTAACCTCGGGCGTGTTATAGTCTCTCGAGCATTGTATGAAAAGAAACTTTCTCGCATATAAATTTTAAGGATGTGTACTTATTATGCAAGGATGAGCTGGAATTGCGTGTGTAGCGACGAGAAATATATAATAATTTATAATGTCTGCGGTGGCCATTGGATATGAATATGACGACAACGACTTTATAGTTATCGTGCTTTATAGTAAGTATTACTTGAGGACGAAGGTTGTATTCTTTTATTTTACGTGCGGTTATCATGAATACATTCAGTTTAGGGAAAGTGATGAAAGTATTGCGGTTGAGTGTTTAATGTTCTGGAAGTGAACTGGATGAAAGGACTTTGCTGGTACTGGTACGTAATATGGCGATTTGGCATCGTTCTTCCAAGTTACTTCGCATTGGTTTATGTTGTGGGGAAGTTACTAACATGTGGAATTGTGCCCATTTGGATGTGCCATCACATTAATTCATTGGCTCACAGTGAATACATTTGCAACCAGATGCGCATTATGTTTGTACGGGGTTTTGAAGACTTTTTTTTGGGTGATTATATTTAGCTCAGCTAAGCTAAGGGGGCCGACGAACTTGTATAGAACTCAATAGCTGATCTATCTGGAGAGATCTGAGGAGTCATGTTGGATGAGGTCCGCTCTAGATTTTATCGCCATCAAAGCAGGTTAGCGAATAAATGAAAAGCGATGAACAATGTGTTTTCTAGCAGCTAAAATAAAGTAGTAAAACTTGAACTACAGAATACGCTTGCTTATTGAATTTTTCCCATTTCCAGACATAAAAAAATAGATCGCGACTGGCAAAGCATCAGAGAGAGAAGCGCTACGTTTTCAGAGCTCGCTATTTTTTTAGACCACTAAACTAAGAACAGCTCTTTGTGTATAAAGTTAAATCTAACAGCCAATACTTACTTACTTACTTTGGTGGGGCTACAGTCCGATTTTTGGCTAACCGCCTCCCGTTGCGCACTCCAAGTTGGTTGAGGTCTTCCTACACTGATGCGTTGTCCCTCCGGATTGGAATCGAAGACTCTTTGGGTCAGAGCTTTGGTGTCCATTGGCTCTACATATCCAGGTAGATGTCGCTGTATAGCTCGTAGACGAAAATGACACCAAAATTCTCTCGACGAATTTTGCGTTCGAAACGACCAAGAAGATCTTTATCCGCCTTTGTTAACGTCCATGATTTTGCGCCATAGAGCAGGACTGGGATAATGAGGGTCCTATATAAAGTCTCCTTAGTGTTTCTTAGTGTAACTCTTCGTTTGATTTCTGCTGTGGTGTCATTGTCAGAAACTATTAACTGCCAGTAGCAACCACAGGTTGTGTTAGGTTAGTTAGCTGCCTCAAAACAGGAGATACTTAGACCAAATTTGTACGTCCATTGGGATACCACAAAAGGCGGGAGGAGGAAAGTGGCCAGACAAATTTTGGGCCGGACAATTTTGGTGGGAACTCTATTACTACCTGGGAATTTCTTTTAAAGCGAGGTATCTACGGTGTATCTTACTTTGCTAGGAGGTCATATAGTGACTCATCAGTTAGTTAAAATAGAGACGGAGAGTAACCGTAGCAGTCTACCCCATGTCTATTGCCTCTGATAGTCTATCACTGAGGAGAGAGATTGGGGCATCGCAGAAATGGGTGGTTAAATCAATCCGTTCTTCTCTTGACCAAAAGACAGTTGAGGGATTGCCTATACTGCAAAAGGATGGAGGCGGCTAACCGTAGCAGTCACCTACCGTGCACGAGACAAAGACTGCTGCTGACCAGTAGAGCTTGATTCAAGCAATCTATCATACTGCTTGGTACAGAAAAAGGCAAAGATGAAGGGTGGCCAAAAAGTCTAACCCCTGTCTATTGCCTCTGACGAGATTAGAGTGTCGAAATGACGTTCCCTATGATGTAGTCAACTCCTTCAGTTGGCGGTTAGTCTTCGTCGACGGCGAAGGGGTGACCGAATCAGTCTAACTCTGGTGTCTAATTTCGGCCAAATTTGTCAGGATGCTATACAAATACAGGTGCTAGTACTGTTCCATCTGTTGTTAGTGATTTTTAATTCCTTGCGAAGAAAATAATTTACTGATTGCAATGGGGCGTGCGGACCATCGCTGATATCAGTTATGTGGAGGCCGCTGCCTTGTCTGGCTAGTTCATCCGCCTTGCAGTTGACCGGGTTGTCACTGTGACCTGGAATCTAGCGCAGGGTAACTGAAAATCTATCCGCAATCTCGTTAAGACATTCCTGGCATTGTTTTATCAACTTTGATCTGGTTTTTGGTGTATCCAGGACTTTTATGGCTGCCTGACTATCTATGTAGAAAGTGATAGCTTTCCCATCTATCTCATACAAGGCGAGTAGGCATACTGCTTGCTGCGAATGTTGGCTTGTGCACCCGTAACAGAAGCACTTACCGTCGATTTTACTGGACCCACTCTGTTTAGAGGAGGCTTCTGATTTGGATTGTTCTTATGCCCAGTATAGACACGCTACTCGATGGCTGGCTACAGCTACTGGTAGATAGAGGGGGATAGCGACATAAGTCCGCGCGACATATCTCCGCCGAACTAAGATATGTCGCTTGAAAACGACATAACTTCGCGCGGAGATATGTCGTTCTTAGTATGGCGGAGATATGACGTTTTCAAAACACAGAAAAGTTCATGTATTTTTATTGACTAAAAATATTATACATACTGCTAAATACCCCAGAGTAAATATACTTAAACTTTAGCTCCAGGCGCCTGCCAGACAGTTGTTGACATACCCTTAGCGGAGCGACGAAGTCGCGTGAGCGGCTAAACCCTGCGAAAAAAAGGGTTAAAATCCTGTTAGCGAGCGAAGCGAGCCACACACCCCATACTTTAAATACACCAAACTTTCTTACAGACGCCTATCTCCGCGCGGAGATATGTCGTTCTTAGTTCGGCGGAGATATGTCGTTTTAAATGCGACATAGCTCCGCGCGGAGATATGACGTTTTCAAAACGACATAACTCCGCCAGAAAAAAAGCGACATAATTCCGCTCGAAAAATGTATTGGGCGGAGATATGTCGGCGGAGATATGTCGGCGGAGATATGTCGCTATGCCGATAGAGGGTGTCCCCTTCGTTCAGTATCGCGCCGACCCATCAAATGGTATCCCATTGCCTCATCCAGAAAATGCCGATGCGGCTTTGGTTTTAAATTCCACGTTCGATGCAGACGCGTCGACTGATTTGGAATCCGAGTCCGATGGGATCACCGATTCTTCCTCTTCGTCTATTGGGCGGTTCGTTGTCCTTTTCGTTATCTTTGTGTCCTTTCTTGAAATGTGTTTTGTTGTTGTTTTTATTTGAATTGTTTTGAATGTGCAAACTAGTAAGCCGGTGAAGAATGGTCCGCCGGTTCTGCTGAGGCAAGCCACTAATTACGACAGTTCTGCCAAAGCACCTGAAGGAGCTCATTAATGACTGACTAAAAAAACCCGCAGTCTTTCATCCTCGGCACGGTTTACATAAACACTCACACCACAACTAGAATTGGGTTGACTATCCTTTATCTTCGGACTACCCTCCTCCGGAGACCTTACAGTATGGGAACACCTGCTGCAATCGTCCTCCCATCCCCACAACTGCAGGGTATATATTCAAAGAGGATAGCAGCCATAAATATTCAATCATTGTTTATACCAATTCCTACCTAAAAACATACCGTCCGTCGCGTCGATCCTCCAGTGAGTTGCGTAAGGTATTATTTTATTTTTAATTTGAGCATTTTTCTTTTAGAATAATTGGAAGTTGTCACCTGCCCTTTTAAAACAGCAAAGACGACAGAAAAGGTTGGCCAACAAAAAAATAAGAAAAACAATCCAATCAACTTCAAACTTTGTTTTTGCTGTCATATTAACCATAACCGGTGAGTTGTGTACCCAGCAAATTTCCCAACGTCAACATGAACAGGAACTCATTTCATAAGCAAACACTAACTTATGCAACCACCTGCTTCCTCCATGCACCCGACTCATTTAATACTGGAACGCTAATTAAATTAATCACGATGCTATCATTCATTACACTTTTTGAACTGAGTCCAGCAGTGCCCTGTTGGTGGTACTAGTTGGTAACCATGAAACTCACAAACACATTTTGACTGAAAAATAAATGGCGCGCATACTAAGAGCCAACCAGCATCCTCAATTGCAGTACAAAACAATAGGGATGTCTGGTTCGGCAACCATCATACCCCAGCCAGACCCGAAAGAGTGACTGGCCGTCGGCGGCGGCGGCGGCGTCGGCAAGAGAAATGAGCATTCTACTTGAGGCTGACGTGCGGAAAAGCTAAAAGCTAGCGGTTGCATGCTCAAATATTGAAATGAAATAGTTTTGGCCTCGTTTTACTTTTTTTTCCGTTTGCTGCATTCGACTAGGCGCTTTGCCAGGACATGGCTATACGAATGTCCATTAGAAGGATTATCCGGCTATACACTTTGTTAGCAAGTGTATCGCTTGTATACGAGTGTGAGTGTGAGTGCTCGTATTTTAAAAGGTATTTTTTTTTCTGTGTTTACCTACCTCTGTCGAATGCATGTGGTTTTGTTACGGTACGGGTTCAGGGTCACTTTGGAAAGTAAAGGGAAGCGAAAGGAAATGCAGAAATTCTCCTAAAGGATCGAGATACAAAGTGAATTTTGCGCAGAGATGTGGAATGTGCGCCTTCGTGATGGAAGGCTAATCTAAGGATCTAATTAAATATTTGATGGCGTCCAATTTACTATGGTCCTCGAGTGTGTGATTCACATAGCTCGGTTGGTTGAAGTTGCATTTAGGTTAAACGGTGCATTCAGAAAGTGAGTGTGAGTACCTCATGGTATTTTAGGTGGTTCTTAGAACTACCACCTAGAGCGAGAAAATAATTCAAGTGGGAACGCACACTCTCTTCTAGATGTGCTAATGGAAATGAAAGTTTTCTTCACTTGGATTAGGCATAACTAAGCAAAGTCCTTAAGATCTGCTTGGCGGAACCAAAACTAACGTGGAAATTATGTGCTTTCAGCTAAATTTGTGATTTTGTATTAAATACTAGCTGTACCCGCCCAGCTTTGCCCGTGCCCAGGAATTGTATTGCTTAGGTCTTATAGATAAAATGAGAATAAATTTATTTTCTGGAATTTTCTTTCTGCCTAAACTTGAAATATACAGCAATACGAAAAAAAAAGAATCATGAAAATCATAGAAGATGTTTTTTTGTATGCGAGGCGTCACCCCCGTTTGACCAATTTTGGCGTGGCGACATCGATAATGGATGTAATGTATTGGATATATAATGTGCACCCTCTGCAACGCCCTCCCTCTCCTTGAGCATGCTACTTGTTTGCAATGCTGTATGTCCTTTCCTTTGTTTTCCTCTTCCTATGGAATCCGAACAACTACCCACCCCAACCCTACACTGTTATCATACACCATATCGAACAAAATTCTGAAATAAAACCTGTTTTGTATTAGGTATACGTCTCTTCTCTTATGAAGATTATTAATATACCCCATGCCTATGCCATACTGCAGCACGCACGAGGCACCCAATCCCCATCCTGCATGCATCGGACATAGGATCATAATATACACCTACATATATACAACTGACCATAGCACTCACTGCGAAAACAAATCAACCCTCTTCGAATGTGTAGTATACGTATTGTTTTTGTTTGACGATCGCAAAAGTACATCCATTTGTAGCAAGGTATATGTGTATGTATATATCTTCACTTCAGAAAATACATTTTGGCTAAAAACTGTTCCTAAGGACGTGGCTATAAACGACATAGCCTATAGCAGTCTTACAGTCTTAAGGAACACTTTAAAAAAAGTTTCATCGAAATCTGTCCAGTAGTTTTCGAGTTTTTAGCTGACAAAGAAAAGTCCTACAGTTTTATTATATGTATAGATTTTTGGTTGTATTTTGACGTAAAAAAATAAAAACTAAACAACTTCAAAAACTTCCATTTTTCATTCTTCTTTTCATCCTGGCAGACAAATTTGGCCGAAATTAGACGCCAAAAGAACTAGATAACTCCTTTGTATTAATAGAAACAAACTTAGCTAGCTCCGTCGTGGGAATATTAACGGGACTCTGTCTGATACGAAGGGCTGCCCCCAGAATGGGAGTACCCTGTAACGACTTCACCCACCGTTCACCTCCTCTGCTCCTGTCCTGCTCTTGCCACCTTGCACATGTCTATCTTAGGGGCTTATTTCTTTGAGGACCTGAGCAAACTGTCCCGTACCGATATTTGCTGCATCAGCAAGTTCGTTACAAAGTCGAACTGGCTTCATTGAAATATCAACATGCAATTTACCTATTGAAGAGACACCAAACGTCACCTCCTTCGGTGTAAAGCAGTAGAGTAGATCGCTTCGATCACCCGCTTCTGTTCAACACCAACCCCCTGCCGTTTTTCCCGAAGACAAATTGACACCTTACCGACGTCAAACAGCAGAGCTGATTCGTCTTCGTTCCGTACCAGCCACACTTCTTGAAAGCGAACGGTCAGAAGCTACAGGTGTGGGGTCAGACTAAGGCTGGGACCTTTTCGACCCTTTTGCCATTTCGACGCATAAACATGTTCAAAAAAATGCTTCTTCCTTATCAATCCTATCCTCGTTATTATTATTAAAATCTTAAATACCAATTTAAAGAAATTAACAACCTTTTTCAATTAAAATTCTTTCCATCGCTCTTCCTCACAATGTATGCAATTAGATGAAATAAAGGATAATTCCCCACACACTTGCTCAAACCACAGTCAGCCATAACATACAAAAAAAATACATGGCATTGTTCATATTTTGCAAACCCAATGGCCATATAAATGAAGGACCTTAATGGACAGTTTAAAATCAATTACAATTTTAGTCATCATATTTTGCTGTAAAAATAATAATAAAACTTTTTCGTAAAATTTCAACTGATTGCTACATAAAAATAGAAAATACAATTTACTTTATATGGCAAGTGCGAGTAGGCACAAAGTGGTACCACAATTGTGCGGTTAAATACATTATTGCCAAACGCACCAGCAATTGTGTCATCCGTTCAACGGATTTCCGTTATGCGTCACATGCAAAGTTGCGGTTTCATGTAGGTTTCCGTTTTTTTTTTGTCTCCCTCTGTGAGGCTTCAATTCCATTTTTTTTTTTGGTGCGGAATGAAAATTAATTAAATCTCATAACATGAGGATTTTATGAGCATAATCAATGTAGGAAATGGGAAAGGCCGATATGCATATGAGTTGGTTCAATAAATATGCTAATATTTATGATATCGTAATTTTTAATGAACTAGACGCCGGATTGCAGCATGGTCGGGGGTCATGGACTCATGGTATCTGTAAAAGTGGGAGACTCTGAAGGGATTTTTATGGAACAAATTGTGAGTAATGTTGGACGTCAATAAAGTGACTTTGTATGCTAGGATCGGTTTTTTCCAATTGGCAATTCTGTCTGATTTAACTGAAAAGATTGGATACGGATAGCTTGCGATTAGCTTCGTCTCTAGGGAAATCGGTGAAATTTGACAGATTGACTTGACCATGACCAGTTTAAAATTCGGATACCTATACCCATTTTCACTGGATAGATATTACGTGAAATGTTTACCAGCCTCCGAAATGGGCAATTAAATTCAATTTATAAAATCCGGGGGCTTTTGGTATGGATATTCTTTCGAACCAATTATCTGACGTATACGTCAATGTCAATAAAAATTTCCGATTCAGCGAATTATTTCGAGAATAAAATATGTAGACTCCTTTAGGAACTGAAATCTCAGCCAAACAAGTTCCTTCTTTGACTATTTTAGAATGTCCCCAGAAATATTGAACCATATTCTGGAATAGAATTTAAAAAATTCTCACACAAGACTGGTTTCCGAGCAATTTAATTTTGCTGCTCACCATAAGAAAGAGTTGTTGCTATAGCAGGTTATGAAGGTTGATTTGAAGCAATTATAGGCAACTGGTTCAAAAAACGGCAAAGCATTGTTATTGCTCCGTCGCACAGTCGAGGATGACACGCGGCATTTTTAGCTCAAATCAACTGACTTGTTCTTCAAATATCTACCTAATTACCTAATAACATGAAATCTTCTGGACAGATTTTAATGAAACTATGTATTTTATACCCTCCACACGAAGGTATATTCACTTTGCCCCATAAAGTGTACATAATTCTGAATCAGGATCAAATTCTGAATCGATTTAGCCATATCCATCTGTCTGTCTATCTGTCCGTCCGTCTCTTGAAGACAGGATAGCTTCTAAACGAATCGATCTAGGCGAATGAACTTTTGTGAGAGGACTTATTTTTATGGTCGTCGTCAGGTTGGTATTGAAAATGGATTATTTCTGTCAAGTAGTTCTGGTACCTCCCATACAAAACTAATATTAGACCCATGTGTTGCGTACGCACTAACTCACATGCCTAACATTTTGCGTGACTTGTATGCAGTGGAGGGTATCAAAGCATCGGCCAGGCACCAGGCCGATGATAACACTTTTACTTGTTTAAAATCTTTTTAACACTACGAGCAGGCTATAAGATATGTCTTTCATTGCCATGTCCAAATATTGGGACGATTTTTACCCAAAATGTTTTTTTCTTCTAAATTTTCATCCAGAAGCTGAACTATAGTTCGAAATCTGGCACGATCAAATTACATTTATGTCATTACATTACATCGAAAAATATTAGCAGCGATTATTCTTGATCGTGGTTGTATTTTAGGGTGGTGTGTAGAGGTACACATCGAAAGCAAATTCTCATAAACGAAAACTGTGTTTTGTTGATTAAGCGAAACGAAAGAGAAATATGCGAGGTCCATCAGTGCCGTAGCCAGGGTTGTCAGGTTTTAAAAACCCGAATCGCCAAAGGCAAAATATAAAACGCCAAAAAATCGCCAAATTTCAAAATTTTCCACTCCAAATTCAAAAACCCTTAAAAATCAATTGAATTTGTATATCTTGTAATTTATACGTAAAAAGAAACTTTTATTTAAAAAACAAAACAAAAAAAAAATTATATTTCAAATATTCGAAGTTATTTTGTTTGACGTATGTTATTAATTTTAGGGATGGAAAGAACTCGATTTTCAGTTTTTGGGGTTCAGAATTGGGATTTCAATGGCTCAATTCAGCAAAAAGCAATGAAAAAGATGTAAAGGTTTGAGTGAAAATTAGAAAAAAGAAAAAAATATGAGGATTTCTGTTAAAACAAATTAAAATCGCCAAAATCTAAAAATATCGCCTTTTTTGGGATGCGTCGCCAAACCTTACGAGGAATTCTTTAAACAAAAAAACTATATAAATCCAATTCATTGATTTTTATTAGTTTTTAAATCGTATGTATGTACTTAAACGTAGGTACATACTTAAATTATTTTCTTACACACATTTTTGCAAAGCAGAAGACGTTTTTGATTGTTTTTTTTTTTGACATGAGATCATTCACCTTATCTTAATATCCGAATGAACAGATATCATAGCAAGTGAGCTTAATATTGCATTCTCCATAACGCTTCGGGACACTGTTTTAATCCATTTCATAGTTGAAAAGGTTCTTTCAACACTAGCTGTGGTCATTGGAAGCGTGGCCAAAATCGTAAGCAAGAAGTTTATAGCTCTAAAGTAAGTCTTGTCATATCTATCAAGCAATTTTAAAACTCGACTTCATTCTTTTTTCGCACCAAAGAATGTACTCAGCTTTAAAATGTTAGCTTTTCCATTTCTTTCACTCGCTAAACTGCAGCAAAACCTGGGAGAAGAGCTTTAAACGATGGTAGAACGTCTTCGTTGACCATGAATCTGTCCGTAAGAATTTGTATTAACGAAGCAAGGATTCAGTATAGACACTCTAAAATAGGCTTCAGTAGAAGTGGTTTTTGGATGTTTGTTTCAATGAAATTCTTGGAGCTCTTAATTCAACTTCAAATAAGCCCTTGTCAAGTTGGGATGCGGATTGAAGAAAAGCCTCTCTGTAAAAATCTTCGGCATTTTCTTTGATGTTCTTAAGAGAATTCAGAATTTTTTTTTGTGTGGTCGATTGCAGAAATAAAATCAAAGGATTTGTTCTGTAGGAAAAGTGTTAAAGTGCAGCGTTAAACAGTTTTTCGCATACAATGAGGCTTACTAGGAAATCACTTTTTTGGACCTCTGCCAAAAGTGTTGATGCTTTCGAAGACATCGCCCACGTTCTGCTCGTTATTTCTTCAAGACTTATGGAGATGCATTTGAAGAGCTCTACAAAGGAAATAATACTGTCATGACTTTCAATGAATCTTGTTTCTCAAAGGCGTAGAAGTCGCGTTTTTCGGCTCTCTGGTGCTTGTTTTTTAATGACAATTTTGAATATATTTGCATTTGAATGGTTGCGTTTGAAATTAGCTTTTGCACTAACTACCCTATACACCAAAACAATTGCGAATTGCAGGAGTTGACATGGCATTCGACAGAGCCAGGTTCAAGTGATAGCTTGCATAGTGATGCCGCAAATATGGCAGGTCACTTAAGTTGAGTACAGTGCAGGATTAGGCAGTATCCAAACGCTAGGTATCTTTCACTGTAATCATGAACAATTCTACGCATCCTTAAAATCAACACAAAATAATTGTTTCAAATATTCAGCCGTTGTGCGTGTCGACAGTCCTTTCAAATTGACTTCTATGTTTATGCAGAGAATTGATGGCGGTAGATTTATTGACGATATATAAAGTGGTGAATAAAAAATAATTTAAATAATAAATGCAAAAGAACGTGACAAAACGAATCATTGCATCTGTATGTTGAATAAATGAACACTTTCGCAACTACTATTACTATTCGCAAAAACAATTGAAACCTATCACAGTTGAGTACAGTTTTATTACAAAAACAGAAAAGCTCTTGGGTATACGCGTATTTACTCTCTAATCAATATCCGTCACTTCACTAGTGCAATAGCCACTGTCAACGTCAAACTGTCAGAGATACATTTACAAATGTGTATTCACAAGGGATATTGAAGTCCCATCAGTCCACTTGACAATTTAAAGGCATGTTGAGAGCAGTATAGAATTTTGTGAATTTTATTGAAAATTTAGTTTCAATTTAAAATTGATTTAAGGGATAGTATTTTTTGTTTAGAAAGAGCAGTGATTTAAATTAAATGGTTGTTCAATAGAAAAGGACACATATATATTGAAATTGTACAGAGATGAACTTTTTCGATAACTGTGGCTCTTAAATCAGGTTGTTAAGAACACCGGCCATTTGCGGCTTATATGGCAAAGAAGGAAACTCTACAAGTAAAAATTTAGTGCTGTCAAATAATATTTAGCAGTTGCCTATATCTCTATGACTATAAAGCCTGCATAATGTAGATACTACAGGGAAAGAATGTCATCGTGTGGCTCTAAAACCGGACAGGGGTCTGGTTCTGGAGTCTTTTAGGAAAGCGAGAACATTAGACTACACTACCCTTTAGGTAACCACACGACTGTCTTCCAGACGGAGATTTTCCCTATCCTTATGGCTATGTGCTATATTGTGACAAACAGGTGGAGGGCTAGAAGCATATGCGTTTGCAGTGACAGCCAAGCCAGGCTGCACTAAAAGCAGCTATATAGGACAGATTTTCTATAGTACAGATTTTTTCTTGCAATATTAAAAAATAATTCGTAAAAACACACGCGGAAGAATAAAATGCGAAGATCTAGAGAGGAACCTCATGCGAATTCATACGAAGCTTATAACAACTTATGCATTTTCACTAGTTTTTCATATAGAAATGTTCTTTTAGATTTTCCCCTTAATTAAGAACAGTTTAAAGCCAATTTTAAATATTTAAATATTTGACAAGTGAAAGACCATTGTTTGTAACAAATCTAAAGAAAAGTCCGTTTACACCTCGCTAAACCAGCCAAAATGCAATAAAGGACATTAATTTCGGAGGAAAAAAAAAACAAAAAGCAAAAACTCCTTCCACTCATAAAGCAATAAAATCATTCTCTCTGACCGACACAACATTCATTATGTTCACCCCAAAGAACTTGTACTAAAGCAAGGACATACAAGTTGAACATTTTTGTCATCATCTCCACAGGACTGGTTCCATTTCCTTCCATTCACTTTGGCTATATGGTCATTCCATAGTGTTCAGCTGCCTTTGTCTTGCTATTAAAAGAAGTTAATTATCCCACCGGGCACTATGTGGAACCCGAAGAACCATGCAACCATATAAAACGACAAAGGTAATATAAGTTAAATAAATTCACCATGGTTTGGTTATATCCCGGCAAAAAGGACACGAATTCCATACGTACAGTACGTACATAGCTATAAAATACAAATCAACTGAGTGGAGAGAGATTTCATTAAAGTTGTGGGTGGATGTTTATAAATTTCGCATAATAAAGAAAATGTGAAAGCAATTAACTTGACTTGGTGTTGAGTTTGGCCGGAGGTGTCGGACACCTGAAACTGATAGCTGAACTGATTTTCGTTTAACCGATTTTTGTTTTAGTATATGTATCCTGAATGGAGGAAATATGTAATCAGTGCGATTGCATAACTGGTGCTTGGAATTGCAGCCAATTTTCATAATTTTCCAGCACGTGTTTTGAGGTTAGGTTGCTATTATAATGAAACTCTAGAGAATTGTATCGAATTCTTGACGCTTTTCATAGTTTAGGTGGCTAATTAAGTTGTGCAAGTTGGTGGCAAAGATTTATTAATTTTCTGACTTGAGCACAAAATATGAAAAGCCTGAATGACACTTTGTGCTATTTTTGACGTCTCGATGTCAGTTATTAATAAATATGTTGAATAGTATATTCCTTATTCTGAGGTTGTTGGGGGAAAGATATACAGCACTTTCAGTACATCAGGATACTCGTAGACGCTATTTAAATTTAAAGGCGGTGGTTTATGGTATAGATGTGTTGCGAATTTACCACAACAGCAAATGATATGCATTTCTGTTGATTCGTCTACGTTGCATACGGCATACGACTATTCTTCTCCGGGTTAAGACTCTTCGGGCCGGAGAGTTGGTGTCCATTCGCTCCACTTGATTTCTGAAGTGATGTCATTTTCAGTATGAATAGCGGAGCCGAGGTAGACGAAGTCATTAACTACTTCAAAGTTATAGCTGTCTTCTATCGTGACGTTCTGTCCGCTTCGTCGATGTTGTGTTTCCCTTCTTGTTGACAGCATATATTTTGTTCTGCCCTCATTCACCACTAAACCCATTATTACTGATACTTGTAAACGCAACCAGTCAGTGACAGCTCGCTTTGTTCTGTCAATGATGTCGATGTCCCCAACGCCAGCGTATGCAAGTACATAGTTCCACATATAGTTTTGGAAAATTGTGCCCCTGATGTTGGCTTGCGAGTTTCGCACAATTTTCTCAAGAATGATTTTGAAAAAGTCATATGATAGCGCATTACCGTGTCTAAATCCTTTTTTGACATCAAAGCAAAAAAGCAGCGAGCATTCTCCATCGTCATTCTGCACAATCTGATAAGTTTGGCAGGGATACTAAAACTAGACATAGCCCTGTATAGCTCGTCTCTATAAATGCTGTCATATGCGGCTTTGAAATCGATAGATAGATGGTGAATATCGATTTAGACTTCTTGGGTTTTCTCCAGGATCTGCCATAGTGTGAATATTTGGTCGGTTATGGACTTACTGGGCCTAAAAACGCACTGATATGGTCCAATCAGTTCGTTGACAAATGGCTTCAGGCGTTCACACAGTACGGCAGACATGATCTTGTAAGCGATGTTAAGGAGACTGATGCCTCTATAGTTGGCGCAGTTTAGAGGGGTTCCTTTCTTATGGATCGTGGAAACAATGCTGAGGCTCCATTCATCAGGCATACTTTCCTCTGACCAAATCTTGGAGACGAGTTGCTGTATGCTCTCTACCAAGTCATCTCCCGCTGCCTTGAACAGCTCGGCAGTTAAGTCGTCCGGTCCATCAGCCTTGTTGGACTTCAGCTTGGATATTGCTATCCTCACTTTATTTTGGTCAGGTGGACGGAAGTCTTCGCTTTCAGCGCCCATATTGAATGGTTCATTTTACCTGACAGCAGAATTTGTGGCTTCTGCGCCATTTGCCTGCAGTCTGCAGAAATGGTTTTTCCATGTCCTCAGCAACGACTGTGACTCCACTACAAGGTTTCCTTGTTCGTCTCTACAGGTCTCTGTTAGGGTCTTGTTCCCGTGACACGTTCTTTTTACCTTTTGGTATAACTTCCGAACATTGTTCATGGAGTAAGATCTTTCTATTTCCTCGATCGCGCGCTTCTCATGCTCTTTCTTTGTCCTCCGGAGAAGCCGGTGTTCTTCCCTCCTTTTTTGCTCGTAGAGCTCACGAGCTGCTCTCGGTCTTCTCTGCAGCGCCGCTTTGTAGGCGAGTTGCTTTGCTGCATGTGCTTGTCGCCAGTCTTCATCAAACTGTAGTGGTGGTCAGGTGAAACCTATCACATCAGTTGCGACATATCTGATGGATTCTTGGCATCGATGCCAAGGACTTCTCGAGATGTTGAGGGATACGCGATCGGCAAAAGCTCTGGTGGTTTGTTGCATTTGTAGTCGTTCAACATTGAATCTCCTCACAGTATTTTCTCGGTGTTGTGGTGTCTGGGATATCCGCATACCTACTTTGTCTACAACAAGGTAGTGGTCCGAGTCTATGTTGGCCGCTTGGAACTTAAAATACTGAAGAAGTACCCTGGGTCGATCGAAACATTTTCAACGGTTTAATGATCTGGTGACCGCCATGTTCCTTTGCGAGTATTGAGGTGAGGAAATCGTGTGCTAGCTATAGTAACATTACGTCCCGCAGCAAAGTCATTTAGCCTAAGTTATATTATAAGGAAAGGGATTGATAGAAAGTTACTGGTCCTGTTTGTTACCTTCAGTCTTCGTCCAGTATTGACGTACAAAATACAAAATAAATATATGACGGAATAGGTCCAGGACCAGTTTGAACCCACCATTGGTCCATGGGATACCTTGGGCATGGTTTGACAATTTGGAACCTGGCGGTCTATTTAGAAGCATGAATAGAGTGTATTGTCATGTAGCTCGAGTGCAAATTGGTCTTAGTGGGATTCGGACAGGCAAACGGACAGACATCGTAGTAAAACTATTAAGATTCCGTTTTTCCCTTAAAAATCAGCTCCTCAATTAATTAATTTACACGAGCTACCTAAGCTTAAATTTCTAAGTCCCTATTAATTAATTAATTACAGTAGTGAATTTGAAGCACAAACATCTGCTTGCATCTCGTCTAAGGATGCAGTCCTGTCCAACAACTTGGCTCATTATTTTCAACTCTTCAGGGGTATCCCCGTTCCCTTGTACTAAATTTAAATCTCAAAGCAAGTATCTTATTCTATAATTTGTGTGCTCGAAACAGGAAGCTCTTCTCGATTTGCTCATCATTTAATTATCAACAACGCTGTTACAACACCCCACTCGTAAACCCATTGAGGCGTGCTCGTTTTAATTGGTAAAGCATTTCACACAACATTCAAAGTCAAGCGAAACGTCTCGCAACGGGTTGGTTTGCTATCCAAACAAATAAAGGGACAGCACCCAGTAGAGCGCGCCTTCTGTCGTATCCGTTTCAGTTGGGAAATAAATAATTTAATTATCTGCCCATCTGTATCTTCTTATCGGCATCTCTCCGTATCCTCTTTGTACAGATGTCGCTCTACTAACGTGGGTTGGTTTTTTTTTTTTTTTTTTTTTTGCTTTCCAAATAAATTAACATGACAATTTGGCTAAGCCAACAAGTCATTTGGCATTTAGAGGCCTATTTTCCACTCTAGATGTGGCCATATTTTCACCAGAAAATACCGTCAAAGATATCCTTTTTTGGTCGTCCTATGGCAGCAGCTAAAATTAATCTCTGCAAAAAGGATGGCGCACAACAAAAAAATATTTTCATCTCCTACGCGTGGGTACAATTTTCACGAGCGAATACCCCAAATGACGATGATGATGATGATGATGGTTGCTCTGGCACAAACCCCGTTTAATATGCCACAAAAGGTTCAAAGTTGTATCTTCTCTATAATTTCGGATTCGTCCTTTGGTCGTTGGTTTTTTTTTGTATATATGCTCATTGACTTCTTTTGAAAAGAACTCTCAAACTCAGTTGCGGAAATGGAATGTGTATTCATCCTGCTGCTGCAATATCAGCACGGAACGGAATCAAGAGTCCATTTCGAAGGATAACTATGTACTTTGTCGTTGTTCGATTATACACCATAGCTCCTCGGATGGTGGTGGTGTATGGTCTCGTTCGTAGAACTTCACTAATTAGAGAAAATTCTCATTTGTAATAGAATTCGGAATTTATTGTAATTTTGTTGTTGCTGCCATTTCTCGAATCAATGGCAAATTGGAAAAGTTCAAGGATGCGGCCTGAACTCCTTACTGTTTCTGTAATATCTGGAGTGAATGGTGTGGGGTATCCAATGTTATACAAGAGGGGGTGGTGCCTTTTGGTATAATTCGCAACCAACTGCAAATATAAAGTTAGTTCCATTCCGTTGATGGGGTGTCGGTCGTTTGTCGACGTGTTTACTCTCGGGCTTTTCATTAAGTTCCATGATTTGACGGTTGTATATAGAGGTACAGGATTGTAGCTCTGCTGAATTACAGAATCGAAACTATTTCTTCGGTGTCGGTCCTATTCATTTGCAATAAAATGGAAATTATTTGTGGATTTTACGGACCAACGGGTGCGTGGATTTTCTTTTGTTTTGACGAAGCGAATTTAGAGCTCTCGTTGGGCTTGGGGGTAGGAACTTGTCTGTGGCCTGTATAAAGACGGGCACGGATTCTTCAATTATTTACTTATTAGATGTGGATGGCACAAATATTTTAGTATAATTATGAGATCGCTGAGAGGTTAATTCGAAATTTCATTCAATTATTGAGAGTTGGGCTTATAATTTTGTTTGTAAACTGGACTTGTTCGTTTGTTATACTTCTGCGAGTGGCAAAGTGGACCAAAGATAGTTATTTTTTTTTCAACGAACACATATTTACAGGCATAAACTGCCACAGCTGTATCTCTTATGTAAATAAAATAAATAAATAGGTGGCGCAACAGGCGGTAGACCTAGCTTCTCGCAACCATTCGTTTGTGTGAGTTTCTATTTTTGGGACGAATGGAAGGGACCTACAATTTTATGCCGAGTCCGAATGGCTGAATTGAGAAGTTTTTTCAGGACAGTCGTACTCTCGGATGTTTGTCAGATGTTCGCGAGAGGTGGCGCAGTAGAAAAAACCTTAACCCGCCAATGGTGACGCGAATTTGACTTTGATCAATTGTGAGGCCGGTCTCACGCACCGGGGTTTTCAACTGAAGATTTTTCGAAACGTGTTACTAATAGTTCATGTTTTTTTTTAAATGTATGCTCTTTGACAATAAAACAAAGATATTTAATCAATTTAAGCTCTTTTATTTCAATATTACAATTCACAAACATTTTTAATTAGAGCATTAAAAATAACAATGTTTTTAGTAACACATTTTTTAAAATTAAGAAAAAAATAAAAAATCACATATTCATAAAGGAAAATAACGTTTTTTAGTTTTTCGACATATGGAACTTTTACAAAATGAACAAAATACACAATAAAACAATAAAAAAAATAATATACTAGGTAAAATACGCGAATAATAAACAAATATTTTACTTACATACACGGTGACACACGGTCTCACGCGCCGGGTTAGTAAAAAAAATACACAACGTCTGCTCACTAAGCAGTTTCGACGTGAACTGATGGTGGGGGATGTGCAATGCGGCAGGGTCAGCTACTCGAAATTGCAACAAAAAACAATAACGGATAATAAAGTTATTCGAATTTTTTAACACACCCGGTCTCACAGACCAGTAGGTCACCATTGGCGGGTTAAGATGTAATTTGTGTTTTTCCGGGGATCGAACCTGGGATCCCTCGCACAGTAGTCCAGCACACTAACCACGCCCACAAATACAAATTTTGATACTATTTGTAAATTCACGCATCAGCTAATTTGTGTAGATTATACATATTTTTTTTAATACTTCTCTCGGGAAAAGCGAACCTATAACGCTTCGACAGCGCCCTAAGATGCTTGCAGATGTATGTTAGATCTGCACTTCAATTGCTGCGAATTGTAGTCTTCAGGATATATCCCCAGGAAGCGAGTTCCAGCTTTCATCTTTAACGCACCTCAAATAGCTCGATAGTCTCATCACTGAAGGCATTTTTAAGTTTTACTCTAAATACTCCCATTGCATCCAATAGTTTAGAAGCCTGGCTGCTAATGAACCTTTGATTTTGATTCCGCCTTTATGAATTGGTCTCTCAACAGTTTTTTTTTTGTGTAATTGGTAAAGTTTTAGGAAGGCGAATAAGAATGAAGAATTGTTATATTTTCTTTATCAATCCAAACAGGCTGTTCGTTGATAACCTCTCAGACATCTCATCAGGCATGAAATTCAACAATATCTGGTTCGCAAACGAACCAACGTCGTACGGCTTTAGATCTTTAGTTGCGGATTCTATCCATTGGCTTCTAGCTCAAAGAGATAGTCTTTCTGGCAGCACTCGCAGAAGTAGCCGAAATCAACTGTGTTCCTTCTAAGAGTGGCTTTGGGATTGCCCGCTGCGGAATCCCCAATAAGGAAGTTCCCAAGCCTAAGATGTTCATTGTTGTATAGGTCCAATGGCATCGATTGAGAGACGTATTCAATCTTGACTAAAAAGTTCTTGATAAACTTGACAAACTTCACCAGATATTAATGACTTGTAGACCTTACAGCCAAAACAAACGAATACCCTTTTTTGGGGTGTCGACCTATGAGGCTCCTTCTGTGATAAAATCCCCATAAAAACCTTAACCTGCTACCATAATCAATTTTTCTGTCCTTCTAAAATGTTCTAATTGTTAGCATGTCACATAACCATCAGTTCTTACTAATGCAATGATCATCGTCCCTTTTCAAGGACATATACCAAACGCATTAACTTCTCTTCATGTCGAAGCAGACTTGACCCGTCATGGTGATATTTTATAATTGGGTCAGTAATTTCCTATTTGTTGTGACGTCATATTATCTTTCACAAGGTTGTGAATTATGCATAAAGGCTGGACCTACGAATAAGGTCCTAAGTGGAACTAACCCCCGCACTAGCCAAAATTATAACTTGTAATTTTATGGCATGTTGCGGCTGGATAGTCACGTTTAGTATCAAGCAGTGATACAACCCTTCATATCGAGGTTTTTTGAGCACAGAATACTAGCCCAGAAATCGTCGATTCTATATCCCTCAAGGGATGCTCCGAAATTCCATTCCATATGGCGAATGACCACTAATTTAGTATTTTCCAAAAGACACTTTGCTCAAGCTGGTTGAGGGCCGTCAAAAATGTATGAGCTCAAGCTCCCCACTGACCAGAAGTCTCCTTAAAAAATGTACGGCTTGTACAGGAAATCGAACTTGTTCAAAAATAATGGGAACCTTATTTTTGAATCAAATGAATCCTTTTTAAAGCATTGATGGCAATGAATACCCTCCTACTTTTTTTTTCTCTTACAAGGTAACTATGGAAACTTTTCAGAGAGAAACAAAAATACCATTCTTTAGATTGACACACATACTCCCATTGTAGTCTATTGTGCGTCAAAGGATCACTTCAATGTCATTTCTATTCGTTGCTAATAGGACACACTCTTCATCTTCATTCATCCGCCACTCAAGGCTGCGGATATGGAAAACGCCTAAGAACAATGTCATGCCATTGTTCACTTTGGCCAAGTGTGTTGTCACGTTTTGTATCCTTCAGTTGATAACGTAATGATTTTTTGAGTTTCGCTTGCGATGCTGCTCCGAAGAGTTGTCAAACGAATCACCACCACCCCCTCAAACAGAATTGGGTGGGTTATTGCCAGTTATTCCTCCTTTTTGTGGCTTTCTGCCTCTTGCTGTGTGTTTGCCTTGCAAAAACTAGCAATTTCCAAGTAATCATTGTCATTTGAATTGCTTTTGTGAAGAGCGTGTTGCTTTGCCATCACATATACCTACAACCCCCACATATACTATACAACCCCCTTGGCCGCGAAGAACGTTGTTGTTATTATTTTCTCAAATGCGTTTCGGATTGTGGGTCGGTGGGCGCTCATGTTCTGCAACATGCTCAATTGTTAACAGGTGTAGGTAACGCGGGGTTGACGGCGCCAACAATAAAGTGGGGGGGTTGGGGGAGGTTTTTGCAATTTTACATCCTTCCCGCACATTGCATCACTTGCAGTCCCTTGGCGGATATTAAAATTTTCAAAATGAATGAATTTCTAGTTTGACTGCGAGTTGTTGTGCGCTTTTCTATTCATCAAGCCTCAACACTATATACGGCTAAGGGAGGCGGTGGAGGATTGCATTTCTGTCTTCACGCGAAAATTGCCTATATATTGGAGTGGGTTAGAGCATGAACGGAAAAACTATGGTTGTTGGATGGGGCGGAGAGCTGATTGCCTCTGAATGGAGTGCAGATACTCTTTTGTTGGTGCGGTGCGGCTGTTTTAAAGTCCAACTCAGAAGATATGCATTTTGTGATCGATGTGTTGAATATATCGAAAGGCGGCAGAGTGTTTCCGTTGTTGATGGCACTGTTCGAATGACAAGTGGAACACTGTCAAAGATGTGTGCGTAGTATCATAGACCGCTCTCACAATAGAGAACGAATCAGAACAAGTCTTCTTTCGGTTTATATCATGGGGGTGTCGGAAATAAGTGCAAAATGAATTCCGTCGATATGGAGCGTGAGCGTGAGGGTGAGTGCTGTAGTCTATGCAACAGACGCAGGAAGTTTGCTTGAAAGGATGTCAATTGCGGTTGCATGAATAATAAAGTAGAAAGCCCTTACAACGATAGGGAGAGGAGGCATTGAAAAATTCTTTTTCCAAAGAAGTGGCAATGTATTGAAAATGACGGGGCATTTGTCATGTCGGTAGTTTGAAAAAAAATAACTAAAAAAAAATAAGAAGAAAGGGATATAAAAACCAGAAATGATATTCGAATCAGTCATAAATGGGCATTGTCATATAAATTTGTCTTGCGTTGACAACCGTCAAACGAACTGCCAAATAAAAATGGCAAAAAGTGTTTGCAAGGCAAAATTTATAAATAGACAAGCCGACTGTTGATTATAGACAGTACCAGCAGAGAAAAGTGTCCTTAGTTTTTTCGACAGCAAATTGATAAGTCGTGTTCTGTTATATAGATTGCGAGAAAGTTTTCAAGCAATCTTTCATTTAATTTGACTAGTTTCTTACTTAATTAGGCTGCTTTACAGGATCACCTAGCAAGGCGTAGATTTGGTGAATGGGCCCAAAACAAGATGCCGTTGATCCCAATTTTCATAAGCGATGGAGCTCACTTTTTGTTGAATTGATACGTCAATAAACCAAACCGCCATATGTGGAGTGATGATAATCCTCAAGTGTATGTTGAGACACTGTTATATCCACAAAATTGACTGTTTAGTGTGCTTTATGGGTTGGTGGAATAATTGGTCCGTACTTCTTTAAAAACGATGCTGGCCAGAATGTTACAGTCAATGGTGACCACTATAGAGCCATGATTACTGACTTTTTCGTTCATCAATTGAACAACCATAATGTGCAGGATCTGTTATTTCAATAAGACGGCGCAACATGTAACACAGCTCGTCCCACAATTGATTCATTGAAGGAAGCGTTTGGTAACCGCATATTTTCACGTTGCGGACCCTGCCGCTTGACTATTTTCTGTGGTGATATGTGAATTCGCTAGTCTACGCCGATAAACCCGAAACGATTGACCACTTGGAGGACAACATTCGCCGCGTTATTGCCGATATACGGCCATGTTGGTAAAAGTCATCGAAAAGACCTCCAGATTAGACTACGTCCGAGCCAGCCGTGGAATTCATATGCCAGAAGTAATATTTAAATTATAATGCCAGAAGGTTATCTTTCGAATCGTCTTTGTTTTATTCCTTTTCAAAGTTCTATACCTCTTAAAAAACACCCTTTACAAAAACATTTGCCAAAAAAGAGACTATAAAATTGTTTTCATAAAAAAACTCACAAATGTTATATTTAATGTTTAATATATTAAACTAATATGTAAATGTGTTTAATAAATCTTTTAAATAAAATAAAAAAATAGTATGGCCAGGAAATGAGGGGATAGTGATCTAAAAACGACAGATACTCCCAACGAATGTCTTATTGCAGTTATCGACGAGCTTGTTGTAGTTTTGCTTGACTTGAGAGCCTTAAACAGGCCATTTACATTAAGACCGTGCATCGGAAAGGCCATAGACATTTTTAGCGTCTGCCTTCTACTGCCTTGTTGTAACTAGTTTTCATAAGAATACGGGACGACTTATTTGTGGATTTACTGAATAGAAATACTATTGGTTTTTGAATAGACACTTTAGCCGGTGTTTTTGGCTGCAGTTGTTATCCATCTTCCCAAATTCAGAGCATTTTTTTCTTTCTCATACTTGTATCCTTCGATCAGCATTTTATCTACATCTAGACAGACATCATTGCGCGAAAATTGTATAGATGTAGATCCCCAACACAACTTAAGTCATTCCCAAATCGTTCTGAAAATGTAACACAAACACAACTATACCTACATGGACATATTTCTATTGTTCCATCGAGTGTTGACTGATTTGCGAACCAATTTGCTTTGCAGCTTAGTATTCCCTTTTTTTTTGTGTCAAATGGACAACAGCCTTAACGAAGTAGCACACCTCAAGAGTGCTCAGCTCAGCTATAATACCCAACTTCATTATACTAATCACCTGCTCACCATCATGAACTCAAATCCAATAACCAAAAGAATATCAAAACAAATGGCATGATGTTCATATATGATATCCTTGCCAGCTTAAGACCATAAAAATACACCAACGAATCAAATTATCTTGATTCCCTTTATGCCAAAATAATGGTCAAGTGACAAATGAAAATGAAAATGTACTCGGTAAGAAATCTCCATCTGAGCGGGTAAATTAAATCACCACTCTGTAATGACCCAGCAAAATAATAAAAATACACTCGCCCTGGTATATTCCTGGACCATAACAGTGATCCTCCTTCACTCTGGAGAGCACCATGGCAACAGTATCCAATCCACAGAAGGCGACCCCTTTTCCCAGAGACTTAAGTCGGTCACATAAATTTAGATTTTTTTTTCCCACATTTAACGAAGTTACGTCGAAAACCATACTCCGCTCTACAACTGTGTGTTCGCCCTCTTGGAAAACAACTTAGATGTACACACATGTGCCAACGAACGGGGTCTTAGTATGGATGCCAAACGGTAATTAAGTTACCCATCCACAGAGCAAATGACATTATCCATCCTCCATCTTACCTTCATATTTTCAATACACTACTGACAATGAAATTATCCCATCAAAGCGGATCACCTAAAACCGGACCTAATGTCCAATTTATAGGACACACCATGTACACATGCTCGGCTCGTATGTCTGCGGAGTGGAGGCGGCCAGTTCCCTTTGGTTTCAAATATCCCAATAACGCCCTCCGGTTATATGCGATTTCGAAATTAAGTTACCATTCCTGACTGACCGTCACAAAGGGATATAAAATATTTTCCAGAGGTGGACAGTGGACACTGGACACATTTTTAAAAGGTCCTGTGTGCGTGTTGGTGTTTTATACATAATAGTTTCCCTGAACTTCAAGCTGTGCTAATGTCTTGTCGACAATCTTATCGCCTTAACCTTTCTTTCTGCCACTGTTACGTTGGATTCGTCGTTTTCTTTCGCTTTGCACATGCTTTTTGTCGAAACGAATGTCCTGTGAAGGGACACCATTGTTTCGGATCATATCATTGTTTATAGGGATTTTCCAATGGTCCGCACACTTTCAACATCGACGACGAGCTGGATATTTAGGATGACCGAGTGGAATAGGATTCCGACTCATGTATCCTTTGCTAAATGGGATATTTTCTCTCTCCACCATACTCGCCGGCCGGCATGTGTGTGTGGGAGAGTGTTAAGTATATATAAATTTCGGATTAACTTCTTTATTGCTCAGTTCAGAAGCTTCAATTATCTAGTATATGGTCGGTGTATGTGTGCGTCCATTAGGACACCCGTTTCCCATCTAACACTTACAATGCAAGAAAGTGCAAAGCTAAAGGATAATCCGGGATATTTTTTTTTTGTGCTCCCCATTGTTGGAAACATGATTGGTGGTGGTCATGACCACCGAGAGGCGAGATGGCGTATTATACCAGACGAACAAAAAGGGAATTTGTCCGATAGAAATCGCGCGCGCGAGATCTACGAGCGTGTCCGGCAGAAGCGTTGAATGTTTAAGTTTTTACTTCTGGCGAGATTAATGATCTGATTTAATCCTTCGAAAGGAGGATAGAGGTTGATTTGTTCTGTATTTTGCAGAAGGTATATGGGAAGTTTAATTGAAATAAATTGGACACGGATTTATGTTTCCTTTTGTGAGGAGTATAGCGAGGTATATACAGCGATGGAATTGTCCACATACTGTAAAAACCATTCGGTTGTATAAAGGGGGGACTTGGAGCTGGACAGTATCCACGGAAGGTTTGGAAATAATTCCTGCAAATAAGACTGATAGTTGAAAGACTTTTAAGGTCGATATGAGATCTAATTTTAATATGGGACATAGATTGATACTCTTTAGTGTTCCTTGGCTGAGTTTTTTTGAAAGGATAAGATTGTCGTCCACAACTAGAAGGGATTTGAGGAATTAATAGCTCAACAGCCAGCCGATTGGCTTGATTATATATGCACTTTGCAAGGAATTTTTAAAACTGTTTGTTTTAATGGTAAATTCATGCCAATAGGACTGTTTTTGTCCATTGTCCGCAATAATGACGAGCCTGTTTAAAACCTTTGATTTAATTTTGTCTTCCCACCGCCGCATAGGTCTTCCTATGGATCGCTTATGATCCGATCCGGTTTGGCAATATGTATGCTCTCACATTTTCTGATGACTGCCAAGAATGGAAATTGTGTAGTTTACTTGCTCCTCAGGGCTTGCTTTCTTAGCCCAAAGAAACAGCGATTGGCAAGAGTTATTCTCCGTTTAATCTCCGCGCTGGCTGAGTTCATAGCGGAGTCTAGGTGGACAAAGTCCTTAACCACCTCAAAGTTATATCTGTCTATAGTGACATTCTGTCCGAGACGTCGGTGTTGGGTGTCCTTTCTTGATGACAGCATATACATACATACCTTGTTTTGTCCTCATTGACAGCCAAACCCATCTTCACTGCCGCCGTTTAAATGCTCATGAACGCGCCAGTGACATCACGCTGCGCTCTTTCGATTATGTCGATGTCGTCGGCGTAGGTGAGTTTATGCACGGAAAGTTTGAAAGTAAGTGCCTCTTTTTGAGTTTTGCTCTATTCTTTCAAGAACGATGTTGCAAAAGTCTCATGACAGCACATCGCCTTGTCTAAAACCTTTTTTGACATCGAAGGTCTCGGTGAGTTCTTTACCGACCTTGATGGAGCAGCGAGCATTCTCCATTGTGATCCTACACAAACGGACGAGTTTGGCAAGTATGCCAAAACTAGTAATTACTCTGTATAGGTCGTCTCTATAAATGTTGTCATAGGCGGCCTTAAAATCGATGAAAAGGTGGTCGTTACCGATTTGACTTCCTGGGGGCTTATTCCCAAATGCGCGGCGGATCGCTTTTCATGGCGGATTTGTATTTTTGTATTTCCAAAAGCGATTTGATCCAATCAAAAGCGATAGCTATATATGTGACGGATTGCTGGCGAATTGTTTGTGGATAAAAAATAAACTAAATTCCTGTGGCGGGAAAAAGCTGTCAAAGTGTTGGAAAAATAAATGGAAAATTGCAACTCAGAATGGAAAAACTGTAAAGCACTGGAAATATCATTTTCGCCCTCATTCGCATTTGAGAATAACGAAAAGCGAAGACGGTCGAAATGGAGGTATCGATTTCAATACGATCCGCCGCGCATTTGGGAATAACCCCTCTGGGTTTTCTCCAAGATCTGCCGCAGTGTGAATATTTGGTCGATGGTGGACTTTCCTGGCTTGAAGCCACACTGATAGCGACCAATGAGGTTGTTGACGAAAGGCTTCAGGCGGTCAAACAACACGGCAGATAAGATCTTATAGCTTGTAGGCGATGTTAAAAAGACTACATCTCTGTAGTTGGTGCAGTTCAAATGGTCTCCTTTTCTTGAGGATCGGGCAAACGATGCTGAGTTTCCATTCTTCGGACATACTTTCAGCCTAGCTAAACAAAGCAGACGATTCCATTGACATACGCCTCCCCGACAAAAGATTTGGTTCGCCGGCAAGTTCTTCGGAGAATTCGCAAAGAAACACACGGAAGAACAAAGTGGGAACATCTAGAGGAAGTAAATATATGGGAATGGGTCAATAAAGACTATAAACTGTTCTCCAATAAAGACGAGACTAAAATTGTATGTGAGATATCAAGAAATTCAAATATCTATGTATGGAATATAACATCGTTCAAGGTTCAAATGGATGCCGCAGCTTTTTGCGGAAAAAAAGATGAAGGCTAGACATCAAACATGGCGGACGACCGGAATCTTCACTGGACGCTATCGAGATCTTGTAGGTATTGCAGAAAGGACACTTGAGTGCTTTCGAAGACTACTCGCGGTTAACAACTCCGACTTGTAGACACAACAGTCCAATCATTCAATTCGATCCAAAAGAAGTTGTTCATCTTGTCTGCGAAAGGTCTCCTGCACACTCTCACGCACACCGGCGATGTTTTCGGCAGATTTTTTGTTTCCTTCGCCAACGGATGTTCGCCGATTTGTCACTGAACTGGTCGACTCGAATGTGGCCACTAAACATAAGAAAAATATGCCAAATATACGTTTATTCAATTCAATTTTATATTGTCGCTAGCACCGCCCGATACCAGGTACACAAATAGAAATATTTCTCCAAAGGATGTCAACAATTAGTCTGAGTATTTACGAATGATAACAAGAGAGCTGTACAGTTTTCGACAATAGTTCACTTTTGGCGTTCACGCTTTTCAGGCTTTCGGAAACTATGGGCAATCGTAGCTGACGTTCCTTAGCAACAGATACATTTTTTATCCAAAATGGATGTAAGATTGTAAGTTCAATTAAATTTGTACAAAATTTTATTGCACATCCCGTATCCCTATACTCCATTTGCATTTAATCAAAAACGTAAAGGTCTGTCGCCCTCCGCACCTCTCTGACAGTAATTCTCAGTCCTATTAAAGAACATTCTACATTTTACACTCACTTACTGCGTTAATTCTTTTGAGTGATTTATATTCCCCACGGAGACATGGAGTCACATTGTAATCAATCAAAGCTAGCTCGTTTCGCTGATTTAGAAAATCTCATTCTCGCACAAATGCAAAGAGATTCGCAGCTTTCCCCCCGCACATAAACCTATCGTAGATACACATGTATCCGTACCGTACATCCGCCAACTGCTGGGAGAATAAATTGAAAACCTCAATTAGGAAAATCCCTGCAAAAGTCTTCACCCTGATACGCACGCACACACACATGTGTATATAGTACAACACATTGTAAGATGATTATTCTTATCTGCACGATGGCTCCCAATAGAGTGTGCGGGTAGCATCACCTATAAGACGTCGTCTATGATGATGATGATGAAAAAAATAACTTTGCTCCATGGAAATGTTCTACAGATTGGCATTGCCACACCAACGGCAGTATAGCAGCGGAATACCGAAATGTTGTTCTAATTTTAAATTGAAGTGATGTAGGAGAAGACAGCATGTCCTTGCACAATTTCTATATACCTCCCCAGCTGGGGTAAGATGAAAGAAGACGCGACGAAAGCATGCAAACGCTCCAATTGGCAGTATAAATAAGAAAATCTAGCAAGTCACGTGAGCCTCATAAATTGTATAAAATGCAAATGTGGGTCCCTTTAGCACTGCGGGTGATTAATGGAGTTTCAGCTGATACTGCTTGTTGTTGTCCTTCCTCTTGAGTTAGGTATAGGAGTGTGGCCCAAACTTAAGGTCTGCATATAGGATGAGCGGGAATTGATATTGAGTTTATTTTGCCGGCATCAGCATCGTCAGCATCATCATCATCGTTGGTCACAGCCAAATTACACCCCGCAGGAGTACGAAGCAAAAGGACACTGTCATGGCAATAAGATGACAGCAATAAGGAATTTTTAATCGAAAGCAAATTATGTAAGAGTGAACTTCATCAATTAAGATCTGATCAGCTCAGTGCGCATAAAAGTCTGGAGTCATAGTTGCCAGGGGCAATCGTTGGGGCGGGTATGCACTTTTGATGTATGACAAGAACTACCGACGACGATGATGAGCGATTGGGCGAGTGGAAAACCACTTGAGTTGATAGCGTTTGTTGTCATCTCGGTTGAGATGGGACACTATTGATACTGTCAACTAGATGATGACAAATGACACGCGCACGTGCCGCTACAACATTCGATTTACATGACAGAGGTGGCGATGATGGCGTATCTATAAAAAATATTTTTAATGTAATTTGAGGATGACGAAATGTGCTTAAACTATGACTGACAGTAAGTTATTTGAAGGAGCTTCACTACTAGAGTAATTGATACGTTTAGTGGAAGGGCGCTTAAGGTTCACTGATAGGTATGAGAGAGCGTATCAAGTTGACAGGCCGCGAGTGGATGCATTCAGATTTTTACAACATTTTACGACCTTCAAGGGATGAAAAAAGGGTTTTGCTTTTCGGCCATGTCGCTCGGGACACGACTACCTACGTAACGAAACGTCAAAGTTTATATTGCGTCAAGTTATGGGGTATGTTGCTCCATTTGCTCGCGGCAAGGGCTTTAAACTCCTGTATATCATTTTCGGACCCAACTTTTATCTTAATAAACAGTTTTTAATAAAAATGTGGTTAAATACGTTACACTGATTACGTAGCCGTTTCCCGAACATCGGTAAACGTCAGTCAGTAAAAAATCAATGGCCGAATAAACACTTCGTAGAAGAAACAGGCGAAATAAAAACTCAACATTGAACAAAGGGTAAAGCAAGAATGTACAGCTTTCTATGATTACAACAGAACATTTGCGCCTGCAACCAAAACTGATCCTTTTGGATGTACACAACCGTGGTATGACCAATCCTCACCTATGGGTCAAAAGATTTGTGGCCTACTCTGAGAAAAGCTACAATATAACCAAACTCAACAAAGTCCAAGGAACGGCATATGCATAAGCAGCACAGGCGCTCTACGGTCAACACACCCTCACAATCCTTATTTTACCATTAGACCTTCGCGTCACAAACATTACAGCACATAGCGCCATTATCATTATCCCTCGAAATGGAACTTTTGGGCGCCCCACAAGACAGGCTGCTAATACTCATGACCATACAGTACACTTGACATCCACAGGACAACAACTTTCCAAAACTCCTTCTGTTACAGGACGAGCAAACTTTAGAACTCGCTGCCTGGGGATATATTTCCAGAAGTATACAATTTGCAGCAATTTAAGTGCAAAACTAACATACATCTGCAAGCATCTCGGGGCGCTGTTGAAGCGTTATAGGTTCGCCTTTCCCGGGAGAAGTATTTAAAAAAAAAAAAAAAATATCAGACTCAAAGAGTCGGGATGCTGGTCTGAGAGACCCTACGGCCGGCCATAGCAACTTTCTGCTTGCCCTATCAAGAAAACTAGTACCTCCCTCAACGGACTATATTACTCCCACAATGCTTTTTTCAAGATTAGATTGGCAAGACGGTTGGGTGAACAGGGACGGCTCAAAAATGACAAAACCCTTCTTCGAATCCCTCGAGGAGGCCTCGTAGAGTAGCATTAAATAACTTATAACCTTTCTGATTTCCATAGGCTGGATCAAAACTCTCCACTTCGACAAACTTAAACAACCATTGACAGTTCTTTCTGGTTATACTCGTGGGAAATAGAACCAACAAAGAAAAACGAAAAGGATGTAAGAGGAGAGGGTGCTATAAGTACCGCGAGTGAGACTGTGGAGCCATACGACCTCACTAAAATACAAGAGGCTCAATAAGCCGGAACTTCGGATGAGGAGATCTCGAAAGAGGAGGAGGAGAACCTTCTGGCTGAACCCTCGGACGAGAGACCCCGCAAAGAAAAAGCGAAGAAGAAGAAGGAGTCCCCAGGTCTGCTAAGGAAAGGGGAGTACCTAAGCACCAAACACATATATGGCAACCTCGTCGCGAATTAGAAAAAGTCCCTTACCGAAAAGGAGCAGGAGCGAGCCTCCCTAGAATGGGCCAAAGACACCATAGCAAAGAGTAAGAGAGTAGGATCAAAAGACAAAGCCGACGGCCGGCGCAAAACGGCCGAGGGACAATGCCGTTAAGGCAGACCCCAAAGCCTATTGCAGCCATCCAGTGAAGGGGGACACTATAGGACGCAGCAGAGGGTGACCGACGAGTTTGCCGCGAAGAGGTTGAGGTCGCCAAAGGACGCCCCCAATGCTCCGAAGAAGGCCAATCGCAACGAAGCGAGCACGGGAAAAAGGACACCCGCGCGGGGAACCGGCCCAAGCGGGAAGTACAGCGAGGTGACCAGGAACCCGCTGCAGCTATCTGTGGTAGACTCCAGGAAACCAAGCGGACAGTAGATACTCTGTGGAATGTGGCAAGATTATCGAGAACACGATACGTGTAGCGATTATCTCCCACATTCAAGCAAAGACAGGTACAAAGGTCCCCGCCTACGGAAAAATGAGATGGTCCAAAGGCATCAACATCGATTGCAAGGACCAGGTGACGAAAGATTTTGCCAAGACTGTGATAAACTACGCAAAACTTTGAGAGGGAGCACTGTGCTAAAAGCTGTACCCACAGAGGAAGTGCCCAAAAAGGCAAAGGGCAGAATTTCCATCCCCGAGATAGGGGTAAAAAAAGAGGAGATCCTTAGCGTTCTACAGGCAGATAACCCCCAGATTCCGATGAGGGATTAGGAAATTGTGTCCGAGGAGGAACCCAAGAATGGTGCAAGAGGGTACATCATACTATTCGATGAGCCACCTGCTGCATTGAAAAAAGAGATTTTATAGTCCGTTCACATGAACACTTTTCTATATGTAGTGGTTGCGGCAGTTCGCGAATTTCATCCATCAGTTTATACCCGCAATGTCTAGTTTGAGGTTAAGTTCGAACAAAAATGTTTTATTTGCTAGTTTGTGGAATGCGAATTAAATGATGTAAATTGCGAAACTTTGACAATTCGCGCCAAGGATGTTTTCGTTCGCGGCAAAAAGTTTGGAATTCGAAATTCCCTTATTTAAACTGTTTATAAACATGTTTTCTTAATACATTTCGATGGGATAATTAATTATCCTCCTCTTGGAGTTTGCAATTTTCTGTTTACAGATGCATCTGTCAAAATTTACATTATGAACTCAGTGTTCAATAACTAAATCAACAATTTTAGTCTTAAACAATTCCTCTTAACATTATTCACTCATTCATTCACTTTTTATGGACAAGAACATTATAATATTCTAAAAAAAAACACTCTTTGTTCACTTTGCCTGTTAACTGTGTAGGCGTTCTACATTTTAGCTCATTTATTTTGACATTTAGCAAAATATTTGCCGGTAAATTTTTCTGGTAAACATAGAATTAAAATATTCGTAATTTTCCCGAACCACTGAAAGAATCAAAACACCAAAAGGTAAAAATTCAACACCAAATGTCAACAACAAGTATTTTCATGGTGAATCCCTACAATGCTAATGTGTCCTTTATATTATTATTTTTCCTTACATTCGAAGTAAATATTATTTCACAAACATACGCAACGCATATGGATGGGGTTCGTTTAAGTAAATATGGCGTGTTGCCTGCGTGTTTGGGTCTTTTTTTCTCGAAATAATTTCCAAGCAAAAATGAAAAAAAAAAAAATGTAATCTGACAGCCACCACTGAATGTCAATCACATAACTGACAGTCAACTCTTCTGCAGACATATGTGTGTTGACATAAAGAGGGCATTTTGCTTTCGCAAATTATTAGGTACCTTTTTTCATACAAAGTGCGTACCAATATGAAGGTGCAACAATCCTATTTTGGGGGCGTTTATATCGAGTATAACCTTAATATTTCAAAATTCAAATAACGTACAGACTGAAATACATTTTTAATGTTCGATGGATATGTTAGCTGTCAACTGAAGCGTGTCGTCGATTTCTGTTATCAAATGAGAGGTGTCAACCCTTTTTCGATATTTTTGACAGAAGGAATTGAGGAGGGTGAGGCGCATACGCATTCATCCTCATCCACCATACGTGCAATAATGTGGACGTTAATAAGAGTTTTGAATTCGAAATAAGGACGCGTAACTCTGTTCTGCAAAAGTCAGTTGCGGAAGGGCAACAATCAACAAGTTTTCACTGAAAGAAAAAATAAAATAATTGAATTCGTATACTTGCCCCTGGCCGTGTTTCGTTTCGTTTCGTTTCGATGTGTATGTGTATTTCATTCAAAGAGCCTGGTAATGTCAGCCCGAAATTGAATTGCTGATTAGATTATGACTTAGCCTCGCCGATATCATCGGATCCTGCCATCAAAACAGCTATCATATGAAAAATGTTGTAGTGGTAGTGGTAGATGTTCCACAACTTAATAAAAAAAAAAGGAATGACATGTGTATATGAAATATATCCTTAAGCAGAGATGCAGACTGTTCGATTTTGTTCTATTTTCTTTTCTTCACTACTAGTTTCCGTCTCGTGATTCTACATACATCGTTGTCGTTCGACAGCAAAGTATACATTAATGGTGTATTTCCAACAGTGGGGTGCGAAAGAAAATTTTGCAAAATAAACAGTTCCATTTGTTGAATTTAATGTGCTTTTTTTATTTTTGGAAGGAATGGAAGGGACATTACCAGAATACGTGAGGAACTCAATGTCGACCAGCTACTTCTGGTCCATGTTTCGGTGGTTTGGTCATGTTAAGCGCATGTCCCCGACCAGGTTTCCACGACGTGCTATGGAATCCGTACCATCGGGAGGCGTCCTCTAGGTAGACCCAGGATGAGATGGTTAGATCAAGTCCATAATCTCTCCTCTAGCCGTATGGAGATTACCCTTGATGATGGAGTCGATGGCGGAGGATCGAGAGGGTCCACTTGAGCAACCTACACCCGCGACCCACTTAAGGGATAAGCGGGACATATGAATGAATGAATGGAAGGGACCTACGACTTTATGCCGAGTCAGACTCACTCAGATATTTGTCAGACGTTCGCGAGAGCACAGTGGGTAAAAAACCTTAAGATGTAATTTGTGTGTTTCCGAGGATCGAACCTGGGACCCCTCGCATAGTAGTCGAGCACACTTACCGCCGAGTACTGCGCCCACTCAAGCTTACTGCAAATTGAAAAAAAAAGCCGGAGCATTGAGCATCGCTAGAATAACGATAAAGAAAGCTCAGAGCATCAATAAAAATGCATCAGATAGCACCTATCCTATCTACCCCAGACGGAAGTCCTCTAGAGCAGAAGCCGAGGTTGATAACTGAAAGCAACTGGCTTCACACATTTTCTAAGCACCATACCCATACATCTTCACAAACTGCAGTATCATCAAAGTACACTCCGCGCCACTTGAATAGCACACCCTTTAAGGGCGGTTTTCTATCGCCCAATCGGCCCAAACCAAGCATGCTAGAGACTTCATTTTTTTAAATTAAATTCATTGAATTGTGATTTAACCAGAAGGAAAATTTAAAACTAAAGCTTTAAGTATTAACAAAAAATTATTAACTAAAGACCTGCAAAATGTGGGGTCGTAATTTAACGCCACTTGTAGAGAATTTTAGAGAATTGTGCTTCTTTTTAACACAAATATTATTTTAATTTAAGGTAATTGGAGTATTTTAGATTTAAAAAAAAATTTTCAATTATGTTTTGAGCCACCTTTCTGCTCCAAAATACACATCTTCCCGGTTTGGAAGAGATGCATAAAAATTGGCCAAATAATTTAGCGAAATCGAGCCCCAACCTAATTCGATGGCTTGGACTAGTTTATATACAGTCGAATATTGTTGTCCCGATCCATAAACTTGATGTGTCAACCATTGCCAAACATTTTCGATGATATTTCAAATCCGGAACTTAATAGCTCCACAATTTGGCTCTATAAATACGATTTAACAGCCCGGGCTGTATGTATTGGCGCTTTATCATGTTGTTAGATCCACAGCAGATGTCCAAAAAGGTTACGAAAATATTTTAAAGCCTTATTAGTAAGACAACTGATTAACAAAAATTGTAAATTTCGAGTGTCATTGACTTAAAGCGTTAGTTTTAAATATTCCTTCTAGTTAAATCACAACAATTGAATGAACTTTAATTTAAAAAAAAATTAATTCGATAGAAAACCGACCCTTTAGGGGTATGCTATTCAAGTGGCGCGGAGTTTAAATGTGAGATGAAACATACTTTCGGTTTCGCCTTGCGTCAATGGATCCATTGCTGACCGATGATGCCGATTCAAAATCGTAACTACCTTGCACCACATACTGTAACTTCAATCATCGGAATATTTCTGAATGCGTGGTAAGGATATTTCATTAATTCGAAATAAAAAGAAATAATTTGTACGAGCATGTATACGATACGAAACCATTGAATGCTATTAGATGATGTGCGCACACACATGGTTTGTGTACACTATGTGTGCGGATGTGTCGTGTGTAAGAAAATCTTTTCCATTGACTTTCCGTTTTATTCGCCTGCTCTATAGTGCCTTGGCTTTGATGCTGCCTCTTTCAGAGATTCATTTCATCGAAGGAATGAAAAGATATAAATTAGTTCTCCGTAAGTTTTCCATGCAGAGGAGAAATTATTATGTCTTCACCATAGAAGGATACCGTCTTCGTCCTTTTTGCCTCTACAAAACGGTAGATTGCTTGTTTATGATAAATTGGAATTCAGAGAAAAAGCAGTGTATCCACATTTCACACTCCTTTGTGCGACTACTGATATATTTGATTACATTTTGAGTTGTCACTTGCTGGAAGGACTTACAGAATTATTTGAATATAAATCTCATTCCATCCATTTTGAATCTTGCAAACAAACAATTTACTGAAATTTCCATTCAAATTGAGTCTAGACTATGTTGACTTACCAATTAATGCTAATTAGTGTCTATCGCTTAAAGAATGACGTCATTGCGACGACAATCATGACCGCGAATAACTTTTAAAAATCAATTCAAATCTTTTACGCAAATTGCTCTCATTTTGATTCAATTTACCACCTCAATTTTGTTCCCTATAAAACAAATAAAACTCACCCTCTAAGGACCGATGTTGTACACCTTGGTACGAATCAGCAAAAATTTCAATTCGCCAAGCATATGTCGGATGCTGCCATCACGCCGCAAGCAATGTGAATCTAAAAAAAAAAAATCCTCCAAAACAGAAATTCTAATTTCAAAGGCAATAAAAACGACGATAAAGAACGCACATTCTGACGTCAATAGCATACTGACTTAGGCCAGGACTAGAGTATACGATGAATAGGGATTCCAATAAAAACACCATAAAAGTATCTATCGCTTGTCGTACTGACTTCCAGAGACATCACAATCACAAGGTGAACGGACTTGTATAGAGATGCCAGCTTTCTGTCGATTCTTCTACATGATTCCACTATAGTGCCGTCGGCCTTTAAAGCGTCGTCCCGGTGGAACGATAAAATTCGAATCTAGGTATTCCAAAACACTCATTGGCAGAGGCGGCAGATACAACAACAGCAGCACGTTCCCATAACATGGCTCATATAAATTCAATATCAATGAATATAACTTGATTGCATGTTGTTGTCATGACTATGGCTGAAGTTAGTTGTTATCGAGCTCTTTTAAGAAATCTGTTTGTGTGACTTTGGCTTTCTGTCGTGGAAGGACTTTTGAAGTCGATACAGCATACAGCATGACAGTCTATTTGGCAATTGGTACAGAGGGGCATCGAATGGGGGTTTTTTCTTTTGTAAATGGCTTCATTTTGGTTGGTTTATCTGAAGTCGAAAATAACTTTTATCATTCAAATATGTTGCAAACATAATTTGAATGAGTCCTTTGTGAATTTTATGTATCTACATATATGTAAGTTTGACATGGTGGCTGTGTGTCTTTAAAAGTATGCATTCATCGATCTATACATTTGTCAAACAATTTTGGGATATTAAGTTTTAAAGTAGAAAGCAAAAAGTATAAAAGTTGTCAAATTTGGCATTATAGAGTGACAAGGTATCTCACTCGAGATGACGATGCATTCATATAACACGCATAGGTAAAATGAGCAGCAAGCTCATCGAACTACAAGAGCAAATGTGGCTCCTTACAAGCAAGAGAAGACTTTAAATATTATCCGACTACCGAGACGAAGTTCAGACAACTTGGAAATTGGAATAACTACTTCAGGCTTTCTCTAAATAGGGTTCATGGAGGCATTTTACACGATTAGGAAATGACTCATGCAGTAATTGCATTTTTTCTCTAGCTGTATGGCATGTTAGCACCGTCTTGTTGAAATAACATGTTGCTCCCATCCATATCTTGAAATTCAGTCACTAAAAACTGGGTTATCATGTCACGATAACGAACACAATTAATTGTTACTGACTGACCAGCCGCCATTTTGAAGAAGAATGGTCCGATAATGCCTCCAGTCCAAAATCCGCACCAGTCACGCGTTGCGGATGCATTTGTTTTTCCACACTCGTGTGTTTTATGAATCCCAAATGCGACAAATTTGAGGATTAACGAAGCCATCAAGATGAAAATGAGCTTCATCACTGAAGATGATTTTGTTCGAAAAATCAGCATCCACTTGTTGTTGTTCCAAAATCCATTCAACGAACTCTGTTCGCGCTGCATGGTCAGTTCAGTAGTCTTCAGTTCTTGAGTCAATTGAACTTTGTAAGCATGAAGTTTCAAGTCTTTCGTGAGAATTCGCTGTAGAGGGCTTTTCGAAATATCCATTTTTTGACTACGGTGCCGAATTGATGTTCCTGGGCTGTCAGCAATACTCTCGCGAACTTCTTCGATGTTTTCTGTTGAATGACTTGCGAGTTGTGATAGGACAAACAGAGTGTTTAAGATCACTAATTGATCCAGTCTCCCTGAATTTTTCAATTATCCTAGTCATAGTCGATGGTTTTAAAACACTATTAAGGCCATATTTTGTTCGAAAATTGCGGACTGTAGCTGAAAAATCTCCATTATTTTTAAAATATTGCTCAACAATGAAAATGCGTTGTTCTTTCGTATAGCGTTCCATTTTTACTAACCCCGAACTTTCAGCTGTCACAATGTTATATTTTTTTTCCGTTGGCATCACTGTAGGTACTATTAAATAGCTCAAAATTTAAATTTTGCGTTATTATCAAAATTATTTTGCGTTCTTTTTAAACTGATTTATATGGCTGATTGCACACTTAAAATATTATAATCGCTTGAAAAATTACTTTGAATATAATGAGTTTATCTTCATTGCTTAATTTCGACCTGTTTCAAGTTTCAATGTTTTTTTTTTTACCAAAAGTATTGGACTGGAGAATGGTGAGCATGATTCTCTAATAATCTTGTTGTCTATTAGTTCTTTAATCATTTCTCTCACCTTTTCGCGTTCTGAATATGACATTCGATATGGTTTATATGTTATTGGTTTGTCATTCAACAACTCTATGGATTTTTTTTTTTTTTTTTTTAATACTTCTCTCGGGAAAGGCGAACCTATAACGCTTCAACAGCGCCCCGAGATGCTTGCAGATGTATGTTAGTTCTGCACTTCAATTGCTGCAAAGTGTATACTTCTGGATATATATCCCCAGGAAGCGAGTTCCAAAGTTTGCTTGTCCTGTAACAGAAGGAGTTTTGGAAAGTTGATGTCCTCGCGGTTGTCAAGTGTACTGTATGGTTATGAGCATTAGCAGCCTGTCTTGTGGGGCGCCCAAATGTTGCATTTCGAGGGATAATGTCTTTGAGTTCCTCGGAACATCTACCATGTTCCATATACATTTGTTTTAAACAAGAACTTATTTGCGAGTTAACATAATTTTCAGTAAAATCTTTAAAATTATCAACTGTTCGTGAAAGTGTTACTACTTGCCTTTTATCTGCATCAGCTTCACAAACTTCACATCTTACAAGAATTTGATTTGGTTTCAAAAGAAGATCATTTCCTGACTCGCTAATTACTAACATGTAAGCATCCGATGATTTTACGATGCATCTGGGTATAAAATGTTCTTGATTTGGATTGAATCTTCTTTGCTCTCCAATGAGAAGATGTCTCTGTTGCTTTTATACTTGTTGTGCACTGATACAAAACCAGGGTGATTATAGTTAGAATAACAGTTGACTTGTTAGCCCAAAGAGCGACTCTTTTTTCTGGAAAATCATCTATCTGGTGGGAAGATCATTTAAATCCTTATTAAAAATTCATATTTCCCGGTTTCTTATAACTAGTACAACGTTATCATGATTAAGAAACGTTTGGCCTATACAAGAATGGGAATTTCTTGAGCTGTATCAGAAATCGTTAAAAATTCGACCTCGGCCTTTGCGAGATTAACTTCCAGTGAACAGTTGCCTTTCCCGATCACTTTGACCGTATAGCTCCACCATAACCTGAAATTATCAATGAACTTTTCTTGGAAACCAATCCAAACTTAGTAGCGTCCCTTTTGACGTATCATTACTGCACATGCACAGCAGCCATAGTATTGATATATTTTGAACTGGTTTCCACGACGTGCTATGGAATCCGTACCATCGGGCAGGCGTCCTCTAGGTAGACCCAGGATGAGATGGTTAGATCAAGTCCATAATCTCTCCTATCCTATACCCATATGGAGATTGCCCTTGATGATTTGGAGTCGATGGCGGAGGATCGATAGCTATGGAGGGTCCACTTGAGCAACCTACACTCGCAACCCACTTAATGGACATGCGGACCATTGAAAATGAATGAAATGATGAAAATATGCAGTTATGGTTTCATTGGATTGTTTATATCTAATCTATAGACCAGTTTTCTCAATGAATAAGCAAAATCGATATGATTTGGGAAAGATTTGATTAACAAAATTTTCCAATCTTCCCAAGGTAAATCATAGTCTGGTTTTTGCAACCCACTTTTTAGTAGATAGATTTGGGTTTCCGGGAGCAAATTCAGGAATACAATCACTTCTAATTACATACCTCGTTTTTTCCGCATTTATCACAGTTGAGGTCCGGTGTGATAGTTCCTCTATTAGTTTTTCAAGCTTACCAATTCGTTCAGATACTTCATTGGAAGATCTTGATGTAGATCGTTGTTCCCTGCGGTACGGTTCAAAGCGATTCCAATATCTGCTACTTTCACGACAATTACCTTCGCCAGCGCTTTCGTCATTGCTTCCGTCTGTGTTTTTCATGGCTTCTTCTCTTCTTGTGATCACGTCCCATTTTTTTTTTTTTTTATTCAATTTTTCATGTTATGCAGACAATTAAATGGTACCAGTTTAAGTATCCCACCGCTGCACTAAAAGACGAATATCCTTTTTATTTAGTTGTATGTCCTTTGTTAATGCAGCTTCGTATTTCTTGAATCTTTTCTCTCGAATGCCCTCCTATTTTCTATTTTTCATCATTTTAGATTTGATCGTACTTGATTATATCAATTTCCCCCTTAGTCAAGTAGTTTTCTTCAAAGAAGATTGCTTACACAATTAAACTTATTTTTATTATATCAATATTAGTTAAGCCGAATTTAAGATTCGACTACGAAATACCGTTTTAGAATTGCCCAGTGCAGGACTTTTTTTTGAAATCGAAATATCTGTTTTTACATTAAATTTACGAGTAATTTCTCTTTAAAGAACAAACCATAAAGTTGTCAGAAATTAAGACTTAACACATGGCCCCCGTCCTCTGGATTGGCCTGCTATAACGCCTTGATACCCACAATTCAATGCACAACAACCATTGAAATCTAATAAAAATCTATCTCAACCTAAAGCCTCTTTGTGAAGTTAGTCCTTTGAATGGGCACTTCGTATACATATGGTATAGCTTCATACACCACGTATAGGGTGGAGTAAGAGTCCTGCACCTAATTGCACATCAATATTAACATCATCGTATGTTGCAACTCTTAGACACTTAAACGGTCCCACTTTCCGGAGGCAAGTTCGGAAGATTCATCCCAATAAAGCGACGACTCCGAGAATCTAATCCCAATTGCATTTTCAATTTCTCTTATACCTCTCTATTGTTACAGTTTGCTGCTGCTGCTGCTGCAATGGACAAAAGCTGAAGGGCGATCAGGAGGACCCGTGCAAGATGAAACAACGTGTAGTCGCCGACGAAGTCTATTGCGACAGATACTGGGAATGTGTCAGCAATCAACCGCAACTCTATGACTGTCCCAATGGCCTGGTCTTTGCTGGTAAAAATCGTGGCGTAACCGAAGGGTGCGACTATCCTTGGAGAGCGAACTACTGCGATGGCAAGCAAATGGCAAGTGAGTATGAGTATATCTAAACAAAACCAACAAAACCTTTGGGCGAAATTGAATTTAGTTGCGGATACGCACTGGACTTGGGATTGTTTATGATTTTGTACTTTTGCAATACATTGCAGACGGACCAATTTCCACCGAACACTGTGACTGGTTGTATGGCATCTTTGGACACGAGACGTCGTGTACCCGATACTGGACATGCTGGAATGGTACTGCCATCGAGCAGCTCTGCATTGGTGGTCTGCTCTACAATGAGGTTGCGCACAGCTGCGATTGGCCCGACAATGTCGACGGTTGCCAAAAACATCGTAAGTTCCTGTTGAATTGGGTTCAATTCAAGTGTCTTTTGTTTTGCTTTAACTCTAACGCAATAATTTACTTAGCACTCTGCAACGAGGACGCAAACGGAAATGTTCCATTGGGAAAGTCATGCAATCGTTATTGGCAGTGCCAGGGTGGGTATCCCCGTTTGCAACGCTGCCCGGCCATGCTGGTCTTTGACAGACATTCACTGAGGTGTGTTGTGCCGCCAACGTCAGAGTGTGAAGTGCCCACAACACCGTCGCCCATCGATGGGGAAGAGCTTCAGGATAATGGTGCACCAAGAAGGGCCAGCTCATCAAAGGACGAACAGGAAAGACAGGTAAGGAGTAGGGCTGCTTTGTGTGCGTGTGAGAGGTAGGCCAAATTGCAGTTTAGTTGTGGCTGGTGAGTTGTTACAAAGGGAGTGAACTCCAGGGAAATTCAATTTACAAAAGGTGAAGTTGGTTTCCTTTGACACAGGATATTACTGTTGATGGTGTGTAGGTATAGTGCGTGTGCGGGGATGGCAGATACTTCAAAGCACTTTAATTTGAGGAAAGCAACGTAAGTCAGCCCTGCTTTGGTTTTCTCTCTCTCTCGTGGAAGTTTATTCAAATCAGTGGTCAGAGCTCATTTAGTCAGTCTTTGTATAATAGCTTGGTACCGTATACGACCGACGATGTAGAAAATTACCGGACGGTTGTTGTTAAGGCTGGTTTCCGAACACAAAAGGGAGTAAGGGAAGTATATTTGAGGATGTTGCGTTTATTTCGTTAGATTTTTGCTCTGTGATAAGAGGCAAAGGTTTGTCTTAGAATCAGGCAATAATTAACGCGAGGACTCCATGGGGTGGTATTTCATCCTCCCAGTCGTCGGTTTGTTTCCACAACGGTTCTTCCCTCAAATCGGTAGGTACGTCTATAAATTTTGGAATTCTGTCGATAGTTTGTCATCTTGACAGGATCTGGGAAACAAATTTCTCTAACTTTTGCGGTAGGACTCGTATATGCCTTCGAGATAAACTGTCATTGTCGTAGCATATATTTTTTTTTTGTATATACCTTTCCCATGCGGAAGGGAATATTTTCCAAAGGAGAAATTTTCAATTTCCGCTCAAGGGAATACTCATAAAGAATCTCAGGTGAACCTCTATTCCATCGCACCGGAGCTGCTGTTCGATGCAGACGAGGTGCACAGTAAAAAAAAAAAATAATGCTACCAACTGAGCGGTGTTTATGACGGCATTCTAAAAAGAGGTCGGAAATATATTTTCCAATCGCAGGCGAAATCAAAACTACGCTGTGTAGGTATGCTGCGTGCTTCTTTCGAGATGTCCTGTGTCCTGTGAACTGATTTTTGTTTTTATTAGGTTGGGGGACAGTCTAGAATTTGATTTCTTTTGTTTTCGCTCCTTTTACTGTCGGATAAGTCATCATCATCGTTTGCACAGGAAATACAATCTGGATCCAGGATAAAGGGAGACAAAGAGACACACGACGGAAGTAAGGACTTTTCGAATCTGCTTGAGTGGAATTATTTTGTTTTGTCTAAGCAAACGCCGTTATGGTTTTTTTTTGTTGTTCCAACAGGACGAAATAGATAAGAGGAATGGGAGGCATTTGTTTTGCATTGCTGGACAGTTTTTTTTTGGTAACCGGTTTCCATTGTTTTGCCGATATTAATCGGAATGCTGGCATAAAGAGTGGAAGATGGGGTTATGCTTTATGGCGTTTTAGAAAAGCTAACATCTGTTGGCATTGACAATAGATCTTGGAGCTTGAATTCAATGAAGTTGCGGATGTTGTTAAAAAGGAACTCGTGATCAAAAGAAGTTCGAAAAGACAGAAGATAACCGTAGGGTTCTTGCTGATATCACATTTTAGGGAAGCACTGCTCTCGACTTATCAATTCTTTATGAGCGTGTGGTAGCAAGCACAAGACTGATATCGAATGTTAGGGTGCTCTGACTTTTTAGGCCTTTTATCAAGTAAGAAGCTCAAGCTACGTATTAGGGCAATTTTTGTGGTGTCATTAAATGTTTAGCAGTCTCAAAGCTTGCTAGATATGCCCGTAGTTTTGTAGCACACGATATACCGATATCTTTCGGCTGATTGGTGGATGAGGGGTCACATCCTTACGAGGCACCTGACTTCTGTAAGATATTAGCCGTTTTTTATTATCAGCGTGATCTGATCCGGATCAGATCATGAAAATAAAACAAACTGGATCATTGATTGAGTTGTGGCAACAAACATATAAAATCCAATAACAATTATGACAAATTTCGTATTGCCACCAGCCATCTTGCAGCCACACGGTACAATGTGACGTCACAATGCGATGATTTCTCCATTGCACTTGCTCATATTTGAGTTTGACATTTCGCTTGTTGTGTCGGGGTGTTACCATATGGATACAAATCTGCATACATTTAGCATTGAATATTTTTTTTGGGGAAACTATGTTCAAATTTTAAGTTCAAATATGCATTATAATTAACCGTATTGTACTGCTAATATTTCCATTTATATTTCTATGCTATATAGCGAAACAAAACATCTCGAAAGTCGGAGTAGTAACTTATTCGAATTTGAAAAAAATGCTAATTGATTTTTTGTGTTGTTAATTGTGGTTCACATTTTGGTCTGGCAACATTACTGTGTTGCTATAATTTACAGGGACACCAACCTTTAGTGAATGAAATAAACAACACCACGAAACAACAACGAGAAATAGTTGAATTAATTTTCAGATCATATTTCGTGATCTCGATGAAAAGCAGGATCACATGTTGTTGTTGTAAGTGCGTGTAAATCGATGATCTATATGGATCATAGCTGATAATAAAAAACGGCTATTGTAGTTATCTTCCATGCTTGTAGATAATAGGTGCGACGTGCGAATCACTCTCCTTTTTTATTCTATTACTCGATGCCGATGCAAAAATATACGAATGCTCTATATTTCTGTATATGTAGTCTATATATGTAGTCTGTATAGGTATAGGCTATGACTTTCTTTCTACCCAGAATGCTTTATACAGATAAAGTTCATTGGGAACTAGAATTCAGAGTAATCCACTTTAGGAAGACTCGTTGCTATTTTTGACATGCAACTACAAAATGTAGCCCTCACTATATCCTATGTGTTTTCACTTGGATGGGTACTTGGCCATCAAGGTACCTATTACGGGCAATAAATCAGCGAACCAACTGGCTAGGGCTGGAACTGAATCCGCTTTGTATGTACCAGAGTCAATTGGGATACTGCATAAGGGCTAATTAATGATTGGGAACAATAACTTCGTCTCAACCACTGGGAGAATGTCCCTTGTTTAAGACAATTCAAAAGATTAAATAAGCCTTATCTACTCGACTCATATAGGGAAACCCTCAATATAAAGTATTAAAGTATTAGAAAGCAGTATGGGACTTCTCACAGAACATTGTGCTTTGAGATATCATCTTAACAAAATGAATTTGTGTCCGGAGACAGAATGCTGGTCCTGTCTTGAGGATGAAGAATCCTCCAAGCACATTCTCTGTGATTGTCCGGCACTTCATTGGTTAAGAAAACGTATCTTTAACAGAGAGATACGTTTACCAGCAGAGCTAAGTATCTGCGCTATACTAAGGTTATATTGGACGAATTGGCAAGACAAGGTTCGACAGCACTGTGTCAGAACAAGCTGATCCCTCTATGAACATCCCGCCTTGCACAAATGCACACTCAAGCTCGAAGCAGGGAAAAAAGCCACAAGAGAGGCGAACGCAAGATTGGCCACCTTAAATACTTGTAATACAACAAGAATGCTATGACCGTCCTTCAACGAAACCACAACCGAGAATATAATACGGAAGGATAGGGAATCCCTGCCCACCCTCGTAAGTGTCATAACAGGGCACAATACTCTGCGGTACCATATGAAGAAAATGGGCCTAACCGAAGAAGAACTCTGTAGAGGCTGCGGTGACGAGGGAGTTCTTGAGCATTCAAACCACTTCCTATGTCACTGCCCAGGTCTCCAACTGTAAGTAATTTGAATACAGGGTTATAATGGGTAAGGGACAACCTCTTTCCTCTGAGGGCATCACAATGGGTCAGTATTGACCTGAGTGTGGCACGGAGAAATCCCCGCCAACCCACAAACCTAACCTAACCTAAGTCCTTCACTAGGGAGATCAACCATCTTTATATATCTTTATAGATGACAGTGTCAGCCAATTGGGCAGGGGGAAACAAAAATCCTCTGTGTAAAGTCCCTGCTGATCATTTGGCAAATTAGTTAGCCTCTGTTTATATTGAGCCTGTATATGATTTTAACTGTGTTCCCTCTGATTCAAAGGGACCGGACGGTTCGATAATAATATCTCGTCTAAATGTCAGGCAAGCGGCTACCTCTTGCTAGAGTAGAGCAAGAATATACGTTTCATCGTAATCTCCTTTCGGCAGGGGTAATCGTGGGAAAGGTATAACCTCCAAGAAAAAGCTTCATCAGAAACGATTAGCATTCCGGAGGTGCGTCTTCTCTTCATACGTTCCGTGCGTTCTTGCGAAGCCCTCATATCCTCGTATTCAGGCAGAGCGCAGAGGTGACTATAACTTGAAACCAGCTTCAAATCTATTCTATAGCATGTAGTTGCAGGCAGTTAGTACCTATCTACATCGAAAACACTTCAAACCTCTATAGTCTGTTTCTTTAAAAGATGTGAGAAATTTGTTCAGTCTTTGGAGCATAGGCCCATAGACTCCAGCATTGGTAACATCATTTTATATGACAGGACATTTGGTGTACATAAATGTGTGATTTTGGTAGTATTATAAATTTATTGGTACTCCAAAGAAGTGGACTGATTCGGACTGCAAACTTATTGCCGAGTAAGCCTATTCCCCTATATAATTCAGGGGGTAAATTTCGTTTTCACATTCTCGAACGATATGCTTCATGAATAACGCTCGTATCTTTTTGCGGACAGAAAAGGGGATAAATGCCCGAAATTTGGAGATTTCAAGGGATATCGCAATTTAAAAAAGAGGATATATAGGGGATACGTTTTTAACTTGTTTTCGCACTGAAATTTATGAAATTCAAGAATAGTATCAATACAAAAATTAATGTAAATTGTGTTTAATAAATTATTATTATTTTTAAATTACATATGTGTTTAATAAACAACCAATGTGCCATCATCGCCGTCGTCATCATTCGCATCTGAATCGTTTTCGATAGCAATAATTTCTCCACTTTTGGTTTTCTTCTTAGCGTCTTCTGCAGCGATTGAACGAAGCAATTCAGGCTTCGTTTTCAGAAATTTGTAGAATTCAATGCATGAGCTCAGTTTTGATTTGCAATCGAGTTTTTTCATTGGTCCAAGACTTGGTCATCGCAGAAAAGACTCGTTCCACCAATACTGCTGTTCCCGGCAAGCACAAAATGTATTCATTCCACCAACATAGCGATTTCGTCGTGCTCACTATTTTCGGCGTGCAGATGTTTGAATATTTCCATCAGGGCTACATGAAATTTGGCCCCAATGAAAAATTGCCCCAAACTAAGAATGAAAAATCACCCCAAAATTGGGGCTGTTTTTCATAATGAAATAATACCCCAATTTCAAATATGAAATAAGGCCCCACTGCGATGAAACAAGGCCCCAAATCTGACAGTAAACCCAAGCAGGGGGTTTGCAGGGCTGCAGCATGCCCCCCCATACGTTTTCGTTCTTTTGGGGCTTATTTCATAATGAAATTTTACCCCAAACTGAAAAATGAAAAAAGGCCCCAAATATGAATTGTCACCACAATTCGCAGAATTTTACGCAATTTTTTGTTGTTGTTGTCTTTCATTTAAATTTTTGGGGTGATTTTTCATTTTCAGTTTGGGGCCATTTTTCATTGGGGCCAAATTTTATGTAGCCGGTGAAAAGAGGAGTTTATAGGATAAAAAAGGGATTTTGGAAATTTTCAGGGGATAGTTTCTTTGACTTCGAAAAAAGGGATAATCCCCTAAAAAAGAGGATAGATACGAGCGTTATTCATGAATCATGTAACTTAAAAAAACGAAAGACATTTTCGTTTTCGCGAAAAAAAACGAAAGCCATTTCATTCAAGTTTTCGCTTCTTTTTTTTTGCTTCCCAAATCGAGAGATACTTTCGTTTCGTGCAACAGGAAAATCGCGACAGCATTCTTCTTTGTTATTTCAATGGGTAAATACAACAAAATAAATTATTGACAAGTAGGTATATGACATAGAAGAGGAAGAAAATAACGAAAGGAGTTAGATGAAGCAAGTTTTTGATTTGTCATAATTTCCTGGTTTTTTTTTTCTGAAATACGAAAGTGGTTTTCGTTTCGTTTTTTATAGAAGGGCCCAAGCGAGGGGTTGAGTCATGGGGGTGACTTTCATTGAAATGCCGACTTATTTTAGGAACTTGCCGGCGGTATAGAAATCACGAAAATCGGCCCAGTGGTTATAGAGTTATAACGTTATCGAGTTTGACCCCATAGGAGATGGTTTTTTGTATTGGAGGCGCCACGCCATTTTGTCCAATTTTGACCAATTTTCGCCGGAGGCACTGGCCAATTGCCTAAGATTGCCTGACGATGCCGGCCGTCCTTTTTAAAATCGAATCGAAACTCGCTACATTTTAAGGAGTTCAGTCAGCAAATTCACCAATGCCGACCGTCTTTTTTCAAATCGAAACTCGGAGAAGGTATATAAAGATAAACAAATATAAATTGGAATTTCCGAAAGGTGTAACCTTTGAAAATGCGGACTTGTATATATTTACAAGTTTGAAAACCTAATGAAAATCCAAACTCACTTCTTATTTTTTAACATCTTGTTTCGAACTAATTTTTTAAAATTGCTCGTTTTTGTCGATTTTTTTAGTTGCTGAAGTTAGTAACTCAAAATAGTAGCTTCCTTGATTTGTCAACTTTTCAAAAGCGTGGGGGTGTCGCACTATACACGACCCCCCTCTCTACGCCCCTGATCAGCCCTGAAGAAGAACAATCTTACATAGAGGCCGTTAGTGTCGATAATAGTTATGAGCCATAAAGTGGGGATACAAACGTCTCGAGATCCGTCTGCGCGTTATTATGCTTTTAGATCAATGGCCGTTAATATTATCCTTACTGTTATAGGGAGGACCCAGAAGTAGAATTAAATTGTATTTCATTAAATTCTTTACCAATCGCTACAGTTTCGTTTTCTGATAGCTAATTTATCAAACAGCTTAAGTGACTCCCACAGAAAATATACAAAATCTCTTGAGAAGACTTCAAAAGTCTTCAACCAACTCAATCTTAAGTGGTAGTCTTTAGAGCTTTCAAAATTCTCTGCCTAATTTCAGTTACTTGTGGCTACTAGTTCCCGCTATTTTATTTTAAAAGCCTAAAAATAAGGAAAACAACATTTACGACACAATTTTCTTAAAGAGAAAATTGCATTTCACTCGCTCCGTCCACCCCACTTATAGACAAGCTCTGTAAGTCAGTACATTATACACAATATCCAGCAGGAAACATTAAACTAAAACGAAACACTAAAACGACATCATTTGCAGTCCTAAAGTCGTAAAATTAGGATAAGCACTAGCTGTCTGTATAATTTTTGCCGCCGTGTCTTACATTTTACTGCTCCTTAGCATGAATTCGTAATGAAGGATCAATCCTCGCACTTCTGCACATGGTAACCGTTTTGTAAGAATTCCATTTAACGTTACATTTACATGTCCTTTAACATTTTTCAGGCTACCTCATCTACCTTCTATGACAATATAATTTCTTTTTATCATCGTCCATTTTCTTTTCTTATCGTCCACAGCTGGCAAATGAAGGTGTTCCACCACTGCCACTTCAAGGCAAGAATTTCCAACGTGCAAGAAATTAAAAAAAACCCGCACCTACAAAAGAAGGACGACTATAAAAAGAACCGTGTCCTTCTGGTGCGACAACCAGCCAAAACGGATAACCTCATCTCATTCTATTGTCCGCTCATCTCATCTTGCACTACAAACTCTATATATAGGCACATACATATTTTATACGTAGTGTTCTTTTTTTTAAGTCCACAACTTTCGAACTTTAAGGAGTTGTCCTTGGTCCATGGTCCGGCCGAGAAAGTTTTAGCCGTGCTAGCGCGCAAAGTTATGTAAATTAAATGAATAAAATTGTATGCACACACTCACAAAAAAAAGAAGAAAAAAGAAATAGACCGGGACTCTTAACTCGGTGACAGAAAAATGAAGCAAACAAGGACAAACGGAAAAATAAGCGGAAATAATCAAGAGCAATAGTGTCGCAAATTGTAGAAACAATGAATAAATAACTCCAGGATTAACCAAGGACGATGGGATGCCAAAGTGTAAGAAAGTGGAACGCAACCACAGGAAAGAAACTTGCTCGGACACCGGGGAATCTCACTTCCACTCAGCTCTTCAAATTCGCCATCAGCATCAGCAGCATCAGCGGCAGCAGCAGAATCAGCAGCATCAGAGTCCGCGTTCTTGTCGTCGTAGTTGACGTAATTTAAATTAATTGCCAGCAAATTACTTTCTTCATAGAAGTGACTCGACAGTGTCACCACTCAGCATTCACCGCACTGACTGCTGTCCTCCTGGTCCTGGTTCCGTAACAACAACGCCCCTCCATTTTGATTGTTTTCCGTGTTTACCTTTTAATTAGTATATTTAATTTTGCGTAGCCGCTTTGCAATTTATTTTCATTCACAATTTTTGTTCCTCCTTATATTTCCTTTTAATTTTTGCTGTTTTTAATTTTAAGGTGAGACATAACCTTAAAAGAGGAAACAAAATTTAAATTAGCCAACAGTTAATTATAATGTAGGAACTTTTTTTATTTCCCTTGAAGTTTGCGAGTAAATTTTCTTAAATTGTATAAAGATTAACTTTTAATTTAAGGACAAATAAATAAACTGAAAAATATGGTTGTGTTGTTTTTTTTTTTTTTTTTTCTACGATGGAGTTGGTTAATTATTTAGGAATGTTGTGCAACCGGGAAGTTGCGTGTTAAATAAGCCATCATATTTTTTAGGCATTAAATATAGCATTTTGTATAGCTCTATACATAATTTGTAAGCAATTTTGCTAATTATTTATTGCATGTCGACCATATATCGTGCAACGCTATAATTGGTGGATGTAATTTATAGAAATTGTGGGTGCAGTGGCTGAGTAGTTAGTGTGTTGAACTCAGGTTCGATCGCTGGAAACACAAATTACATCTTAAATATCTGAGAGAATAACACTGTCCTAGAAAGGGTTGTTCACAATTCAGCCCTGCGGAGACTCACGTTAAAATTGTCTCCTACAATTCGTCTCAAAAAATAAAATTCACAGAAACGAATAGTTAAAAAGCTAGGCGTAGGGACTCTAACCAGTGTATAGCGCCATCTATTTATTTATGAATTTATTTAGTTTGTAGTGCTGAACGAGTCTCATAAGTGTAACAGGAAGAGGACATAAAATGGCGGATGAGTTTACTTAGCGGACTGTAGCGCCACCTTAAGTAAGTAAGTAAGTAAGATTAAATTGAGCTCATGTGGGATTGTTTCAAAATCCATTGAGGCTGCTGGAAAACAGATAGTGGCGGGTTAACCAGTTATGGCTCTTTTAATTCCCGGAAGTGGGTTATGATATCCGGGTTGCTATCGCAAGGTTAAAGCAAGTGTCTAGTCCTCAATATTTTAGTTTGTGCAGTGGGGTTAGGTTGTGTTAGTTTAGATTGAGAGTGGCTGCCATATAGAATACGTCAACACATACTAAGATGTTCTTTTATATGCCGATGACCTGGTGTTACTTTCTGAGTACCCAAACAATCTCCAGCTTGTGGTAAATGGGGACTTGTCATTAATGCAGATAAATCAAAAATAATGGTGTTCTCAAGATCCGCCCGTAATCAAACTGCATATAACTGGCACTTCAATGGAAACCCTTTACAGATAGCTAACGAGTACAAGTATCTGGGAATAAATCTTAGTAAAACCATGGATTTTAACAATCACGTTAACATAAAAGCTAAAACTTCACAAAGTCTGTTAAATATGTCGTGGAGAAACATATTTTCAAATCAGCGATTAGTACTATCAGCGAAATACAAGATATTTGATGCTGTTGCTAAGAGTTGCTACGCTGCCCAGATGTGGGGAATCAGCGAATACGAGGCGATAGAAAAGTTTCACAGATGTTTTTTGAAGAAACTCTTTAATTTACCTCTAAAAACTCCGAACTTTGCCTTGTATCTGGAAACGGGAATCCTTAAAATGATTACTAGCCCGCTAAAATTACTATCTGACTACATTGTCAAGATTTTATCCTATCAGGATGGCTGTCTGACAAAACGAATGACACTCTATGAGCTAAGAAACGAGGACTGGTAGGTATCGAAATGGAAAGCTTTGAGAAATGCGTGTGGAGAAATTATATCGCTGAATCCATTAAATCTGAGACATGTTAAAGGTCAACTCAAAATAATACTAACTCATGAAAATTTTGAACGCGAAGCACTTATAGAGGAAGCCCGAACATCACAAAGCAGACAACTTTACTCTCAACTGAAACTGAATCTTATGGAAAAAACTACTTCAATGATGCAATAAATTACAAGAAATCTGCATATCATATTTACAATAAATCGGCGGAGCTTCTCTGCCGAACTAGTCAGACCTTTCATAATCTCTGCCTCAAGTGGAGCAAAAATCTTGGAAAACACAGGTCTAAAGTAAGGAAACTCCAAGACACAAAATGAGAAAGAAACACTTGAACTCTTACTTAAAACACACTTTCCTGGATCAATTATTATGGATTCTTTCACAGTAAACCTATCTCCTCGACTCGAGCGGAACTGCCTGCTGACGAGGGAGAACTAGAAAACAGCGAGAATAATATGGAAACCAAATGCCATAAAATGGGCCATACATTGCACCCATACATTGCACCCATATACAAAGCAGCAGGAGATGACAGCATTTTTCCGGCACTTCTAACAGCAGGGAGCTGATACGCTAGGACCCATCCTCGCCAAAATATTCAACTGCAGCTTGGCCTATGGTCATATACCAGAAGCCTGGCGAAAGGTAACATTTAAATATCTACCAAAGTGAGGAAGAAATTCGTATTCAAGTCCGAAATCACATCACCCCATCAGGCTTATGTCTTTTATTCTCAAAAGCATGGAAAAACTATTTGATAGACACATAAGAAACAAAGCACTGCAGGTAATTCCGCTTAGCAAATCTCAACATTCTTATCAACTGGGTAAATACACCGAGTCAGCACTCAATTATTTAGTAACTAGAATTGAATACTCCATCAATAGAAAAGAAATCTGTCTCGTTGCTTTCCTGGATATTGAAGGAGCTTTCAACTACACGTCCTTTCAGTCCACCAATAGGACTCTCAACAACATGAATCTGTCTCCAATAATAGGAAGATGGATTATGGCAATGCTCAATGAAAGAGTAATCCAGATCCAGACCCGCATTGATGTTGTCGAACTTTCGGCGTTAACAAGTAGAGGGTGTCCATAAGGGGGCGTCCTCTCGCCCCTCTTATGGTCCCTAGTCATTGACAACCTACTCCAATCCCTGTCTAGTGTCTAATAAAGGGATAGATGCTCATTCGTAAATTCGAAAGCACGGTATCAGAAATACTTCTGTTACAGGACAAGCAAACTTTGGAACTCGCTTCCTGGGGATATATTTCCAGAAGTATACAATTTGCAGCAATTTAACATTCAACTAACATTCATCTGCAAGCATCTCGGGGCACTGTTGTAGCGTTATGGGTTCGCCTTTCCCGAGAGAAGTATTAAAAAAAAAACTGCAAATGCGCTATCCGTAGTCTAAAGATGGTGTCACAAAGAAGGACTTTCTGTAAATCCAAAAAAGATTACTATCGTCCCTTTTACCAAACGAAGGAAACTAAATCGCCCCACTGCCACTATGTATGTCGAAACCATTGAATTTTCACGGGAAGCTAAATACCTGGGAATCATTCTTTATAGTAAACTATCAAGGAACCCACCAAATAGAACGTATCGTAAACAGAGCCACCAGATCCCCTTGGATATGAAATCGAGTCTGCGGTAACAATTGGGGTCTAAGACCTTGGATGATATATGTATTGGCTCTATTCGCTTGTGGTTAGACCAGCGATTACCTATGCTGCCGTGGTCTGGTGGACAAAGACTAAGGAAGTCACTACAGTCAAAAAGCTAGAGCGGGTCCAACTCCAACGTATAGAGGGAAACTGCATGACGGGCTGTCTACGTTCCACCCCGGCCACTGCACTGAATATCATCCCAGTCCTATTAAATGCACACATTCAAATGGAAGCAAGATTGAGTATTCATCGTCTATTCCATTCGAAAAACACCGACCAGTATTCCTACCATGGAGGTCACCTGTCCCTATAATCGACGTTATATGGAGTCTGAAAGAGCATTCAGCATGTTTCTAGAAGACATGCTACCGAAATATGGCTTCCATAAAAACCCTATCATCATCCCTCCAAGGCAAGACTATGGGAAAAATATAAACCTATTCGACCGCGACTTGTCCTAGTCTGGTTTACAGACGGTTCCAATTTGGATATAGGGCCTGGATCTGGCATTTATGGAGAATCGCCTCAAGCGAACTTTTCATTCAGCCTAGGCAAATACTTGCCCATATTCCATGCTGAGGTCCTTGCCATTAACCATTGCGCTAGAATAAATTTAAGTTCTAATACACGTAATACTATATGTATATATCTTCTCTTCTCTTCTCAGACAGCCAAGCTGCTCTTAAAGCTCTGGACTCAACTGTCATCAAAGCTGGTCCTGGAAACGTACATGGCCATCTACGAACTTGCAAATAAAACCCTAGACTCACTGGCCAAAGTCGGCGCGACAATGGAACTTGTTTGTCCTGAACTGAACCCTTCTGCGGTGTCAGTAAGAGATATTTCAGGAAGCACATCAAGAACTTAGCTCTAATAGAATCTAATGAAGTCTGGCTTCAAACACCTGGGCAAAACTGCACCAAATAATTCTTCCCAAAATGTTGTCCCAGGAAATCCTATTTTCTTACTAACCTGGATAAAAAATAACCTAAGAATCGGAACAGGTGTAATTACTGGTCATGGCCTTATGAAAAGAACATCTTCACCGAATTGGAGTGTCACCGGACCCCCCACATGTAGACTATGTCCGGAGAGCGACGAAACCTCTCTTCACATTCTCACGGAATTTCCGGCTCTCTTTCGCCTTAGAAAGAATGTCCATGGCGAAGAAATCATTACCTCAGTAAATCTTGCTGACATACCCCTAGAGAAGATACTTGTCTTCCTGACTGTCTCCGGAGTAAAAGGGTGGCTCTAAAACCTTACGAGGGAAGGCACAATTGGCCCATTTAGAGAGGCCGCAGTGCCAGCCAGAGCCCAATGAAGGCTCTCCCGACTTATTATCTAACCTACATTGACCCATAACCAACATTTAAAGTAGATATGTATTTATACCTTGTATAGTGTATACACAATTTTTTCAAGCCCTCAAGTTGTTGTAAGGGAAGTGCGCAACATGTGCTGTGCTTTCGTGGGGGCCTTTGAACTATCATTGTGATTTCTTTCGTTTTTAATGTCCTGAACTTATCATAGGTATTTATCCAAAACAGCTGCCATATCACTTCAATATTTAGAAAAGTGGTTAAATCGCCTCGAAAAATTAAAGGGACTACGACAAAAGTGGACCAAATCACTTCACTGCGCAACATTGTCATTAAAGAAATCTCATCACCCATGGAAAGTAAAAGACCATTACTTAACCATATATTGATGCGAGGTAAATATTTAACGCTCTTTCAAAATTAATTCATATCCAGAAAATTATCCCTCATCCCCATCATCCAAGTTAAAGAATTAACGCGTATGAACCATAAATCTCATCAATCTGGAAAAGCATTCATCATTCGCCATGAATTCGTCATGCGAGTATCTGTTGGGGAGGAGAAGGCGGGCATACGTCCTACAGGCGAATCAATTCATAACATACATCGTTGTCATTACCAGCGCACAAGTAAATACCGCGCGTAACTGTGTAGACAGTAAACACTGGTCGGCAATCTCTGGGGGCACTTAAGATAATGAATTGCACTCCACGACTGTATCAAGCGCCCGAATGAAAGACAGAGCCACGGCAGAGCCGAGTGGCAGGCAGGCAGTCAGTTGCCCATGCAGTGATAATCACAAATATTTTAACCGAGATTCCATTTGTTCTGGCTCTAGGTTTTATACGAATACAACAATAGCAAGAGGAAAAAAAAATTTTTTTCAACGAAAAACTGGAAAACATCATTTTGTTGAGTATACACTGATAAATGGCATTGTAATGGAAATTTATTGCAGCAAAGTGGCTACTTCAGAAAGATTACGTATACGTCGCAGTGAGCATGAGGTACAAAATGGATTGCATGGATCATAGAATATCCTTTTTTTTTTTTTTTTGTTTCAACTGTGGGTCATAAATCATGTACTTTTTTATTTTTATAAAAAAAGTGTATAGAGTGGATTTGAAATAAGGAGATTGGAAGAACATTTGACACTTGGATTTGATTAAAAGGATATATGGGGTGTGGCTGTGGATATGGGAATGTGAGACAAAGGCATTTGTTTTTCTATGTCTGGCGATACGTTGCCGTAATGAGGCACTTCTTTGGATTAGGTTCGTTGGTTGCTAACGCAACAGATAGGTGTATAAACAATATCCCGCTTCGGCAAGTCGCAATTGTTGCGTTACGGATGCGATTGAAGACCCATTAGGTTGAGGGATTGCCTTCAAATTTGCTGAAAGCTTTGCAGCATGATAAAAGGGTACATTTAAATTTTGTATTTCTATTTTTTTTAGGTAGCTATATGGCACACAGAGGCATTGTATTGCTGAGCCCTCATGGGGGTTGAAACAACAATCAAATACTCGTATGACTGAACCGTGTAAACTAAACTTTTTTCTTTATTCTGGCATTATAATTTAAATATGATTTCTGGCACATGACCTCCACGGCTGGCTCGGACGTAGTCTAATCTGGAGCTCCAATTCGATGACTTTTTCCAACATTTGTGGCCGTATATCGGCAATAACGCAGCAAATGTTGTCCTCCAAGTGGTCAATCGTTTCAGGCTTATCGGCGTAGACTAGCGACTTCACATATCCCCACAGAAAATAGTCAAGCAGCGTTAAATCCCACGATCTTGGAGGCCAATTCAGGCAACGTGAAACTATGCAGTTACCAAACGTTTCCTTGAATAAATCAATTGTGGCACCAGCTGTGTGACATGGTGCGTCGTCTTGTTGAAACCACAGCTCCTGCACATCATGGTTGTTCAATTGATGAACGAAAAAGTCAGTAATCATGGCTCTATAGCGATCACCATTAACTATAACGTTCTGGTCAGTATCGATTTTAAAGAAGTACGGACCAATTATTCCACCAACCCATAAAGCACACCAAACAGTCAGTTTTTGTGGATATAATGGTCTCTCAACATACACTTGAGGATTATCATCAGCATCACTCCAAAAAAGGCAGTTTTGATTATTGACGTATCCATTCAACCAAAAGTTGACGATTATGTTGACCGTAAAATGGACGTAGTGCGAGATACGTATTTCGAACAGAATCATGATTTTCAAAATAAATTTGAACAATTTGGAAGCGTTGTTTAGACGTCAGTCATTCATGTTGAAATGTCAAACCAAACTAAAAATAAATCACTTGACAGCTGACAAAACGGCCTCCAATTATGCTTCACCCCGAAGCCTTTGAGGAGTATTGTTATTACCCTTTTATACTACGTGATAGGACATGCAATTAACAAAACCCTTCGGATCTGTTGATGATTCTTCTTAAATCTGATAGATGTATCGTTGGTAGATCTTCTAAGGCGTCGAAGAACCGTGCTCCAATACAAGAGTAGAGGCGTTCTTGGGGGGCTGGACAGCCACAGATTAAATTTTTCTTCATCTCTGCAACTTCTCCAGAAGTCATTTTTAAAGATACCTAGTCTTTTGGCCATATTTCCAAGGATTTGGTTTCTATCAAAAGATGTTAGGAACTTTGACCTTTTAGTGTCAATTGCCGGTTACAATCTACGAGTTATAGTACAAACGGAGGTGTTGTTCCATCGTTCTTTACCCAAGTTTAATGTGACGCCCTTTCAAAGCTGGTAATACTTGTCTGTCAGCTAATAGTAGGTATACGTGCATTTCGGAGCCGCATCTGGCCAATTTTTCTGCTCCCTCGTTCCCTTCTACACTATCATGTCCAGGAATCCAGCACAGCTTTACTGTGTGATGATTTAATGCTCTTAATGCCGAGAGGCTTACGGTTTTACGGTTTTGGAGTTTACCAGATTGGAGTTAATCGCTTTAAGTGCTGCTTTAAGTGAACCCGTTTTACTTATGCAAGCAATTCGTTCTACATTGTTCAGATTCTTGAGGTAGGATTTAGTGTTAAGAGCCTCCCACCACAAAACCGAGCCATAGGTCAGAATTTTACTTAATCGCTGTGTACATCCAGTGCATTCCGTTGTAAGCCCCTCTTCTTCCCGAAAGCCTAAACGATAAACCGTTGTTCTCCGTCCTCTCTTCCGCCATGACTTCACTAATGTTGAGAAGATATTTTCCGCGACCACCTTGATTCTCTTGTGGACCAGTGATTTAAGAAGTTTGTTTAGATGTTCCATAGGAGAGGAGAGAAAACCCAACCTTGTGGCATCCCTCTGTTATGTCTCTCTATGTCTCCAAGACTGCTGTTAATGATTTTGCTGTTAAGCATTGTTTTAACCCAGTTAGTCAGGTAGTAAGCCAAACCAAGCTTGGATGTAATGGTTTCTGTGTTTAGGTTATTGAAAGCATTTTCTATGTCTAGAAAGGCTGTCAACGTAAATTATTTTAGGTTTAAGGACTTCTCGATGGATCATGTAGTGCTGTTTCTACAGATCTGGCTTTCATATATGAGTGTTGTGCACCACATAGGGAGCCATTATTAGTCTATAGATTGTTGCTTTCTGCAATTCCAATAGTCTTTATAATGTTTTCAAAATAAAGGAAGAGATACTTATTGGTCTGTAATCTTTCGCTGTGGAGTGACTGGGTTTACCAGCTCTGAGGATGAAGACTTTTCACTCTTTTTCTTTTCAAGACTCTCTTATAAATATTGCCTGAAGACACGGGATAATCGTTTCGTTCGTTTTTTGTAGCATGATTGGTATAATATCGTCCGGTCCCGCAGATTTTGTACGGCTGGAAGGATTTTAGAGCTCATGGTATTTTATCTTTACTAGTACACTCCATGATGCTTACCACTTCCTCATTACAAAGTGAAAGGTGATTGGTAAAATGATTGAAAGGCTGATTTCCTTTATGTGTACAACCCGGAAAGTGGGTTCCTAGAAGCAGTTCTAAGGTCTCCTGTTTGTTTGCTGTACAGCTGATATCATCTTTGTAAAGGTAACCCATGGTAGATGGGGCTTTGGTTAGGATTTTCCGTAATCTAGCCGCCTCTGTGGTAGATTCGATGTTGGAAGAGTAGGTAGGCCTTTTTGCTGCACTTGTTTTCTTCTTAAAATTACAGAAACTTCTTCTTCGTTTTTCGTCTGTTTTGCTCTGTGGAAAGTTTCCTGGTTTTTTGCCTAAGAAGTCGAAGTTCCGCGCTCCACCGCGTGATCTTTTGGAAGGCCGACTAATAGGACAGGGTTTTTTAAAAGACTATTAATGATTTGTCAAAACGTTGATTATTTCATTCACCAGAGTCGTGTTTGATAAGTTACCTGTTGGATCAGGCCTTAGTCGACTTTCGACTAGGTCAGAAAAGTTTTGCCAGTCAGTCTTTATAGGGTTCCTAAAGGGTTGTTCCGTTGTCAGTAGTGAATGTTATCCTGAAAACTGGTCCGCAAAGGAGCAATATGGGGAGATGGATACGACAGTATAACTCAGGTGTCCGAGGCTGCCAGTCTGAACCTCTTGGCATGTTTTCTAAGAAGATAGTTCTTTAATAATACCCCAACCAGTGTCCAGGAGTGGTTCTCTGATTAGTTTGATTTGCGATTGAATTGAGGCCAAAGTGCCTTTGATTTGTCCACTTTCGGAGGATACTCTTTGGCTTTATTTGGCTTAGTATCCACCTTCTCCCTTCCTAATAATTCCTCGTATCGCCTCTTCTCGTCAGCTTGCTCGTTTCTAACTATACCTTAGTGTCCTGGTACCCATCTCACCCGGTTCTGACTAAACAATACCTCCAGCATTATGCGACAGTTCCTGACTATTTTACAATTGATGTTAGCAGAATTTGTAGTGTACCTTAATTATTGTGGCCTGACTTTCGTTGCAGATAGTAGATGTAGATGGCTATATCCCTTCCTGATACAGATCTCTTCCGCATTAGCTCTGCAGTCTTAAGAACGTCCAGGAATTCTGATTGAAGGGCATTACTTGCATCCGGTAGTCGTATAGACACTTTCAGGTTTGGATTTACGAAATATGTACATATAATGCCAGCTTAAAATGTCGTCCGTTGATTTTGAGCCGTTTGTATAGACTGTGAGAGAGCAGTCCGGTATAGTGGTGTTAATGCTTTGTGCCAAGTTTTGGGGCGAATTGAAGTTGAATTAGAATTGAAGACTCTTCGGTCTTGTTCATCTTTAGCTTTACACCCTCATAGGGAAAGGCAGTGAAAAATTATCGATAACAAGATTATAACACAACACACTCATTTACCAATTTGAGTTGTCAAATCAAACTTAAGCTAGTACTCGTGAAATAATGTAAACAAACAAAAATAAAAAAAAAATTATCTCTTTACCTGCTATCAATAGGAATCAAGCACCAATTAAAAATGCAAACACAAACATACATTCGCGATAAGAACACTCAAGAGAAAAGCTCTAAATGTTTTCGTAATATAATTCTCCATGCCACAAACACACAGTTCTCATTCTCATGCGATTATGACTGAACCAGACGTGGATTGCTTAATCAGATCTGTGAACGGAGTTAGGGGTAGAGTGGCATTTTAAAGCATTCAATTTAATTATATTACGGAACATACAATAGCCATTGAAATTTTCAAGTTAGCATATTTTAATTTGATGGTCAATACTACGATAAATATTTTAATTGTTAAATGTATTCCCGATGCGATGAGGCTTCGTAAAATTGCGAAATTAAAATTTTCTTTTGTAGATCGTGAACACACCTTTTCTAATCTGTGAATCAAATGACATTGGCGAGCTGTCAAAAATACAATCGCACATTTTACTCTATCCACCATATTTTTTCTGTTGTCGATGCTATTCATGGGTCCTCTTTGTGGAAAGTTGGTATAATTTAATCAAAACAAGTTTGTATAAGTGTAATCAATGAAATGAAAAAAAAAATCGATATTGTTAAGTGAATTCAACAAACTAAATTATTTACAAATAAATAATAATAATAGAAAGGCGTTAAAATATTCATTTAGGCGTTGCTGTCAAAAACCATTCTTACAGAATTGCATTTGAATATCTTTAGAGTATAGATATGTTCCCTCTAATTGGATGAAGCGATAGTCATATTCAACGGCGACAGAGGTTGGGACGCATTACAAAGTTTCAAATTCGAATGAAAAAGGCCCCCTTAAAAGGGGCAATCACCCATAACTCGGGTCGCAAGTAAAATTTCCAAACTAGGAGAAATTTGTCAGTGAGTGAGTCGTAATTTCCATTTTTATACATATGTGAGATTTCGAGGACATAAAACCAATTTCCTGCGAGGTGGAATGGGTAAAAATGCCTACAATATCAACAACCAAAGTGTTTCTTGCAAATAGCTAGTGTTTTTTTTTGCTACAGTAACTAATTAAAAATCTGCTCTAATTCAATAAAAAATGTTTGACACTGTTTCGTATTTAGCGAGGAAATTTTTTATAAAAAATGTTGTAGAAGAAAATATTCACCCCTATCGTGGAATCCGTCGGGGGGAATTATTCACGGAAAGGAATATTTTGGTATCGTCAAAATCGCAAAGTGAACAGTTTCCCGTGTGGGTAATGTGAATGAGTTTCAATGTATCGTTAAATACGTTCAAACCAAATTTTTCCCGAACGGGGAACTGTTCACTTTGCGATTTTGACGATACCAAAATATGCTTTTCCGTGAATAATCCCCCCCGGCGGATTCCACGATAGGGGTGATTTTACTTAAGCATTTCAGGCACAGACAGTTTTTTGATTGAAAAAAGAAGTCCAATGGTACATTCATTACTCAGTTTTCCTTTTTAGGAAATTTAAATATCGACTAAAATTCGTCAAAGTTGTGTGGTGGAACGATTCTGTTTATACGAAATTATTTTGATATAAGTTTCGGTGATGGGTATAGAGAAAAAATAGCTTCAAGTAAAAAAAGACTCAGACTACGATGGAGATGAATTCAAGAATAGTTTTTAATACAATAAGATTTGACAGCCGGTTTTACAATATTTGTCATGATTTGACTTTTGTTGTTAGAATTGTAAATAAACAATAAATATGTATAGGGTGATAATGAATAACAAAAATGTAATTCTCAACGGATTCATTGACGTTAGAAGGAATATGTATGTACATACGGATATCTAAACCTGATTTTTGCCAAAGCTGCATATAACAATGCCTATACTTTCGTTATCCTTGCACAAAGTGTATAGACAGTGTTTGGATGGACAAAACCATGAAAGCTAGACTAAGTTCCAGGTCAATCTGTTCTCAGCAGCCCGAGATCTGGTACCAAAGCGAAGTTATCTGTCTCTCATGGGATTTGGGCACTGACTCCGGGTACGAGCTACAATAATTAGATTTCTTTGTGTTTGTTGTAGGTTGAAGATATCGGTATAAGCAGCACCAGAAAGCGTGAAGTATTCATTGTAGAGCAGCTACTCATCTTGACGGAGTTATCCATGCTTCGGTGGTATGGTCACGTTAAACCTATAGCCCAAACTCGGATTCCAAGACGTTCTAAGGAATCAGTACCATTAGGAAGGCGTCGCGTTGTCTAGGTATTAAACTTCATGGAGTATGGAGATTACACCTGATGATTTAGAGTGGCTGATGGATGATCGAGAATTAATAGGGTTCACTTGAGAATCCTACAAAATATAGCATATGGAAAACGCTGATGATATTAGTATCTAAGTCTTCTTTTAAAAATTTGAGGATGAGTCATATCCTGAAGTGAGTTTTGTAGGACCGATTTTGGTTCTTGACAAAGCCTTACCTACTAAATTGAATTCTTAGGTTAGAGAAACAGCGATTAACAAGTGTATTTATTCCTTGCTTGATTTCTGATGTAATGTCTTTCCTTAGTTTTCCTTAAATAGTGATCAAAAATGTACAAAAATTTACGATTGAAACTCTTTTCTTTCGGTTATAAAATAGTCACAATCATAATGAACATATATGATTGTGACACAACGCATGAAATTGTTATCCTAGGGGCATCGCAAGACGGTACACATATTAGGTCGCCCGACAACGACGTTTCATCAGCTTTGAGCATCATTTGAAAAAAATGTCGATGTTGGCCATTGTATTTTGCTGCACACAACAAGTCGGCATTTTGCAGATTTTTGCGCATTTTTGGATGAATTGCTATGTTAACAAACCCAACGGCCAACGCTACAGAACGATGCTAACCGATTTATGTTGGACCAAATTGAACGATATGGCAGAAGATGTCATGTGTATCCAGCAAGAAGTGGCTACGTGTCACACAGCAGACGCCACGTTGGTCATTCTGCATTAACGATTTGAGGGTATGGTTATCTCTAGCCGAGGTGACGTGAATTGGCCACCAAGATCGTGCGATTTAACCCCGCTAGATTTTTTTTGTGGGGTTGCCTCAAATCGCAGCTCATTGCGAATAAACCGCAATCGACCGATGATGTCCTTAAATCCAACATAACCAATGCCATCGCTCAAATTTAGCCGGATCTATGAGGCAGATTGGACCACTCGGATCCGTGACAACGTGAGAAGCTGCTGCGGACATTTGGACACAGTATTATATTCCATAACCAAAAATGACATGCTTGGGCCTTTCGAAAAAAACATCTTGTTTTAATCCCTTTCAACGTCGACCTATCCTTCTATTCAAATATCTGTACTTTGTTCCGTTGAGTGCTTTTAGAAGGGTGTCACAAAAATATTATAACCTGTATAGGGAGTTGAATTATGGAAAAGATTGGGAACCCCTGCCTTAGAGTTTCATCTATATTACACTTGACACTAGACAACCGCGTCAGAAAATGATCACTAGGCCATTATTTGTCCAATACAAAAGATAAGATGACAACCGCAAAGCAATTTTTGTTATTGCTTACAAAGTTCTGTCAGTCCTTTGAGTCTTCTCTTTTCCAAGGCTATGAATATGAGGATGATATAACCATGTTATCCCTATAGCTACCACTCACTCGTCATCTGCATTCCAGCAGCGTTGAAAAAACAATTTGAAAATCAAAATTGAGTTAGGAAACTTCTCGATTCCACTACGACAATTAAAATGTGCTCCATAGCCTAATCCTACATCACTGGCACCCCATAACTTTTTCCTTATCAGCTACTTAATTCGACTTTGCAAACATTTTCACAAAAAGAAAGTCGCGAACAAAACAAAAAAAACAAAAAAAAAACCCAACACACATAACAACTGGAACTGAAGTGGTGTGGCGTGGCTGTGCTGGTGAAGAGTGTGCACTCTGAGTACTTCCACTTCCACACACTTCTCAATTTCTCATGGGCTAAAACGCGAACGCGAACTGCGAAGACGAAGCAGAATCAGAGGACGAGATAAATTGATTATGACGACGACCGACGCGACGGACGGAAAGAACACAACGAGTGCTCAAAACGCAAAACAACTCAGACTCTCAGACTTAGTCCGCATCGAAGTCGTTTCGCTGACAGAGCTCTGTACAACTTTTGACCGGCATCGGATCGCAGCTAATAGAATTAAAACCCGAAAAAAGTAGAAAACGAAATTGAGGCAAAAAACGCTGAACAACACTGCAAAGAAGAAATCAACGAAAAATAAGTTTCTTTCGGAGTAATCCCCCGCAAAAGGTGAGTTAGTCCATCTTTTTCGTCTACCTCACCTATTTTGGCATTACTGGGGGGAACGCGACAACCCACCGCCACCCCCTTCCATTTCGTTTATTGCTTTGAGTGAGAAAAAGAGAAACAATCGCTCATATTGGGATAACAACTTGTTCGTGCATTGTCGGTCGGTTTGGTAGTTTGGTACCTCAAACTCATTGCCTCCTCCTCCTTATCATCAGTGGAAGAAGTCCAAAGAAAGTTTATACTGTTTCGTTTGTTTCGCCTTCTTGTCGGTTCCATTTTGGTTGTTAAGCGGTGGTTGGTGGTTAGCCCAGAGGGGCCCTCTGGAGGGACTCAATTGTTGTTGTTGCTGCCATGGGATTAATATGGCCAAAGAAACCCCAGTATAAAGGAGAGCCACAAAGTTTTGTTGCCTCTTCATGTGCAAGCCTGCTGGTGTAGCAGTAAGAAGCCGAAATGACTGACATTCGAGAGAATGTTTTTGGGGCCAAAAAGAGTTATTAGCAGGACGGACGGACGGACACTGCAAACACTGTGGAAGCCAAACCGCTGCGAATGGTCAATTATTGTCGGACGTAAGTTTAGTTACCGGAAATGCTTGTTCTTAATAGTTTAAGTACCCCCTGCAAGCAGCCCAGTGCGGGGGACTTTGCGAAGTCTTACAGTTCGAAAGTACCGACCGAAACTCTTGTAGGGCTTTGTTGAGGTTTTGTCTTTTGTTTTGCCCAGCAAAGTAAATACTGAAAGGCAGAGTAATTTCCGTGTTAGAAGTTGTTGCAGTCCTTAAACTAGGGTTATACCTATACTCATTCATGGGAGTTCTATGAGATCGTTAAATAATGTCAGTAGGACGTTTTTGGGGCAGCACTTTGTCTAGCACTTGGGTTGGGTATACCTCTCAACGATTTGAAGTTAAAGTTTATGTTGTTTGCCTATATTTAATTCCACAGAGAATGAGATTAACCTTACCCCGAGGGCTAGGAATGACAATGACAATTTCAGGCCGTTTAAAGAGAGTGTTTCTTGGGGGACCAACATTTTAAAAAGTATATATATCAATATCACCTGGTCATAGGATTGAGATCGAATAGTTTCTCCTCCATAAAGATGCAGTGAAATAAGGTATGATTTTCTAATTTGGACGAATTATCTTCTCGCGTATATGAAGCATTGACAAATGAGCAAACAAATCCCACTTCTAAACGTCTAAGACCAATATCCTTCAGTTAATCGCCAAAGTACCCCATTGGGCAGAGAGTCATAAACCAGTCCTTTATTTAAGCGAAGTTTTTTTGCAGGGGGTAGAATGCATATGATGACATTTGACTGGACGATATTAAAAAAAAAAAATAGCTAGCACATAGTGTCCGTATAGACACTATAGGCCTAGTTTCTCCGACCATTCCTTGTGTGACTTTGTGGAACCGACGATTTTATGCCGAGTGCAAATGGCTGAACATTTCCGGACAGTCATACTCTCAAATGTTTGTCAGATTTTCGCCAGAGGTTGCGCAGTGGAAAAAACCTTAAGATGTAATTTGTGTTTTTTTCGGTGATCGAAGATGGGACCCTTCCCACAGTAGTCCAGCAGACTAAAAACTGTTTCACTACGCCTATATTATAAAATCCTCGAATATTCGATGTCCTGGGATGATTTTTTTGTGATTATCTAAATTGCTTTTAACGTTTGCGGCAAATTTGAAACTTAATTTGAAAGCACATCACTGAACTAAACGATATTGTACTAGATCATAAGTTCCCATAATTGAAACCAAACGAATATTTTATGTAAGAGGGCGCTTTTAGCCCAATTTCGGATTGCTAACGTTAACCTTTTTCAATGTCAACCAATTACTGTTTCTTCCTTCTTATATTAACTCTTGTCGAGGTAAGACCTATATTTTTGGAAAAGAAATAAAATATAATCCTGAAACCTAACTTCACTGTTTTTTCTCATTTTTCGATTATTTTTCCTCCCATCTCAACCATCAGCGATACCCAATTCAAAACCAGAGACTAGGAGCTATCCGAACGCATCCGAACAAGCACTGAAAAATAATTTTAGGGGTCTATGTGTACTACAACTTATCGTTGAGTTTATATATCTCCTGTCAGACGAATTCCTCTTCTCTGCATGCGTTCAAGTAGGTTAAGTGAATGTTTAAAGGAAGAGCTTCATACCTACTTATAATATGCATTATTCCATGCCTGGTCTAACCTGTGCCTTATAAGACGAAGGAGTTGTTTCGGGCTGAAGTATCCATTCGCTCTAAATAGGTAACATAACTTTGAGTACCTACGCTAATCTTGCAAAATTGGATAAATGATCCTTGACAGTGATTCCTTGGGATGACATGGATTGCTTGGGATAAATGGGCTGGGCCTTATTTCATAAACCTTTACAGGTGACAATTCTACAAATTTATCGCTCTTGTCGCTTGAACAAATAATAATATTTAGCATTTATATACATAGATACTGACAAAATTTTAAATTGTAAACTCCTGACAGTTAATTGTCATGACAATTTTTTATGAAACCAAATCTTGACAAATTGTCGACTATTTTTCGATAATTCTACAAAATTGTCTAATTATTTATGAAACAGAAATTTTGTAATATGTCCAATTGTCCAATTTGTATGAAACAGGTACAAGTGGCCTATTTCACCAATTACAATTTAAAACGACAAATTTGTTATTGTATATTGCAACTACAAATTTGTAATGCCAATTGTCGTTTCAGCAAATACAAGTAAGTGTCTTAAAAATTTGTGATCAAAGCTATAGAAATTGTGGAAAAACAACTTGTTTATCACAAGTCCTACAAATTACCATTTCGCCAGAAATTCCGTTGACTTGTGATTTAAAGCTTTCTTCAATAAGTTTTGTGGGTGGCGTTCATCAAACTAAGTAGATACTACATTGTTTAATTATGACCATAACAAATAAATTATTTGTAGCATCTATAACAAGACATAAAAAATAAATTGTATCGGTAGGTTTTCCGATGCGCTCACCCAGGATAAAAATATTAAGGAATGGACAACATCTTGCGTGAACTCAATTCTTAAAGAGTTTTCGGAAACAATGTTTGGAAGTATTTACGGGATGTTGTCCTCCAATTGCCAATTACAAGCAAGCCAGTAAAAAATGGTTGTCTTGGAGTTGAATTTTGTCCAATAACAATAAAATTATTTCCTCTGCCTTGCAATGACTTAGTCGAAATTGTTGATAAAATTCCAAAAAAAAAACGTAATTTATACTCAAAATCAAAATGAATTATTCGTTTTCACTATTAATAAAATGCTATTATGTCTTTGTAGCGAATACATTTTCGAATGAAATGTGTTTGCAAAACGAATTGTAAGTGGAGCTACAGGCGATCTTTCTCATGCAAAATTATTCAACAATTTGTAAAAATTTTGTAATTTCATTTCGCTTCGTGAAACGCAAGTCCACAAAAACTGTGAAAGTTCCAAAACTTGTTGCCTGTAAAATACAAATAATTTCTTGTAATGTTGAAATTAAAAAACTAAAATGCTTTCACAAATTTAATTTTGTTAAAAAACGTACAATTTTCTAATACCCAGAGTTTGGTAAAACAAAATCGATTAAAAACTCACAAATTTTGTTGAAAAATGTTTGAAAATACAAATTTGTAAGTTGTTGAAATAGGCCACTGGTCGTCCATTTTAATCTGTTTTACAGTCGACGCATTTTTCTTTGTAAAAGTGGTGGAGCTGTATTTTCTGACTTCTGAGCAATAAATACAAATAGTAGGAGCCAATGCTAGACCCTATAACAAGCCTTTTAGATATCCAAGACTATACAGCTTTGTATTCGCCGTAGATATATTGTTCGATTGACTACATCCATAAGCTGGTTAAATAGCTCAAAAAGGCAACAGTAAAATCCGTATTACCTTTTGTTTAGGCTTAAATTCTCGGCAGTTGTTGCTATCGCGCGAATACGGATCACGATTAAGAAAACGAACGAATGACAAAAATAATAATAGTTTGTGATTTGAAAATACATAGTTTGATTAAATTAATGAACAAGCCAGGCCCTGGACAAAAATCAGATCCTCTCTGCGATAGTCTTTGAACCAAAGATTCGTCTTGAGGTATGATACACAGTCACTTGTTGATTGAAAAATCATTAGTCGGACAAACAGTGAGTCTAGATTAGATGTGGTAGTCGTCTATTGATGAGCGCACCGGCCAACCACATCGGGTGGTGGGTTGGCCGAAAATAAATAATAAAAATGAAAATACGGAAAATAAAGTCAATTGATAGTGAACTATAGAGCAATCGGTTCTTTAATATTTGGACTCTACATCCACCCATTTATTCACTATTCATAAATATGTTTATGATTTGAAAATAGTTTGATTAAAAAAATTTATTTGTTTAAAATGGCTGCCACAATGATTATATTACCCAAAAAAAAAGGGCGATATGTCGGTGTCGGAAGCAAGTTGGTTTGTGAACTTGTTATGGATTCGCCAACTATGAGCGAGTAAACAAATTGTACTAGATGCGCTAGAATTATTGTGGGTCTTACTTACTCATAGATGGCAACAACATTTATTAAACGGTGGCCTTCTAGATATTTGATTATTGAGAAATTTTTCCTATATAGAATAAATATTTTGTCTCAGGGTTCACATTGAATTGGTTGGCTTCTAATAATGCTCAACATCATCCTATAATATTTTCATTTGGTAACATAAAGATTTCCTTGGATTAAAGATTGATTAACCTTTAGAACTGTCTAAATTTCGGGACAGTAGGCCAGAGAAGTTGGCATTCCTACTTGTTAAAAAGTCTTAAAATCCTAAAGCTGACTATCATTGAAATGCCGATTTATTTTAGGAACTTGCCGACTGTACAGAAATAGCCCGAGCGGTTATCGAGTTATAGCGTCATCGAGTTTGAACCCATAGAAGATGTTTTTTCGGCCAATTATACCGGGCCTATACCTAAGATTGCCTGACAATTGGACAAAGGGGCGTGGCGAATCCCATACAAAAAAAAAAAAAACATTCAATTTTGATCAGGAACTATCGCGGGCCAATAACTAAGACTCCCTGACAATGCCGACCGTCGCTTTTGAAATCAAATCGAAACTTGGTAAATTTTAAGGTGTTCAGTCGGCAAATTAACCGATGCCTACGGTCCTTTTTAAAATCGAAACTCGGAGAAGATACATAATGATAAAAAAAAATATATAAATTGGCATTTGCGAAAGGTGGAAACTTTGAAAATACCGACCTGTATTTACAAGTTTGAAAATCTACATATACCTAATGAAAATCGAAACTCACTTCTTACATTTTGGTCCGAGCTAATTTTTGAAAATTGTTCTTTTTGGCAGATTTTTTTTATTAAAAAAAAGAAAAATAAATAAGTGGCGCAACAGGCGGTAGACACTTTAAGCCAAGCTTCTCGCAACCATTCGTTTTGTGTGAGTTTCAATTTTTGGGACGAATGGAAGGGTCCTACAATTTTATGCCGAGTCCGAACGGCTGAATTGAGAAGCAGTAGTCCAGCACACTAACCACTGCGCCCACCGATTTTTTTTATTGCTCAAGTTAATAAATGTAGTTTCCTTGATTTGCCTACTCTTGAAAAGAGTTTAGCACCCTCCTCGCTACGTCCCTGCCGGGAACAAAATCCATCAGCTTAACATGCAAAACATGCATCGTAGTAGGTCTCATCTGCCAGAAAGTCTAGTGAATTAGAATAAGAAACAATGTTTAAAGTGCTTGGTTTAAATACCTTAACTACGAAAGGTATACATTTTGGAGGCCCTAATATCCTTTTCACAGTTTAATTTGGCGAAGATCTCAATGGCATATAGTCTTCAGCCTGGAATACAGTGGGATACATATCCATAGACAAGACTTCTATGGACCAGTGCTGGGTACCAGTGCCATTGTTTCAGTTTGTACAATCCAATATTTCCACCTCAAAATGAATAGTCTTACAAAATAGTATTCACTGAATCAGTCCGGGATAGTACAAGTAGTAAATTTGCAAAACCTTGCTACTGCAACACGTCCCTTTATTATTGAACATTATGTCGCTTCCACTCACTAGCTAATAAACTCACTAATTATGTACTACTAAAATAATACCTAGTTCATTGCAAACTATACGCATTCAAGCACAGGACCCTATACTATGTTTACCAACACTTTGGCCGCAGCCTTTTCATACCAAAAGCCATCAGTTTATTAATCATCTCGCTGTGTTCTGGCACTTTCAAGGACTTTTTTCTCTGCATTCAATCTCTAGAATCACATTCTCTTAATAAATTACCGTGATAACTTTATCCGTTGTCTCCATTCATCCTAGGTCGCAATATTAATTTATTTGGCCACTTATTTTAATAGGTGAAGGCTCTTAATGCGCTCCCCAGCTCCCATTGACTTGTCTATATCTATGTCTTCAAACCCCGTCGACTGACTTAAACTGAAATAAATTGTTAAAATACGCGACACGAGTAACAATGCACAAGGACTACGATCGCAGTGTCAATGAAGACGGAGCGGATAGTCTCCTTTGTCCCCGACTCTCTCCCTCATAATGACTTGCAGCAAACTCCTCTGTGAACAGCAGATGCACTCTATCTGCTATTTCTTCTTATCAACATTCAGAATTACTCTAGCCTTCCGCTCACGTCGTAATTCAAAATTAGCATAATAACATCACAACGCAGAGGTCCTTTTTGTGTTTGCATGCCGTCGTCCTCTTAATTTGTAGCAAAACATTCATTCACACTCGCGCGTCATGGTATATGCTCTTCGCATTTCAATACCCTCGCCGAGGCTCTGGTCCTTCGTGTACAACGAATGACGTCTATCCCTGCACTGTCATATCCACATCAACATCACAATTGAAGTAAATAATGCAGGCAAATTGGAAAACTTGAAATAATCTAGAAAGGATCTGTACTTTTTGGTTCTTTCCCGCAGTTCAGCTGGCACAGTGGAATTGGGATACCCCAATCGAGGGTGGCACTAAGAAGGACAACCAGACACACACATCAAATCCACAAGGAGCAAGGTCGTGCTGCATTATGTCTGCCACCAGTAATAGTAGCAGTAGCAGCATCACGAAGCTACCAACCTTCGAAGAAATAGAACAACTTGCCAAGCAGACGTACAACAGGAGTTTTGGCAAAGCTCCAGAGATCTCCTGCTGTGCACCAGGACGTGTTAATTTGATTGGCGAACATGTTGATTATAACGATGGATTCGTCTTGCCTATGGTAAGTCCTGTGTTTGTGTTTTCTACATCCATCCCGCATGGTGTCAGTGTAGTCAGTGTGCGAGCGCGATATCTTTTGCGGTTGGCAATTAAACTGCAAAGACAATGAAAATGAAAACTTTTGATTGCATCGTTGTAGTCGAAAGTTGTCGTTCATGAGTGTGATTGTGGTGTGGTTGCTGCAGTCGTGATGCTGGTCATTGATATCCATGTTTGCACTTGTTAATTATTTTTGTTAAATAAATGATTGCGCTTATAATAAAGGTGCAACATTTTTATTCCCATAGGCACTGCCCATGGTGACGATAATTGTCGGAGGTCGCAATGACACCAATAATGAGGCTGAAATAATTACATGCTGTGCCGGAGCCGATGATCCGAAAGGAGTTCGCATTAATTTGAAAGCATTGCAGCCCGGAAAACCAAAGTGAGTTTGTACATTTTATCCTTTTTCCAGAAAACCCATTTTCATTATGTAGGTAATTTATAAGGTAGGTCCATTATGTCGCGGTATTTGTAGTGACCAGGTAAAGTTTTACGATTATTTGTATCACACAAAATGATCTATTGTGACCTTCAAAAATGTAAACTAAAGTTTACTATATTAGCAAGTCCCATTGTATGTGGTGAACATATACAAGAAAAGTAACCTTCCTAATCCTATTGGAACTTAGTCGCAAAAATTTGGACACGGCTATTTTTTGTGTATTTTTAGACACATTTAGGGTTCTTCTGGTGCCACTCTTTTGGTTTTGGTTTTAGTAGAAGTATATTTAATGTTCACATTTAAGGCAATTCGAAAAAGAATGAAAAAACAACGGGGTTGATGAAGAAGCCATCGAAAGGTCATCTCATGAATAGCTGCATTGAACCAGGTCTTATTAAAGAAGGGTGTCCCATAATTCACGCAAAATTTTAATTTTGCGCCATTTAATAGTACAGTGATGCCAAAAGAAAAAAAAGGTAACAATGTGACAGCTGGCAGTTCGGGGTTAGTAAAAATGGAGCGCTAAACGAAAGAACAACGCATTCTCATTGTTGAGCAATATTTTAAAAATAATGAACGATAATTGTCAGCTACAGTCCGCAATTTTCGAATAAAATATGGCCGTCATAGTGATTTAAAACCATCAACTGTGAATTGAAAAATTCAGGGAGACTGGATCAATTAGTGATCTTAAACACTCTAGGTGTCCTGTCACAAGTCGTTCAACATTGAAGCAGTTCGCGAGAGTATTGCTGACAGTCCAGGAACATCGATTCGGCACCGTAGTCAAGAAATGGGCATTTCGAGAAGCTCTCTACACCGAATTCTCACGAAAGACTTGAAACTTCATGCTTACAAAGTTCAATTGACTCAAGAACTGAACTGACCAAGCAGCGCGAAGAGAGTTCGTTGAATGGATTTTGGAACAACATCAAGTGGATGCTGATTTTTCGAACAAAATCATCTTCAGTGATGAAGCTCATTTTTATGTTGATGGCTTCGTTAATCGTCAAAATTGTCACATTTAGGCCCATTTCACACATACCCGGCAGCCGGCTAACCGGTACCGGCTACCCGGTCGTTGAGATACATTTCGGTTTGCAGGTGTGAACGCGCCAATACCAATGTATTCCCAACGACCGGGTAGCCGGCCTTAGGGTTAAGAAAAACCTCGAGTAAACAAATTTGGGCAGGAGGCATTATCGGACCATTCTTCTTCGAAAATGCGGCTATTCGGGCAGTAAAAATTAATGGAGTTCATTATCGTGACATGATAACGTAGTTTTCAGTGCCTAAATTAGAAGATATGGATGTAACCAACATGGGGTTTCAACAAGACGGTTCCAACATGCCATACAGCCAGAGAAACAACTCAATTACTGCATGAATCATTTCCTAATCGTGTAATCGGCCGTTTTTGCGATCAGAATTGCCCATCCAGATCTTGCGATTTACGCCATTGGAATCTTTTCTTTGGGGCTTTTTGAAGCCAAAGGTCTATGCAAACAAGCCCACGACTACCAACGCCTTGGAAAAAGAAATTGGGACGTGTATTAATGAAATTCAGGCACGTTTATGCGAAACGGTGATAGAAAATTTCAATAAAAGAATACGAACTTGCCAGCAAAGCCGTGGCGGTCATTTATCCGATGTGCTATTCCATACATAACCCCAATCTGTATAGGTACTCTATGAATTATGGGACACCCTATAACTTTTTAAGAACTTTTATTAACAGACGGTTTCCAAGATGCCAAGTGACATTTTAAAGAAGCCTGCGTTTATTTTAAAGCGGCGATTTTTAGAACCAATCATTTTCAGGTATTTTCGAGATTTTCTCTTTCCATATTTTCAAGTATTTAGTGTATTTTCAAGAATAATATTAAAAAAAGTAATAATAGATAAAAGGAACATTTTCTTCATTCTTACATATTTGAGAAATCTGAGAAATCCGAGAAGCTTGCAGATGTTGCTTCAAATTGTAGTTTTCAACCCCAGGAAGCGAGTTCCAAAGTTTGCTTGTCCTGTAACAATTTTGCTCTTTGAATTCCGTTGTAGATTGCGTAAATAATGCGTTTTCTTTCCCTCATATAGGCATTTCTAGATAATATATTATGTATTTGTTTCGTTTTATTGCGCCATATCTCGCATATCTGTACCAGAAGAACTTTATAGACACAACGACAAGTATTTTTCTAGACATATGACATAAGATAGCAGTGATAGCCACACAACACTCAATAATACACCACGCGTTAGAAGTGTGGTTTCTACCAAAAATCTCTATAGTTTTTTTTTCGAGATTTTTTTGAGTGAAAAATTGCATTCCCTTCATCAGTTGGCTTGGGTAATGTATTTATACTGGTCCTACATACATCAGCTTTTTTATATTGTTTAGCTAGCTAGCAAAAGAGACAAAGATGAATTCCAAATGATTCAACTCCTCCTATAAGCGGTATAATTTGGGCTGATGCCGGCGCTACTCATTAAACCAAGGGTTTCGTTATCTTATAGTAAACCCCACCACCGATGGCGCACATCAGACAGCTTAAGCGTTAAGGGAGACGCGGTTTGCAAGATGTATGGCGGTTCCTTTTAGTATTTACCATTGGAATTTAAGGCCTTCTTGAGGCATTTTGTATAATCGTATCCATACATTGGACCAGTATTGGTTTGGGTGTATATACTGGCCGCTCAGAAGCTAAATTTTTGAAAAGATCGATTTATAGAGCGCCACCTTTCGGGTCTAAAATTTTGCAAATAATTTATTTTTATTTAGATATTACATATTTTGTTTAAGCCAAATCGGTACATAAATAACAAATTTCGAAAAAAAAACAACAACTCAGCGCCACCTATGGGTGTCTATGTCTAACGTAGACCAAAACATTCCGGAGTAAGTAGGTATCACACGAACATTATGGTGTGAATATAAATAAGATGGATAGCTTCAGTGCTTCAGCCGCCATTATCACTCTCAACTATTGGTTCTATTTGTTTCTTTAACTGGAAGTTCCTACAATCTTAAAAGGATTTTTTTAGTTGCCAATAGTTAAAGAATATACGACGCTAACCTACTTCAATTGATAGGTACGTAATTGGTAATCCCGGAGAAACCTAGACAATTGAAAGAAACTGTAAGTGACGTTTTTCGCACAAAAATACATAGTAGGTATACATACCTATCCGGGAAAAGTCAAATGGATAGCAACAAGGCTATATCTGGCCGTCGCGTCGATCACATTGTTATCCATTTGGTTCACCGCCATCTATGTAGGTATCAAAGATAGTGGGCGTCATTTTCTTTTAGCGCCTATTCCCTGCAGAAATTTAAGTTAACACATGGTCATGAGATCCGGTTACGGTCACCAAATTTTCTTTGTAACATTTTATATAAACATCCAAAAACCCCTCTCCATTCCTCATATTTGTGTGTTGATGAAAATTGACCCATTTGTTGTTATTTCACTCAGCCAAGTTACGATTGTGCCCTCCTCGACTGTGTATGTGTTTATCACCGTGACAACACCGCGTAACATCCATTGAATTAATCGTTTCGTGTTTCACTCTTATTTATCGCAAAACACTGGTCAGCTTCCATTCCACTAGAGTTTCAGAAAAAAGCGCATCGTTCACCTGAACGCAGATACTATCACAATTTGTGTTTCCTGCTGTAAACGTCATAACTTACTCCTTCTACTCTTCTAACGTGACAGTCAGATAATTTTGTTTGTCACGCTTTTGGTCCATGCACTAGTCCTGCGTCCGTATTCCATCTCATGTTCGTTTTATTTGAAATTAATTATTGTGTATGCATGCATCAGTGGAACAAGGTCCTACGAAATAGTATTCACCGCCCTTATGAAGAAAGTTACAAGAGTGGACCTGGACCAACCCTGTGGCGGCCAGTGGTTGTCAGTTGTCATCCGTCACTCTGCTTCGTATGTTGGTGAAGGGCAGCAGACCTCTACCGTTCCGAAGTTCTCTTCTCGACAAGAGATTGGTGGATGGCGATGACATATTCAAAGTTCGTACCTACTCCATTAAACTATTTGAAAAGGAAAACGAGACAGACAGTGGAACATTTAGAGTTTTAAGGGGACAACTGAAATTTGTTGCTAATCTGAAAATTTGTAGAGTTGTATTTCCTTCCAGCTATCGGTGCAGAGGTCTTTTGATGTCGTTGTCAGAGTTTATAGCGAAGTCGAGTTGAAAAAAGTCACTTTCTAAAAGATATATCTGTAAATTGTGACGTTACGCACAGGACTGTTGAAGCTTTGTTGGTTTGCAACATTCCCTTTATATTTATAGTTATTTAGTATATTTTTCTTATTTCTTCCTGAGTTTCCTTTCCTTTCCTTACTGTCAGTAAAACATGTAACTCCAATATTGTATATTTGTAACAATATGACCTATTATCGGCCCCACTGTCTACCAATATAGTAGAGCATCTCACAAGCCCCTCGCCGTAGGTCAAGTTGCATGCCACCCTTGCACTTTTTTTTGGTCAATGAATCCGCATGTCCTTACAAATGTAAACGATAAAGTGTTACAACGAATAGCAATTTCCTTATTTCTTCGCAGGTGGGCAAATTACATCAAGGGTGTGATCCAATCCTTTGGTCATTCGGTGACAGGATTTAATGCGGTCATTGCGAGCAATGTGCCCGTTGGCGGTGGTCTGTCAAGCAGTGCAGCACTAGAGGTCGCAACTCTAACATTCATAGAGCAACTGACTGGCAAACCAGTTGAAAGGTAACACAAAAGGCACTCTTGGAATTTAATTGAATGTTCGTCCTTTTAGTGTAAAAGAGTGCACACAGCCTCAAGTGATGAATGAGTTACAACATATGATCAGTAACGAATTAGCAAAGTAAAGAAAAAATACCAAATTTCCAAAACGTTATAATTCTGTATTTATTTCTAATTAATTACGACCAAGACAAATGCTAAGAAGATGTTTCGCGGTTGGTGGTTACTAGCTAAGAGAGCAAGAAAATTCAATGCACCATCGCACGAAGCATAAGGTACTCATTATCATGTACTCAGGTACTCAAATGCCTTGCGAGTGCATTTGGGGGATTAGCGGACTAAGTATGTTAGAAAACAAAAAACTTTATAGGCAATATTAAATAGGGTATTATAAACATGTTTGGTCAAAAAAAGGAAAGCTCGAACATGATTTAAATTAGATAAATTAGATTAGTTTTTAACAATGAATTTAGGTTATAAGAAATAAACAATTAAATAATATTTGATGCATTCTCGAACACGCCGGGCCCCCTGAAGGAATTTCAGGAAACAGGTAGAGTAGCCAGCTTGGTAACTGGGCTTTTAAAAATGCCATTTTTGGTACGTAGAGAAACCACTCGTACGAGACCGTCCTTTCCGGGATGAAGTTCTTCAACACGTCCTAGTGCCCATTTGGATGGTGGCAAATTGGGCTCTTTAACAACAACTAAATCACCAATTCCAAAATTCCTGGTCTCATTTTTCCATTTTGGGCGCTGTTGTAGCGAGGTAATATAGTCCGAGTGCCATCGTCGCCAAAATCCTTGCAGCATATTCTGTATAAGCTCCCATCGTCCAAGTCGATTAATGGGGACCTCCAGAGAGCTTGGCTCCGGTATCGCCGTGTATGGTCTGCCTATAAGAAAATGAGAAGGTGTGAGGGGGTTTAAATCTGAATCAGAAAGAGCACACAAAGGCCTAGAATTTAAAAGTGCTTCAATTTGGGAAAGCAAAGTGGACATCTCCTCGAAACTTAATACATTGTTTCCTACAACTCGGCGAAGGTGCTGTTTTACGCATTTCACCCCCGCCTCCCAAAGCCCTCCAAAATGAGGACTATGTGGTGGTATGAACTCCCACTTAATGCCTTCAGCCGCCAATGTCGTTGAAATTTGCTCATTGTGCTCCTTGGATCGAACCAATGTATACCACTCCGACAGAGTTCTCGCTGCTCCTTGGAAATTAGTGCCGTTGTCCGAGTAGATGACATTGCATTTTCCCCTCCTAGCAATGAACCGCCGCAACGCCGCTAAGAACGCATCTGTGGACAGGTCACTGACGACTTCCAGGTGCAAAGCCTTTGTCACCATGCAAACAAATAATGCGAAGTACCCCTTTATCAGCTTCGGATTCCTTCCTTTGGCTAAACGAAGCATTATTGGGCCAGCATAGTCGCAACCAGTGTGAGCGAAGGCGAAAGATGGTGACAGTCGCGAGGAAGGCAAGTTACCCATGAGCTGTGATGATGTGGCTTTACGTTGGCGAAAACAATGCATGCAGTCGCGTACAATTTTGCGGATAAGATTTCTGCTTCCAAGAATCCAAAATTCCTGACGAACAAATGAGAAAAGTTCGGATACCCCTGCGTGAATAAATTTCAAATGAGCGTCCCGTAGAATCAGTTGAGTGACCGGGTGACACTTGGGAAGGATTATAGGATGCTTAACACTGTAGGGGACATTAACAGCATTGGAGAGTCTTCCCCCAACTCGAAGCAACCCTACATTGTCAAGAAATGGTGATAAAGAAGAAAGTTTAGATTTGCTAGAAACACATTTGTCAGACTTTAGTGCTTGTATTTCTTCGATAAACTCCTTTTGAGCCCACCGGAGACAAATTTCCTTAGCAGCAAACAATTCCGAAGATTGGAGAAAACCTCGCGAACGATTCCTTGGAGACATTTTGCAATTCCTAACGAAACGAAGAACGAAGGCTACAATCCGGATGATTCGGAACCACGAAGATACTTCCTTTACTAATTGATCGAGAACTCCTTCTTTCGCAGACACTACATGGACAACAACAGATTCTTTCCTCCTTTCAGGCACGTCCTCAAAATCCATATTTGCTGCAGCAGTTGGCCAAGAACATTTGTCCATTGAAAGCCAATAGGGTCCTCTCCACCAAATTCCTAAATGCAAAAGTTTACTGGGCTCGACCCCTCTCGATGCACAGTCAGCTGGGTTTTCCTCAGACCGAACATAGTTCCAAGTAGAACGGGGAAGAACATCCAAAATCTCTGAGGTACGATTCGCAATAAATGTGTTCCACCGACGAGGGGAGGGAGAGGAAAACCATGCTAATACAATTTGCGAATCACAAAAAAAAAAAGTTTCGTCGGGTTTTAGGTCCAAGGAAGTGCGAATCATTTTAACCAGACGACTTAACAGAAGGGCCCCGCAAAGCTCAAGTCGGGGAATGGTTAGTTGTTTGACAGGAGAGACACGAGTCTTGGCAGCAACTAGTTGAATCTCGATTTCTCCACTTTCAGACACACTACGCGCGTAGACAACCGCCGAATATGCCTTTTCGGATGCATCTGAAAATCCAATTAAATCAAAACGCTTCGAATTCAAAGTACATCTCCTCAAAATTTCCACCTTCTCGAAGTAAATCAAATCCTTTCGGTAGGAAATCCATTTGTCAGCTACTTCAGTTGACAGTGGATCATCCCATCCGATTTTCCTTTCATGCACCCATAGCTCCTGGAACAGCATTTTAAACAAAATGGTGGCAGGAGCCAGAAAACCCAAAGGATCAAAGATTTTCGAAATCTCTGACAACAACATTCGCTTCGTGGGTGACGACGACGATTTCTCCAAGGAAATTTTAAACGTAAAGATGTCACGGTGCGGATTCCAGATAAGCCCGAGAACCTTGGTCCAGTTGTTAACGCTATTGAAATCAAGAGAAAGATTTGACTCGCAATCCAAACCCTCCAAAACTGGCCAACAATTTGAACTCCATTTCCCCAACTGCAATCCTCCACAAGATAACAAGTCAACCAACTGCCCTTTTAACTCTAAAACCTCTGATACTGAGTCCGACCCTGTCATGATATCATCCACATAGCAATCATTCAAAATGGAATGGGCAGCAATAGGAAACTGATCTAGGAGGTCGAAGGCGAGTTGCTTCAGCACTCGCATTGCCAGGAAAGGCGCAGGTGAAGTACCGTATGTGACGGTGCGCAGCCGGTAGTGACCAATAGGTTCATCAGGACATTCTCGCCATACAATACGTTGATAGTCCCGGTGTTTGGTATCGACCCAAATTTGTCGAAACATCTTAACGATGTCGGCACAAAAAACATATTTATGGATCCGAAAACGCAAGCAAACATTAATTAAATTGCGCTGAAGTGCAGGCCCTATATGCAGCATTTCATTCAAGCTAGTACCATTTCTATCCTTATGAGACCCATCAAAGACAACTCGTAATTTGTTTGTGACGACAGCGTGATGTGGCAGATAAAATACCTTCCCAGAAGTGGGTTCAATCTCGTCCTCTGGAATACGTTCCATATGCCCTAACTCCTGGTAAACCCTCATAAAACGACAATACTCTACGCGAAGATTTTCACAGCGACTAAAACGACGTTCCATAGCCGACAACCGAGATAATGCTCCGGAGACAGTATTACCAAATTGTATATCCTTATGTCGAAACGGCAACTCTACCATATATTTGCCATCAGGCGCTCGAGAAAACGTATTGCGAAAGTGTGCATCTGCCAAGTCCTCAGAGTCTATTGCGAATGCGCTGTTAGGAAGCTCTTCAATTTCCCAAAATGATTTAAGGAGAACATCAACATCCTGTCCAACCTCTATGTGTAACGACATAATTTCCTTGTCTGGAATGTTCCCAGTTATCACCCAACCGAAAATGGTGTTGTGGGCAATCAAATTACCATCTTGATCAATACGGCGACCATCCCTCAAGATACTCCACGCTTTGTCAGACCCCAGTAAAACATCAATGGGTCCTGGGGTTCAAAAACCTGGATCGGCTAATTGCAAATCATCTAGCAGCAAAGACTTATCAAATTCAAAAGGCAGGAGGGGGGTTTTTGAAGTGATCCTATTCAACACGAAGGCTTCAATGTCCATTTCACTTGAATCGAAACGAGATTGTAAAATAAGATTTACGGCACCTTGGGTAACACCAGCTTCTAGGGAGGATATACCAGAAATAGGAAGACGAGCATGACGACGGCTTAGACCTAATCTTTTCACCAAACCTTCCGTTACAAAGGAAGCTTGTGACCCAGTGTCGAGCAGCATGCGACATAGCTGAGGTTTGCCAAAAGCGTCTAAAACTTTAACTACAACTGTAGGCAAAATACCTCTAGGGCGAATCTCATTTCTAGTGTGATTACTAACAATAGATAACAAGGCAGCTGCAGATGTCGAAGGTTGTTCTGGACTCGGATTATGAGCTTCACTAATCTGTGGATCCAAATGAACGAGGGCATGATGACGAATGCGGCAATGAGGACAACGACCTTTTGAACGACATCTCGACGACGAATGGTTACTACCTAAACAATTGTAGCACAATCTCTGATCTCTAGCATAACTTCGGCGAGACGTAATGGGCAATGCGAGAAACTGAGGGCATTGCGGAAGAACATGATTCTCGTTACACATGGGACACAAAGGATTTGTCGCGGCGAGGCTTTTGATATTGTTCGAAGCACTACCCGATCGATTCATACGTTTATTACCGCGATTCTTCGATTCATTCGATTTACTTTCACATGCTTCTAAAGCATCACATCTTTCTTCAAAAAAGTCAATTAGTTCTTGAACTGTCGCTTTCTCCGAATTATTTATATGAAGAGCCCAGGCCCTACGCGTTTCTAAATCTGTTTTATTTAACAGGAGATAAATCAGCCAAGGATCTCTGGTTTCGGATTCTAAGGCCTTCAAACCGCGAAGAACCTCATCAGACTTATCCGCTAGCTTTCGTAAATGTCCACTATCCGCGACTGCCAGCGTTGGCATTTTCAAAAAACTCTCGATGTGCGCGTTAATAATGTATAATGGCTTGTTATAGCGACGCTCAAGCTTTTCCCACGCCTGTTCATAGTTGGAATCAGCAATTTCGATACCGTTCAACAACTTCGCGGCATCATCGCGCAAAAATGATTTCAAGTAACGCATTTTTTGGGCTCCAGGAAGTTTTTTCCTACAATCGATACTCCCTAGGAACATGTCCCGAAATTCTGGCCATTCGCGATAATCGCCACCAAACGGAGATATTTTAAATTGCGGTAATTCGATTTCCGCGGGTACCGTAGGCACTGAACCGGTGGACGAATTTTTAAGAAGGTTTTCCAACAAGACCACTTGTTGCTTCAACAGCTCATTGGAAGGATCGGAAGAAGAAGCTGGAACACGCGGTTGAGTAGGAAGCGCAGGAGTGTTTTTACGAATAGCTTTTATGAATGCACTTTTTGCCGCGATATATTTTACCTCAGTTGATTCGAAATCAGCTTCAGGATTACCGTATCCATCTTCCTCAAAATAATTAAATAGTTCATTCTGATTTACACAAAAGGCCTTCCACGTTTCTTCCAACCGTGTTAAACGCGTTTCTAAGCTATTTATATCATCGTCGTCTACCTCCAAAATATAGGCATGAGCACGAGTTATAGCACCCTTTAAATGTCCACGTGCTTGCTTTAATATATTCATGATTATGTATGTGCAATCAGGAACAATAAAGCCAACAAAAAAAACCAACCACGTGAGACCACTAAATCAATCAGCAAACAGACTATCAAACGACGATCAAAAATTAATTGAAAAGCGATCCTATCCTTAACAGCACTCAGCAGCCTAATAGCAGCAATACCCAACAGTCAGCAAACCAGCAACAAAATGTATTCGATACAATTTTACCTTTAACCAAATTAGGTATTATATTTGATGAGAATCCAAAGTCTCGAAATCAACAATCTAGTAACCACCATATAGTTTCAAATGCGATTTATTTTAACAAAATTCAAATCCGGTTATAGAAGGACCAACTTTGATCAGTAACGAATTAGCAAAGTAAAGAAAAAATACCAAATTTCCAAAACGTTATAATTCTGTATTTATTTCTAATTAATTACGACCAAGACAAATGCTAAGAAGATGTTTCGCGGTTGGTGGTTACTAGCTAAGAGAGCAAGAAAATTCAATGCACCATCGCACGAAGCATAAGGTACTCATTATCATGTACTCAGGTACTCAAATGCCTTGCGAGTGCATTTGGGGGATTAGCGGACTAAGTATGTTAGAAAACAAAAAACTTTATAGGCAATATTAAATAGGGTATTATAAACATGTTTGGTCAAAAAAAGGAAAGCTCGAACATGATTTAAATTAGATAAATTAGATTAGTTTTTAACAATGAATTTAGGTTATAAGAAATAAACAATTAAATAATATTTGATGCATTCTCGAACAACATATTTTATTTGCTTTTTTTTTTACAGTCCCTCTAAAAGAGCACTGATATGTCAGGAAGCTGAACATAAATTCGTCGGAATGCCTTGTGGAATAATGGATCAGATGATATCCGTTGCGGGTAACAAGGATCATGCATTGCTTATCGACTGCAGGTGAGTGGTGAATTTATATATCGAAATTTTATATTATTTCCATGTGTCATTCATTCAGGTCACATTCATTTTTAATTTCGCGCCAAAGAGGGACGAAAATGTGTGTGTGTTTTTTTTCATATTTCATAAATTTCGTCCTCTTGTTGTGAAATTTTTTCAGTTGTGTACGGTACGCTAAACTGTATCCGTGTTGACTTTAAGAATGTATCACATCGTCGCTGTGTGTGTGTCTATTATCCTTTCCTTCTTATAAATGCCGGAAATTGCTTCTTCATTTAGTGTGAGCACGCGAGGAGGTATGGGTGGTAGGAGGAAAGGACTCCTCCTTTCTGTCATGTGCAAATAGTAAAGCATTTTTTCGTTATTTGCCAAAACCAAGGATTTTAATGCTTTCTCCGAGGACAGTGGGTTTTTTGTTCTTCCCGTAGATATTTCTAAGGAATTCTCCTATTTTTTTTTTGGCTGTAACTCCACGGCTATGGGTGTCCTTTGTTCTTCGGCAGTTCGTTTTTTTATTTTGGAAGAATGCCTTTGCAATGAAAGCTGCAGCTTGTGCAACATCAGTATCAGCAGCATCATCAGCCACAGAAACTCTTTCGCCTAGCCGTCGTTTCTATTCAGCCCGAGCCATTTGTATGCACGTCACTCCTGTCCTGCTGACAGGATACTTAAATCTTCTATTTTCGCGCGCATATCATGCGGGTAGGAGCGGAGCAAACGAAAATGCTTACTGCATGCGATTTTATTGCATTTTCTTGGGGTATTTGTTTATTGAACTGTTTGTTGTAGCTTTTAAGTAATGGTGTAGTAGTGGTAGACATGTTTTTCTTTTTGTTCGTGTCCTTTGTTACGCCAGAATCTCTTTGTTGGCGATATATAGGAGCAATATCCTTTAGTATGCGCGCATTCAAATGCATTGTTTGCCTTCGCTGTTGCTTTGTCAGAGGCGGACAAATATATTGTGTAAATAAAAATAAAATTTAGTGCTAAACGGGGTAAAACAGACTCAAGTTGTGAGATTAGTATTTGCCATCGCCAAACAGGACTTTTTGAGTATATGAACGGAAAACATATGCATGCATGAGTATGCATAAATGATAAGCCTGGCATTGTGTGAAGCTTCAGCAGGAAGGAGATATTGTATGAGTTGTTTGCTAAAAGCACAGTCGCGGGTAGAACTAGGACGAGTTTTATTATGGAATGCGCCCTTTTTCAATAAAGATGTAACGATGATTTGTATTTGTATGTGCTTTGGTCTAGCCTTGAGTGTTTTATGTAACTTTGGCAGAGAGAGAGAGAGAGAGAGAGAGAGAGAGAGAGAAGTCCTTTGGCCTTTATTTACCTTTTCGTTATTAGCACTTTTTATGGTGTAGTGGCATGGCAAGTGATGAGATTGTTTTCTTAATCTAAGGCACTCTTTCACCGAGATAAGACAGATTGTGACACAATAAAACCGAGCCTACTGACAGCCTATGAGAATTCTTCAAGTGAGGCGATCTGGATCATCGACCTACCAAGAAGACTATTTTCTTCGGCGTAGAGGTAACGCTAATAACACACGATCGTTAGATCAAAGAGGAGTACGTATAGTCGCGCGAACTACTTTACCCAACAACGTCCTTCCAAGGCACAATTTCATCTTTTTCCTTCCTTTTTTGAAAAATGCTTCATTTTAGAATTGCTCAAATAAAAATTACTGTTGAAAATGTCTTTCGCTGTTTAGTGGATGTAGCCAAAATCGGCTTTCCTTTTGGCAACAACGTTATGACCAATGGTGCTCTCTATTGTTCGATGATTTCGGCCTTTTTTTTGCCCAAAATTAAAGAGCTGGGTTTGGTCGACATGTGGTTTCAACAAGACGGCGCGACAAGCCACACAGCACGCGTATCCATGAACATATTGCGATGCGAATTTGGGGAGCATTTCATCTCATGTTTTGGACCTGTGAATTGGGTGCCTAGATCGTGCGATTTGACTCCGCTGCTGGACTACATTTTGTAGGGATATGTGAAGTCTCTCGCTTATTCGGATAAGGCCCGAAACACACATGCGATTTCAATCGCACGACTGTTTAGTCGCAAAAAATGAAACACACACATTTCAATGTGAATGCGTTATTGCGCGCACATAATTTTGGATTGATTTTTTCGCACAATTTTCTCAATAATGATGTTGAAAAAGTCACATGACAGCGCATCACCTTGTCTAAATCCTTTTTTGACATCAAAGGTCTCGGTGAGGTTGTTTCCGACCTTTAGGGAGCAGCGAGCATTCTCCATCGTCATTCTGCACAATCTGACAAGTTTGGAAGGGATGCCAAAACTAGACATGGCTCTGTATAGGTCGTCTCTATAAATGCTGTCATATGCCGCATATTTAAAATCGATAAATAGATGGTGAGTATAGATTTGAACTTCTTGGGTTTTCTCCAGGATCTGCCGTAGTGTGAATATTTGGTCGGTTGTGGACTTACCGGACCTAAGGCCGCACTGATAGGGTCCAATCAGTTCGTTAACAAATAGTTTCAGGCGTTCACACAGTACGGCAGACAGGATCTTGTATAGGCGAGGGTTTAGAGGGTCTCCTTTCTTATGGATCATGCAAACAATGCTGAGGTTCCATTCATCAGGCATACTTTCCTCTGAACAAATATTGGAGACGAGTTGGTGTATGCTCTCTACCAAGCCATCTCCCGCTTCCTTGAACAGCTCGGCAGTTAAGTCGTCCGGTCCAGCAGCCTTGTAGGACCTCAGCTTGGATATTGCTATCCTCACTTGATTTTGGTCAGGTGGACGGAAGTCTTGGCTTTCATCAGCCATATGGTTCATTCTGCCTGACAGCAGAATTTGTGGCTTCTTCGCCATTTAACAGTCTGCAGAAATGGTTTTCCATGTCCTCAGCACCGACTACAAGGTTTCCTTGTTCGTCTCTACGGGTCTCTCCCGCGACAAGTTCTTTTTGCCTTTTGGTAAAACTTCCGAACATTGTTCCTGGAATAAGATCTTTCTATTTCCTCGATCGCGCGCTTTTCATGCTCTTTCTTTTTCTTCCGGAGAAGCCGGTATTCTTCCATCCTTTTCTGCTCGTACAGCTCACGAGCTGCTCTCGTCCTTCTCTGCAGCGCCGCTTTGTAGGCCAGTTGCTTCGCTGCATGTGCTTGCCGGCACTCTTCATCAAACCAAGGGTTTCGTGGTGGTGGTCGGGTGAAACCTAGCACATCAGTTGCGGCTTTTCTGATGGCTTCTTTGCATCGATGCCACTGGTCTTCAGTACTTGCTGCTGGCTGCACAGGACTTCTCGTGAGGTTGAGCGAGACCCGATCGGCACAAGTTCTGGCGGGTTGTTGCGTTTGTTCCCGTTCAACGTTGAATCTCCTCACAGTATTTCCTCATTGTTGTGGTGTCTGGGATATCCGCATATGTACCTTGGCTACAACAAGGTAGGGATCCGAGTCTAAAAGTTCGGACTTCTAGAATTTACATCGTATAGTACTTGCTAATTACCACAATATGGCACCACCAACTCAATATCAATGAAAACAACTCTTTTCGAGTGTGTACCTATAGGCCGTCCATTTGACCATAAATCAATCAAAAGCCTTGGATACGGAAGTATTGTGAAATGTTCGGACGCGGAACAGGCCTCGTCCAGCCATAACAATAGCGGAGGCCCTAGATTAAAGCATTTATATCACCGCCATCCAGGTATTGGTGTGGTTTATGGTCTCTGTGCAAGAAGGATGCAAAAATGTGTCACTTACTGTGATAACTGCTACAGAGAACACAAGCTGAAAACATTTTTGTGCTTCTCGAAGAACAATATTTGGATAATTTACAATAAGATAAAAATAACTGGGCCTAGAATCCTATTAAATGGGCTTGCTGCAAAAAAACCTACCCAAAAAAAAAGAGTCGTAAAGAGACAGCTAATGAAACCTTGCAGTAGCGTTGGTGTTGAGATTTTAGAAAGTAACTTTTGTAAATTCTGCTGTTAGGCGGAATTAACACCTAACAATAACACCCCAAATTGTATTAAAAATCGTTTTTGTTGTTTCCTGTATAATTTTTTGGGGCCTTATTTCTCAGAGCCAGCATTTTCAGGTTGTGTAAAGAGATTGAATTGCTCTCAAGAGAGAACCGTCAATTCCATACTGCTGTAATACACTCCAGAATTTACCGCGAGGGACTCGGTCGTATATGCTTTCTCCAAATCTACGAAGCATGGGTAAACAGGTGTAGCATACTCCCAAGCCTTCTCAAGTACCATTCTGAGAGTTAATAACTGGTCGGTTGTCCTTCTGCCGGGACGAACACCGCACTGCTTATCTTCTAGTCGTGACTCGACCATAGCTCTGCAACGCGTTTCTAGCAACTTGATCAGTAACGATTCATTTTGTTGAAGCAGCCTCCTTGTTGATCTCGTCCAGACCAGTGGCCGAATAATGGTATCAGTGATCTCAGTGATCTCGCGGTAGGAGTCTCGCCTAAAAATGGCATGAGAGCAATCTTTTCGAGGCGGTTCAACGCAGTTTAGTTTTATTAAATACAAATGGAAGCCGACGCTTCAATTTCGAATTCAACGCATTCAACTCTTCTGCACGAGGCTGTCAACTTTGTGCAAACTTTAGGAAGATGGTTGGATAGTGTTGCTCAACAAGTGGCCGGGTATTGTAGAAGATCTTGTTACTCGTTGTCGTTAGCTACATGCTTGTCAATGTCCATAATGTATTCAAAATAGTGTAGTGTGTATTATCAACGAGTTGTAAGCATTTAAATTCAACTATTCAACAATTGAGTGAGTTGATCAACTAAGTGGACGAGTCTTTCCAGCAATGAAGTCAGGTGGACAAGGCTATTCAACATTTGACTGATTTCATTGTTTAACTATGTAAACGAGGCTTTTTGTAATTGAGTAAGTTGATCAACTAGGTAGACGAGGCTATTTAGCAATTGTGAGTCGAGTTGAATTAGGTGAAAAAAGCTATCCATCAATTGAGTGAGTTGACTAAATAGGTGTAGGAGGCTATCAAGCAATTCAGTGAGTTCATCAACTAGATAGGCGATCCTATTCAAAAATTATATGAGTTGATCAACTAGGTCTACCCAGTTCGCAACTTCGAATTAAGTTGCTCAATTTAAGAGAGGTTGCTTCAATGTGAGAATAGGTTAACATAAAGTTGCGTATTGCTTATTGACAAGTGGTAGTTGCTTTGTTGATTATTATATTGCTTGTTGCCCTAATGTGTGCCTCAAAGCCTTTCATATAATGGAATATTTTTCTAAGTTGACAATAATCTCAAAATTTCCTATCTTTTCCGCACGTCAAATCGAAAGGTTTGATGCACAAATTCATTTGTTATGATGACAAATCCAATTGAACATTACCACCAACGAGATGTGACAGCAAAGTGACAAAATGCTCCGCTTTTTCTGCACTCATCCAGATATGTAGATACTTATATTTTTGATTTTCTTTTGCAGCAATTTTCATTTTTATTTTGCATGAAATATGTACATAATTCACCTGTAATATCCGTTCCTCTTTGTTTTTTCATCACCCATTGTAGGTCTCTGGAAACTTTCCAAATTCCCTTCCTAGCCAAGGATCTGGTGGTTTTAATTTGCAATTCAAATGTGCGGCATGAGTTATCCGACAGTGAATATCCAACGAGGCGAAAACAATGCACAGAGGCACTCCGGTTAATGGATCTCAAGAGTTATAGAGATGCAACAGAAGGCAACTTGTCAGGTAATTAATGTTTGGTACTTAAGATTCTCTATAGGTAACTTCATGTGCGACCCTTTCATGTTGCTATAGCTGATGATGCTGTTGGGGGTTCAGATCTTAATGAAACGCCAGGTGAATATGGCACCCACTTGAAATGGGGGGGAAATGTTAGGTACCTGTACATATACATATATGGAAAGGCAGTTTGGGGACAAATTAAAAAAGAAGTCAAGTGAAAGTGAGTGGAAAATTGATTTGCTTGCACTTGTAGCTGCAGGAGTAGGAGTAGGAGTGTATAGCTACGTATCTGGTAACTAAGACTAAGACCGAGTATAAACGGACGGACCGTTGGCAGTGTGAGTGGTTGTAATTACCCGAGAGGACTTTGCCTCATGTGAAGGGGATATATTTGTCAATCATTTATGCGTTTCCTGCCATCAACTAGGAGCAAATAGTTAGGTCATTTTTGCCCTTTCACATTGATGTTTTAGGTGTGGTCCTTCTAGGAATATAAGGGAAATCTGAAATCGATTTTATGGTCATCATAATGTAAAGATTTATTTTGTTATATGAAATGAACAGCAAGATAGGTGTGTTGTTGCTAAGGGGGTACAAATCGCCATTTCAGAATGGGGTACAAATTGTTGATCTAGGGTTCTCTGTGAAAATTTCAATATACTTGTATCTAAACTGAACTTAAGAAAGCAGGTTGGTCCCCTCCACTACCGCAAAACGTGGGGATAATGCTTGCTTGTCTGTACAACCAGAATGGAGTCATCATTAGGGGCCTATTTCCTAAATATTGACGGGTGACAATTCTACAAATTTGTCGCACTTGTTTGACAAATTTTCCTTTCATAAAATCTGGTGAAATAATTGTCAGTTTAATAAAACGACAAATTTGTAATGGCTATTTTGTCATTGTCATATTTTCACAAATTTGTCTGACAATTTTTTCATAGTTATAGATATATGGACAAATGGGATCCCTACGTTATCTCCTTTTCCAAAATCCCTTATTGGACATGATCTCTCTTTTTTTATCTCTTTTTCCAAAAAATCCGGGACAAAATCCCCTATGCCAAAATCTCCCATGTACATACACTTCGCGTCAACTGAATAAGCACAAACATTTTCTAAGGTACATTGTGCATTTTTTCCAAACATTGTTCGTAAATGTATCATTTGATGATGATTATCTACTGTTTGTCTATGATGTTGAGAAAAGGAAACATGAAAGAAGAATTCCAAAAGTACTGTTATTTTTTCTCTGGCTCTCTTTCAAAGCGTTTCATATGAAAAAATGCTGATTTTTTTGGGTCAACTGAATAGACAAGACACAAATATTAAAATTGGAAATAAAAGTTAATGGAATGAAGTGAAACAAGTTTTTCTTAAAACAGTTTTTTATTTGGTAGTATTAGTAGTGGGTACTGCCGCCTTTAGCGGTTATGACCACATAAATTCGATCCAGCATGGAATATTAGAGTAGTCCAGCAAAATTTCCCTCCATGCTAATTTAATGGGATTCTCTGACCTCAAACTGACGGCCAGACTCATAAACGTTTCGTACTGACCATCCCCAAACATTTTCAAGAAGTTCAGATCAAGAAAGAACGGCGGCCATTGAAGTATTTCCAGATTTTGCTTGTCTATCCAATTTTTTACTATACGCGTCGTGTGGATGGGGGCGTTGTCCTGCTGAAAATTAAAATTTTGGATTCCAAAAATGTCCGAAAACTTTAGGAAAATGGCTTTCCAGAATTCCTTTATAACTTACTGCAGTCATTTTTGAGGTTTAGAACTCAAGCTCAACAGTGCTGTAATAGCTAACTGCTCCCTATACCATAACACCACCTTCTCGACTATGATGCCGCGCTAAAAAACGTTCATCTTTCCTCACATCGTGGAAATAATAATTAAACCCATCAGGGACATCAAAATTAAACTTCTTTTAATCCGAAAAAACCACGTGACGCCATTCATTTTTCCAACTCATATGGAGTCTACAGAATTCTAATCGCATACATTTCCGTTGCTCGTTAAGTAATGGTTTCTTTTAAATTTTTATTCGTTTTAAATGATTGGCACTACTGATTACTCTTAGAACTGTTAAATCCATTGCATTTACACCGGCTTTCGCTTTTATTTTTGCGGCAGAGTCACAAAATTGCTCTTAGAACAACTGCTGTTGTTGTCGTTTTTTTTACCTCCTTTCAGGTTTCTTCCATACGAATCTTTATTTCTTAAGTAAGAATTGATCACACTAAAACTTCGTTTAATTTTGTTCGCTATAACATACCCGGTTAGTCCTTGATCTCTTAATAGATAAATTTTTGCTCTTTCAACACTATTAAGACATTTTGATCTACACATTTTTATTTTAATTTCAGTTCAACGAATAAATTTCGCTTAAAACACTTCAACTGTTGATCTGATGTGTCAATTTCCTCAAAACGTTCGTAAACAATGAAGCCCTGAGGGCCTGATGACCTTGTGTCTATTCAGTTGACGCAAAAAAATCAGCATTTTTTCATATCGAACGCTTTGCAAGAGTGCCAGAGAAAAAATAGCTGCACTTTTGGAATTATTCTTTCTTATTTCTTTTCTCAACATCATGGACAAACAGTAATCACCATCAAATGATACATTTAAGAACAATGTTTGGAAAAAATGCACAATGTACCTTAGAAAAGTTTTGTGCTTATTCAGTTGACGCGAAGTGTACATATGTACTTACTAAATCCTTTGTTAAAATCCCCTGTTCGTTTAGAATCTATCCGTTTTTTAAACGCGTGGTTTTGGCAGTAAAATTAAGCAAACAACATAATATAAAGATAAACTTATATATACCCAATGTCGCACATATACCGCATATCTGACAGTAAACCCAAGCATGGGGGTTGCAGGGGGGCAGCATAACCCCCCATACGTATCTCACTCTGTCGCGCGACAGAATTAATAACACCAAATTTAAAACAGGGAGATTTTGTCCCTTGGGGATTGTCTCTCACGGTCTTTTGGAGTAAGGGATTCCAGCACAGGGGATTAAGGAATAGGGGATTTTGGAAAAGGAGGTATCATCACCAACCCTGGACAAATTTGTCGTGGGTCTTATTAGGAGAGTGATTGCTTTTAGCGATGTGCTCTAGAATTCTAGATGTCCACCAATTTTTTAACAAAACATACTTCGGTGCTAATTTTTTCTTAAATTTGAAATCATTTAATGCAAAAATATATTATTATTTATTCTTTCTTTAAAGTGTCGAGTACGAAATTAGATTTGAGATTCTTCATCACTTCCGCTTAAAGAAATAATAATATTTAGCATTTTAAATCATAGATACTTGTCACTTCACTATCAATACTTGGTCGAAACTCAAGCGCCTGTCGGAATTGTCAATTACATACTGACAAAACTGTAAATTGTAAATTTTTATCTGTCACATAAAAAAGTAAGTAGTCAGTACAAATTTGTCAGAAAATTCATGAAAATTTTCGAAAAATTCCTGATAATTATCATGACAATTTTTTTATGAAACCAAAACTTTTCAATTGTTGACTATTTTCCGATAATTCTACAAGATTGTGTAATTATTTATGAAACAGAAATTTGACAATTGTCTAGTTGTTAGTTTACAAATTGTAACCTGTCACCTGTCGCAATTGCCAATTTTAGGGCCCAGGTTGCGATGCGATGACTTGTGGGGAACTATATTGATCTTAGTACTGAGTTAATTTATTTGTTTAGACGACGCTACTCATGGTGACTATAACTGAAGGCTCGAACTCCAGCACTGAGACAGACTATAAAGAGGAACGAATAATATCAAAGTTATTCCACAACTGCACTATCAAAGGGGTCTCGGATTTGTAGTAGGTGCATCCGACCAGAATTTAAAGCCGAGTGGTTCTGTAGTCCGCTGTATTTTAAAAAAGAAATGATTATACTCTGCAAGATGTTCAAGATACAGGCTAAGGCCGGAGGTGTTTGATTATCATTTATCTATAATTCAGTCTAAATACAAGTCTCTGTAAAAAGGCTTTATGAAAGTTAATAAGCCTTAAGTAGGTAAAGGGTGATTTTTTAAGCGTTTGGTTTTTAGTACCTATTGCAAAATAAAATAACGAAAATTTGCAAAATTGAGTGAAATTTTTTATTAACGTAGCCTGGCTCAGTAGGACGATTACGACGAGGGATCATGACGTGATCTCGAATGACAAAAATCGGTGCCATGAAATAAAGTCTTATGCGAAAAGGTCCAAAACCTGATTTTCGACTTTATTGCACTTTCAAAAGTGAAAACGCGTTTTGGACTTTATTGCAATTTCAAGAGTGCAATAAAGTTTTTGGACATTATTGCACTCAGCTATTTAAAAGAAAAAGAAAGCAGGAGGGCAGCATGCCCCCATATGCATCTCACTTTTTAACACCAGCCCTGAATACGGATACGCTCATATACAGACGCAGCTTAAACTGTTTCAGGTTGGGGACCTGGGATAGGAATACCTGACTATGGTCAAGATTCAACATCCTCTGGGCATAAAAATAGTGAAAAAAAATTGTTTAGCTACAAGCCTACAACTAGTGCTTACAAGTGGTTACAAGTACTACATAATTTGTGCTTTAACATCTCATGTCTGGTGTTATCAACTGGTGCACTGCAAACAAGTTATTCGCCGCAAAAACTAGAGTGAATGATACCGTTCCCTATTATCCTGCACTGTCTCCAGGAGGAATTCACTATGGCGGAGCCTATTTTCCTTGACGATTTGGCAGTCAAAATTCCGATTGATTTGAGTAGTGGTTGCTCCGGATCAACCTCGGTGGAGTGAACAAAATCAGTCCATCCTACGATACGGTTTTAAATTGATGTAGTTTTTTTGATAATTAGTCATAGCATATCTTTTGGGGCAATATAATATTTCTATGTCTCTGAAGTTAATCAGAGCCTGAAGGGGTCCACACTATGTCTTTAAAATATTTCCCAGAGATTTTCTTATAGCAACCCCTTCTGCAAAAAATCTCCATGAAACAGACAATGGAATAAAATGAAGCACAGCCAAATCTATCCCACCCATATGATGAATAAAATTACACTTTCGGCGCCGTCGAATCCAATTCCATCGAGGATACCAAACCAATCTAATAACGACAAAATTGTTAACATATCTAAATGCCAAGAGGGCAAATCCTATAAGTTCCAATAGCACCCGCATCTCATTCATAATGTCAATTCAAAAATAACTCCCATTTCTCTGGATACTGAATTATTCAAATATATTCCTCAAATAAGCATTCCCAATGTGACTTTCCCACATCCCGGCCATTGTTTATTCAGAGGGCATTTCAGTCTAAGCCACGCCGAGCAAACCGAAAATATGAAATCCATGTGACCCGGCTAATAAAGACCGAGAAACCAGGCACACAACAAAAAAAATGATTTCCACATAACAGTGCACAAAGGGCACCCCGAACCCGAAATACCAGAGCCTACAGATTCATTACAGACTTTTTCAAATCCCTGAATGACACTTGCCCTAATATTTCCTTATTATTCTTCGTTAGCATTTCAGGATGATGTCGTCGTTGTGTGTTGTACTATCGCTAGCCCAAATGGAATCCTTCCATGCGAAATAAATACATCAGCGACGACGGCGACGACGACGAAACAGCCTGCAGCGGCATTCAGCTTCGTCACCACCGCCACAACGCCACCAACCGTCACCAACCGCCACCATTACCATTTACCAGCAACAGACAGTAGCAGTCTCTTACGAAACTAATTCCAGGACGTGACGATAATGAATGAAGAAGAAGAAGACTTTATATAATCCCCTTTCTGGAGATGAAGAGACTGAATGAAACATCTCCCTAGCCCTAACCCCACAACATGTACAAAGTACAACACAACATGATGATTGGTGAGGGGTAGTAGCAGAAAAAAAAAAATTATTCATCGTCCTTCGTAATTTGTTTCGTCGTATTTTTTTTTTCTTCCTTTCTATATTCATCTTCTGGCGGGCACTATGAATGTCCACAAAGGCGAGTATCATCCTTTTAAATGAATGAGGTATCACATTGACAAGTTTATTAAGAGCATCTCATAGAAACGACCTCAGGATCAGGAATGGCATTTCATCTACTAGTGTGGGTGCTTCGGCAGAATATATAGATGTGTTCAGCAATCAGCTATATCTTCGTCTTATCCTGATTATAAAGGCTGTCAACAGATGGAAACTTTAACACAATTTCGCTTGCAGTTATTGTTCTTCGCCAACTTTGTGTCGGCAGGATATGGTGTCACAGTGACCAGGACATAATAATTATTTATAGAAGCTTATTCGTAGAGTCATCTGCGCTTAATTGAAATTAATACCTTAGGACATCCGTTCGTTGTTGATGATTAGAAGAGTGAGATGCAAACTGGACAGTAGCCATATCCTGTATAGGCATTTTACCCACGTTTTTATAGGTAATGCGATGAATGTTATACTGTGTTGGTTATTGGAAAATGTTGGTTGGGGTTGGTAGCTCTGAGGATACAACAATCGAATAGAATAGTTGAACGTGGTTAGACAATAGACAAATTTCAAAAGACAAATGTAGGTACTCGTACTTATTGCAGAGAATTTGTTCAAAGTGTTGGCAGGAGCTTCACTACGAGTTTAGCAAGATTGTATCTCTGAACTCTGAGTCTGAATAAGGAGCCAAAACTAAATGTAGAAGAACGCGCAGCAAAAAGCCAAAACCATGGAAAACCAAAAGACATGCGGGAAAAAGAAATGTTTCCTAACCAAACACTAACGCCATTCATTCAATGGGAGCGGTTGTTATTCCCCGAAATGTGGGTTTTATCAATAGATCGGGAATATACATTACTCACCAAAGTCACCACTTCAATGATGAGGTTCTTCATCACGTTTGAATAATTGTAAAATTTGAATTTTGCGCCATTTAATAGTAGGTACATTGATGCCAACGGAAAAAAAGATAACAATGTGACAGCTGACAGTTCGGGGTTAGTAAAAATGAAGCGCTATACGAAAAATGCTTCAACAGTTCCTCAGATACAAATGGATGACCAGACCATCCATCCCAAGGGACTCAATGCTAGGAGTCGCTGTCAATTCAGGAATCACATGGCAGGACCACATATCCTATATAGCAAGATCGGCGTCCGCTAAGTTGCTTACTTACTTAGATGGCGCTACAGTCCGGGGTGGACATGGGCCTCAACCAACACGCCTCTCCAGTTAGCACGATCTTTGGCTAACCGCCTCCAGTTGCGCACTCCAAGTTGGTTGAGGTCCCCTTCCACTTGTGCGCGCCACCTAAGGCGAGGTCTTCCTCTACTGCGTTGTCCCTCCGGGTTGGAATCGAAGACTCTTCGGGCCGGAGCGTTGGTGTCCATTCGCTCTACATGTCCTAGCCATCTTAGTCGACTGATACGTACTTTTCTGACCAGGTCGATGTCGCTGTACAGCTCGTAGAGTTCGCTGTTAAATCTCCTCCTCCAAAGCCCGTCAACGCAAACGGGACCGAAAATCACTCGAAGAATTTTGCGTTCGAAGCGACCAAGGAGATCTTCATCCGCCTTTGATAACGTCCATGATTCTGCGCCATAAAGCAGGACTGGGATGATGAGGGTCTTATATAGAGTCTCATTGGTGTTTCTCGACAAGGCCTTACTAATCAATTGCCTTCTTAGGCCAGCGGTTGGCAAGTATAATTCTTCGCTTGATTTCTGATGTGATGTCATTTTCAGAGTTAATAGCGGAGCCGAGGTAGACAAAGTCCCGAACTACCTCAAAGTTATAGCTGTCTATCGTGACGTTCTGTCCGATTCGTCGATGTTGTGTGTCCCTTTTTGTTGACAGCATATATTTTGTTTTGCCCTCATTCACCACTAAACCCATTTTCGCCGCTTCTGTGCTAATACCTGCAAACGCACCAGTGACAGCTCGCTGTGTTCTGCCAATGATGTCGATGTCGTCAGCGTATGCAAGTAGTTGCACAGACTTTTGGAAAATTGTGCCCCTGGTGTTGACTTGCGAGTTTCGCACAATTTTCTCCAGAATGATGTTGAAAAAGTCACATGACAGCGCATCACCTTGTCTAAATCCTTTTTTGACATCAAAGGTCTCGGTGAGATTGTTTCCGACCTTTACGGAGCAGCGAGCGTTCTCCATAGTCATTCTGCACAATCTGACAAGTTTGGCAGGGATGCCAAAACTAGACATGGCTCTGTATAGCTCGTCTCTATAAATGCTGTCATATGCGGCTTTAAAATCGATAAATAGATGGTGAGTATCGATTTGGACTTCTTGGGTTTTCTCCAGGATCTGTCGTAGTGTGAATATTTGGTCGGTTGGGGACTTACCGGGCCTAAAACCGCACTGATAGGGTCCAATCAGTTCGTTGACAAATGGTTTCAGGCGTTCACACAGTACGGCAGACAGGATCTTGTAAGCGATGTTAAGGAGACTGATGCCTCTATAGTTGGCGCAGTTTAGAGGGTCTCCTTTCTTATGGATCGGGCAAACAATGCTGAGGCTCCATTCATCAGGCATACTTTCCTCTGACCAAATTTTAGAAACGAGTTGGTGTATGCTCTCTACCGAGTCATCTAACGCTGCCTTAAAAAGCTCTGCAGATAAACCGTCCGGTCCTGCAGCTTTGTTTGACTTCAGTTTGGATATTGCTATCCTTACCTCATTTTGGTCAGGTGGACGGAATTCTTGGCTTTCATTGCCCAGGTTGAATGGTTCATTCTGCCTGACAGCGGAATATGTGTCGTCTTCGCCGTTTAACAGTCTGCAGAAATGGTTTTTCCATGTCCTCAGCACCGACTGTGACTCCACTACAAGGTTTCCTTGTTCGTCTCTACAGGTCTCTGTTCGGGTCTTGTTCCCCTGACACGTTCTTTTTACCTTTTGGTAAAACTTCCGAACATTGTTCCTGGAGTAACACCTCTCTATTTCCTCAATCGCGCGCTTCTCATGCTCTTTCTTTTTCCTTCGGAGAAGCCGGTGTTCTTCCCTCCTTTTTTGCTCGTAGAGCTCCCGAGCTACTCTCGTCCTTCTCTGCAGCGCCGCTTTGTAGGCCAGTTGCTTCGCTGCATGTGCTTGCCGGCACTCTTCATCAAACCAAGGGTTTTGTGGTGGTGGTCGGGTGAAACCGAGCACATCAGTTGCGGCTTTTCTGACGGCTTCTTGGCATCGATACCACTGGTCTTCAGTACTTGATGAAGGCTGCAAAGGACTTCTCGAGAGGTTGAGGGAGACGCGATCGGCAAAAGTTCTGGCGGTTTGTTGCGTTTGTAGCCGTTCAACGTTGAATCTCCTCACAGTATTTCCTCGTTGTTGTGGCATACGTACCTTGGCTACAACAAGGTAGTGATCCGAGTCTATGTTGGCCGCTCGGAAAGTTCGAACATCTAGAATACTGGAGGAGTGCCTTGCGTCGATCGCAACATGGTCAATTTGATTGACGGTTTGTTGATCTGGTGACCGCCATGTCCCTTTGTGAATGTTGAGGTGAGGAAACCGTGTACTAGCTATAGTAATATTACGTCCCGCAGCAAAGTCAATTAGCCTAAGTCCGTTTCCAGACGTGGTGTCGTGTAGGCTGTGCTTTCCGATTGTGCTACCAAAGATGTCCTCCTTTCCTATTTTGGCGTTAAAATTACCTAAGACGATTTTAACGTCGTACTTAGGACATTGCTCATATGTTTTGTCGAGGAGCTCATAGAAACATTCTTTGGTAGCATCGTCTTTATCTTCTGTGGGGGCGTGAGCGCATATCAGGCTGATGTTGGCGAATTTAGCCTTGATGCGGATAGTTGTAAGGCGTTCACTAACGTGTCGAAAGCTCAACACTTCTTGCCTAAGTCTGCCGCTTACAGCGAATCCGCATCCGAATAGGCGCTGCTTCTGTTCTCTGTAGCAATCACCGTAGTAGATGTCACAGTTTTTCATCCTTCTTTTGCCGGGCCCATCCCACCGTACTTCTTGGATGGCGGTGATATCTGCATTGTAGTAGCCTAGGGCCTCAGCTAATTGTTCGGCTGCACGCGGTGTGTTCAGGGTTCGAACATTCCATGTGCAGATCCGAAAGTCATTGTCCTTTTTTCGTTTTGCAGGGTCGTCAACAGTAAATCCATCCATATCCGAGGCTTTTGGTTGCTTCGTAACCGGTGCTGTTTTCCGTGGTTGGGTAGTTAACCCCACGCACAACCCCCAACCTGGAGGCCAGGCCCTTTCTGTGACCCCTTGGACAAAAGGAGCCGGATATTCCGGAGTCAGTAACCCGCTTCGGGGATTTGAGTGCTGCCGTTGGCCCATTAAGGGCTCTTCCGCCACCATCTCTATTTCAACACCCTGACTAGTATTGAAAAATCCTTAATGACCTCAGCTCCAAATACGTCGAAGTAGCTCATTAAGGTATCTGCCATGCCGACTGTTGACGTCACCGTTGATTCAATCGCGTGAATTCTTCCGCCGCACGTCCTCTTTCTGAGGGGCTCATGTTAGACTTCTGAGACTCGAACAGACAGTCAGTTCCGACAGAGCATTATAGTGTTGCTATTTTCTTCGTGTTCAACACTCGCGCTTATAAGTTTAGCAAGCCAAGCCCAGGTGGGCGAGGCCAGTACCCGGTGGTTACCACGCGGAGGTAAAATAAGCACAATTGATGTGTATGAAAAAGTTGCAACAGATGGGCACCGCCAAGTTGATGCCAATCAGCGCCTACCCGATTCATACACACCCAACCACCGCTAAGTTAAGCTACCTATTTATAGCAAAGAGGTACTTCAGTCCCAAGCAACTTCTCCTTCTCTACAAAGCTCAGGTTAGACCAGGCTGGAATATTGTTCCCATATATGGAGCTCGGCCCCAAAACATTCACTTAACCTACTTGACAGCATATAGAGACGAGCAGTTCGACTTACTGAAGACCCTACACTCACATCGAATCTACAACTGTTGGTACACAGAATACAAGTCGCTGACGTTTGCTTGTTCTATAGGTACTTCCATGGTAGATGTTCTGACGAACTATACAAGTTCGACCCACAAGACAGGCTGCTAATGCTCATGACCATACAGTACACTTGACAACCGCGAGGATATAACCACAATCTGTATACTCTATGAATCAATAAAAAAATTAAGCTTTCTAATTAAAAATTTGTATTTTCTATTAAAATCACATTTGCGTGAATTATGGGACACCCTTTTACAGCTAATTTTCACTCCTCTTATCCCCTTACGCAGTGGCTCAGTGGTTTATATGCTGGATTGCTGTGCCAGAGGTCCCACGTTCGATCCTGGTAAAAACAAAAAATTACATCTTAAGGTTTTTTCCACATCCGAGAATATGAATGACATGGAAAAGCTTCTCAATATAGCCGTTTGGACTCGGCATAAAACAGCAGGTCCCTTCCATTCCTTTCGTCCCAAAAAAGTAAATGTTAAAAAAAAGCCAAGTTCTCTCCCCCACGAGAAGTAATGAGATTTAAATGTACGTTAAGTTCTTGATTTAAGAAGAAAATTAGCAAGTCCTACCACCAAATTAGACAATCGGAAGTGCAATTTGTTAAAAGTGGGCGTTAAACACCCCCCCTGGATGGAAAATCTTATGTTTTTGACTTTACCCAGTGTATTTACCATAGGATCTACAATTGTGCCAAATATCACGATTCGAGGAGGACTGGAAATGCTCGACTCGCTTGCGCCAAAGGTTTTTCATCCTAATACGTACATTTTCATACGTGATTGTGTAAAATAGGATCCAGCTTTTGTCTTAAAAATTAACATTAGATGGCTTTTAGTGATAAACGTTTCCAAACGTTTAAAACTCCGCATAGGCATTTGAGTTGGCTAGGACACATCAATCGAGTCGACATCAACATCCTGACCCGCAGAATCTTCGATTCGAACTCATGGAATAGAGGTAGGCGGAAACCTCGCCTTAGGTCACGTATTAGGGCGTCGAAATAGAAAATACAGCAACTGGGGGCAAGTGACTAGGAAAAAGAATGACTGAACTGAAGGCTAGACATTAGAGACCCTAGGTTAGCTGGAAATAAGTGAATAAGGTTAGCGCTGAACTTCGTTCTCTTTAGTTTATCACTATCAGTTTTACCTTATACCTAGCAGAGCATAACTCTGTGTTATGACTTATGAGTCAATAACTCTTAGGCCAGTGTCACTTACGCCTCCAAGTTGTTTAGTTTTAAGGGCGATGCCATGTAGGATAACCTTTGTGCGCTCTTAGCAGTATAAGATACAAATTGCCATGATGTACCTCATAACCACAATATAGATTTTTTTTTATCGGGTTAGGAAACACCTCACTGGCGCACTCAGACGTAACTCGTCTATTATACTACCAGGAACCAAATCCAGTACATATTACCTATTTGACTGGAATTTCTTCTACTTTCGGAGAAAGCCGAGAAGGCACTTCAGCGATGAGGAACTTACAGTATCAGCACTCACCAAATCAGCACCAAAATTCTGCCACCTGATCCGAGCAAATCAGGACAATAACAAAGGAAATGATCCGAATTCTCGTCGCCCTCTACACAAGCGTTGCAGACAGTGGTATCGCTTAGGCCTAGCACACTAAGATGCTTAACAAACGCGAAGTGTCCCGTAATAACACCAATAAGTTTTCTGCTGACTTTCGGGAGCATGCGTTTAGTCTGCCCACATCCTGTTGATCCTTGCCATAAACAATTGTGTTCGTTTGAGACCCAATCGCCAATGGAAGCCCCGACAGGACGCAGGAAGACCCAGCACAGGTTCTGGTCCTGATTCTCTGAGCCTTGCGTAGCAATTTAATCGGATATCTCATTTCCAGTTGTCGATTTCCACGAAGACACAAGCAGCGGGACCTAGATTTGGAGCCATCCGTGAAAATACGACTACATCCAAGACCAAAACTAGGCTCAGACTCTGGCTGAAGCTAGTCCTGAATGCAAGGAAAGTTGACTCTAAATTTAGACAACAGCCGCAGTTCCGGTGTTATTGCATCAGACGGCATATCCATGGAACTAGGGTCGCGCAAGGTCATCGAAATTCCAGTGTGGATTATACCAGCAATACCTAGCTATAGATGAACAAGAAAATTGTGAATTTTTCCCCCAATCAAGACATCAAAAAATATATGTCCACAAGCGCGTTGTTGGTGGCGACATTAATGGGTTTTCTGACTCTCGGTCTCGGTTTGATTGTTCTTCTGCTGAAGCTGCCGTCACAACATTATGTCTGCAATGATTTGATAAATTGAGATCTGTTACTCAAAGGTAAAAAATAACCTTTGGGACTCCACAATCCATGAGTATTTATCACCCGATACCTTTGTAATGTCCTTATTGTTATTTTTAAATTCATTGTGTATGGGTAAGGAGCTGCGACACCTATTAAATTGATATGTCTGCATTAGATATTTAACAGCGACAGTTTTGACTTACACGATATCCATATCCTTATATTGTACCTCTTCTGTGAATTTATACCGTACTAGCTGTACCAGCCAGGCACAGGAATTGTATTGCTTATGTCTTAGGAAATAATGTTCTTTCGTAAAATGCGAGAAATGAGAATAAATCAATTTGCTGGAATTTTCTTTCTGCCTAAACCTGAAATACAGCAATACGAGCAAATCAAAAAAAGAATCATGAAAATCGGCTCAGCGGTTATCGAGATTAACGTAATCGAGATTAACGTAATCGAGTTTCACCCCATAGAGTATGTTTTTTGTATAGGAGGTATTAGATTTGGAATGTTTTTTTTAGTATGTGAGGTGCCACGCCCCTTTGTCCAACTTTTACCAGTCTTCACAGGAGCTAAGATTATCTGTAAGTTTGAGCTCAATCGATTCGGTAGTTTTCGAGATACACGATGGAAGAAACAAGAGGACAACTATACTGCGTGACGAATCATATAGTCGCATTCTTTTTTTTGCATGCTTTACAATGTTTTCAATGTATTTGTAATACATCGCCCGAAACCATACACAGCTACAAAAATAGCAAAAGCAACAACAAACGTTTATGTGTATCGCGCTCATGCCCTTGAGCTGTATACGCAATGTTAATGTTTTGAAAAAACGCGAAATGTACTGAAATTCATGTGTTTTTTCACGCACACACATTCGTTTTCCGATTTCAACCAAACTTCACAAAAACCATAGGTACACTGAAAATAAAATACCAGGTAATATTGACAAAATTCCATTGTAAAATTTCAACAAAACCAGTTTTGTTGAACTGAAAAAAAATTGTTGTAATGATAAATGAAAATTATCAATACAACATAAGTTTTATCAATTTGAACGATATTTTGTCAAACGGATAAAACATTTACTAAAAACCTACTTTGTCAGATTAACAAAACACAATTTTCAGTCTAATAAATCGATAGTTTATCAATTTAACATATTTATTGTTGAATTAACAAAGTTTTTGTTATATCCATAAAAACAGAACCAAAAATCACTTTTGTAAATGTCTGTAAAATTTACAAAACTTATGCAAAATGTTTGTTAGCCAAACAAAATACAATCTATCAATAATACAAACATTTTGTTGGAATGATAAAAATGATTGTAGATATGACAAAAAGTTTGTCGAATTGATAACACACGTGTTGAATCGATAAAAATACAGTTTAAACATTGTAATCCTTTGAATGCAATGCTATTAATGGCGCATTTTCACACGCGAAGTAGCAAGTAAGAAAAGCAGCAAGTTTGTTTGTGCGCCAAATATAATCAGTGAAAAGTGTTAAAAAAAAAACATTGCAAGTAGGTAATTAGATGAGTCAGTGAAATAAAACTTTCTTCCATAAAAGAAAGCCGCATATGAAAATATTTTAAAGGTAAGTGAAAGAAATGAGTATGATAATGTGTAGGTATAGAATATCTAATAAAAAATTATATCAAAATGACAGTTTCTTAGAGGTAGATCTAGATGCAAACGCTTTATTATTAGTTCTTAAAAAAACTCTGTTAAATGGAAATTATTTTAGGAACTATCCTTCTTAAGGTAACTTGGAAAATCGCCTTCGGGTAAAATGCCAAATATTTTAACAAAATTCGAGTCCTTAAAAGCTGTGGGCAGTTTACAAGAAATTTACATAATTGAGGAACCCAGGTCCAGCACATCTCGTGGTCGTGAAATAAGAGTTGCTGTTGCTTTAGGTAAAATTAAAAAATTAAAACAGTATAATGTTCTAATAAAATCTTTATATAGTGCAAAGGGAAGATGTTCAAGACCATTTGAATGCAATTTTAGCGGAAAATCGTTCATGGGCTGAGCTCGAAAATCTTTGGACGTCGACCTCTAAATACAGGCTTTCTGGAATGTTAAAATTGAATTCAACGGCCGAAATTATGAGTAAATGGAGAGCTTATAAGCGACCTCTTGGATACAAATTGGTAAGAATTGCAAGGAATTTGATAATATGTATAAGATTTTTTAATTTGCAAGTTTATTTTTATAATAATTTAAATAGATCAACATTGACTTCAAGACTATGCTCCCTGATTCTGCAGATTTCGAAATCGTATGTGCTGCAAAATACGATCGAATCATGAAAATGCTTCAGTCCAAACTAAAAGACGCATAGAACTTAGCGACATTGAAGGAGATGAATAAATCTGTATCTGTATCGGAAGGTAAGTATGATATCATACCTTATTAAATAGTTTAAAAATTGTTAACTGATTCATCGACCAAACTTTTTTTATATTCTCGTAGGTATATTACAACAAACGCATTTTTTTCTTTTTCTAAATAGATGGGCGATTCGTTTGGCGATTCCTACAAAAATGAATTGCATTTAATTTGTTTAATTACTTTTTTAAATAAATCTAATTACTAAACTTATTTGCTTTGCGTATAATTTATAAGACCTACTTCATTTTACAGACATATTTTGAATATAATTTCTTTATATCTATAGATAAATACTTCAAAATTAGGTTAAAGGACAGAACAATTAACAGATTATTTCTATTCAAACAACAATTCTGTTGGTGAATCAACAAATTAATATGCTGGAGCTGACAAAATGTTGCTATGTAACCAACAATCTGGTTATTGATTCAACAAAACACAACGGTACTACTGAAAAAATATTTCTGTACAATCAACAATATTTGCTGTTGATTTCACAAAATACAATAGCTGAATTGACAAAAGACTTCGATATTATTAACAATTTTTTTGTTAATTTGACAAAAAGATAAAGGTCAAAATGATAAATTTCTTTGTAAAATGAAGAGCATTTTGGTTAGTTTAACAAAATATTTTTATACGTACAAACAAACAATTTTTGTTACCATGACAATTTCTTTGTCATCACAACAAATATTTTGGAACATGATAAAACTTATCAACATTTTGTCAATCTGATAGAAAGATTTTGTTGGACGTATATTGACAGAAAATTTGTTGAATTAAGCCTCATTTTTATCAAATATACCAAGGTTTTATTTTCAGTGTATATAGACTAATACCAAAGATGTGTGAAAGTTTGGTTAAAATCGATAAATGCGTTAAAGCGTGATTGGGCGACAAACGAACACAATTTTAAGACTCAATCTTATATAATTCTTCCGTACGTGTGTTGTAATCGAACTCCTCCTAAACGGCCGCACCGATTTTGATGAAATTTGTTGTGTCAGTTTGAGTGGGTCCAAGGATGGCTTAGATTCACATTCGGTGAAAATTGGACAAAAGGGCGTGGCACCTCTCATACGAAAAAAAAACAACAAAAATCTTATATTTAGAAAACTACCGAACTGATTGAACTCAAATTTTAAGAAAATATTTTTTGTTATTGGCCCAAAGGTGTTTCTGTGAAATTTTGAAAAATTGGGCAAAGGGGCTTGATACCTCCCGTATAAAAAATATACATTTTAAATGCCATTTCTCGACACCATCTAAAGTTGTAAAATTGTAGACATTGATGTGCATTGTCCAAACAAACAACCGCGCGAAGTTTGGTCGGGATTGGAAAACGGGCCATGGCACCACTCTTACAACAAAGTTATTTAAATCAATTTTAAGGCTCAATCTTATCTTTATATGTATAATTCTTCTGTACGCGTTTGTAACTGAACTCAAACAACTGCACCGATTTTAATGCAATTTTGTGTGTGTGCTTGAATGGGTCTAAGGTCTAATGATGATTTAGATTCACAATTGGACCCGGTAGGTGGCGCTGCGATCCGATTCCATAAAATTTCAAATAATAAACAGTCAACATCTGAACCTATCTATCTGAACATTGCCTGATTGAAGCATTTTACAAAACATGGCGGGATTGTACAAAAGGGTGTGAGACCTCTCATAACAAAAAAATACATTTCAAACGTTATTCTTCGACAGTCATGGGAAAAAATATATCTAGGCAATACAATTCGTGGGCACACGTCTGAGGAAATATCCACGGAGTACAGAATCAGTCCGGACACATCGGTTAAAAAAACATTCCGTTCACAGCTCAAAAATAAGTACCTAAACCAATTTTCTCTCATCTCATCTCATTTGAAAAACCAATCTCCAAGAAAAGATATATCTTTCAGTTTCCATTTAAATCAGTGCTAAGTAGAAATCATTTTTGCAAGCCCCATAACGAGATGAAGACATTTCCTCTTTAGACTAAGATGCCTGCCTGCGGCGAGCTTGTAATTTTCATCTACGTAAACGTATCAGGAACAAGAGTTAACTATACTTTTGATGCCTGCACTTAATGACATACCTCAGCAGCTAACTTTGAGCGAATTACTTCCGAACACGCATACTTCAAGCGAACAGTGTATATTATAGTGTGTATAGGAGAAAAGTCATAATAAAAATAAAATTATTCCATAATTTGCTGTTATACCTCACTGTCGCCAGTACTACGGCACCGAAGAGTCCTCGCAGAGAGAGAGAGAGCGAGAGGTGCTCGTGCTAGTACCACCCACATCATAGCTTCCTGAAAATTTAATGATACATTTAAGTGGCGCACAGTTCCGTGTACAGTGGGCGAATATACATATACAGCTGGAGCTATAATAGTCCTGAGGCAGAACTAAATTATTTATCCTGCCGCCAACCGTTTTGTATTTTGTATTCTAAAACGCACGAATTTGCATAGAATTCAGCTTCGAAAAGTTCACTCAAGTGTGCTGTGCTATGGAGTACCGACTTTATGCATATTTTCGTATCGGGTCGGGATCAAGTCTGGGAGGCACTCTCTCACATTATAGACATATTTAAATAATGCTAGTCGCGCAGCTTCTTTGGTTAATGTCTGGGCCGGAAAGTAAATGTTATGCAAACTGCTAGTAAGAACTCTACTGTTGTTACAGTGATGCTGATGAGTGTAAGTGGTGAGTTTAATTTTCAACAGCAGGCAGTCTTGTATAACATTGATGCTTTTAAGTTTTGGTTGCAACCAACAAATTACCATCTAGCAAAAGGATGTTTTTAAGGCAGATGTCAAGAGTTTGTAATTTAAACGGAAAATGACTGAAAAATATAGCTGCATGGTTGAATATAGTAGAACAGCAGTCGAAGTGTTTTTTGGCGAACATTACCACCGTATAATAGCTATACTCGCTGCAGAGAAGGACGAGAGCAGCTCATGAGCACTACGAGCAAAAGAGGAGGGAAGAACACCGGTTTCTTCAGGAGAAAAAGAAAGAGCATGAGAAGCGCGCGATCGAGGAAATAGAGAGGTGTAACTCCAGGAACAATGTTCGGAAGTTTTACCAAAAGGTAAAAAGAGACCTGTAGAGACGAACAAGGAAACCTTGTAGTGGATTCACAGTCGGAGCTGAGGACATGGAAAAACTATTTCTGCAGACTGTTAAACGGCGATGACGACACAAATTAAGCTGTCAGGCAGAATGAACAATTCAATATGAGCCAAGACTTCGGTCCACCTGACCAAAATGAAGTGAAGATAGCAATATCCAAGCTGAAGTCCAACAAGGCTGCTGGACCGAGCGACTTAACTGCCGAGCTTTTCAAGGCAGCGGGAGATGACTTGCAGGGTGTCATATGTGCTATTTCGCATTGAATAGGTTATGGCCTTTTGAGCCTAACAATCATTTTTAACCTTCAGCTTGAGTTTGTTGTATAGGTTACAATAGGTAATTTTATATAGAAAAAATCGCTACTGTAAATTTTAAAGTGGACATGGACACTAAGAATGATTACTAGTATCGCGCGATGTGTTCTATTTATGCGCACCTAGCCTTAACACTAAAGGAATCTGTACAACTTGGGTCCGCGACAATTTACAAAGACTTCTTATTCCAAAGGACTACTAAAACTAGTCCCCAGCAAATAATGCTTGATCAAACAATAAATACCCCACAGTACTTATACAAAACTTCCCTCTCCTTTTAAAAAACAGTCCTATTATTTTTCGCAAACTCAATGTGCATAGATTATGCACAATTCCACTTGGCTGCAATCCCATCACATTATCGCTGCCGACCGCAATCGTAACATTAAACGTTATAAACCTCCTTCGAATGTGATGGCGCTTGCAATTACCATAACCGAAGGTTTCAATCTCCTTATGCCGTTTGAGTCTAGTCAACTTCGCATCCATTAGCCTAGAAAAATCTGGCACAAATCCCAGAAAGTTAATCGCCTTGCCGAAGTCATAACCTCAAATAAAGTCCGCGCGGTTGTTATCGTATGCCCGCATCCATTTCAACCGCAAAAGATGATCTCCATCATAGTCGTCGTCGTCGTCGTCTTCTTCTAGGCATCGTTTTCGTTTCCTTCTGAAATTTCCACATCCATTGTGGTGGGAATTTTTTTTGCCATTACAGAAAAAAACTCCTCTTCGTCCTTAGTTACCTCATCGCATCAACCATCGGCATCCACCCGTAATCATACGTACTGTGTGCGATGCACTGATGGGATTACAAATTCAAATACACTTCGCTCAATTGGATGATTTCATACTTCAGCACATTTCCGGTTCGGTTCCGCTTCCATTTTTTTTTTGTTGCGGAGAATCCCTATATACCAGCAGGATACATGGCTCCTATTCAAGGTAAGCAAATATGAAGCGATTATCTGCAATCAAACGCGATAGATTGCTCAATGCTCAGCCATCATCATCGTTATATGATATCCGGTTTGGGCGCTTCATCAATGTAAGCGATCCTTCGTACATTTTAGCCGAATATTGATGCCATTGAGAGATTGGTCTCGATGCTCGTATGTTACTCTGTGAGGATGTGGAAATTTATCACTCGGACAGATCCGGCAACGGCATCGGTGTTTCGTGTTCCCCCTATCAACATGCATGGCCGGGAATTGGTTAAAGTTCGAACGTGGATGCATTTTGTTCAGTGAATCCTTCTGCTTCAGTTTTTTCTTTTTTTGAATTCGATGCCCGTGTACGAAGGATTAAGGAGACTCGCAACATTCACAAACTGTGAACTTTCTTACTAGTTCTAGTTGGTTTGGCGGCCACTAGCCTCTCTGCCTTTGGAATTTCTTGCCACTTTCTAACGAAGGGAGGTGAATCCTTTTTTTTTTTGCTCGTTTCCAGTTTGATTGCCCGTGGTAATCCGTGACTCAATGTGTGTGGGAGTAAGCTTTAACATGGACATTGCAATTGGTCGGACTCAGCCGTGTCGGACATTTTTATGGTCGATGCGCGCCAAATGCACGTTTCGGAGAGATTTGTTTTTGTCATTTGCGGACATTCGAGGAATTTTCAATTCCCGTTATGCTTGAATTTGATATTAGCAAGTGTTTCTGGGGGGGACTCGGTGTGTGGGTGCGTTCGAGTGTTCGGTTATACGGAGTATAATTTGGGTGAGTAAGCAAGAATGTTTTTTTTTTTCTCTTCGGAAGGTCTGGCTCTGAGAGTTGTTTAGATAGGCACCCGTTTCGGTTTGATTGGACAGATGAAGAGGAAAATTGACCAAAGTGAAATCAACGGAAGTGAGTTTGCACAATTTTCTGTTAGATAAATTTTGAACAAGGTATAACGTGAGTTGTAAATTGGGCTCTGGAAGTTTCTTTTTTTTTTTTTTGTAATTTTACAGAACAGAAAGGTACATAATAGTTCTTTTGCAGCATGACCTTTGAACTTTACTGCAAGTAACTATGTTTTTATGTATGAGAGGGTGAGTGATTGGTCTATTAAAATATTGGTCACTTCAGAGAGCCCTGCGATGAAATTCACTGCATTATAGACTGACGTTACATGACTTGTTTACTTCCGACCTTTTCTCTGTCTGAGACACTGAAGCCTTCCACCCTCTGCTAACCAAGATACGCCGCCGCTTCCATTTATCCAGACGAAGCGCTCTGCCATTTCTAAAACTTGGGGGCTCCTCCATAGCTGCAGCATTATTCTCCATTCACTCGATGTGGCCAGCAAATGTAGTCGACGTATTTGGGCTTTTTGTACTACATCCACAGCTCGATAAAGCTCAAAGAATTCGCGGTTGTATTTGTATATTCTTCTTCATTCGCCCTCCTAGCTCGAAGGACTAAAAATCCGACTAAAATTGTTTCTTTCGAGGAAGCCCAGTTTAAGTTCACCCCTTCTGTTAATCGTCCGCATTCCCCAGTAGCTGAGCGTGCATTATCTGCTCCAGAACGAGATTGAAGACAGCGCATCCTTGCAGAAATCTGGTGCGTGTTTCAAATAGTTCGCAGGAGCTACGGGCCAGAAACGACACTAGTACGTGCCGATTAGTGTGTTGCAGAATGGTTTGAGAGTAGGCACATCGGAAGAAGGGATATGCATCGATTGTTCTTGAAAGAAACTTTTTGGAAATGGGGGCATATGCAGGTGATAGTCCAGTCATCGGGCATGATGCTTTCTACCCCACCATATATTTAAAGAGCTCTTCTGGTAAACCTTCTTACACATCTATCTCCTGTGTTTCTGTGACTAGGTTTCCGTTGTAGCTTTCGAAGAGCCTGTCTTAAAACCAGCAAACAAAATTTTCGATCGAGGGTCTCTTTAAGGCAGCGTATGGTCTCTTCTTGCCGTTTGAGCAGATTCATTATCCGATGGGTACAACCCACAATCTAAGATCAGGCCCTTGTTTTGACATTAGGACAGCATTTCATATTATAAAACAGTTTGTTCTGAGCGATATTTTCGAACAAATTTCCTTTTTTGACCAAATTGAGCCCTTAAAAGTGATTTGGGGAAATTCGACCCCCAAAGGGGGCGACAAGGGGGGTCACATTTCGTATGAAAAAATTCATATTTTTCATCCGATCAAACTCGGATTATGTACTCTTTATAAGTAATAAATAAAAGCTGTTTCCCTGATTTTGGAAAGTTGGCTCAGGGCCCGAGTTATTATAGCGACGGAAAAGGGGATTCAGCTTGTATAAGGATAACTTTTTTATCCCATCGATCACGTAGCAAATAAATGTTAGTTCGCGCATATTACGGTGCCAACCCACTTCGGGTTATGAGTGCTGCTGTTGACCCATTAAGGTCCTAATCTGCCACCGACTCTTTTCCTGGATTATTATTACCTCTATAGGTTTTGTGACTTACTTAGGTACTTACTTAAGATGGCGCTACAGTACGGGGTGGACCTGGGCCTAAACCAACAAGCGTCTCCAGCCAGCACCATCTTTGGCCAGCTGTCTCCAGTTTCGCACGCTAAGGTGGTTAAGGTCCCCTGCCACTTGCGTGCGACACCTGAGTCGCTATCGTCCTCTATCGTCTCTATCGTCCCTCGGGTGTGGATTCGAAGATCTTCCGGGCGGAGCATTCACGTCCATTCGCTCTACATGACCCAGCCACTTCAGTCGTTGAACCTTCACTCTTCTGGCTAGGTCGATGTCGCTGTACAGCCCGTACAGTTCGTCGTTGTATCTCCTCCTCCATTCAACGTCTATGCAAACAATTAAACGAAGATGTAATGTATTTTCCTCTCAAAACAACCAAGAGTTTCCTCGACCGCTTTTGATAAACTCCATGCCTCTGCACTATAGAGAAGGACTGGGAATATTAGGGTCTTATAAAGGGTCACTTTAGTTGTTCGAAAGAGGCCTTTGCTACTCAAAAGCTTTCTTAGCCCAAAGAAACAGCGATTGGCAAGAGTTATTCTTCATTTAATCTCAACGATGCTGTCATTGCCTGATGAGTTCATAGCGGAGCCTAGGTAGACAAAGTCCTTAACCACCTCAAAGTTATAGATATGTATCTATCAATAGTGACATTCTGTCTGATACGTCGGTGTTGGGTGTCCTTTCTTGATGACAGAATATAACCTCGCTGTGTGACTGCGTTAGATATAAATTCGGCTGTTACAACCTTCAGATTCTCGGATAAATCTTTCATCGTTGTCCGATGTAGAAGCGGCAAAGTTGATAGGACCTTAGGATACAATATATATTTTTTTTCAGATGTTGACTCACACAAACCACTGGTTCACTTGTGTCCGAACCTATTAATTTTATTCAATCAATGCAATAGATGAAGAAACCATCAGTTTAATCAGTTACGCACTTAATGTACGAACGTCCTTAGATGATAAGTCCACATCGATTTTTTGTTACCATAGCCTAAAAAAAAATTCCATAGTAACATTGGACAATATATATAAGTAGGTATAGGTTCTTGGAACTTTTCTTTTAAGCTACCCTTATAATAACATCTCTTTGGTTATTCTAATTAGCTCAATTTCCAGCTAATTAATTGGCGTAATGTCTTGAAGTTCGTTACGATGTCCAAACAATATACTGAAAGCGTCGATCTTCTCTGTGACACATCAAAGTTATTTTCATAAAAACGACCTACACAAACACACATACACATATAAATTTGTTGGGAGTTAAGTCTCAAAGTATACTCAGTGTAATTTAATTATGTAATGTTTCCATACTCCATGAAATAACTACTTAGTGCCTCTACCTATATAGATATCCTTGATTTTCTAGGAAGACAAAATTCCCTTAATTATGTTGCCATGTTATTCTTGTAAAGGCCTTTGCCCTATAGCTGGGTATATTATGCAAAAGAAGGACATAATAGGGTTTTTTTTTTTCTTACTTGGCCGTAAGCATACACATAGGTTTACCATCTTTTTTCAACTTTACTCTGTCGTATTGATTTTAATTTGACTTGCATTCATTTGCAGCTCTGAACGGAGCCGAAGATGTGCTATTCAAAAGAGCCAGACACGTCATTACGGAAATTAAGCGCACACAAGAGGCTTGTGATGCACTGCGGGAATGTCAATTCGAAAAGGTGAGTCTGTGGTACACATAGCGGTGGTAGATATATATGACTGACTTGTCCAAAGTGTGAACGCGGGGTGATGCTGCCTTTGTAAAAATGTCCTGCCAGAATTATACTCATTTCTTGTATTTTATTTTTTATTTTTAATTACGCTCGAAAGTTACTGGTGGTGGGTTGGTGTATTTCAACGACCGACAAATAGGTATTCCTCTGAGGTCTTGTTTGATAATTGTACTCCGCGGAACGCTACTTTTGCAAACTCTTTCAGAGAGATATTTCGTCTAGTCTAAAATTTGAAATTAAATTACATTGCATTTCGGGATAGGCCTTGTATCTCACAAGACAAAGGAGTCTAGAAACATGGGTAGTGGGTAGGTATATACACTTTAATAAAAATGCAGCAGGTAGTACCTTTAATCGTGGACTTACTTCTGAGCTTTACTTCTTACTTTTAAAGGGTGGTTGAGAAAACCACGTAAGTATGAAAAGGTTCGGTTTATTGTATTGCCTATATGGCGGTTTGTTGGTTGACGAACATGTGAAAAACATCGTCGTCTTGGTCAAGGTTACATAAGGTGAACACCTGTGGCTGGGCCCCAAATTCCTTCTCTGGAGTCGTCTAAAATTCAATTAAGATTGCTTCGGCTAACTCGTACCAAATTTTAATTGGCGAGTAGTTAGTACCTACACCTTTTCGCTGTAACAAGTTTTTTTTTTTTTTTTGGAAACAGGAACTTTAAGCTATGCAAGAGTTCTTTCTTTGATGTGAGGTAAATGTAAAGATTGTAAATAGGTGTTTATGATTAAAAGAGCAATTGGTTGTGGAACGGCGAATTTGCTAACGAGTCATCGACGACGAAAGTGAATCACGAACAACAGAAAAACCAATGCTTCAATGATAATTTCTATTACAGGTTTATTATACAGCTTAAGATGTTACCTCGTTGACGGACAAAAAAGAGAAGAGGCCGTGCACTCGTTTATTGAGTTTTCGACACCAAAAAAAACTAAGAAAATAAATATTAAAGAGAGAACGATAACAGCTATTATGAACACTTGTTTTTCATAGGGTAAATAAACAATTATTGGCAAAATATAATTAATACAAGAAAAAACATAGAATTTAAAGAATACAAAATGAAAATTATATATAAAGAATGAAGTCACAAATAAGGCAACGTATATGAATACTAAACATTCAGCCCCCTCCTGGAAGACTCAGGTCTTTCAGAGAAAGGTAAAGGAGCTAGTTTGACAATAGGTCGAACATATTCGCCAGTTTGAGTGGTTATCGTGGCAACTCGAACACGTTGGTCTCTTCCAGGATGGATGGTCTTGACTCGTCCGAGGATCCATTTGGATGGCGGAAGGTTTGGATCTTTCAGCATTACGACATCATTAACTTTCAGGTCTGCATTTACATTTTGCCATTTTGGGCGCTGCTGTAGTGAAGTTAAATATTCAGCATGCCACCGCCTCCAGAAACCTTGTTTCAGTGTCTGTAAAAGAGACCAATTAATTAAAGGACAAACATTTTGCTTAAAATTATCTGGACGAGGAACACATGTATAGTTTTCACCAATCAAAAAGTGAGCAGGGCTTAGGGCGATGGGATCCATGTCTGAGGTCGGCCACATAGGTCGGGAGTTTAATAACGCTTCTATTTGAGTTAGTAACGTATACATTTCCTCATACGTCAAGCGATGATCCTTAATAACTCTCTTTAGGTGTAATTTAGTAGATTTCACTCCCGCCTCCCACAAACCACCGAAGTGAGGAGAAGAAGGGGGAATAAACTTCCAAGCGATGCTGTCCCTGGAAAGATGATCAGCAACAATTTCATTATGTTGTTGGCTGATGATAAGTTGAAACATTTCGTCGAGGCTGCGCTTTGCGCCGTGAAAGTTAGTTGCATTGTCGCTCCAGATTTCTGCAGGTTTCCCACGACGCGACGCGAACCGATCGAGAGCTGCGAGGAAGGCAGCCGAAGAGAGATCGCCGACTAACTCCAGATGTATAGCCTTGGTAGTGAAGCATACGAAAAGCGCAATATAGGCCTTTACGAACTTGGGGTTTCGTCCCCTTGCCAAGCGTAAAGTGATGGGTCCCGCGAAATCTACACCCACCCTACTAAAGGGGCGTGAATATTGAACACGCTCAGCTGGTAAATTGGCCATAAGTTGCGCGGATGAAGCCTTTCGATATCGAAAACAATGTACGCATTCTTGAACCACCTTACGCAAGAGATTACGGCACCCGATTATATAAAATTCCTGTCGAAGGAGAGCGAACATTTGAGATACACCCGCGTGCAAGTGGCGATTATGAATATATTCGACGATGAGTTTCGCGAACCGAGTTTTTTTGTCGATTATAACGGGGTGTTTAGTGGAATAATAGACGTCTGATTCCTGGATACGGCCACCGACGCGAAGAACTCCACAAGTATCCAAGAAAGGGGTTAGAGCTGCCAACTTATTACCCTTTTTAAGCACTTCACCTTTCATTATAGTATTTATTTCCGAAGAGAAACATTGAGATTGATGAAATAGAATCACCTTCGTTTTTGCGCTTAAAAGTTCATCGGAAGACAACCACCGCTGGTGTTTTGAAACAGAGTTTATCCGCGAATTTGTAATAAACCGATATACACGCGCAAGTACACGTATAACTTGAATGTATCGAGACGAATTGTTTATCAAATCACCGATTATATTGGTATTGTTAATTTTCGACACTAAAACCGTAGCAGGCGGATTTTTCCGTTCTTCTAAATGTTCGATTGAGATGTCCGTAGTTGAATACTCCATATTTGGCCAATGAGCTCGTTCTTTCTGCAACCACGATGGTCCGGACCACCATAGATCATTTTTAATTAAATGAGTAGGTAGAATACCACGAGTTGCGCAGTCAGCAGGGTTATACTGAGATCGCACATGATACCATGACTTCCTTGGTATTGACGACAATATCTCAGAAGTGCGATTTGCTATAAATACTGACCATCTTTTTGGCAATGACGAGAGCCAATAAAGAACAATGGCAGAGTCAGTCCACGCGAAAACTTGTATATCTTTATATTGTAAAGAAGATTTAAGTTTATTTACTAATCGGATTAGTAGAACTGCTGCACAGAGCTCTAGGCGGGGAAGGGAGACGACTTTTATAGGTGCTACTCTGCTTTTTGAAGCAACGATCGTGCAGGTTATGTTACCACTTTCGTCCACACTCCTGCAGTATACCACGGCTGCGTAGGCGTCTAGAGATGCATCGCAAAAAGCGTGAAACTCCACGGTATTTTTGCGAGTCCACATGATTCGTGGGATACTCAGATTTTGTAATACTGGAAGCTCTTGACGAATGACGCTCCACTGTTTGGAGTGCTCTGATGATATAACATCATCCCATTTGTACTTTTTTCGCCAAAGCTCTTGAAAGAGGATTTTAATTCCTATGACGACTGGAGCTAGAAAACCAATTGGGTCGAATATTTTCGAAGACTCCGATAGAATTTGCCGCTTCGTTAACGGTAAGCTATCACTCAGATTGACCTTATATGAAAAGGAATCCCTTGCAGGTGACCACTGCAGGCCTAGTAACTTTACGGAGCTGTATTCCTCAAATTCCCTTGGAGATTGCTCACGTTGATCTTCCGGCAAGCTAAGAAGTAGTGGCCAAGAATTAGTGGTCCACTTGCGAAGGTTAAATCCACCAGATCGGAGTAAATTAACAAGCTCTAACCGCAGCGACGTGACTTCTTCTATCGAATCAGCACCAGTCATAACGTCATCGATATAAAAGTCATTTAACAGGACTTCTGCCGCTCGAGGATACGTATCTCTTGAGTCAAGTGCCAATTGATAGAGTGTGCGTACTGCCAAGAACGGAGCGCACGCAGTACCGTAAGTGACGGTCAGAAGGCGGTAATGTTTAAGAGGTTTGTCATTGGAATTTCTCCAAACTATTCTTTGAAAGTTTGTATGGTCTTTAGACACACGAATCTGTCGAAACATCTTTTCGATATCTCCAGATATGGTATACAAATGACGACGGAATCGAATACAAATTGAAAACAGATCACGTTGATAAGTCTGACCAACAAGGAGGGATTCGTTGAGAGATATATTGTCACAGGACTTAGCCGAGCCGTCAAACACAACCCTGACTTTGGTTGTACTACTATCATGTTTCATGACGGCATGATGCGGTAAATAATAACATCTACTCGACGACACATCAACTTCATCGGCGGGTACCTCCTCCATGTGGCCGAGACTCAGGTATTCGTTCATAAAATCTGTGTATTTCTCCTTCAAATACTGGTTGGACTCGATTCTGCGTTCGATTGATTGAAAACGGCTCAACGCGAGTTTAATGCTGCTACCATAATCTGTCTCCTCATCAGTTTTGAAGGGTAAGTTGACTATGTACCTGCCATCAGGTAAACGTGAGTGGGTCTTGACGAAGATATCTTCGGCGCGTTGATCTTCAATAGACATAGTATTAGATTCATGTTGAATTTCTTCGAGACGCCAGAAGCGCTCGAGATCGAAAGATGGGACATTTTCTAGTCGAGTACAGAACGAATTAATATTATTCTTTGATGAGGTGAGATTGCTCATATTTCCGCAAACAACCCAGCCAAAAATAGTCGGTATAACATTGGGCATTCCATTCTGGCCTTGTATGGCAGAGCCATTGAATATGCTGAAAGCCATATCAGCACCGATGAGCACGTCAATATGCCCAGGCAAATTGAAATTTGGATCAGCCAATGTAAAGGTCGAGAAAATACTAGGATCAGGGATGTTTGAGAACGAAGAAGGAACTAACGACGTAAGTTTAGAGACCACATAACAATTAACTTCCACAGACTCCTGCGCAAAACGAGAGAACAGTTTCAATGTTACAATACCGTTTGTTGTACCAGCTGATGTAGTACCAACTCCAAAGATAGGAATACGAGCAGTGTTTCGAGTGATTCCCAACCGCTGAACTGTCTGTTCGGTCACAAAGGATACTTGTGATCCGGAATCCAGCAACAAGCGAATATTTTGTAGCGTACCTTGCTTATCATGGACACGAACAACGGCAGTGGGCAATAATGTTTGATTAAAACGACTGTTATTAAGCGAATTATCTCCTGGCGATATTGCTGAGCAATGCGAAAGTGAAGATATTTGTGAAGTCGATGGTACATTATCATTCGATGAATTTTCAGGAACATTAGCAGGACTTGTTGACGACGGCTGTTGAGATTGTAAATGGACAAGCGAATGATGACGCGAGCTGCATACTCTGCAACGGAAGTTCGAGCGACACCTATTCGAAGCATGACCATGACGTAAGCAGTTAAAACACAGAGAGTTTTCCTTTACAAAGGTGCGACGTGTACTGATGTCTAACGATAGAAACTGGGGACATTTCGATAGCGTATGATCCGATTTACAATGTGGACACGTTTTCTTAGACTCAGCGAAATGGGAGTGTATAGCCTTGGGTACCTTACCGCGAGAATGATTCGGACGAGAAAGTGTTTGACAAGCTTCCAACGCATCGCAACGTAATTGTAGAAATGATATGAGTTGGTCAACGGTGCAATCATCACTTGATCCTACCTCCTCTGCCCAAGCCTCCCTAGTGTCTTGATCTAGCTTTTGCAGCAACAAAAATATTACCCAAGGGTCTCTAGTACTAGATCCTAAAGCGTTTAATCCTCGTATTGTGGCATCAGCAGAGTCGGTTAGTTTCCGAAGCGAATTGATAGAATTATTGCCTGAATTTACACTGGGTATCGAGAGAAAGAACTGGATATGCGATTGGATTATCAGGCTGGCCCGATCGTACCGCTTTTCTAACCGATCCCATGCGTCCTCATAGTTGGCATCAGATACGGTTATGTGCCGAATTAAGTCGGCTGCATCATCGCGTAAAAAGGATTTGAGGTAGTGAAATTTCTCAGTTGCCGATAGATTTTTATTAGTATCTATTGAACCAAGAAATAAATCCCTAAAGGACGGCCACTCTTTGTAGTCTCCGGAAAATAACGGAACACTATACTTTGGTAAAGAAATCGAAGACGATTCTTTTGGCGCCGTGAATTTCTCGAGAAAGGATGCTTGTTGGGTAGCTAATTTTTCGATGGAAGATTCTGTCACGACGGGTGTACTAACAACTTTTCTTTCGCGGATAATTTTGGCAAGTGTCGATTGAGCCACATAATACTTCGACTCATACTCCGCAAAATCTGTTTCAGGATCAAAGTAATCAGCTTCACCTGCGAATTGGAAGAGCTGGTTGCTTAATGAATCGAACTCTTTCCACGCTTCTTCCAATTTCTGCAAGCGCAATTCCAGAAGCTCAAGCGAAACACGGTCGTCGATGCTTTCCGCGAAAGTTGACGCACGCGTAAGTAACCCTTTTACATGACCCCGTTTTATCTTTATAGCATTCATATTTAAGGACAAGTCTTCAATATTTTAGGAAATTGATTATAACGAATTTGTAATAGCACAAGTAGAATCAGTTATATAAGATTATCACACCACGTGATTTGCAATAAAAGTCATAGATTTCGCACAAACAAGAAATATGCAAATAAATATTCGATTTTATACCGATTAATGTTCAAAATCTGGCTAAGAAGGACCAAAAATGTTTATGATTAAAAGAGCAATTGGTTGTGGAACGGCGAATTTGCTAACGAGTCATCGACGACGAAAGTGAATCACGAACAACAGAAAAACCAATGCTTCAATGATAATTTCTATTACAGGTTTATTATACAGCTTAAGATGTTACCTCGTTGACGGACAAAAAAGAGAAGAGGCCGTGCACTCGTTTATTGAGTTTTCGACACCAAAAAAAACTAAGAAAATAAATATTAAAGAGAGAACGATAACAGCTATTATGAACACTTGTTTTTCATAGGGTAAATAAACAATTATTGGCAAAATATAATTAATACAAGAAAAAACATAGAATTTAAAGAATACAAAATGAAAATTATATATAAAGAATGAAGTCACAAATAAGGCAACGTATATGAATACTAAACAATAGGTAATAATTGAAAACGCGTCTTTTTTCCAATGAGCTCTTCTGAAGGAGATTAGTATAGGGAAAGTTCCAATAAAATAAAAAAAGTCTTCTTTTGTTCGAAGGTTGCATAAGCTACATTCCTCATTCCCGTCGCTTAAATGTGGTCTAAATTTCAATCGAAGTAGTTCGCCTCTGGCCTTGAAGATGTTCCGGCCGCGATTTTTTGCTCTAAAGATTTGAATGTATTTATTTTTAAATATCAAGTATCGCAATCTAAATAAAAATTGAGCCTTAAAATTGTGTTCTTTTGTCACCGATTCACGCCTTAACGCATTTACCGATTTTAACCAAACTTTCACACATCTTTGGTGTTGGTCTATGTATGGTTTTTGTGTTGGTTTTTGAAGTTGAAGTTTTGTTGAAATCGGAAAACGTATATGTGTGTGTTGTGCGTGCGTGAAAAAACACATGACTTTAAGTACATCTATATTTATAAAAATGAGTTTAAAATATGTTTGTCCGTTTATATCTCGAGTTTGGCTACACCGAATTTGATGATTCTTTATTTTCTGGAGAGTTACTTTTTTGTAGCAGGTTTATATGTAAAAAAATTGGACAAAGGGGAGTGGCACCTCCCATACAAAAAACATGGTACCTATATCTCAAAAACCATAAAACCGATTGAGCTCAACTTTTGAGAAAATCTTTGTTTTTGGCACAAAGTCTATTCTATGAAGTTTGGACGTAATTTCCAAACTTGTTATCACCTGGAATGTGGTCACACTCATCATCAATGAAGAGAGATAAAATAAAAGGGCTCAGCACACGTCCTTGTGGAACATCAGATTTTGTAGGGAAAGTGGATGATTTTAGTTTTCTGTTACATACCACTGCGGACGTATTTGAAAGAAGTTGGTCGTAGATTCTAGTAATTTTTAACGATAGGCCTATAGCTGCTTTGAATAGCAATGAGCTTCTGTTGACTTTGTCAAAGGCAACTTTGAGGTCCACGAAAAATACTTTAAACTTCATTTTTTTCTCTATAAAGTGTTTTGCTATAAAAATCTGATCTACTATCGACAAATTGATTCGAACATTATAGAGTGAAAAATGTTAAAAACGCTATTTTGTTCCACCCAAGTCGCTGACCCATGGTAGTATTTGAGTGACCAGTTTTCTTAGCGAACTAAGCATTGAAATTCCCTTGTAGTATTCAGGTAGAAAAGGATCTCATTTTTTTAAAAATGACACAGACGTTATAGCTTTTAAAACATTCCGGGAATGGCTCATTAAGAAAAATTATATTCAAAAATTCTTTGGCTCAGATGGTATTTTTCTATTATTTTTCTTATTTTTTAGAGCTTCCAACATTTCTGACATAATTATATAGTTGAGTCTAATTCATCGTTATATACACTAGGGAGTGCAAAAGAAATAAGTTTTTGATTTGGGTCTCGAAGTAGGGTATCTCGAAAGAGTTTATCTACTACACTGATTGCAGTCGATATCTTTTTTTACACTCTTCCGACATACATAAGACATTTCGTCAAAAAGCTTTAGAGTCTCGCATGGACAAAATAGATGCCGACTTTTCAAAATACACAAATATACTGTCTAATGTCTTATATGCAACTTGTCCATATATCAATATCTACAAAATAATTTTATCTCGTAAGGATTTTTTTAAATTTATTACTCCACTTAAATTCCAATAAACTCGATCATTAAATTTAAGAGCTAAGGTCTGTTTTATTCAGTTTTTATTTCGTTTCTAAATGTCTTTGATTTTTAACAGCCAATCAATCGGATACGTATCTTACTTCTTGACATCGTAATAAACATTTTTAAATGAAACTCAACCGAGTGGAATTTAGTGCTCGATGAAAATCGTTTTTTTGACCTGAAAATTGTAAATTCGCGCGATTGAATTTGAATACACTTAAGTTGGATTTTTTTTTCCAATATAAATCATGAGTGGAGATAGTTTCAATGTGTAGTAGGTATAGCAGTTATAATGTCAGTATGAATTTTTTTGAAATATACCTTTAGATTCTAAGTGCATGGACTTAAAGGACTCCTTCCCAGGTCGATTTTAAGTGAGTAGAAAAGGGAAGAGATTTTCGGTATAATCTATACCCTTCTTTTCTCAACTTACCTAAACGTCTTCCTGTCTCGTCCGACACGACTTTCATGGGTAGGCAATTGTAGATAGACCTGCACGTGATGCAGTTGTAGCATATATTTTTAAACAAAATATTTTATCTAATACTAGCTGACCGGGCAAACGTTGTTCTGCCTAAAATAGTTATTTTAAATATTTCAAGATTTATTTTGATATTTTTGTTCAATTATTTTTTTTTTAATAGGAATGAAGGCGGATAGCTTCAGTGGTTCAGTGGCCATTATCGGACTTACATACGTACCAACGTTTTTATATAATATAGCTGTACCCGCCCTGAGTTGCCACGCCCTTTTGTCCAATATTGACCAATCGGGAACTCTCCCGGGATAATACCTAAGATTGTCTGTAAATTTGAGCTCAATCGGTTCGACGGATATAAGATTTTGAATGTTTTTTTTTTATGGGCGGTGCCACGCCCCTTTGTCCAATTTTGACCAAAACTTTACATAAACCATCTACACGACCATACGAACAAACCCTAAAAATTTAATCGAATTCGGTTTGACCGTTCGCGACGTCAAATTAAAATCAAAGAAGGATAAAGTTCAGCCACCAACTCAATGGAAATGCGAATACATAATTATCTGCTTTCCTGTCTCGATCAGCACAAACGCCCTGCATCCATGATGTCAATATATACCCGTACCCGTGCAGCACCATCGTGTTAGCCAAGTGAAAGGACTCAACTCGCACAATAACCGAAATCAGGAACGTACCTCGTTCCCATTTTGCCGAACTCTATTTGAATAACGAACGAGGCAGAAAAAAAAGGGATAGTGTCCCTTTGGAAGAGGACTTCCCTATCCTGGGATGCTGGAAAAACCCTTATCCTTTTCACGCTTTGAAATTAAAAAGCAGAAAATACGGATGTTCTCCCTCGTCGCCCCCATCTACAGTACATGTGCGTGTGTGTGTTTGCACTCATGGTTACCAAAAAGGTTTCGAAAAATTTTCGCCGCGGATATGAAAAAAAAAAACACCGCCCGCGTTGTCGGTTGTTCAATCAAATTATTATTCCTGTTTATAAAAATGTAAAAAAAAAAATGATTTCAAAAGGGCACAAGCAATTAACGTTGGAGGTTTGTTAGCACTAGCGAACCCACTGCGCTACAGTCTGTTTTTGTTCCCTACTCCATGCGCGTATCCTGTGCGAAGAAAATGAAATAATTAGAAGCCCCACAGCCCGAACTCGCACTCGCTCGCTGTATGATCAAATTAGTGGGATTTTTCCATCCGATGAATTGAGCTGGTTTTTATGAGGCTTTCCACTGAATAGCCACATCCTTTGAATGGAGAATAATGAGCTGGCGTAAAAAAAAATATATCATTGTATCCATTTTATATTAGGATTTATATTTTACACATACTCCCAGGATACGTGTCACACGGGAATTCCCTTCTACAAATTACCACTGTAATTGTAGGTAATCCTTATGAATTAACCAAACACCCTCGCGCGATGAGAAATCCCTTTACACGAATGCTAGTTTCATTATTCTTGTTAACGTGTATATATCGTAGAAAGAAATGAGAAGAAAACTCTCCCCAAAGGACCTGACTCCCCATACAACTATACACACAATAGGAATAGGGATGGAAAAGAAAACGCATGACATATTTTCCTATTATGCCATAAAATATTCTTTCTTTACAAGTTTTATGGGTCCAAAAAGGAGCCAATATATGAGTGGGCGCTGGATTGGGGCATGGGGACTGAATGTCGACTTGAATCGAATTGAATCCTTTTTGTTGTTTGATTCCTTACTATAGTATAGATATAAATTTTCTTTCTTTTTTTTCTTTCATTGTTCTTATTCTCAGATGGGAAAACTAATGACACAGTCTCATATATCACTACGTGACGACTTCGAAGTGTCGTGCAAAGAACTGGATGTCCTTGTGGATTCAGCCATTAATTGTGCCGGCGTTCTGGGATCACGTATGACTGGTGGTGGATTTGGTGGCTGTACGGTGACACTAGTTGGTCAAAGTTCGGTCGGGAATGTGATTGCAAGGATGCGAGAAAATTTCAACGAAAAATTCAATAATGCCGGAGTGAATCTGGAGTTTTACATCTGCACACCCAGCGATGGAACTAGGAGAATTTAATTTTGAATCGAATACGTGAAAAAAAAAAAAAAAAAAAACGAAAAACCAGCAGGACACTGGAACATGAAGGTGGCGATAAAAACTTTCCTCTCGATGGACGTGATGAAAGGGTAATTTGTCCCACAGTTCATGTGACAATGTACAAGGTATGTCTATACGACGCGCAATTGTTATCTACGTGTGTTAAGAGTGTACGTGTTATATTCGTATCTTATATATTTTCAAATAAAAAAAAAGAAGAATGAGAATGGTTTTTGATGAAAAGGACTATTGCTTTTCCGTCTTTTTTTTATAGTGTTTAAGATTTTAACGATTTCTAAAATAACCTATCTAAATAACAGCTGCTACTTCCTGAAACGTGTTTCGTTTATTTCATTGGCATTTATTTAGAATTTTTAACTGCATGTTTCCCTATATCCTATACAGTTTAGGAGATCAAGCGCAGTACTGTTGAGAGTGAATCTAGCCAACTAAGAAGGATCTAGGAAATAAGAAGCTCTTTTGTCCGAGGTACAACTATTCGACTTCGTTCAAGGAGTGTACCTTCTTATCTATGTCGTGGGATTTTTTTGTCTCTATCTGTCCCTCGCTAATTGCCGCACAGTGAATGCAAGTGCTTACAGTATAGCGACATTATTAGAAAATATGTTTTCTGAAATAGCATCAACTCTAAATAGTCCTCGAAAAGTAGGTACCATCAACTACCCTAACATTCACCGAAATCAGGAAAGTTGTTCAACCGCCTCATCAAGTCCCAGTCGAAATAAAAAACATGTGCCATCTGGAGATTAATAGGGAAACAATTTTCTGAAGAGAAAAAATGGGTTTGTTCGATTCATTTGGGGACTGGAGGGAGTTAAATAACTTTAGGTAGGTTCTTCTCGTGCGTTTGACAAAAAATGTCCGCTGTAAATTTTACAACTTATATCAATCAATTGCGACGGTGACTTTCTCAAAGGCTGAGGTAAGTATCTTAGGTCTAGGTTTAGCTTTGCCCGAAGGAATCGCTCTACTTTGGGACGATGTAGCTATATGAGAAAGAGGAGAACCGGATTCATGGTTGAATACAAAGGGAATAAGAAAAAACCTCATCTGTGGTAGATTACTAAAGATTGTCTTCAGGCATTCAGTTTTAAAGATCGGACTAATTGGTGGAGATAGTGGAAACACTGGATCACTCAAAACAGGTCGTGATCGCGGTAAACTTTTCAGGAATCTATTTAGGTCACAACAGCCCTTGGCTTGGATAGAACGGGAGCTGAAGTTATTGTAATGTAAGAAGCGGTTAAGTCTGCGATGTCAACATTTTCTTGCAGCAAGGCTCATTCGTCCCAAAAAATAAAAAACGCACTGTTAGCAATCTGGCAACGTCGAGACGAAACCGAAGTAAGATGGAAAAAGAAGAGGAGAAACAAGTTGGGAAGAAAGAGGCTGTTGAGATTTTTGGCTGCGACGTGACGGTTCGTTCGGGAATTTTACTCGGTGAAAAACAATTAAAAAGTCGCGAGATCTTTCTTTTAATTTAATTTAAAAAAAAATAACTGAATATTTATGAAATAAATTATATTTTATTGACTACCGAAAAGGGAGTTCGTAATTCTTATTTTCGAGGCGAAGCACGCGACGTTTTGGGAAGCTTATTTTCTATATTCTATACGTTTTTTTTTTTATAACATCTCAGAAGTGGGATAGGCGGAATTGTCTCCTAATATTTCTTTGTGAATATAAAATGAACTCGAAATATTACCACGCGCAAAATTCTCATTAAAAATTAACAAATAAAATTGGTGAATCGTGAATTACCAAAGACAAGTAGGTAGTAACATGTCGGAGCGTGATGAAAGAGCCGCAGAGCGTGTTAGGCAGCGGGAGCGAGAAGCAGAGATACGCTTAGAAGAGGAAGAGCGACGGCAAGGAGAACGAGATAATGCGAATAAGATGGCGAATGAACAGCGAGAACGAGACGAAAACAATGAACCGATGATGAATGACAGTAGCGGCGAACGAGAGGGATTAGAACGAGGTGCTGTTGGTGGTGAAAGAAATTTGAGAGAAACATTTGAGCTGCCAACAAATATGGCTCATGACGATCGCAGTTGGGACAGACTGATTGGGCACATGATTCAAGAAAATCAGTTGCGAAATGAGCAAATAAATAAACGCGACAAAACAATCGAGACACTGATCGAACAAATTCAAAACACGACAAGAATTGTACCAGATGCACGCAGTACCCCGAGATTGGACGAAAACACAACATTTAATTACAATATAATGCCGGACTTGATAAAAAGTATTGAGCAGTTCGATGGAGAAGGCGATGGAATGGCAGCACGATATTGGATAAATACAATCGACAATATGCGGAAACTTCATCGCTGGTCTGACGGATATGTTTTGGATGCTGCAAGAACGAACTTGGTAGGAGGGGCTAGGAGATGGTTCGCGGCGAGGGCTGATGAAATTTTAACTTGGGCCGACTTCCAAGCTGCTTTTAAAAAAACATTCCTCGTCGAAGAAAACCTCACAACTCATTGGCAACGAATGGTCAACAGGGTCCAACAACGTAACGAGACATTAACCACATATTTTCACGATAAGTATGATCTTTGCCGTAATCTAAAATTAAGTTTTGATGAATCCAAAGAACTAATTTTGACGGGATTATGGGCAAGAGAAACAGCGAATGCACTATTGGGATGTCGACATCTGGATGCGGATGACCTACTACATGCTATTCTCAAGCAGGAGAAAATGTCGAATTTACGAGGGGAACGAATTGGACCATCCAGAACGGAACAAATAACAAATAAAGATGCTAATCGCAGCGATAACAACAATAATGACCGCCCAACAGAATTTGTGTGCTATAACTGTGGCGTTGGTGGTCATTTGTCACGAAACTGTCCAGAACCGAGACAAGAGCCAACATGCTACAGATGCAAGAAAAAGGGTCACATTTCTCGCCAATGCCAAGAATTCCCAAACCGAGGAAACGTGAATCAGGTGACTGGATATCCCAAAAATGGAGCTGACAAATATTTGAAGAAAGTTAGTGTGGGTGGTAAAATGTTTAATTCGTTCATAGATATGGGTAGTTCCGAGTGTATCATTAAGATGACAGCAGCTTTAATGAATGGGTTTCAAGTACATCATGGAATCCTAGAACTAAAAGCATTTGGACCTGCGAACTATAAAGTTATATCTCCTGGATGGATTAAGGCACCACTAATTGTCGACGATGCCTCTGCGGACAACGTAATCTTCAGGGTGGTACCAGACGACGTACAGGCATGCGATGTTCTGATTGGACGCACATTTACCGAGTTATCGCATGTGGTATACCAGAAAATTGGCGATGAATTAAAATTTTTGGAGAAAACGGAGTTTCAGCCATACAAGGACATTGAAATCGATGAAGACAACATCATAACCATCAAGACAGAATCGCCACTACAAGCTGAATCAATAAACATTCTAACTACAGTTCAAGGTGACACACAACTTTTATTACCGATTGTAAATATCGGAGATGAAGATATTCCAGATAACGAAATACTTACCATCAAGCAACAAGTGCCATTATCAAAGACAAATGGCGATAGTGTTGGACGAAAAATAGAACTAGAAGATGTTTGTATTGGGGAAGAGCAACCTCCACAAGTAGTCAATGAATTGGTTGGTATTTTGAACAAGTTCAAAGATTGTGTATCATTGGGACCGAACGAAATTGGGTATCATGCCGATTTTAATATGGAGATTGAAGAAATTCCCGGAAGTAAACCAGTGCAATCGAAACCGTATCCAACGAGCGAACTAGAAAAAGAAAAGATACGCAACATCATTGCCGACTGGAGAAGGCTAGGAGTGGTGACCGAAATTCTGCGTATTCCAGTCCAGTTTTGCTCGTACGCAAGAAGACAGGAGATTCGAGACTAGTTGTGGATTACCGGCGTCTAAATAATCAAACGGTTAAGGTCAATTTCCCTCTACCAAACATCGATGACCACGTAGCATTGTTGGCTGGTGCAAAGCTGTTCATTGTGCTAGATTTAGCGCAGGGGTATCTTCAGATACCAATTCATCCGAAGGATCGACACAAGACAGCGTTTATCACACCGGAGGAGACGGGTGAGTTTACTCGTATGATTTTTGGATTAACAAATGCACCATTTTATTTTACGAAAATTATGCAACGAGTCCTAGGACCTCTTCGAAACCGAGTCGTACTTTTCTATCTAGATGATATACTTATACCTGGACGTGACTGGGTCGATTTGAGAGAGAGGCTTATATTGGTTTTTGAGTCGCTGCAAAAAGGTGGCTTAACCATACGATTGAGCAAGTGCGAGTTTTTAAGACGACGAGTTAACTACTTAGGATTCATAATTTCGGACAAGGGTATCGAACCGGGTGAGCGAAAATTACATGCAATAGAAAACTTTCCTAGGCCGAAAAATGTGCATGAGGTGAGACGTTTTCTGGGATTATCAGGATTTTTTCGGCGATTTGTAAAGCAGTTCTCGTTACGGGCATCTCCTCTATACGATTTATTGAAAGTACAAAAGGCATTCGAATGGAGTGAGGAAACCGAGAAAGCTTTCGAAGATCTCAAAAATGCCTTACTAAGCAAACCAATCCTTCAATTATTCGATCCCAAAAAGTACAGCGAACTACACACAGATGCGAGCAGTCGAGGACTAGCGGCGATGTTATTTCAACGAGGTGACGACGGGAGAATGCATTTGGTGTATGCAATAAGTCGGATAACAGCAGAATCTGAAAAGTGGTATCATTCTAGTAAACTGGAACTGTTAGCAATTATGTGGGCAACACAAAGATTACGATTTTTGCTGATTAATATAGAATTCAAAATCGTAACTGATTGTCAAGCTTTAATTTTTCTCAATATACAGAAGACTCGAAATCCACAAATATGTCGATGGTACAACCTGTTGTGTGAATTCAATTTTACAATCGAACATCGACCTGGTACGAAACTAACACATGTGGATGCCTTAAGTCGTGCCCCCACCGAGAAACCTGACCCAGAGAACGTAGGCGACTTATGTGTGTTTACTTTAGCTTCAGATCAGGATGAAATCTTAATATACCAATCTCAGGACGACAATCTGCAGCGCAAAATACAAATACTGAAGAACAAAACCCCGGATATGTACACAGCTTACGAGAAAGGAGAAGTTCAAGGATTTGAGTTGGAAGACGGAATACTTTTTAAAAACATTAACGGCCAGATGAAGTATGTAGTCCCTAAGGCTTTGCGAAAATCATTATCTGTACGTTTCCATGATTTTCAAGGACATTTTGGATTGGATCGAACTCTAAGTAAATTGCAAAGATTTTACTATTTTCCAGGAATGCGACGTTATGTTAAACAACATATTGGAGCTTGTCTACATTGCTTACTAGCGAAAACTCGTACTGGGAGACCTGCGGGACAGCTAAATCCTATTCCTCCAGCATCGAAACCATTTATGGTCATTCATCTCGATCACATTGGGCCTTTTATAACAAGTTCAAAAGGGAATAAGTATATTTTAGTACTAGTCGACAATCTCACGAAGTATGTAAGGCTTGATGCAGTTCGAAATACCAGCGCTGACAATGTTGTCAGAAAATTAGACGATTTCGTATCCGAGTTTGGAGCTCCTGAGCGAGTGGTTTCCGATCGAGGCACATGTTTTACGTCCTCAAAATTCGAAGCATTTTGTGATAGGCATGGGATCATGCACACATTGAATTCTCCTCGACATGCTCAAGCGAATGGCCAGGTTGAGAGGGTCAATCGAACTCTTCTCCCGACAATTATGGCCACATTAGATGAAAATAAAGAGGGAAGAGACTGGGACCGAAAACTAAAAATGGTAGCAAGGGACTTGAACAATTCAGAAAACAAAACCACGGGGAGAACACCATTCGAAATGCTGTATGGCTATACACCGAGAATTGATGAAGGGCTTGGTAGACAGATGACCGTAAGTAAGGAAGCGGCAAACTATGAAAGACCTGAACTAGTTCGAGCCAAAGCGATTGAGAAAATCAAAATGGAACAACAAAAATTCAAAGATCGCTACGATCGAGGCAGACTACTCAACGTTCAGTATAACATCGGAGATATAGTTTATATGTCAACGTCTCCTCAGGCCACGGGTGAATCAACCAAACTACATCCAAGGAACAGAGGGCCATTAGTCATCACTAAAATCTTACCAGGCGATACTTATGGAGTCGCCACCTTAAGACTAGACTCAGTCGGAAGAAAGTATGCATCTACCGCTCACGTCAGTCAACTCAAATTGTTTAAACCAGCAGCCGATGAAGAAAATGATGCCGAATTGGAAATCGCATATTCTGAGCAACAGAAAAATTTATCAAGACCTCAACCGATACCGAATAAAGATGAAGAATCAGCAATTACATCAGTAGACGATGGCGGTGAACCAGAACTACAACCTCAACACTCTAGACCGAAAAGGGCTGTTAATCCACCCTTGCGACACAGGGATTATGTGAACTAAAAATTCTACTTTTGACTTAATGAATTGAATTTAAAACTATATTTTTTTTACTCATGATTTTCATAATATTTTTGATTTCATTTCTTTTATTATTTCAAATTGAAGTAGAAATTTTGTTAACACTTTAACTTAAATAACTTGAATACCTAATTACTATTCTCTTGTATAACAATATCAGATATATTCGAGGACGAATACGAGTTTAGGATGGCCGAATGTTAGCAATCTGGCAACGTCGAGACGAAACCGAAGTAAGATGGAAAAAGAAGAGGAGAAACAAGTTGGGAAGAAAGAGGCTGTTGAGATTTTTGGCTGCGACGTGACGGTTCGTTCGGGAATTTTACTCGGTGAAAAACAATTAAAAAGTCGCGAGATCTTTCTTTTAATTTAATTTAAAAAAAAATAACTGAATATTTATGAAATAAATTATATTTTATTGACTACCGAAAAGGGAGTTCGTAATTCTTATTTTCGAGGCGAAGCACGCGACGTTTTGGGAAGCTTATTTTCTATATTCTATACGTTTTTTTTTTTATAACAGCACACAAAGGAATAGTTGTGAAAAGCTAGGGGTAGGGTGCCTAAATGAACCTGTTGCACCAATTATTTTTACTTACAATATGGACGTTTAAAGAGCCTTAGAAAAAATATGCTTTGAAAGTCTGAAACAAGCCTTGGAAAATTCTAGGGTTAACCCAGGACAATAAGCATTCAGACGGGAACATCAAAACTCAAAGAAAGAGTCAGCAAAGGTTGCCCAGAAGGAGGTGTTCTTTCACCTTCATTGTTGACTCTATCTTTGTGACACTTTAGGAGGTTAGTATTGGAAATGCCGATAACATATATCTAACAATATAAAAGCTGTTAGAAATCACTTAGGTAGGGCCCAACGAAAATGCGGACACCCTTGGCCAAAGTAAAGTTGCTGGGACCAGAACCATTCTCTTCAATTGGTACAGGAATGGCTGAACAGCTGATCGACAAATGAATCATGGGGAAGAATAGGTAATTAGGTCAACCGTGGAACAAAGTATACAGTACGGGCTAAGATAGCAGTAAAGTGACCAACCTGCTCTAATCAAAGAAGGGTTTGAAACAGTTTAGTCGAGAAACAATGAAATGGGTGGTAGCAATTTCTACATTCCTTCGAATTTTGTTCAAGGAAGGTGGATCCATCGTGCACAGCAATTGAAGCTATGCCCATCCAATTTGTGGAAGATTTCTAACTTTTGCATTGCATTGCAATTGCTTTGACGTGACAGAGCTTTGGCTTTAACAGCGCCACACGGCACGCGATACCATCAATTTATTGCGGAAACATTGTTTTGCTAAGCTGGGTTTACTGTCAGTTTTGGGGCCTTATTTAATTTTTTTTGGGGCTTTATTTCATCGCAGTGGGGCCTTATTTCATAATTGAAATAACATTGAAATAACATTATGAAATAACATCCCAAATTTTAGGCCTTATTTCATTTTCGCTTTTGGGGCCTTATTTCCTGCAGCCGAATTTGTATACCTCTATACCTACAAAAAAACACCCTTTACGACACTATCTGGAAGGAGAATGAAGATCTTGAGAAATCTCTGGCACAAACGATAGCGCTGACAATCGAAACAGAAATCAGGAAGGGAAATCCAGAGAGTCTTTCAGGAAAATATGGATAGTGATAGGGTAGGTAGATGAAGACTGACCCGATACCTGATTTAGATAAATCTCAAATATAATATAAGACTATCTAAAACCACCTCCCTTTTCGAACTGACCGAATTATGTCCCCTCGACAGAACTACCTCAATTCTGAAAATTATACGACATTTTTGAGCAATTTTTTGAATTGGCGATGATTGAAATCCCTGGACTCTTACAAAATTCATAGTCTTGCTTGACGACGACTTGCATAACATGATCCATTTTTAAGACTTCTATTAATTGTACAAGCCCCTCTTTTCCACAGATGATAGGGTACCATCCGTAACTACAGAAGATATATTTCCGCGGGTTTGACACTTGGACAGCCTCGCCTTAGGGCATTACTTCGCTTTAGTTGGAATGAAGACTTACCCTATATTACCGCACCTTTTCATTTTACGTTGGTGCTCTAAGCGCCAAAGATCTCCTGTTTAGACCGTCTCTTCTCTAAACGTGTCCAATTAGTCTTCTTCAAATTTATTCCCTCCTGCAGAGTGTGGACACTGATAATGATACATTCCACCAGATTTTCCAGTTTGTGGAAGACATCATTTAGATAGAGTTGGGTCAATGACTTCCTGTCTTCTATTTACTCACCGATTGCGAAAAGTCCTCTTGTATGGGTTGTCGCTGTATTGAAAATGATAACGATAATGCCGATCCTGATATCGAACTGAAAATATCTGACACTTAGGCTTGGAAGGCTGACATTTTTTAACAGGCTTATTTTAGCTCAAAAGAGGTCTTAAAATTCGTCTTGTCAACACATATAACATCTCAGGAAATGAGACCCATATTCCTTCCTTGATTTGCACCCGCTTTTAAAATGTTGTCAGTGTCAAATACACCAAAACTGTCATGAGTATCTTAACTCCTCACCGATGTTCCTTATAAAACATAACCGCACAACAACTTTATTCCACGCAAGTAAACACATTACTCCTTCTTTATTGTGTGTCCTAATTCCAAGTACACCGAATTTTGCATACACTTAACGTGCATGACAATGTATGCTTCGCCATTGTAACATTGTTCTAGTCAATGTAACATCGCCATCATGCATAGCATACTAGTAGCAAACAAAACCACCAATGAATGTTATGCTATATGTGGTGTTATATGCAAACAACAACGGTCACGATAATTACCAAGTTGTAAGTCACATGATGCCGCACACTTTCTGACAATTTGAGAACTTTTGGAATTCAAAACTTTGTTCGACGTCGTCAGCGTCACTTTACAGGGCAATTTCATGTATGCGATGATGTCCTTGTTGTTGAATGCGCGCGTGCAATCGTTTGCATGAAATTTGACTTTGCGTGCTCAAATATTGATTTTCTCTCGCCAAAGTGGATGTCAACTTGGGGTGTTAATTAGGCGCCAAATTATCACAAAGTTCGGCGTCCACCACAAACGAGGTCAAGTCAATTTATGCCCGATAACTGATGTGTACACTTTTAAGTAATTCCTTCACAAACATTCACCCCCAACGGACAGGACATTGATTAATCCGCCCCTCATAAGGCTACATCACCACCACCACAATCAACACGCATAGTCAGTGTCAGGGTTGTGTGAAGTGCAGACATATGGTAAATATATTATCGACTGATCTGAATATGTGAACGATACATCCTTCCGGCTTGCCAGCAGCCATCGTCGTCGCGTCATTATCCTTTTTGTGCCAACACAAAACACTTCTATAGCACGCTAATGGTTATTCATCACAGGAATACCCACATCGATTAGGCAACTCAGTAGTATACTTTGGGGAGTTAGAGTTAGGCAGGTAAATGCTGATAAAGGATGTACGTTTGTATTTGCCATGGATTTCATAATTAATTTATTGCGTGTCTGGTGGGAGTTGCTGATACTTAGGAAACGTTTGATGTGTGGTGTCAGTTACTTGTCGGCCAATGAGGTGTTTTGCGTGCAATTTGCAATGACGCTTTAGCAAATCGAATAAGGGAAAAAAGGGTGCGGTAGCGGTTGCCTTCTCGGGTGATATAAGTCAATCCGTTCTGATTTGTTGAGGTTCCATGTGGAAATTCTTGTAATCTAGACATTAACGATGGCCAGAATAATGGGTCTACAATTAGTTGATACTATGATCGGAATTGGATTTAGATGGATGATCCAGCGGTGGTAGGTATACGACTTACATAATAGGTTAATTGATGCACAACTTACGGTGCAGGGAAATGAGTCCCCTGGAACTATTCCACTGAAGAATTCAGATCCCACCTAGTGGGAAATAAAACTTTCGTGAAGTGGCTTACACCGCTCCAGTTTTTATGGGCCGAATCAACGTTGACAGCAGGAAAAGTCAAGTGACAGCTAGCGCTGATGATAGTTCTTCGTTGATTTTAGTGTTTGGAAAATGCTTTAATTTTAAAATCAATTAGATATCTGTATAGATGTCTTGGTAGTAGGTATAGCCATTTAAGCTCAAGCTTGTGAAGACCTTCTATAGTTCATCAAAGAAAGCTGCTATACTAGTTAAGTGTAGGACAGTATGACAATTGTTTCTATCTTTTCAATGTCCCCATAGCTTCTGTGGCAGTCTTTATGTTCAGCCAATCCGTCAATCAAGTCTTCTTGATCTTCGGAGTCGCTTAAGGGTCTCCAGACACGGGAAATAACTTGCCTAGAAAAATCGATGAAATAGGTTTCAACTATTAAATGTCTTCTTTCACTTTCAATCTTCACCGGTGGTTTAAAAACCCCGAAGGTGTTGAGGTCTTTTTTACCTTTTCTTCAGCCTTCCAGTATTTCTTTTTCTTTTGTCGGAGGTTGCTACTATCCCAATGAGCACTCAGACACAACTAACTACTGCTTCATTGTACTGCCAAAACAGACACCTTACTACTGTAGGTACAGAGTTTTCCCGTCTTTCGACAAAAGATGAGAAGGAGCTTCAGTGATGAAGAGCTTAGATGTTCAGCACTCACCACGCCAGTGCCAAAGATCCGCCACCTGATGCAAGCAAAGGCGGGACAACTACAGAGGAAGTGTTTCGCTGTATCGTCAACCTCTCCACAAGCAGGACAGATGGTGGTGTCGAGCAGCCCAATACATTTAAGTGTTTGGCAAGAGCTTGGTGGCCCGAAAAGACGCCCAAAAGCAGTCTGCAATCGATTCTCCTGAGAGACAGAAGGAAAGACGCGAACCTTTTGCATATGACCGGATGCAGTCGTTTGGTTTGTCTACACCCAGCACAGTCAAGCCACCGACACTTGTATTCATGAGTAACCCAAGTTTCCTAACCACAGATGCAGGCAGACCCAACGCAGGTTCAGGTCCTAAGAGAGTTTCTTCTGAACCCAGCCTAGCAAGCTCATCAGCGATCTCAATTCCCTGGATATACCAGTGTGACCTGGAACCCAGACAAGTTTCACTGTGTTTAGCCTTCCGACCAAGTTCAGAGAGAGCTTGAGTTTGAGCACTAACTTGGACGAGGTAAGAGGTTTAGTGCAGCTTGGCTATCACTGCAAACGCATATGCTTCTAGCCCTCCATACCAGTTTGTCACAATATAGCGCATAGCCAGAAGGATAAATCTCCGCTTGGAAGACAGATGCATGGTTACCTAAGGGGTAGTGTAGTCTAATGTTCTCGCTTTACAGAACCAGGGGCCTGTACCACAAAACTACAAGTATTGTACAACAGGCGAATTTTAACAATTAAAAACTGGTTTTGTACCAGAAAGCCTTTGTTAATTGTTAAAATTCGCCTGTTGTACAATACTTGTAGTTTTGTGGTACAGGCCCCAGACCGTTCTTCGAAGCTTGGCAAAAGAGGCAGTAACACGTTTCCGCGAAAGCCTGGTCCACCACACAACCGATGCATATGAGAGTTCATAGTTTATAGTTCATGGAGAAGTGGTCTTACCATTGCCGTATAGATCCAAAAGAACCTTTTAGGAGACAAGCCCCATGTCTTGCCAAAAGCGCCTTTGCACTGCCAGAAAGTTGACAGAGTTTTATCGGTTTTCGATTCAACATGCCTGGACCAAAGAAGTTTTCTATCTACTTCCGTAACAAGGCGGTGTTTAGTATGTCTTCCAGTATAGTATATCTTCTAAATAAATATTACAACCTAGCTGTCGAGATCATAGATGGATTTTGTCATATACAGCCAAGTTGTCATCTCAGCATCCAGTTTGTAGTGAACCAATGCCTCTAACCTTACCAAACTTGATGAGTTCTCAGATCTGAATAAGGATACAAAGTCTTGAGAGTTCTTTCTAGATGTGTCCGATAAAACCGGAATAAAAAGAAGACCCAGCCGACAGGTTCTTAGACACTACTCACTAGTTTGCAATCTGCGGATGCCTCGATCTGTGCTTCATCAAAGGCGCTCAACAGACTGCATTGAAGAAGATGAAACCACATTATATGCGAATGTGGAATAAGAAGAAAGATCTTCTCCAGGGACCAGCTGTACCCCGAAGAGATGAAAAAATCCTGGCATAGGCTAGGTCAAAGGTCAGTCAGTCTTCATTCAATACAAGCGCTTGTTAATGGACGCATTCAGGTGTCTAAAATAAATGGGCTCGTTCAATACAATGTTTAGCTTAGTTAACGTTAAAAAAAAAAAACAAATTCCATTTTCTTTGTTCTGGAAAACAGAAAGTATCCCTTCTTCCTTTTTAGCTCATTTCGAGTGCAAAAATATTCCCTCAAAAACATAAATTTCCTCACAGAAACATTCATTACGTCGAATCCATTAAGTTCACATTGAATGTCACCAACAAACCCTTAGTTGAAAACACAAAATTATATTTTACTTTGAATAACTGGAATACCTTAACAAATCCCTGCCAGCAGGTTCCCAGTTGTTTGTTATAAACATTGACCTAAACACTTTATTACGAATCAATGTTCACGGGGTTCGCCTACTTCTATTTCTTTACCAATTGACATGATGCAGAGGAACAGAGTCACGCAAACACCATCGCCAGGATCAAAAGAAAATCCAAAGTACAAAGTTAGTACACATACTGAACTCTTGCTCAACTGCCAATCTGGATAAAATCTGGAAAAGTTTCTTCCCATTCCGTGTTCCATAGCCATCAAAACAAATGACCGCATACAAAACAGGAAAACCGGAATTCGTATTGGACAATCGGACAAGTCCTTGTCCCGATTTAGTATAAAATAAGACACACACACAACTATAAAACAAGTTATGTGGAGGAGCGCGGAGGTGATGTATCAAGCATTTCCCTCCCAACCAGACGATGTCCTTTTTTCATGGGGACATTTGTGAGAAGCTTATATCGGAGTAAATCAATATACGGGTATAGGGTAGACGGTTTGTGTACTGTGTTTACTCAATAGTCACTTCATTACTTTGGGGAATTCTGCTAAAGCTGTAGTTCATTTGATATCGAGACGACCGACACGACTACGAAGAAACTATCAAGGGAGGACCTAATGCGAACATGGATAGACCGGATGAGCGACAAAAGGAATTGACAGGAAAATTATTTTAAAGGACGTCATTTTACGCTTTTCAACTCGTAATAAACCAATTTATGCACAAAAGCAGGCATTGCAATTGTGTGCAGGCGAAAAAGGAAGTGTAGTCAAGTCATTGTTGGGGAGTCTACAACTCTACACAAGAGGATGTCTCTATATAGTAGGTTCTGACAAGAAGGCGGGTGCCTACAAAATGTTCAAATTGCATACAGGAAGGTTGCGAGTTAGAATTGGATTAGGGACTAGAGCTCTGATGGTAGAGTATTGTATTTGTATGAATAGGGTAGGTGCTCATTGGCATCAATTTGGCGGGGCCCAGTTGTTGGATATGTCCTATACAAATCAATTTTGCGTAATTTGCCTCCTTGACTTGACTTGTACTTGACTTGTCCATCCTGATCCGACTTTCTATTTACTTACTTTTGGTGGCGCTTACAGTCCGGGGTGGACCACGGCCTCAACCAACAATCCCCTCCAGTCAGCTCGGTCCCTCGCTATCTGCCTCCAGTTGCGCACACCAAGTTGGTTGAGGTCGTTCTCCAAATGTGCGCGCCACCTAATGTGGGGTCTTCCTCTGCTGCGTTGTCCCTCAGGCGTGGATTCGAAGACTCGTCGGGCTGGTGCGTTGTTGTCCATACGCTCCACGTGTCCCAGCCATCTCAGCCGTTGTGTTTTTAGCTTTTTGACCAGGTCATCGTCGCTGTATAGCCCGTATAGTTCGTTATTGAATCTTCTTCTCCACACTCCATCGTCACAAACTGGACTGAATATTACTCGAAGAATCTTTCTCTCAAAGCATCCCAGAAGGTTTTCATCCGCTTTTGACGGGCTCCATCCTTCTGCACCATACAAACAGGACCGGGATGATTAAGGTCTTATATAATATCTCCTTGGTTCTATGAGAGAGGGCTTTACTTCTTAAGTGCCTTCCTAGCCCGAAGAAACATCGATTGGCAAGAGTGATTCTTCGCTTGATCTCTGCGCCGATGTCATTTTGCGAATTGATAGTGGAGCCCAGGTATACAAAGTCTTTAACTACTTCGAAGTTGTATCTGTCCATCGTGACGTTTTGTCCGAGTCGCCGATGTTGAGAGTCCCTTCTCGTTGACAGCATATATTTCGTTTTGTCCTCATTAACAGCCAGACCCATCTTCGCCGCCTCCGTTTCGATGCTTGCAAATGCGCCACTGACAGCTCGCCACGTTCTCCCAATAATGTCAATGTCATCAGCATAGGCAAGTAGTTGGACGGACTTTTGAAAAATTGTACCTCTGGTGTTGGCTTGTGAGTTTCGTTCAATTGCTTCAAGAACGATGTTAAAGAAAGTACATGATAGCGCGTCGCCTTGCCTCAAACCTTTTTCGACATCAAATGGATCGGTGGTGTTCTTGCCGACTTTGGAGATTTCTCCATCGTCATCCTGCACAGACGGACGAGTTTGGCGGCGATGCCAAAACTTGGCATGGCTTTGTATAATTCGTCCCTATATACGCTATCATAGGCGACTTTAAAGTCGATAAATAAATGGTGTGTATCGATCTGAAATTCCTGGGTTTTTTCCAAGATCTGTCGGAGTGTCAAATTTTGGTCGATGGTTGAGTTTCCTGGTCTAAAATCATACTGATATGGGCCGATCAGGTTGTTGGCGAAAGGTTTTAGGCGTTCACACAATACAACCGACAAGATCTTATACGCGATATTCAGGAGACTTATTCCTCTGTAGTTGGCGCAGTTCAGAGTATCTCCTTTCTTGTGGATGGGGCGGTACTATATTATTGTAAAAATAAAAAATATTTTAGTATTAAAAAATTATATATTATATGTAAGGGAGGTATGGGTAGTTTTTATTCGATCAAGCTAATTTTTTGTCAAAATTTTTTAAATATTATTAAAACAATATGTGCAAAGTTTAAACTTGCTATTTTTACTGTAGCTATTTAAATTTAATTTTTAACATCAAATAGCTATATATTTTGTATGGGAGGTAGTAGTAGTTTTCTTCCGATCTTGCTCATCTTCGAACTTAGCCTCATTTTTGTGGATAAAAGCTTACGTACCAAATTTCAAGTCGATAGCTCTTAAGTTACGGCCGTAATCGTGCGGACAGATGGACAGACAGACAGACGGACATCGCTAGATCGACTAAGAAATATTATATAGTTTGTCATACCTACAACGCCTCCTTATGTGCATTGCAAATGGAATGTCAAAGTGAATATACCCTCACCATATAACGTCAGATTTTGTTCTTTTACGGTGTGTGTCATTTTGACGTCAGCATGTCAGAAATTGACACAATTTTTGCCATGTGAAATAATAGCTTAAGCCCTGAATCTTTCCTTAGTTATACCAACATGCTGGAAGACCAATAATTTGAATGTTATGCTCAATGTCATCAATAGTTGCTGGCTTTCTGGTTATATACCAGAAATTGAATGTATTTAAACCAAAAAGAATCTAAATTTGGCAAATCGTCCAAATGATCAGTGGACGTCGGCTCTACATTAGATTTTCTGATCCGAAAACTTAGGTTCCAGTATTTTGAAACGATAATACTCAAATGATCAATTTCCAGACAAACAAACTCGCTTATCTGAGTGGGGAAGCGAGGAGTAACAACGATTCTCGCTTGTTTGGGATTGACCCTGACAATTTCTGTTGGGAAACTATGTCGAATTTCAGTCTCTGAATTATTGTTTGAGAGAATTACATTAACAACAACTCGTAGACACAGTCACTTTGGTAGGAATGATAGCTATTTCGAACTACACCACTAATTCATCATCAGACTCCTTTAAGTGATTGTTTGAATAGTTTTGAATTCTGACAGTCAATTCTCCGTATATATCCACTTGGGAAGACATTTCTGTTTTCCCCTGTCATTATCATTGCCAGGTACCGCTTCCCGTCGAAGGCCAATGCACTTCGAAACTCATTTTTGGAAAAATAGGTTATGTTAGTGGTTTGGCAAGACAGGAGAATCCTGTAGATACGTGCCACACTTGGATCAATGTAGATCCGTTGTGATGCCTTAGGGGTTTGTGACTCCCACAAACTGGACACCTATGAAAAACCCCCGATTGGTAAACCAACTCGGAGTATTTATAAATTTAAGTATAGGTCATTAATGGACCTGTCGGAAAGTTCTTCGAAATCTATTTCTTATGTGGCAGAAAGCTGGGCAGTGGCAAAGAAAGTGTGTGAGTGTAATTATGTACCTCCTCATCACCACATCCTCTCCACAGGTCAATTGTACTGATTCCCATTTTCTTGGTATGTTATTTCACCATATTGTGTCCGGTGACAATATCCACAATCGGGGAATGATTTCTTGTTCAATTGTGAGATTCTCTCAGTTTTCTGTTTGTTATAGATTGGCCACATTTTCCTGGTTATGCGACAGGAGTCGAGCTTAGATCTGAGATTACAGGGGGGAATCTTTACTGTAGTGTCGGCCTAGTTTAGTTCAAGGGAGGACTCTTTTCTTGCCAGCTCATCAGCCAGAAACACCTCTGTGCCCAGGAACCCAGTATTATCTACGTTGTGCTGCGGCCCAAGAACCCATAGCGACAACGGAAGAGATCACTTTTATTGCCGCTTGACTGTCAATGAAAAAGGTAATATCTGCATGAGGTATATTGCCATCATTGCAACCTGTTTAACAGCTGTTGTCACTGCGAGTACCCCAGCTTGGAATACGCTGCTGTAGTCAGGAAGTCTACCTACTTGAAGTAGGTAGTCTTAGACCTTCGGAGTAGAAACCCGCGTTAACGCCGACCTCCATATTTGATCCATCCGTTATATATAGATATGATTGATCTGATGGATATTGGTTAATCTTCGTACCATTCGTCCCTGCTGAGGAAACACGTGGTAAATGGTATTGGGAAATCTTGCCGGAGAGTCGTGTAGTCAGGGCATACATTATTGTCCGTGTATTTGTTCAGAACTTGTGCATGACCCGTTGGGCTGTATTTCCAGCTTTTGGTCTGACTAAACCGATGGGCGCTGTTTCCTGTACACAAAAACGTTTAGGGGTTTAATATTAAATATAATCTGGGGAAGATTTTTAGCCAACCTTTTCTACGTAAATGAGAAAATGTTAATTAAAATCCACAAAATTTCCGTGAGGATCTTTTTCTTTCTGTGCGCACCTTTTTTTCTTGACAGCTCTTGTGTGCGAATAATCCTTGTGGTTGCTTGACGTTTTGGGAGGTTTGACAGAAGAAGAAGGTGTGTCCCGTCATAGCTTCGGGTATAATGCTGATTAGCGGCTTCGCAACAATAACCTATAGCTCCGCTGTGGGGCTGGTTCTTATTGCCCCTGTGGTGCCAATACAGGCCTTTCTTTGAATTTTTGTCATGGTTCCAAGGTTGGTGGCCTTTGAAAGCCCTTGCCACCAAAAATAGCTACCATTTATGTTAATATCGGTATTACAACCGATGTGTTAAGCCACATGGCTATTTTGGGATTACGCGACCCAAATTTCGTTCGAATATTTTAGTACAGGCGTGTAGAACGCTATCATTGCCATTTTTGGAAAGGTAAGGTCCGACAATGCCATTGGCCCATAATGCACTCCAAACCTTGACTTTTACCTTAGACAATGGCGTTTGTTTTCTCTCTTGGATTTTCATTGCTTTAAAATCGACGATTATCTTTATTCATGTAGCCATTTCGTCAAAAATACGGCCTCTACGTGGAAGATAATTTGTCTGTCTAAAATTGGGAATCGGTGGCCAAATGCTCCAGAGCCCAATCAACAAATGGGCTACGCATGGAATAATGGTCAGTAGGGGAAGCCGGGGCATAAAAGCCTTCTTAAGGATTATTTTAAATAAAAACTCCAAAAATTTGTTTTTTATCTCCAAACTAATTTTATTAGGAAAAGGACTTATTAATACGTTACCACTTATCACAGGCTCTGCAGGAAAACCCATCCTTCCGTAGACTGAGAGTATAAATACCCACAATATAAGCACTCTTCGTCCTCCTCGCTTTCGGAAGATTCTTCCTTCCTCATAATTTTCTTTTTTGTAGTGGCTTTTTTCTTTTTTATAATGAAGGGCTTGGACTTGGTGGATTCAGCCTCAAGCTGCGCCTTGTAAGGAGAGCTTGTTTTTACTGCGGTCCTTCCTCGGCGCTTAGAAACTCTCTTTTTTTTGCTGATGTTTTGGGAACTGGTACAATAGAAGATGGAGAAAACTTTTGGAAAGAAGTTGAAGATGTTGGCTCATCGTTATCCATCAAAACGGGCTCTTGTGAAACAGTGTTTGGCGATAAAATTAATGGGTCGATGGGTGTTGATGAGCGTGGTGGCAGCATTTCTGGGTCAACAATAGGAGTTTCATCTAGAAGTGGGGGCTCCTCCTCATTTGGCATGCCCGTGGTTTCACATGGCAAAAAGTCATGCTCTTCGAATACATTTGGATTTACGGGCCATTTTCCAGGGCTCAAGGGCTTCATAAAGCTTCATAGTTGAGCTTGTCGAATGGTGAGCTCGGAAATGAGTGTTCTTCCGAAAGTGCTATACGCCCGCAAATTGTATGTGACGCGCCCAATGTTCCACGTAATTTTTAGATACGACTTCCATGCGCTGTTGAATCGTATAGCTCTCCGTCGTAAAATGTTCACTCTATGACATAACACAGTGACAACAAATTGACAACAAAATATTTGGAAATACAAGATGGGCCAAATACAAGTTTCTTTTTTGAAATGCAATATATAGAACAAAATTAAATTTTTTCCATGTATTATGGCTTTATTAGTAAGAGCAAACATTCCCATTAATTATGGAACACAAAGTCGTTCAAGTGGCTGTCTCGGCTGGCATCGCAGTAGCGCAAAAAAAAGTCCAAAGGGGTCAAATCACATCTCCGAGCCGGCCAATTGACATCGCCAAGACGGCTGATAACAAGATTTGGGAATTTGGTGAGAAAAAGATCCAGATCCAGATTCCCAGCCTCATTTTCAAGGAAAAATGGTCCAATGATGCCACCACTCCAAAATCCGCACCAAACTGTCACTTTCTTCACTGTACGACGCACGAAGGGGACTATGAGTGTTGTCCACTAGCATACCAGTCTCACGAACTTTTTGCACAAACTTGCCTACTGCGCGGTGGTGGGCTACACTTACACAGCACTCACTTCGGAAATAAGTTTTCAATATTTCCCAACGTTGTTCAAGCGTAAAGCGACTCATTTCGTTCCGCGGAGGTATGATACTGACTTTCCGTCAAGATTTCTAGTGGGAAACAGCTGTCAGTGTCAAAATAACCTATGATTTAAAAAGAAACCACTATGACCCACCATTTATGTCCGCAATCGGGTGTCAAAGTTCTATCATAGCAACTAAATGGCAATTGGAATCACCGACCCTATCTATAGTAAACATTCTTATTCGTGGCATGTGCATGTTGAGTACGTGCAAAACCACTTGGCCATCAACGTATTCATTTAAACTAAGTCTCAGTTCATTTCCAGTAAGTATGCAAATACCACATTTCCTTATTTTCCATAAATACCTACGATAACCGTTATAAAGGCCATAATAATTTTTAACAGAAAATCTCGATTAAACTTATGAAATCTGAAAGGATTCACGAATAGTTGGCGCCTTTAAAACTGCAAACAAGCCATTTTCTTACAGAGCTCATAATTAAATGCAATTAAGTGAACCAATCTATTTCGAAGGATGGAACGACGACGAACATCCCCATCCGAAAACAAGAAGTGCAATTGAATTACTTTCTTCATTATTTTTTACACATTCTTCTCTTACAAGCTGGCAAAATGCATCCCTTCTTGATTTTTATATTTTATTTTTTTTTTTTTAGATTCCTGTTCAGAATTCGATGTGGTCGACTCTAGGGAGTTGGGTAAACACACCACACTGACATCGGTTACATTGAGAATCCACGACCAGAATTTCCTTTCTTCGTAAAATAAAATGCTGAAGAAAAAGTTCTATTATCTACAGTCCTTATTTTTGGTTTTACCATTCTTTTGTACGTTCCATTTGTACTTTCATGCGGGGGTAGGATTTTACGGGAAAATGTTTGCAAATGGTTCTTGGAATTTGTTGGATGTTACTTGGATGTACGCCAAGTTGATGGATATTCTAGGGATAATGATAATTTCATAATTTCACTGCACACTTATAAGCAGCGTTACCGATGGACAATTTGAAAATGTCTCCAAAAAATGTCGCCCGTGTCAAAAAATGCGTCCCACCCAATTTAACGAAAAAAAGCTTTAAATTATATAGTTTAAAAAAAAGAGAATTTATTTTCTAAATGAAATAAATGTTAAGTAAAAAAAAACAAATAAAGAAAAAATAACAGTTCATGTCGAGAGTTCTTCTATGTAGCGTGTGCGTTAGTCTCGCAAAAACACAAAAACGGCTAAATCGATTTGGATGATTCTTCTTTTGTTTTGTTGGTCTTTAATCAGGGGTGGCTTAGAAATTTCGAAAACCCCAAATGAAAAGCCGGCAAATCGAAAAAATGTTAATTTCCATTTTGTATTGGAATATACACCACCACTGTTCGCAAAACTCGAAAACCACCAAACCGATTGATCTCAATTTTAGGAGAATCTTTGTTACTGGCCCAAAGGAGTTTTTGGGAAATTTGGTCAATATTGAACAAAGAAGCGTGGCACTTCTTATACAAAAAAATTTTAAAAATCTTATATCTCGAAAACCACAGAATAGATTGATGCCAAATTTTAAGAAAATCTTTCGACGTCATATATCTCAAAACCGAATAGATTGAGCTCAAATATTGAGAAATTCTTTGTTATTGGCCTGAAGGTGTTTCTGTGAGATTTGGTAAAAATTAGATGAGGGGCGTGGCACCTCCCATGCAAAAAAACTGGATTTCAAAAGTTATAAGACTGTTAGTTAACATTGATGCGCATTGTCAATACAAATTAGATTAGGATTGGAAATCGGGAATGGCACGACCCATACAAGTTATTTAAAACACTATAGCTTTAGCTTTGAAATTTGGTAAATTGACCTCAATTTTTATATGTAAATAAAAGGCATTGAATGCATTTGAATACGAACGAGTTTCATTTAATCACCAAATGAAACTTAAACTGTAGACAGTGCGGCCAATATTGCCGATCTCAATGAACTGGAGTTGGAAGGTTGATTGGGATTCATAATCGCAGAGATAAGTTTTAGGTGTTACGAAGTTCACCGGTTAATCTAGTAGATATGCAAACATGCGAAGAGTTATTAAAGAAGAAAACACGCAAATATGTATTTCTTTTTTCAAAATTGTTGGGTGTTATTTGAGAAATAAAATGAAGTTTTGAAAATGCGTCCCAATGTCGCCTGAATTTGTGAAAGGGGTCCAAAATACGCTTATTTCGAATTGTGGTCGCCACGCGTCCCGACAGAAAAAAAGTCGCCATTTGGCGAATTATGTCGCCCATCGGTAACACTGCTTATAAATGAACATTTTTTTTATGTATTTATGTGTTTTTCTTTACGGTATATGGTATGAAAATGACTTGTTGGTTGTGGCTGTCATTTCATGGCCTTCATTTGAATGCTTTGTTATTGTTAAACCAAATAGGAAATTAAATAAAATTTTGGGTGGCAGAAATTCACTATTAAATATTAAGAGCAGTATCAAGCATACACCAACTCATCTCTAAAATATGGTCGGAGGAAAGTATGAATGAAATCTCAGCATTGTTTGCCCGATCCTCAAGAAGGGAGACCCTCTGAATTGCGCCAACTACAGATGTATTAGTCTTCTTAACTGCGTCCACAAGATCTTATCTGTTGTCTTTCGAATTTTCGATGTCTTTCGTCAACAACCTGATTGGTCCTTATCAGTGTGGCTTCAGGCCAGGAAAGTCCACCATCGATCAAGCATTCACACTGCGGCAGATCTTGGAGAAACTGCAGGGAGTTCAAATCGATACCTACCACCTTTTCATCGATTTTAAGGTCGCCTACGCCAGCATTTGTAGAGTCGATCTATACAGAGCAATATCTAGTTTTGGCATCCCTGCCAAACTCTTCCATTTTTTCAGGATAACAATGGAAAATGCACGTTGCTCCATCAATGTCGGTAAAGAACTCACCGAAACCTTCGATATCAAAAAAGGATAAAGACAAGGTGATGCGCTATCATGTGACTTCTTCAACATCGTTCTGGAAAGAATAGTGCAAAACTCAAGCGCTTACATCAGAGGCACTATCTTTCAAAAGTCCGTCCATCTACTCGCATGCGCCGACCACATAGACGTAATCGGCAGAACACAGAGTGATGTGAATGGCGCGTTCGTGATTATTGAGACGGAGGCGGCGAAGATGGGTTTGGCGGCAAATAAGGGCAAGACAAAGTATATGCTGTCACCCAACACCGACGGCGACATCTCGGACGGAATATCACTATAGACCCGAGTTTCCCAAAGTGTGCTCCGCGGAGCACTTGGTGCTCCGCCATAAAAATCCAGGTGCTCCGCGGAAAGATGGGAACAAAATATGAAAATCCCATTTTTCAAGAACTCACTGCCTTTCCACTTACAAAAACTGTTGCAGTTTTGGAAAAAAGTTTTTTGGAGTACCTAATCCAAGTTAAATTTATTTGGATCAGATGGAAAAGTGTATGTAAGGCGTCCTCCAAACAAAGAATTGCAGCCAAAGTACACGCTTCAGACCATAAAGCATGGAGGAGAGAAAGAAATGGTCTACGGTTCATTCTCTTGTTTCGGTGTTGGGCTATTAGTTGTATAAGTGTCACGCTTATTAGAGAAAACCCATTTTTTCATACATGCCAGTAACATTATGATTTCTAACACCAACGATCCTTGGCATACTCCGAGGAGAGTGAAGCAATAGCTTGCAGATAACAAAATTAATGTTTTGGAAGGATTGACCCGCGCAAAGTCCCGACCTGAACCCACTTTTGGGCCGACATCAAAAGAGCATTAAAAGCCAAAAAATCAGAAAATGCTGAAGAGGTTTTCGAAAACATTAAGGAGGTCTGGAACTATATACCACCATACTAGGATGCCGGATGGGCGTAGTCGCTGAGTGGTCATCAGTGTGTTGGACTGGACTACTGTGCGAGAGTTCCCAGGTTCAATCCCCGGGAAAAACAAAAATTACATCTGAAGGTTTTTTCCACTGTAGCACATCTCGCAAACGTCCAACAAACATCCGATACTCTAACTGTCCTGAAAAAGCTTCTCAAATCAGCCGTTCGGACTCGGCAAAAAATTGAACGCTCCTTTCATTCATCCCAAAAATAAAAACTCAAAAAAAAAAAAAAAAATGGTTGTGAGAAGCTTGGCCTAGGGTACGTAGTACGTACCTATATAACTTGTTGCGCCAAATATTTATTTATTTATTTATAAGATGGCGGATTTTAGTGGAACGTCTTCAGAAAAGATTGACTGCCGTTTTAAAAAAAATAAAGGCTATTCCACTAAATATTGGCAATTTTTATAAGTTTTGGAAAAGGATTTTTCTAGTTTTTGTTATTCTGTGGCCAACTCGAAAATGAGTTAAAAATGTTTTCGAATTATTTTTTTATTTACTAGATTTAAATATTTTATAAAATGCTAAAAGTCACAACACGTTACTTATTTACTTATTTCTTCAATTAAATAAAATTAAAAAACTAAAAATAGTTATTGCGTTTTTAGTTATTATAACTACGAAAAATGGGATATGGACAAAAAAGTGCTCCGCGAGGAATTTCTCTCCAGAAAAGTGCTCCGCGACCAAAAAAGTTTGGGAATCGCTGCTATAGACAGATGTATATGACTAAGAGGAGGTTAAGGATTTTGTCTACCTATAGGCTCCGCTATGAACTGAGGCAATGACAGCAGCGCTAAGATTAAACGACGAACAACAAAGTGACCCTTTATAAGACCCTAATCGTCCCAGTCTTTCTCTATGGTGCAGAGGCATGGACTCTATCAAAAGCGGATGAGGTTGCTCTTGGTTGTTTCGAGAGGAAAGTTCTTCGAGTAATTTTAGTGTCCCGTCTGCATAGACGGCGAATGGAGGAGGAGATACAACGACGAAGAGTGAAGGTTCAACGAATGGACGTGAATGCTCAGGCCCGGAAGATCTTCGAATCCACACCCTAGGGACGGCGCCAGTAGAGGAAGACCGCGACTCAGGTGGCGCACGCAAGTGGAAGGGACCTTAACCAACTTAGTCTGTGACACTGGAGACAGCTGGCCAAAGGTCGTGCTGGTTGTAGACGCTTCTTGGTTGAGACCCAGGCCCACCCCGGACATGTAGCTCCACCTTAAGTAAGTAAGTAAGTATCAATCTAGGTCGGCGAGGTCTCAGGCTAGAGACCAGAGGCTATCGACAAAACTGATTGCCTAAGATCGTTATACGTGGTGAAGAGCCACATCCTGCACGAGGTGCCACTGCTTTAGACTGAATATAACGGATCTAGAGGGGAATAACTCGATAAAACCCGTAATCCCGGGTGTAAACAACCGTGCCCAGGGATGTATGGCACAATGTTATGGTGTCTTCTAACGGTGGACTCTGGATACCTGGGGACCTCCAGTTTTAATTTAATTCCCCTTACCTGCATACAGGGGGTGAGTGCAGGCGGACATCTTCTTCCCCCTTACTCGTGGGACCCAAATGTCAAATTTAAACAACAAAATTTCAACACAAAAAGCGAAGAGTGCGGACCGACCAGGCGCTCCTAGCTCCATAAAAACTGATCGGCAAACGGAAGAAGGAGTGGAAGATGCGCTTCTACCCTTCTCGGACGGAGAAAGCGTTGGAGCAATTGACGCGAATCTGGAAAAACTCCTTCTGGATTCTAGCGACACTTGCTCCATCGCTAGCTCATCATTCTCCTGCAGCTCCACCAGCTCAAGACGCGCTAAAAACTGTAAGCTAACAGTTAAGAGACTGGGGATGAAAAAGTGGGAAGAGCTGTCCGAAAGTGATAGGAAGAGACTCCACAACGCACGGGCCTACCTTCAGGAGCAGTCCTTATCGGGGAGCATTCCAATGGAATGCACTCCGACATCGTCTGCACCCGCTGGTAGCCTGAGCGCGAGTACACTGATGGGACCACCTAAACCCGTGACAAGCCTTAGCCAGTCAGGACCAACGGTGGCCGCATCAGCTAACGTGGGGTCTTCAACCCTCTCAGAGGCAACGCAGAAGCCGACCGAAGATTCATCCTCCTCAACGACGATCGGGGCAGTCCCGCAGTTGAGTGAGAATGGACCCAAGGAAGATATTAAGGTGTCGACGAACAAACCGAAAGAGACGAGCCGCTGCTACTCTCTGGAGGAGAAGTCATCGCCACCTACTATGTCAGGCGACAGCAGCCCTGAAGATAATGGGAATTCCACCAAATGTAGCTTCGCGACAGTAGTGAGTACTGGTAAGGTGGATCGGGATATACCCCGTCCGCAAGCGACTAGGGACGACAGGACAAGTACGCCAATACGGAATCGTAGACGCAACGCACTTCGTCTAATTCGGCGGCTTAGCAAGCGTGATCCGAAATCCTTCACGGACAAGGAAAGAGCGGCTCTGGATAGAGCTCGCAGCACGCTTAAGTCTGCAAGGTCCACTAGGGTAGACAAACGGGGAAAAAAGGAAAGAAGACCTCCTACGACGAGGGCGGGAAGCCGCTTGCTCCCCACCTCAGTCGCTAGGAGACTTCGGCCAGCACCCGACTCGAACTCACCCGATTCCGAGCCGGTTGCAAGCTGCTCCAAAACCCCAGACGAACGCGACCGACAGGCGAAAGGCACCGATGGGGATCTGGACGAAGCGAGGAGGGAAAGCCGTTTGCCATCCACCTCAGCTGCGTGCAGAACCGTACCACCCCCAACCGGACAGGAGAAGGACACTAACCCTAAACCAAGTCCGATTGCGAGAAAGCCCAACGCACGAAACGACGACAGAAGACGCACGGTAGGGCCGACCAGGCGAACAGCTGGAGGACCGGTCGGGACGAGGAGGGAAAGCCTTTTGCCATCCACCTCAGTCTCGGACAGACTCAAGCGACCGCCAATCGACACAGAGACCGTCCCTGGACGGGCATCCGTGCCGATAGCGGGAAGTTCGAAGAGAGGTAGGAATGATGATACCATATCGCCACCATCGAGTAGGGTTACCAAGAAGGCCAAGCTGGCCGTGACTGCTAATCCCAACCTCCAGGTGGCGATAGTAGACTTCAGCAAGACAGAACGCAGGCTGAGTAAAGACCAATGGAGGCTCATAGAGTTGCGCATACTGGATGGCGTTAACGATAGCATCGTTAACAAAGAGGAACAAACCCCCTTCTTTGAGCAGCTCTCGACCTACAAGGGCTTTAAACTTCTGCTGTGTGATAATGAGTTCACGGTGAACTGGTTGAAGACCTTTGTCGCGAAAACACAGGCTCCATGGGCAAACGCCGACTTGCGACTTGTCGTAAAGAAGGACCTGCTGGAGTTCACTAGGCCAAAATGTCGGATTTCAATTCCCGGCCCACATATCCCGAAGGAAAGGATTGAAAGAAATCTACGACACCTAAACCCGGAACTCCATAGCGAGAACTGGGAAGTGCTCGAGGTTGGCGAACATTCCGAGGCGGGCACTGAAATTGTGGTTTTACTCAGCCACAAATCAATGCCCTTGCTGAGGAGGTTCAACAACAAAGTTCGCACTGGAATTACCCGGTGCAAGGTTCGACCCTTTACGGAAAGAACAGAGAGAAAGAGGAGGGTAGGGGATGACCAGGTAAGACCAATATGAAAATTGTTCAAATAAACCTGCACCACAGCATAGCAGCTAGTGCTAACCTCGTCTATCTCTTAGGTGATAGAAACATAGACATCGCCTTGGTGCAAGAGCCATGGACATTCCGTGGCAAAATTTGTGGGCTAAATCATAGAGATTTGGTAACCTACTGCATCAAGCCGCTAACTGCGGAGAGTAAGAATAGAACGTGTATCGTAGCTAGGAAACATATTAACTTATTACTTCTATCTACCTACAGCAATCTAGACCAGACCGTGGTAAGGCATGAACGGAGGGGACTTTCCCCACTGATTTTATCAGCCGTATACATGCCCTACGAAGAAGAAGGACCGCCAGCCCCAATAACCCACGCCCTAGTCCACAAAGCGGAACAGGAAGGATGGGACCTGATTCTGGGATGTGATGCAAACTCCCATCATTCACAATGGGGCAGTGGAGACATTAACCCACGAGGTGAGTCAGTTTTTGAATTCATTATAGAAAATAATCTTTTAGTAGCTAATAGAGGTGATGAACCAACATTTGTAGTTAGGAACATGCAGGCGGTTATAGACATAACGCTATATAACAACTCCAGTACCCTTACTATTGATAAATGGAACGTCTTGAGTGAGCAGTCCTACTCAGATCACAGACTGATCGAATTTCTTGTAGGAAACTGCTGCAACCCTCCCCAGTCACACCGAAATCCTAGGAAAGCGGATTGGGACCTTTTTAGCAAAAAGATCGAGAAAAGGAAAAACTTCCTACAGGAAGGTAACCTAAACTGCCCGACGGACATAGACCAGAAAGCCGAGAAAATAGCCACTATTTTTAAAGAGGCATTCGAAAGTGCCTGTCCAGTGGCAAAACTGAAAACTAAAACTTCGCCTCCATGGTGGAATAAGAAACTGGCCGCGATTAGAAAGAAAACAAGAAAACTTCTAAATACGGCAAATCGGACAAAACTAGACTCTGACTGGGAAACATACAAGGCCAGTCAAAGAAACTTTAAAAACGAAATACAGAAATCCAAACGCCAATCGTGGCAAAAATTCTGTGATGAAATGAAGGGCACTACAGAAACCGCGAGACTGAGGAAAATCCTAACCAGAGAACCAATAACTCTGGGATCTCTCAAGGACCCCGAAGGAAACTGGACTGAATCTTGTTCAGATTCTTTAAAGCTGTTATTGACTACGCACTTTCCAGGCTGCACCACTCAGCCACACCCCGGTATACACACCAACAGCACGATGGAAACGAGCCTCCCTGCGGATCTGGTCACAGAGGACAGAATAGAATGGGCTATCCGATCATTCTCCCCCTTCAAATCCCCAGGGCTCGATGGAATCATTCCTCTCATGCTGCAGAGAACTGTCAACACCATCATTCCGGTTCTAAAGGAACTGTACACGAGCAGCCTCGTACTGGGGTATATACCAAGAACATGGAGGGAAGTGAAGGTAATCTTTATACCAAAGGCTGGCAAACCTAGTCACACCAACGCAAAAGACTTTAGGCCAATAAGCCTCACCTCCTTCATCCTGAAAACTTTAGAAAGACTGATTGACATACACATTCGTAGCAGGCTACGCCCGGGAGACGTATCACTGGCCCAACATGCCTATACCAAAGGTAAAAGTGTGGAGACCGCGCTACATTGTGTTGTCAGTACAATAGAGAAAACATTAAAAGATAAAGAGTATACTCTAGCGGCATTCTTAGACATTGAAGGAGCGTTTAACAATGTTAATACTGAGGCCGTACGCAGAACAATAAGCAAGCTCAACATTGACAGTACTATTGTCACCTGGATAACCAGCATGCTTGAAGAACGGCACATTATAACCGAACTTGGGGGCTCTAAGCTAGAAGCATATGCCTCCAGAGGAACCCCTCAGGGCGGGGTAATCTCCCCACTGTTGTGGGTCATTGTTCTTAATGAAGCGCTCATAAAGCTTAAAAACAGTGGCATCAGAATAACGGCATATGCGGATGACGTTGTACTGTTGGCAACGGGTAAATTCCTTCCAACACTGTCGGAACAAATTGAAAGCGCCCTAAGAACCCTTGACAACTGGACCAGGAACTGCGGTCTAACAGTCAATCCCCAGAAAACTGAATTGGTACTCTTTACAAATAAAAGGAAAATACCACAGTTTGCTACACCTTCTGTTGGCGGCACACCCCTCAGACTCTCTGATAGCGCGAAGTACCTGGGACTTATACTAGACAAGAAATTAAATTGGAAATTGAACACCAATGAAAGAATCAAAAAAGCCACAATAGCCTTTTATTCCTGCAGCAGAATCTTTGGGAAAACCTGGGGCCCATCCCCCAAAATTAAGCTCTGGATGTACACGGCTATAGTAAGACCTATACTGACCTATGGCAGTCTCGTATGGTGGCCGGCAACCAATAAAGCCACTTACCTAAAAGCGTTAACGAAGGTTCAAAGACTAGCGTGCATTGGCACCACCAGTGCCATGAGGACAACTCCAACCGCAGGACTTGAGGCTATCCTCAATCTGCGTCCGCTAGACATTCATGTACAACTATCGGCCGCAATTAGTGCAATGAGAATCAGCCAATCGGTAAAATGGAACTTGAATGAAACGGGTCATTCTATGATCCTACAGGAATATTTTAGCCGTGTACCTGTCACGGACTACATCACGCCTTACCTAGACTTTACAAGACCCTTCTCTAGCGCCTATCCCAGTAGAGAAGACTGGAGAGACGGACTCGTACCTAGCACACCAACCATAGCCGTATTTACAGACGGATCAAAAATGGACACGGGGGTAGGGTCAGGTGTCTTCTCTGAATCGCTGGGTATATCAAAATCGATACGCCTCCCCGACCATAGTAGCGTTTTCCAAGCAGAGGTCCTGGCAGTGACAACAGCAGCCCGTGAGTCTGTGGTAAGGGCAATACCACCTGAAGGTATTACCTTCTTTATCGACAGCCAGGCAGCAATAAAAGCCATAACTGCGCCAGAAATAAAATCGAAGCTTGTGAAGTCCTGTCGCGAAGAACTCAAGGTTCTTGGTACACAGCACAAGGTATCGCTCTGCTGGGTTCCGGGACATGAAGGCATTCCAGGCAATGAGAAAGCAGACGAATTAGCAAGACAAGGTTCGACAGCTGTTTCAGGACAAGCTGATCCCTCTGTGAACATCCCGCCTTGCACACTCAAGCTTGAAGCAGGGAGAAAAGCCACAAGAGAGGCGAACGAAAGATGGGCCACCTTAAACACTTGTAACACTACAAGTATGCTATGGCCGTCCTTCAACGAATCAAGAACCGAAAAGATAATGCGGAAGGATAGGAAATCCCTGTCCACCCTCGTAGGTATCATAACGGGTCACAACACTCTGCGGTACCATATGAAGAAAATGGGCTTAACGGAAGAAGAGCTTTGCAGAGGCTGCGGTGATGAGGGAGCTCTTGAGGACACAACCCACTTCCTATGTCACTGCCCAGGTCTCCAACACACCAGGTATAAATTCCTAGGGAGTCACTTCTTCAACGACCTAGACGAGCTTTCCAGCACATCAATAGACCAGATAATGAACTTCGTCAAATCTACAAGATGGTTTGTATGTAGCAGCACAGTAAGTAATTTGAATATAGGGTTATAATGGGTAAGGGACGACCTCTTTCCCCCACGGGCATCACAATGGGTCAGTATTGACCTGAGTGTGGCACGGAGAAATCCTCGCCAGCCCACAAACCTAACCTAACCTAAGTATCAATCTATAACAGAGAAGAGTAAAGAATATTTCACGCAGAAAAGTCATGTTGGATCTATTTTTGGCATCAAAGGAAGGGACCTACAAGAGCGAGCCAGGGTTGAGAAGATTTCCAACCTCCATGAACCCAAATATGTAGAAATTTTCATGAGAATGCGACCCAATATTTGAGGCGTGCCCTATTATAAATAAATAAAGAAATTGTTATAAAACGCTTTGTTTCATTTACATTTTTTGCTATTTGTTAAACAGAATCAGACATTTCTTGAGTCATAAATAATCACGCAGATCTATCAGTATTTAACGTTAACTTAGTACAGATAAATAGATTATAAGTCGGGAGATCCTTGAAAGGGCTCTAGCACCCCGGTCTCTTTAAAGTAGCATATTTTGCTTGAGGTCGTAGAGCCTGGGATATTAAGGAAGACGATTATATTCTCTGGGGTTATGTAAGCAAGATTTGCTAAAGTAACGATTTCTTCGCCAAGAATATTCTTTCTGAGAAAAAGTAGATGTCGGGCAATCCATGACCATGAGTATGTGAAGAGAAGATTCGTCACTCTCCAGACATAGTCTACATGTGGGGTCCGGTGAGACCCCAATCCGGTAAAGATGCTTTTTCATGAGGCCATGACTCATAATTATACCTTTCAGGATTCTCAGGTTGTTTTGTTCAGATTAATGAGGAAATATGATTTTCTGGAAGAGAATTTAGGGAAAAATTGTTTGGTGCAGTTCTGCCTATAGGTTCTAAGTCAGACTTCAATGAACCAAGCTCTTGATGTGGTTTCTGAAATATGTTTTACTGATAAAACGAAAGGGTTCAGGTCTGATAAGTGCCATTGTCGCGCCGACGTTAGCCAGTAAGTCAGGTTTTTCGTTGCCAGCAAAACCCCAGTGGACTGGAATCGAATGAAGGAGAACTAGGTTTTTCTTGGGAAGTTACTCGATCGCCATTTATGTTGCTTGGCTGTCTGAGAAGATGAATATAGTTTTGCCACTTTTATTAGAACTTAAATATATTCTAGCGCAATGGTTTAGATTTAGATACCTAATATAGGTTTGAATGTTTTAATATTTTGCGACTTTGTCTTTCTGCATTATCAGAGCTTTCAAAGTGGAGAATAACGGTTTATAGGTTAACCCCAACAAGACTGAACTCATCCTGTTCACCAGAAGATATATAAGATACCAAAATGGAAACCACCAAAATTGAGAGGCATTCGTCTTAATCTTCCACAAATACCCAGGGTATCGTGTTCAACTTCAAATTAAACTAGAAACGGAATACGGAGGAAAGAATGAAGAAAGGACTAAATACTTTTTATGCATGCACGAAGGTTTTTGGGAAGAAGTGGGGCCTACACCGCGATCGTAAGACCAATTCTGACCTATGGGTCGGTTGTTTGGTGGGAGGTTGTTAATACTAAATCCTATCTCAAGAATCTGAACAAGGAACCAAAAATTGCTTCATAGGTATAACGGGTTGACTAAAATCTACACCACAATTAGGTCTAGAAACGAGCTATACACTAAGAACGTGGCAGCCAAAGGTGCTCTCAGACTACGAGAGAACAGAATTTGGAAGCTCATTCGGTCACGCACGCATACTTCACATCTATGATCAGAGCGGACTCATGCCACTCACAGACTACAAGAAACCGAGATATGATTTTGACAAAAAATTAACAGTCTGTATACCGGACAGGGAGGACACTGGCTCTCTGCAAGTACTGTCATAAAAGGTATCGTCACAGATATGGCTCAAAGATGGAGAATGAAACGGGAGCAGGAGTCTTCTCAGAAGAACTAACTAACAGCCATTCATACTGACTGGCAGATCAGTTCAGCGTTTTCTAGGCAGAGATCAACGCGGTTAAGAAAGCAGCTCAAACTGTCTTAGCGAGGAAACTACCAGCATCACTTAAAGCGATCAACTCCAATCTGGTAAACTGCAAATCCGTAAGTCAGTGCCTCTCGACATTGAGAGCAGTATAGGTAAACCATCACACAGTAATGCTGTGCTAGATTCCTGGACATGTTGGTGTACAAGGGACCGAGGCAGCAGATAAACTGGCCAGATGCGGTTCTGAAATGGACGTACTATTGGTTGACAGACAAGTATTACCAGCTTTCAACGCAGCTAAGGGCGTCATTGACAATGTCACATTAAACTTGGCTAAAGAACGATGGAACAACGCTCACGATTATACTATAACTCGACTCTTATCTTGTGGCCCGTAATTGACACTAAAAGGTCAAAGATTCTAACATCTTTGCTCGTCGGGGTAATAACCTGACACTGTATCATATTGGAAACATGGCCAAAACACTAGGTATCTTTACAAATGACTTCTGGAAATAGAATCTGCTGAACATCTCGTGTGACACTACCCAGCCCTCCAAGAACGCCGCTACTCTTATATGGGAGCACGGTTCTTCGACGGCTTGGAAGATTTACCAACGATACCTCTATCAGATTAAAAAAAGATTCATCAAACTGTGTGGCAAACTGCCCCTCTAACCTAACTAACTTAACTTTTTCGGTTCCGCTACTTACTCTGTCAAGTCAACGGAATCTCATCAATCGAAGAGTTATACAAGAGTTACAAGTAGTAACTAAAACTATCGACCGATTTTATTCTAGAGAATGGTTTCTTTATATCTACTTATAGTTGCCCTTTTGCCCCTGAGGAGCAGTTATTGTAAATAAAAAATCCGCTCCAATAAAAAAAATAATTATCAACAAAATATAGATCTGTTCTCACTTTAAATCAACGAAAGTTTGCGTAATATTCCTGCATAAGCTCCTCTAAATGTTCGCATTTTATTCTTCCGCGTGTGATTTGGTGAATCGTTTCCAATTGGTCTACCTACTGACGATCACCATTTAATGCACGACTTATTGCATCGCTCTGAGATTCTCAAAGGAAACAGGTGCCAAATGAAGTCTTCTTCTGGGAAACTGAAACGAATGAAAAGCGAATCTTCTGTCTTGCTAGAAAGACTTTATCAAGAAACGTTAAGAAGATGAAATTAAATGCCATAGTCCTGGACAATTGCGATGAGATGACGGAAAGATATTTTTTTAAGTGGAATTCTTTGAGTAGTAGATATTCGGTCTTGTTTGCAACGTTAACGGAATGGCATAGGGAAGGAGGATTTAATTGCGAACTATACGAATTGTACAACATGACTTGGTAAAAAAATTCGAACAAGTCGTCTAAGATGGCTATTTGCTACGGTCCGAAGAGTCTTTGATTTCAACCTGGAGGGTCAGTGCACTAGAGGAAGTGCGCGCCTGTGTGGCTCGTGGAGGCAGCTGGTCAAATATGGGCTAACTAAGGAGGAGTGTTGGTCAAATCCCAAGACTCAATGAACTTTAGCTCTATCTAAGCATCCTAATCCTAAGTGAGTAGATCAGTGATGGGATGAGAAGTCCAGTAACTAAAGATACATTTCTTTGCTATTCCTCAATAATCGTTTCTTTACTTCTACCCCAAAAGTTGCTTCCCCATTTGCCCTACAATTTAACGAAGGAATATACTGTGTACTACACACCTCCATATAGGCATTGGTTCCACCTAAATGCAGGCGACCAATGGTCTGTGCCCATACTTCCAATGAAATTAATTGACCAAATTAGCATCTTACATCAAATGGGAAGTTTCTTGTAAGTATGTATTTGTATATAGATGTTCACATTCATCCAAACAAACGCACCTAATCCTGCTGGAAATGGTGTGAAATCTGTCAAACTATCTAGCCACACCAGGATACGGATACGGAATTGAGAAATGCATGTATCTTAGGCGATTTACGATGCACACTGCAAAGTTGTTCACTGCAACGCGTAAATCATTCAAACGCAACGCATCAGGACACTTGCCTGGTGATATTTCATAGAATGTCTGGTCGACTGTGTAAATATATCTATGTGTGTAGCTCTAGCTCCTTCCCATATATATGCGACCTGATAGCTATACGATTACGAAAGTGCAAGCACATGTTTTCCCAGGACAAATGGAGAAAATATTTTTTATTCTTCCACCCTGGCCTATACCATCTCTCCATCGAAGGGATAATAAATAAATTCCATTGACAGCGCGTAAACGGAGGCAATTAAAACCGAGGGCAAACCATATATACCTATACCCAAAAGAGTCGACAAAAGAACGGAAAAATGTTTTATCACCCAAAGGCTGTAGCTGTGTAGTGGTGGTGGTTCGTGGGTGGTCTCTGGTCTGGTCAGGCCATCATACTTCCGGTCGTCTCCAGAGATGGCGGCGAGGCCAAGTGGGTTTTATGAACTTAACAATAAAGTTGTCTTTGGAGTAAATTATCTGATGTATTGAACGTTGCCATTGGCTGTGGGGTCGGGGTGTGCCACTGATGCAGGATGCTCCTTCACGGCAAAGAATGAGTTGTTCTAGTGATGGTTATCTTGCGTACAGAGAGAAAGCTCGTAAGTAACTCTGGCGGCGGTAGTAGTCGAGTTCATGTACTTGACTGCTGGAGTCCTTAAAATGCAATCTATTTGTCGTGGACTAAAAGGATACCCACGAAGAGAGTGCCAATAAATTTTATGAGACTTATATATACGTTAGAATGCGCATCAGCAAATTGCGAAATTGAATGGTTTATTGGTTGACATCGCATGTCCTGTCCATGGGTGCGATAGGGATATAGGGTAAGCTAATTCTGTTAATATTCTCACATTCGATTCGAGGGAAGATTGTGACCTTCTCAATGAGATTGGCTGGGGTTTAATAGTTTCCCGCGAAAACCCACAGAGACGTCAAAATTGGTTGTAATAAGCTCGAAGTGCCCTATAAATAATTAAGGACTTTTTGGTGATTAGCTAGCGGATACTAGTCCATTAATGAAATACTGATAATTTGACGAGTATCAGTTATTGGCATTCTTCGTATGACTTCATAAAATGAAATTGTCACCGCCATTGGAATCCATCAAATAAAGTTTAATATTGATGACAGTGCTTATGGAAATGTTTGCATATGTAGTCGTAATTATCTCAGTGTGACTGGCAATCGACGTGCAATCAGTGTCTCCCAAAAACTCCTCTAAAACAATTAAAATAATTTCACTCGAAACTTTGTAAGAAAATCGCCGCACTTTGCCTTCGCTCGGCCACAAACAATTTGCAGGACATTTTCCAATCAGCATTCAACTGTGGATTGCAGGACAGTTAAGAACGAATTAAAGGCCATCTACGGTCGAACAGTGCAATTACTTCACCATCACCGAGTGGGCGCATTGATATGGATACACATACAGTCTGAAATTGCATATTAAGGATAATGCCAAACCTCAGTGCACTTTCGCTAAGGATATTCATTTTATGGTCTTCCGAAAATGGCCGAAGGGTCAAATGAACCGCATGCACAGTTCTAATTACATTGGAAGTATAATTACGGCGATTAACTTTTTTTTCTCTTCTGTTTCTGGAATCAACTCCCCTTGGTCAGAAGTAACTAAAGCAATCCATGTTCCCGGTTCGAATTAAAAACTAATTTCACTGCCAAGTGGTCGGAAATTGTTTTTCTGATTTTTGTGCGATTTTTAATTCTACTTAATGGAAGTGTGTATGGGTTGGGTATATGCTTCAGTATGGGGTAAGTGGGTTGTGGAATTTCATTAGAGAATGGTTTGGCTGTTTTAAAATCACTTCACTATTTCGAATAACCGCTTTTTAAATAGATCTCATCTGGGTTGGTGCAGTTGAAGTTCTTTGCTAAGTATATATTTTTTGTTCAAAAACAATTTGCGTCTCCCTCTCCCTGACATATGATATACAGTAGACGCTCGGTATAGTGAACCCTATAGTGAACTATCCAATATAGTGAACCACCAAAATTTTACACAGACTACTCTAAATAGTGAACTATGAAAATCTCGATATAGTGAACTCAGATTTTTTTTCGCAAAAGTCAAAGAAAATTGTTACAGTTTGGCAATACAGTTTGGCCTGCATGTCAACAATTTTTAAGAACAATTTACCGTCCATTTGTGTGTTTTTTTGATATTTTAGTTATGAAGGTTAGGTTAGCCACCTAGATTGTCCCAAAAACAGGACACAGGAAGTAGCCACAGTAGGACACAGGAAGTAGCCACCAACCGTAGCTCTCTGCCCCCCCCCCCTTTACTTCCTTTGAAATCCCGTCCACGAGACAAAGACTGGTGTTGACCAGAAGAGCTTGATTGAAGCAAACCACCATACTGCTTGGTACCAAAAAAAGGGTTAGAGTTTCTCCTTCAGGGAAAGGAAAGACGAATGGTGACCGAAACAGTTTAACAGTCTATTGTCTCTGACGAGATGTTTAGAGTGTTGAAATGAAGTTGACTGATTTAGTCAGCTCCTACAGGTGGCGGTTAGTCTTCGGCGATGGCGAAGAAGACACTTAATGAAGGTGACAAATTATTTTTTAAAAATTTAATTATCGAAAAAAATTATATTTATTCCTGTGTTCCTAAAAAAAAATATCTTCATCTCAGTGTTTTTTAAAGATTAATAAATTTTTTTTTTGTTATTTTACAGCCGATTTCTTCACAGAGTACTAGCGCTAGTACCGGTATTAGACCAAAAGTTGATACTCAAATAGGTATCAAGTCGTTTCTTCACGAAGTACTAAGCTGAATTTGGTACCGAGTATTAGTTAGTACTCGGTATTAGCTGGACCCTCAAAATCGGCAGTCTAACGTCCTTAGTACCTGAATTAGATTAATTTCATTGCTTCAGCTCTTGCCTATTTTTGTGGAAAAAGTAAATACATAGTAGGTTTAAGTGATTACAAAATGGATTTCATTTTTGATAGGGATAATTGGTTCAACAATTTCTATGACGACATTGGGAACGAGGGGTGGCAATTCGTTGATCGCCGCATCTACCATATTGTGCTACAATGGTAAATTTCGGTTGTCGAGAACAAAGTTGTTTTATGTTCTTCAATTAGTAGTGGACGAATTGCAGCACCCACACTTACTGTTAACATTTTTTATATACTTTCAGTTTTAGTCGGTAATCGTTTTTATTTACGATTTTACAAGTAAACGTTAAATATTGCCTGAGCAGCAATAATTGCTGATCAGAACAGGAGCTGGCCGCTGCTGCATTTTATCGCTCATGTTAAACTCATGTTAAATTGCAGACACCGAATTAGTGAGTGCAGGCAGTTTCATATGTGCAATAATAGAAAAAAAAAAAAAAAACAATCATATACGCTGTCATTATGCTATCCCATGCTGGATACCCCTATACGCACATATTTTACAACAGGAAAGCAACAAAATTATTAAAAAATAATACTTGCTCTTATGAATAAAAATCAGTCACCCTGCAAATTATTTGATACTCAATGAACATAAAAATGTCACCGTTTAGTCAAAAATGGGTACTAGACCAGTTTTAGACGTAACTCGTTAGTACGGGTGATAAATTCAGCTCCGGTACTAGCAATGTGAAGAAATACAAAAGTACTTACTTTTCGTTGGTACCGAGTATGAGAGCTAGTACCAGGTCTAGCTAGATCGGGTACTAGTACTCATGTGAAGAAATCGGCCGTTAGTGTTTTGTAATTAAAACGTTGCGTTGGTATGTATTTATTTATATCAAATTAGCTTATTTGAACATTTAAAAACTCCCGCTCGAAATAGTGAACAATTTCGATATTGTGAACAGGCCTGGTTTTTATTAGTTCACTATATCGATGACGTTCTCCATTACCTCAGCCCTCCAGGTTGGAATCAAAGGCCTTGATGTCTATATTCGTTCTACATAAAATCGTAGCCATTTTTGTGGAATTGCGCGGAGGGCGAAAAGTTTGCTTATAAATCTCCTGTAAAATCTTTCAAAAAGGAGATCATAAAACTACAATTCTACAATTCTTGACATTCTGGCGGCACAAACATTTACTCAACAGGTCGTCATGTATGCGTGCCATGCGTGGGTTTGTTAATGCTGATTGACACTCAATACCACAGTGTCAATAGTGCGGTCATATATGGTCGCAATTTCATGCTGTGGCAGAGCTGAATAACATAATGCGAGTTATCGGCGCAGGACAGGCAAATCAACTACACTCATTTACTACAACTACATTTTCACAGCGCAGGTCTGCTCCGTGCTATTTTTAAATTGAAAAAAAACTGTAATTTTATCACAAACAACATGAAGGACACGAAAAAAACTATGTCAATCGAGACATGCAGAATATGTTGTCAATTTGTGACATGGTGTCAACAATATCCGCCATTCCAATAGTCCCAACAGCATTTTCAATTTAGATTTAAATGCCATTTAAATCAGATATTAATTAGGCAATCACACTGAATACCCACATTTGGACAAATTCGGACATCATAATGACGTAAATGAGCTGATTCGTGACTTGTGTTATCGTAGCTTAATGTTCGAAATTGACTGACTGAATGAGTCTCAGAAGCATAACAAGAGTCCTTCAAAAGTAGAACACACGGCGAATGATTTCACTGGAATTCACTGCATAAAATCAACTTTGTCGTTAAAAGTCAAGATGTCAGTTAAAGGAGAATGGACAAATGATTTCAGACACATTAACACAGTACAGAAGACACGATCTGGTTTATATGTTAAGCAGACTGGTGGCTCTATTGGATCGGGCTTATGATATAGAGGCATACTTCTTCCAACCAAATCTTAGAAATAAGTTGTTATTATTAATTACTACCAGCAAGTCATCTCCCATTAAATAATTCGGCCAGAGTAGGCCTTAAGTCGACTCTCTAGTCTACCCTACAAAATTGTTGGACTTCAGTTTGCAAGAAGATACATACTTGCTTCTTTTCAATAGTGTAAAGTAAAAGCTACCTGTTTTTTGAATTTTCATATTTTCTCTTGAAAGTCCGATGGTCTTCCTTCCTTTTTGACAGAGCTGCCCTGCAGATGCGTGAAAGAGAGATAAGAAAATTTAGAGAAGCTCCTCACCCCTTAAAAAAAAACATTCAAATTCTAACTGAATGCCATATTGCTGTTTTTGTGATACACTCTTGTCAGGTACGAAGCGTGACGTTGTTACTATCCGATGGAGCATTGTACTGCCAAACAGACACCACCTCTCTTTAACCGGGAGATAGTTTTCAGCGTACACCCCATGATAAAAATATCAAGGGGGGGGGAGGTGCATCATAGCATCTAGAGCAGAGCCCAGAGTGCTAGGGAAGGCATCTGTGCAGCCAGGGCAAACCGTTCTTTGGAGTTTGGCGAAAGAGGCAGTAACACGTTTCCGTGAAAGCCTGTTCCACCACACAATCGATGCATATGAGAGAATTGGTCTTACCATTGCCGTATAGATCTAAAGGACCCTTTTCGGAGATAAGCCCCTTGTCTTACCAAAAGCGCATTTGCACTGCCATAAAGTCGACAGCTCTTTATCGGTTTTCGATTCAACATGCTTGGACCAAAGAAGTTTTCTATCAAGGATTACTCCCAGATATTTGACTTCGTCAGAGATCGGGATAGTGACACCTTTTACCACAAGCTGAGTCAGACCAGTGAAATTCCTCCTTCTCGTGAAGAGAACAACCTAAGGTTTAAGAGGATTGACTGAAAGCCCATTTCTTGTGCACCAGTCATCGAGCCCAAGGATCTCTGCGCCTGAGAGCAGACAGTCCTTAGGTTCGAGCCGACAGACAGAACGGCGACATCGTCCGTGTAGGCTTGTGTGTAGGTTCCAGGAAGATTGAGTACCGTTAGCAGTGAGTCTACTATATACCATACACCAAAAAAGGGAAGACAGAACACCACCTTGTGGGCAGCCCCCCTTATGGTAAACCCCCTGTCATGATGCATTTGCCACAATCCGCCTCGGCAATCAACGTCCTGTACATTAGCATTGCTTTAATCCACAACACCAATGTTTCATCTATACCGTGATGTCTAGCTGCGTTGCACATGCTGTCAAAGGTCGCATTATCAAAAGCAGCCTCAATATCGACGAAAATACCCAACGCGTACTTCTTCCGATCAAGAGCGCTTTCGATCCTACCAACAAGGTTCTGAAGCGCAGTTTCACAGGATTTTCCGCGCTGATAAGCATGTTGCATCTCAGAAAGAGGATGCGATCGAAGAGCAACATTGCGCACGTGCAGCTCAACCAGTCTTTCCAAACTTTTCAGCAGGAAGGAAGGCAGACTTATGGGTCTGAAACTTTTGGCGAGAGTGTAGTCAGTCTTACCGATTTTTGGTATGAACACGACTTTAACCATACGCCAAAGAGAAGGTATGTAGGCCAAGGCCAAGCTAGCGGTGAAAATTCTTTTCAACGTAGGCATCAGCTGACTAAAACCTTGTTTCAGCATAGCCGGGTAAATTCCATCCGGACCAGATGACTTGAAACTCTCAAACGATGCAATTGAGTATTTGATATTGATATTGGTATTGATATTGATATTGATATTGATATTGATATTGATATTGATATTGATATTGATATTGATATTGATATTGATATTGATATTGATATTGATATTGATATTGATATTGATATTGATATTGATATTGATATTGATATTGATATTGATATTGATATTGATATTGATATTGATATTGATATTGATATTGATATTGATATTGATATTGATATTGATATTCTGGATGCAATATACCAGCTGCGCCGCGTGGTGTTTGTCAGTTCCGTAGTGGCCACCGTTGCCGGTACCACTGAAGAGCACGTAGTGACCTGATTTCCCGGGAAGTGAGTCTCCAGCAGGAGACTAAAAGTTTCCGCCTTTGTCTCCGTGTAGATACCCTCAGATTTTTGGAGTGATTCCAGTTTACTTGGTCTGTCCCTTTTGAGGACTTTAAAAAGTCTACTGGTCGCACTTAGTGATTTGACCTCCTCACAAAATTTCCTATAAGAGTCATTTTTCGATTTACGAATCAGTCTCTTAAATTATTTTTGCTTCGATCGATACAGATTCCAGTCTACTTCTAAGTTGGGTTTTAAAGACCGATTTAGGAGCTTCCTGGTTTCTCTGCAAATACGCTGCATTTCGGTATTCCACCAGGGTACCGGTTTTCTGCAGGAGTTTTTTGTAACCGGACACGCTTGTTCAAAACAACGGATAAGGACACTGTTCAGATCCTGAGCAGACCTCTCTACCCCTTGTATTGACCTTAATTTAAGTGGAGCTTTAACAGAATTGCCAAGTTCTTCCCTAAACCGTGTCCAATTCGATTTTCTCGGATTTCTCCTCTCTTGCGAAGGTGAAACTTCACAGTAGATTTGAAATTCGATGTATCTGTGATCTGACAAAGTGCTATCTGGCGATACCCTCCAATTGATGGTAGTCTTGGAATGCCTGTTGGACAGGGTCGATTACTTGCTGTCTTATACATAATAGCAACTTTTTTTGTTAAGCAAAATTATCTATGATCTAGTCATATAATCCTTTGGCTCTATGCAAGAAATATGTAGGTATAGAATTCATTTAAATAAATAATAATATAAAAAATAATATAAATAATTTAAAATGTTATTAAGTCTTGTACTTTAAATTAATTCTTCTTTCTTTTGAAGCAAAATTATCTAGGTATTATTTGGTCATAAAATTGGCTTGTTTTTCTTTTAACAATGGGTTTTCAATCGAAATAAGGGCTAAATTTGGCAACCTTTCTTGTCCACATTTATTTCGTAAGTAATTTTTATTCTTTTAAGACACGAAGTGATCTCTTAACAGATGCGGTTCTCGCGGGAAAAGTCAACATTAGTGCACAAAGCTTAAAATATTCAGTGAAACTTTTATCTAAATCAGTACTGATTAAAAATCTTAATATTTCTTTAAGATCAGTTTTTGACGTAAAATTCTCGATATGGAAAAATAAATTTAGTTCTGTCTTCAATGCTGGAATGTCAAAATATCCCGGGTATGAACTCTGTAAATTATTGAGCAAGTTAACAGGAAAATTTGTTTTAAAATATTCATACAAATGCTGTGTCAGAAAGTTTCAAAAATTGAAAACAACACTCTCTCCAGTGATTACAAAAAAAAATGCGGTTAACCAATTTCAGTAGAATATACACGGCCCACTTTTGGTTCTACCCAATTAGCTAGAGAGAAACCCAGTTACAAATTATTATGACAAGCATAAGCCTTGACCAACGCTTTTCCACATTGTTAGAGATAAAGTCAAAAAGTCACCTATACCGTACAACCAAAGCCTCCACTTTATTACTAAGACATGGTGCACATTTGTATCGCCAAACCTTTTAAATCTGACACAGGAAATAGTTTAACAATTTCCACATAATCCAAAAGTCTAAAAAACTCATAATCATTTTATAGGATATCGAACATATGGTCAATAAACTCCGAATTTCCCAGGAAACAAACGACGATTGCTATAGAAAAAAACCTAATCCCAAATTTACCCAGCCTTCCTCTCGCATCAATCCCCCCGCCCCTGGTCTAATAATAGCAATGTAATATGAACGAGAAAGCAAAAGGGAGAAAGGTCCAGCACTTTTTTATTGCTTCTGATTTTTATATCCACTTTGTTCGCAACTTTTTATTCCCTTTGTCGTCCTGTGTCCGTCGAAAACATGATTTCCTACTTAAGCTTTTCGACCGGCAACTCAACGGACTATGGTAGTAGAAATAAAATGAAAAAAAAAAAAAACCCCCAAAGAAACAAAAGCCAAAGGAAATCAATGCTGGCAATAGGTTAATGGCTGAGCATATTTTCATGGCGAAGGATTTATAACTTTGGATTCGAATACGGATTTGATCTGAAGAAAAAAAAAAGTTAGATGTTTGGAAATAATTGAAGCAGCGGAAGCGGATGAAAACTTGTTTCAACTTAATCCCTGACAACCCGCAAATTCCTAATTTTCGTGTCTTTCAGTTGCTTGCCCGCCTCCCTTTCCGGGATGACATCAAACGAGTGTCCTATTGTGGCGATGAAATTTAGGACCGCCGAAGGACTTGGGCATGTTGCGGAATATGATATGTTATACTGTATGATGTAATTATAGTTTGAGATACGAGTACACCGCCAACAACAGGATATAGGATACATGTATAGATTACATTTACTGATGTCCAAATTGTGTTATGTTGTTGCGGAGAATACCCAATTTAGTAGACACAATCATTTTCGTCTGTAATTGGATAAAGCTGTCTAGAAGTGATACCAAGCGGGGATAGTGAGATGAATAACTACTTGATTTCTAATGTCCTTTCTGGAGACTGCGAATCCGGGTTCGGAAAAATGATAGCTGATACTGATCTCAACCGTAGCTAAAATTGGTGTATATGGATAACTGAATTGAGGGTAGTCCTTGGAAATTCATGGCTGGAAATTGTTTGTCAAAATTGTATTTGAGTTGATGAAAATCCTTTCTGGACTGGCGAGGAGCAGTACCATTGTAACCCTATTCATAGATGATTTAATAAACTACTTAGTGGGCAGTCATAAACTTCGTTAACTTGTGCAAGGTGGCGCAAAATCGGAAGATGCTATAATTTTTGCAAATGGAGGCAAATGTCAATTCTACTTTGACATTTTGTAAAGTAAAGAGATAAAAAAAAACAAGTCAGCAAGGTTTCGATTTCCCGGTTGTCCGACACGAACTGGGCAAACACAAACACTGTTCCATTTAGCCGCTCGACAAGACGAAGATGTTGCCATCTCTAGAAGGCCCCGGAGCAGCCGTTCTGCCGAAAATATCTTAGCTGTGGCAGAGGATTCCAGAGTATAGACCAGACGGCCGGCGTTCCATGGAATTCGACATCAATCGGCGGGCTTAACAGATAATTTTGGTAAAAGACTGTAAGATATTCCCTTATACAAAATGCAGACAAACCAGCAGCATAGAGAAGGGCTGGGACGATTAAGGTCTTATAAAGGGTCACATTTATTGTTCGTCGTTTAATCTTAGCGCTGGTGTCATTGCCTGAGTTCATAGCGGAGCCTAGGTACATAAAGTCCCATCTCAAAGTTATATCTGTCTATAGTGCCATTCTGTCCAAGACGTCGTCGGTCGGTGTTGGGTGTCCTTTCTTGATGACAGCATTTACTTTGTCTTGCCCTCATTGACCGCCAAACCCATCTTCGCCGCCTCCGTCACAATGCTCACGAACGGGCCAGTGACATCACGCTGCGTTCTGCCGATTATGTCGATGTCGTCGGCGTAGGCGAGTAGGTGGATGGACTTTTGAAAGATAGTGCCTCTGATGTTAGCGTTTGAGTTTTGCACTATTCTTTCTATTCTTTCAAGAACGATGTTGCAGAAGTCACATATGACAGCGCATCGCCTAGTCTAACTCCTTTTTTGACATCGAAGGTCTCGGTGAGTTCTTTACCGACCTTCATGGAGCAGCCTGCATTCTCCATTGGCATCCTGCACAAACGGGCGAGTTTGGCAGGGATGCCAAAACTAGACATTGCTCTGTATAGTTTGCCTCTATAAATACTGTCATAGGCGGTCTTAAAATCGATTGTAATAAAAAATCCTTGTGGACGAATACACGATCGTCTCCATGTTTCGATGTAAGTTAACTTAAGTCGGAATGGTTTACGTCTTCACGTGACTCTGTAAAAAAAACTCGCCTGGCAGTCGTGACGTTGTTCCATAAATTAACTTTGAAGCGGAAGCCTTTACATCGGGTTTAAATGCTGGTCATATCCTCAACAGTACAAAAGGGAGAACCTCGCTCCAGTTCATGCACTGCCCCTAACAGTTCAGTCAGTTGGTGCAGACTCGAATTGTCTCCCTAGGTCTGTGGGAATCACGAGATTCTGGGCTATTGATTCGGCTGTGATATCGCACATAGGTATAACCTCCGGCCGACGAGTAAACCTATCGATTATGGTGAGACAGTATCGGACACCGTTTGATGACTGTAATGTTAACATTGATTTCAGAGAACCCCTTATCAGGTAGCTCGTACACGAACCCAGCGGACTTTTGGTATGCCGATCAAATTTCTCGAGTTGACATTGTTTGCACTGTTTGACGAAGGTTGCACAGTCCTTCCTAAGACCATACCAAACATATCTTTCGCTTACTACCTTCGTGGTAGAGCGAACTTCAGGATGTGAAAAACTGTGTAAATTACACATCACAAGTCCTTTGCTTGGCTTGTATGTCGATATTTTTGGATTCGGCCTTATCCCGTTAACTCGCGACAAGAAGTCCGCAACCTTGTTCTCTTCGCTTGGAATGTGTCGAATTTCGCTGGTAAATTGTCCAATTAAATCCAAATGTCGCATTTGGCGGGGCGAGTCTTTGTTATTGTCTTGTTTAAATTCAAATATTAACGCTTTACGCTAAGTGTAAGTACAGAATTCGCGTCCTTCTAACGTATATCTACTTAAAATGCTTGACACCGTGGTATATCGCCAAGAGCTCACAATCGTATTTGATGTACTTCATTTGTGTCGTGGTCAACCTCTTTGAGTGGAAACCTTTGCTTTAACTCTCCCGTAAGATGGCCAGATCTTCCTTAAAATGAAGATCCACTTAGTCGCAGCTTTTAAAGTAAAGTAAAGTGAAAATTGCTCTATACTTATCTACTATAGCCTAGTAGACGATAGACTTCCTTCGTTAATGATATCCAAGCTCTCTCATTCTCCTCTATATTTCTATGCCTTGGCAACCCAGACGGGAGAAACCTCTAAGCAATGACAAAGTCGGTGTCACCCTGATGCAGTCCTCAACAAGCTTGGACGTATGTCCAATGTCGCTTTATTCAGGAGCAGTCAACCCACTTAGCTGATTGCTAGAAATGTCACCTGGAAGACGTACCACTAATTGATAGTATCCAATAAAGCTAAGATGCGGATCCAACACATCAGCACAGCACTGAATGGATATGTCTTAAGAAAAGCTTACGTCAGAGGGATATAGTGTAGTAAGAGACCACGAAGGCATTTATTACAACCACAGGGCGCCAGATATCTCGAGGGCTCCGTTATCGATGCTATATTTTCTATCCCCAGCACCATTCCGGCATCAGCATGGGTCGCTTTACCTACATGCCTTAGGGAGTGGATTTTAGTCACATACTTAAGGCATACTTTATCTCAGGTCTATTCTACTCCTGGCTACAACATGCATCCAAGAACAACGTCCAGGAACCAATGCTGCATCCCAAAGCTAGAGTCTGTGAGTATCTCTTCATATATTCCATCCAAGACAAGTCCTAAAACACACACTTCTCCCAAAAAGGTTTGCTTTTTTCGTCAACATACTCGTTAGTAAATCTTCATCTCATAAATTTGCACATTGATAGATTCGCCAGATAACATTGTCAAATCGCTAACAGAACATAACTCAGAATTTACTCATTCCGTAGTCATGCGGAAAGTAAACATGTCCTCGCGTTTGATTCCCTCCACAGAAAAAAAACCCCAGTGGATTGGATCAAAGGCAACAAATAAAGTTGAAAACTCGTTCCCAAAAAAACAAATCCCACACCCAGGATAAACAAAAAAATCGAAACCACCCCCGCAGTTGAGTCGCAACTTGCTCCATATGTATCCATTTTGGGAGGAAGTTATTTATTTTCTCCGCAAAGCGAAAAAGTTTAAACAAAACAACTGTAAAACGCGATCGTTTACTCATGAGCTTTGCATCCGTCGCCCTCCTGATGCTGATGCCATATTATACGTGTAGCTAGTGTCGAAAGGCTTAGAATTTATACCAGCGTAATATCCGTTCATAGCCGATAAAATTTATTGACGCAAATATACAAACAACACAACTTAGCACATTCTATGTAGATACTTTACACATTACTTGCTTATACATACTTGAATTCGCCTGCGACGAAAATATTCGTAACAAAATATTAAGATAGATTCGAATCCTGTACCTACTTGTATGTAGAGAGGGTTGACTTTTGGCCAAAACCAGTGACTTACGACAACATAGTTTTGGGGAAAAGTTTGTCGCGAAGATTTATTATGACTTCAAATGGAATTAGGTATTTAGACGTAAGACGTGTTGGCAAGACAACGGAGTTGCGGTTTCGCAACCACGATGCGGGAGGGTGTTCCTTTTTGGAAAATTTTGAAAATTTACATAAAGTTTTTACTGCGCTGGGCTGTTTGGTGCTGCCAACGACAGACGTATAGCACACGCACAGATAACAAAGAGTTTGAAGTATATAACACCCTGCGGCTGTAGTTGTTACTCTATCTAGATGGGAGTTTCTCGAACTCGACAAAGTTTCGATTGGAATGCACAGAGTAGTTAACAATGTTTTAGATGCACTGCGCGACGGTTTTGATTGAGTGCACAAAATAGCTTCATCTTTAATTTCCTTTCATCAAAAGTTTGATTGCATTTCGCATAGTCATATACGGCCAGAGAGCCGATAACAAGAGACAGGCTAAACGATTCTGAGGACAAAGTTTCACAGGGTCGTACTCTACTATGTTGTTGTGTTTTCAAAGCAACTCATTTGATGGAGTTATGAAAGGATTTTTGGCACTATGGATACAATACAAAAGAATTTCTATGCGATTGGGGTAATCTTTGAGTTTCAGGATGACCATTTGGATGAGATGTTTCTAGTTATGTATTTGAATGCGACCACAACTAAGGCTTGATTACACAACAAACTGATCATTCAATGCATTGACTTACTTATCGGGCTCCCGACCCGTGAAGAGTCTCTGCCTGAGACACTGCAGCCTTCCACCTTCTACGATCCCGCGCACGCTGCTTCCAGTTGTCTAGACCAAGCACTCCCAACTAACATTTCAGCTTCGATAAGCTTCAATAGAGGATTACTTTTAGTTTCCAAAAGAATCCTATAAAACTTCGGTAAGGCCCGAAAGGCGAACACTTATCGAAAGTATTTTATCTATAAAGCCTGTGAAAAGACTTATATTAGGACTCTATTAGCTCAATAATCGAAGCTTTATCGAAACTACGAATTTGTAAAAAAAAAAATGTTTCATTTCCATTCATTTTATTTATTTCTACATTTATTTGGAAGGTAATATAAATATAATGGTTGTATTTTCTCTCTGACTGGGGTTCTCTTAGGCCTGGAATGAAACATGAAAAGAGGTAACAAATCTATAGTATGAAAGAAAAAACCCAAACTCCCGCAGGATTCGAACCCAGACTTCTAAGTATCAAAAGTACCTTACTCATCATATGCGCTACCTGTAATATGCATTTTACAAAGTTAAAACTTAACCAGTTGAAACTTTTCTCTATTATCAAAACAAGCTTTGTTAAGAGTTCCAATAGCATTACATTTTTACCTTCGGAAGTATTACATATTTACCTTCGGACCTTTAACCAAATTGAAGAAATGTTCGCCTACGATGTTTTATTCTTCCTCCCTTCATATCTATAAGGCTTCCCTAGTAAAATAACACAAGCCACAAAGAAGTCTTCCATAAAGTTTCGATTAATAACTCTTGGAAGTTTTATACAAGTTTACTTATAGAAGCTTGTATAATAATATTTAATCGAAGCTTTATAGAAACTGTAACCTCCTCTTCTTTCGATAACTACAGTAAACGAAGCTATGAATTTAATTGCTCTTTAAAGCTTCATCTTATTTTTCTATAAGGCCTCAATGAAGTTGTAATAGAAGTCAAGACTTCGGTAAAGAGTTTGCTTCTGCTAGAAGCTTTATAGAAGCTCTAAAGAAGCCTTGACCTGTCGAATCTGAAACATTTGTGCCTTAAGGAAGTTGAAATGTTAGTTGGGCTATGACATCCGCAATGGCTTGGTCTTTGAAACGAAGGTTCGGTCTTCCTTGTCTTCTCGAACCTGGGGGCTGGGATTCGAAGATCCTCTTAGCTGGAGCATTAGTGTCCATTCGCTCGATGTGGCCGAGCCAATGTAGTCGACGTGTTTTGGCTTTTTGGGCTACATCCACATCTTGGTACAGCTCATAGAGTTCGCGGTTATATCTTCTTCTCCATTCGCCCTCCTCGCACACATGACCAAAAATCCGCCGAAGTATTTTTCTTTCGAAGGAGCCCAGTATCAGCTCTCCCTTCTTGCTTATCGTCCAGCACTCGGCACCATAAAGCAGAACTGGCATGGATAAGGGTTTTGTAGAGCACGTGTTTCGTCCTTGGAGTTAGGCGAGTTTTGAACCCAATTGTTTTGCCAAACCGATGTAGCAAAGGTTTCCTAGGGTTTTAATGCAAGTATTCGTTACATAGTCAGAGATGCGGGAGTAAGTCAGTCTTCTAAATGAAGATCTGAATGCAAAGTGGTAAGAATACATCTTGGTTACACTTTTAACCAAACCCAATAATTTCAGGGAAGCTATATAGGAAGCTAAGGAATGACCACCTCGTAGTAAGAGCTATAGTTACTTTCCGAGTACCATTTTATGGCTATATACCGAACAGCGTCCACAAGGAGGTTCTTTAGACCTCGTTTTTTCTCTGGAGTAAAGTCGGATATTGTACGGGTTGAAGCCCGGACGCTCTTATGTCCACCTATTCGTAATTATGTTGACTACGTTCATAGAGCTGTACATATTATTAATGTCTTTGCTAGAGTTAGCTAAGCAGAGATTTACCAGTGATTTAAAAAGAGTATATCTGTCCATTGTGTTGTGACATTCTGTCCAAACGTTGACGTTAAATGCCAAAATCGCATCGACAATGCCCTACCAAATTTTAGGTGCTCACAAATTGATGCACATCAGACTCTTGGATGCATTGTGTAGGAACTTATGCTTCTGTTATCCCCTTTTCCAAAATCCCTTTTTGGACATAATCTCTCATTTTCTTTCTTCTTTTTTCCAAAATCTCCCGGGACGAAATCCCCTATGACAAAATCGCCCACAAGCTAACTAAACTTTTCATATACCCAACCTTGCACCTACTCCAAATCCTACAGCGACCACAAGCAGGGGAAACATGGCCCCCAACGTGGGTGCCTATCAATTCGCTGTTTTTATTTCGCAAACTATTATCTCGCGACTGTCTAAATATATTTCCTTTATTTCGCAAAACTCTTGTTGCAAATTGTTATTTCGTCTTGCGAAATATTCGATCCTCTCCATGGGATTTGAAGGACTGAAATGAGTTGATTGCCCAAACTATTTTGCCTTCATGAAAAATTTCATTTGATCTATTCCAGTCCTATCTGAGTGGTCTGTTTATTCTTCTCTGGAGAGGGTTTTCTTGGGATTCTGGAATTATGTAGTCTTGGAAATGTGTTGCGGCTAAGAGCTGAAGCAACTGTATCTGTAGCCCATTTTCGGTGTATGGGGCATGGGCCATCAGGTTTTTTCATTGAACCAATAGGATTAGTGTGCTGCTTAGAGAGTATTTTATGAATGCGTGCGCCACTTGTGTCGTCGATTGTATGACAGAAGTTCTTCCACGATTCTCTCTTGGCCCTTCTAATTTCTTGGTTGTAGGCATGGTGAGTGTATTTCTGTATATTTTCCATTCACAATTGCGTTTAGCCCGGTTAAAGAGCTTTCTCATATCTGTTCGAAGTTTGGCTAGTTTTTTGTTCCACCAAGGGGTAAGTCGATTGCTTTTTTTTTTTCTTTTTCTGGGCCTACAGAATGTTTGACTAAAAATTTAGCCATTTACCGTTATTTATGCCTTAACGATTTACCCAAAATCTACTTATGCAAGTCGATCACCCCCATGTTTGAATAAGAAACTCGAAACCACGGCACGGTAGGACACTCTGTAATCAATTGCATGTCAGTTTTCAAATTCAGCAAAACCCTTTTTCCAAATTAGAAAATCAACCAGAAATATAACGTGTCAAACAATATTGACAAATGGTATACGATCCGCTACACTGACAATTGTTCATATTTCGAAGAAATACCTCTTTTTGAAACATTCAATTTCAACACGTTCCGGCATTAGGTGTACCTTCGTATAACCAAACAAATTTGTTATCTGACGAGGCTTATAAATTATGTACCACGCAGAGTATTGCTGCTAGCCTTTGGTAGTTGGTGTTGGTTTGGTACCGCACTGGCATGCGTGTCGTTTATTTATGGCGCTTTTTCAACAAATTATTGGAATTGGTTGTCGATTTTTCGCGGGTTACTTTGCCATGCTGTATGGCGGCCTACCGCACATATGCGACCACTTTCTCTAATGCTATTGGAGGACCATGTCACATGGTTAATGGGTTTTGGTGGTGTAATATTTTTCATTGTCGGTTGCTCAGAAGAGCTAACCAAAAAAAAAAAAAAAAAATGCGGTCCACTTTGTTGGCGTGTAGCTTCGATGTAGATACAAACGTTTGTGTTCTTTTTCGCCAAATGCTTTTCAGTTTAAATGTTGATGTATGATTTGGAAATTCCTATATGTATATTGGAAAACGGCTGTGGATATTTTTCTTGTTTATCGCTACAAATTTGTTAGGTATTTTTTTTTTTGGTGGGCGCTGTTTGGAAAGGCATCAGGAAGTAAAGACTGTGCACTGTGCTTAAAACGATGTAGGCCAAGTTTCGTAGGATCGTTTATATTGTGGCCTCCCAAGCGAACCATATTATAGAGATTCGATAAGTAGGTAACTATAGATACCATTTTGTTATTAAAATAAACTATTAGGCACTATGTGTTTAACGTTCATCAATTAGCAGTATAGTTGCTGCATCTTTTAAAGAAGCCTTTCCACCGACAAAAGTGACGAGAATGCTTATAAAAGCACAATTTTGTACGCAAATGATCAAACATAATGATCAGACTTGACGCCTCTAATTAAATAAGTGAAATTAATTTTTTTTTTTTGCAGCGTATTCCAATTTACGACGCAGAATAACAAAAATCTAAGAAATTCTAATCAAACACATTCCAAAGGTCTTGAACTTAACCAAAGTGATAAGCATTTTCCATGAAACGACCAGAATTAAACAAATTAACAAACAACTTGATTATATAGACACGATTTTCATCCCTTTTATTTATTTACAAATAAAATTATAAACAAATTCTTACATCGTTGTACAATTGTATATATGCTCGTAAACTACAAATTCATTCGTTCGCTGACTTAAGATGTATGTATAACTAAAACAAACAAAAAAATAATCCTTAAAACTAGTATCTATCGAAAATTGAGTGGGTTCTAATATCCACGAGCAAAGCTTCCGCTCTTGGCTGATGACGATGCAGATGAGTGAGCTCCAGCGAAAGATCCATATCCACCTAGTCCGCCACCGCCTCCACCACCGCTGCCTGGGCCACCTCTACCCCCTTTCCCACAGCTACCTCCACCACATCCACCTCCGTTATTTCCTCCGCCGCCGCCGCCTCCACAGCCGCCAGCACCTCCACCACATCCACCGCCACCACCGCCATGTCCGCCACCTGGCCCACCTCCATAGCCACCGCCGCCGCCGGGAGAACCACCGAAACCACCACCACCGGGTCCACCTCCATATCCGCCGCCACCTCCAGCCCCGCTGCTGGCAAAGCTTGATGAGCTTGCACTACTGAATGCATTCGCAGAACTGCCACCAAATCCGAAACCTCCTGGGCCACCGGAACCTCCGCCGCCGCCACCGCCGCCTGGTCTACTACCCCATATAGGGCCTCCTCCGCTGCCGCCTGGAGAACCTCCTCCTCCACCGCCTCCGGGAGAACCACCACAACCGCCATTGGAACATGGAGATGAGCCACCTGGGTAACCACCTCCGCCACCTCCGCCACCTCCGCCGCAATTTCCACCAGAGCAACCGCTACCACCTCCGCCGCCAGGTCTACCACCACCACCACATCCACCACCGCCTCCGCCACATCCTGGTGAGGGTCCGCTACCGGGGAATCCGCCACCATGAGGTCCTCCACTTGGAAAACCACCGCCGTGAGGTCCACCGCTTGGGAATCCACCACCTCCTCCATGCTTGCCTGGTCGTCCACCACTAGGGAAACCGCCACCTGCACCACTTATCGCATTCGCATTAGCAGATGCCGACGCAGAAGCAGAAGCGCCTGCATTAGCACCTGCGTATCCACCGTTGCCACTTCCACCAGATGGGCCTCCGAATGAGGGGCCTCCACTACCACTACCACCTCCAGCACCACCAGGTCCTCCACTGTTACCTCCATGCCCACCTGTTAGTCCTCCAGCGCCTCCTCCGTATCCGCCATGACCGCCTGCACTTCCTGCTCCTCCAGCACCTCCAGCGCCACCGCCTCCTCCACCACCACCTGCGCCTCCAGCGCCTCCTACACCACCGGCACCTCCACCATATCCTCCATGACCACCTGCTGCACCACCAGCTCCACCAGCACCTCCACCATATCCTACATGACCACCTGCAGCTCCTCCAGCGCCACCACCAGCTCCACCGGCACCACCGCCGGCTCCACCAGCTCCTCCGCCAAAGCCTCCATGACCGCCTCCAGCGCCACCAGCTCCCCCACCAAATCCTCCGTGGCCACCTCCAGCTCCTCCTGCACCTCCACCAGCACCACCGCCACCACCGCCGCAACCGCTACCAGGTCCGCCACAGTTGCCTTTACCTCCGCCTCCTGCATTGAGTAATCCAGTTCCGAGTAGGCCGCCTGTGCCAAGTAGACCTGTTCCAAGAACGCCTCCTCCACCAAGTAATCCACCGCCTCCAGCGCCACCAGCTCCTACACCAAATCCTCCGTGGCCACCTCCAGCTCCACCAGCACCACCTCCTGCTCCTCCAGCACCACCGGCACCACCGCCGGCTCCACCAGTTCCTCCGCCAAACCCTCCATGACCGCCTCCTGTACCACCATATCCTCCATGACCACCTGCTACTCCTCCAGCGCCTCCAGCACCACCGCCAGCTCCACCGGCACCACCGCCGGCTCCACCACCTCCTCCGCCAAAGCCTCCATGACCGCCTCCAACGCCTCCTGTACCACCATATCCTCCATGACCACCTGCTGCTCCTCCAGCGCCTCCAGCACCACCGCCAGCTCCACCGGCAGCACCGCCGGCTCCACCACCTCCTCCGCCAAAGCCTCCATGACCGCCTCCAGATCCACCAGCTCCACCGCCACCACCGCCGCAACCGCTACCAGGTCCGCCACAGCTGCCTTTACCTCCGCCTCCTGCATTGAGTAATCCAGTTCCGAGTAGGCCGCCTGTACCCAGTAGACCTGTTCCAAGAACGCCGCCTCCACCAAGTAATCCACCGCTGGAAGTGCCTACTCCAAGAAGACCTCCGCCTTTTTTAATCCCAACAGACAGACCACCACCTCCCCCAGGAAGGAATGGATTACCGCCACCACCGCCTGCTCCACCACCATGACCGCCACCAATACCGCCAGCTCCACCATGGGCGCCACTATCACCTCCGCCGCCGCCACCACCACTTGACCAGCTCCCAGCATTCGCTGAAGCACTTGCACTTGCACTGGCTGTAGCTCCAGCTCCTGCCCCACCGCCGCCGCCTCCTCCGCCATAGTAACTATGGGGATCAGCTTTCGCTAGAGAAAAAAAAAAAACAATCGTCATCCACTTATTCGCTATCCTCAGGCTTGTATGAAGTCTTACCAAATCCACTGCTAACCACTAGGGCTATTGCCCACAGAGTTCTTTTGAACATCGCTCTACCCATCGGGAAACACGTTTGTGCTGGTCTCACGGCAGAACTCGCGTTTTATACCTCGACGTACACTTACAGCAGCAAAAATCTTGGAAAATCCATGACGACAGTACGAGTACGTCTAGGAAAATCTTCATCCCCAAGAGAGAAGAGAGCAAACACCAACTGAGAGACTAGAATCACGCTTCTGGTCATCATTGCCTATGCAGGCGTTAGAACGACCTCTCTCCCTCCATGTTCTTAGAACCACCTCATGGGCAAACAATTAACATTCCCATACGATCACTACAGACTTCTGAGATAATGATCTTCATTGCGAGCTAATCATCACCACCAGCGCTAGCGATGCAGTTCAAAGGGTTGGCACAGTCACAAATCGAATCGTGATAGCCAATTGAACAACAATCAATTAAAACTGAAAAAACAAAACCTCCGCATTAACATATTCAACTATTTTGCTAGTTTTACGTCTTCAGAGCTTGTGCTGGGGGGTTATGCAACAGCCCACCGGCACCTATATCAAATTAGACCCGATCAATTGCGCTGAGCATTCATTGATATTCCATGCGAGCCGGAGCTGTTGCGGCTTGGATTTTCGGAATTCTAGTGGATGCTCTGGGAATTGCCAGAAGTTGGCATTGTTTTTTGGTCATGGTTCGGTGAGCTGCAGGGGTTTCGATATTTCCCCGAGCCCGAGGATACGCTTGGCGGACTGAAGTGTTTTCGTATTCATCTCGTTGGTGGAGCGGAAAAGCCATTCAAATCAAAGCATAGTCATAATAGCATTTGTCCTCTTCAAGCATGTGAAGTGTAATTGTATAAAATTAATTTAATTATTAATAGTGCAAATCATAGGCGAAGCTTATAAAACAGACTGGAATATGGGAACCACCTTGTCGGGTCAAGAAGCTGTGACATAAGTGGTGCAAAAGCAAAGGCGTAAGAGAACACTTTTCTAACTTGCGCATGCAATTAATTTAAAATCTGTCAGTTTGGGGTTCCATTCTATTTCACAGTCGTTTAGAGAAAATGGAAGCATTACAAAAGTTTTTTGTTTTAAATCGAGTAGTTTTGGGGAATTTTTTGAGAACCTCTCTAGATTGATGACATGATGCTCTTTTAAGTTGGCGTTTCCGATTTGGTAGTTGACCGATCTATAGTCGAGTTTAGTTCTTTGTAGACGGCAAAATAGATTATTACTTTGTCTTTATAGTCTTTGGCTTTGCCATCCGAGTAAAGGATGAAAACGAGAAACGCTTACGATTTATGTCAGAGTTCCTTATTATGTATATTTATGATTTTCTGGTTCGATTATCTTTTTAAATGTAGATACCTAGCTATTGTGTATTTTTAATACTAAAATATTTTTTTATTTTACAATAATATAGTACCGGGTATTTGAGCTTCGGCATAGTCGAAGATAATTGTCTTACTGTTTTTTTATTTTTGTATAGGAGGTGCCACGCCCGTTTCTTTGATTTATACCAAACTTCACAGAAACGCCTTTTGGCCAAAAATAATGATTTGCTCAAAAGTTGAGCTCAATCGGTGTAGTTGTTTTCGAATTTTGCAATTATTGGTGGTGTATATTCTCATACAAAATGAAATTTTCATTTTTCGATTTTGCGGCTTTTCGTTTAGGGTTTTCCGAATTTCCTTTCTGCCAAACCATCCACTGATTCCATACAAACAAAACAAAAAAAGAATCGTCTAATTTCGGTTCAGAATTTCTCGAGTTTTTGCGAGGCTAACGCATACCAATTGATTGTTATATAATACAAATAGCTGTACCCGCCCGGCTTTGCCCGTGCCCAGGAATTGTATTGTTTAGGTCTTAGATACTAATGTTCTTTCGTGAAATGCGAGAAATGAGTATAAATCGATTTGGTGGAATTTTCTTTCTGCCTATACCTGAAATACAGCAATACAAACAAAATGTAAAAAAAATGTTGAAAATCGGCCCAGCGGTTATCGAGATTATAACGTCATCGAATTTCACCCCATAGAAGATGTTTTTTGTACCTATTAGGAGATTTGGAATGTTTTTTTTTTGTATGGGTAGTGCTACGCCCCTTTGCCTCATTTTGACAGGAATACTCATGAGCCAATATCTAAGATTGTCTGTAAATTTAAACTCAATCGATTGGGCGGTATTCGAGATTTACGATTGTGAATGTAAAGCGGTGCCACGCCCCTTTGTCCGATGTTGACCAATCTTCAGAGAAGCCCTCGACGCCCAATACCTAAGAATATCTGTAAGTTTGAGCTCAATCGATTTGGTGGTTTTCGAGATATAAGATTTTGAATGTTTTTTTTTGTATGGGAGGTGCCACGCCCCTTTGTCCAATTTTTCACCTTTTAAACCGTCTCTGGACTTCCACAAATAATTCAAGACCAAAATTAGCCAAATTGGTCCAGCCGTTCTCGAGTTTTAGCGTGACTAACGAACAGCAATGCATTTTTATACAGTCTGTCACGAAATCGTTTTTACAAATTTCTTAACAAGCTCATTTTTGCGTATTTTTTATTACTTTCATATTGTAGTATTTGTTGTTACTGTTCGTTAGTAGATATATTAATAAAAAGAAATATATTAAAAAAATAAAGTAAAACATCAGAGCTCTTTTTTTATAAAGAAACTGTCTAAATTACCAGTTGTTTTCCCTTGTAAAAACAATTCCTTGACAAACTGTATATAGATAGATAGGTAATTTCCCTTAATACAAAGTTAAACTCTCTGCATTTACTGCCTCCAACATGGTTAAGGTCCCTTTCCACTTGTTCGTGCCACCCAAGGCGAGGGCTTGCTCTAATCGCTAATATGCGTTGTCTGTATCCCTCTGGGTTGGAGTCGAAGACTCTTCGTACTGGAGCAACTAGTTTTACATATTTGAACCATTTTAGGCGATTAATGCGAAATTTGTTTGGGTACGTCGATGTCGCTGTATACAGCTCATAATAGTCTCTTTGAATCTCCTACTCAAAAGATCGTCATCAACGTAAACGGCCGGCATAGCCAACCCTAGCGTAGGTAAATGATCTTGAAACAATGACTCTTGGGGCTGCTAGATAATGAATAGAAGCTGATTTTACTGAAGATTCACTAAAGACTAAAGGGTCCAATAAGGCTAGGTCGATGTCGACGTCGTCCCATACACATATATCAATTTTCTTCTTAACTTACCTATTCATCGAATACAAGAATGAGCCTCGTCGCTAAAATCGGGGTCCTCTTTAACATCTAATTTTGTGTATCTAATTTTTTTTTAAGAGCAAGTGTGAGCAATGACGCTGTCACTGGTTAGTGTGCTGGACTACTGTGCGAGGGGTCCCAAGTTCGATCCCAAGAAAAACGCAAATTACATCTTACGGTTTTTTCCACTGCGCCAGCTCTCGAGAACGTCTGACAAACATCCGAGAGTATAACTGACCTGAAAAAGCTTCTCAATTCAGCCGTTCGGACTCGGCATAAAATTTTAGGTAAAGATAATCAGTTGAAGATGAAGTCAATTTCAAAATTTAAGAATCGTTTCTAACAGTACATATTTCAAAAATATTTTATTGCAAACCTTTTACTATTCATCTATAAAGAGTTTCCCATAATTCACTCAAAATTTGAATTTTGCGCCATTTAATAGTACAGTGATACCAACGCAAAAAAAGATAACGATGTGACAGCTGACAGTTTGGGGTCGGTCAGTAAAAATGGGGCGCTATACGAAAGAACAACGCATTTTCATTGTTGAGCAATATTTTATAATTTTATTTTATAAAAAATAATGAAGGTTTTCGAACAAAATATGGCCGTCATATACCATAGTGATTTCAAACCATAAAATTCAAGGAGACTGGATCAATTAGTGATCTTAAACACTCTGGGTACCTATCCTGTCACAAAAAAAGAAAAAAAATCTAAGCAGTTGGCGAGAGTATTGCTGTCAGTCTAGTCCAGGAAAATCAATTCGGCACCGTAGTCAAGAATTGGGCATTTCGAAAAGCCCTCTACAGCGAATTCTCACGAAAAACATGAAACTTCATGCTTACAAAGTTCAATTGACTCAAGAACTGAAGACTACTGACCATGAAGCGCTGGCTATGCAGGACAGGTTGGAGAGCTAGAAGCATATGCGTTTGCAGTGATAGCCAAGCTGCACTAAAAGCGCTGCTTATCCCTTAAGCTTTCTCTGAACTTGATCGAAAGGCTAAACAATGTGAAACTTGTTTGGGTCCCAAGTCATACTGGTATCCATTGAAATGATATCGCTGATGAGTTTGCTAGGCTGGGTTCAGAAGAAGCACTCTCAGGACCAGAACCTGCGTTGGGTCTGCCTGGATCTATGATTAGGTCATCCATTGATACTTGGGTTTCTCGTGAAAACAAGTGTCGGTGGCGGAACTGTGCTGGGTGTAGACAGACCAAACGACTGCGTCCGGTCATCTGCAAAAGATCCGCTTCCGCGTTATTCCTTCTGTCTCGGGAAAATCTACTGCAGACTGCTTGTCTTGACTGCGTCCTTTCGGGCCACCAAGCTTTTGCCAAACACTTAAATGTATTGGGCTTAAGCGACACCACCATCTGTCCTGCTTGTGGAGAGGAAGACGATACAGCGGAACACTTCCTCTGTAGTTGTCCTGCCTTTGCTCGCATCAGATGGCGCACAGAGCGAAAAAAGACTACATAAAATCAATAAGATTGCCTTATTGCACTGATTTACTATGAAATCTCATTAAAAGGAGTAAATAATATGATTTTTCCATAGAGAAATCTTAATGGTTTAATGGAGAAAAACTTATTAATCTTTTTAAGAGTTTTTCATATCATTTTTGCATGCCAAATCATATTAAATGATACAAATAATATGAAAACCTTATTACTATTTGGCTTTAAGAAGTCAAGCTTATTAAAAATTGTGTCTATAAACTTTTAAATGAAATCTTCTCAAATCTATAAGACTTCTTTTTAAAATTTTAAAGAGATATCTCATTAATTTTGGGTGGGAATATTAGATTGTATAATAATAATATGAAAACCTTGTTAATATTCGGTTTTGAGAAGACAAACTTATTAAAAGAGCTTGTATTTGAACTGTAATAAGGAAATATTAAATCAAAAAGGATTCCCCCTTAGTACTAAAAGTGTTCTCATATTTTGTGTTGTATTGTATTGCCTTGTAGCATTCGACTTTAGATTTCATGTCAAGCGCGCGTCTACGTGTCGAGGAGTGTAAGTAATTTACTAAATAAAAAAATAATAACTTTGCATTTCTTTTCTTTTTTTAAAAAAATATTATAGGTTTTTTTATTTTATTATTACTTTTTTCAGAAAAAAATGTTAATTTTGTCTTTATTGTATACCTATGTAAAATAAAAATAATAATGAATAAATAAAATATTTTAAAAAGATAATAAGTTTTCCATATTTTTCCAATCGGTTTTACATATACTTTCAATAAGTTTTTCCTATTGGTGCGAAGAGATTTTCATATACTTTTCAATAAGTTTTCATATTGCTTTAAGAAGCCGTCGTATTGATATGGAATAAGATATCTTGTTAAAAGTATGTGGTTTTCTTATAGAATATTCATAAAGATTTCAATAAGATTTTCTCTATTGTTTTGATATGACTTTCTTCTTGGATGAAAACCATAGAGAAATCTTATAGTTTTTCTTCTACTTTATGTGGTGGTTTTCTCTCTGTGCGGATCTTTGGGGCTGACCTGTGGTGAGTGCCGAACGAACATCTAAGCTCTTCATCACTGAAGCTCCTTCTCAATGGACCAGAAATTGTGTCTGAATGTTCCATCGGATAGTAGCAACCTCCGACAAAAAACAAAATTAATAAATAAATGTAGGTACACAAATATAATCCCCCTTTGGTCTTCAAAATACAGTGTGTGTCAAAAGTGAGTGAACACCGATGTTCTTTTAAGTTTGAAACATGTCTAAAAAAAAACCAACAATCTGTAAAAAAGTTTGATAACAAAACATATTTTATTTCTACAGCATAAAATACTTTAAATGTCCTTAAATTTTTTTTTTTTTAACTCCAAAGACAGATGAAACCAGCATTAGTGTTGACTCACTTTTGACGCTCGCTGTACATCGGTATTAATTAACTTCCGTCAGGAGTTTCGGTGTCTGGAATCATTACTATTGTAAAACCCGCTTTGAATGCAAAGCATTCTATACTAAGACCACTAATTGCTTCTTACCGCCAGACACAATGAAATATCGAATCATTACGCACGCTGCATATTGAATGGGCAAATCATGAGCCTCCCCTCGCCCCCACACCCCCACAGTCATGACTATTAATCAAGTTATTAAACAAAATTATATATACACAATATAAACGATATAGTGTACTTCTATAAAAAGAATTAATTTACATTCTTGATAGTTGTTCAAGATGTAACAACATTCGCAGGGGGGCACAAAGCCTTTCGTTAGAATTCCTCACCCCGACATCTGGTTGATGAAGTCACAAAGGGTTTTCCAAACTATACCCGACCTGAGTGAGGTGCGAATTAATGACATTCACAAAGGTAATATAATCTAACCAATTATATTCTTTCATCCTGTTAATTAGAATCAATTAAAATATCAAATCGGAGGGGTGGAGAGGAAAGCAAAAACATAAACATTGCGGTGTGAAACGTGTTCTGAAATCGCTTTTGCAATAAAGCGCATTAACAAGTGGTATATAGGTGTATGGTTAAATGTTTGGTAATTTAAGCTCTTTACTTTGTTTTTACTTTTTAGTATAATTATCACGTTTTAGTACCGTAGTGGGTAATGAAAGTGAATAGCTAAATTGATTGTATTCATTAAGCTGCATCGTGTGTTTATTAATTAAAAAAAAAAATTATTGATTACACTGCTACCGACGAGAAAAAGCGAAAATAAGGTAAAATATAATTGTGGGCTTGATTAACCTGAAACGTTCGTACTATAGTACAGCAAAATCACTATACATACATATACTCGTACAAATGTACTACTAATTCAAGAGCTGTAGGTGTCAATATGGTAGAATTCATTGAAGGTGAAAAATGCTAAACATGAAATCATTTTAGCTGAGAAATGACATGTACACAAAATGTTATCAACAGCGAAATTGACAAGCACTAAATTGTAGGGATTGTAATGCAGACTACATTACAGGAAGAACGAAGAGACAGAGACGATCCAACAATGTTTAATTGTTTATGTCATAGTCCTGCCTTTCAGGAACGCCGACTCGGATCTCTGATGGCATCGATGTCAGTGATGCCAACCATAATTTTCAAAAGTCTGTAGATGAAAGATAGAAATTCTGTAGAATTCTGTATTTATGCTTGACGAAATTCCGTAGAAATCCAGACTTTTTTTTAACATATTAAAAGTGTTTAGAATGTGAATTTTGGGTAACATTAAACATCGACTTTTAATTGTATTAAACTTGTATTTACAATGCACGATGATCATCGTTTATTAATCGCTAAAATCGATAATACTCGAGCAAAAAAAAAAACAATGTCGTTAAGTTTAAATTGTCGGAAACAGGCGCTATTTTGTTTGACTAACAATGAACGTATTGTTTAATAGCATTGATTAGAAAAGCGACAATTTACAACTAAAATAAATAAATAGGTGGCGCAACAGGCGGTAGACACCCTAGGCCTAGCTTCTCGCAACCATTCGTTTGTGTGAGTTTCTATTTTTGGGACGAATGGAAGGGACCTACAATTTTATGCCGATTCCGAACGGCTGAATTGAGAAGCTTTTTCAGGACAGTTATACTCTCGGATGTTTGTCAGACGTTCGCGAGAGGTGGCGCAGTAGAAAAAACCTTAAGATGTAATTTGTGTTTTTCCGGGGATCGAACCTGGGATCCCTCGCACAGCAGTCCAGCACACTAACCACTGCGCTACTGCGCCCACAATTTACAACTGACTAACAGAATATGTGTTTCTTGGTATCAACTTTGAGTGAGTATTTAAAAAGTAGTGGCCTACAAAGTTAACACTAAAACAGGCGCTCTACATTTGCACTGCTATGTGGCCAAATTTCGAGACTACGTAATGGTAACAAGCTAGTTGGATCAGCTTTTTCTTAATTGAATATGTAGGTAGATTTGACTTGTTGAAAATCGCTTAGTATCGCTTTGCTACGATCGTAGTGCCTTATATTTGGCTTCAGTTTCCCAAAATTGGAAGATAGGGAGTATTTTTGTCTGTCTCCCAATTTTTCTTGTTTTTGTGAGTGGTTCGTTCGGTACAATCTTCACTAAACTCATCTTATTTTTAGTTAAAATTTACAGTAATATTTCGATAATCCGAATCACCATTAATCCGAATATAGCGCTTATCCTAACATTCAATAAACATTCTCCGATTTTTGTAATCCGAATTATAAATAAAGAATATACAACATTGCATTGATTTTCACAATCATATTGGCTTTTACTATCATTTTTTGAATGAATGACGCATAAGTCATCAACATACTATTTCCCTTTCTCGTCCTGTACAGTACTCCCCGGATAAAAGCAACCCTCTTAATAGCAAAACCCTTTTTATAGCAACAAATTATTCAGTGTTGGGACTCACAAGCGCCATTCTATGCAATTGTACCCGCTTTATAGCAACCCGATTTTAAGCAAACCCCTCTTATTATCAAATAAAAATCTGAACAAACATTTTATTTTACCTGGTATTTTTTCCTTTTATAAGCACATTCGATTTTTTTTTAAATAAAATAAAATTTCACGAAGGAAGATACTCTCTGCACTGATGCACTGATTTTGAACCAACTAATGGCTGGCTTTCGAGTTGGCAAACATTAGTTTCAAGAAAATTCACGGTGAAGAAATGATGCTGATGTTTCAGCAATAGACCGAAAATATTTTTTCGATACGTATTATTAAACATATTTTCTGAAAAGGATAGTTTTAATGCGGACGAAAGTGGACTGAATAGGCAAATAATTTTGTTTGTTGACAATGCATATTGCCTCAAATTGTTTGCTGGCGTGAAGTTAGAAGAATGTTTAGTAACCGGTGGTGAAGATACCCGAGAATGTGTTTGAAATTCCTTCAAGAAAAGATGCACACAAAGCTTGTGCCAAGCTGATGTCATTTGCGGTAAATAATTAAAAATAAATAAATAAATAGGTGGCGCAACAGGCAGGTAGACACCCTAGGCCTAGCTTCTCGCAACCATTCGTTTTGTGTGAGTTTCTATTTTTGGAACGAAATGGAAGGGACCTACAATTTTATGCCGAGCCCGAACGGCTGAATTGAGAAGCTTTTTCAGGACAGTCATACTCTCGGTTTGTGTTTTTCCGGGGATCGAACCTGGGATCCCTCGCACAGTAGTCCAGCACACTAACCACTGCGCTACTGCGCCCATGCGCTAAATAATTAACCTCGGCAAATTTTCTGACACTTATGAAAGTGTTGAAAAGAAAAGTACAGCGAACCTTAATCTTAGAACAGATAGATATTTATCGAATTTCACACTATTAATTATAATTATTTAGGCCAATTGACACAGGGCCTATGTATAAAATCTCTGGATGAATTAAAGGATAATTTTAAGAAAACTACTGAAAAATTAATAATTCAAAGAAAAATTAAAAATTTTGTTTAATTAAATGTATTCAAAGCATATTTAATTTGCACACATATTGTCCAATACAATATTTTTGTGTGTTTGTTACATCTTTTTTTGGTTTGTTTTTTTTTTTTTTTTCTAAATTGTTATAGGTACTTATGTATGTATATTTTATTTTATTTTTAATTTTTTCTGCATTAATAAATGGGAGATTTAATGTAGCTACTTGTAACTAAGTTCAATTATTTATACATTTTAGAAAAGTCCCTCATATAAACACATTTATGTGCTATAACAAAGGTCCCCGCTTAATAGGAATTTAATTGAAAACCCGGCTATAAGCACTATAATTTCATACCCATCCGCATGTGCTATTATCCGGGGAGTACTGTATCTACTTAATGATCCGAATATCCCCTTGCAATAATTGATTCGGATTAGCGAGGCATTACCTACTCTATTTACACTTTTCTCGCCAATTTTCTTTTTTAAATTTTAAAGCATTTAATGTAATACATATCATTCTTTTGAAATTATTGTACAATGAAACGGACGGTTGCATGCATAGTTTGTAAGGAAACATTTATCTGATTGGTGCTCTCGCACTCACGCCAAATGTCACAAGGAAGATGGTGAAAATAAAATTTCGAACTTGGGATTTGTATTTGAACGGCATTATTATTGGTTCTAGAGCGAAAATAATAGTTCTGTTAAGCTGTCTTGTTCAGTATTGTTTTATGTACCTACACTTTTCTATTGGAATCTGAAATTTCTGTATATTTTCGTTTGATTTCTGTATTTCTGTAGGCAAGGCAAAAATTCTGTAGATATACAGACAATTCTGTAGGGTTGGCATCAGTGATCGATGTTCTTCGAAAACTATTCGCTGTCGGATGTCGACAGCCGGATCTAATCAAATTCTCCAAGAGCTCTAAATGGACTAAATCTAAAGCAGCTACTCCCTAGAGAGGTTGAAATATTTTTGCGACGCACAGTTAGGGAACCCCTGGTCTACAGCGTTAAACAAAAAATAAAAAAAATAAATAAATAAATAGCTGACGCAACAGGCGGTATACACCCTAGCAGTGTTGTTATAAACTTTTTCTGAGAATCGTATATTTGGGATTGTGAAAATCGTAATTATCGTATTTTGTAAAAATTTGTGTAGGGACGTATTAGGGTGTTTAGAAAGATGTGTCATTCTAAAAAAAATTCATAAGCGGACACTGTGCGATTGATAGGTATACCTACCCTGAAACGACTTCTGCAGAAGGTGCAGAAGTCCAGGAGCAGACATTGTAATCACCTATACTTTTCAGTGGCAACACAATGGACATTACTTACTTACTTAAGGTAGTGCTACAGTCTGGGGTGGACCTGGGCCTCAACCAACAAGTGTCTCCAGCCAGCACGATCTTTGGCCAGTTGTTTCCAGTTTCGCAGTTGTTTAAGGTCCCCTTCCACATGCGTGCGCCACCTGAGTCGCGGTCTTTCTCTACTGCGCCGTCCCTCGGGTGTGGATTCGAAAATTCGAAACACAATGGACCTAATCTTGTTTAAAGTGCACCTCATCGAGGACCACTTAAACCATAGCTTTTAGTACACAAAAACACTTAGTTTCTATTAGTTGGGTGCGAACCTCTTAAGTATAGATTACTTATAAATTTTAACAGTATAGTGGCACTGTGGTAACCACATTTGCCCTAAATGTTCAAACTAGGTCCCAACCCAAAATTGACAAATTGGGATTATTTTGATATCAAACTCGAAAAGTCATCAGCATTTTTGGACGCAAATGACCACCAATTTAAAAACTGGGTTAATCCCACTCCCCCCATTCAAGGCGGCTATGTTCAGCTAGCATGTTTGTTTGGGATTTTTGACTACAACGGTAGGCGACTGAAAAGCTTCAGGACTGTGGGCATTATCTAATATTAATCAATTTAAACGCTTACCTTAACTATTCAGTAAGTAGTTTCTCCCCGCGGCTTCGCTCACGCAGCCCTCAGGATTTTAAATATCACGAAGGAAACCTTCCTATGAAAGTACATGAGAGCAGTAAAAAATGATTAGTACTACGCGCCACCACCACGCTTTCTCTACTTAAAAAATACAGTCCGACTTATTTTGGTAAACAGTTTAATGGGGTCTACACGGCTGCGTTTTTTCTAGAAGCGGCAATGAGTAGTTCTAAAATACAGGGTAACGCACTGTCTCCGTAGTCCGTAAATGATAACTAGCTACTCTGTGAATAGAGTCCTCTTCAGTGATCCAAACGATAGATAGAATTAAGATAGAATTAAGGCGCATATCTTCAAAGTAAGTGGCGGAATTTTCGAATGTAATTGTGGAATGTAGCAAAAAAAGCCAAAAGAAGTATAACTTCACTTACAGCAACTTGCAACATCAATAACCTGAAGCAGTTCTTATTATGAGTAGACAAGTTCGCTAATGCAACGTATGTTGTGTACATTTTCATGCTGGTCTAAGTTTGGAAACAGCATCTTGTATAGCATACCCAAACCGCATATTACAGACACAGAAAACTAAAAAAAAAAATTATAAGGCAAGGCTTCTGACGCTTTTTTGTTTGTAAAATGGTCAATCAACTGATCGGTGGCATAACTGCAGTCATCAAATTTATGCTGATCGGGTCACAATCACAAGCAATGGCCTTAACTAATGCAACCCTTCTACCTTTCTATAGGTATGGTATGTCGTATGTTCTATACAATGGCACGTATTCTGAGGCACTTAGTTATTCCTCGACATGCGACACATTAAGCGACATGTGACATATGAGATAACTAATGCACTTCACCTGAAATCCTGACAATCGCGAGGAAAGTATAAGACAAGCAAACTTTGTAACTACATTCCTGAAAACATATTTCCAGACGACTACAACTTACAACAAATTAAGTGCAAAACTAATAAAGATTCTGTTGCCTTTCCTGTGTCAAGTATTTAAAAATAATGCGAAAATAAATTCTAACTTTTCTATTGATTTGCACATTTGGTCTTAAATTTGTTCGTTCATAGTTTTAAAATCCGGAAGGAAGTAGTTACGGCAGGGTTTTGAAATTTTTAATTTTATATATACGTCGTATTTGACTGCTTCCAAAATCGTAAATATCGGAACAAAAAATCAGCAAATCGTAGAAATAAGGCCAAATCAAGCAAAAATCGGAGCGTCGTATTTGCTATCCAAAATTGTCACAATTACGATATTTACGAACATATAACAACGCTGCACCCTAGGCCTAACTTCTCGCAACCATTCGTTTGTATGAGTTTCAATTTTTGGGACGAATGGAAGGGACCTACAATTTTATGCCGAGTCCGAACTGCTGAATTAAGAAGCTTTTTCAGGACAGTCATACTCTCGGATGTTTGTCAGACGTTCGCGAGAGGTGGCGCAGTAGAAAAAACCTTCAGATGTAATTTTGTGTTTATCCGGGGATCGAACCTGGGATCCCTCACACAGTAGTCCAGCACACTAACCTCTGCGCTACTGCAACTGCGCCCACGGTCTAAAGCGTTAGAGAGGTGAAAAGTCCACTCTATTTTTTTTGGGTCTGTTAACATAATATAAAATAACAGTGGGTCTAAATATCAGAGTGGAAATAGTGCTTACCTAATCTTCGCTGATGAATTGGCCATCTTTGGCCATCAGACTGAAATTCAACGCGCACTCGATATAGGTTTGTAGCCGTTTTTGTTGAAGCTGAGATGAAGGTAAACGTGAACAAATCTTGAGTGATGGTCGTCTCCAGGAGATCGATTCTGGTTCTGCGAAAAAGTGAAATGAAAATATTTTCACTCTTTTACCGCAAATTCGATTCTCGTTCTATGAAAAGGTGAAACCAAACGTCAACATTTTTCATATGAATAATTTCTTTTCACGCCCACATTTGTAAGTGAATATATCAGTGAAAGGGTGAAAATGGAGATTCCAATAAAAAAAAAAACAGGGGAAAAAGCGTCACATCAATGTAAAAGGATTATTTAGTGAGCTTTTTAGAAATAATTTAGGAAAATGCTCATGACAGATATAACAACCAAATTTAAAAACTTATTTCGAGTACAATATGTTTTTGTACATTCGTTTCAGCTCGTTGAAAAAAAGCATGTATTTTTGACAATGTTTTAAGGAGCGGTATTAGTTCTTCAAATGTTCTGTTACTTCTGCATAGATGCTTAGAAGAGCGATGCAATTGTATGAAGTGTTATCCGTTATCAATTTTAAAGGATTTTCGTTGTCTTTTAGACGACCGACGTCTTCGTCTTCGCCCTATTTCGATAAAAGGTCGTATATATATGAACACGAATGCATTTTATAATATACAAATGTATAAACAATTGACAAAACTAATATTCGAATATGCAACAATGAAAAAATTATTATGCTTACTTTGATATGCACAATTTGTAGAAATGAGAGCAAAAGACGAAAATTTAGGGCCCTATTATCGTTCGCGAGTCGAATAAAAAAGCAGGCGAATGTGACTGTTTAATATTGTGAAGCAGCGTTGCCGAAGTGGCACGATCGTGCTTTTTGGGCATGCAAATTTATTTGTGGCACGGTGGCACGCAAAAATTGAAAATGGCACGTTTTCTTCATTTCTCTTACTTTAAGGACCATTCACATAAGAGCGACCAACTACCTACGAACGAACGAATATTCGCAAGTTTTGACAGTCCGTTCACATGAACACTTTCCTAGGTCGCGGCAGTTCGTGAATTTCAGTCATCTGTTTCTACTAGCAATGTCTCATTTGAGGTTAAGTTCGAACCTTTTATTCGCTAGTTTCTGGAAAGCGAATTAATTGATGTGGATTGCGAATAAACTTCGACAATTCGCGCCAAGGGTGTTTTCATTCTCGGCATAAAGTTTGGAATTCGAAAATTCGTTATTTAAACTGTTTATAAACTTGTTTTCTTAATACATTTTGATTTTAGTACCTAATTAATTGAGGTTTGAAATGTGAAAAAAAATGTTTTCTTCTTTGGACACGCTAAGGGCACGCTCCTCTGAAAAAAGTGGCACGCTTTTTTTTATTTTCGGCGGCAACGCTGTTGTGATGTGATTTGCGAATGTGAAAAATAATATTCGCCTTAATTGTCAAAAAGCTGGCGAATGTAAACTCACCGTATTGCGGTTCGCGAATTTAGTGAAAGTCGTTCGCTTCAAACATCAAAATTTGGCGAACAAAAATGTTGTGTGACTAGTAAAACCAATTTAGTTGATTGTGATAAATATACGGTTTTTGAGTTCTAAAATAAGTGAAAATAAGAGGAAATAATGCCCGAACGCGGGCATTGGAATTCATTTTTTGCTGGAAAGGGCAGGAATTATTTTTATGTGCGGGATAATCGAATTTAGCAGAAGAATATTTGTGATTTCAAAGTTTGTAAAATTTTTTTTCATCCGTTCCGTGGAGCATAAAAAATATCTTCTTGGTTTTCTGTGGTGTGTACGTAAAGCCATTATATCCCTGGCTATATTTTAATGTTGGTAGCTATACTTGGTGTTATTAAGCTTACACAGATTTCAAAGCAAAGATTTCTTACTCATTTCTAACACAGCATTTTAAGTATTGGCCATGGTGTAGTGGTTAGAGTTATTGCTTGTACACGAGTGATCTGGTGGGTTCCCTCAGACATGCTATAGCGTACGCAGACGATTTAGTGGCGTACAGATCAGGTCCAAAAGTCGAGGTCATCAACATCCTGTTGCAGCGTGACTTCGATCAAATTAAGAGGTATTGCGATGATTGGAAATTGAAAATCAATTTCCAAAAATCGGAAACAATCCTATTCAGAACTCCATTGGCTAGGGCCTCTAGGGACACCAGAAAAAACTGGCGAAAATTAGCCATTATTGGACAAAATGGACAACCATTGGCGGTGCGAAGCGTGGTCAGATATCTTGGTATCTGGCTCGACCAGTATCTATATTTTGACAAACATATAGATGCTTGTCTTGCTGGGGCCAAGAGGGCCTACGCTCTGACAAGGAGACTGTTTCGCAGCAGTCAACTTGATTCCAGAGTAAAGGTCATATGCTACGTGGCCCTTATAAGGCCGATCATCGCTTATGGCTGTCCCATTTGGTTCAATATAGCGCCTTCCTATATGGAAAAGATTCGGGTGTTTGAGAGACAGTGTCTCAGGACCTGCCTAGGGTTGTATAGAACTCCCGAGTCTGAGTACATAAAATATTATCGCAACAAAACCCTATACGATGGGGCTCGATTGAATAGGATTGACAATTTCCTAATTAAGGTGATTCGAAGGCACGTGGCAAGGGCGATGGCCAACGCTAACAATCTGATCTCGGGTGGTTATTACCCGAATTTAATGTACCACGAGAGTACGCTCCGGTCTGGCTTTGTCCCGCCTGAGGCATTTCTTCATGCAGACATTAAAGGCCTAGTCCAAAATAAAGATGGTGTGCCGGTATTGTACCACAGCCACCGCGGCGCGAGGGATAAGCGGCTCATCCATGACGGGTACGCCGCCAATGCTCAGGAGCTCCTCCGTTTTAATACCGCAATTGCGGATAGGGATAGCGTTGATACCGGAAAGCAGTTCACCGAGTTTTGGTGGCTTGATGAAGCGGTGAGGGCAGACACGCTCTCCCGGGCTGGTGCGTTACCTACGTAACATTCCTCCTTAGTTTTAAGCTAGTTTGTAAGTTAGTTAGGTGTATCTTAGGGGGTCTTTGGGAGGGGCCGGGCTCGTCAACATGAATGAGTGCTACCGAGACTTGACCGACGCTTATGGCCTCGCTCGGGTCCCGGCGGCGCGTGTGCACCATGTTGGCGACTGCCAGGCGCCCATCGACGCAATCGGGATGGTGACCAATCGAGCGATTGCTCATCACCCTGATTACATTTAAGTTAGGTTAAGTAGCTTAGGTAGTTTTAAGTAGTTTTAGGTAGTTTTAAGAAAAACAAAATAATAAAGAGTCCAAGTTTTTAGCAAAGTTTCTTGGAAATGAAAAAACAGCGAAAAATACAAAAATTGATAGATTTAAGGCCGAAAGGCAATAATTATAAGGATATAGTTAAGTTTAGAGTGCTCGTTAAGAGCCAGTAAGCTAGAATAAGATAAATGTTAGTTTTAATTTAGATTTAATCACTTTTGTCTAGTATGTAAGTTAAAAAAAGAATGAATAAAAATGAATTTAAAAGTCAAAAGTCAAAGTCAAAGTCAAGAGTCATTGCTTGTGACCCGAGCGGTGTTGGTTCGAGCCCTGGTGGGGGACGGCAATACTCTGCCACCGACCATAAAGAGAAACGAATAATATCAGAGTTTCTCCACCACCACCAAATAAAAAGTGTTTTCTGCTTGGTAGTACAATTGACCGAGATTCGTCTGAGTGCTCCAGGATTAGGAATCCCCTTTTAATTATAAAAAAAAAAACAAAAAAAAAAGTGTTGGTCAGTCTTGGGTAACAACAAAAAAAAAAATAGTTGACGCAAACGCAACAGTTCCGTGTAATGTGTAGGTAGGTGGTATCCTCACCATTCATTTGGGAGTTTTTATTTTTGGTACGAATGGAAGTGACCTAAAATTGTATGCCGAGTCCGAACGTCGGAACTCCAAAAAGTCGGTCTCGTAATTCTGTTCGTCCGTATGTCTGTCTGTCCCATAGGCCTGCAGCCTAATCGCTTGGACGGATCTGTTTCAAACTTCATATTATTTAGAGTTTGTGGGCTAGTCCTAATATTAACAGTCTTCTCATAGGTATAAAAATTTTACGAAATATTAAACAATTTAGATTTTTTAGAAAACGGCTCCAACGATTTAAACCAAACTTGATCGTCGAGTTAATGTAGGCATACTTTACATGACTGCATACCCAGTTGTTCGCTAAAAAGTCCAACAACGCTACTTTTCAAAATTGGCTCTTTTTCGAAAACGGTAGGTATAGGTATACTATTTGACCAAAAACTAATTTTTAAGGCACAATCGTCATTCTTAAATTGAAACTTGATAGCAATTTCTCTAAAATGACTGCGTCCTTCGATATCCACCCCATCCGCAAAGAAATGGTATGTAGCTACCTACCTACTTAAAAAAAAAACTGCTCATATCTCCAAAACGCAACTTTCGATTTGGATAGAAATGTAACTTACAGGTCTCGATAATACCTTGTACTCAGTTTTCAGCTAAACAGTTGAAGAGTAGTGCTTTTAGAATCCAAAATTGGAATATTTGTTTGCATACTTTTACGAAAATACGCTCTAATGATACAACATAAGCATACCTACTAAACAAGATCACATACCTACTTATAGTTTCTTCTAAAAAATGTAAATAAAACCGTTTTATAAATATTTCTCAAACATTACTACCCGCAATCTCAATCGGGTGGATCGCTTTTCATGGCGGATTGGTATTTTTATATTTCCAAAAGCGATTCGATCCATTCCAAAGCGATAGCTATTTAGGTGACGGATAAAAAAGAAACTAAATTCTTCTGACGGGAAAAAGCTGTCAAATTTTTGGGAAAATAAATGGAAATTTGAAAGTCTAATTGGAATTTGGAAATCACAGTTCGCATTTGAGTTTTGAGAATAAGCAAAAGCAAAGACGGTCGAAATCGAAGTGTCAATTTGATATGATGTTTTTTTTTTTAATTTGGTTCGATTAAGCTCTAAGCCACTTTTTGAAAACGTTTTTGGCTTTGTTACAATAATCATCCAAATAATTCTACTGCTTATTTATGTAGACATTCCAAAAGTGTAAGTAAGTAGATTTTGAAAAATACATAATTGTGCTGATCTATTTATATTCCGACCTACTCATAATCGCACTGATATTATACATATTTACATATCTGAATCCGTTTTACTTAATATTTATACTAGAAAGCAAATAATAAACTCGTTTCAATATTATCTAAACCAATATTTGAGGGGATTCTCGTATATTTTATAATAAATTGCTATACTCAACATATTAGTGACGCAACCTACGGTGTTAATTAATCTGTAGATAGTAATTTTTTCTTTTTCATTTTCAACACTAACTTGAATAATTTATTTAAAATATATGATTACATACGAGTATATTTATATTTAAGCAGCTCTTTGCTCAGGGAGGTGTGTATAATTTATTAAATTAAATTGCATAACTCATCTTGCGAATTTTAGTGTTTCTCATTGTTCGCAAATCATTTGTATCAAGTGGTCATTAATTCTGTAATGAGTTGGAATTGTTTTGTCTGGTCTTTATTTTTTGACGAATACTAATTTTATTTATTTACACTCTTGACGCAGAGTGCCTAATGGAAATATTTTTTTACATGTAAATAAAAGAAGATGACTGACTATTCATCATAATTCGTGAAGTCTATCAATATTGAACAGACAAAATTACAATAAATGACTCATCTTTATGTTAATGATTTTTCACATACATAGTATCTATGCTTAATTGGAACAAAATATCTGTAGCTTCTACCATCACTACTATAAAAAGATGTCTATATAGGTGACAAAGTCAATATCAATTTATGTACCTACTGTAAATAATTTGGATCTTGTTTAAGACTAGTATGAAAAGAGATCAGAATTGTCCATCATAACTCACGTAAAAAAGTTTAAAACGGTATTTATTTATTGGGCGGTAAGGTTTTAAGTATCACTTTAACGACTTTCAATTGAGTTTAGCCCGGTTGCGAGCTATAATCAGTATTCTAAATAACAATACAATAATACCTACTTGCGAGTTTATGTCTATATGGAAATGACGAGGATTGACCATTTGGGGGCAAATAAACCGGTCATACTCAGGCTATAAAGTTAATTCAGTTTTAAATAAAAATATTTGGGTACAGGTATTTTGTTTATCATTCATAAACAGCTGTAGCTGTTTGTTTTAAGAACAATAGTGGAATTTTTTTATTACAAATTTTAAATCAAACACTATTTTAGCAAGTGGCCGTATAAATAGTATGGCGGATTTTATTTATAGCGTTTATGTTATATACGAATCTTATAGTATAGTATTATAGTAAATCATAGATTGATTTTACCTTTTAAACTGCTTAGTAGGCAATTCCAGAGAAAGGAATATGCTTTCTGTAAATTAAAAGTAAAAGTCGTCGCCAAACTATCGCCATTGAGGTTTGGTCCGGGGAAGAAAACCCAGGGATGGTTAATTCAAATAGACGCAATATTTTTACACTAATTACAAAAATGGCTTCTGAATTATCATGTATTTGTTGTAATTTTACTTAGTCTTCTTGTAATGTGGGTAGCTTAATTGGATAAAAAATCTCAAACTCACAACATTTGTCCTATAATTTGTCCTATATCCCTATGTCTAGAATATATAAACTCAAAGGCAGTGAATGTGTTTTCACAATTACCACAAATACCTTTTATCCGAAATGTGGTAAATGTGAAATTATGGCACATTTGTGTCAAACAATAAAATACCTACTGTGAGAAAGAATGACATCGAAAAGCTGCTATCACAAAATACTGCAAGAATCTCCGAACTCCGATCGTGTATCCCGATGTCTCGAAGTCCTATCATATATCTACAGCTATAGTGATGCCAAGAAGCCCAGCGGTAACAATGCCAGTCACCTATTTATTAATGCCGCGATTGGGTTTCACTCAACCAACACGAAACCCGTGGTTTAATGAACAATTACGATTACAAAACGTAGCAAAATAAGAGGCGTATAAAGCGTCGCTGCAAAAGAGGACAAGAGTCTAGAGCCGCTGGCGAGCTCTACGAGCAAAAGGACACGGGAAGCGTGAGAATGAAGAAATTGAGAGATACTACTCCAGGTCCAGGAACAATGTACGGAAGTTTTTCTGAAAGCTAAAAAGAAGTTGTCAGGTCAAGAAAATCTTGTACAGAAACCTGTACGAGGGAACCTTGTATAGTAGAACCACAGACGGCTCTGACGGCTCTGAGAAAGTGCAAAAAATCTGCAGACTCTATAATGGCGACGAAGACCAGTGTTTACGACAATCATTCGGCATTCTGCCAAAACAAGCAACAGCCGCAACTTGACCTCAATACCTAGTTGGTTTTGGTTTGCTTACCTTTTTTCTTCTGTGTTTTCATATTAGATATTATAGTTGATTTTTTTGCTTAATTGACCTAAAGAATTGGGCTCTGCGAAATAAGGCGCCAAAAAATTATACAGGAAACAACAACAACTACGATTTTTAATAAAATTTGGGGTGTTATTAACTTTTTTGGGGCCTTATTTCCTAATTGAAATTGGAGTCTTATTTCATTATAAAATGAGGCCCTAAAAGAAGAAATGAAATAAGACCCCAAACGAAAAAAGAAAACGTAAGCAACCCCCCCTGCTTTGGTTTACTGCAGTGCTGCCAGATTGTGGGAAATTTCCCTTTTTGAGGGAATATTTGTACTCGAGCTAAAAGGGAAAAAGGGAAACTTTCCGTTTTCCAAAACAAACAAAAGGGAATTTTTGTTCTTTGAAACTTTACTTTAATTTTCGTGTTCAACTTCAGGAAGACAATTTATTTTATACACCTGACTGCGTCCATGAACAAGCGCTTGTATTGACACAAAAAGAAAGAAGTCCTGGGGCAAAATAACATAAAATGAAAACGTCTCTGTCTATTATTTTTATTATTATTACCACAGATATGATAGATCAATGTTCACTGTTTAGTGAAAACGTAAGTGGTTTTCGTTTCGTATTTTACAGAATCCCACCCCTTTTTTTGCAATAACTATAATGAAGACTGACTACCCTATCCTAGCCTTTTATCCTAGCCGATAAAAGCCGATTAGAAAGAGGGTTTAGGCTAGGAGGTTCTCCACTTTTTTTTGTAAAGTTTATGATACTGCTGCAGATGATGTTTTTATCTCTTTCGGGTCCAGTTGGTCCCTGGAGAAGATCTTCCTTCCAAAGTCGCATATAATGTTGTTTCGTCTTCTCTCGTACATAGCCTGCTCTCCGCTGAGTTGGCAAGATTTATTTAGCTTAGGTAGTATTGTAACCCATGATGTCCTATAAGGAATCCTATACAAGGTTTCTGATATCATGTCTGCTATGGGCATTGTTAAACCTGGGATATTCTCGCATTATGAGATACATTTTGTATGTTCCCAACATTTTATGGATAAGTTTTTAACCAATTTGGGGGTATATCAGAAAGATTCCGGTCCCGTGAAAGGGGTTTTGGAGCATATTCTGGCCAAATCGTCTGCTTATCGTTTCCATCGAAGAATTCATGGCCAGGAACCCACCATAAATTTGGTTCTGTTCCCGAGGCTAAGGTCAGTTTCAAGACTAGCTGATAAAGTCTCGATTAGCCTATCAGGAACTCATCTGCCAGATCGGATAGTGATATCTAACAGATAAAGTCTAGGATAGCCCATCAGCCGGTTCAAGTGCCTGTTAAAGCCTTTAGGCAAATATTTATGATAAGTGGTTGGAAAAAATATAGTTTCAGATAATTTTTTCGTTGACGAGCGTATAAATTGCAGCCACAACATGGATTTATTAGAATTTTTAGAAAACTAATTTTTACATCAGTCTCTATGCGAAAAGTAGTTGGAACAATTTGTTCATGAATCCTAATAAATATTCATAATACATAAACACTATGACAAACAAGTTGTAAATAAATAATTGACAGACAAGAATCTTAGAAACTAGTATCACAGGGATTTTATTGCCACACTGATACTCCTTTACCTGTCGGATAGCGTTCTGTGTCACATAATATTATCCGAAACTTTTTCCGGAACCTTTGAAGCTGGCCCTAAGCCTATGAAGGGTGTTGAAATAGGCATAGTGGAATACACTAAGGTTTTTTCCCATAGTTATTGAGGCAGTTTTGTTTGTTTCGTAATTTTTTTTTTGTTTTCCTTTGTAAAATATGTGTGGGAAAATCTGAGGTACTTTTTTGAGCCAGGCGAGGGAAAAAAGGGATTTTTTTGGCACTTGCGTGGGAATTCTTATGACAAAATACTTGCAGCACTGGTTTACTGTCAGATTTGGGGCCTTATTTCATCGCAGTGGGAGCTTATTTCATATTTGAAATTGGGGTATTTTTTCATTATGAAATAACACCCCAAATTTGGGGCCTTATTCCTGCAGCCAAAAAATTGGTAGGCATCATAGTTTGTTATGAATAAAGAAAAGCTGCACATTTTGTCAATTTATTATGGTCAACCTCAATTGTTCTAGGTATAAATATGTAGAGTAAAATAAACCTAAATAAATGCCAGTTCATATACCAAATACAAGGTGTATCTATATTTTTAAACAGTGGTCCTTCGAGCCTTCAAGTTTATAACCATTGCCAAGCCTTTCGTTTATATCCTAGTGTAAGGCTGTACTAGGGTGGTTATAAACTAAATGGTGTCCGTTTTAGTTTTGATCCTTTTTTTCTTAATTCTTTTAACGAATTTTGTTTCTTTGGAATTTTTCCTTTTTGTTTTTTTTATAATTATTGGGTCTGTTTAGAACCTCAGACTGCACACCTCCAGAATGTTCAAAGTATGAACGGTGGACAGGGATTTTCTATCCTTCCATATTATACTCTCTGTTCTGGTTTAATTGAAAGATGGCCATAGAATTCTTGTGGTATTACAAGTATTTAATGTGGTCCATCTAGCGTTCGCCTCTCTTGTGGCTTTTCTCCCTGCTTCAAGCTTGAGTGTGCAAGGCGGGATGTTCACAGAGGGATCAGCTTGTTCTGACACAGCTGTTGATCCTTGTCTTGTTAATTTATCTGCTTTCTCATTGCCTGGAATTCCATCATGTCCCGGATTTGTGGTGAAACTATACAAACGTAAGTCTACTCATAGTGAAATGGCATGGTATAGTACCTTGGCTATACAACAAGGTCTGTAGTCTGAGTCCATGTTGACCGCTTGGAAAGTTCTAACATCTAGAATACTGGAGAAGCGCATTAGACATCGATCGCAACATGGTCAATTTAATTGACGGTTTCATAATCTGGTGCCCCCAATGTTTCTCTGTGGATAGTGAGGTGAGGAAACCGTGTGCTATAGCATTACGACCCGCAGCTAAGTCGATTCGCCTAAGTCCGTTTTCAGACGTGGTATCGTGTAACCTGTGCTTCCCGATTGCATTAAAAATATGTCCTCCTTTCCTATGTTTGCATTAAAGTTGTCTTAGACGATCTTAATGTCATAGTTAGAACATTGCTCATATATGTTTTGTCGAGGAGCTCGTAGAAACAGTCTTTGGTAGCATCGTCTTTATCTTTCGTGAAGGAGTGAGTGCATATTAATCTAATACGTATTGTCGAATTTATTCTTGATGTGGATATTAATAAGGCGTTCATTAACGTGCCGAAAGCTCAAGGCCAGGGCCGTAGCCAGGATTTTGTTTCGGGGGGGGGGGGGGGGTCATTGCTTCCAAATCTTACGAGGAATACAGGGTGTCCCAGTTAAGCAGTATAATCCTTTAAGGGAAGGGGGGGTCTATTTTCACCACATTTCCCGTAATGGCCCTCAAAGCATGTGACCTCTAATTTGGAGGTGTTACCACTTAAAATATAACTTCCAACTTCTAAACTATTAGAGATACAAAAATGTGCATTTTGAAAAGACAATTTAGAAGCGCATACAAGTCTTATGCACTTCGGGTACGTATGTATGTGCAGCTACAAAAAAATATATTTTATTTTATTTTTGTCAAAATATTTACTTAATAAATTTTTATTTGTTTTATGAAATTTTTATCCTTGAGAAATTTTCTAAAAATTATGTTAAGCAACTTTTTTACGCACGATCAACAAAAGTTGTTGTAAAAGCCGTTTTTTGTCAAAAAAAAAAAAAAAAAAAAAATGGTCAAACAAAATTAAGTCAGAATAATAAACTAACGTAATTATGAGCAATGGTTAACAGTTAATTGTCGAATATGAAAAAAAAGCTTAACATTGATAAGTTGATCTCCACAAAATGTATTCAAAACGTGATTACGCGGACATAGTGTTTGCAAACGGGTTCTGCCATGGAAACGCTTCGTTGGCAAGATAGGAGTCCAACCCAGCCAATACCCAAATCGTAGTACATCATGTAGCCGGGTACTGATGCGTATCAGCGCCGTGTTGATACCGGGTGAGCTCCTCAAAAGAAAAAAAAGACGTTCAGACGTAGCGGGGGCAGAAATTGAGGGTGGGAATTTGCGTGCTGTGAAAGTTAAGCCTTTAGTCAGGTCCGAGGACTAGCTGTGCAATGATTCACAGAACTCTCCAGAGTAATAGGTTATAGGTACCCTTTACATTTAGCACCGGTACGGACACTTCCTCAAGAACATTCTGTGGACTGACGGAGCGCAATTCACAAACAAATTTATAGAGCTACAAACCTCCACAATTTGCACCATTGGTCAGACCCCAATCCCCATTTAATACACACAACATCCTTTCAAAGGTAAGAATTTAATTATTTTGAACAACTTCTTCAAAATGTGTGCTTATTTCAAAGGAGATTTAGCGTAAATGTTTGAAAACACTTTAGTAGGTCCGCACGTTCTTCCACAAACAGTTAATTCCCATTACTATCAGGAATTTCTTAGAGAACGATTGCCGAAGCTCCTTGAAGATGTTCTTCTTTTTCAGAGAAGAGCAATGTTCTTTCAACAAGATGGAACACTTTTTTTTGTACATGACATTATGGTAGAACGTCTTCGTTGACCATGAATCTGTCCGTAAGATTTTGTTTTAACGATGTTTCCTGTGCAAGGAATCAGTATAGACACTCTAAAATAGGCTTCAGTAGAAGAGGTTTCTGGATTGGAACGCGTTGTTTGTTTCAATGAAGTTCTTGGGGCGCTTAATTCAACTTCAAATAAGCCCTCTCTGAAAAAATCTTCGGCATTTTCTCTGATGTTCCTAAGAGAATTCAGAACTTCTTTTGTGCGGTCGATAGCAGAAACGAAATCTAAGGATTTGGTCTGTAGGAAAACTGATAAGGGTAGCGCTAAACTGAATAGTTTTTCGCATACAATGAGGCTTACTATGAAATCACTTTTTTGGATCGCTGCCAAAAGTGTTGATGCTTTCGATGACATCGCCCACGTTCTGCTGGTTATTTCTTCAAGACTTATTGAGATGCATTTGAAGAGCTCTACAAAGAAAATAATACTGTCATGCCTTTCAATGAATCTTGTTTCACAAAGGCTTATAAGTCGAGATTTTCGGCTCTCTAGTGCGTGTTTTTTAATGACATTTTTTAAAGTTATATTTGCATTTGAATGGTTGTGGAAGAAATTTCACTAACTACACCAAGGCAATTGCGAATTGCAGGAGTTGACATGGTATTAGACAGAACCAGGTTCAAGCGATGGCTTGCACAGTGTACATACCTATAGCGTTTGGTATGTACACCAAAGGGTTAAGGAAAGTTTTGTATCATTCAAACGAAATTTAAATGACATTTCCATTGGTGCAAAAATTTACATGACGTAAGTTTCAAATTATGAGCAGAATTAACTTTAGTTTTGTCAAAATACTTGTGCCGGCCACTGTATATTAGAAAGTTTTAGTTTTTAATTTTTTGCTTAGCGTTTCGGGGGGGGGGGGGGGGCTTCAGCCCCTCAAGCCCCCCCCCTGGATACGTGCCTTTGCCTAAGTCTACCACTTACAACGAATCCACATACAAAAAGACGCGCAGCTTTGTTCACTGTAGCAACCACCGTAGTAAATGTCACAGTTTTTCATTCTCCTCTTGCCCGGTTTTATGTTACACAAGCATACATAGTTCTCTAAATTACCTATTAATTTTTTTTTAATGAATGAAAAATAATCTTAAGACTAATAATATGTTGTGAGTCCATATTTCATACAATGTCTTGTAATTCGTATACAATTTGTATCCACTCATTTGTCTCTTATAGTTTTGAGGTATAATTTTGTTTTGTTATTATTTTGTCATTCAATTCAACGGCAAAACATTTCTCAATTACCTGTCACGATATTTGTTTAATTAAGATGCATAGCTACTAGCTAGACCACTGGTATTGTCATTTTGAACACGAATTTAAACCCATGCAGATCGTGTTTACGATTCGATCTATTCTACAAAAATCGTGAAATTTCGTGAATTATTTACAATGAGTATCTTTTACCTATTTATGTGATTCATTTGTTGACTGATGTTCCAGCTAGTTTGCGCATTTATGTATTTTCGAGCAGGTTCCTTAAGTGTCTTCTCAGAGTCTTGTAGTTTGCCAACTTATTTTATTACCCATTTATAAAATGAAATAAAATTAACAGTTATTTGGTCAACTTTTTGAAAAAAAAAAAAAAAATCCAACTTTAGCTTTTTCTAGCTAGATGTATATTTTGCTTTATTTCAGACAATGCACTAAAGATACATTTATGCATCAAGAAACAATATAAATGAAACTGCGATCGCATTTTATAGTTGGGGTTCAATAAACTGACTTAGAGTTGGGAAACGTGAAATGAAATATTTTCAAGTTTTGATGAACTTTCAAGCAGTTGATATAGGTACTGATTTTAATTTATTTAAATATATTTTATTGTCGATCGTTTTTGCCTTGTAATTGGACTCAGATAAATGCTTTATTAGTAGCTTATGGCATATTGCAATACAAGCCGTGATAAATTGGTAAAGGTGTGCAAAATGTACATGAGTATATATGAGTATAACACATCCACATCCGCACATTCACTCAGGCATATGTACGACCAAGTCCGTCGTGGTAAACTAGCGTATTGCAGAAGTATGGATTTGGCGGTTTTGTCTTAAGAGCCATTAACACAAACCGTATACAAGCTGTGTTCGAGTATAACTTCAACTACGGATTTAGTGGTTTCTTTTTAAGTCATAGGTTATTTTGACACTGACAGCTGTTTCCCTCTCGTAATCTTGACAGAAAGTCAGTATCATACCTCCACGGAACGAAATGAGTTGCTTTACGCTTGAACAACGTTGGGAAATATTGAAAACTTATTTTCAAAGTGAGTGCTGTGTAGTCCAAACAGTGCGTTTTTTGACAAGAAGTTTTGGCCGAAATTAAGCACAGCACTGTACGCAAGTTTGTGCAAAAAGTTCGTGAGACTAGTAGTGGACAACGCTCATGGTCCCCGTCGTCGTACGCATCATTGGTCCATTTTTCTTCGAAAATGAGGCTGGGAACAACGCTTCGGTCAACGGTGGACATTACAGAGCCATGTTAACCGACTTTTACTGAAATTGAAGACATGGATTTGGACGACGAATCGATCTTTTGCGCACCAATTTCCAAATAGTGTTATGAGCCGTCTTGGCGATTTCACCAGCCTCGATTTGACCCCTTTGGACTTTTTTTTTTCTGGGGAACCGTGACGGCCAACAATCGGGAAACGATTCAAGCACTCAAGGCCAATATCATCTAAGCAATCTGTGAGGTATAGCCCGAAACCATCAACAAGGTCCTGGAAAAATGGAGTGACAGAATGCGCTATTGCGAAGCCAGCCGAGGCAGCCACTTGAACAACGTTGTGTTCCATAATAATTAATGGGAATGTTTACTCTTAATAATGAAGCCATAATACATGGAAAAAATTTAAATTTGTTCATTCCAAATTTGTAGTTACCCGTACAAGGTGTGCTCGGGTAACTTCAACTAAGGATAGGTTAGGTTAACTTAGAGGGGCAGTTTGCAATTCAATTCAATTCAATTCAATTCAATTTATTAATATACGTAAAGCCTTGAGATTGAAATCTCTTTAGTGGCTTTAAAATTTACAATTTATAAAATTTATCTACAATTTTGAGTAGGTATATATTTAAATTTAAATTAACAAATTATGTAGATTTTAGTTTAAGTAAGAATAATATTAGATATGTATTACTTAAAATATTCATTAGAAACTTAAGTGTTTAATTAATAAAAATAAGGTGAAAATGCCTGGCTACGTCTGGGTTCTGTAAGTGGTCTTTTAAGGAGCGAACAAAATCATTTAAATTTGAAATAGTTTTAAATTCATTAGGTAAACTGTTCCAAATTCTGGCACCTAAACAGAAGAAAGACTTGCGTGTCTGCAGAGTTGAATTCCTTTGAGTTGTCATATTATTTGTTCGTGATGAGAAAGATAAATTTAATTTTTCAAATAAATAAAGTGGCTTTTGAAGGCGCACTAATTTAAAAAGATACTTGCAGATTTCTATAACAAAATGTGACATTAGGCGTATTTTTTTGAGAATCTATAGCTAGCTCACTTTTACTTTTACATGCAAAACAGGTATACTCACTTTTGGTTTTGTTATACTCACTTTTGGTTTTACATGCAAAACTGTTATACTCACTTTTGGTTTTGTTATACTCACTTCCCAAAAAAATACGCCTATTAATGGGATACCGAAGATACAATTGGACAGATGGGATACATGGTCGAATCTTTTTAAGCAATGCACAAAACGAACACAAGAATTAAACGCGACATTTAGCTTCTGTTTACTGATAGAGTCCATTCCACTATATAAAGGGGCACCGTATGTTATTATTGGGGCTATTAACGTTTTAATAAGTGTTAGTCATGTTGATTGTGGTATAAACCTAGCAATTCTCCACAAGCGCCTGAGACCGCCATAAATACCACTGATTACCTTATTCACATGATTGTTCCATGAAAGAGTTTTATTAAGTATAAAACCCAAGTCGTTAGCTGTTGTAGTATATGGTATTAAATGATTATTTAAAAAAATAGGTGGAAAGTAAGATTCATCCAAGGAATGCCTATAAATAATCATGCTTTGGGATTTATTCGGGTTTAGAATTAGATTATTTTTAATAGCCCAATCATGTATGCTGCTTAAGTCATCATTTATTCTGTAGACTCCATCTTCTAATAGACCTAGTGGGAAAGATAAGTAAATTTGTAAGTCGTCGGCATAAAGGTGGTATGAGGAGTGCTTAAGAACATTTGCAATGTCATTTATAAACATGCTAAAAACCACGGGGCCTAATAAAGATCCTTGTGCCACTCCTCCATTTAACTCAACCATATCAGATACGATGGAACCGATAGAAACAGCTTGTTTACGATTATTCAAAAAGCTTTTGATCATTTTAATCGCGCTAGATGAAAAATCGAATTGACTTTGCAATTTATCAAGCAAGATAGTGTGATCAACTGAACCAAAAGCATTTGAAAAATCTAGTAAGTTTAAAATAGTTACTTTATCTGCATTGATTGCAATACGAATGTCATCATGAACTTTTAGAACAGCTGATACACAACTGTGACCTTTGCGAAAGCCTGATTGAAGCGGCGAAAGTAAATTGAATGATTCCAAAAAAGCAGTGAGCTGAGTAAGCATCAACCTTTCTAAGCCTTTTGAAAGAAATGGTAAAATGCTTATCGGACGATAGTTCGTAAAATCATCATTTCCTAGTTTCTTCTGTATGGGAACAATTTTTGCAATCTTCCAAGAGCTAGGAAAAATTGATTTCGTTAAACAGTCGTTGTAAATATTAGCTATGCTAGGAATTATTGCTGGGAGAATCAACCTAATAAATTTGGGTGATATATCATCAAGTGCAATTGCATTTGATTTTATAGAACAGAGAGAGGCAAAGCAGTCTTCAATTGATATGCAGTTAAATGAAAAAGATCCGGAATAATTCGTAACAGCGCTTAAATTTGGTACTGAATTTGAATTAGTTAAAGCAAAGTATTTGTTTATGTCATTCGCAAAAGCTAAATCTTTAGTGTTTACCAGATTACGTTTTCCTTTAGCACCCAGCTTTTTTAAGTTATTCCATAAGATTTTGGTGGAATTTTCAGAAGCATCGAATTGCTTAAAATAAAAACGTTTTTTGGCTTCTCTTATAGCTTTAACCGTATTGTTTCTACTTAGTTTATAGCGGTCCCAATCGTGACTAGAGCGAGTATCTACGTTTGAAAATATTATACAAGAAGTTACGTTCGGAAATAAGGTTGACTATATTTGATGTAAACCAAGGGCAATCACTGCGAGAAATTATTCTCTTCAATGGGATAAACTTATCGTATAGATATTTCAGCAGATTGGTCAGAAAATCGACATTAAAATCTACAGATAAGGAGTTTCTAAATGAATGCCAGTCAATGTGAGCCAATTCTGACGATAGTCCGTCCACGTTAATATTTTTAAAATCACGGTAAAAAATACACTTTCTTGGTTCGCGGTTTCAACATCAACATTGTAAATTAAATACGTCAAATCATGATCAGCAACCCCGTGAGTTTGATTAAAAAAAGAAATTCTACCTTTATTGGAGACTAAAAATAAGTCAATGGTTGTTGCACCATCACTTGTGAACCGAGTTGGGAAGTAACTGACAACATGCATACTGTGCGAATCAAATACATTTAGTAGGTGAGTCGATGAGCTGAATTAGGCACTTATATCAATATTCAAATCTCCACATAAGATAATACTATTATAACGAGCACTGTATTTAGTAAGGATCGACTCAAATTCATTGAATGGAAATCTACTTGGATGTCTATAAACCCCATAAATTAAAACTTTTTCATATGGTAGAGTGAGTTCTATAAGTAAACATTGAATGTCTTTGTGCTTTAATTTATCAATTTCTTTGGCCATTATGCCTCTGCGTACGTAAATTAATACACCACAATTACGACTTTCCCCATCCAGTCGGAAAATACGGTATCCATCAATTTGAATCCGAGGATCAGTATCAATAATATTATCGTTTAACCATGTCTCTGATAGGCAGATAACATCAGTTGTTTTTGATCGAAACATAAATCGTAGTTGATCGATTTTAGAGACCACACTACGAACATTCATATGACAAACCTTTAGTCCAACAGACTGTAACGAAAAAACATTCAACATTGCGTCGCCCAAGTCTACTTGATTTGGTCCAGAAGATGGTGAATAATTATGACTGCTCATCATAAAATAGACAGAAATTGAGACGCTCAATAGCAACCATCCACCGGCACAGACAAAAAACAAGCATTTTCAGTAAAATATATATATATAGTATGTATGTACATTATGAGATTATTTTTTTTTTTGTTTAAAGCAATACAAATTACTTAATCTACAACTAATCTGAGTAGGAAATAAAACTAATAAACGTTCTAATTAAGTTGGATTTTATGGTGCAATTATTTTCTTTTAGTTGAAGTTGACATTTGTAGTATTTACGTCCGAGCTCACTGCAGCTGTTAAGTCTTCAATATTGTTGATTTTAATATATGGACTAGATGACCTTGTTTTGACCATGACAATTCCATTGAACGATTGTACAGAGTATAATTTCTTCTCCATCTTAAACTTCATCGCAGCCTTTCGTAAGAAAAGTGCACTGGAAGAAAGACATTCGAATGCTCCAATGGCTCTGTTGGATGAGAGACCAATTTTGTCCAAGGTGACTGGACCAGCAGCAAAAAAAGATTTCATAAATTTCGTTCTCTCGCATGAGAAGTGCAGCTTGACTATGATTGGAGCGGTACATTTTTTGTTCAAAGGTGCTGATGCTGAGTTGTTGCCTTTGTCCCTTCTCTCTTCGCTTGTTTCCTTCAAGTTACGCACATTAATACTTTTCATACGAAAAATCTCAAATAAATTTGCAGAGTATTTTATGAATAAACAGATTTGATTAAAAATGTCTTTTAAATTTTCTTTAGCGTTTTCTGGTATTCCAGTTAAGATTATATCACCTTTTCGAGCTTCATTTTCTAGTTTATTGAGTTTGTCATTTATGATTTTTGTGTCACGCTCGTACATTGTTATTGGAACTTTCTCTTTAACACTTTGTTCTAAATCATTCATCTCCACTTTGAAATTATTAATGAAACTATCAACTTTTTTATTCAATTCACTAAAATTATTGTTAATTTGGGTTTTAAAGTCGAGCACTTCTTTTTTTAGACCAATTATTTGACTGTCCATTGTTAGTTGCAGTTTGTTTATTAATTTGGCTAGATCGTCGTTAGTAGTACCCATTGTAATTTAATTGAATTATTTAAGAGATATTATTGTTTCACTTGCAGATAATTGTTTGAAAGAAGAGTTGTGTAAATTTTAGCGATTTAAAAATATATTTAATAAATTTGCTGCGGCTCGATGTGCACGTGTATACTACTCAGAGTTTGACATTTCTCCCAATATCTGCAATTTTCAGCCAGTAGCCATTGAGCATTTAGGCCAATTCTGATTACCCTTTTTATAGTAAATGAATCTTTTTAAATCTGGTAGAGGTATCGTTGCTAGTCAAAAAATCGTTCACCCATACAAAAGTAGCGGAGTTTTTTTGGAGGGCTAAGCAGTAACACAAGAGATGTTCCACAAATTCTACTTCCTATCCATCCCTGCAGAAATCATTTGTAAAGATACCCAATCTTTTGGCCATGTTTATGTTTCCAATGACTCAGTGACCGATTATTACCCCGAGGAGCACTCGGATTTGGTTTCTATCAAAAGATGTTAGGATCTTTGACCTTTTAGTGTCAATTGCGGGCCACGAGCTACGAGTTATGGTACAACCGGAAGTGTTGTTCCACTGGAACCTACGGATACGACATTTACTCTTCGCTGACTGCATGATTATCCAAGTGCCCTAATTGAATAAAATGAAATTATGGCGATGTTACAAGTGAGCAAACCTGAAGTGAGGGTCTTTCCCAGACAGAACCCGTGCTATTTTCACTCTCTAGTCCAGTCTCGTTGGAACCGGTGGAGAAGTTGAAGCGTACAACTTATTCGTCTTATTGACGAATGATGGACTGAGCAATGTTAAATTTTTTCTGTCGGATTGGTCATTGTGTAACCACGAGAACCGAACTTGATGTCAAAGCTAAGTTGTCGGTCTATTAGTCTGTATAGTTCTTAAAAGTAACAGTAGTCCGCATGCCACTCTCCCCGCGAGACTTCCATTTGCAATTGCCACTTCGGCTCTTCTGTTGTAAGTCGTGAAGTCTACTCAGATCTTTCTGCACACTCGTTATAAAGGAACATATTTCAAACCAATCGTCTTCTCATCTCAGCTTACGGGTTATTAGAAGCAGAGGGCTTGGTAAGAGTGTTCTTACATTTGGATACTGGATAAAGGGGACGTTGAAAATGAATGAATGAAAAATGCGTGAACAATAAAAAGAGGTGCTTCCCTTAAGTGGCAAATATGTGTTCCCGGTAGATTGTCCGAGACATCAAGGGATGGGGTAAAGTTAAGGCAGCAGTAGGAGCTAAAGATAAAGTCCAATATATTTCACACAAGTTTTTCTCTTCAAATTATCCGTCTTGTCAAAGTTGGTCCTGATATTCTGTGTATCTGTTTCTGTACAAAGAGGAACTGAATAGCCATAAGACTACGAGCTATACAGAAAATACCAATTAGAATAGCAGTTTCTAGTAACCTAAACAAAAAGGTCCGTTTTCAGTTTAGGTATCGTAAATTCTCGTTATAAATTACATCAAATAAACTACTTACTGAAGTAACGAGGTGCGAGTAATTCCCCTCAGTGCTCCACGGATTTTAAGCGCTTTATACTAATAAATTAATTCAAACAACTATAGCTGACAAAAAAATCCCACACAAGTTAATCCTACCAGACTATCTTAACTGAGTCAGGCATACAGTTGTATACCAACTAAGAAACGCCATCATAAACTACTTCAGTACCATAACAATCCATTTATACATCAAAGTATCTATTACCATTTCCAAATTTAAATCCCTCATTTGTTAAGCATATATCCGAGCATGTAGTTATCAATCACAATTCACAATCACAATATTTAAATTATTTGTCTTCGTTAATAAAATAAACACCGGCGGGTGCTACGCCGCCGGCCGGCCGGTTAGTTGTACAAATAAAACAAACCAAACGAGTTGTCAATGCGATTAATGGGTTGGGTAAATCAATTTTAAATAGTTAAGAAAACAAAACACCTTTTGACAAAACTTGTTAGCCATATGGGAGTAGCATCTTTCCTGTAAAATGTCTTCTTTACCTATATTTCGAAGAACGTTTAAATTAATAGTACTAATTAATTTTTTGTGCATTATTACCATTTTTTTCTTTAAATCTCTTATAACTGGTTGCTAATTCAAGAATTGCTAATATACGATTTCATTACTTGAGTTTAAATAAAGCGGCAGTCAGGACGGTTCCTTTTAGCACATTTTAAGTTTTAAATAAATTTTGATTTCTACTATTATAATTAATATTCGTGTACGGAAAAGTTACATTACTTCGAAAATGTATTAATAAGAATATTTCGATATCAAAATTGATTTGAAATACCTAATCAATTTACAACACTTCTCCCAAATGTTTGCATACTTTTAGGCTGATTCGGAGCAAGTCATTCAAATGGGGTCGATTAATGCCCGGAGTTAAGTAGGTTTTAATATAGACAAACAGATAGGTGTCACTCTTATCGCTTCAATGCATATACTGTAGCATATTTGCATCATACTCTTAAGAAGGTGATTGTAGATATCTCTTGGATTTGGTCAGTTTTTTATTTCCAATTAATTCCATGATGATATCTCGTCCTTGAAAATTTATTTTTAAGCGTAGCTATATATGCAATAAAATGGAACTTGAAGTCAAAATACCATGTTCTCTTATAGTAGATAAAACATGTGTTTTGAATTTAGTATAAACATAAATAACTATCAGCCTTATTCATAACACTTAATTAAATCTGAATTAGGGTTAATGTTGGTTTAATTGCAGAAAACGTTATTCATAAACTTTTTTCGAAGTTAATTTCCATTTAATCAAGTGTCAACAAATTAAATGCCGACATCGGCATTCACTCTTATTAACTCTGAATTAAATTTTTCATTGACTCAAATCATGGCATATAATAATTATTATGCTATTATTTCATTACCAAATATCGTATTTGTAATTGATTTGTGCATTAGCACAACAAAAATTGGTGTTTTCCGAATTTTATAACAAATTTCCGTCAAAAATAATCTCATGCCAACTGCGTAATACAATTTGCTTAAATCGACATGGCGTTCTTATCTCATGCACACAACATTCCAGAGAAAAATGTCAGAATTTATAAAATATTTCTAACAATTGCATACTTTTATATGAAATGCTGGTATACTTTTAGTATCATTGCCTTAATTCATTGATTAGCTGGTATACGAACAAACATTTTTTATGAATAAGCATTTTTTAAGTCTTAATTAAAATGACATTTTCGCAATTGACATGAATTAGCTGAGACACTGATAATTAACAGATTAAATGAATCTAATGAATAAGGCTGTATGTGTTTTAATGCATGTAAGTATTTTTTTATAGTTTGTTATATGTTCATTTTGATATTTGTACAAAAAAAAGTTGAAAATATTGTACGAAACAGATATTTTTGCTATGTCTATGCATATCTGCAACACCATATTTAGAATATGATTTTGGTTCATTGAAAACACGTTGTATTCAGCACCTCCCATACAAAAAAAAAACATTGATCATCTTATTCTCAAAAACCTCTAAAGTCACTGAACTCAAACATTCAGCCAATATTCCGTTTTGGCCCGGTGAAATTTGGTCAAAATTAGACAAAGGGGCGTGGCATCTCCTATACAAAAGAAAACATTCGGAACCGCATATATCTCGAAAACCTCAAACCCGACTTAGTTCATGTTTTCAGGCAATCTTCCGTATTAGCCTACAAGTGTTTCTGTGAAGTTTGTCAAAATTGGACAAAGGGGTGTGGCACCTCCCATATTTGAACTATTATAAATTATATTCTCTTAATGCATGGTGTTGCAAATATGCATCATACTGAAAAAATCGGTTTTCCAGAAAAGCGTTTTTTTTTAGTTTATGTAGATAGCTTATTTACATAATAAAAAATTTAATTTGTAAAGAAATAAAAAAAACATGCATTGAAGGGATTTATATAAAGTGGTGTACCATAATTCACGCAAAATGTAATTTTGATAGAAAATACAGATTTTTAATTAGAAAGCTTACATTTTTTTATTGATTCATAGAGTATACAGATTGGGGTTATGTATATGGAATAGCACATCGGATAATTGGACGCCACGGCTTTGCTAGCAAGTACGTACTCTTTTATTGAAATTTTGTATGACCGTTTTGCATAAATGTGGCTCAATTTCATTAATACACCTACCAATTTCCTCTTTCAAGGCGTTCGTGGTCGTGGACTTTTTTGCATAGACATTTGACTTCAAAAAACCCCAAAGAAAAAAGACCAATGGCGTTAAATCGCAAGATCTGGATGGCCAATTCTGATCGCAAAAACGGCCGATTACACGATTAGGAAATGACTCATACAGTAATTGAATTGTTGCATTTTCTGTCTATATCGGTCATGAATTAACATATACCAAAATCTTAAGTTTGCTAAAATGAGTTAAATTTCTTTAATTTTTTGCACTTTTGAGGTTATAGCATTCCTATATAAACCAACGCAGCGCTGCCAGAAATATATTTTCGTGTTCAGTAGTCACCACGAACTAAGCTCACAAAGTTTCAGCCTTGCTAAAATGAGTTGAGAAAAAACGTTGCTAGCTCTTACTCTATTACGTTTTATAATCAAATATTGCACTATGAAATAGAAATCGATCATTGAGTTTCATTTGGACATTTCAATGACACTCGCTACGTAAGTCGCGACTGTGAAATCGGGCATAAGCATTTGTCTCCTTTGCTTTGCTGAGATAGATTTTCAATAAAACAAACCTATAACTAGATGGTGACTGGTGATTTCAACAGCCAGACCTGACTGATCCTAAGATTAGGAGTTCCAGGGCTCCGATTTTAGTTGGATAGATAAAGGTCAGCATGACATGATAGACCTGCATAAATTTGTAGCAAAAATTGATTTCGAATAAAAAGTGTTTTAAAATATTAAATAAAGATTTTTTAAATGAATATATCTACCTACTTAATCATTGTTTTCTTTTTCAAACTCGTGTGAAATTTTCGCGAAAATTGTGCAATATGTCCTTAAAGTCTTGAAATGCCTTTAGACCTTACTACATTTTAAACCTTCACTTTAAATATATTGTGGGTCACAATGGATCATTTTATTTGGCCATTTTTGGCCATTGTGAGTTCACTAAAATTTAATCTGGACACTGAAAATGGTTATTAGTACCGCGCTTTCATTCAACTGAGCTCATAATAAACTGGGGAAAGGAATAACTGTCCTACTTTAAAATTTGTTCACAATGTACCTATAAAGACAAATTATTACTTGTAAAATCCAGGGTCTCTGTGTTTAAAATTTCATACATTTTATTGTATGTTTAAGCTAATGCCACACGAGCTCCAAAATGGTCGCGCGCGCCCCGTCAAAAATTTCGTGTTGTCACACGAGCTGTATTTCGATCGCTCGGCAGTATATCTAGTTGTCCCAAAAGCAAGATTTTACATGGGATGAATGGGAAGGACCGACAGTATCTTAAATCCGAAGGGCTGAGTTCAGAATATTTTTTATGACAGTTTCACCCTTGAATATTTGTCAAACATTCGCCTGAGGTGACACAAGGTAAGACACCTTTAGGTAGATATTATTTATGTTTTCGTGGGGTTGTATTCGAGAACCTTTGCTCATAAGCGGCACAACTGACCGAATAATATCAAAAAATTAAGACAACGATTGGCCGGCTATTTCTTAATGCCTAGCAGCTCTGGACTTATTCCTATTATTACCTTAAAAGAAGTCTTACGGAGGTAAGGAAGAATATATTTCATTATTTATTTTGTAAATGTCTAATTTTGTAAAATTTCGTTAAACAAACTAAAAGTTATTCACTTATTATTTTCAGGCCTATAGTAGTGCTTAGACAAGGCAATCTGTGCTAATATGCAGACCTTTTAAGGCTGAACTCAAGTTTCAAGTTTATTATCTTTACTAATACATTTGTGTTCATACATTTAAACAACTAATAAAGCTACGTATAATACAAATTTACACAATGAATTAATAAAGAAACTGCAATCTATAGTTCATAAGGAACTAGAGGCGAAAGCAGCTAGAATAACATTAATATAACAATATAACTTAATTTAAAAGTAGTGAGGTGGGGTTACGACAAGAATTGTACTGTATATTTGTTACAAACTTATATATATATTTTTACAATGAAATAGTGATACAAATTGAGCGCAAAAATAAGGAGAAACAAAAAACAAGTATCTAATTAAATGGTTACCCCATGAAACTATGCCATATTCTAGCTTAGAGTGCACCAAACCATAATAAATACATGTAAGAAGTTCTCGTGAGCAATAAGATTTTAAAAAGTATATTTGCCTTGTAGCGGCCCTAAGATACTTTTTGATTGCCTCCGTATGAACAGACCAACTCATCTTCCAATCAACCAGCACCCCAAGGTACTTGTATGACTTGACACACTCAATATCAAAACATTTTTCGGAGCACGAAAGTGATTCAAAAAATGTCTGTGGGTACACTGACGAGCTAAAAATTTCTCTACTGTGGTTATATTTCTCACAACTTGCACAATGGAAAGAGAATGATCCACAGTCTACCTCCTTACCAGAAACATTAAAAAACATAATTTTGGTTTTATCGCTTATTACCATTTTATGCATTTCAAACCAGTGGCTTAAGACTTCCAAGTCATGATTAATATCTGCGGAAAGATCCAAAGCAGAGTCACTGTGAAAAGCACATGCCATGTCATCAGCGAACGCATTCACTTTGCAGCGGTATTTTTGTAAAAATAGCGAGTTAATAAAGATTAAGAATAGTATTGGACCAAGCACAAAACCTTGAGGAACACCCAAAGAGACGTTTCTCAAGGAGCTGAATTCGCCACTAATCTTAACCCTTTGTCCTCTATCAGATAGGTAGGAACGGAACCAATTATGCATTACGCCCCTAAAACCACAATTGTAGAGTTTGTCCAGGAGTATTGTGTGATCGACGGTATCAAAAGCTTTTGTTATGTCGATAAAGAGAGCCGCAGTTAATTTCCTGTTATTAATACCATTGTATATATTAGTGCAGAAATTTAAGAGGGCAGCTTCAGTTGAAAATCCAGAACGAAACCCAAACTGTGCTTCACTAAAGAAATTGTTTCTCTCTAGAAACTTTACCATTCTGTTTTTCACTGCTTTTTCAAAAATCTTCGAGAATACCGAGAGCAGGGAAATCGGCCTATAATTATTTATTAATGATTTATCACCCTTCTTAAACAAAGGTATTACTCCGGCTTGTTTTAACCCATCTGGGAAAATACCATTAGATATACTCTTATTATAAATAAAGCATAAAATATCGCAAATATTGAAAGCAATTTTTTTCACGAAGTTATTAGATAAACCATCAGTTATAGCAGAATTTGATTTTTTTAGAGAAATTATGATTTTATATAATTCAAAAGATGTTATGGGTTCAAAAAAGAAGGTTTGAGAGGATGACACATCACGAGATAAACATTCGCATTTAGTAAATTCAGAGCGACTATCTGACACTACTTTACAACCTACAGAGACGAAATAATCATTGAATTTATTAGCTAAATCCGTGGGATTAGTCATGAAAGCATCATCATCTTTCAAGCTTTGAATTTTATCAATTTGAGTTGATTTGTTAAGTATATCATTAACCAATTTCCATTCTTTTTTAGAATCACCTTTGATCTCACGAAATTTGTTTACATAGAAATTGTTTTTACACAACAAACTGTTTGTTTTTACACAACAAACTATGCCTAGTAGAGGAATTGTTCCATACCACTGTCCACCATGTCCATAACAGTGTGAACAATTTAAGTGGCCCCTACTGACTTCGAAGATGTGTTTCGCCCCGACCAACACGCGAGAGATACATTTAATAAGATGATAAGAATCGTCCGAGAAGTACATATAGATAGAACAATCTATAAAATACGTCAACTTCATGCAAACCCAAAAGTTTGTTGACTTTTTTTTTTTAGAACAGGAGCAGAAATAACCGATGAGTGTATAAATACAGGGGCAGCATATTTTACATCTTGCCTAATTAGAATGTGGTTCGCGTCGAAAGTAAACACTAACAATAATTCTAGATTCACGTCTGAACGCTGAATGAGATTCGACAGGGGAGAATCTATATAAAAGCGTTGACCACAAGAATTCCCAAATATTAATTCAAGAATTGGGCAAAGATGTTGACAGCGTCAGTGCTTGGAGTTGTTACGTTGTGTTGTGCTGTAGCCGCAGGTTAGTTGGAGTTTATTGCCAACGCTATTAGAATTAATTAATTATATATTTCAAGGCTATGGCGTTGGAGGATTTGGAAATATTGGCGGAATCGGAGGTGGCGGCTCTTTGTCGCTGGGAACTGGTTTATTTGGAGGCGGAAAGGGTCCATCCGCACACTTGGGAGGAGCTCTTGGCCATGGAGGTCTAGGTTTGTTTGGAAGTGGTGCATCTGGAAGCCAAAGCTCATCAGTGGCTAATTCATATTCAAGCAGTGGCGTAGGTGGCAGCAGCGAATCTTCAGCAGGGGCGTCTTCTGGAGTCGGTGGATCCCTGGGATTGGGTGGTTTGCTTGGAGTTGGTTCGGGTGGATCTGCTAATGCTGGTGCATCATCTGGTGTTTCTGGATCCCATGGTGGGTCTGGCGGATACGGTGGAAGCAGTGGTTCTAAAGCAGGTGCATCTTCAGGAGTCGGTGGATCATTGGGACTAGGAGGTTCGATTGGTGCTGGTGCGGGTGGATCTGCTAATGCTGGTGCATCATCTGGTGTTTCTGGATCCCATGGTGGGTCTGGCGGATACGGTGGAAGCAGTGGCTCTAAGGCAGGTGCATCTACAGGAGTCGGTGGATCATTGGGACTAGGAGGATCACTTGGACTTGGAGCGGGTGGATCTGCTAATGCTGGTGCATCATCTGGTGTTTCCGGATCCCATGGTGGTTCTGGCGGATATGGTGGAAGCAGTAGCTCTAAGGCAGGTGCATCTTCAGGAGTCGGTGGATCATTGGGACTAGGAGGTTCGATTGGTGCTGGTGCGGGTGGATCCGCTAATGCTGGTGCATCATCTGGTGTTTCTGGATCCCATGGTGGGTCTGGCGGATACGGTGGAAGCAGTGGCTCTAAAGCAGGTGCATCTTCAGGAGTCGGTGGATCCCTTGGATTGGGAGGTTCGCTGGGTGCTGGTTCAGGTGGATCCGCTAATGCTGGTGCATCATCTGGTGTTTCTGGATCCCATGGTGGGTCTGGCGGATACAGTGGAAGCAGTGGCTCTAAGACAGGAGCATCTTCCGCGGCCAGTGGATCATTGGGACTAGGAGGATCACTTGGACTTGGTGCGGGTGGATCTGCTAATGCTGGTGCATCATCTGGTGTTTCCGGATCCAATGGTGGGTCTGGCGGATACGGTGGAAGCAGTGGCTCTAAAGCAGGGGCATCTTCAGGAGTCGGTGGATCCCTTGGACTAGGGGGTTTGCTTGGTGCTAGTGCGGGTGGATCTGGTGCGTCGTCTGGTGTGTCCGGATCCCATGGAGGGTCTGGCGGATATGGTGGAAACAGTGACTCTAATACAGGAGCATCTTCCGGAGCCAGTGGATCATTGGGACTAGGAGGATCACTTGGACTTGGTGCGGGTGGATCTGCTAATGCTGGTGCGTCATCTGGTGTTTCTGGATCCCATGGTGGGTCTGGCGGATACGGTGGAAGCAGTGGCTCTAAAGCAGGTGCATCTTCAGGAGTCGGTGGATCTCTTGGATTGGGAGGTTCGCTTGGTGCTGGTGCGGGTGGATCCGCTAATGCTGGTGCGTCGTCTGGTGTGTCCGGATCCCATGGAGGGTCTGGCGGATATGGTGGAAACAGTGGCTCAAAGACAGGAGCATCTTCCGGAGCCAGTGGATCATTGGGACTAGGAGGATCACTTGGACTTGGTGCGGGTGGATCTGCTAATGCTGGTGCGTCATCTGGTGTTTCTGGATCCCATGGTGGCTCTAGCGGATACGGTGGTAGCAGTGGCTCTAAGACAGGAGCATCTTCCGGAGCCAGTGGATCATTGGGACTAGGAGGATCACTTGGACTTGGTGCGGGTGGATCTGCTAATGCTGGTGCATCATCTGGTGTTTCCGGATCCCATGGAGGGTCTGGCGGATACGGTGGAAGCAGTGGCTCTAAAGCAGGTGCATCTTCAGGAGTCGGTGGATCTCTTGGATTGGGAGGTTCGCTTGGTGCTGGTGCGGGTGGATCCGCTAATGCTGGTGCGTCGTCTGGTGTGTCCGGATCCCATGGAGGGTCTGGCGGATATGGTGGAAACAGTGGCTCAAAGACAGGAGCATCTTCCGGAGCCAGTGGATCATTGGGACTAGGAGGATCACTTGGACTTGGTGCGGGTGGATCTGCTAATGCTGGTGCGTCATCTGGTGTTTCTGGATCCCATGGTGGCTCTAGCGGATACGGTGGTAGCAGTGGCTCTAAGACAGGAGCATCTTCCGGAGCCAGTGGATCATTGGGACTAGGAGGATCACTTGGACTTGGTGCGGGTGGATCTGCTAATGCTGGTGCATCATCTGGTGTTTCCGGATCCCATGGTGGGTCTGGCGGATACGGTGGAAGCAGTGGCTCTAAAGCAGGTGCATCTTCAGGAGTCGGTGGATCTCTTGGATTGGGAGGTTCGCTTGGTGCTGGTGCGGGTGGATCCGCTAATGCTGGTGCGTCGTCTGGTGTGTCCGGATCCCATGGAGGGTCTGGCGGATATGGTGGAAACAGTGGCTCAAAGACAGGAGCATCTTCCGGAGCCAGTGGATCATTGGGACTAGGAGGAACACTTGGACTTGGTGCGGGTGGATCTGCTAATGCTGGTGCGTCATCTGGTGTTTCTGGATCCCATGGTGGCTCTAGCGGATACGGTGGTAGCAGTGGCTCTAAGACAGGAGCATCTTCCGGAGCCAGTGGATCATTGGGACTAGGAGGTTCACTTGGACTTGGTGCGGGTGGATCTGCTAATGCTGGTGCGTCATCTGGTGTTTCTGGATCCCATGGTGGCTCTAGCGGATACGGTGGTAGCAGTGGCTCTAAGACAGGAGCATCTTCCGGAGCCAGTGGATCATTGGGACTAGGAGGATCACTTGGACTTGGTGCGGGTGGATCTGCTAATGCTGGTGCATCATCTGGTGTTTCCGGATCCCATGGAGGGTCTGGCGGATACGGTGGAAGCAGTGGCTCTAAAGCAGGTGCATCTTCAGGAGTCGGTGGATCTCTTGGATTGGGAAGTTCGCTTGGTGCTGGTGCGGGTGGAACCGCTAATGCTGGTGCGTCGTCTGGTGTGTCCGGATCCCATGGAGGGTCTGGCGGATATGGTGGAAACAGTGGCTCTAAGACAGGAGCATCTTCCGGAGCCGGTGGATCATTGGGACTAGGAGGATCACTTGGACTTGGTGCGGGTGGATCTGCTAATGCTGGTGCGTCATCTGGTGTTTCTGGATCCCATGGTGGCTCTAGCGGATACGGTGGTAGCAGTGGCTCTAAGACAGGAGCATCTTCCGGAGCCAGTGGATCACTGGGACTAGGAGGATCACTTGGACTTGGTGCGGGTGGATCTGCTAATGCTGGTGCATCATCTGGTGTTTCCGGATCCCATGGTGGGTCTGGCGGATACGGTGGAAGCAGTGGCTCTAAAGCAGGTGCATCTTCAGGAGTCGGTGGATCTCTTGGATTGGTGGATTGGGGTGGATCCGCTAATACTGGTGCGTCATCTGGTGTGTCCGGATCCCATGGTGGGTCTGGCGGATACAGTGGAAGCAGTGGCTCTAAGACAGGAGCATCTTCCGGGGCCAGTGGATCATTGGGACTAGGAGGATCACTTGGACTTGGTGCGGGTGGATCTGCTAATGCTGGTGCATCATCTGGTGTTTCCGGATCCCATGGAGGGTCTGGCGGATATGGTGGAAACAGTGGCTCTAAGACAGGAGCATCTTCCGGAGCCAGTGGATCATTGGGACTAGGAGGATCACTTGGACTTGGTGCGGGTGGATCTGCTAATGCTGGTGCATCATCTGGTGTTTCCGGATCCCATGGAGGGTCTGGCGGATATGGTGGAAAGAGTGGTTCTAAGACAGGAGCATCTTCTGGAGCCAGTGGATCATTGGGACTAGGAGGACTTGGACTTGGTGCAGGTGGATCTGCTAATGCTGGTGCATCATCTGGTGTTTCCGGATCCCATGGTGGGTCTGGCGGATACGGTGGAAGCAGTGGCTCTAAAGCAGGTGCATCTTCAGGAGTCGTCGGATCCCTCGGATTGGGAGGTTTACTTGGAGTTGGTGCAGGCGGTTCCGCAAGCGCAGGTGCATCATCCTCTGGTACCTCACATGGCCATTTAGGGCTTGGTAATTCACACTTAGGATCCCATGGCGGATATCAATCACATCATTCAAGTTCGTCTTCAGCAACTGCCAGTAGCAGTTCCAGTGGATTCCCCGGTCTTGGCTTGGGATTGGGTGGTAGTCTGGGCGGACTTGGAGGGGGTGTTGGCCTTTCATTAGGTTAAATAAAATTGATTGTAAAATGGTTACATATGTATTATATTCTGCAAATAAAGTATTTAAAATGAATTCATCGTTCGTATTGAGTAATTTTTTGTTTGGCATGTTGGAGAAATTGACATAAAACAGACCGTAAGTATCTTGCGGATGTTCGCGACTTATTTTCTCCGATAAGCCAACTATAACTACAATATGCTGAAATCACAACCTCAATCATCCGTCTGGTGGGCTTATGTAACTAAAAGTTTCTGCTCTCTGATCCACAACAAGTATCATTTCAGTTTGAAATTGTAACCACTAGATTACCATCTATGACATATCACTAGGCAATAAAATCGAAAACTCTTGCCATTTGTATCGGCTCATACATCTGTCGGATGTACAAGTAGAAAGTAGAACGCTCTCTGATGTGGAACCTTGTCATTGTGTTCGAAAGGAAGTCAACAAAAAGCTCCTGCACTCTGTGATGTATGTGCCGCTGTCATAAAAAACAATAACCTCACCGTTTCATGGCCTAAAAGGGGAACGCAATCGGAAGACCGATGGCAAAAAATTACTAAAATGCGAACTTTATCCTGGCAACGAATTTATTCGATTTTAATGGTCAACTTTAATGACATTTGTTTCGAAAAAGTTTTCCTGAAACTTTCCTCTGGAACATTTATATCACTCAGTCTGAGGCTATCTGTGTGTAAGAAGATTCCTTTTTTTTTTTTAGTTTTCCACCAGCTATTTTTTATGTTCGGCAATGATACCGGTTGTATAGTGGGGGCTCCTTGTGCTTCCAGGAGTCGGTCTGAAAGTTGAAACAAATGCCTATTTTAATGTTTTTCACTGATACTGAGACAACAATTTATTTTGTTTTATTATTTCATGTGTGGCCAATGTATCTGTATCTAGCATCTGCAGAAACACAAAAAAAGTAGCAGCACAGTTTTTTGAATTATGGACCAAGAGACTATAGGTTCTGCCGGAGTAGTTTCTATATATTTTGTTTAAGATATACCGCATGCGGATATCCGGAATTTCTAAACACTGTATGCGGTCAGCGAGGTTATGCAGAGAGAAAATAGATTCACCACTTTGGAATGGTTAAAACTTGCGGACATGCATGAACATTTATGAAATCGGATCTTGGAACAGTGAGCTGTGTGTCGGGGTAACCCAGAAAACACGAATCAAGTGCACATTTTTGGTGAAATTGCAATGAATCGCTCTGGGTTTAGAATGACTGTTCTGTACGTAAAATCCAAGGAATGTAAGAAAATAATTTGGAGAGGAGCAAACTTTTTTTCATATCCACATTGACAGCATCTGTCAACTTCAAATCTGATGGTTTACAAATCAAGTGGATATGGGTCTTGCAATAAAAGAAAAATTCTTTCTAGGTCCGTAGAGGACGGCTAACTTGGGAAGGTTAACAACTTATGGACTCTAATTTGATAGCGCAACAATCTAGTTTGTTGTTATGTGTAAATGTAGCCCTCATATTATGTAGGTTTGGGGTATTAAAGACTCGAAGTTAACGAAATCAAGAATAAGCCCAAAATAAGGACTGACCTAACATAACCTTCTCGTGAACTTGAATTAATATGAGGGCTTTGCAGTTACATCTGGCACATTCTTTTTTATAGCTTGACGGATCTTTTCAGATTTGTTATAGCCGGTACCACACTGTGGTGAGGGTATATTCACTTTGACATTCCATTTGTAACGCACATAAGGAGGCGTTGTAGGTATGACAAACTATATATATTTCTTAGTTGGTCTAGCGATGCCCGTCTGTCCGCACGATTACGGCCGTAACTTAAGAGCTATCGACTTGAAATTTGGTACGTAAGCTTTTATCCACCAAACTGAGGCTAAGTTCGAAGAGAAGCAAGATCGGATGAAAACTACTACTACCTCCCATACAAAATATATAGCTATTTGATGTTAAAAATTAAATTTAAATAGCTACAGTAAAGATAGCAAGTTTAAACTTTGTACATATTGTTTTAATAATATTTAAAATTTCTTGACAAAAAATGAGCTTGGTCGAATAAAAACTACCCATACCTCTTATGCAAATATATAATTTTTTAATACTAATCAAATTTTTACAATAATAAGTACCGGGTATTTGAGCTTCGGCATAGTCGAAGGTAATTAATTATCTTACTGGTTTTAATATAAAAGCGAAAGTATAGAGTTGTTTTCATCAAGGCCATCCAAATTAAATTTTTTCTAATGAGAAAAAATTGCGTGAAAATGTAAATGGAACACGAAATAGTTCCATGACAAGTCTTACCTACCTGATTTAAATTTACAGATGGCCAATCAGTGTCAATATTTTCCCGCACGTATTCCAGCCTAGCGATCTTGTCGCGTTCTAAAAGACGTGGAGCACGATTCATTTTAGAACGGCACAAGTTTGGATTTCGTTGAGGTGCTGCCAGTGTTTTTGTCATAAGAAGTGGGAATTTTTTTTTCTTCCCCTGGCTCGAAAAAGAACATACCTTAGATTTTCCCACACATATTTTACAAAAAAATCAAACAAGGGGGAAACCCGTTCTGTATCCAAGGTAAAGTTCCACGCCATTCAACCACATGTGAAGAATTAGCATCAAAGGCATTCACATCTACATATATAGTATTTCAAGCAGCTATAAGGGCACTTATATCACCTATCACTTTATACTATTTCAACACTCTTCAACGTCATAGCCTCGGGAACAGAACCAAATTTATGCTTGGTTTCTGGACATGAAGGCTTTAAAGAAACTATAAAGCCGACGATTCTGTCAAGGAAGATCTTCTCCAGGGATCAAATGGACCCTGAAGAAAACTAAACTTTAAAAAAAATTGGAGAATCTCCCAGCCTAACATAATGGTACAATAGATCTTAATCAGGTCGACGTCGACGTGCCGCTTTTATCGCCTAGGTCAGTCAGAGTCTTCATTAGTTATGCCAAAACAAAAAAAAAAAAACTGGTCTCCTCTCTTTTTGTGTCAATACTAGCGCTTGTTCATATGGGCTCGTGCAATAAAATGTTTGTTCACCACTATGAAAACAGTTTTTTAAGTCTCTTAAGCAAAGCACTTTAAAAAATCTCGTATAACTCAACTAAGTGCCTTTTTAGTCGTTCTTAACAATGTCCATGACTCCATGCTTCAATGTCAATGTATTTGCTCATGACATGGCTTTCCTAACCAATTATCTTTTCTAAGCCGGTAGAAACTGCGATTGGTAAGACTAAGAATTTCCTTGATCTTAGAGCACATGTCATTGCTGGAGCTCACCACAGAACCTAGATGGACAAAGACGTTCACTACCTTAAGATTATATCGTCCACTGTGACGTTCTGTCGAAGGCGCCGATTTTGAAATATTGTCAGCATTTTTTACGCAATTTTGAGGAGGGAGATCTCCCTTCTTTAGGACCAGATAAATGTTGATGTTCCCTAATAAATTATTTCATACTGCCTGATTGAAAGCGGGATTTTCACCGTTACTGCCTTTTAGCAGTCTGCAAAAGTGGTTCTTCCAAATTCTCAGCATCAACTGTGAATTTACTACAAAGTTCTCTTTCAGGCGTCTGTTTTGGCCTTATAAATAAATAAAAATAAATAAATAGGTGGCGCAACAGGCATGTAGACAACCTAGGCCTAGCTTCTCGCAACCATTCATTTTGGAAGGGACCCACAATTTTATGCCTAATCCGAACAGCTGAATTAAGAAGCTTTTTCAGAAGAAGCTTTTTTTCTTACTCTCTCGGATGTTTGTCAGACGTTCGCGAGAGGTGGCGCGGTAGAAAAAACCTTAAGATGTAATTTGTGTTTTTCCGGGCATTGACCTGGGATCCCTCGCACAGTAGTCCAGCACACTAACCACTGCGCTACTGCGCCCACCTTATAGGCTTGACATATATCCATTTAACCTCATTCGTATGACTAGTGTGCTATGATTTTGTCGATAAAGTGCTCCGCCAAGTTTGTGCAATTTTTCTACTCTGCCTAAAGGTGTTATCTCGACCCTGATGCTTGTGTGCTGCATGATATGGATCTTATGCTTAGCCTTGGTTGGGTTGTACATGTACAGCCTAGATTTCCTGGCAACTCTGCCGCATTGGTCTTCTGAATTTGAATCTGCCGACTCGGGACTCCTTAAGAGGTTGAGGGAAATGCCGTCGGAAAAGTTACCTGCGATCGCAGCCTTTCGACGTCGAACTTTCAAACGGCGTTTCACTCCGCTGGACTGCATGATTTATCCGCCAATGGCTACTTGATAGTGGTCAGAGTCGATGTTTGCTCCTCTGAGCATTTAGCTTCAAGTTGCAAGTATTGACCATTGGACGCAGTTTCAGTCTGACATAAGAGAACCTATGCCTGGTGTGTGATCAATGAGACGAAGTTCCTTCTGGACATAATGAGCCGACTATTTTTTGCCTTCGGCCATAATTGAACAACTAACCTCGGTTATTGTGTGAATTTTGGGGTAAGCAAACTCGAATCTATATTCCGATCACAGTTCAAAAGAAAGAAAATATCTTCAAAATATTTAGAGCTAAAAATAAGAATTTATTATAACGTAACACACGTAAAACCATGCATTGATAAGTCCGCACAGTGTTCGCAGTTCCTATGCTCGATGCCTGTACTTGATCCGTTTAACAGTCCTGTACTTGTAGCCGTCGTTGTTGGCCTCGTAAACTGGTGCAGGTTCCGCGGGTGGGAGATATTGTGACGTCTCTTGTGGGGGGATGTATTCGGGAGCTGATGTCGCTGGTGGAATATATGCTGACACTGGTTCTGCTGGTGGGATATATCCTGGAGTTTGCAATGCTGGTGGAATATATCCTGGAGCTTGCGGAGCTGGTGGGATATATGCTGAACCTACCGGTGCTGGAGGAATATATGTTGGAACTGGCGCTGACACTGCTGGTGGTATATATCCTTGAGTTTGTGGTGCGGGAGGAATATATCCCAAGGGTTGTGGTGGAGCTGAGACTGGTGGCAAATATCCAGATTGTGCGCTCGACTCCACAGGTGTCAGATAGTGGTTACTGAGATGAGATACATCAGCAGCCACTGCACCGAAAATGGTCAAAGCAATTAGGAACTTCTGTAAAAAGAAAAACCATTACAAAAAAATTGCATGTACACGGACTTGTTTGAACCTACCATGTTTTTGGTCCAAGCTGTGTCAACTGAAGACTGTTTGGTGGAACAATGATGCTCGTATTTCGAAAAGAGCCGCATTTATACATGATTGAAGTGTATCGATATGCTGCAATAGATTGCAGCATCATTTGGCGAACAAAATACGACCGCATTAATGAATGACTAAATTTGGGAAAGGCGTGTGGCAAAGATGGCTTCATCAGACCATAGCATTTGTTTGGCATTGCATATTGGAATCGCGAATGTCGCGCCATATCTGTCAATCATTTATGGTGCAGACAAAGGTCAATGTAACACAAATGCTAAGCAAGACCTTAATTACAAAATTATTTTAATTTTTCGCTACGATTATGCTTTTGTTATGCATGCAGTATGCTAATTAGTTTCTATTTTAATTTCGCTGTGGATCTAATGCAGAGGTGGTAAATTATTCATTTTGGAAGTGGCGCGTCGCTGTTGGTAGGAGTCTAATAATAAAGTCTGTGGATATGCGAAATTGATTAATTTATTAATTAATCATTAGTCAACAAAAGAACGCATCGGGTGAACTATTTCATTCTGAAGAAGAAGATGAATGTTGTTATTAATAAGAAACCAGTTACTCGCTTTCTACCTTGCCAACTTTCTGGCAAAATTTATGACATTTTAGAAAGTGCTCATATATAGTCCACTTGAAGCTAGCGGTTGATGGTTATAGTGAACACCGCGACGTTGCCGCCGATAGGAGGAATTTTAGAAATTGAATGACCACATCAAACTAAGGAATGATGGTTAAAGGTTGAAAGCATGAATCAAGTCAGGTTCATTTTTAACTAGCTATACTCTAAAATCTAGCTGTCAAAAAACTTCTAATCTTTACGAAATACTCTGACTCTGGGTGTATTATCATTGCCTTCGGGGAAGACATAGCCTATTTGCCTCGGAAGAGTACTTACTTACTTAGATGGCGCTACAGTCCGGGGTGGACCTGGGCCTCAACCAACAAGCCTCTCCAATTAGTACGATCTTTGGTTAATCGCCTCCAATAAGTTGGTTGAGGTCCCCTTCCACTTGTGCGCGCCAACTAAGGCGAGGTCTTCCTCTACTGCGTTGTCCCTCCGGGTTGGAATCGAAGACTCTTCGGGCCGGAGTGTTTGTGTCCATTCGCTCTACATGTCCTAGCCATCTCAGTCAACTGATACGTACTTTTCTCACCAGGTCGAAGTCGTTGTACAGGACAGCTCGTAGAGTTCGCCGTTAAATCTCCTCCTCCAAAGCCCGTCAACGCAAACGGGCCCGAAAATCACTTGAAGAATTTTGCCTCGGAGGAGTATCATCATTGCTTAGCTGGTCTCGTAGACCTAGACCTGTCTCGTCTTAACGTCCATCTAACTAAAGCGGTACAAGTTTAATTCAAAACAAGTTGCGTTGTAGATGTGTCTAAGCAGCATTTCCAGTAGCTGGATTAATGGGCAGAAGAAGACAGCCTTAAGTTAGGACTATCAGCTCCATTTGAATTCCCCATATACAAAAAAGGCGAAGTCTTGCAAGAGGCCTATCCCTGATTAAGATCGCATATAAGATCGCCTTTCAAACCTACTGTGTAAACGTCTTAAACCGTTCTGCAACACACTAATCGGAACGTACCAGTGTGGATTCCGGCTCGGCAGATCGACTGTAGACCAAATTTCCACACTGAGGCAAATCCTGGAAAAGACCAACGAATTTCAAGTCAAAACTCACCACCTTTTCATCGAATTCAAAGCCGCGTATGATAGCATACATCGTCAGGAGCTCTATATGACGATATGGCCGAATTCGGAATCCTGGCAAAACTGATTCAGCTGTCTCGCGTAACGCTGGATAATTTGGAAGTAGCTCCTCCGAACTATTTTAAATATGCCCAGGATTTAAGCAACGATACGCGTACTGGAGGGGAGCAGATAGGTCGCAGGGCAGGTGTCAACACGGAAGGCACTATCTTCAACAGGTCCGTTCAGCTGCTGGGATATGCGGACGATGTTGACAACATCGGTCGCTCCCAGCGTGCCGTGATAGAAGCGTTCACGGCGATTGAAGAACAGGCGGAATCCGTTGGCCTTGAAGTAAATGAGGACAAGCAAAAAATAAATGAGCGACTTCCGTGCAGATACCCGATTCTCCCCGGAATGAATTCCCCTGTCTGTGAATAGATGTGGAATGTCAAAATCAATGACGGCAATGATTTTCCATGCTATACCATGGGCTTGGGATTTTTCAAGTATGCGTGCGTTAATGGCGTTCCTTTGATTTTGTACAGCACCAATACATGAAAAATCTTGGGCCCGCAGGCAGCTTGTGGGCAAAGTCCGTTATGTGGGAGGAGTCGACAGTCTATTCTATGTGGTTTGTGTACATGCCATCAACAAACAATCAAGCATCTGCCTCTGTCCACCGCCCGGGACAAAACGTCACTATTGATAGGAACAATTTCGAGGTAGTTAAGGAGTTCACCTACCTCCGGGAAATCATGAACTGCAGCGAAAAATTAGGAAACCAATTGGGTTCAAAACTCCTAACTCGAAGGACGAAAAACCCTTATCCCGCCAGTTCTGCTTAATGCCGCTGAAAGCTGGACCATAAGCAAGAATGGAAAGCTGATACTGGGCTGCTTCGAAAGAAAAATACTTCGGCGGATATTTGGTCCTGAGAAGATACAATCGCGAACTCTATGAGCTGCACCAAGATGTGGATGTAGTCCAGAAAGCCAAAACAAGTCGACTACATTGGCGCCGCCACATCGAGCGAATGGACAATTAAGCTCCAGCTATAAGAGGATCTTCGAATCCCAGCCCCCAGGTTCGAGAAGACAAGGAAGACCGAACCTCCGTTTCAAAGACCAAGCCATCGCGGATGCCAGAGCGCTTGGTCTGGAAGCAGCGTGCCCGGGATCGCAAAGGTTGGAAGGCTGTAATGTCTTAGGCAGATACTCTTCACGGGTCAGAAGACCAACATAAGTACCTAAGTAAGTTTCCTTGCGTCCCAACCTCGACTCGATTTATAAGTTTGCTGTCAGCAATAAAAAGCGGATACTACTACGGCTTCTACAGCGGCAATAAGGGCGATAAACTTGTACAGTGTTATGGATGCTGGTCGGTCTTAAACAGAAGCTTCCGAGTCCTCGAAAAACTCTACGTCCTGTATATGACTGGTGCGCTAATAACCTTTTCAACTACGGTGTTATATTATTCCTTATAGATATGTCGTTAGGTTCAGGGAAAGTCCAACAGACGGGTCTGGCTAGTAACCTTCTCCAGACAAACTCTACTCCTAAAATCACAGGCTGTCTAAGGAACTTAGACCTTCGCCAATGCGTGTTGTCAGCGGAGATGCAACCTTCGTCGATCCGTGATACTCGATTAGCGCAATACTCAGTTTCGGCTGTATTGTTTACCAGTCGATTGGCAACAACAACCCAAAGACAAATCACCATGGTGCCCATTTTAGACGCACCATTACATGGTAGTCCTTTTCGGTCGACTATTCAACGTTTGGTGGCCAAATTCGAGTCGAGCAGTTCAGTGAAAAATCGGTCAATACGCAGGGGTCAACAAAACGCAAGATCTACAAATCAAATTGGTGAATTTTGAATCGGAACTTCGTGCTCTATTTCGGATCTGAAAGGATGCCATCCACACGAGGTCCACAAAATGGCAATGCATCCGCAGAAAGACACTGTTTGGTGTATTGCGGGCCAGTGGCAATATCGGTCCGTAAATATTTGAAAACAACTATGGCCTTGGCATCACCATCAACGAGAAGGGCTACCGATTGATGGTAAACAATTTATTTTGGCCCGAATGATGTGTACGACATGTTGTTCCAACAAGGTTATTCATTTATACGGCTTCCATCCAAATCATCAATCAATTGGACTCAATTCAGACCAATCTTTTGAGCCTTAGTCTCCACTTCTTGAGAAGATTTCTATACCTAAAATTAAACCATAGACAGAATTATATCCAATAAGCCTTCCTCATTTGGGGCTTGGGCGAAAATCCTCTTACTTCAGTACTTCTCGTGGGCGCCTGCCTGAAAATGGCTAATCAGCTTGTCTGGTTAGTGTCAGCCAAGGGTAACACTTATAAATCAGCCGTACGCTGCGATTCGTTGCGACGTACGACTGATGTGAAAGCGTGAACCATTAGTTTGAGGTGGGAGTAAACCCTAAATCAAGGCCGGACCAAGGCGTCCGAACCGTGTCGACTCAGCTCAGTCGCAAACGGAGTATCCGGATACCTTGTGACCTCCGGATTAACCAGCCTTATCTGTGTATTGCGTGGGCGCAGTAGCGCAGTGGTTAGTGTGCTGGACTGCTGTGCGAGGGGATCCCAGGTTCGATCCCCGGAAAAACACAAATTACATCTTAGTGTTTTTTTCTACTGCGCCACCTCTCGCGAACGTCTGACAAACATCCGAGAGTATAACTGTCCTGAAAAAAGCTTCTCAATTCAGCCGTTCGGAATCGGCATAAAATTGTAGGTCCCTTCCATTCGTCCCAAAAATAGAAACTCACACAAACGAATGGTTGCGAGAAGCTAGGCCTAGGGTGTCTACCGCCTGTTGCGCCACCTATTTATTTATTATTTTTATCTGTGTATTGCGGATCTCTGCACATACGTACATTCATTTCTCCGCTACTCATGGAACCAACTATGAATAAAAACAAAACAACAAACAAATGAGAGGGGTTCTCTTTTAAAAGGTAGCACGGCGATTCAGCTTTCAATCGGGAAACCTCTAAAAGCGCTGGACAGTAGGAAGACTGTGGATTTACCCCCCCCCCCCCCCAAGGGTACTATCCCCTTCCACGTTCCATTAGGGACTCTTCGGGAACAAGGCGTATCCGTGCTCCCTCGAAACAATCATACAAAGATCGTCCCACAGCCAGCCCTATTCTGGAGTATTTTGGTAATATACCGGAGTGCAAAAGTACCGGCAAGATGAATACCCGATTAGAGTGGGCCAAGAAGATCGTCATCGAGGAATTTGGTACTAGAAGCAACAGCGATCGTTGGAGGAATCCGTGTCGGAACCGAAAAGGGCTAAGGTAAACAACACCAGTACCTTTCCCAGGCCATCCAACCCTACATCGAAGTCCTACAGCGAATGTCCTTAAAGACAAACTAGTGCTGGCGGTCGTCGACAGAAGCGACGTAGACGGATCCATCACACCAGACAAGTGGAAGTTGATTCCACCAAGACTTTCATCCGTTTTTCTAGACATAATGAAGGAGATTCCAGGTCCTCCTCCCCGATGTTACGATAGTGGCTGGCATCAAGGCCACGTAAAGCTAATCGAGAAAAGGTCTTCCGACATAAATAAAAGTGCAATAAGAAAATTGGGGAAGGTATGGCCAGGCCAGGTGAGGGAGATTTCTGTACCTGATTGTAGCGCCAATTGCTGCAGTTAGTTCAGATTAATCTCCACCACTCCATCACGGCATCTGCCAACCTTCTTCTCCGTCTCTCAAAGGACAGGGAAGATATAGTCTTGGTCCAAGAACGCTTTATAAAGAGCTCAAAATGGTTCAACTAGTAGGGAGATCTGGTAGCCACTTTCAACCAACCAAAACCTTCCTCATTCCTATTGCGACAACACCTACTCCTACACTAAGCAGCAGCATATGGAAATAGCTTTGAATTACACGCCTGACATGAGTGCTAACTACACTGGCTTTATCTATACATCCTCGCTATTGTTACATATCAACTACGTCATAAAACTCTAAACATAACGTACTGCAAATATATGCAAATGGAAATAAACTAAAAACAATTGGCCCCATAAATTTGTGCGTGCCTACGATTTACGAGCCCTAGCATCCGGACAGCTATTTGTTACACCACCGCACGAGAGTGTATTTACTTCAGTCGATTTGTTATTTTTTATGAGCACTAATATCCCTTCCGGTAGCGTCATAAATTTCCACTTGATTTCTCGCTTAATAACTGAATCTGACGCAGCTATACACTCTCGGCCAAGTGGATGGCGTGAGTTACATGCATATATCATCTGCATATCCTTACACGAAAAGATGTAATTTTTTCCATCTAGATATGGTGTCATATCCTTTAAATAACCTTAAGCATTCAGCTACCTCCCATACTCAGCGTCTAGCTTGAGTGGCTTATAAAGGAATCTACCGATCAATTCGATTTGAGATGGAAATTGAAAATCCATTCCTCATGGGATTTAACTCTCCGAGAAGAGTTTCCATCCGCGCGGTGGTAGTGCAGGATGTTGACATCGCACAGTAGACACTAGACAGCAGCTTGTGCAATGTGCATTCTCTCTCAATTCGACTTACATCTGTTGGAATGCAATACAAGTAAACGATTATTGTCACCAAGTGCAATGGCAACGTGAATACCTCATTCAGGCAGTAATTCCCAAGGGGAAATATCCACTTCCACCTCTATAGCAAGACGATGGAGCGTCAGGAGAAATAAAAAATCCAGAAAAACCTTTGCATCCGGTAAAATCGGTTAAAACTCCATTTGAATACTTCACAAGGAGGAAAAAACGTCGCATATATACACAAAAACGGATATTTTCGTATTGCGATGCATTCTTGAGTCTTACTCACCGAACCATTTGCCGGATTGCCAGGAGGTAGGAGGTGTGTTTGAAGTAGGTACCTCAAAATAACTGAAGCCATATCGTGTCCCAGCGGCAGCAAGTTGTATGTGTGTGCGAGCGAATTCAAATAGAATTTCATCTATGCATTGAGCTTAAGAACCAAAAAATTCGTTGCATTTTAAGGACATATACAGGTACCTATCCCGAGGTTTAAACGGAAGTAAGGTAGAACGGTATACAAAGAAAGCAAGGAGATTCGAGTTTCTTTTTATTTTTAAAAGAACACGTTCCATGCGAAAAACATAGCTTGCTCGGTGACTTGACTTGGCTTCCGGCAACCTGCCAGCTGCCTGGCTTTCATGGTTTTCATGGTTTAATATATGCGCGCAGTAGTTTGTGTATCTTTGAAAATTTTTTCGTGTATCGTTTAATTTTTTCATTGATAGCAAATCTTTTGGTTCTTATGGGTTTCAATATATTCCACTAGTACAGCTCCAACGGGATGTTAAAATTGTGATTTTGTAACGCTTAAATTATATCAGTAAATGCAACGCGCTTAGGACGTGTGATTTAAATATACAGGGGCGTAGCGAGGGTCAGTTACGGACTTTACTCCACACAAGAAGAAACTCATCACCAATCAAAATCTCTAGTTCCTTCAGTGCCGTCAACCTTCCCACACCCCACCAGCAACAGGTTGGTCTGTTGTTCGCTCATCTTCGACAAACTGGAAACTCGAAACTGAAATCAATAGTCAACCCGACATGCAAATCAACAGACGATTAGTTACAAACTGGTTTTTGTGAATCGCAAACGAGTTTCCAACGGGTTTACCCCAAAATCTCGAAAAAAAATCTCGATACGTATGGGGGCCATGCTGCCCCCTGCAACCCCCCTGCTTGGGTTTACTGTTTGGATATGGGGTGGGTGCAAACAAAAATCTCGAATTTACTTTTTATTTTCGAGATTTTTTTCGAGATTTTTGTACATTCTAGATTTTGACTCATTCGTGATTTTTGCATTCGAGATTTATCAAATTCATTTTCGAGATTTTGACCGTTTCGAACCAGTAGCGTCTTGTGCGTCCCGTTATGATTACACAGGTTATGACTCAAAGCAAACTAATTGCCGACTCGCATCGCTGATCAGTTTTTTTCCAGTTGCTCCGTGTGCATTGGGCCTAAGTTTGAACGAATGTTTTATTCGTTGTTTATGGAACGCGATTTGATCATGTGGATTGCGAATAAACTTTGACAATCCGCGTCAACAGTGTTTTCGTTCGCGGCAAAAAGTTTGGAACTCGAAATTTCGTTAGGTACCTAATTAAATTGTTTATAAAATTGGTTTCTTAATGCATTTTGATGGGCAAAATTCAGTCGGAAAATTTGCCGATCGTCTTTTTAAAATCGAAACTCCCTAAATTTTTGAGAGTTCAGTCATTTTTAAAATAGAAACTTGGAAAATAAGGTACCTACATAAAAATAAACGAATATAAATTGACACCTCCAAAAGGTGGAACCTTTGAATATGCCGACTTGCATACATTTACAAGTTTGAAAACCTATATACCTAATGAAAATCCAAACTCACTTCTTATTTTTTAACATTATGTTCGGAGCTAATCTTTGAAAATTTCTCTTTTTTGTCGATTATTTTTTTAAGTTGGTCATGTAAATAATGTAGCTTACTTGATTTGCCGACTCTAGAAAAGCGTGGGGGTTGGCATACTGCCCCCCCATAAAACGCCCCTGCTAGGGTTTACTGTCAGATTTGGGGTGTATGCGTTACTTTGGGCGATATGTCATTCTATTTGGGCTTTGCGTCGCTTTATTCCTTTAAATTTTGGGCGATGTGGTGGTTTTTGGGCGTTATGACATTTTTAAATTTGGGCGTTATGGTTTTGGGCGATAAGACCTTCAGCCAGTTTTCCCACATAAATTTGACCCCTCTTTTCCCCCTTTTGGAGTTCGAATTTCCCCAAATTGCTTTCAAGTGCTTTGCTTTGGAAATTTTATAAAAGGAAATTTGTCTCAAAATATTAGCTTCCTATAGCTCTTACCGTTTGGCTGGATGTTGATTTATCAATCAGTCAGTAAAGATATGAGATAATCGATACTGGTTGACCGGTCAACGATGATACTTATCTGACGAAGGTAGGTGGCCAGGATTTCAGTTGGAACATACGAGTATAAGACACTTCAGGTAATCTAAGAAATTCCTACCTTTGGAGTGTCTTCGAGTAAATCTACCTCCTTCTCCATTTTTGAGCCATCCGTGTATAAATTCGTTCCCAAATTCTTGTCCAATCTACTGGTTGGTATTTATATAGAGCTCAAAATAGTTACAGGTAATTTTAGAGCCCGCTGTAGCTACAAAGCTTTCGGAGTTATATTTCCTACCCGTTTTCTTTATTACGTTTAATATTCCCTTATGTCCGTCGGCAGGTGGTCTGGTTGCACAGGTTGGACTCTCTTAATCTGAGACCAACTTTTGTGTTGTGGCAACCATTTGAAGAACAAGTCCTTGACAGCCTTGGCTGGGCATACTTTGTGTGGTTCTTTCACATAGTTCTTTGTGCCAACTTCTGTCGACCATATTCTAAAGACCCATAGGAAAGGTCTGATAATTATTTTGTATATCTAGTATCTTTTGGGTTACAAAGCCTCCTTTCTTTGACAGTTCTTTCAAATATAACGTGTAGTCTAGAATGACGGCGAGATCTATTGTGGTACCATCTAGATGCGGTGGTTCTAAGGCAGGTGTAGCTTTTTCCTCCTAGTGGACAATATGAACTCAGTTTTCTGAGGATTAACTCCCAAATATAAGAGCCTCATCATCCCAGTCCTACTCTATGGCGCAGAAGAATTGGCGTTAACAAAGGCGAATGAAGATTTTCTTGGTCATTTCGAAAGTAAAATTCTTCGAGTGATTTACGGTTCCGTTTGCGTTGCTGGGCTTTGGAGGAGAAGATTTAACAACGAACTCTACAAGCTGTACAGCGATATCGCCCTGGTCAGAAAAGTACGTATCAGTCGACTAAGATGGCTAGGACATGTAGAGTGAATCGACACAAACACTCCGGCCCGAAAAGTCTTCGATGCTAACCCGGAGGGACAACGAAGTAGAGGATAACCTCGCTTTAGGTGGCGCGCATAAGTGGAAGGAGACCTCAACCAACTTGGAGTAAGTAACTGAAAGCGATTAGTCAAAGATCGGGCTGACTGGGGACGGGGAGGCATGTTGGTTAAGGCCCAGGTCCACCCCGGGCTGTGGCGCAGTCTGAGTAAGTCAGTAAGGCGTATTGCCCTTACGCTTTACATAAGTTTTGGGAGTTTATAAATAATACCTATATAAAAATAAATGAGTCGCGTTTTTTTTTCAAAAACGATGATTGGCCTATAGTATTTAGCAGTATTGTAGTAGGATATCCCTGCTTTAAGGATAAGAACCGCACCTACCTCTCTGTATTTAGCTACCCTGTAGCTGTAACTATATGTAACTACTGTTCAAGCTGTTTATGAGCTGGGGTAAAACTATGCTTAAAGACTGAAGCATTAGGAAGGAGGTATCTACAGCTGGGTTAATGTGTCCGTAACGTAAGTGTTCTAGAGATGTTTTACTAGCGATATAGTAGGTACATTGCGGCCTCGGTTTTACCTCTACGAATTCGCAGAATTTTTGCGATGACCTTATAGTTTCGCAGCTCTAGTTCCATATTTGTTCGTTTAAACTGGATCTGTATGGACCCCAAGTTTGTACTCGATTTAAACCTATTGAAAAGTTGCCAATCCTCTCGGCGATAGTCTTTGAACCAAAGATTCGTCTTGAGGTATGATTCACAGTCACTTGTTGATTGAAAAATCATTAGTCTCGGTGAAAATCGAGCAAACAGTGCGTCTAGATCAGATGTGGTGGTTGTCTACTGATGAGCCCACCCACCACATCGGGGCGAAACGCATTTCTGGAGTCGAGGCCAACTCAGATTGAAAAATTTGTGCCTATAGCTTTTGTTTTTAAGTTGCGGAAGCTCTGTGGTTCACTAGACTACGTTGATTTCCCTTCGAGGTCGAAACGATTCTTTTGGATTACCAAGTTATCTACCGTCTTCGTGTAAGTCGTAAACCGTGTTAATAGAGTCTGGCGACCGACACGGTGGCGGGGCTAGCCTCCTTGCTACTAAATTTAGGAAATTATTCGATTTGGCTGCTTCGGTCTTTGTTCATATATTTATTTAAGTCAGTGTGAATTTTAACGTATTGCAGGTAAAGTTCCTGAGCTATATAAACACGTATTTCTCAGTCATGAGGTTAATCTGCACAACTGTTAGCTTGCCTTTGCACGTTATCTTCATTTTTGAAATAATTGATGGACCATCAAAGGATGGTTCCATTGGAGTTAAACTTCAAGTCCCTTCAAAACAGAGCTACAAGTAGATCAACCATATGTTACACAACACTACATTTCGTACATTTTAATCTTAGTCAATTAAGTCCATTAAGTTCTTCATCAACAACAACATCAACATAAACAGTTTGAAGACCACCAGAATTCCACAATTAAGCGGAAATCGTTTCCTTTTTATGAACACTCTCTCTTGGGCGTCTTTACAAAGATTTATTGACTTTATGGCGCACTTGTCATAAACGTCTCAAATAAACACATACTCTTCGATGCGTATAATAGTAAAGAAGTCTACTATTCTGTTGCATCCTTGCACAGTTCTCGCCCTGGTATCTTCTCAATAGACGCTCCTAGAACGGTAATACCACACACACACACCTTGAAGCAGATTTTAGTATCCCATAACCTTTATGGTGTATCCGAGCTAAATACAAATGCCACTCACAACACATACAGGTGAATAGCGGGTAATAAATTTTGTAATTGCCCAAGGAGCTCGCATTGAGTAAATGTACCGAGGAATATTACTCAGGGGTCAGGACTCTTTTGTGCCAAATAAATCATTGACCCACTGCATGAGAGAGCATAATAAAAAAGGGTACCTATGTAGGTACTCCCGCGTGTAGAACGAATATTCTATACCGCTTTGGGGGACTGCTTCCCAAAAATGTCTGCAATAAAAGGGAACGCAAAGCAATCAAACTACTTTTTTCTTTGTAAATGGGCGGGGCGGCTGCCATATGTATAGGTATGTATATTGTATATTGTATATCCGTGCCTGCAAGGGCATGAAAACAAAGTCACTCGTTTTACCATTTCACTGGCGCGGGCTATAAAAGTGGGATTCTATGAAGTGTTATATGGACGGTAATAAAAACTCCACTGATCGTTCAAAAATTGGTAACTGTGCGTATACACAAGTTACAGTGTGTTCCAAAAGAAAAGTATGATAGGTTCCAACTTTCAAGTCACTAGAAATCATATTGGGTTAGAAAATGAAGACTTTTTTTGGAATGACTTCATGATGATCCTTTTTTGTCAAATTTTAACGAATTTTTGCTGATTTAATCAAGAACTTAAATACTGAACATTTAAATTGATATGTCGCCGTAAGTGGAGAATTGACGACCAGAGTACCCCGACACAAAATGTCGAGTCGAATGTACTCGACTCGAGCAGACTATGGAACCGTAGGACACTATGGAGGGCGTGGCCGCCACCGGACTGGTCGTTTCGTTCGGCCGATAATATCGCGGCTGTGGGCTGTGGCTGCCGATGTCGCTGAGAACGAAGAAACATCAACCAGAGAACAAACCAAAGGCCACGCAATTGGGCATCATCAGACGGACCGTACAGCGAATTTTAGTTAAAAACATACACATGTTACCATACAAAGTGCAAACAGTGCATCAGTTAATGCCTGCTGACCATCAGTCGCGTGTGAATTACGGTCAAGCCATCCTCAATCTCAACAACGAAGAGGACGATTTTGTTTCGAAAATCATCATGAGCGACGAGGCGCATTTCCACTTAACTCTAGAAGGGTAATCTTCGTCGATTCGACGAACATCAATTTAATTTTTCCGATTTTCTCTTCGATCTTTATTCCGATCGCATCTTCTCTCCGTGTCACACCAGCCATCTCTAAGGTCTTCTAGTTTGTGGAATTTCGTCAAAAAAACTTTTTGGGTAAGTCTTGTTTTTATCGAAAAATGGCGACGAAAAAATCCACCAAAATTAACGAACAAATAAGAGAGGACAACGTAGATGCAATAAATGTAAAGAAAAGGGAACATTTTTACATATTGTCTTTAAAAAAATGGCGCTTGATCAAGTAATCATACGATACGTAAAAGGAAAGCATATGCTGGGAGCATAAAGTTGAGTTATGTAACAAATGCTCAAGGTATATAGAAATACATGGTATGATATTGCGCATGTTTGTTTGCATCTCTCTCTTCAAAGTGACGTCACCAGACGACAAAACATAGGCAACAGATAATAATTTATTTAATTTGTTTACAATTCTATTACACTGAAAACAGCACACACAACATTATTGTTATTAAAAATGAAACTTGGGCACAGAAAACTACCCGTATTTCAATATATTTTCACAGAAACGTTAAAATCGTTGTCGTCAAGTGACGTACATGCGCAGAAAAAACGAAAAATTAATCGCGGAATATCATACCTTGTAGTTCTATATACCTTGACAAATGCTCAAAATGAATTATATTTTTTGCGATATATTTTATTAAATCAGTTAATTTTTAAGTTCTTATGATTTTATGTTATATTTTCTTATTTTTCTATCCATACTACTTATAAAATGCAACGTCCGTCTGTTCGTCCCTCCATGACTCGAGAACCATTCGTCCGACATTCATGATATTTTTTCTGATTTATAGAACTGTGGCCAAATTAGGCCGTAGGGTGGGTGAGAATTGCTCAGAAGTAAAGGGGTCGCGGGGAGCAAGGGGGGTCTCAAGAACCGTTAGCCGTATGAACTTGAAAGTTCGTATGCTAATAGATAAGTCAGAATTATTACATGTTTCATTCATCGTTTTTGAAAATTCGTCCTATAAGGGTTGAAAAACTTTTGAAACAAACTTTTTTATTTCGACCTTACTACGGGCATTCAGAATGCGAATTGACCTTACTCATGAATGGCGTAGTTGAATTTGAAATAGGGAATGGATATGCATAAAACAAACTATGTACATTATGTGCGGTGCGTATATATAATTAGTTTGTGATGCGTAAATAATAGGTATGCATAATCGTACATACATTCATACATATATTTTAGATCTGCAGCTATGGAAATTGTAACGATATGATCGCGTAGTATAAATAAATCAAATCATACTGTGACGACATAATGGGCATATTTCATTTATGTGAAATATTATGTCATGGTGATACCTACCGTTCGGATAAGTACAGGTTACGTAATGTAAGTTGGTGACGATGGAGGGTGTAAAGGGGTGGTAGGGACTAACTCTGGAACTATTTGGCCGATTTTAAAAATACTTTCAACATTGTACTGGCTACATCCTCCGGATCAGTATAATAGGTTACTTAGGGAGAGGATGGGGGAAGGGGAAACAGGGGTATAGGGGCTATCTTCGGAACTACTCGGAGTTGGACTCAGACACAGACAGCCATGTTTTTCACATGGACAGCTTATGTTGCATGTTCGCGTGTGAGCTGCAGTTATTTATTCTTGCGCCCACTAAAAAATAACGTGTATAGTTTACAAAAAGGCATTACGTTAAAATATTAAAAATATAAAAAAGAGGAAAATATATACCAACAAACGTATAATGATAACTCGAATAAATTTCAGTTTTATTTAAAAGAAAAGAAACCGGCGGGCGGAGCCGCGGGCGTTGCTAGTTTTCCATAAAAAAAAGTATAATGTGATCTCAAAAAACATGGGTTCCAACACATTTTTCAATATAAAGGCAAAAGTTTTTAAAACTTTTTTTTTTTAGGACTCCATCGGCAATAAAGTCATACTGTTACTGGCGAACCCTACAGGGCCATGATAAATGACTTCTTACTGTCGTTTATCATTGCTCTGGATGACCGGGGTTTGGTGATTATGTGGTTTGAACGAGACGGTCAACAACACACAGCACGAACCAAAATGCATATTGTGAAAGGAGCGTTTCCTGTCGCGTAATCTCTCAAAAAGGAAGATTAGGCATAGCCAGCCAGATCGCTACTATCTTAATAACCTCCACAAAGAGACTCATTATTGGATGTCTGATGGTAGGTATGGGGAGCCGTTTCGTTTTATGGCACCTGTCTGACAATGATACATTAAAAGAGACCTTTCTACCTATCTACAGCCCAGGTTGTTAAAAATCGAAAATGTTTGGGGATGGTTGAAACGTCAAGTACCTATAAGGATCAGGTCAGCAATATTTGAGTATATCTAAACTAACCCACCCATTGAATTATCTTTGAGCTCGATTTCACATAATTATTTGTCCAAATTGTGGTTGTGGACGATGGATATACGATGGGTATCTAAAAGATTTAACTCTACGGCGAACAAATCGAGAACTGTCTGTCACTGCGGTTTTACGTATGAAACGTTAGCAACCCACCAAGAACCCAACATTTACGAAATTAGGTATACCTTGAAAAGATTTTCCAAAACTTGTCAACCAGTCTGTTTGAATGCCACATCGAAGTTTGCAAAAAGTACTGCACACAAGTTCATATTAAACATGACAAAAGGAGCGAAGCAAGTTAAATACGTCAACCACTTCCGGATAACCAGTAAGTGGGTGCGGTCTAGAGATATTCTTGACGAGCGCATCGACACCCCAAACAAAATAACAAAGAAGAAACCTTCTATATCTATTTTTTATTATTATGATGTTCCTAGGTTATATTGTCCTCGAATCATTGCACGAATACTTTACGATTTTTGCAAGAAACCATTCAAAGTCATCCTCGTGCGCGCACACTGACAGCAATGAAGTTTTATCGCGCCCCATAAAGGCCGCCATTGAAGCAGAGTATTTTATTTTTTATTTTTTGCTTCCTGCAACTGGTAGATATTCGTCCATTCTTTTTCAAAACCCTCCTAAAGGACTCTCTTGTCCCTGTGTCCCGTCCTCCTGTCATAGTTTCAGTCGTTTACAAGTTCCAACGAGACTTTAGTGGAAGCAGCGTATTGTGTGAATATGTTGCACCCTACTGGCCCATTGCTTGCACAAGCTATAAGGACTAAAGACTACAAAATCCCTTTATTGTTGCCACTTAACTCCGCCGACTATATATACGGTGTATTGTGTATGTGTCGCTGTCGTTTATGGTGAAGCACATCAGAAGGATATAGAGAGTATGGGTTGAGCTGAGGTCTGGTCGTCGAAACAATTTAAGGACAATGCGGTTTTGTCACAGATTCAATTAACGACCCTCCAAGATAACATCGATTTTGTCATCAACACGTTGCATCGCAAAAGTTGCAAGGGACATGTGGTTCGGTGCGATACGAGTATATGTGGTTATCCTCCAGAAAGGAATTCCTTTCTGTTGAAGGGTTAGTTCATTTTTTTCTTTCTTAAATTCCATAATGATAGTGCACGCTGGATAAAGGATGGTACATGTGAATGGGTTCCTTTTATACTTGCACTTGCACCTCTTGTTATCCTTTGGCGATTAACCAAAATGTAGTGCTGGGAGTAGGTATAGCCTGTCATGGCGTAATTTTTGAGCTGCAATTAATTCAGATGCAAGTGGAGTTTAGGAAAAGTATTCAGAAATTTTGTATTGTTTCGGTTATCCCTTTTAAGGCACATCCTTATCCTTATGTCATTCACCGCTAAATAGAATTTATTTATACAGCAACCAATTTCGCTTAGTCACGCAATGAATACTCGATGCTGGATGAAAAATTCAAAAGGGATTTGCACACATTTTCCACGTATGTAACACACGTCCTGAGTGTGTTTACGGAAGCTGTCCCCCAAAAGAGTTGCCTAACCGCAACCACCAGCAACACGGTAGAATATCAACTCAAACCAAATTCTAACGAGAATTTAAAGCCATCAAATATGCATGACGTTTAGAGAATTTAAATCTTTGCGCACACATCCAGTCTTTCCGAATGCCTTGCCGTACACATTCAAAGCGATGCGATGCTACTAGGTATAAGGTGAAGGAGCCCCGAATGAATTCGTACACTTGCTGGGAAAGTGGCGGTGACGGAGTGGTGACTAGGAGGTGAGCTACCTAATTGAACTGGGTAAACTTTGAGTCAATTTAGATGTGCAAACTAAAGCGTCAAATCTAAGAGGCGCCAAGAGATTTGCATATAACGAGTTTGTATTAAGGATTCCCCTCTCATTTAATTTACCTCATCGGCGTGTGAGAGTGAGGGATAGATGGGTGTGCTATATGTAGACAAACATTTGTAAAAGAACCGTAGCTAAGCAACGTCAACCGAGTCTATTAAAAGCACGTGCATCATCGTACACTCACAAAGTAGGTATAGGTGCAGGGAATTAATTTGGAATTTCCAATTCACCTGCCCCCGCGCATCATCACATCGCACCCGCATCCATTGAATATCCCTATACTTGCAGCTCTGGTATGTACCTACAACGGGGCAATGATTTCGTTACCGTTTCATCAAAGTACCATTGCATAGCGTAATAAGATACTACTTATGCCGCAGATACTCTATGTTTACCTAGACGAGTGCGCGCCAAGGATCTCTGTGGGTGGACCGAGTTGCCATGGATGCGACGCACTCATATCTGAATGTACAGATGTCGGCGGATATGGTTTGTGGTGAGGTGTAGATGATGCATTCAGCTGTCTCTCCAGAGTTGTTCCATTACCCTTGGCTTTAAATTGATAATTTCAGATGTGTAGAGCGCCTTTGACATACAGCCGAGCCGGCATCATATACGCGCGTACGGTTTGGTTCATTTTGCTCTGTAATGTAATGGAACGCGTTGAAATATGTGTTAGAAATGGCGTTGCTTTGTTGAAATTTCACCATAAACCGTTGTCGACATGCTGAAGTGCTTGTTACACCGCATGTTCAGGGCAATTATTGTAAATTCCAAGTTGTAATAGAGGAGACCTGCGCTGGTTGGGGTGAATGGGTAATAAATGCGAAATGTGGCCGTTTTAGCTTCATACATATTGGTATTAGATAACCAATAATTTACATGCCTCGATGGGAGAATACTACCTACCAAATTCGTCTAGAAGCAACAAACCGAATTGTACTACTTACTAATTGGCAACCAAGAGTTCCCACACATGCATCCTCAATAAAAGAATGAGTCCATTATTTATTATTCCATTTACATCAATCGATTTGCATTGAAGAGAAAAAATGTAATTTTTGCATTTTTTTAAATATCTTAACTCTTATCCTCGCGAAATATGTGAAATTATTACAGAAAGGAGAAAAGCTAGAAAACGTTGGCAACTGTCAAGGGTGCGACGCGACAAGTCTACACTGAATAACTTAAATAACATCAAGCTTAGAAAATCTATTAGTGAATTCAATAACGAATCTTTAAAAACCTACCTCACCAGTCTTACAAATGAAGCTATAGCTATATAGTACTGACTACTCGCTCTGGAAGGCAACAAAGAGGGGCTCAAAAAGGATGCCAATAGCTCATATTCCTCCAGGAAAAACCAGAGAAGGTAACTGTGCGAAAAGCAACCAAGAAAAGAAAACGTATTTAAACCTTATGAAGATAAAGGTTATCAAGAACTCGAAGTAAGGTGCGATGAAGATAGACCTATTCGGTCGAAATGAAAGAAGGGACAAATATTAAAAAGTCCCAAGGGTTTGATTTGATTACAGGAGGAATTTTGAAACAATTTCCACGAAAATGTCTGGAAAAAATAGCACAGATTATAAATGCTGCATTCAAGTTGAGATATGTTCCAAGCATATGGAAAGTCGCGGAGGTAATAATGATACCAAAACCAGGCAAATCACTTAATGCCTCGTTCACAATGCGGGCCGCGGGCGTGATAACTAGACGAGAGAGATTCTCGCCTCGTTCTCGCTTTAACCTCGTCCGGCAATTTACTTATGAAACGTGGTACGTCGGCGAGTTTTTCTGACAAAGAATAGAGGGACCACTGAAACTACAAACCATATTGCCACTTCGATTTTTTTTACAAAGCACTTTTTTAGCACTATTGCATGCAGTTTGAATATTCTAAAAACAACCAATTCGCAGTTTTTAGGCGTCGCTTATATAACTATCAGTAAAATGCAACCGACAAAAATTCTGTTGCTTTTTTTGAGCACTTAACCTTAATGGTTGAACTCAATCTTGGTCTTAAAATGTTGCTTATGAATAATTATAAAGTTAGTTAAAAAAAAATAAGCAATTGTTGTCTAAGGTTGAAAACTCACCCGATAAAGCAAAACGTGTTTTTTTGTTTCGTGAAACAAGAGCACATTGTTTCTTATGAGCCAACATACACCAAAGCAAATGAAACAAAACACATGTTTTTGTTTTTAAGTGTTTCGGTGGTGGTTGTCCGAGTGCAACAAAACTGTTTCGAACCAGCGTCGTTGACGATAATTGCAACACACGCCAAAGAAAACAAACCATAAAAACCAAAGCAAAACAGAAAACCATGTTTCGTTGCCGATAGTTAACCTGTTGTTTTTGCGAAACAAAATTTAATTTTCGTTGTTTTTAAAAAGTAAATAAGATTTGCACAACTTCATTGTTTGAGTCCGACCAACACTAAAAGCAAGTCGTAAATTGCACACCAAACGAAACAAGAAAACAAAACGTTTTGTTTTGCTACATTCTGTTTGGTGTGTGTTCAAATAAAAAAATTTTTTTTGACTTTCGAATCAAAAACGTGTTGTTTAATCTAGTCTACATTTTCTAGAAAATGATTTATTAATTTTGTCGTACGTACAACTTTTTCTGTTGAACTTCTTACCCCCAGTTTCACACTGGAAGTTTAAACTAAAGTTCAACTGAACCTGAACGTAAGTTTAAATTTGAAGTTCAACTCGCCCGGTTTCACAATATAATCTAAACTTCAGTTCAATTGAACTCAGTTCAACTAAATTTGATGAATGAATTTGATAGTATTGTACAGTACTTATACGACTTTTCCAAAATCGTTCCTTGTCTTTTCTTTCAAAGAATACTCAAAACAACGTCAAATATATGTGTTTTTGACAATCGGTTGATCTGAGGTTTAAACGGCAGAGTACTGTAGTTTAACTTAAACTACAAAATGAACTCTGTTCAAGGTTTAAACGAACCTGTGAAACAGAATGAATTATTGAACTAAAGTTTAAACTAAAAGTGTAGTTTAAACTCCCACTGTGAAACTGGGGGTTAGTCAATTCCAGAACAGGTTCTAATGAATTCCTATGAAAAGCTTACAGTCTTACATCCTAATAAAATTTGCTCAAGAAAATGACCCCCAATAAACAAGAAATCAAAAAGAAACACACTCAAAACATATATATTTTCGGGGCAATGTTTGTTTCAAGAAATACGAAATTCCCCTTTTCACCGTCATTCATTATTATGGGAAAATAAGTTCTAACATTATCGCTGACTTATATATAAATTTCTCAGAATAATCAAACCGTATCAAAATAATAACAAAAAAAAAAAAAAATCGATAAAAGTGCCGCCCTGTTTGCTTGAGAAAATACAAGTGGCAACCTTATGTACATTTCTATGAAAATGACGTCGCTTCCCACTCAGAGAGTAAATGTCATCGGTGTCTCGGGCGAGATTTTTCCAAATTTCCGAAATTGTGTATTGCTGCATGCAAATGCATTTCCATTGATTGGAAATAATTTGACAACTCGCGCTAGACTCGATCTCGCTCTCTCGCTGTATTGTGAATTGGCCATAACTTTGAGGTAGTGACGCACTCTCATTATAAATCAAACGAATAATTTTCCCTGAAAACAGTCGGTGTTAGGGCCTTTTCCCTACCAACTTATAGTAAACCCTTTATAAGGTCTAAATAGTCCGAGTCTAGCTCTACGGATCCAAAGCGTGAACCATTTCAAAGGCGGAGGAAAATATTTCAAAATATGTTTGTTCCCGTTTACAGATTTTGGAGAACACGATTCATCATATAACTATATGAGTTTTTCTCTTCCTTCAGCCTACAGTCAAAAAGGTATCAAATGGGCATTTGAGATGACTATGACATGTATAGCTTCGTCTTCGATTCTAATGGAGTTGAATGAGACTGCGTCTAATTAGAAAAGAACCTCAAAATATTCGGAGTTCGCAACTGAAGGCAGTTGGCAAAGGACTGGTCGGGAAAGGCATGCTGGTTAAAGTATAGATTTATCCCAAGCTGTAGCGCCGCCTAAGTACGTAAGTTGGAAGCCTGCTGAATATAATATTCCCTATGGCTTATAAATGCAACAAACAAAATCATGTGATTTTCTCTATACATGTGCAAACAACAAATCTGGCAAACACAAATAAAATCCCGGTTCACTATCTTCCCAAAACGCCTGCACATCCAGATTATCAGAAAATATTCTCCAGCATCAGTCCAATATAATGTACGTAGATGCAAATTCACATAAACGCCAAAGGAAATCCTTAACAAAAAAGAAAATCCTTATTACAAAAAAAAAAAATCGGTCGCTTGTTCCTTTAGTGTCCATCTATATCCCCATTGGCTGCCAACAAAGTCTGTCAAGATATTTACACACAATACAAATCGTGATTTAAATTCCATCTTTTTGTTCCCCATCCTCCCACTGCCTTTCCAGAAATTCACCATAAATTACACTACATTTAGTACAGACGAGAGATTACCTCTTCCACTCTACCATCCTTCGACAACAGCAAAAAATTGGACAAAATATTCGGAATAAAAACTGAAAATTTATGCGGAAGCAACCCGCCTTCGAAGTAATAATGTGCAATGAAAAGGGCAACCGAAAGGAGAAAAAAAAAATTCCACCAACACCCTTTGGTGGGTATGGAAAAAAAAAAGAATGATAAAATCCTGCGGCGATGACTCCCTCTCTAGTTAATGTTGAAATTCCGAACAAACCCCCGCACCGCACGGATTGAAATAAATTTACGCTTCAATTCGAATATAGAAAGAAGACTCGTGTCTTGGATAATACCCATAGCCATACCGTTCCGGAACCGTAGGAAATACAAATAAAATATATCTCCACTTAAAAAAAAAAAAGGATACCTACCACAAGTAGCAGCACTGTCCTCTCTGTTCTCAGTGTGTGCGTGATATATCTGTTGGTGGAAATATGTGACAGCCCAAGCATGTAATCATCATCGGAACGACGAAGAAGAAATGTGCATGTCCCTGCCGCTGCTGCTGCTGCCACCGAGAATATCCTTAGAAGACATTTTCCTTCATGCGGTGGCAAGAAAAGCGGCACGGCATACACATAAAAGATTCCCTTCGCCTGCGCTCGGAATAAAAATCATTTGTCAAGTTGTCAGGTTTTGTGGCAAAAGCATTCTTAATAGATGTGAATGTGAACAACCACCCACTGCCGACCGGCGCCCGCCCACACCTCCATCACACGGTTCTATTGTTAGTTTTGCATGTGATATTTTTCTCTTCATATCACACATGAGGAAACGTTCCTCTTACACTTTTTCCTTTCCAGCAGGAAGAGTTGAATGGAAAAATATAAATGTTTCCCTATTCTTATCGGATATTGTTCCGGAAGAGAAAGTATGTGGTTTTTGGATTTTTTTTTTAAGCTCCTTGTCCGAAATAGAGTGGAACGATGGCAGCAGAGCCAGCGGCCGGCGCGCGGGTGGATCTGGTTGCATATACGCCAACACAGAGACGTAAATGTGATGTGGATGTCTGGTGCACACTATAACAACTTGTGTGTTTTTATCAAACAATGAAATGTAAGACACAGTTTCCAAGGAAATGTCCGCAAAGTGCATTCAAGTTGGAGTTTTGTGCTTTTCCGGTTTGATGGATGCGAAGATGAAGCTTCCTGCTGTCCCACTGAGGTGTGATGCAAGAATTTTGGAGTGGCCTAAAGCGCTTCCGAGATATTAAGCGTAGGTACAACCGAAATGCTGCAATCTTGACCTAAATTTGAGGGCTACCAATGGTAAGCGGTATAGCACTCTAAAAACTTAGAGTTGTCCGGTATGGATGTGAGTTTCAAAAGTGAGTCAGCATTGAAATTGAAAGCGCGACGTGGTGTCGGGAGTGTTTGGCATATGGATGAGTTATTATAAAATCGATTGGGATAACGGTAACAAACTGTTAGATAGATAACCCTACACCTCATTTTTGTTTGTCAGGAGGTGGTGGCCAACGCGCACGAGCAACAATATCATCCTGTTTCAAGTAGTGTGCGAGACTTCTTACTAAAAAACAGCCTTACCGCTTTTCATCTTGATACCATCCACTTTGGAGCCGCTTTCACATTATTTCAGAGTGATGTCGTTTTCATTCGCCTTTTGGACCGTCTTTTTCATTGATTGCCTCGTGGACAGGTTTATTATCTCACCGGTGAGGCTTTCATCGTTTTAAAGCATCGCTTATATATGAGCGTGTGTTTAGTTCTACTCTCTCTTCACTGTTCTAAGCACTTATTCATATACAGTGGCCGGCATAAGTATTTTGACAAAATTAAAGTTAATTCTGCTCATAATTTGAACTTACTTCATGTAAATTTTGGCATCAATGGAAAGGTCATTTAAATTCCGTTGGAATGATACACAACTTTCCTTTAAAAAAATGTTTTGATGCAAAAAGTTTCTTCAAACAATTTTAATAGTGACTGCAAACATTTTTTTTTTTTCAAAAATCTCTTCGCCAATATTTTTTATGATTTTTTGAATGGGATGATCTCAGAAAAATTTTGTAGTCATTTTTAGCAATTTTCAAAAAATCATAAAAAATATTAGCGAAGAGATTTTTGAAAAAAAAAAAAAATGTTCAGTCACTATTAAAATTACCAAACAATTCTAACAATTAGAATTAGAAAATGAAGAAACTTTTTGCATCAAAACATTTTTTTTTTACCTAGGCAAAAAGTGGACATTCGCAAAAATTCTAAATTCTAAAATTTTTAAATGGGTACTTAATGGGTTAAGGAAAGTTTTGTATCATTCAAACGAAATTTAAACGACCTTTCCATTGGTGCCAAAATTTACATGAATTAAGTTTCAAATTATGAGCAGAATTAACTTTAGTTTTGTCAAAATACTTGTGCCGTCCACTGTACATATTATCTTCTAGTTTTCCACACTTGATGACATTTTAGTAGTGATGTTGATGTTGTCATCCAATCTATCGAGTAGATTTAGATAACTGGATCTTAGCTCAATCGTGTTTGACAGATTACCGGTGAGATTTCAGATTTTAGTTCACAGGTACAACTAAGCTTACAATATTTTTCAGTAGTTTTAATTGAGTTCATATATAAAGGGATGTTCTTCGGTTATTGTAAAGTCAATTAAAGGTTATCCAAAAATTGTCAGAAGAGCGTCAGTTCGGGAGATAATCCAGTCATTGCCCTTGCAGCTATCAATTATTGTTAATGCCAGATCTTTTACCACCTCTGTAATTTTTGGAAGGTAGCGTGGCTATAGCGCGTTTGAAATCATTGATTCCATTTAAATTTCAGACCCGATTTCTCTCAATCTCAGGCGTCACAAAAAAAAAATAAATAGGCGGCGCAACAGGCGGTAGACACCCAAGGCCTAGCTTCTCGCAACCATTCGTTTTGTGTGAGTTTCTATTTGTGGAACGAATGAAAGGGACCTACAATTTTATGCCGAGTCCGAACGGCTGAATTGAGAAGCTTTTTCAGGACAGTCATACTCTCGGATGTTTGTCAGACGTTCGCTAGAGGTGGCGCAGTAGAAAAAACCTTAAGATGTAATTTGTGTTTTTCCGGAGATCGAACCTGGGATCCCTCGCACAGTAGTCCAGCACACTAACCACTGCGCTACTGCGCCCACGCGTCACAATAGTGATTTAAAACACACTCTACCTCTGTTACAAGTATGTACTTTGGAAATGATAATAAAATCTAACAGAGACCCACATCTCACTGATGTCATAGTTGCCCCATTGTGTACCTATGGTGCGCGTTCACACCTAAGGCCAACTTGAATTGAGTGGCGGCATATGCTGTACTAAGTATAATAGGTAGGTACTCGTATATGGATGCAAGAATGATTTGAGGTTCGCACTCGCCGTAGTCCGTAGTACACTACCACTATGACAGGTCGCCGTTGCTATAACGAAAGGAAGTCTTTAAAGTTATCAATTTTCTTATCAATATATGCATTATGCAACTTCTTAATTTAACTAAAATAGTCAAAGCGTTCACAATAATCTTTCGTCATGACTTTTGGTTGGTTGGTTGGTTGGTTAAAAGTGGCTGTCAGCTGAAAACGCCAACACACTTAGACCAGTATAGGTCCATTGTGATGCCACGATGCAGGATCTGAGATCTCCCTACTAGTTGAACCATTTTGAGCTCTTTATAAAGCGTAAGAGGCTTCTGATGTCTATGCTTGTCAGATCGCCCAAGTCGTTGTAATAGAAGGCTCCTAAGTGAAGCTTCCTTCTGCGGGAGAGAGCTGGGCAGGAACAAAGAAGGTGAGGGATAGTTTCCTCCTCTTCCTCGTCCATGCAGCTTCTACAAAAGTCGTTTGCGAAGAGGCCCAGCCTTGCGGCATGTTTGCCAATCAAGCAGTGTCCAGTAATGACACCTATTGTGGAGCCGATATGCAATCTGTTGAGAGAGATCAATTTCTTAGAGCGTTTCAGATCCAGCTTAGGCCAAATTTGTTTTGTCGCTAGACAAGTGGTTAACCTCGTCCACCTAAGATTTGTACTCTCGATAGCATTCAGCTTAAATTTTTGTTTGCGAGTAGCGATTGGTATCCCTATGGTGCCTTTATCCGGCAGAATGGGTTGAGTTGTTCCTATTCTAGCGAGTTCATCGGCCTTACAATTCCCTGGAATGTCTCTATGCCCCGGCACCCAAATTAGGTGAATGTTGAACTGTTCGGCCATCTCCGTAAGAGACGATCGGCAGTCGAGGGCTACTAGAGAAGTTATAGAGATCGAATCCAAGGATTTGATGGCTGCTTGGCTGTCCGAAAATATGTAGATATCCTTAACGGATATGACGTTTTTCTTGAGCCAGGATAAGACTTCTTTAATCGCCATAATTTCCGCCTGAAACACGCTACAGTAATTTGGTAGACGGAAGGAGAGCTTAAGATTAAGACGTTCCGAGAAAACACCCCCACCAACTCCATCATTGGTTTTTGAGCCGTCAGTATAGAAGTGAACTGATTCATCTTCCGGGAAGGCATCTCCATTCCAGGTTGCTCTGGATGGGATTGTGACGAGAAAATTCTTGTCAAAGTTTAGAGATGGGGTGGTGTAGTCAGTGTTTTCGGTTGAGATCTCGAATTTTTTCAGAATAGAGGCGTGGCCAAAGTCTTTGCTTGACCACTGTGAGATAGCTTTAAGGCGAATGGCTGCACTCGCTGCCATTTGCTTGCTAAATATGTCAAGGGGTAATATATGAAACAATATGTCTAGTGCCGCAGAGGGTGTTGTGCGTAGTGGAAGAGGGCCACGAAAATACAAAACTTACAAAACAGTTCAAAGCAGCCCTAGAACTGGGCGACCAAAAAAACTTTCTCGCCGAGATGTTAGCTATATCCTAAAAGAAGTGGACAAAAATCCAAAAATAAGTACGCCAAAGTTAGTTGGCAGTATTGCTGCAATATCAGGCAAACATGTTCACCCAAAAACTAAACAAAGAGATTTACGGGACAATGGCTATCGAAGCAGAGTTCCACGTAAGAAACCACTAATTTCTGAGAAAAATAGTATGGATTTCGCAAATAAAGTACAAGGATATGGATGAGGACTTTTGGAGAAGAATGCTATTTACGGATGAATCTAAATTTAATATATTTGGAAGCGATGGTCGCGCAAAAATTTAGCCCAAGCCCGGTACAGCACTTCAAACCAAAAACTTAATACCTACCGTTAAATATGGTGGCATGGCCGTAGTGTGATGGTTTGGGGGAGCGACTGGAGCAGCTGGTGTGGAACATTTTTATCCTTTATTGATGGTGTCATGGACAGACACGTGTATAAGAGTATATTGAAACAACATTTGCAGCCTTCCGAGGATAGCTTGGGTCAAGGAAGATATTAGATATTTCAACAAGATAATGACCCCAAGCATACCGCGCGCATGGTGAAAGAGTGGTTGCTGTATTATGCTCCCCGTCAGCTTTGTAGTCCACCCCAATTACCGGACTTAAACCCAATTGAACACGCTTGTGAACTTCTGGAACGCAAAATTGAGCATGCTCTAAAAAAGGCCTGGTCAGAAATCACACCATCCGAAACAGAAAATTTGGTTCTATCTATGGCACGTCGTTTGAAGGTAGTCATTGAAGCTCGTGGTTCGTGGAGGACCAACAAAATATTAATTTAAGTTTTCTTCTTTCAATTTAATTAAAAATAAGCAAATTAAACAATTTCTGGTATTGTATTTAAACTTTTATCCAGCGACTTTTTTATTTACATTTTTGATGAATTGAATTTTATATATGCACCAAAAGTCTTTTTTTTTTGTTCTCGTTATAGCTTTTTATTTATATACTAAATTAATTCACTGAGTATCTCTTTGCTGATGTACGATGTATCTAGGTAGATTATTGGTTTTACTGATTAGTTATTCTTTTCATATATATTCAAATATGAGATTACAAATATGTAGTTCATTCGTTTATTTTATTATGTCCACTCAAAGATGTGTGCTCTCCTGCTTTGGGTGTTATGATTCATTTAATACAAAGATGTGCGTGTTCCTGCTTCGTACCTACGGATTTGATTTAGCTCGAAGATGTGCATCCTCCTGCCTCGACTATTAAGATTCATTTCATATAAAGATGTGTGCTCTCCTGCTTTATACGTTGTCTCCTGCTTTGGGTATTAGAGCTAATTTTATATAAAGATATGGCTTATCCGACTTCGTTAGATTATTTTAAATTACGTATGGTAATGTATATTTTTTATAATTAAATCTCTATTGTATCCTATGTATTCTAATTTTTAAATAAATTATTTATTTTAATGAGCTTAGGATACTCATGAGCAGGGTTGTCAGGTTTTAAAACCAGGAATCGCCAAACGTAAAATATAAAACGCCAAAAAGTCGCCAAATTTCAAAATTTGCCACTCTCCAAATTCAAAAACCATAGAAATCTAATGAACTCGTGCAACTCGCAATTTTTACGTAAAAAAAACTTAATGCAAATTCCCCATTTGTCATTTTGTAGATCTTGTTCCAAAACTTCAAAGCGTCGTCTTCGGGTACACTTTCTAGATAAAATTCATTTGACCAATTAACAGAAATTAATTTTTCCCACTGAGCCTCAGTAAGTTGGAAGCTCTTGCGTGGAATCAAGCTTACAAGCGGACTTTTAAAACAGGGTCGCAGTTGGCTTAAATAAACGCATGGTGAAAAATATCCCAAAGAAAGAAAAGTTATGTTGCAGTCAGACAATCTTATTCGCATTTCTCTTAGTAAACAAGAATTAAATCGTTATCTTGCTTCTTAACTTCATTCAAATGGTCTGATGTGCTACCACTGTTTTCTATCGCGATTCTTTCAAAATCCGACCCTAAATCAGTATATTTCCAAGGTTTAGAGTTGTCTTCATTCGTTACTAATTTTAATATTTCGTCACAGTCATCACAGATGTGCATAAGGTTTGAGTGAATATAATAATTATAAAAAATAAAAAATATGAGGATTTTGGTTAAAAATATTGAAATCGCCAAAATCTAAAAATATCGTCTTTTTTGGGTTTCGTCGCCAAACCGATTTTCGTGTCGCCAAATGAAATTTCAAATCGCGCGTTTGGCGATAAATCGCCACATCTGACAACCCTGCTCATGAGTTGTTTTATTTGCCATTATATCATTTTTTTGCAGAAAATACGACTCAAAAATCCGAAGATACCATTTCCCACGACCAAGGACCAGTTCTCAAAATTACTTTTTATTACCTTATTCTAATCACTATAACCTACTAATAAATAAATAGATATTGTTTATATAAAAAAAAATCATGTATTATATGTGTTCGTCGCTAATGTTCTCTGTAATGCGAGAACCGATTTTGATTCTGAAAATTTCCCATGAAAGGTGACGTTAATACCATGGTTTATAAGTGTATACGGTTTTGTAGGCATATTGGTTCATGAGTTATAGGGGCGTGGCACCTCCCATGCAAGAAATGCATTCAAAATCTTATATCTCCAAAGCCACCGAATAGATTCAGTTTAAATTTAAGTACATAAAATCTTAGGTATTGCCCCAGGAGTATTCCTGTGAAGATTTGTCGAAATTGGGCAAAGGGGCGTGGCACCTAACAATCATTGCAAACGCTATTCTTCGACAGTCATGGAAGCCAACGTTTTTTAAATTTGTAGATAACATTGATATTGTCCTGATAGACAAGAATATTATCCTGAAATAAACCAAAAATATTGTGTACCATAGACATAGAGCATTACAATAAAAACTGTTTATCACTGATTTAAATGAATTTTAAATAGATTTTTTTTATTTTCCATTTTGCACTACGAAGTGTGCAGGGGAGGGGGTTCGCTAGTTTAAGTATAAATAAACTACATACTTGGGTTAAAATACTTACTTATTTATAAAATCGACTTTTGAGAGGTGTACCCCTTTAATGGTCAAATTAACTTTGTCCCTGCGATCATATACAGGTCCAACGAACTAAAATTCAATATTCCAAATCAAAAGCACTTGCCAGCAATGCCTTCCCATATAAATTAGTGTCGAAAATAAGAAGCCTATATCTAAAATTTAATGGTTAATTGTATTTTAATAGCATCACATTAGCAATAAATCACAGAACGTAAAAAAAAATCTTAAAATCAACCACAAATTGATGTCACCGATATAAATGTAATTTTTTTTTTATTTTCCTTTCACAGTCTCGATGTCAGTCATTAAACATGCGTCACTTACAATAAAGTACAAATTGGCCATACGACCGAAACGTGATGTCGAAATTGACTTTTCAAAATTACAATGTTCGGTTTGGCATACAAAGATCTCTCTCTATACACGAGTAGGGCCGGCTTAAAAGCAAAAATCGTGTAGCCTGTCAAATTCATTAAAAATGCATTCCAAGGTATAACAACAGAAAAAAAGTGTGTCACCTGTCAAAAAGTCTGTTTGGTTGATTTTGCTCAACAAAAACTGCTGTGAACCAAAAAAAGGACATGCCAATTTTTTATTTGTTTTTGATATTCAAAGTGCCGACGTGAATGACATTTGGATTGTCCCCATTCTATATATGTATGTTGTATGAGTGTTCATGTTCGTTTGGGGCAAAATCATTTTTGACACTTCTGCCGAGTGGCAGGACGACACAATTGTACAATTTGAAAATTCAATCGAATAATTGGAATGAAATCGGGTTTGGTGAGCATAATGAACATTCAGAGTATGTAGTTGTATGGTGGGTGATATAGGTGAATCCACTACGCGAGTTTTTAAATAAATAATACTTTATTCAAAAAAGGATGTGTCTAGCATAGTTTCAGGTGTTCAATGGACAAATAATTGATAATGTGTCCCTTGGAGGAACGGAGGAAGGTAACTATATAGAGCATCTTGGCCTAAGCCAATAATTTTGTCTAGCACATCACATGTGCTTATTTTACCTCTACGTTGTAACCACCGGGCACTGGTCTCGCCCACCCGGGCTAGACTTGCTGAACTTATAAGCGCGAGTGTTGTTCACGAAGAAAATAGCAACACTGTAATGCTCTGACGGAATGACTGAATGAAGTAGTCTCAGAGGTCTTACATGAGCCCTCAGAAAGAGGACTTGCAGCGGATGAATCCACAAGATTGAATCAACGGTGTTGTCATTTGTCAACAGTCGAGATGGCGGATACCTTGCGTGAGCTATACTTTAACGTATTTGGAGCTGAGGTCATTAAGGATTTTTCAATACTAGTCAGGGTGTTAAGATAGAGATGGTGGCATTAAGGGGGGTTACTGACAACGGACAACCCGACCCGCTGTCCTAGGCTCAATTAAGGGCCTGGTCCTCCAGGTTGTGCTTGGGGTTAACTACCCAACCACGGAAAAAGTCACATGTTATGAAGCACCCAAAAGCATCGGATACGGTTGGATTTACTGTTGATGACCCTGCAAAACGAAAAAACGACAATGGCTTTCGGATCTGCACGTGGAATATTCTAAACCTGAACAGACCGCATGCAGCCGAACAATTAGCGGAGGCCCTAGACTGCTACAATGCAAATATCATCGCCATCCAGGAAGTGCAGTAGAAGGATGAACAACGTCAGCCTGATATGCGCTCTCGCCCCGTCGGAAGATAAAGACGATGCTACCAAAAAATGTTTCTACGAGCTCCTCGAGAATACCTATGAGAAATGTCTTAATTATGACGTTAAAATCGTCTTGCGTGATTTTATATGAAGTAGCTGACCTCATAGTTTCTTGCTTTAAGTAGAGGAATGGATTCTTTGTCCAAGAGAATGGTGATAGACCTTCCTGAGTCTTTCGCCACCACCGATTTCACTACTTTCCACTTTTGTGTTAGGATCTCCTGATTTTTCGTCTGTAGGTATCAGAAGCAAAATGTTTTGTGGCTCTTGGGTCGCGCGAGCTCTTAGCCTGAGCGTAATTCCGTCCTTTCTCACGCCCTCTAGCTTCGCGCCCTGCCATAGATCACCTGCGCCGACGACTGCAGCCTTGATAAAAGTAACAGCATTTTCATCGTGGCAGCCCGTATTCCGACGGCATCGGTTTGGAGGCATCAATCTTGCACTGAGAGAGGAAATAAAGATTTATCTTCGTCTCCACCTTCTGCCAGTTTTCGCGGCTGATTTTGCACTCCTCATGGCCGCGGTCTATGATCGCCCTGATCAAATGATCCCTTACGACCTCAGTTAGGAGTTTAGGTTTCGAAGCGGTGCCCTACTTTTCTTTGAGGTAGTGTGAGCATCATCTTGAGACCGCTGCCTCTTGGATGCAAGTTCCCTCTTTGCTTCATTGCTTGGGGGGAGGGGGGCCTTAATAGGTCGACTCCTGCTTACTTCTGCCACTTTAGTTGCCCATTCATAGGTATCTTTGTCATCCCATTTGTCTTTCCCCTTTTCTTCAAATCGGCTAAGACATAGGAATGCATTCCTTCTTTTTCTATCAGCTATTCTGCTCGCTCTAACGTGTTTCCTAGGAGGAGCAGTTGACGCGCTACCGTCGCGTCGGCCGTATCGTCAGTAAGAGAGACAGAAGAGTCAGAGCGCCGTTCATTGACGATTCGCATCCTCCTCATCTTTATCCGTTTTTGTTACCTGTCCAGTCTTGTCAGTTTGTTTGGTCGGTCCTGTCTGGGAAGCACTTCCCGAAGTTGTTTTTTACTTGTTTTTGTTATTCTTTGTTGGTGTAATTTTTGTTTCTAATTGTGATCCCACGTGTAGCTAGGGAAAGAACTGTCCACCATGCCATGTGGTTAGGCCACTACTTCCACCGCGATGCGGCCTGGTTTCAGGGAGGCACCGTTAGAATACAGCCGATATACCCCCTGGCTGCAAATTTTCTCATGACGACTACCGCCTCCGAAAGCATAGGCTGTTGAATCATTGCAACTTAAGCTCTGCGCACAAACGTCAATTTGACAACGAGGAAATATTGTGAGGAGATTCAACGTTGAACGGCTACAAACGCAACAAACCGTCAGAACTTTCACCGATCGCTTCTCCTGCATAAAGTGCCGATGACCAGTGACATTGATGCCAAGAAGACATCAGTACTAGGGTCATACATAGCACGAATGTGTTGTCGACTTTTGTATTAGCCCGCATTGAGATCGAATCAATCTCATCGTCTTTCGTCGTTATCTGTCACTATCTCGACTTCTACTTAAAACCAAATCGAATTATTTAGCGATTCGTTAACATTAAGCGATGTTTAAGTATAGATACAGTTTCGCATCTGCTATAATAAGAATCTGTTTCTTCACTTCAATGGCCTAATGAACATTTCAAATTGCTATTCACCAGAACATCTATACATCTATACTCACGCGTGTTCAGGAGGTACCTACACCATCCGCAATTTCATTTGCACATTTTGGCCAAATTGCTTTCATTTACTTGGGTATTCGTTGGTTTACCATCGAGTGCCTGTACATCCGCAAAGGACAATCGACAATCTCACAATCCACTCGCCCAGCAAATTGTTATCATCTTGTTACCTCTATCCAATTATACGCAAACTCATTCAACGACACCTCCATCGTAGGTATATCTATCTATCTCTATACATACCACTAAAACGACACCACGACCACCCTCAAAATTGTTACAACAGGACGAGTATACGAAACATAAGTGTTCGTCTGTTGCGCTTCTATGAGTGGCGCGTTCTTGATTGTGGCGAAAACTGAAGCACTCACCACTCGGCTCATCTTACGCGACAAAACTCTCAGAATTATGGCGCAGCGGCAGGACTCCTACAGATATGTCAATTAATTACTAGGAGCAAAGGAATTTCCAAAGCAATTAACTCCAACCACAGTAGGGTATCCTATATAGAATTCAAAGACCGAGTCGAGAGGGTGCAATTATCCTGGAAGAGCACTTCAGTGGTGAAGGTGTCGGTTCTTCTATAGAAGATGTGAATGTCCAGAGTAGGAGAAACAAGGAGACGCTCATCGTATAATGATGAATCACGCAGTTGTTTCAATTTCAATTCTAATGTCTCTTCTCTTGTTTTTAAATCCACCGTCGCCGCCAGCGGCCGTCAGATCGATACGAGGGGTGCGTGATTGCGAGGGTGCAAAAGGTTAGCAATTCGCTGTCACCAAGAGTGGTTATTAAATTCGAATTAATGTCATGCGGAATACCAATTGTGGTGGTGTATTGCGTGACACCCACGCTGCGGAGTACACACAAAGGAAAAACATTCGTAAACACGTCTTAGCTAATGGCAAAAGGAATTAACCCAAAGCACCGGAGATTTCGTTTTGATGTTTTAATGAATACGAATTACAATTCCAAGTCTCTGTCTCTCCGTGCGTCGCCAGTGCTGCCCACGGTGCGACGTCGCGTCGGTCGTCGTCGTCGTCGTTCGATAGCAATCATCAAGTTCGAGTAGTAAGAGGTAGTAATTCCTTTTCAAGTGATAATAGAATTTGGAAAATTACCCGCAGGGATTCATTTTCGCATTTGGAGGTAGCGATGATTTCAATTTTCATCGCTTTTGATAAAAGGTTTTCGCGGAGATTTTCATTTCGACTGAAATTGATTTTAATTCAACTTAAGTTGTAAACTTTGATGAGCGGGGGTTAGGCTGGTGGACTTTAATTTTATGAATGTCATTATCCAATCGGCTGGGTGACTATAGAGGACGTGCAAACAAGTGATTGAAGTCCAATTATTTGCAGGGATTTGACTAATTGACAACTTAAGCCCATACCTATTGATTGAGGTTGGATTTCTGTATATAGAGCTGTTATTATAGAAGAAGCTTGTGGGTTTTCAAGAAAAGATTTTAAAAACCAACTATTCATTCAGTACGCGTGTTAACCCGAACTTGCCTAATATATTTGTGTCGATATGGATTTATAATATGAAACTAGCGGGCCCGGCAAACGTTCTTTTGCCTGCTCGTACATTTTTCATTGTCCGTCAATTATTCTGCGGCCGTTTTAATATTTTAAATTTTATTTATGATTTTTTTGTTGAGTGTATAATATTTGACATTTTATTAATGATTTTTTTTTTTTGTTGAATGTATATTATTTGAAATTGTATTCATGAGCTTATTCTTGCTTTTTACATTTTTTATGGTTGTGTGTTTGTGTGTTTATTATTTAAAATTTCATGGCATCTGATCGCAGTGCCGCCTACCGGGTCCAATTGTGAATCTAAACCATCCTTAGACCCATTCAAACACACACACAAAATTTCATTAAAATCGGTCCAGCCGTTCAGGAGGAGTTCGGTTACAAACACCTACTTGGGATGAATTAGGAACTCAGACCGAAATTTTAGACTTTCTATTTTAAGTCAAATTGTCTCTAAATTCATCCGGAATCAGTTAATCGAAGAAGAAGTTCTCTATAGAGGTTATCTACTCCTTTCATTTCGTCATTTAAGAGTTAAGACTGATACTGAACTCAAGTCCGGAACTGACGAATCGGTTTGTGCCTGGCATCTAGCATAGCTTTGATCCAAATTTATGATACAGTAAAACCCGCTTAAGAGAAACAGCAAAATGTCACAGTCTTTCTTTCACGTAAACGGGTTTTTCACTTAAACGAACCCCGCTTAAATGAAAAAAAAGTTCACTTAAGCGGAGTCCGGATAAGTGAAAACAAAATGTCACTTAAGCGGGTCTAAAAATTCCATTAAGTGTAAATTTAAAGCTCGAAAAATTTGTATTAGGTGACCTCTAATTTGGAGGTGTTACAACTTAAACTTTTATAGGTACAAAAATTGTTTTGTACATTTTGAAAAGACAATTTAGTAGCACATACAAGTCCTAAGAGCTTTGTACATCTGTGGAGCTACAAAAAAGTTATGACTCCTTAAACTCAAAATTTTTAAAATTTGTTGTTACAATTTTTTACTTAAAATTAAAAGGCATTTTTTGTCAGACAAAAATGGTCAAAAAAAGACTCGATATTTCTCTAAAATAAACTTTTTCTTTCATAGAACCACAGAAGAAAAAATCCGTGGGTCAGGAGATCTGGGTGGCCAAGGGTTGGGGCCAAATCGCTCGCTAAGAGTATGGTTGAGGAATGGAGTTACCTTGCAGCTACTGTAACAAGGTTCTCCATCTTGTTAAAAGAACATCGCCTTTCTCTGAACAAAAGGAACATCTTCAAATACCTCCGGCAATCGTTCTTTAACAAATTTCAGGCAGCAATAGAAATTAATTGTTTTTGGAAGAACGTGCGGGCCTACTAAAGTGTTTTTAAACATTTACGCTAAACCTACTATGAAATAAGCACACATTTTGAAGAAGTTGTTCACAAAAACTAAATTCTTACCTTTGAAAGGTTGTTGAGCGTATTAAATGGGGATTGGGGTCTGACCAATGGTGCAAATTATGGAGGCTTATAACCCCATCTCTTGTGAATTGCGCTTCGTCAGCCCACAGAATGTTTTTGAGGAAGTGCCTGTCTTCTGTCTGTTTGCGCTGGCAAAATTCCACTCTTCCTTGGGCATCTCCTGGTACCTAGTAAATCCTGTACCGGTGTTAAATGGAAAGGGTGTAATCTATTACTCCGTAGAGTTCTGTGAATCCTGTTTCTGGGAAGTTCCAACTGCACAGCTAGTCTGCGCCTCTGCAGTTTTAGTTTATTATTTTCACTTAATTTTGTTTGACCTTTGTCTGACAAAAAATGGCTTTTACTAGATATACACTTCTGTTGATCGTATGTAAAAAAGTTGCTTAACATAAATTTTAGGAAATTTCTCAAGGATAAAAATTTCATAAAAAAAAAAAAAATTTTAAGTAAAAATTTTGAGTGAGAAAAAAGCATTTTAAGTTAAAAAATGTAACAACAAATTTTCAAAATCTTGAGTTTACGGGGCCATAACTTTTTTGTAGCTGAACAGATGTCCCCGAAGTGCTTAAGACTTGTATGCGCTACTAAATTGTCTTTTCAAAGGGCCTTACCAATAATCATTTTTAACCTTCAACTTAAATATTTTTACGGTCACAATAGATAATTTTGTATGTAAATTTTTGCCATTGTGACTTCGTAAAAGTTAGCCTGGACACTAAAAATGATTATTAGTACCGCGGAAAATGTACAAAACCTGTACCTATAATAGTTTAGAAGTTATAGCATTTTAAGTGGTAACACCACCAAATTAGAGGTATGAACGCGTGTCACATATCAGAAATTCAAATGTAATTTTCGAGAAAAAATAAGTGAAAGCGTTAATTGTTTGTTCTGTTCGATTCAATATTTTTTTTCACTTAAGAGAGTTTTTTTCGATGAAAAATATAAAATATAACTGAAAATATGTTTCAGGTATCCGGGTTTTTCACTTAAGCGAGTTTCGCTTAATGAATCATTTCAGAATTATATTACAAACGTTACACAATTGCAGTACCATCGAAAAATAGCTTCGAGAATCAATGGAAGGCGATCCACACCATTGTAAGGATATTTTATTAAGATAACCTCAACAGAAGATTCCAAAGCAGGGAAGGTGCTTTTTGTATTCTAGGACACGTGAAAAAAAGACAAAAATGGCGTGCAGTACTTGCCAAAGCACATTTGTCCAGATCGCCGCTGCGAAGCGTTTCGAAGTTTGGCATACTGTACATACATAGCTGTCTTTATTATGTTGAAAAAAAGGATTAAAAATATGCGGGTAGGACTTACAAAATCAAAACTTTTTACATGCTTATGTTGCCATATATGTCTCCTTTCAGAAACAAAAAAAAATTGGAAGATTCAAGCTTAAAAATCTACATTTTCTTACATTTTTTAAAACACTGTGTGGTCACACCACTTAATAACCACTGTCATTATTTTTTTTTATTTACTAAGGCTGTGTGAATGAAATGTAATTTTTTTTGTTAATTTAGTCAATAAATACATTACTTTAAAATAAAATAAATAAATTTTATAAGATTGTATTGGTGCTCAGGAACCCCATATGGGTTAACGTTATTCAAAAAGCCTTATGCATTCTAGGGTTAGAAGGCAGCGCAAAAGTTATCATCCGATATTCATTGGCTGTATTGTTTTTTATGAATGAAAAACTTTAATTGTTGACAGTATATATGTTCCAATCTGAAAAAGCGATCGTTTCTCCTCCGCTCCTTTCATTACAAACCCTGAGGATGCGCCAACCTGCTGTGGAAATGCCAGGGCTTTGTTTAGCAATCCGCGACATGAAGACTTCCTTGGGCATTTTCTCATCTTCTGGGAGCAAGGTGATACAAGTGTATAATTTGGGTATTTCACTTCCCTGAATTATACCACGTTTGGCTTCTGGCCATGGCTTTATTTTCTTTAACGTTGACATGAGCTATTCTTTGGTTTCGTGGCATGTAATAGATATCCAACCATCCCTTGGAGTGAATGCAACAAATTTGAGCGGACAGTTGTTGTCGGCTTTGTCCACCTCAGTCAGAAGGCATCTTTTCACTTCCTGTATTTGTTGCGCAGAGAGGGATTCTTCTGGATGCATTTCGGGCATAATAGCGACCTTGCATTGGGTTAATGCGCCTTTATAAAACGGCTCTGATGTTGTAGGTCCTGCTGTTGCATGGCTGGCCGAAGGTTTGTTCGGATTCCTGCTCCTACTTTTTCCCTCCCTTGGTCCTTTATTGGAGCCTGAGCGAGGTTTACTCGTATGAGAGGTGTATTTCCCAACTTGCATCGGTGCACCTTGTTTTTTGGGATTTTTTTTGTCTTGCCCTCATCTGCGCGTTTCTGTGGCCCTGGATATGCGGTCTGTGTTTTTTAGGATGTTGATCCTTCGGAGAACTATCGGCTGAGTGGCACCTTTTGGAGGTGGAGGGTTTGTCGCTATCTCTTTCAAGCATGATTTCCTCGCGCATGGCTCTTCCAGCTTCCTCCGGTGTCATGCCATCCCTGATCCGGGCTACAATTCGCCTTCTTTGTGCTCCTGTAAACTATTAGAAGTAGATATTTCTCAGTTATTTTGTTTCCTTCTAATTCTTTTTGCCTTTCCAATACCGTATCGCTTGTTGCTAAGTTGCTAACCTGAGCCTCATGCGTCTCCATCAATGAGGGTGCGCTAGTTGGAGAATGTGCTGCAGATGAGATAGTGTCATCAGTCTCCATCTCTGTATGTGTTACAGGTGACCGGAGTAGAGTTTCTTCATCTGACTCCGTAATTGTGTTTGTTTGTTTTTTGTTTTGTTTATTTACTTGGTCCATAAAAATCCCACGAGTAAAGCGAGAAAGGTTGGTCCGCACTCGCAGAGCTCCTATACGGGTGTAAGGCTATTTAGTATCACAGGGCGCCCGATATGTGGACCCTCCGTTAGCTTTTTCTGAGCCCCCATCAGCCAGTTTGATCATAGGCACGGTACGGATGACACTGTAATCCAACCAATGATTGGATCTTAGTTTTCGGGCTACATTTAGCTCTACCAGGGGAGTTTTGCCACTTCCCTCTCGTCTAGCTGCGTGTTTCCCTACTTAAGTCCCGACAAGGTGTCCAATCTTCGGTAAAGGTAGATGAACTAACCGGCGCGGCGGATTAATCACTGCAGGATTAGTAATCCATTGAAATCAGACTCTCATAAGCGACTTTAAAATACGTTGATGTATGGCATCGATGGTGAACTGTTTATATTTCGTCTATTGTCGATTTTTAGGCCAAACAACTGATAGGGTAGAAGTCCACTGATCGTATTGAGGTATGACTTTCTTTACTTTAGAATTATTACCTATTTTATAGTATGAAAGTATCTAACCTATACTAAAAATATTTTACGCAACAGGTTCATATAACCCTAGGCCTGTAACCAATCGTTTGTAGGTTTTATATTTTTGTAACGAATGGGATTACTTACCTCCTTATAGCTTTCTGCAGTACCGTGAAGAGTTTTGTCCTGATATAATGCAGCCTCTGCGAACGCACTCACCCTATTTCCATTCGTCCAGATTAAGTGCTCTAGCATCAGTCAGCATTATACTAAATAAAATTCGATATGCAACCCTCTCTAGACCCTTTTAGGTATAGCTACTTCAACTTCGTAGTCGTCCTTGGTACAGTTTTCGGCTATCGAAAGGGACACAACTTGGAACTGACGACGCGTTTTCAACCTAATACGACTCACGGTTACCATAATTATTAAACAAAATAAAAAGGATGGTTTGGTGTGGCCGATTCACATGCAGTCCAATGTTTCACCGAATCCAGGACATTTTCTTTGACATTTTCTATATTATTTGTACATGAGTGTACCTGCAACATAAATACAAAGACTTACATTGTCCTGGTACAAACGAATTTACCCTACATAGCCAGTTGCCCCAAGATAACAATAACTCCGTCTGTTTATCTTTGTTCCTTTTCCAAGCGGAAATGCTAACAAAATATTTTCCCATGCAAAAACTGACAGGCAATGTCAACCACAGGTTTATCTGCGATCTCAAACAAACAAATAGCTACCCGGCTGATTCAGCCACGCGACATAAAGAATATCATAATATTGCGGACCACATGGTTGGATTCACTCATGATCTCTCATAATCTTAAAATTGTCTGAATCCTCAGAGGATACGCCCTTCCACCATTCACCATCACCAAAAAAAGAAAAAAAAAACAAAAAAACCGCCATCTCATATCCAAAGAACACCGTCTTCCGTTTTCATTTGACTTTATGCACCGAAGAGTCAACTCGCATAAGAATACAAAACCAGATGAAGGTTCCTTTTCAGCCTGTTTAGATAAAACGTCTCTTCCACCAGCAGCAACATCGCTGAAAAATGATAAAGAAAACACAACAAAATATACAAATAAAAGGAAAATAATAGGACGTGGCGAAACCGTCTCCACTGTTGCTATAGCAGCAGAGCAGCAGCAGCTGGAGTCAGGCCAAGGGAACTGGTTATGAAAGGCTTACATGGTATACGTAACGTATCCTTGGAAGCACATCTAAGAATAATAAAGGGCCCAGCGCTCTAAGAATCCTTTCATAGTGCGCACTCTTCCACTTCAATTCCAATTTTTGTTGAGAATATGAAAATAGAGCGAAAAAGGGATGCTGTCATGCCAGCCAGCCCGCCAACCAGCCAACAACAACGGTTCCGTCACATAAAATCCACCTCAGGTACATTGCACATTTTTGGCTGCAGCCAAAAAAAAGGATCAACAAAAACCGAAAAATTTGTCATCATAATTGGATTCCTGGTGGGTGGCACAACAAAAAAAATATATATATGCACGATTTTGGGAAAATGGAAGAGAAGGAAATATCCCGAATGTCCCTTTAGAGTATGTTTCCCATATTGTGTTGGATGCATTTTTTGAGCCTCCAGCGGGCTTTTAGCTCACCGGTCGATGTCGTTTTCGGGCCAGTGAACATATTTTGGAGCGTATATTACATTTTTGAGCCACCTTGCCGTTCTAGAGTTCATAAATTTCCAAAGTGAAAGTATTTTTGGAAGTATGTTTGGAATACCTACCTACAAGTGGTATTTGCCTAAATTGATGTGCATTCCAAAACTGTTGGAACTGTAGCATGGTGTAGGATCTGCCATTCCACTTTTTCAAAATAATGTATATCTACATTCTCTATACCAATATTTTGTGGTGATGTGCTTTGTGCCACGTGTGCGGGGTGTGATGAGGTATAATTCATCGGATCTGAAGTTTCCCCAAAGATGTGATACTTTCGGACCAGAGGTAACATTTTAATTTCATTTATCCCGGTATCCTGTTAGATTTCATACAAAAATCTCTAAAAAAAAGTTGGTGCAACAATCGTTGTGTGAGTTTGTATTTTTAGGGCGAATAGAAGGGATCGCCGAGATCGTCTAAACTCGCCAGTTCGTGACCGTCGTTGTCTGGCACGATCCTCAGACCGAGTTTCTTACCAACAAGATGAAAACCTTGCTAGTACTGAATATCGGCGAGAATGAGAAGTCTCCGAAGTCGAAGGACGATAAAATTCCCGAATCCGAGGCAACAATCATCTAGCACTCTGAACAAATATTTAAACAACGAGATGAAGTCCTCTCTCGTATTGAACATCGATTGAAGGGGGAGAGAATGCTTTCACGATAGCCTAAAAACTCCCGAGTCCGTGATATATATATTTTTTTTTATATAATTCACTAGCCCTCAAGGGGTTGTCTTGTAAACGTCAGTATTCAAAGAGCAAAACACAAAAAAATCTGAATTCATTTCAGAAGACAGAAGACAGAAGACAGAAGACAGAAGACAGAAGACAGAAGACAGAAGACAGAAGACAGAAGACAGAAGACAGAAGACAGAAGACAGAAGACAGAAGACAGAAGACAGAAGACAGAAGACAGAAGACAGAAGACAGAAGACAGAAGACAGAAGACAAAAGACAGAAGTTTGGCTTTATCCCAAACTCTGTCAAATGCTTTAGAAATATCAAGCACAACAATCTACGTTTCACCAGAGTGGTGGATAGATTGGTTTCACTTTTCGATGAGATAAGTCATCGAATAACCAGTGTACCTACAAAAAAAGAAATTAAATAGTCATAAGAACCCAAAGCCTAGCTTCTCACTATCACCATTCGTTTTTGTGTGAGTTTTTATTTTTGGGACGAATGGAAGGAACCACAAGTTTATGTCAAGTCCGAACGGCTGAATTGGGAAGCTTTTTCAGGACACTTATACTCTCGGATGTTTGGCAGTCATTAGCGAGAGGTGGCGCAGTGGACAAAGCCTTAAGATGTAATTTGTGTGTTTTCCGGGGATCGAACATGGGACCCCTAGCACAGTAGTCCAGCACATTAACCACTGAGCCACTGCGCCCAACAGTAGACCTGCTGCCACGAAAACCGTATTGTCGGTCATTGGGAAGTTTTCGTGATTCAACATATTTCATAGGCTGATGATGAGCGTTTCCATGACCTTGGAAAAAATGGACTTTAATGCAATTTGTCGGTAGTTGGTGGGTGAAGAAGAATCGCCTTTTTAGGCACAGGCTGAACAAATAAAGTTTTCGATCTACTCGGAAATAGTCCAGAAGAGTAGGACAAGTGGTAAAAGAGTAGTACGCAGTGGTTTTACCAACATTGAAGAACATCTCTTCAGAATTATGGGGTATATTATATATACCATCTGGACCACCGGATTTGTGAATGTTAAGACCGTCTCTTGGTACTGTGCGAGTGCGAAAAAGAATTTGTCGCATGAAGTATTCGAAGCTCTCGAGCACAGGTGGAGACATGAGCCAATCTGGAATGTTGGAGCTAGCGGCGAATTGCGCAGCCAACAGATTTGCTTTGCCCATAGAGCTGACATCGGGAGTGTCATTGTAAACGAGTGTAGTAATTCACAACGAGGTGGATTTCCTAGTAATTTTCACGAAAGACCAAAACTATTTACTACCACTGGGAATTATGAATTAATTATTTTTTGCCGTAGGTAAGTCGTATCACGGAGTTGCAGTCATTTCGGATTCGTCGAAACTTTCGCCATCTAGCAAGATATTTAAAAACCAACGATATGAAGACCTCTCTTCTACTGACGAACCAGAATCTGCTAATAATTTTTTTGTTTGTAAAGGGTGTTTTTTTAGAGGTACAAACTTTGAAATGGAATAACACAAAGGTGATTTTTTTAAATTGACATGAAATTTACGATTTCTGCCAAAAGTGATCTTCATCGCTAAACAAAATTCGCTTATGAAAATTGAGATCAACAGCAATCTTGTTTTTGACCCATTTACCGAATCTACGCCTTGCTAGGTGATCCTGTGGCTTCAATTTTTGCACGAATTAGATTTTGTAAGCACGCAAACGAAAATCTTTCCGCAAAATCTTCCACAAAGTGGATAGAAACATATCCAATTCGTGTGCACGATGGCGGATAGACTGATTCGGGTCTTCCTCTACGCTACGCTCTACAGCAGCAATGACTTCTTCTGTACGCACTGTACGACGACGTCTCTCTGGATGCGTATTATTATTTAGATAGAGTAAATCTGGAGCGAAAACGTTCCGTAGTTAATCGAATTAATTGCTCTGATGGACGATTGTGTTGACTGTAAAATGGACGTAGTGCACGAGACGTATTTCGAACTGAACCATGATTTTCAAAATAAATTTGCACAATTTGGAAGCGTTGTTCAGGTGTCACTCTATTCATCAAACTAAAAATTAATGACTTGACAGTTGACAAAATGGCCGTCAGTTAAAATAGTGTTGCCAACTCAAAGTTCTATACCTAAAAAAAAAATCACCCTTTAGAAAACTGTACGAATTTGGTACAACTGTCCGACCTTTCTACTGGACCCTGTACATAAGTGGAAGATATAATTTTTAAAACTCCTTCTAGAAGTTTGCAAATGATTGAGAATAATTGGACGTTTTTAAAACAGATTATAATTAATCAGTACTTTTTTTGTTTAGCAAGATTTTTGAGTAGTATGCAATTGTTTAAGCGGATAAAATAGATTATACACAGTATCCTCCGGTTACGGGTTTAGCTATTCAAGTCACTATACCTACTTAAATAAAGTCAATGGCTTACATATCAATATTTTACCAAAGACAGTCTTGCTACCTTTACTATACTCAACGTCACCACACATGCCGTGTGTTTTGCATTACCTGAAAATAGATTCTCATGAATAAAACAATGCCTATAGTGCATCATATCCCCTCACGTTATTCTCTATCATTACATCAGATTTTGCACTTGCAAAATGAATCACTACGGCGCATTGCTGAAATCATGTAAAAGCATTCCTTTTCTCACCAGTCCTTTATTTTGAAAAAGGAAATGCGAATCAATTTCCATAGTATCAAGCATTCAATTCATATAATTGAGCAAACAAAGGATTTCCCTCGCTAGAATCCACTCAAACACTATATGTATATCCATAATAGATATCTAGGTATCTATTGCATTGCTAATCCACATGTGACATAAAGACACGAGTACAAGTACCACGTGTGTCTATGTGCGATGCAATAGAACAATTTATGTCCTTAATATCTTATCGCTTGATGATATGCTAATACTTCAGGTTCCTCGAATCAAAGCCATATACAATCCTGATTGATCAAAAGTCTGAATATACTACACCCCCCCAGAAGCGCTGCTTGACGTCATACACTATACAGTACACTCATCGTCATCATGCATTACCATCCAGTTATTCAATCGACAGCATTCCATATCGCATGCAAAATCACAAGGATATCCTTATTCTTCTATACAAGTCCTTTTGTCGTGTCGCCCATCGTCATTGTCATCGCCTTCGTTGCTATCATGCATGGTGTGCTACCAAGAAGTTGACAGCAATTCCAAGAATTTCAGATATTTTTACATTGTTGTATCTATAGAATCTACAGAGAATCCTTCCATCAGCTTATCAATATTTTTTGCGCCTTCTTCAGGGTGCTGCTGCTGCTGCTCGTGGAACAGCATCCATTGCCATTCGGAGAAATTGCGAAATAAAATTTGTAAATTTGCATGAAATTTTTATTCAAATCTAAGGACACACACATCCCTCTGTGTCGGTATATACGGTACAAATAGACATGCGGGCTAAGTTGGAATGAGAGGTGTACTCGTATTCGAGGGGTTAAAGGATATCGCCTTCCGCTACCCTCCAGCTCAGCTGCTAATAAAATCCCTCATTCGCATAAGAATCCACTCATATAGTGCTCCATTATTTTCTGCAACGGTACACTTCCCTTTTTGATGGGGGGCCAAAAGGATACCATAGCAATGACAATGACAATGATGATGGCGACGGTGACGCGATGACGGTGTCAGGTGTCAAGAAGACGTGTAGCATGGTGTTGCTGAATAACCCAACCCCCGACCCATACTATATACGATCGTTGGAAGGATGTGAAAAATCCTAGTAATTTTGATGTGAGAATTTATGATTAAAATGGGATGAGTAGAGCGAATATTGTATCGAAATTATGGCATGATGCTGATATAGGGGGGGTGGGGTCTTCGAAGAAGTCCACATGACAAAAGGATTGCGCTCTCGCTATAGTCCCTTTTTCCGATTGCCAGCATTTTATCATTCTGCAAGACAAATGTATTTATGACGTTTTTGCGGAGTAAGGACCATGACAGGTGGTATGGCGTTTGTGTAAACATCATATATGGTTATGTAGATTGAAGGTGTGCTCCCTGATGTTAGCAAACACTGTGCATGATACAGGACATTGGAGGTGATTTTGCTATCTGGCGGCGGCGACGGTTGGAATTTTTGTTTTATCTTCCATTTTGGAAAAGCAATCGGCGATGAACATTTTTATTTACATTTCATGTTTGGCATATTTTACACGAAGGGATGATTTTGTTTTGATTAATGAGAGTGTTACTATCGAACGCCGAGAAAAATGTAATAAATTCCACGTGTATAGTAGACAAATGAGAGGAAACTTTTTGCTGAAGATTGCCGAAGCTGGTGCGAAATTGGAAATATTTAAATACGGCGGGATTCACACTCAATCATTATACCCGCACCCATGTAGAACTATGTGTGAAATGTGAATTGTGGAATTGAGTTCACCCCTCCTCTAGGCAAATTCACCAACATTACGGTGTTAATCTGTTGCCTGCAAACCAAAAAACTAATAATAAGGAATTCAAATTGAATTGAAAATGCTTTATAAATGTTAGAATTCGTTGGTGTCTGGCTAATGGACTATTGTATGCAATTAGCCCACTTGCAGTGAATGTCGTTAGCTATTTGTTCTTTCACATGAACAATTGTATAATTAATAGATTTTTTGCATATTGGATCCTTAGTATATAGTCCATCACATAATAGGCGCATTTCTTATTCCCGAGACTACATTTGGTGGTAGCATGGCGGCGGCGCGCGTGGGGAATATCTTTCCGTAGTGTAAAATTTATATTTTGAGAATATTAAAAAGAGCTTGATTAAAAATCACTATTTTCTCTGGAAATGATCTTCACTGTAGCAAATCCTGCTGATGTGCCAATCCCAAGAAAGTATACTATTTCAGTCGACAGGACAATATAAATTGAATAATCAGAACAAATAATTTTAAATCAAAATTTAAAGATAATGTTAGTCAAAGGTGGAAGGAAAATCACCTTGATGTGGAGTCCTAAACGTTGGCGATAGGATTCTTTGGACACCCATCCCATAGAAATAGATAGGTACATTTACCGATAGTTATTGGTATCTATACCCCAAATTAGATCTCTTACCCAACCTACGCCATCTATGGGTACCATATTTGTCAAAAGGAAATAAAGGATACGATCATTGCTGTTTATTGAAAAGAAAAAAACAATAATAAGATATCAAAAAACATAAACATAAATAATAGTAAAAACAAAAAATATATTGGATTGACATTCACTTATACTTATAGCCGTATACCTATATTATATTTCCTTACTAGTGTAGTTGTTCACTGAACCAAATTTGGTAGTGATATTGACAAAAAAGTAGGTAGAGTTGAAGAAATGGTGATCAATATAAGGTCAACACCTCCTGTCCGTTGTTTTGACAAATATTTTGTTATATTGAAGAAATATTGTAATTTTGAAAAAAAAAAATCATTAAATTTTTCGTTGTGGTGTTAAATCCACAAAAATTTGTTATAGTGATAAAAATTCATCATTCTATCATGTTCTCCATTTAAAAAAAAATATTCTTCAAATTGAAAATACTTTCTTCAATTCGACGCATCGTGGCACTTTAAATTAACGAAACTTTCTTAATTTTTACGTATTATTTATTTAAATTGAAATTTAATTCTTCACTTCAACTCTTCACTTTATTGATATTGAATAAATATTCTTCAATTTTACGCATCGTTTTCTTCAAATTAACTTACTTATTTATTCAAATTAATGATTTTTTTTGTCAGTTATCGCTTATTTTTTCCAAACTGACAACAAAACAAAAAAGAAACACTTTATAAAGTCAAAAACTTTTATTTTCTTAACATTAAGTATATACGATGTAGTTTAGCTTTTTTTTTTATTTAAATTTTACTCCTATGCAAACGAACCTTTTTCGATAAAATGTCGCTTTTCTGTTTACGTTACTATGGAAAGTTGTATCTGACGGCGACTTGTGTTTTTTTACCTGTTCGTAAAAAAATTATAAAAAGCTATCTCTATTATTTATCTTAGTAGGTACCTATACTTTTGCCTCTGAACATTGTTTCTAATTCGGTGGTCACCACTGTATATTTCATTAGAATAAAACTTTCGGAATTATGATGTTTAGTTTAATACCACATTTATGTATATATTTATGAATTAATTTTTTTTAAGTTAATATCATTATGATTTTTTTTTTTTGATATATTACTGGGTTGTAGTGGGCTTTAGGTCAAAATGAAACAGTTTATTTTGTTCACTACATTTCGTCCAAAGTTAACACTATGATTTTGTTTCTAAGATTTTTTTTACAACTTTGAGGCCTCGTAGCCGCCAAAGCGCCCGGCCCAGGTTCGCCAGAATTCCACATGTGTGATTGTCACGACAAGTATTTTTAGTGGCGAAATAAAGAAACCAAATGTAAAAGAAAAACACACGACGTTCACAACGTTATAATGGTTTTATTGGAATTCTCGATGAGAAGTGATTGTACACTTATTCGTACATTAGTTATTTCTTATATGTTAATATTTAGGTACATGTAAAAGTATTTTTGTATTATGTTTATTGTTAATAATGTATAATTTAATTTATATGACTTAATATATGTTGTCTTTTGGTGTATTTGTTTCGTCTGTCATCGAGGATGAGCATAGGTGGTGTGGATAGGTCTGGGCTTGGTGATGTGCAATAATATTGACTCTTCAACAGTGATAATCATGAAAAAATGTCACCTAGCTTTTAGCCTATAATTCCAAATATAAAAGAATACTAGCGGACCCGGCAAACGTTGTTTTGCCTGCTCGTACATTTTCATTTCATTTTTATTTAACCGATGTGTCCAGACTGATTCTGTACTCCGTGTGCTTTGACCGATATTTCCTCGGACGTTTGTATTGTCTAGACCAGCGGTTCCCAATCTTTTTTGGTCGCGGAGCACTTTTCTAGAGAGAAATTCTTCACGGAGCACTTCGTTGTCCGCATCCCATTTTTTGTATAGTTATGGGAAACGCAATAACTATTTTCGTTTTTTTTTAATTTATTAAATTGAAGAAATAAGTACATAACATGTATGTGATGTGACCTTTAGCATTTTATAAAATATTTAAATCTAGTAGATAATACAAAAACATTTTTAACTCAGTTTCGAGTTGGCCATAGAATAACAAAAGCTTTAAAATTCCAGTTTCTTATAAATAAATAAATATTTGGTGCAACAGGTATAGGCACCCTAGGACTAGTTTCTCACAACCATTTGTTTTTTGAGTTTTTATTTTTGGGTCGAATGGAAGGGACCAACAATTTTATGCCGAGTCCGAACGGCTGATTTGAGAAGCTTTGTCAGACGTTCGCGAGAGATGGCGCATTGGAAAAATCCTTAAGATGTACCTACCTAATTTGTGTTTTTCGGGGATCAAACCTTGTATCCCTCGCACATTAGTCCATCACACTGACCACTGAGCCCTGCGTCCATCCGGCATCCTAATATGGTGGTATATAGTTCCAGACCCTCCTTAATGTTTTCGAACAGCTCTTCAGCATTTCTTGATTTTTTGGCTTTTAATGCTTTTTCGATATTGGAATGCACCGCAGACCATTAGATAATTTCTCTCTTCCATGCTTTATGGTGTGAAGCGTGTACTTTGGCTGCAATTCTTTGTTTGGAGGACGCCTTACATACGCTTTTCCATCGGATCCAAATAAATTAAGATTGGATTTGACACTAAAAAGAATTTTTTTCCAAAAATGCAATGGTTTTTGTAATTTGAGTCTTGCGAAATTCCGGCTCTTCCTTAGGTTTTTGGTGACATATTTTTTGTGGAATATGCATCCACGAAGATTTTGTTCTATGACACAAGTCGTGAGTTCTTGATGGAGTTTAGGTGCAACAATCTCACCAATTTTTATGGACATCAAAAATGGATTGGCTCTACTTGTCTGTCATATCGTTCTTTTTGGAGTAGTTTTGCGTCCAATCTCCCTTCTTTTTGATAGCTCTGGAATTTTGAAGTAGGTATCTCCACGATTTATTTTTACCAATTTTTTAATGCTGTGTCAATACACCAATTCCATTGCTGCGAACAAAATGACAAAGTTTCAGAAGCACAAAATTAGCTAGTTTGATGGAATTTTCATATTTTTTCCCATCTTTCCGCGGAGCACTTGGATTTTCATAGCGGAGCACTAAGTGCTCCCCGGAGCACACTTTGGGAAACTCGGGTCTAGACAATTTTTTTCCCATGACTGTCGAAGAATAACGTTAGATATTTTTTTTTGTTATGAGAGGTGTCACGCCCTTTTGTCCAGTCCCGCCAGGTTTTGTAAAATGCTTCAATCAAGCAATGTTCAGATATCGTGATTTAAATAACTTTGTTGTAAGGGTGGTGCCATGGCCAGTTTTCCAATCCCACCCACTTTAGCTCCCATGGGTATCGAGAAATAGGATTTAATTTTTTGAATGTTTTTTTTGTGTGGGCGGTGCCATCCCTTTGTCCAATTTCGAGCAATCTCCTTCAGTGCACTCCTGGGCTAATACCTAAGATTATCTGTAAAAATGGGCTCAATAGAGTCGGTGGTTTTCAAGTTATACGTATCCGAACACATTTTAGAACTCTTTTTTATATATATAGATGTGAAACAAAACGTTGTTTATATTACAGAAATTAGTAAGCAAAATTAAATACAATTAAGTACAATTAAAGATGCCAAAGACTGGTGGATTTTTGCAAGATACTAAAAAAATTCAAAGTTTAAAATTAGTACAAATTTAACAGCGGAAAACTACAAAATCTATTTTATGGAACTATTAAATCCACATTTGCTAGCCCTGCCTATTCAATACACAAAGCGATGGAAATACAATCTGGATCTAAACGCAAAATTTAAGGTAGATAATGTAAGAGAAGTTCTTGAGAAGGCGAAATTAAATAAAGTACCAGGTGCAGATCGAGTTCCTTATGATATGTTTTTAAATGCTCCACTACTGTTCTAGCAAAATCGTTCTCCAACATGTTAGAGAAGGGAAAAGTTGTATAGATAGCTACCTTTAAACAATTTCCTATCTACAAAAAGAATTAACCAAATGAGATGCCAAAATTACGGAGGAATTGCATTATAAAAATATTGGCCGGAATGATGCAAAATCGGCTAAGTAGGTACGTGGGATAAAAGTTCTTAACGAATTTCAAGGTGGATTTCGAAAAGGGTATTCGACTATATACATAACTAGCTGTACCCGAACGAACACAAATCACGTCACGATCCATTTTTTTATATAAAGACAGCATAATATAGCCTAATGCAGGGGTTCCCAATCTTTCCCATACAGCGACTCCCTATACAGTATATAATATTTTTGCGACGCCCCTCATAATAGCCCCCAACGGAACAAAGCAAAGATATGTGAATAGAAGCTGAGCTTACTAAAGATTCACTAAAGGGGTTTCCAATAAGGACGGGTCGACTTTGCAATGGAATAAAACAAGCTGTGTGCGAGGTTTTACAAAACTCTTTTTGTTAGCTGAAAGGGCCATGTATGTTGTTGTTGTATGGAATATAACACCATGTCCAAACCAAATGTCCGCCGCAGCTTCTTACGGTGGCACGAATCTGAGCCGTCTAATCTGCCGCATAGATCCCGCTGAATTTGAGCGATGGCATTGGTTATTTGGGTTTAAGGGCATCGGTCAATTGCGGTTTATTCGCATTGAGCTGCGACTTCAGGCAACCCCACAAGAAATATTCTAGCGGGTTTAAATCGCACGATCTTGGAGATGATCCTCAAATCGTTAATACAGAATGTCGAATGTCTATCGAAGGGTCTGGTGTGTGACACATAGCGACGTCTTGCTGGAACCACATGTCGTCTACCCTCATATCGTTCAATTTGATCATTATTCATCCAAAAATGCGCCTCGTCGCTAAAACTGATTTTTCGGCCAAAACTGGGGACTTCATTAACTTTGAGCCCAAGTCCCAACGCAAAATTCGCCAAGTTGATGTCTGCAAAAAGACGACTTTTGGTGCATGGCAAGGAATTGACTGCCTCGGGTTCTCCTCTACACTTTCACGGACTGCGGCAATGTTCTTGGCCGATATGACCTTCCTTTGTCGTACAGGGCAGGTTGATTGCTTACCGAACCGGTTGTCTCGAATTTGGCCACCAAACGTTGGAGAGTCAACTTTAGAGATGGGCGCAACACGCGCAACTTTTGCACTAACCAACACTCATTTTAAATCGTGTAACTTGCTACAGTGGTTTGGCATCAGTGGCTGAACAGTAAACCCCCAGAATAGACAGATAGCATCAAAACACAATGGCCGCCAGGGCGTCGCGACGCACAGTTAGAGAGTCCCTGGCCTAATGAGTAAAATCAAAATTAAAAACACTGAAAAAAAAAAAAGTTTTTTGGTAGGTTTTAAGGCTGCATTCGACTGGGTCGATAGGGTTTCGCTGTTTCCTAAACTCAGTAACATGGTAACTGAAATATGAGACTTTTTTGAAACAAGGATGGGTGTAAAGCAAGGCTGTTTATCGACCTTTTCAAAAAAAATTGTAGCTTGGTAGTGAAGATCTTGAAGTGGTATCCAAAAACAAATACTTGGGAATAATAATAACACCGGGATTATCGTTAAATGAACATCTAAAGGAAAGGGAGGTCTAAGGTCAATCAAACTAAATCTCAAGAAGATCACAGACTATAGGGCTATGGCGGCTTTGACGAGATAGATAAAATAAAGATTTACTACATAAAAAATTGCCGAGTTTCACTCCAAATTACGCATTAAATCTAGAAACGGTAGGCCCTGATCTACAACTTTCGACACTAAAGATTTACATGAAGTACTCATATCCAAATGAAATCCAATATGAAGCACATCGGCTAGAGCAAAAACACAAAGGATATTTTGAAAGCTATGAGAGTTGAGCAAATTAGGACAAATTTAGCACACATGTGGCTTAGGTATACCTACTCAAAACTAAACCACCATGTAGGGCATAATGTACTTTAATGGCGCGTTCGCCAATTCGCCAATTGCATGGACATTTAAAGTAAGAACTGGGCTGGTTGGACTAAATGCAAACAAATACAGAAGAGCTGAGGCCAGAAAATGTTCGTTATGCAATCTAAACGAGGATGAGAACGTGGCTCTAATGGAACTCAATACCGACCAAAAAAATAACATCCTTGATCCATTTAATTCTCCATCAATATGGTATTTTGATTCAAATTCAATAGGCACTGCAGAGAACAAAGAAGAAGAAGAAGCAGGAAAATTTTAAAATGTCAAAACGCCAACACAATATGTGGTCATAAATCCAACTGTCTGAACCATTTTCCACCAAATAAACTGCTATAGTTCTTCATTTGAAAGAAAACATCACAAGGACAATTACTCAATATCTCTTATCCCTAATTGATTTCCTTTTACCGAAAATCCAGGAAGACATTTGCACAATGCACAATCTTGGACCGAGTCCAGCTATATCTGAACAAAAATTCCCGATCCTTTCAATTCCCATTCAGACTCATAAAGTTGCCATACGAAAAAAAAAAACAGTCCAGTGAGGGAGAAGAAGGTTCACCTTTTCATTCAACAGGAACGACTGTCGACTGCATTGAGGATGCAAAGCCGTCATCGGGTTAGATTAGGGCCAACGCCAATAACCCGGTAAGTTCGCCACTTGAGAGAAAAACAGTGACACAGTCAATTGGTTTCTTTTTTTTGCATTTTGATCCTTTTCTCCGTATTTCTTTTGCGGACTAAAACAGTTGCCGGTCGGGCCACCACCGACCGCCGTCTAAGCCCTCACTTCCGTTCGCCCAATAAAATGAAGTTGGACTTTTGTGCTGAAAGGCTGCAGTCTCCAGCTAAGGGGTTGATGGCTTGCCATTAAAATAATCCGCCATAAATCTCCATCGTGAGTGGAATTCTATTCAATATTAAAAGTGGGCGAGATTCTTCAACTATATACCTACATACAATTCGCCAGAGAGGAAGATAGATAAAGCTGGAGAAAAACATTCTCTTCTGCTGCTGCACAGAGAAATGTCCTTGGGACAGAAGAAAACACTCGAAGCCAAAAACGCGCAGACAAATTGCACTGGCGACATGTCAATTTCGCTCGATTGCCCGAAGGTGGCGATTTAAGATTGGGAGCATGTTGCCTACACCCCGACAATCTACATCCACATCCACATCCACAAGCCATCGACAACGACAACGACGACAAAGTACGACATTGAAGGACAAAAATTCTATTGGAAGGGAACTTCTCACTTGTCATTAACACACAATCCTGAGGGCATTGTATATACGTACGAGTATGCTGGCATGTGTCAGACGAAGTCCATGATGTGGTAGCCAACATTCTACGGGATAGGGTGAAAGAAAAGCTATTTAGTCTCGCCTCACATGGATTTAAGTCATATCCTTGGAAAATCTAATTTTGAGTAAAAGGGCCTGCAATGGGTGAATAAATAATTTCACCTGAAGCATGCAACCAAAGGAAGCCTGCTTCGCAAACTTTCTATAAAGTGTGTATAAGAGTATGTTCTCTTGGATGTGTGTAGGTACTATTATTATTCTAAGGAAACAAAAGGCGATTCCAAAGTTTATCCTTCGGTTGGCGAGGCAAATTGTGTTTCGTAGGCTCACAAAGCTCAGGACGTGTAAATAGACTCCTAGTCAAGCATTAGTTGCTCAGGTGGTTCTTAGCGTTGAATGCCTATAATTAACTTCATATTGACGCATGAGATGAGGTAGGTACATATACTCAAAGGACAAATGAGCAAGTGCATCCCCTAAAATGCACTCAAAGGGATAATGGGTGGATTTACCCAATACAGAGGGATTGGCTAATCCTACGGCCGAACTTGCGTTACAGTTTTGTTTTCATTTATGTTTTGGGCCTGACGTAGTTTCATATCTGCGTTAAATTTCTCATGATTATAGATACTGCTTGCATATAGATTTTAGGAACCAGAGAACGAAGCCTGACAATGCCTAATTAAAGGGAATAATATAATTTCATCGATCTCTGGGGCTTAACAGAATAGAATGATGGTGCTCTGATAAATCAAAGGATAATCCATATTACAAAAGTTATTTGCATTTAATTGCATAGTAGAAGTTACACAAATGTGTGGTGATTAATTTGCGCCATTGAATGTGTTCATTGGGCATAAAATTAGAGTAAGTTCCCAAAATATAATCCAGTTGTCGATATATTGATCAATATAGTGAAAAGTTTCTATCCTCTTAACATATGCAGAGACCGAGATGCCCCACAACTCTGCGTCGTAGTATGGATGTTTATGATCCGGTGATAAAGAAGGCCTATACAATACATTATATGGACTTATAGCATAAGCCACCAAAATATGTACCTCTTTAGAAGTAGCTAAGCCTCTTGTGTTCTGGTGTTCCTTGGACAACCTCTGTACTAGTCATTCCAGCAATACAACGAAGAAATTTGATTTCGGCAGCTTGTGTTCGCATCGCGTCAGTAAAAGTTGCAACAAACAACGAGTTTAAGATCAATAACTTAGCTTTGACACCAAGTTCAGCCTTATTGATAACAGAGAGTGACAAACCTAAGTTGTTTTAAAACTCGATCAATTTGACCAATTTTACAGAAAAAAAAACAGCAATTCATACCTCATAAAAAATACCACGACCTATTTAATCTCCTCCACCTTTAGCAATGGTAGAGACCTAGACTCCACTTATCGGGAGTCAGGACATTCGGCATCACTTGTGATTTGATCACATTTGCCTTTATCTCACAAACTTTTCTAGTGCGTGCTAAAATTCATCCTGGACACGACACAGCCTTAGGTCTCCTAATTCAGAACGTTCATTGCCTCGGTATAATATCGATATACTTTTGACGAATTTAAACGCACAAGTTAAAAGGGATTTTTTTAAAGGCGTTTACCCGAAGTCTTCCTTTCTGTAAGACGGCATATGGTCACATTAGTTATAGATCCGGGGTCTAACTTTTCGCTTAATTTCCAAGACAATTTCTTTTCGCATTCAAGTAGGCTTTTTAAGAAACCGAGTTCCCGACTTAAACACACACACATGAAAGGCCGTCTCTTCTCTCTGCTAGCATTCGCGCTGAGAGATATAATGAGGTGGACCAAACGCAAAACTTTATACTATTGGTAGATCGATAGTATAACGTTAGAAAATTTTGTGTCTCCAGAAGAAAACTGAATATGAAAACCAACCAGCATTAACATTATAGGTCAAACGAGAAGCTCGAAGGATTTCAGGAAAAGCGTGAGGAAAATCAATGTAATCTTTATTCTGTCCGTGTTTGTTACCGTACCTACTCCTCCTAAACTGCTGGACCGATTTTAATGAAACTTTGTGTGTGTGTTTGAAAGGGACTTGGGATGGTTTATATTCACAATTGGAACCGGTAGGTGGCGCTGCGATGCGATTCCACAAAAGTTCAAATAATAACCACTCAACAATAAATAAAAAAATTAAAAATCAAAAAGTTCATGAATAAAATTTAAAATAATAAACACTCAACAAAAAAAAAAATTAAAAAGCAAGAAGCTCATAAATTTCTCGACACCCGTGGGAGCTAAAATTGTAAAATTGTAGACATTGATGTGCATTGTCCTAACAAACAACCGCGCAAAATGTGAGCGGGATTCCTGGCCACACGTCTAAGGAAATAACGGTCGAAGCGCACGGAGTACAGAATTAGTCCGGAAACATCGGTTAAATACGGACGGTGACGGACAATGAAAATGTACCAACGAGCAGGCAAAACAACGTTTGCCGTGTCCGCTAGTCTATTCTATAAAAATACAGTTTGTCAAAGAATTGTTATTACAAAGGAAAACAACTGGTAATTTAGACAGCTTCTTTATAAAACAAAAGGGCTTCTTTGATGTTTTACTTCATTTTTTTAATAAATTTCTTTTTATTAATATACCTACTAACGAACAGGTACAAAAAATACTACATTATGAAAGTACATAATAAAAAAATATGCAAAACTGAGCTTGTCAAGAAATTTGTAAAAACAATTTCGTGACAGACTGTATATGTATATGTATGTGTGTAATTTGTCCTATACTGCAGAAAAGGACCATTAGACGTTGTAGAAAATGACAGAGGAATTTCCTTTATGAATGCCATAGCAAAAATATTCTGCGGTGTTCTTGTAGAGAGACTGGAAAAGTGGGTCGAACGGAAAGATATTCTATCTGACCTTCAACCTGATTTTAGAACGAATTATTCCACGATGGGATCCATACGCAACCCCAAAATCCCTTATTAGTCATAATATCTAATTTTTTTTTTTCTCTTTTTCCAAAATCTACCGGGACCAAATACCAAAAACTCCCACAAGCATATACCCAACATTGCACCTACTCCAAATCCTACAGCGACCACAAGCAAGATGGTCGCAGGGGGGCAGCATGCCCCCCATACGTATCTCACTTTTTAACACCATTTTTAGATGTCGCGCCGATTTCAGCACAGGGGATTTTGGAAAGGAGATTTTGGAAAAGAGATTTTGTATAAGGAGATTTCATCACCAACCCTGTCAATATACCAACGGTTCCTTTGCAATAATTATTCACTAAAAATCGCCGTAACTAAGTACGTTTGACGTATGACGCAGCATACAGAATAGAATTCGCTGCATTCGCATACATTATACCAGTACTGCACTTGGCGTTTCCAAAAAGCGTCTAACAAAGTTTTTTTTTATCCAAAAACTGATACAAACACTATATTGGCCCATTGAAATAATTTTAGCGGAAATTCCCCCAAAACACTAGGCAAATTGCAGTGTGAAGCCTGAAACTCATTTTATTGATCAACCTACAGCTCTACTTCCGTTTTAGCATCTTGACAAAAGAACAACAACAACAATAAAAAAAAATTCTATTAATTCTCCTTCCGCCGGAAATAACCGCATCATTGTTTAGTGGCGTACAAAATGAATCAAAGCATTGCCCTCACGAATATTTACATTTGGCTGTACGTAAACGTGCCTCAATTTCCAAATAAAGCCACCCCATGTGTTCCGTTCACACGTAGAGAAAATTATGAAATTCCTTTTGTAGGTACGGATATGGATTCGGTTTTGGTTTTTATTTCTCCTCGGCTAAAATTTCGCATGCGACTTGGCTTCACTCACTTCAGGTGAAGGTAATTTGTGAGTTAGGTACTTTAATTTTTTTTTTTCACCCTCACCCTAAGTTATCTATAAGTCAGTCTCAGCTTTCAACATTCCGCGGGTGGGCTAGGGCTTGCAGGATAACTCGCGAGCAGAGATAATAAAAAATTCAAATAAGTGCAAAAACGTGTTGAAATTCTCACATTATCTATATCGCATTGCATGGTGTGTACTGTGTACCTAACCTACGGTAGGGAAGAATCGCCTTCGGAGATGCAGAATGGGGGCCACAAGCCCAATACAAGACGCAGATTAGGAAACAGGAATAGGTTGAAAATTAAATGAACCAAGAGAGCGAAATACTGCTGGCGGGCTCGGGCTCTTGTGGCGCGTAACTTTACTCCTGCTAGTTGACTTTCCTGCGAGTAAAACTCAAACGTACCTACACACACAGTTTCAGTTTCAGTTTCAGTCCTTGGGACTATGATGGGTCGGTAGTCGGTAGTCGGTAGTCGGTACAGCTGTTGCGGTAATAACGTTGGCATAGAGAGTTTCTCGTTATATTGTTGAATGTTGGCCCCTGTGCGACTAAATTGGATAAATGTTATCCTATAGCCCGTACATGCCTGAAGGTATGTTATATATAGAAATGTGATGTCGGAGGTGGCAATGACAATGGCAAGAGTGTCGTTTTAATTCCTGAGCGAGGTCGTATATGCGAGATATTATGGAAGCTGTAGATCGGTATTATTATATTTGCATCGAGCTTATATTTAAAATGTGATTTAAAAAAGGATTTCTCGTCTTTTTTTTTACTTTTTTTTTGTCGCAAGTTTACAAGGGTGCGATACCGAGGATACAGTGGCTTTGCAGTTTATACAAATAGGGCTTCGGGAAATTTATTCATACATGTTTTGAAGAGTAAACCATCAATTGACGGATTTCGTGCGTAGAAATAAAAGTGGATAGAGTATTAAGTAAATCGTGCGAACGAAGGATGTGGTATTTGTCTTTCCTCCTGATTGGAGTTGCGATCTTAACAGGCTGTGATTTAGGTCTTTTGATATTCTGTCCCTGAATTTGTCAATTTTTGAGCTCTGGGAAAAAGTTTCAAGTCTGTTTATCTAGGCCCCTATAATATAATGAGTGAGTACTTCCTAAGAATATTTCCAAGTTTAAAAATTCATTAGCATGACGTTACAACCACAGTATAGTCCGTCGCATAACTAGGGAACAATCAGCTGGAACTCTAACCTGCTCCGTATCTTTATCGGGGGACGTGGCTAATCTAATTGTTTGATCACGGTTAATGCGATTGTCTGATCAAAAGTTACCTAAATCCTTCAACTTGGAGGTGGTTAGGGACTTTGTATACCTCGGCTCCGCTATAAACTCTGATAACGACATCACAACAGAAATCAAACGAAGATTTGCACTTGCCAACCTCTGTTTCTTTGGCGTAAGAAGGCTACTGAAACTGACTAGTAAGGCAAGGCCTTTTCAAGAAACACTATAAGGAGACTCTATACAGGCTGTCCCAGCTAAGAAGTATAATTCTGTAAGGGAAAATTCTTGAACTTCTGCCGAACAAAAAATTGTATGGCGTTGTGGAAAAACGTGTGGGCCTACTAAAGAGTTTCCAAACATTTACACTTAACCTCCTTTTGAAATAAGCACACATTCTGAAGAAATTGTTCACAATAATTAAATTCTTACCTTTGAGAGGATGTTGTGCGTATTAAATAGGGATTACGACTTGACCAATAATGGTGCAAATTCTGATAGTAACCCCGTCTCTTGTGAATTGCGCTTCGTCAGTCCACAGTCCATTCTTCATTACGCATCTCCTGGTAGTAAATCCTGTACCGGTGTGAAATAGAATATTAATCTATTACCCAGTAGAGTTCTGTGAATCCTGGTTCTGGGAGGTTCGATTGTAGGTACATAAAAAAGTTCCTTAACAAAATTTTTAGCAAATTGTTCAAGGATAAACATTTCATAAAAAAATAAAAATTTATTAAGTAAAAATTTTGAGAAAAAAGCATTTTAAGTAAAACCAGTAAGACAATTATCTTCGACTATGCCAAAGCTCTAATACCCGGTACTATATTATTGTAAAAATAAATAAATATTTTAGTATTAAAAAATTATATATTTGATTGGTTGGTGTGGGTAGTTTTTATTCGACCAAGCTCAATTTTTGTCAAAAAAAAAATGTTATTATTAAAACAATATGTGTAAAGTTTAAACTTACTATCTTTAATGTAGCTATTTAAATTTAATTTTTAACATCAAATAGCTATATATTTTGTATGGGAGGTAGTAGTAGTTTTTATCCGATCTTGCTCATCTTCGAACTTAGCCTCAGTTTGCTCGATAAAAGCTTATGTACCAAATTTCTAGTCGATAGTCGACGCCTCTTTATGTGCGTTACAAATGGAATGTCAAAGTGAATATACCCTCACCACAGTGTGGTACCGGGTATTAAAATGTAACAACAAATTTTCAAAATTTTGAGTTTAAGGAGCTTTTCAAAATGTACAATACCTATAAGAGTTTAGAAGTTATAGCGTTTTAAGTGGTAACACCTCCAAATTAGAGCTCACCCACATTTGATGGACTAACTGTAAATGGGGTGAGAATAGACCCCCTCCCCTGCCATAAAATTGTTTGTTCGGCGGAACTTCAGGGATCACCCCTTAGAGGATTACCCTGTATAAGACCCTCATCATCCCAGTCCTGCTCTATACCGCATAAGCATGGACTTTAACAAAGGAGGATGAAGATATACTTAGTCGTTTCGACCGTAAAATTCTTCGAGTGATTTAGTAAGATCATTTATGAAAGGCTTACTTAGAAAAACTATTTTATTTTTTTTATTTATGAGCATTTTGAAGAAAGAAGCATGTTGAGCCCGAGATGAACTCGTAACAATATGGCTACCACTGATCCTAACATATATTTTAGAATCTTAGACGCAAAATGGATAGGCTAATGGGTCTAAAGTCTTTGGCGTTAGTATGACTTGCTTCACCAGCCTGAGGTATAAAGACAACTTTAGGTTAGATTAGGTTAGGGTGGCAAGCCGCAATAAGTGCAGCCTCACTTAGGCGGGAGAAGGCCCATTGTGATACCACAGGATTGAACGATCTCACAACTATCTGTTGAACCAACACGTGATAAGAATAAAGCATTAGAGGCAGCTGATGCTTATATTAACGTGTTCTCCAAAACTGTCGAAGAAGTATTCTCCGAGATGTGGTTTTCTACCCGATGAGAGGGCTCTGGGCACGTGCATAGAAGGTGAAGAATAGTCTCCTCCTCATCCTCCTCGTATATGCAGATTCTACAGAAATCGTTGGAAGGGACTCGCAACCTGAGGGCATGTCTCACAATAATACAGTGTCAAGTAATGGCACCTACTAATGTGCTTATAGTGATAAAAGATTGTTGGAGAGCTTGACATCCATGGAGCACGTGGTGCAGTTTGACCACATGCGATTGGTAGCTTATCGCATTTTGTTTAATTAAAAGTTTACACGTATCAAGAGGCATATAGACTTTCTCAGTTTAAAATAAAAAATAAAATAAATAGGTGGCGGTAGACAACCTAGACCTAGCTTCTCGCTACCATTCGTTTGTGTGAGTTTCTATTTTTAGAACGAATGGAAGGGACCTAAAATTTTATGCCGAGTCCGAACGGCTGAATTGAAAAGCTTTTTCAGGACAGTAATACACTCGGATGGTTGTCAGACGTTCGCGAGAGGTGGCGCAGTAGAAAAAACCTTAAGATTTAATTTTTGTTTTTCCGGGGATCGAACCTGGGATCGCTCGCGCAGTAGTCCAGTACACTAACCAATGCGCTACTGCGCCCACAGTTTCTCACACGGCGAAAAAGAGTTGAGGCTTCACTCATGAAATACCGAATACAAACCAATGGGATTGATGAAATCTTCCACACGACAGATGATTGTCAATATTCACAGACTGTTCCAAAACGGAGGGTAGGTAGTTGGTGCAGGTGTCTTCTCTTACTTACTTACTTATTGGACACTCGACCCGTGAAGGGTCTCTGCCTGAGACACTGCATCAGCCTTCCATCCTCTACGATCCCGTGCACGCTTCTTTCCAGTTGTCTAGCTCTAGACCATGCGATCTGGGATCCGCGATGAAGGTTCGGTCTTCCTTGTCTTCTCGAACCTGGGGGCTGGGATTCGAAGATCCTCTTAGCTGGAGCATTAGTGTCCATTCGCTCGATGTGGCCGAGCCAATGTAGTCGACGTGTTTTGGCTTTTTGGGCTACATCCACATCTTGGTACAGCTTAGAGTTCGCGGTTGTATCTTCTCCTCCATTCGCCCTCCTCGCACACAGGACTAAAAATTTGCCGAAGTACTTTTCTTTCGAAGGAGCCTAGTATCAGCTCTCCCTTATTGCTTATCGTCCAGCACTCGGCGCAATAAAGCAGAACTGGCAGGATAAAGGTTTTGTAGAGCACCCATTTCGTAATTCGAGATAGGAAGGGGTCTTCTCAGACGAACAAAATCCGAAATCGAGCGAGGCCTCTTCTTCTGCTATTCGTCAAGCCACAGTGTTTTATACTTTATTTCGCTGTATCTTAGGCAGACACGCAGACTTCGTCTGCCATACAATGACTTATGTAAAAGCTTGCAGAGATCAAGATTATGATTAGTCCATCACCCACTTTCTGGAAAATTTTTGAAAGGCTTACTTAGAAAAAACAATTTAGAAACAATTTTGTCAATGATCCCAGTGATCTGGGTGATAACAGCGCCGCTAACATTCTTAGCTTTATAAACTGCATCAAATGACTTGCATAAGTAGCCAGTGGAGGAATTATTCCCCTCAATTCCAGAGCGGTATGCACAATTGGCCGACTAACGGCCTAAGTGCTTCTGTCACCGAGAACCACTTATCGTTCCCACTATAATTATTTTCGCACGATTGTCTGTGCAATATTCTGCTTCTGGGACGTCGTTTTCATTGGAGGCACAAACCGAATAGTGAGCATCAAAAATGAGATCAAGACTCTTAAGACACGAATCTGACCTGGGATAGCTGATTCCGTAGTGTCTTCTAATATAGCCTCCGCAGAAATGAATGTCATTTGACTGGAAGATTTCCCATAGACACACATTGCGCTATTTCCTTATGTAGGAAGTTTTTTTCGACCATTAGCCCGAGATTCTCCAATGCGTTTGTCATTTTCCATCACCAAGGTTTTTCTAGTGTTTAGATCCTAGATCTTTCATCGCATTGCATACCTTTTCAATTAAACACCCAACAATTTTCCCTTATATCTAATCCCCTTTCAATCAAACCTCTTTCTATACTCCTCGAAGCAATTGACAAAAAGAAATCACTTTTAAATGACATCATCACGATAAAGGTCGGAATATCTTCATCAAACCGTTTTTTTTTTTCTTGAATTTGTTGTCCTTCATTTACTTGGTTCCATCGCAGTGTCCTCTAGACTGAGCTGTGATTTATTTCATTTGTTGACCAAACGCCCACTCATTTGTTTCAATTGAATAACGATTCGAACCTAAGTTGGAAATAATTCTCTCCCCCATACTAGCTGAAGCTGATCCCTGCCCTTGCCCTCTACTACAGCTTCACTTTCTCTCTCTTTGCCTGGTTGTTTCAAAGTGTCTAGTAGATTTGTCAATATCCTGTGCGATATTATCCTTCCGATTGATTTAATACCACTCAGTAAATCAGGCACACGCTATACACATTAGGACTAAAGAGAGAGACATAGTGGCAGCAGTGTCGGGTCGGGGATGCCCATGCCCAGCCTATGCCCAATCGCAATATTTTGATATTGTCCTATACTTTTGTATATATATACACAACACATACATCTGTTCGATGCCCAATGGAGATATCAATTGAATTTGACAGTTACAATAATTTATAACAGCATATTCAGTATAATTCGGAAAATTGCTGTTCTCCATCCCTTTATATAGTTTTTAGGGCCACGAATCGACCCACGTCTGCCTGTCTGTCTTTACAGTCAAACTAGCGAATGATTTATAAACATAAAACAAATTTTTGTTCGACAATAATCGTCGACGCTGCGATGGCAGTTTGTCATTACAGTGTGGATATCTATAGGGAAATCGAAGACATAAAAGGATATGGAAGTGTTGATTTTGTTGTTTTATTTTCAATATGCGTAGATATTTTTTTGTGTCTTTAATTAGGCTTCGTTGTACAAAATCTCATCTTGCGGGGAATTTAAAAATATTTCTAAATTCGCTACACTGAATTTTTTGCTTATTATTTTACATTGTCGTAACTTAAGAATAGCAACTTCAATAATAAGATGCAACGTCCGGAGATATGCAAGATTTTAAATTTTACTTTGTTTTAAAACTATATTTAAAAATATTCGTTGCATACTTTTTTGATACATTAATATTTAAAAACAAAAAAGGAGAAGAGTAAAATCACTCAACTTGTATTATAGCGAGTATTTTTGAACTACAGTTTAAAACAGTCATGTTTACAGTAAAAGCTTAATAGCTTTTCCACAGAATTGGTTAATGTAATATTTTTAGAAGAATTTGTTTTTAGTCTTAGTGAGACATTTGGAAAATAAAATCTGTTTGTCTGTGATATTTCAAGTTTTTGATTTCATTCATACTTCTTCAAACCTAATTTCTTCATGAGTCGTGACGTAAAAACAACACAATAGGCATAAAACATGTTGCACACATTTGTCGTACACATGTCTAAGACAAAATAATGCTTCGCACCCGGTGAAACCCAACTTGAAAACTGTCTTTCAGTCACTTCTCTATTTTTTAAATGTTTAAATGTTAAATGTTTAAATGAGACGTGTCCTTCAATGTATTTCTCCGAAATCGAAAAAGAAGACACCAAAAAATATCCTTTCAGTATACTTTTTCAGATAATTATGATATATGAATACAGAATCTATGTGATCCACAACCCCAATATATACTTATCCGCTACGCATTTGGGAATAACCCCCCAGTACAAGTCTGGTAGGTATGCTGTCCGCACTAAAATTAAGCCCCCATCCAAATGTACCTTCATTTCCCTTTGCTTAATTTTTACATCTCAAGGGAAACAGGATACAGGCACATGCTTCATAATTAGTAATTTTTACTAGCTGACTCGATAGTTGCCCTGTCAAAATTTTAACAAACTTGTTTATGATTGTTTTGTGAACGCAAATCTACTGTGAAGTCGCAAGTTTATACAAAAATGAGTAAAAATTAAAACACTTTCCACTTTTCTCGAGTTTTCGAATTGTCCAAGAAATTTTTCCAATATTTCTTTCGTTAAAACTTTATTTGGACTATTGCGGGAACATGTCGCAGACATAATGCATACATTTATTGTGTCGTGTGCTAACTGTCATTGAAAATGTGTTATTGTGCATTTCATATTGAAGAGTGAGCGATAGGCTTTTGCTATATGGAAATACACCATACAAAATTCAGTATAATGTATGAAAAATCCTTTCGATGTGCGCCAACCACCTCTAAGCAGAGAGGAGCATTTAAAGTCAATCGTTCTGAATTTAATGTTGCTCAGCCTCTGGACGGAGCAAAAAGATGAACGATAGCTCAAAATACTCGGTGAAGAATTGCTTAAAAACAATTTCAAGGTTTATTAGCTTTATTGATATTTTAAAAAGAGTTGGTAAAATAGGAAAAAGTACCATGAACAATTTTTAAGCTTCAAGATCAGGCCATTTAGTCTTGCCTGTGACCTTTACTTTGGTTTAGATTTTTAACTTTCTCGTATATGTAGTAAGAGAAAGAAATCGTTTTCGTACAAAATTTCGAACTCGAGATATTGATCAATTCTGATATTACGATGATAGGGGAATTCAAAAAAGTGGGTCTCGCAATTCTGCCCGTCCGTATATCTGTCGGTCCCATAAATCTGAAATCTAAACGCTTGGACGGATTTGTTTCAAACTTCGTATTTAGAGCTTGTAGGCTTCCCGCTATGAGGCGTTTTTTTTTATGCTAGCCCTAATATTTATTAAACGGTACTTCTTATATACAAATTTTACGAAATAATAAGCAATTAAGATTTTTTTCCAAAAACGGCTCTAACGATTTGAACCAAAATTGATAGTTGAGTTAATGTAGGCATACTTGCTTAATATGATTGTATTCCCAGTTTTTCGCTAAAAGATCCAGCAACGGCATTTTTGAAAATTGTCTTTTTCTCGAAAACGGTAAAAACGTATTTTTAAGGTACTACATATTGCCATTCTTAACTTGATAGCAAACTCAGTTTTTCTCTAAAAAGACTGCATCCTTTGATATCCAACCAAACCCATAATAATAGTACTTTAAAAATCTTCTCATATCTCAAAAACGCCATTTTCGATTATGATAAAAATGTAACTGGCAGGTAATGCTTAAATCCATAGTAATACCATTTGCTCGGTTTTGATCTAAACAGTTGCGAAAAAGTGTTTTTGAACCATGAGTGGGGTGGAAATCCTTCGATATAATGGTAGATACTTTACAACGCTAAAAATGGTAGATACTTTAAAAACTGCTCATATCTCAAAAACCCCATTTTCGATTTGGATAAAAATGTAACTGCTAGGTAATGTTTATATCTTAAAGAATATGTCGTACTCAGTTTTTAGCAAATCAGTTTAATAACAGTGCTTTTCGAATCCAAAGTTATGTAACATTTGTCAGCATAATTTTACAAAAAACCGCTCCAACGATTTTGATCCAAATACATATTTACGACAAGATAAGCATTCTCAATCATGATCACGTACTTAGTTTTTCTCAGAAAACTCGAATATAGCCGTTTTATGAATATTTCTCAAAACTGACTACCCAAATCCCGATCTGTATTCACACCCGTCATATTTTTGCAAAGCCCAAAACTTCAGTGACAATATAATTCGAAATTCATCACCTATTTGGCTCCTTCAAGTGTTCGGGGTGAAATTTAAAAATAATAAAGTGTTGTAGTTAATACGTATGTTTATGTAGTATGTATTACGTTTTTAATTAACAAGGCTTCAGTTACTAAACCTGAGTACATATAGAGTGGGTATTATTTTAAACGTAAAATTTGTTGATATGACTCCGAGATTCTACGAGATTCGCAATAAACGAGAAAGTTATGTGCGACCCAGTCGTGCACATTTTTTTTGATATACTTACTTACTTACTTAGGCGGCTTTACAGTTCGGGGTAAACCGAGGAGTCAACTAACAAGACTCTCAGTTAGTCCAGACCTAAGCTAACTGACTCCAGTTGCGCACTCCAAGTCGGTTGCCTTCTACTTGCGCGCGCCATTTAAGGCGAGGTCTTCCTCTACTGCGTTGTTCATGCGGGTTAGATTCAAAGACTCTAAGGGCCAGGGCATTTGTTTCCATCCGCCCTACATGCCCTAGCCATCATAGACGACTGACTCACAGCTTTTTTTTTACCAAATCGATGTCACTGTACAGCTCATATAGTTCGTCCTTGAATCTACTTCTCCAAAGCCGATCAATGCAAACGTGACCGAGGACATCTTCATCCTCCTTAATAGATAAATTCCACGCTTCAGCACCCAAGCAGTTCTGGGATGATTAGGGTCTTATACAGGGTGTCCCAGTTAAGCGGCAAAAATTGAATTTTTTTTTATAAAATTTGTATCCTTGAAAAATTTCCTAAAAATGATGTGATAGTAAAAACCACTTTTTGTCAGACAAAAATGGTTAATAGCAGCCGTAGGACTTAATTGATTTCGCAAGCCAAAGAATATATGTTATTTCTTCCTCGGCTTGCACATCATTACAGAAATTGCAAGTGACGTCCCCAAGTGACAAGTCTGAGCCTCTTGGCATGTTTTATTAAAGAAGACAGTTCCTTGGCTATATTCCGGCCAGTGTCCTGAGTTGTCCCCTTCCTAGTTTGAGAATTTCCCTAGATCTTTTACGATCGAATTGAGAACTTTGTGTCTGGTAAGGTCTGACTACCTTCGATCGGCTACCTTTGTTAGGCTTTATGTAATCATTTTCAAATTTACGTTGGCCAAATCATCTTAAATCTGTACTAACTATAAGAACACTTTGATAATAGTCTTGTATTCTTGAGAATAAGGTTGCCTTTTCTCTTATTCTGTTCAGAAGTTTATAAAGTAGTCGCGTATATCTGGAAAATTCTTCTTTACCAGCAGAACCACCACCAAAAATTTTTGACATCGTTTTTCAAATTCCCATTTCTCTATTTGTTCGAATTTTCTGCCAACATTAGTGCCGACGAGAGCCAAGCTGATATACCAGCTAATCGCATGGAATTATTAGATAAAGCAGCTGGCGAACAATATCTTCTTCGGAGAACTTGAAGCGAACGAAATGCGAATTGCCTATTTTAAATGGGATGTGAAACTGAAGAATGAAATTCTTAATGACGACACAAGCATCGCTTTAATTTTCTTATAAAACATAGAGAGCATTGGGGCATATTCATAGATCTTTGATAAGCTATTACAATGTAATAACTAATCTAAACCGGAGTTTATGTAATTCATAGACTATTTAAACCCATTTCTAAATAATAAACTGGAGTCTAATATTAATCACGACAAAACGTACGTTTAAGTTGTTTTTAACTCTATTAACCCTCACATGGATGGAATAATACTTAATTAATACTTACATGGATAGTATCTACCCGGGTAGATAAACAAAATCTCACGCATTCTGTATGAGTTTTTTGCATTAGGTTATAGTTTTTCTTTCAATATTAGCCTTTTGCATTCATTCTCTTTATTTTTTTACGTTTGATTGTGCCTATTTTCCAGATAACAGCTTTGCTTTCAAGCAGAGCGCTCCCTTTTATCGAGCAACGATATCGGTGAGGCGCTTCAAAGCAATTTCGCAATAAATCGTATTTTATTATTTTATTTGGTACGCATATTTTGTATGTCTCATACAATATACTTTAGTTTACTTTTAAGCTCTACTTGGTGCAAACATGTATTTTTGTATCGACATTTCGCATGTAAATTCAACGAATATCTACCTGGGTAGATACTGTCCATGTAAGACAAAAAAATGACAAAACTTAAAAAATAGTAAGAAAGGACTTTGTCACACAATTTTTTTCATAATTATCTTCAACAAAACAATAATTTAGTCACTGATTCGAAACTGCATTAAAATCTAATAAAAAACCGAAGAGATATTTAGAGTTGAAAAGTAAAATATCTACCCGGGTAGATACTGTCCATGTGAGGGTTAAACGACAAAACCAAGTGAACGAAAAAGATTTAAGAATTTTGCAATGCTTTTGCTTTTCTCATTGATGGATAATAATTAAATATTGTGATGTCTGTTTTGTTTGTTTTTTTTGGAAATTATTTTAATGACATTTCTTTGATCGTCTACGACTTTTTTTTAGATACATTCGGACCAACTCATGCAGCGGCAGGATTTTGTTACTGCTTCTGACCAATTCCGTTCTCTCGCTCTTTGAACACTTTTTTTTGCCGCTCACCTTTTTTGTTTACAAAACAGCAGAACAACAACAAAATAAAAATTTCAAGTCAAATTCATCGACATTTTGTTGTCAGAAAGTGTATATTGTAATAGATTTGTAGTAGATTACACGTTAGACTCGGATCTAATTAAACAGAGCTGGCAAGTTCTTTATGAATAGCAGTCGTGTTTTACCTGTGGGTTAACTTTAGAATCGAGTTTAGTTAGACTCGGGTTTATAGTATGACTATGAATATGCCCCATTATGTTTAACAGTAGAATGACAAAATTTCGTAAATTTTTTGGGGTGCAGTGGTAGATTGAAAAAATATTCTGAAATTGTGGTAGAAGACTTAATTGCGAAGTGGTTATATGTATGTCGGTAGTTGTATTGAATTGTGTGACCTTCCTCAAGCCACGTGTGGCCTTCTAAAGTCAGTAAGTCCTGTGTGAAATTATGTTGCTGCAAGACTGCATAATCTCCTTAGACAATTTCAATACCTATACAACCGAAATTAGTTTCGTCGACTTTCTAAGTAAATAATAAAAAGTTGATGCACATATTTCACATTTGGACCCTTGGACTAGCCATAGATTTGTGTAAGTTTTATAGCTGAATTGAGGCATTTTCTCAGGACAGTTAGGTATACCCTCATTACGTTGTAATTTCAGTTTTTTGGGGGTTGAACCGGGGACGAGTTATACTAATTACTGAACTCCTTACGTCCTTTCATCTCGGCTTTGTATCCAACTGAAAAACATGTTTTGTTTATTAGTTACCTGTATCTACACAATTTAAGTCAAAAAGTTCGAATAACAAAAACAACGACTACAGTCAAAAACATCCCAATATCGTTTGTATCGATTGCCATTAATTTCCTGGTGATTGCAAGGCAGTGTTGTATTTATAGAAAAGTGGCAAACACCTGTTCCTGTCGTTTCTCCGTAAGATTCTTGTTTTGATGTTTTTTTTTCTCTTTTGCAGGAAATACACGCAAACAAAGAACCGGATTCACTGTTCAACTAGAGTGAACTTGCGTCCTTCCATCATTATTTCAGGATGTTGCTACGCTGCGCCACCTGTTTTTTTATGGGTATTTTAACAGATAATCCGGACGAATGCCTTTTGCACTACCCTTCGGATAAACTGTACACAGTAGGTACCTACACCCATCTCAAGCAATCGCAATCGAGGAATATGTAACCGGAGCTGTGTATACAAATCGGTAAAGGCAAACGTTTTAAACTAGCGTCATTTATCACCAGGGATATGGATGGAATGGGAGTGTATTGGGCCGAGGTAGGTTAACACACCGAAAGAGCAACAGGATTGCTGAGTGTATAACCTTGAAATTTTAGGTTCAGTGTAGATTGGTTTATGTGCGTATGTTTTTGTTTCAGAATGAAAGGCACGCGCCCCAAGCCGATATACTTGCCATCATGCTGGAGGGTTCATTTGCTATGCTACACTGACACATAAATATGGGTGAACTCGAGCGCATAATTTGACCCTTTCATGGAGAACAGCCAGTGAAAGGGTGTCGTGTCGGCCGTGGTTAAACATAACAACAAGACGCGAGTAGGTTACATTATCCGGAAGTTAAAAGAAAAGATCTCTTTGAAAGGAATATTTAAAGGAAAGGGATAAGAAAAGGAGTCTTGTAAGGAATATCCTATTAGGAAACTGCTTACAAATTTAACATTTTAATGACGTTGCTGAGTTGGGGGAGTTTATTATTTTTTTTTTTAATATAAATTGTTTAAGCCAGCAAATAAATTTAAGATACTTTAATGAACTTATGTGTATATTTAGAAGTAACAAATTGAATATAACGTTTTTATAAACAGGATAAACAAGGGCTTATGACTTCTTGTGCTGCAGTTGATGGTTTCATGTAACTACATAGCGAGGTTTATTGTAGGTTTAAGAGTCGGTATTTAAAATACAACGCCTGCAGTCAAGGCCGCCTTAGGCCATGCAGCCGCCTATGAGCAATGTTTGTTGTGAGTTTTATTTTTGGGACGAATGGAAGGGACGTGGGTCTACCCCGATATCTCGAAAAAAAAAAAATCTCGAAAGCAAAAATTTCGAAAAAAATCTCGAATTTAAAAAATCTCAAAAAAAAAAATCTCGATGCGCATGGGGGGGGGGGGGCATGCTGCCCCCTGCAACCCCCCTGCTTGGGTTTACTGTTTGGATATGCGGTGGGTGCAAAGAAAAAGTCTCGAATTTACTTTTTGTTTTCGAGATTTTTTTCGAGATAGAGTCTTTCGAGATTTTTGTACTTTCTAGATGTTGACCCATTCGAGATTTTTGCTTTCGAGATTTATCAAATTCATTTTCGAGATTTTGACCATTCTAGATTTTAGTCGTTCTAGTTAACGTCATGATCCCAAGGGACGTACGTACGACTGAATGAGAAGCTTTTTCCGGACAGTTACACTTCGGATGTTTGTCAGACATTCGCGAGAGGTGGTTTAGTGGGTCATTTTCCTCAGTGGTACTGCAGACGCATAGTATTGAACCTCGTTTTGATTCCTACGACTATGGAAAGACATTTTGTAAATCCTTCCATAGGAGTATCTCGGTCTAAAAGACGGCTATAGCTTTCTTGTGGTACTATAAGTTTGAAGGCTGATTCAACTAGCATTATCCTCTCTTGCGGCTTTTCTCACATGTTCAAACCTCGTGCATAGCGGGATATTTACAGAGAGATCAGTTTGTTCTGAAACAGCTGCGGACCCTACCCTTGCTAATTTGTCTCGAAAAAAATATCTCGAAACCATAAAATGTCGAAAAATAATCTCGAAAGACAAAATCTCGAAAATACCTGAAAATTATTGGTGTTAATATTTTCTAGATTGTGCCTTTCGGTAATTTCAATAATTTTGTGTATTTTAAGAGAAAAATATTAAAAAAAATTATAATATTTCTTTCATATATAAGGTTCGCGAATTCATGAGAATCACGGAGAAGGAACATTTTCTTGATTCTCACAGATTTAAGTACCTAAAGCCCGGACCAGACTTGTAACGTGTGGTGTATTGCCATACAGTAGTATGACGCAATCGGACCATAAGGGCTTTGGACACAACACACTACACTACGACACAATACACGAGATATAAATGTTTCTATAGCGTGATAGCGACACAGCACTTCGCAACACTCCACGCGTTAGAAGTGTGGTTCGGGCTTAATTTTTTTTTTTTTTTTTTTTTTGGGCTTAAGACGATTCCCTAAGAAAGTAGTGAACATAGGAGAGATTGTAGTAGGGGAAGTGGATTATTAATAAAATCCACCAACTTTACCAAGCGACATAAGGCCATATTGGAAGACCATATTTTTTGCCATATTTCCATGAAGGTCTGAAGACATGCTCAGTTGAAGACAAATTTTCAGAATATTTTTCGTTGAATTCGAAATTTAATTAAAAAAAATCGTAAGTCCTACATAAACAGTGGAATAATGTATGGGGAACCCTCCTGCTTGTGTTCACTGTTGGACTTGGGGTAGGTGCTCGTTTATATGGGGATTTAATCCGTGATGGGTACAATTACATGGCCAAAGTTTTTCAATAATCAGAAACCTGATAACCGAATTCGGGATCGATCCTCCATTATTTAATAAAAATTTAAAGAAGAAGCCTTTCTATCGCACACATAAAATCATAAACTTGCTTATAAATCTTTGATGTAGGTACATCTATTCTTACTCGAAGATAGCTAATTTCAAAGTTGAATTGTAAGAAATTATTAGTGGAAAGTCGATTAACCCGCCTCATTATTGTATTCGGGATTATGTAGTACATGCAAATTTTAATATACCTGATGCTCTAGGAAGGATATGATATGATACTGAAATAAATATGTAGGTATATTGGAAAACGGTGATAAGGGTAGGTCTCTAAAGCAGAGGGATTAAAGTGTCTGTGCATTGTATAGGAGAGGACACACCGAAAGTCAAAGGCAATTAGTTAGCTTATTAATTTTGTAATAATGCGCAAGAGTTTTGAAACAGCGAATTTATGTGGATATATTTCTGCTGACTTATAATATTAAAGTTATTCGAACTAGGTGTTCTAGTTGAACGACATTCTAAAAAAAATGATGGGGACATCTCCAACCGCCGCTCTTCAAACTATGCTTAACTTCCCCTAGACATCGTCAGCAAAGTTAAATGCCACAAACGTTGCAATCCGATGAAGGAAAGGGAAGCATTGGAGAGGACAATAGACTGGACATGACAGCATCCTTCTACAGACTATCACTTTGGCAAATACTACCAATTACCTGCCTACGAAAGTCAACTTCGAAAGGGGCTTCCCACATGAAATACCTGACAGGAACCAAAGGGATTTACGAGATGTCCTAGCCGACAAATCACTGTCAATATTCATCGACGGTTCCAAAACACTTCAGGGAGTTGGCTACGGGGTCTTTTCAGAAGAACTGAATCTGCGCCTCTACTTCTGTCTTCCGAAACACTGCGGTAGTTTTAAAGACGAAATAACAGCTATCAAGCTACAGCGTGGCTGTCAATTAATTCGGTATAGCCAAGCTGCAATCAAATCCCTAATATCCAGCGAAATAAGATGTAAGGCGGTCGAAGATTGCCGCGTATCTCTTAACGAGATAGTTGAATAACGTACGACCCTCTTATGGGTTCCTGGTCACCGTGAGATCCCAGGAAACTGTGCAGCAGATGAACTAGCAAGGTTTGGTTCTTCATGCGGATGCAGCAGGCAGATCATCAAGTTACAGATGGAAACATCTAGGACTGTCCAGCTCTAAAAAAAAAACAAAAAGATGCAAGGTGCTTCTGCGACTTAAAAGATCTAGGATCTCAGCTGAGAGATGAAGAGAAGGAATAGTACAGCACTATTCTTTGTAGTTGCCTTGCCCTGTCCAATTTAAGAAAGGCCTATTTAGGAAATTATTTGCTTTATGATCTCGGTGATCTAGTTAATACCAGCGCCGCAAACATCCTTAGCTTCATAAACGGCAGCAAATATTCTTCAAACGGCAGAATCTTTGACGATGTCCTGATATCTCACATTGAGTCAGGAGAAATCGCAGACGACCAGTGGCAATACTACCAGAAGTTCCAATTTTTTTCAATGACGGTGTATTAGAACGAAACGGAACAAAGACGCATCTGCCCCCTAGTGGCAAAATTAGTGTTTATCAAGTAGGTCTTTGTTTTATTGGAAAGAAAATGCTTTTATGCTTTTGACATACTTAACTCAGAAAATCAAACTTTTGCACTTACGTCGTTGTTTTACTGGAGGTGCGAATATGCTGAATCCGAAACGGAAGAAGGTGGAAGTTTTACTCACAGATGTTAGATCGCTTTCAGATTAAGATAAAAAGAGCATTAGATCATCTGCCTACACTCCTGCCCAAGAAAGTTCTAGTGGTATTTGTAACCCTAACCCTAACCCTTATTACCCAAACCAGACCTTCTAACTATGTACCTTTTTTTAAGTTCTATACGAATATACCTATGAGGGTAATTCGTGCAAAGTTTCCATAACACCTTAAACCTGTCACTCGTATCTTAGAGCTATTTTCAGAATATATCAGTATCTACAACCGAAATAAAATACATCAACGTCGAATTTACATCACCAAAACATCTTTCGCAAAATACTTCCACATAACCTCATTAAAAGGGCATAAGAATGGATCTATTTTTATAGCAAAAGACGTCAGTTCTATTCATACCTACGTGCGTAGGTCAATATAGTATGACAGTCTTACAAGTGAGTGTATAACAATCCATTTGGTGTTCGAATCACCCTTATTTTCTGTAAGCGAACATCGTTTGCACTCAATATTTTCACTCAAACAGAAATATACAACTCGTATTATTTTCTCCACTAATAAAATGTACTCTCCATACATCAAACAAACTGAACTGCGCAGAATCTTTGCAGGCGCTATGAAACGTCAAAATGTGACACAACACAAGAATAAACACAACAAACAGCTGTAAATTATTTTTAACGTGAATTAATAATAATATCGCACAACAAAAAGTCAAATAATCTACTAGAATTAAATCGGATTAGTTGTCTTATCGTTAAAAACCAACTGACAGTGACACTTCCATAGTAGTTCGTACCTACGTCATTGAAATAATGTTATTCAAAAATTGACCTCCAGCGGCAGGGGTTTACGATTGTGGCGTGATTTGTGATTGTGTGACGAAAGTGAAAATGAAGGTTGACATAATCGACGTCCATGCTTGGTGTTTTAAATAGTTTAAACTAATTTTAATAATGCTAATGGCATGGCCACTTAAATGGCTGTTAGCAGTGTTTTTAATAACAGCCAGAAAGTATGCAGCGCCAACATGTCTGCTGCTCTTCAAATGAAATGAAACGAGTTATTTCTGCAACCCCCAAAGGTATGACGTACGTTGGATCAAACGAGTAGGTATGTATTTGTATATACATAAATAATGTACTAAATAATACATTGTGTTGTGATTGTTGGACTGTTGGTTTCATTCTCAAAAGTCAATATGTGACATTACTGTGGCACACTGTCATTACTATTAAATGGTTGATATACTGTTAATTTGTGTAGGCCTACTACTTGTATACTAATTTTAAAAATGGATTATTGTTAGGCCAACCTATGAGATGACCTAATATTTAAAAAAATGTGCACGACTGGGTCGCACGAAACTTTCTCGTTTATTGCGAATCTCGTAGAATCTCTGAGTCATTTTAGCAAATTTTACGCTTAAAATCATACCCACTCAAGATATATTCAGGTTTAGTAACTGAAACTTTGTTAATTAAATAAAAAGTAATACATACGTATTAACTACGAGCACAACACTTCATTAGATACTTATTTTCAAATTTCACCCGAACTGACACTAGAAGTAGGAAGTAGAAGATGAATTTCGAATTATATATTGCCACTGAAGTTTTGGGCTTTACAAAAAAATGCCGGGCGTGAATACATGGAGATTTGCATAGTCAGTTTTGAGAAATATTCATAAAACGTCTATATTGGAGTTTTCTGAGAAAAACTAAGTACGTGATCATATTTAGAATAGTTATGTTGTCTTAAATATGTATTTTGATCAAAATCGTTGGAGCGGTGTTTTGTAAAATTATGCTGACAAATGTTACAACTTTGGATTGGAAAAGCACTGTTACTAAACTGTTTAGCTGAAAACTGAGTCCCGAGAGTTTTTCAGGATATAAACATTACCTAGCAGTTACATTTTCATCCAAATCGAAAATGGCGTTTTTGAGATATGAGCAGTTTTTAAAGTAGGTACCATTTTTAGCGATTGTGGTGGAAATCGAAGGACGCACTGATGGTTACAAAAAAACACTGTTTTGCAACTATTTAGCTCAAAACTGAGCAAAAGGTATTACTATGGATTTAAGCATTACCTGCCAGTTACATTTTTATCATAATCGAAAATGGCGTTTTTGAGATACCTAGGAGCAGTTTTTCAAAGCACTATTATTAGGGATTTGGTTGGATATCAAAGGACGCAGTCTTTTTAGAGAAAAACTAAGTTTGTCATCAAGTTAAGAATGACGATAGTACCTACCTTAAAAACAAGTTTTTTTTTAAATCGTTTTTACCGTTTTCGAGAAAAAGCTAATTTTCAAAACTGCTGTTGCTGGACTTTTTAGCGAAAAACTGGGTATGCAGTCATGTTAAGCATGCCTAAATTAACTCAACTATCAATTTTGGTTCAAATCGTTATAGCCGTTTTTGAACAAACCTAAATTGTTTAATATTTCGTAAAATTTTTATATGGGAAGTACCGTTAATATTAGGGCTAGCATAAAAAAAAGACTCTTAGCGGGAAGCCCATACAAACTCTAAAAATACGAAGTTTGAAACAAATCCGTCCAAGCTTTTAGATTCCCCAGGAGTGGGACAGACAGACATACGGACGGACAGAATTGCGAGACCCACTTTTTTGAGTTCCCCTATCATCGTAATATGGCGCAGTAGCGCAGTGGTTAGTGTGCTGGACTACTGTGCGAGGGATCCCAGGTTCGATCCCCGGAAAAACACAAATTACATCTTAAGGTTTTTTCTACTGCGCCACCTCTCGCGAACGTCTGACAAACATCCGAGAGTATGACTGTCCTGAAAAAGCTTCTCAATTCAGCCGTTCGGACTCGGCATAAAATTGTAGGTCCCTTCCATTTGTTCCATAAATAGAAACTCACACAAAACGAATGGTTGCGAGAAGCTAGGCCTTGGGTGTCTACCGCCTGTTGCGCCGCCTATTTATTTTTTGTTTTTTTATCATCGTAATATCAGAATTGATCAAAATCTCGAGTTCGAAATTTTGTACGAAAACAATATGTACCTAAGTACTTATCTTTCTCTTACTACGTAGGTATACGAGAAAGTTAAAAAAGTACTAAAACCAATTTCTGTTTTTTCCAAATGGAGGGAAATGTCCTTGTTCGAGACACAGCTGCATTGTTTTCACAAAGAAGGCACATTCATGCCAGTTCCAACACAAAGGAAACGATCGACTACCTACAAATTTGTCATGTGCTCGCTGAAGTTCAGTCTGAGAGGCCCAAGAATAACCAAGTAGTCATCAGTGAAGTGCAAATAATTTATCTATTCTTAGCTCTCCCAATTCAAAATGTTTTTCTAGAAGGCTTCGCTGTAGCATCCATATCCAGTCCATATAAGTAATCAAAAAGAGAGGATACAAGGCTCATCCCTGCCGAAACAAAACACCCAGGGTCAAAGATATTGCTTTAACGCCGCCTACCCGTAAAAAGCTTATACAGTTTTTGTAATAATAAGAATGGGTCTCATGAGAGAACCGTCAAATTCATGAAGTCTGCATGTTGGAGTTGGATGTGAATCTAGAATCTCTTCTTAAATAACCTCCAAACTTACATATAGCCCTGATTACCTACAGCCAACGCAATGACGCGGCCATCATTTTTCTATTTAAAGAAAAAATAAAACCGGCGATGAAATCCACGTACTTCTTCAACTTTGAAAGCCTCAGGGAAGCAATTCGTGTCATAAATTTAGCTTGTTGCTAAATTTAGAGTATCCTGTTCCCGAGACATCAACAAGCTTTGTATGTTGATCTTTTTCGATTTTCCCGCTCGATAACATTATGTAGTTCCTTGTAATCTATTTTTCGTGCACTTAACCTTCAACTTTTTCGATGGGCCCACTATGGTGCCTAGTCCAATGTGATGAACTCACACCCTATTCAACCTAACCTAACCTTCAACTTTCAAAAGTTATTCATACTTACATTCTAGGCAAAACTCCAACGGCCTTTTTGTTTTTCGTCTCCAAAAACACCCCCAAAGCAAAACGTAGACAGTTCTCGGAAATGTGCGAAACAAAAACTGTTTCACTCAGTTTTACCTCTCCAATTATTTGCTGATTTTCAGAAATTTTAGAATTAACCATCACATCAAGTCCATTACACCATATGCGGGCATAGGCTACACGCAAATACGGGTGCTCGTTCATACTCGCATGCACACACACTTCAACCGAAATTAAAGCACACTCCAGCACCGTTGGCCCGTCAAATATTGGCCGAAACAAAATTATCCATCCATATCCTTTCGGAGGGTGAAAATCTGCTGATTTCATTAAGCAAATTTAGCTAAATTACTCATTATCAAAAGGTGATGGTGTGATGCTGATGGCTATGATGATGATGGCCATACCATCCAACGCTAATCGCACGCCAAGCGCTAGCAAGCTCCCACCACCTCACAACCTTCGACTTGGAGTCGGAGAGTGCCTGGCTTTAAACACACTCGCTGTAATGAGCCAAAAAAAAAAAAAAATGCTCTGCTTGTCTGCGGTTTTTAGCTCGTCGTCTTTACACCGTCATTCGACCAAAAAGATCCAACAGAGATAACAAATCTGACTAATATAACCCTCCGCGGATAATTACTACGAACACATTACGGCTCGGTTCAGCTGAACTCGGATCTACCCCCGTTCCACACAGAAATCCACCCACCCACTCACACACACGGCATGGTGGTAATATCACACGTAACTCATTTGCATAGCAAGTGGCGGTGGCGGTGGCGGTGGCGGTGGCGGTGGCGGTGGCGGTGGCGGTGGCGGTGGCGGTGGCGGTGGCGGTGGCGGTGGCTTAGCGGAAAGTTCAATGCTCACTGGAACGGGAAAGGGAACAACTTTATGTATAGTTTCTGTTTTATTTGGATTCTTTATTTGTTGTTATTGTTGTTGTAGCAAATCAACAAATTATATTATCGTGACGTGACTAAGGTGCGGTGTGGGCATGAAGTACCTACGTGTTGACGCAACAATTTTGGTATTATTATAGTGGAGAACTGTGTTTTTGTTTTGTCACACATCCCATTCATTGTCGTTCACATTTTGTGGGCTTTTTCTTTACAGCGGTGGACTGAAAGTTGTGCGCAATGCGCCAAGCGTAGCTTAGATGAGAGCCAAAATGATATCTCTTCGATGTTAATTTGAAGGGAGTAGCTTTGAAAAGAGAGTGTTAGCACCAAAGAGAAATGGAGACTTACGAACGACGACGATAAGGAGAATAGAAAAAAAGTATTAAATTTGTGGTACCTACATTCGAGTTGCCGTTGTATGAAAACAGCCGAAAAACGCCCTGGGGGTGGCATAATTGTAAATTGGGAGAACAAACCTATATATCTATTTAGTTAGTTAGTTCTTATGACAAACAACCTATTGACAGGTGATATCTTTCGAAGGCCTATTTTATACTAGCTATCATGATTTTGTATTTAATCAAACTGACAGCCTGTTTGTCCTTTATACTAAATCGTGATGCGATCCTACATCTATACGGACCGTTGTACATCCGTATGTCTTTGGAGAATTTCTGAGGCTTCATTCGAAATTTGTTGGACCTTCCACAAAAATTTTTAGTCCCATCTATATCTTGTCCCAGAAAAAAATACTTAAATCGCCCTGTATTGACAGTTATGGCAGCTGCTGTTTCGAAATTTGGCTACGTTGATGTATATTGTCTGTATCAAGTATCGCTTAATGGCGGGATAGGAAAAGGGGGCGTGGCAACTTCTAGACTATCGAAGACACCTAGAATCTGGCGCAAAAATAAAACGCAGCTTATATCAGCTAATCATGTGAATCATGGCATGCTGATGTAAAAAATAAATAAATAGGCGGCGCAACAGGCGGTAGACACCCAAGGCCTAGCTTCTCGCAACCATTCGTTTTGTGTGAGTTTCTATTTTTGGAACGAATGGAAGGGACCTACAATGTTATGCCGAGTACGAACGGCTGAATTGAGAAGCTTTTTCAGGACAGTCATACTCTCGGATGTTTGTCAGACGTTCGCGAGAAGTGGCGCAGTAGAAAAAACCTTAAGATGTAATTTATGTTTTTCCGGGGCATGCTGATGTACTTATCTAAAAAACATGTAAAAGTGTTATCATCGGCCTGGCCGATGCTTTGATACTCTCCACTGTATGTAGGTACGATACAGGTACATGCATGCATATGTCTATTATTGGTTTTGTATGGGAGGACCCAGAACTACTTGACCGACATAGACAATTTTTAATACCAACCTGACGACGATAAAAATAAGCTTAGCTTCTCACAACCATTCGTTTGTATGAGGACAGTTATACTCTCAGTCGTCTACTGATGAGCCCACCCACCACATCGGGGCGAAACGCATTTCTGGAGTCGAGGCCAAAGCAGATTGAAAAATTTGTGATGACAATCGTACACTCCAACAATTTATTCACTTCATAAATATGTTTATGATTTGAAAGTAGTTTGATATGAACAAGCCAGGCCCTGGGCAAAAAAACAAATCCTCTCGGCGATAGTCTTTGAACCAAAGATTCGTCTTGAGGTATGATTCACAGTCACTTGTTGATTGAAAAATCATTAGTCTCGGTGAAAATCGAGCAAACAGTGCGTCTAGATCAGATGTGGTGGTCGTCTACTGATGAGCCCACCCACCACATCGGGGCGAAACGCATTTCTGGAGTCGAGGCCAAAGCAGATTGAAAAATTTGTGATGACAATCGTACACTCCAACAATTTATTCACTTCATAAATATGTTTATGATTTGAAAGTAGTTTGATATGAACAAGCCAGGCCCTGGGCAAAAAAACAAATCCTCTCGGCGATAGTCTTTGAACCAAAGATTCGTCTTGAGGTATGATTCACAGTCACTTGTTGATTGAAAAATCATTAGTCTCGGTGAAAATCGAGCAAACAGTGCGTCTAGATCAGATGTGGTGGTCGTCTACTGATGAGCCCACCCACCACATCGGGGCGAAACGCATTTCTGGAGTCGAGGCCAAAGCAGATTGAAAAAAATTTGTGATGACAATCGTACACTCCAACAATTTATTCACTTCATAAATATGTTTATGATTTGAAAGTAGTTTGATATACTCTCGGATGTTTGCCAGAGGTTCACAAGAGATGGCGCAGTAGAAAAAATCCTAAGATGAATTTGTGTTTTTCCGGGTATCGAACCTGGGACCCCTCGCACAGTAGGTAGTCCAACACACTAACCACTGCGCTAATGCGCCTACTGTATATGTATCTCTATCTACTGACCGTATCTACTGTATCCAATATTTCGCGAAATTATGGAAGGGATGGGATCACGCCTCGTTGTCATCGTACATTTAAAAAAAAAAAAAAACTCTTAAAACTCTATCATCGCTGTTTAAGAAAACCGGCAGAACTCAAAAAACTCGATTTTGAGTGGACGTCGCTTTCCACTTGTGCGTAGCACCTGAGGCGATATCTTAATTTTCTGAATAATTGTCCCTATACGGTGTGGAAGTGTTTGCAATGAAATAAGTCCCCGGAAAACTAAGTTCAGAGGCTGACTGAAATCCACTTTATTTATAAAGTGGACTTGCAAGGTGGGAAATAAATTCCCAAAAAAAAAGTGGGATATTTTGGGATGTTCTTGCCTAAACCAATTATTTTCACATACGATTAGGAAAGATCAGGCTTTCCAGATTTTTACAAGCCTATAATAGGTACTAAGGTACATACCGCAATTTGTATTTTTTTCCTCAAAATTACAATAAATTTAATCGCAAAAACTGCAAAATGCCTAAAATTTGGTAAAAATTAACTAAAAAGCAATTAAAAATTTATTTTTTATTTAGCTACAGTGGTGGAAGCCTAATTAGAAACAATGAAAAAATGGACATGGAGTTGTCATTGTGTCTTTGTTTACACAAGTTTCATACAATATATTATGGGCTTGTTAAGTGCCGTTGTTTTGCAGCAGCTTTGCGTATTTTTTGTACATTAAGTAGATCCGTTAAAATTTCTCGCGAAGTATTTGGTGAACAAAGTTTACTAAGTGTTAAGATCGATATAAGAAATTCTGTGGAAATTTAATTAGAAACATCGCATACAAACAAAGTTTGACTCTGCATATTTTTCCTGTTAATACGTCTTAGTAATATTACTTAGTTTAGTAAAATGGGAAAAAACAAGAGCTGCACACGGGAACTAAGACTACTGATCATCCGAAAATACTGTACGGCAGGAGCATCTAAGGATTTCATCGCCAGGACCTGGAGTGCGTCAAAAAGATGGTCTATGGCGCAATAAAAGTTTTCAATGATACAGGTAGTATAGAAAACTCTAAAAGAAAAAACAGGGCAAGAAAAACAACCGCTAAAGAAGACAGACTCATTTACCGTTTGAGTAGGACACATCCTTTTCTTACCAGTAAAGAAATTCTGTCAAATGTATCGGGAAATCCGGAAATCACTTGCAAAACCGTCAGGAACCGACTATTAGAAGCAGGACTGCGGGGGTGCATCATACGAAAATAGCCACACGTTTCAACACAAAATGTAAAATGTCGGTTGGAATTTTCGAAGGAATATGCACTTAAACCCTTCTCTTTCTGAAAAAAGTGCTTTGGAGTGATGAATCCAAATTTAATATGTTTGGGTCCAATAGAAAAAAATGTGTAAGCGCCAAAAAATCAGGAACTCAACCCCAAGTACACCATAAAAATGTTCAAGCATGTCCTATTTTGCGTGTTGCTAGACGAATGGACCAGCATGTGTATAAGGATATAATAGCAAATGTTATGGAGCCATATGCTTTTGACCATTTGCCAGTGTCTTATATTTTCCAACAAGACAATGATCCTAAACTCACTTCACGGCTTGTGAAGAGTTGGTTTCCGGAAGAAAAAAATAGATGTTTTGAGATGGCACGCGCAAAGTCCCGACTTCAGTCCAATTGAGAATTTGTGGGCTGATCTGGAAAGAAGTTTGGGAACGAAAACATCGAAAAACGCCAGTGATTTGTTCAGAAACATTGAACAAGCTAGGAGAAATATCCCCGTTAAGAGATGTCAAAAGTTGGTAGCCATTTTACCAAACCGGTGTGCTGCTGTCATTGCAAATAGTGGATATCCCACAAAATATTAATCAAATTTTATAATTATTAAGAGTTGGAATCAAAAACTTAATCTTTCATATTTATTTTTGAATTTAAAATATAGGTAATTACATTTTTTGGTTCTAATTATAATTCCACACAGAAACATACCTTCTGCTCTTTTTTTCAATTTGTTTCTATTTCTTTTTTATTACTATTAATACGCTATCATTTATGTTTACTATAGACTAAGAGCCCACAGTAATTTTTGGGTGTGATTGATAACACCAAATAACTCACATAATTAGGTAGGTCTTAAGTAGTTGTTCCTAAATTTTATCGTCTTGCATGCTGTAGTGGGGGCCATTGTGAGTAATACCATGTCAAAAATGCATTTTTTCTGAATTACAAATAATTGGTATAACAACTTTAATATAATTTCAAAATGTAGAGTTAAGTGCCCTGATTACCAATATGGTGGTCCAAGACGTTTTGCAGCCGTCCTTCTACCTGCAAGACGCTCTTAAAGTAACCTAAAAATCGATTTTTTAAAAATTGTGATAACACTTTTTTTTTCTCCTATATATAGAACTAGCCATCCTGATGACAAATATGGTGGTCCAAGAAGTTTTGCCGATTTTTAGGCTACTTTAAGAGCGTCTTGCAGGCAGAAGGCCACCCGCAAAACGTCTTGGACCACCATATTAGTAATCAGGGCTCTTAACTCCACTATGGTCCAATACGTTTTGCACCCTGCTGCCTGAAAAACGTCTTGGACCACCATATTTGTCATCAGGATGTCTGAATTCTAGGTTGTCTCGCATGTTTTTAGTTTCCGAGTAAACAAAAATATGCATTTGTAATGCCAAAATGTGAGTCGTTACCAGCATCTACAATATGATATGCCTCTACAATATGATTATGCCTGTACAAATCTACGTTTTCACCACCCGCTTGCCACTTGAAAATTAAACTTGTTTGAGATAAGTGGCACCAGTGTGGCAGCACACCACCTGAAAATGCCACCCCCCCTTCCCGTTTTGTTTTTTGTAATCAGGAGATTAGACAATTCCGACTAACGGCCTAAGAGTTTCTCGCTTTCAATCGATTGAAAATTCAAAAACAAAATGTAATCCTTTCATAATCCAAAAGTCAATGAGCTGTATTATTAATAACCATTTTTATCCTTCCACTTAAAAAGTTTTAGGTACCAATTAAAGACTTCGTAAAATTTAACCTGCAAAACAAAAATGGATATTTTTTTTTAGTAATTAAAATGTATTTTTTTCTTTCCATATCAATCAACACTTTTAAAGGTGAGTGGTATTGAAACATTCTCATTAGGATAATATATAGTAACAGTTTGCCAGACTAACGAGCTGTCTAATAGAGCAATTAAGTACGACCCAGACGTGCTCTTTATTTTACCTCCATGCTTCGTTGATCTCCAGTCAATTTAACAGACAAGCTTGTTTTGTTTTTTATTTTTACGCATTTTCGGATGAACAAATTAAAAAATACCTACCCCATCCATGGTTGATGGATTGGTCTTGGTCCCTTTTGGTATACCAATGTAAATTATCATTCAATTTAACTTCTCTATTTGATAAAAAAAAACAACCTTTTTGTTCGGTTGGGTCAATTAAAATGGTCTACTGGGTAAAAGTCTTTGAAGTATCCACCCTTAGGTGGGCAGACGACCGTTTCTGGTCTTCTGGCGGCAGCAATGTTTAATAACAGTCTAGGTTTCCATTTTCCAAATTGCAATTTTTATACCACATCTGTGCAAGCTGTCATAATTAATATAAAACATGTAACCTCCAAAAAGTATCTAGAACTAGAACACACTATTACCAAACTTAAACCCCAAAAAAAAAAATATTCCCATCTGATAGAAAATTTAACTAACAAACGACCTAATTTCAAAGCTTTCTCTTCTTACTCCCTTTTTTCACACCATATTTGACAGGATTCCAATTCTGAACACCCGCACCACTACACATACTCGCTTTCAATCGCAGCCCTTTCTGTTCGCAGGATATTATATATTTTTTTTTTTTTTGTCTTTGGAAAAATAATGCAAAGGAACTACCAACCATACCAACCCTAACATGCCGCCCTCATGCATAATCATGGTACATTCCCTTTAAATCACAAAGAGAGACCGAAACTAGGTCAGTACTTCATATCATATCATTCCTTATCTTCAAACAAAGTGCATCCTTTTCATCCTCTGCACAAATGCTCCATTTTTGACACTTTTTTCCACCCTTATCTCAGAGTGCGGACGCGGAGCATAAACTATACGAGTATGCGGCGATATGGAGATGGAGACGGAGAGTCCAGAGTGAGTGTGTCGAAAAATGTTCTCTCTGTCGAAAATGGATATATTTATCCGGCTAGCTTGTTCTGAGAGAAATACTTCTCGATGTTTACAGATTTACGTAATCGCCAAGACACCAAGTGTCACTTGGCCACCCACCCCATAAGAGTGGGTGAATATGACAGTAAAGACGTGTCTGCGACTAGTGCTTCTTAACCTCACTTTTGCCGAGTTTGTAGCCCGCAATTGTATATCCGCCACCATTATATTATGCGTATCCTTGACAGAGAACAGAAAAAAAAATAAAATAAAAACACACATTGACATAAATGTCACAGTGCGCATGGATGTTGAGAGCGTGGCCAAACTTTGCATAGCTTACCCTAAAGGAAACTTTAAAATTGGTTATGACTTTCAGGGAGACTAAGAGACTGGAGAAAGTAACCATGGTTCTCTTAAAGCTTGTTGCACATGAATATGGAATACTCTCACACTGTAACTGTGTGTCTGTCACTAAGAACGAAGCACTTGACTAAACAGCTGTTAGTTCCGAACCAAACCGGGATCAAAAATTAAGCTCACTCTTTAGTTCGATGTGAATTGTGAACATGAACTTGATGGTATACAGAGCAGGGATGATAATGCTGAACCCAAAAAAGGTAGTAAATTGCCCGAAAAAACTAAGTAGATTTACAAAAAACGAAGCAGACATTTGGCGAAATGCTCAAAATGATAAAGTTAGGTCTTCAATGGGATAATGGGATCTATAGATGGATGTGTAGTGTGACAGAAGCACATAAATGATATTCTATAGTGCATTACATGACACATTTTTTTCGTGATATTTATATTTCGTTGATTTTTTCGTCGTTGTTGATGTATTTAGAGTCAAATTGGTCAATATTGTCTATTTTAAATGATATTTTGAACCATAAATAAACGAAGTAGAAATAAGTTGCTACGTAGCAGATGAACAATATTTAGAAAATGAAGTAGATCTACTACATATGAAGTAAATTATCATCTCTGATACAGAGTAGAGTGGATTCAGAGTAGAGTGGAGACTTAAAATAACGCTCTCTGATTGGATGGGTGAAGTGTGGGGAGGGGTGGGTGACCATCAAGCATCAAAGTGCGGTTTTAGAGAAACACTTCGATCAAAGTGTAACTAGAAAAGCTCGTTCTCCCATAACACATATACACCGACAAATCTGGCATAGAGCGTAAAGCAGAAATTCTGGAGACTGAACTGACACAAAACAAACGAACGAAACATCACAAGAAGTAGAGGCAAAAAAAATACAAATTTTTCGAACAACACTATACACGACTTGATGTCGAAAGTGATTTTCAGTTGAAGTTGGAGCGTGTTCACAGTCGGTCGGTTACGCGCGCTCTCAGCTATCTAATTCCTTTTAAGCCCTCAAATTTTTCACCGGGATACATATTTTCCACACTCTATCTCCGTTCGTGTGTCAGAGAAAATACGATTTTACTCCACTTGTCTATTCGCAGAAAATACATAAGAAAAAAAAAAAAAAAAAAAAAACATCGCGAGTACCCAATGCAAGTGTGAGTACGCCCCTTAAACGGTTGTTTGTCGCTGACAGTTTTATCTCATCACTATCGCGCTGTGACATCACAATCACATTTGCATCGCATCGTAGAGTTTCGGGTCCGGTTTCTGTGTATCAAAAAAAAAAAAATAATTAAATTATTATCAGCGAACTGTTGTTGTCCATCTTGGTCCAGTAATCTTCGGTTATGTAGGTACCCCGCCGCCGCCTCCGCCCTTGGGACGATCTCGCATGTTCCCTGCACCGGCCAATCTCAAAATGCAGCACTTGGACCAGTATTCTGTAACAATGTGCTGCATGTTGAGGGAGGGCCGGGACGGGAAAGAGAGATTGGATTTCTTTTATGCAACAAGATATAAATATGCCCAGTAGCAGGCTAGCACTAGCAACATAATTTGTGTGGAGTTGTATGGTCGGTTTATGTTTTTTTTTATCCGTTTCTAACATTGCGACGGTACCGGTATTGTATGGCTTGCTTAACTGTTAAACGTATGTATATAGATGTGTGCTGTGGTACTATAGAGAGAGGGGGGCAGAGAGAGGTGTAATAAATCTTCGTGGAAACGAGTCATAGTCAAGTTATAGTCATAGAGGAAAAACGGTACGAAACCGTCCGTCGTCGTCGTCTTGGGAAGTTCACTCGAGTCTTGTTGTTGTTTTTTTTTTCCTTCATTTTGTGGTGGTCTTTCAATTTCAGTTTCGTTGGTGATCTAGTCAACTCTTTGGACGGGTGATCGTGTTTCATGCGTGACAGTTGTACGGAACGAAACGGGATTGTATGCTCGAGGCCGTTTCGAGTTACCTTTCGAATATATATATTTTTTTTTTACAACATCCTCTTGTGGACTTATTCATTGCGATTTCTTTTTTCGGTAGGTATATCAAGACGAAAAATTCCATGGAATGCTCTGTTTTTTTTTTTGTTTTTGAGAGGAGAATCGTTGCCACATGGCAAATTGGCAGTGTTGCAATTTTTTTGTTTTGCCTCTGGTTCAGACTCACAAGTGACTGAGAAGAAATCGGGAACTGACATTTGCGAGTGAAGAGGTTATGAACTCTGACGTTTTGTAAATGAAAAGTTGTTGAGTTTGCTTTTTCTGAAAATTTCGTGTTTAGAGATGAAGATGGAGTTTGGGATAGGTCACGATAAAATGATGGGATTTCGACCTGAAAACGGGGTTTGTTTTTTTTACATGCTTTGCTTTGGAAAGGCGGACTTTTAGAGCTCCTACAGCGGACAGCGATTTTTTTTAAATACTTCTCCCGGGAAAGGCGAACCTATGACGCTTCAACAGCGCGCCGAGATGCTTGCAGATGATTGTGGATAGATGATAGCTCTGCAGTAAAATGTTTGTAGTCTTTTAGAAATATATGTCTCCAAGAATCTTTGGAACTCGCTTGTCCTATAGCCCAAGGAGTTTTGGAACAGTGCGATGTTCTCGAGGTCGTCGCTAAATATAGTGTTAGGTGAGGTTCATTTAGCTGTTTGTATTGTTAGATTCGCACATTGCCAAATTTCGAGGAATAACCTCATTTAGGTCTTTATAATATCTGCCATGGATATATACTTAAAGAATGGTGGGTTGGTTGAAAGTGACTGCCAGCTGGGAAACGCCAACACACTTAGACCAGCATAGGTCCATTGTGATACCACGATTAAAGAATAGCCTGTGCGTGTTTTTGTTAGTACTTTTGGACACTTCGACAGTTCTTTGTACCAACACTTGAGCGGGTCAATATGACTTGTTGACGTCGACGTAACATTGACGGTGACGACGGCAACACTGAATCAATGGGGTAGAATGCACCCACCCACAACAAATATCCCATAAGAGAATTTATGTCAAATAATGTCAAATGTCAATTATTTAAGTACATAAGCCGAATAAAAACTTACTTTGATTTATAAACGTCATTCTATTTTTGACCGGAAGGATTATGGAAAAACTCACCCAGTTGTTGCAGCAGCTTCTATCCAAACTTGCAAAAGTATCACGTAGTTATGTATGGTATTTTATTAAGAGGGATGGGATTTTCATTACCGGCTTAAAAATTGAAATTTGCAATTCATTCAAATGCCTAACGGCTTCATTTACACTGACGGTTTCGTTGGCTCTAACTTTTGATCACCCAGACCCAATTCTCTTGGGAACAAAGAGCACTCCTCGAACTTATATAATATGTATTTTCTAATAAGTTCTAAACGGTCGGGAAGTGTCATGAGCAGCATGATGAAACTGCAAACTATAGAAAATATTTTGACGCCTGAGATTATGAAAAAATACGTCAGGAACAAAGAAATCTCTATTGACAAAACTATTAGGTACCTACCCCTACTGAAACACACAAGGAGCTGTATAGCGTCACCCAAATATATAAGACTTAGGCCCTAGTTATAGCTATCATTGAAATGCATCATTGAAAATATTGTTTTCCGATTTTAAGACGAATAATCAAACAATATTGGCTTTAGTTGGTATCAAGATAAAGCTAATCAATTGTGGAATTTGTTTACGAAAGAAATTACTTAATTCTGATTAAAACTTTTAATCCAATTTTATTATTTCACTGATCGAAATCGATTTCAATGAACAGCTGATTCTCGTTTCTCTAATTTGCAACCCAATCGTTTCACTGATGTGTTCGATTGCCATTCTATTCTCAGCTGTCAGTTTTGCTTTCAATGATCAACTCTAACCTCAAAACCTAGACTTGTTTGTTGAAAAGTCACTGACAGGTACTTCCACTGACAGGAATTTTTCAATGATTGCTATAACCGACTTGTCAAAAATATGAAACCACCATTCCACTGATTTGTTCCAATGATGCATTTCAATAATAGCTATAACTAGGGCCTTAGATGGAATCGAAATATAAGTCTAGTCAGCTATAGGAGATATTTCATGGAAGGGTTTCTTTTCAACCGGCCAATAGTCCCTTATTGTGATGGCTTTAGTTATTCTATAATAGGTCTCTGACCACGGACGATCCTAATGCATTCTATTAAGCTCTTGTCCCCCAATTTTTAGCAGCGAATGGGTATTAGGGGTATTAGCCCCCCCCCTCCCCGACTGTTTAGCGTTATCTAAGCTCTGAGCACTGAGTTCGTCAACAATATTATAGTGTCTTCCTGTACCTAGGTATTTCCAATATACACCGAAAGAGGTACCGTCAACTGCCCTAACTTTGACCGGGTCCCTCTTCAGAAAAATTCAAAAAATGTTCGATTCATTTGGGCACTAGAGGCGCTGAAAAACTTGGTCAATGTTAGGGATCCGGGCAAAGTTAGGGCAGTTGACGGTAGTACAATGGACTGGAATAAGTACCTAGGTACTTGAGTTTCCCATCAGGACTTGAGAAGAAGACTTGTCTCTAATCTGACAATAATTTAGGACTTGCGTTTGAATTTTCTATGACAATGTGTCATTTCAACTCATTGCCATGTCATGAGTTATCAGTAGAAATATGACAACCCTTCACCCCGCTTTCTATTGAAACTTCTGTTGGCGGAGAAACATACTTTATTCTATCCTTCTGCGAAAGTGACCTGGATATGGAGAACACTTAAAGCGAAGTATGTACCTACTTATAAACACTTTTAGTGTCCAGATTAAGTTTCGCAAACTCAAAGGGCCTTACCAATAATCATTTTTCGGCTTCAATTTAAATATTTTGACGGTCACAATAGATAATTTTATATAGAAATGTTCGCCATTGTAACTTCGTAAAAGTTAGCCTGGACACTAAAAATGATTATTAGTACCGCGGAAAGTAGAGACATTTTCCATATAAAATTAACTATTGTGACCTACAATGTACTTAATGTAGAGATTAAAAATTATTATTAGCAAGGTCCATAGTGTCTTATAAAAAAAGGCTACCTACCCACGATAGGTAGAAATAAAAACCGATTCAAAGCAATCTCTAGCCATTTTTAAGCTTCAACTTAAATATTTTGTAGGTCACAATTTATTGATAATTTTACATGAAAAACTTCAACAATGTGACTTCTTAAAATTCTCCAGACTATGATTACAAGTACCGCACCGTGTGTACATTCTATTTAATTCCATAAGTTTGATAGTGAGTGCATAAATATGTAGGGGGATATCGTGAATAGATCCCTTAAAACTCAGGGTACCTAGGCAAAAGTAACCGATGCGACTATAAAAAATGTTCAAAATTTAATATATTTTTATGATAATAAAGCTAGTGAATCGTCAGGGTTTTGTGTATAGTACATATTATATACCTAGCTCATATTTAGAAGGATATTGAAGTGAGTTAAATACCTATAATTTTGAAATAGTCCGGTAGTGAAGCAAATTTTTTAGCTCCCAATTTAACATCAAGTGCTTCGCATCAATTTTGTCATTATGGAGACCAAGCAATGAGCTAAAAAAGTTCAGAAAGTTTTTAAATCATCCACATAGTGAATACTTACTAGCGTGTGGGTTTTACAAAATAGCAAACTTTTCCTCAAAACCAAAAATCAATGTTTAACAACCCTATTCCATCACAGTACTAATTTCCAATTCTCTTTTGTGATGCTTAATTTGCATTTGGTACTAGCTATCAGAATTGATGCGAGATTCATTACAGGATTGTTAGTGCATGCAGTTCTATATTTAACTATTTGAAAAATTTCCATTTAAATTGTGAAACGCATTTAAAGCTTGATGATAGTAGGTATAGCTAGTGAAGTGAAACTCTAATTCCATTTTTATTAATATAACACTTCCCATTGCATTGCTTTCCAATTTACTTCACATCAGGAGACAACTTTAATTTTTTTTTTTGTAATTTAATTGGTGTTGTGTGTTCCTCATTATAGCCGGCTCTGATGTTGATGGTGACTTTCCTAACTCACTTGGGCAGTTATTTATCAAAAAAAATTATGTGGATTTGTATCTACATTCCATCTGTAGTAACAGTTGGCATAGACATGTTCAGATGTTTCCTTTCAATATAATTTCCTCGTACTTAATTATGGGTAATCCTGTTTTCTTTGCGGAAGATTAAGTCATTCATATAGACTGGTTAGCGGTTGATGCGATGTGACTTTTCCTTAAAAATTTAGCAATAAACCTGACAAGTTATGCTGGTTACCATATTCAGGGGCAAACTGTTTTCAATTTGAAAACAGGTGATTTTGATGGGAAATGTGGAAATTGTAGTCCTAGAAACGTTGGAATGAGTTGAGATATATTAAAATCAATATTTTAAAATTGTATGTATGTATGTATGTATTAGAGACATTAGCATAGGCCTCGGCCCTCATTGAAGCTAACCTCTGGGCCTCCGGGTATCGTAGAATAGCGCCAATACAAATGGACAAACTAAACCCGTAAATAAGTTGATTGAATAATTACAGAGACGTAAATATTCAAGGTTCTTACATATTACCGTTTGAACTGTGTTTTGGAACTTTCTCCTGAGGGATCTTATCAAAGTAACGCTGGACCTTTGACGATGTTATTATACCTGGTGGCACCCAGGTGTAACCCAATTGTCGTGGATCTGATTCCCATTGTGTTGGCGAAATACTCTTGAAGCTGAGGCGTTCGCGAACCGTTGTGACGATGTTACACATTTTCGGTTAAGTTTCTAAACTTAAAATAAACATGTCTAACTAAATTACCTTTTCAGTAGCTTCGTACAGATATTTGATAAAAATGCACTCTTCTTGAATCTGTCATTTTATAATGGTTACATCGTTCACCAACAGTTCGAACTTTGCACTGTTCTGCCAACTTGGCTATTCTCTAATTCGTCCAATTTTGTGACTATCTTCAGTATACTAAAGGGGCTGGCAAATATTATTAACTATTTAGTATTTATTCATTAAAATCAATATTTTAAAATTACATTTAAAGTGTTTCATGAAGAACACAAATACATTATACAGAAATGAAATCCTTTCCAAGGAATTTAATGATGCCTGAAAATTGCAGTTCCTTGATGGGTCGAATGTTGTTCCAAAAAAAATCAAACAAATGACGCATCAAAAAAGGACGAGAGTTTGAAGGGCTAACTTCTCAAAATTAGGAATTCGTTGGTGTGACTTTATTTTTGGGATGAATGGAAGGGACATACAATTGAATGCCGGCTGAATAGAGAAGCTTTCTCGGCACAGTAATGCTCTCGGATGTTCTGCAGATACTCCTGAGAGGTGGGTTAGTGGAAAAAAAAAAACATTGGGTTATATATTTTTCCAGGATTTCCACTAGCTCTGCTGCCTAATAGTCTAACGACTAAGCTACTGTCCCAGATATATACGTGAATTATTTAACAGTTATCTTTTATGACCAGTAGCTCTGACAAATTCGTTTCGGTTATCACAATATGGTTATCAGAATTGTTTAAAAAATGTTCTTTTAGCATACTTTTAGTACGTCTGGCAAGGGTTTGGCTGCGCATAAGACGTCTGGGACCTATATTTTTGTGATCAGGACAGTCTGTTCTTTCATTTAGTACTATATTCAAGTGGTTATATAAAAAATCCAGATTTTGGAAAAAAAAACACGTTTTCAACCTACTATTACTAACCTCAGCTGCAACTAAGCGCTGCCAGACTTCGACATTGGAGTTTACCTTTACATTTGACACCTTTCTGTTCATGTATCAGCTTTTTGGTTATACTTTCACGCCCAAAATTTGCTGTGGGCTCTTAGACTAGAACCGTTTGACATTGAATGTGCCAAATTCAATTTCAGCTAACGGTTTCTATTTAAAAAAATTATTTAGCGTTTTTTTGATAGTTTCGAAGAAGTTGTTAAATTTATTAAACAACTGTAAACTGTAAATAGAACATATAAGGCGATGTCAAAAATGGCAACCTAAACCTTTACATTTGAGACCTTTCTGTTCATGTATCAGCTTTTTGGTTATACTTTCACGCCCAAAGTTTGCTGTGGGCTCTTAGACTAGAAACGTTTGACATTGAATGTGCCAAATTCAATTTCAGCTAACGGTTTCTATTTAAAAAAATTATTTAGCGTTTTTTTGATAGTTTCGAAGAAGTTGTTAAATTTATTAAACAACTGTAAACTGTAAATAGAACATATAAGGCGATGTCAAAAATGGCAACCTAAACCTTTACATTTGAGACCTTTCTGTTCATGTATCAGCTTTTTGGTTATACTTTCACGCCCAAAGTTTGCTGTGGGCTCTTAGACTAGAAACGTTTGACATTGAATGTGCCAAATTCAATTTCAGCTAACGGTTTCTATTTAAAAAAATTATTTAGCGTTTTTTTGATAGTTTCGAAGAAGTTGTTAAATTTATTAAACAACTGTAAACTGTAAATAGAACATATAAGGCGATGTCAAAAATGGCAACCTAAACCTAGTTAGTGTCGTTTCTATTACTGACATTATGTGAAATTTTAAAAAATGGTGGGAACCAATGCTGCCCAAGAAATGCCTGTTAATAATTTCAAAACTTTTCTTTTTAAGGGCAGATCTATTTGGGCGTCCTGTTATTTCTTTTGTGACTAATTGTAATTATTGCCTTAGTCCACAGTTTTGAATTTTTTCAATAACCAGCTGGAAGGCATTGCTTTTAATTTTGCATAGGCATAGGACCTATTTTGAAAATTAAAAGGAACCTGATGCTGCCCAAGAGATGCTTATTGGTGATTTCAGAACTTTTCTATTTTAAAGGGTATATCTACCTACTCGTTCGTGTTGCCATTTCTTTTGACTAATTGACGGTAACTATAGTTATTGCTTCAGTCGAAAGTTTTGAATTTATTATTGAAATTATTATTATTTAAACTTGCTTATTGAACTTGTTTCGTCACAGTTGGAGTTGAAGGCTATATATTTGTTCCCAAATCTAAGTGATTTTTAAAGGCTTTTACTTAACTTCGTGAAAAATTTGTTATGCTCTAAGCTTAGAACTTTGAAATTTTCCATGCTGGTTGCTGGTTGGGTTGTGAAGACAATGCAATATTTATAAAGAATTTTTGGCCCTTTAAGGGAGACTTTTTCATAACACATGAACCATTAGCCGTATTAACTTAAAACTTTATATGTCAATTATAGATAATTGTTTATAGAAATTGTTTAAAAATTTGGTTTTCTGAAATTTTTCAAGTTGAATACCCAACTCAGAAGAACCTACAATGATCGAGAACGATGTGCGTTTCAGTGGTAGGAAGTCTCTAATTTTTACAATGCACTTAGTCGGGAGATATTAGAATTTTTGTAAGCCACCCAAAAATATTGATTCCCTCATGGCCATGACATCGGCAATGCTTATCACCGTTTGAACTGAACTTTTTCAAGTTAACTTCGAAGAAATTATTGGAAAATATTGGAAATCAAGACGCATTTAGACGATCATTTTTAACTGAACTGTCAACTGAACTGATAACTGATCGTCTAAATGGGGCTTAAGGCTTTTAGGATAACATTGTTAAACCTAGTTTCTTCTTTGTGCGACAAACAAAGTATTTTGTTAATAGTAAGAGTGAAAACTGACTTATCTACTGACTATGTGCTTCCGAGTTGTCTTGTAATAACAATCTGTCTTGGTATCAACTTTGACTAAGTTAAGTACGTGCTTAAAAAGTATGTAGTGGCCTCAGTTTCACAATTTTTTTTTACATTTCTTCCATTTTTGGTCAACTGTCTAGATAGGTTGGCAATATCTTTTTCCATTAATGTTATGTCAGTAGGTACATTCGTGGATCTTCGGATTAACCTCGGTGGTCATCTAGAAAAACAGCTATCTGTTTGGTTTTGGACTTTACTTAAAAATATTGCAAAGGTTCGTGTGCTGACAGTTTTAATGCTTTCTATTGATATTGGTCTCTTCCAATAATCATTTTTAACCTTCAACTTTTTTATTTTTATTTATTTCCGCCTAAAATTTAATAAAGCATTTTTGAGTTGGCAAAATGGTTAAGAAAAACGATTTTTTAATGCAAACCTTTAAGAAAAATTTAAGGCCGTAATATTAATGGCTTCTTCTTTAAATAATCGCACGGCTTTCACTGTAGGTGCCCAAAAATGATCTTCTCCTTTCTTATTGTTTGGCGAGGTTATATGGTCAAGAATATAGGGATCAGAATGCTCCAACTTTACTGCATAGGTCCACTGTGACCCACTGGAGTTCGCCGAATCGTCCTCAAAAAGTATCACGGTTTCGAATTACTTTGTCACTGAGGCTAAGTTTTTTTTTTTGATTTGTATATCTACAAATTTTAGTTTGACTGCATAGACAAAAACCTTTCTCCACTCTCTTTCCTTGTATAAAAAGTCACCGATATCCTTCTGCATGTCCCAGACTATATCTTTGCAAATCTTTGATTGGTTCAGAGGTCCTTTCGAATTTATAACATTTTAGTCTTTGTACCCAACGGTTTCGATTTCTCTCAAATAAGTACAAAGTACCTTCATTTAGAAGCAGTTTCGTCAACGGTATTGTTCAGATACTATTTCTGTGCATGTACTGTAGCCCTGGTTCTCTGTCAAATTTGGATTTGAATTAAATTATTCCGCAAGTAGGTTCTGTTTTTGGAAGAAATCAATATTCATAGTTGTATTTGCACTCCTCGTCTTGATTTTGAATTATTTTCATCATCAGTATGAGCATTCTAGAGTTGCATCTGTAAACAGATAATAGTAAATCGACAGTGCGTGATTTCCATTTAACAATGCGCCCAGATAGCGCCTTATAAATAATACATTTTTCGAAACGCAAATCATTTACGCCTGTATTGTATTCTGTAGACATTTCTATAGTCCATATATTGAAATAGAGATTGTGGATGGAACTGCAAATGTACAGTATCTACACATCTTCTGCACGCTATTGCTTCTGTGATGATAATTTCAAATCTTTGCATATTCGAATGAACATAGACTTGTATGTAGTTCAATGCATTTGTAATCTTCAAATGCAGATGAGTATTCTTGACGGCATTACCATGCAAATGGAAAATTATATTCAGAATTCTCTATCAGGGTAATGATGTGCTAAATAAATTATCATATATGCAGTTTGTTGCTGACAAGTTTATTAGCTAAAAAAATTAAAAAAAATACTTGCTGCAATATAAATAAACATAAGATATTGTAATTCATTTGATCGCCCTTCAAGTGAGTCACTTAATCTAAACTGCACTTATCAGAACGCATTTGTCACATAATCAGTGTCAACACTCAGGGTGACAAATGTTCATTTGACATATGTCAATGGTTTTCTCATAATTAGACAAAAAAAACAGTATCTTCACTGTTTCAGATAAGATAATATACGTATTTCTTGCTTCCACTGAAGCAGCAAGGCCATGACAACATTCATTTTGTATAATTTCTTAAGAAGTCATTAGTAGATGTTATGCTAGATACTGCCTCCTCTTGGCCTTGGGAATTGTATTTTGTATTAACATAATTAATATTAGTATACGCTTATAGTTGTTATATGTCAGCTCGTAATGAAGGTAAAACTGGTCAGCGAGTGGCGTATCCGTTTCCCGATTTGATTTATTGCCATAGATAGCACGAAGTTCGAAGCTCTCCCATATAGTGTCAGTAAAGATATTCAAGTTCAATCTGTTAATAGAGTTGGAGTTACTTAATAGATGTTTCTTAATATGGTCATTTTTATGTCGGTTTGAGTTTTCGGGTATTTTTCAAAAGGTGGGATTTTGGGGTTTGGGTAATTTGCACTTGTGTATTATGTAGGTTTCCCACTCTGTTAAAGGTTTAAACGAAACTGAGCTAAAAGTGTAGTTTAACCTTACACTGTAAACCTGGGGCTTAGACTTAATAGTTGAACTCAATTTTGATTTTAAAATGTTGTTTATAATAAAGTTATGTAGTTCATCAAAAAATTAAGCAATTGACTTTTAAATTTTTTAGAAAAAGAATTTATAATTTTACCGTACGTAAAAAAACTTTGTCTGTTCAACTTCTCAGTTAATTCCGCAACATTTTCCACTGAATTCCTATGAAATGCGGGGGTTAAATGTTTCAGTTTCTGTTTCCTGTTTTTACGGATGCATTTTACTGATGGCTATAACTGTCCCCCTTACCTAATCTAATGTCGGTCATCTATGCAGCCGACAAGCATGTGACAGAGAAGCTTTAATCGATTGCAAGGGTATACAAACTGATCCAATTTTTTTGGAAATGTCAAGGTTTCTCTTATGACAGATATCAGTCTAACCCTGCTCAACATTTTTCGCTTTCCAAATTTGCATTTTCAGAAGTACCCGTGATTTGTTCGCAATATAAATGGCAACACGTGCCACTTACCCTTAACGGGACTTAACAAAAAATACTATGATATAAGTACCTATGCATAATCTATCTATGTTATGTAGCTTGACTTTTAACCTTGTTATTAATTATTGCTACCTAATGGCTATACCCATTTGTATCTTCGAACTGATATACTAAATCAACAAATTAAATGTTGCCTGACATATAAAAATAATGATGCATCACTAAAAACAAAAATCAGTGTCAGATTATTAGCCATTTGAATTCCCGATTACATCTGACATTTAGATGCGGACAAATAGAAAATATTCCACAAATGTTGAATCACTCAATTACATGCAATTCCTTTTAACATTAGATACCCCACTCTTCATCGGTAATTTATTTTGCAAACATTCTGACACAACATCACTGACAACCTCCATATATCTATGTATCTATGTCGGTCGGTTGGTCGGTCAGTCAATTAGCAAATTTTCTACTTCCACTTCCAAGCTATGTTGTAAATATTTGAAAATCCAACAGCAGACAAAAAATAAAGTAAAAAACGAAAACAAAAGAAACACTGAACCTCAAATTAGCACATAACGAACTCTCTCAAAACTATCTATATACAGCATAATACAATTCCACATCTATCCATCCGTGCTTTTCGCATTCGCACATGAGATTACGCAGAAAGTACACAAACAAAGACCACCACCAACAACAACACCAACTACATCATCATCATTATTTACTCCACGTTTTGTGTGATTTTGTTTTGCCAGAGTGAATCTCCGGCAACGACCTTAGATAAAGAGGTCTTTTCTTGCAAAAAAAAAAAAAAAATAAAAAATAAAATTATATGACGTATATGTATAATAAAATAAGTATCTCTATCATGTTTCAGTTCTTCCCGTGTTTGTGCATAAAACTTGTTAGAAATTAAAAAAAAAAAAAAAAAAAAAAAAAAACAATTTAAAAGTTTTATATGTTAAAAATAAAATAAAGTCTACAAGTCATATATAAATCGTAAAAAAGTGTTTTAGTGTCAAAAGCTGTGTTTAGTGAGCTAAAAAAATAATAATTAATATCCACAACCATCAAGTGATTAAATTCAAAGCTAAATATCAACTTTATGTTCAACACTCATCAATGAGAATTAGCATCAGCGGCTAAGGGCTAAAAGGCAAATCGATTTAACGGGTATGTACCTAAATATTAAATTTTTTTGGTTGGGCCTTCTACATGAACTTTCTGTGACCATAATTCTATTTTATCGCAGTTGCTGTCAGTATGAGTAATTACCTTCGAAGCGCGTAATATTTCGTGTTTTTTTTTTACTTTGATTTTATATCTCAGACGTCAGTCGTTCGTAACCATGTGTGTTTGGCGGCAACAACAACAACTGAGCCCGAAAATTTTTCAACTCCAAACAGCGAGGGTATATACCGCTCACCTATCTGTCTGTCAGCCTCTTAGGGATTTTCCACCATTCGTTTTGGGGATAAGGATTTTTTATCACCAGCAGCATCATTATTCACTAGGGGGGGATAGATTTGTGGGTTTTTTCTCTGAATGTAAACAAAAATTTAAAGAAAAAAAAAAAATTTACATAGGTACCTACCTATATCTACACTTATTTTTGCGTGAAGGAAATCGTCCTTTTTGGTAGGTGCGGATGGTGTTGTGTTAGAATGTCATGCTATGCGATAATTTCCTTTGTAATTTTCATTTTTTTTTACTCTGCTCCGTTTTCTGTCACTCGGATCGTGTTAACAAACGGGAGGTTGTAAGGTTGTAAGGTTGTTAGGTGATAATGTGGTTACATTGTCGGGAGGCGTGTATTACAAGGACACAGAAACTGAAGATGAGATTAACAGACAAATAAAGGGGAAGTTTCTCTATCTATCTACAATATGTGTATGAATTTCTGCTGAAGAAAATTTAAATTTATTTAATTTGCTTTATTGGATTGGATGCTTAAAGGTAACGGTACTTGGTTTGTGGGGTATACGTACCAACCGGAAGTAATGTCTCCTTCAAACGGAAATAAATACTCGAATGTAATGTGCTATTTACTAGATTGGAAATGGCAGATGAAAAATATTTATTTCAGCTGTTTGCCAAGGTTCCGCTTGAGGGCACAGACATTACACTAGATGTTTAACACCGTGATTGTGGTGTCTTAGATACATGTTGTGTAATTTATGAAGATGTGAGTGAGTGACATCAAAGATTAGATAATATTAAATTTATTGAAATGTTCTTGTAAAAGGAAATTTACTGAAATAGTTACTTAGCGGATACATACGACATATTTTGGGTAGGGGTAAGAAAAAACTCAATCAAGGGTTCACGGATACGGTACAGTTTTCGAATATCTTTTGAATAAACCATTGACAATGTACTACTGTTTTTGGAAAAGGCAATTTTTTTATTTTTTTTATTTACTAGCTGTACCCGCACGATTTGCTGGAATTTTCTCTCTGCTTAAACTTGAAATAGAGCAATACGAACAAAACAAAAAAAGAATCATGAAAATCTACGCAGAAGTTATCGAGTTATAACGTCATCGAATTTCACACCATAGAAGATGTCTTTTGTATGGGAGGTGCCACGCCCCGTTGTCCAATTTTAACCAATCGTCACAGATGCACTTCTGACTCAAAACCTAAGATTATCTGTAAGTTTGAGCTCAACCGATTCGGTGGTTTTCGATATGTACGATTTTGAATGTTTTTTTTGTATGGGAGGTGCCACGACCCTATGTCGAATTTTGACCAATCTTCACAGACAATATTCTGAGCCAATACCTAAAATTATCTGTAAATTTGAGCTCAATTGAGTAGGCGAATTTCAAGTTTAAAGTAGCCAAACACAAATCACGATCCATCTTTATATAATAATTCTTCTGTACGTGTTTGTAACCGAACTCCTCCTAAACGGCTGGACCGATTTAAATGAAATTTTGTTTGTGTGTTTCAATGAGTCTAAGGATGGTTTAGAAGATTCACAATCGGACCCGGTAGGTGGCGCTGCGATCCGATTCCACAAAATTTCAAATAATGAACACTCAACAATAAAACAAATTTAAAAAGCAAGAATAATATCATGAATAACATTTTAAATAATATACACTCAACAAAAAAAAATCATGAATAATATTTCAAATAATTAACACTAAATAAAAAATCATAAATAAAATTTCAAATAATAAAACGGCCGCAGAACAATTGACGGACAATGAAAATGTACCTAGGAGCAGGCAAAACAACGTTGGCCGGGCCCGCTAGTTTTTTATATTTTTTTTTATGTGAAAAGGTCTGTTAACTAAAGTTACCGAAATTGGTCTTGGGCTGCTACCAAAATTTAAAAGCGAAATTTGTATTACTCCTCGTTTTTCCCCATCCAAAGACTCTGGACCCGACTTAAGGTTTTTAAATCTTCGTAAAAGTTGTATATTAATGTTTGCTCTCTTTTTGATTACCAGAGATTTTGTAGAAGGGACCTTCGACGAAAGCTGCAGTTGAATGCCTCTATTTGCTCACCTCAACTTAGACGAGCTCCTCCTCTTGTATTAACATTTTACAGTAGTTAATAAGTCATTCAGTGGACATGATAGAACTTTGACAGTTAACTGCTTCCATATTTGAAAATATTTTTCGGGTTTTCTGCTGTCATTTATTTTTGGTATAGTAACCATTTTACCATGGATTAAACAACCCATCGAAATCGTAAAAATATATTGTCAAAATTGAAATTCTATTTCCCGAATGTTCCTAGCGATACGTACGAGTTACAGTTGTAATAAAGGGTTTTCCGAGCGCACGATTCATCGATTTACGAAAAAAATTCTGGGAATTCTAGTGGTTAACTCCCGTGGTAAAGTTATCAAAGTCAAAAACGGGCAGTCGACAAAGAATTTGTCCGCGATGATACAGAGTGTGTCCGAGAACGAAAACGTCTCAATTTCCACGTCACTCTAAACACCTTGACCTTTCCAAATTGACGGAATGATTTGAGCCGGCTACAATTGTTTAATAACTGAAGACTATAGGTAAGGTACTTACCATGCCATTCACGTATTCGGTGATTGGGCCCAGTTGGAGCAGTTGGCCATCATTCCCAAAAAAATAATCTTAGTTGGACGGCTGCTACATGAAGGCAAAACATTAATTTTCGATTTTGAAGGAATGAAGAACCAAGGGGGAATATGCCAAAAACTTCGCCCAATGATAGCTGACAGTTTGCCATTGCCAATGGCATAATTGGACCTAATTTTTCAAAAATAAGCGTATGCCCTGCCTTGGCGGGATGCGCCTTCAAAAAGAATGTGCCACGTTCCACAAATTAAACGAAACACTGAAGATATTTAAGGCAATTTTTCGGGCGTAGCAATTTCGCGAAGTGCTAACTTTAATTGGGCACAAAGATCGTAGATTTGACGGCCTTAGACTTTTTTCTTTTGTCGACATTTAGTCTCTCGTCTGTAGCTAAAAAGCCAGCAACAATTGTCGAAATTGAGGCCAACTTATGCGCCCAAGTCCTTCCAAATTGGAGCTTTCGGATCAACGCCGTCAAGCACAGCTGTGCAGGTCATAAATGAAGGATGTTATTTTTAAAACATAGAATACTCTTTGACGTAAAATTTGAAGATCTGGTCTACTATACCTAAATCACCTCAAATACATCGTTTTGTACTTAAAGATGTATCGGGCTTAATGAGTGACCCTTGATGCGTGCTTGGGAAAGTTGGCAAGCACTTTTCTAACCAAGGTCGATTTCCTACCCAAACCTTTCAAACGCAATACAATATTTTGATAGCATTATCTGTCAGAAAATCTCATACTTTGACCCCTAGTATTCAGTCTAATATTATCTACCTATAATTAACATTTTCTACAGAATCAGGGAATTTTTCTGTATGACAATAATTAATGATTTTTGCATTCAGCTGTACAAACAATCGAAATGGAAAAATAATACTTAATGTAATCGTCAATTTGCAAACAAAATGGAAAGTTCCCCCTCATTGCTCATCACTAGCGAACAAAAGAGGATAAACAAAGAAAAACAATTCGCAGACAAACTATTAATAAAGCAACCATCCACTTGTTCAAAAACAAAACGAAACAAGCAATCAAATTAAATTGCAAACAAGTAATAAAAACATCTCAAAGATGAATGGAAATCCAAGTTGGTAAATGAATATGAATAGACAGAAAGAGAGAGAGAGACACTATGCTGTGGTTTTGTGATGACAATGACATTAAAAATCCTTGAGGTTAGGGAATTTTTGACACGTTGTCTTTTAATGTAGTTACATATATTAATTTTTAATTTTTTGTGAATATACATAATTCAAAATTTACCATAACGTGTATTATTGGTCATCAAAGGAATATAAATTCGACTCTAATGGATGAAACGATCTTTTTAGCTGAGAGATTAACAGTAGAATATAGTCAAAACCAAGAAGTACGTATTTCAAAATGGATTTCATAAAATTATTTAATAATTTGCACTCTGTATACAAAACTCGACTTGGACTATTGACGTATTAGCCATAGCAGTATGCCAATGTGTGCTTTAAAATCTTATTTGACTGTCAATTGTTAAACCGGTCATGGCGAGAGAATTTAAGATGTTCAGAATTATAACGAGTGTCATTAAATATTTTTATTGGGATACTTATAATTAGGCCAACCAGAAATATACTCTAAAAAATCAGTATTAAGTGCTTAAAATTATATCCTCAACTAGCGGGCCCGGCAAACGTTGTTTTGCCTGTTCGCACATTTTCATTCTCCGTCAATTGTTCTGCGGCCGTTTTATTATTTGATTATTTATTTATGATATTTTTTTTGAATACCTATTTATTATTTCAAATTTTACTCGTGAATTTTTTTGTTGAGTGTATATTATTTGAAATTTTGTTCATGAGCTTATTCTTGCTTTTGACATTTTTTTATTGTTGAACGTTTATTTTTTGAAATGTTGTGGAATCTGATCGCAGCGCCACCTACCGGGTCCAATTGTGAATATAAACCATCCCAAGATCCATTCAAACCCACACACAAAGTTGCATTAAAATCGGTCCAGCCGTTTAGGAGGATTTCGGTTACAAACACGTATAGAAGAATTATATATTATATATAATATAATTTGCCGGGTCCGCTAGGGACCCGGCAAACGTTGTTTCGCCTACTCGTAGGTACATTTTCATTGGCCGTCAATTGTTCTGCGGCCGTTTTATTTAAGCGATGTGTCCGGACTGATTCTGTACTCCGTGTGCTTCGACCGTTATTTCGTTACGTTAGACGTGTGCCCAGGAATCCCGTTCACACTTCGCGCGATTGTTTGTTTGGACAATGCACATCAATGTCTACAATTTTACAACTTTAGCTCCCACTGGTGTCGAGAAATTTATGAGCTTCTTGCTTTTTAATTTTTTGTTGTTGAGTGTTTATTATTTGAAATTTTATTCATGAACTTTTTGCTTTTTAATTTTTTTATTTATTGTTGAGTGATTACTTTTGAACTTTTGTGGAATCGCAGTGCCACCTACCGGGTCCAATTGTGAATATAAACCATCCCAAGATCCATTCAAACATACACACAAAGTTTCATTAAAATCGGTCCAGCCGTTTAGGAGTAGTACGGTAACAAACACGGACAGAAGAATTATATATATAAAGATAGATTTTAAAGTGACACACATTGGGAAGCACACAGATGCCGTTGATCCTTCAATTTTATTATATAGGTACATCAAAGTTTATTGCTACCCGCAATTATCCAATTCTAACCAATCTAACTGTTGGCACTACATTCAATTCAACGTGTCGCCACACAATGATGTAGTTATTGTTATTATGATATCTTCAACTCAATTCAATCAATAAAAAACCAATTTACCTGCCGTACAAAAAGTGTGCCATGAATCTGTTATAAAATGCACAATAATAACCCAGTTTGGTGTAGGTGCATAATTCAATCATAAATAACGACAAAATGACCTGCAAACTATATTATAATCCCCCCACACCCAATATTCTGTGCGGTCAAATTTGTTATTTCGCTTACCAATTACAAAAGATACAGATACACTGCGAAAGATACATTAAAAAAAAACATAATATGTAATAATTAAAAAAAATGCTCAACCGGGTCACAGTAATTCCATTTCGATAGGTCATCTGTAATGACATTCGATACCGTTACTCGTACTCGTACTTGTACCTCGCCTACCTAAGGTGGGTAGCTACGCGTATGTGTATCCATATGGGTAATCCCAATGCAATTCAATTAATTCCTTATACTCGCATTAAAGTTTTAATTTTGCGTGCTCTTTGGCCATCATCTCATTGTTCGCACATTTTTCAACGTACAGGTGCCCTGTGCGGCATCATCAGCCACTAAACGAAAGAACCTCCGAGTTATAGTTGGCATTATAAACAAACCGAAACCAACAAGGAAAGGACCCGATGTGGTGCACTGGTGATGGCTGATAGCTAGCATAGGTATCTGCCACCGCGACCGCGGATATTTAATTTCATCTCAAAATGCTTTTCCACATCCGGTTTGGTGTTCTGGACTTATTTTTTTTTTTGATAATGAGCAAAGCTCTTGCAAAATATCCAAATATTGATGGAACATGACCATAATGCAGAGCAGTGCATGTATAGTCGTTCTTATAGCACGATTGCAGTGGTAGTGGAAATGCACGGCAATTCAACTCAAATAGATTAGAGCACGTAATTCTACGTGAGAATTTCACTGCTCGCCGGCAATTCGGAATGTATCTATCGTGGGTATCTTACTTTTTCTTTGTTTCTAGTTTTTTTGGTGGTTCATACTCATACACGATAAACTTTCCCTTGACGTTGCATTTTTTTCGAGCACGATGACAATAGAACAGAATGTACCTGGTATGTGATTTGAGACGATTGTAAATCATTGGACGTTTAATGAAAACTTAATGTGCGTGTTTTGATTTTTCCAAATCACCGCAAAAGATAACAAAGGGAAATCGAAATCTGTCGGCTTTTCTTTGTGCAGATAACGTTTTTATTACTATTGCTTTTCGAGGTTATTATGAATTATGTCCAAACATTTTCATAGTAATTAATGTGTCATGCATAATATATAGAGCTGCAATAATAATTTTTGCCAGCATTTTTTTTTTTGATAACTAATATTTATCGCAAAAAAAAAAAATCCAATTAACTAACGCGTTCTTTAACCCGTGAATCTCTGGGAGAATCTCACGTCTTCATTTAATTTCAAAACACGATTCTGGTAGGTACCTAATGTACCGGGGGTATGTGTTGCCTTCTTTAGTAATTGTTTTCCGTTTGTTTTGGCATGGTATTCAAATTTCATATGTATTACGGTGGCGATGCCTAATTGTGGATCTCACATGTGTAATTCAATCTGTTGAAATAAAATTTGTTCACAAGAGGTTTTACTGACAAGCTGAGTTGTATTTTTTTTTTAAATTAAATTATTTGTAATGGAATGTGCTGTTTTGGGAATGAGTGTGGGAAGTTACCTACATTTTTCGATCGCGATAGAAAGGAAGTACCGTATCGATTTGCTCATTGATGGCACACAATTTTTTTTCTTAGATAAGTCATGTGTGTAGTTAGGGAGTATGCTCAAAAGTGGAGTTGGTAGGTGTAACTTTTATGAAACTACAAGAGGTACTATGTAACAGGTAGTGACTAATCGATTATGCAATAGAGTGGAAAGTTGTACTAGGTTTTGAAGGCTAACTATCCATAAAGCTACCTCTTGTCCAGATGGTCAAACCGATTTATCGATAAATCGATGAAAGGTACTTACACAACGAGGGAAAGCCTTTCTGACTAATATCAAAATTGTTGTTAGACAGAAGAAGATGGGAAACTTTCAAACTTTCAAATCCCCAAAATGTTAATTCAAAATATTTAAAGAAATTTTCGTCTACCTAACCTTGCGCCTACTCTAAATCCAACAGTGACCCCAAACAGGGGTCAAACTCGAAATCTATTTGGGTATTTTGGTTTTTGGGGATTTTGGATTTGGAGATTGGGTTTTGGGTTTAGGGTTTAGGGATATTGACTTGGGGATTTCATTTTGGGGATTTTAATTTTGGAGTTTTCGTACCCAACCCTACTTTGACCTCGTACAAACATAGGGACGATTAAATGAAATGACATCAGCAGAAGAGAAGGAAAAAGAAACTATGCCCAAAATTACACTTAAATGAACTTAAATCTAGCCTATCTACACTTGCCCTAAGCACTTGTTCTCCCACTCCCATGGTCTCTCCATCAAGATTGAGGTTCTCAACAAATTCCAAACACGCCAGATGTCAAGGGAAAACCAACCCACCATTCATGTCCTTTGACATAACCAAAAAGCTATCTTTCTGTTCCAAATGATGATGGTTAGAGTTATAGGTTTACGGCTTGGTGAAGCTGAGTATAGCCTCTTCTTCACTTCACTCAGGTCTTCGTGGACCTATTGTGATACCCTTCGATGGGATTAGCAGTGTTGTATTGTCTTTCTTTCATCCTTCCCGTGGTTAATCGACTTTGTCCAGCCATCTCGTTGTCCTCAGAAACATGATTAGATATTGAGACATTAGAGAGTTCTTGGATTTCCTGGAAGTAGTAAACTTCCAAGTGTTCTGTTGCTCAAGTGACAGACAATTGGGCAGTGACAGAGAAAGTGAGGTCGTCAAATGTCGTCATTCTTGTGATTTAGTTTTATTGTATGACTTCTTAGAAGGTTGTGACCGGTGAGGGCGCCAACCAACTTGGACAGCGATATTCTGTCATATTGAAAAAGTTTGTTGTTCCTGCTTTTGTTGTACTCTGGCCACATCTTCCGTGATATGTGACAGGTGGTTAGTGTTTTCCACCTGATATTGGCTTTCATTCGGATCTTGTATTCCACTCGCTCTCTGAGACTGCAGATTGGTGGGTTGATCGACTGAACTGCCTGGTCTAGGTCCATTGCAGAGCCTTTTCTTGCCACTTAGAGAATGGTTTATCGAAGTCTAAGTACGGTGACATGTAGTCTCTAAATTATGATAGATAGCCCTGTAAAGAGCCCTCCAGTCACAACTCTAGCGAAATGGAAACGTATAAGGTCGTCATTGGCTATCTACTATCTGTAGTAGCTATAGAGTTTATACAGAGTGCTTGACTGAAAAATGGCTCTATTGGGCACATAACTATACCACAGAAGGCAACAAACAGCGGTCGTGGTATCGCGATAGAATCAAAGAGGTTCTACAAGGTGGCTCACAATGTATTTCTTTAGACTTTATCCTTGGAAAAAGAAATTAATGCGTTTATTATTAAACTAGGAAAACCGAGCGGTTCACAAGAAAGTAGATAGTAGTTGAAAGGGTCAACTGCGCCAACTATACAGAGGTTTCAGTCTCCTTAACATCGAATACAAGATCCTATCTGTCATATTGTGTGAACGCCTTAAACGCTTCCTGATTGGCCCCTATCAGAGCGATTTGAAGCCAAGAAAGTCCATCGTCGATACAAATGTCTCACTTAGGCAGATCCTGGAAAAATCCCAAGAAGTCCAAATCGATACTCATCATCTATTTATTGATTTTAAGGCCGCATATGTACAGCATTTATATAGAGACGAGGTCTTCAGAGCCATGTCTTGCTTCGGCATCCCTGCCAAACTCGTATACACTTGTGTAGGATGACGATGGAGAATGCTCGAAGACCTTACCGAAACCTTTGATGCCAAACGAAGATTTAAGGTGACGCGCTGTCGTATGAGACTTCTTTAACATCTTACTTAAAAGAATTGTCCGAAACTCACAGGGCAACACACGAGGCACGATCTTTCAAAAGTCCGTTCAATTACTTGCATAAGCCTATTATGATAATGGCATCATTGCATTTGTAGAACACAGCGAGCTGTCACTGGTAGGTACGTTTGCTAGTATAGAAACGGAAGCGGCTAAAATTGATCTAGTGGTCAACGAGGGCAAAACCAATAACTTTGAAGTATAGTAAGGTACTTTGGCTACCTCGGTTCTGCTATACAATAACATATCAGAGACATTAAACGAAGAATAACTCTCTTGATAACCGCTGCTGTTTCATTTTTGTTTTAAATACTTCTCTCGGGAAAGGCGAAAGGCTTCAATAGCGCCTCGAGATGCTTGCAGATGAGAAGGCAATTGAGTAGTACATGCGAGCCCTATTCCGAAAATCTTTGTGGATTTTGTATAAGACCTTGACCTCTTCGCAGTCCTGCTTTATGGCACTGAAGCTTGGACTCTATCAAAACCGTATGAAGATGAAGATATCCTCGGTCGCTTCGAGAGAAAGATTCTTCGTTAAATGTTCGCTTCCGCTTGCTTTGACGGGCTTTGGAGAATCTATGCCACTTTCCGATACGGTCATACTTCACACACTATTGGGCCCAACTTGTGTTAGGTAGCCGACAGATAGAAAGAATATTTGTAGTGATGCATATAAGGTACGCATTTGTCGACGAAAGTGTCAAAATCTGCACCTGAAAACGTAACAGCTATAAATAAGGGCAGCGAAGAAGATCTCTTTTCTCTTCTCATACCTCATACTCTTTCGGGAAGACACATGTTCTAGAAGACGCATCTCCCAGAAGATCCTTTTCTATGACCGGTTAGATTTGGTGCCAGAAATCGAAATAGTTAGCTGCTGAATTGAGCTTTCTTTTGACAAATAAATGTCCGCAGTACGAAAACGTTAACGTTATTGTTCTCCAAGTCCTTCCGTGACAATTTGTTCTTACCAAATAAAATTGGAACAGTTGAAAGAAACATACAAACTGCGAACAAATACAAAAATAAGTTTCGTCATGTCTATATCGCTACATCAAGTCATTGATTTGTAGTTCCAACTTCCAAATAGAATTCTCTCTCCAACACTCATGAAATTATCAATCATCCTTTCACTTATTGTCGTTAATTCGACACGAACTGCGCCTTATTTCATTGTTTGACTGGAAAAGTCTCTCAGCACAAAAGAAAAGACTTTCACGAGTTCCTAAAAATACACAATCCAACCTTCCAATCAATAACTACACGACAAGTCCTGCCTAGTTACCTACTTACTCGTATATCTATACCTCTTTGAGTTTCTAGTCGAAATTAGAAAGTCCCTTTGGATATACACCATCTGTGCACCATCACAGTCGTGCCATGCTGTATAGCACGTGATTTCAGCTTCCCTCAAATCACATTAAAATGAGAGCTGCTGCCCCATTATCATAGAAGGCAACAATATTCCCTGGAGGCTGTCGAAGTCATATCCGCCTCCAGTCAAAGTCACCAGACATGCACGACATATCACAAACTAATAATTGACATTACAACATGAGAAAGATACAGAGTGAGAGAGAGAGATAGGTTTATGCTTGAATGACCCAAATGGCCAAATGTTTACATTTCTCAGTCAGTCAGTATGAAGCCTGAGGAATACTTTTACACACGATTTGATACAAACAGCCAAATCACTCGTGTAAGCGCTGTGACGTAACCTGAACAAAAGGTATATTAAAAACAAAGCGGGACCTGTGTACAACATGCATCCGTATGAAGGGTAGTTGTCTTCATTCATCTCTTGCGAGGACATAATGCAAAAGGATGAACGGGCAACACCTTTATTCTTTCACCAAAGTTCGTAGTCCGTACAAGAAAGGCGCCTTTCACGCGCCAGTCATTCCACTTCATCTGCAAGCCTACCACGCGTCTCAATGCAGACAAAAGATGTAAAGCACCCACAGAACCCGTCTCGTCTTTCTAAATAACTTCGAGAATGACATTAACGAAAGCAAAACAAATAGAACACCATCCCAGACATAAGCCAAAGCCAACAATAGACAGGCGAAGTGAGGGCGTACATAGAAATAGCAGCGTAATGGTGGCTGGATGGTGGTGGTAACAACATCCAACAACTCAGCTAAAAAAAATATAACAAAACAATCAACTTCAGTCGGAGATAATAGGAACAACAGAAGACAGAACAGAAAAAAAAATACCAGAAATGAAAATCTAACCCACAAAACGCTCCGTAGTTGCGTGTGTTACGGTGTAGTCTAGTCTAGGCCGTTGGGGGAAAAATATACTATATACATAAATGTAAGAGACTACTGATTGCAGATACAGCCCGATGGATGCCAAAGCCCTATGAATAAGGTAAAGCGATGTTCTCCCATTAGTTAGATACAATTGTATCTGCACAGATTCACTCTATCCGTGCAGATGAATATTAATGTGCGCGTTGCAGGTATTTTTATTTTTTTTTTACTGACCATAAGCAGAGTGCCTTTCATTGAATAGATAGGCAGCCATTGGTGGTTGTTATGAGTGTCACTCAGCTGTTGACTGGACAGTGAGCATCTGTATAGCTGGACGTGGACCTGGACATGTCGGTTGGTGGCAACAAACTTTCATATATGGGGATGTTTGAAGATACCTATATCAAACGAGGTCATGACATGATTTTGTGAATGGATTCTGATTGAATTGAATATGCGACATTCCTTTAAATTTCATGAGAGGGACAAGAACGATGCGTTAAATGAAAATTTCATTTACAGCAGTTGACAAAAGCCGACATGTACGAGTGAGTAGTCCCTTTTTGTCAGAAGACATTCTGTCAGCTAAGATAGTGAAATTATAATTGTTTTAGGACAGAGGTAGCCTGCATGTTTTGCATAATTCTTCCGAGCATGTCGATCAGTGATGTGAATTAGTTGGGGTATCTACCCTCAATTTTAAATGTAGACCAAAGTCGAAGTAAACCGCAAAATTTTAGTCACCGAAAAGGACCAATTTTGTATCAAATCTTTAAGATTTTAATATGTAACTACCGATTTATTGTCAGAACCGGATTCCCGGATCTGCATAGCCTAGCCACCTTTACTACTTTTGAAGTACGTACAATTTAGGTATAATAGAAGCCTGTGAATAAGCTCTGATGGCAGGCCTTCTATCTACTATTACATACTTACATTTTTGTAGATCCACCTACTGTATTGGAACATTTTCTGAAGCCTACATATATTTTAATTATGTACCAACGTGTCGAGCTATAGTGCATCCATTTTCTGACACCTTTGCATTTGAAGACATTCATTCAACTAGGATTATTTCAGTTAAAAGGGTGTCTGATGCTGTCTTCACTCTGTGATGTGGTTTTTGTCAAAGGCTGAGGTATTACTCGTCGGATCCCTCAGAGTCTTTCCAAAGAAACACAAACTTTGGAGAAGATGTACAATTTTATTCAACGTTTTCTACCTACTAGACTTAAGACTACCTTAACAATGAGGCGTTTCATTACAACTCATACATGAACTAATTTTGGGAACAAGTTCAGTACATATTATATGTATATAGGTAAATGTATATTGACTTAATTATCGGGCTCCCGACCTGAGACACTGCAGCCTTGCATCCTCTACGATACTCGGCACGCTGCTTAGAGTTGTCCAGAACAAGCGCTCTGGCATCCTCGACGGCTTGGTTTTTGAAACGGAGGTTCGGTCTTCCTTGTCTTCTCGAAGCTGGGGGCTGTGATTCGAAGACCCTTAGCTGGATCATTATTGTCCAATCGCTCGATGTTGCCGAGCCAATGTAGTCGACGTGTTTTGGCTTTTTGGACTACATCCACATCTTGGTACAGCTCATAGAGTTCGCGATTGTATCATCTTCTCCATTCGCCCACCACCACACCAAAATTCCGCCGAAGTATTTTTCTTTCGAAGGATCCCAGTAGCAGCTCTCCCTTCTTGCTTATCGTCCAGCACTCAGCGTTCTTTCGTCCTTCGAGTTAGAAGTGTTGAACTCAGTTGTTTTGCCAAACTGAAGTAGCAACGGTTTCCTAGGGTAATTCTTCACCGGATCTCCACTAGGGTGTCATTCGTGGAGTTCATGTTTACTCCGAGGTAGGTGAACTTCTTAACTACCTCGAAAGTGTTGCTTTCAGTAGTGACGTTTTGCCATTAGAGGTATAGGTAGAAGGTAAATACAGTTGCCATCGAAGTAAAGTCAACCTTATATCAAGGCTTTGTTGTTAGTTTTCAAATTTCTAAGAGTCGGGTGGCCTTATATAATCGAAGATGATTTGCGGGTATATTTTTTAAAAAGGCAACTCCCACGGCTTCAACTAACAAGCCCCTCCAGCCAGCTCGGTCCCTCACTAGCTGCTTTCAGTTACGCACACCAAGTTAGTTAAGGTCGTTCTCCAAGGTAGGCTCTTCCTCTGCTGCGTTGTTCCTCAGGGGTGGATTCGTTCGTTGTTGTCCATACGCTCCATGTGTCCCAGCCATCTCAGCCATTGTATTTTTAGCTTTTTGACCAGGTCATCCCAGAAGCTTTTCATCCGCTTTTGACAGGGTCCATGCTTCTGCACCAGGACCGGTATGATTAAGGTCTTATATAATATCTCCTTGGTTCTATGAGAGAGGACTTTACTTCTTAGATGCCTTCTTAGCCCGAAGAAACCAATACCTAGCTTTGTCAATACCTAAGATTGTCTTTAAATTTGAACTCAATCGATTTGGTGGTTTTCGAGATATAAGATTTTGATTTTTTTTTGTATGGGCGGTTAACTACATAAAAACTTATTATGGTCTTTTAGGTACGACTTTAGGTACGTGCCTTATAAGGCATTTTTTCTCTAAATCGAAGATTCTTAAGGCCACAGCATCGATGTATCTATTCTCTAGGCTTAGAGCTATACTAACACCTTTCTGAGAAGTTCGACGTCGCTGTATATCTTGTAAGTTTTGCTCTTAAATCTCCTCCTCCAAAGCCCGTCAATGGAAACAAATATAATTTGAAAAATGTTGCGTTCAAAATTAAACCAATCAAGGATATAATGTATTGTCATCCATGTGTCTGCAACATGGTTCGTTCTGGCTCTTAGTTGAAATTTAGGTAGCCACAGGTCTTTGCTTAAGTCTTATTACATTTAAACCTTTCTTTTACGTTTTGTCATGTTGAAAAGACTATGAAAATACTTTTACAACACTGGCCCACAATATTTGCTCATTGCAAGTTGATAAAACTTCCGAGAAGGTCAACTGCTTCCTCATAGAACTGTCGACCCTTTCTCGTCCATATGTATTGCATATATACTTGACCGCACTATTTATCAAAGCAGTCTCTAATCGGGCAACAGTCGCCATTTCAGTAGCTGCATTTCGGACAGCTTCTTGACCTCGATGCCACAGGTTTTCGGTTGTCAAAACTGCTGGATAATACTTATCAAGAGGTAAGGAGAGTGCATTCCTCCGTTGCTGTGACGTCTGTAATATCCATAGAGTCCAGTTCTATGTTAGCCTCTCTATTAAAATGTTCAACCACCACTACAACAATTTCAACGCCCTTAAAATGTCACATCCTTATCTAGCTCCACCTTTCGCTATATACCTACCTAACCTATAGTTCTACTAGGGCATTGGTTCCTAACCTTTTCAATGTTGTTACCCCTTTGACCTATTAGCGAGAAATAGTTTAACCCCCTCCCCCACCACTCTTTAATTCAAACCCATCATCAAAGAAAACAATATCTACATGAAAGTACAAAATGTTGTTTTTATCAATTATAATAAATTATAATAAATGCGCAGTAGCGCAGTGGTTAGTGTGCTGGACTACTGTGCGGGGGATCCCACTATCCAAGGTTCGATCCCCGGAAAAACCCAAATTACATCTTAAGGTTTTTTTCTACTGCGCCACCTCTCGCGAACGTCTGACAAACATCCGAGAGTATAACTGTCATGAAAAAGCTTCTCAATTCAGCCGTTCGGACTCGGCATAAAATTGTAGGTCCCTTCCATTCGTCCCAAAAATAGAAACTCACACAAACGAATGGTTGCGAGAAGCTAGGCCTAGGGTGTCTACCGCCTGTTGCGCCACCTATTTATTTATTTTTAATAAATTACACAAAAGTATACCTTAAAGAATTTTAAAAATAATGCATAATATTCAATGTGAATGTTAGTATTGTTTGGCTTTCACAAGTTTTTGTATGTTTAGCTTCACTTAAAGCGCATCTTAGGTCTTAGGTCATGTTTCACATTGAGGCGGTTTCTGTCCTTTATTTTAGTTGTTACTATAAAGTTGAGAAACCACTCTCGCCTCTATAAGTGGTTGCAAACGGTATTAACATTCTTAAAGCTCTTTCAGCTATAGCAGGATATTCGGTACCGACTTTTCGCCAAAATGTACCAAGGTCATAATTTTGTAAATCTAGTCCTAGAAATTCTGCTTTGGTTGACATATCTTTGTCTTTAAAAATTGCATCATTCGTTACTAAAAAACGGTCTTAATATCCAAGATTGACGATTATCCAGGGTCGGGAAATATTGCCTCAGTGAGTACATGACTGAGGATATATGTTGAACCACGGAATTTTTATATGTTATTTTGTCAGATTCGTCATTTACCAATTATTAAAACAGTTGTAAAAACATCGACACATCGCTAGATTGAACTCTACGTTGGTAAAGTTCCGATTTACGCACAAAACTTGCAACTTTATCTTTATCTTTATAAAAAGAAATTCATTTTTTTTTTGCATAAATTAAAGGCTTTATATTGCTTCTTTTTGTATCCAGCGTCCAGCCTTATTCAAATGGTTCCAAACGGTTTTTTGTGCAATGTTTAGCTCCTGGGCAGTCGAAACAGTGCTTAAATGACGGTCAGACTCGACGACACCGACATTGATTTTCGACAATTGGCCTTCCAAAGCGTGGTGCATCTTTAACATCTAAATTCCTGGAACGGAATCGACGAAACCAAAACTGCGCATGATTTAGCTGTTACAATATCAGGACCATAAATACTAGATATTCACATTTTTAACCTCCTGACTTGCGTTATTGCCTTCATCGAAGAAAAACTTTAAAATATGGAGCATTTTCTCTTTGCTGATGTCCATGTTTGACGCGGGCTCAAACGACCAACGAAAAAGAAAACTATCAGAGAAGTCTTTTTTGGTAAGAAATCTCATCTTTCCAAAGCCAATTTGTTTAGGCCCGATAGCACGTATACAACGAGAGATACTGATTACTAAAGCCATCTTTCGGAAAAATAATTCATGAAAAAAATTAATGAAAAAATGAGCAAGGTTCGCTGCTGCTCCCTGCCTCACCTCTTTCTGCCACTTCTGCTATTGGTCCGGGGAAGCGGCATTGCTTCTTAGCTATATACATAGCACAATTTCTCGAATCGAAACCTTCTGTCCGATGCCTGCCGCGCTCAAATTACATTTAGGTACACACACTCACGTGACACGAATTGGTTACTTTTGTTTTCGACGCCGCTGATCTCGGGAAATATTTATATTAAAACAAGTAAAAGTGTTATCATCGGCCTGGCCGATGCTTTGATACCCTCCACTGCATAAAAGTCATGCAAAATGTTCGCCATGCCATATTGGCTTGGTATAGGAGGTACCAGAACTACTTGACCGACATAGACAATTTTCAGTACCAACTTGACGACGGTAAAAAAAAGTCCTCTCACAAAATTTCATTCGCCTAGATCGATTCGTTTGGACGCTATCGTGTTTTCAAGAGAGAGACACACGGCCAAAGATTGTTTTTGTATGGGAGGTACCAGAACTACTTGACCGACATAAACCATTTTCAATACCAACGTGAGGACCGTAAAAATAAGATCTCTCACAAAATTTCAGTTGACTAAGTCGATTCGTTTGGACGCTATCGTGATTTCAACAGACGTAGATACACATGGGTCTAATAGTGGTTTTGTATGGGAGGTACCAGAACTACTTGACCGACATAGCCCATTTTCAATACCAACCTGACGACGGTAAAAATAAGTCCTCTCACAAAATTTCATTCCCCTAGGTCAATTCGTTTGGACGCTATCGTGCTTTCAACAGACGGACAGACAGACAGACAGACGGACAGACAGACAGACGGACAGACAGACAGACGGACATGGCTAAATCGATTTAGAATGTGATCCTGATTCAGAATATATATACTTTATAGGGTCTCCGGTGAATCCTTCTTGGCGTTACAAATGTAATGACAAAGTGAATATACCTTCCTGTGGAGGGTATAAAAATGTCTTCTATGCAAAAATAATTGCAAACTTTTGAGTAGCAAATATCTCGCGAAAGGAAATTCGTAAAGAAAATCTTGCACCAATTCAAAGGGTTTAAAAATATGGTTAATAAACGAGTTTTAGTTCGATTTCGATAAGTTCAAAATGTTGATTTAATTATAATGCTTATAAAATGTATTAAATATTACCTGCCTTATTACCCCCGCGTAATAGCTGTTTTACCCCCGCGGGGGTAATTACCCCCAGGTTCTTCTCTCTCATGTCGATTTAAATTTACATTGAATGGCCTGGATACAAAATTAAATTCGATAGCAAATATTATATCGACACAAAAATTATCTCTAAAGAAGTTTGAAGCAGTTAGGTATAAGCACTTAATTCGAAATGCCTCCTTCAATCGATCACAACAGAAGCACCTACTTTCTAGCACCCATAAAAAGCTTAAAAGTAGTTCCTCAAAAATCCACCTAAATCATCATGGCAATTTCACTGCTACTTTGTACCTCTTTAGCACTCAGTAACAATAAAAACTTTAAGTATACCAATGCCAAAAACGAAAAAGAAAATAATAACCACTCCAACCCTTTCATCGTACAGTAGTAGTAGTAATTTCACTTTTAGGTGTCTCCTTATAACTTTGCCGCTCGATATTTTTGTAGCTCATCAACAATTTTAAGAATCAATTTCGTTGGCAATTACTTCGCTCTTTATTATTAAAGCCATGAACGAAGAGTCTATACTATAGCCAACCATGCCGCACGAGTGTTCTCCTTTCTTGAGATACATTCAAAAATACCATAATAATAACAACTTCCCTTGTGTGAAACCACTTTGTACGCATCATATCCTTCGCCGTACATGTATTACCCCGCTGGGAGCTGAATTGCTGTACATAAAAGGAGCAAAGATTGTTGAAAATACTTCTCATACGAAACTAATTACACATGTGTCTTCAAACTAATTGGTAGCCTTGAATTTTTGCCGAAGAAGATCAGATTTAATTTACACAGTTACTCTAAATTGTGTTTTTTGTCATAAAAAATATCATCTCTAAGAGATGGAATCAAAATGTAGCTACGTAAGGTAGTAATTACGTAAGCACTTCACTGAAGAGATACATCACAAACTCAATAAGATACAATACGTTTCTTTCGTTTTTTTTTACGACGGAACTACACCTAGCACACAAACATTGATGACATCCACCAGCTCTCCTCGCTCTGGAATCCGAACAAGCTTTGAGAATGGCAAACAAGATGAAAATGATAAATTATAATTTGTTGCCATAACAAATTTACCGTCTCCTCTTTTTTGTGCTTTATTGATACAAGTTTTTGTGTGTATGAGTGTTTATTTTTTTTTTTTTTGTCAATTTTTATATTTTTTTCCATTTTTCATCATCAGAACGCTTTCCTACGATTGATAGTTCATCGTAATGATTAATAGGAGTGTATCTATCCGGAGTATTTATTGAGCGCGGAAGGTTGAATACTGAATCGCGGTAGGTTGGTACCTATACACGAAGGATGATTGTTGATGATGATGAAAGTGGAAGGTTGACTTGGGGTAATGTTTACATTCGCTTCTATTTGTGAAAGATATGTACGTACACTTATATATTTAGACTCGTATCCTTAAAGAGCTCTTTCCATTTCATTATTTTGGCAATGAAAGGATTTTGCTTTTAAAATGGGAAAAGTCCAGTGGATCGATTTCGATTCCGGTATAGAAGCAGATATATATGTAATTTCAAAATGTAATGGTGGATGGTCCTGTTTTTTTAAATCTGACCTGCGAGTCTCGCAGGGCAATGTGACAAGAAAAGTCTTAGTTCAGGAGACCAGGGTTCTTTTTCATAAACATTGTTGACAATTCTACAAGTTTGTCGCAATTGTCTGATAAATTTTCATTTCATACAGAATTGTCAATTGAAATAATTGTCTGTTAAATACAATGACACATTTTTCATGATTGTATTGTCATTGTCAGATTTTGGCATATTTTTAGTATCACACTAGATGCCCATGTGAACTTCATACCACCTAAAATTGATTAGTTTGTAACTCCTCTTAAAATATAAGGGATTCCAATCAACTTGCCAACTCCAGTTCATTGAGGTAAGCAATATTGACCGCACTGGTGTGCAGTTTAAGTTTCGTTTGGTGATTAAATTAAACTCGTTCGTAGTTCAAGTAAACTCACGCCTCTAAGTTCAATTTTGACTAATCTTCACAAGACAATTCACGGCCAATTCTCAAATATGCTTGACAATTTTAGCTCAATCAATTTGGTTATTTTTGAGATATACGATTTTTAAGGTTTTTTTTGGTATGGGAGGTGCCACACCCCTTTGTCCAATTTTGATCGAATTTCACAGAAACTCCTCTGAGCAAATAGAAAATATTTTCTCAAAATTTGGTGGTTTTTGAATTTTGCGGTCATTGGTGTTTATTTCCATACAAAATGAAAATTATGATTTTTTTGATTTTTCGACTTTTATTTGGGGTTTTCCGACTTTTCTTTTTTTGCTTAACCACCCCTGATTCAAGACGAAGAAAATAAAAGAAGAATTACCCAAATCGGACTGGCGGTTCTCGAGTTTTTGCGAGACAAACGCACACCAATTTTGTTTCATATACATAGATTTTGACAAATTTGTGGTAGGTCTTACTTAGCAACAAGAGAGTGATTAATTTTTCGGAGTGCTCTAGATCTAGATCAATTTTTTGACAAAATAATAAACTTCGATGCTGTTTTCCGGACATGAAATATTTCCTTAAATTACAAATCACTCAATGCATTAAATTTATTATTTTTTTTCTTTAAAGTGTTAAGTCAGGATCAACTACACGAAATTGCATTTGAGATCTTTAATCACTTACACTTGAAGAAATAATATCTCTAATATTCGAATGTCTGTTGGAATTGTCAATTACATTACCTAAGATTGAGAAAATTCTTATTTGTAAATTTTTTCTGACCCACATAAAAATTTTGTGTCCAAATTTGTCAGAAAATTCATGAAAATTCTCAGAAAATTTCTGACGTTTTTTTTGCCTACTTGTACATTTCCTACCGGGTCCAACTGTGAATCTAAACCATCTTTAGATCCATTCAAACACACACACAAAATTTAGTTAAAATTGGTCCAGCCGCTTAGGAGGAGTTCGGTTACAAACACGTAGGTACAGAAGAATTATATATATATAAAAATGAATTTCTGACAAACTTGTCTGAAAATTCATGACAATTCTCGGAAAATTCTGTCAATTCATTGTTATTTGTATTCGGCCGCTTAAAACTTGAAAACCACAGAATCGATTGAGCTCAAATTTACAGATAATCTTAGGAATTGGCCAGCTCTGGATATAAAAAGATCCAAGGAGCTACTTCGACTTAAAAGATCCAGCATCTCAAAAGTCGTTAATGTTATCTCCGGGAACTGCATATTAGGTAGACATCCGCAAAGCCTCGGCCTGCTATACAATGGCCTAAGTGTTTCTCTCACCGACAGCCACTCTAAACTAACTAACTAAGTAACTAGCTATTGGCCCTGGAGTGAAGATTTGTCAAAATTTGAAAAACACAAAAAGTCAAAATCTTATCCCATACAAAAAAAAATCATTCAAAATCTTATATGTATCTCGAAAAACACTCAATAGATCGAGTTAAAATGTACAGACAATCCTAGGTCTTAGCCCAGTAGTTTTCCTGTGAAAATTGGACAAAAGGGCGTGGCACCGTGAAACTCGATGACATTATAACTCGATAACCGCTGGGCCGATTTTCATGAATCTTTTTTTGTTTTGTTCATATATTTCTGTACTTCAGGTTTGGGCAGAAAGAAAATTCCAGAAAATCGATTTATTCTCATTTTTTCGAATTTCGAACTAAACTTGACAATTTGTCGGTTCTCTTCAAAAAATTCTACAAAATTGTCTAATTAATTATGAAACAGAAATTTGAAAATTGTCCAGTTGTCAGTTTACAAATTCAATTGACAATTTTTTTAACCTAGGACCCCAAAAGATGTTCAATTCTCCCTATATGTATTTTAGGATCTCCTTGATGTTTTGGAGTTCTTCAGGAAGCAGAATATCTTTAAAGAGACTGTGTCTTCCTATAGAGTCATGAATTTACAGAGTAACTACATAAGTAGGTACGTCTTTTATGCGGAGTCGAAATTCAGTTACTAAAATGAAAATAATTTTATGTAATCTCGAAACTGTCACACTGTCTGTCTGGTAGAGAGAGATCCACTAGTCTTCTGATAACATTCAGTTTCAGTGATCAGGGTTTCTCTTGATTTATTGTTAATGGGATATCTAAGTGATATTGCTGATATTGGTCTATTTGTTATTTAAAGCCTGTATTTTACAATATTATATATAGCACGATGTCAACTACTTTCCCATAAAGCGATTCACTTAGTTTCAAATCGTATGCAATGACAAAACACCTGTTCCGAAACTTTTTCTGCAATGTGAATAGTTTGGAATGGGCTTCATATCTGCGATCTGCCTTTAAGGAAACATTCTCTGTACCAGTTATGGCCTGTCAATATCGTCATATTTTCACTTTACGTCCATACAACCATAACTGGTATGATCTGATGATGAGTCCATTTTTTGTTTAATGATTTGTTCCGTTGCTGTTGACAGGTTGCAATACTGCGATCCTTTTACATACTTTTGCGGTGTTTATCTGGTCCGTTAATTTATTTATTTTTTTATTACTTCAGCAAGTATGTCAAAAGTTAGCACGGACAGGACACGTATATTAGTCTTTGAAGCTGGTGAAAAGTACTTGAAGTTGGTGGGCAGATTTGACTCTTCATACGTAAGAATTAACTCTCACACACACTTGACCATGTTTCTACTGAGTCTAAGACTATAAAATTGGGAGCTCCTGAAAAAAGTGAAAAAAGAATTCTATGATTTTGTTCTAGGCCTCTGTCATTCATCGGCCTTAAAAGTGAATATCATAGCGCGTCACTATGGAGTGTGACTCTTTCTCAATCCTATTTACATTTTGTACAACCTATCTATGATTTGAAATGCGCTTTAATATTATCTTTTATATGCATAGTCTGGATAATTCTGGAAGCAGGTAGATGACTGTCATCAATTACATCAAGGTTCTTTCTGAAAAGCTGAGAAAAAACTTCCTGCGCCTCTCTCTGTCTCTATACGTTTTTGGTCGCCACTCCATTATAAGTACCTATTGCTCCATTTTTTTGAACCGCGGGTTCCCAAGCGGCACCGAGCTAGATGTAGTGCAACTGTCTCCTGGACAAAAAAAATGTATATTTGGTCCATTTAAGATTACACTTTGAGAGTTTAATTAAAATCTGTTCAGTAGTTTTCGCGCTTTTAGGAGACAAATACAAAAATACATTTCGCCCTCCCTCCCCATGATCTGCCACTTGTTTATAATACTGCATTTTCTTTCCTTTCGTTAGTTTCCCTCTTCCTATAAAATCCAAACAACTACCAATTGGCATACTTTTTCCAACATATCGACTTGTATCTCACCAATAACACGAGTTATGTTGTCTTCCAAGGTGACTATAGTTGCTGGCTTATCCGTATAGACGAGAGACTTCACATATCCCCAAAAAAGAGTCCATCGGCGTCAAATCACACGATCTAGGTGGCCAATTCACAGGTCGAAAACGTGAGATGAATTGCTCACCAAATTCGCCTCGCAATTATGTTTATGGATTCGCGTGCTGTATTGCATGTCGCGCCGTCCTGTTGGAACCACTTGTCGACCAAAGCCAGCTCTTCCATTTTGGGCAAAATAAAGTCCGACATCATCGAACGATAGCGAGCACCGTTGACGATTGCGACGACCGTAAAATGGACACATTTTTTACTGAGCACGATTTTTGCTAATTGTAAAGTGTAAAATAAAACGCAGTTTCTTAAAACGTTATAAACTGGCTACTTTATTCGACGGTTGGATGATTAATGAATCAATTTCAACTTTGTGTTCTTCGATAGATCTTTGACAATTACAATTTGACAATAGAATGACTGACATTAACAATTGACATAAGCATAGGTATAATGAGCAAGTTGCATAGGTAATGTATAACAGTTACAAATAATATAGTTAACAATAATTATGTTGGTTAAAGTTGTAACATTCTCCCCGCCTGTGAACGATATGTTCGCAATTCTTCAGTTACGTCACGTTACGTTGCTCGCCTCAATGCCAGTCCTGGTTTTATCTTCAGCATATTATTTCGTCTTGTAGGCTCTTGTTTACTTGCTCCAACTCACATGGAAATAGAGAAAAACATTATAATACAGTACAGACATTGAAACATGTAAATCAATGGACTACGCAGATAGTGTACAAAATAACAAAACAATAAGTTCATCTCCTTCTCTCCTCAAGTTAATAATCGCTGAATAAAGTGAATTTCTCTTGCCCTTGCTGTAAAATGAGTATTTTCATAGTACATACATCTACGTTGCGTTGTTGATACTCTTGTCTTGGTCGCGTCGGTTCGGTGCATTTATTGAATTTTTATTATTGTTTAAAGTGCGGGTAACTTATGTTATATTTATTAAAATTAGTAATTCGTGTGTGCAAAATGTGATTCAGGTAAGTTCTTATCATTATATTAAGATTTTCTACGAAAAAATCGTGTTTAATTTTCGCGAAACTTGTTCCATTAGAATAGCATTGGTTTGTGTGTGTGTTCATTGCTATCAATGGATTTTCATTTTGTTGTGTCTTCTTCTTCTCTTGGTGATTGATTGTAGGTAGCTGTTGCTGCATTGAATATAGTTGTTGTGCTTGTGCGGGGTGCGGGGTGCTCTCGATCTTTGGTTAGCGGACTGTATTAGTGGTGTTATTTTATATATTTTTTTTTTTTTATTTATTTACGACAATCAGTTGGTGATACATGTTGCCAGGTAATTCGATGTTGCTGGGCAAATGTTGTTTCGTAATTGGGTGTAGGGTAAATCAACGTTTGTGATTTAATTTTATTTTTTTTGTTTTTTTTTTTTTTTGTTTTTAGTGTTGATTAGTGCTTTAAGAATATGAGTTAAATGTTGCATGATGTTATAGATGCGAGTATGTTTGCCTTTGTAGTACAGCATATAAATAAGAATTTAATTTTGAATGTGTTTGAATGAATGTGGCATCTTGTTATATATTTTAATATTTTAGGTGTGAAAGGCCATATATGTTTTTAGTTGTTTGTCATTTGAGTGCCTTGAGTGAGTGTTTTGAGTGAGTGAGTGCCTTTATGTGAGTGATTAATGTGATATCATAATGATTGTGTTCGATGCGTTGAATTGGAATGAGTGTGATGTCATTGAGTTGAGTAGGTTGATTGCATTTGAGTAAATAGTTGTATGAGATAGGGTGCCAGTGTAATGTCTGATTCCGGTATTGAGTGAGTGGATTATGTGCTATAACAAGTGTTGGTTGAGGTTTTTTTTACTATTTGTGTGTTTGACTAAATTGAATGCAGTCATAAAATGAGTGAGATGTGGTATGAATGTGTGTTTGTTGTCGAGGTTGATTTGTCGATGAGTAGAAATGAGTTTGGTTATGGTAGGGTAATGATAATGTAATTGTTTAGTTTTGCTATATTGTTGAGTCTTCTACTGTAGTCTTGTTAGATGGTAAGCGACATATTTTAGTGATCGGCCTTTTGCATTCTCCATTTTCTGTCCTCAATTTAACGACACGAATCATGTTATCTGCTCCTGGATATGTTGCGCTGATACGACCGAGTCTCCATTTGGAGGGTGGTAAACGCTCATCCTTCAATAAGACTAAGTCGTCAATCTTCGGTTGTGCTTCTATATTTAGCCATTTCGGGCGTTGTTGTAAGCGAGCTAAATACTCTCCGCTCCAATGTTTCCAGAAAGTGTGAACAGCAACTTGTATTCTTTTCCACCTGTCGATATAAGATACCTTCTCTGATGTTAGATCTGCCTGTGGTATGAGTTGGGCAGATGTTCCAATTAAAAAATGTGCCGGAGTTAATGCGGTGAAATCATCGATATTTTCGGTCAGCGGACAAAGAGGCCTCGAGTTAAGACATGCTTCTATTTGGGCTAGAAGCGTGCTGAGTTCCTCGAATGTCAGCGTTTCGTTTTTTACTACCCTTTTTAAATGGAATTTTACAGATTTCACTCCTGCTTCCCATAACCCTCCAAAGTGAGGAGAAGCAGGAGGAATAAAATTCCATTTAGTTCTGATGTCAGTTGATGTTGTAGCAATCTCCGTCCAATCTAGGTTTGCGGCCTTGAGCATTCGTTGCAACTCCTGGTTCGCACCCACGAAATTCTTCCCACAGTCACTGTAGATTTCAGCGCAAATTCCTCGTCGAGCTGTGAATCTTCGAAAGGCAGCAAGGAATGCTTGAGTGGTCATATCACTCACGGCTTCCAAATGAATGGCCTTTGTTGCCAAACAGACAAATATTGCGAAGTACCCTTTGTAAATCTTACCGCCACGTCCCTTCCATGCCTTAACATCCATTGGTCCGGCATAGTCCACTCCTGTGTGTGTGAATGGTCGAGATATCCTAACTCGAAGAGCCGGTAAATTTCCCATTAGTTGTTGCATGGGTTTGGCCTTGTACCGGTAGCATATAACACAGCGATGGATATGCTTTTTAACGCTCCGTTTTAGGTTGAATATCCAATATTTGTTACGGAGATAAGCGGTCATTTGCAGTACTCCTCCATGAAAGGTCCTTTCGTGTGCATCTCGAATAAGTAGCTGTGTAAAATGATGATCTGTTTTAAGAATGATAGGGTGTTGCTGATCAATTGCAAGGTCAGAGTTTTGCAATCTTCCTCCCACTCTCAAAATACCCAGATTGTCTATGAAGGGATTAAGAGATCGAAACGGCTTCAAAGTTGATGGCTGGTTTTGACGTTTGAGTGCAATTAGTTCCTTGGAAAACAATTCTTGTTGTACTAGCCTGAGAAGTGTTAGAGTAGACTGTTGCATATCTGAAGGAGAAATTGTTGCTAAAATCCGAAATTGTTTTGGATTTCTTGTATTATAGATGAATCTCCGGCAATACGACATGATTCGCAATAATTTCTGCAGCTCGGAATGTTTATCTATTAGTGCAAGAAATTCATTTTTAGGTTGTATAACGCATTGGGTGTGTATTTTAACTGGACGTATTTCTTCTTCTGTATCTAAGGCTGAAGGTTGATTCGGAAGACAGAAATGCCACGAAGTCCGCAAAAACTCAGGTCCCTTCCACCAAAGGTCATTCTGTTGTAGGTCCGAAGGAAAAACTCCCCTTGATGCTAGATCCGCTGGATTGGAATGAGTAGGAACATGTTTCCAGATGTTAATGTTGGTATGCCTCTGAATTTCTGCGACCCTGTTGCTAATAAAAGTTTTCCACTTGGACGGTGGTGATTTTATCCAACACAGTGATATGGTGGAATCAGTATATGCAAATATCTTAATATTGCCCAATTGAAGTACCCTAGCCGTGTAACTTAACAATCGGGCTAGTAGCACAGCTCCGCAGAGTTCTAACCTAGGGAGTGAAACGGTATTTAATGGAGCGACCCTGGTTTTGGAAATTATGAGATTAGTATGGATGTTATTTTGGCTGTCTAAGACTCGAAGATATACTACAGCTCCATATGCCTTCATAGATGCGTCACTAAAACCGTGGAGTTCATACTTGTTGTTTCCTTCCTGAGTGAAAATCCAACGTGGAATTCGGATGCCTTCTAAAAGTGGTAATTCTGCCCGATATGAAACCCATTCCTTTTGCAGCTCTACTGGAATCGGATCATCCCATGTTAAGCCACTCAACCACAACCGTTGCATAAGTATTTTTGCCCAAATCACGCATGGAGAGATCCAACCCAAGGGATCAAATAACTTGGCAATAGTTGAGAGCATGGTACGTTTTGTAACTTCTGTCGAATCTCTGGACACCCATTGGAATGAAAAAGTATCACTGGAAGGGAGCCATTTTATGCCGAGCGTTTTAACATGGTCAGAGGAATCGAATGGTAAGAAAAAATCAACCTCGCATTCACTAGGCTCTATCAGACTTAAAATTTCTTCTCTATTACTAGCCCACTTACGTAGATGAAATCCTGCTGAACCAAGTAAATTTGTGATTTCAGTTAACCTTTCCTGAGCTTCCTGAACTGAATCAGCCCCGGTAACCAGATCATCAACATACATATCTTCTCGTATCATCTGCGCTGCTAACGGATAATTTTGCCTTTCATCGTCAGCTAATTTGTTCAGTGTCCGAGTTGCAAGATACGGAGCAGAAGCCGTTCCAAAGGTAACTGTCCTTAACCTGTACATTTTTATTGGATCCATTTTATTTTCTCTCCAGTAGATTAGCTGATAATATGAATCTGCCTGACTCACATTTATTTGGCGATACATTTTCTCGATATCAGCTGTCAAGGTAACTTTGTATCTTCTCCATTTCAAAATGATATCAATTATGTTTGCTTGTGTTTTAGGTCCAACCATGAGGTGATCGTTTAAGGAAGTCCCATCGGTAGTCTTAAAGGCAGCATCGAAGACCACACGAAGTTTTGTTGTTGTACTGGACTCCTTAAACACTGCATGGTGTGGCACAACATAATGATAAGGTGATTTGAGAACTTCATCCCGACTAATATCTACGTTCACCATCTGACCTAGCTGTAAGTACTCCGCCATACATTTTTTGTACTCCTTGTGTAGTGTGGGATTATTGTCGAATCTCTTTTCCAACTGGTAAAATCTGCGAAGTGCTCCTTCTTGACTAGATCCCAATGAGGGATGAATGTCATCCTTAAATGGCAGCGATACCTCGAACCGTCCTCCCGGTAAACGTTTGGTATGAGTACGAAAATGTTCCTCGCACGCAGCATCTTCTTCGTTTTCGAGCTCCTTAAACGGCGCTTCCTCTATTTCCCAAAACTTTCTTAATTCTGTATCAATATCTAAACGCTGACAGAAATTATTCACTTGTTCTGTTTCTAGTGTTGCCCTGCCTGAAATTATCCATCCAAGTTGTGAATTCTGAGCGATTGGTGCAATTGGTTGTTCCCCTCTAATTATTTCTGGTAGGACCACATCGCAATAGATTTCATTGCCCAGAAGCAGGTCAACACTGGCTGGTTTGTAAAACATTGGATCCGCTAGATTTAAGCCTTGAATATGTTGAAGGTTAGTCGTAACTACTTCCTTATTCGGCAAAAGCCCAGTTAAAGTTTTGAATACAAGCGCTCTTGTCTCAGTCTCAAATTCAGAATTCATTGAACGAAGGTTTAAGTCAACATAATTTTTGCAAGACCCGTTCTTTACATTTCCTAATCCAGCAGTTTCAATTGAAGTGCGATGTTTCTTGAGCCCAAGAAGTTTTGCAGCGGCTTCAGTTATAAAGGTTGCCTCTGATCCGGAATCTATAAGCGCCCTCAAGTGGATATATTTTCCAGTTGATGACTTAACCCCCACGACAGCAGTTGATAATAAAATTTGTATGTTTGTGTGTTGTGAAATGTGGTGATTGCGAATGGATGAGCTTGTGCCCGGTAATACATTATTGGGACTGAACGACAGTGCGTTTGGGTTTACCTGAGTCGATATTGAACATGATTGAATCTCATTTGTGTTGGGTGCGAAAGATTGTGGAGTAGAATTAGCATTCACTAATTGTGCTGCTGATGAGGAGCTCGACGTGGAATGAGATTGTGGAGTTGAAATGTGTGAAATGTGATTGCGTTCAGTGTTATGATGCAGAAGAGAATGATGTTTTTGCCTGCAATAGTAACACCGCTTTTGGCTGGGGCATTGGTGAATCTTATGGCTATAGGCTAAACAGTTTTCACAAACTCCAAGCTGTTTCACCGTCCTTTGCTTAGCATAATAATCCAACCTAATAAAAGAATTGCATGTTCTAAGTGAATGTTGGCCGTTATGACAAACAGAACAAGTAAACTTTTCTCTATTTGTAGGTTTGACATGGAGAACATTGTGATTTACTTGATTTCTTTGAAGCGATGACCTTGATTTTGGTTTAAATTGATCAACAACTTCCAATGATCGAAAGCGTGTTTCCAAAAAACAAGAGAATTCCGTGAATGTTGGAAGTTCTTTGGTCATTCCTAGTTTCTCTTCCCACATTTGTTGTGTACAAGCGGGTAGTTTTTGTAATAATGTGTAAATAATTACCACATCCCACTTATCTATTGGAACTCCTAAATTGGTCAACGAATGAAGGACTTCAGTTGATTTGTCGAGTAAGCCCTTGATGGCATTTGAACTTTCGACTTGAATTATGGGTTGTTCGAAGAAAATCCTTAATTGTGTATTAACTAATATACGTTTATGGTCATATCGTGATGTGAGAATAGACCATGCCTGCTGATAGTTGCCGTTATCGATGCTCAAATGCTGTAATAATCGCTCAGCCTCACCCGTCACACTCGATTTTAAATAGTGCAACTTCTGTATCTCGGACAGTGACGAATTATTATGCACCAGTGAAACAAAAAGATCATGAAACGATCGCCACCTATCGTAAGCACCAGAAAAAATCGGAGGATTGATGCAAGGGAGTCTAATCTCATTGAAATTTAAAGAACCTTTGGTAGCACCCACATTGTTTTGCTGTTCTTCATACGATTGGCCTTTAGAATTAACACTATCATTCCGATTCTTATCTGGCTCTTCAGACGGATGTCCAGGGGGACAGTAATTATCTAACCTATCTAACTCATCCAACATTGCTGATTTGTATAACAGGTAAGTTTCCATAACTTTATCATATAAATCTTCATATAATTTCAAAACATCTTCTTCTAGATCAGAACTATCAATATCATCACGATGTTCGCAAATATTTCTAAAATTGTCCTCCAAAATACTCAATCTACTGGATATATAGTTCCTCGTTCTAGCATCATCACTCATTTTACCGAAACAAATAAAATCCTTTTCAACCTGAACACACAGCTTTTTCAATAATTTCATTGCGGCGGTAACATTCATATTGTTAAATTAATTTACTTGTAAATTCGTAGTCGTAATAAATGTAATAGTAAAGAAAAATAACGTTGCACTCACTTTTAATTCGTATCGATTGTTCCTTAGTTGCTTCCAGAAATTTCGACGCCAACGGATAACGGTGTAACAATTCCAACGGCACAATATTTGAACGGCACACTTGACAATTCCAACGGTGTAACAATTCCAACGGCACACAATATTTGAACGGCACACTCTGATTCCAGTAAAAGCGATCAATTCCAACGGTAAAATTTTCCAATCCAGTAGACGATGTTCAGATCAGACGCACAAACTCAAATGGCACAAATGATTTCCACAGCATAAAAAATGAATGCAGGTGTGTATGAATATGGATTCAGTATTAAAAGATCGTACTCACTCGATTAATTTGTTGAATTATTCTTGGTTTAATTCTCCAATGTCAATTTGATTCCAACAGCACAATACGGTAACTGATGTTAGCGGCTCCAACGGCATACGAATAAAACAGCTCAGTTGATTAAACAGCAAAATCTCCCACAGCACAGCACAACAGCACACCAGACAAAGCACAGTAAAAGCACAGTGCACGATTACTTCAAATTGTTGGTTATAATTTGTAATATAAATGTTCGGCTTGAACGGACCAAAATGTAAAGTGTAAAATAAAACGCAGTTTCTTAAAACGTTATAAACTGGCTACTTTATTCGACGGTTGGATGATTAATGAATCAATTTCAACTTTGTGTTCTTCGATAGATCTTTGACAATTACAATTTGACAATAGAATGACTGACATTAACAATTGACATAAGCATAGGTATAATGAGCAAGTTGCATAGGTAATGTATAACAGTTACAAATAATATAGTTAACAATAATTATGTTGGTTAAAGTTGTAACACTAATAAAATTCAATTATTAGCAAACGTTGTTCGGGCGTAAGTCTATCCATTGTAAAATGGCAATGCTAACTGAGCATTTTTTACTTTGACACGTGTCACTATTCAAAAATCACTCGGGAACTGTCAAAAATAACAGGCTGAAAAACCAAACAGCAAAATTCACACTTTACAACAAGTCCACATATATGATAGAAAACAAACAACAAAAAGTAAAAACTATTTTCCGAGAATTCTGTGGCGCATCGACAAATCGCGACGGCTCCTGCGGATCGACTGACGATCCGAGCTCTCACAGATTTCCACTCAATATCCTTATGAATGAGAGTGCGTTACACTCACCACTCCACATGCAAATGCAACCCTTCATGCAGTTAGTCATAATACCCTCTTGACATACAGAGAGGCGTAAAACACAGTCAGGTACTGCAGAATTATGTTATGTGCTCTAACATATATATGAGTTGGTCGATGTGTCGATGGATTTTCCTTGGAGATTGGAGAAGTTATTGAGCAGCGCCTAGGTTAGTGCCTTGCGTGCCCTCTATAGACTCTACATTTAGCGCCGCACTGGACCTAACTAATTGCATATATGGAGCTCGAGCCTAAAACATTCACTTAACCTACTTGACAGCATACAGCGACGAGCAGTTCGACTTATTGGAGACCCTACACTCACATCAAATCCACAACCATTATTGCACAGATGACAAGTCGCTGACCTATGCTTGTTCTATAGGTACTTCCATGGTAGATGTTCCGAGGAACTCAAAGACATTATCCCTCGAAATGCAACTTTTAGGCGCCCCACAAGACAGGCTGCTAATGATCATGACCATACAGTACACTTGACAACCGTGAGGACATCAACTTTCCAAAACTCCTTCTGTTACAGGACAAACAAACTTTGGAACTCGCTTCCTGGGAATATATTTCCAGAAGACTACAATTTGCAGCAATTTAAGTGCAGAACTAACATACATCTGCAAGCATCTCGGGGCGCCGTTGAGGCGTTATAGGTTAGTTGGTTGAGATTGTTTTCAGCTTCTGCTCGCCACCTTAGGCGAACACTTCTTCTACTACGTTGATCCTCTGGATTCGATTCAAAGATTCTGCCAAGAATTAGGACCATAGAAATAAGGGTTTAGACTACCCTCACTTTAGCAATTCTAATCGAACTCTGAGAGAGCCGACATTTTTACACTTCGAGGTTTCGATATATTGAGTGAAAGTTTCAAAATATTTTTTTTTAATTTATCTATAGGTATCTGAAAACTTGTACTTCACAGTGAGTCTTATAATTTGAATCATATTTTATGAATTTCATAAGTAACGACGGTATAGTGCTACCAACTACTACTAATTTTTTTTTATTTGTTTGATTTGACTCAAAATCATGAATTCTCTGACCAGAATAAATCACCCTGCCACAAGTTCGTAACTTTAAACTGACTGCCATCGAATTTATTTTAAACTACTAAAATCCATTTAAAGGCAAATGGCAAACTTGCAAGCAATTTTCTCTCTATACGTCATCGCTGTCAAGGCCAAACTCTTTTTCACAAAAGAATAACCAGAAATCATGATTTCAAAAACTGGCACGAATATATAGGAAAAAACCGAAAAATAATAATAAAGACGCCGACAATACACCATCATCATCATCATCCACTGTGGGTTCGTGGCATTATAGGGACAAAAAATAAATAAAATAAAATTAGGATGTCAGAACTGAGTAAAAATGTTCCCAAAAGAAATGTTTCCGGCATCAGACAGACGATATAATTTTTTTCTTTTCTAAGAATTGTATGCTCTTCGCCTTTGTATAATCTAAATCCACTTGTATATACACATGGAAATAAAAAGCAGGAGTGGATGTAAAAAAAAAAGAAACTTTCTTCAACAGCAAACGTAAAAAAGTTCACAACGTTTCGAAGAGTTTAAAAGTTTTCAATGATCATCATTCATCGCATTCACTCACTCTACGCAAAGGGATGAATAACTTTCGAGTGTGATAAAAAGGGTTTTAGTCGTCTCAAAGTCGTATCTCATACTAAAGTCAAACCAAACGCGAAAAAAAAAAATTCTAATGAAGTACACTAAACAAATTAAGATGTTTACGACAATTAGACAGTCCTTAGGGAGAAGTTTGCATTCGTGAAAGAATTTCATCCGAGTTCTACGATTGAGTTACTCAGCGTAACGAGGGTGTAAATAAAACCAACAAAAATGAGAGCAAATATTTTGTTTACATTTAGGGCTGGCTTTAATAATTTAAAATTATTATGGGCATACATAAATTCCGAGAATGTAAATTATTACATAAAAATAAAAAATGTAATCGCATCTACAAATGAGTTCATTGAAACATGGTGAAGTAATAAAATTTAATTTACCAAAGGAATACTTTCAAAAATTTGAATTGGATTAATGCTCTCGTTATGTGTCATAGGTACCTATATTATATTTTTTTCGAAACGTGGTACTAATAGTTCACGTTTTTTTTTATTTATGCTCTTTGACAATAAAACAAAGATATTTAATCAATTTAAGCTCTTTTATTTCAATATTACAATTCAAAAAACATTTTTAATTAGAGCATTAAAAATAACAATGTTTTTAGTAATAAATTTTTTAAAATTAAGAAAACAATAAAAAATCACATATTCATAAAGGAAAACAACGTTTTTTAGTCATACGGAACTTTTACGAAATGAACAAAATACACAATAAAACAATAAAAAAAAAATAATCAAGGTAAAATAATATGAATAATAAAAAATTATTTTACTTACATAAACGGTGACGCACGGTCTCACGCACCGGGTTAGTAAAAAAATACAAAACGTGTGCTCACTACGCAGTTTCGACGTCAACTGATGGTGGGGGACGTTCAATACGGCAGCTACTCGAAATTGCAACAAAAAACAATGACGGAGAATAAAGTTATTCACCTTTTTTAACACACCCGGTCTCACAGACCAGTACAGTGTTGTTATAAAGATTTTTTCTAGATCTTACAAATTTCGGTTTCATATCTTAACTCATCTTAAATGTGAGTGAAGATTATGAGATTGAGATTATGGCATAAATTCATGAAACAATACCAACCAAGTAAACAGGTTCAATGTAGTCAAACCATTTTATATCGCGGCATGTCAAGGTTTTTTTTTCTTCGAAAATAGGTTAATAAGTAGAGTGTTTCATAAGGTTATAAATGTAGTGCGAGTGCACATATTATATTATCTCCAGGTTAGTTTGAACGAAATAATAAAAAAATAAACAAATTTTGGAAAAAACAAAATTGGGTATATGTACCTACCCTATTCTCTAGTCAAATTATTCTAATTTTAAAATTTACCTAATTATAAATACAACCCGTAAAGTGAAGTGATAGCACTATTTTTAAATTTTCGTTCTTAAGAACTGAGTTTGAACGCCATATTATTTCAATGCAGAATTTCATTAAAATCGTTAATTTGTATTAACATCGTTTTTCCGACATTGAATCAGTTTGTGTTCATCTGCTAGGAGTGTTATAAAAAAATAAATAAATAGGTGGCGCAACAGGCGTGTAGACACCCTAGGCCTAGCTTCTCACAACCAATCGTGTTGTCGTACCGTGTAATGTACATAATATATTTCTACGCGGCATTTGGCAGACATTTTTTGAAGCCAAATTCACACTTAGAAATTGTACAGAGAGAATTCTTTACCATAATTCAGTAACTCGATGCTGTGCAAGTCTGCGACTGCGAGATTTGCATTATAATTTTATAGTATCATGAAACAGCTTTGTATTTATTTTAAACATTTGTAGGCAAATAACGTTTTTAGAAATCATTTAGAAAGACTTCTGTTTTTTTTTTCAGTACCTACCTTAATCTTTTTGAAAAGTAACATTTCCCTCTTTGAATTTATTTTTGGATCGAAATCTTTGACAATTTCCCCAAACTTTTAGCTTAGTAAGCTCTACCGTACTAGGTCAAAAGCCCAAGCCTGTCATTTTTAATGTATTCAGCAAACTGACAAACTGTTTGGGAATTGCAGTTAACAATGCAACTGATTCAACTACATACATAATTGTAACAAAATGTTGAATTGTACTCTACGAATCTTCAACTTTTCACCGCTAATTTAAATCGGACTCTGCAGGCGTTAAAAATTCTGTTCAGAATCGCCGATTCCAGAGGGTCCTCGATATTAGTTACCTATATACCTAACTTAATGACAAGAGCTAATTCAGAAAAGATTTTTAGAATTTTATTTTAAATTTAAAGTTAAAATCTTAACATATCTTATTGTAATTCTACAATTCTTAAAAAATGCTCTAAAAACGAGTGAATATCTTCTCATCTGGAAACCTTCTCAATATCTTAAAAAATAAGATAATTAAGATCATATAACAACAGTGGACCAGTACGTCACCATTGGCGGGTTAACTAGGAAAACCGAGTGGCCAAAATTTACTCGCATTGCAGCGACAAATTAAATATATAATGGATTTTCTAAAGTACTTAAATGCAATTTCAAATAAGTCGCTCAAAATACTTATTTAAATCGTCTACTTGAATTGCGATACAATTTTTTCTAATTGATGTCAATTATGTTGTTTTAAATTACGACCACGCCTTATATCTAATTTACGCTTAAGAGTCGTACGACGCGGGATTGTATGCCCTACTGTTTAATTTAAATTCAATCGCATTGCATGATGTGATGTGGCCTATGTGCGAGTAGGCAGTACGGTGCATAGCGCTTGGTAGAAAAAATTAGAGGTTGGTACTTTGTGTTCGTTAATCGTGAAATATATTTTACAACAATTAGTTAGATATTGTGTTGAAACTTTCAAGGCAATATATTTAATGTTCTGCACTTAAATTGCTGCAAATTGTATACTTCTGGAAATAAATCCCCAGGAAGCGAGTTCCAAAGTTAGCTTGTCCTGTAACAGAAGGAGTTTTGGCAAGTTGATGTCCTCGCGGTTGTCAAGTGAACTGTATGGTCATGAGCATTAGCAGCCTGTTTTGTGGGGCGCCCAAAAGTTGCATTTCGAGAGATAATGTCTTTGAGTTCATCGGAACATCTACCATGGAAGTACCTATAGAACAAGCATAGGTCAGCGACTTGTCTTCTGTGCACCAACGGTTGAAGATTTGATGTGAATGTTAGGTCTCCAATAAGTCGAACTGCTCGTCTCAGTATGCTGTTAATTAGATTAAGTGAATGTTTTGGGGACGAGCTCCATATATGAATATGGGAACAGTATTCCAGGCCTGGTCTAACCTGAGCTTTGTAGAGAAGGAGAAGTTGCTTGGGTCTAAAGTACCTCTTTGCTCTCAATAGGTAGCTCAACTTAGCCGACGCCGATCTTGCTCCTGCCATGTGATTCCTGAATTGACTGTGACTCCTAGAAGGTGCATTGAGTCCTTGGGATGGATTGGATGGTCATCCATTTGGATCTAAGGAACTGTTGATGCATTTTTCCTAGAAAATGTTGTGAGCTGTGTCTTGTTTGAATTAAATACAACCAAGTTTTCTTTTCCCCACTTCAAGATTTTGTCCAGATCATCATTTAGAGAACTAATTTGTTCACATCTCTGACTGTGTGATGTAGCCGCATTCACAGGCCCACTGTTCGAGATGGAGGATATAAGAGTGCTGTCATCTGTAAAGCTGTAGATATTATTATTTGTCAATCCAAGCAAATCGTTGATGTGGAGAAGAAATAGAGTTGGAGAAAGAATAGATCCTTGGAGCACTCCTGCATTTATAGCAAACGAATCAGACGATACACCATCTACAACAACTTGGATCGATCTTCCCAGAAGAAAATTTTGCATCCATCTGCAGAGTTGTTGTGGTAATCCATAAGACGCTAACTTGCCTAATAGGTGATGAGTTGTCCTCATCGCACTGGTGGTGCTGATGCACGCTAGTCTTTGAACCTTCGTTAACGCTTTTAAATAGGTGGATTTATTGGTTGCCGGCCACCATTCGAGACTGCCGTAGGTCAGAATATGTCTTACTATAGCCGTGTACATCCAGAGCTTGATTTTGGGAGATGGTCCCCAGGTTTTCCCAAAGATTCTGCTGAAGGAATAAAAGGCTATTGTGATTTGATCCTATCATTGGTGTTGAATTTCCAGTTTAGTTTTTTGTCTAGTATAAGTCCCAGGTACTTTGCGCTATCAGAGATTCTGAGGGGTGTGCCGCCAACAGAGTGTGTAGCAAACTGTGGTATTTTCCTTTTGTTTGTGAAAAGTACCAGTTCAGTTTTCTGGGAATTGACTGTTACGCTATCGATTACAACCAAACTACTCTCTTAACACTAACTGTGCCGTGCGTCGGCCGTTACCCCTATACCATTATTGGCCTTCATATTTTTTTTTTCTTAAGTGCTGCCACACAATCATAAATTTGTTCCCACAATAAATGAGATGGTGATTGACCGACGACGTCCCATAGTTTAAATGCCTGTCATTACTATAAATTATTATCAAAAATACCACCCCAGCTGTTTCTATGGAATTATGAGATACCATTTGATCTACAGTGGCCGGCATAAGTATTTTGACAAAACTAAAGTTAATTCTGCTTTATTTTGAACTTACTTCATGTAAATTTTAGCATCAATGGAAAGGTCATTTAAATTCCGTTGGAATGATACACTTAACACTTAATGGGTTAAGGAAAGTTTTGTATCATTCAAACGGTACTTAACTGACTTCTCCATTGGTGCCAAAATTTACATGAAGTAAGTTTCAAATTATGAGCACAATTAACTTTAGTTTTGTCAAAATACTTGTGCCGGCCACTGTACAAACAAGATGAACCAGTACTTCTTTCTACGAGGACAGCTAATATTTCCATAAAACTTGATTCAGATACTTTCGTGTTCCATGTGGCTCGTGAAGTCTTAACATCTGGAATAATAACAAATTTCCATCGACTTTTTATAGCTCAACCTGTTCAGATCATTTCCGGTATACGGTCAAGAACCATTTTGACAAATAGGATTTGGTCAAGTGAATTACACTCTACAATAAAATTCTCACTCACCAACGGGATCTCAATTCATCACTTCTCCTTGGAAGGGATTTCTATTCTTTGTCATCGTTCTTTCTTATTTTTTTTTTCTCTCATCATTTTAAACTTTTCCCCCAGAAGCTGTTGTATGGTGGGTGTTGTCATTTTTCTCCGGGTGCTTACGCTTGTGTGCGACATTGCTGTCATGTCCAGAAATGTGTCCTAATTTTAGATTTTTATCCAATTGTTGGCCACTGCCAGTGCCACTACGATTCTGACAACTGTCATCACAATTGAAAGTGGTTGTTGCTGTTTTTTTTTTAACGCAGAAGAGGATCTCCTTCTCCTACTTCCATCCAACATTATATACCACAACGAACCCTATTGTACACCATAAAAGTGTATGAATAAAGTCAAAAAGAAGAAGAAATACGAATAGAGCATAAATGGGGGGCAGGGGATGGAAAAAAAAATATTACAAGGGGCTAAAAAAATGGACGATAAATTGGAGGAAAAGGCAGCGACAAGCGACAACATTCTGACATCAAGAAGAACAGACGACTATGATGACGCGAGTGGTGGAACAAGAAGAAATATATGACAACATCGCGAACATGAATCTGTTTTTTTTTTTTCGATTTCATTTTACTGTAAAGTTCTCATTAGCTAATTAGGGTGGCTTGGTTGCAGTAAACTGTCGCACTCATTTTGTTGTTGTTCTCCTTTTGTCCACTTTTGAGAGATGAAATTTCTTAATTGAGAAACATGCTCCTGATGAAGAAAACTGTTTTTTAATTTTCTTATAAAACGCCATATATATAATTATTATGGTGCAGACAAGTGCTCGTTTGTGCCAGTTTTTTTTTTAAGGATAATTGGATGTTATTCAATTAGTATTTCGTTGTGATTTGTTGTTTTATGCACCTACCTATACCTAGTTGGGGACGAGAGAGTATGTTTATTATGGTCAAATTGGAGAAATAATTTCTATACCTACCTGTGAGGTTGTGCCAAATAGGGATGTAGGTAGGTATCATACGAATAACATACATATTTTGGTGTTTAGTGACCAAGGTAAATATGACACAGAAAATGGCATCCTGTGAATATTTTGCCTGTGCCTATATAAAAAATATAAATACATATCTAAGTCGGATTTTTCGTGAGTATTTAGTCAAATCTCCCCTTTGCGGACAGAAGAATAAACAGCGAATTCTCTCCTGCGGACAGATCCCTTAGACAGATTTAATTTCCCCAACTGAGATTTTATGTTTCAGATTTCTTACACTTTAGATAGATTAAATGATTTTTAGATTAAATGATTTCTTCAGATTTCTTACACTTTACAATCACTTAAGAGAACACTTCCTTGACCGGAGGCAGACAAGTATCTATTTAAGTATTTAAATTTAACTTAAGTATTTAAATTAATTCCCTTAAAAAGATAAAAACAAAAAGATTCTAATTGCAAGTTTATTTGTCGACGTTTAAATTTATATAAAATTTTAACTGTTACATAAAAAAAATCAAACTTTACACAGATTTTTTTTTTTAACTCAAATAATTATAATTAAACCATAAAAACATTTTTAATTTCTGTATTTTGTTTTTCATTTTAAGATTTTTTATTTTTTTTATGAATAAAAGCAAGTATTTAAAAATTCCCCCTGGAAAACTTTAGGCGAATAAAAATCGTCACAGTCTGAATAAACTTTGGAAAATTCGCTTACTATGTAGATATTTAAATAATTATTTAGTTCACAATCTTGTTTCACATATATATTTTTAAAAATTTATTTATATTTACAATTTTGTAACTTACAATCCATTTTTTTTTCCTTTCAGGTAAGCATCACTGTTCATGTTTTGATTTATTAGTTGTATGGTTGGTGAGTACCTCTACCTCATTGTTTATTGAAAACTTATTTTAAAAGCCACAGATTAGCTATGACTAAAGAATTTATAAAAAGACTAAACAAAGCGCAATAGCGCAGTGGTTAGTGTGTTGGACTACTGTACAAATTACATTTTAAGGTTTTTTCTACTGCGCCACCTCTCGCGAACGTCTGGCAAACATCCGAGAGTATGACTGTCCTGAAAAAGCTTCTCAATTCAGCCGTTCGGACTCGGCGTAAAATTGTAGGTCCCTTCCATTCGTCCCAAAAATAGAAACCCACACAAAACGAATGCGGTTGCGAGAAGCTAAGCCTAGGGTGTCTACTGCCTGTTGCCCCACCTATTTATTTATTTATTTAAACAACTTTATTAGTGGGTATTTGATATACAATTCACCATAAAAGTTGTATAAACATTTGAGCGAAAGCAAAAAAAAGCTTTTTCATTGACTTTCGTTTTCGATTGTAACAAAAAAAAAAACGAAAGAGATTTTCTATTCCAACGAAAACTGTAGTGGGATTCTGCAAAAAAAAAAAAAAACCAAAAGAAAACCACTTTCGTAGTTTTTTTTTTGAGATAGACCTAGGTACAAAATTGGCTTAGTTGATTCTGTCTGGCTGTCTTAGACAGATCCATCGTGAAACCACATGAGTGGAAATGGAAGAGGAAAGTGTCCAGAAACTATATGGACCGGTCTTTTCAAGTCGAAACCCTCTTGCTAAAATGCGAAATGCCTTTGATAGATATCTGTAGATCTTACCTCGTTAAGAGACCCTAAGAGTGACTGAAGCAATCGACCCCATGGTGGCAGTCTGTCTTCGGAAAAAGACTATGGGTGACCGAAACAGCCTGCCCCACGCCTATGGCTGTTGACAATCCATCAGAAAGAAGGGAGACTCCTGCGTAGCAAAAATGGGTGACTGAATCAAATTGATTACACTTGACACCGAAAGTCAGGGAGACGGTTTGTTTTCAGGAAGATGGAGGGCGACTGATTTGATGACATCGCTTGGCCTCCAGGGAGATGAGATATTATGATGATAACCCAGGAAATGATTCTTATACAATAATTGTCATGGTCAAAATATTCATGAAATAGAGCTACAAAGAAATGAAGATCTTCTTCGAGTGATTTTCGGTCCCGTTTGCTTCGGAGGAGGACTTTTAACAGCGAACTCTACAAGCTGTACATCGTATCAAACGACGAAATAGCTAGGACATGTAGACCGAATGGGCAACAATGCTCCAATTTTCGATTCCTACTCAGATGGACAACACAGTAGAGGAAGACCTCTCCGTAGATGGCGAGCACAAGCGGAAGAGAACCTCAACCAACTTGGAGTGCGCAACTGGAAGCGGTTAGCCTAAGATCGGGCTAATTGGAGAGGCGTGTTGTTTGAAGTCTGGGTCCACCCCGGACTGTAGCGGTATCTAAGTAGGTAAGTACAAAGGTACGGCGAAATTGGGTGAACTTTAGGTTGGGCTGTTATACCTACCAAGCAAGCCGAGGCATTATCATTTGAGTAACACTATATCGCATGGGCATGACTAATGAACAGTTTTGCTCTTATATAAAGAAAAGAAAACTTTAAAAGACGAAATTTGTAATTTTTCTAGCAATTTTTAAAGGAAATCGGTAAGTGGTGGTGAGTCTCAGTTATGATTCTAAGTGAACTAGCCATGCCCGCGGCTCCGCCCGCTAGTTTCTCTTCTTTTAAACAAAATTAAAATTTATTTGAGTTATCATTGTACGTTTGTTTATGTTTTTTCCTAGTTTTTAAACTTACAAAATATTTTATCGTAATACCTTTTTGTAAACTATACATGTTATTTTTTTAGTGGGCGGAAGTATAAACAAATTATGACTGCAGCTCACACAAATGCAACATAGCTGTCCATGTGAAAAACATGGCTGTCGGAAATCAAAACGGGCAATGGCCGAATGTAATTATACTACATAGATTTATGAGTATAATGGCAAGTTGAGCGTATAGTAAGGTCGAAATAGAAATGTTTTCACCCCATTTTTTCCACCCTTATAGGACGAATTTTTGAAAACGATGAATGAGGCATGTAATATTTTTGACTCATCAATCCACATACAAACATTTAAGTTCATACGGCTAACGGTTCGTGAGACCCCCCGCGACTCCTTTACTCCTGAGCAATTTTCACCCACCCTACGGCCTAAGTAAGCCACACATCTATGAATCACAAAAAAATATAATGAAAATCAGACGAATTAACCATTCGAGGTATAGAGAAACGAAGAAACGGACGTTGCATTTTATATATAGTAGTATGGACTTACTTTAAGGTTTAAACGACGACAATGGTATGCGGTAGACTGAGAAATAAAGCTCAGCTCGCGAGTTCTAGTTCATGCAAACAGCTTAAGTCTGTTTAGTTAGTTTTACATAAGCTATAGAAAAAAAACACTTCTTCAGTGCCTCCTCTAGCTGCTCGTCTGCTTTTACAACAAAAGACAGCTCTATTAACCTTCATTCGAGATGCTCACGCAGCAATAACAATACCAATTGCAGACCTTTCCAGGTCACATCGCACCGCATATCGTAGCAGCAATAGAAAATCACAATGCAAACGTACACTTGCAATAATTGCAATCACTTTACACACACTCAAATCAGCCAACAAACATAAATTGTTGGCGGAACCTAATAATGAACATGTACCAAGGTACATACACTCTTTTCCACATGATTGAGTTCGATCGAACCGCACGAAGACTGCTGATGGGTCAATACCACGCTGATGGCACTCGCTTCTTACCCCATCGTCTTGTGCTGCTGTGAAATACACACACCACAATATTTCATCCTCCTTTACTTCATCTGCCACATATTTCTCAGCAATTGCTATAACAATTTGTACCGAAGTGCATGCATGTCTGCGTACAATAGTTTACTGTTGCAATAACTGAGTGGCATTGAAAACGTCCAGTTTTATTGAATGATTTTTCTATTTCGCTTCTCTTTCATTGCATCTTTCCGTTGAGCATAAAAATAGCCATAAATCATTTATGAACGCAATTATTGTAACAGCAGGATCTATCTGGCAACTCAATGTTGTGATGCAATTTGTGTTTAATTGTTGCAACATCTATACGATGGAGAGATTCGTTGAAAGCTATGTAGGTGTTTAGGTGAGCAAGCATGTAGCCAGGGACATAGCGAGGGGGGTGTGGGGGATGCGATGCCAATTTATATTCGTTTATTTTTATGTACTTTCTCCGAGTTTTGATTTTAAAAAGGACGGTCGGCATTTGCCAACTGAACTCCTTAAAATTTAGCGAGTTTCGATTCGATTTTAAAAAGGACGGTCGGCTTCTGTGAATTTACTGAAATCCTTTAAATTAACGACTTTCGATTTTAAAATCGAATCTAAACTCGCTTTCCTTTCGAATTCCAAATTCAAAATCTTATATCTCGAAAACCACCGACTCGATTGAGCTCATTTTTGTAGGTGGCCTTAAGTATTCCTGTTAAGATTGGTCAAAAGGGGCGTGGCACCTCCGATACAAAAAACATCTTCCATGGGGTGAAATTCGATGACGTTATAATTCAATAACCCCTGGGCCGATTTTAATGATTTCTATACAGTCGGCAAGTTCCTAAAATAAGTCGGCATTTTAATGAAAGTCACCCCCCCATGCCACGGCTCGAAACCTCGCTATGCCCCTAGCAGCGGTTTCTATTTTCAGCCTAGTTGGATTAGCGTATTTTCATGTGTTCACGTGTGGTTCTTAATTATTTCACGACACAGCAACCACGACTAAGAAGGAAATAAGGATAGATATCACGAAGGAGCTACGGTGACTTCTAAAAAAAAAGCCCCAAAGAGGGAAGCAAAACTTTTACGCCAACTCATTTAGGATATCGGTTATACTTATATGCGTTACAACGGATCTAACGTACGACGAATAATGAGTCTTTTGCTTATGTGGATATAACCTTCGCTGTTGCCAGATTGCCTACCACTTATTCATATGGCAAATTGAATTATTCCGATTTTTCTGCCTCTCTACTCGTACCATCTCAGTATACAGTGGGGTTGTTATTTTCATCATTCTTGCTATAACCTAATTGATTAGTCGGTTAGGGTGGAAAAGTTCCTGTTCATTAGGGGGATGTTGTTTAAAAATCGATTATTCTTATATCACTTTGCGATGTGTAATAGGTATACATTCTATTATGAGTATACAAGAGAAAATCTATTTAAGTGCGCCTTCACAAACACTAATCAAGTGTGAACAAGAGTAATCTCAGAATGGTAATTTAAAATCACGACCACTTTGTGTTTAAAGCTTTAAGTTTACTCTGAGTAAATAAATCATTCTTCGACATGATGAAACCACAATAAATATTTTCTCCCAATGTATACATTTGCTCATATCAACCTTTAGGCAACTGCTTTTCATTCAGCTCTCCCTCACCACCACAACAATGTGTACGAAGCTGTAGAGTGCTCCTTCATAAAATAAAAAATAAAAATGTACAAAGCACTCGTATACATTTTGTAGAAATAAACAAAAGCAATAAAATAATAAAGACAAGAAAAAAATTAAACCCCGACCCCATTCTTCGAGCAATTTACTTTCGTAGAGAATATTGCGCCAAGTCATCCAACAACCGCCCCCGGGAGACACTGACCCAATTCGCAAAATAATTAGACAAATTAAAATCGAATCATTCCCAGCGCAACTCAAGACCCCCATGGAAATCTGCAATTTGATATCATTTCCTTTCTAACTGGGTTTAGGTTAAGGAAAATTTTCATATAACAAAGAGCAAAAAAAAAACAAAAACTGATTGATTTGGGTCAACGCCGAAAACTTTCAAATGAGGACGGTTATGTCGCTTGGGTCTTAATGTGGATGGATTCCGGGAATTCTTACAGTTTAATCGCATGTCACTGTGAGAATTACAGAAATTTAAATTGAGTTTAAATTTTTGTTGGTAATACGAGTAAGCTACCAAAAAGGTTTAGGACTCTGTATAGGGGAATAGTACTACTTTGGTTTGAACTTTTGTGAACAGATAACTTTGCGGTTTTTTTCTTGTTTGCGAAGACTTTTGTTCAAAACTCTCTTTTGAAACGATGCCATAAAAATAAAAAAACAAACCATGCGCTTGTGTTAATTAGAAGCGTAACTAGACGCAAAACTTTGTATTCATTCATTTTCTATGGCCTGCTTATCCATTAAGTGGATCGGGTCGCGGGTGTAGGTTGCTCAATTTGACCATCCATAGCTCTAAATTTTTCGCCAACCACTCTTTCTTAACCATCAAAGGCAATCGGCAATCCCCATACGGGTAGAGGGGAGATTATGAACTTGATCTAACCATCTCATCCTGGGGTATACCTAGAGGATTGTATGGATTCTATAGGACGTCTTGGGATCCTGGTTGGGGACATGCGTTTAACATGACCAAACCATCGAAACATGGACCGCTCCGTGTTTTCCTATTTTTTAGGATTCGCTATGTTTCGATATTGGCATAATCCAACGTTCGAGTAGGTCAACGTCCGCGGGTCAACTAATTGAAAAGAAGAAAAGTGAGGCTACAACTCGGAAAGACTAAGAATCAACCTGGCAGGATATTGAGAAGGCATTAAATAGTTCATCTGGTTCGATTTTTCTCGACCAGAAACACCTCAATCTTAAGTATGAGGCAATAAAGAGGAGTATTTTAAATAAAATCTAATGAAATATTGATTTTTTCCAGATTTCTAAATTTTTTTCATAAATCCGCCGTAAAATCGAGCTTTTAAAAACAAAAATCCTTGAAGACCGGTCTAATTTTTGGATTTTTCATAGATCTCAAAAGTAGTAAATGTAGCTACCAATTTTCAAAACGATGTATACACTTCAGTGCTAAAAGCTACAATTTCAACTTGAGAAAAGTACAATCTGAAAAGTTCATTTCCCATCACTGGTAGCTACTAGGAAGAAAATTGCCGCGGGCTCGAGATGAGCGCTACAAAGTGCAGAGCGCTACGAGTGCAGAGCTCCAGTCTTAACACCGGCAGATGAAATATTGATGGAAATGATTCTACTCTCTGCTGATGGAATAGAAGAATCGAATTCTAAAATCTTCATCGTCGAGTGTTTTAAAATAATTTGTTCTTGGGCAAAATACTCTCTTTTGACGGGACAGTGTAATATTCTTGTAATATTCATCAAATTGGTCTTCTAAAAATTCCAATAAATCTATGTTAGGACATTTCTAGGACAATACGCCCATCAATAAAAAAATGCGCTAAATTAAATTTTTTCCATCCACTTCAATTAAGTATTGTGCTTATATTCCAGATAAAAGCCTATCCGCCGGCACCATCTTGGTTCTTGGTATTGGTAGTGTGATCTTTCGAAAATCAGTTCAGAGTGTTTCAAAAGGCTCAAGCTCCAGGTTAGTAACTTCCAAAATTTAAACGGAATCATAAAAAAAACATGGTTTGGCAGCCAATTGAGCCTATTCCAATAAATTTATTTCCTATTTTGACTGTACTTCATTCAACTGGCTATTATATTTACAAATATTTATAAATTAATACAAAAAAAGCTTTAAATCATTTTTAGGTAATCTTTTACTAAATTTTCTTGCAGAAAAATGTATAGCTTTTGCTCCTAAAATTTGACGTAAACGTCGGGATTGGTTTATAAGGCAAACTAATTCTACAAGGTTCCAAAATTGTGTCGTTTACGTCAAAGTCGATGCTCAATATCTTAGTAACCAGATGAGATAGGACAAAACTGTTTTCAGAAATGGAAAGAGCATCCTCAAAAACCTATTACTGCATACCTAACTGAAAAACGTCAAAATGGCGTTTACGTAAAACCAATTCTGGGGCGACGATTTCGGAAAATGTTATAAGTTTCTGGACTTAGTTTCCAGCTACTGATGTCTGTCATGTTTGTTACCAACCTCCATAATTTCACCCCAATAGTGAAAGCTGCCATTGAATTAATCAGTTTCGGATGAAGAAGAAGACTGAAGAATTAAAGCATACCTACGTTCTCACCATCATCGGCTAAAAAATATAATCTTCTACACGCAAACTTCTCATGGATCAATATCAACTATAAAGACTGACTAGCTATAGGTACAATAGAACATCCCCATCTCCTATATGAATTTCAAATTATTGTTCTTCGTCGTAGTCAAAACATAAACCTTAACTTTCAAAAGCCTTTAAATTGTGTTCAAACTTTTTAACGCGTGTCAAACCTTTGTTGTGTCTACCTCTCGCATTAAAAAAAAAGGAACATTCACGACAAAAGAACCACGCGTCACCGCCAAAAGCCGAAACGCAAAACATTGTTTTTCAATTAAACAGTCAAAAGTCACACAACTTTTCTAGCTTCGCGCTACTGGGTAACTGCCAACCAATAGAACAGCATTTCACCCTTGTTAAAAATTTATATGCGACCCTGATAATAATCATCGTATAGGTTGCTCTAAAGCTTTGACTGAAACAGGTTGATCCTGCTTATCCACAGCTAATGCTGATTAATTCCAAAACTTTGTTTTATTTTGATGGAATTATTACCACCTACGATAATACACCAGGAACCCCCACCCCTACTCGCCTTACCATGGTGATGATGTGTACGAGCATTATACTATGTGTGTTTATTTTAATTAAAATTGTATCGACTCTAGGGGATGTTGATGCAACTTCTCACGCCCGCTCAGAACTTTCCATATGTGTATAGCTAGCACGTAAATCCTCATGTGAGGAACGAGGCGCTTTAAATCAAGAAGTCTAATCCTTTTGTTTTCGGATACATTTCACTGGTTGTTTGTTTTATTTTCATCTCATTTTTTTTTCTATGGAGTTTTATTTATGTTTCTTCCTTTGTGTGCATCTTCTTTCCAAAATAAAAAAAATATTTCAGCCAGTGTATGAGGGTTGGAAGACATAAATCTTCTCCTTCCGCCAGCAAATCAATTAACATTCCACATGTAGGGGTAGCTGGTAGGGGTAGGGGCAGACCCCCTGGAGCCTTTGCTACGCTGTTGTTGTTATTATTATTATTTTTTTTTCTTGTATATCTGTAAAACAATTCGCCCTCCTTTTTTGGAATTTTCTTAGTCCGTGGCCTGTTTATAGTCTCTTCGTACTCACTTAGTGGTTGATTTGACCGAAAATTTATCAGTCAGTCTCAGAGCTGAGCGATGGCATCAAATTCCACTCAACTTACCAATATCAAACCGACCGACCCAAGGGTGGCAAAGAAGCGCCAGCAAAAAGGGAGGAAGACTACTTTTCATCGATACCATTAAACAAGTCCAATGATAAAGGCGCAAATTTAATGGAAAAGCCAATTCCCCAAAGTGTTGATACCTATTTCCTTCGTCTCCTTCGCCTTTAATATTATAGATCGAACAGGGCAGAGAAAGAACCTTGATGTAAGCCTCTTTCATGTTGGAGGTGACGCGGCAGCAACAGCATAAAGAGAATATAAGTTCTTTGGGTTTACGAAACGGAATGACGTACTTATTGGCAATAGTTTTCTCTGTCTCTATATATTCGAAAGGATGCGGTAATAGCATTATGGCACTCGTTAAGGTCTATGTGGTTGGATGTGTGTATGTTTCGAAGGGAAACCGGGTTTCATTTCGTTTCGATGTCGAGTGCCAAATCATTTCTACATCCACTTGTGTGAGTGTGTTTTATGAATGCGGTGGGTCGGTTGACAACATCATGTGGGTGCGATGACACACGCGGTACAGGGAGGGTACAACATGCTGTCGAGAGGGATGATAAATCGAAAAGATTGGACCTTATACCAGCTTTGTGTTCTATTATCACTTAATATGCTTCAAAGTGAATGTAAATAGAGTTGCACGATGACAGATGTGAACAAACGTTCAGAATAAATATTAGGCATTCAGGCTGAAATGGGGGGTGTGTATGGCTATTTTTTATATGCGGAGGATGCAATTTACCCAGTGACATGCTAAAATGCATTATGAAGACGGATTAAGAAATTTGTTGGATGCACTTTAGATCATCTGCATGTGTCAAAAGCAAAAACTGAATTTGTGTTTCTTTGTTAACTTTCTCAAATTTCTATAGAGTTATAGAGTCTAGGGGGGTGTGGTTATAGGAAGTAGTTTAAGAGAGGTAGAGTGATGTACCTTATTTTTGTTTGTTGCTTGGAAATTGTTGAGAGTGGGCTCTGAACTAGCGTATGCTGTGTTTTTAATAGTCCCACGTGTTTGGTGTTCTGTTTTATATAACCGAGGGTTTTTTTAAGGGTTCGTTCTTTCTGAAAAAAATAACATTACATTCCTGACTGTGCTCTAAGTTTATACAGGTCTTCTGTTGGTGTATATGTAGCCTCTATTGTCACTGCTCATACACAACACTAGGAACTTTGAGCTTTGGGAAAGCGACAAACAGTGGCAGTGACATATTATACTCTCAAACTTCAACTCATAAAGGACTTCAGAAAGTACAAAAACTGGAAGTGTGTTGGGTGCCATGAGGCCAACTGTAGCGAACACTTTAACCTTCCTTCAGTGCACATCTGACTAGAAGACAGCTGTAGGTTGCGTTATAAAATATCATCCCGTCCATAAGTCAAACTGACAGATTTATTTATACCCCCAAAAGTCAACTTCCAGCAAAGGTATGGGTCTACAAACTATCCATTCCAAATTATCCATTCCAATCTGTGGGAGAGACTGATGGCTCAGGCTATAGAAGAATCCCACTCAGTATGTTAAGCAGAGGGTTTACGAAGGACAAAAACTGGTGGTGGGGCAGGGATCAGTGCAGCTCACTCTCAGCCTCTCTTGGACATATATACACAACACCAATTGCAACTGAAATGTGTGTCAGTGCCAGGGTCCCAGGGAATGCTTGAGACGAAATCTGTACCAGGACAATCATCAGTATATTGTCATACTATTTAACTCCAGACCTGCCTTGGACTGTCTGAAAAATAGGGTACAAACAAGTCACTCTCTTCTGGGTTCAATAAGTCACGATGGATTCGAAGCTGATGAGCTAGATCGCAAAGGCTCAAGTACCACTTCAAAGGTGTAGAATCCTTTCGTTGCTTGCCAACCAGCAATATCTATAAGCAGAGCTAGAATCCTGGTCTATACAAATAGGATTTAAGGTTGTTCAATGTCCATGTCATTAAACATGTCCATGTCATTAAAATAAAAACCAAGCAGTTGGACCAACCATCGATTTATTTATTTATGATGGTGGTGGTAAACAAAAAAAACTGACAAACACCACGGGAATCAGTGATGCCAGATCTGGCATTTGCAAAAGCATTTTAGCATTTTCTTAAAATGTTCCCATTTTCCTTTTTATTGAAACTAGGCTCGCCAAATGGTCAAAATTCAACATTATAAATACATTTAAACACTACGCAGTACAGACTATTGTTACTATTATTTTACCTATTTTAAAAATAATTTTTTGAAATTATTATTCTTTTCGACACATCTATGAATGATTAGCTTCAATTTGGTACAAAAAGGTACAAAAGTTGTAGTTAACATTACGTAGGTCAAATATGTACCACAAGAAATAGCGTCAGTGAGTAATATTATAGATTTTGATCAGAAGGCATACTAAGTCATCCCTCATATGCTGAGATGTAGTGCGGGTGCAGTGAAATGAGTATTCATTGTCGTTGCTTTTGGCATTTGATAAACAACTACAAGCTTTATATTTTCTTAATTAATTAAATTAACTTAATTTGTTCAATAAAAAAAAAAACAAAAACGACTTAACAGAAGTAAACTGAAATTCACAAACTACCAAATATTTTACAAATGACTGAAGAAACTTTGTAAAAACAAAAATGAGTTAGCTGTTCAGAAATGTCGGTTATCACAATGTTCCCGGAGCGTTGATTGGTGGTGGTAGCTTAGCTATTTTTCAATGCCACTTACAGACCACTTATTCATATTTCGCAAAAAAATTTAATAAATCTATATACATAAAAATGGTGGCAAAAATGTTTAGTAATTCATCAATTGAGAACGTCTGGATCGATTTGGCTTAAATTTCTTTTCAGTTGTTCGTAATTGCCAGGAGAAGGTTCTTCCGAAAGAAAATTTTGGGAAAACATTCCGGAAAAGTCGGGAAATTGGAAAAATGGAAAATTGATTTTTTGTATGGGATTTTGTGTGCAATTGTTCCAGAATGGATTTTCGAATGGAAAATTAGCGCGAAAAATTTGAATTATTTTTTCGACGAAATTTTGCAATTTATCTCATGATTTGATGATTTTGGATGATGTAAAGGCGGAAAATTCGTTGAGAAGCTTGGAAAATTTCGGATAATTTCATTCATTCATTGTGATAAAAGATGTTTTGCATTCATTTTGGGTGGAGAAGTTAACCTGCTGGCGTTTGGCAATGGCCAAATTCCCGTTGATGTTTCGACTGGATTGATATTGTTCCCGGAAATTTTTTGCGAGTTCACATCGTCGAAGGAGGAACTCATCACCAAAGTGTTCCCCGAAATTGCACAAAATTATAAAAATCGCGATTGGATTAGTGAACGGGCAATACTAGCAGCGAAGAATAAAGACGTCGATAGCTTGAACTTCATTATTCAAAGTCAAATTTCTGGAAAACTGCATTCGTACAAATCCGTTGACATCGTGACCGACGAGGATGAAGAGACCAACTATCCGACGGAATTTTTGAACTCGCTTGATGTGCCAGGAGCAGGAACTCCACCGCATAATAATTTACAGCTGAAGGTGGGATCGATTATAATCATGTTGCGGAATCTGAATCATCCGAAATTGTGTAACGGTACGCGGTTGTCCGTCAAGAAACTGATGGTTCAAGCGACGATCATAAAGGGCAAATTGAAAGGAGAGGAAGTCCGATTATTCCAACTGATCTTCCATTAAAATTTAAGCGGATTCAGTTCCCCGTTTGATTGGCTTTTGCGATGACAATCAATAAATTAGGTTAGGTTAGGTTAACGGGTTGACAGAGCAGGGTATATTCTGCTATGCCACACTTAGGTCCTTGTGGACCCATTGTGATGCCCTTTTAGATGGGGGTTAACCGGTGATGTTGGGACAATCAATAAATTGCAAGGCCAATCGTTGGAACTTGGAAGTCTGTGGGATTATTCTCGAATTTCCCTGTTTTTCGCACGGTCAGCACTGTACATTGCCTTTGTTTTTGCGCCGGAAAACAAATCGAAAAACATTGTTTATCACATCGCTCTCTACTGATTTCGATTCCATTCAAATAATTCACATTCAAATTTGAACTATTTGTGTTTTATTATCACTCTGGAATTTATCTGAAGGCGTTAAATTGGGGCGAGACAAAGTTCGCCGGGTCCGCTAGTAAATAAATAAATATTTGGCAAAAAAACGTAACTTTATACGGTTTCAAATGAAGTTGCGCCTTAAAGATATATTTTAAGCTTACCATGAAATTTTTACACTCTTACAAATAGAAAAATTAAAATATGCAATTTAAACACCGAAACCTCCTCATGTGGCTACTTCCAGGCGACGACTGAAAGGATATCCGAAAGTCGTTGACGACTAAAGAATAAGGTATTACGAGAAGCTAGGCCTAGGGTGTCTACCTGCCTTTTGCGTCTATTTATTTATTTATTTATTTATTTATTACGAAGTTTAAATTTTGGTTTATACTTTGAAATATTTTTTAAATGTGGTCTTATTAGCAATGTTCAAATGTGCCTTACGTTCAAGTGTGCCTAAGTCTCGCCTATTTTATGTAAATACAAAATTATTAAAAAAAGCGTGATAATTAAATTCCAACAAATTGGTGAAAAGTAATTATTGTGCTCTAAGCAAATTTATTGGAATTGGAATTTCACATTACCCTTCATAGGGTAATTATTGTCTATGGTTGAGCCCCCAAAACGATGTTATACTCGTTATTTAAAATAAAAATTTTTAAGAAATCATTTAAAATTTCACAGTCGTAAATGGAATATGTGCGGTCCACCTTTTGAGAATTTTGTCTGTACATAGATGAAATTTGTTTGATGAAAATATCTATATATATGTATATGTATATACTTTTTTTTGTGTAGTAGTTTTTGATTTGCTATTAAGCATTTAAATTTTTAAAATCATGGCAACACTGATGGCAACTAAACTACGTATTAAAATATTCATAGCATTTACGGCAGCAAAATACTAATTTGCAAAATCCAACAACAGATATTATTATTTAAGTGCAAATGCAAACTATAGATATAATATAGCCAACCGCATACCAAAGGAATTTGGTCAAGTCTTATAACATACATATATACGACTCCTCCAGCTACTAAACATTCTATTCCATGGAAATGGAAATAACTTTGCTATTTAGAAACTTTCTGTCGATTGGGGGTGGTGAACTGTGGAGTGGCTTTCGTTTCATAGCTTATTGCCTTAAAGATTCGGTGAAAGCAGCAAAAGACTCAAACTCTCCACCACCCCTCTCTCAGGCTGGCTGTGTGGGAGAATAATTGGGAAATTCAAAGTGAAAAGTGTGAGGCAATCACTTCTCTCCTTTCGAAAATATATACACAGACAGACAGACACCTGCAACACTAGAGCATCCATAGGCTAGGCATTTCTACTTCGTCTTTGTGTCGCTCCGAGATGTTGGTAACTAAAATAAACACAGAAGCTAAACGGTGAGGTGAGAGTGTATAGAATCAACAACGAGTGGCATTCATGGGCGAAGTGATAATGAAATTTTGGGAATTTCAATTATTTGTGAATTTATGTTTTTGGATAAAACATTTTATTGGCGGTGTCAATAACTCCTTTGAGACAGTACTCCCCCCGAATGGATAGCCTGTCTACATGGATGGATAATATTTTGTGTAGATTCCTCAAGTGTGTTCTAGATATAGCATAAGTAATGAGATTTTCTGGTCTGTGATATTACAGGTAAGTACTGCACGTGTATCCAGATATAAATATTTTTTGTTTTGATTGCCGTACTACCTTTCAACAGTAATTGAAATTGATTACCATGAACCTATTAATACTATCAAAATACAAGGTTTCTGTGGGCGCCGCCCCCACCAAAAAGTAGAGGGAAAATAATCAAAATTCCGCAAAACACAAATTCAATTGAATTCCTTTTAACTGCAGATTGTCAAAGCGGGCACGGGTGGATCTGTTGGGTGTCCGTCGTCGCCATCCCAGTGAGTAAAGATATTTCCGAAAAGAATATTTGATTTCATTACTTAGGCATTTACACTTGTAAATTTGCTTTGGGAATTTGTTTCTTTTTTTTTTCTTGTGCGCCTTGTTTTCCGCTTCCTTTTCCTGTTTACATAGTCTCTCCTTCGATGTGGTAGGTACTTTAGAAAGTCCAAAGCGCTCACCACCGGGGCTCATTTGAATATCTGCTTCAGATAGCACCTTTATTTCTGTAGGTGCTTCCTACGAAACTTATCATAAAATATTTAACACAAATTATGCCACTCCAAGGGATGTGCTGTGCGTTTGGCCAGAAAACCAGCGGAAGGACGACAACTCGCTAAAGCACAAAATACTGCGGGGACATGCAAAGTATATATTAGGTATATATATTTGGCTAGTAGCGTGAAACATTAATTTCGTGTATACGTTTTCGTTTTGTGGAAAATAATTTGACCAATTTACACATTTTATTCGCGATGTTGGTTTTTGAAGAGGGTCGCTCTAGCTGACACCACGATTGGCTCTCTGATCGGTGTTTGTATATTTAATGAGACGATATTGGTATCTGAAGGGAGATGAATATGAATTTATCTCTGCCTAGTGGGCGGATGTCAAGAGCAATGATGTGAAGTACTTGAAATGAGCAATGCTACGTATATTAGTTTGCTTTTGGAGTGTTGTCCATGTCTATATGTTTATGGAATGTCTTATTTGTATGCATTGCATGAATGCTGAATGATTTTCTCAAGGAAGCCGGTTGATTTATTTATGTAAATATTTTGATATGGCTGACAATATGGCGCGCGTTTAAGTGCAGAGCTAATATCGATCTGAAGCAAGCATCTCAGGGCGTTCTTGAAGCGTAATAAGTATGTCTTTCCGAAGAGAAATATTTAAAATGAAGTTTGATCTGTTATATAATGCCATTGACTGTATTTGTGGTTGACGATTTACTTAATTGAAAAGGCTTTGCCAAAATACTGGGTAACGAAAAATACAAGTCCTAATTAAGGTTATGAAAGTGGATGCAGTGATTGTACATACGGGTGAGCCATCTAGTGGTTCCTTTTAAGTTATAGGCTATTTTGACACTGACAGCTGTTTCCCGCTCGAAATCTTGACAGAAATTCAATATCATACCTCCGCGAAACGAAATGAATCGCTTTACGCTTGACCAACGATGGGAAATATGTATTGAAAACTTATTTCCAAAGTGAGTGCTGTGTAGCCCATCAAACAGTGCGTTTTTTTGAAGAGAAGTTTTGGCCGAAATGGAGCACCCACCGCACCTGCTGTACTCGAGTTTGTGCAAAAAGTTCGTGAGACTGGTATCCTAGTGGACAACACTGATGGTCCCCGTCGTCGTACGATGCGTACAGACGAAAATGTGGCTGCTGTAGCAGCATTGAATGTGAGATTCAATTCACGAACATCAATTCGCCATCGATCTCAACAGCTCAACATTTCACTCAATAGCCTGAGGAGAATTCTGCACAAAGATCTCGGACTATTCGCTTAAAAGGTCCAATTGACTCATCAATTGAAGGCACATGACCATCCGCTTCGTTATTGCTTCGCAGTTTGGGCCTTAGAGCAGCTTGAATTGGACAACGATTTTTGGCGAAAAATCATCTTTTCTGACGAGGCACATCTCGGCGTCTACGTTAACAAACAAAATTGCCGCATTTGGGGCTCGGAAAACCAGCACTTTATTGTCGAGAAGCCAATTCATCCACATAGAGTGACAGTTTCGTGCGGATTGTGGACCATTTTTCTTCGAAAATGAGGCTGGGAACAACGTTTCGGTCAACGGTGGGCGTTACAGAGCCATGTTAACCGACTTTTTTTTTACTGAAATTGAAGACATCGATTTGGACGACCTCTGGTTTCTGCAGAAAGACGCGCCATGCCACACAGCGCATGCCAAAACCTATTTCTTGCGCACCAAGTTCCCAAATCGTATTATCAGCCGTCTTAGCGATGTCAATTGGCGGCCTCGGAGCTGCGATTTTCATCTCAATCAATCCCTTTGGACTTTTATTGTGGGGAGCCGTGACGGACCGATGTTATGCCAACAATCCGGAAACGATTCAAACACTTAAGGCCAATATCATCCAAACAATCCGTGAGCTACAACCCGAAACTATTAACAAGGTCTTAAACAATTGGAGTGACAGAAAGCGCTACTGAGAAGTCAGCCGAGGCAGCCAAGTTATATTTTGCTGCTTTAAAAGGTCCGCCGATAAAGTAGACTTGTTCAACTTAATGTTGGATACCGTTAAAGTTCCTTCGTTTTGTTTGGGTGGACGGAAGTTTTACTTATCCTTGTTTATTTGCTCTGTCGATTGAAAGCCTGCAGTGACCGAATCCGAATCACAGACTGTGCATGTGCGTTCACTACCTGTATTCCCATAGGTACTCACCTCTGCGGGCTTCTTGCATCCTTGAGGAGATCGTTTTAATCTTCTAACATTGGATGTACTGTGCAACGCCCGATTTTCTTGGTATTTATTCTTCCTACAGAGCAGTCGATGTTCCCACCCTTCTTTTTGTTCGTAAAGCTCGGGCCAGCTATTTCAGTAGCTCTGGTTTTGGTCAAAATAAATAAATAAATAAATAGGTGGCGCAGCAGGCGGGTAGACACACTACGCCTAGCTTCTCGCAACCATTCGTTTGTGTGAGTTTCTATTTTTGAGATGATTGGAAGAGACCTACAATTTTATGCCGAGTCCGAAAGGCTGAATTGAGAAGCATTTTTCTGAACAGTCGTACTCTCGGATGTTTGTCAGATGTTCGCGAGAGGTGGCGCACCAGCAAAAACCTTAAGATGTAATTTGTGTTAGTCCAGCACACTAACCCTTACGCTACTGCGCCATCTGGTTTTGGTCTGCAGTAGTTTAATATGTATGTAGCACCCGTTTTTATTTGCATGGACCAGCCGGCGTTCCTTATTGAAACAATAATTGTTTCTTTGGGGTTACACTTAGTGTAACGTCAAATTTATTGCTTTTGGATTCGCACTCTTGCTTCTATACCTACTGGTAGTGGCGCGAGTCTAGCCCGTATAGCCACCCTATAGTCCTAACTTCTCACAACCATTAATTTGTGTGAGTTTTTATTCTAGGATACGAATGGTCTATGATTACGACTCGAACAATTTTGACATCCAAGACATCCTAGATGCATATGTCTAGTCGATCATAATGTGATCAATAAGTTTGGCGATTTTAGTACCAGAAAGCTATGGCGGCCCGTTGTTCAGTTTAAAATTCGTGTGGTAGTTAAGATGACGTTTCGCACTGCCGCAAAGTCCATCAGCCTAAATCCGTTTGCATCAGGGGAATTGTCGTTCTAACTATTGACTTGATGATCCTCTCCTCTTCAATTTTGGCATTAAATTTACCAAGAATACTTTGGACATCGTATAATTTAGGCACTTCTCCTACATCTTCCCGAGAATATCATAGAATGCTTCCTTGATTGCATAAATATTCTTCTCTGAGCGCACGCCAGCACAAAACGGTACAATATTTTTTTTTTTTTAGTTTATATCACTGTTTTTTATTGAGGATAGAAAAAAGGTAGTACATTACGAAAGCCTTTAACTTCTTGCCTTAATTTTTTTCGAATAACTAAACCTTACCTAAATGTCACAAATTTTCATCCATCCTCCACCCTTTCGCTGGTTTGGAGATCACTCTACAACTTTGATCAACGTTTGTTGGAGAAGCTCATACAGAAATAAAACTAAATTATGCAGTTAGGCTTTCATATATATGTACATAACAGGCGATCCCTACCATAGATTCCATCTAAAAATGTTGGCCGCCGCCGGGTCAATCAAGAAAAAGTGCCTGAGTGAGAAAACACTCCACCTTACCGATATCTATGAAATCGAGCCAAAAGGTAGCAGCCCTTCTAGTACCATCCCAACTTCAAGACAATCGTCCTTAATGAAATGCTTTCGTGCAATGACTATCTATACTGTCATAGATTAAATTAATTCCGAATAAATTCGTTAAAAGCAAATGAGGTTCATTGTATGTTACCACATAGAGCTGGTTATGTCTGCTATCCTGGTAGCCTGGTACCCTTCGAATCATTTTTGGTGAAATCTTTCTTATTATCTTATATCCGTGTACTTCTTGTCTGCGAATTTCTCGAAGAAGTCCTATCCTGGAGCTAATTTTTATATCAAGGATACTGCCAACTAAACGGCATAGAAGGTGTTATTGTATTTTCCATGCAACGACGATAGCAAATCATTACCCTCCCGTCATGTCCTATAGTACACAAGTCCATTATATACTAAAACCATTTGAGTGGGGAAGCGATGAGTAACAACGATTCTCGCTAGTTTAGATTGACCCTGAAAATTGCTGTTGGGACATTTTTGTCGAATTTCAGTCTATGAATTATTGTTTGAGAGAATATAAAATTAACAATACGTAGGACATTTAATAAATCCATCGATCCATCTATATGCTCAAAAATGATGACTCAGTTCTTGGAAATCCGCTCATCCAAACAACACTATTGATCAATACATATTCGAAGACTGTGCAAGCATAAGGCGTTATTATTTTTCACGCAAAGCCAAAAATGCCCTACAGTCTAAATAAGAAAAAAAAAAAAAATAATACGAGCATTTTTCTGGACAAGGTATGTATTTTTTTTTGTATTTAGTCTTTAGCTGAAGCCTCTTTCAGTTGAGGATTTTATGTAGTGTGAGATAGAATTATATTTTTTTTCGGATGAAAACCATCAGACATGAAAGGACTACTTGGCTTTGGTTTTATCCGTATTGTGAAGGATTCTCGTAGAACATAATTTCTAAGCCACTAACCCGATTTACGTAGTTAAATGATTTTTTTTTCTTCCTAAAATCGTCTTTGTGGCAGACAGGTTTTTCTGTCGAAAATTCACCAGACATAGACGAGAGAAAAGTGAAATTAACAGTCCATGAAAGTCATACATTTTGTTTGAATGTTTTTATTTGGGTCAGGGTTGCGAGACGAGGAAAAAAAAATTAGAAAATTGAGGTACGAGTATCACTTGGTACTTAGTATCACCTCAAAGCAATTCTTTCGTATAATATAGCTGCAGATACAAGTAAATAATTGACAGAAAAGGTCGTGTAAATGTATTCAAGAAGTCAAATGCCTTCCACTTCCGCCAACAGATTATAACGTATAAATTTGCACTCTTGCTCAATTATGTACCTCTTTTTTTTTTATTAAATATACCGTACTAATTATAGCGTCCCAAACCGATTTTTCTTTAATTTTTAATTTCATTTCATAATAGCTATTATGAAACTCAATAAAAATAAAACTCACGCTGATGCCACATATCGTATAGCTGCAGCAGAACCATCAACATGCAACCCCCAATTGCAGCAGTGAAACATTTTAATAGCAAGACCAACCCCCGCCCCAGCTAACCATTGATTATGGACTGGTTGCTGAGGTATATGTGGTTATTGCTTAATAATACTTTGTTTCGCATGCTGAGGTGGTATTCCGCACGGCCGTGCAAGTGCAAGTGAGCGTATCAATGAAATAACAAGTTTATATATACATAAAAATACAACCCACATTATAGCCACTCTTATATGAATATGGAAATTTGTGCAAAATGTTTAACAAAAAAAAAATTCGTATATTAATTACTCACAATAAATTAATAGGCTTAATAATAAAACGATAGTAATTATTAGCCCATCCATGCCCATGAGGCGGGGGATGTATTCTGCTCAATTTGTTGTTATGTTTGTGTGGGTTGCTTTATTGTTTTTATATTGCGGGAAATAGTGGTGCGAAAATAATGAAAAAGAAAATAAAAAATTGTTATAACAATAAATCATGTAGCCGCGATGAGTTTTATTATTTTTTATATATTTTTTGTTTACGGATATTCACTGGCCACCATAACTCGAATGGGATTTTAATACTCATTTATTAATATATGCATTTTAAGTGTTGTCGGTATTGTATGGTAGTTGGAAAGGGTTGCTTTTTGGTAGATGAAAATGAAAATAATGCCTCATACTGACTGGAAAAGGTAGTACAATTTATTTGAAACTGATTGGTCTACCTACATCCTTTGATACAAATTAGTATATGACTGCATTTTGCAGTATTTGGCACATTGCAGTAGGTATACTTTGAAAATTGCAGTAGTTTTGAAGTGTCTCTTTAGAACAGAGAAAGAATTGTGTTTTGCACGACTAGAGGCATCATTTTGCTTACAAAATCTGTGTGAATGGTTCAACCCATTGGTCAACGACCTTGTTAAGTGCATAAGTCCAAAACCAATCAAATATTTACGCCAGCGCAGAAACTGTCTCTTATTTCCTCTGCAAATGTCCAACTCTAGCAAGAGCCAGATCGCGCGCATTGAACCAGGATACTGGATACGGGATTTTATTCGCTTTCTCAACTCCACACGCTGGTTATAGGTACCGACCGGATCACATCCTTAACAATCATCACAAAGTAGGTCATACGCAGCGGTGCCAGATTCTACGATTTCTCGTATTTTTAGGGCTTCAAACTTATTCCACGATTTTTGAGCTAAAAAAGCATAAAATTCCAAAATTTTTCATCGAATACAAAAATTCATTTGCAATTTTCCAAATATTTTCTAAAAATGTGAAGGATTCTTTGAATCCTTAGAATTTTTGTGAAAGTCTACTTTTTTCCTCGGTGTCAAAAAAAAAAAAATGTTTTGATGCAAAAAGTTTCTTAAAACAATTTATTCTATTACTGCAGGAAAACATTTTCAAAAATCTATTCGCTAATATTTTTTATGAAAAGGAGGAAAAAGTGGTTAAAATTGTAGTTTTTAGCAATTTTCAAAAAATCATAAAAAATATTTGCGAAGAGATTTTTGAAAATTTTTTGTTTGAAGTCACTATTAGATAATCGTATTTCCACGATTTTTAAAGCTGGTAATTACGATTTCTGGTGAAAACACATCTTACTGCTAATTGGTTTCAAAGGCATGAACCGCTACTTCTACCTATACCTAACGCCGAATATGAGGTAGCAGTATTCATAGAGGTATACCTACAGAGTCATGTCTATTTGGAAACCAAAATCTCGAAATCTCGCATTTTTTAAATAAATCCTGAATAACAAAATCTCGCGTTATCAAAAATTTCGCTCGAAAGATAAAAATCTCGAAAATAGCTAGCGGAAAATCGCATGGATATACCTAAAGTAACTTTCCATAAACTCAACCTCGCAATTACTGTAAATCCAATAGTGACCCCAAACAGGGGGATTGTAGGGGGTCATCATTTCCCACATATATTCCACAGTTATTTATAAATTCAAATGCTGTCCAAAATATAAGTTTGGGGTAAATCCTTTCCATTATTTCCCTTTTCGTTTGACCTTACTTGCGAATTAATAAATAATTTATTTTTTTTGCGAGATTCTTATTTTTGAGATTTTGAAACTGAGAGATTTTCATAATCCAAGATTTTGAAAATACAATTTCAAAATGCTGTCAATTTTTCTCTACTTGTAACTTCTTCAACATTTGACATTGTACGAAATTAGGATGTCTATAGTAATTCTATAGCCAATTCTCCATAAGTCTGTTTACAACTATCTGAATACAAGTATAAATAAATAAATAAATAAATTGTCTAGCATCTAACCACCATTTGTTTGTGTGAATTTTTAATGTTAAAACGTGTGTAAAGTACCTAACTCAAATCTTATGCCGAATTTTAACACCAGAATTGAGAAGATTTTTAGTGCATTTATCAGATGGAATACTTGTCAGATCTTCACGACAGGTGGCGCTGTGAAAGAAACATTAAAATGTGTTCCTGCCTGGTGATTATATCTGAGACTTTTCGTTAAGTACTCTAAACACGAGAGAACTATTTACTAACTGCAAGCGACGGACATTGACAGAAGCTCGGTGATATTTCACCAGTGCTTTTGAAAGAATTTGAACAGAAGCTCCAAATATGGGCTTAGTTCTGACTAAGGAACCTAAAAGTATTAGACGCATTCTTGGTCTACGGCATAATAGAATGAATATTACATTCCTCTCTGTTTTGAATGCGTGGTGTGATATTTGGCAACGAATGGTGGGTATGACTCTAAGCTGACTCTAAGTGTTCATCAGTCATCTGAGAAAGGACTATATAGACTGATACGTTCCGTGCATACGTATCCGATTTTTCCCGCAAAAAATCTTCTTGAGTAATTTTTGCCCCCATTCGCATCGGACGGACGACACTACAAGTTGTATTACAAAGTGGACCTTATAGGGCCCATACACGACACAGACACGTCGCTGCAGACCAATATATTTTGTTGTTGTGCACATGTCTGCGCACACCGTCTGTGTCGTGTATATCCATGTCGACTGTTTGCAGCGACGGTCTGCATGAATTCAAAAATTTTTGAATTTTTCTTGGTCTGCAACGACATGTCTGTGTCGTGTATGGTGAATTTTGCACAGACGAGCGAGAAAACTCAGGGTGTAAACATAATCGAAAGCCTCTCGCTTGAAGAAATCGGTTTCCTCATTAAAGTTTCTTGTTTAGTTATTAATGGACTTATTTTTAGTAGCACATTCATTAAATTTCTTTCATTGATTCGGAAAATATGAAGAAAGTCGACAGTTAGTATCTGCCATTTTTCCGATCCGATGACCACGACGAATCGATATAAACTAATGTCTGTGCAGATTGTCTGCACCGTGTGTGGCGAAGGCATGTTTGCACAGACTTAAGGTCTGCAGCGACGTGTCTGTGTCGTGTATGGGCCCTATTATCAGAAAAATGCTCATCAAACATCCGAGATAGCTAGGATATGATAGTGCCTTGATTTCAATACAGAGCGACAACAAAATGAAGACCTCCCGATCCCCATAGGTGGCCCGAACTTTTTTTTTACTTTTTTTAGTTTAGTTGAGGCCTCGGTTTACATTGAATTGTAAAGCCGCCAAAGGAAGTAGGTATGACTGTATGTTTGTGCTTGAGCAATTCGAAAACTAACTATTAAAATGGGCTGAAAGTTACACAATATACTCGTATTTGCCATAATGTGCACGTTAAACAGAAGTTTTAATTCTTTTCAATAGATGGCGCTACAACAAAATTTCAAAATTACACTAAAACTTCTCATTTATGGGAGCTTTTAGCCTTACAATTTAGTAAATGGACGTACATTGCTCATGGTAGCATTTAAGAGATTTTAGGCAGTATATACAGGGTGTCCCAGTTAAAAAGGACAATCCTTTAAGGGAATATTCCTGAAGTTATGCCGAACAAAAAATTGTATGGCAGGGGGGTCTATTTTCATCGTATTTCCCGTTATAGCCCATCAAAGTAGGTGACCTCTAATTTGGAGGTGACCACTTAAAACGCTATAACTTTTAAACTATTATAGGTACAAAAATTATTTTGAAAAGACAATTAAGTAGCGCATAAGTCTAAAGCACTTTGGTTACATCTGGGCAGCTACAAAAAAGTTATGGCTCCTTAAACTCAAAATTTTGAAAATTAGTTGTTACTTGTTTTTACTTAAAATGCCTTTTTCTCAAAATTTTGACTTTATAAATTAATTTTTTTTTATGAAATTTTAATCCTTGAGCAATTTACTAAAAATTATGTTAAGCAACTTTTTTACGTACGATCAACAGAAGTTGTAGTAAAAGCCGTTTTTTGTCAGACAAAGGTCAAACAAAATAAAGTAGCTAAAACTTAGATATGTGAAATGGCTCGGAGAATGGCTCAACTTAAAAATTTCTGCGGAACAACGCTAAGAATATTGATATGCTATGGCTATAAAGAGGTAAAGAAACGACTAAAGTAGTCATTAAAACATAAATACATTGTAGAATGTACTGTAAAGAGATGAGCATGTTACACTTACACCACGACAGAGTACGCGTTCTATTTCGTCTTTCATTTCATAGTGCCTATCAGTGAACTATTAATTTCTCTTTTGTTACAAACACAGCTTACTCTTGCCTACTAATCATATTTTACCATTAAAAGATTGCTCTGCTAATAGCTGCTATCCCATTAAACTTGATGCCCTACATTTACACCCTTGTGAACCATTAAAGGTGTCGAATGACTTACATACATCTGTCGCATGCCACTCAACATATTAGCTCATTCGAATTACTAAAATTCCAACACATTTTCAAATTATCATCCAACTTCAGTTACCGACTACTACACCATCAAGCCATCTAAAACATCAGCTGAGAATAATTAAATACGAAATGCATCGAATTCAATCAGCCCATGATTCTAATTACAGACTAGGCTCCCATGATAGTCGTCCTACGGATGTGTATACAATTTTATCGATTTCTATGGTAACTGCGTCTGCCCATGTTGGCAATTTCGATTTCGAATTAATGCCACATCTATGTAAATTATTGACAGTAATCGAAACGAACGCCCATATGTGACACCCATGTATACGCGTCGTGCCTGCTGAGCTGGTTGAGGCTATGGTTGGTTGCCTAACTAGGATAACTGCACTTAGATATTCCTATCAGAGTGGATATTTCTCGCCTATATAAAGGAGCGTCTCTCCTTACGCCTGTGAATGTATATTTAATTTAACTGTATAAAGACAAATTTCGAACTCTGCAAAGTTAATGGGTCCACCCACACCCGGTATCTCTGGTACAAATCAATATTAAACTAAATTTTCTATTGCCCCATACTAACATAAATAATGACAACACGTTTTAGTGACATGTGTGCAACCGCTTGTAACACAACCACAGCAATGTAACAGCAGGTCCTACCAAAAATGCGTTGCAGGATATACGCGTATAACCAGATACCACATACACTGCAGATGTGGCAAACCTCAGACAATGTCTCCGAATGTCATTTACAATTACATTTTGTCTGTAATATGAACGAGTCTTGTTCGATAATCTCATGTCAATAGAATAGTGTGAGTGGTTTCTAATAGAAGTGTTTCGATGAACATTTTCCAAAGGGAATTTTACTACGGCTGCAATAAAGGAAACAAAATTAGATTTTGTCCTTTGTATATATGTTCAGAAATTGTTTAAAATGTTTAATTCTATTGAGTTTACAACGAAAAAAGAATTGTGTATTGCGTGTGTATCTTTTCGATTAGAACAAGGACGAAATATGCAACAGCCAAAAACAGTCGCCTAAGACCAAAAATTGTTAGGTATATACTACAGGATGTTGCAAGAGTTTTGTTACCCACTTTCAAAATTCACTACTCCATTGTTATAATTTTTTTCTTTTTTTTTTAGAACACTAAGGCCGGTAAACTCATAAATTTGAGATTTGAAGTCTCCTCTCATTTTCGAACACGCTTTTTCTTAGGACATCTTTCATCGTCAAGTGCAGTCTTGCTATAAAATAAATAAATTGTCTGCGCAACAGGTCCGTACTCAAGACCTAGCTTCTCACAACGATCCGTTATTGTGTCAGTTTTTCTTTTAGGGACGAATGGAAGGGACCTACAATTTTATGCCGAATCCGAACGGCTGAATTGAGATTGAGAAGACTTTTCAGGACAGTCATACTTTCGGGTGTTTGTCAGAAATTCGTGAGAGGTGGCGTAGTGGAAAAATCCTTAAGATGTAGGTAATTTGTTTTTTTTTTTTTTCGAACCTGGTACCCTTCGCACAGTAGTCCACCACACTTATCACTGAGCCACTTCGACCACAACACAACAGGGAACTAAGTTCACTGATGGAAGTCCACTGAAGGACTTCCTTTCCACCTAGTGGGAAATAAAACCACTTTCGTGAAGTGGACTTAGATTAGGGTGTTCACTGTCTACAAACACCCCCCCCCTGCCGTACGGTTAAATAAAAAATATTATTTAAGAGCTGGAAACACTTATAAAACTGTATTAATAGAATAGTAGGGTAAAATGAGTGGGCGCAGTAGCGCAGTGTGTGCAGTGGTTAGTGTGCTGGACTACTGTGCGAGGGATCCCAGGTTCGATCTCCGGAAAACACACAAATTACATCTTAAGGTTTTTTCTACTGCGCCACCTCTCGCGAACGTCTGACAAACATCCGAGAGTATGACTGTCCTGAAAAAGCTTCTCAATTCATCCGTTCGGACTCGGCATAAAATTGTAGGTCCCTTCCATTCGTTCCAAAAATAGAAACTCACACAAAACGAATGGTTGCGAGAAGCTAGGCCTTGGGTGTCTACCGCCTGTTGCGCCGTCTATTTATTTCATTCATTCATTTTCAAATGGTCCGCATGTCCATTAAGTGGGTCGCGGGTGTAGGTTGCTTAAGTGGACCCTCCATAGCTCTCGATCCTCCGCCATCGACTCCAAATCATCAAGGGCAATCCCCATACAGATAGAGGAGAGATTATGGACTTGATCTAACCATCTCATCCTAGGTCTACCTAGAGGACGCCTGCCTGATGGTACGGATTCCATAGCACGTCGTGGAATCCTGGTCGGGGACATGCGTTTAACATGACCAAACCACCGAAGCATGGACCGCTCCGTCCGGAGAAGTAGCTGCTCGACATTCAGTTCCTCACGTATTCTGGTATTTCTAATGCGATCTCTACGGGTCACACCAGCAATACAACGGAGAAATCTCATTTCGGCAGCTTGTATTCGCGATCTTATTCTTTCGGTCATTACCCAAACCTCATGACCATAGGTAAGAGTTGGAACAAACACCGAATTAAAGACTGACAACTTAGCTTTGACACCAAGTTCAGTCCTCCTAATAACAGAATGACCAAGCTGTCTCAAAATTGACCCAGCCTGACCAATCCTACAGGAAAACTCAGCATTGCTCCTTCAATCACTCGTGAATAAGACCCCGAGATACTTAAACTTCTCCACCTGTTTCAATGGGACTCCACTAACATGCAGAGTGCATTGAACAGGCGTTCTGGAGACGACCATCACTTCAGATTTGTTCACGTTAACCTTCATCTCAGCTTCAACACAAACGGCTACAAACCGATCGAGTGCGCGCTGAAGTTCAGTCTGAGAGGACCCAAGGATGACCAAGTCGTCAGCGAAGAGCAAATGACTTATCCTCAGATCTCCCAATTCGAAACATTCTTCGCCAAGACTGCGCTGTAACATCCAGTCCATATAAGTAATGAAAAGGAGAGGAGACAAGACGCACCCCTGGCGAAGTCCAACGCCCACGGTGAAAGGTATTGATTTAACGCCGTTTATCCGGACACAGCTTTTACAGTTTGTGTAAAGAGATTGAATGGCTCTCAAGAGAGAACCGTAAATTCCATACTCCTGCAATACACTCCAGAGTTTACCTCGAGGGACTCGGTCGTATGCTTTCTCCAAATCTACGAAGCATGCGTAAACAGGTGTAGCATACTCCCAAGCCTTCTCAAGCACCATTCTAAGAGTGAATAACTGGTCGGTTGTGCTTCTGCCGGGACGAAAACCGCACTGCTCATCTCCTAATCGTGCCTCGACCACAGCTCTGCAACGCGTTTCCAGCACCTTGGCAAAGACTTTTCCGGGGAGACTTAAAAGTGATATACCCCTGTAATTAGAGCAATCCCTTTTATCCCCTTTTTTGAAAAGGGGCACAATCACCCCAATCTGCCAATCGCTGGGAGCTTCGCCGCATTCCCAGGCCACTTTAATGACACGAGAGAGCCATTTAACTCCCTCTTCACCTAAGGCCTTAAGCATTTCTGGCCTATTTATTTATTTCTTTAAAATGATAGGTACAATACCGGAGCAAGTCCTTAAAATCCAATTTCATCGCAATACAAAATTATTTTAAACGCTCAGTTCTTACTGTATAGTATAGGTCAGGGGTTCCCAATCTTTTTCTTACTGTGACTCCCTAGAGAGGTTGAAATATTTTTGCGACGCCCTTCTAAAAGCACAGATATGTGAAGCTGATCTTACTGAAGATTCACTAAAGGGTTTTTCAATAAGGACCGTTCGACGTTGAAATATCGTCGTCCCATATTTATGGCAATTTTGCTTTTTCACATACCCGCATTCATCTAAAAATGCGCCTCGTCGCTAAAGATGATTTTTCGTCCAAAATTGAGGTCCTCTTCCAAACGCTCCGAAGCCAAGTCAGCAAACAAAAGGCTTTGTCTATGTTCGTTAACTTTGAGCTCTTGGATTAGTTGAATCTGGTACGGGCGTAAGCCCAAGTCCCGATGCAAAAATTCGCCAAGTTGGAATCTGCGAAAGGCTGATTTCTTATGCACGTGGAGGAATTGACTGCCTCGGGTTCTCCTGTACATTCTCATGGCCCACGGCAATTCTCCCAACGAATCTGGCTGGCTAATTGAGAAACCCTTATTTAATTTTGAGTGCCAGGCAAATATACGAGTGCCAGCTATGAAGCAAGTCTGACTGAAAATGCGGGAGACACAAACGCGCTTAATCTTTGACTATTGGATTGACTCAAGGCGTCGCGACACACTGCTAGAGAATCCCTGGTGTAGGGGTTCATTACAATAATTTCGATATCAATTGAAAATTAATCAAATCCGTTTTTGACAACCAATTCCAATTAAGACTTTTCCGATAGGTACTTGACTTAAGTTTATAAAAAACGTTGTTCAAGCCTGCTCCTTTTACACTTTTTACTTTGTTTTTATATTGAAATTGAAGGTATTAAAAAAGAGAACAAAACAGGACACAACAAATAAAGAGGACAAAAAAAGATCCAAGCGAAAAATGAAAGTGTGAAATAGATCGCGGACAAAAAAGAGGACGTGTTCTCTTAAGAAGAGATCTTCTGGAAACCGTAACTTAGATGCCATGTAAGCTGGGAAATAAATTCCGAAAACTCTAGGTGGGAACTGATTCCCTCAGTGGACTTAGTGCCCGTGGACTTATTTCCCTGCACCAACACAACAGTCGATACTATAGTTAAAACACAAAGGCAACGTATCATTGAGTCGTATTCATCACTCGTTAGTCCTTCCATACCGACCACATAATCATCTGTCATCTTAACTGACTAGCGATTCCTACAAAAGGGATCGAAAATTATTCCGAAAATAAATTTCATAAATACCGGTGAACAATTTAAGTAAATAAATCTGTAGCTTTTTCACCTTTTGTCCCCAGCTTAAATCTGAAAGGAGGAATATGAAATCATATTTTCAACCTTTATCGTAGGCAGACCCCATCCTTACCAAAAAATAAGAAAAAAAAAGGAATAAAAATCAAATCACATCTATGATTTGGGGAAGCTTTTATCCAGGTGACATTTATACCTGGTATTGCATATTATCCTGCCTCAAACGACACATAAGTACCTACCTATTATTATATACAGGTGTACTTTGAAATCTCTCGAGAAGCCTACACACTCTATAGATACATGCGTGCGCCTGACACACATCTTCTACACTGACATAAGCCATGAATAAGATTATTCCCTCGGAAATAAAAGTAGATGGAATAATACACCTTCGGAAACCAAAAGCCGCCCAAAAACATCTATGGGTTGCCTTTGGTATGCACCTTCGAAGGGTCTCGCCTGGAATGTGCCAAACATTTCACATCTCCCATACTCGCTTGCTCTCCATGGAATTCAAATGATGACGACGACGACGACGACGACGACTACCGACTACCAACTAAATTATGCCATATTCTCTCAACTCGACCCAACCCATCTCATTTGCCTTACTGCAGGACGTCAACCTTAGAAATCGTTTGGGAAAATATTTGAAGATAAAAAAAAAATGAAAATCAACCTGAAAAGCCTATACACATCACCATGGGACAACTGCTCAGACCAGATTTAGGATTTGGGACTTAAATCTCCCACAAGGGATTAGAGAGGGGAAATTCCAATATAATTCGGCTGTAAGATCTCCCTTCCTAGCGGGGCTTGGGCATGGGGCATGACGCATGACGCACTTGTGCAAGTACTCATACCTGGTTTGGCTTTTATCTAATGGCATGCGGCTAATGGACATCTGTCATGTCTGTTTATATCGAATTCTCCACATACTGGTATGTTGATTGTATTAATCGGCCAGGACCTCGCATTGGCACACCTATCACACTCAAGAGTTGTATATATAGATTTGAACAGAACAGCTTCTGACATATTTGGAGCACATCCTGTTTGATTACAATCTAAAAACTTATTCTATATCCTGTGGAGCAGTTATATTCTTTTTGTTCCCTCATTCTGTCAATTGCACAGGAAACTGATGTTCAAAAGTCCATTGTTTGGGTTCAGTACTGTGCTGTTCGATGTTATAGATGGTTATAGATGAATTGAGGATATTTGTTGGGTGTTGAGACTTGAGGGTTTTGAATATTTGCTCAATGGACACCAACGTCTATTGTTTGTTCTTGAAAATGATCTGAAAGGTTTTCCTTTGAATTCCTGATAGTGTTACTAAAACTGTTTTTAAGAACAACCTTGTTTTCTACCCACAAGAACAAGCAAACAATCCTCAAAACAGAATACCACAATTTCTTGTCTTCGCAGCAAATCGATACAATTGCTGGTTCTGCTTTAGGCCAAAGAGAATGTTCGTGTCCTCTACATCTGAATGTTTGTTTTTGCCGTCTTTATGCTTGAAAGATGAAGGCATATTCTCGAATCGACGATATTCCCGGATGAGCGTAAATTTCGCGGATAAAGGTAAACAAACGAAACCGAGATTTTGCCTGCCAGATGATTGGGTTTTCTTCCCCTAAATTGTGTACGCCTTATGTGGTTAAATTATTCAAACGCTATCCGACCATGAAAAATGCGGAAATATTATGGCAAAGGCGGGGTAAATATACGAAACGTTTACACAAGACAATGCGTAAATATTTGCGAAGCACCTTGCTGGCAATTAAAAACTGCATTTGTGGCGAATAAAGGATTTGGAGGCAGCTCTTGGCCTAATGTGTATCTACTTTTTAAGGAATTTGCTTTTACTTAAGGAATTTCCTTTCAGCTGTAGCGAAGGCCCAACTCTTTAAAGAACAAGTGGGAACAATTTGTATTCCAAGCCATGAGCAAATAGGTCACTGTATTGGTTTACTTAAGTTACTCTGACAATCATAAGTTATAGGTTCGCCTTTCCCGGGAGAAGTATTTAAAAAAATATATCATATGAAGTGTGATGTAAAATTTGATTAGATGATGAGTCCGTTTAGCCTTGAAAATATCATGCATAGTCTAATTGGACTATAGTGCATCCTCTACGTAATTGTAAGAGACTGAGGTTTAACAACCTTAAGGACAGCAGGAACAGAGGCGATTAGCAATGTCTGAGTGTAGTGGGTAGAATGTTTACTGACGCAAACGGCGTCGTATCTACGATCCTAAATTTATTAAATAATTTCACAAGTAAAAAAAAAAAAATAAATAAATAGGCGGCGCAACAGGCGGTAGACACCCAAGGCCTAGCTTCTCGCAACCATTCGTTTTGTGTGAGTTTCTATTTTTGGAACGAATGGAAGGGACCTACAATTTTATGCCGAGTCCGAACGGATGAATTGAGAAGCTTTTTCAGTCATACTCTCGGATGTTTGTCAGACGTTCGCGAGAGGTGGCGCAGTAGAAAAAACCTTAAGATGTAATTTGTGTGTTTTCCGGAGATCGAACCTAGGATCCCTCGCACAGTAGTCCAGCACACTAACCACTGCGCTACTGCGCCCAATTTTACAAGTCCTAACTATAAATACTTCACTTATAGGTGTCGCTATAGTCCAGGGTAGACCTGGTCCTCAATCAATACGCCTCTGCAGATAGCACGGTCTTTGGTTAATTGCCTACAGTTTCTCTTACCGCAAGTTGGTTGAGGCCTACTTCCACTTGTGCTCGCACTCTAGTGTGAGGTCTTCCTTTACGTCTACAGCGTTGTCCCTCTGGGTTTGAATCCAAGACTCTTCGGGTCACGCATCGCAGGCGACTGATGTGCAATTTTTCAGTTAGCTCTGTACAGCTTGTATAGTTCGCAGTTGTATCTTCTCCTTCAAAGCCCGTCAACGTAAATAGGACCGAACAGTTTTCGAAGAGTCTATAGAGAACGAAGCTAGCTGTATTCTGCCACTGAAAGATCGCGCTCTGTGTGTTGGCTGGTGAGCTTCCCACAATTCTTGCAAGGTGACAAAGCATCACCTTGGGTAAACACTTTTTTGACAACAGAGGCATCGGTGAGATTGTTTTTGACCTTAATGGAGCAGCAATTCCTTATTTTTACTGTTTGGCAGGGAGGCTAAGACTAGACGTATAGCTTTACGTATCTCGTCTCTAAAAATGTTGTCATATATGCTGCCTTGTGGTGGGTATCGATCTGGACTTGGGTTTTTCCAAGATCTGGAGAATTTGGTAGGTTGTAAACTTACCGGGCCTGAAACCGCACTGGTATAGCGGGGCCAATACGTATACTAATATATCTGGGATTAGGGCACATTCTCGGATGATGAAGCGATACAATTCTTCAAGATGGATGGGTGGTCGATTTTATCTCTCTTGACATAAGGCATATCAGCGCTACAGTATGTGTTATCATGGCATGGGACTAGTGCATTATAGGAAGGCGCATGCAACAAGGCTTGGCGTACTCTCAAACGATTTTTGAAGAAGTTGTTTGGACGAAAAGGAGCAAAAGGAGACCATTCTCCAAATTCTCTGTATACTTGTCTGATCTAACAAACCGAGTCTCCTATATGCTTTATTAAATGCTCAATCTGGTTCAACGAGTAGAACGAAACCTCTTCCAGATTAATGTGGTATCAAAAGGGACCTTATAATGGTTTAAGTGTATCGGCCTTTTGCCGTCAGCTACTTCAACCTAACCTCAATCTAACGTGATACCAGAAGTCGTTAATCTCATACGATAAAAATGGAAATTACGACTAACTGACTCATTAACGCCCAGCCCAAAGCCTTTAGAAAGCTTTACACAGTATACAAGTAATAAGGAAGGATATTTCGAAATTTAACCCTAAAAGGGGTAAAAGAGGTCAAAGTTATGGTATGGGAACATTTTTATTTTTCATCCGATTAACTTCAAACTCGGTTTGTGTAGTCTATATAAGAAATAAAGAAAATCGATTTCTCCGATTTTGAAAATTTAGCTTAGGGCCCTAGTTATTGGCGATTACCCCTTTTAAGGGGGGCCTTTCGTTCTTTCGTTCTTTCGTTCGTTCGTCGTATCAATTTAAAACTTTGTAATGCATCCCAACCTCTGTCGCCGAAACTCGAGGGAATGTACTCCAAATCCAAAGCTATTCAAACCGGAATTTTGTAAGAATGGGGCATAAACATACTGCTGGAAAATGGTACACATCCTCACGATCTTTCTGGGTTACATAATGTTGCACAGTATAGGAAGATCTGGGCTTTGTTGGATATATTTAAGGGGTAAGAGTTCCCCTCAAAGTCTAAAGATGGTGCTTATCGCATTGATGGATTTCCCCGTAGGTAGTGGCTCAGTCTTTTATAGTATTATTTGTGTTGAACTGCCAGCGCTTCACCAACAAATTGATCGATTCATTTTGAACTGTTTTCTCCAATAGGGCGTTAAATATATTTTCCACAGATACTAACTGCCTAACCTAAACTTAGGTACTTTCTTAGGAAGATTTCCTGCGCTATATATTTACATATATAATTCTTCTATACGTGTTTGTTACCGTACTCCTCCTAAACAAAAAAACCTAAAAAGAATTATATCTAGACAACTACCGAACTGATTAAACTCAAATTTTAAGAAAATATTTGTTATTGGCCCAAAGGCGTTTACAAAGGTACGTGGCACCACCCTTACAACAAAGTTATTAATACTATATCTGAGCATTGCCTGATTGAAGCATTTAACAAAAAATGGCATGATCCGACAAAAGGGCGTGACGGCTCTCATATAAAAAAAATACACTTTAAACGCTATTCTTCGACAGTCATGGGAAAAAATATCTAGAAAATACAATTCGTGTGCACGAGCAAAGCTGGGCGGGTACAGCTAGTATAAATATAAAAAAGGGAACTAACTAACTGTGAAGGAATCTCTGAGTACGAAATCCTGAGGACTAAGCGAAAAAACAACATTTTTATAATATAAGGATCAGCCGATGTTATCGATCGTTTCTTTTTATAACATATGGGTACACTTCAAAAGGATATTTTTAAATTCATCATCCTCTTTAAATTAAGTCAGAAAGACCTGAAGTAAAAAAAGCTGTTAGAAACATGAAGCACATTTTATACATCACTCTGGCGTATACGTAACCTTTTTTCTGGGTAATTGAATTCTCTTCCATTTTTCTAGCTCTTTTTCATTAATTCTACAGCTGGTTTAGGATGAAATAGGGTATTGAATTGAACTTGTTTATGTTGTTTTTATCCTCAAAGCATGCTCTGTGTATAGTTTGTGCTGTTACAACTGAAATAGATTTCTTTATATTAAAATAATGTGGTGCATGCGATAGACTAGTGCCATGAGTTCAAAGATGATGAAGGTAGTTACAGATGGATGTCCGTTTTCTTTCTATAAATATGTTGAAAATTCAATTTCGAAGAATCTAGTTAAAATCCTAAACGATGTTAATGTCAAATGTATTTCAACTTATGAGGTGGAAAACATTTTTATCACAATAATCTCAAAAGGATGAGTTCCTTGCACGTAACCACCCACGTGCTTTATTGATTTCCAGAGATTACCTGCCATATCCTTCAAAGCAAAGCGCTTTATTCCCTCAATCGTCTCATTTCATCTTTCAGTGCATTATTTATAAGCACAAGTCTATAATCCACCATAAGACTAGTGTCGCTTTGTCCCATGTCTCGCTAAAGAGCACCCGATTGAAGTTTCACCTCATCAGGTTGTATCTTCTTTGTGCATTGTCCTTATCTATGAAATCCTCAGCTGCCATATAGAAAATAGGTGGGAAAACGCCATCATGATAATAATGGCGAGACAACCTCTTGATAAAGCGCGAAATACCGCTCGAAGGCATGAGACCGGAAAGCGTATTTTGTTAAATCCATCATGAATGCGGGTGTGAGTGGCAAAGGATTAACTGACACTCTGTTCTACCATCATCAGTGTGTTCAAAAATATATGTCAACAACAAGGAGGGACATTTTTCCATCTGTGAACGAATTAAAAAATCAACAAACATCCACTTTGCTCTTCCGTTTTGCCCGAAAGGAGGTGATGCATCAAAGCCACGACATACATAAATTGTAATGCTATACATCTCCAAGTCTGCATAACATAAGCGAAGCCTTAAAAGAGACCCCACGATTCTATGAAGCTCATTCACCAGATTGGTGCACCACTCGGTTGTATCTGTGCGCATAAACTCGCATCAATAATCGAGATGAATCGATTTCCCGTAAGCATACAGCAAATGTAATACGAGCCGCCTTCTAAAAGGTAAACACACTCAACCATTTCACCGCATAAGGCAAAGGCTGAGTGCGTACGCATGGTGTGGCGCGGAGGTTTATGACCGGTTGACTGCTTTACCGCCTACTTTATGCGGGCATTCAGGAAAGGATAGATATTCATTTGTAATTATGGCGTGGCTGGCAGAGTTTTACTCGAAATCGATTGCTAACCGCATTGACCGTAAATGGCTTAGATAGGCCGACTTTAATTACTATCATTGGCCGCGCGTTACACATACGTACATATATATACACTCATGTGTATTCATCGCGAGTCCATGAATAAGGGATGCTGCTATGCGATGTCATCGAAAGATTGCCTAAAACGATGGAACTAATGTCCGGATTTATGGGGATTTTTACCGCACATGCGAATGCGTATGGATGCGGTGATGGCCATAAGTTGATCTTGTATGTCATTGATATGATATTTTTATTTGATTTTATTTATGGGGAAATATTTTCGTCCGCACCCCTTCCCCCCAATTTGGGAATGCATGAATTGATGTAGATACACGTGGTTGGGATATAATAAGTCAGATACTTATTAGGATGGGTCTGTGCTCTGGTACATATTTAATTGGCATGGTGTACCAGGAAATCGGTGTGTTGATATAATGATGATATTCAGGAATCAAATCGTGCTAATTTATCGTTTTTCTGTTATATTTTCCTTCATTTGTGTACGCTTATGGGTGATGTGATTTTGTTTGCTATGGACTATGGATACGTTAGGGGATTGCTCTCATTTATAGTCTATATAATATCTATTTGGAAACGAATCGATTGCTTATTTATGCGGTTTGGTTGTTTGATATGCTTCTCAAATTATTGTGTCCTTATCCTTAATAGCGCCAAGTGGATGTAGGTATATTTTTATTATGAATACTACCTACTTTACTTAATCAAATCTAAAATATTTAAAGAGTTCAGCCATCACATGTAAAAAATCGTGTCAATCTTTGACGTGCTGATATGACGTTAGATTTTGTCTGCCCATAATTTTTGCACAAAATCCGTCTTCACATTGACATGCCAAAAATTGACACTATTAACATCATTTTTGACATGCTTTAGGTCACTGCAAATTTAATTGGAAATTATGCATACGGATACGGAAAATATGTTTACATCACTCTTTTTTGGCCCGTCATTACTGCCATGAATCTGAATGAATTCAGAACAGCTTGAAGTTGTTTTTGTACAACATTCTTCGGAGTATTTTGAGCTACCATACTTAGTTGTCTATTGCATTCAGAAGCTGAGCCACTTTCAGTCCAAAATAGATTATTTAATCAGCTGCAAAAATATTCAAAAACGACTATATCCGATTGTATCTCCAGTTTGGGGTAATATGGGTGCACCGCACATCTGAAAAATATATCTATGTAATGGCTGTTGTATGAGTGCTGGCACGCCCACAAAAGTCCTCAAAAAACCCACAGATATAGATAGATTAAATGATTTTTTTTTAATTCATTTAAATTTGTTTTCATTTATAGTTATATACAAAATCAATAAAAGCATGGCATTGCCGTCTGCCGAATGACATTATTTTATAAGATACATATTTTCAATTCTCTATTTTTTTGTCTATTATTTTCTACATACAAAGAAAGGGGGATCTGACAAACTCTCGGTGGTTATACTGTTTCTGTAATTTAGTGCCGTTTTGCAGTATCCGTATAGTTTGCGAACATTTAACTCATTGATATACTCGTTCACTTGTTCTTCTGATAAAAAGTCCACTCCGAAATAAATAACTCCTTGTTTCCCGCAGAATTAGGCATGTACCCATAAATTGAAAAGGATGTATTTCAGTTATATTGCAAAAACCACAAAGGACGGCAGGTCACTACTATGTGGTATAATAGTTTAATTGCATCAATTCTCCTCGAAGCTTCACCATCATTGAAATCACCTATGTACTGTGTTCGTCCCGGAAGTAATTATATCTAAGATCATAACATAATCGACTATACACTCGTCTATGAGTTGATTCCGACGCCTCACTACAGCACTCTCTAAATTTCAGGTCCAGCTTTTGCACAAGGTCCTCGAGAATTGGTTTCCAGTTTTGGGGTATTTCCGGGTTGAGTTTTAACTCCATTCCACAACAGTGTGCCAACTCTAGCCAGTATCCGTACCAACTAGACCTGTTACTAATTGCCCCTAGCGCCATTTTTTTTGTGTAGACGGTGGTTTTCCATCTTAAGAACCTTGAGCACGTAGCCGATTTGTAATTTGAAGGTTTTTATGAACAGAGGAGACATCCCCGTATCAATCGCTAGCAAAGCAAGTAGTTCGGCGTAATGGGGGGAGGTGCAAAATGCGCTTAATATACCACTTTCACTTTCTTAACCTTATCGTACCTTTTACTTCCCCATACTTGAGTTGCATAAAGTGTCCCCACTCCACACCGCTGCCCAAGTATCCTCATATAAGTTTTGGAGAACTCTACCCAACTTGAATTGGAGTCCCATATTATAAAGTTTTAGTAAAAGAGCGTTTCGGTCAACCGTATCAAAAGCTGCCTTAAAATCGACAAAGAACGCGTAAAGGTTTTTACCTTTAACGAGAAAGGACTCAGCAATGCTTCTTAAGACAAAAAATATGGTCCACAGTTGAATATCCGGGTCTGAATCCTGCCCGATATTCCTTAATTATCTTATTTACATTAATCCACTTAGTTATCCTTTTATGAAGTACCGCAGTAAAGACTTTGTAGGAGGCGTTTAAGAAGGAAATTCCTCGATAATTGCCTGGATCCGATTTGCTTCATTTCTTGTGAATTGGAAAAATGAATGCTTCCTTAAACTGTTCCGGAATTACGCAATACTCCAATATATTATTAAAAATATTTTTTAGTGTTTCCACATGTCCATCAGATCCCTATTTGTAAAATTCGATTGGAATTCGATCCGATCCTGGACCCTTACCATCCTTTAGCTTACTTAGTACCGTAACTATTTCTTCAGAAGTTATCGGTGCATCCAATAAATCATTTTGTAATCCTGGAGGCGCGTAATGAAAAACGATTTTGCTTACTTTTGGGCATAGCAGTTTCTTAAAATGTGTCAGTAGTATACTGGGGGACAAGTGGCTGCTGATTGAATACTTCCTACCGTTGAGCTTTCGAGCTAGTTTCCAGAATTGCACTGCGTTGTTACAAAGTGCTAGTCGGTTAGCCTCCGCCTTATAGTAGCATTTTTTCTTTCTCTTGCACAACCACTTATAATAATTTTTTGCTTCAACGTATACAGTTGCTTGAATACTCCTTTGCGAAAAAAATTTAGCCAGGTAAAAGATTTGTGTCTTGCTCTTTCACATTCAATATCAAACCAGTGTTCAGCATATTTAGGAACACTTATCCAGCCATGCGGTTTGGGTTAGATTTCACTATAATTTCTTCTAGAGAGTTGAAGTTGACTACTTGCATTCTGGATAACTGGTGGTTTAAGTTTCTCCTGTATAATACTGCGTTCTTATCCACAGTAGCTTTGGCAATAGGTTCATATTTCTCAGATATTGCAACTTGTCGTCCAGAAGAGTTGACATTGTGTTAACAATTAGGAATTTTAGATTGGTAACTTACATGTTTCCCACCGCAATACTTGAATTTGAATCATTTCCAGACTGTAGCTCTGGAGATTTTTCAATTAACCATTTTTTACTGTTTTGAATTGCAAATACTAATATTCGACTCATCGTTCAATGTTGCAAGGAGTACTACACTGTGCTTTAGTTATTTTATTACAATTTTGTGGATTACTTTGGTATTACTAACTAGAATTTCAAAATGAATTACTACAACGGGCAATGCATATAAGATCGGATAAAAATATTCTGCAACGTATATAAATGACAGACAGACAGATATGCTGCATTTAATTTTATTTATTAGAAGAAGAAGAAGAAGAAGAAGAAAAAGAAAAAGAATAAGTTTCTCAGTCTCAATACTAGTTAAATACGGCTGAACTCGCAGTGTCTTTGAGGGATAGATTTTTCGCCCTATTGCCAACTGGGTATGGCTTGCTAACCAGCGAAGCCAGAAGGTCTTTTAGGTTATTGTAAAAACCAAAAATCTACATCTAAATCTATATAAATAAAAATGAAATGATGTTCGTTGGTAAGGGCATCACGAGAGAACGGCTGGACCGATTTGGCTGATTTTTTTTTTAAAATGTTCGTAATTCTCCTAGCCAGGTTTTTACGGACAAAAAATTTGTCCACGCCCCCTTCTACGCCCACTTTTTTCCGAAGTGCGATGTAATCCCATAACTCGAGATTGGCCGAACCGATTTTGATGATTTATACTTTGTTGGAAAGGTATTTTCTCAGTACGGGTTTTAGAAAAAATAAAAATTGGTCAAAGGGGCGTGGCACCTCCCATACAAAAAAAAATCTTATTTCTCGAAAACAACTGAATCGATTGAGTTCAAATTTACATACGATCTTAGGTATCGGCCCAGGAGTATTCCTGTGAAGATTGGTCAAAATTGGACAAAGGGGCGTGGCACCTCCCATACAAAAAAAACATTAAAAATCTTATATCTCAAAAGCCACTGAATCGATTGAGTTCAAATTTACATATAATCTCAGGTATCGGCCCAGGAGTATTCCTGTGAAGATTGGTCAAAATTGGACAAAGGGGCGTGGCACCTCCCATACAAAAAAAAAAACAAAATCTTATGTCTCAAAAGCCACTGAATCGATTGAGTTCAAATTTACAGATAATCTTAGGTATTGTTTCAGAAGTGCACCTAAGAAGATTGGTCAAAATTGGACAAAGGGGCGTGGCACCGCCGATACAAAAAAGATCTTCTATGGGGTGAAAATCGATGACGTTGTAACTCGATAACCGCTGGGGCGATTCTCATGATTCTTTTTTTGTTTTGTTCGTATTGCTGTATTTCAGGTTTACGCAGAAATAAAATTCCAGAAAATCGATTTATTCTCATTTATCGCATTTTACGAAAGAACATTATTATCTAAGATCTATAAGCAATACAATTTCTGTGCACGGGCAAAGCCGGGCGGGTAAAGCTAGTAAATAAATAAATATGTGGCGCAACAGGAGGGTAGAGGCCCAGCTTCTCGCAACCATTCGTTTTGTGTTAGTTTCTATTTTTGGGATTAATGGAAGGGATCTACAATTTTATGCCGAGTCCGAACGGCTGAATTGAGCAGTCTTTTCAGGACAGTCATACTTTCGGGTGTTTGTCAGACGTTCGCGAGAGGTGGTGCAGTAGAAAAAACCTTAAGATGTAATTTGTGTCTTTCCGGGGATGAAACCTGGGCTCCCTCGCACAGTAGTTCAGCACACTACCCACTGCGCTACTGCGCCCACAAAATCTACATCTATAAGAAGCTTTTAATTTCTAATCAATGTTGCATGTTCTTTGAATGTTTCGATATTTAAAAATCGTAAAAACTGCCGCCAAACTGTCAAAGTGTCTTACAAGCGAAGCCTATACTTTTCATTAAAAATATGAAAATATTTCCTAACAGTTAGAAGTTGCAATAAGTCCAGTATGAACTATGTATGCCCAGCAATCTAATATCACTTTACTCTGGCTCGGGTCCTGCTGTATTGAAAAAGGCCATAGGAAAGCGTCATTTGTTATATTCTTCTGAATTTTGTTAAAGGCTGAATTTGTCCACTCTCTATAAAATCGCCCAACCCAAAAGGGCTACTAACTGTGCAGATATGTTCGAACTCTAACCGAGAGTTATCGCCAGGATTGAATAAAGCAATGAGCACTTCATGCCATGTTCATATTGAAGACACCATTGTCTGTGGATACACGGTCATCGCATCGTGGGTCACAAATGGATCACAAAAGAACTAAGGAAATTCTTGAACGAAGCAGAACATACCTGAGAACTCGAAACGGATTAATGTTCGGCTACTGACTCATGCCAAAAGACTAGGAATATCAGGCACTGATTTGAGTAGATTTTGGTATGTCATAGGCGTCGAAGACATCACACACATAATCCGCGAGTTTCATGGAATAGCAGGCACGCGAAATAAAATTTTCAGAAGTTACTTCTTTAATAGCTTATAGGGCTTAACAGCCAAGCCCAATCTATTGAAATTCTGTATGGAATAAAATGCTTTAGGGAAAGTGCGTAGGTTTTTCTATTTATTAAATGATGGTTCTTTCAGGGTTCGCAATGGACACACTAAAGGTTAATAGTACATTATCTTATGACGGCTTTTCTCACAACCCTTTCTCTATAGCCCAAACTAACGAAACCTAAGCCCATGACAGCTGTATCCGTTTTGTAGTGTTGTTCTAGATTCTACGAACTGATGACGATAAAAATGAGAGCAGGTCTTCTATCACATTAAATAAAGTCTTCACATTCAAGCGATGACTGATGAGTGTCTTCCAACAACTGGGATTAGTTCCTTTCGAAAGGGCTCCAAAGGCACTTTTGTATCATGACAACAAAACACCAAGTACGACAATCGGCTTCCAAATGTCCTGTTCCTCAAGTATCTAAAACTCTTGCAGTTACACAGATAGTTTACTGTATTCCTGTGGATCTCTACACTTCGCCTCTCCCCCCAAAACATAGATATGAGGTCTTCCTTACTTTATTCATCATGTGAATTGTATAACAACACATCAACACATTCAAAGTCAAAGAGTGGCTACCATGTCATCTCTGAAATTCGTCTTCCTTTTGCCAACAAAAAATTGACTTCTTCCTTGAGCTTATTAATTACTCAAGAGCTCAGCTCTTTTTCTTTCAACAAACACTTCTTCTTCATTCCCACAAACAGGATTACCCCAACTGCCTTCTAATGAGACGAAATTGTGCACATACACAGATACACCCACTGATTATGCACAGAAGAGACCAACTCCTCCCCACGACACAGCAAACAGCATTAAACAATAAACAACAAACAAACCGAACAGCAAATTCCATTTGACAATCTCCTTAGGAATGCGATTCTCACAAAAACTTCGCCTCCTCGTTCTGTTGACAAAATTTACATTCTCAAGTGATATCCTGATTATTTACCAACCATACTACCTAGTGTACTAAAACTATCATCCCTATACTCTGTTGCTTCATTTAACTAATTAATTTTGTGCATTTTTTTTTTACGTTGTCTCTTCTATCTTACAGATACACCATCACCAGCATCGCTAAGATACAAAAAAAAAAGCTCCTCGCTCCTTGGAATACAATTTGCATTCGGAATTCGCATTTTATATGCAACGAAGGTACGTATCTCTATAGTGTAGTCTAGTTTCTACTTTCTAGTGTGTGCAAAAGTATAGTGAATGCCTGCCACTCGACAGTCGACAGTCGACATTCGTATTCAGTGCTCGTAGTCGTAGTCTTGCCCGAGTCTTGCTGTGGGGTGCTGGTGCTAGTATATACAAAATAAACACCCCTATCTGGGTATGTTGTTCTCCGAACATCCATATAACGCCAGTTTCCTTGTTGTAGGACGTGTGATGGCAGATTCCAATTGAATTTTTGCAATTTGTAGTCATTTGTTTGTTTGCGTCGTCCTCTGTGTATGTATGTGTGTGTCTTGATTAGGGTCGCGAGGGGGAGGCTTCTCGCCTTTAATCCGGACGACGACGAGCGCACTGTGTTATTTATGAATTTTGAGAGCGCAATAAGCGAAATTTATTTTCCACCCAAAAAGGATATTGCATAGAAAATGTGCAAAAATCTCAGACAAACCAAGTCGCAACAAAAAAAAAAAAAAAAAACGGATCCTATTCTCTCTTGTATACAAGAATTTTTACCCGCCACAGTACAGATGGGAAACACAAGCTTTTGGCAACGCCCCGAGTGCTAAATAATCTAATAGTAAAATTTATTCTTTTGTTTCTGGCACGCACCCACACTCCTCCCCCATGTATCATCATTTTCTAAGCCTCTGTATATATATGTGGAGCCGGAGCGTTTTCGGATACCTACCAATTGGGTGGCAGTAATATGCGACGCGTTCATTGTGGCGCCACTGATTACATCAATGCACGGTAGTGTAGACGCTGTATTTCGAAACGCGCATTGCGGTGGAGTAGGAGTAGGGTAGCGAAACAAAATCCCATAGAGAGCTGTGCATGGTTTGGTTTCAGTTTTCAGATTTACGGTGAATTCTGCAAAAACCAAATTTAATAGATGGAACATAGAAAAAAATATAAACCCAAAGTGGAAGAAAGAATATGATGGCTGCAATGTGAGCCATAAATTATTATGCAATATTTTAACCGAGGTCAGGTATAGGTATAGTATCCACTGACGATCATCGTTTGATTGACATTTCAACATCGTCGCTCTGCAACTAGAACCGGTATCCAAATTGAGTCAATTTATATTTTTTTGCGTTCGTCTATAGTTTTCCGGTAAATTGTAGCGAATTGGTGGAATTCATTTTTATTTGTGTCAAAAAAGCAATTAAAATAAATTTGAAATTGTGGCCAAAGAGTGACAGCGCAGTTACCAAAGGCTTTCCATGCTTGATTTGGTTCATTGGCAGACCATGGAAATCAGTTTTGATTGCTTCGTGGTGCGGAACATTTTTTTTCTTTTTCAAAATTAATTTCGTTTAAGTCATAGATGCATGATGCGGCGACCTATTTAACATTTTGTAAATGTGGTAAAGTACTATAGTGATATTGAAGCAGGTGTTTTAATCAGGTTTTTTAGTTATATAAATTTAATTATGAGGTGGTGGTTGGAGAACAGGGTAGGAAAAGTATGGAGAATGCTTGAAAACCATCTAATTTGGTAGTAACAAACACAGAAGTCGTTTTCTTTCGAAATCGAGTGCCTTTTCTCGGTTATATTAAGGCATTCATTCAGATGCCGGAGTTCCACAGGGATCGGTCTTAGAGCCGTTATTGTGGAACATCATGTACGACGGAGTCTTACGATTGGCGCTGCCTGAGGGAGCGACGATAATTGGATTCGCCGATGACATTGCTGTTGTGACAGTAGGTAATCAGATTTGTACAGTTGAGTCCGTTACAAATGAAGCAATTGCCGATCATAAAACAGAAACTGTCCTCAAAACCAGTCGAAAAACTGTAGAGTTTGCCAATGGTAACCAAATAATCAGGTCCAAAAGAAGCTGTTAAATAACTTGGAGTAATGCTGGACAATAGATTGCGGTTCAAAATACACGTGGACTATTTAGCCAAGAAAGCATCGCAAATGCAGGGAGCTCTCTCATGCATACTGCCTAACATTGGTGGACCTGGATACGCAAGAAGGATCCTACTGTCCAGAGTTGTTACTTTAGTTCTGTTGTATGTAGCCCCATTCTGGGCTCAGGCACTGAGGACGAATGAGACTATTATTGTCAAAATACAGGCTCTGGGCGCTACGGACAATCAGCGGCTTCCGAACCATATCGGATGAGGCCACCTTTGTTATAGCTGGAGTGGTTCCCGTCGACAGTCTTGCAGACGAAATGTTGAGGATATATAACAAAAGAGCCTTAAACCAATACGATAGGTGCGTTTTTATGAAACCTCGCCAGCCAAGTGGTTGCCAGTTGAGGCACATTTCACATGCTAATTAAAACAACAGCCTGCTGGCGAGGGCGACAGCTCTTGATTTCCTCCCCAGTTGGAGAGCAGCTGGCTAAATTCAATTCACAATGAACAAACAGATGGCGCTGAAAGCAACAAGTGGCTTAGAATTTCCGTACAATTTGCTTAAATCATATGGCGTTCTTATCTCATGCACACAACATTCCAGAGAAAAATGTCAGAATTTATTTTTATTAATCATTCGGCTGGCTTTATCTTGCTGGCAACTGTCCAAATGAACGGCTGGCTGGCGAAGTTTCAAAAAAACATGCCTAATGCCAGTGAAATCAAGAGGATTAAAATTGAAGAAAAGGCAGCGTCAATAGCTATGTGGCATCAAGCTTGCTGGAATAGCACAACGAAAGGCAGATGAACATACAAACTTATACCGAACGTAACCATGGAGACTGTAACTACAACCTTACATAGTTTCTGTCAGGCCGCGGTGGCTATCGGAAGTTTCTGCACCGTTTTGGGCACGACAGCTCACCATCTTGCCTCGAATGCGTAAATGAAGATAAAGACACGGAGCACACAGTGTTCGATGTTAGGCATCGATTATTCGGGTCTTGGGTATAGGGTTAGGATATCGCTATCCTAACCCCGTGCTGTTTTTTTGTGGATGAAAATTTTGATTATCTTCATTCATACTGGCAAAGTGTTATTTGAAATTTTTCAGTCAAATATAGGAGGATCATCTATCTATCACACGGTATAGCGATTTACCAAATACATATTTCAATATTGCCTCTGTTGTAGCACTCAACAACTGCTTTGACCGTCTGCTATTTGTGTTGAGCTGCCCCTACCATAGAGCTGGTGCACAGCAGTCACTAAAAGGCCGGTGAAATAATGCATTTCGTTGGTGGCACGTTTGACGTCACTTTGGCAGAGTTGTCATTGTCACTGATCCTCTACCATTCATGCTGATCTAATCTGAGTAGTAAATGAGATAGTTACAAGGCGACGCGACGTCAAATTTTTGTATGCAATGTGATGGATGCATGCATCCGTCCATAGGTTTGCTACCTCAAGTAGTTGTACAACTCTATATCGGCGGCTCTAAGCTTTTTGAGGCATTTCTGATGTCCGCCGTAATGCAAAACCCGCCAAGTACCTACTTTTGTGCAAATAAAGGTATGAGAATCTTGCTCGCAATGATGACGCATCAAAGTTGATCATCCTAAGGCCGTTTCCGGATGTGTTGTCACGCAAGCTGTGCTTTCTGATACCAAAGATGATCCACTCTTCGATTTGAGCGTCAAAGTTACAAAGAACAACAATTTCAACGTCATACTTCGGGAACTTATTAAACGTCTTCTTAAGAACACCCTCTCTCCAAGCGATCGCTCTTCTTCCTGAAAATTGCCTGTAATATCAGCAACTCATTTAATTGAATGGCTTCAATGTGCAAATCCCAAATTTGTTGTCCTTGCTTCGTTTGCTGTATTCTTCAATATTTAGATATCTATATATCGCTTTGATTCATATTTATTTTCTGCAAGTTCAGCGACACAAAGCTCTCAGAAAAGAGGACAGTTCCCTTCCCTGAATTGGATCAAGACGGGGCTGAGTAGCTGCTGCTGCTGTTGATGCAGACTTATATATACATCCTGCCTGTCATTTGAAATACTTAATGACCAGCTCTAAATATTTCAAAGTACGTATAGCACATTTTTTGATGTTTATGCGAGGTGGTTCCAAAACTCGGCATCTTCAGTTTCAATTGAGGAAATTAAGCCCTTTTAATGACATTTCATTTAAGCACTAAAATCACGAAAACACGCATTCAACAAGTCCAATACATGCAGTGTACATTTCCTGTAAAAATCATTACCCACCATTGAGTCATTGGAAATGGAATCCCCGGTTGCATTGAACCCATTAGGCCCTATCTGGTTGGCTTAAAAACAAATACAAAAACCACCCATTCTGAGAGCAGCAAAACAATGAAAGTCATTCATTTCGTTCATATAAGCTGTCCAAAATTGTCTATATTACCCCCAGGGTATTCTTGACAACATCGTACTCAGATCGGACTACAAATGACTTCATTGTCTCGTTCCAAGTACGATGCGCACAATAATGGCATTGTGATGGCTATTAACGTAATGAATGTCATTAAGCACTTAAACGTCGGACATGTAATGTAATGCAGAATTGATTTGCTTTTAGCTTATTTCCTTTTAATTTTTTTTATCTCCATCTCAATGTTATCAAATGACGAATTGACAGTTGCAAAAAAAAAAATACAAAAACCACCAGGCAAACGAATACTTTTCTCGTTTGAAAGGTCATTTGCAATTTCGATTGAGAATTGCTGGGATTATTCTATGTCTGCCATAGTGGCGCGTCGACATAACGTGCGAAGCTGACAATGCATATGGAGTTTATTGTGCTCTTTGTCTCTTAGAAAAAAATTGAACAACAAATTGTTGTGGGATGGTAAATCAGGAATACTCCCATGGGCAAAACTGCCTTTCCAATTTACATATGGAAGGGTAGATTTTCGCCACAATTCGTTTCTGTGCCGTTGACTGTCAATGGCGTGAATATGCCTACGCATTACAATAGTCAATGGAAATTTTGAAATTCCATTTCTATAGATGGGAATTGGGAGCTTTTTTTGTGCGCGACCCTCAGATGTCAAATCGATGACAAGTTGTTATTATCTAACTTCCCTCGATGGCTGGATGGAAATTGTTGCCCTTTTTCAGCTGTCTTCCGACAAATGGATGCGTATAGTATGGGAGACATACATAATTCGCACACTGTTAACTTGTCAAATTGTTCTGGTGGGACATTCCTGGAATTGCAGGTCTTTGATGATCATTATACAGTACATAGATATATGGTACAGGAAGAAAAGAAGTGCAAAATTGATGATGCGTGAAAAATTGCCAGATTTACGGCTGGACGCCAAATTATTTAGAATTTGTAAGGGCAATAGGTTACTAAGTTTACCTTCTTCTTTAATTATGAGGACTATAGTACCTATCTACTACTAATATACTTTGTCAAGCTACGATTATATATGTCACTAATCGTGTCATTCTATAACATGCTGACGTTACTATGAAGAAAAATTTGACTTTAAGTAGTCATTCTACTTAAACGCGATACGAGTGACACGTCTTGAATGTCCCGACCAAATGATTGATTCTGTTTTGTTGGAATGGGACTGAATGCTCACTTTTTTTTGTTAGCATATAACTGCAAGATTTTTTTTACAGTGTCAAGCATGTCACAATAGTGCTCGGAATTACCTGTTTTATACAATACTAGCGGACCCGGCGAACTTAGTTCCGCCCCAATTCAACGCCTTCAGATAAACTCCAGAGTGATAATAAAACACAGATATTAAATAGCCCATTTGCCTTAAAAGAAAATGACAATGCGAAAAGGAAACCTTTCAAATTGCGCACAGCCTAAGTCAACGAATAACGCCATCTATCGGGCTGAGGCATTGATCGCGCCATCTATTATTTATCTCGTAAAATTCTCCACCCAAAATTTCGTCGAAAAAAAAATTTAAATTTTTCACGTTTTTCAGGAATTTTTTATTTTTTTCATTCAAAAAGCCATTCCGGAACAATTGCACACAAAATTCCATACAAAAATCAATTTTCGATTTTTCCAATTTCCCGACTTTTCCGGAGGGTTTTCACAAAATTTTCTTTCGGAAGAACCTTCTCCTGGCAATTATGAACAAGTGAACAAAAATTGTAGCCAAATCGGCCCAGCCTCTCACTCGGCGGTCACTCTGCCATTCAGTACTGTCATAGCATGACAAAGCGATAATGTTGGATCTTAATATCTTTTAAAAGACCCCATATCCGAGTGCTAGTAGGGATAATAACCGAACGGAATATGGCCAAAAGGCTAGGCATCATTACAAATGACTATTAAATTTGTACTCATCTAGAAATATGGTCAACTGCAACGAAAGTTAAATCTTAGGCCCAATGCACACGGAGCAACTGGAAAAAAACTAAACCGGTCGGCAATTCGGGTTACAGACCAGTTACAAACTCAGCGGTGACTCCACGCACGAGGAAACTCATCACCAATCAAAACCTCTAGTTCTTTCAGTGTCGTTATGTTTCTCTACCTCTCCCACCAGCAACGGATTGGTCTGTTGTTCGTTCATCTTCGACAAACTAGAAACTGATATCAATAGGCCACCCGACATGCAAATCAACGGACGACTGGTTACAAACTGATTTTTGTGAATCGCAAACGAGTTTTCAACCAGTAGCGTCGTGCGCGACGTCCCATTTGATTACACAGGGAATGACTCAAATCAAACTTGTTTTGCCAATTCGCATCGCTGATGAATTTTTTTCCAGTTACCCCGTTTGCATTGGGCCTTACGTACGTGGAATTAAGTCCGTCAACCGCCTTAGTGCATTGGGAAACGCTAAGAACCAAGCGAGCCAGAAATGGCCGAAAGAAATCGCAGTATCGCAACCAGACAACAACAATGAAACGAATCGTTAAAGGGAAGATGGACACATCGTTTCACACAAGTTTTCGATGCATGGATTAAACCAACGCATGGCGAAATAAATTTCTATCTAACCCAGTTCTTGACGGGTCGTCGTTGTTGCAGAGAATATCTCTTCAAACGTGGACATGAAACCAGCGTTGTTCCGGAGACATTTTGGAAATGAGCCATTCTCCGAGCCATTTCACACAAGTCTGAGCCACTTTAGTTAAGAAGGAGGGGGGGTTGCTTAATTTGTTGGGAGTTCTTTAAAAACTTTTGTTTGTGTTTGGAGGTTCGCCGGAAGGAAAAATCATCGAAAGACATTGCAGACCTATTACGCGAGGGATGCTTCTGCAACAGTGAGGGGCTTTAAACCTATCTAAATAAAGCTTCCAATGGGACTGACTTTCGTCATCCCTAATTGGATAGTGTCTAGTCGTTCGACTAATCGGCAATTTATTTTTTATTAATTTTAAGAAATTGAGATGATAATTCCGCCGTTTGTTGGATTTTTATAATTTTTTCATTGAAAATATTACATACATACCTACTTTCTTCTTCTTCTTATCTAACTCTTACGGCCATATTATATTCACTCCGGGTGTAAATTAGGTTTATGTTTATTTTGCACCCGATGATTAATCCGCATTTCTTAAGCCCCCAATTTAAACCTATATCCATAATATTCACTCAAAAACACGCATTAAACCCGCTGGATTTAAAACAGCTTAAACCGATTTTAACTCTTTTTAAACCTACGTAATGTCAAATTTCACCTAAAATTACATTTATTTCTAGTTGTTTGTCACTACGTAATTGGAAATTGATTTGATTCTCACTTTGATTTATTTTCTGCGAGGGAAGAAATGTCAAAAATGTTAAAAAATAGTCAATAATATGAAATTCAGTTTTAACCCGGGTTAAAGTACTTGAACTGGTCTATGGAGTGCAGTTTAAATTCAATCGGATTAAACGCCGGCTTGGGCTTGATTTTTGGGTTAAACTCACTTTAGTGAATAATGGGGTTCAATCGAGTAAATTTTAATATTTTAACATTTAAAATATCGTTTGAGAACGAAGTTAAAGATTTAAGACAAATGTGAGCCATTTCTCACAATTTGTGTTGGCCTCGACTCCAGTAATGCGTTTCGCCCCGATGTGGTGGGTGGGCTCATCAGTAGACGACCACCACATCTGTTCTAGATGCACTGTTTGCTCGATTTTCACCGAGACTATACTGATTTTTCAATCAACAAGTGACTGTGAATCATACCTCAAGACGAATCTTTGGTTCAAAGATTATCGCCAAGAGGATTTGTTTTATGCCCAGGGCCTGGCTTGTCCATTTAATCAAACTACTTTCAATCATAAACATATTTATGAATTGAATAACGTTGGAGTATACGATTGTCATTTGCCATTTCTCTTTGGCTCGGAGCATTGAGCCAAAGTTGAAATACTTGAGCCAAATTACCCAATTGGGTACTTCAGCACAACGCTGCATGAAACCATCCCAAACTGTCCACATTGCGAGACCGTTTCTGAAAATGCGGAACGAAACCGACAAGATTGCCCTAAGATATCAATTTAGGGAATGGCCCACACCTAATAACATCGTTAAATGTTGCATAAAGTCGAATACCGGACCATTGTAAGCAACGTGGCCGTGCGAATACTCAGCGATCTTAGAGCGTCAACGTATAATAGTTCAAATCGTTTATACTGACCCTCACGAAGTAGTGCCTTACGGCGGTTCTACAGGGGACAAACGATCGGTCTGTTTGGAAAAGGAGGTCGTTTTAGCCGGTAGGTACACGAATCCGGCACTATAACAGGGATTCCCAATCTTTTCCATAATACGACTCCCTATACAGGTTATAATATTTTGCGAAACATGCCACATAGCAACGTCATTTTCAAGAAAAAGTACATACGAAGCGATGACGCGGACGCCGCCGGCCGGTCTAAGATCGGCACCAAACGGATGCATGGCCACCTCGGGTGGATTGGCATCATCCCATATACGGCAATTTGACTTCTTAACATAGCAATTCATCCATAAATGCGCTTCCTCGCTGAAAATGATTTGTCTATGGACATTAACATTAACTTTGAGTTCCTGGGTCAGTTGGATCTGGAACGTATATAGACCGAAATCCAGATGCAAAATTCGTCAAGTTGAAGTCTGCAAAATGGCGACTTTTTGTGCACGACAAAACACAATGGCCAACATCGACCAGACCAGTAATTTTTTTCAAATCGAGCTCAATGGAACGACGTGTGCAGGCGACCTGTGCGTACCGCCTTCCGATGCCCCTAGGATGCAACGCACATTTAGGGAACCACTGTACTATAAAAGGTAATCACATAAAAGGCCTTTGAGTAAAAATTGCACAATTGGCTCGGACATAGTTTAATTTGGAGGTTCAATTTTCGATTACATTTTAGAGGAGCCTTTTGTGCCATCCCTAGTGAGGTCCTAGAGCCATCTTTTGACTCCGGAGATAGTCAGAAAGATAAGAATCTTTTCTGGCGGTAATTCAGTAAGTTTTGCTGTAGTAACGATTTCTTCGCCAAGGACTTTCTTTCTGAGACCGAAGAGAGCCGGACATTCCATGAGTATGTGAAGACAGGATTCATCACTCTCAAGGCACAGTCTACATGTGGGGTCCGGTGAGATTCTAATTCGGTGAAGGTGTTTTTTCAAAAGATTTCGGAAGTGATAATTCCTCTCAGGATTCTTAGGCTGTTTCTGTCCAGATTAGTATAAAAAATAAGATTTTCTGGGGTAGAAAAGCTCCTGATGTATTCCCTAAAGCATCCCTTACTGACACCACAGAAAGGCTCAGGTCTGACAAGTGGCATTGTGTCGCGCCGACTTTAGCCAGTGAGTCAGCTGTTTCGTTTCCAATAAAGCCCCTGTGGGCTGGAATCCAGTGTAGGATGACTAGGTTTTTCTTTGCAAGTTCGTGGATTACCATGTAAGTTTCCAAAACCAGCTTCGATTTTATAACAGATGAGTCCAGCCAGAGCTTTAAGAGCAGCTTGGCTATCTGAGAAGATAAATATGGTTTTACTACGCGTATTAGAACTTAAACTTATTCTAGCGTAGTGGTTAATGGCAAGGACTTCGGCCTGGAATATGGACGAGTGTTTGCCTAGGCTGACTGAAAAGTTCGCTTGAGGCGCTTTTCCATAAATGCCAGATCCAGTCCCTGAGTCCATCGTAGATCCGTCTGTGTACCAGACTAGGTCAAGTTGCGATTTTTCCCAGTTTTCCCTTGGCAGGATGATGATAGAGAAGTTTTTATGGAAGCCATATTCGGGTATCATGTCGTCTAGGAACATGCTGAATGCTCTTTCGGGCTCCATATCGTCAATTAGAAACAGGTGACTTCCGTGGTAGGAGTAGGGGTCGATGTTGTTCGAATGGAATAGACGATGAATGCTCGACTATGCAAACTAAAAGTAAATCACCTTACAGCTTACAAAATGGCCGACAATTAAAATTGTGTTGCCAATTTAAAGATTTATATGTACCTCTAAAAAAACACCCTTTATATTGCGATTGGGCCATGGGAAGCCTACATCTTTCATTTTGTGGATTTGAAGAAATCAATTGAGGCTTTAATTGACACATAAACCTACGAGTATATCCAGTCCATTAAAACATTTTTAACGATAGATACCAGTTCAACTATTGTGCTAAATTTGAATGGCTATATATCTAACTAAATAATATCGGCCAACTGACCTCGATCGGCTTATTCAATCCATCTTGCCTGTAAAGCCTATCGCAAACTACAACTCCGGCACGAACTCACCTCGGAAACAATATCTACACTCTCAATTAAACAGCAAATTATATTCAATTATGTCAGAGATTTATATTAGCACAATGGCGCTATTGCGATTCAAATATAAACAAATTCTGCGATTGTTATTTTCGCCAAATTGCAATTATTCAACCGGACACTGGACAATGGACACTGGACAGTGCCTGGAGCGCTCACGTACTCGCACTGGTCCGTCGTCCTATACCTAACCTATATCTAGTGTTGTTCGCACACCACTCTCTTTGTACAGACTATCTGGATACATTTCGAAATGGAATGCGGCTTCAAATCGACCACAAAACCCCTTGTTAGTGGAACAAAGTGGTGCTAGCAGAGCACGCGAGTACAAAACCTATAACCAAACCTTCTATTATGGTAGACCGTAACTAAATCCACTTCTTTCGCTATACCTAACCTGGCCACTATAATAGTGATTTGCGAAATTGTTCCACCTGATCCGTTTAAAGAGCACCGCGTGCGTTTGCAATGTTTTTGCATTTAACCGCGTGTTGGCGTTTACCGCAACGCACAAACACTGGACACCAGGCCAAGCCAGTGTTACATTTACAGTGTCTGATTACAGCCCGCAGATACATTCATCCATCGGCAATATGGTTGTACAATTGTACATTTGTTTAATTTTAAATTGCTGGCTTTTAATTAAATGTCCCAGCGGTGGCGGTCATTTTGACGCACATGTGTTGCTACAATGCATGTACGCACCATTTAACCGTAGCGTAGCGATAGCGACTGTGAGGGAGATACTCGACTCGTAAACTAAAATATTGATTGATGAGTAGATTGCTATACTGATAGGTAATTTGATTTAATTTTTCTGTACAAGCTAAATGGTTGGCATTGTGTCAGAATGAAAACCAATTTGTTTGTTAAATTAATCGAAAAAAAAAATGTTTCAAAGGCTTAAAAGAATCTAGATAGGTATATCTGGTGTAGTGAATATGCAAATACGTTTTGGTATTTTTTTTTTTGTACAAAATAAATAAATACGAGTTAATGACAAAAACGTTGTCTGTGTGGTTCCAATTTATTTGAAAAAATGCGATAAACAATTGAATTCGAAATTAAATGATTTATAGATAGCTAGATTGGTAAATACTTTTTTTCTTGCTTGTAGATAGATTGGTCCGGGCACGAAGGACCGCAATTATAGTGTCCGTGACAAATTGTTGGACAGGTGAATCACATGAGAAATTACCTACCCAAATAATGTGAAGGCTTTTGTTTGCTAGATTTTGTATTATAGAATGTGTAGAGTGACTGGGTGTGGTTGATGGAATCACTCCAACCATAGCACTCTACAATGGCGCCCAACGTGGGGCCTGAACCCACGACCCTGAGATTAAAAGTCTTATGCCCCTATTGTGTAACTACAGTTGAGTTGAGTTGTCTCTTGGTTTTATGTAATTCAAAATTCGGTATTGTCCGTATTGTCATACACAACCTTGATAGAAAAGTTGTCTGTGAAAACACAACAAAGATGGCAGTGGTGGTCTATAAGTTGTTAGTTAGTTTGAGTTGTGTGAAAGTTGAGTTGAATTGAAGACAACTCAACTCAAATCAGTTGAGTTGTGTTCTACAATAGGGGCATTAAGCTCTACCAACTGAGATAGCCGGGCTGTGTACACACATAAAACCGAAAGAAACAACCGCTTATATAAAGGCTAAATAATAAACAGATTCTTATGGATCCCATACACATTTACATGACACATTTACTCAGTAGGGGAAATTAGCATCCCATAGCCCATTCAGACATGTTCTGTGAAATATTTATTTTGCCAGAATTCTTGCCGGTTAAAGACTCTAGGTTTTCAAAACTTCCAAGACACAATTAATGTTGTACACTTGATAATAAAACCCAATCTGTCATTGAATCCACTTTGCTCGCCTAAACTCACATCTTTGCCCCCAGTCTTAGTTGGAAATGGAATCGCTTAATTCATTTTCATGCACCAACACAGATATCCGATTTAATTTAAGCATGACGCCCAACAAACTTCAGCAATATATTACTCTACAAATAAATATAATTTCGCACTCCCCAGCCACGACACATGACAATACACCCAAAGTAATCCTGTGAGTCCGCTACAACCCCAAACCCCACCCCATTTACACCAAACAACCAACCGCACCAACCAACTTTATGATTATGGCTAAATAGTGTGAAGACAATTTTACTCTGTCAGAGCAATAAAGTTCCTTAAAATTATTTCGTAGCGTGTAAATTTATTTATCCACAAATCCGTGTGCATGTACATTGTATACCTACAACACACACACACACTTCGCCTCGCCGCCCGGATGGGATTCCGAAAAGAAGACAACGCACAAACAAATGGTGGGAATTTATCGCTGCGGGTATAGTAGTTTCCCGCACCCTATCCCCCACAGGGTGTTGCGGGGGGTCGGCGACACTCATTTAATTTCGATTTTTGGCACTGTAAGGATAATTATAGAAATGAGAATTTATACCCGAGCTGGGGCTATGTGTTTTACTTTGGTTTCCCTCCTTTCCCGTACTACCTTGAGTTCACTTCACACTAACCCTGCTCAGAGTATACCAATGTCCAGAGGGTCTACTCCATGGACTTTTATAAAAGGATAAGCAGGAAAAAAACAAACCAAACATTCGCTCCTTTTTGGTTTTATTTTGTTGCAAACCTAACCCGTTCCCGTTGGCGATGTGAGCGGCAGTGTTGGTGTTGTGTTTACACAAAGCAAAAGTTGCATTGTTGTTTCTGTTTCTGTTTGTTGAAAATGTGTGTTTTTTTTGTTTTTGTTGTTGCCGTCGCTCTTTTGTCTTTGGAAAGTGTTTCTGGTTGTGCAAAGTAGTTTCGAAAAGTAGTTGGGGGATAGTTTTGTATATAAAACTTTTACGGGGGTGCTACAAAAAGTCGAAGCCAAGCCCAAGAGTGTTAACGAACATTTTACCACAGACGTTTCTTTAGTTTGCATACGATGCAACAATTAAAGGCTGAGGTTTTATTCACACGTCATATGTGTGCGTGTGTGGGGGTATGTTCTGCAGCAACAACTCAGTTAAAAGTCGAAAAGGAAGTTAGTTCGTCGTGTTTCTTATGTTTGGTATGTCCTGTGGCAAGAAAACTATGTATCAGTGTGTGGTGCATGCATGAGTCGTAATCTGTGAATAAACGTCAACTTTTCGGTTGGTGGAGACGACCGACATATAGACTTGCATTTTGTCAAGAATCTCCTGAGAAGTGTATACGCTATACGATATTAACTTGTTTCGCTTTCAGCCCTTAAGAGGTTAAGTGTGAAGTTCAACTGGCTAGAGAGGAAATTACTTTTTAAGGGGGCAAGTAAAATTTGCATGTCTGTAATGAGAAAACCACTCTTTAGGATTTTCGTTGGAAAAATTAATCAAAAGGATGGAGGGTTTGTTTTTTTTTTTTTTGTTGCTTTTGTTCGTTTGCCTTCGTCTCAAATTGTTAAACAAATTGAGTTTTCAAGAGGAGGATTTGAAAGTCTGAAGGCAATATGGAAGCGGGTGGCTTGTGTTTACTTTGGAAACTTGGTTTGATTTTTTGTGGTCTAGCAGTTGGACGTAAGTTCTTCGAAGTAAGAAGAATGTGTTGGATGAAAGTTTTAAGTGGCAACTAGATATAGCTGGTTTCGAAAACGGTTGGTCGAACATTTTGTAAAATATTAAGTTTTTTTTATTTGTAAGATTTGCATTTAGAAAGACAGTACCTACTACATACTTACTTTATTGTTTTTGGGGATTTTGGGAAAGGCAGATCAAATTTTCTGTTTCAGTTTTGGGGTTTAAACTGAATACAATCATTTTATGGACAGGTATATTATTCAAAGCTAAACTGGCTGATCTCTATTAGCTGGACGACAGTGACACCTTTTACGAAGAGTTCCAGCGAATATGTTGATATCGAGGGGTTTGAGGTTAGCAAACACTTCGGTTGGAATTTCGAGCTACTGCACTCATTATTCATTATTCATTAAATTCCGACAAGTGACTAATTCAAGCAGTGTTGAATTTCGACTGTCAATTCTGTGCATATTATGCATTCATTTTTGGGAAGAAATTGTCGCTTTTCAAGAGTCGGCAAATCAACGAGGAATTTTCAAAAATTAGGTCATAGGTTGTAACGAAACGTCTCCGTTCGTCACACTTTTATGGCCCCCACTGTTAGACACTTTGTATGGCCACTACTGTACACAACCAACCGCATACATACCACCCGCTGCTATTGCACAACTTACCTAGACTGGCCAACCAAACAACATTTGTGACAAGAAATTTTCAGTCGTCACTTATAAGTCACACTGTCCCATTGAAGGAAATTGCATGAGTACCCGAATGAAATTGCCATTCGGGGAGACTTATCTACTGTTGCTAGTACCAATCCCGTGTACCGGATAAGGCTCCCGCTATAGAAATTGATCTCGGTCAATATTCTGAATTTTTGGTGGCTGCGTTTCCTCTGGGAGACTGGCCTTAAATCGGAACCGCGCTTGTCGTTGGGCCGCTGCGGAGCCACCCTTGTCGCTGGGCCGCACACGGAGCCACCCTTGTCGCTGGGCCGCACACGGAGCCACGCTCGTCGCTGGGCCGCTTATTTTAGACACGGAGCCACGCTTCCCGTTGGGCCGCATATTGTATTTGTATAGTGCAGCGGTTCCCAATCTTTTTTGGTCGAGGAGCACTTTTCAGGAGAGAATTTCCTCGCGGAGCACTTCATTGTCCGTATCCTATTTTTCGCAGTTATGGAAATCGCAATAACTATTTTCCAATTTTTTTTAAATTTTATTAAATTGAAGAAATAAGTAACATGTATGTGACCTTTTTGTTTATAAATAGTTGGGTTGTAGTGGTCTTTAGTTCTACAATGAAACAGTTAATTTTTTTCACTACGTTTCATCCATGTCTACAGTCATCATCATGCAAAATATAGATCCACTTCTTCAGCTAATGATGTCCATAAACATGGAACAACGTAGTGAACAAAATAAACTGTTTCATTATGACCTAAAGCCCACTACCACCCAAAAACAAGTAATTTAAATGAAAAAAAAAAAAATAAATAATAATAAATATACTTAGATACATATTAACTTAAAAAAAATTAATGCACAAATATGCACCTATATAAATGAGGTATTTAAATAAATATTTCATAGTTCAAAAATGTTTATTTTAGTGAGAGATACCGTGGTGACCACCGAATTAGAATCGATGTCTTTATATCACTTAGGGGAGACTGCGGCACATTTGAACGTGGGACACATTTGAGCATTGCTAATAAAACAACATTTAAAAAATATTTCTAAGTATAAACCAAATTTTAAACTTGGTAATACCGTGCTCTTTTGTGGTGAACGACTTTCGGATATCTTTTCAGTCGTCGCCTGGAAGTAGCCGCATGAGGAGTTTTTATGCTTAAATTGCATATTTAAATTTTTCTATTTGTAGGAGTTTACAAATTTTATGATGAGCTTTTCTTTTTGTGTAAAATATATTTTTAAGGCATAACTTCGTTTGAAACCGTATAAATGTCCGTTTTTTGGTAAATATGAAAAATATAAATATTTACGCACATTTTTCTGTTGCTTGACCTATTGGGGCAGGTTTAAACAAAACAGTCGGGCACATTTGAACAAGTGGTCTGTAAGTAGCATTGAACTAAAAGCTAAGCTACCAACACCAATCGGGAACATCGAGGACAGCTGCGATGATGATTTTTGTTTTTAATTTTTCAAAATTTCTGTTCGGTTAATAAAATAACTCATTTTTGTTTTTATAAAGTTTTTTAAATCATTTGTAAAATATTAGGTGTGTTTTTTGGTATTCTATATAGGCTTAATAAAGTAACTAAATATACGTAGTTATTTGTCCAAATCAAAGTTTATTTGTATTTCTTAAAGTGAGAATACTTTACAGTCCAAAAATTTAAACAAATAGGATTTTATGAGACCTCAAAGCAAAAAGTGTTCAAATGTGCCCCAGTCTCGCCTATCTACAAACAAAATATTTCTTTTAGAAACAGTCTCCACAGAAAAAAGTGATTGAAAGTATTATAGACATTTTAATAAATATAGTAGATACCTATTTAAAAAAAATAAATCAAAAACCTTTTTAACTTATTTTCGAGTTCGTCACAGAATAACAAAAACTTTAGGGTTCCAGTTTCCAAAACTTAAAAAAAAAAATGCCAATATTTAGTGTAATTGTGTTTACTTTCTAAAACGGGAGTCAATCTTTTCTGAAGATTTTCCACTAAAATACGGCATCTTATTGGTGATTAGATAAGATTTAGTGTTCCAGACCTGCTTTCAGCATTTCTTGGTTTTTAGCTTTTAAAGCTCTTTCGACGTATCGGCCAAATAGTTTTTAATTGGTTTTAGGTCGGGACTTTACGCGGGCCAATCCAAAACATTGTTGTTGTTATCCGTAAGCCATTGCTTCACTATTCGCGGAGTATGCTAACCAAGAGAATGCCCCGCAGACCATTACTCTCCCTCCTCTATGTTTTATGGTTTGAAGCCTGTACTTACACTTTCCATTTTTCCAAAATTGCTATTATTTTTGTAGGTGCAGTTTTGCAAAATCCAGCATCTTCCTTGTTTTTTGTCGACATTATGTGGTTTGTTACGGAATATGCATCCAAGAAGATGTTGTTCTATTTCGGCGCCTAAAAGCCCTGGGCGAGAGTTCTTGATGGATTTTAAATTCAACAATATCCCTAACTTTTATGGTCATCAGGTCAGCTCTGCTTGTTCGGCAAATCTGAGTCCTTTCCTTTGGATACATTTTGCATGCAATCTCCTTTCTTTCTTTCTTTCTTTCTTTCTTTCTTAACTAGCTAGTCTGATAAAATGTTCATATTTTTTCCTATCTTTCCTCGGAGCACTTGGATATTCATGGCGGAGCACCAAGTGCTCCGCGGAGCACACTTTGGGAAACTCGGGTATAGTGTATACTCAACCTAGAAAGTTAATCAATGTTAAGAATCATAAGATGGTAGTTTATACGTTGGTTAATAAAATAAAGAATCAAACTACTTTCAATCATAAACATATTTATGAATTGAATAACGTTGGAGTGTACGATTGTCATCACAATTATAAAATAAAGAATATCTCTTAACCAAAGTTTGGTGTTTCTTTGGGGTAAATCCTGGACCCCGCGAGCAAAACCTCGGCCCCAGAAAAAGCACATCTCAAGGTTTGAATTTTTATTAGGTATAGGTTTTAAACTTGTAAATGTATACCTATAAGTTGGCATTTTCAACGGTTCCGCATGAACTTCTTAAAATTTAGCTAGTTTCGATTCGATTTTAAAAGTACGGTCGGCATCGGTGAATGTGCCGACTGAAATCCTTAAAATTTAGCGAGTAGATTCGAATTTTTTTTTAGATTCGACGGTCGGCATCGGTGATTCGACAAGGGTGTTTTCGTTCGCGGCAAAAAATTTAGAAAACGAAATTTCGTTATTTAAACTGTTTAATAAACTTGTTTTCTTAATACATCTGATGGCTGAAATTCACGAACTGCCGCGACCTAGAAAAGTGTTCATGTGAACGAACTGTCAAAACTTGCGAATATTCGTACGATCGTAGATAGTTGGTCGCTCTCATGTGAATGGTCCTTTAGGTATTGGCCCAGAGGTGCCTCCCATACAAACAAAAGCTTATAACTTATATCCCGAAGACCACCGAAATCGATTGGCCTTAAATTTACAGGTGATCTTAGGTATTGGCCCGGGATATTTCCTGTGAAAATTGGTCAAAATTGGACAAAGGGGCGTGGGACCTCCCATACAAAAAACATATTCTATGGGGTGAAATTCGATGACGTTAGATATGACTCGATTACCGCTGGGCCGATTTTAATGATTTCTATACAGTCGGCAAGTTCCTGAAATAAGTCGGCATTTCATACCCACAAGGTTCGAACCCTTGCTACGCCCCTGGGTATTGTAAGAAAGTATGTCAAGCGAAGATCGAAAAAAAACGGATACAATATTTATCGATGACTCACAATGAGTCCTTCAACTGCTAACGCAAAAGACCGCATCAGTGCTATAATTGCCAGAAATCCGTCCTTTCTAAGTGCCTGGACTGATGTGCGGTTTTAACACGAAACGATTGACGAAATATTTCGACTATTAAACTGAGAAAAACAAGAGTCATATAAGGACAGAATAGCGACACCGGCGAAGTGGATCGTACACAAAAGCCTTTAGCTTTTGGGTAATAGCTTCAGAAATAACAATCAACGACTAAAGCGGTCTCTAGAGGGCGACCATGCGTGGTTCCTGAATGTTTTAAGGTACTCCAATTTCGTTCCTTATCATTGCCATTATGTCCGAATGAATTACAAAGCTACCTAATAAGATAGACGAGGGTCACTAGAGTTATATTGATCAGGATGAGCAGTAGGCAATTGTGAACATGTCCTACGTTGTACAGTATACATAAGAAAGTTGGCACTAAGTCAATATATTTTTCACGATTTAAATGATCTTAAGGTGATGCCCACATTGCGAGCATTTGAAGCTTCATAAAGAAAAATAAATAATTGATTCTTAGAGTGAACAATGTGACCAAAGGTTCAACCCTTTTAAAAACACAAAATGCACCTAAAGGGTGTCGCATAATTGACGCATAATTGGAACGTTGCGCTATTTAATAGAACAGTGATGCCAACGCAAAAAAAATAACAATGTGACAGCTGACAGTTCGGGGGTAGTAAAAATGAAGCGCTATACATCATCTTCATCTTCAGTGATGAAGCTCATTTTCGTCTTGATGGCTTTTTATTCGTCAAAATTGTCGTATTTGGGGTTCAGAAAACCTACGAGTAATTGTTGAGAAACAAATGCATCCATAACGCGGGACTGTTTGGTGCGGATTTTGAGCTGAAGGCATTATCGGACCATTCTTCTTCAAAAATTCGGCTGGTCAGGCAGTAACAATTAATGGTGTTCGTTATCGGGACATGTTAACCCAGTTTTTAGTGCCTAAATTACAAGATATGAATGTGACCATCTAGATCTTGCGATTGCCATTGGACTCAATACAAAATTTAAGCTTTCTAATTAAAAATCTGTATTTTCTATCAAAATTAGATTTTTCGTAAATTATGGGTAACAATTTTCTTTGTTACCTCAAAACGTGAAAACTTCTGGATAGATTTTAATGACACTTTTTATGAAATCTTTCTAAGGACTGGGAGATGGTTTTAGACTATGTTGTTCATTGCAACATATTACATACTATCGAAGAATCGGGCGGAAGCTACCAGAAGAACTTCACCTACCAATCAAACAAAGCAAAACCTTCCCCAATCATTCTCCCGGGATAAATTATTAGCAAACCCTTTTTGAATGTCACTTTAGTTCATCCTTGGACTGAACTCTTCCCATGACTGTTTCTGTCCATACCCACGTAAGCTCAAATTAAATTCCACCCTATCAAAGACAACAAGTTGCCAATCTGTTGGCTCAAAGTCCATCTCGGAATGCATTTAAATGCGACGCCAAACATTTTGTGCTAGTGTCGCTTTGCTCTGGTCGAACTAGAGATGCGACCTCAATTAACTGCAAATATATATTTGCATACAAATGACATTATGCTGTGTGATAAATTTCTTAAGGTGACTTATTGTACTAAAATTTGTCCTCGGATTGTCCATCGCCCTCGGCACGCAAATAGTCAGTCATGCTTCTCATGATATTGACTGCAAACAATAAATGCAATGTCAATAGCATCCACCACTTGACGAGGTCAAGTTCAATTTTCTACGCACCTAAATTGAGAAAAAAAAAATGTATCAAGCTAAAAGAATAATACGAGACGTTAAATTGTTACAAAGAAATCCCGGGGCTGTTGGGGGTTGAGGTAATTCAAATCTGCTCGTCGTCGTGTAGATACTTGTGACAAAATTGAATGTCAATTTTAAATTGAATTGAAAGTCAACACGGTTCGAAATGTTTTCTTTTTATTTTTTTCTCTTTGTATCCCTTTATCACTTTGTATCTATAGTCTGTCGTTGGCGTTTCGCAGAATAAATATCAGTGGGTGAATGACATTCCTCTAGGATTTTTCTCACTAAAAACACTTTCTCCAATGAGACAATAAGGCTCAAATAAAAACAAAAAGACGATACGAAAAAAAAATCGATTATCTACGTAGATAAAATGACAGATTTGCAGGTCTTTAATTGTCGGAGATACTCTTTCAAAGGGTAAAGGTGGCTTTTATCTTTGGTGATAACTTTTGTTTTTTTTTTTCTTTGAAATTCGTCTAAAGATAGCTTTGTGTTATTTTTTTCTACTCTCATTAATCACAGTCACCATAGTATTGGGTTCTGGAATTTTACGAAAATAGAAAAAGGCCACCCCAACGTAGTCTTTGACGAGGAATCATAAATTCAATACGGAAGTTGGTATTTTGGATGAAATTCTATGGCAGAAAAATTTCATGTAGCTAAATTGAAGAAGGTAGGCATTTCACTATCCGACAGAAATTTGACTTATTATAGACATGAGCAACTGTCAAGTGGATAGTTTGGTTTAATTCGAAGGCGAATTGTATGAAGGTTCGATAGCAGTCTAAGAAATTCTTCCACTTGATGGTTCCAGCAACAATGAGAGATTTTTAGACAGACGCAATTAATTCCATACGAAATGCATACGTAAGCAAAAATGGCTTCCCTAAGAACGTCTTCCTTAGACTTGAGAAGTAGCATAGACCACACACTCGTGCGAATTCTTTTTCATTCAATCATTCATTAATTTTTAATGGTCCGCTTATCCATTACGTGGGTCGCGGGTGAAGATTGCTCAAGTGGACCCTCCATAGCTCTCGATTCTCAGTCATCGACTTTAAATCATTAAGGTCGATCTCCATACGGGTAGAGGAGTGATGGTGGACTTGATCTAACCATCTTGTCATAGGTCTACATAGAGGACGCCTGCCTGATGGTACGGTTTCCATAGCACGTCTTGGGATCCTAGTTGGTGACATGCGCTTAACATGACCAAACCACCGAAGCATGTACTGCTCCGTCCATAGAAGTAGCTGCTCGGCATTGAGCTCGTTTTTTTGTTCTTATAAGATCTCTCATTGGAACGGAAATTGGAATCTCTTCAGCTAAGAATTTTTGACCTATAAGTCCGTCTTTCTTCTTGCTGGTAAGCTTGGAGATACTATCTAAGAAAATCCTATGAGACTGCGCCTCAAAATCTAGTTGCTACAAATGAATGCGAGCTCAATAGGAAAGTAAGGTAATTTTTTTCGACATAGGGGGCGCTTTTGACAGTCTCCCCTAGACAACATGCGACAGACGCGACATTGATATTGAGAATCAGAGTAATATGTTGATGAACAGGACTTTGTTTGTAGATGATGAATGTATCCGCCATAATATGGCAGAGGTTAACAGAGGCTGTCGAAAATGTCGAGTTCTGTCCCCATTGTTGTGGTAGTTGCTTCTCTGATGCATACCCTCAGTAGAAAGCCTTTAGCTCTAGGCTGGGCTAGGAATTGGAATTCGGTTCTCTTTATGAAACAGACGATTGCTACCGGTCTGACTAGGCCAGTACTAAAAGGCGTCACCATCCAGATCCCCGATGAAGCAAAATATCTTTGAGTGATAAGATAAGATAAGATAGATAGATAGATAGATAAGGCAATTCTTTCGGCAAAACATGTCACCTTGAAGACATCCAAGTCCGTCCCAGTTTTCTGGCAGTGTTAGACTGCTTTTGGCAAGACGTGGGGCTTATCACCGAAAATGGTTCTTAGGATCTATAGGCATTTTTTAGCCCAAGCCTTGGTAGTGGAGAGGGCTGTCGCGTAAGTATGTGACAGCCTTTCTCGACTGCATGGGAGCTTTTCCGAATATGCCTCACTCTACTCTACATGAGCTTCTTTCAAATAGATATCCTTACTTTCTGTACTTTCAAGGCAATATAGATACCATCTTAGTCTGGATGGCTTTTGTTTGGTTTCGCTAAAGGTCTTTATCATTATTTCCAAATAGTTCGGGAATGCAAAGGACCCTTTGAATATACGGTTGCGAGGCTGAATTCTTTGACTCTTATCTATGGGTCCCAGATCACACTGAGATTGCAGGAAATAAGATCTCCCATGAGTTTGTCAAGCAAGGTTCAGAGGATGATTTCTCCGGTACATCCATCTCTTGTATCCTCAATAAGGGCCGCCATTGCCAAAATCCAATTCAACATCCTCCACCAACTTTGCATTTATTCAATAAGAACATAATTAAGGTCAAACGAACAGTTTTTAATTAAAAATATTTGTTATCTTCCTTCATCTTTAAACACTTTTCCGTCGAATAAACCATTGTATGTTCGAAGGACAACATGAACAATCGGAAAAAAATGCAAATCTACCTACTTGCAATTATGGGAATTGTGAAAAGAGATATTTACTTAATTTCACCGCCACCCAATGTATTGATTTAATTGGTCGTCCTTTTCACGAATCAGTCTCGACCTTTTGCAATCATAATGGTAAAAATGTAATTCCCGGTAAAATTCCACATCAGTAACTACTCCGACTTCACATGATTTCCAGTATTGACCTCGCAAAATTGATTGATTGATAACTGGTTAAATTTGCTTACCGTCATGCAGTATAAAAAATTCTCTTAAATAATAATTTTCAAGCTTCACAATAAAATAATTTTTTGCAATTCCAATCAAAGTAAAGCAGGTAAAAAAAAAAAAAACAAAATTCCTCACAAAGATAAAAGAACGACCCAAAAGGGACTTATTCGTATATTCGACATAATTAACATTATCCTTTTAATTGGGCCGTTCTCACCGTTTATGATTGGTACCTACACCGACAAAATAAACAGAAAAAAATCTCCTAATGAATTCAGTGTAATATCGAGTGTGTGTGTATAACCACAGAGATGCTCGCCGATGATGATTCCATTTCTGACGAGGTAATAAATAATAAAAACACACAAAATAAAAAAAAAAGAATCAATAAAAAGTGTAGGTAGGTATTTAATCCACACAGACGTACAAATTAAACGAAAAAACGAGAAACCATAATATTTCAGTCCATCTCATTTTGTATGGACTTTTCTACACCCAAGGATATATATTTTTTTTTTATCTAGGTAGGTATATTTACAGAGAGCTGATATTTATGCGGTTAATTTATTTTAACACTCATACTTTATGCTTTTTCTTGAAAAATATAATTTAACGGCAAAGCCTGAGGGATGAACTTTTCATCTGAAATTATTAAAGTTTGGGCTTAAAATTTATGATCTTGTGATTCTTAATGAAAATTTTCTTAAATTTAAATCAAAGCGAAATTGTAGACACCTACGAGTAGATATTTAATTGCAAAACGATTATATAAAATAAATAATGTAATTAAAATTTGTGTATTGTCGGAATACAAATTTAATCACACCTATATCTATGTAGCTGTGCCCAGCTGGCTTTGCTCAGAAATTGTATTGCTTAAAAATATTTTTCAATCAATTCGGCACCGTAGTCAAGAATTGGGCATTTCGAGAAGCTCTCTACAGCGAATTCTCACAAAAAACATGAAACTTCATGCTAACAAAGTTCAATTGACTCAAGAACTGAAGACTACTGAGTACTGACCATACAGCTCGAAGAGAGTTCGTTGAATGGATCTTGGAACAACAACAAGTGGATGCTAATTTTTCGAACAAAATCATCTTCAGTGATGAAGCTCATTTTCCATCCAGATCTTGCGATTTAACGCAATTGGACTTTTTTTTAAGGTAAAGGTCTATGAAAACAAGCCCACGACCACCAACGCAACGCCTTAAAAGAGGAAAAAGAGGTACAAGAGAGTACAAAGCCGTTGAGGCCATTTATCCAATGTGCTATTACATACATGACCCCAATCTGTACACTCTATGAATATTGATTTAATTTAAATTAAAAAAAAATTTAAGCTTTCTAATTAAAAATCTGTTTTTTCTATCAAAATTACATATTGCATGAATTATGAGACACCCTTTTGGAAGCTTCAGATGGAAGCTTCAGATTCAAATGTTAAATTTTGAAAAGTCTTTAAAAATTAATTAATAGAATCTTTTGAAGAAATAATAAATAAATAGATACATAGATGGCGCAACACGTCCGTATAGGCAAGGCACCCTAGGCCTAGCTTCTCACAATCATTCGTTTATGTGAGGTTTTTTTTTCTTGGGTCGAATAGAAGGGACCTACAATTTATACCGAGTCCAAAGGGCTGAATTGAGAAGATTTTTTAGGACAATTATAGGTTAGGTTCGTGGAATAGCGAAGAGTACTCCGTGTCAAACTCAGGTCAGTACTTAGCCATTGCGATGCTCGTTGGAAAAGAGGGTGTCCCTTACTAATTGCAACCCTGTCTATAAATGCTGTTACATAAAAACCATCCTGATGATTTGATGAAGTTCATTATCTTGTCTATTGATGTGCTGGAAAGCTCGTCTAGGTCATGGAAGAAGTGGTTTGTTTTTCCGTAAATCCAACCTGAGACCCCACAATAACCATTGAGTCACTGCGCCCAACAAAATAGAATCTTTACCAAAGCTAAAAAAAACTATCTTCAATTATTTTTTCCCATATTTATCTCTCTTTATAAGAGAATCGGAACCATCTCCCTTATTGTTAAAACTAAATCAATTTATACTCGTATTAGCTTCTAATAATCTTGGACTAGAACCTTATTGCAAAGTCAAGTGGGCTACTCCTTTAGGTCTAATTAACGATTGGGAACAACATCTTCGTCTAAAGCACTGGTAAAACGTTTTAAGACAATCTAAAATATTAATTAAATCTTACTCCTACAATGAAGTTCCTAATAAGGAAAGTATTAGAAAGCTGGCGGGTTTTCTCATAGAATATTGTGGCTTAAGATATCATCTCAACAAAATGAATTTGTGTCCGGAGACAGAATACAGGTTCTGCCTTGAGGATGAGGATGATGATTCATCTTCCAACATGAATGGAATCTAGAAAGCAATACTCTCATTGAAGCTAAATGGAAACAGAAACTTGACCTATTTTCTGTGAGTATAACCTACCGAAACTGAAGTCGATTACTTACAGCATACTTCCGGAAGCTTTATCGACATCTTATGGAAGCCGAATTCTGTCAATTATGAAACTCTTTAACCTATAATTGAAGCTGCAATGTAAGTAGTGCCATCCCTTTCGCAATTGCTTAAAGTGTTTTGCTCGGCAAATGTTCCAAATTTTACATCTGTTTTACCCATAATCAAGAAATAGTTATTTTTTTTTACTTCATTCACAAAAATCTTTCTTTCTTTCTCCACTTCCTTCGTTAGATCCCAGATTATATTACGATTGGTTTAGAGTTTTAGTCCTGAAAAGAAAAAAATCAGGCAGACCTCAAATGAAAAGTCGGAAAATTTTAAATTTTGTGTGGGAATGAATAGGCACGACCAGTAGTCGCAAAATCCGGAAATCACCGAACCGATCTTTTTTATTGGTGAGTAGTTTCTGTGAAGTTTGGTCAAAATTGGACAAGGGGCGTGGCACCACCTATACAAATAAAAACGTTAAAAATCTTATATCTCAAAAACCAACGAATAGATTGAGCTCAAATGTATTGTACAATTGATTTAAGTTGCCAACTGTGCCAAATAAATATTAAAAATAAACTTAAACTTAAATGTTAACCAAATGTTTGATATTTGACCAAAGGAGTTTCTGTGATTTTGGGCGTGACACTTCCCATACGAAAAAAATTACTTAAATAAAAAATAAATATATCTAAATCTAAATCAAAATATCTCGAAAATCTTTGAAGTTTGGTCAAAATTGAACAAAGAGACCTGGATTCATTTGAATTACGAACGAGTTTTATTTAATGACGAATTTAAAACTAAACCTAAACTATACGCAGTGCGGCCATTATTGCCGAACTCAATGAACTAGACATAGAAGGATGATTGGGATTCATAATCACTGCGGAAGAGTTACAAACAAATTAATTAGTTTATGACGTACTGTTATTGATGCATTTCTAAAATTCCTTCACAGTTGCTGCTTCTTTTTATAAACTTATGGAATAATTTTATGTTTGGAGTTAGAGTTGGCTTGGCAGGTTTTCATAAATATCTATTGGAAGGATTTATATTTTAGAAAAATCCTTGAGAACGTATAAATCACTTGACATGTGATATTTTGTACGAAATGAGTTTTCTGAAATTCAATATGACTACAAAAAGTTTAGAATTACTCCAGTTCCATATAGGTATACTTGTCTGAATTGCTGTTTTGAACTGTAGAAAGTTCATTGAAAAGCTCGTAGATATAGGAATCATTTTGGTTTTGCACAAGTTTCAATCATGGACAATACAATGAGTATTTTCCTTTCATTCAGTGCGTTGTTCTCTCCTTTCTCATTGTTGAATCTTGACACATGCCCGGAAAATTGTTACTCTGGTTACATTTGGTCCTGTGTATACGAGTAGTTATTTCCATTCTCGATTGTTTCCAATTTCTCAATGTACGTGTTTCATCGTTCTGTTTTATTAGGACGAAATTTATTAAGTTCGTATTTGGTGACCATATTTCAAATTCATATATGTACCTGTACATAATCCTACGGCAGTATTATCATATATCACCGTTTATTTGTATTTGCATAGGTACTTCCTTTGTCCTGTCCGTTCCATTGTATATTTTTGATGGCGATGATGTCTGACTTTGCATTTATTTAGGTATTGCTTATTCCCAGATCTGCTTTCTCGCTTTGGTCGTACTTTTTCTTATGGCATAATATTTGTTCACAGCTAAATTCAAATACATTCACCCATCAGAACATGTACCACGTTATGCAAAAGTCCTTCTTCGCTCGACACAGGGTCTTGTGAATTCTAGGTGCGTAGTGGTAGTACATACAGGGCAAAAGCATTTCTGAGTGATCGACTAGTTCACATGGAACAAGCTGCAATTTCGTCTTGCCTTCAGAACTCTAATGCACCTACTCCTAAAACTACGAAACACTATCTGTCATCTCTCGATGGATTATGACATCTACCTCTACCCACATGCGCACTCGTTAAACTCAGTTTCTAAGCTTTGTAACTATTTCTTCTACAATGAATAAAAAATCCAACAAAGTAACTGAAGTAATATAGTAATGCGTTGACTATTATTTACGCAAGCATATTGAAGAAAGCTTCAAGGCCTTCCGTTGGACTTGTCCTCATCACACTGAAACTTTTTGGGCTTTTCTTGTCTCCCCTACATATATGCAAGATTTCAGTTTTTGAGATTTTGATTTGCGAGATTTTGCTAATGCGAGATTTCGTTATGAAAGATTTTGAAAACGAGATTATAAAATGCGAAACATGTCTAAGTCCTGTGGAACATGATGTTCTGATAAACACAATTGAGTCTTGAATTTCAAGTTTATTTTTATACCCGGTACCACACTGTGGTGAGGGTATATTCACTTTGTCATTCCATTTGTAACGCCCATAAGGAGGCGTTGTAGGTATGACAAACTATATATATTATTGATCAGCATCACTTTCTTAGTCGATCTAGCGATGTCCGTCTGTCTGGCCGTCTGTCCGTCTGTCCGTCTGTCCGCACGATTACGGCCGTAATTTAAGAGCTATCGACTTGAAATTTGGTATGTAAGCTTTTATCCACCAAACTGAGGCTAAGTTCGAAGATGAGCAAGATCGGATGAAAACTACTACTACCTCCCATACAAAAATATCAGATTTATATAGCTTTTTATGTTAAAAATTAAATTTAAATAGCTACAGTAAAGATAGCAAGTTTATACTTTGCACATATTGTTTTAATAATATTTAAAAATTTTTGACAAAAAATGAGCTTGGTCGAATAAAAAGTACCCATAGCTCCCATACAAATATATAATTTTTTAATACTAAAATATTTTTTTTATTTTACAATAATATAGTACCGGGTATTTGAGCTTCGGCATAGTCGAAGATAATTGTCTTACTGGTTTTTAACATTAACTGAGACCATGATGACTCTAAAACTCCAGGTTAATCCAAGATAAAGATATGGTGTGCCGGTATTGTACCACAGCCACCGCGGCGCGAGGGATAAGCGGCTCATCCACGACGGGTACGTCGCCAATGCTCAGGAGCTCCTCCGTTTTAATACCGCGATTGCGGATAGGGATAGTGTCGATACCGGAAAGCAGTTCACCGAGTTTCTGTGGCTTGATGAAGACGTGAGGGCAGCCACGCTTTCCCGGGCCAGGGCGTTACCTAGGTAACATCCTCCTTACTTTTAAACTAGTTTGTAAGTTAGTTAGGTGTATCTTAGAGAGGTATTTGGGAGGGGCCGGGCTCGTCAACATGAATGAGTGCTACCGAGACTGACCGATGCATATGGCCTCGCTCGAGTCCCGGCGGCGCGTGTGCATCGTGTTGGCGACATGCCAAGCGCCCATCGACGCAATTGCTCATCACCCTGATTATATTTAATGTAGGTTAAGTAGCTTAGTTTTAAGTAGTTTTAGGTAGTTTTAAGAAAACCCAAATAATGAAAAGAGTCCAAGTTTTTAGCATGTTTCGAGTAAAAGAAAAAACAGAGAAAAACTCAAAAATGTATAGATTTAAGGTCGAAAGGCAATAGTTATAAGGATATAGTTAAGTTTAGAGTGATCGTTAAGAGCCAGTAAGCTCGAATAAGATAAATGTTATTATACCCGGCCGTAATTTATGAGCTATCGACTAGAAATTTTATCCACCAAACTGAGGCTAAGTTCGAAGATGAGCAAGATCGGATAAAAACTACTACTACCTCCCATACAAAATATATAGCTATTTGATGTTAAAAATTAAATTTAAATAGCTACAGTAAAGATAGCAAGTTTAAACTTTGCACATATTGTTTTCATAATATTTAAAATTTTTTGACAAAAATTGAGCTTGGTGGAATAAAAACTACCCATACCTCCCATACAAATATATAATTTTTTAATACTAAAATATTTTTACAATAATATAGTACCGCGTATTTGAGCTTCGGTATAGTCGAAGATAATTGTCTTACTGGTTTTTAATTTAGATTTAGTCATTTTTGTCTAGTATGTAAGTTAAAAAAAATTTAATAAAATTGAGGTTAAAAGTCAAAAAAAGTCAAGACTCTAAAACTTCAATCAATCAATCAAATATCAATTATATCTTGAACAAAGATTTAAGGGCTATCTGCTAGACATAGTCTCATCTCTCCAGAAGTGTTTAAAAAGGTGTTCCAAAAAGGGCAGACATTCTCCCACTGACATATTGTACCCCCTACACTTTTCCAATAAATTCTCCAACTCAATAGTAAGTTAGCTTACTAGTTGTACCCAACTCGAATTGACATTTTCAAAAACGTTCATCATCAGAATTCTGCAGAACTTGAAACAGATTTTAAAGTCACTTTTACTAGGTAAAGTGCAATTAAAATCACTTCAAAAGCTCCCAACGACCTAGTCATATCGATTTCTTCGACCCTCTACTCAAGCCGCCCAATTTTGGTAAACTCTATTCTTTAACATAAATTTCGCACTAAAATCTGAAATCCATGGCATTCTTTGTGAAGTGTTTCATTTCCTGTGTAAAACACAATTAACTTTAATTTACTCTGGACATTCAAATAAACTAGCGAAAGTTATGTTCGCTCATTCTAATATCATGCTAGCACGTAAACGTAAACCTGTAAAGAGACCTTCAGTGCGTGTAAAAAATAAATTGCTTAGATGGTAAAATTCATGGTAAAAACATTTAATTTGTTTCGACAAAAAAACAGCTATAAACTCATAATTTAATGACCACAAACAATACAACATAACCAAAGCGGCTTTCCCAAGGAACCCAGTAATGGCTATAATATAGCCATTTAAAACGAGGCCTCACAGTCGTATACTTAACATGTTAATTATGACGCCGCCACAATTAAACATAAAACGTCAGAAGAATAATGTGTCTATCTGGGCCAGCGAAAACAAAAAAAAAATCACATGACCTATTGTCAAGGGGTAGTCGGGGGGTAGGTACTTACCAAAAGAAACAAATAGGTGTCCTCTTTGTCATTAAATTCCAAACAGAAGTCACGCAACACATCAAAATATCCTCGAAATTGATGTGCCTTCAGTGTCTTCCTTTTATGCTTATCATCTCATCTAATATGCACGTAAAGGGGGCGGGAGGGTGGCTATTCGCTCTGTCAAAGAAGGATGAATTATCGAAGGTGCCTTTTTTTCGGCTCGATTGCTCATAAGTGTATACAATCCACAAAATCCACTTATGTATTCCACCCCAACCCTAATCCGAATTCCATATTTGTAATTATGATATTGATCCTTACACAAGGATTACGTGATGTTGATTCATGTGTACAATACATGAAGACACCCACCCACACCGCATGGACGATTGGATTTATGATTTGTTGCTCTCTGCCATCTCAATTGAAGGACGACGAGCCGAGAAGATATTTATGGATGACTTGTGCCATCAAAACTGATTCAAATCGAAGTACTCGTAAATCCCCCCATCGAAACGGACACATACGCACATCCACCACCGAGCACCGACACAGGACAAGCTTATAAATGGATTGTCAAAATCAGTTTGGCTGTCAGAAGTCACAGGGGCTAATCAAAACTCATAACCCGCCCCCTATAGTGTTGGAGCACTTTCATATACCTAATAAATATTAAGGACGCGTGTAATATTCGCCTTCGAAATCAGTTTTGATAATTCATGTAATTAATTACGATTCAATTTAATGGCAGACACTATAGTTAGGACTAGGATTGATTGATGGGCCAAAAACAAAAAACCAAGAGCTACAAATTGATGTAATATGGAAGACACGTCGTATAGCCCTTGTACCACATCAATCCGCCATAAAGATGATTGCTCGCGCGAGTAGACGCGCTTCCTCCAACTCTCAAGTGATTTTGTTCAGTTTTTGAGTCTTGCGACAACGATGACGATGACGATGACACTCCAAGACCAAAGTTTTGTAATTTGCTTGTTCGTCTTCGTTGGCATGTCGTTTCTAGTCCGTGTAGTCACAGTAGTCGGTTTGAATTTGCATTTTGAGAGGTGTATTTGTCGAAGGCTAAGCTAATCGTGCAAGAGAGGAATGGAAGTTGTTAATTTTAACCCTGAAGTGCCATTATGAAATGCCTTAACGACTTGAAATTTTGAAGGGTTCCATCCATTAAGAAGTGGTTTAGTGGATAAACTCAAGTGTTTAATGACGAACTAAGTTTCGGCATGGAATAAGGGGTTGCTGTTGTGACCAAATATTTTCTCAAAGAAGAGAAGCGCTTTTGTTTTCTATGCTTCGTTTTAATATTTAAGTACATTACTTGGGCTCTGTTTTTAAGTGGGTTATTTACATAAAGTTTTATAGTTAGCGATGCGAAGGCCTCTCTTGCTGGTGCTGCTCATTTCTGTGTCCACTACTGACTGGCTAAGCTGAAAGAGAATTTCGCAGTTGTGCAAAACTTAAATAGGCGGCTAATAACTTTCTTAAAGTTTATGCTAATCACATGTTTTTGGGAAAGTTTTGAAATTTAAGGGGAGCTCTGTGGGGTCTTTAGTTTAGGGTGGGACTATTTTGAAATTTTCAATTGCATAGAAGTTGCATATATACAGAGGCTATAAGGACGTTTCCAATTTTCAACAGTTTAGGGTGATGAATTTGTTTGACGCTTACTTACTTACTTAGGCGGCTCTACAGTTCGGGGTGAACCGAGGCCTCAGCTAACAAGCCTCTCCATTTAGCTTGGTCCTTAGCTAACTGCCTTCAGTTGCGCACTCCTAGTCAGTTGAGGTCGCCTTCGACTTGCGCGCGCCACTTAAGGCGAGGGGTTCCTCTACTGCATTGTCCCTCCGGGTTAGACTCGAAGACTCTACGGGCAGGAGCATTTGTTCCCATCTGCTCTACATGTCCTAGCCATCTTAAACGACTTACTCGCAGTTTTTTGACCGGGTCGATGTCGCTGTATAGCTCGTATAGTTCGTCATTGAATCTCCTTCTCCAAAGCCCATCAACGCAGACGGGACCGAAAATTCTACGAAGAATCTTTCTCTCGGATCGACCGAGGATATCTTCATCCGCTTTAGATAGAGTCCAAGCTTCAGCGCCATAAAGCAGGACTGGAATGATCAAGGTCTTATACAGATTCTCCTTAGTTGCTCGGGATAGGGCTCTACTACTCAATTGCCTTCTTAGCCCAACGAAACGCGGCTTTGAAATCGATGAAAATATGGTGGTTATATCGATTTGGACTTCTTGTGTTTTTTTCAGGATCTGCGTAAGTGTGAAAATTTGATCTACGGTGGACTTTCCTGGCCTAAAACCGCACTGATAGGAGCCAATCAGGTTATTTACAAAGGGTTTAAGGCGTTCACACAGTATGGCAGACAGGATCTTGTATGCGATGTTAAGGAGACAGATACCTCTTTCTCTATGATTGGGGGGCTACCTATAGCTTTTTGATTACACTTTGAGGTCACACTATAGTACGAGTATTAGGGCCAGTTTCAAGACTAGCTGATTAAGTCTCAGATAGACTATCCGGAACTTATCTGTCAGCTAAACTTCAACCTTTGGTTTCAAAGGTTTCGGATATTGATATCTGACAGATGTAGGCTTGGATAGAGTGTCAGCCAGTTCGAGTGGCTATTAAATCCTTTATCCGGGAGATAAACAAAATATTTATTTGAAGTGACTGGAAAAAATATAGTTTTAGATCATTTTTAAGTTGACGAGCGTAGACAGCAGTCACAGGTGTCCTAACATGGATTTGTTTGAGTTTTTAGAAGACGAATTTGAAGAATATTACGATCATATTACACGGCCCGGTAGGAACAGAGTATTTCGCTCAAGGCCAAATTATTTTGAAACACTCGACCATGAAGATTTTAGAATTCGACTTCGGCTTAACAAATCGGCCGAAAAGGCGACAGTGAAATGAAAATGTTATTCGCTTTTCTCCTAAACCTTCCTATCACGAAGGGACGGTCACCTTGCCGTTACGTCTTTTTCTAGATGTTGTTGATCTGGAGGCTAAAGTTGTAATGCTTAAACAGGCTATGTTGTCTGCATCTTTAGTCGCTAGTAGAGTCGCCCATGACAGACAGGCTATTTTGATGAACAAAGAGCTAAGAAGTACACAAAAACTCTTAATTAGAGTGCTCGATAAGCCTGGAGAACTTATCTACTTCCCCCTCTTCTCCTACTCCTATCCACAAATTACCCTTCTCTATGTAATTCTTATCCTACACCTCTTTCCCCTGGGCTGCACGAAGGTGTCATACGATACGATACGTGCCGATTGTCAGCCTTTTTTGGGGCCCAGTTTAAAGAATAGCTTAGCCGCAAAACGGTGTATATCTGCTCCAGCTCCTATGCTAGAATTCTTTTTTGGATTTTTGCTACTTTAATTTTTTTCTTCCGTTAATTTATCAAAAGTAGATAAATAGATAGATAATTTTATTTCATGTACAAATTTACAATAGGTTTTGTTACCACACATTTTACAATGCAGAGATATGATAAATTATATCTTTCTTCTGAAACATTATACATTAGGCTAATTTTAAGAATTGCATTGAATAAAAAAAGTTAATTAATTCTGAAGGAAAATACGAAAAAAACCTTCAATGGAAAAAAAAAAATAAAAATAATAATAATAATATACATATGAATAATAAAAAAAGAATTAATTGAAATCGACTTAATAAGTCAAGTAAATAAATAAATAAATAAATAAATAAATAAATAAATAAATAAATAAATAAATAAATAAATAAATAAATAAATAAATAAATAAATAAATAAATAAATAAATAAATAAATAAATAAGTAAATAAATATGTAAATAAATAAACAAACAAACAAATGAATAAATAATTATAATAAAAAATGAATAAATAAAATATATATAAAGGAATAAATAAAAAATAAAAAAATAAACAAATAAATATATATGTATGTATAAGGGTAAATAAACAATAAGTAACAGAAATTAATACAAAAAACAAAAAGTTATATCAATCAGGAATTATCAGCAAAATCACAGTTTTCCAGAAAAAGTTGCGTCAGTTTTTGAATTCTATGAAAGATCAATTCAACATTCGCTTTTTCGTGAGTATCCAGAGTCGAGTGATGCCACGGTAGGTTAAGCATCATTTTTAATAATTTGTTTTGAGAAACCTGTAATTTCTTAATATGACACATTGCACAATTTCCCCATACTTGACACACATTTATAACAGAATTGCTTGAAAAATTACTTTATGGATAATTATTTTGTTTTCATTAGAGAGCTGCAACTTTCGATTAATGAAATGATACAAGGGTATTTATAATGTGGGTTCCAAAAGTCAACTTGGTGTCCAAATATATGCCTAGATATTTGACGCAAGGTTCCCAACTTATATTTGGACCATTTAACTGTCCACTGGGTAGATAACAAGCTTTTCTTTTTCTGGTGAAAAAGATGGCTTGTATCTTTTCTTGATTGAATTTAATTTTAGATTTGTTATAATATTCTTCTAATATCGTCATCGCATTTTTAAGATTCCTCTCAATATTGAGAGCGAGTTGATGAAATGATAAAATCGCAGTATTATCGGCAAAGATAGCTGTTTCACAATAAGGCAAGGATGAAAAATCGGACGTATACACTATACAGGTTATATAACCACATTAGAGACACCACTATTAACGTGCACCATGAACCGACGATTAGACAAAAAACTAATACCAGCTAAGAGCAATTGCCTTATGTATATTTTTTTTATTGAGTCAGTGCCTCTAGCTAGCTTTACGTATTCGTAGAGCATTGACTATAAACTCGATGTCTTCTGTAGTAGTATAGACATTTGTATTTTTTCTTTTGGCTTACCTAAAACAACAAAAAATATTTGAAAACACGAAACAAACAAAGACAAAACAAATGACATGTGTATCGAAACAAACATAGTGGCTGATAAATTTTTCCGCAAGTTAGTTTATCAGAAACTTTGACGATGAAACAGAAAAAAAATATCAGCCGCTTTTATCTGGTGGATATAGCGCTATGTGCCGACTGGCTATCCGAAACTTTATCCCGAACCTTTGAAAGTGGATCGTAAACTTAAAGACTATTTAATTCAGGCTCCGTGATGTTTTTTTTTAAATATCCGATACTACGACAACCATACAACAAATCACAATATTATCATAAAATGACCCACATTCTACCAAATATGCCATCCAAAATAAACCATTCTAATGTGTATTTACTTTTTGCTTCTTTTCAGGTAAGCATCACAACATTACATCTCATAATTAAATTGTGAAAAATATATACCAAACAATGGTGCAGCTGTTTCTGAAGGTGGGTCCATTAACATTTTACTTATCACAGCCATCATAGGTAGCCCAAGGCACAATTTAAAGAAAACTGTTTCCAGCTTCTAATAAAGCCCAAGCCCTCAAAGTAACTAAATATAATTAAGTATTTTCCATACCAATTAAAGGACGCAAAGAATCCGTCATTACGTCAAAAGAGTAGGTACAGGAAAAAAAAATTCTTACATTATTCCACGAATAACCTTAGTTACACACTCTTAACCTCACTTCCTTCACACATACTAAAATCATTTGCATAGAGCGTAATGAACAAACCGTATCACTAACACTATACACCACCCCAAACCATATTAAAATCTGAGAGCCTGAAACGTATATACAGTGACGGTGACGGTCCTTTAACAAATTAAAACAAAATTGTTTTAATTAAACCAAAATTACTTTCTGCCATTTTTGCAACAACACCCCTTTTCGCACTTACCTACCCTACAGAGTACACCCGCTGCCGACATCTTAAATATTAATTACAAAAGTCTAAAGTTTCTACTGCCGGCATGTATATGTATATGTGTAGTGTAAAAGCTAACGTGTATGTGAATGAAGATTACAAGAATAACCCCGTGTGCATAATGACTGCCTTGAAATCGCGTGAATGCCCTCCATAAAATTCGCCACATACAAAACATAATCCGCTCCGCGTTACAAAGTTACAAAAGCCCCTTCCATGGTGATAGCTCTGGGCTTGCTCTGGTACATTATACATACACATATCGTATATTATAGTGCGATGACGATGATGCGGATAATGACTGTGTAACGAGTCTTTAAAGTGCTTAGCAGCATGTTAAACATATAGTGTGAGGTTAAGTGTGTACACTGTTACACACATTTGCATGCACAAAAAAAAAACAAGCGAAATTCGATTAAACTGATATTATATCGACATTTCATCAATTTGTCGAACGTTTAAGGGAAAATGCTCTTTAAACGATTTCGATTGGGATCGACTGTTGACGTGAAATGGCGCCCACCTGAAATAATACCATGAAATAATGACCGGCGGCGGGTGTTTTCACTTTAATTTTTTCATATTTTCTAAAGCCTACTTTTAGATTAAGCTTTAAACCATTTGATAAAGCGAATTTTTCACTTTTGCTATTTTTCTAAAGCTTGAATTTTCTTCGACGAGCCACTTCAACTTGATCTACATATTGCATTTCTAGCTTTGAATCCTCGATATACCTACTGTCGTAGTCGAGTGGCGATAAAAATTGTTTTCTGGCCATTTTTGTTATTTATCAGAATGACACTTGCACTCAAGGATACCGATGTAGCTTTCGCGTGACGATTCTACTTCAAATATTGACGTTGGAAACTTTATAACTTTACGAACTATTATCCAGTGTATCAATGAGGCAAGTCAAAGAAACATGGGCAAATCATAAGGGCCTCTTAAAATGAAGCAATAAAATCGGATTAAAGAAGCTGCAAAACTTGAACTGCACAAAAAAATACCTTAAGGTCCTTACTCGCTATATCCCTAGGCACTGGAAAAGACTCATAAAATAGGACTTTCCGACAGAAAAAATAAACAGAAAGTTGTTGAAACTGATAAGTACGTGAAACATATTTTCTACTGACAATAATAAGACGACTGTTTCAAGCATAAAATGCTTAACCGTGGTCTTAAGATAATGAAGCTGCACATAAAGCCTTTGCTTTAAATAAATTATTAATTGTTACTATATCTCCATCCGAATCAGCGATGACTGTAGTGTCTTTCAATTTCAACGGGAAATAGCTGCTATAGGTAACCCAAGCGGTAAAGAACCAACAGGGGCGGCATCGAGCATATTGCCGATATACAAATTAAACAGCTATAAGCAGCTATAAAAGCCATGGATTCAGTCATGGTGAAGTCGAGGGCAGTAAGCCATTGCAAGAAATACTTGGAAGAAATATCACAAGCCAACACGGTGACCCTATGCTGGGTACCAGCTAGTGTTACCATACGCCCCTCTTTAGGGGGGCAGTTGCCCTTTTTCATACAAAATGTTGAAAATCCCTTATTAAGTCAAAATTCAATAAAAGAAAACATTCAATTGAAAACTCTTCAAATACAAGTTTCTCTGTGAACACATCCAAATGAAGTGCAAAATAACTTTCAAAGCTGAATGCATCCACTCACGCACTACGTCTCACTTCACGTGCAAAAGTTCTTCTCCTGTAAGTTTTTGTTTTGTACTGTTATCTGATGTGTCTCTATCAGTTTTTATTTCCAAATCAAAAACTTTATTTCACATTTTTTGAATGGTGTTCAACATTCAAATAAAAAAAAACTGTTGTCTCCCTTTTTGAACACTTGCCCCCCCTAGAAAACTCACGATGTCCCCCTTTTCGTATTTTTTAATCTGGTAACCCTAGTACCAGGGCATATAGATATTCCGGATAATGAAAAGGCGGATGAGCAAGAAACGGGTCGAAAATATACCCATAAAATTTGTAGAAACTCCGCTTAGCACGCTTGCTAGGAAGATTGACATTGAATCCTGGAGTAGAACAAACCTAATCTCAATACTTGCAGGGACACAAAAGAATTAAATATTATGTCCACGCCCAGAGGTTAGCAAAAATTCATGATCGGACTGAGCTCTGAGCTGCAAAGATATTCGCATAGGTACTCACAAGGGTCATAACTGGACACTGTGCGATAGGCGTATATAGCCTCTTCCAGACCATGTAGACAAGACCGAAAATTAAAAAAAAAAATAAATAGGTGGCGCAACAGGCGGTAGACACCCTAGGCCTAGCTTCTCGCAACCATTCGGTTGTGTGAGTTTCTATTTTTGGGACGAATGGAAGGGACCTACAATTTTATGCCGATTCCGAACGGCTGAATTGAGAAGCTTTTTCAGAACAGTTATACTCTCGGATGTTTGTCAGACGTTCGCGAGAGGTGGCGCAGTAGAAAAAAACACTAAGATGTATTGTGTTTTTCCGGGGGACCGAAAATTACTCGAAGAATTTTTGACATGGAAGGTCTCGGTGAGTTCTTTATCCATTCTCATCCTGCACAAACGGACTAGTTTGGCAGGGATGCCAAAACTAGACATTGCTCTGTTTAGTTCGTTTCTATAAATGCTGTCATATAGGCGGTCTTAAAATCGATGAAAAGGTGCGGTGGGTATCGATTTGGACTTCCTGGGTTTTCTGTATTCTCCAAGATCTGCCGCAGTGTAAATATTTAGCCGATGGTAGACTTTCCTCGCCTGAAGCCACTCTGATAGGGACCAATCAGGTTGTTAACGAAAGGCTTCTGGCGTTCACACAATACAGCAGATAAGATCTTGTATGCGATGTGAAGAAGACTAATACTTCTGTAGTTGGCGAAGTTCAGAGGATCTCCTTTCTTTAGGATCGGACAAACAATGTTTAGGTTCCCTTCATCGGGCGTACTTCCTTCCGACCATATTTTACAGATGAGTTGGTGCATACTCCTAGCCTTGTCATCGCCTGCCGCTTTGAATATCTCGGCGGTTAGGCCATTTTCTCCAGCGACTTTTTTGGTCTTAAGCTTAGATGTGGCTATATTCACTTTGACCCAGGCCGGGTGGACGGAATTGTTGGTCTTCATCGTCTAGGTTCATTCTGCCTGACAGCGAGATTTAGTTTGTCATCGCCATTAAACAGTCTGCAGAAGTAGTTCTTCCATATCCTCAGCATCGACTGCAATTGTACTATGATGATTGTTCGTCATTGCAGGCTTCGGTTCGGGCTCTGTAGCATTGGCAGCATTTGGTAAAACTTCCGAACCTCATTCCTGCCTTAACAGCTTATTTTCTAGAACAGTTTCGTTTACATTCTACTCATATCTTTCGACATATTTTCAAATCGATGTACCTACCTATGGTTAGTCTTCAACCTACCTTACTAGTGGTTGGGAATTTTATTTCAATTTCTTTTCGGTACTAGGGAAAATTTTAACCAAACCTCTTAAATGCGTATGAAACTCGGTGGAAACTCAATTACATTTTCAACATGTTTTTCCTTTTCGAAAATGTTTCCATAACATTCACACTCACAACATTGAGTATCTGCCACTATACTATACCAAACAAAATACATATATCTAACATAACTTTTACATCTTGCTATAACTCAGCTATACGATTTTTAATCTAGTCCTTCTCAGAAGAAACTACTCCGCATGTCCCTTCATTTACTACGATTTTATTATAGAAAATACAAACTCACATACATTTCAACTCTATTCATTCCACTTTCAGTTTTGATTTACCTACCGGGCGAAGGCAAGGATGTTTCGCATTCATGGAGTGTAATCCACTTAATGTTACCTCTTCAACAGATTCTTCAACCAACTTTTTCTATGTCGCCGCTGGATCCAATTTTACAAGAAAAAAAAAACTTATTCCGCAGCCTCCACAATGTCAAACTCGATTTGATCCTCACACAAAATCTGTGCATGCAGCATATTTTGATGCAAATTTTGCGAAATATTTACAAGGATATAAATATCCACTCTTCTTCTCGCTGTGTCGCTAGTCAACTCAACTCATGCATAATTTTCATCCTAATTAGTAATAAAGCTTGAAGAACTCGAAGTGGTTTGCCAAGTCATAGTGAGGCTGACTTATCTTGTGATATACATTATAGGGTACTTGAGTACGTATCTGTACCTACCCATACTTGTGGAACGACTTGAAGGAGATTGTGATATCTAAAAATTTATCAAGAATGCCTTAAAAAAAGGAAGAAACAAAAATGATTACCCATCATCATGTTTACACGAAGGTGAGGTATAATGCTCCATGACAGGCGATGATGTAAAAGTTGTAAAATCGCTCGAGTGAAGTAAAATGTCTTAATTTAGAACATTTACCGTTCAGCACCCTTCCAAGTGGTTTGCCTATAGAATAAATTCTATTTACAGGAGTTTTTTTTTTTTTTGCAAAAAAATTGTTATCAACCTGAATAGTTATCCTTTCCACTTTTAGAAGGTCAATGAGACTTGAGATATTCGTTTAACTCATACCGAGTTTAGCTACTTAACCTGGTTTTCAAGTATACCTTTTGGAGTAGCATTTATATTTTCAGTTTAAGACTTTTGTGCGGACTAATATACTTTTCAGAATATTTCGTGAAGGTTCAAGGGATGCCAAGCAGTTTTATATAAGATCAGATCTTCAAAAGGTACTACTAACATGAACCATTCGCATCTGATGAATGAAGTTAAAAAGGCGCCAACTAATTAAAATGTCTATCTTGACGCATTGTGCCATTGCGGTTCTTAAGGCGGAGAATCGCCTTAACGCTCTAAGTTTCAAGGTTGGGTCATATATGTCAGTTTATTTTGGGTGGATACAAAAAAATTGCTTTCAATATTTGTCATGGTTTGGTCCAGTTCAATGTATGTCCCCAAAAAGCTTCCCAGACTTGCTTCCTAGATGGATGCCTTCTGTTGACTACATTCACGATGTGGGTCGATACTGATTTCGGTTGCCTTGTATTTGATGAAAATCTTAAAGTATGTTTCTGGCCCCCTCGACAACCTTGAATAGTCCTTCATATGGCTGCTACAAAGACTCACGAACCTTGTCGTTGCGTATGAAAACGTACTCGGAAAAGGCTAAATCTTTGAACATTAATGGGTTTTGCGTCGTCGCATGGTTGGACGGCGGAACTGGTCGTACCTCGTCGAAATGCCGCTTGAGGTTAGTTACGAAGTCAGTTTGCAGTACGACCGTGCTGGGTTGCAAGAATACATGGGGCAGTCTCAGACACTTGCCATGGACCAACTCCGCCGACGAGGTTTGTAACTCTTCCCGAAGTGCTGTTCGAAGGCCTAGAAGAATCGAGGGAAGGCTTTTCGACTATTGGTGATTTTGATAACACATTATGGCCGCCTTTAGCGATCTGTGCCATCTTTCCATCAATCCGTTGGTCTGTGGATGATAAGCTGTAGTGCGGTTCCTCTTGAACCCTAACAACTTGCCTAGGTCCTCGAACAACCTCGATTCGAACTGTCTGCTCTTATCTGTGATGATCGTAGATCGCAATCCGAAACGCGGAATTCACTCCCGGCAAATCGCATCGACAACAGTCTCCGCACTTATGTCGGCGAGAGGAATATAGCCTCTGGCCAGCGAGTGTATCTCATCATCAGTTCTCATCAGAGTGTTGTGGGGTGAACACACTCAGAGAATTTATCGGAGAATTGTGAGCTCTAACCTCCCGTAAATCCACTTACTTTTGAATAATTAAATAACCAAAGTCGTTATCTATTTGTGAATCATAAGATAAAAAATCTATTAACAATTGTAAAATGCCTTGTTCATGCGGTTCAAAAGTCGATCGCGCTGATGCAAAAATCCAATGTGGCTCATGTAATGTTCTATATCACTTAAAATGTGAAAATCTGCAGCAAAGTGATTGTGATTTTATGAAAAAAAGAAATGTACCGCACATCTGTGCATCATGTACAAAGCGCAGACGAAACTCTCTGCGCTCTCCACCAGCTAACTTTCATAATGTGGTCTCTTCAGATGTTAGTAGCAACAACGCGATCTCATCACCATCAATTGCTGCTGAGGAGGTTATTCTGCCTCGCTCTTGCATACCACGGACATCGCCAACAACAGTCAACGTAGAAGCAAGCAGCACCCCTCCCGCAGTCATCACACTTGATGTGCTGTACAAAGAAATCATTGCTCTGAAGCTCATGAACTCCAAAGCTTTGACGCTCATTAGCACTCTACAAGAAGAAAAAGAAACGCTCGTGAGAAAGGTGAATACTTTACAACACATAGTGAACTCACTGCAGCAAAAGCCCCTACTCAAGTGCATTGATATTGTTGGCATACCAACTATCGACAAGCATAATGCATTGAATACTGCGGTAAAGCTACTAGCAGAAGGTGTGGACAACAGTATTACTCATAATGACATCAAATCCTGCTATATTAGAACAATAACTACAAAGAAGCAAACACAAAACGTAAACAATAAATCTGGATCAACATCTACGCCAGCGAGAACGATGAAAATAATATGTGTAAAATTCAATAGCTTGGAATGCAAGCAAAAAATACTTGTAAACAACCGTAGGAAGAAGCTGTCAACGAATATTCTTGGTGCAGAATTTGGTAATAAGCCTATATTTATAAATGAAAGTTTATCGACATATAATAGATCATTGTTTAACAAAGCTAAGCAGATTAAGGTAGACAAACATTTTTCGTTCTTATGGGTCAGAAATGGGGTTATTTTACTAAGAAAAAAGGAAGGGGAAAATCCCATAAGAATTTCTTCTTTTGAGGATCTAGACAATTTATCTTAAATTATGGTTATTATACAAATGAATCAAATTGAAGTTCCTTTAAATAGTAATTTAACCTCCTTCTACCAATATGACAAAGATTTTTATGATGTAGTATATAACGCTAATGTATTAGATAACAACTTGTTCATTATTCACCAAAATATTAGAAGCATGCGCAAAAATTTTGATTTATTTTTAACACATTTGGATTCATTCCTAAAAAAGCCGGATTTAATTTTTCTCTCCGAAATATGGATTTATGACCATGAAAAGGATTACTTTAATATACCTGGATATAAATTTTATCCTAAATGTAACAATTCATATGCAGCGGGTGGTACTGGGGTTTTTGTTTGTGATAATTTAAATGAGAATTGTGAGATCTGCAGCCCTAATCTGATAGGGTCTGATATGATAAAAGTTTCGTGCATTAGAGACGACAACAAGTTTGTTTTTATGTGTTTTTATAGACTTCACGATAAAAGTAAGGATGTTTTTGTTGATGAGTTATCTTCCCTTTTGTGTGACAGGAAAACTGGTTTGGTGTATACAGGGAAAACAATCCTTCTATTGCATTCGATATATTTTGTAACATTTTAGATTGCCACGTTGATTTTTGTTCTACTGTAACGAAAATGAGAAGAGTTAAACAAAAAAGACTAAAGCCTTGGATGTCTGATTATTTATTACAGCGAATTGCAGAGAAAAATAAACTACGGGCAAAATGCAAAAAACAACCCAGAAACTTACATCTGACCAAAATGTATAATCAAATCTGTAAAGAGGTAGCCTCTGAAGTTTCTATCTGCAAAGATAACTACTACATTAACAAATTTCACTTTGCGAAAGGTAATATAAGGAAGGAATGGGAAATCGTTAATAACTTGTTCAATAAAAATGTCAATTTCGATGGACCTTCTAAAATAAAGTTTAATAATAGGGATATAACTAGTTCCGTAGAAATGGCTAACGTCTTCAATGAGTTTTTTATTAGCGTTCCGATCATTACTCTTTCTGATGCTGGTTATGTTACAGCGACTCCGTTTTCGTGTTCGGAAGACTGTCACAATAGAGACAATAGTCAACAAAATAGTTTTTTCTTTGAACCAATCTCTTCTTGTGAATTATTTAGAAGTATAATGTTATTGGACGACTCGAATTCTGCTACGTTGAATAGTTATTCAAGTGTTTTTCTGAAAAAAATCTGTTTTAATGTTGTTGATGTCTTAGCACACATTTTCAACAAAAGCGTATACTGTTCTATTTTTCCGGATAGACTAAAAATAGCTGAGGTCATACCTATATTCAAAAAAGGTGACAGGACAAAGCTGGATAACTACAGGCCGATCTCTCTTCTTCCGGTTTTTTCAAAAATTTTTGAGAAGGTGATAAAGAGCAGAGTTGTCGCATTTCTTGAAAAACAATTATTCTTTAGCAAAAACCAATACGGCTTTAGAGCTGGCAAATCAACGGAAGATGCACTTCTTAATTTCTGTGGTCAGGTGCACGATAGTTTAAATTGCAAAAGAAATACTGCTGCTCTGTTTATAGATATCACTAAAGCCTTTGATACTGTTGCCCACGATCTACTATTGCTGAAACTGGAAAAGTCTGGTCTCAGGGGCTTTATTCTTAATTGGTTTGCTTCATATCTCAAAGATAGAAAACAAATGGTTAAGATTGGGAATTCTTTCAGTGAAAATCGAGACGTTCGGATCGGAGTTCCACAGGGCTCCGTTCTTGGTCCTCTATTATTTATAATCTTTATAAATTCTATCTTTAACCAACAATTAAAGTGTAATCAAACTGGTTTTGCGGATGATATTGGGTGCTTATATTCAAATGTGTCTGTACTGGATTTGATTGCTGACATTAATCATGATTTGGAAATACTAAGGCACTGGTTCGGTATGCACAAGCTAGTTATTAGTGATAAGACTAAAATCATGTTTTTTAACTTACCATCACTAGACAGGCACCCTCCTAATTGTATCTTTCATAGTTTTGATTGTAAGAAAATGTGTTTTAGTAATAGTAATTATGTTGCAAATAACGGTCAAATAAACTCAAATTCGGAAAGCCTGACCTGCTCTTCAAAATGTTTTTCTATTGAAAATGTTAATGCTTTTAAATATCTGGGTTTAACTATTGACAACAATATGAACTGGAGTATACACACTTCCTTACTAAAAAAATATCTTCTAAAAGCAACATATATTATGTATCACCTAAGGAAACTATGCTCCCAGAAACTTTTAGAGACAATTTATTATAGTTTGGTTCAATCTAAGTTGCAATATGGGCTCGTATGTTGGGGTGGTACTTACAGCAATAGTTTACAACCCCTAATCGTATCTCAGAAACATATACTAAGATTAATATGGAAAAAACAACGCCGTGAACATAGTTTTTGTTTGTTCTGCAAATCAAAGATACTTCCGCTGAAACATCTTTATTTTTATAAAGTCTTAAAAATATTTTACTTAAGAAGTGGAAACTTATTAAATCAGAATTTAACTACTTATGGACTTCGCAGCACAGAACGATGTCTTGCTAATATTCCACCTCACAATACTCATCGTTTTTTACAATTTTACACTTCAGTAGCACCCAGACTATTTAACAGGTTACCTTTCGAACTTCGAAGCATAAAAAAAATCTTTTCTTTCAACCGAGAAATTAAAAAGTGGCTATTTAGGTTTGACTTTAATGAAATTAACAACTTAATAAAAGTTATTATATAGAGTAGCTTCATTTAAGAAAAATGTTAGCTTTTTTATCTTATGTACTAAATTTACAATTATAACGTTATCAGATTATATAGTAATCTTTATCACCCCACAACAATTGTATTTATCTTATAAGTTATAAATTTCTAAATTGAAATAATGCATCCGTCACTAGTTTTTTTAACTAAAGGATGTATCCTCTATTCCTCAATGCACATTGTTAAGTTAAGTTTATTAATATATTGTGTAGTTATGTCTCATTGCTTGGAATAAAAATGAAAAAAAAAAAAAAAAATCTATCAGTTAACGGCAGGCAGTAACGCCAGTTTTCGGAAGTGGGTAGCGGTCCGACGATATCTAAGTGGATAGTGTCAAAACGGTTTCCAGTTTCTAGACTGAGTACGTGTCTGCTGACCTTTGAACGTTGGCAAGGTATGCAACTTTTTGCCCAACATCCTTATTGAGACAAGGTCAGATAAATTTGCTACACATGGCTTTGACGGTAGCTCGAGTACCAGGATGACACAGATTGTATTATTTTTCGAAAATGCACCTGCGAAACTGCAGCGGAATGAGCGGGCGCACATTTTCTGTAGACACATCGCAGTGCAGAAGCCAGAAATTGGAAAAGTCTTAATTTGAGTAGAACCGCCGGATTCTAGCAAACGTTTCAACTCGACATCTTATCTATTATTCTTGAGGCGATTAGAAAGTACCTCCCTATCCGTATAAAAAATAAATAAATAGGCGGTGCAACAGGCGGTAGACACACAAGGCCTAGCTTCTCGCAACCATTCGTTTTGTGTGAGTTTCTATTTTTGGAACGAATGGAAGGGACCTACAATTTTATGCCGAGTCCGAACGGCTGAATTGAGAAGCTTTTTCAGGACAGTACTCTCGGATGTTTGTCAGACGTTCGCGAGAGGTGGCGCAGTAGAAAAAACCTTAAGATGTAATTTGTGTTTTTCCGGGGATCGAACCTGGGATCCCTCGCACAGTAGTCCAACACACTAACCACTGCGCTATACTGCGCCCTATCCGTATAGCCGAATTGAAAATAATTCACAAGGCTCTACACTACAGTTCAGGATGAATCGAGGCTTCAACTTAATTAACTGCCTCCAGTTGTACGCTCCAAGTCTGCTGAGGTTTCCTTTTACTTGTGCGCGCTTCTTAAGGCGATGTTTCATTTACTGCGTCGTGTCTAGACTAGAGGACTCTATTACATAAAATGCATTTCTGTCCACTCTACATATCCTAGCCATCTTAGACGACTGATAGGTATTTTTTTTTTTTTTTTTTGGGTAATCGATATCGCATTCAACTGGTGAAGATTTTTTTTCTCAAGGCGACCGAGGATATCTCCATTCGCTTTATATTATAGTCCAAGATTGAGCGCCATAAAACAAGACTGGCATGATCAAGTTCTTATACAGAATTTTCTTAGTTTTTAGGGTTAGAGCTCTATTGCCTTCGCAGGCCAGAGAAACAGCGATTGGTAAAATGTATATATTCTTCGTTGAAGTAGACAAAAGTTCTTCACTGCCTCAACGTTTTAGCTGTCGATTGTGATGTGACGTTTTGTACAATTCATATTCAAGAGTATAACTGTTCTAAAAAAAATAGTTTCCCATCTCAACCTCTCGGTTACGGGGTCAAATTTAAGGGCCCTTCGTCTATATAAAAATATGCTGATTCTCAAATGATTTCGTGTGAGAAGCCAGGAGCCTAGGGTCATATATGGGTACTTTGCGTTAATAATAATATTAAAGGACAGCTGTCCTTTTTTCCGGCTTTTTTGGTCAATTGTGTGTGGAAATGAAACAAATTAGTTCATTTGTTTTCCCATCCGACGTTTCGACAGAGGTTTCTGTCTTCCTGAGGGATCTTTATTGGAGAACATATACATATAGCTTACAAATGTGTTTGAACGTGAATTTTGAACTATTTACTTACATTGAAAAGTACTACAGTATTACAATAGTAGGTATAACAAATGAAAAACAATGCGAAACATTGGGAGCAAGTTAAGTTAAACTGAAATGACAGAAGTTAAAAACAAAATATAAAACTAAAAAAACAAACAAAAACCAAAGAAAACACGAACCACTTCGATAGAAGCTTAGTCAGTTGCGGATATTATATTATTTTAGTTTAGAGTTTGAAACGTCTTTGTGGAGGCGAGAGAGCTATAGGCCGATGATATGTTGTGTGTGTCTTGCTTTCTCTTCATGTTGTTGCTATTGTTAAGTATATGTAGGGTCTCTAGGGTGTATCGTTTGTATTTGTGTTTTTCGGTTTGCAGCACTTTTACATTGTCAAAGTCTGGATTGTGACCACTTTCGATGACATGAAATGACCAACTTTGCGTTAAGTCAGATGATATGGTTTAGTGAAACAAAATTCAAAAGGCAAACTTCCTGACAATAGATTTCTGCTAAAGTCCCTTCATCCCTCTGCAATGCATTCAGATTCAGTGGTCGACCCATTGTAAGTGTCCTCTCTTAGGTATAGCTTTCTTCTTGTATTCTCAAGAAGGTAGTTGCCTCGAATTTGGTCGTCCTATGGAAGACCCAGACTTGGGGAGTGTCACAATTGTGGAAATAGCCATCCGCTGGGAGAATTGGTTTCTATAGTTCCATGTCCATATCCATACTACTAAATAAAATGCAACGTCCGTCTGTTCGTCCTTCCATAACTCGAGAACCATTCCTCCAATTTTCATAATTATTTTTCTGATTTATAGATGTGTGGCCAAATTAGGCCATAGGGTGGGTGAGAATTTTTGAGGAGTAAAGGAGCCGCAGAGTAATGGGGGTCTCACGAACCGTTAGCCGTATGAACTTGAAAGTTTGAATATTGAAAGATAAGTCGAAATTATTACATGACTCATTCGTCGTTTTTCAAAATTCGTCTTATAAGGGTTGAAAAAAGGGAAGCTGGCGTGCGGAGCCGCGGGCGTGGCTAGCATGATAAAGTAACTTTTACCTATATGAAAGTTTATACGGAAGGATACGAGGTTTATACGAGTGGACATGCTACAGCTATGGCGATCATTCTATTTTTCGTGTTTTTTTAAACTCTTTCCACAGGCTATTCAAATGGTGAGTCGGATCCAGGATTTCATAAATTTCTCTTGTTACTTATTGAGGCTACCAATCACAATTTAATCAGTTCTGAAATGGGTGTTTCTTCTATAGCCATACCGGCCATCTACTACCCTATATGGACTTTACAAGAATGTTTGGAAAAAATCCATGTCTCTTAACAATAACTTTGACACAAGTCCATCACAGGCAGCTTCTATATAAGGTGCCCCTATAGCATCAACATACCCCATTAAAAATTTACTTTAAAAAAGTACTATTACTGATGGAAATGGGAAAATAATACCATCCATCATTCTACCAAATTAAAGTTTTATCTGTCATTTGTGGCCAATTATTTTTGGGAAATTTAGTTTCGCCATAAGACAGAGACATACCACAATGGTAAGGGCGGTTATTTTTAACTCTGTCCTTAATTAGATAGCGTGACAAAGAAACGAAGAAATTTTCTCGTCGGCACAAAGTTTCATTTAACCAACAAGAGTATCTATACTTACAACAACAAACTAGAAAGAGAAACACAACCAAAGGAAAGGACCCAGCCATTTCGTCCCAAACATGTCAATTGTGGCGGTAAAACCTTTCCCCCCCCTAAAAACACAAAGAAATTTTCGTTTTCTGCAACATGAGCACTTTTGCCGCATACTCTACCTCTCTCACTGCGAATAACCTTTTCTTTACGCCCATTCCAACTTTAACCTTTTCATTACCAAAAAAAAAGAATAAAAAAAATAACAAGCAACCTTAGAAAACGAAAAACTGTCTGAGATACAATCTCAGTAGGTATCTACTGGTCCTGGCTTTTGGGGGAGTTCTCTGCTCGAGGCCACAAATGAATGAGCAAACGTGTTGTGGCAACAAACGTAAGCGGAACTGAATTTTCGTGGCAAATAAAAGAATCGATTTGTGCTAGTTTTTGGTTGAACAGAACAGCCACCGTACCACAACAACACAGAAGTGCACAACTACTCTGACCTTAGGGTAGATTTGACAGTTTGGGGCGGGCAGGAGTTAAGACGTTCTTGCCAGTTTTACCTGATGTGCAGTCAAAGGTCGAATGTGTACTTAGCTTAGAGGGAAGAAACTTTTTTTTTTCTATCCTTGGCCGACCGAGAGGAGTTGGAAATCTGAAAGTAATTACTTGCAGTCACAATGTGTTAAGTTTTTTTTTTCTTCGTTTAGCACAGACAGTTATAGCATAGGTATGTTGCGGGGGTGGTACTTGGTACATTATGGTATAGGGTCTGACGGTGCAACAATATGCTTTTGTTGTGTCAGTTTTTGTGGAAACCGTTTGTAGGGAGAAAAAGTTTGTAATTGGTCCAAGTAGTTTCGAAATAAACTAGTGAAGCTATCTAAACATATCGGTTCGGTAGTTAGATACTTGATGCAATTAGAGGTTGAAGTTCTGATTGGGGTGTAATATTAAAACAATAGTTAACTGACTGCTAAGAAGTGTGTAGGTAACAAGTTGGCAATCAGGAGTCTTTGCAATTTACGAAATTAGGTGAATTTGCTTGAAATGGAAATAATAAACTTTTTTCCTATCACCCATTTACAGGGATTCCTAACCAAGACCCCTAGTATGGCCTTCAATGAGTGGATTGAAGGAGGAATGATGTTAGAATTAATTCCACCCAGGATGGGGCATAGAGCGGTAGCAAATATCGGCCATATCTTTTTCTCGATCTGTATAGCTATCTCAAAAGTGGCTTTAACTGGAATTCCAGGAACTTTATTCAGCTTTCAACGTCTAGGTCCGTTCCGCCATCAGGTAATAAGAAAACATCTCAACTATATCTAGTTAAAGTCCTTGATCTTCTTAATTATGGAGTCCGCTTCTGAATAATTTTCCAGTTGATTGACACATTTCGTCAAGCCCTCTGATGGTATTTGTTAGGAAACAGAAACAGTAAAATTTGCTCAGCCTTTTTAATAGTCTCCCTAGAATTGTGTCTGTGTGTGACTCACGTATTGCTATGGCAGTAGTCAGCTCACCGTGCAGTGTCACGCGTGCGAATTTCGGCCATTCAGTTTGAACATCATTGAGAAGGCGAACACACAGGGATTCTGATTAGCCATTTGTTTATGACATTTAAGTCGTGTCTATCATTTAAACCGAAGCACATGACACGCCGCATGACAAACGATCGTCATAGTGACGTTAGCATGTCACGGATTGACATTATTCGTCGAACGTCTACCTACCTAATCGTAGCTTAAGTCAAGGCAGTCTTAGCTCTGCAGGATCATCGGGACTTGAAGCACGTCAATGATATTGACTGCCAATTCAATTAGGCTCAATTTCCAAGAGGAACTTATCTAATTAAGATTGGTATGCTACGCTACAAGTCAGATAAAATGTCCCCCGAGTTACAATCACTTTCAGGAAATAGTGTACCCAGTACCCACTAAATTCCTGGGGAGTGACACTTATGGCGGTGGTTGAGATGCCAAGTGGTGAGTATTTGCTGGGATTCTTAAGACTTATAGGTCAATAGATGGTATTTTATTGCTACCCACTAAATTGAAAGAAAAGAATAAATGCATTGAATATAAGTAGGCTACACATGCAACACTAGAATGTAGCAAAAGAAAGCGTTCCAAATTAATAGGCTATGTGGAGATAGATTATCTGGGATTAGTACAATGTGACGCCTATCGGAAGGTGTTATATTTTTTGCAAATGGCGTCGTACTTTAAACATATTTGACATTTGGGAACTAGACAACTGCAGTATACAAACAGACAAGCAATCGAGCGCTATACTCCGCAAGAGCGTGTAATAATTGTGTCGATTTATTTTTACCAAAATCAGTCGGTGGTGTTAGCGCTGTGTGAATTTCGACGTCAATTTCCTATAATCTTGTGGCGCCAACTGGACAAACATACCGGCGCTTAGCTACTCGACTTTTTTGGCGACGCCATCGGCAATAAGGCTACTGTTACTGGCCAACGCTACAGGGCCCTGATAAACGACTTTTTACTGTCGGAATTGGATGAGCAGGGCTTGGTGAATATGTGGTTTCAAGAAAGCGGTGCAACGGCACACTCAGCACGAGTCACAATGGATATTGTGAAGGGAGCATTTACTGGTCGCGTAATCTCCCGTTTTGGGGATTTTTTGGTCAGCAAGATCTGTCTTTGGGGCTACTTGAAGTTGCGGGTTTATGCCAACAAGCCTCAGATAATCGCCGCCCTTTAAGAGAATATTCGACAGGAATGCGAAACTGTTATCAGTATCACCGGAAATCTTGCGGAAAGTCATGGAAAATGCGATAAAACTGGCACAAATATGTATCAACAATGGCGACAGCCACTTGACGGATATCATCTTTTCCACTTAACAGAAAAAGATTATAAAGTTCCAAATAAAGATTTCCATAAATTAAAATCATTTTTTTTCTTTAGTAAAAAAGTAATTCAAAAACAAAATTGTATGATTAATTTTGCCCCCCCCCCCTTGTATTAAATTATGGCACTGATGCTCTGGCAAGTATTAGCACAGAAGCGGCAAATATGTTGTTAGTGATGAATGAATCAAAACAAAAAAATATACTGTCAACATGAAGGGACACACAACGTTGACGAATCGGACAGAACGTCACGATATACAGCTACAAATTTGAGGTGGTTAGGGACTTTTTCTAGGGTCTATGGCGCAGAAGCATGGACTTTAAAATAGGTGGATGAATATATTCTTGGTCGTTTCGAACGCAAAATTCTTCGAGTAATTTCCGGTCCCGTTTGTGTTGACGGGATTTGGAGGTTTAAGCCAGGATGGCGCTATTACGCCACTTGATTACTTACACTATATGTAGTCTTGCAAGTCGTCAGTTTATGCTGACAATTACATTATTGATGAAGTAGAGTCCCAAATTCTTAAAGCAGTGTCCCAAAATTGGACGGACTGAATGCTATTTGTCAAAATAGCTAGCTGAAGAGATCGTCGCTTTGAAATCGTATTAAAAACACAATGTCAGGAACCATAATAAAGAGAACAAATTTAAACTCAGTTTCCTTTTGTTATTACGTACTTATATAAATATGGGTGGCAACACTGCTAGTGAAAATGCGGCGAATTCCACAACAGAATCAGCTGAGAATGTACAAGTTAAGCGATGACAGGTCCCGTGCTCTCTTTTGCTGTAGGTCCAGTTCTCTTTTGCTGTAGGTAACTTTTTTTTCTTTAACACTTTTTTCATTATTCTAGGTACCTACTACTAAAAATTATTTTTTAAATAAATAAATACCCACTTAAAGGATGTTTTATATCTTGCAAATTACTCCACAAAAAATTAAGTTCTATATAACTCGCTTTTAAAAACAGCCTTTTATACTAGACTGATGTATGGAGTTCGGGCCGAATTAAAGTCCGACCCGGTTAACTAGACAAGAGCAAATTTCGCTTAATCACAAGTTATCAGAATAAAGAAAATATTTGAATATCAATTTAGTTATTGCATTTCGAAAATGTATACCTTCATATACCCAGACGCCTTTCTTCTTTGTAATTAACTGTATAAATATTCACCCTTAAAAAGCTGAAACAATATCAAATAAAGTATAACTAACTACCTAGATCTACCTACCGTAAAAATTTATTTCAAGTTGTAATTACCTCCATGCATTACTTATGACGGAATTTACATATCATATTTGGCCCTTAAATGATATCGCCTCTGCCAGGCAACAACAGCAACAACACAGACAACTCATCTACCTCTTTTTTTTTTTTTGATTCTGAAAATATACCCCCGATTACGTCCTTACAATGCTTATCAGCGTATATTGCAATGATCCAATTTAAAAAATAAAATGCATGTAGCAAACACAGAAAACTCTTAAAATTAAAAAATGGTTATTAATTATGAAAATGTCATACAACAATGCCTGATGAGATGCACGTAAGCTGTCCCATTCCTCAACTACTTGTAATTCATTTCATCTACTTGTGGTCCACCATTCTGATACTGGTGCACTGCAAACAAAAATTAAATCATCATTCATGTAAGGAATTAAGCCACAACATCAGCCATTTTCATTTAAATCAAATTAATTGAACAGGAAATGCATACATATAAATCAGAGGGAAACAACTACCTATGCGCTATTACTGCTACACAGTATAAGGACTGCTGCAACATCCGCATGCAACAAAAATGTTTATTACAATCAAAAAATAAAAAATAAAAATTAAATAAAAATGTCGCCGCAAAAAGTAACTTTGCATAAAAATTGCATACAAATATTTTTATGACAACGCAAAAAAAAAAAAAAAAAACACAGACAAATCGGAAGGATGCCCACGAAGTATGATGGTGATATTGAATGGCCAGAACACCACCCCAGTGCGCATCGACACCGCCATCATCAGCGTGGAATTGCAACAAATAAAATGCACAACTTTATATATTGCTACGGACTTCTGACTCTCAATTAGTGTTCCTGGGAGTTTTTTGTTTTTTTATTATTTTTTTATTTAACTTAATATATTTTGAAACGGGGGAAAAAAATACCCACATTGCAAAAGGTAAACTGTATCGGCTGTATCTACAACTGTGGCCTATAAAAATATTCCTTTAAAACATATTTTGGTTATCGAAACAAAAATACAATTTTTATTGTTCTAAGCTTTTTCCCCGACCTAAAATAAATAGTAAAAAAGGGCAGCAAGGACACAATATCGGTTGACATTTTGATTGAAAAATCACCGCATGACAATTTGTATTTTATGTATAAATAAATGAGTTGAAAAGTTACCAATCGTAGTTGGATTAATATTTTAGAGCTCACTTCATTTTGCAAATTCAAATTCAAATCTTTATTTAATAACCTTTACACAGTATAATCCATACACATACTAATACATACATACATTTAAATTTAAAAGAATTGAATTGTATTTCTTTAATTCAAATTTAACATTTTATTTGCCAGTCGAGGTGACGGCCAAGGCCATACCTACTAAAATTGTTTGTTACATAACTTGTAAACTTTGTACAATTAGTACTTTATAAATTTGGAAAATAAAACAATATAATAATAATAATAATAAAATACTAATACATAAAATGCAACGTCCGTCTGTTCGTCCTCGAGAACCATTCGACCGATTTTCATTATTTGTCGATTTTCATGATGTGTCGCCAAATTAGGCCGAAGGCTGGCTGAGAATTGTTGAGGAGTAAAAAGGTCTCGGGGAGTAAGGAGGGGGGGGTCTCACAAACCGTTAGCCATATGAACTTCAAAGTTTGTATGTTCATAGATAAGTACAAATTATTACATGCATCATTCATCGTTTTTTCAGAATTCGTACTATAAGGGTTAAAAAAAAGGGAGTGAAAACATTTCTATTTCGACCTTACTACAAGTTCAGTACTTGCCATTATACTCATAAATCAATGTATGACAATTCAAGATAGGCTTTTAATTGTTAGGCAATACTTCACCGAGTATTTTGAACTAACATTCATCTTTCTGGTCCATCCAGAGAGTGAGTTATATAATAAATTGAAAATATATCTTATTTGCCCAATATGGGGGGTAGTTTCGAAAATAGTTCTAAATTTTGATACCTTTTGCATCTGCACATTATCAACCAAGAAGTTTATATTTTTTCAACGAAGTAAAAAGAAAGAAAGTAGAATTAAAAAAAAAATCAAAAAACCCCAAATGAGTCAAAAAATCGAAACCAATGATCGCAAAACTCGAAACCCAAGAACCAATTGCTATTTGCCCAAAAGAGTTTCTGTGAAGTTTGGTCAAAATTGGACAAAAGGACGTGGCAAAAAAAAGCCTTAAAAATCAAATATCTCAAAACCTACCAAACTGATTGAAATCAAATTGTAAATTTGAATTGCTCATCATTAGACGACCACCACATCTGATCTAGACGCACTGTTTGCTTGATTTTCACCGAAAATTTTGATTTTCCAATTAACAAGTGACTGTGAATAGTAAATACCTCAAGCTCAAGCTTTGAGAAAATGTTTGCTATTGCCTTAAAGGAGTTTTGTATGATGTTTGGTCAGAGTTTTACAAAGGAGCTAAAAAGTACCAAATTAAAAGGAATAGTAAACTTACAAAGTTTCAATTTTGTTTGGGAAATTTATACGGATTGGGTAAGTAGTCAAAACTATTTTGAGCTTCTAATGAGGGGTAGTAGACTTCTAATGTCGATATTAATAAAATTGGAGTGAAAATTAAAAAAAAACGGCTCTAAATAGAGCTTCCTTCTCTGAAAAAAGAACCGGAGGACAATCCTCATTCTTCTCATCACTCAAAAGGTTCTATAAAAATCGTATGAGGGTACACCAAGCCTAGTTGAGGGTTTCCTGTCGGACAGTTGAATATTCAGTTGCTCTGCCATCTGTAAAAGAGACGAATGGTCGTCGAGAGCTACATTCAAGGTATTGAAGGAGGATTCCAAAGAATTGATTGGTGTTGTAAAAATAGTAATTGTTGGTAACAGGTACCTATAGGCACCCCAGGTTTAGCTCCTCACAAGCATTCGTTTCTGTGAGTTTTTGTCTTTGGGTCGTATTTAAGCGACCTACCATTTTATATTGAGTTTGTGTTTTTCCGGGGATCGAACCTGACAAACCTCGCTCAATACTTCGACGCATTAACCACTTAGCCCATTTGATAGCCCACTTAGATAGCTAATTTTGTAGGTATTTAAAAAAAAGTTGTGGATATCTTTAGTGGATAACATACGTTGAGAAATAACTTTACTTGTTTGATCGCCATTAGTTCTGCCTGGAATACGACAGGGATTAGAAAGACGGAAGGAGAGACTGCAAGTCTCAGAGAAAACACCTCCATCCAGCTACCCTATCAGTCAGTTTTTGATCCGTCGGCATAGAACCATAGAAGTGAATTGACTATGGTTACCTGGATTTTTTTTTGGAAAAAAATAATTTGTGAGTAATGCAGTCCGTGTAACGATAGATGCCTAAGTTGAGGGTTGAGGCTAACGTTGAGTATACAGTATGCGGAAAGCGGCCCAACGATCAGCGTGGCTCCGAAATGCGGCCCAACGACAAGCTTATGGCTCCGTGCTATAGGAAGCAGCCCAACGACAACGTGGCTCCGTTATGCAGCCCAGCGTTAAGCGTAGCTCCGTACTACAAGCGGCCCAACCATAAGCGTGGCTCCGAGATATAGCAGGACTGCCAAAAGCCCAAAAGTGCTGACACTGCTGTTAAGGTAAGCTTCCCAAAGGAAATTTACACACCAAAAATTTAGAACATTGACCGAGGTTAACTTCTATACGGGAGCCTTATCTGGTACACTAGATTGGTACGATCAACACGAGACAAGTCTCCCGGGTACTCCATGCAATTTCGTCCACTTAGTCAGTGTGACTTAAAAGTGACGAATGAAAATCTCTTATGTCACATAAAAGTGTGACGAACGACGACGTTTCGCTATACTGTAAAATTTCCAAACCAAAAAAAAAATCGGCATACCCATTACGCATCCTTATTGATGGACTGTGGAGTGGAAACGGCCGTATTTTCAACATAACTATCTTTTTGGTATCCCAACGGAGCAATCGTTTTTGGGCAATAAGGAAGACGTGTATAGTGCATACTCCTGAATAAAGCGATAACCTGACAAAAGATTGTCATTTGCTATTTCTATGCTATTTATCGCCTTCTGGATTGTTCTCTCTTGTTTTGATGGCTACTAATAAACACGGCCTCCGTCTTGTCTTCTGCCAATGCGATGCTCCTCGAGTCTAGCCAATATCTGGAAGTGGCAGATGCAATGGTCTCGTTTGCAATTAACTCTAGATATTTAAGTCTCACCTATATTTTTATATTGTCTGCGTGTCCTATGATTTTTGGCTCGTCAGAAATTTGCAGCTTTTAGACTCCATCTTGGATTATATTCTAAACGACAGGTCTGAGAACAGAGCCTTGTGGAAGTTGGAACGCCTGGCGTAATACAATACTCTTTGGTCTCTTGCTCCGTTTTGTATTTGCAGAACTCTCTCGTGCATTGACATTCTCTAATTGTATCTAGGTTAGGTTAGGTTAGGTTCTTCGACCATAATTAATTGGTCCATAGTGATACCACAAGATGGGGGGGAGTGGCCAGAAAGATTCTATGTGGCGAGTATTATAGTGCGAATTCTATTGCTATTTGGGAATTTTGTGTCGTACCTCGTTGTAGTTGAGAGGTTTTTAGTGGTGACTGAGGCAGTAATATCTTATATATGTTTACATCTGCTGATTGCGGCTTAGTCTTCATGTCAAGGTGGAGGACGACCGTAATAGTCTGCCTCCTCCCTATTGCCTGTGACACGGCCATCACTAAGGAGTGGGTGATTGGACCAGTCTGTGTTGCTGCTTGACCAAAAGTCCGTGAATGGATTGTCTGTTGGAAAAGGATGGGGGTAACCGTATAGCAGTCTGTCTCCCGTTTATTTCCTTTTGACGACCAGTCCACATGACAGAGGCTGGTGCTGAGCAGAAAAGCTTGATTGAAGCACTCCGTCCTATTGCTTGGTACCGACAAAAAAATAGGTCGCGATTTGTCTTCGGTGAAAAAGGCGAGGGGTGATCTCCTGTTGCCTCTGATGGGGTCCTCGAATTGTCGAGATAAGGTTGATTGATGTCAGCTCCTCCAGTTGGCAGTTAGTCTTCGGGGAAAGGCAAAGGGGTGACCGTAGCAGTCTATCCCCCCGCTGGTAGCCTCTGACAGTCCGTTAGTAAGGAGGGTGGCTAGTACAGATCAGATAAGAAGACTGCGGCAGGAGAGAACGACGAAGGGTGACCGAAAGAGTCTAAAACCCCCATCTATCCCTTCTGACGGAGTCTGAGAGTTCGACGTGTGAAAGTGAAATTGACTGACGTAGTGAGTTCCTCCAGTTGGTGGTTAGTCTTCAGGAACAGACAAAATGGTGACCGAAACAGTCTAACCCCACACCTGTAGCTTCTGACCGTTCGCTTTCAAGAAGTGTGGCTGGTACGGAACGGAGACGAATCTGCTCTACTGTTTGAGTGTTTGATCCAGGTAAGGGTGACAATTTGCTGCTGCTTTTCACCGTAGGGGGTGACGATTGGTGTTTATTCAATAGGTGAGTTGCGTGTTGATATTTTAATGAATTCGCCTTTGTTATCAACTTGCTGATGCAGCAAATATAGGTACGGGACAGGTCGCTTAGGGCCTCAAAGAAATAAGATGGCAAGAGCTGAACAGCAGCAGAGGAGGTGAAAGGTGGTTTCCTCTTCCTCCTCGTCCAAATGTATCTAGATCTACTCTAATTGTTCCAGACTTTGTTTGAGTCTTTGAGTCTCTATGCGATTTATATAGTGGCTCGCGACCTTTCATGTCTGTACGACTTACACTTCCTGTCGGATATTTTCTCCATTTTTGGCATGCGTAGCGTAACCAAGTCTACACCCTTGTATGTACGAAAATGCTGCCCCATTATGTATCAGAAAGTTTGCCATTTAATGAAACAAATCAGTCTGTACCAAATCACATCAGACTATACAGTTGGCGTCTTCAACTGATGCTCCTTCATTTTGATTGAAATTATTCCTGTATTTGCTTCGAGCTCAGCACTCACCACACACACTAACACTACATCCTATCCATCCTCCTCATCGACTGCGTTCAGCAAACCATTTCCACTGTTGTGGACACAAGCAAATTAAATTGATTTTGCACTCGATTTGACTTGGTTACATAAATGCAATTAATACATCATTTCTCTGGAATCGATTAACTTGCTTAGTGAGCTTAGCAAACGAATTTGTTCCAGACAATGACGGATGCAATAGTAGTAGATGCTCCTCGTGTCGGAAAAAAAATAGAAATAAAAATACAAAAAACAACAGCCAAGTTTACCGCTTCACTATATTAATTCGGAGCGAAGAACAGATTAATTCCACACCACTGGCTGTGCCGCTGCTGCATGTGGGTTCTGCACTACCCATGTAACTTTTAACATGGAACTAAACTATTGTTCAGACATTTTCACATTTTCATTATAACTTTTCTGTGCATTTCCTTCTTTTTTTTTTTTTTTTTCAATTCCGTGCTCCTCTTTCGCTTGATTGTTTAGATAATGGGATTAAAAAAAAAAAAGGAACTTTTCCTTCTCCCTATATATAATACGCTCAACATCCCAGAGCCAGAAGGGATAATTATGTGTGTCTGGCAGTCTGGCACATGACGGTGTCAACAGTGATAAATTTAGACTTTCATGCTGGTTATTATTTTTTTTTATTCCTAGAAAGTCAAATGGTGAATTTACTTGATTGCAGGGAGTAATGCATTTGGCTAGATGAGTGGGGGTGGGTCGTGTGGTATGGTTGTAGCACATGCTTAGGAATGTGTATGCGGTGCAGTAGAATTTTCGTTGCTTGCAAAAGATTCTCGTAATTTTTTTGCTTCAGTTGGGAATGCTGTTTGCCGATGATGATGACGATGATGATGATGGTGGTGGTGGTGGTGGCAGATAACTAGTTTAGATTCTTTTAATCGTGTGCAGCTTTCGGAAATATGTTTTTTAATTACAAAGGAAATTAGAGATCGTTAGCGAAAATGTGGGTCAAATGACTTGTGGGGTAGGTAAAGTGTGACTATACGAATTTTTTATTGAACTTAAGTTTGCTTTAAAGGGATGTTAGCTTGAGGGTGTCACGATGTGGATAGGTATTTCAAATTCGCATTAATAACTTAAGGGAACAGCAGTAAAAAGAACAGAAACATATTGGAATAATTCCTTGGCTTAAAATCAGGACAGTATAAATTTATTTATATTGTATCCTTTGAAAATAAAATAAAATAAACTTAAGTGAAGAAGAAATGTATCCTTTAAAGAGCACCAATACCTCCTCCTGGCAATTGTATAGAAGAAATGTATACTGACTGTAGTATATTTAAACGCTATCATATTGTATATGACCTTAAAAAGGGTCGTGCTAAAGTAAAGGCATGTAAATCGTACACATTCTATTGGATTAGGGTGTGGTTTGTGGGTAGTTAGTGTACCGAGTTATACTTCGTGAGAACGCCTTTTATAAGAAGTATTAATCCTTTGAGACCTCAACAGACATAATTCCGTTGATGGATGAAAGCTTTCGGTTTCTGAACTAGATTCTGATTCTTAAAAGTTGCGACCGATCCATAATTTGTACTAAATTGTCCTTACTCTAAAATTGTAGTGCTTATTATATCTCCTACTAGTATCTAATTGACCTGAGGCATGACACGCTGCTTAGCTGCTTTTTTTTTTTTTTTTGTTAAAACAATAATACCAATCAGTGGCGTGGCGTGAATAATTTTAAATGGTAAGTCGAAGTCGAAAAATATCAAAATGTCGAAGGGAAGATGTAGGTAGTACCTATCTATGTATACAAAACCTTCAGTTATTTTTTAAAGCCATACAATCGAAAACTCCAGGAAGAAATTAAATTAATGAAGATATTTTTCCATCTTGAGTGCATAACTTTCATATGTATTTCGTGTAAACATGATTTATATCATGTCTTATAATATTGTCCTTTATTTCTACATAAAGGTTCTTTAAATGAGTGTTTAAATCGAGCATTTGGGGTTTTTGTGGAGCTTCAGCAAAATCGTCTATGTACTTACTCTTTGAAACATTTCTTCAAACATATTTACATAGGTACGTAGATCATACCAAAGACTCAAAACACTTGATTTCTCACTTAGCGACTTGTTTATAAACTTTATAAACACATCAGTATGTTTATTTTTTAAAAGATACATATCTACAAAATTCACCAAATAACTCGGAGAAAAGCGTGTTATTTTGTTGCATAAGAAAGCGGCCTTTGAACAGAGGATACTCCCCTCAGAAAAACTCAGAAAATGATTAGGTAAAAAAGGAACTGACTATTACTATGGCTTCATCACAGCGCAGCGATAGAAGATACACACACAATTCAAATTCACCAAATATGTCGAAAAAAAGCGTGTTATTTTCCAGATACATATACTCAATTACACCACAGCGCAGCGGTAAAAGATACACACAAAACCCACCAAATAACCCGAAGAAAAGCGGGTTATTTTTTTGCATAAGAAAGCGGGCGTTGAACAGAGAGGACTAAACTCAGATAAACGCAAGTGTACAAAAGAGAAAGGAGACAAATTTGTTCTATCCAGTGAGAGATTTTATAACCCGTCATATTTCGGGTTATTTTAGATTTGGGTTATGCTCAGAGAGTGTGGGCAGTTATAATACTAATAATAATGAAGGCGGAGAAGGCCCGAAGGGTGTGTGTTTCCGTGTGTATAAAGTTCAATTGAGTTGGTGGGGTCGGGGTATGTAGCTTGCGCAGATGAATAGATACATATTATTAAGTTTATCCCGTGGGTTTTATGTTGCTCGTTTTTAAGTAAACATTGTTGTGTAGCTGAAACTGAAACTTTTAAAAGGTAACCCGGTAGGAATCGGGTTATATGGACGCCACGCCACTGATACCAATCCATATCCATACTACTTATAAAATGCAACGTCCATCTGTTCTCGAGAACCATTCGTCGGATTTTCATGATTTTTTTTTTTTGATTTATAGATGTGTGGCCAACTTAGTCCGTAGGGTGGGTGAGAATTGCTCAGGAGTAAAGAAGTCGCGGGGAGTAAGAGGGGCCTCGTGAATCGTTAGCCGTATGAACTTGAAAGTTGGTATGTTTATAGATAGGCAAACATTATTACATGCCTCATTCACCATTTTTCAAAATTCGTCCTATAAGGGTTGAAAAACTTTTCAAACAAACTTTTCTATTTCGACCTTACTACGCTTAACTTGCCATTATACTCATAAATCTATGTATTTCAATTTAAGACATGCTTTTAATTGTTAGGCAATACATGACCGAGTATTTTGAGCTAACATTCATCTTTCTGGTCCATCCAGAGGGTGAAAATAGATCTTATTTGGCCAAATGCGAAAAATTTGCTTTATCTTTTATTTAAAAGAAAAGAAACCGGCGAGCGTAGCCGCGAGCATTGCTAGTAATTTAATAATTACCAGTAATTTATATTTCAAATCCAGTTTTGTTTCACTTCCCCCAATTGCACACCAAAACAATTTAAAATTTCAGCTTTACTTCTCTTTCGCAATGGAAAAAATAGAAATGGTAAAAATTTCAATAAAAAACGATATTGAATGGAAATTTCCGCAGTCTCTTTCCTTCTTCTGTTTTTTCGGTTACAAATTTTTGAACTCCGACTAAAAGTACACTCCGCAATACTTGATGAACACACCCCCTAAGGTCGGTTTTCTATCGCCCACTGGTCCCAAACCAAGCATGCTAATTTTTTAAATAACTTTATTTTTTTTTTAAATAAAGTTAATTTAATTGTTGTGATTTGACCAGAAGAAAAATTTAAAAATATACCTTTAAATATTAACAAAAAATTATTAACTTAATACCGGCAAAATGTGGAGCCCTGATTTTGCGCCACTTGAATAGAACACTTAAACAAACTAAAAATGTTGAGGAGAGAGAATCGTGGAAAAACTTCTGTCATACCGATACCATCGATGACACCAGAAGTGGCGCACGCATTCATAAAATACTCTCTAAGCAGCACACTAATCCTATTGGTTCAATGAAAAAAACAGATGGCACATATGCCGAAATAGGCTACAGACGCTTCAGCTCTTAGCCGAAACACATTTCCCAGGCTCTATAATTCCAGAATCACAAGAAAACCCTGCCCAGAGAAGAATAAACAGACCACTCAGAGAGGACTGGAATAGATCAAAGGAAATTTTTCATGAAGGCAAAATAGTGTGGGCAATCAACTCATTTCAGCCCTTCCAAGCCGCTGGAGAGGATGGAATACTTCCGGCTCTACTACAAAAGGGCATCCCGCAACTGGTACCTGTTTTAATTAACCTATTCAGAGCTAGCTACGCGTGGATACATACTAAAAAAGTGGAAGGAGGTAGTTGTCAAATATATAGGTACCCAAGGAAGGACGCAGACCGTCCGAATGAACTACTGACGATTCTCAGTAATGACGGTTTCTATGTCCAAGGATATGCAGACGACATAGCTATCCCAATCAGAGGCAAATTCGAAGACACAATCTCGAATCGTCTCCAGAGGGCTCTAAACCTAGTTGCTGAATGGTGTACAAAAGTTGGCCTCAAAGTCAATCCCAAAAAAAGCACCATAGTCGCATTCACCAAGAGAAGAAAGCGAGAAAGACTGAGAAATGCTACACTCTTTGGCGAAATAATAGAGTTCTCAACGGAAGTCAAATATCTAGGAATTAGACTAGATGAAAAACTCACATGGAACTCTTACCTTACCAAAACTATTGAGAAATCCAGGTTATCCTTATGGACCAGCAAAAGTCTACTCGGTAAAAACTGGGGACTTAACCCCAAAATGACACTGTGGATGTATACGGCAATAACAAGACCTATCATCACGTTTGGTGGTATAAAGCAACGCAGAGGTCAGCACAGGCTAAACTCAACAAAATACAGAGACTAGCATGTGTCAGTGCAACTGAAGCAATAAAAACTGCACCAACAGCTGCACTCGAGGTTATCCTAAACATCCCACTACTTCATCTAGAACTCATGAAAGAAGCAATGATCAACGCCTATACGCTCATCACAGAAGATGAATCAAATTCCAAGATAGTCCACACTAATATCCTACAAGAATTCAGAAAAAATATTCGCTGGTATGGATATAAGCAGTTCCGTATTTCAGGCCGAAATACATGCAATAGAACTCTGCATTCGAGAGAGTCTAAACAGGGCAATAACAAATAAGCGCATTTACATTCTCTCTGATAGCAAGGCAGCTCTACTTGCAATTAACGCCTTTGAAATAACATCAAAACTGGTCTGGGACTGCCTCCAAATCCTGCAAATACTGGCCACCACAAACAAGGTTCACCTGATCTGGGTGCCAGGGCACAGTGGATATGAAGGCAACGAAAAAGCAGACGAATTAGTCAGAAAAGGATCCGCATCCCAATTCATGATGCCAAGACCATTCTGCGGGCTACCAATCAACACTATAAAAAGTAGTGTGAAAACCTGGCTGAACGAAAAGAAGCTCCATTTCTGGAGGACCACCGAAGGAAACAGGCAAGCCAAAAACTTCATGCCAAACAGTTCCCACAAAAAAACGAAACAACTACTACAATTAAGTACTTGGAAGTCAGATTCGATTGGCCACAGGCTTTCTCACAGGACACTGTAGAGTCAAAAAACACCTGATGACCATGGGTATAGCACAAGACGACATTTGCAGAATGTGCAACCAGGACACAGAAACAGCAGAACACATACTATGTGACTGCTACTGTTTAACCAAAACACGTCAACGTTATCTAGGTAAATTCTACCTCGAAGCAGCGGACATAGCTGCCAGCACACCCAAAGAGCTAGCCGCCTTTATAACAAACTGGGGCATCATAAATGAGCTATAAATGGAGGATATCACAATAGGCCCACTTGTGGCCGCAGTGATTTGGGATTTAATATACCACCTCCCCCCTACAATCTACAATCTAGTTCCACAGATAGCTTACCAATTTTCCTCTTCAAGGTAACATCTTCGTCACCATGACAACTCTGAAACAATTTTTAAAATAGAGCGTGTAGTTCCACAGATACCCACTACCTTCACATCTCCTTTACTCCTAACCCCTCTACCACTGTAAATGGAAAACAAATCTAAAATTCAGCAAAAAAAAAAAAAAAATCATGAAAATCGGACAAGTTAATGCACAGACTAAACCGCTGATCGTATAAGAGTCAGTCACTTGGCGAGTGTATTACACTAGCTATTATATGGAAGGCTTTTTCCTTTTTGATAACTCGCGAAGGGTTAGTCCTATTAAGTGGATTTTTAAGACATTGGTAAAGAAGTAGAAATTGTTTGTCCAGTATTTAGCTATTCTTCAAAGTGAATACCCATTTTCAGAAAATCTATACCTACATATAATAAAACTGTAGGAATTTTTTTTGTCAGTTAAAATCTCGAAAACTACTGGATAGATTTCGATCAAACTTTTTTTGAAATGTTCTTTAAGACTGTAAGGCTTCTATAGGCTGGGTCGTTAATAGGCACATCCTTAGTTTTTAGCCAAAATATATTTTTTGAAGTGAAAGTATATACATACACATATACCTTGATACAAATGGATGTTTATACTTTTGCGGTCGTGCGACACGACAAACAAAAACAAGACCACACTAGCAAACGTATACCTCGCATTCGAAAAGGGTTGATTTTTTTTCGCAGTGAGTGCTATGGTCAGTTGTATATGTAGGTATGTATATTATGATCGTATGCCCGATGACTGATGGGGATGGGGTGCGTGCTGCAGTATGGCATTGGGTATATTAATAATATTCATAAGAGAAGAGACGTATAACAGGTTTCATTTCTGAATTTCATTCGATATATGGTATGGTAACAGTGTAGGGTTGGTGTAGGTGGTTGTTTGGATTCCATAGGAAGAGGGAAACAAAGGAAAGGAAATGCAGTATTATAAACAAGTAGCTAGGTCATGGAGAGAGAGGGCGACGCAGAGGGTGCACATTTAATCTATATCTATGCTTATAATACAACTGCAGGAATTTTCTTTGTCTCCCAAAAGCGCGAAAACTACTGGACAGATTTCAATGCTATAGGCGAGCGGCGCAAGGCGAGCACGGGTCAGCTAGTTAAAATAATTAAAAAAGAAATGGCTATAAAAATGTAGCGGATACAACTTTCTAAGCGTTTACGATTGTGATATTCAATTTTGAATGTAGATAGAAAATAAGTAGATGAAAGTCGGTACCTTCTTGTTTCAGGATATTATTACTTAAGCTCAATAGAGCATAGTACGAATAGTACTGATTTGTTCCATTGACCCTAGGACTAGCCTTTCACAACCATTCGGTTTTATGTAGTAACAACTTTTTTTTTTATTTCTGAAAAATGTCCTTACAGTAGCCCAGCTTTCTACTTGTTCGAGCGCTTCTCATGCATTTCCATGTTTTAGCTGTAGGTGTAGCTTTCTCTGGACAGTGCCCAGAATATCAGTTGAAACTTTGTCATTTTCGATGGCTTCTCGATATCGGTGCCACTATTCTTCGGCACCTGATGGTGGCTGTAGGTATACAACGTCTCGAGAGCTTGAGGGATCGGAAAAGGTAATGGGAGTTTTTTTTCCGATTATATCTTTTTAAAGTTACAATACCGCGAAGCATTTTATATCTCCTGATGTGGTGGCTAAGATATCCGTAGACCCTAAAATGTACCAACAATTTGCAAAAAGTAATCAGTTAGAATGATATCAAACTATATAGTCCTCTATGGTGTTGTTGTTTTATGTATCTCACTATCGATGGAATTTTTTCGAACCTGCAGAAGGCAAAAAACCCTCACCCTTCCTTCCTTTCGTACATGTGGGTTAAGGTAAAAGATAAGTGCTTACAACTTCAGTCGATCTGTTGCGTCAGTTCAATATACGTAAAGGTTTCAAAACGCGTTAAAGGACTAATTACTCAACCTACCCGACTCGGCAGTTATATAATTAAATTGCATTTCTATACGTTAGTAAATTTGCATGTGGACGTTAATTAGTTTATGTGCATGTTGTGAATTATATACGCATCACGTTTCATTTGAATGCAGAAAAGGGTCCATTGAAATTCATTCATCCACGTGTTACCCTCACTCCGAGTAAACTCATAACCTTTGGTAAAATGACTTTCCTAATTACTGATCCGGTTTACAGAGCAAATCAATCCAAAGTCCTTTTTTTTTTTTGTTCGCTCTAAAACTAATTAGCTTCAATTGAGTAAAGACGCAGAAGTGCACCATCAAAACCATACCACCATCAGTACCTACAACCACATTTATACTAACTGCATGTTGCACACGCCCCGCCTACGGTTATGCAAAGTTAAACCATCATTCCCGACGCGCGACTTATGTAACAAGGATACCAGACGGGGGCGGACGTGGGATAGATGTAAGTAAAATCCATGCAGCAACGCAATTAATAGATACCATCATATAATTACGCTAATTATTCACGTCGATGATGCTTAAAATTTATTGCTTTGAGCCGGAAGCTGAACTGCTCTTTACAATCGACCACCCCATCAGCCGCCCCCAATCAGCGCCACCCCGATGCAGTGTAAATTTAAACAAAATGTGAAATGATATCTAGGCAATCAGGCGGATGGGTCTGGGGCTGGTTGGTATAGTCTATGCAAACAAATGGTATCAGCAGTCGTGGTAAGTTACCCGCGTTGTTGGTAGGTATCACTTATGACCTCACCGATTCATTGCTTTCTGCTAAATTAATTCCCACAAAAGAGAGACTACTACAGCGACGATCACAAGGATAAAGGATGCCATAGAGCCAGAGCAGCTCGACACTGGATAGACTGATGGGGTGCTGTTGTTATCGCAACAGCAGTAATTTTTTAATGATCCAACAACAACTGGTGGTGGTGGAGAAGTGGAAGTGGAAGTGCCTCCAGCCACCATCATGTTCGTTATTAATGGCCATGGCCAACTGAGTGCGCGTTCTCGATTCTACGCAACGTTGCGAATTTTGATTTGGGCACGGCCACCGCTGAGTAAATTTCCAGTAACTAAAAGTAATCAATTCGCCTTTTGATTAATGTTGTTTGACGTTTTAAATGGTAATGTTGAGTATTGTCGGAAGGATTTATGATGGAGTCTCGCTCGCGAGCCTGTGCTGCTAGTTTGCACATGTATTTACATAAAATTAATGAAATTTTGAAGAAATTGTCTTCGTTTTTGTTGTTGATTAGTCATAGTCATGGCGTCATAGTGCGGGAGGATGCGTCGGTAACGGGGTAACTCTGTAGAGGATATTTTATGTTTGGCTTATGCGCGAATACTAATTATTTTAATAAATTAATATTTTGCCAAAACAGAGATTGATGGACAATGATAGATGAACGCAGAAAAGTGGAAATCATTTTAGCAGAATCCAATTAAATTATTTCTGGTGACTTTAAGTGGCCAGACAGACTGGAGACTTTTTCGAACTATGTGTTGAAGTGAAAGCTAAGGGTTCTTAAGAAACGTCACCAATCATTTTTGGTAAATCAATTTAATACATTAAGTAGTCTTAAATATATGCGATATAATTGACAACAGAGGTTTCAGCACTGCATCTTCTGAACTGAAGAAACCATAGCTTTTGATGTGATCCTTGCAAATGATCTTCATTTTTTGAGATGTCAGTTTGCGGCGAAGATTCTACTATAGGTATAAAAAATAGAAATCGAATCAAAGTCAAACATGTTTACAGCGAAATTTTAAGCACATGAAAATCAGCCTTTAAGAAAAAAGCTTTAAGGTTTGGATTCACTTGGAGGACTCACCTTCTCGAAACCGATACTTTGAGGCGCGAAGAACTTGCAAATTGGCTGTTAAAGCAGCCGAAGAATAATCTTGGAAAGAGTTCAGTGAAAAATTAGACCGTGATCTGAGATCTGAAAACAAGGTGTTCTGGCAGACCATCCGCCGTCTTAACGGAAGGAAGTGGAACATTATTGAAGGAGTGAAATTCTAAGATGACAGTTCTTTCCAATGAGGAGGATATCTTGCGCAGATGGAGCGAACACTTTTCTGAATTGCTCAATTCCAGGGGATTTAGAATGACAAAACCACCGCCTTAAGCAGGGCGGAAAATAGTCCCACAGTAGAGGAAGTCACTTTGGAGATCAAATCGCTAAAAGCTGGCAAATCTGCGGGAGTGGATGAAATCCGCCCAGAAATGCTCAAGGCCTTAGGTTAAGAGTTAAATGGCTCTAGGGACGAAACTCCCAGTGATTGGCAGATTGGAGTGATTGTGCCCCTTTACATGAAAGGGGATAAAAGGGACAGCTTGGTCATTATTTTATTATTAGGACTCAACTTGGTGTCAAAGCTAAGTTGTCAGTCTTTAGTTCGGTGTATGTTCCAACCCTTACCTACTCACCAACTCTTACCGAAAGGATAAGATCGCGGATACAAACTGCCGAAATGAAATTTCTCCGTTCTACTGCTGGTGTGACCCGTAGAGATCGCATTAGAAATACCAGAATACGTGAGGAACTCAATGACGAGCAGTCACTTCTACGGACGGAGCGGCCCATGCTTCGGTGGTTTGGTCATGTTAAACGCATGTCCCCAACCAGGGTCCCATGACGTGCTATGGAATCCGGACCATCAGGCAGGCGTCCTCTAGGTAGACCCAGGATGAGATGGTTAGATCAAGTCCACAATCTCTCCTCTAACCGTATGGGGATTGCCCTTGAGGACTTAGAGTTGATGGCGGAGAATCGAGAGCTATGGAGGGTCCACTTGAGCAACCTACACTCGCGACCCATTTAATGGATAAGCGAGCTATTGAAAATGAATGAATGAAAAATAAAAGTGGACCTATTGCATTTACCATTTTTATGGCAATTTACATCTTAAGGATTTTTCCCTGCGCCACCTCTCACGAACGTCTTGACAACCATTCGAGAGTATAAAAGACATGGAAAAATTTCTCAATTCAGCCGTTCGGACTCGGCAGAAAATTGTAGGTCCCTTCCATTCGTCCCAAAAATAGAAACTCACACAAACGAAGGGTTGCGAGAAGCTATATGCCTAGGGTGTCTACCGTCTGTTGCGCCACCTATTTATTTATTTTGTCAAGCTCCAAAATTGTTTAAAAACCTTTCATTTTAATCGAAATAAATTGATGAACTGAATTTAGCCCGTAATTTTCTCTTAACTAAGCTGAGCCGAACAATGACTTATTGAACGGCGTACCTACTGCCATTTTCCATACGGTATATTTAAAACGCATTAACACAAAATTGCAACAACTAAATAGGTAGTACCGTTCCCAAAAAAAGAAAATTCCTCTCTCAAACATAGGTAAACAATAAATATTTATTACTTTCCGCTATCGAGAAGAGCGTACCTATTCAGTTGAAGCACAGTGACCATCCTTTTTGTTATGCTAGGTACCTACCCTTGTTTTGCATACTCATATTTGTTGTGTAAAATATTTAAAAAATGCTTGATCTGACTAAATGTCCAGAAGTCGAATCAATAGCCTCCAATTCATTAATTAATTCTCATTTATTTTGCCGCCACCACAACTTGCACATAGAGCAATATTATTTGAGCCTGATGACCTCCCAGAATTCATAACTACGAGTATCTACCGCATAACAATAATTTCCAATTTCATTGAAACTATTATACAAAACAAATTCAAATTTAACGAAGAGGCATCATTTGGTTGGTAGCCCACAATTCGCATACATCATTCATGGTACCCAACTATACGGCTTCCAATTATGTTCGTCCTCTACTAAGCTAACCCGGATTCACTCGTCTAAGTGTAGAGAAACCCACACCCTTGTGCGCTGTTATAATCACAAAATGCATATCAAAGTATGAAAATATAAATAAATTACTCATTTGGGAATATGGTATATCCTCGCAGTTAAAACTGGGAAAACCCGTCCCCCCGTTCCAAGGCTAGAAGCTATATATTCGTATATTAATTGAAGTGGGTGAATTTGGCGCTAGGTAGAGCAGAAAATACTCGATGTACCCTTGTGCTATTAATCCTTTTTAGAGAAAAGCACAGAGAGTGAGAGTAGCGTGTGTTGGGTTCGGTTATTTGTGGTTTTTAGTGCTGCTGTACAGGACGACACAGAAAATTCCCCTAAAACGCTTTTTGACGCACAAAATTTTGAGTGGTTGCGGTTTGACTGGAAATTTGTTTTTAGAATTTTACTAAGGGCGCTAATCTGCACTGATGATATCGAATTTATATTAATTGGATAATTTATTATGCAATGCTCTTGAAGTGTTTGATAGACGCATTAGCACTCTAGCCAGGGCTTGTCGTATTTGACTTTATAATTTTGTAATCACATTAATGTTTAATTTAAATTAATGAAAATTTCCTCTTTTTTTTCAGGAAGCTGTCTGAATGGCTGACAATTAAGGGTAAGTCAAATGGAAATTAATAATTTTTTTTTGTCTAAAAAAGCCGTGCGTTTGGTTGTATCTGGACATGTTGCAGGGACTTTTTTAATTTATTTTCTTATAAACAAAACTCTGGGTATATATAACCCAAAAAAAGTATAGATGGCGCAATAGGTCCGTAAAGCCACCCTAGCTCTAGCTTCGTAAGAACCACTCGTTTTGTGCGAATGTTCATTTTTTAAGACAATTTTATGCCAATTCCTAACGGCTGAATTGAGAAGCTTTATACTCTCGGATGTTTGTCAGATGTTCGAAAAATACCATAAATTATTAAAAACACTATTTGAAATAAATATAATGTATTTAGATACATGTATCGGAATTTTATACATGTACCTAACCTAGGAAAGCGGAAAACCGAAAAGAAAATATTTCACTGGCGCCAAATAAACATGAGGTACAGTGTACAAGCTCTGAGCCCACCTTAAAAAGGAATCCAGATGAAAATATATTTTAAACTACATATCTGTACCCGCCCGGCTTTGCCCGTGAATAGAAATTGTATTGCTGAGATCTTAGATAATAATGTTCTTTCGTAGGATTGTCTGTAAATTTCAGCTCAATCAGTTCGGCGGTTTTTGAGATATAAGATTTTGAATTGACCATACCAATCGGGTTATAGTAGTTCTTACGTGATTGTGGAACAAAGAAAAAATCTACAATTTAATTATATGTATAGATATAGATGTATGAGTTAAGCAGTAGGTAGTTACCGTTGATCAACCGTTTTTGCTCCGCACCTGTCTTTCTCCTCACGGACATACATATCACTCTATTCGACGTCGAGCTGTAGAGCAGATGCTCCAATTACTTTTGTTTGATCTGTACCAGCCAAACTCCTTACGAGATGACTATCAGAGGCTACCATCAGTTGGGGGTTAGACTGCTTCGGTCAATCCTTCGCCTTCGCCTAAGACTAACCGTCTTTGGTAGGAGGTCACTACATCTGTCAACTTCATTTCGACACATTTAACATCCCGTCAGAGGCAGTAGGTGGCGACTAGACTGTTTCGGTCACCATTCGCCTTTGCTTTCCCCGAAGACAAACCGCGACCTCCTTTTCGCTTTACCAAGCATCAGTACCGTTGTTTGCTTCAATTAAGCTATTCTGATCAGTTCTTGTCCCGTTGACAAAGGAAAAAAAAAGCAGACTGCTATTGTGACCCTACAATTTTTTCAGAATGTAATCCGTCCATTGATTTTTGTTTAGGAAAGCGGAATAATTCAACTACCCACCTCTGCCACGCACCAGTCTCCCTTCTTAATGATGGACTGTCAGAGGCAATAGGCAGGGAGCAGACTTATACGGTCACCCTCCGTTCTTACCTCAAAACAAACCGCCACCAGGAGGTGGTGACTTCATAACGTCAGTAATTTTAAGAACCTCTTGACGAGGTAAAATGCATAAGGATATCTCTTTCAAAAGAAATTAACAGGTAGCAATAGAGTTCCCACCTCTAACGTCCGACCGATAGTTTTTTCTGGCCACTTTCACACACACAATTTACCTATAATTTTTCTCTGAGTGCGTCTTGACTATGTCAAAAGGGCCACCTGCGTACAGTATTCCTAGATAATTTTCCCTAGAATTTTAGTTTGAACCTTGGTTAACAAAATCTGACTAATAAGTTCTGACTCACCTTCGAAGAAGTCTAACTTTAAGCGATATTTTTAGAAATTCATAGAACATAGAAAAGCAATTTTTTAGTACAGTAGTTAGGCCATACGGCCTTGCAGTCCAGCATCCAGACTCCTTGCGTCTTATAGCGCTGCAGAATGCGGTGTATTTTGTGTGTAGGTCAAGAGGTAGAAGATGCAAGAGTACAGTGAGGGCATCTGTTGGGACCCGACCTCATTGCCCCCGTGGTGGTGCCTATATACTGGCTGTTCTTTGCGGGCCGGCGGGGGGCACATTTACGACTCTTTTCGTATTGCAAAATTTAAGATTAACTAATTTTCCAATTACATTGTTCACTTGAATTCAATTATTCGTGAGTAGGTACGATGCTATAATGCACCGTAATCGGAACGATCCAAAATAAAGCCCACAACTTTGTTAGGTATGTCTATATGAAAATTTTTATTTTTTTTTTCTACCTCTGCAGTAAAAGCGAAAAAGTAAATATTTCATAAGTGTACCATATGCTACACTGAGCGTAAAAAAAAAATCAACTTGTTGATTTTGTTGTACCTACGTCATGGATTATTATTTATTTGTACTGAGGCTTATGTAATTTTTGAACGCTAGTGAGAATGAGCACAGATGGTGTGCGATAACTTTTTTTTTATCTGCGGTTGGATTGAAGTTTTCAAGAATTATACTTAAAATTGTTTTTTTTTTGTGTTAACAAAAAAATAGACAAAAAATAAATCGAGAAACCAAACACGCGAAAAGGTGTTGCTGTGATAAAAAAAAAAAACAATTTTGTTTTCACCCTCTTTTTGCATAAGTTGTGTGGTTTTGAGTGTAAGTATCTGGATTGCAGAATGTTGCCCACAAATTGATTGGAAATTGGTTTATAATAGAGACAAAGTTGATGAGTGGTATTACATAATAATGATTAATGTAACGCGTGTGTCGTTGCAATGGTTATAACTCGGACAGTATTAAAATTGACATCATTATAAGAGTCGTCGCTGATTTTTAGCGTGTAGCTTAAATTGATTTGTATGTCAATTAGATACCTTTTTTTGTTAAAACAAATAATAGCCATAGTAGAAGTAATTGCTGGATATTACTCACGCAAGTGGGTTTCTGTTGGCTTTTTGTATCTTTTCAAATGGAAAAATGGAAAACCATTACATAATAGGTTTCTGTTCTTACTAAATAGCTTTCAACGTGTTTGGCAACGATAATGATAAAGCTGTAGTGTATAATCGCATCAAATAAACTTTTAGTTGGTATTTACATTGAGCGTCAAAAGTGAGTAATCGCCGATGCTTCTTTGAGTTGTGTTTAGGGTTTGGAAACAGGTCAAAAAAACCAACAATCTGTAAAAAGTTTGATAACGAAATAACAACAATTAAACATATTATTTCATGCCGACAACAAAAAAAAAACTTAAAAAAAATTATATCCAAACTTGAAAGCCAAATGAAAACCACATTAGTGTTCACTCACTTTTGACGGTCACTGTACAATAAAAATGCAGATCGTCATTTCTAAAAACCTGTTATTGACTATGAGGCGGGTCAGTTTGCGTGACACGGTTGACACGGTTGACACGAATTGAATGTCAGGACAAAATTACAGATTTGAGTTGTGCCTTGTGCGATCGCAATATTAATGCTTTAGGGAGTGAATGACCGACTTTTATTGACATCCTGTCACAGATGAACAGGGTCCCAAGCCTAGTACTGCACGAATTTCTGTAGTGTCATGCATGTCGCGATTGACACCTTTTCCCCTGTTGTTGATTGACACCTTTTCCCCTGTTGTTGTGGGCTCAATCCTTAGTGTACTGGACTACTATGCGAGATGTCCCAGATTCGATTCCCGGAAAACACACAAATTACATATTAATATTTTGTCCACTGCGCCACATCTTCCGAACGTCTGACAAATTCGAGGGGATCCCTACGTTATCCCCTTTCCCAAATTCCCTTATTGGACATAATCTCTAATTTTTTTTTTCTTTCTTTTTCCAAAATCTCCCAGGACGAAATCCCGTATGCCTAAATCTCCCACAAGCAAACTAAAATTTGCATATACCCAACCTTGCACCTACTCCAAATCCTACATTGATCACAATCAGGGGGGTTGCAGGGGGGCACCATGCCCCCCATACGTATCTCAGTTTTTAACACCATTTTTAGGTGTCGCGGCTACAGTTTCATCTTTACCCGTGGGAATTCCGATATCTCTATGGAGATCTTTATTTCTAATGTTCGGGGAGAACTTGTCTTAGTTTGAACTTAAAGCCTTCGTGTCACACCTTATCAAATGCTTGCAAAACGTCCAAGAACACGGCACAGCAGATTTTATTTCCTTCTAGAGCTGTCCCTATTACGTCAGCTTAAATTTGCGCCTTATATAAATCGTGTTAAATATACCTTTCGACCAGCTATTAATTGTTATAGTCGATAGCAGACAATTGCTGAGTCGTAAAATGAAGCATAAAAAAGCAGACAACAGTCCAAAGGAAGAACTCACATCGTCATTTCTTAAGTGCCTGCCTAGAAACATTCTGATTTTGATTTCGACCTTTTGTTTGTCAAATTGTCACGGCTCGTCCCAACAAAGTACCTACTTGTCACTGTTTTTGATGTTACAAAATGTAATCGGATAACAGTTTCTTGTAAACCCGTCAAAAAGGATCTGAAGTACAAAATAAATCCAAGCATTTCCTTATTTAGCGCCCCGATAACATTTTAACAACGGTCTTTCTAATGCTTGACCGTCATTTACTAAATTGGATACCCTCCCCGACCGTATGAAGCGTATAACGAACCTTTTCACCATAGGCTTTACGACAACGTCTGTAAAAGTCCTAAAACACAGAAATGCCACCTACTCAATCGTATTATATATTATTTGGTGTCCTTGTGAAATAAATATGCAAATGTTTTCCCAAATTTGTTTACTCACTTGCAAATTTGCTACTTCCATCAATTTGATCTCCTTGGCCATACATAATGCGCAATGTCTATCATCCGCTAAGGATATAGTCATAAAACCATAATTCATACCAACAAAAAGGATATGTACCTATTCTCTGCAACTTTGCGAGCCGAGGTAAACGATCGTAACTCTTATCAATGAATGAATGATAAGCTTGTAAAAATATGCTCAAGACCGACAACGACGATGTCGACGAACAATTTTGACATTAACCATCTTCTTGGTCCTTGGTCCTTGTACTCATTTGTGTGTAGGTAGCACATAAATTCTCTCGCTCGCGTTCGGCATACAAAGACTCACAATGCACAAAGGATGTAAAAAAAGGATCAAGATAAAAATAAATCGCCAAAAAAACAAAAAGTCGTAATTCTGCTCGCTTGCTCTTTGTTAAGCTTCACAGCGTGCATCGAATGCTTGCAAGGGAAAGCGCTTTGGCTATAGAACGATTTTTAAAGTCTACGAATTTTTGTTAGAAAGAAGGATAAATGCCCTCGCTATACTGTAAAGAAAGCCATCATCAATTTGCCTGCAACAAATGATAGAAACTGTGCGGTTCCCCGCACATCCTTCATCTAGGCCATGACGTTTGCCTTTTACTTGTCTTTGCTTTTTGTATCTTTGGTTCATTTGGAATTTTATTGCGTCTTTCATTGGACAATAAAAACTCCGTGAAGACGAAAAGATACACATTTTTATGGATGCTGTTGAAATGGAAAGTGTTTTTGGATGTAGTTCTTGTAAGTGCGCTTGAATGTCCTTTTTCTTCTGCATGCTCATAATTCTGCAATAACATTCAACTGATGATGAAAACAGTCGAAATAGGAAATGCTGCTAAATGGAAAAAAGGATAAATTCTTGAAAAATTGAGTGTGAACATCATTAACGAGCACCAAGGCTGAAGGCTGGCGTTCGGATTTGCTCCCTTGCTTGGGGCGGATACTCTAAGTGGTCGTGTCTGCTATGGTTCTAAAAAGTGTCAAATCGCTCAGCTATAAAATTTTCAATTAAACTTTCGAAACAAAATTGTGCAAACGAGATTATTGTAATATGCTGATTGTTCAACTAGGGGGAGGTCGTGAAACACCCGCCTCACCGACAGCAACGATGCCTTGGGTAACTTAGAGCCATCAATGCATATAAATTGCTATATTGCTAATTACGGTGTGGAGGGGGTATAGATTGGTGATGCCGAGAAATCCGGGCTAATAGAACCGAAACGAAAATGAATTTTCTGCTTGAAGAATCAATAGCGCCCAATCAGGCGGAAGATCTTAATTGTTTTGGAATGTATAGGAGCTGGTTGCAAGTGGAGTTAAATAGGGATAATGCCGTAAATCAGTTTGTTTCAGTTTTTGGGTATAATTAAAAATGTTGCCAGTTGAAATTTTTGAAGGACTTCTTGGAAGAGTATAGCTACATTTAAATTATTTTTTGCGCAGAATATATCTATCACAAAATTTGAAAAAAAAGTTGATGTCGAACCATGCTCTACAGCACAGAATTTATCGACTATAGGGAGCCCAGAGGCTGTACAACCTTGTTGTTACCTGGTTGCACAACAGCAGATGCAGAGATTGATGCGATTGCAGAGGAATCAGTCTGTAAATTTGTATTTATTTGATTTGAAATGTTGATCCTACAGGGTTATGCAATGTCCAGCTTATTCTAAAAGGTTCGCGGGCGTAGTGTTCTTAAATGGACCCCCACATAAATCGATCTACCTCCGCACTGACTCTAACTCACAACGGTCAATTCCCATAAGGGCATAGAAGAGAGATGATGGCCTTGATCATCACCTCATCCTGGTCCGACAAGGGCGCCTCTGACCAGGCTTAGGCCAGTTATAACCATCAGAAAAGTCCATCCGGAAAAAGACGACACAGAACAAAACTAAGACGTTAAACCTCTGCATTTCATGGGAATTCTGTGGAACCTGTTGTGGAATTGACTGAGAAGTTGAACTGATAAAGTACGGAAAAATAAATAAATTCCTTTTCTTGAGAATTTAGAAATCAATTGGCTAATTTTTTTAATGAACTAACTTTATACTTCAAAAGCAACGTTTTAAGACCAAGATTGAGTTCAACGGTTAAGTTTAAGTGCTCCAAAAAAGCAAAACAATTTTTTTTTCGGTTGCATTCTACTGATAGCTATAACCTACGCCTTTGAATCCGAGTTTGGGATTTCGGTTTAAGGTGACCAAATCACCGAAGAATGAAGAAGAAGTCGCCAGGGCACTGGCTTTGGTTGAGAATGGACAAAGTGTGCGGTTATTATCAGGAAACCGGAGACGATGCGACGCTAGGAAGAGCCATTATATAATACAAAGAAAGCAACTCCTACACCCGGTGTCAAGGCGCAGGTCGCCGCAGAGCAACATCTGCAAGGTATGATCGATATTTTGTGATGGTGACTCACGGTACAGCACAAGCAACGTGTAGGATGGAATTTGGTCGTTTTCACCAAGATTGGACCGAGGCCGACTGGAGTAGAGTTCTTTTCACTGATGAGTCCAGGTTTCGTCTGCGCTTACCAGATGGACGTAGCAGAGTGTGGAGACGTTCAGGTGAGAGATACTCTTCGGCGACAGTAGTTGCCCGGGTTCCGTCATGGTGTTGGCAGGAATTTCCATGCACGGAAAAACTGAGGTTTGTATCGTGGAAGCGTCGGTGAACTCCAGGTATTATGTCACCAAGATTCTGTAGGAATATGTGGTTCCATTCGCATCATTTATTGGAGAAAACATATTTCTGATGCATGACAATGCTAGGCCAATCGTTGCCAGGTGCGTTACCGACTTTTTACAAGAAGTAGAAATCGGCGTGATGGCTTGACCTGCGTTGAGCCCGGATATAAATCCCGTAGAACACGTTTGGGACCGGCCCTTCCAGCGACACTCAGTGGGCTGAAATTTGCTCTGCTCGAAGAATGGAAGAATTTGGACGACACATCGTAACCAAAGTATGCCCAGGCATATTAAAACTTTATTGGATGTTCGGGGACCAAATACCCATTACTAAAGGAACGAGGATTGCTTAGAAAGAATAAAATAAAAATCTTAATTGTTAAATTCTGAATCCTTTGCCCATTTTCGTTAATTTTTGTTTCATTTGCAAGTTCTTCCACTTTTTACCTCTTTTTTACATGAATTATGTATAGGTATACTTATTTTTATGTTAATAAACAAAATAGTATTAAAAACGTTTTTGTTCGGACTTATTTAAAATTATCGCAAAAATTTCAAGGTGCGCCACTTTTTTTTGTAACTCAGTAACTTTATTTTTACTTTCGATATTCGATTCAAAACAACCTACTTAACCTAGATCTACTTTACTCCTGAGTGTATAACTTCAATACGTCTGGCCGATCACTTACTATTTCCTACACCAAAAAACCGGCTGTGGTGCTATTTATAAACCCTTTTCGATCTCTAAAGCCTCTGACCGCATATATGAATGCCAAATAAACTCAAGCTGACCCTCTTTCGACCGCAAAATAATATGTACATCCACACACACCTCAACTTTTGTTGCCGACAGAAAAGATACTTTCATTCATTTCCAATTCTCGTTCTTCTTTCGCCGCCCGGCATGACACCAAACCATCAGTGAACCGTTTTAACGATAACGCCTGTCGCATACTTATCCCTCCCCCATTTTTGTCGATTAATAACAATATTTACAGTCTTTCTTTTTTGACAATATTTCGACTTTTTTATATTGCTACCACAGTGCTACCACAATATACGTTACGTATAGGTACCCATTTGCATGAACAGCAAATTGGCCAACGCCAAGAGGCACACAGTCCAGTCCAACTGCAAACAAGTTTTTTTTCTTCAATTCCGACCAACATTTGGAGAAATTAAACTGACGTCAACTGTCATCCAAAAATTGGAAAGCTCTCTTTTTGCCACCTCTGTTTGGTGGTCTTGACTTGGCTGCCTGCTAGAAGGTACCTACACCATTTGCACATATCAAGCGATTTAAATGTCAATGTCACGGACGTGTGACTGTCTATACCATTCAACCAAACGCACACACAGTCCCCTATGAGAGAATGAAGGCCATAATTTATTTTGTGTCTCCTCTTCCCCCCGAACCTTTATATAGCTTTTACGAACGAAAGTATATTATTGTTGAGATTCAAATTTATGGTCTGCTTGTTGGAAAGTGTATTTTACTTTTCTTGCCTTTTGCGGAATTAAAAGGTCTCCACGGTCTGAGTGCGACAAGTCCTGAATATAGGGCTGTATTTGTGTAAGTAGGTTAAGCTTTACTGCTACTTAACTACTTTACAGCTCCGACAAGTCTGAATAATGTGACAATAATTCTGCGTGACTATCGGATGTCGTTGTATAGTTTTCGTGGTTGTGTACGGTCACTCGATTAAAGAGAGGCCTTTAAAAGCTTTACGAATATTTTCTCTATACAATAGACTCCCTGCCAACTGCCCTTTGGGCTATAAAAAAAAATTTACAGCCAACTTTACGGGTTTTGTTAAAATTTAATAAAAATGCATTCCGCAAAATTGCTCTCCAAGTAGAGCCCGTTCCAAGCTGTCATTTTCCTTTTGCAGCACTAATCAAGCACCTTCCGTACTTTGTGTGGTATAGTAACCAGAGTTCACTGACATACTCTCAAAAACACATCCACACAAAGAAACTACACTACACAAATGAACCCCAACTGCCTTAGAGAGCAACGGTGGCTCTATGCTTATGCCTACCCATAAAAAGGATTTACATGTTTTCTCTCGTCAGAACGAAGCAGAGGTATCCTGCGGCGTTTTGAAATTAGGGGAAAAAAACTGCTCCTTTTGCATTATGCTTGGCCAGTGTTTTTGATATTTTCCCTTAGCCATCATGCTAAGACAAAACAATAACTAGAGCAAAAACCAAAGCAGCAAAGATGGTGACTAGAGGGCGGCCCGAACGGCGCGCGGAAGATGGATGCAGATGACAAGGAAAAGAGAAATTGAGAAACCCGAACCACTTTCAGTTTCATGATCTGCAACGATGCGGTCCTTGAACTCAGGATATTGAAGCAATTAAGTTCCATGTGGATGGTGGTGCGGGGTGGCCACCCTGGTGTGGGCATAATCCACTTCTGCTAGAGGTGACTCTGGAATATGAAGGTAATACACCTTACGGTGTGTGTATACGGTAAACTGGTTACGCCACATAATTCATCTTCATCGGAGGAGAGGTGTTTGCTATAAATGTGAGGCAATATCGAAGTAAAAGTTGTCGGCTGCAGTTACCGGGACCAATTCGTATTGAAAACAAATTGCTTCCAATAAAACACTTTGAGTGGAGTTAGTGAAACGGAAGATGGAAAATCTGTTCGCGGGGTTGTTATTGACTGTCGTTTAGATACTACCTACAGTTATGGGCGATGAAATTGATCATTGAAATTCGGGATAGTGTTACGATTTCAACGGGGAGTTGTTTTCAACCGAATGAGCAGTTGTCGCGCTTCATGTGATACAAAATTTTGTTCGAGCGGAAGCATCAGCTTGGGGCAATGTTTCCCGACGACAAACCGGCTAGAAAAGTTTACTTTGTACTGTAGCTGTCTGTCTGCAGATTGTTGATGTAAAAATTGCGACTGTGTGATGTAATTTGTATTACATAATCCTTAAATTCGTCATGACATGATTGCTGATGGAAATAGTGATCGGATGAAGTTTACTAAGAACGTTGCTATATATTGCCGGCGTTCTATGTGCTTAGACACCTACATTTTTCAGGGGCGGATCCATGGATATGGTCTGGTCATGGGGGTCATGACCATAGCCAAAACTCCAGAGAAAAAAAGGAAAAAAGAAAACAAGATTAAATAACTGAAAAGAACTACAAATGTGAGTTAATAAAATAAAACGGAAACTAATTTATTTTTGCATTTGTGTTTATATTTTTGTTATGTTTTTTATGTTTTATATATCTAATCATTTAAAATATTCCTCGCACAGTAGTAGGAACAGATTATGCGGTAGAATCATCAAATACTTGAAAGAAAACCAAACAACATTTCATGCATTTACGGAGGCTGTCAAACAAAATTGCCTCACTTGTACATACATACATTAAAATCTATGGGTAAGGGATAACCCTTTGAAGTTCCTCGCGTTCAGATTTCACAAAATATAGCCAAAAAAAAATTGAGATAGCTTGAGTTTCGTACGTACAACCTCATAAATGGATCCAAAAACGGATCCAAAATGGTTCCAAATGTAAAATATTTCCCATTATTTTCGATGAAACTACCGACATTTCCCATACCGAGCAGTTGAGTCTCTCTTTTCGATATTTTCATGAGGGAATAATCAGAAAGGATTACTTAACATTTGGAACGCATATGAGAAGATTCAATGTGAAGACATGATGAAAGAACGTAGCATCGGTTGACTGGTGTTGCATTATCACGGATAGTAAACGATCTTTGCTACGAGTTCGACATTGATTTAGCATGGTGCGTAGGGATTGGTACTGACTGAGCTGTTCTGTAATGGCTTCTGACATAAAGGTTGCATGTGCAGTCCATATGAACTCTACAAAAATGCTACTCACGCTAAACGTTGTCCATGCAATAACCATGCTGTAAGCAACTCCTTGGCAAAGTCTTCAAAAATGACGTTTTGTCGGAATGCATCAGCGACTATGAAAGTTTTTAGCTTTTGCCAATGCTTCAGCAAAAAGGCTTCGAGGAAAAGCTGGGGAGGAACACCTGTACAAAGAATTTGTGAAACTCGATGGGATTGTATGGATGTATGTATATCTATTTTGAACAATTTTTCTATTGCTTAGCTGGCCGCGGCCAACGTGACCATACCCAAACAGAATTCCTGGATCCGCCCCTGAAATATTTAGGTGGCAGTTTATCATAGAACTTAGGTAGCAAATCGACCAATCAGAGGCTGTTGACTAGCTAGGCAAATGCGTATTGAACGCGGCCATTTTTTAGGATGGAGACAATTAAGAAAGTAGGTAGGTACCTACAAAAGTCGCGGCCCTACGATAATTAAAGTCCCAACTGGAACTAACTCTCACTAGCCAAAACGAACTAAGTCCCAGAATATGAACTAACTCCCATGATTTTTAGGAACTAAGACCCAATTGATCTCCCATTAGATCTCCCATTAGGCACAGTGGAATATGTTTGGGGGGGCATACTGTCCCCCTGAAACCCCTCTGCTTGGGGTCACTGTTGGATTTCGATTAAGTGCGAGGTTTGGGTGTATGTAAGATTTATTTTTCCGTCAATACAAGTTAAATGAACTAACTCCCACTTCTCTCAAATTGGGACTTAATTCATTGGGAATTTGTTCATAATGAACTACGAACTATCTCCCAAACATATGAACTAAATCCCACTGAATATTTGGTGGGACTTAGTTCATTTGGCTATTGGCTAACATTGCGCACGAAAAACCCCTACAATGATATCAGCTCAGTATATATCCACGGTGTCAGGCTTCTTTCCCATATATGGTACATTTTTGACTCCCCTAGTCCTATGTAACTATTCAGTATAGATCCGTCTATGCATTATTGTCGCCATAGCTATACATTTAGCTGAGGTAGGCCCATGATGAGATGCTAAGATTAAGTGCAAATTCTCGCCAAAAAAATCGGTAAAAAGCTTTGCTTTTCCTGTACCTAATATCGAGAAAATTAATATTGCCTATTGCCTATTCCCGTTGGCGTTTGTCGTAAACGACTCGTATTAATTTCGTTTTTTGTCGGTATTTTTAACTTTTTTGAGACAAATGAATTGAAATGATGGTGAGCACATAGAAAAGCAAAACAAACTGTTAAAAAAAGTTTCAAAAAAATCTGAACACCGATTTCCGACGACACGAAACATGAGTCGTACCTATACGACAAACACCTACAGGGGGAATATCATTTTTATGCATCGATTTTGAAAAATAAGTTTTAAGTTTTGCTATAAAAGGAGAATAAATTCAATTGACCTTGAACAAGTATAGCAGAAGCAGATCAACTTGCTTTATTACGGACTCTAAACACAGCCATTTTCAAAGCCTCAGCCTCAAAAAGCTGAAAGCCGGTGATAGCAAAAGCAAATATTTTACAAACTTTTGAAAATAAAGTATTAAGATCATTCGTCTGTGCCTTCCGACTTAGACCGATAATTATCATAACCGCATTAAAATTGCGGAACGAGCAGGAACTATCGCCGGAATGTTGCCTGCCAAATGTGTATAACTTCGTGATAAAAAAATTGCTTGATAAGTCATAACTTAGTTGCAGTACGAAATAAATTTGTGGGAGGTGGTTTTAGTGAGTAAAAATATCACACTACTATGAGCACGCGCTGACTGTCCTCATAGTGTCTTTTAGAAGATTTCCACTTGCCTCGGGGAAAAAGAAAACTTTAAGCTGTGCGGAGGATAGTCTTTTGAAGCGGAATTTTTTGATGAATGAATGCATTTTTTTAAATAATTTATTTCCAAAAGAACAACTGTTTTTTGTTTAGAGTAGTGTGACAAAGTCGTCGGTAGCGGTACAAATTATTATAACTTGCTTGCATATTTTTGACCAAATAATACTACCTACAGTAAACCCTTCGACGACACTGGTAGAGATTACTAGATTCGTTGTGGTCTGAAGTCTGCAATATTTTGGGCACTGCTCAGCTTCAGGACGATGTAGAGCAATGGTTTATAGTTTAAATGAATCACGAATAAGTTTACTAGAAAGGTTTTGTTTCGTTTTTAAATCCAATGAGCTATTGTTGATTTAGTACTTTGTAATTAAAATGTGATTTTAACTCCAATAAACTTATAACGCTAAGCTCCTAATACCAATTAAGCAATTGGAAGTAAGCTATATATTGATTTCCAAGAAATGCAGATCATTACAGTGAAATCCGCATCCAAATCTGTTCATTGTGCCTCCAAATTAGTGTTAAAATGCAGACAGAGCAATTTTGGGGACTTTGTAAATACATACGACGTATGGTGAAGTGATAGTGATGATAATGAATATATTATGTAAATTGGTTTGTTTCTGTAAATAAGCCCATTATTTCCATAATTTCACGCATCATTAGTCTATATCAAATTCAGGTATTTGATTTTTTTTTTTTTGCACAGCATTTAAATTACTTCTAATAGACCCACAACGAAATTTGCCAAATTTATTAAATCCCCTTCATTCAGAACTGTCAGCACATAATTAACATGCGCATATTTAAATTCTCAAAATTCGATTTCATCTCAAATAATATTCAATTTCATAAAATTTGCTCTGTATATTAACACTCACACACAGGCCAATTATTATTCATGTATCTGGATGCGATTAAATAACATTTAATTGGCACAAATTTTCCACTTCAATTTCTAAATAATTTCTCGTTCATGAGGCTTTTCTCTCTGTATAAAATTCGTTGCGTTTGGGTGTCTACTTTTAATCGTGTTTTATTGTTTTAATGGTATAACTCAATTTCTCGTTATTTATTTTTCATTTTGGGAGAAAAATTACGGAACTAAAAAAAATAATAATAATAATACGGAACGAAAGCAAACAAAATAATATCTACGGGGAAGTAGATACAATATACATAATAGCGTGAAGTATTTTTTTTTTTTTTTTGTTGTATTATTGCATCAGAGATATACACAGATATCAAGTGTATTTGTGTGTACTTTACTGGGGATTTAAATTTGCAATTACAAAATAATTATAGCTATCCTCGGTTTGCCACTAAATAATTAAAATCAAAAGCAACCGAAGAACTATCTTATACAGTATTCATGATAAATAGTCATTATGTGTATCTTGTAATACCTAGTCAGAAGGAGATACATTTTTTGTTTACAAAGACAGCGACAATCGCCTTAACCGAATTAATAAAGACTTACCAGTTGACCACTATTATCCATTTAATCTTCTTAAATGTGTAATAACTACGTCCTAATGCTGTATTAATTGGCAGTAAGACATGCCAAAGTTAATAGTTGATCTAATTATAGACAAAATTAAGAATATACCTTGGTATACGAGTAGGTATATAATGTTGAATCCAATTCCTTATCGACCTTTTGTATAAGTAGGTATCTATGCATAACTCGTCCTTGTATTTACTCAAAATCCTTAATATACTTTTTGGTATAGATAGGACTAATTTAGACGTGAAATCGATTTTTTTTTAAATACTTCTCCCGGGAAAGGCGAACCTATAACGCTTCATCCGTGCCTCGAGATGCTTGCGGATGTATGTGTTGTAGTCTTCTGGAAATATATCCCCAGGAAGCGAGTTCCAAAGTTTTTGAGTCTTGGAAAATTGATGTCCTCGCGGTTGTCAAGTGTACTGTGTGGCTGCTGTCTTGTGGCTGCTAATGCTCATGCATTTCGAGGGATAATGTCTTTGAGATCCTCAGAACATCTACCCTTGAAGTAACTATAGAACAAGCATAAGTCAGCGACTTGTCTTCTGTGCACCAACGGTTGTAGATTCGATGTGAGTGAAGGGTCTCCAATAAGTCGAACTGCTCGTCGCTGTATGCTGTCAAGTATGTTAAGTGAATGTCTTGGGGCCGAGCTCCATATATGGGAACAATATTCCAGGTCTTCCTGGTCTAACCTGAGCTTTGTAGAGAAGGAGAAGTTGCTTGGGGCTAAAGTACCTCTTTGCTCTAAATAGGTAGCTCAACTTAGCGGACGCCGATCTTGCGATATAGGAAATGTGGTCCTGTCATGTGATTCCTGAATTGACTGTGACTCCTAGAAGGTGCATTGAGTCCTTGGGATGGATTGGTTGATCGTCCATTTGGATATGAGGAACTGTTGATGCATTTTTCCTAGAAAATGTTGTAAGCTGTGTCTTGTTTGCGTAAAATACAACCAAGTTGTCTTTTCCCCACTGCAAGATTTTGTCCAGATCATCATTTAGAGAACTAATTTGTTCACATCACTGACTGTGTGATGTAGCCGCATTCACAGGCCCACTGTTCGAGATGGAGGATATAAGAGTGCTGTCATCTGCAAAGCTGTAGATATTATTATTTGTCGCTCCAAGCAAATGGTGGATGTGGAGAAGAAATAGAGTTGGAGAAAGAATAGAACCTTGAGGCACTCCTGCATTGATAGCAAACGAATTGGATGATACACCATCTACAACAACTTGGATCGATCTTCTCAGAAGAAAATTTTGCATCCATCCGCAGAGTTGTTGTGGTAATCCATAAGACGCTAACTTGCGTAATAGGGCCAGACTCGGTCAAATGCCTTTGATATGTCCAAGGCTACGGCTATGGATTCGCCGAGTTGTTATAAGTGCGTTACATAGCTTAACAGGTCTCCAGTGGAACGACGGCTTCGAAATCCGTATTGCCTGTCGCTTATTAACCGGTGGCCTTCTAGATATTTGATTATTTCGACATTTATTGCCTTTTCCATTACTTTTGAGAGCATGCTACTTACTTTTGAGAGTAATGCTATTGGACGATAGTTTCGTGGCAGACGTTTCCTCCCTTTCTTTGGTATAGGTTGAATGCGAGCGGTCTTCCAGCAAAAGGAAACGTCTTCTGTGAGTAAAAAAAATAAATAAATATGTGGCGCAACAGGCGGTAGACACCCTAGGCCTAGCTTCTCGCAACCATTCGTTTGTGTGAGTTTCTATTTTTGGGACGAATGGAAGGGACCTACAATTTTATGCCGATTCCGAACGGCTGAATTGAGAAGCTTTTTCAGGACAGTTATACTCTCGGATGTTTGTCAGACGTTCGCGAGAGGTGGCGCAGTAGAAAAAAACACTAAGATGTAATTTGTGCTTTTTCGGGGATCGAACCTGGGATCCCTCGCACAGCAGTCCAGCACACTAACCACTGCGCTACTGCGCCCACTGTGAGTACGACATGCTAAACAGCTTACAAAGTACAGGTGCAAGTTCTGGTGCACAGCTCTTCAGTACTATAGCCGGGATTCCGTCGGGTCCCGTTGCCTTATTGCAATCTAGTTCTTGAAGAATGCGTTGAATTATTCGAGGCCGAAATTTCACTTCTGCCATCGATGTTTGATGCACCCTCGGGATATTTGGTGGCTCTAGTTGTGCAGAATCTAGGTAGGAATTCTCTGAAAAGATGCTAGCGAAAAGATCGGCATTTTCTTTAGCTGTTGTTGCTAGCGTGACGTCTTCTTTTACTAGAGGTGGAAAAGAAGAAAGGAAAGGAAGTTATGCTACGGTTGCAAATGTCACGAAAAGTGTCAGCTCTTGACGGACGTCACAAAAATGTATTTGGCATTCGTGATGTTGTCAACACAGATAATTATATCGGAGTGTTAATCCTGCCGTCATGCGGGCGTCATCAGTTCGTTCTGTCATGCTGTGACAAAGCTAAATGTCGACTACAAACAGTGAAATGGCAACACGTCAGACTGGATTAAAGCAATTGTTCTTTATAGGTTCCTACAGTTGATGACGTGCAGGACATTTATACGAAAGTTGGTCGCAACTCACATGTAACCCGAGCCCTATCGTTCGTTCGGCAAGGCACAGGTCTGCTCCTGTATCATAATAACATTAGCATCGAAGTATGCAAAGAGGCACAAATTTATTTACACGAATATTTCCTTGGCACATGTCGATGTAGATGTAGGTAGATGTAGACATCTATACTATATCTATATCTATACTTGAAAGCTTGAAAAGCTATCAATTATTTCACTTCATATAATTGTTTCCATTTCCATGACTTGACCACACTACATAACCTTTCGACGCTGTCTGTCGTGGTTTGGTCCAGCAGCGTGCAGCACGCTGTAATCGATGCAATCTTTAGGCTTTTCCTATAACTAAATCCATTGTTTTCAGATCGAGCTATTCTACACACGGTCCCTTTCAATGGAGTTGAACGAATATATTGCTCAAGCCCCCCGAGCCCCGACTATATAGGATACAATTTGTCTTATCTTTTTCTGCCGCCGCACACCCTCCCCGTATAGTAACAAACTCCCAATAGGTGAAAGTGACCAAACTAGTACACAATACATATACAAATTTTGTAGGCTCTTACATTCACAATGTATCTCTGTCCATTTGGCCTCCGCCTCATATAAGCGTTGTATCTTTTTGTTTCGTGCTTATCTATTTGTATGCGAACCAGTTTCTAGCTGTTGGTCTAGCCAAATTGGCTAAATTGCAAGCGTGCGGCATATTACATATACGAGTATGTTGCCATATTCGAAGTGATTGGCTATCATCAACAGTATGGTGCTCGCTTGTGTAATTGTGAGCTATACCGGTTTTGGAAACAAAATTAAAAAAAAGCTCAACATCGACGAACGGTTCCGGAGTTTTCTGGATGACGTGATTGTTATTTAAATGGTTTCGTTTGGATGGTTTTATTTGTAGCGGTCTCTACCGGGCTACGATGGAAGATTGCATGTGCCTCGACGTACTCGTGACGTTGATCATAGTTTTCCATTTCGTTGGAGGCAAATGCTGTATAGAGAAGCGCATATCATGAAGGCGTTGGCATTGTTTTGGTATAGTACGTTGAAATGACGACGGTATAGTGCTAGTGCATTCACCACCATGCGCTAAAGGCGCTAAAGTTATGCATGCTGCATAGCTGCTGTGCGCCCGTCCCCTTAAGTAATGGCTTTTTAATTTCGCTGCGCATTGTTATTTTCCTTCGTTTTCTATTGTTCCTTATTTTTTTTTTTTTTTGTGCTGGCTTTGGGTGCCAATCGAAAAAATTGGTTTTCTTTCTCAATCGGGGAGGAGACCTTCAATCAAAGTCTTATTAGGAACATCAATCAGACGATAAATCCGTATATAGATATTGCTCCTTTTCGGAATTTTTAATTTTTTTTTTTTTTTTTCAATTTATATAGGACAGGTTTCTAAGGACTGTCGACGAAGGTGATTCCATCTGAATGGTGCTGATGTATGTCGCGTGACGAAAGATTAAATGCATTTTAATTGGAGGCAGGCAATTTGTGAGGGCTTGTAGCATGTGATTTGGTATAGGGAAATGGATATTATTTTTTTTTTTTTTTAATAAAATTGCAGTTAAATTTTTATGACAGTTGTGTCTGTAGAAAAGTGTCAAGTTGACATTTACTGAATGACCGAATTGCGGCAATCTCTGGTCCGTTCCGTTGTTCTACCGCAGTGGGAACAAGTTGTGGAAGGCCTAAGGGTTTCGATTTTTAAGGGCTTTGCTATATTACGTCACGGTGTTAGCCGTCCGCAGTCCACAGGATTACAATACCTAAATGCGCTTCGAGGAATAATCACAATATCCCAAGAACATGTTAAGCAGTACATGTTGTACTAATCTATAGGATTTGGAGTGGGTGCGAGGTTTTTGTATGTGAACTTCGATAATTTTCAAATACGAGTAGGTAAATAACATTTTCTGACCTTTTTTCCAAAATTAGTTTGGAAATTAGACCAGAATACGAGTTGCCTATGTTAATTATCTGGCGCTTTTTCCACAGCAGACAGATGTCTGACATAATTTAAATTCAGGTTCTAAATCAGGTTTTAATATAAACTCAATAGGCAATATTATAAGTAAGGTTGATATTGGCTCATTTCAATTATGCTCTGATGAAGTCCTCTTGGCCCTTAAGGCGCTTAAGCCCAACCCCAAGGGCGCCCCTCCCTGCTAGGTGTATTAAGTCCTTAAAATCGAGTCGTGCCATTCATGATGCAATGTTTGTCAGAGATATACTTAGCTATACTATTAGATGCCCACCTCTTCTTTTAATGGTACCTATCTATGTACCTGCTAGAACACTAAGGACCAGAGATTTTCTTTTCGAATACGCGCACAAAACTAAATACGGGAGCAATGAACCTCTGTCTAGACTCTAGAGCAATCATATCTTTCAATGAAGCCTGTAGTAATATTGATGTATGTTTATCTAGGGATATATTTAAGACAATGCTAGAGTATGCTTACCTATTTTAATGAATGTAGTGTGTATAATGAAATATATCTGTTAGCTGTAAGTGGCTTGTAGATTAATTAATTAAATAAATAAATAAATAAATTTCCTAATTTCCGGCATATTTTTCAAACAAAATGCTGGCATTTTTTCAAAAAAAAAAAAAAAATCTCGCGTGATTTCTTCTGGCGTAATTTTACGAGTACGAGTATTGATGGCGGATTCCAGGGAGACTCTGCAGCGCATAAATAACCATTTTTACGGGTTTTGTAAAATGTGTAGCCCTATAAAAACCCGGCAAAGTCAAATGTGATGATTTAAAAACGGTAGGTAGTGGAAGGATTTGTGTGTGTTTTTTTTTTTTTTTTTTTTTCATTTTGCGCTATGAAACTTCTAAAGTGTAATAGAAATATTACAGGCAGCCCAGTTAAACAATATTGTCTGATTTCCTACCAAACCAACGATTTTATTATTGTTGCATAAAATGTGAACTATAACAGGTTTATAAATTCGTCAATTTTGTAGGTCCGTGTGTACTAAGAACGGTAAGCCTCCGAAATTTCTCTCTCAAGACACGACATATTAGAATTGGATTTGGAGCATGAAAAGCAGGACCCAAAGTAAAACATGGAGTTGCGGATCCATGCGTTTATTTACCTACTGATTTCAAAGAAAAATAACAAAATTAAAAGCTTCTCAGTCCCACATAATCTAAACAGAGAGCGACAAAAAACAAAACCCTCCAACCCAAAGACAAATAAAAAAAAAACACAAAAGCAAATCGATGCAAGAATAATGTAAATGAAATTTAAACTTTTTCCAGGATGAACACATCATCACCGATGCGATGGCGCACTTTTTTAAGCAAACAATCGCTACCACCCACACTGCTACATCATATCACACCCACTCAAGTGCTTATAATCACACGAAGATACCGAACGACGAGGACGATGGTTATCATCGTGATAACAATAATAATCATCGCACAAACACAACACAACCCAAACATGAGAAATCCTTTTGGTCGTGTATTTTCTTCTTTTTTCTGCACATCCTTCGGCCTAATTCCATTAACAAGCAGCCCGCACAGTGCACAGAGGCAGCCAATTCAAATACACCTCCGCACCCGTCAGTCTATACACAGTCGCCCATTGGAAGCTTATATTATCGTGAGCACACACACGTTCTAGGGATGAAAACGGATTGTTGGATTAATGAACATTCACCTATGTTCGGCTCTGTAAACACACCGTCATGCCAGATTGGTCTCTCTCCCCCCAACATTAGTGTCTGCTCCTTGTGTAGAATCAGAGGCCCACCCTATCGCATATCTTGCATAGCCGGGCAGTTAGTTTTCTGCAATCCTAAGTGGATTGCGTCTGATGACACAAAGCGCACTGAACTTCTATAATTAGAATATTACACACACACGGATGCAGAGGCCACGAAAAATTGATTTTCGGCGCTTTATTCGACTGCCATGCCACTCCCACTCGATGTCGAAAATCTCGCATCGGACGCGTGCATTATGACACTTGAACACATGTTTGTTGACATTTATAATTTATCACACTTGCGGGTTAAATAAGTGTAGAATTTGTAATTAAGGGAGGACGCATTTAAATATTCCACCCACACGTACCAACCACAAAGACACACACATTGCCACACATTTGTGTGGGATGTATAATATACGGATGCTGGAAAGGCTGGGCAGTGTTTGGTAATCCACCGTAAGTCCCGATGGGGTTTTATGGATTCTAAATAATAATATGCTCATGCCGTTGTAGATAGGACTTTGAATGCGTGCTGGAAGCACAGATTAAAGGCTCTCCAACTTAATAGACGTATAACGGGCAATTTCATAATAAATCTATTTACCGGCTATCCATACTGTGTGTAATCAGAGGGCCACTGTGTGTGTGTGTGGGTGTGTGGTCTGAATGTGATCAAGCATTACTAAGTGCATAATGCCGCTTAAATATTTGAACCTGCTCAATATTCCTAATACAGCTACAGCTAGTGGCAATGACGATGAAGCTATATAATATAGAGAAATGCATTCATGGCAGTCATCGTCAGGCCAAAATCTTAAGTAAACTGTTTTATAATAAAATCTACTCACTCCTTGGGTCCTGTATGAGTTGTAGATCGAAATCCACTTACCCATTATAATGAACGAAGATTATATTTAACCGGTAGGTAGGCCTCGCCTATCCCAAGGGCAAATGTTTGTGGGCGAACCACCAACAAAAAGTTTCCGGCTTAGAGATTGAGTCTTGTGTGCATATTCAAATAGGTAGTTAATAATTGATATTGCCGCTTGGCTGCTTCCATGTTTGGAAATTAGGCCATGTGTGGTTTGGGATGTAAATGACACTGAAACTTTATTGCAAGAGGTGAATATCGGTCAAGGTATACGTACGCTGACCATCCGTCCTTTATTTAAAAGGACAGTCCTTTCTTTTTGGCCTCTGTCCTGTATTTTTTTATTTTTAATAAAGGACAGATTTTGTCCTTTATTTTTGAAACTGTCCTTTAAAACACTGACAAAAAAAGCTTATATGCATATAGAATTCATTTTTGGTCAATTGAACTCTATGAAGTATTGAAACACAACCGGTAATGTTATGAAACTCATGTCAACAATTCTACATTTTTGGACGTAGAAGGCCTTGAGAGGGTCTTATTTCGTGAAATACCGGATTGGCCAAGTATTGAGAAAAGTCTACCTTTATTTCTCAGAAAAACCTGACTTATTTTAAATGGCGTACAACTTTTCGATGAAATATCATAATATTTGTCCTGACTTATTGGTGATCAACGCCCAGGGGACCAGTTCGAGGCCCAGCCCAAACGGTAAGAGAAGAGCTAGGAAGCACATATTTTGAAACAAATTTCTTTGTATGATGCCCAAAGTCAGTATATACTTAGAAGCGATTGTCTTCAAACTCGGTTTGCTTACCTAATACCTACTCTATATAAGAAATAAATGAAATAGTTTGCCTGATTTTGGAAATTTTGCCTGGATGGAGCCCTTGTAATTAGCGACTGGAAAAGAGGGATTCAGTTTGCATAAGGAACATTTTTGTTCATCCTATCAAGCGAGTAGTAAAACACACTAACTTATGTAACGGGGACGGGGGCGAATCCACGAATAAACGCTAGTTTTTTTTTTAAAGATATGTTTGTGCTAATAAATTGGCAGTCGTATTTATAATTTTTTACGGACAGGTAAAGAAACACATGCCGCCGTCAGATACAAATTTCCATATTAACGTAAACAAAATAACAACAACAAATTTCGTCGCAAAAGGTTTGTTTGCATAGTAACACATAAATAACGATATCTAACCATAAAATAATGTTTTTAAATAACATTTTCGGGAAAGCTAAAGCTATGGAAAGCTATAGAACATCTTATAGACCGAGAGCCCGCAGTAAATTTTGGTCGTGAAAGGCAACCGGATGAATGTTACATAAATACGTTGCTCTGATGCCCAAGATTTCAAATATTCCCGTCTGGCAGCGCTTAATGGCAGCTAAAGCGTGCAACTGCATATTAAAAATGCGATATGATTCAAAAAAGGAATAAATTGGTGCAACCGCTTGAATCTACTACCAAATAATAGAGGATGGTCCCTCAGTACAAATACATGTATCCAAGACGTTTTAGGTGTCGCCAAAGCCCTTCCAGACGCGGTGGAAATGCATTTAAAATTCCAATTTTGAATAATTAATAGAATAGAATTTTTATTTTAGAATTTAGAGAAAAACTCACTGATAATAACAAATATATAAGTCCAAGACGTTTCACTTGTCGCCAAGTCCTTGCTAGACGCATCCAAAGGTTAGAGATCCGTTAAAAATGCCCTATTTATATCTACACAAAAAATCGCAACTGAACATTAAATAAATGACGCAACCACACAAAATCTCTCCTGAGCATAGACTGAAATACCACAAACATAACTGCATAAGTCCAAGAGGATTCATTTGTCGCCAAGTCTTGTAACTTTTGTAAGTCGAAAAAGTATTGTCCTTTATTTTCCTTTGACAAATATGGTCACCGTAGGTATACGTCATTGCTGTTGTTTGAGAGTGGTATCCGTAAGGATTTTCGAGTAGACCGTAACATTCTAAGCACTTAGGCTCTATTAGTAGCTACTAAATATATGCAAAGCCATTAGTATCGTCGGGCGAACGGGTTTTTTGCTATATAGGTAATGCAAAACTGGTAACATTAATATGGTAACTATGGTCCCATAGATAGATAGAGACATTCTTACAGTTTGGCAGTAAAAATCATTGCATATGTAAGAGATACGAAATAGCCTTTTCAACATTGAATTCGTGACGTCGACTCTTGTCTGTTGATGTCACTGTCTAGCTCGTAAAGTTAACTGCATTATCGCCTCTTTCGAAGTCCGCAAAAAGCCAACGGGGACCGAAAATCACATGAAGAATTTTGTGTTTAAAACAATCTATCAAGACTTGCCTGTATATTATTTATCAATACCTACATTAGGGGCTCCTGACGCATGAAGAATCTCTGCCTAAGACAGTGCAGGTTCCTCTCCTCTGTGATGGCAAGAAAATAGCTTCCAATTATATATCTAACCGCGTTGACTTAGTTTTAGTAATTGACTAGCGGGCCCGAAAAACGTTGTTTTGTATGCTCCTACATTTTCATTGTCCATCAATTGTTCTGCAGCCGTTTTATTATTTGAAATTTTATTCATGATTTTTTTTTGTTGAGTGTATATTATTTGATTTTATTCTTGCTTTTTATTTTTTTTTTATTGTTGTGTTTATTATTTTGTGGAATCGGACTGCAGCGCCACCTACCGGGCCCAATTGTGAATCTAAACCATCCTTAGACCCATTCAAACACACACACAAAATGTCATTAAAATCGGTCCAGCCGTTTAGGAGGAATTCGGTTACAAACACGTACAGAAGAATTATTATATATAAAGATATTCGGTCCCTTTCGTCATTTGCAGCCCGGGATTCATAGAACTTCTTGACTGAAACTGCATTGACTATTCGTGGGATGTTTTTATACTACCGGACAAGTAAACTTTTAAACTTCTGGTGACAAATTTACAGAGTATCATCTGCAACCGACTTCAGGCCTACCTTCTCTCAGCCACTCATGTGTGTCCGGGTTTTATTTTTCTGACGAAGTGACAACAGTTTAAGTTCAGATTCAGAATACTTGTCTGGAGGCATCTGGGGTCATACCCAAGGTAAAAGAAAAAAAATCATCCATATCTTGATATAACTTTATACCGCTTAGTGAGTTGGCGGTTATATTTTTTTATCATTCATTCGCTCTCTTTAAAAGAGCGACCAAAAATCAGTAATCAGCCCTCCCTAAGCTAAATACCTGTCGGACACCATAGAGCTATGATTACACGGGCATTTTTTCGCGTCATTTAAATGGCGCTTTGACGTAAATATCACGTCGACGGAAAAAAATGGCCGAGTGATCGCTCTTTAATGACGCCTAGGACAAATGACTACACTTTTTAACTGTTGCGTCATTTAAATGGCTGCCTCCAAAAAATGACAAGGCACGAAATTCATGCCATGCCATTTTTCTACGCAAATGACAAATGTCGCAGCATTCAATACGATATCCGTGCTTGAAATTCACTCTAATGCGACATTTTTTCCTGACGTCACAGCGACATTTAGAAAAAAAAAATGGTCGCGTAATCGTACAAGTACGGCAATAGCGACTTCATCGGATATCCACTTGGTTGTCATTGAAGAAGTTGCTGCTGCTGCTTACTCCGAAGTAGATGAACTTCTGCATCAACCATCAAAGGCGAAGTCGGAAAGAAAAGCGCATACGATTGTTTTTGCTTTTTTGCTGATAGCTTATATTTAGTCCAATCGTCGTCTTTTTCAAGACTACTTCTCCAACTGACACAAAAGCCTTTATTTTTTATTAGACTATCAAGATCGTATGCGCATACCCTAACAGCACTACGGATCCCTAAAAGATAGTACCTTTTGTGTTCACACTATACCCCTGGGCACAGATATGTAGCTCCAAACGACAAGAGCTGCGCTCATTTCTAACGATTCAGAAATTATGTGGCTTTGAAGTTTTTTCCAGGATTCGTGTGAAAATTTGGTCTATTGTCGATTTGGTATTATGCCGATTGACATGATTCAGAACGCTGCGAGACATTCAACTATTTGGCTCCTAATCCACCAGAACTGAAGGACTTCTTGATCTGAACCTTTTATAAAAATAAGGCAACCACTTGTACATTTTTCAATTGAACTATACATAGTTTTCCACTACATTAATGTGAAGTTTCTTCTAGCCCTATCGCCCGCCCCATCTATATAATGCCGTAGCAGCTGTTGGAACCTAAAAGTCCTCTAAAAAAACATGTTTCGGGTAGGGCACGTTTGTCTGCAATGCAAAAGCCCGTATTACAAAAGCCCGTATTTCAAAAGTACGTAAATCAAATGCCCGTAAACAAAAGATCGTAATTGTAGAATTTGGAATGAGTGCGAAGTTTAGTATATCTATATGCAAAGCCAACTTGTCATCTCGAATCTGATATTGAAGATCCTCTTAGTTCCAGCATTTCTGTATATAGAAACTCTGGGCAAACACGATGACCTTCTATCTGAAGACTGCCTAGACCACCTTTTCGATACGCAGAATCATAATCTTCTCTTTTATTCTGGCTCAATACTCTCGCCTTGCTGCCTATGTTCTCTTTCGCTGGACTGAAATATGGGCCATTTGCGTTGTTGGCCTCTTATGTAGGTATGCGAATGCACACGCACAGTAGCGAGTGTTTTTACTCTCTAAACGAGACTCTCAAGTCTCAATCTCACTCAAGTATGTAGAACTGTGATTCTTATCGCAGGTGGAAGTCTCAGAAAGTTGTATAGAACACCTAACCTAAGGTCTATATTAATATATTCATATAAGAAAAAAAATGAGGGTTTGCATGTTACCTAATACCTCGAAAACTACTGGAGAGATTTCAATGAAATATTTACGAAAATGTTTCTTAAGACATCGAGAAGGCTTTAGCCAAATTTTTATATATTGCCACAAATACTCTTTGGGACAGTTTTTGACGAAAGTGTATATTTTGTTCTAACTTCACTGCCTTTGGTATGCCTTTGTGCAGCACTATAAGGATTCGAAAGATGGCCACAGACATCAACTAGACCAAAGTCTCTAGAGTCTAGAATATAGCCATAGCCACGCTGTTTGATGACGGACATGGCGGTCTAAAATTTTCTGATGCCTTTTAGACTTTAAACTAAAAATTCGTCAAGGCTTTAGTATCTACCATTGACTTGACATAATTCCAGGATGTTATATTTCTGGAAACTTGACCATTGCGACCGAGAAAAAACAAAGTTTGAGGAGTGCTGATTGTGTCGGATTGTATAACTAATCGGTACCGAACTTTGTCAAAATCGTCGACATCTTCAGTCTTCTCATCATTGGTAAACTATTTCACAATCGCAACAAATTACCTACCCTTGGGATGTTAAGTAATCATCGTCATACTTTTTTGTATGACTTCTGGTATTTCGATTGGTTTATTATGTTGCCAGGGAACATAAAAAAAAATCGTACGCGTCGGAGCCATAAGAATTAAATTTCATACATTCCAAGTGTGCTTTGAATATAATTTTGCTAGCACTTTGGAAAACTATAAAAAAATGGCTGTATTTGACATAAAATGCAAAAATCCATCAATTTTATTGAGTAAATAATGGCTCTCTTCCAGATGCATCTTTTAAGTATCTAAAAGAGGCAAGTATCTGCTAAATCCATTATTATTTGATAGCCCATTAAGAGCATACAAGTTGTTAAATAAAGCCCCACTTCCAACTTCTTACTACCGTCCTTCCTTGTCAGGTGTATATACCTACTCGAATATACAACAGCACCTAATCTCATAACTCCACTTGACATTATGAAATTGCTCGCATTTATAGCACTATTAAATGAAATTAATTCCCAAGTGAATTCAACACACGCATTTACTTTTTTTTTTATTATCCTTTTTCGCACACCTACCTCATGTTTTGGTAAAATTAAATGAAATTTAATAAATAAACACGCAAAGTAAAATTATTTACTGCCGCACTTCTCAGGTTCGTCACGAACCTTATAAACTTTCAGTTTTCTGTTATCTTTTATTGTTTAGTCCTGAATGTGAATCCCAACAGAGACGCATCGTTTATGCGTGTGTTTATTGCGAAAAGGGTGAATATGAAAAAAAAAAAAAAAGAAAACAAAAATATATTACAAACATTAGGTCACATACCTAATCTTAAATACCATCACCCGCATTGGGAGGTTATTTATGCCAACAAGGGTACAGTAGGTATTGACAGACAGATTTTACCAAACAATTTACCTGCTTAAAAACTTTTGGATGTCGAAAGTTGCCACAAGTGTCAACGAACTAAACTAACAGAATGGAGTTGTACAATCATTGCAAAGAAAAACAAGGTTTTCCTCGGGGGAGAAACAGCCTCTGTAGAATTCTGTGTTCACCGCAAACTGTCACATTATGTCATAAGGAAAAAGGAAGTTCTGTGATTAGTTTTCGAAAAAAAAACCGTAGGAAGCGATGGGCTATTTAGCCAGAAGTTATGGGAAGATAAATTTCAACTAGTTTTACAAAGTGATCGATATCTGTACATAAAATGCCACCATGACCTTTAAAGTATGCAACATAAATAAAATTGACCGAAAAGTGGTTTGCATTCAAACTTAATTTTATGTGTAAGGTTAGGAAAGTATATGTATAAAAATACTGCCGTCATAAAGTGTTTTATTACATTTTTTCTGTTAAATAAATATTATAGTTGTGTATAGCTAATAGACTTAAAAAAAAAACATATATAGAAGTGCGGCAATGTTTTCTTTTATTCGCATTTGAGTCCGTAAGGACTTCAATAGAATCCCCAAGATCCAACGTCGTCAAATCACTCCATCTTGGAGGATTGGCCTTAAGTCTTTTAATAAAGAGATTATGTTGTTCCCGCACACTTTTGTGGTAGTTAAAAGGTAATGATATGATTATGATGATGATTACCCACAAGGGTTCTCACACTAGCCTCTCACTATCAATCAACTCCTACTCTCACGTCCACTTTGGGGATAAACGGTATGTCCTCTGGCAATTGGATACAAATGGAATCAACTGCGATTCCTACAGTTTCAGACAGGTCGAACTATCTAAGTACCATCACTATAGGCGCTGCTTCGACATATTCGGATTCCAGGTCTATAGGGATCTCCAATAATAAGCGAGGGTATTGGAAAACAGTTGGTGGAGGATGAATACTTAATGGGCCAACGGTAGCGCTCATATCTCGAGGTGCGTCACTGCAGACCTTCTTCCTAGGATTATATGCCCCTATTATGTAAGACAACTCAACTTAGTTGAGTTGAGTTGTCTTAAATTCAACTCAACTTTCACACAACCCAAACTAACTAGCAACTTATAGACAACCACTACCATCTTTGTTGTGTTTTGACAGACAACTTTTCTATGAAGGTTGTGTATTACAATACGGACAATACCGAATTTTGAATTAAATAAAACCAAGAGACAACTCAACTCAACTCAACTGTAGTTACACAATAGGGGCAATAATTTAAAACTGGTATTGTAGGTTGTGCGTTGCGTCGAAGTAATTTGTAGGAAGAAGCATCTACAAGCCTCGGAAAAAAACGTATTTACTGTTGACAATTCTACAAAATGAAATTAGGAAAATGATCCTCGCATATGAGGCCCAAGACTGCTACAAGGCAGACATAAATGCCATCTAGGAAGTGAGATGAGATGCATGCATATTCCGGTGGATGATGTAGGCAGCTGTCAGAGATGTGGGTTTGTCACAGTCTGTAGACTTAGGCAAACGTATTTAGATAATCCGCATCAATGCTTGTAACGAAACGTCCCCGTTCGTCACACTTTAATGTGACATAGAAGATTTTTATTCGTCACTTATAAGTCACACTGACTAAGTGAACGGAATTGCATGAGTACCCGAATGAAATTGCCATTCGGGGAGACTTGTCTACTTGTTGATCGTACCAATCTCGTGTACCAGATAAGGCTCCCGTATAGAAATTGACTTCGGTCAGTGTTCTAAATTTTTGGTGGACCGTTGTGCCGCATTTTGTAGTACGGAGCCACGCTTGCCGCTGGGCCTCATATTGGAGCTACGATTTCGGTTGGACCGCATACCTACTGTATACTCAACGTTAGCCTCAACTTAGGAATTTAATCATTATTAAGTCAATCATAAGACATTAGTTGATAATTTGGTTACTGAAATAAAGAGTACCTCTTAACCAAAGTTTGTGTTTCTTTGAGCAAATCCTGGATCCGGAGGGTAAAACCTCGGCCTCAGAAAATGCACATCACATGCTACATTCGCGAACATTACCCTAAGATGCACTCATGCACTCCACAGAAGAAAAGGACGAAGCTACCAAATACTGTTTCTACGAGCTAATCGGAAGGACCTACAAGCAGTTCCCGAAATACGGCATTAAAATCGTCCACGGAGTACAACTTTGATAGGGCAGTGTTGGCAAGTATAGAGCCTACAAGACACTATCTACGTATGGTGACGGACTTAGCCTAATTAACAGTGACAACAGTGTCAGAAGTTCATCATTAATGACGCGACTGATATGCTGGATTTCACTCAACGACGAAACCACTAGTTTGTTGGGCAATGTCGACTACCAAATGTAACGATTAAGAAGAAGCATATAAAATGGCAGACGCTGCAAAAGAGGACTACAGTTACTTTCGAATTCTACGAGCAAAAGAGACATCGGATTTTCTCAGGAAGAAAAAGAAAGAGCTAAAGATTGCTTATCATTCGCCTAAGATGATGGGCGGATGCAGAAATATGTTCCTATAAGATTTCTAGTGGAACTCGAATCTCGACAACACCGCAGAAAGGCTGGTTCTAAAAGGTATCAAAAAGGAGACCTCATGGGACTTAAAGTGCGCAACTGGAGGGATTTAGCTGAGGACCGTGCTAACTGGAGAGGCTAATAAATTGAGGCCTCTGTTCCATCAAAACCTCCATTGTTTCTTTGAGAATGTGGCATGCGAAACCAAATGCCCTTGAGACCATGTTCACATACTTCTAAAGAAACAAAACTCTCCGTTCCTTGGGCTAAGTAAAACGTTTTCTCTTTCGACGGAATGTCGTAAATGTCGTAACCTTATACAGAACTTTCTTCATGCATCAGTCATGACTTCTACGTATCTGCTTAAAATATAATATTAATGTTATGCATAATTCTCATTATATCACCGTTGATGTTCTCATTTTTCGCGTTGCCAAATTGCCATATTGTTTGCCAAAAAATTCGTAAACCTTCTAAAAAAAAAATTTTAAAATAGCAAAAAAAATAATCTACTGCTGATATAAATTATACATATAAACTACATTCTCTTATAAGGATGAAACCAAAAAATCCACATTCATTATTACCTATTTATTAATCACGTGGCATGGTCAACAAAAACAGAAAATCAGTCAAAATTAAATAAATTGCATTATAAATCAAACTTATCCCATCAAATAAATTTATGGTCATTATTAATAGATAAATACATAAATTATTACTGTTAATCTTGATAATCTTATGGAATGATGTAAACAACATTATTTTTACTCAACATATAAATAAATCACAACTAATTTGCCATTTGAAATGCGCTCCATATAAACCTACAATTCTTTTTGTTTATACATTAATCTGGCTTAAATTTAAATCCCATATGACCTGGAAAAGTATAATAATACATTTATTATGTATTAATTATGCCCAACAATTAGTAATACAAATTGGCTAAATAAATTAAATGCTTTTAGACTACAAACTCCAACCACTATATACATATTGTTTTAATACCATGAGCGTCATGTAAATAATATCCACCGTTTATTTATTCGCATAATTCCACACTACAAATAGAAAAAATAAGTTCATTTGCATTTGGATTGGTTTACACATAGAACGCTAGTTGGATGCTTTGAAAATTTATTAATTGGTGCTTAAAAAATTGCCGCTTTCGAGAGTCGAAATCTAATGAATCTACAGCACATTACGTGTGTAGGACGTAGGTATCTATAGGAAGAGCTATTTGTAAATTTTGATTGAATTGACTTTAAATTTGATTAAAATGGCTCTTGTAAGCGATTAGATAGATATAATTATAAAATATTCAATGGCACTTGGACAGTATAAAGTTTAATTAAAATAAGCAAGTAATTATTCGATTTCCAAGGCTTGCCAGTTAAGTTGGTAATTCACTGGGAAATGTAGACATTTGGAAGTATTTGTATACTAGATAGAAAGATAGATAACTATTTACATACAGAAGATGAATCAAATTTCAACATAGTTTACACTGATAACCTACAAGAATTTAGACAAAATGAATTACTTTGGATTACATTTAATAGACAAATGTCTACCACGATATAACTTCCGACAAAACGATTTAGCCAAAAAAGAATCCGCATCCCAATTCATGATGCCAAGACCATTCTGCGAGCTACCAATTAACACTATAAAAAGTAGTGTGAAAACCTGGCTGGACGAAAAGAAGATCCATTTCTGGAGGATTACCGCAGGAAACAGGCAAGCCAAAAACTTCATGCCAAACAGTTCCCACAAAAAAAACGAAACAACTAATACAATTAAATAGAAGTCAGATTCGATTGGTCACAGGGCACTGTCGAGTCAAAAAAACACCTGATGACCATGGGTATAGCACAAGACAACACTTGCAGACTGTGCAACGAGGACGCAGAAATAGCAGAACACATATTATGTGATTTCAATTGTTTAGCCAAAACACGTCAACGTTATCTAGATAAATCCTACCTCGAAGCAGCGGACATAGCTACCAGCACACCAGCTAGCAGCCTTTATAACAAACTGCGGCATCATAGATATGAGCTATAAATGGAGGACATCACAATAGGCCCACTTTTGGCCGCAGTGATCTGGGATTTAATATACCACCTCCCCCCTTTAAATACTTATCTTAAAATACTTCTCCCGGGAAAGACGAACCTATAAGGCTTCAACAGCACCCCGAGATGCTTGCAGATGTATGTTTGTTCTGCACTTAAATTGCTGCAAATTGTAGTTTTATGGAAATATGTATATCCACAGAAAGCGAGTTCCAAAGTATGCTTGTCCAGGCCGATGATAATACTTTTACTTGTTTTAATTAAAAAAGCAATGTTTCAACTACAAAATCCATCAAAAATTACCAACAATTCCTGTTCGGAATAAGTCAAGATAAAGCTTATTCATTTCAAATAGTCCGCTTGTCCATTAAGTGGGTCGCGGGTGTAGGTTGCTCAAGTGGACCATCCATAGCTCTCGATCCTCCGCCATCGACTTCAGATCATCAAGGGCAATCCCCATACGGGTAGAGGAGAGATTATGGACTTGATCTAACCATCTCAACCTAGGTCTACCCAGATGACGCCTGCCCGATGGTACGGATTCCATAGCACGTCGTGGTCATGCGTTTAACATGACCAAACCACCGAAGCATGGACCGCTCCGTCTGGAGAAGTAGCTGCTAGACATTGAGTTCCTCACGTGTTGTGGTATTTCTAATGCAATGCAAGGAGAAATCTCATTTCGGCAGCTTGTATCCGGGATCTTATTCTTTCGGTCATTACCCAAACCGCATAACAGAATGACTAAGCTGTCTCAAAATTGACCCAGCCTGACCAATCCTACAGGAAAACTCGCCATTGCTCCTTCCATCACTAGTGACCCCGAGATACTTAAACTTCTCCATCTGTTTCAATGGGACTCCACTAACATGCAGAGTACATTGAACAGGCGTTGTGGAATTGTCTAATTTTGACTAATCTTTACATGAACACTCCCGGGCCAATACCTTATAGTACGAAAGTTACAACCCTGCACCCACCGTATAATTTCCTTCGCTGAGGACTAATCTGCAATTGAAGTAGATATGCGGGGGCGGGGAGCTATGAAGAAGACGAACATTTTTCTCTTTCACGTGATTCTTAATTCAAAGAGAAGCCCTATTTTTGGATGTTACTTCTACCCCCTACTACATTTCTACATAAAAAGCTTAAAAAATGCTGTGAGGACCCCTCCGATTCTTACAAGCCCATATAGATATTCGGTTGTGTCATCTATAAACATGATAATGGTTGAGGGCTAAAATTGCGTCCGTCACAGTTTCGAAAAAATGTAGCTGTTTGCCGTCCCAAAAAAATCATAATGTTTTTTCAAACCCTTTTTTTTTCGATTAGATTTCAAAGTTTTCTAGAGAGACCTTGGTTATATAATTTTAAGAAAAGTGCACTTCTGTCTATTGTTTCGAAGGCTGCACAACAAGAAGTATTTGTAAATTTTTTTTAACTTCGACAAATCTCGGAAAAAATCTATGTGAACGTTCAAAAATTCGAATTGGTGCTACTCAGGGGCTTGCAGGTTTTGAGATCTCTGAGATCTAGTCCGATTCAAAACAGTGTTTTTAAAATTATATCCGACTGGTCCTATTTGCTATACAAAGCTATACAGGATGGTTTTCTTAAATTCCATATCTGACATTCGATGAGTCGAAAGGAGGGAATGGGAAATTGTTTCATTTGTATCATGTAGGTTTCGTAAAATGCAGTTGTGCTCGGAAAAGTCTCTAACGATTCCGATAACATTTTTTAATTCGTTCCGATTCTTAATTAAATTTCAAAGAACGGCTTACTTAAAAAATTAGTACTTTTTTTACAAAGAATTTTGCACTCGAATTCCTAAAAAAAAGGTGTAGGTACCTAGAAAAGTATCTGAAACACGAAATTATCCAAAACACAAAGGGCCTTACCAATAATCATATGTAATCTTGAACTTAAATATCACAAAAATAATTTCATATGGAAATTTTCGCCATTGTGACTTCGTAAAAGTTAGGCTGGACACTAAAAATGATTATTAGTACCGCGGAAAAATCACAACAGCATTTTGGAATGGTCATGGCGACGTTTTTTTTCAAAGGACCAAATTGTGAAACATCTTTGAATCCATCATGGACTGAAGATGACCCCGGCGATCTCCCAAATGAGATCAAAGATCTTCGGGTTTCCACAGTATCCAGGGGTGTTTTAAAAAAGCCAAGCTTCTTAGCGCTAGCTTTAAGACCGGAATGTATACTTTGGAACCCAGCTGGCGAAGCGTGGGGTAGTGAATGGCAAAATTGTATGTCCGAAAACAGCTTCAGTACAAGCTATTGCACCGCTTCACAATTTTTTTTGTAAATGTGTAATATGTATTTGCAGGTTTTAGGCTTCTTTAAAAATACGAAAAATTCACCAGTTTTCAATTTAAAAAATTATGTTTTCGTTCAAATTTTTTAATGCATATGAAAATTAATTTTTAAAGGGAGAGTAGGTCGACTTTAAAACGTCTTTCAGCGTTCTGATTGTGACACTATTGGTTACTTAAGGTTGGGCGGGGAAGGGTTATAGGTGATAAAGGGGCGTGGCACTCATATAAACAAAAAAAAACAAAAAAAAACTTTCAAAATTGTATATCTTGAAAACCACCGAAAAGATTGAGCTCAACTTTCCTAACAATATTCGCCTTTAAGTGTTCCTAACAGGTTTGGTTACATTTTGACAAATAATGCGCCACCTTCTTTACAGAAAAAAAACCTTACAAGCGCTTTTCCCCCAAACTTCAAAAAGTAGTAGATCGATTCGACCTAGCAAAAAAAAAAAAACCAACAAAATCAATCTTTCGCCGCACAACCCACCCATCACTCTCTTGCACATAGTCAGTCTCTTTCTAACGCCGAATTCCCACAGCTCTTTATATCATAAGCTGCTTCAAGAGTGCCGTAATAGAGTCTGCTGTTCTAGTCGAGGTTCTCAAAATTATGTAGGTATGTATCTACCTTCCTTTAGCCTGGTGATATACAAAGTGAGATATGTAAATGCCAATTAAGATTATAGGTAGGGCTATTGTATGTATAGTTGCTTGAGGCCTAGAACTTTTTCTTTGACTCTCCTATAGCTATCAGTGACGAATATTTCAAGTATTGAAAAGTAGGCGGCGATTATGGGTCTGGCTGTTAACGAGAATAAAACGAAGCAATTTGCCATCGAATAAGGGTTCTCAATATCGGTGACTCAGACAAAATATCACTATGGACCTTAAGGACAAAATGAATCAATGTAGCTTCATGGATGGATCGATTTGCGTTCCCGTTCGTTCTTCTTTGGTCCATTGAAAATACTTCATAATCTATGTATATCCAAAGATGGGGATACGTACATATGAAAGTAGACGGGCATTCTGTAGAATTCTGAACTCTGAAGCTTTACCGTCTCTTGTAACTATAGTTTCAAAACTGACATTACATCTGTAAAGTCATAATATCCAATTTCAATGCCTAGGAATTCGAAGAACGATTCCACGTGCGGCCTTCTGAATAATCTCCTTTCATTGCTTAATCAAATCACTATTATCTATCAGAAACAATCAAAAACTCAAATGCATTTCTTGGTCTAGCAATATGTGACCCAAAACTGCGTTTGCCATTATTCATTCAATGACCTCTGACATACATTTAAAATCCCGTGTGACTAAGTAGAGCACATCTCGGCAGATGTTTATTACATTCGGTCTACAAATCAATCACAAAGACCACTCCCCACATTAGCCGCTATAAAATCTCAACAACACAAAAACGAAACCAAGTCTACATACCCTCTATGGGTAAATGCTATTCACAGTTCACTGAACTATTGTCGTACCCTTAAGAACCTATATGCGCTGCGCCCTTAGGCAAATAACAGGTATTTTAGCGTGCGTACACTCAAGTACATCCACCACTTATGTGCGCGGGGCAATATTGCTCCAATGATTACTTCCACTAAGGGTTTGTCGAAGTTGCTTCCATTTTACTGCCCCATTTCATTCAAATTACAGAGGAAAGCGGTCTTAGAAAGAAGACTGTTCAACTAAAAGCCGAGGAAAACATTTTTTATGTAGAATTTTTTTTTATTTGTATAACCTCAATAGAATTTTGCTCTTTCTATTTGAAATTGCGAGCGCGCGCGAAAATCAATCAATCGACGACGGGGTTGACGGGGTTGCGCCAAAACGAAGACTGAAAAGGCGGAAGCGGCAGCGGCATCCCCATAGAGAATCCTCTTAAAAATCAATTACGCCATCGAACGCACTTCAATGCACAAATGAATTTCATGTGAAGTTCAATTGAATATACATGGAATAAAAAATAAAGAAGGAAAGAAAAAAAATATTCTTTTGTATCTGAAATAGACAACCAAATGACTTGAAGTACCACATTTCGATTCATTGCTCGCAATGGGTGGTAGCTGGTAGCTTCCTACCTTCAAGTATTCTTCTTTTTTTTTTTTTTTGTAGAATTCTAAATTATGCTCTCAAATTAGATTAAGGATACGAGTATATCGGAGGAGGATACTGGATACAAATCGCCAAAAGCTGTTTTGTGTCGAGATTTTATTGCTTTTAAATACAGCCAACGAAAAACAAAATCGTCCTTTGTCATAATAGAGTTTTAATTGACATGCTCCCTTAAGCCCCTCAAGGATACACGTGTATTTGTATAGATTCTTGATTATCACGGCTGAGATGAGTTTAGGTTATCTAGATAAAAGTACGATAATTGGACGTAGGTTACTTAGGGAAAACTACGATACCATCGGTTATGTAGTCGGTACCCATTAAGGACGCAAATTTAATTTAAAGTCAACAAGAGACCAAATAAAATCACACACTTTCCGTCGAGACACAAAACATGTTGTTTTCGTTGCGAGAATACCTACTCCTTAAGTAATTAGTTAACAAATTCCAAAACAAATATTGTCTAGTCCTTGATTTTGTTTTAATGATGGTATACGGTGTATGCAAGCCGCCATCCTCCCCCACCCCAGTGAAAGTCCTTGTTAAATACACTCTTGCCGAGGCAACAAAATACTCCCTAATAGTCGTTAGTTAAAGCCAGTACAAGACAGACACTCATTGCCTTACTGCTTGACTTTGTAATGTTTACAGTTTGATGTCAGTTTTCTTTTCTCCTTACTTTGAGTTGAGTTTACCTCGCCTTTTCTCTTATTGGTATCTCTATCTACATATATACACAGGAGGGGGAGAGAGAAAGAGAGAGAGAGAGAGATGCCAAGGTATTGCCGTTGCTGCCTCCATTCGTATTTCTTTGATTATGAAAAGTTTTCCTATACTTAGATGGCGATGATGTCGTCTGGTGGAATTGTTCTACTTTTCGATGAGTCAAGAGGATGTTACTACACAGGAGGTAACTACCATGCCAGGATATGACTTTTATTTTCTTTTTGAAATTTACTTACTTCCATACTCTCTAACTGAGTGACTTTAGCTGTAGTTGAAGCGTTAAGTCGGGATTTCTTTGTATAGCACTCGTATATTTGCACAATTTGCACATTTAGGACGAATAAGTTATTGTGGAAGTAGGTCATGTGATTTGGTGCAGTTGAAACCGATTTCCTTATAGGAAATGTACATATAGTTGGTGTGATGATAGAGTTGGATCTGTTTGTGTATTGGATATAGGATGCAGTGTTTAATATTGATTCAGATAAATTCAACTCCATCAATCCATTAGCTTGCGGGTATACCTACTGAATTCGTTGAGTGGCCACGCCTCCCAAGGATGTCGCACTCGTTGGAAGTGCATATTTACATTAAATGCATCGTTTATTTAAGCACAAGGGAATATGCACAGAACACTAACACAAATGTATTTCTAAAGTCGATGTTTACTCTATGCGAATGGGTCTTCTCGAAAACCACTTAAGTGCATATCAAATTTGGCGCAGTGAGTTTGTATAGTTACTATTAAATTGCTGGAAAGTCAAAATTTGTCATTTTTTTTAAAGCCATCGTACGATGAAGCCACTTTTCTATTTCGGCCATTTTTTCCATTTGTGAACATGTACATATTAAATTTTTGCCTTTTTACTAAATTTGGCACTTTAAAAACTATTTAAATGCATTACTTTTGACGGCTTTTACAAAAAGATGTTTCATTACTTTATAATGTGCTACCTACCACTTCAAGGCGCTTCAATAATTTTGATTAATTTTTTGGTGCCCAATTTTCAAAAGCAGCCATTATTTTTTAGGTTTTCGATTTGGTAAGAAAATCTTTCAATAGTGCTTCCTGACTGAGTTCAACTGCAAAACTTTCAAAGTTTTCGAAATTGTCCAAACATTCTACGAAGTCTTCGAAATATTTTATGAATTTTTCACTGTGAGCTTTAAATATTTATGAAGTTTTCAAGGCCAAACTTTTCAAAGGAAGGAATTGAGAAGTCAAAAACTCCAAAATGAAGGTTTAGACTTGGAGCTTAGTCAACTTTGATTTCTGTAAAAATATACAAGTTTTAGGCGTACCGGATCATTGGTTAGTAGGTAGATACTACTGAGCGAAAGGTTTTAGGAAAAGCAAAAATTAGGCCTTAAGTTTTTTTTTTCACTGCGTCAACTCTCGCGAACGTCTGACAAACTTACAACAGTATAGGTAGTCGTAGTCTAGTGAAAAAAGCTTCTAGATCAAGAATTGTAGGTCCATTCGTACCAACATTAAAATGAAAACACCATAACCAATGATTATAAGAAACAAGGCCGAGGGTTCTGTACAAATACAATACGCACAGAATTCCTCCATCAATGTGGTCCTAAGTAGATACCTTTCAGCTGGATTTTACTTCGTTCGTTTAGTGTTGTCATGTTCGATTGAGGTTATGATCCTACGAACTCCGTCAATGCACCATTCAATGTTCGGATAAAAGACAGACAGGTCTGAAGGGCCCAACTCCTAGAATCCTTCGCATCCGTCGCCGCAGTCCACAATTGGAATCTTTAAAACAATTTGCCATTTATTAAATTAAAATATCCACAAAATTTGTTTGATTTAACTGTTATCTTTGTTAACAAAAATCCCAAATCGATCCGAATGGGAAAACGGTAATTTGTGCAATAACTCCGCAATCGAAATCTATACAGATGGCTCTAAAATGACGGAAGGCACGGGTGTGGGAGTCTTCTCCCCATCACCTGCTCTCCACCTCGCCTTACGCCTCCCCGACCACTGTAGCGTTTTTCAAGCGGAAATTATGGCTATTCGCGAAGCAGCATGCCGACTTGCCTTATATGAGATAGACGGGAAAACTACCACTTTTTATATAGACAGTCAGGCAGCCATAAAAGCCTTGAATACACCAACAACCAGATCAAAGTTGGTAAAACAATGCCGGGAATCTCTTAACGAGATTGCGGATAGATGTTCAGTCACCCTGTGCTGGGTTCCAGGTCACAGTGACATTCCTGGCAACTGCAAGGCGGATGAATTTGCCAGACAAGGCAGCGGCCTTCATATAACTGATATCAGCGAAGAACCGCACGCTCCACTGCAATCAGTAAAAACCCTGCTCCTCGAGGAAGCATTAAAAATCACCAACAATAGATGGAATAGTATTAGCACCTGTATATCATCCAGACAAATCTGGCCAAAATTAGACGCCAATAGAACTAAAAAACTCCTTTGTATCAATAGAAGCAAAATTAGCTCCGTCGTAGGAATATTAACAGGGCACTGTCTGATAGGTAGACATGCCCGCAGAATGGGAGTACCCTATAACGATTTCTGCAGAAGCTGCATGGATGAGGAGGAAGAGGAGACCACCATTCACCTCCTCTGCTCCTGCCCGGCTCTTGCCACTTTACGCATGGCTACCTTAGGGGCTTATTTCTTTGAGGACCTGAGCGATCTGTCCCAGACCGATATTTGCTGCATCAGCAAGTTTGTTACAAAGTCGAATTGGCTTCAATAAAATATCATCACACAACTCAGTCGAACTTTCAGACTCCGTCAGAGGAGATAGGCGGAGGGTTAGACTGTTTCGGTCACCCTCCGTCGCTCTCTCCTGCCGCAGCCTACCCTAATCTGCACCAGCCACCCTCTTACTTACGGACTGTCAGAGGCTACCAGCGGGGGGTTAGACTGTTTCGGTCACCCTCTGTCCGTTTCCGACTACGTCCACATAGAACTTTCAGACTCCGTCAGAGGAGATAGGCGGGGGGTTCAGACTGTTTCGGTCACCCTTCGTCGCCCTCTCCTGGCGCAGCCTACCTTGATCTGTACCAGCCACCCTCCTTACTAACGGACTGTCAAAGGCTACCAGCGGGGGTTAGACTGCTTCGGTCACCCTCTGTCCGTTTCCGAAGACTAACCGACAAAGAGAAGGGCTGTCTACACCAATACCTCACCACCTCACCACGACAATTCGAAGACCCCGTCAAAGGCAACAGACGGGGGGTTGGACTGCTACGGTCACCCCTCGCTCTATCACCGATGACAAATAACGATATCCACCTTCGGTACCAAACAGCAGGTGGGAGTGCTTCAATAAAGATTTTCTGCTCAGTACCAACCTATGTCTAGCGAACTGATCGTCAAGGGGAAACAAACGGGAGGCAGACTGCTACGGTTGCCCCCAACCTTTTCCCAGCAGACGAGACATTCACCGACTCCTGGCCAAGCAGCAAAGCCTACTGATTCAATCACCCACCTCTGCCACGCACCAGTCTCCCTCCCTAGTGATGGCCGCGTCAAAGGCAATAGGCAGGGGCAGACTGCTGCGGTCTCCCCCCACCTTGACCCGATGACTAAGCCGAAACCAGGTGATGACTCTCACATAGGATTCGACTGCCTCAGTCACCAACAAAAACCTCCTAACGAGGTAGAAGCACCCAAAGGCGCAAATAGCAAATAGCGCTAACAGAATTCCCTAAGGTAATGCCCGGCACAAAGAACCATTCTGGCCAACTCCCCCCCCCCGTGGTATCACGATGGACCAAACTATGGTCTAAGTGTGTCCCCCTTTTTGGGGACAGCCACCTTACCTAACCTAACTGTTATCTGCAGCAGCATTTGATAGTTTCTGTCATTATTTTAATATTTCTACCAATGAAAGTGCGTCCTTTAATGCTGTCCCAACTGTCAACGGATGCGACGGATAAGTAGAAAGTAAACCTACTTTATCCGTCGCATCCGGCACATACGTTGCTTATGGGTCACTTTCCATAAGCTGGTGTGTATCCTATCAACCTGTCAGTCCTGCCGCAATGGACCGACTCTATCGGTCGGGGCCTCAAGAACTTAAAAATTCAACAACTTACAGTAAAAGTAATCCATTGTATAATACTATAGATACTAATGGCAATCTTATCTTAAATGAGCACAAGTCAGCTGTCAAATTGGTTGTCACTGGAAAAGAGTTACCAATTCAAAACAAAAAAAAAACAATTTGTTAACTTTCTCGTATATCTACTGACGTAGGAAGAGAAAGATATTGTTTTCGTAAAAAATTTCGAACTCGAGATTTTGATCAATTCTGATATTACGATGATAGGGGAACTCAAAAAAGTGGGTCTCGCAATTCTGTCCGTCCGTATGTCTGCCCCCCCCCCCCCCCCCCTTGGGGAATTCAAACGCTTGGACGGTTTTGTTTAAAACTTCGTATTTAGAGTTTGTGAGCTTCCCGCTAGGAGGCCTTTTTTTTACGCTAGCCCTAATATTAACGCTATGTACTTCCCATATAAAAATGTTACGAATTATTAAACAATTAAGATTTTTTCGAAAACGGCTCTAACGATTTGAACCAAAATTGTTAGTTGAGTTAATGTACGCATGCTTAACATGACTGCATATCCAGTTTTTCGCTAAAAAGTCCAACAACGGCAGTTTTGAAAATTAGCTTTTCTCGAAAACGGTAAAAACGATTTTAACAAATATTTTTTTAAGATACTATCGTCATTTTTAACTTGATAATTCAGTTTTTCTCTAAAAAAGACTGCGTCCTGTATCTACCCAAATCCCTAATAATAGTATGTATATGTATACTTTAAAAAACTGTTCATATCTCAAAAACGTCATTTTCGATTATGATAAAAATATATCTGGCAGGTAATGCTTAAATCAATGGTAATACCTTTTGCTCAATTTTGAGCTAAACAGTTACAAAACAGTGTTTTTTGAACCATGAAGGCGTCCTTCGATTTCCACCCCAATCGCTAAAAATGGTACTTTAAAAATTGCTCATATCTCGAAAACGCCAATTTCGATTTAGATGAAAATGTAACTGCTAGGTAATGTTTATATCCTGAAGAATATGTCGTACTCAGTTTTCAGCTAAACAGTTTAATAACAGCACTTTTCGAATCCAAAGTTGTAACATTTGACAACGTGTCAAAAAAACCTCTCCAACGATTTTGATCAAAATACATATTTAAGACAACATAAGCAAAGCATTCTACACATGATAAAGAAATCACAGATCACAGAGAAAGATTTGGTGTGCGTAACTGGAGGCAGGTATAGTTAGGGGCCGAGGTGGCTGGATGGGCTTCTTGATGGAGGCCGTGGGCCACCACGGACTGTGAGCGCCATGTTAAGTAAGTATGGAAGGACGCATCTGCTCAGTCTCAGAATATAAAATAATACATCAATTCATGATTCCCTAAACATATATTCAGAAATTCTCTACGCTTCATTACATACTTTAATGATTATGTACTGCAGTTGCAGATGACAATTTTGCAAAAATCAATTTCTATCAGTTGCTTTCAATGCGGGAAAAAATACGAGATTGAATTGCTGTGGTGTGGGTGCAGAATTTACGAGCGTGAATTCTAACCTTGGTGCGCTGTGAATTCTGCACATGTGTTTTGAGCAAAATTCCACAATTTTTCGCATAAGGCCTGAAATTATAGGTCCCTTGCACTCTTCCTTAAATTTAAATAAACGAATATTTGTTAAATACGAGGACGAGGCATTTTATATTAACTCAACATTTTCATTGCAAGTAGTCTTATATTGTTCATTGTTCTTATTGATATATTTTTAAATTTATATCTAATCAATGTTTTTTTTTTCTTTTTTTTTTTTACAGATTAATTTATCAATGTTTTGCGAGCCAACAAAATCTGCACGAAGTATGTATACCTAACTACTACTAAAATGATTTCAAAAATTGCGTTTAATACTAGCATTGGAAGACAGGCTACTAAATTGATGATATTGCTCCCAGTTAATACAAAACTGTAGATGGACTTGTGGCTATTATCATTCTAGAGTTGGGTCTTGGTTCCTGAAAATCATCGGAGTTAGTTCATATGAACTAAATCCAACATTTTGTGGAAATTAGTTAGAACGTGGGAATGCGTGCTTATCTGAGCGTGTGCTTATTCGAAATGGAGACTTTAATTGAACGAATACGCAATTTGGCCAGATATTGTTTTCCATTACTAACCTCAGAGTTTGTGAAAGTGTCACCACTTTTCAAAAAAATGTTTCATGTATATGTAGAATCGCTATAATATACAGTCTGTCACGAAATTGTTTTTACAAATTTCTTGACAAGCTCATTTTTGCGTATTTTTTATTACTTTCATAATGTAGTATTTTTTGTTAGTGTTCGTTAGTAGATATATTAATAAAAATAAATTTATTAAAAAAATTAAGTAAAACATCAAAGAAGCTCTTTTGTTTTATAAAGAAACTGTCTAAATTACCAGTTGTTTTCCTTTGTAAAAACAATTCCTTGACAAACTGTTTATAGGACTCTAAAAGTGTCGCATACCATTTTGGCAGTTGCTTTTGTATTTTGGATCCGAACTTTACGCCATATTTTATCCAAAGATTGCGCTTAATATACACACCTTGGAATTGCCCAGGAATTGTATTGCCTAAATATAGTCTTGCCAATCAGGACACTGCACATCAATGTTCTAAATTTTAGCTGTCATTATTGACGAGAACCCTGGGGCGTTTTTTGGATACATGCCTTCTTTTATTTCTTGGTGAGTTCTTTAGCTGTAATAGCAGGACTAGGGCCGTCACCTTTACACGTTTCAGTCCCTTCTTGATAATCATACTCGTCTTTAAAATACTCAGCAAAAACTTTTACTTTGCCTTGGCTGCTTTTTTCCCAGTTTCATTACTTGCTCCTTGCTGTCGGAATAATAAGCTAAAGGCCTGTTCATTTTCTTTGTTGCTTTCTAGATTTATTACTCTGTAGGCACTGTCATGCTTTTTAAGGTCTTTAAAGCTTATGTAGCAAGGTAAGTACATAAAAAGTAATCCAAGTAGCTATATATATACTAGCCCTTTGAAATATCTGAAGGCAGTTCGATATTCCAAACTTTATTACTGCATAGGCTAAAATTTAAATGGACGATTTCATGCAAATAAACTTTAAATTGTATCCCAAAATAAAGACCAAACTTTAAATACTGATGTATCCACATTGATAAACCACTTATCACTTGTCAAGCGGAAATTAAATATTCTTCAATCCCAAAACTAAATCCTTAAAAATAGCAAAGGACAAAAAAAACCTCACACACAAAATCAGTCCTTTTTCTATGTACTTCACATACAATGGGCAGAAATTCCCATTCAAAAAAAGGGTCTCTTAGGAAACAACAAAAGATTCTCATCTCCTTTACTATCCAACAGGTAAACCCAGTAAAACTTGCAAAAATAACCGTCATCCGACCAAAATGTTCAGGACAAAAAAATAAACGAAACCAACTCTTCCAACCAACAATCCGGAAGCTCAATTTCCATCGCTGGAATGTGGGTCGAGTAAATCTTTCCCCATTCCCTGCCACACTCAGTCCACCATATGTGTGTGTGTGTGACTGTGCACGCTTATAGACAAAACTACTCTGTCGCCATCATGGCTGAGTGCAAAGCCAACTGGCTACGACGAGAACTAGACCCACTGCCGGCCAAACACCTTAAAACAAATTGAATCGAAAACTTTGCCAATTTTTAGATAAAAATTCGTAACCTCTCCCAGGTAAAAATATAGGAACTTGCGACTCAACTGGGGTGGGTGGTTGAAATTTGTGTACAACAAACCCTCGTTGACAGTTATTATTATTTGAGTTTCCCTCTGACTCGTTATTTTATTTGCCGAGGGTTCCGTATCCGTCGTCGTTCCGGTTTAGTATGCATGGTGAGAAGGATCGATAATTTTTTTTTTTCTTCCAATTTTCATCCTGTTTTTCCCCCGCATTAAGGCAGAAATGGACATAGCATGCCCTAAATTTTTTTTGTTCGCTACTCCTTGGCTTAGGCGATGAAATGAATTACATCGATGCAATCATGAAGGGCCGCCTCTCATAGATAGAAGCTAATCCGGAAATTGTTGAAATTAAAATGAACTGTCAGCGGCAGGGATAGCTCGCTACGAAGCCCAGTCCATTACGTATTCACGAAGGCAGTGGCAATAAATTTTAATAAACCATTTGAGCCCCCCAGAGGGTAACGTGAAACGAAGAAAAAGTGCGAGGACTTGACACTCTCTAACGTTTACTTGATTGGTTTGGGGAGTAAGTGGCTTATGGGCGAGTATTTCATCACAGCCTGTTCGCATTTCGATGGGGTAGTTCTGCACTCTCTGACAAGTGGCTTTGGCCACGCCAATGAAGTAATTTACAGTCCGCGACGCCGCCGCCGCCGGTCTATCGAGGACTATATGCGGCTCCCTAGTCCCTACCAGGGGCAGGCATCAATATCAATCTAATTTCCAACTCTCAGAGCCATTGGACTGTACGTATTTGTGCACTCGTTGACAGACGGGCCGAACAAACGTGCTTGTCACGCTCAAAGGGGTGCTGGGCACGGTCGGTGGTTGCCTGATGTGATTTCTCCCCTGGCCGACGCAAAGTGACTGAGGCTTTCACCAACATACGACCACGTCGTATATGCTCCGCATAACATGGGCCAAAGCCAAAGAACACAAAACAAATCCCCATGAACTCCACGCAGCCAAGCCAGATCGCATCCCTTTTCCCTGGAGCTAAATTACGAGGCACTGGGATAAGACATATTACATTAAAAGATTTGCGCCCAACCCCACTCACGGATGCTGGCATTGTAGGCTACCATCAAGGAAAGGAATACGTGCTCGCAATTTCAATTGACATCAAATGTTGTTTGTCATTGTCATTTCGTTTGGCCTCCATTCACCGTCACCATCACCATCACCATCAACATCACCTCGCCACCCGCGAACAGAATGAAGAGATGAATTGTTTTTGTTTAGTCAGAAATTGTTTTTAAACTTTTTCCCTCCCAACAAAAACAATAAAACAAAAAAAAAAAAAACACTTTGCAGTTTTTTGTCTGTTTTTAATTTTCTAAAGAGACACACACAGTTATACGAGTATACGAAATTGATTAAATTAAATATTATTTTGCACGCAAAAAGAAAACTGAGTGACGAGCGGTTAGCCAGCGAAATGATTTGCACACACACAGGGCAGCAGCTACCCCCCGAAGTAACGACGACGGTGTTTGGTGACAACAAAAAGTGTCAATACGAAATGGACAAGACGGATGAGACGGGTCAGTGGATGCCCATGTTTATTGTTGATTTTATTGTTTCCCATGAACAATTGACATGCACATGCACATTATGTGGTGTTGATGTTGATATTGGGAGTTGTTCTCTGTTTTTTTTTTGTTTTTAATAATTTTTTTTTGTTCTCTATGTTGGTATTCAATTTTATTTGGATGAAATGAATGGCTTTTGAAACTCCATCCCTGATGTAATTAATTTAAATATAGTTTAAAGGATTAAAGAGGATTGTACGGTTTCAGAAGGGTTTTATTGGAATTGTTATACGTAACACCAAGAAAAAGAACGCCCCCGAAGCAACCGTTCTGCTGAGAATATCGGAAGATGTGTCACCCAATTGGGCATCAATCCGCGGTCTTTGCATTTTTTAGTGAAAGACTTTAAGATGTCCCCTTTCAAAATGCAGACAGTGCATCAGCTGTTAGCTGTTGACCGCCAAGCGCGTGTAACCTACGCTCACGCCGACGCCATCCTGAATCTCGACCACGAAGGAGACAAATTTTCATCGAAAATCATCATAAGCAACAAGGCGGCCCATTTCCATCTCTGTGTATTATATGAATGAACAACATTTTTATGAAGTCAATATAGTCAACAAGCAAAAGGCTCATGAAGCCCTCAAAAAAAAAAAAAAAAAATCCCTCAATAATTGTAGGACCTATCGCCGGAAGTTCTGGCAAGAGTGATATAAAATGTTGTAAATCGGTCCCAAATGGTCATCACTTCTAGCGGCGGCGACCACTTAGACGATATCATTGGTCGACTTAATTTTCTTTTGTAAAAACAATTATTTTTGGATTCATTGACAAATATTGCCGAATAAAAATATTGTCACATAAATGCCCTTCTGCAGGTCACAGAATATCCCTTTGCCAAGTTACATTGCGATTTGTTAAAAATTTTATTCATGAAAATGTTAAGTTAATTTCACATTTTTTTAATATAAGCGTCGAAGATGGGCCGACTTCGCTAGCCTTGTTTTTGGTAAAGGACTTTTCAAAAATAACCACAAAATTGATAAGAAATACATCTTTCCAAGCTACCATGTCACAGTTGAAGACAATATAAAAGAAATTCCATAAAACTTCAAAGAAGAAAGACCAACATGTTGCAAACATGTTCTTGACAACCCTAGGTCCTCTCTATAAATGCTCTCATATCCGGCCTTAAAGTCGATAAACAGGTGGTGACTGGTGAGTATCGATTTGGAGTTCTTGAGGTGTCTCCAGTATCTGCCGTATTGTGAATATTTGGTCGGTTGTGGACTTACCTACCGGGCCTAAAACCACACTCATAGACAGGATCTTGTGTGCGATGTTAAGGAGACTGATGCCTCTATAGTTGTCAGGCATACTTTCCTCTGCCGCCAAATCTTGGAGACGAGTTGGTGTATGCTCTCTACCAAGTCATCCCCCGCTGCCTTAAAAAGCTCGGCCGATAAACCGTCCGGTCCTGCAACTTTGTTGGACTTCAGCTTGGATATTGCTATCCTCACTTCATTTTGGTCAGGTGGAAGTCTTGGCTTTCATCGCCCATATTGAATGGTTCACTCTGCCTAACAGCGGAATTTGTGTCGTCTTAGCCGTTTAACAGACTGCAGAAATGGATTTTCCATGTCCTCAGCAACGACTGTGACTCCACTACAAGGTTTCTTTGTTCCTCTCTACAGGTCTCTCTTCGGGTCTTGTTGCCATGACACGTTCTTTTTGGTCCTTTTGGTAAAGCTTCCAAATATTGTCCCTGGAGTAGCACCTCTCTATTTCCTCGATCGCGCGCTTCTCATGCCCTTTCTTTTTCCTCCGGAGAAGCCGGTGTTCTTCCCTACTTTTTTTCTCCTAGAGCTCACGAGCTGCTCTCGTCCTTCTCTGCAGCGCCGCTTTGTAAGCCAGTTACTTTGCTGCATGTGCTTGACGGCACTCTTCACCAAACCAAAGGTTTCGCGGTGGTGGTCGGGTGAAACCTAGCACATCAGTTGCGGCTTTTCTGATCGCTTCTTGGCATCCATGCCACTGGTCTTCATCAGCACTTGATGGTGATGCTGGTGCACAGGATTTCTCGAGAGGTTGAGGGAGACGCGATCGGCAAAAGTTCTGGCGGTTTGTTGCGTTTATTTGTAGCCGTTCAACGTTGAATCTCCTCACAGTATTTCCTCGTTGTTGTGGTGTCTGGGATATCCGCATACGTACCTTGGCTACAACAAGGTAGTGATCCGAGTCTATTTTGGCCGCTCGGAAAGTTCGGACATCTAGAATACTGGAGAAGTGCCTTGCAACATGGTCAAAGAAAATATGTAATTATTTTCGAAAAATTTAAATCTAAAATAAACAAAAAAATTAAATAAAAAAAAAATATTATTCCATGAAACTAATACATTTTCTCCACTATTCAATTTCATTTTAAAAATATTTTTGTCGATTTACCCCTTTTCTACACGGTAGATATTCAAATTGTTCTCAAACTTCTATCTCAGTTCATCCATAGCCCCAATCCGCGCCAACAAAAATTTATTCTATAAATTCATTGTGCGAAGTATGTTTACCTTAAAACCGTATCCGCAGGCAATCATAAAAAATAGCCCCACAAACCAATAACCACACACATTTCATATTACAAGCGGTGTGGGTCTATTGGTTGGATATACGATTCCTGCATTCTGGCCTCACGTATAACAAATTGAATCGTGCAACTTGGTTGTGATAAATTCTACCAAAAAGTATTCCAGGCAGAGAATTTCATTAACTGAATTTTATAGTCGAGAATTTAGGGATCGCGCTCCTCTACACTCTCACCAACAGCATTTCTTATTGTAGTTGTTTTACAGTAGAGTATCTGCAACATCGTATAAAACTACCTTGCGGTTATTACGATAGAATTTATGGTTTTGAATAAAATTAAATCTTATGAACCGCAGCATTGTGCATCCGCACTATATCCTTGCAATGTTGTGTAAATTAAGCCATAATACTCGAATACCGTCGACAACGCACCGCGCCATTAAATTGTTGTATCGCATCAAATGAAAATGGTTATCCCTCCCGGAGCCGGAGCGACCACCCCGCACCCACGTGCAATGTTAATGGTGAACGATTAAAACAGTGTAGCTTGTGGGCTACGCTGGGGCATCATGGGGCTAGCCCATCTAAGGACAGAAATTTATGATGCTCCCCAAAGAAAGAATTACATTCTTCTTTTTTTTAAAGAGTGTAAATTTTCATCCCCTCGTATCAACTTATATAGAGAGAGCATGTTTACGACTAATAACCGAGTCTGACGATGCCAAGCGAAATGAGAGAAAAAAAAAATCCAAAAAAACGTCCGTTTAATGTGCAGGATTTTGTTTGCCTTAAAAATTCGTTTCGGAATATAAAGTTCTATCTATGGGAATGGCAGAGATGTTTTACGGAGATTTGGTTGCGGAAATAAAACCACACACCAAGAGAGTACATTTCCGGTCTTATTTTCACAGTTTTTCTGTTCGGTTTTTTTTTATGTTTTTTTATTATTTTGCTTTTATGGCTTTGTAAATTTAAACGGTATTCCTGAAAGTCCTCTTTCATGTGAGTCTTAATTTAATTCGTATATCTTTAACGCGCTTGGCCAATGAGGGAATAATTTTGTTATGAACTCTTCATTGTTTTTTATGGCACATTATCATGGGTTACGAAGGTTTTCAGTTCAGTTAAGTAAAGACAAATTGGCTTTGTGAAAAGCCAAAGCTCATCAGAACTGAAGGTCTAAATGTCACATTTAGCAGGATGTCAACTTGAAAAAGGCACACAGTTGCATGCTGCATGCTAAATTCATAACTAAAAATAAGTCATATCCGCAATTCTATTAGACTTGAACGGTTTTGCAGGTAAAGGGTACCTAATGTTGGTTTTCCGGTGTCAGATTCGTAGACCATTCTACAACTCGAAATGTGAAGTGTTTGCCGAATCAGTGCGAATTTAAAAATTAATTTCGAGCAATTCGACATAAGATTTAAGGACGTTGCCTTCAGAAATCGATATTACTACTGTGACAATTTAGAAATGAAGCAGGCTTGCATGCATTTAGGCACTCTATAAATAGGGCTGTTATTTTATAGATAGAGCTGTTTGTGAAGCAAAACTTGAAAATACAAAATATTAACTTAATTTTGTCTAGAGAAGCAAAATATTTGGCTCTTGTTTTGGACGAAGTTAAATTAGAAACCCAACATTCAAGTAAGAGTCAAGCCACTGTCGCTTTTCTATTGCAGAAAGGTAATTGGTAACAAGTGAAAGAGCAACATCGTATAACCCATTGGCTCTATTTTGCCACATTGAGCAGGCAAATTACTGCTTATTCATTCAGCCGTTTTTGGACACGCTTCTATAGATTGAATAATTTCGAAAACATTTCTGAAAACACAGACTACACTACTCCCAAGTTAAACTTTGACAAAAATTTCAAGTCTATACCATCATCCTCCCAGTTCTTTCTCTGAGGGAGATGTTTTTTTTGAGGACAAGTCGGTTCACGTCTATACTGACGGATAAAAAACTGACGAAGGATTGGGTGGTGGTGTTTTCTCTGATAGACTCAATCCCAGTCTATTCATCCGTCTCTCTAAACATTGTAGCGTGTTGCAGGTGGATGGGGATTAAAGAAGCCAAATCCTCGCTCAAGAAAAACGTGCTATCCACTACAGATATCCGTATCTTTTCTGATAGGCAAGTAGCTATCAAGTTCTTTGAATCCTTCTCCAGTAACTCGAAAATAGCCCAAAACTATCATTCATCTCTTCTAGAGATAGTAGAGCAGTTCAATATTCACATTATGTATTATTGGTGTCGGGCATAGAGATATTCCAAGGAATTGTAGAGCCGATGAAGACGTGGAATACTGTATATACCTTTACTACCTGACAAAGCTAACTTAGGTATACCAATGGCTACATGTAAACTTATATTAAAGCAAGACGCTTTTGAGAAAACAAATCTTATGTCTAGGGACAAAGCAGATTTGGCCCAAGCTGGATTTGAAACGCTCTATGGCAGTCCTTACATCTCGTCATATTAGCGCTATTATAGGTGCCATCACTATGGACTCTGTCTGATAGGTAGGCACGCAACCAGACTTGGTGTTCCCTCAAATGATTTTTGTAGAAGCTGCAGAGACGATGAGGAGCAGGAAAATGTCCCATGCCTTCTTTGCTCTTGGCCTGCTTTTACTTTAACGATCCTGGGGACCTCATTAATAACGACATTAGGAGTTTATTACGCTTCATTAGATGCTCAGACTAGTTGTAGCAAATTTATAGGCGTGGAGAAATATATGATTGATACCAGATGGTATCACAACAAACCTACTATTGGTTTAAGTATGCCGGCGTATGCTGACAGCCACTTCAACCTAATATAACCTAACTTCGGTCCATATTTCTTAAAATTCGGCTTTGCAATAACTCCGTAGTCTGTATGACAAAAAAGCTGTCAAAGCAAGAAACTGTATGGCATACTCAATGCTAAGTAGTACGTGTGTGTTGTTGTTACGTTCAACAGATGGCGCTGCTTTTCAAAAAAATACGTGGATCTTTTAATTCAATGCCTCTTTATAGCATTGGATGAACCTTACTTTAGATGCATCCAAACTAACACAATAACCATACCGTGGTCTGGTGGACAAATTCTAAGGAATCTCACTACAGTCAACAAGTTAGAGATTGGATCCAACGTATAGTTGGAAACTATAAGACGGACTGTCTACGGGCTCTACCACTGCACTTCAAGACTGAGTAGATGATATTCATCGTCTGTTCCACTCGAGCAACATTGAGCCGTATTCCTAGCACATGTAGTTTATCGGCCTTTGCTTGACATTATGGAGCCTGAAACTGAAAGCCCATTCAGCAGGTTTCTTCCACGAAAACTTCTCTATCATCGGGCATCCCCCCAAGGGAGGACTGGGAAAATACAAACCTAATGCATCGCGACTTGATTTAGTCTGGTGCATATCATGGACTTGTGGGCGCAGTAGCGCAGTGGTTAGTGTGCTGGACTACTGTGCGAGGGACCCCAGGTTCGATCCCAGGAAAAACACAAATTACATCTTAAGGTTTTTTCTACTGCGCTACATCTCGCGAACGTCTGACAAACATCCGAGAGTATGACTGTCCTGAAAAAGCTTTTCAATTCAGCCGTTCGGACTCGGCATAAAATTGTAGGTCCCTTCTATTCGTCCCAAAAATAGAAACTCACACAAACGAATGGTTGCGAGAAGCTAGGCCTAGGGTGTATATCCGCCTGTTGCGCCAACTATTTATTTTATTTATATCAGGGACTTGATCTCCCTGGAAAAAATGCGTCCCCTTTCCAGACTGAAGTCCTTGCCATTAACCATTTATCTTCTCAGATAGCCAGGGAGCTCTTGGCCCATCCATATCCATACTACTATATAAAATGCAATGTCCGTCTGTTCGTCCTTCCATAACTCGAGAGCCATTCGTCTGATTTTCATGATTATTTTTCTGATTTATAGATGTGTGGCCAAATTAGGCCATAGGGTGGGTGAGAATTGTTGACGGGTCGCGGGGAGTAAGGGGGTCTCACGAACCGTCAGCCGTATGAACTTGAAAGTTTGCATGTTGTTTGCATAATAAGTCAAAATTATTACATGCCTCATTCATCGTTTTTTTAAATTCGTCTTATTAGGGTTGAAGAAATGGAGCTGGCGGGCGGAGCCGCGGTCGTGGCTAGTTTGTCATAAAATCGAAGCTGGTCTTGGAAACATATATGGCCATCTTGCGAACTTGCGAAGAAAAACCTTCATTGGCATCCAGCCCACAGGGGCTTCGCTGGAAACAGCTGACCCGCACAAAAGTCTAAAGTCGGCGCGACTATACCACTTATCAGATCTGTACCCTTCGGTGGTGTCAGCAAAAAATAGTCTCTGAAACTACATCAAGATCTTGTCTCAAACCGAATCCAATGAAGTCTGACTTCAAATATCTGCGCCGAACTGAACCAGACAATTCTTTCCAAAACTCTCCTCAAGAAAATCCTACTCTGTCTTTTTTGTAGACAAAAATAACCTGAGAATCCTGACAGATGACAGGTAGGTATTGCAATTGGAGTCGAACCGGACCCTACATGTAGACTATGTCTAGAAAGTGACGAATCCTCTCTTCCATGAGTAGAATATCCGGCTATCTTTCGTCTCAGAAAGAATATCCTTGGCGATGTTATAGTAAATCTCGCTGAAATACCCCCAGAGAAAATCCTTGTCTCCCTGACTGTCTCCGGAGTTAAAAGATTGTTCTAGGACATCACCTGGGAAGGCATTATAGGCTTCTTTTAAAGAGGCCATAGTGCCAGAGCCATATGAAGGCTCTCCCAACATATAACCTTAATCTATGTATATAAAAATGAATTTCTGTTCGTTAGTCTCGCTAAAACTCGAGAACGGCTGGACCGATTTATCTAATTTTGGTCTTGAATTATTTGTGGAAGTCCAGCGAAGGTTTAAAAGGTGAAAAATTGGACAAAGAGCACCGCCCATACAAAATAAACATTCACAATCGGATATCTCGAAAACCACCAAAGCTTAAACTTACAGATCGTGCTCCTGTGAAGATTGGTCAAAATTGGACAAAGCACTGCCCATACAACAAAAAAAAAACATTCGATAACCGCTGCTGGGCCGATTTTCAAAATTTATTTTATATTTTGTTTGTATTGCTGTATTCCAGGTATAGGCAGAAAGAAAATTCCACCAAATCGATTTATTCTCATTTCTCGCATTTTAAGAAAGAACATTATTATCTAAGACCTAAGCAATACAATTCCTGGACACGGGCAAAGCCGGGCGGGTATAGCTAGTTTAATAATATAATATCTAACCTGTTGGTATGCTAAAAATCGTAGCTTAAAAAACCGGAGCAGCTGAGCAGTGCCTTAGGGTTTTTCCAAATACAGTTTAGCGACCCCTTCAACGAATAATTTTGAGACCATGCCTATTTTAATTTTTGTTGGTATAGCCTTTCTCTATAGGGCTTCATAAATTTCCCGCCTAGTCATATTATTCACCCTTCCGAGCGATGATTTATTAAACATAAACATTATCCCCTTTAGTAAAAGAATAATGTTGCTGTAATTTGGAGAGCCAACCTATCGAATAAACCTTACGGCAAAAAACGCTGAAGCTAAAAGAAAGTCGGGCTCTTTATAGACCATATGTTCGTCCTCGTTTATTAATATAATATTTACGATCCGAGGGTTAAAAATAATATCCGACGAAATATTATAGGCAAAATATAAAAATAGTGCGGTAGGTACCTTGGCCTAGGGCATGCATTCGTTGGGGCTATGAGGAACAGGATTCATCACAGTTTGGTGTAGATAAAGCTCAGGGGCATACCGCATTAATATTGTTATGAAAAATTACTCAGCGATGCGTGTGTACATGTACATCTATGATTCCATGCTTTTCCATTAAAATACGAATACATTTTTCGTCAGGATTCATCTGCCGAATAACATTGTATAGGTACTAAAGCCAATGCACGAACCACATTTTCCGATTTTAGAGGTTTGCAGGGGCAACGACTGGAAAATACATAAAATCTGCTTGGACAAACCTAAAACACCCGGTCTTTATCAATTTGCAGCTTCGCACATCCCTTTTGTAGAAGCGAAACAAATTTATAATGAACTTCATTGCAAGTGAACATCTGTAATCCTAACCGCTTTGCAATGTTGCATTTTAAAGGATAAATGTTCAACCAGAATTTAATTGCAATCTTTTACTCTGGAAGTAGTATAAAATCATGAAGGAAATGCAACTCGAACACACACAGTTCCCCTAACTATATATGTACCACTCTGCCAGCTTTAGGGGTAAATGCGGTTCCAACCGGACCACTCCCTAAACTCGTAAAAATACTTCCCAACGGATATCAACAGCGCTTTTCCATTTCTGCTCCTTCTATTGTCCCTTTTATGTGATGGACGAGTTTTTTTTCTCTGTTTTTAGATTTTCATTTAAATTTAAAACTTTCTACTCGACGAAAGCCAACCGTGGGAAGTATGTGTGGCTAGGTTTCACCAACGAGTATTGGGCGGCAAAATGGAACTTTTTCATATGGTTGCAGATTTACTGGATCAACCATGTAAAAGTAGACACCCTCCTTGGAGTTGCAAGTAACACTAACCACAGTCATCCTTCCTCCATACGCTATACGCATCCCCCCGTGTAGGTAGCGAGGGAAGTCAGAGAAACCAATACCATGACTACACAACACACAGTTCTATTGCGCCCACAAATGGAATTTTGATATTTGCACCCGGTTAGCTAGGGCGTGAAAAAAAGAGGATATATTATCACATGTTCGCAGACCAGGATCCGACTAATGCCAAAGCCAACAGCATATCTACAAACCGCGAAGCGAACAATAAAATGAAATAAATTTGTACCCTGTTATCCAGGGCGCAATGGTGTGAACTATTATCGAACAATAAAAACAGCATCCGAACCGATTTGGCAAACACATTTGTATTGACTGGGAATTGTGAATGGGAATGATTCGATTTTTTTTTTTACTAAAAGCGAAATAACAGCAGTAGCGGCACAGCGACAGTGGAGTAATCCGTTTAATTTTCGGTTTCCATTTGACAGGTATTATTTTGAGGATTTCGTGGTAATACAACAGGGAGTATGTTAGGGACTTTTTTTTTATATACATACATAGGTTTAGGTACTGTTCGAGTGCTTGGTGGATTTAAGGGGATTTAGTTGTGAAAGATTTGCGAGGTGCCTTACGAGAAATAAACACTTATCCGGGTACAAAGGAACGTGAAGGCTAAGCTGGAGTAATCCAGCAAGCTGTCGGGGTACATATAAAGTTGTCGGGTTTTAAGACAAGCATTTTTGCGATTGTTGCAGACGATGTTGTTATGCTTGTTGACGTCATTTAGCACTTACATATACATTCTGCAGACTGCGAGTGGTTTAAAGTGAATGATTTGTCAGGGAAAGGGATTTTATTTTGAACGATTTGACATTTGTTAAAATTACTTAGTACCTAGTTCTTGGGCTAATTGATTTCAGAAAACATTTTATTACAAACAAGGGGGTAGGTATAACCATGAAGGCCAAATTGGCCTAAAACTATGGAGCATGCAGTGTTCATAGGTCGTGGAAAATTTACCTTTTTATAGGAATTTCGATGGTAAAAAAAACCCTCTCATTGGAATAGGGAAAATATAGTGCTCCAGTGCAATTCCGTGGGAAATTCAATCTCCAAAAAACTAAATTCATAAACTAAAAGAAGAAATCAAGTTCCATCAAATAGCAAGATCTCTGGTGTCAAATTCACTGGAAAATTTCACGATATAAAGTTGTCATTAAATCGACTTCTTAGAGAGTCAACAACCTCATGGACACGTAGCGTGGTAAGCCAGAGGAACGCTTCCATATATTGATTTCAAAATTGTAGTCGAAAAAATACGTTTTCAGTGACGAAACTCACTTTAGTTAGTGAGTAAGCAAAATTTCAGTTTTTAAAAATCAAGTAAATCAACAAGATACCTAAAAGACTTAAGAAAAAGGCTCTAGAGTCTAGATATGGTCGATGAATGGGGCGTTAGGAATGGACTTTCGGTCAATCCTTTGAAAACTGAGGTTGTTCTCTTAACGAGACGAAGGTCTGACTCAGCCAATGCTAGAAGGCGTCCTTTATAGATCTCCGATGAAGCGAAATATCTGGGAGTGATTCTGGATAAGAAACTTCTTTGGGATAAGCATGTCAAGTCGAAGAACGGTTTGCCTTGGCTGCACGGGTGCTTTCCCGAGTACGCACGTCTCTGCTCTAGATGCTCTGCTTGATTTACCTCCCCTTGATACCTACCTATATCATGGGTTTTACTATCAAAGCAATCTACCGTCTCAGGCGGGGTGGTTTTTGGTATAATCCACACTGGAGTTTCGATGATCTTGCACGACACTTATCCTACGACCCTAGTTCCATGGATATGCCGTCTAATGTATTGACACCGGAACTTCGGTTGTTTTGAAAATTTAGAGTCGACTTTCCTTGCGTTCAGGACTGCCTTCAACAAGAGTCTGAGCCTGGTTTGGGATGTAGTCGCATTTTCACGGATGGCTCCAAAACTAGTCAAAGGTCCGTTAGGCAAGCATGCCTCTGTTTTTCAAGCGGAGATCTATGCTATCCTGATCGCTGCCGAATATATTGTTAAGAATAGGTGGCGGGGTTGGAGTATCTGCGTCTGTAGCGACAGGCAAGCTTCGCTTTAGGCCTTGCTCAACCCTGTAATCCGTTCCAAAATAGTTCGGGAATGCAAGAACTCTTTAAACTCGGTCGCAAGGCTGAACTCATATCTCATGAGAATGCTAAGCAAGGCTCAGAGGACAATTTCTCGGGACCAGAACCTGTGCTGGGTCTTCCTGCGTCCTCGGTCAGGGCTTCCATTGACGATTGGGTCTCAAACGAACACAATTGTGTATGGCAAGGCTCTACAAGAAGCGGGTAGACTAAACGCATGCTCTCGAAAGTCAGTAGGTAGTCTGCGGCATTCCTGCTGTCTGTCAGTAGAAATGACTTATTGGCATTCTTACGGGGCATTTCGCTTTTGCTAAGCATCTTAGTGTGCTAGGTTTAAGTGATACCACTGTCTTCAACGCTTGTGGAGAGGGCGACGATACTTCGGATCATTTCCTTTGTTATTGTCCTGCCTTTGCTCGGATCAGGTAGCAGATTTTTGGCGCTTATGTGGTGAGTGCTGATACTCTAAGCTCCTCATCGCTGAAGTGCATTCTCGGCTTTCTCCGAAAGTCGAAGAAATTCCAGTAAAACATGGGTAATACTGGATTTGCTTCCTGGTAGTACAATGGACCAGTTGCGCCTGAGTGCTTCAGTTTCCTAACCCGAAAAAAAAAAAAAAAAATAGGAATATGTACATAGATACTAAATTCTTGGGTTTTCTCCAGGATCTGACGTAATGTGAAGATTTCGTCGGTCGTATATTTTCCATGTATTTTATAGTTAAGTACCTGGTATTGTTCAACAAGTTAGGTCAGAACATCACTTATTTACACAGGTGACAAGGCAAGATTTGATAGTCAATATAAACGCCTACCTAATTAGCAGGGTCTATTTTGGTTTAGGGTCTTTTCTGCTTGTGCGCGCCATCTAATAAGTGCTCTTCCTTTATAGCGTCCCTTCGGGTTGGAATTGAAGGCTCTTAAAACCAGAGCATTAGTGTCCATTCGCTCTACATGTCCCATCAGTCATTTCTGGCGGTGTGGTCTATGTCGCCCTTGTAGCTCATTGAGTTCACTGTTACGCCGCATTCTCCAAAAATCACTCGAAGAGTTTTTAATTAAAAATGACCACCGTTATAGATTTAATAGTTTTGGCCATTAAAATAGAACCAAAACCGATATACATGCCTAATTCTTTGCTTGGTTTCTGATGTGATATCGATTTCAGTCTTTATAGCCGTACCAGAATCGGAGTAGACAAAGTCCCTAATTATAAAGTTCCATCGTATATAATAATAGGTAGCTAAGTTTTATACTAATTGCATAGATCTTTCGAAACTTCTGAGACCGTTGTAAGTATCACAATGTGACATGTCATTATAATCAGTTCATCCCGAGATGGCTAGAAGGAGAGATGTCAAAATTAGATAGTCGTCGTATGCGACGCTAAAATGGATAAACAGCAAATTTGTATCGAGCTGAATCTTTTCTCCGAGATCTGCCAGTGCCAAGGGCCAATAAAGCGTTTAGCTGGTTATGGTTACACATAGTAACTCTAGACAGAATCTGATGCTCCTATAGTTAGGGAGTTAAGAAGGTCTTCTCGAAGTAGCTCCTATACCTGGAGATAGCATGAATAAGTTCGGCTTGACTTGACATGTAGACGCTACTGTTGGTTCAATTTACCCAGAAAATTCGTCGGCTAAAAACAACAAAACTTGTTTATAAGTAAACATGTATGCGAATAGACTCGCGCACCGAAGGTTCCGTACTTGACCAGAGTTGATGTCATGAAAAGTCCGTTGTTCTTTGTTTTGAACAACAAAAATTGAACACTTTTTTTGTATGAAAGAAAATCTTTTTTTCACCAAATTACTAATTATGTACCTACTCCAAAACCAGTCAATTTATCATTGGTATTTGCCGTTTTACTAGAGGTTATACGACCTGATGTTGTATGCAAATTTCAGCCTTCTACGTCAATTAGTTCTTGAGATAGACCTAGGAACAAAATTGGCTTAGTGGGTTCAGACAGACATCGTAGCGAAAACAATAAGGTTCAGTTTTGTCCCTATGGCAACGGAAACTTAACCAGTAAGACAATTATCTTCGACTATGCCGAAGCTCAAATACCCGGTACTATATTATTGTAAACTAAAAAACTATTTTAGTATTAAAAAATTATATATTTGTATGGGTACTTTTTATTCGACCAAGCTCATTTTTTGTCAAAAATTTTTAAATATTATTAAAATAATATGTGCAAAGTTTAAACTTGCTATCTTTACTGTAGCTGTTTAAATTTAATTTTTAACATAACCAGTAAGACAATTATCTTCGACTATGCCGAAGCTCAAATACCCGGTACTTTATTATTGTAAAATAAAAAAAATATTTTAGTATTAAAAAATTATATATTTGTATGGGAGGTGTGGGTACTTTTTATTCGACCAAGCTCATTTTTTGTCAAACATTTTTAAATATTATTAAAACAATATGTGCAAAGTTTAAACTTGTTATCTTTACTGTAGCTATTTAAATTTAATTTTTAACATAAAAAGCTATATAAATCTGATATTTTTGTATGGGAGGTAGTAGTAGTTTTCATCCGATCTTGCTCATCTTCGAACTTAGCCTCAGTTTGGTGGATAAAAGCTTACATACCAAATTTCAAGTCGATAGCTCTTAAATTACGGCCGTAATCGTGCGGACAGACAGACGGACAGACGGACAGACAGACGGACAGACGGACAGACAGACGGACAGACGGACAGACAGACGGACATCGTTAGATCGACTAAGAAAGTGATGCTGATCAATAATATATATAGTTTGTCATACCTACAACGCCTCCTTATGGGCGTTACAAATGGAATGACAAAGTGAATATACCCTCACCACAGTGTGGTACCGGGTATAAAAAGCTATATAAATCTGATATTTTTGTATGGGAGGTAGTAGTAGTTTTCATCCGATCTTGCTCATCTTCGAACTTAGCCTCAGTTTGGTGGATAAAAGCTTACGTACCAAATTTCAAGTCGATAGCTCTTAAATTACGGCCGTAATCGTGCGGACAGACGAACAGACAGACGGACATCGCTAGATCGACTAAGAAAGTGATGCTGATCAATAATATATAAAGGGTCCGCCAAATAATTTTTTTTTTTTTTTTGAAAATGCTATAAAAAAAACTACTGAATATTTTCTCAAATTTCAAATTTTTTATTTGAAAGTACAATCCTTCCGGTTAATAATGGAAAAGAATTTCAATTAAATGGCTGCCTCGGCTGGCCATGCAGTAGCCTACACGATCGGTCCAATTTTTAAGCACATTATCGATTGTGTGCAGCTGTATTTCACCAATGGCTTCACGAATATTGTCCTTTAAAGCGTCAATTGTCTCTAGCATGTCGGCGTAACACTTATCTTTTACGGCACCCCACAAATAATAGTCCAACGGTGTCAAATCGCAGCTCCGCGGTGGCCAAACGACATCAGCTCTGCGGCTGATAATGCGATTTTCAAAAACAGGGCGCAAAACATCGAGTGTAGCTTCGGCTGTGTGACACGTAGCGCTGTCCTGTTGAAACCAAATGTTGCCAATATCCTCCTCTTCAATTTTTGTGAACAAAAATTCGTTCAACATGGCCCGATAACGATCGCCTTTGACTGTAACGGCCACTCCTTGCTCATTTTCGAAGAAAAATGGCCCAATTATGCCTCTGGACCAAAATCCGCACCAAACAGTGACTCGTTTTGGGTATATCGGCTTTTCAATGTATGCGTGCGGGTTTTCTGTGCCCCAAATGCGACAATTTTGCTTGTTTACATACCCGCCAAGATCAAAATGAGCTTCATCTGAAAAGATGATTTTTTGGCACACATTCTGCAACATTACCACGATTTTCAAAGTAATGTCGCACGCAATATTTCCCAGCGTTGTTCAAGCGTATACACAACCATATTCGTTCAGCGGAAGGATAAAACTAATTATCTGTCAAATCAGACATGAGCTAAGTGTTACCATTCGCGAAATAAGCACTAGTTGAAAAAAAAAAAAAAACGTTAGATGGCGGACCATTTATAGTTTGTTATACCTACAAGGGCCTCCTTATGGGCGTTACAAATGGAATGACAAAGTGAATATACCCTCACCACAGTGTGGTACCGGGTATAAAAAGGCACCACAAACTCATAGACACAGTCACTTTGGTAGGAATGATAGCTATTTCGAACTACACCACTAATTCATCATCAGACTCCTTTTAAGTGATTGTTTTGAATTCTGACAGTCAATTCTCCGTATATATCCACTTGGGAAGACATTTCTGTTTCCCCCTGTCAGGAAGTGAACTTGCACTTCGATTTTTTCAATTGACCAAGTGACTACCACTTGCGCTAATAATTGAGCGACGAATACAAGCCCGCCAACTGGTGATTAGAACGGAGGAGAAGACCAACCTCTGTGCGTTGTTGTTGCTACGAGGTCTTGTTTATTGTCGTTCTCTCGGTTTTCTTCGCCTCTTCCTCAATCAATAATGAAAATGAAAACTCGTCTTCAGCTCTTCTATCTCCATTGACGAGAAATAGCAAATCGTCTTGTAGTCCGTAGTGGCTTTCTATAAACAAATTTTATCGGCGCAGGACTTGTCCACTTTAGAGATGGTATACACCTAATAAATAGTTCCAGAGCCACTATGACAACGGTCTATTCTGTTAAGCAACATTCTTTAGTCACCTACATAAATCCAAAAACAGGTATTTCGTTAAAAATACCTCCAAAAGTAGGTATTCCTTGCTGACAGCTTCGTAATAGTTTCCTCTCACATCATCAATCAATCCACATTCCCTGAAACTCCATTTATCCCTATCTCACAATAGAGTCCGTCACAATCACAATATATTCGATTTAGTTTGGAATAGGATACACCCGACCATACATGTATGCAATAAAATCCATATACCCCTCATCTGTGACGTAGGAAGGTATGCTTTGTAGGGGCACCCTCTGAATACGATCATCATTGTGACACTACCTAACCGAGTACAATTTTCGCCCAGTTTCGCACCCCATTGTGTTAATACTTGAGTGAACTAGCGCGCCTCAACTGTAGGTACTCCACAAGTTAGAATGTGCCACAGCAGTGTTACCCACCAATCTATTCTTTGGGTTATTTATTGATACTCTAATGCAACAGGGGCTTAAGAGTTCGTTAATTTCTTTCGTTGATATGCACCAAGAGGTGGTTGGTAGGCCTGGGACAAGGATGGTGGACGGTTTTCCGGCGGGTAAAGATCGCTCTCTTTTGCTCGGTGGCTTGAACGAGTAGGAAGCGTTCGGGGTAAAATAATCCGCGTGCTCCTTTACGATCATTTTCGGGAATCCGCAACCAAACCCGCATACGCGAAGAAATTGTACAAAAAAATAAATCGTACAAAAATTTTACAAAAAAACGCGACAGAAAGAAACACTCGTTAGTGCCGTATAAAGAGAAGAATAACCCTAAGTCACACGCGCGCTGTGCCCCAAACCTTTGATATTTTCTTAGTGCTTCGTTCCCAAGAAAATTAAAACTAAAACAACTACCAAAAAATAAGGAAAAAAAAAAACATAAATAATTCGTTAGTTGAGTGGGCGAACTCAGGCCACGCACGTATAGTGAACGGCTTAAGAGCTCTGCGCCAAAAAAACCTACAAAAAAAACTATACAATAAACAAAAAAAAAACAGCTATCAAATCACGTTGGGGCAATTCGGTGATCGTCACCTATCACTGACATGTGCAATCAAGCGCTAACTTGACTTTTCGTGTGCAAAAACAAAAACCAAAATCGAATCAGTTCTAAGTGGGGTATCGCTTAAATGAACAGTTAAATTAGAATAAATCATAACGCGAACAACTAAACAACAAAAAAAAAAAAAACCCAAAACAGCCCAATAACAAAATAATAGTCGGAATCGAAACCGGGAAAAGTTTATTTCTCCGCTACCAACAGCTGTCAACTCATCTCACTTCAGTTAGTGGTTTGAGAAGCTGGAATCAACTCGATGCAAGCCTAAAAGTAGGCAATCCGGCCCAATCATTATCGTCGTCTAGGAGTCGACGAGGGAAATTTCGAACGCGAAGAGAAAAATCTATGTATATAACATACACGATATAAACATAGCATAGCTACTCCTTCTGAGTATCAAAAAATTTGTTTTTTTTTCCTCTCCCTATTCAGTGTTGGCTATTTTATAAATTGTTTCTAGTTCGTATTTCTGTTAAATATTCCAGTTTTGTGTTACACATTATAGATTTATGGATTAGGAATTAGTGTAAATATTGTGAATGATAGTGCCAATAATGTAGTGTGACCAACCCATTTCTTTTTTCCTTGTAATATCCGCGAAAATTTCATAATCATTTACCTCTCCAGCCCTGCAGAACGTGATGTGCACACCACCGACCGACGGATGACAGGTAATCGTTTTAAATGTACTTTTGTTAATATCTACTATTACAATATATAAAGGTAATATAAAAATAAATGAATTTGATAATAGGTTGGTCGTCATGAAGAATATATATTTTTTTTTTTGTTTAGTGATACTATACATAAGTAAATGTACTTGCCTATTCTTAGTATGAGCCAAACTGAGTTACATATAAAACTAATGCAGCGGAATTAATAAAAAAGCCCTATCCGCTCTTTAAAACATCTTTTAGCTACCATACGGATAGTGGACTTATTCGTTTGATAACTTTTATTATTAATAAATACATCTTATATCCATATTAGCTATCCACTCTTTATCACTAAACGCACGGCAGCACTGCGTCCAAACTGTACTAAACATGGTTGTAAATCTGTCATATTCCATCAGCTGACACTATCATGCTCAGAGCATTTTCGTTTGCGAATTTTAGATTCTCTCTGAAATTCTCTTCCAGCTTTTAAATTTCTCGCGTCCAATCGAACTTTTTGTTGGTATACGTGTATTTGAAATATGTGTATAGTAAATTAACTGTGTGTGCAAGTTAACCACTCTCTATACGCCGAATTCGTTGAATTAAGTTATCCGCTCCTTAAAACATGTCAGTGAAAGCTAAGATATGTTTATTAATAATATTTACGACTTAAAAGATGTTTTAGAGCTAATTCGCCACTATGCGGTATTTATTAATACGGGGGATGGTATATAAACCAATTATTGTTAGCATCGTGGGTAAAAGTACGCAGAAATTTTATAGTAACTTTCAGTGCCGAATCATTCAAGGTTCGAGGCATTATCAGTAGTTTAAAGTTTTTTTTTTGTATTTCCTTTTTTTTTATTTTTTTGTATTTTTCATAACTTAGCTATAGCGTTAGCAGTTTTTTTTCTTTATTTTTTTTTTTCCTTCTTTCCAATTTTCTTATTTTATTTCATTTCTTTAGTATTTAGGATTACCAACATTGAATAAAGGGCCCTTATGTTAACTTTAATTTGAATAAACCACCTGAAATCTAATATTGCGTCGATTTTCGATTGTTTCCTAGTTGAGATGTTCTGGTTTAACTTTTGAGATCGATACGATGGGGGCAATTCCCAAATATGTTTAAAATTTTAGGTCATCGGTCATCGGACAGCATGAAGTGCTAAAGATAATCGTGGGGTGAGCAAAGGTGTAGGGACAGATGAAGATGGACTACAGCACATAAACACGTAAGCGAAGTTTTCAATTTAGGGGTTGTCATTAAAACAATTGAGCGCGTGGCAACCACGGTACCGTTCCTTGCAATAGGTATGGTAATAGGGGAGGGAGAGCTCGTCGGTACCAACACCATCTCTGGTACTGACTCTTGAGAGAGGAGATTTATGGGTGTGTAAATAGCTACGACCCCCTTAATAGTTTAGTGCATCGCATAATCATCTAAGTAAGTTTTTTTCCCCTTTTTTTTCCCATCCTTTTTTTTCCCCTTCCATTTCCTTATTTCCATCCTGTAGTTTGTTTCCTTTTAATAATGAATAGATCGGCATGTAAAAACGTACGGTAGTCCGCTAGGCTTGCGAAAAGAACCCACCCCACGACGAGCTAAGCACGCGCGAAGCTAGCATGCCAACCTCGCAGAAGTCGAATGGACACTCTTTCACCCACTACATCTGTGGGTTCCTGGCTCATAGGGTGGAAGGGCATATTTTTACCGTTACAGCTTTTATGACTGATGTGTGGACGGTATGTAACCAAATCTTCAAAGCCTTGGCTATATGATATTGTCTTTTTGTATACACCATAAAGCAAACGTATGTATGTGTATTTTGTGATTTGTAGAACAATCGTCATCATACGAGAAATCCATAGTACTTTCCAAACAAATCCTGGACAATGGCATTATTCTCATGAATTCTGGAATAAATTTCAAAGCTCACTCGCGCTTAAACGTACGACTCGCTATAATAGTTCTTGAGTTCGTGTTCGACATACACATTATGAGTATGCGTCGGCTTTCAAGAATCACGAAACCAGGATACACTGGCATACATTCAGCCGCAGGCAATTTCGACAATACGATTCAAAACGCACGCGACATCGTCGTCGTCGTTGTCGTTGTCGCTGGTACAATTGCAAAAGGCAACAAGAATACCAACCAACCACACAATCCAGAGTCCTTAACATATTATAACCGTCGGGCAATTGTTATGATTTACAAATAAACTACATACATGTTCTACGCCAGCAGTATAATACACACAGCACATATAATACATATACCTATGTATGTATGGGGTGCCGTAGAGAAATAATGATAATATCCCCAAAATTCGATGCTTGGGATCCTCTTTGGGGTTTCGTGTCTCTCCATAATCCGGGCTGCGAAAAAATACACAAAAACACGAAAAACATTTCATTTGCGCCCGGAACGGGACTACAAGTATATGCTGTGTGAATCCCAGAGAATCCATTCGCATATGGAATCGACATCACGCATCTCCGCTGAATTATTCATATATCTATCCTCTCGCAAGGACCTATACTTTCACATATACGTAAATGTGTATGGGATTAAACTCGCGGGTATATTGGATAAAAACATCGAGACGAATCTATTTAAGACCCCATATCGATTTAGAATGAAAATGTATACCGTTATGGTGGCAAATGTTATCAATGAAATGGTAATAATGATGTGCTGCCATTTATCTTATCTGTGTATATGTAGATACTGTATGCCGTCGTGCATCGTGCGGGGATTGCATGGATTTCTGTTCAAAATGAACGAATATTTAATGCAATTAGGTTATATTTTCGTTAGCATTGTACCCCTTTTTTTGGGGTGTATCTATACATATTTGCTTTTCAAATGGCACCATCAAATCGGATTACTGGCGATAAGTGTCAAACTTGGTGCCTAAATATTTATTATGCTTTTAAATTTATGAGAGATTTTTAATTTAACGAAAATAGTTGGTGGGTACCTTCCGTGCACCTGTAAATGTTGAATTTTCTAAATATATCAGCAGTATATCCAGTCCCATTGGAAAATTTTATTAATCTCCCAAAATGGAGGTGGAATCAGAAATTAAATGACGGAAATGCATCATTATTTTTCTTTTAAAGTCTACGTCTGTTAGTGATGGTGCTTTCTCAAAGACTGAGCCAAGGTTACCCCCAAAGACTTCATAAATCACATAGACTAGACCGCTAGCTGAGAGAAAAAGCTCCATCCCTTTATCTATCTGTGAAAACATCTGAATGAGCTAAAAAATATAAATTCTAAATGGCGGGAGGAGAAATAATTAATCTGTTATCAAGCTGTCATAATGCCGTGTTGAATTTTTGACAGTAAAAACAATAGAAACTTAAAAGAAAGATGCTAAAATTGATATTTTTGCCATAACATTTCTAATAGCTACATAGTTAGGTTGTGCAAATTATCAATGAAAAAATGGAAGCAAAACTGAGAGGTTTTTCAGCTTTCCCAAAAACGAACCGTCGGCGTAGGCTCTATGTCTGTAGCAAAAGCATTGGACTAAACCTAAGCATTGGCCGAATATGTTCTGAGCATAATATAGGTTGTGCCCTTTTTTGGCATTTTTTTTATAAGCCTGATACTCGCAGAAATTCGAAAACAGTGTGAGATTGATTTAACTTATCAATAGATAAACCGTCAGGCCTTAAAGAAGACTGAGAAACAATACGGCCAGTTTTAGGAAACCAATCCAAATCCACAAATTGATGAAGTATCCCCAAGCCAAATCCAAAATATGCAGAAGGTTTTTTTTTTTTTTTGTCGGGTTAGGAAACACTTCACTGGAGCACTCAGACGCAACTGGTCCATTGTACTACCAGGAAGCAAATCCAGTATTACCCATTTTACTAGAATTTCTTTCGGAGAAAGCCGAGAATGTACTTCAGCGATGAGGAGCTTACAGTATGAGCACTCACCACATCAGCTCCAAAAATCTGCCACCTGATCCGAGCAAAAGCAGGACAATAACAAAGGAAATGATCCGAAGTATTGTCTCCCTCTCCACAAGCGTAGCAGACAGTGGTATCACTTAAGCCTAGCACACTAGGATGCTACAGACTTCTTACTGAGTTTCGGAAGCATTCGTTTAGTCTGCTCGCTTCCTGTAACTCAAAAGCGGTAGATAGATACAGCGATATCGATCCGGTCAGAAAGTCAGTTGTCTCAAATGTCTTGGAAATCTTGAGCGAATTAAAAGCCCGAAAAGCCTTTTTTTGACCGCCAACTTCTTAAAACAGTTCTATGAAGTCTCTCTTTTTTAGATGAACTATCCTATATCCTATCTCGAGCGCTATAGGGATAGGGATCCTATCAAACACACAATCCACTGCCGCATTTACAGATGAATGCAAAAGGGACACTGGGGTAGGGTCGGACTTGACTCTACATTACTCGGAGTATGAAAATGAATATACCTCTCAGAAAAAAAACAGTGTTTTACCAAAGGCGGTACGGGCAGTGACAGCAGTAGCCTGTAAGTTTGCGGTAGGGGCAATACCACCAGAAGGTAAAGCTACAAAAGCAATAACTGCACCAAAAATAAAATTAAAGCTTGTGAAATTCTCTCGTTGAGACTTAAAGGTTCTTGGAACAGAACACAAGATATCACTCTGCGGGGTCCTCTTACATGAAGACATTCCATAATATGGAGAAAGCAAACGAATAAGCAGAACAAAGCTCAGCAGCTGTTTCAAAAAAACAAAGCTGATTCAACTGTGATATTGCCTTGTCAATTCATGTTTAAAGAAGAGCCGATCGCTAGATGGACCACTCTAAAAATTTGTTGAGCCACAAGAAAGCGAGAAGGAAACGAGATCCAATACGAGTGCTCTGCCGGACCTGAAAATGCACCTAACGAAAGAAGAACTATGCAAAGGCTTCAATAATGAGAGAGTTCTTGACGATATAAGAACTGCCGAGGTCTCAAGTGTCAGCTTGGCGTAGAAGTTTTTCTATTCGCCCCGAAAAATAGAAGAACTTAGATATCGGGGAGGAATCTTCTCATAGCCCCATGCACGTTGACATTTTTTGCCTTTTCCCAATATGAAGCTATATAGTATCACCTACAGACACGCTATCTTTACTACTACTGTATAATACTCCGCTTTTGAATGAAAACAATTACGATTTTTCTTGTGGGAAAAGTATACAAAAAACCCACTTTTATTATCTCCGTTCTCCGCGGAATAAATATACGTCTTTCTCGGCCAGAAACCGATCAAGAACTAACTATTACATCTCAGTTCACAATAATATAAAAACACGTATGGCCAGTGTTGCCATACGTAACAACTACTTCTTACAACTTATCGGGCTCCCGACACTGCAGCCTTCCATCCTCTACGATACTGGGCACGCTGCTTCCAGTTGTCCATCAGACCAAGCGCTCTGGCATCCGCGATGGCTTGGTCTTTGAAACGGAGGTTCGGTCTTCATTGTCTTCTCGAACCTGGGGGATGAGACTCGAAGATGTATCTTTACATGTAAGCATAAAACTTGTAAATATATTCTGATTCAAGTTTTGACTATTAGTCCCAATGTCCTGGTCGAAAAACCTACTTTAATTCTGACATATCGCAATCGCAGTCAGAAATAAGTTTCCCAAAAACCTTGTAAATCCAAGGTTCATCATAATTTTGAAATCAAAAAGGAATTCAGCATCTGGCTTGTTTTTTCATTAAAGCGGAAACCGCAACATAAAATACCTTCCACAATATTGCACCTCAAATTCAGCGGAACAAGTTTCTACTTCTTTGGCTCATCATCTTAATTGCAAAAAGAAATCTCTCCGCAGTACCTACCAAAACTGTGAGGTTCCTGTTATTTTATCCCGCTCTTTATTATTTCCCGTCTTGTGTGGGTGGGTGGGGTGTGGGGAAAATCGGATAAAATGGATTTCTGGCAAACGAAAAGGCAGAGTGTAACAAGAAGCGCTTCGACTACTCTTAGTTTGAAGATTATAAACTTTTCCGATATAAACTTGTCCTAGTTTCGTTTATTTTCCTCTTTGGCTTCTTCTACTTAGTGTATGGGTTTGTCTATGTCTACCTCACAGGGATGATGGCTGCGCAAACTTCCAATATTTGGGTTAGTTCGTTGCTTTTCGGCTTTGTATATATAAAATATCCTGTTGGGATTGGAAGAGATGCCACGCAACGTCCCTTCACCTCCGCGCAAATGTGGAACAAGAACTTCTTATCATTGAATAAGAAGCGCAATCTGTGAAGGAGAAAACTTTACAAGGACGAAGGGTATTTAATATTTTTTTTCTTTTTTCTTCCCTAGCGACTATGAGCGAGTACATGTATTTGCGAACGTCATACAACTTCATATCGCGCATAAGGTTAAGGATATTATGTAGGTATGTGTTGTTGAAAATGTTCAACAAATTTCGTGTTTAAACAGGCAAAAAGTGTTGAGCCTAACAGTCGGGCTTCCGGTGGAAAACGTCTACACTTGGAATTGAAATGCGTAAATATCCTTTAGATGTTGAACTTACTTAAAAGTTACTCTTTGGAGAAGGTAAGCCGTAGGCTTTACTTGGGTGAAATATGCTATACAGAACTTTAAGGATGTTTGTTAATTTAGTCAGGCAAAGATGCGATTAGTGTATCATACCGACGAGACGTTACAATCTTTAATTCAGTCATCGACATGACATGTAATCAAGCAACGTGCTGTATATACATCCTCATGAAAAGTCCTTGTCCTTATGTTATTCTATAGAAACTTCAATATTCAATAATCGCTTCGGATGAACTGACAAACAGTATTAATTTGTGATGATTGCGGCAATCGTACACAATCAGGCACGCAACTGCTGCTGCCATCGATAGTCACTTATCACTTTGCCTTCGACCTCAATGTCCTTTGGGGGTGCTTGCTTTGCGTCGGGGTTGAGTATTATTGCTTCTGCAAGTCATTATCAACTGTTTTGACAGGCAAATGTAGTCGACAGGATCAACACAATAATAAACTGGATGAATTATGGATATAGATATATGGCATGGGTATATAGTCCTTGTAAGTTGATTCAATGACAGACAGGACAGACAGGACTGTGAAATGACATAGGGGAAAGTTTTTTCGAAGTCTGGGAAAAGTTTTAAGGTCGCATAAATTGCAAAGAGCATCGTAAAAGTCGTGTTTGTTATATATACATAATTTTATGACCGAATCAATGCATGTGCGTAGGGCGAGTATATAGCTACATACCTACTCTACATGTATGTATATTTTTTTTAGTTCATAATCGGGTATTAAAATGTTGATGCTGCTATTGAGGATAGAAGTTTGCCGCTTTATGTACATATTATGCCAAATTTGAGTGTGTTGTGTATATGCGGGTTTTATGACTTGGTGGCATGCTAAGGTTCCCGTTCCGGGTCAACGACTTACTAGATATGTAAATGATCTGTTGTAAAATAAGGTACAGCGAGCCTAAGCAAATTATGGTAGTTTATTAGATAGCTCATGCCCTGCCGCTCTGTCTGCGATGAATACTCAAGATTGAATGATAGGTATAGATAATCTATATCCTGTTCCTTGTTCATTACCTTGTCAACCGGTTTAAATGTGGTAGCTCTATCGAGTAATTCTGCATTTTATGGTGGTAATGTTACCCACCCTAGAAGTTTGTTATGGTTTTTATATAGTTACTGGCAAAATTTGAGAGAGAAAATTCCCTAAAAATTAAATACAAAAGCTAATTTAGCACCTTTTAAGATCCTGGTCCTGAACAGAATCTTTACTGATTCGACTTTCAATCAAGGGAAGCAAAAGAAGTTGGCATGTTAAATGACAGTTTTACTTTTCTTCACCTTTATAAAGCGTTGAAGCTACTCCAGAATAGCTGCTGGCCTGTGGTAAGAGAATACCAAAGCCGTTTTCTAATTGCTTATAGAACGATCATCTTTCATTGGTATCAAAGACCGTAGTTTGTACTCAATTCCTCGTTCTTATGGTAGACCAGTGTAACTACTCTAACTTGATTTTGAGTTTGGTTGTTCATTAATATGCACTAAATTTTGTAACGATACGTGATACATATATGAGCGTCTTTAGTATTTTTTGTAGTGAAGTCAAGTCACTTGGCAATACCTATGCCTAGGCCTTTCCGGCCCTCCAAACTAGATATATATAAATTCATCTTTAAAAAATCCATATTGGTCTAAGTCTATGTGATGCCAAAAGATCAAGTTAGTCCATTAATACTAATTACAAAAAGATCTATAATCGACGTAGATACGTGGCTATGTTGCAGGTCAGCACGGTAACATGCGCCTAGTCGACTCCTAAAAATGCCGACTGTAGTATCCTGGCAACTAGTAGTCTAAAATGTCAGTCAAATAAATAATAAAATAAAATACAAATTGGGACTCGATCGGGAGAGACCGAAGAGAGCAGGCGGTATATGACAAGATCTTCCACCGACAATGTTTTTTTTTTTAGAAAAGACGAAACAGCAATACCAAACATTTTTATAAATGTCCAGCCCTTTACAGAATAAGACGGACATTTTTTGTCAGATTAATAATGGGTCCTGAAGGATTAGGTTAGGTTAGTTTGAATAGGGTGTGAGTTCATCACAGTGGACTAGGCACCATATTGGGTCATCGCCATCCCTGGGGGTACATTTCCGGTCAAAAACTTAAACCAATTCGCCCAAGCAATTAATTTCCCTACCTGAAAATTGTTTAAATTTTGTTTGCGAGGCCAACCTCCTCCAAATTGTCGAAGAAGTACCTTCCAAGGTATTTCCTCCTGTATCGAGCAATAACTTGACATTCATTGAGGAGATGAATTATATCTTGTGCGACATTTAGGTCTTCGCAATGCACCAGTGATGGCAGTGCAGGCTGTTATTTGTACCCTGGTCAACATATCTCGTACATATAACTTGTTTGTGGCTCTCCATTCTCCACCAAACAAGAGCCCCATAGGTAAGGATGGGTCTGACCACCATGATGTATAAGGACTAAGAAAGTCCTCTGCCCAATATATTGTATTTGCACCAATCCGTTCTGTTCTGACAAACAACCCGAGTCGGGATGTAAATTTTGGATGTAATAATTTTTGCCGTCCAACATAAATCATAGATAATGACACAATTTAAATCGACCCAGTCGTGCTTTATATTTTTTATATTTTATATTTTATAAATTTATATATATTTTTTTTCAGTGATTTGCGAAAATCAATGGGCCACATTTTTGCCCCTCATTTTTTTACAGTCTAATAACAAATCTTATGGTCTTAGCACTCTTAGGTGCTACTTTTCAAGCGTTTGTTTGCACGATTTTCATCTTGCGAATCTTTAACAATTGGTTGAATTTTTATTTTTAGTACTTGCCGGTGATCTTGGCCCAGTTTTCGGTTGTATGTAAAGTGGGAGGGCAATGTGTTCAAATCTGAGTCAACACAATAGAAAACATTTCCAAGAATAAAATAAATATCAGGTGCCGCGAAAAAAAAGTTGTACGTTTAAAATGATCACTAAAGATCATACAGATCTCCCATTCACCAAGAGCTAGTTTTATAGTTACATATTATGGAATCGGAAATCGCATTTTAACCACTTGCTTTGTCAGTTCAAATCGACATTTTATAAGTGCGTTTATCACCAATCCGACAGAAGACAGCTCCCTAGAGACAGTAATGAGCTTCGTAGCTTCACGTAGTCAAAATCAAAACTAATACTGCATTCAACTCTCCAGATTCGGTCAAACGTTCTCAGAATGTCAGATGACTCCTGTCCTTGTTCCAAGCCCGACTTTTGAAACCCCACTAAGTGAACCAAAATTCTTTAATTCTCTAAGTTTTAGCTGCTAAATTTTGGCCTTTTTTTATAACCAATAGGCTTTGAGTTGCTACGTGAAACTGTTTCTCCTGATTTCGTTACCATCAGACTTTGTATAAAGTCAATATGAGCGCAAATTTTTAGACGTACTCAAGGAGGACTCTTTTCTTGCCAGCCCATCAGCTTTTTCATTTCCAGACACACTTCTGTGCCCGAGGACCCGGAATAGTCTTACGTTATACTGCGCACCAAAAACCCGTAGCTCTTCGCGACAGCGACTTACAAGCTTTGATTTTAACTCAACGGCAGAGTTTGCTTTTATTGCCGCTTGACTGTCAATGAAAAAGGCAATATCTGCATGAGGTATTGTCATCATTGCAACCTGTTTAGCAGCTATTGTCACTGCCAGTATCTCAGCTTGGAATAAAAATAAATAAATAGGTGGCGCAACAGGCGGTAGACACCCTAGGCCTAGCTTCTCACAACCATTCGTTTTGTGTGAGTTTCTATTTTTGGGACGAATGGAAGGGACCTACAATTTTATGCCGAGTCCGAACGGCTGAATTGAGAAGCTTTTTCAGGACAGCTATACTCTCGGATGTTTGTCAGACGTTCGCGAGAGGTGGCGCTGTAGAAAAAACCTGAAGATGTAATTTGTGTTTTTCCGGGGATCGAACCTGGGATCCCTCGCACGGTAGTCCAGCACACTAACCACTGCGCTACTGCGCCCACAGCTTGGAATACGCTGCTGTAATCAGAAAGTCTGATTGAACTGGATAGTCCGAGGCGTTCCGAGTAGAAACCCGCGCCGACGATTTCCATCTTTGATCCATCCGTGTAGATAGGTATGGTTCAGAATTTGCGTATGTCTCATCAGTCTGTGTTTCTAGTTTTTGGTCTGGCTTAACCGAAGGGTGCTCTGTTTGCAGCAGATTCCTGTAAAAAGAGGTCTAGAGGTTTAAGAGTGAGTATAGCTGGTAGCCCTGCCTGAAGGCCATTCTTTGAATTTTTTTCATGGTTCTAAGGTTTTTGGCCTTTGGCAGCGCTTACCACCATAATAAACTACCATATGTTAATATCGGTCTTACAACCGCTGTGTAAAGCCACCTGATTATTTTATATTAGGAACCCATGTTCTTCCGAATATTCTATTACAGGCATATGCTATCATTGACTTTTTGACTTTTCTTTCCTTAATGTTGAGATTGCAGTTTAATTTTCGATCTAGGATAACTCCCAGCTATTTGGCACTATCAGAAATGATTAGCGGAATCCCTTTAATTGTTCGCAGGCTAAATTCAGAAATTGTTATTTTGGTGGTAAAGAGAACTAGCTTTTATGTGGGTTTACTGCCGGTCCATATTTCTTTGTCCAGGTATTAACCATGGATAGAGCTCTGTTTAGTTGTTCACTGATAGTGGAAAGGAATTTTCCGGTCGCGAGCAGTGCTAAGTCGTCGGCATATGCAACTCCACTAAATTCTAGTTTAATAGAGATCTCGTTTACCAAAAAAACCAAGAGTAGGGGTGAAAGGACCTTGCATTTCCATATCTAACAATTGACTATATCACGGTGTCCCAACTAACTGTGTTGCTCCGATTCTCAAAACATTTCTCCGTCCAAACTTAACCTAGTCACGACCATCTCATAGCAACTCATATCGACCTGATGATGAGAATATCTTTTGTCCTATAGCATTTTTTAACAACAAAACTTGCTGATTTTTCATATACATAATATCTACCTACTACTCGTAGTATCTATTCCTTAATGTTAGGTACATTTTTCAACAAACCGATTTAACATTTTCTGTGTTCATCGCACGCTCTCGATGAATATGAAATTTTTCTGTTTAGCTCAGTGATAGCCAGCATAGGGAGTCCGTAAAAATTGCTTATCCGATTTAAAGTCAATCATCGGTCCAAGCTTCATATCCTTTTCCGATTATTCTAAAATTTCATTTTTAAATCCTCGTAAACCTTTATCTTTATACATTCCCTACGTGACCAATATCTCAGCTTGGTATACTTTAGGATACTTACCTCCCTGCACTAATACCGGAAAGGATCAACGACAGTTTTTCGTTCAAGTGCTGTCTCTAAATACAAAAATATCTTCAAACGTTAGATACCTCTGTTTTCAACTTAAATTTGATGGGATCTCGTCCATTACTTAAAAAAAAAAGAAATCACATTACCGGACCCCGCTGTGAACTCGCAATCCCATTTTTATATCCATAAACGTACCTTATTTACGGCCACAATTATCGTTTTCCAATTCTCTCTTGATTACTGTATATACGAATACGAATACGATACCCGCAAAAGCGCTGATGATGGCAATTTAACTTTCTCTCTTCTCACTGGTCACTGGTCCGTCTAAAAATGAGACAAGTCCATGTCCAATGCCTCCAAGAGTGTCCGTCACAGACATGGAGATGAAAATTAAATTCCTAAGAATAGCACCGGCGAATGGCGTTTAAAATGGTTCAAGGATACCATTGGATATATACACACACGTTCGTCATTCAGTTGTCCACATCCGACTCATGCAGACGTTATAGCTATGTGAAACGAAGGACATTCGTTTGTCCGCATCCATATAGGTCGACGATGCGAAAACAAACATTGATTAGAAATAATCGAAACAAATTGCCAAAGGAATCGAAAATTGCTTCAATCTTGATTAAGTACACTGATGTGTATGGCGTTGAAAGGACTCACACAAGCATACTTCCTACGCCAAGTAGTCAAAGTTATTCTATTATTGTGACAAGTTAATATGTTTACGCTTTTGAAAATGGCAGAAAAAAAAATAAATATCATAATCTTTTTCAAGTTCCTTGTTGGTCCTTCTGTATTCCGAGTTGTGTTTTCTCCAAAAAAAAAAAAAAATAATAAGTATCTAAAAACGTTCGTCTTTGTGAATGCGATAAGGAGATTTTCAAACGGGATTAAAATAACTCCCGACGATGTATCTATACAGTGAGTTGGTGTGTTGGTTTTTTTTTCGATTCCTTTTTTATCCATAGTGAAAAAAGAAATAAAAATAAAATTACCAGAGAACTATCGTTAAGCTAGAGTTGTCATCAGCAAGTCGTTTGCCATGATATTTGATTTGAAAATTTGTCCTGATGGGTGGGACGTGTGGTAGTATGGAAGATGGGTCGACTGAATCGTATCAATGTACACATAAGCTTATTGTCAGCTCCTCGCAGACTCGTATACACATACATTCAGATATTTTTGTATTCAAAGCAGTAATCTCACTTTAAAGCAACTCAGATACATTATCTGCCTTTCAGTTTAAGGCAAGCTATATACAGCTTTTCCGTTGAAACGATGTTTTACATTTCCAATCTGTATTCTCATCTATAATTGGATCTACGATTTAAATTTTTTTTTTATTTCATATTTTGTGGCTTGTAAACAGCATTTCGTTTCGGCTGAGTGTAATTTAATTTATGGACGGAACTTTTTCCTATTTTTTTTTTGTTTTTTGTCTATAGGTCATTTTGTTTGATTTGACATTTTATTGTTGAAAAAAAGAATTGCTTGCGGAACGAAGGATGATGTGGAATAATCTCTGGTATTAAGTGGATGACAAAAGGACACAATATATTATTCCACTCGTATATTTTCTTAAATGAGATCATTTTATTTGCAAATAATTCGGCTATAGCTATACATATAAGAAAGTTTAAAATCCCATTATGGCGGAAGTTTGGTCAACTTTTTGGCTTCAGAAGACAGCTTTGTATATTAATTTGTATATTTTTGAAGGCAAGCAAAGATTTTTTTCTTGCTTTGATACGCTTGTGTGGTTTTTTAGATCTCGAGGGTACAGTACCGACCGGTTTTGACATAAAATGTCTTATGATCTTCTATCTTCCTAATGAGAATATTGCTGCAGTCAAGAAGATCTCCGAGTCTCCCAAGTTTGAAACGACAAGGAATACCGACCTACCGTGGATGAGGAAGCGCTTGGTATTGAAATGCCGGCATATTGACAGTCTTTTGTCCTAAGTCATTTCTGGATGCGTTTTTCTATTTTTGCAACAGCACGGGCTCGGCATTCTTGTTCAAACGATAGCTGAATGGACGATAGATCCCAAGGCGTGTCAACGATTTGGACATTCAAAAAGATTGTTAATGATTTTCTCGTTATAAAAATAGTCCTTGAAGTTTCTATATATAGCCTGGTTGGACAATGGATATACGATATGTACCTATACCTTTTTCGGGCGCAGTTGCGCAGTGGTTAGTGTGCTGGAGTACTGTGAGAGGGATCCCAGAATCGATCCCGAGAAAAACACAAGTTACATCTTAAAGTTTTTGCTCCTGCGCGACCTCTCGCGAACTTCTGACAAACATCCGAGAGTATGAGTGTCCCAATAACCACCCCTTCAAATATAATTACACAAATGAAACTAAACTGGGCAATCCATAGCTTCAAACCAAAGATATGGAGAGAGCTTAAAGTTGTCCTCATACCCAAAGCAGGTAAATGCTCCCACACAAATTCTAAAGATTTCAGACCTATTAGTCTATCATCATTCCTTTTAAAACACTAGAACGACTGATTGATATCCACTTACGCAACAGTATCGATAAAAAACTACTGTCAGCGGCCCAGCACGCATACTGCAAAGGTAAATCAGTGGAGACGGCATTACACACTTTAGTACGTAATATCGAATACTCCCTGTTCCATAAGGAGTATACGATGGTTACCTTCCTTGACATAGAAGGCGCTTTTAACAAACATCAGCGATAGCAGATGCGCTTTCAACTCTGAATGTCGACAGCTCACTTGGCGACCTGATTAATCTACTGCTCAATGGGATTAGGATTATCAACTCAAAGCTGGGTGTGGTGTCCCCAAGAAGATCTGTCAGTAGAGGCACTCCGCAAGATGGTGTTCTGTCCCCCCCCCCCTTCTTTGGAATTTGGAGGTCAATTAACTACTGATAATCCTGGAAGGTGAAGGATGCACGGTGATCACTTATGCAGATGATGTTGCTATAGCCGTCTCAGGAAAGCACTTAAATACTCTAAAAGAACTCCTACAAAATGCTTTAAATAAGCTAGCCAGTTGGGCGAGTCGTTGTGGTTTAGGTGTGAACCCCCACAAAACTGATCTGTTGCCAGGACCAGGAAATATAAAATTCCGACTGTCGACCCTCCCTCACTCAATGGTATCAACCTAACTTTCTCTGACAAAGCTAAACATTTGAGGCTTATCCTGGATAGGAAGCTTAGTTGGAAAATTAGTATCCAAGAAAGAGTCAAGAAGGCTACAGTATCACTCTTGTCTTGTAAAAAAGCTATTGGGAATAAATGGGGTTTACAACCTCGAGTAACCCACTGGCTCTATATCTCAGCTATAAGACCGATACTCACCTATGGGATAATTGTCTGGTGGACAGCCTTGGAGAAGACCACAAACCGCGACCATATAAGCAAGGTCCAGCGCACAGCTTGCATGTGCATAAGCGGTGCACTACGTACAACACCGTCTGCGGCACTAGACATATTGTTTCAACTATTACCCCTTGACATATTTAGCAAGCAAATGGCAGCGAGTACAGCCATTCGCCTTAAAGCCATCTCATAGTGGTCAAGCAAAGACTTTGGCCACGCCTCTATTCTGAAAAAATTCGAGATCTCAACCGAAAACACTGACTACACCACCCCAACTCTAAACTTAAACAAGAATTTTCTCGTCACTATCCCATCCAGAGCAACCTGGGATGAAGAAAACCTTCCCGGAAGATGAATCAGTTCACTTCTATACTGACGGGTCAAAAACCAATGATGAAGTTGGTGGGGGTGTTTTCTCCGAAGTCTTAATCATAAGCTCTAATTTCGTATACCAAATTACTGTAGCGTGTTCCAGGCGGAAATTATGGCGATTAAAGAAGTCTTATCCTGGCTCAAGAAAAACGTCATATCCGTTAAGGATATTTACATATTTTCGGATAGCCAAGCAGCCATCAAATCCTTGGATTCGATCTCTATAACTTCGCTAGTAGCCCTCTACTGCCGAGCCGAACAGTTCAACATTCACCTAATTTGGGTGCCGGGGCATAGAGACATTCCAGGGAATTGTACGGCCGATGAACTCGCTAGAATAGGAACAACTGAACCCATTCTGCCGGATAAAGGCACCCTAGGGATACCAATCGCTACTCGCATACCAAATTTGAAGCTGAATGCTATCGAGAGTACAAATCTTAGGTGGACAAGTTTAACCACTTGTCTAGCGACAAAACAAATTTGGCCTAAGCTGGATTTGAAACGCTCTAAGAAATTGATTTCTCTGACCAGATTGCATGTCGGCACTACAATAGGTGTCATTACTGGACACTGCCTGATAGGCAAACATGCCGCAAGGCAGGGCCTTTTCGCAAACGACTTTTGTAGAAGCTGCATGGACGAGGAAGAGGAGGAAACTATCCCTCACCTTCTTTGTTCCTGCTCAGCTCTCTCACGCAGAAGGAAGCTTCACTTAGGAGCCTTCCATTACAACGACTTGGGCGATCTGACAAGCATAGACATCAGAAGCCTCTTACGCTTTATAAAGAGCTCAAAATGGTTCAACTAGTAGGGAGATCTTAAATCCTTCTTCGTGGCATCACAATGGACCTATACTGGTCTAAGTGTGTTGGCGTTTTTAGCTGACAGCCATGACTGTCCTGAAAAAGCTTCTCAATTCAGCCGTTCGGACTCGGCATAAAATTGTAGGTCCCTTTCATTCAAAATAGAAACTCACACAAACACAAATAGAAACTCACAAAACGAATGGTTGCGAGAAGCTAGGCATAAGGGTGTCCATCCGCCTGTTGTGTCACCTATTTGTTTATTTATTTATACCTTTTTCGGAGATTTACAATTAGGATTTTTTCCTCCTATGGTTGTTACCGCCATTTCTTGAATGCTTTTTTTTTTGAAGCGATGGCTTGCTGACATTCTAGGTTGGAATGAGGGATTGGTCTCAAAACTAAGTTGTGGTTGTGGTTTAGCTTTCTTAGGCCTAGACTCTTCGCCCAGTTGTTGTACTGAGTCAAGCCTACCACGAGACGATGTTTGCTCTGTGTGTGTCGCCATTTTCTTTTATCATCCACCATCACATCATGGATACTTTCTGCTAGATTCCTTGTATAGGATTTCATTGGAATTAAAAAAAAAAAAACATCTCACCCTTTGAGTCATTTCTCTGAAGTCAAATATTTTCTGACAATCATATCAAATGTATACGTCATGCTCATGTCACTCTTGTCTCATTATATTACATGTTCAAGCAGCACCTCCTTCAGTACCGTAAGTACCGAAAATACATACCCGAAATATTTTACTTTAAAGTCATTTTCCAAAAATAAAACAACACATCACTCTCGATTTACGTCACGTCAGTCATGTGGGAGTTGAATAGGTGGAGCTGTTTATTTACTCAACACATTCAATTAATCAGCATCTTCCACAATTGCTTACTCATTTATATGGTACCTATCCCAAGGGAATAACGTTTATCTTACATCACCAATTAACAACAAAATTCCGATATTTTCCACATAACAAACATTCAATCTTGCTCAAGGGGGTCTCACTTACGTTGCTGCTATTCTATGCGGTTGTCCACAGAAATTTCGTTTCGCCACAGCCAGCATCCCGGTTGTACCTATTGTACTGCAGCCAACAACAGGAAGTGTCTCCAAGACGACAGCGTCTTAGCGCGGAAGTGGTAAAACTTTTATGCTTAGCAATGGTCATCATCATAAATCATTTTCATCCGCAGCGCCAGCAGTACCTAACCTATATACTATATTTTATCAAGAACGACTTTCATCTTATGTCTTCCGCCCCCCGTCTTTCACCTCTCGACCATGGTGATGTCCTTTCGGTTTATAGAAGTTTTGTGCCACGACAAGAAAATGAAGAAATATGATTGGAAAGAACTCCCAGTGCGGATGGATATTGGGTAATGGTGTAAGGATATATAAGGAAGAGAAATGAAAACAACTTCGCCTGACTCTCTAATTAATTGACTAACAAGTAAATATACATACGTAGATCTAGCTATAGTCTGCACAGTCATTGGCTATGCTGTTGATTAATTAATTTGTCAAAAAGTATACTTTTTATATTATTCCTCTGACGATAGAGGGATTTTCACTGTTTATGGGGGCGCGGGCGTCTGGCGGGGAAGGGAGAGTTTTCTTTTGATTTTTTATAATTTCTTTGGACATTTTCTGTTTTCATTTATTGAATTCCGCTCGTACTATAGATTGGTTTGTATTTTTTCTTTGCAGATCGACGAATGATTTCGCATCCAGATACGGATTAATTAAGGAATTGTGTCCTCGTGTCCAGCGGAAGCTACTTGTAAGTACTGTATAGTTTCTGAGTGGGAGAAAGTTGTATGTGTGTGTGTGTGAGATTGAATAAATTGATTTTCTTTTTATATTCGTATAATTGGAAACCTAGCTACTTATTTTGGTTGTTATAATGAGCTAGCTGCTGATGGAGGTAGTTGGAAGTTTATGTAATATAGAACATTATAAAACATTATAGAGCATTATAGAACATTGTAGAACATTTAGTGTACACAGGAAACTATCTCCAGGTTAAAGAGAGGTGGCTCTTGGTACCACGCGCATTGGAATTTTGAAGAACTTGTGCGAGAATTATCCTTTGACCCCCTGTCTTATGGATATGCTGTCAGATGCAATGACACCAGAAATCCTATTGCGACAAAATTACCACGTCAACTTTCCTCAGGCAACGGAATGGCTTCAGCCTGACTCTGAGCCAGGGAAAGAATGTCATCGTGTATTCACGGATGGATAGCGGTAACCATGCAACTGTCTTCCAGGCAGAGATTTTCGCTATCCTTATGGCTCTGTGCTATACCTATTGTGACAAACAGGTGGAGGGCTAGAAGCATATGCGTTTGCAGTGATAGCCAAGCTGCACTAAAAGCGCTGCTCAACCCTCTCACCTCGTCCAAGCTAGTGCTCAAACTCAAGCTTGCTTTGAACTTGGTCGGTAGGCTAAACACGGTCAAACTTTTTTGGGTGCCAGGTCACACTAGTATCCAGGGAAATGAGATCGCGGATGGGCTCGCCAGACTGGGTTCAGAAGAGGCTCTCTCAGGAAATGAACCTGCGTTGGGTCTGCCTGCATCTGTGGTTAAGTCATCCATTGATACTTGGGTTTTTCGTGAACACGAGTGTCGGTGGCGTGACTGTGGTGGGTGCCGACAGACCAAACGACTGCTTCCGGACAGTTGCAAAAGATCCGCGTCTTTCCTTCTGTCTATCAGGAGAATCGACTGCAGAGTGCAGACTGCTTGTGGGCGTCTTTTCGGGCCACCAAGCTTTTGCCAAACACTAAAATGTATTGGGCTTGAGCGACACCTCCATTTACCCTGCTTGTGGAGAGGACGACGATACAGCGGAACACTTCCTCTGTAGTTGTCCTGCCTTTGCTCGCATCAGGTGGCGGATCTTTGGGACTGACGTGGTGAGTGCCGAACATCTAAGCTCTTCATAACTGAAGCTTCTTCTCATATTTCTTCGAAAGACGGGAACACTAAGTACAATAAAGTAAGATGTCTGTTTGGCAGTACAATGGACCAGTAGTTGTGTCTGAGTGTTCCATCGGATAGTAGCAACCTCCGACAAAAAAAAAAAACATAAAAACCGCCTCATGCGGCTGCTTCCAAGCGACGACTGAAAGAATATCTGAAAGTCGTTAAATACTAAAGAAGTCGGTATTACCAAGTTTAAATTTTGGTTAATATCTACCTACTTTTAAATATTTTTTAAATGGTGTCTTATTAGCAATGTTCAAATGTTCTTACGCTCAAAGGTGCCCCAGTCTCCCCTATTAATTTTGGTTGTCAAATTAACGTCATTTATGACACAATCGATAGCACTTTCGATAACATTTAAAGCAATCATAGATTTAGCACAGTTTTTATCTGGGCTAAAGGCATAAGTCCCGATTATTATCCGGGCAAACGAATCCTAGCTATATAGGATGGATTGCGTATAAAATAGTTTATCCTGTCGAAATAAAATACGTTTTGTTAATATTATTTCGTTATTAAACTTTTTACAAATTGCTGGTTTTTAAGAATTTTTCCAAGACCATAAAAAAAACTTAAAATAGTATTGGAGCTTATTCAGTTTAATTTCTTAGCAGTCAAAAATTATAACAAAGAAGAAAATATAGACGTTAAGTCCAAAAAAATAACACTTTATGTTGATGCATTTGCCAACAAGTCCGGTTGTGCTTGGCACAGAGTGTAATTTTTTCTGTTACCATTATCTTCTACAGAGACTAAGGACCAGTTTTAAAGGTTCCGGATAAAGCTTCGAATAGTTAGCCGACACATAACGCTCCAGATAAATGTTGCTGATATTCAAATAAATACTTTGTGTAGATATCTTCCGGATAAAGGCTTTAACAGCCACTTTAACCGGCTGGTAGGCTAGCCGAGACTTTATCTGTCAGATATCACTTTCCGAAACCTTTGAAACCGAAAGTTGAAGTTTATCTGACATATAAGTTCCGGATAAGCTATATCCGAGACTTTACCAGCTAGTCTTGAAAGCGGCTATAAATCACATACTTTTGTAAATAATTCTCTAATTGGGAATTTAGAGCAATCAGAACAAACATAAGCCAAATTGTGGAGTTCTTTAGAAGTAGGTTCGGAGAATACAGTACAAATTTTGTGCAAGGTCTTTCCACAAAACAATTCTTGTTTTTGGCATTTTGCGCACTTTAAATACATTTTATTTGTCATCCTTATCCATACTAGTTTATAAAATGCAACGTCCGTCTGTTCGTCCCTCCATAACTCGAGAGCCATTCGTCCGATTGTAATGATTTTTGTTCTGATTTATAGATGTGTGGCCAAATTAGGCCATAGGGTGGGTGAAAATTGTAATTAAAGGGGTCGCGGGGACTAAGGGGAGTCTCACGAACCGTTAGCCGTATGGACTTGTATCGAATAAAATACAACCGCAGATCTTAGAGAGCAAGAGAAAGCAAGAAGTTGGAAATTACTCCCTATATAGCTGTTCATTTGGCGATGGCTCTTACTATGCTTATGCAGCACAATCCTGCTCCTTCTGTAATTTATAAATGCATATTCGGTACAGAGTCTCCACATTCCAAAGATTCCTCTTAATGATACTTAATAAGGCAATCAATCTTGCCACCTTCCTCTAACGTAATCCATCGTAATGCCACCTTTGTGAAGGAACTTCTTCACAAATAAAACATGACACAAAATGTACCCCTCCAACGAGCAACATGAAATAAAAATTTTCAAATCAATGAGGGAAACATTCAATTGATGCATTCGTATAGGAGCGCATTCTAGCGAAAACTGCACAAACTTGCACCGTAAATTCTCCAAACAAGCATCTCAATAAATTGGCCAAGTTACGTTAAAACACGATTCACTCATTGTACCAATGTATCCTCCTTTCCGCATCTATCAGCATAAAAGCTCGACCGTGAAGAAGCGCGCGATTTCATCATCTTTGTCGTTCATCGTCCGTCGTTTAATGGTAGATAGATACCATACAATTCCTTACGGCCCCGGATCGATCTGGCTGCTACCATTGAATATGCAAAAGCCTTTAGAATTTGTCCTTATTCAAACAAAATCATGTTTAGAATAACAGGAGACAATTATTTATATTCATAGCTAACGCTTTATGTGCTGACAAAAGCACTTTATAGCGCATCAAAAGCCATCGCAAAATTTGAATCTCCATATTACAACAAGGACACGGAGACACAGACACGCAGCAGTAACCTATATACTAAGCGTAAAATAACGGAACAGCCATTCATGAATGTAAATCATGAACGTCAAGTCATAAGAAGACCATAAAAATATATTGGTTAATGTTACTATTACACTCTCCATATGGCCATTATGTTTGGTCGAAGCTTTATCATAAAAACCAGAGGCATGTTGTAAAAATGAAACGTCATATATACAATGTTGCGGGAGTACGATGTGCGAGTGAAGTTCTTTTTGACTCCCGAGAGTTTTCCGCCTTTCTAAACTTAATGGCGTTTGGTCCATTTTTATTTATTTTTATGCTGGTTTTGTTGTTGGCGGTAAAATGTCCTTATATATTCGATTTAAAATTTAAACGTAAGGGAATTATATGACGATACAGGGTGGGACTATAGGTAACTAAGGAATGTTTTAGAAAATCCCATATAGCATCTTAAGGTTTTTTACTGCGCCAGATCTCGCGGGCGTGCTATAAAAATCCGAGATAGGAAATGACATGTTCTAAACTCTGTTGTTCGGATTCGGTGTACAATTGTGGGTCCCTTTCATTTGTCCCAAAAATACTAAAACTCAAGCGAATGGTTGTGAGAAGCTAGACCTAGGGTCGTATACGGACCTGCTGCGTCAAATATTTATTTTTGCTTAGGATTAAGTGATAATAGGAGGCACTATCGAAATATCGAGGCATCCCTTTACTGGTCCCCTATTAGATGCGTTCTAGTTGCAATTATAACGAGTAGTCATGGTCGCAAAGCCTGACTATGAGTAGAGTGGTCAGAAAAAACTAAGTGGAAACCCTATTGCTTGAGCATATTACCTTGATAAGAGGTTTATTGTTAGTTATTTTTAAAGCCTCTTCGAGGTGCACCAATTTCACTGATTCCAATGGATCAATCCGTTCTTCGCTTATACACTCTTCTATGGTAGGTTTATGTGAGTTTCGGAACATCGTAAGATGAAGTTTTCTCATTTTTATGGATATAATTTGTCAGTAGGATGCTTAGATGGATGGGAAGAATTAGGAGACCTGCAATGGGCTCGAGTGCTAAGCCAGATTGAATCTCCCGCGTTTGGGCACCTTGAATACCATGCACATTGCTGAGCGACTATAATAAATAAATCTCCCTGGCCGAAAAGGGATTTCGTCTGATCGACAAGTTATGCACTTGACAAGACCAAAACCCAAATTTTCTACATTCCTAGAGATCTGTCTGAAAGGAACCTCAGATCCTCAACAGAGATCAATTTATAAGCGAAGCTTGAGAGGCTATTGAAATGGATGAGTGTACCGAACTACTTCCTACTTCAATTTTTAAATGGCTCGGATAGGCTTCCGTAGTTTGGATGTCATAAACCCCAAGGGCATCCGGTTCACTAACTGATCTACATTGATTTAAGTGTGGCGGGCACAGGTTTCTCCTGTCTCGCCAACCCACAGTACAACTTGTGTCCTATTTCTCTGAACACACCGCTATCTTGATTGGTACTTTGCGATTAAAAATCAATAATTTTGGTTTAAGAGTTCACCCTTATAGAAAATAATAAGCTAGTTTCCTTTATTAGAATAGACCCTCGCCCACTTTGCAGATTATATTCCCTTCTTCTGTATATAAGCCCAACAATAACAGTGAAGTAAATCGAGCAGAATGTATATAAGTCGCAGAGTACATAGCTAGTGCACATTAAACAAAAGTTATCAAGTTTTCCTACAGATGGCGCTGAATATCCAATACGAATAATAAACTCACTTTTAAGTCTAATCGTTTCATTCGATGTGCACAACTTCCGACAATAACAAAATGTTTCTAGGCCTTCAAAACGGCTTAGAGGAATTAACAGAAACCTATACACAGTCAGAATTTTTACAAAATCTTTTCTAACATCACCGCACCCACATGTATGAGGTCTGCAAATAAAAAAAGACAAAATGAAAGCAAACAAAGCGCTGCGCTGCCTGAGAGACTGAATATATATTCCCAGGAAAACTTTTTTCTGAACCATAAAACCTATTCCGGAGGACACATTTCCCTGTAATATTAACAGCAGGATGTCGGGCCTAAATCATTCTGACAAGTTTTCTCACAAACCAAAAAATAGAACATCATTCCCAACTTTAGCTGGAGCGCACCCTATCCCTACATGCCATCGCATTTGGTACACAAAAATTCTTCGCAGGAAGATTTATTTTCAAACTTTTTTCCTGTCTCCTTCGTGTGTCGTACCACAAAATCATTTTTCTTTCAACAGAGCACAAAAAAAAATATTATCTAAAATTCAGTAACTAAACTTTTGCACACAAAAAAAAAAAAAAAAAAACAAATGGAATGAGACAGAAAAATATCTCGTCCCTATAATATGCAAAGGGCTATACAAAGAAAAAATATTAACAGCAATAAAAGAACGCAACAAGCCGCATCGAATGTCATGTCCAACCACAATGATATTGCATCCATCCATCTGTCCCGTTGGTCTTTCTTCTATTGCAGCCCCAAACATTGCACCCATTTATTTGAGCAGCAGGACACAGCACAGACAAAAAAAAAATGAATCAAACAAACAGGACATTTGTTTCGATGGTCGTATCGTATTCGTAGAAATTTCAGCTGCATTTTCCGTTAGCAAGGATTCAAAGAGCCCCTATCTCATCAACTGAAGCCATCACTCTCAAAGAAAAGCTTCACCCCCCGTTGAAACAAACTTAAAAAAAAATTGTGACGTGTGAGCATTTTCATCGAGTCACGTCGGCATTACCAATGTACAATTGCATTGTACAAACACCATAAATTCCACTTATTCACATAGATGCACATTGGCACATACCCGCACGCAAATGCGGAAAAAAAATATATAGCATTGCCACGAGTACCACCTCAACCACGCGAAATGGCAAACAGAATAGGGAGCAGAGAATTGCGGCTCAATGGTCCTAGAGCAGGCGTCAGACAGCGGTTGCTTTTGTGCGGGAGGACCTGAATATAATGGTGTGCAACTTTTCCTCTTTGAAATGGGAAAACTTTTCGGAAAAACTTCTCTTTTTTTTTTTTTTTTGTTGCGGCTCCTTGTTCTTTTTCGATTTTTTCTGCTTTTGGACAAATAACATAGCGCCAAGGAAATCTGCTGCTGCTCCACTGCAATATTGATGAATACAAATTTCATTTAGTCGCAAGGAGAGCAACGAAGGATCCTTTTTGTTCGTTGCCGTTTTGTGGCAAATTCAAATTGATATTCACAGTGGGAGACTGGGAGATGTATTGAGAAAATTTTTACTTCTTTGCTAACTTTTAACCTAGTTTGATCAGCGACAGGACGAACAGAGTTGCGATGTATAATGTAGACATCGTTCTGAGGAGTTCTATATTTTTACTGGTATGACTTCCAAACAGAAAGTTTTTTTCTTTTAATAAACTTCGGACGTCAAGGAGTTTTGATCAATTTTCAAGGTTGTTATAACCTTTTTTCTTAAATTATGCTAAACTAGCCACACCCGCGGCTCCGCCCACCAGCTTGCCTTTTTTCAACCCTTATAAGACGAATTTTGAAAAACGATGAATAAGCCATGTAATAGTTTTTACATATCTATCAACATACAAACTTTCAGGTTCATACGGCTGACGGTTCGTGAGACCCCCTTACTCACTGCGACCCTTTTACTCCTCATCAATTCTCACCCACTCTACGGCCTAATTTGGCCACACATCTATAAATCAGAAAAATAATCATGAAAATCGGACGAATGGTTCTCGAGTTATGGAAGGACGAACAGACGGATGGGTAGACATCCTTAATTTTACAAGTAACTAAAATGAACTGAACTAAAATGCGTTAATTATTTTTGATATGGTACGCTGACACGAGCTTCGTCATTTGAGGAAATATTGACCTACTAGCATAGTTGGCCTATGTTGTAAACCATATTATACTTTTTATCAAATACTAGCTGTATCTGCCCGTGCCCAAAACTAGTATGCAGTTGAATTTACTAAACTGTTATCCAATTTTAAATTTCACAACCACCACCCACTTTCGTTTGTCGTATAAATCATGTAGGCCTAGGTATAGTCTCTTACAAAATGCTCCACTATTGATAGCGTAATCACATCGTCCTTTCTGTATTACCCCATCATCAGTGAAGTTCATTACATCATACGGTAATTACCCACTTTTCGTTCAATTACATGTTTTCATCGATAACAACAAAAGATTCTACCACTTCTACAGTATATTATACACCATGAGCTATGTATATCCTGTAGAAAAGCAAAACATTATTCTGCACTTTTAAAGGCAGAACTATTGCCGCCACTAACGCGGCGTCACGGTTGCGCGCCGCCACAATTTCGTGTAATTTATTCAAATTGGATTCAATTGATTCGCGTCTCCCACTATCCACAACACACACATGCATAGCATACATGCCAGGGGACACCGCTGCTATATTCATTATCATCACCACTAGCAATAACCGCCTACGCTGCGCTACTGCTGCGATGCGCGAAAATCTTTTGTTATAGCTTCGAGCATTGCAAGCGACATCCTTTGCATGGAGGAAAATTGCCAAGAAATTACCAAATACCTCATAATCCAGTTGGGAAAATTTACGATCGCTCCTAGCAGGGGTTTCTCTCGTGCATTATTCTTTGCAACGCGAAACAACAAAAAAAAAACAAAAAAAAAAAACCTTAAGCCAGCGGGTTGAAAAATTTCACCACCAGCCTGAGGAAGGCAATTCCTTGTATTGGTAAAACGTATGCTATACAAATTTACGGAAAAAATTGAGGTTAGTCCGTAGATTATTTCGCTATGGGACAAAACAGTTGGGAATCGTGGATGGAGGGAGTGATGCCAAGCAAGGCGAATAATTGTGAGATGGTTCCTATGTGAACACGAACGTTTTTATAAGCGACGTTCCATGGTACTATACAAAGTATAAGCTTGGGCACCCAGTTAGTAGATTTGACTGGAGAGAATAATAACATCATTTTCTTAAAACAATTACATATAGTCGTATGGGAGGCAGATGTCCTGACCCGTGGTGCCTCCATCAATTCAATAATAGCGAAAGTTTAACAAATATAGAAACGTTTTTTAGCACAAGTTTTGAATGTCAACATTGTTCTTAAAATGTTTACAAAGGAATCATCATTACATTAATAGGCTACACTTTTTTTGTCGTACCGATTACGGCGTCATTTCAAAATCGAATTTAATAAAATACTAGCTGGCCAAGCAAATGTTGTTCTGCAGCCGTTTTATTATTTGAAATTTTATTCATGAGCTTATTCTTACTTTTTAATTTTTTTTATTGTTAAGTGTTTATTATTTGAAATTTTGTAAATTCGGATCGCAGCGCCACCTACCGGGTCCAATTGCGGATCTAAACCATCCTTAGACTCATTCAAAAACAAACACAAAATTTAATTAAAATCTGTCCAGCCGTTTGGGAGAAGTTTGGTTACAAACACCTACAGAAGAATTATATATATAAAGATGGACCAAATGAATGGTGAATTTAGAGAGATGAGTTTACGAATGTATATAATATACAATAAAAATTTACAAAAAGCAGAAGTTTTGATTTACAAAATGTCATTACAATTGATTAGAAGAAACGAATTAATACATTGCATATTAATAGGCTACACTTGCAATAGCAAGAAAGGAGGCGATGTATATTTTCAGGCTAATTACTTGCATACGCCGACGATAGCGACATAATTTCCAGAACGCAACAAGCAGTCAATGCTGCATTTGCTAATATTAGCAGAGAAGTGGCAAAAATGAGTTAAGTGGTGAATGTGAGCAAAGAAAAATACATGCTGTCAACAAGAAGAGACACACAATATCGACGAATAGGTCAGAACGTCACGATAGACATCTAAAACCTCGGCTCCACTATAAATGCTTATAATGACACCATTGCAGAAATCAAACGAAGAGTTACAGTTGCCAACCGTTGTTTCTTTGGCCTAAGAAGGCAACTGACTAGTAAGGTTTTGTCAAGAAACACTATGGAGACTGTATATAAGACTCTCATCATTCCAGTCCTAGTCTATATCGCAGAAGAGTAGCCGTTGGATGAAGATTTTCTTGGTCATTTCGAACGCAAAATTCGGTCCCGTTTGCGTTGCCTGTCATTGGAGGAGGGGATTTAACATCGAACTCTACGAGTTGTACAGCGACATCGACATGGTCAGAAAACCGGAGGGATAACGCACTAGAGGAACATCAACCAACTTGGAGTGCGCAACTGGAAGCGGTTAGCCAAAGATCGGGCTAACTGGAGATGTGTGTTGGATGAAGCCGAGGTCCACCCCGGACTGTAACGCCATCTAATTAAGTAAGCTAATACTATTTGATTGAAGATTGGAGTACCTAAATAGATTACAGTTAATTGTGTGTGGCAATTTATGAAAACGTTTTATTCACTTTATAAATATTGTTGCACTTTCTCTAAATTTGGGGTGCTTCTCGATGAAATAAAATGCCAAAAGAGTTAGGAAAATCCCAAGAAATGAAAAGCCACTTAACCTCTTGGTAGACCACTTTTCTCTTTATTCACAATCCAGAAACTAACAGATTGGCAACCAGTTCTTGGCTGCGTTCACGGGTATGCAACAATACGTTTTTGATTTGAAAATAGTTTGATTACTACATGAATAAGCCAGGCCCTGGGCAAAAAACAAATCCTCTCGGCGATAGTCTTTGAACCAAAGATTCGCCTTGAGGTATGTTTTACAGTCACTTGTTGATAGGAATATCATAAGTCTCGGTGAAAATCGAGCAAACAGTGCGTCTAGATCAAATGTCGTGGTCTTCTACTGATGAGTCCACCCAACACATCGGATCGTCTCAGTTCAGTTTCTTCCTCGATTTCGAAGCTTCTGCATTGTATCCTTGGTTTCTAGATTTCACTATTGGAGCATGATTTTGACTGCGCAGTTACCTGTGATTGTATCTGTGCCTGTGAGCATGCGAATTGAGTTTCTGGAATCATAAGGTCTCTCAGTCTTTACTTGGTCAATTTTGGCCATAGGTTACGAGCAGTATTGCAGTATGCAATGCAGTCTATTTTTGAGGACGTTTTTTTCTTGTTCATGGCTGGTATCTTTGCTTGAAAAATGTTGCAGGAGTCTGGTAGTTTCGCCAGTACACTTTGATTAACATTGTTTCTGAGTATAGATACCTGCTCTTGTACATGCATCGGTCTTCATTTTTCATGCGATTTCATGGACTTCTTGATAAAGCTCAGGGTGAAATGATCCTTGGACATTGGCTTACAGTAGGTACCTGCCATAGTCTGAGGTTTTCATTCTTACATATTTTCTTGATTTGTAATTATTATTTGACATCATTGAGCTTGCTTTTTCGTTACTTTTTGTTTTTGAAAATAGTGGGTCTTATTATTTAATCTCGCCTTTTCTACGGCACAATTATCTACCTAGTTTTCATAAATGTAAGTCCATTTTCCTCAGACTTGTCTCACGCATTCAAATTCGTTAACACCAAAAACTATGAGTCCTTACGACTAGATAACTACCTACATCAACTTCTTCAAAATGAAACCCTTACTAACCGTAATTCTTGTTAAAAGTCACTTAACACACAAAATGTAAAGTGGTAGGATCAGACATTTTATGGTTACATGTTCTGATATTTCTCAACAGATGGCGCGCGCAAAAGATACCAACAATTGTAGTGGTGACGATGACACGTATCGATTCATATTCCAGTTTACAAGTGCTGAAAGGGATGAGTAGAGTACCTATTAGACAAATAAGGGCGGAAAAGAAACTTTTGAATACGGGGTCCTCCAGCTCAATTTTATACAATATTCCTAAGAAAATAAAAAGAAAAATAATTGGCACAACAGGCGTGTAGACACCCTAGGCCACCCTAGGCCTAGGCTTACCTTCACACAACTATTCGTTTGTGTATATGTTTTATTTTTGGGACGAATGGAAAGTACCTACAATTTTATGCCGAGTCTGAACGGCTGATTTGATAAACTTTTTCAGGACAGTTATACTATCGGTGTTTGTCAGTTTAATTTGTGCATTTCCGGGGATCGAGGGACCCCTCGCACAGTAGTCCAACACAGTAACCACTGAGCCACTGCGCCTAAGGCTGATTCCCCGGTTCTGCTGGTTTAGGAGACGATATGAGGAAGAAAACTTGCCCGATTTTCAAAAATCGCAATCTCATGATTTTCAATACAATGTTCGTCCATTAGTAGGTACATGAAGCTATTAAAAAGAGTTGGCCTAATGTCGTGAGTCTTGTCTTTATTCGTATTATATTTCGAGCTGAGAACCACACCCTCTTCATCGACTTCAAAGCCATATTTAGCGCATTCAGAGTCGAGAGATCTCGATGGTCCTATTGGGGATTACTATAAGACTGAACCAGACTGAACTATGTCGCGCAACTCTGAAAAGCATGCGGTGCAATGTAGGTACAACTTGAAAGTGTAGATAATGCATATTATTGCAAGCGTGTAGGAGATGTGACATCTTCAATATCGTTCTGGAACAGATAGTGCTCAGGGCAAGTTTCAACATGGATGAAACTATTTTCAACATATCAGTTTACCTACTGTGGTATACAGCTTTTCATGACATTTAAAGACTAAGTTTGTTGTGAGCCAGGGTCGAGCTACAGCGACAACTTCGGCAAAGGTGAGCAGGGCGCGACATGGTAGTGGTTGCTCGGATGGAGCTTGTCGGACGAGGGTGTTCTAATGTTCTTGCCCCTCACCATTTACCACCTGGATCACAATAAATTTGAAGAAACTGAAGATATAAATGCAGCATTCTAACAAAAACACCAGCTGTTGACAGTAGGTATGAAACAAATATTAATATTGGCATCAGCAACTTCGAGGAAGTTACAAGTTTTCCCGCACTGTAAGTGCCATTTAAAGTAACGTTCATCGACCCAAAAAAAAAACTTTCGACAGTATCAACAATGATTTCTATTTTTGGCTTTTGCAGGAAAGATGTCGTATAGTATAACCAATAATCAGCTACAATAAAGTTTGATATTATTTGATCTCATTGTTTCTACTTGCAGCGATATTACGATATTACGATATTCATTTCTGAGATCATGCCATTAGTCGAAAAGTCACTTCAGTCGTGGACACCACGAAAGTGACACAATGTTGGAAAATATGACCCGGGATGAGTGTGGAAAGTTTAAAAGAACTGATGTATAGTATCTCTATTTGCATCTGCCTCCCAAGTAGAGCGAATAAGCTAATTGTCCAAAAACACCACAAAGGGTATCCTTTATTTGGTAATCCTTAGATTTGGTTGTAGCCATACAAAGCCTCTATATCCACTTGATTGCCTTGGCACAGCCTATGACCTCGAACGTTAAATACCCGAACAAGTAAGTAAATGAGAAATCGCTTTTAAGTAAAACTACCTACCTCAGTATGCTCGCTCAAACTAGTCCAATTATTTTCTATACACTAGCTACCTGCACTGCATACTATATGTCCACTCCTGAGCTCCTGCAGCCAACCAAGTCGTTTGTTAAAGTTAAGGAATTTTCATTGCTTGCATATTTTCTTAGATATTTTTATTTTTTTTTTGCATTCCAACGAGATGTCTGCGCTGCGCTGGCCTCCCCCCATGGCTTTGTTACATTTTAATGTAAGACCGCCTAGCCCAGCATGGGGCATTTTCGAAAAAGAAGTGCATGAAGTTCCAAACTCCATGCCAACCACCAGCATCCAATGTCGTGGTTGGTGTTTTGTAGATGATATATTATTATCATCGTTACGACAAACAGTGGGCGAATTTTACAGACACGGCGCGCTTTAAATTTTATGACATCAGGGTGCACCAAAAAAGAAAGGAAGTCACTATCTAGCTACTGCATTTTTTTGTTTTTTTTTGCGTTGGCAAAGAATGAAAGGAATCCGCCATCTCCTCTTCCTGCTTTTGTAATGGAAAAATTATTATTTCGCTTCTTACATGGAGTAGATGAAAAATTTAAATTTGCACTTTTCACCCGGTGTCCTTGGTGCTTTCTAGCTGCTTCCCTACTGTTCTCGCAGTTCTTTTATTAGAACCATGTATGTGTATATAGGAATAGGGTGTGGTGGTGGTGGTGGTGATGAAGGGAGAATGTTACATTTACAGACCGTAAATCTGATACAAAGTCATCGTGAGAAAAATATTCTAAGGAGAGAATGTGTGAGAAAAATGCAAGTTAAAAAAAAAAAAAAATATTTACGAATAAGTACAGAGTAAGGACATCTTCTGTATATGCATGCCGTTGAGAATTTCATAGAAGCTATTGCAGTGTGCACACGTTATTACTACTCGTGCAACGTCTTAGTACCTACAATCTTCTTCACGGCACGAGATATATGGAGAGGAATGTAAGTCACTGTGTAATGGGAAATGCATAAAATAGCGACTAAGATAGAGTCCTTGTTCTTTTACTTTTGCTGTACGTCTCTCGTTCCGTTTTATAAACGGGCAACCAGCTAAAGGTTGTTCCGAGATAAAATTGTGCACACACACTCGCGATGTACCTACCTTGGTGTGAAAGGAAATTAATTGCTTTAAGGCAACCGCACTATGGAACAGGTGGAAAATATGTTTTATGGCAAAGTGGCTTCTTTGTCTGCGAAATGAATCTCTGTGGCTTACTTAGTACACATACAAATACACTGGGGACAGATATATAGATACCTACCCTAGGTAGGGTACCTATATATAGTTTCATTTGAAGAAAGTCGTATGTTTGGCGATGTCCTTGGGTGATTTTATCTTCAACGGATCCGTTTGGACAGTTTATTTATAGCTGGGAAAATATTGTGTGTAATGCACAATCCTTTTGGGTCTTCCTATGTTGAGGTCGGTGGTTTCAAAAGGAAGCGGTTAGGTGAATGGTTACTTTGGAATTTGATCTTTATAAATATTCCAGGTCTGTGCTAAGTGCAGTCTGTCTGAGAAATATTACAACCCCGACTGCGAAAGGAACGTTTGGCTAAACTAGTTGACCTATAGTGAAATGTATAAAGAACCAACAAAGAGCCAACATCGCATATCTACTTTACCTTTATCTCCAAAAGAATGTTTGAACTTTGGCTATAATAGTTGATAGCATTATCATACCTAAATAAGGTAATTCAGAAATGAAAACGTCATTACAAATACTGCTGTTCAAAAGTGCCCCAGTACCTTTGAACGTAAGGACCTACTTCGTTTTTAAATAAAAATAAATTATAATGCCTTTACTAAATTTTCGTAGTTATTTGGCCAAACGAAAATTTGGTATTAGCATTTCTCAAAGAGACATTTTGCAATTACTTCGTGAAAGCGTTAAGACTTGGAGATTCGCTTAGAAAAACTAAAGGCTTTTATTGGCTTTATGGTTTATTGCTGGCATTCGTATTTTCATTACTGGTGGACTTATACCTCTGGTGTTCCAGAATGAAGCTATTTTGGTCCGTTTTTTTATTTTTTTTTTAAATTAATTAACTGCTGTGTATAGGTTTTACCTATACCTACTCGTAATTAGTTGGCCATACATTCTTCGATGATGTCCTACATATCTTAGATGACTGATTCGAATTTTACTGTCCATGTCGCTTTATAGCCCGATGATAAATTATCTAACCATCTCATCCTGGGTCTACCTAGAGGACCGGACGCCTGCCCGATGGTACGGATGGCGTTTAACATGACCAAACCACCGGAGCATAAGTTCCTTACGTATTCTGGTATTTCTAATGCGATCTCTACGGGTCACATCAGCAATACAACGGAGAAATCTCATTTCGACAGCTTGTATTCGCGATCTTATTCTTTCGGTCATTACCCAAACCTCATGACCATAGGTAAGAGTTGGAACAAATACCGAATTAAAGACTGACAACTTAGCTTTGACGCTAAGTTCAGTCCTCCTAATAACAGAATTACCAAGCTGTCTCAAAATTGATCCAGTCTGACCAATCCTACCAGGAAAACTCAGCATTGCTCCTTCCATCACTCGTGAATAAGACCCCGAGATACTTAAACTTCTCCACCTGTTTCAATGGGTCTCCACTAACATGCAAAGTGCATTGAACAGGCGTTCTGGAGACGACCATCACTTCAGATTTGTTCACGTTAACCTTCATCTCAGCTTCAACACAAACAGCTACAAACCGATCAAATGCGCGCTGGAGTTCAGTCTGAGAATAGCCAAGTATGACCAAGTCATCAGCGAAGTGCAGATGACTTATCCTCAGATCTCCCAATTCGAAACGTTCTTCGAATCCAGTCCATATAAGTAATGAAAAGGAGAGGAGACAAGACGCACCCCTGGCGAAGTCCAACGCCCACGGTGAAAGGTATTGATTCAACGCCGATTATCCGAACACAGCTTTTGCAGTTCGTGTAAAGAGATTGAATGGCTCTCAAGAGAGAGAGTCAATTCCATACTCCTGTAATACACTACAGAGTTTACCTCGAGGAACTCGGTCGTATGTTTTCTCCAAATCTACAAAACATGCGTAAACAGGTGTAGCATACTCCCAAGCCTTCTCAAGCACTATTCTGAGAGTGAATAACTGGTCGGTTGTGCTTCTGCCGGGACGAAAACCGCACTGCTCTCCTAATTGTGACACGACCACAGCTCTGTGACGCGTTTCCAGCACCTTGGCAAAGACTTTTCCGAGGAGACTTAAAAGTGATATACCACTGTAATTGGAGCAATCCCTTTTATCCCCTTTCTTGAAAATGGGCACAATCACCCCAATCTGCCAATCGATGTAAATTTCGCCGCATTCTCAGAATCCCAGGTCACTTTAATGACACGAGAGAGCCATTTAACTCCCTCTTCACCTAAGGCCTTGAGCATTTCTGGCCGTATTTCAACAACTACCGCGGATTTTCCAGCTTTTAGCGATTTGATCTCCAAAGTGACTTCCTCTACCGTGGGACCATTTTCCGCCCTGCTCAAGGTGATGGATCTGTCATCCTCAATGCCCTGGATTGGATTGAGCAATTCCGAAAAGTGTTAGCTCCATCTGCGCAAGATGTCATCCTCTTTAGAAAGAAGTGTACCATCTTTGGATATGACTCCTTCAATAATGTTCCACTTTCTTCCTCTAAGACGACCGATAGTCTACCAGAACACCTTGCTTGCAGATCTGTGATCACGGTATAATTTCTCGCCGAACTTCTTCCAAGATTGTTCTTTGGCTGCTTTAACAACCAATTTGCAAGTTCTTCGCGCCTCAATGTACCGGTTTCGAGAGTGAGTCTCCCAAGTGAATCTATTCCTTGAAAGCCTTCTTCTTCCGTCTGACTTTCGGTTACTCGACAACTACAAAACGTTGTTGTTGTTCTTGCTTACTACATAATTTTTTGGGGTCTTTTTTCATTGGGGGCCTAATTGCATGGAGCCGTCTTATTGCGTCCAGAATCATTCCGAGATGAACAGATTTTGAAAATCATTTTTCTCTATCTTGCATCATGGTGGGCACTATAGATATTAACAAAACAGAGTTCTAATTTTAAATCGATTGAATACCCGCGACTGGTGAATACCGAGATAGTCAAGGTAACCTTTGATCTAAAAATTTCATTTTACCTTCACGTGAATATCCGATATCAAGCATTATCTTTCCCCAGCTGCCCGCGTTGTTGCTTTGCATTTCAGTTTGTATATGTTTTCCACAAATTTCTTCCCTGTTTCGGGAAGAATGTATTAAACTCGCTGGGAACTTGATATTTGACATTATTTTTGAAATTACCATAGAGACATCAAACTCATTCTATTGACTAACGGAAAATGGTTTAATTGGCAAATCAAGATGACACTTTACATTTATACCTAAGAGGTATTGCATGGCAATAAAAATAGAGTTTCGCCCCTTAAGCGCTTCCTACATATCTAACCTAATTTGCGCGAACTTGAGAAACTCCCTCCATGGCTTCGCTGGTAAGAGGGCCTGTGTTGAAAGTCGTATATACCTCGTAGGTTTGTATCCCACGCTTAGCCAACGGTTTTTTTCTCCTTCAAATTTCTTCCAATACGTATATGCCGTAACACGTCATTCGTCACACATAATTGCCAATTTGATTATCTAACAAAACAACCTCTTTGCCTTTTGACTCCATTCAACATCGTAAGTACCACTTGGGGATTTGCAAATTAAATTAAATCACTCTTCACGCTACACTACACATGTTTCCCAAATCGTAAGTACCTATCTACTTACCTACCAGCTCTTCACTCGCAACAATTATGAGTATCTTCTATTAGCCAAATTAAAATTGCAAAAGTCAAGACGTACATTTTTGAAAAAGGAGTCATGGGTGCGTACTACGTACCCCTTCCTACACACACAACACCTAAATGATCCCTGCCCAGAAGTAGAATGCTTCCAAAGTCCTTAAAAATCTTTCCTCTCGTCGGATTATCATTAAGGGAAACTTGAAGTTGTAATAAACACACTTGGCAGCAGTCGTGATATAATAGCCCAATCCACACCCATCGCTGAGATAAATCTGCTATGCGATTGTATTATCGTCCTTCGTCAAGCAGAAGTCGTTGCTGCTGTTGAGCACGTTCGATTTTCGTTTTTTTTTTTTTTGTATCTATGCATGTATCTACAATCTACATGTTCGCCTTTTGTGTGGAGAATCATGATTTTCTCAAGCAATGTCATAGTAACTTCAAAGTTTAGTCAGCGACAGTCATCCAACAAATATATAAAACAGAAGCAATACCTGCTTTCTCATGCCATTCTATTCGTTCCAGAGGAATCCGCATTTTAATTACGTTTATTTAAGCGATATCAAAATATTCGTCAGGTTGGTTATTTTGGTTGGCGGCACCGACAGAATCCTTTGAATTCGAATCCTCATCGGGTCGATGTGGGACTTGGAAGTTTACTACAATACCGAACCATGTCGAGAATTGTTGCGGCAACACAATGAAAATGGAGAACATTTAAAATTCCATTTTGGAAAATTTCCTCCAGCTAAAGGTTGAATCGGTTCTGGATTTTGGAGGTTGGAGTTAAATTGTGAAATAGATTCGCTGGAGTGCGCGAAGGGTGAGTTATAATATTCCTATGAATATGAAATACCTGGATTATTATTATTCTCGGGTATAGAGGTGGAGGGATGGGTAAATATAAATCTGAGTTACAGTTGAAAATATATTCAACTTCTAAGTGTCGGGGTGTACTTTGTCTGGCGATGCATGACTTACTCCTTTGTATGCTATCCATAATGAGATTTCTGGTGATGGATGGAGATCTAATTATGTTCATACGTAGGTAGATTTAGCTTTGAATATTGACTCAAAAAGGAGGCGCAGTTAGGTGTGAGTGTAGATGAAGACAGGTAAAGAGCGAGCGCCATGAATTAGTGAATACTTTTTAGGTTGCCCGAAATACTAGTTGATTCAAGTCTATACAGATAACAATGAACATAATTTCCGGACTATCTATTGATCTGGTATCTACTTAACTCACACTGAATATGTAGATACATTGCGGCATTAAATAAAATTGGAAAGGATCAGAGGCTTCTAACTGATTTTATCCTTATAAATCAAAAGGCATCGAGTGGGTTTCTTCATTAATATTTAGACACGAAGGCAACTTCATGTTTTGCTAATGCCCATGAAAGAGAACTGAAAGGTTGCCGCGAAGCTAATTCTCATCTTATCGCGGGTGTTGGCAGAATGTCGAGTGGACCATGCCTGTCATAAGAGGCGACTAAAATCCACGTCTTGACTTCGATGTAAAACCTGTCAAAAAAAGTATGTCGAAAGAATCTATGGATTATATTACTCCAGGTGGTACTCACGAACGTGAAGATCCATCCGTGGGCTTTTCGACTGCGGTCGGGGCAAGGTTTCTGGAGGCCCCAACCAACATAATAAAAACTAGCTTCGTCTCTTCAGGCGATGATACAGGTCCGGGCCCAATGCTCGTTTCTGAAGAGTCCTGCGGTTTATTATTCGACTCGTTCGGGAAAATGGATTGGGAGTAGGGAGAAAATGGCGGAAGGATTTTACCTTAGTGCACCTAAGAATGAAGAAAGAATGAAGTCGGCGGAAGGTACTCCAACCGGAACCGACAAATTTTTTGGACTCGACGCTCCCTCCTATTCTTTCGACTTACACAGTGGAAGAGGCGGACCGGCTCCCTGAAATTACGCCAAAAGAAATTACGCCAAAAAGTGTTTTGGAAAAAAGACCAACAAAATTGCTGCGTAATATTTTTGGCAAAAACGCCAAAAAATAAAAAAAGAAAATTCACCAGAATGCCAGAAAACTACGCCATATTTTTGAAAAAAAAAAAGCCAAAAATTTAAATGGAAATTACGCAAAAAAAAAAAATTAAATAAGGCCCCAAATCTGACAGTAAACCCAAGCAGAGGAGTTGCAGGGGGGCAGCATGCCCCCCATACGAGTGCGATTTTCGTTTGAGGTCTTATTTAACGTTTTTTGGTGTTTTTTTTTCAAAACACTTTTTTGGGCGTTTTCTCAATTTTCTTAAATGGAAAAAATGCCCGAAAGAGTTTTGGAAAAAATGCCCGAAAGAGTTTTGGAAAAAATGGTAAAATTAGCGGCATTTGTGTCAAAATATTTGGGCGATTGTTCCAAGGAAAAAATGCCACAAATTTGTATGGAGGTTTTTCCACTTTAATTTTTTGGCGTAATTTCAGGGAGCCAGGCGGACCCTGTGTTCGGCAACTAATGAAGGAAGTGTATGTGCGGCTAATGCGCGCTCCTCTGCTGGGAGCTGCGGGGACTTCAAAAGTTTCCTGCACCGTCGGACAGAATCCTGCTGAAACGGAGAGAGCCATCGACAGGCGTGGTACTAAAGGAGGCGTATGTGCATCGGTTGCCCGCCTTTCTGACAAAAAAAAACAGCTACTAGTAGCGTTGTCCGCGCCCAAAAGCCGGTAAAAACAATTGTTGAGCCCCTCAGGGGTCCCAGCACAACTGGTCGGAATTTGGAATCGATGTCATGAAGTCTGTCTACGACATGCGTCCTTTCTTGCACCTTCGAAGGATTAATTTCCCGTTCATTTCCAAATGAGTGCAAAAGACGGTGGCGGGGTCGGAATATCTGCATCGGAAGCGACAGACAAGCTTCGCTTAAGGCCTTGCTTAATCCTGTAATCCGTTTCAAAATAGTTCGGGAATGCAAGACCTCTTTGAACTCGATCGCAAGGTGGTGTCCAACATTCAATTAAAAAAAAGGTTGGCCCCCGTTTTTGAAGACCTCCCTAGAAGATTCACGATGACCCGCTTTTCGTATTTTTTAATGGTAACCCCTAGTTGGGGTTCATCTCTTTGGTTACGAAATCAGTCTGAATATCTTGCTAGATGGCTAATATCACGGACTCGGGAATTTTCAGACCTTTCGTGATAACATTCTCTCCACATTAAGCCGGTCTTTAATACGAGTTAGGACTTCATCTCGTTGGTTAGATATTTTTTTGTTTTTTTCAGATTGATAGATGATTGTTACAGGAATTCTATCGTCTTTCGTCTTTGAAGGCTTCTCATTTTCGTCGATCTTTAGTATGAGCAAGGTCTTTAGCTCGATGGTAAGAAACATGGTTTGAAGATCGTACTAGATGGACTGGGGAGTTTTCACTTTGTCGTCGATATTCAGTAGGACAGAGGTCTTCATATCGTTGGTTAGAAAATCAGTCTGAATATGACAGGCGGTTGATATTATAGACTCAGGAGTTTCCACAGCTATCGTGATAGCTTTCTCTCACCCTTCAGTCGATCTTCAGTACGAGAGAGGTCTTCATCTCGTTGGGTAGATATTCGTTCAGAATGCTGGATGATTGTTGCCTCGAATTGGGGAATTTTTTTGTTTCTCATGTCGACTAGCATCTTCTCGCCGTACACCTTCGTTCTCGATCTTCAGTACGAGACGTCCTCATATCCTTGGTTGGTCGATGCCACTGATACGAACATTTTCTTGTCCATCAACTTGGGTACCATTTTCTCGCTTTCCACCGTCGCGGTCTTCTCGTTCTCGTCAATCTTCAATACGAGCAAGATCTTCATTTCATAAGTCAGAAATTTGGTCTGTGGATCGTGATTGACAATTGATGCTACGTACTTCGATGTAGGTACTCTCATCGATCAGCAGCACCATATCCTTCCACCATTTAACTTCAATATTCTTGGCCAATTAGTCCTCGTTAATTTCTTGTCGTTCTACTTTCATTGGCGGCAATTTAAAGACAAGACACTTGGAGCAATGCCATCTATACCTCAACTATTCTCTGTTCGTCTTTTCGGAAATTCTATCAAATTGTGCGGTTTAAATCTAGGCAAGGATTAGCTTCCGCTCTCATATGGACAATTATTATGTCAAATGTTCTTGAGTCATCAAACCAGATAGTCTCTGTATCTACACAGACAATGACGAGACAGAGCCACAGCAAAGTAGTCGATATTTTTTACTGAAGATCAGCCTTAAACTGCCGAGAAATCGATTCCTCCCGGCTGCTTTGGCTTGCGACTTTGCCATAGTTTTAGTCCTTTTCTTTGCTTCTTCGATCAGAAAAAGGAATCAGAATCAATCACCAGTATAAAGATCTGTTTCATGTGCGCAGGAACTCAACTCAAACATTGTCTTGTTCTTGTCAGTGAGTGTTCATATTGCAAGGCTGTACAGACCTTCGAACATGAAGCTGACCGACCACAGCTCCGACGCAAATGATCCGCCTTTCATATAGGTAGGATATATTCGAACTTGCGGAATCCTTCGGGCATATATGAAATTGCGTTTTCAAGTTTTTGTTTTTATATTTTTTTTATTTTCCTTTCACTCATTAGCAAATACACAAACCGGAAATCGGAAATCTAAAATTTGTATCTCTACGCTTGCTAATCCGTTTAATTAAAAAAAAATAGAATCTTATTCCACACTCTTAAAGAGTCGTAGCATTAACTCGTTTAAATCCTTGAATTAGCACACATCTAGCCATCTATCCATCTATAGCTGGCATCGCGTATAATATAATTAAATATGCAAACAAAAACTACCCTCGTGGGTGTAGACAATAAACTAACATCAGCAGCTACCACATGGTGCCATGAATGGTATTCCATTCAGGTAACGTATATTTATTCCGGTTTATTCACAAATACACACAGCTGGTGGTTGCGGTGGTTTTGCGCTGAATTTTAAAAAGTCTTTCCATGTTCAGACTTTAGGATAAAAACTAAATGCTTCCTTAAACAGCAAAAAAAAAACGCACACATATGTAGGTACTCCACGTATATGCATTGCTCTCAGAACTTGCAAATTTAAGATTCCATTTTGCAGAGAAAGACATTTCCTGCTACTATAGAGAAACGCACAGTTCACCGAAAGGAAAATAATAATGCACCTCCCAAAGTACGCGAGTATAGTATACAATGCTACCCCAGAAGTGGTGGTGGTAGCAACTTTCGAACCTCCCTATAACAAGGTGGCTCCTATACAATAACGCCGCCGTCACCATCAATAGCTCCTCGAGAGCAGCACTCAAGCGAAATAATCGACTTTGGAACTCTTCTTTTTGTTATTTCATGTTATTATATCAATGCAAACATAAAATGAAATAAAAAGGAAAATTTAAGGAAGAAAAATGAAACACTTATAAACTATACAGCGAGGAGCAAAAAAAAACTCAAAGAAGAAAACCAGCAAAGAAGACGAAACGTTTTTTTTTTTATTCTGCCTTTAAAAATATGGTAAAAGTTTTTTTTTCTCATTGTATGCAGTGTGCTTCTATTGCGGCAATGAATTTGTATGAGTGCCGGCATGTTTTGCTTGATCACAATGCATCGTTTGCGCCGCGCTACATTGTCAAAGGACTAACAAGATTTGAGATAAAGGGGAATTTTATTAAAGAATCGCACTAGCAGTACAGATACTCTCGTATGTTATATAGTTTTAATGTTGTGTCTCCTTAGTCCTTGTTTGTTGGGTATAAGTGCACCTTATCGGATGGATTATGCCGCCCAAAATGAGGAGGGCGGGGATATTGTTTGATTTCTTGGCTCAAGATGCAGCACTTTAATTACTAAAACGACATCCTTTATGCAAACTTGTACGACTACTCATACTCATACTCATATACTCATACTTGTGGTGACAAGGACGAGAGGATACATCGAGTTCAAGTTGACTGCTATTGTTGGGGATTTTGCCACTGTATAGTGTCGGGATTGTTCTTAAAAGTGTATTCATCGAGTGACAAGGAGATAATGCCAATGTTAATCAATGACAATGAGTGGGGCGGTATCTACGGGTGGGTAAAATTGTGACAATGAACATTGAATGATGAGGATTTTGCTTTTGTTCACTATGAAGCCGTTGGTAGTATGTGAAGAATAATGGTGGGTCTTCATTTTTTTTTGCTGATTAATGATTTGAAAGAATTTTATTGATGTACATAGTTTGAAAAAAAAAAAAGAAGTGTATCTTGTAGATACACTATTTAAACTTGTTTCAAAAGACATTATCCCTACTGGAAAATATTAAATGAACTCAGAGGAAGGTCGAAAGCCATAGACGACTTATGAACACTGTTCTGACCAAATCGATGTCGCTGTTGCTGTACAGCTCGTGGAGTACGCTGTTAAATTTTCTTCTCCAAATCTTATCAACAGGACCGAGGATCACTCGAAGAATTTTGCGTTCAATACGATAAAGGATAATATTTTCATCAGTCTTCGCTTAAGAACATGCTTCTGCATGCCGGTTAATGTCACTAACTCTAGAGTCTTCTCATTCTCGTCGATCTTCAGTAGGACAGAGGTCTTCATATCGTTGGTTAGAAAATCAGTCTAAATATGCTAGCCGATCAATATTATGGACTCAGGAGTTTCCACAGCTATCGGGATTACTTTCTGCTCACCGGACAATTACCCCATAAGTGAGTATAGGTCTTACCACGGAGATGTAGAGCCAATGAGTTATTCGAAGTTGTAGGCCCCATTCATTTCAAATAAGTTTTTTGAACGAGAAAAGTGCTACTGTAGCCTTCTTGACTCTTTCTTGGATGTTAAGTTTTCAACTAAGCTTCCTATTCAAAATTCAAAAGACGAGTTTTAGCAATTATTTCTCATCGGTAGGTTGTTTTTGCTGATAAATTGTGCGTCTGCTCGACCCGGTAAATGAATAGGATTATAACGCATACAGTCCGGAGTGGTACACGGCCTCAACCAACAAGTCCCTCCAGCCATATCGGTCCCTAGCTACGCACACCATGTTGGTTGAGCTCGCTCTCCAATTGTGCGTGGCATCTGAGATGGAGTCTTCCTCTTCTTCGTTGTCCGATGTGTATCTATCTGAAATGCTTGAGTATTTTCTAAGATCTGTCGGAGTGTGAAAATGTTGTCGATGGTAGACATTCCTGGCATAAAACCGCACTGATATGGGCCAACAAGATTGTTGGTGAAATGTTTTCGACATTCACACGAATACATCTGTCAAGATCGCATAACGCAAACTATCCCCTTTATATTTTATTTTTGCAAAATTGATGCTATCTACAAGTACATTTCCGGTACTCGTTAAGAGGCAGGAAAAACATAACCTAAAGTGATCCGAAAGACACACTATTTCGACTTTATGCCGTTGCTACTATGACATGGCCACAACCCTTCACCAACATACTTCTCCATTGACTCAACAGACAGCACAATAATGCTACAATTTATTTAATACATCCACCCTCAAGTTCAATAAACTCATATAAATGAGACATAACCAAATCATAAAAAATCCCCAAATTGGTACAGACAATCCTCTTGCCTGAAGTCGTATCTTCCTCTCGATTTGGCTGTTACTCTCACATGAAAAGTTGGTAATTATTTACCCAGTGACGTTGTGTCTTCTCGGATATTTTGAACAAAAACATCATTCACTGTACTTCACTCTTATGATGCAATCAAAAATATCCTTGGGGTGGAAAACAAAGACATCATCTTTATCGTTATCTTCATCTGTGTTTTCGTCGTCTTTCTGTGCCATTTGAAAGCTATCAGTCAAATTTGAAATGGCGCCTTACCCTTGCATATTGTCATGGCATTGGAGTGTGTGTGTGTGTGTGTGTCTGGGTCCTTTTTGTTTCATACATCATCTGTTTTCCTGACTGACAGTGTCGCGTTGCGTGTGTTTGCCAGCGGCAACCCCAGGTGCAAGGATGTTCACATTCGCTAAATCAATCTGCTCTTTTATTATTTCGGAGTAGAAATCTCTCTCTCTTTTTGCAATTCGTCTCCATTTTACTTAGCTTTATCATTCATTTCCTCCTCACTTTTCCACCCTCGTAACCAACATGACGATCCTATTCTCGATTGTGGTGTGTGCTTTCATATATAGCTAGCACCCATTATCAGCACCGCCATGACTATCACTCATCCATTGAAACAGGAGGGTGCCAGCGCCAGTACTTGTTTGTTGCTGTTCCTCTATAAAAGGGAGCCAAAGCATCGAAGTGGAAAATGTCCTTGGCTACCTACCAACCCACTGAGATACTACTATACACATAACATACCCTTTGTAGTTTTCCATCTGTGGTTTAGGGGAAATGGAAAAAATAGGTGAAAACGAAAACGTGCATGCCATTAGCATGTGGCAAAAGGATAATAAAAGGAATATATATATCGCTCATGCGAAGTGGGTGGAGGACAAGGAAAAGACCGATAAAAAGAAAAACATCTCAGACGTCTGAGCGGGTGTAAGCATGTGAGCGAGGGAAATGTCACCTAATTTCTTGCATCCCGACAATGTCCGGCTTCCATCCGTACTGCTTTGCATACACATTCCATTTGTTTTCCAGATCTGTGTGTGGTAATTTCCTTTTATGGTGATTATGCGATGGTGTGACGAATTTGAATAATGTCATCTCACCACCGTACTGTTTTCGGTAGAGCGGTAGATTTGAATTTCAAATTTCATTATGCTTACGGAGTGCGATTCTTTTCGTCCTCGAAGATTCTCCCACACATGTGTGTGTTTATGTTGTCTCTGGTAATAAGATTTGTATTATTTGTCGCAGGTGAATTGGGGGCATGTTTAATAAGTGAACTTATTTAAAGGTATATACGAGTGTGTCTTAGAGGTGGATGGCATGTGGTTTACACATTGAAATTCGAATAACTTGGAACCATGGCGTGCCTGGGAGCAAGACGTTCAAGTATATATAATGGTGGTATAGAGTTTATTGAAGTATGTGGTTTGTTTGTAGGTACGCTTCGTTTGTAGAGGTGTACTTTAGAAATGCTTTTGGTTTCTTCTCAGATAATGTGATAGAGAGGCGGGAATTGTTTTATTCGGAAATACGGGGGCGTATGTGGAACATTTTTTATTTAATGGTTTGCTATGATTCAAATGCTTTTGAATATATTTATGCAAATTCGGTGGTCCATTATCAGAGCACAGTATTTAGACAAAGGATGAGCATGTTTTAGCTCAACTCAAAAATTGTTGAAAGGAAGATCTATTATAATATTAAAAGCCGACCCGATTTCTTGTGATAGTCATTTACCCTACTTAAAGAATACAAAATCCATTTTTCTTTTTACCAAATTGAAGCTTACCACTCATAGATGTGTTATGAAGAATAATTATTTGAAAAAAACATTTGTAAAATAGGTAAATTAATATTTTTAAATTGCATTGGTTACAACAACAACAAACAAAGAAAATGTATATTTCCCCTTCGCTCAGTCGAAATCCTACTTTTTGCGATCGTGCGACAGGACAAACAAAAACAAAACCACATCGTCATACGTGGGGGTGGTGTGTCTGTGTACCTCATTCGAAAAGGGTTGATTTGTTTTCTCAGTGAGTGCTATGGTCAGCAGGAGCAGCTGTATGTACATAGTGATCGTATGTCCTATGCAGGATGGACCCGGTAGGTGGCGCTGCAATCGGGTTCCAGGAATTTTATTTATTTCTTTCTAAACGCCTAGACCGATTTTGCTGAAATTTGGCGTGTGTGTTTGAGGGGATCCCTGGATGGTTAAGGACTCGGTAGGTGGCGCTGCAATCGAGTTCCAGGAATTTTATTTATTTCCTTCTAAACGCCTGGACCGATTTTGCTTAAATTTGGTGTGTGTGTGTTTGAGGGGATCCGTGGATGGTTAAGGACCCGGTAGATGGCGCTGCAATCGAGTTCCAAGAATTTTATTATTTTTTTTCTAAACGCCTGGACCGATTTTGCTTAAATTTGGTGTGTGTGTTTGAGGGGATTCCTGGATGGTTAAGGACCCTGTAGGTGGCGCTGCAATCGAGTTCCAGGAATTTTATTTATTTCCTTCTAAACGCCTGGACCGATTTTGCTGAAATTTGGTGTGTGTGTTTGAGGGAATCCCTGGATGGTTAAGGACCTGGTAGGTGGCGCTGCAATCGAGTTCCAGGAATTTTATTTATTTCCTTCTAAACGCCTGGACCGATTTTGCTGAAATTTGGTGTGTGTGTTTGAGGGGATCCCTGCATGGTTAAGGACCCGGTAGGTGGCGCTGAAATCGAGTTCCAGGAATATTATTTATTTCCTTCTAAACGCCTGGACCGATTTTGATGAAATTTGGTGTGTGTGTTTGAGGGGATCCCTGGATGGTTAAGGACCCGGTAGATGGCGCAGCAATTTTATTTATTTCCTCTTTAAATGGATGGTTTATAGTGGGTCAAAACAATACAAACCAAAACAAAGCAAAGCAAAACAAAACACAGTTGTTGTGAAGTTTTACCTCAGTTGAGTGCTTATGTACATAATGAAGGTGAAGCACATACTTATTTTTTTTGTCGTTCTGCATGCATGTTGCGTTGCTTTGTGTTTAAATGTATGGTGGTCGAATTTCGACCACTGGGTGAGCCTAGTTTTTATAAAACTTGATATTCATTTCCAGCCTTGAGTGCGTTTTTTACTACGATAACGATGCACTGGAGTCTGAAAAGTAGTTTTTACTAGTCAAAACTGAAGCCTCCACATACCTACTGTTGTTGATACTATGATACTTTTTTTTGTGAGCCGAACTCTTTCAATTTACATTACTCTTTGCTGGACTTTTACATATTTTTAGTAACATTCTTATCCTTCTGCAAACCTCTTCCGTATAATAAACGCCCAGACATATTTACACTCCTGGGCAACATCCACTCTCTCTTACTGCAATCAAGCCTTTCACGGCCCTTCAAGAAAATCATAATCTACGATTTGTCTTAATTCGCTGTCGGAAAGTTCAATACCTACCTCCAGACATAAAGTCCGTGATGTCAGCAATAAAAAGAGGTAAAAAAAGATGGGCTTTAATGTGCAGTCCTGTATCACTCCAAATTTTGTTGGACAAATGTCCGATAAATCTTCGCCATTCGAAACAGCTTCCCATGTCCATTACCTCGTACAAGTTTTAAATTACTTACCAAATTTTCCAGACATCCATTTACCAAACAGCTTATAAAGAAGGGATTTACGGGACTCACACAGCCTTAAGGCAGTGACAAATAACAGAAACAGGAACAGAAAAAGAATCCCATACATTGGAGTCAGAAACAGAGCTAGGAACAGCCTACTCTGAATTTAGCGATATAAAAATGGCTGTTTGACGACAGAACCTAAATAAGTCTAAAACTGTTTGGTCGCATTCAAGAATCTAGTCCTCATAAGTCGACTTGAATTGTCTGGATTTAAATTTATCTGAACGCGAGAGTCTTATTCACGAGCGTTGCGACGAAGAGTGCTGAATTTTAATCTGTTGGACTACTGTGCGAGGGGTCCCAGGTTCAATCCCCGCAAACACACACAAATTAAGATTTTTTTTTTACTACGCCGCCTCTCGCGAACGTCTGACAAATATCCGAGAGTATGACTGTCCTGAAAAAGCTTCTCAATTCAGCCGTTCGAACTCGGCATACAATTATTGGTGCCTTCCATTCGTCCCAAAAATAAAAACTCACACAAACGAATCGTTGTGAGAAGCTAGGCCTAGGGTGTCTACACGCCTGTTGCGCCAACATTTTTTTTTATTGTACTGTTATCAAAATGACCGAGCTAACTATGTCTAGGCTAAGATATCGGTCTTTAATTCGGTGTTTGTCCTTGGAAATATGATCACGAGATTTGGGTACCGAATGGAAGAATAGGATCGCTGAAGTTGCTCCTTCGTTGTATAGCTGGAGAATATATTATAGAATAGTAGGATACTCAATGTCAATCACCTTTTTCCTCCATGATTCGGTAGTTTGGTCTGGTCACTTGAAGCGCATGTCCTAAACTTGATTTCTAAGGCGTTCTAGGGAATATTTTATTTTGTCGTTTTTTAGGTAGAGAAGGTTAAAAAAAGGCCGACATTTTCCCTACCCGCATATGGAGATTGTCAGTGACTATTGAGAGTCGGTGCCAGAAGATCCAGAGCAATGGACATTTGTAAATAATGAAAGTGTGTACAAATAAGTTGTCACACATCATCAGAATGGTAATCAATCAAATACCTTGGAGTTATGCTTGACAATAGGCTAAAGTTTAAAGAACACGTTCACTATTATGTGAGCAGAAAAGCGTCATTATTGCAGGTAGCACTCTCTCGAATGTTGCCGAACATCGGAGGTCCGGGATATGCAAGAAGAATTCTCCTATCCAGGGTGGTTAGTTCAGTGTTGCTATATGCCGCACCAGTTTGGGCAGGCGCCCTAGCAATAAAAGATACAAGGGGGAAACTAACATCATCATATAGACTTTGTGCATTAAGAACGATTAGCGGCTTTCGAACTATTTCGGACGAAGCAGCTTTTGTTATAGCCTTAATGATTCCTATCGAGATCCTCGCAGTTGAGTGTTAAGGCTGGTGACATAAAATCAATAAAGAAAGAAGCGAAATCATCTTCAATAGCTATGTGGCAAGCTAGATGGGACAATACTACAAAATGCAGATGGACCTATAAGTTGATTCCTATCATCGAAGTGTGGACAAACCAAGCACACGGCAGCTGCAGCTACCACCTTACGCAGTTCCTGTCTGGCCGTGTCCTATCGGAAATACTTGCACCGATTTGGACACGATAGCTCACCCTTTGTCCAGAATGCTCAGAAGAAGAAGAAGATACCGAACACCACTGTGTTCTATTGCGAAAGCTTCCAACAATGGAGAAATAACCTGCCCAGTCCGCCACTAATTATAAACGAGATGGTGAACTTAGAGGATATATTGTCAGCAATCAAGAGTGTCCTGCTTTCCATCCTCAATATCCCAGAGGGGTTATATTAATCTCATATGAAAAGGTAATCTCTAAGTTTCTCCTGCAACCATCCTGTAATTTTAATTGTTACAAATTTCTACAGACGCTATTGGAAATTCCCTGAATCCCTTTTCCATTATTATAGTCGTTTGGGCGGGCCCAAAGTACCTATAGTCATCTACAAATCCCATTGACCATAGTCCATAACTTATACAAACAATTCTGCAGTCCTGCAGTCAGTTACCTCCATTTTTGTCAAAGGATATCTATTGTGAGATCAAAATATCGAAGGACCCCAAAGGCCCATCCATTTCGATTCAACGAGCAGGCAAACAAATAGATAAATTCTACACAAAGTCGAAACACACAAAACATAAACAAAACGAGTCCGTAACAACAACAGAAGTCCTGGAATGCAGCCACTGATGAAAAGAACAGATACTTCATCATCTTATTCAATTTGAACTGCAAGTGCATTTTTTTTCTAATTAATTCTGCCATAATGAAGTTTACTCGAGTAGCCGGCGGAACTGAAGGGACGAGACCATCAATAGGTTTCCTATTCAACTTGGACAAGAAAAGGCAAAAAAAAAAATCAAACGAAAAAAAAAATATAAAAATCCACCTCTTATCGTTCATCTAATTTTTTTTTTTTGTATGGTTTGGTTGTGCCTTTGCCAGAGTCTAGTGAGTTCTGTGTGCACTCAGCCAAACATTTTCCTGCACTTGATATCATTAGAAATTGTAGTGCAGAAAGGCAAAAAAAAAAAATAAATAATAATCCTGTGTGAGGATGTGTACTACGGAATGCAATTAAGCCAATAAAAATCCAATTTCGAGTTGTTCCTTGCAAAACATATACCTAGACAGCATTGGGTCTGGGTGGCATGCTATTTGGCTTTCGATGTATGAATGGGGTGAGAGGAGAGGGTCCTACTCCTATATACTTGAAGGAAAATATTATTCCAATTGCAAAGGCCTGTAGGAATGCATGTGTGGAAAATGTTTGGGATCGGGTTTCTTTCTTGAATTGCCAGTGCTCATTGAATTATTCTGATGCACAGGGAATGCCAAATTAGGCGCCTGACGATGGAGGCACGATGGGAAGGGATGGTTATCTTGTCGTGTAATGTGTAGATACAGGATCATTGAATTTCAACAAACAGGAGAGGAATATAGGGTAATCTCAATACTGCTTCAGGTTATCGCTTGAAGGGCTATAATTACATGTCGCCTTGTAAAGGTGTAGTGTAATATAATCTGCATTGTTAATGAGATGCCTACACCGCGATTGGGTATAGAGTAGGTTTGACACGCTCTATTACATTAATTATTTATAAGCAAAGGAGCTGCTTGAAGACAATGATCTGAGAGGTGCGAAAATCGAGTGATGGCCATCTTTCACCCCCAGGCAAGTTAGTTTAGCTTCAATCTTTGAGGTGTTATATGCTATGATGTTGATCTATGGAATGTGAAGCGTTACCGATTTTCTTGTGTTAAAGCCTTCAATTTGCCATTTCGTTCCTCATTATTTGAACTGCATTCCGTTCTTGATACCCTGGGAGCCCTGGAATGTCAATGGAAGCCCTGACCGAGGGCGCAGGAAGACACAGCACCAGGTTCTGGTACCGAGAAATTATCCCCATCGGATATCTCATTTCCATCAGCAATCCCAGTGTGACTTGGGACCCAGACAAGAGTCAAAGAAAGAGTTCAGACTTGCGACAGAGTTCAAAGAGTTATTGCATTCCCAAAATATTTCGGAACAGATAACAGGGTTGAGTAAGGCCTTAAGCGAAGATTGACTGGAACAGTAGATACTCCGACCCTGCCACCAATTAGTAACAATATATTCGGCAGCCTTTAGGATAGCATAGATCTCCGCTTGAAAAACAGAGGCATGTTTGCCTAACGAGTAGTGAAGTGTAAAATGTTGTGGATTTCCACGAAGACACCAGTACCGGATCCTTGACTAGTTTTGGAGCCATCCGTGAAAATACGACTACATTCTAAATCCAGGCTCAGACTCTGCCTGAAGCAAGTTCTGAACGTTCGTTCACTTAGTCAAGGTTTTTCGGAATCTGTCAACCTGTTTGGCAACTATCCCCTTCCATTTTGGGCTAAGAAATCTTCCGAAACAGCAGCAATATCTATACAAACCATGAATGCTTTACTTGATCCATTTTATTCCTTCAACAAGCATCTCGGGGCGCTGATGAAGCGTTATAGGTTCGCCTTTCCCGGGAGATGTATTTAAAAAAAAATTCAACGAAGTCTCGAGCAACCACAATAATTTGGCTCAAAACCCATCCTTACACTTGTGTTGCTCACAAAAAGGACTTGAAACAGAACGGCTTATTTATTATCCATTTGAATTTTAAGCACTCTTTAATCCTGAAGCTTTTTTTTCGTATGAAATAATCTCTGCCACTCGGCGAAATAAAGCATGCTCAAGTTCAGGGACCGTAAAGGGTACAAGCCTTTAAGCGTCTCCTGTCCCCTCCTCCACTACACAATTGTAGCGTTGAATATTTTCTCAGAACCCGGTAAATATCATCATAGCAGTTCCATTAAAATTGCAACGAATATACACAGATTGCACTCCTGTAGTAATATCACAGCCTTCGGTTTTGTATATCCACAGGACATAGGTCGATTCAACTAGATTCTTTTATCCAGATTAACTTGAATTTTCCCCATAAAAGTAAATCATTAGGACCAAAAAAAAAGTCCTTTGTCTCTCCACTTCAGCGGGCAATTAAAATGATCCACCTTCTCTCACTGCAAGCCGAGCTATTGCTCACAAACAAAAACTCAAATTTTATTCTTCACCCTAATGGACGTACGGCAATTATATTTTTAATATCACAATTAGGTGTAGTTTTTACGGTTTTAAGCTGCGTATACATAGCATTCTTTTTTTGGAGGATTTTTTTAATGGTCCTTCAGATTATAAATTACAACCACTCGAAATGACCTGTAATTTACCTAATGACAAAATTGCTTATGCACATAAAATTCCTTTCCAGCGGTAGATACATTTCGACGATATCCATTCACTCCCCTCTCCCTTTTCCCTATATTCTGTTTCTGTTCTTTTTTGTGCTTTAATACTTGACAACTTCCTCCACTCTCCGCAGTCCGCATGCATAGGGAATTCAATGAATTATTTAAATGAGGGAATGCCAAACAAAGCAAACCAACAGCGATACTCAGACTATGCGGAGAACAATCCCAAGATTTCCGAATCTCATCCACCTTGGTCGGTCTGTGTTGTAAGCCACTTCTATCTTTCTCTCTCTCTCCTCGTCTTGTTTTTAAGTAGTCTCATGCCTATGCAATTTTTTTTTTTTTGTATTCGTACAAAATGCAAGTGCATATCGCATTCCGGGTAAAAGGGACGACAGATACAGTGAATGGACTGACAATGCATGCGGAAAGGGAAAAGTTATTCGCATAAAAGAGGTAAACGTGAAGCATAAGGAAACTCAGTCAGTACCACCCTCGCGCACTTAAAAACGCAAAAGCGGTTATCCTCTTGAGGAAAATGCATCTAATAAGTGTGCCCAAGTTGCCATGCTTTTCTTTCATTTTCACTCGCTATAGATACCCAGTAGTTTTTGTCTCTCCTTCCTAGTAGTGTAATCAGCATAATTCGCGTAAAATACTTTTCCAGAGAATAGTTGGATTGCATACTATGTATGGAAGGATCCTGGTGTTGTAGTGCTTATGCAGAAATAGAAACTACATCATCATGAGAAAGCTAGAGTCGCATTGTCTGTTGGGGGAAATGAAACTCTTTAAGTTGTATATAGATACTTGTACATGTATCTTTTGCGACTTGGAAAGAAACGAAAGAATGAGGATGCTGAAAGATGCCATCATATAGCCGTATAGTAGAATAGAGGAACCTTATAGCGTATACAGAGCGTCAACACCCGGAGTAATTATCTCGAAAGCTAAACATAACATGGGTATTCCATTATAGTGTTTTCCAAGGATTTCAATGCTCGCGTATTAGATATCCTGTTCCATTACTGCAACATAATGTTTTATGTGTTTGTGTGAATTTGTTTAAATTGTTAGTGGGTTTCATTGTTTTCGTTGGGTTTGGTGGTATGTGGCTTTTGTTTTTGGTTTATTTTTTATGGATTTTCCTTCTTCCTTTGTGGGAGAGTCAGTGAATATTGTAGAAGTTCCGAAATAGAAATAAATGGAAGGATACTTTTATAGATATAAATAGAACACAGAATGTTCTATGAAAATATAGATAATGCTTTAAGTTTTGAATATAAGCAATTGAAAATATTTAAAGACTACTAAAATTGAGATGCATTACAACTCTTCTGATTGTAAGTGCAATTGTATCTATTCTATCTAATGAACTATTCAAACCCAGTTGGTATAGGACAAGCTTAACAACGTTCTTACCTCTGATCTTAATACAGCATTTAAATGAGTCCTGTAAACCGAAAAGAATATGGTTAGGGAAATGTCCACCCTAGAGTACCTACGAAGCTTAGTGACCTACGTTCCGAATATAGAAAAATTTTAACAGATTAAAACCAAAGAGGCTGCCATCAGATTGGGGGACCTACAAAGAAGCTTTACCAAGTTTAAATCAGACGTTATAGAGAAGATCCGCATTAATTTTAGTGGAACTTATGCCAGAGCATTGAGAAGACTTCTCAAGCTGCTGGGCAATGGAAAACACTTTCAAAAACACCTTCCATACCGAGCGTTATTACAAGATGAGTCATCGGTTGAATATGAAAAGGGTTCGCTTGATCTATTGTTGGACGCCTATTCCTGATCACAGCTTTCATCGTAAAATTGTTTTCTCCCGGTCCAATCATCAGAGAATAGAAACATAAACAAGTTGACAGTTTCGAATTCGAACCATTTAAAACTGCAGGACTAGACGGGAATTTTGCTGCTCAACTGCAGATGGTGATGGGTATAAGATATAACCTGTCCTGTATTTCAAAAGGCTGTCTGACGTATTGGTTGCCTTAATGGGTTAAGGAAAGTTTTGTATCATTCAAACGGAATTTATATGACCTTTCCATTGGTGCCAAAATTTACATGAAGTAAGTTTCAAATTATGAGCAGAATTAACTTTAGTTTTGTCAAAATACTTGTGCCGGCCACTGTATGACAAAGATTCAAATAATAGCCTTTTGTTGGACATCAGGAAACTTTGTTTACAAAAATTTAAGGGATCTTAACTTTTAGTTTTAACTTTTATGAAGGATCTTGGAAACGCATCGAGTTTTCTTGGTATCCGTCTGACAAGAGATAAGAAGAAAGAAACAATTGCAATTGATCAGGAAAAATATATCAAGGATATGCTGGAAAGATTTAAAATGGAGGACTGTAATTCAGTGTCAACCACGATGGAAATGCAGTGTAATCTTTCTAAACTTGGCACAAAGGATGCAATTGAAGTTCCATTCCAAAAACTTATTGAAGCTCTTCTATTTCTGGCAAGAGTGACAAGACCAGATATTCTGTATGCTGTCAATTACTTGAGCAAATTCAACAACTGCCATGGACAAGAGCACTGGATAGCAGCTAAAGAGATAAGATAAGAGGATTCTGGGGTATCTCAAGGGCACCATAAACAAAAGGATAGTTTATTCCAGAGGGAGTCCAATTGATAAAAAAAACACTGGGTTTTGTGATGCGGACTTTGCTGGTGATACTGAAGATAGACGATCTACCACTGGTTTCATTTTCTTATTGAGTGGAAGTGCGGGTTTCATGGAATACCAAGAAGCAGCCCATAATATCTTTATCTACCACAGAAGCCGAATATATTGCCTTAGCTACCGCAGTGCAATAAATTGTGTGGTTGCACAATTTGCAGAAAGAAATAGAACCTGAAGCAGAAAAAAACCCTTTACATTTGTACAATCAGAGTGCGTTGCAATTGGCAAAGAATGCAGTTTTCCACAAGAGAACCAAACACATTGATGATAAGTATCATGTTGTAAGGGAAGCACTAGAAGCCGACTTATTGGATTTGATATATATCTCGACAAAGGACATGACTGTAGACATATTCATAAAGCCTTTGTGCAGACCGACTATCGAACACCTTTCAAGATCAATGGGAGTTTTGGCAGACAACGTAAGAAGTTCAACCATGCCCATGTGCACAGATGCATGAAAGAGGGACGTGTCAATGTTGGCGCGGGTTTGACTTCGAAGGTCTTAGACTATCTAGTTCAATTAGACTTCCTGACTACACAAGCGTTACAACAGCTGCTAAACAGGCTGCAATAATGGCAAATATCTCATGCAGATGCCACTTGTTTTTCATTGACAGTCAAACGGCAATAAAAGCGCTCTCTGCCGTAGAGTTAAAATCTAAGCTTATAAGTCGCTGTTGCAAAGAACTATACGCGTTCTTGAGACGCAGCACAACTTTAGACTATATGCTGGTGTGTCTGGATTTTATACATGAGCTGACAAAAAGGGGATGCTCTTCTTAACTAAAGCAATTCGACGGAATAGTAATGACTTTTACTATAACCTCAGATAGGTCTTTTAAACAAAATACAAAGCTCGTATTCTTCGTATTGTTTCAGCAAAATGTGGCCACTCAAAAACGAACAGAAAATATCTGTCCACCGAATGCGGTAGCTTTTGGCACTGCGCGGTACTCTGCAACATTAGAGCTCTACTGAATCCTTTCAAGTTACTTTTTCGTAGTTTTAGATTCATAAATGACCTACTTAAATTTGTAAACGCATCGGGAAGGTTCCCCAACCCGTATAGGTCTCCATAGTGGATCTACAGCTACACTGATTTAAGTGATGCGGATATGGGTTTCCCACTACAACTTAACGTAAATTCGGTTTATAACCACAGCGTCATAGATTTTCTGTTTTATTTTTGGCCTACATTTCCCTATTTCGATGGCATTGGAACTTTCCTGTTGGGCAAGAGACCACCGAAATCATGAGTACATTATTAGGGCAAAGCAAACGTGGCTCTAGTGAGTAATAGTTATAGACACACACAATGCCCTCCATCTTTGGGTGCTGGCATCACTTGAATGTTGGTGTGAGTCCATTAAACCTGTCAATATCTTTGGTACCTAAAAACGATATTATACATTCAAACATTTAACTCCATTAAACACAAGCCAACAAATTTTCTAATATCGGCATTTTTTTCTATTTTCAGGAAACTTCAAGTATCACCATGTGGACGCACTGATATTGGTCATCCCAGCGTTAACCCTTTTCCAGTTCGTTATTTTGTGTTTCCCCTTTTTTGTTTGGATTCATTTCATATTATAATTTCTTGTTACTTTTGGATTCTCAAGTGTTTTCCCTTTCCAAAATCTGCGTTTCTATACAAAAAAATTATTCCGTATGTTTGTACAAAAAATTAAGGACACTCCTGTTCATAAATCAAAATCCAAACAACAGTTTCAAAATACGAACAGCAACACCCGCAGCAGCAGTAGAAAAATAAATCAAAATTAAAATCAATAAAATATAATGTATTTGTTCGAAACTATAAATCAAAAAGATGTCAACAGTTCAACGTTGTTATCGGCATATTCAAGCCCATGTGCTGCCAGTAGCCGTCGATGGCGTCAATCACAAGCCACTGCCCAGAGTCAAAATAAAAATATTGTCGACTCCGCAATGGAGCAAGTGTTACTATCGCCTTTAGTGAATTGGGCTGGCAGATCTACACAGATCTACGCAACAAAATCGTCACAAGTGTCAAAATCGAAATCGAAATCAAAATCGCTGTCAGTATCAGTATCGCCCGCGAGTGTAAATACGAGTAGTATGGGAGCGACGACGTTGTGTTCGGAGTCGCCACCGTTGTCGCGTCGTCGTCGTCGGACAAATTGCAATTATTTTGAAAAACATCTGTGTACATATGTAGTTGTTATTGTAGTATTTTTATGTGGTTTTCAAATCTCCAATGTGAATTGTCTAGCGAGCGAGACAGCGAGTCTTTTACCGTCGTCGTCTTCGTCTTCGTCGCGCAATTCAAATAGTTCTATTTATAGTAATACGATTAGTGAAAGTGTAAATAATGATAACAACCAGGACGAAATTTTATCGATTGACAACGAATTGATGAGCAGTAGTAACAACAACACCAACAGGAGTAAAAATGAAGATGATGGTAGCACCGGCAGTGGGCGGCAACTACCTAAATTCAATGGAAGCGAAGCCGCCATGAATGCGATCTTCAGTGACTTTAGTGATGCATTTCAGGGCCTTAATCTACGCGCAAGTGATGATAGTTATAGTGATTATTTTACGGATAGCATAAGTAAGCCTAAACCCCCACAAATGCCAGTCTATTTGAACGAGTTTGCTGTGCATATACCGGCTGGTTGGCAAGTCGCCGACGCAATCGCCAACAAATATGGATTCACAAATATGGGACAGGTGAGTTGATGTTTTGTTTATTGTTTACACTAGCTTATTTATAGTTCTGTCTGATTAGATGCCGATTTCCATAAGAGTTTCAAAATGTCATTGTATCGTTGTGGACAGGCGCACTATGCTATAAGTCACTATATAATTGAACGAATTATAAATAAAATTGAACGAATTATAAACAATGGCCGCCACAATCGGTAAAACCATTTCCAATGCACCAATCGAATTGAGTGCACAGGCCGCGCAGTCCATGGACCCAACCCACCCAACAAAATACAGTATATGTAATGTGAAATTGTGTGTATCTATAATACTTTCGATGTGCACCCATCCCTAGCAGAGCAGCACTTCGAGTCATTTTGTCCTTCGGATTTAAATTTTTTCGCATTTTATGAAACGGAGTGTCTATTCGCCCGTTCATTTTGACAGATTTTGTACTGAACTGACGTTTATCGATGTTCGGGACACGACTACGTAATCATATTTTCATTACAAACTCTTTACAAAGTTGGATCCTAAACGTACGACATAATGTCCGAAAATGATTATACTGGAGTTTAGAGTCTTTGCCGCGAGCATAGCGAGCCACATACCCCAACTTGACGCAATATAAACTTTGACATTTCGTTACGTACCCGTGTCCCGAACAACGGGCGAATGCAACACCCTTTATGGAATCAGTTGTGTTTTGAATTTAATGTTGCTCAGCCTCTGGATGGAACAGAAAGATAAATCAATGCTCAAAATACTCGATGAAGTATTGCCTTAAAACGTTTTCAAGCTTTTTTGTATCGATTTAGATTTGTGTATGTTATGGCAAGTTGAATGAAGTAAAGTATAGAAAAAATGCTTGCTCCCCCTGAGGATGCATTTTAGGTTAGGTTAGGTTTGTGGGCTGGCGAGGATTTCTCCGTGCCACACTCAGGTCAATACTGACCCATTGTGATGCCCGTGGGGGAAAGAGGTCGTCCCTTACCCATTATAACCCTATATTCAAATTACTTACTGTGCTGCTACATACAAACCATCTTGTAGATTTGACGAAGTTCATTATCTGGTCTATTGATGTGCTGGAAAGCTCGTCTAGGTCGTTGAAGAAGTGACTCCCTAGGAATTTATACCTGGTGTGTTGGAGACCTGGGCAGTGACATAGGAAGTGGGTTGTGTCCTCAAGAGCTCCCTCATCACCGCAGCCTCTGCAAAGCTCTTCTTCCGTTAAGCCCATTTTCTTCATATGGTACCGCAGAGTGTTGTGACCAGTTATGATACCTACGAGGGTGGACAGGGATTTCCTATCCTTCCGCATTATCTTTTCGGTTCTTGATTCGTTGAAGGACGGCCATAGCATTCTTGTAGTGTTACAAGTGTTTAAGGTGGCCCATCTTGCGTTCGCCTCTCTTGTGGCTTTTCTCCCTGCTTCAAGCTTGAGTGTGCAAGGCGGGATGTTCACAGAGGGATCAGCTTGTCCTGAAACAGCTGTCGAACCTTGTCTTGCTAATTCGTCTGCTTTCTCATTGCATGGAATGCCTTCATGTCCCGGAACCCAGCAGAGCGATACCTTGTGCTGTGTACCAAGAACCTTGAGTTCTTCGCGACAGGACTTCACAAGCTTCGATTTTATTTCTGGCGCAGTTATGGCTTTTATTGCTGCCTGGCTGTCGATAAAGAAGGTAATACCTTCAGGTGGTATTGCCCTTACCACAGACTCACGGGCTGCTGTTGTCACTGCCAGGACCTCTGCTTGGAAAACGCTACTATGGTTGGGGAGGCGTATCGATTTTGATATACCCAGCGATTCAGAGAAGACACCTGACCCTACCCCAGTGTCCATTTTTGATCCGTCTGTAAATACGGCTATGGTTGGTGTGCTAGGTACGAGTCCGTCTCTCCAAGGATGCATTTTACACAATCCCAACTTAGTGGTCGTTGAAACTATTTAGGCATTTTACACAATCCCTACTTAGTGGTCGTTGAAACTATTTAGGCTGGAGTGTGTCCTTTACATTAGTTAAAGTTCGTGATTTTCATACAAATTTAAGCAAACAAAAAAAAAACGTTGCTCCTTCTTTTCGTTAAATCCTTTATTAGCGAACATCTTGAGTACTCAGCAAACGTATACAGTACATGTCATATTTCAAGTCCCAACATGCAAGGCTGTTGACTAGAGCAGGGGTTCCCATTTTTTTTTTACTACGGAACCCTAATTGACCATACTTTCTTAAGCGGATCCCCATTTTGATAATAACACATAGTGATTATAAAGGGTCCGCCATCTAAGGTTTTTTTTTCAACTAGTGCTTATTTCGCGAATGGTAACACTTAGCTCATGTCTGATTTGACAGATAATTAGTTTTATCCTTCCGCTGAACGAATATGGTTGTGTATACGCTTGAACAACGCTCGGAAATATTGCGACATTACTTTGAAAATCATGGTAATGTCGCAGAATGTGTGCGAAAATTGCGTACGGATTTTGGAAGAAGAGAAGCACCGTCAGCGGGTATGTAAACAAGCAAAATTGTCGCATTTGGGGCACAGAAAACCCGCACGCATACATTGAAAAGCCGATATACCCAAAACGAGTCACTGTTTGGTGCGGATTTTGGTCCAGAGGCATAATTGGGCCATTTTTCTTCGAAAATGAGCAAGGAGTGGCCGTTACAGTCAAAGGCGATCGTTATCGGGCCATGTTGAACGAATTTTTGTTCACAAAAATTGAAGAGGAGGATATTGGCAACATTTGGTTTCAACAGGACGGCGCTACGTGCCACACAGCCGAAGCTACACTCGATGTTTTGCGCCCTGTTTTTGAAGATCGCATTATCAGCCGCAGAGCTGATGTCGTTTGGCCACCGCGGAGCTGCGATTTGACACCGTTGGACTTCTATTTGTGGGGTGCCGTAAAAGATAAGTGTTACGCCGACATGCCAGAGACAATTGACGCTTTAAAGGACAATATTCGTGAAGCCATTGGTGAAATACAGCTGCACACAATCGATAATGTGCTTAAAAATTGGACCGATCGTGTAGGCTACTGCATGGCCAGCCGAGGCAGCCATTTGAATGAAATTATTTTCCATTATTAACCGGAAGGATTGTTCTTTCAAATAAAAAAAGAAATTTGAGAAAATATTCAGTAGTTTTTTTTATAGCATTTTCAAAAAAAAAAAAGTTATTTGGCGGACCCTTTATCTTGTAATGCAATTTACTTATTTTTTTCTGCGTTTTTGTTTGAATAGGTACCTGGAAAAACAAAGCGCGAAGGTTTTTGAAAAATAATATACATATAATAATAACATGTACAGTACAGGCTTAAAATGCGGGGTGCAGTAAGACATTTTGTGTCATATTTCCTTGAGCTGCGCTGCGACTATAGCGTTGATTCTCTCTTGTATTCTTTCCGTATCGCAGATGTAGTTTTACACGCTGCGATTTTCAGGAATTTCTTTTTTTTTTTATTTGTGTGTTGAAAAAAAGGCTTTGTCAAACTTGTTAATTATTTAACTCGAGACACATAGTTGATTTTTATGAATCAATTCATCCAATTGGATGTCAAAAAACGACTCATACACCTGAAAGTCAAAAAAACATATTTGGAATTTTTGCTTCATGACGAAATTTGGTGGCTTGAATCTAAATTTCTCTCAGATTTGCTTAAAATGCTCAGCTCTCTGAATTTACGTCGTCAAGGCGCATCCGAGGATATCATAACATCATAAATCTGGCATAAACTGGTTTGTGGTGCGGTTCTTCGCTGATGTCAGTTATATGAAGGCCGCTGCCTTGTCTGGCTAGTGGCTATAGTTCATCCGCCTTGCAGTTGCCAGGAATGTCACTGTGACCTGGAACTTAGCACAGGGTAACTGAACATTTATCCGCAATCTCGTTACCTAAGAGATTCCCGTCATTGTTTTACCAACTTTGATCTGGCTGTTGGTGTATTCACGGCTTTTATGGCTGCCTGATTGTCTATATAAAAAGTGATAGCTTTCCCATCTATCTCCTACAAGGCAAGTCGGCATGCTGCTTCGCGGATAGCCATAATTTCCGCCTGAAAAACACTACAGTTAAAATTTTTAAGTTGATACTAAAATAAAATCCCTTTTGATGTAGATATACCTAATTATTTTTTTTTAAGTGAACAATAGGTATACCTTCTCGTATAGTCTCCTCAGTCACCAACGTTAAAAATTCTCACCTCTTACCTCGGTTTAATTAAATGTACCATTCTCTGTTTCGACTCTTATTTGCAAATCGAATCCAATTTCAAAATCTTTGTCTACATTCCGCTTTTTGCCTCCTTTCTTAAATTTGTTTCTATAATATTACGAAACTGAGTTGCCCTTCGCGTCATCATCATTACATAACCAAGCGGAAGAAAAACGTGGAGCAATGCAGAATAAAAAAAAAGAAAAAAAAAAGACAAAATCAAGGCATTAGCTTCCTTTGTGAAATCGAATACCAACTCGATGGCAAATTGCCACCGGCGCACTTCAATAGAACCAAGCGATAATTGCTCTCGCAAGCCGAAAAGCAAAAGTTATTCAACGAGGGCGTGTGTTGTATATTGGCCAATTATATTTACCCGCCTATATACCTACTGTGCGTAGTTTGCACAAAAACCTCTCTACACACATATACAACTTGATTAGTATGCCAGACATCGAAAAGCGTTTAGTTCGTTAATTTAAAAAAACAACAATATCCCCAACCTTAGCATTGAATCCACTATTGCGTCCGAGAAACTTTGCATTGCCGCCTTAGGCTGCACGAATTTAAGAGAAAAAAAAATCCATTAAACGTAAATCGAAAAATTATCTTAAGTGGAATCATGCCAGCTGGGAGAGTGTAGCCAAGTCAGCCAACTCATCAGAAGCAGACTCAAGCTAAGCCAGGTTTGACATTCCACCCCCATGCCAACTTGTTGGTCTCGCTTAAAATTCGATTAAAGCTTTCATTCCGTCCCTTGCCAGACATCCCTACATAATGGCCTGTCAACGCGGACACATGGATAACGAAACGCATAACGAGAAATCTATCTGCGGATGGGGAAATCAAATTATACGGCAGCATCATGAACGGATGCGCACCATTTAGCATTTAGGTGTATATAGTAGTACTTTTGCCGCCCGTCATAAGGGATTCCGCGGAACTTAATCCGTAAAAAAAAACAAGAGAACGAATACAAGATAAAAAAAAACTGCGTAATTCTCGAGCCCCCTAGCAAGGAGTGAAAAATTATTATTCCTTTTCCGAATGAATGTCGCGCTTTGTTGGATTTTCTCTCACACATCGAGTCGCAGGCCATGGCTCGAACATCAATCATTGTTTTTGAAATGACATACACAGACGGGCGGGCACCAAGCCTAATGCAAGTGGATAATTGAATTTGAAAACAGATGGCACGACAGTGCGAGCACCTGAACCTATTTGCACGGAATGATGATACGTTTGAAGTGGCACGCCGAAAATTTAGGCAGCCCGTTTAAAGGACTATTTTATGACACGTTTTGTATACCTACGAAGAGTTGGGCTAATTTGTTTTTGAGAATTATTGTGCAAATTTAAACGTTCTATAATCTTTATTTGATTATAGCATGCCGGATGTGGAATTGTTTTCCTTATGGATAGTCATGATGGGTAGGTATATATAGGGGTGGGATTGTGTTTAAACGTTCGTGTGTACTTATATACAGAGCAAAAATAGAACGTCTTAAAAGATATGCAGTACACGTGTATGCACAGCCCACATCGCTGTTCTAGCCGCTCAAAATATAATATTTGGTTTAAACATAAAGAACTTTTTAATTGATAGTAGCCGTAAACAGACCTAATTATAGAGCTAAAGAGCTCATAAGGTGCCTCTTTAAAAAGTTAAGGAATCAAAATGTTAAGCTCTTTTATCCAAAAAAATCGGCCCAGTACACAATATAGAGCTACCAAAGCCGCTCGTCAATTGTTATATCCCGAAACGAAAACTAGTGCAATCAGTTCAACATCAGCAATAACCTTAACCTAAACCAGAACTTAAGTACCTACAGGACAGATCTTCTGTAGCCGTATGCCGGTTGTTGTACAGAAACGACCAGGGCCTATAACACAACTAGGGGCTCCAAAAACTGACTTTATTTCAAAAACTACGTTTCGAAGACCTTTTCCCGGAAACATTACTTTAACGTGGTTCTACGTGTTGTGAAGATGACAAAACAAAAAAATTGCTATTTTAACTAAAATAAGAGAGGAAAAGTGATATCCTTTTTGGTGCTTTCAGTGATGTCCTAACAAAAGAAAATAATTGTGCAAAATGAAAGCAAATACACAGCCTGACAAAAAGCCTAAACGTAGTTCCGCAAAATAAGAATAGAACGTATAAGGGACGTATTTTGGAAACATGATAAGAAACGCGCAATTGTAAGTACTAACTAAATAAGTAACATTAGAATTAATACGCTAATTACACAAAATAAATGTTAGGCATTGGGTATTACTTTAAAAATTCACTTGTCAGATTTTGACAATACTCAAATCACCTGTCCTCATTGAACCACAATTCTACAAGTGTTTCTTGAAACGTGTCGTGTTCTGTTACAGAAATTATATAATTTGTCATCTTGTCACCCTTCATCGCGACAATTGTCGAAGTACTCAAGGACTTGTCGTTTTGTGTTAAACAATTTTTTACAAGTTGTCGAAATTCACTTGCCCTACAACTATCGCGTTGTGTTACAGGCCACAGGTCTGGATTGGATCTTTTAACACTCGAATTTTGTTGGCTGAAACATTCAATTTAATGCATTCATGCGGTGTTTTGTGGAAAATATTTAAGATACTAGCCCGGCACGCTGTTTTGCCGGCTCGTACATTTTCATTGTCCGTCAATTGTTCAGCAGCCGTTTTATTATCTGAAATTTTATTTATGATTTGTTTTTTTTTTGAGTGTATATTATTTGAAATGTTATTCCTGATTTTTTTTTTGTTGAGTGTAAGCTTATTCTTGCTTTTTAAATTTTTTATTGTTGAGTGTTTATTATTTGAAATTTTGTGGAATCGGATCGCAGCGCCACCTACCGGGGCCAATTGTGAATCTAAACCATCCTTACACCCATTCAAACACACACACAAAGTTTCATTAAAATCGGTCCAGGCGTTTAAGAGGAGTACGGTAACAAACACGGACAGAAGAATTATATATATAAAGATATTGCTAAGCTGTGGCTACAATAAATCAATGTTTTCGGTTTAATACCCAAATGAGCTGGAAGAAAAAGCCTATAATTTTCAGAGTATGTTAAAACGTCGATAGACTGACGGGCATATATGTATGTGCAACTTGCCAATAGGCGCGAACCGTGCCTATCTATACCTTATTGGCCTAAAAAGTTTCTGTGAAGTTTGGTCAAAATTGGGCAACGTGACACCTCCTATATAGGCACAAATAAAACATTTAAAGTTTGTCATCTGAAAAACCAGACAATTTTAGGTAAATATTGGGTCAAAATTGAACAAAGGAGCGTGGCACCTCCCATACAAAAGAAAAATAAATAAATTTCGAACGCTATTCTTCGACTGTCATGGGATGCATAGTTTGTAAATTTTGGAACATTGATATGAATGTATTGTCCTGATAATGAAAAGCTAGACATGTACGGCTAGTATAGGTGTGTACAAAAATTAAACGCTGTTCGTAAGTTGATTTTTCATTAATTTTTTTAATTTGCTTGTTGTTTTATGTTAAAGGTTTTTAGTAAAAAAAAGCTTAAAAGAATTTAATAGAAAAATCAGATAAATTAAAAAAAGATCTGTTTTGTATGAATCTTTCTAAAGCGTGGGCCAAATACAAGTTTCTTTTTAAAACGTATTATGGCTTTATTAGTAAGAGCAAACATTCCCATTAATTATGGAACACAACGTCGTTCAAGTGGCTGCCTTCGCTAGCTTCGCAGTAGCGCATTCTGTCACTCCAATTTTCCAATACCTTGTTGATGGTTTCGGACTGTAGCTCACGGATTCCTTGGATGATATTGGCCTTAAGTGCTTGAATTGTTTCCGGATTGTCCGCATAACATCGGTTCTTCACGGGTTCCCGCAAAAATGGCTGTCACTGGAAACAGTATTGCCAATTTAAAAACCAAACCAATAAAAATGACAAACATACTAAAAATAAAATGCAAGCTGTCAACTGCTAATTTAAGTAAGTGGTAAGCGTACAAAATATATATATCCTTTTTTTAATGTCTATCTCATTGACTTAGTTACATTTTTCCAGTGAAATTTGCAATAAACAAGAAAGTTTGATGAGATTCAGTCGTGCACAGTCATAAATTTTGTAATGGTCTGGAAAGCCAAACGTGACAAAGATGGTGTTTAAAGCTCTCTCCCTTCTGCACCACATTGGGCGCCATAAATTATGTAATGGTAAAGCCAATCGTGGTAAAGATGTCAAATTTCAAACTAGGAAAAATGTATTTTCTTTTTTCGGCCTAAATTTGGCACGTTTTTCTTTTCTGCGGGGCACGTTGGAGAGACCAACGGGGAAAAGCGTTCTCTCTTTTCGGCCCCACGTTGGGCGCCATTGACTGTGCCTTTAATTTATCGTCTTTCAACTCAAAACCCGTGGTAAAGATGTCGAATTTCTAACTAGAAAGCTTCTAATCTTAAGCTCTCCTTCCGTCTACCAAATTACTGTAGCGTGTTACATGCGGAAATTATAGCGATTAAAGAAGTCTTATCCTGGCTCAAGAGAAGCTTCATATCCGTTAAGGATATCTACATACACCGAAAAAAATAAATTGATAAAACGACTGTAAAAATAACATTTTTCGGTTATAAAAGTCGTCCAACATTAAAAATATCATTATTGATAAGCTCACCATATTATTTTTATATTTATGAATTATCACTTAGAAGTAAAAAATGTAATATTAACATTTAATTATATAAAGATTTTTGCTAGTATTATTAGTATTAAAATTATTGAATTAATATTTTTATACTGATATGTACCAATGTAAATTACACAGTAAAAATGTTAAATTGATATATTTAAATGCATATTTTCTAATATCAATTTGATATGGAATATGTTGATTCAATAACTGTTATTACTATTTAATATTGTAATTGCAGCATTAGAAATATCGAATTGATATTTTCAAACGAATATTTCCACATATCTATTTGATGTCGAAAATATTAAATCAATATTTTTTATTACTATTTCCTAATATTAATGTAACATTAAAAATATTGAATTGATATTTTCAAATCAATATTTTCAAATATGAATTTAGTATCAAAAATACTGAATCTATATTTCTTATTAATATTTATTAATATAAACATAATAATAAAAAAATTGATTTGATATTTTTAAACGAATATGTTCACATATCAATTTGATGTCGAAAATATTAAATAAATATTTTTTATTACTATTTCCTAATATCAAAGTAACATTAAAAATATTGAATTTTTATATTTTCAAATCAATATTTTCAAATATCAATTGAAAAATAATTTGAATGTTAAATTCACAAATAAAAATGTCCAATGTCATCTAATGATTTCACTGCAGTTGTTAAAATATTATATTTATCGGTAATTTTCACATATTTTATGTACCTAGTCAATGTTTGTTACATAGATAAAGTTATATAAGTATGTATTTCGTATTTTCGAATTTTTATTTAAGTTTTATTTTAAAAAGCTGAAAATAACTATTTGACCAATTATTTGCACACACTTACCCTCTATTTATTCTTAAATTTTGAGAAAAAAAATCTTAAGTTTTTTTTTAACTTTGTTTATTTATTTTTAATAAGAGTGGATACAATACAATAGATAGACAAAACAACGAGAATTTTTTAAAAGAAGAATACAATGCTTATACGCTAATTACATGTTTATACATTTGTACATACAATACAATGGACGTATTTATAATGGAAACTGGTAGGTAATTTACAAAATGTAATTTAAAAATTTATTTTTGTAAAGGTGTATTTGAAAACAAAATAAATACAAACATCACTTAATTAACGAAGTTTGGCATAAATACAAGATTGCATGGTATCGCATATTGCATACAATTTAACAAAGTTTACAGATGAAAATTAGAGAAGTAATTCAATTGCACATTTTATACCATTTTCTAATTACACTGTAAGTAGCTATACCTATTTACTAGAGTTTTTACATTTCAGAATAAGTTTTCATTCATTACTAGCTGCTGTTGTACCCAAATGCCTTCGTATGGTTATTTACTTATTTATTAAAATAATTTATTTCTTATTATAGCTGAACCGTCACAAATGTAATACAAGTGAATTGGTGGACCCGTAAATAATTTCAAATTAATAATTGTATATACATTTAATTTCGGACCTACTAAATATGACTGATAATGTTCACAAAACTTCAATATTTTATACTGATGAGCTAAAACATAAGGCTCTCTATTATTATCCAATACTATTTCCTTAATTTCGTACAATTCAACTTTATTATTTTTTTTAATTGTGAGAAAAAAACCCTTCTTATATAATGATCCCCTATACGTGATAGATTTAGCAGCTAATAATTTTAGGAACATAGATTTCATATATTCAAAATTTATAATACGCAAATCCATTTCTTCAATATTCAAGGAATAACAATTCGAATAGTCACATACAATTTCATTGGGGAAACCCAATTTATATTCCAATAAAAAATTACTAAACTTTAGAGATGACTTCATACTTAAAGTATATGTAACGTTTTTTCTAGTCGAAATATTTCTGGCATACATTTTAGCCTCCCTATGTTTTGATTCATAACGAAAAGTCCATATATATTTTAAAGGTCCTATTTGTTTTATAATTCCGACATAATGATTCAAAAAGTGAAACTTTGGTTTAAGTTTTTTTTTGAAAAGGGCAGTATATTTTGCATTGTGTATTTCTATGTTTTTACCGAGCACTTTAAGGCTCTTTGAATCAAACCGACTTAACAACACTGAATCAACTATTTTTAGTAGAGTTAAGAAAAACTGCCATACATCGTTATCTGAAGGAATTAAGTCGCCAATAATTAAGGGAAGAAAATGTGTGAATGTCATCATTTCCCGAGCCGACATTTTTATTTTATTTGTTTTAAGATGCGTCATTTCAATAGGTGGCGACAAATTCCCTAATTCAGTCTCCCCGTAATTAAACATTTGCTTTCTGTAATTCAAAACATCAATTGAAAAGAGCTTACGCTCTGAAATAAAATACAATAGTACTTCACAGATGTCGTACCTACAAACCCCTTCAAATAAATCGTGACAAATGTCTACTGCAAAGTTTTTAGTAACATGAAAGTTTGGTATATCATTCAATAAACATTCTGCAATAATTCCAGTTTGTTTTACATCATTTTTGGTTAAACCATCGTTATAGTTTTCTTCAGTTCTTAAATAATTGGCATATTCTAAACAGTCGGTTTGCATTTCACTTTTTTCCCTAGTACAAAATCGGCAGTAATAGGATGAATTAAATGAATTTGTAAATCCAAGGATATCGTTAAGACCTAAGTTATCACCAAGAACGGTTGAGAGGACAAAATATATCTGATGGGAACCAGTCTCATTTTGAAGACGTATTCCATTTTGTTGAAGCGATTTAAAAATTTCTACCAATGGACGTAAAAATGGATCATTGCCATGTATTTTTTTCTCTCTTGTTTTAAAATAAGCAGCTACAAAAATGAAATTTAAATTTGACAAAAGATGCTGTGGTAAAGTAGGAAAGCTGTAATAAACACCACAAACTGAGTCTACAGAAGCGTGACTACCTAATGGGTTGTTTATTTCAAAGTCATCTAGGTACAAAAAAAAAGGTATTATAATTTTTCCTGGATAGTGATTTAACTTTTCTTTAAAATAGGAGGAATTAACAAAATGTGTTATATCGGTTTCTGTTGATTGTAAATTTAAATTTTGTAGGGTTTGAGTTAAGACACCTGGAAGCTCAAAAAATTTACGTATTTGAAATTCGATCGGCATTAGGCAGCCCTTAACACTACTAGCATCTAAAGTTGGTTGTCCGTGTAAAATAATTTCAGACATTTCATTACTTATTGTAAATGTCCGAGGCTTAGCGAATTGATCAGAATTCTGAATATGCTGAAAAAGTTTGTGCTCCGATTTAATTTCTGAAAACGGATTTTCGCAAAATTCTAAAAAGTCATTTAGCTTATCTTTGTCTGAATGGGGGACAAAATGAATAACCTTACTTTTAATACCTTCAGATATTTTTAAAGTAATATCTGAAATTCCTTTTTGTATATTTAAAACGTCTTTTCTTGTGAGATTATTTTTTGTGTGTAAATTAATTGAGAACTCTTCACAGCTAGAAAATATGGAATATTTGAGAGATTCGTAGTCAGAGGACATTTGACAAGTAGGCTTTTCGGAAACTGAGGATTCTAGCAGTGAGGTTTGTAAAGGTGTTACGCTAATTTGTGGGTTTGAATCTCGTACCTCTTCAGAAAATGAAATTAAAGCCTGCGAGTTAACAGATTTGCCCGCATCAGAAATTTTGAAATGTTTTTTGGAATGCTTTTTAAAGGAACATAAATTTGAAAAAAACTGAAAACAATTTTCAAACATACATGTATAATTGTCGTTTAATTTTAGTCCATGAGCCAATCGGAAGTGCGTTGTTAATTCCGGCATGGTATCAAAATTACAATGGCATTTAAAGCAAATATGCATCATTTTAATTACTTTTAAATCTGAATCCTAATAATTTTTGAGTGTTGCTAAGAACTCAGCCAGCACAGAACTTTTTAAATCATGTGCTGTAGTTATATCGAAAATATGTTGCTGAATGCAAAGCCAAACTAACTCAGATTCCCTTGGGTAATGTAAATCAAAAACTTGAAATGCCTTAAAACATATATCAAACGCAGTTATAAATGAGGAAAATTTAAAAAGAGTTTCCCCAATTATAACATAAAACTCTTTTAAATTAGTCAGCTCTTTACCCACGACTATTAGGTAGGGTTGTATTGTACCTTTAATTTCCATTTGATGTTTAAGTTTTTCCTCCCGCGTCCTTTGCAAATCATTTATTGTTATAATATGAATGATGCAGCTGTTAATGGCATCGCTTATTGTGGTTTTTCTGACCGAAGAGCATCCTGTTAATTTTACTGTTATTCTCGATGTTGGCTTGAGCACTGTATTAAGCAGCAGAATGAAAATTGCGTCTTTTGAATCTAAGAACAATGAAACAATTATTGTATATGTTGACAATACATAAGACATATTTTAAATTACTTTCATCTAGTGAGTCATCCTTTAAATTCTCATATAACTGTTTATACTGCTTATCCTTTATATATTTGGCGTAATATCCAAAGAGTGATTTTTTAAATTCCAGAAATTTATTAATAAAGGCATATTGTTTACCAGGGTATAATTCATCAAAGTCCAGGTCAATCTATTAGGAAATAAATGTTGCAATAAACTACACTCATAAAATCATACACAATATAGGGAAAAACTTACAAATTTTTCTCCGCCAGCTTGCTTGTAAAAAGGCCAATCTTGAAAAATTTCAGTAAGATTTTGTCTAGCAATTTCCTTACGGCGGTATTCATAGGTCGACTTCCAATATAGCTTCCACTCGCCTTCATCATTCTGCATAACTTTCATTTTGTTTTTAATCGAAACATTTTGAATACCAGGTTCATATTCCTTAGCTTCTGTTGGAATGGGTTTATGCTCCAAAGACTGTTTAAAATTGAGTTTTCTCTTGTTCCTGTTAATGTTGTTGAATCTGTTAAATAGAAGACCACAGGGATTTGGTCTGTTGCTTTCTTTCCGAGAAATAAAAAACACTTCTTTGTTTTCAGTTGGAAACACTTCAACTATTTCGGTCGCTAAATTATTAAGCTGGTGTGACTTTGGAATAATGTATACATTCTTTGTCGAATCGTAATAATATTCAACTATACAATTAACTAATGTCTTTCTTTGCTCCTTCTCTAGTTTATTTTCCTCGCTGTAATATTGTAGCAGGCCTTGGCCGGCTTTTGACGATTTTAGTATTTCACGGACATGCTAGACAGAAATAAAAGGGTTTATCACTAATAATAAGAAATTAATTGTTTTCATATTCAATCGACGTCAATAGACGTATACTTAAAAAGGGATTCTTTTACATCCAATACAAAAGAGAGAATTCCAAAAAGAAAAGCTTATTTAAAATAAAAGAAAATAAGATTTTTACAATATTTTGTTGAATTTTTGGGTACATCATACACACAAAAATGTACCAAATCAAAAAAAGCTCTTAAATTATTTTCAAATTAAAGTATTGCAGTACATATAATTTTTCTAAAAAAAACCCCGCAGCATTGGATGAATTGTATGAAATATAATTTTTGAATTGAATAGATAAATAATATTCTTATAAAATAAAAAAAACGTCTCCGTACAGCAGTTTTCTTTTTATTAAGTTATTAAGAACAAAGGAGGACCACCTGTTATTAAATATTATTCTTTTTTCAGTTTCTTGTTTTATTAAAGAATATTATGAAGTGCTAGGAGATTTTTCTGTAATGTTTTGTTTTTAAACTGGTGTTCGGAAACTTTTTTGACTATGTGCACCTATAGATACATATGCAATACTAACCGTAGCAAAAACAGAAGATATTGAATCCACTGATGATGGCGTATTAGAATGCGAAGGGCCAGCAGCATCAATACTACCAATCTTCCCAAGCCAATCACCCACTTTAGAGTTGCAGCCGCAGCTTATTGTACTTAGAACCTCTGGGTCGTTTGCAAACTGTATTGCGTTACAAAAAAACTGGCTTGAGAAAAAAATTAATATGGTATTGGTTTAAACATAATTACATTTTTAAATTTCCATGAAAATAGTCTGTGTCTGAACTCAGCTTGAAGGCCTATATTCCCTCTTCCAGGAAAAATTCTTTCTATTTCAGGCCGATCCAAAAATTTTATATTTTCGAAATTTACTCCACTTTCTATAAAAGAATAAGATTCGAATTAAATAATGGTAATTTTTTTACCTTTCGACAATAAAGTACCTACATACTCATACGGGGAGAGTATGGTACTTTAGTGTTCCACAGACCACTTTTTGACTAAACTTAGTTAATGGTGGAATTAAATATACAGGGTATCCCAGTTACGCAGTATAATCCTTTAAGGGAAGATTCCTGAAGTTCTACCGTACAAAAAATGGGGGGTCTATTCTCACCAAATTATATGACCTATAATTTGGAGGTGCTACCACTTAAATCGCTATAACTTCTAAACTATTATAGGTGCAAAAATTAAATTGTACGTCTTGAAAAGTGAATTTAGTAGCGCATACAAGTTTTAAGCACTTCGGGTAAATCTGTGTAGCTACAAAAAAGTTATGGCTTCTTAAACTCAAAATTTTGAAAATTTGTTGTTACAATAGCTTTTACTACAACTTCTGTTGATCGTACGTAAAAAAGTTTCTTAACATAATTTTTAGGAAATTTCTCAAGGATACAAATTTCATAAAAAAAATAAAAATGTATTAAGTAAATATTTTGAGTTTAAGGAGCCATAACTTTTTTTAGCCGCACAGATGTACCCGAAGTGCTTAAGACTTGTATGCGCTTCTAAATTATCTTTTCAAAATGTATAAAACAATTTTTGTACCTATAATAGTTTATAAGTTATAGCGTTTTAAGTGGTAACACCTCCAAATTATAGGTCACCTAACTTGAAGGGCTATAACGGTAAATATGGTGAGAATAGGCCCCCCTGCCTTACAATTTTTTGTTCCGCGGAACCTCAGGAATCTAACCTTAAAGGATTATACTGCTTAAATGGGACACCCTGTACTTATAGATATTGTGAAGTTAAACAAAAAATATTTTTATTTTGTAAAAATAAATGTTTCGCAGTGCTTTTTAATTTTAATGTTATCCTCGCTTACCACAAAAAACTGAATCGATAGATAACAACTGTTAGTAAAATATCAAAATAAGGTAAAAATTGCCAAATTTATATGAATAAATTTCAAATAGCTATACAAAACTGACTGGCAGATATACAGTCAAAAATGTGTAAGGCAAACTAGAATCGCCGGATGACTATTACCATTTAGACATTCTTCATATTGTAATTACTACGAAAGTGTTGAACTGATATTGAAAAATATCAACAAAATGGGAAAATGTTAAATTGATATGAATAAATATTAAGATTCCTAATTAGTATATATTTTGCTTCAAAAATCATATTTTTAAATAGGTAGTATTTATTTGATATTCTAATATTTAAAAATCGTTTTCTGACGAATAATTCGTATGCCTGTGGGACACTTAACTACCCAGACGGGGAATTTCTGAATTGGTTTCTCCGCCGCAATAACAATGCAACGTCAAACTTTATATTGTGAATTTAAATTAAAAACTGATGCACACTTACCTTCTAAGTCTTTTAACGTTTTTTCTAAATTCCACTCAGTTAGCAGATCTTTTAATTTATTTTCGATAGGAGCTATATTATTTGGTACATTTTCTTTAAATAAGGAATTCACCTCTTCTTCAGATAACACAACACAATCACTGTAATCTAGTATAATTAATTCATCTTTTTTATTTTTCTTCACAGCACTTTTGTTTAAATTTTCCATATTATCACGTTTAAGCACCGAATATTTAAACTGAAAAGTACGTCTACGTCGTCTAATTATCGAGAAACTAATGTATCTCAGTCTATACAAACACGAAGGATAAAAGTCTGTAAAAATACACAAAAAGAATCACAAGATAACTGTTAATATTACCAGACGTCTGCGTCGTCTGAATATCGAGAAACTTATGTGGGTCCCAGTCTATATACAAATACGAATGATGACAATCTGTAATAATACGCAACAAGAATCGCCGGATAACTGTTAATATTAACATTTAGACATTTTTCATGTTACAATAACCACGAACATGTTGGCCTGATATTGAAAAATATCAAAATAAATGGAAAATGTTAGGTTGATATGAATAAATATCAAATACGCAAAACTGAGTGCCAGATGCATTTAAAATAATAAAAAAACAGAATCGACAGATAACTGTTAATATTAACATTTAGACATTTTTCATGTTACAATAACCACGAACATGTTGGCCTGATATTTAAAAATATCAAAATAAATGGAAAATGTTAGGTTGATATGAATAAATATCAAATACGCAAAACTGAGTGCCAGATGCATTTAAAATAATAAAAAAAAAAGAATCGACAGATAACTGTTAATATTAACATTTAGACATTTTAAATGTTACAATAACTACGAACACGTTGGCCTGATATTGAAAAATATCAAAATAGGTGGAAATGTTAAATTGATATGATTAAATACCAAAGACGCAAAACTGATTATCAGATACATTCGAAAATAACAAAAAAAAAATACACATTTTCACGTTACAATAACCATGAAAATGTTGGACCGATATTGAAGAATATCAAAAAAATAAGAGTACCTATAGCTGTAATCGATTTAAATAAATATTATGCCTTTTTGCCTTAACCTTTTTTTGCAAAATCCAAGTACATATGACATCAATTATATTTTCTGAATGACTATCAAGAAAAAAATACAGCAATATAAAAACACAGGTAGTTCTTCTATAAAACTTGAACATTATTTTGAAAACAAGACTTTAATAAATTCTGATAATACGATGATAGGGAAACTTTGAAAGTATGTCTCGAAATTCCGTCCGCTTGTCCCTAGTATTAACAGTTTTAAACCAGTTTACTTTTTACATTTTTTTTTTAAATTTGGTTTTCTATAGTTTACCTACATAAAAACGAGCATATAAATGTTGATCAAAATGCATGTTTAAAGAAAAATGTACATATGTTCTTAAACGATCTACAATTAACGTTTTTTAGAAGAAGTCCCGATAAACGCACTTTAAAAAACTGCTCGTATCCCTAACCCCACTTTTTTTAATTTGAAATAAAATAAAATGTTTGGTAATGCTAGCATTTTCCACAAATGTATAATCAATTTTCAACTAAACAGTTTTAAAACTTTCCGATACTTTCGGAAAAAAACATTGCACTATTTCTTACTATTGAAAGTTTTAGCCATTAGCTATTTTGTTGCTAAACCGATTTTTGCTTTAGGGTCGCTGATAGCATGCGAGTTCCCATCTTAGCTCGTAGGTGGGAGTGGGACTTGACCCTAGGTCCGTGCAACAAAAACCATGCCAGTCTTTACGTCGAGGTGATGTCGACGTCGCGAGATATTTTTCTTACCCTCCCTACCTTGGCTACTCTACTCGCCTAAGCAGCCCCTTTGGTTGCCAACTCTTACTTCTTACTCCGCAACGTCCTTCCCTATCCGCGCTCCCTCATCCCCTTTGCCCCTTTTAAAACAAACTCATTTTTATGTTTTTAGCTTTAAACAGAATGTCTATTCATTTTGTTGCAGTATGTATCTATTTATTTACCATTGACTTCTTTTCTGCCTTTTGATTTTACTTTATTTAAGTTAAGTTAAGGTAAGTTTTACGTTAAAAATTTTAAAATTAACAATAAACAAAATAGATAGATAGATCCACAATAACGATTTTTCTTAAAACATACTTGAGGTAACATAAGTACATATCTACTCTAGAACGGTAAACGAAGAATAACAACGATTCTCGCTAATTGGGTTTCCCCCGACAATTTCTGTTGAGAAATTATTATCGAATTTTTAGTCTACGAATTACTATTTAGAGAACATAAATAACAACTCTTAACTGTCAATTCTATTATTTCTAAATAAGATTCCATAAAGCCGTTGTAATTTAATTTATTATTTTTAAATTTTTTGAAAAAAATATGTTGATGTTTTCAACATTATACACAAATATCCTCTGAAAATTCATTAAGACCTGTTCGTTAATTTGAAGTACTCCCTTTGCATGTGTCAGTAGAAAGATCCCTAAAGGATCACCAATTACTTCTACACTTCTATCCAGAATTATTGTATTGTAATTTATGGTAAAATTTAAGATGCGGTTCTCGAAAATAGTAGTGTTCCAGCGTTTTGCTGGTCTACTATTTGCTTTAATATTTTTGTAATGTGAACTGTAGTCTAAGAATAAATAGAATGGTTATAATAAGACACGACATAGATTGCAATAAATCGGGCACTTTATTTATTTAGGTGAAGATGAAGTAGATAACAATAGTTTACATCTTTAGAAAAAGATGTGCGGTCGTTTTGAAATTAGTTCGAAAACTTAATTTTGGTATGCTATTTTGTTCAAGCTAAACGTACTAATTTTATCAAACAGACAGACCGAAGGACTTGCCACCAATGGCCTATCTATTTTGTTACAATTTTTGTACAAAAAGTGTCAAATTCTGTTCTACCAAATTTAAACTTTATAGCTTAAAACTGCACAATAAATGTGAGAATATTCCGCTTTTGAAAATATTTAAAAAATTAAAAGGTTAAAAATAATATATGAAAAATTGAGAACAATTAAAATAAATTCAATATAAATATTGCAATGGGAATATGGAATATGTAGGTATCCCTTTTATACAAAATGTAAAATAAATAAAGGTATTACCTATGAGTTTATTTTCGTATTTTTTTTAAGCAACCAATATTGTGGGTTCATCAAAAGAAATTAAAACTTATTATAATGAAATAGAAAAACCACAGGTTTATATTGACCCCAATATCAAGAAAATATTTTCTTCTGAAACAAATAAAATGAAGCATATCAATGTAATTTTACTATCAAAACTACATAGCCACAATATCAATTGCATATTAAAATGTGCATATCATAAAGTTGCTTATCAATTTAACGTTGAGTATATTAAACCTTGAGTAACAATGCCACATTAATATTTGAAAATATTATTCTAACAGTAAAAAGTATCATACAAATTTTGATATTGAAAATTGATATTGCAATGCTAAAATCAATCTTATGAATATAACATTTTTAATTTGAGGTAAACAATAATACTAGTAGCATAACATTTTTTACATTTATCTATTATGTTTTGTGGTCAATTTGACACTGAAATTCCAAAATTTAAGATTAGTATTACAAAAATGTCAATTGGATATGGCGTTTTTTTTTCAGTGTATTTTCGGACAGCCAAGCAGCCATCAAATCCTTGGATTCGATCTCTATGACTTCTCTAGTAGCCCTCGACTGCCGATCGTCTCTTACGGAGATGGCCGAACAGTTCAACATTCACCTAATTTGGGTGCCGGGGCATAGAGACATTCCAGGGAATTGTACGGCCGATGAACTCGCTAGAATAGGAACAACTCAACCCTTTCTGCCGGATAAAAGCACCCTAGGGATACCAATTGCTACTCGCAAACAAAAATTGAAGCTGAATGCTATCGAGAGTACAAATCTTAGGTGGACAAGTTTAACCACTTGTCTAGCGACAAAACAAATTTGGTCTAAGCTGGATTTGATACGCTCTAAGAAATTGATCTCTCTCAACAGATTGCATATCGGCACTACAATAGGTGTCATTACTGGACACTGCCTGATAGGCAAACATGCCGCAAGGCAGGGCTTTTTCGCAAACGACTTTTGTAGAAGCTGCATGGACGAGGAAGAGGAGGAAACTATCCCTCGCCTTCTTTGTTCCTGCCCAGCTCTCTCCCGCAGAAGGAAGCTTCACTTAGGAGCCTTCCATTACAACGACTAGGCCGATCTGACAAGCATAGACATCAGAAGCCTCTTACGCTTTATAAAGAGCTCAAAATGGTTCAACTAGTAGGGAGATCTCAGATCCTTCTTCGTGGCATCACAATGGACCTATACTGGTCTAAGTGCGTTGGCGTTTTTAGCTGACAGCCACTTTCAACCAACCAACCAACTAGGAAAAATGTTTTTGTGTTTTTCCGGCCTAAATTTGGCACTTTCTTTTCTGCCCCGCACGTTGGAGAGACCAATGGGGAAAAGCGTTCTCTCTTTTCGGCCCCACGTTGGGCGCCATTGACTGTGCCTTTAATTTATCGCCTTTCAACCCAAAAACCTGACGAAATGTGTGGTTTATTCAAAAAACTGATCTGGTTACTCCAATATCGTGCTTCAAAGTTCATATTTCTTCTGGATTTCAGTTATGGTAGCCTCTCTGTCTGATGAATATTATTTTTATTCACTTTACATCCCTGCATTCTCCACTGTGCACAAATCAATTCGAATGTAGTAGGTAGGGATCTGCTGTTAATTTCAAGGATATAACTCAAGCTTTCATAAATCCTTGTACTACTATCTCGAAGTGCTTGCTTGTGGCAAAGTTTACCAATATCTGCATGCAAAACTGTTGCAATTTAGTCAAATAGAAATAACTTTATGCACGTCACACTATGATATAATATTGTAATGCAAATAGTCCTGTTCTCTCTCTCTCAAGTGGGTGGCGCACACAAATAATGCATATCTCATGACAACTCACCTCAACAGCAGACACGCACACACACTCACTCAGCCGCAAGGGGTTAAAAAAAGGACAGCAATATTAGTTTTAGCTGGAGAACAAACTAGGTAAACTTGCTTAAATAAGTCCCATGTGATTCCGACAAGATGTATGATCGTCCTTCCGCAGGAGTTCACATACATTTAATATTTCATAATGACAACAACAAAACAACAAGTTGTAGAATTATTAATTTCCTTCCTACACGAAGGGAGTATACGAAGTAGAATAATGCAGAGTGTAATTAGAATGTCCAAATATTCGCACACTAGAGTGTCCTTGCCTGTGAATAATGCGACACATGAAGTGATTTATTTAAATTTATACTGCAACCAACTAAATACGACTAAATTCTGACTGAAGTAGAGAGTGAGAGAGAGAGGCACGTTATATATATCGTGTCAAAGTAAAGCTCTGGTGTTTGCTCAAGTCAGTAAAATCTAAACCAGCAAGCACTCTTCTTAAGGATATGCACATACAAAGCTTCTCAACATACAAATTACTGAAAGCCTCCTCTATGTATGTCTACCATGCTCTTGTCCACAATGTCTACATCACCTAAATTCTGTATGTATGTTTATATGTTCGACCACAGAGAAGTCGGTTGAGCTTGATACCCTTTTTGTAATTAACTTTCGGTATACGCTACGCACATCTGTGTGTGAGTCTCCTCACCCCCGCATCATACATCAAGATGTTATTATACAAATGCTTCAAGGATCGAGCAAAACGAACGACCGTGGATTATATGATGAGGTCGTCTCTGCCAGAACTACTACGAAAGTTGTCCTTAGGATGGCTACATAATATACACGAAAATAGGCGACGCTCTGTTAATTATTTACCCATGAAGAAAGAACAGCTATTTGAACATTTTGCTGGTCGAAATCAAATGAAATTTTCTGATAATTACTAACGCATTACATAGTTAGATACATACACCCATGTATCTATAGTTAGTCGAATAAAATCCAGTTGACAGGAACTACGTGCCTGACCTTTCGTAGGGATACCATCAAGGGAGAACAACAGACGCATCTAAGGCCAATGTTAAATTTCAGTTAATTGCTATAATTCGTTAAAGATTGAGGTCCTTCCAATGTGTATATAGGTATCTGTGTCGGCATTTTTCCCACTGACAGGCTGTCCAATACTATTTCCAAATTATAATTAATGACTATAGAGATCCCTATTGACAGGGTCCTTTTGAAAGCATTGCCATTGACCGGTAGACGATTGAGCCGAGAATACGATTTGGAGGACTTCGATTTTGGAAAATAGGTAATTAATTGAATTTCGGCTGATATTAGCATGGGTGCATTTGTATTGTATTGAGGTGGTTTTTTGGACAACAGAGTTGGAATGTCATCTGGTCTAATTCGATTTAATTAATGGTTGCAGTGTGCACTGACCGAAATGGATTAAGTTACTTTCCCATCATTAGGAAAAAAGAAACTTGAATAACCACTATACCATTTAGACCAAGAAAATATTAACTAACAAGAGGCCAACGGCCTTGTCCCCGATTTTAATAATTTTTACCGGCCACAACCAGCTTCCAATTAAAGTCTTCACCAACGAAAACGAAGCGTGTTTATTTTGATTTTTATTCATTCTAAAACCATTAGTAGTTAAGTCACAAGCCATGAGTAGTTGATCCCAATAGTGCAGTTGCATAGGAAAGTGTCTGAAGGTGAACCACTGCTAAAGCGGTCAGTAGTTTCAACTGCTGATGTATTACATACCTACTATGTTTAGATACAAGTTCACGCGCTATGGTTACGGGCTAAAATTAATTCTTGTATTCTAGTTCTCATGCAAATTGGGTAAGGCGTATGGGTATTATTAAGGCAATTTGTAGAACGACGCTGTCGATTAGGTAGTTCTAATTATTCGTGAAAGATAATTATTTGATAAGTTTAGTAGAGTTTGTGTCGGAGGTGTACGAGTATTTTTGGTATTCACTGGATCTGCATAGAGAGGCTTCGACTAATAGCAAATTTTAGACTTAGAGCACCTAGGTAGTAGGCCAGTGATAATTGCTATAGATCTGCATTTTTAAAATAATTCCTTTCAGGTGTAATTTGGAAACTGCCCTTGTTTGTTATGCTCATTTTCGAAATGAGTAAATCAACTCATCATCGTGTATCCACCCGATCCATTCGTGTATGCCCAAGTGGGACTTTTAATTATAATAAATCAAATCATCAGAGGTGTCAGACTGCCATTTCGTGGAAGGGTATAGTTGCCTCTGTTGGTATCTCTTGGGAATAGGTCCTCATTTAGCAAAGCCAATACTTGAAGGTACCTATACCTACCGATTCTCTGAAATGCGTTGGTTGTAAGCAATCCTTCGGATTAGATGGTTTGGAGGGCTGGTGCTTTTCAAGTGGTGTGATGGTGTCTTCTTCGTAGAGTCTTGAACTTCTGACATTTTTCTTCCGGATTCGATCAAAGTGTAGTCCTGTGCAGATCCTCAAGAGTTTCCTCTAAAAAATGGCCAGCTTTTTCATGTATACGTTTTAGAAATGGTGTACTAAATTGGGAGTTACTCTAAGTTACTACCGTCCTTATAAGATGTTTGTACAGAAGAAGTTTGGTTTTTTTTACTGAGTCCGTTGTGCTTCTTCCTCAGTGGATAGACTCGGTGACTCTGGAATGCAGCCTTCCTGAGAAAAGTGTTCAGGTGTGGATTGAATTTAATTCATTCATTCATTTTCAATGTCACGCTTATCCATTAAGTGGGTCGCGGGTGTAGGTTGCTCAAGTGGACCCTCCATAGCTCTCGATCCTCCGCCATCGACTTCAAATCATCAAGGGCAATCCCCATACGGGTACAGGAGAGATTATGAACTTGATCTAACCATCTCATCCTGGGTCTACCTAGAAAACGCCTGCCCGATGGTACGGATTCTACAGCACGTCGTGGAATCCTGATCGGGGACATGCATTTAACATGACCAAACCACCGAAGCATGGACCGCTCCGTCCGGAGAAGTAGCTGCTCGACATTGAGTTCCTCAAGTATTCTGGTATTTATAATGCGTTCTCAACGGGTCAGACCAGCAATACAACGGAGAAATCTCATTTCGGCAGCTTGTATTCGCGATCTTATTCTTTGGAACAAACACTGAATTAAAGACTGACAACTTAGCTTTGACACCAAGTTCAGTCCTCTTAATAACAGAATGACCAAGCTGTCTCAAAATTGATCCAGCCTGAATAAGACCCCGAGATAGTTAAACTTCTGCACCTGTTTCAATGGGACTCCCCTAACATGCAGAGTGCATTGAACAAGCGTTCTGCTGACGACCATTACTTCAGATTTGTTCACGTTAACCTTCATCTCTGCTTCAACACAAATGGAAATGCTACAAACCGATCGGACGCGCGCTGTAGTTCAGTCTGAGAGGACCCAAGGATGAATTTAATTCGCTCATTAACCCGCCAATGGTGACGCGAATTTGATCAATGGTGACGCCGGTCTCACGCACCGGGGTTTTTAACTGAAGATTTTTCGAAACGTGTTACTAATAGTTCATGTTTTTCTTTAAATATATGCTCTTTGACAATAAAACAAAGATATTTAATCAATTTAAGCTCTTTTATTTCAATATTACAATTCACAAACATTTTTAAATAGAGCAATAAAAATAACATGTTTTTAGTAATGTTTTTAGTAATACATTCTTTAAAATTAAGAAAAAAAAAATCACCCCTATTCAGAAAGGAAAATAACGTTTTTTAGTCTTTCGACATATGGAACTCTTACAAAATGAACAAAATACACAATAAAACAATAAAAAAATAATATACTAGGAAAATAACCGAATAATAAACAAATATTTTACTTACATAAACGGTGACACACGGTCTCACGCACTGGGTTAGTAAATAAAAATACAACGTGTGCTAAGCAGTTTCGACGTGAACTGATGGTGGGGGACGTGCAATGCGGCAGCTACTCGAAATTGCAACAAAAAACAATAACGGAGAATAAAGTTATTCGAATTTTTTAACACACCCGGTCTCACAGACCAGTAGGTCACCATATCATCAGTATGGGTATACTGATGCAGATCAGTTCAGATTTGGTCGTCCTGATCCGTATACCCCATTTTTGGTAGCGGGTACTTGAAAAGCTTCCTGACGTGGACCTCAACTCTTCTTGCTGCTATGGCTGGAGACATCGAGCTGCTATATGAGACGGAATCGTCAACGAAAAGGCAGCTGTTGATTGTGTTTTCGAACTGCGACTGGTTGGAGGTAAAAATGTTGAAAAGCAATGGACCGAGCTTTGACCTTAGGGCTACACCGGGTCTGATGCTTTTCATTTGCGAATGAAGAGGAAAACTCAGGAGTCAGGTCTGCTACTTTCATTATTCTTGACTTAGGACTATTTCATTTCATTGCTCAATATTCATTTTCTTGGTTTTTCATGATGTGAAAATATTTTTTTATATCTACCTACACTTAATCACTAGATATAATAAAATTGTAAATTTTAAATTTTTATTTGTTTGTTCTACTATCACGTAAGAACGACTAACCCGATTCGTATGGATCTTTTTGAAAAAGGTAGGCCTTAACAATGGGCACCATATAGGCTTTATTTCATTGCAATCGGATTACTCATGAGATATACGAAATAATGTGATATGGCCTATGTGCGAGTAGGCCGTGTAATATGACGTTACCTAAAAACGTCAAAATTACGGGACAGATTATAATTAAACTGTTTTCTAATAATTTTCTAAGACTACGAGAAGGCTGTAGGGTATGTCGTTTATTGCCGCGCTTAACTTTTAGGACCGTTTTTATTTTTGACTTCACTGTCTTTTACTTGCATTTGGTCAAATAATTCTTAATCAATACAAAAGAAAGAATAGGTACCTAGCTACTTAAAAGAGCCACAACTTCGTTAAATATTTTAAGCCAGCTTTTTGCTTCATCCGAAAGCTGAACTTCAGATCAAAATTTGATACGATTTATAATTAGATATTTATTTCATTACGTGGAAAAATGTTGAACATACACATAACTACAATTACAAATAATTTCACAGCCATAGATCGGTCAAATTAAGGACGTTGGCACGCGTATCAAATTTGGATTTCACATATTCCATAATCCACTTCCTCATCCAAGTCGATAGATGGTGTTTCAACAGTTCAACTTTTGATTTTGACTTTTGGAAGCTGTACAAGTCAATTTGCAAATTATTTCTCTCTGTTATACCGTTCTGAAGTTATACGCGAAAAGGCAAACCAGAAAGGATATACTTTCGCTGTGCAGAATTTCTTATGGTCGTCATATTCCTTCCGCGGAAGTCTTTTGGGGAGCTCCATCATAAATAATTGTCCGATTGGAATCATTCTATCGTAATTGCAGTTCATGCTGTAAATTTTTAATAGGTAGGTAGGTCAAATAGGTTTAGGAGCACTAGTTCCATGGAGTAGATAGTGGGCAATGGTTAGTGTTGATGCCTGCCAGCCGAGCGGGGTAGGTTTATGCCGCGGTATGAGACAGCAACCAACGAATTAGTATAGTATTATTTCTGCTTGGAAGTACAATGGATCGTGATTGGTCTCCTAAAAAAACCTAAAGCTTTCCTCATGAAAGATTACATTAACTTTTACTATGGCAGAGAGGTTCTGGTTCCCCTTTTAGGGGGGTGAGGGGCAATTTAAAGAAAACACTTAAAATAGAAAACAAAATTCTTAAAAACAACGGCATAGCATAGCATTTTTGAAAGCTAGAAATCCGTTCCTTTATTTTATTTTTATAAAGTTCTAGTTTTTGAAAAAAATCATTTTAAAATGAAAATTATTAAAAAATTATTTTTATAATTCCTTAATTTTTTTTTCCGAAAATAATAAAAACAATACTGAATTGAAAATGAGTTTCGCCAGAATTTTTTTTTTTTTTTTAAATTCCAGAAAATGTGTTAAATATAAAAATATCAGAATTTTGTTTAGAAAATATGCCAGAAATTAGGAAATTATAGCAGACAGATGTGAAAAAGCACCAGAAAGTAAAATGGAAATTAAGCCAGATAATAAACATAGGCAACTTGTATTCTGGCCTAATTTCCAAACTAATTTTGGAAAAAAGATCAGAAAATCTGAAGATCAGAAAGGGGGATATGTATGTAAAAGATGAACTCCAAAATAAAAACAAGAACAATCCAATTTAATTCAATATTAGGTACAAAAAATTATTTAAATGCAAGAAAAATTATAGCTTCTGATAACAGTCGTCTGTGTCGTTCCACGGGCAAACAAGAACTGAAGCACTCATGCTTTGCCTGCCAAACGTCAAATACCACCACATGTATGGGGGGCATGCTGCTGATTGGGGTCACTGTAGGATTTGGAGTGACTGCGAGGTGTTTTGTGTGTAAAGTTCGGAACTGCACCCTTTTTTTTTCAGAAAATATTGCTTCCCGCATTTTTTTTAAAAATGTTCTTTATGGAAAAAAGACCTGAAATTCTTCCTAGCAAAAAAGGTCAGACTTTGTATAGAAAATCTGTCGTAATTTCAGGGAGCCAACCTCGCACCTACCGTGATCCCTAGGCTCCTGCTTGGGGCGCTAGATTTTTTACTATCAGAAATGGTATAGTATAATTCTTTGTAAATGCTGCCGTTGGATTTTTTTCTATATATATTTTGACTATTAAAAAATTAATCCCATCTCATAGTAGCTCGTTTTCAAAAATCCATTTTTATTTTTTGCCGTCTTAGTCATCGTACTCGTGCCCTTTTCCTCGAAAACGACTCTATAAGTGCTTAGACTTTCGCAGTTTACCTTTATTTTTCAAAAAATCAGTCTTTATTTTTAATATAAAGAGTTTCTATATTATTAAAATTAAAGCTATTTTTGATAAAATTCTTAGAACGTTGAAAATAACTATCCATTCATATAGTAATTCTAATCGAAAAACAGTTCAGCTCAAGTTCCCCAAATAATCGCCATTTTTCCTCTAAAAATATTCATACCTCCATTCAGGATATTATTTTCAGTGAAAAAAAAAAATAAATATGACCAGTCATACTGCCTAAGTTGCAACAGAGCTTAGCCCCACCAAGTCATAGATCGTCCATTCACTATTGTACAATTATTGCACATCGACCCATTTAAAGTGCATGACCAAAAAACCCAACTCAGCACCACCAAGGCACAATGTTGACCTACTCCCAGCGCATGACCCACGAAGCAATAATACAACATGTTACCATCAAGCGGACTCAGCAAAAGGGCAGCATACGACCAAAAGTTGACATTGCAATTATTGACCCGCAATGTATTAATGTTAGTAAGCAAAATTTATGTATAAATAGGAAGTAATTAAAGTAAAATAAATGAGTTGAACTTTAGCAATTAAAGTAAAGACTACTAAACAGCTATCCCCCCACCAGTGGTAAGGTGGCTGTTCATTTGGTCCTTCGAGAAACAACGAACTACAAGGAGATTACGGAAGCTGCAAAGCCAGCAGATATTGAAGAAAATAGCAAAAGTCGAACGAGATCAACGCAAGTATGACAGAACTGGAAGAGCTCTTTGAGATACAGAAAGAGAGGGCGGAATGGATTAAGAAAATTGGTGAAAAATACACCAAAGAGCCAATACTACGAAGAACAAAAGAGTTCGTGAGGGAAAGACTAGCAGACCTGGAGTACCAATGGACGGAGTTCAAGGAGACGGACAACAAAATAAAGGCTCACCCGAACTGTACAAACAGGCAACCATATACGGAGTCGAACTTTTATGCAGCTGTGAAGTCGACTGTTGACAACCTAAGGCAGAAATTAGAAACCAAACTAGACGAAATCCTGGAAGAAGAGCAGAAGAGACTCAAGGAAGAAAAGAAGAGACAGATGACGACACAGGGCGCGAGTGACGAGCTAAACACAACAATTAGAAAGGAAAAAGACAACCAAAATCAAGAAGGCGAACTGTCTGGAGAACAAGACAAGAGAATTAGGAGACAAGAAGCCCAAATACAGGCATTTATCAGATCTGTTGGCAGGGTAGAACAAAACGGGCAGGGAACGAAAGCCTATTACCAACATAGCCAACAAGTTCTGCAAAATCAATGGGAAACAATAACAAAGACGCACAGCGATATAGTCGAGCTGACGGAAACAACTTCAAGTGAAAGATACGTTAAAATTTGCACAGAGTACGAACAACTGGAAGAAAAATACAATGAAATAATGGTGAACGTAAAAGAGAAAATAAATGAAATGATCTCTCAAAACAGCACACATCAAGAAGCGATTAGCGACACCACAACAAATCACGAGCTCAAACTACCTACTCTAAAGCTGATGACATTCAATGGAGACTACAGGCAATGGAAATCATTTAACGATCTGTTTGAGCAGGCAATACACAACAACGGAAAACTGGGAAATGCTCAGAAAATGCATTATCTCAAGACCAACATAACAGGAGAGGCGGCAAAAATAATCCAACATCTTCAAATATTGGACTGCAATTACGACAAGGCAAGGGAAATCTTGAGAAATCGGTACGAGAACACCCGACTACTAGTTAATGCACAAATACAAGCATTACTAAATCAAAAAGATAGTCAAATTGAATCCGCAACGCATCTTAGAAGACTACACGATACAACAACAGAGTGCATAAATGCACTGAAAGGCTTAAGCTTGGAGACTGGAAGCTGGGATCCAATTATCGTATTCATACTATCTCAAAAACTGGACAATGAGACAAGAAAAGCGTATGAGCAGTCATTAAAAGACCCAAAGGCGTTACAATCACTAAACGAATTCCTAACGTTTATAGAAAACAAGTTCCATGCTCTTGACAACCTAGAAGGACGGCGGAACAAAACAGAATACCAAAAAGACGAAAGACACATGCAGAAAGCAAATGGAGTAGTCACAAGGAAAAATGTATACAAAAATTATCATTCCACAAGTAACCCTTGTTGCAAGTTATGCAACGAGGAACACCGACTACAGACATGCAGGAGATTTATTCAAATGCCAATTCTGCAAAGGAAAGACGTGGTGCTAACAGAAAAACTGTGCCATAACTGCCTTGGAGGCAACCACGTCACAGCAAATTGTCAGTCACGCAAAGCCTGTCAAAAATGTCAACAACGCCACCACACTCTGCTGCACTCAAACGAGACAACTAATCAGAGGGAGCAGCAACAATCCCATTTCGCATCGGGTATGGAGTGTAACAAGATACTCTTGGCAACAGCAGTAATAAAAACTAACTGGAAAGGATGTGACCACTATTTGAGGGCGCTAATAGATCAGGGGTCCCAATCGTCGTTCATTACGGAAGACGCAGTGCAAAGACTGCAGCTGCAAAAAATTCGAGCTGATGCCTCTATTACAGGACTAGGGACAGCAAAAGCAGCAACAGCAACAAGTAAAATTGAGCTAAACATCTCATCAATCTACCCGTCAGACTTCAAAATATGGGGAACATTGTTAGTACTGAACAAACTTACAAAGCCGTTGCCGGACGAATCATTCACGGTACGTGGATGGGATCACGTTAAGCACTTACCGCTAGCCGACCCATCCTTTAACAAAAAGACATCGGTGGACGTATTAATCGGAGCAGATATCTTCCAAGAAATTATTCTTGAAGGCGTCGTAAAGGGAGACGTCGGAACTCCAGTCGCCCAAAACACTCAATTAGGATGGATATTATCAGGAAGTTGTCAACACAAACGAAACGAAGCAACACTATGCCACGTATCCAACGTAGAGTTAAACAACCAACTGAAATCGTTTTGGGAAACGGAAGAGGTACAAGAAGAGAGAGCTACCACAGAAGACAACATGCGATGTGAAGAATACTACAAAACCACACACAAGAGGGATAAAACAGGAAGATACACGGTGCGCATTCCATTCAAAAACGATACAGGTAAATTGGGTAAATCAAAAGACAGAGCATTAGCCCGTCTTCTCCAATTAGAGAAAAAATTTACGCGGGACACTGAGTTACACAAGAACTACACGAAGTTCATGAAAGAATACCTGGAACTTGGACACATGGAGCCAGTAAAATCTACGTCAAACAACGAGATAGTTTACTACATGCCACATCAAGCAGTAATAAAGCCAGATAGCACGACCACCAAAACAAGAGTGGTGTTTGACGCATCATCAAGAACAAGCTCTGGGCTAAGCCTAAATGACACGATGCTTACAGGTCCAGTTTTGCAACAGGATTTATATAGCATTTTGTCGCGTTGGAGAAAACATAAATACGTCTACCGAGCAGACATTGAGAAAATGTACCGCCAAATAAAGATAGCGGAAGAAGACAGGGACTTTCAAAGGATCCTCTGGAGGGAAGAACCATCAAAGCAAATACAGGAATATAGGCTTACAACAGTGACATACGGAACATCTTCAGCACCGTACTTGGCTATAAAAACATTACAGCAACTGGCCGTAGACGAAGAAAACAACCTTAAGACTGCATCAAAGATAGCACAGCGAGATTTCTACGTAGACGATCTACTATCAGGAGAGGACACATTGGAGGAGGCAAGAAGAGCCCAACATCAAATCATACAGCTAATGCAAAAAGGAGGATTCAAACTCCGCAAATGGTCATCAAATAGAACAACATTACTAAGAGATATAAAACGAGAAGATCAGGAGCAAGGAATATACGAAGTAACAGCATGTGAGGCAATAAAGACATTGGGAATATACTGGAGACCCGACTCCGATACATTCGAGTTTAAAATAAACATGAACCCGTCCACTAAAAACCTTACCAAGAGAATTATTATCTCAGAAATGGCAAGACTTTTCGACCCGCTAGGATGGCTGGCACCTATAATCATTACAGCGAAATTGATTCAACAAGAGCTGTGGTTATCGGGAAAATCTTGGGACGAAAATTTACCAGATGACATATCAAAAAGATGGATGAACTTCAAAGAAAATCTCTACAATATCGAGAGTATTAGCATACCACGATGGAATCAATACGAGACGAAATACCGTATTGAGCTGCATGGTTTCTGCGATGCATCAGAAAAAGCGTATGCTGCCGCAGTCTACAGTAGGGTAATCACTAAAACTGGTGAAGTACTAACGACGTTACTATGCGCGAAAACCAAAGCGGCACCAATCAAAAAAATAACACTTCCCAGACTAGAGCTTAATGGAGCAGTGCTTCTGGCCAAACTAATAAAAAAGGCGAAAAAAGCACTACAAATAGAAAACATAGAGACGCATGCTTGGTCGGACTCCACGATAAATCTCGCCTGGATAAAAGGAGGCCCAACTAAATGGAAGAATTTCGTGGCAAACAGGGTTACGGAAATAACAGCAATTCTGAGCGCAGAAAATTGGCACCACGTAAAGGGTACAGAAAACCCAGCAGACTGTGCGTCCAGAGGTATATGTCCCTCTAAACTCAAGGGACACGCATTATGGTGGAACGGGCCAAAATGGCTATCAAAACTAGAAATAACCTACACTGATACTGAACAACAATACACGGACTTAGAAGAACGTAAAGTCAAGACGCAAACATTAACAACATTAAACGAACAAGAACCAGATCGTATTAAAGGGATGTTAGCACAATACAGCACACTGAGGCGACTGACAAGAGTACTTGCCTATTGTAAACGGTTCATTCACAACGCACGAACATCTGAGGATGGTAAACGCCTAGGACCATTAACATGTGATGAAATATGGTCAGCAACAAAAAATATAATAAAAAAGGTACAAGATGAAGAGTTTAGCAAAGAAATCAGACACCTGAAAAGAGGCAAAGAAATCGAAAAGAAGAGCAAACTTCGGTGTCTTAACGCATTCATGGACAAAGACGATATGCTACGCGTAGGAGGACGGTTAACAGAAGCAGATATTCCACCGACGCAGAAACATCCATTCATCATTCCACATTCTGGTCCTCTCACCACTATGCTAATTGAAGATGCTCACAAAACAACACTGCACGGGGGAAACACACTGACACAAGCACACTTACGACAACGCTATTGGATCATCAACGGAGCAAGCGCAGTCAAACAAAGTATTCATAGATGTGCCATATGTTTTCGATTCAAGTCCAAAATTAGCAATCAACTAATGGGAAATCTCCCACAGCCAAGAGTAACTAATAACAGGCCGTTTCTGCATACAGGAGTAGATTACGCAGGACCCATAGATATACGAATGACGAAAGGAAGGGGCAATAAATCCTATAAAGGATATATAGCAATATTTGTATGCTTAGCGACCAAAGCAGTTCACATAGAAGCAGTGAGTGACCTGACCGCAAACGCATTTGTTTCCGCCTTCAAGAGAGTCTGCGCGAGAAGAGGTCATATTGGACACCTCTATAGTGATAATGGAACAAATTTCGTAGCTGCTAACAAGATTCTACAGTTGAATGTAAAAGATGCCAAGAAGTGGAATGAAGAAATCTATGATACACTAGCGTCCAATCATACAGAATGGCACTTCATTCCACCAGGATCTCCCCACTTTGGCGGTTTGTGGGAAGCTGGGGTAAAATCGATCAAGCACCATCTCAAGCGAACTATCGGCGAGCACAAATTAACATACGAGGAATTATCAACACTACTAACCCAAATAGAGGCATGTTTGAATTCAAGGCCAATATGCCCACTTTCAAATGACCCAGAGGAGACTGAGGTGATAACACCAGGGCATTTTCTAATCGGCACGGCCCTATTGGCACCACCGGAAAGATGCATGCTAGACAGTGAAATGGGATTACTAACTCGATGGCATCTCTTAGAGCGGATGCAGCAACAATTTTGGAAAAAATGGAGCACTGAGTACTTAGCAACACTTCAACAACGATCCAAGTGGACGAAAACTGTTGGGAATTTAAAGGTTGGAAACATTGTCCTTATCAAGGATGAGCAGCTTCCCCCAACTAAGTGGAAATTGGCAAAGGTAGTAGAAACACACGCTGGGACTGATGGTCTAGTACGAGTGGTAACGGTAAAAACGCACAACAAAACCTATAAGAGACCCGTAACAAAAATTTGTTTGTTACCAATTACCGATAATGACGAGTTTACGAACCTTGACAGAAAAACGAAAGAAATCATGCAAACTCCAGCTACCAAGGTGAAGCCATCGACGAATAGAATTGAAACGTTGAAAAATATACCTAAAACAGTATCAAGTCACCACCTCCAAGTAACGGTCGAGGAGTATAGAAGCACCAAGAGGAATAAAATTAGACCTACTAACATTCCGTCGAGACCACCTATCGAAGAGCTAATAGGACGTCATCAAGAGAGGAAGCGGCCACATGAATCCAATAAACAGCATGATAGCAGAATAAAACGAGTAGCCCTTCCATCACTGTTACTATCTATAGCGCTCATGATAGTAGCCCTGCCACATCAAGGATCCACACAAATTACAACAACGCCCTTCAAACATCGGCCTGGTATATATTTTGAGAAGATTGGCAACGTCAATTTAGTAACAAATGAGTGGAAAATTCTAGTATATTATGACTTGGGAAATTATTGGCGCGAATACAGAGGATTTAAAGAACTCATCAACGGTCTAAACGATTTCTGTAAGAGGAAAAACACGGACGGCTTTAAGAAATACACTCAGTGCATAAAAATAGCAAATCAATTCGATCACCAGCTAAGTATAATAAAGAACAACAATAATCTACTTCTAAAACAAGGTGTCGGAAAGGAGCCAGAGGCTAGGGCCAAACGATCCCCCTTTGATTTCGTAGGTATGGTAGCAAACAAACTATTCGGAGTTTTGGACGAAGACTTTGCTCAGCAATACGAAAACCAAATACAGTCATTTAAGGAAAATGAAAAACATCTACTTGGTATGGTCAAAAATCAGACATCAATCATAGAATCAACAAAAAACATTCTACAAAAAGACACTGAAGTAATAACCCAGCAGTTAGAAATATTTCATACTCATCTCGAAAACCTAGCAAACGATGTATTAGCAGCCAATGAAGATTGCAATGCCAAAGTAGAATTCTTATCACTATCAACATTCGCCACGCTAGCAATGCTCAACTACCAACAAGCCCAGAATGCTCTGATCGATGTCTTGATCGATATACACCATGGGAAAATGAATCCGCTCATACTAACGCCAGATCAGCTTCACTCACAACTAACCACTATAAGGAATCATCTGCCGCCACAATTAGCCATCGCAGGAGATGCGTCACAGCCGAACTTATTACAGTTTTTCAAGCTTCTTACTGTGAAGGGCAGAGTAATGCAACAAAACGTTGTATTTGAGATAACGATACCCTTGGCGAATATAGAGGATTATGAGATCTTTAAGGTGATACCTGTACCAACTGTTCATCAAAAGGAATACATATTCATCGAACCATCAGCTGACTACTTAGTAGTAAACCTGCTTCGAGAAGCGTACTACACAATAACAAAAGACGAATTAATAAGATGTATTCAGAATAATGACAAATACATATGCCACCAACAGCATCCAACATACAATAGAAGATCAAACATAAGCAGGTGCGAAATGGAACTATTGACACATGCAGACGAAATCTCACCATTTTGTACACTACGAAGTATGGAGCCACATCCTGTATGGATTCAGCTAAACAACGCAAACAAATGGATCTACGTGTTGGAAAAGGAGTACACTATCAATATAATTTGTGGACAGAAGATTTTCGAAACCACACTTAAAGACGACGGAATACTAACAATAGAACCTAATTGCATTGTCAAGCAAGACACCATGACAATCTTATCCAAGAATAAGATTTCCAGTCGTGTTAATACGTCATTCATCCCATCTGTTAATATTTCACACATATTATTAAATACTACAAGAAATAAAGCAAACATAATCCCAAGGATGAGTCTCAAAATTGACCATGATAATCTCAACGCAGTAAGTCAATGGATCGAAGACTTAAAAAAGCACGAGCAACTACCGGGGAATACAACACCACACGACATCCACCACAATATCACTTATGCCGTAATGTTAGTATTTGCCGTAAGCACTATTGGTTACATCGTCTGGCGACGCCGCCGCAAGATCAGCGCAGAGGAACAGCAAGAAACAGAAGCACAACCACAACCAGCTAGAAGACATCTCACGGTAGCCGATTTCAGTGTTTAATTGGCGCGGCAGAATGTACAATTATTGCACATCGACCCATTTAAAGTGCATGACCAAAAAACCCAACTCAGCACCACCAAGGCACAATGTTGACCTACTCCCAGCGCATGACCCACGAAGCAATAATACAACATGTTACCATCAAGCGGACTCAGCAAAAGGGCAGCATACGACCAAAAGTTGACATTGCAATTATTGACCCGCAATGTATTAATGTTAGTAAGCAAAATTTATGTATAAATAGGAAGTAATTAAAGTAAAATAAATGAGTTGAACTTTAGCAATTAAAGTAAAGACTACTAAACAGCTATCCCCCCACCAGTGGTAAGGTGGCTGTTCAACTATATCGAATGTGCTGCCGATGCACACAAAACTCGACTCAAAAACCCATTTTGCGAACTAATAATAAATCAATGTCCTGACAGAGGATATCTACTGTATAATAATAAAAAAAAAAATCCCACATCCCACCCGCCTTCGTCCTGCTTTCAATTACAGTTTTAAAAATGAACGTGCAGAAAAAGTGTGAAATTAAAATCCATATCATAAGCTCACTCAAATGGACTGTGATACTGCTGGAAAACATCCAGCCAAACAAAGCGCAGCACGTCCATTATAGAGAATCATTAATATCCTTCAGATTATATTTATGAGTCAACCCTTCATCCTTATATACCCTGGGAATAGACAAGAGTATTTGCAATGCAACTCTGGACTCGTAACTCAAAATTGCAAAATTTCAACTCCAAGTCGTTTGCCACGTTCATTGTTTCTTCATCATTATCATCATATTTAGTTCGTTGTGTGAAATGAACAGATGAAGGGGAGGACCTGAGTCCACCACCATCCCACCGCCATCTCCAGGGGATAAAATAATGAATTTTGGCTTTTGATAAATTAGTGTTCTCCTTTTTAATTAAAATTAAATCGCAGCAAATACTTTTTTTTGGATCATCATCCCTACACGAATAAAGGACTCCCACGTTTTCCTTTTTCTTATACCATATAGCTAGACCGACAACGAAGACGACTTGGTATTTCCTGTTGCTGTGTGTCCTGTCTCTCCTGTGTCTTCTCGAGCTCAAGTGATAAATGAAAAACTAAGTTGAATTCCAGCTGACGAAAGGACCAATTGTTGTTTTTTCGGTACTATAGTGTTCTTCATAATTCATTTTATCCTTTTCTTTGTGAAAGGAAAGCATCACGAACAATGCCACAATTATGGGTGGCAGCACTCTAACCCCCATATTATAGCTGGTCTCTCCTCATGAAGACCAAAGTAGAGTCGTGAAATCTCGCATTCGTTTGACCGAGGAATTGTCCTTAAATCTGTCAGGACATGGAGTTTCTGTCTCTCGCTCTTTGTGTTGAAATTTAAAATGGCTTTTCCCTTAGGCTAAACGTACTTTTGTTTGTCTAAGCGAACGATTAAGTCGACATCTAAGTGTGCACGAGTCGAGTGGGTTGTCGGAGTGTATAGGTATCCGTATAATCGCTGTTCGCGCTCTGGGCGGGAAAGTTTATTTTATTAATTTTACAGGGGGAAGAAATTAATGGATTTCCATACAATAAATGATTTTTAGGTTTTCTCAAAGTTTTTTTTTTTTTTTCGGGGAAATGTGCTGATTTTTGTTGTTATTTTCTTTTCGTCCTATAGGCCCGCCTTTTACAGAAATTTGATGAATGATTGATGAGTTGACTCCCTAAAGGCAAAATGTTTCAAGGATACTTACTTTTTTTTTATGGATTTGATGTTGGTGCGGCCAGGGTGTTAAGTGAGCTGATCTGGGTTATTTGTGCTGGCTCACTATACAAATTTAAATAATAATTCAAAGCAATCTTCGGAAAAGTGGCCCATGGAACATGAAAATTTCAATCGCTTTTGTTGGACGGGTGCTTTCTGAATTTAATGCATGCGAAACTTTTGGGTCTAATGTCTCATTAGCAAGTTAATAGCATTTGGGCACATTTTAATAATTTGTTACCTCGGAAGGGCTTCAAATTGACTATGCATAGTGCAGCACTCTTTAGGTTCGATTGGGTTATAGCAGACTTTTAAAAATGGGTACATGATGTATATAGGCAGATACTTTCTGGCTAAAGGCAGGCCTTGCGGAAAAAAGTAAATTTATCATGGAATAATAATAAGCAAGCTCTGAAAGAACCAATAATTTTAAGGCCTTCTGTAGACAAATGCTCTTCTTCTGAAGGTCATGTCAATTTCTATAGTGGTCTGGTATACCTTTTATTTATTTCACAAGCCTGTTGTTTGAAGTTAGTGTTAGTTAGGTTAGATAGAAGTGACTAGAAAAGCTCCATTTGTGAGTTTAGTTTTTCTTTTAGCAAGACTCGGACATGCACAGATAAAGTGGGGAATTGTATCCGCCTTTTCATTCTCATCCGAGTAGGATTTGCGAAAATCTTTTAGATGTATAACTACGCTGACCATCCGTCCTTTATTTCAAAGGACAGTCCTTTCTTTTTTACCTCTGTCCTATATTTTTTTATTTTTAAAAAAGGACGTATTTTGTCCTTTATTTTTGAAGCTGTCCTTTAAAACACTGACAAAAAAATGTTATGCATAGAGAGTTAATTTTTGGGCAATTGAACTCTACGAAGTATCGAAACATAAACTGAAATGTTATGAAACTCATGCCAACAATACATTTGGCAATAGAATTCTACATTTTTGGACGTAGAAGACCTTGAGAGGGATTTATTTCGTGAAACACTGGATTAGACAAGTATTGAGAAAAGTCTACCATTTATTTCTCAGAAAAAAACCGACATTTTTTTAAATGGCCTTTCGATGAAATATCATATATTTGTCCTGACTTATTGGTGATCAACGCCCAGCCCAAACGGTAAGAGTTAGGAAGCACATATTTTGAAACAAATGTAATTGCATGGTCAAGTGAGCACTTAGAAAGCGATTTGGAGAAATTCGAACTACAACAGCGGAAAAGGGGGGGGTCAAAGTTTGTAAAGGAAAACTCTTATTTTTCATCCGATTACCTTCAAGCTCGGGTTGTGTACCTACGCTATATAAGAAATAAGCAAAATAGTTTTCCTGATTGGGGAGGATTCATTTTGCATAAGGAACATTTTCGTTTATCCTATCAACCGAGTAGCAAAATACACTAACTTTTGTAACGGGGACGGGGGCGAATTGGATAAACGCTAGTTTTTTTTTTTGTAAAAATATAGGTTTGTGCTAATAAAGCCGTATTTATAATTTTTTACGGACAGGTAAAGAAACACATGACGCCGTCAGATATAAATTTCCTTAGTAACGTAAACAAAAAAGTGTCATTTTGTCGAAAAAGGTTCGCTTGCATAGTAACACATAAATAACGACATCTATCGCCTTTTTGTCATATTTTATCAAATATTCGTACCAATTTAGACAGCAAGCTCGTTTAGTAAAGTAAAACCATAAAAGTATGTTTTTAAAGAACATTGTCGGGAAAGCTACGGAAAGTTAAAAAACATCATAGAGGCGTTCTAAGGCGGCTCTCAGATTGAGGCAACAAGCAATAAGCTACTAAGCAACTCTCAATAAGCAACACGAAACTTTATCTTAACCTATTCTCATATCGAAGCAACAGTATTGCCTGAAATTTCTATAGCTGGCTATCATGACATCCGACAACTCCGATGATTCGATTTTTTTTAATGTGGTGGCATCTATGTAAATACATATATAAGATAGTTTATTACAACTTAGCTGGAGCTTTTACGCTTTTACTTCAGCTTCGACGGCTTTCCAAGACATATCAAGGACATCCCTACCATTTCCGTTCTGCTATCTTCTATTATAGTAAATTCGTAGATGCAGGAATATTTATTGTTAATGTTTCTTGCTATCTTATTATTATTATTTGTTTTTTTTTTTGTAATAAATACCAACAGTTTGTAAGCATAAAAATGATTGTCCTTTATTTTCCTTCGACAAATATGGTCACCGTATGTATAACAAGCCCTGTTTGCCTGCTTATAGGACATAGCCCAGGGCAGTGGCACCTACTGCAGTGCTAATATTCAGATCAAGCTAAAAAAAAAAATTTGTTTTGTCTCTAAATATTTTTGTACCACTTTGTCCGCTTAATGTCGGATTTTTCGCTCTTCGACCGTACATTTAAACTGGATTTGTAAAATCCGCACATGCATAGGAATATTCCATTCCAAATATGAAGGGTAGACTATTCCAATCACTTGGATCTTGAAGAAAACCCAGAAATGGGTATCAAATAGGTATCCACCACCTTTTCATCGATTTTAAGACCGCCTATGACAGCATTTATAGGGACGTATACTATACAGAGCATTGGCTGGTTTTGGCGTCCGTTTGTGCAGGATGACGATAGAGAATGCACGTTTCTTCATCATGCTCGGTAAACAACTCAAGGAGACCCTCGATATCAAAAAGGATTTAGACAAGGCATTGCGCTATCATGTGAGTTCTTCAATATTGTTCTTGAAAGAATAGTGCAAAACTCAAACGCTAACACCAGAGGTAGTATCTTTTAAAAGTTCGTCTATATTTACTATCCTACGCCGACGACATCGACATAATCTACAGAACGCCAGCGTGATGTCACTGGCGCATTCGTGAGATTTGTGGAGGAGGCGTTGAAGATGGCTTTGGCGGTCAATAAGGGCAATGCAAAGTATATGCTGTCAATAAGAAAGGACACCTAACAGCGACCTCTCAGGCGGAATATCACTACATATAGACAGATATATCTTTGAGGTGGTTATAGTGACTTTGTCTACCTAGGCTCCGCTATGAACGCAGACAATGACACCAGCGCTGAGATGAAATGAAGAATAACTCTTATGTTTAGTGGGGTCATCTGTCAGTAAACGAACCATCGTATCTGTTTTAGAGACGCACTGTTTTCTCGGCAAAGGATATTGTTGAAACTTCAGAAAGTCACTCGTTATCATTCAGCGGAGATAGTTCATAAATCGATCCGAAAAAGGCAGCTACCTTAGATCAACCAAAGATGTCCGAATAGATGATTTAAAATTTGGATAGCATTGGCTGTCAAATATATTAACAATAGACCGTAAAAGTTTAGCCAAATGTGCCGAATATGCAACTAATCCAATCATGTGCACAATTCAACAGCAAGCGCACATTGGCTTAAGCCAGATTACTTTTTTGCAATCCAAATGCATTCCACTGCACTGTTTATAGAAACCAAGGCATTTGGCATTGATAAAAAATGTTAAGTCTGATGTATAACTGAGCGAGGATTGGGGCTCCCTAAATTTTGTCATCAAAGTCATAAGTATCTCCACAGATAGCTTTGCGAAGGAAAGAAGGAAACTGGAGCAGGAGGCTTCTCAAAAGAACTGAGTATCTACATATAGTATCTTGTTGGTCAAGATCTAGATCTAGTTCAGAATGCAGCTCGACTTACCAACATGTTATACTACCTGAAATAAATGTACTATATACCAGCTTGCAACACTTCTATGAGCTTCAGGCTGTCCGCGTGACTAGATTGGACACCACATTGATGTGACGACCAAGTGACTGATTTAAAGGATTGTGTGATCAAGTTATCAATGCTGTTTTGACTGAATAGCCGACATTTTTTTGTACACCATGTCACAGAATGACACTGTGACAATGTGCGTGACGCTGAACAATTTTCTTCAGTATCACGCATGTCGCGATTATTCTTCCCTATTGTTGTTCGTGCGAATAACCGCTCCGTGTCATCCTGTATTATCGCCTGTCATGCGCAGAGTACTCGCCTGTGTCATTCAGCACTAGCGCAATATGACAACTCGTGCATGTCATACATTTTTGAAACCGATGACAAGCCCATGTCCACAAGATTGACACAGTTATCCGGTGTTGACACGCTCACTATACTGGCACCCAGATGACGACCTGATGAGTCAATTTTAGTGACAACACCAGAATGAACTCGTTTCGTGACATCTAATCGCAGCTTAATGAATGACTCTTTTAGAAGCTGGAGGAAAGAGGTGGAATTCGAATCTATGGTAATGCCAATTCTGGCTTGGACGATCTGGCAAAGACAACTTTACTACTTACTTACTTATCGGGCGCCCGACTCGTGTAGATACTGCAGCCTTCCATCCTCTACGATGCCGGGCACGCTGCTTCCCGTTGTCCAGATCAGCTCTGGCATCCGCGATGGCTTGGTATTTGAAACGGAGGTTCGGTCTTCCTTGTCTTCTCGAACCTGAGGGCTGGGTTTCGAAGATCCTCTTAGCTGGAGCATTATTGTCCATTCGCTCGATGTGACCGAGCCAATGTAATCGACGTGTTTTGGCTTTTTGGACCACATTCACATCTTGATATAGCTCATAGAGTTCGCAGCTGTATTTTCTCCTCCTCGAACAAAGGAAGAGGACCAAAAATCCGCCGAAGTATTTTTCTTTCGAAGGAGTCCAGTATCAGCTCACCCTTCTTGCTTAACGTCCAGCACTCGGCGACATAAAGCAGAACTGGCAGGATAAGGGTTTTGTAGAGCACACAATTTCGTCTTTCGAGTTAGGAGTTTTGAACCCCAGTGTTTTGCCAAACCGAAGTAGCATCGGTTTCCTAGGGTAATTCTTCGCCGGATCTCCAGTAGGGTGTCATTCGTGGAGTTCATGTTTACTCCGAGGTAGGTAAACTTCTTAACTACCTCGAAATTGTTGCTATCAAGTGACGTTATGTCCTAGGCGGTGGACAGGTACGACACGCTGGGAGAGACCGATGATGTCAATATCGTCCGCATACTCCAGCAGCTGAACGGACCTGTTGAAGATAGTGCCTTCTGTGTTGACACCTGCCCTGCGAACTATCTGCTCCAATACGAGATTGAAGAAATCGTATGATAAAGCGTCTCCTTGCCGAAATCCGGTGCATATTTAAAATAGTTCGGAGGAAGACAACTTTAGCAAATTTAAAAGGATTTGAATGGTTTTGTTAGTCGCATGGTCTGCTTACAGACTTTTAGCGACAGCAGCCCTCTATGGCCTCTTGGTGTTTATAAACCCCTCCCAACCTGATCTAACCTACTTTTGATTACGCAGGTCAAGGCTGCACCTGAAGCCCAACCAAAATACCTCTGAAGCCATCTCGATATATTCTTACCTTTCTTCAGTTGTGCACGATATGTTGGTTGACCTACACTCCCAACTGGAAGCGCCACCTTAAACAAGGTCTTCCTCTACCGCTTTGCCCATCTCTGAAGCATAGTAGTTGATGTGCAGCATTTTAGACCGATATAGTTCAATCGGGCTTCGATCTAGTTGGGCCCACTGAGCACGCCAAGGTCCTTCTCTATCATGATGTCCATCTGGAGTATATGATTCGAATATTCCTCAGCCTTGTATAAAAAGATCCCTAAATATTTATATCTCTCCCATAACAGTTGCTTCCAACTTTCAAACTCAAATAATATTCCCTGCTACTTGTCCATTTATTAAACTTAAACTTTTGGCAAAATAAATCTCCCCCCAGACGTACTTATTCCCAGACTGTCCTGGTTTTTTCTGCGCCAACCTTAGCCCACACAATGCACATTGTCCTTGGAGAAACTTGGCATTTGTAATTTGTTTGCGTACGCAAATGTGAATTTCATTTCAATTCATATCTCCAAGGATAATTTTGCATCGTTTTTTGGCCATTCATAGCACGCCATACCATCGCCGGCCGCCCGGCAATCCTATGGGCAATGGGAATTGTTTTATTACCCAAACAATCAGTTTAGTTGCATTGAAACGAAACCAGATTGTACGTGATTGAATCATATCTAATCTGGTCGGCTGGGCTTGGGGGAGGAGGAGGAGGCTTCTTTTTCCCACAGCCCCCACCCCCTATGGCGTTTTCAATAATCAACTTTCGTGCAACGGACAACCATGTAGAATGGAGTCCTTACTTGTGCCGGGTTTAAAAGGACTAACTTTTAAACGAACATATGTTGAGATACGACCACTACGATGACGACGACAAGGACGAAGACGAAGGGAAGAACCAAGCATCCCGTGCACCATTACAATCTTATGCTATTGCTGATTTCTGATTGCAACGTGATCCTTGGGGATGCGATTTTCTGATTTCTTTGGTCAACAACAAATAAAAATCGAGTGTATCCCGGCCCGAAGAGGATTGGTTTGTTGGTTTAGCTACTTGACTATCGTGTCCGTGTTGTGCCGGTTGCTCATTGTTGTTGTGCAGGCGCAGCGAAAGGTAACTTTAGCGATTGTATCCTTTTTATTTTTGTTGCTCTGGTTAAATCGAAATGATTGCCATATTCTTGTGCTGCAGTTTCAGTTTCTCACTCTTCGAAATTGGATGTGCATAGAATTCATTTCGTTTAGCGAAGCTGGGCAGATCCACTTTTGGGAAATCTGGCGAAGAATACGAAGTATGGCCAGAGTAGGAGATTGGAATATAAAAGAAAAATCCAAGACCAACACTTGGGATCATTTATTCGTTTGAAAGGATATTATATGACTTTCGATTGTGGCATCAGTGTGTGTATGTGTGTCTGACCGCCTAAATACGAGAAACTTTTCCAAACTGTAGGAGAAACTTGTATTATCCACCGCATGTCCTTGTGGATGGGTATTGTGTTAGTTGGCCGGCATATATACACGATTACACAGAGAAAGGAAGGCAGACCATTTGGCCATGGGTTGCGGTGAAGAGTTGCAAAAGTGCTGTGTTTGTCTTCTTCTTATGGTTCTGTGATTTGATGTTTGTTATGGCCAAGCAGATGCATCTACACCCAATAGATAGAAATGTAATCACAATGATGGAGTTAATACTGTACAAGAGTACTACAGTACGACGACGCTCTCGGGATGTATCAATTGCTGAGTGCACTCATCTCTGCTGTTGCACGTTTGATTTTAGTTTAGTTTGATTCGTTTTAATCAGAAAAACTATTAAAACGGTGTGCGGATCATGGTTTTCACTTTTTTTTCTTTTTTGATTAGCTGAATGAGTTTGTGAGCCGGGTACGTGCGAACTAAATGATTGTCCTCAAGCAATTAAGTTCTATTTCTCTTACTTTCTATCTAATAGATATATCTACTGTATCTATGGTCGAACTTTTTGTGTGCGTGCGTATGGTTGTACCGCGCGTGGGGACTACGGGGGTGGGTAGTGAATATTGAGTTGATGATGAAGTTTCGACGTTGGGATTTGATTAAATATTTGAGCGAGACCAAAGGATGCTAGCCGGAAACGAAGGCAAAGTTATGCGAAGAATTTCTTCAATAGATGAAAATCCACAGTATAGGATACTATGTGTATAGTACCTTAACTTTTACTTGTGTCGTAGCAGATGGTTCAGGGATTTAATTTTAATTTTAATTAAATTGGCCAAAAAGTACATTATACATGATCCGAAGAGTCTTTGAGTGAGGAGATTCACATTGGAGATGAGTGAGCAGAGCATGTTCCTTAATTGAATACATATTATAATAGTGGTGATAGTCATGTACAGCGTTACCGATGGCCAATTTGAAAATGTGCCCAAACAATGTCGCCCGAGCCAAAAAATGCGCCCCACCCAATTTAACGAAAAAAAACTCCTTTCAGGTATTATTAAATGATACGGTTTATTAAAAAAAAAGAGAATTTATTTTCAAAATGAAATAAATTTTAAGTAAAAAAAAAAAACAAATAAAGAAAAAATAACAGTTCATGTAGAGAGTTCTTCTATGTAGCGTGTGCGTTAGTCTCGCAAAAACTCGATTTGGATTGGATGATTCTTCTTTTGCTTTGTTGGTCTTTAATCAGGGGTGGCTTAGAAAATTCGGAAACCCCCAAATGAAAAGCCGGAAAATCGAAAATATTTAAATTTCGGAAACCACAGAATAGATTGAGGTCAAATTTTAAGAAAATCTTTTGACATCATATATCTCAAAACCATCGAATAGATTGAGCTCAAATATTGAGAAATTCTTTGTTATTGGCCTGAAGGTGTTATAAGACTGTTAACATTGATGCGCATTGTCAATACAAATTAGATTAGGGTGCGATTGGAAATCGGGAATGGCACGACCCATACAAGTTATTTAAAACACTAGCTTTAGCTTTGAAATTTGGTAAATTGACCTCAATTTTTATATGTAAATAAAAGACATTGAATGCATTTGAATACGAACGAGTTTCATTTAATCACCAAATGAAACTTAAACTGTAGACAGTGCGGCCAATATTGCCGATCTCAATGAACTGGAGTTGGAAGGTTTGGGATTCATAATCGCAGAGATAGGTTTTAGGTGTTACGAAGTTCACCGGGTCATCTAGTAGATATGCAAACATGCGAAGAGTTATTAAAGAAGAAAACACACGCAAATAGCTATGTATTTTTTTTTTTTCAAAATTGTTTAGTGTTATTTGAGAAATAAATTTAAGTTTTGAAAATGCGTCCCAATGTCGCCTGAATTTGTGAAAGGGGTACAAAAAACGCTTATTTCGAATTGTGGTCGCCACGAGTCCCGACAGAAGAAAAGTCGCCATTTGGCGACTTATGTCGCCCATCGGTAACACTGGTCATGTACCATTCTATATCGCCTGTAGGGGGGGGGATATTTTTATTAAAATTAGCTTCTTAAAAGTTTCGCTCTTATTTGGAGAACATCAGATTTTACAATGGGCCTTTTCATTAATTTGTAATCGTCTGCACCTCAGACTAAAGTGTCAAAAATATTTCATTTTAACCCCTTCTCTGTAAATTCGACCTCTATTGTTCAGGCCCAATAAGTGAGTGATAATTTTTATCACGCAATAACCTTCCCCAAGAAATGCAGAATGTAGCAGTGAAAACCACAACCCAATGTCTTCATTGCTTCTTGAGACTAGCGCGGACTACAGACAGGACTTTCCTTAAATTGATAAGAAATAGAATCCGTACCATTGGGCAGGCGTCCTCTAGGTAGACCTAGGATGAGATGGTTATATCAAGTCCATAAAATCTCCTCCACCCGTATGGGGATTGCCCTTGATGATTTGGAGTTTATAGCGGAGAATCGAAAGCCATGGAGGGTCCACTTGAGCAACCTACGCCCGCGACCCACTTAATGGACATCCGGACCATTTGAAAATTTTAAAACGAATGAATTATAAGAAATTTAATTGACCAACAGGAAGTTTGAACGTGGTGACTCCTTTTAAAGTTAATTATGGACATAGGTCAGATGTGTCTAATTTGAGAACTTTTGGTTGTAGGTAAAGCTTAAAAAAATCCAGGCAAAGGAAATTTTAAGCCGAGGTCGAAAACTTTCCGTGTTTGGGATTTCACTGCAGGATAGGAAATTATTTGCAGAGACGTCCGGTTTATCAAGTAACCATGTGTTCAACCAGAAGATAAGCCAACCAAAGGTGTATACATACCTACTTCGAAATGCGTGGTGGAAAACTTTCAGATTAGGCGAAAGAGGCAGATCAAATCAATACGCTGACGTCAAAGACTGATCCAAATGTGGAGTAAGCTATGAGAAATTAAAGCATGGCAACTAGTTAAATGCCAAAAATATCCATACAGATGTAAGCCTGGTTGGAGAGGAGAAAATCTTGTTTGCTTGCCGGGTGGCAGACTAATAGGGGATGCCATCAGTAACAGCTAATTTGCACATTTGCACATTACGATATAAAAACACAAATAAAACAATAAATTTGTTTCCCAAATACCTACTTATATGTGCGTATGAATTTCTTTTCTGTGGAGTTCACTCTTTGGGGAAGCACTCATTCCTTTATATTCTGTAGTACAACGATTTTGAGACAGTGGAAAGACTTTACACATTTTTCTCTGCATCTACGCATCGCATTGGGATATTCTCATAAAAAATGTAGAGACTTGTAGACATTGGATGAAGCGCTCATTACTAGGCTGTTAAGCTGAAGGAAATTTTCGTGAAGATAGTTTCAACTCTTGAACTTCTTTGTGATCCTCAAAAGGAAAATTTGGATATAAGAGGTGCTGCAACCATATACTCTTATCTGCTCTATGCAACTTTACGTTATCTTTCATTCTGGTGCGATCGTTTGAAAAAATTTGATGCAGCACAGAAATACTTGCAAAAATCCGGGCTCACTCTAGAAAAAAGTGTAATAAAACATAAGTTAGATTCAGGGTTGTGAGGAGAACCTTCATAAAACACAGGCACCATAGTGGGCCCATCGCGAACCGTTTTTTTTTTTTTACAATGGGCACTCGCAATTTTTCTTCATGAACATCGTGATTAAACCGTGAAAACAGCCATCCGCAAGAGAACAATGTACCGAGCTAGAAAGAAGAAAATTATGCCAAGCGAAAAGGCTCAAGATGCTGGTTTGATGTTGGAATAGGAAACACGAAGATCCATATTAGAATGTCACGATACATTTTACACTGAACTTAATCAACATTCAGTGCAATAAAAGCTCGAAATCACCTTTAAATAAATATTCTTTGTTCGTGTTTTTTTCTTAAATTGTTTAAGGGGTGTAAGCTTTCTTTACCGCCCCGGGTGCCACTGCCTCTTAGTCCGCCCCAGTCAGTTGACCAACTCTACCCAAAGCAGTAGGTATATACATACGAATATAAGGTATGTTTTCAAAAATTCATATCAATAGCACACCCCCTAAGGTCGGTTTTCTATCGCCCACTGGTCCCAAACCAAGGATGCTAGAGACCTAATTTTTTTTCTTAAATTAAAGTTAATTTAATTGTTGTGATTTGACCAGAAGGAAGATTTAAAAATAAAGCTTTAAGTATTAACACAAATTTGTTAACTAAAAACAGGAAATATGTGGGCCCCTAATTTTGCGCCACTTGATTAGAACGGAAATGTCTTCTTGCTTCACGGAGGATTGTGCATATTCCCAGAAAATGTAGTATGTCTTCTAAGTCTTCCAAATTGCACATGATACAAAGTATAGGCAAATCCCAATGAGTTCAAAGAGACAGGACTTCTAATTTGTGATGCAATGAATCTGTTACTGAAGCATTTTCTTCATGCTACATTGATTGCAAGTCTTCGACTGAGCGCGTTTTCAGTTTTGCCCTCAGTGTCTCTCAGTGGTTGAATTAGTCATGACAATAACTTTGATAGTCTGTTAATCAAAGAAAAGTGCTTTGATATTCACTCCCGCGAAATCGACAGTCGACACCTCCCGGCAAAAAAGCCATATCTCCTCCATGGAGAGCGCAAACAGGCTTGCGCTTAGAGCACATCTTTTCCTTATTCCCGATAACTATTGAAATAGTGGAACCATTCCGTCAATGCCTCGCCATTCCACGCTGCTGTTTTGGTATTCTCATAATAGGCTTTGAATAACACTTAATTGTCATGACTGACTATGGAGAATTATGTATAACTCCAAAAAATAAGGCATAATGTATTTTTACTTGCCCTTTAAAACGAACAGAGGAGTATCCTGTCCAGCCTGAAGCCAGCTTGAAATTTCTTTAATAAATTGTTCGTTTCAATCCAGGATTGTAGGACGGCAGTAACAATTTTAAAAGAAGCTTTAAGGAATGCTATGATGTGCTCCTATAGTTTGATGGATCTAGCTTACAGCCTTTCTTATGGATCGAAAAGATCAACAATTCTCAAAACCCCTCGGTTCCTATAGCTGCTCTGGTTTCTAGTACATATTTTTAAAATTCGGAGGTAATCCCATCCGACCCTGCGGCCTTTCCATCCTTCAGTTGATTAGCTCCTCTAGTACATCTTCCAGAGTTATGTGGGCTCCATCCAAAATACCAAATAAAATTAGGTTGGACGTATCTAATGATAGGAAAATGCGCTTCAGGTGGGATTTAAAATTTGTTTCAAATGCGTCACAAGTGTTTCCGGACTTGGATCTTTGCTTTTTACTACATATCGACTGCCATTAAATTTTTTTACAAGCTTCCAGATGACAGACATTTTTACAGCCTGGTAATTTTCGTGCAAAACAATTTTCAGTATGCAAATAAAGGTATTATATGTTCAAGATGTCAAAGGGGTCTTTTCTTTCAAAGAGGCTAATTGTTGTACATAGAGTATGTAAGTTCCTCAATATAGCTAATGTCCTGACAAAATAATTTTTTTAGACTGAGCCATCAAAAATGCAGCCAAGGTTTTGGAGTTATCAACATCAAAAAAGTGGCAACACGTATTAATCAAATATATCTTGTCATTTAAACAAGTCGCTGTTTCTTTCGGCCTTTATAGAAGTAGGTAGATATCTAGACTAACCATTTTCAGGCGCATAGTTATAAAAGAACAAGGAGCAGTTAAAAAAATTGTATGCGTTTCAAAAATGTAACCACAACTATAAGGAAACACACAATGAGCCTCCACGGTATAGCTGGGTGATAATAATAATTACAAACCCTCTTCTAACCTAAGAAGTAGGTAATTCATTTCAATTTCGCTTTGAACATTGAGGCTCAAAATTTTCACTAGATAATGGAAAAATGATGTTGAAAAAAAAAAAAAATCCCTTCATTCCCTTAATTCCAATGTGCCTCATTATCTGTTTTTATGATGATCCCATCTAGTACATTGTCCATGAGGTCCTATACAGAAGAATGTTCAATGTTAACTTGAATTAATGATTCCACAAGTTTCGCACCGAAAGCAATCCCACAAAAGGGAAAATCCCGCAACTTCATTGCCATCCAGAGTATAAGGATAATGGGATAGGTACTACTAAAATCTGAAAGCAAGACAACAACCCATAACTGGATATTACGTTCCATTATGTATAATCTGCAAGTCCTTCTTTGGAACAATAAAATGTCATGTCTGTCAGAAAATCATATAAACATCTATAAGAATGCGCTCCTATACAGTCTTGTGAGTGTGACACGTTTATCCATAAAAATTTCCTTTTTACATTTTTTCTGTTTTTTTTTTTTTTTTTAGAACTTTTAACATTCTGACGTATTTGCTTTTGTTTATTTTCAGATTGGCAGCTTAAAGGATTATTACCTATTCCATCATCGGCACATTTCAAAGCGTTCGCTGAGTACCAGTGATTCACACCACAGCGCCTTAAAATCCGAACCGGAGGTAAGTTACTTAGCTTTGCACCAAATGTGATCAAATATACGGACGACGAAACAAAGAAAGACAAACATACAGACAGATAGGTATAGAGAGAGAGAGAGAGAGAAAGGGAGAAACAAAAATAAAACAGAAACTTTCCTAAAACAATAAAAACCTCGAGTATCATAGTAGTACATCAGCGAACAACATCAAGGACTAAAAGCCACATTAAAAATGAAATACACTTCAGCACCGGCACAGTCAGAGACACCGTGTCCTCTTCTATTTTCGTCCTTTTGTAACGATAACGAATATTTTCCCACGCCCATGGCTCGTTCGTAATATCAGCTTCAGCGCCCATCAGTGGAACATAAAAGTCCTTTCTGATTCTGGTTCTGGTATGCTTTTGTGATCCACCATTCTCCATACCACTCTTCACCACTGTCTGCAGACAGTAGGTGATGGACATTGTTGCTGAAGGAATTAAAAATAGCACTTAAGCACCGACACGACACACAGAATAGGTATATACATTATTTACACTCTTCCAAGAGAAAGGATGTAGTCTTCTGCAGTGGCGAATAATGCAGCGCAAACGTGACAAGGCAACTTGTCAATCCATTTGGTCATTTATGGCTTTGAAGAAGTCCTTCATTTCGAACCGGCGGGCTTATTATTTTAAAGTTTTTGCCGACTCCCTTTCCGGTCGCTTTGTACTGCAATCTGGAGAGTCCGGGGAGGACGTTTGTTTTTTTCTTCTTTACGAATTCAGGACGAGAAGTATAAAGCACTCTTGCGGCAATGTTTTGTTTAATTTTTTTTTTTGCTGTTCACAAATAATTAGGCTGGCAGTCTATGGGTGTACAAGTTTGTCAAAGCATTCATGAAGTCCTTTTTGTTTCTGATTCCGCATTTTAGCCCAGTTTGCAGAGCACACTGTAAGTACTACATTTTTATTTGTTTGCCTTCTCGTTTGTAGGTACGATGGATGCAACAACAACACGAGAAGCTGCGTCTCAAGCGCGACTACAAGCCAGAGTACGACATACCTATCGAATACAATCCATACGAGGTGCTGAGGCCCTCTGGAACGGGCTATGACCGGGTGGTCTATCAACCATCGGCAAGTGGCCCATCGGCAGTATATCGACCGACATCGTCGCTGGTGCGCCATCCGAGGATTCAGTACAGAGACGCTGGGCCGCACAACATTTTCCCAGATCCGCTTTTCAAGGAGCAGTGGTACTTGGTGAGTAAAGTATGTGTGCATTTGTTGTCGTTTGTTATTCCTGTTACCATCAGCCAACTGCAGCGGTTTTGTGGTTATACTCGTAATATATGCATCTCTAGGAGTAGCGGTTGGATTCTTGAGGGTAGTAGTATGTATATTCATTGCGGTTAGTGGTGTTTGTTGGTATTTAATATATGATGGGACACAGTCGCTACTAACACTACGCCTATATGCGCGGTACACTCTTAACACTCTTGACACAGAACTGAGATCCTTGAGAATAAGGAATATATATAGCTGGGGCGTTATATTTGCAGTGCAATGCCCAGTTGAGGGAGAAGGTAAGGACTAGAAAGTGACGAGGGGTGGTGGCGAAACAAGGTTAAGTTCAAAGCACCATAAGTTAAGTCATTATCGCTTTGTGCCAAGTCACAAGGACTGAGCGCTGAGTAGATGCAAATTCACAGAACGATGCGTGCAAGCAAAAGCCTATACCTCGGAGCAGAGTGAGCTTAGCGCGTTCACTCTGAGGTGGGACATAAGTGGAGGCTTGGTGTTTTTTTTTATGACTTATTTATATGACTTTGGGGATAAGGTAAGTTGCTTCTTCGTCTTAGGGGTTGGGGATGTACGTGACTATGTATTTTTGGAGATACTAAATAGTGCCTATGTTTTTTTTTTACATTTCTTCGGAAGACTTTTTTGTTGGGGTTTGTGCAAATATTTTGTTAGGATGAGGGTGTACGACGCTCTTGGGGAGTTTGTTTGTTTTTTTTTTTCTTTTTATCGATTGCGGTATCTGTTTACAACATCGTGTTGCCACTTTGTACGTACATAAGTATGGTGCTGTGTACTTTGCCTAAGGCCGCCGCACTGTGGTCTTCCAAAGGCAGCTGACAGACTTTGAATAAGAGGTACGATGTTTAAATAAATCATTTGAGACTGACGTGACGAATTAAGACTACATTAACCTTAGCAAAAATTAGATCACTATAATAAGGAAGGCTGGTTCATGAGTCGGATTTCTAGATATACAGGTGTAGACCAATTATTCTGCAGTGAAATTGGGCCCAGTCCAATAACGATCATGATTCCGAGTATCACTACCTACCTATGGCAAAGCGAGATTTCTGGATAAAGGAAATTAGCCAACGACAAGCGTTGGATTATTAGGACCTAGTCCTATAATAACGCGTTAACTCTCGGTATGTGGATGTCTAATAGGCCAGCGCCCAGTGGGATACGTTGTCAAACAGGAATCGTATCAATGAATCGTAGCCGCTACCTAATATCGATCAAATGAATTTCTGCAGCAAAGGGTCTTATCAGGTATACTGCGGTACCCCATCACATACGGGTACCCACGAAAATTACTACAAAAATCGAGTGTGAATTGTATTAGCGAATGTAAAATTACTTCTTGTAAACTATTGCGAGTATGATGATGGTCAGCGCATCCCGTATTAAAATTCAATAAGCAACAGATAAGAGTATAAAGACATGAGGGCCCATCAAAGGGAGTCCTCTCGATCTGATAAGCTTCAAAATCTTTCAGTAACTTCTAAATACCTCCAGTACCATTTTCATAGTCACCTTCCACTTATTTGTTGGTAAATGGTGAGTGAAGAAACATTTAATTTAGTTATTAAATTAGGCTGAACAAAATAAATAAATGGTGCAACAGGTCCGTATATAGGCAATCTAGGCCTCACACAATGGATTCCGTTCCGAATCCGAACGGAAGAAGAATTGAGAAACTTTTACAGGACAAATTATACCATGACTGTCAACGATGTTCCATCAGCTTCGAGGTTGGCAATTGTGTGTTGATGGCGTCTGTCTACTATTACTATTCAGTTGCTGATGCCAAACCACCATGGCAAGTTGAACGATTAGGCAGCACGTCCAAATGATAAATGTTTATTATTAAAATGAGTGTTGGTCAGTGCAAACGTTGCGGGCGTTGCACCTATTAACGTCAGACGCGGTGTCTCTTCAAAGTCTCTCCAATGTTTGGTGGCCAAATTCAAGACGACCGGTTGGGTAAGCAATCAACCCGTAAGCCAGATCGGCCGAGAACATTGCCCCGGTCCGTGAAAGTATGTACAGGAGAACCTGAGGCAGTCAATTCCTTATCGTGAACAAGAAGTCGGCATTTTGCAGACACACTCAGAGAAAAATCGCAAGCTAAAATCAAGTATGCTCAAGCTTGATTTTAGATTTTTTCATTCTTACGTGCTAAATCTTAATATGACACCAATTGTTCTTGAAATAAGCCGAAACAATCTTAAAAGAGGACATTGAAACACAAATGAGCTCTTGAGTTAGTTTTTTTGTTCTTGAAATAAGCCGAAACAATCTTATTTCAAGCTTGTTCATGATTGAAACAAGCACAACAATACTTAAACTGCATGCGCATGTACTTTATTTTGATTTCTATTCGTTCCTAAAATTCACACTCACTTACTGAGTGAATTCTCATAAGGCAACATTGAAAATTTAATATTATTACCTATGATATCTACTGATATGAAATGTGAATGAATGATGTGATGATATATTATAAGATGGTAGGTAATTAAGATCTTAGGTTTAGATCTTGAATACCCAAAATACATTTTTTTCAGGCATCGCATAATGTAAGAACCACATTCTTAAATCAATCCCGAAACAGGATTGAAGTAAGATTTTTTGGTCTTGATTTAAGAATTTTCGAGCTGAAATCAATCCCGAAACAGGATTGAAGTAAGATTTTTTGGTCTTGTTTTAAGAATTTTCGAACTTAAATCAATCCCGAAACAGGATTGAAGTAAGATTTTTTGGTCTTGATTCAAGAATTTTCGAGCTGAAATCAATCCCGAAACAGGATTGAAGTAAGATTTTTTGGTCTTGGAAAAACGAGCTCAAAATAAGATTTTCGTACTTGAAATAAGATTTTCCCAGGTTACCATTCTTTCGTCAACGAACGAGCTTGATCTGACACTGATATTCTTGATTTTAGCTCGTTTTTCCTCTGAGTGTATGTACGAGTACATATAAGAAGCAATAGTAGAATAGGACAAGAGCTCTCTTATTACGAGTTCAGCAATCCTCTAGAATCTAGATATATAAGAGTTCCCAGAAAGACAAATAAGCCTAAGTGTTTAAAGTAGAAACTGACTGACTAACTACCCAGAATATAGAAATAGAGTTGAAAAAATACCAAAATGTAGGGTGGATTCCAACTTATGCAGAGAAATAGTATCCTGCGTATGTGATACTAAAAATCCGAAAACCGTCGTTTTCATTGCTAGATATAGACAAAAGTTTGTCAACAAAGTATATGCTGGTTATCAGCCTACAATCAAACTCAGAAATCTTACCAATCAAACATTCAGTTCGCATTTTGAAAACCTTTCTAAATACAAAGACCAACACTGACTATATAATAGAGCTCTAAGAGCTCCCTGTGAAGCTGAATATATCGGGAGACTCTTGTTTCGCACTTCTTGTCCAGTTGTTGCTCAAAATACATTTTCAGAATTCACAGCGCAGCAAGATTAAAATACGCTGCACGGCAATAGGTCCTTATTCCGGAGTCCACTGCTCACAGTGAATTAAATTAAATAGACTTGGCAACATAGAATCTTTAAATCCATCTACTGATGCATTCGAGGAAAGAGAGGCTGGAATTTGTTGTTGTCTCAGACTTGTATTTTTTTTCGAATTGACAGCAACCGATGCATATTGAATTCTGCACTTCTGATGTTTCATCTGCAATGTTGCTTGCAGTGAAGCGTCCAAAATTTCTGCACAAGTGTTTTTTGCATAACTATATGTTCCTCGAAATCATATAGACCCATAGTTTCATCTTTGGGTTTTGGAATGTAAGCTCTACTACTCCTTCAGTAATATAAGCTACGTCTTCAAGCATCCAGTATTTACACATGCTCTACATTCCAAGGAAATGCAACAGACGTGTGAGATCAATCTCCCAAACTTATTACTTAGCTCTAAGCTCATATAAGTATAGGTAGTGATATCAGCAACATTTTAACATTTGACACTATAACAACGTTTTCTAAAATTTTTTGCCAGCACCAATGGCCTTGGGTTTAAATAAGAAGCCATTACGGTTTATTTGCAACGTCTATTCCACTTGAAAAGTCGCTCACACTGATATCCTTTCCAAATAACACCTTAAATGTAATCACAAACAATTCCTTCGCCATGCAGGTAGCGAACAGCCCCAAAACAAAACTAAAGTTGCGGTAGGTAAATAAAATGGGAATAAAATATGCAAAAGCAGCAAACTGGATACTAAGATACAAAAACCCATCTACTGGCGAAATAGGGAAGTCAACTTTTCTCTGCCCAACCCATAACAGGCCGTCAAGGACCTAATCTCATTTTTATCGTAATACTCTGAAATGATTGCGGGTATAAAGGTGAAAATTGAGAAAAAAAATAAGGACACACAACATTCAACGATACCGACGAAGATGAAGAAGAAAATTTCCTTTTATCCACAAACGGTACAAACAGTTTTGCCCGCCGGTAATACCTTGATAATCAGCATTAAGAAAAGGAGAAGCTATCCAGCATCAAGGTACACCATGATAGTGGTCGATCTTGGTATGGTTGGGTTTTGGCAAAAGATTTTCCTCTCGGATAGATACAGGCGAGCTGTGTGCACTAGGTACACGTAAAACAGCAAAGCGATATCATCCTTCTAAACCAACAAACGAAGTACAAGTAGCATCCTTGCATTGAGCTTTAAATCTGTATCCATTCATGTAGATACACCCGCTACGGAGAAGGGTTGGGCGCGTCGTACATTCGAATTGCTATAGCACTGCTTCGGGTGTCCTGCTACTTCGTGGGTTAATTCGATACTATCTGCATCTCAGGTGTGCCTTTAGTTCTCCATTTGGTTTTGGCTAATCTAATCTGTCCAACACCAAGTGAGCAGAGTTTACTTTGCGTATATGGCGCAAATGGAAACCAACTAAATGGACTTTGCTCGCTCTTCTACTTCATTTTGCCGACAGTATATCCTGTTAAGTATATTTTCGCCAAATTTGATTTAGCTCCAGTCTGGGGTTGGGAGTAAGGGATCTGCCTTTTCTCATATTATCTACACTCGATGAGCAACCCATACCATTGCCCTTGAGAAATTTTATTTAACTGGGTTGTCAGTCACACGTGTAACCTGCAGGAAATAGACCAGAACTGGCAAAGTTTCTTCTGCTCTGTCTAATTGGAGTACTCCTATTGAAATGGGGTTTCAAGAAAGTTTTTCCATTTTTTTTCTTTCCGTTTTCTTTGTGGTTTTCGTTGGTCTTCATGGCCTTTGAATTCCGAGAAGAAGGTGTGTTTACTTTTCAAAGTGTTCAATATGCGGGCCCCAGCGATTATCTCTGTGTGCTTGGACTTCTTTGAAAATGGATGAGGTTAAGGAAGAGTGTCAATGAGAAGTGTTACTTACAAAAAGGGCGCACTAATTCAAAGGACGAGCATGCACAGAGGAGGTGAATTACAAAAACCTACGATCTTATCGACGAATGCAAATACACGGAATAAATGCATTTGATTGAGTTGTTTAAGTGAAGAAGAAAAAGGAAAAACCAGCAGTTTTCGTTTGATGACATTATCCAAGGCGATCAAGTGTAATCGAAGTATACCAGCATTTCACATAATAGACTTCCTTTGCCGGCTTTGATTAGAATCAGTATACACACTGTCGGCGAGTGAATCGATTTCCATTTCACATTAGCTACAAGCTGGACTAGAGACTGAGTCGCGGATACCAGTGATTTTATTTTTCAATTCCATCTATTTGAAAGGGGAGCTGGCTTTAAATTACTTGATTTCGGTGGCAACGAGATATTTGTGGCTGAAAGTACCCTGGCGATACCCAGGATACTCCCTTATTTTTCCGTAGTAGCCAGTGGATATAACGATAATGTTAACAAGTCGACTTGTTGTAATTATAAGCGATATCCAATTTAATATGTTGTTTGACAGCAATAACCCATCAGACTCCTTTAAATAATTTTTCGAGAACACATCTCGATATGGTTAAAACATTTTCGTCTGAAGTGAAATTATTTTCATCTTTTAATTTGTTCATATTCATCTGCTAGTTTTTGTCAGCTTTTTTTAAATATTCGTCTGAAAAACTTGAAATTTCGTCTGAAAATATGAAAATTATGAAAAATGTGAATTATTTTTGTCTCTATGAATATTCGCTTTTACTCAATGGTTTTATTTTAATATTTTCAGACGGGTTTTTAATTTTGCAGACGATTTTTAAATTTTTCAGACGATTTCTATTAAATTTCAGACGTTTTTTCGATTTTTGCCGACGTTTCCAATTTTTTTCTGAAAAATACTACAAATAGACGAAAAAATTGTATATTCATTTTGAAAGGACATTTATTGTTTTTCCCTGTCACGAGAGGAAGCCTATAATTGTCTTTTATTGTTCTACCACCTTTCCACTTGCACCACTTCAGCGAGGAGCCTTATTATTGAATATAACAGAGAGGATGACAAGTGTAATGCGTTTTTTGTTCCATGCAAAGTTTTGTCTGTCTCTTCCTTCGGATCTTTAGAAATGGAAAGAACAAAGTAATGTTCAACTGGCTGATTAAGTGTGAGAAGAGTCCTGAAGAGAAGGACGTATATAATGGATAAATTCACTGTGTCGCCGCCTTAAGCAGTCAAGCATTCGTGATGTTCGATATCTTACGGATATCAGATATAACTTTGGAGCTCATGTCAATAAGATTTTTTTCGGGACTAATATAGGTGCTGATAAGAGATAGTGGCAGATGAATACTTTATGAGCGAACATTTTGCTCTCAAATCCCCGAAGTGGGTTGCCTTGCCACCACCGAAACATCCAACCAGCTTACAGAGTTACAAAAGAAGGACACTATTCAGTATAGTTTGGCCAATGTGTTAAGGCTGTCGTGGTAGCTTTGACCATGTTCAAAATAATAAAGAACAGTCTCAGAAAAGAAACCTATAGAGGTCTAGAACTTATAACAATTTAAGTGCAGAACTAGCATCTTTATCTCTATTTCGGGTCGCTGTTGGAGTGTCATAGATTCGCCTTTATCGAGAAAAGTATTTTAAAGTAAAAAAATCAACGGACCTTAAATACGTATTATGGTAGCTCTACATACACCCATGGCGGAACTCAAAAACTTGAAACTTCCCTTATTACCGCGATCCAGGATCCTCTAAGAGCTCGAAACGCTAAGCACGTGCTCTATGGTACTCGTACTCTGCTAGTCCTTCCCTATGGTATTAAGTGGTGGGCCATAATAAGGAAAGAAAAGCTTATATACAAAGCTCGGCCAAGAGGAAAATTCTTCGACGGTTTTTTTTTGTTCTGTAAATGGAGTAGAAAGTTCTTTAATTTAAAATGACTGTTTTTCTCAACCTTATAACCTAATTACTAAATTACTTATAGCACTACAAAATAACATATGGCCTATATACTACCTAAACTATACACTATCAAAAATTTTGTTTCTGTAAATATTAACTTAAATTAAAAAAGTCCGTCTGTCTGGCTGTCGCTTAGGCCTGCAGCCTAATCGCTTGGTCGGATTTGTTTTAAAATTTGTTTATAGAGCTTGAGGGCTTACCGTTCGGAGGCATTACTTTGTTTTGTTTCTGCTTGTTTTGTTTGATGAAGGCATCGTTAACATGACTGCAAGCCCCCAGTTTTTGTGCTAAAAAAAAATCAAATTTAAAATGGTTTTTTTTCGAAAACACTAGGTATGTACTTTCTAAATTTAAAATTGTTTATGAAATTTTTATCCTTGAAAAATTTCGTAAAAAGCTTCAACCGATGACTTCAAAGATATTCTAATTAGTTTTATAATAATTTTCACACACTATGTACCACCTTTTTGACTTTAAATTGTAGACTCTAGATTTAAGATATTCAATTTTAGCTTTTTATATTTTAGATTTTAGAGGCAAAAGTATGATAGGCAAGTAAGTTATATAATACATGAAAAAAGTTTACTTAACGTTAGGTAGGTAAGCTATTAATTAATCTGAATTTAACAATTTAAACTCATTTGGCACTGCAGTCAATACTGGTACTGCGGTTTTGCGGACAATATACTAGCACTAGGTAGTAGCGCCCGTGCGATCACCCTCCTGCCTGAAATGTTTGAAATCGGAGTGAGCCTTCGTGTAAGAGAGGGTTTCTGCTATTGAGATGCAGGTAAGATACCATAAGAATGATTTCTCTTCTCTCGATGCTCCTGACGACGGCTCCGGTTAGCGTGACGACTTTTGGTTGGCGCTTGTGATGGCACCGTTTGTTGGCTCAGGAAGCTGTTCTAAGAGCGGTGTCTGTGGGACTCTTGAGATCCCACATAATAATTCATTGGTATATTGATGCCACAGCGGGCCTACTAAAGTGTTTCCTATTATTCTAGCCCAAACATTTACGCTAAACCTCCTTTAAAATAAGCAACACATTTTGAAAAAGTACAATAATTAAATAATCACCTTTGAAAGGATGTTGGGCGTATTAAATAGCGATTGCGGTCTGACCAAATGGTGCAAATTGTCGAGGTTTGCAACCCCATCTCTTGTGAAATGCGCTTTGTCAGTCCACAGAATGTTCTTGAGGAAGTGCCTTCTTTTGTATGTTTGCGAAATACCACTCTTCTTTGCACCTCCTGGTAGTAATTCCTCTGCACCAGTGTTAAATGGAGAAGGTGTTCTGTAAATTATGGTTCTGTGAAGTTCCAACTGCACAGCTAGTCTGCGAACGCTAACTAAACGCTCAACTCCAATTTCTACCGGCACCGCTGCGTCTGTTTATTATTGTCACTTAATTTTGATTGACCAGTTTCTGTCTGACAAAAAATGGCTTTTACTACAACGTCTGTTGATCGTACCTACGTAAAAAATTCATAAAAAAAACTAAAAATGTATAACGTAAACATTTTGAGAAAAAAGTAAATAAAAATAAATAAGTAAATTTTAATAATTTTGAGTTTAAGAAGCCATAACCTTTTTGTAGCTGCATGAAAAGCTTGAAGCTTGCGCTACTAAAAATTTTCTTTTTAAAATGTACTAAACCATTTTTGTAACCTATAAAAGTTTAGAAGCATTAGCGTTTTAAAGTGGGGAAATATGGTGAGAATAGAACCCCCCACCATAAAATTTTTTGTTCGCCGGAACTTCAGGAATCTTGAAGGATTATACTGCTTACCTGGGATACCCTGTATAAAAATTAATAAAAAAATGTTTGTTCATTAACATTAAAAAAAAAAATTTTTTTAAATCTTGTTCTCGAAATCTCGTCTATCAAAAAATTGCAAGTCAAAATCTCGAAAATAATAATATCACATTGAAATAAAATATTTATTAATTCGCTCGTAAGGCAAAACGTAAAGAGAAATAATCACCTTTATTCCCGTTGGCGGTTGTCGTAAACGGCACATATTTCATTTCGTTTTTTATTCGGTGTTTTTAAATTTTTTGCGATAAATGAATTGAAATGATGGTGAAAAAATTGAAAAGGAAGTAGAATTGTTAACAAAAGTTGAAAAAAGAAATCTGAACATCGTTTTACAATGACACGAACCATGAGTCGTATATGGGGTGACAAGATTCATGCCCATCAAAAAGAGGACACCTTCAAAAATTTCAAATGAAAAATTTAAGAACAAAAAACAATAACCAAAATAATAATAGTTTTTTTAAATGTATTCTACCCATTTTTCGTGGTTAAACAATTTATTTTCGCTTAATTTGACACCTTTGTTTCGCAAATAAAGTAACGAATTTTCGATATCGCTCCAGTTGGGAATTTTGCTTAAATCCATCATGTATGGGTGTATGGAAAGTTTCTTTATATCCATGAGATTTTAAAAATTCGACATTTTGTATTCGGGATTTATTGGCTCCCTGGCTTGATTTGATTCTGTGAAGCATGCATTTAAATTGTGTTTAATTGTAGTCAGTCCATAAAGTTTTCACACAAATCCTGTTCCCTTTTCTAATTGTACATTTTTCCTATTCGCGTGCCCTTAATTTAGCCCCCTTCCAGCTTTGTACAAATTTTCAATTAAAGTTCAAAATCATGTATTATGTTTTTAGGCTTACCTATCTTAAGTAATATATCTCAGATTAAATATGAGCCGAGTTATAAATCATTGCCAAACATTTACTCATATATAGACCCCCCATAAATAAGAAAGTACACCCAAAGTTTCAGCATGATATAGTTGGGCAAAAGTTTCATCAAAAGCCCACCAATTCTAACATCTCCCCTAATTCAATATTGCAACTTAATTTGGTTAAACTTTAACATTGTAAGCATTATTTCGCCAATAACTCATACCGCGTATCCTATAGTAAGATGGATATACTTATTTGCACAGGGTCGATTGTAATATGACACAGGATACGGATTACAGATTTATTCATTGTGTACAACTACAAATGTCGCGCCATCTCCTTCAGTCCTTAATGCAAACAAACAATTTGCCCCAAATTCGAATACGCACCATTTCTTGCTCAGTTTAGATACCAACCCCATAGATAGACATTATAACAGATTATTTTGTATATTTCAGCTTTTTGCACTTTTGGTATAGAAAAATAAGAAAAGAGATTTATCCGCTTAGCCGTCATTCATTTGTTCGCTCATTAATTTATTTTCGTTTCTCTTTCTCGTTTCATTCATCTTTTAATGTGTTTCCGTTTTGGCGATGGCGATTGAACACCAACAATGCGGATGACAATGAACACAACGATACCGATACACAAAACTCTAGAATGGTGGCGCCAAAGACGGTCTGGACATGAATATAGGACCTGCCTGGCAAAAGGGATATACAGGAAAAGGCGTCGTCGTATCCATACTCGATGATGGCATCCAAACAAATCATCCCGACCTTGCACAAAACTACGTAAGTACATTTTATATAGAGAAACCGTATAACGTACCGATGTATGTGGGTGGGTATATGTCCAAACAAGTGCACGTGTGGGTGAAATGCTATTTGCCTGCGCCATGATTGTGTGCTAAGCATAGTAATTTACATAAATAGGAGCATACTCCCGGAAGTAATTGGATGTGGTGGGCAGTCCCCGAGGCCATGGCTGTCAGGTTCCCGTTTTTTTTTTGTCTGTGCTCCCGATAAGGACATGCATAAATACGACTACGGCGAACGGAAAATGGGCTAGTCGATGTTGACCTTCCTGACGGATAGATATACGAAGATAGAGAATTCCTTTTCCATGTACGGGGGGAGGAGGTTGCTTATGACTGTGAGTCTGGGATCGACATTATGCTCTTGGTTGTGGTCGTGGTGGTCGGTAGCGGTCTTGCAACTGGCAATTAGGGAACAGATTTCATTCGAATGGAATGCCCATTGAAAGTGTTTTCTGGTTGAATTATCCTTTTCTTAGATGTGGTGCAGAATATTAACTTTACCCAGCGCAAGGGGGGACAACCCGACAAGATCGAATCGGTATAAAGTGGTCTTTACATTTTATTGCTAAATGGTTGCATTAACTAAAACATAGGCACACAAGGGAACTCGACGGACAACTTAAGCAATAGAAACCTTTTATAATGGGGGTAAATAAATTAATCCAAGTGCTTTTTTGTGGGTTTGCTTAACCGGAAAGTGGATGAATTTGTGATAGTTAACTGCCGATGTGGCTTTTTGTGAGTCAAATGTGGTGATGGTCTTTTGGAAAATTACTTTCAACGATATAGTTGGTTGGAGAGCCTCAATTTGTGGTAAAGGATTATACTTTTGGCAGGGCACGTAGAATTGTCTGTAATTACGGATAATAATCTTGGAAGATTGACACAAAAAACATAAAAAAATATTTGACGTAAATGGTCCCATGTCAAGCTTGTGCTTTTGTCCGTATTCGTGCGTGCGTGGCATTATTTTTTTTCTTTGCACAAGTGGTAGAGGAGCCTTTGATTTCATATAACATCTGCGAGTTATGTACTTTATTTATAGAAAAAATGAAGGTATCCCCTTCTTAGTTTCGTTTGTGGTACCTATTGATTTATTTGCATATTGTAAAGCACATACCTACCTGCATCTGCACGCACATATCGCACCTCCAGTAAAACAACGACGTAAATGCAAAATGCTTAAATTGTTAAAAAAAAAAAAGGAACACAATTCTTAAAATAATTAACTCTGATTCTCCTTCAGTAAAATCAAATGGAGTTCGATTAGTTTCTGCTAAAGAAATAATTAATCAAACAAAACCTAAAGGATATAATAAAAAAATAAATCATATATATATTTGATAATTATAAAAATTTAATATATTATAATTAAAAAAAATAAGGAACACGATTCTTAAAATAATTTAAGTTAGTTGTAACATAAAGAACATTTGACACACTTTCTGGTGTAGTAATTCTCTTTTAAGAAAAAAAAATATTTTAGAAAAAATAACAGTATAGGTTTCGTTGGATTGATGGAAAGTAAGGTATTCAGCCGTTCGGACTCGGCATAAAGTTGCAGGTCCCTTCCATTCGTCCCAAAAATAGAAACTCACACAAATGAATGGTTTCGAGAAGCTAGGCCTAGGGTGTCTACCCGGTACCCGCCTATTGCGCCACCTATTTATTTATTTAATATCACCTTTCAGCACCCTGACTATAGTACTATAAAATCCTTACTGATCTTACCTCCAAATACCTATACGTCAAGAGTAGGTTCAGTGAATTCATCCAACTCAATAAAGACATTAACTCATAGGCACGTTTAAGGTAACAATCCAGCTAAAATATGGTACACCAGCACAGTGGTCGAATTGCTTCGTAGAGTTCTTAACCCGCCAATGGTGACGTACTGGTCTGTGAGACCGGGTGTGTTAAAAAATGCGAATAACTTTATTCTCCGTCATTGTTTTTTGTTGCAATTTCGAGTAGCTGCCGTATTGCACGTCCCCCACCATCAGTTGACGTCGAAACTGCGTAGTGAGCACACGTTGTGAATTTTTTTTACTAACCTGGTGCGTTTTATTATTCGTATTATTTTACCTTGATTATTTGTTTTTATTGTTTTATTGTGTATTTTGTTCATTTTGTAAAAGTTCCATATGTCGAAAGACTGAAAAACGTTATTTTCCTTTCTGAATAGGTGATTTTTTTTTCTTAATTTTAAAGAATGTATTACTAAAAACATTGTTATTTTTAATGCTCTATTTAAAAATGGTTGGGAATTGTAATATTGAAATAAAAGAGCTTAAATTGATTAAATATCTTTGTTTTATTGTCAAAGAGCATAAATATAAAAAAAACATGAACTATTAGTAACACGTTTCGAAAAATCATCAGTTGAAAACCCCGGTGCGTGAGACCGGCGTCACCATTGATCAAAGTCAAATTTGCGTCACCATTGGCGGGTTAAAAAACTTTCGTTGACTTTAATATTGAAAAAAAAAAAAAATAAATAATCATATATCTAAAGTATTGAAATTCACAGAAATAATTGTAGGAAAAATAGGCATTGTTGAGTTGTCTATTTTAATGCTTCAAAGGAGTTAAAAGTTTTGCCAGTAGTTCCTCCTGGAAAACACTGGCAAACAGTATAGTACTGATAATTTCGATTACCTATACCCTATCCCCCACGCCACAGTTCATCTTAGATCGGTCTTTGTATATATGTGAAAGTCTTTTTCTACTTGTTCCCTGTTTCACCGAGCTTTGGAAGCGAAACCTACGTGGAAGCATTTCTTGAAGTTTAATTTTTGTATGATGCAGTCAGTTGGAAGCAATCCAGCATTCAGACTCGGAAGGTGAAAAATGCAGGAGCACAATAAGGGCATCCTTTGGGGCCGCCTTTTGTGCTCCCGTGGTCTGTTGTTTCAAGACTTTTCAGTTTCCTGAGGATGTAGACTTTACTTGACGCGGGCCACTCTATTAGACGCACATTAATTGAAGTCCCAATTCTTTCCAAAGGTTTTGCTGGGGTGCCTATAATTTTGTTTTAGTTACTTAGGACTTTGTTGTTTCGCTTTTATTACAATTAGCTATTTCTATTTACTTCGCAGTACCGTATTTTATTTTCTTTTTACTTTGTTTTTCAATCACTTCGCCCTACAATAATTTCGCATTTCTTTCTTTCTCATCTGACTTGCTTTGCATTTTCATTAAAAGTGCAAATGATGGCGAAATAATAGAAATAGAAATAAACAAAAACCGAAATAAACGAAAAACAATGCTAAATGCAATCAGAAATGCTAAATACAAAAAACTACACTTTAGTAAATCGGGAATCTATTCAATCAGCTGTAAAGATTGTCAAAGTGTCTACACTCTACATAGGACAATCATGCCGAGCTATAGAAATACGTTTAAACGAACACAACAATCATTGGACCAGAGATGAGTAGGTATATGTATTTTCCTGACACCGAAAATTTAGGTCGTTTTCCCCGTTTAACAGCCTGATGCAGATTAATTTTTTTCCATATCATCAACACCGATTGTGAATCTACTACCTACCAGATTTCCTTGCTTTAAAAAAAAAATAAATAGGTGGCGCAACAGGCGGTAGACACCCTAGGCCTAGCTTCTCGCAACCATTCGCTTGTGTGAGTTTCTATTTTTGGGACGAATGGAAGGGACCTACAATTTTATGCCGATTCCGAACGGCTGAATTGAGAAGCTTTTTCAGGCGCAGTAGAAAAAACACTAAGATGTAATTTGTGTTTTTCCGGGGATCGAACTTGGGATCCCTCGCACAGCAGTCCAGCACACTAACCACTGCGCTACTGCGCCCACAAGGATTTCCTTGCTTATCTCTATACAAATCTCCTTTGGGTCTTATTGCCTTTACCTTTCGGTTAAGCCACCGGGCATTGCTCCTCCAGTTGCACCTCACTATGCCCTCGATCTTGCGCTTCTCGTGGTCTTTCTTTTTCGACTTGAGAGCCTCTCTCGTCCGTCTTTGCGGCGCCACTTTGTAGGCATGTAGCGTTGCTGCATGGAACTGCCGGCACTCATCATCAAACCAGGGTTTGTCAGGTGAAACCTATCACATCAGTTGTTGCTGCGTCTCTAACGGCATGTTGATATCAATACCATTGGTCTTTGGCACTTGATGAAGGCGGCATAGAGATTTTCTCGAGAGTCTGAGGGATTCACGATGGTCAAAACTTTTGATAGTGTGTTGCAGTTGTAACGTTAAATCTCCTCACAGTATATCCGTCCGTTGCTGTTTAGTCTATGATAGGCATTCGTACTTTGGCTTTAATACCTAGGGTAGTAGTCCCGAGTCTATTTTGCTGGGAGACATAGTTGAAAATACGCACCACAGTTTATAACAGAAGGTAAAATGTTTTTCAGAAGATGACCTTTTTTTCCAAACTATAAGTCTCAAAAGTTTTGAAATTACTTTCACTTTGATAATGCATTTGGCATCCGGACAAGAGTTTCCGCGAATTTTTTGAATGTAAATGACGGCGTTTCGAACCGGTGAACAGTATATAACTTCAATCGGAGGCCTATGTATTATCTTCTTCCATCACCAAAACTATTGGAATAAAATATGATATGTGTCCCACCAGAAAATCAAAAATATAACCTGTGAAAAAAGTTCTACCAATAACTTCCTCCTGTCTAATCACTGCGCTACCAGAGGTTTACGTACGACACATTTCGAATTCCCTATCTCATACATAAGTTCCATAACCTGAAGTTTATTGAACCGTTTCCAGGTCATTTTTCCAATGTCTCCATGCAACTGAAAACATATTTCCCACTTGTAACTCCCCAAAGTGAGTTCGTTGCTATACCAGGTTTTACCTTTCTATTATACATTCCCCTGTGACAGGACTATCTGTCACCACAGCATATAATCATCATCGCTATAGCTTTCAACGAGTCGCACATCTCAGTTGTCATCATCACTGATGGCGATTGATCACTTTCAAAAGAACTTAACAAGCAAAACGTTGTACCAGCGCAGAACAAAATAAAAGAAAACTCATATACAACTGTTGATAAGCTTCGAACAAGCTTACTGTTTACGGTCCCACGATGGGCGGGCTTCAGGCGATACCACCGCACAATACGAATCGACATATCAATATTGTAATAGCGCTGGTGGGTGGGGGGAGGAGGGTTTGCCTTCACTGTAGACACCCCTAGGTGTGTGTCTTGGAATTTTTCGCTTTTATCGCTTTTTTTTTGCCATTTTTTATTATTCCGTAAAGCCCTTAGGATTGTGTTTGTTTCACTTCTATTTGAACTCGCTGGCTGAGTTTCTGGTCCTGGCTGAGTTTGTAAGGGAAAAAGTTTATAATTTTCCAACTTTTTATCCGTCAGTTTGTCGATGGTTTGGTGTTGTTCCTTTTTTTTATTTTGTAATTCCTTAAATCGAATGTATCTACATGTATCTATGATTGGTTTCGATATTCCCCTGATTTCAACTCAGTCTCGCTCTGCTGGGAGATTACATTAATTCGTGTTTCGAAATTAATTTTGTTTCGAAATAGTTTTACGGTTAAAAGGGATGATGAAAAACAAAAACTCTTCTTCTCGTTTGATTTTGGCTTTTGTTCCCCAATTTGAACTATCCCGAATTTCGAGTTATGCACCGTTTTGCTGTTCTGTGTTACTTAGAAGAATACCCACCTCAGGTGAAATAAACGGTTGTAGCTAGTTGGAGCAAAAAAAAAAAAAACAACCGTTTTAGGTATCTATGGCATTTCATTAAAAATTTTCGTCGGGAAAGTTTATTGGAAATATTTTTGTTTCATTTGGGAAATCAGTGAACACAAAAAACTTTTAGACAGATTTTTCATTTGGCTGTTGTTTTTTTTTTTTTTGTTTAGTGCTTTTGCCGACATCGAGTTTAGTCGACATTGACAGTTCAGTTTGTTTTGAAAGTACCCTAGTTTATATACGGCTGTCATAGTGTCAATTCACATTGGTAAAAATTAAAATCGAAATGGCGGTATATGCACCTATATACCTGTGAGAGGGGTTGAGATTTATTTTTCGATTATCTATTTTGACACATTTGAGAATTGAAATGAAAATTGGATTTTAGATTTTTTTTGTTGTCCAACTGCATAAAATTAAACAAATTAGTAATAAAATATAAAGGAAATAAAACAGTTTAGCGATGGACATGGAGATTGTTATAGGTGCATAGTTGGGTTTTTTTGTCCAGCACTGCATTTTTAGACAATTTGTTTAGACAGAGATTGTCAGATAATTTGCGACTGCTGTACGAATATTTTTAATTAATCGAACTACCTACCTAAAAGCTTTTGAATATTATTTGCATTCAGGTGACCGGTTGGCTAAATGATACTTTAAGTTTGGAAATGCTTAAAATTTACTTTCAAAACCCAAGAAGCTTCGGGATGCGTATACTGTCAGGATATGCAATAAATTCGAGGAAGTTTGATGACAACAATTCAGATTCAGAATTTCTAGGTCGATAAATGAACAGGCTTGTGGACGATAATACACACTAATGCATATTTCTAAAAGATATTGGATAGAAGAAGATTGGCCGCAGTTTGCTGGAAATTTGTACAAATTCGGTACATCAGTTTTACTGACCCCTGGTGCAATCCTGTATTTTTGAAATTGAAATTGTGAGAAGGTACTCACAGAAACCGTTCATCGTTAGATTCTCGATGATTCCCCATTTGTCGTGAGAGATTCTACCTTCCTCATCTGAGAGGTCCACTACTGCGACTATGAGGTTGTCCTTGACCACATCTGAGAAGAATTTGGAGCTCTATGTGGAGGTTTTAGCCTTCTTAGAAGTATTGGACACCTCATCCAGGGACCAACGCCTATTTGGCACCGCCCTGTAACGCTCGAGGGTGGTTGTTTGGTTATCCCTTACGCACTGAACCAAAAAGGTACGTAGATTCAAACAAAAAATTCATTGAGACAATGAATAATTAATTAATATTTGTCCAATGAACGCGTTAATTGTGACAACGAATACGAGTTTATTAATTTAATTAACGTTTATGGATTTAATAAACGTTAATAAATTCTATTAACAGTGTTTATAAAAAAAATATTAATAACCCATTAATTATAGCAATGAACAAGTTTATAAAATTAATAAACTCCATTTATTGATTTAATTAACGAGTTAATAGTAACTATGAAGACTTGGTCATTAATTTAATAAATGCTTTTATTAAAAATAATAAACAGGTTTATTGAATTAATAAACCTTATTAATTGAATCAATGAATGAGTTAATAGTGACAGTGAACAGTAGTTTATTAATTTAATAAATACGTTTATTAAAAATAATAAACAGGTTTATTAAATTAATAAACCTTATTAATTGAATCAATGAATGAGTTAATAGTGACAGTGAACAGTAGTTTATTAATTTAATAAACAGGTTTATTAATTTAATAAATACGTTTATTAAAAATTATAAACAGGTTTATTAATTAAATAAATACGTTTATTAAAAATAATAAACAGGTTAATTAATTTAATAAATACGTTTATTAAAAATAATAAACAGGTTTATTAATTTAATAAATACGTTCGTTAAAAATAATAAACAGGTTTATTAATTCTATAAATACGTTTATTAATTTAATAAATACGTTTATTAAAAATAATAAACAGGTTTATTAAATTGATAAACCTTATTAATTGGATCAATGAATGAGTTAATAGTGACAGTGAACAGTAGTTTATTAATTTAATAAACAGGTTTATTAATTTAATAAACAGGTTTATTAATTTAATAAATACGTTTATTAAAAATAATAAACAGGTTTATTAAATTAATAAACCTTATTAATTGAATCAATGAATGAGTTAATAGTGACAGTGAACAGTAGTTTATTAATTTAATAAACAGGTTTATTAATTTAATAAATACGTTTATTAAAAATAATAAACAGGTTTATTAAATTAATAAACCTTATTAATTGAATCAATGAATGAGTTAATAGTGACAGTGAACAGTAGTTTATTAATTTAATAAACAGGTTTATTAATTTAATAAACACGTTTATTAAAAATAATCTGGGTGATCACAGAATCCATCGTATTCGGAATTTTGCTACGAACCCCGAAAGAACTATCGCAGAATCCATCGTAGTGGAAATTTTTTCGGAAAAAAATTTCACTACAACGGATTCTGTGATAGTTCGAAAGAACTATAGTTCCACTACGATGGATTCTGCGATAGTTCTTTCGGGGTTCGTAGCAAAATTCCGAATACGACGGATTCTGTGATCACCCAGAATAAACCTGTCCATCAAATCAACGAACAAGTTATTTTGAATAAATTTAAAATGTAAAATTTCTTATAGCCTTATTTTTCTGCCAATGAATTTTTAATTTCCGGACCAGAAATTAAAAATTTGATTAACAAAAAAGCAAAACAAGGAAATGATGCTTTCTAAATTTAGTTGGTCTTGTTGCTCGAACTCTGTAAAAATACGAAAAAGATGAAAAAATGAATGTGTGAAAATTATTTTTTACAAACCTATTAACAATTTGCATGTTATTAATTCTCTTGGTTTTTTTGCTGAAATTTGAATGGTGAAATTAAAAAACATCTTTAAATAATTCATTTTTACATTTTTATTTTATAAATAAGATGAGCCCAGGAAAATGGAATTACAATAATCTTTAATCTGTTTATTATAAGATCTCATTCAGTAACACATGAGTCTTGGCACATATTTCTTTTTTATTTCTTTTAAAATATTGGGTCTCTATAAAGCCCCAAAACGAGGAACAAGCGATTGGGTACTGGAGATTAAACAAATAAAAAATTTTGAAGCAGATATCCACTGCTCGGATGAAACTTTTAAATATAAATTTAACCCCATCAAAATACACAAAAATGTCTGAAAAGTTCAGAATTGAATCACCGTGTACAATTATAAATGGCTGAACATTCTCAGCCATTTTATTAAGAAAAGCAATATGTTCCTCTATTGCTTGAATTGTCTTGCCCACCCAAATGAAAGAATTCTGCGAGTCTTTGATGGTATATCTGGTAACATGTTTATGTCCCTCTTTGTCCTTTTTGAAAACTTTTTGGAAAGGTACAAAGTATCCATGTAGAGCCCAAAGCAATGCTGCATCTTTGCAATCTGAAAATAAGCCAAACAATAAACTTAGAACTTTGAAATGTTCCATGCTGGTTGGGTTGTGAAGACAATGTAATATTTAGAAGGAATTTTTAAATTTTGACTTCCCCTGCCCCTTTAAGGGAGGCTTTTTCATAACACATGAACCATTAGCCATATTAACTTGAGGCTTTGTATGTCAATAGATACCTAAGTCAAAACTATTACATACCTAATAAATTTTTAAAATTCGTCCTATAAGGGTTGAAAAAAGCGGGTGCAAACTTTTCTATATATAAATCTATGTAGGTCAACTCAAGAAATCCTTTTAATTCTAAGGCAATACTTCACCGAGTATTTTGAGCTACCTAACATTCATCTTTCTGGTCCATCCAGAGGGTGAGATATAATAAATTGAAAATAGATCTTATTTGGCCAAATGCAAACAAAAATTTTTATCTCGATCTCGACTGCAGTTGTGCTTAGGAGGGGTAGTTTTGGTTTGCTTTCTATAAATAGAATTGTCACTCGGACGACTGGAATTCAGAATGTATATATACGAGTACGTATTTTACATGTACGACGTAGTTGAATTTGATGTAGGGTATGGTTTATCATGGAAGGGTCTTAGAGTAAGCCATGTTTGTGTAGTTTACACTCAAATAATACAATACATAACTACAAACATGGCTTACACTAAGCCCCTTCCAGGAAAAACTTTAAAAATAGATTGGTTAATTTTTACTTTTTTGCCTTTTAGTGCAGTAGGTATACTTATAAAAACGTTTTATTAGTTTTTTAAACTATAATTTTTTTTAGTGTATATTTATGTTTACCAATTACTTGAAAAGGTAAAAATAATAATAATAGTAATGTATATATTAAGAACATATAAAAAAGAACATACTTTCAGATGGATTTGTTGATTCTATTTTCTTTAGGATCTCTCGTATACTTTTTTCCTTGACATGGTTTTCAGTAGAGAGAAATCTCAGCAGTTTTTCCACCAGTTGTCCCCACTTGTTCAAAAATGAACCGGAATTTTGATAAAGTTGACTGAAGTCTATATCAATCTAAGGAATTTAAAATTCTTAATATTTTTCGAACTGAGTGAAGCTGATTAAACGTTTTTACTTACCAAGCGATGGCCAGTTGGAAGCTTATACTGGGGCCATTTAGTAAAAATTTCAGAGGTGGAAGAAGCGTTTTTTATTTGTAGGAGTCTGTGATTTATACATGCTTTCCAGCAACGGTCAAATTCCTCCAATGACAAGTTATCATACTTCAATGCCCGATATGTATGTTCTGCATCTTCTTCTGCAACTAAAGACAACAAAAATCATTCCAAAAAAAGCTAAATTATTGTCTTAAAGGGTTGGGGTTGAAAGACTGTATGGTCAAAAGTCTGTTTTCAAAATACTGTATTTCAAAATACTGTATTTCAAAATTCTGTATGAACAAAATTCTGTATGAACAAAACTCTGTATTTCAAAATTCTGTATTTCAAAATTCTGTATTTTAAAAAAATGGTTTTGATAATGTAAAAAAGTGCGCACTTTTTTACATTATTAAAACCATTTTTTTTAAATATAGAATTCTCGTAAATACATTTTTTTTATATTTTACTGTCTCCGTGAATGTCAGCATAGATTTATGAAAACAAATTGCGACGAATACCTTTTGAATTTGCTACTATACAATCAAAGCTTTACCTTTAGCAGTTGCCTTAGTAAAAAAAAAAACAGAATTTTACTACTGAGCTCCAAATCAATATTTTTGTTTATTTGCATCAATTTAGAATTTATTGTTGTCTTTATGTGTACTGTTCCTGTTCATATTATTTCATTATTAAGTTTACTTTAGACAAGGCGCGCACCGAACTGGTGAGGCAGTGGCGGGCGTAGCGCTGGCATAGGAATGGTGTGGCGATTGAATGGCGCAAAGTGGTATGAAAGTGATTTAAGAGCAAACAACGAATTCACCAGTCTTTAAAATGTCGTATTTGTTAATTGGTCTTAATTATCTTGGTCACCACGCAACCACCACACCACGCCAATGTGCCAATGTGCCACTGTCTTCTGTCTATTTTACATATTTTATTTCTCAATAAATTTTAAAAATTATTTCAAAGCTTGCTTTTCGTTACGCAAACACTTTTTCAAAATATGGAATTGGAGCATAAACAGCATTTCGATAAACAGAATTTTGCATTTACAGCATTTTGGATATACAGCATTTTGAAATACAGAATTCTGAAATACAGAATATTGTTCATACAGTATTTTCAAAAAATAAATATGCAGAATTTTGTCGATACAGAATTTTGAAATGCAGAATTATGACCCGCTCCCTGTCTTAAATTATTTCTTTTGTCAAATAGAAATTGATTAAAATAAATAAACAATTCAAACATTTTTTTTTAATAAAAATGAATAGAAAACTTAGGAAAATTTTAAGTTAGCATATAAACCGATATCATCAATACTATCGATTTTTTTTGGGTCGATTTCTTTTTTACACCGATATTTTCGTCTTGATAATAAAATATCGATGTATCGATGCGGTTTTGGATTATCGCGCAACACTAAAGGATAAATGTTTTCACTTATTTAAAAAAGTGTTGAACCACGAGAAATATCAACGAACTTTAATAAAAACTTCAGTGCTTAATATCAAGGCAAGAAGAAAAATAATAAAAAAAAGGTTGAAAGCGCTTACTCTCTAACCAAGATGCAAATAAGATATATTATGTATATATATTTTTTATTTATATAAATTAATTTAAATCAAAAGGATAACTTCTGCTTAATTAAACAGTATTTGAAAAATATGATTTCTTCTCTCTTCTATACAAAATTGTAATCAACTTTTTTTTTTTTTAAATAAGTGAAAACATTTGTGCACTTTTCATATATTTTATAGTCGAGTATAAGTTTCGGATATCAATTATTTTGGTTGTATGCTTAAGCAGGTTCCAACCCAAAATGTTTCGAAGAAAGTAGAGTTGCTCTTATTTTCCTTAACTAAATAAAAAAATAACGCAAATAAGAACGTACCTATATCAGAGCTCGGTGTTTCTGGAGTTTTATTTTTTGCTGCGCTTGTTGAAGGGGATGAAGTAGTACTTGCCTCCATTGTATTCATTTTGGAAGAGGATTTAATGTTGCAATACTTGTTGTAAATTTTGCCTCTTTTACCTGTTCGATAATATTCCTACAAAAGTTTAGAAATTGCAAATTATTTTCATTCCAGCTTAAAATGTGGATATAGGTAGTGTTTACCAGTTTTTCAGTCGGGAATCTTTCTGCAATCTCCGTTTCAATTTTGTAACTTGAATGTAAATCCAAATGAATTTTGTTCTGATCAAAATAACTGGCTATTGTATCAATAAGTTGTTTCCTTTGGTGTTCTTGAAATTTGTTTGACTTATCGTAGTCTTCAGCTAATGCCAAAGTTTTGGGGTTGCTGTTCAAAATTTCTCCTAAAGATATTGAATTCGGCGGATTTGGTGATTTGGATGATCTTGGCGTGCTTGGAGAATTTATAACGTTTTGTCGTGATACGTACGGGGAGGATGCTCTAGATGAACATTGGGAGCTGGCAATCGGCCTAAATCCTGCATTGGAGAACATTAATAGGGGCTTTCCAATCGAGTGTCGCCACTCTCTTAATTTGGCTTCAAACATAATCAATGTTCGGTATGTAAATGGTCTTAGAACTCGTTCTAGGTGGTGACACTCAATATTTTTCAATACGTCAATATCTATGCCCTCCTCTGAAAGAGAATGTTGAAATACAATTTCTTAACCCTTAGCCCATCAGATGGCATGAACAAATTTATGAATTATGAATGAACTAATTTATAGCAACATTTTTAGTTTCGTTTAGCAGTGGGATGTAATTAAGCAAAAAATCTCAAAAACAAGAGCTTGCATTTGTCTTTTGGTTTAGTTTAAAAAAAAGGGCCTTGAAGATCATTTAATTTATATCATTTAACACGTGATTAGACAAATGTTTGGCATACCAAAAACTAACAACTATCATAGAGTTTTTGTATGGAAAAGTTTAACTAATTCAAGCTTAAGCCCAGTATCCTGCCCAGTATCCTGCTCGCGAGGCAGTTTAGCAAAGCAGTATTTATTTTGGCTATTTTGTGGTATTTTCGTGAATAAAATTAAAAATTTAAAATTTTGTAGTACCAAACCCATTTCGACTTATGTTTTTTTGTGCGAAATGAATATACCAATGTCATAACGTATTTGGTACTACAAAATTTTTAAATAAAAGGATATACTCTCAACAGGATATACTTTCTTTTAGAGCATTCTTCAATGAACTAAGAGATACCACAAATTTAGAGCAGATATTTTGCGTGGCCCATCTATATAAAATTAAGAATTAAGCGTGCGGAACAGGATACTGCTTCGTTGAATTTTATCTCTGTAGGCATTTAGATCAAATAATTTCTGAAATATTATTTATCTCTTCCTGCTCAGAAACTTTTTTTTTTTAAGAAACCCACTAAATTTCTATAAATGAATCATAATTTTTATATTGTGAAATAAAATGGAAATGAAGTATGTACAAAAAATGTTAACTTACTTTTAAATTGATCCAATAATTCTAACTGGTCCCAATTTTTCAATAAATTTGTCAGCTCATCATGTGGGTCTATATTTACAATAGTCGTTGTTTGGTAGTTTGTTAAAATATTTTCCAATTCTATGTCTGACATTATTTCCATTTCTACTGATTTAGATATAATAATGCCTTCCCCATCTGCATCCTCCACTTCACCAACGTCCACAATCTTCAGCGGCGGCGGCGTTGCCATTGGCAAGGATTGAAACTACTGCAGTGTTTAATAAACTACGTTAAATATAAAGGTTTCACTAGTTGTTATATTTAGTTTTGTATCAAAGTTGGGTTATTAATTACGAATATTGAAAACCATAATTATTTTACACTTTTAAACCTTATACTAATTTCAATAATATATTATTTTGACAATTATTTTATGTTTTTGTAAGTGTATAACTATCTAAATGAAAGATTAATTAATAATGAAAGAGCTTTTCTCCTAAATGCTTGATGATACACATGACGAATTTTTGTCTTGTCTTTCTTGGTATTTTTACATATGTTATTTCGTTTTTATTTTAATGTAGATAATATGACAGCAAAATTCGTCTTTTGCATAATTGTGTTTGTTTGGCAATTCTTAATTCTTGAGTCTAATTAAACCCTAAACTTTGTTTGCACAAATTGCAATAATCCTGTATACATAGTTACTAACAATTTAATAAATTTTGTTGGTGTTACCCTATATTTGTAACCTGACCCTATCTTGTAAACTCACCCTACTTTTATTTGACATATAATAAACTTACTCTTTCGTACTACCTACTTCATTAAAGACGCGTTTTATCTAATAAATTTAAAGAGAAATAATGACTCGTCGATTAAAGCTAAATTTTTATATCTGATAATTTGAAACAAAATATTCCTTAACTCTTAGTACCGTTTTACCTTCAGCAGTTTTTATTAACGTCATTGGTGGTCCAACAATGTCTTTTAAAGATATAATTGAAAATCCACCTAACTGCTTTTCGTCGATTTCAAAAGATAATATATGCGGATTGTATTGAATTCTGTTAATCTTTTGGCAAAACAAATAAACCTTTTCTTTTTTTAAGAGAATAATGTCTATTATAACGTACAGTTCTATGTCCGATTTAAACTGGGCTATATAAAATTGTGTTTGGTATTTATAACCTTGGATCTCAGTTTTAGAATAAAACTCTATGTCCGTGATAGGTACTTTTAGAATTTCTGATACTAGATTTGTAAAATTACTTTCTTTTTTATTTGTTTCATAAAAGCAAAAGTAGCTGTGATTTAAGTGATTTAGGGTATTAAATAACTTAAATGCAGCTTTTAGCTGATGTTTTTTTGCTAAAGTCAAACAAATATTTTTACGGGACGTGATGGCATGAGAATAAAGCTTAAATTCTTTATGCTTAGATTCAAATTTAAAACACCAAAAGTTCCGAATAGGTCCCGATTGTTTCATAACAGATGGATAATGAGTCAAATTATGATGTTTTGGTTTTAGCGTGTCATTGAAAAGACGAACATAATCGTTGTTGTGAATTTCAATTTTCATTTTCAACATAGAGATGATGTCATCGGAAATTTCAAAAGAAAGCAGCAAATCAATTGTTTCAATTAAATTGAGAAGAAATTTCCATACCTCGTCATCCTGTGGAACTAAATCTCCAACCATTATCTGAATGAAAGATATAAATGTCATCATTTCTCTCGCTGTCATTTTTAAATGTTTGCTTTTTAAATGATTAATTTTTATTTCACCCGACATGTTATCAATCTCTAATGGGCCGTATTGAAAAGTTTGTTTTCTTAAATTTAGGGTTTCCAAAGTAAAATAAGAAGTTGTATGGATGAAATAGTTAATAATATGGCAAACATCGTAATGACAAACCCCTTCGAATAAGTCATGCATAAGATCAACGCAATGGTTTTCTACAACATGAAACGATGGTATTTCATTTAGTTGCGAATAATTTTGTATGCCACTTTCAGAAGAATTATTTAGAAAAACATCTCTTTCATAGTTAGAACGATTTCTTAATAAATCGTGTCGTTCAACGGATAACGTCTGCGCTTCAGATCTTTTAACTTTACAAAACCTACAATAGGAATTAGCTGAAAATGATCTATTGAAATCTAAAATTGTATTCAACCCCAAATTATCTCCTAACACAATCCCCAAAACGAAATAAACTTTTTTTCTACCCTGTCCGTTAAAGTTAATATCAAGGCCATCAACTTCAAGACTTTTAAGTTCTTGTATCAAAGCTTGAAAACATTTTTCGTTTCCAAACGACTTCAAATCCCTTGATTTAATGATTCCTGCTAAAAAAATATTATCTAGCTTTGATTCTTTCCACGGGAGGCAGGGAAAAGTATAGTAAATGTTACATATTGAGTGAACTCCGGCATGAGAACTTAATGGATTATTTATTTCGAAGTCATCGGTGTATAGAAAATATGGTATAAGTATTTTTCCCGGATACAAATTACTTTTTTGCTTCCAAAGGTCACCCTGAATAAAACTTGACATTTTGTTTTCTTTACTTAAGGCTTGCATGTGAAGAATAGTTTTATTCAATATGTCACCGCTCTCAAAAAATTTTTGGAATTGGAACTTTAATGGCATTAAAACACCTTTAGTGCTTTTTTCGTCATATGCTAGGTTCCCGTTATTAAAAACTGCGTCGATTTGTTTGTTTACTGAAAATTCGTGTAAGCGTCCTAAAAACTCATTTTTTTCTAGCCAGTCAAATAACTTGTACTCAGTATTGCAATAATAAAATGGGTCACGACACTTTGATATTAGACTCAAAAATTCGTTATGGGCTTCTATGTTTTTGTTTGCAAGGTGTTTATTTGAAAATGATTTAAACAATTCAACCATCGGATTTAAAATAAAATTTCGTATACCCTCTTGAATCTCTATAATATTTTTCCTTGAGAAACTATTTTTATCATGCAATTTTAAAACAAACCCAATAGCCGATGTAAAGAGTTCATTAAGACTGTCTTCAACATTGAATTCCTTAACTTCTGGAATTTTACTTTCGAATGCTTCTGAGTATTTTTGCAAACTATCAAATGTATCATCATTTTCGAAAAAAATATTCTGGGTCATATTGCCTTGATTAGAGCTACTAGCGACACTTACAGGTTGTGTTGAAATCTGAACGTGTTTTCTAGTTAAATGTTTTTTAAAACTTCCTAAATTTTGAAAGGATTGCATGCAACTATTTTCCATACATCTAAAAGTGCTATATGTACTTAGATCATGTATTTTTTTTAAATGTTCTATAAATGGGTTCACGGACCCTATATTTTCTTTACATATGAAACAAATCATGTTATAATATTAACTTAACTTAACTTTAAATAATAACTTATGAAACTACAGACGGAGCAGACGAAATAGTAAATGAGACAATAATCCTAAAAAGAAAAAAAAAATAAAAATTAATTGCAGCGCTATTGCTTTGAGATAAAATTGTAAAGCTAATACCAGACAATATGTGTATACACTCTATTGGATACTGGATACTGCGCAGCTTTCGGTTGTATTTTTGTGCGATCCTAGGCTGCACTTGAAATGCGACTGGAACTAAGTTTTTTGTTGAGTGGAACCGCACCGCTAAGACTAGCGCAATTTACATTTTACAATCTGTGCCATTCTGCACTGCACATAAAATGCAATTTGTTGTTGCATTCCTGAGATGACACTGAATTCGTGCACAGAACGCAATACTAATGAGTAAGAGAGAATTGACGCAATTTCTTTTTCAGTCATTAACTCACCTGCAAAGTTCGTTTGTATTTCACGTGAGCAACACTATTGGATTCAGCGCATCAAGAGCCATCCCGCATAGAGATAGTTCTAACTCTGGAACTACCACTAATGGTGGCCAATAGAGGTCAGTAATTATTTTTTAAAACAGTTACTGCACTCACTGCTTGAAAAGTAAAACAAATGAATCAGGAGATATTCGATTACTAAGTGAGTATTGCACCCATTGAAAATAAAACATTAGTGCAGTGCACTCATAACAAACGGGTATTCATAAACGAGTACTCATAAACATAGTGTACACTGCGCTGAATATACTGAGTAAATGAATGAGAATGTCTTAACAAGGCATTGGAGGAGAGATAATGGTGAGTTAAAGAGGGAAGAGGCTATGTTTCTATATGAATGTAACGGGTGACCCATCTTTTATAGCTATACAAGCCCCAAAAATATTTTTGTTTTGTTTTGTTACATAAAATATGGCGCACCCTGTAACATCAATTATTTCCATTTTGTAATAAAACCCTAAAACTTTCCTAGCAAAGAACAAATTTTTATAAAGCTGCACTCAATAGAATCTAGAAACCAATTAACCATTGCATCTGTTTTATTCAGTGCACTCACTGTGTTATTAATAGTTATTATTGATCTTGTTTTGTTGAATTCAAGCACCCATGCAAGGCAAAGAAAGCAAACAGTGAACTCATTTTGGTATCAAGTGATCTCTATTGTGGAGTATTTGAGCTTTGCATTTTGGTACTCATTTTTAAGGTACTCTTGTTTGTAGAATTCCTGTGAATAGAATACACTGAACTACTGTACTCGTTTAAAGAAAGCATATGAATGTATTCATGCAAAACTCTAGTGGCCAAACCAATCTTTTCTCCAACAAGTAAGGCGCTTGCGTGGCAACTAGAGGACTTGTTGGCTTTCGTCTTCTGTTTCACTTTCGAGTAAATACGATGCCAAAATAACCGCAAAACATTTTATATTCAACTTTGTTAAATTTAGAACCTGACCGAATCCAAGCATTTATATAATAGGTACATAAATTGTCTGAATATATTAGCTAAACATCTAACTTCTACATATATAATGCGTCACACAGAAAGAAAACTTACGAACAATTTAGGAACGTTGCTATTGCGGTGAAATTTAATTATTTTTACCAGTCCCTATCGTTATCGATTAGGCTTTTCAAATGTTTATCTGAGATTTCAGATTTCTAATACGAAATAGAACGAACAAAGAATATTTAAATAAGAAATATTGGATATACAGCGCATCTAGAGCTATCCCGCATAGAGGTAGTTCCAACTCTGGAACTACCACTAATTTAGGCCAAGCCAATCTTTTCTCCAACAAGTACCTACGGCGCTTGCGTGGCAACTAGATGACTAGTTGGCTTTCGTTTTCCATTTCACTTTCGAGTAAATACGCTGCCAAAATAACCGCAACACATTGTATATTCAACTTTGTTAAATTTAGAACCTGACCGAATCCAAGCATTTATATAATAGGTACATAAATTGTCTGAATATATTAGCTAAACATCTAACTTCTACATATATAATGCGTCACACAGAAAGAAAACTTACGAAAAATTTAGGAACGTTGCTATTGCGGTGAAATTTAATTATTTTTACCAGTCCCTATCGTTATCGATTAGGCTTTTCAAATGTTTATCTGAGATTTCAGATTTCTGATACGAAATAGAACGAACAAAGAATATTTAAATAAGAAATATTGGATATACAGCGCATCTAGAGCTATCCCGCATAGAGGTAGTTCCAACTCTGGAACTACCACTAATTTAGGCCAAGCCAATCTTTTCTCCAACAAGTACCTACGGCGCTTGCGTGGCAACTAGATGACTAGTTGGCTTTCGTTTTCCATTTCACTTTCGAGTAAATACGCTGCCAAAATAACCGCAACACATTGTATATTCAACTTTGTTAAATTTAGAACCTGACCGAATCCAAGCATTTATATAATAGGTACATAAATTGTCTGAATATATTAGCTAAACATCTAACTTCTACATATATAATGCGTCACACAGAAAGAAAACTTACGAAAAATTTAGGAACGTTGCTATTGCGGTGAAATTTAATTATTTTTACCAGTCCCTATCGTTATCGATTAGGCTTTTCAAATGTTTATCTGAGATTTCAGATTTCTGATACGAAATAGAACGAACAAAGAATATTTAAATAAGAAATATTGGATATACAGCGCATCTAGAGCTATCCCGCATAGAGGTAGTTCCAACTCTGGAACTACCACTAATTTAGGCCAAGCCAATCTTTTCTCCAACAAGTACCTACGGCGCTTGCGTGGCAACTAGATGACTAGTTGGCTTTCGTTTTCCATTTCACTTTCGAGTAAATACGCTGCCAAAATAACCGCAACACATTGTATATTCAACTTTGTTAAATTTAGAACCTGACCGAATCCAAGCATTTATATAATAGGTACATAAATTGTCTGAATATATTAGCTAAACATCTAACTTCTACATTATATAATGCGTCACACAGAAAGAAAACTTACGAAAAATTTAGGAACGTTGCTATTGCGGTGAAATTTAATTATTTTTACCAGTCCCTATCGTTATCGATTAGGCTTTTCAAATGTTTATCTGAGATTTCAGATTTCTGATACGAAATAGAACGAACAAAGAATATTTAAATAAGAAATATTGGATATACAGCGCATCTAGAGCTATCCCGCATAGAGGTAGTTCCAACTCTGGAACTACCACTAATGGTGGCCAAGCCAATCTTTTCTCCAACAAGTACGGCGCTTGCGTGGCAACTAGACGACTTGTTGGCTTTCGTCTTCCGTTTCACTTTCGAGTAGGTATATACGCTGCCAAAATAACCGCAACATATTTTATATTCAACTTTGTTAAATTTAGAACCTGACCGAATCCAAGCATTTATATAATAGGTACATAAAGTATAGGTACATAAATTGAATGAATATATTAGCTAAACTTCTACCTTCTACATAATATAATGCGTCACACAGAAAGAAAACTTACGAAAAATTCAGGAACGTTGCTATTGCGGCGAAATTTAATTATTTATTCCAGTCAAATGTTCCTTTTTTAAATTTTTATCTCAGATTTCAGTCTTCTGATACGAAATACCTATAACGAACAAAGAATATTCTAATAAGAAGCGTCATTATAATGCGTCACATAGAAAGAAAACTTACCAAAGTTTAGGAACGTTGCTATTGCGGCGAAATTGAATTATTTTTCCAGTTAAATGTTCCTTTTTAAATTTTTATCTGAGATTTCAGATTTCTGATACGAAATATAACGAACAAAGAATATTTTAATAAGAAAGAACACCCGCACTCCACAGACAACATTTTAAATTTGACGAACGCTAGTGAACGTTTTGCAGACGCCGGCTACTTCATTTAACGAAAGATATTCTTTCGTTTTGTAAAACAACAAGTGTTCCCACTTTATTCGCCAATTTCTAGTCAAATTTTGTTTTAACTTTGGAATTTTCATGTCTGTCTGTCTGTCTTTCGAATATTTTGGGATAGGTATATATTCAATTTATTTCGAAATGTCACCTCAATTGAAGATTTGTTAGACGTTTTTTAATCCATTGACATCGTAGCCATCCCTTGATGGAATTTGTTACTTTATGTCTTGATAGAAAGAAGACAAACTATATTTTGGGATATGTACTATATTTATTCCGAAATGTCACCAGGAAGCCGTAAAATCGCAATTTTTCAAGCAAAAAAAAAAGTCACTCAAATTTTGAATATTTTAGGTATTCTGCCTGTCTGTCTGTCATGTCTGTCATGTCTGTCATGTCTGTCATGTCTGTCATGTCTGTCATGTCTGTCCGTCATGTCTGTCATGTCTTTCATGTCTGTCTGTCTGTCATGTCTGTCTGTCATGTCTGTCTGTCATGTCTGTCTGTCTGTCTGTCATGTCTGTTTCGATCTGTATTTTGGGATATATGTATACTATAATTATTTCGAAATGTCACCTCAATTGAAGATTTCTTAGACGTTTTTTAATCCATTGACATGGTAGCCATCCCTTGATGGAATTTGTTGCTTTATGTCTTGATAGAAAGAAGACGAACCATATTTTGGGATATACACTATATTTATTTCGAAATATCACCAGAAAGCCCTAAAATATTAAAAATTTAAGTGATTTTTTTTTCGCTTGGAAAAATTGCGATTTTAGGGCTTTATGGTGACATTTCGAAATAAATATAGTGTATATCCCAAAATATGGTTCGTCTTCTTTCTATCAAGACATAAAGCAACAAATTCCATCAAGGGATGGCTACGATGACAATGGATTAAAAAACGTCTAAGAAATCTTCTATTGAGGCGATTTTTTGTTTGCTCTCCGAAATAGCCAGTAGAGTAAATAATATAAGAACAAAGCAAAGTGTCAACTCTGATGCATGCAAGAAGTAAGTATTTTCAGCGAATGACGCACATTTGTTGAAATCCGTTTCGTATACAATAGTACAGAGCAATTTCTTTTCCTTCAAAGTGTATGCCTCTTGTACTCCAATGTGATGTTTGTTCGTTCTCTTGTGAAAAGTAACGGTGCACATGTGCCGCCTCGTTGTCGGTTGTCATCATTTGAGTGTACGTCATGGTTGCCACTTTACTTTATTTTTATTTTATTTGCTATTTCGATGAGTATTGTTTGGTTTGTCCTTCTTTTTTTCTTTTAGCTATTTCGCCTTATAAATCTGAATTCTGGAAAAATTATTGTTTAAACTGAGTGCTTTTTAGATCAAAAAGCAAATAGCGTTTAGGACAAAACGTCATATTGAAGCTCATTAAATTCATTCAGGCCTATTCGGCAAAATTTTTCATTATTTTATGAATTTTCTGTTCATAATAGACCTCGACCATAAAAGATCTTTTATAAATCGTATTCTGGGTTTCGAACTATTATGGACCTCTGTTATGGAACTTCGAAAATTGAAAGTCTGTTACGAAGCGTCAAAACAAAAACAGCTGAGTTTTTAGTTTTTTTGTGCACAGTCGGTAGGCACCTGGGGACAGATCACGTAAAATAAAAACGATTGAACAATATCGTTTTCACGCATGCTGTCTCTATCATATCTATGGCAATAAACAGAGACTGCTATTGTCGAAACGACGTCGTTCGATCGTTTTCATTTTACGTGATCTGCCCCCTGATCAAATTTGTGCAAAAAAATATTAAAATGCAGGCTGAAAAGAGTAAGTTTTGAATAATTATTACAACCTAAATAAATGTGTAATAAATACTGGAATATCTTTTTAGCAAAAAGACAACAAAAAACCGCGACAGAGAAAAAAGAAATATAGCTATTGCTCTTACATGGAGCAAAATCCAATTAGAAAACACTATATATGTATAAGTCAGTAGTGTCGCGAGAAATTCGAAATCCAACTTTACATCGTCATTACATCATTAGAAGTACAATTTACCTGAATTTGACATGAAATTGTCGTATTCGTGATACCTACCAAGATCCAAGAAATTGTGTGAAACTATTGGATTTCAGCAAAAACCAAGTCATAAAAGAAGTCAATGATATGAAAACAGTGCTCAATTTATTTCTAGTCTGATACACGTCATTATTTTAAAGTGTGATCACTGCAACGCCCAACTTCACACTGAATAAAGGAGGAATATCAACTTTTCGTTAAATTTTTAAATAACGATTCGTTAAAACAATAAACTGTTTATTGAATTAATGAACACATTCATTACGACAACGAATGATTAATAGAAAAGGTATTGCAATTAGTGCATAGAAACTTAATAAACTATGTAGGTATCAAAGAATCGAAGAGTTTCGTTAATTAAAGGCTTTCACTAACTTCGTGAAAAATTTGTTATGTTCAAATCTTGCAAGCCAAATTTGAACCACTTCCACTAAACTTAGAACTTTGAAATGTTCCATGCTGGTTGGGTTGTGAAGACAATGTAATATTTAGAAGGAATTTTTAAATTTTGACTTCCCCTGCCCCTTTAAGGGAGGCTTTTTCATAACACATGAACCATTAGCCATATTAACTTGAGGCTTTGTATGTCAATAGATACCTAAGTCAAAACTATTACATACCTAATAAATTTTTAAAATTCGTCCTATAAGGGTTGAAAAAAGCGGGTGCAAACTTTTCTATATATAAATCTATGTAGGTCAACTCAAGAAATCCTTTTAATTCTAAGGCAATACTTCACCGAGTATTTTGAGCTACCTAACATTCATCTTTCTGGTCCATCCAGAGGGTGAGATATAATAAATTGAAAATAGATCTTATTTGGCCAAATGCAAACAAAAATTGTTATCTCGATCTCGACTGCAGTTGTGCTTAGGAGGGGTAGTTTTGGTTTGCTTTCTATAAATAGAATTGTCACTCGGACGACTGGAATTCAGAATGTATATATACGAGTACGTATTTTACATGTACGACGTAGTTGAATTTGATGTAGGGTATGGATGTGCATAAAACAAACTATGTGTATTGTAATGTAGGTACCTACATATAGGTTAGGTATGGTATGCACAATCGTACATACGTCATATATTTGAGATCTGCAGCTATGGAAAGTGTATCGGTATGAACGCGTAGTAAAAACAATCAAATCATACTTGTCGCGAATTTTCATTTATGTGAAATACATAGTATGTCTATTGACTTAAGACTTTGAAATTTTGCATGCTGGTTCAGTTTTAATGACAATACAATAAAATAATAGGAAAAAAAATGTTTCTCTTATTCAAAGCATTAATAAAAGTTATGTAATTGAATCAAAAATTAATAAACATTCATTGGCACAATTAACATTTATTAAAGGCGTAAAAATAAGAACGAATTAATTGTTTCTATAAATCGTTTATCAACTAAAACCAATTTTCTCGATTAATAAACGTTTATTGGGTTTTAGTTGATAAACAATGAACGTTTATTAAAGTCAGAAATATATGAATAATAAACTGTTTATTGTTTCAATAATTGTTTTATTAGGGCAGTGAACTCGTTTATTATTCCAAGCAACGTTTTAATTAATTAACATTCATTGACACAATTAACATTTATTAAAGGCGTAAAAATAAGAACGAATTAATTGTTTCTATAAATCGTTTATCAACTAAAACCAATTTTCTCGATTAATAAACGTTTAGTGGGTTTTAGTTGATAAACGATTTATAGAAACAATTAATTCGTTCTTATTTTTACGCCTTTAATAAATGTTAATTGTGCCAATGAATGTTTATTAATTAAAACGTTGCTTGGAATAATAAACGAGTTCACTGCCCTAATAAAACAATTATTGAAACAATAAACTGTTTATTATTCATATATTTCTGACTTTAATAAACGTTCATTCATATTCCCAATAACCGTTTATTGATTTTAATAATTTGTATTCATTGTCCATACGGACAGGTTTGTTGCCATAATTAACGGAATAATAGAAACAATGAACCATTAATTAATATGTAGATATAGCTTTTAATTAATGGCTTTTAATTGTCTCAATAAACGTTTATTAAATCAGATTTTCAGAAACAATTAACCGTTCGTTGTGTCAACGAAAAGTTTATTGTGACAATGAATAATAAGTTAATTAACGCCGTTTATTGATTTTACGAACCATATTTTTTTCAGTGCGAGCGGTCTCTTTTTGCCCATCGGTGGGGCAGAAGATTTCGCTGGGATAGAGACCTTTGAAGTAGGTAGAGGGAATGGCGTCCCGGTTCCTTTCGTGGCACATGATTAGGGATTTCTTTCCGTCTCGCTCCAGTTCTTTTCCGCCTTCGATTGAAGACGGGTCAGAATGCAATGGTCTCTCGACCAAGCGACCAGTTCTTGAGGCCAGCCAGTGTAGGTGTGGGGGACGTGGCACATTGCAGTAGTTGTTTTTTCAGCGATTTCGTGTCGAACAATCACTGACAACATCTTGAAAGCAGAGCCCCTACAGATGCTCTTCCACGCGTTGCATGGGAGTGGCGCCGCTGGCAATCAGGGTTGTTGTTGTTTTTTTTTTTTTTTTTTTTCTTTTTTGATTTAAGGATTAAAAGTTCTTCCCACTAGTAGCTAGGGAAAGAAGAGTCGATCTACACATAGCCCCGCATTATGCAGTATCTGTATCTGGATACACCGTTAGCGACTTGGTGTTATTTTTGTTGAGACCTGAGCCCACCAGCCTAGTAGATCGTCGGCACGGTATGGTTGACACCTTGAGTCCAGCCCAGGGGGAGTGAAGGCATGAGAAGGGAGGGAATGGTGGGACGGCTTCTGATTACCTCGTTGTTCGTAGAGCTGGCGGCTTTTGGCAGTGCGACTGGCGATTGCCATCCATGCCGGCCTATAATGAATTGATTTACTTAAGCCTCCACACCACGGCAAGGTGAGTAATTGTCCTCAACCACATACTTTTACAGGCCTTTAGTCAAATGAAGGAGGATCTACACGCGTAAGTGTAGCTGTTATATTAAACCACTTCAAGGCTAAAGTCGCCAATATCAGCCTTAGAAAGAAAATAATATGTACTGACAAATACATCTTGATTTACTAGCTCGCCAATAAAATATATGAGCAATACGCTAAGTATGACGTTAAGATCATCAACGGTCACTTTAACGCCCAAAACGAGCAAGGAGGACACCTTTGGTAGTACGATCGGAGAGCATAGCCTAAGTGGAAACGGACTTGGGCTAATTGACTTTGCAACAGAGCGTATACTTTTACTAACTAAGCTCAAGTTCAAGGTTTCTTTATCTCAATATTCATTAAGGAATGTGACTTTTAAACCGTCAACCAAATTGTTTATGTTGCGATCGACAAAAAAATGTATGTCCGATCTCCTCAAATGGACAACTATACCTTTTGTTGTATAGCCAAAGTACAAATGCGGATATCTTAAGCTCCATAAATATGGAAAAATACCGTGAGGAGGTTTGTTCTTGAACGGCTGTAATCGCAATAGGCTATCGAGGAGTCCATTGTTGCCAGGATAAAGTGCCGACAACCAGTAGTATCGCTTTCAAGAAGCCATCAGAAACGCCGGCTGCAACTGATGTGCAACGTTTCACCCGACCATTCCCACGATACCTTTAGTTTGATGAAGAGTGCAGGCGCACGCAAAACAAGCAAGCAAAACAAATCGCCTACAAAGCGACTATCTGTAGAGAATGGTGGGAGTGGATCGTAAACTACGACTAAAAGAGGAGGGTAGAAGCTTCTCAGGAGGAACTAAAAAAGAAAACGAGAAGTGCTCGATCGAGGAGCCACGTTCCAAAATCGTACCAAAAGTCTTACACGTAAAAATGGCATATGAATGCAGAGAGACCCCAATAGAGGCCCGTAAAAATAAGCTAGATTTACAGTCAGCATTGAGAAAATCTACTGAAAAAATATTTCTGCAAACTGTTAAATGGCGAAGACGAATCAAATTCCGCTGTCATACAGAACCAACCTTCTAGACGATGACAGCCAAGATTTCCAATGATAGCAATATCTAAACTCAAAAATCATTTAGGCGCACGTGGCCTGAAAACCTAACTATTTGAGACAACTGTGCATTTTGATCACAAAAAAGGATTAAGATGCCAATGTGACTTATTCAACATCACACTTTCGGAACTCGCAAGCCTGCAACATTTTTTTTTTAATCTATTTAACTATCAGCGAAAGCAAATAGTGACATTGGTGTCATTGCTAGAACTTAGCGAGCTATCACTGGCGCATTTCCAAATACATGTATGACAAAAGAAAGATACGAGTAAGATGTCCCGCTGGAGTTACCGAAGAGTTCCCAATTAAAGTCTGTGGGAAGCGTTTTAAGACCTTTGCTATTTATTGCAGTCCTAGAGTATCTGCTCGAAGGAAAAGTGACGGACCCCAAAGTAAATAAGGGTTAATGTCCCTGCAATGCGCACTTGATGTTTTGGATATTTTGGAGGGAAATGGGTATCAAATTAGACAAACACAGAGTTCCTCTATACTGTCCATTCTCTAGTCCAGTCCGAACTACTTCAGACATTTATTTATCCGGCGCCCACATGTCATCATCATAAATAAAATTTCAAATAATAAAACGGCTGCAGAACAATTGACGGACAATGAAAATGTACGAGCAGGCAAAACAACGTTTGCCGGGCCTGCTAGTAACGTATAAAAAATATGAGAGCATATTAACGGCATCTGAGATGAAGATGCTTCGCATGACAGCAAGCGAATCAAGGCTTTATGGAACTAGAAATTCGATGATGCGAGAAAGCTGTCACGTCAAGAAGCCATTTCAAAAAAAAAAAAAATTGGAACACGACCGTTTGTCTCATTTATGGCGTTTTCGATTGGTAATCCAGAACCGTCCGGAAGCAATCCGAACGCTTCTGAAAGCGTTCGATTGGCACTCAACTGACAGTTCTTCTACTGAAAAGAAGAGAAATTGGCTTCTGGATTTCAATTCAGAATCGCGGAGAGTTCTTCCGGACGGTTCTGGACGACCAAACGAAAACGACATTACTATTGCTATGTTCAAAAGGGAGATCCTACGAACCCTGTCAAAAAAGTAATGTCAATGAACGTTCCTGTACAAGCGCGGAAGAGAGGCAGGACGGAAGAAAATCAAAATCTGACTGAAGGGCAAAAGCATCATTCGTTAATGAGGGCAAAACCACGCATATACTGTTTATAAGAAGACAACATTAACAAACCGGAAGGAACACTCTTATTAGACAGCTATGAACAATGAACTTGAGGTAGTTAGGAACTTTGTCTACAAGGATAAATTACACTTCTTTTCTATACAGAAGGCGGTAACTTAGTACCTAATAAAGCCTTGTCTAAAAAGGCTAAATATACAAATAAGTTCCTAACCTTTGCAGTCCTATAATAATAGGGCAGGGATTCGAGGGATTTTCGATTCCATTTTGCGTTAATGGGATTTTGGGTATTAAGTTTAGCGCCGAGCGGTGTCGCGAACTCTACGACCTGTACACCGACGGCAACATGATCAGAGAAGTGCTAATCATAGTCGTCTTAGATGGCTAAAACATGCTCCACTCAGCCGTTCCAATCTGATATATAAAACAGTTTATAGTGACTGATCGACAATCAACCCCCAGTCCAAACAAAGCGATTTGGGGAAATTTGCACTGTGGAAAGGGGAAAAAGGGTGAAAAATTCCTATTTTTCATCCGATCGATTTCAAACTAGATTTGTGTACTCTATATAAGAAATAAATGAAATCGTTTTCCCGGATTTTGGAAATTTTGCTTGGGGCCCGAGTTATTAGCTGCTACCGAGCACGTATAGAAAACCACACTAGGTACTTCTGTAACGGGTGCCAAGCCGCGTAAAAATACTAGTGCATATAAAATTGCATGTGCCATACATTTGTCATACATTCGACCTGTTAATAAATTAAATAAATACATTTTTGGCGCAGCAGGTCCGTAAAGGCACTCTAGGCTTACCTTCTAACAACCGCACTCGCTTGTGCGATTTTTTAATATTTTGTAATGAATATAAACCTGTTGCACCCATTATTTAATTTTTTTTATAATTAAAATGGCAGTAGTATTTTTCACCTTAAAATCCGCACACCTTATTAAACCCCCAAGTTCGGTTATAGTCGCGAAGATTGACCTCTAACTTCTGTAAATCATGAACATAAATCACACAAAAACAAAATAAGTTTTCAAGTCCTCGCTTGCTGGTCACATCGTTTGAAGTGGATATACCACTTTAATATTCCCCTAAAGGCTGTATATATAGAGGTATGCGGCCATATATACATTTATGAATAACCAGACCATATCCATCCCTTCAACCATCATACGGTTCGTCGAATACCTCTGTATGCTACCCTCACGTCCGCACAAAGTATATGAAAAAAAAAAGTTCGATTAGAGAGATGACAAGGGAAAAGTACGAGTATCCTGGTTGAACGCATCACGTCGAACGCAGACTTTTCAAGTTGTTATCGGAAATTGCTCCAGAGTTCCGTCTGGCATTTTCCATCAAAATACAGTTACCCACCCATTTTCTGTTCAACGTTTTGTTTTTGGATAGACGTGCACGTTATTTTGCATTCGTTCTGCCTGAAGGTGGGTGCTGTATAAGTTCCATCCATAGGTAGATACTCTCGGCTGTGTCATATTGAGGATAACAATGAATATGATGAAGTTGTCGAAAAGTTTCATTTTTGTTAGGTACTTATCGACTTGAAGTTACACTCTTGCATCTGGGATGGGATATACACGAGTGCATGGAATGGGAGTAGAACATTCGATCGGATCGTCGGTCGTCGTAATGATCTCATAGGGATGATGCATAAATCTTCTCAATGAAATTTTCGACTTGCATTATTACGAGTACTACCAAGGATTTTGTATATAGATGGTTTTGAAAGTATACAGTTACTTATTTTACGATGCATTATTAATTTGGATTTGTGGTAAGAAATATAAGAACAGGATGAGATGTGATGCTAAGAGCTCTTTATAAATAACTGATGGATATGCGGATGATGACAAGTTGCCTGTAGCTATAGAGAAGTTGTTGTTGTTCATTATAAAATTTAAATTTCCCTGCATAATTAGAAATCGAAGGAAGTCATGTTTACTGAGTGGGGAAGCGAGGAGTAACAACGATTCTCGCTTGTTTGGGATTGACCCTGACAATTTCTGTTGGGAAATTATGTCGAATTTCAGTCTCTGAATTATTGTTTGAGATTTTCAAGCTTGCGGGAAAAAAAGAGAGGAAGAGGTGAAGAAAACCGAGAGAACGACAATAAACAAAAACACCTCGTAGCAACAACAACGCACAGAGGTTGGTCTTCTCCTCCGTTCTAATCACCAGTTGGCGGGCTTGTATTCGTCGCTCAATTAGCGCAAGTGGTAGTCACTTGGTCAATTGAGAAAATCGAGGTGCAAGTTCACTTCCTGACAGGGGAAAACAGAAATGTCTTCCCAAGTGGATATATACGGAGAATTGACTGCCAGAATTCAAAACTATTCAAACAATCACTTAAAGGAGTCTGATGATGAATTAGTGGTGTAGTTCGAAATAGCTATCATTCCTACCAAAGTGACTGTGTCTACGAGTTGTTGTTAATGTAATTCTCTCAAACAATAATTCAGAGTCATGTTTAATTATGGAGATGAATCGATTTGTGGACTACCTACCATCTAAACTAGCAAGAAGTTTATGTAAGTAGTTTCCTCCTCCCATAAAACCAAATTTATAAGATTTACTGGTCGCCAACTCCTGCCAATACTGGAACCTTCCACATTCAGCTGCTAAGTAGTTTTAGCCATTCTCTCAAACCCCTAAAATTTAAACCTACTGAGGTTGAAAACAACTCTGTTACTCTATTCATCGGAAGACTTTGTTCAATTCAGAAACAAACCGACGAAGCTTGGTATCCATATCCATACTCCATACTACTATATAAAATGCAACTTCCGTCTGTTCGTCCTTCTATAACTCGAGAACCATTCGTCCGAATTTCATGATTATTTTTCTGATTTATAGATAAAAAAAATAAATAAATAGGCGGCGCGACAGGCGGTAGATACCCAAGGCCTAGCTTCTCGCAACCATTCGTTTTGTGTGAGTTTCTATTTTTTGGAACGAATGGAAAGGAATGGAAATGATTTATAGATGTGTGGCCATATTCGGCCATAGGGTTGGTGAGAATTGTTGAGGAATAAAGGGGTCGCGGGGAGTAAGGGGGTCTCACGAACCGTCAGCCGTATGAACTTGAACGTTTGTATGTTGATAGATAATACAAAATTATTACATGCCTCATTCATCGTTTTTCAAAATTCGTCTTATAAGGGTTAAAAAAAGGGAAGCTGGCGGGCGGAGCCGCGGGCTTGGCTAGTTTAATATGAAGGGGAAAAAATATATGTAATTTTTACTAACCACACAGGGTGTGGCCTGGGCGCAACGACTCAAGTTCCCAGGTTCGATCCCCAGAAAAACACAATTTAAATTTAAAGGTATTTTCCACTGCGCCACCTCTCGCGAACGTCTGACAAACTTCCGAGAGTAAAGGGTGGGCCAAATACAAGTTTCTTTTTAAAAATATAATAAAATGAACAAAATTTTTTATGTATTATGGCTTTATTAGTAAGAGCAAACATTCCCATTAATTATGGAACACAACGTCGTTCAAGTGACTGCCTCGGCTGGCTTCGCAGTAGCGCATTCTGCCACTCCAATATTCCCAGCCCTTGTTAATGGTTTGAGGCTGTAGATTAATTAGATGATATTGGCCTAAAGTGCTTCAATCGTTTCCGGATTGTTAACATAACATCGGTCCTTCACGGGTTCCCCACAAAAAAAAGTCCAAAGGGGTCAAATAGCAACTCCGAGGCGGCCAATTAACATCGCCAAGACGGCTGATAACCAGCGTTCCCTCCCGTGCTACTATTGTACTCATTTGCTCATTTTGAGTACATTTTTATGAACTGAGTACGGACACTACTTTGAAGCCGTCGCGTACTACTATTTCATAACATATAATATAAACATAATTCATTTTTATTTTTTTCGAAATATACATAATATTTTTGTTTCCTAAACCTGACACTTGAGGAGTACTTAATTACCTACTTATAAGGACCTTTTTACTTTCTCATACAATTTTAGTATGAAGTGTCAATTTCATATATATAAAAAAAAGTGCCCAATTATAACACAAAATCACAAAACGTTTTGTAAGAGAACAAAAATTGACTTTATATAGTGAGAGATTTGTTTTCTTTAAAAATTGGTAAAATGTGCATAATACATAATAGTACGACTAAGAACAATGGACATTATGGTGCAATTAAAACTGTAAGCTACGTAATTCTAATGTTATATGTACCTACTTTTTTTTAAGAAGAAGATTTACTCAATAAATATTATTAATTTACTATTGGAGCTAGAATAGTAAAGCACTGTCACACTGAGTAGAGTAAACTCCGTTACATAAAACTTTCAGGAATAATGAGAATTTCTTCGATTTTCAACTATTTATTTGAAACGAAGTTGACTCTGTATACACTGGAACTAAGTCAAAGCTTCAGCAAAGTCCAAGAATTGACTGGTAAATCTGTCCACTGCCTTTTTGATGTATTTTCATACTATTGGGGAGGTAACTTCTATGTTTGCACAATTTTTGCAATGCTTTTCGTATTTTGGACTTTTTCAACAATTTTTAAAGAAAACTGTGAAAAATGGTTTTGCTTTAATACAAATTTATTTGATGTTTGTTGAATAAAATTACACACTTAGTGGAAAAGATGAAGAGGATAAAAGCTGATATATGTTACCTAAAAGATTGTAGAAAAAATAAAGTGTTCCTTCAGTTTATAAAAATTAAGTGCTCCGTAGTTAATTTTAGAACGGCTACAGTTTTTTCAGTTGCGAAATCTAAATGGCTCCAATTGGAAATAAAACACCATTTCTCGAATCCATCCACTGTCGAATTAAAGCTACATATATCACTTACATCTCAAGATAACAAAGCATTTAAACAACATCGATTTTGCTTCATGGTTAAATTTTCAGAGTATGTGTTAGCAAAAAAAAAGTAATATTCTTTTCGAAAACAAACGAAACAAACAAACTACTCCGGTTAAAATATGAACGCGGAAACAATCTCGATTGCATCGGGACCAAAAGAATAAAACCTATAACGGTGGATAATTTGGTCATTAATTTGTCAAGTGAAGTTTTGAACAAAGGCCTAAATTACACCCCCAAACCATTACGCCTACCCTTGATAGACACGATAGCTGATATCGAAACTTTTATTAAATATAACCCCCCCCCCCCCCCCCCAACTAAAGAAATTGTTAGAAACATTGTTAAGCCCCTTATAATGAATGCTAAATCTGATTTCAAACCTGAAACTGAAACCCTGAAATTGATTGTTGCCTCATGTGAGAGCCGACTAAAACTACAACTAAGCAATTTATAGAAAAACAAATCATACCATAAAAAAATAAATATAAATCGCCACACCACATTTAGGCACTATTTTTATCAAATTTGTCTGTCAAAATCAGCATGGCCACATGGTGTTATTACGTCAATAGATTACTGATTGCGGAAATTGATAGAAATTATAATTTTGGAAAGTACACTTTAGTTTAGGTGCATTGTGAGACGTACTACCTTGGAAGCCATTTGAGTACTATTTTCCACCGAGATGAGAACTCTGCCCAACCAAAAGGGAGGGAACGCTGCTGATAACACGATTTGGGAATTTGGTGCGCAAAAGATCGATTGTGGTATGGGCTGTGTCTGTGTGGCGCGCCATCCTGCAAGAACTAGAGGTCGTCCAAATCCATGTCTTCAATTTCAGTAAAAGAAAAGTTAGTTAACATTTGCTCTGTAAGGCCGAAACGTTGTTCTCAGCCTCATTTTCGAAGAAAAATGGTCCAACAATCCGGCCCAAACTGTCACTCCCTGTGGATGCATTCCAATGCTTCTCGACAATAACGTGCGGGTTTTCCAAGCCTCAGATGCGGCAATTTGGTTTGTTAACGTAGCCGCCGAGATGAAAATGCGCTTCGTCAGAAAAGATAATTTTTCGTCCAAAATCGTTGTCCAATTCAAGCTGCTATAAAGCCCAAACTGCGAAGCGATAACGAAGCGGATGGTGGTGCGCCTTTCAAATGCTGAGTCAATTGGACCTTGTAAGCGTATAATCCGAGATCTTTGTGCAGAATTCTCCTCAGGCTAGTGCGTGAAATGTTGAGCTGTTGAGATTGATGGCGAGTTGATGTTCGTGAATTGAGTCTCACACTCTTGGCTACAGCAGCCACATTCTCATCTGTGCGCAGCGTACGACGACACGGACCATGAGTGTTATCCACTAGCATACCAGTCTCGAGAAATTTTTGCACAAACTTGCGTATCTACAGCTGACGCGGTGGTTGCTTCATTTCGGCCACAAAACTTCTTGTCAAAAAACGCACTGTTTGGGCTACCCAGCACTCATTTTGGAAATAAGTTTTTCAATATTTCCCAACTTTGTTCTAGCGTAAAACGACTCATTTTCTTCCGCGGAGGTATGATACTGACTTTCTGTCAAGATTTCGAGCGGGAAACAGCTGTCAATGTTAAAATAACCCGTGATTTAAAAAGAAACCACTAGATGGCCCACCCTGTAAATGTCATGAAAAAGCTTCTTAATTCAACTGTTTGGACTCGGCATAAAATTTTAGGACGCCCCCATTCGTCCCAAAAAAAAAAAAAAAACTCACACAAACGAATGGTTGTGAGAAGCTCTACGCCTAGGGTGGCCTATGACCTGTTGAGACATTTATAATTTGTCTAACAACACAGGGTAAATATTATTTATTGAACTGAAGACCTGTCTTTCATAACACACTGTAACACTGTCAATTTCCGACACATTGTCATATAAATTGGTTGCTCTACATGACGCAACCATAATAATGTACTCCATACGATCTCCTATATCAACGGGCGAAGGTGAAATTACTTCCCATTTAAAACGTCATTATAGTTTGAGGCAAAGTTTTTGACATTTTCTGACTTTTCATAATTTCCTCGACGAAAAGTTGAAATTAGGTTGTGCTTCCCTTTCCACCCGCTTGTACACGAGTACTGATGTAGTTGCTATCTAAATGCGTTGTCGTTTTTTAGGAGGGAACGCGAAATTTATCATCCTGTTTTCAGGGGACCTAATAATATCCACTGCAGACTTCATAATCACAACAAGGATAGGTATACACATACCAACAGCAACAAAAGTGGTTATGAAACATGTCAAGAGCCAACCCGTTTTGTTTGTAATCCAATTTTTCGACTGTCATCTTTGATGAGCTTCTGGTTCCGCATATTTAAGGCAGAAAATTGATTCTTAAAGTGGCGTTAACAACCCACCGCCTCTTTCTACCACGCCCATTTCTTGTTGCCGGAATTTATTTGCTCATTCGTGTCCATTTGAACAAATGATGCGTTATCCAAATATTAAATGCGTAATCGTTGTTCAGACCAGAGAGCAAAGAATATAACAAAAAAAACCGTCCAGAAAGACTAACGAACGAACAACAATCATCATAAAGTGAGGAAGAGCAGTCAACAAAAGTGAAAAAAAATAAAACCACTCTCTATTGTAGAAAGGACGAACACAATGAGAAAAAAAAGTGATAAACACGCCTCTGTATAGTCGAATTGTGGTGATAATACCATAATCATCATCATTATCATCATCGCCGTAGGGTGTCATTCTTGTCATTGCCGAGCGGCATTCCGTCCTAAACAAAAAATCAAACAGAGAAAGGACACATTTTCCAACAGCCAGTACCCTCCCTCAAATGGGTATTGTTTTTGGCTCCTGCAGAATACATTGACGTCCGCATTCAACGGTCCATTACGTGGGGACACAAAACTTGGATTAGAATGATATTTTCCTTTCGTCTTTTTTCGTATATAAATAAAATAAAATTTTTGGAAATCGCTTTTGTCCTTCAAAAAAAAAATAGATATATACTTTGGGAGAGAGAGCTGCAAGATAAATAGGCCAACCGAGAGATGGTATAGAGTGAACCACAAAAAAAAGGATATCAAGGGCCAGATGATGATGCTGCGGGGTTAAAATGTTAATGAGCTCAAGGAATGTGTAAAAGTGATCTAATTTTCGGTTAAACGAAATACTGATTTGAATTCTTGATACAGAGTTGAATTAGTTTTGCATAAAAAAAAATTCCAATTTATTTCGAGAGGAACTTTTTAGTCAGTTTTTTTTTAGAAATACTAAAGACATTAAAGGGCACACAAATATCAGGCATAATTATGGCAAACTAACAAAGATCGGCGGTAGCGTAGCCATCCATTTTAATGTCGGCATGTTGGTAACATTTGGACTGGGAATCAAGTAACAACAATTTGTTCGGTATCTCTAGGTAAAGTATTTCGGGGGCTGTAGGTAATTGGTTTAAATTCTATGATCGAATGAAAAATTGTCATACTGCGGAAGAACTTCTGGACTAGATATATAGATAAGTGAAGTCCTATACTGATTTAATTCCCAACACGGAAATTTGCATATTTCACAGTCTTTCGGCTGGTTGATAGGTTGATTCGAATATTTTTTTTTTAGTTTACAATGATTTACATTGAAGTACAAAAATCCAACAAAGGAAACGACAAACTATTTGTTGACGGCTTTTCGTATCATTTAAATGCAAAAACTAAATCTACTTATTTATGAAGTTGTGCCTTTAAAAATAAAGCCTATTATGTCAGAGCCTTGTAGTAACTTCGCCTGTAACATGTGTTCAAAAAGGCACCTTCTGCTAGATAAACGTTCGTGAAGAGAACAATTTTGCAAAAGAAAAAGTGAAGACCATCCCCGCGCCGCCATCAAAAATAATTCATGAAAGTATAATAAAGTGTAACAAAAAGAGCAGAGTTTATGACACTTTGAAAGCGAACTTTTTATACTCTCCGCAGAGCAATTCGATGATAACAAAATAATTTTGGATGAATTGGAGCTAAAAAATGCTGAGTGAATCAAATTGCCTAAAATAATGCGGCAGCTTTTTACCATACACGGCAAAATTAATGACCAAATTGTATCACTTGTAATAATTTTGTTGAGCTCGAAAAGTAAGAAGGCATATACCGAATCTTTTTACGAGTTGTGCTTCGCTTGTCAGCACTGTTGCCGTTTTAGCGATTTTGTCGCTAGATCTAGTGGATTTTTAAGACTCCCGGCGATTTTTAATAAAATGTTGGCGCTAAAATAAAATCTAGCGAATTCTAGCGATTTTTCACTACCAAACCCTGGTACTACAAACCCTGTAAAAAAGGGTTGGTAATGAAATATCCTTTTCCAAAATCTCTTTTCCAAAATTTCCTTTCCAAAAACCCCTGTTCCATAATCCCTTGTACTGAAATCCCTTACTCCGAAAGACCCTGAGAAAAAATCCCCATGGTACAAAATCTTCCATTTTTAGATTTGATGTTATTAATTCTGTCGCGCGACAGAATGTAGTGTCAAATTTTTTATATCATTTAAATGTGTAGTTAACTAATAAAATCATATAAATCGAATCATAAAGACCGAAGATAAGAGGTAATTAAAAAACGCAAAATATTAACAACAGAATTTTTGTTGTTTTGTACTGACTTACTTACTTCACTTCACTTACTTTCAAGGGATCGGGCTAATATTTTGTATTCAAACTGACTTATTATGTTTCTTTTTTATTACAAAAATCTCATAAGTCATAAGACTGCGATACCCCCTGCTTGTGGTCAATGTAGGATTTGGAGCAGGTGTAAGGTTGGGTATATGCAAGGTTTATATTATGTTCTTTGCTTAATTTTACCGCCAAAAGTACGAGTTTTTTTTTTTAATTACCATTATAGAAAATGGAATCACCACGCGCATGTTGATTCTAGGTGAAGTTAAATTGAAGTTACAAGAAGAAAAAACCGATAAGTTCTCAATTTTGCGAAAAGGAGATTTTAATGAGGGATTTAATAAGTAATTATGTAGATATGTGGGCGATTTTGGCATAGGAGATTTCGTCCCGGGAGATGTAGGAAAATAGAAAAAAAAGAGAGAATATGTCCAATAAGGGATTTTCGAAATTTTCGGATTTTCCTATTTTTTCCAAAACTTTTTTTTTTTTTTTTTTTTTGTTTTTGTCTTTACTTGAATTTGTTGACTGTTTTGTTTTTTCATTTATTTTATTCAATAATAATTTACTTTTAAATTTGAATATGCATTTTTTAAGAACTTACTTTCAGCTTGATATATTTTAGCGAATTCTAGCGGATTTTTGCGATACAAAAACTAACATTTCTAGATGATTTTAAGTTGTGGTCTAGAGGACTTTTTTTCTCTTAGCGGCAACACTGCTTGTCAGTGTGATTTTCCCTTAAATTCGGTTGGGATTATATCGGATTTCAAAAAAGCAATCGTATCTGCTGCAAACGATTTTTTTTCCATCGGCAGGATTTAAAATATGCCATTTGACATTTTTGTTCATCCTGTAAATATGTATCAGGGAAAGTAAGGAAACGAAAAGTTGGTCAAGAAATGTCGGAAATTTTGCCAAAATTTTGTTAAAAAAATACAAGTAAAAAAAAAGTAATTTAAAATTTTGGTAAATTGTGTGTCTGTGTACATCTGTACAAATAAAATTGTTTTTCGGAACATTATACTTTCGATGCCATTACAATTCAACTTGACTAATCTTATTTGCTGTTGAAATGTAAAGGTCTTGACCAATTTTGTGTTGGTATCCGAACAAACCCGCTAGTATCGAAACGAAAGGCCGAAAGTGAGAAATTAGATGGTGTCTTTTATTTATTTCGAAAGTGATAAATGCTAATTCAAGTTCTATCCGAAAACTAGCTACTTTCAAAATATTTGAACTTTAGAACGTAACTCTGAGGAAGGCCCCTAAGCTCTGGAAACACTTTTTTGCGTTCAGTTGTCTCGTTGAACTCATCAAATCGATCGAAAAAAATAAAAAAAAAAAATACACTGCGCACAGATTTGTTTTTTAACTTTCAAGAACTGAATTATGTTCATAATTATTATGATATGACACAAAAGTAAAACTTTCTTATAAATTTAATATCACAATGCGTTATTCAAACTAAAATTCTGCAAATTAGTTCATATTTGAAGTTGCAATCATGTGGCTTGAAACATTTCAACTAAATGTCAGCCATGTACTTAGTGGATTAGTCCCTGACTAGAATTGTTGGTGACCCCTTTGCCTGCGTCAAAGCCAATAAAAACCGAGATCAACGTCGAATTTGGCATCAAATTGTACATCCCATATCAATCTTCCCAAATGTGGCACCTTCTCTATTTGAGTAGCTAATTCTCCTATCTGTCAAAATAGGCACTGCTCTGGCCATACAATGTCGCTAAACTAGGGGTATTTTTTGGGAATCTATAGCTAGCTCACTTTTACTTTTGAATGCAAAACTGTTATATTCACTTTTGGTTTTGCATGTAAAAGTAAAAGTGAGCTATCTATAGATTCCCAAAAAAATACACCTATTTTGAAAAATAGATGTGAAAAACTGGAGCCTGTACCACAAAACTACAAGCATTTTACAACAATATGGTTTTGTACCAGAAAACCATTGTTAATTGTTAAAATTCGCCTGTTGTACAATACTTGTAGTTTTGTGGTACAGGCCCCTGGTGTCTTTTTGACCAGTTTTGTCTGACAAATAAATGGCTTCTACTACAACTTCTGTTGATCGTACGTAAAAAAGTTGCTTAAAATAGTTTTTAGAAACGTTCTCAAGGATACAAATTTCATAAAAAAATAAAAATTTTTAAAGTAAAAATTTTGCGAGAAAAACATTTAAGTAAATAAATTAAACAACTAATTTTCATAACTTTGAAAAGTATTTTCACTATTACACTACATATTTCTAAACAAAGAGCTCAAAATGGTTCAACTACAAGGGAGTTCTTATATGATCCGTTTTTCGTAGTATCGCTATGGAGCTATGCTGGTCTAAGTGTGTTGGCGTTTCTCAACTGGCAGCCACTTTCAACCAAACCAACTTATCATTATTGAGTTTATTACTTTCGGGATTTTGTTTTAACTTTTAATGTACATTTTTCTGTACGAGTTAAATTTGTGTAGATAATTGATATCGCCATAGGTAAAAGGCAAGTTAAACTTTTTCTTTATTCTTTAGTAATATGTAAATATTTAATTTTTTAATTTATAACTATGAAGGTATATTCTTCCTCAAATAATTATTATTGTTCGAAAATATGCACAATTCAAAAATTCAAACGGGTCCTCTTTTATTATGTGGTCATCTTTCAGAGATTCTACTGTATTTCGAATAGGAACATGTACAAAGTATTGACAGTCGAAATGGCTCTGAAAAGCTTTAATTCCAACCAAAGTGTTTATATAATTTGCTCAATAACAGTTCAATAAAATCTGAAAATCATTTGCGAATAGAAATTGAAAGGTCCTTCTCCCTAATTAGCGCAGAAACAGAACAACACCTAATTGCTTGATGTGTTGTTTGTGAGAGCAGCAATTTGTTACTACGGTTGGAATTGTGGGTTTTGCCGTACTACACCACTAATTCATCATGAGACCCTTTTAAGTGGTTATGAATCACCCAATATTATATTAAGTTTCGAGCGAGAATTGGGAGGTATATTCCTCTCAGATAAACATTTTCCCCTGTCAGGGTGTAAACTTTACCTTGCTTTCATACACATTCAAGAGGGCTACCATTTACATATTCAATGTTCTTATCCAAATATAATGCACTGCAAACATCCTTTAACTTTCACATGAACTTGTTCCTTGTCCCTTTTTTAACCTAAGGGTCATCAAAAATGCAACATCGTCCCTCCGCAAAAGGGACAACATGACGCCCGACCATTCTTCGCACACTCCATCCTCCAAAATTCTCCATCTGGCTTAAGTTGTTTCCAAATAAGCCCGTATACATCCCCTGTCCAGCGTTAATGTAGTAATTAACCCATCTTTGGTAGATAAGGCTTTCCGCTAACGTTGCTATTATGAAGGGACTTGCCATCCGCCGTCTAATTCCATCCGCAAAATGTTTTACAAAATTAGCAAATGACTCAGGGATCTTCGTGCCGTTCCTCCAAATATCAAATACAACAACAAGACCTAAGACCTACGAAATTAGGTCCGTTTAAGCTCGTCGAATATAATATGTGTGTGTGTAGCAGGAACGCGGATCCGGATAACTCTGTTAAGCGTATTTTTTTGTCGCTCCTTTTGTTGTCCTTTTGAATAAAAGATGACAAAGCCACTTACACCATTATGCTCCCCCCTATACCACTATTTCTCCCCATTGCTGTTCAACTCATTTATGTTCATGTTTTATTAATACCAGTTTTTGGGTTGTTGTTGTTCTTACTTTTTTTTTGTCCCCCCTTTACTAATTCGCCGTTTGTTTCTATCTGTATTTAACAGGATCCGGATGCTTCTTATGACATAAATGGTAATGACTCGGATCCAACACCCCAGGATAATGGCGACAACAAACACGGTACCAGGTGTGCGGGTGAAGTGGCCGCTGTAGCGTTCAATAATTACTGTGGAGTGGGCGTGGCATATAATGCCAGTATTGGTGGTAAGTGTGTAATCAAAAATATTGTAAGTCTGTGTGTTTGTGTGAACGAATGAATGTCCTTGTAAAATTGTCTGACGGGTTGGAACGCCAACGCATCCCTTAAGCGTAATTCTTTCCATCTGACAGTCAACGGACAAATATTGTGGATGTTTACCACTGCCTGGTGCTTAGAAGGAACAATAAATTATCGAACAAGAGTAGAGGAGAAGGAGGAGGACAGACAACGAAAAAAAAAATTACATAGGAGATAAAGAATATTTACGCGAAAATTGCCTTCATTCGGAGCCGGTCCCGAATCTGATGGCAAGAGTAGAATTTATGTTATCCTTCCCATCCTTGTGAGGGGCTTTGTCATAATATTATGGCTCCACTGAGGCCCATCCATAGAATGTGTCTGCACACATGTATTTAGAGAATGCCTCACATCCGTTGTGACCCACCCCGGCCCCGGTTTCGCAGTGAAAGCCGATTGGAGATAGGATCGATGACGTGCTTTGGAGCATGTCTATGGACATGGGTCCGGGGTATATGCTTCGTAGCCTGTCCTACGCGATGTTAATCGCTTCGTGGAGAAGGACGCTATGTAAATTTATTCACTATTTACTCGCTGATGGTGGTCAACATGCAATGGCTTAGTTCGGGACCAATTTGTGGACACTCATTAGCAGATGAAGCGCTGCGCTGGGTTGGGTACCTATACCCATAGTGTTGGTCGAACACCAAAGAGAGACGCGCGTGCATGAATGAGAAATCTCTTTTAAAGGAGATATCCTGCTTAATGGGTATGTGGGAGAGGTCTTGTTATAGCGGAAGGTTTACTATGCAGCGGAACCGGGAAATGGTGGCTCCATAAATTTTAGACAATTGGTTTGGAATTCAATGCGGGCAGGCCATTATCGATGTGTATATGAATTCTATGCACGCCACCACGAAGCTATAACGCTGCCAATACAATTTAGTCGGGAAAATTCAGTAGCTTTAGGATTTTCTTCCAAAATTGGTCTTTGATTAGGGAAGCCTGACCGATGCTATAGAATTACAGAATTATAGAAGTAATCGTATATAGGGGCATTGCACTGAGTTTTGGTCAATATGGTTGATATGGACAGGGGCGTAGCGAGGGTTCGAGCCTAGGGGGGTGATTTTCATTGAAATGCCGACTTATTTCAGGAACTTAACGACTGTATGACTGAAAATCCGCCCAGCGGTTATCGGGTTATATCTAACGTCATCGAATTTCACGCCATAGAAGATGTTTTTTGGGTGGGAGCTCCAATTTTGACCAATTTTCACAGGAAATATCCCGGACCAATACCTAAGATCACCTGTAAATTTGAGCTCAATTGATTCGGTGGTCTTCGGGATTTAAAATTTTTATTGTTTTTGTTTGTAAGGGAGGCGCCATACAGGAACACCCCTGGGCCAATACCTAAAGGACGAATAACGAAATTTCGATTCCCAAACTTTTTGCCGCGAACGAAAACACCCTTTCCGCGAATTGTCAAAGTTCGCAATCCACATCAATAAGCCGAGTTCCACAAACTAGCGAATAACATATTCCTTCGAATTTAACTTCAAATTAGAAATGCCGCCCGTCCTTTTTAAAATCGAATCGAAATTCGCTAAATTTTAAGGATTTCAGTCGGCAAATTCATCGATGCCGTCCGTCCTTATTGTCATTCATTGTCATATCGAGGAGAGCATTAATGGGAATTGTAGTCATGGTCAAGCTGCGATAGGAGCCGTTCTAAACAAACCTATGAACCATCTGAGTCACATTCGGCTAAACGTGCTCCCAGATGAACCAATTGGTATCTCTATGTGTCCATGTTCCCCTGTCTTAGCTTTTCCCATCACAACTGAGTACGTACGTTGGTGGTAGCTTTGTTTCTCTATTGACGTAGCGAAGTACTTTTCATGTCACGGTGCTTCCATCTAGTAGTTCTTCTTCGACCCGCTAGTTTTAATCAATATCAACACCTCTGTCTATTGTCCTTATCGCCGCAGTATATGTATATGGTGGACTATTTGTTGCTTGTGCAACTTTTGGTACGCCTATATGGGGTGAAGCAAAATTCTCTCCTGCCAGAGAGTAGTCTTGCTATAAGTAGGTACACTCAAGGTATGCCGTACTGTCGCTACATGTGCTGTTAGGTGTTCCCCCTTTGGATCTTGAGGTGATTCGTCAATGAATTGCCTACAAGATCAAGAAGTGTCTGCCTCTTTCATCATCTGACTGGGTCCATAGTGACGAACTTGAAGGGTTGAATTCTCGTGATTGGAAAAAGGTTTTGGTTGATCATGCTTCATCTAAGTGGCAGCTAAGGTGGAACGCTAGTGAGACGGGAAGGGTAACTTTTGAGTTTCTGCCGGATGTCTCATTGGCTGCAGGAAAAGATGAACAGTGGGTTTCACTTTACATGGGTTACCTTATGACTGGTCATGGTTCTCTAAATGCATTTCTGCATAAGAGAAGTCTGGCTAGTTCTGAGGTGTGCGCATGTGGTGAGCCCTACGAAGATTGGGAACACGTTTTGTATTGCTATCCACTCTTTGCTGATATCAGGGACCTCCATGCTATGGTCATTGACTGCGGGGCTAACACACGTGATTTCAGTAGGGACTTATTTACCAGAGACACTGCTGAAAGCTTTGGTACGTTTGCTGAAGAGGTATTTAAAAGGCGCAGATTGGCGCCAAGAGTAGTTGATGTTTTTGTTTTCTCATGTATGAGGTTGCCAGGCCTCGGGCTATAAGGAGTCCATTTGGTAGTAGCCTGAACGGTTGCGAAGTTCCACCGAAAGCTATATTCTGGTACCTACCACGGGAGACAGGATCCCCTGTATTAGGTCGATTTTCTGATGACTTGTCAGCAGTCGGCTTAGCGCAGCCTGTCTGAGGAGTAGGCCCCCTAGTGGGAGTATCGTGGTGGCTGTGGTTGCCCAAAATCGCCCGAACATAAGTGTTATTGCACACAAGAGGTGTTAGATACGCCTCGCTGTCTAGCAAGGAGTGTAGTTCATGCCTTATACATGACTATGAAATTGCACTGGGGTAGTACTGTACTGTCCTGTGGCGTAGTCAAAGCCTTTCTTTTGACCCCTTCGTAAAGCACTCCATTTAATTTTTTGTCCTTACCGGAGTATTTTTCTTTGGTCCGTTTATTTGCGTATCTTCAACCAACACGTTAGCCACAATTGAAGGTTACTCTTGAACTTAAGGGTCCATATCTGTAGTCCTAGCATGTAGCCCAATGGAACGCTGTCCACGACTAAGGATCGTCAGCGAAGCTAATTATTTGTAATTATTTGCCTCAGCTAATAAAATGTCGTCGTAAATCAGGTTTTACAAAAGCGGAACTAGTGCGAGAAGTCTTACGGAACGAAACCTGTGGCGCTCTACTTTCGTCTACCTACACCTTCGTCATCTAAACATCGAATACAAGCAAGAAGGCTTATCGTTGTCACCAAACCCAAATATCTTGAACGACGCTGTAGTCCCAGTCATAGAACGTATCGTCAACAAGACCGGTCGTAGGACGAACCCTTGAGGGACACCATACGTGACTCTGAAATTTTATAACAATAGCGATGAGGAGAAGACAGTGTATCTAACTCACTTCGGCAGCTTCAGTCATCAAATAATACCATAGATTAAACTCTATAGCCAGGGTACCTAGTGGGTAGCCTTGTGGAACACTACTTGTCAATTATCTTGAAGGTGCTCATAGAATATCGTACAGTGCAGTACAGTATTAACATTAGCAAATAGCTTTGGAAAAAGCAGTCATTGATGAAGTAATATACTAAGAAAAGTCAGTTATCTTGAACGAGTCTTATGGGGTCTCCAGCCTCAGTTCAATAGTGAGCCTTGTGTAGAAAGTGAAACCTATGATAACATCGATCGTAACACTTTTAAAAGTTTAACAGACTATACAGAATAGCTTACAAAACTAGAATTCTCGCAATATAAACGCACTAAGAATATCCTTCTCTTGATTCTTAGACCTTAGATACTGAACCCCCCAAAAGCCTTGGTGACAAATGCTCTGCGCGATAAAACTTTGCAGGTATTCTAGCGGTTCCAAATTCTATTTTACTGGTAGATGTGCTGATGCAACCCCTATATTCGGTCGGAGTTGTCGGTAATTTTCACATTTTTGTTCGGTGGCGTCCTGAGACTGTATATGTCTGACAGCTCGCTCTAGAAACCCTATAAGCATACACCTACATCTGATTATCGGCCTCATTTAGCCTCACTCGTGCTGATGTAGGATTTTTCATTTTTCCCTTATGCAAAATCAAAGGTCGAACATATTCTCATACGTCAAATTGTAGAAGCAACAGCAAAAGAAAAGGAAAACCCTTTCTGCCTTTGGAAAAGGACTAAACTCAATTTCTTTCATCCGTCATATAGCCTGTCAAAAGCAAACGCTATTCATAATGTACTTCGTATCAAGTTCCAGCCTTAATGGTTAAACAAAAAAATAATAATAGCCCAACTCCAACCCTTAGAACGGCCACTGGGAAGAAATATTCTTAAATTTACCCCTTTAACATAAAACATCGTCGTCTGTGACATCAAAAACACTCGCTCCACCATTCACCCAGCAAGGACGAATACAAAATATACACCGCCACCCACCGCACATCACTTTCATAATAATATTACGTTTAATAAAGAGAAACCCCATCTGGTGTGATTGGGTAACATGTCACATTATCTGCCCCGGAAAAACAAACGCAAAGGACAACACACACACACATACACAGACGCACAGCCACACAGGCAGCCAAAGAGCTGGTACTAATGGGAATACGAAGGTTTATACCAAAAAGGATGTGCGACAACGATGAAGAAGCAACATGTAGCAAATCCTCGGTTGTTATGACGCGCCAGGATCATATTCCAATACACAGGCCACATTTGCAAAATGATACCGAACAATTTTCCAAGACCCCGCAACGTAGGATGAAAGTGGTGATTGTGTACACAAAAATCAACATTCACCGCCCCCTAGAGTGTCCTTCGTGATATACCACTCCGCCGTGCCAGCCGTCAGGCAAAAACAAATTCAAGTTTCATTTTAAAAGTGTTTTGGCCCCGGACAAAAAATATCAAATAACCCGAACCCACTGCGGCATGGGGTGAGAAGCGAATTGTCTTATACTCGTTGCGATATTCCTACCGCCCGCAGGGCCCTTGGGTTGTTATAACACTATGGCAACCTTTCCATGCGAAATGACTTTTTCTCGATACACAATGCGCGCGTTAAGCTAAAAGCATGCGAATATCATCCACCACCAATCCACCATCACCCTCGTCAGAATGGAAATGTACTAGTATAGGTTAGGTCCCTATACTTTTGGTTCTGTGTTCGCAGCGAATAAAGGATCTCGCGCGCTCGCAAGAAGGATTCCCTTCGGGAAGTCGGTTGACTACATGGAGATGGTGCGGGACAGTAGATATACGTAGATGCGAAGGCGACGTCGGGTATCTTGAAATATTGACGCTATAAACGAAAAAGTATTTCGTATAACGATACTGCTTCTGGAATAGCCAAAGTATGGATATGGCCGGGAAATTTACATGCGGAATATGGCGTGTGCGATGGTATGCGGGGGTGGGAAGAATGAATTGCGAAATGGCACATTCGGATACTCTTACCAATAAAGTTAACAAGTTATGTGCGGTGCTGCAAATTTGATAGTTTTATTTTTTTGATTATTTGGCGTTGGAAAATGGCAACTCGAAGTATACTATACCCGACCTAGATGTCTATTGGGAGTGCACGGTATTGACGCTAAGTGACAGTAAACTGAGTATTTGCGGGCGTGGTCGTTGAAATTGCAAGTCCTCTCTTATTTTGCATTTAATTTACATATACATATACGAAGAGCAGGAAAGTGAGCAAGAAAATAATAGTCTAAACGGACGTACCGAGACTTCGAGTGATTTGCCCTTCAACCCGAATAATAATGTTGGGGCATTTAAATGGGGTGCATGCAATAACGCCCAGTGCAATAAATCCCATGGGCGTTATTGCACATCCAAAATGCAATAATTATTACACTTTTTTACGCAAAACAAATTAAATTTTTTTTTGTATTTTTTATTGGAATATTTTAATATGGCTTTCAACTATTTCCCATTCCAAGAAATAATTTTCCTTGTTGATGATACACTGGAAAAACTCATCAAGTGAAATTTTGTTGTTTTTCAGATGATCGGTTAAGTCCTGTAGGTAGACGTTTTTCTTTCATCTTTTACGTTCTTTTTTTCTGGAACTAACTAACTGCCCACGGGCGTTATTGCACTGGGCGTTATTGCATGCACCCTTTAAATGTTTCAAAAAATTGCCACAAAAATGCAAAATCTATATGCTGATGACATTTGGCAGGACATTGGCGAAATGCTTTCGGTGATATTGTGACTGAAGCTTATTCTTATTTCACTTTGACCAAGTGTAATAACGCCAACAAAATTTGAGTAATAAGACCAAGTTGGTCGTATTTCACTTTGCTAAAGCGCAATAAGACCAACTTCAAATAAAACTATTGAATTTGTACTCGACCTTATACCTTGATATCGGGCACAGCGACCTATCGCTTATAACGACCAAATTCGCTAGTCCCTTGTCGTTATAACCGATTTTGACTGCAGTCTGCTTTCCTTGCAGATCTTTAAAACTGGCCAAGAAGTGCATTTAAAGCTAATTGAAGACGCTTTAGGAAAAAAAGGAAAGCCAACGGTTTCTTTGTGATGTCTTGGGTGATATGCATAAATCTTGAATGAATTAGAAAAATTAAAAGGGTTTTAAATAATAAATTTTTGTACATTTCAGAAATAGAACAACTGTATAAATTTGAATTATTGAACTATTATTTTCTCAAATTCAAAAAAAAATCGTTTAACATAACTTGTGCTGATTAAAATTTAATATGAATGTTAAAAGCATTTTTGAATTTTAGAAAATAATAGCTTTAAATTCGCGCAATTCGCCTTATTTCACTCACCTAAAGTGAAATTAAACCAAATTCATATTTTGAAAGCGCAATAAAACCAACTTGGCGTTATTGCACTTTGTCGAAGTGAAATAAAGCCAACTGTTGAAAGTTGGCTTTATTACACTTTTGAAAAACGTAATAAGGCCAACTTTGAGAAGTTGGTCTTATTTCACTTGGCGTTATTTCACGGCACCCTTTGGGGGCGTGCCACGCCCAAACGGTAAGAGACCGCCAACTTTTTTTTGCATATTTGAGCTCTGCGCATTAAAGTCAATCGGAATAAACAAAAAAAAAGTATTTTTTTCGAATGGGCAGTAAAGTATAATCTAGCCTTCTGAAACAACTGTCGAACCTTGTCGTGCTAATTCGTCTGCTTTCCCATTGCCTAAGGCATTTAACCCACATATGGACACAGACAATCGAATAGAACTCTGATAAAAATACCCAGAGCCGAAGCCTTTGTACACCTCGACCTCAAAGACTTTAGATGAGTATTTACATATAGAACCCTCCACTAAGCAAATCAGCTTCTTATTGATTACCACAATAACTGGATGCAAATCTATTCTCATCGGAATACTTTTCTTAGTTGCCCCAAGGAAGGATTTATACTTTTCTTAAAGTTAAGTTGCCTCTTTGCTTATCATATATGCAGTAGGATGGAACTTCCTACAGTGTCAGACAAAAAGAAATACATTTTATTTGATCGTGTTAAATTTTGGTCTATAGCTCAGCTTCTGAATGATGCAGGAGCTTAAAATATTGAAATAAGTGTTTTCTATCTCTCAATGGTCAAGTTGAAGGCAGTGAAGTCAGAAAAAAAAATAAATTTGTTTCAAAAACTCCTCCAAAAAGGAGGCGTGGCAATGAAAGGGTTAGCTTAGCCTTCAGGGAGTCTTAAGAAATATAATGTTCTTCGAAATCTGTCCAGAAGTTTTGACGTAAACCGCGAACATACCTACATTCATCAACCAGGTCAAATTTATCCTGTCAAAGATACAACTCTCAACATTGAATGGAACAGAAAATAAAAGTCGACAGCTATCGCTTCGAAAAATTTGTCAAAGGCAACATATCAGAAATAACTCGAATGCTTAGACTTGCCTGTCGATTATTCATTGCCCAATTAGGTATGCAATGATCACTCACAACTTCGGCCAGAGTGATAGCATTTGGTTGTGGCACATGATACAAAGGGAGGGTAGGCCAATCTTTGCCATCGTCATACGGCATATTTCAGATTCTTGACGAACCTTTACCGCTGAGAGACACCGGGAAGGTAATTTTATCGCGTGTAGGGTAATGTTAGGTTAGTTTTAAGGTAGATTAGGTTTAGATTAGGGATTATTTTAGTTTCTAGTTTAGTTAGGTATAGAATAGGTTAGCATAATTAGAATCGCGACACCTTCCTGGTCTTTTTCAGTGGTAGCGGTACAGATACTTGATGAGTTTTCTTTTCCTTCCTTTCCTGTCACATCTAACTTTAACTTTTCTGTATTTTTTTTTGTCCGTCTGCAGTCTAATTAAAGTAACTTTCTTCCTCTTTAGTTTTCTCTTTTTGTTTTCTGGCACGCTACAAAAGTGTATTGAGCTAAGATGTATGGTAAGTGGGCAAGAACAACCCCCGACCGACGAGCTTTAGCCGAGCAACCGCAAGCGTGCCACGCCTTTCTCACCTGCATCAAAGTTGCCCCCGTGGCTCAATCTAGACTCACAACAATGGCTCCCAACGTGGGGCCCGAAGATCCAGCCTTAAGTAACACGTGAATGTATAAGGGAATCACGTTTCAATGCACAACTTAAATAAATTAGCCAAAGTTAGCGCTAAGTGAAGACTTCCAAGACCTTCCTATATAATGTAGCTATAGCGTCAGCAGTCAGCTAAGTATAAAAATGTAAGATGGGATGCGAAGATTTAGAAAAGGCCATTGCGGTACGCTATTATTTAACCTTTACTTTAAACTTATGAGCCAACAAGGTGGTCTTATGTCTTTAATGAATTTAAATGACCATATCTGGCTATGGTTTGGTTTGCTTAAAAGTTAAAAACACTTAGACCAGCATAGGTCCACTGTAACACCACGAAGAACGAATCATTGGAGAAAGTTTGTCTCGTTGAGGCTTTTTAAGGTTCTTATGAATGCGCAAGAGGTTTCTGATGTCGGTGTTTGTCAAATTACATAAGACCTTGTATCTAATGGAAGGCGCCTAAGTAAAACTTCCTTCTATAGGAGGGTGCTGGACAGGAACAAAGAAAGTGAGGTATAGTTTCCTTTTCTTCTTCATCCATACAGCTTCTGCAAAAGTCGTTTTCAAAAAAGACTAACCTTACATCGTGCTCTCCTATCAGACTATGCCAAGTGATGACACCACAACTATTGGAATGGCAATATTCGGTCTGTTGAAATAGATCAAATTCTTAAAGCTCGCTAGACATATTGTGGCACTTGTCCACCTAGCATCCTTTTGGCGAGTTCATCGGCCTTATTCCTAATTCCCTGGAATGTCTATATGGCCGGGAACCCAAAATAGGTGAATGTTGAACTGTTCGGTCATCTCCTTCAGAGACGATCGACAGTCGAGAACTACTAAAGAAGTTATAAAGATTAAATCCAAAGATTTGAACGCAGCTTGGCTATCCGAAAATATACAGATATCTATAACGGATATCACATTTTTCTTCAGTCAAGATAAGACTTCCTTTTGGGTTTGTTGTTTGTATGACTTTCGGCCTCTATGATGTGGTTGACCTCTACGCTGTTTTCTGTCTCACTTGGTTGCTGCTCGAACTTGATTGCCTAATATTCGCCGGACGTGTATACCTACTCTGTAACCTTAGATACTTTCCTCACAACATAATTATATGGTGCCAAACATCAGCTCAGAAAGGCTATGTCTTATTTCTTCATATTGAATGGTTGCTGGTGTCCAGATTGTACACAATGAAGGGCATCTCCACTTCATCTAGTGTTTGTGACTCTTAGCCATCGGCATTCGTTGAAGTCACCTCACCATCACCAGGTCTTCTTGCCCAAGCAATGTTCTCCTTTAAGTCCTTCTGAGAACAAAAAAAACACATTTTTTTCAACCACTCGCTCAGCTTTAAAACTCTTTCAAACTTTATATAGCACTCACCTTCCTCATTAAGGTTGCACGTTTAATCAAATCCTCTATCCAGCTGCCTTCCCTCTACTTTCAGCATACGTTAATATTTGAAACTTGTGCACTGACCTATGAATGATTTCTAAAGAGACCATAAAAACGGTGTAGGTTTAGGTAGGTACCTATCTCAATCTCACTTCCGTTGCTCAAATATTTTCACACCATTCTCAGGGTTTATTGTTTTCGAAATGTTTCCCGCACATGTTTACGCTCACCACAGCATAGCCCGCAGCAGGAAGTGGATAATCTAACACATCCAACACACAAGAAGCACTTGAACTCTCGACGAACAAAAGGGTTCACCATCCCTCCCCATTCTCACCCCCGCCGTTACGAGTGCTATAATGAATCAAACAACTAGCAGCTAATTGGGAGAATCGCTTCAAAAGGCTAACTGTGCGCCTCTAGTGTATTTTTTTTGTTCGTTCGTCCTGGTTATGTTTTTTTTTTTTGCGTGCGCCCTCCCCACTCCTGGTTCCCCATTATTCCGCAACGTTACCTCGAGTGTGGCACTAGTATTTCAGAGTTTCACTATTTCATAGTTAGACAGAAGTGCAGTGGTATTCAACGGCACACCCGCTGTGCGGTGTGACTATGCTGGGGCACCATATAGCACACAAGGAGGCTGGCGAGAATCCCCAAGGGGTGGTTGGGAGGGAGGGACCTGCCCGCATTTCGGTTCGTCTTTCCGCTGTGTCAATATTTGCGCCCGGGTTAAATGCAGTGCATAATTAAAAATGCCACTGCAAGTGGCATGAGGTACCAATTTGTTGTTGCCCCTCAGCCCGTACGCTCCATTAAAGGAGCAGAAATGCCCGTTTAAATAAAAAGAATTCACTGGGTATACACAGAGTTTGGCGAAAAATTGTTAAATAAGCGCTGAAGCGCACGTTTGATGCTGCCTTTTGTAACAAGCGAACAACCACGTTCGTTTCCTATATAGGCGCCTCACTGAATTGTCAAAGTAAATTACGGAAATTCGCAGCATGACAACAACTGTCATCCGGTTCACTGAATCTGATGGTAGCAACATTTCCTGTCCACATACTGAAGTTTGAATATATATATATTTTTTTATTTGTCCGCTTCAATTCTACCTCGGGCCAGAGACTTCAAAAACCGCAGATCGTATGCCATTAACCATGGTTAAGCATGGCTAATTGCTGCACAAAGGGGGCTCCTATTTGGGGTTAATTTTTTTGAGGCTTCACTGTCAAGGGTATCGATTGCCGTAAAGTAACGCCCTTAAACATCAGCCCATTAATTGTCACAAATAACATTTTAATCTTGATTGGCCGAGGAAAGTATGCGAATTTGGTTAGAAGGGATTTTTTAACCGAGGGGGATTAAAATATTTTAATTAATTTATGGGGGTATAAAAAATGGTGACAAGGAATGTTAATCCGAACCTGTTGTGGTTGCTGTTCATAATACATATTTTAAATCTCGTTACATAAAACCTTGCATAATTTAACTGAGAGAAACAAAATGTGTGTTGATATTATAATTAATAATCTGTTAACAATGCATTTAAAGTGCGACCTAAAAAAAAAAAGAAACATTAAAACACAAAAAAAAAAGGTTGAATATTTGTTGTGGTGTAAAAATCGCATTTTATCTCGGGGCGAATTTTTTTTTTTGGAATTGGTTGGAATTAAATTTTGATTTGTTAACTAAAAAACATCAGGGTTGACTGTTGTTACAAATTTGGAAAGCCATAACCTACAATGGCCCAATTTGTGACTGATTTGTTCAGAGTTCTACGATTTCAAAAGGAGCGCAATACGATTTATAAAATATACAAAGATTCGTTACAAAATACAAATCCTAAAACGTCAGCATAAGAACAACTGGCTTAAGGCTATGACTACAAAATCCGGATACTGAAACAACATAACAATCGGGTTGGTGATGATATCTCCTTTTCCAAAATCCCCTTTTCAAAATCCCCTATTCCCTTACTCCAAAAGACCCTGAGAGAAAATTCCCACGGGACAAAATCTCCCTGTTTTAAATTTGGTGTTATTAATTCTGTCGCGCGACAGAGTGAGATACGTATAGGGGAGCATGCTGCCCTCCTGCAACCCCCCTGCTTGGGTTTACTGTCAGATATGCGGTATTTAATGTCGTTTTCCATTGGGCAAAAAGAAGCGTCCGGGAGCGTCCGGAATCAAGAAAATCACTTCTGAAACCGTTCCATTGGCGCAAAAAATACTCTTCTGTTGATTCTGAGGAGAGAATTTCGCTTCTCGATTTGAAGTCAGAATCCACTCGAGGAGCACTTACACAAGTGCATTTTATGCATTTTATACAAGCCAGCTGGCAGCAGCCATACAGTAATTTTTGACGTTTCACCAATACGTGAGTGTGGTCAGCCAGAAGCAGTTTTGTTGTTCCATTGGATTACGGAATGAGTGAATCCCCGAGTGAAACCAATGGAAAACGACATAAGAAAATGAATTTTAGTAGACTCAGTAACAATCTGCTTCTTGAGTTTTGGGATGACGTCTATTCGTGTAGCGATGTTTCGACTTCATACGCAATATTTATTGATTGCCTTAAGAAACATATTTATAACTGCTACTCTTTCTTAACTCCGAAAAAATTGAGCAAAAGACTCAAGCCCTGGATCACTAGGGACTTAGTGAATAAAGTCAATGCCAAAAATAAACTTAGATTGAAATGCTATAGATACCCTAGGAATATGAAATTAAAAAGTAAATACACTAAATTATGCGCTGAACTAAAAAAGAAGATTCCAATTTGTCGTGATACCTGTTACCGTAAATGTTTTGATTTTACCAGAGGAAACCTTAGACACGAATGGAAAATAGTGAACAGCTTACTTAATAAATCTTCTTCCTCAAAAAAACCTTATTCTTTGCGTATCGGTAACTGTTTAGTTTCTGACAAATAAGAAATCGCTGAAGCATTTAACGACTATTACACAAATATTGCCAGTAGTCTTCAACCCAGTCCAATGAATTCCTCTTGTGATCTCTGTATGTGTCCTGAACCATTTCAAAGAAATAGCTTTGTTTACAAACCTATAACATCTCTTGAATTGTTTAAAGCTATTCGCAGCTTAAAAAATACAAATTCTCGTGCCGCAGATGGTATCTCAAGTCTGTTATTGCATGGTTCATAGTGGATGTATTAACGGACATCTTCAATGGGTGTGTTTTTGCAGGGGTCTTTCCCGAAGAACTTAAGCGGCCCATAGACACCACACTTGTGTCTGCACCGGTGTATTGACACCGGTGTTGCATTCCGCCATACACATCACACCGATCGAGACACCAACACCAAAAATCAAAAACTTTTGATTTTACTCGCACCGTGTCTGACACCGAAATCGGTGTGCGCACCAGCCCACACACAGCACACATTTCCGTACACCGCCACCGGTGCAGACACAAGTGTAGTGTCTATGGGCCGCTTTAAGTGTGCTGATGTTATACCTTTGTTCAAAAAAGGTTCTGCTGTAGAACTGTGTAACTACAGGCCTATTTCTCTCCTCCCTGTGCTCAGTAAGATTTTTGAAAAACTACTGAAAGACAGAATAGTATATTTTTTAGACAGCATCAAGTACTTTAGTCCTATACAGTTTGGCTTTCGGAAGGGCAAATCTACAGAAGATGCTCTACTGCAGTTCTGTACCCAAACAATGTCTAATCTTGATGGTAAAAAGTGTACAGCTGGCTTGTTCATTGATATTACTAAAGCCTTTGACATGGTCGATCACAATATTTTGGTTGGAAAACTGGAAAAGGCTGGATTTCGAGGTTTTATGCTTGATTGGTTTAAGTCTTATCTAAAAAATAGGTCACAAAGTGTGAAAATTGATGAGATAAGGAGCGAAATAAAAATGTTTAACATGGGTGTACCTCAAGGCTCTGTCTTGGGTCCAATTTTATTTCTCATCTACATCAACTCACTCTTTGCACTTGACTTCAAAGGCTCACCAACTGCTTTCGCGGATGACATAGGTTTTTCATATGGTCCGAATTGTCCTTTGGAACTCGTTGCTGACATCAATTGGGACTTGAATTTGTTGAGAATCTGGTTTGAGAATCATAAGTTGTTAATAAGCTCCAAAACTAAAATAATGTATTTCACTCTGTCACCAGTAAAAAGTTTAGGGGCCAATTTCCACTTCCATGCACCTGTGTGTCAAAAATTCAGATTTACCAATTGCAACTGTACGCATAAACCTACTACTCCCACATTTTGTAGTACTCTTAGTTGTAGCGATAACGGTTTTCTTATCGAGGCAGTAGATGAATATAAGTATCTAGGGCTTATTATCGATTCCCATATGAGTTTTACGAACCACACGGAATCTTTGAGGAACTATTTACGTTCCACTCTGAGATACTTTTATTATTTGCGAAATGTCTGCTCTACAATTCTTCTAAAGAAAATCTACTATGGTATTTTTCACTCCAAGCTGCAATATGGAATTTCTTGTTGGGGAGGTGCTTATCGTAACAAAATACAACCTCTATTAGTTTTACAGAAGCATATATTAAGAAAATTATGTCAAAAACCTGTTAGATATCCTAGTTTTCCTTTGTTCTGTGACCTAAAAATCCTTCCTGTTCGCCATCTATATTGTTTTAAAGTATTGAAGTCATTCTTCATGAAATCTGGTAATCGAAATTTTCGATTAATTTCTAATTACAATTTACGTGGAAACTTTTCGTGTTTGGTATCTGTTCCATTTGCTCGTACTACTGCATACCGTAATTTTTATTCCGTTTTGTCTTTTCGGCTATTTAATAAACTTCCACAGTCTATCAAAGCAATAACAACACCTGGAATGTTTTTAAAATGTGTGAAAAATTGGCTTTTAAATCTCAACTACGCTAGCTTAGACTCTCTTACTTTCGACATTCCGATTTAACTCTTACTTAAATTTCTTTGTTTTCTTTGATCATTATTTATGAATTTAATTTAGTTTTTTTTTCTTCATCCTGTTTTCTTTTTTTTTATTGAATTTCACAACTTTGATGTTTATGGCCACCCCATCATAAACTTAAATTTAAATTTCATTAATTGTTTGAAGTGGCATTCAAAACTATTTTCACTACTTTTGTTAGTAAAATATAGAATGTCTCAACTTTTCATATAATTTTATCATTTTAATGAATATTATTGTACTTGAATTATACTTTATAATATTATATGAAATAAAATGTATCTATCTATTTATGTGGTAAATTGGGTATATGCAAAGTTTATATTATGTTGTTTGCTTAATTTTACTGCCAAAACTAGGCGTTTAAAAAACGGATAGATTCTAAACTAACAGGGGATTTTAACGAAGGATTTAATAAGTACCTATGTATGTAAAAGGGGGATTTTGGCATAGGGGATTTTGTCCCGGAAGATTTTGTAAAAAGAGATAAAAAAAAGAGAGATTATGTCCAATAAGGGATTTTGGAAAAGGAGATCCCGTTTTCTTAATCTGCACAAACGAACGAGTTTGGCAGGAAAGCCGAAACGTGACATTGCTTTGTATAGCTCGTCCCTATAATAGGCTATCATAGGCGACTTTAAAGTTGATAAAAATGTGGTGTGTATCGATCTGAAATTCGTGAGTTTTTTCTAAGATCTGTCGGAGTGTGAAAATTTGGTCGATGATGGTAGACTTTCCTGGCCTAAAATCGCACTGATATGGGCCGATCAGGTTGTTGGCGAAAGGTTTTAGACGTTCACACAGTATCGCCGAAAAGATTTTATATGCGACATTCAGAAGACTTATTCCGATGACAGCTCGTTATAAATATTATACCAGCGTGGACCCTACTGGTATTAAAGATGCTTATCTTCATGTCCCTTCTTCCTGTGATTACCCGACGCCGTCCAGCTATCCTGATATCCTCAAAAACCTGGTAAGGTCAGAAAGTTCTTGTATTCTGTTCCTCAAGTAACACAGACTCCGACATTTTCGGTTAGAGTGAGGTGTGTCCTAATGGACCTCTTCATCTCCGCAGCCTCTATATGTTTCATTGTATATGGATTCTTAAGAAGTCTACTATAACCCGTAGACAGCGATGACCTGTCAAAGTGTAGAAGTTTGATGGTGCGTCCTGTGACATATTCTGGCCAGTTCTTCCGTGAAACTTCACAGGTCGTTAGATCTTTCCACCTGTTGTTGGGTTTCATATGAATCTTGTTCTCCACTCGTTCTCTAAGATTACAGAGTAGTGGCTTGATCGACTGTTGCAGACCCATTTCTCGCCAGTTCATCAGCCATCTCATTACCCAGCAGAGATTCGTGGTTTGCTGTGAACAAAGAACCTTGATCTCTTCGCGGATGCGGTGAACTAGCTTGGATTTTATTTCAATAGCCGAGATAACCGCCTACCTGGCAATTGCTTTGTGGTATTGCTAACAATGACATCTTACTTACAATGACATAAGCTCTGCTTGAAAGACACTGCTGCTATCAGGAACACTGATTACTAATAGTTTATATTTAATTTTTCCGAGAATATACCGGCAAATGTACCACAGTTCATTTTTGATCTATCTGTGTAGATGAATAACGATTTCCTCTTCGTTTGTTCATTTATGTTCCTTTCAGCCTACTCAAAAAAGAGCAAGGGAATTGTCCAACAAAATCTAGATGGGGAGACATATAGTCAGAAGTGACAACGTTACCGATAGACAGATACAACTTTGAGGTGGTTAGGGACTTTCTCTACCTCGGCTCCGCTACAAACTCTGACAATGACACCACATCAGAAATCAAACGAAGAATTACACTTGCCAACTGACTGCTTCTTTTGGCCTAAGAATAAGAAAGCAACTGGCTAGTAAGGCCTTGTCAAGAAACACTAAATATACTCTATATATGACCCTCATCATCCCAGTCCTGCTCTATGGCACAGAAGCATGGACCCTAGCAAAGGCGGATGAAGCTCTTCTTGGTCGATTCGAACGCAAAATTCTTCGAGTGATTTTCGGTCCCGTTTCCTTTGAGGTGCTTTGGAGGAGGTAATTTAACAGCTGTATAAGCTGTACAGCGACATCGACCTGTTCAGAAAACTCCGGATTGTAGCGCCATACCTAAGTAAGTAAGACAACGTTCCAAAAGTATTTTTCTAGAATCTGCACATTGCCAAAATTGCATGGATATCAAGTGTTAGTGTTGACCTTGAGTCACTTTTGGTAACACATTCCTCCTCCAGAGATCTGGTGATCTCTTGCGATTTTAGCCGTCCGACGTCCAACTTCCTCACAGTATTTACTTGTCTTGGCGGTGTTCAGGATATCCGAAGGCGTACCTTGGCTACGACAAGGTAGTGGTCCGAGTCAATGTTGGCCCCTCGGAACGTAAGGACACCAATACTGAAGAAGTGCCTTGCGTCGATCGCAATGCGGTCAATCTGGTTGACGGTTGATTGATCGGGAGATCTCCATGTGCCTTTGTGAATATCGAGATGCGGGAACCGCGTATTTGCTATGACACCATTTCGCCCCGCCGCGAAGTCGATCAGCCTAAATCCGTTATCGGAGGTGGTGTCGTGTAGGCTGTACCTTCCGAAAGTACTACCAAAGATGCCCTCTCTTCCTATCTTTGCATTAAAATCACCTAGGACAATTTTAATGTCATAGTAAGGGCACTGGTCATATGTCTTGTCCAAGAGCACGTAGAACCTCTCTTTGGTGTCGTCGTCTTTCTCCTCCGTGGGGGCATGGCCGCATATTAGGCTAATGTTGGCGAATTTGATGCGAATTGTCGTGAGGCGCTCCTTCACGCAGCTGAAACTTAAGACTTCTTGCCTAAGACTTCCGCCAACGACGAATCCACATCCAAATAAGCGCTGTTTTTGTTGCCGATAGCAGTCGCCATAGTAAATATCGTTTTTCATTTTCTTCTTGCCCGGTCCATCCCATCGCACTTCTTGGATAGCGGTTAAGTCTGATTTATAGCGTTCAGGGCCTCCGTTCGGCTGCATGTGGTCTGTTAAGGGACCTAACATTCCACGTGCAGATCCGAAATTCGTTGTCCTTTATTCGTTTGCCAGGTTCGTCAACAGTAAAATCATCCGTATCCGAGGCTTGTTGTTGTTTCGGAACTTTTGTTGTTTTCCGCAGTCGGGCAGTTACCCCGGCGTACAACCACCAAACTGGAGAGTTCTAGGTTTAACAAATTCAGCCCAAAAGTGTTTATCCAACTCTCAATATTTTGTGATCGTCTGACAACGATTCGTCAGTATATGTAATTGCCGTGGAAAGGCTTCTCTGTTAAGACAGATAGGACATCAAATTCCTTTCGCCAATAAAACAAAATCTCACCTAGATCCCATAAAGGATATCGGTTACGAGAAGCTACGCCATAAGATCATACCTACACACCAACTGTGTGTAGCTACTAATAAGGTAAATAAAAAAAACTCCAACTGTCATATGATCGATGATATAATATGTACCTACCCCATTTCAATTCTAAGTACTAGGTGTTTCTTACCCTTAATCAACATTTGCAATTTTTAACTGATGGTAGGGCAAAAGACTGCTAATTGAAGAATACAAAAAATGTCATTATGCCTTAAAAAAAAAAATTAATGAAGTCATCAATCTAAGGTCTTCAAAATCTTCACAAACAGCTCATTATTTAGAGGAAGTTAACAAAAAAAAAAAAAAAACATAGTCACTTCCCTCTTTTGCAAAGTACCTCCTTAAGATTTATTCTCGCGCACGCCCCGCTTTTATAAATTGTTGTTCCAATAACTCCTTCTCGTATATCAAAGGAATAAATTGATGCTACTCCTATTCGCTATACCTACATAATTTAGAGATATACCCACCAACACCATCGCCTCTGCACCCGCGGGGCACTAAATCAACCTCAATTTACAGCCAGCTACCTTTGTATAGTCTACGCAGTAAATTAACACAGGCTACGAGGATAATAAGCTAATTAAGCCGAATATAGCTGAAAGTTCATCTCATTTGTTTGCCCAGATCCAGGGCAAAAGCTGTTCACCAATTTTATGGCTACACTAAGGCCAAAGCTATCAGTTATTCCTCGCCATCCACCTTCGAGACTTGAGTCTATTATGTTGTCCCGCCATTTATCTGTAATCAATACAATCCGAGCTATTATATTGTCGATATAATTTAGAGATAGGTAAGTCATTGTCGAAGTATGTATAGTGTGCGCGTTATTGTCTGTGTGCAGTGATTGAATGAATTAATGTATCTTAATTTTGCGCACCTTATATCAACATAAAGCTTCTTATCTATTTATGTTCTCTCACTGATTCCATTCATTTTATGTGTCTTCATTAGGCGTCCGGATGTTGGATGGCAGCGTTAATGATGCTGTCGAAGCGAAAGCACTTAGCTTGAATCCACAACATATCGATATTTATAGCGCCTCTTGGGGACCTGAAGATGATGGTTCGACGGTTGATGGTCCTGGCCCATTGGCAAGGCGTGCATTCATCTATGGAGTTACGAGCGGCCGCCAGGGTAAAGGTTCAATATTTGTATGGGCCTCAGGCAACGGTGGACGCTATACGGACTCGTGCAACTGTGATGGATACACAAATTCAATATTCACGCTATCAATATCGAGCGCTACACAAGGAGGGTAAGTTCCCAACACGCTTGCAATTGTTTTCATTAGATTAATGTTGTTTTATGATCATTTCTTTACGGCGCGGCGGAATATCTTGATGAATATGTTTCGTAGCGTTTACTGTGATTTTGATTTTATGGTTATCTGGCTATAACTATGGATCGAACTTTTCGGGAATATAGTTTCAAAGGTTGAGATTATTTCTTTTATTATCCGATGTCCCGATGACTTCGTATCGTGTTTGTCGTCTTGCGTATGTTGTATATAGATTCGCATGGCAGTAATGAGAGAGATGGTGGCTGGTTTGTTTTAAGGGGATATATTTCTAAATCCGTCATAATGAACTACGTTGTGGACAATAAATTTCCAACAATCAGATCAGATGAATGAGCCATTTTGATGATGGATATTAACAACCCCAATTGATCGGCATTTGCGTGGAGCAAATATTCTTAAGCAAATATTTTTGTGAAGCTCCAGTACTTTAGTTGTTCAAATACAAATCCAAAGTAACGACTTATTCTGAGCAAATAATAGCCACTTTCGTGACTTTTTCTTCACTATTAGACCTGCTACCTTAGGAACACATATTTTTATACTTATACATATGTATTTCTCATTACATTGTTTTCAACTAAACATTTTATCAACAGAAATGGTACTGATGTTTCAAATCCATGTATTTATATAAAAATTAATTGCTGTTCGTTAGTCTCGCTAAAACTCGAGAACGGTTGGACCGATTTGGCTAATTTTGGTGTTAAATTATTTGTGGAAGTCCAGAGAAGGTTTAAAAGGTAAAAAATTGGACAAAGGGGCGTGGCACCTCCCATACAAAAAAAACATTCAAAATCTTATGTCTCTAAAACCACTGAATCGATTGAGTTCAAATTGACAGACAATTTTAGGTATTGGCTCATGAGTATTCCTGTCAAAATGGGGCAAAGGAGCGTGGCACCCTATATACCTCCTATATATGTAGGTACAAAAAACATCTTCTATGGGGTGAAATTCTATGACGTATAATCTCGATAACCGCTGGGCCGATTTTCAACATTTTTTTTATATTTTGTTTGTATTGCTGTATTTCAGGAATAGGCAGAAAGAAAATTCTACCAAATCGATTTATTCTCATTTCTCGCATTTTACGAAAGAACATTATTATCTAAGACCTAAGCAATACAATTCCTGGGCACGGGCAAAGCCGGGCGGGTACAGCTAGTACTTAATAATAAAGGGTGTTTTTTTTAGAGGTTTGGTTTTTAATCTGTTTCTACAGATTAAAGTTGATTTGTGGTACGTTTTGCCATTTTACGATGAATAGATGAACGCCAGGACAACGCGTGCAAATTGTACAAACTTATTTGGAAAACCATGGTTCGGTTCGCCAAACTTATCGTACGCTACGTCCATTTTACGGTCGACATAATCGTCCACCTGAGCAAGTTATTCGGAACTCGAAGAATCGTTTTCGCACTACGTACAATTACACTCCAGTTCCAGTGGATAATAGGCATCCCCAAAGACCACAAATAGTGTATGCGCCGATTCGCCGTCGTGCACTTGGAGCTATGACCAACCACTTTGTCGAAGATTTTACGGAAAGATCTTGGCTTAAAAGCTTATATGATTCAGCTTGTGTAAGAGTTGAAACCGCGTGACCATTATACGCGTCGTATAGGTTCGGTGAATGGGCCAACAATCAGCTTGATCCTCATTTTCAACGCAAAATTTTGTTCTTCGATGAGTGCCATTTTTGGTTAAATGGACAAGCAAAATTGCCAAATTTGGAGTGGAGAAAACCCAGAAGCCTTTGTCGAAACGCCTTTACATCCATTAAAACTCACTGTTTGGTGTGCTTTATGGGCTGCTGGAATAAGCGGCCCATATTACTTTAAGAACGATGCCGGCCAGAATGTTACCATCAATGAAGAGTGCTATAGAAACATGATTTCTGACTTCTTCGTTCCTTAGTTGAATTCTATTGACGTGACAGAGCTTTGGATTCAATTAGATGGCGCAATATGCCACACGGCGCGTGACACCATCAATTTATTATGTGAAACATTTGCTGAGGGCTTAATTTCGAGTAATGAACCTTGTGAACTGGTCACACCTTTAGATTATTTTCTTTGGGGGTACCTATATATTGAGTCACTATTCTATGCCGATAAACCAGAGACGTTGGACGATTTGAAAGTCAACATTTGTCGTCTAATTGCTGATATACGGCCCCAGTTGCTCGCTAAAGATGTCAAAAATTGGACTTCACGATTGCGCTTCACTCGAACTAGACGTGACGCATATGCCCGAAATCTTTTTTAAACAGTATTTACAGGCATAAAATTATCTATTATCTAAGACATTAACATTAGATTCAAGTGTATAATTTCATATTGAATTTGTATACCTCTAAAAAAAACACACTTTATAAATAAACTACCTGTATCTACCCGCCCGACTTTGCATGTGCCAATGAAAGGCGGGGCTAAAATTATGTTCTTTATCTATCAAGACAATGCAATTCAAAATTTAAAACTTTAGCTTCCGCATGAGTGTCGATGTCGAGAATTAAAGTTTGTGGCATTTTTTTTTTAATTGGAAAGTGCCTCTCCCCTTTTGTATGATCCCGTCCGTATTATATTAAATGCCTTTTAATGGCAATAGAAGTCTATTTATCAAATTTTAAGGCTAAAGATGCCATAAATGTAAAGATACCTAGTGTGATTTTGAGATTTGGGTGTTCAGTGCCATCTAGCGGAAAACTTTAAAACTATGTATTGATTTACGTGCACTTTCACTTCATCTATCTTCTTCTATATAAATTCAAATTTAAATGCTGTTCGTTGGTCATCGCATTACTTGAGATTTGAGAACGGCTCAACCGGTCTAGAAAGAAGACATTTCAGAAAACCCCATGTGAATTTTGTATGCGAAAGATCCACGGCAAAACTCGAAAACCGATTGAGCTCAAATTTTGAGAAAAGGTATTTCTGTGAAGTTTGGTCAAAATTAAACAAAGGGGGTTGGCAAAACTACAAAAAAAATTACATTTCCATGGGAGCTAAAGTTCCTAAAATTTGGAACATTGATTATGCACTGTCTTGATAGACAAAAATATGTGTTTCTATACTCTGTCCAACAAAAATTGTCAGTACAGGGAAGAAAGGATGCTTGTCTCTCAGTCTGGTTGCAAAGACTTACATAAACCGGTCCCTCTTTAAAGCTCTCACAGGGTTGCCAGAGTTTGTATTATAAATCTCTATAAACCAGAGAGCAATACCATTAGGGTTGCCAACTTCCAATTTAAAACAAAAATATTACTGAACGAAATAAATTGCATTTCAATTTTCCTCAGCACCAAGCGGTAAGATACAAAATTACCATTCCTGATCATGAGCAAAGCCGTAACAAATATATTGTGTCAGTTTCAACTCAAGGTTTTCGAAATCAGTTTTCGAAATTCGAAGACAAGAAAATGCTTTTGGATATCGGAAATACCAATATTTCCTTTATAACTTTGTCAATTTTGCCTTTTCAATATTTAAAGCCACGATTAAACTTGTTGATTTGCCAAGTGAATGATTTCTCTTGATATGTTCACAGAATCTTCGAACTTGATGAGATGTCTTCTGAACCCAAATTACTTTTTAGGAAATATATTTATTTTCATGAATTTATTTTAGCTATTTTATGTTTAAGAACCCGTTCGAGGAGTTTACTGACTTTTGCCCAGTTGCACAGTCAGAGTTTAAACTCTCGTTTTGGTTTAAACCTTCGTTCAACAAATTTTCGGTTTCACTGTGTTCGTTTAAACCCAAAGTGGACTTCAACTCTGGGTTTAAGTTAAACGCCTGCATTCTGCCGTTTAAACTTTCGTTTCGCATTTTGAGGTTTATTTTGACAGCTGCCATTTCATACAGAGAGATGAGAGAGAGAATAAAAGAGATAAATTGTCTGGGTGCTACACTTCTTGAATTTATATGAGTGAAAACTAGAGTTATGATTAGTTTCAGCATCACTGCGGTAAACCCACTGTTAAAAAATGTCATCAGAAAATTTCAATAGATTTCCAACCAATATACTTTTCAAGGAAAAACCTTTTTTTTCATGTGAACATCAGGTAGATTTTAGCCCAAACATAATGTAGACAAGCGTAAATAGTACCTATTGAGGTTTTTTCAATACAAATTAATTATTTTAGTGTGTGGAAATGACGATTATTTTTTTGTAATGCTACTAGTGATTTCTTTAGATTCTTGGCGAACAAAATATATCATCTATACATACTCAAATCTTTCACCTTTTGTTTTGTCTGAAACAAGACACTACCTACTCTATGCTTTATACAATGCAATTTTTTTGTCCGATTTTGAACATACTTCTCGGAGTTCATACCATTTTTGTATACAGATCTAGATCATGATATAAATACTACAGATAGCGCAATGGTGATGATCAGTTTTTTTCGTTCTGCGCAGCTACGTCCGCAGACAAGTTGTAACGGAAGTTGTCCCTACCTTACAAGTTGCGATGTTATTGCACTCCCACCGATCTCTAGGAGCACAGGATTTCCTACAGAAATCGATGGGTTGTAAGGTAGGTTGTCCTGACAGAGAAGTGTGAGCAGGCATGCTTGCATACGCGCGACACTAGCTCGACGGAGGCGTGGGTTCTTACACTTACTGCCGGACGACCGCACATTTATTTCATGCCTATACAAAAAGATTTAAATTGGAACCACGAAACTAAAATGTTAGAATTACTACCGAACCGTTTCTAAGATCAGATGAAAAATGAAAACCGCGATAAAAAAAGATAAACATCTGCAAGACCTTGGGAAACCTAAGATGGAAATGGCTTCCCTAGCGTTACCCTCCCACAATCAATCACCCTTGCAGGGATGACGATCATCCTTGGCTAATGCTCCGCTAAATCTTGCATTAGCCCCTTATTCAAAGACGAGCAATTCCTTAAGAATTACTCATTGAATCCATCACCGATGGACTACCCACAAATCACTTCCCAAAAGCACTAGACGAATTCTCAATTAAAAATCATCATGATGTATCTCACGAATTAAAACAATCGATAATTCAGCATATTAAAGATACAGATAATTTTATTTAAAACTAAAAAAAAACTCCTAACACAGCATAGCTTAATGTAATTCCAATTCATATGGATAGCAAATGTGCGAATATTGCATAAGATATATATGTAGCACTCATAGATGCCGTAACAACAAAAAAAAAGGAATCTTTACGAGTACTTCAACTTTGGCTTTTCAATTAAAACATAATTGAAATTACGATTGATGTTCTCAATCGTGGTAACAAAAAAAAATTAGTAATCAAATAATATTCGTTAAAATGTTGTATGTTTCGTTTTGTTTTTGATAAATTAATTAGTTAAAATCAATCTTTGTTTTTCAATCTGTTCACGTATGTATGGGCATCGACAGATGCTTTTGACATAATTTTCCTTCTTATCACCCACTCAGTATGGTCAAAAAATGTAACTTAATAGCGTTAATCAAAACAAAATTCAGCGATGTATTATGATATATGTATATGTCAATGTAACCATACATTTATATTCGACTCTAACATTTCACTATTCTTAACAAAAAAAAGCTTTACCTTTCGACTAATTAAACTACACGAACAAAAAGCTCCTATCCAGTTCGTTCAATAAAAATGGAATTATATGTACTCACCGATTTTTATCATTAGTACTCTTTATTGTACCTTTAGTACCTTTAGTTGCTACAAATAATCCGCGAACTATAATGACGACTCCTATGGATGGTGTGCACAGCATTCATCGAAGTGTATGGTTGTTGTTACCTAAATTGGTTTGTGGAAAAACGAGAAATATTTATATCGAACGAACTTTACAAGATATATCTATTATTATCATTATCAAATACATACTTTGCTTTTGCGAAGGTGGGTGACATTACTAAAAAAAAAAATGCAATACCTATGCTGTGTTGTTTATACCCACAATACTTTTTGGAGTGCACCAACGCACATGCACTCATGTGTTGTTGCTGCTGACGATGGCTTGATCGTTTCGGTGGCCGCTGTTATCAGCCGCGGTTTTGCCGATGCCGATGATCGTGGCTGATAACACTTATCGCTGCTGATGCTGCATGCGAATGCGATTAGGACCACAGGAGAGCGACTGACGATGCTGTGGATTGATGGACGTTGCTTTGCTTTTCGTTGGGGAGAAGAAGTGTGGATACGCTGCGTTCACACTGTGCGGCTGATAATGCCTCTCGTGGTGAATCGCACTGAATCAACTGTTTGCTCCCGTGTTCTTCGTAGGGATCTGAACTCTCGATTTCACAGCCGGGTGGGGTGCGGATGTGGCTATTTTGCACACTTGAGAAGCACGGGGTGGCAGTGGAAAAAGAGCTTGTTGCTGTAGCGACAGTCAGCTCTCATATGATTGAGCTAGAAAGCGAGATGTTAATCAAGTCCTCAGCTGGTTTTGTGCGTGGGCGAAGGCTGAGGTGAGGGTGTTCGCATATACGACCACGTACACTACGGCTACGGCTTACCGAGCTGACAGCTGTTTTTATCGTTGAAGGGGGGTTTTTGAGCTACTGATAAAAAAATGTTCTCTCAGAGTAGGTACTTGATTGAGTGGCAAAAATGGTTACTTACACTGATCAAGGTCTCTTTCCACTGCTTATAGATGGTAATTAAAAATTCTACCGGGGGTGTGTGAAATGAGGGGCTGGAGAGTGACAGGGGCCGAGCTGGGTGGATAGCGTCGCAGCAGCCTCACTGCTACTGTAGGTTATGGCACACTTTGCAGCTATATTTGTTGGAATAAACTACACGTGAGATATAAGCGGATTTGCCCAAGTCAACAACAATGATTACCAGGTATTTGAGGTGGCGATTTTACACTGTCACAAAACTTAATTTGGCAATATCGCAGCTGGAGTCGGAGAAACGTATTCGTTCTCTTGTCTCTGCTCAGATGAAGGTGAGCTTCTCGAACCTCGATTCTTCGTGACGGATGGACGAACGTAATAATCGTTGATTAATTACCGCGTCTTGCAATATTCTTTAATTGCTCACTCACTTTGGTAGAGCATTCGAATATTTTACGATGCAATTCCGTCTCTTTACATAAAAAAATTAGCTTTCGGCCAAAACGTGGCGCGTAAAGTACTACTCGCGTTGGTGCCCAGTAAGAAAAAGAGCGTTTCGTATTTCACGAAATCGCAGGTAGCTACTCATCGAAAAGAGCAGGCAAAAAGGCGTCCCTTCCGCTCATGTAGTTGACGAAAGGACACAGCTGATTGATGGTGGAATTCAGTGTGGTTCTGATGTTAGCTAAATTATTTTTCTAACAGGGTGCCCAAAAAAAAAATTCGTGTGCAGTAAAATTTAATTTAAAATTTAAATTAAATTGCTTTAAGGTTGTCCCCCACAAAGTAGAGATAATGGAGAGAGTATTTTCCAGTGGAGTTTTGTTTTCATTTGTTTTGTGTTAATTATAAATGGATTTGCTGAAAATGTTTAATTTTTTTATTCGTAATGATGCGATAAATATTTTGTTAAGGTTTTGTTAAGATCCAAATAGTGTATCAGCCTTATTATGGAACCGAAAAAAGATGATATTATTTTCATTTTGTAGGTATGCAAAATAGTTTTAAGTCATGGCCATTGACCGCATTTCCTCTTTTAGGAAATGCATATTACAAACTCTTGCAGTTTTTGGGTTAAGTACATCTTTTCTTCTACAGAAGAGTACCCATGCTTGCAGAGTTTTTTCCTTTGAGAAACTATGAAAGCTGGTGTCCAATGTTTTTTTTTCTGTATTGGTGTTACATTCAAACACAGTACAAACACCCATTTCAATAAATGCTGATATTTAATTATTTTTTTAATATTAATTGGAGCAATTAAGGCAATCGACTACTAAAATCAACACGAACTGAACGAACTACACAAATTCTACGCTCAAATGACGTCACGTTCAAAATGGCGAACATGCGCAATGCGTAATCTATAGTAATTGGATCATGGATCTAGATTACATTTTTGTATAACAGGAACAAGATAGCGCAGATTTTCGCAGAAACACCAGCAAACAACTTTGCGCGTACCTATTACCAGACAATGACCCTAATTAGAGGCTCATAAAATCCTTTCAATATTCATTATCATTACTGGCGCCGTGTGATCGGATGTGGTAAAAACCCAGCGAGTAACAAGAAGCAGTACCTGTGTTCGCATCCGTGGGAATGCCCACGACATTTCAACAACTAGCTACATACACTGCCGGTCACTAGGATGAGGACATACATTTTGCAATCGATTTTCACTCCCTATACCTGTTGAAAATGTTTTACCCGGGAACTTTTACTACCAGTGAACAGGTACATATTTTCCTAACAGTAAGTCATAAAATTAAAGGGTAAATAAAAAACGACGGCTGGAATTTCCGAAGACCAAAAAATTAACTACATGAAAAGCGTATAAAAAGACGGTCACTAGGATGAGGACACTGCGAATATTTCGATACAGGAGTGCACAACAGCGATTTTTGTTAAGAACTGTTAAAAAGAACTGTTTTTATTCAGTTTAAAAAAAATGGGTTACGGAAACACTTTGACAGCGACAGAAAGAGGAAAAATAGATGCTTTCAAGGAGAGTCCTAACTCCTTGAGTCCTTACTCCTTGAGGCAAGTACACAAGGAGCATCGAAGGAATTTTGCAGGAGAACATGTCGCTTGGAGCAGTGAATAGAAACGCGTTGTCTTTTCGGATGAAAAACAATTTAAACTTCACCTTCAGGAGCTTATTTTGGCTCCTCCTTTCTTAGATCGTGGAAATAAAAGTTGTAGCCATCGGGGCCGTCAAGGTTAAATTGTTTTTCATCCGAAAAGACAACGCCTTTCTATTCACTGCTCCAAGCGACATGTTCTCCTGCAAAATTCCTTCGATGCTCATTGTGTTCTTACCTTAAAACCGATTTCTTTTTAAGTTTTCTTCTCTGTATAGTACCACTTGTTCGTATTATCCTTCGGACCGTTGCTATCCTGGCTGATACTCCATTTTGGCCCTTATTTTAGTCGCTGGTAGTGTCGAATTTGAGGCAAGCCGTAGAATTAACCGCTTTTCTCGCAATGTTGTTGCTCTGCCGAACGTCCTTTTTGATTTTTCCCATAGTATTGGGGATCCCCAAGATAACTGTTTACAACAGTCTTACTTCTATTTAGCCTCCTTGCAATTTCTCGGCCTGAGAGTCCTAACTCCTTCAAAGCATATATTTTTCCTCTTTCTGTCGCTGTCAAAGTGTTTCCGGAACCCATTATTTTTTTAAACTAAATAAAAACAGTTCTTTTTAACAGTTCTTAACAAAACTTTGAAAAAAATCGCTGTTGTGAACTCCTGCATCGAAATATTCGCAGTGTCCTCATCCTAGTGACCGTCTTTTTATACGCTTTTCATGTAGTTAATTTTTTGGTCTTCGGAAATTCCAGCCGTCGTTTTTTATTTACCCTTTAATTTTATAGGAAAATATGTAGATTTACCTGTTCACTGGTAGTAAAACTTCCCGGGTAAAACATTTTCAACAGGTATAGGGAGTAAAAATCGATTGCAAAATGTATGTCCTCATCCTAGTGACCGGCAGTGTATTATTATTATTGACAAAAAACAAAAATTAATTACATACTGCAATAATTAAATGGTGAAAGTAGATGACAGTTCAAACATGTGACAAAAATAAATCAATTCACTTCGTTATTACCGAAATACATAATGTAATAATATTGCTCACATTTTCTTTTATTTACAAATGGTAAAATAGATAAAGTTGAGAAAAGCAATAACCATTTATTTGATCAAAAGTGCGCTGGTAGAAAAATATCCCCTTAAGGGAAATTGTTCTGCGCTTCCACAACTGCGTTTAGTTAACTAGCAGATTATTTTGAACTGTGAAACTGAACGAGTTAAACCAAAAGTTTAAACTCTCGGTCAGGTTTAGTTAAACTTCAGTTTAAACTCTGACTGTGCAACTGGCCATTAGCAAGTTTATATGGGTCGGTAACCACCAGGGCTGTGGGCTTGCTTGGTTTCGGAATTGACAAATTAGCTTAGCACATATCCAAACCATTGAAAAGTATTGAGTAGTAGTGACTCTGTGGTCTCATGTTCGATCCCCGGAAAATCACAAATTAAATATTTTTTCCCACTGAGCCGCCTCTTGCGAACCTCAGAGCGTGTTGCCAGAATTTTAAACATCAAAATGCTAAATAGCAAACAAAAAATGCTAAAATGTATGAAACTAAATAAAAAAAATGCCAAGCAAAAAAATATACACTTTAATCAGTCTTTCTAACAAATTTCATACGAATTCTGCGATGTACAGAAATAATTCAAAAAGTGTAGGCATAGGTACATAGTTCGTTTTTGATTGTGAAAATTTAAATGATTTATTAAATCTTTCTATTTTAAATATGGGAAAGCGACGAATAAAATCCTTTCGGAGGGCAACCCTAAGACAATTTATTTACCTTTTGAAGGGTTAAGCTTAGTACGCTGCTATATACCTCGACGAGGAAGTGAAAAATTTTAAATCAAAGATAATAGCACACCAGGAAAAAAGAAAGCAGAAAAATAACACTCTTTCGCGACGATGAATTTTTGAAGGAAGTTATTTTCAACGAAGGCTGAGGTTTCCATTATGCGCACTAAGAAAAGGCGCCTGCCTGACAGTTTTTAGTATTTCTACACTTATACAACTATGTACCTGGAATGAGTCACATAGACATGGTCAGTGCCGGCTTTAGGGGTGGGCGACCGGGTCGGTCGCCCGGGGGCGCCGGCACCTGAAGGGCGCTGAAGTGTACGCGCGTAAGCTTAACATCACTGAATTTGAATACCTATCTATCGATATAAAGAAAAACTAAACTAAATTCAGCGTATTAAATTCTATGAACTTATATTCTAGGAGTGAGTATGAGCTAAGTACTCAGCATTTATCTACCGCGACCTGTCATTGTGTTGCTTGTCTTGTCGTATTCCTTTCTAACTTATGTGGGGCGAAAGAGAGGCCGACTGAGCGACCATAGAACCAATTTAGTCTAGTTTAAAAAGTTTTGTGATCAGAGAAGTACCTGTAGAAGTGTAAAGTAATAACGTAGACCTGGTGAAGAAGCTACTGATGAACCATGAACCAATAACTGATAAAAAAAAATAAAAAAAGATTTTGAAGTCGATTTTGTAATGCTCTTTTGGACACCGTACTTATGAAGGAAAGATTTCAACAGATGCATGATTTTCCTGACGTGTGGAATTTCTTGTTTAACATAAAAAATCAAAATAAAAAATAACTCATGCGACATTGCTCTGAGCTGCAAGAAAAGTTAACGATCAACTTTAAATCTGATATTGTTGGAGATTTGTTGTGCGATGAAATCAAAAAGCACAATCTTCAAGAGTTATATGATCCGGAACAGCTGTATATCGATACGTATTCTGTTAACAATGCCAGTGACAGTTGCAAGTGGCGAACGCAGTTTTTTTTTTAACCAAAGTTGATAAAAACGTACTAACTTATGGTCTACAATGTCCCAAAAAAAATTAACTAGTTTGTTTGGCCTCACTGCCCATTGAAAATCAAATTGCAAAAAGCCTAGATTTTTACAGTCTTATAAGAGAATTTGCTGACGAAAATCTAAAAAAATAAGATTTTAGTTGTTTTTTAATTAATTTTTTTTTTCGTTTCATGACTAACACAATTGAAGGGTTTTTTTATTTCCTTCATAGGAAGGTATATTCTCGCCAAGAAGGAGTCACCGGAGACCCTAAAAATCTGAATCAGAATCACATTCCAAATCGATTTAGCCATGTCTGTCTGTCTGTTAACGTCCGATAACGTCCAAACCAATCGACTAAGGCGAATGAAATTTTGTGAGATGACTTCTTTTACCGTCGCTCGTCAGGTTGGTATTGAAAATTGGATATGTCGGTCAAGTAGCTCTGGTACCTCCCATACAGAACCAAAATTAGATCCATGCGAGTTCATTATATGTACTAACCCACACGGAACACATTTTGCATCAAATGATGACACTTTTCTTGGTTTAAATTTTAATAAAACATAAAAGGGCGCCAAGTGCATGACTCGCCCGGGGCGCCTAGATCGTTAAGGCCGGCCCTGGACATGGTTTAGAAATTTAGAAAAAAAAATTTGCATTCCCTCCCTATGTATGTTAACAACAAAAAAACTTATAGTGGTCTAAACAAAAAATACTCCCCCTCTAAGCAGATACAAAAGATAAACCGTTTCTTCATTATTTCCTTTCACTAAGATACTCGTCCCTATTCAAGCGAAACAATTTTTCCAATTAAAAAGATCGTCAAAAGCGTCTCCCGTTTCAGCATATTAACCCCAACTTATTCGTACCTACCCTTTTCCAAAATAAAAAGAAACAGCAAACAAACAATGTCATCATGAGGAAACGTGCTCAACTCCCTAATTATGTTCGTTTGTAGCAAAAGAAAAAAAATTAAACTTAACCGAAAACCTTTCCAAAGAAAACAACAATAAACTCGAACCGAAATTAACTTTCTCCGAACCCAATCAATCAAATATTTAATAATCCCTTCAAATTTATTTTGCTCCCTTTCTTTCTCTCAATCATTTGATAGACTTTATAATTGCATTTCGGATTTTCTTGTGGGTTGTTCACATTTTTTTTTTCTTTGTTTTCTATAGTCAAGGCATTTTTTTGATGTCCGTAATAGATACGCGTGGACTCTATGCTATCGGATCACAATTCGGCCTCCTATTACATTGAACGAAGTTCCTGTTTCATGAAATGCGAAACAGGATCAAATAATAATTTTTTTATTTCAAATTGAATCGTGGCATAGAATATCATACCAACCCCTTTTCCACTTTTACCTAGTTACTATTTTATTTCATTTTTTAAAGAAAGAAAACACAAAGAAGAGCATGAGAGAAACTTCAATAAAAATCATTCGTATGTTTTCTTGCGTAATTTAAACGTCAACAAAGTGCCATGGCAAACAATGGCCCAGGGCCCAGCCTAGCCATCCATCATGGTTCATGGTTCAACCATCCTGTGTGCAAATGGGTTTTAGCTTTTTTTTTTCCCAATTGTGTACCATTGGACATTCTGAAGTGGGAAGAGGGGTGGTTGAAAAACTATACGTGAAATAAATTGAATTCAATTGGATATTGTTTTTTTTTTTTTTTTTTTTTTTCAAATTTTTATACGGTTCATATTGGATTCGCAATTTTTTTTTTTTTTTTTCACCCCAACCACCTATTGTTCCATACAAATAAAGTTATTGTGTCGTGTTTCTGGGAAAATAAAAAATTATTTCCATTTCATATTAAAAAAAAATCTAGTTCGAAAGTCCTACAAGGTGCCAAACAAAGACCAATAAAAAACATGTCTATCACTCATACACTACACCATATAGAGTAGGCAAGCAACATCTACCATGACGAATATTATTGTTGGGGTGTTGATTGAGTCCCTTATAACGTGGTGCGTCGTCGGTGGGCCCAAACGTCCAATTTTACCACACAATATCCGTAAAAGGAAGAAAATAAAAATATGAAAGGGAAGTAAATTGAATTTTATGACAACGAAATATTGCGGCGTAAATATTCTCACATCGCGTTTTATAGGGCTCGACGAATGTGAATTCGTTTGACATTTGGGCAGGCCAACCCATTATGGAGGCGAAGAAATAACTTTTTGCCAGTAATACTTTGATGAGGGGTTTTATTATTTTCGGGTGAAGTTTCCTTCGATGTCAGTTTATGATGATACAAAATTCTAGAACGTTCTTCAATTAAGACTCGTTTTTACGTGTCTGCGTAAACAGTCTGCAACTTCTCATTACATGGTGTCAAATTTGATGAGGTTGACATAAAATATTTGTGGCTTCGTTTGGTTGTAGCACCTACAATAGATATCACCAACTAATAATTGGTATTGATGATCAATTGTACGCATTTTTTATGACGTGATATGGCATGAAATCAAATTATACCGACTGACCTTCAGCACTACAACTAGGGGATTAAGAGTAATCAGCTGTCAAATGCAGTCACTTTAATATCGTGCAACAGAAAATTGTAGAAACTCGAGAGTTAACACAATTTGTTGCTCTTAAAACAATACATATTTCGAAATTCGGTACAACTTTAGTACAAACGGTACGACATTGATACCATTCGTGGAACGAGCAATTATGGTAGCCTTTGCAAAAATTGTGATGAGCTTTTTCTGAGGCCGATGTTTTGCTCGCCGGATCCAGGATTTGCCCAAAGAAACATCAAACTTTATAAGAGATATTCTTTATTTCAGTAACCAACGTATAGTATAAACTACTGTCTTATGATTAACTTAACAATGATTAAATTCCTAAGTTGAGTATACGTATAACCTATACAATATGCGGCCCAACGAGAAGCGTGGCTCCGTATTACAAGAAGCGGCCCACCGACAAGCGTGGCTCCGATATGCAGCCCAGCGACGAGCGTGGCTCCGATCTGCGGTCCAGCGACAAGCGTGGCTCCAATCTGCGGCCCAGCGACAAACGTGGCTCCGATCTGCGGTCCAGCAGCAAGCGTGGCTCCGATATACAGTCCAGCGACAAACGTCCAGTCCAGCGACAATGCGCCCCAGCGAAAAGCGTGATTCCGATTTGTGGCCCAGCGACTAGCGTAATTCCGATCTACAGCAGGACAGCCGAAGGTGCTGACACTGTTGATTTAAGGCGAGTTTCCCAAAGGAAACTTAGCCACCAAAAATTAGAACACTGTCCGAGGTCAGCTTCTGTATACGGAAGCCTTATCTGGGACACTAGAATGGTACGATCAACACGTAGACAAGTCTCCACGAATGGCAATTTCATTCGGGTACTCATGCAATTTCCACCACTTAGTGTGACTTATAAGTGACGAATGAAAATGTCTTGTCACAAATGATGGTTGGTTGGACAGTCTATGTTATTTGTGCAGTGCAATAGCAGCCGGTAGTTTGTCTGCGGTTGGCAGTGCACAGAAGTGGCCACACAAAGTGTCTACATTGGGGACCATAAAAGTGTGTCGAACGGGGACGTTTCGTTACAAAATCATATCAAATCTGCGCTAAAATAGGTCTTTTTACAAGCGAAAAAAAAACTGAATGCATATTATCTACATATTTCAAAATGCCATGTATTGGTAGTGCCTGCAAACCTTCACTTCTACTCCAAGAAATGCATTTCAGACTGACTTTCTACGATAGTCTTGGACCCAAGATTTCTTTTATGGTTTGCGACTCACATCCAGTTTATGATTGGACAATTTTTAAATTTCAGAAACTATCTTAGAGTGCTGAGGCCACTTACCACATTGTGGTGAAACTCATTTTTTTTAAAGAAGAAGATAAAATCTTCAAACCCTGGCCCGTGGCTTCACTCAAGTTATAATTATGTTAGGTACCTCTTTGATATCTGCTGAAATAAGAATTGTTTCCTAAGACCCCCCTAAAAGGGGGGTAAACAAGGGTGTACATTTAAAAAATGTCGCAACACCTGGAAATTTATTTTTATTTTTCTATAACGCATGTAAGGATTTTTTCAATTAGGTATGAAAAGACCCCTTTAAAAATGGGTAAAATACCATCAACCACCCCTTAAGAGAAGAGCTCAGTAAAATTCTGGTATTCGTTAGAATATGAATTAGATATTTTCTATTTACTTTATCACCATATAAAATTGTATATCACTGAGGTAGGTTAAGTTAAGAAAAAGAAGTCAAATGTTGCCCCTCGAAAAATGTATAAAGGGGTCATTTTGAAAAAAAAATGGCGAAAGAACTGAACCTGAAACCTCTCGCTCATTAACTAATGAGCCACTTTGCTCACACGCTTTTTATGTAAATCCTTTCTTTCCTCTTACAACGGTATTATTCGCAATTCGCCTTGATCAAATAATAGCCTGAAGAAGGAGGTCAACGTGACTCGAAATCAGCAAAATCGAAACCCTGTTTTGGTGCAGTGATTGAGAAACTCTGATACTCATCGCTTTCGCTTGTTGTCAACGGCAGCATATTTCTGGTCTCTTTCTGTCCAACATTGTTCGGCTCACAATTTGACTCAAAGAATCAGGATTCTGAAATGCGAGGTCTTCTGGTCAAAGTGACGTACTTGGCGCACATATTACATTCAATATCAATGCAACCTAATTTTATTGTTGTTTATTTCATTTTTTTTTTTATATATACATATATAAATTGAATACCCTCCAAGTTCGTCTATCACCGTATCAACTTTTTAGCCCCATAAACCTAATAATGAGCATTTTTATTTTACTGCTTTGTCTTTGCTGACATAAAGTTCTTTCATATTTTTTTCATGTGCGATAATAAGAAACAATCATAGATACATTGAAGCCAATATAAATTGAGTGATTTGTGGCGAATTTTTTCTGAATTTTATTTTTATGTTTTTCTATATGAAAAAAAAAATTATATACCAATTTTTATTAGGTATGTATTTGTTATATTTATACATATAGCAAAAATGTAAAAATAAGTTCGTGATTTAAATAAAAAATGTTTTTCTTGCACAAGTTATTTTAAAATTAAGAGTAAAGAAAACAAAAATGATAAAGTTAGATAGCTACATAAAAATTGATATACAAATAATATTTGAGATCTTGATAACGAAGAGGTGCTACGCCTCCTAGGTCGAAACCATTCGTATAGTGATAGGAACACTCTTCGAAGACGGATGGTCCACAGATTGGATAAAGATTCTAGAAACGTTATCAATGACAACCAAGTAGACAGACGTGCTTTATTCACGGTTCAAGGTGACGCAAATGGCGGCAAATGTAAATTCTACTTTGACATTTCTAAAATTAACATTCAAAATACACGTCAAGAAGACATGATTGGCTATACCTACTCTTAAAGAACGCGAAATAATTGTTTAAATTTTTTTGCGGAATAATTCGTCAGTCCCATCATTTCCCGGTCGTTCGTCATTAACTGGGTAAACACTACGACGTTTAGCCGCTCGCCGAAGAGAGTATAAAATGCTGCCAAGCCCGGCCAGGCCCGGCTAGAATATCGCAGCTGTGCCTGAAGATGTCTCAGAGGACCCCGGAGTATATTAACCAGATCAACGTGCCACGCAATTGGTCATCAATTGGCGGTCTTTACAGAGAATTTGTGTGAAAGAGTGTAAGATGTTACAAAGCTTAGACATTCCTCACGCTGTTAGCTGTTGAGCCAAAACCGAAATTCTAATTGCTGTATTTCCGGGTCGCCTAACCTCTCGTTTTGGCGATTTGCACCCATACCAGACTTCTTTTTGTAGGTTTTTTTTGAGTCAATGTCAGTGTCAATGAAGCCGCTCATACTCTTGTAGCGCTCAAAGAAAATATCCGTCAAGAACGCGAGGACCTATCGCTGGAAGTTCTGGCAATAGTGATGGGAAATGTTATAAACCTAGCCCGAATGGTCGTAAATATTTACAGCTGTAAGCCTGTAACAACAACTCACCATTTACGACTGCACCAGTAACTCATATTTATTTGTCGTACCTATCCATAAAACTTATTGAAATTATTACAAACGTCAAACCTCATTGGATTCAATTATAATCCATCCCCTAATCTGTCAATAGACGAACACAACTATGCAAACAACCTCATTACGTGATTACAAGGATAAACTGAATTTACTCTACATTTTTTAAATTATTCAAATTATTTTTAATTTCGTCCTTTATTTGAATTAAATAAAATTCTCTAAAATGCTCAATGTTAGCTCCAAATTTTCACTTAAAACAATCCGCTTAAATTTAGCTAATATTTATCTTTAATATACCCGTTCAAATGCGTGTAGGCTTATGCGCTGGTGTTTTAAATTTAACACGTTAATAAATTGAGCTGCAAACAAAAAAAAAGCCAACCCCTACGGACAAATGAGTAAATAATTAAATGAAAGCAAATTAGATTGAAAATCCATTGGCAGTATTAAATTAATTCCATTGGTGGAAAATTGGCCACAATTAGGGCTTTGAGACTCTTGTGTTTATGTGCTCTCAATGGAATTATTTTGGAAATAAAATAAAACTACAAATAATTTTATACATCATCGGCAGAATTAATTAATTTATTCTGAATATTTGGTGAGTAATTATGTTCACAGCAAAAAATAGGCAACTGTACCAATATGGTTCAAGGAAAAACCACAACCTCACCACATGTACGTATAGTATACATATACATATTGGTAAAAAGTCATAACTTTAACCAGCAAAAAGGAGGTACCTAGGTTATGATTTATTAACAATGTGGGATAGAAAAAGGGCTGAAATTATAATTGAAATTAATTTATTTTAAGACCAATAGTTAAGCTTTAAATACACACCACAGAAATTGTTGTGCAATAAAATTAGGCAACGTTATAAAATAAATAACGCGATTGGGACTTATAGAGAGAGAAGACTTATGCGGGCTGTTCAGCGGCGGAGACAGTCAACAATATTCTGACAAATGAATTAATCCATTCAACCTGAACGATGATACTAAAAGTATAAAAACGTCCGACGAACAAAAACTGGCGATAAAAAAAAAAATAAATAGGTAGCGCAACAGGCGGTAGACTCCCTAGGCCTAGCTTCTCGCAACCATTCGTTTGTGTGAGTTTCTATTTTTGGGACGAATGGAAGGGATCTACAATTTTTTATGTCCGAATGGCTGAATTGAGAAGCTTTGTCAGGACAGTCATACTCTCGGATGTTTGTCAGACGTTCGCGACAGGTGGCGCAGTAGAAAAAATCTTAAGATGTAATTTGTGTTTTTCCGGGGATCGAACCTGGGATCCTCGCTCTTTTTTTTTCTATTTTCCTTCGCGCTTTTTTTCTCTTGACAGCTCTTCTGTGGTTGCTTGACGTTTTATGAGGTTTGACAGAAGAAGAAGGTGTGTTCCGTAGAAAAATAACAAGGTCCGCTCTATAGAGTACGTCGTGGTGGTTTCTACGTCAAAGCTTCGGGTATAATGCATCAGAGACAAAGAAAATCCCTACAGTTTTATTTATGTATAGATAAAGGTTTAACATTGGTACACCCTAGGGTCCACGTCCAGTAGAGCTATTACCTATTTTCCTGCGTATACGTTTTCTATTTTGTGTACCCTCCACAGAAAGTTATGACATTACATTTGTAACGCCAAGAAGAAGTCACCAGAGACCTCATAAAGTTTTATATATATTCTAAATCAGGATCAAATTCTGAATCGATTTAGCCATGTCCGTCTGTCTGTTTAAAAATGGTCTACTAATATTAGACCCATGTAACTAGAATGGCAATGACATTTTGCATGACTTTTATACAGTGGATGGTATTAAATCATCGGCCAGGCCGATGATAACTTATTTACTTGTTTTAATTAATGTTAGCTGTCAATAATCAAAAGTGATACTGGCGTGTGCAAATACTGTCGGATTTTTAGAGTAGTTTTGCTTAATTAATTGATGAGCTAGGTACTAAATGGCACAATTAACAACAGCACAACGTATCGACATCTAAATTAAAGTCTAATTAACGCATTTGATATGACTTTGAGGAGTCACAAATATCTACGGATTGGGTGAATTTATAATGAATAAGGCTGTCAGTTATTGACATGTCCTGTCCAACCATACTAAATGGGTCGGAGCTATTACTATTTAGGCAGGATTTGTAGTTACAATTTTAATTTTATTGAAAATCGTCAAGAATCTTAAAAAAAATCTACTGAATCTAGTCACAAAATCGCGAGAACGGACAAAAGTGACCAAACGTCAAAGCGTCATTAGCTAGCAATCGCTATTTCTTCGAGAGAATTAACCAGATATTGTACAAGACTTTATTTATCCTAGTTCTGCTATATATGCTGATGCATAAGAGACCTCTTTGACTGCTTTGAAATAAAGATTCTTCGTTTGGTACTTGGTCCAGTTTATATAGAATAGATGGATTGCGAAAGAGATGATTCAACAACGAAATATACGGACTATGTAGGAGCTTTAACCTGGTCAAATAGCTTAAATGAAACGTATAAGATACCTAGATCACATGGAGCTTATATTGACAAAAAAACACAAGAGTCTTCGATACGGCCAATGAGTGACAATGAAGCAGAGGAAGGCGCCATCTTTATTGGCGCATAAAATAGGGGAACGATCTCCCAACTTCTCTTAGTAACTACTTGCTGAAATTAAATAGCGCTTAAAGCTGTTTCCCGGTTTTCATACGGAAAAGTCTCCAAATAAACTGATTGCCCTGATTGGTATGAATACCTCGTCCGAATTTCAGAGTGTGTCAAGTAGAGTTACTGTAATTGCATGATGAAAGTCTATACTTTGTTTTACTGGGAAAGAGAGTCATTTGAATACATTCAGAAAAAAAAACGATCTAAAATCAAGAATATCAGTGTTATTTCAAGCCTGTTCGTTGACGAAAGTATGGTAATCTCGGAAAATCTTATTCCAAGTACGTAAATCTTATTTTGAGCACGTTTTTTCACGACCAAAAAATCTTCTTTTTAGATTTTTAGTAAGCTTAAAAATCTTACTTCAGCCTTGTTTTGGGGTTATTTTAAGAATGTTCGTTCTTATTTTAAGAATACAAAGGCTACGATTTGGACCATTGACTTCTTAAATTAAGCTCGAAAATTCTTAATCGGAAACAAGACAAAAAATTCTTCTTTTGAGATTTTTAGTAAGCAGGGATGTTAAAAATCTTACTTCAATCCTGTTTCGCGATTATTTTAAGAATGTGGTTCTTACATTATGCGATGCCTGAAAAAAATTTATTTTGGGTATTTAAGACCTAAACCTTAGATCTTAGATACCTACGATCTTATAATTATATCATCACATCAGTAGATCAGTAGATAAGTAAAATAAATTTTTAATGCTGCCTTATGAGAATTCACTCAGTAAGTGAGTGTGAATTTTAGAAACGAATAGAAATCAAAATGAATGCATGCTTTTTAAGTATTGTTGGACTTGTTTCAATTATAAACAAGCCGAAATAAGATTGTTTTGTCCTTTATTTGTGTTTCAATGTAATCTTTAAAGATTATTTCGGCTTATTTCAAGAACAAATATATAACCCAAGATTTTGGCGAACTCATTTGTATCTCAAAGTCATCTTTTATGATTGTTTCGGCTTATTTCAATATTTTTTAGCTTGCGATTTTTCTAGTGTAGGACTATTATTAAGAAAAACCAGTAAGACAATTATCTTCGACTATGCCGAAGCTCAAATACCCGGTACTATATTAATATAAAATAAAAAAAATATTTTAGTATTAAAAAATTATATATTTGTATGGGAGGTATGGGTACTTTTTATTCGACCAAGCTCATTTTTTGTCAAAAATTTTTAAATATTATTAAAACAATATGTGCAAAGTTTAAACTTGCTATCTTTACTGTAGCTATTTAAATTTAATTTTTAACATAAAAAGCTATATAAATCTGATATTTTTGTATGGGAGGTAGTAGTAGTTTTCATCCGATCTTGCTCATCTTCGAACTTAGCCTCAGTCTGGTGGATAAAAGCTTACGTACCAAATTTCAAGTCGATAGCTCTTAAATTACGGCCGTAATCGTGCGGACAGACAGACAGACGGACACACAGACGGACAGACGGACAGACAGACAGACGGACATCGCTAGATCGACTAAGAAAGTGATGCTGATCAATAATATATATAGTTTGTCATACCTACAACGCCTCCTTATGGGCGTTACAAATGGAATGACAAAGTGAATATACCCTCACCACAGTGTGGTACCGGGTATAAAAAACAGTCAATCGTAACGTATTTCACATTTAAGAGCGGATGGTCACTATTTTTCTTCGTTGCTCACCTAAAGTGAACAGTATGTATGCTAGAAAAAGAGGGCAGTTTTCGCGCCCGATATAAGTTTATTATATTTATTTATCATTATATATTACCTAGTTACCTAAGTGGTCTCGGTTCAACCCCCAAAAATCACAAAGTTGATCAAAGTTTGTTTCTTACTGCGTAAACCCTCTCGCGACCGTCTGGCAAAATATAGAATAACTCTCCTGAGAAGGCTTCCCTCAGTTGGAAGGTAGATCCAGGGTCCTATATGAATTTGTTGCGCTTTTTATTTATTTAATCATATTGGGTAATCTATTTCCAGTCGAAATTTCTTTAAAATAAATTCTATATATAGAAGTGACTGATTAGGAGTGACATAAAATCGACAATCGAATCGGAATTCTCTTCCCAAGTCGTCAATTAGAAAAACAATTTCACCTCGTATCCTGCATAATTTCCATTCAAATCAAATTGCCATTGCTTACCATTTAAAGATTTTCCAAATTCAATCTAATTACAGGTACAAACCATGGTATCTGGAGGAATGCTCCTCAACACTAGCAACCACATACAGCTCTGGTACGCCTGGTCATGACAAGAGTGTGGCAACTGTCGATATGGACGGCCGACTGCGTCCCGACCACATCTGCACAGTAGAGCATACGGGAACCTCAGCATCTGCACCACTGGCAGCTGGTATCTGTGCCCTGGCCCTGGAGGCCAATCCCAATCTCACATGGCGGGACATGCAGTATCTGGTGGTGATGACATCACGACCAGAACCATTGGAGAAGGAAAGTGGTTGGATCATTAACGGAGTCAAGCGGAAGTACAGTCACAAATTCGGTTATGGTCTTATGGATGCCGGTGGCATGGTAAGCCTAGCAGAACAATGGACATCGGTGCCGCCACAGCATATCTGCAAGTCACGTGAGAACAATGAGGACCGTAAGATTGAGGGCAGCTATGGGTATACACTGCAAACGCATATGGATGTGAACGGATGTGCGGGCACCATCAATGAGGTGCGATACCTGGAGCACGTTCAGTGCAAGATTACTTTGAGATTCTTCCCGCGTGGTAATCTCCGAATTCTGTTGACATCGCCAATGGGTACGACGAGTACATTGCTCTTTGAGCGTCCACGGGACATTGTCAAGTCGAACTTTGACGATTGGCCATTTTTGAGTGTGCATTTCTGGGGTGAGAAGGCCGAGGGTCGATGGAATCTGCAGGTGATAAACGGTGGGCGCAGGCGTGTCAATCAACCGGGCATTTTGTCCAAATGGCAGTTGATATTCTACGGAACAGCTGTAAAGCCCGTTCGTCTAAAGGGCGATCTGCAAGACCAGTCTCGCAGAGGACAGGGCTTAAATCCGTTTGTTTTCCCCACTGACTCCGATCTGGGACAAGCGACTGGGGGATTCTATAACCCGGATCAGTACGCTGGTTATTTGAACTATCAAAATCTGTTCACCGGCGCCGGAAGCAATCCAGAGAAGGCAGTGGCCACCGTTGATGGACACAATATACCCACGCCGCAGCGGCAGAACGTGATGGCTGATTCGAATAACAAGCTCGTGCTGCATGATTGTGACCCGGAGTGTGATTCGCAAGGATGCTATGGTCGTGGACCGACGCAGTGCGTGGCCTGCAAGCACTACCGACTTGACAAGTGAGTACATTGTAATAGGTCCTCCAATGTGTATCTGTAAACTGTGTCTTATTCTCTCGCCCTACAGCACCTGTGTAAGTCGCTGTCCACCGAGGAGTTTCCCCAACCAAGGAGGCGTCTGCTGGCCTTGCCATGAATCATGCGAAACCTGCGCTGGCGCTGGACAGGACAGTTGTCTAACGTGCGCCCCAGCCCATCTGCATGTGACGGACTTGGCTGTCTGCTTACAACTCTGTCCCGATGGTTACTATGAAAGTAAGTTCTCTCAGTGGTGCATGCCCTATCGAGTTCCTAACAAGTTTGCTTTCCCCCCATTCAGATTACGACAACAAAACGTGCGTCCCTTGCGAGGCGAACTGTGCTTCCTGTCAGGACCGACCCGATTACTGCACCAGCTGTGACCATCACCTAGTTATGCACGAACACAAATGCTATTCGGCATGTCCACTTCACACCTACGAGACAGAAGATTACAAGTGAGTAGGGCAATTAATTATTGACAAATGCACGATGGTGTGAGCTTGGGGGTTAGACGAGGCGCTAGGGAATGCTGCAACAATTCCTCATTAGAGTACACTTGCGTTCAAATGTCAGGTATGCCGTATGCCGCCTGTGGCCGTTTGCAATATGCAACTAACACACTGTTATACTCGGCGGTGAGAACAGCTTTTGGCAATTTGGGTGGGGTCTGGGATGTGCTCGCTATACCTCCACCGACTGGGGTGACCCACATCGAAAGGCGCAATGATTATGAAATTCCTTAGAACGTTCTGCATGCACGCTCGGATGAAGGCAAATTTAATTTTGATGATCGATGTGTTGTATGTGTATGTTTGTGTGTGAGTGCGGAATGTGTTGTATATGCCTCCTTGTTGCTAATCCTGAGAATTAATTTAATGGTCTTCTGCTGCAGCTGAACGGTAGTGTCTAAGCAGTGATGGGTAATGTAATAGTGGGCTGTTTGCAGAAATGCTATAGTGGTAATGATGGGTGAGGTTTAGGTATATGATGCAACAGAGGGCTTCCTCAAAATGTAAGTATAGCTCTCTAGGGTGGTAACATTCTTGGGGAACTTTAAGCCAAGGGACTACGTAGCCATTAATCACTTTAAAGTGCATAAATATTCAAGGATCCGAGTGAGGATGAGGAGTGCCTTTTCAATGCTCTTAAAAGTAGATATTGCTTTGGGTCTTTTAAGTTCAGTTTAATTTCCGAAATTGTATCTAAATATTTACTTAAAAGTGAACACTAATATCGGATTATTGATGACTTTACTGGTATTCGTCCACCAGACCAGACTTGACCAGTAGGTACACCAGAACGTTACTGTATAGCTCAAAGGAATTTATAGCTAAACCAAACAGGATATTCCAATTAAAAGGTACAATCCTTTAAGTGAAGATCTCTGAAGTTTCGGCGAATAAGAAATCAAAAGTCAAAAGGTATCTTTTCACCCCATATCATGTGACCTCCGATTTTTATTTATAACCAGATTAAATGTTATTAAGTATATACTTCTAAAATCTTATAGCAAAAAAAAGCTGATGTTGAAAACATTGTGTAATTTTAAGCATCCATTTAAAAGTTACGGCTCCTTAAACTAATTAAATTACAAAAATTGTTTTTATTTTTAATATATGTTTACTTAAAATTTATTTTTTCCAAACGTTTACTTAATAAAAAAAAAAATATTTCTTTTTAAATTTTAACTTAATAATTTTTCTAAAAATTATGTTAAGCAATTTTTCAAAAAGTTGCTCCCTTCAAAATTTCATCATGTAATCACGCAAAAATGGTGATTGTCTAAGGGCTTATACCTCTTAAGGAACACCGTGTAAAGTACTAGCTGCTGCCCAGGGCTCTGCCCGGGAATGTTAAAGCCCTGTTCCTACAAATGGGCAGTCGATTTAAAGCAGATCTTCTTATACCCGCTTAAGCGCTTGCTCCTCGTCAGTGGAAACTAAGGTTCCAATCTAACGACTTCAAATTCAGTGAATATCCAGAAATTGGCTTTTTAAACTTTTTTTTTTTAATGGGAGATGCCACTCTCTATTGTCCAACAACGACACTGTCGAACATTTTCGATAAGTCATAAAAGTTTGCGATGCACAATCTTGGCTAGTTTCTGACATATTAAACAGAGGAAATGCAATCAAAGGTTCCTTTTTGGTTGGTACTTTTGGCAAAATTGGGATTGCGCATTGAAAGTTCAAACTGTAGGTTTCTAACTATACAAAGTTTGTGCCAGCGAGCAAGGCTTCGCACGTCTTAAATTGCCATATGAAATCTTCTTGTTTCTGTTCAGAACATGTCTACGTAATCAACGTAACGTAATCATATTTTCAATAAAAACTGTTTATAAATATAAAAGTTGGGTCCAAAACGTACAGCATAATGTCCGAAAATGATATATAGGTACTGGAGTTTAAAACCATTGCCACCAGCGAAGCAATAGCCACATAACCTCAACTTAACGCAATATAGGTAAACTTTGAAATTTCGTTAAGTCATCGTATCTCAAACGATGGCCGAATATCAACACCCATTATGTTCTTGTCGTCACTAACTTTCTGCATACAAACGTTTAGCGTACTCTCCTTATTTAATTGTTCTTTTATATTTTTCTTCTCTTTATTTTAGTTAAATGGACTTTAAAAATAAATTAAAGAATCAAAATCGAAAACAAATTAAAACTGAAAACATTGTTAATATATATTTCTTTATACATATTTATTTATTTAAATTATTTAAATAAATATTTTGTGGATTACGTGGAAATTAAATTTTTTTAAATTTAAAAGAAAAGTTGAAGAATATAGATAATTAAAGTTCCAACTAGTATGTCAGTCTAAAGAAGTTTAAGCTCTTTTTATATTATCCTTACGGACATTTTATTTATTTTCTAGATTGCAACTGCGCCCAAATACGTTTCAATTTTTGACCAAAAAGCTCAATGCAATTTTTACTTCTCGACAGAGATTTGTGGGATTTGAGGGATACATGTGGGATTGAATTAAAATCAGACGGCAACTCTTAACTGAACTCTCTTATTTTTTCCTCTGAACTGATCCATTCCATGGAGGCAAAAAACCCTTTATGGGAGCTAAGTGAGCAAATCGGCATTTTTAATTTCCACGTCGAACGACAAAGACGTAATCGACCCGCCGCTAAATAAATCGGATTCTATACATTATGATGCGTTTTTAGCATTCTTAGCACATTGGCTAATTAACTATACTGACCCGAGATGATCTATACCTACCCATAACATGCAAATTTGGAATTTCAAAACCAATAGTGTTCTTTTGCTTGTTCGTCTTAAAACAGGTTTCTAGCGATTGAATCACACCCTTTACATTTTCTACTCATTCCATCAAAGTAGGTACGAAAATTGTTTTTTCTGCAAGGACAAGTTCCTTTCCAGTTCAAAAGCTTCTTTAAAAAATGCTTGCAATTTAACGAACTTTTCCATTGGTACGCGATATTTCACGAATCCATTTTTTGTTATAAAATATTAAACCTTTTCGACATTGAAATTTGTATGAGAACTTGATGTTGGTGATGTTGTTATTTCGTATTTTTTATATTGTTATACATCGCAGCTTGTGGACCATTGGACACTAAAAGGACAAAGATCCCAACATCTTTTCATAAAAACCACATCCGAGTGCTGGTCGGGGTAGCAACCGGACACTGCATCATTGGAAACATAGTCAAAGGACTGGGTATCTTTACAAATGACTTCTGCAGCAGCAGGGATGAAAAGTGTAAGGTGAATAGATACACACAGTGGAATTTACTTGTCATGATTGACTCACCGTCACCGCATGTGAACGAGTTCAGGGCCTGCCTTTCACTTCTATACAACGTTTCTCCAAAATCAATTGGTTTCCCTAGACCTAAGTAATATTGAATAAAGTAAAGCTTTACAAAAAGGAAATAGAATCTGTGGAACATCTCCAGCCCAGCTCTAAGAACGCCGCTACTCTCGTATGGGGGCACGGTTCTTTGACGGCGTGGAAGATCTAGCAACGATGCCTCTACCAGATTTAAGAAGATTCATCAACAGATCCGAATGGTTTCTTTAGTTCCATGTAATATCATGAACTGTATAGATGGTAATCGCATTGGGCCTAAATAGCTTCTGGGTGAAAAATGCAAACTGTCCCTCTAACCTAACCTAAACTAACCTATGGGAGCAATCCAAAAGCTGCTAGAGGAGAGATGTCGGACTTGATATAACCGTCTCGTACTGTGCCTACTTAGAGGGCGATACTACTGATTATCTTTCTTTTGAAAATGCACTTGCACTTCACTTTCCGGGGCACCATTTGGTAGCACTCACATTTATTAGGCCTTTAAAGGCAATCAAACAGCATAGCTGACAACCCGGTCCTTCAAAGACTACCGCTACAATTTTTAATCTCATATTTAAATTCAAAATAATAAGAACAAGTCTTCTAAAAAGGAATTCATGTTCACCGTGATGGTAAGTTATTTGCCATTTAGCCAAAAATTTCCACCCATGTTTGTGTAGTATTCCTTTGTCAGTAATCCGCACTCATATATAAAATGAAAAGCACTCTCGCCCATCCATGGCCAACGAGAAGACAAAAAAAAAACCAAAAAGGAGTCTCGCCAAGGACCCTTCGTTGAAATGAAGAATAATAGGCGTGGATTCTCCGTGCGCCCACTTCGTAATTACATTAAGTGAGTAGGTACTCGTCCTCCTCTGGCTCTTAGTACTCTGTAAACAAATTGTCTGCTGCTGTCTGTGAACTTTTTTTTATCTATATTAATTTACTAGAAGTAATTCCTTGTATCCGAGGATATTCAGTTCGAAAAAATGCCTACAATGTAAATTAGGATGAATAAATCAAAAAAGTTAAATGAGATGAGAAACCCAAAGGAACAACGTCTGCTGCGTTTGATAAACGAATCGCGTTCCAAGTAGACTTAAGCTGGTCATAATCTACAGTCATGTACATTCCAATGATTTGTGTTCTTCTAGGACCACACCCCTTTGCAATTTACTGTAAGAATACAACTCATAACATCATGCAAATGAATTAAATACGAGTTCTCCTTATATAGGTACCTTTCGTAAAATATGAAAATAGTATTCACGCGAACTTTATGCTTTTATGGATTATCCTAAGAATTCCATTTCGCGGAATCCTCTCGATTCCGCAATCCTCTCGATTCCGCAAAGCAAATAGAAACCGGATAACAAAAGAAGACACACACAAAAACGCAATTTAATCAAATTACACTACCTTCTGTGTCCTCGGAGCATAGTCGGGTAATACGATTTTTCCTGAAATATTTTTCCATCTCAAAAGCATGCACTCTTCGTAGTCAGGGCTAAAGGATTTTCTGCAGCGGATTCCAATGCAAAATGCAATGTTATTCACTGCGCGGGTAAGTATTCGGGTTCAGTATGTGTGTGCCGAAGGAAATAAGGTTATGATATGCGGAATTCCGAATGAAATCTCTGCATGCGATTTGTTCCTTTCTTTCTAAAGGAATAGCGGTGGTATTCAATGGAATTGTTACTTCTGAGGATAGCAGTACGCGGAGGGATTCAGTTCGGATTCACTCGAGATCGGGAGACTATTCGTGAGTTCATTGCTTTGAAAGAAACCAAACACCAAATCGGGTGTGGGTTAGAAAGGGTAACGGGAATATGAAAATTTAGCAAAAAAAAGGAGCATGATGTTTGAAGGAGTACACTACACTCTATTTGGGTGGGTAAAGGAAATCTTTTACGGTATTGTTGTTGAGTTTTCGCCTGTTATGACAATATAGTCAATTCCATTGCTTTGGGCACGGGATGAAGGACACAAAGGTATGTTATTCGTACGTGATTTCCGTGCTGATAGTTTGATGTGTATAGCATTGACGGTTCAGTAGCGAGCGGAATTGTGGAAAACTTTCGTCGTTACACTAATTCGTGATCGTATTCGTGAATGCACGTGCGGTGTTAGCATGTATCATGGAGGTAAAGGGCACCGCGGTAGGTGTTTCTTGAGTCCTTAGAGATTGAAGGGTGTACTCCGCTTCAGCATTCGGTGACTTGAATACTTTAAATGTTGATTGCTTTAAACAGACATATTTTAAGAGATTGACATAAAAATCAAGCTCCACATAATATTAACTGAATCTTAGTTATCTACATATACTACTGTCAAACGGGCACAGTACCTCTTAGTGCTGGAGTATATTAAACGAGCGCAGGGGGAGAGTTCATTTTATAAAAAAACAATACTGAGATTCCATTTATCAGTCATACTTTCTTCCTACCAAATCTTGGATGTGAATTGGTGTACCTATGGTCTCCACCAAGTCTTCTTCCGCAGGCTATCTAGTTCAGCAGCCTTCTTGGACTTGGGTTTAAATATCGCTATCCTTACTTCAGTTTGGTCATGTGGACGAAAGTCTTGGCTATCATCGTCCAGATTCTCCCTGACAACAGAATTTGAGTCGTCTTCGCCCTTTAACAATCTGCAGAAGTGGTTTTTCTATATCCACAAAGCTTTTGGTTCCCGGAAATTGCCCCAGAATTGTTTTTTAAATGCCGGAAAATATTCGTGATTTCAAATTTGGAAAACGGAGCAGAATTTTGATGGAAAAGATGCTCGAAATTTCGGAAATTATGTCAAGCAGATGTGAAAAATGTGTCCTTCGCAGCGCCGATTTGTAAGCGAGCTGCTTTGCTGCCGGCATTCTTCATGAACCCAAGTGTTTCGTGGAGGTGGTTGGGTGGATCCTACCACATCTGTTGCGGCACGTGTCTTTGATTCCCACTTGGCATAGATACCATTGGTCGTTGGCGGTTGACGGGTACTCGATTGGCAAAGCGGTTGCATCCATTCAACATTAAATCTCTTCACAGTATTTCTTCATTGTTATAGAATATGAGATATACGAGGGCTATATAACAAGGAGTCTATGTTGGCAGTTTGAAAAGTGAAAACATCTAGAACACTACAGCAATGCCTTGCGTAGATCGCAAGATAATCAATTTGGCTGACAGTTTTTGATCAGTCAGGCTACATCATTGTTGTGAATGTTAGGAAATTGTAGCCAGCTATAGTAACATCACGTCCCGCAGCAATGTAGTCCATTTGTGGCCAGACAAATTATGGGCCGGACATTACAAGTGTATTACTATTTCGAGTATACCCTATCCCCCACGCCACAGTTAATCTTAGATCGGTCTTTGTATATGTGAATGTCTTTTTCTACTTGTTTCCTGTTTCACCGAGCTTTGGAAGCGAAACCTACGTGGAAGCATTTCTTGAAGTTTAATTTTTGTATGTTGTAACTTCCCTGACGCTAGTATTACCACTTCATCCGCAAACTCGACAATTTTGACCAGTTCGTGTGTAGTTTTAAAAGAATTTTGTTTATAAACAGAGAGTAGGGAAGAAATGACAACACCCTGTGGCTTTCTGCTATGAGTAAATTTGGGTAAGTGACTGATGCCTATGAGTAGATATTGCTTAAATAATTCTTGTCCTGAGTATAGAGCCCAGCTCGACCAGCGATTCAAGATTATCTTCAGTGTGTAGGTACATTGTTGCAAATTCCCACTATATCTAAGAATGAGATGGGGTGTATCCTTTGTGGTTGCATATTTTTTTAATTATCCACACTACCTCGCGGAGAGCCGTTTCCGTAGATCTGTCGGTAGGTCCACCAGTAAGAATTTACATTTTCAGCAAAAACAAATGTTGACGTTCTCCATAAATGTAATAATAAAATACTTAGTGGTCTTCACCATGAAGAAGTGATGCCAATAAAAATTTCACAACTTTGTTTTCCCAATTGTCCAAAACATAAGGACTCGCATCCAAGCAAATGATTTAAGGGTGTATCTGTATATGAATCTTTTAACTTTTGTCAATAAGAATATTTCTGTTTGAATCATATTGCCGCCATTAAACCTCCAAAAGCTGTAATATTCAACAAATTTGTCAAAGTTGATGCATGGATACACCCATATTATGCATGTGCCCTCTTTTGATTTTGAGTCGAAACTCATTTCTTCTATTAAGCTCAACAGTTAGCAGGCAGCATATAATGAGAACATGTGTATATACGACCGCCATATCCTATCAACAAGTATACAATCTCAATTAATTTACTCCCGTCCACAGCTTCAACTGTGCAAAGGTTCAGAAAAAAAAAAAAGTTCCATAAAAAAAAAACAATTAATCTGTCGTCCTATAGTGAAATAACGATATACGAGCAACACATTAAAATGCAGAGCCATTAAAGCAATATTCCACACTCTGGACATCCGTCCTTAAGCTCCAATAGTCCCACTTCACATACTATGGTCGCACTCACACATGTACTGCTGTCTGACGATGAACTCTATAAATCGTCCACTCTGTCGTATACTTAACATTCGATTCGAATACCAACTCCCATATAAGTTAGCGCCGTTGAATGTGGATGTTTTTTTTTTTTTCAACTCGTTTTTTTTTTTGTGAATTGTGCATCGATGGTATAGCAACAACAATGGCACAACACTTTATCAAAAATTCAATTATCCTTGGCTATGTGACGTCTATAAATTTCACCTTGTCTCGATTCCTTCCATCCAGATATTGTCACATCGAATACGAATACCACCTACCTACCCCTTTCTACACATACGTGTCATGATGGCTTTGTAGCTTCGGGCTTGTTTTTTTTCCCCTCTTTGTGCCCCTTCATATGTGAGCCGTTTCTCATTTTATTGTCATTTAATAGGTCCTGAAAAGGTTTCGGAGATTAGATTAATGAGAAATAAGACGATATCCATCAATTCAATCAATTTTCAATTTAATTTGAGCTGGGGGATGAGTGTATTTGTGTGAACTGGACAGACAGGGAATTCTCACGTCCGCGCGGCCGATAGGAATTTTCAATTCCTCAAGAGCTACGTACCTGGAAAACACCTACAAAAAGAATAAAAAGGGGGACAGAAGAAACTTCACCGAGAAGGTATCAATTTTTTTTTTTTTTTAAGAAACAAGGAATCGGTTAACACAGAGTTTTAATTTTTTACTCTCTCTCTCTGTCTCTGTCTTTGTCTCCTCCGTCTCTGTCTGGTTTTGCTTTTCTTTTTTTTTTTCTTTGATAGACGTGTAAAGTTGAGTCAACAAAAGGGCGATTATGACTGAAGGATTCCTTCGAATTTTTTTTTTTTTGTTTCAACCATTTGAAAGGGATAAACTTTTCAGTTTAAAGGATAATTTCCAGGGCGGGCAGCAACAACGCCGACGACGATTGAATGAGGGAAACGAAGGACATTCTGGATAGAAGAATAAATTGTTTTGGGACAAAAGGATGTAAGAGCCAGCACTGATGAAGATAAAAATCTTCAGAGAATAAAAAGTAAAATGTTTCAAAATTGTTGCCATTGTGGATAATATCCGGAGCACAAAAGGAAACAGTATGTGAGGAATGATATTTGAAAGGAGAAATCCTTGGAAAATGTTTATTTTTTCTGGCAACGAATCTAAATTTTTCTTTGTTCTTGTTGGGCGTTTATTTTTTTTTTTTTTTCGCATTTATTCTTTTCTGTTGGGTTATTGCAATTGATTTTGGATTAGGATTATTTGTTGTATTAATGGAGAGCAGTCAAGGACGACGTTTAGATCAAGTGGGCTCTAGCTCTATTCAGTTTGCAATGGTATTTCTGGGGAACATTTCTAGGCCGTCTGGGCTGAATAAAATAAAATACAAATGCTAAGTCGGAGATGCTGATAGACGGAGAGTCGAAGTAAGAAAATCAATAACACTAAAATTTTGGGCAGATTGTTGCGTGAATTTAAATGAGGGACAATTAAGTTGCCTTTCATGTTTCGAAAAATGAGTAGGTAATTGGTATATCACATTGTTGTGGTATTAACAAGGTAAAATATTGGTAAAAGACTCGCGTTGGTTTTCTTTTCTCGTCAATATATCTTAGTAAACGGTGTTGGCATGCGGCTGTTGCGTGGGGTACATTAGATGACTGACACTTGAGCGGCTACGGAACCTTCCCCTTCAGTGAAATTTTGCCAGCGAATAATGTGAATCCAGAAACCTTGGATTCAATGCCGGACGAAGCCTGACTTTCATTTTGTACGGGTCATATCGAAACCGTGAAGTAAAACAATTTTTCATTGCTTCCAAGGGTCCAGTTCTCACACTGATAAATTGACAATATGCGCGTTGCGTTGATTTTTAAAATAAAATTCGATGATTTTTAATTCGTTACTCAGTAGCGAATCTCCGCTTTTTGACGGTAGAGGGATACATTCCTATTTACGAGGACCAGTCATAAACTCAGGGGGAATCTTTAAAATGGCGCAAAAGTTGTCACCCTATGTTGCCGATTGATACCCAATTGCATGGCACGTCGTCTGGTCGATACATCTGCAGTAAAACGGCTGCGGCGGGGTCTGCCTGACCTGGCAGCATCTCATACTTTCCCATACTATTATAGACGAGCAGCTAAACGTCACAGTGTGTCGGTGTCGAACGATCAGGAAATCTGCTCCGAAATTCACGCTGCACCAACACTACCGACAAATTATTCCGCAATAAAATCCAAACAATTATTCCGCGTTATTTAGGAATATATCGATTCATGTCTTGTTCAGGTGTATTTTATATCTGTTTATTTCACAAATCTCAAAGTAGATTTGACATTTGAAGCGATTTGCAAAAATTGCAGTGTCCTGGCTTGTCCACAACAACAGTCGATTCTGCCTCTCCCGGTGAAACAATTCTGTCCCCTTTGTCTGCTTCGTCTTTCGCGGGGTCCGATGCAACAGACCCGTGCCCCGATAGGTTAAGGCATATCACAGGCATTGGTGGTCGCATAAGAACTCCCTCGCTCAAGAATCCTGGGGACCCAGCCTTCGAGCACATGGCTCATCACATTTCAAAGCCTGACTTTCCAAGAAGTCAAGAGCATTTTGAAGCTATCGTTTGTAAGCGTCTCCTAGTTGCTGTCTTTTCTGCAGCTTCTTTGTCGTCATTTTGCAGTTGACAACTCTTTTCCTAATCGAAGATGTAGACAATATGAAGAATTTGGATGAGCTGGCGATGGAGCGATTGTCATCTTCCTCAAGAAAGAGTTTCTTCCCCCAACCAAAGCAGCTTTACTAGTTGACGGTTCTTGAAGTAAGAGGTTCTCTTTTCTTTCTCCGTCATGTTCGTCGTCTGAGAATCGGCTTTCCTGAAGGTCTTGGTGCCCGATTCGTTTACATGAGTCCCTTTGTTTGTTGTTGTTTTGTTTGTATACAGAAAAGGAGAATTAAATTGAAACTACAGGTCGCCAGGTATCTAGAGTTCACCGCTAGAAGACACATAACATTGTGCCATACATCCTATGGGCACGGTTGTTTACCCGGCATTACAGGTTTTATCGAGTTATTCCCCTCTAGATCCGTTATATTTCGTCTAAAGCAGTGGCACCTCGTGCAGGGTTTGGCAGTGGCTCTTCACCACGTATAACTGTCTTAGGCAATCACTTTTATCGATGGCCTCTGGTCTCTATAGCGTGAGACCTCGCCTACCATTGACACAGTAACATGAACAGCATCTTTGACAGCCACAACGCACTTGTCAGAACCACTACTTTTTAATATTATTAAACAAATGTCTCGTATAAAGTGTCAATTTCTCACAAATATGTAGATACTCATCGGGTCGTCATATACATGTGTATTGACAGGCGATCACACAGTGTCAATCGTGCGGTCATGCGAATGTCATTGGTTCCCAAAATTCAACACAAACTCGCTCTCTCATGCTGACACAGACAGGGGCGAATGATTGCCGCATGACAGGCAATTATGATACTTTGACACAATTGACACTACTCGATTGTACCTACTTTTATAAAGAGTGTCTCATAATTCACGCAAAATTTAAATTTTGCGCCATTTAATAGTATCTACAGTGATGCCAACGCAAAAAAAGGTATATAAGACAATGTGACAGCTGTCAATTCGAGGTTAGTAAAAATGGAGCGCTATACGAAAGAACAACACATTTTCATTTTTTGAGCAATATTTAAGATAATGAAGGATTGTCAGCTACAGTCCGCAATTTTCGAATAAAATATTGCCGTCATAGTGATTTAAGACCATATCAACTGTGAAGAGAATAATTAATAAATTCTTAAACAGTCTGGATGTCCGATGTCCTGTCATAGGCCGTTCAACAGAAAACATTAAAGAATTTCGCGACAGTATTGCTGACAGTCCAGGAACATCAATTCGGCACCGTAGTCAAGAATTGCGCATTTCGGGAAGCTCTCTACAGCGAATTCTCACGAAAGTCTTCAAACTTCATGCTTCCAAAGTTCAATTGACTCAAGAACTGAAGACTAATGACAACTGACCATGTAGCGCGAAGAGAGTTCGTTGAATGGATTTTGGAACAACAACATGTGGATGTTGATTTTTCGAACAAAATCATCTTCAGTAATGAAGCTCAGTTTCACTTTGATGTCTTCGTTACTCGTCAAAATTGTCATATTTGGGGTTCAGAAAACCCACGAGTAATTTTTCAGAAACAAAAGCATCCACAACGCGTGACTGTTTGGTACAGATTTTGGGCTGGAGGCACTATCGGACCATTCTTCTTCGAAAATGCAGCTGGTCAGGCAGTAACAATTAATGGTGTTCGTGACATTATAACCAGGTTTTTAGTGCCTAAATTACAAGATATGGATGTGAACAACATGTGGGTTCAAAAAGACGGTGCCACATGCGCAGCGCATGCCACATACAACCAGAGAAACAATTCCATTACTGCATGAGTCATTTCCTGATTGGTCGTTTTTGCGATCAGAATTGGCCATCCAGATTTAACGCCATTGGACTTTTTCTTTGGGGTTTTTTTGAAGTCAAAGGTCCATGCAAACAAGCCCAGGACCACCAACGCCTTGAATGAGGAAATGTGGAGGTATATTAATGAAATTCAGACGTATTTATGTGAACGAATTGTTGGTGACGACATGCAGCACCCAAATTGGTCGCCAGTATCGTTGTTATGTTGGAAAAGCGAAGAGTAACGAAAAGTGAAACGCGGTTGAAAACTCCTTTCCACACGCCGCAACCCAACAAAGGAGTTAGTCATACAAGTTTCAAATTATACTCTGATTCAAAGGCAGTCGTTATTGCACCGACGTCGCGCTGAGTGTTGCCCCCTAAACTGTTCCTACAATTTGCTGTCCTAACTTACATTAGCGCCAGTTAGATTTTAAAAAATGGCCCATTCCAACTCTATGTCCATAGTTGTAGCCAATGTCCGCCATAGTTGCTGATCAAATTATATGATTATCTGACAAAATCCAATTTTCAGGCATCTGCATCTGCCTCTGAAACTTAAGCTCAAATATAAACTATTCGCGAACAACCTTTTAAGGACTCAATTTATCCCTTTGCTCTCATGAACGTATGTATTGTCATATTTCACCCATCCATCTGTCCGCATTTATCCATCCGTCACTTACTAGAGTAGATCCACCCAGGACGCAGATACCAAAGATGCCTATACAACTACGCCGCCCACCACTCTATTTGTGGAACAGGTTTCCTTTTATACATTTTTTTTTGTTTGCTCCATTCAACGATACAAAATAACAGAGACAAAATACACACACAGAATAGAGCGGCAAAAAAAATGGAAAAAAAAAATCCTAACTATCAGAGAGTGCCCTACCAGTTTGGCTATATGTCCTGCAATAACGTTGATAGCAGCCTATTTATTATTTTTATGATATTTCATTAATTTAAGACTCTATCTCTGGCACTATTGAGAGGACTCCTCGCCGAGTGAAGTGGACTCTGTTTTCCACTATATACCCTCCGATTTCATTATTGTCCCTCCGCTGAGAGTCACCCTATCAAGCCGCGGCCATGGGTAGGCCTCTCACCCCATCCATAGAAATAGACGACGACGATGAGGTTGATGATGATGATGATGATGCCGCTCTCTGGCAGTGGCATGGAAATTCTTGTTTTATTTTTTTAGGAGAGTTTTTTAGCGTTTTTAAATTTGCCTCCTCTTTTTTATCCTCTGCGTGTGTTTCTACTTTTTTTTTTTGCAATCGATATTGCTTTTAATATTTTTCATTGAACGGAAAATTAAAAAAAAAAAAGGAAAAAATCAAAAGAGGCGATAAACTTCCAATTGGACCATGGGGGATCCTTTCGAAGGACATTATAATTTCCATCCCTTTTTTGCATTTTAATTTATTTCAAAGATACTGGGAAAGTGGTTTACAAAGGATCCTTTCTGTTTATACGATGGGAGCGAATGGAGTTGAAAAAAAAATATATATAAAAGCCATTAGTGTCACTGACAGTGCTGGCCAGCAATATCTCATTCGAAATGCACTTCGTTCTTACTTTCAGACGATGTATTCATTTGACGTTCTCGCACTGCATTGATGAATGGCCAAGTAATTGAAATTATTTGGAACAGAAGACGGATCACGGATGTCGTATAGCAGTTTCCCTCTGCGTCTGCCCACACAAAAAGGCGGGACGTCAATATATTTTCACCATATCCTCGCGTAGGGAACAACCAACATGAAAGCGGTCATGTCCATTGTCAACCATCAGTCCGACCTAAACGACCGTGCAAACACAGGCGAAGTATCTAATAGGGTGGGTTAGAAGAAAGTAGGGGAAGGTAGATTTTGTTTGTTTAAAGAATAAACAAAAAAAAAAAAACTTTTTATGTTCGGACTTCATCGCAAAAAAGGGAAACATCACATCACATGAAGGCAATGTTGTGTCAGTGCAGCTCTAGCTTTGGATATGAATACAAAGTGAAGGTACCAGCGGATGCACAATATCGTCAAGAGGATGGACCATTTAGGAGATCACACGAAACCTAAATGATTTTCACTTTTTTTTTTGTCGCATCGTTACTGAATAGGAATGTGCGACATTGTCTATGGTGGCTAGGTGTACAAACCCACAACTAGGATAAAGAAAAGTGATGCACTCTCGAGCGTCACCAATCAGACCAAATGACACGGAAAAGGGGAGACTTTGTGTTTTCAGTTTTGCCATGAAAGGGTTTCGCTAGTGAATAGTGTGTTCGGAAAGAAAGGTATCACCATAGATTTTGTTGAAGGTTTGTTAATGCGAGTTGGAAAGAATTATCTTAACAAATGGAAATGGAATGGAATGAATTTCAAAATGTAAGAAATGTTAAAATTGGTTAAAACATTAGATCCATTTATCCATGGTCACAAACCACATAGAACTAGACCGCCAACTTCCGTGCACCTATACCCGATTCTCCCAGTAATTAATTCCCCTGTCTGTGAATACGTGTGAAATGTCAAAATCAATGGCGGCAAAGATTATTCCATGATATACCATGGGCCTAGGATTATTCAAGTATGCGTGCGTTAATGGCGCTCCTTTGATTTTGTACAGGACCAAAACATGAAAAATCCTGGACCCGCAGGCAGCTTGTATAGGCAAAGTCCGTTTTCTGGCTGGAGTCGACTGCCTATTCTATGTGGTTTTTGTCCATGGTATTGGAAGTGTCGCTAATTCTGAAGCCACACATCCTTAAATTTAATCATATCTTTCCATTTCCAAAATAATCTGATAGACAACCTGTCAAATCGGTTGACACTTTCTTTGTTTATCGTGCCTCGTAACATACACCCATGCAGAAATCCATACATCCAGAAGCTAGGCACAATGTATGCAACTTTTGTAACAACTATATTTAAGTATTTTATACTATAGCTGTATCCGACCAGCTTTACCCGTGCCCAGGAATTGCGCTTAGATATGCTCTTGTCTATCAGGACAATGCAGATGAGAGTTCCCACGAGTGTCGATAAATAGCGTTCCAAGTGTTACTTTGTATGGGAAGTGTCAAGCGCTTTGTCCGATCCCATCCACATTTTTTTAAATGCTTTTAGCAGGCAATAAACGTGTACTAATAAAATTTCAAGGCTAAAGGGTGACTTTTTAAGCATTTGGGTTTTAAAATTGCAAAAAAAAAACACGAAAATTTGCAAAATTAAATGAAATTTTTATTAGGGTCGATAAATCAATTCTTTCCATTTACTTTTTAAATATTATTTCGTGTAAATTTAGACCGCGACTACGCTTCAATTGGTCCATCCGGAATGTCCAACGGTAAATTTTTGTGGATGCATTGGCAGTTCTTGCAATGCTTCTGGTTGCTCTGCAGACCATATACGGAAATTTTTATTATTAACGTAGCCTGCTCAGTAAGACGATTACGACGACCATAAAATTGATGAAGTGCTCTAAACAAAGCACGATTTTTGGTAATAAAATTCAATAATTTGCAAACGTTGTTCAAGCGTAAGTCCATGGTGAGATGGCAATGTTAACGCAGCATTTTTTACTTTGACACGTGCCACGAATCATTCGTGAACTGTCAAAAAAATCAGGCTGAAAAACCAAACAGCAAAAAAATCACTCTTTATAAATGCCAAGAATAGTGTAATTTTTAGATTTGGGTACTATTCAACGCCATCTATCGGAAAACTTTAACACCTTTGAATTACATACACTTTTCACTTCATAGCAAATATTTTGTCGAAGTTTCAGCTCAATCGACCGATAACTTTTCAAAGTGTCTATAGGAAAAGCGTTTGCAATGTTTTTATTTTCGTTTGGGAGGCGCCACGCCCCTTTGTCGAATTTTGACCAAACTCAACAGAAATATGTACTCATGGGAAAATGTAAGAATGTTCGAATATGTGAGCTCAATTAGCCGTTCCCTGAAGATGTCGCAGAGGACCCCGGAGTATGGAACAGACGACGTGCCACGCAATTGGGCATCAATCGACGGTTTTTATAGAGAATTTAGATGATAGACTGTAAGATGTTCCCTTACAAACTGCAGATATAACCCTACGCTCAAGCAATACTGACTCCTGAGTCTCGACCACGTGGGAGATAACTTTTCATCGAAAATCTTCATTTGCGACGAGACACAATTTTCATCTCTGTGGTTATGTTTTTTGAAGCCACGAGTCTGTGTCAAAAAGGCTGAGACTCTTGAAGGCCTCAAAAAGAATATCCATCAAGAATACGACGACCTATGCCAAAAGTGATAGAAAGGCCCAAAGCACACGGAGCAACTGGAAAAAAAAACTGATCAGCGATGCGAATTGGCAACTAGTTTGTTTTGAGTCACGGTCAGACACAGAACCCTGTGTAATCAAATGAGACGAGAGACGACACACACGACGCTGCTGGTTGAAAACACGTTTGCGATTCACAAAAACCAGTTTGTAACCAGTCGTCTGTTGATTCGCATGTCGGGTTGCCTATTGATTTCAGTTTCTACTTCTAGTTTGTCGAAGATGAGCAAACAACAGTCCCACCTGTTGCTGGTGGCTAGGTTGAAAAATATGACGACACTCATGATGATGAGTTTCCTCGTGTGTGGTGTCATAAGCCACCACTGAGTTCGTAAATCGTAACTGGACGGTAACCCGAGTTGCCAACCGGTTTAGTTTTTTTTTTTCAGTTGCTCCGTGCCCGAATATTTATCAATTGTGGCGGCGGCCACTTCGACTTCGCCGATATCATTTTCTCGACTTAATGGACAAAAATTTAGGACATCAAATAAACTTGGGACTATGAACTAAATATTTCATTCATAAACAAAAAATGACAGCCATAGACCATCGGGTTACAATTTTTACGCCACCTTGTATAAACGGTTCCATTCCAGTCTCATCCAACTTCATTCACATACTGTACTCAGTTTTTTTTTTTTAAGATGGATCCACCCAGGCAAAGAGCAATTTTCTTTTCATTTAGTAGGTAGCGTACGTTCGTTTTGGTAATGGAGGGTGAACAATTTTCGTGTATTTTTTTGTCTCCCCCATTCCATTTGCCGTTGCACTTCATAGAGAGGAAGGATACATTCCGAAAAAGTGTTTCTAGTGATGCGAATGCGATGGGTAACAGCGACGCTATATACATTTGATATGGCGTACATAGAGCTTTCATTAAATGCGATGAAACGGAATTTAATTTCATAGTTTTTAACTACAGACGGATAGGGTCGATGAAGTTTCGATAGTTCATCCTTTGAGAGAGTAAAATGTTTCCTAGTCAACAATCTACTCCTTTTCAAATACCCCTAGGTATAGTTGCACAAAAAAAAAGTGTTTGCAGATATGGTTTCCAGATGTCGAAAAGAATTTTGAAAAAAAACTCTCCGATCTCATCGTCAAGTCGAGGATAGGAAGGATGCGATTTCCATTTGCTAATTTGTAATTTTAGAGAGAGAGAGAAAGAGAGTTGGGTGACCGAATTCCAAAAATGGAAACTTTCAAGCTCACATTTTGTTGGTTTAAATTTTTTGCCATTTTAATGATTACATTTTTGTTCAACTGTTGTTTCCGTTCTTATTTTTCCCTTTTTTGTTTCTTTTTTTGTATAGTTGTGCATCCTGCCATTTGTCTTGTGCCACATGCAATGGCTCATCGGAGTCCCAGTGTATAACATGTCGTTCGGGGCGGTTCGCATTGGATGGGAAATGCTTAAATAGCTGTCCGGATGGTTACTACTCGGATAAAAAGCGGCAGGAGTGTGTGGCCTGTCCTACGGGCTGTGCAACATGTAGCAGTAATGGGTTTTGCCTGAGCTGCAAGGATAACTGGACAAAGAATAAAAAGGGAAAATGCATCGTAAACGGAAGTGAGAATTGCGATGAATGTAAGTGGATTTCATGTTTCATATTCTCTATCCCTTTCTAGGTTATTTTCTGTTTAATTTTTTTTCTTCTGTCATTCGATGGGATTTTTTTTTCTTTAAGTTTAGCATGATTACAATGGTTATTGTAATGCCAGTGTGTTGTCCTTGGGTAAATGGAATTTCCATGCACAACATTGTGCTGAGCTGATCACCATCATCGATGTTAGACGTACAGTTACAGTGTTGATATATTGTAAACGTGGATGTGTCCCATCGAGTAGAAAGGAAGGAAGGAAGGAAGGAAGGAAGGAAGGTTTTTGTGCAACTTAGCCATGCACAGAATGTCTAATTTGTGACAATGACAAGCGCTCTTCCTTGGAATTGCTCGGAATGTTGATGGAACGGGAAATCGGATACGTCTAATGATGCAGGCAAAATAAAGTTGAACAAACTTTAGCTTTAAGTGAGGTTTTTAGGAATGTTTTTGGAAGTTTGCTATTCAGTCGCAACTGTATGCTTAAGGGTACCACAAATCGTCTTACCAAGTGAACCATAAAAGCATGCAGATACAAATAGGACACAACGAAATGCATTTCATTTTCTAACTGATTACGCATCGCATATTTGGTAAAGAACCGTCAATAGTTTTTTTCAAAGTTGATGGCTTCCTCCACGTCTCTGTAATTTCTACAAAAATCTCCGCTGGACAAGACCCAGTAAAATTACCTACACTGACGAAAAGACTTCGAAAAAGTTGATTATGTTAAGTCAAATGACTTGGCCAGATTGGCCAGATGAGCGTAGCTTTGTAGCAGTTTCATAGATCTTTGATTTGTTTACTTTGAGATTGGCAAGCATTTCCATTGTATGTGTAAGCTTTCATTATTTACGCCTAATCTATCCAGTTCGTCAACTGCAAAATTAGCTTTAACTATACACAAACATAGTGGGCGCAGTAGCGCAGTGGTTAGTGTGCTGGACTACTGTGCGAGGGATCCCAGGTTCGATCCCCGGAAAAACACAAATTACATCTTAAGGTTTTTTTTCTACTGCGCCACCTCTCGCGAACGTCTGACAAACATCCGAGAGTATGACTGTCCTGAAAAAGCTTCTCAGTTCAGCCGTTCGGACTCGGCATAAAATTGTAGGTCCCTTCCATTCGTTCCAAAAATAGAAACTCACACAAAACGAATGGTTGCGAGAAACTAGGCCATGGGTGTCTACCGCCTGTTGCGCCGCCTATTTATTTTTTTTTTACACACAAACATAACCTCGAGGCAATAGATAGACATGCGAGTACTAAGTACAGCCAACTGTGCACTTGTGGAATCAGTTCACGCTTGGCTCGGAGTAGACAAGGCAATACCCTTCTCAGAATTCCTAGTAAAGGCCAACCTCAGATATTTAGGGGAACGAAATTTGTCATGTCTAGAAAGATGTGGCCAAACGAACTATTTTGCGCCTGCCCGGCACTAACTAGGACAAGATAGCAACCTCTATAGGAAACTCTTCTTTGACTTCCTTGAGGATGCGTCTAAGAATATGTAGTATTAAAAAATTAATCAAAGGGCACGGTAGTGCCCCAGCCAAGTTCTTTAGTAAAGGCACTTCCCCTTTTTACAGGAACAAGCTCAGGCTGTTTTCGACCCCCCTCTAACTTCGGAACCGATTGAGCCAAAAACTTCAAACTTGAAACATTTATCAAACTCACTAAAAAGGTCCACCTCACCAAATTTCATAATATCCATAGCATTAGTAGTTCTTAAAACTCAGGACTTCAAAAATCCCAAAAACCGTAACTGTCTCACTCACTCACTTAGATGATCATCATCTCCATTCAGGGGGCGTGGTATACGCCCACTTTTGAAAATTGGTTATTATTTATTTGGACCACTTCTCAATGCCGTAGAATGTTGAAATTTGGTACAGCGGTAAAACTTGCAGTGTACAGAAAGAAAAAAAACTAGGCACTTATATTCTCCCTTCAGGAGCCGTGGTATCCGCCCACTTTTGAAAATCGGTTATTATTTATTTGGGCCACTTCCAGTTGCCGTAGCATGTTGAAATTTGGTACAACTGTGGACCTGGCATTGTACGAAAGGCGAAATTTCAAAAATTAAAAATTGTCCATTTAAGAGGCGTGGAATCTGCCCACTTAAAATATGAATAGAAGTCAATCTACCTGCTGAATATAATTTTAATGAATGGTTTATAAGAAAGAAAGCCAAAGTGATGTAGTCAGTGTCTATTAACATATTAAAAAGCGAAGATGTTTCAACGTTGTTTGTGAAATCTAATAAAAACACTTTGCAAAAAGTAGTGAAATCACACCAAAAACATAAATGTAAAAAAAAGAGCCAAGTTCTCTTATATAGAACAGCAAAAATTAGGTGCGTAACTAGTCAGCCACGAAAAGTAATGAAATCTAAATGCACGCCAAGTTCTTAGTTTAAGAAGGTTATAATTTAAAAAAAAATTGGTAGGTTTACTTTTCTTCTTGAAAATCCACTTGGTCTTGATAGTTGATTTCACATCTGGTAAACTAGTGGGAATCCAAGTTGGATTTCCAATCACCGACTCTATCTCGTTGTTCATAGCTTGAAGCCATTCAGTCTTTTCATGTCCCTCCATAGATTCCACCAACTCTCACCGGTAATCCCCATCGCCCCCGTAGACTACGATCAAATTGTGGGACTCTATATTCTATTCGTTTCACAGCTAAAAAAAACTCACTGACCAATTATAGTTGCCAAAAGGGTGGTTCATGTTGGTTCAATATGTCAATGTCTGCAATAACATTCAAATCCACAAAAGTGTCAAATCGCACGATCTTATCGGCCTACTAAAGTCTTAAAAATCTGGAAATTAAATGGACAAGGTTTTAAGCCATTCGTGGCAAACAAAAACAAGTTCTGTTTTGTTCTGGAAGTAAGATAAGCGCTAAGGCCCATAAATCGTTCCGGCATGAGTGCGATAACTTAGGCTTAATTAGAGGCATTATTTACTATGGTCGGGGGGTTTATCTCTCCCCGTTTAGGCTGAAGGGGCAAGAAAATTGTCTTAAAATAGAAAAAAAAGTTTCGAAAACAACGGCAAGACTAGCAGCCACAGTGGGTTCTTTCTGACTGTTGATGCTTCTCATCAGTAAAAGAATTTCTTGTTGTTTATTTTCTATTATTAAAATTAACTTGTATTATATTCTGATGATTCACATCTTTAAAATGAATTAGAAAAGAATTTGAATATTTAATACTATGTAGTTACATTATAAATTTCCGAAACTTGTCATCACTTGAATTGTTAATTCTATGAATCTTCTATGTAGATATAGTAAATTTTGTGGAATCCAAGCTTGTATCTTTTGTTATATAAAAGGAAAAATAAACATAGAATGACTCTCTTTGATCTTGAACTCGTGCCGACTACTTTACTTGCGCTCCTGCCGAATTAATAGTTGAAAGTTCAAAAAACACTTTGAACACTGACAATAAGCCTCAAGACTCAGCTTATTTCCAACTCTTCTACAACTGCCATGACTTCCTCTCAACTCTTCCGCACAATAATATTTCTCGCTCTTCTTCTATCCCGAAATACCACTAATAGTTTAGTGTTTAGTTCTAGTTTTTGTAGGAGCTGCATCGCATACATAAAGAAAGAACCCTTAAAAATTGCATAAGATTAATGAAGCTGCGATTTTATGGGAATTGTATTTTGTATGAGTATAATCAGATTAGTGATATACTTCGCACCAGCTTAAGCCCACATAATCCAATGTTGGCTACATTAAGTTGCCTCTTAAGTCTTTCTGCAAACTTCAGCATATAAGCCAAAGGAAGGTCGAAGCCATTGGTGGCGGATTGCATTCACCGTAAGGTCTATTTTTCTACCATTCTTGAATATGGCAGGGCGCGTGACTATACTAAAACCATTGAGATCTGATTATGAATCTTTTTAGATCGAACCGTGCTTTTATTAAAAAGATGTTCTACTGATTCTATGTCTCCGTCCCTGGAGCTTTAGCAGAAGTCATTCATTTTAGATGAGGCCAAGTTGTTGTTAACATCAGCATTTCAATGATTGAATTAAACGTCTTTGCAAAGCAAGATCCACAGGTATCAGTAAATCCAGATTTTAATGTGTTTGCGAATACAGCCTTCAGTTAAGATCAGATATACACCGAATTCGGACTATAGTTGTCACTGTCGAATACTTGCCATTGGAGGGATTGGCCGATTTGTGAACGAACCAGTTGCTAGATTTCGAATGTGCTGGGGGGGTGACTTTCATTGAAATGCCGACTTATTTCAGGAACTTGCCGACTGTATAGAAATCATAAAAATCGGCCCCAGCGGTTATCGAGTTATATCTAACGTCATCGAGTTTCACATCATAGAATATGTAATGTGTATGGCAGGTGCCACGCCCCTTTGTCAAATTTCGACCAATTTTCACAGGAACTATCCCAGGTCAATACCTATGTAAGATCACCTGTAAATTTGAGTTCAATCGATTCGATTAAAACTCTATACCTAATGGAAATTCAAACCAAAGACCTAATTTTTGAAAATTGCTCATTGATTTGCCGACTCTTGAAAAGCCCCTGTGACCTAAAATATATTTATTTACCCAACTTAAAAACTGAAATCTTTAACTGTGGAAACAATCCACATATAGGCCCGAAACATCATTACCCCGGTTTTATTTCTTAGGTTTGTGAAAATTCATTAACAAACTTTGAACATGCTTCTTAAAGTTCCGCTCTCCCAAGTACCTATCACTTATTTTCTATAAGTTTGTCAAAAGTCATTAACTTCGACCCTCATTTCATCATCTTCAAACAAACTGTACAATTATTGCACATCGACCCATTTAAAGTGCATAACCAAAAACCCAACTCAGCACCACCAAGGCACAATGTTGACCTACTCCCAGCGCATGACCCACGAAGCAATAATACAACATGTTACCATCAAGCGGACTCAGCAAAAGGGCAGCATACGACCAAAAGTTGACATTGCAATTATTGACCCGCAATGTATTAATGTTAGTAAGCAAATTTTATGTATAAATAGGAAGTAATTAAAGTAAAATAAATGAGTTGAACTTTAGCAATTAAAGTAAAGACTACGAAACAGCTATCCCCCCACCAGTGGTAAGGTGGCTGTTCATTTGGTCCTTCGAGAAACAACGAACTACAAGGAGATTACGGAAGCTGCAAAGCCAGCAGATATTGAAGAAAATAGCAAAAGTCGAACGAGATCAACGCAAGTATGACAGAACTGGAAGAGCTCTTTGAGATACAGAAAGAGAGGGCGGAATGGATTAAGAAAATTGGTGAAAAATACACCAAAGAGCCAATACTACGAAGAACAAAAGAGTTCGTGAGGGAAAGACTAGCAGACCTGGAGTACCAATGGACGGAGTTCAAGGAGACGGACAACAAAATAAAGGCTCACCCGAACTGTACAAACAGGCAACCATATACGGAGTCGAACTTTTATGCAGCTGTGAAGTCGACTGTTGACAACCTAAGGCAGAAATTAGAAACCAAACTAGACGAAATCCTGGAAGAAGAGCAGAAGAAACTCAAGGAAGAAAAGAAGAGACAGATGACGACACAGGGCGCGAGTGACGAGCTAAACACAACAATTAGAAAGGAAAAAGACAACCAAAATCAAGAAGGCGAACTGTCTGGAGAACAAGACAAGAGAATTAGGAGACAAGAAGCCCAAATACAGGCATTTATCAGATCTGTTGGCAGGGTAGAACAAAACGGGCAGGGAACGAAAGCCTATTACCAACATAGCCAACAAGTTCTGCAAAATCAATGGGAAACAATAACAAAGACGCACAGCGATATAGTCGAGCTGACGGAAACAACTTCAAGTGAAAGATACGTTAAAATTTGCACAGAGTACGAACAACTGGAAGAAAAATACAATGAAATAATGGTGAACGTAAAAGAGAAAATAAATGAAATGATCTCTCAAAACAGCACACATCAAGAAGCGATTAGCGACACCACAACAAATCACGAGCTCAAACTACCTACTCTAAAGCTGATGACATTCAATGGAGACTACAGGCAATGGAAATCATTTAACGATCTGTTTGAGCAGGCAATACACAACAACGGAAAACTGGGAAATGCTCAGAAAATGCATTATCTCAAGACCAACATAACAGGAGAGGCGGCAAAAATAATCCAACATCTTCAAATATTGGACTGCAATTACGACAAGGCAAGGGAAATCTTGAGAAATCGGTACGAGAACACCCGACTACTAGTTAATGCACAAATACAAGCATTACTAAATCAAAAAGATAGTCAAATTGAATCCGCAACGCATCTTAGAAGACTACACGATACAACAACAGAGTGCATAAATGCACTGAAAGGCTTAAGCTTGGAGACTGGAAGCTGGGATCCAATTATCGTATTCATACTATCTCAAAAACTGGACAATGAGACAAGAAAAGCGTATGAGCAGTCATTAAAAGACCCAAAGGCGTTACAATCACTAAACGAATTCCTAACGTTTATAGAAAACAAGTTCCATGCTCTTGACAACCTAGAAGGACGGCGGAACAAAACAGAATACCAAAAAGACGAAAGACACATGCAGAAAGCAAATGGAGTAGTCACAAGGAAAAATGTATACAAAAATTATCATTCCACAAGTAACCCTTGTTGCAAGTTATGCAACGAGGAACACCGACTACAGACATGCAGGAGATTTATTCAAATGCCAATTCTGCAAAGGAAAGACGTGGTGCTAACAGAAAAACTGTGCCATAACTGCCTTGGAGGCAACCACGTCACAGCAAATTGTCAGTCACGCAAAGCCTGTCAAAAATGTCAACAACGCCACCACACTCTGCTGCACTCAAACGAGACAACTAATCAGAGGGAGCAGCAACAATCCCATTTCGCATCGGGTATGGAGTGTAACAAGATACTCTTGGCAACAGCAGTAATAAAAACTAACTGGAAAGGATGTGACCACTATTTGAGGGCGCTAATAGATCAGGGGTCCCAATCGTCGTTCATTACGGAAGACGCAGTGCAAAGACTGCAGCTGCAAAAAATTCGAGCTGATGCCTCTATTACAGGACTAGGGACAGCAAAAGCAGCAACAGCAACAAGTAAAATTGAGCTAAACATCTCATCAATCTACCCGTCAGACTTCAAAATATGGGGAACATTGTTAGTACTGAACAAACTTACAAAGCCGTTGCCGGACGAATCATTCACGGTACGTGGATGGGATCACGTTAAGCACTTACCGCTAGCCGACCCATCCTTTAACAAAAAGACATCGGTGGACGTATTAATCGGAGCAGATATCTTCCAAGAAATTATTCTTGAAGGCGTCGTAAAGGGAGACGTCGGAACTCCAGTCGCCCAAAACACTCAATTAGGATGGATATTATCAGGAAGTTGTCAACACAAACGAAACGAAGCAACACTATGCCACGTATCCAACGTAGAGTTAAACAACCAACTGAAATCGTTTTGGGAAACGGAAGAGGTACAAGAAGAGAGAGCTACCACAGAAGACAACATGCGATGTGAAGAATACTACAAAACCACACACAAGAGGGATAAAACAGGAAGATACACGGTGCGCATTCCATTCAAAAACGATACAGGTAAATTGGGTAAATCAAAAGACAGAGCATTAGCCCGTCTTCTCCAATTAGAGAAAAAATTTACGCGGGACACTGAGTTACACAAGAACTACACGAAGTTCATGAAAGAATACCTGGAACTTGGACACATGGAGCCAGTAAAATCTACGTCAAACAACGAGATAGTTTACTACATGCCACATCAAGCAGTAATAAAGCCAGATAGCACGACCACCAAAACAAGAGTGGTGTTTGACGCATCATCAAGAACAAGCTCTGGGCTAAGCCTAAATGACACGATGCTTACAGGTCCAGTTTTGCAACAGGATTTATATAGCATTTTGTCGCGTTGGAGAAAACATAAATACGTCTACCGAGCAGACATTGAGAAAATGTACCGCCAAATAAAGATAGCGGAAGAAGACAGGGACTTTCAAAGGATCCTCTGGAGGGAAGAACCATCAAAGCAAATACAGGAATATAGACTTACAACAGTGACATACGGAACATCTTCAGCACCGTACTTGGCTATAAAAACATTACAGCAACTGGCCGTAGACGAAGAAAACAACCTTAAGACTGCATCAAAGATAGCACAGCGAGATTTCTACGTAGACGATCTACTATCAGGAGAGGACACATTGGAGGAGGCAAGAAGAGCCCAACATCAAATCATACAGCTAATGCAAAAAGGAGGATTCAAACTCCGCAAATGGTCATCAAATAGAACAACATTACTAAGAGATATAAAACGAGAAGATCAGGAGCAAGGAATATACGAAGTAACAGCATGTGAGGCAATAAAGACATTGGGAATATACTGGAGACCCGACTCCGATACATTCGAGTTTAAAATAAACATGAACCCGTCCACTAAAAACCTTACCAAGAGAATTATTATCTCAGAAATGGCAAGACTTTTCGACCCGCTAGGATGGCTGGCACCTATAATCATTACAGCGAAATTGATTCAACAAGAGCTGTGGTTATCGGGAAAATCTTGGGACGAAAATTTACCAGATGACATATCAAAAAGATGGATGAACTTCAAAGAAAATCTCTACAATATCGAGAGTATTAGCATACCACGATGGAATCAATACGAGACGAAATACCGTATTGAGCTGCATGGTTTCTGCGATGCATCAGAAAAAGCGTATGCTGCCGCAGTCTACAGTAGGGTAATCACTAAAACTGGTGAAGTACTAACGACGTTACTATGCGCGAAAACCAAAGCGGCACCAATCAAACAAATAACACTTCCCAGACTAGAGCTTAATGGAGCAGTGCTTCTGGCCAAACTAATAAAAAAGGCGAAAAAAGCACTACAAATAGAAAACATAGAGACGCATGCTTGGTCGGACTCCACGATAAATCTCGCCTGGATAAAAGGAGGCCCAACTAAATGGAAGAATTTCGTGGCAAACAGGGTTACGGAAATAACAGCAATTCTGAGCGCAGAAAATTGGCACCACGTAAAGGGTACAGAAAACCCAGCAGACTGTGCGTCCAGAGGTATATGTCCCTCTAAACTCAAGGGACACGCATTATGGTGGAACGGGCCAAAATGGCTATCAAAACTAGAAATAACCTACACTGATACTGAACAACAATACACGGACTTAGAAGAACGTAAAGTCAAGACGCAAACATTAACAACATTAAACGAACAAGAACCAGATCGTATTAAAGGGATGTTAGCACAATACAGCACACTGAGGCGACTGACAAGAGTACTTGCCTATTGTAAACGGTTCATTCACAACGCACGAACATCTGAGGATGGTAAACGCCTAGGACCATTAACATGTGATGAAATATGGTCAGCAACAAAAAATATAATAAAAAAGGTACAAGATGAAGAGTTTAGCAAAGAAATCAGACACCTGAAAAGAGGCAAAGAAATCGAAAAGAAGAGCAAACTTCGGTGTCTTAACGCATTCATGGACAAAGACGATATGCTACGCGTAGGAGGACGGTTAACAGAAGCAGATATTCCACCGACGCAGAAACATCCATTCATCATTCCACATTCTGGTCCTCTCACCACTATGCTAATTGAAGATGCTCACAAAACAACACTGCACGGGGGAAACACACTGACACAAGCACACTTACGACAACGCTATTGGATCATCAACGGAGCAAGCGCAGTCAAACAAAGTATTCATAGATGTGCCATATGTTTTCGATTCAAGTCCAAAATTAGCAATCAACTAATGGGAAATCTCCCACAGCCAAGAGTAACTAATAACAGGCCGTTTCTGCATACAGGAGTAGATTACGCAGGACCCATAGATATACGAATGACGAAAGGAAGGGGCAATAAATCCTATAAAGGATATATAGCAATATTTGTATGCTTAGCGACCAAAGCAGTTCACATAGAAGCAGTGAGTGACCTGACCGCAAACGCATTTGTTTCCGCCTTCAAGAGAGTCTGCGCGAGAAGAGGTCATATTGGACACCTCTATAGTGATAATGGAACAAATTTCGTAGCTGCTAACAAGATTCTACAGTTGAATGTAAAAGATGCCAAGAAGTGGAATGAAGAAATCTATGATACACTAGCGTCCAATCATACAGAATGGCACTTCATTCCACCAGGATCTCCCCACTTTGGCGGTTTGTGGGAAGCTGGGGTAAAATCGATCAAGCACCATCTCAAGCGAACTATCGGCGAGCACAAATTAACATACGAGGAATTATCAACACTACTAACTCAAATAGAGGCATGTTTGAATTCAAGGCCAATATGCCCACTTTCAAATGACCCAGAGGAGACTGAGGTGATAACACCAGGGCATTTTCTAATCGGCACGGCCCTATTGGCACCACCGGAAAGATGCATGCTAGACAGTGAAATGGGATTACTAACTCGATGGCATCTCTTAGAGCGTATGCAGCAACAATTTTGGAAAAAATGGAGCACTGAGTACTTAGCAACACTTCAACAACGATCCAAGTGGACGAAAACTGTTGGGAATTTAAAGGTTGGAAACATTGTCCTTATCAAGGATGAGCAGCTTCCCCCAACTAAGTGGAAATTGGCAAAGGTAGTAGAAACACACGCTGGGACTGATGGTCTAGTACGAGTGGTAACGGTAAAAACGCACAACAAAACCTATAAGAGACCCGTAACAAAAATTTGTTTGTTACCAATTACCGATAATGACGAGTTTACGAACCTTGACAGAAAAACGAAAGAAATCATGCAAACTCCAGCTACCAAGGTGAAGCCATCGACGAATAGAATTGAAACGTTAAAAAATATACCTAAAACAGTATCAAGTCACCACATCCAAGTAACGGTCGAGGAGTATAGAAGCACCAAGAGGAATAAAATTAGACCTACTAACATTCCGTCGAGACCACCTATCGAAGAGCTAATAGGACGTCATCAAGAGAGGAAGCGGCCACATGAATCCAATAAACAGCATGATAGCAGAATAAAACGAGTAGCCCTTCCATCACTGTTACTATCTATAGCGCTCGTGATAGTAGCCCTGCCACATCAAGGATCCACACAAATTACAACAACGCCCTTCAAACATCGGCCTGGTATATATTTTGAGAAGATTGGCAACGTCAATTTAGTAACAAATGAGTGGAAAATTCTAGTATATTATGACTTGGGAAATTATTGGCGCGAATACAGAGGATTTAAAGAACTCATCAACGGACTAAACGATTTCTGTAAGAGGAAAAACACGGACGGCTTTAAGAAATACACTCAGTGCATAAAAATAGCAAATCAATTCGATCACCAGCTAAGTATAATAAAGAACAACAATAATCTACTTCTAAAACAAGGTGTCGGAAAGGAGCCAGAGGCTAGGGCCAAACGATCCCCCTTTGATTTCGTAGGTATGGTAGCAAACAAACTATTCGGAGTTTTGGACGAAGACTTTGCTCAGCAATACGAAAACCAAATACAGTCATTTAAGGAAAATGAAAAACATCTACTTGGTATGGTCAAAAATCAGACATCAATCATAGAATCAACAAAAAACATTCTACAAAAAGACACTGAAGTAATAACCCAGCAGTTAGAAATATTTCATACTCATCTCGAAAACCTAGCAAACGATGTATTAGCAGCCAATGAAGATTGCAATGCCAAAGTAGAATTCTTATCACTATCAACATTCGCCACGCTAGCAATGCTCAACTACCAACAAGCCCAGAATGCTCTGATCGATGTCTTGATCGATATACACCATGGGAAAATGAATCCGCTCATACTAACGCCAGATCAGCTTCACTCACAACTAACCACTATAAGGAATCATCTGCCGCCACAATTAGCCATCGCAGGAGATGCGTCACAGCCGAACTTATTACAGTTTTTCAAGCTTCTTACTGTGAAGGGCAGAGTAATGCAACAAAACGTTGTATTTGAGATAACGATACCCTTGGCGAATATAGAGGATTATGAGATCTTTAAGGTGATACCTGTACCAACTGTTCATCAAAAGGAATACATATTCATCGAACCATCAGCTGACTACTTAGTAGTAAACCTGCTTCGAGAAGCGTACTACACAATAACAAAAGACGAATTAATAAGATGTATTCAGAATAATGACAAATACATATGCCACCAACAGCATCCAACATACAATAGAAGATCAAACATAAGCAGGTGCGAAATGGAACTATTGACACATGCAGACGAAATCTCACCATTTTGTACACTACGAAGTATGGAGCCACATCCTGTATGGATTCAGCTAAACAACGCAAATAAATGGATCTACGTGTTGGAAAAGGAGTACACTATCAATATAATTTGTGGACAGAAGATTTTCGAAACCACACTTAAAGACGACGGAATACTAACAATAGAACCTAATTGCATTGTCAAGCAAGACACCATGACAATCTTATCCAAGAATAAGATTTCCAGTCGTGTTAATACGTCATTCATCCCATCTGTTAATATTTCACACATATTATTAAATACTACAAGAAATAAAGCAAACATAATCCCAAGGATGAGTCTCAAAATTGACCATGATAATCTCAACGCAGTAAGTCAATGGATCGAAGACTTAAAAAAGCACGAGCAACTACCGGGGAATACAACACCACACGACATCCACCACAATATCACTTATGCCGTAATGTTAGTATTTGCCGTAAGCACTATTGGTTACATCGTCTGGCGACGCCGCCGCAAGATCAGCGCAGAGGAACAGCAAGAAACAGAAGCACAACCACAACCAGCTAGAAGACATCTCACGGTAGCCGATTTCAGTGTTTAATTGGCGCGGCAGAATGTACAATTATTGCACATCGACCCATTTAAAGTGCATAACCAAAAACCCAACTCAGCACCACCAAGGCACAATGTTGACCTACTCCCAGCGCATGACCCACGAAGCAATAATACAACATGTTACCATCAAGCGGACTCAGCAAAAGGGCAGCATACGACCAAAAGTTGACATTGCAATTATTGACCCGCAATGCATTAATGTTAGTAAGCAAATTTTATGTATAAATAGGAAGTAATTAAAGTAAAATAAATGAGTTGAACTTTAGCAATTAAAGTAAAGACTACGAAACAGCTATCCCCCCACCAGTGGTAAGGTGGCTGTTCACAAACCAACGAACTTTTCAGTAAACAACCTGAATACCTACACAATTCAAGAAAATGAAATGCCGAATACTGCGGTCTTATATACTGTCATCCGATTTAATTTTGAAAGACCACACCTGTCAGCAGTATGGTTATGGTTATAAAATCCCCGCTCAGCAAGTTGACAGAATCAATCGACCCCCATTCAGCATGAGTCAGGTCATTTTGGCCTTCTTCAATAATTAGTATAGCTGACATGTATTGCCGTCCAATTCATCGTCTGTCATGTAAAACATTCCCACCACTGAAAGTCACTTTATTAACCACTTGCGTATACTATACTGATGCCAGGCCTTGACACTCAAAAAGTGGTAATAAATCCTCGTTGCGTCGAGGTTTCCTACAAGTCTGTTCTCTGTTGGTGTAATTAACGTTCATCGTTGTGCCATTTTCTCTCTGTCACACTCTCTTTAGCCACTTTCGCCGCCCAGGCCCAGTCCAAGAGCGTTGACATTAATGGAAAAGTCGATTTTTTTCCTCCATACATATTTACACGTTGGATAGCACATTTCGTGCAATTTTCCGCAGACGGTGGCCAAACTGATAGCTCTGTCTTGTATTTGGTAGCCGTTGGCTGCAATGTTCGAAGATGAAAATCCATCGTAAGGCAAAAGGCAATCCGCTCATAAAAGTTGCGAGTAGTCGTAGTACACGATATTTCAAGTCGGCACATTCCCTCGTTATGACGTGCCATCGTATGTCCGTGCCGTGAAACCTTTGCGCACTGATAACCATCCACAACAGAGCACTATCCGTTCTTCTGTATTACATTAACCACGCACACACAGCCGCAGCAAAGAAGGCCATTTTACCAGATCGTATATAGTACTGGCAATGGTCACCAAGAACGCATAGCCATTACGGTGGCGACCCTCATTCCTTAAGCCGTGGTCGATGTACGACCTCAAAGCATACAGCAGACGCACATGATGGGACTAGTGACGACGACGACAATAATGTTGATGGCCATGGTAGTTCTCAGAAAGGCAAGGAATCTCAGTCAAAAGTTATGCCGACCATATAAAAGGATTCTCTGCTTCCCTTTGCTCGTACACTGCTCTTTGTGATGGTTCTGGTTCTGGATACTTTTAACCGTCGTTGTCGTCGTCGGTCGTCGCGCGTATAGACCACTGACAAATATGCGATTGTGTGGGCGATGTAATGGGCGTTGGTGCTGTACCATACATCCGAAATAGCCTTCTTCTCTAATGGACGAGACAAGTGGGCATTGTTCGTGATTTATTTATTTTTTTATTTTATTTTTCTTGCTCGTCCTTTTTCTATCTCTTAGTCGTTATGTCCTGGTGCTGGCCTTTGAAGCTGTACTACGATGCCGACCGACCGACGATGTCCATTGTCCAGTGACTCTGAATTCTGAATGTGGCATGAGGGCATTGGTTTTTATTTTTGCACCCTCACAAGGGTTAATATCCTTGGCAATGGTCGGCCCATTGTGACCCGTTTAAAAATTTATTAACATAATTCTAGTGACGATTAGTGACCGTTAAGGGGATAAGTTGAGCTTAAACGTCACCGAGACTTTTCGCATTCATTTACAGCACATCGAAGTGCTAATGTTAAGTGTGCTCGACGTACACAGTATGGTTAGATTGCGTGAGATATGCGAATGTGTCAGTATGTGTGATTGCGGGATTTTAAGTGACTTGGATTATGTGCGGTGTATACAACATGTGATTATGTGTGAGAACTCAATGGAATACTTGAGGCGTGTTGCGGTAGATATGAGCAGAAGTGATTTGATAATGAAATTAATGGCGGAACAGGACATTACATTTGGGATATTTTCTCAGATAACGCTTTTTGGGCTCCAGTTCTTCGAGCAAAGAAGCCCCTACTTTTGTTTAAGTGGTTGAAAAGCAGCCAGCGCCTTCAGAAATTCTTGATATTTGAATTAAATCCAGAGATAGGTACCCAAACTTCTCCGCTTGTTTCAATGGGACTCTTCTAACACTCAGAACAAGCGTTGAATCGTTGAGTACAAATACAAAGCGTAGGTCATATGTGGTCTTCAAATAGGAATAGCTTTTCGTCACGTACATTTATAAAAGGGTTTTCCATTAAACGTTTCCTACCTTTACATTCAAATATCCGCCGTGGCTTCGCTGGGAGACGCGCATCCTAAATGTCCAATTTCCCATAACTCTGGCGCATAAATCAGGCTGAACTTGATCAATGGCATTGATTATGTTGGCTTCCAGGGTAGTGGTGGTTTGTGGTTTATTGGCATAGACCTGTAACTTTAGAAAACCTCACAAGAAATCTAACGAGGTTAAAACGCACGATCTCGGTGGCCAATTCACATCGTCTAAGCTATCTCATGCTTCATGTTCGGAAATCGCTCATGCAAAATGACCATTGTGGCATGGGGTGTGTGGCACGTAGCTCCATCCTGTTGAAACCATAAATGTTGTCGATATCCATATCATTCAAATCGACTGATAGCGCTCGCCGTTGACGATGATGGACTGGCCAACGTCGTTCTTAAAGAATTACGGACAGATGATGCAGCCAGTCCAAAATCCACACCATACAGTGACCTTCTCGGATGCATATTGCAATTTGATGGATTTTGTGTGGATTGTTATCGTCCCCAATTCGACGAACCTATTTATCCAGAACTAGCGGGCCCGACAAACTTTGTTTTGTCTGCTCGTACATTTTCATTGTCCATCAATGCGTCAATTGTTCTGCGGCCGTTTAATTTTTTGAAATTTTATTCTTGCTTTTTAAATTTTTTTTATTGTTGAGTGTTTATTATTTGAAATTTTGTTGAAGCGCCACCTACCGGAACCAATTGTGAATGTAAACCATCCTTAGACCCAGTCAAACACACACACAAAATTTCATTAAAATCGGTCCAGCCGTTTAGGAGGAGTTCCGTTACAAACACGTACAGAAGAATTATATATATAAAGATAGTCTCTCGGAAGGATGATTATATGACGACCGTAAAATGGACGAAGCTCACGAAATGTTGCTCAAACAGAAGACTCACTTTCATAAAATAATTTAATCATTTGCACTGTTGTTGAGCGCTATAACTCTCCATGTTGATTTGGCAAGACAGACTAAATAAATGACAGCCAATTGACATATTAGCCTTCATAATGTGACTGCAATCACCTGTCAAAGTTCGGAAATCCCTATTGGAAAACCCTTTATTTATAGAGGAAGATAGGAAGGTAGGTATGTCGAGGGTAGGTATATATTACTATGTGAGGCTTTGTAACTACAAAACATTTGATCTGGTTATGGATTTTTTTTAAAGGAAGAGTCTAGGAAATGGAATCGAAAATTTTTTATCAACTTAGTGCTTCAAATCACATAGGTACATATCTTTCGTCAAATCAACTCACTCCAATAAAAATACCAAAAGGCTTGAGCTACGATTGCACATGTCAGGAATCTTGTCATTCCGTGACATGGCGACGCGACGTTACTCTGACGTCCGAATTTGTCCTAAATTGGTCATTCTGTTTGATCGCCTTGCCGCATGACACTATTGAACCAAATGATCAGACCAAATGACTTATAAAACTGTGTGATCGTCTTATCCATGCCGTTGGGACTGAATGGTCGACTTTTTTGAGAACATGTTTTGAGAACATGCTTGGATATTGCTTTCCTCACCTCATTTTGGTCAGGTGGACAGAAGTCTTGGCTTTCAGCGTCCAAAGTAAATGGTTCATTCTACTTGGCGGCGGAATTTGTGTGGGCTTCCACTTACAGTCTTCAGAAATGGTTTTTCCATGTCCTCAACACTACAAGATTTCCTTGTTTATAAGTCCTCTTGTTCGGATCATGTTCCCATGACACGTTCCGAACTACGTTCTTGGAGTAGCCCCTCTCTATTTAAGCATTAGGTACTGATGGGTGAAATATTTTACAACCAAACCAAACTCACTTATGTTCGACGGTTCCTCTTATTCACAGTTCTTTGGAACCGTGTTCCTATAATAAACAACTCAAAACCATTTCCCCTGCTCTCACTCTCAGTTCACTTAAACCAAGCTATTACATATTAATGGAATTGGACGGACTTGATGGTGTCAAGTGGACGTTACCTACTCCATTCTGAATACGATTTCCATTTCAGCATACCTGCTGTATAAAATTGGTACTCTCCCAGGCGAAAATGTCCTTCGATTCAATTTCCTCTTGATAACTTCATATTCCGCACGGCGAAATTGACCGAGTGTATGCATTTAATTTTTAAGTAGAAGATAAATCAATACACCGTGGAAAGTCGCAACATATACAACTCGAAGTGGCGCATATCGACAGGATGTGGACGAGTTCCTTTTTTTACGCGAAAATATTAATGACCACTCTCTTGCACATCAAGTGCATGGTTCATGGGGTAAATATTTGATTTACGTGTTAACATATCTCGTTCGAGTGCCAACTGTAGGACGTGAACACGATGCACTTGTGGCTCCTCCGAGTATCTACAAACAAAAATGAAACAAAACACATTCATATGCAACTGGCATGAGGCCGATAAGTTTTCCCATTTTCATCATCCACCTGCACATCAGTTTTTTTCCCGATTATTACATAGTGATTCCTTTTTGCATTTTCCAGCCGAATACTACGATAATGGCCACTGTCACCCGTGCCACTCAACCTGCGAGTCCTGCGATGGCCCCACCGAACAGAACTGTCTGAGCTGTCCGCCTAGCCTTCTGCTGCAGACGAATCGATGCGTCAGCACCTGTGATGAGGGTTTCTACATGGAGGCTGGCGTGTGTGCCAAATGCCTGCACACATGCACTCAATGTGTCTCCCGGATGAACTGTACTGTGTGCGCCAAAGGCCTGCAATTACAAAGTGGCGAATGCAGGACTACATGTGCTGATGGGTAATTAAAATCCTTCGTTCGTTCGTTGTTGTCGTTCTTCTCCGCATCCGCATCTCCACAAATACAAATCAAGGATTATGCGTATGGTCCTGTTGTGTTGCGTGTACTCATCAATAAGGTTGCAGTTTGAAATCGAAAAAGCAGCCAGTGGGTGGATGAAACCACCACCCCAAGAGAAACGCACTAGAACAGGTGATAAGTTCTAATTAAAGCCGACATGCACGCACAAAGGACGACACATCAGGTGACCTTTGATGTGTGCAATCGGTATAATTGCAGTTGATGAACTAATGATGGCGATGTTTATAATAAACGAAGAAGAAGAAGTGGACGATGCGGATGACACTGTAGACCGGTGACGATGACCGATAATAATTATTGTAGAGAAACACCCCCCTCAAGTAGAACTAACTTTCACTTTGACATTTCATTTGCAGATATTACAGCGACCGTGGTACCTGTGCCAAGTGCTATCTAAGTTGTCACACCTGCAGTGGACCCAGACGTGACCAGTGTGTACAATGTCCGGCCGGTTGGCAATTGGCCAGCGGTGAATGCCATCCCGAGTGTCCCGAAGGTTTTTATAAATCAGAATTCGGATGTCAGAAATGTCATCACTACTGCAAAACGTGCAACGGTAAGTAGTAGTTGTTGTCCTTGTGTATATACATAGTCATAGATACATAGATACATTTTATACGTTGTTCGGATGCTTCATGCAAATTTTTGAGGTAACATCTGAATGAGAGTGGTATTGCCCGCTGAAAAGTTTTTGCATTCTGATGGCATCCTTCGGGGAGTGAAAACTGAAAATATTTTGAGTTTCACGCTTCGAAAATGTGCAAATGTGCTCGAATATGCTTGAAAATTGTATTCATAAATATTATCTTGTGAAGGATGAGAGCGGAAGTTAGGAGGTTAACGACAGGCCAGTATAGGTAAATGTGATGCATTTCAGAAAAAGTTAAGTTTTGTTTGTGCGGGTTTATTTCCAGAGATATATTCAGTCTGTGAAAATAAACTTTTGCATTCCCTTGTGGAATCACGTCATTTTTTTTTTAGTCCTAAAGAAATCTCGAAATGAAAGAGAAAGAGGTGTATGTGCGACTTTCGTAACTATACTGATTTGAAAGTTGTAGATACCTTGGATTAGATGAGGTAGGTAAGGTATACCTATATTTTTCTTATAGTACCTAAGTACTTTGCAAGGAAATCGATAGATGAATCTTAAACGATTAGACGGAACAAATGAATCATGTGGCCGTTAAAAATAAGACCAAAGATTGCAGGAGACAGGAAGAAATTTTTGAGAATTTCCCCTAAGGAGAGGGTTAGCTAGAACATGCTGTTGCAGTTATTTTCGTATTTAAAATTTATATTTTTGGAATCTTCGTAGACGCATCACTAAGATGAACACAGAAAGGACAGGAAAAGAATCAAAGCTAAAAGAATATCAGGGGCCAGATTATGTAAGACGAAAACGATCGAACGCTATCGTTTCGACAATAGCAGTCTCTGTCTATTGCAACAGATATGATAGAGACAGGTTTAGTGGAAACGAAAGCGGTTTTCGTTTCGTTTTTTGCAGAATCCCACCCCAGATGTTAAGATATTTGCACTCAGAGAAAAATCGCAAATTTTGTTGTTCTTACGTGCTAGAAATTAATAAGACACCCATTGCTCTTGAAATAAGCCGAAACAATCTTAAAAGATGACATTGAAACACAAATAAGGGACGAAACAATCTTATATTTCAAGCTTGTTCATGATTGAAACAATCTCTTTTTCCAAAATCCCTTTTCCAAAATCCCCTGTGCTGAAATTCCTTACTCCAAAAGACGCTAAGAGAAAATCCCCCATTTTTAGATTTGGTGTTATTAATTCTCTCGCCGCGACACCTAATCGTGTTAAAAAGTTTAAACGTATGCAACCCCCCCTCTTGTGGATATGGAGTAGGTGCAAGGTTAGGTATATGCAAAGTTTACATAGTTTGCTTGTGGGAGATTTTCCACAAGCAAACCACATTCTTAAAATAATCTCGAAACATGATTGAAGTAAGATTTTTAAGCTTAGTAAAAAAAATCTAAAAAGAAGATTTTGTGGTTTTGTTTTAAGAATTTTCGAGCTTAATTTAAGTTGACAATGGTCCAAAACGTAGCCTTTGTATTCTTAAAATAAGAACGAACATTCTTAAAATAATCCCGAAACAGAATTGAAGTAAGATTCTTAAGCTTAGATACTAAAAATACGAATTTTTGGTCTTGAAAAAACGAACTTTTTGTACTTGGAATACGATTTTTCGAGCTTACCATACTTTCGTCAACGAATAAGCTTTAAATGACACTGATATTCTTGATTTTAGCAAAATTGAAGTAAGATTCTTAAGCTTAGATACTAAAAATACGAATTTTTGGTCTTGAAAAAGCGAACTTTTTGTACTTGGAATACGATTTTTCGAGCTTACCATACTTTCGTCAACGAATAAGCTTTAAATGACACTGATATTCTTGATTTTAGCTCGTTTTTTTTCTGAGTGTAATGATGACTTAAGGTTGGTAGGTATACATAGCCTTACTCTAGACAGGCGATATAAGTCAATTTAACTAATTTCAAGTCTGAAATTGTCATAAATATTGAGTTAATGTGGTCACCATTATGGTGTAGTTTTTAGATTTTGGTGTTCAGCGACATCTATCAGAAAAAAATGTATCTACCAATCATTAGCTCTCTAAGGTGAGAGAGTGCGGATAATTGATCGGTTGTGCTTCTGCCGTAACGAAAATCGTGCTTCTCATCCCCCAGCCGTAACTTGGCAACAGCTCTGCAACGTTTTTCCAAAACCTTGGCAAACACGTTGCTGGGGATATTTAAGAGTGATATACGCCTAAAATTGCAGAAATCGCTTTTATACATTTTCTTATTGAAAAGCGGCACTATCGGCCTAGTTAACAGGCAACTTTAATGACACGAGAGCCATTTGACTCCCTCTTTCCTTTTGCACATCGAAAGCATGGTTCATGATGGGGTAAATATTTGATCTACGTGTTAACATATCGTCTTCGCCGACTGTAGGACGTGATATTATAAGCTTGGTCCCAGCGGCATCTTTGGAGTAGTGGAGGAGAACGGTGGAACGCTTGCGGAAGGGGTAGATCTTGTACCTTCACAGTAAATCACCTGTTCAAAAACAAAAAAGGATCATGCCAAAAAAAAAAGAAGAAACTGTAGAAAGACAGACGAAGAACTAACTTTAACTGACATCGGACGGACAAAATAATAATAGAAAAGACAAAGAAGAAGGCGAACAACCTTTGCCTTACAAAGGGGAGAGGCTAGAAAGTCAGATGCATTTCCAATCCTAATACTAACTATCGTAAAGTAGATCTTTTCTAACCTAAAACGTATGCTAAACCCTATTAAATATTCCTATTCTAAGTTATATATAAACTACTCTACCTCTCTGCATAAACTGCTTTTTACGGTTGCTCCTTGTTAAGGTTCGTCTCGTCCCAGAGACTGTCAGATGATGTTGGCGGTGCGCAGGCTTGACCTACCCAATGTCTCAACGGACATCTCCATGGTTATCTATCTGGCCGAAGAATTCGAAAAGTAGCTACTCCCCCATATTTCCCAAGTGCTATTAATTTGATCGCAAATGTCACTTCGTGGATTATTTTTCGACTTGCTCAAGGAAACTCTAAGTACTGATAGAAGTACCTACATACATACTTCTCATTGGAATGAAGTACACAGTCTTTGGATTTGCCTCCTTTAATGATATTTCACCTTCCCTCCTCTAAAATAGAGAATACTTTGCCAAAAAACCTTGATTTCAGATCTGTTATCACGGTCTAACTTTTCACCGACCTCCTTATCCTTCTTTTTAGGCTTCGAGAAGCTGAGTCCCCCAAGTGAATTCAAATTTTTAAGGCCTTCTGATGGCTTCTTGAACTCTTTTCACACCACCAGCTGTCACAACAAGCCGCTTCAGCCCGCAACTTTCTGCAGTTGAAAGCAATTGCCGCATGCCTCTTTATTCAACGAAAAATTTGGAACTTGTTCAAACTTTTCAGACCTTTTCAGACTTTTTCAGACTTTTTCAGACTTTGCAACCCTTTCAACGGACTCTAATCTAATACACTTGCATCAGAGCTGGAGTTGATCTTTCAAAGTTTAGCTTCTCTCCCTCCTAAATGTATAAAATTAAATACTCTTCCTGCCAGTCTTGGACTTGTGAGTATCCCCAAACCCACCTGAACAAACATTGAAGGTGTTACTCATGACGTGAAGAGTTTCCAGTTGCCAGTTTGCCACCCATTCACAAGATTCCAAGTTTCATCTTATCGAGTCAATATTTCAGAGCCTACCCACGCTTACAAATTGCCACCATTCAGACCTGGCTCCAAAGACCCCCTTTTTAGAAAGGTTTGGCAACATCCCAGGCTCACTTAATTCATCTTATCATATTGGGTATGGACGAGTACCTTTGACATCGCCCACAACCAAGAGGTCGGCTCCATGAGATTACATGAGACCTGGCTCTAGGTTTCTTCAAGTTCCGAGACCTTTTTTCATCTAGACCGTTTGGCATTGATGTGATGACGGACAAGAATATACATATTCCCGGGCATGGGAAAAGCCGAGCTGTGAAAGGAACCATATTGAAGTTCCTCTGAGCTAAATAATACCCTCCGAAGTTTAGAATGCAAAATTCATTGACAACGGCAAGAGTTTTGATGAAAATACCACGAGGACCTCGCATTGTATTATTTTCATTAGACCCACCATAAGCTCTAACGATTCAAATGTATAACCAACATAACGACAAATACACAGATGAATTTTGCAACCGAATCCGGCGTTGCTAATGCCTCCTGCAAATAAAACTAAGAAAAAAAAAACACGTACACATTTTAATCCTCCATTCATAGAGATGTTCAAAGGACTCTCCATTCTCCAATCAATACAATACCAAATCAGTTTCACCACCCACTTAGTTGTGTCCCACTTGAAGTGTTGATCATTACTCGAGTGGCTATGTCCTTTGGATGATTACAAGATATACACACACGAATTTGTTCTACACAGAAATATTTTGCGGTGGAATTATGTGGTGCTTCTGTTCTCTGCGACATCGTCTGCTTTACACGTCGAATTATGTCGATAGTCCTTGGAAGTTGTGTCGTCCTCTGTTGACTACTTAATCATGGATGCCAGATGATGCTCTGTAGTCTGTATACCCACTAGGAATTTTCGACCCATCAGCACATCATAATCACCGCGTTATTCACTAGAGTTGCTGAAGTTGAAGTTGATGCGCGACCCCAAGTAGTAATGGCCCGATCAGACAGTGGAATAAAAGTGCTACCCGTGTTCTATCGTTGACACAGAGAGACTCTTATACCGCAACGTTATCATCGCCGGCTGGTCCAAGTGACTATAGCAGACAATTTGCTTCAGTTAACAATTTAATATCGAGTGTTTTTCGTTCGCATTTTATTCGCGCGAAATAACAGTGAGGTCAGTGAGGGGTTGAACGATGTGATGGTATTAAGTTTGCTATTGTATAGTGTAGGTATACTATAATGTTTACTGTATACATCGAATTTTTGTTTTAGTTCACTTCAAAACTTATATTCGTGATTTACGATTTTTTAAATATCCCTTGAAAATGGTGGAAACTTTAGAGGGAGGAGCTAGAACCCGTGATAAACATTTAATAATCTTATATGGAAAATTTCACCAATGTGAGTTCATAAAATTTAACCTGGCATGGACACTAAAAATGATGTAAGTACCGCGGTTTGAGAATAGAATAAAATAGTTTTATTTTGTGTTGCAAGTGAGTTCCTAAAAGTGTTCTACTTTTCTCTAAAACTGTGTTAAATGTTCAATGTTGATCTTATCGGCACTTGTAGATAAATTCGACAAATTGTTACAATTGTATGTAAGACTGGTATTTGACGAGCTATTGAAGCTAGGAAGCAGGAATTCTTTATTCTGAGCTCTTTCGGCGACGATATGGTAATCTTAGTCCCAGAAAAATGTCTAACAGTCCTCAGCTGAACTATATGCACTAATACTAGTCAATTATTGGGTTACAGATCGATGACAGAATCTTGTTTTTTTACAATGAAAATGAAAATGATAATCTGGACGTAATACACTTGCTATAGATACTATCGTTTACAGTGAAACACACTTTTACAAATAGTCAATGGTATGGTATGTTTAAAAGTTCTTGCGACGAAATGTCATGTCAAGTCTTTCCAATATACCTATGTAGAAGGAATTAGCAAACACCCTGCACACTTCGTAGTGCAAAATAGAAAAATAAAAAATTATATTTCAAATTCATTCAGTGATAAACAGCTTTTATTGCAATACTCTGTTGTACAAAACATTTTTTTCCAGGAATCGTATTGCATAGGTAATATTCTTATCTATGAGAACAATGTATATCAATGTTACAAATTTTAAAAAACATTGGTTCCCATGACTGACGAAGAATAGCGTATGCAATGTGCTACGCCTCTTAGCCCAATTTTTCCGACATTCACAGAAACATTCCCGGGCCAATACTTAGCTTTGTCTAAAAATTTTAGCTCAATCGGACAGATTTGGTAAGATCGCTCAGATCGGTAGGATTTTGAATATTTTTTTGTATGGGAGGTGCCACGCCCCTTTGCCTAATTTTAATCAATCTTCACAGGAACACGTCTTAGACAATACCTACCTAAGATTGTCTGTACATTTGAACTCAATCGATTCGGGGATTTTCGAAATATAAGATTTTTAATGTTTTTTTAGAATGGGGGTGCCACGCCTCTTTGCCCAATTTTGCCGCTGTATTTTTTCCAAGTTGATATAGTTGATATAAACTGTGCAGGAGATAAAGAAATGCTACCATCTTCGTCTTAGGTTGAGAGACATATCTTTCCCGTGCCCTTGCTCGTAGTACCTTAACATCCTAGATAACAATCGAAGACTCGCTCGCAACACTGTCGATGAAAACCTCACCGAATACTCTCTCATCCAGGTAATACAACATACAAGCCGGAGCGGAGTAATGGCTGATTCACAATGCAGCGTGTAACGGTGTAAGCGAAACGAGAGCGAAATCGAGTCTAGCTCGAGTTGTCATAATAATTTCCAATCAAAGGAAATGCATGCAGCAATACACAAACTCGTTGCCTCGTCTCGCGACCATTTCGAAATTTGGAAAAATCTCGCCCGAGACACCGATGACATTTACTGTCAAACGGTCAAAGGTTGCCACTTGTATTTTTTCAAAGCAAACCGGGCTGCACTTTGATCACACAATTTTTTCTCGATTGCATTTTACTGAAGCGACGACTAAGAATTGGTTGCTCTTATTCAAACAGGATGCAATAGTGTTAAAAGTGCAACTCTGTTTTCTCAGAAAAACTCGCCGACTCGCTTTCGTCTCATTATCACGGCGTGCATTGTAAGAGTCATAAGTTGTCTTTAAGTCAAGGTCTGTAGAGCAATGCAGGGTACAATATATATTATGTACTTCTCACCATGATGGCTCTATACCTACTAGGTCAAGGATTATGAGGTTATTGAGTTAAATTAAGAAGTGGATTAATTAGCAAGAAAAGCATCAAAAGCGTATCCATCTCTTGTCCTTATGACTTTTAGAACTCCACTGCTCACGCTTGCACGAAAGATTGATACAAAGGCCATGGGTACAACAAGCCTGCGTTGTATCAATCTGGAACCATGAAGGCATTGATTTGTGATGGGGATTACAGGTATTCCTATGCAGTACGTTAGGCTGCTTCGTTGTCATGGTAACTGAGTGTAGGTATCTTTTTTAACAAGCATTTTGGCTGTTTGTGATGTTTGGTAGGGCCCATGTCAGGCCGTTGTCAAAACACTTCCAATTATATATAGCCAGGCTTAGTCCAACGAATTTAAATTTGAGTACCGGTTGATGCTAATGATACTCTGTTAGAAGGACATTACAGTAGGCTCCAGAATTTAATCACCAGTTCCCACTGTTCTTTAACTTCCGCAAAACAATTCCATTATCATACCCTTGCCCCAGCCCACTACACTATAGCTCGAACATTATATGGAAGCATAATATTATGTATGTATGTATACATCCCAATGAGCCGCTCTTAATTATGATAATGACAACCATCCTGGATATGCACAATATTGATGGCACTCTCGTCAGGACATCCCAACAATGTCTGCTATTCCCCTCACTCTGTGATGTTGTATTATACTTGCGACTGATTATGTTAAATTCTATACTCAACAGGAGCTGGCCCATTAGCATGCACAGCATGTCCACTTCACTTCATGTTAGACGGAGGCCTATGCATGGAATGTCTGGGCTCACAGTACTATGATTCACCAACGCAAACGTGCAAAACGTGTCATGAGTCATGTCGTTCGTGCAGCGGTCCCGGCCAGTACTCATGCCAAACGTGTGCATTCCCACAACACTTGGATCGTCTTAATAACCAATGTGTGCCTTGTTGTCCAACAGATGCAACGCCCGAGGATCAATCGTGTTGTCGTTGTGACAAAGAAAGTGGTAAGTGAAAGCGTTTTGTTGTTGTGCTGCATAAATTAGTCTGGGTTTTGATTTTTTTTTTTCTTTATTTTTTTTTTTTTTTTTTGTTTCCCCCCAATGCTTAGGTGGCTGCATCAATGCCTCTCCAGCTGGAAAACGAAGAATAGCCGCTGGTGCGGAACAACAATTCGGCAGCCCATACAATGGTTTCGATGATGGCTCATCGAATGGAGTCCTTTCACGTGTTGGTTCACCTCTGACGACAATAACTGCCATTGCGGTTGCAGGATGTCTCCTCATTGTCACAGTGTTTGCAGTTATCTTTGCAATCTTACAGGTAAGCAAAGTACCATTAATTTTCTAGAGATAGATGTTTTTCAATGATATAGGTGACAGTTACTTAGATCCTTGTATGTGAGCGAATGAAGATGACGCCCCAACAAGGTTACACTAGAAACCAATTAACACTTTTAAGTGGCATCTGTCGGTACACAGATGCAGACAGAACTGAGCTACCTACCATCAATTGTGTCAGAGGACATTGCAGATATGGTTAGGTTAGGTTGGAGTGGAAATTTCATATTCCAACAATTAGTAGAGTGCATTACGTTTGAGTGTGATGTGATGCTTTGGCTGTCTTTGGATGACACCAAAAACGGAGAGTAGGTTTCAATTTGATGTGGCAGTGTGGGTGGCTGTTTATGGAGTATGCTAGGTGGTGTTAAATGTGTGAACAACACTTCTATGGCTATGGTGAAGGGCATATAGTCGTTTTTGAGGCACTCTATCACTTAAGGAAATCTAGTACATGTAGGAGGCAGCTGATGTGTGACATGTTACAAAAAAAAGGAAGGAATTCAATTTGAGGATGCAAAAATTGCCCTACAGCCACAACGACGAGGTATATTTTTGAGGAATTACAAGCTCGACACCCTGCTGATTAGGCAGGTCTTTTTCACGACGCAAGGGGGTCTTAGAACCAGCATCTTAGTGGCAATAGAGGACATTATAATTCTCACCTACTCCTCCATCCAAGAAGGACAGTAAGACCATGAACTAATGAGACCTACCTTGCAGCTTTGTCAGCTGTACTTGGTTTACACGACTTTAAAATCTTGATTTTTATCGGGCCAACATAAAACTGGTGTACCTATACCATTAGTACCGCCCTCCACTTCGAGTCTTGAAGTGATATAAACGTACACCTCTAAGCTCTCAACGACCTTCTTTCAAATGCGAGAGTCTTAATTGCTTTAAAATACTGAGGAATATCAGTAATATCCGAGTCCAGTGTCGTGGTAGCCAAGAAGCACTACCAGACCGGTCCTTTACTGCTGTAGGGGTGGGTGCGCACCCAATTTAAGATCTACCTTCTAGAACTGGCGTAGAATTGAATTCCATGCAAATAAAGCGATTTCTGGCGCCTCTATTCTTTAGTCACAGTCCAACGTCCCACTCCACAACAATAAGAACCGCACCTTCCCATCTGACGAGCTAAGACCTGCCGGAAGCTAAAATATCTCAAGATGTGGTGGCTTAGGCTTAGAGAATCTTCAGATTCAACTGCCCAGATTGACTAAAGTTGTCAGGGTGTCATAAATGGTATATGATAGGGTACCAGTGCCTTTTTATTGCAAGGATGCAAAAGTGCCTTGAGGAGGGGGGTTTCTTTTTTTTTTTTTTGTTTTGTTACCAAAAGGAAAAAAGTTACCAGAAGAACCATCTTCGTATCGACCAATATGTTTGCTGGATACAACGGGAAAAATCTTAGAACGTGTCATATACGGCAGACTGCTCGAGGTGGTCGAAGATAAAGGAGCTTTGTCAGACTATCAGTATGGATTCAGAAATCGCATTCTATACCGTTGATAAACGTGGTTATAGACACAGAAGCTGAAGCAATACTGGGAAAAAGATGGAGAGGGGTGACAAAGAAATGCTGTGCGGTTTTGACGCTGGATGTTAAAAATGCCGTTAACTCGGCGAACTATGGTCATGCATTAGGAGGTCGCTGGCCAGAATGGAAGCGCCAGTGAGCCTGCGGAACATAGTTGCAAATTACTTTACCGATAGAAAGTTAAGGTATCAGACTGACAATGGAGTTAAGTACTACAACGTTACCGCGGGAGTACCACAAGACTCTGTTCTTGGACCTCTCCTGTGGAATATAATGTATGACGGAGTCCAGTGACTAACGCTGCCCCAAGGAGTTAAGGTGATCGGTTTTGCTGACGATATCGCCGTGGTAACGGTGGCCAAATACATCCACGAGATAGAGTCCGCTACGGAAGAAACAGTTGCCAGAATCAAAAAATGGCTGGAGTCCGCCGGCTTAGAACTAGCTGACCACAAGACCGAGGATGTCTTGATAACCAGCCGAAAGTCTGTGGAATTTGCAAATTTCTGGGTTGGGAATCAAAACATTAGGTCTATGGAGTCTCTAATGTACCTAGGAGTAATGCTCGATAACAGGCTGAACTTTAAAACGCACACGAAAGCCTCACAGATGCAAGCAGCTGCCAAACATCGGTGGACTGGAATTCGACATAATTTCCCAACATAAATTGTCGGGGTCAATCCCAAACAAGCGAGAATCGTTGTTACTCCTCGCTTCCCCATACTCAGGACCTGGATATACCAGGAGGATTCTACTATCCAGAGTGGTCAGCTCAATACTCCTGTAGGCTGCACCGGTCTGGGCGGGGGCTCTAAAAACAAACGAAACAAGAAGAAAGCTCTTGTCAGCATACAGGATCTGCGCAATACGAACAATAAGGGGACTTCGAACAATCTCGGATGAAACAGCCTGCGTTATATCGGGAATGATCCCTATCGGCCCCATTTCTTGCCAGCGAAATGCAAAGGATCTACCTTATGCAAACAGCCAACCAGCAAGGAGTCCCTGATAGAAGGGTCAAAGTAGAAGAGAGGAAAACATCGATGGCACTATGGCAAGCTAGGTGGGATAACACGGCAAAAGGCATATGGACCCACAAACTGATCCGCATCATCGAGGTCTGGACAAAAAGAATAAACGGGAGCTGCAACTACTACCTTACGCAGTTTTTATAGGGACACGGCGGCTATCGGAAATATCTTCACAGATTTGGACACGATAGCTCGCCTTTCTGTCCCGAATGCCCAGACGAAGAAGAAAATACGGAGCACGTTCCATTGTAGGCGTTTTGCAGGGGGAAGAGCGAACTTACCAAACCAACAAAGTCTAATAAGCCATATGTTATGGTCAGAAGATGTCTGACTGGAGGTAAGCTCCTTTATAACGAGTGTACACGAAGAATTAATGATACTTAAAAGACTTAGAAGAGTCGAAATGGTGTATCCAGAGGATTTAGCTTGCGTTGCTAACGGCAGTCCAGCGGGGAGAATGGTTGAAGGAAATAGGGTGTAGATTAGTACGTTAGGCAAACTCCTGGCATCGATTATTCAGGTTTGCGAATCGTGCACATTGGTAACACGGGCTACCGCATCTTTAGAAGATTACCACATCCATTGGCGCAACCAAAAAAAGGTACCTGTGCTGCTCGACTGTCCACACAAAATGTAATTTCCCTTTCTGGTATAGTTGCCTAGCTAAGACGGCTTGAGCCGCTTTCTTAAACGCATAGATATCAGTCTGGAAAACAATGCATTAATGTGCCAGTCGGTATGAATGGTTGATAGATACTTAGTTCTTCTAAAGAGAATAAAGAATTTTATCATTATTTTAACGCAAATCGTCAGGTGAGGATTTGATGGTTCCAATATTGAAGTTGGTGCAAGTACCTACGATATTTAGGCTGCCAACTTGAATAGTTTATGGTACCACATAAAGAATCATTAACCTCGTGATTGTTGCTTACTTGCCAGTCCAATAATCTTTCTTAAGAACCGTGCATCGGTGTACATTTATGAGCAAGTGCATGGTGCTTACTCCCATATTCAAAGAAATTTCTATCTAACCTCTAACGCATCCATTGATGTTTTATTAGCCTAGGTCTTTCATGACGCTATTACATGTCCCTATATCGACTGACGAATTTTAATTCGACCAAATTTGCGATTTTTAAATCCATCGACAAGGAAATTCAAATTCAACACTTACTTGCATCGAACAGCCACTGAGCACTGACACGAAACCTCAAAGGAAAGCCTCAAAGGAACAGCCAATGAGCACTGACACGAAACCTCAACGGAAAGCCATTTCATTTAACATCCTAGGAAATAATAGTCCATCTCATTCAGCATTCAGTCTTCCAGGCATCATTTTCATTCACCTTATTAAACATACACCAATGTCCCTCAAAAAGCGTATCGCCAACCATCCACCAATATATTCAAAACAAAAGCTCACATCCAAAATATCTAAGAGGGATGCATTCAACACAGAACCACATACCGTAACTATGACAATCTTGCTTATGGGTATATGACTTATCCCCCCCCCCCCCCTCCACAACAAAAAGCGACTAACAAAATGCCCCTTTTGTGATTTCCGCTGGGACATTTATCATGCAGATGCAGTTCTTTTCGGCATTGTTGAACATTTGGCTCTTCCACCAATTAGATTGCGAGGACTTCCACAATACGGCAGCATATGGATGGATCGCCTGCATCTGTAGACTGGTTTGAAAAATCATTCGAGTAGTTGTTTCGTCCCGTAGATACGCCTGTGGGGATATTGTCTACCTAAAAGCTGAAATGCCAAACGCATTGTATCACATCAATTGATATCAAATACACGTCAAACGAATTCGCGGTTATTTACCATCCAAGTCGGGTGGGCTCTTCGTCGCGGAAGCATCGAACCAGAATTTCCTGCAAAATGCAGATACATACTATACCCTCTGCACCAACTATCGATTGGAACATCAAAATAACAATCGAGTTCCGTTGAGGTTGACGTGGTATCCTATCGCTCTGTTTGTCCATGAAATGACCATAAATAATTTGGCATTGGTCACGAGCACGACACGACGGCCTATTCTCTACCAAGTGTGGTCTGGTCATATCATTGAGGAGCATTCCGCATTCACGTGGTTGTAGGTTCTATAGGCTCGACCATTATCCGGTTCAGAAGATCAGTAGCGAATTAAATAAACGAAATACGCGCAAGGGCTGTTTAGTGAAAAGAATCCTCGCCACATTGGTATCCGAATGACCACCAAATTGGCTAACCACCTGGTAAATTTATCAGATTTCCTCGTTTAGCTTTTTACGTCATTCGACTATAACATCGCCTGATTGGAGACCAGTAACGGTGGCCATGATACCAAACGGATGTCAGTGGTTTGCCGGTTCGATTATTGTGTAGTTTGTTTAAGTTGGACAAATTGAATTGCACTCAAAATTGAAACTGCTTTGATTTCTTGGATGCACCATGTTGGTTTACAAATTTTCTAATTTCCGTCAATTTATTTTCTCATTGCAGCGTACGAGCAACGGTTCGTCAAAGAACAACCACAACGGCGTGCGGTACAACAAACTGGCCTCAAAGAAGAAGCGATCTCGACGAAATTCCTCCTCAACACTACTCAATATCGATCTCAATGATGAAGATGACGACGACGATGACGATGATGATGATGATGACGAGGCGCAGGATGAGGTAGCTGAGGCTGATGACGATGAAGATACAATTGCCCTAGTTCGCACTGATAATGACAACGACGGCGACGAAGAGGCGGGAGAATGCTTTCAAAAAACTAAAACCAGAACTGATGACCAACAACCGATGGTAGCTCGTCTGCCTTTAGCAAAGAAGAAAGCCAACGCGAATAAATCAAAGAACGCCACAAGATTCTTGACCAGGAAGAGTCAATTACCTAATAGCAGCAGTAATGTGAATGAACACGATGTTAGTTTCAAGCAGACGGACGATGATGATTTGAACTTTACCATAAGAACATAGGACTAGAGAAGATGTTAAGACAAATAAAAATTGAAATGCAAGACAAACTCCTCTATAATGTTTTCCCATCTTTTATATATTTATGTTTTTTTTTTTTATTTTTCTCCTCGATTTGTTTGTATATTTTTTTTATTTTAATGTTAAATGTAAACCTTTTTTTTGTTTTTATAGAAAATAATTAAAAATATATATATTATGCTGTAGTTTTAAGTTATTACTACTGTTATTTTTCTGTACAATTATATATCAATTTTTATTTTGAAATAACAAAAAATTAAGACATTGTAGGTTTGGGATTTGTTTTTATTATTTTTATTGTGTTTTCTTTTTTTTTTTTTAATTTGCGAATTTATTTTGAATGGAAAAATGGAATGGAAGTAGTGTCCAGGGGGGTTATTCCCAAATGCGCGGCGGTTCGTATTGAAAGCGATACCTCAATTTCGACCGTCTCCGTTTTTGGTTATTCTCAAATGCGAACGAGGGCAAAAATTAGATTTCCAGTTTTTCCATTCTGAGTTGCCATTTTCCATGTATTTTTCCAACACTTCGACAGCTTTTTCCCGCCACAGGAATTTAGTTTATTTTTTATAGAAGATACTTGTCTTCCTGACTGCCTCCGGAGTAAATAGATGGCTCTAGGACCCCAACAGGGAAGGAACAATATGCCCATTTAAAGAGACCGTAGTGCCAGGGCCGGTGAAGGATCTCCCGATATATAATCTATCTATCTATCCATGGATTCGCAACACCTTTTACTGAGCACGATTTTTGGTAATCAAATTCATTCACTTGCAAACGTTGTTCGGGGTAAGTCTATCCCCTATGGTGGAATGGCAATTCGAGTATTTTTTTGATTTGACACGTGTCACGAATCACACGTGTACTGTGAAAAAATTGCAGCAAACATTTATTTTTGATAGTATTCGTGCTTCTTTGGTGGATGGAAAGCTTACTGAAAATGTTATAGGCTATGCATCTATATACCTAATGACAGTACGTATGGACAGGGAGACAAGGTGACATACATAATACATAAATGGCGAAAAGTAACAATGCTAAATATAAAATTATCAGTATCTATCTCAATTAAAACGGTTGTCAGATCTTACAATATTGTCAGATCACTCAGTAAAATGTCCTACAACCGTCTTAGCCTACAATTTTGTTTGAAAATATTGTCAGAGAAGCCATTGTGCGACCATCTGACAATGAAATTGTAATCCGGGATATTATCTTACAACATTATTAATGGACAATTAAGCATAGTTCATAGTAAGGCAGTTGGCTTTCGTAAGCTCATTGGTAGCTATTGTCAGCTATTGGGCTAAAAATGATCCTACGACTTTACCTCGTGCATACGTGCTGTTACGTGACGCAGCACTTGACTTTGAAAGTGACCCACAACTATCTTAAAAAATCTGGACAGAAATACCAAAATATGAAAGTCAAAAACGTGTCCCGGCCCTGGGTACTCGAATAATTTTCCTCTCAAAACAACCATGAATAACCTCTGCTTTTGATAGAGTCTATTCCTCTGCACCATATAGAAGGACTGGGATTATTAGGGTCTTAATTAATAAGTGTGCTGGACTACTGTGCGAGGGATCCCAGGTTCGATCCCCGGAAAAACACAAATTACATCTTAAGGTTTTTTCTACTGCGCCACCTCTCGCTAACGTCTGACAAACATCCGAGAGTTGTATAACTGTCCTGAAAAAGCTTCTCAATTCAGCCGTTCGGACTCGGCATAAAATTTTAGGTCCCTTACATTCGTCCCAAAAATAGAAACTCACACAAACGAATGGTTACGAGAAGCTAGGCCTAGGGTGTTTATCCGCCTGTTGCGCCAATATTTATTTATTTTATTTATTAATCACTAATAATCGCTTAATCTCAGCGCTGATGTCATTGCCTGAGTTCAAAGTGGAGCATAGGTAGACAAAGTACTTGATATACATAATAGTAACATTCTATCCGAGACGCCGGCGTTTTTAGTTGACATCATAATTATACTTTATCTTGCCCTCATTGACCGCCAAACCCATCCTTGCCGCCTCCGTCTCAATACTCACGAAAGTGCCAGTGACATCACTCTGCATGCGTTCTGCAGATTATGTCGATGTCGTTGGTTATTACTACGATACCTTAATACCGAAGTCTTCCTCTACTGTGGGTTGAAATAAAAGACTTTTCGGACCGGAGCATAGGTGTCCATTCGTAGAGTTTGCTGTTAGCCAGTTGCCGTCTTAGGCCAAAGAAACAGCGGTTGGCAAGTGTAACTCTTCGTTTGATTTCTGATGTGGTGTCATTGCCATCAGAGTTTATAGCGGAACCGAGGTAGGTAAAGTCCCTATAACCATCTCAAAGTTGTAGCTATCTATCGTGGCGTTCTGTCCGATTCGTCGATGTTGTGTATCGCTTTTTGTTTACCATTGGACCCACTTTTGTCGCTTCCGTGTTAATACTTGCAAACACACCAATGACAGCACGCAAGGTTCTCGCAATAATGTCAATAGGCATGTTTTTTTGAAACCTCGCCAGCCAGCCGTTCATTTGGACAATTGCCAGCAAGATGAAGCCAGCCAGCCGAGTTTTAATATAAAATTATGCAGGCGGTAGAAATATTTGCTACATTCTGACATTTTTCTCTGGAATGTTGTGTGCATGCGATAAGAACGCCATATGATTTAAGCAAATTGTACGGAAATTCTAAGCCACTTGCTGCTTTCAGCGCCACCTGTTTGTTCATTGTGAATTGAATTTAGCCATCTGTCAGCCAGCAGCTGAAATATTCAGCGCTATCTAGAAAAAAATCCGTAACTTATGTAAACGCGTTCAAAATTCAAATCGCAGGTAAAAATTGCAATCAGAATCAGAAATTATAGACTTTGAGAGACATACTTATACAACATTGCGAATAGATTGTTTAGATTTACAAATATCTCTAAGGAATTCGTGAATATTTTCGATGAAATATTATATTGTGCCCAAAACGGATACAATTTCGAATGCAGAATGTCTAAATTCGGAGTCAAATCAACTTTTAGTAAGAAACAATTCGCTCCCAAAAATTACCAATCCAACCCAGAACTTAGTCCAAATGTTTCAGGCCAGAATGTTCGCCATAATCAACTACATATAGTTCATAAAACCTGCGAATCATAAAAATAAAATCGTTTCGAATGTAGCCTATTGTTTTCATTCAAAATTCGAAAAGAACTTCGTTCAAACTACCCAAATTACACAAACCATTCCGCAGCTATTTCTTATCGAATAACGTCGCAGGAAATGTGTCATGTAGCTGTCAAAAATTGTTGCTGTATACCTTATTTTGAATTTTTCAATATAAATTATCTTGTCGGAAAAATTCTGCGAAAAAATTTAGCCCACATCTCTAAATTTTACCAGCTACGCGGCAAATTGTTTCCAAAGTTCATCGAACTCGAACCAGAAACCGTAGAAAATTCCATTCAATATAAGGATTACCTTCAAAATGATTAATTGCTTCTTTTTTGGATTTTAAAAATTATATTTATTTTAACACGATTTAGCTTATACAATATTATTTAATTAATAACTCGTTATAGGTTACATTAATTTTTTTTTAAATACTGAATAAAAGCCAATCATCAGCCTTGGTCATCAGGACAAACAATAAACACAAAATTATTATTTTAACTTGCATTTCAACTGATTGTCCCACAGGATGTAGTATTACAAATTTCCCGTACCTTCGTTAAAAAAAACAAAAAAAAAAACCAGTTCAAAGGAAAAAAGGACAACAACTGAACAACAAACATCTAATGGATTTTACTAACAATATGATGTACATAAAAATATTTTATATATAAACAACACATACACACCATGTAAATTTACAAATGAAAACAAAACAAAAATAAATTAAAAATGCATCAGTGTAGATAGGGTAATTAATCTATTGTAATTATTTTTATTTCTCGTATATCTTTTTTTACCTTTTATTTTTTAAATTCATATAAATATTTCTCTCTATCCCCAAGCATAACACTGAAATTGTATGGCATCAACTGAACATGCATTCAATTTCATAATAAACAAAAAAAATGGATCGATAAATTTTCCAATGTGTAAATAACAAAAATAAATATTAAGGCAAAATATATAACATTAAACAGAAAAGTATAAACGTGATTCTATTATTGGCACTCTTAAAGAATTAAAATAAAAACTAGAATTCTATAAGTTTTCCTATAGCCCTTCTTAATGTGGGAAAAATAGAATAATTCTAAGCTGTTTAGCATTTTGCTACATGCTTCGTACTGAGGACAAAAATGCTAATAAGACCAAAATACACGAAAAGAAATTTAAAAAAAAAAAAACAAATATAATTCTATATCACATTTTGTAAAAAGAACAGTAAACAAAAAAAAAATATGCAAATGTTAAACTAACATTTTCTGTAGATAATTTCACTTTCACTAAACTCCACTACAAGTTTCCATTTATTTAGTTTACCTATTTGAATTATAAAATTAAAAAAAAAAAAAAAAACTAAAAATAACTTGTTCACATGTATATGTAGCATAAATGTAAATTGAAAAACAAATATATAAACTATGTAGTTAGTAATTTAGTTAATGGTTATAATTTGATTTATTTGTTTCTCTATATCCAAAAAATATATAAACGCATAGGACATAGAAATTTTTTTTTTTTTAACTTTTGTATATGAACATTTTTCTGTAGGCAAATGAATGAATGCAAAATGTAATGTTAATTAAAAAAAAATTATTAACAAACAATATTAAAGTAAACAAATTATCTAAACAATTTTATATGGGGTATGGATGATATATATACACTTGGAAACATTATAGGTATTGCATAGATTTTTATTTAAATACAATATATAAAAAAGAGAAGTAAACAATTTAATATAAATATATTTAAGGTGTAATATTAAAAACAAAAACAAAAAGCACTGAAAGTGTTGTTTTTAACGAAAATGATATACTTTATAAACAAAAACACAAACATACATTTTTAAGTGGTTAAATCTAAATAAATGAAGACATAAGAAGGAAAAAAATATATAAATTAAATTAAAACTAAAAAATGATGAAGAAATTAAATAAATAAAAACAAAAAAAAAATATGCAAAAAAGTGAACACGCTTGTTATTATTTTACTTCGAGTTGGCATTGGGCATGTCGTATGTATGACCGTTTTTTTTTTTCGGGACACTGATAAGGGATAAGTATGCTTTTAATGATTACATGGGAATGCTTTGGATACACATTTTTCAAACTCATAACTGATAAACAGACAGATGTGGAAAATTGAAAAATTGCAACTACCATGACCAGGTTAAGTGGCCTAGACAAGTCGCAGCATTTAGTTCTAATGACCTCTCCAAACGAGCGCAGCCGCCCGCAAACAATTATGGTTGAAATATTTCCATTAGGTTAAGGGAAGGTAAACACTGTAGAGTCCAATCCATTGATCACCGGTAAGCATCCTTTTTCAACCACGCTCTTTGCTTAAAATTACAGATCACCTGATAATAAAACTCGACTTAGAAGTAGGATTCAGTTACCAAATACACACTTAAACAGATCAATGTAAAAATTTTCACGCACGTTGTGGAAAATACTTGAAGAAGTGGACACTAAGATCTTCCCCGAATGCCTCAACCTTGGTCTATCAATCTGCCTTTCGAAGGATTTAAGAAGACTCTTTGATGAAAGTGGAATAATGCAAAAGCATTAGCTTTGGAAGATTGCGGAGCATTTTACCGATTTTTCGAAGCAGCAAGAGTTCTGCAGTGTCATCCCGCATAAACGGACGAGTTAGGCGGGAATGTCAATGACATGGTTCTGTATAGCTGATATATGGTTAGGTTATAGGTTAGGTTAAAAAGGGTTTTAGAGAGAGGTATCATACTGCACTAGGCACCATCAGGGCCCATCGCGATCCCTAGGGGGAAACAATTGCAGTGACCTACAATGGAAAAAACAACTAAAAACTTGCCCTTGAGAAAGCCCCAATTCCCGTGCAAAAACCAAGTACATATAGCCCTTTATGGTTGGTATTGTCTATCTCCTCTAATTCGTTGTCCTTATTTTGTTTGCATTGTTATTTTTATTGTGGGCTGTATGTAGCTAGGGTCGGTTTGTGGTTCTTGCCGATACTTAGTGCCCATGGCTTTGTTCATCAGGCACTTAAGATACATTACTCGTAGGGTCGATTAAGTTACCTCCCTCTTCACCGCAAGTATTCGTTCATGTCACGAAGGCTCTAGGTCACCAGCATTGGCGATACGAAGGCGATTTAGAGATCGTATCGGACTTGTCGACTCAAGGATTGCGAGCAGCTTTAAAGAGGTTCGTTGCACGGCGTGGTTTATGCGAGGAAATCCATTGTGACAATGGTACGAACTTCGTTGGAGCTCGGAACGAACTCAAGGAGCTTCATGCTATAGTTGTGGAATAGCAGAGGGTCAATATCATCTCCTCATGGGCCGCTGTTCATCGTATTAAATTCCTAGACATATACCTCCAAGATCGCCACACTTCGGTGGCTTATGGGAATGGGAGGGTGCTGTGAAGTCAAACAAATCCCATCTCTCCAAGACTGTAAAACAGATATTTCTGACGTACGAGGAGTTTTCTACCGTAGTTGCTGAAATAGAGGTGAGTATGAACTCTCGTCCACTTTGCGTATTGATGCAAGGCTTCCAACGATCGGGCGACCCATTCTCGGTGTAGTCGTCACCTTGACCAGGGTTCGTATTTCTAGTGTCTTCATATGAAGGCAATTTTACAGTAGATACCAGTTATGTAAATCTCTAGAATAGTCGACAAGGAATACACCATGACATAGGTAGATATTGGAATTATACCTGTAAAACCAATTCATTTAAATATTTGACGAAAAAGAGGTTAGAACTCTCAAGCCTTTAATTTCCGCCCTAAATTCATTCTGGCAGTACATATGTACATGCATTGCACCGCTCATCATTTCAAATATCCTTCTTCACTCTTCCTCACTCATGGGCGTCTACCACCTAAAGGTACTCCAACATACTCGTAAACACCGCAGTTTAGTCCTTAAGCTCGAGAACAATAATTCGCATTTTGATGCGAATTGTCGGTACTGAAAGTGCATCCTCATCTTATCTGCAATTAAGCCAGCCAACATCTTCTTTATCCATCATTCAATTAAGTAATTACCGTATCGCAATTAAACGAATTTCAGTCGGCAATAAACTTTTATTGCCTCGCGCAGTCTAACCAGACATATGTGCAGTTAACGATAAAAGCCACAGGATATAAAAATATATAGTATAAAAGAAACCAACTCTCTGGCAGGGAGGGACCACTTCATTTCTCGGGAGTCATCATAGCTATTTATATACACACAAGAGGACCCGTATAATACGTACGAGTATAAGCGGAACGTAAACACTACAACTTCCGGCAGTTTTCCTTTTCAATAACCGCAAATACTAATTGCATTAAACGGCAGAACAACGATCCTTTCCTACCATCCCTACCATCCTACCCTCTTCGCCCGCCAACAAAACATCGTGTTCTCTTATTCTTCAACAGAAAAGGAAGCAATCTCCCATAACGGTCCTTAATAAACAACCGCGTGCCATATCCTCGACAGCAGACAGGTTGCATTCCTCCCGGCATATGGACGCCGTAATTCTTTCACTTATCCTAGACAGAAAAATGCGCCACAAAAAGGACGAACAGTAGAGAGAACACGTCAAATGGGAACAACAACAAAAAAAAAGCACGCCAACTCGGCAAAGATATAAAAACTAATTTAATTAGTACGTACCTACTTAGTTAGGATGCCGCATACGAAGGTATATATAGCCGTACACCTCATTGATGCCACCTCACGCTGGCTGGTGCGCTGTACCTACTTACTATCCCTTCTACTAGAATATTCAACATACTACTGAAAACTGTGTGGGTATATGCTCGCAGGATGCTGAGAAAAAGGATGCATACGTAGTTTTTTTTCTACAACTTTCCAATGGCTGGGAGAAAAATGAGGAATCTATTCAGCACAGAAATCGGAATGCTTCTCCTCTTCCTACATCCGTTGGTTGTTTTCCTGGAGCCCCAACCCCATCCCCAACCAAGTGTATAATTATGTGTTCTTTTCGTGCCTTCCTCGGTTCGTTAGATTTACCATTCCAGTCCTAGTCGTGTACGGACGGCGTACGGACGGGTACGTTTGCATCAAAGTATCTGCTGCTGTGATGCGAAAACGATGCTAGACGGGAGATAGCCTCATAGCTGGTCGCTTAAAATCCTTTCCCCATACACATATACTACAGCCGACATAATTTATTTGAAAAGTTTTTCGTTGATTGTAATTTATTTTGTGTAATAAAATAAAATGTCCATCCCGCTGCGAGCCGGTTGAATGAGCTTCGCTTTTTATCCGGTGGCCGGTCGGCCACAAGAAACCGCAAAATGTTGCTGATATCGCTACATGATGCTACCGCTACATGCTGCTACTGCTAGCTATATTTGGAAACTAATTTCGCAAGATTAAAAGATAAAATTTAATGTTCTTGTCCCAACGAACAAGGGCGATAAATTCTAATTGTTCTCGAACGGTAGGGGATGCTGGTGCGATGTCTGGCCTACGAACCGAATTCCCACGGTGACAATTTATGAGCTTTGGTTGGGCGGTTGGATTGTGTGTGTTCGTATGCTGACCCCTCACAGTGGGCGGGCTCCTGACATTTGTTTTCCAATCAAATTGAATTTTGTGCGAGTGCTTTTGTTTTGGCGTAAGTCCTTGGATCTTGTAACTGCAAATAATCATTTGCATTTTGAAGGGTAGATTAAAATCAGTAGGAGGTATTTTTTTTTTGCTGACTTGTTATCCTTGAAGCGATGCCTGCTGCGATAGACTGATTAATGGCGATAATACCTAGTCCTCATCATTTTAATGAGAAAAATTTGACACCAGGATTCGACGAAGAAAGTTATGACACTCCATCAATAAGCCACCTCGTATTAAAAACGGAAAGATGTGGGAGCACAACTCCCGACAAATTGGAAAAGCAGCAGAATTTCTTGGAATAAAGAACATATAAGACCGTACCTACCACCTATGGTATGTGTCTGATGTCTGCAGAAGTCAGTGCTGCCAATCGTATGATAATTATGCTACATGTTTGACAATTTCAATTCTTGTATGAGGTGTGATAGGAACCCAAAATCATAAGCTGAATGTATGAGAAGTTTTATAATCAAAAAAGTCGACATTTAGAAATAGGGACTTTTCGATAAAATTGAAAATTGTCAGAGCGCACTTTGACTGACTCGACTGGGCAGCACCCAAAGTTATTGCCACCTCAAGCCACCTCCAAATAAGAATAAATTCATTCCTTTTCTAATGCATTTTTTAGAAAAATATTTAAATGTTTATTATTATTAGCTTTAAATTTAAAATGTAATTCCAAAAAAACTCTTTCGAAATCTTCACTTCTAGAGTGTAGTTGAGAAATGGCTCGGTCAGAATGGTCGTAGGTCTACCAAAAGCTTTTTTTTTTCATTCGCTGAGTGCTAGCGCCTAGCAGCCTTTGCCCTTTTGGTGTACATTTGATTTAGCACCTTATAATATTCATGTCCAATAGAGCTGCACACACAGTACTAGAACCACCTTTTTAAGACGTTCACACAGTACGTTGGATAGGATCTTGTATGCGACATTAAGCAAGGATATGCCTCGATAGTTCTTGCAAGACATAGATCGCCTTTTTTGTAGATGGGGCATATGGAGCTGATAGTCCAGAGGAGAGTTTCATACTCAGGCGCTCGCTGTAGGCTCTGGCTACTCCAGGTATGCTAAGTCGTCCAACGTCGAATTTCTTCTTCTGGGCGGTTCGCAGCTTCTTCTCGTTGGTGGACAGTCGAGCTCTGAATTTAGCCGCGACAACGCGTACCTTGCATCGATTAGCACATGGTCGATTTGGTTGGCGGTTCGACCGTCTGGAGAGCGCCAGGTTGCTGTGTGGATCCCTACCCTTGGAAAGGCGCAGGGACATAAGTCCATGAGACATAAGTCCATTATGAACTTATGTCCCACTTCGGTGGGACATAATTCCAAATTTTGATTATGGACTTATGTCCCAACGAAGTGGGATATAAATCCATAATTTATTTTTCAAAAATGGGACATAAGTCCACAATTTTATTGGTAGCATAGATGGGTGCCGTGACATAAGGCCAAATTTTAAAATTTGACTATCAGACGCTTTGGAAAGCGACATAAGACCAAATTATTTTGATACATAAGACCAAATGCTATTTTTCCATAACAAAAATTGTTTTTGATGTTTGAATTAATATTCGGCCACTGATTGCAATATTAACATTTTGGGGACCCTTTTTAATTTTTCTAATTCAATCAAGATGATGCACATCACCCAAGACATCACAATGAAACCATTATTACGGCGTCTTTCCTTTTTTCCTAAAGCATCTTCAATTATCTTTAAATGCACTTCTTGTCCAGTTTAAAATATATGCAAGGCAAGCAGACTATTGTAGTATCCCCATCATATGAGGGATAAACTTTTGCGTGGGAAGAATCTAAGGGCGTAGCCGAAAAAAAATTTGAGCAAGAGGGGATCGATTTGGGGTGTGAATTCGCGCGAATTTTTTCACACCCCAAATCGATCCGCAGGGACATAAGTCCACGAGATATAAGTCCATAATGACCTTATGTCCCACTTCGGTGTCCACGAGACATAAGTCCATAATGACCTTATGTCCCACTTCGGTGGGACATAATTACATATTTTGATAATGGACTTATGTCCCACCGAAGTGGGATATAAGTCTATAGAAAAGATGTATGAAATTAAGTGAGACATAAGGTCATTATGGACTTATGTCTCGTGGACTTATGTCCCTGCGCCCCTTGGAAACCTAGTGCTACTTATCACCGCATTACGAGATGCTGCAAAATCGATTAATCGGTAGCTGTTGTCTGTTGTCGTTTCGTGGATTCTGTGCTTACCAACAAACCCGCCAAAGATGCTTTCCTTTCCGACTTTAGCATTGAAATCCCCGAGTATAACTTGTACATCATACTCCGTAGAGGCTCCGTAGGCTCCATCCAGGAGGTCATAAAACTCCTCCTTGATATTAGGCTTATGTTTTGGAAAGTACCTTTGATGCGGATCACAGAAAGGCGATCACTTATCGGCTTGAAGTCAATGTCTTTTGTCCTAAGCCGATTTCCCACGACGAATCCGCATCCGCATTATTTTGTTGCAGCTGTAATAAATGTCGCAATTTTTTCTCTTCGTCATACCAGATCCTATCCATCGTATCTTCTGGATCGCGGTTGTATCTGCCTTATACCGCGTGAGGACAGACTCTAATTTTTGAGTAGCACCTGGAGTGTAGAGCATTCTTAAATTCCAGGTACATACTCCGATATCGTTGTCGGTTGACGTTCCGGGTCTCGTTGCCGTTTGAGGAGTTCCATTTTCCGAGGCTGGTTGTGTATCCCTCATACATAACTATTCGCCGAAAGAAAGGAGGTGGTTAAAATCGGGTGTCACCTGGTATCCAAAGCTCGAAAACTAGCGACTAAACGGCCACTTAGCCACGCATTCTATACTATTGCACCTTAGGGGAGTTAATGTTAATCTTTAACATATCATAAAAAATATTCTTAAATGCCTTCTATAAACAGCCTACCGCTTATCTCACTATATTGTTCTATTTTGGCAGAACGTTTCTTTTTACTTATTACCTTATGAAGTCTGAAATTTCGTCTCATCCTTCAATAAAACTAAATTGTTCTTAAAAATGTTCAATTAAACTCCAGGGTACTGCAAGTTTTTATATCAGTCTTATTGGAAGCATAAGTACTCCAGTCCTTTCAAACTAAACCTCTTCGACAAAAACGGACAATCTATAGCAAAAAAAACTATGTGAGCCCTCTTAGAATTGCAATGGCAATTCCACTAATTGATATAACTTTATCATCCTCTACACCTTTGCTCAACTATCCAACTCTTCCTCATTTGTAATTGATATAACGATGTCGTAAACATAGTTGCAAAACTTGTGCTTCCTTTCATTCCGTAATCTGATGGACAATCCGAAGACATTTTTGTATCGGATTTTTATTTTTATAAAAGGCAACTTCAAGTCCCCGTGCACTGATGGTAACTTGAGCACATTGATAGTGTCTGAAAGTCTTAAACTTTTACAATAATGTCCAAATGATAAAATAAAATATTAAGCAGCACACCACTTAAAACTAAAACTGAAACTAAAACTATACAGGGAGTATTCAACGAGATTTAATTTCATTTCATTACTCCATATCTAACCCCTTGGCGGCGCGTTATCCTTGTCTCTACCTTTCTCTCTCTCTCTCTCTCTCTCTCTCTCACTCTCTCGATAATCCAACCTTTATTATATTATTTTCATAGGGACACCGATATAAACAGCTTAACAACAACAAAGACTGTAACAGCAAAATTGTAAAGAAAAATGCTCGCATCGAGACCAAAGAAAGTCCTTACCTCTATACTAAAGGAACAGAAGCATAAAAAGTGTTGCATGCAACTTCAACGATTCATGTGTTTCCAAAGGGAATTTTAATTAACGCATCCTTTGGCTAGGGAATAGAGATGATGCAGTTTCGTCCTTCAGACCCATCATGATACAGTCAAGCCAAGACTCCCACCCCCGTCTTCGCCGATACGGGGGAACGGATAACTTTTTATATGAGAGTTTAAATATTTCAAGTTGAATTGTTTTAAAATTTCCGACAAGTACAGGAAAGCACTTCAGAGCTGGAAGAACTGCTGCTGGGGAAAATTGCAACGGCGGCATTTAGATAATTAAAAGGCTATGTGAGTTATATTACATCAATTTTTGAAGAACTTACAAACTCTTATCTGGAACAGGAGTGAGCAGCTCTTTTAACAAGTAAGCGCAGTCAGTCAGTAAATGCTTTGGGGAAGGAACTTAGGGTAGGGGGGTGCTTCTGGTGGGATGATTTTATATTAATCAGTGCAAAGGTGGAAATATTTCGTTGGGATTAAGATTAAGATAAGCTGCATTATTATCTGTTTTACAGGACTGAGCAGATAAGCTATATTATTTCAGGCATTAATTTTGTGAAAAAGGTCGGTTTTGGATGATCAATAATCATGAAGACGTGTTGCATTTTAATGTTATGTATACCTGAAATTCGTATATCAATATGGTTTCGACGAATTGGGCATTTGGTGGAATGGATTTATTAAAACTGTTTAAGTGCTGCGAAGTTACAAGCACTGGTACTGGTAGAAAACCTTCCTGTATGGTCTTCTGATCATTCTACTATGTATATACAGAATTGACGGCGATACGACTGTCAATCATGTTTATCAGATCGTACTTACAAAATATCGTACTATTATAAGCGCAATACTAAGGGTTTCGCAGTAGCGCAGTAGCTTTTTTTTACTTTTAAATTCAAGTCTCGGTAGCACTCATTCATATTGGCGAGCCCGGCCCTTCCCAAAGAGCTCCTAAAATACACCTAACTAACTTACAAACTAGCTTAAAACTAAGGAGGAATGTTACCTAGGTAACGCACCGGCCCGGGAGAGCGTGTCTGCCCTCACCTCTTCCTCAAGCCACCTAAATTCGGTGAACTGCTTTAAGGTATCAACCATGTCCCTATCCGCAATTGCGTTATTAAAACGGAGGAGCTCCTGAGCATTGGCGGCGTACCCGTCGTGGATGAGCCGCTTATCCCTCGCGCCGCGGTGGCTGTGGTACAATACCGGCACACCATCTTTATACTGGACTAACCCTTTCATGTCTGCATGAATAAATGCTTCAGGCGGGACAAAGCCAGACCGGAGAGTACTCTCGTGGTACATTAAATTCGGATAATAACCACCCGAGATCAGATTGTTAGCGTTGGCCATCGCCCTTGCAACGTGCCTTCGAATCACCTTAATTAGGAAATTGTCAATCCTATTCAATTGAGCCCCATCGTATAGGGTCTTTTTGGGATAATATTTTATGTAGCGCAGTAGCGCAGTGATTAGTGTGCTGGACTACTGTGCGAGGGATCCCAGGTTCGATCGCCGGAAAAATACAAATTACATCTTAAGGTTTTTTCTACTGCGCCACCTCTCGCTAACGTCTGACAAACATCCGAGAGTTGTATAACTGTCCTGAAAAAGCTTCTCAATTCATCCGTTCAGACTCGGCGTAAAATTGTAGGTCCCTTCCTTCCATTCGTCTCAAAAATAGAAACTCACACAAACGAATGGTTGCGAGAAGCTAGGCCTAGGGTGTCTACCGCCTGTTGCGCCACCTATTTAATTTTTTTTTATACTAGGTAAGGGTTTCATATGCAAGAACAAAACTCAAAATGCTATATCTTAGATTCTTATAGGACATAATGCCAGCTTTTGGTACCACGCCATTTAATAAACTTACCGCCTTACCTATACTTTATAGGTATGCAAAATTTGGGACATCGAAGTGCACTGTAATGGCCATTTCCCATACAATCTTATGATAACAAGGGAGATAAATTTAAGCAAATGGTTAACGGCCATTTTGAACAATGACCACGAATGACATTTTTATAAATAAACTAGCTGTTGACCTGCGCTACCGCGTGAATTTGGAAGCCCTGGATAGCCATAGTTACTATTTCCATAACCTCCGCAAAGAGACTAATCATTTGGACCGGCTGCATAGCAGAGTTCAAGGTGTGATGGTGTCGGGGACCGTTTCATATTATTATGGCACCTGCAAATTACAATTTTTGTCAACCCCACAATGAATGCGTTGTCTTATAATGGCATATTGAGACAGGCCTTTTCATACTTTCATAACCTTTTTAGACCTCTGGCTTGGATTTATCAGCATGACAATAAGCCAATACATACAGGCCGGGTTGTTAAAACGCATAGCGAAAATGTGGAGTTATTAAGCTGACCGCCTTACTCACCGGATTTGAATATCATCGAAAAGGTTTGCTGATGGTTGACACGTCAAAATTTTTCGATCGGGACAACAATATTCGACTGTATCTAAACTAGTCAGAGCCATCGAATTAGCTTGGAGCTCGATTTCGCTAAATTATTTAACCAATATGCATCCCTTCCAAACCAGATGTGTGAATTTTTGAGTAGAAAGATGGCTTCAAACACCATTGAATAATTTTTTTTAAAATCTAAAATATTCCAATTACCTTAAATTTAAATACATTATCTATGGTAGTGTGATTGATCTAATTCTTTAATCGTTTTCCCATTCCATCTATAAATGGTAGTAGCATTTATGTCACTCGATAATGCTTCTCTTAGGCAATAGGAAAGCGGAAATAGTAAGAATTTTAACAAACAACGATATTGAATTCAATTTCCGAAGTCTCTTTCCTTTTTTTGTTGTTTGTTATGGATAAGCTCCGTAAGCTCTTACTGTGATAACTTTTCGAATTTAAGTAAAAAGTACATATGCAGGTATAACTGCAAAAACTTCGTAAACGGTAACTGTCACCATTGCAGTGCTGAAGAATTTTTTTTTTAAATCGTCCAAATAGTATGTCAGGAATAGGAAACCTTTAACCCTTTCCCGCCCCATCTTAAGTAACCTATAGCGTCATCGTTAAAACGCAGTTTCAAGTTAATCATAAGAAAGTATTTTATAAGTTGCATACTGCAATAAAGAGGACCACTTAACAAAAGTTTGGTGTTTCTTTGGTCAAATCCTGGATCTGGCGAGCAAAACTTCAGCCTCAGAAAAAGCACATCACAATACATAGTCTCGGAATCGTCTTCTGAGAAAGAAGATCCAAGAAAGTAAGGAAACTCAACTACAGTGCCAGTCTCCTTAACATCGCAGAACCATCAAAGTAAGTCTATAAAATCTTTTTTAAATAAGTCCTAGAACCAACCCGAAAAACAGGAACAGCTAGATGGAATTCTCTTGAGTTCTTTTTAATGAAAAATAAAAACGCAGATTTAAAAAAAATAGCCATCCTCTGCGATCACGTTGACAGATCAAGCGCTCTAACACCCTTGATAGCTTGGTCTTTAAAACGGAGATTCGGTCTTCCTTGTGGTCTCGAACCTGTGGGCTGGGAATCGAAGATCCTCTTAGCTAGAGCATTATTGTCCATACGATCGATGTGGCCGAGACAATTAGTCGATGTATTTTGAATTTTTGACATCCACATCTTGATACAGCTCGTAGAGCATAACAACGGTTGTATCTTCTTCTACATTCGCCTTCAAAAATCCGTCGAAGAATTTTTCTTTCTATCCATTTCTGCTTATCGTCCAGCACTTGCCGCCATACATTAGAACTGGTAATATAAGGATTTTGAAAAGCATGTTTTTCGTCCTTCGAGTTAGGAGCTTTGAACCCAATTCTTGTTCCAGACCGAAGTAGCAGCCATTAGGATCCCATTCGGGGAGTTCACATTAATCCGGAGGTAGGTAAGCTCCATAACTACCTCGAAATTATTGCTATCAATATTGACGAGATCTCCAGAACGAGATTGAAGAAGTCACAAGGTAGAGCATCTCCTTGTAGAAATTCGGTGCATGTTTGAAATAGTTCGGAGGAACTATGTACATTGCAAAGCGTGTTTTCCAGCATCATTGGACGGACACAGCTGAATCAGTTTTGCCGGAATCCCGAATTCGGCCATATCCGTAGATATAGATTTCTTGACGATGAATTCTTTCATATGCGGTTTTGAAGTCGATTAATATCTATGTTATGAGTCTGGACATGAAATTCATTGGTCTTTTCCATGATTTGGCTGAGTGTGAAAATTTGATCTGCCGGGCCGGAAGCCACGTTAGTACGTGCAGATTAGTGCGTTGCGGTATAAGCCGCTCTCAAAGTACGTTATAGATAGAGTCTTATATTCTTAATAGTTTATGTACCATCAGAAATGCTCTAAACACAACCTTTCGTGTGTCTAAAAAATTGACAAAAATAATGATGTGAACGTAAAGTTGCGTTGTTACTCTCAAACATTCATAGCTCAACAACTCAGTATGCTCACTGCTCAGTGTACACAAACATGCGTGGATCCTCCTTTAGTTATCCCAATGTAATGCTAAAACCTCTTCGATATAGAAATATGAACAAATTAATCAAAATTTGATTCAAAATAATTATCTCAGTGATCACATACATCACAGTCCTGATGTGGTGGACTCGAGTTACTCAAACAATACAAAGATTCTCCAACTTGCCCCATATATCCCTATGCTCTAGCTCTACTACCATTATTAATCTACACACTCAACCCTAAAGTTGAATTTCAATTTCATTCAAATAATAATATTTTAAGCACATATTCTCACAGCGCATAATAGAGAAAGAGGTCTTCAATTCAATCTAAAAGCTTAAAAGCAAAAAAAAATAAAAGAAAAATAAACGGATCCGCTGAGCCTCTGGCATATTGCGATAAATGAATTCTCCATAGCTGCAGCAGTTGCAACACATTGCCACAACAGCACTGAAGGGGGACAAACAACTAACGAGTAACGAGTTCCATCATCGGAAATCGAAATGTACCTATCACACACACACACACACACACACACACACACGTACATAGCCATCATCGTTTCGTTGCTGTGCCGCGACTCCCTGTGGCAACAAAATACACCATACGAACTCTGAAGCTATGCCATTCCGAAATGACTTTCTCAAAATATTTACATTTAATCATCAGAAATAACTTCCATATTCATTTGTATAAATATGGGCGGGCGCTGAGGGGCGTGGTGCACACAAATGCCAAATGCACTTATTGCCTATGGGAAATACCTCATATGTGCACTTTGTTTAAGCACAGTTGTTGCAGCAGCCCAGCTTGGCATCAGGGCCAGAAGGATGGCTGATTGAATATGTGAATGCGTTAAATCCTGACAGTTGGAATGGGCGACTGCTTTCAAAAATGTGTGGGTACCATCAATAAAAGGATACGACATACGAGTCAGCATCGCCACCGTTGTCATCGTCGTCATCAACGGCAACGTGGGAGCTTTTATAGCACCATCTCATAAGGAATTCATTTTTATGGTGATTTCGTTAATATCAGAAAAATTGGTTAGATTAAGGAGGCAAAGTGAGAAACGTTGGATAAATCAATGATCATGACATTTTTATTGGCTGACGTGCACGTGCACTTATTTGAAATTAAATTTTAAAAAATTGAAAATGTGTCCAATTTAGGGAAGTTGTATCCCATACACGATGCCATTGTTTTGGATCAGTCGAATTTGTGCGTCAACTGATAGAAAATACGACTTAAGCTAGTATTAAGCCAGTATTAGACGATATGTTGAATCAGCATACGTATGCTGAAAATTGTGTTCCAATCACAACATATCGTGCAAACTTGATGACAGAAATTTATTTTTTACACGATATGTTGTGATTGGAACACAATTTTCAGCATACGTATGCTGATTCAACATATCGTCTAATACTAGCTTTAGACGATATGTTGAATCAGCATACGTATGCTGAAAATTAATTCCGAATCGCAACATATCGTGTAATAGGCAAATATCTGTCATCATATGTATGCTGAAAGGCGTTTGTTGACAAATTTGTTGGCTAGTCAGCATACGTATGTTGACGAACTAAACATATCGTGTAATACCCCTTTTGGGACCGTATGCTAACATTCGGACAAATTTTCGGTGTATGATGACTCGTATGATATATGCTGACGAGCTAAAGTAGGCTCATCAGCATACACCACATTTTTCAGCATACGGTTTTGTTATTTTTGAAGTTTCGATACATTTTGAGCGCGCCGGACATGTTTCTTGTATTTATATTGCCTTGATTTTTGGTTTTAAAAGAAAAAATGGCTGTGTTGTTCTGTTCGCAGCTTATAGGCTGGTTTTGTTGTGCATTTTTTAGCCATCCGCGGTTAGTGACAAGTCAATTTTGAATGACTTCGGTGTGCCGGAAATGCAGCATTATATTGCAGGTGAATTGCGGAGCCTTCGAGCCGCATAAGTGATATTTGCGAAACGTAAATTGTCTCGTGAATATTATCATTTTCTTCAATAAAAAGTTAATAATAAAAAAATTCATTCGTTTCTTTTATCTTCTTCCTGTCGTCGTGGTCATTTTTAATATATTTGTACCATATTAAAAATGACCACGATGACAAGCCAAGACAAAACAAGTAAAAATATTATCATCGACCTGGCCTATGCTTTCATAGCCTCCACTGCATACAAGTGAGGCAAAATGTGAGGCATTTGAGTACGTACACAACACATGGTTCTAATATTGTATTCTAATATTGGTTTTGTATGGGAGGTACCATAACTACTTTACCGATATACCTCCAAACTAACTTGACGACGCTAAAAACAAGTCCTCTCACAAAGTTTCATTCGCCTAGGTCGATTCGTTTCTACGCTATCGTGTTTTCAACAGACAGACAGACAGATGGACAGAGCCAAATAGATTCAGAACTTGATCCTGATTCAGAATATATGGGGTCTCCGATGTCTCCTTCTTGTCGTTAAAAATGTAATGGCAAAGTGAATATACCTTCATGTACAGTGTAGGGGGTATAACAAGCACCCCCGACCGACAACCCCTTTACAGCTTATGCCCAAAACCGTATAGGAGCTAGTGCCCTACTCTGAGTCTGTTGTCTTTTCATTTCGTTGTACGTCGAACGCGTACATTTCACCAGAATCGCAGAAAATCGATAAATACAATGCGCCCGTATGCTAAAATCCCGATTTGTTAATTTATCAGCATATAATCATACGAGTCTTCAAATTTGTAAGCATACCGAATTCAACATATCGTCTAATATGGCATCATACGTCCTGAAAAAATATGATAGCAAACTGTATGCTAGCATATGCTGACAGCAAACAATTTGCTGCTTTCGGAGTAATTCAGCATATCGTGTAATAGGGCATCATACGACAGACGAAAATATGCATATATGCTTAGAATTGTTAGCAAATGATAGTCAGCGTACGTATGATGATTCAACATATCGTCTAATACTAGCTTTACCTACTTATACTTACTCAGGCGGCTCTATACAGTTTGGAGTGAACCGTAGGCCTCACCTAAAAAGCCTCTCCAGTTAGTCCTTAGCTAACTGCCTCCAGTTGCAAACCTTAGTTGAGGTGGACTTCTACTTGCGCGCTCCACTTTAACACATTCACTGCCACGTCATTCAAAAATTAATGACATTCACGTTTCGGTGGGGGCCACAATATTTATATGTGTATGACAGTTTTTTTTTGCAAAGAAAAATATTTTTCCAGATTTTCTTAAACTAAGTACACAGTTATGATCACCAGAGGCCACGGCCTTATCTTGCTAATGTCCCGACATTCACTTATGAACGACACGGCCGTTGTGGAAACATTGGCAAAATTTGATTGGCAGCGAATGTGTTAAGGCAAGGTCTTCCTCTACTGCGTTGTCCCTCTGGGTTTGACTCGAAGACTCTACGGGCCGGAGCATTTGTTTCCATACCCTCTACATGTCCTATCCGTCTTAGTCGACTGACTCGCAGCTTTTTTGACCAGGTCGATGTCGCTGTACAGCGCGTATAGTTCCTCATTGAATCAACTTCTCCAAAGCCCGTCAACAAAATGGACCAAACATTTAACGCAGGATCTTCCTCACTAAGCGACCGAGGATATCTTCATCCGCTTTAGATGTAGTCCAAACATCACGGCCTCTAGCTTAGCGCCCTGACATATATCACTCGCGCCGGCAACTGTGCAGCCTTGATAAAAGTAACCACATTTTCGTCGTCGCAGGCAATCAGCCTATAGCCTCCATGATGCCAGCCCCTATCCCTATACGAGGGCATCGGTTGGGAGGCGTCAGTCTTGCACTGAGAGAGGAGATAAAGATTTATCTTCGTCTCCACCTTCTCCCAGTTTTCGCGGCTGATCTTGCACTCCTGCTGTCTATGATCGTCATGATCAGATGATCCCTCAAGACTTCAGTTAGGAGTCTGGGTTACGAAGCGTTGCCTTTACTTTTCTTTGAGGTAGTGGGAACATCATCTTGAGACCGCTGCCTCTTGGATGCAAGTTCCCTCTTTGTTTCACTGCTTGTGGAGGGTCCCTTAATAGGTCGACTCTTGCTTTCCTCCGCCACTTTAGTTGCTCATTCATATAGGTAGCTTTATCTGTGACATTCCATTTGTCCTTGCCCTTTTCTTCAAGTCGGCTAATACATAGGAAGCTATTGTGCTCGCTCTAACGTATTTCCTAGGAGGAAGCATCGCTGAAGAATTTGACGCGCTACCGTCGGCATCGTCAGTATAAGAGAAAGAGAGAATAGTCATTGACAATTCGAATCCTCCTCATCTTCCTCTCAACTTAGACCGTGTTTTTGTTACCTGCCCAGTCTTGTCAGTTTGTTTGATCGGTCGTGAAGTACTTCCCGAAGATGTTGTTTGTTTTAGTTTTTTTGCGATTGCAAAGCGTTGTTGCAGCTCTCCGCGATCATTTTTCATTTCCTTCACCCGTGCCACTATAGATTCAAAGGCATAAAAATAGTCGTAGCGCATCAAGGAAACCGTGCGTCGTAAATTCTGCCTTCATACGTGCTTAGCTTCATCAGATTCCATTATCTAAAAGATTAAAGCTGGTCAAAGTGGAAAAGGTCTTTAGGAGTAGTTTTCACAGACTCAATGGGCTCTCTGTATGAGAAACCTTTTATTCTTTACAATCTCGGGAAAGTACCTTCCAGGTTCCAGTTATGAGTTACTCTCATGGAAATTCTTCCTTTTAAACATATATTAAGCTGTCAATCGAATCTACTGGGGAAATATCGGACCTGGTACACGCCTCTTGAAGAACGACTCAAGTTTTCGAGTAATACCTGAGCTGGTTCGCTATACTCATGCTAAGATTGTATAGAAAGCATTTAAACAATTGTCAAGGTTCTGTAAACCCTACTTCTAGCACTGTTTCTTGGTGTGAATGTAACCCAATCGACCAGTGTAACTCTGGATCAGAACTTGCACCCATGTCGTTAAAGTTAATATCTTTTTGCCTTGAAATAATTTTTTATAGAATTCGCTTTAAGTATGTGCTATCCGCTATCGGCTCCATTCTTGGTCGCCTCTGGAATACCACAAGGTAGTCATCTCGATCCAATTTTTTTTAACCTAAACATAAAGGACCTTGCGAGGGTCATAAAAATACACTACTCCTTACGAGTTTCTAAACTGCCTTCTTAATTTCAATTTAGACAATTTGTACACTTGGTGCCTCAAAAATGTGCTTATGCTCAATATGACCAAATGTTAAACTAGAACCTTATCAGCATAACTTCCCAACTTGATTTTACCAAGGTTGACTTATATTCCTCGTATTATCTCTTCTCAACCTTATTATATTATTGTACGAAATGTAACTTAATTTTCATTCGTATATTTTTTATTTATTTATTTTTTTAAGCCAGCTGTAAACGTTAAACACTAGTCCAAGTAGCAGATCTCCATACGTCTCTTCTGATCGCGTGATATTCCTCGTATTGAGGCAAGTAGTAAGAATAGAATCACATCGAAAGCTTCAATAACCTTGGAATACAGGGGCACAGGTGCAATTCTTGACTCCTTTCTGATTCTGTAGAGTGCACTTTTCCTTAAAGCTCTATTTTGTTCTCTTTCTAGTTCTGAACTTAACCTTCGTAGTCTTTAATACCTTATTATAAGTCCTTAGTCTTTAGTCTTTAGTCTTTAGTCTTTAGTCTTTAGTCTTTAGTCTTTAGTCTTTAGTCTTTAGTCTTTAGTCTTTAGTCTTTAGTCTTTAGTCTTTAGTCTTTAGTCTTTAGTCTTTAGTCTTTAGTCTTTAGTCTTTAGTCTTTAGTCTTTAGTCTTTAGTCTTTAGTCTTTAGTCTTTAGTCTTTAGTCTTTAGTCTTTAGTCTTTAGTCTTTAGTCTTTAGTCTTTAGTCTTTAGTCTTTAGTCTTTAGTCTTTAGTCTTTAGTCTTTAGTCTTTAGTCTTTAGTCTTTAGTCTTTAGTCTTTAGTCTTTAGTCTTTAGTCTTTAGTCTTTAGTCTTTAGTCTTTAGTCTTTAGTCTTTAGTCTTTAGTCTTTAGTCTTTAGTCTTTAGTCTTTAGTCTTTAGTCTTTAGTCTTTAGTCTTTAGTCTTTAGTCTTTAGTCTTTAGTCTTTAGTCTTTAGTCTTTAGTCTCTAGTCTTTAGTCTTTAGTCTTTAGTCTTTAGTCTTAGTCTTTAGTCTTTAGTCTTTAGACTTCAGACCCCAATGGCCATCATATGAGGTATAAGGTAGTTTGGACATCAATAAAATAGGTGATGCCTTATGGCGACACATACAGCTGTACATAAGCGGGTTAGGGAAGATGTGATTTTTGTGCAGCCAAAACTTAAATAAAGATTTGCACCAACTAACCTAAGCTATCTCCGCCATCAGAAACAGCTAAGTACCTACTCTGAATATTTATTAAACGATTTCGTTTAATAGCTCGTGTCCTATCAGTCTTCAGTTATCGTTTTAGATTTTGATTAGTCTTAACTTATGACAATTAATTAATTAAACTCAATGATAGTCACAGCCAGGTTGATGCCAATCAGTGTCTGAGCTATTTCCACACCCGTAGACTAGTCTATTGTGAATTACCTACGTCAATTAATCTGTTGAATAATTAAATTCCCCTAGTCCTTATTCTACAACGCCATATAATCCCTTGAACTCTAACTTTTCATCCTGCCTAACAACTGCTCCATTTAATCAAAATTTGCAAGCCGATCAACGGCATCGGGCATACACCCTCTTGTCTAATTCCCTACGTAGGTATATTGTATATTCAGCTGCCATCTAGGACCAACATCACATCGCGCAATTACCATGGCGGTACTCAAGCCCCCACCTAGCAACTCTCCATCATTTGGCATCAGCTTATTTGGTATTCAGCCAGTTATTTCAGCTAATTGATTTTCTTGGTTATGACAGATAAAATGACAGAGGTAGTAGAGAGCCAGTGGAATCTCTATCGCAGCAAGGACATCAGAGACAGTGAATAGCTTATAAAGACATTATAGCTTGTGTTAATGACGCACGTAAAGGAAAAGTGTGTGCGCTTCTTCGTAGCCAATTGGCACTTCATAGTTCCGTTGAATTGGGACTCCAGCATTACCATTAACGGCGTCATCAGCATCAATGTCCAATGGATCTTGGCTCATCGATTGTGCAGTTCTCGCTATTCTTATCATTTTAACGAGTTCATTAATTTACCTTGAAGTCACGTGCCCAATTGAATTCGTGCTACAAATTAATGAGGTTAACATTCCGCCCATCCCGTAAGCAGTAGGAGCATGCAGTATCGCCAAGGATCTCAGCAGAAGTAACCCAAGGCGAAGGGACTACACTTTTGTCTACTAAATGAATGCGTTGGATTTAACTTGATTTGGATTTTTTTTATTCAATATTTCGATATCCCTTTCGGAAGTCCTCGAGAGGGAGAGAGTTCAAAGACAAAAAAAAAACTAAACAAACCTAATTACCGACTTTAGCTCTCATTAGGATCATTAGTCAGACAAGAGTGTCGTTGTTGGCGCGTGGGTGTAGCAGGAAAGTTGCTGCATCAGTGCCCAGTGGGTACCTCACAGGCATACCATTTTTCACATGTACCAAAAGAGAAAGGCTGCGCTTATAAGTTCATGTCTTAACCAAGTTACAGCAAAGTTGCATGAGATGGATGGAAAATTTGTCACAGTGCTGATGTTGAGCAGCAGAGCTTTCCATCTGTAAGATCTTGACAGACTTTTGTAATGAAGAATGAGGCGAGACTTTTTAACTACAGCAACAGAAAATAAAATGTGTTCTTATACTAACTGGAGCTAAAGTACAAGGTCAAAAGGGAACTACCTATAATGAGAAGGTTGCTAACGATATAGATGGAAAGGACTAGGAGTATGAGGTTACAAAAAGAATCTGCGGATTAACAAAATGTCACATAAGTAGTTTTATGTAAATAACAGCAGCTGGTAAATGGGAGTGTATAGAGGAAACAACAGGACAAGAAGAGAGTACATATAGATTTTTTTCTAATAAACACTTGATGAAGTGATTATGGGATAGTGCGATGGAGGGAAATGGACAAGATAGGCGATTTTGATGCACAATGGGTTAAATTGAGAAGAAAAATGGAGATAGACAAGACATTCCTCATTCGTGGGTTGCGGCTGAAAGTAACCTAACTGATGAACATTACTAGCTTGGCCAGTACTCCTATTGAAGACAATAAAGGACCAGTTCCACCATCCAATATATCCAAGAGGTTTGGCTTAGCTATTCAAGACCTTAAAAGTAAAGAAGCCCATTGGCTCTGTTCTAATGGTATGACGGAGGAGATCTTCAAATACGGGATTGATAGATTGTAGGAAACCACCTAATCATCAACCAAGTGTGGGCTAGAGAAAACATGCCCATAAAGGAAGATCCCAAAAAAGGAGAGCCAAAGGGTATCGGGGCTTACCCCTTCTTAATGCCTTATATAAGAACCTACAATGTGCGAGTCTCTCAAACCATTCTGCGAAGATGACATAAAGAAAGCAAACATAAAACAAATAAAACAAAAACAAAACAAAAACAAAACAAAATCAAAACAAAAACAAAACAAAAACAAGAACAAAATCAAAACAAAAACAAAACAAAACAAAACAAAAACAAAACAAATGCAAAACCAAAACAAAAAAAAAAACAAACCAAAACAAAACAAAAATAAAACAAAAACAGAAGAAAAACAAAACAAAACCAAAACAACAACAAAACAAAAACAAAACAAAGAAGAATTACGTTCAAGGACAAAGACCTTAGGCTTAAACTACGCAAAGAACAATCCTCAAACGAAACTAATAACGGATTATGAAGAAAGTCGTCATAATTGGATAGAAAGGCTTATTGCATCAACCAAGTCTATGAAGAACGTCACAACAAGAAAAAAAAGTGATTCTGGAAGGTGCATAAAATAGTATACCTTGACTAGTTTTTGCCCGCGGCTTAGCTTGCGCAATGCGCAGTCCTCCAGGATTTGGTAACCGCAGAGATTCCTTCACAATCAGTTAATTCCGTCTTTTATATTTATGTATCACGCAGGAACCTACCTAAAAAAGTACCTAAGGTCAAACCCTTCGGAGCAAAAAAGATCTGAATTTATAATTCTTCGAAATAGATGCAACCTAATTATTGAATCGGCGAAGACAACATACAACGAAAGAGTCACTAACAAAGTGATTGGATGTCGTAGTGGCTCACGCGCATTCTGGTCCATGGCAAATCAGTAATAACTTTAGTTGCTCTTCCTTTCCATCTCTAGTAAAAGAAGACAGCGCGCTGGCAACAACACCTAAAGAAAAGGCAGATCTTTTTGCTAGCATGTTTTGAGAGAATTCCACCCTAGATTCTGCACAACTAGAGCCACCGAATATCCCGAGGGAACAAACATCGATGGCAGAAGTGAAATTTCGACCTCGAATAATTCAACGCATCCTTAAAAAACTAGATTGCAATAAAGCAACAGGACCCGACGGAATCCCTGCTATAGTACTTAAGAGCTGTGCACCAGAACTTGCACCTGTACTTTGTAAGCTGTTTAGCATGTTGTACTCACAGAAGACGTTTCCTTCATGCTGGAAGACCGCTCGCATTCAACCTATTCCAAAGAAAGGGAGGAAATGTCTGCCACAAAACTATCGTCCAATAGCGTTACTTTCAATGCTCTCAAAAGTAATGGAAAAGGCAATAAATGTCGAAATATTCAAATATCTAGAAGGTCACCGGTTAATAAGCGACAGGGAATACGGATTTCGGAGCCGTCTTTCCACTGGAGACCTGTTAAGCTACGTAACGCACTTATGGACGCAAGCAATTGAACAACACGGCGAATCCAGAGCCGTAGCCTTGGACATATCAAAGGCATTTGACCGAGTCTGGCATAGCGCCCTATTAGGCAAGTCAGCGTCTTATGGATTACCACAACAACTCTGCGGATGGATGCAAAATTTTCTTCTGGGAAGATCGATCCCAGTTGTTGTAGATGGTGTATCATATAATTCGTTTGCTATAAATGCAAGAGTGCCCCAAGGGATCTATTCTTTCTCCAACTCTATTTCTTCTCCACATCAACGATTTGCTTGGATCGACAAATAATAATATCTACAGCTTTGCAGATGACAGCACTCTTATATCCTCCATCTCGAATAGTGGGCCTGTGAATGCGGCTACATCACACAGTCAGAGATGTGAACAAATTAGTTCTCTCAATGATGATCTGGACAAAATCTTGCAGTGGGGAAAAGACAACTTGGTTGTATTTAATGCAAACAAGACACAGCTCCCAACATTTGCTAGGAAAAATGCATCAACAGTTCCTCACATCCAAATGGATGACCAGACCATCCAATCCATCGCAAGGACTCAATGCACCTTCTAAGAGTCACAGTCAATTCAGGAATCACATGGCAGGACCACGTTTCCTATATCGCAAGATCGGCGTGCTAAGTTGAGCTACCTATTTAGAGCAAAGGGGTACTTTAGCCCCAAGCAACTTCTCCTTCTTTACAAAGCACCAGGCCTGGAATATTTTTCCGATATACGGAGCTCGGCCCAAAACCTTCACTTAACCTACTTGACAGCATACAAAGACGAGCAGTCCGACTTATTGGAGACCCTACACTCACATCGAATCTTCAACCGTGCGCAGAAGACAAGTCGCTGACCTATGCTTGTTCTATAGGTACTTCCATGGTAGATGTTCCAAGGAACTCAAAGACATTATCCCTCGAAATGCAACTTTTGGGCGCCCCACAAGACAGGCTGCTAATGCTCATGAGTCATGACCATACAGTATAGACTTGACAACCGCGAGGACATCAACTTTCCAAAACTCCTTTTGTTACAGGACAAGCAAACTTTGGAACTCACTTCCTGGGGATATATTTCCAGAAGACCGCAATTAAGAGCAGAACTAACACACATCTGCAAGCATCTCAGGGCATTGATGAAGCGTTCTAGGTTTGCCTTTCCCGGAAGAAGTCTTTAAAAAAAAAATGTTCTAAGCTAAAATTCGCACAATTTAAGGAGAGATATGTAATACTCGTCCGATTCACTTAACACTTGAAAAGCTTTTTTTCTTTAGACTAAGGGGGAACTCTTACCCCTTAATTATGCGACAGAGGTTGGGACACATTAGGTCCCGTGAGGTTAGGTTCGTGAGTTATGAAAAGGCCCCCTTAAAACGGGTCATCGCTAATAACTCGGGCCCAAAGAAAATTTCCAAGATCGGAGAAATTGATTTTCTTTATTTCTTATATAGAGTACACAAACCGAGTTTGAAGTCAATCGGATAAAAAATAAAAATGTTCTCATATAAATTTTGACCACCCCGAAATATCCTTTCTTATTCCTTGTATACATCGCAAAGGGAACCTGTATGCAAAATTTAGATGGTTTAGATTTAGATGAATAAAATAAAATAAAAATACCGCCTCTAGGTAGCAGAATATAGCTCATTTCAGCTACAGTAAAAAAAAAATGGAGTTCCCATTGCACTTAGAATGAACTACCTTAAAAAAAAGTGCCCTATATAAGCACACCAACAATGTTGGCTATTCAAAAGTTGATTCCCCAATTAATAATCTTACAATTACTTGAGGGTAAATATGGGACAAACGATGAGCTCTCCTTACACTCCTTGAATTTTGCGGGTATAGATTATTTTATTAATATTGTGGGTTTAATCAACGTCAAAAGGCACTCTTCATTTCTCGAAAGACACAATATTATGACCCTAATCCAGTATCTCGGACGTCTTCTCCAGAAGGACATTCTAAATTAGTTTATTAAATTTCAATTCTTCTCAATTCCTCGAATGGTCGCATTCCAATTTCTTTCTGTCATAATATAAAACCAGAAATATGTTCGCCTCATTCTAACCCCATTCGGTTGTATTAAACAAAAAATTCCTTAATCTGATCACATTTTCTAAATTGTCACACCTACATCTCTTTATCTTGGCCCATAATCTTAACCTTTTCTGTGTTGGATTCAGCACCGAGACCGAAACTGCCTTCCGACATGTGATATCTTTGTTGTTAATGAACGAGGGTTTTAAGATTGCCTGATAAATGAATGTCTGTGCGAGTGCGGGAACTCTATAAAAGAGTTCTGCTCCTTTTCTTATATTTTTTTCGAAAAATTATATTCTCCCCAACTGGTAGGCAAATGGAAAACTTTTTCCCTGGAATGTGAAAAGGACAACGTACAAAAACAAAAACTTGAACTTTATTTTCTAAATGACATTTTTGTTATCACAAATCCTTTGAATTTATGGTATTTTTCTGGACTTTGAGATATTTTTTTTGGTTGTCTTATGCTCTCTAACGTAATTGTCACTTAATTAAACAACCCCTAAGCGGTTGTGTGATTGTTGAATTATTGAGATACAAATTAAAATAAAAAGGGAATGCACTTTAAGAAAAAAAAAACTAAACTAAAGATGCTCCTTTACAATGTTAACAATGTGTAGTGACTTGCAGAGTTAACACACCCATTCAATGGAACTCTCTTCAGATATATTACCAACATGTCCTGCCCACTTTAGATGCAAATTCAAATAGCAACTTTTATTCAAACGCCCTTCGGCTGTAGGTGTGTATCTTTTCCTTGAAATATGTACGTCTGTCTATTCCTTCTGTCATGTATACATTCTCGGACGGCAATCATTCTTTAACTCAAAACGCAAGAGAATATAGCAAATAGCAAGCCAAAGGACAATGAATTCCTGGAAAAAGTATTTCATTTCGTTCTCTTGGGCAGACAAGAGAACGTTCTTATTTTTCTGCATGAGCGGTTGTCAAAAACTCTCGAATGCACCTTGCCTAGTTCTTGAGCACTTTAAGGACATATGTATTTACTGAAATGTGTATAAAATGGATTAAAGGAGCCTTGGAGGGTACTTCTTGTGCACTATCAAGTGAACAACCGAAAAAAGGGATCGTCTTGGTCTGTTGGATATATCTGCGAAATGTTGCCAAACTCAAAGGGTATGCCAAGCCATTAAGTTTAGTTTAACTTCATATAAACCAAATTCTTTGTTGCCAGTGAGGTATAGTGGTTGGTTGGTTAAGAGATGGGGTGAAGTTGTTTTTTTTTTTTTTTTTCTTAATTTTTGAATACCTACATTTTTAAGGACTTGAATCATTTTGGGTATACCTTAGTTCCTTCTTTATTTTTAATCATTTCCAGCTTAGTTGTAGTGGTTTCTTGGGAACTAATTATAAAAGTTGAAGTTGAAGATCAAAGCGACCAAACAAGAGTTCTACACCTTTTAAGTGCCGCCCAGTTTTCATCGTATACCAATCTTTATAAGTTGTTAAAATGAAAAAAAATCCCCTACAAATTATGGTAATTTCCATGGTACCTACTTGTATCAAAGATAATTTCGAAGTCTTGAATAAATTCAAGAAATGAATACTTTGTGGAGTGTAAGAATTTATTGAACTTTTAAGTGGCCCGTATACCTACTCCGTAATGCGTTTTGCCCCGATAATGTGGGTCATAAGTAGACGAACTTATATTAAAATAATTAAATTAAATGCTTAATTTAACTTTCATAAATCTTCCTTCAAATTTAATACCAACTACCAAATAATAGCCGTATTTTATTATGCCCGTGATCTGAACCAGATCACAAATTAGCACTAATTCGCAACAACAACACGTGATCCAACTTTCTATCTGGATCATTTTTCATGATCCAAATAGATAGTATGATAGTATACTTCTAGGCGAATAATTTTATTCGTGTATACAAAAAAAGTGGCTTACAAAATATTGACAACCCAATAACCAATCAAACCAATCCGTTTCTCGCATAAAATTTGTAATCCACTGTCAAATGTCAAAATGATCCTGGTTTGTTTTATTATGCTGATCTGATCCGGTTCAGATCATGGGCATAATAAAACACGGCTAATATCTCTGGAAATTAGCCCATAAATATGCAACGTTTTCCTTTTCTTTTTATACCCGGTACCACACTGTGGTGAGGGTATATTCACTTTGTCATTCCATTTGTAACGCCCATAAGGAGGCGTTGTAGGTATGACAAACTATATATATTATTGATCAGCATCACTTTCTTAGTCGATCTAGCGATGTCCGTCTGTCTGTCTGTCTGTCTGTCTGTCCGTCTGTCCGCACGATTACGGCCGGAATTTAAGAGCTATCGACTTGAAATTTGGTACGTAAGTTTTTATCCATCAAACTGAGGCTAAGTTCGAAGATGAGCAAGATCGGATGAAAACTACTACTACCTCCCATACAAAAATATCAGATTTATATAGCTTTTTATGTCAAAAATTAAATTTAAATAGCTACAGTAAAGATAGCAAGTTTAAACTTTGCACATATTGTTTTAATAATATTTAAAATTTTTTGACAAAAAATGAGCTTGGTCGAATAAAAAGTACCCATACCTCCCATACAAATATATAATTTTTTAATACTAAAATATTTTTTTTATTTTACAATAATATAGTACCGGGTATTTGAGCTTCGGCATAGTCGAAGATAATTGTCTTACTGGTTTTTTATTCTATTGAGCACATATTACGTAAATCAAAATTTCTATATTTTGTTAATTTGTATTGTTTGGGAAAAACAAAAAATTAATCCGGAAACCCCTTACTGAAATTTACCCATCATTTAGTCCATATTTCACAAAATTCGGCTTTGAAATAACGTCGTAAATCGTAGTCGGTAAAGATAATCGTATAAGGTGCGTTGTTTTATGAAGTAAGGATGGGCCATCTAGTGGTTTCTTTTTAAATCATGGGTTATTTTGACACTGACAGCTGTTTCTCGCTCGAAATCTTGACAGAAAGTCAGTATCCCTTTTGGGATGAATTTTGAAAACCGATGAATGAGGCATGTAATAATTTTTACTTATCTACCAACATAAAAACTTTGAAGTTTATACGGCCAACGGTTCGTGAGACCCTCCTTTACTCCTCAATAATTCTCACCCACCCTACGGCCTAATTAGACCGAAAAATGCAAATCGAACGAATGTTTCCCGAGTTATGGATGGACGTTGCATTTTATATAATAGTATGGATGATAGCATACGAAAAACAATACTATTCAGTATTCAGAAATTTTCAATTAGAAAATCTGCATACCAAATCCTGACCTATCCTACTTCGAAATTCTAAATACAATTGTCTCAAAAGTTGATGAAAACTTCTTTTCCCAAGCAAAATAAAAAGCAGAGAGAGCAACCAAATCATTTATTTTATTTATTTATTATTTTTTTTTTTTTTTGTTAATTTCTTCTCAAAGCAATTAATGTCCTCGAAACAAACTCGAATTCTATTTTTGTTTTTGCTTTTGTTTCATTCCAATTGGAGTCTGAAAATTGAGTCCTGCAGACCGACGACGGCCGTCTCGTCGACTTCGACTACAATCCACCCTCAGCTATTTAGTTGAATCCATTATGCAAATTAGCTGAAAGCAGCGCAGGTCTCCTGTGTCCCTGCCACGGCATTAGTACTCCAACAAACATACAAATCGCAAATCGGCAACGGCAAGCCGCACTGATTACAATTTGTCCATAGAGTAGGAGAAATTAAAGAATTTTAATTGTCCTGAGGATTTCACATTATTTCCCTCTCTCTCTCTGTACAAACTGTACATCGGTTGGTCAATAATAGCGCAATACCCGCCTGGATGTAGATGAAAGGACTGCTGTATTTTATTTTATCTTCAAGTAGATATAATTTGGATTTTCCATCTATGTTTCGATTCCTCTTTGTCTATTCAAAAGGCAATCAGCATAATTGATTACTATTTACAGTTGTCACCGATTTTGGGGGCGGGGGAGTCTGTTTTTATCGGTTAAATTTGGCCAACCCCCTTTAGACGTAGACAATGGCAATCTAAAACGTCCCGAATGCGAAATAATTTTATATTGAGCCACATAAAAAGATATTATTGCGTTAGAGGAGGTGGAGGGTATATGCCCCTTGCGGTCATCGTGTTTGAGAGGTGGTCAGGCGTGGTTGGTCGGTGGGTGGGTGGTGGTGAATTTATATCCAAGCGATTTCTACTTCTCGTAATGTAATTTGATTTGTTACATCGAATTCGATCATCGTTTTATTTGATTTACTGAAATCGTTTTTGGGGAATTGGATTCCCGCAGAAGGATTTCAATTCCAAGAAGGACAAGCGGGTGAGTGTGCGTGTGTGTGTCTATGATTCACTTTAAAGACAATGTGCGTTGATGGAAGACATGACTGCTAGATGTAGTGGATTGGTGGGTGGGTTGGTTGTGACAGGCACATCATTGGGGGGATGGTGTTAATTTTCAGTCGATCAACTCGATGCGATGTGACTGTGACTATGACAGTCCGGTCATAATTCAATTCGTACACACACATATCAATTGTCTGGAATTACAGTGCAGCGATGAACGAATTCGATTCGGGATTTTGTCATTTAAATACAAATTGAAACACAATTCATACGTAATTTCGACGGACTGTGAGGGACAGTCACATTAAATTAAGGTTTGGTTTTGTTTTATGAATCGAATGCGTTAATTGTCACTTATTTTTTATAAATGGTCGCATGATTCATTGGAGCCTATTAGTATGGTATGGCCGTATGGCAGAGGGATATATTTTCGATAGGGCAGATAACCACTGCAGGTATTTTTAAGGAGAACATAATAAAATCTGGAAAGCTTCATTTTTAGGAGCTATGTTTTTAGGTGCTCTATGCTCTTTGCCTGGATCTGGATGATTGTACATATATCCCAAAAAGTACAAAATTGATGCCGGAGCCATAATTGCCTTTCAAACTAATTCAACAAATCGCAAAGTTGGCAATACATATAAGAATAAGAATATGACTGTCGATAAATAAATTCAGGTTCATAAGAGCTGGAAATGTAAGTCTATATCGGAAATCTTTATCTTTATATTTTACTAGCGGACCCGGCAAACATACATTTTCATTGTCCGTCAATTGTTCTGCGGCCGTTTTATAGCGATGCGTTCGGACTGATTCTGTAGGTACTCCGTGTGATTCGACCGATATTTCTTCAGACGTGTGCCTAGGCCCACGAATTCCTTTGTCCAATTATGATCAAATTTTCACAGAAATACCTTTGGGCTAGTAAAAAACTTCTTGCTTTTTAATTTTTTGTTGATTGTTTATTATTTGAAATTTTATTCATGATTTTTTTTTTTTATGTTTATTATTTAAAATTTTATTCATGAGATTTTTCCTTAATAATTTTTTTTTATTCTTGGGTGGTTATTATTTGAAATTTTGTGGAATCGGATCGCAGCGTCAGCTGCCGGGTCCAATTGTGAATCTAAACCATCCTAAGACCCATTCAAATACATACACAAAATTTCATTAAAATCGGTTCAGGCGTTTAGGAGGAGTTCGATTACAAACACGTACAGAAGAATTATACATATATGGAAAGATAAAGCTATAGGAATTTTCTATGTTACCTCAAAGCCCAAAAACTACTGAGCTGATTTCAATGAAACTTTTTTTAAAATGTTTCCTAAGAATGTGAGATGGTTTATAGGGCTATGTCGTTTATAGTCACGTCCTTTGGAACAGTTTTTAACCACAATTTTTGTTCCTACCCAATCTCAAAATACCTATATTTATTCAGTACAAAAAAAAACTTAATTGTTGTTCTTGATCTTGGTTCTGCTTTGTGGTGGTGGGTGCTCAGGGAAGCTTGCGTTGTGTATGTAATATAATCAACAGGGACGAAACTAGGTATTGAAGCTAGAATTATAATAGTTTTCTGCAATTTGGTGTTTTCCCTTTATTACTGTCTCTTGGAAAAAGACTGGAAGCAAAGGCAGTCGGTGTGCACATTATGTCAATGCAATCAATAAGTTTTTGATTTTGATTTGTCTGAGGAGATGCGCAGATAGCTTAAACCTCCCTGGATATTATGATAGGCTTAGTTACTATGACTATTACTATAAGTAAATTAACTATGCAACTTCTATGCGGGTACAGGTAGTACAAATACTATACTATATAGGACAGTATCAGTCATTTACGTGTCTCCTCTCCTTTATAAAGATGTAGGTAGTTACGAATATAATCAAAAATCCACCTCTCAATATGCAGTGCTAGTAAACCTGGTGGACTAGATACAATCACGTACCCCAAATATTCTATCATGAATTTAGTCTCGTTTTCAAGTGCTTGATATCTCTAGACGTCATATTAACGATATCATAGGTGTCATCACTGGGCACTGTCTAATAAGTAGGCACGCAACCAGGCTCGGAGGAAGAGGAAAATGTCCCCACATTCTCAGCTCTTGCCCTGCTCTCTCCCTGCTTCTCTCTCTCTCTCTCTCTCTCTCTCTCTCTCTCTCTCTCTCTCTCTCTCTCTCTCTCTCTTGAACGATCCTAGGGAGTGGGGACCTATTTAGTAAATGATATTAGGAGCTCATTACGCTTCATTAGAAGCTCAAATGGTTTTAATGGATAGGCAATGTTAAGCAATACAGGAGAATTAGTTCGCCGGGATCTCATATTTGCAAGACGAATACCTCAAGAGGCGCTGGCTAATAGGTATGAGTGTATGACGTGTGGCTTTGAAGTCGATGGATAGATGGCGTACTTTCACCTGAAATTGAAACTCCTTTTATCTGATAACTAGCTACCAAAGTTGGAGCTTAGTTGTGGGTTCTCAACGTTTGTTGACTACTAGAGAATTGGATGGTAAAAAACTTAGAGCTATATCGGATGCATCGGAAGTGATAGACATATGTATTATGTACGTGTATCTGCATTGTCCAAATTTTAAAATAAACCAAACGCTTTGATGTTGCTTTATTTAATATTAAAATCCGGTTACTCTTAATGAACGATGCGATAACCATCTTAATGTATCTTTTAGTAGCATCTAGTATATCATAATTCACATCAGCTGATATCAGATTATAAGTGATAAGAAGGGTAACTCGTATACCAACAATTTACAAGTGTTTACACAATTTACATCATTAAAATATTTAACTCTACTTAACGCTGGCTTACAGACAGCCATTTGAATTGAGTTAATAAAAATTATCCCATTGGGATGAGCCACTTTTATTGGTGTATCTGGTTTGGGTTCACCGAATCCCCTATAGCTTTAAATTTGAATGGATACCGTTTTTTATGGCCACTGTCGTTTGACTTTCAATCGGAATGACATAAAATTAATGGCTTGAACTTTGCAGTTAGAGGGAACGAACCAATAAAATTACACATTAACACCCCGTTATGCTTATGATTGGTCAATTAAAAATGCCACTTAAGAATTTTACTCCCGTTTAAGTTGATTTTTATGCATTCTATTATATAGGACGTGTGCACGGTTTAAAGGTAAACGTAGATTTTTTAAGAAGGCTGAGTCTTAATAATTTCATAAAACAAGAGAAGATGTGTTAAATGTTGATACATATAATATCAATGTTTTTATACTACATAAAAGTTTAATAGCGCAGATTGCTGTTGGTCGCGTTGCATTTGATTAATTTACTTGGATACTTTCGGATTTCTAGTTAATTTAGTGTCTCAGTCTAATAGTGCAGCAAGACAGGACTAATTTATCTTTCAATATCCGTATATATTGCATCTACCGAAAATAGGTACCTACATACTTCGATTAAGGATTAAGTGCAGATTTGTTCAATAGTTTCCGAGATCTTCAAAGCGATAAGGCCTGGACATTCTCATTCAAAACAAGATAGAATATTAGGATATGTAGCTTCAAATGAGGTAGGAATTTTTAGTTAATCAGTTTAACCCATTCTTAAAGCCTTTTTTAAATTAAACTGAGAACCAATGTAGGTACCTAATCTTGAGAAGTGGCGACGCGTTGCGTTAGTAAAGTGTACCTAAGCGTTCAATTCATTAAATTTAATTTTTTTCTCAAATTTTTGGTGACAAATCTATACCCACATAATTGTGGCCTAACACCAACTCTCAGCTTCAGAATTTGTTAAAAAAATATTTGAATATCCTTTTCAAAGAATAAATCTTCCAACTGTTTCAAGTTGCCAAAAATTTAGTTTTTCTGTTGAATTGCATTTGGAAAAGTGTTTACTAATTATTTTTTCAATTATTTATTCACAACTGTTTTTATTAATAACTTTTTCAATACCTACCAAATGTAATTTTTTTAGTTGGAGATATTCTCAAAGTACGACAACAACTTTTCCACTAAAATCCAAAAACATCTTTGAGATGATTTTCTTTTTCACTCCTCACCTCTGCTCTATATCCAAACTCAACTGAATAAATTGGAAGTATTCGGGCATTTGCGACTTAAGAGAACTCAGTCTAACTAAGTGAATAGTGAATACTTTACTTACTTTACTTTACTTTTGATGGCGCTACAAAGCGTGGTGCTCCTGAGGCTTAATTATTATGCCCCTCCAGCCTGCTGTCTCCAATTTCGCACTTCAAGCAGTCGGAAGTCTCCTTCTATCTGGGCGCTCCATCGAAGATGAGGTCATCCTTAGTGTCTCGTTGGTCCTTGCCTCTCGTATGGCGTTGAAGACCTTACGCGCTGCAGCATCGATGTTCATCCGCTCTAAATGGCCCAGCCATCTTAACCGCTGGATATGGATCTTTTTACTAGTAAGGCTCATGTCGTAGATATAGCTCGTTGTTGTATCTTCTTCCAGCGTTGCCGCAGAAATATTTTCTTAGGTGCCATTGACGGTAACCAAAGGTGCCAACTGGGTGCCACCAGCCCTTCAACGGCAGAGAGATATTTAAAAACACAAGAAACATATAATTTCGCAGTAGTATCATTACGATTATTTGTGTATGAATTCGTACACACACACACACGATATGTACTATGTTTCACTACTTGAAAAAAAAAACATTCTTTTCAGTCTTTTTTAAATGACTTTATTAAGTTTTTTTCATTAACCAATAGAACAACGTAAATGAAGCCGCATTTTGGCTTGCACAATATGAAAGCATTGGTTCTACTCTATCTGTCAACGCATGCACGCAGCAGAGCAGCATTGTGAATTGGCTATAAGAGTTAGGTGGCCAGCCCCTGACTGAAGCGCTGACATCTTACCTCGTTTTCGAGTTGTTAAAAATGATTCAGATCAGTAAATATGAAAATAAGTGTTCGCAGATGAAAGAGAAAATGACTTGCACTCTCAATCAATTTTAAACATTTTAAGAAATGCTTTTTTTTAAATATTATGTATTAAAATATATCAAGCTCATAAGGTGCCAAATGAGAACTGAAGGTGCCAAGGTGCCAATCGGGCTGTAGGGTGCCAAAATGGCACAATTGTGCCACTTCGGCAACGCTGTCTTCTTCGCCAGTCATAGTTTTCTTGGTCGACGGACCAGAACCATAAATATTTCGTAGGACTTTTCTCTCGAAGACAGCAAAGGAGCCTTCATTCGACTGGTTATATATCAGGACCGGGATGACGAGTGTTTTGTATAGCGTCTCCTTGGTTCTTCTCTATAGGGCTTTATTCCTCAGCTGCTTGCTTAGCCCAAAGAAACAGCGATTAGCAAGAGTAATTCTACGTTTGATTTCCGCGCTGATGTTATTTTCCGCATTTATAGCAGTGTCCAGGTAGACAAATTCACTGACTACCTAGAAGCTATACCTATCAATTGTCACGTTTTGACCAAGTCGGTGTGGGATTGGATTTTTGTTGATGAAAGCATATTATACTTCGTCTTATCCTCGTTTATAGACAGTCCCATTATGTATGCTTGCTGCTGACTCCATTCTAGTGAAAGCACTGGCGAATACTCGGTCATAAACCAGACCTTGTTCCAACTTTTGACCTAGTATACTCATCTAAACATATGTATATTATAAATAAAACTACTAGCGGTCCCGGGAAACGTTGTTTTGCCTGCTCATACTTTTTCATTTTCCGTCAATTGTTCTGTTATTTTTGTTATTTGTTGTTATTGTTATTTAACCGATGTGTCCGGGCTTCGACCTCCGTTTCCTCAGAAGTGTACCCAGGAATCCCACCCATACTTCGCGCGGTTGTTTATTTGGACAACGCACATGAATGTCTACAATTTTACAACTTTAGCTGCCATGGGTGTTGAGAAATTTATGAGCTTATTGCTTTTAATTAATTAATGTGGGCGCAGTAGCGCAGTGGTTAGTGTGCTGGACTACTGTGCGAGGGATCCCAGGTTCGATCCCCGGAAAAACACAAATTACATCTTAAGGTTTTTTCTACTGCGCCACCTCTCGCGAACGTCTAACAAATATCCGAGAGTATGACTGTCGTGAAAAAGCTTTTCAATTTAGCCGTTCGGATTCGGCAAAAAATTGTAGGTCCCTTCCATTCGTCCCAAAAATAAAAACTCACACAAACGAATGGTTGTCAAAAGCTAGGCCTAGGGTGTCTACCTGACTGTTGCACCACCTATTTATTTATTTTTAGAGGGCTTTATGTGTTACCTAAAAATGTGAATACTACTGGAAGGATTTCAATGGAACTTTTTTTGAAATGTTTCTTAAGACTGCAAGAAGGATATATACTATATGCTCATTACCATGCCTACCGTTTTTGACCAAAATATATTTCTTTTCTAACTTCAATTGGGATACCTTTAAGCTCTCTGCTTCCCAAGATCTGTCTACAAGTGAGTGCCTAAGCACTAGTTTACGAATAGGTACCTATATGTCCGACTTGTGTTAGCCCGAATTTATTCAAAGCAAAAACAACCACCAAATACCACTAATCACTTAAACTCACTCTTTCTGTTACTGGACTCGCTTCCGCAGCTCAATGAATCGGATCCACTAGTAAGTGAGGCTTATGTCTTCTTTCAGTTGTCCTTGTTGCGTTATTTATTTTCCCATTTCCATTTGTTCGGTTTACGTTTAATTCGTTAACGATTTTTATTCCTGCGGTATCTCAAGCGAATAATCAGGTTTTCTTGTTGTCTGCCATTTCAAAAATACCCACAGTTCAAAGAGAGTAAAACACACATCTACTCGTACACGCACAATGAGTCCTTTTTGTTGTTTTTCACTCATCTCACCCAGCATCAACAAGGATAATTTTCCACCAGGTTAACTGCTTACCCTTCGCCATCCGGGAGATGACGAAGGACGAAGCTGCATTACGGCAAGCCGTTTAATTTGCAAATCGGATAATCTCTTTCGGTTTCAACGCACCATCCATTTTCTTGCTATGGAGTGCGTTTCCCCGCGGAACAGGTGAAGTTCAGAAGACACATAGTCACAATACAGATAGAAATAGAGAGAGATAGAGAGAGAGAGAGCGAGAGAGATCTCCAACAATAAAAACGTTTAATTGAGCGCAGGACAAGACAACAAATTGAATCCTTTTTTTTATCGAAAATTCGCATTTACTTTCGTGTCGCAGATCGCAGTCCAATTTGCATCGTCAGGGATCTGATTTTTAATTTATTTCATCCTGCGCAGTGGTTGGGGGCAGGTGTATACATTGTCGTTAAAAACAGCAACCAAATGGGCGGTACGCTTGGGCACTACCTACTCTGTTCCTGTTGTGTGTTCGCTTGCCAAAGAGCAAACATACCAAATTAATCCTTTAAAGGATAACATTGTAAAGTTTATTGAAAGGATAAATTGTATTACTTTAGGTAAATTGTAATAGCGGTAGATATGTAGGTATATACTGTGGACATCTTTAGGGTTCATTTAACTTACGAACTGCTAGTCAGCGCCACGACGGCTGCCCCTATTGTTGTCATTGTCGATGTTTGTTTGCATCCCCATTAGGAATGATCAGGAAATTATTTGGGAATGGGTGACATTTCTATAAGGCAAACGGGATTAACCAAACAGGACGTAAGCAAGTAACCCTTAAAGTGAAACAAAAGAAAACAAATAGGGGAAAATAAGTCTCTCCATTTTGATTGTTAATCCCAATCAGGGTCGATGCTGGCCATGCGAAGGGGTCCAGCTTCAGTTCCAGCAGAATAAAACCCTGCTATTCTGTACCTTTTTGATGATGGAGCATTAGCACTGGGCAAGTTACTTTTAAAACTTGAACACAATATGGCAATTGTTCTTTTTCGGTTGGTTGTGCTTCTTGGTGGAGGTTAGTTTAAATGAAGCTCTTTATGAACTTAGTTTGTTGTTTTATGGGATTGAAAGGGATTTGGGATGTAGAACAGTATTGATGAGGTTGTTTTTTGTATTTTTTTTTATGCCCCCCACTCGGGATTATTATGTACCTACCTACTAATTGAGCGAGATAATGTGGTGGAACAATTTTGACCAATAATGATACCAACCGAAGAAAACGACGTGTGTCAGGTGAAGGTAAATTTTTGTATCTTCACTTTAGGCAGTAGACTCATACTCTCAGCTCTAAATGGGTAGATGATTAGATAAATAAATACTTCGCCCAACAGGTCCTTATAGGTACCTGCTGGGCCTAGCTCTTCCCACTCATTCTTTTCTGTAAGTTTATATTTTCTGGGAGGAATGGAAAGGACCTACAATTTTATGCCGTAAGGCCGAATTGGAGCCATTCGCAGAGCCAACAAATTGGTCTACTGAGCTACTGCAAAAACGTCAACGGGTCCAAAATAAGGCTAAACTTAAAGTTTGTTTCGTTGACCATCGTTTTAAAATAGCCGCCGCTCTGAGATGTGAACCTTTTTTTAAACATATTCAATTAGCAATTTCGGACAAAAGCCATCGGTGCCATTTTAACATTTTAATTTTAATTTCAAATGACATCAAAAATATAAACTAAATTTTTAGTTTCACTCCAATGCAGAAAAAAAGAATATGTCGAGTGCGTCATCATGCGGTTTTCTTGCATGTCGTTTACTCGCCTGCCGAATGCACATGCGATGTTGTGTTTATGCGCATGTGGTACACTCGAATTTTTTCGCATGTCATGTAATCGGCAAGTGTTTTTTAATCGCATATACAGACGGCAAAGGAACATGTAGGCATTCTTGTCACATGCATGCATGCGACTTTTGAGACAGATTTTGCATGGTTTTAGGCATTTGACCACATTGCGGACATGCTACAAACAGGTGATTATGTTTCAGTGATGTCAGAGTCATGTACATGTACTGACAAGTGTACATGCGGCATATTGTTCATGTCATATCGCATACTCTTAGCATAAAAACATTAATTAACGACTGTGTTAGCACACTTTATTCACGCATTCCTATTGATTACAGACCCATGCGTGTACATTACATACTAACTGGCATGGAAAACATTTTGCATGACTTTTATGCAGTGGAGGGTATCAATGCATCGGCCACGCTGTTGATAACAGTTTTACTTGTTTTATACTGTGCCATCCATCCCAAGGAATCCATGTACCTATACTCGGAATCACAGTCAATTAGGGAATAATATGGCAATATCGCAAGATCTCAAAATTAATGTATGTACCTACCTATTTAAAACGAAGAGCTACTTCAGCCACATTCCCTAAAAAGCTCAGGTTTCACTTAACCTATACTTGACAGCAAAAAAGGCGACCTAAGACTAGTATGAGTTCTAGTCGCTGATCATGAACTATGCCTATTCTAGGGGTACTGCCATAGCAGATGTTTCGATGATCATCAATTTACGAGCAAGCATATCTGGGGCACTTTTGGAGCATTATAGTTTTGTTGAGACAAGTATTAAAACAACCATGTATATTTTACAATATTCCTTCTCTACTGTCCTTACTTACTTACTAACTTAAGGAGGCGCTATAGTCCGGGGTGGACCTGGGCCTCAATCAACAAATGTCTTCAGCCAGCACGATCTTTGGCCAGCTGACTCCAGTTTCGCACGCTAAGTTGGTTAAGGTCCCCTTTGACTTGCGTGCGCCACCTGAGTCGCGGTCTTCCACTACTACTTCTCCGTTCCGTTTCTTCTGCCAACAAATTTTATTGTGGTGTAAAACTTTAACATTGTTGAAGTTAGTGCTACTTCCAGCGTTGAATGAGCTTTTTATCTATACATATAATAAAACAGTAGGCATTTTCTTTGTAAGTTAAAAACTCGAAAACTACTGGACAGATTTCGATGAAACGTATTTAAAATTGTTCCTTAAGACTGTGAGACTGCTATAAGCTGTGTCGTTTATAGCCACGTCCTTAGGAACAGTTTTTAGAAAAAATGTATTTTTGAAGCGAAAATATATAATATACATATACACATATACCTTACTACAAAGGGATGTTTATACTTTTGCGATCGTGCTACACGACAAACAAAAACAAAACCACACTAGCATACGTATACCTCGCATTCGAAAAGGGTTAATTTGTTTTCGCATTCAGTGCTATGGTCAGTTGTACATATATGTAGGTATGTATATTATGATCGTATGCCCGATGACGGATGGGGATGGGGAGCGTGATGCAGTTTTGCATTTTGACGTATAATACAAAAAAGGTTTCATTTCAGAATTTCATTCGATATGTGGTATGGTAACAGTGTAGGGTTGCGGTAGGTTGTAGGTAGTTGTTTGGATTCCATAGGAAAGGAAAGCAAATGTAGTATTACAAACAAGTGGCAAGATCATGGAGAGGGAGGGCGATGCAGAGTGTGTATATTAAATCGATATCTATACTTATAATAGAACTGTAGGAATTTTCTTTGTCCCCTAAAAGCGCGAAACCTACTGGACAGATTTCAAGGAAACACTCAAAGTGTAATCATAAATGGACCAAATATAAGTATGTTTGTTTGCTAAAGTCAAGCGGCGCAATGGCGCAAGGCGAGCACGGGTCAGCTAGTATACTATATTTGAGACGATTGGAAGGGACTTAATTTTATGCTGCATCCAAAAGGCTAAAATTAAAAGCCTTCTTATATAGGTTATGCTTCGGATTCTTGTCAGATAATCGCGGGACGATATAGCACCACGGATTCAAAGTTCGATGGGAACAGGTATATTTTTATGTTTACAATAATTGGTTTGCCATATTTTGGTTATTTGATCTGCATATTCGGGTGGCCTTGTTGCTTGTTTAGATCTCTCATCCTGTGAGGCTATATTACAATATATCAGTAACATTCCATGTTCTCTACAGGTTTTCCAGCTATTGATAACTACCAGTTTGTAATTTCTTTCATGTTTAAGGTGCTTCAGATAATCCTTCCCAAAATTTATAATCAGCAGGTATAAAGTGGCGATCTAAAAAATACAAAAAGATGCAACCAGAGAGACATCCTAGTCACCTGACGCTGCCTATAGGCTTCTGACCACCCAAGTACAATAAAGCTGCTTTACCAGACCGCCTACCAGTCGAGTGTTATTTAAGGCAGCTGAAGACGATTGGTAAGGAGCATACAAAAACTTATTTGGTCGAATATATAAATGTTTGTTTAGTTGACAAGAAATAAGAACCTCTAGGTAGGTGGCGGTTTAGAAAAAAAACCGTAAGTAGGACTATGTACCGTTTTGTTACCACAAACTCATTTGACCTGATTGTTGTAAGTTTGTCGAAGGGGAGTTTAGATCCAGACTGTACAATTCAAAAAAGGTTATCAGTCCTTTAAGGCTACTCTTCGAAACCTCCTTAAGGGAGTCGAAGAATGGTTTTCAAAAAGATCGCTATCTGGTTCTGGCTATTACCGGACAGGCACATAGGTATTGAGGTAGAATTTTTTCGGATGCATTATTACAGCAGCGACAGTGACAGGGTGTATTATGATGCGGGATACCTGTTCTGACCGGATTGTGCCCTTTTACTTAGATTGTCTTTTACTTAGAAGGTATGCTTACTTACTTTTACTTTTGGTGGCGTTTACAGTCCGGGGTGGACCACGGCCTCAACCAACAAGCCCCTCCAGCCAGCTCGGTCCCTCGCTAGCTGCCTCCGGTTACGCACACAAAGTTGGTTGAGGTCGTACTCCAATTGTGCGCGCCACCTAAGGTGGGGTCTTCCTCTGCTGCGCTGTCCGTCAGGGGTGGATTCGAAGACTCGTCGGGCTGGTGCGTTGTTGTCCATACGCTCCACGTGTCCCAGCCATCTCAGCCGTTGCATTTTTAGCTTTTTGACCAGGTCAGCGTCGCTGTATAGCCCGTATAGTTCGTCATTGAATCTTCTTCTCCGCACTCCATAGTCAAAAACTGGACCGAATATCACTCGAAGAATCTTTCTCTCAAAGCATCCCAGAAGGTTTTCATCCGCTTTTGACACAGGGTCCATGCTTGTGCACCATACAGCAGGACCGGGATGATTAAGGTCTTATATAATATCTCCTTGGTTCTATGAGAGAGGGCTTTACTTCTTAGGTGCCTTCCTAGCCCGAAGAAACAGCGATTGGCAAGAGTGATTCTTCGCTTGATCTCTGCGCCGCGCCGATGTCATTTTGCGAATTGATAGTGGAGCCCAGGTATACAAAGTCTTTAACTACTTCGAAGTTGTATCTGTCCATCGTGACGTTTTGTCCAAGTCGCCGATGTTGAGAGTCCTTTCTCGTTGACAGCATATACTTCGTTTTGTCCTCATTGACAGCCAGACCCATAGGTTAGGTTAGGTTAACGGGTTGACAGAGCAGGGTATGTTCTGCTGTGTCACACTTAGGTCCTTGTGGACCCATTGTGATGCCCTTTTATGTGGGGGTTAACCGGTGATGTTGGAGTGGTTAGCCTCATGTCCCTTCTTCTGGTGATTACTCGACGCTGTCCAGCCATCCTGATTTCCTCAAAAACCTGTAAAGATTAAAAAGTGAGACATCAGAAAGTTCTTGTAGGTCATGGAAGTAATGACTTCCAAGGGTTCTGTTCCTCAAGTGACAGAGGCTCGGGCAGTGACAGAGGAAGTGAGGTGTGTCCTCATGTACCTCTTCGTCTCCGCAGCCTCTACATATATCGTCATCTTTGAGATTTAGTTTCATTGTATGGTTTCTTAGGAAGTTATGACCCGTTAGGGCCCCTACCAATTTGGACAGCGATGACCTGTCGAACTGTAGAAGTTTGATGGTCCGGCCGCTGTCGTATTTTGGCCAAAGCTTCCGTGATACTTCACAGGTAGTTCGCCCCTTCCACCTGTTGTTGGTTTTCATGCGAATTTTATTTTCCACTCGCTCTCTAAGATTACAGAGTGGTGGCTTCACCGACTGCAGTGCTAGATCATGATCCATTGCAGACCCATTTCTTGCTAGTTCGTCGGCCCTCTCATTGCCGGCTTTGTCACTGTACCCAGGGACCCAGCAGAGGACCGTGGAGTGCTGCGAGCAGAGAACCTTTAGCTCTTCGCGGCAGCGATGTACTAACTTTGATTTTATTTCAGTAGCAGAAACTGCTTTAATAGCCGTCTGGCTGTCAATGAAAATGGTAATATCATTTCTTGGTATTGCCAACAATGACACCTTACGGGCCGCTTCCGCGATCGCCAGAACCTCTGCTTGGAAGACACTGCAATTGTCAGGAATCCTGATTGAGCAGTGTATATTTAATTCCTCTTTAAACCTTTTTCGACATCAAATGGCTCGGTGGTGTTCTTGCCGACTTTGACGGAGCAGCGAGATTTCTCCATCGTCATCCTGCACAGACGGACGAGTTTGGCGGGGATGCCAAAACTTGACATGGCTTTTTCGTCCCTATATACGCTATCATAGGTGACTTTAAAGTCGATAAATAGATGGTGTGTATCGATATCGGACCACCCTGTGCTATCAATATATACACTACCATCGTAATTTGAATATTGTAGCAAGACTGACTTTTTTGAGAGCCTCTTTTACTTATTAATAGACCGCCAGCTTTCATGCACCTAATCGATTTTATCTTCAAACTCTAAATACAATTTGTTTCTAAAGACACTCAACTAACTTGTCGTATAAGACTCTGGAAGAGCGCAAACAACATTCTTAAGTCCACTATACCCAACTACCTTATGTCTGGGCATTCCATTCACAAAAATAAGATGATCTGTATTCGAAAACTTTTATTAAAAACCAAAATCGCATTACCGCTCTCCGCAGGTGAAACTTTTCCATTTAGAACTATCACTGCACCATAAAAGCGTGTTTGGGCACTCGGTGGATAAAAGTTGTTTGAAAAATGCGCGAAAATCAACAACAATAAACCGCCTTCTCCTTACAATCCTGTTGGGCAGAACTTTCATAATTCCATGGCCACAGGCAAGGCACTCTCTCTCCCCCTAATACTTTCCCACACTGCACACGTAAAAAAAGGAATCGACCAAATCCATGCTTTTCGTATCACTATGGAGTTGACTCTCTCTCTCTCCCTATCTCTCTCTCCCTATCTCTCTCAATTCCACGCTTTACACTGCATAATAATTTGAAACGCGTACTACGACTACCTCCAAAACAGAGGAAAGTGCAAAGAAATGCCTTGAGTAGGTACCTACCTGATAACCTGACGCATTGAAGCGGACAGGCATTACGAAACTTATTGCACTTTATCTCTATATTTCCCTTTTTGTTTGAGCGGGAAAAGTTTTGCCCATCATCCAACAGGGATGTGCACCGCTACACTCAACACAAACGGGTGGAGTTTTGCTATTTTCGCTAACAGCGTTAAAGTTCATCGATGCGGACACATGAAGTTTTTGAACTGCGCCTGCACTCACAACTATTATTCCTTAAGAGTGTTATCTTTCGTTGCGATGAGAATAGAATTGAAAACGTGTTTCGAAATTTGTAGCCCTCCTGCTGTACTGCAAGGATAACGGTATGAATTAAGCGCCACAACAAGCGACTCAAAATATTGTCTGCTTCCACCGTAAGGGGGTGTAAAAATAATAAGGAACTCGGAGGATGGTGTTCCAAAGTGAAATGACTTCAAAAACATCAGTTGGCAAGTCAATGCGAAAGGAAATATTTTATATGGTTGCTAAAGCAACAGGGTATAGTTGATGAAGTCCAACGTTCAAGCAGGATTATGATGAATCAGACCTGCGTTTTGACAGGAAACAGAGTTGGAGCAACATTCTATAAACAGGACATATAACACTTTTTTAATTTAAGGATAACGATATTGATGTTTCGGTATTACAAAAGTTTCAAGAGTTTGCTCATCCTTGCCAAAACTTACCAAAAAGCCTACTAATAGTGGTTGTAAGAGGTATAGGAAAATTAAACGAAGGCATTTAATACAAGGTTGTTTGAAAAATCATGCAGCTGTAAAGGATGAATGGTATAGGTGAAACGGGCATTATAAAAAATAAATAAATATTTGGCGCAACAGGCGTGCAGACACAAGACACCCTAGGCCTAGTTTCTCACAACCATTCGTTTTGTGTGAGTTTTTATTTTTGGGGCGAATGGAAGGGACCTACAATTTTATGCCGAGTCCGAACGGCTGAATTGAGAAGCTTTTTCAGGACATTTATACTCTTGTATGTTTGTCAGACGTTCGCGAAAGATGGCGCAGTTGAAAAAAACCTTAAAGCGGCCCCTAGACGCTCAAAATTATTGTGCAATATTTGATATTGCACAATATTATTGTTCGTCTGTAGACAATATTGCAAGGTTGTGCAATATGTATATTGTTGAAAATCAAAATGCTTTTGATATTTATTGCGCAATTTAGAAAAATTGTATCGTATGTGGGTAATATTGCACCATATTTCTTCATTTATGTTTCAAGTGTCGATAAAGAAACATCTCTGCGAGTGAAAATGTATGTAAAAAACATGTTGTCTACACAAATATCAACAGTCAACTTATTGCACCGTCTGGGACGCCCAGCCAATAATACTGTGCAATATATTTCACAATAATATTGAGCGTCTAGGGGTCGCTTAAGATGTAATTTGTGTTTTTCCGGGGATCGAACATGGGACCCCTCGCACAGTAGTCCAACACACTAACCACTGAGCCACTGAGCCCACGGGCAACGTAAACGGAAAACGGGAATTATAAGGATACAAAATTAAAAATGATAGTGCATTCTCGTTAGGCTCTTACTATCAACTCTTAAATTTACCTTCAGGCTGTTGACTATGTATTAATGAATGCAATCAACAGCTATCTATTTCTATATATATAAAAAACCGGTCAAGTGTTAGCACGCTCGCGCACCGAAAGTTCCGTACTTGGTCAGAGTTGATGTCTTGAAAAGTCGGTTGATCTTTGATATAATAGAAATAGACCTAGATACAAAATTAAACAGTTTTTTTTATGAAGGAAAATAAACGTAAAAAAATAAAAATAAAATAAATTTAATAATAAAAATAATAAATAAAAATAAAGTTTAAACGTTTTCGTGTGCACGAACGGTTTGCTTCATGTAACATCAAAAACGAACGAAATTGTCGTGGCCGCGAATGAAATAGAACGAACACATTTTCTTTGACGTATTTTTTGCTTCATGTAACCTTAAAAACGAACAGATTTTATCGTCACCACGAAAGAAAACAAACGACAGCTATTTTCTTGACGTTTATCATTTTCTTTGATTTCTAAATTGGCGGTTGTGTTTAATATTCCATACAAAATATGCTGGCGAATTATTTATTAATAGAAAATGATAGTGATGATAGCGATGTGGAAGATTCTAGAAATTTAAGACAAAATCTTCGGGAATTTTCCAATCCTCTGTTGTGAGCCAGGGTCGAGCCACAGGGGCAGCTTTGGCACAGGTGAGGAGGGCGCGGCATGCTCGCGGTCGCTCGGCTAAAGCTCGTCGGACGGGGTAGTTCTTGCCCCCTCACCTTATGCCACCTGCTCAACAAACATTTACCTCATGCCATTTTATAAAAGAAAGAGAAAAAAAAAAGAGAAAGCTACTCTACTTTGACCTCGGACAGACAAAAAGGACCATAAAAATGAAAAAAGAAAAGAAAAGGAAAATGCTCAAGGACTTTTGCCAATACCTTGGAGAAAGTACGGGAGAGACACCGCGAAACTAACCTAACTAGCCTAAACTATGACTAAACTAAACTAAAAGAAAAAGCTATACCCTAAACTACACCTACTATAACTTAAAACTAACCTATCTACACTTATCCTAACCGCAACTTGTCCTCCCATGGTCTCTCCAAGGTAGAGGTTCGCCACAAACTCAAAATACGCCTGATGTTAATGGCGAGGGATGGCCAACCCACCCTTCATGTCCTTAGACACATCCAATGGCTATCTCTCTGGCCGATTCTGTGAGAGACAGCCCCTTAAAGAGCCCTCCAGTCACAACCCGAGCGAAACGAAAAGTATGTACGTCACATGTGGTAGTCAGTTAGTTATTGTCCCGTACTGTCCTAGTCCATCTATCAAAAGGACGGCCTTCCCGAATATCCACACACCGCAAGCGTAGGGATCTAGCCGCTCATCTTATCGACGTTAAACACACTGAATTTTTGTGAAATCCACGATACAAAACGTGCCACGTTTATAAAAAAAAACTAATCAAATCTTATTCTAAGGCAATTCAAAAATTCAAAAAAAAAACTAAATCAAAAAAAAACTAAACTAAAATGGTCGGTATCTTAAGGATACACCCAAATCAAATGTAATTAAAACTAAATAAAATTCACTGCTCTTAATAACTATTAAAAATCCTACTTAAAAATCAAAATTTCAAAAAAAAATAAAAAAACTACAATTACTCACGGTTTTACGTCCCCCGTTGTTCTGGCGCCAGCACAAGAAGTTCCGTCGATCTATAAATCTTTGGTTTAAAAACTACCTTTTTTCTGATTTACCGCGCACAAACTTATTATTAAAAGCAGATCAAAACTAAAAAATTTTTTTTTTTTTTTTTTTAAGAACTACGTTAAAAAAACTAAGAGAAAAGGAAATTAAAACTACTTTATACGTGGCACTTCAAAAAAAATTCACTAAATGTTGGTGCTGTATTTCTCTGCTGTCCCAATATTTGTTGCGCACACTGTAGTGGCGATGGCAATCACACAATTATTGCTTCGGTCGCCTTTATGGTGGCGGCACCCCGGTATCGCAACTGCCTCTGATGTTGCAGGGTCAGGGAGGGAAGATTTTGTTGCCTGTTTCACCTCGACCTATAATCCCTATGCTGGGAGAGTGCACTCGGGCCTGAAAAGCGTTCTTTGAGTCGCTCTGTGGGCTTAGGATCCGTTAGCGATAGCTGCTGACCGTTGGCTGGCGGTATATTTTGCGGACCGCTAGCAGCACTACGGCAAAATCTCGCTATTACGGCCCCACAGATTGTTCTGCGAACAACGCTTATTTGGCTTGTACAATCCCGAGTCACCTCTAACGCTGTATCGATTAACCTCTGCAACGTCAGTATTGAGTTCCTGAATTCGCCTTTCGAGTGTCGATTTCGACTCGTAGTGTTTTACACTCAACATTTTTCTCTAACACGATTTTTCCTTTTGTGCGTCACTGTATGACGTAATTCACTTTTGAAAATTCAAAACTGTCTTTGGAAAGGGCATCGACTGCTCTCTATCGAACTTTGATAATTGTCAGGGCCCGTCAGCAAACCAATTTTGCATTTGCGGTGCATTTATTTACCCCTCCCTTTGTTCTTCCAAGTCTCCGCTCACCCTGTCTTTGTTTTTCTAATTATTCTTACCTAATTTGTCTCCTTTCTATTTTCATTTTCTATCTTTCCTTTTCCTTTCCTGTTTCACCTAATTGCTGTAATTTTTCATTGGAATGAGAATGAGGGGTCTCTTAATTTCCAAATTCCCTATCTTCGTCAAAGACAAAAGTCGTGTAGGTGTTGTCATTTTATTTCATATATAGCATACATATAAAACATAACGATACCTAACATAAAAAAAACATGAATTACAAAAAAAAAAATATCTCTCAACACAACCTCACGATCACCCATTGCATTGGAACACACTGAAACGGAACGAAGAAAACTTAACGAAAGGGGAAACGAATGCAAGACAAAACGTCAAAATCACATCCAGAATTGCAGCAGGTGGACACAACTTGGTAAGTAATTTTTTTATTTTTATGTTTGCAGATAATTTATAATTGTTTTCTTTGCAGATTTTTGGAATAATTAATTGCACATGTAAGTACAATTCTCTGCTATTGGAGCTTGTCCGCTAAAACGCGTATTATATGGGATTTAGCAGGCAATCTCCAATGCAAATATTTTGTTTACATTTTCTGATTGTTTTTTGTTGTTTTTTTTTCGTTTTCATTTCAGCTACCTGGGCAGTGGGCTTTGATCAGTAAGTGAATTGCATTACCGAAGTGAATTTTAATCAAAAATTTTTTTTTTTCTAGGTAGGTATAGAGGTGGAAAATTCATATAGCCACGTAACACCTCTTACGCTGTCCGATGAAAGTTTTGTTTTATTGATGTGTATTGAATTGTAAGTTTACATGTTCTTATTTTTTTATTTAGTTGTCATCAACGTTTTCGGTTGAATAAAAGCGCTTTTGGGCATGTGCTGGACAACATTTGTCTTCCTACAGGAACGCGAAACACATATGTACGTCCTTCCTATTTTAAGGCTATGTTCCACGCTTGAGGTACATACTGGCTGGAGGGGGTTATCAGTGGATGATTGGTAACGATTTTGCTTCTCCTCTCGCACGGAGTGGAGTACATTGTCGAAAATACTACACGAAGCTATGTTAATCTAATGGAAAATTTGGGATTTGTACGTCGAATTTTTGGCCATGAAGGGTACTTCTCCATGCATTCAATCAACAGTTTTGGCTGTGTTTGTGTTGTTGTTGCAGTCCTAATTATACATATTATGCTTACCTATGCACCTACATTGATGAATAAAAGAAACCCATATATAGAAAAATAATTAATTGGAATCTAACAGCTTACAAATTGTTATTTATTTATTTAACTTACATTTTTATCCCAAACGTCCGCCTTCGTGCACAATCAAATTCAACAAACAAAATATTTTTAATTGTCAGCTGTCAAAATAACTTCGGGAAAATTAACGAAAACGACATACACACAGTTTCTTAAACCTAAACGAATGTGAAAAAGAAAACGTTAGGAGTTACATGAAGCAAATGTGCGCTTTCGCGTGATTTCTTTCGTTTGTTAATATGCGAAAGTGTGTTTAGTTTCAATTTTTACAGAATCCCACCCCAGCTTTGAGCTCGATTTGAAAAAAATCTCGGTTCGGGTTGCTGTTGGCAGATTGTGGCGGCCATTGTGTTTTGTGTGGCGTCTGTTTAATCTGTGGGTATACTGTTCTATCACTGATACCAAACCACTGGCAAGTTACACGATTTAAAATGAGTGTTGGTCAGTGCAAAGTTGCGAGAGTTGCGCCCTTTTTACCGCAGACGCTGTGGCTTTTCAAAGTCGACTCTCCAACGCTTGGTGACCAAATTCGAGACAACCGGTTCGGTAAGCAATCAACCTGAACTACAAAGGCACGATCGACCAAAAACATTGCCGCAGTCCGTGAAAGTGTACAGAAGAACCGGGGGTAGTCAATTCCTTGCCGTGTACAAGAAATCGGCTTTTTGCAGACATCAACTTGGCGAATTTTGCGTCGGGACTTGCACCTATACCCGTTCAAGATCCAACTGACCCAGGAGCTCAAAGTTAATGATAATGACCATAGAGAAACCCGTTTATTCGCTGACTGGGTTTCGAACCCTTTATAAGAAGACCCCAAATCATCCGAAAAATCATCTTTAGGGACAAGGCGCATTTTTGGATGAATGGCTATGAAGAAGAGAAACTGCCGTATATGGGTCGACGCTAACCCACACGAGGTGGCAATTCATCCATAAACATATGTTTGGTGGTGGATTACCATCAACGGCGAGCGCTACAGGGCTCCGCGAAATAAGACCCCAGGAAATAAGGCCCCAAAAAATTATACAGGAAACAACAACAAAGATTTTTAATAAAATTTGGGGGTGTTATTTCCTTTTTTGGGGCCTTATTTCCGAATAAAAATTGGGGTCTTTTTTCATTATGAAATAAGACCCCAAAAGTAGAAATGAAATAAGACCCCAAACTTTACTGTCAGATTTGGGGTCTTATTTCATTTTTACTTTTGGGACCTTATTTCCTGGGGCCTTATTTCGCGCAGCCGCGCTACAGAACGATGCTAACCGATTTTTTTTGCCCAAATTGAACGAGGTAGTGGAGGTAGACGACATGTGGTTCCAGCAAAACGTCGCTACGTGTCATACAGCAGACAGCAGATAGACATTCTGCATGAACGATTTGAGGATATATGGTTATCTCCAAGATCGTGATATTTAACCCCGCTAGACCATTTCGTGTGAGGTTGCCTGAAATCGCAGCTCAATGCGAATAAACCGCAATCAACCGATGGCCTTAAACCCAACATAACCAATGCCATCGCTCAAATTCAGCGGGATCTATGGGGCAGATTGGACCACTCGGATTCGTGCAACCATGAGAAGCTGCGGCGGATAAGATCCCTCAGGAGAAAGTTCCAAAACTCAATTCAAACGGTAATATGTTAGAACCTTGAATATTTACGTCTCTGTAATTATTCAATCAGCTTATTTACGGGTTTAGTTTGTCCATTTGCATTGGCGCTATTCTACGATAGCCGGAGGCCCAGAGCTTAACTTCAATGAGGGCCGAGGCCTGTGCTAATGTCTCTATTACATACATACATACATACATACCTCGCACTCGAACATAGCTTGTTTTATTCCATTGCAAAGTCGGGAGTCGCCATATTTTTTTTTTTTTTTTTTTTTTGTTTTATTGAGGAGAGAATACCTAATGTACCGTCAAGTGGCAGGCCATCACCACTTGGTGTGTCTCGTGGACTAAACTCTCCCCACCGACGGCCTCAAATCTACCCTGGAACTGCTCTTTGCATTACTTCAGGGTGGTGCCGGTTTAGGTCCATGTATGGAAGCCGTCTCGAGTGTCTTCTGTGGCCTTAGACGTTTGTGGTTATGAACCCTGGGGGGTTCTCTCTCAGTTTGGGTCTTCTTCACTCTTCTTGGTCCTGACAATATTTTCTACAAAGTATTTGATTTGGCCCCAGCCCTGGTCACTCATTAACATCTTGCCGATTATATTGTCTGGAGTGATGGTACCGATGCTTCCTTCCAGATCCCGCCGTTGATCCTCCCATCTACTGCAGGCGAAGAAAGTGTGGTTTGCGTCGTCTGCCAGAGAGTCCCCGTACTGGCAGGCTGGGCTGCTTGCTTTGCCGATCCTATGGAGGAAGGAACTGAAATAACCGTGTCCGGTAAGGAACTGGGTGACGTAGTAGCTCTCTTCCATGTGTTTCCGATCATTACACTCAGCCACACCCCTGATCAGTCTCTCTGTTCACCCAGCCTCTGCTTTCCGAGCTCCAACGTTATTGCCACTTCTGTTTCGTGAGCTCTTTGGCCTCTTCCTTTGCCGTTTCCACTCCAGCTTCCGTCTTTTTGTTGTAAACGTACTTCTTTTCTGGCGCTAGGAGCTCTATTGGGGTCACCCCTGTGACAACAAGAGCCATACGAAATTCAATAGTGAATCTGGTGTTTATTTGTAAACTTTAGTCTCAATACCTATGTCCACATAAATCAGCATAAACCATTAAACTAAACAAATGAAGAAGCTGCCCATTTTTACCGATTCAGGGTAAAGCCACTAACAACCCCAATATTCCATTGTCTAGTCCTAGTGCCACATTCATCTTGACTTTGTATAGAATTTCATTAATTGTTATTCACAAGAATTTCTTCAGAACTTGTGTTGCATTTCCATAAATGTTTGTCGAGCAAGAATCCCTGTGCAAGACAAAATTCAAAAGCTCTCCTGGACAACCCTCTTGGTCTTGGTATTTTCTCACCACATTGCAAAAACAATTAATTTCAATTCGACCCTACAATTCACGAAATTGTTTTCTTACCTTGTACTCTCTGGCATCTTTTGCAAAATGTTTATTCTAATCACACCCCTTGCCATTATTTATGGAAGAGCGCTCCAGCGTCCCATTTGAGGCACACTTCAGTCAGAAAAGCTGCTAAAAACTGCGGTGCTACTGCAATAGACCAACACTGACCTGACTATAATTTAATTACCCATTAACCTGAATGCAAAACGTGAACGCTGTGGGAGTTGTTAAAAACGACAGTCACAATCAAGGACTCGAGTTCGTCGTGTTCTGAACAAGTGTTGTAGACTACAAAACATTGGCATAGTAATTTCACGGACATTCCGCCATCCTTTTGCACGTTTGATGTTCATCATCATCATCACCATCACCCCTTCTAGTTGGTTAAGTTTCGTAGAAAATATTAACTACCATTATTGCCTGCCCCTCTGGGTTCTTCTGACTGGGGAAAAAGGACAAACAGAAAATATGAAACGTCGTCTCCTTGTAACTTTTACACATTTAAAATGTTTTGCATAAAATAGAACGGCAAAGAATACAGAATACACGTCCAACGTCGCTCATAAAATGACGTCTCAGGTGTTACCTTGGTGCGGGAGTGAAAAGGAACGGTGTTTTTTTTTTTTTTTTCTAAATATAACTGTAAATTGATAGTAGCAAAGGAGCAGAGAAAGACGGAAATAACCCTATTCTTCGAATTTTTCTTTTTTTGCTTCATTGAGCTACGTTTTGAAAATTACTTTGAACTTTGAAAGCAATCCACGTTCGTGTTGAAAAATGTCCGACTACGTGGGTGGTGGAATATACTATATTGGTGTGGGCATAGAAGGACCTTCGCTTCGGTTGGAAGGGGATACACTGGAAAAAAAAAAGAAAAGAAAATGTCAAGTGAATATTTCAATTTATTTTCAGCTTTTTGCAGCCACTCGTGGGTTTAAGCAGAACTTCAATTTTGAAACCGTATGCTGCACCCCTGTAACCCCCTGCTTGTGGTAACTGTAGGATTTGGAGTAGGTGCAAGGTTGGGTATATGTAACGTGACCATTTATTTTTTGGCAAAAAGCGGCGGGCTTGTTTTTGGCGGGTTTGGCGGGTTTCCCAAAAGTATATTCTGACCTGAAAAATTTTCGCTCAAAATAGTAGAAACAGTTTATTTCACGTATTGTCACGTAAAATAGAATATAATTCTTTAAAAATAAACGTCATCAGTTTTTTTAATACATATACGGCTTCCAAATCTGGCGTAAGCGTTACATATTTTTGAATTTTTGGATTTTTCGACATCTCTCTTTATTTTTATAAATTTTACCGTAGTATTTACAGCGAATGTCAATGAATAACATTGGTTGTTTCTTTGACGCATTTGTCATGACATTTGCATTTTTCGCGCACTTATGCCAACTAAAGTTGTCCATCATGGTTGTTAATTTATTTTTTTTTTTTAATTTTTAATTAAAAAAATCTTCAAAAGTAGTGAAAAAAGGACTATAGAAAATTCTTAAGAGAATTAAATTCCGATTTTTTATCAAAAAGCGGGAAAATGGTTGTGGTGGCGGGTGGAGGGTTTTTAGGTAAAAAAGAGGGTAAAACCCGCCAAAAGCGGGTGAAATGGTCACATTAGGTATATGCAAAGTTTAGTTTGCTTGTGGGAGAATTTGGCATAGGGGATTTCGTCCTGCGATTTTTTGGAAAAAGAGAAGAAAATAAAATCAGAGATTATGTCCAATAAGGGATTTTGGGATTTTGGAAAAGGGGACAACGTAGGAATCCCGAAATTTCTATTACAATTACCGCTCATACTTAACCGATTCTGAGAAAAGGGGTGAAATGCTTGCCACAAATCTAAAATATGGGAGCATACATTATCTGCACCCTTAATATCGTTCCCCTGGAAGTTTGTATAATCTTCCCCTATTTATTCACATTCACATGCAAATTCTTTCGCATTTTATTCCTCCGCGTGAGTTTCGACGAATCACCGACGATTCTTCCATCGACTTTCATCGCTGCATTAAAATTTTATAAGAAACATGTTTCGTCTGCGATTCTTAGAAGAACTCGACGACAGTGAGTTTCTTCTTTCGAAGACGCGCGAATCTTCTGATTTGCTCCGATATTTATTTAGTGGATCTGCAACAATTGCAGAAGAAAAAATGCAACCCTTAAGTAAAGATAAAAATTGGTAGGTTCACTGGTCAAGTTTTCAAGTTGTGAAATGAAATGAATTTTTCAAGTAAATCTACCAATTTTTTTAACATTTAACCTTCTTAAGCTAAGAACTTTTCATATTTTAAGTGGGCAGACGCCAGGCCCCTTAAATGAAAATTTGGTTCCTTGCTGTACACTGCAAGTGCTACCGATCTACCCAATTTCAACACTTTACTGCAATCGGAAATGCCCCAAATAAATAATAACCGATTTTAGAAAGTGAGCGGATGAGCCTCCTGAAAATGAAGATCATAAATTTTTTGAATTTGTCCTTTCTGTGCACTGTAAGTCTTATCGCTCTACCAAATTTCAAAAATTTACGATAATCGGAAATGGCCAAAATAAATAATAACCGACTTTCAAAACTGGACGTATACCACTGAATGGAAAATCTGAAGTTTTCGACTTTTCCCAGTGTATGCACCACAGGATCTAGCATTCTGCCAAATTTCACGATTTTAGGATGTCCGAAAGTACTTCATAGTTTTGATGATCATCATCTAAGTGAGTTAGTGAGTGGAGTCAGTTACGGTTTTTGAGATTTTAGAAGTCATGTATGTTGAGAACCAATAACGCTACAGAATTTGGTGATGTGGACTCTTTTAATGAGCTTGGTAAAAGTTATAAGTTTGAGTTTGTTCCCGTAAATTGGGTGTGTACCTTTACTAGAGAACTTGGCTGGGGACTACCGTGCCCTTTAATACCAATTTATAATCTCAGTGTCAGTAATTATCAAGTGGAGTGGAATTACTGTACTGAAACTTATATTTTAACTTAATTCAATATTTTGTTATAACAGATCTTGTATTAAAAAAAATTAAAAGCTTTTCAAACCTTGGAAAAAAAATCAACTAAATAAATATGTATTATAGGTACTTAATTTTTTTTTTAATTTTACATAATTTCACATTTTTGTAAAATTTTGCAATCCAATCCTTTCAGTGCATAACACCCGAGCGTATACATATATCTGCGTGTTCTCATAGTAAAGTCGTCTCAATTTGCAAAAGCATTAATCCGATTTGGTATCCTTTCTGCTGGCAAAGAATGTAACAGAGGCGAGACTTCTGACGCCTGACCGACCGCGTGCCATCCTTGACCATATAGAAGTTGTAAATGCATTTGAAAACTATTCGGATTGAATTTCAATAGATGTTTCGAAAAGCGCGAGAGGCATGGCATAGAGACAATCTCATTATCGAGGGTAAATTGCTTTTTGTGATACTTGAGATGTTCTCGCTGGGGTGGTTATCGCAGGTGTGAATAGTATTGGTTATTGATTAAGTTACCCGTCACCATATTGAGGCTTAAATTGGTAATCGGTATATGGGCTTATTCGAAATGGATCGATTACATACCAGCACTTGTCCCAAGGCAATATAAAATAAATTGTTTAAAGTTTTAGTTAAATTTAGTGAATGCATGTAATTTGAATGATCATTCATTGATTGATTGATTGATTGTTATTCTCAGGTTCAGACGTTGGGCCATGCTATACACGGTGTGAGGACTGGATGAAAAGTTAGTGCTGGCAAAATTGCTTGTCAGTTTTTTGTGACCAAATTCTAGATTCGAAAGGATTTTCGAAATACCAAATAAGATCCGAAAAGGGGTTTTATTGATTGATTTGGCTAAAATATCAGCTTGTCAATCAAAATTTATTGAAGACACTGTGGCGCAGTGACTCAGTGGTTAGTATGGTGGACTACTGTGCGAGGGGTCCCAGGTTCGATACCCGGAAAAACACAAATTACATCTGAAGGTTTTTTCCACTGCGCCACTTCTCGCGAAATTCCGGAAAACATCCGAGAGTAACTGTCATGAAAAAGCTTCTCAATTTAGCCGTTCGGACTCGGCATAAAATTGTAGGTCGCTTCCATTCGTCTTATAAATAAAAACTCACACAAAGGAATGGTTGTCAAAAGATAGGCCTCGCCTAGGGTGTCTACATCTACATGCCTGTTGCGCCAACAATTTTTTTTCTACTTTACCTTTTAAATAAACAATAATTGTCCCGAATTTGCAGAAGCATGACATGAGATAGCCTTTGGCAATAGTCTGAGTAATGACAGTCTTCATAATACCGCCCCTATCCGCTCGGACCATTCAATTTTCTAAGGTCTGTTTATAAAGGTTCAAATAAGAAAAGCTAATTCTACTGTTGTCGAGCTCTACGACCAAAAGAAACGGAGGAAGGAGCGGAAGGAGCCTGCAGAAAAAATATTTCTGCACTTTATAATGGCGACGAAGACCAGAATCCCGCACAGTTTAGACAGAACGTACCATTTAATAAAGATGAGGATATGCAAAACTTCCTTCCAACTGATCAAAACAAAGTAAGGATAACAATATGCAAAGTATAAAGACCAACAAAGCTTCTTGGCCTGACGGTTTGCCTATAGTGCACTTTTTAGAGCAGCTGTGGGGATGACTTCCAGGACGCACCAATTCATTTCTAAAATTTGGATACATGCCCGATGGTTTTAGCATCAATTACCCGGTCCAAAATAAAGGAAACCACTTTAATTGCGCTAACTACAGAGGTATAAGCCTCTTTTACGTCGCATACAAGATCCTATATCTGCCATATTGTGTAAATGTCTAAAACCCTTCATAAAAAAAAACTGATTGATCCCTATCAGTGCGGTTTTATTATCGAATCTTTTGATGTTAAAAGAGGATCACACTTGAAGGAATTGTCCGAAACTCAATTCTAACAAATTTTCATTGGCTAAGGTCGATTCGTTTGGACAAACAGGCAGACGGACATGGCAAAATCAATTCAAAATTTGATCCTTTTTCAGAATATATACACTTTATAGCATCTCCGGTGACTCCTTCTTGGCGTTACAAATGTAATGTGTCAAAGTGTATTAGACCTTCCTGTGGAGGGTATAATAACTCTTGCCATTTCTTTGGCTTGAGAAAGCCTATTCCTGGCAAATTATAAAATTCTGTCTAAGATCTTGATCTTGTCCCAGTCCTGCTTAATTGTACTGAAGTTTGGACTGTATCTTAAGCGGATGAAGATATCCTTCATCTGTTCGAAAAAAATGATTTTTCGTTAGATTGTCGGTCCCATTTACGTTGACGGGTTTTGGAGGAGGAGATTTAACAACAAACTAAACGAGCTGTACAGCAGCTACGTCGACCTGGTCAAAAAATTGAAAATTACACGTCAGTTGTTTAAGATCGTTAGGGCATTTAGAGCAGATGATAACAAGGCAACCTTAGCCGAATTGGCAACTGAAAGCAGGACCGGGCTTCGTTGAGGCTTCGGTTCATTCCAAACCGAACCACCTAAGTAAGTAAGTATGTACTACTGTTCGTGTTTGTACTGATAAACATTTCTTAAATAGCATGGGCTCTAAAATCCTTCCAACCCTACAAATCTGCGGGACCTAACGGTATAATACCAATCGTGCTACAATAAACGAGCGAAACTACTATCCCATTCCCATGGCTTCAGGCAATATTCACAGGTTGTCCGAAGTTGGGATTCATTCCAAACAGCTGGAAAAAAGTCAGGATTGTCTTCATCCCCAAAGATGATAAACCCAGTCACTCCAATCTACGGCGAAAGATTACAGAACAATAATACTCTTTTCCTTTTTTTTTTTTTTTGAAAATATTAGAAAGAGTATTGAACTTGCATGTAAGGAACAATCTAGAGACTAATGGCTCCTAATGTGGACTAATGTGGTGCACAACACGCATTATGTGAAAGAAAGATACGAAGGAAAGAATGAAGAAAGGACTAAGTGCTTTTTATGCCTGCACAAAGGCTTTCGGAAAGAAGTGGGGCTTACAACAGAACATAGAGTGCACAGGATGTACACCGCGATTTTAGGACCAATTCTGACCTATAGCTCGGTATAGCCCACTAAAGGCTGTTAACACTAAATCCTACCTCAAGAATATGAACAAGGTAGAGGAAATTGCTTGCATAGGTATAACGGGTTCACTAAAATCTACACGACAAATAAGCCTAGAAACGTCGAATGGAACGGAGCCAGGAATTGTCTCAGTGCAGAGCGTTTTCTAAGCAGAGATCTATGTGGTTAAGAAAGCGACTCAAACATTCTTAGCGAGGAAGCTACCAGCAATGGAAATAACCTCCTGCGTGGATAGCCAAGCACCATTTAAAGCGATTAACTCCAATCTGATAAACTCCAAATCCGTAATTCAGTGCCTCTCGGAATTAAGAGCAATAATAAACCATCGCACGGTACTGATGTGCTGACTGGTGGGGTGGGTTCCTGTTGGTGTGGAACATGGAAGGGGACAAGGCAGCAGATAAACTGGCCATATATGCGGCTGGACACTGCATCATTGGAAACATGGCCAAAAGACTGGGTATATTTACAAATGCCCTCTGGATAAGTTGCACGGATGAAGAGGAAATAGAATCTGTAGAAATGGAATAGAATCGCCGCTACTCTTGTATGGGAGCACGGTTCTTTGACGGCTTGTAAGATGTAGCAACGATCCCTCTACCAGATTTAAGAAGATTCATCAACAAATACGAATGGTTTTATTAGTTACGTGTCCTGGTCCTATCATGTACTATAAAAGGATAATCACAATGGGCTTCATCAACGGCTTCTGGGTGAAAATTGCATATAATGCAAACTGTCCCTCTAACAGTCTAACCTAACCTCAGACTGCAGCCCGGGCCCGCCCGAGTTTTGTTTCATTAAAAGGATGAGTGAATTAGTAAATGTACTTCTTCGTCCTCTTGCAGTTTAAATTCAGATGTGAGTTTAAATTCAGATGTGAATTTAAAGTGTCTGATATAAGGCAGAAATCGATTTGGCGCATGTCACTCTAGTAAGATGGGTCTTCCCTTTTGTGTGACCCAACAATTTGACAGGCGAAAAATATTTAGAATATTGATTTCCTTCTAATCGTAAACTTCGATTTCGATCGACTCGTTTAAAATTGCCAACTAGCAGCGAAAATCCAAAACACACTACCCTTATCTTCAGCGGTTAATAGCAATTTTCACACCTCCTTCACCCGTTTTCTTCATCATCCCATCTGATGGTTCAATATGTGAAAAGTAAGGAACTCATTATACGGCCAGAAATAAATATTTCCTTAAAGGAAATTGAATTCTTATGTGAATTTTATTATGGGTTTTGTTAAAAAGCAATCCCCAACCGTGTACTGCATCCTTTTAAACTAATGATTTATATTCGTCCTTTTTGCCTCCATTCTCCTCCGGAGAAGAAGGGAACCGAATGGAATATACTCGTCCGTCGTTCATAAGTCTTGCAACGCAACAGGACAGTGGTTCAACTTCAGTGGTTGGGAACTTGCCTAAAGGAACCAAACCCAACCCAACCCGAAGACGAGCGAAAAGATAATCCCATAGTGCCGTCATTTATTTTTATTATTTCAAATTCAAAATGATTTATACTTATAACTTAGTAACTTTGCTCCTCGTATGGTTCGGGTGCGCTGTTATCCATTCGATGAAAACGAAACATGGACCTAAGACAGATCGTATCGGAGGAGGGATAAATCGTCCATTGCGTGTGTGTGTAGGGGGTGCGTTTTTGTGGAGAATAGTGTTGTATAACTTGGGGGGATTGTGCGGATAAACGGATATAGGCAATATTCAAGTTTTGGCATCCTTTTGTGTTGGAAATTTCAAATGTACGATGTGCTTCTCGGTGTTATTTATGCGAAAGCAATGGTTTTCTGCTGTGTTCCGTTGCCTGCCATGCGAGAGCAATTTCATTAAACAAATATGAGACATATTCGGTGCAGGATAATTTATTCGGTTATGATATGATACATAATATGCAATCGATATTTACAGATAGGTGCGGTAGGGTGGGATTTGATTAAAATTAATATTGTATATTGCATTGGGACAAAACACGGAAATATGTGCTCGAGTGAGGATGCTTAAGGTGAATATTTACCAATTTTTTTAAAAGAAATTACTTGTAATTTAAAACATAATCCGTGGAACATTCGATCAGTGGAGACTTTCTGACTATAGACAGCAGTCAAGTTGCGATTCGAAGTATTCAATTCAATTTCATAGTCTGACAACGGGGATGAAGAATTGACGTGAGGAATTAACTCGTACCTACTTACGTCTCGAGAAGACAAGATAATATTCATAGTTCTAGAGGAGAACGAGAAAAGTTAAGCTTTGCGAATAGATATGTTCGGCACTGGTTGTATGTATTATGATTTTGTATTGATGTAATCTTGCAGAGCACATCTACTTGAAGTGAATGGAGATGTAGTAGATTCTTCGATGGCCATAAACATATCGCACTCGCACCGCATCATTGAAGGGAAGGCAACTTGCAGTTTAGTTGCGTTAGAGATTCGAGTGTGCTGTAGACAACCTCAGCGTAGGTAGTATTAAGCCATTATCAGCTTATATTCAATCTGTAAAATAAGCAGAAAGCCAGACATTTTCTCAGACATCTAAAGATTCATAGATTCGTCCAAATAGAAAGGCTATGATTTATAACAAAGCCTAGACCGGTGACAGATTCATCTACTGACACTAATGCTATCTGTAAGCCATACCTATATCAGGTAAAAAATGAGAATGACACTTGCGTCTTTTTTGGTCTTAGTTGTAGTCTATTCTCAACATACCATCTGTGTATTGGCTTTAAGCTAGGATGCTAATCGGTGTGAAGTCAGCTGGAGGAGGTTGGTTTAATTTTTCTTCATTTATATTGTTTCAAATTTATGTGCATATGGACATTGATTAACAAGACTACCTATAGCTATAACATGAACCACATTCTCGCATTTTTGACACTCAGTCTTTGCTATTTCTTTCATGGGATGAGTGTTTTTTGTTTTTTAACTGTCCGACATACCGGTAATGCAATACATGTCATTTTTCTAGACGATTCAAATTTCTCAAAATTATACTGTCATTTTTAGAAAAAAAAATCGAATAGAGAAGACCTCAATTTACGAAAGTTAAGCGCACTTTTCGTCAGCTGCTCGCGGTCTGCTCAGGGATTGAACATTCCACCTGCAGCTCCGAAAGTCATTGTCTTTTCTTCGTTTTGTAGGGTCGTCGTAGGGGGTCGGATACTCCGTTGTCAGTAACCCACTTTGGGGATATGAGTGCTGCCGTTGGCCCATAAAGGGTTCATCCACTACCATCTCTATTTCAGCACCCTGACTGGTGCTGAAAAATCCTTACTGACCTTTGCTCCAAATATGTCAGAGTAGCTCACGCAAGGTATCTGCCGATTTTCGACTGTTGACAACACCGTTGATTCAATCTTGTGGATTCATCCGCTGTATGTCCTCTTTCTGGGGGGCTCATGTAAGACCTCTGAGACTCGTTCAGTCAGTCATTCCGACAGAGGAATATAGTGTTGCTATTTTCTTCATGTTCAACACTCGCGCTTAGACATAAGTTTAGCAAGCCAAGCCCGTGGGCGAATACAATAGCCAACCACCACTAGTAGCACTAAGGGACTCATTTGCAGTCAAGAAAAACTATGAGTATTCTTTGTGTACTATGTAGAATACATTGCAAAACGGAACATTTCTCCAGACAACCGGTTGCTAAATCAACCGGTGGCAACGATGAGGTTAAGACCAGTAACTCTCTCATATCTAAAATGGGCAGTTTCTAAACTGTTTGACTAAAAAAAAGTGAATGATCCATATAAGTCTTAGAATAAGTACCAGATGAATGTAGAAGGGGATCATGACGTTAACTAGAACGACTAAAATCTAGAATGGTCAAAATCTCGAAAATGAATTTGATAAATCTCGAATGCAAAAATCTCGAATGGGTCAAAATCTAGAAAGTACAAAAATCTCGAAAGACTTTATCTCGAAAAAAATCTCGAAAACAAAAAGTAAATTCGAGATTTTTTCTTTGCACCCATCCCATAGCCAGACAGTAAACCCAAGCATGGGGGTTGCATGCTGCCCCCCCATACGCAGATTTTTTTTTTCGAGATTTTTTTTCGAGATTTTTACATTCGAGATTTTTGCTTTCGAGATTTTTTTTTTTCGAGATATCGGGGTAGACCCATGTAGAAGGTTACGTAGCAAGCTGTGTTTATAAATATGTTAGTAAAAATATTTTCCAAATAACGAGGCTACAAATGAACTTAATCACTCCATCTTCATATTTCAAGAAACGCCCCTTCTCCGCCCTCAAGTTGTACAACCAAAAATGTATAGGTAATGGATGAGCTTAAATCATTATGTAAACGTAATTACGACACAACTCAACCAAAAACAAGAGTAAGAGCAAACAAACCCTTAAAGCCGGAACCCACTTGACATCTAAGAGACGGACCACTGTCAGTTGTCAGTAATTAAAATCATTCACCAAAGCAATGACCTCAGAAGGAATATCGCTCTACATGTGCTGTGCTACCCATCGCCGCCATCAGTACGGACAAATTTGTCCTTCAAAGAAATAAATTACTCGCAAGTCTAATTTAGTATCATCTTTGATTTTCCTTTCCTTTCCTCGCAAGCCACGCTGACGTTTTCTGCTTCTTCTTATTTCCTTTTCTTTTTTTTTTCTTGACTGGCCAACGCCATCACAGTCATTTATATTGTCCTGTCAGGGAAACTGTCTCAAATCGTAGTGATTTCTGCCACAGTGTTTTATTAAGCGGAAATTAATTTGCTTATATGGCCATTGGCAGAAGCCAGCGGTATCATCAGCCCTAGCAGTTGTACAGTACAGTCTACTTGGGGTGATGTCCTTAATTGGTAAGCAATCGCATTTAATGTGACCGCTGTTTTTCAATTTTAATTTCCTCTTCTTTTACACTGTTTTACCATTTGGGTGTACGTTTATCAATTTTCTTGTGTTTCTAATTAATGAGTTTCATTCCGGTTCCAGTTCCAGTTCCAGTTCTCCCAAGCTGAAAGGCATAATAAAGCAAGGCGAAGTTTTTTCTTGCCTTTCCTTTGCATAGGGTAAGACCGAGGATGACGCGAGATAGGTGCTGAAAAGAAAAACGGTCGAACGTTTCATCACAGAGGTAGCCCTTCATCACAGCAATTTTCACCACCGACCGATTGTGTTGTGGGCTCTGGGTCTGGCTGTTGCCCGTCTATTTAATTAAGTTGCTGACTGGGAAAAACTCACTCCGGGAGGTCGATGTGATATATCTAACCCCATACCAACGGATGTGTAGCAAGTATCGTGTTTATAGCCCGGCAGCCAACTTGGAAGAATACCAAAGCACGATTTCAGATAGCGTATACTTTTTAAATTAAATGCCGTAGACTGTTTAACTTTGGAAGGTATGTATATCTCTCCAAGGCGGATAGCGGACGAAGGCAATTTGTTGACAAGCACAGTGGGGTTGAACAAAAAAATTGAGTTTAATTTGAGATTTTGAAAGCCAGCATTTGAAAATGAAGAAGACTTTAAGATATAGGCATGATGTTTGGGCGTTAATCCTGCTACCTAATCCTGTGTACCTAACACATCTAACTCGCACCATAAAAATTAAAAGACTTTTGTCACCACGTTTTGGGGTTTTACAAAAAACTTTATTTTAGATTTATGAGGTCGAACTAGTCGCAGTAATGGTCACCATAAAAAAGAGAAAGAGATAAAGCCGAAATGCCGGAGGCTAAACATAAGACATGAGTTGGTTGGGGTTCTACATCTATGGATGAGTAAGAAAAAACGTAGGTACTAGATGTACTAGATTTTTTAGACTCTGGTTTTCTTACACGTTCATAGATGGCGTCAACACACATGACCTACTGGGGTGGAATTGGAGAATGATGGTTTCGATTTTTGTGAACTTTTTTCAGGATATGCTGTCGGCCATTCGGACTTTAATGCAATATCGAGGCGTTCTAACTCCAGTAGATATAAATTTATGTAACCATATGATTCACACATCCGTTGTTCTAGTTGAGGCCTTATTGGACTTACTATGCCTACACGCCTTCGTTTTCGGTTCTAAATAGAAGGTAGGCGTTTTATCACAAAAGTGCATGTATGAAACTCAGAAGATATGGAGCTACACTCGACAATGAGGCTTCTAGACACTTGCAGATATAGTGACCGTACTCAAAGCTGCGAAACTACTTGAAATGTGATCAATATCCAACAAGAATATCCCCAAAATCAGTTCTGGGCAAAAACGGAGCGGAGATTCCACAAAATATGTGCTCCCTATTGTGGCTTGGGCTAGTCTTTTGTGATAATCTCACCACCCTACACAACCTTCACCGTAGGTTAGATTTTTTAGCTCTTCATAAAATTGGTATTAAAAATAATATAAAAGTCTTGTTTTTTATCCCTACCAGGTCATTCTGGGATAAGGGCCATTCTTCGATAATGAAGCGATCAAATTCTTTACAGATGGATCGAAAACGGCGGATGTGGTGGACGGTTATGTTTTCTCCGCTAGACTAAATCTCAGTCTCTCTTCCCATCTTCCAAATCACTGTAGCGTATTTCATGTAGAAATATTGGCAATAAAGGAAGTATTATCTTGGCTAAAACAAAAAGTTATATTTGCTAAAGAAATCCGTAACTTTTCTGATAGTCAAGCCTCAAGCTACCATTAAGTGCTTGGAATCAGTTTCTACTACCTAACTCTACTACAGCCTTAGACTGTTGCACGTCTCTCAGCCACGTCTGTTGGGTGCCGGAGCATAGCTACATTCTAAGAAACTGTAGGGCTGATGAACTTGCCAAACTAGGAACTACACTTACACTACCTTTTATACCAAACCAGAATACCTTAGGTATTCCGATTGCTTTATCTAAACTCAAAAGAAAGCTGGATGTTATCAAAAGAATAAACCTTACCAAGTGGCACGACATGTCTAGCAACAAAAAAGATTTTGTCAAAGCTAGATCTTAAGAAGAGAAGAGGAGAAGATACAATCGCGAACTCTATGAGCTGTAATAAGATGTGAATGTAGTCCAAAAAGCCAAAAAACGTCGACTACATTGGCTCGGCCACAATAAGTGTCATCATGAGACACTGCCTTAGGGTCACGCATTCAACAATACGTACTCTCAAACGATTTTTGTAGAAGTAGTTAGGACAAAGAGGAAGAGGAGACCATTCTCAACATTTTCTGTACTTGTTCGGCTCTCTCCCAAAAAAGGTAAACTCCATTTACCAGTCTTCTATAACAATGATCTAAACGATCTATCAACAAGTCTCCTAAGTATGCTTCTTTAGGAGCTCAAACTGATTCAACAAGTAGGACGAAACTTCTTCTAATGGTCTGTGCGTCGGCCTTTTGTCGACAGCCAACTTGTTCTCATTCACTTCTAGACCAATTTCGATAGCTTTTCAATAGCCGGGATAGATCCTGTTACCATCAATTTGGAGCAGTCTTAGTTTCCTATGAAGAGCCAGTTTAGTTTAAATTTACCAGCCAGTTGCTCGATTTTTATAAAAAAAAATCCGAATGTATCGATTGGGAGAATATTCCCTGGCTTGAGCTGGGAGAATCTCTCTTCTTTTTTCTTCTTTCCCTTGTGCTGGCCCTAACATCCTACATTTCCATTCGACGTTTTTATCGTAAAGATTTTGTGCACCGGAGATTTGTATCCGATAATGATAGTGGATAAAACATGTGATTTTTAAGATAGCCTGAAGTATAGTTGTCTCATAGACTACTTGTAATGAGTAAACCCAATCGTTGCTGATTTTTCGGCTTATTCTACACTTCTATGTGTTGCTCATACCAATCTAGTGTAGCTGATAAGGCTCACGTATGGGAATTGACCTCGGTCAGTGTTCTATTTTTTGGGAACCTGGCCGGAAATCAGCAGCGTCACCACTTTTGGCTGTCCTATCCTGCTTTATCACGGAGCCACGTTTGTCGTTGGGCAGCACACAAACACAAGTTTGGTGTTTCTTTGGGTAAATTCTGGATCCGGCGAGCAAAACCTTGGCCTCAGTAAAAAGTACATTACAAAAGGCGCCTGAACAGGGACTTCAATAGAGGTACCCCAAACAGTAAACCCGTCTGCCAAGGGGAATCCCGAATCCCGCCGATTGAAAACGTAAAGCCGTCACCAGAGGCATCCCGACCCGACCTTAATATAATGAACTTGAATCCGTAAACATCAGTGTTGAGGTATACCGATCTCAACAAGAGGAGATCGTGTCATCTATAGAAAATCACCATACCATGACCGATCCCGACGACCAATGGCCAGCGAGGGACGCTACCATTGGCCTTTCTACCGAAGCCCGCAACGAAGATTTTGATCTTGCCCGCAATCTCGGTTGGATAAACCTGCAGCAGAAGCAAAGCTTGTAGAGCTCATGAGCGAGAGAAGCTTAGACACGAGAGGAATCGTCATCCATCTGCGGAAGCATTTGAGTGGCTACATCAAGTAAGCTCGAACCCGGAAGTCAACCCAAAACCTGTGTCAGCAATGCGAAGAAATGGTGGAGGAAAGTGAGTACGCTAATACTACCGAAGAACAGCGTCCTTCTCACCAGCAAAGACAAGATCTTAGCGAGGAAAGGAAGTTTCCCCTTTTCACTGAGAGTAGTTTTCAAGTACCACCAAGAACAACAACTCTTCGATCTAACGACGATCATCCAGGCCACTCAGCTAATGCCTTCTTACAACCCATAAATGGCCATTTCATAAACCAATGCAACCAATATCTATAAGCCAACTCCACTTCAGCCAACTTAGCGTTCGGCAAAGGCTTTCAAATTCACAGAGAAGACATTCACAGAGAAGATTTATATCTCTAACGATATATAGAAAATAAATTCAGCCTATTAAATTTTATGAACTTATCTTGTAGGCGTGAGTATGAGTACTCATACTCAGCATTGATCTACCACGACCTGTTATTGTTTTGCTTGTATTGTCGTATTCCCCCCTAACTTATGTAGGGCAAAAGAGAGACGCACTAAGTGATCATAGAGCTTGATGTTTTATTTGGGGACATTGAGGACACAACTTTCCCTTAAAACCCTCTTCCTATGCAATTATCAAAGTTGAATACAAATGTGTGAGTTGTCCCGAAGTTGAGTTGTCTAATTCACGTGTTGTATGAGTATGAAATGGAAAAGTTGCGTCGAAATAAAATGCTCTTGTACCCCTCACAGTAAGCAAGGCGCCAATTTTTAGTTCATTTTGGCCACTGTTCTCCAATATACAAAACTGATGGTACTTTTGCCTTGACCGGTTCTTCTTCTTCAATGCACCATTCCAAAGAAAATTATGCGAGATGAAACGAGAAAGTACCTACGAATAAAAAAAAAAAAAGAAAATACCTAAGAATTCCAAATAAGCATTCTTTGAAAGTTTGAACGATAGATCCTGATGCTTCTGGACACTGCTATTGTGCACAACATGCAGCCGAACAACATTTTTAATGAGTTTTGCCCTTTTTATAATTAACGAAACTTTCCTACAACCTCCTTGCGCACACTAATTTTTGCACAACACTCCGGAGCCGGACCTATCGGTCCCTTTGAATTATCCTTTCTTGTCTGCTCATCACCGCACAAGATGCTCATCATGGAAATGGAAGAAACTCGACTAACAGTATCCTCCTATAATCAAAGTGACCAGGCAAGGATAAGTTTTCTATCCGTTTTTTTTTTGTGTATAGTGTATACATTAAGACCAACACCAACAAAAACTTCCTGAACATCCTTTTTTTATTATTGCTCAATACTCACCCTTGGCAAAGGTACAAAGGAAAACTATATGCAGCAGCAGTACTTTTGAATGCCGCATGTGTGTTGTTTGTTGTGTATTGTGGTCAGGTTTGGACGGATTCAAATCGAAGGACTGAATATATAATAATAATGAGTAGGACGCAGGAATGGGCTGCAACGCTAGAATCAAGTTTGTCCTTTAGAAAGTTAGCTCAACAAGAATTGCATTTTAATCAGGCGAATAGACAACACATGATCTCCCTCTTGACCGGTGACTATGACACAATAACAACAACAACACTACCACCCCCAAGTGGACGATAGGAAGGACGATGATAATAAAGATGCGGTTTGGGATGGTCTAATTAAAATTGCAAATTTTCCCAATGGGAGTTGGGTGGGAAGCATCTATGAAATAATGATCAACGGGAAGTATACTATTCTCCTATCCTTTCACCGGGTTGAGGAAGGACGAGACTGAAAAAAAAAACAAATACACACAGATCGGAATTACTAACTCAATATAGATAACAAGATTTCTATGCTTCTTTTGGTCTGTCCTTCTTTACTCCTTCGCAGTCGAAACATATCATGTGCAATTAATGTGAAGAGTCTGACTGGGAGAATGAAAATAATTGGAGGGGAATTTCATTAGGTTCGGTTTATGCTTCTTTTTTTTCTGGTCACGCTTTTGTGTATCGCTGGCTTGTCAAGTTTTGCGGTGAATTATTTTGTGCATAATTTTTTCCTTGTATTTCGGTTTTTTTTTCTTTTGAATTTTAATTGCATTAATGCTTTTGAAGTTAACCTTCACCACGGATGCTTTTGTGGGGATATTCTGCTCAAGGAATTTGCTTAATTGTGTACTTGAATAAGTGAGAGTTGTCTTATGTATATAGGGAGAGAGGCGATGAATTCGGCTCAAGGATAAAAAAAATATTCAGCGTTGAATGGAAATTCATAATTTACTTTCAATGAAATTATGGATGCGTATAGCGACTTGCAGTTTGAATTTGCGGAGAACATTTACATCGGAGTGTTTGTGGGTAGGTCAATCAGAAATTTAAATTTAAGGACATGGTAAAACTTCGAACTATGTAGGTACCTAGTTGAGTTTACATAGACACTATTTTTTTATACCCTCCACAGGAAGGTATATTCACTTTGTCATTACATTTGTAACGCCAAGAAGGATTCACCGGAGACCCTATAAAGTATATATATTCTGAATCAGGATCACATTCTAAATCGATTTAGCCATGTCCGTCTGTCTGTCTGTCTGTCCGTCTGTCTGTCTGTCTGTCTGTCTGTCTGTCTGTCTGTCTGTCTGTCTGTCTGTCTGTCTGTCTGTCTGTCCGTCTGTTGAAAGCACGATAGCGTCCAAACGAATTGACCTAGGGGAATGAAATTTTGTGAGAGGACTTCTTTTTACCGTCGTCAGGTTGGTATTGAAAATTGTCTATGTCGGTCAAGTAGTTCTGGTACCTCCTATACCAAACCAATATGGCATGGCGAACATTTTGCATGACTTTTATGCAGTGGAGGGTATCAAAGCATCGGCCAGGCCGATGATAACACTTTTACATTTTTTTTTTTTTTTTTTAATTTTTCCCTGCCCATATGGCTGACACTGCGACCTGACAAGATCTATTGTATCGAACATAGACACTAGATAAAGCTTACAAACGGAGCACTATTTTAGGTTGCATAGGATGTGAGTTCATCACAGTGGACTAGGCACCATATTGGGCCCATCGCGATCACTGGGAAACATTCACGGTCAAAATTTAAACTAATGCGCCCAAGCAGTTAATTTCCCTCAGAACCTTAAAATGTTTTCAATTTTGTTTGAGAGGCAAACCTCCTCCAAATTGTCGAAGAAGTACCCTCCAAGGTGTTTCCTTCTATTCCGAGCATTAGCCTGACATTCACAGAGAAGATTTATATCAATAACGATATATAGAAAATAAATTCAGCCTATTAAATTTTATGAACTTATCTTGTAGGCGTGAGTATGAGTACTCATACTCAGCATTTATCTACCACGACCTGTTATTGTTTTGCTTGTATTGTCGTATTCCTCCCTAACGGTTCAAAACATATTTTCTTTCCGTAGATCATGAAAGTAATAGCTGTAGTTGCAGTCCGAGCACTTGTTCATAACTAACCAATTTAACCGGTGCGTCTTCAAGCATTTTATTGGTTCAAGTGAACCAATAAAATGCATACGTTTTTGCATGGTATAGGAAAAAATTAGTATAAATACTACCGTTATGAATATACCTTTTTACCAAATAATTTTTTTTTCTCTTTGTTCCACGTAATACGAAAACCAGTAAGACAATTATCTTCGACTATGCCGAAGCTCAAATACCCGGTACTATATTATTGTAAAAAAAAAAAAAATATTTTAGTATTAAAAAATTATATAATTTGTATGGGAGGTATGGGTAGGGTAGTTTTTATTCGACCAAGCTCATTTTTTGATGGTTGGGTGTGTATGAATCGGGTAGGCGCTGACTGGCATCAACTTGGCGGTGCCCAGCTGTTGTAACTTTTTCATACACATCAATTGTGCTTATTTTACCTCCGCGTGGTAACCACCGGGTACTGGCCTCGCCCTTCCGGGCTTGGCTTGCTAAACTTATAAGCGCGAGTGTTGAACACGAAGAAAATAGCAACACTATAATGCTCTGTCGGAAAGACTGACTGAACGAGTCTCAGAAGTCTTACATGAGCTCCTCAGAAAGAGGACGTACGCCGGATGAATTCACGCGATTGAATCAACGGTGACGTCAACAGTCGGCATGACAGATACCTTAATGGGCTACTTCGACGTATTTGGAGCTGAGGCCATTAAGGATTTTTTTTCAATACTAGTCAGGGTGTTGAAATAGAGATGGTGGCGGAAGAGCCCTTAATGGGTCAACGGCAGCACTCAAATCCCCGAAGCGGGTTACTGACTCCGGAATATCCGGCCCTTTCGTCCAAGGGGTCACAGAAAGGGCCTGGCCCTCCAGGTTGGGGGTTGTGTGTGGGGTTAACTACCCAACCACGGAAAAACAATATGGTTACGAAGCAACCAAGAGCCTCGGATAAGGACGGATTCACTGTTGACGACCCTGCAAAACGAAATATGGACAATGACGTTCGGATCTGCACGTGGAATGTTCGAACCCTGAACAGACCGCGTGCAGCCGAACAACTAGCGGAGGCCCTAAGCTGCTACAAAGCAGATATCACCGCCATCCAGGAGGTGCGGTGGGATGGGCCGGGCAAAAGAAGGATAAAAAACTGTGACATCTACTACGGTGATTGCTACAGAGAACAGAAGCAGCGTCTATTTGGATGCGGATTCGTTGTAAGCGGCAGACTTAGGCAAGAAGTCTTGAGCTTTCGACACGTTAGTGAACGCCTTACAACTATCCGCATCAAGGCTAAATTCGCCAACATCAGCCTGATATGCGCTCACGCCCCTACCGAAGATAAAGACGATGCTACCAAAGAATGTTTCTACGAGCTCCTCGACAAAACATATGAGCAATGTCCTAAGTATGACGTTAAAATCATCTTGGGTGATTTTAACGCCAAAATAGGAAAGGAGGACATCTTTGGTAGTACAATCGGAAAGTACAGCCTACACGACAACACGTCTGGAAACGGAATTAGGCTAATCGACTTTGCTGCGGGACGTAATGTTACTATAGCTAGCACACGGTTTCCTCACCTCAATATTCACAAAGGAACATGGCGGTCACCAGACCATCAAACGGTCAATCAAATTGACCATGTTGCGATCGACGCAAGGCACTCCTCCAGTATTCTAGATGTTCGAACCTTCCGAGCGGCCAACATAGACTCGGATCACTACCTTGTTGTAGCCAAGGTACGTATGCGGATATCCCAGACACCACAACAACGAGGAAATACTGTGAGGAGATTCAACGTTGAACGGCTACAAACGCAACAAACCGCCAGAACTTTTGCCGATCGCGTCTCCCTCAACCTCTCGAGAAGTCCTTTGCAGCCTTCATCAAGTGCTGAAGACCGGTGGCATCGATGCCAAGAAGCCGTCAGAAAAGCCGCAATTGATGTGCTCGGTTTCACCCGACCACCACCACGAAACCCTTGGTTTGATGAAGAGTGCCGGCAAGCACATGCAGCGAAGCAACTGGCCTACAAAGCGGCGCTGCAGAGAAGGACGAGAGCAGCTCGTGAGCTCTACGAGCAAAAAAGGAGGGAAGAACACCGGCTTCTCCGGAGGAAAAAGAAAGAGCATGAGAAGCGCGCGATCGAGGAAATAGAGAGGTGTTACTCCAGGAACAATGTTCGGAAGTTTTACCAAAAGGTAAAAAGAACGTGTCAAGGGAACAAGACCCGAACAGAGACCTGTAGAGACGAACAAGGAAACCTTGTAGTGGAGTCACAGTCGGTGCTGAGGACATGGAAAAACCATTTCTGCAGACTGTTAAACGGCGAAGACGACACATATTCCGCTGTCAGGCAGAATGAACCATTCAACCTGGGCGATAAAAGCCAAGACTTCCGTCCACCTGACCAAAATGAGGTAAGGATAGCAATATCTAAGCTGAAGTCCAACAAAGCTGCAGGACCGGACGGTTTACCGGCCGAGCTTTTTAAGGCAGCGGGAGATGACTTGGTAGAGAGCATACACCAACTCGTTTCTAAAATTTGGTCAGAGGAAAGTATGCCTGACGATTGGAACCTCAGCATCGTTTGCCCGATCTACAAGAAAGGAGACCCTCTAAACTGCGCCAATTATAGAGGCATCAGTCTCCTCAACATCGCCTATAAGATCATATCTGCTGTACTGTGTGAGCGCCTGAAACCATTCGTCAACGAGCTGATTGGTCCCTATCAGTGTGGTTTTAGGCCCGGTAAGTCCACAACCGACCAAATATTCACACTACGGCAGATCCTGGAGAAAACCCAAGAAGTCCAAATCGATACTCACCATCTATTTATCGATTTTAAAGCCGCATATGACAGCATTTATAGAGACGAGCTATACAGAGCCATGTCTAGTTTTGGCATCCCTGCCAAACTTGTCAGATTGTGCAGAATGACGATGGAGAACGCTCGCTGCTCCGTAAAGGTCGGAAATAACCTCACCGAGACCTTTGATGTCAAAAAAGGATTTAGACAAGGTGATGCGCTGTCATGTGACTTTTTCAACATCATACTTGAGAAAATTGTGCGAAACTCGCAAGCCAACACCAGGGGCACAATTTTCCAAAAGTCTGTGCAACTACTTGCATACGCTGACGACATCGACATCATTGGCAGAACACAGCGAGCTGTCACTGGTGCGTTTGCAGGTATTAGCACAGAAGCGGCGAAAATGGGTTTAGTGGTGAATGAGGGCAAAACAAAATATATGCTGTCAACAAGAAGGGACACACAACATCGACGAATCGGACAGAACGTCACGATAGACAGCTATAACTTTGAGGTGGTTAGGGACTTTATCTACCTCGGCTCCGCTATAAACTCTGATAATGACACCACAGCAGAAATCAAACGAAGAGTGACACTTGCCAACCGCTGTTTCTTTGGCCTAAGAAGGCAACTGACTAGTAAGGCCTTGTCAAGAAACACTAAGGAGACTCTATATAAGACCCTCATCATCCCACTCCTACTCTATGGCGCAGAAGCATGGACGTTAACAAAGGCGGATGAAGATCTTCTTGGTCGTTTCGAACGCAAAATTCTTCGAGTGATTTTCGGTCCCGTTTGCGTTGACGGGCTTTGGAGGAGAAGATTTAACAGCGAACTCTACGAGCTGTACAGCGACATAGACCTGGTCAGAAAAGTGCGTATCAGTCGACTAAGATGGCTAGGACATGTAGAGCGAATGGACACCAACGCTCCGGCCCGAAGAGTCTTCGATTCCAACCCGGAGGGACAACGCAGTAGAGGAAGACCTCGCCTTAGGTGGCGCGCACAAGTGGAAGGGGACCTCAACCAACTTGGAGTGCGCAACTGGAGGCGGTTAGCCAAAGATCGGGCTAACTGGAGAGACATGTTGGTTGAGGCCCAGGTCCACCCCGGACTGTAGCGCCATCTAAGTAAGTAAGTAAGCTCATTTTTTGTCAAAAATTTTTAAATATTATTAAAACAATATGTGCAAAGTTTAAACTTGCTATCTTTACTGTAGCTATTTAAATTTAATTTTTAACACAAAAATTAAATTCAGTGGTGGATAAAAGCTTACGTACCAAATTTCAAGTCAATAGCTCTTAAATTACGGCCGTAATCGTGCGGACAGACAGACAGACAGACAGACAGACAGACGGACATCGCTAGATCGACTAAGAAAGTGATGCTGATCAATAATATATATAGTTTGTCATACCTACAACGCCTCCTTATGGGCGTTACAAATGGAATGACAAAGTGAATATACCCTCACCACAGTGTGGTACCGGGTATAAAAAACCAAGAAATAAAACGTAACTCTTGTGCGTCTAAACAAGTGAATATCTATGAAGGAAAGATTTCAACAGATGCAAGCTTTTTCTGTCTCGTGGAATATCTTGTATAACATAAAAAAAATCAAAATAAAGAACAACATCTGACATTCTTCTGAGCTGCAAGAAAAGTTAACAACCAACTTTAAATCTGATATTGACGGAGATTTGTTGTCCGATGAAATATTAGGTCTCCAACACTATCTCAAAGACAATAAGGCAACAGCAACACCTATGGATACATGCACACGCTTATTCTCATATTCGATAGAATCGAATATTCCTCGAATTCAAAACTTTCCCTCGAATGAACTTCTCGCATTGTAAGTTTCGACTTTCGAGGAAAAGAAGTTCATTATCGAATGATTTCAATGGATGAATTTTATTTTCGAAATCAGCTGTAAGATTCTCAATAGGTATTGGTTTTAAATTGAGTAAAGATGGCGATTTTACATTTCAAATTTTGTTTGTTCATAGGACGAACTAATGTTTCTTCCTGTTTAATTATATTATGTTTTATGTACAATTTGTGATAAATATATCAACATATCTTTCGATTTATGCAAAAACAACAGAACTTATATTGTTAAAAAGAGCTTTCGACCACAAACTTTCGCTCGAATAAATTTTGACATTTATATTGAAAAAATCTAAACTGAGAATGGGGGAGAAGTGAACAAAATACGAATCTCTACCGAATTTGAAAGTTGGAATGTCAGTTGACTGAAATCGAATTACTTTCGATTCGATTAGGATCTCAGAAATAGAGTGATTAAATTTTATCAAAAAGAACAATCTTCAAGAGTTATATCTCAATACCTGGATACAGCTCCGTATTCTGTTAACAATACCAGTGACCGTAGCAAGTGTCGAACGCATTTTTTCTAAACCAAAGTTGATAAAAACGTAGGTACTTACGGTCTAACAAGATTAACTAAACTAGCCTCACTGTAGATTCAAAATCAAATTGCAGAAAACCTAGACAGTTTTATCATAGAATTTGCTGAAAAAAAAGCTAGAAAAATAAGATTGTAGTTGCTTTTTAATAGTTTTTTTTTTTTTTTTTGTTCATTAAATGTCTCGTGACTAACTGACACGACCTTTCTATTAATTCAATAATAAATATGGTACACAATTGAAAAGAAGTTTTTCTTACCCTCCATAGGAAGGTATATTCTCTTTGCCATTACACGCCAAGAAAAATTCACCGGAGGCCGCATAAATCTGAATCAGGATCACATTCTGAAATTTGAATCGATTTAACCATGTCCGATGTTGAAAACGATAGCGACCAAACGAATCGACTAAGGCAAATGAAATTTTGTGAGAGGACTTCTTTTACTGTCATCAGGTTGGTTTTTTAAATTTGCTATGTCGGTCAAGTCGGTCGGTTGTGGGCGCAGTAGCGCAGTGGTTAGTGTGCTGGACTACTGTGCGAGGGATCCCAGGTTCGATCCCCGGAAAAACACAAATTACATCTTAATTTTTTTTTTCTACTGGGCCACCTTTCGCGAACGTCTGACAAACATCCGAGAGTATGACTGTCCTGAAAAAGCTTCTCAATTCAGCCGTTCGGACTCGGCATAAAATTGTAGGTCCCTTCCATACGTTCCAAAAATAGAAACTCACACAAAACGAATGGTTGCGAGAAGCTAGGCCTTGGGTGTCTACCGCCTGTTGTGCCGCCTATTTATTTATGTCGGTCAAGTGCCTCTTTCTAGTGCCTCCCATACAAAACCAATATTAGATCCATGCGATTAGATACACTGACTTTTATGTAGTGCAGGGTATCAAATGATAACATTTTGACTTGTTTTAAATTTTAATGAACTATAAAAGTGCGCCAAGTGCATGACTCACCCGGGTCGCCTAGATCGTTAAGCCCGGCCCTGCTTCTCGTATAAAGCGATCGATGCCTCAACGTTAGGTTCAATTTTTCAATTTCAATTTCAATTTTGTTCAATCGTTCGTGTGACTTAAGTATAAAACGCATGTCCACAGCACGGGTTCCAATACATCGACATTTTATTACGACACCGACGGACGGTTCTAGGAGTACAAAGATCTCCAGGATGTTCAAAAATCCGGCGGCGATGAGTATAAATAAATTGAGGATTAATTCCTGACTGATACTCATTTCGCTTGAAACTACTGGAGATCATGTGGTAAGTTTGTCATTCAAATCGGTTTTGTCAAAGTTCACGGAGTGAATCTTTTGTACTCGATGGAGCGACCATTTTTGGATAACCCATACCTAAATGAGGCAGGAGTTTGTCAAGTTTATGCGGAAGTATAGTGTCGGCGAATTATATAGGGTGAATTTTTTGCTGTTTGGTTTTTCAGCCTGATTTTTTTGACAGTTCATGCATGATTCGTGACACGTGTCAAAGTAAAAAATAGATAGATTTGCGTCCGAACAACGTTTGGGAATTATTGAATTTTATTACCAAAAATCGTGCTCAGTAAAAAATGTGTTTAGAGCACTGCGTCCATTTTATGGCCGTCGTAATCGTCCTACTGAGCAGGCTGCGTTAATAATCAAAATTGCCGTATATGGTCTGCCGAGCAACCAGAACCATTGCAAGAACTGCCAATTCATCCACAAAAATGTACTGTTTGGTATGGTTTATGGGCCGGTGGCATCATTGGGCCGTATTTCTTCAAAGATGATGATGACAACAACGTTACGGTCAATGGTGCTCGCTATATCGTTCGATGATTTCGGACTTATTTTTGGTCTAAATGGAAGAGCTAGGTTTGGTCGACATACAGCACGCGAATCCATGGACATATTGCGGACGAATTCGGTGAGCAATTCATCTCACATTTTGGACCTGTGAATTGGCCGCCTAGATCGTGCGATTTGACACCGCTAGACTATTTTTTGTGGTGATATGTGAAGTCTCTCGTCTATACGGATAAGCCAGCAACTATTGCCGCCCTGGAAGACAACATAACTCGTGTTATTGGTGAGATACCAGTCGATATGTTGGAAATAGTATGCCAAAATTAGGCATTCCAGATGGGCCACTTGAGGCGTAGTCGCGGTCAACATTTACACGAAATAATATTTAAAAAGTAAATGGTAAGAATTGATGTAGGTATCGACCATAATAAAAATTTCATTTAATTTTGCAAATTTTCGTTGTTTTTTCGAACCCATCAAGCACAACCACCAAGCGAAGGCTGGGATTTGATGCCTCCCGCAAATAAATAAGTGACGTCTCGGCCTTCTCGTATGACCCTCGATTAAATTCCGAAAATTGCAGGTAGCAGTAAAGACGGACGTAGCAAAGATGTATCGTCAAGTTATGGTCAATAAGGACGACATCAATTATCAATGAATTGTTTGGATAGAGAATGCTACGTAAGAGCTACAGGATTACCTCTTCGGATTTTTTACTAGAAATTGATCAATAAGAATTTCCACAGATCTACCAATTTAAGGAACGTTAACGTCAGAACCCTTGGGCTGATCTTGAATATTAAATTTGATTGCTTCAAATTTAGTTGTTTGCTAAAAATGTCTTACGGCTTCAAATCACAAAGAGTAAGGTGCTCTCTGACATCGCGAGCATTTTCCAACCAAAGCTATGGCTATCTCCTGTCCAAGGTTTCAATAAAGCGATTTTGGGTCAAGAGGGAGTAGGCTAGGACTCGTACATTTGTCTATTAGCTTGCCAGGAGTGTGATGATTTTAAGGCCCACCTTGGATAAGGATGGATCCATGATGAACCAGATGAACTGCTGACACTTCATGTGTATTCACGGATCCAACAGCAATATATTCGCGAATAATCAAGACCGACGGAGTCCTCTACCACCAATCATTGGCCTAAGAGGCACATTCCTCGATAAAAGCGGACTGAAAACAAAGAACGCAAGTAGCAGCATAGCATGCACAACCCACTGTGTGTGTGTATGGAATACTGTATTATCAGTGCCTTTCAGGCAGGTACCCATTTGACTTGGCTTCCACTAAGATTAAAATTCTTAGAAACCATCTCAGGCCATTCGAATACTATACTTATGCGAATCAAAACGCTCTAACGTATGCTTTCTAGATTACAACTTTGTTTGTTTCGATCACGCAAAAGAAGTTACAACAATTTATGGCAGGAAATTCTTTGACAAAAACCTTGGACAAACTTGTTATTCTACTGGAACTCTATGATATACAGTAAACAGTAGCTATTGCTTAAGAAGTTCCCTGGTAATCAGCAAACAGCAACTAACAACATTTTGCAGTTTCCTTTGGCAAATTTTGGCCAGATAACCAAACTGCATGCATAAATTATGCACCGTACATCAGACAAAACACACACACATAATGTTGCCTATATCTTTCAAAAAATCAGCAATAATGAATGCAGCAGTTCCTCGATTTCAATAACAATGCACAGGACACATTGCCGGATGGACTATAGGAAAACATCTTCGGGTTGCATCCAATTGAAATGTAAAACTTCACCCCAGTAGCCACCGTCCCAAATGAGTATTATCTCAGAATTTCCTAACCCCATTACACTCGGTACATCTTTAATAAGTCATCCAGGGCATGGTCACAAACAAACACACGCATATATACAGATACAGTCACAGCCCCCGTATCTGTGGCCAAGGATCAAATTGTGGAAAATCTTGTTTCGACCTCCGGAATGCAAAATATTATGCAAAATCGGAAATTGCATTGTCCACATGTGCAGCGCGCCTTGGAGTATGTCTGTGTGTGTCTGTATGTGTTTGGGTAAGCAACCCACGTGGGAAAGTCCTTCTTAACTTGGATAACAAAAGCCAAAAGCCCCAAAGGGCAAGTGCATATTCTTGCTTGGATTGATGTCCACAGCCCAGACCATAGCGCTTAATCATTTGGGTCGAGGCCACAAATAATGGCCTGGCCCTATAGAAATATGTAACTACTGTACATATAGGAAGGTGTTCCACGAATGGACGAATGTTATTGCAACTCGGACGTATCTTGACATTTTGGATATCCTTCTATTAGCATATAAATAGGCTACCTACGATATGGCAGAAAATATTATTACACTCAACATTCATAGGTGGTTGGAGGCGACCGACAGCCCAACTACAGGACTCTCGTCGAGTGTCATTTGGCGATATGAAGAGATAGATCCACAAACTAGATTCCATCATTTCAGCGCTATACCAATAACGAATGCGCGTCGGACGTTTCCCATTCCATGCGACCGACATACACGAGAAAATGTTAATGTGAACAAATTCAACGAGGGAGAACCAAAAATAAAAACACATAAGAAGAACCTGACCTGAAGGACCCTCCATATTCATTTTGTGTATGCTTATCCCGGTAGAGGTACGGTAGAAAATAGGAAAATCATCAATGTCCCGTCATCATCATCATAGTTGTCATTCTGCTATTTGCCTGTCAGAGGTGTTATTTGCTTTCAGGCGACAGGAGCAGTTTTTTGCAAAAGTGCGTTCGTATGATAATGAACCCCTGCCAGTGTTAACGGGAAATGGTCTTCCATTAGCCAAGCGAATAGCAGCATGCTATCAGAAATTAGAATCAGTCCTGATGAGATGAACCAAGTTGTCGCTGAAGCATGAAATTGCTATAGAGCCGTCGTCCTCGCCGTGTGTCCTTGTGCCCGGTAAAGAGATCATTCATCGCCTGTGTTTGTGCTATACGCTGTGCTGTTGGAAGCAATTTTTCGGTCCTTCAGTGTACCACTCAAATATCCTTAAAATGAGAACATTTAATCACGACTGACAGGATGTCGTGTCCGTCTATATAATAGTTTGTGTTTGTTGGGCGAGCAAAATTGTTGGTTTTTGTTTCGTTTCAGCTTCTCTAAGGGGGGCCGGGATAAATATCAAGGATATGCTTTTGGTGTTCCTTAATTGCATCCTTGGTTAGCCGACTGCTGTCGAATGGAAGCAATTTTAAAAGTGAATTAGCTCTCGGAATACTCGTTAGCGCATATAGATGATTGAGATGGTAATTGGAGTAGAGATTTAAGTTAGATGAATTGGAAAATATCATTCCTATGGGAAAGATGTAGTACCTACCTATTTATAAAGGATACTTTGATGGGTAATTTGTCAACGATGTTCTTTGAGATAGCTGCTTAATTTGGCAGTGATGAAATATCTCTGACTATACATCATAGTAAAAATAACACTTATAGAGACGAGTAATATAACGTGTGGGCCATCTGGGGTTTCTTTTTAAATCATAGGTTATTTTGACACTGACAGCTGTTTCCCGCTCGAAATCTTGACAGAAAGTCAGTATCATACCTCCACGGAACGAAATGAGTCGCTTTACGCTTGAACAACGTTGGGAAATATTGAATACTTATTTCCAAAGTGAGTGCTGTGTAGACCAAGCAGTGCGTTTTTTGAAAAGAAGTTTTGGCCGAAATGAAGCACCCACCGTTGTACGCAAGTTTGCACAAAAAGTTCATGAGACTGGTATGCTAGTGGACAACACAGACGAAAATGTGTCAGTTTGGTGCGGATTCTGGAGTGGTGGCTCATTGGACCATTTTCGAAAATGAGGCTGGGAACAACGTCTCGGTCAACGGTGGGCGTTACAGAGCCGCATGTAAACCAAATTATTTTTTACTGAAATTGAAGACATCGATTTGGACGACCTCTGGTTCATGCAGGATGGAGCGCCATGCCACACAGCCCATGCCACAATCGATCTTTTGCGCACCAAATTCCCAAATCGTGTTATCAGCCATTTTGTCGATGTTAATTGGCCGCCTCGGAGCTGCAATTTGACCCCTTTGGACATTTTTTCTGGGGAACCGTGAAGGACCAATGTTATTCCAATAATCCGGAAACGATTCAAGCACTAAAGGCCAATATCATCCAAGCAATCCGTGAACTACAGCACGAAACCATCAAAAAAGTCTTGGAAAATTGAAGTGACAGAATGCTCTACTGGCGAGTAGGACGACTTGAACGACGTTGTGTTCCATAATTAATGGGAATTTTTGCTCTTACTAATAAAGTTATAATACATGGAAACATTTTAATTTTGTTCATTTTATTGCATTTTTAAAAAGAAACTTGTATTTGGCCCACCCTTTAGAGGCATGTCTAGTTTTGGCATCTCTGTCAAGCTCATCAGCTTGTGCAGAGTGACGATGGGAAATACTTGCTGTTAACGCTGTGCCTAGTCTATATTCTGATGGATCTACACAACCAAAACTGTTTGGTAACATCCAAAAATTGGTAAACTCAATGACACGTTGAATCTGAAATATTTTGGAGAATACTGAGGTTATGAGAATAAGGTAAACGATAAACTGAATTTTTTATATTGATAAAAACACAAAATCTTAGGAGGACAAGCCTAAATCTTCAAATTATTCAGCGCGATATACCTCATTCCGTGTGTTTATTTTACCGGAGGTTGTTATTATAAGGCCTTAAAATTTGTACCATTCAAAAAAAAATTGTACTCACTTAATTTGATTGATTGGTGCTTATTATAAATATATCTATAAGGTGTTAGGTTAAGTTAGGTTAATAAGGGATATGACATAGAGGTCTAGTATGGCACTAGGTAGGCACCATAAGGGTTCTTCATCTCTATCCCTATAGGAAACCATTTGCATAGTAAACTATAATAGAAAAACACCAAAATTCCCTACCAGGTATCCATTTGTAGTTAGTATGGCCTATCTCGTCTAAATATTGGAAGAAGTGTATACATTCTGTGAAATTTCCTTCGACAGCTACATTTTACATCAGATTCGCAGGACAAAACATCACTATTGATAGCAACAATTTCGAGGTAGTTAAGGAGTTCACCTACCTCGGAGTAAACATGAACTCCACCAATGACACCCTAGTGGAGATCCGGCGAAGAATTACCCTAGGAAACCGTTGCTACTTCGGTTTGGAAAAACAATTGGGTTCAAAACTCTTAATTCGAAGGACAAAATGTGTGCTACAAAACCCTTATCCTGCCAGTTCTGCTTTATGGCGGCAAGTGCTGGGCGATAAGCAAGAAGGAAAAGCTGATACGGGGCTTCTTTGAAAGAAAAATACTTCGTCGGATTTTTGGTCCTGTGTGCGAGGAGGGCGAAAGGAGGAGAAGATACAACCGCGAACTCTATGAGCTGTACCAAGATATGGATATAGTCCAAAAAGCCAAAACACGTCGACTACATTGGCTCGGCCACATTGAGCGAATGTACAATAATGCTCCAAATAAGAGGATCTTCGAATCCCAGCCCAGCCCCCATAAGGTTCGAGAAGACAAGGAAAACCGAACCTCCGTTTCAAAAACCAAGCCATCGCAGATGCCAGAGCACTTAGTCTGGACAACTGGAAGCTGCTTCTGGGTTCGTAGAGGATGAAAGACAAAGACTCTACACGGATCGGGAGCCCGATGAGTAAGTGAGTAAGTATTCGCATTGTATAATGTCATATCTTCCTCGCCTTCCAGGTCATTGCGGAACCTGCAGAGTTTGAGCCCAAATTTACAGATAATTCTAAGTATTGGTCCAGAAGTGCACCTGTGATGAATGGTTAAAATTAGACAAAGGGACGTGGCACCTGCCATACAAAAAAACATCTTCTATAAAAATCGATGACCTTATAACTCGGTAACCGCTGGGCCGATTCTCATGACTCTTTCTTTTGGTTTGTTCGTATTGCTGTATTTCAGGTTCAGGGAAAATTCCAGAAAATCGATTTATTCTCATTTTTCGCATTTTACGAAAGAACATTATTATCTAAGACCTAAGCAATACAATTCCTGTGCGTCTGATAATGGCCGCTGAACCACTGAAGTTATTCGCCTTCATTCCTATTAAAAAAAATATCAAAATATATCTTGAAATATTTAAAATAACTATTTTAGGCAGAACAACGTTTGCCGGGTCAGCTCCCTTTGCCTCCTTTTGCAAGCTCATAAGCTTGCTTGTTTCCAACCATACCGCTGTGTCCTAGTACCCAGCACAGAGTCACCCGGTTCTGACTGCATAACGCCTTTAGCATTGTGCGACAGTTCCTAACAATTTCAGAATTGATGTTCGTAGATTCAGTGCTGGAGTGCGGCTTGCCTATAGATATAGATGGCTGTATTCCTTCCAGATATAGTTCTCATCTGCCATGTGTACCTTTCTGAATATATGATATCCGTATGGACTTATGGAGTGTCGAAATCGACTAAAGGGTGAATCAGTTTGCACCTGTAGTTCCACTAGTACAGTGTCCAAAATCAACCCTCTCTGAAGTAGGAAAAATTAGTTAGCTTACTTTAGTTGGCGTACCGTCGCAAGTTTACAGACTCGAATTTTCTTCTTTATCGCTCTCCACCATTCTAATGCGTCATATGTTATTACGGGTCTCACCTCTCACCAGCGCACGGTATATAGCCACTGTACCATTTCCGCTTTGACCACAAGTCTTTCCCACTGTTTTCTTATACTAATTATATGCCTTTCTAGTTCTTTCCCCTACATTGACGTTCCAGTTCAATTTCTGGTCCAAGATACTTTGCATTGTCTGAAATGGGCAATTCCACTCCATCGAGCTTTGGGAGGTTGGTAAACAGCACTAGATTGTAGATTGTCCAGATGTTTAAGAACAAAAATGACCAGATCGTTGGCACTTATTGCAATGGAACTCTGTTTCTTTAAAATATGTATTATCTATAACTAGCCCCCAAAAGAGAGGTAAAAGAACACCCCCTCTCTAGGGTGCCTCTAGTTACCGACATTCTAATGTTACTATAACTTAAGACCGCAATCATTTCACAAGAACGACATTCCAAATCAAAGGTCTCCTTCGAACACATTAGCTACTCAAACTCATACTTTCCATCGAGACAATTTATGAACTAATTGAAAACATCCGTTCCTAAACATTCGCTTAGAAAAATCCGTACATCCCTCGTATGTCCCCTCAGTATCTGCATATTTTAGGGAGCACAAATTGTATAGTATTTTAGTTAAAATTAAAAAAAAATAAAATGCACATAACGAATATTTGCACCTGCGGTCATCGTCAGCTCGAACAAACTGCGCAGCAATACTCGTATATGTGTCAATTTATTTATTCAATTTGTTGTTCCTAATGCTCCTGCAATATCTCTGCGTGGCTCATGTGCATTATATTTTATAACAGCACTTGCAGCCACCCTTTTGCATATTGGACAATATACTGCAGCAGGTGCCTAACAAATAATTTCACAAAAAAAAATATTATATAGTACGACACTTCAAAAAAAAAGATAGCTCCCACCCTAATAGTGCTGTCGAAATGGCACAAATGTGTTGAAATTGGTATATTTACAAACAAATGTATTTTTAATGCTGTCATTAGTGTCAGAAACGACCGTTAATACTCGTATTTTACTTTACTTCACCAAACTCACGACCAGAGGAGGCTAACGGAAAAAATAACTTTAATGGCACTTAAGATAATTATCGAGCAATTTTACTTTATCTTGATTAGCATGGTGCTGGAGTTGGTGCCATTGACAGACCATGGCCACGTAGCCCACAACTGTCAGAGGACCTTAAATCGACTGCGACACCGACACCGACTCCATGTCTTATGGTTAATTCTTAAAAAAAAAAATTATATATTTATAAAATGTTGGTTTCGCGGTGACGTTTATCATTGTCAGTGTCACATTCATCACGTTAATGGGGGTGGAAGTTAAGGTCGAGGGTGGCCTGATGGCATGTGCTTAGGCCAGTGAAAGATTTTTGCAGATGCAAGTACCATACGTATCTCTGGGGGATGTAATTTTCATTTGTAAGGCTGGTTGTGATTTGGTATTGAAATTTTGTAATTCGCTTGAGAAATTAATTTAAATGGGCAACTTGAAGATATTGAAGCTTGATTTATAAGCGGTTATGCGGTGGGTGGTTGCATTAGGGTAATTACAAATGGGAGCGGGCAAATAAATTAATTTAATGCGGTCTGTTTGAATGTAACGCAGAGCGACCATTACGTATGTTGAGGTTAGAATGAGGTAGAACTTAAGGATGCTATTAAAATTCGATTGCAGAAGGAATTTCGGAGGGAGGGTGTTTCGGGGACGGGACACTTGTGGTCTTTAAAGTGAGGTCTGTGGCCTCATATAATTACGTTGCAGGTCATTCTAGTTGCCTACGAAGATTTTTTATACAATTATTGAATAAATTATAAAAGGTATATAAATGAGCAGAGAATGAAACAAATTTGTGGGAATTTCTTTATAGATGTTAGTAGGTTATACCATGACAGGCAAATCTTCTATTAATGAAGTCTCATTGTGTTAACCTAGAGTTTACGACTCCATTAACTATTTAGAGCAGGTAGAGAGCGCATCCCTCTCTATGAAGCTCAGGTGACACCATATGCAGCTCTATACAAAACATTCACCTAACCTACTTACTTGACAGAATACAGAGATGAGCAGTTCAACTAATAGAAGATGGTAAACTACAACTCGTGTCACACAGAATACAAGTCGCTGACTTTTAAATATTCTATCCTTACTACCAGTCCGGATGTTTTAGGAACGTAATTATTCCTCGATATTCGACATATGAGGACCTTCAAGACGTACAACAATCAGTACACTGCACAGGCACACCACCTGTTAGTAAATTTAACAACCGCGAGAACATCACTTTTCAAAAACTCCTTTGGCTACAGGACAAGTAAACTTTAACTCGCTTCCTGGAGAAATATTTCCAGAAGACTAAGGGCCTTACCAATAATCATTTTTAACCTTCAACTCAAATATTTTGAGTTTTTGTCGGTCACAATAGACAATCTATATATATAAAAATCTATACATATATGTAGGTATATATAAAAATGGTGGCAAAAATGTATAGTAATTCATCAATTGAGAAAGCTGGACCGATTTGGCTCAAAACTTTTTTTAGTTGTTCGTAATTGTCAGGAGAAGGTTCTTCCGAAATAAAATTTTGGAAAACCACTCCGAAAAAGTCGGGAAATTGGAAATATCGAAAAATGATTTTTTGTATGGAATTTTTTGTGCAATTGTTCCAGAATGGATTTTCGAATGGAAAATGATGGAAAGGCGGAAAATTCGTTGTGAAGCTTGGAAAATTTCGGATAATTGTGAAATTCATTGTGATAAAAGACGTTTTGCGTGACCGACGAGGATGAAGCGACTAACTATACGACGGATTTTTTGAACTCTCTTGATATGGCAGGAACTCCAGCGCATAATTTACAGCTGAAGGTGGAATCGATAATAATCATGTTGCGGAATCTGAATCATCCGAAATTGTGCAATGGTACGCGGTTGTCCGTCAAGAAACTAATGAACAATGTGATTCAAGCTACGATCATCAAGGGCGAATTTAAAGGAGAGGAAGTCCTTCCCTATCCCACGAATTCCGATTATTCCAACTGATCTTCCATTCCAATTCAAGCTGATTCAGTTCCCCGTTCGATTGGCTTTTGCGATGACAATCAATAAATCACAAGGCCAATCGTTGGAAGTCTGTGGGATTAATCTCGAATTTCCCTGTTTTCGCACGGTCAGCTGTACGTTGCCTGTTCGTGTGTTGGCAAACAATCTTCGTTGTTTGTTCTTGCGCCGGAAAACAAATCGAAAAACATTGTTTATCACATCGCTCTCTACTGATTTCGATTCCACTATCTGTGTTTAAAAAAATGCCTATTTGAAGTCGTTAAATTGGGGCGAGACGGGTCCGCTAGTTTTATATGAAAATGTTCGCCATTGTGACTTCGTAAAAGTTAGTCTAGAGACTAAAAATTATTATTAGTACCGCGGTAAAACTCTACAAATAAGTGCAGAACTAACGCCTATTTGCACGTATCTGTTGAGCGCTGTTTAAGCGATAAAGGTTCACCTTTTCCTACAGAAGAAAGCTGTAGATTTCTATTCTAGGAATATTATATTCGCTAGTTTGTGGAACTCGGCTTATTGATTTAGTTTGCGGCAGAAAGTTTGGAAAACGAAATTTCGTATATTTAAACTGTTTATAAAGTTGTTTTCTTAATACAGCTCCCATACAAAAACCATCTTTTATGAAGTGAAATTCAATGACGTTAGATATAACTCGATAACCGCTTTCTATACAGTCGGCAAGTTCCTGAAATAAGTCGGCATTTCAATGAAAGTCACCCCCCGCCCCCCAAGACTCGAACCCTCGCTATGCCCCTGTTGTTCCTGAAAGTACTTGCGAATGAAGTTTAGTCAAAATTAGACAAAGGGACGTGCACCTCTCATACAGAAAAAAAAACATTTCAAATGCTATTTTCGACAGTCATGGGTGCCAGGGTTAGGTTAGGTTTATGGGTTGACGGGGAGTTCTCCGTGCAACACTCAGGTCAATACTGACCCTCTCTGGCAACCAGGGGCAGACGATGTTGGGGTGCATTCTATTAGAGTAGCCTCCGATAAGGACTGCTCCTAAGGGTAGATCTGTACGTTGTGGAGCCTTTTCCTATTGTTTTCCGACAGTTCCTCCCAGTTTTTCCACAGTAGAGCTAGAGATGGAGCAAGTGTCGTTAGAATCCAGAAGGAGTTTTTCCAGATATCGGAGTTAATGAACATCGCAGAAATGTTTATTGCCTTTCCTTATTTTATCGATATTATCGATACCTTCAGACATACTGTAAAATATAGAGATTCTTTTGTGAGTCGGTTTTTCCCTCGCATTACAACCCACAATTGTTTTTCCATAACTCGAAATCTAAAACCGTCAGATTTTCATGATTTTTTTCTGATTTATAGATGTGTGGCCCAATTAAGCCGTAGGGTCGGTAGGAAGTTGGAAGGAGTAAATGGGTGGCGGTGAGTAAGAGGGGTCTCACCAACCGTTAGCCGTATGAATTTGAAAATTTGCATGTTGATAGATAAGTAAAAAAAAATGACATGCCTCATTTATCGTTTTTCAAAATTCGTCCTATAAGGCGGCGGTTATATAGCAACAAGCGCTAGTTGTGAATAAAAATATTCGAAGGTTATTGATGCAAGTGTAGTCTCCATTGAAGGGTTTTAGGCTCGACCACCGCATCGGGTTAACACAATTTGTACCTTAACCTCTTGTCTTCTTCGTCATCCCTGGCAAACGCCTGACAAAAATATGAGGGTATAACTGTCGTGGCAAAGCTTCTTAAATTAGACTTTTGAATTTGCCAAACAAGTGTAAGTCAAACAAAAAAAAAACACAGAGTGTTCCATTCATACCTACCTGGAGAGTTGAATGCCTTATAGATATAGAAACACCTCTAGTCTGGTGTATGTGCGAAGTTTAGTGAACCAACATTCCACATGTAGATTCATTTATTATAGTCCTTAGTATCGTTGGACTCGTCGAGATAAATTGGTCCTCATATCGAATTTTTTAACATTCAGTTTTGAACAGACCCCTATAACTATTTCTACAGGGTCGCTTTTGTTCTGTTACCTTACATCCTAAGGATATGAATCAGCGCAGGTGTCGAAATAGGTTATCTATTATTTCATGCATCGATGACTCAGTGGTCGAATTTCAATCACCCTACACCGCTATCATCGTCAAACCTTAAAGTTTTTTTTTTTTTAAATACTTCTCTTGGGAAAGGTGTCCAGTAGGGTAAGTGAATTTTTTGGGGCCGAGCCCCATATATGGGAACAATATTCCAGGCCTGGTCTAACCTGAGCTTTGTAGAGAAGGAGAAGTTGCTTGGGACTAAAGTACCCCTTTGCTCTAAATAGCGGACGCCGATCTTGCGATATAGGAAATGTGGTCCTACCATGTGATTCCTGAATTGACTGAATTTGCTGACATCGATCTATACAACGAAATCGAATGACCATCAGAAGCCCCGATTTGAGAGTTGGGTCCTTTTATTAACCACAACGGTCAAAATATTCATATTCGAAAAAGAAATTTTTTATCACTAAAATCAACTTGATGCATTCGCTACAAGCATGAAAGACGGTATTCATCAAAACCCGCACTGTCTCTACCGTTCCCAAGCGGCGCACACAAATATCTCATTACCGATCAGAGATACCATTTTATGGTCGCTAAATAAAACTGGAAAAAAAAACTGGGACAAGAAAACATCCTGTATCAAAGAGGCGACACTAAAATATTCGCTTAAAATATGAACGAGTAACGTTTATCTGTTTGCCTTGCCCCTTGCCCTGAGTAAAAATGTTCCTTTGTAGAAGGAAAAAAAAAACCAACTCTAGGGACACAGGGTGTGGGTTGTGTTGCAATAAAAGTGGTTGGTTCATAAGAACGGGTCCATATAACATTGTCTACAAGTGTAAACAAATTGGTCTCGAAATAAGCGGACCGGCATGCCAGCGGCGGCAGTGGTAACCCCTTTGAAATGACGTTTAACAAATTCATCTCCTTGCAATAATCGTAAAAAAGGATATCGAACATTCGTTTTTTTTATATTACAATTCGTTTAAAGTTAAACACGCGAAAGAGACGAAAATGCGATTGGAGTGAATCGTGAAGCGATTGCATTATCCCACAAGGGATACTGTACATCACTCGGTGTACATTTATATACATAAATCTTTTATCCTTGGTTTGGGTTGTCATAAAAATATGAGACGTAAAACTCGTTTAGGATCGCATCATAGCGCTCTTAACCTTTTGTTTCGGGGTTTTGTCCTATTTAAGATTTTTTTTATGGACCAGTAGTAAAAATGTATCTGTAAAGAATTCTTTTGAATAAAGAAAGGAACGTTAAGTTGGTTCCTTGTCTTAATTACTTATCATGTAAAATAAAAAGAAGGACATTGGGTAGCGCGGTCTTGGAGTTGGAAAGTTGATCGTTTTCGCGAGCAGTGTGCTCTTTATTTTGGTAGCGATGTTATCGGGAAATGTGCGAGATACTGAATACCGCTTTGGAAATGGGTTAAGCCATTGGAGGCTAAATTGCAGTGAAAAAACATTTTGTAGCCTTCTCTAACATCCTTTGTGTGCTTAGATCTTTTAGATATCCTCATAAATGCGTCGTATATAACTTAATTGAAATTATGGAGAAAAGCTACGGCCCTAGGAAGTGGAGCTGCCTTCAAAGTCTAAGAAAAACTCCAACTCAAGTTATTGCAATATAGTAGTAGACATTGAAACCAATAATTTTAGGTCAAATTGTATTTTAACAGAAGAATTCAAACTTCAAAGGGTTCGACATTTGGCGCAGGATTATTTCGAGAAATTTGGAGCAATTTCGAACTAAACGGCGAGGAGGTATAAACTTTTAAAATTAACTTAGTATGATCTAGAATATTTAGTGAGATCCTTATATTTAAATGCATTTCTTAAAAAACGATTCTAGGATGTGGCAACGATTGTGTGTTGTCCCTAAACATTTGAAACCACGTTAATCTATACTTCCCAACTATCTGTCTGCCTGTTTGTTATATACCTTTTCACGATAAAATCCCCGAACCAAACATTGTGTAATTTGACAGAGAGGTATAGTATACAGGAAAAATGTGACATAAAGTGCACATAAGAAAACTCTGCAGCGCAAAACAAGGGCAGCGAAAAAAGGGTATCGAGCCACGAGAAGGGAGTAAAAGAAGATCTGCGTAGAAAGAAGAGGGCTTACGCAGCTTCCCAGGTCAAGGAGATCGAAGAGTCTTGCAATTATACAACCAAGTTGCCTTTTCCCCACTTAATGCAAACAAGACACAGCTCACAACATTTTCTAGGAAAAATGCATCAACAGTTCCCCAGATCCAAATGGATGACAATCCAATCCATCTAGGAGTCACAGTCAATTCAGGAATCACACGGCAGGACCACATTTTCTATATCGCAAGTTCGGCGTGCGCTAAGTTGAGCTACCTATTTAGAGCAAAGAGGTACTTTAGCCCCAAGCAACTTCTCTTTCTCTACAAAGCACAGGTTAGACCAGGCCTGGAATATTGTTCCCATATATGGAGCTCGGCCCCAAAACATTCACTTAACCTACTTGACAGCATACAGAGACGAGCAGTTCGACTTATTGAAGACACTAAACTCACATCGAATCTACTACCGTTGGTGCACATCAGAAGACAAGTCGCTGACCTATGCTTGTTCTATAGGTACGTCCATGGTAGATGTTCTGAGGAACTCAAAGACATTATCCCTCGAAATTGAACTTTTGGGCGCCCCACAAAACAGGTAGCTAATGCTCATGACCATACAGTACACTTGACAACCGCGAGGACATCAAGTTTCCAAAACTGTTACAGTACAAGAAAACGTTTGAACTCGTTTTCTGGGGATATATTTCCAGAAGTATACCATTTGTAGCAATTTAAGTGCAGAACTAACATACATCTGCAAGCATCTCGGGGCGCTGTTGAAGCGTTATAGGTTCGCCTTTCTCGGGAGGAGTATTAAAAAAAAAAAAAAAAAAAAAAAGACCAAGCCATCGCGGATGCCAGAGCGTTTGGTCTGGACAACTGTCTCAGGAAGAGACTCTTCACGGGTCGGGAGACCGATAAGTAAGTAAGTTATATATACCTCTTTCAAATGGTTTTCTTGCCATATTTCTTAAAAGTGTTTTTGTTTTTCAATTCCTCTGTCCTCCTATCGGCTGTTGTTTAGTCACGTCAATTTTATTAGATATAGAAGTCCTTTCACATTACACCATTTTAGAAAAAGGTATCAAAGAGAGCGAAGTATTTAATCAGCTTATCCCCTAACCAGCACGGCTCTCTTTAAATAGAATTACCCAGCCTTAGATAGTGGTAAAGAAGTTGACGTTATTTGCAACTGATTTTATTGAGTCTTTTAATAAAATATCTCATAAAGTATTCCTTTTTAAATTGTATGGCCTTAGCTTTGAACCCATATTGCTGAAATTAATTTTGTTTATTACCTGCAAAACTCTTTCTATATAGTGTCGCTTCAGGTCCATCCTATCGGCATTTTTCTCGGCCATCTCTGGGCGCAGTACCAGTACCGTAGTGGTTAGTGTGCTGGAGTACTGTGCGAGGGATTCCAGGTTCGATCCCCGGAAAAACACAAATTACATCTTAAGGTTTTTTCTACTGCGCCACCTCTCGCGAACGTCTGACAAACATCCGAGAGTATGACTGTCCTGAAAAAGTTTCTCAATTCAGCCGTTCGGCCTCGGCAAATAATTGTGGGTCCATTCCATTCGTCCCCAAAAATAGAAACTCCCACAAACGAAGGTTTGCGAGAAGCTAGACCTATAGCTATTGCGCCAGCTATTTATTGTTATTCATCTCTGATGTTCCAGAAGTCAGTCATTTCGGTCACTTTCTCATCATGAAAATGTCATTTAACACTCTACGATGATGATATCATTTTCTTAAACTCATTTCTGCAATGCATACAAGATTCATGCTTGCTTCAACAAGATCTAGATAGTTTTTGAACCTGGTATCTTAAAATTGCCTATAGTGTTCAATATCTCCAAATGTCAATACATTGCCTTATCGCGTAAGTCCAGCAAATCCCTCCCATCTTCGCGACCTTGGGATATTGTACGACAGTGCGAGCTTCATTTCCGTTCGCATATTGAAGAGATAATTTCTAAGGGTAACTCATTAGATACTTGATTTCGTAAAATGGTAGTCCAATTAATTTTCCAACCCTTTCGTAACCAGATGTCTCTAAACCACTCCTCAGCGAGTTAATGTGTCAAGAATTGAAGACATACAGCGACTCTTTCTTAGATTTGTTTTTCGCAGTATTCCTTGGAAGGATTCCCTATAATCTTGTCTCAAGACCGTTTCAAAATTATTAACTTGGGGAACGAAGATATGCTGCAGATATTTCCTTCATTCTTCGACTTCTCACAGACACTGTCAACTGCGCGTCTCGTCTACCACAATTCCCATTGAACCCTTGTAATATTTACAATGTTCCTGTCTATTCTATCTCCACCCAACCGTAAGCCTTGGAAAGTGAACTTAAATCTGGACACCCGGTGGCTACCCCTGGAGGCAAAATAACCACAATCGATGTGCATGAGATATTTGCGGCAACTGGACACCGCCAAGTTGATGTCAATCGGAGAAAGACACACTGCTATCGACTAACTTCTTAACTTATACTATTATTTAGGAAATCGATTGACCATTTAGTCCTCTAAGAAGTTCCAACAACACTTAGTTTCTGTCCATTAGTCGTTGGCTTACTATTGTTTGTCATTGCCATCTTGCAGATATGAATTGTGCCTCATTAGTGTACACGGAGGTAATTTCTCGCTACGTTAATAAAATACTGTCCCCACCGAGAGCATGGGCGTATTCCGCCTATTCCTGGTTATCCTATCTTTCAGATTTTAACGATATATTTAATCATTATTATAATTAGAATTCCAGTAGCATAGTCGCAGTTGTTTTCTTCTCGGGAAGTAATTAAATACACTTCATCCTGCCCCACAACTGTCGTTGGTTATTCCAGCACCTTCGCGCGTTTCTGGTGGTGCCTTGTAAGAGTTATTACTTCTCAAGGGGGCAACGGAGCCGTACGATAAACTTTCGACTAGGGCTGCTCTAATTGTTAAGGAGCGAGCTAATGAAGCGATGGGTGCTATACTGTACTGGTGTTGGTGTACCGATTGTTTTCCTGCTCTTACCGCGGTAGCACTCGAGTTCCAATAAAATTGATAACAAATTAAATTTATTACTTTCGGTTCGATGATTTTCTTTCAGCGCATATTGATGAAGGCGCGTACTGTGGCTGTAGCTGTAGCTGGAATGTGGTGGTACTTGTGTGCCAATTAGTTGGTTTTTATGTAGATTTAGAATGGATAACCCTGCTGGATGAAATATAAATGAGATAATAAAAACCCCACGAAGGATATAGGATATCGTATTTCGGTCCCTAGGGGTATTGCTTAATTTCGTAAGGCAACACTGTAATGACATTAAACTTATTAATGGACATCCTTGACGGAGTGAGTCAGTAAGGTGCTTTAGAATATCAACCCAGATCATTGGGCACAGCACGAGGCAATTTGGAGTTGAAACGAAACCCAATATTGTTCTTGTTGGTATGGGTGCCACCTTTTTTAGACTTAATACAAGCAAAAACTAATAAAAATTGAGACTGAAATCTAAAACTGTTAACTAGTAAATACTTGAAGGTAGGGACAATGGTGAGGAAGATCGGCCTTAAGGATAAAGTGCTGCGATTGAACTCATAAACGTGAGTGTTGACTATATGACTAATCAAATCTTAGAAGTCTAACAACATGAGCCCCTCAGAAAGATGGCAGATGAATGCACTAGATTGAATCAACGGCGGCGTCAAGATCCACTTCCACATATTTGGAGCTGAGATTAGTGCAAGGGGTTCATCAAAAACCTGTCCACCCAGGTTGCAGGTTTTGCGTCGGAGTAACATCCCTACCATGACAAATTTGGCTACGAAACAACTAAAAGCCTCGTATATAGATGATCCCAATGTTGGCGAGCCTAGCAAACGAAATAAGGACAACGAGCTTTGGCACGTGAAATGTCTACGGACTTTAAGCAGACCACATGCAGCCGAACAGTTGATAGAAACTGGGGTAGGATAGGTTCAAGGCCGATACTATAGACATCCAGGAAGTAAGATCGGATTCAGAAAGCCCACAAAAGGTGAAGAACTGTGCACTCTACCCCGACTGTTGCATGCAGCAAAGACAGCGTGTTGTGATAACGGAAGGACTACGGTAATACACAAGGAAACTTGACGGTCTCTAGGCCAAGTAACTGACAATCAAATTGATCACGTGACCATTATACCTGGTAGTATAGCCAAAGTATACGGATGCGGATTTATCAACTGCGCAACAAGACCCAATGGAGGCTGTTAAAAGATTTGACGTCGTAAGACAACTATCGCAAAAGAGCGCCAGAAATTTTGCCGAACACACTTAACATCTCAGCAAACGCATCATTAGCCGTTTTTTATTATCAGCTATGATCTATATAGATCATCGATTTACATGCACTTACAACAACAACATGTGATCCTGCTTTTCATCGAGATCACGAAATATGATCTGAAAATTAATTCAACTATTTCTCGTTGTTGTTTCGTGGCGTTGTTTATTTCATTCACTCAATGTTGGTGTCCCTGTAAATTATAGCCACACAGTAATGTTGCCAGACCAAAATATGAAACACAAAAAATCAATTAGCGTTTTTTCTAATTCGAATAAGTTACTATTCCTACTTTCGAGATGTTTTGTTTCGCTATATAGCACAGAAATATAAATGGAAATATTAGCAGTACAATACGGTTAATTATGATGCATATTTGAACATAACATTTGAACATAGTTTCCCCCAAAAAAATATTTAATGCTAAATGTATGCAGATTTGTATCCATATGGTAACACCCCGACACAACAAGCGAAATGTCAAACTCAAATATGAGCAAGTGCAATGGAGAAATCGTCGCATTGTGACGTCACATTGTTCCGTGTGGCTGCAAGATGGCTGGTGGAAATACGAAATTTGTCATAATTGGTATTGGATTTCATATGTGAAAAACAACTATTGCTACAACTCAATCAATGATCCAGTTTGTTTTATTTTCATGATCTGATCCGGATCAGATCACGCTGATAATAAAGAACGGCTATTAGCATAAAGTGGCAACAAAGTCAATGTGCCATACGAAGTGCTGCAATCGATGTGCTGGGTTTTATTATAGGCAAACACAATGAAACCCCTAGTTCGATAAGGAGTGCTGGTGGTTTTCACATAGCCAAAAAAAAAGTCTATCAAGAAAGCCTATCAATCGATGCTGTAAACTAAAACCAGAGCTGCCTGCAAGTTATACAGGAAAAAAAACGTTTGACGGCTGTTAAACGGCGAAAACAGCCATCAAATCGTTGTTAGGCAAAATGATCCGTTCGAACTGGACGATGATAGTCAAAATGTCCGTTGAGCATAGCGATATCCAAGGCCGCGGAAGAGGAAGACGACTTGGAAAATATCAAACTTATCAAAATTTGGTCGGAAGAAAGTGTACGCGATAAATGGAATCTCTGCGTCGTGAGCCAAATTAACAAGGAAGGAGATACTCTGACTGATTAAGGTGTCGGTCGGTTATAACCATCAGTAAAGCCCATCCGTAAAAACAAGAAACAGAACAAAACTGAAACATTCAACCATAACATATCATAGGAATTCAGTGAAACCTGTTGTGGAATTGACTGAGAAGTTGAACAGAAAAAGTTTTACGTACGAAAAAGTATATAAATTCGATTCCTAGAAAATTTAGGCAACAATTGCTTAATTTTTTTTGATGAACTAACTTCATAATTCAAAAGCAACATTTTAGGATTAAGATTGAGTTCAACAATTAAGTTTAAGTTGTCCAAAAAAGCAAAACAACATTTTTTCCGTTGCATTTTACTGATGACTAAAACCTACGCCTGAGATACAGAGGAATAGGCGTCCTAAATGTCGCGCTAAAGATCATTTCGGCTGTACTGATGTACACGTCTAACACCCTTCGCTAATAATCTGATCAGTCCATCAGTGCGGATTTAGGCCAGCATAGTCAGCCTTTGGAAAAATACTCACACTCCGCTAAATCTAAGAAAATTCGAAGGAATTCCAAGTAGGAAGCAAGCTTTTGATAACGAAAAAGGTTTAAGAAAAGGTGACGCGCTATCATGGAACTCCTTTATCATCATTATAAAAGCAATTGTACGAAACACACCAGCCAACATCGGAGGTAAAATGTTTAAAAAGTCCGTTTAACTGCTTTCATAAGCTATGATACTGATATTAAAGGAAGAACGCAGTAACCTGTCAGCGGCGCGTTTGCAAGTATTGTAACGAAGGCAATGAAGATATGTCTGGTTCTTAACGAGGAAAAAACGAAATGTATGCGCTGTCAACGAGAAAGAACTCTCATCATAGACAACTCGTCCAAAACGCCACAATGGACAGATATAACTTCGAATTGAAGACTTTGTCTACCCAGACTCCACAATTACCTCGCAAAATGCCATCGGCGGAGAAATCAAGCGAAGAATCACTCTTGCCAATCGCTCTTTCTTTGGACTAAGAAATGCATCTCTCACAGATCCCAGGAAATATTCTATAAGACCCTAATCAACACGGACATTATCAAAAGTGGATGAAAACCTCTTGGCATGCCTTGAGAGAAAGATTATTTGCGTGATCCAGTTTATATCGATGGAGTCTATAGTAAGATATTCAACGAAGAACTTTACGGGCTATACAGCGACGTTGACCTGGGGCCCTACTCTCTATTTCGTTCCGCAAGTCAATTTTATTCGAAATTGCTTTTTGTTCCGCTTTTGACTTCGTACTCTGTAATACTTTCGATTTTCCGTATCAATGCTTTTGACATTTGGAGATTTCATTCCCCTTTCGAAATAGAGAGTACCAAATATTCGGTTTCGGAAAATGTAACTTTCGGTACGAAATACAGAGTAGGGCCCTTGGTCAAAAAGCTCAACCTGCAATGACTGAGGTGGCTAGGTCTTGTGAAGCGTATGGACAACAACGCACCAGCCTGATGAGTCTTTGAGTCCACCCATGAGGGATAACGAAGCAGAGCAAGACCCCACTTCATGTGGCGGGAACAATTGGACAGCGATCTCAACCAACTTGGTGTGTATAACTGGAGGCAGCTAGGGACCGAGCTGGATAGAAAAACGTTTTGGTTGAGGTCCATACAGGATAGTAAACGCCATCAAATCCTACTGCGACAAAACTACCACGTCAATTTTCCTCAGGCAATGGAATGGCTTCGGCCAGACTCTGAATCGGATGGCTCCAAAACTGGTCAGCGGTCGGGTTTTGGAGTCTTCGTGAAAAGCGAGAACATTAGACAACTCTACCCCTTAGGTAACCATGCGACTGTCTTTCAGGCGGAGATTTTCGCTATCCTTATAGCTATGCGCCATATTGTGACAAACAGGTGGAGGGCTAGAACTATATGCGTTAGCAGTGATAGCCAAGCTGCACTATAAGCGCTGCTTAATCCTCTTACCTCGTCCAAGTTAGTGCTCGAACTCAAGCTTTCTCTGAACTTGGTCGGAAGGCTAGTGAAGCTTGTTTGGGTCCCAGCTTGGTAGGCTGGGTTCAGAAGAAGCTCTCTCAGGACCTGAACCTGCGTTGGGTCTGCCTGCATCTGTGGTTAGGTCATCCATTCATACTTGGGTATCTCGTGAACACAAGTGTCGGTGGAGTGACTGGGTGTCCGGACATCTGCAAAAGGTCCGCGTCTTTCCTTTTGTCTCTCAGGAGAATCGACTGCAAACTGCTTGTGGGCGTCCTTTCGGGCCAGCCAGCATTTGCCAAACACTTAAATGTATTGGGCTTGAGCGACATCACCATCTGTTCTGAGAGGACGACGATACAGCGGAACACTTCCTCTGTAGTTGTCCTGCCTTTGTACGGATCAGGTGGCGGATTTTCGGGTCTGACGTGGTGAATGCCGAACATCTAAGCTCTTCATCACTAAAGCTCTCTCTCATCTAAAAAAAATAATTACAGTAAAGTAATGTGTCTGTTTTGGCAGTACAATGGACCAGTAGTTGTGTCTGAGTGCTCCGTCGGTTAGTAGCAACATCCGACAAAAGAAAGAAGAAAGAAGAAAGAAAAAGAAAGCTCCATCAAATTAAGGCAAGCAAGCTTTTAATAGTTCCGTGGCCCACAGGTGGTGCGTTTTGATAACCTTGAAGCTGGCAAAGAGATATGAGGTCTAAACAACTGAAGAACACCTTGGCCCGGAAAGATATGGCATACAATTGTAGCTCCCTTCCATTGGTGTGGAAAAAAAACTTAAGCAATCAAGCTAAGACTAGAGCCATATTGCAATCATTTTCTTTCTAATTTTTCCTTTGCAAAAATGTGATTCCATTTTCGAATGTGAAGGTTTCCCCAATACAGTCATACCGTGCAATATTAATCGTCCGTTCCCAAATTGTGGAAATAGTTGATAATGTATGCCCTCAGGGGCCATAAACTCCATTAAAATAAAACTAATAGTTTGGTAATTAAACTTCTCCCAACAAACTAATGAACCAGTTTTTGTATTCACATCCGAAGCAAAAGCTTTATGATCTTGGCTACATTTAAAAATTATCCTCCCTATTTAAATATTAGAGACAATGCACTTTGGCATTCTAGCAATGCTACGACAAATACCAGAAATGATGGATGAATCCAAATTCGAAGGCCAATATCAACGTGATGCAACTATCAGAACTAAGTCATAGATAGCCGACAACGAGGAACTAATTTTGCATCCACTCATCAAGTGGTGTCATCATATTTAATCGATAAACGATTTTCCCACTCCCTGACATCGACACTCATACCAAAATGCCTTTCCACACTCCAGCTGGTTACTTCCCATTCAGCTTTTATCACTAAATATCTTCTGTTAATGTACCAACGATAGCAACTTGTTTATAGAATCATTTTGTATCTATAATATACCAACAACAATGGCATCAGCTGTGAAGCGAACGATTTAAATATTTCCCCGAAATCTTCGCAATGAACGCGCGAGAAAAATCTATAAAAGCACAAGAATGTGGCCACTTCAGGTTTATTCATTCGCCAGATAGTGTGCTTCAGCAATGGCGAAGTTCCTTGTGATTTTATTTTGCTTGAGTGCCGGGTGCTTTCTATGGACCGAAGCTAGTCCGTTCTTCTTCAACATACAGAAGTCGTATGTATCTCAGCCAGCACAAGCGAGTAGGTATAACATTTTGTTCAAACAAACGCAATTATTGAGTTTTTTACTGTACAGATTCTCAGACGACTGTATCTCAAAGTGTAGATTTCGGATTGAGTGGACTTGTCTCAAAGTGGTTGGCTCTATCGCAGATTTTCACCGATAAGCTGGTGGGTAAAACGCAACAAAGGCCCAGGCCAACGCAGCGGCCTGTAGTGGAAGTGGATTCAGTGTATAAGCCAGAAAAGTTGTCGACAACGACAACTGAATCACCTGCTGAGTTGATTGGCACGACTACAGATCGATCCAGAACTACAGAGGAATCCACAACCAAGTTTACTACAACAGAGAGGTCTACAACTTCAGATAGGTTTACGACTACAGAGAGGTCAACTACGAAGAGGTCCTCAACAAGCAGTTACTCGACAGAGAGGTCTACAACTTCAGATAGGTTTACGACTACAGAGGGGTCAACTACGGAGAGGTCCTCAACAAGTGCATCTACAACGACCAAACCGGCAACAGATGATACAGATATAGACACAGATGGTTCAGATAAGAACGGTGAAACTGCATTCACTACAGATCGTACTACAACGTCAACAACCAGGAGGACAACTTCGTACACGGATCGTACAACAAACGGTTATGAGTATACTACACCATCCACAACTAGGAGGACGACCCCTTTCTCAATTTTAGATCGTTCTACAAATGGCTACGATATAAATGCACCATATACAACCGACAGGACGACATCCCCGTTCTCAACTGCAGATCGTACAACCACCCCACATGGCTACGAGTATAACACACCATCGACTCCTTATACAACCGTGGATCGTACAACAAGCCCGCGCGGCTACGAGTACCCCACACCATCTACAACCATCCGACCAACGAGCCTTAGACCAACAACGTCGGATAACGATAATGAAATCTATACCGGCGAGGAGGACAATGCAAGTGGAGTTAAAAAACCATCGACAACAACGGAACAGGTTCCATCTCGGACATACTTACCTCCGATAATGACTCGCTTCTCATCAGCATCCAATAAAGCTGTATCTGCGAATGCTATACCTAGAGGTAGAGTATCGCCAGGTAGATTACCTGAAAATGCAATATTTAAGGGTACAGTATCAGCGAATAGTGTATCGATAGGTGACTCATCATCACAGTCAGCGAATGCAAGGCCTTTCGATATCTTGTCACAAAACGAAGAAGGAGATTCTGATAATGACCAGGGATTCCAAGGAACTGATGATGTAAACACGGGCGGCATTGACCCACGGGTGTATTACTTCTACTAGCTGCATTGCGGCCAATTTACTGTGAAACCAAAAAGAGAAAAGTTTATCAACTTTAGTCAAAACAGAACTACACACATTTATACAAAGTGTGTATTGTGATTTTAACGAAATATCAAGGTGAAATAAATTAAGATACAAAACAGAGAAAACGAGAAAGATACTTCCGTATATATTTTTTTTTTCATTTAGTATCCAAAGATGTATACTTGTTTCTGTTCTAGTGTGCAGCATAAAAGAGTTGACTTATGTGCTGCCAAAATTCGTGTATCAATGTGAAGTTTGTTAAGTCGGTCATAATCTGGGGTTTTACCCTACAAAAGGCGATTTATATGGAAGACTCTATATATGTTCAGGGCAAACAAGTGAGTATTATTTCGGGAAATTAAGAAAATATGTTGAACACGTTTTGTTTGTTTTGTGTTGTTGGTCTAAGGCGGATTGGCGTGGGCCCTTTATTGATTCAGAGAATTGAAGGTGCAGCAGTGAGTTGTTGTTTGTTTTATTGATTTGAATGAGATCGATGTTGGACTGATTTTAGGAGAGATAGACTTCTCACAATTAAAATAATTTACGAAGATTATTTGGGGAAAAGGCTCTATTGAGTGTTGCCGTTCTGCCACTAAAATCGCAATTTGTGACCCTTTTTTACTACCGTAGGATTTTGGAATGACTTCTTAAAAGTACTACAACTTTGGGACCTTTCGTTGATATAATTTAGCAGCATTTTAGGATTTTTGTCGAAACGAATCTGTTTTCATTTGCCTACTCAAAAAAACACGTAAATCTAATCACCTCTTATTGGTCTGCAATCTCAGCATTTCTATTGGACTACAAAGTTAGGTAGTACATTTGAACTAACTTGTACGTTGCTGCTAAATTTTTCAATTACTTTTCTAGTACCTATGCCAAAAAGATATAATGGAAACTATAAATTACAATTCTTTCTACAATTATTCGGGGCACTTGTTAAAAAATCATAACTTAAAATTGCATTGTACCAGAAAAGATACATTTTTCATCACATCAGAAATGATTGCACATAAATATGATATACTAGCATTTATCCCCGACTTCGCTCCCGTTACAGAAGTAGGTACCTAGTGTCCTTTGCTACATGCTATCACGTAAGAAATACTAACCCGATTGGTATGGATCTTTTTTGGAAAAGGTAGGCCGTAACAATGAGCACCATAAAGGACATATTTCACTGCAATCGGATTACTCATTCATGAGATATACGAAAAATCACGGAAAAATTTTTCGATTTTATGCTTTGTGACTATGCTTTGGAGTGGTGGGCGTAAATCGCAGCATGATGTGATGTGGCCTATGTGCGAGTAGGCCGTACGGTGCATAGCGCTTAGTAGAAAGAACGAGGAATACATGCGTTCGTAATCGTGCCATATTTTTTACAACAGTTGTCAAAAGGGGTGAAAGGGACTAACTCGGGAACTAAATTCTTTCAACATTGTACTGGCTACATCCTCCAGAACAGTATAGATTACTTAGAGAGGGGTTGGGGGAAGGGCGGCGTCAAAGCTATCGTACTCTCCCCCAAGTATATTTATGTGAAGTGGGGATGCGATTACATGACAGGTGTTTCTATTAACACCAGTCAAGAAGGAACATTTTATCTTATTTATTAATTTGCACGATAGATGACTTTCTACATATCGCATTTAATGCCACTGGAGTCTATATTTATGGGTTTATGGATGATGTAGCCGTACTTTAAATTAGTTTAAATCCCTCCAACTAGATCCATTCCACTCGCCACAAAAGACAATCACATTATGTATATAACAAGTCTAAGACATAAGATCGGTTGCTGACCTGTAACTAAAATTATCTGTTTTCGATGTCTGATGTATCTATTGATGTGTGCAATTCTAATCAGCCCTGAAGTACTCGCAATCAATCTAAAATAAGTCATCATCACTCTCACTATCAAACATCAATGCATATTTAATTGGAAATGCTAATTAGTGTCTATAACAAAACACCTACACACAAACAAAACACCCTCAAATTGTGTTAATTGATAATTCGCACATTGCCTAGACCAAATGCATCGATGCCATTATGTAATTAACAATATAGACCTAATTATAATTTAAATCTGATAGAAAACCCACAAAACATTTGCATATTGTGGTCGGGCATTTGCGCCGCACATGTCAGTTGAAATACATCTACAGATACAGATATATACATCTTGATAACTAAAACTCAACGTTACTATCTAAATTAATGGCAAGAAAAAAAATCTTTCCCCGCGATAAACACACTTAATGTTTCCGACAGAAGGCATGGCTCCATGCCAGGCCAGACAACTTGCTTTGCCTAGTTAGCACCGAAAATCCAGAATCGCATGTTCAACCGAGAGAATAAAAAAAAAAACTCCACTAGATGATCATTTGAAATGCAAATATGTAGTTTAACGATCCAGCACACATCTTTCGACTCTTTTTTTGTCATATCTTCCGTCAGATACATTTGAGCACGCAAGGTCAGAGTGGTGGGTCTCCTCCTAGAACAGCATAAAAGAATTGCCTAGAGTGGCTGATGAGGGATTCATGATTATGTTATGGTGGTAATCTTACAAATTCGTAGAATACCCTGGGAGTTCTTCATGCTGGATGGCTGATTCAAGTTCAAGTTCAAAGTAGTAATGTTTGCCCTCACGTTCATTAATTTGAATTTAGTCTGCGTAGCAAGGGACCGTGATTTATCTCTCACGACCTGGAGCGTAATACGCTCGTGGAACTATTAATAACGTCGTCTTTAATTATATGTGTTACAGGTATCTATAGAGGATTTGGTCTCATAAATCACAGATGCAAAAGTCGGAGCGGAAGGCAGCAACTTGTTAGGTAGTTAACACCTTTTTGGTAATGGCACACATCGCTAGTTTGTCCAAATAATTGACTGCTGGTGACGAAATATTTCCCCAGAGGTACATAGATTTTTTTTTGTATCTCGATTGTTAAATATGTGCAATAAATATTTGGTTTGCTGAGGGACAATAGTGAAGGAAATGCGCTAAACAGGTTAGGCTATAATTACTTTTGTCAGTGTTAATGGATATTATATATTTATTGCTCTTCCTGGAGCCAGCGGCATACTAGAAGTCAATGTCTTATTATGAAACGAAAGTGGTAACTACTAACAACTTCTCAGAAGGAAGCTAATTTTATTTTAGACTTGAACGATTTCAACTGGACTATTTGAACACTAGTGGTTGGGTTGTTCTTGGTGTGAATTTCTCGCCTGTTATTGCACTCCATCAATTACGAACCCATCTATGATCAACTCAGTAACGTTCAGCTTATAAAGGGTGTCCCATAAATCACGAAAAATGTAATTTTGATAGAAAATACAGAATTTTAATTAGAAAGCTTAAATTGGGGTTATGTATGGAATAGCGCATCGGATAAATGGCAGCCACGACTTGCTTGACAAGTACGTGCTCTTTTATTGAAATTTTCTATGACCGTTCTATGTGGCTGAATTTCATTAATACACCTCCCAATTTTCTCTGTCAAGGCGTGGGCTTGTTTGCATAGACCTTTGACTTCAAAAAACCTCAAAGAAAAAAAGTTGAATGGCGTTAAATCGCAAGATCTGGATGGCCAATTCTGATCGCAAAACGGCCGATTCTACGATTAGGAAATGACTCATGCATTAATTGAATTATTTCTCTGGCTGTATGGCATGTGGCACCGTTTTGTTGAAACCGCATATGTTGGTCACATCCATATCTTGTAATTTAGGTACTAAAAACTGGGTTATCATGTCACGATAAAGAACACCATTAATTGTTACTGCATGACCAGCCCCATTTTCGAAGAACAATGCTCCGAAAATGCCTCCGGCCCAAAATCCCCACCAAACAGTCACACGTTGTGGATGCATTTGTTTCTTAACAATTACTCGTGAGTTTTTTAACCCCAAATGCAACAATTTTGACCAAGCCATAAAGATGAAAATGAGCTTCATCACTGAAGATGATTTTGTTCGAAAATTGTGGATTGTAGCTGACAAACCTTCATTATTTTTAAAATATTGCTCAACAATGAAAATGCGTTGTTCTTTCGTATAGCGCTTCATTTTTACTATCCCCGAACTGACAGCTGTCACATTGTTATCTTCTCTTGCGTTGGCATCACTGTACTATTAAATGGCGCGAAATTCAAATTTGGCGAAAATTGTGGGACACCCTTTACCTAGATATGTAACACAACTGGACTACAAGAGATGAACGCATCTGTGGCTTATATCATTTGCTAATACTTGCAAACGCACCAAAGATAACTCGCTGCGTTCTGCCAATTATGTCAGTGTCGTCAGTATATGCAAGTAGTTGCATACGCATATTTTAAAAGTTGCTCCAGTATCAATGTTTATAAATATGGGCCCTTAAGTCACTGAAAATTAAAACAGATGGCCACCTCAAATCCATAATTTTTCTTGTCAAGATCAGAACTTGTCAAACAGATCTTTCAAATAGTTTTGTTGTGATATTTAAAAATAAATAGGTGGCGCAACAGGCGGTAGACACCCTAGACCTCACTTCTCGTAACCATTCGTTTGTGTGAGTTTCTATTTTTTGGACGAATGGAAGGAACCTACAATTTTATGCCGAGTCCGAACGGCTGAATGTAATTAAGATGTAATTCGTGTTTTTCCGGGGATCGAACCTGGGATCCCTCGCACAGTAGTCCAGCACGCTAACCACTGCGCTACTGCGCCGATATTTGGACATATAAAAAATGGATGCCGCATTTGCTCACATAATTGACAACAAATGCAATCGTTTGACTACTCCATATACTCAAACTACTTTCAATCATAAGCATATTTATGAATTGAATAACGTTGGAGTGTACGATTGTCATCACAATTTGTGTTGGCCTCGACTCCAGTAATGCGTTTCGCCCCGATGTGGTGGGTGGGCTCATCAGTAGACGACCACCACATCTGTTCTAGACGCACTGTTTGCTCGATTTTCACCGAGACTATACTGATTTTTCAATCAACAAGTGACTGTGAATCAGTATAGTCTCGGTGAAAATCGAGCAAACAGTGCGTCTAGAACAGATGTGGTGGTCGTCTACTGATGAGCCCACCCACCACATCGGGGCGAAACGCATTACTGGAGTCGAGGCCAACACAAATTGTGATGTACTCCATATACTGCTTGGCGATGTTCAATCAAAATCCGAATGATTCTTTGCGCCGTTTTGTAAGCATGGACGAAAAATACACTAAGACCAAGGAACAGAGAGGCTCCTGATAAATCTAAGCAGAAGAAGGGGAAGAAGTTGCCTCTGTAGGCCGCAACAAGGTCATGGGCATGGCGTTAGCTTTTTTTAGTTAAAACGACCATTGGTGCCTATTACGCAGAACTGTTTGATCGATTCGACGCCAAATTGTATCAAAAACGACCTCATTTGGTAAGGCTAATAGTTACTTGTCTTCCGCCGCACAAGTCTGCGGTCGCAATAGAAAAATTCCATGAAATGGGTTACGAATTGCTTCCTCATCCAACAAATTCTGTAGAATTCACCCTCGCAACTTTTTCCTGTTTTTAAAAATTAAGAAATGGCTCGTCGGTAAGAGATTTGGGTTAAATGAAGCGGTAACCGGTGAGACAAACGCCTATTTTTAGGGCCTCTAGTAATTGTATTATTCGAAGGGCATATACAAACATTTGGAGAAATTTTAAAGCTAAATCAGACTATATTGAAATAAAAAAAGTTTTTTTCTGGTAAAAAGTTGTGCCTTAGTTATATTCAGGGACTTAATGACCTCAATGTGTTCGGTTACCACTCGATAATAATTGTCCCCTCGAACACTTCCAATTTTTCCATTTTATTCCCAAAAATATCAAAAATTAAATCGAACTTCATGGCTCCAAATTATTTCCCTATAAAATAAAGCAGAACAAAATTCCTTAAAAAAGAAAAGAAATACCTAAAATAGACAAATTTTGCTAAGAATACTTTACGTACCTATGTTTTTGAAAAAAAAAATTGAATTACCTATTTGCCTGTTAAATTTGAAAGCATTTTAATTAAAAATAAAATTAGAGTAAAAAAAAAAAAACAATTTCAATAATATAAATGCTGTCATATTCGATGACTAGCTGACAGCGTGTTTCAGTATTCCAATTCCAACAGCAATTTGGGCAAGTCCTAAATTAAAAAGGGATACTTGATAAATTTTAGACTTCCAAAATTTAAGATTTGTTGATAAATACCGGCCGCAACTTTTTCCATCAACGTAAATCTCACTTACCCCACATACAGCCTGGCGACCTAATTCCTTTTCTGCAAGAAATTACTCAACTCTCCTCGTGGACAATCCCACCAAAGCTAATTTTGCCATTTAACTTCCAATTCCATTGTCCTTTTGAACATTCCACATAAAATTTCACTTCATCTTTCCACTAGCTAGGACAGCAAAAAAAAAACCGTAATCTTGAACAAAACGTCCCTAACGACTTGATAATGCAATATTAGCCAGTCGTACGGCGCGCCGACAAAACGTGAAAAGTTTTTAATTCTTTTGCCATTGCCAGCAATTAACTGTAAATGCCATTGTTCTGATGGCAATTTCAAGAGAAATTTTCAATTCACCACAACCATACAATAGGCCAAAACTTAATCTCGGCGATAGCTACACCCTCAAATTCCATTTAGATTGGATCTCGGCATGGTCATAGAATGCGCACCCGGAAATTGAGTGCCAAATATTTGTCTCCGGTCTCCCCAGCGAAACCAATGCGTCTTTCTTTATCACCTCTCCTTCTACCAACTATAAAGACAGAGAAACATGCAGAGGGAGTTATTAAAGCAGAAAAAAAAAGTCTCCTCAAATAAAAAAAAAATAACCTGCCTATCGCCTGCCATCATGGAAATGTGCGTCTCTCCCAACGCATGACATTAATCAGCCCGAATGACTTAAGTTGACGTTTTTATGTGCGTTCATGTATTGTGTCAAGAGCTGAAACACAACCACGCACAAAGTGTCATCTTCTGTCGTTTTTGTCGCCTAAGTTAGTCGTTGTTCGTCGATTTTGTCCTCGTCGTCGTCGTCATTAAAAGTACCGAGCTGAGTGCTCTTCGGAGAGCGTGTGGAATAAAAATAAATTTTACTACGCTACATGTTAAATAACTTAACGCGCGCTCACACACAAACACACACAGAGACAGAGGTCGCAAAGGAGCACAAGGATGAAGGTCACACCGAACAGAAAACATACAGTCAATCTGCAGTAATTCACTTGGGTCGCCCCTAGCCCCCCGATAGGCAAAAAGGATATCAAACACAAATGGCCCATTACAGAAGTTAATTTGATTTTACGTAGTCCTGGGTACTCTGTGGGTACTTTGGATATACCGCATTTCATAAGCGAATGGTGTTTGTGCGAACACTGACTCGAGGATGTCCGTAATTAATATTTACAGTATGTTTTGCCCGAGTGGTAGAAAGTTTTGCACAGGGTGCAGCACACCACCCACCTTTAAGATCCAGTCCGGATGTAAGCAAACATTGAACAGGATTGATGTACATTGCACATCTACTCTCTATCGGTACAAGTCAGAGTTCGCTTGTCACTTCGCATCCTCTTCCCACGTGTAACTAATGAAGAAAGCAATTTTCATCCATTAGTTGTTCCACTGCGCACGGATCTGGCTTTCAATCTATATTATACGATTACAATTTTATATTGGAACTCCAACACATAGCACACTTCCCCCATGGCATTCTTGACGTATTTTTTGTTGCTGTCTATGGTCGTGTCGCACATCAATTATTGTCAGTCAGTTAGATTGTTAATTCTCTAAGTCAAGCTATCAGGGGGCATGGCGCAATTGAACCCGTGGCCATGTCCAAAGGTAAACTGTTAAATTAAACTGAAATCAAACTGCAATCAATCTAAGAGCGTAAACAACACAGCTTCGCGGGATACCCGAGTGTGGATGGTGATGTTGGTCGTATATTGGTCTTGTCCTGATTTACTTATTTTTTTTTTATTTTCGCTAATTGTTGACATTGATTGATGGATATAGCAGCACAAGGAAAGCGGAAATAGGCTGCAGTTGCATAGGTTAGGGTTAGGTGGTTGAACACGAGTACATCGGTGTTGCATATGTTGTGTTTGTGTGGCTTAATTAAATGTTACTCGTTCCCTTATATGGAATATAAATTAAATTCAATTGGATATTTGATGTATTTAAAAAGCCAGTACTCCTTACTATTTTTATTTTGTCGGCTGTTAGACCTCGACCAGCTTGCTCAGTAGTCCAATCTCAAATCCTATAGTCTTAACCGAGACACAATTATTTAATTCATGGGTTACCAACCACGTATCTTCGTTGTGGTTTTAGAACCGGTAAGTCCACAACTGAGCAAATAGTGTGAAATAGCAGATTCTGGAAAAAACGCAAGAAATCCAAATCGATACTCACTCATCGATATGACAGCATCTATAGACGAGCTATACAGAGCCATGTCTAGTTTTGGCATCCCTGCCAAATTTGTCAGATTGTGCAGAATGACGATGGAGAACGCTCGCTCCATAAAGAATTGGAAACGAGACCTTTGATTGCTGTCAAAAAAGGATTTAGAAAATGTGATGCGATTTCAAGTGAGTTTTTCAGCAACATACTTGAAAAAATTGTGCGAAGCTCGCAAGACAAAACCGGGGACACACAATGTCTGTGCAAGTACATACTTGCATACACTGATGACATTGACATAATTGGCAGAACGCAGCGAGCTGTCACTGGTTCGTTTGCAAGTATTTGCACAGAAGCGGAAACAATTTGGTTTAGTGGTGAATGAGGGCAAAACACAATACATTCTGTCAACAAGAAGGGACAAATAAAATCGAAGAATAGAACAGAATGACACGATAGATAGCTACAACTTTGAGGTACTTTGTATAACTCGGTTCCGCTATAAACTCTGACAATGTCATCAGAGCAGAGAAATCGAACGAAGTGTTATACTTGCCGATGTTTCTTTGGCCTAAGAAACTGACTAGTAAGGCGTCATGTCAAGACAAAACTAAGGAGACTCTATATAAGACCCTCATCATCCCAATCATGCTCTATGGCGCAGAAGCATAAATACCAAAGACGGATGAAGATCTTCTTGGTCGTTTTGAACGCAAAATTCTTCGAGTGAGTTTCAGTCCCATTTGCGTTGAAGGCTTTGGAGGAGGAGATTTAACAGTGAACTTTACGAGCTCTACATCGACAGAGGACCTCAACCAACTTGGAGCGCGCAGCTAGAGGCGATTAGCCAAAGGGGTGTTATGACACGCCCATGGGTGTTATGACACACATTTTTGTGTCATAAAGCCCTCGGGCGCTATGACACTTTTAAAAGTGTCATTTCGCCCACTCTCAATGTGTCATAGCGCCCCAAATTTGGGATAAAAACAAACCCCAATTTTTATTCGGAAATAACACCCCAGGGCGTTATGACACTGGGCGTTATGACATGTACCCGTGTTGTGTACGTACTAACTCACATGTCTAGCATTTTGCATGACTTGTATGCAGTGGAGTGTATCAAAGCAAAGACCGGCGGGCGATACGACACTTTTAATATGTGTGTCATAACACCCCAGGGCGTTATGACACTGGGCGTTATGACATGTACCCGTGTTGTGTACGTACTAACTCACATGTCTAGCATTTTGCATGACTTGTATGCAGTGGAGTGTATCAAAGCCAGGCCGATGGTAACACTTTCACTTGTTTTTTCATCGTTTCCATGGCATGATATGTGTATTAGGGAGACCGACGTTAATACGTGCGTCTCACGTTACACCTGAAATAATGTTATTAGGAATAGAGATCTGAAATTCTATTGCACCAATAAATCAGGTTCGAGCAACCCCTAGTTCAACCAGGAATAGAAAACAATGCCACCGCAGCGCAGAACAAAGCGTTCAAAGAATTACGGCCTTAACCATCGTAACAAACAATGAATGATTTTGGAAGTTTTCGAACTGGATGTAACAAGATTACAGAAGCTGCGGAGAATATTTACAAGAAGAGACGTACTAATAAACTTATTGCTCAATTTTTGCGTCCATGTTTTCAACAATTTTACTTTCGATTCTGTGCCGAGGACTAGTCCGAACATCGAATAATAGATGTCGGGTGTTAAAATATCGACCAAAAGCTATTCAATTCATGCTTAAAGAATTCAAAAGCAACGGGACCCGATTGAGTTTCAGTCATTTTAATCAACAACAGTGAACCAGAACTTATAGTATGTAAGCTATACAGCATGTCGTATTATTAGAAGACTTTCTATAATTGCTGCAAGACCGGTCGCGGATTCCTTTGCTATAAACGCAAGAGTGCCCGAAATATCTTTACCTTCTCTAACTCTATTTCTCCTCCATATGATCTGATTAGATGGATGAATAATATAATATTTATAGCTTTTCAGATGTAGGCACACTTATACCAAAGATAATAAAACACCTAGATGACGCATTCAAATGGCAATTGTTGTCATATGAAATCAAAATTCGATACCCTTAAGAAGCTTTTCAAAAAAGCTTTTACCGCTGAGAAAAAATGAAACCGAAACTGAACAACACTACTACCACAACATTACCACTGCTACGGAACTGACTCCATCAGAGTCCAGCCACACACACACCACTTATCTTATAAATATAATTGAACATTGCATGCATTTGCAGTTCTTCATTTCATTTAATTATTCGGCATTTGTCCTTCGACGAATTCGGACGTGCAGCGTTTTATATGCAATTTGACGTCATATAAATGCGAATTGCGAATTTGCGATGCGAGTGTATCGTCTGGATGTGCACTTGTGCAGTGCATCGTTAATGACTCTCTTTTTGTCTTCGTTTTATGCTATACTTCTCGTTCTCTATAATGAATGTCCCCTTGGCCCTTGATCTTGATAGATTTAAAACCGGTTTGTATTCTTATTATTACGTCACTACTGTCTGCTCTTGTTTTATTTTGTGTGTGTGAAGGAAAAAGGAACAAACAGAACAGAAGTCCTCGACGAAAAGAAAATCGTCGATCATTTCTGTTATCTATATATATAAAAGAAAGTTGAAAATATGTTTGTCCGTTTATAACTCGAGTTTGGCTACACCGAATTTGATGATTCTTTTTTTTCTGGAAAGGTATTCTTTTGTAGCAGGTTTGTAGGTGAAAAAAATTGGATAAAGGGGCGTGGCACCGCCCATACAAAAATCGTGGTATATCTCGAAAACAACAAAACCGATTGAGCTCAAATCTTAATAAAATAAAATAATAAAATCATTGTTCTCTGTACGAAGGCTATTCTGTGAAGTTTGGTCAAAATCGGACAAAGGGGCGTGGCACCGCCCATACAAAAAACATTCAAAATCTAATATCTCAAAAACCACCAAATCGATTGATCTCAAACTTACAGATAGTCTTAGTTATTGGCCCTGGAGTGCTCCTGTGAAAATTGGTCAAAATCGGACAAAGGGGGAGTGGCACCGCCCATACAAAAAACTTTCAAAATCTTATATCTCGAAAACCACTAAATCTATTGATCTCAAACTTACAGGATAATCTTAGGTATTGGCCGTAAAGTGATCCTGGGCAGATTGGTGGAAATAGGACAAAGGGGTGTGGCACCGCCCATACGAAAACCACCAAATCGATTGAGCTCAAACTTACAGATGTTCTTAGGTATTGGCCGTGGAGGGTTCCTCTGAAAATCGGTCAAAATCGAGCAAAGGGGCGTGGCACCGCAAAAACAAAAAAAAACATTCAAAATTGTATATCTCGAAAACCACCCAATCGATTGAGGTCAACCTAACACATAATCTTAGGTATCTTAGGTATTGGCGTGGCACCGCCCATACTAAACCTCGAAAACCACCAAATCGATTGACCTCAAACTTACAGATATTCTTCGGTATTGGCCTTGGAGGGCTCCTCTGAAAATCGGTCAAAATCGGGCAAAGGGGTGTGGCACCGCCCATACAAAAAAACATTAAAAATCTAATATCTCAAAAACCACCAAATCGATAGATCTTAAACTTACAGATAGTCTTAGTTATTGGCACTGGAGTGCTCCTGTGACAATTGGTCAAAATCGGGCAAAGGGGCGTGGCACCACCCATACAAAAAAAAAACATTCAAAGTCGTATACATATCTCGAAAACCACCAAATCGATTGAGCTCAAACTTACAGATAATCTTAGGTATTGATGCAGTGCTCCTGTGAAGATTGGTCGAAATTGGACAAAGGGGTGTGGCACCGTCCATACAAAAAGACATTCAAAATCGTATATCTCGAAAATTACCAAATCTATTGAGCTCAAATTTACAGATTTACAGCTCCTGTGAAGATTGGTCATAATTGGTCATACAAAAAAAAACATTCAAAATCTTATACAGTGAGCCTCAAAAGTGAGTAAACACCAATGATGTTTTAATTTGTCTTTGGAGATGGGATACTATTTTTTTTAAATATCTTTAAAGTATTTTATCCTGTCGAGATTAAATACGTTTTGTTATTGTTATTTCCTTATCAGATTGTTGGTTTTTTAGACCTGTTTCCAGACCGCAAAGAAAACTTAAAAGAACATCGGTGTTTTCTCACTTTTGACGCTCACTGTACCTCCTAAAGAAAAAACATCTTCTATGGGGTGAAAATCGATGACGTTATATCTCGATAACCGCCATTCATTCTTTTCATATTTTGTTCGTATTGCTATATACATATCAGGTATAGGCAGAAAGAAAATTCCCACAAATCGATTTATTCTCATTTCTCGCATTTTCGAAAGAACATTACTATCTAAGACCTATAAGCAATACAATTCCTATGCACGGGCAAAGCCGGGCGGGTACAGCTAGTGTATTATAAATTTGTTCCTTTTTATGACGGCATACCAAACTGAGCCATCGTATTATTAAAATCTATAGGTACATAATGTAGGTACATAAAACAAATAACATTTTCTTTTTTAAAATCAAATCAACTATTTATTTCAAAAAAGATACATATTATGAATCGCTGTCGCTTTTTGTGTTTTGTTGGTCGAATCTGAGTTAGCTGTAGACAGAAGACGAACAAAGCCGAAAATTTGCAAAATATTCAAAATACAAAATGCTAAATGCGTATGAAATGAAGAAAACTGACTTTGAATTTATTTTGCGAAGGATTCAACCATCATTCATCAAAAATAAAGAAATATTCATTTGAAAAAGATTGGCCTACCTTCTACAGTCATTGACAAAAATGATGCCAATTAATTTTCGCTGTCAATTAAAGACAAAGTGACATTTTGTTTGTCAATTCAGCTATTTCCCCTTGTCCAGTGGTTTCTTTGTCAGTTATTGACAAGCGCTGCTAGTCAATTCATTGACAAGCTATTTTTCACTGCTTCCACTTGCCAATTTTCAATCGGCAAGTGGAAACAAAGCATTATAAATATGTACAATCAAATTTTGATTTGATTTTAGAACGTTAGTTTTGTTTTAAGAGTTAATTTTAGGACTAAATAAATATAAGAAGACTTAGGGCCGGTTTGTTCATCTTTGGTTAACTCTAATCAACGGTTATTTTAGCTGATAACAATAGAATCAGTTTAGTTAACCCGAGAAATCGATAACCAACCGATTTTGGTCGGTTAAAGGTATTTAACCAAATTCATTATGTAATTTTGTTCAAGCTTTGACATATCCGACAACAACACAACAATAAACGCAAAATATAGTGTGTTGCTTCGTATCCGCTTTGTCCACGCATTTTCAGCTGACAGATGAATACGATGCACACTTTGTGGAAAAAATTGAATGCATTACTGCGGCTTGGACCCGTTTGTGCTGAAATCACTCATGTTTAGTTACCTAAATTTAAAAAAAAATACATAAATCAATAAAATACCGAAACGTACACAAAATATAAACAATTTGAACCAAGGATTAATTCTAACAAAACAACTGAATTTATAAATAAACTGGAAAACTGAAACGATTTGTCGCAAATCTATGGTTTGGTGACCAAAGTGAAGAATAATTGAACAAACGCTTTTTGGTTACCACAGACATATATAATCATGGGTTAAACTAAATCTGAATAAACTGGCCCTAAAATAGGTTAAAATATAACTTGCTGAGAAAAGTCTGTAATTACTTTAAATTTCCTGATAAAGATACTAAAAAACACAATAAGGGTATTCATGCAACGTCGTAAGTTTACCAATTGCGTAAAATGGTAAGTTTACGACAAACGTTTCATGAACGCCCCAATTTGCTGTTTGTGGTAAATGGTGGTAAACCAATCAGATGTTTCACATGAGAGGTAACGAATGAATTGATAAAATGAATAAAATAAATAAAAAGAAAATTGAACATTTTCCTATTCCAAGTGTAGGATAATTAATTAGTCTATCAAATTGTATTAAGAAAACAAGTTTTAAAAGGGTTTAAATAACGCAATTTACAATTCCAATATTTTTGCCGCGAACGAAAACTCCCTTTTTTGGAATTGGAAATTTCGTTATTTAATCTTTTTTAAAACTTGTTTTCTTAATACCTACAATTTGATGGACTAACTAATTATTCTATACTTGGTATAGTAAAATATGCAATTTCTATTTATAAATGCATCAAAAGTATTAAAAATGCATGCAAAGTAATTTTTTTCTGATTTCGCGCCTTTATTTCAAGTGTTAAATGTCACAATAACCTCGTCGCAAGTTTACCATCTCGGTTTCCCACACAAATTGGCGTAGTAAGTTTACCATCTCGTCGTAAATGATTTTCCATACAAATTTTGATAGGTCACGTTACGAAGTTTACGACGTTGCATGAATACCCCTAATGACTGGCTGGAACTAGTAGGAGAATCTTGCGACGATTTAGAATAACATAAACTTATTTGTAGTAATCACTTTGGGAAAAAATGTAAAGAAATATAATGTATAAAATCAAAACCAATAGCATTGTAATAACAACTAAATTAGTTCTTTATCAGGAAATTTAAATAATTTTACTCCTGAATACCTACTATGCGTATATATATTTTTAGTCTTCTTATACATATATAGATTACTCTTAAGACAAAACTAACGTTCTAAATTTATTAATTCAAATTTCTATTGTATTTATAAAAGGAAACAAAACTAACCAGGCATTCAAATTCAAATTGCTTTTTAAAAATACGATGGCTCAGTTTGGTATGCCGTCATAAAAAGGAACAAATTTATAACGTATCTATACATCTTTTGCATGAGCTCAGCTAACAATTTGAAATAGCCGACCGATGATTTTCTTTTCATCGAGGAACGAGGATTTTTGTTTTGTTTGCCCCTTCTTCCTTGTTATTCACACACACAAAATAAAACAAGAGCAGACAGTATAGTGACATAATAATAAGAACACAAACCGATCTATCAAGTGCGGCGACTGTTGTTTTCCTCAAGAGGACATTCATTATGGAGAACGAGAAGCATAGCATAAACGAAAACAGAAAAGCGTCATACAATACTTCATACACGATGCACTTATGCACACACACAAAGGATTACGCGCTGAGAGAAAAGCTTTTATTTTGTTGGACAATGAGAAGAGCTTTTTGTTGCACGATCGTTGTTGCACGATCGCAACCAATGCGGACATCAGCTAACATTATATTGCGTCATCTGTATATTATATTGTCTTTGCTTATACCTTACCCAGACTAGTCGCTGACCTATAAGCTATACATACCTATTAGGACCTCAATTCTCAAATTCCGCATAACGCAACTCGTATACGAGCAAATCCGCCTGAAATTTTCGCATACGAAAAAAATCGGTATTCTCAACGTTTTTTCCACCTCTGCGAAAATTGTATTCACCTCTCGCATGAGGTAGAATTTTATGTGAAAATGTGCCTACTTTTTGTGCAAAGAGTGCCATGAAAAAAAAAAATTTAATCCAAATTGGCTAAGAAATATTGTGGATGTGGGATTTGATTTGCTAACAAAAACAAAAAATCATTTTGTGGTTGTCTGTGGTTCTAAATTAATATAAAAAATAATTGTGTTTTCACAATGGCTACATTGGGCGAAATGGGGTTAGCATTTGTTCAGTTGGAAATGGAGCAGTTTGGAACAACTCCAAATATGCTAAGATATCCGAGAGCTCTAAGACTGCTTTGAACTTTCCGACGCATTGAAAAATCCTATATTTCAGATTATGTGCTCTCTCAGATTTTTTGCAATTGGTAATTGGAATTTATCAAAACTACATTGAAGACAATCGCAACATTGCTATGAGCAAGTCGTTAGTAGCCGACAAAAGTAATATTAGCCGTTTTTTATTATCAGCTATGATCCATATAGATCATCGATTTACATGCACTTACAACAACAACATGTGATCCTGCTTTTCATCGAGATCACGAAATATGATCTGAAAATTAATTCAACTATTTCTCGTTGTTGTTTCGTGGCGTTGTTTATTTCATTCACTAAAGGTTGGTGTCCCTGTAAAATATAGCCATACAGTAATGTTGCCAGACCAAAATGTGAACCACAATTAACAACACAAAAAATCAATTATCATTTTTTCAAATTCGAATAAGTTACTACTCCGACTTTCGAGATGTTTTGTTTCGCTATATAGCATAGAAATATAAATGGAAATATTAGCAGTACAATACGGTTAATTATAATGCATATTTGAACTTAACATTTGAACATAGTTTCCCCAAAAAAAATATTCAATGCTAAATGTATGCAGATTTGTATCCATATGGTAACACCCCGACACAACAAGCGAAATGTCAAACTCAAATATGAGCAAGTGCAATGGAGAAATCATCGCATTGTGACGTCACATTGTAGCGTGTGGCTGCAAGATGGCTGGTGGCAATACGAAATTTGTCATAATTGTTATTGGATTTTATATGTTTGTTGCTCAACTCAATCAATGATCCAGTTTGTTTTATTTTCATGATCTGATCCGGATCAGATCACGCTGATAATAAAAAACGGCTATTAATTTCAATGAATTCAATAAGTTCCTCTTTTTAGTCGTTGGTCACATGACCGGTATTATTCTTTTATTTTCCTTCCATTTTAATTATTTTTGCTTCTTCAGAATAAATTATTTCACACAGAAATTAAAAAACAAATCGTTATTCGAAGTGTCAAACTCACAATTCCGTATGCGAGAAGCAAATCCGCCTAAAAAAGGCAGACGAGTAACATTCGAAGAGAAATTCTCGTATGCGGATTTTGAGAATTGCAAATTTCTATCTTTCGCATGAAATTGGAGACTTTGACAGATAAACGTATGCGAGAATTTTTGAGAATTGACCCCCTGTAAGTATAACGACGGAAAGTTTTCCGAGGAGCTTAATGAAATTTTTCGAATTTTATTTTTCAAAAAGGAAAATGTTCAGAGAACGTTTCGAATCATAGTATACCACAAAAAAAAAATGTGCACGATTGGGTCGCACGAAACTTTCTCGTTTATTGCGAATCTCGTAGAGTCTCAGACTCATTTCAGCAAATTTTACGTTTAAAAACATACCCACTTAAGATGTACTCAGGTTTAGTACTAATTAATTAAAAAAGTAATACATAAATACATACTACATAAACATAAGTATTAACTACAACCCTTTATTACTTACTTTCAAATTTCACCGCGAACTGTCACTTGAAGGAGGCAAGTAGGCGATGAATTTCGAATTATATTGTCACTGAAATTTTGGGCTTTGCGAAAATATGCCGGATATGAATACAGATCTGGATTTGAGAAGTAATTTTTAAGAAATATTTATAAAACGGCTATATTTGAGTTTTTTGAGAAAAACTAAGTAGGTACATACGTCATCATGTTTAAAATGCTTATGTGGTCCTAAACATGGATTTCGATCAAAATCGTTAGAGCGGTTTTTTGTAAAATTATGCAGACATTCGAAGAGCACTGTTCTGAAACTATTTAGCTGAAAACTGAGTACAACGTATTATTCAGGATATAAGAGTTTCCTAGCATTTACATGTTCATCCAATTCGAAAATGGCGTTTTCAAGATATGAGCAGTTTTTTAAAGTACAATTAATAGCGATTTGGGTGGAAATCAAAGGACGCAGTCATGGTGCAAAAAATACTATTTTACAACTGTTTAGCTGAAAGCTGAGCACAAGGTATTATTCTGGATTTAAGCACTACCTGTCAGTTACATTTTTATCATAATCGAAAATGGCATTTTTGAGATATGAGCAGTTTTTTAAAGTACATACTATTATTAGGGATTTGGGTGGATATCAAAGGACGCAGTCTTTTTATAGACAAACTGAGTTTGTCCCACTTTTTGGTAGTGATTTTGAATCGTAAATTATTGCTTCTGAATTCTGCAACATTATTATTGCAATACCAACTTTGGTAAACGTCAAAGAAAGGTTCGAAAACACTGAATGAAAAAATTACTGGTTTTGTATGTCCACCACAGTATTCATTATCTAATGCGATCCTATCTAAAGTTAATGTAATCACTTTAAAATATATAAATTATTTTGCTCGGCAATGAATATAATGTAGAATACCAGTCACTTTTATACAATTTCTCTTCATCCGGCAGTGAAACGACTTTTGCTTATGTTTGAAAGCCTAAAATAATGTTTCGAAAATGTCAAAAATCCACCGAAAATATAAAATATATTTTTTTTGGTTATTTAATGCGACAGGGTTTCTTTCAATGAGAAAAACTGTTTCCAATATTTGGAAAATCCGTGAATGCCAAAATTCACGTAATTTATAACCCAATATTTTTGTTTGTAAAATGCGAAATATATTTTGTTGACAATAACTCGGGTCTCAAGCCAAATTTCCAAAATCCCAGAAATTGATTTTCTTTATCAATTCCTCCCCCCAATTTAAAGTTGGAAAAATATGGAGTATCTGACTAAGGAAACACATATCTCTATTTTAACATGTGAATTTAGTGAACTTCTTTTTTCAACACTTTCATTTATGTGTCAAAAAATCAGCCGAGATTCAGCGCAATTGACACACGGCCTTAAAACTAGAAAGTTAAAATCTTTTTGGAACAAATAGTACCTACGCGCATTTTGGTCCTACTTTTGTACTCTTTTTAGATCCTATATTGTCCGGGATTCTTATGCTCGGTAACTATTTTCTTTAAATGATCTCTGGCAATCCTAGGCTAGAATAAATCAAAAAAAAACCCCTCTAAATACGAAGTTTGAAACAAATCCGTCCAAGCATTTAGATTTCGGGGAGATGGGACAGACAGACATACGGACGGACAGAATTGTAATATTAGATTTATTTAAAATCTCGAGTTCGAAATTTTGTACGAAAACCATAATTAAAAAGCTGTGCAAGTTTGTACAATGTGAAACCAATTATAGGCTATAGCAGATTGACAATTGAGATAGATTCAGATATCTACTATATGTAGCTAATTCAATCCTGACTATTATTCATAGTATGTATATCTGAGTAGCTTCGACATGCTACATGTGCGAGTATGTTAATTATTTTTTCGATTTCTAAAAATTGTTCAAAAGTAGCATTACCAAAAAGTCCTACAGAATAATACATACAATGGCATTTTTTGATCCTACAAACTACTTCCGAATGGTAGGCTTACCTAAAACAGCCCAAAATGTATTCATTTTCAAATGTAAGATCCAATAGTAAAAGTAAGCTTTTAAACCAGCTTAAATATTGTTTCATGTCCCTGATCAATTGAAGACTTTTCTGTCCTTAACTGGATCAACTAAATTCAAGTAAATTATGGTACTTCACAAAGGCGTGCTCTTGCCTTTCCGGTCTTAAGATAAGACATTTCTATAAACTTATCAAGCTTGCTAGTGTGTTTGAACCACAAATATAAACAAGTTTTACTGTTCATGCAACTTTTCATTCGTCCCTTTATTGAATTAAAATATTAATCCTTGAAATACACTTATTAGGTAGCTTTGCCATAATTAGTCCATTTTCAATTATAAGCCTTCCCAAGATAAATTTCATTGTGTTAACAATAACCAGCAGTTCAACAGAAGTCTTCGAAAAGTTTCACCGGTGCTCACTTGGTTGGCTTCTCCGAGTAAACATTGTTAGTTTAGGAAGCAGGTCCAGAATCCACTTCCACTCCAGTGGGCTGCAGAAGGAGACTCATAATTTGAGGAAATGCTTCTCCTGCTGAATTGTTCAACAGTCCGTAGCCCTGAGTTAAACTATTTCAGTTGGTCCCGGTTGACGGTGGCCAACACAGTCAACTCCAACAGAAAGGATTAAGCACATCATAACTGGAAAAGGACTAATTCATCAAGCGTTTTAAAACTTTTCCCAACTCTCCATACAAATAGAGTTTCTTTTCATGCAATTCATTGGATTCGGTTTCACAGCTACCGTCCACATCGCTCCATCCTCATCCTGTCACAACGGAAGGCAATAAATGAGCAAAAACGGCTGTGTCCTCGCGCCCTTCATCGTTCGGGTGGCTGCATTTGTAACTTGCACAAAAGTTCATGTTTAATGAAATGACTAGAAGTGCCACCAGGACGACAACGACAACGAGTCGTCGTTGACTAGAGAATGATTGTGTGGCATACTTTTTAGCCCAAGTCCTGTGGTCACGTTAATACGTTTGAAACAGTGTTCTTTCGGCGTTCATCCTTTGTGCAGACATCGTTGCCATGGTAGCGTTCGTTTATCTACGGCTCTTGTATGTAAATTTTGCGAAGGGGATAACATTATCGCAAATGACAGTGGATTGTCCGTCCGTCACTATCGGATCCAAACTAAATTAGACAATGTTGGCATTTCGGTGATGGCGATAGCTGTGGTGATGGGTTTGGTTGGCGGAGTGTGAGGAACGTATTCCATCGGGCAGAGTACATTGTGTGTGCGTCGTCGTGTGCATTTGCCATGTGGCAAGTAAATTTCTCCTTTATCAGTTGCATTCCAGTCGAGACAGCAATAACAATTGGCCAACTGCTATCGAAGAGAAACGAGGTTAGCAGCAGCAGTAGCAAGCAGCAATCAGGTCGGGCCACACACAACAACATGAATAGCGATGACGATGTCGTCGACATAACGCATTGAGTGCTCATCGGTTCGTTGGTTCGTTCACATTCAATTATGCGCGTCTGACGCAGATCACGAGGACACAAGACCACCATATCTGGGACATTGTGAATCCCATTAAAGATACCACTTTGAAAGCATTTTGGGTTACTTGATGTGCAGCCACCACCAGCGTCAATATCCTTGATGAGGATGCTCTCGTGTCGGTGTGCGTGCGTGTGTTCGTGCTTAGAACGAGATCTCTGCTAATTATATGGTTTTGGCATTTTCATGGGAACATTTGGAGAGTGTTGGGTCTAATATTTGTGCCTGTGGGGATATTTCCGATAATCAGTTCCAGGAAATGTGCAGTGCAGTGCAACGAGAGTTCGTTGGTGTGTCAATGCAATTGATCTGTTCGGCTTTGGCAATGCGTTAATTTCGTACGGGAAATGTCATCATTGATGTTAAATTATTGAAATCAAATAGTCATCGGTGTAGAAACATTAAATTGTGCCTCCGGTCTAATCAGTGTATGATTGGACAAACACTCAACGAGGTTACAGTTGGCAGTACTACGAGTGTATTGAAAATGTTACGTATACGCCATACGCTGTGCTGGCTTATAAGAGAGTATAAATTGGACAATGAAATTATAAATTCAGTCTTATTCTTGTGTTTTAATAGAATTTAGAAACTAATTGGTGTCACTTTTAATGACAATTGTTTTCTTGACCGATTATTGATTGTTGGTAGAAACTTTTATTTTAAAATAAAATTCGATCAAACGAAGAAAGAATTCCTATTTATCACAAAAAATCCTGATGCCGGCTAAAATGTGAATAATTGAATAATAGAATATGACAAGATTTATGAATCTTTTCAGGAGAGAATTTCCTCGCGGAGCATTTCGTCGTCCGTATCCCATTTTTCGCAGTTATGGAAAACGCAATAATAGTTATTCCGATTTTTTTTTAAATTTTATTAAATTGAAGAAATAAGTAACATGCATGTGACCTCTTTGTTTACAAATTGTTGGGTTGTAGTGGGCTTTAGGTCCAAAATGAAACAGTTTATTTTGTTCACTACGTTTCGTCCATGTCTACGGATATCATCATGCAAATATAGATCCACTTCTTCCCCTGCTGATGTCCATAAACAATATAAAAATGGATCCTGACCACTGACTCGATTGAGCTCAAATTTACAGATAACCTTAGGTATTGGCCCAGGAGTGCACTGAATGAAATTGGTGAATATTTGACAAAGGGGCGTGGCACCGCCCATACAAAAAACATTCAAAAACGTATATGTCGAAAATCACTGAATCGATTGAGCTCAAGCTTACAGATAATCTATTATCTATTATCTATTATAATATTAAAAGCTGACCCGATTTCTTGTGACAGTCATTTACCCTACTTAAAGAATACAAAATCCATTTTTCTTTTTACCAAATTGAAGCTTACCACTCATAGATGTGTTATGTTATTTGAAAAAAACATTTGTATAGGTAAATTAATATTTTTAAATTGCATTGGTTACAACAACAACAAACAAAGAAAATTAATATTTCCCCTTCGCTCAGTCGAAATTCTACTTTTTGCGATCGTGCGACAGGACAAACAAAAACAACACCACATCGTCATACGTGGGGTACGTTTGCGATTGGCCCCTAATGTCAGTTCTGTTTTGACATTTGTGTAGTAAACACATGCGAAATACACGTTAATAAACAATGTTACGCTCACTGCTCCAGAACGCGGAATATTGGTGACTATTTATTTGAGCAATAATCGGTCGGTGATTTTGGCACAACGTGAATTTCGTCGCAGATTTCCTAGCCGTCCAACGCCTACTGGTGAAACACTGCGACGTTTAGCCGCTCGCCTCGAAGAGACTGGCACAACACGAGATGCTGCCAGGCGTGGCAGACCCCGGAGTAGCCGTTCTGCAGAGAATATTGCTGCTGTAGCCGAAGATGTCATGGACCTTTTTTCTTCGAAGACGTCGCGGGCCAAACGGTTACTGTGAATGGTGAGCGCTACAGAGCAATGATCAACGAGTTCTTTTTGCCGCAACTTGATGAATTGGGATTGGAAAACATGTGGTTCCCAACAGGACGGTGAAACGGCACACACTGCACGTGCCACAGCCGATATGCTGAAGGATGCATTTCCCGGGCGCCTAATCTCCCGTTTTGGCGATTTGCACTGGCCAGCAAGATCGCCTGATTTGACCGCTCCAGACTTCTTTTTGTGGGGCTTTTTGAAGTCGCGGGTTTATGTCAACAAGCCTCAGACTCTTGCAGCTCTTAAAGACAATATCCGTCAGGAATGTGAGGACCTATCGCCGGAAGTTTTGGCCAAAGTGATGGAAAATGCCATAAAAAGGGCTCAAATGACAATCAACTGTGGCGGCGGCCATTTACATGACATCATATTCTCGACTTGATGTACAAAAAATTAAAAGACCAAATAAAAATAATCCACAAGAAGAATCAAAGTTTTTCATTTTTTTTTTAAATTACAGCCAAAAAACATCGGAAGGTTATTTTTGCGCCACCTTGTACATAGTGATCGTATGTCCAATGCAGGATGGGGTGCGTACTGCAGTATAGCATGTGGTAGGTATATTAATAATCTTCATAAGAGAAGAGACGTACAAACCAGGTAACAGGGTTAGGTTGGGTTGGGGTAGTTGTTTGAATTCCATATGAAGAGGGAAACAAAGGAAACAAGTACCATGATCATGGAAAGGGAGGGCGGTGCAGAGGCTGCACATTATATTTGTTGTCTTGTCTTCCACTCTCCATTGGCGTAGCGTAGGTATATGGCGATCCGATACTTTTTAAGAAGTTTCACTTCTTTCACGCGTACGGACTTGCACGGTCCCTAGATGGTTTAACTTTAGATTCACAATTGGGCCCGGTAGGTGGCGCTGCAATCGGGTTCCAGGAATTTTATTTATTTCTTTCTAAACGCCTGGACCGATTTTTCTGAAATTTGGTGTGTGTGTTTGAGGGAATCCCTGGATGGTTAAGGACCCGGTAGGTGGCGCTGCAATCGAGTTCCAGGAATTTTATTTATTTCCTTCTAAACGCCTGGACCGATTTTGCTGAAATTTGGTGTGTGTGTTTGAGGGGATCCCTGGATGGTTAAGGACCTGGTAGGTGGCGCTGAAATCGAGTTCCAGGAATTTTATTTTCTTTGGTTAACTCTAATCAACGGTTATTCCAGCTGATAACCATAGAATCTGTTTGTTCAGTCAAATTTTAACCAGAGAAGCCATGATTTGGTTAGTTAAGCAGAGAAATCGATAATCAGCCGATTTTGGTCGGTTAACGGCAACGGAACGATTTGTCGCAAATCTATAGTTTGGGGACCAAAGTGAAAAATCAGTGAACAAACGCTTTTTGGTTACCACAGATATATAATAATGGGTTAAACTAAATCTATGGTAACCTAACCGTAGATTTAACCAGCTCTGAACAAACCGACCCTTAGAATTATTCATTATTAATTTTATTATGCACTCTTCTACTACAATCAAAAACTTATATTTTGGTATAAGGGTATTATGTATCAACTATTGACATACTATACATGGACTGCTAGCATCTTATTTTTCGTTAAAGCAAACATAAGCACTATCCCTTTTGGTTCATGGCGGGGAGAAACGAAAACACTCAAATGTCATCGAGCAGTTCGGGCGATTTGGTTTGTGTCGAGGTTTGTGTGCTGAGTGTGCCATACTGCCATCTGTTATAGAACGTTCGAAATAATTTGAATAAGTCGTTATTTTTGCGCAGTTGCAATGTTTCTACAATGGATGGCACTGTGTTCTATGTAAAAAATAGCAAAGGCGCGCAGAAGTTGAAACCTCTTTCCTACTTTCGACGCACTGAACCAAAAGGGTTAGTGCTTATGTTTGCTCCATTTTTCCTCGCAGTTTTGTATGAAACTGACATTTCACTAGCAGTCCATATATATAGTATGTCAATGGCAATGGTATCAACATTAATGATTTTCCATGCTATACCATGGGCCTAGGATTTTTCAAGTATGCGTGCGTTAATGGCGCTCCGTTGATTTTGTACAGCATCAATACACGAAAAATCGTGGGCCCGCAGGCAGCTTGTAGGCAAAGTCCGTTATGTGGGTTGTTTTGTTTTGTTTTGTTTTGTTTCGTTTCGTTTCGTTTCGTTTTGTTTTGTTTTGTTTTGTTTTGTTTTGTTTTGTTTTGTTTTGTTTTGTTTTGTTTTGTTTTGTTTTGTTTTGTTTTGTTTTGTTTTGTTTTGTTTTGTTTTGTTTTGTTTTGTTTTGTTTTGTTTTGTTTTGTTTTGTTTTGTTTTGTTTTGTTTTGTTTTGTTTTGTTTTGTTTTGTTTTGTTTTGTTTTGTTTTGTTTTGTTTTGTTTTGTTTTGTTTTGTTTTGTTTTGTTTTGTTTTGTTTTGTTTTGTTTTGTTTTGTTTTGTTTTGTTTTGTTTTGTTTTGTTTTGTTTTGTTTTGTTTTGTTTTGTTTTGTTTTGTTTTGTTTTGTTTTGTTTTGTTTTGTTTTGTTTTGTTTTGTTTTGTTTTGTTTTGTTTTGTTTTGTTTTGTTTTGTTTTGTTTTGTTTTGTTTTGTTTTGTTTTGTTTTGTTTTGTTTTGTTTTGTTTTGTTTTGTTTTGTTTTGTTTTGTTTTGTTTTGTTTTGTTTTGTTTTGTTTTGTTTTGTTTTGTTTTGTTTTGTTTTGTTTTGTTTTGTTTTGTTTTGTTTTGTTTTGTTTTGTTTTGTTTTGTTTTGTTTTGTTTTGTTTTGTTTTGTTTTGTTTTGTTTTGTTTTGTTTTGTTTTGTTTTGTTTTGTTTTGTTTTGTTTTGTTTTGTTTTGTTTTGTTTTGTTTTGTTTTGTTTTGTTTTGTTTTGTTTTGTTTTGTTTTGTTTTGTTTTGTTTTGTTTTGTTTTGTTTTGTTTTGTTTTGTTTTGTTTTGTTTTGTTTTGTTTTGTTTTGTTTTGTTTTGTTTTGTTTTGTTTTGTTTTGTTTTGTTTTGTTTTGTTTTGTTTTGTTTTGTTTTGTTTTGTTTTGTTTTGTTTTGTTTTGTTTTGTTTTGTTTTGTTTTGTTTTGTTTTGTTTTGTTTTGTTTTGTTTTGTTTTGTTTTGTTTTGTTTTGTTTTGTTTTGTTTTGTTTTGTTTTGTTTTGTTTTGTTTTGTTTTGTTTCACTATACCCACTGATTTTATCCTCGTCGCCAATGTAATGATGGTGATCGGCTGCAACTAGATGTGCTCAGCTCTACATCCTAGAATCGACTGACTGCTGAAAACTCTTTTATAGATAGACAACAGATGTTACTCTTTGCCACGTAATTGAATTGTGTCTGTTTGATCATGTTCTAGTCATAGGTCACTACATGAACTAAAATTTGTAGTCAAATGTGGAAATGAAAATGATGCCTAAAACGTCGAAAAAATGCGGCAACATATTCCACTGACAGGTTGATAGAATACGCAGCAGCTTATGGAAGGTGACCCAGAAGCAACGTACGTCCCGGATGCGACGGATAAAGTAGGTTTACTTTCTACTTTTCTATCCGTCGCATCCGTTGACAGTTGGCACAGCGTGAGAGAATGCACTTTCATTGCTGGAAATATTGAGATAAAGAGAGAAACTGTCAAATGCTGCAGAAAACAACGTATGCTGTCAACGTATGCGACGGATTCTATGGGACTGTTCGTTCCGTCGAATACGTCAATCCGTCGACGCAACGGATGCGACGGATACGGATTCTATGGGTCGGGGCCTTTAGAGGTTTATTAATGTTATAATGTTGCTTAAAATAGCTTCAGAGTTCAGAGATGGGCCGGATCCCTGGATGTGTTTGATTGTTTTACATTGATGGATTTAAACAAAATTCTCAACTGGAGCGATAACGAAAATTCGTTGCTTTATTTGCGAAACAAAGATGTCAAATTAAACGAAAATAAATTGTTTGACCACGAAAAATGAGTAGAATAGGGGAGAGTGGGTATGTATGGGCCACTTTTCAGTAAAAACTCAACTACTCGCAACTTATAAATCATATCTGCACAAAACAGTTTTCTTAAGATAATATAACATTGTGGCAAGCTATTAAAAACACAAAAGTATTAAAACGTTTACCAGAATAGAAGTTAAAATTCATTCCATGTACACACCTAACATTGTCCCATTCCTCCTGGTTCAAGGAGGATTGGGACAGCTATGTGGTGGAATGGGACGGCTATGTTAAAATCTTTTTTTCTATAACAAAAGACGATAAAATAACATAAGTTTTCGGTTTACTTATCAAAACAAAATATATATTATTCAGTTCTAATAAAAAAGAGTTAAAAACATACAGCTTCACTTGTACAAAAAAATAAAAAAAACATAACAAAATAGCGTATAAAGAAAAAAGGAACAATTCAGAAAAGTGGGTATTCATGACAGTGATACAAATTTGGATTTTAAATCCACACTAAAGGAATAAATATCCCGTGGATTCCTCTTATTTGGTGCAACATGCTGATTTTGAGGTTGAGGACACTCTGTCCCATTCCTCCTGCATATGAGTGTCCCAATCATCCTGTAGGGCACCTTATCAAGATAAACCAAAATATCACTTTAAACATGGCACAGACCAAACAAAATTAGAAGTAAATCAATTCGTAATAAATGTTACTATATATTCGATTCACTTTTTTGTACAATAAGTTCACTCATTAATTTTTTTCTTTGACTCAAAGTTTGCCCAAGGATTTTACTTTTTATATACAAAATACTTTTTTTTGCTCTCCACTGCGTAATTACAACTGTGCACAAGACCTGCTTCGTTGACCGTTGGGTACACATTAAAGAACAAATTTGTGATCAGCACAAATGGAAAAGAGGGTATAGCGTTTAGGAAAATGCTCGTGTCCCATACCTCCTGTGTCCCATACAAACCCACTCTCCCCTACTTTTAAAAAATATATTGTTATTTTGGTTATTATTTGTTGTTCTTCAATTTTTCATTTGACATTTTTGAAGGTGTCCTCTTTTTGGTGGGCATTAGTCTGGTCACCCTAATCATGCAGTAATTGAATTGTTTCTCTGGCTGTATGGCAACACCGTCTTGTTGAAATCACATTTTGGTCACATCCATATCTTGTAATTTAGGCACTAAAAACTGGGTTATCATGTCACGATAACGAACATCATTAATTGTTATTGCCTGACCAGCTGCATTTTCGAAGAAGAATGGTCCGACAATGCCTCCAGCCCAAAATCCGCACCAAACAGTCATGCGTTGTAGATGCATTTGTTTCTCAACAATTACTCGCGGTTTCTCTAAACCCCAAATGCGACAATTTTGACGATTAACGGAGCCATAAAGATGAAAATGAGCTTGATCACTGATGATTTTGTTCAAACAAACCTTCATTATTTTTAAAATATTGCTCAACAATGAAAATGCGTTGTTCTTTCATATAGCGCTCCATTTTTACTAACCCCGAACCGTCAGCTGTCACATTGTTACCTTTTTTTCCGTTGGCATCACTGTATTATTGGCGCAAATTTCAAATTTTGCGTGAATTATGGGACACTCCTTAGCGATCATACCGTTGCGATTGTTCATCCAACTACTTTGTTTAACGCAAATTGCTCTTTTACGCCAGCTTATTCGTATGTGGAAACCTGTGATTTCATGGTACCAGAAGTATGATTATATCTTACGATCTTTTTCGAAGCAAATTTAGGTACATATCTAACGTCCTAGACTTCGTTTATTCGCCTATTGTTTCCCAATTGAAATCGAATATTTACTTTGAATAAACATAACTCCAGCCGGCGAGGTTAATAAGCATTCCGAAAGTAAAATGGGGTGTTTTTAAATAAAATACCTAACCCATTCAAAAATCGCATTCGATTTAAAATCGTATCAAGGTCTCTGAAATTGAGATCAAATTTTGCAACTGTTCAAGTTGTGCATATGCAACTTTTTTTAATGATAATTAAAACAATGTCATTTGCATTACTTTCGTTATTCGATTGTCAGTTAAATAGATCGCTATGTCACTTCCTACATCGAAGCATTCACTTTCAGTTTCATTTTTCGACCCAACATTAAGTCGCAGATTCACCTCCATCGCGAACGCTATTTGCATAGCTAAACCATTAAATAAATAATAATAATTAAAAGCAAACACAGAATCTTTTCACTTAAAATTTATTTATTCATCCACATGCTAATTAATCAACAGCTTATACATATCGCTTCCTATATGAATAGCCAATAGTGTTGGACGCTGTGCTGTCAGCTGAAGCAGATCCAGACGCAACCGAAACGGCGGGAATGGCACCGAATGACTTATTTACGGTAACTACTTTTTGCCCAGCTGTGTATGTTGGGGACGAAACAGTTGAGGCAACTCTTCCACTAGATGGTGCTGTAGCTGCATATCCCGAATTGACATTTACTACCTTTTGGTACAATGGAGCCAAATTTGCACCACCTGTTGCACTGACATCACTGCTGCTGCCGCTACCTGTAGATCCAAACTTCACTTGAATGAGGCTATTCAGGATGGTGCTCAAGCTTTGAATCTTGGAACTAATGGCATCGCCAATTGCATTGGCAAACTGAGCTCCACTGTTATCTGGAATGCAGGAAGTGTTAACAATGGACACACTGTGTGCGCCAATTGCATTGGCAAACTGAGCTCCACTGTTATCTGGAATGCAGGAAGTGTTAACAATGGACACACTGTGTGCGGTTGGTGTGGTTCAAACCTTTTTGGATATCGATTCGCACTACACCGAGCGCGTTAGTTTGACTGTGCTGCATAGCCAACAGCATGATCAAAACGGAGAATACCACGAGTTTAGCCATTTTTTGTCGTTTTCAAAAAGTTGCGTCTATTCCAAAGCCGGACCGAGATTGAAGTAAACTCTCGGAAGATGTGAAACAAATCTTTTATACCTTTCGGCTAGTTCGACTCTAGTGATGTTCGTTTGATTTTAAATACCACAAGAGAATTTTTGAATTTTATATTCTGAAGGTTAAATATTATGCTGGACTGAATGGATGGGCAATATATGCTCTCATCTCAGTCTCATCTTGTAGTCGTGTATCTCGATTTTTGGTGAGTGGTTTTTTGGTACTGCGTCACTGTTTATCTATTATTTTGGAAAATTGAAGAACAGATGCAGAGCAAGCTTTGTCGAGCTACTGTGAATGGCAAGTAAGTAATTAATTAGTCATTCAAGTGCGAAACTTGAGTTGAAGAAGACTAGTTTGTGGTTGGGCGACAGTGATATAAGATTGCTGGAGGCGCAACGGTGAGTATACTATAACTGACCTATTAGACTGTTGAATCTGGGTTCTTAAGTGACCTTAAAATGGGGTCAAATGATTCAAGCATGATTACTTGAAATTTTTTTAAGTCTAAAATATTTTGTCTGGCTTGGGTGGCCAATATTTTTGTTAAGAAAAATCAGCTGAACTTGTTTATGAACTTGAAGGTAGAGACTACATTTTCTTGTATACCAATATGACTGTCATCTACCCGATCAAAATTAAGTGATAAAAGCAAGGACATCAACTTTCCAAAACTCCTTCTGTTACAGGACAAGCAAACTTTGGAACTCGCTTACTGGGGATATATTTCCAGAAGGCTACAATTTGTAGCAATTTAAATGCAGAACTAACATACATCTGCAAGCATCTCGGGGCGCTGTTGAAGCGTTATAGGTTCGCCTTTCCCGGAAGAAGTATTTAAAAAAAAAACAATATATATATATGAATTCAAATCGCCCTAAAACGGCATACGTCCTACAATATCTCGTTAACGATAGATTGGCCCCTATCTGTAGTAAAATTTTAATACCAAAAATGTTTCAAGTCAAGAATTAATAATTCAAGAAATGAATAAAGTTTGTGGAGTAAGCATTAAATATTATAAAAAACATTTAAGTGGCCTCAACTCCAAATGCGTTTCGCCCCGATGTGGTGGGTGGGCTCATCAGTAGACGAACCACCACATCTGCCTAGACGCACTATTTACTCGATGTTTACCGAGACTTATGGAAAGTTGAATCCACTTAAATGTTTTTTATAATATGTAAAGTTTTAAATATGTACGTTAAGAACACAACCGGGCAAATATTCACACTGCGGTAGATCGCATTTATAGAGACTATAATAAGAAATTAAGAACAAAAACTAAAAACTGGCAATAAACTTTAATCATCATAAGACGCCAAGGTCTGGCGCGATTCATAAAACTGTTTAGGACTAGTAGCCAAGAAGAGAAGCTTGTTGTTGTTAGAGATGTCGTGATGCAACTGTATCAAAATATGTATAGAGCAGGCACGAAGCGTCCATATATTGAAGGAAAGCAGTGCTTCCGTAAGAATTTCAAAAAAAAAAAATAATAATATTCATAACAAAGAATTTATTAAGAAGAATTAATTTAAAGTACAAGACTTAATAACCTTTTAAATAATTTATATTATTATTTTATATTATTATTTATTGAAATGAATTCTATACATATTTCTTTTATATGTGCAATTAATACGAAACGATCTCGAGCCAAAGGATTATTATGACTAGATCATAGATAATTTTGCTTAAAAAAAAGTTGTATTTAATGTACAAGACTTAATATATTATACTGTTTTTTTTTTATTATTTTGTTTTTAAAGAATTTAAAAAATATTTTTTTTATATACTATTTTGGCATTAACTAATTTTAATAGAGCGATATTTTCTTGAATAAAAGAATTTTAATTTTAAGTTTAAAGTTGAGTGCTTCCGCTTCCCAAAAAGTCACGCTTCGTGCCTGCTAGCACTCTACCAAATTTCAGCACTCTACGTACAGTTTTTTACTGCAAATCAATTTACAATAATCGGAAAGGGTCAAAATAAATAATAACAGATTTTCAGAAGTGGGCGTATACCACACTCCCTGAATGGAAAATGGAAAGGATGGCCGGAAGTGCTTCATAATTTTTATGATCCTCATGTGAGTGAGTCAGTTACGCTTTTTGTGATTTTTTAAGTCCTGTATGTAGAGAACCACTAATACAAAGATAGAATTTGGTGAAGGGACCTTTTTAATAAGCTTGGTAAATGCTATAAGTTTGAAGTTCATCCTTTTTTTCATTCATTTTTTTTTCATTTCATTTTTTTTTCATTTTTAAATGGTCCTCTTGTTCATTAAATGGGTCGCGGGCGTAGGTTGCTCAAGTGGACCCTCCATAGCTCCCGATCCTCCGCCATCGACTCCAAATCATCAATGGCAATCCCCATACGGGTAGAGGAGAGATTATATGGACTTGATCTAACCATCTCATCCTAGGTCTACCTAGAGCCTCGGTTCTTAAACTGTGTTCCGCGGAACCCTGGGGTTCCGTGGAACAGTTTTAAGGGTTCCGCGACTTTCTTTAATTAAGAATAGTAAAACACAAAAATAATTTTTGTAAGTATGCAATTACAAACATTTTTGCTCAAAAAATGTTTCACGCTTATATTTTCTTTTTATTGAAGTATAAATTAAAAAAACAAAAATGGTACAGCAACATCCACTTTCCAAAGATAATTACGGTGCAGGGAAATAAGTCCCCGGGAACTAAGTCCACTGAGGGTCTTAGTTCCCACCTAGTGGGAAATAAAACCAACTTCGTGAAGTGGACTTACATGGGAACTAAGACCACTTCACGAAAGTAGTTTTATTTCCCACTAGGTGAGAACTAAGTCCCTCAGTGGGCTTAGTTCCCGGGGACTTATTTCCCTGCGCCGAAAATTACGAGCAACAATCCATGAAGTATGCATGCGTGTGAGTAGATATAGTTCGCGCATAGATTTTTTGAGGTACTCCACACTAGAACTTGACACAAAAATGCATGCGTGTGGGTATCGTTCATGCACAGCTTTTGTCAAGTTTCTGCATAATATCTCACAAAGAATGAAACCCAGCCTACGACACTAACGGCCATATTATTCACTCCGGGTGTAAATCACGTTTAAGTTAATTTTACAACCGATCATTAATCCGAATTTTTTAAGCCCGCCAATTTAAACCTATATCCATAATATTCACTCAAAAACATGCATTAAACCCTCTGGATTAAAAACTAATTGGAAATTGATTTGATTTGTTGTGACATCAACATTTGGTCAATTTCACAAATTTTTGTGTCCAAAGTCAAAATGAGTGGACTCGTGTACAATAATATTAATACATTTATTTTTTAATAGAACAAAGGAGAAATTTTAGATACTATAAAGTTAATTCCAAAATGTACATGTGGTGCCATATCTAACTGTTGCCAAAACTATAACAAAATCCATTTTTCTTATCTTCTTACTTTTTGTTATATTTTCTTCTTGCTTTTTGCACTTTGACTTAATTTCTGCGAACGTATAAATGTCAAAAATGTTACATAAAAAAATATAGTCAATAATATTAAATTGAGTTTTAGCCCGGGTTAACGTACTTAAACTGGTCTACGGAGTCCAGTTTAAACTTAATCGAATTAAACGCCGACAAGGTTAAAAAAACGGGTTTATTATCGGGTTTAACAACTGAATATTATGGACTTGGGCTTAATTTTTGGGTTAAACTCACTTAAACCTGGGTGTAAATTTAAATCCGGATTTAAGAGAGTGAATAATAAGGCTAATATGGATTTAAGAGAGTGAATAATATGGCTGTTATAGATTTTCAGAGTTCTTCTTCATCAAAACATGTATTTGATTCTGTATCATTGAACGAATTTTGGGTTGGTATTAGGAGTGAATACTCTGAACTTGCCAAACAGGCTATATTAAATTTGCTCCATTTTGTCACACACAACGCATCGCTGTGAAGCTTGATTTTCAGCGTATACAGTGGCCGGCATAAGTATTTTGACAAAACTAAAGTTAATTCTACTCATAATTTGAACTTACTTCATGTAAATTTTGGCATCAATGGAAAGGTCATTTAAATTCCGTTTGAATGATACAAAACTTTCCTTAACCCATTAAGTACCAATTGAAAATTTAGAATTTTTGTGAAATTCTACTTTTTTGACTTTTTTCCTCGGTATAAAAAAATAATGTTTTGATGCAAAAAGTTTCTCCAAACAATTCTAATAGTGACTGCAAACATTTTTTTTTTTTTTAAATCTCTTGGCTAATATTTTTTTTTTTTTTTGATTTTTTGATAATTGCTAAAAATGACTATTTTAGCCACTTTTTCCTCCTTTTCATACAAAATTTTTCTGAGATCATCCCATTCAAAAAATCATATGCGAATACAGCTTTCGGAGATAGAAGTCAATTTTAAAAAAAGTATAAATCAAACAATGAAACAGTTTCATTCTTCACACTAACTTTGAAACAAATATCTTAAATAAAAAAAATGGTTTTGAAATGTGTTGTTTTTCATTTTTTATATCGTTAAGAGTTGGGGTTCCAAAAAATATTTGGGCCTTGTTTAGGGTTCCACAGCTTAATAAGTTTGAGAACCGCTGACCTAGAGGACGCCTGCCTGATGTTTCGGATTCCATAGCACGTCGTGGAATCCTGGTTTGAAGTTTTTCGCCTAATTAGTTCCGAAGTTAGGGGAGGGGGGGGGTCGAAAACAGCCTGAGTTTGTTCCTGTAAAAGGGAGTGTGCTTTGACTAAAGAACTTGGCTTGTGTACTACCAAGCCCTTTGATTTTGGCTAAACGTATCAAAGTACATATTTTGAAACATTATTTTTTACTTCCAAATTTAGCCATTTTTATTTTTTTAGACTGAAATACAAAACAATGTTTTAGTGCATTTTTTAAATTTATTAAGTATAATGAGATCTTTTCGATGGATTTGAAATATTTTTTATAAAACTATAATTCTGTATGCAATTGACTATAAAATAATACAAAAAACCGACAATGTCTTGCCACAAACTATATGCGTTAATAGCTCTGACGGAAACCAACACATAGACTGGAAACAAAATCGAAGTCACCCTAATGCTAGAGCTGTACCAAACAATTACCAGTGATGAATAGAAAATTGCACTCATAATCGCTGTAATTATACTGCCGTAGCCTAACGATGTCCAATTTCCGGTCGAAACTTCGATTCTAGCCTTCATTAGCTATGGTAATTGTCTGCATCGTTCCATTGATGGCCACTGTCAATCGGTTCGGTTAGCCCCTGCAATTCAATAGCACATGTGCGCACTTATCAGCAGATCATCAAAGCAAAAGGACTCAATAAATCATATTGCAGCTTGTATGGAAATTTTGATTTTTTTTTTTTTTTTTTTCAGTACGGAAGCAGCATAATGCGACATATTAGTCGATTTTAAGTGACCCCGAAATTCAATTACACACACCTATGCGCTTTGTGTCCTAGTTCTGGATCTGTGTACAAATGCTGGCATCTTAGTGCTAAGGCTGACGCTGGTGTCCCTTGTCACTCGAAATTAGTACACTCACACTTTGTTGGCATGCGAACAGAGTGCGCACAGATGATGGGTCGTTGTTGTCACGATGCAAATCCAGGATATGGAGTAGCGCATACTATGTAATCAAATATGTGATGGGTGCTAGGGACTCGTCCTTGGTCCAAAGGTTTGATCCAGTCTCGGGTCAGTCATTTATCACTTTCAAATATTTTTGACAACACACATACCTACTGCCGGTAGAAAGGTATGAGTTGAAAAGGCTTTTCCACAATATGCCGGATGTTTCCATTCGAATTTTTAAACCAGAAACAGTGACAGAGTGTGAGGGAGGCAGAAAGAGGTTGAATTGACTGTACGGTAAGTTGTGCATGAATCCAATTTCATAAAAGGCAATTTTCTAATTGCCTTCTAGTTGACTTGCCTTGTTTTTGTGTGTATTAGAATCAGCTTTTGAAATGAGGATTATTTTGGTATTGTCGGTTGTTGGAATGCGTTAAACAGCGCTATCTGGTTTTGCAAACCGAAATGTTAATTTTGTGATGTCGACACTATTGGTTGTTGTAAGTGCTGCCAAAAAACAGTCTTTAATTAAGACCCGCAAAAAGTTTTTAAGCAGAAGGAGTGGGCACTTCTCTGAGTACCTCAATCCAGAATTATAGGTCACTCATGAATTCATTTTGATAGAATTATTTATCTGTAGCAGGACGAAAAATAGTCTTATGGCAGAAAAAGTGACCATTGCGAATAAATCGCTAAAAGTTGGAATGTATACTTCATCAGCATTTATACTAGAACTATCCATGCCCGGGGCTCCGCCCGAGTTCCGGTTTCTTTTCTCTTAAATAAAATTAAACATTATTTGAGTTATCATATAAAATGTATGTTTGCTTATATTTTTTCCTTTTTTTTTAAATACTTCTCCCGGGAAAGGCGAACCTATAACGCTTAAACAGCGCCCCGAGATGGTTGCAGATGCATGTGAAATTTATTATACAGGGTGTCCCAGTTAAGAAGGACAATCCTTTAAGGGAAGATTCCTGAAGTTATGCCGAATAAAAAATTGTATGGTAGGGGGGGGGGTCTATTTTCATCGTATTTTCCGTTATAGCCCATCAAAGTAGGTGACCTCTAATTTGGAGGTGTTACCACTTAAAACGCTATAACTTATAAACTATTATAGGTACACACATTGTTTTGAGCATTTTGAAAAGTAGCGCATAAAAGTCTAAAGCACTTCGGTTACATCTGTGCAGCTATAAAAAAGTTATGGCTCTTTAAACTCAAAATTTAATAATGTTTGCTTATCTATCAACGTACAAACTTTCAAGTTCATACGGCTAACGGTTCGTGAGTCCCCCCTTACTCCCCGCGACTCCTTTACTCCTGAGCAATTCTCACCCACCCTACGGACTAAGTTGGCCACATATCTATAAATCAGAAAAAAATCATGAAAATCGGACGAATGGTTCTCGAGTTATGGAGAAACGAACAAACGGACGTTGAATTTTATAAGTAGTATGGATGGATGGATGGATGGATTGCACTCCGATGGCTTGCACTCGGATTAAACGAACTTGTGGACTATAATAGGCCTTCCAATTAGTACTTCTCACAACCATGCATATGTTTCAGTTTTTATTTTTTGGGACAAGTGAAATGGTCCTACATTTTTTTGCCGATTGCGAAGTGCGATGCTCTCGGACGTTTGGCAGACGTTCAAGTGAGGTGATCGGAACGCTTTCCATGTAAAAACCCAGGAACATACCAAAATGATATGCATATGTTTTGCTGATTAAAAAAAAAAACATACGAAAAACTATAGCTGTTCAGGCTCTTTTGGGACAAACGTATAGGTACCTTTCAGCGTGGCTATCGGACTTCCGCAGGGTTGCGTTCTGTCTTCCCTACGTTTTATTACTGAAATGAACTGGTAACTGGATGTTTCTACCCACTTCTTCTTCTTCTTCTTCTTTTAAATTGGGCGGGGCCTATGAGAGAGCTAAGCTCGTAATTTTCTCTTCGCTGAAGAGTTAGTTCTTCGTTGTACTTTTGACCCTCCAAATTTAATTTCAGCGGTTGTAGCCATCTGTTTGAAGCTGTATTGAAAATAAACATGACAGTTTAAAGTGGTTGTCGTTTAAAGAACGCTTGTTAAGTTCACTCTGGTGGAGGTGGAGAAGCTAATGTCAATTTATCTATATACATATATAAAAATGAATTGCTGTTCGTTAGTCTCGCTAAAACTCGAGAACGACTGGATCGGTTTGGTTAATTTTGGTCTTGAATTATTTGTGGAAGTCCAGAGAAGGTTTAAAAGGTGAAAAATTGGACAAAGGGGCGTGGCACCTCCAATACAAAAAAAAACACTCAAAATCTTATATCTCGAAAACCACTGAATCGATTGAGTTCAAATTTACATACAATCTTAGGTATCGGCCCAGGAGTATTCCAGTGAAGATTGATCAAAATTAGACAAAGGGGCGTGGCACCGCCCATACAAAAAAAAAACATTCAAAGTCGTATATCTCGAAAACCACCAAATCGATTGAGCTCAAACTTACAGATAGTCTTAGGTATCGGCCCAGGAGTATTCCAGTGAAGATTGATCAAAATTGGACAAAGGGGCGTGGCACCGCCCATACAAAAAAAAACATTCAAAGTCGTATGTTTGTACAAAAAACATCTTCTATGGGGTGAAATTCCATGACGTTATAATCTCGATAACCGCTGGGCCGATTGTCAACATTTTTTTTATATTTTGTTTGTATTGCTGTATTTCAGGTAAATATAGGCAGAAAGAAAATTCCACCAAATCGATTTATTCTCATTTCTCGCATTTTACAAAAGAACATTATTATCTAAGACCTAAGCAATACAATTCCTGGGCACGGGTAAAGCCGGGCGGGTGCAGCTAGTTTACAATAAAGTTCTAGCGAATGTGAGGTTAAGTGAACCTCATTTTTTGTGAAAGTAGGTTTCGAGCAGCTATTTAAAACGATTAGGACAATACCTGTCTCTTTTATTGATGTAATTAAGTACTTCCCCATACTATATGATGGAAGAAGTTCCACATATTCTATTTCCCTATCATTCCTGCAACTTCCGCACGAAGTATTTGTTAAGATACCCAGTCTTTTGGCCATGTTTCCAATGATGGAGTGTCCGGGGATTATACCCCGACGATGACTCGAATTGGGTTTCTATGAAATGATTTTAGAATCGTTGATCTTTTAGTGTCAATTGCGGACCTCAAGCTGCGAGTTATGGTACAATTGGAAGTGTTGTTTCGTTATTATTTAGCCAGGTTCAATGCGACATTGTCAATAGGTGTGTTTTTATGAAACCTCGCCAGCCAGTGGTTGCCAGTAGTTGCCAGTTGAGGCTAATTTCACATGCTAATTAAAACAACAACTTGCTGGCAACAACTCTTGATTTCCTCCCCAGTCGGAGAGCGGCTGACTTGCAGCTGGCTAAATTCAAATCAAGCCTGATACATAATTCTTTTGAGAAGATTCCTGTTCACGTTCCATTCTCCGTCTTTGAGTCATCTGTAAAGATTGACATATCTTTTAAGACAGTACTAGAAGAGATCGAGTCCTCCCTGTCCGGTATACAGCCTATACATTTTTTTGTCAAAGTCATACCTTGGTTTTTATAGTCCGTGCGTGGCATAAGTCTGCTCTGATTAAAGATGTAAAGAATGCGCAAGTGACCGACCGAACCGATTCGGGCTTCTCTCTTAGTCTGAGAGCACCTTTGGCCGCCACGTTTTTATTTTATAGCTCGGTGGGTTGTAGGTTCAGCAGCGTTTCTAGTCCTAGTTGTGGTGTAGATTTTAGTGAACGTGTTAACTTATACCTATGCAAGCAATTCTTTGTGCCTTGTTCAGATTCTTGAGGTATTATTAACAGCCTCCCGCCAAACAAGAATTGGTCTTACAATCGCGGTGTTTAGTGGCAAACCCCACTTTTCCCCGAAAGCCTTTGTGCAGGCAAAAAAGCATTTAGTAGTCCTTTCTTCCTTTCCTCTGTATATTCCGTTTCCAGTTTAGTTTGGAGTTGAACCCGATTAGCGAACTTAGCACTGAAAGTCTTCAGGATGGTTTATAGTTCCATGAACCAGGTCTTTTATGATAAATCCTAGAATTGAAAATATTTATGATTCGAACCAAAGTGTTGACTTGCAAAAAATGATTGTTACTCTCAACTACAATTGAAAAAATTCGACTATAATTTTCCAACAGGAATTATCAGAGGCTATCCTCCAAATAGGGAGAAATGTCGTTACCCATCTCAACCAACCTACATTTAAAGCAAAATTGTCAACCTATAAGATTGCATCCAATCCTATAGCTCACACAAAATCAACCAACGACTTAAGACCTTTCAAAACTAAGCAAGTACTGCAAGAATAGGTACTCCAGATGTGTCCCCTTCTTGCTAATCAGTTACACAGCCATATTCAATTAATGGCAATCAAAACCTAGTAATTTGTTAAAATTAAGATCCAACTGCAGTAACAATAACCCTCAGCCTCACTACGAAGTGCTCTCTCAACAATCAGCTCACGTAACAAATTTCCTTCAACAAAATATAACAACAGAAGTACGTCACATCTCTCTGTATCAAAGTATCTCAATCATTGTCTCTAATCTAATTCTCTTTGCCTCGAAAATAAGATACCTTATTGTCCATTCAAAGCCTTCGAATTAACATAATTTGATATACAATGGAAATTGGTTTACCATAACCTTGCCACAAAAAAAAAAGAAAAAAACACAAAATTCCTGTGATGTCCTGATAGCAATTTTAGAAAAAAAAAACGAACCATTGACTTGTCGCCACCAGGTCCCTAATCCCGATTGTTAGACTATGATTACCAATGGAGGCGGCATGCAACTCAATGAAAGAGCCAGAAAACATATGGATATCCAATTTGAAACGGCGCGCTCACAAAGAGCCTATTCCGCCCTCGATTCAAACCTTTGGATACGTGACTGAAAGTTCAAATCAGAAACGTAGGCACTCTATACTATATACCGTCTACCGTCCTGCTCCTCCTGATCCTGAGTGAGAAACATCATTCTCTGATCCGAATCTGATGAAGGCATTTGCAGCATGATTGCGAATGGAAGTGCCACTCTACATGATACACTGATGCGGTGGTGGTAGGAGGTTGGCATTGGACTGGGCTGGTGTTTGAAAAGAGAAGCAGGATGAAGAAGAAAAAAAAATAATGCAAACACATAGCCAAGGACACATCCACATGACTTCTTTATTAATGGCGAGGAAAGTTGCCCACGAGAGCAGATCCCATAAGTGAATTAAGTTAAATTTTATTTATGAATTTGTTTATGACAATTACGGAGCTCAAAATTAATTGCTGCATTCGTGCAGTGGCAGCAAATGCCAACAGGCGGCGGAACCATAAAATATTTAATGGCTTTGTGACTCTCAGTCTCAGGGAACGGGTGATATGAATGACTGTGCGTGCCACATGGCGCGTGATGTGTTTGTGTATGTGAGGGAGTCCGATTTTTATTTCCTCGATTTTTTTTTTTTTTTGTCAAATTCTATAAATGCGAATGGATTTTTTTTTTAATTCATGCACCAGAAGGGTCTGAACTGTTGACGTATGAAGGCAATTTGAAGTTTATCGATTGACTGGGAATGATACATCAACGAAGCTGAGATATTGATCCTTAAAGGCTTAAAAAACTATGCTTGGACATATTTCTCTTGAGAAACTTCAAAAGTTTGCCATAATAAAATAGAGCACGTTTTTAAGGGAAGCAGCTACCCTAAACTTTAATAATTCGCTTATTTATTGGCTTGACCTTCAATTCAAGAGGAACTACGCTTACGGAAGTAGTACGATTTTGATGATTGCCAAGCAGTGCCCGTGCGTCGCTAGGGATATACATTATGCTGTACCCAAACAACCGAATTAAGGCGCTTTCTCTGGACAGTTATCCTCACGAATATAATGTCAGATGTTCGCAGGGAGAGAGAAAAGAACTTCGTCATATCATCATCATTTTCAAATATCCCGTCTATTCATTACAAGGGTATAGTGGGTGTAGGATGACCAAGTGGATCTTTCGCCACTGACTATAAATAATCAAGCACTATCCCTATATGGGAAGATGGGAGATGTCGGACTTGAACCAACCATCTAATCCTGGAGGAGAAATCAGATAAATGAGAAGAACCTTAGATGTTAATTTGCATTTGCAGAAACCCCTCGCTTAATGGTCCAACACACCAACATTGACTTTATTTTTGCACAAAGGTTTCACAACTAACCTTAAAGAGCTTCCTCAATTGCTTTTCGCATATTTTGTATAAGATGTCTGTGATAATTTTCTAGGCAACAAATCGTGCAGTGTTAGTAAGTTCTGGGAAACGTACCTTTTCGTGGGAATTTTAACGATTAAAAATCGTCCCGAGCCAAAAAAGGTAACCAAATACTACCACATTGTTATTCAGTGGGAAATTTGATTAGTTAAATGAAATAAAGATATATAATCACCTGTTAACCCGCCAATGGTGATGCAAATTTGACTTTGATCAATCAATCACAGACCGGGTTTTCCAACTGAAGATTTTTCGAAACGTGTTACTAATAGTTCATGTTTTTTTTTTATTTATGCTCTTTGACAATAAAACAAAGATATTTAATCAATTTAAGCTCTTTTATTTCAATATTACAATTCTAAAAACATTTTTAATTAGAGCATTAAAAATAACAATGTTTTTAGTAATACATTTTTTAAAATTAGGAAAACAATAAAAAATCACATATTCATAAAGGAAAATAACGTTTTTTAGTCTTTCGACATATGGAACTTTTACAAAATGAACAAAATACACTATAAAACAATAAAAAAAATAATCAAGGTAAAACAATACGAATAATAAAAAATTATTTTACTTACATAAACGGTGACGCACGGTCTCACGCACCGGGTTAGTAAAAAAAATACACAACGTGTGCTCACTACGCAGTTTTGACGTCAACTGATGGTGGGGGACGTGCAATACGGCAGCTACTCGAAATTGCAACAAAAAACAATGACGGAGAATAAAGTTCTTCGCATTTTTTTAACACACCCGGTCTCACAGACCAGTACGTCACCATTGGCGGGTTAATGCATTCTTTATTATTATGTTTCAGGGGGCCATTTTTTTGTGGTTATTAATGCCATATATGAGCGATAAGAAACTTGAACCAACTGGTACAATTTTCTCTTCGCTCAAAGATCGCAAAACCAAATCCCCACTAACTTCACTTCATTGCATTTATTTTAAATGCTCCATTTCTGTGTTTCGTTCTTTACTTACATTTTTTATTGATTCATAGGGTATACTGTATATAGATTGAGGTTATGTATGGAATAGCACATCGGATAAATGGCCGCCACGGCTTTGCGTACTCTTTTATTGAAATTTTCTATGACCGTTTCGCATAAATGTGGCTGAATTCCCAATTCCCTCTTTCAGAAAGTAAGGATTAGAAATTGAGACATTAGAGATTTCTTGGATTCCCCGGAAGTAGTAACTTCCAAGTGTTCTGTTCCTCAAGTGACAGACTTGGGCAGTGACAGAGAAAGTGAGGTGTATCCTCGTGGACTTCTTCATCCCCGCAGCCTCTAAAAATGTCGTCATTCTTGAGATTTAGTTTCATTGTATGGCTTCTTAGAAGGTTGTGACCGGTGAGGGCGCCAACCAACTTGCACAGCGATATTTTGTCATATCGCAACAGTTTGTTGGTCCTGCTTTTGTTGTACTCTGGCCACATCTTCCGTGATATGTCACAGCTGATTAGTGTTTTCCACCTGATATTGGCTTTCATTCGGATCTTGTATTCCACTCGCTCTCTGAGACTGGCAGATTGGTGGTTTGATCTACTGAAGTACCTGGTCTAGGTCCATTGCAGAACCTTTTCTTGCCAGTTCGTCAGCCCTCTCATTGCCGGTTATGTCCCTGTGTATAGAAACCCAGCAGAGAACCGTATTATGCTGCGAGCCAAGAGCCTTGAGCTCTTCCCTTCCTTCCAGAGTGTCTAAGAGTGTTTACTTGAAACTAGAGGTCCCCCAGAGTGTCTAAGATCACTAATTGATCCAGTCTCCCTGAATTTTTCAATTATTCTCTCCAGAGTTGATGGTTTTGAATTACTATGACGGCCATATTTTGTTCGAAAATTGCGGACTGTATAGCTGACAAACCTTCATTATTTTTAAAATATTGCTCAACAGTGAAAATGCGTTGTGCTTTCATATAGCCCTCCATTTTTACTAACCCCGAACTGTCAGCTGTCACATTTTTATCTTTTTTTTGCGTTGGCATCACTGTACTATTAAATGGCGCAAAACTTAAATTTCGCACGAATTATGGGACACCCTTTGTAAAGTTGACAGTGATCTACGTCAACTGTGGCAGCTATTTAAAAAAGGTGTTTTTTTTTCTGTTTTTGTACTTACAAAATTAACGCAGTGCGGAAATTATGGGAATTTCAACAACATGCCGAAGAAAAAAAAACACCATCCCATTCTCATACTAACACTACCTCATACTCTCGGATCACATCACAGCTAAAAGCATGACACCTCACAGACACAGCAGCCTTTTTGCTCAACTGACTCTGTCGGAAAGGTGATAAAATTTCACCAATGCAATTAGTGTGACAGTTTGGATTTTCCACAGCCATTATTATTTGGCCAGCTAGCGAGTTGTTTACGCAACCACCTCACACCGACAATAAGCGCAGCGCGTCCAACCATACCAAACGCACTATAACACCCATTGTAATGTGGTTTCTGTTATCTGTGTTGAATTTTACCAAATCAATGTGCGAATTCAGCCGATTTGTGTATTGAAAATAAATGTTGCGGCTAACAACTGTATGAGTAGGAAGGAAAGAAGGCCGGCGTAGTGTGTGATTTCAGGTCCACCCATTCACCGGAAGATGAATATTTGAATACGTATAGACGCGTTTGCATTGAAACCGATATGCACTACAGTGCACACTCTCAACTCAATTGCTGTTTAGTTGCCTATCGCAAATATTTGGGAATTATTTCAACTAAAGGAAGGTCCTACTGCTGCGGATGGTGTGTGCATTTTTCTAACGCAAACCATGCTTATGTATAGACAGTAGGTACCTGGGGCAATTGGGGTCCTTAATTTGAAAACATGCAAGCATTTTGTTGGTTAATCTCATGCGGTCTGTAATTAAACAACAGAAACTGGATGAAAGTGACCAAATTTGGATAATTGCTTGTATAGTTCGAAATGTATCATTAATTGGAGTTTGAATATGTGTAGGTATGCAGAATTTAAGCATAAACTTTAAAAATAAGTTCATAAACCAATCTTCGTATGTGTGAATTTTGGGGTACACTCAGACTCACTTGCCATACGTTATAGGTTTGGAGGTTCTCAAACATGTCTATAATGTTTCTTATAAAGCACAAAGCACAGAGCACATAGCGGACCTATATCGCGATATTTGGTGACCTTCATGGTCAGCATCTTAAGTCCGCCCAAACACCTCAACATAATCTGACAAGGCTTTGTGAACATAATGCCCTGAATCTGACCATTTTTTGGTTGTTCAGTAGAATCATTCCAATACGGTGAAAATCGTCATTTATCATGCCTCTGTATAGTCTATACCCGAGTTTCCCAAAGTGCTCTGCGGAAAGATGGGAAAAAATATGACTAGATAATTTTGTGCTTCTGAAATTTGGTCATTTTGTTCGCAGCAATGGAATTTGTGTACAGATTACATAGTACAAAAATGAGTAAAAATAAATCGTGTACTCCAGAAATTCAGAGCTATCAAAATAGAAACGAATCAATCAATCAATCGCGTTGATAGCGAAAAGATTTGGTTGTTCTACGAAGCTTGTTTTCGGGGAAATACAAGTTTCTAAGAAGACCGGAAGTTTTAAGAACCGCAAAAGGATGGAAATTGGACGCAAAACTACTCCAAAGAAAGGTTTACCGGACAAGTAGAGCCAATCCATTTTTGATGTCCATAAAAAATAGGGAGATTGTTGCACCTAAACTCCATCAAGAACTCACGGCCAGGCGATGTGTCGTAGAACAAAATCCTCCTGGGATGCATATTCCACAAGAAAACACATTATGACAACAAAACCTAATGAAGAGCCGGAATTTCGAAAGAATCCACTTACGAAAATCGTTGCAATTTTGGAAAAAAGTTCTTTGGGGTGTCAAATCCAATTTCAATTTCTATATTTGGATCCGATGGAAAAGTGTATGTAAGGTCCTCCACACAAAGAATGGCAGCCAAAGTACACACTTCAGACCATAAAACATGGAGGAGAGAAAGTAATGGTGTGCAGTGCATTCTCTTGGTTCGGTGTTGGTCAATTACTTGTATAAAGGTCGACCCTTGATCAACACGCTTATAAAAGCATATTAGAGAAAACACTTTTTTTATACATGCCAGTAACATAATGATTTCTAATACCACAACGTACCTTCACATGTTCTGCGGAGAGTGAGCAATAGCTTACAGATAACAAAATAAATGTTTTGGATTGAGCCGAGCAAAGACCCGACCAGAACCCATTTAAAAACTTGTGGGCCAACATCGAAAGAGCATTAAAAGCTAAAAAATAAAGAAATGCTGAAGAGCTTTTCGAAAACATTAACTGGAACTATATACCAATACCACCATAATTAGGATTCCGGATGGGCGCAGTGTCTCAGTGGTCAGTGTGCTTGGACTACTGTACGAGGGTCGCAGGTTCGATCCCCGGAAAACACAAATTACATCTTAAGGTTTTGTCCACTGCGCCACCTCTCGCGAACGTCTGACAAACATCCCAAAGTATAATTGTCCTGAAAAAAACTTCTCAATTCAGCCGTTCGGTCTCGTCATAAAATTGTAGGTCCTTTCCATTCGTCCCAAAAAAAAAATGCCAACTATTTTTCTTTCATTTAGATAGATTTTTATTGATTTTATTAAAGTATTCGACATTATCCTGTTAAAAAAGTGGACATTTTTTGACTTCCTCATTGAATATTGAGATGGACTTGTTCACTCAGATGATCATACTCAAAATGCGAAATTAAATTATTCTTTGTTTAAAAATACTGTCGTCTATTCTGGTGTCCCTCAAGGTAGCCACTTTGGTCCACTTTTGTACCTGTATCCATAATTTGTCACTGATGTTAGAAAATAATGCCTTAAGATGGAACTATGCCCTACATAGCTGGTTTAAAAAAAAATAATTTATAATAACTTAAACCAGCCCCCATCGAAAAGTATTTGTGTCATTTTAGTACCTAACCTACATAATCGCAACACTAACCCCCAACAATAAACACGCTCGACTGCGACACTTTCCACTAAGGGTGAGTGATGCGAATATTCGCTGTCATAGTAAAGTTAAGATGTAGATGGCGTTACTTGTCTCCGGATGACTTGCTACCGGATGAGTTGCACCCGACCCGAAATCTAGCAGCTTACAAATTGTTACATATTTATTTATTTAACTTAGGTACATTTTTATCCCAAACGTCCGCCTTTGTGCACAATCAAATTGTCAACAAACAAAATATTTTTAATTGTCAGCTGTTAATTTTCAAAAATAACTTCGCGAAAATTAACGAAAACGACATACTGAGACTGCCAAACTCTAATTTTGTTGTCACACAGTTTCTTAAACCTAAACGAATGTGAAAAAGAAAACGTTAGGAGTTACATGAGGCAAATGTTCGCTTTCGCGTGATTTCTTTCGTTTGTTAATATGCGAAAGTGTGTTTCGTTTCAATTTTTACAGAATCCCACCCCAGGTCTTAGATTGGCAGACGTTTATGAAAACTCCCTATGCTGGGTATACTCGGTATCATTTTCAGCAGACATACTCAATTTTCATGATTTATGAGAGGAATTTTTTAAATTTTCAGTAACTTTAGGACACAAAATACGCTACTGTTTGCACAAAAAAAAATATTTTTCTTTCAGCTGAACTGTCAACCTGAAAAAATTCAACATGGCATTATGACAGCTTGATGAAGGGTCAATTATTATTTCACCTCCCGCCATTTAGAATTTACTTTTTTGCTTATTCACGCGTATTCACACTTTCACAGATAGTAAAAAGGGAGGGCATTTTTATTTCAAAACTGGATCTATGGAACTCTCTTTTTTTGTCTCAGCTGGCGGTCTATTATATCATGTACCTAGTTTGTGATCTTGCTAAGCCAATTAACGTTCCTCCTACCTCCTCGCTCAGGGGAACGGTTATATTTTTCCAGTTGCACCAACTATTTGGTTTTATTTTTATTTTTACAGACAAGTTGGTAACGTCACGTCTGTGTAAATCCGTTCAAAACACATATTTATGAATTGCTATGAATGACGTTTTTTTTGTCACTGCACTACATCTATCGCAGATTCCTCTTAAAGTTATTTTAAATAAAAATACAAAAAAAAATTGTATAAAATGTATTTACAAAAAAAAGCAGATATTATAGGCATGCGAACATGTATATACATATTTTTTTAATAGAAAAAAACAACAGCTTTGTCGATCTTATTAAAAAAGAACCATTATTTATCTATAGATAAAATTAAAATATAAAAATATATGGACCCTTACTGACAGCTGGAAACGTTATTAAATCAACAAACAAAACCGAACGTGTGACGGATAAAATTTTCAATGGACAAATGTCCAATCACCAAAATGGAAACTGGATATCTGTAACTGATTGCGGACATCCTTTTTTTTTTTTTGTTGGTTTATGAGAAATGTGAAAAATGGCGCAATATTTCAGAAATACTCACGGATAATTGTAGTTATATTTTTTAGGTATGCAGTGTGCCATGAAGTTATACGATGAAAAAATACAACATTACAGACAGGTTCTAAAATTACAATCGAGCTATACATATACACAGTCGTATCATCAAATAGACAATCTGTCGTTAATTAAATTCATCCATTTAAACAGTGTGGATGTTGTAAAAATTATGAACGCAAATAATGGTATCCGATAATAAATGTTGCAGCGTATTTTTTTTTTTTTTTTTGTAATTAGTGCACAATACCTTTGAGAGATTTATTTGCAAAGTCAAAATTTACTTTTGTAAATTGTATAAAATATATATGAATTTGGTAAACTGATAAAAAAAATACACGTCACTGCTCAACAGGACATGAAACGCTATAGGTACTCCTAAAGAACGGGGAATAATCGTTTCGATTTTTATGCGGAATAATTCGTGGGTGGTGTTGGCACAAAGACTATGATGTTTAGCCATTCGCCTAGAAGACTATGAGACAACACGAAAAGCTGCCAGATCTGGCCAAAAACTACACCTTATCCACCGACCCCATCTTCCCCGCAAAATCTTTATATGTATAAAAAAAGGTTGGACCGATTTGGTAGTATTACAGAAAGTAGTGCAATAATGCTATACGAATTCATTTTGAGTATTATTTTTATCTCAGCTTACTTAGGTCCTTACTAAAGGTGGCGCTACAATCCGAGGTGGACCTGGGCCTCAACCAACAAGCGTCACCAGCCAGCACGATCTTTGGCCAGCTGTCTCCAGTTGCGCACGCAAAGTTGGCTGAGGTCCCCTTCCACTTACGTGAGCCAGCAGAGTCGCGGTCTTCTTCTACTGCGCCGTTCCTCGTGTGTGGATTCGAAGATCTTCCCTGCCAGAGCATTCACGTCCATTCGCTCTACATGACCCAGCCACCTCAGTCGTTGGACATTCATTCTTCTGGCTAGGTCGATGACGTTGTATAGGCCGTACAATTCGTCGTTGTATCTCAACGGGTCAGCTAGTTTGAAATACAAATCCTCTAAAGTGTGAAAATGCAAAATCAATAAATTCTATATGGCAGAAGGTGCAATAATAAATGAACTGTCAAATGTATCAGGAATGCGCCTTTTGAAGAGTTTTTCTTTTTAAGAAGCAGAGCCTGAACTGTCAAAAAAAAGTTCATGTTTCTTTTTTAGCTCAGACACATCAGGGCTCAAAATGTGTGCTTCTTCTTCCGTTCAGAGAATGAGAATGAGCGCGCTCGATGGGCTCAGAATAAATCAACTGAGCAGACTGAGTAAAAAGCTTTTTTTGCACTTACAGTCACATTTGACAAAAAATAAAAATATGACAGCCATGTGCCCAATCTTCACTGGAACACTCCTGAGTCAATACGTAGATGTTTTTTAAGTATGGGCGGTGCCACGCCTCTTTGTCCAATTTTGACCTATCTTCACAGGAAACACTCCTGGGCCAATACTTAAAATACTTAAGTTAATCTGTAAATTTTAACTCAATCAATTTGGTGGGTTTCAAGATATACGATTTTTGTACGTGCGGTGCGACGCCCCCTTATCCAATGTTGACGAAATGTACTTTTCATCCTATTCTCATACCTACCAAATATAGGTACACAAAAAATTTCATAACAATCGGTCCAGCCGTTTCGGAGGAGTTCGACCACTGTGTTAGTGGCACAAGATTTTTTATATATTAGATGTAGTGTTAAAGATTGATTTATGTATTCAGAAAAAGTATGTTAACAATCTGGCAACGTCGAGACGAAACCGAAAAAAGATGGAAAAGAAGAGGAGAGAAGCAAGTTTGGAAGAGAGAGGAGGAGTTGAGATTTTTGGCTGCGGTGTGACGGATCGTTCTGGAATTGACTCGGGGAAAAACAATTAAAAATCGCTATATATTTCTTTAAATTTAAAAATAACTGAATATTTATGAAATAAATTATATTTTATTGACTACTGAAAAGGGAGTTCGTAGTTCTTCTTTTCGAGGCGAAGCACGCGAAGTTTTGGGAATGTTAGTTTCTATATGCTATACGGTTTCTCTATAACAAGTATTTATTAGTTTTGTGCAAATAATTGATCTAGTACTTTTCTAAACAAATCTGTTTGTAATTACATTTTGGCAGCACTGTATTAATTGTTCTGTCATTGTCAATTTTACTAAGTCATACAAATGTCAATTATGAAAGCCAACTTTTAGCGCAAAATTTTAACCTCAATAAATCGAAGAAATTTATAATGAATCGGTGCGTTTTTAATTATTTTCTGTTGATTAGAAAAATTCTCAAGTGTAAGTGTCTCGAAAATATACATGTAGTTTGTGGGTCTAGCCGGCCCCGTAGCAGCCGTTTTTCTGAGAAATATCGCAGCTGTGGTTGAAGATTTTGGTGAGAACCGCGGAGTATCAACCACAGACAACGCATGTGCCACGCAATTGGACATCAATCGGTGGTCTACAGAGCTATGTTCAACGACTTTCTCCTTTCTCAATTGGATAAATAGGGTCTGGGAGAACATCCAACAGGATGCAGGAACGGCCCATACTGCACGAGCCACAACCAAAATTCTGAGGGCTTCGTTTCTTAGTCAACTAATCTCTCGTTTTGCCAATTTCCACTGGCCAACAAATCGCCTAATTTAGCCGTTGTCAAACTTCTTTTCGTGGTGTTTTTTAAAGGAACCTTAGAAGCCTTCGAAGAGAATATCCGTCAAGAATGCGAGGACTTAACACTTTTGTCATACACACCAACGACAACCATATCCATTATAAAAGCCGGCGACCATCCTTACTTCTGGATATCTGGAAGTTATCGTGTCGTGTAGTATTCATAGCGATCGGTGCACAGTTTAGTTTAAGTTGTTGTCAGTCTTAGGCCCAGCCCAATGCACACGGAGCAACTAAAAAAAAAACCGATCAGCGATGCGAATTGGCATCTAGTTTGCTTTGAGTTATAGCCTGTGTATTGTGTAATCAAATTGGACAACGCACACGACGCTACTGGTTGAAAACTCGTTTGCGATTCACAAAAAACAGTTTGTAACCAGTCGTCTGTTGATTTGAATGTCGGGTTGCCTATTGAGTTCAGTTTCTAGTTTGTCGAAGATGGGCGAACAACAGACCAACCTGTTGCTGGTGGGGGAGGTTGAAAAACATCTTATTCTGTACAATTACCACCTTGAACTAGAGATTTTGGTTGGTGATGACTTGATGAGTTTTCTCGTGTGTGGAGTCAAGTCACTGCTGAGTCCGTAACTGGCCTGTAACCCGAGTTGCCAACCGGTTTAGCTTTTTTCCAGTTGCTCCGTGTGCATTGGGGGTTAGCCTCTCCATATCTACCTACTTGTCTAAATAAAGATATTTTTAAGAAATAAATTGTCTATCTAACTCGTTTAAGGCATCAAAAAAACATTATCCAAAAGTAGAACCAAAGTTTTTCATTCATAAAAAATGATGGCAAGAACGTCGGCGGTGACAACTATAGCTCTTGCGTCATATCGTACCTTAACTTTCTTTTTATGTTACCTCAGTTCATGTGAATATCTGATTAATTTTCCGAAAGTTTTACTGAACTGAAAAGCTTATCAATTTAGTAGTTCGGCTTCGGATACGTCTAATGGTGCCATGCATAAATGTAGCTTAAATTCGATTTTTCCCTATACCTTAGGTTACAAGTCTAAAAATCAGTAGATATTTCAGACATAAGCCTGGTTAGACCACACCACAGACACCGTGGTATATAGTGATTTCCCAACTCCTTTTGTCGGGTCAATCTCAGCGCACTACATGCTTGATATTTATGTTTATATGATTCATTTTAAGTTCGTAACCTACCTTCCAATCGTTTTTCATACAATTTCCATCTGCAATAAAAACGTTCCTACCCTGAGGGTAAAAATCTCCTCACATTTTTCATCCTAAAAGAATTTATCATCGCAACAGGAAAAAATATATATATTCCCATCACGTTACGAATTTGCCAAGTATACTATCACAGCCTCGAGGCACGCTTAATTATGCAGCCTGTATCTGACTTCCAAAATGCACTTCAGTCCAATTTAAACAAGCATTTTCCATTCAACTCCAGATCTGCAGAAAATTGCACGTCGGCCGGGTGAAAAGAAAAATCTGGGCCCCAATAATTACATCCTTCCATCAGGTGGGCGAAATTTTCATAAAACTATTATCCGCCTTGAAGCAACGCAGTAGTTTATTCAATCTCTTGAAGAAACTTTGATAGTCGCAGCTCGCGGGCATACAAATAGTTATTGGATGCAAAAAAGACAAATTCTCCCCTAGGCTATATCTTTAGTCATTCACGTCACATAATGATGCAAATCCGGGCGGCGGCGCGCGGCGCATAATTATAATCAGGAGGCCACAACAATGCGAAGCACAAGGACATCAGCAACAACAACAAAAAGAAAGTCGAATTGATGACATTAATTAGTGGAAATCATTGACGCAGAACAATGATGTTGTGTGGACTTCCCGTCGCGTCGAGCAAATACAATTCAATACAATACAACTCGCCGGAGACTGCCCAATGACGGATGAGTGACTTGGGTGGTTGAGCTTTTGGACTGATATAATAATTGCTAGCTGGACGTCCCGAAAAATCGAATCACCATTATCTATGATGCGGTTAGGCTATAAAACTCCATATTACAGTTTTCTGCGATTACTATGCGCGGCGTGTGTGTGTGTGTGTGCTGTGTCTCGACTGAATAGGATAATGGGTCATCATTTACGTCGCATCCCATCCGCATTCCTCTAATAATGATGAGTGAACGATTTTCGGTCATAATGATGCGAATTATTGCGGTTCGTTAATGATGGATAGGCAGCGACCACAAACCATGTTTTGTTACATGGTCCTTCGATGTAAAAAGGATGCTGATGTTTATCGATTGTAATAACAAAAGAGTGAGAATACCAACGCGCAACCATAACATTAATATGAAAAGTGGATCGGCTGACTGACAAAGTGCTAATGAATATTATTATGGTTGCGGTCCAACCCATAATAGTCAACCTTTCTAAAGGCGATTTTCATGTTCGTGTACGTGTTGAATTTAATTTAATAAATCGGTTGATAATTGGAAATTATGATTGTGGATTTGTCATACTTTGCATAATGCAATAGGTTAGGCTCTTACTGTGTTTTGGTATGCCCTATAATCATGAAGAATGCTTTTTTAAACTTTTGAATAATTCGTATAGACCAATGAATGAAGCGACATTTTGGAACAAGTTTTAAGTTTAAAGGTCTATCATTTTACATTTACCGTTTTTTATGTAACACTCATGTTGAGCTGGCGGTAGACATTTATAGTTCACTGTCGTGCATAAAGAGATTTTAAAGTTATATAGGGCGCGCCATCTGTTGGTATGGTGTTAATAACAGCGGTTTGTCAGATTATTTATATCTTTCCATTCTTTAATATCCAGCATGCATTTTGTCACACTGACGCACCCGATCGTTCCAATTTTTTGATCACCCAATTCTCTGATGCATATACCTACTTAAATCTATCGAGAAGCCCTATGGAGCTATAGCATTAAGTTGCCATGACTTGTAGTATCGATGCGAGGAAGAAGACAGAGACCCCCCAACTAATGTGCAAGATTCGTTAGCAGCTCGTAAGCTCTACGGGCAAAAGAAAAGGGGAGAAATGTTTGGCCTCGCTCAAGACTTCTTTGAACTGTATTGGTAAGTGATGAGAAATTTAACTTTTTGTGGGTGTATTCAGGGGGAGGAAGGGAAAAAGGAAAAAAAATCGGCTACAGTGCTATTCCGTGGTTTTTAGAATTTTTGGTTTAAATAATGCCTCATGCTCAGCTCATGCCTCATGACACTAGGCGTGTTTTTTTGTATTCCTATATAGAATATAGACCTACGAGTAGTTAAAATACAAAAAAAAGCGCTTTACTGTGACTTGTCAGCACTATGCTAGTTAGCATTTGCCTTTTTAGATTTGTTGTCAAATTAATGTTAGTTTGACACAATTGTTAGCACTTTCGAAAACATTTAAATCGTAGATTGGTAGCACAGTTTTTATTTGGACTAAGGCATATTTAAGTCACGATGATTATCCGGGCTAACGAATCCTCAAGGCCGGCCTTAACGATCTAGGCACCCCGGGCGAGTCATGCATTTGGCGCCCTTTTATATTTCATTAAAATTTAAAAAAACCTATTTTCAATTGTGTATCATATTTATCATTAAATTAATAGAAACGTGTAGTTAGTCACGAAACATATTTGAATGATAAAAAAAAATAGCAAACAACTATGTTCTTATTTCTCTAACATTTTTGTCAGCAAATTCTTTGATAAGACTGTCATACCCAGTTGCAAAGTGACCCAAAATTGGACACTTAAGTTTTACCTTCTCGTAACTCTGACAGGTGGCAAGCTACTTTTTGTGGAAATTAAAATATATCTATTTTGTGTTTGTTGATTTAATTCTAAAAATATAACAATTTGTAAATATGGATTAAAATTATGATTTCGATTTTGGAAGTGACTGTGAATAATGGCGAATTGTTTAGTGGTGTAGTTTTACGTTATTTTCACTTAAGTTAGGCGATTGTAATAACAAATCCCTTTGGGGATCACAATCCATATTTAAATTCAAATATACATATTATCAAATTATGTTGTAGAAGACATTTTTTGTAAGTGCTGCCAAGTTTTTTGTACCATTTGACGTGAGTATTTTGAAATCACTGTGAAACACAAAAAAGTGACACTTATCTGGTTTTCTCCACTCAAACTTTAACTATTCTTCAGTGAAGACTGTAAAACTGGGCATAAAAGTCTAGGTTTTCTGCAATTTGATTTTCAATGGACAGTGAGTCCAAACAAGCTAGTTACCCTTGTTTGGGACATTGTAGACCGCAAGCACGTTTTTATAAACTTTAGTTTACTACTAAAATAAAAGTCTGGTCGCCGCAAACATTTAATAGCTAGTTACACAGCTAATTGAAACGTCAAACGAAAACTAGTTGGTGTCTGGTATGAATGCATCGGCGCCCGACATCCGCCCGCACGGAGACCATTGCGGGAATTGTGTCAAGATTTCGCCGGGTGAAAGAAATTTAATTTTTTTTTCTTCTTTTTATTTATAATAAATGTTCATCAAACTAACCTATGTGTTTATTTTTGCAAAAAAAAATCTTTATAGAGAGTAAATAAGATAACTTTGAAGGTAAGAGGTCTCACAGACGTATGTTTATGGACGATGTAACAATGAATATAATTTATGAATCTATAGGATTAATGACGCTACTGGATTGAAAAATGCTCACTTCAGAAAAATAATTATTCGAACTTTCCCCCAAATAAAACACCTCAAGCGCTCCGGAAGTGTTGCCCGTTATTCTAAACATATAAAAGGCTTTTTAAAATAGACTAAATAGGCTCTTTGGTCCCTCAGTGCGCCTCTCTTTCGCCCCACATAAGTTAGAAAGGAATACGACAAGACAAGCAACACAATGACAGGTCGTGGTAGATAAATGCTGAGTACTCAATTCATACTCACTCCTACAATATAAGTTCATATAATTTAATACGCTGAATTTAGTTTAGTTTAGTTTTTCTTTAAATCGATAGATAGATTCAAATTCAGTGTAGTTAAGCTGACGCGCGTACACTTCGGCGCCCTCCAGGTGCCGGCGCCCCCGGTCGCCCACCCCTAAAGCCGGCACTGCGAATCCTATATAGGATTGCGTGTTGTTTGCGTGTTTGTATGGAAAGTTCGTTAAGCTCATATAATTTTGAAAAAAAAGCACGCCTATTTTAAACGCAATTGCGGTAATATGGCCTTTTAGGCAATTTTTTGCTGCACATTATTTGCTGGATTTGGGCTAGTCATTGAAGACTGCGGCGAATCTAGGCTTGCAAGCATAGGTTGCAATCACTCTAATCAAGCTTTTTTGATTAGTTTTGTATTTAACAAAACGAGTAGTTCAAATCGTTTAATATTATTTGGAATTTTCTTTGAAACTGCTCTAACCTCTTTGCAGTACAATTAAAAAGAAGATTTCAGTAAAAATTACTTTTCAGAGAACAATGTGATTTTATACAATGACAAGTGCAAAGTTTGACATTCATGAGTAGAATTGATAAATACGATAACTAGCGGACATCCTTGTGTAGACATTGTATTATATATAATGTAATTTTAAATAAAGGAAAATATCAATAAATTAAGGCCCTTATTGTGATTGTCGATCAGCGATCGTCACGACAATTGTCGATTGCGTCGATTGATTTTAGCTATTCGTATGCAATTTTGTTCACTTCCAAAAGAAAGCATCGACGATCGACCAGACATTTGTAATCGACTACAAGCGACAGTCAAATCGACAAATATCAATCGCAATCGACAATCACAGGTTGCCTATGGATCGACAGTTGTCGATCAACGATCAACTATCGACACTCACAATAGGGGCCTAATTTATAATTCGTGATTGTTGATATGCTTAAACATAGGTTATTTTGACACTGACAGCGGGGTATATTCAGCTGGTTTTGAAACAGCTGTCCAACATTGTCTTGCTAATTCGTCTGCTTTCTTATTGCCTGGAATGCCTTCATGCCCCGGAACCCAGCAGAGAGATAGCTTATGCTGTGTACTTAAATACGGCTATGGTTTGCATGCTAGGTATGAGTCCGTCTCTATATTCTTCCCTGCTAGGATAAGCGCTCGAGGTCTTGTATATATGGCATGATGTAGTCCGTGACAGATACACGGTAAAGTATTTCTGTATAAGATCATCGAATGAACCATTTCGTTGAATTTCCAATTTACTGATTGACTGATTCTTATGGCTCTTATACAATACCATCCATTACAATTTAAAGGTTAAAGCTCCTCCAACAAATTTGTTAAGATTCGCCCTTTCGCCATTCGCCACCCGCTTACCTCAAAGAGTCCTTCAAAGTAAGTTTCACCACCACACAACATAACTTTATTCAAAATTAACCTTACACGACAGTTGTAAGTGAACTTTTATCCCTCGCACGAGTATATCCGTATCCACCGCACATTCGCACTTGAATTTGCTATATGACCATTTCCCGATCAATCATTCACTGTATGGGGGAGTCAGTCAGTCAGGCATTTGAGCGAAAAACCAAACCAGGATTACGGGGAAAAATCATGGCAAAACTAAGTTTCTTACATTTTCCATAATTTGGCTTTATTAACTTTTCACTCATCCATCATCGTTACGTTCTGACAAGTGCAAGCAGCGACATGGGTTTTTTTTTTATATGGATGAGTATGTGGGTGTACAACACTGGTACACTGGCTCGGGTGGATATGTAGTTGGAATGTAGACCGCCACAGTTGCAATTATGATTTCATATCCTTTTTTTTTCTCATTTTGATAATAGAGTTGTTTGGGTGTAAATCCTTAGATTTAGGTACGTAATTGCACACCGACACCGCACATTGAATTCAAACAATAAAAATTAAGACTTTGTCACCACTTTTGGGGGTTTTACAAGAAAATTTATTGAAAACTTAAGATCGGTTGAACTATTCGCCAAAATGATCGCGACAAAAAATAGGCAGAGAAAAAACCGAAAGCTAGCTGGCTTTTTTTTTTAAGTTGAAGTTGTTTGCGGTTTTACATATATGAATTAGTAAGAAAAAAAACGTAGTAGATGTAGTAGATTTTTAGACTGTGGTTTTATTACATGTTTATAGATGGCGTCAACAATAGTAATAAATCTACTTTCAACGGCATTTATGACAGTTTTTTTGCTGCAAGATTAACGTTAACGTTAACAGAGTGTAAAAGTATAGGTGTTCAAATCTAACCCTGTGGGATGCCATATCGCACATTTGTTATTATATTTTTGGGGAATATAAGCCTTCTCAGACCCAGCCGATCTGAACAATTGAGCTTTCAAAATAGACCAGTAATAATTTTCACTTTAAAAGGGGGTGGGGTGGTCGGGTTTTCGAAGTTGTCCCACAGGTGTGGGAAGGTATGTTTTCACACTCTAGGACTCTAGGTATATTGACGCATTAATTCCAATTTAAATCATCATCGGAGGACATTAATGCTTTTAAATAAACTAGTAGAACTTCTCAGAGTATACGGTTTTTCTGGTCAAAGGACAAAATAAAACATTCTATACAATGATCAATTTAAGACACTTACCAGTGCCCATATATAAATTTCTATCCTTTCTACTGTTAGTGTAATGATACCGCTCTTTGGCTGAAATTGCTTCGTTCTGGTTGCGCGCTGTTGTTTTATATGTACATATTTGCAATGGTGTGCATGTGTAGGAAGCGGAAACAATCCCCCGCATATACACAGTTCTAATACACAATATTGTATGTGTATGTCCTTTAGATGTTGAATGCGAAATAATGGTGTAACACTAGAGTATAGGACGACAACGACGAAAAGGATTTTCCTCGGCATAAGGCGGATATGGGATTCATGTGCGTTGTGTCGTGTGTTGTATACGATGAGTAGGATGACGACGACTATGTCGTTGTTGGGAAAAAGGATATCGCAACAACGTGTTCCACACGTCACGTCTCTATTAAGTTTCATCAGGCTATAAAGTATCACATTATTGTGGGACAATTGCCTTCGTTCGTTCGTTCTTTCGTTCATTCCGGGGCACTATATTCAGGATGAGAAGAGATTCCATAGAAGGCTATGCGGGAACGTAGGAAAAAGATTCTCTTGCAGCAGGGTTATGCCTGCACAGTGTATAGTGGTCTCTTTTTACCAAGCACAGCAACCCCAAGTCAACCTTAACAAATAGTTTATGGCTCGGCAACATATGATATCAATGGATATGTGCTGCATTAAGGATTTTCCCAACACCATTGCTGGCTTTATCTTGTGTTCCTTCCAACTGAAAGTCAATGGCAGGGCGAGGGTGTTTTCTTTATATGTATTATGTACATTTATGTTATATGAAATCACTGCACAATGATCATCTAGGTCATAGCTAGGTACTGTTCGTTTTGAAGCGCGCAAAGTGTATCTTATATGTATGGGTTATATGTCAGGGATAGCTACATATAGATTCCGTTAATACCATTCAATTGCTTCAATACTGCAGAGTCTGATTATATTTCCATTATTTTTTTGTCGCATCTTAAAGTGACGATAGGGGTGAAAAGTCACAATTTTATTTATATGACAGTTTCGCACTTTTCAGTTCTGTTCAATATATAGGTCGAGCCCTTCTTTAGTAGCAAGGGCTCTATTTAATATATGAAGGTACATCACCAGGATTCCCCGACCACGATTACAAGACGCGCTATGGAATCCGTACCATCGGGCAGGCGTCCTCTAGGTAGACCCAGGATGAGATGGTTAGCTCAAGCCAATAATCTCTCCTCTACCCGTATGGGGATTGCGCTTGATGATTTGGAGTCGATGGCGGAGGATGGAGAGCTATGGAGGGTCCACTTGAGCAACCTACACCGCGGATAAGCGGGACATTGGAAATGAATGAAAGGTACATCATATATAGCCCTGAAGCTTTTCTTTCGACTGTCGGGCGCCCTCTCGAGAGGTCAGATTGACCAAGCAACTATATTCTTTAGCGACAAAATTAGATATTTGCCTTAAAAACACTGCTGGTGGGTCCATATACGGGGACCTTTCAGCCTTAATTATTTAGGTTTATAGGCTTGGCGCCAGGAAAGTGGTTAAGGCTCCTCTGGTAGAGCTGAATGTGATATGAAAACTAAGATCTAACCATACCCTTTACACTCCAAAGGTAACAGGTCTGCCATGCCGAGGGAGCAATGAAAAGTTATAGGTAAAACAATACAGGTTCGCAGGGTTCAAGATTCAATTACTATCGCAAATAGTTGCTCTCAGAGGCAGTTCAAACATCTATTGTAATGTAGTATCACTCCGTAAACCGAGTAAAAAGAGGCGACCAAGAACCCGACTCCGAGCGAATATTGGAAAAGCAACTAAAGCCAAAAATGAATGTGAGAATGGTGGCCGTGAATCAGTGATAAAGTGTTTGCTTGCTGAGTGGAAGATTACGTGTTCGAATCCGAACCAATACCACGAAACGATTCATTTGAAGAAAATTAAATGAAAGCGGAGTAGGTGAAGATGGAGTTAAATGGCTCTCTCGTGTCATTAAAGTGGCATGGGAATACGGCGAAACTCCCAGCGATTGGCAGATTGGGATGATTGTGCCCCTTTTCAAGAAAGGGGATAAAAGGGATTGCTCCAATTACAGGGTTATATCTCTTTTAAGTCTCCAAGTCTTTGCCAAGGTGCTGGAAACGCGTTTCGGATGTGTGGTCGAGGCCCGATTAGGAGATGAGCAGTGCGGTTTTCATCCCGGCAGAAATACAACCGACCAGTTATTCACTCTCAGAATGGTTCTTGAGGCTTGGGAGTATGGTATCTACACCTGTTTCCGCATGTTTCGTATATTTGGAGAAAGCATACGACCGGGTTCCTCGAGGTAAACTCTGGAGTGTATTACAGGAGTATGGAATTGACGGTTCTCTCTTGAGAGCCATTCAATCTCTCTACATAAACTGTAAAAGCTGTGTTCGGATAAACGGCGTTAAATCAATACCTTTCAACGTGGTCGTTAGACTTTGCCAAGTGCGTCTTGTCTCCTCTCCTTTTCATTACTTATATGGACTAGATGTTACAGCGCATTCTTGACTGCTCTTCGCTGATGACTTGGTCCTCTCAGACTGAACTTCAGCGAGCACTCGATCGGTTTGTAGCCGTTTGTGTTGAAGCTGAGATGGAATTAAACGTGAACAAATCTGAAGTGATGACTTAATGGATAAGCGGGACATTGAAAATGAATGAATGAAAGTTTCAGCGGAAGCTTAGGGATAAGTAACATTGATTTTGCGAAAAAAAAACTTCTAGGAATTATAAGTGGACACTAAAATTTAGTCTCAGCCTCAGCAACAGAAGCGAAAATTAAGTCTCCTTGAAGGAAACGAAAAAGCCGACGAATTAGCCAGAAAAGGCTCAGAGCACCAGTCAGAACCCTGGAGATTTTAGAATACTTTTTCTTACTAATAGCCGTTTTTTATTATCAGCGTGATCTGATCCGGATCAGATCATGAAAATAAAACAAACTGGATCATTGATTGAGTTGTGGCAACAAACATATAAAATCCAATAACAATTATGACAAATTTCGTATTGCCACCAGCCATCTTGCAGCCACACGGTACAATGTGACGTCACAATGCGATGATTTCTCCATTGCACTTGCTCATATTTGAGTTTTACATTTCGCTTGTTGTGTCGGGGTGTTACCATATGGATACAAATCTGCATACATTTAGCATTGAATATTTTTTTTGGGGAAACTATGTTCAAATGTTAAGTTCAAATATGCATTATAATTAACCGTATTGTACTGCTAATATTTCCATTTATATTTCTGTGCTATATAGCGAAACAAAACATCTCGAAAGTCGGAGTAGTAACTTATTCGAATTTGAAAAAAATGCTAATTGATTTTTTGTGTTGTTAATTGTGGTTCACATTTTGGTCTAGCAACTACTGTGTGGCTATAATTTACAGGGACACCAACCTTTAGTGAATGAAATAAACAACCCCACGAAACAACAACCGGAAATAGTTGAATTAATTTTCAGATCATATTTCGTGATCTCGATGAAAAGCAGGATCACATGTTGTTGCTGTAAGTGCATGTAAATCGATGATCTATATGGATCATAGCTGATAATAAAATACGGCTAAAGTCAGTGCACGTATATCTACAAATTTTTCTGTGCGGCTGACAAAAGAATTTTGAATTTGTTAGCTTTTTCAAATCATTCTTTCCAAATTGACCTCAAAAATTCATAGCACAATTCTGAAACAGGTACGGAAGTGAAGCACTTAACCGAGTTTTACTGTACCACCAAATCGGCTGTAAATTTAGGAATAAATAGCTGAGAGAATACGAAATGTACATGCCATATTGGTACAACATCCCAGGTCTAAAACAAACTAAACAGCCATCCAGCCATTCAATCAAAATTCCAACAGGATCTTAAATATGAGTAGGCATGAAATCAGAAACCTAGTAGGATTTTTCACAGGACATCATGGTTTACAATACCACTTAAGCAAAATGAATCTAGCCGACTCAGTAGGCGTGTTCAGTAGTGGCCAGTAAAGGCACATTTCGCAGGTTAAATAAAACTCTTGGTCTTGATTTCCTCCCCAGCAGGAGAGCCGCTGGCTGGCAGCTGGCTGAGAATTCACAAATATTTGGCACAGAAAGCAATAAGTGGCTTAGAAAGCAGTTGGTAGCACTGCGAAACTTCACTGAAACCTGCACAATGGAGAACAACGCATAAAGTGCATGGCCACACTGTCATGGGCATGACCTTCATTCCTATGAATGACTTGGAAAACAAACGAAATATTTTATATATGAAGCGCAATGGTGCGGAAAAGAACCTTCATGCCTACGCGAGAATTATTTCTGAAAGTGGATTTTCGTTGCATTTTCTGTGACATCTACCTCATCTTTCTACTCAGACTCACTCAAAATCTACCTGTCTGGACACAACGTTCATGGGAGGGTACAAGTGCATACAGTGCAAAGTTCCATTTTCCTGCACCTGCCAAATTTTGTTTCATTAGAATGACGCCTTGTTTTTATGTGTAGCCAAATCGGTGCCGTGACATAAGGCCAAGCGTCATAAGGCCAAATTTCGAAATTTGGCTTGGTTAAAATTATATGTCGAGACCATAATAGGACCAATTTCAAGAGTTAACTGCATATTCTCTGAAATATTCAAATACTATGTTCATCACTGTTTTTACATTTTTCACCAAATTCTTAAACCAATTTTAAAAAATGTAATGCCCTAAAAGTATCATATATAAAACTCTGATCCTCGAACTTGTACTTCAATAGCACTCCACCCTATTATTCGCAAGTGATTGCATAACTATTAACTTTCTTTTTCCAGAATCTTTAAATTCTATAGTATCCCCAGGGCGAGCGCTGTCTTTAACTTTATCCTGTAATATGCATTGACAACCGTATGTATGTCACCTTATCCGGGGGTGATAAAAAGGTTGGAAAACTTTTTAAGCATTACAATATTTTCTACGAAAACTGAAAGTATAAATTACTCTTTCCAATAAGTTTGCTATGAAAAATGTTGGTAACGTTTAACATATAAAAAAATATTTGGTACTACTAAAACCAGAGGCAAGATATCCTTCATACGAGTATGATTCAAATAAAAATCTCAAGAAATCGTTGTTCAGGGGCGAAATAAGGGATTTTTTGGCCTCGGCGAAAGGGTTTAATTAAAATGACAGATTTATTTGGAAAAAAGCAAAGATTTTAGGACTGCGGTCGGATACGTAAACCTATTTGTCAACGGTTATCAGTGGTAATTATGAGCGCCTTTTAATTTGACCACTTTAGTCAAAATCTCGATTTTATTCACTAGAAAAAATGTATTTTCCTTAACTGTCGAAAATATTTTGGAGTTGCAAAAGCGGGCACCTACAAGAGGTGTGATTGATGGCACACAAGTAGCCCACAAATACAATTACAAAAGTGGATCAATATCAATTTATATTCCTTATGCCACTAAAAATCTGAGATCTGAAGAAGACAGAAAATACTCTTCTATTTATGAAGGGCGTTCAACAATCATTCATTCATTCATTTTCGACGATGGCCCGCTTATCCATTAAGTATGGGTCGCGGGTGTAGTTTGTTCAAGTGGACCCTCCATAGCTCTCAATTAGCCAAAATAACCACATTAACATTTCGTCAAAGTGACCAAACGGATCAAACCTCGCTCAGGCGCCAACTAACTAGAAATGCGGCCGTGGTTTCAACTAACTCTTCAGGAAAGCAAAAAAAAAATAAAAAATCACGCCAACAACAAAAATTAAAAAAAAAAATCTTCAAATAAAGTTTTAAATTTTTGATTTGATATTCTCATTTGAAGTTAGATACAAAAATACAACCAGCATGGTGAAGAAGTGAAAAAGAAAAATCATAGATAAAAGAAAAAATGGAAGAGGCATCAGACACCAGAGCCGCACCAAAAACTGAGTGCGAATAGGAAGATCCCTTATGTAAATGGAATATTTTGTCATTCCTCTGGGCATAAGAGGATTTCACACCGAATTGAATAAATGTTGTCTTTCTTTTTCGAGCAGCTAGCTACGAGTTGGTAAGGTACCTATAGTGTCTCTTTGTGTGGCACATATAGCCACATGTATATTTTATGATTATGGTGAATAAATTTCGTCGGGGTTGAACCTTACCCGAGGCTTAAGTGAAGAAGTTGCTTTTGAATGAGTGTGAAAATCTTCATCACCCCCGCGGATATACGTACCCTAGCAAGCCACATTTACTATGGTGTTGCGCGTTCTTGTTGTCTGCTTGGTTACACACGATTCCTCAATGGAGGTGAATATTTTGCCCAAAGTTCAATTGGATTTGTTCTTCCTCAATTTTATGATCCGATACCACTTGGAGGGTTCATCGGCACTTTTCGTTTGCCTTTTTGGATTCCTTCGTATGCAGATTGTTGAGAAGGAGCAGAAGCCTATAATCCTGGCCACTTTATACTTTTTTCCCGTATTTAGCATTTCTTTTGTCATATGCTATGTGACAGGTGAAATGCCAAAATCAAACCGTATAGGTATGAAGTATGATAGAAGAAAGGGGACCATCGGGTTGGTCCACAAGTTCCTCAATGAACTTGAAAACGGTTGTGATAACCTTTGGAAAGTGATTACATTTAAACGGTTAACCATTACTAAGGCTATCTCGGCTAATATTCATGGTCGGCAATCGAAAACGAATATTCGCGGGAATTTTGGATTTTCAAGAAAGATTCATGGTCGCGTTCGCGTAATTGGAATTTCTGATTTTTCTCTTTTGATTCAATCTATTAACTTGTTTTTTTAAGGAAGAAATTGTATACACAATTGTATATGATTTTATGATCGTCTGCTTATATCTAATTGTAGTCAGATATTTTTATTGCTGATATTTCCGCGATGCCTTTTAGCTCAGTCGTAAATAATAAGGTGCCTTTCAAGGTTTCCATCTCGAAAAAGATAAAAATAATTGTTTAACTAGATATACTCTACTTTTACAACACAGATCTGCTCCTTGCTGCTGTATGATTGATCACACATTCATTGAAATTAGTCATTCGTGACATTCATGTTGTGTCGTAAATGACCACTTTAGAAGAATGACATATATAGGTAGTTCGTGCCATAGCTTTCCTCTACAATGGTGTAGTGGTATTTGATTTTCAATTGAGGGTTTCGGAACCCCAATGACGGCAATTTTGTTAATTTACAAAAAGTTAGCTTAATTTTGTGGCCGTCTAAATGGAGCTGTGAAACTCGAACACACTACGCCGCCGCGGCCGTTCATGGTAATTTTCCTGCAACTGTTGTATATATATTGACAGAATTTTATCCGCAAATCTTCTTTGAACATTTTCAACAAATATAATGGAGGCATTCCTGGACATTCAGCAACACTCAGCCCTTTGCACATTAATTATTTGGAAATTAAAAAAACCATGCAATATATAAAATAGATAGATTTAAGGCCGAAAGGCAATAGTTATAAGGATATAGTTAAGTTTAGAGTGCTCTTTAAGAGCCAGTAAGGTAGATTAAGATAAATGTTAGTTTTAATTTAGATTTAATCATTTTGGTCTAGTAGATATGTAAGTTTAAAAAAGAATGAAAAAGTTAAAAAGTCACATTAATTAAATCATTTTGAAAAGTCAACTACGTGAAAGAGAGACAAAAAGTGTAGGTATTACGAAAGTGGTAGCAATGGTTTGTAAAGCAACACTTTTCAAACGAATTTATTTTCAAAAGGTTAGACTCCAAATAATGTTGAAATGTCAAAAAAAGATCTCTGCTGAAAAATTTAGTTTGAATACCATTTTTAATGCATGCCTAAATTTTTAACTTTCTCGTATACTTATACGTGTACCTACGTAGTAAGAGAAAAATACATAGGTATACTTATTGTTTTCGTACAAAATTTCGAACTCGAGATTTTGATTACCTAATTCTGATATTACGATGACAGGGGAATTCAAAAAAGTGGGTCTCGCAATTCTGTCCGTCCGTATGTCTGTCTGTCCCACCCCTGGGGAGTCTAAACGCTTGGACGGATTTGTTTCAAACTTCGTTTTTAAGGTTTGTGGGCTTCCCGCTAGGAGGCGTTTTTTTCATGCTAACTCTAATATTAACGGTACTTCCCATATAAAATTTTTACGAAATATGTATTAAACAATTTAGATTTTTTCAAAAACGACTATAACGATTCGAAAAAAAATTGATAGTTTTTCGCTAAAAAGTCCAGCAACGGCAGTTTTGAAAATTAGCTTTTTCTCGAAAACGGTTGAACGGTTTTCGATCGGAATCGATTTAAAAAAAACGTCTTTTTAAGGTACTAGTTTTAGTGTTGTAGTTAATACGTATGTTTATGTAGTATGTATTACGTTTTAAATCAACAAGGGTTTAGTTACTAAACTTAAGTACATCTTAAGTGGGTATGCTTTTAAACGTAAAATTTGCTGAAATGATTCTGAGATTCTGCTAGATTCGCAATAAACGAGAAAGTTTCGTACGACCCAGTCGTGCACATTTTTTATAATGTCCACATTAATAAGATTGGTGTTTACGCACCAATTTCCTTTCGGAAACGTTCGTTCTAGTTTTTTGCACTGCTCTAGTTTTATTTTAAATGGATGAAAAATGCAAAAAAAGAATGTAGGGTCTTACGGGCTAGGTATTTGCAATTTAATAATTGTTATCAATTCGCTTTCTATAACTGTTAAATGCCAACTGAATAAACCAACATGGCATAGCCAAACAAAATCAACCTTAAAAACAAAAAATGGAAATTAGATACACTGTATCAAAGGGCACGGTAGTGCCCCAGCCAAGTTCTCTAGTAAACAGTAAAGGCACGCACCTTTTTTCGACCAGAATGCTAGATCCTGCATACACTGGGAAAAGTCTAAAACTTCAAATTTTCTATTCTGGGGGCGTGGTATACGCCCACTTTTGAAAATCGGTTATTAATTGATGAAACGATAAAGCGACAGGCAATTGTACAGTGATTCTGAACTCTAATGAAACGAAAAAGTGACAGTTCGTTGGTCAGTAATTCCACTCTCCGATTTGGGGAACTTCCGATTGCCTAGAGTGTTGAAATGTTTGGTAGAGCGGTAGCACTTGCACTGCACTGAAAGGAGAAATATCAAACGTATAAATTTTCCATTTAAAGGGCGTGGAGTCTGCCCACTTAAAATATGAATAAGAAAGAAACCCAAAGTGAAGATGGTCAATGTCTGTTGACATATTAAGACGTTTAGACGTTTCAACGTTGTTTGTGAAATCTAATAAAAAAAATTTCGCAAAAAGTTTTGAAATCACACCAAAACCCAAAATGCAAAAATAAAGAGCAAAGTTCTCATAAATATAGAAAAAAATTAAGTGTGTAACTAGTCACGAAAAGTAATGAGATCTAAATGTACGCCATAAGTTCTTAGTTTAAGAAGGTTCAATGTTTAAAAAATTGGCAGATTTACTTAGCAAGTTTTTCGTTTATAATTTAATTTCATAATTTGAAAACTTGATTAGTGAACCTACCAATTTTGTTAGGATTGAACCTTCTCAAACACGAAATCCGCAGAACAATGGTATATTCACTCGCAATTGAGGGGAATTTAGTTAGCTCGTTTTCTCGGTACCCTGGACTTTGGAAATTTTAAATATAAATCGACAGTTACTTAAATTTTGGTTTCAACTATATTCTGTATAAATGTGTGTGCGGAAATAAAAGAATTTGTTGCGAAACTTTTGTGTGCGCCTTTATTGTCCTTCATTTTTCAAATGGCATCCAAGGAAAGGACTCGTTTTGCTCGTGTTCCTTCTTCTGCTCATTTGTAAACAGTTTGTTTTAGTTTCAAGAGTTAGAAAGTTAATTTAAATAGAAAAATACTCCCAGAGGTATTCGATGGAACAGTTGTCTGCATGTTTCCCTTTGTCTTGAGCTATGCAAATTAATCCTTGAATGCATTCAAGTTTGCATCGGGATAATGGAACGTTTTGTATTATATCCATGTAGAAATTTACTAAACAAATTGTATAAAAATACGTATACAATACATAATCATGGATAATAGTACAGTCAGAGAGATCCTTAAAAAGAAGCTTCAAAATTTTCTGAATACGTGGTGAGTATGTTTTCTGTTTTATATGTTTCCTGTTGGGAATTTTCCCAGACCGCGCAAATCGTTTGGTTTTTTAGCTTCCGCCAGCTCAGCCCTTACCTGAGCTACTTCGACATATTTGGAGCTGAGGTCAGTGAGGATTTTTCAGGACTAGTCAGGGTCCTGAAACAGAGATGGTGGCGGATGAACCCTTTATGGGCCAACGGCAGCTCTCACATCCCCGAAGTGGGTTACTGACACCGGAGGAATCCGGCCCCTTTCGTCCAAGGGGTCCAACAAAGGGCCTGGCCCTCCAGGTTGGGGGTTGTACGCCGGGGTAACTGCCCGACTGCGGAAAACAACAATAGTTCCGAAACAACAACAAGCCTCGGATACGGATGATTTTACTGTTGACGAACCTGGCAAACGAATAAAGGACAACGAATTTCGGATCTGCACTTGGAATGTTAGGTCCCTTAACAGACCACGTGCAGCCGAACAACTAGCGGAGGCCCTGAACTGCTATAAAGCAGACCTAACCGCCATCCAAGAAGTGCGATGGGATGGACCGGGCAAGAAGAGGATGAAAAACTGCGACATCTATTATGGCGATTGCTATCGGCAGCAAAAACAGCGCTTATTTGGATGTGGTTTCGTCGTTGGAGGCAGACTTAGGCAAGAAGTCTTAAGTTTCAGCTGTGTGAACGAGCGCCTCGCGACAATCCGCATCAAGGCTAAATTCGCCAACATTAGCCTAATATGCGCCCATGCCCCCACGGAAGAGAAAGACGACGACACCAAAGAGAGGTTCTACGAGCTCTTGGACAAGACATACGAGCAGTGCCCTAACTATGACATTAAAATTGTCCTAGGTGATTTTAATGCAAAGATAGGAAGAGAGGGCATCTTTGGTAGTACTGTCGGAAGGTACAGCCTACACGACACCACCTCCGATAACGGATTTAGGCTGATCGACTTCGCGGCGGGGCGAAATGGTGTCATAGCAAGTACGCGGTTCCCGCATCTCGATATTCATAAAGGCACATGGAGATCTCCCGATCAATCAACCGTCAACCAGATTGACCACATTGCGATCGACGCAAGGCACTCCTCCAGTATTATGGATGTCCGAACGTTCCGAGGGGCCAACATTGACTCGGACCACTACCTTGTTGTAGCCAAGGTACGCCTTCGGATATCCCGAACACCGCCAATACAAGTAAATACTGTGAGGAAGTTTGACGTCGCACGGCTAAAATCGCAAGAGGTCACCAGATCCTTCTCCGATCGAGTCTCTCTCAATCTCTCAAGAGGTTCTATGCAGCCAGCATCAAGCATCGAAGACCAGTGGCAACATTGCCAAAAAGCCATCAGAGACGCCGCCTCTGATGTGCTTGGTTTCACACGACCACCACAACGAAACCCCTGGTTCGACGACGAGTGCCGGCAAGCACATGCAGCGAAACAAGAGGCATACAAAGCGGCGCTGCAAAGAAGGACCAGAGCTGCTCGTGAGCTCTACGCGCAGAAAAGAAGAGATGAACACCGGCTTCTCAGGAGAAAAAAGAAAGAGCACGAGAAGCGCGCGATCGAGGAAATAGAGAGATGCTACAGCAGGAATGAGGTTCGGAAGTTTTACCAAAGGGTAAAAAGAACCTGCCAAGGCTACAGAGCCCGAACCGAAGCCTGCAAGGACGAACAAGGGAACATCATAGTAGAATCGCAGTCGATGCTGAGGATATGGAAGAATTACTTCTGCAGACTGTTTAACGGCGATGACGAACTAAATCCCGCTGTCAGGCAGAATGAACCATTCAACCTGGACGATGAAGACCAACAATTCCGCCCACCCGACCTGGACGAAGTCAAGATAGCTATATCTAAGCTTAAGTCCAACAAAGCCGCTGGAGCAGATGGCCTAACCGCCGAACTATTCAAAGCGGCAGGCGATGACTTGGTTAGGAGCATGCACCAACTCATCTGTAAAATATGGTCGGAGGAAAGTATGCCCGATGAATGGAACCTCAGCATTGTTTGCCCGATCCTCAAGAAAGGAGACCCTCTGAACTGCGCCAACTACAGAGGGATTAGTCTTCTTAACATCGCCTACAAGATCCTATCTGCCGTGTTGTGTGAACGCCTGAAGCCTTTCGTCAACAACCTGATTGGTCCCTATCAGTGTGGCTTCAGGCCAGGAAAGTCTACCATCGACCAAATATTCACACTGCGGCAGATCTTGGAAAAAACCCAGGAAGTCCAAATCGATACCCACCATCTTTTCATCGATTTTAAGGCCGCCTATGACAGCATTTATAGAGACGAGCTATACAGAGCAATGTCTAGTTTTGGCATCCCTGCCAAACTCGTCCGTCTGTGCAGGATGACAATGGAGAATGCACGCTGCTCCATCAAGGTCGGTAAAGAACTCACCGAGACCTTCGATGTCAAAAAAGGATTTAGACAAGGCGATACGCTGTCATGTGACTTCTTCAACATCGTTCTTGAAAGAATAGTGCAAAACTCAAACGCTAACACCAGAGGCACTATCTTTCAAAAGTCCGTCCACCTACTCGCCTACGCCGACGACATCGACATAATCGGCAGAACGCAGCGTGATGTCACTGGCGCGTTCGTGGGCATTGAGACGGAAGCGGCGAAAATGGGTTTGGCGGTCAATGAGGGCAAGACAAAGTATATGCTGTCATCAAGAAAGGACACCCAACACCGACGTCTTGGACAGAACGTCACTATAGACAGATATAACTTTGAAGTGGTAAAGGACTTTGTCTACCTAGGCTCCGCTATAAACTCAGACAATGACACCAGCGCTGAGATTAAACGAAGAATAACTCTTGCCAATCGCTGTTTCTTTGGGCTAAGAAAGCAATTGAGTAGCAAAGCCCTCTCTCGAACAACTAAAGTGACCCTTTATAAGACCCTAATCATCCCTGTCCTACTTTATGGTGCAGAGGCATGGACTCTATCAAAAGTGGATGAGGCTACTCTTGGCTGCTTCGAGAGGAAAATTCTTCGAGTAATTTTCGGTCCCGTCTGCATAGACGGTGAATGGAGGAGGAGATACAACGACGAACTGTACGGGCTGTACAGCGACATCGACCTAGCCAGAAGAGTGAAGGTCCAACGACTGCGGTGGCTGGGTCATGTAGAGCGAATGGACGTGAATGCTCCGGCCCGGAAGATCTTCGAATCCACACCCGAGGGACGGCGCAGTAGAGGAAGACCGCGACTCAGGTGGCGCACGCAAGTGGAAGGGGACCTCAACCAACTTAGCGTGCGAAACTGGAGGCAGCTGGCCAAAGATCGTGCTGGCTGGAGACGCTTGTTGGTTGAGGCCCAGGTCCACCCCGGACTGTAGCGCCACCTTAAGTAAGTAAGCTCAGCCTTTATGTGTTTGTTCATGTTTAAGGACGTCGTGATTAGCTCTCCAAGAGACTTTTACTGCTTAACTATTTTAGTCTTCTCTCTTCTTTCAGTAGAACTTCAATTTTTCACTTACATCATTATCTTTGAGTCTGAATAGGTTTTTATTTGATTATCTAAGCTTACAGTCAAATGAACTAAATGGTGCGATATTGATGACCAAAACAAAACGATGTTTGATGGCACACTGAAGAAGGATTTTGGGCAGCACCTGTTATAATAAAGAGACTTCTTGCTTTCAATGAACATTTACATTTTTGACTTACTTATGCGGCTCTATACAGTTCGAGGCCTCAATTAATTGATTAATTAGTTGGACGGGTCCTTCGAAGACTCTACAGACAAGAGAATTTGTGTCCATCTAATGTACATGTCCTGTAGTCATCACAGCATTCATTCTCTTGGATATTTTTTTAGACATTCGAAAGAAGGGACACAGTGGGAAAAACCTTAAGATATAATTTGTGTGATCCCTGGACTCGTACTCCCACTTTAGCTTAAAGCCACACTTAATTTGTCAACTTTATCTGTTATACCAATACACACCTTCCTTTCCTAATTTGCATGTGTAATTAAAATATTAAATAGTACTTCAAAAAATAATCTATGATAATAAAAAATAAAAACAAATTGCAGCTAATCCCTTTAACAGTTAATTAAGAGCTTAAATCAAATAATATGTTTTAGTACTCGTGCAACGGGTATCCATACGAAAGCCACACAGTGAAAAAAAAAAAATACAAACAGGACACAGACACAGTTACTGTACCATTTACTACCTACTGTCCCATATATACATTCGCGGACTTTGTGTGCAAGCGATAATCCTTGCGGTATATTACAACACTAAATTTTAATGCGTTTTTTTTTCGCAGAATCCTGAACAGAGTGCAGAAAAAAAAGAACAATTTCGAAAAGTATTAACAGAAATCGTATACAAAATAACCGAGAAGGCAACCAGGAACAAAAAAAAAACAGCAACCAACCACGGACCAGGATGTGTGTGTATACACAGGTAATACCTACAGAAGTACATTTTGTTAAATCGGAAATGCGTACACAATCCACTGTTTGCTGGAGCGAGTGTCTGTCCATAAATGTGTAAACACATTCGGCCCATATGCATGTGTGGTCACATCCTGTTGTGTTAATCCTGGGCTCAACATTCATAAAGAGAAGACCGTGCGGCAATGTGGACATATTTTCACATAATAGAACATAACATTCCAGTGAACCTGGATTAATGCCCGCACTCTTCTCGCGGTAGTTGATCCCATAACTAACCATATCCTCCTTCAGTGTATATATGCAAATGGCGGTGAGCACTGCGTCCGTTCCTGCTTCCGTTGGTGCAAACATCCTGCTGACCGTGGCAAATTGCAGCTCTAGCGGTGAAATATTTAAAAGAAAAAAAAGATTGTTACGACTACCTACTATAATAACGCTGGTACGAGTCCTTACTGCCACAATATAATTTGTATTCAAGTTGGTTGTGTTCCTTGCGAGCCCAAGGGGCGCGAAAACTCGGTCGTAGTAATTATTTAATTGGAACAGGATGTCTGCCTACTTTTGACTATGTCGCTTACAATATTATTAAACACGTTTACGCGAAACGTTTAGACTTTAGTATAGGTGGAGTTTTTTTTTTTATTTCTTAATCTCTTGCAAAAAATTGCAAGATGCAACTCATGCTGTGGATGACTTAAAGTATCTAATGGTTTTATATTCAGTTGTGGAACGGGATTAATCTAAGTAATATTACCTATCTGTCAAAAGTGTTGTCTAAAGTATTGCTAAATGTTATTATTAAATTTTCATTAAATGTTCATTGGAAATTATTTGAAGATCATTTGGGGCATTTTTCATTTTCTCATGTTGGTATCAAAACAAAAATCTACTATCAGAAACGCGAATTATACCGTTGTTACAAGGGCAGGACGTTACAGGTTTCAAGGTGTAAATAACTGACAATTGAATTTGTGAATACACATCGATTCGATCAGTTTATTGACGAAAGTGAGCGCGAATTCTTAACTTGTATTTTCTTAAATTTGTTAAAGCTTAAAACCTGTTCAGATTTCGAAATAATCTTTAATTTAAGCTATAGAAAAGCCAGCTCAGTTTTTGAAATAACTTTTAATTCTAGCTTTTAAAAATTTGAGAAAATAAGAATTCAAAATTCGCGCGGGCGCGACCTTCCTCTACTGTATATATCCTCCGGGTTGGAATCGAAGACTCTTCAGCGTTGGTGTCCATTCGCGCTACATGTCCCAGCCATCTTAGACGACTGATACCACCTCAGTTTTTGTAATAACTTTTAATAATTTAATATTCGAACGAATTTTCAACTTTTATTTTCTCCAATTTTCAAAAGATAAAATTTAAGCTTTACAAACAGTTACAAATAGTTTCTTACTTTTTCTTGAATATTTGTTGTAATTTGTGGTTTTTATTATGTTTGGGGTGATATATCATTTTTTGGTGTGATATTTCTTAAATGGGCGGTGCCACGTCCCTTTGTCCAATTTTGACCAATCTTAACAGGAACACTCCTGCGACAATACCTAAGATTGTCTGTAAGATTCAACTCAATTGATTCGGCGCGCGGTTTCCGAGATAGAAGATTTTGAATGTTTTTTTTTTTGTATGGGCGGTGCCACGCCCCTTTGTCTAATTTTGACCAAATAAAGCCTATATGTTGCCCATTGTTAAGGCAACAAAGAACAGCAATTAGTTCTTACGTTATTGTGGAACAAGGAAAAAATCTACAATTTATTACTGTGTAAAACTTTGTTCCTTTTTAGATGATGAAATCAGTAATCAGTAATGAAGAAATTAATAATGACATATCTGATGATGATGAAGATTAATTTAAAAACTTATGTATATTTTATCATAACTAATAAAATCTAGTTTACCCATAATTTCTATTTTTCTGAGTTTTCATGCTACGCCTTATATTCGCATCTTTCCCCTCACCTGTCAAGGACTTATGCTAGCCAGAACCGCCTGTCATTGTACCTACCTTTCTTTAATTCGCTTAGACAAACACAGACAATATAAATTTCAACTTTACAGAATAAAGTTTATTTTCATTTTCGAAGAAGAATGGTCCGATAATGCCTCCAGCCCAAAATCGCCACAAACAGTCACGCGTTGTAGATGCATTTGTTTCTCAACAATTACTCGTGGGTTTTCTGTACCCCAAATGCGACAATTTTTAAGATTAACGAAGCCATCAAGATGAAAATGAGTTTCATCACTGAAGATGATTTTGTGCGAAAATTGCGGACTGTAGCTGACAAACCTTCATTATTTTTAAAATATTGCTCAACAACCATTTTTACTAACACCGAATTGTCAGCTGTCACATTGATATATTTTTTTGCGTTGGCATCACTGTACTATTAAATGGCGCAAAATTCAAATTTCGCGTGAATAATGGGACGCTCTTTCTTTTTTTGGTTGGTGCACGGCACACACTTGTTGAAGCAGTCTGCAGAAGTGTGTTATTGGAAACGAAAAAAGATGGCCCTTTGGGCATAATCACAAACCACATAGAACTAGACAGCCGACTTCCGTGCACCTACCCGATACCCCCGGAATTAATTCCCCTGTCTGTGAATACGTGTGAAATGTCGAAATCAATATGGCGGCAATGATTTTCCATGCTATACCATGGGCATATGATTTTTCAAGTATGCGTGCGTTAATGGCGCTCCTTTGATTTTGTACAGCACCAATACATGAAAAATTGTGGGCCGGCCGCAGGCAGCTTGTAGGTCCGTTATGTGGGAGGAGTCCACAGTCTATTCGATGTGGTTTGTGGGCGTAATGTGGTTTAGGTAGTCAAAGGAACAATATTGTCTTGGCGTTTATTGTATTACAATGCCACATGCTGAGATGTAAATTCAAAGTTAGAGATCGGGACAGTAATAGATATTTGTCCAACAGTGAGGGAGCTATACTATATGAAAACCCTTGCTTTTCCATAAAATAAAGTGTGAGCAATCTCCAGGTTCCAATTACATAAGTTGAAATCAATCATAACCAGAGGGAATATTTTTTTATTTTTTAGAATTAGCTAATTGCCTAATGTTTGAAAATAAATATCTAAAATTGAAATAAATTATCTTCAGCTCACTATCCCTATCAAAGCTAAGGCAAGTGTATCCTTCATAAGCTTTTTCTTGCAGTCCTTTGGGTTTTCAGCTTACATTTGCCTAATTACCATCGGAAAGTAATCATTCACCGATGTGGCGATGTATGCAAAAAACTAACAACCATTGTACTAGGTTTTCGAAATTGTAAAAAGAAAAGTCAATTATCGTCGTTTATCATTTGCATAGGAGTAGAGCAGAGCATACCCGCTCCTCGGGTGATTGTAAAGCATTTTGGCATCTATTGCTCGTCCTTCTGGCTATTTTGCGCTGTTCTAAAACAAATGTACCTATACAACACATTCATGATTCGTGTGCGGCGCTACGTGACTAATACGCTCTCATTCTCGCAGCTATATCATATGATGCGCAGCGGACGGCAGAAATAGCGATGTGTCTGAGATCTGCAAACAGCACTGTACAAAGCCACGAACGACTCTCGTCCTGTTACTCCAAATTGCTTTGCTCGTTATCTCTAGAATGCTCATCCGTTTTAGCGTTTTTTTTTTAGTTTCTCCCCTCAGTTCATTTCTTCCTTTTTTTCGTAGCCATTTTTTTTTTTATGTGATTATTTTTGTCTGGGTAAATTCTTAATTTCAATTACGTGCAGTGTGGCTTTTTATGTGTGTAAAACTGGAAAAGGAAAAGCATAAAAAAAAATTCCTTATATCGCTTCCATTTTTTGCACTGTTTTGCTTTCTATTCTCATCTGGGAACAAAGGTTTCACATTACAACAACGCGCGGTTTTTCGTTTTTTTTTTTCACGGGGACGATGAGAGAACGTCATGAAAAATAAGGATAATTGCCCTAGAATAGTGGAGAAGATTGCAGATTGCACTGTAGGTACAATAATTTTAATTACACAATCTACCAAAGCTAGCATTTTTAATTTTGCACAAATTTTTGCGGGACGAGATCATCCAACATTGGGTTAGTTGGATGTTGAAATTGGGTGGTCTGCTGGGTAGTGCTTTTGAAATTTGAGTTATTCTCAACGGTGTTTTACTCAAAGGACTCATTAATGTAATCGCAGTGGATATTTATGTGTGTGTTGCGAAAGGGAAATTATAAACTTATTTACACACCTAGGACAAGGATGTATTGTAGGTATCTAGCAGACTTTAATTTGCCATAATATGCAACTTAAAAAAAAGAAACGGCAAAATTTTATTAGCTATCAGGAGCGTAGCGAAGGGGGGAATGGGGGTGATACCCAAGTCGGCATTTTCAAAGGTTCCACATTTCGGAAATGCTAAATTATATTGTCTATCTTTATGCAAATGAAACTTCTCCGAGTTTCAATTTTAAAAATGACGGTCGCCATCGATGAATTTGCCGACTGAAATTCTTCAAATTTAGCGTGGCCCGGGATAGTTCCTGTGAAAATTGGTCGAAATTAAACAAAGGGGCGTGGCACCTCCCATACAAAAAACATAGTGTCAAATTCGATACTCGACAACAGTCGGCAAGTTCCTAAAATAAGTCGGCATTTTAATGAAAGTCACCCACCCACAGCTCGAACCCTCGCTATACGCCCCTGTTAGCTATACCATGTACTGTACGCACATACCTACATTATGTTATGTATTTTAGGATTCTTCACATCGTATATTTAAAATAATACATTTGAGAAGAGAATAGCTGTTTCTTTATTGTAACCCTGCGATTAGAGTAGGTATAAAGGGTTTTCCAATAGGAATTTCCCAACTTTGACAGGTGATGGCGGCCATATTGTTGAAGCTACATCTGTGAAATTTGCTGTCATTTATTTAGTCTGTCTTGCCAAATCAACATGGAGAGCTATAGCGTTCAACAACATGTGCAAGTGATTAAATTATTTTATGAAATTGAGTCTTCTCTTCGAGCAAAATTTCGCCATAATCGACCTTCCGAGAGGACTATTCTGGATGAATGGGTCTGTCAAAAAGCAAAATTGTCGAATTTGGGACGATAACAATCCATCAAATTGTAATGTAATGCAGAGAAAGTCACTGTTTGGTGTGGATGTTGAACTAGCGGCATCATCGATCCATACTTCTCTGAGAACGACGTTAGCCAGGCCATGATAACCACTTTCTTTTGGTCCCAATTGGATGTTATGGACAGCCACACAGCCCATATACCACAATGGACATTTTGCACAAGCAATTTCCGAACATGATTATCTCACGCGGAGGCGGATATGTGAATTGGTCAGCGAGATCGTTCGATTTAACGGGCCACACTTTTTCTTGTGGGCTTTTCTTAAGTCACAGGCCCTCAAAGCCAATATTATAATCAATGCCATTGGTCAATTTCAGCCTGACTTATACGCCAGGGTTATGGAAAATTGTACGTCTCAGAGGCGCGCCAACCAGCGAAGCCGCGGCAGACATTTGTAACCTGTTATATTCCATACATGATGGCATACATGGATGGGCCTTCTAAATGAATACATACAACAAATTCAATGATATCTCACTCACAGTTTGTTTTATTTAAAATTATGAAAACCCTTACATCCGATAGCCTATACTAATCCACAGTAAAAACATTAGGAAACTGTATTTTTATTGATTAATTTGTTCATATCATAAGAGCAGCTACACAGTCAAATTCAATACACCTAAAAGTCTATGAAATATGTGAAACTGCACAAAATTAAGCTTACATCGACCTCAAATGTGCCATACCCCACTCCCAGTTGATAATAATATAACTTCAGCGCAGAAACCTATACACAAACGACTGAAACCAAACGAATCGCAATACAGATTTGCTTTGATATCCTTAACCATCATCCGTATATAGAAATTCATCCAGGTCGTCGTTGCTGCAAAACCTCAAAACGGGCATCAACGACGATTTAAGGCCATGTAAGATAATTAATCCTGCGTTGGTGTACAACACGAATCCTTTTTCAGGTCCTCCCCTGTTTCTCACTTAGAAATTAATTAAAACAAAATTAAGAAGAATGTCCCGTAAAGACTTAAAAATGCACTTTAGTACCGTATTTCACTGAGATTATGGTTTGGATTATACCAGTTCCTCTTCGTTGCCTATGTGTATATGTGCTGAGTAAAAACTTTGAAACTGGAACCCCATTTGGCAGCCACAGAAACACAGGGTGGTTGGATGATCTCTCAACTCCTCCACTAGTTGCATAAAATCTCATTTAGGAATTTTACACTTTTTTTTTGTGCTCTATGGCGGAACTGTAGGTATCCTTTTTGTATTGATCCGCGATTTATTCTCCAGCCTCACCTTTGCCGTGCTTCTTCTCTGCGTGTAGAGAACGTGCCAACTTTTCATGTGTGTGCATTCCTTATCAGAGTCCCATTCATTTTAGTGTAAAAAATTCTAAAGCAAAAATTATACATATAGGAACAGGAAAAAGGATGCCCCGGATGAAGTGGAAAAAAATAAACGTTGCAAAATAGTTTAGTAGCCCTTTTGCCACCGCACCTGTGGCACAGCTCTGCTGGAATTGTAAGGCACAGATGGCAAACTATGTATGCTCATCTTGGAAATATGCTGCTTAATGGTGTGTGATATCTGCATATACTCGTATGTAATTATATATTTTTTGTTATTGAGGTAGGACGTGGGTGAAACACAGACATGAGCTGAGGATGAACTGCACTGAAAAGAAGGAGGTAATATTCTGCATTTCGAAAGTCGGAAAGCGTGTTATCCGATAAAAGCGGTATTAATCGTGCCAATATTTAAATTTGCTTTTTAGCCGGTTAGCTGTTAGCACATACTCGTAGCTAGTACCTACTTCTGGAAACTATAAAATGAACACTCCTTGGAGCTATTGTGCAAAGTTACCGGGTAGTTGAAATTGGGTAGCAACTGGAAGTATGTTCATCAAGCAATTTTTCAGCACTGAGAAGGTTAAATTTCAATGGGTTAAGGAAGCCCACAAGGTGGTGTCCTATGCCTATTTCCCCATCTCTGGAACAAAGTGGTTAATGACTGCTGGCATGCCCGAAAGCGGAAAACTGCATCAGGCATATGTGGAACTACTCCATGTAAGTAAACAAGATGGAGGATTGATTTTGAATTGGGAATATGACCCATTGAATTGTGCGCTTTTTTTAATACATATTATGTGCAGGTGGACGTTTAAAAATGTAGTTTTTAAAAGTGATATTCATTCATTCATTCATTTTCTATGGCCCGCTTATCCAATAAGTGGGTCGCTATCCCCATACAGGTGGAGGAGAGATGGTTAAATCAAGATGGACTTGATTTAACCATCTCAAGATGGACTTGATTTAACCATCTCATCCTAGTTAGGGACATGCGTTTAATTTAAGCGTACATGGAGCGCTGGTTCCTAATGCGATCTCTGGGTTTCACCCCAGCAGGGATAAAGAATCTTATTTTGGCAGCTTGAATGTCAATGTCGTCAGCGTTTGCAACTACTTGCACAGACTTTTGGATATTGTGCCCATGGTGTTGACTTGTATGATGAGGTTGAAAAATTATGTGAACCTACCGGGCCTAAAACCACACTGGTATATGTACCGACCAGTTCGTTGACGAATGGTTTCAGGCCTTCACAAAGTACAGCAGGTAAACGTCGACTCTGACCATTTTCTTGTCGCGGCTAAATTCAGAGCTCGACTGTCCAACGAGAAGAAACTGCGAACCGCCCAAAAGAAGAAATTCGACGTTGGACGCCTTAGCAGGCCTGGAGTAGCCAGAGCCTACAGCGAGCGCCTGAGTATGAAACTCTCCTCTGTGCACTCACCTACCACAAACGTCAACAATCAGTATCGCAACATCATCAAGGAGGTAGCCGAAACCACTGTAGGGTACCAGCCACCCCAGAGAAAGAGCCCGTGGTATGATAATGAATGCGTGTACAGGAAATAGGTGACAGAAGATGCACACAAGAAAGCGCTGCAGCGCAAAACAAGGGCAGCGAGAGAAGAGTACCGAGCCAGGAGAAGGGAGGAAAAGAAGATCCTGCGTAGAAAGAAGAGGGCTTACGCAGCTTCCCAGCTCAAGGAGATCGAAGAGTATTGCAATCGTAACAACATCCGGAGGTTCTACAAAAGAGCCAAGCAACTGGCTGCTGGCTACAAAACCGGAACGCAGGCTCTTCGAGACAGCGAAGGAAACCTAGTCACCGAAGCGCAGGGAATAGTAGATGTGTTTAAGCAGCATTTCCAGCAGCTGCTTAATGGGCATCATGTAGAGAGAGTGATAGGGCAAGAAGATAACCCACGTCCAGTCAATGAAGAACTAGTTCCTCCACCTAGTATAGAAGAAGTTGGCCTAGCTACAAAAAAGCTTAAGAACAACAAGGCCGCAGGCTCTGATGGTTTACCAGCGGAGCTCTTTAAATACGGTGGTGGTGTTTTGGTAGGGAGCATGCACCGAATCATCAACCAAGTATGGGTGGAAGAAAACATGCCCGATGACTTTACTATCAGCTCCATATGTCCCATCTTCAAAAAAGGCGATCCTATGTCTTGCAAGAACTATCGAGGCATATCCCTGCTTAATGTCGCATACAAGATCCTATCCAACGTACTGTGTGAACGTTTTAAACCGTTCTGTAACACACTAATCGGCACGTACCAGTGTGGCTTCCGGCCCGTCAGATCGACTATAGACCAAATTTTCACACTGAGGCAAATTCTGGAAAAGACCAACGAATTTCAAGTCGAAACTCACCACCTATTCATCGACTTCAAAGCCGCGTATGATAACATACATCATCAGGAGCTTTATATGGCGATGGCCGAACTCGGAATCCCGGAAAAGCTGATTCCGCTGTGTCGCGTGACGCTGGAAAACACGCGCTGCAACGTGCAGTTTGGAAGCAGCTCCTCTGATCTATTTCAAACTGCGACTTCTTGAATCTCGTACTGGAGCAGATAGTGCGCAGGGCAGGTGTCAACACGGAAGGCACTATCTTGAACAGATCCCTTCAGCTGCTGGGCTATGCGGACGATATTGGCATCATCGGTCGCTCCCAGCATGCCGTGATAGAAGCGTTCACGGCGATTGAAGAACAGGCGAAATCCGTTGGCCTTGAAGTAAATGAGGACAAGACTAAATACATGCTATCAACAAACAAACAAGCATCTGTCCACCGCCTAGGACAAAACGTCACTATTCATAGCAACAACTTCGAGGTAGTTAAGGAGTTCACCTACCTCTGAGTAAATATGAACTCCACGAATGACACCCTACTGGAGATCCGACGAAGAATTACCCTAGGAAACCGTTGCTATTTCGGTTTGGCAAAACAGCTGGGTTCAAAACTCCTAACTCGAAGGACGAAATGTATGCTCTACAAAACCCTTATCCTGCCAGTTCTGATTTATGGCCCCGAGTGCTGGACGATAAGCAAGAAGAGAGAGCTGATACTGGGCTCCTTCGAAAGAAAAATACTTCGGCAGATTTTTGGTCCTGTGTGCGAGGAGGGCGAATGGAGGAGAAGATACAACCGCGAACTCTATGAGCTGTACCAAGATGTGGATGTAGTTCAAAAAGCCAAAACACGCCGACTACATTGGCTCGGCCACATCGAGAGAATTGACAGTAATGCTCCAGCTAAGAGGATCTTCAAATCCCAGCCCCCAGGTTCGAGAAGGCAAGGAAGACCGAACCTCCGTTTCATGCCAGAGCGCTTGGTCTGGACAACTGGAAGCAGCGTGCCTGGGATCGTAGAGGATGGAAGGCTGCAGTGTCTCAGGCAGAGACTCTTCACGGGTCGGGAGCCCGATAAGTAAGTAAGTAAAGCAAGATCGCGGTCGATCTATAATGTTAAAGGTGGTCTAGAACCGCTACGTGCTTGCTTTTCAATTTAACAATCAGTATCATTATATGGAGATAACGGCATAACATGTTTGCTGCATTAAATTTATTGCCTGAAAGTGTTGTGGCTTTTATTTACCAAAATGACTCCCTCGTCGTTAATTAGAAATCTCATTAAAAACCCCCTCATGTGTCTGCGGAAACGATTAGCTATAATTTGTCAATCTGTTTCCATCCATTAAATTGATGTTCCACTAATACCAGACTGACTTTGTATCCTCATCGAAGCACGGAATGAATAGCCCATAAAATTTAAATTTCACTATAAATCTGTCCTCTGCCTGCGAAATGGACGTTTTTATTCAACATACTCTACAATCCCATCAACATATTTAGCTGCATGAGGGACGACTATCCTTCGGACATAACATAACGCATCATTGACGCGTTTTGCAATCTTTTCAGCTGCACACATCCATACATATGAACATAGGCAAAAACGGACCACACAAAGATCCTGAGACAACGGACACATATTCTCAATTCCGGAATATATCAAGTGTCGTCTCTCCGCCATTTATCCCGTAAAAACGAGAAGTAGGTACTTGCACCAGGACAATGCTGCTGACGACGATGGACGACAGAGTGAGCGAAAAATCGTTGCTATACGAATAATTTACGATTGCGACTGCAATGCCATTCATTTTGCAATATCTTCCATAATTTTAACTTGACTCGTTTCGAGGGCTTGCTGCGCTCGTCGTATGTGAGTTAAGTCCTTTCAAAAGGACACAAAAAAAAAAAACACAAACACACCAGGCGGAAACTCAAATGAAAATCGTTGTAGGTTTCTTTCGGCAGTAGAGTGGCACAGAGTCCGTTAGAGAGTTTCGAATGTTTCAAACATTGACATGAGAAAAAAGGAAAACTATTTTCAATTTTGTAACTATTCGCCGGAATGGCGGAACACGGGGGGTGTGGAGCAACGGAATGTATATTAAGTACGATATTGCTTCTCTCACACGCTACTAGCTATACTATACTGGGGCGCAGGGAATTCGACATAAAGATTAACGGTAAAAAGAGGGGATAATAGATGGAATATATATTCATCCAGAATCCAAATACTGTATAAATGTATTTTTCAATTCAATTAAATGGCGCGCATAAAATCATTGCGGGGGATGTCGTAAATTATGGTTCCGTTTCGTTTTCATTTTGTTTTTTTTTTTACTGGACAAAGGATATAAATTCTCCGTTATTGCTTCTAATTTACCTTAAACGTTACTCTTTTTAAGACTCTTTCAATTATTCGGGTGGTGATTTGGAGGCGGCAAGAAAAACCGCTTTGAATGAAAATGTGTCTATTAATTTTCGTTGCAGGCTTAAGGGATTCATACGGAATGCTGTGGTCAATGGATGGAAGGGATGGTTTTATTAATTCCGAAGTAAGTTAATGGCTTTTATATCGAGGAAGCAAGTAGGCACATACGAATATCTGGTGGCGTTTGTTTTTCGAGCCATTATATAAGTAGGTAAAGTCGTCACACCTAGACGACGTCTTGAGATTCAGATGGTATGGGTAATGGGATAGTGTCATAGCTCTTTATAACTACAAATACATAAATGCTATCCTATACGGCATTAATATCAAGATCAACACATAGATGGTTTACCGTGGGTTTTCTGCTGAATCTGTCCTAGTGTAAGTATTTGGTCGGCTGCGGCTTGTGGACTAAGACCGCACTGGACTGGTAAAGGCCAGTTAGTTCGCTTTTAGACAATCACACAGTAAGGTAGACTGGATCTTGTATGCAATGTTAACCAGACTGTTGCCTATACCGCAACTTAGAGGGATTCCGGGATTGTGGATCGAGCTGGCTTCATTCATAAAGCTTTTATACTTCAGTCATTGAATGTTAAATCCCACATGCTATCTCTTCGTTGTTATGACGTCTGAGATGTTTGCAGTCGTACCTTGGTTACAACAAAGTAGTGGTTCCTGCCTAGATATAAGTTGGCACTTTGGCTTACTGGGCTTGTTTGAACTTTTGAATCCTGACGGTTTGATAATCTGGAAATAGCAACGACGTAAGGTCCCGCTGCAAAGTCAATTAACCTAAATCCGTTTCCAGACGTAATGTAGTGTATAGGATTCTTCCCGCATTTTTCGGCGTTTAAAACAACAGAGGACGATATTAACGTCACTGAGTGGGGAAACGAGGAGTAACAGCGATTCTCGCTAGTTGGGTTTGACTCTGACAATTTCTGTTGGGAAATTTTGTCGAATTTCAGTCTATAAATTATTGTTTGAGAGAATAACATTAACAACCAGTAAGACAATTATCTTCGACTATGCCGAAGCTCAAATACCCGGTACTATATTATTCTAAAATAAAAAAAATATTTTAGTATTAAAAAATTATATATTTGTATGGGAGGTATGGGTACTTTTTATTCGACCAAGCTCATTTTTTGTCAAAAATTTTAAAATATTATTAAAACAATATGTGCAAAGTTTAAACATGCTATCTTTACTGTAGCTATTTAAATTTAATTTTTAACATAAAAAGCTATATAAATCTGATATTTTTGTATGGGAGGTAGTAGTAGTTTTCATCCGATCTTGCTCATCTTCGAACTTAGCCTCAGTTTGGTGGATAAAAGCTTACGTACCAAATTTCAAGTCGATAGCTCTTAAATTACGGCCGTAATCGTGCGGACAGACAGACAGACGGACAGACGGACAGACGGACAGACAGACGGACAGACGGACAGACGGACAGACAGACGGACATCGCTAGATCGACTAAGAAAGTGATGCTGATCAATAATATATATAGTTTGTCACACCTACAACGCCTCCTTATGGGCGTTACAAATGGAATGACAAAGTGAATATACCCTCACCACAGTGTGGTACCGGGTATAACAACTCGTAGACACTCACTATAGTAAGAATGATAGCTATTTCGAACAACACCACTAATTCATCAACTGACTCCGGTCACTACCTGTTGAAAGCTAACTCAAAGAAATTTGTTGAGTAAAAACTAGTAAGATTCCCAATGGATGGGTAATATCTTGCTCTCTCGATGCCGCTCTCATTTACGAATTTTTAAGTTAGGGAACGACATTGAGTAAAAATGCGTAAAAATTCGTAAGAATTAGTAAAAATTCGTAAGATTTAAAAGTAAAGGAACAGACCTAATAACAAATCTTGATCTTGCGATATTTGATATGTAGTCATAAGTTATGTTCTGCTCCTAAAAGATGGATGTATCACTAGGGACGAATAGTAGGTAGCCCAAGTATTATAGTCAATGAATTTGACCTAGAAAATGGTGGTTGTCTCTGTCTTCTGTGTATTAAATAGTCATGTTTTCTTTTCCCCATTTTTCATTTTTAACGGGTCTTCATTTATGTCGTTTTCGATTGGTAATCCAGAAGCCTCTGCGATTCTGAAGTCAAATCCAGAAGCAAATTTCTCTTCTTTTCAGTAGAAGAACTGTCAGTTGAGTGCCAATCGAACGCTTTCAGAAGCGTTCGGATTGCTTCCGGACGATTCTGGATTACCAATCGAAAACGACATTAGAGAACTAATCTGCTCGCATCCTATAATTAGTGTCCTGGCATCAGCAAAGAATATTATTATTCATCAAACCAAGCAAATGGGGAATAGATCAAGATGATAGTTGTTGACGATCAATTTTAACTCTGCCCTATGCCTGGCATTAAAAACATGTGGGTTACACAGCTCATTAGTCATTAGTTCTTCCGTAAAAAGATGTCTGCGAAATACATACGTACTGCACTGGTCGTTCATTATCATCGGTCGCCTTCTATATTATACGAGCACGAAATTGTTTGCCTTTTCATTAGCTTGGATATTCATTTTAATCCTATTTGGGATATGAGTATTGTAGCAATACGACATGGTTAACAGCTTGCATATTGTAGGTGGAAGTTTTGGCATGCACTTTTTGACGACGGATCGCCGTTGCCATCATCAACGGCCTAAGTTTTTAAGAGTAATCAATGATTATGCACTCGGAATAGTTAGCGGCTTAATTCTTCCAAAATCTAGAGTACAATATCTTTGAAATCAGTCCATCTTAGCTTAGCACACAAACTGATAGACCGTCTATGTTAAGTCAAAATTTACTATGATAACGAGTGCACGGCTAGCGAAAGAAATGCCATTGTGACATTAAATGCATATCCATCCAGTCACAGTCGTTCCTCGTGATCTATCACTGAACAAGAAACAAAGAAACACACGCTTAAGTAGGTACATATATGTCTAATTAGTGTAAGTACTGATTTAATTAGAATTTTATTAAAAAATCGTCAATAGGCAACAGTTTGGTCTCTATGTCGCTTTCAATTATCCACTCTATGGAAACTAGCTGCACCTTAAGCAAACGCTTTGTGAATGTATAAAGGAACCAAAGTTCAAATGCTTTCAAATCAACAGCTTTTAAATCGGCAAACACAAATTTAATTTTTTTTGCATCCTCTGGCCTGGATAGATACGGACAAGGACATTCTCCTCCACGCCACTGATAGGCCAATTTAGACACCATAGATGCGTGTGATATTTTGCCTTCAACAGCGCTGTAAAAGTAACCTTGACAGTTACGGAAAAAGTTCGGGTTACGATGCCCGAAGATTTCCTCCTCCAAAGCAGTCATCTCATTATCTTGCAATATTGGTATGCTCTGAAACAAGCTCTTATAAATAATGTTTAAGCAAAACGAGATGTGTTTACGTACCGTGGGGTCTAATCCGTTCAGAAGGCATCCCAATTCATCCACATCAACATGATCGGTGTAGGAATCTCCTGCAGAATCGAAGAGCGATTGAAGTTGTTCCTTCATTTCGTCCGTTACGCATATCATGTCTCTGGGCTTAAGTTGCATTCGTTTGCGTTCAGCGGTATCAATCAACCAATTGCAAGAGACAACATTATAAAGGCCAGTATAACAAAGCTCTTTTACACGAACGGTTATGTCGCCCGCAATGCAAATGGATTTATAATCATCCGGCGAAGGATTTTCTACTATGTTGCCGCCATTCTTGACGACCAGCTCTTTAAGTTTGGCAATGGTATGACCTCCCCGAGGAGCACTTAGGATGCAGAAATTGAAATCTTCAAAAATGTCGGACTCCACTTGGACCTGAATGAAAGGGGGATTAGAGGGAGTACGTTTGGATTTAATGCAAGTGGATAGACTTACATCATTGCGGTTGAAAGCGGTACCGTAAACTGTTGTTTTTGAACTTTTGGGTTTTGTTGAGTTGGCTCGGGCTCTTTTGCCCGAGGTGATGTCATCTATTGCGAGTTCACGTTTGTTGATTTTCTTGACACCATGATCGCCCTGAAGGAAGGTAATGAAAGCTACCATTTAATGTTTTGTAAAGTTAGACGCGGAAATTCAGTTTTCTGTTTTCTGTTTTCTGGAGGGTCAGCATATAGTTAGAATATATTGCCAGATTTTTGTAAAAATCGTAAACTCCTGAAAGTTTCTTACCTTATAGAAATTCTCATATTCTTCGAGAGTCATGCATTCATTCCAGGGTTTGTCGTCACGTATGGCTTCTATGCGAGGGAATCTGAGCACATAGGGCGTAGCGAAAGACGATCCCTGTCCCAGTTCACTAGCTTTCACTTGAATTACAATCGAGTTTCTGGGCTCAATCCACACATCTGAACTTACAGTCCCAAAACATAGTATCTTCGATGGAAACCCCTTTTTCCAGTGCGGTAGGAGAGTGGAATTTAGACCAATTCGTTCCTCTTTAGATAGTCCCATTGCAACTTTACCAACGCAATGCACCTTAACATCATCTGTGGAGGTATGCAAATAAAAACAAATCTACTCGAGAAACAGCACAAACCTGTTTCGCCCTGAATCACTCCAACCAAGTAGCTATCGATGTACGTCTTGGTGCGGTTGTAATAGCCGCCCATGATCAATAGATCCATGTCGGAGGTTAGCCCTTCGATATACTGAAAAGAATGTCTAAAGACTCTATGCTGGACAAATAGACTCCATACTCACGTCAGCTTTAACCTTATACCATCCACCACTGCGGGACCCCGGCTTGTATGTAGAACGCTGCATTTTCAGGACCACACCCTCCTCGTTTGCATCAAGCGCTGCATTGAATATGTCTGTGAAATGCTGCAGAGTACACACCTTTGTTCTCTTCCCGATAAGTAGAATTCCGGGTTCCTCTTTCAAGGCGGCCTTCAATTTTTCCATTCGTTCCACATAGGCCACTTCAACGTAGCTCTTTCCATTCAAATAGAGAAGATCATAAGCCACAAAGCATGGTCGTAAGTTGCCGCCTACTCGCAAATGTTTGACATCAAAGTTTTCGCCTTTGACACGGAAGGAAGTCGCCTCCTTGTCCCAAACCATCATTTCTCCATCTAGAATAACACTCTTTACGTGAGTTTCCAGCAAAGCAGCGACGAGAGGTGTCAAGTTTCCCTCTGCATGATGACGACCGAAGAAATTCGTGTAATCCCTCCCATTGCGAGAGATGTACTTGAATGTCTCATCAGCCATGTGCAGCTGGAATCGCTCGCCGTCCATTTTTGTTTCAGCATAGATGGTGTCGGTGCGCATCATGTCGTAGAGTTTACTTGTATCCAAACGGTTACACAACATCGGTCGGATGTGTTGGAAAGGTGTAATGGTGTCTTCTAGGGATATATCAGCACCGCGCTCTATGGCAACGCAGACTTTTTCCAGATCTGTACATCTGGTGTAAAGCTCCTTTGCATTTTTATCGAGTATGGAAAATATCTTTTGTTCACCAATGCCCAGGTGCATTCTTTTGAGTAGCAGACGTATAAACCACTTTTGTTCCAAGGCCGACGTTGTTTCCGTGAGCTTGGTCAATTCGCGTTCAGTACCTATGAAGAAGACATTAGAGCAGCTCCGAAAGGTAAATACATTTACATACTTCTTCTGTCATTTGCTGCAATTGTATCCAGCATGGTATGGATGTCGAACAAGCTCAACTCACTAGGTAGATCGGTTGTACGAGCTTTAAGAATGCTGTACACTATGTCGGCATAGTCTCCACGAATGCCGCTGCTGCTGCGATTTTGCAGTTTGATTGCATCAACACCTATAATGCATCAAACAGTTGTACGCACCATAATCAATTAAGGAAACTCACCTTCCGCTGGTAGTTGTAGAACCTTGATGTAAATATTCCCAAGAGTTGTTATCTTCAAACCATAGCTCCCTCTCACCGTATCAGCATCAGGTATAAGACACCTCAGGACACAGTAAAAACTTGATTTTGAGTCCTAGAAATAACAATATAAGCGGCGAATCTTAGTGAATTAATGGAGCTAATCACTTCGCCATTGGTTTTGCGGAAGTCTTCACTAAATTTTCGAAACGATTCGATGTACCGCCTGAGGTATTTCTCTTTGTGAGCGGCTTCGGCGTTTTTTATTTTCTCCAGCATTTCGCAGATTTCAATGAACTTTATGTTTTTTGAGATATCCATAATTGTCACCACTTGTACAGTTACAAAAGACCAACGAAATTCGTAAAATTCAGAACCAAACCAACAAACAAAAACAAGAAAATGATTTGTAGACAGTCAGCCGATAGATATCTAAACAATTAGAGATGTTACATCGTGATTTCACAATTTGTCGATAACATCGATAAGATTTCATACAGTTTCTGATCCACTGTGTTGAACAAAGGAAACTTTAAAGTTTCCCATACAGGGTGTTCTTAGTTTTCTTCATCATTTGTTTTACCAGACGAAAATATACAGCTTGTATTTTTAAGGCCGCATATTTTTTCATAAACTCAAAGACATTTTTTCAATATCAAAGTTTATATTGCGTCAAGTTGGGGTATGTGGCTCGCTACGCTCGCTGCAAAGCCTCTAAACTCCAGCATAATCATTTTCGGACATTATGCCGTACGTTTATGATCCAACTTTTGTATTATATAAAGAGTTTTTAATGAAAATAGGCTTACGTTACGTTGATTACGTAGTCATGTTCCGGACATCGGCAAACGTGAGTTCATAACATCAATTGGGAATTGTTAGAATTTCCACTTTTTGGGAAGCTTTTTTTACGTTTTAGTGAAATTGTTAATTTTTGTTGATTTTGTTGAAGTTGGGTGGACTTCTCTTTTCAACACTCACGAATGTGTCAGAAAATTATGTAGCGCAATTAACACAAATAATGCTCAGTGTATAGGTATTATGCGCACAGAACCATGACAGATTATTTTGTTTATTTAGGAGTAGGTAAATTAGTAAGCAACAGGAAGCTAATCAACATAACGACCAACACCGTTGGCTGTGCCATGGGAATGTTAGTCATTCCCATCGCTGGTGTATCGGAAATTGGCACCGGTGCCAAGTAACTCGTGAAGTAAGTAACTCGTAATGTGGGCTCTAATCGCGTAATTTATCAAACGATCATCGTCGAGACGATTGAAAAAACGCTTCCTAAATGCCCAGAGATACCTGCAGATTCATTTTAGGGCTGCATTTTAATATGTTGTAAGTTTTAGTCCGTTGGAAATGTCCACAAAAGTGATATCCTCGCGTTTGAAGTAGTGTACTGAGAGGAAATGATGTATATTCCTTTTCTGTCTTGTACGGCGCTCGCATATGTCCCATTTCGAGAAAAACAAAGATTGATTTTTTTGTCAATTAATAATTAAACAATCTACCCAATGTAAAGTGTATAGGCGTATTTTTTGGGGATTCTGCTAGCTCACTTTTACTTTTACATGCAAAACTGTTATACTCACTTTTGGTTTTGTTATACACACTTTTGGTTTTACATGCAAAATTTTTATACTCACTTCCCAAAAAATACGCCTAATGTTGACAAATTTTAGAAAAACGTAAAAAAAAATCCACTTGCCAAGCTAAAACATACACTGGTCGGCATAAGTATTTTGACAACACATAATTTGAACTTACTTCATGTAAATTTTGGCATCAATGGAAAGGTCATTTAAATTTCGTTTGAATGATACACAACTTTCCTAAACCCATTAAGTGCCCATTGAAAATTTAGAACTTTTGTAAAAGCCTACTTTTTTGACTTTTTTCCTCGGTCCCAAAAAAAAAATGTTTTGATGCAAAAAGTTTCTTCAAACAATTCTAATAGTAGGCGTATTTTTTTGGGAAGTGAGTATAACAAAACCAAAAGTGGGTATAACAATTTTGCATGTAAAACCAAAAGTGAGTATAACAAAACCAAAAGTGAGTATACCAGTTTTGCATGTAAAAGTAAAAGTGAGCTAGCTATAGATTCCCAAAAAAATACGCCTAGTGACTGCAAAAAAAATGTTCAAAAATCTGTTCGTTAATATTGTTTATGATTTTTAGAATGGGATGATCTCAGAAAAATGTTGTATGAAAAGGAGGAAAAAGTGGCTAAAATAGTCATTTTTAGCAATTTTCAAAAAATCATAAAAAATATTAGCGAAGAGATTTTTGAAATCTCAGTCCTATTAGAATTGTTTGAAGAAACTTTTTGCATCAAAACATTTTTTTTTTTTTTTGATACCGAGGAAAAAAGTCAAAAAAATAGACATTCACAAAAGTTATAAATTCTAAAATGTTTAAATGGGTACTTAATGGGTTAAGGAAAATTTTGTATCATTCCATTACCATTAGTGCCAAAATTTACATGAAGTACCTAAGTTTCAAATTATGAGCAGAATTAACTTTAGTTTTGTCAAAATACTTATGCCGACCAGTGTACTTGGTAAATTTTAAGCAACTTTTAAGAAAAATGAGAATGAGAAAAATCTCTATTTATTTGTGCCAATAGATCATTAAAAAATTGGCCTAAAGCACAAAAAAGTTATTTTGTCTGCTCAATAGGGTAGTTCGCGACAACGTCAGTGTCAAATGAGAACAAAAAAAAACAAAGTGACAGCTAAAAAAACTTGTAGGAAAACAAACGAAATTTTATATGGCGGGAGATAGGGTTTAAATTAATTTTGGATTTTTTGAAACAATCTCTACAAATTTATTTATTGAACTTTTGTAAACACTTTTAAGAAACTCTAAATTTCAAGACTGCAATGTTTTCAATTTGTATTTGGCACTTTATTATAAACTTTTCACAAATAAAATGGGCAAAACCTATCTCCCGCCATGTAAAATTTCGTTTGCTTTCTACAAGTTTTTTTGACATTTTAGTGAAAGAGAAAGCACACTTCTGAAAGGGATAGCTTCGCGAAATACCCTATCGAATACAACATAAATAATTGATTGCAAACAACAAACTAATTTGTTCCACCCTGTAGCCGGTTTCGTAATTTGTTCGAATTTTTATAACACGTGCGCTCTCATTTGACGTTTCTAGCTTTGTGGTTCGAAATAAACACCATCATTTCAACTATCTCCTCCCTTTCATATATTTGTCTTCTGATTTTTGAACAAAGTTCGTTTTGCAACACCCTCAAGTATCGGCTATGACAAATCTTTAACCACTAGCTGCGCAAAAAGATCCGTTCTACTTGCGTAACTTCTCAAAAAATCCCTGCGAAACAAAATCCACAATGCTCGCCATAAGAGCAGCCTTGAAAAGTGTTATCCGTGCGGATGCCATCAAAAAACTAAAAGAAATAAACCGGACAGCTTTCAGCGACAAGTACCTTCTCGTAACAAACGTAACCATCTCACTGAGCCTCTCCTCGACGGGTGACATCCTCGAGCAACAGTACGAAAAGTATTGCGGTGAATTAGACAAATGGGACCGAAAGCGAACCATGCATATGGGCATCTCCGGCGTCAGTGTTGGTGTCATCTGCCACTATTGGTATAAGTTCCTTGATCGTCGATTACCTGGTCGAGGTATTCGGACGGTGATGAAGAAAATCGTTTTGGACCAGTTCATTTGTTCACCCGTTTACATATCTGCGTTCTTCGTGACGCTGGGCATACTCGAGCAAAAGTCGCATCAGGAGGTATGGGAAGAGATGAAGGAGAAGGCGTGGAAGCTGTATGCTGCCGAGTGGGCGATATGGCCGGTTGCACAGTTTGTAAATTTTTACTGGTTGCCCACAAAGTATCGGGTGTTCTATGACAATATCATTAGCTTGGGCTACGATGTATACACATCGCAGGTGAAGCATAGTGATCCTTAACGCAGGGGCATCTAGCTTGAATGAATGTTTAGAAATCAAATTGTATTTGTACATATTTTTGTAAGCGAACTCGGTGTATATTTGAAATGGAGGCAAATAAAGTGTGATAGACAATCTCAATGCCTTTTGAATTTGTTTTTGCAATCAGCAGGGGAAAGTGCCAACATTAGGTATAGGTATAACGATCCTTCTGTACCAAATAAAACGAAAGCGTTACGTTCCGAGGCCAACAGTAGACTCTTCCTTTATTTGTTTCTAATTCAACTGATACAGACTCACAACTTTAGTTTAGTTCTTGCGGTTTCCTCTACGGCGCATCGACGCCGTACACTTAGGACAATACCACTTTCCTTTGGGCGGCTGGGTGATGCCAACGCATGGGTAATGGAACCACTCGAAGGGACACTAAAATGGAGAAGCAATCGCACAGATAAGGACATTTTCCCCGTTGGGGATGAAGAAGTACTTACCGCGTCATTATCACATGCAACCATATCGCCATAAGAGACTTGATTGCAAATGCAGTATCTTGGCTCATTCGGGTCGTATGACCACTCGCCTTCGGCAGTCTGTTCGACGACCAAACCGTTTTCTGCTGCACGCTGGACCCCTACTGTAGATGTTGCGACTACGGCACTGGTAGCCCCTGTTGTGGGCACAACCTCTGCGATGCTAGATGTGGATGATTCAGCGTGTGAACTTATTGAAGAGGATGATGATGGGATAGGAGTAGGAGTAACTGGCGTATGGGGCAAGTTCGACGAGAGCTTTCTGCAAAAAAAATTAAACAAATTAGAGAACTCCTCCTTATTGATGCAGGTTTGCTTACTTTTTGTGCTTACGAGCGCCTGGTTCGCGATCAACAGACTGTATAGCGCTTTGCCCAGCAGTAGTACTCAGTTCCCGATTGATCCAGAATTCGTGAGGAGTAGCGCCACCGGCAGCGCCGTGAATTGCCTCATATGACGCCTTCAGACTAGCAGTACGTCGTCCCTGCTGCATTTGTTGAGTGGCAACGATCGCCTGACTGGCAGCCGCCGCTATAGCATTTCCAGCACCGCCCATATGTTGGAGATTGTACGACACCGAAGGCGTTGACGCGGCAGGCGGAATGACCGGATGATGGGTAACATTCGGAGTAATTGGCCTAACTACCGGTACCACTGGCGTGGTTGGAGTCGTCACGTTATTGCCCAAGTTCGGGCGCTTCTCCAAAATAGGCGCAACCGTAGCACTATCGCGCCGCTTCTCCGGCTTCGGTCGATAGCGATTGTCCTTTGGTTGGCTAGAAGCAGTGCCGCCCGTGTGATTGTTCGTGGCAATGGAACCAAAGTAACGATTCTCCTTTTGGTTGCCAACGCTGCTGGTAATTAAACCTGAGCCATCAAGCTCGAGCGATCTCTTCTCGAGGATCTCTGTGATTCCATTATTGTCTGCCTCAAGTTCGCATTTAAATTTAAACAGCTCACTGTCCAGACGACGCAAATATCGTTCAACCAGATCGTGAATCTGTGTGGCAATGGCGACTTTCTCATCGGCGTCCTCTAGAACTTTGTAGTATTCCTTGCGGAGATTCTGAAATTCAATTTCCGCTGCGGTACTCTGTAGTTCGCCTCGCTTGCATTGTTGAAAGAAAGTTCGCGCCTTCTTCTCCAACGAATCCATGCTATCTGTGAGAGCATTTATTTATATATGTATTTTATTAAAGTACGAAACAAATTAACTTACTCTGAACGGTTAAATCAAGTTCACGCATTTCAGTGAAACGATCCCGCAGCTCTTGCGGCAGATGTTCAATCACTAGAAAGACATTAGCCAATTTTTACTAGTGTTGTTGTTTGGTGTAAACAAAATTATGTTGGTGCTACAGCTACTACAAACAGCGAGCACTGCGGAGTCCCTAATTTTAGTTTCGAATTTTTCGATTCAAAACTGGCGTTTAACTTACTTTCAAGATAATCCTCGAGGTAAAGCATATTTAATTTGTATTTTATCTACTTTTCAATATGGTGTTCAGTGAATTTAAGGGAATTAAATAAATATTTTAAAGATGTTAGGATGATTTTCTCAACTTTATATCGTGGTGACAGCGATTAAACTGCAACGATTGACAGTAGCACGTTAAGTAGGTGGCACAAGCACGTTGCTATAATTCGGAGTTTGATGTGGAATATTTTATGAGTGGGTATTGTTGTGAAATTTTGTGGGCATTATTTGTTATTCGGAGTAACGTAGTCATATAAATTAAGGACAGCACACGATGATATTCGTTAGTATTGATTTCTAACGAGTTGATGATTTATCACAGAATATTCAAATGAGATCGTCCAACTCTACGAACGACCGAATATTCACAAGTTTTGACAGTCGGTTCACATGTAGGTACACTTTTCTTGATCGGGGCAGTTCGCAAATTTCAGCCAAAGGTTTCTACCAACAATTTCCATTTGAAATTAAGTCCTAATGAATGATTATTGTTTTACTAATGATGTGGATTGCGAACAAAATAAACTTTGCAATTTTCTGTTTATAAATTCATAAAAAGTGTTTCGTTTTTTTCGCATTTTATCAATTCGTTCGTTCGCTCTCATGTGAATGGCCCTTTAGAAGTGTCAGGCAATTTAGGTTATTTAAATCCTAGTACGCTGTTGTTGTTGAAAAATCCCATACAAAAGTGACACAACGAAATCATGAACGAAAAATTTCGCTCTCCTTTTCGTTTTGCAGTACGCAGCTGCTGCGAAATGATAGCAAAAAGTGGGTAATTGTAGTAGATTGCTTGGTATCTCTTTTCGAACAGAATTTATTGTCATTATTGGACATTAATTGCTTGCGAAAATTTGACATTACATTTTTTTCGGGGTTGTTTTTTGTGATAATAAATGCGGATGAGGAATATATTATTGTTGTTGTAATGATATCGTTTTTAATGTGCTCGTTTTACATCTTTACAAAATTCTATAATTTTAATTATAATTGCTTTCAATTACAAAATACAAATTCCTTGTTGTTGTGAAATATCCATGTCAGCTGATGGAATTCTCCACAAATTATTTTTCAGACCACATTTAATGTTCCATTAGGCAGGAACATTTAATGTTCCATCTGAGATCTGAAAGCAAAACGGTAAAAGCCCAATGGAAAAATACTTTAGAAATACTTTTGATTAATCGTGAGTGACATCAATTTATTGGTAGGTATAGGTAACAAACAACTTGTCTGGAATCAAATTTAAGAAATACATCAATGTGTTCTCACCCTTACGTAACGAAATCGAATTCCACGGATGTTTATAGCAACCTTCTACTATAATCACGAGTTCAGTGTATAGAAATTATCAAACCTGTCACTTATTTCGAAATTCGATTTATTTACAAAAATACTGGCGGTATACCAAAATAAAGTTATTTTGAACATAAAAGCAATAAGGTGGACCTATTCATATAATTTTACTTATTTCAGCATGCGAAGACGAGAACTGCAGAGCATTTCACTGAAGCTGTCCGAATTAAAAGAATACGAACTGGCGAAAGCAGAACGTACAGGGACTACGAAAGGTTCAGAGAAGACCTCCGAAACGGAACCTGGAACAAGTAAGCCTTCTGAGAATATAGCCACGACATCCGAACTAAAGACGAAGGAGGAAATTAAAGAACGTATTGGAATGACTATGTGAAGTGTGAACTGTCTCAGTCTCAGTTTTGTAAATATACCACTCATTTTATAGACAAAGAACAAGTTTCAACTATGCACCGACTTATTTCTTCTCTGCTGATTGTTTGTTTATTCAATAAATAACCGTTTTGAAATACTGAGATCATAAAATATCTCTATCCATATGTAAAATGTATCTTACCTTGGCCATTACATCTCAGACTCAGATGAACGGACATTTTGCTATATCCAGCTGTTAAATAAGGACCTTTGGATATGCATGGTAAGGCATTTGTCTAATGTTGTTATAACTGAAATAATTGTGTATTGAGATCGGACTATATGAAATATTTGGTCATTTCTTAAATGATTTTGCCCTGGTAACTAGTTTTCTGGGTAGAATCTTCGTTAGGCAAACCAACTTCGTTTCTTGGGTAGGTACCAGTTTAATGTATGTGCTTGTTACTTGGTACACTGATACACATAACGCAACTTGGACATTAGAGCAGATTAGTCCCGGCTTGGTGTGCAGCGATTTATGAGTCATCGCTTGATGAGTTCCGGTCCGGGGCACTTCAATACATACAGATATGTATTCAAAACAAATCTTTTAGGAAGTCCAATCGATAAAAAAAAAATATTGACGCTCAGCTTGCTTTACAATTGCTTTTATTTAGAATATATTATATATATAGCAACAACTTTAAGTTTATAATACACTTTTTTATTTGTACATTTTGCAACTGAATTTTCTGTAAGTCAATAATTTCAGCTCCAAATGAGTTTGAATAATATGTAGGTACTCAATGTAGGTATATTTTCAGGCATTTACATTCAATTTAAGACTCTAGTAGTTCTAGTCAATTCTCCAGTCTTGAAAAAAGGTCTGTTCCTAAATGTAATGAGAAAGTTAAAAAATAATTTTAAATCAAATGCCAAAAGCCACACAAAAAGAAATCGATTTGCTTACCAAAACTTAGCACTGTCAATGCTAAGAGTCTTTATAATAATAACTGCCAGTACAGTTCCTTGAATCACAGTTAGAAGGGTTGGCTTGGCATATTTACCAAATGCCAAAGCATACTCTATGGAATCGTCAGAATGGCGTTCTCGATATCCATTGCTTTGAGGGAGTATAACCACGTTACGACGTTCTGCTAACACCTGCTGAAGGCTAGAAACTTGGTCTGTGAATTGAGCTATACGATTGCTGTCTCGGACTCGGGAGTCTTCTCGTCTGTCAGCTCGGATAGCATCCTGTCGCCTTTCAGTTTCGCGGTCTTCTCGTTCACGGCGATCTTCAATACGAGTGAGGTCCTCACCACGTTGGTTATAAATTCGATCATTAGATCGTGCTAGACGGCCAATATCACGGACTCGGGAGTCTTCTCGTCTGTCACCTCGGATAGAATCCACTCGCCTTTCAGTTTCGCGGTCTTCTCGTTCTCGTCGATCTTCAGTACGAGCGAGGTCTTCAAGTCTTTGGTTAGAAACTAGGTCTGCCGATCGTGCTAGACGGCCAATATCACGGACTCGGGAGTCTTCTCGTCTGTCAGCTCGGATTGCATCCTCTCGCCTTTCATCTTCACGGATTTCTCGTTCTCGTCGATCTTCATGTCTTTGGTTAGAAATTCGGTCAGAAGATCGTGCTAGACGACCCATATCACGGACTCGGGAGTCTTCTCGCCTGTCAGCTCGAATAGCATCCTCTCGCCTTTCAGTTTCGCGGTCTTCTCGTTCTCGTCGATCTTCAGTACGAGCGAAGTCTTCATGTCTTTGGTAAGAAACTCGGTCTGACGATCGTGCTAGACGGCCAATATCACGGACTCGGGAGTCTTCTCGCATGTCAGCTCGGATTGCATATTCTCGCCTTTCGTCTTCACGGTTTTCTCGTTCTCGTCGATCTTCAGTACGAGCGAGGTCTTCATGTCTTTGGTTAGAAACTCGGTCTGACGATCGTGCTAGACGGCCAATATCACGGACTCGGTTGTCTTCTCGTCTGTCAGCTCGGATATCACGGACTCGGGAGTCTTCTCGTCTGTCAGTTCGGATTGCATCCTCTCGCCTTTCATCTTCACGGATTTCTCGTTCTCGTCGATCTTCAGTACGAGCGAGGTCTTCATGTCTTTGGTTAGAAACTCGGTCTGACGATCGTGCTAGACGGCCAATATCACGGACTCGATTGTCTTCTCGTCTGTCAGCTCGAATAGCATCCTCTCGCCTTTCAGTTTCGAGGTCTTCTCGTTCTCGTCCATCTTCAATACGAGTGAGGTCCTCACCTCGTTGGTTAGAAACTCGGTCTGACGATCGTACTAGGCGGCCAATATCACAGACTCGGGAGTCTTCTCGTCTGTTAGCTCGGATTGCATCCTCTCGCCTTTCATCTTCACGGATTTCTCGTTCTCGTCGATCTTCAGTACGAGCGAGGTCTTCATGTCTTTGGTTAGAAACTCGGTCTGAAGATCGTGCTAGATGGCCAACACGAACTCGGTTGTTTTCTCGTCTGTCAGCTCGAATAGCATCCTCTCGCCTTTCAGTTTCGCGGTGTTCTCGTTCTCGTCGGTCTTCAATACGAGTGAGGTCCTCACCTCGTTGGTTAGAAACTCGGTCTGACGATCGTGCTAGACGTCCAATATCACGGACTCGGTTGTCTTCTCGTCTGTCAGCTCGACTAGCATCCTCTCGCCTTTCAGTTTCGCGGTCTTCTCGTTCTCGTCGATCTTCAATGCGAGTGAGGTCCTCACCTCGTTGGTTAGAAACTCGGTCTGACGATCGTACTAGGGAGCCAATATCACGGACTCGGGAGTCTTCTTGCATGTTAGCTCGGATTGCACCCTCTCGCCTTTCGTCTTCACGGTTTTCTCGTTCTCGTCGTTCTTCAGTACGAGCGAGGTCTTCATGTCTTTGGTTAGAAACTCGGTCTGACGATCGTGCTAGACGGCCAATATCACGGACTCGGTTGTCTTCTCGTCGGTCAGCTCGAATAGCATCCTCTCGCCTTTCATCTTCACGGATTTCTCGTTCTCGTCGATCTTCAGTATGAGCGAGGTCTTCATGTCTTTGGTTAGAAACTCGGTCTGACGATCGTGCTAGACGGCCAACACGGACTCGGTTGTCTTCTCGTCTGTCAGCTCGACTAGCATCCTCTCGCCTTTCAGTTTCGCGGTCTTCTCGTTCTCGTCGATCTTCAATACGAGTGAGGTCATCACCTCGTTGGTTAGAAACTCGGTCTGACGATCGTACTAGGTGCCCAATATCACGGACTCGGTTGTCTTCTCGTCTGTCAGCTCGACTAGCATCCTCTCGCCTTTCAGTTTCGAGGTCTTCTCGTTCTCGTCGATCTTCAATACGAGTGAGGCCCTCACCTCGTTGGTTAGAAACTCGGTCTGACGATCGTACTAGGCGCCCAATATCACGGACTCGGGAGTCTTCTCGTCTGTCAGCTCGGATTGCATCCTCTCGCCTTTCATCTTCACGGATTGCTCGTTCTCGTCGATCTTCAGTACGAGCTAGGTCTTCATGTCTTTGGTTAGAAACTCGGTCTGACGATCGTGCTAGACGGCCAATATCACGGACTCGGGAGTCTTCTCGTCTGTCAGCTCGGATTGCATCCTCTCGGTTGTCTTCTCGTCCGTCAGCACGAATAGCATCCTCTCGGCTTTCAGTTTCGCGGTCTTCTCGTTCTCGTCGATCTTCAATGCGAGTGAGGTCCTCACCTCGTTGGTTAGAAACTCGGTCTGACGATCGTACTAGGGAGCCAAAATCACGGACTCGGGAGTCTTCTTGCAGGTCAGCTCGGATTGCACCCTCTCGCCTTTCGTCTTCACGGTTTTCTCGTTCTTGTCGTTCTTCAGTACGAGCGAGGTCTTCATGTCTTTGGTTAGAAACTCGGTCTGACGATCGTGCTAGACGGCCAATATCACGGACTCGGTTGTCTTCTCGTCTGTCAGCTCGGATTGCATCCTCCCGCCTTTCATCTTCACGGATTGCTCGTTCTCGTCGATCTTCAGTACGAGCTAGGTCTTCATGTCTTTGGTTAGAAACTCGGTCTGACGATCGTGCTAGACGGCCAATATCACGGACTCGGGAGTCTTCTCGTCTGTCAGCTCGGATTGCATCCTCTCGGTTGTCTTCTCGTCTGTCAGCACGAATAGCATCCTCTCGCCTTTCAGTTTCGCGGTCTTCTCGTTCTCGTCGATCTTCAATGCGAGTGAGGCCCTCACCTCGTTGGTTAGAAACTCGGTCTGACGATCGTACTAGGGAGCCAATATCACGGACTCGGGAGTCTTCTTGCAGGTCAGCTCGGATTGCACCCTCTCGCCTTTCGTCTTCACGGTTTTCTCGTTCTTGTCGTTCTTCAGTACGAGCGAGGTCTTCATGTCTTTGGTTAGAAACTCGGTCTGACGATCGTGCTAGACGGCCAATATCACGGACTCGGTTGTCTTCTCGTCTGTCAGCTCGGATTGCATCCTCCCGCCTTTCATCTTCACGGATTGCTCGTTCTCGTCGATCTTCAGTACGAGCTAGGTCTTCATGTCTTTGGTTAGAAACTTGGTCTGACGATCGTGCTAGACGGCCAATATCACGGACTCGGGAGTCTTCTCGTCTGTCAGCTCGGATTGCATCCTCTCGGTTGTCTTCTCGTCTGTCAGCACGAATAGCATCCTCTCGCCTTTCAGTTTCGCGGTCTTCTCGTTCTCGTCGATCTTCAATGCGAGTGAGGTCCTCACCTCGTTGGTTAGAAACTCGGTCTGACGATCGTACTAGGGAGCCAATATCACGGACTCGGGAGTCTTCTTGCAGGTCAGCTCGGATTGCACCCTCTCGCCTTTCGTCTTCACGGTTTTCTCGTTCTTGTCGTTCTTCAGTACGAGCGAGGTCTTCATGTCTTTGGTTAGAAACTCGGTCTGACGATCGTGCTAGACGGCCAATATCACGGACTCGGTTGTCTTCTCGTCTGTCAGCTCGGATTGCATCCTCCCGCCTTTCATCTTCACGGATTGCTCGTTCTCGTCGATCTTCAGTACGAGCTAGGTCTTCATGTCTTTGGTTAGAAACTCGGTCTGACGATCGTGCTAGACGGCCAATATCACGGACTCGGGAGTCTTCTCGTCTGTCAGCTCGGATTGCATCCTCTCGGTTGTCTTCTCGTCTGTCAGCACGAATAGCATCCTCTCGGCTTTCAGTTTCGTGGTCTTCTCGTTCTCGTCGATCTTCAATGCGAGTGAGGTCCTCACCTCGTTGGTTAGAAACTCGGTCTGACGATCGTACTAGGGGGCCAATATCACGGACGCGGGAGTCTTCTCGCATGTCAGCTCGGATTGCACCCTCTCGCCTTTCGTCTTCACGGTTTTCTCGTTCTCGTCGATCTTCATTTCGAGCAAGTTCTTTGTCCATTCGTTCAAAGCCAGCGTTGTCAACCCGAAGTCCCCTTTCGATATCGGATCTTCTCTTTGAGTGCCATTCTGCCCTCAACAATCGGTCATTGGTAACGTCTTCTCTGCCAGTAAGCCGCCAATTAGTTTCCCAGCGTTCGTCTAAAATATTGCTCTGTCGCTTGCTTGTCCAGCCTGGTCCTCTGTCTAGTAAATTCCCCCCTTCTACCAGAATACTTCTATCATATCCCGGCTCACAAAAGCGATCCTTATCACACCTTTGCACTAATGCCAAACTTGTACTGAGGAACAATACTGTCACAACCGTGTTAAGTTGCAAAGATCCTAAAACCATTGTCACAATCCCAATGAGTTTGAAACTGTTTTGTGTATGCGACTTTCAAGAGTTGAAATAAATCCTTCAAAAGTCCTTGGTAGTAGTAGCTTTGGGTATTCTTCTCTGAAACTAGAGATGAACTGTGCTTCTTGTAGTTGCAAACACATCTTATATACCCTCGAAAAGGACTCGATATTTTGTTGTGACTGGTGAATCAAATTTCACACCCAGTCGCCCTTTTGTAGGGGCGTTGATTGATTTAATTTTCTTATCGCACATGTGCACGCATTTGTTCCGTTACAAGAATTGCCCCAGTTGCGCTTTCCTTTTTCCAGTCAATTATTGCCTTCAGTGTTTCTATTTTTTTTTTATGACAACACACCAGAAGGATCTATGAATGAAATTCATTCATCCTAAATGCCTGGATTCATTGTCAATGGATTGATTAGAATTCCAGTTGAATGACTCCTTTGACGTCATTCATTTTTCTACGGATTTTGTATACTCCGCTATATAGCATTTTAGACATCATGAAAGTTGAACTGTTATGTCAGTTATGTGTAACCTAGCAGATAAAGGGGTTTGTTTATTATATGATGATACGGCTGTATATTGAGAAAAGGAAATATGTTTTACCGCAATTGATCTATGTAATTTGTTTGGTTAATAATTTCATGTTTCCTTATTCTTATTGTAAGTGGAGTGCAGTTACACATTCAAAAACGCATCACACATCGAAGGCACATCAGTTTACCCTCCCGCCTAAACGAAGCCAGATAGACTCGTAAACGCCAAAACAACTTTTTTGGCAATTCGAGTTTAAAGTTTGAAAGCGATTTATTAAAATTCTGTCCGATGAGACTCCTTCATTTTTTTCTTATGAAGTTTATATGGAAATGGAAAACTCATTAGTGTGGTTGTTTTGGCTTGGACTGATAAAAAGTTTTAGAAATATTTAGGCCCGGTGCACACATGTGTTTTTTTACCGCGCTGGTTCGCAGCGGGTCTCACCAATGGAATATTTTAGTGACGTAGGTAAGTTTAAGTCAGGAAAAAGCTGATGATTGTCATTGTCCAAAGTGAATACTTTAATAAAAACAAATAGTTAAAATAAAACCAAACCAACGATTTAATTCATAGATACAATATGTAATAGTAGGTACATGATGGCAATGTTTGTACGGCAAGCCTATTCTTACAGAAATATTTACAGCTTTTGCTCCTAAAATTTGACGTAAACGCCGGCAATTGGTTTATAAGGCAAACCAATTTTTACAAGGCACCAAATTGTATCGTTTACGGCAAAGTCGATACTCAATCTTCGTAGCCAGATGAGATAGGACAAAACTGTTTTCAGAAATGGAAAGAGCATCCTCAAAAACCTATTACTGCATACCTAACTTAAAAACGTCAAAATGGCGTTTACGTCAAACCAATTTTGTTTGTCGAACCGAACCATGGTTTTCAAAGTAGGCTTGGACAATTTGCACACAAAGTTCTGGCGTTAATTTATTCATCATAAAATGGCAAAACGTACTTACTAACCATACAAATTAACTTTCAACTGTCAAATTATCAATATTTAGAAACAGTGCTACCAAACCTCTAAAAAAACACCTTGGTGGTTTGTAGCTCATTTCATAAGTATCGGGTTTTTCAACAGGGACGCTACAAAAGTAGACAGGGACAGCAAACGACACCGAATTTCTTGCCGCTCTTTTGAAATTTCTCTTCAGTAAGGTTTGCCAGTGTGTTTCAGGCGGAAATACTTGCTATCCGTGAAGCCTGTCGCCTAATCAAAATACACACGGACATAGTTCCGATGCAAAAGATAGACATATTCATTGACAGCCAGGCTGCGATCAAGGCTATCGCCTCAGTCAACATAAACTCAAAATTAGTACTAGAATGCCGAGAGGAATTGGCTTCGCTTGATCAGTTCCGGATTACACTGATCTGGGTTCCAGGCCACAGCAACGTTTATGGAAACGAACAGGCCGACGAGCTTGCCAGGCGGGGTTCAACCCTCCACTGCTCACTTGCGGAATCGGTTCAAATTCCAATAGGAGCAGTCAAAGCAAAAATTTCCGAAGAATTCCTATCGAAAGCCAATCTCAGATGGAGGAGGCTAACAAATTGTGCCATATCCAGAAGTATGTGGCCAAATTATAGCAGGGACAAAACATCCCACCTCTTGAGTAAAACACGTAAAGATATAGCCAGGATAACATCGATTACCACAGGCCACTGGCCTATAGGGGACCATGCGGTCAGATTAGGCATCCCACATAATACACACTGTCGCAGTTGCAACGACGCAACCGAAAAAGGAACCCTTATTCACTACCTGTGCGCTTGTCCGGCACTAGCTAGGACTAGACAGCGAGCTCTGGGTAAACCCTTCTTCACATCCCTCGAGGAGGTCGCGAAGAACAACATCAAAGAACTCATAACCTTTTTGAATTCCACAGGCTGGATCTAAACTACCCTTCGACACATCTACAACAACCAAATGAGTATGTGGTAACAAAACGGCACTTAGTGCTACTTGGGTTTTCTTTACCTAAACCGCCACTACTACCTACCTACCTAAGGTTTGCCATTTCATGATGGAAAGATATACGAGCCAACGAAATTATTAAAATTTACTACCGAAATTCGGAGTCAGTGGCCTCAACAGTCGCCTAGCAGTCGCCAAGACGGTGCACACGCGCCGCCGGGACTCAAGCGAGGCCATAAGCATCGGTCAAGTATCGGTAGCACTCATTCATGTTGGCGAGCCCGTCCCCTCCTCTGCCCTCACCTCTTCATCAACCCACCAAAACTCGGTGAACGGCTTTCCGGTATCGACACTATCCCTATCCGCAATCGCGGTATTAAAACGGAGGAGCTCCTGAGCATTGGCGGCGTACCCGTCGTGGATGAGCCGCTTATTCCTCGCGCCGCGGTGGCTGTGGTACAATACCGGCACACCATCTTGGAAATGAGTGGCTCTACGCGTTACCGTTTCCACCCACCCAAAATTTACGAATTTACTTGAAAGTAAAGGAACAACCAGACCTAACTATAGTACATAGATATAGACAGTTTTTACGCAGTGCATTAGCTGCATTTCTGAGGATTCTTCAAAAACAATTTGACCCAGATGACATTAAAAAACAAACGGTCATTAACCACAAATCGCGATTTAATGTGTACCCAATTCTTACAGCTTTGTGTCAGTTTTTCCTTGTTTACATACCATTTTCAAGTTCACTGCATTAGAGTGACGTCAGTCGCGACCATAAAATAAAATCCAAGCATATCACTTCCACCCTTCATCAGTATCAACGTAACCCTGAAATAAATTAAATTCATTCATAAAATTGAAACCGCATCTAATCCAACTGCGCCCCAGTAAGCACATGATGGGTAATTCTTAATAAATTGTGAATTGCTTTGAAAAGGATACCAGAAAAAACCGACACAAATCTAAAATGGAATCCGTGCACATATGCGATAAGAAAATTAAATCAATCGACTATGGAGTGTGAAATTCAATTTAAAACCGATTGCTGACAATGTCCTTTCGGTTAGCAAAACGATATAAAAGCTGAGTAGAGCTTGCCTCGTCATGTAGTACGCCAGTAAGTTTCGCCCAAGTCACTGTGAAATTATCGTTCTATTTAGTTTTCTGTTTGTTCTTTTCGTTAAGTTAACATTTTCTTTATTTTCAAGTGAACATTTTTAAAAAAATGTTAGCGTCCCTAAGCACAAAAGTAAGTAAGTAAGGAATTTCTCGAAACTCAACACAGTTTAACTTATTTTGTTTGTTAGAATTTTTTTAGTTAACGACTTCTTTTGGTGAATCCCAAAAGTTCTCCGTCCAGAAAAGCAGACAAATTAATTTTAAGATGTAAATTGACTTCCCTACTAGACAAATGTGAACAACAATAAAGAACATTAGAATGTAATATAATAATTATTAGAAATTGTGTTAATAAATTTGTAAATAAATAAATTGATGTTAACAGAAACGAATGATGGAATTTTACTTACCTACATTACGGTTCGTGCTGTCGAAAGCAACCATCTTTAATATTTAAGTTCAGCTATATTTGTTTTAATAGAGTCTTACCCAGTTAAGATATTAGATATAACAAACAAAATAAAACTCGATTCTTAATTATTTTGTTTTAAATCTTGTATTTCAAAAGTCCTTTCATATTACCATATTTATTATTGTATCTTAATATTAAGAAATAATAATAATCGCTTTTTAAATGAACACATAAATAATGTAACGTAAATTTATTTTTCACACAGGTGAATTTAAATAAGAATGTGCAACACGCATATAATAAATATTAATTTTTATTTAGTTTGAAGAGTGCGAATTAAATTAGATAAATTAGAAATCTAAAAATTTTAGATCTGCCTATTGCAGAACACATATAAAGTAGATACTAAAAGTTACACTACATAGGGCAGACAAACCCAAGACGATTAGGTTAAAATGTTCAGTCTTACTTTTTCCCAATACATATACTATAAAAATATAATTAAATGTACAAAAAATGCTGTTTTAATAAAAACAAAAAAAGCAAGACAAACAGAGGTGATTCAAAATCGTTGGTATCTTGTTGGGAAGGTGGTAGTTCAGATTTGAGAATAGATACCTACGGCTATTGATATTGAGATTTTAAAAATCGAAATCTAAACACTGCCAAAAGCGGGACTGCTTCTGAGCAAAATGTTGTTCTTTATGATAACGTCCTTTATAAGTAGGTAGGTACTGGAAATATATGAAGCATATAGGAAAAGTTAAATTTTTAGAGTATTGACACATCTGAGATTCGGGTACTAGGAGCATGGTGTGGTGAATCCAACCAAAAGCCGAGATAAACAACAAAAATAACAATTTCTATACCACTTTATTACAAATTTCCCTTTAAACTGTTTTATTGAGCATTGATTTTGCTTTGTTTTACTTCTCTGACAAAGGTGTTGAATAAAACAGGCCTAAAAAAATTATTTCAAGCCTAAGGCCGTGTGTCAATAATTATCATCGGCCAATTTTCTGACACTATCGTGGTGGAAAACGAATTTTCGGCTGTTAAAAAATGATCCTGCTCCTGGAGCAAGATACTAAATTATCCTATTATCCTATAGTATAGGCTAATTTTTTGACGTTTGCTTTTGCTTGAGTTTTGTTAGAATTTTTTAAGAGGAAATAAAACACTGAACTTCAATTAATCAATAGTGTGAAAGTCGATAAATCTCTGTTTTAAGATTTGAGTTTGGTGAACTTCTCTTTTCAACATTTACATAAAAGGAATGAAATCCGAAATGAATTTTTGTGCTCTACATATCACTGTATTCGATTTCGATATCAAAATTTTCGGCATTGAGAAAAAGTGAAATTGTGATTTCGAAAAAATGTTGGAGTTTCCGAATCGCGCGAAATGCAGAACACTGAAAACGAATTCACCCGATTTGCAATTTCGATTTCACTCGATTTCTGGAACCTAGCTGCAAATGTAAACAAATTTTACTTTTAGTTTTTGCGAATAACAAAACGCTTAAAAATAAGGCTCCATCATTATAGGCGCTTTTCTTTTTTAGTTCACTCTGAACTGTCAACTAAAAGTTTGTGTTTCTTTTTCAGCTCAGACACATCAGAGCTCTGAATTTATGTTTCTATTGTCGTTCAGAGCATGATAAGAATGGACTCTATGAGCCCAGAATTAATTGACTAAGGTGTCTTTTTATGGTCATATGACAGCAAGTGATCAAATATTTTTCATAAATAAATCAGAATGCTCTAAGCGTGCTTGGTTCAGAGCGTGTTGCTCGAACTCTAAATGAGAAAAGGAAAACGGCCATATTGATAGATATAACCACCTGAGAGCGCCCAAAAGTTTACACATAAAAAAAGTTGCAATAAAGGAAGAACAGAGCCAAACTGAGCATGACAAATGAGGCAAAAAATACTGTTCCCCATGTGGATCAAAACAGGTCAAGCATTTGTGGTAAAAGTAATAAATCTTGGGAAGCCTTTCTATTACTGTTTGATTCAAATTTTTTCTGAATTGTTTCGTGTCATTCACCCCTATTCCCGTTGGCGTTTGTCGTATACGACTCATGTTTCGTGTCGTTGTAAAACGATCTTCAGATTTTTTTAAACTTTTGTTAACAATTTTATTTCATTTTCTATGTGTTCACCTTCATTTAAATTCATTTGTTTTGAAAAAGTTACAAACACCGACAAAAAAACAAAGTGAAATACGAGTCGTTTACGACAAACGCCAACGGGAATAGGGGTAATTGTTTATGGACACTATCCATTCAAATTGACAATCAAATCATTAGGTAAATGACCAAAAACCACACACCAGAGCTGCGATTGCGATATTTAGCTGTGTGTTACCAGTCGAAAAGTGACTATTGAATGCAATTTTCATTTTCGAATACAGAAAGGGCGATCTTATAATTATCCGCTGCAATATACCCGATTTTATATGATTAATGAAAACAATAGAACAGAATTAAATGTAAATTTAAAGCAAGATACACAATTAGAACTGATAGATATTTTTGCGAAAAAGCTTCAAGCGACATTGTTACTCAAAAATGTAAAAGTTTCCATTCGTCTCTGTTTGTCCACCCTGTACACAAATAACTCCTAACATGGTAGCTTTGTTCGGAAATGTCTCATAAGATTTCTCTTTGTCTTTTGTCTGTTATTTATAAAAATGTTGTGCATATAAGGCAGTATTACACTATCGTTTGCAACGGTGAATAATTAAATCATAATTTGCCTTGATAATATGACCAGATTGTTGGTAGCATGATTCTTTCCATCTGGCATTAACTTATTTCGTGTTTTTATTAAAATCGAATGACTTTTTCCGAACTAGGCTATACAAAACTAAGTCTTATTTCCATATGACACTGGACATGGACACACTCATGCTAAAACGCTCTACGAGGAGAAACAAACAATTAACATTGCAAATATTATAACTTTTTTTTTAATAAAAACTCAGTTTCTCCTCCTGCTATTAAAATACTAAATTTGAGCTCTACAAAATACTTTTTGGCTGCAGTTTTTTTTTTTTTTTTTTTAATTATTTTATTTACCTGTATAATCTTTTATTTGTTAAATTTATTTTTCAAAAATTTAATTTCTGGAAGGAAACGTTGTGTCTTGTTTTTTGTATTTTATTATCGCTTCAATTAGTTTTTGTTTTTTTTTGTCCAATACGGACGGACATACTTTTACAAATGATATTTCAATTCGATAAATTTGTTTATAGTTTTATAACAAATTCTGTTTCATAGTTGACAACCACGCAGTAGCTTACATTACTTCCTGTGAACCTTGTTACGAGTAATGTTTGCTTTTGTTTGTTTTTTTAACTTGAATTATTAGTATAGTATTTTTTTTAATATAAAAGTTAACATTTTCTCGAACAGTGTAATATTTGGATTTCATTTTATGTATAGATAAATAAATTATAATATGTAACTATAAAAAAATGTGGAAAAAAATAATTATTATTGTTTAATTATTATTATCACTTATTAATTCCTCGAGGGCGCCATTTAATCGTCCTTTGCTCAAAGCTTCAACTAACATGTGTAAGCGTTCTTCGCGCTCCGAGTGTCGGCGTTCTAAAGATGAAACCTAAAGGTTTTTACAATTTTTTTTATTTAACATAATTATAAGTTTATTACGCGAGATAAAACTTATAAGTTAGGTATAACAATTTAGTGTAAGATTAAAGAACAGAGAACAGTAATATAATGTAAGTACATTTTTCTAAGGCATGCATTAAAAATATTAGAAATAAAGAACAATCTTAAACTTGCATGGAAATTGCTGATTTATCGTTAAAGTAACAATGATTTATCAGAATCTGAGCCTAGAGTCCTAAATGGACTTTCTGTTCCAACTAAAGTTAATATATTTATTTCCTAAAATGCTGTAGGCCTCAAGAACTTGAATTTACGAAACCCACATTTTTCAGTTCCTCTGTCATCGTTATGTTAGAATTGATTGGCAACTTGAGTTCGAAAATTTGTACGAAAACAATATCTTAAGAGAAAGTTTAAAAATTCGATGATCTCGACATTTAATGGTTAAAGGTCCTCATACAAGGTTTTTGTACTGCTTAAATTGTTCACTGAATGGGGTTCAATGGGTACAGGCTAACCATACAACATGTGAAGTTATTGAGCACGGTTGCTTAAATTCCCAGAACATAAATTGGCTACGATATTCTTACAGAACCAACTAGACAAGATACAAATTTTGCCATTCGATAGAGCTTAGTAGCCCACATGGATTCCAGGAAAAACACTCTATAATGTCAACACAATGGGTGCTCTGAATATTGTCACAGAAAGTATGCAGTGCGGCTACTTTGCTGTCCCGTGATGAAACTAGGAACAACCAAATTGATCACATGCAGATCCATGCCTAGTTTACAATGAAAATTGCTTGTGTGGGCAGGATAATGCTGGAAAACGCTTACTGCTCCATTTCGGTGAGACTCATGAAGACATTTGATGTCAATAAAGGTTTTACCATGATTCTGTATCATATTATTTCTTTAATATCATTCTTTCAAGAATTTTAAGAAAGTCACAAGCCAATTTGTCACCAATCACACTCCCACAACAATTGGTTCTTCGCACCGGGGCGACTCGTCGCTGGACTCCACAGACCAAAGTAACGACCAAAGATCGTCTACCCCATCAGCAATCGAAAACAGATGCCCGGCCTGCAACAATAGCCCACATGACGTCCAACACCTGTTCAATTGCCCAGTCAAACCAACCAACTTGATCCCAGAAATGCTGTGGACCCACCCAAAGGAGGTGGATCAGTTCTTCGGCTTGAGAATCTCAGATGAACCGACGGCGATGAACGACAAGTAAAGCTGATACAACAACAACATGCAACCAATTTGTCTTAACTATATAACTACTCGCATTTTAATAACATTGCGACAGAGATGGCAGTACAGTTTGTCAGTATTGAGACAAGATCAGCAAAGATGGGTCTAACTCGGTTGTAAAATATACATAACTGCCGCGTGGATATCAAATTAAGACTTATTCTTGCCAATAGCTATTTCCATGGGCTACGAAGATAACTGGGTAACAGAATCGTCTAATTAGGAAAAGATAAGATAAGAACATCGAGTTCCCAGTAAAATTCTCATCCTACTTCCTCCATAAGTCAGTAACTTCCATGCATAGTGTTTTAATAAATACATTTTTTTTTTATTCTGCAAAAAAATAATTTCAAAATAATTTATCTACATAACAATAAAACTATCTACATAACAATACAAGTATACTAGTAATAGCGGATAAAGATCCCATTCATCCATTAATTTTTTTTCGGAATGATATAAACTTTTTTAATATATCTTATAGTAAACGATCTACAGTATCTTGATTTAGGTATCTGTTTTAACTGTTTATTCACAATCTACAATGCAGCGTATTTATTACATGTATGCGAGGTATGCGTGCAGATGCGTGATGAGATAGTAGGATACAACATAGATGATAGAGATACCAAATTTTATGTTAGTGTACATATTTGTGTGTAGAGAGTTCAATTGAATTTCCAAAAATAAAAGTAAAGGTGAAATGTTACATGTTAGTCAGTGGTATAAAGTAGAGAACTTGTTCGAAAATGTAAATAAAAATTTAAAGCATAGTAACGGACAGTGATATATGGAAAGAGAAACATGTTGTCGGTGCCGCAGCATCGATGATCGACGATGACACTCCACTTACCTTAGCCTTGAGGGCATAATAGTCGACCGGTACTTTCCGCCGCTTTTGCATGGCATATGCTTCATCACGTTCAGTCAGACGTTGTTGCAATATACGAACCGTTTCATGACAAGACGCTAGTTCACGTTCATGGGCAGTTTGGAGTGTCTTTAGCTGGAATAAAAAGATGTGGTAAATAAAAAAATGCAAAATTTATGTAAATCGCATACGATGTGAGGCGGTTGCAGGGAAGATTGGCTCGTTCCTCGCGTGTCCACCACACCACTTACATCTTGCAGGCGTTTGTCGTGCAGTGCTTTGTAATCAAATTCCAAAAGTTTGATTTTATTTAAAGCCTCTTTAAGGGCCTGATTATCGCTAGATTGGTCTGCAGTGAATTGACTACTTGAATCGTGGTGGATTTTGCTGCGTGATGATGTAACATTACTACTGGATGCAGTGTGCAGTTTGTCTGATTTTAAGGCTGCAAAACAAAAAACCAAATTAATTGCAAATGAGATCATAAATAGGGCAACTACAATAAGGTATAAATATGTAAATTAAAAAATAAATAAATAGCAACGGCAGTGCTTTGCGTGATTGAGAGCAACCGAGCATCTACGCTGTTAGACAGTACTAGCCGTTGGTTAATTCAGATCATGTGGTGGGTATTATTTATACTCTGAAGTCTGAACACTAGTTGAGAACATCGAACCCAAATTCACATCCCACGGAAAAAATAAGAAAAGTACTCGTTAATGCGTAAACAAAATTTTTAAATTAAAGGAAACTTTCAAGAATCCCAATCTCGCTGAAAGGGTAAGATGGTAAGATATGTATAAGAAGTTTTTGATTTTGTCATATTTTTTATATGATTTTAAGCTGGTTGTAATTTGAACCCCTGTGATTAATAGGTTTTGTGTCAGTACAAATTGTAAGAAAAAAAATTACTGCCTTGAAATAATTGTGACGGTGATAAACGGTTTTTGCTTTTAAACTGGGCTCGACTGTAAAATAATTAAAACATAATTTTATACAATGGATAGAAAAAAGTGTGCGCCCATGCCTATTTTTTGAAGACCGTCTGCTCTTTTGTTCGCAATTTAATGTCGGGTTAGAATCCAATAATCTTCGGCCCAGAGAGTTAGCGTCCATTTGCTGTACATCTCCCAGCAATCTAAGACGACTCATTTGTACTTTTCTGACACGTCCGATGTCGATTGCGCACAAATCAGCGTAATGTTTTTAAATATGGCCCTGATGCTGATTGGAACCTTGCCAGGCTTTACATTCCGGAACCTGAGATCTCTTCCGATATTGCAGCAGCTCGTAATACGGTGAGAAGTAGCACACGGTTTCCAAAGCTAAGGATCCACAACTTGGCGCCCTCCAGACGGTCGAACTGCCAACCAAATCGATCTGGTGCTAATCGATGCGAGGCACGCATCCAACATTCTCGACGTGCACACTTTTCTTGTCGCAACTAAATTCAGAGCTCGACTGTCCAACGAGAGGAAGCTGCGAACCGCCCAGAAGAAGAAATTCCACGTTGGACGCCTTAGCACACCTGGAGTAGCCAGAGCCTACAGGGGGACCTGAGTATTTAACTCTCCTCTGTGCACTCACCTACAACAGACGCCAACAATCAGTGGTGCCAGTATCGCGAAATCACCAAGGAAGTAGCCGAAACCACTGTAGGGTACCAGCCACCCCAGAGAAAGAGCCCGTGGTATGATGATGAATGCGTGTACCGGAAAAAGGCGACACAAGAAAACGCTGCACACAAGAAAACGCTGCAGCGCAAAACAAGCGAGAGAAGAGTATCGAGCCAGGAGAAGGGACGAAAAGAAGATCCCTCGTAGAAAGAAGAGGGCTTACGCAGCTTCAAAGCTCAAAGAGATCGAAGAGTATTGCGATCGTAAAAACATCCGGAGGCTCTACAAAAAAGCCAAGCAACTTGCTGATGGCTTCAAAACCAGAACGCAGGCTCTTCGAGACGGAAACCTAGTCACCGAAGGGAATAGTAGATGTGTTTAAGCAGTATTTTCATCAACTGCTTAATGGGCATCATATAGAGAGACTGATAGAAGAAGGGAACCAACGTCTATAAGTCAATGTCGAACCAGTTCCACCACCTAGTACAGAAGAAGTTCGCTTAGCTATAAAAACCCTTCAGAACAACAAGGCCGCAGGCTCTGATGGTTTACCAGCGGAGCTCTTTAAATACGGTGGTGATGTTTTGGTAGGGAGCATGCACCAAATCATCAACCAAGTATGGGTGGAAGAAAACATGCCCGATGACTGGACTATCAGCTCCATATGCCCCATCTCCAAAAATGCGATCCTATATCTTGCAAGAACTATCGAGGCATATCCCTGCTTAATGTTCAATTCAAGATCCTATCCAACGTACTGTGTGAATGTCTTAAACCGGCACGTACCAGTGTGGCTTCCGGCCCGGCATATCGACTATAGACCAAATTTTCAGACTGATGCAAATCCTGGAAAAATTCATCGATTTCAAAGCCGGGTGTGAACTCTATATGACGCGACGATAGCCGAATTCGGAATCCCGCCAAAACTGGAAAACACGCGCTGCAACGTGCAGTTTGGAAGTAGTTTCTCCGAGCTATTACCTGATTTCGGCAAGGAGACGCGTTATCATGTGACTTCTTCACTTTTGTACTGGAGCATATAGTGCGCAGGGCAGGTGTAAACACGGAAGCAACTATCTTCAACAGGTCCGTTCAGCTGCTGGGGTATGCGGACGATATTGATATCATCGCCCGTTCCCAGCGTGCGGTGATAGAAGCGTTCACGGCGATTGAAGAACAGGTGTAATCCGTTGGCCTTGAAGTAAATGAGGACAACACTAAGTACATGCTACCAAAAAACAAACAAGCATCTGTCCACCGCCTAGGACAAAACGTCACTATTGATAGCAACAATTTTGAGGCATAGTTAAGCAGTTCATCTACCTCGGAGTAAACATGAACTCCACGAATGACACCCTATTGGAGGAAACCGTTGGTACTTCGGTTTGGCAAAACATTTGGGTTCAAAACTCCTAAACTCGAAGAACGAAATGTGTGCTGTACAAAATCCTGCCAGTTCTGCTTTATGGCGCCGAGTGCTGGGCGAATGGAGGAGAAGATACAACCGCCAACTCTATGAGCTGTACCAAGTGTAGACTACATTGGCTCGGCCACATCGAGTGAATGCACAATAATGCTTCGGCTAAGAGGGTCTTTGAATCCCAGCCTCCAGGTTCGAGAAGACGGTCTTCCTTGTCTTCAAAGACCAAGCCATCGCCGATGCTAGAGCGGTTGGGCTGGAAAATCCAGTTTATCCAGCAGCGTGCCCGGGATCGTAGAGGATGGAAGGCTGCAGATATCTCAGGGAGAGACTCTTCGCACGGGTCGGGAGCCTGATAAGTAAACCAAGTAAGATCTCTTCTTTGGTTTTGCGTTGATGGCTTGATTTGTGGTTGAACTCGTTTTCGTATTTATTGGTTATGTTGGCTCGCAGTGAGTGAATTCGTTTGACTGACGGAAATATCACATTTAGATTTCGCCAATGTTGGCCCAAAAAGCAGGAGAACAGACATAATGAACTTGGCATGTAAGCATGAATCTGACACATAATATACTAACAAAACTCTGTGCTCTTAGTCAATGTGAGTTTGCTTTCAATTATTTTAAAAAGAAATTTAATTAAAACCAAGGTAGGTAGGTATTGTATATGCGATATAGTTCAGAATGATTTAATTCCAATTTCACATTTGTTTATTGTCAATATTGTCACACCTTTGGAAAAATTTACAATGTGGTTTATTATTGTCTGTCTGTGGTTGATTTCGTCATAAATAACAAACAAAATTCGTGGCGAGAATACAAAGATGAGAGGAATCACATTCCATGGCGTATACGGTATACGTATTCCTCCAGTGTAAGTCAGCGAAAAGTAAGATTTATTTATGAGATAGAATGCCACCGACCTCGTATATAGTTTTGTGTTTTTTTATTAATGAAGTCACGGGTAGGCTATCTTAAATATTTTATATGGTGATTGATGAAATTTGTTTACGCTTTTAGGCTGTGTCTTGTCCGTGTCTGTCTGCTTAAATGTAAGATCGATTTTAATTGACTCTCTGACGAAGTAGGGAATGCTACAGAAACTGTAGATAAAAAAACGAGGTGAATTCCTGTCTCAAAGAGAAAAGGAGGCGATTTCAACCCTTCCCGATAGAAATTGGTAAACACATCAAATGGAAGGACAAATTTTCATTGGTAACTCTTACATTGTGGACGTCGGCCTTGCTAATAATTACCATAATAATTAGTTGTTAACTACTCGTATGTTTTTCCATTAAATATATGTATGCCCGCTGGTAATTTGCAATATAGACACATTTTCGATTAAAAGGTCGTTAATGCGTAGTATGAATTAACAAAATTGCTTCTTTCGTTTTGATTTTCTTTAGTATTACAAGAATGTCGGACACATCTTTGGCAGTATGCCAAGAAAAAAATACGAATATTCTTCTCCGTACTCTATCATAACTGCAGACAGACCAGCAGCCGTTTGAATCTATCCATACTTGCTTGAGAGGATTCGCAAAAACTTCTGTAATCCGCAAAGGCATTTGAATATATGCGCATCGTTAATATATGCTTCCATTTATTTAAGGCCATTATACCATGAACATGAACTCAAGGAATTTACAGGTCAAGGTCTTTATTTTGCCTTCTTCCACAGATATCAAGGCAAAAGAGAAATTGCAAAGGATATGAGAATAGGCTAGACGTTTCCTTCTCAGAGGATTTTCTCCAAATATGTTGTGTTCTGAAGTTAGGAACAATTACTTACCAATAACGAAATTACGTTACGGCATCTCAATCAGTCAAGAGGACGTGCCTCCCTTAAAAATTCCCCATCACACAAAAGAGCATACACGCGAAAAAAAAAAATAATCCACCCATCACATCACTTTAGCATACCACTTACCCTCCTTTTCCTTTTGCAATTTACGAATGGTCCTCTTGCACTCGTCTAACTCTCGAGTCAGTCGTTGCATGGCCTTATCCTTAATGGCCAGATCAACCCTCATGCCACGAATTGTCGCCAACAGATGAGCATCCTCCTTGGCGGCAGCATGATAAGCAGACGAGATTGTTGAGTCAGACTGTGAGAATGGTAATTTACTGGACGCAACGGGTTTCTTTAATCCCGATTGCTTTGAACTTGGCCTACTGTTTGACGGAGTAGAACTGGCACTCGTGTTAGCACTAGAGGTATTTGTCGCTGTGGATACTGTTGTTGTTGCTGCCGCCGCCATATCAGTACTTGCGACACAATCAGTTTGCGTGCATGATGTCATTGTTCTACGCTGACGTTCGGGGATTTCCTCGGTTTGTGTGCAGCCATTGTAATATCGTTCAGACTTTTTGGAGACAAAGTAATCGAGTGTTCTCACTTGGGATTCAATTTTTTCATTCAGCTTGGTATTGATTTCCTGAAGACTGTGCAGTAGGGAAAGGAAAACAAAAACGTTATGTAGATGTATTTAAAATAGATTTATGTGCGAAGAAATTACGTACCTCAACACTTGAGTTTCTAGATCGGCGATGTGAGTCTCATACTTCGATTGGACCGAGTTGAATCGTGCTTGAACGTTGGCCAATATTTTTTGTGCTTTAATGTCCTGTTCTTTGGCATCTGCTTCCAATTGAGCGATACGCTGTTCCAAGAGTCGACGACTGTGACTGTCGTCATTGGCCGAGGATTTCGTGGGATTTTTCGAGGCAACTGTAATAGAACAAAAAGACAAGTGAATGAGTGGCTACGAAAGAAGCTTTGTAGAAGATAATAAAGTCCTGATTTATTGATTTCAACAGAAGAGAACGTATTTAATTGATGAAAGTGATGAGGGGAAGAAAAGAAAGGGATTTTAGATTTTAGAGATTAATGTGCGAGGAGGGTAGATAAAATGATAAGTGTCCTTTGTGGCTATATTGAGTGTTGAGCAAGAAAAGTTCAATTGGCCGTTAGAGTTGTGCACTTTGAAGAATAGGTTTGTCTTTAGTTTAAGTGAAATAGTCACCCCTATTCCCATTGGCGTTTGTCGTATAGACGACTCGTATTTCACTTCGTTTTGTAGTCGGTGTTTTTAACTTTTTTGAGACAAATGAATTGAAAAGATGGCGAACACATAGAAAAGGATATAAAATTGTCAACAAAAGTTAGAAACAAGTCTGAACATCGCTTTACAACGACAGGAATGGTGAATAGTAAAACAGCCCTTATGTAAAACTCTGATATAAAATACGAAGTTATCTAAGGAAAGCAGACGCAGTCACAATTTTGTCATTGGAAACTGACTTGATCAACACTTCTTGAGCTTCAAACAAATAAACGAAATTCTAGCGACATCGGATCAAGGCGAAATTCATGTTTCTACTAGAAGAATAAAAACTACAGCTAGCTCCTGGAGAGGATCTATGACCAGAGCGGTGTCCTAAGTACGGCAATAAAACAGTACCTACCTACTTGAAAAATAAATAGGGAATGAGGGCATCTTTGGCAATTCAGTCCGCAATGGGATTTCCCCATCTGAATTTTCGCTAGGAAGAACCAGCTTGACAACCATCGACAGAAGCTATATGTATCCAGTATTTAAGATCTCCATTTCGGGGTGCTAACGATAACATTTTATCAGAACACTACTTAGTAGCAGCCAAGGCAGCTTGCAAATATGCATCTAAAACAATGCAGCGCAAAGAAAATAATTCTATAAGGTTCGACGTCGAATAGTTGCGATGGCAAGAGATTGTCAAAAACTTTAAGCGGCTGGATTTTCCTAACCGCAATCTCAAGAAGTCCCGCGCATTCAGGTCCACTAAATCAGCTTCTCGCTTTTTAACCGCTAGTTTTCACTGGTTTAAAATAAAGCTGACGAGGAGTGTGTGTTAACCTAGTTTTGTCCGCTTTTGCTGGAAAACATGTTTAACCGTCGTTAACTCTTTGTGCTGATAATGAGCTTTGAAATGTTCTTCGACTTAATAGATTAGGTATTTTTAATATTCAAGAAATTTCCCAAGTTTCCAATCGAAATGGTGTAGATAAGACATGACAAAAAATAGGCAATAGACGTATACATTATACAAGGCACGTTTATTATTTTGCTTTAGCTAACATATAGTTATTGCATTAAGCAATTACATATTAACATTAAACAATTCATGGTAAAATTAGTACTGCATTTAACAAAAACACAAATGATATTTTCCAGAGTACTTAGCAAAAGTTGACATTTTTGGCATCAGTTGAAAGTTTTCCTCCTATTTTCCAAATGATATCTGGATGACATTCGATAATTACGTCGAATCGGTAGGGTGTCTTTAAAATACTTCTTCGACGATGACAGTACTGTGAAAGCACAAAGTTAATATGTACTTAAAATTGTTTCTGACAGCTGCTGACAACGTCTCAATCCATTTCAACTGGATCAAAATGTCATATCCCAAAAGCACCTTCCATGATGGTGTTTCGAGCTCGTGATAAGCGGTTTTTAAACTTCTATTTGCTTCAAAGGCAAGAATTCAGTTTTAGGTAACTTTATATGCATTTCCATTGGCAATGAAGTACGACCCAAAAAAACAATTGGTTGTATTGTAATTGTAACCATAAAATATTGAACCAGTGTTAGCTGTTGTAATGTTGTAAAATGTCGACCGCATTATTTAAGAATTCGATAGTAAGCATCGGCATATGCAAACGTTTTAAATCATGTTATAATGCTGCAAAAACGGAATGCTAGTCCAGTTGACAGATATCTGTAACAAAAATATTATTTACCCAATTTGAGCTTAAGAAATGGATGTATATAGGTACCTACTTAAGATATCAGTTTGCTCATGCATTGGCTAACATCTAATCTGTGCGTTCAGGTGTTGCACGATGGCAAAAATAATGTAGAAGCAAAAATGCCTTACAAAGGACCTCAATGAGTAACTGGACTTAAAAGATTACTACGCAGTTGACGACATAATTAAGCAAAGCGAATATGTTTATTCTTTTAATTTGTAGTAAAAATGGAAAAGACTGTCAAAATGACAGTGGTGGGTATGGGGATAAATTCTTTTGCCTGGCATTGAGTAAACATTCGTAGGAGTAAGAAACTTTTAAATGTGTTACGCATTTATTATGCGACTAGCTGTACCCGCTGTCATCAAGAATGGAGACCCAACACCGACGTCTTGGGCTTTGTCTACCTAGGCTGACACCAGCGCTGAGACTAAACGAAGAATAACTCTTGCCAATCGCTGTTTCTTTGGGCTAAGAAAGCAGCTGAGTAGCAAAGCCCTCTCTCGAACAACTAAAGTGACCCTTTATAAGACACTAATCATCCCAGTCCTACTTTATGGCGCAGAGGCATGGACTCTATAAAAAGCGGATGAGGCTACTCTTGGTTGCATGAATGCTCCGGCCCGGAAGATCTTCGAATCCACACCCGAGGGACGGCGCAGTAGATGAAGACCGCGACTCAGGTGGCGCACGCAAGTGGAAGGGGACCTTAACCAACTGAGCGTGCGAAACTGGAGACAGCTAGCCAAAGATCGTGCTGGCTGGAAACGCCTGTCTTTGCCCGTGCACAGAAATTGTATTGCTTATAGATCATAGATAATAATGTTCTTTCGTAAAATGCGAGAAATGAGAATAAATCGATTTTCTGGAATTTTCTTTCTGCGTAAACCTGAAATACAGCAATACGAACAAAAAAAAACAGAATCATGAAAATCCGCCCAGTGGTTATCGAGTTATTACGGCATCGAGTTTCACCCCATAGAAGATGTTTTTTGTATGGGCGGTGCCACGCCCTTTAGTCCAATTTTGACCAATCTTCACACCAACACTCAAGGGCGAATACCTAGGATTCTCTGTAAGTTTCAACTCAATCGATTCAGCGACATGAATGACATTGTGAGATCATCCGATCCTGTGGAAACACAATGGGCCTCCTCGGGCCTAAGTGAGGCTGCGCGAACTGCGGCCTGCTACCCTAACCTAACCTAACCTCGCGTGAGCAACGTACTAGCTACTAGGGTTATGGTATAGGAAGAAAATATCAGAACCAGCTGGGAAATAGAGCAAGACTAGCTGCGAATACAGAAGAGTCCAATGATGGCCTTGAGGAAATTAGGCTTCGGCTTTTAATTTTAAGAAAACACATTTTAGGAGGAATGAAGGAAATGAGAAGAGTCAACCACTATACATATTATGTACTGGCCTGTGAAAATGACAAACAGAGTGGTTAGGTATAACCTAATATGTACGAGTTGCATTTATTTATAAAAGTCTTCTAAGCGGTCGGAGCATAGCTCAACGAACAGTAATAGGAAGCCTCGGAGCTGGGAGACTGTAAGTAAGTGGGTACACCAACTTGAGTACTCACCAATCAAAGCTGATACGGAGTCGGGGTGCTTCCGCATTAGTATCCTCTCCATTTCCCTACACTGTCTCTGCAAATCCTGTATAGTCTTTGTGTCCTTTTCCTTTTGATCTTGTGCTTTTTTACGTTCACTTCGACTATCTTCCAACTCGGTTTGTAGCACACGCTGTAAATCTAGTGCCTCATTGCGATCATTACGAGCTGCCTGCAACTCGGAACGCAAAATATTTGCACATTCATTCAAATGTTGGACGTCAAGTTTCAATATTTCCGACTCTTCCTGCAGATGGGTGTTGTTCTCCCTCAAATCACGATGTAGCTGTGACAACGAATCGTGCTGAATACGCAGGCTTTGCAAACGTTCTTCGGTATCCTTAAGTTTCTCCTGTAACTGTTCAATCTCTTGCTTTAACACATGCTCCCGTGTAATGGATAACGATTCAATCGGTGAAGTAACCGCCGAAACAGTGTGCTTTGGTGATGAGTTTGTCGATTTATCACAAAATATTCTAGTCTCATTGGATTTTGACGTTACACGCGGCTGACTACTGCGACGACGTGAATCGAAAGCAAATTCAGTCTGGCTGTAGGTTTGATTTGATCTCAAGGCTAGGGGTGGTGGTGGTAATGCCACTCCTCCATCGTCCTCATCGTAAAATTCGGAATTTGAACTCGCCCCACTGTCGACGGTATCTATTGTTGGAGTTGTGCATTCCGTATGCACTCCACATGTGGGCGTTGGAGTACACGCCTTTTGCGATGACAATGGTGAGACGTTATCTTTGGAATTGCGTCGGAATGAGTTGGCATTCAACTGATGTTCTGGTGACGGAGCAAATGCAGTTGGCGTGACAGCGTTTGGATTGCCGTTCGAAAAATTTGCGACGTAATTTATACCGCATGTTGGACCGTCATTGATCAGCAATTCGATGGTTTCAATGCCCTCGGTAATTTCTTCGATCTGTAAGTAAAAATTAAAACAAAATATTAAGAATTTGTAAATTATGGTATAGGTAGTAAGATATAAGAACGATAAACTTAGTCTAACGGCTACAAGTTAATCAGTACGGGGACCAAGGATGCGTTGCAAAGTATGCCACCAAAAGCAAACATTTTAGGAGTCGATGGAAGAACGTAAGTTGGATGAGGCTTCAAAGTGTTGCAGAGTGCGTAGGCTGCTGTAAAAATCAAGACCAAAGGGTTCTATTACTATACGGGAACTCACTGCCCAGTTAGGTCGCTTACACGCAGAAAGTTTACCCTAGAATTTGTTCACGTTTAAAAATAACTTCAATTTTCTCCGTGTAGCTATGATTTTGACAGCAGGGCCATAATATGAACCAGACCACGTAAAGAAGACTGTTAGTCTAGTCCTTTACGGCTGCATTCCAGAAAAAAAGTTTAAATTACGGCATCCAGGTGGATATCTGATGAAACAGTCTACAAAATTAAACTTAGGGCCGTTTGCTGATACAACTCTAACGATTTAAGGGCTACTTTTTGTATGGCATAAACTGTTACATAAGAGGTTATGTGGAACTCAAATTTGTATGTGCCGTATCAGCAAACAGCCCTTAATAACTTGTTTTCTGATATGTAAATAATCGGGTTGATTTGTATACCCTCCACAGGAAGGTATATTCACTTTGCCATTGCATTTGTAACGCCAAGATGGAGTCACCGGAGACCCCATAAAGATCAGGATCAGATTATGAATCGATTTATCCATCTGTCTGCCTGTTGAAAAAACGATAGCGTCCAAACGAATCGACTGAATCGAATGAATTGTGAGAGAACTTATTTTTACCTTTGTCAAGTTGGTATTGAAAATGGGCTATATGGGCCGAGTAGTTCAGGTAGGTAGTTCCCATACAAAATATTAGACCCATGTGTTGTGTACGTACTAACTCACATGCCTAACATGACTTGTATTCAGTGGAGGGTATAACACTTTTAATAGTTCAAGTTACAAACACTGTTGTGTAAACTGGATGACAAGTAACTTGTAATCTTTGCATACATTTGAATTAAAAAAAAAAACGCCCACAAACTAATTTATTGATTTATGGCGCTACAAATAAAAAAGATCTGCTTATTGACACATCTTATGCCTTATGCCTTATCTGAGTGCTCCAGGCCTCTCCCAAAAAAAAAGCCAACTAACAGATTATAAGCAACTTTTCTTTACGTCAGTGTCACAAATTCTGCATGGTTTTCACTTTCATCATGTGACAGTGACACGCCACACTGAGGTTGAGGGAGTTGATCCGCAAAAGTGACAGCTATACTCCTTCAGTGTATCTCGTACATAATAAGTATTGTAAATTGTGTTTCTGTTGTGTTAAGCTTTATTTTCTGTGTGGAATCTCCGATGCAGTACCAGTACCACTCCATTTGTTAAGTGGATGTTAATTTAACACAACCCCACACACTAACATGAATGACTATACTGCTGCCATCTCCCACTGGAAGTGTAGTCAACAGCTTCTTTATCAGCAGAAATCTTCATCACGGCTGTATATAGCTGCTGCCTCTGTGGAGATTAATGGTTTCACGTATCATGTAGAGCAGTTGCGAATTGTTCAAGTTATTTGCATCTCATTATTTCTTGAGAGCTTGGCGACTCAAAGGTGCTCGCTCCTTTCGGATTATCCCACGCAAGATTGTTGTCTTAGGTTCCAGAGTGTGCACTTAATTGCTGGGGAATTTGCTTTCTCGTGTACTTTTCGCCAGTGTAAACGGTGGAATTTCTTTTTTCTACTGTCAAACATTTTTAATTGATTAAGATCGCTTTGCACTTTCATTGAGCTAGGAGGGAGGAATAAAACAGAAAAACCTATAACCAAACGGAATTGCTTTCTTTTCGGAAGACTGCCTTTTTGGTAGTATCTAAGTAATGCTTTGATGAATGTGCACGAGTACTCCTACTCCTTTTGGTTTTTATCTAAATCTTTACACCTTTTTGAGGCCAACTTTGAGAAGAAATGAATTCAATTTGGCATGGGTTTTTGGCAAATTGCATTAAACATTTAGCCAGAAACGAAAGATAGGTACTATATCCACTGACATTCTTGGCCGCCCTGCATTACAGCAAATTGATTTGATTTCGAGAAATTCAATCGTACTCAGTGAATGGATGTAAAAAAGGATATTTCTAAGAAAATTAATTTTGTGTATATATATATAATGCAGAAGTATCTATTCAAGCAGATCCTTACAAATTTTAACTCAATAAAGATTACTGACATTGCAAAGTACGTATACTCGTAAACTAATTAAATAAGGGATGCAAAACGCTCGTAAAAGGTACTATCCATTAGAATCAACTCAGGGACTCATTTGATTTAATTTTATGCGAAGCAAAGTGATTCAAACAATGTTTACAAAAGGAGGAGAGGTTAACTTTCATGATGAGGAAAAAACTTTCAGGGAAACTGTTCCATGCTAACCTTGCAACCTATCCTTCTCATTTGAATGTAATAAGGTATGGTATGTAATTGCAAACGAGGCCACACATTGGCAATTAATTTCAGTGGCTATACTGAATGTTCAAGGAAGACTTAAGACTTAGAAATGTTGAATACATCTTTAAGTTGACTGCTGTTCCTTGGGTATTTAGAAAACATACAAAGGATTATTTTTTTTTGTTTTAGAAGATTGTACACTTAAAGGGATTTTTTTTTTCTATCATGCTTTTTGAGAAAACCCGACCTGTCGATACGATTCGATTAAATAACTATGCGTTCCATTGGCCGCTAGACCATTATCACATAATATCCCAAATGGATAGAGCTCTAGCTCCAGCGCAACAAAAATGTAATTTGGTTTTGTTTACATTTCTTTTCACTACAAAATGAAATGTACATATCTACAATTCTTCTGTACGTGCTTGTAACCAAACTCCTCCTAAACGGCTGGACCAAATTTGATGAAATTTTGTGTGTGTGTTTGAATGGGTCTAAGGATGGTTTAGATTCACAATTGGACGTGGTAGGTGGCGCTGCGATCCGATTTCACAAAATTTCAAATAATAAACAATAAAAAAAAATTTAAAAAGCAAGAATAAGCTCATGAATAAAATTTCAAACAATATATTAATGTACAATTAACAAAAAAAAAATCATTAATAAAATTAAATCAATCAAATAATAAACACTAAAAAAAAACAATAAAACGGTCGCAGAACAATTGACTCACAACGGAAATGTACGAGCAGGCAAAACAACGTTTTCCCGGCCCGCTAGTTTCTTATAAAATATTTAATTTAAGCCTTTAATTCATTTCATTCTGAATTTTATTCAAATTTATTCACTTTTAATCGAATTGCCTTGACAGCTAATTTTTGCCCCTAAAACAAATGTAATTGTTGTACCTTATATTTTAGATGTCTAGTGGTTAAATGCGGCAATTACCAAAAACATAGTTAATACCTCCGCGATACGCAATCAATCAACTATTTTCCGAAGATTAAAAATGCAACAACGTTACTTCATTGACTAAGTGGTTCCTAACCTTTTCAATCTTTCTACCCCTTTCTTTGGCTAACACATCTTTTTCTTTAAAAATTTCATCATTATAGTAGAAAACGGTCCTAATATCCACTGAAGATTATCCCTGTCCGGGAAATATTGCTTCATCAAGTCAGTAAGTTTTCAAACGTGGTTTTATCATGTACGTCATCTGTCAATATTGCTCACACAGTTGTATAAACATCGACACATCGCCAACTTAAACTCTGTGTAGGTAGAGTTCTAATTAACGGACAAAACTTGCAACTTTATCCTGCGCTGTCATGATATTGACATAGCTAGTGGACAACACTCATGGTCCCCGTCGTCGTACGGTGCGCACAGACGAGAATGTGGCTGATGAGTAGAATTCTGCACAAAAATCTCGGATTAGTCGCTTACAAGGTCCAAATGACTCAGCACTTGAAAGTGCACCACCACCCGCTTCGTTATTGCTTCGCAGTTTGGGCCTTAGAGCAGCTTGAATTGGACAACGATTTTGGGCGGAAAAATCATCTTTTCTGACGAGGCGCATTTTCATCTCGACGCGCGGCTACGTTAACAAACAAAATTGGACTCGGAAAACCCGCACGTTATTGTCGAGAAGCCAATGCATCCACAAAGAGTGACAGTTTGGTGCGGATTGTGGAGTAGTGTCATCCTTGAACGTTTCGGTCAACGGTGGGAGTTACAGAGCCATGTTAACCGATTTTTTTTTACTGAAATTGAAGACATGGATTTGGAGACCTATGGTTCATGCAGGTTGGCGCGCCATGCCATACAGCCCATGCCACAATCGACCTTTTGCGCACCAAATTCCCAAGTAGTGGTATCAGCCGTCTCGGCGATGTTAATTGGCCGCCTCAGAGCTGTGATTGGACCCCTTTAGACATTTTTTTTTTGTGGGGAACCGATTCAAGCACTTAAACCATCAATAAGGTCTTTGAAAATTGAGGCGACAGAATGGGCTACTACGAAGCCAGCCCAGGCAGCCACTTGAACGACGTTATAATAAATTAATGGGAATGTTTGCTCTTACTAATAAAGCCAATACATTGAAAAAATTTAATTTTGTTAATTTTATTGCAATTTTAAAAAGAAACTTGTATTTGGTTTGGCCCACCCTTTATAAAGTTGTGCGATATGTATGAAAATAATGTTCTTCTCTAAATCATTTATAGTGAGGATGAAAAGAAGGGGACCTAAATGGTTGCCTTGTGGGACACCAGATAGTACGGACCTAAAGCGAACAAAGCCAAGGGCGGGCAATTTGAGATATCTTATCGAAAATCGAAGGCCTTACTGAAATCAGTTGCAATGACGTCGACTTCATTGTCACTCTCTAAGGCTTAGAGGGCATAGGCATACGAATTCGACGAGATTTGTAGTAGTTTAAAAGTTAAAGTTTCGTATAAAATACTTTCCAAACTTTTGGATATATGATAGAGTTTAGGAATGGGACGGTAATTGGTAACTTCATTTTTGAATCCTTTCTGTGTATCAGGGTTATGAACGAGGCCTTCCAAATCTAGAAAAGAGAAAGAGAAAGACGAAAGATGTAAGAAAGGGGGAACGAGGAAAAAACACTTCTTAAGAAAAATGGATGGGAGGCCATCTGGGAAGACCATAAAGCTGATACAGCGCTTATTTAAATTGTTATAAATTGTAGTTCTCAAGAAGAATGGCTACAGGCAGCAAGGTCCAAGGATTGCTTGTCCTTTACTTTCATTTCTAAGTATGAGGATGAGAACAATTACAAAATATTAAAAATAAATAAATAAGTGGCGCAACAGGCGGTAGACACCCTAGGCCTAGCTTCTCACAACCATTCGTTTTGTGTGAGTTTCAATTTTTGGGACGAATGGAAGGGACCTACAATTTTATGGCGAGTCCGAACGGCTGAATTGAGAAGCTTTTTCAGGACAGTCATACTCTCGGATGTTTGTCAGACGTTCGCGAGAGGTGGCGCAGTAGAAAAAACCTTAAGATGTAATTTGTGTTTTTCCGGGGATCGAACCTGGGATCCCTCGCAAAGTAGTCCAGCACACTAACCACTGCGCTACTGCGCCCATTACAAAATATTACAAAAACAAGAAAAAAACAAATATCAAACGACTCTCGTATCAATTGGCTACAATTTTGCGATCGGCGATCGCATTTTATTGGAGAGGCCATTGCTCTATAGGCTATTTAATACGGGTTCTGCAGCATGTATTCAGCACCTTCGGCGACCTTTTGACATAGATTTCTCATCAAAATAGTCGGTTATAGTTCTATATTTATGTATACGGGTAGACTGCTTATCACTCGAATTGAACGTCGCGCTAAAAGTAAAAAGCGTTTTCGTTAAATGTAGTCCAAATCTTAGTCCAGTAGGATCTACTTACGTTCCCCATAAACGCATTTAAAAACATTACTCAAAATACCAGACCCTTCCGGGATTCTCAATGGTATTACGACATCAATATTATCTCATTGCTTATTGTATAACACCGAAACCGCGTTAGCTTTCGTTCAATTAGGGTTACTAATTTTCACAAGACCACTCCATCAAATTTTAAAGTGTTGACACTTAAGTGGGTGCTTAATGCTCACGCATTGCCCTACCTATATAGACGAAATGAACACAAAGCACCTCGCATGCAGTGTTGCTGCTCCCTTGCTTTTGTTTTTTGTCGATGCACAAAAACTTACAATTAGGAAATAGCACCAGGAATTTAAGAAAAAAAATTTACAAGAAAAAAAAATAAAACCTTCCACCTAAGCCTCTTTTGGAGAAAGAAAAGAAAGGTGTGTGTGCAACACAGACGGCACTCGGATAAGACCACCACTCTAGATTAATGAATCAATGGAAGCAAGACTGATGCGGTCTTGTAGTGGGCAGGTATAGATGTACTATGTACCCCCACACCATCTGGAAATTATCATATGAACCGTTGTCGTTTGTCGTCGTCTACGTCGTTGGTTAGCTCAAATTGATTGTTTACAAATTATAGTATAAAAGTCGCAGCCTATTTGGTCGCCATGTCTCATTAAGGTTTTAGCTGGAATCTCGCAAAGATGATCAGCTCCACTAGCGCACCACGTTTCGTGATCACAAGTGTAGCGTCGCTACTGCTGGTTTTGTTGTTGTCATTGTGGACGACGACGACAGTCGTTGACGCGGGAATATCAATCGATCGTACGCTAGGGGAAAGTGAAGATATAGGCGATGATATCGGGGGTCGCAGACTAAACGATGATATCGATAACAGTAATGAGGATTTCATGTCGAATCCAAGGCGCTATGATGGAGCCCAACTGTGGCGTATACTCGTCGAGAGCGATAAGGAGAAACGTGTTGCCGAGGAGTTACTGTCTAAATATGGTGAGCGAATTTGTACATTTGCATCCACATCGGAGGTGGACTAGTGTTGGTGTTTTTTTTTTTGTTTTTTTTTTCGGAATTTTTGGTTTTTTTTTCGACACGCGTTTTGAATTGCAAATAAGCTACATAAAAGAAAGTGAACGTTTATTATACGAATTTCTTTCTATTAAGTGATTATTCGGTTTTTGATCTTTTGCTAGTGATAGTGAATTGTGACACAAAGAGAAATGGCGATTAGGTAATGGACACTTACTAATAATAATTATTATCACAGTGAGTGCCTGAAATGGATTAAATGGATTAAGAGAACAACTCGGTTATATAAGATGAAAAGATTGGGGGAACTACTCGTATTTTGTGTTTTCTAAAATGCTATCCGATTTGATGGGATTTACTGAAATAGTGAAATAGTGTCCAAAGTTTTTTTTTAATATTGCACTAAAAGGATACCCGAGAGAAACATCGCATCGTCTAGATCAGTGATCTTCAATTTAATTCAGTGCGTCGCTGTTATCAGCCATTAGCAATCAAATGCAAGCCCTCTGCAAATCATGAATGTACTAGATTCGCTTTATCAAATCGCAATGCGAATAGCCCTGCATTCGTTAAATGTTTTCTGTTTCGTTAAGCAAATATAAACAACAACCGCAATTTGCATAAAGTCATTTGAAATTTAACTGACAGTACCTATGATTTTGCTATTGCGGTTTGACTACGCTTTAACAGTGTATCATGAGTGTACATAGGCGTGCATTCGTTGATTTTTGACAGTAATGCATATTCAGGCTTTTGCAGAGCGTGGTTGGGCTTTAAAGACAACTTCATACGAAATTATGAATAATCTTTCAAAAATCGCAAATGCGATAGGCTGAACGCACTCACAGAACTTGTATGTCTTTTCAAATGAAAAAGTGCAGGATGGAACTACTATTCCGCAATTGAGAAGCTATATTTGAAGTAATTATTAGACACCTATCTTCGTCATTCGCAAAACCTTATTTCTTGAAAACTCTTCTTTAAATGTTCTCAAATAGAAAGACATGGCGCTGAACAACCAAATCTGTCAACGGATTTGATAAATCATATACGAATTCATATGGAAATGCATCTCACTTCGACATCTGACTTGTGTCTTCGTCAATAACCTATATATCTCTGATATGTTGTTAAAGATGTAGCTTCCCAAAAAATTATTTCGGATACGTGATATGCCATGGCATTAGCATAATATGTCTTCCTCTACACTTTTGTCATTAGAAAATATACAGACCTGTGTATGAAAGTCTTAGTCTTTTGGCTTGGTTTCTATATGAAGACAGACAGTGGCCAGACTGAATTGTGTTTCTCAGGTCTGGAAGAATTTCCTTAGTCCACTGGTGATCCACATTTGGCCAAAGGGGCCTTGTATGCATGATGGCCGATTGGGTTTTTCTTATGACTATTTTCGATTTGATGTAATTTAATTCTATTGATTTAAGAACAGCCTGCCAGTCGATTTAAATGAGGATATCGATTCCAACTCCAGTAGGTCTGCGACTTTAGAGGTACCTACAGCTGGAATTTCGAACTGAAAGACACTGCAACTATCCAGCAGTCTTATTGAGCTCATCCAATAATTGCGGATGTTTCCACTTTAAGGACGCTACTGTATTCGCCCATTAGATCCCTGTATTTAAAGAAGCCTATCCTCTTGTTTCATATTCTGTTTTGGAGCCAATTAAATGTCATTTTAAAACGTGTTTCCTGATTATATTCGTCGATTTTTAATTGATGCATGTACGTTCCAGGATCTTCTTTTTCTCTAAACGATGAAGCAAAACTTTGCTTCAATGACGATATGTGATTTAGACTATAATTTCTACCTGCTTTGTTCGACATGATTCGGTTGTGTCAGCCATTGTAAGAGAGGCAAGCTTTGACAGCTTTTATAGCGCCCAAAAATTGTCTGTAGATACTGTAGATACGTTGTCGTCAACACAAATCTGCAACGACGTCAAATCACAATGAATATTAATATGCATACTGGAATTCAAAATGGTGTATCCATTTGGCTGCCAGAATTTCAATTCCAAGTTTACCATATCCACATGGTGTATGAAGACGCCGCTAACAAAACCAATAAATGAAATGGAAAAACAGTTCCAAATATGTATACTCTCCTTCCCCACAAAGAAATCCATTCACTAAGTTACCAACAAAACAACTCGTAAAAAACCACCCACCAAGCCGACATTCTTCGTCGTCGTCGTTTTATTCAAGACTTCCAAATTTCAAAGTCAACCTTTTGTTGAAGACTGCAATTGTGATAACAAAAGCCACCGCAGGACAAAAGCGCTATTGACTCTGCTCTATAGCAAAGATCCACTCGCAACTGCATTCAAAATAAATTAAATTCCATCCAAAAAGAAACGAACAAAGTCGACTCAACGAAACCGTTGCATTTAATATTTATTTTTCAACGTTCATTTCAATCCAACCTCATTTCATGCCCGCAAACATGGCGGAATCATGAAGGCTTAGCCTGCACTGCATTCCTCGTATTATGCGCCCACTTCTGGTCCCACTCGTATACCTCATCATCTAGGTCATTATGTCAAGAGGATAAAACAACACTACATACAGTTCACCCTCCTGCACTCATGAAATGTGATCCGATTTTTAGGTTACGATAAGCTGTTTTGTTTAGCACATATATCCCTATCACATTACCACAACTTAACCACAACTAAATCGCTTCAACTACCTTACATTACAGATGGACAAGTTTGGAAGGAGGTGAACGCCGAAGTGGACTACTTGTTGAAGCCGAATGTCCTTGGCGAAGCCGAGGAATATCTACAAACAGCCAACATCTCCAAAATCGTTCTAATTGACAATTTGCAAAAAGTCATCGAAGCGGAAAACCCACCGCGGGAGGAAATCGAGAATCTACAAAATCGCAAGGGTAAGTTATCATACGAATGGATTTTGTTGGGAGCTCTTTAATGGCACTGGAACACGAAAGTTTTATGAAATATGAACCAAGTGGCGGGGTAGGGTGGGAGGCGCGTTCGGTGGAAGGGTTCCATCTATATTCAATCGCCAACATTTGCTTTGTGTAATTTTGCTGCCAATTTTCGAAACGACATTTGCATGATAATGGGCATATAAAATTTTATGTAAACGTCGTATTCGATTAGAAATGATTTTCCAACCAATCATTGGTTATTCAATGACATTGGGTGTCATCGGAGGATGGGGCTGGTGACGGAAATCAAAAACTGTGAAAACAAACACCTTGGGCCCGTGCGGCGTGCACACATGCTAAAATGTAGTTTCGAGGGCGATGTCACTCATGAATAAGAAAGCAGTCTACCGTGAGGTAATTTGAACCGCTGCTGTTGCGGGGGGCACCTGCACGTAGAGGGAATCGATTTCTTTAGCACACAATAGGGAACTAAGACGGGTGTGTAGTGTAGATTGATTGAAGGATAATAATTTGAGTGCAATTAGTCATTCATGTAAATTGTACTACTCACAATGAATTGCTTGGTTAATCGGTGTGAACTTAGGGGACTGTTGTCGAAGAAGTGGTATAAATAGAAGACCATATCAGATTAGGCTTCTTGAAGGCCTGTTGGTAGAAGCTGGGTTAGGTGCAGTCGTGGGCACAAACACTCCTACTCTTGTTGTCAACACGACTAATGTGTCATTCTTCATGACGTGCAAAAATTGGCAGAGGGTCTAGCTGCGAAAGGAGCGAATATATCCAAGAACTTGTCATATTTGTTTGACTCTGCTAGCTTATCAAAATGATGACATATTTCTAATTGTGACGTGCAATACATTAAAGAGGTAGATTCATGAATTTGTGATTCTTATTACATTAGATTTAGCGCACGGCAAAAAGCCAAAAGTGTCATTCAGAAATGTAGAAATAAATTTGTTTTAAAGAGTCATTGTTTGTGACCCAACCGCGCGCCGCAAGTTCGTTCCCCATACTCTACCACCGACCATTAGAAGAGAAACAAATTATATCAGATCTTCTTTACTATTCCACAAAGAGATATGAAAAGGGATCCGATATTGCAGAGATACTTTTCGGCAGCTAAAGTATTATTTATTATTTATATTGAGATAACTTTTTAAAATCGGTAACAAAAAAATATTTAACAACTTACCACAACTTAGCTGACTCAAATATTTATCTGAACATAAGTTGAATGTATAACTTTTGCGAAATAATAATGGCACCGCAATGGAACACTGCGGAACATCATTTTTGATTGACAAGAACCTAGAGACCTTCTGTGGGCAACAACAGCAGTTTTTTTTATAGGTATTGGAAAATTCGACTGTGTGGGTTTTTTTTTATTTTTGAACAAATGGAAGGGACCTACAATTTAATGCTAAATCCGAATATATCTTAGAACTAGCTGACCCGGCTAACGTTGTTCTGCCTAAAATAGTACATATTTTAAATATTTTAAGATCTAGTTTGATATTTTTTTTTAATAAAAAATGAAGGGGGATAGATTCACTGGTTCAGCGGCCATTCTGAGGACGCCGGCTACTGTGACCATTGTCTCTTCTTGGCATCGTAACAAATATCGAACTGTAAATGATCATCACTTTGTATAAATCGTACATAAATATTTCACTATCAGTAATTTATTTTTGAAATAGCCAGTGAAGAAAGTTAACGAACGAAAAAGATACAATTGAAATTTGGAAACCAATTTGAGAAACAAAACAAATTGATTACTTTTACGTTTTTTTTTTAAAAAAACCTTCGGGTGGCAATAACGAACAAACCCGTAGAAGAAAGTATCGAATTTGGTCGCGCCCCCTTTGTCCAATTTTGGTCAATGACCACTCCTTTGCCAATACCTTTGATTGTCTGCAAATTCGAACTGAATAGATTCGGTGGTTTTCGAGATATAATATTTTGATTTTTTTTTGTATGGGCGGTGCAACGCCCTTTGTCCAATTTTGACCAATCTTCAGAGGAGCACTCCTGGGCCAATACCTAAGATTATCTGTAAATTTGAGCTCAATCGATTCGGCAGTTCGAGTTATAAGATTTTTAATCGATATATACGATTTTGTTTTTTTTTTTTCGTATGGGCGGTGCCACGCCCTTTGTCCAATGTTGACCAATCTTCAGAGGAGCACTCCCGGGCCAATACCTAGGATTGTCTGTAAGTTTCAACTCAATCGATTCGGCGGTTTTCGAGATATAAGATTTTGAATGTTTTTTTTTGTATGGGCGGTGCCACGCCCATTTGTCCAATTTTGACCAATCTCCTTCAGTGCACTCCTGGGCTAATACCTAAGATTATCTTTAAATATGGGCTCAATAGAGCCGGTGGTTTTCAAGTTATAAGTATCCGAACACATTTTAGAACTCATTTTTATATATAAAAATAGATAATTGAACTCATGGCTGTTCGATAGACAAGACCTTAAAGTGTATAGTAGGTTTGTCCCGGGATTGAACCTGAGATCCCCGCAGAGTCCTACACATTAACCATTGAGCCACCGGGCGGCATATCAGAAAATTCAAATGCGTTGTTCAGTTTTTGGTCAAAGGCCTTTCATTATAAAAAAAAGTTAGAAGTGATCAGAAAGAAATGCAACTACATATCTGACATTTGAGAAGATCTGCAATATGTGTATGAGGAATATTGATAAATAAGCTAGACCTGTCCTCAGTAGTGCTTGTAAGCAAACAAAAATTGTTTGTCTTTATTTTGAGGTTAACATTTCACATCTCTGACAAATTATAATGTTTAGTTAAAAACTTGATTCACAAGACAAGAAGTTACAAAAGAAGCTCGAAAAACTTCATACAAACTTGTTCTTAAATTTTATCTAGTACAATTTACTACAATTAAATTATTTTCACCCGTAAGCCTCTACAACAATTTCCTATAGCTATACCTCTTTAAGCAACAGAAATCTTTCTTTTCGATTGACATCCATCAAGTAAGAAACTTGTCTAAAAGAAGGGAAGGGTGGGCGAAATTTGTGTTTCATAAGGAAGGACATGTTAATTTTATATATTCAGCGACTTCAATTTACCACCAAGATCGTGTGCTCTGAACCTCTGACTCCGATGGATCTCTTTTTGTAAGGCTTAATGTTAAGAGCATAATGAAGAATGCAGACAATCACCGAATTTTCGACCAATTCAAAACCAACATGCGTGAAGGTATGATCACAAAACCTCCAGAAATGTCTCAAAAAATAATCAAAAGTCATTACAAGAATTGAGCTGTGGAAGATATAAAGGGTGTCCCATTAATCCACGCAAAATTTAATTTTGATAGAAAACACAGATTTTTAATTAGAAAGCTTAAATTTTTCATTGATTTATAGCCATGGGGTTATGTATGGAATAGGAATAGCACATCAGATAAATGGCCGCCCACGGCTTTGCTGGCAAGTACGACCGTTTCGCATAAATCTGGCTAAATTTCATTAATACACCTCCCAATTTCCTTCATTTTCAAGGCGTTGGGCTTGTTTGCGTAGACCTTTGACTTCAAAAAACCCCAAAGAAAAAAGTCCAATTGCGTTAAATCGAAAGATCTGGATGGCAAATTCTGATCGCAAAAATGGCCGATTACACGATTAGGAAATGACTTATGCAGTAATTGAATAATTGTTTCTCTGGCTCTATGGCATGTGGCACCGTCTTGTTGAAACCACATGTTGGTCATATCCATACATCTTGTAATTTAAGCACTAAAAACTGGGTTATCATGCCACGATAACGAACACTAGTACTGCCTGACCAGCCGCATTTTCGAATAAGAATTGTCCGATAATGCATCCAGCCCAAAATCCCCACCAAACAGTCACGCGTTGTGAATGCATTTGTTTCTCAACAATTACTCGTGGGTTTTCTGAACCCCAAATGCGACAATTTTGGCGATTAACGAAGTCATCAAGATGAAAATGAGCTTCCTCACTGAAGATGATTTTGTTCGAAAATTGCGGTCTAGCTGACAAACGTTTATTATTTTTAAAATGTTGCTCAACAATGGAAATGTAAGCTGTCACATTTTTATCTTTTTTCCGTTGGCATCATTGTACTATTAAATGGCGCGAAATTAAAATTATGGGACACCGTTTACTATGGCGGCGATTTAACCATATACATAATCCAAATATTAAGAAAAAAAAAACTTTGATCTCTCAAAGGAAAAACTAGACAAGATTTCCTAACCAGAAATTGTCAACGTTCACTTTTCATCGTCCCTCATTCAATCTTCAATATTTTTTTATTTCATTTTATTTTAATTGAAATCTCAAAATTAATAATCCTATACAGAACTACTATATAGATATAGGGTATTCGTATTCATCAAATGAATCAAAAATGCAAACCGATTAAGATTGAAATTCACTATGATTTACTACAAAGCATTTAGCTCGTTTTAATTTGGTATATACACAGCGCTGGTAAAAGGATATAAAATGAGAAGCGCAGAAGATTCTTGCACAATAGTCGACATCGTTTCCCATGCCCAAAGCTAACTGATATAGTTTCCTGGTTATAAATATAATACCCGGAATACAAAACGATTAATGAATACAAAGTGAGAACAATACAAGTGCAATCGCAACGCTTGTGCGGCAACAGCAAAAACAACTCCCTGAATCGCGTAGAAGTTTTCCCTTCCTGGGGTAAAAACGGAATCCTGTTCAGATAAGTGTACTGCTTTTGGTGTTATTTGTGAACGGTGCAAAGCTTTTGGCGCAATATTTATTTTTTATGGGTTTAGAAGATATTTTTCAACAAATTTTCTTTTCACGTTATTGTTTTTAATGCGGATGAATTAAATCATTTATGAGTTTGACAGATTTTTATCCAAATATTGCCTTCTTGTGGATGGTTTCCACAGATTGATGTGTATAGTAACAATTATACGAACGACCTAACTTTTAAAAAAGACCTAACCACTATAGGCCCCTCCCTCCCTCGACGAATCCGTTAACGAGCTGTTATTCAGCATAATTTCAGCTGTCAAACATTATATATAATACTTGAACTTCCAACTGTACTTATGTTTGATGAATCGGTAAATTTTTCAAAGTTCACCCTCACATTTAAAAAAAGTGCTGCCAAACTTTAACCAAAACCACTCTTGCACTCAACTAACAGTCCATTACTGCGTTCAATTGAAAGTAAACAGAGAAAGACTGTACAACAGTCGAAGGGCAAATTACTATCAAGTCAGGTCATGGTCGGTCATGGCGCCACAACCCGCAAGACCGTACTTACGTTAAGAGGCTTTTCATTGGAAATGCATTACACGGAAAACGCAAAAGGGAAAAATTCTCGTGAACATTGTTTTGTCGATAGTCGTGCGCCCTCGCTCAATCAACAATTGGAAAGCCGAAAGTGTTTTCCCCGGTCGTTCAATTAAAGCAAACACCCTCGCCGGCCCAACAAAGGAAAGCGATTTCCTTTATTTTCTTTTGTGGGGAAATTAAATTTTGTTCACGCTTCAATAAAAAGCACACACTAGGGAGAAACCCTTTTCTAATGAGAAAACTATTTGTTTTGTTTTAAGGACATCGCATGACATGGAAGGCCTACCATCGCTTAGCTGATATCCACGGTTTCGTTGATTACTTGGCGAAAACCTATCCCGATTTGTGTACAGTGGAGACAATTGGCTATTCGGTGCAGAAACGCCCGCTGAAAATCCTTAAGTAAGCATAATATGATTATCCTGACGAACTTTTGTTATCGATTTGTTTTCTTCTATAGGATTTCGAATGGTAAGGCGGGCAATCCAGGTATTTGGATTGATGGGGGCATGCATGCCAGGGAATGGATCAGCCCGGCAGCAGTGTCATATGTTGTGAATAACATAGTCGAGGGATGGGATGACCTGCCTGATTACATGAGGAATATCGATTGGTAAATGAGTTTTCCATCAAATCAAGCGAGGAATTGGAAATTTCATTTGATTTTCTTCCAGGTACATTCATGTGGTGGCGAATCCTGACGGCTATGAATACTCGCACACCGTTGACAGACTGTGGCGCAAGAATCTTCGCTCTCACGGTAGACAGTGTCCCGGAGTCGATTTGAATCGTAACTTTGGATATGCATGGGGTGGTAAGGGCACATCTGCCAGTCCATGTGCTCAAATTTATCGAGGAGGTACTGCATTTTCGGAACCAGAATCCATGGCCATTGCTAGTTTCATAACAAAGCAGCCGAGGGGAACGTTTAAGGCGTATTTGACGTTCCACAGCTATGGACAGTATATTTTGTACCCATGGGGACATGATACGATTTTGACATCGGACTCGAGCGATCTAGACCGCGTTGCTCGTGAAGCTGCCACAGTGAGTGCTTATAGTGTGATCCTCTTATACAGCAATGGTGTATTGAACGTTTCCTTCTTTTTTTTTGTAGAAAATTGCCCGCTCTAGCAGTACTAGGTACACCGTCGGCACAGCTGCAAAGACCCTTTATCCGGCAGCTGGTGGATCTGATGATTGGGCTAAGGGTGTTGCTGGCATCAAGTACGCCTTTACCATTGAAATGGGCGACACCGGGCGATATGGATTCGTTTTGCCAGCCCATTTGATTGAGAAAAATGGACAGGATGGTTATATATTTGCTCAGACAGTAGCCAAGGCTGTATCGAACGTTCGCGATATTTAAACGGTCTTGAAAAGCCGTTAAAGTTAATTTATTGAAGGTTTCTAATTTATTGAAAGTTATTGTTTTGTATTAGTTAATTTATTATTTTGAAAGTAAAATACTCTTAGGCTAGAAATGGCAGGATTGTGATGATGTAAAACTGTCTTGAATAATTTAAATCTAAAAAATATTAAATGACAATAGATAAGAAAATGTTGTTTTTCAATGTCTCATTTCAAACCATGATGTAGCATACGGCCGGGAATTGATACAGGAATTCCTAAGATGCCATAATCATAATACATAGTAATACATACTGTTGATAGTGCAAAGAGTTATCACACGCCGGCCGGGAAAACAATGACGCAAGTGGAAATTTAGCATACAAAAGGAGCATAAATATGTAGAAAAAAACGAACAAAGTATATCAGCTAGAGCTATCTAAAAGTAGTAGATTTATGGGATGACTTATAGTGCTTTAATCTTCATATGCATAAAAATGGTATGTTGGTTTGTGTAAGCTTCAAAAACTCGAAAGCACTGATTGAGCTCAAATTTTCCAGACAATCTTAGGTATTTGCCCAAAAGTGTTCCTGTGAAGATTGGTCAAAATTGAACAAAGGGGCGTGGCGCCTTCCATACAAAAAAAAAAACATTGCAAACGCTATTCTTCGACAGTTTTGGAAGCCAACGTTTTTAAAATATGTAACATTGATACGCATTGTCCTGATAGACAAGAATTTTATTTAGGCAATACGATTCCTAACCTTTGAGGTGGTTAGGGACTTCATCTACCTCGGCTCCGCTATAAACTCTGATATAACACCACAGCAGAAATCAAACGAAGAGTTACACTTGCCAACCGCTGTTTCTTTGGCCTAAGTAGGCAACTGACTTGTAAGGCCTTGTCAAGAAACACTAAGGAGACCCTTATCATCCCAGTCCTACTCTATGGCGCAAAAGCATAGACGTTAACAAAGGCGGATGAAGATCTTCTTGGTCGTTTCGAACGCAAAATTTTTCGAGTGATTTTTCGGTACCATTTGCGTTGACGGACTTTGGGGGAGAAGATTTAACAGCGAACTCTATGAGCTATACAGCGACATCGACCTGGGCAGAAAAGTACGTATCACTCGACTAAGATGGCTAGGGCATGTAGAGCGAATGGATACCAACGCTCCGGCCCGAAGAGTCTTCGATTCCAACCCGGAGGGACAAGGCAGTAGAAGAATATTTCGCCTTAGGTGGCGCGCACAAGTGGAAGGGGACCTCAACCAACTTGGAGTGCGCAACTGGAGGCGGTTAGCCAAAGATCGGGCTAACTGGAGAGGTGTGTTGTTGAAGCCCAGGTCCACCCCGGACTGTAGCGCCATCTAAGTAAGTAAAACGATACCTGAAAAAACAAAAAATGTTATGTATGTATGTTCTGTGGCATTACAACAAAAACTGTTTATCACTCAATTAAATAAATTTGAAATTGATTGTTTTATTTATCTATTTTTCACTACGAAGTGGCTTCGCTAGTTATTTATAAATTGAAAGCATGAAATTGATATTTTTTCACTGACAAAAACTAAAAATCGACTAAGTGTTTATAACAAGCTTCTAGTGACGAAAGAAGATGAAGAACAGAAAATAATTACAAAATGCTTTGGAGGGTCTCCACTGAACGATTTCTACAGACTTTAGTCAGCAGCTGGCACATTTTCTCAACGTTATGGAAGAAACGTTAAAAACATAACTAAAACGCACTTGACAGACTCGCGGAACTTAAATCTTTATCAAAAACAGAGATCTTAATTAACTAAGAATACGAGGTCATTCAACAATTAGTGTATTCTACAAACCTGGGAATACATAATAAAATACTCAAACATAACCTCAAAAACAATTTGTAGGTAATTCAAAAAGTGAAAACTTTTATACTTTAACGTCAGTTAAAATTTGCGAATTTGTGTGACCCCAAGCCCAAATGTCAAACTCTATAGAAATACTTGATTGGTCGCTTTTTGCATTTAAAGGATATAGCCAAAACATATTTTTTCAGCTTTATACCCTATTCACACCAAGCCGAAAACTGGGTTTTCGCGAAAACAGTCGAAAACTTAATCGAAAACAGAAGTTTTCCCATACATATTGCAGTTTTCAAAACGAGTTGTTTGAGGTCGTTTTCAATGAAAACGCCACGAAAACGAGTACAATCTTTGGGTTGTTGAAGCAGACACACCTTTTGCAACATTCAGCGAGCTCAGAAAAACTGCTGACAGGATAGCTCTCTCTCTCAGTGCTGTCGTTTCTTCTAGTTTTTTGTTTACAAATGTGGAATCTCTTGCTATCTTTGCACCATAAAGAGAAAATTATTCAGTTTTTTCTATAATTTTAGAACGGCAGCACTACCTGCCACAACTAAATGGTATTTTCAGATGTTTTGATTTTGATTGTTGCTTATGTTAATTATTTTATGCATTTAACCGTAAGTTAACGATTATCAAGTAGCTTCAGTAATTTTGTTTGTATATAATGTCAATACGAGCGAAGTTTTGTAACTAAAATAAAAGTCTAGTCGCCACAAACATATCATAGCTTGCTTTACAGCAATTTGAAACGTCAAACGAAAACGAGTTGGTGTTCGGTGTGAATGCATCCACGAGTTTTCTAAACTTTTTTGACGAAAACTCGGTTTTGGGCTTGGTGTGAATAGGGTATTAATTTGTGACTACAACAATTGCGAATTGTCATTTTTATTCACAAATCAAATTGAAGAACAATTTTACCTGGACGCAAACGATTTTTTATCCAGACTTAACTCTTGCTTCAACATTCGCTTAAAATTGAATTTATATTATTCGCAAGTATTGAAAACGATATTTAAATTCGCCACGCTGGTATTTATTTGAAGTGCAACTTCTTTTGCGAGGTGTAAGACCGAAATGCAACGTAATCAAAGTAAAACTGAAGGGCAAGGGGCCAGTTAAGGACTATTCACATGAGAGCGGCCAACTATGTACGAACGAACGAATATTCGCGAGTTTGGACAGTCCGTTCACATGAAAACTTTTTATGGTCGCGACAGTTCGCGAATTTTAGCCATCCGTTTCTACCAGCAATTTATAATTTGAGGTTAATTCGAGCGAAATTTTTATTCGCTAGTTTGTGGAACGCGGTTTAATGATATGGATTACGAATAAACTTTGAGAATTCGCGTTTGGAATTCGAAATTTCGTTGTTTAAACTGTTCTAAACTACTACATTTTGATAGAATAATTAATTATCCTACTTTGGAATAGTAAAATGTGCAGTTTTTTTTTTTCATAAATGCATCAAAAGTGGTTTCTTTGCATTTCATCAATTCATTCGCTCTCATGTGAATGGTCCTTTATAGCTATTATTCAAATGCATGATTCGAACAAATTAATCATTGGAGGTGGTTTTATTATTTTGACAAGTCAGTCATTGAAAAATTGTTGTCAGTGACTTGGCAACAAACAAGCCTATAGGTTTTGAGGTTAGAGTTGATCATTGAAAGCAAAATGGACAGATAAGAATAGAAAGAGAATAGAACACATCAGTGAAACGATTGTGTTCCAAATTATAGAAACGAAAATCAGCTGTTCATTAAAATACGTAAATCAAAGCGAAACACTTTTTTCGTCCTAAACCGCGGCTGGACTAATTTGTTGGATGAAATTTTGTGTGCGTGTGTTTGAGTGGGTCCCTGGATGGTTTAGATTCACAATTGGACCAAGACCCGGATCGTTACTCTAAAGTGATTTATAAGTGATTTCAAGGAAGTTTCACTTCAATAGTGTCCTTACATATGGATTGGATATGGCACATACAATTTTGTTTTGTATTTTCGTACGTATTGGCACTTGACAGGCCATATTGTGGGCATTAAGGGAATGCGGAGAAAATATGGTAGCTGGATATTTTTGATGGTATGCCTGGGCATTATGTTGTTGTCGTATCGAACATCATTATTGCTCATTGGTTGCTAGTCTTCTCCGAACGTCCAGGGGACTACTCCGAAAACTAAAACTAACTGCTTTTGTTTAATTGTCGTTATTACGATTAACATTTATTTGTCCGCTGCAAACAATAAAACAACAATTTAAAATAGAAATATCTCTCAAAGCACAATACCATCAATCAGAATCTCCATTCCCATTGATTCAATCCCATAAATGCCTATGTAAGCCACACCAAAAGCCGACAATCAAAAAATAAACGAATTCGCCTTGTTTGCATGTCTAATTCGGCAAATAAATTAAACTAATCTCCATTACGAAATATGTCACCGACGCACGTCTGGTGAGAATATATAGCATTTCGCCGTTTTGCCCACAGTTTAAAAAGTCAGAAGCATTTGACAAATGCAAATCACCCCAAGCCAATTGCATAAGACTATAAAGTCCAAAACAAATTCAAAATACTCATCCATAGAAAGTAAATATATTAAACCATATTCAATTTCTCTGGGAAAAACAAAACAAAAATTAAATAAAGGGCGCTCGTAAATTTCGCCCGCTATCGACGAGGAGAAAATAACAATATTAGTTATGAACTTGTAATACAAAAAAAAAATAAGTTCCGTAAAGAATTCCCACCATCATCCGAATCGAAATCATTAATCAATAGAGAAACCTTGCGGAAAAGACGACAAACATCGCTGCGAACTGGTTACATTTGCATTCGCAACCACTTCAAATCGAGTTCGGAGTTCAAATTGTCAACATCGCGTGTGCTTGAAAGAGTATGGGTCGGTCAATAGGTCGGGTGTTAATTGTTGTGATCGCTTTAGGTTGCCTTCACAGGACTACTGGTCAGTTTTTTAATTTATCATCTCTTTATGGCAAGGGTGATGTCTCACCGGCACAGTATATTCTGTCAAGATTGCCGTTTATTTCGAATCTAAAGGAATTACAGAATTTACTTCGAATTTTCGGTAACAATGGCACTACTGTTCGCAAAAAGCCAAATTTTCGCAGTGAAACCGATGACAACTCTTTGCACTATCATGGCGCACAAGTTTGGAATGTCAAAATAAATGGTACAAACAGTGAGGAGGTTGAAGAACTTATCACAGAATTGGGTGAGTTGAATAATTTATTTTGTTTTCGAACAAGAGTGAGTATTCTGATTTCGGGGGTTAATGATCGAATCAATCGAATTTTTGTTGTGCTTTATTCGCATATACAGTGAACTCAAATTGACACCGAAAATTCGAAATACGTCCGAAATGCAAACGAATTTAAATTTGAACAAAATTCGTGACAGGTAGTAAATGTTTGCAGTTAGGCAGTGCCCATGGTGATGGCTTGGGTTCGAGCCCGTATGGCATTACACTGCCACTACATAGTTTCTTCACCACTGCAGCAAAAATGGAGTTTTTGCTTGGTGCACAATGGACTGCAATTCGAGTCCGAATTTAGTATACGATTCATAATTAAAAACATGTCTTAATTGGTGCTCACATAGGTCACAGCATAAGAGCAAGAGGAAACCCAGTCTTCTCAACGCTGTATTCCACTTACTAAATGCCCTATAACTGCTTTTCGATTTGATGACTCTATTTATTGATTGATGACGTATAATTCGACCGCATTTGCATTTTTAATTAACATAAGTCTTATGAATTTGTATTTTTTATTTTTCAATGGCGTTCGCACGATACTTCAGTCTCACAAATTTACGGTCAAAATTCTTCTTTGGGTATTCTGAAGAGTGAAATAAGTAGTATAGAAGTAGATCTTAAATTACTTACAACAATGAATGAATTATACGGTTATGTTAATTTTAAATCACCTACAGGCATAATTTTTAATTTCTTTGAATATCAATACTATCAAAGTTGAAAATTTACAACGTACCGTCAAACTTTATTTGCAATTGTTAACTTTAATGGAAAATCAAATAAATAGGCTAACACGCTTTTAAATTTCATCTGACTTATAATTTATCACCAACGACAAACAAAAAGGCCGCTGGTTTTAAGTTAAATTTATAATTGCAACAAGTATTTCTTATTTGTTTAGCACATTTAAAGTGTATAGGCAGATGTTGCAGCAGATCAGTCGACATTAAAACCGCGACTGATGTGGCTCATGTACTAGGATTAAGCCTAGAAGTCGTGCGATTGAAATCGTAAATGCGCACCTAGCCTAACTCGACCTGCAATTATTCTTTCAATGTTGATTTCCAAAATGCACCAAAACAAGAGGCTTAAGTCAGGCGATGCAAAAGAGGACTACAGATGCTCGCGAGATTTACGAACAAAAAAGACGGGGGAGACATCAGTTCCTAATCCAGAAAAAGAGCAGGAATTCATTTCAATAGGTAAAAAATAATTGGTTCAAATGCAAAATTTGAAAAATGAAATAAATAAAATGAACAAAAACTAATTTCTTTGTTCGGTATGTTATTGGTTTAAAGAACAAACATCCCAATTATTTATGGAATACAGCCTTGGCTGGCTTCGCAAAAGCACATCCTATCAACCCAATTTTTCAAGAACTAGTTGACTTTGTCTAGCTCTATCTCACGAACGGCTCGGACGATATTTATTTTAAGGGCATGAACGTCGATATTTAAAGGCACCCCACAAAAAAAGTCTATGGAGGTAAAATCGTAGATAGTTCCAAGGCTGTCATTTGAAAATATAGATTGTTTGATGGGCTGTGTAGCGATGGGCTGGATCTTGCTGGAACCAAAGATTTTCCAAATCTATAACTTCAGTCCAAAAAACAGAAATGGCGTTTCTAGCAGCCATTTCGGGCTTTGATACTGACTGAAAGCCAAAATAATCTTCGAAACCCATCCCCAATGTTCGCCACAACAAGGAATACCGAACTTTCATTTTAAAGACCAAACCATCCATATGCAAGAGCGCTTGATCTGCAGAACTGGAAACAGCGTTTGCCTGGGATTGTAGAGGATTAAAAACTGAAGTGTCTCTGCAGAAAGTAAGCAACCATAGGTAATGGAAACTTATATTTATGTTTAATTCAAGTAATTATACAATTTCGCAGTCACCTGGTTTTTTGGACCTAAAAATTCGAAATAGTCCAGTCATTTTAGCATAAAAAAGGGGCCAACCTCGGAATGAGACAAAATTGTAGATTATGAAATTTGCAACAAATTTTGTTTATAACATTTTTTCATGCGCTCAACCGTTTTTGAGATAGAGGGCGGTCAGCGCGCAACCCCCCACCATACGTAGTAGATTTTACTTTACTGCCTATTCGAAACAAAATATTTTTTTTGTTTAATCCGATTGATTTTAATGCACTGTACTCAAATCTGTAAACACAATTTGGCGCTCTCTTACCGTTTGGGCGTGGCACTCCTCCAAAAGTTCCAAATATGAGAAGTATATTGCATGGCCTCAAACATATTTGAGTTGATTTTAATATATTCCCTGCAAAAACAAACATTTAAGAAAAGAAAAAACCTGAAGATCGGTCTAATTTTGGATTTTTAATCGCCAAAAAACCAGGTGACCGCTAAAGTGTAGGTACAATTACCTTAATTCGGCTGTCTAAAGTATTTAGGATTCTTTTTTCGTCCAGTTCAAATGATGTCAAAATAATAATAATTTTACTGTACCCAGTTAAAATAATAAAAGGAATCATTCATATTTAAATTCATTTACAATAAATATAAAGTATTAAAAAAAAACAAAGCAAAAACTTAATCGAATGTCTTTTCAGCATGCGTTCTAATTTAAATGTATAAACGAAAATAAGTTAACGACACCTTTATTAACCAGAGTGCTTCCCAACGTGTTTATGGTGAATTAGTGACTTGTGCTGATTTGTGAGATATTGTCACAAAACCTTCTTTACAAATCTTCGGATAAATTAAGTCACATTTACGATCATCAATAATGCATTTATCTTAAAAGACTTTAATTTGTGTTTATCTGATTCCTTTCAGTGAAATGTAATACATATTTTACAACCTGATACAGAGCGGTTCACTATTCAAGTGGAACAAAAAAATGTATACGTTTTTGCTTGGTATAGGAAAAGATTAGTAAAACTACCGTTATGAGTCTATTATCAAGTTGGAAATTATGTTTGTTGTATAGTCTATCAATGTACCTTTCTGCAATACATATGTGTTTTTTTTTTTTTCTTTGTTCCACATAATACAAAAAAACCTAGATCTAAAACCTAACTCTTGTGCGTCTAATCAAATGAACCGCACTGTAGATACCTAAAGTAAATGTAAATTGTGTCAACTAGGTACGCACCGACTGAAAAACTAAATTTGATCCAGAATTTAAAAAATTCATCGTTAATTGTTCTATTATCCAAAACGATTTCTATTTCAGTTCAATATAAAATTATGAAGTGACGTTCCCCGTCACTAATGTTCTTTCATTAATTTATTATTATCTATCAAAGGAAAAACTGTAAGAACTATAAGACGGTAAAATTTGGCTAACAAACTGAATTTAGTATCATCTGAGCATTTCCTTTGAGTAGATTAGTTGGTCAGTAGCGGTGGAGAAATGTTTAGAACTGGTTTATATCCGACACTAGGACTTGTATTTATTTTTCTTGTGAATATCGATTGTTTAATACTACAAAGTCCTTCGTACATTGTTCTCACTGGATTGGATGTCAGTTTGGTCCGCAGGTATTCAACACACGACGAACAGGAGAAACAAGTGTACCCTAGTGAATATTATGCCGAGAGCACTTCAACCCCACGATATAGAGGCTATCAGTTGTGGAAAGTGCATGAGACGGACTTACAAAAAAGGACTTTACGTAATTTTTTAACTAAATATGGTTAGCAAGATTATATATTATATTTTTGTAAAAAAACTGTCAGAGAAAGAGAAAGAGTGTGTGTAAGACAACATTTAAGAAAGTTTACATAGTGACAGTGTAGATAGTGACAGTGAGGTATGAATATATTTTCAGAGTGTTATATTCCTACTGACATCGTGTAGTTGTAGTATACTATGTGTCATACTAATAAGTGTAACGATAAACGGGAAATGTTTTAATCGCGCCGCTGGCGCTGGCGGTATAGGATTATTCAAATTTGTAGTAAACAGTAAAACCAACCATAATGATATGGAAATGTATTCGCTAGTTTCTAAGTTGACATCCTGTCATTTGTTAGTACCTATTATATCAGTTCCATTCGACCGAAGCGGAATTTGAAAGCAAATACAAAATTTAATTTGCAAATCATTTTTAAAAGTCAACAAAACAAAACAGTTATACTGTACCCTCAGAAAGTAAAGCTTCATTCAGGGTGCCTAATCAAATAAAAATGGATTTCAGGCTCATTATATCCTAATAAATTTTTTTACTATTCATTCGCATTAATTTGCTCATATTTTTGCTATTTTCCTGGGAAAAAACAGATGGGAATGCTAAAAATGTACGCCTATTCTGTGTGGTTGGCTTTTATTATCTATATGACTGTGCCCAATGATGAACAAAACGCAGAAATATCATGCAGAGTTTATTTACTTTTTGCTATTTGGTTTAAGATTAGACTGTAGGCCAATTATGCCTATAAATGATCAGATTTTCTGTCAAATGACCGACTATATGACAAACATGTAGGTACATCAAATTTGACATATTTATACTGCTAATCATTCAAGCTTATTCTTCTTCTTTTCCTATATGGAAGGGAATGCAATACATCTGTTTAGATTTACGGTCGGTGGCGGAAGAAGGAGAGTCATGCTTACTGACCCTTAAAATGAATAAACAGGATTCATTCAATTCAAAATGAATGAATAGTCAATTGTTTCGACTTTAAAGTACAAGTAAAGGGGTCCCATAATTCACGCAAATTATAATTTTGATAGAAAATACAGATTTTTAATTAGAAAGCTTAAATTTTCTATTGATTGATAGAGTATACTTAACGCTCGTATCTTTTTGCGGACAGAAAAGGGGATAAATGCCCGAAATTTGGAGATTTCAAGGGATATCACAATTTAAAAAAGAGGATATATATGGGATAAGTTTTTAACTTGTTGTCGCACTTAAATTGATGAAATTCAAGAATAGTATCAATACAAAAATTAATGTAAATTGTGTTTAATAAATTATTATTATTTTTAAATTACATATTTGTGTAATAAACAACCAACGTGCCATCATCGCCGTCGTCGTCATCCGCATTTGAATCGTTTTCGATAGCAATAATTTCTCCACTTTTGGTTCTCTTCTAATATTAATTTGTCTTCTGCAGCGATTGAACGAAGCAATTCAGGCTTCGTTTTCAGAAATTTGTAGAATTCAATGCATGAGTTTTACCCCAAACTGAAAAATGAAAAAAGGCCCCAAAATATGAATTGTCACACCAATTCGCAGAATTTTACGCAATTTTTTTTTTGTTGTTGCCTTTCATGTACATTTTTGGGGTGATTTTTCATTTTCAGTTTGTGGCCATTTTTCATTGGAGCCAAATTTCATGTAGCCCAGAAAAGACTCGTTCCACCGATACTGTTGTTCGCGGCAAGGACAAAATGTATTCATTTCACCAACATAGCGATTTCGTTGTGCTCACTATTTTTGGCTTGCAGATGTTTGAATATTTCCACCAGAAATCTGCTATGGTGAAAAGAGGAGTTTATAGGATAAAAAAGGGATTTTGGAAATTTTCAGGGGATAGGGTCTTTGACTTCGAAAAAAGAGATAATCCCCTAAAAAAGAGGATAGATACGAGCGTTAAGTATACTGTATACAGATTGGGGTTATGTAGTTATAATAGCACATCGGATAAATGGCCCCCACAGCTTGCTGCCAAGTACCTATGTATTTTTTTATTGAAATTTTCTATGACCGTTTCGCATAAATGTGGCTGAAATTCATGAATACACCTCCCAATTTCCTTGTTGTAGGCGTTGGTGGCAGCGATGACACTTTACTCCAATTGGAGTAGATCTACTTCACTTTTTCAGAAATTTCAGAAATCTACTCCCTACTTCACTTATTTCTAATTTCCCATTATCTACTCCAATTTCAAATTTCATTTCTTTAATTTGTTTAATAAAAATACTTCACAATTTTCTAAAATGTTTTTTAGGCCATTAATGACAAGTAAGTAATATGTAGCCACTTTATGGATTAATTTATTGGAATTTATTTGGAAAACTGTTAGCCCCAGATAAAACTATGTATTAATAATAGGTAGAAAACATAATGATTAGATAAAACGAGACGAAATTCGAAACATTGGTAGATGCAATATAAAATAGATATAGATTTCAGGCTCTTAATGTACCTTACTAGGACTTGCAGTCGTCGGGAGCTTTCTATTATAATGATCTGAACGATCTTCTAAATTCATGTGGTTTCACAAGGCGGGACCTTATAATGGTCTAAGTGTATCGGCCTTTTGTCGGCAGCCATTTCAACCTAACCCAACCCTGTATGAAATATTCGATTTAGTTATAGGATAGAATAGTTTGAGGACTTAGTCCCGAGCAATGCCCCATGATTATATTCGCAAAATGCAAACATTTCGGCGTTGAAAAAGGTATATACATATACAATGTACATTATCGCTTTTTGAAAATCAACTCCCGTTTTTCCCCACCTACTCCACTTTTTTAGCCAATTCTACTCCAGAAATTTTTTCAGAAGTGGCATCGCTGGTTGGTGGTCGTGGGCTTATTTGCATAGACCTTTGACTTCAAAAGACCGTAAAGAAAAAAACTCCAATGGCGTTAAATCGCAAGATCTGGATGGCCAAGTCTGATCTCAAAAACGGCCGATTACGCTAATAGTAAATGACTCATGCAGTAATTGTATTATTTTTCTGTTTGCATGGCATGTGGCACTGTCGTGTTGAAACTACATGTTTTTCACATAACTGGGTTATCATGTCACCATAACGAACACTATTAATTGTTACTACCTGACCAGCCATATTTTCGAGGAAGAATGGTCCGATAATGCCTCCAGCCCAAAATCCGCAAACAGTCACGCGTTGTGGATCCATTTGCTTCCCCCAAGTGCGACAATTTGACTCCTAACGAAGCCATTGAGATGAAAATGAGCTTCATCACTAAATATGATTTTGTTCGAACAAACCTTCATTATATTTTAAATATTGCTCAACAATGAAAATGTGTTGTTCTTTCGTATAAAGCTCCATTTTTACTAACACCGAACTGTCAGCTGTCACATTGCTATCTTTTCTTCCGTTGGCATCACTGTATAGTGTATACTATTGAAATTAAATTAAATAGTGCATTACATTTTTGCGTGAATTATGGCACACCCTTTACTTATAGAATGAGTCAAGGAAAATACCACCAATTTGTAAAAAAATTGGGGAAAAAGTTTTTCATAGTTTCAAATTTCAAAACTGCCAAAGTCACCCGACTTGTGGTATAAAGACTTTACCGAGGAATAGCGGGACCGGGATTGGATAAGGGGGCGTGACACCTCCGATATCGCTATATCCCTTAGTAAGCTATCAATAAAACTATAAGCTAACTTGTAGTAGTTTCGATTTCTCAACCATGGTTAGTGTGTTAGTATATATTGCCGTTATAAAGCTAGGTTGTGGTTGGTTGTTGAGAAAGCAGCTTCTGTCCTTAGCAGGCATCCACCGTGTGTATTGTCGACTACTATTTAATTTGTATTTTACGGCATGTGAGTGGAACGAGTGGTGGAGGAAGTGTTTATCTACAACTAGCTTTTGCCTGCGGCTTCGCTCGCACAGCCTTCAGGATTTGGTACACAGAGATTTCTTCACAGTCAGTTAGTTTGCTGTTAGTTATATTTATATATCGCGCAGAAACAGAAAGCTGTTCCATCGCATTTCCATAAAATGTTTCAATGTTCTATTGTTTCGTGCACTTTTCTGATAGCTATAACTGAGGCGTTAAGGGGTCAATATTGTTTGCTTAAACCTCTTAAAATCTGAAATCAAAATGTATTTACGTATTGAATAAAAACAATAGTTTTTACTATCCTAACTCTACTGAGTCTTTGAGCTCTGACTCTCTAAACTCTGACAAACATTTAAGGGAACAATTCTTATGTGAACGCTTCTATGCGGAAGTACTTCAAGCTTGAATGCAGGTTTATATATTCTTATTGCATAAAACATATGCAAGATTATGTGTTTTAAGAAAAGCATTGAGATTTAACGTCAAATACCTACTTATTTTGTGACACTTGATATTATTTACAGGCGCTGAACTATGGAACATCAACCAGGATGGCGTAGATGTCCTTATTAGCAAAAATAAAGTTCAATTAGCTAAAAACTATATAAACAAGACAAATTTCACATTCAACATTATGATAAGTGATGTGGAATCAGCCATCGACGACACATATCTCGAAGTTAATAGCACAAAATCGACCAGTACCACGCCGTGGCTTGAAAGGGAAGGTAAGCTACAACACAGAATTCACCACAATATGAAATATTACGGCATCTTTTGAAAGTTTTAATTTGTTCTTCATTTAGGTACACTCATGGATTGGAATCGCTACCATGACTTGGGTGACATAACAGACTTTCTGCATTACTGCCTGGAAACTTATCCAGACATTGTCGATATAATCACTATTGGCCGGACATACAACAAACGCAACATCGAAGTTTTGCGGTGAGCATAATGGCTAATAACTGAAAGGCATGAGTATATGCATGAGTACCATCTTTCAATTGCAGCATCTCGAATGGCCAAGGAAACAATCGTGCAGTCTTTATAAGCTCTGGGCTGCAGGCCCGCGATTGGATTAGTCCTGCCGCTGTCACATATGCAATATCGAAACTACTCTGGTTGTGGGATCATAGTTCGAGTAATTTTCAAAGCATTGACTGGTATTTTATGCCGGTAGCGAATCCTGATGGATTTCAGCACTCCTGGCTAACCGATCGATTGTGGACAAAGAATCGACGTCATTTTGGCAAATGCTACGGGACACATATTGATCGGAATTTCGGCTACCAATGGGGTGGTGACGGAGGCTCTGACAATGAATGCAATAACTCTTACCGAGGACCCAAACCATTTTCAGAGCAAGAAACAAAAGCAATTAAAAAGTTCCTACGCAGCATCAGTCCGAAGTTGGATGCGTTCGTAACAATTGGCGCCTATGGTCAGGTGATAACCTACCCATGGGGTGATGCGGACTATGTTACGAAGAATAAGAACGACTTGCATAGGGTTGCAAAGAGGGCTCGATTGGTAAGACGACGATTGATGGAGGTTTAGTATTACTCAGTCATTTTTTTTTATATATATATTTTGTAGAATGTCCGAAAGTTGAACGAAGCCGAGTACATGATTGGGTCGAGCTATCGACTGAAACTGGCACAATCTGGCAACATTGCTGATTGGACGCAGCATGATGTAAGTCCCAAGTATGTCTACAGTGTATACCTGAAGGATCAGGGGCGTTATGGGTACCTACTACCCCCGGACTACATTGTCGAATCGGGTGAGGAGGCGTACGAAATCATTAAAACAATATCAGCGGGTTTGGTGAAGGAAGAATGGATTTATGGTAGACATGCAAACTAGACGATGAATAAATTATATGGACTTCTTATTTATTGAAGAAATGTCTTTTAATTTCACTTACCCCAAGTAAGTGAGAGAAATATCTCCAAGCCTTTGGTGTGAAGATCAAAATTGCCACAAGTAAAAATAATTGGCGCAACAGGTCCGTGTATAGGCTAGGCACCCTAAACCTAGCTTCTCACAACCATTCGTTTGTGAGTTTTTTTTTATTTTTGGGACGAATTGGAGGTACCATACATACCCGAGTCCGAACGGCTAAATTGAGAAGCTTTTTTCAGAATAGCTGCGTTATCTGGTGTCAAAGAAAAGACATCAGACATACAGGTATCTGTCATCGGTAAGCGGTACCTACGCGTATTTTTGTACATACATGTAATTTATTTATTTTAAAACCTATTTTATTTGATGCAAACGCCTTGTCGGTCTAAAATTAAAGTATTGTTTATGAAAAATAAAATAACCCCGGGTCCGTAAAATATGTTTGAATCGTTTAAAAGTGGAATGAAAAACTTGTGTTGGTTTCGTGTAAACAATTTTCTTTTTTTAGACCCTTTTTTAACTGATTAAAGTTCTTTAAATTATTGTTAATATTCCATTTATTGTGCAGCATTGTTTTTATGTTTATGTTTTTACTTAACAAATGTATTAATTTTTCACAATATTTAATTATTTAATGTCGCTTAGCTTCTTTTGTGTATATTTTTTCGCTGATCCGTCAAATTTGTATGTCCAGTATAGGTTCAAATTGTCGCCGCTAGGGTACACCCTCCATTTCTCAATACTCTCGGAGTCTCGAATGTTTGTCAGAGGTTCGCGACAGGTGGCGCAGTGGAAAAACCTTAAGATGTAATTTTGGTTTTTCTGGGGATCCAGCACAATAACTACTGAGCTACTGTGCCCATAAAAAAAATTGGCATAATTAAGAAAATAAAATCAAACACACAAACAGGCTCTAATGAATAGGAAACTAACACACGTTACCTTTATGTCACCTCATTGAATAAGCATAAAAGTGAAACAACTCAAAGGTAAAACAAACACTAATATTCGCGCTTGGCACACTTCCATTATGTAAATTATGTAATTATTTTCGCGCAAGACGTCAACGTCATTCGCAGTGCAAAAACAGAATTTTTATTTTAATACAAATAAGGTTGACATAGAAAGTGAAAGGAAAGAAACCAAAAGTTAATATGTAATTATGGTGGGTTTCGGTTATCGGACCGACATCGACAGGACGAATTCATTAAAACCGGACTATGCACGTTTGCGGTGTATGGTTAAATCAATATTGAGGCCATGTGTCAGCTGCGCTAAACAATTATCCTCGGCTAATTTTCTGACAACCCTCAATAAAAAAAATTCTTTAATTCAATTTGAAATTCTGTCTTAATCTAAATAATCAAAAGTAAAAGAAAACGTCAAAAATGCGTCTATAAGTTAATTTATCATCTTGCTCACGAAGCAGAATAATTGAACAATTTAGAAAATTTGTTTCAGCTAATTTTCTGACACTGAAGATTGACAATAGATCATGCTACTCTGTAGCTTGTTCGACGTTTTCTTTAGTTGGGGTCATTTACTGCTAGAGAAATGTCAGTTCCATACAATCTCTGCACAGAAAATGACAACAACATAACTAGCGCTCATGGTTCCAAGCGAAAAATAAGTGAAGCAAAATGACAACCATCATGCTAAAGACACCTATTGGGAGCCGGTAACCTGTCACCTTGTTTTGAAGGGAACCTAAATTGTGAAACCTTTCTCTCAATGGCTCTTATTTCGTATACAATTTGATGGAGTGATAATAAAAACTTATTATAATGTTGCATATAAAGGATTTCAACAAATTTCCAATGTTTTATTTTACACTAGAAAATAACGATAAATTTGTACATTGTGTGATAATGGCCAATCCGTTTATTTTCTAAGGGTTTAAGGCGTTCACACATTATGGCAGATAGAATCTTGTATGCAATGTTAAGGAGACTGATACCTCTGTAGTTGGCGCAGTTGAAGGGGTCTCCTTTCTTGTGGACCGGGCAAACGGTGCTGAGATTCCATTCATCTTCTGACCAAATTTTGGAAATGAGTTGGTGCATGCTCTCTACCAAGTCATCTCCAGCTGCTCTAAAAAGCTCGGCAGGTAGACCGTCAGCTCCCGCTTTGTTGTTCTTTAGCTTGGATATTGCTTTCCCTACTTCGTTATATATTTCCAGAAGTCTACAATTTGCAGCAATTTAAGTGCAGAACTAACATACATCTGCAAGCATCTCGGGGCATTCTGGTCTTCGTCTCCATAATAGAATCTGCTGAAGTAATTTGTCCACATTCTCAACACCAACTGTTAAAAACACAACACAACTCACTTGTTCCATAAATAATTTTTGAAAACCAACATATTATCTTAAACCCTTTTCATTCACTTTCTTATGGAGATTACATTGAGTAGATCAGCTGTCAGAATCATATAGTCACAATCAGGGTACGTAAAAATATCACTAGATGTAGTGCAAAGCAGTTTAACGGGTCCCAATTGGACGTGAGTGAATTTGCCAAGTAAAACGGTTGAAATTCAAATTGTTGCATAATTGTTTACAGTAGATGGCATTTCGAAACTGAACGAGTGCGACAACCATTTTGAAATTCTCCATAGAATACTAGAGACACCTTGAGCCTGTACCACGAAACAACAAGTATTGTGGAATGGGAGCATTTTAACATATTGCTCCGATAAATTGCTACTGTTTAACAATACTTGTTGTTTCGTGGTACTGGCCCCTTGTTGGGACATTGTTTACTTTATAATAGATGTCATTTCAAACAAGTGCGAGTTGCCAATTTATTCCACTATGAACCACGAAATCTAGTACAATTTTTTTTATATATACATTTTTAAGTGAATCTTTTTATGACTCAGCGTAGGGCATTAATTCCGAATACCGATGAAACGAAAAAGCGACAAGCGTTGAAGTAACGGTTCTTATGGATTTTAATACACTGGCGCATTCTGGTATGCCGTCATAATATACACCTAACCTTATTGTGCGATTTTATTTTATTTCCACCGATTTGGTGAACACACCCAATGCATGCTTATAGTCACTTAATTAAATATTCTACCCAGTTATGAATATGAGCTGTCATTCAGATGAAATGTAAAAACAGTTTTTACTTTGCATACCTTGTACAAAATATTCTCTATATGCAAAAATATTCTTTAAATGTTTCTTTGATATTCTAAAAGGCTTTCTATTTAAATTCACAAAGTTGATGCCCATACATTTTCATATCTTTGGAACTTCATTGCAGGGGTAATTTAAATTCACATAGCTTTTCATCTCTTTGGAGCTTAATTGTAGGGGTAATTTTTACAATTCTCATCATATGGTTTACAGAGGAATTTTTGTTTGCCGACTACCTGCCTCCTGTTTTTTGTTTTGCATTCTACATCAAAGTAAAAACGAGAAAAAAATAAAACTTTCTCTTTCACAATATGTTAAAGAAGAGCTCGCGATAACCACAAAACGACCGACCGCCACCAACTATCAGACCCTTTTACTTCTATACTTATGCACGCCGGCATGCCTGTGGGAAATAGGTAACCTATAGCCATGTTACTATCACCATAATGTAGAAAGTCAAAATACTCCAAAACCAACCAACGAAATGGGGAATAATTTGTCTTTTCCATTGTGTGGCGGATAACCATCTTTAGAGCTTGCAGCTGGGTAAAACGGATAAGATTTCTTTATTAGAATTATCACTCAAATTGATTGCAAGTGGTTTATTTTTTATAGGTTAGAACAGTCAAAAAGAGTTTGGCCTCTGCGTCTCTTTATAGTAAAATATAGTTCAAGACAATTATAGCCCATCGTTATGGGGAATGGTAATAGCCAATAGGTCATTTCGACGATGACGACGCACTCGTGCATTTATAATAATTGTTAAGTTAAGTGAATGTGTGTTAAGAGATGGTTGATACCATTTCAGGAGCGGATGTAGGTTTGGTTGGATATAGAATGGGGCGCCAACGCGAGGATAAGATCGAATAGTAAATATCACGAGCTATGTTATGACAGAACTTTGACAGCCGACTGAGGCTTTATTTGCAAATGTTTTGCTTTTATTCTGCTTTCTTTGTGTTGAGTTTTAACATGGAGCGCCACACGATTTTACGAACATGACAATCGTAAAAATGTGGTACCAAATATATTATATTATAAATATAATATCTTTGTATACATATGTATAATACTTAATTCGTCTGTACGTGTTTGTAACCGAACTCCTCCTAAACGCTGGACCGATTTTAATGAAAATTTGTGTGTTTTGTTTGAATGGGTCTAAGGATGGTTTAGAATCACAATTGGACCCGGTAGATGGCGCTGCGAACCGATTCCACTAAAGTTTAAATAATAACCACTTAACAATAAATAAAAAAATTAAAAAGCAAAAAGTTCATGTATACAATTTCAAATAATAAACACTCAACAAAAAAATCATGAATAAAATTTCAAATAATAAACACTCAAAAAATAAATGCAAACTGGCGCAATGGCTGATCGAGGAGTCCAGGAAATCAACGAAACGCGCGGTCTATGTACTGAAAATATTGCCGCGGTGGCACAGAGTTTGTGCGAAAACCAAAAGTCCTCAATTTCGCGATGCAATGGATGAAACTTGGGCAGAATGCCAATTTTTAAATGGAGTTATTTCTGTCAATAGTTTTTGGAAAAAATTGCACAATTAAACAAATTTCGCTGATTTGCATTATAGACAATTTATAACCGATTCCTGGCTTTGAAAAATTCTATAGCACTTTTGTTGTAACTGTTGCCATTGTTTTATAATAATTTATTTTTATTTTAAGTACCTACCTTTTTTTTTAATTACCCCTCCCACCTAAACGAAGTCAGATAGACCCGTCCTCACATAGTAAAAAATGATTGTATTTTTAACTCCTCTACAAAAAAAACCGTTATCAAATTTTGCTGCCTAAGTTATCGTACTTTTCTATAAAATGATCACTTAAATAAGTGTTCACCCAATTAAACACGCGCCTCATCGAACTTTTAACCTCAGACCGCCCCTGCGACCGGCAATAAAACAAGAATCTCTTTTAGAAAAAATTGTCGAAATGAAATAGAAAACAAAAAACCCAACCCAAGTAGCAATTTCCCAAAGCTGGAAACAGAAGTAGGTTTGTTCCCACTCATTTCTAAACCGACATTACACACTTACTCTCGAAAGACTTTCCCATTTTTATTACAGAAAAAGAATACATAAAGAAAAAATAAAAAAAAAACATAAAAAATAATGTGAAACGAAAACCGTCAAAACAAAAACACAGAAAGTACAGAAACGTTCTTAATCTTTTGTTAATCAAAACTTCACGTCAAAGCTTCAAGTTCTGTCAGAGCGCCAGTGTAGCCATCATCATCGTCATCGCCGATACAGACGTGCCTCGGAATCTCGGATATATAAAAATTACAGCAAACCATTTCCGACGCTTAGTCTCGTGATTGTCATGGCGTCGTCGTAGACTCTGGAACAGAAAATTCGTACACAAAAAAAAGGAAAGCAAACCGAAAAGAGACGCGCGAATAGTTGTTTTCAATTTGTCGTTAGTGTCGGTTATACGTTTGCTTCTCGATCGGTTAGTGCCATAGAATTAAAAAAAAAAATATGACTGCATTCAGTGCATTTGCATTTGTGACAGTTGTTGTCTCTTTAGTTTTTCACACAAGTCTAACGGTAGCTTTCAGTTTTAAAAATACAATCGTCCCCATACCGGCATTCCAAAAGGAAAATGTCACAACAGGAAATAAAATCCTCTACGAGCATACAGGAAATGCAACATCGGCCACCTTGGCCAGCAGCCAATTTATGGAAGTCAATGAAATACCGGTGCGTTACGATGAGGCCCAGTTGTGGCGGATATACAACATCTCCCAATCGGACAGTACACCAGAAGATGTGACCGATACGTTAGAGAGAAGTTTTGGTAATTTTGACTGAGACTCCTGCCCGAAAAATGTGTGTGACCTTTCGCGTCTGACCGAGCAATGTGTATATTTTTGCAGGTGGCAATGTGTGGAAGGAGAACTCCAAGTTTCTGGATGTATCCATTCAAAAGGAGCACATCACGAACGCTAGGAATTATTTGCGTGGATTGAACATCAGCTCAGAGATACTCAATGATAATATTCAAAATCTACTGGATCAAGAGGGCACAACCAGGGATGACTTCAGCTCGCCGCGTGCAAGTAAGAAAGTGTTTACCTGCTTTCAAATGGGGAAAAACTAAAATTTAAGTTTACACCTAGAGAAAGCCAGTGGACCGGGACGCATGAACTGGGACGAGTATCAAGACCTTGATGTAATTTATGAATTTATGAAGGAAGTCCGTTTGGCAAATCCTACGCTGTGTCGGCTGTATACAATCGGAAAGACTGCTGAAGGACGCGAGTTGAAGGTTATGCGGTGAGTGACTTATGTAGAATTGAGTGTTTGACAAAAGCTGAATCGAATCTTAATAGGGAGCCCTGTTTGAATTTAATTTTTTTTTGTAACCTACGTGAACATTTAACGGTCATTATTTAACTTTTGTCACATAAATTTGTTTAATTGGATTTTGATTTTATTTAATTTTTTTTTTTTTCGCATAACAAGTGGCACGTGAAGTAATTTATTTTTAAAGGAACGAATGTGGAATACTTAAAAAGAGGGGATTTTAGATAGAACACGGGTTAGCAAAGGTTCATTTAATAGAGATATATAGGCCTATTCGGCAAAATCTTTTATCCATTTTTTCTGTTATTATGTTATGAATTTCCATACAAAAATTCGAACTGTCAAAAAATCTTTTACGATCTCCAGAATTGGTATTCTGCGTGCAAAAAACTTTTATGAAATCTGTTATAAATCATAACAGAATAAAAGACAGAATTTTGTGACTTTTATCATAAAAGATTTTTATTAATTAGAAAGTTTTGAATTGAAATAGATATCTATATAATTTATCGTCAACGAAGTGTTTACAAAAGAAGACTAATGTAATAATTGTGCATAAACTAGTGGGTATGTAATCGAAAATAATTTGGAAATTTGTACCTACTTTTGCTTTAATTCGCGAGGAACTCAATGTCGAATAGCTACTTCTCCGGACGGAGCGATCCATGCTTCGGTGGTTTGGTCATGTTAAACGCATGTCCCCAACCAGGATCGCACGACGTCCTATGGAATCCGTACCATCATCAGGCAGGCGTCTCCTAGGTACACCCAGTATGAGATGGTTATATCAAGTTCATAATCTCTCCTCTACACCCGTATGAGGTGTTGCCCTTGATGATTTAGAGACGATGTCGGAGAATCGAGAGCTATGGAGGGTCCACTTGAGCAACCTATACTCGCAACCCACGTAATGGATAAGCGGACCATTGAAAATGATTGAATGAATATTTTTTGTTTAGACGAAGACACCGATCACTTTTGCTGGAACTAAGAATAAATAGTAATCCATTTGATCTTCCTAATGTATGAGTTTTATTCAGCTCTTTAGATTGGTTTGGAACAATTTACAATACACGAATACAACCATTTCGTTTCAAATTCAGGTAAATTGTATTTCTAAAGATGACGATGTAAAGTTGGATATTTATTTCAAGTTTCTCACGACACTACATTTTTACGGATACAGTTCATATCAGGCTTTTTCCTAAAAAGATGTTCCATTATTTATTACACAATTATTTAGTTTGTAATAACTCAAAATATACTCTTTTCAGACTGCATTTTAATATGTTTTTTGCGTAAATTTGATCAGGTGCCTAACGTCTATGCATAAAAAAAACTCTGCGGTTTGTTTTGACAGCTTCGTAACAGATTTTCAAGTTTCGAACTTCCATAACAGATTTTCATAAAAGTTCGAAACCCTGAATACGATTTATAAAAGATCTTTTATGGTCGAGATCTTTTATGATTCATAACAGAAAATTCATAACAGAATAACAGATTTTGCCGAATAGGCCTAATAGTTGTTGACTCAATGAACTTTAATCATGATTCTGTGTAATCCACTCGAGTCATTTGTTGTAACTGGAAATACCCTTGGTAGTTCATAAAGCAATTCATTGTTCCAAACGCTGGAATTCACCTACTTAATTCAAATGGTTGTGGTTTACTTTGACGTATACTCTTTGGGGTTAAAGCCATTTGGTGTTACGAATCGTTTACCAAAGCATTCGGTAAACATTTCAGACGAATGACGCGCACTTCTCTGACGTCTATATTAAATCCCTTACTATGTAACTGTAAAGCTTATCTGCCTGTTCTGTGTCCGAATCGTCGATCGTGTATGTTCTAATTTATTTTTCCTATATTTATAATTGTAATACATATAGCTATACCGATTCTAGCCGCTTCAATCCGAATATTAGAAAACCCACCAGTGACAGCACGCTGTGTTCTTTCAATAATGTCGATGTCATCAGCTAATTAAAATAGGTAGCACTTAGTCGAATTAAGTATGATGATGGACGATATAGATTTTAAATTTTAATGATTATAACGTAGAGAAAACGTCACGCGACTTATTTAACCTCACATATAGTTCAGAAAATTGTGCGAAACTCGAAATCCAACACCGATTCCTGAGGAGGGATTCTGTAAAAAGAAACGAAACGAAAACCACCTTCGCATTTCAAAAAACGAAAGAAGTCATAAAAAAGCAAATAATTTATTTTGTTGTATTCACATAGCAATATTGATTTTCTGCAATTTCGTTGTTTATAATTAGAATTGTTTTAATTGTCCAGTTTTTCCACTCAAAGTAGCCATGAGCAGCATTGCCATAATTGAAGATTCACCACAGCTTTTTTGCAGTGCTGTGTTCCAGGAATGCTTCTTTCTTTTGACACTTTAATTAGAAATTGGTGGGTAAAAAATGAAAAAGCTTTCGCACTAAACGAAAATATATACATCGTTTTTGGAGTTACCTTCATGAAAACGTCAATAAATCAACTTTGGTTTTTAAAAATTCCTTTCGTTTTTGAAGTTTAATAAAGCAAAACCTTCGTGCAAGCGAAAACAATTGAACGTTTTTATCTTACAAATTCCCAACACTGTTGTTGGCTTTTCGAGTGACATTGCGTCTCCTTGTTTAAATTCGTTTTTGACATAATAAGTCACGGTTATGGCATTACCGAACTTCGTTGCTGATGCAGCAACGAACTTTCTCCATCATCAACCTACTTAGGTGGACGAGTTGGATAAGGATGGCTAAATTAGAAATGCCTCTTTATCTCTCATAGCATGTGTTTTTAAAAGGCCTTTTCAATTTTAAAATAAAATAGCTTTGACGTTTTAAATATTCTATAGTTTTTAGTCATAATAGTATGTTGGGGTACATTTTAAAAAGCTTTCATAATTTAGTCGTCAGTAATTTTTATAAAAAAAAAATAAAGTAAACGACTGGGTCCCACCTAACTTGTTAATTTATGATTTAATATAATTAGTATAAAGTGTGTTTTATTTTATTAAATCTGACATTTTATACAGTGTAAGCATACACTAAAATTCTGACAATTTATACAGTATTTTGAGATACTACATCTACTCTCTTCTTTTTCAAAATTAAATTACCTCACGCAACATTTGATCAGTTCTTTCGTCTACTAACTTCTTCCTAGGCTACGGGTATAGGTACTCGTCGATATGGCTGTGCTACTGATTTCACATCTGACCTGATTGGCATATCAATTATCACAAGTTTGATTTTGCTGAGTGGTTTGCAATCGATTTTCCTTGAATTGATAACAGGCATATTTTTTTGGGAATCTATAGCTAGCTCACTTCTACTTTTACATGCAAAACTGTTATACTCACTTTTGGTTTTGTTATACTCACTTCCCAAAAAAAATACGCCTAGCATTGACACTACCAATTTGGGACTTGAGATCGATTCCTATTCTCAGTATCCGTTTCCAAACCAACCAACCCAAAGAAACACTTTTCCTAGTTCATTTGCCAAAGATTCCAGATCAAACATCACGTGCGAATTCGTTTAATGCAGATTCGTCAAAAATGCCTGATATCTAATTTAATAATGCCCCAACGTTTTGGGCGTATAAGTCATTTTCCTGTTCAAAGCAATAGAACAGACTTTTTAATGATCCATCTTTTGAGCCGGCAAAAAAAAAATGTTTTTCCAAATTTCCAAATGCTCCATCTTTTGAGCTTACAACATCTTTTCCTGTTCCAAATTTATTGAAACAGCGGGTACCTATTATTATTATTATTTTTTTTTTTTTTTGTGCTCCATCTGTTGAGGTATCTATTAAAATTCATTGAATCAAATATCGAGAAACTCAACTCAACTAATTTGCGCTTATCATTAAGCCGCATTAGCATTACGTTTAACTTACTCATATTTGGCATCTTTTACGGGTTCTGGTTCTATTCCTCGTCGCCAAATATAGTATCCTGAACAAATGATATATGTCTGGTTCTGTAGTCTCGTATAAATTGAGTTTTATTTTATTAAATCTGGCATTTTATACAATGTAAGCATACACTAAAATTCTGACAATTTCTACAGTATTTCAAGATACTACACCTCTAAATTGTCTAAGAAGTACCTTCCAAGGTGCAAAAGATGTCGCATGCATGTAGTCTTTACTTACTGACTTTTTTTACTTTTTTTTTCAATTTTCTCCGAACGCGATTATGACTCGAAGAAACCAATCGCACAACAATGTTATTAAAATGTAATTTCCACATAAAATCGACATAAAATTCCCTCTGTCAGGGATGTGTTCGATGTGTTCAAAAAAGTTTGTAAAACTTTAACTTTCACAATGTAATGCGCCATGTTTTGAGTTTCTCTTGTTTTCGCAGCGGAAGTGGTAAATAAATTCACCTGAACCGAATGTCCCCCGATTTGAAGAGAGAACAAATTTATATACGTTATCGACATATGTAATTTGTAGCGCTTCCGGATTCATGAATGAAATTTGATTGTATTTGATTGTATGTAGTGAAAACTCAAAAAAACATCTACACATCGATGGAACTCATGGCAAACGAAAATGGTTCTAACATACATTCGATCGCCCGCCGTGGATTCAAGTCCCAGACCCAAATACTGTTGGCATATTCGCCATCATATTCAGTTTATGACTGAACGAAGTTTTGTGACTCAGTCGTAAAACGACTTCCGACTGACTACTGACAAATTGACTACATCGCCTTTATTGTGTCGAACGCAATATTGATTATAATGTTTCGTTCTTGCATTTTCCAAACATGTAAGTTCTCTTCACCATAACCTACTCCAATCAGATTAAATGACAATTTTGCACGTACAAAGTACGAGGTTACGAGGTCGTATGTGTATTTTTACTACTGGCGAGCATGTAGCATTGAAATTAAGTGAAACAATGTGTCTCTATTGGAGTTTAAAATAAAAAAAGAGGGTATCAGAAACACTTCGTTACACCCTGATTACAATCAATGACACAAGTCAATCGATTATCATGATAAAAACTGTCAAAATGACAAATAAGCTGACAAATCCTTATTTATTGGGTTCCACAATGCAAAATTCTATAAGCCGAATTAATACGCACATTACTTAGCTTATAATGCGAGTCACTGAATCATCCATAATACTTTTCCATATGACAGCACGTTTGTACCAAGTTGCGACATTTAGCACAATGCGACCAAACTCTCTTGAAAGTGAAACTAAAGTTTGTTTATTCCAACAAAATGTTGGCGTTTGCTTTCATTTAGTGCTCCATTTAATCAAAAATAGAAAAGGTTATCGTCAACTGTTAAATATTGAGAATTGGGGGTGTGACTTATGAGGTCTACAATCTACATTAACATATTGTTGTTAACTTGACGTTTATGGTGTAGTTCAAACCATGCGAAAAGTATTGTTATATATGCCGGCTGATTAGCATATACAGTGGATTGGAGGGGTTTTTCAGGGAGGAGGGTTTCACTTAATTAAACATTTTTTGTTCAGTAACTGATTATCAATTTAATATTACGGGGGAAACTGGCTAAAACTTTCATTCAAATAATGAGCTTGGTGTCAGATAGGTTGAAAGTGAATTGATAAATATGAAGTGAAAATGTTAAATATACTTGCATCTTCAGAACACATATCTTCCAGTATATTTGTTTCGAATTGTGCATATCCCTGTTGAGGCTTTTACACCAATCCAATTTTGACACATGAAGTGACAAAGGAAAGATAATTTTCTTGAGAGTAAAGGTGCGCACATTTCGAAAAAAAGGACCAGTGCAATGACGCACGCAGGCAGAAACGCACGCCAAACCCAGCACCAGTCACTTTATACACCCTCCACATATATTCACTTTGTCATTAGCATTACATTTACTCCATAAAGTATAAATAAATTCTGAATCAGGATCAAATTCTGATTCGATTTAACCATGTCTGTCTGTCTGTCTGTTTCTTGAAAACACGATAGCGTTCAAACGAATCGACCTAGACGAATGAAATTTTGTGAGAGGACTTCTTTTCACCGTCGTCAAGTTGGTATTAAAAATGGGCTATTTATACAAAACCAATATTAGACCCATGTGTCGTATACGTACTTATGCCTAACATGACTTGAATGGAATGGAGGGTATCAGAGCATCGGCCAGGCCGATAATAACACTTTTACTCTTTTCAGATACAATGGCTTTCTCACATAACCTCATCGCTATATATAGTTTGAAAAATTAACTGGTAGTGCGAGCAGTTTGAAAATATGTTTTAGGGTAAGACCCTCCTCTGGATATTACCCGGACACAGAGCTCTTCGTATGGTATCTTTCAGGACTATGTGTTCTCGTTTTCGTCATCTTTATGTGAGAAATGTCTTAGAGAGATCACAAATTTTGCTTGAGGTAAAAAATAGATGCGAAAGCCTTTCGTTGGACATGCGACAAATCGGCTTAAGAGGTTTTTAAGTCTTCCGGTAGTGCTAATCGATTTAGTAGAATTCTTTTAGGCATTTACAGCTTACAAAACTCAAGCAACAAACTTGAGTCAAACTTATTCCCTTGATCGGTATTCGGAACACTACCGATCGGTAGTCGGAACACCTAATTGAATGCGAAGATTGACCCAGACAAATGCAGTAGTAGTAGTAGATTTTTTTTTTTTTAAATACTTCTCTCGGGAAAGGCGAACCTATAACGCTTCAACAGCGCCCCGAGATGCTTGCAAATGTATGTTAGTTCTGCACTTAAATTGCTACAAATTGTAATCTTCTGGAAATATATCCACAGGAAGCGAGTTCCAAAGTTTGCTTGTCCTGTAACAGAAGGAGTTTTGGAAATTTGATGTCCTCACGGTTGTCAAGTGTACTGTATGGTCATGATCATGAGCATTAGCAGTCTGTCTTGTGGGGCGCCCAAAAGTTTAATTTCGAGGGATAATGTCTTTGAGTTCCTCGGAACATCTACCATGGAAGTACCTATAGAACAAGCATAGGTCAGCGACTTGTCTTCTGGGCGCCAACGGTTGTAGATTTGATGTGAGTGTAGAGTCTCCAATAAGTCGAACTGTTCGTCTCTGTATCCTGTCAAGCTCCATATATGGGAACAATATTCCAGGCCTGGTATAACCTGTGCTTTGTGGAGAAGGAGAAGTTGCTTGGGGCTAAAGTACCTCTTTGCTCTAAATGGGTAGCTCAACTTCGCGGAAGCCGATCGTGCGATATGGGATATGTGATCCAGCTGGGTGCCGGTCTTTTCGACAAAATTCATTTCGCAAATTTTATTGAAATCAATTTAGTTTATCTCGCAATATTTGTTTCGCAAATTTCCATTCCGTCTTTGAATTATGTTGCAACGTGTTTATTTCGCAATGTTTTTCCCGCGCTTTTCCATTTAGCTTATGAAGCACGTTGGATATTAAACTGTTGCTAAAATTAGGAGTAAAGAGTATTTTAGAAAAAAAAAGATGACTATTCCGATCTTGGCTTATTAAAAGCACCTTGCCTCTAATATAAAACTATATTAATTTGTATTTACATAATTATATATGTATTCAATGTTCATATGGATATTGTTTATTTTTGTTAAGTGAGGTTACGCTCTTTAGGAAAATGGATAGTCCGGAAAACGTCTGTTTCTTATTTAAATCAATAAGAAACAAAGATAGGCTTAGTGTTGATGGTTTTTCCTACGACTTTGAGTATATAAACAAAGAAAAGCGTTGTGATTTTTTCACATTTTACTATTTCGCATTGTATTATTTCGCGAAATGTTTTGTTTTATACATCTATTACATGATTATAAATTTCGCCGCGAAATTTCATATCATGTATTAGATTGTATAACAAAACATTTCGCGAAATAATACAATGCGAAATAGTAAAATGCGAACAAATCACAACGCAAGATAAAAATTTGCGAGATGGCGAAATGATGTTTTTGTAATTTCATTACAAAGTGAAATGAAAGATTGTCTAACAAAATTTGCGATTTGATGAAATGCGAAATAATTAAAAAGCAAGACAACAAATTGCGAAATGATTATGGCGAAATGATAAATTGCCAAAAATATTCCGCGAGTTGACCCCTATCCGATCCTGCTATATGTGATTCCTAAATTGACTGTGACTCCTAGAAGGTACATTGAGTCCTTGGGATGGTCATCTATTTGGATCTGAGGAACTGTTGAAGCATTTTTCCTAGAAAATGTTGTAAGCTGTGTCTTGTTTGCATTAAATATACAAGTTGTCTTTTCTCCACTTCAACATTTTGTGCAGATTATCATTTAGAGAACTAATTTGTTCACATCTCTGACTGTGTGATGTAGCCGCATTCACAGGCCCACTGTTCGAAATGGAGGATATAAGAGTGCTGTCACCAGCAAAGCTGTAGTGTAGATATTATTATTTTTCGCTCCAAGCAAATCGTTGATGTGGAGAAGAAATTGAGTTGGAGAAAGAATAGATGCACAAAAGCTCTGGCAATCTTTTCTAAATTTTAGTCATTTTTTCCAAAAACTTTTCAGGCGTTTTTTCCATTTCTGAAAATAGAAAATACCCCAGAGAGAACATGTTTGGAAAAAATGCCAGAAACAATATTTCTGGAAAAAACGGTGCCATGAAATAAAAAGTCTTATGCAAAAAGGTCCAAAACGTAATTTTGAACTTTATTGCACATCTGAAATTGCAATAAAGTCCAAAATTATCCTCTTTCTTAGTAGGTTCCAAATAGGGATTTTTAGAGCCTTTGGTGTCTGTACATGTTAGTATATCGTATTTATTTACGAATTTGGACATTTACCCCCAGTTCGTTGCTCTCATTTTGAGTTGTTTGTTTAAAACGAAAAACTAGCTGATAAGGTAACCCTCACGGGTTCCTTACTGGTTCTTAATTCAATAATGAAAATAGAGCATCACAATACAAACTCATTCCTTGCAGATTGTAAATGTGCTGCATTTGTTAAATTTCCATTGATACTATTTGCTCCTTAAATGCTGTGCAAACATTCAAAAGATAAACATTTGCGTTTTGCGAAACATGTGTCAGTATAAAAATAAAAGTACACATACCATGGCACTGCGTGTGGTATGGTAGTGCCACTGACTGCCACCACTTGGATGTCGACGCGTCATGTTGATTCTTTTCAAACTAATTAAATGAGAGTCCGGTGAAGATGACAGCAGTAAGATTAAAAGTTTTATATCATTTGTTTTGCTTTTTTTCTCGTTAATCTGGGAGTTCCGTATGCAGATGTTTTTAAATGGAAAAAAAATCTGTCACAATCTTTGTGTACCTTATGAATCAGTTTGGATGCATTTAATGTTTCAAGTTAATTGCATGCGAAATAGATTTGGCTTAATTGCTTGCGGAAATGATTGTCGCGTGCAATGGTTTATAATAACAATGACAATTGAGGATTCATTTGGAACAATTAATAGGTGTATGTATCTAACGTGTATTTGAAATCGAGATATTGAATTAGAGAATACCAGCTATGAATTTAGAATTTGTGATTGAAATGATCCAATATGGCTTGTGACGAAAGTTAAATGCTACATGTAGATTGCCCGCGTTCCATTGACTGATAACCCATCCAACTAATGCCAATTTTTATATAAATCTGTGGTAGTGCTCTAACCATTTGTGATATTTGAAAAAAACTGGAATATTTCACACTTTCTTGTCAAATAATAATGAAGGGTCATTAATTTTTCGGTTTCGAAATCGAAAGTAAAACTAAATAAAACACACACAGCGATACATTTTTTTTTTTTTTAATTATTGGGTTGGGAAACTAGTTTAAGAAGCAAAAACAATAATATAAATATACCGTAGCACCTCAAAGTTGCACTTCTAAATATCATAGATTTAAGCTAAAATTCTTCGGCTATTATTTTGGTTCTGTAGACAGCTGCTTTCCTGCAATATTCGAAGAGCCGATTCCAGCCTTCATCTCCATTAAGGATGCTGAACGTTCTTTCCATGGACATTACAGTGCTCTCGAAGTATAGTTGTCGTATTTCCAATAAAATAGGACACACCGACAGGAAATGGTATACATCTTCGCGTACAGCAAGATTACAAAGACCGCATAATATAGGGAGATCCTCTCTGTGTGGCTTGTAATAAAGATGAAGCAGTTCACCTCTGGCTTTAAAAATAGTTGAAATGCTAGTTACGTTTTTATCTTGAAAATAGTTTTTCTCCATCAAGTCATAGTTCAATTTATTGTAGATTTGCCTGTATAAGGACGATCTGGCTTTCTCCTTGAATTCTTCTCTAAGTTTGATGTACAAGTTTCGTAAGAAATCGTATAAAATCATTCTCCAACTATTTACATTGTCCAGCGTTACAATTGGCTCCAAGTTGTACTTTCTTGCTAAATCGGTCCACTTTTTGAAAAAAAATAGTTTTTGTCGAAAAATGCATGCTCTACTGTAAGCCTTGTCAGTTGGGCGCATGACTGGGTCATTGCTTTTATCACATAGTCGAAGTGAAGCTTTAGCGTGGATATAAATAACGGAGATAATCCTGTCTCTAGAAACAGCATGTAGTTCGGAGCGTTAGAAGGAAGACGGAACAGTCTTTTCAAGAAAAATCTAAGCAACTTTTCAACTTCCTCATGCTGTTCACATCCCCAAATTTGTGCTGCATAAAACATCACAGATCTCGATGTCGCTTCAAACAATTTAAACTTAGCACTTGAGCTGAGAGTTTTTGTGCTCAAGCAGGTCCTCCATGTTGAATTTAGAGCAGTCTTGGCTAGTTCTAATTTCTTGGCCAGATGGCTCTTCAGGTTGAGGTTTGAAGCTATTTTCATGCCTAGGTAGTCGTATTCCTTCACAATCTCGATTTCCTGTCCAGCAAAGTACCAGCGTTCGTTGCGGCAGTAGCGACCACCTCCCTTCCTAAATATCATAGCCTTAGACTTACATAAATTAACAGTCAAATTCCATTTCGCGCAATATTTTTCAAGGGCTAATATGCAGATTCTGTGTCCATATATAATTGCCTTAGAATATTCAATATCCTTGATGATATCCCCATAACGGAGAGTTTGTAAAATAGCGATCCTCTGTCGATGGAGTCAAAGGCAGCTCTGAAATCCACAAAGAACGCATATAATTTCTTGCTCCTTTCCTGGTAAGCATGAGCAATATTTATTAGAACAAATATCTGGTCAATAGTTGAATGATTTTTTCTAAATCCAGCTTGAAAGTCATTCAGCAGGTTAGAGCTTTCAACCCAAGTTATAATTCGGTCGTACAGAATCGCGGAAAATATTTTTAAAGAGCAGTTCAGGAAGGATAAACCTCTATAGTTCTCAGTTACATTGATGTCTCCCTTTTTGTGTATAGGAAAGAGAATTGATTTGCGGAAGCCTTGAGGTATATTGCCAGAGTAAAAAATTTCATTGTACGCATTAGTTAGCATTAAAAGTGCATCACCTATTAAGCACTTATAGAATTCAAATGTTATTCTATTAACTCCTGGAGCTTTGTTTAATTTTGATTTCGCAATTGCAGTTTGTACTTCATCCAAGTGTATAGGACTATCCAAATAGTCATTCAATATCAGAATTTTATATTTTATACATTTTACATACAATTCATTTTACATTTTATATACAATTCAATATGATAATACCGTTATTTGAATGTTTGTTCGTGTTGTGATATATAACTAAAACTCTTATCTAGAACTCAAAAGTTTATAACATTATTCACAATTCTCGTATACGTATTATTCGCTTCAATTCCTGATAGACTGAAAGTAGTATTTGCTACAAAATTATTGCACACATTTGAGTAATTATATTCATAATAAGCAATCTTTTCCTAAATTCTTATTTATCTATGTGCTTCCTTATTGTTTGTATTTTCAGTATTTCAGAAAATCCAAAAGAGAATCCAAAAATATGGATTGACGGTGGCATTCATGCTCGCGAATGGATTAGTCCGGCTGTAGTCACGTCCATCCTGTATAATTTGATGTCGAATTGGTCGACATTACCAAAATATCTTACGTCAAAAACATGGTACGTGATGCCTGTTATGAATCCAGACGGATACATGTATAGCCGTAAGAGGAATCGCTTGTGGCGAAAGAATCGCTCCAAGAGCAGTAATTCTAAATGCTATGGTGTTGATTTGAATCGTAATTTCGACATCAGTTGGAAAGGTCCAGGCTCATCGGCTGAAGCATGTTCGGACACATATCGTGGTAGATCGCCGGCCTCCGAGTTGGAAACACAAGCTGTTGTTGCATTTTTAAGCAGACGTAAGAACAACCTCGGTGCATATTTGACATTTCATAGCTATGGTGAGATGATTGTCTACCCATGGGCGTATAAGAAGGCGAAGGTGAATGACTCGAATGAACTGCATGCCGCTGCGCAATTGGCGGTTGATGTAAGTTAAAGGATTTCTAAATATATATTTCTTTGTGCAATTAAGTATATATTCCTTTATATTTTCCTTTGTAGAATATTAAAAAGGAAACAGGTCGATCATATAGAGCGGCGACAACCTATCAACTACTGGGTGTTGCTGGTGGTGGTTCCGATGATTGGTGTCGAGCTGCATTGGGAACGAAGTACGTGTACACAGTGGAATTGAGAGATCGAGGGTATTATGGATTTGTGTTGCCAAAGGCGCAAATCAAGGCCACATCAAGAGAAGCGTATACAATAGTAGATACGATTGCAAAGTTTGTCTAGCTGACATAAATGTACTTAATAAATGAAAATAATTTAATTTAAAACAAGTTTGTTGAATTTTGAATTCTTAAGCGAAACTTTTAACAGCCGAAACAGGAGCCTAATATAATTTTTCATCTAGGTACCTACTAACAAATTACTTTTTTACTCCTTTCGCTGGCGCCGTGCCGGACTTCTTGCAAGTGTTCTCCCATTTAGAAAACTATGTGCCAGACTTCTAGCTCTAGCGGAACGCCGACATTGTATTTGTGCACTACTTGACAGCTCCATCAGCTACGGCTATAGTATTTCTCGACATTTTTTCTTTTTTCTGTTGTCTAGAAAGAACGATCGTTCCCTAAATAATTTACAAAATCGACCCAAAAATGGTTAGTTTTACCACGTTATCGCATTTTATTTCGCTACTGGCAGTGCCCCAAAATGAATATGATCTAGCGCCTAATAATATGCAATGCAGCAAATTCATACATTTTATAAAACCAAATGTATATTAACGAATACCGTTTTGTTTAGTTTACTATATAGTAATTTAAAATGTTGTACATTCAATATTCATAAAAAAAAAACTCACCGTATCAGTTGTGTCCTCGTCGATATCGTCAGTCTCTGCATTATTCGCAGTAAAATTCCTCATATCCTTCGGTGTTGATTCATCCGATATAACCGAATCCAAATTAACGTTGTCGACAACCTTCTCAAAGGTATTTACAACTTCAGGTGAACTTATTTCTCTTGCCTCCGACACTACCGTAGAACACGCTACGCGATTATTTAAATTTGCCTTTCGCATCTCAAAGCATCCATTGGTGCCATTTACCGTAGATGACGCACCCACTAAGAGTTGTTTGTTTATTAGGATCTCTGCCTCGCGGAGGATCTCATCCACACTGCGAGTATCTGTGCTGTCGGCCAATCGATTAACTTCCTCGAAAATGCTTTCGTCGTTTATTTCACTGGTATCACGGCTGGAGCCATAGAAACACTCTTGCTCCTTGTTGAGAAATTCTAATATGGAACTGCTTGTAAAATCATCATAGTCCAGACTGGAGGTTTTGGGAGGGACTCCTGTGAACAAATTCTCAGAGTTCTTATTTGTCGCATTTCCGGCCGAAGAGGTGGATGTTAATAAGGACATTTTGCGACACAATTACAAATCTAAACTTGGACGAGCTATGGGCGATTTATTGAATTTCACTTTGTTTCACTGGACAGATTTCGATTTAATGTATAAAGCACATGCTGAAAATTCAGTTTTCACTACAAAATATTATGTTTCGGTTTTATTTTAATTAAATAATGAATTAAAAAAAATGGAAATTAAGGAAACATCACGAAGCGACAGGACGAAAATGTAACAAACTGTATTCTGCGTTGGGGTGTGTGAAGAATAATTTTATTCTTCGTTTAGGAAACGAATAGAAAGAGAAAACAGAAAACTTGTCAAAACAAAACAAAATTTCTTATAATGAACACCCAATGAACACCTATACCAAGTTCATTTGTTAAGGTGGAAATGCAAGTGTTATCGAAAATCACTTGCCAAAATCGGCTAGTTTTCGATATAATGAAAAATTGTAATAGATCACGAATACTGTTATTAAATCCAATTACTTTGAAATTAAAAGTGTTTTCTCACTATACGAAACTTACTAATATTTTAGACTTGTGCTTATGAGAAACATAAATTTAAAATCTATAAAAATGGTGGCAAAAATGTATAGGACCGATTTGGCTCAAATTTTGTTGTCAGTTGTTCGTAATAGCCAGGAAGAGGTTCTTCTGAAAGATAATTTTGGGAAAACCCTCCGGAAAAGTCGGGAAATTGGAAAAACTTCTTTTTCAGTTATTCGAAAAAAAAGAAATTAAAAAGTATTTTCTAGAACTGTATTTTGTTGTTGTGAAACAATTGTATTTCCGCAAAATAAAAGTGAAAAGCTGATTAAATTTGTGCTCGAATCCGTCAATTTCGCGAAATTCGTACAAGATTTGACTTCCATTGTACTAAAGTCGTGTTTAGTAAACCTTCGATTAAATATTGGTTATTGGTAGGGCAAAATTAAAAGTCGAAATTAAAATTAGTTTCGAAATTAGTAAAACTCGAGTTTAGTGATTGTTTATTGGTAAGGCCGAATGATTTTCGCTAAATTTTACACTTAAATTCTCTACTTAGTTTTTCATTATGTAAACGAAATATTTAAAAGTTCTTTGAAACAAAAATATTAACTGAATTACTTCAATCACTTAAAAATTAGATAATATCCGCTTGCAGATAAGCATTTTGCTTTGTGGGTAAACTATTATAAATTGAAATTATTGTAAACTTTGAAACTGAAAAACTGAACTGCCAGGAGAAGGTTTTTACGAAAGACATTTTGGGAAAACCCCTCCGGAAAAGTCGGGAAATTGGATAAATAGAAAATTAATTTTTTGTATGGAATTTTGTGTGCAATTGTTCCGGAATAGCTTTTTGAATGGAAAAATAGAAAATTCTTAGTGGAAACTCGGAAAATTCCGGAAAAACGCGAAAAATTTATTTATTTGAAAGCTTGGAAAATTTGGGATAATTGTGAAATTCATTGTGATAAAAGACGTTTTGTGTGCATTTTGGGTGGAGAAGTTAACGTTTGCGTGTACCCGGTTGTCCATCAAGAAACTGTTGAAGAATGTGATTAAAGCGACGATCTTCAAGGGCAAATTCAAAGGAGAGAATGTAATTATCCCCCGAATACCAATTATTCCAACTGATCTTCCATTCCAATTCAAGCGGATTCAGTTCCACGTTAGATTGGTTTTTGCAATGAAAAAAAAAAAATATAATCTTCAGCTTGACACAGTGTAGTTGTTTTGGTTGAGCGGTGCTAACGATTCCAGCCCAGGTTTACTTTGAGATAGATGTAAAATAACACTTCTGCTTGTTAGTACAATGGACCGATATTGCTTTTCGTCACCGTCAGTGTCTCAAGGATTGTCGAAAAAATGAAAATCGAAGAACGAAAACAAAAGTTGGCAATGTATCAGTTTGCTTAAATATATTTGATTATTGTAAATTGGGCTCAATTTTAAAACCTCGAACAATAGAAATTATACCTACCTATATCTGAAGTTTTTTTGTTAATAGCCACTACTCCCGAAATGCTGTCAAAATTCAAATAAAACAAACCACTGTGACCACTGTTATATGCGTTTTTAATTTTACGTACCACCCTGTAATATTTAGAAATGTCAAAAAACAGCTTCCGAAATCAAATCTCCTACCTACTCCTATATTTAACTCACAAGTAGGTATTTATTTATACTATTGTAATTGTTATTGTTTATTATAAATAAATACTAAACAAATGATGTCATTGTTTATGATTGGTGTGGTGAAATAGGTTCCATAATGAGCACTTTTAAAGGACTACTGGACGAAATTCCTGGCATCGCTATTGACCGATTCGAAGGAGAATGCTTGGAATCCCAATTCTTATTTCTATCGCATTGTCATGCAGATCACATGGTTGGTATTTCAACGATCAAGAACCTCTCAGTTCCACTATTCACTAGTGAAATATCAGCAGTGTTCCTGCAAAAGCAATTCCCCAACATAGCCAGTTCAATAGAAACAATGGAAATAGAAAGTTAGAAGTATTTATGTACCTACCTACAATATGATTTTTAACTAACATGTATATTCTTTACAGATCCGCTGGAACTTACCTACCGCATAAACGAAAAGGATTACGCTCTCGTAGTAACCGCCCTTCCAGCCAAACACTGCCCAGGATCGATCATGTTTCTCCTCGAGACAGAGAACCAAAAACTGCTATACACTGGAGATTTCAGGTTTTTACATCAATCCTACCATAAACGTTTACATAAATTATCTCTTTCAGAATTCTGAAAACTCACTTTGGCCAATATGACATCCTTAAAACTAAAAGTATAGATTCGCTTCACCTAGACTCAACCTTCCTTTCGGATAGGTACAACGAATTTCCCACACAAACTGAAAGCATAAACAAAATTTGCTCTCTCATCCGCGAGTGGCTGGATATTTGTCCAGAGAATAAGATCCTTATTGAAATGCCTGCACAATATGGTCTTGAGTATCTCTTTATTGCCATTGAACGGAAGTTACATGAGAAAATTCATGTGAACGAGACGCAGTGGCAAAAATACGTGTATCTGCCTGCAATGGATGAATGTATATCGCCAGATGCTAAGAAGTGTAGAATATTTACAAAATTCAAAGGAAGTTTCGGCGGGAATACTATTGTAACAGAATATTTCCGACTTATTAAACCATCTGCATTGTTTTGGACAAATTGGAAACGAGGTGAACCATTCACGATACAAGTGGACAAAAGAAACGAGTTTCGTGTCGCCTACTCAAACCATAGTAGTTGTTCAGAACTGAAAGATTTCTTGGAGTTCACACAGCCAAAAAGTGTCAGTTTAAATGTTGTTCCAGTGAATTATGTAAAATGTGCAATGAATTGCTTAGAGAGAATCTACACTCCTGCTAATACGAAGACTGTGGAATGCAAAGAAGACAAAATATTGAGTTTTGATGGTATGTTTCTTGTTTCAAATACAAGCGATGTAAGGAGGAACTCTGCAGAAGTTAAATTTCCACCCAAAAGGTTAAAGTTATGAAAATTGCTCATTTATAGTATGTACACATTATCCAGAATTTATTTTATAAAATTATATAGATAGATATATACTTAGGACTCAATTTTATAATTTTAATAAAGCAAAAAAATATTCTTGAGAAAACTTTTTTTTTAAATCTGTCGTCAGACAATGGTGCTGCTTATCGACAACGAATACATACAACCTGCGAAATGAAAGTTCCTTCATACCGTAATTATATACGTGCAGGAGCTGTCAAGATGGTCCGTTTAAATTCGCACCAGCACCAGACGATTTAAGAGAAATACATAAATAAGAAAATGTTAAACAAGATATCTGAATATCTCTTACAACGACACAACACATGAGTTGTATCTACGATAGTAACATAAAGGAAGAATTTGAGAGGTGAAATCGTGAGAAACAATCCTTAGAAAGTCTTCCTGTATTAATAATGTTATAAAACTACAAGTTCGGAATGCAGAAAATGGACTGCGTTCAACAAACTCTGGCATATACCGATGTGAAGACCGACCAATCACCCCTATTCCCGTTGGCGTTTGTCGAAAACGCCTAATATTTCATTTTGGTTTTAAGTCAGAGTTTGTAACTTTTTTGGGACAAACGATTTGAAATTACAGTGAACACAGTGATAGAAAAAGAAGCAAAATCGTTAACAAAAGCTCGAAAAAAACTCCTGAATTTCGTTTTTACAATGACGCGACACATGAGTCGTATACGACAAACGCCAACGGCAATAAGGGTGTATATGATAATCGTTTTTGTTTTATTTATTTACTTTCTTTTTGGTAATTCCGTTCGAAAGCAGAAACTATTTTTTTAATTGTTGGAATCTGAAATCTGAAGTCCACAATCTTAAATAGTGGTAGCTGCGAGGGCGGCTGTGTTAATAAACAAGGGTATTGTTTTAGAAACTTTAAATAATCTAACACTTTTGGATCCGTACTTCGTACGATTTGTACTATGTATAACTTTTGCAGAGCCCATTAACTACTAAGATCTAAAGTGCATAGTGGCGAGAAAACTTCTCCCGATGGGGCATACGTTTGAATACTGTCTTTTTGGTTTGTCCCTTTATCGTCAATTGTGATCTCTTTTGTTATCTTGATCGTGAAGTTAATTCAAGTGGCAAGAGAAAAGATTCCCTGAGTTTGCCAATAATGAGGAGATAGTCTCCACTTTTTAGCATTACAAAGTCGTCTGCGTATGATACTACTTTTCTCCATTTGGTCTGGAAACATTAGGATCTCATTGACCATTAGTGGTTATAGGAGAGTATAATGACCCTATTGTGTAAGACAATTACAACTACGTTGAGTTGTCTCTTGGTTTTATGTCATTCAAAATTCGGTATTGTCCGTATTGTCCGATCAGCGATCGGCACGACAATTGTCGATTGCGTCGATTGATTTTAGCTATTCGTACGCACGAATATTTTTTCACTTCCAAGAGAAACCATCGACCAGATATTTGTAATCGACTACAAGCGACTGTCAAATCGACAAATATCAATCGCAATCGATAATCACAGTTGTCGCTCAACGATCAACTATCGACACTCACAATAGGGGCCACAACCTTGATAGAAAAGTTGTCTGTCAAAACACAACAAAGATGGCGGTGGTTGTCTATAGTCTCTTCATTGATGTGGCGAAACAATTATGTAATTCTCGTGTTTAGCACCACTTGACAAATAAACTATAATATACAAAAAACCCAACGTTTTATTTGTTTTATTTTATTCATTTTTTTGTTTGTTCATTTTAACTCTAAAATCATTTTAAGATTAAGAATGACATTTATTTGTTATACTTTTTGTAGTTTTTTTGTCAGTTGTTTTTTCACATTTTTTTTCTCATTTAAAATTCTATTACATACTCTTAATTATGCTGTAATTATTTTGTTTATTTATTTTTTATCCATATTTTATTCTTCCTTCATCATTAATAATTATTACCTAAATTTTTAATTAATGGGAATTGGTTGATTTTTTGTATTATATTTTTGTTAAATAAGAGCGTGTAATTATAATAATTACTTATTATTTTTATATATACTTTTGCGTACATATATAAAAAAAAGAATAACGAACCTATAAATTTAAAAATTAAGTAATGATAAAATTCATTAAAAAAATCACTAAAAACTATTAACTAATCGGTTGGGAAAAAGAAAATTTTACATTACTTTTAGTTTTCATATTATTCACTGTCATTAGTTATTTTCATTTTCCTTAGTTTTGTTTTGTTTGTTTGTAATCTCTGGTAACTTGGAAGAAATCCAATTTTAAATTGAAAAACTTTAATTTTTAATATTATGTATCCGATCCCCCATAGGGATCGCTCTAAAAAATAAAAACAATGCTTTCAAGTGAACTTAGTTGATTTATGTATGTTATGATGTGTGTGTAAGTTTAAGATTTTACAGTTGGAAACTCCCTCCCAATATTATAAAAGTGAAAAGGCCAAATATGTATTATGAAATATAAAACACAAGTATTAGAAATGTTTTTACGTTACATTAGCTTAACAAAAATAAGAATATTAAGTTAAGAAATACTGTTGCTGTTTATTTTTAAGAACCTAATTTCAATGTTTTGTTTGCTGCTTTTCTTTTTAATGTACGATCGTTTCTATTTACCGGCAAATTTGTAGTTCCCCCCTAATTAATATTATTTTTTGTTTGTTTGTTTTGATAAACCTATATATTTTGTTTCTTCGTTTATATTATTAAGGAACAGACAAGATTATTATTTCTGCTTTTGTTAATTTTTAGTATCTGGAGGCGTGGCAGTTGATGTAATTTTGGGTATTTTCTTTCCTATAGTCCTTCCATTGCGTTTCTATTGTTTTATTATTTTGCTGTGTTAATATTTTAAAGCCAAAGTTATACTACAGTTGTCTGGTTTTACATTATTATTTTTTTTTTTTGTGTATGTTTATTTAATATAAATAGGAATCTTTCGAGCCTGAAATTGTTTCTTTTGTATTTATATTTTGCAAAACAGAAAATTGAGATTACTTTGTTTGACATTTTTCAATTTAAATTACGTTGTAAAAAAATAACATGAGAAAGAACTACTATTATTCAATGTACAATAAAAAACATAATTAAACATGGTTGAGTCGAATTAAGATAAAATTAAATTGAAAAATATGAAACAAAGATGGTGATGAATTGAAGAAGCAATAGTGAATTATATTGCTTTTTAGTGTGGGCCTGTAATTGAGTGCGTTCTCTTATTAACAGAAATATTAGAAGTTATAGAACTACCGACTTCTGTGGAAACGAAATTGTAAGCCCTGTTTTTTTCGCCAAACCTATTTTACACAGAATGTGAACACAAAATTATTCAATCCATGCTATAGTATTTTTTTTCTGGTGTTTATCAGGCAAAATGTAGGTATTCAATTTTTGTTTCAACAACAAAATTTGCAAGAGGAGATTTCTTTGATCTTGTGTTGTTGTTTTAAATAAAGTGACTATTTCGTTCGTAGCAGCATTTTGAGTTGGCAAATTTGAATTGAATTGAAGAGAACGCACCGAACGTGCCTGAAATCCAAAATTCTTGCAATTATTTTATGTTATCCTTTCTACTTATCTATAATAAACGCAAAAAGCATTTAATTGGGATATAGACATTTTAAAGCTTCGATAAAAGTGGTTTATATTTTACATTCAATTGAAGCCAAATGCAAGCTTGTAGAACTTTTATTTTAACTATGTATTTTGAACATCAAATCACCCATCCGAACGCACTATGACGAGTCAACGTGACAAACTCCAATTTGTAAGTAAATTTAACAGAAGATCACGTTCATACGACAAGTAACTAACCCCGTTTTAATAAACAAAAAAAGTCAACGTCAGGGTAGCATACAAAAGTTTGACATAAGCACAGCGTTTATTACTAGGGGGTTAATGGACTAAGGATGATTGTTTAAACGTAACTAAGTTCTTATCCTTAACAGGCAGAGTTTCAAAAGAGCTCATCTGGAACACCAAACAATGATGTGCCGTACAACGATACAGTGCAGTACTTAACCACCATAAAGTCAGTGTACAATCAGATTTAATTCCTGAGTGGGGAAGCGAGGAGTAACAACGATTCTCGCCAGTTGGGTTTCACCCTGACAATTTCTGTAAGAAAATTTTGTCGAATTTCAGTCTATGAATTATTGTTTAAGATAATAACAATAACAACAACTCGTAGACATAGTTCTTTTGGAACTCAGCCATATTTCGTAACAGTATACGTTCATTCTAGCAATAGCTCTCTGTTGCCATTGCCACATCGAGGGCAACTTTGTTTTCCTCGCATTAAGGCGGCACTTTTCATCAACAACATTGCAATATATTCGATTAGTTTATAAGCGACCACAAATCATCCTGTGATAAATGACATTCGAATTTGAATCCACATTGGAAAACTGTGTGTTAACATATTCACCACTATCGTGGATCAAAATAAACAATTTTTTACTATTATTCCTAGATTCTCAAATTCAGGCTTACACTACGATGCAACATAATTCAAAACTACTTTCTTCGCAAGCAAATAAGAAACAATGCAACTGATTTGAAAATGTGATTTATGAATGGCGAGAAACAAAATGGACGATGGGATGGTTTTTAATTGTGAATTTTATGTTAAAGTTTCTGTTCAAGGAGCCTCATTCGGGTTTCCAACGTATCACATTATAAAGAAGACAAATTTAATAATTTAAATAAAAAGAAACCCAAATTGATATTATGTAAAAAATATATCTACTCTTCCACCCATCTAACATTTAGCATCATCGCACGTCGCTATCATAAAAAAAAAACTTTTTGGAAATTTTGCCTACTTTTTTCATTTTGTTATTGTAAGTATGTATTCCATTCTTACAAGTTTTCATATTCCTAATTTGAAAATCTTACATACAAGGTAATTTAGTTAGATTTATGTTTTTGTTTTTTTTTTTTTTAATTATTTTTTTTTTACGTACAAAAAGACCACAACATTCACTGTTTGTCATCATCATACTCCACACTTCATGTACATCATCTCACAGTTTTGTTAAATTAAATACAATTTTAGTGTTTTTTTTTTAGCGAAGAGAATATAATTTGAATTCAAGTCGCCATTGTCATTTGTTGTTTTTACTATTATTATGTTATTTATATTTTATATTTATGTACAAGTGAAGATCTTACACAGTTATTTATACTTAATTGCTCAATCTTATATAAATCAATTATTATTCCTCTTATTTAAATATTAGTTCTTAGTTTGTTGTTATTTACAATTTTTCATTTTTACTTACTTATGTGTTTTTGGGGGGTTCTTTACTAAGAAACAAAAATTAAGAAACGAAGATTCGTATGAAATATAGATTTCAAAATGTGTCTCGTCGGATGGGTTATGGATTTGATTTGGATTCTTGCTAAACTGTTATGATTGAAAAAAAATTCATTATGATGTCGTCTTCTAAAAAAAGAAGAATATTAGAATGTCAAAAAAGGTTTGTAGCGAAGAAAATAAAAACAAACGTTTTTAAGTGTTTCTCTTTTTTTGTTAATTTTTTTTTTCTTTTTATTGAAATCGTGGGAGGAAGAGGATGTCAATTTTTGTTTTGCTTACTTTTGTTTTATAATTACTAAACAATATGCGCAGTTCAGGATATAAAAAAAGGAAAATATTTGTTAAACTAAATTATACAGTGATAAAACAATTGAAGATAAGGATTTTTTTCATCGCTCCTCTTGTTCAACTTACTTCTTATTATCGTACATTAGCGTTATTATTATTATGATTTTTACTCTTATTGTTTTCTTAAATTATTTATCAAGTTTTGTTTACCAGCTTTATTATATTTTACAAAAAAAATATTGTTTGTTGGTTTTTTTTATTGTTTTTGTTTTTATTATTATTATTTAACTTTGTTCACTTTTTTTCATTTTTTCTGTTTTTTTTTTATAGTTTAATTATTATATAATTAAATGTAATTTAATTAAATTACGCACTTAAGTCTACTGATTTTCATCGTCATCTCCGTCACCATCGTCATCATCATGATCGTCATGATGTTGTTGCTGCTGTTGCTGTTGGGCGGCGGCAGCAAGTAACGCAGCTTTTTGCGCGGCTTGCGCTTGAGCTTGCATTGACGGCGCCGATAATGGGATTTTCCCACTTTGTTTGTAATCTGTCATTTCCTAAAAAATAAAGCAAATAAAAAATTTATTGAGTACAGTATACTTTAATGGATGATTTTAATGAAAATTTGAGTAAATGAGTAAAAAAAAATATAACCGCTCCGTAAGCTAACTTGTTTGTCACCTAGTTCTAGCTTCTCAGTAATTAACTACTAAAACTATTACTATTGATTCCATTTTGTCGTGCGTAACGTTAAATCAAAATGAACAATTGACTATTGTGTGAAGAAGCACAATCCCCTGTTATTTAATTTTCTGACAAATACTGCTAGGTTCCACATTTCACTTTCACTTGACATGAGATTGGAAATTTTTTGACAGCGCTGTAAATTTATTTTCCACCACGTTAGTGTCAAAAAATTAGCCACAGATAATAATTATTAGCTCACGGCGTAAATGTATGAATTACATGGAACTTGATTTAGTACAATGATTAAAAATGTATCCAATGAAAAATTTGTCCTATTTAAATTCAACTTACCCTTTCATAACGGGCTTTGTCCTTTTCAGCCATTAACTCATATTTCTGTTTTGTCTCTGGCTCAACATCTGACCACTTTCTGCCTAGTTCCTTAGCAATATCACCCACACCATATTCGGGATTCAGAGCTTTAACCTTATTACGTTCATCATTGCAAAACCAAAAGAATGCCGATCTATTACAAAAAATAAATTTAATAAATTTGATTAGTTTCAAATGTTAGAAAGGGTATTATATGTACAGTTTATTAATTAAATACAAATTCTTTCTACGAACTCACAATGATCTTTTGGGTGCATTAGGGTCCTTAATCTGTTTCCGTTTCTTTCCTCGGCCAACAACTACGCCCTTGGGTGGAACATAATTTTGCATTTCCAGGTCATATCGCTGCTTGTCTTTTTCGGCCATTTCATGGAATCGCTTTTTCTCCTTATCCACCATTGTCTGGAAATGTGGGAGTTTATATAAGTTATTTGTTGCTTTGGTTTATTTGTAACAAGGAATTGCCTTATTACATTCAATTTATTTAGAACAAGTTTTTATAAGAGTTGACTTACATAGGTACAAGTATTGAGGGAATTGGCATTACGGGACATTTTTTGTAAAAGCAAAAAAATAAAATAAAAATATTGTTTTAAGCGAAAAAGACTTAATCGCTTTTTAGAGTTTGTAGTTGAATATTTTGAGCCGTGATGATTGGTGGATCATTCATCATGGCGGCCATCTTATACCCTATACAACTCATACATGGATCTGAACTTCAAGCCAGCTAATCTATGAGACAGTTTACCCTCGGGGAGTGTGCATCACTTCACGCGGTGAAGGCTTTAAACTCAAGTACATAATAATCAAATATCATCCAATATGATTGCGACCCCATTGTTCCCATCAAAAACCTATGTTAAAGTTGGATGAAATGTCCATGGATGAGTTGGCCTGATCTGATATCCAAGTAAAAACGTAGGTGCTGCGTGGTCATGGGTGTCATGGGATGAATTGTGATGACCCCAGGAATGGTATTTAGTATTCGTATTTTAATATCCTCGTAGTCTAATCTGCATCTAATTTAGCACGAACTAACAACAATAAGTAAGCTAGGACAATTTACCAGATTCAGATAGAAGTTCTGACTTCCGACGGAAGATGCCGTTGATTGCATTCGGATGTGCACGTGAGGTCACTATGTGAAAACTACTCAGCGGAAGGTAAAATAAAAAGGACACTTGGACTAGGACAACTTTAATAGTATTTGCCGAACTTTAACAGCAATTTTTTGAAACATTTTAAAATGGCGTCGCAAGACCTTTCACCCTTCCAAATACAGAAATTTATGAAGAAGTTTTCGAGCATTTAATAAGAGCCTGTAGTAATTTTTGGCCTACTTTTCTTAGACGGCTCTAGGATTAAGTGGGCTTATAAGATAGTGTCAAAAATGGACGAAAATCCACTTAAGCTATGCCAACCGCATCAAATAATGGTTCTTCCTTAAGTTGGTTTGAAAAAATTAAGCAAATCTACAAATTATGGATCAAGCAAACCACTTAATAATGACATACCCCAACTCCGATGTGGGAAAGAATTAGCCGCTAAATACGAAGGAGTTTTGTCTTTGTTGACCAGTTAATTAATATAGTATAGTTACGCTGACACGACGCAATTTAATATATTAAGCAAAGAAAAAAAAAACGATTAAAAACAAACAAGAAAAACTTAATGAGAATCCCAAAACAAATATGTGTAACATAATTAGAGCAATAAAAGTCAACAAGATTGATGTGTGGCAGTGGCAGAGCGGGCAAACACAGAGTCCCTCGTCACAAGGGGTGGAAAGTAGGTAGGTAACTACTCTCAAAAACAAAAAGTATGTCAAAAATGTCGAAAAAAAAAAATACATACATACTACATATTTGAATAATATTTTGAAAATAAATTTTCCACCGCACACAAACGCGTACGCATGTTGGATGTGGGTATTGAACGGGGGCTACGGGTAATATATTCAAAAACCCCAAATATATTCAATTTATATTCGAGAGCGAACGACGACGACGACGGGAGAAAAGGTAGATGTGTGTATGAGTGCAATTTAAGTTTTTTTTTTTTTTTTAAGGGGACGACGACAATGTCGAGGGGGAACTTTTGCCACCACACCATTTTTGCTGGTAGAGAGGCAGCTGAAAATCATACCAAAATGTACAACACAAAAGGGTAAGGGTAGAGCGGAAATAAAGGAGGAAGAAGAATCCAGCCAACCGAGGAACAACATGACGACACGATGGCAACAGAACAGAACTCTGCACAGCAACATAAACGAGTTCTCAGTGTGCTGGGCTTTAACGTCGTCATCGTTCGATTCAGCTAAAAGTGATGGTCGCTAGGTCTGGATGGTGTGTGCAAAGGGTGCGGCGGACAACGGATAGGTATAGGATCATGGTGGCAGGGGCATTTGCAGGGAGACCGGTTTTCATTTCATACATCTTCCACCAACCATACATATGAAACAATACATAATTGCTGATGACAACGACGACGGTAGGGGGTAGTCGATTGCGATTGTAGATGATGGTATGAAATTCTTCTTTCCTCTGGCTTTGGCTTTCGCAGCTGCACTCAGAGAGGGAAGCCAGCCCGAGACCGAAACAGAGACTGATGGAAACTAGGCGCAGAGAAAATATTTTTAGTGTTGCATAGATACCATGTAGATGGCGCTTCGATGCGTAATGTGTTGCCACCACCAACATAAATATATGCTTGGTCGCTTTGTACTTTTCAAGGCTTAATCATAGAATTTTCGATATGCGCGCGCGAAGGTCGAACATATCTCACTCGACAATAGAGGCTAACGGTGACGGCGACCTTAAGCAATTTTCAAAAAAAAAAAAATCTGTCGACATGGCACACATTCTGTTAGTTAGACACACAGCATTGGATTATTGCGATTTGGTAAAGGAGTAAAGAAGAACAGGTAAGTAGGTAGGTAATTGGCTGCTCTTGTGGCGGTTGCCACAGCTTCACATAGTCCATCAGTTGGGTCCAATGTGTCCATTGAGTCACCTAGATTTATCACAGGTAGGTATTCATAAGCTCTTGTATCCAGAATTCCAGCTTGTCCTAAGAGTAACTGAAGGGTGTGGAGATTGTCGATCTACTGGAATCACCCCAATTTAAGTATGAATCTCAGGAGTTCCTTCAGATCCACATTCTCCAGATCCTCTAGTGTCTAGTTCATCGAAGAAGAAGAAGAAGAAGAAGAAGCTGTTGAGAATCCTATGTCTGCTGTTTGTAAGGGCTGGGCATTCGCAAAGCAGATGGCGAACGGATTCTATTTCTTAACACAGAACAACTTATAGTCATTTATCACAGATTTAAGGCAGCATCGTCATAAAAAGAAAAGAATACTCCTATGAAAGCTAGGAGGTGCTTAGCCCTAGATATTGCAAACAAAGTAATGAGACCATTACTTAGAAATGTTCCCATAGTCCTACCAGTTAATTGAATGTACTATTTCGTAGGGGACCCTCAAATGATTGTGAGATAACACCTATCGCAATTTATAGTCAGGACCGAGGTAGACGAAGTCTATATCAGTAAAAGAACCATTTTAAAATAAAAAAAAAAAAAATAGGCGGCGCAACAGGCGGTAGACACCCAAGGCCTAGCTTCTCGCAACCATTCGTTTTTGTGTGAGTTTCTATTTTTGGAACGAATGGAAGGGACCTACAATTTTATGCCGAGTCCGAACGGCTGAATTGAGAAGCTTTTTCAGGACAGTCATACTCTCGGATGTTTGTCAGACGTTCGCGAGAGGTGGCGCAGTAGAAAAAACCTTAAGATGTAATTTGTGTTTTTCCGGGGATCGAACCTGGGATCCCTCGCACAGTAGTCCAGCACACATACCACTGCGCTACTGCGCCCACCATTTTAGTCGCTTATATTGTCATACTCGCTAACAGGGATCTGTGTTTTACCAATTAGGTAGGTATGTCAACATAGTCGGAGGATGAAAGTAAAGGGCCCCATACACGACACGACAGTTGGCATCGTCTTTCGGTTGACGTCGTGCACATCAGACGATCGCAAGATATACCTCTGCACAACTCATATCTACAAGAGGCTTAGAAATTGATGAATCAGTGGCAATCAGTGGCCCATTGTACCACCTTACAAATTCGTACAAGTATTTCCTCACAATTTTTTTAGGAAAAAATGTTAAATTCGGTATTACAAAATGTATGGTGAAACCAAATTTGCTTTTTTCTAAACATTTTTTAGAAAAGTAACGCAAATTAAGTTGGTGAAATAGGCCACAGATTGGAGACAAGTTTCGATCGACAACATTTTGGGACGAGAAGTTTTCGCAAAGTTATGGAAAACAAAATTCGCTTAACCTTGTCTTTGACAAATTGTTAATTTACAACAGTTTTGTGCAACATTGGCAACTCTCATTTCCATGGTCTATCATTTGCAGCTTTGTCTTTTTGTCTGATTAGCTGTTAAAGAAAGGACGACATCGTCCTCTTATAGTAACAATTGCCTGAGCACATCTGAAACCCCCTTTGCATTAAATGGATTCCTGGTGAAGTCGGTGGTGCCTGATTAAATCGAATGAAAACTAAGACGATGAGCAGCTTAAGACACGTAGGTTTTTGCGAATAGTTTCTAGTTTAGAGAATGTACCCGATTGTTGTTGTTGGACAAAAGCAATTTACCTACCCTCGCGTATTCACCCAATCACTTCACACTCATTTCCCTAGCTCCCTCCAGATCCCGCTTTCATCCATATTAATTTCCCAACAGCCAGGCAGTAGAGTTGCCGCACACGGGATTTTACATACACACAAACACATAGTGGAACTTAACCCTGGGGCACGATGATGCACCACCGTCATCCCCCCAAACACCAACATCATCGCCGTCGTTTTGCAAGCACCACCCCAAATTTTCAACCTGCTTTTTAATAAGTTTAGCTCGTTCTATCACTTCGTCGTCCCTTGCTGGTCCCGCACCGTCATCATCGTCGTTATACGACCTACCATCGACGTCATCCATGTTGTATAAATTGCTCGTTTTCATTTCTCCTCACAGCCCTTCGCCCGGTTGCAAACAATTTTCCATCAGGCAACCAACGTCGTTTCGCTACTACACACATGTATACCCTCGAAACCCTCCCCTCCCCCCCCCCACCCACTTTTGTTTCCACAAACAGATCTCTCCGCACCTACCCCTCGTTTCCAGGTTCTTAACTCATTTCACACTGGGTTGGGTTGGATTGGGTTGGCAGGACGGAAACTAGTGTATTTTAAAGCTCGCGCCTTGCGCGAATGTTCTCCATTGATTTTTTTTAAAGGGAAGCCCAGCAGCTTTACCCCGCACACTCCTGCCGCAGCGCTACCAACAACAACAACACACATTTCACAATGAGGGTGGGAAATGAGGATTAGTAAAACTGGGGTGGGTTCTGAGGCTTGCTCGGTTTCATTTCGTTGGCTGGTGGTTGAATGAAGCCCATTAAGGCGTCCCTGGCTGGTCCGAGGAAGGGTGTGTGCTGCGTGCGTACGTGGTGATTCCCTTAGCGTGCTTCCTCGAGAGGAGAAGCAACCACCAACCAACTCGCACACAAACAAAAAAAACACATTTCTCTGGGATTTTCATTTTGCTCTTTGCTGGTAAATTCCGCTTGCATACGTGAGCCAAGTGCACTTACCCCCACACCGCTCCTCTCGTCGACCGCCGCCGACTGATGCCGTCGCCATCATGATTCTCCTCTCCGTCTATTTCTATGGCATTAATTTTTTTTTATTTATTTTTTTCTGGTTATTTGTCCAAATTGCCACCCACCAATGTTGTTTATAAGGTTTTTTTTTTTTTTTGTGTAGAAAAACAGATTTCGCTTTTTTCGTAGGTAGACATTTTTTTTCAAGTTTCATTCATAATTCGTTTGCTACTGTCTGACGGGACACCAAGAGCACATTCAGGGTTCTTTAAGGGAAATAATGAATTTTTGTTCTCGCTCACTTCTCGCACCTTTTCTGTACAGGGTTTTCACGAGTTTTGTTTTGACTGATTTGATGACGTCGAGACAGAAAGAAGAAAGGGTTTTTTTTTTTCTTCGTTAAGATTGAGCTATGTGTGTTTGGTGAGCGCCCTTAATTTGCTTACAGGATATGTTCAAATTACACAATTAGTAGGATGTGTGCAGATGGATTTACTCTTTGCTGTGATAAAGTTTTTATGGGACATGGGGTGAGTGATTTCAGTGGTTGCTTGGAGCGATCAGCAAATTTCAAAATGGGAGTTACTTCAAGGCTGTTCATTTGAATAGTCGCAACACTGGTTAAATTAATTAGCAACAAGTGCTTGGACAAAGAACAGTTGAACATAAATTTGAAAGTTGGACAAGTATTTTTTTCCAATATTAAAATGGATAAAAAAAAAGGTTTAAATACAAACTACCATCTAATTCCGCTTAGGTTAGGTTGAAAGTGGCTGCCAGCTAGGAAACGCCAACACATTTATACCAAGAAAGGATCTTCAGAGAACGTTTGTCTCCCCCTACTCGTTGAACCATTTTGAGCTTCCTATGAAGCGTAAGAGGCTTTTGTTGTCTCTAATTGTTAGATCACCTAAGGCGTTTTAATGGGAGCTGTACACGATCAAAGCAGATTTCTTCTTTCATACGACTTCTGCAGAAGTCATTTGTGAATATGTAGTCGTAGACTTACGGCGTGTTTTCCTATTAGGCAGTGTCCAGTAATGACACCTATTGTAGTGCCGACATGCAGTCTGCTGAGAGAAATTCTTAGAACGCTTTAAATCCAGCTGAGGCAACATTTTTGTGTCGCTAGACATGTATTGACACTTGTCCATGTCCATCTAAGATTTGCACTCTCGATAGCATCCAGCTTTAATTTTTGTATGCAATTGGTATACCCATGGTGCCTTTATCCGCTTTGATGGATAGAGGTTGTTCCTATTCTGGCAGCGAGTTCACAATTTTCCCTGGAATATCTCTATGCCCCGGCACCCATAAAATGTGAATGTTGAACAGTTCGGCCATTAATCGACGACAGACGAGGGCTACTAAAGAAGTTATAGAAATCGAATCCAAGGATTTGATAGCTGCTTGCCTGTCTGAAAATATGCAAATATCGGATATATCACGATTTTCTTGAAGTTAAGACTTCTTTTATCACCATAACTTCCGCCTGGAACACGCTACATTAGTTTGATAGACGGATGGAGAGCTTAAGATTAAGACTTTCGGAGAAAACACCCCTACCAACTCCGTCTTTGGCTTTCGAGCTGTAAGTATAGATTGGTCTGGAAGGGATGGCGACGAGAAAGCTCTTGTCAAAATTTAGGGATGGGCTGGTGTAGGCAGTCTTTTTGATTGAGGTTCCGAAGTCCTTCAGAATGGAAGCCTGGGGCAAAATCTTTCCTTTACTACTGTGATTGAATCTTTAATCGGATTGAAAGTTTAACTTGGATGTTCCTGATGCTATTTTCATGATCTCCAGAAAAAAAAAGTTTTTGAACCAGTCATCGTTCGAGACAAGGACTCATGCATGGTATTTATGTATATAGTATTTCATACTAAGGCACTTTTAAATTGGTAATCGTTTCCAGCAAAATGACTACTGTTTCTAACAAATCTTTAAGAAACCAGCCTGGTGCAAAACCAATCCTATAGAAATTCCACCAGAATAAGGCGTTCATACACACTACAGGCGTTGTTAAAGAACGGACTGCCGGTGAAAACATTAAAATATTGTCCTGGCCACCGTATTCCTGATTTAATATTGGTAATATTTATGGGGATGTAAGACCACAATATCTTGACCATGCACACTGATTGTTCGAACAGTATCGAAACTACGTGTTACCTCCGTCTCAATCTGTCATCTAAATTTGGGCTGTGAACAAGCCTTGCGTTTCCACCGTCAATTGTCAAATAAACAGAGATGTCTGTCATTTCTTTCCTTTCGCGCATTTGCTGCCATATTTCACAACAACCATTTTTCCTCTTTACGGAGAGAAGTTAGGTATTCAATTAATACTAAATTATAAAAAAGGTACGAAAAATAATATAAAACATAAAATATTAACAAATAAAATATTTTTATAGATTTGTAAGCCGCAAAACGAAAAAATGTAAGTTTCTTTTGGATCTGAAAACGTTGACCAATAGTACTACGTATAGGTACCACCTTTATGTTTAAAATGGTTGTTCTACTACATACCACATTATATGTAATTGTAATTTAATTGTTAGGTAAGTTAATTTAAAACAACAAAAATAAAACCGTCATAATACCCCGCCCTCATACTTGTATTGCCCACCCAATTATAAAGTCCATCAAGAAAATGACTCACCTTCCACCTTTCGGCGCACTTCCTTGAGAATTCGGCAAATATAACTGTCTCATCGGGATGCTTCTTCTTGTGTTCCTCTCTGCATGTTTGTACAAAATACGCGTACGCTGTCATTCGGCCTCTGGGCTTGGCGTCCGCTTTGCCACGAATCATTGTGCTGTGTTGTTTCTGTAATTCAATTTGATGGTGTTGTTGTAATTTTGGTTGTTGTTGTTGTTGCAAATGTGATTGATTACGATTTCCACTATTTAATTGCTCTTGTGGCACTGTCGTCGTCGTCGTTTGTTGTTGTTGCTGATTCTGTAATTCAATCAATAAACAAAACAAGACAAGAGTTGAAGAATTCCACCACACATTTTAACCAAAGATACGTTTGATCTTGTAGTTTGACACATTTTTAGACTCACCAATAGGAACATAACTTACAAACCTTCACCATCCGATTCGATCCTGGACGAGTTGTACACAATTATTATGTTGTGTGGACGAACAGAAAAACGTATGATGGATGATGATGAAGACTGATGTTGCATGTCATTTTGATACATTGGTGAAGTTTTCACACATAGTAAATACACGTAGCAAAAAATTAAAAACAAAACTAAATGTGATATGGTATATAGTTTTCTTGTTCTCTTCTCTCGTTATTGAATATTGATTAGAATTACAAAACACAAATGGCGCGCACACACACAAGTGCGAATTAATAGTGGAATATAATAAAATGAGTACAAATATGCAATTAAAAAAACACAAAAAATAATAAATACATAATGGTGCTCAATACAAAATGTCAGCTTAGTTTGATTCATCTGTCAACTTCAAATACCTGGGGGGAAAAATACAAAGCCGCGAACATTCAGAAATACAACAATATGTATATCTTTCGTATAAACGTAGGAAAACAGTTAGAAATCTGGAATATACTACTACCTACGTACTAAATGACATTTTCGGAACAATCTTTTGTTACTGAATAGGAATTTGTATGTGTCTAATACAAACATCTATTTTGAACTAATGAACAAAACAAATTGAAGTCTTTTTATTGTAGCAAATATTGGATTGAAGACATTCCTGCACTTTACAGCTAAGGTGTCCTGGTTTTGCCTTTATAATATAAAAAAAAAAATGTAAATGTGAATACTCTCAATATCTAACAAATGAAATGTACCAAATCTATAAAAATCAATATAGTACTGGTCGGTGATGCCAACCACACTCTGTTATTATGTTATTTGCTATGACAAATTGAAATGAATAGATACCTAATTTTGTGGAAAAAAGAAAATTAGAAAAGGTTTCCGCGATATTTTTACCATTTTTTTAAATGTATTTTCATTGCTCCATATTTAATAACGTCCTACTTTTAACTTATCTAAAGTCATCGCAATAATAGTTGAATATTGACTGTTGACAGTTTAACAATGACGCGAAATTTAAAATGACACCTCTTCTTGGATTAACTTGTGTACACTGTAGTGTACATTGTACATTATGTATATGTTTTCGACTTCCAATTAATATGAAGTGAAATGGAGTTAAAGCGTAGATGAATCTATCGACATACAATCAAATAAGATTCGTGAACATATCTGTGATTAATCCATGTTAAACAATATGTACAACAATTTAAATATGTAGTGACATATCTACATACATACAGTGATGGAAAAAATAATAGAAACATAATGCTGAACCATCATTAACTGCATACAATTTGGTCTTTCTCCGAAATCAATTCTATACTCAAATGCTAGGTAAAAGTACTTTGAAATGCTGCAGCAATTCGCTCTTATCAGCTTTTAGTTTTCGTCTAACAGTAAAAAGTCTGAGCAAAAATGTTATTTTGCCTGGAAAAAATAATAGAAACAAACGATTACCACAGTCGGCATCAGTGATTTTGAAGTAAAGCTCGGTATTGTTTTAATTGAAATAGTTGTAAATTAGTTTATCCTGTAATTTAGTGTTTTTTAGAAGAAAATCTTAAAACTATGAAATTAACATTTTGTCAAAATGGGTCTAGGAGTCCTTTGCACCAGTTCTGAGCGTGAGGTGATAAAAAAGACGGCAAAACAATGGATGAAATAGCTAAGGTCGTAAAGTGTTCTAAAAGAAAAAGGTCTAAAAAGTATTCTTAGGTATCCATTCAAGTCCCAAAGTAGAAACCAGATGCAGAAAACGAAAAAAGACTCCATGATTTGACAAACTGTTAATACGACTATGCAAGAAGAAACTATTTTTTTTTTTAAAAATGATTTAAACGCATCCGTTGCAAGTCGTACAATAAGAAATAGATTAAAGGAAGCAGGTCTTCCTGGGAGAAGTCCTAGAAAAGTTCCATACTTGAGCAATAAAAATACTAAAGAGAGACTAAGTTTCGCCAACAAACACCTCCACCGTGCTAATTGGAATAACGTCTTATGATCGGATGAAACCAAGGTTAATTATGGTCAATTTGTTTGGTTCCGATGGGAAAATGTACGTCAGTCGACCAAAGAATTCCGAATTCGATGCCAAACATACAAAGAAGACAGTTAAACATGGCAGAGGAAATTTAATGATTTGGGGGTGTTTTTCAGTATCTGGGGTTGGTCCACTTTTCATGATAAAGGATAAAATGTGTGCCGTAGACTACGTGGAAATCTTAAACAATGTTATCCTGCCATTTGTTGAAGAGGACATGCCTATTAAATGGGAGTTTATGCAGGATAATGACCCCAAGCAGTCCTCAAAGTTGGCCAAAGAATGGTTTCATAAAAAACAAAATCAATGTTATGGAGTGGCCATCACAATCTCCTGATCTTAACCCGATAGAACATCTATGGGACACCCTTATGCGCAGGATCGGAGGCTGCAGAGCCAAAATAAGGAAAAACTGTGGTCAATTATTCAAAATGCATGGCACTCTATAACTCCCAAGACCTGTGCCAAGTTGGTTCATTCCATGCGACGAAGATGTGGAGCAGTTATAAAAAATAAGGGCGCAACGACCAAGTATTAAAAGGATATGAAACACCTTTACTGTAAATTAATTCCTAACAGAAAAAAAAACAGAAAAACTAATTTGTTTCTATTATTTTTTCCAGGCCAAAATTAAGGAAAACCAGAATCGACATTTATTCACTATTTCTCTTCTTTTTTTATTGAACATTTTAATGTTACATTTCTTCATTACATTGTATTAAAACTATTAGTATGGGTTTAATTTATATTTTTTCCCGAAAACATTTTATTTTTGCGATAAGCGACGAAGAACCAGCTTGTTTCTATTATTTTTTCCACCACTATATACATATACCGAACATCTACCAGTCCAGTACAAGCAATAATAATCATTAATTTCTATACTATATGTAATGAAATGACATTTGAAAACTCATATGTATATGGACATTTAAGTTTTTCTTAATGCGATTCTAACTTTCGACAATTAATTTAAAAAATTGTAATTACCTACAAATCAATCAATGATAAATTCAGGTTGGCCCCCCGTGCAATCATTAGTTTATAAATAGCCATTGCAAAACCATCCATTCGATAATTTCCGTTATGGGCATCGCATAACGTATCCAAATATGATTAGACAGTTGAAAATTGCATAAAGTATGTTTATTTTATTCGCCGAAAAAAGGCGCTATTTAGAAAATCACTTTTGACAGCTGATTGCATAAAATATGTTTATTTTATTCGCCGAAAAAAGGCGCTATTTAGAAAATCACTTTTGACAGCAGAAATATTTTCTGCAGTAGGTAATAATTCCATTCTGAATTTTTCAAAAACTACATTAATTTCAAAATCGAACGTTCATTTATCACTGTCATCTGACAGTTGCATTAACATGATATTCCCCTTCTTCAAATTACTGAAGAAAAAACACACTGTTTAGTTTCAACAGACGCATGTCAAATTCACAAACACATAAAAAATAAAAATTATGCAACAAACAAAATTTGTTGCATTGCATTTTCCTAAATTCCGTTATATGTATAGTAATCTAATGCCCAACTGGCTGAAACGTTTTGGTTAATTAGGCACTTTGTTTAATAGCAAAATAAAAAGCTGTTGTGTTCCTCCACTTTCCTTCTTCTTCTCTGGCTACACGGCGCGGTGCACACATTGGCTGTACACTGTACAGTACATGTACATTTTTTCCGTGGTTCGTGCATTATTACGAGTATACGTCGTCGTTATTGTGCTGTGTGTTTTTAAAGAAAACAGCAGGAGAAAAACCGCCAGAGCAAACTCGTTAAAAGAAATCCAAGCAAAACACGCTCATAAAAATGTGTTTTGATTGAGTGATTCATTTATACTTATTTCTGTTTCCGTAATTGGAATTGGTTTAGACTTTTGATTTATGTGTATGTATAATACATTAGACTCTTGGTAGCTTAAATATACACATAAATTGAACAGATGTAATATTTTTCGTCTATAGCTACCTATATAACGTCAACAGATAGTTCTTAAAATTCGGTTAATTGAATTTTTGTGTTTAGGTGCTCTATAAGTTGAACAATCAAAATTTTGAAACAATTTTAACTCAATTTTTATGTGTCAACCAAATTCGTTTCAAACTTGTTGGTACGGCATTCTCGAGCATGTTCACGACAAAGCAGTAAAAGCTTGGTGCAAACGTTACACGAATTGAAATTTTACAAAATAATTTGATGCCTTATTCGGCCTTATTTCGTTAGGCTTTATTTCACATCTCCGAACTATTAAATTCCAAATGAGTAGATAAAATATAATATTTTTACTAGATTCTGTTCGTTTGATTAATCTTAAGGTGGGTTTCCACATGTCGTTTGAGGAAACAAAGTTTGGGAACTCTCGTTTATGTCATTGAACGACACCACTGTCAGTTCACTTATATCAATTATTGGCAAAAAATCGTTTGTCAGTTCATTGACAATGAAATTTGGACAAGTGTGTTTGTCAATTTACTAAAAGCGCTGCCAATTTGGAATTGTGATCTCTTTGTCAAATGTGAATTGGGGCGTGAAAAAAAAACAGCTATACTACATAATGTACATAAAACAAATAACATTTTCTTTTTTAAAATCAAATGAACTATTTTAATAAAAGAAATGAATCACCCTCGCTTCTGGTGTGTTGGTCGAATCTGAGTTGAAGCTGCAAGCAGAATAGGTACGAGCAAAAAATCAAACTACGCAAAAGCCTCTGAAAAGAATAGAACTGACTTCGAATTTATTTTCCAAAGGGTTCAAATATCATTCATAAAAAAAACACATTCATGTGAAATGGGGTGGGAAGTGTATATCAAAATGTGTCTATTCATTGACAAACATGATGCCAATTAATGTTCACAGTCAATTAAAGACAAACTGACATTTTATTTGACAATTCAGCGAATTCCTTGTCAGTTATTGACAAGCGCTGTTAGTCAATTCAATGACAGGCAATTTTTCGCTATTTCCATTTCCCAATTTTTCACTTGGCATAAAAATAGATACGTCAATTGTTAATGGCAAAAACGACAAGTGGAAACCTAGCATAGAAGTCAATACCATTTCAGCCAAATGGTTCTAGCGTGGTATTGAAAATTGTAATATTTAACATTGACTAAGTTTTGCGAATTACCTACTAAATAAAACTTTTAAACTTATTTCATGAACCAAATTAGTAATTTCGAACTATGTACATATAGGTATTGTGAAATTAAGCACCAACACGAAATTAGGTAGGTAGATATTCGAAGAGAAGGTAGCTGTAAATGTAGATGGTCGCACAGTAGGGACTTTCGTGGGAAAGTTGGACAGATTGATTAATGATTATGTCAACATTGTGTAGGTATCTAATATGTAGTTAAAATATATGTATTTTCGTTCAACAGAAACGCCCACGAGACACACTTAAAGTTCTAGCAAAAATCTCATCTAACACAATTTCGAACTTCCTCAATTTCAGATATCGAAAGATTTATCTTACCACATTTCTTCCTGATCTGACTGATTTTCTGTTCCTCTCTAGACAGGAATGCCTATTGCTAATTCAATTGTTCATATTTAACAACAAACCCCGCAAAAAAGAAACACCTTCCATTTCAATATCAAAACGAAACGATAACATATACCTAATTATTATCACATCAACACGGCCGACATGCTATTAACTGCAAAATTGCAATCAGTTCCAAGTTGTATATTCAATATTTCAGCTGTCATCGGTTGTCGTATAGACACGCGACACAAATACTGGCACACATCTCTGATATCGCAAGTCGATTTCCCGCCAAAATCGAAGACGCTACACTTCTTTGTTTTGAGTTTGTTTCTCTCATCGTATTCAAGTTCATGTTCGCGTGTTTAATTCGTACTTCTCCCGCCTTACACTGCGCGTCATGTGTGTAGTAAACACACACAAACACACTTCTCATTCATTCATTCAGAACGGCCACGCCAACGAGATACAATATTTCAATATTTACAAAAATATTTGACTACCCCACCGAAAACAAAAACACACATAATAATAACAATATGTATGTCCTCTTCTCAAACCAAAAACACGATAAATAAAATAAAAACAACGACGACAAAAAAAAAAAAAAAACACATAAAAACTTTATGTCGCCCCTCATTCGAGTCGAGATACTACACAACACACTATGCCGGCGCATAGTGTCACTGAACACCTAAAAACTTATTAATCAACCCGAAAAGTGGTATTATCATCGTCGCGCGGTCTCTCTCAAACGATTGTGCATTCACGATTCACCAAGCTATACACAATAGGACGAGGTGGTTGCCGTGGTTGGTGCAAAGAGTGCGAAGGCAAAATGTGTTCTCGAAAAAAAAAAAATCTCAAAGCGAATGTATCTATAACTCGCACCTGTTCGAGAGATACTTCGACATGGAGGCGCAATTACATGCGGACGACATTGGTACACGACACGTGATACATTTTGCTGTAGACTCTCTGTTAAGTTTCATCACATACGGCCACGGGATAGGAGATTATAGGTTTATCTCTGACTCTGGGCGTCGACTTGATTCTAAATGCCAATGTGTGTGTGTGTGTGCATTATATTACAAGTCTATTATATAATTTCGCATAAGTTAGCCAATTGACAATTTGCTGAGGGGTTATAAAAGTTCTGTGAAAAGGTGGGTGACGACGACCTGACAGGCAACTTGTTTATGAGGCTTTTAACACTTGCTAATTAAACTTTGTTTATCTATAAAAAAAAAGTTGTTTTCATAACCCGTTGTAAAAATACACTTACAAACTGAATGTGAGTAATGTAATTGGTATTTCAATGTCATAAAATTATAAATTCGAATTTACGAACTGTCGATATGAAAAAATGGCGCCCAACGTTGAACTCTACGCTTGACAACTACAGTCGACCATTTCTAACTTTTCTTTTCTATTTTGAATAATTCATTTCCAAATTAAAACATATTGGTTGTCACTAAAGATTTGACTCAACCACCAGTGACTCGAATCTAATTTTATCCTAGTTTATTGACAAACTTTAGTGAGATAAATGCTCGCAAATTTTATTCTACAGGATATAGATGAGACACGCACACATCTCTTATTAGCAAATGTATTTTGATTTTTGTTCTTTTTCCACATTTTTCCTACTCTTTTTCATCGATTTTTAAGTATTCCCCGAAACAGTCAATTCACAATTTGATTTGTTTCGAAAATGTCAAAATATACCGCCGATTTAATGCACAGTGGTGAGTTGAACTCTGCAAAGTAAAGTCAAGTCGAATTTTCACCACGCAATTACAAAACCTACATAGAGTCTCGAAAGTTTCAAACAGAGTGAAGTTGTTGTAATTGAATGCTGAAGATTCTTCTTTACTTTACTTTGCTGAGACAGATGTTCAATAAAACAAACTTTATATGAAACTAATAGCCTACACCGCACTGAAAACTGAGTTTTCGACAAAAAGTTTACGAGAACTCGTCGATGCATTCACACCGAACACCAACTAGTTTTCGTTTGACGTTTCAATTAGCTGTGAAACTAGCTATGAAATGTTTGTGGCGACTAGACTTTTATTTTAGTTACTTAACTTACTTAACTCCGCTCGTATTGACATAATATACAAACAAAGTTAAATAAGCTGCTTGATAATTGTTAACTTATGGTTAAATGCACAAAATAATTAACATAAGCAACAATCAAAACCAAAACATCTGAAAATACCATTCAGTTGTGGCAGGTAGTGCTGCCGTTCTAAAATTCTAGAAAAACTGAATAATTTGCTGTTTATGGTGCAAAGATAACAAGAGATTCAACATTTGTAAACAAAAAACCAGAAGAAACGACAGCACTGAGTGAGAGCTATTCTGTCAGCAGTTTTGCTGAGCTCGCTGAATGTTGCAAAAGGTGTCCAGGGCTTACTTTATGCGACTAAAGTTGCATTTTTCCCCTTTTTTTTCTTTCTATCCCCAATGAGACCACTTTTCCAAAATTGTTCGTATTTGCCCCTTTTCTGTATTTTGAAAAAATACAGTGGCCGGCATAAGTATTTTGACAAAACTAAAGTTAATTCTGCTCATAATTTGAACTTACTTCATGTAAATGTTGCCATCAATAGAAAGGTCATTTAAGTTCCGTTTGAATGATACAAAACTTTCCTTAACTTTAATATACCTACTTTACGAAACTAGTTCACAAATAATTGGGATCTGAATGCATCCTTTTTCTATCAGCTATTGTCTTATTGTCATAAGTTTAGCCATATAGCCATAACTTCCATGTTCAAAGCACAATAAGATAGAACGAGAGGAGAATATACGTAAGCCATTTTAACTTTAGTGAATTTAACTAGTTTTGCGTTTTTTTTTTGTGTGCCATTTGTGGGCAGATTAGTATTGCCCCTTTTTTTATTCTAATCCCCTTTTTTTTGCGACTTTTTCAAAATCTTCGAAGTCAGCCCTGATAGGTGTCTGCTAATGGAATGTAATGGAATGAAACAACTCGTTTTGAAAACTGCAATACGTATGGGAAAACTTCTGTTTTCAATGAAGTTTGAAGCCAGTATTCTGCCGTTTAAACCTCAGATCACTTGACACAGTGACATTTTAATTTCAAAGTTGCCGATTGTCAAAAACACAAATATTTGACGTTGTTTTGCGTGTTCTTTAAAATAAAAGACAAGGAACGCTTTTGGAAACGTCGTATAAAAGCTAAGTACTGTACAATACTGCCAAATTCTATTCACTAAATTTATTTAAGCGAGTTCAATTGAACTGAAGTTATTGTGAAACCGGACGAGTTGAACTTCAAATTTAAACTCAAGTTCAGGTTCATCTTTGTAAACATTTTGCATAGGAGCAAATTCAGCACGAGCAGGATACTCATGCACTTATGCTTTGAAGGTTCCCGTTTAAACCTAACTTAAACTTACTTAGCCCCAGTTTCACAGTGGGAGTTTAAACAACACTTTTAGTTAAAACTTTAGTTCAACATTTCATTCTGTTTCACAGGTTCGTTTAAACCTTAAACAGAGTTCATTTTGTAGTTTAAGTTAAACTACAGTATTCTGCCGTTAAACCTCAGATCAGCCGATTGTCAAAAACACAAATATTTGACGTTGTTTTGCGTATTCTTTGAACGATAAGACAAGGAACGATTTTAGAAAAGTCGTATAAAACCTATAAGTACTGTACAATACTATCAAATTCATTCCTTAAATTAAGTTGACCTGAGTTCAATTGAACTGAAGTTTAGATTATATTGTGAAACCGGACGAGTTGAACTTCAAATTTAAACTCAAGTTCAGGTTCAGTTTATCTATAGTTTAAACTACCAGTGTGAATCTTGGGGTTAACAAATAGTAATAGTTTACTAGCATAATTGACATCGAAATAATTAATTATCGGCCTACACTTACTTATGACTTACACACAGCAATACGGTTCGGTCTAATGACCATAACGTTGTTGGTACTAGCTAAATACATACAATCAGAATTATTCAATAGATAGATAAGAGTATATTGTATAATTTTATTCAAGGTGCACATTAGATATCAAAGTATGGCGCTCGCGGCAAAATACAACTCAAAATACAACTTGCTGAGTGCAAATTGTATGCAACGTGGAATACATTCCGAGTGCGTGTGACCGTGCGTAACATTTCAATTATTAATAGCATGGTGTTGCGGTAGGTCGTTTAAATTGCAATAATGTGTGCAATATAATATTACATAAACGCAACGCGGTTCAATAAAAGGTTGTAGGTACTTTTGAATCTGCTTTTCTGCCATTTCGGACTAATACCCTATTCACACCAAACCGAAAACCGAGTTTTCGTCAAACAAGTTTAGAAAACTCGTGGATGCATTCACACCGAACATCAACTCGTTTTCGTTTGACGTTTCAATTAGCTGTGAAACTACCTATGAAATTTTTGTGGCGCCTAAACTTTTATTTTAGTTACTAAACTTCGCTCCTATTGACATAATATACAAACAAAATTATTTAAGCTACTTGACAATCGTTAACTTATGGTTAAATGCATAAAATAATTAACATAAGCAACAATCAAAATCAAAACATCTGAAAATACCATTTAGTTGTGGCAGGTAGTGCTGCCGTTCTAAAATTATAGAAAAAACTGAATAATTTGCTCTTTATGGTGCAAAGATAACAAGAGATTCCACATTTGTAAACAAAAAACTAGAAGAAACGACAGCACTGAGAGAGAGAGCTATCCTGTCAGCAGTTTTGCTGAACTCGCTGAATGTTGCAAAAGGTGTGTCTCCTTCAACAACCCAACGATTGTACTCGTTTTCGTGGCGTTTTCATGGAAAATGACCTAAAAAAACTCGTTTTGAAAACTGCAATATGTATGGGAAAACTTCTGTTTTCGATTAAGTTTTCGACTGTTTTCGCGAAAACCCAGTTTTCGGCTTGGTGTGAATGGGGTATAAGTGACAGCTGGCAGTACCTAACCTATACAATGGCAGCTAGTGGCAATTCAAACTCAATTATATTTAGCTATTTAATTTTACTGAAACAACAGTAAATCTGCACGTAACGCAATGCAAATTTTTCCAATCTAACGCAGATTAAGAAAAATAACAAGCTGTCAATTCCCATTCTATAAAAATAACAATATGTATTTAAAAAAAAAGCAAGTGCCAGTGGTGCTATCGCCTGATAAAATTCGGGGGAAATGAATGGCAAATTTGTATTTTCTAATGCGCGTGAAATAAATGTGAGTGTAAAGAAACGTAGACAAAACCAATTGTTACTTTTGTTCCGCTGTTTCTGGAGCGTTAGTAAGGCGTATCTTCCTCGATCTAGTACATGCTTGTCTATCGGTGAGTGGAATGCGGTCAATGGTAATTTATTTTGTTCGTTCATTAGGTAAACTTTTTTTTTTTTTTTTCTTTTTACAAACATCGAAAAACTACAATGTGAATGGGATTATGATGAACCAAATGTCAGTAAGTGGAGAGGCCGGAAGGTGTCGTGACTCGTGAACATAATTAGTCTCGGAACAAGCTCAAGTATATTCTTATATTGCTCCAGACTATTGCTTTTACCAAATGTGGATTATGCCAGGCCAATTTAAAGCTGCCTTATACCCTATTCACACCAAGCCGAAAACCGAGTTTTCGTCAAAAAAGTTTAGAAAACTCGATGATGCATTCACACCGAACACCAACTCGTTTTCGTTTGACGTTTCAATTAGCTGTGAAACTAGCTATGAAATTTTTGTGGCGACTAAACTTTTATTTTAGTTACTAAACTTCGCTCGTATTGACATAATATACAAATAAAATTATTGGAGCTACTTGATAATCGTTCACTTATGGTTAAATGCATAAAATAATTAACATAAGCAACAATCAAAATCAAAACATCTGAAAATACCATTTAGTTGTGGCAGGTAGTGCTGCCGTTCTAAAATTATAGAAAAAACTGAATAATTTTCTCTTTATGGTGCAAAGATACCAAGAGATTCCACATTTGTAAACAAAAAACTAGAAGAAACTACAGCTCTGAGAGAGAGAGCTATCCTGTCAGCAGTTTTTCTGAGCTCGCTGAATGTTGCAAAAGGTGTGTCTGCTTCAATAACCCAAAGATTGTACTCGTTTTCGTGGCGTTTTCATGGAAAACGACCTCAAACAACTCGTTTTGAAAACTGCAATATGTAGGTATGGGAAAACTTCTGTTTTCGATGAAGTTTTCTACTGTTTTCGCGAAAACCCAGTTTTCGGCTTGGTGTGAATAGGGTATTAGCCAAAATTGGTCAAAATATGGCGAAGCAATGCAGTTCAGTACTCGTAATAACAGAATGGCCGAGCTGTAGGTTTTCAATTTTTCAACTTTTAGCCTCCATAACTCGAAGTTGCTTCTATAACCCAAATTTATTTTCTTTCATATTGAGAGTTCGACTTATGGAAGTTCCACTGTAGTAACAATTAAATAAGTAATTGGCGCAAAAGGTCAGAAGTAGATTGTGAGTTTTTATTTTTGGGAGGAATGGAAGGAAACTAAAATTTGGTGCCGAGTTCGAACGGCCGAAATGAAAAGTTTTTCCATAACAGTTATACTCTCGAATGTTTCTTGGAGACCTTCGCTAGAGGTGGAGTAGTGGGGAAAATGTTAACATGTAAATTTGTGTTTTTCTGGCGATCGAATCTGAGGCGCCTCGCTCAGCAGTCCAGCACACTAATCACTGAGTTCACAGTATAGATGCTATATTGATCCACATGTCAAATGAAATATGTAATGACTCTTCACAGTTTGAAGCATGACAATGAACCCTCCATTCATTTCCATAAGATCCCCAGCTTCTTATTATTAGTAATGCAATAATCCACGCTTCATTTTGCATCTGAAAGTGAAACCATACAAATGCAGCACAGAAGCACACAGATAAATACATACCAATAGACAGGCATAACCGGTCCAATAGATCATTTACTTTTACACTACGTCAAAGAATGTGAATGGATCTCATTCAACATTTTAGATTGTGCGACCTCTAAAATTCCCAATTCTTTGGCAGGATATGTAGGTATCTAAAATCTACTCTCACGCAAAACGACTGAATCATTCAGCTTAAGGCCTACACTCCTACACATATTCAATGAGAGAAAGAGATTTCTAATCACTTGCCACCTGCAACACAAGCAATTAAGCAGCTAAAAAGAAACTAACAGAATTATTCCACCTCAATTTGGATTTATGACTCTTCTGCTTGCTCGTTTTTATCCCCCTATTCTACCAACCAAAGAATAAACCTCAAGCTAGGTATACGTATAAAGTCAAAGGCAAAAAGTCAAGTCGTGATATCATCAGAATGCATACAGGAACCAGGCAACTATAGGGAGGGAATACGAAACAAACTAAACCTGTTTTCGCTTTTCCGAATCGTGTTTCATGCATTTCTTCGTATTTCAGCCCGCGCCGCCGCCGGCCATCCATGCATTCGTACATACTCTATTGGAATGTTTGTATATTTACTTGATATTGTAAAAAGAAACGCTGCGCTACTAAATGCAAGAACACAGGTAGTGTGTGTGCGCGCCGCCTTGTGTTGCATTTACACAGCAAAAGAGCGACTTAAGTGCTTTCAAAGTATACGCGCGACGAACGAAGGAGCTCCTTCAGGAGTTTTATTTGCTATTTCTTTTGCTTCGCCGCCGATCGCCCCAGGGGAAAAACCCTCTCAAAGAAACAGAAAGGAAAGCTGAAAAAGGTCTACTCTTTCGACGTGTTTTCTCTGCAGTTGTGCCCCCCCCCCCCCCCTTCACCTCTACCGCATTACCAAGAAAGATAAAGATGAAGAAATAAAAGAAAAAGGGCCCAGACTTTGGTGGTTTGGTGGGCTGGCTACATTCAAAGTTAATAATGATTTCTCTTCTCCAATAAAATAGGTTTCCCTTCAACATACAAAAAAGAAGACTTTGACTTTATATAGGTGAAATTAAATCTGTGTTAATGAGATTTTTATAGCATCTGCTGGGTTTTTTTTCGTTAGCATTTCTCTGAATAGAGAAATAGAATTTAAATGTCATTCACAGGTGGTTTTTCACAAACGAATACAAAAAGGTAGGTACATTAAAACAGCTGTTTCGAGCAATAATAATTCAGTCCGACTACATTTTACCTTGAAAATTATGTTTGCAAAAAAAAGAAACCCGTGCAACATGTTGCTTACCCCATCAATGGTGGTGGTTGGTTACTTTTTACATGTTGCCGACTGATGCTGGCACTATACGGTTTGACCTTTTTATGGGAACTAAGCGAAATAAAAATATATATATGAACGAGTACGAGTATATCCTGAATGCAGCGCAGCAGCAGCAGCAGATAAATGAAAGTACACGACGACAAGACCACGACTCAGTGTCGTCCATCGTTCGACGTGGCATTGCATGATTTTGCATCCAAAATGCGTGGTATTGCCTTTTATGGCATGGGAAGGAGGCTTCGAAGGTTTATTTGAAAATTAATTGGACAACTATACAGAGAGTAGATTCCCAGTTTATTACATGAGGAATTTCTTCTCTTTATTTGGTTGGGTTAACGTTTATTATTTTTTTTTTTTTGTATGTACTACTTGTTTTCCTGGGAAATGTGTCGTTTGTAACGACTTACAGATGCTGTCGTGTCGTGGTATTGTCCAATTATTAACATTCACGTGTAAGCAATTATCAGCTTTAAGGAGAAAAAATGTGTTACTAGGGCACGAGTTGTTATCTTTCTTTTCATGGCGAATTTCACTGATTTCATTCCACTTTTTCTATAAAAAAAAAACACTAACTAAATACCTAAAACTAAATGTTATGCTGGAGATAGCTAATATGATATGCAAAATCAATATTATGTATTTAGATTTTTTTCTGAAATTCCTATGTTAATCACATGCCATGTAGGAATCGTGTTGTTGGTTGATTTTTAAGGGGCGTTGTTGGTGCTGAAGAGAGTACACAAACAATGGAGAAACAGAAGAGTACCTACCTACCTCCACTCTAAGGTTCGATGACCAAAAAATTGTATTTGTGGAATTTTATTTCTGTTTACGCTCGACTGGGTTTTATGTTTACTTGCGCCGCGTCTTTTTATAGACATTATTACGTAGGTAGGACATTCATCTCTGAAATATTTATAAAATCCAACCGGAAATCGGTTAGTGAATGTAGTTTGACTGGCAAACAAAACGAAATACTGATTTTCAACGGGATTTATTAGACGGTTTACGACAGTAATAAACGAGATGTCATGTGTGAAATCGGAGTTTTAATTTCATGTTTTATTATGTACAGTTTACCAATCATTTGACGATTGTGAAGAGGAAGTCCTTGTGAAAAGTTATTTCATGGTCATTACTTGACGCTCTCGATCAGAGAGGAAAAGGCGAACTTACCCGAGAACACGGGTAAACAAAAAAAACACCTCCTCCGTTCTAATCCCTAGCTTGTTCTTATCGTTCATTGGCGCAAGTGGTAATCTCTTGGTCAATTGACGAAAAATCTAAATACAAGTTTATTTCCTGACGGGTAAAAGCAGAAATGTCTTTCCAAGTAGATTATATACGGTGAATTGATTGACAGAATTCAAACTATTCAATAACAATCACTTAAAAGGAGTCTGATGTGATCATGATTAAGTGATCATGGTACCAAACTGTGCCCAACTGCTAGGTTCCACATTTCACTCGAAATGAAATCGGAAATGAATTTGTGTGTTCTACATTTCACTGTATTCGATTTTGATTTCAAAATTTTCGGAATTGAGACAAAGTGAAATTGTGATTTCGAAAAAATTTCGGAGTTTCTGAATCACTCGAAATGCACAGCACTGAAAACGAATTCACTCGATTTCTGGAACCTAGCGCAAGAGTTGATTCGTAAACTGAAATTCGACAATAATTTCTCAGAAGGTTCACCTAAGTTTGGCATCACTGACAAGATTTGACAAACAAATTTATACCTAAATCTCTTGTGGTGTTTCCATTGAACAAAGAGGTTTATTTTGACAGTTCTATTCTTACGGTATTGACATGCTTCACTTACTTTTGACCTGTTTTCTCCAAATGATGTTAACATATTTTTCAGAGATATGTACATACAAACAAACTGCTCCTTAGGTAGGTTTCCTTCGCGATATAAAAGAGGAAACTAACTGACTGTTACCGAAGTCTCTGTGTACCAAATCATGAGGACTGGTTTAATTTTAATGTAGGCGTTGATTCGACCAACAAACTGATCCCACTATGTTTCCAGGTCTGGACAAAGAGAAGAATTTATCAAAAATAAAAAAAAAATTCTACACAATAGCTCAGAGATACATATAGGCAGATGTAAGGCAAAAGGGACCAACCTGCATTGCTATCTGGAAACTACCTACTCACGTAATTTTTAGCCGATTGAAATGTGCAGTAATCCTATAATGCTCACGACTACTATTATAATGTAACCGTTGCACGTTGGCTTAATCCTGGATTACTTGGCATATTAGACTTCTAAGAAACGTTCCAACGCTTTTCACTGCCGCACTGCTCAAGAGTCCCTTTGTAAGATCGTAAGTTGCTAAATGATAAAATTTAAAGGGCCAAATAAATATCGTTACCAAATAAGTATACATTGACCTGAACCAAAATTAGGAGTTAGGTAGTTGACCTAATTTTTAAATTCACCAAGAAGGTTTATCAAAATTCTTTGTGAATCAAGTCTGACGTGTTGAAAGTCTAAAAACACGCAGTGGCTCAGTAGTTAGTATGCTGGACTACTGGGCGGAGGGGTCCGGTAAAACACATATTACATCTTAATGTTTTTTCCATTACGCCACCTATTGCCAACGTCTGACAAACATCCGAGTATAACTGACCTGAAAAACTTCTCAATTAAGCCGTTTGGAATCGGCATGTTTGTTGCTTGTTGGTTGAGGCCGTGGTCCATCCCGGACTGTAAGCGCCACCAAAAGTTAAGTAAAGGAATCGGCATAAAATTGTAGGTCCCTTCCATTTGTCCCAAATACAAAACTCATACAAACGAATAGTTGTGAGAAGCTAGGCTTAGGCTTCCTATGACCTGTTGCGCCAACTTTTATTCAATTTTTTTAAACACAACCTACCTACTTGGAGTTGTTTATAAAAATGTCATAATTTCATCGAATTACTGTTAAATTAAACCCAAGACATTTAAATTTCATAACATCACGTAAACTTGGTAAAATTCATTAAAGAATTTCGTTGCCTAATGGTTTACAGTGTGTAGGTGATGATGACATTAAAACCTCGCATATGTAAATGCAAACATTCTTACACTAGCCGGTAAATAATATATAAGCAAATAATTTTTTTTTTCTTTGGAATTGAATTTTAATGAGGCCAATGAACTTTTTTTTCCAAAATGAGATGATGGTGGTCTTATCAAGCTCTTTTTAATATATTATGCGCACGTTTCAACATCGCTGTGTGCTTTCTTCTTTAGTTTCATTCATTATTTTAATTTTATTGGTTTTTGTATGTACATCGTATTATTTGTGGATTGGCATTTATTTACAGTGTTGAGAGAGTCAACGTGTTTAATACATTTTAATGACGTTATGAAGAGTTCGACGAAAACAAGCTTTAAATAGTGGAATTTATTTTAATTAGCAGTAGAAAGGAAACACCTTAAAATCATATAAATATATTTAAGGCAACATTTTTTAAATATAATTAATAAATCATATCGTTACTTGCTTCTGGTCAGTCTAACTTGTTTTTTATAAGACTATAGTATATTGCTATTACCATTCAAATTGTATTTGACTATGCCTCACATACATCTCTGGAATGAAAATACATATGGTATACTATACAGTGGATTCCGCTTAATTGGAACACATCGGGCTAGACTGTTTTGTGCCAATTAAGCGGCTGTCCCAATAATACGAAATGTTGATGAAGTATGAAAAAAAAAATACAACAAAAAATTATTTCACATATAATGTCGATCATTTGACATTTACTTGTCGATGTACTTCTCTCGCCAACTTGCTTAAACAAACAGCCCTATTATGGCTATCAAATATCAACACGATATTTGATAATAATTGATACGTACCTATCAACAAAATGAATGAATCGGTATTATGGTTATCAACCTATCAACATTTTTTATGAATTGTGAATTGTATTAGATTTAAGATCTATTGTGAATAGTTTTATCGATAAACTTGGTATTACGGTTATCAAAATATTTGATATTCATCAAATTTTCTATCAACCACAAATTTCTCGTTGATACGTATCAAATATTCGGGCGCATCAAATTAAAAAATGTGTATCCTCGTTTTTAATATAAAATAACGACTTTAGAGCGAAAGGTCAGCGGTAGACATCTCAAATTTGCAAAAAGGAAACTATCAACTGAGCGTTGGGAATAACTTCAATATTGGCATTGCACAATCAACAGTGTTGGTCGTTCTTTTGATTTGCGAAAAAAACGACTTTTGTTTAATAAAAACAACTAACATTATTCAACGAAAACGAGTCGTCAGCCATAAAACAAAAACCAACTACAAATCAGAAACGTCAAAACAGAACCCATTCTCAATGATATTTTGATAAGTATTCACAATGGGGTAAAATTTATCAATTGATACTCATAATACCAAATGATCAATGAATTGATAGATCTTATCAAGTATCAAATAATTGATATTTGATAGCCATAATAGGGCAATCTTAAATAACAATCTTAAATAAATAATATTAAATACAACAAAAAATTCCTCATCGGATTTTTTTACTGCGGTTTTTTTTTTGTCAGTCCTATTTCCTGGGCTACTTTTTGCAAGGCATAAACTGTCACATAAGAGGTTATGTGGAACTTAAATCTCTATTACCCGATCTCACACTGCGAGCTTAAGTGTCGATCCAAGTATAAACTCAGGATTAACACAAATTTGGTTTCCACAGGGCAGGTTTAACAATAAACTTCGCTTAAGTAGTGCCTTAAGTTAAGCCACGGATTTCCGTGGCTTAAGTATCAATCCAGAGAATACATAATTGCCAAGTGCAATAAAATAATATTTATCTCAAAGTTCTCTGAGAAAAGCTAAATAAGCAACAATATAATTATGTTTGGCAATGCTGTTCAAGAGAAATGTCAAATTATCTCTTCGTTGTTGGTGGAAATACTCTCTAGCATTGAACGGCATGCTTCGCTTCCACGCACACTCGTAGTTTTAGATGGCACACACATTCGCATACAGTCATCAGGTTTGTGTATTCATGATAAATTCACAATGACACTCAATTAGTGGTTTAACTAAGCCAAGTTTAAATATGGACTGTGAAAACGAAAAATACTTAAGGGAAGTTTATGTTCAATCCTACACTTAGCTAAGCCCAGGATTAAGCTGCCACTGTGAAATTGGGTATATGAGTCGTATCAGTAAACGGCCCCTTAAGGACTATTCACAGAGAGCGACAAAGTACCTACAAACGAACGAATATTCGCAAGTTCTGACAGTTCATTAACATGGACACTTTTCTTGATCGCAGCAGTTCGCGATTTTCAGTCATCAGTTTCTACCAGCAATTTCTCATTTGAGGTTAAGTACAAACGAATTTTGTGGATTGCGAATAAACTTTGACAATTCGCGCCAAGGGTGTTTTCGTTCTCGGTAAAAAGTTTGGAATTCTAAATTTCGTTATTTAAAATGTTTATAAACTTGTTTTCTTAATACATTTTGATGGAATAATTAATTATCCTCCTCTTAGAATAAAATGTGCAATATTCTATTTATAAATGCCTAAAAAGCGGTTTGTTCGCACTTCAGCAATTCGTTCGTTCGCTCTCATGTGAATGGTCCTTAAGACTTCTTTGCCACTATTTAAAAGTAGGAAAACGAAAATATGTAATATCAAGTTGCTGATTTTTTTTTTTTTTTTTTTTTTTTTTTTTTTTTGGTTTGGTATAAATTCGGTGGTATTGTTTGAAGAATTTGAATAGGCAACCTTATTGAATTGACAAATGAGGTTTTAAAAGAAAGTGCGGTACCTAATAAAAATCACTTTTCTTTTATTTTACATTTAGGTATGTATGTATAATTGAAGCGTTTAGATGAAGAATGGGTTAAGTGACGTTCTGGAAGTTTCGAGATATAAGGGTTTAAAGTATTTTGAGCAGAACTTTTTTTGTGTTAGTAACTGAAACTTGCTGCTGACGAAAAAAAATAAAAAACATAATAACCTTTCAGGATATAAGTAATTCATTTCATAAAAATAATTTTAAGACATACTTTTTTTTAATAATTTGTGAAAAAGAGCATTTAACTCCTTTTTCCACTGAGATTTTTTTTAAAGTAAATCATAAAAATAACAAAGGTGATAAGTGACATTTTTAGGTTTACATTTTTATTTTTTTTGGTTTATTTTTTCAGCATTAGGAATCGTTGAAAGTCCTTTTTCGTAGAACTAATAAAGCTCCAAGGGAATGAATTGCATTTGATCTGTCAAATTCTTAATTTTTTCACTTGAAAGTTCCTTGTTTTTTTTTCTCCTGGAAAAAAGTCTAGGGTTTTGTCAGGAATTTTGCCTGATTTAGCTATATCAGAACTTCATTGAACTTGAATTAGTTGAATTTGAATTAGTTTTCATGCGAAATTACTAAAACCCTCTTGAAAAGCAATTATTAAGAACCAAAACGTAAATAATGGACATTGACTTAATTTTGGAGCAATTGCTATCATCTTGGTCATATTATTCTTCTTCCTCGTCATCTGTGGATTTCGATTCTTCGTCGATATGATTATCCATATGAAGTTCGTATGTATCCAGGGACAAACGAAAACAATTTGCACAGCCGAGGTACTGTCAAATAACGCACTAACACATTTACAAAAGCAGATCAATCTGCTTTCATGTTCCATTTGCCACGAAAAATCTGAGATCTGAAATAAAAATCGGATGTGCCCAATGGAAAATCACATAAGTTTGTCCTGTAAGTCTGTGAGTGAATGAACATGGTTTTCCATATTAACGACGACTGTATTTCCTTTGCTTGAACTTCTTATTATTTCTCTATACTGCTCTGCGGTATATAGATATTGTTTTATGTTTTCGTAACTCCTTGTCAATTCTTCCGAAATCCCGATCACTGTCTAAGTAGGTGTGCCCAACTTACGGATATTTGTGATCGATGAAATCGAAATAGTCCAGTAATTTCACAACTTGATATACACCAAACCTTGATCCTTAAGCACTAACATTGATTTTGCATTACCATGCATTTCAATGCTACTGAAATTTCGTTTGCACTACCAGTAAAATTTTCAATGCTACTGAAAGTTCGTTTTCACTGGCACTGAAAATTTCAATGCCAATGAAAGTTGACTTGCACTAGTATTGAAAATTGTACTTCTAATGAAGATTAACTTGCAATAACATTGAAAATTTCAATGCTTTAATTTAATTAACGTAAAAGGATCGGCGAGCGAAAACAGCTTAAAGCAGCGACTTGCAGCAGGGAAAAGCGAGTTAGAGTCCCTATGAGGCATGAATATGAGAAAAGTACAGCGTAGCATGCGACCGACACGTCGCGACGTGACAACCGCAATTACATTAATGCGAATAGGTGGAAGAAAGCATGCCCGATGACTGAACTGGAAAACACCGCAGCAACGTGCAGTTTGGAAGAAGCTCCTCCAAACTATTTCAAACATTTACAGAATTTCGGCAAGGAGATGCGCTATCATGAGACTTCTTTCCATATTTTTAAAAATGTACACAGTTGTTGTGTGGTTAGTGTGCTGGACTACTGTGCGAGGGATCCCAGGTTCGATCCCCGGAAAAACACAAATTACATCTTAAGGTTTTTTCTACTGCGCCACCTCTCGCGAACGTCTAACAAACATCCGAGAGTATGACTGTCCTGAAAAAGCTTCTCAATTCAGCCGTTCGGACTCGGCATAAAATTGTAGGTCCCTTCCATTCCATTCGTCTCAAAAATAGAAACTCACACAAAACGAATAGTTGCGAGAAGCTAGGCCTTGGGTGTCTACTGCCTGGTGCGCCGCCTATTTATTTATTTACACAGTTGTTCACTCAAATTAATACAAATTGCAGATGCATTCACCAAAAAGCACGTTTTAACACAGGTAAAAAGTTGCAAGTGAAAGTTGCATAAAGGAGGTAAGTCAATCATTTAACTCCTTTATGCCAACAAAAAATAATTTTGATTTGCGTTTGCAATGCTTAAAGGAGTTAAGTGATTTTAACACCTTCTTCCACTACATCTTTCACTTTTCTATCGCATTTACCACCTTTATACCACATTTAGAAGGGACTATATCAAAAACTATATAGGGTAGAGACAAGGGGATTGCTCAGAAATTTAAATTGTCATATACAATTTTCATTAATGAAAAAAAACACAAATTTTCAAAAATGTCACTTAACCCCTTCTTCATCTAAACGCTTCAATTGTATTTACTTTGATCGACAATTAATCAATCGAATAGTAAATTCCCTCCTCTAGATCTTCTGCAACAGTTGGTTGCCATTATTGGTAAGTCTGACAACATTTGGCTTGCCTTTTGGTTGGTCTATATTGACCACACGACGAATTTATCAATTGACGTCGAAGAGTAACCAAACAATCTAGTCAAGAATATTCTACCTGTACAATATTATATTCAGTTGACATTGCGAACACATCCGTTGCAAGTAATAGGTAGTGGTTAACAAAATTAACAAACATTTTTAGATTGTCGAATCCTAGTAGAGGAACATTTCAGAGTGTTGCCAGTGTTATTTTGGCTAGAATCTGACAATAAGCATGTTTAGTTTCCTAAATTTAGTACCTAATTTGAAACCAGTAATTTTTTTTTAATAAGCTGTTCAGAAATACACTAAATTTGAATCAGATATCACATAATGTGCAATTTGCTACTCATATGATTTGTGCTTTACTTTGCTCACAGCTAAGTTAGTTTAATATGTATTATGACCTTGACATGCTAAATGCGTTGAACTGCTCAATGCAACAAATTTGTTTAATCTAAAAATAAACGCTCATCATAATCAATTTTAAAACCTAAACTTACCAATGTCGATACAACATCTCAAGAGGTAAACAAAATTATGGGGCTTTTCCCAAGAAACCCAGTTTCATTCACAAACCCAATTTTTGCTGTCTGTCTGAACCCTCATAAAAATATACTATGAGCCGTTGTCGCCATTCTTTTTATGAACTTGCTCCAATTTATAGGTGTACCCTTTTAGCTTTTTCAAACGAGAGGCTCACGTCATCCCCATTCCAGCACACCGTTGCACTTATAGTATGTCTACTACAGAACACAACGACAACACATCTGCGTAACAAGCAAGGAACTAACCCGACCGACAATTCCGCCACATTATTATCATCGTCAAGAACATTTTCACATGTCTTTTTTTTTTTTTTTTTTTTTTTTTCATTCATCACGAAGGGAACCCTCCGACTGTGACATAAAAACATATTCAACCGCCGCCGTCGGTCGTCGTTGCGCCAACATAATAACATGCAATTATTATCGCTGAATTCAGCGCTTTGGAACAAATGTCATGCCCATAAGATACACACGTATAGTGCTCGCAGGAATACCTATATCTATATATACAAAAAAGACATTATTATATGCTTTCTACTTATGTACATTTGTGGCGTCGGCAGACACACAGCAAACAGGGAGAAATACAGAAAAAACATTTGATTTCATTCAGTGCGCTACCACGTGGTGGCATTGCTACTTTTTTTGTTGTTTTGCTTTTCCTGCGCCTCAGCCATCATCATACAGAATTCAATCAAATACAAAACTTTGAAATCATGGCCAACACATCATCATCGGCATCATCGCATCTTTCCATCCAGACTCACCAGTCACCACCTCACCATCACGATTCCCGGTCGTCATCACAACCGACTGACAACAAATAAAGGGCTCCTCTGCCTTGACTACACTCGCAGCTTGTAGGCTTCATCACTATGCAACAGAGTACCTACAGAGATAGTGATTGGATGGCTATGAAGTCGGAGATACTTTCGTGTCGGTGTTATCTCCTCCGCGCTATGATGGTGTGTTAGCAGAAGCATAATACATAGGTAACAGTACCTAGTGGCTGAATTTTATTCGCTCACTTTAGTGTTTGGTAAAAACTGATTAGAGGGTTGGAAGTTGTCTCTTTTATTCGTTTCTCCTTGGTGCTGCTTGCTGAGTTGGCCGACTTAACAAAACTGATACCTAATTTGCCATTTTATTTATTGATTTCGTCGTCTGTCGGTCCTCGGTCCAACTCTTCACCATTTCGTTGCTCGCAGAGAGAACTGAATCGAGATTTGAAATTGAGAGCCACCACCGAATACCGAATAAATTATAATAAAAATAAAGAGAAACATGTGCTGCTCAAAAACGCACAAAATATAAGAAGGAAATCAGCGCCAATAGCACACGAAATAAGGCAAAAGAACCATTTTACTTAGGAAGCCCCATATCACGAGTGAAAACGACACAAAATACAATTTACTCTCTCAAATGACAGTATAGTTGTTGTTCGTTGGGGTGACGTGTGTGGATGTTTTGTTCTTTTTGTTCATTTTGGTGTAATTGACCGAAACAACATCGTCATTATCATCATCACCACGTGGTCAATATGGTAACAACCGATTTAGGCAAAGCCATATACATAATATTGATAAGGAATTGCATGAGCATTGAAAATATACAGTAGTCTGATTTGGAAAGAGTGCGTGTGCTGTACGAGTGACAGAGTTAGAGAGCAAAATGGTAAGCGCCGATAGTCATGTAAATTCGGTCAAGGGTTTATCTAGCCTAGGGCCAAATTTGACGCAGCGAACTCATCAGTTTCATGATAGCCATAGCATTAACATTGTGCAAGCAAGAAATTTTTGTTTGTAAATGTCTTCATTGGGGGTTTTTGTTGGCATATTCGAATATCTCGCTGTAAACAAAATATGACAGGTCGATTATTAATTGGTATAAAGATGACAAGATTTTAAATTTGAAATTTCACAATCACATAGCGAAATAGTTGTTTACATAAAAACAACAAAACTACTCAATCTGACATTAAGCAAGTGTAAATTGAGACTCTTTTTTCGTGTTAAGAATTATCCTGGAATTTCACTTTTTCCTTCAATGAAATATAGACAGCAAATAAGAAAGAGTACTCCTTCCAGATTAATACAATTAATACAATTATTTTCTTTAATCAAAAAAGCTATGACTTCACGTTCTGACATTATATACCTACCTATCCTATACAATGCTAGCGACCTCGGCTTTCGAGAATCTAAAATAAATGCCTTAAACTACTACCAGGGCAAATATCGGAAAGTTGGTCGAGTAGTTGATATCACTTGAAAAGCACTGATCTTTTTGACGTTTGACAGTTGTAAATTAATATTCATAATAGACATCTTACCTTTAGCAAAAAACACATTAAATAGATTTATATAATTCAACAAACTTTTACAGACTTTAAGGATTTCAAAAATATTTCACAATGCATACATTTAAAAAGTAAAATTAATTTTTTATTCATTCATTTTCAATGGCTCTCTTACCCATGAAGTGGATCGCGTGTGTAGGTTGCTCAAGTGGACCCCTCAATAACTCTCGATTCTCCGCCATCGACTCTAAATTATCCAATGGAGAGATTATGAACTTGATCTAACCATCTCATCATGGGCCTCGTTTACCTAGACCTAGAGGATGCCATAGCATGTCTTTCAAGACATTTTGGCCTATGTATGGCCGCACTTGCTGCATTGCTAATCGAATCTAACCTAACATTTGTTCTCTCAGAGATGTGTCGACGTGTAATTACTAACTTATTTAAAGTGCACTAAAATATTTTTTTGTATACATTTATAAGTGCTACAAACTAAACACATTCATTTTACAATAATTGTGATGAAATGTTCTTGCAATTTACTTGGTAAATCAATTTTTGGGCAATAAGAACAATAGACGTGACTTTATGAATGCACGAATTCAATGGGGTACGACCATAAACTTTTGTTGAACATGAGAAACGAAGATCCCTTTCAAATTAATATGTCAAACTCTTGCGTTCATTTTTATATCATATTTCTGTCAAATATAGCAACAGATGGGAAATGTTACAGCCAATTTAAATAATACGCAAACACGATAGCTGATGCGAATCGTCACCTCTTCCTAAAACAGTTTTCTACTTAAATGTCAATCAAGCTTTATTTCAAACAAATTCCGATTGTATGGTTTTGGCAAAATAATGAGGAAGTTAAATATGTATTTATAGACGGCTTGTTTGAACCACTGAAAGCTTCCATGTGACAAAACAAAAGGGCATTTTTAGCGGATCTCTAACCTTTGGATGCGTCTGGCAAGGACTTGGCGACACGTGAAACGTCTTGGACTTAATATTCGTTATCAAGGAGTTTTTCTCTAAAATCTAAAATAAAAATTAAGTGGTTGCATTAATTATTCAAAATTGGAATTTTTAATGCATTTCCACTGCGTCTGGCAGGACTTTGGCGACACCTAAAACGTCTTGGATACATGTATTTGTACTGAGGGGACCATTCTCTACTATTTGGTAGTAGATTCAAGCGGTTGCATCAATTTATTCCTTTTGTGAATCATAGCGCATTTTTAATATGCAGTTGCATGCTTTAGCTGCCATTAAGCGCTGCCAGACGGGCATATTTGAAATCTTGGGCATCAGAGGAACGTATTTATGTAAAATTCATCCGGTTGCCTTTCACGTCAAAAATGTACTGCGGGCTCAGACTATATGTACATATATGAAAAATTTCACTGTCCGCGGTTTTTAGTGTCTAGGCTAACTTTTACTGAGTCACAATGGCGAAAATTTATATATAAAATTACCTATTGTGACCTTCAAAATATTTAAGTTAAAGGTTAAAAATGATTATTGGTAACGCCCTGTGAGTTCATAAAATGTAACCTTGACACTAAAAAGGTGCAAAATTATTGTTTAATTGAAAAATATAGTCAAAGCAATGCTACAGACTTTTTTGTCTAACGGCGAATTAGTTATACAATACCATAAGCAAAAATTAATCGACAACTACTACCTACGTATCGAGTGGAGTGCCAATAGCCAATCGAAAATGGCATTAAAGGCCTAAAAGTGGTTGCATGTAGAACTTCATCGAAAACGGCCTTTAACTTACATCTTAGGGCCACTTGCACCAAGTCATTGGATTAAGGACCCAAATTTTATAAATAGTTTTTAATGAAAATGTGGTTACGTCACGTTGATTACGTAGCCGTTACACCGAACATCGTTACACGTCAGTCAGTACAAAATCAAGGGCCGATTGTTTTTTTAAACACACCAATAATCAAGGAAGTTAAATATTTATGTATGTACATACTTGCAAACCTTACATGTAAACGTGTACAATTTACATATCAGACATTTAAGTGATTGTGTTCAGCTATAATATGTCATTGTCATCTTCGTCAATTACTCTATCTACCTATAGGTACTACCTAATTTGACAACAAATCAAGCTAAATGAAGTTGGTAGAAAGATGATCAAACTAAGCATTTTATAGGTAAATGAACAAAACAATGTCAAATGAAAATTAAAAAAGTAGGTACTCACCGTTGCTGGTTGATTCATAGTCAATTGTTGTTGCTGTTGTTGTTGCTGCTGTTGCTGCTGCTGTTGCTGTTGTTGAGCCTGCTGCTGTTGCTGCTGCTGTTGTTGTTGCTGTTGCTGCTGTTGTTGCTGCTGCTGATTCTGTTGATGCTGTTGCAATGCATTTGCATCAATTTGCCCTTGATTAGCTGCGGAATACCACCACTGAGAGCCTGGTACAGCAGCTGCAGCAGCTGCCATATTTAGACGATAATCATAGCCAGTGCTGCCAGCATTTGATGTGGCAACAACTTGTGCCATTGTCGTAGCAGGATTTTGAAAACTGCTTGCCATTTTATAGGAGAACAACTGTTGTGTCGCTACTCCCGACGTTGTGCTACAGTTATTACGTGACGCATCATTATGCGCCTGCTGCTGATTCTGTTGTTGTTGAACGACAACTTGGTGCTGCAATTGCTGCTGCTGAACTTGCTGTTGCTGCTGTTGTTGCTGCTGCTGCTGCGCAGCTAATTGCTGTTGGTGATGTTGATTAATTAAATGTTGATGATGCAGGGTTTGTTGATCTTGTGTTGCAAGCGTAGCCGCTGCCGGCCACCAGACAGCATCGCCTGCTGCCTGTCGATTATCCCAAGCACCACGATGGTGCTCCGACATGTTTAATGAAATTTTTCTTCTTAATCAAAATCCGCAAACGAAAAAAAGGGCTATGCACTTTGGGGATTCTGTCATTTACCATACACACACTCAAAATATAGGCTAAAACGAACAGGAAGATTTTTTTTTTTATTTTTTTTTTTTTTTTTAAATTAGGTTTGCTGTCAGGGATTTAGTACGCGCGTTTCTTTTTTCTTTTCCACGAGATCGGTTTAACGATTAAAAAACAGAGACTTCGAAGACTTTTAGGAAAACTTTAAATTCAAAAAATTGGAAGATACTAATATTTGTACACTCACTCCCAAATTAAAGGAAGAACAACCAAGGGATGAACAATAATTAAAAAAGAAAACTACTCAGCTTGCCGTTAAAATTAACTTATCTACCACCACCATAAGCGTTACTACTGCTGCTGCTGCTTCTACTCCGGCTGCTTTCCCTCCTCTTCTTTCTTCTTCCTCTTTTTCTTCACTACTACAACGGCGGAGTGCTGCTACTCCTGCTCTTTGTCGATTTCGTCGTGGTACACTCTTTTGCATTGCAAAGTTGCCAAAATCACTCAGAAAACATTTCTTTTAATTTTTGTTTAATTGAATTAAAATTTTAAATTGCAAGACGCACGCGGCGAATTTTTTAACCCGACAACCGTGTATCCATTTAAAGAAATAAAACAATTTAAAAAAAATAAAATAAATATTTCAAATTATTTTTACAGCAAATTATCCCTTTTGAAACAACAAAATGTCGTTGGACATGCTTTCTCCTTCTTTGTGGAAATTTTTTTAAAACAAAAGAGACGCTATAGCGCTAGCCCTTGGCCACTAATACACTTGTGTATACACTTTCTGTATATAAATATATACGCATATATATATAGAATGTCGTGTAAAAAGAAAAAACAAGAAAACGACACGAAAAAACAAGCAGTACCCAACTGTGGTGGTGTGTTCCCCTCTCTCACTTCGTCGTTGGCGACGACGATGACAACGTATATACGTCAGAAAATGTATGTAGATTTATATATATTTATGTATATGGATGCTCCTATATAAGAGTGATATATAGAACTACCACCGTTCGCCCAGTAATTGAACACACTCACACTCTGTCAAATTATCTATTCTCTTGTATGCAGCGTACCAGCGCTACGCCACCACCAGCCAACCGAAGAAGATAACGTACCAGATAAAAACTTTAAAAAACTCAATTCTTATTTGGAACTAACTTTAGCAACAAAAAATATTGCGAAAACTTTTTTAATTAATTTTTGTTTTATTCCGATTGCGACACATCACTTTGAAGTTTAAACACAGAAAATGTTTTTTGCGGAACACATCCATAGGCTGCATTCACCGAATCAAACGAAGAACAGAAAAAAAAATCAATATAACCTCTTAACAGAAATGTCATGGAATCCGAATGCTTTTTTCTATTTAAAAAAAATGTAAACACGAGAAATGCGTTTTTGTTTTGATTTGGACGAGATTACCGATGTTGCGGCAACACGATAAATAAAAATATAATGCGAGAGAACGAAAGAAAAAAAAACCAAATACGTACATCAAATACACTTTGAAGTAATTAAATTCATTATAGTAAACATCGTGTTGTCGTTAAAACACGGGCTGCTGCTCTCTAACACGCGGTCTCTGATTATGGATCCACTTTTTTTTTTGTTTCCTTTTGCTGAATTCAAATACTAGGTTGGCTACTCTCGTTTGCTGACTTAACTATGGCAGCAAATAACCATAATATAATATAAAATAGCAGTGCGGCGCGGTGGCAAAATAGCCGTATGTTCATGGGAAAAAAGTGCGCGCGATTGCTCTCATAATCTGGCCATCTCTCTCTTGTTTTTGACCCCCTTCATTGGTTGGCATTTGTAATAGTAGACTTTCTCTCTCTTCTACTTGTCAGCTTTTTTTTCCCTCGATGAAACTCGAAAAACTCGATTTTTGTAAAAATTCAGCCAAATGTCCCCCGTTACAGATTTCCACTCAGAAAAAATATCTCAATTTTTCTCACCTGAAATTTGGCAACAATGAATATGCAGCCAAGGGAATCGGCAGAGAGACAGAGAAAAAGACTGAACTAAAACAGAATGGTACTTATGGCGTATATAGACTCTGCTGCCCTCACTCACACACATAGTGTAGATTCAATTTCGACCGGTTTCCAAGGCTGTTGGTATAAGAGGGACGCGCTATGCATACACTCAAATGCGAAGCAGCAGATGGAAGAGGAAAAGTAGAAAAACTACCGAGTTAGATACGGGTTTGGGTTGGTGTGTGAATGCAGCCAAGTGAAAAATATACTGCGCTGGCAAAACACGAATATACTTAACTGGCTGCTGCCTTTATATAGAAATATATGTGCGAGTGTGCAACATTTTTCGATTTGCTTTCCTTCTTTTCCTTTTGAACGCTGCGCAATTCGACAAGTATCTTTGTCTTTTGCTTTCCGCTTCGATTTTTCCAGAAAGCGAGGTGAACGAATTTTATCTACATATACATATGCAGCCATTTAATATGAGTGTTGTGCAGTAGGTACACAGCAGAACAAAAGTGTTGCAGATTGAACTTTAATTTTTGAAATTTTCAGTACTTAATCGTACTACGGCAGAAACGGAACGTTTGAAAAAGTGGTCTACTAAGTAATGGAGTCCTCCAAATTGAAACAACAAAGTGAAAGGAAAAGGGGTACAACAAAGAAAATTATTATATTTAGATAGAAAAAGTGCAAAATGTTAACGTAACGCCAATAATGACAATTGCAATTTTATGTGTTAAAAATCAGAGTGGCTGAATTGACATAGTATTGGGTGGTTAATGTGATAAGGGGTAAAACAAAGATTGGTCATAATATCTAACTAAAATGGATACGTCATAACTTTATTCGAAATGGGTTGTCAGGAAATTAGAAGAAAAACGATGACTTCCTACAGAGGTTGTGCTAAGTGTATTCATAATGGGTATACTTTTATTCATACACACGTGACAGAAAGATGGTGATTGCTGTTAAAATCAAAATGTGATTTCCCCCGACGGCCTGTGGGCTAAGTGCAGTTGTAAGTTGACATTTCAACATGCATTACCTATGGTAAAACACAATTAAAAAACGATTAGTGGGTACGTACACGTATACAGTCCAAAACGGATGTAATAAAAGTCTGAAATGCACAAAATTTGTTTTTATTTGCTCTTATACCTTATACGAAATCCGCATATAAGAAAGAAACAAACTTTCGGATCTAAGAATAATTTATTATACATCCATACACGATTTGGTACTTGTTTGTTGAGCTTTGGTTAATTTATTGATCAATTGTAATCAACGATTGATATTTTGTTTGTTGACCTTTTTTTACTACCCCATCAACTTTAATATTCACCACTTGATTCACATACATATTATTTGACACTTGAATCTGATGGGAAATGTCACAAGGTTACTCTTCTGATTGCATATGCATAAATATGTCAAAGTTCCTTACGTCGCGTCGTGTACATCGATATTGTAAATCGTGAGTTGCTCTTAGCAAAACGGCCTAAGGGAGAACCACAACGGAATTGTATTAGAGTTAACCAGCTTAAGCCAATATACGATTATATTTGTTATAATCCAATTTGCGTTTTATTTAATTACAATTACTTCTTAACACTAAAATTGATAATTCATGTTAATAGTTAATATGTACTGCAAATATAATACAGGTTGGACTTGTCAGGTCGGCGGCCAAAGTAGAAGTGCCATCACTGACAGTGCCTACGTTATATTAACCCGCTAGATGACTAGCGGCATGCCAAACTCCATACAAAAATAAACTGACATTTCACAATATGTGCTAGAGTTCTAACGCAAATGCTTAAATGTCAGTTTTTTTATATGGAGTTTGACATGCCGCTAGTCATCTAGCGGCAATGTCAGTATGACACTTGATGTCGCTGAGATACAGGGTGTATCACTATAGGATTAGTGGCATATTTTAAGTGTTTCGATAGAATTTGAGTGGATTTTTGTGATGGAACTAGTGTCAGATCCGTCCACCAAGTAAATTTGTTGTTTTAAAAATGACTTCCAATTTTTTGGAACTAGTTACTCGGTATGTATTTACTTTATTTTTAGTTAGGTTAGGTCACAATACGGTATGTTAAATTAGCTCAACATCCAATTGCCATTCGCTACACTCGTTGAGAAGTTTTTTTTTTTTTTTTTTTTTTTTTTTTCAAAATTTTAGCTTTATAAGTCTTACCGTTTGGGTTAGGCGTTGATTACTAGGCACCAATCAGTTAGAAATGGCGAATTGTTTTACATGTGAGGATTAGCTTTGTTTGATTCTATCTCTAGCAGGGTATTCGTTTGGGTTCCAGGCATTGTAAAGGCCCCGACCCATAGAATCGGTCTCATCTGTTGCGGCAACGTATTCGACTGACAGATTGATAGAATACACAGCAGCTTGTGGAAGCAACGTACGTGCCGGATGTGACGGATAAAGTAGATTGGTAGAAATATTAAAATAATAAGAGAATCTATAAAATGCTGTAGATAACAGTTAAATCAAATTAATTTTGTGGATATTTTCGATTTTAATAGATTGCAAAAATTGTTTTAAGGATTCCAATAGCGGACTGCGGTGACGGATTCTATGTGACGGTTCGAATACGTCAATCCGTCGACGCAACGGATGCGACATGGGTTGGGCCCTTAAGTCCCAAAAAAATCCAACACAAACGAATGTGGTGACGAACTACCATGGCGTTATATGGACCTGGTGCGCGAACTAATCGTGCGTCAAAGAGCCAAATCAGGTAGCACAGGTGCAGAAAGAAATAGATGTGTGTGTTACCAACTTCAAAACGTCAAACTGAATACAAAATATAGGTATAAATTTAGATTGTTGTTTCAAAGAGCCTTCGTTGTTCACTTAAATTGTGTAAATTGATCAGCTGGAAAGAACTGGTAGAAGCGTTATGAGATTGGATGAAGATATGGATTTCCGCATACCCAATTTTAAGTATTAACGCGAGCCCAAATATTTGAGCATGTGAACTATTTTTTGATGCGAGCTCAACGAAGGGAGACTTTATTGGAGATCTATTCAATTGTGCCAAAGCTGATAATTGCTCTTTGTAATTGAAGACATTGGCAATAGTAGAAATAGGGGGCATACTGAAAACTTGACTTATGACAACCAAATTTTGTCCTAGATTTTCCATGTACGCAAATAGGTAGGTACTAAATGTTGATTACACTTTTCTTTCGCCAGTCATACAATCGAAATGTCAACTCCGTACGCAATCGAAAAATTGACTAAATTTATGGAATATGGACGTCGAATGTGCAAGTTGGAAGTTATTCAATTTATATACAGCATCACTATAATTTTCCCGCCCGTTAATGATTAAGAAAATTATATTATTTACTTAGTCATTTAGCAATTAGCAAACTTAATTAAAATAGTCAATACATCAACAGATATTACGCATCCCGCGAGTCATAAGAATACTGTTTTCAGTTTTTTTTTCTACTTTATTTTTGAGAAGAGGTCATACCTACTCATCGAAATTAGCTTACTCATCGATTATACAAGATGCAAAGCTTGAAGAAAGAGCAAAAAAAAAAAAGTGGAAAGTTACAAAAGGTGATCAGTTGGTGAAGGAACTATGTATGAGATCTCACTTCAAATAGGTAACCTATACATTATTATGTATGAGTCAGGTGCTGATGTGTTTTTCATTTGAAAAACACGTGCAGCATGGATACACAAAAATTTAAAAGAAAAAAAAACCTATCTATTTAAATTAGATCAAGGCCTGCGATCAAAGAGAAAGTAGATATTCAGACAAATAACTGACAGATTATATTTAATTAAACACCCCTTATATGCATGTGGTATATAATTTCTGACAATTGAATTGTAATGAATTTTTGCCTTCAGGGGGGGCGCACTTTCGCGGGCATAATATTATGATTTTCAATTATTTAAAAGTCATAACACGGGCATTGTGTTCTCCGTGAATAAAAAATATGTAAGAGTATTTTTCTAGGCTTGAGAAGTTTTTTCAAAACAGTTGTTCTCTCGGATGTTTTTGAGACGTTCGCGAGAGATGGCGCAGTGGAAAAAACCTTAAGATGCAATTTGTGTTTTTCCGGGGATATAACTTGGGACCCCTCGCACAGTAGTTCAGCACACTAACCACTGAGCCACTGCGACCACTGAACCAAATGTATGGATCTTAATTATTGGTTTGAAATTTGTGAGTGGCGTTTTAACTATCAGCCAATGCTTTTATGAATACATACTCGACAAAACAGATGTAAACTAGCCGTCGCTGTTTTAACACAAGTGTTTGACAGTTTGGCACCGTGATGACAAATATCTGTAAGCCAGCCAGAGACAAAATTTCGTAAATGCTTTACATATTCTCATTAATACAGTGGAGGTCCATTGTAATTTTACTAGTACATAGTTACTTGTCAGATAACTTTACACAGCCAAATTTAATAAGTTTGCTATTTGTATTTGTACATGCAAGACCGTTTCAATATGGTCGACATTGGATGCGAATCCTTAGTTAGCACATACAGTTACTTCCCCACCAACCAATGATCATAAAAGCATGATAGAGATTCACCAGCTGACAACATGTCCTATTAAAAGGGAAGGCCAAAGAGGAGTAGGAGTATTGAATAAGAAGAAAACACATTTTTTAATTGTCTTTAAAATGCAAAGCTGGCTAAACTTTACCCCTGTAAAACGTACAAATTAGCGTTGTAACTTACAATTCCAGTCAAATTGCGACAACTATGGTGACGCTTGATTTTACGATTAAGGCCGTGCGCTAAGTGATTTTCTGAGACTATCGTGGTGGAAAATATATTTTTTAGCTGTCAAAAAATTATTATTCTTCGGGAGCAGATAATAATTTATCCTACAGGCTCATTCTTTTTCTTTATTGAAACATTTAATTTAATTGATTAAAATATTGAAATTGGACAAATCTTGTTTAAAGGCCGTGTGCCTATTGGGCTAAAAAATTATCCTCGGATAATATTCTAATATCGCTGTGGAAAACAAATTATTAACTGTCAAAAAATTATCCAATAGGTGTCAGGAAGTTAATCGAGGTAGGTAGGTATTTAACGCAATTGACACAATGCAATAATAATCAACAAACTTGACTAAATTGAAGCAAACTGACGGAGAATGGTAAGGAAAGACTTGCCCGAAAATGACTTTTCGGCAGAGTTTGAAATTGTTCCCGCGACCGCTTGGAAGTCATATAGCTATGCCCTTCAAAGCGAGTAGATTATGTTAAAATTCGACGGAGTTTCAAACTTTTCCCGGGAGCGATTGAAATCAAATATGTATGTTCGTCAAAACGAGTGATTATGTTAAAATTCGACAATAAAATCCCAGCTTTAATTAACGTAGTTTTTTATACGACTGAAAGGAGTAAAATTTAAAATTACTACGCAGAAAGGTAAGTACAAAAAAAGGCAAAGCCAGTAGGTTAGGTACTCATTGGCAACACTTCCCATCCTATGTATTTTCAATTTCCACTACATATCCTTTTCAACTCCTCCTCCGCCTTTCCACATTATATGAACAGACTGATTAACTAGGGTTCGCAACACAAGGCAAACGTGACATCAGACCAGAGCGAATAAATAAAATAAGAAGAAACCCAAAGATATTAATCAAATAACCAACGAGCCAATAACAACCGGTCCGTTTGCTTTCCGCTCGCAATCGCAATCGTAGAAAACTCCTTTTGAACAAAAAAACTGCATGTTCACTTTTTACAGTTCTGCCAGTCAGAATGTCGATATGGGGTGTAAAACCTCCCAAACATTTTGAAAATCTTGCAAATAATAATCTGCATCAACACGAGACCATACGAGACTTCTCAGAAAATCTCAACGTACGTCTCGAATCGTTCTCCGACTCCGATTGTCTGAACACCAACTCTCACCGGTCTCATATCTCCCACATGGGATTCTACACTAGGGAAAAAAATTGGCGCGAAATATAATTCCAACATCAAATCATATTACCAACGACTCTATAAAATAAAAAATATAAATAAAAAAAAAATACACAAGACGAAAAGCTAAAAGATATGGCGGCGTAGCGTGTACTGTACCTTTCCGTAGTACACATAATTTTCTAACCAAAAAAAAAAACAAGAGCAATAGAAAGAGAAAGAGATATATGTCCCAGGCGATGAGAGCAAATTCCGTGAGAAAATTACAATTTTCGACGGGATTTGTACATAATTGCAAGGCAAGCCTTTTTTTCTGCTTATTACACAATAATTTTTTAATTAAATGGTAGATATAAGTGAATTAAAAATTTAGGTTTTTAATTTCATCACCAACCAGATCCAGCCAGACGAAAAAACAAACATTCCTCTCTTGAGGAGAATATACTCTTATATACTTTGCACAAAACCCACACCAAAGCATAAAAAATAAAAACAAAAATAAACATCGAAACGAACAATCTTCCTTTGTATGTGTTCCGATTAATATTGGTTAATTTTGTTTCGAAAAATACTGCTAAATTAGGGGAAAGTCTCCAAATTGAATGAAAATATCAAAAATTCGTTAAATTTCCTGTAGAAAAATAATCGAGCCCGAATGCTTTTGTTTTTGCGACGATTCCTAAAAATAACTATCATAAGCCATGCGATGTTTTATTTTTCTCTCGAGTAAGCATCCGCCATTTATTTTGTATGTGTATATTTTTGTGAAGAAAATATTTTGGTTGGTATCCATTGTTTTGGTCGATTTTTTATTACATATTTGATTTGCAGACATTTTCATTTAGCTTTTTTTTTCTTTTAATTAAAATTGTTTTTTCTTATTTATTTCGCGGTTGTACTTTTTTTCTTTTTAAACATGTCGGAGTGGTTATTTTTTGTAGCCAGATGCCGCTTCGCTTGCACACACACTTTTCTTTTCAACAAACAAAGTTTATATTATTAAGTAAAAAGCGAAAACAAAACATACTACAAAAATATAAAAATAAAAATTGTTGTTCACATTGCATCACATCAAATATGTGAAATAGAAAAAAAAATGTAGGTACTCCCACAAAACATTAATTCGAAAAGATTTGTAATTTGGTGCACTTTAAAATTTGATTGTTAAAAATTATACTCCGATTAACGGACCGCCGCCGCCGCCCTCACCCACAAAAATAGGCGTGGCGGCTAGCCGTTTTGCGTTCACAAAAAAAATTCCATTTAACACTAGTGTCTAGTGTGCATTTCCAATAAGTTTCGCGAACAAATTCCCACAAAACGTTGACACAAATAATATAGGAACTCGCAGTGAACAACAAAAATAGGAAAAAACGAAACAAATAATACAAGACCAAGGAAATATGAAAGAAAAAGAAAAATAATAAACTTACCTGAATCTGATGAAAATGCTCCATGTAGGTAACCAAATAATGTATACGGCCAACGAGACGAAGAATACGGCAGCTTGTGCTTCAGCAAATTGTATGAGAACTCCCCACACTACTCTTTTGTGTCGTGTCTCGTGTGTATTTCTGTGATACACACACAGTCGCGCGACGAAAAACCACACGAGAAAAAAAAAACAACTTGACGCTATTCGAAAGCAGAAATAAGAAAATTCAACGCTAAAGAGAACGCAAAAAGAGAGAAACCGCACACGATTTTTTTTTTTTATTCTATATGGCAGCCAATCAAAGAGAAATGCCTGCTCGTTCAAATATTATTACACAAACAATTTTTGCTGTCACACTGGTGAAAATTGAAAATCTTTGTTGAACAAGAACGCACTACGACGAGGATACTATGAGGACAACTGTATTCGACGGAGTTTGTTCCACAATGCGAGAGTGGAGAGCAACGATGCCGTGTATACGTGTTCAGAAAACCAAACCTTTGCCAAACTATGTTGTTGTTGTTGCTTCTATTGTACATATGTGCGTTGAGGTGGCGTTAGGTGTTCTCGCTTTGATGGTGTGTGCAAGTTTTGGGGATGGTTTTGTTTTTTTTTTTTTTTTCGAATTGGAAGATTTCTGTCCGCTTGCTAGATACACAAACACACTATGAACAATGAACTGTATATGAGAGATGGGTTCCGGGGGAAAAAAAATTGCGCGCCTTTCTCTTTTTGTTCTGCGGTCCGTCGTATAGTATTGATTTTTGTCGATTTTAAGAAAATGACAATTTTCAATTTTTGGGTTTTCCGATAGGAATTCACTTAATTTAATGGAAACTCACGGTTTTACAATCCGAAAGTGATTCGTTTTTTGGAATTTTTCGATGGAAAATTGATGTCTTCTTATTGTTAGAGGAAGTATATTATATGGCTGAACTTAAGTTGGACGAAGCGAAAAACACATCTCTTCTCCTGTATAACGTCGTTTCAAACGAATGCTGATAAAGCTAAACATTTGTCTGAGGGGGACAGATATGCATGCGTCGGCGAAGTTTATATGCGCAGTAGTGTATTTCCCACGTTCAGGTGACTGGACGAAGACAACTTGGTACACTAATGTCAGTGTTTCAGATGAATTTTGTGATTGAGTGAAATGTTTTGCGAATATGGGGAAAGAAAATTAATAATAATAAGGGTACCTATTCACTTAAACGCGAAAAAGCCTTATAAACTGCGTAAACTGCAGAGATTTGACCACCTCGTAAATCAACTGTCAGATTTTGTATAGAGAATAGTTTACGCAGACATCATAATTTTCCGCGACGATTTAGGCTCGGAAATCAACCGCGGAAAATTACGCAAAAAATTACAAATGTTAAGGCTGCGGTTCCGGTGCCAGCGAATGTAAGCGAATTTTACTCGCGCGAATTTGCAAAGTTCGCTGAAATCATTTAAAAGTACGCATTTCCTATGTTGTGGTTCGAGTGCACAACATTTATTCGCGCGAACACAACATAGGAAATGCATACTAAAATGATTTTAGCGAACTTTGCGAATTCGCGCGAGTAAAATTCGCTTACATTCGCTGGCACCGGAACCGCAGCCTAAACTTTGACAGACAGACAACACGAAATTGCCAAAATAGGGTGCTTTTTCCTATCTTCAAGAAAAGTGGTCAAATGGTATATTATCACGTTAGTGGTATTTTTAGCGTATTAGAAACGCGTTAATGAGCTGTGGTTAAGTTAAGATTAGAGTATAAGAAGTACGGTTTTCGTAGGGAGAAAAGCACCAATGTTTGGGAGTATAGAACACGAGTAGAATAAAAAAATAAATAAATAGGTGGCGCTTATTCCATCATGGGTGGCGCAACAGGCACCCGTTCGTTTTCACTAAACCTGTCTCTATCATATCTGTGGCAATAGACAGAAACTGCTATGGTCGAAACGAAAACGTTCGATCATTTTCGTCTTACATAATCTGGCCCCTGGCTTCTCGCAACCATTCGTTTGTGTGAGTTTTTATTTTTGCTGAGTCCGAACGGCTGAATTGAGAAGCTTTTTCAGGACAGTTATACTCTCGGATGTTTGTCACACATTCGCGAGAGGTGGTGTAGTAGAAAACCCTTAAGATGTAATTTGTGTTTTTCAATACACACTAACTACTGCGCTACTGCGCCCACATTTTGTAGATTAGTTTTACAAAAAAACTATGGAGTGTACTGCCCGAGTACGGAATTGGCGGTTTTCTCTCGGGCGCCAATCTTTATCATGGGATCTACGGAAACGTTTAAATAACTGGGGGTCTTATTATAACAATTACAATTACAATTCGTGAGCCAATAATAATATTATACATATTTTTGCGACAAATCATGCTGCAAAAATGTCCTCACCAAGGTGAATATATTATTGGGGAATGAATTAATAAAGTTTAATCAAAGTTGTGCTTTTCGTCCTTAACCACCTTAAAGTTAGATCTGTCTATAGTGACATTCTGTCCGAGACGTCGGTGTTGGGTGTCCTTTCTTGATGACAGCATATACTTTGTCTTGCTCTCGTAACTATTGGTTATGGTGTTCTAAATGAGAAACTTATTTTGGCAGATTGTACCCGTGATCTAATTGTTTCGGTCAGTGTACTTATGTACCAAAATCGAATGACCATAGGCACAAACACTGAGTCAAAGAAAGATATTAAGCTCGTATAAATTGGGGACTTTTGAAAGATCAACTGATGCTACAGATTTTGATTTAAGATTTCTACATAACATAAAAGACATTTTAATTACACTTGTTTGGATTGACCTACACAATATTTACTTGTCACACAATAATTCTAACACATCCCGAGACTATTGATTAGAAAACTCTTTTCCGCATTGTAACAAAAAAAAATTATCTAAAAGCACGTTCTCCCACCGACATTAAACTATTTCACAAAGCGAAGCAGTATATCTAAGTAGGTATATTTAAGTATTTGCTTTTAAAAATTCACGCGGATCAAAAACAAATGTTTTTTTTTCCTATCGGAAACGACATGACATTTTTTTACGTCGCACCAGTAGATACCGGAAAATTTCTGTCGAACATTGCGAGATGGTTTATGAACACAACTTCTCATGACTTTTGCTTTTGACGTTAAAAATTTATTGGTGCAGCAATTACGACTGAACAATTTCCAATCATGTCGAATATTTTCGTTAGATTTCTTCGCTATCCACAAATAATTTATCCAACATGTAGATGCTTATCAACTGTGTAAGTATATAGCAATTTTTATTTTGTACAATGACCAAATGACACTTCCTCAATTGGCAGATTTTCTCAACGAAATTTAATGCTTTCCGCTCGTGCTGTTGCACCAATGGGTCACAAATTATTGCTCCAACAATCGGCAATTTCAGTCTGCAATCGTCGTTCCATGTTCATTCAGACACAGGATACACCAAATCCAGACAGTTTAAAATTCTGTCCTGGTGTAGCTGTGCTCGGAAAAGGCAATACAATGGATTTTCCAACTTCCCAATCGGCCTATTGTAGTCCTCTGGGTGAGTCGCAGTGAAATGATCTATAAACTCTAATAATCAAAATGTATCTTCAGCCAAACTGCTTTTCCGCATTGAGGGTGTACGATCAGTGTTCTTTGGCGGTGATTTCATTACAATCTCTAAATTGGAAGACGCTGAATGGAGTGTTATAAAACCCGAGGTGTTTGCTGTAATTATGGATTTCTTTGCGAGTTCCTTGCCTATTCTAACAGAATCAAAGCCAAATTCCGATACACAAATCAATGAGGACGACGACGATACTGTGATGATGATCAAGGAATTGTTGGATAGTAAGATTCGACCAACAGTTCAGGAGGATGGCGGAGATATTATTTTCATGGGCTATGATGCTGGCGTTGTGAAACTAAAAATGCAGGTATATCGGTTATTGTCATATTTTCACAATAAGGCAGGAATTGAAATTGTGTTACTCTCTAGGGTTCATGCTCATCCTGTCCCAGTTCTATTGTGACTCTGAAGAATGGCGTACAAAATATGTTGCAGTTTTATATTCCTGAAGTTACGGAAGTAGAACAAGTTTTTGATGAATCTGATAAAATTGCGGATAAGGAGTTTGAACGATTAGAGGCAGCTCTCAAACAAAAGGAGAAGGAAATGGAAAAGAATACATAGACGTGAGTTCTTCTGATTCACCCTATGGTGGTGTGAATGAATTGTAATATTAATTTGTTAAAATAGTCATATAAACATAGAATGTTGTAAACTGCGATTTTAGTTGTCGGAATTTATTGATTATTATTAGTTTTAAGATGCATTTCTTTCAGAAACTATTACATTCTTTGCTATCCACCTGGATGACTTGTTTATATATTTTGCCGTCAGACCGGCCACAGTACTCCGTAGTGAAGAAAACAACCTCAGTTTTCAAACGACTAACCAAAAGCACAACACTAGTGCATTCACCGACAAAGTTTCAGTTGCCCCCAAAAAACGTATGACTTGTGAATGTTTTCTTAAATCTATATTTTGTCAGACAAACGAAAAGTTAGGCCTTCAAAGTCTCCTCCATGACTTCTAGTCTTCGCTTCCGCCCACTTTGATTGTTTTCACTTGCTTTTGTGGGCAGTGTACACTTTTCAATACACTCCCAGCAATCTGAAATGCACTCATCGCGAAACTCCTGACATAGATTGTGCAACGAACAAATCGTCTCTAGCACCTTCCGCACCTCCCTCATGTCTTTAGCTTCGAGTGCGTAAAGCGTATTAAAACGTCTCATCATCTTGTTGAGAACTGAATCTGAAACCTCCTGAGCCTTCCGCAGGAGCTCATTGAATCTACTCTCATCACGGAAGCACTCTAGCTCGAATGGACGAATGAGATAGCGCCGAAGTGGGAAATTGTTGCCTCCAATTAAATAGCCACCCATAGGTACAGCAGCAGTTTCTCTCTCCAGCGTCTGTCCTATGGGACTGTCACTGAAATTGTAATTTGTCGCAAAGTCAACAAAGCAATCGATAATCTTTTGATCGCCATCGCATATTATTTGCAAAACCACGGAAGTTTCTTCATCTTGACTCTCCAGAAATATATCCAGCCGCTTGATAGCGATCAGTCCAAAGAGATTAGGAAAACATTTAAGACTGTCCATCTTCTGAAAGCTGGCCAAATGATTCTGTTGAGCACTGTGCGAGTTTGGCCATTTGATGAAGCTCTCATAATTGTCGGAAATAACACCCCAGAAGCTGCGAATGATAAGGTGACAAGCCTGTAGAGGGATCTTAAACCGTCGTGATATCTCCTCGAAATGCTCATCGGTTGCTAGTTTCCACAGACCCAATGAGAAAATAGTTTGGTTAGAGATGACAGTGTTGTTGGTGTAGAGAGGTTTAATCAACCCAGCAATTGATGTGTAGAGTTTCTACGAGGATGCAACGAGGATAAGGCATTTTTACGAAACTTGATATGAAAAAAACTTACCTGGAATGTGCTCTTACTTAGATGAAGATTACTTTCGAAAATATTTGTTGCTAGATCCTGTACTAGGTTGATTCGACCTGATGTAGGCTCTTCAGTCCTTTTAGACGATTTTGGAGCGACAGTATCATGTTCATTGGTTTCTGATACAGATTTTCGCTTGGTACTGTTTGATTTCTGCAAATGGTGGCGAAGGAAAAAATCAAATCCCTCATCGTCACTTTGCAATAGCGGCGGTAGGTTGTCTAAAGGATATGAGGGCAACGGACGTTTAAAGTTATTTCTTTGATCGAAACCAATGTCTTTTGCTAAAATCGTAGCGATATTGATTATCAATGCTTGTTCTTCCATCGTCCTGGAATCGTATCGAATTTTATCTATTAAAAAAGTGGTTGGTACCAGCAGCTGCCGGATAATAGTATTTTATACTTGGTGTGTTATTATTGGTATGTATCTTCCTAAAAATATCGATTTTTTTTAGTTTGTTTTCATTTTAACAGATTGAAAAATGGCTAACAGAATGTTAACTCAACATATCGTAAGAATATTCAAGTGACTCTATTAGCATATTGGCGTTCGCCATATTTGTGATCTTTGACGTCATAACGCACCATTCCCCATGATGAACTGAAAGTAGGAAAGTGATACCTACACAAACTATACTACTAGCGTCTCGCTCTAACAAATATGGTGCCCGATACGTACTGACGTCATTTATTATTTTTAAGGTACGTTCAGAATAGATGTGTTAGTTAGGTACCACATATCCACAAAACAAAATTACCTAGCCACAATCGCCAACGTGTTGCCGTCTTGCTTGAAGTAAATCTAAAATTATTTTCCACTGAACCAGAAAACTCCTCTATTTTTTGTTGTATAATTATAGTCCTATATACATTATATAACACAATCCACAAGCGGTCCCATTTTTTGAAATGCTTCCCCCTCATCTGACAAATCCTAGCAATTTTCGAAATTAGCTACCTAGTTTTTATTCTCGTATTTAAAAGAGTAATTTTTGTATGATAAATGACTAGTTACAATTGTGAAATATATTCTTGTGCTTAATTAAAGAAACGAATAGTAGGTAATTTTAAAAACAGAGAATAGGTACTTCTCGTTGTCGTCGTCTTCGCCTCCATTAAACGAATGTCAAATAAAAAGAGATGAAGTGAATTTAATAATATTTTATAGTGTTGCCAGACCAATGTTATCTGAATGACACTTTGTTATAAAACTGCAAAGCTTCGCTTACACAATGTTAACGGATTAAATTAATCTTAATTTCGCACTTAAGGCACCAACTACCAAGTGACAAAGAACAGAAACAGAATCCTATAAATTTGCAACAGAAACAGAATTAGGAACAGAATTTCAGTTTCAGTTGAGCTATCAGTTAAGCTTTTAGTTGTAATGTAAAAATTGAAGCGTTTAACTGCAACTGAAACTGATGCAATTCCCATAAGTTGTTAGTTCAATTGTCTTCAAAAAACCTTCGGTTGCTCACGAGTAAATTGAAAACTCAACTCAATACCGGACTGACCTCTAAATGCACTACTCTTTTTAGCTGAACTGACAACTGAACTGATAACTGATCGTCTGAATAGGTCCTTATGGGAATTCCATCAGTTTCAGTTAAACGGTTAAATTTTTGCATTTAGACATTAGTTTAACCGAAAGCTTAACTGATAGCTCAACTGAAACTGAAATGATCGTCTAAATGGGGCTTAATATGAACATACGGATACCTGAAATGCTGTTGAAATAAAAGATAAATGGCTGTTTATATCTATCTATAACGCCTCTAAAATGGATTTTGTTTTGACATCCTTCGAGAAATTTAATTGTTAATAAATTTGTTAATACATAATAGTTTCCTCGCAATATAATATAAACAATAATTGAAAGTTATGTGGTTTATTTAAATGTTCAACTGTTCTTAATGTTATCACATATCTTGTTACTTTCAGTTTTATGACATTCCATGGTCTCATGCATTTTCTTTATTTGCTGCTCTTGTGATGTTTTCAATTTCTGCAACCTTTCCATATACCTCCCTTCTAAAGCTTCCAGCAAGTTTTTGATTTCACTTTCATTTTTCCTTAAAGCTTCTTCGAATTCAGTTTTATATTCCTTTAGATATTTGTTGTTTTTATTCACACATTCTTGCATATCTTTTAATACATCGTCCACGTTTCGAATGTATTGCATGCAATTTTCACACACAAGTCTCACATTACCATTGGTTTCTAGGATACCAGCACTAAACTGGTCCAAACCACAGCATTTTAACGCAATATGGTACTGCTTTCCGCAAACGCCTTGACATCTCACACTAGATCCACCTCGAATCGCCAATTTGCATTGACTGCACTGCTCTGCCATGTTTACTTTGCAAGCAGGCCAATAAATTTGCTCATCTGTCTCTTGCTTAAGACTGGCTCATATAGCGATCTCGTAAGAGAACCCAATGCGCGCAAATTTGCGGCAATTGTCAAACAAAGGTGAAACAAAACATTTTTTACTTGTATTTAACTTATTTCACTTAAAATATAACTTCACTTCAATTAATTAGTCCTATCTATGCTTACAAGGCAATCCACTCAAAAGTAAAAGAACGATAAATTATCACTGTATTTTAACTTTTTATTCGCTCCGAAGTTTACAGCGCACCGCATTATCGAAACGTCAAAAAACTTCAGTTCTGATTTGTTTATGAAACACATTTGAGCACATAGCTGTCATATGGTTGTTTATTGATTCTAATTTATTAATTTAGTTTACCTTCGCTGTGCCAGAACAATAACTCTCGTCCACCACTCAACTGTTTGGTTGTTTATCCGTTTTTTTCTGTCAAATGTGACTGTAAAGTAATCACCTTTTTATTCAGTGTGCTCAGCTAATTTATTCTGAGCTCATAGAGCGCGCTCTGAACGTGTTCTGAACACTCTCTGAGCGAAAAAAGAAACACAAAATCTGAGCTCTGATCTGGAGTGCATTCCAAGTTCGGCAGTAGTTAACTATTTTAACTACAGCGTTGACAAGCTGTGACAGTTCGAAGGAGGGGAAGTTAACTAAATTAACAAGAGGCAAAAGTGTGGTTCATTTCACTCATACTAACAAAGCAACTGTCATGGATTCACGTATTCATTTTTTTTTTAAATCAAACATGGATTCCAACAACAACTACTCACTACCACATGAAAAGTGAAATGTCAACATGAAATTAGTAACAATAGCTGTCCCAGATTCCAAAAAGTAACTAAATAAACAATCGTTGTTAATTTAGTTAAAATAGTCAAACCTGGAATGCAGCCCTGATGTCTCTGAGCTAAAAAAGAAACACGTACTTTTTTTTGACAGTTCAGGCTCGCTCCTATTATTGACTGAGATTTTTTTTTGTTTCGGTGCAAGTCACACGGCAACACTTTGTTGACAGTTTCTTTGTCCACCGTGAATGACCAATTGCAGATTGGCCAACTAAAGTCATCAAACGCCTATCATCAGTTGTTTCGTGAAGTTGCGTTTTTGTTTCAATAGTAAAATATAATAATTGTTTTACATTTTGCATTTATCTAACATAAAATGAATCGAGCAAGGAGAGCTAATCCAAATAACCTTAATAGCGGATTTGTAAGTACAAGTAATTGTTCAATATTTAAATCTATGTATGTACCTTGTAAATGCTTGAATATGTTTTTTTTCGTGTAGCCGGTAAAAAATCGATTTTCTTCAAGAGCCAGAAAAATTCTATTTAGGGCACACATAATTTAATTTCATTATTTTGTGAAATTGAAAAAGGACAGCGATTGAGAACAAAGATTATTAAGTTTATGAATCACGTTCATGATTTACATGTTATGCAATTTGCCTATAACTTTTCACCCGGTATATAGAATTTATGTCTTAAAACTAACGACTCATGTCGGCCATTGAGTATCATTATGCCAATCACATCAATAGAAGTTTTCTATTTGTTATTTGTATTTACAAATTATGTACATATCCAATAAACACTATGTACTATTATCTATTTGGTAATTTTCTTTTTATATTTTTTAATTTCTATTAGTGAGCTAATATTCAGATAATGATGCGAAAATCTGGAAAACGTCTTACGTTTACATATTTTTGCTGTATCCATATACGAATACATACATAATTTCTATAGATTAACTATGTAGAACATAATATTATGATATTATCAGCTAGGTTCCACATTTCACTTTCACTCGATATGAAATCGAAATCGATCTAAAGTGGAATTTGGTGTTCAACATTTCACTTTTATCGATATCGATTTCAAATTTTTCGAAGTTGAAACAAAGTGAAATTGACAGGTTCCACAATTCGATTTTATCGATTTGAAAGTGATTTCAAATCGATCATTTCCATCAGTGTGAAATGGTGGAAAGCAGACGACAGACGTCATTGAAAATGTAAGTAAATAATAATTCTTTCTATAAATTTATTAAAAAATGTATATTTAAAAAGGGGCAAGCATAAGAATACTGCACAGGATGCAATATTCATTAAATTTATGTCGAATCATAAGGACCTGTCTAGAGGATTCATGAAAGGTGATCGTGTTGTTGCGGATGCTCTGTGGAACGAGCTAAAAAACGATCTCAATAGCCACGGTCCACCCCAGAAGGACGTGACTGGGTGGAAGAAAGTAAATAAATAATAATTTTCCTAAAAATTTAAATTTTGTTTTTTTTTTTTTAAGGTTTGGACGGATTGGAAGGCTTCCATTAGGAAGAAGCTAGCTCACAATAAAGCCGAAGATATTTCAACTGGAGGAGGACCTTTCAACAAGTTCGTGATATCGCCTACGGAGGATACCATAGCCAAAATATGTGGAATTTATACCGTCGTTCAGGGAGTTTCAGACACGCGGGAATTCGGCGTAGACGAAATAGAAATCGATGAAAATTCCTCCAGCATGTTCCAGGATGTACTGCAAGAAGTCAGCGAACCAACAAATGAAACTGGTAGAAAAAGAAAAATTCAACCCTCAGTGAGCGATAACTTAAACGATTTCATGCTTAAACAGAACGAAGTAATCGAAAAAATCGGTGAAACAATGGATGGTATTTTGGCGGCTGCAAATAAACACGCTCGTGCAGCAAAAGACACCGAGCATACTATAAGAAAGCTCCAAAAATCTGTGGACAACATACAAAGTATTTTGAAAGAAAAAAATGAGGAAGCACAGAGGCACAATATCGAAATGGAGAAATTGCATCAAGAAGAAATTCTAATTAAAAAAAGGAAATTAGAATTAAAAGAAATGAAGCTCGATATTTATAGAAGCTAAACATAAGACTTGCATTTTTAGGAACTTATGTGATAATTTTCGTGTTCCTTTTTTTTATTATTTATTTAACATTTGTACTGAACTGAGTTTTTTGTTGTTTCTTTTATAACCTTTTTAAATAAAGAGTATGCCATTCGCAATATGGTTTCTTATTTGATTGGCTTCATTGACATTTGCAGCTTCTTCTGTAAATTCGTCGTCTTCTTCAATTTCGCTTGCCTCGTTCCCCACCTCAAAACTTTCTTCTTCTTCATTTTGTAGCTTAAAGTGTCTACAAATGTTGTGCAACGCGCAACAAACATTGGTTATTTGTACCACTTTGTTCGGCTGATATTTCAGAGAACGCGCCAAGCACCTAAAACGGTTTTTTAAGACCCCAATCGTCCTCTCAATTACGTTCCGAGCAGAGGAATGTTTCCGGTTGTATGCGTGCTGTAAGGTTCCTGCTTCGGTATCCCTGTAGGGCGTCATAAGGAAAGGCTCTAATGCATAGCCAGCATCTCCCAAAAGCCAGGATGAACGCTCTCCACTTTGATATCTTCTTTGAATATAATCCCTAGCCTTGCTCATGCTCCAGATAAGGGCATCATGGCTTGATCCTGGACGACGAGCATCGACTGCTTTTATTACCATATTGTAATCGCATATCTGCTTAAATAGCAATACTTACTTTCTTTGGAAAAGATAATATTTTTGATACTTACAATCATTGCATTTACTGAGAAGTAACCTTTCCTGTTATAGAATAAAGTGGGATCTTGATGTGGCTGCGACGTTCTAATGTGGGTACCGTCGACGCATCCTATGACGCCGGGTATATGAAACTTGTCCAAAAAATGGCGTTTGGATTTGCTTCGTTCTTCATCTGTCATAGAAAGTTGGATCCATGTTGGGCACATTTTTTTCTCCAAAATTCTAAGAACTTGTGTCAAAATCTTTGAGACTGTGCTTCGGCCCAAAGCAACATCTGCATCTTTTCCAACTGATCTTTGAAAGTTTCCCTCGGCAAGAAAACGAAGAGCTGCAGCTAACTGCAACGTACAAGGAATCGAAGATTGTTTAAGATGCGGCCTAATAGTTTGCAGCACCATTAGGAAAGCACATTTATTCAGCCGGTAGTATGATATGAATCTATATGGAATAACAAATAAGTAAGAAATTTGAACTCTCGTTTGCAATAATTGTAATTATGTTTATGTACGCAGCATCTGCAATTTCCAATGGATTTGAATGGTCTCTCAGCCTACGCCTTTTAATTTTTTCTTCTGCATACTTTTCTTTTTCGGTTTGCAACGCCACGGCAATTAACACAGCACTCATTATTAAATAAATCACGAAAACGAGACGAAATGTAAAACAAACAAACTAGTTTATCAAAATTATATTTTTGCAACGTTTCAACTGACAGATATCAGCTGTTTTTAATTTCACATAAAGTGATTTCGAAAAATTTTCGATATTAGTAAATCGGTCGAAATGTGGAACACTGAAAACGAATTCACTCGATTTGCAATTTCGATTTCGATTTCATTTCACTCGATTTCTGGAACCTAGCTGTATATTGGACTAATTATATCCATCCTTCAAAGTACTCTACGTACATTCTAGGCAGCCTCTGGGTTCTGCTTACGATTTGGTCTTTAGTTAGAAGGTCCGTTTTTAACTTTAAGGGGGATTTCCCCCAATGGAAAATGTAACTCCTCCGGTTTTAAAAATATTAAATTGAAACGCTTGTGTACTCCCACAAAGTATCATCTTCTAATCTAATCCTCCGGGTGGTACATTTCACAATATTGATTAAATGGGCAAAAATACTTTGAGAGAAATATATTTTAATTAATAGCTATACTTATATTTTTAGAGTAGAGACTTTTTCATACATTCAAAAATTAAGAACAGGTCCATCCATCTCTACTCATGTAGTATGTTGGAGCCTTTCTCGCCAGCTCTAAATAATGGCTAGCTGATTCCAGTTGAACACGCGGTCTTAATGAAGATCCCATTTTAGTCGTGATCGGCGTTTAACGAAGTGGTCCCTCAAATTCTCAGGGTTGTTTGTCTACAACTATACTACAATGTTTTCTTATTCGTCTATGCAGGCTCTGGTTCGGTCATTTCCAGCCTTGCCGCGACGTGCTCTTTATATTTTTTGGTAAAGCTTTCCAGTTTTGCACACTTTTTGAATCTTGACTTCTTGGTGTTCTCTTTTAGGGTAGGCATGTCGTCGAACCGCTTTGATCCCAGTATCCCCACTGATAATGCACTTGAATCTGGTGGTAAGGGACTTTTTAATATATAAATTGCTATGATTCAGGAAGTAAAAATTGGTCAAGTTCGGCGGTGAACTGGTTGATATTTACATTAATTTAAATAAAATAACAAGCATTTACAAATGGCTATATATTGTAGTGACGTAGAAATGTTATCATTTCAAAATAATGATTATGATCCTCGTCAAACAAAAGTTGACTCAATATGAACTACTCTATTTATTATTTAAAAAAAAACACAATTAACACTTTGCTTGAAATAAAACATTCACGGTGAGACACGTTAACAAACATAGTTTATATTTATTATTTTTTTGTTACACGGTTCACATTGAATCAACGCGCGTGTTTTGTGACAAGGCTTGCATAATTTATTAGTCCTTATGAATTAACAATTTATTATCGTTATCATGGCTACATCCTTATTAATTTCTTTTTTTTTATTTATTTATATAATTTTTAGCAGCAAATATCTCGCCTTGGTCCAGATATTTGACAAACAACAATAAAAAAAAAACATTTTTCTTGTAGTTATGTTCATTTACTTTGCTCAAACCTCAAACGAAATTGTATATAACTGTTTCTATGTTAACATTTCGCACTCCATGTAGAATTGTATAATTTTTAACCAGTTATTTATCCGTTAAAATGATAATTTCGACATTGTCGTCCGTGTCTCAACGGCACACACAACGCACCAACAGCAACTCACATCTCCGGGATTTTCTCATTGTAATCTCAATGAATTTCCTGCTCCTTTAACGAGAGAGCAACTAAACTCACTGAGTGTTAAATGAGTAAAACCACCCAGCAGTAACTGCAAGTCAATTTTAATGGATAAATAGTTTGTAACAATTATATAAGTCCAAGGTAATAAAAAAAAAAAAAAAAATACATCGTTTGGGTCCTAGCTGTAGGAATGTCCATAGCTATTCCTAAACAATGAAATAATGTTTGGAATGCAACAAATCGGCATGTGTGCAACAAACCATGTATCCTGCTGCTGCTCCTCTTCACTCGGCAACTAGAGATTACTACAGGTGGTGTGCCAACAGCAGTGCGTGGGTATCGCGTTCTTTCCCCCCCAAATCGACAATGTTTCCAATGATTCTAGAATACCATGGAGCTAAAAATATTTAAAAAAATCAAGGGGTTTGTAGACTAGAGAGCAAATTTATTTATCACATTTATTGTCTTTTTGTTTTTAACATCATGTAAGGGTAGAAACAGTAAGTCCCGAATGTGTTAACTAAAAGTGTTTTGCTTACATAAGAATTCATAAAAAAAATTGTAAACGAACGATAATTACATAATAACTCATTTAGTGTCTCAGTTTTACAACATTTCTACACCTCTAAGTGCTAGTTGTTGTAAAATATACCGTAACAGTTGCAATTTTTTTTTTGTTTCTCATCACAATACACATGGTCCGATATGGGACACTCCTATTAACTTATGATTTGATTGTCACTCTTTACTTTGAATATTTAGAACCAAGGAAGTCAAAATAATATGAATAATAGTCAGCAGCCACAAGCGCAAAAACCTAGTGCACCACGTCCGTTGAAGGCTCAGACTCAGGCGGCATCTGGTACTCCAACTCCAGTAAGCACCCCAATCAAAACTCCACTGAAGCCCATTCTTAAAAAAGAAGTCAAACCCGCTGTTGCTGCCGTTGTTGCTGTTCCAGAAGAAAAACTTAAAGAAGAAGTCGAACTACCAACCGCTGTCGAACAAATGGATGAGACTCCTGAACAAGTTACTGAATCCGAAGTTATGTCCGGCAGTGAGGATATGACCGAGGAGAATGGCACGACACGTAAGCCGTTCTTTAAGAAAATATTCGGCGGAGTTCGCAAGAAGCCTTCAGGTGAGTTGAATTTAGAAATTGAATTATGTGCCGAAGCACATTTTTGTTAGGGGGAAAACCAACCCACTGCGTCTGCGTTGATAAGTATAGGTCAATCTAGCAGCGCATTCATTCGGCTTTTGTCCTTGGACATCATTGAACCTAAATTGCCACGAGTCATATCAACAAACGACCGTTGATTGGAAGTTCCTCACAAAGATGCTTGCTTGATAATACGACTCATAACGATTTAAGTTCTACTTAAATTCTTATGGGCTACTTTTTGTAAGGCAAAAACTGTCACATAAGAGTTTATGTGGAATTAAAATCTTGTACCATATCAGCAAACGGCCCTTAAGCGATTTAAGTGCCTGAAATACTTGCTATTGGCATACTGAGTTCGGGTACACGGTTAAATTTGTCGTACAGTTACACACCGATTTTGCTGGAGGTCGCTCCTTCCCTGCATCATCTGGACCAAATTGATGCAATCAATACACGCGTTGACTACTAAACGTAATACCTGGGTTACGAATTGCCTGCAGTTCTGGCTTCAATTATCGCCTCTTTCAACACGAAGCGTAGTGAGTCTTCATCCTTACTTACTTAGAGTTCGCTGTTAAATCTCCTCCCCCAGAGCCCGTCAACGCAAACGGGACCGAAAATCACTCGAAGAATTTTGCGTTCGAAACGACCAAGGAGATCTTCATCCGCCTTTGATAACGTCCATGATTCTGCGCCATAAAGCAGGACTGGGATGATGAGGCTCTTATGTAGAGTCTCCTTGGTGTTTCTCGACAAGGCCTTACTAATCTTACTAGTCTTCATCCAGCGTATTTAAATTCAATTTCTACCGTCTTACTCGATGTAAATTTGTTTGCTATTGCCATTAATGATCACATTCGTTTGTATTTATTTCACAGTTCGTGCCAAGGAGAGAAAAATCCGTCAAAATCGTCATTTGCGCAAGGTAATCCTACCAAAGAACGCTTTGATGGCGTTATACGAAGTAAAAGGCATTCAGATTGGTGATTTCATCATCAACAGCAACATGGAGGGTGGCTTCACTGCATTGGTGACAGTAAACAATTGCCAGTACGAGGGTACAGGCAATTCTAAGAACTGCGCCAAGACAAGCGCTTGCGAAAAAGCTTTGCGCGACTATGTCATTAAAAAGATGATGCAAAAGCCCCGAAGCGTAGCACTAGCCGATCCAATGGACACCAGTGAATCTAACGATGGTATATTAGTATTTACAGCTCATCTGTGATTGTGTAATTTTGATTTTAATTTTTAGCAGCAACCAATGGTGAAGATCAAGACAACAACTCGACTACTGATGATACCGATGACGTACCAATGGTCAACCTGGCATCATATGCCTTATACAAACTATTTACTGCATGGGAGAATGAAGGTTATCATGTTCCGGAGTTTCATACAGCTCCCCCCCAGACATCTGTAAATAATACACAGCAAGCGGAGACAGCTTCATCAAAAAAACCAGTAGGACGCAATGAATTGCCACCAAACTGGGAGATAATGCATCCCGCTACACTATTGTGCATTGTACGAGATTTATTTGTCCCTATTTCAAATTGAATAACATAAAAACACTTGTCTTTTCTTTTTTAGATGCGCCCACGCTTGACATACACAGACTGTGGCAATAACGGCGACACAGCCAATCCTATCCAGACAATAAAAGTAATGGTCGATGAACAAGAATTCGTTGGCACAGGTCGCTCTAAGAAGATCGCCCGCAAGAATGTTGCTATAGCAGTATGCAACAGCTTGTTTGGGACATCCTTCCAGACGGATGATCAGTAAAGATATCCCGTTGGCGTTCGTAACGTAACGTATTCCTTTGTGCAAACTTGCTTCGCGTGGATACAAATTCATTTAATTTCTGATCTTTTCTCTTTGTTAGTTGAAAAGCGACAACGGCGGCATATAATTGCAAACATTCTAGTAGTGTTACGAGTAGTTTTAAATTTTTGTATTTCACCTTTGCGGACTCTATATTTTGTTTAATCTCTCTCAATAACCCTTACTGTAGACTTATTATAACAAGTATTCATTATTCAATAAACGAATATTAACTGCACGAAGCAGTTCTCTATTTAAAATGTATGTTTGTTGTTTTTCTGTTAAACATTAAACTAAACCTAAGTACAGACAGTTGTCAGATCTGTTAGTGGAAAATATGTCCCAAATGTCTTACAACCGTCTGAACTTAAGCACAAGAGAAAATAGAAAACACGAGGGAAATACATGTATTCTGTATGTCAAACTTTACCATCAACAACACGTCGAACCATCACAGTTTAAATGACCAACAATCAAATCTAGGAGGAGACACTAAGGAATTAACACACACATCCCTTAAGATGCAATATTTCAAATTCTGCGTCACCCCTTCTGTTATACCCTGATACATCATATCAGAGCCTGAAAAGCTGAATGTCATCAATCATCATTCCAGCCAACATCTTATGAAATTGAAATGCTTAGTCGATTATTCCTTTTCTTACGGCTCTAAATTATGGATTCATCAGAGATATCCAGCCAAAATTCAAAAAAAGCGTTTGAGCTTTGAGGTAACAACCATTCGATGAAACATAGTTTGTTCCAAAATACGGGAAACTAACATGAGAACAAAATGTTTATATTATTCTGTCGGAAGTGATTTTGAACAGACTATGGCTCTTATTGTGATTGTCGATCAGCGATCGTCACGACAATTGTCGATTGCGTCGATTGATTTTAGCTATTCGTACGCACAAAATTGTTTCACTTCCAAGAGAGCATCGACCAGACATTTGTAATCGACTATAAGCGACTATCGTCGATCAACGATCGACTATCGACACTGACAATAGGGGCCTATATGAAAGCTTACGTTGGATCATAGGCAGCGGACAGTTTATACGACGCACGAGAGAAAGGGATTGCGAAGTTACAAAAAAAAAATGTTGTAGAAATGTATGGTGCGAAAAGTGGATAGCTATTTGAGTGCTTTCGCAATTGCTAAAGTAATGGCTAATAGAAGATATGAAAGCTTACGTTGGATCATAGACAGCGGATAGTTTATTCTCCTCCACGTTATGCCACCTGACAAATCGGACGAGCACATCTTTTGATCCAGCCATAAAAGAATACTTTTGTTTCAAGCAGCAGAGAAACCAAATTTTATTGACCTGATAGGTTCTCGAGAGTCTCCGTCGCAACAAAAAGCTGTACGAACAGCGCAAAATAGATTCCGTGAAGCATAAATGATGGACAAGTCGAAGTAGCGTTATAAAATAAAAAATGTTATGCTGAATACAAGGTAAATTTATATACAAACAAAGTAAGTACAATGTCTGTCGGAAACGCACGTGATACCTATAAGAGGAGATTACTTAAAAACCAACGCGCTGTGCCGAACCACAAATAAAACTGATAGCAATATTGAAAGCCAACAAAACCAACCAAGAAGTGTAATGGGATAAATCTGGCGTATACTACAGAGATTGCATGCAACCAAGCGGCGATGGCATATTACATATTTGAAACAGAGTCTCAGTTGTACTTTTGACGTACCAGCCGAATATGTCCAGAAAGCAGGGGGCTTATTCCCAAATTCGCGGCGGATCGCTACTGATAAGAAATAAATTAATTTCTTGTGACGGGAAAAAGCTGTCAAACTTTTGGGAAAATGAATGGAAAATTGGAAGTCTAATTAGAAAAAACGGGAAAGCACAGTTCGCATTTGAGAATAAGCAAAAGAGAAGACCGTCGAAATCGAAGAATTTGATCCTGAATATGTGAACTTTATGGGGTCTCCGGTGACTCCTCTTCGGCGTTGCAAATGTAATGGCAAAGTGAATATACCTTCCTCTGGAGGGTATAAAAAGACACTGAATGCTCTTGTTCAATTTGCCAAAATAACCATTTCTTTATGATTTTACCATACCATTTCTTTTAAATTTATTTGAGTAATTAAAGTGCGCTGCACTACAGACTTAAACGGAAAATATATACTTGCTTGTTCAATGTTATATTTTACAACTGTAGTTAATGCGAATCTAAATTAGTTGAGAAGTTGCATTAGTTTATCCAGTTCTGCTGACTTAAGATCGTGAGGGGTAACAATGTTATAAAAATATTTTTGGATAAACAGCCACATTAGATAGCTCTCCTTATTGTACTCTAAATTAAAAACATGGTATAATTTAAAAACAACATCCAAAGCTTTCAGAAACGAGTCAACCCTGTACTGCAGATGGTTATAAATTATAAGAAATCGTTTTATATGCTCGGCTTTAAAGCCGATGCCAAAAATAAGTGGTTGACGACTTAGACCCAATTTTTGGCATCTAGTTCTGATGGACACGGCCATTTCTTTTGCATCTTGTTCAGTTACCACCACGTTAAAGAACGATGTGCGTGCATCCCTTATGCTTGGTTTCCAAAAGGTCGTCTTAATTCTGCCTTTCTCAGTGATCAACTTCAAAAGAATAACTTCGGATGGTGGCAGTATGGAATTAATAAGCTGACAAGCATGACTGTCTCTTATTTCTGAAATGCAAATATATATGTAATTCAAAAGTAACAAATATATTCTTTTTAAAATGTCAGAACCTTTGTTTGGTTGCATATCCAAATTTCTGTACATGTGAATGCTATACGAGTCTCTTATGTTCGTTCCAAATATAGGCATGATGTCTGCATAGAATTTATCCCACTTTCCGGATAGGCATTTGGTTTTATTGGCATAAATCTGGTCAAAGTCTGATACGATCTGCGACAATTACATGCACATTAGAACTGACGTTTTTAAAATTATAATTATATTTACCAATGTGTGCCCCAGAGCATGGTATAATATTGGCCACTGATTAACGACAGCTTCCTTTCGTTCGCTGCTCATAAAAGCCGTTCTCCTAAAACGATAGGTTTGCTTCCATTTGTCGACAACGCCATTACGATCAAACCATGGATGTCGGTTTGTTTCAAGCCATTTTTTTGACTCCTCGTACAAAACCTGCGGAGATACAGTCAACTTCTTTTTCCTTTGACGAGGTGAGGTTTTGCAACTGCACACTGGCATTTCTCTCGAAAGATCTATTCGAGGGTGGACAGCGCATTGTGTTAATGGTTCATTGTCCTCGAATGGGCCATATCCCTGGAAATGTTAAATTTAAAACTCGGTACCCATATATTTCTGTATAAAAACTGGAAGAACCAAATAAGCATAAGGCAATCATAATGATCTCATTACTTACATTTTCCTTCTGCCATTTTATCAAATGGGTACGCAGCATAACTCTTATTGCAAGTTTATCATTTGGTATCATTACCTTTATGTCATCTTCGTTTAAATTTTGCATAACTTCCACGGTGATTTTATATCCTGTAAAAGTGCTGTTAACTTAACAAGTTTGTGACAGTTTAATCTATAGCTATTTACTTTCAAACACTGCACTTAGGTCCTTTTCTAGGTCCCATTCGTAGAGCAAACCAAATACAGTTTCAACCTCCTGCAAGAAGATTGTTTTTAAAAACCCGTTTGTGCTTAACCATCAATTGCGCAAATAGAAAATGTACAAATTATCTTAGAGCTAAGCAACAAATAATCTGGGTAAGAATATTGCTTGTCTTGATCCTTTGTCCTATTGCAAATTTTGCACATATTGGGGCCAGTCCTACTTAAATGAAGTTGCCTAGATCCTTGCAAAATACGATTAATAAAATGCACTATACTAAACACTAAATAAAGATGTGGCTTACTAATACAGGAGGGACAAATCTGTTCCAATGCAAAAAGTGTTTGAGCTTTACTAGTTTTCATCAATATCGAAATAGTAATCGATCTCAATGTTGTTTACTTACATCTTCATCTTCTTCCTCTTCCTCATCAGAAATGACTTCTTCCTTAATATCAAATCTTTCTTTTTTTATAATCGGTTCCTCTTTTATTCCAGGAGTCGCAGAAATGAAAATTACATCTTCTGAAGGTCTTTTTCTACTGGTTTCTGGACCCTTAAAAGAACAATACATTTTTGAATGTGTTCCAATTGTATGGTCTAAATTTCACCAGAAACACTTACTACAAGTCCAGGTCCAGACCTTCTCTTTTCAGAGGGATATTTTTGACCTGCTCTCGATGATCCGATTTCTGCCATTGTTTGTTTAACGTATTATTAAGTTTAAAATCCAATTAGTTGTAATAATATTCCTTTATGAACCGCTGCCCAAAACATTTTTCTATAAATTGTTGCAGTACGGGTACAGTACAGACGGTGAAAAAGCTTTAAACGAAAAACAATAATAAATGACAGTGGCCTGTACTTTCGGTTTATATATTTCCTTGTTAAAAATATACTAGATTAATGAGTGAGTGCATTCAGTTAAACTTTGTAGTGAGAAGAAGAAATAAATATACATGTTTATTGATTTTAATTTATTTTTATATTCTATTGACACCAAAAATATTTCTTTGTGAATTTAAATCACTGTTTTATAAATTTCGACTTGATTTCTGAGCTACTAGTGAATAATGCCAGATTTAAAAAAAGGATTTGGGTATCAGGATAGGTGTTGCTTCCCTACCCCCCAATCAAAAAGCCCATTTGAATTTGGGCATTTTGTGCTGGGGATAATCAATTTGAGGGTCTTTCACACAGTGGGGATTTTCGGTTTGGGACTTTGCACTTGGGTACTGTGTGGATATCCCCTTGGTAGTAAAGAAATTGTCTTTAGGTCTACAACAATATCTCGAAAACCATAATCTCGAAAACAAAATATTTGAAAACAGAAATTTCGTATACAAAAAATCTCGAATTAATATGTATACATTTATGTCCATAGCCGCAGTTGGAGTCGTCATCACTGTTCCGCTAATGAAGTCGCATGTCGGCAAAGGCCCAGATCCTGATGTTGGTGAGCAACTAGTTAAGAGTTCTAAAAAACGGCAGAAGATACCTCCACCGCAGTATAGTTCGCCTCTTCCGCGTTCGAATCTAAGGACGTGTCGATCACGGATGGGCTATCGAGTCCGATGGATAGATCAAGTTTTGGCAGTACCAGGCTGTCAATATATCTAGATCTATCCTTGAGGCAGAAAGTTAAATACACCTTCACTGCTAGATGACTTTGGACAGAGGCGGATGACTTTACTGGTACTCCCTTGACTACTGGGCTCCTTAATGTATTACTGACCGTATCAACAGACTGCACTTGGTTCGTCCAGGGCCCAGCTTTACAATTTTCCTGCTGTATGTAAGTCGAAAAATATTCTTTGTTTGCCCGAATGAGCGTTTGACAGGGATCCATTAATAAGTTCTCGGTCAGCTAGGAATCTCTTCCCTCCCTAGGACGTCAAGCTGCGCCACTTCCCACAGTTCATCACATGCGATTCGTATAAAAAAGCTCTTACGAAAAAAGCCTCCACTCGAGCAAATATCCGCTACTGGCACAAGGTCTGCAATTTAAAATCTAAAAGTCACACCATTACATTGAGAAAAAAAAGTTATACCCACTTTCAACTTCTTTATTCCATACATAAAATTTAAAAAAATAATTCAGTTTTCTTGTAAACAAGACTTTAATTCAAGTGGAGTTTCCCCGACTTATAAAGATATGTATAAATAATACGGCTTACCAAAACGAAAATCATGCGACCTAACAAAGTAAATGAGTAATTTACTTCTGGCTATGGAAATTCATTGACTAGGTACATAGTCGATACAATTATGCACACCTAATAGGGCAACATAACCCTATTGTGGTGAAGTTGATTTGGACTACCTTCATTGGTCGTCTCGTCACAGTAACCATCGTGTGTTACATACTAAAAGTCGTCAGTCCAATTGCAACCGAGTAGCTTTAGGGTTACCTCACCGGCTCCGAAGAACAGCTTTAGCTGCCTATTTTGCAAAAGTGCAGCAGGAGGCTCCGACACCATTATAGTGAACCCTCTGAAACTTGTCCTCGAAACGTCTTCATCAATAATTTTCCAAGTCTTCATATTCACCAAAGGATTTTGACATCGCAGAACATCAAGCACCTCATTCGTGACAATGCCTAGGTCTGGAACGTCGAGCTTTGCTTTAGACACGAATGGATTGCTTTCGGGTGGAATGGCCTTCAAAAGAGATCCTTGCCAGAGTTTCATATTTCCCACAGCAGTCTTTGCAAAATCATAGGAGAACTCATTTCTGCAGTCTAAAACTATGACACCATCCTTCCAGCTTGGTGATCCATATGTAAGGACGGCAAATTGAAGGTTTTTTAGAGTATGCTTAACGACCGCTTTGCCAAAAGCCTTCTGAATCAAATTTCCATGCGCAGTTGAATACCGGCCACCTGGTGTACCAAAATCGACCACAGCTAGCTGTAGCGTTTTCGAAATATTATCGTCCTCTATCAGAATCGGGCTATCCTGTTCTATCAAATCGACATTTGGAACTCCTATTGAATAGACAGATTGTGCATTTCTTTTTAAATTTTCTCTCACAATGACCTTTTCGGCCCAAGTCAGCGAATCCAACTGTTTTCCAGATAGCGAATTTGGGTCTTTACCAATGAGGTTCTTATGAACTTGTACTGCTTTGGCAAACTGATTACCGCGAAATCGATTTGAGTTTCGATATTTTTGGTTTGGACGTCTTTTAAAATTACGCATTTCACGTTTCTTTACATTGGGAATTAAGAGCCCATTTGGAGGACATAGTTTCATAAAAGACAGTGGGCAATTGACTTCCATTTTAGGTTCTTTCTTAAAAAAGCCATCTGAAAACTCTTGTTTTACAGCAATCCTCTGGAATGTGGAATTATAACATAGTTATAAGTTAATTCAAGTATTGTGCCATTTGCTTACTGTACTGCGATCTTCCCGTTTTATAGGTACATTGCCTTTTGGAACACGTATTAAGTCTGATAAATTCATTTAAGATGGTATATAATTTTCATGCAAATTAAAAAAAGAAAAGAAATAATAATGAGATGAGAGAGAAAAACCGCGTTAAATTCGTTTTCTTCCCCAAAAACAACTTGTAAATAAAATTGTTGACAATCGCTGTGACGTAAAAACACCTGTCGCTGTTGACGCCAACTGTCAAGTAATGACACATAGTTTATAAAATGTAATAGTTTCAAGAGCGTATTCAGCCACTTAATTTACTTATCAGCCGTAAAGGCCACAAACTGCAAGAGATGTGTGATGTGCCACAATGTATTCCCATGACTTTCATATCCATGAACGACTTGGTTACACACAAAAACAAGGCGTCAGTGCAATGAAACAGAATTTGGCAGGTTAAGAAATAGTGAAATTGAAAACACAAACAAATTTTATTGTAAAGCCATAGCGGACGCCCGTTTTCGACGTAGGTACTCACTATAGGCGTATTTTTTTGGGAAGTGAGTATAACAAAACCAAAAGTGAGTATACCAGTTTTGCATGTAAAACCAAAAGTGAGTATAACAAAACCAAAAGTGAGTATAACAGTTTTGCATGTAAAAGTAAAAGTGAGCTAGCTATAGATTCCCAAAAAAATACGCCTTATATCAACACAATATCAAATGAGGATTTGTGTCGGAAGTGGAACGGTTCGGAAAAGAACCTTGCGAGAATTATTTCTCAAAGACTATTTTCTGTGCATTTTCTTCCTTTCTAATAACTCAAAATCTACTTGTCTCGATGGTGTATGCGTATGGCCATCAATGATACATTAAAAGGAAAAATGATAAACAAATAAAATGCAGCCTTCATGTAAATTGTGATAAAACATTTAAACAAAATGAAACAACCAACGTGGAAGATGCAGTCAAATTTAAAAAAGTAATTGTGGCAAAAATGGGAGTAGAATGGCGATTTTCGTTAATGAGGAAGACAAGTTAGTAGTACTTGTTCTCGTGTTTATGTATGTGTTTGTTTTGTTAAATTTTTGTAAAACGAATTAAAAATAGTCTATATATCAAATAAGAGGGCGCAGTAGCGCAGTGGTTAGTGTGCTGAACTACTGTGCGAGGAGTCCCAGGTTCGATCCCCGAAAAAAAAAAAAAAATTACATCTTAAGGTTTTTTCTACTGAGCCACCTCTCGCGAACGTCTGACAAATATCGGAGAGTATAACTATCCTGAATTTTGCTTCTCAATTCAGCCGATCGGACTCGGCATTGAAGGTTCCTTCCATTCGTCCCAAAAATAAAACTCACACAAACGAATGGTTGCGAGAAGCTAGGCCGAGGGTGTATACACGCCTGTTGCGCCAATACTATTAATTTTTTTTATTTTTATATATCAATTTTGCAAGTTTTTCATGCAAAATATTCTCAAGGACAAGAGTTTGGGATTACATTCACCCCTGAGATGGTTGAGTTGAGACTTTCTCAGTAATGCCATCGGATGACTTTAACCTCGTTTAAAAGATCAAGAAGGTACCACCGTAGACATCGTCAATGGAGTTTTGTAGGTACTTCAACTTTTGAAAGTCCTCCCTATTGAAATTGCGGCTTGTGATCAAAATGTAATAGATGATCAACTAACAAGCACCAACCGAAAGTAGTAGGTACGAGTATCTAGGTACCTCCTCCAAAAAGTAGTTATATAGATCTGGTAGCACTGTTGCCAGTGACAGTAGTTTGACGTTTGTGCTTGACATTTCATTTGTTTTTAAATCGAGGTACACGTGCAAGTCGAAGTGCAATTTAATTGAAATTCAAAAGAGTACAAGAATATTCTTATTAAATAATAATGGATTCGTTTGATCTATTTCGTCAGTTGACAAGGGGTGCACATTTTTCAAAAAAGAAAGGTCCACATAAGGTATGTGTCCATCAACTTCTAGTGGAACTGAAGTTCAATAAAAATATGTACATTTTAGGACATAGTTGTAAAACAGGAACCCCAAAATGATATCAAACAAGAACAGCTAAATGAAGATTCATCTATAGAAGAGGAAAATACAATGCAGTTTTTATCAGGCTCCACACTTCCCGATGAACCAAAAAAGAAAAAGAATTCAATAACTTTGGAAGAAAAAAATCGCTTACACGAGGAAGAACGAGTGAGTATGAGAGTATAAAAAATGGTTTACAATGAAAACATTTTGTTATGCTATTAAAAATTAACTTCTTATGTGTTAACTACTCAAATAGATCAGCAACCTTCGAAAGACAAACAAAATCTCTGTTATCGGTAAAAATATTCCGCCACCAATTACAACCTTCGAAGAGTTAGAAGCAGTATACAAAGTCTCACCAAAGCTTGTCAATAATTTGGCATCGTGCAAGTATCCAACACCAACGGCTATTCAAATGCAAGCGATACCAATTATGTTAAAGGTTTGCTAAACGTCCGTTCTATTAATTTACCTATTGTTTTTCATATAATATATACAACAGGGTCGTCCATTAATGGCATGTGCTCCAACTGGCTCCGGTAAAACAATAGCATTCTTAACACCAATTATACATGATCTTAAAGTGCCGAAAAAGGACGGTTTCCGAGCACTTATTTTAGCGCCTACTCGTGAACTTGCCCAGCAAATTTATCGCGAGTGTATGCGATTGGCCGAGAAAACCGCTCTCAAGGTTCATGTCATCAGCAAAGTGAGTCAGGCAGAACAGAAATTTGGCCCGAAGAGCAGTAAAAAGTACGATATTCTGATATCGACACCAAATCGAGTACGCTATTTGCTGCAGCAAGAACCACCCGTTCTGGACTTGACGAGGTAGGCTTTTATATTTTTTCTAAAAGCCTGTGAATATTTTTTTATTATTTTTGTAGAATTGAATGGTTTGTGATCGATGAAGCCGACAAGATGTTGGAGGAGGGTCAGAATAGTTTTAAGGAGCAATTCGACGATATTCTAGCAGCTTGCACCAGTTCAACTAAGAAACTCGCATTGTTTAGTGCCACTTATACGGTTCCAGTAGCAAAATGGGCTCTAAAGCATATGAAAGGATTAGCTCGAGTTACTATTGGACAACAGAACTCTGCAACGGAATTGGTAAATCAAGAGTTGCTGTTTGTCGGCTCCGAATCGGGAAAATTGATTGCTGTGCGAGATTTGGTGCGGACAGGCTTGAAGCCACCTGTATTGATATTTGTCCAAAGCAAGGTAAGACGGCCTCATGCCAATATTCAAAAATTTTACAATTGTTAACTCTTAAGGTTGTAATTCATGTAATCAAACACGTTCCACATGTGGTCGTTGAATGCACAGTTTATTTCACTCTTTTCCGTATTCAAACTTTACTCCGATTCTTCTGTCTTATAATTTGTGTTACTTACCATCCACAAACAATTTTTTAGGACCGTGCAAAGCAGTTGTTTGACGAGCTGCTTTACGATGGCATTAACGTAGACGTCATTCATGCGGATCGGACGCAGCAGCAACGAGACAATGTTGTACGCGCATTTCGAGAAGGTCACATTTGGGTTCTTATTTGCACAGAACTTATGGGTCGTGGTATTGATTTCAAAGGCGTTAATCTTGTGATCAACTATGATTTCCCACCGACAACGATTTCATACATCCACCGGATAGGTCGAACAGGCAGAGCTGGAAGACCGGGTCGAGCAATTACTTTCTTCACACAAAACGACACCACAAATCTGAGGAGGTAAGTTAATGGATTATTCTCATTCAATGTATTTATCCACTATAATCGATATTACAGCATCGCACACATAATTAAAAACTCTGGTGGAAGTGTTCCCGAATACATGCTGAAGCTGAAAAAACCCAAGAAATCTGATAAAAAGCAACTGGCCAACAATGCGCCCAAACGTGATGTCATCTCTACAGATCCTAAATTCGAGGAGCGCCGAAAAAGAAAACTAAGCAAAATGGGAGAGTTTGTCAAACGTCGTCCAAGTACAGACGAGGAAACAAACAAGTCGCTGGAAAATAAAAAGAAGAAGAAGATCATAAAGAACTTGCTGAACGAGGATGATCAACCCAAGAAGAAAATTAACAACCAAAAAAATCAAAAACAAAAACTTCAAAATAAAAAGAAATTGAAGAAGTAACACTGTAAACAGAAATTTGTATTTTTATTACAATAATTGACACATTATCTGATATCCAATACGCACATACATTCACTTACAAATTACAAAACGTTATATAGGCACTTGTTTAGTTAACATCACATTTGAGGTTGTAAAATCGATTGTTTTTGTAGTTTCTTTCCATAATATTCTTCTAAGACTCGCATAGCCAATCACACGGCAACTTTGGCATTTTGCTAGCTGGCCATGGCAAGTAACCGGCTGTTTTAAAAACCCAATAGTCGTATGAGACTTTCATTATAAGAGCGAAAAGTAAAATCACTTCCAGCGCAATTAGATAGTAAATGTAATCAGTCCAGTCGTGTGGTGATTGACAGAGTTTAATCTCCTGTAGTTCGATGACTTTCTGCGGCATATTGCGGCACAGAATTTGATTGTAGTCGGGAATATTTAAATGGCGCGCTAGCAGCCACAGCTAGGATAAGAAATTGATATTTGACACTAAAACTTGCACTAAAATAAAAATCTTTACCTTGAGAACTTTTGCTGAATTGCAATCGCAGTTTAGTTCATTGCCACCGAGATATATTGCACGTCCGCTCGGATTACTATCCAGCGCATTCGACAGAAGATATTCTGGGATCTGTGGAAGAGTGAAGATTTTTTTAATTTGCGAAATGTTATATACGCAAATGAGACTGAGGGTTATAGACAGCTGTTTCTCTTTCTAAAACAAGGCCAATCTAGCGGTTATTGAAAAGTTGGTAAATGTTTAAGTGCCTGCAAGAACGGTTACTTCGACCGATGAAGTGATGATTGTGTCTACTACTGGCGCATACAACCCAGGGAACCTATGTATCTTCCAAGAGCCACAGTCAATTTGGGGATAATTGAACATGTATGAACAATAATGCTCCACTATAAGACTTATGTTTCGACTATGCGGTGCGTTTATATTTTTCATTCAACGCATGTTAAAATAAGCGGTTCATGTGGACAGAAAAATGTTACCTTGATAATGGCATTCTTTCTTAAGTAGAACTTTTGGAAGACTTCCATGAACTTTGTTCCCTCTAACTCGAACATTGATGATATTTGATTCTGAGTGGCGTCAAATTTGATTATATTACTGTAACTTGGATTCGAATGGAAGTGATTTCCAATGCTGGTAATCTGAAAAATTAAAGAAATTCAATGATTATCACTCGACACTGGGACGTAATTAATGTCCCTCACACTATTGTTTGAAACATTCAGAGATATCGTGTTTTCCGGTAGTTTTGGTGGCAACTCAATAAGACCCATACTAGAGCAATCCACTTTGGCAGTAAACAACAAATGGGGTTTGTCATTTTTGGTCTGTTAAAATAAAATAAAATCAATTGTACCGATGCATTTAATTTAATACCATGTCATACTCTTCCAATACCATACTTACTGCGAAAATCATTTGTTCTGCGTCACACGTACAACTCCCATGGTTAGGTATCTGCGGACACTCTGAATGCAGTCTCTTCCAACGTTCCAGCTGTCGTATAGGTACATAATCCGTTGAATTGAACCAATTGTACGTTTGATTAAAAAGGCAATAGGTCGTATCGGGACCAACAAACTTGAACGAACTGCGAACGATCGACTTGAGCAGGGAATCGCACGACATCCTCTTGTTTCCACTAAAATGTAAATTTATACGTTTATTGTCTAGTAATAGATTTTAAGGGAAAGTTGTCTCACCTTATGTCAATAGTTAGATTTTGGTGGGAATTTATATTGGGAATTCGGGACAAATTGTTGCTCGATATGTCGAGTACTTGAAAGTTTTGCAAACCAATAAAGGCACGAGGAGAAATTTCCGACAAATTGTTATTGGACACATTAAGGCACTTTACGCCGGCTACTCGCGACATACCATTGCTAATGGCAGTGATATTTCCATCAGTTATGGCCAAAGATCGGAGCGCCTGAAACGTGGAGTAAGATATATCGAGAAATGGGATGGTTGCATTGCGTATGTGAAGATTGATCCATTCATTCGTTTTGCTACACGATGAGATCATAAAGTAATCAGTCACGTTACAGCACACCCATGACTTGGCAACAATTGGATGCGGACGACACCGACACGAGTCGGTGGAGGTTTCGTTGCTCCATTGTTGACATAGTTCAGCGTTGGCATAGAAGCAGGACTCCTTAAAGTCGGGCAGCTTCTCGCTGGGGTTTTGTGTTGACGACGAGGTAGATGGTGAGTTAGCAGGTTGTTGTTGGAGGACTGGTTGCGTTTGAATATCATCTTCGGGTACGACACGTTCAATTACGGCACAACAGATGCATAGCCAAAGGACAATCGTTTTGTTTAGAGACTACAATTGAGGAATTTGAAAAAAAAAAAAAAATTATTATTTAAATGCGTTGAATTGTTAATAAAACTTATGCAATACATAAAAATTAGTTTAGCTTACAAATAGTCCAATATAAGTCAGATGGACCTCATAATACTAAAGCCGCTTCCTATAGGTTTAGGCAGCACCAAAGCTATTTCAATTTACAAGATGCCAGTTACAGAGGTATTGAAGAATTCTTTTTATTTCTTTATTTCTGTGTGGGCGCAGTGGCTCGGTGGTTAGTGTGCTAATCCTTGGAAAACACAAACTAGATCTGAAGGTTTTTTTTTAATGCGCCACCTCTCATGGTCGACTGACTGAGCATTACTGTCCTGGAAAAGCTCCTTAATTCAGCTGTTCCCCACTTACACAAACGAATGGTTGTGAGAAGCTACGTCTATGGTGCTGCGTAGCATAGCCTTTTCCTTCCTAGTGAAGAGGACTAGTTCTGTTTTGTAGGATAGACTCATAATGGATTCCCTCTCGAGAAGGGGAATCGAAAAGTAGTTATTACAAATCTTACACAGCATAACAGATTTAATGAGGCAGCAATCACAATGTAATCCGCATATTCAATCACTTTACAACCCGTTTTTTCCATCTAACAACCTCCCCTAACCTAACATGGAAGTTAATGACATTATAGCATAGCCAACATAACATCATTAAAGGCTTTATTTTAATCTTTAGCACACAAGTGTCTACAAACACCCCTAGTTGACATACCTACCCTACTCCTTATCCTCTATTTTCACATTGCCATGTGGAACAGGTACCTCTATCATTACTGAAAGTGTCACTTTATAGTTGCTGAATTTGTGTACACTCTTGTGGGTGGGTGGTTATAATTTCATTCGCAAACATTTGTTCAGTTAACAATTATGGCAGACAAAACTGTTTACCAATCACACATTTGTATACTACCACTAAAGTGTTCGAGTTGATGCGAATTTAATAAAAGGAAGTTCAAACGGGAAACCTATTAAGTGGCTTAGATAGAGTTGTTGATATTGCTATGAAATGAATTAGTGAAAGTATATCTTCATCCTGTATAATAAATAAATAAATAGGTGGCGCAACAGGCGGTAGACACCCTAGGCCTAGCTTCTCGCAACCATTCGTTTGTGTGAGTTTCTATTTTTGGGACGAATGGAAGGGACCTACAATTTTATGCCGATTCCGAACGGCTGGATTGAGAAGCTTTTTCAGGACAGTTTTTCAGTCAGACGTTCGCGAGAGGTGGCGCAGTAGAAAAAAACACTAAGATGTAATTTGTGTTTTTCCGGGGATTGAACCTGGGATCCCTCGCACAGCAGTCCAGCACACTAACCACTGCGCTACTGCGCCCACATAATCCTGTATACATATCTATAAATGTACAATGGTGTGGGCGTAACAAGTTGCCTGAATGGATAGTGACCGCGTTTTTAGTGAGGGCTGTATTGTATTGTGTGGACTTCAGCTTCACCATTATAATGAAATCGTCAAGATTTAAAAAAATACATTTCCTGCAGATTGTTACTGTTATTAGTAATTTGTCCCCATGAGTCTTGACCTTGAGCCCATATGGTGCCCTACTCTGTATTGCGTTGCGAAAGTAAAATTTTCCGAAAGCAAATATTTGGTACCTACTCTCTATTTCGAAAGCGAAATGAAATCTCCAAATGTCAAAGGCATTGATATCCGGAAACTCGAAAGTATTACAGGGTACGAATTTAAAAGCGGAACGAAAAGCACTTTCGAATAGGATGAACTTTCGAAACGAAATAAGAGTGTAGAGCCTCTGTTCTGACAAATTGCTATTCCCGAGAGTTATTTATCGTCGTATCTGTACTAGGGTGCGGTTGTTGGAGTAGATGTCACTCCAAAATAGAGAAACTCCTTAATTACCTCGAAGTTGTTTGGAAAGATATTTTTATGTTGATAGCATGTATTTAGTGTTGTCAAGATCAACCATTCCCGCCTATTATTCAACCGCCGATTGCTCCTTCCGTGTTGAAGCCTGCCCTGCGCATTATTTGCTCAAGAATGACACTAAAGAGGTCACATGATAACGCATTACCCCTACCGAAATCCAGTTCACATTTAACCGTGGGTTTTACACGTGACGTCAAAGTTGGATCAGTTTTATAGGGAATACGAACCCGAATCGTTCGAACGAATTTTTCAAACGAAAATTCGTTAATATTTTCCAAGGTTTCCTGCAATGTAAAAATGTAGTCTATGGTCGATGTGCCGAAAACAGTTGATAAATGTTAATTGTTTACCTGACAATATTGTAACATCTGACAAACATCCGAGAGGGTAAATTACTCTAGAGCCAAAGGTCATAGTCCCTGATTTTTTGCCTTAGCGAGGGATCGCTTAACAAACAATTTTTATAATTTAATATAATTTAATATAATTGACGTTGGGGGTCATTTACATTTACAATTTATTTTTTTACTTTATGAATATAAGTACATATTCAGAAAACCTACCCTACCTATTTTGCCGGGGTGCCATTGCAAACAAAAAAAAAAGACACAAATTAGCATCTTATCGTTTCTTTTGCGAGTGCTAACTGCCCACAAGCTGTATCAATATCATTTTAAAGCTACCTACTTAGAGCATACATAATTTGCACTTAACACGTATTAGTTAAAAACGAAAAAGCTAACAAATTACCTACTAGAACTTAACAGTGCTAAACAATAAATTACTTAAAATCGTTTCAAAATGTTGGAAAATGTCAACAAAAGAATGGAATCGTCACACTGTAGAACCGCCAGCAACAAGTGGAATAATAATAATACAAACAAGTCCAAACCCAAAATGTTTGCTTGGTTTTTGCTTTTGTGCATGAAAATAAACCGCAGAAATCTAAAAATAGAATGATTGTGCTTAATAGCCCGAGTCGAGTTTGAGAATGACGTATATATAGATATCATTTAAGTAGTATAGGTATATACCTACATAATTAATAAATAATAATAAATCTTTGCAAAACTGTGATGATCAAGGAAAATAGATAAACAACACACCTTTATCGAGAACCACATTGTTGACGCTTTCCAAATTGATTTCTACTTGTAAAACGAAAACAAAGTTAGATAAACACTGAAATGCGCATAATTAAGCTTGTATTAACTAATCCCGACACAAGGAAAATCGTTTTATTTTATTTCCCTTATCAGAGCCACTATCACTTTTCACTCATATCTGCACTGTGGCGCTGTTTTTTTTTACACAATCACTTTTCTTTGATCTAGCCGATTGATAGGAGGAGCAAGGAGGTAAACTCAACAAAAAATAGCACGGAAAACAAATGAAAATATAAAGAATTTTCAAACTAAATACCAAAGAGCCGAAGCAGAAAGCTGCAAAACGCTTCTTTACTACGATTTCTCAACTGAATTGATGAACTGAACCAGTGGTGCCGCGCACCGTCGTTCCATTGAGGTGAATTATGTACTGTTTTGACAACTTTGCGAGGTGAAATAAAAATGAACTACAAGCAGTGTTACCGTTTCAACCAAAATCTATACGGCCCTTGGACTTATAAAATGAGCCCAGCGTTTGGATACAATTTTAGTATAATGGTGAGCAGGCATTTTTCTGGCCATACATGCCTTCCTATGACGTTCATTCCCATGAATGACTTGGCTACACAGAAAAACAAGGCGTCAGTGCAATGAAATAGAATTCGTCAGGTTAAGGAATAGTGAAATTCAATGGTAAAGCCGAAGCGGACGCGCGCCGGTTTTTTGACGTCCTCATTTCTATCAACGCAAAACATCAAATAAAGATTTTCATCAAAAACGGAATGGTGCGGAACAGAACATTCATGCCCACCTGAAAGTGGATTTGACGTGATACGCTTTATAGCAACGTTACTCTATTTTTATGAAATTGAAAGACAACGCAGCTATTTGTGATGGTTTCATTGATTTTCTATAGCTGGATTGAATGCGCTGGTCAATGCGAAGCTCCAAAACAGTATTTTAGGCATGAATTTGATTTGCTTAAATTTGCTGAGAAAGGTGTTCAATAAAATAAGCCGGTTCAGTGAAAAAGTGAAATGAAAAAATGTTTTCATTCTTTCACAGCAAATTCGATTCTCGTTCTATGAAAAGGTAAAACCAAACGTCAAACATTTTCATATGAATTATTTCTTTTCCTTATTTTATATCCCAATAAAACAAAATAAGGGAAAAAGTGTCACACCAATTCAAAAGGAGTATTTTTTCCGCATTTTCTTTTGCTAGAAAACTATTACTAAAATATCTTCTATTATACAGCACATTAATAGCAAATAAATTTCAAACGTCTGCACTTTTCTTTGCCTTTTTTCGATAAAAAGTCAACAAATGCAATTGACAAAATGAATATTATGTAACCATGAACAAATTATGCTGGATTTGACATCAAATTGTACTAAAATGAATTCACCACAGCAGTTTCACTTATTAGGTCTGTTTTTTTCCACATCTGTTTCAGTGAAGTAAAGTAAAGTAGGATTTTTAACACGCAATTACAACAACTATATAGAGTCTCGAATGTGTCAAACAGTTCGTAGTTGTTGTAATTACGTGTTAAAAATCCTTCTTTACTTTACTTCACTGAGATAGATGTGGAAAAAAACAGACCTATTGAATCGCTTTTTAGTACCAAGTGAATCGAATAAGTGAAAACAATGGAAAGCAAGTGTGAAAAAGATTTATCTGATTCACTCTTTCGCAGGACCAGCAATGACCCCCTGGCCGAGTTTTAAATCGGCTAAATAAGTATCCTCGGCTAATTTTCACCAAACTCCAATTTCAAAATAGTTCTAATTTCGCGCTTTTATTCAAAAAGCACTCTGTACAAACATATATTTATTTACACTTGGTAGTTAGTCAGACGTCAGATATGTGGCATACAACATTTTTACGTAACTGCTGTGTATCCGGTTGATAGTTTTAAAACATCTGGGGGTTTTATGTTCTATTTCAAATTCAACATTTTAACAAATCATAAGCAAAACAAGCGTAAGAAAACGTATTATTTATTATGTATCTTATCTTCAGAGAGGGATAATTGTTTGACAGTTGAAAAATTATCGAAATTTACGCAATTGCAATTCAGTGTTATATTTCCTCTTCAACATTCTAGCAAAACTCAAGCAAAAGAAAATGTCAAAAAATTAGGATAATTTATTATCTTGCTCCCGGAGCGGGATAATTGTTTGACAGCTGAAAATTTGTTTTCCACCACGATAGTGTCAGAAAAATATCCGATGATAATTATTTAACCACATTGACACACGGCCTTAGCTCAATTGACACACAGAATTGAGTAGACTCTAATGTCGCTTTCGATTGGTAATCCAGAACCGTCCGGAAGCAATCCGAACGCTTCTGAAAGCGTTCAATTGGCACTCAACTGACAAGTTCTTCTACTGAAAAGAAGAGAAATTTGCTTCTGGATTTGAATTCAGAATCGCGGAGAGTTCTTCCGGACGCTTCTGGATTACCAATCGAAAACGACATAAATAGGTACCCTGAATTCGTCCACTGTCAAAACGATTTCCATTTTACATGCCTGTACTCTCCAATGAAATGCAATCCAATCAGCTGTTTAAACGTCTTATTTTCTGTAAACAAGACAGCCGCAACCGCAACCACTTTTTTCTTCATAAAATAGCCGAAGAAAATGTAAGTTTTCGGCAAGCCCATTATTTGTAATTTATATTAATAAAAAATGAGTGCTGAAGTAAGTCAATCGAAAGCAGAGAATTTAATTCGACAGCTAAATGCTACAAATGCGAAAAAAGTTGCCTTGCTATTAGTTATAGGCTTTGTAGCCTATCATGGTATCCTAAACTATCGATATGGTGAGTGCTATTTGTGAATTAAAAATCAACTGCCCTCTCGCAAATTTACCAATTAAAACGATTGCATTTCAAGGTAGCGACTCATGTAATTGGTTGCTGTCGAAAGGCCGCTTCAAAGGTGACAAAGAATGGCAGCCGTACGGTTGTATGATGCACAAGTACTCTCAAACGTGAGATTATCCCAAATTTTGTAGGCCGCATTTTATAATGACTCATTTTAGTGACACAAGGCGTTGCTTTCGTTATCTGGCATTTTGGGGTAACAAAAACCAATTCGTGTTTATCGGAGATACACGCGTTCGTATGCTTTATCAAACCTTCATAAATCACCTTCATCCAAACGACGATGACAACGGATCGCTACTGCTGGCCGATCAGAAATCTGACACTGATTTTGAGGACCCTAAACTGAAGATGAAAGCAATCTATGTGTATGCGGATGAGATGTCCAACGGGCTGTTAGATTTGCTGGTTAAATTTGAGGCGGACACACCTTCACCGTCTGTGGTGATTGCGGGTTTCACGCATCAGGGGTTTCTGGGTGGAAATGTGACTGCGGATTTATTGAAAGGGTATAATACCAACCTAACGAGGCTCGCAATTCCCTTTGACAGGCTAATTACGAAAAAATCCAAGGTTCTTTGGAAGTTGCAGGACAGAGTGAACGAGGAGAAACTTGCCGAAAGTTGGAAAGCTGTTCAGAACGAAGATATCGATAAGTTTAATCGGATTGCACGCGATGTTTTTCGGTATTCTACAGCCAGTGTTTGGGAATCCTCGTCGCACATAGCCAACGGACTGCTGGATGATGCCGCAGATGGATACAAATTGAGTGCGCTGGGGTTACGCCATGACATACAGATTATCCTGAACATGTACTGCAATGACTACATGAACTATAATGATGGAACATGCTGTAGCAGCGCGGAGCCTTATACGATTCTACAGATCGTCTCTTATGCCGTTTTCGGAGTGTGGTAAGATTTATAGTCTGTAAAAGTTGGCAGATGTCTTATAAGTTTCTTTGTAGTTTTGCCTTAGTGGTGGCCATGTACACTCGTCGTTGGATTATGCATCTGCGTGGCCAAACGCTCTATATGCCAGTCAACCAAAACAGTAATATCAACCCAAACTCACTCCCAGTGGATTACGCAACGCCGGTGGTTGCATTGGCCATACTAGGCATCATCCTCGCGTACTTCTACCTTTGCGACCGCACAAACTTCTTCATGAAGGAGAACAAGTACTACTCAGAGTTCAGCTTTTGGATTCCAGTGGGCTATGTGTTTGCTCTGGGTCTGTTCTTCACCGAGGACAGTCGTTTCACTAAGGTTCTAAATCGAGATCAAACGGACGAACTGAAAGGATGGATTCTATGCGTTGTTCTAATCTACTACATGACCGGAGCTCACCGGGTTCTACCCATCCATATGCACATTCGTGTGTTAATCAGTGCCTATCTCTTCTTGACAGGCTATAGTCACTTCACGTACATGTGGCAGACAGGGAACTCGGGTTTGGTTCGCTTTTTTCAAGTGATGTTCCGCATCAACTTCATGACGATTGTGCTGTGCTTTTGTATGAACCGCCCGTACCAGTTCTACTACTTTGTTCCCTTGCTATCATTCTGGGTGTGCATCATCTACTTCCTCCTCTCTCTGCCACCTCGGCTCACAGCTCAAAGCGTCGACAACAATGCTTTGCATTACCTGTACCTGGTGGGAAAGTTTGTCGGTTGCCTGAGTGTCATTACCGTCCTTTTCATGTCGGAGGTGTTCTTTGAGAGGATTTTTGTGACTAGGCCGTGGAAAGCCTTGTTCGTCACCACAGACGACGACATTCACGAGTGGTGGTATCAGTGGAAGATCGATCGCTACACAGTCACATTTGGTATGATCTATGCCGCTTGCTTCCACATTGCGCAGAAATACAGCATTTTTGACGACAACAACCATGGAAACTTGTTCGCTCGGCGAACCTCGCTAACCGTGACACTGTTCGCTATAATAGGTGTCGGTTTCTATACCACATTCAGCTTCTTCTGCCGCAACGAACAGAATTGCGAAGAAATCCACTCATACATTGTGTTCATCCCGATCATTGGGTACATCATTCTAAGGAATATTTCCGGGATCCTGAGGACCAGATATTCGACTTTCTTTGCTTGGTTTGGAAGGATCTCCTTGGAGCTGTTTATTTGTCAGTATCACATTTGGTTGGCTGCCGATCGACATGGAGTGCTCGTGCTGTTGCCGGGCTTCCCAACGCTCAATATGATTATAACGAGTTTTATTTTTGTTTGTGCTTCACATGAGGTGCATAGGATTACACAGATTCTACTACCGTATGCCGTGCCCAGTGATTGGAAGCTGGTCACCAGGAACTTTGTATTGTTCTTTATCGTGCTCATACCGATTGGGAGGTATGACGGGATGTTTTAGGAAGGGGAAATGGGGTAGATCATAGTGCACAAAATTGAAAGGCTCGGCTGCTTGACAGTTTTTTGTTCGTTTTTAGAATTACCGTTAAGTAAACGCCTGTACTTACAATTTACTTCAGAAATATACACAGATCCACTTAAACGAATGAATGGTTTTTTTTAAGTGTCTAACCGTTGATTTTGTACTGACTAATGTTTACCGATGTTCGGGACACGGCTACGTAATCAACGTACTGTTGTCCTAAACGTACATCCGAAAATGATATACTGAAGTTTAAGGGCCTTGACGGGGGCGAAGCGAGCCACATTCCACGACATACACCAACTTGACGCATATATGTATAAACTTTGGGCCTTACCAGTAATCATTTTTAATCTTCAACTTAAATATTTTAAAGGTCACAGTGGATCGACCGCGGCCTATTTTTTTTTTGTGAAATAGGAGCTAAATAGTGTATTAAGCCAAACATACTACTTGGGTGTTTACGTAATAATGATGGAAGAACAGTGTCAAACCGACAAAAAAAAAGCTAGTCTTAATATAACTTCCGTTGATAATTAATACTAGTTATTAAAGCTGGAAGAAGAATCGGCTGCGATTCGGAAAAGTCCCAAAAGTCTAAAGAAGGCATCTGCGTACAGGAGCATTATGCAACCTACCCATTTATTTTTATGCTCCGTACGAACATTCAGGAAAAGAAAAGGTTTACGAAATATGCGTTATAGCTCTTCAGAATTGTTTATATTGAAACGGACTGCTTTTGAAAAGCTCTGCCGATTATTTTGCCTATTTTTTTTTTTAACTGACGACTGACGCTATTAGTTATGTTGGATGTAACTATTAATGTGAAATTGGCCATATAAATCAAAGACAAAACATAATCACCCCTATTGTCGTCGTCGTTTACAACTCTAAAAAAAAAGCGACACGACTGTTTGGTATTGGCGACTGAAAATAAACGACTTTTGTTGCGGCGACGATCGACAAATGGCGTCTGAAATGTCAAAAAATGTGGATTGTATTTTTCGACGACGATCGTCGGTATTGCGTGAGGCGTTTTGTGACGACGTTTGTCGTGGAAATGATACATTTCTGTTGTCGACTATTTTGCGGACGACTGTGTGATAATCACCCCTATTGTCTTCGTCGTCTGTCGCAAACGACTGGCGACGTTTGTCGTGTCGAGTCGTTTGGAATTTGGTATTGCGTAACTGAAACGACTCGACTCTCTGAACTCTCACATCAAACATACATTCCACAAACTATGACACATGGTTTTTGACATTTCAGTCGACGAATTTATATTTGGTCTGGTGTTTTGTTTGTGACTTGGTTAATTATTTAATAAAACAAATTAAAAATGAATAGTGTGACATGTTTTTTGAAAGCAGTGACGAAGAAGAAAACCAGAAAAAAGTGCTGGTAAATTTATGGAAGGAAATTCGAACCAAAACCAATCCATAAGTGGGTGGTAGAAATAATTTAAATTGCATACATTGTGTTAATAACAATTATTTTCAGATTTTAAATGTATTTTAGACTATCGAAGTCGAAGGTGGTCCAAGACAATTCAGAGATAAGGCTATGTCCACAAACCAGTAAGAATAGACCGTCGACTCCTCCCACATAACGGACTTTGCCTACAAGCTGCCGGCGGGCCCAGGATTTTTCATGTATTGGTGCTGTACAAAAGCAAAGGAGCGCCATTAACGCACGCATACTTGAAAAATCCTAGGCCCATGGTATAGCATGGAAAATCATTGCCGCCATTAATTTTGACATTTACACGTATTCACAGACAGGGTAATTTCTTCCGGGGGGAATCGGGTAGGTGCACGGAAAGTCGGCGGTCTATTCTTACTGGTTTGTGGCTATGTCGTCCCATTGCCATCAGACAATTTGAACATTTAGTGAAAGAAATGGAGAAAAATATTCCGTTGGCAAAATCGTTCACAAAGGGCCTAACAAAAGTGAGGTTAATCGGCAATGGGACGACATAGTCTTATCTCTGAATTGTCTTGGACCACCTTCGACTTCGATAGTCTAAAATACATTGAAAATCTGTATATAATTGTTATTAACACAATGCATGCATTATGCAATTTAAATTATTTCTACCACCCACTTAATGTCGGGCAAATCCAATGGATTGGATTTGGTTCGAATTTCCATCTTTAACTTTACCAGCACTTTTTTCTGGGTTTGTTCTTCTTCACTGCTTTCAAAAAACATGTCACACTATTCATTTTTGATTTGTTATTAAATAATTAACCAAGTCACAACAAAACACCAGACCAAATATAAATTCGTCGACTGAAATGTCAAATCCCATGTGTCATAGTTTGTGGAATGTATGTGGGATGTGAGAGTTCAGAGAGTCGAGTCGTTCCAGTTACGCAATACCAAATTCCAAACGACTCGACACGACGCCAGTCGTTTGCGACAGACGACGACGACAATAGGGGTGAATAAAACATATAAGTAGGTATACCTACCTTGACTCTAATATAAAGAATATTGGGACTTCCCAATAATCATTTTTAACCTTCAACTTTTAATTATGTTGACGCTTACAATTGATAATAGGTCTGTTTTTTCCACATCTATCTCAGTGAAGTAAAGTAAAGTAGGATTTTTAACACGCAATTACAACAACTACGAACTGTTTGATACTTTCGAGACTCTATATAGTTGTTGTAATTGCGTGTTAAAAATCCTACTTTACTTTACTTCACTGAGATAGATGTGGAAAAAAACAGACCTAATATTATATGGATAATTTCGCCATTGTGAATTCATGAAATTTAACGACACTAGGCCTGTTTTATTGCACATCTATCTCAGTGAAGTAAAGTAAAGTAGAATCTTCAGCACGCAATAACGTCTTCTTTGTCTTCTCGAATCTGGGGGCTGGGTTTCGAAGATCATCTTAGCTGGAGCATTATTGTCCATTCGCTCGATGTGGCCGCACCAATGCAATATTTGCATGTTGCTGCAAAATCGATTAGTCGGTAGCCGTTGTCTGCTGTCGTTTCGTGGATTCTGTGCTTACCAACTAACCCGCTAAAGATGTTTTCCTTTCCGACTTTAGCATTGAAAATGAAATTCCAGAGTACAATTTTTATATCATACTCCGGACAGACTCCGTATGCTCCATCCAGGAGGTCGTGTGCACATATTAGGCTTATGTTATGGAAATTAGCTTTGATGCGGATCACAGCCAGGGCGATCTGTCAATAATTGTCGGCTTCAAGTCAATAATTTTTGTCCCAAGCCGATATCTTTTGTTGCAGCTGTAATAAATGTCGCAAATTTTTCTCTTCATCATACCTGGACCTAACCAATGTATCTCCAGGATCGATGTTATATCTACCTTGTACCACGTGAAGACAGATTCAAGTTTTTGAGTAGCACCTGGGGTGTAGAGCGTTCGTACATTCCACTCCAGGTTATGTACCTTAAATCATAGTCTATTGACGTTCCGGGAATTGTTGCCATTTGAGGAGTTCCATTATCCCAGGCTGCTTGTGTCTCTCTCATAACTAGTAGTTTTTTTCCATGGTCGGGAAGTTACCCCGACGGCAGAACCACCAACCTAGAGGGTCAGGACCTTATTTTGATCCTAGGAAAGTGTCCTATATTACCTTCGGTGTCGGTGAATTTTAACTATTAACAAAAATTCAAATGTGTTTCGTGGTGACACACACGTGACGTGGCGAGTTCCAAAGTATATTGTAGGTACAATGTACATAATATAATGCAATTTTATCTTAATACGGGTTATTCAGTAAAACGCAAACCATTTTCTAACTTTATAATTCCCATTATAAAGACGTAATTTTATTCACTTTATGTAATTGTATTATTAAGGAATTTCATATATAAGTATTAATTAGCAACACATCTCTTTCCGAATATAATATGTATATATCCATTTACTAATAAAGTATGACATAATTGCATTTATACAATGGATAAAATATTTTATCATACGGTGATTATTACAATAAATACGTAAATTTCACTTCTAGCACAATTTATGTTTGTCTTGTTAAAATTTCTCTATAACACTTTCATTTATTATTTTCAGCATAAATTCTTTAATAGCATTTATATAAAAAAAAATAATTCAAAATGATTTTGTAAAAATTGGAAAATTGTTAAAAATTCAATTTGATTAGATTAAAATTTTGAATTTTTCATGTTTTTTTTTTTCAGTGCAAATTAAAGTGTTTTGCTGAATGATTTAATTATATTTAGATATTAATTTAACTAACTTTTTCATTTGAAATATATTTCTCTATTATTGATTGAAATTTCGGGTTTTGTAAACATTTTCTATTAATAATAATTTTGAACTTATTTCTCTTTTGTAACTGGTAGTTTGGATTTACTTTTTGTTTGTACCATAAAATGTGTGTACCTAAATAATTTAAAAAATTAAGATAATAGTTTAGCAAAATATATCTGTGTGTTATAAAAATAACCATATACTTTTTAATCTGTCATCATAAAAATAGTTATATGTAGTAATAAATATCGAGAAAAATAATGTTTGCTATATATATTTGGATTATAAAATATTTTAGTAATATATATTATGTTTTTTTAGTAACAGCATTTTTTGTTTGTTTGTTTGTTTGTATTAAAAGAACTGCAACAAATATTTGTTTCAATCAGTGAAGTTAGTTTGCTTATAATAAATGAAATATTCTAGGATTATTATTCTCAAAAATACACAACGAATTCAAATATCAGGAAGACTGACAAATTAGATAATTAATAAAGTATAATTTAAACAAACAAGTCATCAACGTAACACTTGTAAATAATATTATGTGTTCGTGTATAAATATGTTTCTATTGTAAACAAATGACCGACGACTTTGGATTACAGACAAATGAGAAATAATTACCCTGTTGTAGTACTATTTTTAGTTAGCACGGTTTTGAATTGTTTATCGTTTTTTTTTATATTCGTTTGGATTAGTTTTACATTTAATATTATTAACTTATATTTTATTTTGATTTAAAGTTATTTTTTCTTTGTTTTTTTTTTATATAATATACATACAATTTACTAATATTTATCTATGTGTTTACATTTTGCTTATGTGTTGTTGACATTAGACTAATGTTTTGACGAGTAAGATATTGTTGTTTAGAGTTTAGTTTAAGCACAAGTAATAACATTCGGTTTTAAAGACAGCTTTTTGACCTTTATTTATATATTGTATATAAGGTTAAATTTTACTATTTATGATATATATAGATATATATATTTATTTATATTAAATTTGAATTTACAACAGAAATATATTTGCTAAAGTCTTCATCGCATAAGATTATTGATTACTTGTCAACGAAAACATTGAAATAGAAATATTTTAAAAAGCTACTAACTTAACACTCCCCAATGAGATCTTAAAAAAAACTTATGAAATAAAGGTTATACAATAAAAAAATTGGTTTATTATTAATTGAATAAAAATTTACTCGTCTCACAGAACAATTTAATTTGTTGCATAATATGTAGGAGGGAGTTTCGTTATGTTTTTTAGTAACCAACGTCCATTTAAATAAATAAAATTGAACAATCTTGTTAGCAAGCATTACGAGGATTAGAGTTTATGTCAGTTTCCTTCCATACACGATTTATTTTTGCAATATCAGCCATTTTGGCTTAATACGCTGCTAGAGCTAAATTTTAGCTCTCATACAAAATTCTCTCCAAAATTTTATCGAGCTAAGGTTAAGCAAATGCATTTAGCCGGGGTACGCTGCTTCACCCAAAAAATCAAATTTTCATATTAGACTATACCTACTGCATGTATCTGTCACAATTTAGCGGGCCCATTTATCCTGGCTTTACATTATCACGCCACGCAAATTTGTATGACTTCAGAGAAAGAGATCCGTTTTCCACAGTCAAGGTAAGAGTGAGACCACAAATCTCCATAAAAAAGTTATGGCAGCCTAAATTCAACTGTTAGGCTTGTGGCCTCACTCTTACATTATTATTAGCCTTGACTGTGGAAAAACGGATCTTTCTCTCTGAAGCCATGCAAAATTGCGTGATGTGGTGATGTCAATCCACCATAGGTTCGGCACATTTTTTCAACCTAAATTTTTACTGATCATGTTGGTTTTTTTTCTGTTGTGTTTTTGTGTTGCGGACGAACATCTTTTTTTCTGTGACACCTATATCTACAACGCAATCTATTTCAAAATTTAGCTAGGATTTTAGCTAATGTTTGGAGAAAAAAATTGGAGAGCAGCTAACATTTAGTTTAGATCGAGCAGCGTATTAAGCTTAAATGTGAAGACCCATTCAGTCCCAGAGACGATTTTGGAGAAAATGATGTCAGCGAACACATTTTTTTTTCAGATTTCTGAAAGCTGTACCTGAATTGCTTTATCGTATAGCTTAATATTTTATTTTTTATTTGATACCTACACCAGCTAATTCCAAATCGACATTTAAGATCACAAACTTTAAGAGATTTGACAGCTAAAACGGATAGATATGCATGAAGTTGAAGCAACGCAACGGTTTGAATGACGTTTAATCTATGCAGCATGCCAACAATCGTTTCTGTGATTGACGCGTTTGGACCTTCTTTTTTTTGGTACCACGTCAACGACATCAGCATATCGACCAATTTATGCGAAAGTCATAGAAAATAAAGTTGCGCTTATTTAATCGTGCAGGGGTTTCCGAAGATGACTATTGAAGTTTTGAACTATGTTGTGTTCTATAATTTGTTTATATTTGAGGTTTAAACATATTTTCACCCGTAATAGATATCTGATCTGTGCGGAGGTTTTATTATTTTCGAAGTTTAAATATTAGTATATGTACTATTTACCTATATTCGTTTATCCTACAGCTAGTGCATTAAGAGAGCATTCCCCAATTTACAATGCCGCCATTGCTTCGTGACAGCTGTTCGTTAAAACCAGCTTTCTTCAAAAATTCATCGACACAATAAAATGCTTTATTTTTTCCTTGTCATGCTATTCTTTGAAATGTTTCACTTCCAATGTATTCCTCATCTTCTTTACTTTTCCGTAACACAACAGAAATGTTTGAAGGTCATTATTAGCGAACATCTGTTTTCTGTGACACTTATATTCACAACAAACGCACTCCATGTCAAAAATTAGATAGGGGTTCAGTTAATGTTTGGAGAGAAAAATTGGAGAGCCGCTAAAATGTAGTTCGGCTCGACAAGCGTACTAAGCCAAACTATAATTGCATAATGCAAGCCTGAAGCTACTGTCAAAGTTGGACGAAGACCCCCTGGACATGGTCCACTTATATGCTATTATGGACACGTTTAAGCCAAACTTAAGCCAATATGCGATTTAATAAAAGCTGCGTGACGTTTTCGTTTGTATAAGTGATCTAATTGTTTTGAGTATGTATATAATTTGTATTTTAAATGTTTGCCTTATTTACTATAGACTATAGACTATAGAATAAATAAATAAATTGTTGGCGCAACAGATCCGTAGGTATACGTAAGCACCCCATAGGCTTAGCTTCTCACTGACGAATTTTATGCCAAGTCCGAAAGGCTGAATTGAGAAGCTTTTCCAGGACAGTTATACTCTCGGATGTTTGTCAGACGATCGCGAGAGCTGGGGCAATGGAAAAAATCCTTCAGATGAAGGTAATTTGTGTTTACCCGGGGATTGAACTTGAGAACCCTCGCAAAGTAGTCCAACACACTGCGCGTACACCGATAGACACTTCATTTGAAAAATGGCTTTTACGCATTAAAAGATCCTGAAAAGTGTAAAGTGAAATCAAGGTCACATTAGCCCCGACATTTTTTTCAAATAAAAAGATGACCACCAGCAATACCAGACGTTTCTAGATCATCTTTACATAACAGTAACGCTAACATTATTAACATAACATAAACTGTTGAGATAACATGGCATGTGTTTATGTCCTCAGAAAAAATTTATCGATCAATGAGTTAGCTGAGCATAAGCTGACATAAAATGCAAACAGTGGGGGTTGGTGATGAAATCTCCTAAAAATGGTGTTAAAAAGTGAGATACGTATGGATGGGTACTGCAACCCCACAGTTCACAGACATACTGCTAGGTTCCACATTTCACTTTCACTAGAAATGATATCGGAAATGAATTTTTGTGTTCTACATTTCACTGTATTCGATTGCGATTTCAAAATATTCGGAATTGAGACAAAGTGAAATTGTGATTTCGAAAAACTTTCGGAGTTTCCGAATCGCTCGAAATGCAGAACACTGAAAACGAATTCACTCGATTTGCAATTTCGATTTCACTCAATTTCTGGAACCTAGCTGATATTTAACAGCTCATTTTTGTCCTGTTTGTGTTGAATTTCGTATTAGATTCGTTCAAGATTATTTTTTTCAGGAGATTTATAAATCATGTAGTATATGATACTAACGGTTGCTGTACCCCCGCCGGCTTCGCCAGGCCTTTATTTTTATTTTTTTTTTGGCATATCGATTGATCACCGTAATTACTGACATTTAAAAAAAAAACAACTAAATTGGTTGAAAATTACGGGCGACAGAGGGAAACATAAACTTTTTGCCACTTTGTTTTATATATATGTATAGAGATTTCAGTTATTGGAAAAATATTATAATTCTATTTGTTTGATAAGGTTAAAAAATATCTATAAAACAGAAAATAAAATTGAAACTTATATCTATACATTCAATAATAAAATAAATATTATTCACGACAAAGTAAAATGTTTTAATTTTACCCAAATAACCGATTCCATTGTGCGTAGTTATTTTTTGTTGGCAAATTATAAACAATATCTAAATAATTTAATGCAAAAATAATGCTCAAATAATTAAACTGCAATATTCGTTAAAATTATAACTAAGCTATAATATAATTATGTATGTATAAGTATTATGTATAGATAACCTCTACCTACGGACATACATTAAATTATTTTTGATTTTTGTCTGCGTACACATTTTTTTTATTATTTCTCTTATACATTAACGTACTTTCTCTCTAGTATATGTATATAATGTAAAATACAATGTGTATATAGTTTATTTGACTAATTTATTTAAGTTAACTTAAGCATCCACCAATTTGTTTACAATGTCTATAAATTTTGATATCCCAATAGAAATGTCACGTTGATAGTTTTTTTTTTATTTTTTACATTAATATTATAACTACACAAATATTATGTACTTTTTGCCGAATGGTTTTCTTTTTGTCAATTTTTTCGGTTTCTCTTTCAGAATACATAAATGTCATCCGCCCAATCTTAAAGTTTAGCCACAGTAAGTTGCTATTTTTCGTTTGAATCAACAGGAATGTTTTTTTTTTTTTTGTAATATTAGGTACTGCTACTTTTGCCATGGTATTAGAGTTAATTTGAATTGTTTTTCGAAATGTTTGTAATGTTATCTAGTTACATATAGAATAGCGGAATAGCGGTATGTGGTTAGATTAGAAAGCAAACTATTGATGTTTTGATTTAAAAACATTGATTAGAGTTCGGTCTAAAGTTTCCGTGCATTCCTAATATTAAAATCAGTAATCATTACTCCAGATAGGTTCTTGCCTTGACTTTTGAATTGGTATCCTTATAGTTATGCATGAATGATGTCTTAATTGTTAAGAAACAATGTATTTTTCTTTAAAATTTGTTTCGCGTTTTGTTTTACTGAGTTTGTCGTCGTCGCGTCGTTTTTTGGATGGACTTTGTATTGATGTGGTCCATCTGTATTTTGTTATTTTTGTTTGGTTGGTATTGACTTATACGAATCGTCGAGATTTTCTACGAAGCAATTTTTACGTTTCCTTATATTATAATAAATACAATATAAATATACTGGTCCTTTGTTTTCGATAGCAATTTTCCAAAAAAATATATTTAAAATTTCACCTTCCCTAAAAATTGTTGCCGACTTCTGAGTGTTGGTGTATTTTCCTAAGCTCTGTGTATCGTTTTCATCTTATATTCGCATGTCTATTGGCGATATAGAAGTGGATACAAGTTGAAATTGAACACAGAACGGTGAAAAACCAGGTGGCCATGCAGCGTAGTCATTTATGATTTCTTTCTACCTCGACGATTACAAAGTTGGCACTAGTTTCGTTTAGTCAGTATCATCACGAATTCTGCAATATAAAATAGAAAATTATAATACAAATTTTAACGAAAAAAAAACATGAAACAGTGAAATGGAAAACAATTACAAATCAAATAGGGACCCATAATGGATGTGATGGAATTGGAGCACAAAACAGCAACAATATACACGGACGAACCTCTTCCTATACAATTTTCAACGCATTTATCCGAGGAACGCACTTACGAGAATCCCGCTTAAGTGCGTTGTCGACGCAATAAGGACACCTCGCTTTATTGCCTTGAAAACGTAATAAAATGTTTTTATTCAGACTAAAATCTGAAGAACACGAACAGTGTTCGTTTGTGTTTGCTTCAAACACTCGAAAAGTTTTGCTCCGATTCAGGTCAAACCTTTGATATTGGACCGAGATGGTTATTGTGAAGTTTGATAAAAATTAGACAAAATGGCGTGGCACCGTCTATACAAAAAAAAAAAAACATTCAAAATCTTATATCTCGAAAACCACCGAATCGACAAGTTCAAAATTACAGACAATCATAGGTATTGGCCCGGAAGTATTCCTGTGAATATCGGAAAAATTAGGCAAAGGGGTTGGCGCATCCCATACAAAAAAATACATTGCAAACTCTATTTTTCGATAGTATTTTTTTATTTTTCTATTTTGCACTACGAATTGTGCAGGGGTTTCGCTAGTTGTAAATAACTTATTTGATGTCCTTTTCGATTAAGAGATGATGTCGGCAGGGCTTTGTAAAATAGACCGCTTTCATCGACATTGAAAATGTCTTTGGGTGCATAGCGTTTAATTAAATTGAGAACCTCTGTATGAAAATCTTCGACACCTCCTAACATCAGCAGAGGAGCCCTGTCATTTAACCGGGAGATTTTGTATGCAGTTTTACGAGAAGCTTTACTTTTAGTAGCGCAATTAACCAGGTAAATCATTTAAGCGGTACGCATTTAAGCGGGAAAAGATAGACACATTTGTTATGGAATGATTTATTTGCTTAGTTTTCGGCTGAATTAAACGAGAAACGCAATTAAGCGAGGGTCACTTATCCGGGGATCACTGTATATGCGAATGGGGAATTATAAGGAAGATCTTCTCCAGGGACCAATTGGATCCCGAAGAGATGAAAAAATCCTCTGCAGGAGTATAATACACACTAGTGTAGCCTAGACTCTCTTTCTATCGTATGGTACAATAGATCTTAAACATGTCGACGTGCCGATTTTTATTAGCCTAGGTCAGTCAGTCTTCATTAGTTAATGCAAAAAACAGGGGCCAGATCACGTAAAATTAAAGTGATTGAACGACATCGTTTCCACTAACGATCGTTCGATCGTTTCCATTTTAAGTGGTCTAATGTGTCTACTTGCTCTTTGTGTCAATACAAGCGCTTGTTCATGGGCGCAGTCAGAACCCCAATTCTCAGATTCCGCATAACGCAACTCGTATACGAGCATATCCGGCTGAAATGTTCGCATACGCAAAAAATTGGTATTCTCAAAGTATATAATAAGTGGGTTCGTTCAATAAAATAAAAAAAGGTGCAGGCAGGAGGAATTTACATTAGCACATTTCTCATAAATTAAGACATATTGTAACACTTTAATTATGCAAAAACAAATATGTATAGTAACGATTGATTTGAGTTGCCAAAAAATTATAACTCTGATTTGATAGTTGAATGAACTACACGAACTCAGTTGATATAATTAATAAGGTTAATAAACTAACTCGGTACTAAGTAGTTTTAGTTATTTTAAATGAAATGTTCTATAAAATCATTTATTTTTAAACTGTAATAAGTCATAAAAAAATTGATTAAAAATTGGGTTTATAAGCTAATTATAGAGGACGTAGGTCTGGCCATTGCAGCGAAATTGTCATTGCCAATTTATCTGACAAAGTAGCTCTAGATCGAGACGAAAATATTTTTTAATGTTAATTTTCATGTTTGTTGATTAATTCTTTCTTATGTACCTCAATAATTTCATTTAATTTTATTAAGTATTTTGTGTTACAAAACCTCCTTTCGAAGCTGTCATTTTGAAAGGGATTTGAAATATGGCTACTTTAAGAAAATTATTTAAAAAGACAAATTAATGATGGAACTTTGTTACTAAAATGACAGTTAAATTTCATTGTCTTCACAACCCATCCAGCATGGAAAATTTCAAAGCTCTAAGTTTAGAGAAAGTGGTGCAAATTTGGCTTGCAAGATTTTGACATAACAAAAATTTTCAAGTTAAGTAAAAGCCTTTAAAAATATGGACTACTGCTTCTAAAATATATCTATAAAGGGTGTCCCATAATTCGCAAAAAATGTACTTTTGATAGAAAATACAGATTTTTAATTAGATTTTTATGTTTGCATAGACCTTTGACTTTAAAAAAACCCAAAGAAAAAAGTCCAATGGTTAAATCGCAAGATCTGGATGGCCAATTCTCATTGCAAAATCGCCCGATTACACGATTAGGAAATGACTCATGCTGTAATTGATTTGTTTCTCTGGCTGTATGGCATGTGGCACCGTCTTGTTGAAACAACATGTTGGTGACATCCATATTTTGTAATTTAGGCACTAAAAAGTGGGTTATTATATCACGATAATGAACACCATTAATTGTTACTGCTTGACCAGCCGAATTTTCGAAGAAGAATGGTTCGATAATGCCTCCAGCCCAAAATCCGCACCAAACAGTTACCTTCATTATTTTTAAAATATTGCTCAACAATGAAAATGCGTTGTTTTTTCGTATAACGCTCCATTTTTACTAACTCGAACTGTCAGCTGTCACATTGTTATATATTTTTTGCGTTGGTATCACTGTACTATTAAATGGCGCAAAATTCAAATTTAGCGTGAATTATGGGACACCCTTTACAATATATTATATTTATTTACCGCTGTAGTTGACCATGCCATCGCCATCCATATCAGCTTCCTTCATCATGTCATCGACTTCAGCTTCCGATAGTTTTTCACCCAAGTTCGTCATTACATGACGAAGTTCCGATGACGATATCAGTCCATCATTGTTCTTATCAAAAACTCTGCACAAATGAGTAAAAATATTTTTGAAATTAAAAAAAAAAATCTTGTAAATAAATTTCAACACTATATTACTTGAAGGCTTCTTTGAGTTCATCTTCACCGTCGGGAATCTTCATTTTCTTCGACATCATTTGAAGGAATTCGTTAAATTCAATGGTTCCATTTCCATTTGCATCGAAAGCATCCACCATATTTCGCAGTTCGGTTTCTATTTAAAGTAAATGTAATCAGTTCATCAAACTCTACATTGACATGTTTTTTTCATACCGCTTGGTCGTTGACCTAACGAACGCATAACAACACCCAATTCGGACATGGATATAGTTCCGTCTTCGTCTTTGTCAAACAGCATGAATGCTTCCTTGAATTCTGGAATGAAGAAAAAAGTTCATTTAACGATTTTCAAAATCGAACAATTTAGTAAGCCGAGTTCGATATAAAATTTGCTAGAGGATGATCTGCCGGAATGAGTTTTACACGTACTCACCTGCAACTTGATCCTCAGTAAGCCCGTGTTCAGTCTAAAAACAAAAAAATAAAAAAACGTCGATATAAATAGGTACTGAGCTAAAAGATAATATTTCTATAAGGCACAAACCAAATCGATTTTCACCACCAAATCATAGGTTTGGTGTTTTTTCTTGCTCTTCTTCTGTGACTTTCCAACGGCCGCCGCTGCTTTGGGTGGACCCCCACTCAGCGATTGTTTGGGTGTTGACGAACCCTTGTTGCTGCCCGAACCGGACTGTTGTTTAGCCGGTGCAGGCTGTTTGGCTGTGTGTGCTGTTGCCTTAGCTGGCGCTCCACCCTTTTGACCCGGTCCGGGAGTCTTATCACGTTGCCCGGACTTGGCATTGTGACTGGATCCATCTGCAGGTTTATTTCGTGCCTAGAAAAGCGAAATCATTTTAATTTATTACTTAATGCATGAGAAAGATATTCATAATTATGATCCTGATGAGAATTTCTGAAAAAGTTGTGGTAGAAGAATAATATTCCAAATTGTGTGTTTTAAACAAATTTATGACGTCTCACTTCTGTTTGTCTATTTGTATTGTGCGTAGATGAAACATAATAAAAGAATTACATGGCATATAGTAAATTGTGCAGATATGTGCACTTACGAAAGCAAATCGATAAATAAAGTGATGACAAAGGATAAATCATAAGTAAAATATTGTAACCTCAATATGCAACAATTTCAAATGAGTTTGGCCTTTTAGCCTAAGTACCTATAGGTAAAGTTAGCTTAAGTCGAAATATTCCTTCATGTTTTTTTTTCATTTAAACAATTTTAAAAATGAAAGGTTCATTTATTTAACATTAAGTATAGCAAAATCTTCAAAAAATCCATTATATGCCTGGACATATTTGTTATGTATACATATTTGTAAAACTTTTATCAATTGTTTGTCATCATAACTAATGGCGATAATCGTGAGATAGAAAATGAAGAAAATGTAGAACAGTTTCGCCGGAAAGTGTACACCTTAAGTCAGACGACAGATTTTGTTCTTTTTGGTGTAGACAAAATCTGACGTCATTTTCATAGAAAGGGCCTGGCCCTCCAGGTTGAGGAAGTCCTATGTTGCCAGCGTCAAGTGCTGAAGACCAGTGGCATTGGGAACAAAACCTGAACAGAGGCCTGTAGAGATGAACAAGGAAATCTTGTGGTAAATTCACAGTCGGCCTTGAACAAAAATCATTTCTGCAGACTGTTAAACAGCGAAGACGACACAAATTCCGCTGTCCGGCAGAATAAACCATTTACCCTAGACGATGAAAGCCAAGACTTCCGTCCACTGGCCAAAATGAGGTGAGGATAGCAACATCCAAGCTGAAATCTAACAAAGCTGCTGGACCGGACGGTCTATCCGTCGAGCTTTTTAAGGCAGCGGGAGATGACTTGGTAAAGATCATACACCAAATCGTCTTCAAGATTTGGTCAGAGGAAAGTATGCCTGTTAAATGGAACCTCAGCGTTTGCCCGATCCACAAGAAAGGAGACCCTCTAAAGTGCGTTAACTATAGAGGCATCAGTCTCATCAACACTTCCTATCTGCTGTATTGTGTGAACGTCTGAAACCATTTGTCAACGAACTGATTGGTCCCTATCGTGTGGTTATTCATTTAATTATTCACACTTAATTAATTCATATAGCAGATCCTGTAAAAAAGTCCAAATCGATACTCACCATCTATTTATCGATTTTAAGGCCGCATATGACAGCATTTATATAGACGAGGTATATAGAGCCATGTCTAGTTTTGGCATCCCTGCCAAACTTTTCAGATTGTGCAGAATGGTGATGCAAACGCTCGCTCCTCCATAAAGGTCGGAAGCAATCTCACCGCGACCTTTGATGTCAAAAAAGTCGAAAAGGTGCTGCGCTGTCATGTGACGTTTTCTACATCATACATACATACTTGAGAAAATTGTACGAAAATCGCAAGCCAACAGCAGGGCACACTTTTCTAAAAGTCACACACTTTTTGCATACGCTGACGATATTGACATAATTGTCAGAACGCAGCCAGCATTGGCATTGGTGCGTTTGCAAGTACATATGTACATATAAGCACAAAAGAGGGCAAAATAAAATACCTGTTGTCAGCAAGAAGGGACACACAACATCGATGAATCGGACAGAACGTCACGATAAAGGAGAAAAGTACGTATCACTCGACTATGATGGCTGGGGCATGTAGAGCAAATGGACACCAACGCTCTGGCTCGAAGAGTCTTCGATTCCAACAACGAGAGACAACGCAGTAGAGGAAGACCTCGTGGTGCGGTGGTGCGCATAAGTTGGGGGACCTCAACCAACTTGGAGTGCGCAACTGAAGGCGGTTAGCCAAAAATCTTGCTAACTGGAGAGCCGTGTTGGTTGAAGCCCAGTTCCATCCGCACTGTAGCACCATATAAGTGTAAGTAAGTACCTATATAATACTTTTACATAGTTTTTTACCCCAATTTCTAGATCTAAACAATGCAATGCAAATTTTATTTCTTGAGTTGTTACAGTTCCTTAAACGGACATTTCAAACTAAACTTATTATACATAGTATTGAAAATGGGCTATGTCGGTAAAGAAGTTCTGGTACCTCCCATACAAAACCACTATTAGACCCATGTGTCTCTCTGTCTGTTAAAATCACGATAGCGTCCAAACGAATCGATCTAGGCGAATGAAATTTTGTGAGAGGACTCATTTTTACCGTCGTCAGGTTGGTATTGAAAATTGTCTATGTCGGTCAAGTAGTTCTGGTACCTCCTATACCAAACCAATATGGCATGGCAAACATTTTGCATGACTTTTATGCAGTGGAGGGTATCAAAGCATCGGCCAAGCCGATGATAACACTTTTACTTGTTTCATTTATAGTTTTCTCGAAATCCTTTTACATACGTTGAATGTATTTATCAATCATACCCGAGTGTCTGAGTGAATACGGTCGGTCGCATTTCTTTTAAGATATTGGAATTTTATGCGATAAGTGCGGGGGGACATTTTATTTTATTTCATAAGATACGTACATTTTTGTTCGTTTAGCTTAGCACGTTATTTTTTTCGTGAACACAATAAATTTATTTGTTCTTTGAATTCCTGTTCGTTCAGTTGCATAGAAATTATTCAGAACAAGAGCAAACATTAAAATCTTAAGATTTATGAAATTTCCTAAGCTGATTTAAAAAAATAATAATATCAACGTGGCAACGCGATAATCAAATAAGTTTTCATTTGGGAAGCGTCAGAAATAAAATATTAAAATGTTGTGAAAAAAAAAAAAAAAAAAACGAAAGAACGACGAAATTGACGGATTAAAACAAAATACTTTTTCAATTGTAGTTCCATCGTAAATCGATCAAACAACATAATACCAGAAGTATCACTAAACGGAGAAAGAACGCCAAGTGCTAGCGTATGTTGATGACGGATGACCTTTATTTGTTGAGCTAAAAACAATCGACTAGTAGTCGTTAGGAGGGCAGAAGTTCGAATGGAAGGGGAAAAGAAGTTGACATGGAATATCTGATTAAAGCATCACTTAAGAATACAAGAACAATATTAGGATTAGGGACAGAAAGAACAAGGAAAAAAAATGTTTTAAATGCTTTTAATGGCTTTCCCTCGACTGCAACCTGCAAGCAATATTCCAATATTCATAGGCTGTATAGAATTGGATTTTAGTCACATCACGAAAGTCTTCCACGTAGGTTTTCCCACACTATAGCTCAGTGAAAGAGGGACAATGTAGTGAAGGGGTTTCGACACGGTGTCTACTCTGAATCACCGAAAATATCAATTTTCATACCGCTTAGCTGCGTTTTCCAGGTGGAATTACTGGCCCTACGAGAGGCTTGCACGCAACTAGGGCGTGGGACAATACCCATAAACAAAGCATTGCTACCCTTATAGATAGCCAAGCCGCCATGAAAGCCATCGACTCGGCTACAATATCCTTCAAACTGGTGCAGCTCGCCTGTCTGAGCGAACGTTTCAGAGTCACACTTCTCTGGGTTCGAGTACATGTAGTGACATAACAGGTAATAAGCGTGCGAATGAGCTCAGCACTACACGTCTCACTCGCGACGAGGGTCCACATTCCGCAAGGAGCGGTTAAGGAGCAAATACACTCATATTTTCTGCAGAAAGCCAATCTACAATGGACGGATTGACAAACTGCGTCATAACAAGGAATATATGGCCTACCTATGATCAAAATAGAACAAAGAACCTACTAAACAGAACCCGCCCAGATATCGCCAGAATTAAGGCAATAATCAAGAGGTATTGGCCAATTTGAGACCATGCGACCAAACTATAGGTATACGGTATACCATAACCCTCATTGCCGCAGTTGCGGGAATACAAATAGCAAGAAACAGATAACTGATTGCTTTGGAAACACTCCTGAACCTGAATCTATAAAACCCCTTGACCTATTTATGAAAAACGTGGCAGCCAAAGGTGTCAAATTTTTCGTGTTAAGCAAAACAACCCCATCAATATTGGTCATGGTCGAGTGATACGTACTTTTCTTACCAGGTCGATGTCGCAGCTCGTAAAGTTTGCTGTTGAAACTCTTCCACTCGAAGAATTTTGCGTTCAAAACGACCAAGAAGATCTTCATCTGCCTTTGTTAACGTCCATGCTACTGCGCCATAACGCAGGACTGGGATAATGAGCGTCTTATATAGAGTCTCCTTAGTGTTTCTTGACAAGGTCTTGCTATTTAGTTGCATTCATAGGCCAAAGAAACAGCGGTTGGCAAGTGTAACTCTACGTTTGATGTTTGCTGTCTGTTGTCATTAGCCGTTTTTTATTATCAGCGTGATCTGATCCGGATCAGATCATGAAAATAAAACAAACTGGATCATTGATTGAGTTGTGGCAACAAACATATAAAATCCAATACCAATTATGACAAATTTCGTATTGCCACCAGCCATCTTGCAGCCACACGGTACAATGTGACGTCACAATGCGATGATTTCTCCATTGCACTTGCTCATATTTGAGTTTGACATTTCGCTTGTTGTGTCGGGGTGTTACCATATGGATACAAATCTGCATACATTTAACATTGAATATTTTTTTTGGGGAAACTATGTTCAAATGTTAAGTTCAAATATGCATTATACATAATTAACCGTATTGTACTGCTAATATTTCCATTTATATTTCTGTGCTATATAGCGAAACAAAACATCTCGAAAGTCGGAGTAGTAACTTATTCGAATTTGAAAAAATGCTAATTGATTTTTTGTGTTGTTAATTGTGGTTCACATTTTGGTCTGGCAACATTACTGTGTGGCTATAATTTACAGGGACATCAACCTTTAGTGAATGAAATAAACAACGCCACGAAACAACAACGAGAAATAGTTGAATTAATTTTCAGATCATATTTCGTGATCTCGATGAAAAGCAGGATCACATGTTGTTGTTGTAAGTGCACGTTAATCGATGATCTATATGGATCATAGCTGATAATAAAAAACGGCTATTATCAGTGTTTATAGCGGAGCCGAGGTAGACAAAGTCCCTAACCACCTCAAAGTTGCAGCTGTCTATCGTGACTTTCTGTCCGATTCGTCGATGTTGTGTGTCCCTTCTTGTTGACAGCGTTTATTTTGTTTTGTCCTGATTCACCACTACCCATTTTTGCCGCTTCGTGCTAATATTTGCAAACGTACCAGTGACAGCTAGCTGCGTTCTGACAATTATGTCAATATCGTCAGCGTATGCAAGTACTTGCGATGACTTTTGGAAAATTGTGCCCCTGGCGTTGGCTTGCGAGTTTCGTACAATTTTCTCAAGTATGATGTTGAAAAAGTCAAATAACAGCGTAACACTTTTTCTGGGATCCCTACGTTATCTACTTTTCCAAAATCCCTTATTGGACATAATCTCTCATTTTTTTTATCTCTTTTCCGAAATCTTCCGGGCCGAAATCCCCTATGCCAAAATCTCCCATTTACATACATACTTATTAAATCCCTCGTTAAAATCCCCTGTTCAACAGTTTAGAATCTATCCGTTTTTTAAACGCGTAGTTTTGGCAGTAAAATTAAGCAAACAACATAATATAAACTTTGCATATACCCAATTTCGCACATATACCGCAAATCTGACAGTAAATCTAAGCAGGGGGGTTGCAGGGGGGCAGCGTATACGTATCTCACTCTGTCGCGCGACAGAATTAATAACACCAAATTTAAAAATGGGAGATTTTGTCCCGTGGGGACTTTCTCTCAGGGTCTTTTGGGATTCCATCAGCACAGGGGATTATGGAATAGAGGATTTTGAAAAGGGGATTTTGGAAAAGGAGATATCATCACCAACCCACTTTTTCTAAATCCTTTTTTGACATCAAACGTCTCGGTGAGATTCCGACCTTTATGGAGCAGGGAGCGTTCTCCGTCGTTATTCTGCACAATCCAACAAAGTTTAGCAGGGATGCAAAAACTGGACATGGCTCTGTATAGCTCGTCTCTATAAATGCTGACATATGCAGCCTTAAAATCGATAAAATCGATTTGGACTTTTTGGGATTTTCTCTAAGATCTGCCGTAGTGTGAATATTTGGTCGGTTGTGGACTTACCGGGTCTAAAACCACACTAAAGTATAGGGACTATTCAGATCAGTTCGTTGACGAATGTTTTAAGGTGTTCATACAATACAGCAGATAGCACCTTATATGCGATGTTATGGACACTGATGTCTCTCTTTTTGGCCTCTTTCCTTCATGAAGCGCCTCGAGTTTAATGGTACTTGTCAAAATCTTTTTAATAAGTTCCCCTTTATTGATGGAACAATAGAAATCGAAATTATCCATTTTATTGGTAAAAGCGACTTGATTCGCCAAATCTACATATAAATACATTCTAAATCCATACTCCTTACTAATCTAATAGGTTTTCTAAACTCAGAGTGCATATTATTATTAATATATCCGCCCATGAAATTATTTATGTTCCCCCATACCTGTCAGTGCCACATTCCGAAATGTTTATAAAACACAGTATCTTCTTCAAAAAAAGCATTTTAATTTTGTTTCCTGTCAACAGCAAACCAGGGCTCACCTCCGTTTGAATTAAAATATAATTTCGAATACTAAAGGTAATTTATTACCGCCCAAATAAATGAAGATGCAAGGAAATATTATAAATATCCATAGGACTCATCTACAGCGGCGAGATGAAGAAACATTAATGTCATGGAGTGGCATCCATAAGATAATAAATTAAAAACATTATATGTCACTTGTTTCAATTGATAACCATACCTTACAGTGTAAAATGAAAAATGATGATTATGTTTTATGTCGTAGTGAGAATAAGCTTCCAAATTTCAGTAGGTCAGGTTTTTTTTCGGAAAGTCTCTCGAAGTGATTATGCTACTGGATATTAAAAATACATTAGTTTAGCGAAATTTAGTCCCTCCCCCCATCGCATTGGTCGTTGTCGGGCTAAATCGTTTTCTCATTTTTCATCAAAAAACCGTAAAGCTAAATCTAATCGGAACACTTTATAAATATCACTCCATTATGTTTCATACAGCCTACACTGAATTAATTTGCCATTTTTGGATAGATTTTCGCGTGAAGGCATAATGACGTTTGAGACGACCGACGGCTTAGCTGGAATTTAGAAATACTCAGCGAAGAATCATTGTTTGTGTTGCGTAACAAAGGCGGAAGTTATCCTTGAGGGGATATTTATGTATGTGAACAAATTAGTCGAAATTACCCCTTGGTGAGCATCGATCAGTATTGCTAAGTAAATTGTAAGCAATGCATTCGTAAACATTGAAAAGCAACGCGATGAATTTTTCGAAACAAACAGTTTTAGCATAAATTAAAATATTTTGTTGTTTAGTTTCTCAGTTTAAAGGATTCGATGTGTGGGTTGGGTGAATCAAATGACTTGACTGGAAACAAAGTATCTAACAGAGGGGTACCTTATTTATTTAAATTTTGTACAGTCTCGGTTAGGTATGTTTATTTTGTTGAGTCTATTATCAGTCAAGAGAGGAATTCGCACGCAAAATAAATGCGGACAATTGATGGTAAGAAAACATTTGTATGTAGATACTAGCTGAATCCCCGCCGTCTTCGCCAGGCCTTTTATTGCTTTTTACAATTTTAATTTTTTATTTTTTTTTGGCCCATCAATTGATCACCGTAATTACCGACATTTAAAAAAAATCAACTCTATTGGTTGAAAATTACAGGCGGCAGAGGGAAACATACAGTTTTTTCCACTTTGTTTTATATGTATAGAGACAGATGTACCCGCCCGACTTTGCCCGTGCACAGATGTTCTTTCGTAAAATGCGAAAAATGAGAATAAACTGGAACTTTCTTTCTGCCTAAACCTGAAATACAGCAATACGAACAAAACAAAAAAAGACTCATCAAAATCGGCCCAGCCAGCGGTTATGTAGATATAACGTCATCGAGTTTCACCCCATAGAAGATTTTTTTTGTTTAGGAGGTATACGATTTTGAATGTTTTTTTTGTATGGGAGGTGCCACGCCCCTTTGTCCAATTTTGACCAATCTTCACAGGAGCACTTCAGGGCCAATACCTAAGATTATTTGTAAGTTTGAGCTCAATCCATTCGGTGGTTTTCGAGATATACGATTTTGAATGTTTTTTTTTGTATGGGAGGTGCCACGCCCCTTTGTCCAACTTTGACCAATCTTCACAGGAGCACTCTGCAACCAATACCTAAGATTATCTGTAAGTTTGAGCTCAATCGATTCGGTGGTTTTCGAGATATACGATTTTGAATGTTTTTTTTGTATGGGAGGTGCCACGCCCCTTTGTCCGATTTTGACCAATCTTCACAGAAGTACTCCACGGCCAATACGTAACATTACCTGTAAGTTTGAGCTCAATCGATTTGGTGGTTTTCGAGATATACGATTTTGAATGCATTTTTTGTATGGGAGGTGCCACGCCCCTATAACTTATGAAGCAATACACCTACAAAGACCGTATCAACTTACAAACCATGGTATTAACGTCACCTTTCATGGGAAATTTCCAGAATCAAAATCGGTTCACGCATTACAGAGAACATTATCGACAAACACAATTGACCATGATTTTTATATATATATAGAAGAATAGATGGTCGTCTTTTTGCACAGGGTGCTGCAGAGTTAAATAAGCTTTTTTTTCTCTATTTTAGCTCAAAATCCATAAAAAGTCTGTGACTTTTTGACACTTTAAATTAATAATTTTTTGTCAATTGTGTAATGCGGAGCAGAATGGCCTTAATAGATTTAATACACTTACTAGGGTCGGGGATGGGTCTGGGTCTGAACCAACAAGCGTCTTCAGCCAGCTCCATCTTTAGATAGCTGCCCCCATTTTTCTAAAGGTCCCCTTCCCACTTTCGCGTTCAATCGCTCTACATGACACAGCCACTTCAGTCGTTGGACTTTTACTATTCTGGCTAGGTTGATGTCGCTGTAGAGTCCGTACAGTTCATCGTTGTATCTCCTTCCCTATGCGCAGACGGGACCGAAAATTACTGGAAGAATTTTCCTCTCGAAACAACCAAGGGTAACTTCATCCGCGTTTGAAAGCGTCCATACCTCTGCGTCTGCACTATAGAGAAGGACTGGGACGATTAGGGACTTTAGTTGTTCGAGAGAGGGCTTTGCAACTCAGTTGGTTTCTTAGTCCAAAGTACAGCAATTAGCAAGATTTATTCTTCGTTTAATCTCTGCGCTAGTGTCAATTGTCTGAGTTCATAGCGGAGCCTAGGTAGACAAAGTCCCTAAATTAACCACCTCATAGTTGTATCTGTCTATGTCGACTGTCCGAGGCGTGGTGTTGGATGACTTTTCTTGTTGACACATGCATACACATTGTCTTGCCGTCAAACCTATTTTCGCAGCCTCCGTCTTAATACTCACGAACGCGCCTGTGACCTCACACTTTCGCTCTTCCGATTATATCGATGTCGTCGGCGTACGCGAGTAAATTGACGGACTTTTGAAAGACCATGCCTCTGGTGTTGGCGTTTGAGTTTTGCACTATTCTTTCAAGAACGATGTTGAAGAAGATTTACTACACGCTCTACTACAATTATCTCTGCTGAAAAAATGTTCGGTGAAAATACTCTAATACTCGATATCACAGTGCGAGCTTAAGTATCGGCTGAGTTAAGTGTAGGATTAAACATAAAATAAAAGGGTAAATTTTTCAATAGTGAGATATCTAATCAGATAGGGGTTAACTGTGGCTACATGAAATTTGGCCCCAATGAAAAATGGGCCCAAACTAAGAATGAAAAATCACTCCAAAATTGGGGCTGTTTTTCATAATGAAATAAAAAAATAAATAAATAGGTGGCGCAACAGGCGGTAGACACCCTAGGCCTAGCTTCTCGCAACCATTCGTTTGTGTGAGTTTCTATTTTTGGGACGAATGGAAGGGACCTACAATTTTATGCCGATTCCGAACGGCTGAATTGATAAGCTTTTTCAGGACAGTCATACTCTCGGATGTTTGTCAGACGTTCGCGAGAGGTGGCGCAGTAGAAAAAAACACTAAGTACATGTAAATTGTGTTTTTCCGGGGATCGAACCTGGGATCCCTCGCACAGCAGTCCAGCACACTAACCACTGCGCTACTGCACCCATAATGAAATAATACCCCAATTTCAAATATGAAATAAGGCCCCACTGCGATGAAATAAGACCCCAAATCTGACAATAAACCCAAGCAGGGGGGTTGCAGGGGACAGCATACGTTTTCGTTCTTTTGGGGCCTTATTTAATATTGAAATATTACCTCAAACGGAAAAATGAAAAAAGACTCCAAAATATGAATTGTCACCCCAATTCCCAGAATTTTACGCAATTTTTTATTGTTGTTGCCTTTCATGTACATTTTTGGGGTGATTTTTCATTTTCAGTTTGGGGCCATTTTTCATTGGGGCCAAATTTCATGTAGCCGTTAACTGTCAGATAAGAATTTGTCGACTCATTCAGCGACTTCTTTAGGTAGAAGTAAGAATTTCTATGTATTTCTCAGACGACGACGCGACGATTTGTTGTTGAGTTCGGACTATGACTTGATCCAGATTAGATCAAGAAAGTATTAAGTACATTCAGCTAGAAGGGCTATTTACATCTTACTTCATTTTTACTCCAGAAGCAAGAAATGCGTAGGTATTGCGATGACTTGCGACTAGTAAAACAAAATAAATCTTTCCCTGCAGACGCGTTGACGCGGGATTTTATTCCGAAATTCTTAGACTAGGTATTCAGATGAATCAGACTTCCTGTCTACAACATCGTTTTTCAAGCGGAGGTTCTGACAGTGAGTGACAACATCTTCTAAACATTTTTTATAGGGTACTTTATATAGAAAATGGTAAAATGGCTTTAGTGTTGGCAAGTCGAGGGAAATTTACTTTTATGTGGGAATTTCGAGGGTCAAAAACCATCGCATAAGAAAAATAGTAATAGTTTAAAAAACTAATAAAACGCTTTTGTAAGTACTGCACTAAAAAGCAAAAAAAAAAATGAACCAATCTATTTTTAAGATCCTGGAAGGGGCTTTAAGTGACAATTCTATTTTTAGAACGCAAATCAAAACTACCCTTCCTAAGCACAACTGCAATCGAGATAGCAATTGTTTTTTGCATTTGACCAAATAAAATCTATTTTCAATTTATTATATCTCGCCCTCTGTATGGACCAGAAAGATGAATGTTAGCTCAAAATACTCGGTGAAGTATTGCCTAACAATTAAAAGGATTTCTTGAGTTGACCTACATAGATTTATGAGTATAATGGCAAGTTGAGCGTAGTAAGATCGAAATAGAAAATTTTGCACTCCCCTTTTTCAACCCTTATAGGACGAATTTATACAAATGAGTTTAAACTTAATACGGCTAATGGTTCATGTGTTATGAAAAACGCTTAGAGGAAGTGGTTCAAATTGGGCTTTCAAGATTTGAGCATAACAAATTTTTCACGAAGTTAAGTAACAGCCTCTAAAAATGGAGAAAAATTCAACATAAGGAAGAATAAACCGATTGAGCTCAAATTTTCAGAGAATCTTTGGTATTGGCTCGAGATGGTTGTAAAGATGGTTTGGTCAAAATTGAACAATTGGGCGTGGCACCACCCATACAAAAAAAAAATATTCAAAATCTTATATCTCGAAAACAACCAATTCGATTGAGCTCAAATTTACAAATTATCTTAGGTATTAGCCCAAGAGTGTTCCTGTGAAGATTGGTCAAAATTGGGAAAAAGGGGCGTGGGACCGCCCATACAAAAAAAAATGCAAACACTACTCTTCGACAGTTTGGAATTGGAAACCAAAGTTTTTAATATTTGTAACATTGATATAAATAATGCATTGTCCTGAAAGACAAGAATATTATCTAGGCAATACGATTTCTGGAGAAACAAAAAAATGTGTATACCACAGAGCATTACAATAAAAACAAAAAAAAAATGTATTTAAGTATTTTGCACTACGAACTGTGTACGGGCTACGGTAGTATTTATATATATTTCAACCCCAGATTATAACAAACTAGCTAAGCCCCGCCGGCTTCGCCAGGCCTTTTTTTGCTTTTTAAAATTTTTTTTTAATTTTTTTGGCTTATGAATATTGATCATCGTAATTACGGACATTTAAAAAAAATTAACTAAATTGGTTGAAAATTATAGTTTATATAGTTATATAGTTTTTCTGCTTTGATAGATAGCTGTACCCATTGAAACAGGAATCTTGCTTAGGTCTTAGATAACAATGTTCTTTCGTAAAAAAACGAGAAATGAGAATAAATCGATTTGCTGGAACTTTTTTTCTGTCTAAACCTGCAATACAGCAATTCGAATAAAAGAAAAAAAAAATACTCATAAAAATCGGCCCAGCGGTTATCGAGATATATATAGCGCGTCATCGAGAGTCACCCCATAGAAGCTTAAGATTATTTGCAAGTTTGAGCTCAATCGATTCGGTGGTTTTCGAGATATACGATTTTAATGTTTTTTTTTGTATGAGCGGTGCCTCGCCCCTTTGTCCGATTTTGAATTGGTTTGGCCTATCGCCCGACCACCATAATTACCGACATTTAAAAAAAAAATCAACTAAATTGGTTGAAAATTACGGGCGACAGAGGGAAACATACAGTTTTTTCCACTTTGTTTTATATATATAAGAGAAGAGATTAATATATGTTTTTAGCATTTTTGTTTTAAATAATAAGAACAGAAATTCAAAATTCTTTATTTATTATGAATAATGCCTCAAGACATAATGTTTTAAACGCTATTGCATTGCGGCCATTGGGGGCCTTTTCTGTAGTTTTGATGAAACGCATTTTATCTACTATCAGTTAAATTTTGGGCCATTCATTGGAGACTTTTGGGCTCCATATTCCCAAAAATATATAGGCTCCTAAGCCCTGATTATTGTGCAGTTTATCAGAAATGTGACTTTATATAGCCCCACAAGAAGTAATCGAATGGAACTTGCATGATCTTTGTGGCCAACCAATAGATCAGTGATTTCAATTTTGTAAAAATATTTGGATACGAAAAAGCTATTCGCTTGACAGCTTCCTCAATCGTTTGACAGCTTCAAAGGAGTGTTTGGAGATGTTTAATCATAATCCGAACCAGTTTTTTTTTTAAATATCAGCTTGCCATTCGTCGTAAAAGCTATTTGTTTTTACTCGTAATTTTGCTTGTGAATGTGTTTTATGTCCACTTGCAACTATACTGGTTTCAGTTCTATTTGTATTTTTGGGATACTTCAAAACTAATTTTTGGGCGCGATCGTTTTTGGTGGAGTACTTGGCGTGAATGGACTTCTACTGGAGATTTGATTTGTTGAAGAAGCAAGAACTTTGAATCATAAAAGTAATATGAATCTTCCTTCGATTATTACTTAAACTTTCAATAATAATATACTTTAAACTGAACAATCTATTTAGAATTTAAATTATTCATTTTTGAAAATAATTCCTAAAAATAGAAATAAGTTATTTTGTGAAAAGGGAACAGTTCCCAATCAATTATTCTAACTTTTTCAAACATTGGATAAAATTAAATTGATTACCAATTCCTAAAATATAGGACTTCATCAATATCGTCCGTTTTCGAATAAATCTTAATTTTCTAATTTACTCCGATGAATATGGTAGTTCAACGGCCAAAATTAATGCGGTTTTTTTTACGAATTTTCAATGAGATTGACTAAAAAAAATTTCAGAAGATAGTTCAATCATTTCAACGAATAAAAAAAACTCATCAATCTGTCTTCATTTCCTAAAGCTTGTTAATTTTTCAAAAAAGAAAAGTAGATTCCAAAAATCACATTACACAGGTGTTTAGGAGTCTATCAAATAACACTCACCTACAAACACATTTGTATTCACAATTTTCTTTCTTCATTTAATTATAAGAAAATTCACCACGCTCTATAAACACAGATATTTCCGCTGCGAAGTCTGCGAAGGCGTATTTATTGCACAACATGTGTGTGGCATATGAAATATCTTTCCCCCGCTTAATCAATCAAAAAAAAAAAAAAAAAAAACTACGCACAAATTTCCATCATCATCATCAAAATAATTTTTTTTTGTTCCTCATATAAAAGCTAAAGATACAAATCAAAATAGGAGATGGAAATTTGCGGCCCATTAAAAAAAAAAAAATCAGGCGAACTTCGAAACAACTAATCTAATATTAAATAAACAAGATTCGCGTATATCAAATGTATATGAAAAGTGAAATAGATTTTTGAAAAATTCTTTCCATCGAATTATCATCGCAATGCCAATTCCTTTGTAGCACATTTGATGTGGCGGGTAGCAGCAAATTGAGATTGCCTTTTTCACGGCCCACATGGAGTGGCGATGATGATGATCACGGAATGGCTTCCCCCCATGCGATCCAAATTATTCTGTTCTGGTCATTATCAACATCATCGTCCGCTACGAGTTGTATCGGACAGACGATTTTCGATGATATTCGAAATATTCCTATCCAAGGGCACATCTTGGGGCCAAGGAGCGATCCGGCAATTTGATATTGAACGCTGAACGAAGATGGCGCCGTACATACCAGAGATGTTGCCATTTTAAAAAGCAGACGAAACAAGCTAACAAAATCAATAGCAGCAGCAACAATAACAACAATAACAACCATAGAAGAAGGTGTAGTATTCGGAGAATTCGTTTTTGTTTTCTAATTTATTTGAGAGGCTATTTTGAGCTTATAACACCGGAGTCGCCTCTGGTTAGTGTTGTGTGGAAATAGTTTTTACTTGTTGGATTTACTTGCAAGTATGTTGGTTTAGGCATGTTGGGAGAAAAGGTGCTGACAATGGGTATCGATTCGTGGCAAGAAATGTGAATATCATCGTTCGAGGCAGCCTACATTTTTTTAGTTTTATTAGATGATCCCACGAGATAGTAATAGGCATGCTGTTAGATATTTGAAACTATTGTGTACTACTGATCTTTACTGTAAGACATTGTGATTGCGACTGATTTAACAATGGTTCAAATGCACTTAACTTTGAATACTGAGAAGTTGGTATTAGTAAAAGATGTAAATATAAAATCACACTGTGAAGGAACTACTTAGAACTTAGGTGAAAAACTGTATCTTCTTCTAGAAGAGAGGAATAGAAGAAGGTCATGCATCCTGGAAAAAAGAAGGTATACACGGGCTCCTAATTTAAGGAGATCAAACATCAACGATCCTCACAACTATAGAAAGTTTGAGCTTTTACAGAAAAAAATAGAGCAACTGGCTGCTGGGTTCTGACTTTAAGGATACCGTAGTCGCCCAATAGTGGGTGTATCATAAATACAGGGTTTTATAGGGCTGATCTTTCAATGAGAAACGAAAATGTTGACTTAGCTATAAATGGCTTAAGAACAGTGAGGTCGCTGACTCAGATGATTTGTTTACCTGTGGAACTCTTCAAATGCGAAGGTAATGTTTTTGTAGTTCAAATGTAACACAGTAATAAATTAGCAGGTTGATTTTAGACCATATTTTCGCATAGAGGTACATCCTGGAATAGACCAACACATTTCAAGTCGCAACTTACCACTTTGCCGTATATAAAGGGTGATTTTTTTGCTCTTTGGTTTTTCACCCTGATTTTTTTAACAGTTCATGCGTGATTCGTGTCACGTGTCAAAGTAAAAAAATGCTCAGTTAGAGCCATTTCACCATGGATAGACTTAGGTACGCCCGAACGAACAACGTTTGCAAATCATTGAATTTTATTACCAAAAATCGTGCTCCGTAAAAATTTTTTCGCGAATCCATGGACATAATATTGCTAGGCCAATTTGGTGAGCAATTCATCTCACGTTTTAGATCTGTGAATTGGCCGCCTAGATCGTGCGATTTGACTACGCTGGCGTATTTTTTGTGAGGATATTTGAAGACTCTCGTCTTGACGGATAAGCCAGCACCTATTTCCGCCTTGGAAGACAACCTAACTTGTATTATTGATGAGATACCAGTCGACATGTTGGAAAAAGTATGCTAAAATTGAACATTCCGGATGGATCACTTGAAGCGTAGTCTCGGTCAACATTTACACGAAATAATATTCAGAAATGGCAAGAATTGATTTACCCTAATAAAAATTTCACTAAATTTTGCACATTTTCGTTGTTTTTTTCGCATTTTAAAAACCAAACGCTTAAAAATCACCCATTAGTAGCATTCATCATTAGCAGCTCTTTTTGTCGATATTCGCAAATAAATGGAAATCAACTTGAGCTTGCCAAAAGCGGCAAATATCAAAGACTGGCGCTAGATTTATGGACAAAGAGAATATGAAATTGGCTTCACACTTTTGCAAAAGTGCATTCGGCTCCATATGGGGCCTTTTCAATAGACCGATAATCAACTTAGTAGATTTAGATTTAAATTAGATGAAAGATTTATTATAATTTTTTTTGTGTTACATTTACATGTTTTTCAATCTTTTAAAGCATGGCAAAAGCCGACTGCCAGATAGACAATTTTAAAGATTACAATTTTCTTGTGAACCTATAGCTAATTTTTAATTCATTTATATAATATGTATACTTAGTTGATAGGGCTTAAATATATGTAATTCAAAAAGCTTCTTGTAGTATTTGTTTCCGGTATTTGCCTGCATCTTTGATATATTTGTAAAGAGATAACCAATCTATGCCGTTCAATAAGTGGTGTACTTCTTCTTCTGTGAGTTGATTTCGTCCGAAGTGCAGCCTTCTTATCTCTTTTAGTATTTGACAAACTCCTATGAAGTGCAATATATTTTTTCGTACATGCAGGTTGCAGATATTGCATATTATTGGTAAATCAGGTCGATGAGGGACGTAGCTCAGCGCCAATAATTCTCCTCGTGCCTTAAAAATCGTCATATCTGTTCCATATTTTTCATGCATATAACTTACACCACTGAGGTCATGTAAAAGTCGTGAGTACACTTCTCTATGAGCTGAAGATTCTGCTTTTTCTACAAATGAATTGTGAATCTTGGACTCTAAGGTGGATAAGATGGTATGTAACTCCATTCTCAAATGCTCGGTATTCCTCGCATCCAAACTTAGAGGACAATTCGCTCTATCTGCTATCTCTCCATTTAGCAAAACAGGATGCACTTTTAGTCATAGCGTATTCTGCTACTATCCTTGGTATATGACTTGCATCCATATTTAGGACTCGCAGCACGTAATCGAAGTGCATTTTGACCGTTTTTATGAACATCACAGGAAGTCCTGTTTCTAGATGAAGCATATAGTTGGGGGTAGTCGCATGTAGGCGAAGTATCCGCTTAAGAAAAAAACGTAGTAGACGCTCTACCATCTTAGTATGGCGGTCGACTCTGGGTAGAATATTCAATTTAAAAACCCTAGAAGGGACATTGTCATTAAAAAGCCTGCTAGAAATGCAAAAATTAGACTAATTGAAGGCAACCACTGGAAAGACTAACCGACTGTTTGTACTTACGCGTTACTCCAGACGCGCTCTTATAAAAAGAAAACCATCACCTGCCTATGAAGATCTACTTCGAGATAGGCTTCATTGCTGGGTAATTCAAAATCTGTACAAATCTGTAGCAGTGTCTTCCAACTGGAGGTCTATGATAGAGCAGATACTATCGAAAGGTATTATCTTCTTTATCGGCAGCCAGGTGGCAATAACAGCAATAACTGATAGAGGGGCAAACTCCTTTACCCATCAGTGGCGCAGTATTGCCTGGGTGTGGCACGGAGAAATCGTCTTCGAAAGCCCAACCTAACCTAACCTATACCATAATGATAAATTAGAAAAAATTAGAAATTGCACTCCTAAAACGAGCTAAACGAGGCCAGTCGTGTATGTCCTGCTTATGGTGTCATTAAAAGTAATGCTGACAACATACACTTCGCCTTCGCGCCACTTGAAAAGCACACCCCGTAGGTCGGTTTTCTATCGCCCACTGCTCCCAAACCAAGCATACTAGGGACTACATTTTTTTTTTTTTAATTAAAATTCATTTAATTATTGTGATTTGACCAGAAAAAAGATTCAAAACTAAAGCTTCGCACATCCGGTTTAAAAGGGATGCATATACAAATTGGCCAAATAATTTAGCGAAATCGAGCTCCAAGCGAATTCGATGGCTTGGGTTATTTTAGATAGGTTACAACATTTTCGTCTGAAAACAAATAGTAATCGTTTGAAAAATATAAAAATCATCTGAAAACATTTATTTTAAAGAATTAAAGACCGCAACGCCGATTCGTTCCTTCTACTCCGTTGTTGGTAGAAGGAACACCTTTTTCAGACGATTACTATTTGTTTTCAGACGTTTTAAAAATTGTTTCAGACGTTTCCAATATCTGATTTTCTGATGATTTCTATTTATTTTCAGACGATTTCTATTAAATTTCAGACGAATTTTTTTTCAATTTTTGCCGACGTTCCCAAATTTGTTTCTGACAAAAACTATTTATTTGTAGACGAAAAAATGTTGCCATTTTAGATAAAGTCGACTATTGTTGTCTCGATTCATAAACTTGACGTGTCAACCATCGCCAAACATTTTCGATGATATTCAAATCCGGTGAGTAGGCCGGTCAGCTTAATAGCTACACATTTTGGCTTTATAGTCTTTTTATATGCTTAGTATTCGAAATATTCCAACGCATAGTTGTGAAACTTGCTTTGATATCACTTTTTTCCCTAATTTTTGGAAAAGAGTCGTGAGAATTTGACGCTTTTTTTTAATAGATATAAGTCGACTTTCCGCATTAGTAAGCACACTGTGCACTATGTTACAATAAATAGACGAGCGTCCTTTAAGCTTTAATTTGCCCTTTTTTCGCCTCGGTTTAGGCTTTTTTTGTTTAATTAAATAGTCGAAATTAACAAAAAAAAATTCGAACAACGTCAAACTAAGTGCATAATGTTCTATTCAAGTGGCGGAAAAATGTTGTCTAAATTTCAGCGAATGCTAAAATAAAGTGAAAAAAAAACATAAAACGGCTATATTCCAGAACTTGTAATTTGTCACAGAGAAAGAAGAAGAATTACCCAAAAATAATTTTCAAAAATACCATTAAAAACACACTCACCGACTTTTTGTTCGAATACAAATATTCCCCTTCAAAACAATTCCGATTCGCTATTTAATTGACTGACAAAAATAAATAAAAAGTTATAGTCGACGTAACAGGTGCAAAAATGGCCTAGCTTCCCACAACCATTTGTTTTGCGACTGACATAACCTCCTCAATTCCAATCACACACTCGACAAAAGTTTAAAAACTGCTCTTCCATTAACCTCCATCCGTCCTGGGTAATTTCAATTTTAATAACCGATACATCCCTGAAAAATTAACTCGAACTTTTCCTCCATTTTTTTTCGGCTAACAATTCATAAAGTTGAACTTTGAGGTGGCGGACTTTTTCGACGCCGACACATTGTGTGAAAAATAGTTTTTTTTTCGAAATCCACTGGAAAATGTTTAACAATTTTTTTTCTAAAAGTTGAATTAAAAAAATTCCAACTTTCGGTTTTTCACAGAGGGAAATCAAAAACGAGTGTTTTTTTTTTTGATATTTTTTTTTTGAAACATTCATCAACTCGAATTCTTTTCTTTTCATTTCTTTATTGGTCGTTGACCACATTGAATCTGAGTAGTTTCATTCCGTCTTCTTCGGTGTAAGGGTATAAACTGAGTGCGCTAAAATGGTTAGTAAGGTGGTTGAGTGTAAAATACAGCAAATGGATTCAAAAAGTTTTCCCCGTATTTTTTTTTTTTTGTTAATTAGTTATTTGAGACTGAAATTATGTTTTGTAATTGTTTGTAATTAATGTCAGTTGAAAGTTTGTTTTTTTTTTAAAGGTGGAAGTTTGTTCGACAATGAACACCCACAAAAAAAAAAAAAAAAAATCAGTGTAAATCCAAAGTGCTATTTCCAATAAAAGTTTTATTGTATTGAATTACCAATTTCCTCTGGATAAAGTGATTGGATAAATAAGGAGTGAAGTAATAAACTGATTTTACTGCGTTGGGTAATTTTCAAAAGAACTCTAATGGGTGATTACATTTTGATTGATCGTTTTGACAAAGTTGCTATGCCAATGAAAAGTTACAAGGAAAAGTTTTAATTTTTTTTCCCATGGGACAAATGAGTACCTGTGGTTCAAAGTTGAAGTGTTGGAATGATAAATCTTCTTTGAATGATTTAAAGTGAATTTAGCATAAATTGTGTTTAGATTTTTGATTTATTTGATTTAGTAAAGTACCTAAATTTAAATTAATTCAATAATATGTTTGTTTAATAAATATTTAAATAAAATTTCGGGTAAATCGAATAATTTTTTGGAGAACATAAAAATGCACTCAACTGAAAGGACTACTTGGAGTAAAATTATCGAAAATTTCTGTTCACTTACAAAAAATTACTTTCTTCATGCAGTTTTTGGATTTTTAATACACCCATATAGAGTTTGAATTATTATCGATAACGAAATGTTTTAAATAAAAAAAAAAAAAAAATGAGTGAAGAACAATAAAAAAAAATTGAGCCACGTGAATGTGCCTAGGTATATCAAATTTCAAATGTGTCATGGTTTCCACATAGGATGAATGTTAATGCGCATGAATGAGGTTGTTGTATCGGCTAAAAAAAAAATTGCCTACATTTTAATTGCAATGTTTGTTGTGCTTTCAACTTAACTACTTTCTGGGTAGCTCCTGACATTGTTGAAATATGTAATAGCAATTTTTTTTTAATTCTATCCACTCGGATAATATTGCATTCAATACTTTCTGCTCGTTTCGAGACATAATTCTAATTCCGAGTAATTTTTTTTAACATCGAATAATTTGTTACCACTATTCTGCATTCGACAGTTATTTTATTTCTGAATCTTTCAACTAACGTCATCTGTCTAACTAAAAGTCTCCGCATAATGTCGGTAATGAAGTACGCCTGCCAAATTAATTTATTTGTTGTCACTTTGTGTCTTTAAATCCAGTAACCAGTGATTAAGAATTTTATTTTATTTATTTTGTTTAAAATATGTTTTGTATTTATAAGTTGTTTCGCTGATTTAGGCGATGAAAAACTGCAGTCGGTAACGAAATCAATACGATGGCAGTTGATAGGTTTATGCATTTAATTTATCGTTCGAAGGGTGTACCTCTAAAGGTGTTATTTCACCTCTACAGTGGCTCATAAAAATTACTCTTAAATATAGAAAGGGAAAGAATTAAGGTCATCGGATATGCGAACGATATAGTGATACTGGTATTAGGAGTACAGAGGATGCGGTGATGAGGAGGTGCATGAGAACACCCCACACTTCCTTTGTCACTGCCCAGCACTCTGCCACATAAGAAATAAAATCCTTGGTAGTTACTTCTTTAGAAGAAGATTTAGAAGAACTTTCGGACAGGTCCAGTAATGTCCTACTTAAATTTGGAAATAAAACGGGTTGGTTTACCAATCCGTAGGTTTTTCATAGGTTTCCAGAGTATGGGCATCATAAACCCCTAGGGCATCACAACGGATCTACATTGTCCTGCCAAGTGCCAACCCACTAACCTAACCTAACCTACTGGTATCAGGACAGTTTTTCCCCGAATTTAGCAAAATTATGGAAAATGCTTTAGTGAGGGTAAGCAGCTGTGCCAGAATCTTTCAAAAAAAAAAAACAAAATATCAAACTTTACCCTTCCTTGCCTAAACGTCAAGAGCTCTCCATATCGCCAAGTGTTAGATATCTGGGACTAAACCTGGACTCCAAACTCATTCGGATACTTAATATTGAAAAACGTGTATTTACGTAAAAGAACCGTTGGCAGCAAATGGAGCCGGCTACCAAAACTCACTTTATTGACTTACAAAACCGTGATACGATCAATCTTCACTTATGGGTCAAAAGTATATAATGACCGGCTCTAAGAAAATCTTACAATATAACCAAATTCAACAAAGTTCAAAGAACGGCGTGAGTAGGTACAGGCGCTCTACGGTCAACACCATCAGGCGCCCTCAAAGGCCTACTGCATCTTTCACCTCTAGACCTTATTATTACAAAGACCTTAGTACATAGCGCGATCAGACTAACGCGGCGTTTTCATGGAAAACAACTTCAAACAACTCGTTTTGAAAACTGCAGTATGTATGAGAAAACTTCTGTTTTCAATTAAGTTTTCGAGTGTTTTCGCGAAAACTGAATTTTCGACTCGGTGTGAATAGGGTATAAGAGAGTCGGGGTGACGGTCTTCAAAACCCTAGGGCCATTGCAATATATTGCTTTTTCTATCAATAGAACTTGCACCACCCTCAAAGGATTACATTTCTCCCAAAATCCTTTCCACAAAGAATTTTGAATTGCAATTTATGTTTTCTGAAGAACAAATCATGAGCTGTGCCTAGTATTTTATTCTTCGTAATCTGTTCGTCGGATATGTTTAAATTTGTTGTCAAGTTGAAGCACGGCGTTGGTCAACTTATGCCGGCCCCCTTATACTGTCGATACTGCTATTGTGGTTAAATAAATAAATAAATAGATGGCGCAACAGGCCCGTATAGGCACCCTAGGCCTAGCTTCTCACAACCATTCATTTGTGTGAATTTTTAGGGACGGATGGAAGGGACCTACAATTTTTCTGCGAATCCGAACGGTTGAATTGAGAAGCTTTTCCATGACATTTATGCTCTTGGACGTTTGTCAGACGTTGCTCTTTTTAATAAAAGTCAATTTTAGGATTTAGTGATTTTATGGTCAATTACCAGAAAAATGAACTGATTTTCTTAACAAAAGTACAAATTTATCAACTTTATACTTCCACAACTAAAAGGCACCCTGTTGGTGCTCTCTAACCTGGTGGTACCTGGATTCGGTCATCTTCAAGTCCAAAATTGCCCTCAATTGCCGCTTATTTCTTAACGAGATGGCGGAAAAATGTAAAATTCACCTTATATGGGCGTCGACTGCCAGGCCATAGGGGCATTCCAGGAAATTGTCTTGCAGAAGAACTAGCTAGGCATGGCACAACTTCCTCTCTCTTCTTTCGAATCTCTTCTCTTATGTATCTCGCTACATGTATACTTTTAATCAAACACGTGGTCAAACTGCACCACATGCTCCATCTCAAAACAGATGAGGCCCATGCTAGATTTCAAGCGCTCCAACAACAATTTTGTATCACTAAAAACATCCATTATAAACACATTAGTTGGTGTCATTACGGGATACTGCATCATGGCAGGCATGCTCTCAGGCTGGGTCTCCCTGCCAATGATTCCTGTAGAGGCTGCATGAACGAGAAGGAGGAAGAGACTTTTCATCACATCCTGTGCACGTACTCAGCCCTTTTATTTCGTAGAAACCTACATCTCGGAGAATACTTCTTCGAAAATCTCGGCGAACTTGCTAATACAAGCATATGTTGCATCCAACGCTTTATTCCTAGCTGTTCCTGTTGGTTCAACGCATAGCTGCGATATTAGACGATCCTGTGTCGACCCTAACCTAACCTAACGTATCATTTAAAGTGTACTACAGTTATTATCTGTCATTCGGAATGCTTTGAAAGCGTTACTCAATGTCCATTGAGAAGTCTAGCGCAGGGGTTCCCAATCATTTTCATACTGCGACTCCCTAGAGAGGTTGAAATATTTTTGCGACGCCCTTCTAAAAGCACAAATATGTGAAGCGGATCTTAAATAAAGGGGTTTTCAAAAAGGACGGGTCGACGTTGAAATAACGTCGTCCCATATTTAAGTCAATTTTTCTTGTTTAAATACCCGCATTAATCTAAAAATGCGCCTCGTCACTAAAGATGATTTTTCGGGCAAAATTGAGGTCCTCTTCCAAACGCTTCGAAGCCAAGTCAGCGGACAAACGGCTTTGCCTATGTTCATTAACTTTGAGCTCCTGGATTAGTTGGATGGATCTTGTACGGGCGTAAGCCCAAGTCCCTATGCAAAATTCGCCAAGTTGGAATCAACGAAAGGACGATTTCTTATGCACGGCGAGGAATTGACTGGCTCGTGTTCTTCTGTACATCTGCCCGGCAAACGCGCCATGGCGTCGCGACGCACAGTTAGGGAACAGCTGGTCTAGAGTATCAGGGTATCCAATCCACTCAACTTCGTCGACCCGTTCACGCAAATGATTTTCTTGCAAAATGCACACAAGTTGATCAACTTTTCAACAATTGAATGGTCTGATTACCTAGGAACGAAATGATTCAACAATAGAATTTGATGGTCATCTACAAACCTGTATGCAAGTAACCAGTACACTTGTGACATTTGCATGTGCTGGGTTATAAGTTTCTTAATTCAACTCAAAATATGATGAAATGGAGTTGCTTAAATTAGTTGGGAAGATACGACTTCCAGCATAAGTGGAAGTGGACCCGTGGTCCATATTCAAATGATATTGTATTCCAAATCTAAAAGAAATGAACGTATACTAGAATGACTTTTGAATGTGACAGTATCGCCTTGTGAGACTCAGTACCTTTGATTGAAGCTCTGTTCCATGCATTGCCATAGAAAATAGCTAGCTCTGTGATCAAGCTAAGTTAGGTTAGGTGGCAATTATGGAGTAATTCACTTAGACCAAATAATGTCCATTGCGATACGAGAAGCAAAGTCGGTTATTTCCGGTACTCTTGGAACCATTTGGGATTTTGAAAAAATTTCCGTATTTTGCTGATATCCGTTTCGAAAAAGTACTCTCCTAGAAAAAGTACTCTCTGAGAGTTTGCTAATCTAATCGAGGATAACCGCCGGACAGTTACATAGTAGGACGAAGGGTGTTTCCTCCTCCTCGTCATCCATGCAACTGCGACATAAGCCATTAGCGGTAACTCCAAGCTTTGCGGCATGTCTTCCTAGTACACAGTGGCTCGCCCTTAATTTTAAACTCATCTTCCAATTTGTCAGCTGCACATAAATTTAAATTTGACATATTATCCACTTCATCATACAACCATATCCTTAACTTAAGAACAAAATGCAGATAGCATACGAGTGCATGCAGCTTTGTACATCAACTCCCTTGTCTACGTTTTTGTAACATTAACAACAAGCAGTTTCTGTTGGGCATTTATCTTCCGACTTCCTTTTCACTAATCGCGGGGTACCACAAGGTTCTATTCTGGGCCCTCTTCTATTTTCCCTTTATGTTAACGAGATCCCAAAATTAGTATCTATATCGACATCTATACACATGTATGCTGACGATATACAGCTGTATCGGAGTTGTCATCTAGGTATGATTGAGGACTGTGCTAATACGATCAATTTGGATCTACAGCGGATATCTGATTGGTCTGAAAGGAATGGGCTATTTCTAAACCCCGTGAAAACTAAATGTATTGTTATTAGTAAAAAGTCCCTGAACTATTCTTATCTTCCAGACATAACACTTAATGGCTCCACAATAGAGTATGTTAATTCGGCAAAAAATTTGGGAGTGACATTTAATAGGACGCTAACATGGGATACGCATATCAATGTAACCGTTGGCAAAGTATACGGGGTATTACGCCAGTTATGGAACTCGCAATATTTTACTCCTCAAAAAACACGTATCATGTTAGCAAAAACACTTATTGTTCCAATTCTTAGCTATGGTTGCGAGATTTTCTGCAACTGTGATGCTGCCAGTAGGAGGAAGCTTAACGTCGCATTTAATAATATAGCACGTTATGTTTATAACTTGAATCGTTTTGACAGTATTTCCAATTATTCCAAGTCACTTTATAATATGACTCTTGACAATTTACTTCGTTTTCGCTCACTTGTATTGCTATCTAACGTGGTGCAGACACATCACCCAAGTTACCTTTATAATAAATTGTGTTTTACATCCTCTAATAGATCCCAACAGCTCGTTCACCCTCGAGTCGCATGTTTAACATCGGAACGACAGTTTTTCATTAACTCCATACGCTTATGGAATTCCTTGCCTCGGCATGTGCGGAGGTTAGGCGGCACTGGGCAGTTTCGGACTAAACTCAAGTCCTTTTATTTGGAGTTTCCCGATCGTTTCTGATTTTAGTTCTTTTTTTTTTCTTTTTCTTTAATAGTTTTAATAAAATGAATGGAGATGTATGCTTGTATGTTTATATTATTACCCTTTTTCTGTTTAAGAATTCCTTAAGTAGGTAATGTAAAATTGTAAATTGTTGTTTTCTTTTTTAAATATCTCAACATATCTGAGTAGCTTGTATCTTAATTGAATTGAATATTAAGCTTTCACTATTTTATAAGATAATTTTATGTCTTAATGTGTAAGCATTCAAATGAAATAAATAAATAAATGAAATGAAAAAACAAAGCAATTCAATTGCTGTCACAACTTTGACACAGATTTTTCTTTGACTGCTTTTACTCCGACATAATGAGCATCCCAGTGGGTCCTTTCAAATCGTTTACCTGACACACAAGTATGTGCTTCACTGGCATATTAATTTGCGCAAAAATTTGACAAGTAAACAAGAACGTTTGTTGGTTGGTGCTCATTTTCTTGCTGACCCAAATGCATTTTAAAAATTCACATATACATAGAGCGTGCATGCGTTCAAAAATAATTGTGTATAATTTGTTGTCTCCTCAAATTTAAATGGACGGCGGAAGTGAAACCGAACCAGGCATATCGCGATGGGCCATTATGGGGGCCTACTGTCATTATGAGAGTCCTCATACTCGGTTCAATATAACCTAACTAAAAACGAAAGTGGGCAGATTGGAAATAATGTTGACATACCTGGTTGTTCCCGACTACCAAGATATATTTATAAATTCCCTTCAATTTGCGGATCAACAGGCATGCCAATCACCACAATGTGGTCGCCTTTTATAATGCATTCATGATATTAAATAATAAACCGGTGATTAAGTTTATCCGGACTGCAGTCAGTTGTGAGCAGGGGAAATATTATATAGCGTGCTAGTACTTAAAAAAAGATGAATCATTATAATGTCACCCTTGTGACAGATGCAACGATAAAAATGTTGATAATTGATTTTTACATTTTACCGGGCACCCTTTGGTATTTACTTAAAATATTTTAAAGTCTGCCGTAGTTTATAGTAGTTATGAAGCTTTGTTTTTAATTCGGATTTTCATTTGACAGACTAAGGAGTAGGTTTATAGATTTATAGCGAGCTTTAAAAGACACAACTATTGTAGAATAATTTTAGAACACTTCTAGTTGTATTCAAAAAAAAAAAAAAAAAAAATAATAATAATAATAATAATAAAATAAAAATAAAAATAAACTCTTATAAACGACTAAGTTATGAGAATGTAGCCCTAGGGTTCTTTACGGACAATAGCCTGTGAGAAGCTTGCTTAAGGGACCTATTTATACCTACTATTTTATTTATATGGAATAAAGTTTTTATAACCTTTTCCTTTTTGTCTTTTCAGACTGAACAAAATGACGGTAAATACAAAGTTTCTTAAGAATTGTTACAAATATAATGTTGCTTAACAAAAAGCCTTTACTTTTTTCATTTACAGTGCTTCTTAAAGCTTTCCAAATGTTCGATTCCAGAAAGGCTGGTCGTATTGAAAACGAAAAAGTCCGCACTATTCTGAGCACACTTGGACTTCGTTTTACAGATGAACAATTAGACGAGCTTATCGATGCCGAAGATACCGGTAAGTTAAATATTTCCTAAATTAATCTTAAATACGGAAATCAACTAAAAATCGAAGTAGACATTTAAGTTACAAAATTATACGTCCGCTGACATAATAATGAACCGGATATCATGTCTAATAACGTTCACGAAAAGTGGACATGTTCATTTGAAAAATTTAGAAGAACAGCTTATGCTATTTGGACTCTCTTTTTTCTGTATTATGATGCAGGACCTGCACCTATAACATCGGTGAATATTTAAAATTAAATTACGAATGAAAATATTTTTAATTTTGTTTCTACGACTCACAAAAAAAGTGAATAAAATTCAAGGTGGATTCAATTTCCTTGCATATTAATTTATTTTTAGTTTTCCAATTTTTTTTTATGAATATTAACACATTTTATCCGCACCGTGACCGTAAAAAAAAAACTGTGAGAACAATTTTTTTTCTTGAAACAGCTACCGAAATATACAAACATAATATTTTTTTATATGCTCTCTGGCTCTTTTATTCATTATGGAATGTCATGTGTGTGGGGGTTGAATTTTTTTTCCATTGATCTAGTGTTTATAAAAAAAAATAAAATCTCTTTATGTTAAAATAAAATAAATAAATTCGTTAAAACATTAGAAAATAAAATGGAACAAAGGCTATAATTTATTTTATTAAGCATTGTGAATATTTCGAGTTTATATGTAGATTTCCGTGGTATAAGAATGACGTTTATTATTTTTGTTTCATACACAAAACTCAATTTTTTTCCATGATCAAAGTCAAACCGGTGGGGAGATTATTCAGAGGATAGGCATTTTAGAGGAAAGATTAATTTTATTTGCGATGACTTTACCAATAATACTAAAAATAAACAAAATTTATTTCGCATCTCATATTTCGTTGCGTGAAAATATACACTTGGACGGGCAGTGACATCGGAAGTTGCATTTTAAAAATGTTTACAGTTTTTGTATACAATATGTACTAGAGGAGGAATTTCTCGCTTGAATTTGTCCACCAAACCGAGCAGTTTAATATCTGAGTTTTTTTTTTTTCGCCGAAAACGTTTATTAATTTTTACTGTAATGTCTAGAGAAACGTCCTATACCGACAGGGTATCTACTGAATGCAAATTTTCGTGAAAACTATCCCAAAAAAAAACTCTTTTATATTAAAATCTTTTTTCACACTCTAAAATCTGTAAAAATAGATTACCTAGAACACGGTCGGTCACAAGCTTCCGGGATTAAATAAATGAGGAGATATTAACATTTAAAAATAGACAACTGTAAGACCCATTCCACCAAGATTTGTACTTTCTTGTTCACCTTGTAGCGCTTGTGCAACAGCCAATTGCTTAAAAGTAGGCGCAAGCACACCCTGTTTACCGCAATATAATGCCGGTAGTAGATTAGCTTGGGTTAGGTTTTGGTTAGATTAAATTGGCAGTCAATAAAAGGCCGACACACTTAGACCATTATAAGGTCACTTGTAACTTGTGATATCACATGCATCTAGAAAGAAGTTTCGTCCTACTCGCTGAACCAGTTTGAGCTTCTAATTAAGCGTAGGAGACTTGGAATGTCTAAACTTGTTAGATCGTTCAGAATTTAGATTATTGTAGTAGAAATACGCAACAATGATTTGGAAGATGGATTGAGAAACTGAGATTTAGTCTATCGGGGACTTGAACTTGATTTTCGTTGAAATGCCGACTAATTTCAGGAACTTGCCGACTGTATAGAAATCATGAAAATCGGCCCAGCGGTAAACTTGCTAAATTTTAAGGATTTCAGTCGGAAAATTCACCGATGCCGACCGTTTTTTTTAAAATCGAATTGAAACTAACTAAATTTTAAGGAGTTCACGTGGAACCTTTGAAAATGCCGACTTGTAGGTATACATTTATAAGGTGCGACACCCCCCACGTCCCCCTCGCGCCGCTCCTGAGTAAACCCTCTTTGGCTCTCGATTTTCAGCCACCGAGTCTAAATCTTCAAAGACAAGAGAAGAGATTATAGACTTCATCTAACCATCTAAGTGGGCGCAGTGGCTCAGTCATTAGTGTGCTGGTCTACTGTGCTAGGGGAAGCAGGTTCGATTCCCGAGAAAACACAAATTACATCTTAAGGTTTTTTTCCGCTGCGGCAACTCTCGCGAACGTCTGACAAACATCCGACAGTCTAACTGTCATGAAAAGCTTCTCAATTCAGACATGCGTTTAACATGACCAACCACCGAAACATGGACCGCTCCGTCCGGAGAAGCAGCTGCTCAATCTTGCCTCACGTATTCTGGTGTTCCTTCTACAATCCCTCAAGGTCAAGGTACCAATACAACGAAGGAATCTCATTTCGGCAGCTTCTATCCGCGATCTTACTTTTTCGGTCATTACTCAAATCTCATGACCGTAGGTAAGAGTTGGAACAAACACCGAATTAAAGACTGACACCAATTTCAGTTCTCCTAATAGCAGAATGACCTAGCGGTCTCAAAATTGACCCAGCATGACCACTCCTACGGGAAAACTTAGCATTACTCCCTCCATCACTCGTAAATACTTAAACCACGAGATACTTAAATTTCTCCACCTTTTTCAATGGGACTCTACTAATATGCAGAGTGCATTGAATATGCGTTCTGGAGACGACTATCCCTTCAAGATTTGTTAAAAAATTTAATTCTTCTTTAATGCATCCAGTAATATGGCCACGCCCACTTTTAGAAAAAAAAATCGTATATTATAACATTTTTAAAATAGAAGCGCGAATCGGATTAAAAAAAAAATCGGATTCTTGTCATATTGCGTGAGTATACAATTTTGCCACGCCCACTTTTTAAAGGCGCTCTTCTAGAAAAATGTTCTTTAGGTTGAAAGCTGTTTTTCAAGGCGATTTTCATGCCCAATGATATAACCTATAAATCCAAGCAAACAATGGCAACAATAAAAATGTGGGCTCTGCGAAATAAGGCCCCAAAAAAATTATACAGGAAACAACAACAACGATTTTTAATAAAATTTGGGGTGTTATTTCCTTTTTTGGGGCCTTATTTCCTTATGAAAATTGGGGTTTTATTTCATTATGAAATAAGGCCCCAAAAGAAGAAATGAAATAAGACCCCAAATGAAAAACGAAAAGTTATGGGGGGCATGCTGCCACCCTGCAATACCCCTGCTTGGGTTTACTGTGAGATTTGAGGCCTTATTTAATTTTTTTGGGGCCTTTTTTCATCGCAGTGGGGCCTTATTTCATATTTTAAATTGGGGTATTATTTCATTATGAAATAACAACCCAAATTTGGGGCCTTATTTCATTTTCGCTTTTGGGCCTTATTTCCTGCAGCCAAAAATGTGAATATAGAAGCAATCGATTACAGATCTTCTTTCTGTATTTTTTGTTTCTCGCAGAAAGTTCGTTATAGTTTTTTGACAGTAAAATTTATTGAGGATGAAGAACTACTTGACTATCGCTTTCGATTATTACAAAACTGACCGTCAACTACTACTTCAACGTACAGCATATAAATATAGAACTTTTGTTAGCCCCAATGTACATACCAGCAAAAAGGATCCAGTATATATACTGCAATCCAGCTCACTTCTTATAAGTAAATACATGCATACGAGTATTTTCAGTAAAGTTGTTCTGATAATATTTACCCAGAATGTGATTTTAATGGGCTGGGCAATCCCAAACAATGCTTGAATATGTGTACACTTTAAAAACAAGGGAGAAAGTTCTGAAGCACTTCGGTCGTCCTACGTAGATAAAACCAAATCACTATTTTATGACGTAAATTATGATAATTACATGGTTAAAATTAATATGGCAGTGCTACGCAGACAGGTTCTAACGTTGTAAATTTGTGCGACTTCCTTTCCAGGTTCTTCGTAATGCCACTATAATTAGTTTCATTTAAAATTTACGGAGCAATATGAGACTTAGTGGTGCAAGTGTGGTTGGAACTTACATATTAGATGTGTTCGTATAAGAAATAATGCCTCATTAGGATTTGCGTGAATATAATTGCAGTATAACTGCTTTAGAGAAATGCCTTGAATTAATTGAGTAAAATAGTTTAAGTGACTTTAGAGATCAATAAATATGCAGTTTTGTCGTCAATTTATTCCTACTTTTATCCCAAAATGCATTCCATTCCTTTGCACCACAACAAAAACTCAACAATCGTATGGCGACTTTGCTTCTCAGTTTATGATTTCTGAATTTAAGTGAATGTATCTCTACTAACTGATTCGATAATAAATCACTTGACACCAAACTTTACATAGTAAATCACTGGCTGTCAAGAAATAATAAACAAAGAGCACAATAGGTATTCAAAATACCCTTTTCTGCTATTGGTATTGTTATGCAATTAAACTAAAACAAATGATACGCACACTCAGACACTCTGACGTATACGTAACCTTTTTAGCATGCTACAAACGTTCGAGTACATTTTCGATTTTTACGTAATTTGACTCCGTTATCTGGATACAGTTCGCATAATAAATAGGATTAAGACTTCCGAAATCCATTTTGCGAATTTTTAACTTTTGGCAAGCTTCCATACTTAAGTGACCATTTCATGCACGTATATTCTCGGTTGGAAGACCAAACGACGATATCCATCGGCAAAAACGTTTGAAGGCGACTCCTGTGTACACATGGCCGAGAGGTTATAAATCAAAGTCAGCTGCGGTACCATCCTTTGAATCAATGGAAGCTCGTTTGTCCTTGTTGCAGAAAAGGATTTTTGTGGAACACTTTTAAATAGTCAATCACATTCACTCGTGAAACACATTACACCGGAAAACGATTTAATGCAATTTTTTTTGCCTTTACTTTGAATGGCATGTTCTTTCGGCAAAGAGAAGCTTGAGTGTTTAGCATTTATCACCAGCATGTATAGCTAAGTTGGGATATAGGTTCATTTGTGGGCGTAAAATTGAAATCGACTCGGCCAACAGGCGGGGGATACAATTTGTACTGTGGCCGAAGCATAATTCTGTGAGAAAAATTTAGTTTCGAAGCAAGTTATGTCGATTTATTGAAACCAAATACAGCTGGGGTGCTGTTGACCTTCTGTGCACAATAATTTTCGATGATATACGAAGCTGTAGCAGAAGTTTCTAAAATTATTGGAATTTTTTTTTGGAGAATTTTCGTCCGCAAATAGTTTTTCCAAGTTTAAATACTCTTGCAATGACGTTGTTTTATGACTTTTGTCAGAACTTTGTGGAGGCTAACAAATTTACTGGTTTCTAAGCAAGTTTTTGACTTTATTGTAAGAAACCATGATGAACTCTAAATTGCGAATCAAAAAACTTGCCTTTGTACTTGCCAAACGTTTTTCCTTTCACTGGGGATGCATTTTTTGTTTCTTTTCACATTTCGAAGAAAAAGGATGCTTTTTGTCCCTTTGTGTAGAATATTTAATTGATTTTATCACAATATTTACCACCTGCTCTAAATGTATATATAGGTACTGTAATCAACAAAAATCCGGACCTATATTATATATATAAAAATTGAGCCCTAAAATGTTTGTCGTCGATTCACGACATAACGCATTTACCGTTTTTAACCAAACTTTCACACATCTTTGGTATTGGTCCATATACGGTTTCTGTGAAGTTTGATCAAAATTGGATCATACAAAAAAAACATTCAAAATCTTATATCTCCAAAACCGCGGAATCGATTGAGTTTAAACTTACAGACATGGATTGGATTACTTACTTATGGATTGGCCCACGAGTGTTGCTATGAAGATTGGTAAAAATTGGACAAAGAGGCGTGGCACCGGCCATACAAAAATTATCTCGAAAACCGCCAAATCGATTAAGTTGAAACTTACAGATAATCTTAGGTATTGGCTTAGGAGTGATGCTGTAAGATTGGCAAAAATTGGATAAAAGGGCGTGTCACCGCCCATACAAAAAACATCTTCTATGGGGTGAAACTCGATGACGTTATAACTCGATAACCGCTGGGCCGATTTTCATGATTCTTTTTTTGTTTTGTTCGTATTGCTGTATTTCAGGTTTCCGCAGAAAGAAAATTCCTGAAAATCTATTTATTCTCATTTTTCGCATTTTACGAAAGAACATTATTATCTAAGATCTATAAGCAGTACAATTTCTGTGCACGGGCAAAGCCGGTCGGGTACAGCTAGTATACTATACAATGTATTGATAATTTTCTGGAGCTCAAATTATTCAGCACTCTGTTTTTTTTTTGTGTTCATTTTTAATGTTCCTTAGTATGGTTAAAAAGGAATATAAAAAATCTATTAAGACATGAAAATATTGTCAAGTGGAAAATTAAAATATTTGGCGGAGAAATATTCTTGACGAAAATTGTCTCATTATATTCCCTGGGCCCTGTTTCATAAAAATTGACAATTGCGACAGGTGACAATTTGTAAACTGATAATCCGACGATTGTCAAATTTCTGTTTCATAAATAATTCATAACAATTTCGTAGAACTGTCCGAATATGGTTTCATAAAATAATTGTCAGGAATTTTTCGAGAGATGTCATGAATTCTCTGACAAATTTGTACTGACAATATTTTATGGGACAGATAAAATTTTACAATTGACAATTTTATCAGTACATATGTAATTGTCAATTCCCCATACCACTTGCTCACCACTGCAGTGCACGCCTTGCTTTAGAAATAATGTATTAATTGGATGTATTAGAACAAAGAAAGAAATAATGCAAACATGATAAGAAAAATAATTACATACTTGGCTAGAGGCTAATGTGAATGGTCTAACTGTAATTGAAATTGGAGATTCATGCTACATAAAAGTAAGGTATGCTCGATTTCGGTGGCAGGATAACTATATTCATGACACCAAGCACACTTAGTGACGTTGGACCAGTGATCATGATATTACTTTCCACTGCCATGGCTAAAAGATAAAAGTTACGTATACGCCACAGTCAAGATGGGTATATGTATTTCTTTTCTGTTATTTGCATTGCGGTTTAATATTTCTTTTATTTAATGAAATATAATTTCGAAAGCATCTGTCATGGAATTTACTTTTTAGTTTTATTTAATTAATTCATTTGTTAGTGAAGCGCTGGTATCTCAACACAGATCATACTATAGCAGACTGAGCCACTATCTTCGGGACAAAACATATTTCTTAGCTGGCAAATACATCGATATGATGAGCAACATCTTTAGACTAAGGTGGAACTCTTACCTCTTAGTTATATCCCACGCCGCCCAGATCTTCCTATACTGTGCAACATATACAACCGGAAAGATCGTGGGGATGTGTACCACTTTCTAGCAGTATGCCCCATTCTTACAGAATTCCGTTTGAATATCTTTGAAGTATGTATTCAATGGCGACAGAGGCTGGGAAGCATTACAAAGTTTCAAATTGATATGACGAACGACAAAAAAATTTCAAAATCGAAAAAATTTGTTTTCTTTATTTCTCATAGAGAGTACACGGACGGAGTTTGAAGTCAATCTAGACTAAAAATCAAGAAGAAGTCACCCCTTAACACCGTTCGAAAAGCGCAACACTTCCGTTTTTGTCGTAGTCTTCTGCTTCGATGAAAAAAATTTAATTTGGAAGGCCCCGATGGATATATCTACTATTTCCATAACCATTTTTGGACCGGCTGCATAGCAGAGTTGAATATGTGATGGTGTTGGAGGCCGTTTCATATTATGCCACCTGAAAATTAAAATTTTTGTCAACCACAAGCGGGTCAAAGTTTAAACTCAAATATACATAGGTATACATTTTAATGTAGTGTGGTATAAAATATGTTGAGACAGGGGTGGACTAAGAAGCAGTGGCACCCGGGGCGGTAAAGCAAGCTTACACCCCTTAAAAATTTTAAGAAAAAACATGAACAAACATTGACCCCCCTTTATACCCCTTTAAGGAATGAATTTCCAAAATCGAAGAAAATAGTTTTCTTTATTTTTCATAGAGAGTATACAAACCGAGTTTGAAGTCAATCGGATGAAAAATAAAAATTGTCCCATACAAACTTCGACCCCCTTTTTACCCCTTTAAGAGTTGAATTTCCAAAATCGAAGAAAACAGTTTTCTTTATTTTTCATAGAGAGTATACAAACCGAGTTTGAAGTCAATCGGATGAAAAATAAAAATTTTCCCATATAAACTTTGACCCCCCCCCCTTTTACCCCTTTAGGGCGCAATCTGAAGTGCCCCAATATCTTAAAATCATTTTCATATAATGTGTCCTCCATGGTAAAAAGTTCATGCTTTCATCACAAAGTGCACAATTGTTACACGAGGCGTGTAAGTTTGCAACAATAATTTTCCGCAATAAACTTATGTATTTCCTATTACCAAACTTAAATAAATCTGTGCGAAACTTACAGTTCTTTAATTTAATATCACGCACACAATTAAAATAGTACCTAGACATTTCGAAAATGCAAATCGCTGATTTCAATTTTTGTCGATTTCAATCGAAACTTGTGTAATTTTTAAATTCCATGAACTTCCGATTTGATCGAATATCAGAATGAGCGTGGATTTCCTCCGAAATCATTCTCATTTGACTTTCGAGTTCCAACGCTGCTCATGTCAAAAATATACATTCCTAAAAGTCAAACAATGCACAAATGAATTATGAACATAATTTACAATGTTAATTTTGCATGGTGTCGTAAAATGTTTCACAAAAACTGGAATTTACAACTGAAAGCTACAATTGCAACTGTTTCGGGCATCAAAAGTTATGTAATTAATTCAAATGTTAATTTCCGTTCATAAGGAGCTCAATATGGCCCCGTCCTACATCCATCTCCACCGACAGGCCGGTAACTGGCAACACTAATTTGTCTCAACACACCCTCTCCTCTTGTTTGTATTCAATTTCAACACCCCAGTGAATGGTAGCTTTCACACGGCCGTTCACCGTTATTTATGTGCAAAATAAAATGTTACGATTACTTCAACAAAAGCTCTCTCCCCTTCCTAGGGAAGTGTGCCTTTACCCGACCCTACTGTGAAAATATTTCCTCATTATTATATTATGTGTTGCGATAATAATTATATCCACTTGGTGAATGTGTTTGCGTAAAAATGTACCTGTGTTTTTCTCAAGCAGATATTTGTTATTTTTAGACTTTGCAATGTTTCCATTGGAGACCGAGCGGTCTGATGATCCTTCGCCTTATTACACTTTTCTAAGCGGTTGAATTGCGACTGAACGCACAACAATTGTCGCATAAATTGAACTCAATTTTATTTTTTTTTTGAATACACTTGAGAGGATAACAAGGACATGACGCAAATAACATCCGCATTAGAGATTTCAATCGAAACGTGTTCAATTGCATTTTTCATATAAAAAAAAATCCACACGAACTGTATACATACGAAAATAGCCTCTCTACTAACGCTCAACCTTGACAATGCATCTCAAAGGACCCTCTATCGGAGACCATAATAATACAGTATGTCGTAAAAATTTTCTATTGCAGGTGATGGAACTCTTGATTTCGATGCATTCAGTCGTGTTGCAAATCACTTCCAAGAGGAGGACGATGAGGCCATCCAACAAGAGCTGAAGGAAGCCTTCAGATTATATGACAAGGCTGGCAATGGTTACATTCCTACATCATCGTTGAAGGAAATCCTCATGGCATTAGACGATCAATTAAACAACGACCAACTGAATGAGATGATTGCCGAAATTGATACCGACGGCTCGGGAACTGTCGATTTCGAAGGTAAGTACGGCCAAAGAGGATTACCTTGCATTACCACTTTGGAAAAGATTTTTTTTCTTTTCTATATATGTTAAGTTTCTTTGTAATCCCATAATGGATTTCCTATTTCTCTCTCTCTCTTTTGATGCATATAGAATTCATGGAAATGATGACTGGCGATTAAATCGGCGATTAATCTACTTAAAGGAAGAATGCAACTGTAATTTATTTTATAATGAAAATCAACAACTTTAATGTGAATTTAATAAATGTACTTGTATAATTGTCCGTTGAGTTTTATTACTCGTACTTCATTTTGAAGGGGCGCGAAGAGAATGCGAATGGTAAATGACTTTTGAAGTCAGTCAAGTGTTTGAAAGACTTTTACCCGTATGTGGATTGTGTGGAAATTGGAAAGTGACAAGCAAAGCAAGTCCAAAGGAATGCAGGAGGAAATGGTGTGGGGCAATTTACTGAGGGGGAATACGAACAAGTGTAGTCGTTTGCTGAGCAATTACTTAAAAATGATTATTATAGGAGTTTCCTTGCTGCAGAGCTGAAAAGTTTGTTAAGTTTTTTTTTTTATTTTGGTTATTATGGCACATGGGGTAAAGGGTTTATGGGGCAAATTAGTTTCGATGACTTGTAAGTAATGAGCGAGAGGGTTTAAGGGGTTATTTGAAGTGAATAGGTAAACATAGTAGGATGGGTCAAGTGGCAATCCACGGGAAAGGCTTCCAATCTCAAGTTAATAACAAAAATACAAAGACTAGCTTGTATTTGGGCAACTAGCGTGATGAAAACCACACTTTTTTCCAAACTAATTCTTGGACTCCAGTAAATTTGGCCGCGCACATATTCTAGGGAAATACGCTGGGATGGGAACGTTGTCACTTCTGACTATATGACTCCACATCGAAACTTTTCCGAGTAGGGATGAATGGAACACAAATGAATCCACAAAGAGGAAATCAACATCCATCTACATATTACATATCATACATATATTCTCGGAAGAATTAAATGTGACGGATTTGTTTCAAACTTTGTATTTAGAGTTTGTGGGTTTCCCCCTAGGAGGCGTTTTTTTTATGCTAGCCCTAATATTAACGGTACTTCCCATATAAAAATTTTACGAAATAACGGCTCTAACGATTTGAACCAAAAATGATAGTTGAGTTGCGTACCCAGTTTTTCGCTAAAAAATCCAGCAACGGCAGTTTTGAAAATTAGCTTTTTCTCGAAAACGGTAAAAACGATTTACAGGTAGACCTCACTTAACACGGGGGTAACGTTCCTGAAAAATACCGTGTTAAACAAAATCGTGCTAAACGAAACAAGAAAGCAGTGCAAAAGAGGAGTTACGTTCCATAATCTCAAAAAAAAAAAAAACAAGTAAAAACGATGCTTTGATACCCTCCACTGCATAAAAGGCAAGCAAAATGTTTGCCATGCGAGTTAGTATGTATTGTACATGCATGATTGTGTCTAATGTGGGTTTTGTATGGGAGGTACCAGAACTACTTGACCGACATAGACAATTTTCAATACGAACCTGACGACGATAAAAAGAAGCTCTCTCACAAAATTGTATTCACCTATATCGATTCCTTTGGACACTATCGTGTTTTCAAGAGACAGAGAGACACATGGGTTTAATAGTGGTTTTGTATGGGAGGTACCAGAACTACTTGACCGACATAGCCCATTTTCAATACCAACCTAACGACGGTAAAAAGAAGTCCTCTAACAAAATTTCATTCGCCTAGGTCGGTTCGTTTGGACGCTATCGTGTTTTTAACAGACTGACAGACGGACAGACAGACGGATATGGCTAAATCAATTCAGAATGTGATCCTGATTCAGAATATATATACTTTATGGGATCTCCGGTGACTCCTTCTTGGCGTTACAAATGTAATGGCAAAGTGAATATACCTTCCTGTGGAGGGTATAAAAACAGAAATATTTTTGTTTTCTTTTTAGATTATTTTTATTTAAAATGTTTTAGGGAGGTCGAGAAACCATTAGCTACTGCTTTCCTTATTTCCAGTTCATTTCTCTTAATACTGAAGCTTCATTTAATTTTAAGCTTTTTGCAATTGCAGTGACATTTTCACCAAGCGATCCAAAATTTGTAATATTTGCTTCGAGAGAAATAACATTCCTCTTAAGCGGTTGTTTCTCTTTCTTTGCTGACACATTCAAAATCTAGAAAACTACTTTGTAAACAAAGGCTTAAAAATTAACCAAACTTTTAAAAACAAACCTTTAACACGATTGCAAATCACAATCACCTATGTTATTTAATCTCCTACAAAATAATGCTGTAGGTACCTACCGTCCTAGTCAACAGAAGACTGTATCTGAACAATTTATCCTCATTGAGGATATCCATCATCTATCATCGCGTTGGCACAGTTAATATGGGGAAGCCCCTATTTCAGTTCTTAGAAACACAGCAAGTATGCATAAGGCATAACGTGTATGTATTGTACTACATTGTACATATGTATACATATTAACAAAACTTGTATATTCTACGCGAATGCGTATGTTCTTAATTGAAAAAAACTTAGGTATCGAGAAAAAAAATTGTTTCAGAAACCGTGTAAAACAAGGCTTTGAACCGTGTTAAAGGAAAATATGTCGCAAAAAGTGGACCGTGTTAAAACGAGGCAGTGCTATAAGAAGTATCTACGTGTTAAGTGAGGCCCCCTATACTTTATTTTTAAAGTACTATTGTAATTCTTAACTTGATAGCAAACTCAGTTTTTCTATAAAAAGACTGCGTACTTTGATACCAAATCCACACAAATCTCTAATAATAGTACTTTAAAAAACTGCTCATATTTCAAAAACGCCATTTTCGATTATGATAGAAATGTAACTGGCAGGTAATGCTTAAATCCATAGTAATAAATTTTGCTCAGTTTTGAGTTAAAGAGTTCCAAACAAGTGTTTTTTTAACCACGAATGAATCCGTCGATTTCCACCCCAATCGCTAAAAATGGTACTTTAAAAACTGCTCATATCTCGAAAACGCCATTTTCGATTTGGATAAAAATGTAACTGCTAGGTAATGTTTATATCCTGAAGAATACGTCGTACTCAGTTTTCAGCTAAACAGTTTAATAACAGTGCTTTTCGAATCCAAATTTGTAACATTTGTCAGCATAATTTTACAAAAAACCGCTCCAACGATTTGGATCAAAATACATATTTAAGAAAACATAAGACAGCATAAACATGATCACGTACTTAGTTTTTCTCAAAAAACTCGAATATAGCCGTTTTATGAATATTTCTCAAAACTGACTACCCAAATCCCGATCACAACCGGTATATTTTTGCAAAGCCCAAAACTTTAGTGGCAATATAATTCGAAATTCATCGCCTACTTGCCTCCTTCAAGTGGCAGTTCGGGGTGAAATTTCGAAGTAATAAAGTTTTGTAGTTAATACGTATGTTTACGTAGTATGTATTACGTTTTTAATTAACAAGGGTTCAGTTACTAAACCGAAATACATCTTGAGTGGGTATGATTTTAAACGTAAAATTAGCTGAAATGACTTTGAAATTCTGCGAGATTCGCTATAAACGAAAAAGTTTCGTGCGACCCAGTCATGCATATTTTTTGAAATTCGATAAATTCAACAGAAGATTAATTGCCATAAGCTTCAGAAACTAAAAGAACATTAGAAGGGCGATCAAAGATATAAAGAGGTCCTAGTCCAATCATAGTAGTGGGCGCAGTGGCTCAGTGGTTAGTGTGCTGGACTACTGTGCGAGGGATCCCAGGTTCGATCCCCGGAAAAACACAAATTACATCTTAAGGTTTTTTCTACTGCGACACCTCTCGCGAACGTCTGACAAACATCCGAGAGTATAACTGTCCTGAAAAAGCTTCTCAATTGAGCCGTTCGGACTCAGCATAAAATTGTAGGTCCCATACTTGAAGATATACTGGGAAAAACCCAAGAAGTCCAATTCGATGGTGCCGTGACATAAGGCCATATTTGGGAATATTTCGAAATATGGCTTTATTACACTTTTACAAAGCGACATAAGGCCATATTCGAACGTAAGGCCTTATGTCACTTTACATAAGCAAATGGCCATATTTCCATATTTCGATACCCACCATCCACCATTTCAAGGCGGCATACGGCAGTATTTGCAGAGATAAACTAACACAGAGCCATGTTTAGCTGTGACGAATTGCATAAAACGTCACAATTGACAGCTTTGTCTATCTCGGTTCTGCTATAAGTTTCGCCAATTAGATCTCAGCACAAATAAAATGAAGAACATAACTTGCAATAATTAAGGCAATTGATTAATAGAGCACTATCTCAATCAACTAAGGAGATTCTGTATAAGACCTTGAACCTGTCAGTCCTAGTTATGGGCGCAGAAGTTTAGACTCTAACTAAATGAAGATTGTTTCGTAAAATGTCCGTTGAAAAAATTGCACAATTGTCTGAGAAAGCTGAGATATGTAGAGCGGTTGAGCTAAAATATTCCTGCCCGTAGATGGCGCGCACAAGTGGAAGAGGATCGGATTATTGGAACCGAATTGGAGTGCGCAAGTTCATATAGTTCACCTCATACTGCAAAGCCACCTAAGTACAGGGTGGGCCACCTAGTGGTTTCTTTCTAAAGCATAGGTAATTTTGAAACGACAGCTGTTTCCCGCTCGTCATTTTGACAGAAAGTCCGTATCATACCTCCGCGGAACAAAATGAGTCACTTTACGCTTGAACAACGTTGGGAAATATTGCCGCATCTGGGGTTCGAAAAACCCGCACGTTATTGTCGAGAAGCCAATGCATCCACAGAGAGTGACAGTTTGGTGCGGATTGTGGAGTGGTGGCATGATTGGACCATTTTTCTTTGAGAGACTGGGAACAACGTTTTGGTCAACGGTGTGCTTTACAGAGCCATGTTAACCGACTTTTCTTGTATTGCAATTGATGACATGGACTTGAACGACCTCTGGTTCATGCAGAATGGCACGCCATGCCACAATCGATTTTTTGCGCACCAAATTCCCAAATCGTGTTATCAGCCGTCTTGGCGATGTCAATTGGCCGCCTCGCAGCTGTGATTTGTCTCCTTTGGACTTTTTTTGTGGGAAATCGTGAAGGGCCGATGTTATGTCAATAATCCGAAAACGATTCAAGCACTTAGGCCCAATATCATCCCAGCAATCCATGAGCTATAGGGCGAAACCATCAACAAGGTCTTGGAAAATTGGAGTGACAGAATGCGCTCTACAGCCGAGACAGCCACTTGAACGACTTTGTGGTCCATAATAATTAATGGGAATGTAAGGAAAACAATTTAATTTTGCTAATTTTATTGCATTTTTAAAAAGAAACATTTATTTGACCCACCCTTTACACACACAGAAAAAAAATTGTAAAGGCTTTACTATCCGAATTGTAAAACCATCTATTTACAATTTAAATAGAAAATCTGGTTAATTTACTATTTTAATTGCTATTTTTTTTAGTTTAACTATTTTAATTTATTTTTAAATTTGTGTTTTTGCATTGTGTCATCAGAATCGAAGCTTTCCAGATAAAAGAAGTCGGGATACAGTTTAAAATATTGAAATTCTTCACAAAATGGATACAACCAAGTTGGCGTTGAGGGACCTATCCATCGACCATGCGATACAAACAGATTTACCGCCGAGTCATAAAACTTCAGGAAATGTGGTCTCCCACGACAGATAGTAAAACAAAATTCAAAATATACGAAATAGAATTTTACAATTGAAAATAGTAAAAAAATAAGCGAAATTTACTATTAAATTGTAATGTCTATAGTTATAATTATTAAAATTTGTAATTAAGAATCACAAAACTAAATTCATTGAATACTTTTTAAAGAATTCTTTCCGTGGGCCCTAATCTCTATTTCGTTCCGAAAGTCAATCCTATTCGAAATCGAAAGAGTTTTTCGTTCCGCTTTTGAAATAGAGAGGGCCCCTGATTTTACAGAAGCTTGTAAGAATATTATATTAAATAAAAGGAAATAAATGTCTTAAGTAAATAATTGTTTTAATATTCACATAAGTTCATATAGATATCTGGTAAAAATATAGGATGAATAAAAACCATACACAAATGACAGTTTTCTTTTTCAATTTTCAACCACTATCGTTAAATTTTGTAATATTTACACATTTTTTCTGAAACAAATACAATGTAATACCTTCTCCAATTCAATGTAGATACACTAAGAAATAAAACTGTTTTAATCTACACTAAGAGCACAATAGTTGTTACATAATAATGCATGTTGTATATTTTAAACAATTATTATTCATTCTGACTTACATTGAATATCTTTTAAATAAATTGTTCCAACAGTAAAGACCACACCATATGGATCGCGCAGAAATATAGTTAATTACAGAAAATGCACTTTAAAAATCACGTGTTAATATAAATGAATTTCTCGAAATAGTTCACTTAAGAGAAGAAGAGACAGACATATTATTCCAACTGGAAAGCATGCATTTCAAAAATAAATTATGTATCTTTACTTCGTTCTAATTGTGATTGTATGAATGTGTGTATGAGTATATGTGCGTTTTTTCTTAATAAAACTTGTGCATGCCATGTAAACAAACTACTGTTTATCCTATACTATAGAAGAAGCATACGATTTACTAAAAATTCACTGAGACTAAATCAGCGCTGTGTTCAGATAAAATCTACCATTTTCCAACTATTACTAACTATGATGAAAAATGCAATGAACTTCGAAGGTGTGTGTGTGTGTGTACGCAATCATGAGAATCAATGAGAAAGCCAAAATGAAATCTTATAGGAAGAAAAAAAAAAAAAATTCAAAATCACAAACAGAAATGAAAAGTCAAATAAGAGGAAAAAAGTGTAAACGTAGCATAAACAGCGGCAATGAACTGTAAACATGTATGTTTTCAAAAACGGTGTTTATATATATTTTATTTTATTTTTTTTTTTGAGAAACAAAATACTACTGAAATGTTTGATTGAATTGAATTTTATTTTGAAAAGTTCGGTGTTGTTGTTTTTTTTTTTTTTTTTTTTCTAGATTTCAGTACCTGACTGAGACTCCTAAAGCTACTTGTGCTGACACTTCTTGCCTGAAAGAAATGAAATATTAGAGTCATAGCAGTAGTTGTAGAGTAGTAGTAGTACAGTTTAGTAGAGTGGTAGTAATAGAGTAGAAAAAGTAAAAAAAAAATGGTGAAAATAAAAGAAAGACTGGATGGAAAAAATTAAAAATTCTAAAATTAATGCAAACAAAATTGAAAAGGTTTGTAGGTATATAATAATCCTGAAAAAATATTAGTGCTAAGGTATTGGTTTAGAATAGATGAGATTTTTTTGTTATTTGATGAATAAATTTGGCGGACATTGAAAGCATCTGTGCAACAATTTTAAATAATAATGGAAAACCACAACACTGCAGACGGATAACAAATAATATACCATATGATATATATATATATAGGAACTAAATGTAGTCTTAAAAACATAATTAGGCCAATTTCGTTGTGTTTTATATTCTTTTCCGATTGATAGTACAGAAGGAAGGTGTTTTCTACGTGTGGTCTAGCTATAGACAGTGTATTCAACAGTATATGTAGTGTTAAAGGAATATGTACTTAGATTACCACACCTAATTTTTAAATAACAGTGCAAGGACTTGTTTGGTAATTTTCTTACACACTATCTGCACCTGACCGACCGTGCAAAATGTTGTTTGAGAAGATTGGGTAAACTAGCATTTAAGAAATGTACTTTAAATAATCGTCTTCTAGGGGATAATATATTTTTTTTTAATTGAAGAAGAGGAGAAACCATCACAAAATATTGCAGGTCATTGCTTATAACCCGATCGACGTGGGCGCAGGTTTGGGATACTGTTCATGAATGAAATAGGAACGAATTATAACAGCCTTTTATTTATACTACTACACCAAGAGCGACGAAAGGGGACTCAATATAATGCTGGTCTAATTATTTTCTAACGAACATTCTCTCAATTTAAAAAGGAAAACGCGTGGGAGCCATTTCAGTAAAGGGATTTATATCCGATCTTAAAAAATCTCTCTTAGGGTACGTTCATAGTGAACCGGCTTCTCACTTCTCGCTTTCAAGCATCTGGGTTCACGCTGGTTAAAAATAAAGCTGGTGATGAATGGGCGCATCCACAGTGAACCCGCTTTAAGAAACTTTAACCAGCTTTTACCGGATTGGATTTTTAATTCTTGTTGACGCCAGTAACTAGCTTTCAAGCGTGTTGTTTAGGTTTTTTATTCTATTTTGATTTTTCGATATTTACCTCCTCGTTTTTTTGTCATACGGAAAAATTAAAATACTAGCTTTTGTCCCCGGCTTCGCTCGCGCTGTCCTCAGGATTTGGACACAGAGATTCCTTCACAGTCAGTTAGTTGCCTTTTTTATATTTATATATCGTACAGGAAACCTACCTAAGACAGTACTTAAGAAGCAATTAGTATATCTGAAAAATATGTCTAACGCCCTACTGGAGAAAACAGTTCAAAAATTATATGATAAATATTTGTTGGTGAAGCGCTGGCATCTCAACACAGATCATACTATAGCAGACTGAGCCACTATCTACGGGACACAACATATTAGTTAGCAAGTCCTTAATTATATTCCACACTGCCCAGATCTGCCTATACAGTGCAAAATATGCAACCGGAAAGATCGTGAGAATGTGTACCACTTTCTAGCAGTATAACCCCATTCTTACAGAATTGCGCTTTAATATCTTTGGAGTACGCTGGAGTTATATGAAGCGATCAGCATATTCAACAGCGATCAAGTTTGGACCCATTAGAAAGTTTCAAATCGATACAACGCGACGAACGGTTCGTGAGTTAAGAAAAGGCCCCCCTTAAAAGGGGTCATCGCCAATAACTCGGACCCCAAGCAAAATTTCTAAAATCAAAAAAAATTATTATCTTTATTTCTTATAATAGAGTACAGAAACCGAGGTAGAAGTCGATCGGATGAAAAATAAAAATTTGCCCATACTAAATTTGACCCCCCTTTTACCCCTTTAAGGGTTTGAATTTCCAAAATCTGAGAAATTAGTTTTCTTTATTTTTCAGAGAAAGTAGAGAAAGTAGAGAAATTTTCCTATACAAACTTTGACCCCCCTTTTACCCCTTTAGGGGTTGAATTTCCAAAATCGGAGAAATTAGTTTTCTTTATTTCTCATAGAGAGTACACAAACCTTCATTTTTATATATATAGATTTTCCCTGAATATTTTTTTTAAGCAATTGATCCAGAACACGACTAAAGAAAAAATCGGCGCGATGTTCACTATTATCATCACATGCTAAAACCAGTACCGACGTGAATCTTGCCGGAGCGAGAAGTTGGTTCACTATGGACGTACCCTTAGGCTAGGAGCGCATATCCGATTTCAACCGCGCGACTACTTATGCCTCAATTCGTTCCATTTTTAGAGCTACGCGGTTGTCGTCAAAATAAATTAACCATGTCAACAATGAACCATGTTGGAATTTTTCAATCGCAAATTTTAATGAAACATATGGTTGGCATGGATGCTCGCACTTGAGTATTTTAGAAATGGATTTCAATAAAATGTGTTACCAAATTCAAAAACGCAAAACCAATTTTTTATTAAATACCGAATTCTTGTAGGTATATAATACAATTTTTTGTATATTTTACTGTCTCCCTGAATGTCTACATACATTTATGAAAACAAAGTGCGACGAATACCTGTAGAATTTTGCTTGGGTTTTTATCAAACCATCACCTTTAGTGGTTGCCTAAAACAAAAAAAAAAGTTTTATTACTGCGCTCCAAATCAATAGGGGTATTCACGATTCGGTGTATCAGGTCTAGTAAAATTGTATTTCTTTTATCACATCGTGAGCACACTTTTTCTAATCACTATAGCAACACTGGAGTAAATACCTAACAAAAAACATTTGAAAGTTTGCTTTTAGACAAGGCGCGCTCCGAAGTGGTGAGGCAGTGGCGTGGCGGTGACGTGGTGACGAAGATTCGAAGAAATCTCGAAACGACAAGATGTCAAAAAAAATTCTCGAGATTTTTGGAAGATCACAAAAAAAAAAAAATCTCGAAAGCAAAAAATGTCGAAAACCAACATTTTGGAAAAAAAAAACAATTCTGAAAAATGTCGAACATTTTCGAGATTTTGCAAGAACATTTCATTTTGGTGAAATCGATTTCCAATACTCTAAAATATTATTTTGTCGCCCTTAAAAGGGCGGTAATTCACTTAGTTTAACTTAACGAAGAAATTAAGCACTGTTTGTGATAGGCTCCATGGAACCATGGAGGAGAATCGATGAAATTGTATTAAGTCCACTTCCCCTACTACAATCTCTCCTATGTTCGCTACTTTCTTAGGGAATTGTCTTAAGCCTGAACCACACTTCTAGGGCAGCTTCCACACCGGTTGGAACGCCTTAAACAAACAAAACTGTTTTTCACTTCACAGAGGGCGCGATTTGTCTTCGGTGAAAAGGCGAGGTGTGACCGAAACAGTCGAACCCCCTAAATCTTAACATGGGCACTAAAAATGATTATTCGCATCACACGGTGAACTATCAGTTTTTGACAAGAATGTTCTGACACTAAATTTTTCCTTTTTTTTTTTTTTTTAATATAATACACCTTAAGGGGTATGAACTCTAAGACTTTTAAGAATTTAAAGTCTGCATTTATTTGTGTTAGCCAGTCTGAAAGTGTCTAACAAGTTTCCTCAGGTGACAGTATCTTGAGATTTCAACTAGTCTCCTGAGTTTGAGTCATCTGTGTAGATTTGAATTCCATTTCTGCTCGGAGTGCCAGAATAAACAAAACCTCTACAGACTAATCGCAGTGGTTAGTGCGGTGGAAGCTGGACTCCAATGCGAGGGGTCCCAGGTTCGATCCGATTACATCTTAAGGTTTTTTTCCACTGCCGACCCTACTCACGAACGTCTGACAAACATCCGAGAGTATAACTGTCCTTTCAGGACACAGTGAAAGCGGTCGGTTTTCACTGTGCTTAAAAAAACAGGTGAAATTGGTTGGTCTTGATAGTCCTTAATATGTACATGCCTTCACCAAACAAATAATTGTCTCGGACAAACGATCATCTGAAAATTGACCTGTTACAACGAAATGTATATACTTTCTTCATAGCCCTTGGTTTATTTTATTTATTTGGTTTAGTACGTTTATACAGCACCTAAATTCAACATTACTCAGACAAAATTTCGAGATCACACTGAAACTTCAACATTACAAATGACAGCTAGTGTCAGAATTGATTTCTGATGTTTTTTGTGTTTCGAAATCAGAAGTAGTTTGTACCTAAATAATTATTTTTTTAGTTATATGAATCTAAACATGAAATTAAGTGATAATTCATATTAAAATAGTATTGCTGACTCAATATAGAGTTCGCGATACGAGGCGTTTATTTTACGGTTGCCACGGAGATCACGTATTTTCTCCACCCAAAGCTAAAAAAAAAAATTCTTCTCCGGTATATCTTCTTTCTTTTTCTGCAGGTTTTACGATCTATTGCTAGTTCTTATTTTAAAAATTTGAACATTTTTGGCAGCTGTTTTTTTTTTGTTGTCAGCGAGCTGAAAAGTCATCAAAAATGACATGCGGAATTCGTGAAGAGGTTTGTTCGATTTGACAAACTTACAAATGCGGCGATGAAATTTAACATATCGCTGAAATCCAACGTTTCAAAATGTTCGAAAATATATTGCGAAATGCAGAACATTTGGCATGAAATGTTGAATTCAACCGAAATGATGAATTTAGGTGCTGTGTAAACGTACTAGCAAAATCCGCAATACCCGTCCAGCTCAGGGGTGGGATTCTGTAAATACGAAACGAAAACCACTTTTGTTTTCACTAAACCTGTATCTATCATATCTGTGGCAATAATAGATATAGGCTGCTATTGTCGAAATGATACCTTTCGATCGTTTTCATTTTGCGTGATCTGGCCTTAAGTCTTCCTCAAACACGCATAAGAGTTGTTTTTCTTGTAGACCTTGTGCTTCCACTTGAAGCTCAAATCGTTAGCCAGTTCGAACGAATTTTTATTCGCTAGTTTTTGTTCGAGGGAAAAAGTTTTTGAGTTAGAAACATCTTTTTAAACTTGTTTCCTAATACCTACGTTTTGATGGATTAATTAGTCATACTACACTTTGGAGTAAAAAAATGTGCAATTTTCTGTTTATAGGTAGGTATAAAAGTGGTTTGTTCATTAGCTATCATGTGAATCGCCTTTTAGTACGCCAGTTCTGCATTATGGTGCGGTGTTTTGGAAAAAAAAGTAGGCTGAGCTCCTTTGAAATGAAAATTCTTCGAAGAATGTTTAGTCTTCTGTATAAGTAGGGCGATTTGATCTGCATAGAAGATACAATTGCTAACACTATGAGCTATACAAAGATGTGGATGCAGTGCAAAATGTCAAAACACGTGGACGAATAAACAATAATTCTTCAGTAAAAAGGATCTTCGAGTTCCAGCCAATAGGTTATAGAAGACCAAACCTCCGTTTAGAATTCGAAGCCATCGTCGATGTCAGAGCATGTGGACTGTACAATTGGATAAAACGTGCCCTGGATTGCAGAGGATGAAAGGTTTGCTATATCTCGGGAATAGACTCTTTACGGGAAGACCGTTAATTTAAGTAAGTGATATTGATGTTACATAATTCATGCGTCATGCCCATTTTTAAGTTAATCCTTTTGTTTTAAAGCTTTAGGTGTATCGATGGTGGTATTCTTAAACTACCTTTTCTCCGATGCAGGACCTGAAAATTATAGGTTTCGTAAAGGTTAAAACCTTTTCGTCTGAAAAGAAATTATTTTCATCTTCTAATTTGTTCATATTCATCTGCTAGTTTTTGTCAGCCTTTGAAATTTCGTCTGAAAATCAGAATAATATTCCCTTCAACTCAACGGGTTTTTAATTTTTCAGACGATTTTCAAAATTTTCAGACGATTTTTATATTTTTCAGACGATTACTATTTGTTTTCAGACGTTTTAAAAATTTGTTTCAGACGTTTCCAATATCTGATTTTCTGATGATTTCTATTTGTTTTCAGACGATTTCTATTAAATTTCAAACGTTTTTTTTTATTTTTGCCCACGTTTCCAATTTTTTTTCTGAAAAATACTATTTATTTGTAGACGAAAAAATTGTAGCCGTTTCGTAAATTATTGTAAAACTATAAGAGAATAAGCCTTTCTCGGAATCAGGACTCGAATTAGCGCATTTGTTAACGGATTCAAGTATTTTTTGCATGCAAAATCAATTTCGTAATGTAGTAGATACTTATTCACGGATGCTGTATGTAGTTCGGCGCCATTTTTTTTCGCATCTCTCATATTTTCACTACCTATTTTCTGTTTTTTTTTTGTTTTTTTTTTGTGAATCTAGGTCCGCGAAAAAATCGTAATTTCCCAGTATTAGTTGTTATCTCAGCATTATGTAGTTTTCACAAAAATACGCTTTCCAATAAAACGACAGCTATAAATTTAATGCGGCAATATCAGCTGCTGAGCAAATCTAAGGCGGAAAAATATCATCAGCGGCAACTAAGCAGGGTGAAGCGAAATTATCGCACAAGAAATTTATCCAAACAAAACAATGTGAAATGACTCTAGGGAGGTGATTTAAAATAAGGACAAAACGATGATGAATATATCCGACGTAAATAGTACACATTTCAGATAACTGCTAATATCTAATTGCTAAGATACTTTCCTTTGGTAGATAGGTAATAATAAAATGAATGTTGGTATACCTAGTCTAATGGTTAATGTGGTAAATGCAGTGATACAAAATGTCACAATGGCCAAGTGAACAAATAACCCCCAAAAATATCCCATCGACAAAATAGATACAGTTGTTTTGTCTATGGCTTATTTTGTCGCTAGTTATTTTAACTTGGGATCTTTATTAAACTCTCGAAACGGGCTAGTATACTCGTCTATGTATACCCAAAATAATAAACAAGTGTAACACGTTCGTGTGCATTAAAGGCCAATCAATAGCTCTCGTGTGGTAATCTAAGGTAAACAAAACCAAATCATTCAATCAAATTTTTGTGTGTTTGTATATACAGTAACTTCAAGTGTCCTTGCTGCAAGAACCTTTGTTGTAAGTTACAACTGGTAACACGCATTCAATTTTTGTTCTTCTTTTTTTTTTGTACAAAATTTAGATACCTTGCTCCGCGTTCTTTGCGGTGTTGAAAATTCCTCTTTCGATTTTCGTCGTTTATCCTTCAATATCATACGAGCAGCTGCGAATGCCATGTTTCAACACTTAAAAATTTCAACTATACAACACGATTGTTACTTAAAGTATAGGTAAGACCTTAAAACACTAGGTATATCTATTTACGAATCACACGTATCGTAACACGACTCTGTTAGTTAAATTTAACACTATATATTCTCGCAGATATAATATTTATTTGAAAGCTTGTGCGTTCAATGTTAACAACAATAACAACAACAACAACAACAACAGTAGCGGGAGGGAAGGAAAAACAAACTGTTAGTCGTCCTCCCGATAATAACCCCGAAGGACCGGTGTGTAGGGTAGTCTCGCGCCAAATGCACACCACCACCGACCGTTTTGCGGAGGACGCTTCAAAATTCACCACCACTACAGCAAAGCACTTTTAAAGTTTTCTCAACGCATTTGTATAGGTAAGTGTAGTATAAATAGTTTTACAGAAATTCCATGTACAACTAGCTTCGCAGTGATGTGATAGTCGTCGCACCTACATGCACATCCGCACACCCACTTTCCGGTGAGTTTGTTAACAAGCTTTATGTTGTTTGCGGAACAGATTTTCCACTTTGGAAGGCGCGTAGCTTGTGTGAGTATCTGAGGGATGTACTGCTAATGACATGAACTGGGTTTGCTTGTATATTGACGTCGCGAACTACTAGTGATTACTTGTGTCCTTCTAAGCAAAACTCCAGATACAATACGAGAAAACTCAATTCCACATCGACAATAGTTAATATCGGCGTATCGGTCTTTTTAAAATCGTTGGTGTATCTGAACTATTCTTGTTTTGTTGGGAGCTATTTCCGTTCGGTAGAGTGTTGTTGTGCACCCTGCAGGAGCTCGATGATGCAATTGGATGAGTGGCTTTTGGATGCAATTGTGCCGACAGATAGACGCCACTTTTCCGTGTTTCCTCTGCAGTCATCTTCTGGTGCTACTTGATGGTGCTGTTGTCTCTCCCTCTTTGATGTAACCCGCCCGTGAAGGCTGTGTCTTTCTGCGCACTGCCAGTTCTTGATTCTTACTTTATCGCTTGTGTGTCCTTTTTGTTTGTTTTTTTTCTCCTCTTATGCTTTTTTTTTTCTTTCAAATTGAAAACGGATGCAGCTCCGCTTCGGATATGAAACTATGAATGGATTTCATGCTCAAGAGTTAAATAGAATAAATCAAATTCTTTGTACAGATGGGCAGTTCCTCTTTCTATCTCGGGGTTTTTGGTTCTATCTTGTGTTCCAGAGAAAAGAAGTTGTTTTGAGATTCCCTTTGTTCGTTTGCCTTTTACACACAGTTACCACTGCCTGTGTCTTGTTTTAATCGTTTCGCTGGAGTCTAGCAATTAAAAGTTGTCATTGCACTAGAATAAAAGATGAAAAGGAAGAGAACACATGCATAGATACATATACAAATTGAGAGAATGGAATGAAACAAAATTTTCGATTTCCACTGTCGAGCATATCATTGTTTCGTTAGAAGGTTGAGAGGAATAATTTTTTTTTTGTTGTGCAGTTGAGATTTTTTTTTGTTTGTCGATGCAAGCGGAAATTCAATGACAGACGGCCTTGTCCTGTAGATGGGGAAATGAATTTGTAACTTTATAAGAGAAAAATAACTGATAGTACTAGTATGAGTATAATGTAAAGGATTTCTAGTTTTGAAAGCTTTAGGTACCTTTCATTTGAACATCTGGTAATCGTACTATTTCCTTACAAGTTTTAAAAATGTTCCTTCAATTATAAGTCCGCGCATATTTTCTGTCACCTAACGATAACAATTGTCGGTACAAACACATATCAATGTGACGTCTGATTTTGTCCTAAAGTTGTGTGTAGACAATATCTGACATATGTCAAAAATTGACAAGATTTCTGGCATGTAATAGTAACACCTATACAGGTACCTAACCTACACTCTTCTTGACACTTCTGAGTTTCAAACTACTTTTATCCCAAGTAGATGTGAATTATGATCTGTTGAAAACTTGTTGGTACCTATATGATGTATTTGGCTCCCTGAAATTACGCCAAAAGAAATTACGCCAAAAATTGTTTTGGAAAAAAGACCAAAATAATTGCGGCTTAATATTTTTGGCAAAAACGCCAAAAAATAAAAAAGAAAATTCATTAGAATGCCAGGAAATTACGCCATATTTTTGGAAAAAAAGCCAAAAAGTTAAATGGAAATTACGCAAAAAAAAAATTAAATAAGGTCCCAAATCTGACAGTAAACCCAAGCAGGGGGGTTGCAGGTACGTAAACCATATGGTTTCGTTTTTCGTTTGGGGTCTTATTTCACGTTTTTTGTTTTGTTTTTTCCTTGCAGTAATATCTTCTATTCTAGGAGCTGTAAATTTTATTACTACAGTAATTAATATACGATCTACAGGACTTCTTTGGGCGTTTTCTCAATTTTCTTAAATGGAAAAAATGCCCGAAAGAGTTTTAGAAAAAATGGCAAAATTAGCGGCATTTGTGTCAAAATATTTGGGCGATTGTTCCTAGGAAAAATGCCACACATTTGTATGAAGGTTTTTGGGCCCTTTTTCCACTTTAGGGAGCCGAATGTATTTATGACACTACTACTGAGTAGATACTTAATATAATTTATTCATATCGTAAATACAAAAAATATCGCGATATATGTCAAATATGTCCGCTTATACCCTCGATGTCTAAACTGGATACCGTTGAAATGCCACTAGGGTAGCGCGATCAGTAATAAATTCAATCGTTTTATTTTTTTTTAATTTTAGATTTTGTCAATTTTACATCCTCTTTCCCCCTTAAACCAGCAAATCTTATTTATAGTTTTTTTCGTGATACTCGCCAATACTTGTGAAACTTATGGGTCAATAGTTTGGTGGCTGTCTTTCGGAAAAGCCTACAACATAAACAAGCTCAGCAGAGACCAAAGAACGGTATGCATAGGTACCACTTTCTCCATCTTTTCCCTTTAGACCTTCATGTCACAAAACATCACAATACATAACGCGATCAGACTCAGAGAGCGGGGTGCTGGTATGCGAGACCCTACGGACATAGCAATAGTCTGTTTTCTCTTGCAAGAGAGCTAGTACCACCCTCAATGGATTACATTACCTCCAGAGTCCAGAATGCTTTTTAACAAACACTTCGAAGTAGAATTTCATTCAAGATTATACTGATAGGAAAGAAGGGTGAACACTTGAACAGGGACTCGAACATGACAATTCCATTCTAGATCAGATTGGCAAGGTGGACGAGAGAACAGAGACTCGAATCTACACGGACGGTACAAAAATGGACTGTGGAGTAGGTGCGGGTGTATTTTCGGAGTCTGCGAGCATCTCAACATCCTTCAGGCTCCCGGAAGGCATATTCATTGACAGTCAAGATGCGATCAAGGTTATCGCCTCAGTCAATATAACCTGAAAATTTATATTAGAATTTCGAGAGGAGCTGGCCTCGCTTGATCAGTTCAGGGTTACCCTGATCAGGGTTCCAGGCCATAGCAACGTTTATGGAAACGAACAGACTGACGAGCTGGCCAGGCAAGGCTCAATCTGTGGATTCTCTTTGTTCTCCAAAAGAAATATTGAATTTGTTGAACTTTCGTGGAGTCTGTTGATCTTAGAATGAAAATTGTAAGATTTAATTTATATTGTTTAACATCGATTTTAAAATGTAAACTTTTCCAGTTTGTTGCTGATGATGACAATAAAATAGTTTGTCGAAAAGCTTTCAAAAATTAAAGAAAATAAGATTTTTTCTATTTTGTGGGTCTATAAAGGCGTAAACAAAAATCATCCCTCTAAGATCAATCTGCAGAATCGAACGAAATGTGTTTTTAACCGGAAAACTCTTTTTTGACTGGAAAAATAAAATTGTGCTACTGACTATAAATAGAGATAAAAAAAACCAGTAAGACAATTATCTTCGACTATGCCGAAGCTCAAATACCCGGTACTATATTATTGTAAAATAAAAAAAATATTTTAGTATTAAAAAATTATATATTTGTATGGGAGGTATGGGTACTTTTTATTCGACCAAGCTCATTTTTTGTCAAAAATGTTTAAATATTATTAAAACAATATGTGCAAAGTTTAAACTTGCTATCTTTACCGTAACTATTTAAATTTAATTTTTAACATAAAAAGCTATATAAATCTGATATTTTTGTATGGGAGGTAGTAGTAGTTTTCATCCGATCTTGCTCATCTTCGAACTTAGCCTTAGTTTGGTGGATAAAAGCTTACATACCAAATTTCAAGTCGATAGCTCTTAAATTACGGCCGTAATCGTGCGGACAGACGGACAGACAGACGGACAGACAGACGGACAGACAGACGGACAGACAGACGGACATCGCTAGATCGACTAAGAAAGTGATGCTGATCAATAATATATATAGTTTGTCATACCTACAACGCCTCCTTATGGGCGTTACAAATGGAATGACAAAGTGAATATACCCTCACCACAGTGTGGTACCGGGTATAAAAATAAATAGGCGGCGCAACAGGCGGTAGACACCCAAGGCCTAGCTTCTCGCAACCATTTGTTTTGTGTGAGTTTATATTTTTGGAACGAATGGAAAGGACCTACAATTTTATGCCGAGTCCAATCGGCTGAATTCAGAAGCTTTTTCAGGACAGCCATACTCTCGGATGTTAGTCAGACGTTCGCGAGAGGTGGCGCAGTAGAAAAAACCTTAAGTACATGTAATTTGTGTTTTTCCGGGGATCGAACCTGGGATCCCTCGCACAGTAGTCCAGCACACTAACCACTGTGCTACTGCGCCCACATAAATAGAGATCGATTTCTATAATTTGAATAAAACTTTGCCATACATTACGAACATGCTCCCAAGTTCAAACAGAAAGCAAATTAATGCGAATAATGGTACTACAACATCACGCATGGAATTCTGCTCCGGGAGCAGGATAATAAATTATCTTATAGGCTAATTTTTTGACGTTTTCTTTTGCTAGAATGTTGAAGAGGAAATTAAACAATGAATTTCAATTAATTAAAGTTTGAAATTCGATAAATCTCAGATTGGAGTTTGGTGAACTACTATTTTCAAGTGTCAGAAAATTATCCGAGAATAATTATTTAGCCCAATTGACACACGGCCTTAGTACATGGCCTGGCCATACACGTCTTCTCATGACTTTCATTTCCATTTACGATTTGGCTACACACAAAAACCAGGCGTCATTGCAATGAAATAAAATTTGGCAGGTAAAAGAATAGTGAAATGTTATCTACCTTTCTCCTTTACTCACTCAAAATCTACCTATGTCGCTGGACACGACGTTCATTGGAAGGCGTGTATGGCCATGCACTAAAAGTGTATTTCAGAACTTAAAACATGTCATATAAAATGAAAAATTAGTTTCAGTAAATTTTAAACAAACGAAATACAAAACAAGTTCACAAACTCAAGATTCAAATATTATAAAAACGTTTTCTAAACATCGATAATGCAGGTGAACATAAAAATTCATAAATTGTAAAGGTAGGTATAGGTATTTTCTCTTTTTGACCGGGTTTCAGGTCAAAAATTCTCATTTTAACTTTTGACCGGAATTTTTGACCGGATTTAGAAAATAAAAATCCGGTCATTCGGTCAGATTTTACCGGATTTTTTTAGTGGCAACACTGTTTATAATACGAAAATAGTAGATAATATCTAGAAAAGAATCCTACATCTCCACGTGCAGAAATAATGCAGATGTGAAAGCAATATCGATTGAAAAATATCGCGATCACTAACCCTAACATAACGTAGTATCCAGCCGTATCCACAGGACTTCGATAGAGTGAAAATGCATATCTGATTCTGATGGATTAATTATTTTAACCGGCTGAATAAATTATCAGTATTACGGGCTGCATCATTAGGAATAAAGTTGCACTGCTAAAATAGTGTCAAACACAGCACCGATGGCTTTTTCTAAAACTTATTCCATTTTAATTACTTTGCTAGTGGCATAGTATAGAATTGCATAAAATAGAATTGCTCCAATATTCCTTTATGGACGAGCTCAAAACCTGCCTAAGGCTTTCATCTCATCATGTCAAAGTAAACAACGACTGAAGTAGTTGTTGAATAAAGTGTAACCAACACCAATAGCAATCCCCATTGACAGTATACCTCTATCTAGGTTGAAAGATACACCCAATTGAAAAAGTGTGAACATGCGTGCTAATATAAGAGTAGTCAAAGGCTTGACAGGATAATAGAAGTACAAGTAAATGAAGCTATACCTACCTACTCCATTCCCTATTAGTCGTTTCAAGGAGAGAAAAAACAAGAGCACTGTTGTTTTGAGTCTGCAACGAAGTGAAATCCATGCCGTGAAACTATTGAAAACCTTGCCAGGTATGTTATATAAGGCAGTATACACTTTCGCGTGCCGCTGCTAAATAAAACCTTCGACGACAACAAATTTTTGCTCAAATTTACAAGCTGTCCAAACTTTCTGGCGATAATTGAAAATTCATTCATGACGTGCACAAATAAGGCACGTTCTTCCTTCTGACTTTCAACCTTTCATTTTGCGTTAATTGAATTTTAGTTAAAATTACCGCAACGGCCGGCCGGCGCGGCGTGGCGCGGCACTGCCATTCCACGGCAATTAAATTAAACTAATTAAATCAAAAACAAAGCGCAACACATTGATGTTTAACAAAAGAGCTCCCAGGACCAGGACTACCTATAGTCTGTGTGCGCTGCGCTTTGATTAAATACGGTTAAATACAAAGCGCAAAAACAGCAAACTAAAAATCCACGTTTTTGCCACACAAAAGTGCACCGTTTGACCTGGTTTCCAGTTGTGCGAATCTGCATTAACACTCTAGAGCCAGGCTAAAGCATTCCGTGTGGTTACATAATTTCATTGACATTCAATAGAGCATCATTGGAATAAATTAAAGTAGCCCCGCTGGCGCTGGCATATAAAACACACACGATATATTCTCGTACAAGCTCAACATTTCATTTGAGAACAATTTGAATTTCAATGGAAAATTCCTATCGAAACAAACAGTGGATAGGATACTGGATACACTCACTAGTCACTAGTATCTACAAGTACATTAGCGCTTATAACAATTGTGTGCTGGCATTTTATGACCCAAGGCAAGGTGTTTCGTGCTGAAAATGCATTCCGGTGATAGGGAGAGTTTCTGTTTTTTTTCCTCAAATTGTCCTGTGGCGTATTAATTTCGTCCTTAAAAGGACATTAGTTTGCCTATCACGTGACGACTGCATTTCGTGTGTGTTGGGAATTTTCAAATTATTTACGCTACATTTGAGTTGCAATAGAAATATATTTAAAAAAAAACACAAATTTAAAACAAACACAAAGGATACGAGTACTTCTGGAATATCCTTTTGCGCGTTGAGCCAAAAGGTCGCGACAACGACGACAATAATACACGAAGAAATTGTCGAAATTCTTTTTTGTTGGCAAATTGACAATTTTGCCAGTGTAAATAATGAAGTTGTTAAGTTTTATTAAAATTTAATATTTATAGCTGTGTCGCCCGGTTTGGAAACGGAAATTTATATCGTACAACGGTTGTCTTGCAAGGAAATGTTTGACATAAAGTGCAAGTTTGGTGCCAACCGAACCACAAAGTTTACGCCGAAAGGATAAATAATGCTTTCTCACTTCGAATTCATTAATGGCTCCGACCATAGTGCAATTGTGTTTCTCATGAATTTATTCATGGAAAATAGTCCTTTTGTGTGTGTGTGTTTTTTTAGTGTGGCTTTAATAGATATGAAATATGTCACTATTATGGTAAAAAAACAAAAGCCAGGTTGGAGCCAAAAACATTTTTTTGTACCCAAAGAAATATCTATATATCCTTTATTTGAAAACAAATGTATGTATATTAAACTGGTTTAGGCATGCACTTCTCGGTTCTACTAGGGTTAAGACAAGGTCTGTCTTGCATTTAAGAATGGTTGGTCATCTGCGATGTTCATTCAGATAATGTTTGTCGTCTTGTACAATTTTCATACAAGTACATATGTATTTTCGTATCATGAAAAAAGAAAGTTCATATTCTGGTAAAGATGAAAGGGACCTTTGATCTAGGCTAAAGGTTAAATAGTGTTATATAGGAGCCATCCTGAGTATACAAATTATAAACAAATTTTCTTTATACATAGTTTTAAAATCTAACTAAATTGATAAAATAGGACACAACTATAACAAAGCACATTTTTGTATTTCACAATTTCAAAAGTGCTATAATCACGGAACTGTCTTTGCATAAAAAGAATTGAAATGAGAGAAAAAAAAAGAAAATGAAGAATTGATGTACAGTAACAATTCTGGGTATAAAGGGTGTCCCATAATTCACGCAATATTTGAATTTTGCGCCATTTAATAGTACAGTGATGCCAACGCAAAAAAGATAACAATGTGACAGCTGACAGTTCGGGGTAAGTAAAAATGGAGCGCTATACGAAAGAACAATGCATTTTCATTGTTGAGCGTTATTTTAAAAATAATGAAGGTTTGTCAGCTACAGTCCGCAATTTTCGAACAAAATATGTCCGTCTTTAAAACCATCAAATGTAAAGAGAATAATTCAGGGATCAATTAGTGATCTTAAGCACTCTGGGTGTCCTGTCAGAAGTCGTTCAATAGAAAACATCGAAACAGTTCGCGAGAGTGTTGCTGACAGTCCAGGGACATCAATTTGGCAAGTCAAGAATTGGGCATTTCAAGAAGCTCTCTACAGCGAATTCTTACGAAAGACTTGAAACTTAATGCTTACAAAGTTCAATTGACTCAAGAACTGAAGACTACTGACCATGCAGCGCGAAGAGAGTTCGTTGAATGGATTTTGGAAGAACAACAAGTGGATACTGATTTTTCGAACAAAATCATCTTCAGTGATGAAGCTTATTTTCACCTCGAAGGCTTCGTAATCGTCAAAATTGTCGTTTCAGCCATTGGCAAGAGTTATTTTTCGTTTAATCTCAGCGCTGGTGTCATTGTCTGAGTTCATAGCGGAGCATAGATAGACAAAGTCCTTTACCACCTCAAAGTTATATCTGTCTAGAGTGACATTCTGTCCAAGACGTCGGTGTTGGGTATCCTTTCTTGATGACAGCATATACTTTGTCTTGCCCTCATTGACCGCCAAACCCATCTTCCCCGCTTCCGACTCAATGCTCACAAACGCGCCAGTGACATCACGCTGCGTTCTGCCGTTCGATGTCGTCGGCGTAGGCGAGTAGGTGGACAGACTTTTGGAAGATAGTGCCTCTGGTGTTAAGTTTAAGTTTCACACTATTCTTTCAAGAACGATGTTGTCTAAATCCTTTTTTGACATTCTTTACTATTTATCAATAGTAAATATAGCAACGAGTAAATGAGCCAAAACAGAACTCCGTAGGAGGTGTAGTTTTTGAAGGAATCGCAGTTAAAAATTCCTTTTTGTTTTTTAATTTAATTTAACAATAAACTCTAAATATTTCCGTAATTACTGCCTTTTTGCAATACTAAAAGGTATCTTTTGTCCAAGTTTCAACTTCAAAGACATTTTTTTGTCAAAGAAAATAATTAAAAACCCAAAAACCGGTTTTACGACATTTTTTCACACAATTTTAATGGTAAGGTGAAAATGGTAAATACAAAATAAAATCTTTTTATTTAACTTTTTTCGATAGGAAACTGTGCGCTTAGCTAAAAATTGCGACCATTGTCAACCCCTAAAAATGCACCCCGGAAAGCTGCTGTCGGTTCGATTTATGTCGTTCTCTTTTACAGGAGCTTGTTCTACAACATTCCGCTGTCAGAGTGCTGTAACAAATTTTTTTTTGTTCGAACCCTATTTCTGCTGGACTATATAACAAAGCACATTTTTGTATTTCACAGTTTATATCTATCAAAGCACATTTATATTAACTTTAAAAAGTGCTATAATCACGCAACTGTCTTTGCATAAAAAGAATTGAAATGAGAGAAAAAAGAAAATGAAGAATTAAAAGGGCAGTTTGAAATCAAGTAATTTGCACTCGCATCAATAACTGCTAATTTCCTAGAAAATGGAAGACCGCTAAAATTATATCCATTCTGAAGAAAGGCGACTGCAACAACATCATAGGATAGGCCGATATCGCTTCTTTGTAATGCTTATCCTGCGAAGAGTGAAAGATTTTTGCAACCAACTGAACATTATAGTGGACATTCAATTTGGATTTCGAGAAAAACATTCTACATTGCACCCGTTAATAAAGTTCCACCATGATGTCACGATGGTTCTCAACAACCATTAAGTCACAGTCGCATGCTTCCTAGTTGTGGAGAAGGCATTCGATTCTGTGTGGATTCAAGAAATTATTTATAAACTTAAAGAGTTAAGTTTTCCTATAACTCTCATTAACACAATTTTTAGTTTTCTTCATTCCAGGTCCTTTCTTGTGCAAATATAAGACAGCCATTCACAAACGAAAATCATCGGAGCCGGTGTCGCTCAAGGATCAAAACTGGATCCACTGCTTTTTCAAAAGGTTTACATCCGATCAACCTTAGCTCGAGATTCGAGAACACAATCAACATCTGCCTTTTCGCCAACGACTCCACGTCCATCAGCTCGCTCACGTCAGGAAGCTTTTTCAGTACTACCAAAGATGGGACATTCGGATCAACACGGCCAAATCCAAACTGATTTGCATCAGAAGACCCATCAGAGGAAGAAGTAGAGGCCGGTCAGTCCACACCTGAACACTGTTCTCAGGAAGGCGGCATTCGCGTTTCACAGAGTCTACCCGTGCGTCGCGTCGATGAATAAGCACTACGGACTCAGTAAAAAAAAAAACCAAACTGCTACTGTACTAACAGCTTATAAGGCCGGTAGAAACTTACGGCTTACATTTGGTACATAATTTCTAAAACTTACATGAGAAAGCTCGCCATTTTTTAGAGAAAACTTTTAAGTATTATAAGGACTTAAAAGTTAGAGCGATTCTTTCAATAAAACAACGTCAAACACTTCAAACAGCTTTTAATGACTTTCCTTATTACTTATTAATTACTTTACATGTTAAACTAAACGTGTCTACGTAAGCAACTCTGCCGGTACGGTGTGATGTCATTAACTTGTCTGCTCATCAATGTGGTCACTCTTCAACTGCACTAAATCTGGCGCACATATTCTTGTCGAATCGTAGGGAGAACATGTTTTTACTTGTGCAACTACTACTACACACACTACTCATACACTTGGGCTTTTTAGTATTTGCACCGCTACAGTATCTGTACCGAACTCCACTACGATCCAATCCGTAAGAAACCCGTCAGAAGTCAGAAGAATCTACGAAGAGTCTTTTAAGAGAATACGCGGGAATACATTCAGCCATCCAAACCCTCTAATCCGAAGATTTGCCGACAACCAAGGCATTTCAGAGCATCGGTACCTCCATGTATTGGCTCTGCTAAATAAGGATCTATTCCAAAGAGACACCGATAGGGCAACTATAAGCTTGTACGAATTGATCGAGACAACACACCATCCAGGATAATACCAAAATGACCAACTCTCTCAACCACATCATCACTATTATCAGTACTATTGAAGTGTTCGAGGAAGAGAAAGCCGCCCGCATTAAATCATAAACCTTCACAGGCATGCATACAACATATCACCAACGTTTAATCACAATCGGATGAATGGTATAACAACGTATAGATGACAGACCGACACATGTTAATTTTTATACAAGGTGTCGCAGTTAAGGGGTATAATCCTTTAAGTAGGGATTCCTGAAGTTCATTCGATTTCAAGTTACATAGTATAGAAGTGGGACGCCACCCTAAAGGTGGAAATTCAGAACTATTATAGCTACAAAAACGGTTTGTCCCATTTCAGAGAAACATTACAGTAGCGCATAAAAATGTAAAAAAACTTTCTGTAATTTTATGCAGCCCAAAAAAACTATGCCTACTTAAAGGCAACATTATGAAAATTTGCATCTATTTTTTTTTACTTAAAATGCATTTTTTTCAAAACTTTTACCCAATAAACAAAACTTTTTTTTAATGTTTATTAAAATTTGATAAATTTTCCAAAATGTATGTTAACAACTTTTTCACATACGATTTATCAGAAGTTGTAGTAAAAGCCATTTTTAAAAAAATAGCAAAAAAAAAAAAGACAAAAACTAAGTGTATAAAATTATGTAGTTTTGGAATATTTTTCTGTGGTCCTCAAAAGGACCTATTTTGAGTTATAAAATGTCTATAGGAATTACTCTAAGCTGAATCCATTGAGTACGTTATACAAACTTATAGTTCGAATTTCGAATCGTGCTCACTTTGGAAGAACGGTTTAAATATTAGATACATATTTTACTTAATGACCAAGTCACGTGATCTCCGTCTAATAAACGTTCACAATTGTTATGAATCTGTTAAGGATCACATTGATCCATCAAAATCTGTCATTAATAAATAAATCGATGAAGAAACAGGTCCACAACTTGTCATTACATTCAGAAATCTTAATCAATACAAACAAAATCTTGAAACGGTTTTTAGGCAATACTCCCTCGAGTATTTTAATGTATCACTCAGATTTCTGTTCCATCCAGAAGCTGAGCTACATTAAATCCAAGTTCCATTTTATTTGACCAAAAATAAGAATTGTGCACTTCAGATACCTAACAAAAACAATGGGCCTTACAAATAATCATTTTTAATCTTCAACTTAAATATTTTGACGGTCACAATGGATAAATTTATATGGAAATTTTCGCCATTGTGACTTCGTAAAAGTTAGCCTGGACACTAAAAATTATTATTAGTACAGCGGAATGTGTGTACCTATTAATGACGTTGAGTCATTTTACGTATAAGACATGCCACTAGTTATGTCATAACTGAGGTTTAATAACTATTATTTTAAATAGGAAACGAACAATGAAAAAATTTTTTTTTTTAACTTCTTTAATCGCGATTATCTCAATTGCTGCAATTTAGGATTACGCCACTACTCCTCTCAATGCCTCAATTATGTTTCGAGCAGGGCAACCTTTTCCATACGAATGCGAATTATACGAAGGGAAGTTTTCTACCAGTTAACGAACTGATTATCTTTCATCAAATATTAAAACTTTATGAATCCAAAGGATTTTCGAGATTTTTCCCATTGAGTGGCATCAGCTATAAACGCTTTGCAAAGTCATTAGAACGGGTAAGTGGATAAATAATAAGACGGCGGGTATTTTTTTTTCTACTCGTATTTTGTGTTGCAAAAACAATAGTGACTATGAATCTGTTTCCCGCTACCCTGGATAGCATTTTTTTTATCCATTAATTCCCTCCCTTCTTGAGGCAATTTAAATAATGACCGCCTCACCAATTCAGTTATTATTTTGTCCTGCAAAATTGAATTGGCCACAAATACTCATTTGCATAACAGCCAGTGTAACTCATCTAAATTACAATAGCAGAACCTGCAGCAAGCTATAATCGCGAAAGTCCAAACCGTTTTAACTAAAGCATTGTATCTATTCCTATATACAAGGACTATCTTATGCGCTGCCTTCGAAAGTGAAACTAACCTCAAAGTTATCATATTAAAAAGAAAACTGACTTCCCCCAGAATGATGGGGGGCAAGTAGTTGCGGCTGGGAAATCTCCAGTGCATGACGGCTTACGGTTACGGAGATGAAGACGACCAGAAGGAAGGAAGGCTATGAAGCCCCAAAACCGTGAGATAATATAAAATTACATTAAGCGCTCGTACTGTATTCATGAATATATTGGAGACGGTTGGTTTGCCAGGGACGAGAGAAAGTTTTTCCCGCGCCCAAAAACGGATCGGCGCACGGGCTTTTTGTTGCATGAGAAGAAGAGAATACATATATACATTTTAGTTTGGCTTTAATTAGAATTGGTTTATTTTTTTTGTTTCGATATTGGTTCCGTTGCAGTGCAATAGCGATGAAACTTAGTTAGACGTTAATTGAGTTATCTTCAAATAGATGCAAACAGGTATAGTTTAGAGCCTTTGTTTGAATGAATCACTTGACCTGTATTTGCAAAAAATGGATGACGATGATGCCAACAAATGGGAAGCTTTTAGCTATGAATCTCAGCCAAGCGGAAGTAATGCACAACACCATCGACGTCAAATCAACATGCTATTGCGTATTTCAATACCTACAGGCAAAATAATTGGAAAATACTGAGGCGAAAAGTCCTCGCCTCGTTGCTATTCATACACGCATTAATAATGCCCTTGTATGTACTCGTACTCACGGGCCCGGCTATTGCAATAATTATAGAATAAATATGTACCCTGGGTGGGCTGGATCGAATTATTGCTTGGCTATCAATGATTCAACGCCCGACTAATATAATTGTCCGCCAAGAAATTAATTTCGAGTTCGATAACAAAGCGTTACAGCAATATGGGTCTTTATGAGCTTTATTTGATTGCACATTCGAAAGGGCGATAAATTACGTTTTAGCCGTATTTGCGGGCCGGTGCGTTTTATTTTTAATAGAAATCAATATGAAAGCAATGAATGTGATGGGTTTTGTGCGGACCACTTAATGGCGACGAGCACTTTGCATCAATAATGAAACAATTTTTGTTGTCATTTTTGATTCGTTTCCAATTATGGTCTAGACAGGTGACAAATATTTTGTGCCGCTGGCCAATATTCCTAATTGGTATACGGTGAGTTCGAAGTTATTACTGACTTTAGTAAAAGCTATTTAGCTGGGCAAGATGTAATGGATTCTGTCAGAGTCGAAAATGTATCATTTATTGCAGGTGAAAAAGCGACAACCGTTGGGCTTGGGTTACCAACTCATTTGGGACTATAGGGAAAAGTAAACCGACAAAAACACAAAAACACGCGTCATTTATGTCAGCCACTGACGGGTATCAGGCAAAACTGTCAAACGTAAAAGTTTTATTTTCAGAAGTAGGGGTTAAGTAACGCGTGCACACAAATAACTAGTTACACATCCAAAATCAGGCATAACATGACTTCTACTGACGAAAAAGTCTCTATTAGTGTTAAATCGGGGAAGGCTAAGATAAAAGGAGCTGCATTCTTAGACGTGTAGAAGGCTAAGTAAGCTGCACATTTACAGTACTCTTATCAACGGTGTTATTAGGATACTTGAAGAGAAACAAATTATAACCGAACTTCTTCTCTAGAACAACTTCTTAAGGCGAGGTTACCCACTGCTTTGTGTTATTGTTTCAAAGGAAGTACCTAAGCTACTTCACGTCTTAATCACAGCTTATGCCAATGACGTGTTGCTTGCAAAGGATAAATTCTTTCCGAAAATCACCCAACAAATTACTGAGCTCTCAAGACCTTCGGCGAAAATACCGCAGTTTGTGACATCTTCTGTACATTGTACATAACCCTTAGAGGCTTAGAATCTATGTTGGCGAAAAATACCTTGGACAAACATTAAATTGGGAAATGAACATTAATGAAAGATTCAAAAAAAGCCACAATAGGATTTCACTCCGGCAGTAGAAGCTTTGAGAAAACCTCGGGACCATCTCCAAAAATTTAACTGTTAATGTACCTATACAAGGCGATACTAAGGCCTGTATTTACCTATGGAAGTCTCACATAGTGGTCTGCAACCAGCATAACAACTTACCTAAAGGCCAATACAAGACTACAAAGACTAGCGTGCATCGGTGTCACGAGTGTGAGCACAACTCCAATCGCAGGACTTGAGGCGCAAAAGTTGCATTTCGAGGGATAATATCTTTGAGTTCTTCGGAACATCTACCATGGAAGTACCTATAGAACAAGCAAAGGTCAGAGACTTGTCTTCTGTCCACCAACGGTTGTAGATTCGATGTGAGTGTAGGGTCTCCAATAATTCGAACTGCTCATCTCTGTATGCTGTCAAGTATAAGTTTGCGTGCAAATTGTGCAAACTTATTTTGAAAACCATGGTTCGGTTAGCCAAATTTAGTATGCGCTACGACGCGCTACGACGAATTTAAAGGTCGACATAATCGTCCAACTTAGCAAGTTATTCGGAACACGATGTATCGTTTTCGCACCACGTACACTCTAGTGGATACAGAAGAAGTTATTGCCCTTGTGGAGCACAGTGTTGAGAAAAATCCAAATGAGTCGATTCGCCATCGGAGCTATGCCCATTTGCGGAAGATTTTACTGAAAGATCTTGGCTATACAGAAACATGATTTCTGACATCTTTGTTCCTCAGAATGGCATTGACGTGACAGAGCTTTGGTTTCAACAAGATAGCGCAACATGCCACACGGCGCGCGACATCATCAATTTATTGCGGGAAACATTTGCTGAGCGCATAATTTCGGGTGATGGACCTGTGAACTGGTCTCCACGATCCTGTGATCTCACACCTTTAAGATTATTTTCTTTGTGGCTATGTGAAGTCACTAGTCTATGCCGATAAACCAGACACGATGGACGATATAGAAGTCAACATTCGCCGTTTTATTGCTGATATACGGCCCTAGTTGCTCGATAAAGTTGTCGAAAACTTCACCATTGCGCTTCATTCGAACCAGCTGTGGCACGCATATGGCCGAAATAATTTTTAAACAGGAATGGATAAATGATAACTTTTTGATTGGTTGTGCTGAGCTTTCATTCGTTACACACGCCTTTATAACCTTACCTAGACTAAGTTTTGTGCAGCAAACTCAACAGATTAAAGAATTTTTGGTACTACTGTCGATATGTTCGTCTTTTGTGTCTCAAACTTTGTATTTGTTATCAGCCCGGGTTTCACTTCTAAAGTCTGTTCATTTTCTACTCTTACATTGAATATCCATTATACTCGCTATCGCTAATGCCTTCTTGCCAAATTCCAGCAAGTTTTATAGGCTCCCATCCACTTATTTCAATTGATGAACATACATACGTGTGAGCCAAATACAAGTTTCTTTTTAAAAAAGGAACAATATGAACAAAATTAAATGTTTTCCATGTATTATGGCTTTATTAGTAAGACCAAACATTCCCATTAAATATAGACCACAGCGTGGATCAAGTAGCTGCCTTGACTAGCTTCGCAGTAGCGCATTCTGTCACTCAAATTTTCCAAGACCTTGTTGAAGGTTATGGGATGTAGCTCACGGATTTCTTGGATGATATTGGCCTTCAGTGCTTGAATCGTTTCCGGATTGTTGGAATAACATCGTTCCTTCACGGTTCCTCACAAAAAAAGTCCAAAGGGGTCAAATCGCAGCTCCGAGGCGGCCAATTCACATCGTCAAGACGGATGATAACACGATTTGGGAATTGTGCCATTGCATGGCGTGCCATTCTGCATGAACCAGAGGTCGTTCAAATCCATGTCTTCAATCACATAAAAAAAGTCGCTTAAAATGGCTCTGTAACGTCCACCGTTGACCGAAACGTTGTTCCCCACCTCATTTTTGAAGAAAAATGGTCCAATGATGCCACCACTTCACAATCCACACCAAACTGTCACTCTCTGTCTGTGCGCACCGTACGACGACGGGTACCATAAGTGTTGTCCACTAGCATACCAGTCTCACGAACTTTTTGCACAAACTTGCGTGTACAGCTGGCGCGGTGGGTGCTTCATTTCGGCCAAAACTTATTTTCAAAAACCGCACAGTTTGGGCAACACAGCTTTGGAAATAAGTTTTCAATATTTCCCAACGTTTTTGAAGCGTAAAGCGACTCATTTCGTTCCGCGGAGGTATGATACTGACTTTCTGTCAAGATTTCTAGCGGGAAACAGCTGTCAGTGTCAAAATAACCTATGATTTAAAAAGAAACCACTAGATGGCCCACCCTTTATACAGAAATCATATATACCTACACATTCAAGCGTTTTCGAATTTATGGGTACATCGGTTTACACAAAAAAAAAAAAAGTAAATATTTTCAAAAATGTGTGTACAAAAGTCGTTTTATCATAACTTTGCAATCGGGCAGATTGAAATCCCTACAAATTGTGTTGAAAACTTGTCTAGAATTACTCGTAAATGGAGATTTTATTAAACAACGAATATACCGCCAACATTCTAGATACAATATGAATTTATATTTGCAATCGCTTTCGAAAAATGATATCAAATGAGAAGTGAAATGATTACTTTTTCGATTGCAATCCAATGAAACCGTTTCCGCACAGGAGAATCAATTTTAATCATCGTACTTTCAATTAACAAAATTTGTCGGCATTGCGAGCGAGAAAACAGGACAATAACGACTGTTGTTGTTGGCACTGCCTACCTGCCGATGAATACATTTTTCCAATCAAAATACGAGCAACTATAAGAGATGAAGGCTTTGCTTTTACAGGTGCATTCATTAGCTAGAAGCACTCATGCTCCTGTTCGACTATACAGAAGAAATAAAGTAAACTAATTTTCCAAATGGAAGATGGAATATAAAGCTCATTCACAATGGGCATTATATTCGATGGTGCAACATGGTCGACGGTTGTCGCTCGCAAATTACTTCGCCGAATGATATGAGATATTAATTCGATGGATGTAAGGACTATTTAATTACATTTTTAAATGTAAAAGGGTCAAATAGTAGTGACAATTACTTTGCGTCACAATCCACCCCACTATCGTATGTGAATGCACTTTCCGACAGTACTTTCCGATATTAAAGATGTCAACGACTGTCATCTTTAGCAGAACGATAACGGCGTGAGAGTGAAATCGGAGAAAACATACCGGTATGTCATTGTATTTGTGTTGTGACAGACAGAAACATCCATTCGTATTTATTATGCTGTCGTTGTTTCTGTTTTTGAAAGAATTCGCTGAAAATGGTGCACGAAAGATGTTTTTTTTATGGGATTTCCTTTTCCTTGAACAGGAACTGATTGTATGCACTATGCAGTAAGTTCAACTTGACAGAAGTGAATGACGGGTAGCGAGTATAGACATAATTGTCATTGAAATATGTTGAGTTTTGTTATTGAGATATGTGGTTAAAATAATACTAGGCGATTTTAAGGTAGGTAAGCATAGACAAGTGGTTTTAGGTTAAGAAAATTAACCGCCAATCAAATTATCACACTGGGATCGATCCTGGGAAAGATCAAGAAGTTCAAAGTATAACTTCTTATCAAAATTCTTTTCAGCCATTTTGAATTGATTCGCCCCTTCCAACACTACACCATTCTCAGTTTGAATAAAACCCTTCCAGGTCATTCTGGGACCTAAGTAAATATTCTAATTACAAAATCCGCTTTGATACAGTTGGATGGTAGGTTGGTTGGTTGGTTGGTTGGTTGAAAGAGACTGTCAGCTAAAAACGCCAATACACTTAGACCAGTATAGGTCCATTGTGATGCCACGAAGAAGGATCTAAGATCTCCCTACTAGTTGAACCATTTTGAGCTCATTATAAAGCGTAAGAGGCTTCTGATGTCTGTGCTTGTCAGATCGCCCAAGTCGTTGTAATGAAAGGCTCCTAAGTGAAGTTTCCTTCTGCAGGAGAGAGCTGGGCAAGAACAAAGAAGGTGAGGGATAGTTTCCTCCTCTTCCTCATCCATGCAGCTTTGTTTGCGAAAAGGCCCAGCCTTGCGGCATGTTTGCCTATCAGGCAGTGTCCAGTAATGACACCTATTGTAGTCCCGATATGCAATCTGTTGAGAGAGATCAATTTCTTAGAGCGTTTCAAATCCAGTTTAGGCCAAATTTGTTTTGTCGCTAGACAAGTGGTTAGATTTGTCCACCTAGAGATTTGTACTTTCGATAGTATTCAGCGACTGGTATCCATAGGGTGCCTTTATCCGGCAGAATGGGTTGAGTTGTTCCTATTCTAGCGACTTCATCGGCCTTACAATTCCCTCGAATGTCTCTATGCCCCGGCACCCAAATTACGTGAATGTTGAACTGTTCGGCCATCTCCGTAAGAAACGATAGGCGTTCGAGGGCTACTAGAGAAGTTATAGAGATCGAATCCAAGGATTTGATGGCTGCTTGGCTGTCCGAAAATATCCAGATATCCTTAACGGATATGACGTTTTTCTTGAACCAAGATAAGACTTCTTTAATCGTCATAATTTCCGCCTGGAACACGCTACAGTAATTTGGTAGACGGAAGGAGAGCTTAAGATTAAGACTTTCGGACAAAACACCCCCACCAACTCCGTCTTTGGTTTTTGAGCCGTCAGTGTAGAAGTGAACTGATTCATCAGTACAGTTGGATACAAACAAACAAAATTTACCGCGCTAGGCTTCTCATACTGTCCTTTCACTCACTCGATGGCGAATAATAAAAAAATACCACTCGATTTCCCTTAAAAAATCAATCTAGATCCCCGAAAATTGTCATATTGAACAAAACAAAATTCCTTAGTAAAACTATAATTAAAAAAAATCTAACAAAAAATCCAAATTATGATTTCCATTTGGAAAATCCTTCAGACGTTTCGTCAATTCTGCAAGAAGTACTACCCGCACATATTTTGTCTTGCCGTTGCAGTTGCTGCATTCATTGGATACTTGCAATTTGAATTGAAGCAACAAAGCGATGAGCTGAACCGTTGGAAGAATCTTTTAAAACTCTTCAATGGCATAGAGGCTTTAATAATGCTACCCATTCTACTGGCGGTGACATCGCTTATGATATTCTCCCTGATTGCCATCAATCTAGACTCGATGCGATGCTATGACGAGTTGACACATCTACAAATCAGAAAACAATATGCAGATTATCTGTTCATTCAATTGGTCACTCGTATAGAAAACATAGAAAAGAAACAACTACGAAGCAAGGATATCATTCCCATTGAGAAATTTATTCATGCCCACGAAGATATGCGCAAAACTATTGACAAATTCCGTATGGATACGAAAAAGTTGCTGGAACTGTCGGAAGTTGAATTGCTGCTGCCACCGGAAGTCGTTTTTGCCGATGAAGAGATTCGTAGTTCACGCTTTGCGCATTTGTCTATTGATGAGAATATGGTTATGGAATTGACTGCATCCTAAGGAAAATAAGTAAAACTGAAAACAGAATTATGTTTCTTATTCATTTTATATGGTATTGGAAATGTGTGTATTTTTTTTTTGTTTGAAACTAAAACTGAAATATGGGAAAGGGAATTGATGTTCCGCTAAATTCGAAGGCTGTGTGCTTGTTGATTAATATTGCACCAGGGATGGGAATGATAGTGAGGCTGGAATTGTATATTGCAAAGAAGTTGAAATGGCTCCCGGAAATTATGCCATATTTTTTTTTTTTTGAAGAATATAGATTATAGATAGAAGAAATGCCAGACTTTCTGACAATCTTTTCAAAATTTTAAGCATTTTTAACAAAAAGTTTTTTGACGCTTTGTTTCCATTTTGACGGAGTATGGTTTTGAAGGCTTTAGAAAAAACTGACGTACGTAACAAATAAAAGTATTGGCATGACTATTCGCTCGCTAAGACCTATAAGTTAAAACCTCTATTCTGCTTAAAATTTTCGAAAGACTGGTGTAGTTACCTTTCTCAAAAGCTTCAAGCCTGATAGTGTTCAGGAGTGCGCTCAATGGGAAATATACATTTTTCTTGATAACTATTCTTTTTTTGACAATGCGATGCTTTGGGTCCATTCCATCAAAGATTTCTGAGTGTAAAATTGTATTCCCATTAAGGGATCATGCGTCAAAATTCATTTTTTGGTAGCCTTACTAGTACTGAAAAATCGTCACCGAACTCGGCTCCAAAAAAAAAATTCACGTTGAAAAAGTATTAATAAAACTGCATTTTATGTTTGGTTATATTTAATCAAAGACTTGGCCACAAGTGAAACGTCTTGGACTTATGTAGCTATGTATGTTCCTGGTGTTTCAGTCTATGATTAGAAGAAACGGGCATATTTGAAATCTTGGGCATCAGAGCAACGTGTCCGAAGCGATGTAATCCCATAACTCGAGATTGGCCGAACCGATTTTGATGATTTATACTTTGTTGGAAAGGTATTTTCTCAGTACGGGTTTAAAAAAAAAAGAAAAATTGGACAAATGGGCGTGGCACCTCCCATACAAAAAAAATCTTATATGTATCTACCAAACCGCCGAACCGATTGAGCTCAAATTTACAGACAATCTTAGGTATTGGCCCTGGAGTGCTTCTCTGAAGATTGGTCAACATTAGACAAAGGGGCGTGGCACCTCCCATACAAAAAAGATCTTCTATGGGGTGAAAATCGATGACGTTGTAACTCGATAACCGCTGGGGCGATTCTCATGATTCTTTTTTTGTTTTGTTTGTATTGCTGTATTTCAGGCAGAAATAAAATTCCAGAAAATCGATTTATTCTCATTTTTCGCATTTTACGATAGAACATTATTATCTAAGACCTAAGCAATACAACTTATGTGCACGGGCAAAGCCGGGCGGGTACAGTTATATTACATTACCTATATAAAAACGTTGGTGCGTATGTAAGTCCGATAATGGCCGCTGAACCGCTGAAGCTATCCGCCTTCATTCCTATTAAAATAAATAATTGAACAAAAATATCAAAATAAATGCGCAGACAGCTAATGCTCATGACCATACAGTACACTTGACAACCGCGAGGACATCAATTTTTCAAAACTCCTTCTGTTATAGGACAGGCAAACTTTAGAACTCGCTTCCTGGGGATATATGTCCAGAAGACTACAATTTGCAGCAATTTAAGTGCACATACATCTGCAAGCATCTCGGGGCGCTGTTGAAGCGTTATAGGTTCACCTTTCCCGGAAGTAATTAAAAAAAAAAAAAAAATTGCTCCTTTCATCAATCGTGAATAAGACCCCGAGATACTTAAACTTTTCCAACTGTTTCAATGGGACTCCACAAACATGCAGAGTGCATTGGACTGTTCTGGAGACGACCATCACTTCAGATTTTTTCACGCTTACTTCCATCTCAGCTTTAAAAAAAGTCGAGTGCCTTCAGTCCGTGTGAACCTAAGGATGGCCAAGTCATCAATTCGAAATGTTTTTGTCAAGAATGCGCCGTAGCATCCAGTCCATATATTGATTTAACGCCGTTTACTCTAACATAGATTGTATAGTATGTGTAAAGAGATTGAATGGCTCTCAAGAAAGAACCATCAATTCCATAGGTACTCCTGTAATATACTCCAGAGTTTACCTCTAGGGACTCGGGTCATATGCCTTCTCCAAGTCTATTAAGCAAGCGTAAACAGGTGTAGCATACTCTCAAGCCTTCTCAATAGTACCATTCTGAGAGTGAATAACTGGTCGGTTGTGGTTCTATGCCTGGACGAAAACTGCATTGCTCATCCCCTAATCATGACTCGTTCACAGTTCTGCGACGCGTTTCCTTTGACCTTTCCGGGGAGACTTATTGGCAATATACAAAACAAATTATGACCCAGATGAAGGCTTCTGTAGAATACCATAAATCGGTGTCAAAATTGCCATGAAAGAAGAAGAACAGCGCAACCGGTCCTATAACTCCCAAACTTGCAGCTTATAATGCGCCGCAAGTTTGTGATATTAGTACAAGAGTTCTGTCTACAACACATTATTTGAAAAGTAGGAATTTATGGTTCTTCAATCAGTGTAGCCAACATTTGAAAATTGTTCCCCCTAAAAGTGATGTCAAAACCCCCTAAAATTAAGGCAAAACCCCCTAAATTGACATTTATAAAATTTGTAGTATTTTTAAGTGTAGATTCTGTAATTTTAAATAAATTAAAATACTTTCATTACAAACTTAAATAAACTTTGATTTATTTACCTCATTTGGAAAATTATTATGGATTTGGCGATATCCAATCTGTAAACGATATACATAGGTACTTCCTTACAAACTAATTTAATAAAAATGTAAAACAAACCTTTCAATAAAACATCGCACTCCCATAATTGGTGGATTTTTGACAATATTTTTTTTCTTTTTCTTTCGGCATATTTTCTGGTTTCTGAACAAATTAATTTATGAGATGAACAGCTGATTAGCTGTCAAATGTTCTGGTGTTGCAGTAAGTACACTACTCACCCCCAGATGTTGTTACTATCATTAAATTTAGGTCAGGTACACACTAAGCAGATCTGTTGGTGTTCAATTTAAAAACCCCTAAAAAATCCCCTAAACTATTTTACCCCCTAAAAAACCCCCCATACACTTTTTTTCACCCTAAATTTAGGGGGAAAACCCCTAAGTTGGCTACACTGTCTTCAATTACCTAGAGACGCCAGAATTGAGAGGCCGAAAAGTTCCCCTAGTCCATTTAAATTAACAATAAATTGTTATGATCGCACAAAATTGTTGTTGAATTCCGAGCTTCCTTCTTCCTTACTTCTTTTTCGGACTACACGACTGAAATACCTCTTTCCATTAGTACTATTAGTATCCATGTATTTTTTTACGTCCATGTCACTACCCAATCCGACCCTTTGTTCATTAAGTGTTTCCTTGAGGAAATTAAATACCCCCAATCAAGCCAACTCTATAAAGTGTTGAAACTAACCTTAAAAATAGGTGCCTACCTATATACCCATAGAGAATACTAATACAGAAAGGTCTGTCATTAAATTGAATCCCCCAAAACGAGGTTCTATCTACTATCTACTTCCTTTAATCGCAGTACTTTTGGGTATTCGTATTCCCCATTCACCACCATCCGTAATCACAATGATGGAACATTAAAAATGTCAATAAGTTTGAAATAAAAGTCACGAGACTTATGCTTCAATGTCATGCCGATGCCAATGGCATCTCGTCCTATGCCGGGCTATAATAATAAAGTGAATGAAAGGCATTTATCCTTGACTTGGGTTATTGCGGGACTCGCACCATCGATGACTCCTTAATTTTTCTGTACGTCCGTCGCCGGCCGGGTTAAGCAAACATCCAATTCAAAGGGAGCAAGAAATCGAGAGCATCTGTTTGCGCTGTTAAATTATGGCGGCAACATACAAAGCGAGTACAATTTGCATTTGGTTATTCATTTTCATTTAATTTCCGTTTTATTTCGAAATGGAATGGAACTTAACCTAACCACCATTACCCCATTGCAGCTGTCCCAATTATAATTATTAATTAGTTTAGCTGGGCCTCCTGCCATTTCCTTCGTATGTATGTGGGGGATTTGCGCTTTTAAAGAAACGGCTTAAAGTCTTTGAGGACAAAAAAAAAAAAGAAGAAGAGAAAAACGACAAATACATCCTGGACAGCTGTACAGATGTGAATCTACTGCATTGAGGTCAGCTGGCTTCGGCCTTGCTTGTTAGTGGTTGGAAAGCAATTTCCGAAAATTTAACAACCGCATAGACACACATCTGGATTTCCCGGACAAACTCGCAGTGCGTCGGTTTTTTTGGTAGAAATATGGCCTATTTGGTCAACTGAAAATCCAATCATAGGTTTTAATTTTCAAATGGATTGATGTAATACAAGGGGACAGTGTGCGACGCAAGAGAGTGGTTAAACAAAATATTTTAAAGACTATACGGAACTTTTTACAAAGCATACGAAAATGTGTTCCGATCTACGATTTTGTCATTATCTAAGTCTTCAGAAAAGGAGATTAGCTTGTAGTTTGTAAGGACGTAGTTGAGACCGTGATCCACCCCGGATTGTGAGCGTCATCTAAATTAAAAGTAAGTAAAAGTTTGTAAGGACTACAGAAGATTAGTCTTTTATTGGAAACATTCAAAGGCGTTGAACCTGAAACCTCGTAACTCAGGAGTCCGCTTTAACGATTTGGATAGAAATCATCCTTACCTTCTATAGTAAAACTGTAACTTTTTTTTAGAATTTAAGGTATATCAATAATATTATGAGTGGAATAATGGCATTTTTGAAATGGACACCGCGGCGCATGACACGCATCCGATAGGTCCAATTTTCTATGACCCCACGGCATATAGATCAGACTGAGGTTGAGCGATGACGCGGGATTTATTGACTTTTAAGGTCACCGGTAGTTTGCGACTTTTTGGCATAAACCCGTGACTTAAGGAAAATGTCTAGCCGGTCCAAATCGCACTTTCTGGGTGGCCAGTTCACGTCGTCTCTGCGTAAAATAAACATGCCCTCAAATCGCTCGTTCAGAAGCGGCCATTGTGGCATGTAGCGCCGCCATGTTTTAACCACATTCTTACCATGTCGTTCACATCCGTATCATTCAATTTGGCCCAAAAGAAATTAAGTAGTTATCGCCATTCCATTGTTTAAACGGAAATAGTGAAAACAAGAATAGACTCCTTCGACCTTCCGCAGGGATCATGACGTTAACTAGAACGACTAAAATCTAGAATGGTCAAAATCTCGAAAATGAATTTGATAAATCTCGAATACAAAAATCTCGAATGGGTCAAAATCTAGAAAGTACAAAAATCTCGAAAGACTCTATCTCGAAAAAAATCTCGAAAACAAAAAGTAAATTCGATATTTTTTCTTTGCACCCATCCCATAGCCAGACAGTAAACCCATACGCATCGAGGGTTTTTTTTCGAGATTTTTGTCATTCGAGATTATGCTTTCTAGATTTTTTTTTCGAGATTTTTTAAATTCGAGATTTTTTTTTCGAGATTTTTACATTCGACATTTTTGCTTTCGAGATTTTTTTTCGAGATGTCGGGGTAGACCCCCTTCCGCAGTATCCGAAAGCTTTACCCATTCCTTAGAGGAGCTGCTGAAATCTTCATATTTTTTACCTGTCTTATTTTAGTCTGCAACGATTTAACCACAAAACTAGTTTTTCCTAACAAGTTTATCAATACAAATCACTTTTTTGGATTATTGTCCTTTCTGCAAAAAGATGTGGTATTTCAAAACGGAACTGACATTTCCAGTGCTTTTCAGATTTTTCTATTAATTTCCATATTCCATTTAATTTTCCAAAAGTTTGACAGCTGTTTGCCGTTACAAGTTTATTTTTTATCCGCAAAAAATCCGTCACAAGAAAAATAAAGGCACCAAGTGACAAAGAACAGAAACAGAATCCCATACATTTACAACAGAAACAGAATTAGGAACAGAACATTTTTTTTTTCAGCAACAGAATTTGGGGACAGAAAGATTGCTGTTTGACGACAGAACGCAAGTGACGTAAACATGTCTAGATTGATTAATGATACTAGAAATACCAATTTATCGTGGGAGGGAGGTTTTTTTTTGCATTTTCTGCATCTGTCATTTGGCTGCTTGCTAGTTATAAATTCGACTACTAGGCGAAAACAATATTTTTAGTGGACATAATTTCATGATAGCGTTTGACAGAATAGACGGCAGGCATGTTTTTCTGGATCTGTTTCAGTGTAAACAGAACCATAATTTACTGCAGAACAAAAAAGCTTTCTGTTCTGTTTCAGTTTCTGTTCTTGTTTCTGTTCTTTGTCACTTGGTGTCTTCAGACGTCGGTTGTAGCTATCACTAAAATGCATCCGTAAACACGAAACAGAACAGAACCTAAACATTTAATCCCATCAGCATTTCATAGGAATTTAGTGGAACCTGTTGTGGAATTGACTGAGAAGTTGTACAGAAAAAGTTTTGATTACGGAAAAGGAATAAATTCATTTTCTAGAAAATTTAGAGAACAATTGGAACAACTACATATCTATTTCGAATGGAGCGAATCGATTTTTGAATTACAAAAACTCAAAACTGCCATGAAAAGCGGTCGGTCGCGCTTTTGTGAATTAGGCCCCAGGTTCCCAATTTCCGTATGACTTCTCAAACGGAGTAACTGAGGTTCTAATGTCAAAAATGTTAACAATTTGTTTAATATGTCGCCTCTGATTGGAGAGATTTTTTTTTAATAGAAAATCTCTACCTAGGTAGGAAACAATTTTTTTCAATGTTTTGGATGTTTAGAAAAATATTTGCAAAATAGTTTTAATTTTTAACGAGTGTGCAACAAAAAACATGTGACAAATCACAACTATATTAATTCGAGTAATTTAAGTTCCGATACATCTAGTTAGACTTCCAAAGTATAGAAATTTAAACTTGCTCAATGCTTATTATACGAAGTGGCGTGGCGCACATAAGACCGGCCCGAACCATCAGCTAAACGCGCATACCGCTCTTTTGCACCTGCCAAGCTCTCACGACTATATCTAGAAAAATACGTCTTCGACAATCACGGCGAACTCGCTAACCGCAACGCTTTATATTAAACTCAGGTTGGTTCAATGGGTCGTTTTCGACGTCAACTGTCAACGAATACCCCTGTGTTGAGTAGAGGCTTCAAACTTTCGTCGACATTTAGTACTGTTGGTCTCCATTTTCTAGTCAGTTTGGAAGAAATTGACAATTCTCTAGAATTTGTATTTTTGTTTTTTTATTCGATTCATAGAAGCCAAATCGTGGTATTGACTGAAACACGTATATACATGTAACTCAGTAAAGACCTGAGAACTCACTGCACCATTGAAAGCTTCAAGAGAAGCTACGGACAAGAATTACCCAAAGTTCTGGTTTCGGGTTGATTTGTTGCTGTACCTTATCTGATCAGTCAATATACCAAATTTGAAATTTGATATCGAAGCCAATCGTACTTATTCAAGAATCCTGATAAATTCGCTCATATGTGCAGGTGCACCACAATTTGGAAGGAAAATTCACTCACATCCTGTGAAGGGGGCCAACAGCAATAAATTGTTCCCTCACAAATCGAAAGGAATTCCACTCTTGCTATGTACACTGTATACAGCAGAGCAATTTAAAATTGGATATGTGTGCGTTCGCCATGTCTCGTCCGTCGGTTGGAGCTCCATAAAATAACTCTAAATGTTTGCCCTATCTTTGGAATGGCATGACCAGTGGTAGGCTATTACGAGCAGCACCCGCAAATTTCAAACGCAGAAATCAGTAGTAGGGGTGAACCCGAACGCACCCTCATATCTCTGATTCGAAATAATGACGAGCGCTATTACTGACCTACCCTTCGTGCTAGTTCTAGCACAGCACGTGATTAACGGGATTCAATTTAAAAAGTTGGATGAAAACAGAAGGAGAGTCAGAAGAAGGATAAAAAAAAAAAAAATGCTCAATGTTAGCCAAGTCCATCAAAAGAGGCAAAAGTTTGCAAAACGCTATAAGGAAACACTGATGGCGAGGACGATGATGATGGTAATTGCCATTGGCACAACACTCTCAGCTCATTTCATCCGCCCAAGTTATCTGGCCACCCTTACGCCGTACCTCGCACCGGGCATAAATGGTCCACCAAATTGAAAGGAAAATTCAAAAGTGCTCAGATTTCTATACACGCTCGGAGATGGAGCTTTTTTTTCATCAGCTGTATTTGTCCTCCTCTGGGGTTGCCCTTGCCATAGCAGAAGAAAAGCTTCTTTTATGTTGTGGCCTATGTTTGTACTCTCACTGAATGAGCTCTGTTGTGTGCAGCGCGCATAAAGAAAGGGGGTGGCTGATATAGACTTGACTGGCTTATTGTTAGAGATATGGTCTTTTTGCGTGTTCCAGTTGCCAGTTGCCACACAAGGACACGCTGATAAGGATCCTTTTTCTTCTGCTTTTAGTTAAGCGAACTTATACGAATAAATAGCCAACATGACAGTAATGGAGGTGGAGGTGCTTTGAATTATAAATGTGGAACAATTATGAATGACACTGTCGAGCAGAATGAAGAGCTATTCGAGTATGTCCGTGTACGCCTTTCTGGACAAGGTATAACTGAAACTGACTGGACGTAGCTTCGTGTCGGTTCGGGACATTGCCACGAAAACTGATAAATGAAATTCACTTAAATGATTAAGTGATAAATAATTGGTTGGCCATTGGTAATAAGAAACGGTGGCGCAGCAGTAATGGATTTGTTTCGAAAGGATACCATTGCCAGCGTCCTCAGGTGGATGGTTAGTTGGCGATGATGGACATCGCGTTTGTCTGATTTGGTTGCACGAAGGTTCGTGTTACGCACAGAAGAAAAAAAAAATAAAACAAATGAAATGGAAGTCTTTACTGGGGGGATAAAGAAAACAAATAGCAAATTGCAGGACAGGCGACGAGTAGGTGGCAGGACAAACAGAACGAATTCGTTGTCAGACAACAAGCCACAAATTCAGGCTACAGGCACGCCCACTTTTTTTTTTTTTTTGTTGGTGAAAGTTATGTTTATTGTTCTGACTGGGTCACCTTTCCGATGACCCCATAGTGGGATTACATTTTTCACGAGTTTCAATAGAAAAGGTAACTTATGAGTTACAAAAGTGGAACGGTACAGGGTGGTGCCCTGTTTTGTGTGAAAGTATTTTCAATTTGAAAGTTAGATGTATATCCCCTTAATATTTGATGAAATCCTTTTGCGTAGGAAATTTATCCGTCAGATGGTTACAGAAGACAATAAAGAACAAATCAAAAACGTGACTTGAAGATTTCGCCGTGATTCTGACACCAATGGCGCATAAAGTAGAAATTCAAAAAAATTACTGTGCGTATGTTCTTTTTTTGTTAAACAAATTCCGGCTTTTTGAATGTAATATTGAAAATTTAAACAATTTTCTTTTGTATTTTTTTACGGCGAGCAGTAATAGGAGCAGTAATAGGCCTCCAGTCAGGAGACAATCGTCCCTCAACCAAGCAGTGAGAGGCCAAAACGCACACCCAATCCAAACACAAATACGCAGGAAAAGCAATGAGAAGCAATTACCAGATGGCCCTCTTCGTCTTAGGGAAGATTGCAAAGAACAAGGCTGCCGGAGAGGTCGTTGACGAATACAACGAGAGCCTGAAAAACAAACCGAAGCGGGATAGGTCTCTAGATGAGTCCTCCCATCGCCCGGCCCCAAAAAAACCAAGATTGCCGAAGGTTCGACAGCAACATCAAAACCAAGCACGTCGGCGGCTAGTGCGGTCCAAAACGGCCATTTACCGATGTGGTAATAGACCATATCCAGGTCGCACTAGTGGATGAGCTATCCACAAATGGAGGTCTATAGCCGAGGCGTGGACCTCCGAAATGGTGATAGACCAGATCGACAAGAACCAAGGGGGACCTCTCCCAGACTTAGACTCCGAGGAGTTTGATATGGGATATCGGGTGATCAAATGCGCCGACCAATCCCCAAGGACTTCGTTAGCGAGTGCCTTGCATTGGTTGAATGTGGTTCACATTCCGCTAGGAGCGGTTAAGGGACAAATACATTCATATTTTCTGCAGAAAGCCAATCTTCAATAGTCGGGATTGACAAACTGCGTCATATCAAGGAAGATATGGCCTACGTACCGTCAAAATAGAACAAACAATGGCAATAACGGCAATAACAACGTGGCACGGACTATTATATCTTCACACGTGGCGTTCTAATAAGTAGGCAGAGTTGTAAGTAATTGATTTTTATCAATCGCTTATTTTTTTCGAAAGTTTATTTTGCTGTACTTTTTGATTATTTTATACATAGGAATTGTTTCGTATTCTTTAGAGTTCCGTAAAAATAACCTATAAACTATATTATAACCTTCTCACTAGGCTAATTCATAGCAGTTTTAATGTAATTTTTGACCCTAATTTGTTAAAAAATTAATCAGGAAGGAGCCTGGTACGGTTCCCTGAGTTCATGATGAAACCTTCTTGGGAGGGTGTGTTCCTGATACTTTTAGTCAACTGCTTTCAGCGCCATTCAATTTTAGCAAGCCGGTACTAGTAGACGGCAGAGTCAAATTCAAAGTCGAGACATACACCAAAATAACAAGTTCTGAGCATTTTATTACAAATGATTGCATACCTGCAGGCTAATTCAGAGGAAGTCATTGTTTTATTGAGATTTGTATAGTTTATTGCGCCGGACGAGGTGTCCCAGGTTCAATCCCCGGAAAAAAACAAATTACATCTTAAGGTTTTTCCACTGCGCCACTTCACGCGAACGTCTGACAAACATCCGAGAGTATAACTGTCCTGAAAAAGCTTCTCAATTAAGCCGTTCGGAATCAGCAGAAGCTGGGGCTAGGGTGTTTATTTATTTTCTATTTTTCTTTCATATCGCAGCATTCTTTGATTTGTCATCTATCTGGTTACAGCCATCATTTTAATTTGCTAGTCAGTGCCTTCCTGAATATCACATAGCAAATATCGCTCGTCGTGAATCAGAAGGTTTCCTTTCTGATACTTTTTACAAACTATGTATGAATAGTCCATTTGCCCAGTTTGGAATTTTAAGCTAAACTCTGTAAAGTTAAAAATGTCAAAGATAGGTCTTTGATTCATTACTCTAAATTCTAATATCGTTCAATTTATTCTTCAGCTTCTTCAAACAACGGTGCACAATGATTAATGATGAATAGCTGTCGCATAAGTCCAAAATTTCGGGCAGTGCAAAGCTGTCGCTGATGAAGTTTCTCAGAACTTTGTAAACATTGTTCTGTATAATAAAAACAAATTTAAACAAAAAATGGAATGCTGATAATGACTCCATTGGCATTCCACTCATTGTCAGAATGAAGCGATTCTTCATTACCACTCATTTCTTGGATCCTTTTTCATGCAAACTGTCTGTGTTGGATTGTGGTTTGTGACTAAATAATGCGGTTACACCCTCAAGATTCTGAGGTGGTGCGGTCCAGAGGTTGACCGGACGTCGACTGCCCATCGACTTTCTGGGATCTTGAGCAAATACCCTTCTCTCTATTTGAGTTACGTGTTTTAGAATTGAAAAGGAAACTGAAAGGATATAGAGTGTTTCATGGTTCGGGAAATGTTACAACAACAAGCCATTGCCACAAAAACCACTTTACTACATTTTAACACGATACAGGACTATAGTAATAACTGACCCTAAGTTGTCGAAAATAACATACAATTTGACAGCCACTCCCTAAATATACACAACAACCACAATGTTCACAAGCTGTTTGTACTATTATAAATAAGTTGTTAACAACAGTTGCCATTGATTTTATATCTATATGAGATTTTTTTGAAATACTATCGATTCTATTGGCACCATTCCAAAATTAAGTTATTTCTATATTTTTTTTCCAGCACATTTGGATAATTGGGTTAACATGAACAGGTAAGTAACATATTAATGAATAAGTTAGTTTTGCCTTAAATGTCAAATTTCTAACTTTTTCTATATGCAGCAACTTGGTGTAATTATTTTCTTGTGCCTTCGCCTTTGTGCTGAACGTTTTTAGTGGAATGAGGAGATGTAATCATTCAGAGCACCGCGCCTAAAAGCTAAATGCAAAGTCCAACAATCCAGGGGAAACCTATATCCTCAAAAAATGTGTAACTAGTCAGCCACGAAAAGTAATGAGATCTAAATGTAGGCCAAGTTCTTAGTTTAAGAAGGTTAAATGTTAAAAAAAATTGGTAGCTTCACTGGTCAAGTTTTCAAATTCTAATAAATATTGTACAATATAATGAAGTTATAAAAGAAAAACTTGCCAAGTAAATTTACCAACCCAACTGCAATCGAGAAAACCATTTTTTTCGCATTTGGCCAAATAAGATCTATTTTCAATTTATTATATCTTACCCTCCGGATGGACCAGAAAGATGAATGTTAGCTCAAAATACTCGGTAAAGTATTGGCTAACAATGGTATAATGGTAAGTTAAGCGTTGTAACTTCGAAATATAATACATAGTTTGCACTACCTTTTTTCATACGTTATAGGACGAATTTTGAAAAACAATATATGAGGTACATAATAATTTTGTGTTATCTATCAACATACACACTTTCAAGTTCATACGACTAAAGGTTCGTGAGAACCCCCTAACTCTCCAGGACCCCTTTACTCCTGAACAATTCTCACTTACCCTAAGGCTTAATTTGACCACACATCTATAAATCAGAAAAAACAATCATGAAAATCGGACGAATGGTTCTCAAGTTATGGAGGGACGAACAGACGGACGTTGCACCTTATAAAGTAGTATGGATTCATTAAAATCATATTCAGCAGGTAGATTAACTTCTGTTTATATTTTAAGTGCGCAGATTCCACGCCCCTTAAGTGGAAAATTCTTAATTTTTGATATTTCTCCTTTCGTACAATGCAAGTCCTACCGCTCTACTAAATTTGAACATTCTACGGCAATGGGAAGTGGTCCAAATAAGTAATAACCGATTTTTAAAAGTGGCGGATACAACGCCTCCTGAATGGAAAATCTCATCAATCTGGATTTTTTCCAGTGTATGCACCACAGGATCTAGCATTCTGCCAAATTTCACGATTTTAGGATGGCCGGAAGTGCTTCATAATTTTGATGATCATCATCTAAGTGAATGAGTGAGTCAGTTACGGAAGTCCTGTATGTTGGGGACCACTAATGCTATAGAGATTCAATTTGGTGAGGTGGACCTTTTTAATGAGCTTGGTAAATGTTTCAAGTTTAATGTTTTTGGCTTAATTGGTTCCGAAGTTAGAGGGTGGTCGAAAACAGCCTGAGTTTGTTCCTGTAAAAAGGGTAAATGCCTTTACTAGATAACTTGGCTGAGGCACTACCGTGCCTTCTGATATGCACATGCACAATTTTCGAGAAAAATTCAATATTCAAAAGAACTTTGTACCAATAGTCATATTAAGCGTGTACCTACATCTAAACTCAATATAAAATGTTTAATCAAATCGTTTTTAAAATAATTGAAATTGTTTAAAACCGTTTAATGCGAAGTACTGTTAATATTAAGACTAACATGCAAAATAAAAAATCTGTTCCCCAACTGTAAGCCGAACTCAAACAGTTTGGAAGACTCGCCGAATTGCGGTACCCATTTTCTTTAGTTCACTTATCCTCGTTATGTCCGAATTGACTGAAATCTCGAGTTTGAAATTTTATACGAAAACAGTTGAAGTATGGCCTATCGGACAGTACGCTTAAGGTACGCATGTGAGCATTCGGATGGGACTATGGACAACTGGAGGCCTGTACTCTTCACAGCACGAATTCAAGATCAAGTTTTTTAGTGACGAAAAACGAGTACTCGTGTGAGGAAGAAAAGGTGAATGTTTTACTGACCAATGCATTCCCAGAACTCACCGTTTTGGGGGCCCACGTGTTTTATGATATAGGCTGGAATAAGCTTGTTAGGCAGAGCAGAGCTCATAATTCTGGATGAGTTAAAGTAATATTGAAACGATGCTCGCCCGAGGCTCAAATAAAACCATAGCCATGTCATCAAAAAACAAGAGCTCATAAACGCGTGGCTCAGTGGTTAGTGTGCTGGACTACTGTGCGAGAGATCCCAGATTCCATTCCCGGAAAAACACAAATTACATCTTAAGATTTTTTCCACTGCGCAAAAAGAAGCAACAAATATATAGAGAACAGAGAATAAATTGATAAAGAAACATTATTTATTCATGTAACATCTTTTGAGACAAATTGCACAAGAACGTCATTAACTTCACGGCCTTCCAAAGGATAATGCAAGAGCGGTTTTTAATCATGAATCTGAATTACCATACATAAATGTTTTCTTTTTCGAAATGTGTAATTGTCCTCATGTCCGAGTTGCTTTGTTGTCAAGTTTTTAATTGTTACCATTCAAAAGGATAAAAAGTCCATTAAAAACATTCCTTAAGCAAGTTCTGTTCTGTCATAAAAGGAAATGGTTCCTTCCACACGAATCCTCGATTAAGCCTTTTGACTTTGTTCATTTTTCCTGCAGAAAATGTTCTTTCCTACAGCTTCAGTTAATTTAAAAATTCCTTCCACAAAGTTTCCCTTTAACGATTCAAGTGGAAAATACGCAAATTCACAGAGGTAACGATTACAATTTCGAATTCACTGTAAACCCTACAGTACAAGGTCCTCCAATGACAACGATATCAGGAGCTTGGGAAATTGACCAAATTTTAATATTGTCAAGTAATATCGAAACAAACACTCGCCGGTACAGACAAAAATCACTTCAATTAATTAACATACACTGCTCCCATTCACCGGGATGCATAAATTAAATTAAAAACACTAAAATGTAATTAATCTGAATGACTGCATTAATTTAATTAAAAAAGCAAACACTTGTGTGTATGTGTTTTTGTTTTTGTTGGCGATAATTTCTTAATTGAAGCACGTAATTGAGGGGGAACAAAAAAAAAATCGCGACAGCTAAAGTGCGAGCCGCCTATACTCGTACCATAAATCTATATCCTGATTGGAACTTTAGCGCCGCCTTCGGTTGCTAGGACTATGACTATAATAACTCCTTGTATACAAAAAAAAAAGGCAAACAACACCACTTAAAGCGCAATTACATCATAATTAAGCATTCAACAAGCAATATTGTGTGCTGCCAAATGTATTAATGAGCATATGTCCCTGCAACAAGTCTGCCCCCCTTCGTCGCTGCTGACGTGTGACGATGACGAAGTGACGGCAAATCGGTGAGCTCCTTGCGGCTTTTGTTTATCGTAAATCCTTACCATGTTGTTGAATGTTTTTCCTCTTCGAAGGATAACAAAAGAACGGTGAACAAGAATATAAGAATGAGTTTTGTTGTTTCGGTGTTTCGGGTGTTTAAGCTGAGCACTGATTGATTTATCAGATATTTGCCCGATGAATGAAAATGATTTATTGTCCTGGGGTGGGTTGGAAGTGGAATTAAATAATAATATTATTTCAACTTAGGGCATCGCACATCGTATCGATTCGAAGAGATTTATTGATTTTCATCTAACACTAACGCTGAAGGATTTCCGAAGAAGTGAAAATCGGTAGTTTGAATTCACTTTTCATATGCAGATGGGTGGATAGGGTAGGGATCGAAAAATTGATGTGTACAATAATGTACCAGAACTGGGATTTTCATGTGGAAAGGAACAATCATGGCTTTCGCTTCTACTTTTGGTGTAACATTTCCTATTTCTAAATTAATTGATTTTCCAGAACTTTGCTTCACAACTTTGGTCTTGCATCCAATATAAAGTTTTGTTTCCATTTTGTTGACTGTTGGGCAGTTGGGCCTTAGCAGATTGGGACAAATGATTTTTATTAAAAAGGAGATTCCAAATCCTGAAGCGTTTAGACACGTAGTGATTTTTCTGGTATCTATAAAAGCAAACTTTGATGTGTGGGAAAACTATTAGCCGGGTAAACGATTGATGAAGGAAATTCTGTAAATGTGTAGTGATTGCTACAGAGAATAGGCTTAAATTAAGTTGCGTATTGCTTATTGACAATTGCTAGTTGCCTCAATGTGAGATTTAAGTGCTTAATACAGAGAACAGAAGACTCGTCAGGTTTTTTTTCGACACCTGAGTGAGCGCCTTATAATAATTTGCAACAAGGGAAAAATCACGGGCGGGTTTCCATTATGAACACTGAGCAACATTTTTTTTTTATTTTTTTTCTGGCATAAATGGCCTAAAAAACATAAATGCATATAATATTTTTTTCTTGAGGAAATGCATTTTTTTTTTTCTAAATGTTAATTTTTTTTTCTTTTTTAATCAAATCATGTTTATGTAACTCATTCCAGTTACATAGCTGAATAAGTCTATACCAACTAACAAAGTCTGGTGTATTTAATCCTTTTTTTCGCAGATTTTGGCAGGCGCCTGGAGCTAAAGTTTAATTATATTTACTCTGGGTTATTTAGCAGTAGGTATAATATTTTCAGTCAATTAAAATACATGTACTTTTCGTGAAAATTGAAAACTAAAAAAAAAAATATATATATATATTTTACAATAAGTCAATTTTAAAAAAAAATAATAAATAAAATAAAAAAAAAAAAATTGCTTAAAAACCTCAAGCAAAATTGAAAACTTAAAAAGTAAAAAAAAAAAAATAGATTTACAGTACATCTTAGAACAAAAGTCGATTTAAGCAAACAAAATAAAAAAAATTTATTTGCTAAGTGTTCATAATCGAAACCTGAGCCAAAACCACTATCCATTCTACTATACAAAGTGCAATGTCTGCTTGTTTCTTTGTTTCTTCATTTAGGAACCATTTATCCGGTTTTCGTGATTTTTGAAGTTACCAGAGCTCGAAAAATTGACACCGTAAGGCCTTAATTCCTACAAAACAACAGAGGAAGGAAAGAGACTGCGGAAATTTCATTCAATATCGTTGCTTCTTGATACTCTTACAATTTCCTCTTTTCCCATTGCCAAAGAGAAGTAAAACACAATACTGCTTCCATACATAGACGGAATGGGGAAAGGATTGAAGAAATAAGTAAAACAGATACTACAGATATTATCGTTGTTTGCTGAAATTTGAAATTGTTCAAGCGACTAGTGGTCTGCGATTGGAGGAAGTGGGATAAAACCAGATTTGCAAATTATTGGAGTTGGTATTTATACCTAATCATTTATCTTTTCCATTGATGTTTTATAAAAAAAAACATCTCTGAGCTATGTCCTAAGAATTATGTTAAGACACCAAACTAAGAAAGGACAGCCCAAATTTAATATAGTTAGCCGACGGATTCCTCATTTCAAAAATACATAAATGAACATTAGACCTATATGGCGCCCAGAGAAGTTTTCCGGTTGTCCACCATGTTTGACGTCTATCCTTCTTCTTCTTTGTCCGCCTGGAGACATCTCTCTTACTTTTTGGCCATAATCGCGTGATCGACAGCTACTCCACTCACCTGCTCTAATCACTTTTTGTTTGTTTAAAATAATTAAGGTGATCTCATGCAAAATATTTTACGGTCACCATCAAACGAAGTTCATCATTTCAGTAAACCAAAAGAAGAAGAGGAAGAATCACTGGCGTTTCCAAAAAATCTCACGCGAAAACATGTAAAGCGAACATGTAGAGGACGTTTAAGCGAATTGGTAAACGTCAAACGATAAACAAATTCATGAGAGTGGTTCCGGTATTAAGAAAAATAAGTATAATACGAGTCACAGCTTTATATTAAGAATCATCATCATCATTATATTAACAGGCTACGCATTTTTTGTCGTACCGCGACTACTGTGTTATTTTAAAACCGAGTTTTCTGAAATATAGACCAAATGAATGGTAAATTTCTGTAGATGATTTTCCGCATGTATTTTTTTTTTTCTTGTCACAAACAATGAAAATTAACAATAAACAGAAATGTTGATTTCCATTATACCTACACAATAGAATGGGGGAAACGAATTAATGCATTGCATATTAATAGGCTACACGGGGAATACTTAACTTTTCCCTAGAATGCGGTCAAACATTGGCCGATGTGGTTTTCCTAGCTTTTATTATTGGAACAGACTTTCTTCATTTATAATAATTGCTTTTCCTTCACTCATTTTCAATACGTATATAGAATTATCTTCAGCGCATTTATTCTAAAAATTTGTATTACAAGACTAGAGGCACAGTATTTTCTCCTGTAAGAAATCACACGTTTTACTATGTTAGAGTGAGATGACTGTTATTTCGAAAACTTACAGAGGTAGACGGTAAGTGGAACAAATACAAAAACCACTTTCCTGTTCCTCTCTCAGTATTTTCAAATAAAATGAAAAGATTTTCCCGATCAAATGATTCAGAAGAAGAACTTCAACAACAACTGGGAAAGGTTGTTGTTTTTTTTTTTTTAATTAACACGCGCTACTCTTATAGTGTAGTGTGATTTACACAGCGCGGGCATTAAGGAAATTCGGATAGAGAAGATTTGTACTGAGGAGGAAAGACGGAACTTACCAGGGCAGACCAAGTTTGGGACGAATGAACGCCTTATTATATTGTAGCCAGATCAGAAGGGTTATATTTCTTTAGACACAACAGAAAGCATTGTGTTTTTGAAACATTAAATTCCACTCTATTGGCTGAACCCCATTTTAAAATGCTGTCAAGGTGGGAATTTAATGAGCATAACATACGTTGCCGTTCCAGTTCTACGGTCGAAAAGTAGGGACGCGAGTTCTGGAAAGAATATGAGAGGCTAAGGCTGCTGTCATCAGCGAAGGAATGGATTGGATTAGAAGTTGCAGACAAGAGATCATTTATAAAAATGAGAAAGAAAGTCGGAGACAGAACGGAGCCTTGGGGAACACCAGTATTTATATGGTGAGTTTCAGACTTGAAACCAACAAACCATATGGTGAGTTTCAGACTTGAAACCATTGAATAAGAGACGCATCGATCCCATAAGCACGCATTTTCGACAAAAGAGCTTGGTGCCTGCCAAACTCTGTCAAATGCCTCTGAAATATCAAGCGCAACAATCTTCGATTCACCGAAGTGATGGAGAGATTGGTTACACTTTTCGGTGAGATAAGTCATCAAATCACCAGTGGTTTTTTTTTTGCCAGAGTGGAAGAACACCTCTTCAGAACGATGGGAGAGATACAGACTGGACCAGCGGATTTATTTATTTTGTGATCATTACTCTTGCAACTATACGAGTGCGAAAATCGATTTGTCCCATGGTAAATTCAACGCTCACGCGTACATGTGGTGACAAAGCACAGTCTGGGAGCATCGAGCTGGCTGCGAAATGTGCAACGAGCAGATTAGTTTTGTCTAAAGAGCTGGAGTGTCATTGTAAATGATCGTTTGGATCGCTGACGAGGCCGAATTCTTAATATTTTTTACAAATGACTATGACCAAACGTTTTTACTGGCGTTAGGTCTTATCACCCAAAACCATAACGCCCAAATTCAAAAATGTCATAACGCCCAAAACATTGCTAAGCAATTTGTTGTTGTAAAATTTACGTAAATTTGGGTGATGTGACATTGATTTTGGGCGTAATGGCATTATTTTTACTAACGCCCAAAAAAATGCATAACGCCCAAAACCAAACAAACAATATACGTATGCAACCCCCCTGCTTGGGTTTACTGTCAGATTTCGGGTGTATGCGTTACTTTGGGCGATATGTCATCCTATTTTGGCTTTGCGACGCTTTATTCCTTTAAATTTTGGGCGATGTGGTTTTTGGGCGTTATGACATTTTTAAATTTGGGCGTTATGGTTTTGGGCGATAACCTACAGCCGTTCTTACTACCCTTGCGACATTGTAGTATTTTTTGCCTCAACTTTTGGTCATATGAGAATTTGACATGCTATATGAGGGAATTCCAGTCACTTCTGGCTCGTTTAAAGTTTTTTTCGGTTTTCCTCAGATTAGACCGAAAACTCAATTCCCTTAATTTAATAGCGTCTTTACAGGTCAAGTCGTACCACGCGTTTTCTTTTGGTTTGATACTCCTTATCCTGTTAGGGCTAAAGGATTTCATACCTAAGGTGATTATATTTGATACCATATCAGCGGCGGCATCCACGTCGTTATTGAGGAAGCATAACGACCAGTTAAAACTCCTAAAGAAGCTGTTAAGTCCGCTCCATCAGTTGGCTTTCTCGTATTGCTATAGGGCTATTTTTGGAGTCCAATGTGTTGGCATTTTGACCGTCAATGTCTGGTACCTACACGTGTTGGCGCATTTACAAGCTGCGTTAATTGGTTTACCTCAGCAAAGATCTGTACATAAATTCCTTCGGGTGTTGATTGGCCAGAATGTCGAAGCCAATCAGAATTGTGAATATTGAAGTCACCCGCAGTGACGATTTCAGTATGAGGGTACAGGGAAACAATTCTTGTTATGGAATCAGACAGCACATCGAACTTGTTACAAGTCGAGTTGCTGTCAAAATTAGTGCTTCTATAAAGAAAACAGTAATGAATTATTTGCCTACGGACATGGAATTTGAGCCATTTGAAATTAAATTCCGGACTGGAACACTGGCCATAATCTTCCACAATCCATCCACCACAGCCATTTTGACAGTCTCCATTTTTACTACAAAAGGAACAGACCTATTATCTGTACTCGAGTTTAAAAAGGGTGCTGGACCCTAAAGCCTACCATGTGTACTTTTTAAGGCATCTGGAGATGTCTTGATGTAGAGCAAATATCAACTTATTTTCAAGATTTGGTATAGAAAAAAAAATGTCAGAGATGTTTACAATTTTAGAAGCAATTATTTATCCTTGTCTTTGGATCCAGTTAAAAAAAAAAAAAAAACAATTTTCACAAGAATTGTTCAAAATGCCGAGCCAAAATTATGGTTCTTATGGCTTAAAAATAAAATAACGCGACTCTACATCTAGCCCAGAGCTATGGACGCAGTAACTCAGTTGCTAACTACTACTAAGTGAGAGCTAAAATACAACTTTTTTCTCCATATCCCGTAGCTTGCAAACGTTTGACAAAGCTAGAGAATATTTCTTTCCGTATAGAAAGTTTCTCATTCAGTTACAGCTCGAAACTGTAGGTCCAATTCAATTCCAGCCAGTGTTGCCAGCACGGGCTATTTATCGCCAATTAGGCTACTCGGATTTTTCACTCGCTCCATGAAATTTTGATTTGGGATTTATCCCAATTTGGGCTATTTCATTTTAAAATTCGGCTATTTTTAGGCTCCTTAGAAATTTATTGAAAAAAGTCATGCATCATGAAAAAAATATAATTTTTTTCATTGCGGAACTCGTAGAACTGAAACTTTTTAAAAATGTAATTGTGAATGAGTCAACTCCAGTTTCGATATTGTTTTAACCACACACTCTCACTTCTGAGTAGTAAAATTAGCTCACAAGACTTATGCATGAATATGAAAACTCATTATTTGCCCAAGTATATGTCCCCTTCCAGCAAAATGTTTTTTTTTTTGTATAACATGTACAACATTGTAGATTTATTTAATGTGAACATTTATGCAAATTTGACTTCAAAAACAACCGAAAAATCAGCCTCCACAATGGAAGGAATTTTGGAGGAAACTTGCGATTTTTAATTAAGTTTTTTGCGTTTATTAACTGAGTACTTTCACCAAATGTTCACCCCTATCGTGGAATCCGCCGGGGGGAATTATTCACGGAAAAGAATATTTTGGTATCGTCAAAATCGCAAAGTGAACAGTTCCCCGTGAAGAAGCTAATAGTTCTTTTTTGTTAATTTTGATTTCAATCAATTTAATCAAAATAAATGTGCGTAAACAATTAAACAAATACATAGGTGCGCATTTTTATTCCTCATATTCGTGTTAGGCTACTTTTTGCTACAAGATTTTTAAAGTTGGGCTCCATACCCCTTAGAAAAGCTGGCAACACTGATTCCAGCTAATAATATAAATCTCTCGGACATCAATTTTTGTGAGAAGTGGGGTTAGGTTCTATTTAGCTAATTGGTTCTGGTTTTGTTGTGTATTCGTTTTGTTCTTTTTTTTAGGTGCAATAGAGAACTATTAAAGTTATATGCAATTTAGTGAAAGTCTTTTAATGTCCAAAAAGGACTAAGACAGCTTTGTTCTATTTCGATTTCTATAATATATTATTTGAAAAATTTCACAATCCTTTCTAAAAGCCTTTACCCACATACCTTCCTGGCGTATACGGTATACCACACATACAGTGAGCGTCAAAAGTGAGTGAACACCAGTGCTGTTTTCATTTGTCTTTGAGGTTGCAAAATATGTTTTGTTATTGTTATTTTGTTACCAAATTTTTTCCAGATTGGTCATTTTTTTTAGACATGTTTCAAGACCCTAAAGAAAAACTAAAAGACCATCGATGTTGACCCACTTTTGAAGCTCAGTGTATGTCCGTAAAATATTATTTTACGATTTTCTATAGCTGAGCAATAAAATACGCTGAGTGCTGGTATAGGACGGATTTTAGCAGGGCCAAGTTTATCTTCTGTTTACATAATTAGTAAAAATTAAAAAACGCCATCAAATCTCAACAATTCTTCAACCATATACCTAGGACATCATTCTAACAATACTCTTAAAATTTATCGACAACAGTAGGCTATCTGCAGGAATAATGCGCACAACACAGAGTTCAAATTTAGTTTCAAACCTACCAAAAATCCCATCCTCACCCATTTAACAGGCACCAACTTTTTGCATTATTAATGCGTGAAGATACATAATCTCGCTCAACTTCAAAATATGAGATGCGATGCAGTTTACGACAACAACATCATACATTATGTACAGAGATTCATCGCCCTTACAAAACATTCCATTTCCTCAACTTGTACCCATACTCACACTCTAGGCACTTCAATTGATAACTGTCATAAGAAAATGAATACTTTTGCATTTTTTTTTGTTACGTATACGCCCCCGATAGCCATAAATAAGTTATGCGTTATTCAATTTCTTCTCACCGAATCACATGTTTATTGCACTCATAAATAATTCTTCATCTTGCTTGTGCAGCTAAGACATTTATAACATGAAAATAAAAATATCAAAGCCCAGATATACCTACAGAAAAAAAAGGACAACCACCAATAATGGCCTATTTAAAATCGACCCTTGAAAGTCCCTAACTGGAGCAGCAGCAGCGATATGCCTTGAAATTATGCAACCGAAAGTCAGAGTGTGACTTTCTCTGGAACCGCATTCAGCGTTTATTTCATAATAGCACAACCATTCTTATCCTTGTTTTACAGTACACACACGTAAGAACACAAAAATGGGAATACACTCTTCCTTCGAAACGATTGGCCTGCGGTTAGATAAAGGATATTGCATGGTACTTTTGTTTTATGGCCCACAATTATGGTTATTACCCCGAAAAATCACTTATTCTTGGAGCAGCCCAACGCAACGCCCTGGATATAAATACAAGGTCCTCCGGCTAACAATGATATGCTCGGCGTGGTGTCGTCATATTTAAAATTTATTTTCTTCTTGCAACACTTACCTCCTTACGAATCAAAGTGCCACTGTGCTGATGGAAAGAAATGTCTTGGGATATAGATACGCGTCCGAAACTCACTTTAAAATATTAAAGTTATGTAAACACATTCTGTCGAAGGGACACTACCGGGCAGAACTCACACTCAACTGTTTCCACTGGGAATGAAATTATTTCCCTATTTGCGAAAAGATACCGCACCAACTTTGTTGTAACACGCTGAATACTCAGAAGGAACTTCTTGCATAACACCTGGTTAGAGATACACTCTTTGTCGTCGTTCTTAGTCGTTATCGTTTGGCACACACAAACACGTAAAACACACCCGTCATCGTGTGTGCTGGTTATTTTTTTATTTTTATTTTCCCTCTATTCACCTGTCCTTATTGGTGGCTGCTCCTTTATTTTGTGTGGTTCTTCGTTTAATTTCTTAATTTCTGGTGCTCGATGGTAGCCAGGCCAGCGTACATAAATCTCAGTTTTGAAAAAGCGGAGAAAATTGATATCTTTACCGTTTGTCGGGAGTGTAGACTATAGAGTGTGAAGTACCGCGCGCGTCTATGGTCGAATAGTGCCTCACGCGCGCTCCAATTGAGTCAAGTGCAAGAAGTGGAACAGCAGCAGCAAAATGTGCACCCCCGATTTTGTTATTCAATAATTTTCTCTGAGAGATGTCCCTTGAAATGAAATGAATTGCCGTTGCTTTACCGCGTGCAGAAATTACACAGAATGAGAGACAGAGAGTACGAGAGAGAATTCTCTAAAGCGAGAGAGATTGAAATTCGAGAGTGAAAGGAGTTCTTCTATCTTACGGTATTATTGCTACCACTACCAGCCTGAGCTAGGCATTACGGGAAACTGACAACATTTGCTTTCGCTCGTCTGCAGCTATGCACTAGGTGGCAGGGAATTTTGTCTACACCCAGACCCACTCAATGGGAACTCGAAAATATACTCTATTGGGATCCTATTTTGTACAGGACACGCAATACCGGCAAACAACTGAGTGAGAGCGAACTGTTCGGTGTCGAAAGATATCGTTTTCCGGTGGGGAAATGTTTATACGCACGCCATCATCAAAGCCAATTGTTACATTAATGTGTGTCCTGTCCGTCTGTCGGTCCGTCGTCGGTTCGTTTTCCGGCCAACCTTCATTAGGAAGATACCTTTTAATAAATGGGTTCAAAGAAAAAGCATGAACAAGGGATTGAGGCCGGGGAAGAAAGAAAATTATTCTTTGTGTATATTTTAAATGAAAATAGGGAGCTAGAGCTTTCGGAGCTTCGAAATGCATATGCTTGGGTTTTTTGGGAGTGGATTTTTATGTTTCCCTGTGCGTTAACGCTTGGTCTGCAATTGACGGTCCTTTAAATTTGGGTAGGCGTACAGATATGCGACCTAATGCCTCGAACATACACTCATGCAAGGCCGGATGCCGACCAGTGGAGCTAAAATTAAATCGTTCCATCGCGGTCATTTCTAATGGAATATTTATGGCCGATGGGAAATTGCTGGAAAATTTACCAGATTTAAGATTGTTATCATCGGCTGGGGATAGTTAGTAGCATGAGTGCTTGCGATGAACCGCAAAATGAGTTGATGAGATTACTTATGGCGAATAGAGGTATGATTTGGGTGGGTTTATTGTGGAGCACAAAAGGGAAATCGAGTGGTGATGGTGGTGATAAACGGTTCAAGGAAGACCACTTTTCATAAATATTACACGGAAACGACTTATAAAGGTATAACGTCGGTTAATTGTCCTTGTATAACCATTTTTACCTTTTTTTCAGATATGAAATGATCTTTTAAGGACTATGATGTTCAACAGAACTTGTCAATATGTTTGCATTATTTAAGTATTAAATTCTTTAATAATGTCGCCTGTTTATAGTTAAACGCATTGCGAGTAATTCGCCTCTACAGTCTACACCGAAAATATTTCCACAGTCTATATCTATGTATATCTATCTTTATATATATAATTCTTCTGTCCGTGTTTGTTACCGTACTCCTCCTAAATGGCTGGACCGATTTTAATGAAATTTTGTGTGTGTGTTTGAATGAGTCTTGGGATGGTTTATATTTACAATTGGACCCGGTAGGTGGCGCTGCGATAAATTTTAAATAATAAACACTCAACAAAAAAATTATAAATAAAATGTCAAATAATAAAACGGCCGCAGAACAATTGAAGGGCAATGAAAATGTACGTGCAGGCAAAGCAACGTTTATTAAAATTCGTGAATGCATTTGCCTCGATTTCAGTTGGTTAATGTGCCCGTGGTCCAAAACAGGAATAGCCCAACGAATTCAAGAGGCACAGTGGTCAGTCGAATTTATTTTTCGGTAATTTTTTAATTGCTACATAATTTGGAAGTAGAAAACGCATGCATTTTCAATTGTTCAAAAAGCCTGAAATGCAAATTATGTAAAGACCAACTTGATCTCTCATGGATCGTTATGGCGGGTTTTATAAACCGTGTTTTTTTTGAGCTTTTATACGACTTTTCCAAAATCGTTCCTTGTCTTTTCTTTCAAAGAATACGCAAAATAACGTCAAATAGTTGTGTCTTTGATAATCGGTTGATCTGAGGTTTAAATGTGAAACTGGGGGTTAATCATTCACAATTTATATCTTTTTTTTTATCATTTTTACACATTCTGTGACTCAGACATTTTACATATAAATGTTTAAAATATTTCGACATTTGTATTGTCGAGAAATTGTGTTTTTAATATTTTGTTTGTATGTGAGCTATCACGTCCCTTTGTCCAATGCCATCTACATTTTTACAAAATTTTACAAATTGTTAGCTGTCACGGTGGAGTAATGTAGTACATAATAATTTCGAGATCTTCGCCATCTATCAGAATACTCTAAAACTTTTAATTTACATGCACTTTTCACTTTCAGTAACTGGTATTTTCGGCGAAGCATTGCTTAAGAGTTTATTAAACGGCATTTTGGTAGGAATCATTGGAAAGCGTTGATTAAAAATGTGCACGACTGGGTCGCACGGAACTTTCTCGTTTCTCAGAGTCATTTCAGAAAATTTTACGTTTAAAATCATACCCACTCAATAATTAAAAACGTAATACACTTTATTACTTAACTTTCAAATTTCACCCCGAACTGACACTTGAAGGAGGCAAGTAGGCGATGAATTGCGAATTCCCATTTTTGATTTTTAAAAAGTGGTCTCAATTCTGCAGACAGCATCGGTTGAGATTCATCACGGTATTAATGAATGAATATTAATGTATATTTAGGTATACGTGACTAAAATGGGGGCGTAAAAGTAGGTGTTACTGTTATTTGCTTAGAAGAAGTTGTTTATGGGTGCTATTAGATTTGTTTTGCCACTGAAGTTTTGGGCTTTGGAAAAATATGCCGCGTGTGAATACATCGGGATTTGGGTACTAGTAATTTTTGATAAATATTCATAAAATGGCTATATTCGAGTTTTCTGAGAAAAACTAAGTACGTGATCATGTTTAGAATGCTTATGTTGTCTTAAATATGCATTTTGATCAAAATCGTTGTGGGCGCAGTAGCGCAGTGGTTAGTGTGCTGGACTACTGTGCGAGGGATCCCAGGTTCGATCCCCGGAAAAACACAAATTACATCTTAAGGTTTTTTCTACTGCGCCACCTCTCGCGAACGTCTGACAAACATCCGAGAGTATGACTGTCCTGAAAAAGCTTCTCAATTCAGCCGTTCGGACTCGGCATAAAATTGTAGGTCCCTTCCATTCGTCCCTAAAATAGAAACTCACACAAAACAAATGGCTGCGAGAAGCTAGGCCTTGGGTGTCTACCGCCTGTTGCGCGGCCTATTTATTTATTATTTATCAAAATCGTTGGAGAAGTTTTTTTGTAAAATTATGCTGACAAATGTTACAACTTTGGAATCGAAAAGCACTGAAACTAAAATGTATAGCTGAAAACTGAGTACCACGTATTCTTTAGGATTCATTCATTACCTAGCAGTTACATTTTCATCCAAATCGAAAATGGCGTTTTCGAGATATGAGCAATTTTTAAAATACCATTTTTAGCGATTGCGGTAGAAATTGAAGGACGCATTCATGGTAAACTAAGCAAAATGTATTACTATGGATTTAAGCATTACCTGCCAGTTATATTTTTATAATAATCGAAAATGGAGTTTATGAGATATGAGAATATCAAAGGACGCAATCTTTTTAGAGAAAAACTTAGTTTGCTATCAAGTTAAGAATGACGATAGTATCTTAAAAAAAAATGTTTGTTAAAATCGTTTGTACCGTTTTAGAGAAAAAGCCAATTTTCAAAAGTGTCATTTCTGGACTTTTTAGCGAAAAACTACATTAACTCAACTATCAATTTTGGTTCAAATCATTAGAGCCGTTTTCTATACCTAAAATCTAAATTGTTTAATATTTCGAAAAATGTTTATATGGGAAGTACCGTTAATATTAGGGCTAGCATGAAAAAAAAAAGCTTCCTAGCGGTCATCAGTTCAGTTGGACTACTGTCCCAGGTTCGATTCCCGGAAAACACACAAATTACATCTTAAGGTTTTTTCCGCTGCGCCACCTCTCGCGAACGTCTGATAAACATCCGAGAGTCTAAAGTCCTTAAAAAGCTTCTCAATTCAGCCATTCGGACTCGGCATAGAATTATAGGTCCCTTCCATTCGTCAAAAAACCTCACACAAACGAATGGTTGTGAGAAGCTAGGCTGTCTATACGCTTGTTGCGCCATCTATTTATTTTTATTTTTATTTTCTTTGTATAAAGTTCGACTCCAAAGCAACTTACTTGAGAGCATACACAAAGACGAGTAATTCGCCTAATAGGAGATCTAATCGCAGACCTATGACAATTCAATAGGTACATCCAGCTGTTCAGAGTAACTTAACAAAATTATTCCTCGAAATGCTACTTATGGGGCACTACCTACAAAACCGGTGCACAGCACCTATCAGTAGACTTGACAGCAGCGAAGCGAAGATATCATTTTTCTAAAACTCCTTTGCTATAGCACAAGCAAACTTTGGAATTCGTTTCCTGTAGACATATTGCCAGTGGACTGCGGCTTACAACATCTTAAGTGCTAAGGTAGCTATATTTGCAAGCATTTCGGGGCGTTCTTGAGACGTTATAGATTCTCCCGAGAGATGTATTCAAACACAAATATTTCGCACACTAGTTTTGACAATCGTGTGATTTCTTTTTTTTTTTGAATGTGTAGTTTTTTATGCTAACTGTGTAAAATGACGATTTATACTGTAGTTAACATTTAGTTTTTTAATTTTTTGTTTTGTTTTGTTCGTTTTGTTGTTTGGGCATCAATCATATTTAAATGAGCTTCAACAACGACCAAAATGGAGAACTAAAAAAGAAAATTTTAAAGTGAATGATTTAGTGCTGATCAAAGATGAAAACGCAGCGCCGACATTTCGGAAAACCGGCCGAGTATGAAACGTATGTCACGTATGAAACGTGGAATTACGCGTGGCCGGCAAAAAGCGAAGAATGATGAGGACGGTGCAAAAATTGGTTTGCTACCTTTGAATAAATTTGAAGAATCCTTATTGATTTTGAAATTCATTCGTTTGAAAAATCACGAATTCACAGAAAGAATTAATTTGTTAATTTTTCTACAAAGCATACCCATACATGCTTCTCATTTACCACTTAACAAATAATCCGTAATGTCCTAACCTCTGTAAAAATAACGTAAAAGTGATCGAATCTCAATCCATCACGTATTTTCTTGGGCAACGTGGCAAGATTAGGTATACGTAATTTCATAAGTTAGATACAGCTACAATTTTCTTCAGTGTAGGTACTTTCATAATTCATGTCAATAACTTTCGTCGAGTCAACCCGATGGCAAACTTTGCTACATGAATATTCACTATTAAAATTGAATACAATGTTAGCCTGTTATTCAAGCGATAAGCCAAGTTCTTATGAAAAGTCCTCGAAAGCAACAGAGAATTTGTTTTACAACAAGGACTGGTCAAGTGATGATAGCAAACTTGAAAGCACCGAGCTTCACTTTAATCTCTTGTATAAATATTGCTTTCAAAGAACAACATCGGAGTTCACTTTTCGTTGGCATGCATTCGCTTTTGCTCGGAGGCAGGGAACACCTACAATCTCATACCTTAATCTCTATTTATTTATGAACTTAATACTGTATCAATACCCTTCGATAGCATCCGCATGTAGCTATAAATATCTCCTTGTCCGGCCAAGTGGGACTCACACCAAATGTCACAATGAATCTCCATCAACTCTCAATTCAATATCACTTTGGTTGACTGAGTTCCGCATATAGTTATCCAAAAGGGGCGTGGTGGACGTGGCTATGAATGCGCCCAACAAAGTAAACAAATAGCTGTGAAATAAAATCTGCCATGAAACGATTGCCCTCTCCGCACCATCCAGCTCCAGCAGACATCACATGATAGTGGAGGATTATTTTTCGTAATATCCTGCTAATCCTTTATTCAACGACTAAGCGAATCCATTCTTCGCTCTACGGTGGTCGAGTCACAACACTGTGTTAGTCGGTAGATTTCAGACCCTGTTATTGGCAATTCCATGTGGAGATGTACTGGATGTCCTGGCCTGTCATTCGGATCTATGGCTGTGTAAAACCGATGTCAAAACACATAAATGAAGAACAGAGAGGTTATTTTTTTTTTCCTTATTTTGGTGACAGATACAGTATGAAAAACGGTGGGTTAGGCTGACAATAATATAGACGGGCGGCGAGCGCGGTGTGGAGTGGTAAACTTTTATTGCTCTTTTAAATAATTTCGGCAGAGATCTAGAGAGATGGTTGACAATCGAGCCAGATATACGGTCGCCATGCTATGTTGCCGGAACATACGGATGTAATTTATTTATGGCTCTTATGCAACACTATAGCAATGGGTGGGTTGGGATTTGCTTCCTCTTTGTGGCTTTTTATTAGACATTTGTTGATTGGGTGGATTACAGATAATATATACATATATCTTATGTAGATATATCCCCATTCGCTGATATGGGGATATGGTCATATGAAAGAGCCTGATGAAGGTTACGGTTAGGGTGTTTTGGAATGGATGTTTTTTTTAAATAAATGCGACTGTAATGATGAGTATCAGAAGGATGTGAAAGGATTTGGCTTTTAAATTATTTTATGTGGGATTTTATTTTTATTTACATAGATGGTTAAATATAGCGTTGTGCATAAAGTATATGATTACTACCTATGCGATGGTTAGAGGAATGAAGTGCGTCCTTCGGAAGGGTTGCTTTAAAGAAATGATTGATAAACCTACTTTAAAAGGAATTAAGCAGAGTAGCTATAACGAAAACTAAGCGAATAATCGAGGAAACCTAATCCTACACTTAACTTAACAAAGGAGAGCTCCAGAATTTTTGTATCGGCCGCGGACGTGTTCTGCCTTTCGTATATTTAATGGCTACGTATTCACACCTGCTATGAACTTAGACAATGACACCAGCGCTGAGATTAAACAAAGAATAACTCTTGCCAATCGCTGTTTCTTTGGGCTAAGAAAGCAACTGATGAGTAGCAAAGCCCTCTCTCGAACAACCAAAGTGACCCTTTATAAGACTTATAGGACCTTAATCATTCCAGTCCTTCTCTATGATGCAGAGGCATGGACTATATCAACAGCGGATGATGCCACTCTTGGTTGTTTCGAGAGGAAAATTCTTCAAGTAATTTTCGGTCCCGTCTGCATAGACGGTGAATGGAGGAGGAGGAGATACAACGACGAACTATACGGACTGTACAGCGACATCGACCTAGCTAGAAGAGTAAAGGTCCAACGACTGAGGTGGCTGGGTCATGTAGAGTGAATGGAACGCGAACGTTCCGGAATGAAAGATCTTCGACTCCATACCGAAGACCCCGACTCAGGTGGCGCACGCAAGTTGAAGAGGGGATCTTAACCAACTTAGCGTGAGAAACTGAAGACAGCTGGCCAAAGATCGTGCTGGCTGGTGACGTTTGTTAGTTGATGCCCAGGTCCACCCCGGAGTGTAGCGCCCCCTTAGGTAAGTACGTAAGTATTCACATCTGAAGAAGAACAAATTACGTTTTTATTGGTGGTCGAAATGTTTTGTCTTAAAAGTGAAGTTAAAAAACAGCGCCACATGTCTTTAACTTCGGACTTTAGGACAATCCCTATTCATGAATACATGAGAAATATCGGATTTTATGAAAGCATATCATTGTGGGCCTATCTAGTTGGCACTTTACTCTAAATGGCGCTTACAGTCACCTTCAGCCAGCTTGCTTCATAGCTAGTTACCTTCTTCACTTACGCATACAAAATTGGTTGAGGTCGCGTGCGTTTGCCGGCAATTATCGTAATCAAGCGCGCCTATCAAAATCGCTTGCTTCAATGTAGCCTTGTTTGGGTCCTGTGTCACTGTCTTGGACCAGAAATCAATTGTTACATGTGGAACTACGTTCAGTCTAATTGAAAGTGTGACAAGACAAAGAACTGGAGTCCTTCGACCCATTAGATCATCTGAGAACATTGAGGCAGTGAGAGCTTCAATCTTGCAGTACCCTTCCCACGGCCGGCGTTCTGTGCGAAAACATGCTTCTGCCCTTCTACTTCCCGATCGTTCAGTACGGCGAATCGTTCATTGTGATCTCTATAACCATCCATCAAGTTAGCGGACAATTAGCGGAGGCCCTAAAAGCAGATATCACCCAGGAGGTACTGTGGGATGGGTCGAACAAAAGGAGGATGAAAAACTGTGACATTTACTACGGTGATTCCAAGGGAAGAAATGCAGCGTCAATTTGTATACGGCTGCAGTTGCGCGATTGAAATTTAATTTTTATTTTAATGATATATAAAAGGGTGCCAAATGCAGAACTCACCAGGGGCGCCTAGATCATTAAGGTCGGCCCTGCTTATGACTATCCGCATCAAGGCTAAATTCGCCAACATCAGCCTAATATGCACTCACGCCGCCACGGAAGATAAAGACGAATGCTACCAAAGAGTGTTTCTACGAGCTTCTCGACAAAAAAAATGTGCAATGTCCTAAGTATGGCATTAAGATAGTCTTTGGTAGCACAATCGGAAAGCAGAGACTACACAACACCGCACGCCTGGAAACGAACTTAGGCTAGTCGACTTTGTTGTGGGACGTATGTTATTAGCACACGGTTTCCTTACCTCAATATCCACAAAGGAGCCCCTGGTTTGATGAAGACTGGCCTATACAAAGCGACGCTGCAGAGAAGGACTAGAGTAACTTGTGAGCACTACGAACAAAACAGGAGGGAAGAATACTGGTTTCTCTGGAGGCAAATAGAGCACGAGAAGCGCGCGATCGAGGAAATAGAGAGATGTTATACTCCAGGAACAATATTCGGAACACGGGAAGAAGACCCGAACAGAGGCCTGTAGAGACGAACAAGGAAATCTTGTGATAGAGTCAAAGTCGGTGCTTGTGACATAGAAAAACCATTTCAGCGGACTGTTAACCCTAGACGATGAGGTGAGGATAGGAGTATCCAAGCTGAAGTCCAACAAAGCTGCTGGACCGGACGGATTATCGGCCGATCTTTTTAAGGCAGGTGGAGATGACTTGGTAGAGAGCATACAACAACTCGTCTCCAAGATTTGATCAGAGGAAAGTATGCTTGATAAATGGACCCTCAGCATCGTTTCCCCTATCCACAAGAAAGGAGACCCTCTAAACTGCGCCAACTATAGAGGCATCAGTGTCCTTAACATCGCTTACAAGATCCTGTCTGCCATACTTTGTAAACGCCTGAAACCATTTGTCAACGAACTGATTGCGATGGTTTTAGGCTCAGTAAGACCACAACCGACCAAATATTCACACTACGGCAGATCCTGGAGAAATCTCAAGAACTCCAAATCGATACTCATCACCTGTTTATCGATTTTAAGGCGACATATGACAGCATTTATAGAGACGAGCTATGTATAGTTCTGGCATCCCTGCCAAACTTTTCAGATTGTGCAGAACGACGGAGAACGCTCGTTGCTCTATAAACGTCAGAAACAATCTCACCGAGCCGTTTGATCTCAAAAAAGAATTTAGACAAGGTGATGCGCAGTCATGTGACTTTTTCAATATCATATTACAAAATTGTGCGAAACTCGCACGCCAACACCAGGGGCACAATTTTCCAAAAGTCTGTGCAACTACTTGCATATGCTAACGAAATTGACATAATTGTCAGTACGCAGCGAGCTGTCACTGGTGCCTTTGGAAGTATTAGCACAGAAGCGGCAAAATGGCTTTATTGGTGAATAAGGCAAAACTAAATACATGCTGTCAACAAGAAGGAACACACAACATCGACGAATCGGACATAACGTCACGATAGACAGCTATAACTTTGAGGTGGTTAAGTAGCTTGTCTACCTCAGCTCCGCTATAAACTCTGATGAATGACACCACAGCAGAAATCAAACGAAGAGTTAAACTTGCCAACCGCTGTTTCTTTGGCTGACTAGTAAGGCCTTGTCAAGAAACACTATAAGGAGACACTATATAAAACACTTTTCCAAAAATTATGTTAACCAACTCTAAAATAACTCTAAAATAACGTTTTCCAAATATAGTCCAACAAATTAAGAATTTGACTCTAATTCAATTAAATTCCTATATTTATCGATAACAACAAGTAAACATAATAAAATATTCAAGACACATAAATATAACTCTTTTGGGTGTGATGTATGAATTTACGTTGCGCATATTAAAATATTTACATAGTTGCATTGTAATTATATTTATTATAGTTGAGTGCTTAATTCTGCCAACAATATGTGATTGCATTCGATTTAAATTTAGTTACCAATAAATTGTAAAGTTTTTCACTGGTGAACGTGATTGAAAATATAAAATTAAATATGATTTATACAAGTGTGTATAAAATAAATATAAATCAAATAAATTGAAGCTACTTACAACTTATCAAAGATGATGAATGTATGATGAAGTGCTAACCGTTGTTGTTGTGTAAATCGTTTACTTACCTAGAAATGAATGAAAATGTTTATGAAGCAATTGCAATTATGATTGTTTGTAAGGACTTTGATTTTTATAAAATGAGGAAACTGAAACTGAAACGAAATCGCCATTTTAATGTTGAAACGTTATTATGCACAAGGTGTCCCATAATTCACGCAAAATGTAATTTTTATAGAAAATAAAGATTTTTAATTAGAAAGATTACATTTTTTATTGATTCATAGAGTATAGTATACATATTGGGGTTATGTATGGAATAGCACATCGAATAAATGGCCGCCTCGGCTTTGCTGGCAAGTACGTACTCTTTTATTTAAATTTTCTATGACCGTTTGCCTGAATTTCACTAATACACCTCCCAATTTGCTCTTTCAAGGCGTTGGTGGTCGTGGGCTTGTTTGCATAGACCTTTGACTTCAAAAACCCCCAAAGAACAAAATCCAATGGCGTTAAATCGCAAGATGGCCAATTTTAATCGCAAAAACGGCCGATTACACGATTAGGAAATGACTAATGCAGTAATTGAATTGTTTCACTGGCTGTATGGTATGTGGCACCGTCTTGTTGAAACCACATGTTGGTTACATTAATATCTTGTAATTTAGGCACTAAACACTGGGTTTTCATGTCACGTTAACGAACGACATTAATTGTTACTGCCTAACTAGCCGCATTTTCGAAGAAGAATGGTCCGATAATTGCTCCAGCCCAAAATCCGCACTAAACAGTCACCATCAAGACGAAAATGAGCTTCATCACTGAAGAGGATTTTGTTCGAAAATTGCAGACTGTAGCTGACAAACCTTAATTATTTTTAAAATATTAGGCGCGTTTTTTTACAATCCTTAGCAAGTTTTGCCAACCCAAGTTTTCCATACAAATACGCAATCCTATTATAGGATTCGTTAGACCGGATAATCGTCGGGGCTTATGCCTTAAGCCCAGATAAAAACTGTGCTACCAATCTACGATTGCTTTAAATGTTGTCGGAAGTGTCATAGTCACAAATGACATTAATTTGACATCCAAAATGAATTTAAAAAATATTTACAAGCACATTATTAAACAAAATTTAAATTTTCTAATACCGAAAAATTTTAATTTTTCTATTTGTAAGAGTGTACAGATTTTATGGTGAGTTTTTCTTTTTGTTTAAAATATATCTTTAAGGCATTTGAAACCGTATAAAGGTGCGTTTTTTGACAAATATGAAACATATAATTATTTAAGTAGCTATCTACTTTTTTCTGTCGCTTGACCTATTGGGCAGGTTTGAACAAAACAATGGGGGCACAATGGGGGTACGTTTGAACAAGTGGTCTGTAAGTGACATTGAAATAAAAGCTATCACCACCAATCAACGCTCCGGGATACTCCGGTGTTCTCGATACACCGAAAATCCTGAACAGCTAACTCATTTTTGTTTTTATAAAGTTTCTTCAGTCATTTGTAAAATATTTTGTAATTTTTGATTTGTGAATGTCAGTTTGCTTCTTTTAAGTTGTTTTTATACCCGGTACCACACTGTGGTGAGGGTATATTCACTTTGTCATTCCATTTGTAACGCCCATAAGGAGGCGTTGTATAGGTATGACAAACTATATATATTATTGATCAGCATCACTTTCTTAGTCGATCTAACGATGTCCGTCTGTCTGTCCGTCTGTCCGCACGATTACGGCCGTAATTTAAGAGCTATCGACTTGAAATTTGGTATGTAAGCTTTTATCTACCAAACTGAGGCTAAGTTCGAAGATGAGCAAGATCGGATGAAAACTACTACTACCTCCCATACAAAAATATCAGATTTATATAGCTTTTTATGTTAAAAATTAAATTTAAATAGCTACAGTAAAAATAGCAAGTTTAAACTTTGCACATATTGTTTTAATAATATTTAAAAATTTTTGACAAAAAATGAGCTTGGTCGAATAAAAAGTACCCACACCTCCCATACAAATATATAATTTTTTAGTACTAAAATATTTTTTTTATTTTACAATAATATAGTACCGGGTATTTGATTTTCGGCATAGTCGAAGATAATTGTCTTACTGGTTTTTTTTTTATTGAAAAAATTAAGTTAATTTATTAAAAAATTACAAAGCTTGTAGTAGCTTATTAGCTGCCAAAAGCAATTACAAATATTGCCATTCAAAAGTGTCCCAGCCTAGTTCAAATCTACTCAAAATATCAGTTGTGCAAGGTGCCCCTGTCTCCCCTAAATAAAAATAAAAACAAACATCTACAATCGATATATGGACAAGAAAGATTGCAACTCAAAATTTGGACTTATTAAGAGAGACTGGGACTGCTGAAATGCTATAGTATAGTGCATGTAAGGAGTTGTGCAATGCCACTGATTCGCCGCTGGAGCTTGAATCATCCGATAAAAGTGCTAGCACATCCATTACGTCCTGTAAATCTCTCTTACGACTGGAACTTGCCAACAATAAATAACGCATCTGAAACTAAATGTGTTTCTTCTCATTTGTGAACTATTTTAATAGGTATGTGTATGCCTATAGCTAACTTGTTATCGTCATTTATCATTTTACAAACTAATTGACTGCCTGCAAATTTTTTTGGTGAAGACACAAATAAAACAGATGGCAACTAGGATAGTGCTGACAAGTCACAGTGAGGCGTCTTTTTTGTGTTTTATCAAAGCCTATATAGGATTACAAAAAAAACACGCCTATTGCTCAACAATGCGTTGTTCTTTCGTATGGCGGTCCATTTTTACTAGCCCCGAACTGTCAGCTACACATTGCTATATTTTTTACGTTGGCATCACTGTAGTATTAAATGGCGGAAAATTTAAATTTTGCGTGAATTATGAGACAATTAACAAGGCTATTTGTGTGCAATATTCGATATTACATAATCGAGTTTTCCTATTTTTGTTGTAACAATTTTTGATTTGTATCCGAATTTTCGCAGATCTGCTTACAAAGTCCGTTAAAATCGATATTTAGTTTAAATTAAGCAAATACCAGCAGATATTATTTTATCGAATTCAAAAACCGTTGCCATAATTATAGAAACATTCGAATTTCTCCCCAGACACAAACCATTAACTTTATGCAGCTTTTTCAAGCTTTCTTCGGAACACACATCAATCTATATTCGGAAATACAGATTGAGAAGCTTTGTAGCAACTTACAAAAATAACTTTTTTACACCCTTTGAAGTGTGTATTTTTTCCTTTACTATCCTTTTTATCATCCACTTAAGATGAGAAGCTCTTAAAAAAGTTATGCATTCCTACAAGTAATGTACTTAAAAATCCTTCGACACTGAGGGTTGGGTTTTTCAATAAAATGCTCACTTTATAGCTTTCGTCAGAAAAAATACCTTTTTGCGTTTTCCTGTGGTAATTTTTTGAATACTATAGTCCAGTTAAATAAAAACCACATGAATAGCACAAACAAGTATAATTGCGATGACAAATCACATCACAAATTTGATTAATTTCACACACACACATATGTCAACCAATGGATCGAATCCACTCGCACGGAATATCAATTGCAAATCGAATTCGAGTTCAATTATAACATATGATTGTGCGCAATACTTTAATGAATTCAAGTCTCGTACCAAATATGAAATTTAAGTTCTCAATAAAGACGTTTTCGAATCGAATTTCCAAGATGCTTACACAGTTACACACATCCTTGTTCATGTTCATTCATTTGAACGAATGTGGAATCCAAACAAATTATTGTCACATTTCCATCAGAGTGAAAGCAATTGTCACTGTATTTGATTGGATATATATCACTTTGGAATTCGAGGCGTATGTGGATTATTTTCGTTATATCTATAGGTACATCGTACATAATATAATAGCAATGAAGCAATCTCTCCGATGCAGCTTGAATTAGATATGTATGTTCAGTGTTTACATGTTTTACAATATTGCGAAGAGCTATTGGTAAGAGTCTGAAATATTTTGCTAGATTTTTTTTTTAAATACCTAAATTTAAAAGCAAAGTTGAATGCTTTTTTGCTTTGTTCATCAATAGGGCTACTATTATGGAATCCGTTGGCTACAAATTTCTTAGCAGTGACTCTCGACCCTAACAAAGCGGGATGGACAGGACATTTGAAGAAATTGAATTTGAGACTGAAATAACACCCATCTGAAAGTGGAGTTGGACAATTATGAAAGACTAGACTTCGCACCAAAATTTATTTGTTTGTAACTCTTTATAAGCGATTATGGATTTCAATCAACCTTCCAAGACCGCCCTTGAGCTCGGCAATATTGGTCACACTGTCTACACGTAGACTCTGCAGTTTAAGTTTTTTTTTGTTGAATAAATAAAGCTCGTTTGTAATTCAAATAAATTCACTCCCTTTGTTCAATTTTGAGCAAACATCACAGGAATACCTAAGAATGCCTGAAAATTTGAGCTAATTTGTTTTGGTGGTTTTCAAGATATGCGATTTTGAAATTTTTTTTTGTATGCGAGGTGCCACGCCTGTTTCTCTAATTTTAGTCAAACTTTAATTTTGGGCCAATGACAAATTTGAGCTCAATCGGTTTGGTGGTTTTCGAGTTTTGCGGACATTGGTGGTGTGAATTCCCATAAAAATTGGAAATTTCAATTTCTTCGATTTTCCGGCTTTTCGTTTGGGATTTTCCAAATTTTTATGTTTGCTTAACTAGCCCGGATTCATGTCGAACCAAACAAAAGAAGAAGAATCCAAATCGCTCAAGCCGTTCTCGAGTTTTTGCGGGACAAACGCACACCAATTGATTTTTATTTATGTACTAGCGAACCCCGTGCACACTACGTGCAAAATAAAAAATTTAAATCAATTTCAAATTCATTTAAATCAGTGATTTACAGTTTTTATTGTAATGCTTTGTAGTACACAACATTTAACAAACTTTGGCTCCCATGACTGTCGAAGATAAGAGTTTGCAATGTTTTTTTTTGTATGGTCCAATTTGACCAATCTTCAAATTTACCTAAGATTAAATGTAAATTTTAACTAAATCGATTTGGTGTTTCTAGAGATATAAGATTTAAAATTTTTTTTGCATAGGATATGCCACCCCATTTGTCCAATTTTGACCAATCTTCACAGGAATACTCCTGGACCGATACCTAAGATTGTGTTTATATTTGAACTCAATCGATTCGGAGATTTTCGAAATATAAAATTTTTAATGTTTTTTTTTGTATGGGCGGTGCCACGCCCCTTTGTCCAATTTTGGATTGTATATAAATTTAAACTAAATTGATTTGGTGGTTTTCGAGATAAAAGATTTTGAATGCATTTTTTGTATGGGAGGTGCCACGCCCCTGTAACTCATGAACCAACCCACCTAAAAAGACCGTATACACTTATAAACCATGGTATTACCGCCTCCTTTCATGGGAAATTTCCAGAATCAAAATCGGTTCACGCATTCCAGACAACATTAGCCACATACTGACAAACATTCATTTTTATGTATATAGATGTAGATTAAAGCAGTGATATAAACTCGATTTCAAGTACAAATTAACAAGTGATAAGAGGAAAAAGAGCTGAAGATAACAAGGACAGTTTCTACAAGTTCTTCGAGAATACCTTAGTTCAAATGCACAAAAGCAACTTTATGATTACCCTCGGAGATTAGCCAGCAATCATATTCAAAAGCACAACAAACTCTCAAAAATTCCAAATCACTAATTGCTGTGTCCTTATAGAAAGAAAATTCCTCTAATCGAGAGCTTTAAGCACTCGTCAGCCTATTATGTACAGATCCATTAAATGTCTGTGTTACACACACACACCGCTCAATTTAAAGTTATTGACATTTAAATACGAACCTTGACCCTGAAACAGGAGTCAAAGCACCTGTCAGAAATATGAATCATCTATAAAAGGACAAGGCAATAAGTCATATTTGGTGTCTCCTTAGCAATTCCCATCCCTTCAATCAAACTAACGAGCACGAAGGTGACACACCTCAAAAATCTTTTCTAAGCCCTTGAGCACGAAATTCAACCATATAACCAGGTAGTCACAGTCAGGGCAGGATGTGTGAGACATGCCCATTTTTTGAAAGTCCTTGATTCGCAATAAACTACTCTATGTCCGTGTGATTTAAAGGAATGAAAACAAGAATTACAAGAGTAATACAACAATGTGAAAGTGTTGAGGGGTTAGTTCATATTAATAAATAGTTTGTCCTCAAAACAATTTACGAGCGTATGCTGTCCAGTCCAGAATTTCTGTAGATATATTTATATAGGTATAATAAATACACATTCAACCCCCATATATACCTAAACACGGCTTCTAACGGCTACGCGATATTAGGGAAATACTTTTTTGAATTTAGTTATCTCGGAAGAACAAACACCTGTGGCGAAAGTTCCAAAAATAGGATGTTGTGGACAATAGAGGCATATTTTCTTTTCCGTGACACGTGCCATGTCGACAATGTGTTTTCGTTTTACTTTGCAGAAAGCATGATTGATAAATTGCTGCCCGCATGAGCTTTTGAAAAGACATTGTGGTGAAAGAGACGAAATATTTCTCCTGCGTAGGCTTAAGTAGGAATAGCAGTCCGAAGAAGACTATGTTGACAAGGACAAGACATATATTTCGCATTTGCCAAATGACACGAAATGTAATTTATGGACTTCTGTTGATTTCTATTAAAGGAAAACATATTGTTTCTAATAATACTGAAATCATTGGGAATAAGTTTTTGAAATGGTATTTCAGAGGCCACGCATGAACTTTGACAGTTGATTGTAGTTATGTTTGAAACAAAAGTTTAATTAATGGCGATTAGCTGCGACGGCAAGCCGAGTTCGGGTCATATGCCTAATACAGTGAGCGTCAAAAGTGAGTCAACATTAATGCTGTTTTCATTATTTTGTTTATGAAGTTTAGAACAAATTGTTTTTAAATATCTATAACTAGCGGACCCGGCAAACCTTTGTTGTAAGGGTGGTGCCATGGCCCGTTTTCCAATCCCACCCACTTTAGCTCCCATGGGTGTCCAGAAATAGTATTTAAAATGTATATTTTTTACACGGTAGGTACCTACCACGCTCCTTTGATACCTAAGATTGTTTGTAAATTTGAACTCAATCGATTCAGTGGTTTTTGAGATATAAGATTGTGAATGTTATGGGAGGTGCCACGCCTCTTTGTCCAATTTCTCACCTTTTAAACCTTCTCTGGACTTCCACAAATAATTCAACACCAAAATTAGCCAAATCGGTCCAGCCGTTCCCGAGTTTTAGTGAGACTAACGAACAGCAATTCATTTTTATATATATAGAAGAAGAAGATAGAAAATAGAAGATAGAAGATAGAAGAAGAAGGTAGAAGATAGGTGTGTTTTTTGGCTATTCTTTATAGCTTTAAAAAAAAAAAAACGATTATCGGGGCCTAGCTCTTTCTTTATAAAAGCTTGGCAGCACTCATATCACAGAAATTCGTAAAATGTGACTCACAAAAAAAACATCAGAAAAGTCAATTTTAAGGGCAATTTATGTCGTTTTCGATTGGTAATCCAGAAGCGTCTGGAAGAACTCTCTGCGATTCTGAATTCAAATCCAGAAGCAAATTTCTCTTCTTTTCTGTCAGAAGAACTGTCAGTTGAGTGCAAATCGAACGCTTTCAGAAGCGTTCGGATTGCTTCCGGACGGTTCTGGATTACCAATCGAAAACGACATTATTTACGGAGACTAATTTTAAGGTCATTTTTAAGGCTACATACAATTTCTAAATGATCTTTGAGGCAAGCTTAAGCTAAGTACAGATGATTGTCGGACCTGTTAGTGGAAAATATTTTCCAAATGTCTTACAACCGTCTGAACTTATAATTTTTAGAGACAATATTGCCAGAAAAGTCATTGTGAGACCATTGTCAGACTTTGATACAAAATCTTACAACCGATGCGATGGCGTGAACAGAAAATGTTGCATTGTAAGTTGTTGACTAATGTCTGTTCATTGTCAGAGCATTGGCAGATGCAATATAGCAATATAGTAAGATCTGACAATCGTCTTAACCGCCGCTTAACCGCCGTTATTGATACCATTTTAGAGAGGTCTTAGACTATTTTTTGTAACACATTTTTAAGCGATTTTTTAAGTGGGCTGGTTAGTGTGCTGGACTACTGTGCGAGGGATCCCAGGTTCGATCCCCAGATAAACACAAATTACATCTTAATGATTTTTCTACTGCGCCACCTCTCGTGAACGTCTGACAAACATTTTTCATAACAATTTCGCAGACGTCTGCTGTTATTTTAGCAATTTCAAGCATCAAAGTTATGGTTAGTTCGTTGGTGTACACCTTTTCCTTCAACTAGCCCCAAAGGGAACAAATAACAAATGAAAGAGTTATCATCGGCATGGCGGATGCTTGGATACTGCATACAAGTCATGCAGGTTATAGGCAGGTAAGTTAGTACGTCTACGTACACAACATTGGTTGTATGGGAGGTACCAGAACTACTCGACCGACATAGCCCATTTTTAATACCAATCTGACGACTTTAAAAAGAAGTCCTCTCACTTTTTCATTCGCCTAGGTCGTTTCGTTTGGACGGTATCGTGTGTACTATCTGTGTACTTAATCGGGTCCTCAGGGGACTCTTTCTTGGCGTTACAAATGTAATGACAAAGTGAATATACCTTCCTGTTGGAGGGTATAAGAATGATGTCAAATCAGGGGATCGTGGTGGCCTTTCGATATCACACCTTTTTGACATTATTTGACTCGGAAAATAATTACGGTTCAAACGGTGCACTCTGTAGTGATGTACAACTGTGGGCTTTCGTTGTCCCAATATTTGCCTTTTTAATTAATTTTATCCTCGCATTCACTATTAAAAAATGTTTAAATAACATTTTATCAATTTCAACACGTTATTGGGATGTTAGCTGCTAAAATATTATCGGCCACTCTCTACAACTGTCAAATGCCAAAGGACAAATAATGTTATCCAAATCGAAATGACGGCCACACAAAATCGACATGGAGCACGAAAAGCACCCAGTTTGTACAATGCCTTGGCACATGGCACCTCTGTGCACTTACTATAATTACACTTCAAACAACAGTCATTTTATCCCGATAATTCAAGTATTAAATAATTTTATTGGTAACGTGACCCTCCCCCCTACCTGTCATTATAGCTCACACTTTTTACTGTTTTCGCAACTAATGGCTCATGTTTGCCACAAATTAAGTACTGCTACTATTTAGTAGATCCATTAATCCATGGTGATGTCCTGTATGGCTTGTGTGCTTGCAGTTGCACCTTTTGACACCTCCGACAATGTGTAGGCCGGCCTGGGTGAAAAAAACGATTTCCGATGGTGGGACATAAAATCCAACCGACTGGATGCAGTCTACAAGGCTTTACTCGTACCTGCACGAGCAATTTCTTTGTTGTGTGCATCAGGTTAGAGGGGGGCACGTGAAACGTATCGGATTGTTGGACATTTTTCTAGACCATTGACTTTGTCGGTTTTTTTTTTTCCTCATTCACTTTTATGTCACTTTCATTATATTAAGTGAGAGGAAGTTCTTCGTTTTCCTTTCTGCACAAATTAAGTGCATGGCATCAATTTAATCCTTCGAGATGTGACCGATTAAACTAGTTTAATGCCCCAGATAGGTGCGGCTAAGACCATTTCCGGTTGCAAGTCGATACATTACGAACGTTCAGATAATGACTACCTTAAGCGATATATGAAATGCCAAGGCGACTCATCATTTAAAACAAACGTAAGGATGTGGGTCATATTTACTTACTGCCTGTCTGAAGTTGGCATAAACAATCTCATTTCCCTTGATAGCACTCTGGGGCAGATGAAATGAGTGTACATACATGTACATGAAAGTTATTGCAATGACGACCATAAAAAATGGCACTAAAGTGCCGCAGCGTAGTTAAGTGATATAAAGGAGTCAATTACATCTAAATGTGCTCTCGGGAATAATAGAGTCATTAGAATTTTAGTACACAATTGTTCTTCGAGCTCTTGTGGCTTAGAAGCTGAATTTGATATCTATGTGTGTGCTTGTGTTTGAGAAATAAAATGACACGATGTGCAGTGTCCTGAAATAAAATAAAATCCCACCATAAATGCATCACTTGAGAAGATGCCGTTTCCATTTGGAACTTGTCAATCGTATATGAGTTAAGTGGAGCAGCATTTATTGGACATTTTTATTAGCATTTTGGTTATGGTTTCGCCAATTTATTGCTTCGTTTATGAACTTGTCCTACCTTCCAATCGACTATTAAAATTGGCATGCTGATAACCATTCCAGTTATGTAAAAGTCAGAAGTAGTCCATATAAACGCCATCAAAAAGCCATAATGACCACTCTCTCTCGTAGCTCAAGTTTTATATTTCAAAAGATACTTCTTTCGATGGGCACTGACCCACAGGAGGATCAAACATCTGGGCAAGTACCAGATAACAGATAAGGATATACAAACCATGGACCCACTACTCATTCTCAGATTCATAAAAGAAACTGGACTGGATGAAGTGCCCTAGATTTGATATTCTTGCCATGGCTAAAGACAGAGCAAAAACCCTCAAACACGGTTCTTAACGGAACGGTAATGTGATGGGGGCTCTGGAAAAGGGCATGAACCTTTCCAAGGTATAAGCAGGGGGCACAAAAGACCACAAGGTCGCAGTGCACTAAACCCTCTTCATTATTATTATTATTATTATTACTTCTTTCGATTGCAATGGGTCGACTTAGCTGGGTCAAAATCTTGGGAAAATTCCACTTTAGGATGGAAGTGCTGAAACATAAAGAATCTACAAAAAAAAAAAAAACGAATGTCGAATGTCTCTATTTTTTTAGCAAAGCTCACGGAGATAGTTCAGAAATAATAACTCCATCTACTGAATCGCGCTGAACTTCCCAGTTTCTTAAACTTTCTGCGATGGATGTGCCGCCAAATCGAAAGGTTGCCGACGCCCAAATAGAAAAAAATGTAGAGCAGATAGGACTAATCCCTAAATTGGTATGGAAGGATGCCCATCGGGAATCATATACACATATTCTTAATATGGAACTCGAAAAACTGCGCTGTAGGAATACTGTGCCTAGGATAGACGATCTGACGGAAATAATTAAAGAAGCTGCACCAATAAGCCATCCGAAGAATAACTGAGCCGTAAAATCAATAAGCAGAAGTCGTTCGATAGCGAGTGTATGCAAGCTAGGAAAACTTCTTTTTCGCTCCTTAAATTATTGCGGATAAAAAATTGTGAACTTTTAAGTCTTATATGCTGCCGCAAATAAAAAATTTAAGCAACTTTGCTATGCTAAGAAGCAAAATTTCGATGAGCAAAATGTAGCATTGATAAATGAATCAAGATCATCGGGTTGGTGATGATATCTCCTTTTCCAAAATCCCTTTTCCAAAATCCCCTTTCCAAAATCACCTATTCCATAATCCCCTGTGCTGGAATCTCATACTCCAAAAGACCCTGAGAGAAAATCCCCACGGGACAAAATCTCCAATTTTTAAATTTGGTGTTATTAATTCTGTCGCGCGTGCTGCCCCCCTGCAACCCCCTGGTCAGACCTGCGGTATATATGCGAAATGGGGTATATGCAGATTTTATATTATGTTGTTTGCTTAATTTTACTGCCAAAACGCGCCTAAAAACGGATAGATTCTAAACTGTTGAACAGGGGATTTTAACGAGGGAATTAATAAGTATGTATTGTATATAAATGGGAGATTATGGCATAGGGGATTTCGTCCCGGAAGATTTTGGAAAAAGAGATAAAAAAAAATGAGAGATTATGTCCAATAAGAGATTTTGGAAAATGAGATAACGTAGGGATCCCAAGATCATCAGCTGCATTTTGGAAAGCGGTTAAAACTATAAATGGAAAAGCCAATTCAATCTCTTTAGGATTACAAGCTGTCTGAGCAGTTAAGAGACCATTTTAAAACTCTTCTCAATGCGCCACAAACCTCCCCAACGTCTTTATATACAGCCCCTATGATCTTAGATGATTATTTAGATATGCCTTTTTCTGTCGCAGAAGTAGAGGATGCGATCGAGATTTTAAAGAAAAATAAAGCCCCAGGAAATGATCGTATACCATTTAAATTTTACACGAACTGCTCAACGGAATTTTTATCATTCAATAGAATATTTGCAACCGCGGACGTACCTGAAAGTTTCCAGAAAGCGATCATTTTTCCTCTGCACAAAAAAGGAAATTACGACGATCCAGGAAACTACAGAGGGATAAAGTTTCTAAACACATCGGCGAAGTTGTTTGCAAGTCTGCTCTTCAAGATAATCACAGAGTGGGTGATAAATAACAAGATTCTAGACGAATTTCAAGCTGGTTTTAGGAGAAACTATTCTAACATAGATGAAATATTCTCGCTGGTAAATATTGCAGAAATATATAAGATGAAGCGCCTAAAATTGTACGCCTTCTTCGTAGATTTCCGTGCTGCTTTTGATTCAATTCCGAGATGCTTTTGAAATGCTTTTTTATAAACTTTATAAGTACGGAATCTCGTCTCAGGTCATCAACGTTCTAAGAGATTTGTATGAAAACAATAAAGCATGTGTCTGGGATGGTCACCGGTTATCGGAGGATTTTGAGGTTTCCATGGGTGACAAACAAGGCTGTGTTCTTAACACCTTACTATTTATATTGTATATATAAATGATATATCGGAAAACGTTATGGGTGGAATCCAGCTCAGTGGAAGCAATATTCCAGCACTGATGTTTGCAGATGACATCGTCTTTCTAGCTGACAAGATAGATACGATGCAACTAATGATAAATAGGTTGGACACCTACTGCAAAACGTGGAATTTGACTGTAAACCTAGAGAAGTCAAAGATGATGATATTCCGGGATGGTGGAGGACGCTACGCTCGAACAGAAAAATGGAAATTTCAAGGCGAGCAGATTGAGATAGTCAAGCAGTACAAATATCTGGGAGTGCTGATCACGTCGAATTTGAACATGAGCAAACACCTAAAGGCTAAGCTGGCAGAGGCTAAACGGGCGTTTTACGCAGTCTGGAGAAATTGCATTAATAATAAGCATGTTTCTCATATTTCAAAGCAGAAAATATTCCGTGCTTCAGCGTCTTCAATTTTGTTTTATGCAGCACAAGTTTGGGGTTACTGTTCGTTTGAAGCTGTGGAAAAGTTTATCCGATATTTCCTTAGGAGGGTTTTTAAAATTCCCAAGCAGTTCCCCGAACTATATGTTACACTTGGAGACTGGGGTAGCACCCCTGTTCATGGATACCCTTAAACTGCATTTAGACTACATCGTAAAGGTCTTTGGGATGAGCCAAGAAAGAATGCCAAGGTTGCTGCTTGCACAAATGCTGTGCCCAAAGGTCAAATGTGTCCAAGACTGGGAATTGCTGGGACGGAAATGCGGTTATAACTTCACTCTTATGCCGAATGAGTCACATGCTTCAATTAGGCAGAAAGCAAGAAGGTTACTGACAGAAACTGGAAAACGAATTTACGACGAATTTACAAATGAAGCTCAAGCATCCCAATACAGAGCTTACTACAGCAAGTTTAACTATCACCTAAATGACAGGACATATTTTTTGAGCAGTTTTTCGGCAGACAAGATAAGCACTATCTTCAAAGTAAGATGCGAACTTCTAAAACTTGTACTTTATTCCAAACCGTCCAGACCTTCCAATTCTATGCGAACTTTGTAATCTCAAGGAGCGAGAAGATGTGCTACATTTCATCACAAAATGTCCAATCCTTAAAGAAATCCGCATAAACTTTTTTGGAGTTCCGGCACTTGGGTTGGAGGAAGCAATACATATATTGAATTGTGGTAGATAATGGAACTTGCTCTACAATTACACAGTCACTGCTCTTAGATACAGAAATCGCATAATCGAAGAAATTTTTTAAAGAAAATAAACAAAATAAAATATAAAAAAGAACAAATTAGCATATATCGTTTTTAACCAAACTTTCACACATCTTTGGTATTGGTCCATATACGGTTTCTGTGAAGTTTGGTAAAAATTGGACAAAGGGGCGGGGCACCTCCCATACAAAAAAAACATTCAAAACCTTATATCTCGAAAACCGCCGAATCGATTGAGTTAAAATTTGCAGACAATCTTAGGTATTGGCCCAGGAGTGTTGCTGTGAAGATTTTTCAAAATTAGACAAAGGGTGTGGCACCGCCCATACAAAAACAAAACATTACAAATCTTATATCTCAAAAACAGCCAAATCGATTGAGTTGAAACTTACAAACAATTCTACGTACTGGCTTAGGAGTGTTGCTGTAAGATTGGTCAAAATTGGACAAAAGGGCGTGGCACCGCCCATACAAAAAACATCTTCTATGGGGTGAAACTCGATTATGTTATAACTCGATAACCGCTGGGCCGATTTTCATGATTCATTTTTTGTTCGTATTGCTGTATTTCAGGTTTACGCAGAAAGAAAATTCCAGAAAATCGATTTATTCTCATTTTTCGCATTTTACGAAAGAACATTATTGTTTAAGATCTATAAGCAATACAATTTCTGTGCACGGGCAAAGGCGGGCGGGTACAGCTAGTACACATATAAGAAATATGAATTAATTAATCTGAATGTCAATCTGGTAGACGGCCTAAGGCCAAACCCTATAGACTAAGTTAAAAAAAAGCTTTGTATGAATTTTCAAATGTCAAATAAAATAGTCCATTAAACTAACTAACTAACTAACTAACTCGAAAGGTTGCAAAATACTTTTCAAATTATGCATAACATTAAAGTGGAAGATCTTTGATGTCCACATATCCTTGGCAAAATGTATCCAACGCCGATGATTTCGTTACATAGAAGGTAACAATTTTGTTGCATTTCTGCAGAATGTATTCAAACCAACCACATATTTTCATTAAGTCGACACACGATTTAATTGAATTCAATTCTCCCTTTAATATGAATATCCTGTAAAAAAACCCAACACCTCTTCCATGGTCTCAAGCAGTGATGCCATTCTGACCGGATTCCGGTCATATCTGACCGAAATCTCTTTACTCTGACCGGAGAAAATTTTGAAATCCGGCCTAACCGTTTTTTGACCGGAACGAAAAACGATTTTAACCGGAAAACTCTTTTTTGACCGGAAAAATTAAGTTGCCCTATTCTGCTCCGGGAGCAGGATAATAAATTATCTTATAGGCTAATTTCTTGACGTTTTCTTTTGCTAGAATGTTGAAGAGGAAATTAAACAATGAATTTGAATTAATTAGAGTGTGAAATTCGATAAATCTCAGATTGGAGTTTGGTGAACTACTCTTTTCAAGTGTCAGAAAATTATCCGAGAATAATTATTTAATTATGTATTTAATTATTGACACGGCCTTAGTACATGGCCTGGCCACACACATCTTCTCATGACTTTCATTTCCATTAACGATTTGGCTATACACAAAAACCAGGCGTCGTCATTGCAATGAAATAAAATTTGGCACGTTGACGTTTTTGACGTCCTCACTCTATCAACGCAAATATCAAATGAAGATTTGTATCTTCTGAAAGTGGATTTTCTGTGCATTTTCTATGCTATCTACCATTCTCCTTTATCTACTCACTCAAAATCTACCTGTGTCGCTGGACACGACGTTCATTGGAAGGCGTGTATGATCATGCACTAAAAGTGTATTTCAGAACTTAAAACATGTCATATAAACTGAAAAATTAGTTTCAATAAATTTTAAACAAACGAAATAAAAAACAAGTTCACAAACTCAAGATTCACATATTATAAAAACGTTTTCTAAACATCGATAATGCAGCGCTAACATAAAAATTCGTAAATTGTATAGGTAGGTATAGGTATTTTCTATTTTTGACCGGGTTTCAGGTCAAAATTTCTCATTTTAACTATTGACCGGATTTTTTGACCGGATTTAGAAAATAAAAATCCGGTCATTCGGTCAGATTTGACCGGATTCACTTTTTTTTAGTGGCAACACTGGTCTCAAGGGATCCAACTCATGGGTATAATTTTTCAGAATGTCACTCAACACCGTGCGTCGTGGCACCACTCCTTCGGATTCGATTCGCATTCTTTATTGATGGTGCTGCGTCTAATCTCGATTGGAATCCTTTGAATATTGTCGCCAGCCATCGCCAATGCCATCGACATGATATCATCACCAGAACCGTCGTCGTATCGAAGCATCTGACATCCGTTCGAGGTTTTATCGTCTTCTATTGAATGACGGTGTAGCAACAACAACTTTCAATTTGATCCACAACTATGGGGTGTCTTCCACCCACCCACACACCTTTCTTTATAGGAAGTGCAGTGTAACACGAAATTGCTGCAGTGGCGAACTCATCTGAATATTAATCACATGTCTCCCACAATAAGGATGCCGCGCCGTGTCACAACTACACGTTGCCACCACATTGTGGTTATGCTTTTCCTTTTGTGTGACAGAAGGTAACCATTCTAATGGTCATCGACTGGCATACCTATATCAATGCGACGAATACATCTCTGTGCGGAAAGTCAAAAGCGAGCAACTGGAATTTTGCGGTAAATCGTCCTTCGTGTATGGAGGAAGGGTGACCCAATCAATTTGATTAGATAAATATTCAAATCCGTGGACACTACAGCACTCGCATTGCCTGGGACTGACCATGCAGAAACTCCTCGTCACATTCACATCACAAAACACAATTAAACTGTCGTTTCGTTGGGCGCTGACTTAAACCATTTACTCTGTGGGGAAGTGCGGCAAGAAAATCCTTTCGTATTACAGTTGATGTGAATTGCAGATCCGGATCCAGCGAAACCTTGTTTTCTAAACGCCGAGTGGTGGTAGCCTATAAGCCAAATGAATGCGCAATTTGTCGACATCATATCTAAAGCAATCCGCGTGTGCTTGTGAAACGTGAGCCACACTCGGTCACGTTGACTTTTATCCCGGCGGATTGGATGCAAATCCAATTCCAGATGGCTGAATCACAATTGCTTGTGCACACATTCACGTGCACAGGTACATTTCCACTAAACGGGTGGGAAGTGGGAAAAAATTATGCACAGTGAGAAATTTAAGACGCATGGTAACTCTGCTCCACCAGCATCGGCTGCATTATCGTCATTCGCGTAAATATTAATAAATCATGATCTCTCTTATCCGCGCAGTCAGCGTATAAGAACACTGGCAGCAGATGCTATGATGCTGTGATACTATTTTTGATGATTAGTGGTGGCAATTTCTAAGATAAGAAGCATCAAAACAGACGATTTGATTTGTGCCTTTTTATAGCACCCTCATAGAGAAAGAAATTATATGCTAAGACATTGATAAGACAGTGAAATTAAATATTTGGAACTATTTTTGTGTCAATTATGATTGCAGGGTTAATTTGACAGTTGGATTTTTATAAACGCTCCGCTTTGAGCTTGAACCCCGAATAACACTTGATACATTTATCGATTGGAATTAGGAAAACGAACAGCACTTGACAAGTGAGCGATATATTAGGGAATTTTGTGGGGCAGCTTTTCCATATATCGAAAGGTAAAAATAGTTGCACATAATTCTTATAGTGTGAATCGACTATAGACTAAATTACACACTTAGGCATATCTTGATAGAAACCAATGAATGGGGAGTCAATACTCACCAGCTTTTTATCGACTTTATAAGTCCGCATAGGTACATAATCTAATCATGTGCGATGAATAATTCGGAATTCTGGCAAACGTATCCAGTTATGTCGCATGTCAGTCGTGACATGCAGTATTCTCTGCAACTTGAAAGTAACTCTTCCGGACTTCGCAATGCGACTTAGAAAACCTGGTTCCGGGGGTGATAGTTCGCAAGCCAGGTGTCAAAAATATGGGCACTATCTTCAACAGATAAGCCGCCGTTCATAGGGTACGAGATTTTACGCTTATTGAAGCACAGACAAAATTGGTTGGTCTTGTTAACGGAAACAAGCCTAAAACATATGTGGGCCTTGTTTAGTAGCCACTACTATGGCTAAATCTCCAAAGTCGGCAAATTAAAAAGATACTCAAGCTGTACTAAAAATGAAGAGCTAAGCAGCTTGAGCTTGATGACATTGTTCAATACTAGCGGAGCTACTACATCAGGTACAGAGGAGCAAACTGATAAAATCCTCCCTTTGGTCGATTTCGACACTCCGTACTAGGTATTTCATCCGGAAAGGTATGAATGCCAAAGGAGTAAAGTAATTTAACAGGGCGAAATTGCAGACTATACAGACGGGTTACAAACAATGGAAGATACTGGAAATGACATCTATAGGTACCATAGATACAAATCTGAAAGTGTCTATACGATTACCGTATACACGCAGTGGTTTCCAATCAGAAGTTCTGGCTGTTCTTAAGGCGGCAGAGCTAGTGCAGATGAGATCTACATCTGGAAGATATATAGCCACCTGTAATGCAAAGCCTAGTAAAAGGCGTGTGTTACGTTAGACGTCTTGCGAAATACTGACTTTATTCATAGTATAGTGTTAGTGTTATACATATGACATCTTTCTTTTTTTCAATAAACAAAAATAAAATATATATGAATGAATTTTGTAATTAACACTTAATCGGTATTCAAAAAAAAAATAATATCTAATTTAATTCACAAAAAAATAACAAATAATAATAATGTACTAATAGTGTTAGTTGAACCTATTAATTTGAAGGGTCGAACTTTGTCGGTTTTCTGATTGCCCGGCCCAGGCGTGTACGTGTAGTAGGTGAGTGAGCGCTGATAGGTGGTGGGATCCCTTGTGGTGATGGTTGGATTGTCAATGAAGTGTCTTGGTTGTTCCTTGTTGTGTCCGTTGTTTCTTCGTTTGAGGTGAATGTTTCGACAGCTGAAGATACTACACTCGGTTGAAGCGAAGCTTCCTCTTCAATAGGCGCTGAGTCTGGGACCAACTTAGTTTTCTTTAAAAGATCGTATTCCTTCTATATTTCTTGCCATTTTCCGTTTGTAAGATTACCGAACGAGGGCATTCGGTTTTTTCGATAACTTTTGCTGGCTTCCACTCGCGATGACCCGTTTTTACCATCACATTGTCGCCTATTACTGGTGGAGTTCTTGGAATAGACGTTCTATCCGAATAGTTATTTTGCTTTTCGTGCAATTTTAATAATTCTATACACCATATACTACGACTTTTGTAGAAGCTGCATGGGCGAGGAAGAGGAGGAAACTATCTCTCACCTTCTTTGTTCCTGCCCAGCTCTCTCCCGCAGAAGGAAGCTTCACCTAGGAGCCTTCTATTACAACGACTTGGGCGATCTGACAAGCATAGACATCAGAAGCCTCTTACGCTTTATAAAGAGCTCAAAATGGTTCAACTAGTAGGGAGATCATAGATCCTTCATCGTGGCATCACAATGGACCTATACTGGTCTAAGTGTGTTGGCGTTTTTAGCCGACAGCCACTTTCAACCAACCAACCAACCATACACCATGTAATGCTAAGCCGAGTAAAAGACGTGTGTTACGTTACACGTCTTGCAAAATACTGACTTTGTTCATAGTATAGTGTTAGTGTATAGTGCAGTAGTCAGGCCGTACGCGAAGAGGCATGGAATTGATGGTAAAGGGGAGGTGGATATTAAACCACCTTCATGTATCAAATAACAAAGGAAGCCGACCAGCGGTGGTCAGGTGATCGTAAAAGATCTAGAGAAATTCTCAAACTAGACAGGGAACAACTTACGAACGACACTGGTATCGGAAAGACTTGTTTTCATTACTTTTGGAGTAAATTTAAAAAAATATAAAAATCTTGAAAGCAGTTTTATTTTCGAGTCTTTCGAGATTTTTGTACTTTCTAGATTTTCCCCATTCTAGATATTAATCATTCCAGTTAACGTAATGATCCCAGTCCAAAAATCAAAACACATCAACTACAGCAATTCCAGCACATCAAGTGAATGGCTAAGAACACTCCAGGTATATGAATCTTTGAATATTCGAGATGAGAAGGAAGATCGAACTTTTAATTCAATGACTAAATGACTTGGTCTACTTACTTACTTAACAGACTTCCGAGTCATGAAAGGGCTATGCCTACGACATTACAAACACTGCAGTCTTATGGTCACTTTGCTTCCAGTTGTCGAAACCAAGCCATGACGGATACTAGAGCATTACATTAGTTGCACAGCGAATGCTGAATTAAGTACTGTGTGTTCTACCTGTATAGTCACGCTAAAATAAAAAAAAATGCACCGCAACCAGGAAAACAACTTTAGTACTAAATAAAATGACTTCCCTAGTTCTGGTTTATATACGAATACCTACATTTAAAAAAAATTAATCACAGTCAGCATACTAAGATATATTCACGAAGTTTACTACAGTAACATTTATACATGACAGAGAAATCACGTAACTAATATCACGATATTCGCGCTCAGACTAAAAATGGCACTATAACTTCTACTTGCAATCCATTACCTGTCTTTCCATTTATAAAAACAATTAAAAAAAACAAGCTGAAACTGATTGTATCTATATATTTTAATTTTGAAGTTAGCATCGGTGACGCGCGACAATCGAATTATCATTCTTGTCTTGACTATCAGACGATTAGTTTCGTTTTATTAAACGATTCTGCCAAAGTGCCAAGCCTGCCGATTGTATTTCGTGAGAAGCATTCTACAGAGTCGGATCAATTCACACAACCTTCCGGTATGAAGTTTAATTTCATTTTCATTACAATATTATTTATTTATTATTGTACGGTAAAAAAAAATTTATAAAATAATATTCCGTTACATTCAAAACATTCTGCATGTTATTGAAAATAATTGATTCTGGGTCGCTTTTCGGACCAGATTGTGAATGTGATATTTGTATTGATATTTTCTTCTTATGATGCTGTAATAGTGATTAGTTCTAGTTATTATACGCGTCTTTATGATGTTCGTTTTGTTTCGTTGAATTTATTCCACCGCGAAAAAAAGGGTGGACTCAATTGCAATTTATTTGAAAAATTCACAAGGGTAGTACATAGATTTTAACTTGTATATATGCTGCTAAGGAATTGACAAAAATTGTTACATAAATTGGAAAAAAGGCCATTTAATTGTTAATTTAGGAGAAAAAATTTACCTTGATAAAAAAAAGTGACTAAGAAATTCTACGAATTGTAAGCTCTACAAATTGGACGTTCTTTTTGCATTGCATACTAGTGTGTTAAACTTTGGGCTCCCATAAATGCCATAATTGTTAATAGAAATGTTTTGAAAATGAATCTGCAAAAATAGAGAAACAGTTTGTAAGCAGCATTATCAGGGGTAAGATCAGCGTCAATTACAATCCAATCATACTTTTTCCTCAGACAAGCAGCTCCCAAAGTTATTTATTGACTTGTCTATCATGAAATCGAAGCTGATGGTACTGGTTTCTACGAACTTGCAAAGAAAAACCTAGTCATTCTTTATTGGATTCCAGCCAACAGAAGCTGGCATCGAAACAGCTGAATCATACTGGCTAAAGTCGGAGCGACAATACCACTCGTCGGACCTGAACCCTTTATTTTTGGAAATACATCAAGAACTTGACTGAAACCGAATCTAACACCTTAAAACACCTGGGCAGAACTCCACCAGATAATACTTCTCAGGATCTCGCCCAGAAAATCCTACACTCTCATTAATCTGGACAAAAATAATTTAAGAATCCTGACATCTCCACCGAATTGGCGTCTCACCGGACATTACATGTCTCTAGAGTCACATTCGTTTCTTAACATACTCATGGAATGTGCGGCTGTCTTTTTTTTCAGAAAGAATCTGCTTGACAATAAATTCGTTACTTGAGCAGATCTTGCTTACATACCCCCAGAGAAGATCCTTACTTACTTAAGTACTAGCGTGTCTACTACGCCGATGCGACGTGCTACAGGTTGCTTTTTCTTAAATTCATAGCACATCTCAACTTTTCGCCAAATGCCGTGACTCGTTCTCAACTCTCCTGCACCGCACTTACACTATGGATTGCTTAAAAAGGAAAACTTGTTTTGGACTTTATTGCAATTTCAAAAGTGCAATAAAGTCCAAAATTACGGTTTGGACTTTTTTGCATAAGACTTTATTTCATGGCACCCTTGTTTTACTCAAATTTTCCGGTTCTTTAGATCGTAGAATACATTTTTAGTTGGAAGGTGCAGTCTTTACTGTGCCATGTACTGAACATACATGTAAATTCTGCACCCAACGCAAAACTCCAAAATGTCTCTATTTTTTAAGTCCACTGCACAGCAACGCAGTAAATTAAATTAAATAGATTTGGCAGCATTGCATTTTTATATTCAGTATTTCAGTTGTTGATTGATGCAATCGAAAAAAAGATGGATGGGAATTATTTGTTGTCTGTGCTTCCGTCTCGTATTTTTTCCGCATTACATAATAGCAACCGATTTGATTCTGCATAGGTAACTGTTTAATCTGCAGTACTACTTTCAGTGAAGAATTTAGAATTTCTTGGTTTCGTCGACTTCGTTTTGCTGCTCGCTATTCCGTGCTTAGAATTGAATCATTTATAAAAGTGCTGCCAAAACATCTTAATTAATTTTTAATTTGCAAATGTTTGTATTTATCACAGTAAAGGTAAAAAGTAGTTTTCTCAGATGACGTACAGTACAACCTCGATGGACTTAAACTTAACTTCTATTTATATGATTGGTAAACGGTAAACGCTATTTAAATCCCTCGATTTAAACATTATGGACAATGTTTAAAGGTATGTTATGAAGGGTGTACGAAGGTGGGAGGTAGGTAGTTCCAAAAACAAAAACTACTTAATAAGATAAATAAATCGAAAGTCGAAACTTCCCTAAATTGTCAAAAATCGTTATAGAAATAGCTTCTCACCGCCATTCACTTGTCAATTCATCCGCTTATTCTTCATCTTATTGCATTTATACGTTAGATCGGTTTCGTCAAACATAGTTGATGAAATATTTTATTCGCCTCTAGTCCTTTTCGCATTCTTCGCCTCTTTAATGCAGATTTAAAGCGATGATAACGTTGTCCTACTGGGGTAGCATTAGGTACGATTACTTGAAAGAACGTCGAGTTTGACAAATGTTTGTATTAATCCTTGTTTCGTTTTACCTGCGAGGAAATTTAAAGGCAATATTAATGGCGAAGTTACACATATTTTCTCGCCGCCCCATCAGTTAATTTACTAATGATATTTTAGAGTTGTTATAGCCTTCAATAAGGCAACCTATACACAAATCAACGGCCATTCAACTAACCATAAAATTCCGTATACTTCCACAGCACCATGACGATGAAATTTACTCTGACGTTACTCTGTGGACTACTCCTTCAGCTGGACACCATAAATACTCTTGATTTGAGTTTTAAGAATGTCCTGACATCATCAAGAGATATTGCGGGAGGTGTAATAAATAACGCGGGTAATTTACTACCAACACCAAAGGGTCTTTTTGAATCCGGAAAGAATGTTATCGCTGGATATCCCTTTGAATTTGTTTCCACCTCGATCAATGCCATTTGTAAGTATTCACATCTCACCCTTTAAATACCAGACAAATATTAAAACGATTCAAATCGTCTACTTGACAGGTTCAGCAGCTGTGTCCACAAACTCAATTACGCCAAAAATAACACCTGACATCAAGAAGATGCAATTCCAATTAAGGACACCTTGCAAAAAATACAGTTATCCCCTCCTCAGTGCCAACGATATGTGGAAAAGTCCTGAATTCGATAATACAAAAAAGACTGTTATCTTAGCAACTGGATGGACGACAACTGTCAACGAATCGGACACGATTTCCCTTATGGCCAAGGCGTACCACTGTCGTGGAGATGTAAACTTTATCGTAAGGAAAAATACTTGATGAACTGTTTATTCATTTAATTGTCCTTTTTCCTCAGGCAGTTGATGTTTCATCGTACGTGGACACTCTTTACACATGGTCTGCCTTGAATACCGAAGAAATCGGTGAGAATATCGCACTAGGACTTGTGCAATTGAGCGAAATAGTCCCACTGGAGAATATTCATCTCATTGGTAGGTCATCTAGTGATAACTAATTGAAATAAAAAAAATCCAACTACTGTTACTTCTCTATAACATATAGGACACAGTTTGGGAGCGCATATTGTCGGCTCTGCAGGACGTACATTCAATTACCTGACTGGCAAGCAAATACCACGCATCACCGGTCTGGATCCGGCGAAACCATGCTTCAACGAGGGCGAAAACTTGTCAGGACTACTGCGTGGCGATGCCGAGTTCATTGATATCATTCACAGCAATCCGGGTGTGTTGGGTAAGCGTGATCCCCTGGGTGATGTTGACTTCTATCCAGGTGGTTTGAGTCCGCTGCCATCGGGATGTATTTCAGTTGTGTGTGCTCACGAGCGTGCATGGATATACTACACGGAAACCGTCTATCCGGGAAATGAAAATAATTTCATGGCGGTGCGATGCAGTTCGTTGACCAGATTGAAAAACAAGAAATGTCCCGGAGGATCATTTCCGATGGGATATGCTGCACCCAAACATTTGAAGGGTAACTTTTTCCTCGATGTGAACGGCGAAGAACCGTATGGACGAGATGGCAATGCAGCTAGGGATTCAAAATATGAAAATTGTGGACTATGTCCGAATGGGAAATGAGATTAATTTTAAGCTTTAGGAGTACAGATATGATTTTTTTACAAAGAAAATAAAATATTCAAAAGTATACCATACAAAAATTTTATAAGCTTAAAATTGTGTCAAAATGGGCAAAATTTCAGTCAAACACTTAGACGCCTCTACAGTTCGGGGTGAAACGAGGCCTCAGCTAACAAGCCTCTCCAGTTAATCCGGTTATTAGCTAACTGCTTCCAGTTGCGCACTCCTAGTCGGTTGAGGTTGCCTTCGACTTGCGCGCGCCACTTAAGGCGAGGTCTTCCTCTACTGCGTTGTCCTTCTCTAGGCCGGAGTATTTGTTTCCATCCGCTCTACATGTCCTAGCCATCTTAAATGACTTACTCGCAGTTTTTTGACCAGGTTGATGTCGCTGTATAGTTCGTCGTTGAATCTCCTTCTCCAAAGCCCGTCTACGTAAACGGGACCGAACATTTTACGAAGAATCTTTCTCTCGAAGCGACCGAGGATATCTTCATCCGATTTAGATAGAGTCCAAGCTTCAGCGCCATAAAGCAGGACTGGAATGATCAAGATCTTATACAGAATCTCCTTAGTTGTTCGGGATAGGTTGTTGTTCTACTACTCAATTGCCTTCTTAGCCCAAAGAAACAGCGGTTAGTAAGAATTATTCTTCGTTTAATTTCTTCTGAGATGTTGTTGTCAGAATTTATAGCAGAGCCGAGGTAGACAAAGTCCCTCAGTACCTCAAAGTTATAGCTGTCGATCGTGACGTTTTGTGCGATTCTACGATGTTGGGTGTCCCTTCTTGTGGACAGCATATATTTGGTTTTGCCTTCCTTGACCGCTAGACCCATTTTAGCCGCTTCCGTTTCTATACTACCAAGCGTACCAGTGACATCTCGCTGTGTTCTACCATAATTAGATGCATTCTACAGATGCATTCATCGGTAATTGGACGGACTTTTGAAAGATCGTGCCTTGTGTGTTAGCCTGTGAGTTTCGGACAATTCTTTCAAGTATGATGTTGAAAAAGTCGCACGACAGCGCGTCACCTTGTCTAAATCCTCTTTTGACATCAAAGGTTTCGGTAAGGTCGTTACCAACCTTGATGCAGCAGCGAGCTTTCTCCATCGTCATCGTATACAATCGATCGAGTTTTGCAGGGATGCCAAAGCCAGTCATGGCTATGTATAGCTCGTCTTTATAGATGCTGTCACCTTGGACTCCCTGGGTTTTCTTCAAGATCTACCTCAGTGTGAACATTTGATCGACGATTGACTTGCCTGTCCTAAAACCGCACTGATAGGGGTCAATCAGATTATTTACAAAGTGTTCACGAGGTTCACACAATATGACAGATAGGATCTTGTGTTAAGGAGATTGATACCTCTGTAGTTTGCGCAGTTGAAGTCGTCTCATTTCTTGTGGACCGGGCAAACGGCGATGCTGAGATTCCATTCATCATGCATGCATTCATCTGAATGAGTTGGTGCATGCTCTTTATACCAAGTCATCTGTAGCTGCTCTAAAAAGCACGGCAGGTAGACCATCAGGCCCCACAGCTTTGTTGTTTTTTAGCTTGGATATTGCTATCCGTACTTCCCTTTGGTCAGGTGGACGGAAGTTTTGTCTATCATCGTCTATATTGAATGATACGTTACCCAAACATAATATTCACTTTGCAATATAGTAGTGAGCGTAACGTATTTTCGCTTTACAATTTATGTATGATGATGGCGAGTAGTCATAATTAACCGGAATTGTTTTCCGAACATTCTCTTAATACAGACGAGTATCATATAAAATATACCCTAGCTTGGCAATGACCTAAAATGACATCCATGAGAATGCAACTGAATGAGGAATTTAAATCTTTTTTTTTTGTTTCTATATTAAAACCTGATTTAAATCTACAAACGACATTTTTGTGGTTTGCTTTATTTTTTAGTGTTAATGCAGTTGAAGTGTTTTGCTTCTACAAAAAGTAATGAGGCAAAGAAAAAAAGTATGCAGTTGCATAGAATCCGGTGGCACATTGTTCTCCATTTCCATTCCCATCAAAACACTTCATGGATTTTAATTTTAAAATGCATTTGCAATTGTTCCACAGGGTTGATTGCATTATCTCTGTATTTATGAGAAAACAGTAGGAAATGCATTTTTGCACAGGAAATATGTGGGCTTCCCAACTATGACTAATTACCATTTTTTTCTTTTATGAAAATATTTTTAATTAAAATTTTCTATGTAGAGATGAGCAAGGGAATATCTATACTTTTTTAATACTCCAGCCACTAATCAGGCGAATTATAATAAAAAGGAGTAGGTTCCTACATAATTCAATCAATGTTGAATGTGTTAGTATAAATAAAATCAAGCTGTTCGGAGTAACTGGTCTAAAGATTAGATTATGAGAAGTGGCGAACGATTTTGTTTGCTTTAAATTATTCTACGAGTAAATAATATGAAAACCAAAAATGAAGCTGAAAATTGGCCCAATTTTATAGGACTTATCTATGTCGGAGTGGGGCAGTGGTTAGTGTGCTGGGCTACTGTGCCAGGTTCGATCCCCGAAAAACACACAAAATTAAATCTTAAGGAAAAACCACTTCGTCGCCTTTCGCGAACGTCTGACAAACATCCGAGAGTATAACTGTCTTGAAAAGGCTTCTCAATTCAGCCGTTCGGACTCGGCAAAAAATGGTAGGTCCCTTCCATTCGTCCTAAAAATAAAACTCACACAAACGAATGGTTTTGAGAAGCTAGGCATAGGGTGTCTACACGCCTGTTGCGCCAACTATTTATTTTTATTTGTATGTATAGGGTCTTGCAAAATGGTATTTCCGAACTTTGACAGGTGATTGCGGCCATATTGTTGAAGCTTCATCTGTCTAATTGGCTGCCATTTATTTAGTCGGTATTGCCAAATCAACATGAAGAGTTATAGCGTTCAAAATCTTGTCGAAATGATTAAATTGTTTTCTGAAATTGAGTCTTCTGTTCGAGCGACATTTCGAGTCGACCTATTCAGTGAACACCCATTCGTCAACGAAACCCAAGATCTGCCGAAAATATCGCCGCTGTCCGTTAGAGAGGGTAGCAGAATCCGAGGCAGTCAATTCCGCGCACACCACAACTTGGCGAATTTTGGGTCATGACTTGGTCCTTCACCCGTACAAAATTCAACCGACTAAGGACCTCAAAGTTAATGACCATAGACAACGCCGTTTGTTTGCTGGCTGGGCTCTCGAGCAGTTAGAAGTTGACTCCAACTACTGTCGAAAAAATGACATTCAGCGACGAGGCCCTTTTCTGAATGAATGTGTTCGTCAACAAGCAAAAGTGTCGAATTTGGGTCGATAAAAATCCACACGAGATCCACCAAATTGCAATGCATCCAAAGAAATCCAAATTCCACACTGTTTGGTGTAGATTTTGGACTGGCGATATCATCGGTCCATACTTCTTTGAGAACGAATTTGGCTGGGCCATCACCGTCAACAGCGAGCGCTATCATTATCCCAGTTAGACTTTTTCTTGTGGGGCTTTCTAAAGTCACAGGTCTATGCCAATAAACAATAAACCACCAACGCTCTGAAAGCCAACATAATCAATGTCATCCATTGGTCAAATTCAGGCCTGATTTATGGGCCAGAGTTGTGGAAATTTGGACGTTTCGGATACAGTTTGTTTTAGACAATTTTAAAGATAGGAAACGCTTAATGAAAAACCCTTTACATACACCTATATTTTCCTGGGCCTAGCTAGCTTCCTACGACCATATGTGTGTTAGAGTTTTTCTTTTATTTATGGGACGAATGGAAAGGACCTATTTTTTGGTAGTGCCGAAACCGAATCCGAACGGCTGAAGTGAGAAGCATTCCAAGGACTGTGGATAAACTTTAAGGTATAACGTGTGTTTCTCTGGCGGTTGAATCGGCGACTTCTTGCTCAGTAGTTCAGCGCTCACTCAAAGTTGAATGTGAATTATCTATTTAGAGAAAAGAAATTCTTCAGTCCATGCCTCTATACCAGGCTAGACCAGGTTTTTAATATTGCTCCCATATATGAAGTTCGGCCCTTAAACTTGCGCTTAACCTACTTAACTGATATGACATTCTAAACTAACATCAAATCTACAACTGTGCACAGAAGACTAGTCTCTGCTCTATACCTTTTATGCCATCTTCCTAGGCAGATGTTCCAAGAAACTTGACGATATTATTCCTCGAAATGCAACATAAAAGCTCCCTATAACCTATGCACTTCACTTCACCAACACACTTGACAACCACGGCGACATTAGTTTTTCAAAACTCCCTTGGCTACAGGTCAAGCAATATATGGGACTCGTTCGAGACATACTTATTTCAAGAGTTTTTTACTTAGTTACTTACTTACTTAGGTGACCGGGGTGGACCTGGGCCTCAACCAGTACGCTTCTGAACCAAGGCCTCAACTAACAAGCCTCTCCAGTAAGCCCGGTCCTTAGCTAACTGCCTCCAGTTGCTCAACCTAACATGGTTCAGGTCCCTTTTCACTTGCGCGCGCCACCTAAGGCGAGGTGTTCCTCTACTGCGTTGTCCCTCCGGGTTGAAATCGAAGACTCTTTGGTCCGGAGCGTTGGTGTCAATTCGCTCTATATATCCTAGCCATCTTAGTCGCGTGATAGGTACCTCTATGGCCTTTTACTAATCAATTACCTTCTTAGGCTGAAGTAACAGCGGTTGGTAAGTGTAACTCTTCGTTTTATTTCTACTGTGGTGTCATGATCAGAGTTTATAGCGGAGCCGTAGTAGACAAAGTTCCTTTAACCACCTCAAAGTTATAGCTGCCTATTGTGACGTTCTGTCCTATTCGTCGATGTTGTGCGTCCCTTCTTGTTAACAGCATGTATTTTGTTTTGCACTCATTCACCACTAAACCCATTTTTGCCGCTTCTGTGCTAATACTTGCACAGGCACCAGTGACAGCTCACTGATACATTCTGCCAAATATGTCAATGTCGTCGGCGTATGCAAGTAGTTTCATAGACTTTTGGAAAATTGTGCCCCTCAAAAAAAGTATATTTACAAACAATAAAACACGAAGATCTGGTTACTTGTTAGCAGTTTTTACAAGTTAAGCGCTGGCTAATCTTCTGCTAAAAGTATCTCAATGCAATAAAAACCAACTACCTCCTAATAGCTTAAGGGCCATTTTATTCACTTCAAGTTGAACACAACTTGGGGATTTTTATTCTCAACTTGAGAAATTGCTTTTATTCACTCGAAGTTGACTCACTCAACTTTGGATATTCCGAAGTTGAGAAAACCAAGAGTTGATCAACTTTGGATTCGCTCAACTCCCCGAAAAAGTAGAAGTTATGAAGCAAACTTGGGGTTTTATGTCAAACTTCAGATTTTTTATATTTTTTATTTCTGTGTTTGACAATTCAGTTCTGAAGTGAAGACAATAACTAATAATTAATTTTTAAAATTGAAATACAGTAAAGTGAATAATGTATCGTGCAAATTATTTTTGGGAAAATTGGCCATCGTCTTCGAGCAGCGAAGATGATGAGGAGGTAGATAATAATTTGGTACGTGAGAGGCGGCAATACAAGATGCTACCACGCGTCGGACTAGAAAAATGGGATGACCGTGATTTCATCTATCGTTTTCGTCTCTCAAAGCGGACGACAATGATGGTGCTCCAACTAATAATAAATTCGTTGCCGTGTGATGAGAGAAGGTATTATAAATCGTGATTAGAATTGATTGAATTATAAATATAGGATTGATTGAGTGATGTGGTTTTTTTTTCTTTGATAGATCGCGTGAATTGCGACCAATAACCCAGTTGCTAATCGCATTGCGTTACTATGCACTCGGCTCAATTCAATTGGCGGTTGCCGATTTCATTGGAGTGAGCATTGCAACCGTGCATAATATGTTGAAAAGAGTGTCGAGAGCGATTGCCAGTCTTGCGCCACAATTCATCCGTATGCCCGAAACCCAACCGGAACTGCTCCAAGCTGCACGTGAATTTTTCGCGAAATCAAAATTCCCTCGAGCAATTGGCGCAATTGATTGCACACATATCCGCATTCAATCACCAGGTGGAACTGATCCTGAAAATTTCAGGAATCGTAAGGGATGGTTTTCCCTGAACGTGCAAACAGTTTCTGCAGCGAATTTAAAGATAAATGATATCGTCGCTCGTTGGCAGGTAGTGCTCATTATTATGAAAATATGAATTAAATCCATTTTAAATATATATTCTTTAAAAGGGTTCTGTGCATGATCAGCGCATTTTCAATCTGTGCACTCTAAAACAACGATTCGAAAGAGGCGAATTCAAGCACTTTATCCTTATTGGTGATTCGGGCTACACTAATACGAGCTATTTAGCTACGCCTTTTCTGAATGTAAACAGCTCCGTTGAAAATTTATACAACGAATCACAGATTCGCACTCGCAATTGCGTCGAGCGTTCGTACGGCTTTTGGAAAAGGCGATTTCCAGTGCTGGCCACCGGCTTAAAGTGCAGAGTGGAAACTGTACAATCAATCATCATCGCTTGTGCGGTCCTCCACAACATAGCCATCGACGAGAATGATTCGCAACCACCACCGGAAGTAGCAGGATTCGCCGATATGCTGGCGGCCACATATGTTCCGTCGGCTACGATGTTGCAAGCAACATCGGCAACCGCTGACCACGTCCGCTCTCGATTGGTTCGCACTTACTTCCAGTCAATTTTAGATGCTGCTGAAAACAGTTCAGTGAATGTAAATGAGTTAGAATAATAAACAGACTAATTTGTATTGTTAAGTTATTATAATATGTTTATTAAATATTATGTTATTAGATGTTACATAAACTTATATGGTTTTCCATTGAGACAAAATATCAATATTTTTTTGATCCGGATCACTTTTTGCAGATTTCGATATTTTTTTAGATTTACGCACACTCCTAATAATACCAATATACCTTGCACAGCTGTTTTTCGTCATTCAGAATTTGTTTTTAAAACAAAATTACGAAAAGCATCGTGAAAAGCAATTATCCAGAACAAAACCGTAAATAATGGACATGTAATTCATTTTGGAGCAATTACTATCATCTTCGTCATCTTCTTCTTCTTCATCGTCTATGGATTTCGATTCTTCGTCGATATAATTATCCATATTAAGTTCGAATGTTTTCATCGACAAACGAAAACAATTTGCCCAGCTGATGTACTGTCTAATAACGCACTAATAACAACTTATACATTTGCAAAAGCAGATCAATCTGCTTTCATGTTATATGTGCCACCATCTGAGATCTGAAATTCAAATCTGATCTGCCCAATGGAAAATAACGTTAAAATACAATTGTAATTAATTGTAATTTGGTCTCAATTTTGTAGGTGTATGAAATAGAGAATTCCTATGATTGCGTTGCAACGTGCTTCTTCATAGACTGCGCCAACAACAGTCAAATTCATTGAAACCATTTACAAGTAACAAGTAACCCCACACACAGACACATTATTTTCTTTTTTGATCTATCAGTTTTATTTTTTATAATTTAAACGTTACAATTCGAATTTAAAAATTGTACAAACAATTGTGGCACCTTATCCAAGGTGCTGCTCGTTGAATGCATTTTGATGTAGTTAATAAATTGCCTACGCATTCGGTTCAGTTGAATTGCGTTAACATTGCTCGGTAGGTCAGCTTTAATGGCACTTCCTTGTACTGGGAGCGGACCGAGAATGCCTATCTTACGAGATGACATAACATCAGCAACAATTTCTTGGGTAATTACATTTCAAAAAGATAGTTGGTTGCACAAACCGGGGCCTGAAGGTTAAAGAAATTTGATTCATGAAAATTAGAAAATAATTTGGAATATCATAGCACATATTGTTCATAGATTGAAGTATAATTTCAACTGTTTTGTGCTTATCCATCCCATTTAATTTGTATATTATATTATACATGGAATTTTGTTTGTAAATAAAAACATTGAAAGAAGAAACTTACGTTTTGTGTACTCATGTTTGGCGGCAGCAGGGTTGATTCAAAGAGCGCACTCTAGATGCCTTCGCAATCGAGTTGATCTAGTGAAGGCGAATGCATGATTTCATTACTTCCACCATTTGTAGTTGACGATAGTGTCGCGGAAGACGAATCGTTGTATGTCATCGTGATGAGTTCTACGACGAGAGATAACTATTGCTGATAACAGGTCTATCGTCAGACTGCTGGTATTGCCGTCCGTATAGCGACATGATTCATAGTTTCTTCGGTTTCACGGAAAGACTGGTTGAGGAGAGCGTGGTTTCGGCTTGTCGTTTGATGGCACTACTGCCACCAAAACAACCACTCTGTGTGAGAGCGTTAAACGATAGTGAGAGCTTTGTAGCCGGACGTGTGCTCTTTGAATCAATTGTCGCGATTTCCTTTGACTATGGAAAGTAACGATATAAATTTTTTATCTTTTTTCGAGTTTCAAAGAAATATAAAAAGCTTACCTTGGCAGTGGATTCGTCTTTGTAGCGTTTCTTGGAATTCTTCAAACGCTCAATCTCTTCGGCTAGATTGAGTTTGGCCAACTCTATTAGTTCTTAACTTCGACCAGCTTATTTTCGAGCAGCTTCAGTTCGTCTTTATGCGTTGGAATGTCTTTCTCGAGTCGTTGGACTTTATCAATCACTGGACGCAGTTGTATCAGTGTTTCGTATTTCTTTTGTTCAGCCTTTAGCAGTTTCTCTGTTCGATTTATGTTCTCCGGGAGGCGATGGATTTCGTCTGAGTTCTGTGGTGAGTATCGACGCCTAAGAAACTATGGTTTAGTCAAAGAAACTCGCTGGCTTTGGGATACTTACCTCGCCTTCAGATATTGTTCTTCCAAATCAACCAATATGACCAATTCTACGCAAAGTTTACGCATCTTTTCAGCCCTGTCGCCAGTACTCTTTTGTTTGTCCTTTTTCTCGTTGCGGAAGCCACTGAATTTACGAATTTTTTTGACATTTTAATGTCGACGCCTACTTACTTGCACAAATATAAACAAAAACACACGATGTGCACACGATAATACAAAATATGACAAAAATGTTTTTTTCTGATGTGCCTAATGGAAAATAACAAAAATGCACACGATTGAAATTACGCGCGAATACAAATCTAAGGTTGAACTGACATATTATGTGTCATCTGTCACAAATATCCCAGGGATATTTTACAAACTGCTGGTAGGCCAACTTTAGGATTTCAACTTCGGAGTTGCAAATTAATGTAGTGAATAAAAGCAATTTTCAACTTGCCGTTCAACTCTCGATTTAAGATCAACTTCGGAGTTGGCTAACTTTGGAGTTTTCGGCAAGTTGAACAATAGTGAATAAAATGGCCCTAAGTTGTCTTGAAATGAAACCACAAACTTGCACAAATTGAAAAACAAATGTAATTTCCTCTTCCGCAATACCAAGTTGCCACTACTTGCCAATAGAAGTAGGTGTCCTTCAATGAAAATCTCGAAAAAAAAATAAGTATAACTTTTCACATCGATATCAAAGTCTATCCCGACTTTGTCAGAGCATTCTTCGAAGCATCACTGATTTGCGGAAAAGTAAGACAACCACATCGTCAGGCCAATTCATATAGCAAAACCTTCTCAATGCGATGTCAAGAGTAACTTTCTCCATCGTCTTACCATCAATTTGCCCGCAAATAAAGTCATTTCATTGCATTACAGGATCTACTGAGATGGACAAAGCAATTTTCTAACCATCCTCACTCCATATCCTTATAGTGGCATTGCAGTATTTTCTTATTTTGCACAATACCACTTCGCAATGAATACTTTATGGCCAAAGTGGTGCTTTCGCTGTGTGCATGGTATAGACAGATTTCGATTAAAATAAATAATATCGATAGAATTGGAGAAATAAGTGCTCCGGCGAATCGGAAATTAGTTATTACGATGTGCGGCGAGGCACTTGCGCCACTTCTCAGCCAGTCGATGGGTGATTTAAATTGTGACAGGAAAAACCACAGAAAGGAACATGTTCTGTATACTTCTGATGTATCGAATACAAGGGGGCTTAAGGAACATTTGCGGAACTTACCGTTCGCAAAGTGCGCCACATTCGAAATGATTTATTGTGAAGGATATGCTCTGATTGGTGTAAGAAAGACTTATATTGGCTTATGGCTTGCTGCCTATTTGCTGTTCAATTTCACATGATATCCGCATTCATGCTTTGACTGAAGAGTGGACTTTGTACATTCTTTATTAAGGGTTATTTAGCCAGATTATCTTGTTTACTTATGTCCCTTGCATGGCTTCACGTTAACTACAGCCAATGTTCCACTTCAATGTTAAATACTCGGAAAGTAAGACAAAACCCACATTACAAATATGTAGGTACCCCAAAAGAGTCCTTCCTTCTCCGACTCAATCAAAATTGTAGACTAAATAATTGCAATTCACCTTGCCTCTCCTTTTGTGAGCCGCATGTCAATAATTCTAAGAAGAAAAGTCTCATTAAATACGATCGGATGATGTTGTGAAACATTCCATAGGCAACTCACAGATACACCGGGGACCATATAAACCAATTAGTTAAACAAACACGTATACGTATGCAAATAGGTATCCGGATTGCCCTTTGTTATTGCTTGATATTCTATTAAGTTCCTTCAAATCCAATGGGAGCCATCCGATATGGCTACGCTTCCTCTCCCCCTCTCCCTTTCCATCTAATACAATTAATTGTGAAAGTAAATGTCCTTGTTTGTGTCAATCAAAAGTGTAACGCCAATTCCTATGGCTTCCAAGCTGTGCCAAACTGTAATTTGCTTTATAACAAAAGCAATATTTAACACCGGGAGCTACGTCGACAGCAGCTACTGTCCAAACTTGTCCCAAATCCAATTATTTTTCATGCATTTCATGTGCCATTTTGTGAGGAGAAGGTCTGAGTGGCGATGCCCTGAAGGTGACAGCGAGGAATAAAGAGTTACCTCGTATATTTAATATTTTCGATCAATAATTTACAATAAAAAAAAATCCAATTATTAAAACTGGGGTAGATCGTATGCGTGTTGTTTTCCGGAAAAAAACTTTTTTTTTTTTCCTATTTTATAAATTTATGAGCTTGATTTTTGGGGCGTCCTTTTTACCTTCTACCCTTACGATGAGTACGACATGCGACCAAATGAATATTTATTCGGTAATGGAATAAACTGTCGTTTCCGTTGTGAATAAATATTCATTTTTCTTCTAGGACATAAATCTGTCGCATATATTTACACCTTTTGGTCGAAATTGATTGCCCAAATATTTACCTACTGTTCGTCTTGATTTAATGTTTACATTAGTTGGAGACATTGACAAATAAGTTTTGATGCCACGTGTGTTGCGAGAGTCTCTGATTTATTGCTACTAGTATCTTAACAATTTAAGTGATTCAATAAGGAAACAAAAAAAATGCTCTTTGTGTGACAGAAGACCATAATGTCTTTAACAGAAAAATATTGGATTTAGCGTGAGAAAAATGTTGTCCGAAACTGTTTTACTTCTTGTTTTATCACACGATTTTCTTTAGGTAGAGCAGTATCGTAAGAAATTAAAAAATAATCGATTGTTTTTCTCTGCAAATTTAGTTCTCTTTTGACATTAGTTCAAATTGAATTCATAGAAGTAGTTTGTATTTGCATCGAGTTCTTTTAAATAAAATTTAAATTAGATACCTACAAACAAAGCTGCGCCATTCTGTTCTCAAAGTTTTCACTAGCTCGTGCTTCATTAAACAGACCTAATAGATTTGTTCCTTTATTTTTGTAGTAAAAATGGCGAATACTGTCAAAATTACAGTTGTGGGGATTAATTCTCTATCGAGAGAGAGAAACTTACGAAAAAGTTAGGGAACGCTTTTAAAGTAATCTATGAAGAATGACAGATTCATTTTGTTTTTCCATAAATTGCAGTATGTGGTGCCTCGTGCGACCATTTTATTTGACAGTAATAAATAATTGCAGTGCTAAAATGTCTGATAAACGCGAAGAATTTGCAAATTTACATATTAGGGCTGATCATCTTGCGACGAAAGTGATTCGGAATTAATCGAATTTCTTTTTTATGAAATCATAACACAAATGCGAATAGGAATTGCACGCCTATGACAAATAGGACAACGAATTTCAAATCATCTGTCAATTTATTAACAAGTGAAAACACACTATTTTGTTCAATTCGAATGTCGTCTTCGGTTGGTCGTCCAGAACCGTCAAGAAGAACTCTCCGCGATTCTGAATTCAAATCCAGAAGCAAATTGCTCTTCTTTTCAGGAGACGAACTGTCAGTTGAGTGCCAATCGAACGCTTTCAAAAGCTTTCGGATTGCTTCCGGACGGTTCTGGACGACCAATCGAAAACGGCATAAGGCCGTGTGTCAATTGGCTTAGTAATTATTCTCGGATAATTTTCTGACACTATCGTGATGAAGGACGAATTTTCAGCTGTCAAAAAATGATCATGTTCCGGAAGCGAGAGAATAAATTATCCTAGGCTAATATTTTGGCGTTTTCTTTTGTTTGATTTTTGCTAGAATGTTGAAGAGGAAATAAAACACTGAATTTCAATTAATTAATATCGTAAAATTCAATAGATCACTGTTTAAAGGTTAGAGTTTGGTGAACTTATCTTTCAATACTTTCATAAGTGTTAGACAATTATTCGAGGATAATTATTTAGCCCAATTGACACTGGGCCTTAATACCAAAAACTAGTACGATTCTCAGTTAAATGACAGAGGCGCTCTCATTTACGAATTAAGAAACTTTCGAGCTAAGAAACGAGTAAGGTTAGGTAAGTTAGGTTAGGTAAGGTGGCTGTCCCGAAAAGGGGACACACTTAGACCATAATTAATTGGTCCATTGTGATACCACGAAAAGGGGGGGAGGGGGAAGTGGCCAGAAAATTTCTATGTGCCGGGCGTTACAGTGGGAATACCATTGCTATTTGCGAAATCTTGTGTCTTACCTCGTATAGAGGTTTATTTGGTGGAGGTTTTCCGGTGAGAAAGGGCGAGGGGTGACCGAAACAGTCTAACCCCCCGTCTGTTGCCCCTAGCGGGGTCCTCGAATTGTCTCTAGACCATGTTGTTTTGTGTAGTCAGCTTTTCCCGTTTACGGTTAGTCTTCGGTGAGAGCAAGAGGGGTGACCGAAGCAGTCTAACCCCCAGCTGGTGACCTCTGACAGTCCGTTAGTGAGGAGGGTGGCTGGTGTTGTTCAGGTAGGAAAGACTGCGGCAGTAGAGAGTGACGAAGGGTGACCGAAACAGTCTAACCCCCCGCCTATCCCCACCGACGGAGTCTGAAAGTTCTACGTGTGAGGGTGAAATTTGGCTGACGTGTTCATCCCTTCCCGTTGGCAGTTAGTCTTCAGAAACCAGACGGAGGCTGACCGAAACAGTCTAAACCCCCGTTGGTAGCCTCTGACAGTCCGTTAGTAGGGAGGGTGGCTGGTACAGGTCAGATAGGAAGACTGCGACAGGAGAGAACGACGAGGGGTGACCGAAACAGTCTAACTCCCCCACCTGTCCCTCTGACGGAGTCTGAAAGTTCGACGTGCGAGGGTGTAATTGACTGACGTGGTGAGCTCTTCCCGTTAGCGGTTAGTCTTCAGAAAAACAGTCAGAGGGTGACCGAAACAGTCTAACCCCCCGCTGGTAGCCTCTGACAGTCCGTTAATAATGAGGGTGGCTGGTACGGTCAGATAGGGAGACTGCGGCTGGAGAGAACGACGAGGGGTGACCGAAACAGTCTAACTCCCCCGCCTATCCCTCTGACGGAGTCTGAAAGTTCGACGTGCGAAGGTGAAATTGACTGACGTGGCGAGCTCTTCCCGTTGGCAGTTAGTCTTCAGAAACCAGACAGAGGGTGACCGAAACAGTCTAACCCCCCGCCGGTAGCCTCTGACAGTCCGTTAATAAGGAGGGTGGCTGGTATATGTCAGGTAGGAAGACTGCGGCAGGAGAGAACGACGAGGGGTGACCGAAGCAGTCCAACTCCCTCGCCTATCCTTTCTGACGGAGTCTGAAAGTTCGACGTGCGAAGGTGTAGTTTACTGACTACAGTAGTCAGCTCTTTCCGTTGGCGGTTTGGTCTACATATGCAGACAAGAAAGAAAATGGGTGAGTTGCGTGTTGATATTTTAGTGAAGCCAATTCGACTTTGTAACAAACTTGCTGATACAGCAAATATCGGTGCTGGACAGATCGCTCAGGTCCTCAAAGAAATAAGCCCCTAAGGTAGTCATGCGTAAGGTGGCAAGAGCTGGGCAGGAACAGAGGAGGTGGACGGTGGTCTCCTCTTCCTCCTCGTCCATGCAGCTTCTGCAGAAATCGTTATAGGGTACTCCCATTCTGCGGGCATGTCTACCTATCAGACAGTGTCCTGTTAGTATTCCTACGACGGAGCTAATTTTGCTTCTATTAATACAAAGGAGTTTTTTAGTTCTTTTGGCGTCTAGTTTTGGCCAAATTTGTCTGGATGTTATGCAGGTACTAATACTGCTCCATCTATTGTTGGTGATTTTTAATGCTTCCTCGAGGAGCAGGGTTTTTACTGATTGCAGTGGAGCGTGCGGTTCTTCGCTGGTATCAGTTATATGAAGGCCGCTGCCTTGTCTGGCTAATTCATCCGCCTTGCAGTTGCCAGGAATGTCACTGTGACCTGGAACCCAGCACAGGGTGACTGAACATCTATCCGCAATCTCGTTAAGAGATTCCCGGCATTGTTTTACCAACTTTGATCTGGTTGTTGGTGTATTCAAGGCTTTTATGGCTGCCTGACTGTCTATATAAAAAGTGATAGCTTTCCCATCTATCTCGTATAAGGCAAGTCGGCATGCTGCTTCGCGAATGGCCATAATTTCCGCCTGAAAAACGCTACAGTGGTCGGGGAGGCGTAAGGCGAGGTTGAGGACAGGTGATCGGGAGAAGACTCCCACACCCGTGCCTTCCGACATTTTAGATCCATCTGTATAGATTTCGATTGCGGAGTTGCTGCTTAAGTTGCCGTTCTCCCATTCGGATCGATTTGGGATTTTTGTGTTGTACTTTATATTAAAGTCTTCGAAAGGAATTAAATAGTCCGTTTTGTTCGGAATTGTATTGGGTAGGATGCTCATATGACCAACCGGAGAGTTGGTCCATTTTTGAGACTCTCTGAGTCTAAGAGCCGCTGTAGACGCAACTAGTTTCCCGTAGATGTCGACAGGAAGAAGATGCAATATTGTGTCTAAAGCGGCCGTGGGGGTGGACCTAAGGGCCCCTGTGATGCATATGCTTGCGGATCTTTGTATGCGTTCTATGGATTTAATGTTGCATTTTTTCTCTAGCGCTGGCCACCAGACCAGACCATGATACCGTAAAGTAAAATTGGTCTGACTACCGCTGTGTAGAGCCAGTTTGTTACTTTAGGTTGTAGACCCCATCTAGGGCCTAAAGCTCTTTTGCAAGCATTCATGGCTATTGTGGCCTTTTTTGCACGTTCCTGGATATTTAGCTTCCAGCTAAGTTTACTGTCTATAATTAAACCTAAATATTTGGCGTGTTTTGTGAATTTTAGCTCTTGGTCTCTAAGTTTAGGTGGAGCTATATTAGGGATTTTGTATTTCTTTGTGAAGAGTATTAGTTCTGTCTTGGAGGGGTTGACATCGAGTCCAACCGTATCCGTCCATTTTACTAGTTTTTTAAGAAACGAGTAAACATACGTAAGATTAAACAAATTCGTAAAATTGAAAAGTAAAGGAACAGTCGTTTGCAAGATCTTCCACGATATCCACGAAGCTAATTTTGGTGGGAAAAACATTTGTTGTGCTCTATTCTTGACAGCCAGTTTCTACTGTACATTTTTATTGGATATTTTGTAGAAAAAGTCGTTCTATGCAAACTCAAAATATGTGACCTCGTAAAGTTAATTCTCGGTCCACCATTTTCGGATAAATGCCAAAAAAGAAACTTTGTTTTTGAGAAATGTGGAGTGGATTCCATTCGAAGCAATCTGTCGAGGGTATATGTATCAAATTTTCGTCGCTTTAGGCGGCTCTCAGATTGAGGCAACAAGCAATAAGCAACTAAGCAACTAGCAACTGTCAAAAAGCAATAATTTTATTTTAACCTATTCTCACATCGAAGCAGCAGATTGTCTGAAATTTCTAGCTATCAGGGATATTTCTCAAAACTTTATAGAACGTAGTATGCCCAAATGTGTCAATAATCACAAATGTTGCTACTAGGAAGCAATATTATGTTGCTTTTCAACATGCGCTGTGTATCGCTAGCGATAATAATTGAAGCAATCAGCAACATTTTTCGTTCAAGCGATATTGAGTTGCTTTGATGTGAGACCTCTAATTTAATGGAATGTAAAATAACTGTGAGCGATAATATTGCGTATTTCATATAGCCAGTTGCTTATTGATTGTTGCCTCAATGTGAGAGCCGACTTATGAAAACACTGATCAACTTGTTAAAAAATTTGCGTAAGCTGTTGGCAATCACGGACGAATACGTATGAAAACTTACTTTCAGATCAGCTTCTTGGGGACATTTCTAGGATTAAAATGTATAACAAATTACAGTGCAGAACTCCTATCTCTTGCGCTGTTGAAGTGTTATAGGTTAACCTTTCGAATTTGTGGTGATGAGTTATAATCATCCTTGGGTCAGACTGAACTTCAACGCGCAGTCGATCGGTTTGTAGCCGTTTGTGTTGAAGAGGTGGAGAAGTTTAAGTATCTCGGGGTCTTATTCACGAGTGATGTAAGGAACAATGCTGAGTTTTCCTGTAGGATTGGTCAGGCAGAATCAATTTTGAGACAGCTTGGTCATTCTATTATTAGGAGGACTGAACTTGGTGTCAAAGTTAAGTTGTAAGTCTTTAATTCGGTGTTTGTTCCAGCCCTTGAGGTTTGGGTAATGACCTAAAGAATAAGATCGCGGATACAAGCTGCCGACTTGAGATACATACCTCCGTTGTTTTGCTGGTGTGACCCGTAGGGATCGGATAAGAAACATCAGAATACGTGAGAAATTCAATGTCAAGCAACTACTTCTCCGGGCGAAGCGGTCCATGCTTCGGTGGTCTTGTCATATTAAACGCATGTCTCGAATCCATTCAGGCGTCCCTAGAGGATGGTTAGATGATCTACTCACTCCTATACAAGATATATTCATAAAATTTAATACGCTGAATTTAGTTTTCCTTTAAATCGATAGAGATAGGTATTCAAATTCAGAGAAGTTAAGCTGTACACCTCGGCGCCCTCGTTCAACAAAATTGGAGTGCGCAACTGGAAGCAGTTAGGGGCTTGTTAGTTGAGGACCTCTCTTCACACCAAACTGTAGAGCCTCCAAACCACGTAAGTATAAATAAAATGAATTTCACAAGAAATAAATGACAATTTCTTATTTAAAAAACTGTTTTTAAATGAAGAATTTGAATATTCGACAATCATAAAGTTTTGAAACAATTCAATTCTGGACTAGATTTACCAGATACTTCTTCGTAAGCAAACTACCTAATAAAACTTCTAACGTGATCCTGATCGGTCTACGCCAGTAAAAACTCTCGTAGGTATATACAGCGTCAGCAAGCTATCAGACTTATAGTGTTTGTAATTGAAACACCCTCCAAATATTCAGAATTTTTCTATTTAAAGAAATTCGATAAAGCAATTCTGAATAATGGTATAAGCCATAGAGGCTTTGCTTTTTTTGTTGCTACTTTTCATATCGTTTCTACAAATATATACATACCTTGAACCTATTTCAATCAATGATATAATGGCTTCATCCATGCAATTGCCTACAAGAAACCCTCAAAATTGTTTCAAATATCGTATATATCCCAAAGACATTTATGACAGCAATACTAGAACGTGTACAAATCTTACAAAATAACCATTCCATATCACTCACATCATTAATTCGATCGTCAAATATTTTCCAGACTAATCCAAAACAAACACTTCAGTTGACTGACATCCTTAAATACCATCGAAATGACGTCTCGTCTATTCAAACGGAACTCTTGTAAACAATTTAATTACGCCAAATGAACGCAGACACCCACTAGCTGGGCGCATCAAAAAACAAAAGACCCATTTAACCAAAAAACAAATTCCAATAGTCCAACAAAGACGACATCCTTTCTGCACTAAATGGCTTTGACATACTTACGAGATATGTATACACTCGCTATCTACACCAAAGTAAATTCCACCTACTAAACATATTCGCATAGATATTCCACTTCATCTCCCTAAGCATCAAAGTAAATTATATTCAAATAATAAAAAAAAACACCAGACTCCATCCTTCCCCGTATACACAACCGTTAAGGGCTTCTTCACTCTGATTACACACAGAAAAAACGAGAAAGCTTCTAAGGAAAAAATTACAACAAAAAAGTGCCAACGAAAATGGCGTACACAAAGGATATACATAATTTTTTTTAACTTTATTTACATTTCCATGAGACTTATCCTAGACAGGATAGTGTAGGAGCGCAGCAATAAATTATAATTAACTTTTCTTCGTCCTGATTAAATAAAGTTTTTCTGGCATTCATATAGCAGAGAGAATTTGAAAAATCACAATAAAACTAATTCCGACGGGACAACAATACTTTGTTCGCAATAATCCCATAATGAACGGACAGTCTGTATCCAATTAGACTAAGTGTAGGTACCTGCTGTCTCAAGAGTTATAATGGCGGGTATTATGATAATGATACACATAAGGCGGTGTTACAAAAAAAAATTAAGAAAAAAAAAATTAAAATTAAGTTGCACTTTATCGGTGAAATCACTCAATAGATACATACCCTTCGCATAACGCGTATGGAAAATGATGACGACTTCATTCTAACACTTTTTGCAACTGCAGTAAGGTAACTTTCGAACGTTCTAGAATTTTGCTTATTTAAACCGTTATTCACAAGAGGAACGTATGGATAAGTAGGCTTAACAGTGAGCACAAAGTTTAAAAAAAAAAACCTCCCAACAGGTGGTTTTCGATTTATGTGTGACAATTCCGCACAAAGGCTACACAACGGTCCAGAAAGTGCTACGAATTAATTTTTTTTATTTTCTCTGCACACTGTAGATGTGTATCTGGGGATTGTGGAAGTACAAAGTATGTACCTTGGATGGAGAAACTAACAAAGGCTTAGTTATCCTTTTTTTTCGCACGCTTTACGCACTTTTCCAACTATAAACCACCGACCGACGCGACGCCAATTGCATTTAAAAAAAAAAATACTATGCTCATTCAATAAATATGGACGGCAATTTGCAAGGTTTTTTTCGAAGCACACTACTTAAAATTCGAAAAGATCCTTCTACAGGATGCACAAACACACGAAACTGTCAATGGCTAATGAAGCACTACCGAGGAGAACAACCGCTTGCGTTCGACCGATTCTGAATGAGGGCGGTAACTGATAGCTTCCAAAAATATTCCCGAGAATCCTGTTTGTGCTATGTACCATCGACACACCATACAGTCTACCGATGTATATTCGTGTCCTTCTGACCTTTTCCCAATAGAAAATCTATATTGTTGTTGTGAGCAGTGTTTTTTTTTTTTCGATGTGTATTTTTTCGCACGAGAGAGTCCTGAAATCCTGTATGTCACTATAGTAATTGCAATATCCTTTCCTTGTACAGCTAGAGCATAGAAGAAGAACTCTCCTCAACAACAACAAGTTGTAGTTTTGGTGATAGAAAGAGATGCAATGACTGAAAGTCTGAGGTAGAGAGATGAAACGCGAGAGATGCGTGCAAAATCTTTCACATATTGCTCGTCGTCACTTGTGGCTTTTCGTATTGACTGATAGGTAGATCCTTTTTGCTGAAGCTGTTACTATATATATGTGCGTAGATTGAAATCACAAGAGCGCAAGTAACAAGTCGGCAAATTCTGCTGAACGCATACAGCGACTTCATTAATAACAAAAGCAACAGAGAGAAGAGCTTTTGTGTATGCTCGTAAGAAAAGTTTATTTTTTTTTTTTTTGCAAACACAAATGTATAAAGGAACAGGAAGCGTTCCAACAGGTATCTTTCAAATAGACAGACGATTGTGTAATTGTGCATGTGGGATGGCAGTCTCTCCAGGACAAGTCGGTGAGAGTCTGACAAATTGGTTTGGATTTTGCTTGGCTTGCTCTCGGAAGTGGTGTAGGGTATGGTTTGATTAGTTTGGCCTTAAGTTTTACACCAAAAAAAAAATGGAAACTAAGAGAAGAACATTATAAGAAAATATGGTTAGTGAATATGTGTGACTGGAAAGTGAACGATTTTTGAATTTTACATAATTACTTAACGGGCTTCGGACTCACGAAACACTGGTGCCTTCAATCCTCTGTAATTTCAGACATTATGGCTCTGGCATCCATGACGGTCCCATTTTTGAAATGGAGATTCGGGTTTCCTATAAGCCTGTGACTTGATCTTTTTGGATTTGAACATTATATTGTGGATCTCTTGATAGTGCCTCTCTTTTCGACACATACGCTGTGCAGTATCTAATTCAGAAAGAGATTGGAATAGTCTAATAAAATCGTATCTCGTTCCTTCACCGGGTATACATTTGTCATAGTTTGGAAGAGCTACTTTCAAATATCACTATACTTCGCTCGACGCAGTTGAATTAGTTTTGCCGTGATAGAACTCCTCCTGAATGACTGAGAGGTCCCTCTCACTCAAGGAATACACAATGGCTGTCTTTCTTGATATAGAGGGGGACTTTAACAATATTGATCGATTATTCAAGCCTTAGGTAGGTAGGTAGGTAATTGGGTGCTCTTGTTTCGGTTTCCACAGCTTCACATAGACCATCAGTTGGGCCCATTGTGTCCAGTCACGTGAACCTTCCATTGCATACCGGTTGTGGCCTACGGGGATGACGAGACGTCGCCTTACTCGCTTCGGGAAAGTATCCTCAACAGTTTCCAACATCCTGCACCGATAGTTGTGGTCTTAAAGTCAACACGACGAAAACGGAGTTAGTCTTATTCACTAGGAAGGTTAAGCTACCCGTTGTCACTCCCCCAAAGGAACTCCACTCGAGTTCATTAGCAGCGTTATGGGGTTAATACTGGACAGGAAGCTTTTATGGAGAGAAAATATTGCCGAACGCGCTAGGAAATCTCCAGTGACTCTATACTTTAGGCTTTCGGCTCTAGATGGGGCCTTCAACCCAATATAATTCATTGGCTTTATACTGCGGTTATAAGACCGATTATTCTATACGGCATTGTGGTGTGGTGGCTAGCCTTGGACAAAAGTTCCAATCTAAAGGTATTAGAGAAAACTCATCGCTTGTCATGCTTGTGCATCACGGGCGCTTGGGGACATCTCGAACCGCCGCTCTATAAAAACCATGCCTAAATTACTTCAGCAAGTTTCAGCATGGAAACACCAATCCAGCTGTGGATACAAAGATATCCAAAGACTGAAGAAGCTGTAGAGATGAAGAGGAGGATGAGTCCATCACTCACTTTCTTTGGTTTTGAAAATGATTTTGGGCAGATGATTGTCGTCATAAGTTGCCCTCTGGAAAACCGTCCACTCGTCTCGATAATAAATCAAAATTATTCACTACTTCTAGTGAAAAGCCTATGGACTGAAATTGTGGAGTGAGTTATGGTTTACTGGTGCCAATGCTTGCACTGCTTCAAACTTGTAGGACTCAGGACCAAGATCTTTTTAAAAAGGTTTCCAAATAGTGGACTTACAAATAAGCATTTCCATCAAAGGTTGTCTTTTTGGCGACTCTATGCTCTACAGTGGCAATATTTTCTTCAAAACGAATAGTTCTTATAGTCTGGTTGGATGTCAAACAAGGATGATGATGATGAGTACAAAAATTATCGATGACCTATAGAATTGTGCGTTCATTTGACACTATGGGATATAAATGAGGGGACGCGCTGCGTGTAAAATTTTGGAATTTAGCTCTTTTTTAAGTTATTCGCTTTAATAGTTAGATATAAAGTATTGTACATTTTTTCATGATTATTTCCCATAGTAGACAATCACAATTCAAAAATCTAACCGGTCAATGAACAAAATTGACAAAATTTTCGAAAACAAATCCAACAATGTCTCTGAGAAGGTGAAATTGATTCTTCTTTAACGTTCTCTAATTCTAAGTACCTACAAACTCGGTAGTTCTATTTATTGCTATTAAAAGATTTTATTTACCTAAGTTTTCAACGAAGTTCCGCAAAGAATGTTCTTTTTATCAAAAAAAAAAGTTCAATCTCATTCCGCCCAAGCCAATTTAGGGTCGTTCTACACTAATTCAACAAAAAAAAATCTCCAATAATTACTTTTGATTAATTTGGAACAAACAAATAAATATTGTAGAAAGCTAGCAATTTTGAAAAACACTCAAAACTGAGCCACCTGTAAAATAATTAATTCTTGAAGTAAAAAATGTTACGTATACGCCCTACGTTCAGTTGAAACATTTTTCTATTCGTACATCGATTTAAGACCCATGAATTTGGTACAAATGTATCGATGGTATTGAAAACTTCGTGTTTTATTTTGGCAGCAATTTCAGTGTTAAAAGTTTTGTTATCTAAAGGGTGTCCCATAATTCACGCGAAATATAATTTTGATAGAAAATACAGATTTTTAATTGAAAAGCTTACATTTTTATTGATTCATAGAGTATACAGATTGGGGCTTTGTATGGAATAGCACATCGGATAAATTACAGCCACGGCTTTGCTCGCAAGTACGTACTCCTTTATTGAAATTTTCTATGACAGTTTCGCATAAATGTGGCTGAATTTCATTAATACACCTCTCAATTTCCTCTTTCAAGGCGTTGCTGGTCGTGGGTTGTTTTGACTTCAAAAAACTCCAAAGAAAAAAGTCCAATGGCGTTAAATCGCAAGATCTGGTTTCTGGATGGCCAATTCTGATCGCAAAAACGGCCGGACTGATCATGCAGTAATTAAATTGTTTCTCCGGCTGTATGGCATGTTGAAACCACATGTTGGTCACATCCATATCTTGTAATTTAGACACTAAAAACTGGGTTATCATGTCACGATAACGGACACCATTAATTGTTACTGCCTGTCCAGCCGCATTTTCGAAGAAGAATGGTCCGATAATGCCTCCAGCCAATTTTGAGGATTAACGAAGCTATCAAGATGAAAATGAGCTTCATCACTGAAGATGATTTTGTTCGAAAATTGCGGACTGTAGCTGACAAACCTTCAAAAATTCAAAAATGCTATCTGTGAATCATTGAAATGAAGAAAAAAAAAATGTAACCACAAAAATTTTTTTTTTTTATTATTTTTTTTTTTTCAAAATTTGTTTTTTTTTTATCGTTTAAATGGGTTAAATATCTGATTTGATGTTACTCAAAACTAGTAAACCAAGTACTAGTACTGGATATGCAAATCGCATGGTTTTTGGATTTTTTAAAATTTTGTGAGGCACGGAAAAAAAATCGAAAGAAATTGTGCAAAAATCCCATGTTAATTAAAGGGAAAACAGTTCATCGTTACCGGCACCATTTCCTATTGAGAAAGAGCCTTGAGATTTTGACCACTTTTTTTATTTATTTAGAGCCAAATGAAGGGGCGACGCGATGAAAATTCCACCACATGGGTTTTAAGGACCACCCTAATGTACATTATATCCAAATGTCGCAATCTTATACCTATTACCTTTATTCATGGAATACATGATAATGAATAAAATAAATAACTAAATAGATGGCGCAACAGGTCCGTGTAGGCGACCTTAGCTTCTCACAACCATTCGTTTGTGTGAGTTTTTATTTTTTGGGACGAATGGAAGGGACCTACAATTTTATACAATAACAATAAAATGCATCAAAAACCATTTAGAAATGTCCAATTACTTCAGCCATGCCCTATTTTAAAATACTATGAAAACCTTTTGTTTCTGTTCCACTTATATATGGCTCTTCAATAGCTCTCATCATGTGCAAGCAATAAAATGTAATAAGTCAACACGCATTAAGCTTTTGCGCATAATCTTGATTTGGGAGAACATTGTAAATAACTGTCCCCACTTGTATGATTGTGAGCTTTCTATCTCATCTTGTCAAGTGTTGTCAAGTATTTAAAGGACAATCATATTATTGTTCTCACTGGACAAAGTTCACCAGCTCAGCTGTAGTTAAGGAGAAAGTAATATATACATTCCATGTCCATCCCAACATGGGTGGGATGTATGCTGTGTTGTTTCAAAGCTCTTTCAATCCATTTATCCTAAATAATCAAAAAACACTGTGCATCTTGTATCTAATGCAATTTGATTTCAGTCAAAAAAGCTTTAGTTTTATTTGAATGAATATTTTGATTCTGTGTTGATGCAAACTTAATTTGCATAAATTAAGTGCGTACTATTGGAGCAAAATAAAGTTTTGCCAAACATCGGATATTATGCAGCCAAAATTTGCATACCGTTAGCTGGTATTTGTTTGTATGAAGCTCATTTGGCAATGGTCATCAAAACAATGCAATAATTTAGAAAGCAATTTAACTAATTTGATTAAGAAATCCAAATGAGTCACATAGAGCACTTTAAAATAGTTGAGCTGGGTTAAATTATGCGTAGGTATGTTGATTTATAGTTAGTTCAATATTTCAGAGACATATTTCAGTTCAGATTCGATACGAGAATTTGGCTAAAAGGATGAATGGTAATCTAATAAACAATATTGTCAACTTTTAATTTTAATACCTTTTAATGAGGTAAAACTCTACCAGGTTACTTTTGCTTCAGGAAAATTTCTCGGCTTGTCCGCATTTTAAAATCTCGTTTCAAAATCTTGCATAATGAAATCTCGCATTAGCAATATCTCTAATTGTGTAAATCTCGCAATATGAAAATCTCTCAAATCCAGATTTCGAAAACGAGAATCTGGCATTGAAATCATTATATTGATAGGCTATTTTTTTGTCGAAGCGGTTAAGGCGATTTTTCAAAAACGATTTATTTTTTTAAATAAGGACCAAACAAAGGATGAACTTTTGTAGATGCTTTTCTGCAAGTATTTTTTTGTCATAAGCAATTCAAATTAACAAAACAGAGAACTGTTGATTTACTATAATTTATCTAAATAAAAGAAATGAAAAAATCATTGCATATTTATAGGCTAAACAAATACCTACAATATAATTATTGTGTGATTGAACTGAAGTAAAGCCTTTGTAATTATGAAGACGTTTTTCATTGCAGTGAAAATGGTTGTAATTCAATGCGAATGAATTTTAAGTAAAGAGAAGGGCATTATGGCGCATCATACGACTCTTCTGTAATTTTTGAAAAACTGGGTAGCATGGAACTTTCCGGCCCTTCGAACTAAGTCCCAACTGGGGCTAACTCCCACTAGCCAAAACGAACTAAGTCCCAGAAAATTTGGGATTTAGTACATATGAACTAACTCTCATGAGTTTTATGAACTAAGACCCAACTAAGAACGAACAAAGTCCCAATATAAGAATGAATAGTGGGACTTTGTTCTTTATGAACTCAATGAACTTACTCCCAACCTCCAAATGCAACATGCTGCCTCCCGCAACCACCCTGCTTGGGGACACTGTTGGATTTGGATGACGTGCGATGTTGGATGTATGTAAGAATTATTTTTTCGTCGAAACAAGTTAAATGAACTAACTTCCACTTTTCTCAAATTGGAACTTAATTCATTGGGAATTCACTGCATATTTGGTGGGACTTAGTTCATTTGGCTAGTGGGAGTTAGTTTCAGTTGGGACTTAGTTCGTAGGGCCAAACTTTCCCTTTCATTGCTAATATCGCTGAATGTAAGAGTCATTTCAGTAAATTGTTATTTTAAAATCATACTCCAGATTTACTGAGATTTAGTAACTTATCTAATGTTAAAGTTTTTGTGATAGGTATTGGATTTGTATTGCCACTGAGCTTTACAAAAATATACCGTTTGTAAATACAGATCGAGATTTGGGTAGTAACTTTTGAGCAAAATGTTTTATTTACATTTTTTCAGAAAAACTGGCTCGATGGTAAAATTTTAGTCACCATTTTGAAAGGAAGGCACTCCCAATAAGTATGCCAAAGTGGAAAATGTACTCTAGACCCATTTTTCCATAGTTGAGCTTAGTTTGGAATCCCCACTTACCAGTTTTTATTGGGATCCAGTAAAATGCTTGGACGCGCATTGACTTTCAGATGACTGACATTATAACGATTATCATGCAACACTTCTTTGAAAATTAAACCCACTCGATAGTGATATACAGCAGCCTATACGTATACCATTTCTTAGGAGATTTGTATTAATTTTTGAATCACCTTTTAGAAAAATATTTTCTTGAAAACCTTGTTAAGACTGATAAGGTTTGTACAAGTTATACCTGGCGGATTTTTATACCTATCAAGACTATTGAAATGAACCACAAACTTATGCACAAATCTTGAAAGGCTAAGACATCAAACTGATGTAGAGGCTCCTTCTCCACTTCACTTACCTTTTCCTTTAACTCAATTTACACACAACACATAAACTCTTTCAATTTACTTACACGACGCATAACACGTAATGAAAATGATGATGCCTTCATATTGTCGAATTGGTCGATTCACTGAAACGTTTTGAAATATGTACTAGTTAAAACACTTTCCGAATGAGGATAATCCTGAGAATATAATCAACGTCCACTTCATCCGGCGTCCGAAGAAATACTAAATCCAATTGGTTGTTACATCCAACTGGTATTAATAACTTAATAACTTGACAAAAGGCCAAGTGGTGTGGGATTCTTATGAGTGTGTCCTTTGCATCAAAGATTTATCAAATGAAAGTGGGATGCAAAACAATGAGTTCATTAAATGTCCTTGATGCCTATGCAATGCCTTTACTAGTGAATTTAAATGCATTTTTTGTAGATTTTTTTTTTCTTTTAATTTGTGCTTGATTTGTGTCATTTATTAGTTCTAAGGAAATGGCGTTAAGAGTAATTCAATTAAAAAAAAAGTAATAATAAACTCGAAATGCTATAGAGTATTGGTAAGTTGAGTATTCGTTAGTATACTATAGGCCAAATGGAATTTTTTGCGCAGTTAACCAAGTCTTCGTTTTTGCAGAATGTGTTGAAAGTAGTGCTCTTTGGAAATCCAAGAATTTCGCGTTCCTCATAGATGCGGTATGTGAATGTGCTCTCATAAGTTCCAATGAAATACCTGCGATAAAAAGATAGTTGAAATGATATAATTAATATGTAATTAGAAATCTAATGAAAGCGGATGAAGATAACCTTGGTAGGAAGTAATGAACTTATTATAATAAAACAGTCCTGCTTATTCTAATTTAAATACTCTGGTGGAATGAACTGGACAACTGATTCCAGTAATCGAGTTTTGCAATTAATTTGGTATAAAATCAACGCAAGTTGTTAGCATAGTAGCATTCCCAACCTTAATTAAAATGCAACTGGACGAGGTCTGATTTTCTGCCCAGAACTAGAGCCAAAAGAAAGAATCTAAACTAATAATCACGATCTGATGTTCGATGTTCTTTTAAAGGTCAGCTACTTCGCTACTTTGTGAAGGTACTGGGCTTTATTATTTAGACAAAAAGTGAAACACGATACCCACATCGCCGCGTGATCGAATAAATGTTAAGTCAGCCCGCTATCGAAGAGAGCATAGAGATAGGCTGCGTTAACATTAATTGGAGCTACCACAAAACCCTTGGGATAAGGCTTGTTGTGATGTTGATCTAATGCGGGCATCTTCTCTCTTATCAGAAATGAACTGGAAGTATACGACTAATCAAAAACAATACAACGAGACAGTTTTTGATTAATTGGCCAATCTATGGGTAGGGAATTGGGTGATCTTGTGGCGGTTGCCACAGCTTCACACAGATCATCCGTTGGGTCCATTGTCACGGGTACCTTCCATTTCATATCTGTTGGAGACAAAGAATTTAACGCTTTATTTGAGTCACCTAGATTTAGTAATAATCACAGATATTCCTAGCCCTTGTATCCTGATTCCCAGTTTGTACTAAGAGTAACCGAAGGGTGTGGAGTTTGTATACCTACTGGAACCACTACGATTTAAGTATGAATCTCAGGAGTTCCTTAAGATCAACATTTTCCAAATCTTCTAGTTCACCGAAGAAGAAGCTGTTGAGAATCCTCTGTCTGCTGTTTTTAAGGGCTGGGCATTCGCAAAGCAGATGGCGAACAGATTCTATATCTTCAACGTTTCTGCAGCTTCTGCAAGTCATTATGCAGTATGCCCAGCCTTTTCGCGTGTACGCCTATCGCACAGTGTCTCTTTTTGCTCACTTATAATTTTTTTTGCATGCCTGCAGGTGCTGAGATTATTTCAGTGTAGGTTTGTTCTACTCAAGGATTCAATGTCAACCTTCCTAGCAAGCGTGCTTAGCGGAGTTCTTACAAATTCTAGTGCCATTGATGCATGCATTTTCGAGCCGTTTCTTGCAATCTCATCCGCCTATTCGGGCACAGTGACTCAGTGGTAAATCTGCTGCTTCAAGATGGTACCCAAAAACCAACAAGAATAAGCAATTTCCAGGTATCAACCGGGATAAGACGTCTGTATGAATTGCAGCAGCTAGTGCGAGGAACATAAATGAAGAGCCCTACCCGCTTTGTTATAGATTTGATGCATATAAATAAATAAGCGATTCAACATGATTGGTGTATCTGTGAGAGAACGTATTTCTTTCGACACCACATTTGCTAAGATTGGTGAGATTCGCAAAATGAATCCATACTAGGACGATGATGATAATGCACGTACCCTGCATGAGAACATATGATTTGATCTATAATAGCTATGCCGCCATCTGTAAGCAATGCCTTCTGCTGCAATGATTCTGCTGTGTAACGATACACTCTCCCCCTTTGAAGGTACGATTTAAGATTCTTGAATTCTAAAAAAAAATAATAAGAATTGAAAATGGTAGCAAACTCGTAGCTCGTTAAACTTTTACCGAATTGAGAGCAATCGCTGGAAATGAATAGTTTCTCTACGTTTAGCTCCCGCATTTTGTTCCTTATTTGTGTGCCAGCTGATTTGAGGCTGGGTGTGGTCTTTTCTCGGCCTTTTATAAAGTCGCCCCGACGCAAATGAGCGCATATGTAGTCACCGCCTATGGCTCCACGATAAGGCTGTCGGAAAAAAATTATTTTAAATTTTCGGCATAAATTCTTAAAGAGCAACTAACTTTCTCGTCTAACCAACTGTCCGGTCGTTGGACAGCATCGTTCTCATCCGTCGAATTGAGATTATTTTTTCGATAAGCGTCGGCTATCTTAACCAACTCGCGATTGAATCGCATTGAGCGTCGCGCCATCCAGAACTCATCGCTTCCCCACTGATCATGCAGAACTATCTCCGCATTCAGGAGCGCGAATATTTTTGGTGAACTGACGAACCTTTAAATAATAGAAATACATGACTTCGAATAAACGCAGTGATTGACAGTTTGCTTACCTCTGAATTGCACTTCCGAGAACATTGGTCAGCAAACTAGCACCTCCTTGAAAATTCAAGCAGACGAATTTATCGTCAGCTAATCGGGACTGCTGCAATAGAAAGCCTCGTAAATGTTCCACCCTTGAGCACTTTTCAAGTTCGTATTTATCTCGAAACACTCCGTTTTCGAACATATCTTCGAAATGCTTTAACTGGTAGATTACATCAACTGGAATGCGATTTGGATCAGCCAGGGTTTCTTGAATCTCTGCCGTGAATTCATTAAAGTCTATCACAGGACCGAATGCCTTCATACTGGGAATATCAAAGAATCTAGACCACAGCACGTTCTCCTGGTAGACATGACTAGATTTCCAATGATACAATCGTCTAAATGGTGGCAACACCAGCTTCATGTGTTCAAAGCCGCTCTGCATTCGAATATTTCGCACAAAGACCGCCAAACGAATGTATACATCCCGACGAAGATTAAAGCCTTCCGGTGGATTAACGTCATATAAAAGGTAAATCGATTTTCCCATATTTCGATTTGAAACACAGCATTGTTGTGGATTGGGATTCTCAAAGATTTCATTGTATCGACAAACATTGGATTGAGGACTCCCAGTCTGTATGTAAATCACAGAAAGGATTAAAAGGACAGCTGGAAAACAAATAAGTTATTGAAGCAAGGATTGTAGTCTTCATTTGAACTTTACGAGTACTAACTGTGTATATTGTTCATTGTTGCTCCGTAGGAACGATGATGATTGTAGACTTTGGTGTTTACACTCTTAAAGGCTTACATGTCTTTGATGTGATCGCTATGCAGTTAAAGCTAATGTTAGATAAAAGATGCTGCTACGCAAAATTGAGCATTATTGTACTTTAATTGGAAATTTTAAAGAAATATAGGTTTAGAAAAAACTATTTAAAATTTGCCGCAGCTGGTTCTTATCACTAATGTCATTTTTTGACGTTTACCTACCGCATTATGTCAGGCGCATTCACAGTAAAGTGCCAAACATGAAGAACCATCTTTAATGGGCATATACATGGGCAATCGGATTGATATGATTTTTTCAACGATGAAGGAAGGTAACGTTAAAATTTAAATAAATATCGTTAGGTACCTACTCAAACAGCACAACATTTGCATTATATCGTTTTAGATTATTGATTTTGATTGCATAATATTATTTGTACCTGTTATTCGTCTCAAAAATAACACTCGGATTTTGCTTTTCGTATTCTAACTGCTGCAGGCATACTTTACATCTTGTGAGACTCACAATAAGAATCGTAATTGCGATTTTCTATTCACGATCGCTCACAAGCGATAATATTTTCTATTTGATACTCTTGTGGCCATATATTTCACGCACTTAATGACAATGAACATAGGTAACATTTTATTCTACTTTTTCAGGAAAAATTAATATTTCGTAGCATACTTCCTAAGGAATTAACCTCACAAGATCATAACGAGACACAATACTCTGCGGTACCACATGACGGCATTGAGGGAGGAGGAACGTTGTAGAGGTTGCTGTGATGAGGGAGGTCTTGAGTGCATAACCCACTACTTACCTACTATGCCACTGCCCAGGTCTTCAACACACCAGGTATAAATAGACAAGATAATGAATTTCGTCAAATCTTCAGGATGGTATGTATGTAATTGGTTAGAGTACTTAAATCATAGGGTTATAATGGGCAAGGGACATCCTATTTCTCCGACGAGCATCACAATCGGTCAGTATATTGGTATGAGTGTTCACGGAGTACTCCTCGCCAGCCCACCAACCTAACTTAACCTAACCTCACAAGAGCTTATGGGCCCTCACTGCGGCAGTATCAAACAATCGAATGGTTGTTTGAAGCCTGGCCTAGGTCCTTATATTAAACTGTTGCGCCAGCTACATGAAATAATCTGTCTCTACAAAGAATAATCAGTCCTGCTTTCTGACTTTACGTAGTCTGAAACGTAAAACAAAACAGAATCAGTCTTTATAGCACTCGGGCTTTTCACAATAAAAAAGCAAACAACTTCGTGTTCACATTTGTTCTGGGAAAAAATTTCAGCAAGAAAATGCACAAAATCGTTCTGCACAAATGCACAAACAGCAGTTCTTCAAAAACCGATATCGAAATCACCATGCATAAATTGGATCAGACACCACGGACCTGAATGGTCCTAACGGTCATTTATTAGTTTAATTTCGTAATTTCCTAAAGCCTATAACGGTGTTATACTATAACGCAACAAGCCTTTGAAGTACCTGTTATATATACAAATACATACATGTTTTGTTGTATTTGTATTATAATCGAATCGAATCGAATCGAATCGAATATTATAGTCGAATCAAAAACCAAATTTAACAGGAGAGTCCAACAATGGTCAAACATCAATCGCTGTGCGACTGTAAACAGTGCTGAAGGAAGACATTATGTGATGTTTGATCATGGCTAGCCAGTCTTGTGGAAGATGCAAAGAACGTAGCAAAAAGGCAGAGAAGTGCATAGAATATCCAAAAAAAGTTGTCGCACAAGAAAAAAAATACTCCTTCTACCGCTGGTGATCCCAAAATATATACTCAAACTACTCCAGCTGTTTCAATCGGGCTCCACTAGCATGCAAAGTGCATTGAAGAGGCATTGCTGAAGACGCCCCAATATTGACCTATCGAGTGCATTCTGGAGACCAGTCTGAGAAGGCCCAAGAGTATATGACCAAGTCAAAAGCGAAGAGCTAGCTTATTCTTACGTCTCACAATTCAAAACGTTCATCGCCAAGGCTGCGTATTGATTTGAAACTTCATAACATAACTCGACCACAGTTCTGCAACGCATTTCCATCATCTTGGCAAACACTTTGCAGGGGAGGCTTAAAAGTGATATACCCATAGAATTGGAGCAATACATTTTATCCCCACTTTTAAAAAGAGGCACTACAATCCCAGTTTGCCAATCGCCAGTGTTGCCGTATTGCCCACTTTAACAACACGAGGGAGCCATTTAACTCCCTCTTCACCGAGGGCTTTTTGCATTTCTGGCCGAATTTCATCCATTCTCGCAGATTTTCCGGCTTTTAGCGATTTGATGCCAATATTAACTTCTGTGGCGTGAGACTATTTTCAATCCTGCTCAATATAATGGGATCTGCCACCCTCATCCTATTCTGTATTAAGTAACTCTAAAAAGTGTTTGCGCCATCTGCGCTAAAGTATGTCCTTCTCATAGGAAAGATATGTACCATCTTTGGACTTGACTCCTTTAATGATATTCCACTTCCTTACTCTAAGATGGCGTATAATCTGCTAGAACACCTTTCTTGCAGATCCGCAACCATGCTCTAATTTTTCTTCTTCCACGAATGTCCTTTGGCAAATTTACAAATTTGTCGTACCTCTATGTTCCAGTTTCTCGAAGCTCATACCCCAAAGCATTCTTCTTCTCTCTGATGGCTTCATGTACTCCGCCAGCCACAACGAGCCGCTTCACTCCGCAAACATCTAATGCAACAATAGCTCATCTACCACTCTTCCCTTAAAATAAAATGGAATATTTGGATTTTTTTTCCAAACTGGTGTAAATTCACAAGGGGGTGATCGGGTTGACATTTCATCCCCTTTAAGACAGGAATCATCAACCATCACACAGAAATCTATCAGCAACTTCTGCTGAAGACTTCTGCGTTACCATGTGCTTGTATGGATATCTTTGCATGGAAAAAATGTGTTCACAATGGAAGAACGTTGCAATAACCCTTTAAACATCTGCCATATGATAAATGCGTTGAAAAATACCACTCACATGTAGCACACCCTACTCGGTCGAAAACTCGAAACTAAGGAAATTGAAATCCTCTCTCCGACCTTAACCCCTATCCATTCATTTGTATGATGCTCATTAATTCTGTTAGCCACCCCAAATAAATCCATGCGCGAGTATTTTTTTGTAGCAACAGCGCAATCTCTAGAATCATTCTCCTTCTCCCATATGGCACCACTCTCTGAAACTAAACTCAACTGTGTGTAAATCTGAAGAATACCTACTCGCAGAGTATTTCTTAGATTCAAATATAGAAAACTCAACTGAACTGATACGAGTAGGTATATTAAGGGAAACGCACTACCACCACGACTATGTGACGATGGTTCTGCGCACATTTTGTCGCGTCGAAAATATACATTACTCGATACCCAAATGAAATTGATTTCGATTTATTATTCAGCAATCAGCACTCTCCGTGAATTTTAATAGTAGCCGGGAAACAGAAAACAAGTACACTTCCATACGCCGTGTATAGCTGAGTAAGCCAATGGGTCGCGGGGTAATATTCGAATTAGTTATTCCAAAAGGGAAGTTCCACAGCCTAGAGCAAGCACTTTTCGTTTAGTGAAATTTTTTTTCGACAGAATTAGTTTGCTATTAGTGATAACACGAGCGCTGTCAAGCTAGTCGGTCTGAGTATTTGTCTGTCTCGAAGCGGTTCATACAATTTTATAAAAATGCCATTAGAATTGAATGAAAAGTTTTGTGCCACCACCTGGAATATAGCCGGTAGTTTCGCCATACTGTTCGTATCCTATCAAGTGATTAGAAAAGTTCTGCCCTGGTTATATTCGAATGTTCTTGGACCGAAATTATTTGGACCAAGGGTCAATTTTAAACGCCTAGGCGAATGGGCTGGTATGTGTTGATGTGCAGTGGATAAAAGCACTTATCAATAGTTTCCGACTAATCGTGACACAGTGGAAAACTTAAATTTTTTATCTTTTCCATTACAGTGATAACTGGAGCTACAGACGGTATTGGAAAGGCATACGCTAAAGCGGTAAGATATCTTTTTTTTCTACATAGAATGAGTGATTACATTGTATACACTACCGACTTCATGATAGGATAACACGCACATAATTACGTCATATGCCTCAATTGTACTAGTATATGCTAAAATTAAGCGATTTGTTAATTAGTGTCTTTTTTTACATATTCGGGGAGCAAAGCCATTTCATAATTTCCATTTTAAAATAGAAAAGGGCATTCTCTCGAATGGCTCCGTTTTTCATTTTTCATCGGTTAATGTATATGACACAAGTTTGCACTTATGGTTTATTGATTTGTTCCTTTGTTAGTGGATTTTTTTACGAGTCCTACTTTACTGAAAGTCTTGCACAAAAAGGAAAGCTAATCAACAGACATAAAAAAAAATCTTTTTACCACTATTTAATACCCGGTTTCTGCCAGTGGACTGTAACTTAGATTAATTTGGAAGCTAAAGACAAACAACTAAAATAGGACCTTTTTGTTTTGTTTATCAATCTGATAATAATTCGATTTTTTTTTCTCCAAAAGATTTTATTTAATGTTTTTTGTACATGAAAACTTATTTGGCTCAAGTAAAGTATAATTAATCTAATAGTTTATTGGGTCGGCTTCAAGAACCACTTTCGGACATAATGTACTTATCTAACATTTCGCAGTTATATTTTCCATAGAAATTATTTTTAGTGACAATAAACGAATCCTGAGACACGTCTTTGATACAAGGCCCGGTATTCAGATTCACCCTCCAATCCTAAAGTAAAAAGCTTCGTAAACTAATTCATCAACAGGGGGTCAATTCTCAAAAATTCTCGCATACGATCTGTCAAAATATCCAATTTCATGAGAAAGACTGAAATTTGCAATTATCAAAATCCGCATACGAGAATTTCTCTTCGAATGTTACTCGTCTGCCTTTTCTAGGCGGATTTGCTTCTCACATATGGAATTGTGAGTTTGACACTTCGAATAACGGTTTGTTTTTTAATTTCTGTGTGAAAAATGTATTCTGAAGAAGCAAAAATAATTAAAATGGAAGAAAAACAAAAGAATAATACCGGTCATGTGACCAGTGACCAACGACTAAAAAGAGACGACCGGCCTCAAATTCCACATAACATAATATTGCGATTGTCTCCAATGCAGTTTTGATAAATTCCAATTACCAACTGCAAAAAATCGGAGAGAGTACCTACATAATCTGAAATATAGGATTTTTCAATGCGTCGGAAAGTTCAAAGTAGTCTTGGGGCTCTCGGATATCTTAGCATATTTGGAGTTGTTCCAAACTGCTCCATTGCCAACTGAACAAATGCTAACCCAATTTCGCCCAATGTAGCCATTGTTAAAACACAATTATTTTTTATATGAACTTAGAACCACACACAACCACAAAATGTTTTTTTTTTTTTCGTTTTTGTAAATCGCAAATCAAAGCCCACATCCACAATATTTCTTAGCCAATTTGAATAGAATTTTTTTTTCATGCCATTCTTTGCACAAGAAGTAGGTACATTTCGACGTAAAATTCTATGCGAGAGGTGAATACAATTTTCACAGAGGTGGAAAATACTTTGATAATACCAATTTTTTTCGTATGCGAAAATTTCAGGTGGATTTGCTCGTATACGAGTTACGTTATGCGGAATTTGAGAATTGGAATTGGGGTCCTAGACATAATTTCGCATATCCGAATTACATACAAGGTGGGCCAATTTACATAACCCTATTAATGATCGGTGAATAAGTCGCAAAAGCTTTAATCTAACAGGCTCGTAAACTAATAATCAATTTAAGATTGTTCGGTAAATACCGGCCAAGAAACGATATTAGTTTCAAATACATATCTACTCAACTAAATTATTACCGATGTTTCGAACTAGGGCAATTTAAAAGGCTGGTCTTGCAGTTAAACAAAATATAATAAGGGTATTCATGCAACGTCGTAAGTTTACCATTTGCGTAAAATGGTAAGTTTACGACAAACGTTTCATGAACGCCCCAATTTGCTGTTTGTGGTAAATGGTGGTAAACCAATCAGCTGTTTCACATGAGAGGGAACGAACGAATTGATAAAATGCGAACAAACCACTTTTGATATAATTATAAAGAGAAAATTGCACATTTTACTAGTCCAAGTGTAGGATAATTAGTTAGTCCATCAAATTGTATTAAGAAAACAAGTTTTAAAAGGGTTTAAATAACGAAATTTACAATACCAATATTTTTGCCGCGCACGAAAACTCTCTTTGTTTGGAATTGGAAATTTCGGTATTTAATCTCTTCTAAAACTTGGTTTCTTAATACAATTTGATGGATTAACTAATTATCCTACACTTGGAATAGTAAAATGTGCAATTTCTATTTATAAATGCATGCAAAGTAATTTTTTCTGATTTCGCGCCTTTATTTCAAGTGTGAAATGTCACAATAACCTCGTCGTAAGTTTACCTTCTCGGTTTTCCACACAAATTCGCGTAGTAAGTTTACCATCTCGTCGTAAATGATTTTCCATACAAATTTTGACAGTTCATTTACCACGTCGTAAACTTACGACGTTGCATGAATACCCCTAATATAAACTGGCGTAACATTTCCATATAAGATCCTAAGCGCCCTCACAACCATTCGTTTGAATCTTTGAATATTTATCATTGGAACGAATAGGAGAGAGTAGGACTAGGGACCTACAATATCGGTTGCAACGAATATAATATTTTATGAGTTTTTTGGCCTAATCAATCAACTAAAAAATGTTGGTTGAAAATTTTGGACGACCGACAGAGGGAAACATACAGTTTTTTCCACTTTGTTTTATATATACAAATGCATATAGAGAAGAGATTACATATTTAAAAAAGATAATTCAATTTGGTGATGAGATGACATTCACTGACCTTATGTTGAGGTTTAAAAACAGTTAAAAAAAACAAATGAAACGCTTTTATAAGTGTTTATCAGAATCAAAAACGATGTATGTATTCCACTTTTTGAAAAAATGCATTTTAATTCTCCCTCTTGAGATCTATCTTTTGCTGTTTTTGTTTGTTTCCAAAGCTAAGTAGATATCTAATTCTAGAGTTATTTTGATTTGAATTTGTGGGTTAGAATCAAAACCGTGTATTTGTATCATTTTGAAGTTAAAATCAAAATAGCTCTATTCCAATACTTAATTCAATCAAAATAAATGTATTCCCCAAAATTCGGGAAAATCCGCAAATCTGACAAACTTTTTATTTTGCTTCTTCTCTTTGTTGGAGTTTGTAGTTTATTTATTTATGAGCTTTTGTTAAACGATGACTTGAAAAAATAAAAACAGAAAAAAACAGTTTTATTGTCATGAACGATCCATTCGGGAGAGAAAATTTCAAAACGCATGTATTCCGGACCACTAATTTTCAAAACAACTCTATTCCAAAATGCATTGCTAAATATTTCCAAGACCCTTTGAGGTTTCACAATAAATTGCATTTAGTAAAGTTTAAAAACCTATGATTGTAAGTAATCTACTTTAAAGAAATCTACTGGACGAAGGGGAAATTCATATATGTAATCAAGTATGAACAAATCAAAAATTATGAAAAAAAAAAAAAAATAGAAAAATAGGAGCATTCGAGAAAAGATAGTAAATAATTACGAAGCTGAATTGGAAGCAAAATTAAAAATAAATATTTAGTTGTTATTATTTTGAAGTCGTCTTAAGAAACGATTTTTTTTTTCGAATATTTCAAAACTAGTAAAAATGGAATACGTTGCTTTTGATTCTGACAAACAATTCAGTAGGTATATACTGCACTAAAAGTAAAAAAAATAAAAATTAACCAATTAAACTATTTTTTTCGCAGTTGATCGAATAAGATCTTTGTATTTTCAATTTATTATATCTCACCTTCTGGATGGACCTAACAATAAAAATGCATATTTTGAGTTGACCTTCATAGAATTATGAGTATAATGGCAAGTTGAGAGTAGTAGGTAAGGTCAAAATAGAAAAGTTTGCACCCCGCTTTTTCCCTTATAGGACGAATTTTGAAAAATGATTAATTAGGTATGTGCCTAATAGTTTTGACGTATCTATTGAAATACAAAGTTTCAAGTTAGTACGGCTAATGGTTCATGTGCTATGAAAAAGCCTCCCTTAAAGGGGCAGGGGAAATCAAAATCCAAAAATTCCTAAATATTGCATTGTCTTCACAACCTAACCAGCATGGAAAATTTCAAAGTTATAAGTTTAGACGAAGTGGATCAAATTGGGCTTGCAAGATTGGAGCATAACAAATTTTTCACGAAGTTATGTAAAAAAGCCTTTAAAGAAGGAATGCAGTAACAGTAATGACCAAAACTCACGTGCAGAATTCACTGTACAGCAAGATTAGAATACAAATGTTCTTATGTGGTGATACAAATGTAAACTCTGCACCCACCGCAGCACTGCAACATGTCTCTATTTCTAAATCCACTGCATAGCAACGCAGTGAATTAAATTACTTGGCAGCATCGAATTTTTAAATTCAGGTACTGAGGAAAAGAGAGGCGGGAATTATTTGTCGTCTGTATTGCACTCTCGTATTTTTCCCCGCATTAACAGTAACCGATGCAAATTGAATTCTGGACATCTGTTATATAGTACGGCTAATGGTTCATGTGCTATGAAAAAGCCTCCCTTAAAGGGGCAGGGGAAATCAAAATCCAAAAATTCCTAAATATTGCATTGTCTTCACAACCTAACCAGCATGGAAAATTTCAAAGTTATAAGTTTAGACGAAGTGGATCAAATTGGGCTTGCAAGATTGGAGCATAACAAATTTTTCACGAAGTTATGTAAAAAAGCCTTTAAAGAAGGAATGCAGTAACAGTAATGACCAAAACTCACGTGCAGAATTCACTGTACAGCAAGATTAGAATACAAATGTTCTTATGTGGTGATACAAATGTAAACTCTGCACCCACCGCAGCACTGCAACATGTCTCTATTTCTAAATCCACTGCATAGCAACGCAGTGAATTAAATTACTTGGCAGCATCGAATTTTTAAATTCAGGTACTGAGGAAAAGAGAGGCGGGAATTATTTGTCGTCTGTATTGCACTCTCGTATTTTTCCCCGCATTAACAGTAACCGATGCAAATTGAATTCTGGACATCTGTTTCATCTGCAGTACTGCTTGCAGTGAAGTGTTCAGAATTTCTGCACATGTGTTTTGGGCATAAAACTTATTGTGGAAATTACAAAAAAACACGCATCATTTTGAAATAATAAATGATCAGAGCAAATATCCATTTTTATCGTAAAACCATAAACGTGTAGCTATTTGGAAACATTACATTATCCATAATAACAAAACGAGTATAATAAAAAAAAACTTTCTTCACTTTTTAACCGATCCCATTCGATAAATCAATACTTATCGATAAATAAATAGTTATTTGTACTACGCATTCATTGCGGTTATAAAGGCTTATTTGTGACATGGTTAGAATTTCAATTACGAAAGCAATTCTATAGTAACCTCACTTGCATTACGTTTCCGACCGCTTAAAGTAAAATCGTACGTAACCGAATAAGTAGGTATAGGTAGGTATAGGTACGCACTGAGTTTTGAGTAAGCATTTTTTTTTTTTGTAACACTTTGAAGGGAGTCAATCAAAGTTCACTGAATGAATTGAACGATATTCGAATTCAACCGCAATTGTTTAGAATTGCAAATTCAGACAGTTTGTGGCATTTAGCTCCAAAATAAATTGATAAATAAAGACGGATTCCCTTCCCTTTCCGTAACATGAACGGTAAATCAAGATTCGTAACCACGGGAAAGTATTTTACATAATATTTACCTATGTATATATAATAATGCATAGGTTTGCAAATTTAAATTTGAATTTATTCGAATGACTGTTCATTCGATAAATTTGTTTGTAATGACATCGCTAATGCACATTGCACTTGGGATTGCATTTTAAATTCAAAAGTAAACAATTGATAATAATGTGCTTTCAATGTTTATCTAATGACTTTGCATGCCCATAATACGGAAACACTGGAACTTTGAATTTTAACAAGCAAAGTTAAATATTTACCACACATGGCCCTGAACTTGCAGTAAGTTCCCTGTAAGTTACTGATGGTTACTGCTACACTATTCGTGTTTGTCATTAAGTTAAACAATACTTCCAACCACTATCGCTAATGCAATTTGAATGATTTTAGCACATAGGTATAACAGCTCGCCTTTGGAAATGCATTTTAATGGATATTAAATGTATTTATGATAGGCAGCGTAAAAAGAAGAGCGCGTTCGATATTAACAATTTTGACATTTGATTCGATTTTCCTCCATTTTCAAACACTAGGCTACAAAAAAATATAATAATCGAAGGGGAACTGTTTGGAACTGAATACGTTAACAATTTTTACTACCCGCGAATCTTCCAATTATAAATTCGACAGGGACAATTATAGAATGTAGGCTTTTCTAAATGTAGCTTTACGTGTTTTTGTCTGATCTACAAGTTTTATGCAAATCGCACTTACCCCCAGTTTCACAGTGGAGTTTAAAATAGACACTTTTAGTTTAAACTTTAGTTCAACAATTAATTCGGTTTCACAGTTTCGTTTAAACCTCGAACAGAGTTCATTCTGTAGTTTAAGTTAAACTACTGTAGTCTGCCGTTTAAACCCCAGATCAGGCGATTGTCAAAAACACAAATATTTGACGTTGTTTTGTGTGTTCTTTGAAATAAAATACAAGGAACGATTTTGAAAAAGTCGTATAAAAGCTAAGTACTTTACAATACTGCCAAATTCTATTCATAAAATTTTGTTAAACTGAGTTCAATTCAATTGAAGTTCAGATTATATTGTGAAACCGGATGAGCTCAACTTCAAATTTAATCTCAAGTTCAGGTTCAGTTGAACTACTTATAGTTTAAACTTCCAGTGTGAAACTGGGCTCATTTACATTTCACTTTGTCTTGAATGAATTACAATTCCTTGCTTTCCTTCTCGAAATGTGAAAGTGAAAGGCGATACCAAAGAACTGAATGAAATTATGTAAAAAGGATGAAATCTCTGTTTCAATTTACACTGAGAGACTTACTTTGGATGTACTACTACTTTATATCGGACTCCCGACCCGTAAAGAGTCTCTGCCTGAGACACTATAGCCTTCCATCCTCTACGATCCCGGGCACGCTGCTTCCATAGTTGTTCAGATCAAGCACTCTGGCATCCGCGATGGCTTGGTCTTTGAAACGGAGGTTCCGTCTTCCTTGACTTCTCTAACCTGGGGGCTGGGATGGGATTGGAAGATTCTCTTAGCTGGATCATTATTGTCCATTCTCTCGATGTGACAGAGCTAATGTATAGTCGATGTGTTTTGGCTTTTTGGAGTACATCCACATCTTGGCACAGCTCACAGAGTTCGCGGTTGTATTTTATCATCCATTCGCCCTCCTCGCACACAGGACCATAAATCTGCCGAAGTATTTTTCTTTTGAATGAGTCCAGTATCAGCTCTCCCTTCTTGCTTATCGTCCAGCACTCGGCGCCAGAGAGCAAAAGTGGCAGGATATGGGTTTTGTAGAACACACATTTCGTCCTTCGAGTTAGGAGTTTTGAACCGAATTGCTTTGCACAAATCAAAGTAGCAACTGTTTCCTACGGTAATTCTTAGCTGGATCTTCACTAGGGCGTCATTCAGGGTTACTCGGAGGTAAGTGAACTCCTTAACTATTTCGAAATTGTTGCTATCAATAGTAACGTTTACCAATACCGTAGTCGGTGGACAGATGCTTCTTTGTTTCTTGATAGAATGTACTTAGTCTTGTCCTCATTTACTTCAAGGCCAACGGATCCAACCCCCCTGCTGGGGATTGCTGTCACTCTGTCAGATTTGCAGTATGTGCGAAATTGGATATATTGAAGTTATTGCCTAACGCCATTGCAAAGTGCCTACATGACGCTTTAATTTTACTTTGCTCTTAGTCGACAGTGAGAATTTACTTCACATTAAAAGGGAAATAAAACCACTCAGAGTTTTCGGAATTTATTTCAAACCTTACATGGGAATTAAGTCCACTTCACGAAAGTGGTTTTATTTCCCACTAGGTCCCTAAGTGTCAGTGGACTTATTTCCCTGCACCGTTAAAGATAGTGCCTTTCGTGTTGACACCTGCCCTGTGCACTATCTGCTCCAATACAAGATTGAAGAAGTCTCATGATAGCGCGTCTCCTTGCAGAAATCCGGTACATGTTGGAAATAGCTCAGAGGAACTACTTTCAAACTGCACGTTGCAGCGCGTGCTTTCCAGTTTTACGCCACACCTCTGAATGAGTTTTGCCGGGATTCCGAATTCGGCCATCGGCATATAGAGCTCCTGGCGATGTATGCCATGAAACGCGGCTTTAAGTCGATGAATATAGGTTGTGAGCTCCGACGACTTGAAATTCGTTGGTCTTTTGCAAGATTAGCCTCAGTGCGTGCAAATTTGGTCTATAGTCGATCTGCCGGGCCGGTGGCCACACTGGTACGTGTCGATTAGTGTTGCAGAACGGTTTAAGGCGTTCACACAGTATGTATGTTGGACAGGATCTTATATGCGACATTAAGCAGGGATATGCCTCGATAGTTCTTGGAAGACATAGTATCGCCTTTTTTGTAGATGGGGCATATGGAGCTGACAGTCCAGTTATTAGGGCATGTTTTCTTTTACCCATACTTGGTTGATGATTCAGTCCATGCTCCTTACCAAAACATCACCACCATATTTAAAGAACTCCGCCGGTAAAACATAAGAGCCTGCGGCCTTGTTGTTCTTAAGCTTTTTTATAGTTAAGCCAACTTCTTCTATATACTAGGTGGTGGAACTGGTTCTTCATTGAATGGACGTGTTTTCTTGTTCTTCTTCTTGTCCTATCACTCTCTCTACTTGATGCGTGCAGATGAAATACAGAATGGATATAATGTATAGGTATACACTCAGATGAAATATGTATACCTACATTATGTCCATTCTAGTATATTAAATAACACATAGTAAACGAAAATGCACTTACTGTCTAGGGACACCTTCACCTTCACGTCTGATTAGCACAATATTCAACAGCAAAGCTATTAAAAGCGTATATTTTACTACAGTTAAAGTGCACCAATTAGGTTTAGCCAAAACATGCATGACCTTAATCATCAGCGATAAATTATTTAACTATTCGTTAATTTAACATATTATGTGGGTCAATAAACTGCGTCAGGCTATATAATTTAGCACGAGTAGAGTAATGGATGTCTCACTTCTACATTAATCATCAAGCCTAATTACAACAATTTAGATTGAACTTATTTGTTTTAAAATAAGTTAGATACAAATCTGGATCATATAAATAATATGGAGCTATAACTACAGCAATAGCGAGCTAGTCAACTAAAATGGATAGGACGTGTAGACGGAATGGATACCAATGACCCGACCCGAAGAGCCTTCGATTCTGACCCAGGATGGCTCTGGTATTACATCGGTAAACATAAACATTCGAGAACAGATTGCGCTTTGTGTATCAAAATCAAAAAACGAGGAATACTACGATGGTGTAAAACGCATTCTTTACCAACAGGTGATCTTTCACTTCGAATGTATTCTACGATGCCAAGTATTGAATTTGAGTGAAACATTCCCTTAAGCTTATCAATCCAGCCGATTAGATATGGAATAACGTCGTATAGGTCTTTTCTGTAGTATATTAATTAATTTAATTGCTTAAAAAAGTTTCTCATCATCGGTTGATTTATTTTCAGCTGGCCAAGAAAGGACTTAATGTTGTTCTCATCAGTCGATCACCAAGCAAACTTGAAGCAGTCGCCAAAGAAATTTGTAAGACCTAGACCTACATTTATATTATGCAATTTATAAATAATTAATTTATTTTTTAATTATATATTTAAGCTGAGGAAACAAAAGTCGAAGTGAAAACAATTGACATCGACTTTACGGGTGGCCCTGAAATTTACGACAAAATCCAAACCAATCTTGAAGGGCTTGATATTGGGGTTCTGATCAACAATGTCGGAATCAGTTACCAATACCCAGAGTACTTCATTACATATACCGACGAAAATAAAACTTTCCTTCGGGATATTGTCGCAGCTAACATTCATTCCGTTACACATATGACTAAACTGATTTTGCCGCGTTTGGTGGCCAAGAAGCAAGGTGTTATCATTAACGTATCATCGTTAGCCGCCGTCATTCCAAATCCACTGCTTAGCACATACAGTGCCTCAAAGGTAATCTATTTAAAATAGTTAATGATCCGCACATAAAACCGCCTTTATATTTACAGGCTTTTGTAGATAAATTCAGCGAGGATTTGCAGCGTGAATATAAGGACCAAGGAATCATTATACAAAGTATGCGGCCAGGTTTTGTCGCCACAAACATGTCAAAGGTTCGCAAGACAAGCACCATGGTTCCATCTGCAGATTGTTATGTGAGTGCAGCTTTAAAAACAGTTGGCATATCCGGTCAAACAACCGGATATTGGCCACATGCTGTCATGAAGCTTGTCATTGATGCAGCTGGTTTTGCTTTGGGCAAAGAATTTGCACGAAATATGGTTTTTGGACAACTGTTAGCAACAAGAAAGAAAGCTCTGCGCAACTTGAAGAAGAATTAAGTTTTTTATGGATCTATTGTAAGCGGTTGATGAAGAAAAATGTACTGAAAAGACTAGATATGAAAGGAGTGGCATGCACATTTGCACATTTTCTTAAATTGTTTGTGTAATTTTTCTTATTTAAAACAATTTGTTATGCAGATAGAAAAAATGTATATTAGATACCTTTTTGTATCTTCTTTAAAGCTTTCACATAATAAAAAAAAACAAGTAAAAGTGTACCCTCCACTGCATACATTCATTCATCCTTCATTCATTCATTTTCAATCAGCCCTATCATGAATTCCGTCGTAATCGAAAATACTCTACGAATCCCGAAAAATACATCATGGAATCCATTCGTAGTGGAAAATCTGCTACGAATTTCGAAATTCGTAAAATTAGGTATCTCTGAATCCGAATGAAACGGAAAATTGTCCTCTTTTTCTACGACAAGTAATTTGTGTCGGAGACGTTGGGAAAAATGATGTTTGCACAGCAATAGATTGTGTTTTGTATAAAAAACTAAGTATTTACCATTTTTTTGTTGTTCTCAATTTTATTTGTTACTTTAATAAGGCAAACACAACTAATAAGGCAAATATCAATTTTTTTATTGAACACGAAAGCACACCCGGGTCAAACTCATGTTCCAGCTCCTGTAATATACATTTAAATGCCGGTTTATTGAGTCGAAATTTTCTTTGAAACCTCTAAGCTTATTATTCTTTTTAAAACATAAAATTAATTAAATTCCCTATACTAGTACGTTGGCTCATCGAAGTCAAAGGGATCACAAGAGACAAGAGTCGCAAAGTATTTTTCTCTGATTTTTCAGATTTAGCTTTCGCTTGGAGGTCTCTGTTCGAACAGCAATTATTGAAAATGCAATTGAATCCATTTTTAAACAATTTATATTTTTAATTTGTTGTTAAAAAAGAAGAATTATTTAATTATTTGAAAGTTTACACACAATTCATTTCAATAAATTTCACACATGACCGATGTTTGACACAAAACAGCTGATTTCGAAAATGAGAATGAGAGCGGTGAATGAGGCAATGCTTCTGTGAATTCCATTCGGATTTTGTGAAGTAAATTTTTCGTAGTTCGTATCGTAGCTTTCATTCGGGGAATTCTTACGAATGGATTCTGTGATAGGGCTGAATGTCTCGCTTATCCATTAAGTGGGTCGCGGGTGTAGGTTGCTCAAGTGGTCCCTCCATAGCTCTCGATCCTCCGCCATCGACTCCAAATCATCAAGGGCAATCCCCATAGAGGAGAGATTATGGACTTGATCTACTTGGTCTATCTAGAGGACGCCTACCCGATGGTACGGATTCCACTCCATACAAGTCATGCAAAATGTTAGACACGTGAGTTGGTATGTACACAACACATGAGTCAAATATTGATTTTGTATGGGAGGTACCAGAACTAGTCGACCGATATTGCCCATTTTCAATGCCAACCTGACGACGGTAAAAAGAAGTCCTCTCACAAAAATGTATTGTCCTATATCGATTCGTTTGGACGCTATCGTGTTTTCAACAGGCAGATAGACAGTCGAACATGGCTAAATCGATTCAGATCTTGATCCTGATTTTGAATTTATATACTTTACAGGTTCCCCCTTCGTGGCGTTCCCTCCTTCGTAGCGTTAAAAATATAATGGCAAAGTGAATATACCTTCCTGTGCAGGGTATAAAAAAGGACTCTAAGCCAAGAATGTGCGAAAGCAGTTTTCGTTACGCTTTACAGAATCTCACCCCTGATCTCATAGACCAACCAAAAAAGAGGCTTCTGCATTTTTCATTGAACATCTGAGAGAATCGCCCTAAAAATTCGAAATGTTTCTATTCAATGATATTCGTTGAAAAGGTTTTGTATATGATAATTGGAAACGGCAATTTTTTTGCTAAAAATATAACCGCCAATTACACGTCGTTCCTAAATTCTATACCTATATAGATATAGAGACAAATACATTTTTTAAATATTGTGAAACACACAAGCGGAATGGAACTATGTAGTTATATTTCTCACGACTGCCAATAATTGTGTGCATTACAGGGCGTGTTTTATTGAACATCTATTTAAGGAAAGTAAAGTAAAGCAAAATCATTAGCACGCAATTACAACAACTACAATGAGCCTGGCACTTTCCAGACTCTATATATAGTTGTTGTAATTGCATGCTGAAAATTCTACTTTACCTACCCACTTCACTTTGCTATTGCCAGTACCTAGGTAATCGAAATGTAAACTCAGTTCTAAAACAACCGCTGTAAAGTACACCATCCACAATCCACATGTCGTAAACTGACATTTGGTGAACTGTCAGTGTCACACAATTTTATTGGAGGAAAATATACTCGTTTCCTCACATTTTTCAATTGTTTTTACGTGAGAAGTAAGTCGAAAACACTAGCAAATTGTAGACGAAAAGAAATAAAACCTATTATACATCATACTATTCCTTTTTTAAAACTTTTGTTTACTTTCTGTCACTTTTTAACATTGACTTTTCACCTTACGTAATTCGACAAATTTTCTTTCTCAGTTTAATGGCCGGAGGAATCGTCTCGGCATTCGCGAGAAGATACGGTGCAGTAATATTCTTCCCAACTTTTGCAGTCACAACGATTTACGCCGATTGGTCCCATACCCGGAAGTGGAAGCGTTCTCTAAAGCCCGAACAGCAGAAAAATCTATCACATTAAATCAAAATGGTTATTGGTATCACGAAACAGTGGGTATGGATCAGTCTCCCTATCCTTGGTGGTGTAGTTGGCAACTTCTTGGACCAGAAAGAAACGCAACGAATGACCATGTTCCGCGATAAGAGTGCACTCTACTATCGAGAACTAAAGCCAGGCGAGGCACCATCCTGGTAAAAAATTGTATAGATTGTATTTCTTGTGAGATCCAGGAGAATACGTAATTAAATTAAAATGTTCTTCTAAAATAATTACACTTTTTATTTTATGGTTATAATTGCGTAATTTTATTCGTAAAATTTACTGTACTAGGTGCCCTCGAAGTCGAAAGATTTTGGAAATGTGTTTTTTTTAGTTTCGCAATATTTTTCAGCAGTCTATGGCTAGTGCACCTGAAATTCTGTAAATTCTATGGCTTTTAGGAGATTGAGCTTAGTTCTGGTAGACAAACATTCGATGGACATTACCTATCATACACTGAACAACCGCGAGGACATACCTTTTCCTATTTGAAGGCATTTCCAGATGACTACAACTTACAACAATTTACAATTATCTGTATCAATTGGCGGTAGACACTGTAATCTAACGGAGTCTCTCTGACATCGGGTCACCTCAGAAAGTAATCATGCCCTTATCACATTAATCGTGGATCTGACGTGGAGGACTCTATTTCTACGGCTACTCGCGGGGCAGGAACCAGAATACAACAACCTAAATAAGTTGCAGGGAAACCACCTTCTAAAATCGTCATCATCTGCAGTTTGCCCGTCTCTTGGCTAACTGCCTCTAGTTGCGCTAAGTCGGCAGAGATCCGCTTTCGTCTATGCGCGTCATTTAAAACGAGGTGTTCCTCCAGATTAGACTCGAAGACTATGGACCGGAACATTTGTATACCAATTATTGTTTAACCAGGTCGATTTCGCTGTGCAGCTTGTATAGTTCGTAGGTTTGCCTGGTTTTAGGCATTCATACTACTTTATCTTTTATGTGATGTTAAAAGCTAGCCACATATATACGTGTACTAGCACCTTAAGTCCGTTGTCAGACGTGGCGATTAGGCTCTGCTTGCCACTACCAAAGATGTTCTTCTTGCCTATTGAGGCGTTAAATTCGCCTAATACGATTTTAACGTCGTATACCAGGCATTGCTCCTTGCTCTGTTCGAGCAGCTTGATTGCGAATTAAGCCTCGATGCGGATTTTCATATGAGTGAACGATATGCCGAAAGCTGAAGGCTTTTTATATACATATATATGACAAGCCCACATCCAAATAAGTGCTTCGTGGTTTGTCCGGCCCATCGGCTATCACACTTTCTTGATGACAGTTATGTCTGTTTTGTAACAGTCTAACTCTGGTCTGTCTGTGTCCTCATTTCGTTTAGCAGGTTAGCAAGGTTGTCAAAAGTAAATCCATCCTTTTCTGACGCTCCTCTTCCAGAGCCCCTTATTCCAATTCTTCTTGACATTATGCCTCTTCCCCCTCCCCCCTCACTTTACTTAACTCTTCGCATAAGGATTGTTCCTCTCCCTCCTTCCTCATTCTCTGTGGCAATAAGATATGTAGATCTTGATCAGACCGAATACCAATTATTTGCAATATTTATATGCGGATTGCGCCCGATTTTTTATAGTTTTGTCGACCTATTCGTCTAAGGAAATATTCTAACAATAGACACAAACAAAAATAATTGTTATGTACCTAGCGCCATAATTATTCAACGAACTCTAATACAAGGTACGTCTCTGTCCAGGTATGCGCTTGCATACTTATCATCACATTTATCAAATGACCATGCAAAGAGTAAAACAAAAAGCATTTGCAAACAAATTACCCGTTCATAAATCAACAAGTCTTTTCAACGGCTTTTTCCGAAATCTTCCATTGTCCACTTATTCTAAACAAACCTTACAACAAATAACCGACATCTTGATCCCTAGAATTTTATGTGACCGCACAATACAAATCCGTAAACAGGTTTATTGTTTCTTTCGAATTGGGAAGATGAGAAGGCACGTTCGCTATATAGCAGAACAATATCCAATAGATAATCTCCATCCAAAAGGTCTCGGTCTCGGATTGGGATATTCTATGTTGGATATAAGTGGACGTATAAGCATATTTCATGGAATACACAGGTAGATTCTTATACCAACATGGGTTTATTATTATTACCCCTAGCACATTGCATTTATGCGAAGAGAAAAATGTGCTTAATAGTGATTTTTTATATAGCTGATAATTTAACGATAATAATAACGTTTTAGGAGTTACATGTTTACTTTTAACGAAGCTATGGTACGACCCATAACAACCCTGAATTTGAGGTAAATCAAAAGAAAAAATCCAAAAAAGCAATTTGCTTAATGTGCTTTGGCGAACCCGAAACTTAGCATGACTTTCTATAGACCGCCCCTTACGGTATACTTTTACTTTAGATGGCGCTCACTGTCACGCACGGTCTCTAGTTAGCTGCCTCCAGTTACGTACACCAAGTTGGTAGAGGTCCCTCCGTTTGCTTCGTTATTCCTCAGAGACTCGTCCGGCTGGTGTGTTGTTCTCCATACGCTACACGTGACACAGCCACCTCAGTCGCTGTATTTTGAGCAGGTCAACGCCCCTATATAGCTGGTAAAGTTTGTCGTTGAATCTCCTCCCCCACACTCCGCCGATACAAACTGAACCGAAAATCGCTAGAATAATCTTTCTCTCAAAGCGTGGAAAGAGGTTTTCATCAGCTTTCGATAAGGTCCATGCTTCTGAACCAAATAGCAGGACCATGATGATTAAGCTCTTGTACAATATTCCCTTGGTTCTGTGAGAGAGGGCTTTACTTCTTAGATGTCTTCTTAACCCGAAGAAACAGCGATTGGAATTCGTCTTAATTCTTCGCTTGATTTCTACGCCGATGTCGTTTTGAGAGGTAAATGTAAAGCTTGGTAGACAAAGTCTTTAACTACTTCGAAGTTATATTTGTTCACTGTTATGTTGTTTTGCTCGAGTCGCCATCACCTTGTCTTAAACTTTTTTTGACATCAAGTTTCGTGGGTGTCTTTCCCACTTTGACGGAGCAGCGAGATTTACCCATCGTCATATCCTGCACAGATTTTATTTTATTCTTCCGCCGCTTTAAACAGCTTACGGTTCACATGGCGATATTAAAATCCAGGGCTCTAATCGCGTAATTTTTCAAACGAGCATCGTCGAGCCATCGTTCAATCGAATCGTTTTGACGACGCCATTTAACAGTTAAATTGTTTACGTGAAGCAATAAAAAACGATGATCGTTCAATCATTTCGATGATCATCGTTTTTTGGTTGTTACACGAAGCATAAGCATCGTCGAGACGACATCGTTCGATCGTTTTAGCCTTACGCGATTAGACCCCAGGGGTTCATATCGATCCGCAATGCCCCTGTTTTTCCAAGATCGGCCGGATTTTAAAAATATCGGCAATGAATGTAAGTTATCTGTTGCTTAAAACCACATACTGGTGTAGGCCGATCAGCTATTTCAAGCTAAAAAAAATACTTTATTTCTTATTTTCAGAATATAATATTCTTTAGTGTGGGTGTGACGCGATACCAAGGTTCCATTTATCGATCATAGCAAAGATATCCGGCCCTAGCGAGGTATCCGTCGGATCGGAGAATTCTCCGCATCGCATACTCCGTCGGAGACTCAACTTACATTCGAGGTATCCGCCTTCGGAAAGAATAATTAAAAGACGACAACGCATTGACTTGATATGATATTCATGTCTATCACAGAATCCGTCGTACTCGGAATTTTGTTACGAACCCCGAAAGAACTATCACAGCATCCGTTGTTACTCGAATTTTTTGCTACGAATTTTGAAATTCGTATTCGTATTAGTAGGTATTCTTCTTCGAAAATCGTAGCAAAAATTTCTACTACGACGGATTCTGTGATAGTTCTTTCGTGGTTCGTAACAAAATTCCGAGTACGACGGATTCTGTGATAGACATGATTGTTTCGTGGTAAATCGGGGTTTTCCTATTTAGTGCTTGTTTTTTCGTTTGTTTTCGCTCTGGAAACGCAAATTTTGAGCAACAAATAGAACCAATAGATAGTTAACAAAAAAAGAAAGCCGACTTTTTTTTTATTTCGTTAATATTTTCGTACTGACTTCTATACGTCCTTATCATTACATCTAAGAGGATAAAATAGGGCTGGGCAACACAACACATGCCTTCCCATGAAAGTGGTGTCCGGCGAGACGGGTCGATTTTAAGTAAGTAGAAAAGAGAAGCGATTTTCAGCGTATTCTATTCATCTTTTCTCAACTAACCTAAACATCTACCTAGCTGTCCCGACACGACTTTTCTGAAAAGTCATGATTGTGTGGCCCAGCACTATGACCATTGACCATGGCTCATTGACCATACACCTTTCCAGAGATTTTATTTCATTGCACTGACACGGCCATGGTCAATTGCTTCGCTGGCTAAGCATCTAATTACGACCAGGCGATCGCTTATGTAACGAATAACGGATAGGGTGGATAAACTTTGATTTGACCTTGTATTTATGTCGTTTTCGGTTGGTCGTCCAGAATCGTCCGGAAGCAATCCGAACGCTTCTGAAAGCGTTCGATTGGCACTCAACTGACAGCTCTTCTACTGAAAAGAAGAGAAATTTGCTTCTGGATTTGAATTCAGAATCGCGGAGAGTTCTTTCGGACGGTTCTGGACGACCAACCGAAAACGACATTAGTGTTTCAACAGAGGCTCGAACCAACTATTCGACCAAACGCTCAAATTAAAGGATTTTTTTTCATTTGTATTGTAATGTGATGACTGATGACTAATGAGCAATTTAAAATAGGAACTTAAATTTGCTCAGCATCTAAAATGTGCTTGCAACTTGCTTCCTGGTCCATATACCTGAAATACCTTAGATCGATTTGGATTCCAGATATAAAAAAAAATCAAAGAACCAAAAGCCAGTGTTTTGGTCTGCAACACCATACACAATGAATGGTAGGCGTGCTGTGATAAATCCTCTTTACCCTTGGAAGAACATCTCTCTGCGTGGTACATTCAACGGCATATACCTAGCTATACATATGTGCGAAAAGGCAAACCAAAATCGGACCCAAACAACTGTTAAACCGATTTGAGTTTCAGTAGTAGATAGGCCGGTAACACGAAACGAACTCTCGAGGACAGTGCCTTCAAACGGTGATTAATTTTTTATTTCTTCTTGGCGGTTAACATTTCGCGCAAGTTTTTCAAATAAAGTAACGGACAACTTGTGATTCCGGTTTAGTTGAATGATCGCGCCGCTAAGTTCGTAACACGCGATCTATAAATTGAATCAGTTGTAATGATAGAATCAAAATTTCAAATGAAAACCTTAAACGATTATGAAGTGATATCGGTTATCGGGAGTGGTGCATTCGGGACATGTTTTAAAGTGCGCGACAAAGACACTGGTGAGACATACGCCTGGAAGGGCATGGACTATGACGAACTGAGTGAAACGAAGAAGGAATCTTTGATATCGGAAATAAACGTTCTACGACAGTTGCAACATCCAAATATTGTGCAATACTATCATCACATGGTAAACCACGAAACAAAGTCCATATTCATTGTCATGGAATGCTGTGAAGGCGGTGATCTATCGCAACTGATCGAGAGGTGCCGTACGCAGAGGCAGCGCTTTGAGGAGAAGTACATCTGGAGGGTTCTCTTCCAAATATGTAAGGCTTTACAGGTGTGTCACAACAAAATCAAAGAAAGCACCATCTTGCATCGCGACATAAAGCCAGCGAATATCTTTTTGGATACCGAAGGTAATGCAAAACTGGGTGATTTTGGTTTGGCCCGTGTCCTTCGACGAAATGAGAGTTTTGCCGAAACATTTGTTGGAACACCGTATTACATGAGTCCAGAGATCGTCAAGGGCTCGAAGTATGATCGAAAGTCGGATGTATGGGCTGTAGGTTGCCTGACCTATGAAATGTGCTCACTGAGGCCTCCATTTAAGGGGCGGCGCTTTGAACAGCTGTCCAAGAATATTTCTGGGGGGAAATTTCATTCCATTCCAGATTGCTACTCGTCAGACTTGCAAGATATCATTTCGTTTATGCTCGAGGTGGATAACGATCAGAGGCCCAACATTGACATGATCACTAGGCATCCCATTTTGATAAGAAACATTGTGGACAATCCGAATGAGTTTCCGAAACTTATTCCGGTTGCTGCTTCGCAAGAAACAGACTGCAAGTGGAAACTGACATTTACACCGAATACAGATCTCTCTAGCACCGCTTTAACTCATTTCACAGTGGACGATGATGTGAGTAAACATGTAACAGGAGTTTCAACGCCAGTTCTCCGATCGGAGATCTTTGACTCCGTTAAACGGAAGATTTTTCCCAGAACTCTCAGATGCTCTGACCCAGAACTCTATGAGAGTATACGAAAAGAAGACACCGAGGCTACAATTAAGCCCACCACCTCCGGATATAGTCCTACTGTAATGACGCAGAACATTTTCGAAAAGGCGCTTCAAGATCGTCTGCACGCGATACGAGCCCAGGAGAGCTTACTCAACCAGAGAGAAGCTAATCTGCTCCTTCGGGAGCAGAAACTAAACGAACGAGAAAAGCGAATACTAGACATGGAGAGAAATTTCGAAGCAAGGCAAGTAGCAGCAAAATTCATTGCTAAACGGACAGGGAGTGAACTAAAATCCAAAACGCCTCCTAGACTATCCATAGTATCCAAGGTATCCACGAAAAACTGCGATGACACCTACTGCAGCATCGAGCCCAATGAAACGCTAATAGCTCCAACAGTTGCCAAACTCAATCTGGCTACTATGGCACCACCCAAATCGCTCAACAGAAAAGTGACCTTCAAATCACCCAAGAAGTTCACAAAGTATGACGTCGAGAATATACCACCGCGAGATTCGAAGAGCTGCACACTTCGCTCTAGCGTTTCATCGAAAGCCAGCGACGAATCAGATGGAGGCCATGTTCATAAGAGAAAGTCGATTCTATCGATCTTTGGCCTTAGCAAGGGAAACAAGGATAATAAACCAACAGCAGAAATTCAGCAGAATTCCAAGAATTCCATGGAAGTGATGGACAAATGCCAACCAGAAGCGCTATCAACAGTCTGGACGACGGAGAATAAAAGAGCGGCCTTCGATATGCTGGCTGCCATGAATGCTGCTGCGGGGAAACTCGGCAACAACGAAAATGGGCTTACTGGCCTACGGCAGTGTCGTCAATCGGTGCGTGAGCGAGGATCATCTTTGCGGCGAAATAAACATCTTCGAAGGTCGGTCATCGGATTACCTGTTGGAATGGCTGAGGCTCAAAGTGCTCGTATTGTTTTGTAAGCAAGGTCCTCTTAATTTGTTGTTCTTTTTTTTTTAATGCAATAAAATAATAATTCAGGTATGTGATAGCTTGGAATGTGATGATGGGAAATTCCCATAGTTTGTAAAAGTAATAAAATGTTAGGTGTATGTGTAGGTATACAATTCAAATTTTATGTTAGCTTGTTGTTTACAATAAAAATAAAGACGAATAACTGCTGTAAAAGATTTGGTTTGGTGTCTCAATTTTATTTTAGGATAAGGTAAAGACGCCTTTAATATTTTCGTTACAGGTGGGATAAAATTTACTTTAGCGTATGTGTGAGGATATGTACATTTATGTGGATGGAAAAAGTAAAGTAGGTATGACTGTTCAAAATACTTCTTTCGGGAAAGACGAACTTACAACGTTTGTAAGCCTTTCTTTGTGTTTGCAGATATTAAATTGTTGTATCTAATGTAAGTTGCAATCGTTTGAAGACAGGGAGTTTTAAAGGTTGCTTCAGAAAAGACAGTTTTAAGTTGGCTTGTCCTATTTACAGAGGAATTTTGAAAAATATATCTTTCATGTCAAGTTTGGAGAAATAATCGTGAAGTTCCTTTTAATATCTTTGCCATGAAAGTATTCGCGTACCTACAGAATATAGGCTTAGATCAGCGACTATTTTCCTGTGCGCCAACGGTTTGGGATTTACTGGTTTCTGTTAGTCGAACAGCTCGTCTGTTGCACTTGGTCAGGACTAATGTTTTAAATAACTTTGTTGTGATTCAAGTCAATTTTTTTAATCCCGCCCACATCAAGCTAGAAACACCACTAAAAACTAGATGATAAACGACAAGTGAAATTAGTCATAAAATACATTATGAGAAAAAAAGTCCATCTATCACAATTAGTAAGAGCGCAAAGCCGCAAATGGTTAGATGTAAAGAATTTAGAGTTCGACATCAATTTGATGTGATTGGGTGTCCCCGCGTAAATGATGGCGTCAAGACGACAACATGTAACAGAATGATATGTTCCGTGACAATGACATGTTCCGTGATGTTTAGCTTTAGAGAAGCCTCTAAGGCTCGGCACGTTTATCGACTAAACTCTAAAATTTGTAGTAAGTGCTGGTTTATCAACGATTAAAAGACTGATTAATAGAGCCTCAACACTTGCATTTAAAGAACGATCAAAATAATGTAACTAAAAAAGTACGGTGACGCTTTCAATCTAAAAATGTTCACACGTGGTATTTTTGGACGGATCATTAAAAGATAGATAACCAAATGAAATTACAAACTAGAACAACTTTTAAAAACAGTTTTTATTCCAGTAAAACGCTTTTCTACTCTGCACGAAGATATTCACCCCCGTGATCAATTCCGGTCGGATTTGAATAAGTAGTGTTGATTTTCGGTGTGTTCAATTCGCATAAATTCACTTTTGTTGGATCTGAGTTTTTTTTTGGTTAATTTAAATGCACGGATTCAAACAACGGATCTGAGTTCCTCCGAAAGCAACTTAAATGTACACACATGATCACAGGAGTGCTTAAAATATTTTTTTTTGCTTTTAAGTCGATATTAATTCTTTATCAGTTATCGCTATCAAAACATGTAAGATCAAGGGCTAAGATATTTTCAAAATTTCAAGTCTGACCTACATTAATTTCCACTGCTACAGTAAAAAGTAAAAAATGTCTACTTGGTCCTTATCAAATCAACAAAAAATCACATATCCATTGTGTCCCTGGAGAAGTATGAATAAACAGCAAAATTCTATGCGCAATGCTAACAACTGTCACGCAATGAAAAAAAAACTACAGGTGTATGATACAATTTCCTCGAGTTTTAAAAAAGTATTGAAAATCTAGACTGTACTTAACTTGTTTACACAAGTCATCTAACTGTAGATACCTAATACGTCCAATGTCCAAAGTAATCACCAACTGATAAGGCCGGCTAAAAATATGTACACCATCCCCCAGCTGATAACGAATGTCTGACAAACACAAGCAAGAGTGCTAGTTTGCTCGAAAAAAAAAAGAAAACAATTTTTCGTAACAAATATAATTTTTTTCCATTTTATTCCAAATCTAGATGTCGAGATCTTGTCTCATACAATTAAATGCACTTATGGTATTGAGAATCAGTCATTTTTTCTTAAGGCTGCATGCGGAGGGCACCATCAAGGCGAATAGTCTCACCGTTTAACAGCGGGTTCTCATAGATGGCCTGAACCAAGTGAGCGTACTCAGATGGTTCGCCTAAGCGCTGAGGGAACGGAATGCTCTTGGCCAAGAAATGACGAACTTTGTCTGGCAAAGCCGCCAACATTGGGGTGTTGAATAGACCAGGAGCAATTGTGCACACACGAATACCTTGTGTGCTCAAGTCACGAGCAATTGGCAAAGTCATACCAACAACGGCTGCTTTTGATGCAGAGTAAGCTGCCTGACCTATTTGTCCATCATAAGCTGCAACCGAAGCAGTGTTGACAATAACACCACGCTGTCCATCCTTGTTGGGTTCATTAACTCCCATCAGGCCAGCAGACAAGCGAATAACATTGAATGTACCGACAGCGTTCACTGTAAGCACTCGTTGGAAATCTTCCAACCTATGTGCAGCATTCTTGTTGAAATTGTATGTGCGGACAGCCGTGGCGGTTCCTGCACAGTTCACAGTTAAGTCCAAACGTCCGAATTGATCTTTGGCTACCTGTACAGCAGTTTGTACATCCTTCTCTGAGCTGACGTCCACTGGAACGAATACAACATTGTCACCCAATTCAGCGGCGACCTCAGCGCCCTTTGATGTTGACAAATCGGCTAAAACGACTTTAGCTCCACTACGAGCCAGACGTTCTGCGGTAGCCCTACCTAATCCAGACGCTCCTCCTGTGACAAGTGATACTGCATTCTAAAGAAAAGAAACATAAATCTCCGTCATTTATATGGAATAATCAGAAGTTTTTAAGGAATGCTGTTTATGTAATAAAACTGTGGAGTCAGTGGACCTTGGACCCAACGCAAAGATGAATTTGTATCCAATATACGTAGATAACTCTACGTACAGAATGAAATGAAACTATAGGATATCAATAGTGCATATTTTATTTTTGCAGAAAGCAAATGAAAATAAAGAAATAGAAAAGCACCACATTCCAAATTTCTTAATTTAAATATAGAAAATCAACGAAGGGTTGACCCTTGCTTCGATTATGCTCACCTTAATCATCTTGAACACTAAAGTTAGCTGTACTTTAAATATGAAATCAAAGTGCGGGCACTTTTAAAGATCAAACAAATTTATTCTTTTCGGCAAAGCGAGTAAATTGAGTTTGAATAGAGGGTTAAAGTCCAATTGGAGTAATTGGTAAATTTTATTCAAGAAATTTTGCGGATTCCTTGACACGATAAGGAAGATTACTTGACGGCAAGGTAGTTCTTTGACAGTTCCTTTTACTTTTGGAGCGCTGCACTAGGCTAATGTCATGTTCACACTACATATTTTGGATCCGTATAAGTCCCAAATTATCAGCCAAATATGTTAATGGATTCGGTTGTCTCTAATCATGTGTAGGTAAAATAAAAATTAAATATATATTACTTTTTATTCCCATCCATTAAACCGCTCAGACTTTAAAAAAAATTACCAATCTATAATGTAGATCATTGATTTCCAAAACACTGAAGCAAAACAAAGTAAGAAAAAAAGTTGACGAATGAGCAATAAAATCATTTCGGTATGATGAGATCTTTTTTCAAAATTATTATGCGAAGGACTATTTATAATGGTAAAGGAGTTGATCAAGATTTTTTAAAAAAATGTTCCAGATAAATCAAAAATAGATTTTCAAAATCTCAAAAACCATCACAAAATTTTAGTTTTGAAAGATGCGTTTTTTGCCTGATCAAGATTGATTATTCTATTAACCATAACCATTCATAACCATTTCTTCATTTACCTAATCCATTTCATTATTTGCATTTTTGTAAAAAAAATAGTTGAATCTGCTCTACTTTGATATGCAACTCCAATAATTCCATTCAAATCCATCATGAAGAAGAACTTTATGGAAAATGTCAACCTTGCGTCGGAGCTTGAATTAGAAATAATCAAAAAAATAATACAATTTCCACTAATCATAATCGTGCGTTCACAAAACTACATCGCCAACAAAATACTTAACCAAATTTGTTTTAAAATAGGTCGGTACTGTAGTATAATATGTAGGCCTGGCAACAATTAACTTTTTGACGTTAGGTACTTTAGTTGATAATTTTTGATAAGATTAAAAACAAAATTAGAAAATAAGTAATTATATATTTTGTACAGTTAAATTGTAATTTCGCTTGATTTTATTGTAAATAAAATGGACAAACCAACCACATCATTCGGGGCCGATTGGGTGCGATGCGAATCGAAAAATCGTGCTGGTCGATACTACATGTTTAACAAGAAAACAGGCGAAACTAAATGGTGCTCAAGCACAGAGCCAACAACTCCAAAAAACATTATATCAGGTAAGTCCCTAATAGAACACTTGATCACTTTTTAAATCTACTTTGATCTTTAAGCTAAGGATATCGTTAAGACTCCGGCACAAGATAGGCTCAAACGTCTTCAAAATAACCTACAAAAGCCGAAGCCCAATATACCCAATAGTAGTCGCCAAGCAAAAGAAGCCAATACTTCTGGAGTTGGGACCAAACCAAAAATTCCCGAAGTTAAAAAGGATTCTGCACCAAATAATGTAGAATATTCCAAACCCACACCGAGTTCACAAATTACAGCTCCCAAAGTGAAAGCATCCACATCGGAGCAAACTAAGAGTAATGTCAATAAACGCCCGGTATCTAAACCAACAGATGGAAAAACCAGCTTAGAGCCCACTTCAAAACGTAAATTCGTTATTCCCAAGAAACCACCTACTAAGTCAGAAATTAGTAAGCAAGGTTTAGAAATAACCTCCGCAAATGTAAAAAAACCATGTGACACCTCAGCTAGTCCAATTTCGACACCGACAAATTCAAACGCACAAAAGATGGCTGTTAAAGGTTCTCCTTGTTCAAACCAATTGGAACAAAACAAAAGTTTACAAACAGATGTACATAGGTCAAACAACTCCTCAATAATCCCAGATAGCAGCGGAACTTCAGAGGCGACCAGTAACTCTTTGGGAAAAAAAGTTGAACAGAGATCTTTGCAAACACTTGCATCGGAATCAGATGTAACTAACAACAATATTAACGAAAAATCACAAAAAGCGGTACCCAAACCTGGTATAATGTCCATGGTAAAGGGATTTTGCGAAAAACTGGTGAACAGAGCAACAAAGCCAAAGAAACGAAAGCCACCAGAAAATAAAGGCAGCGAAAAGATGCTAAAAATGTCTCCTAGCTCAAAGCCCCCCTTTAAGCCAAGGAATACAGACAATGGTAGCATGATCCGAGGAGTCCTGCAGGAAAATGACAATAGCAGTAATCAGAAACAACAGTCTCCGCCGCAGCTGAATGTTTCACCAATTGTTCGTGCAGTATCCTCCCCGATTCCCGTGCCAAATATCAGTGGTAAGTACTATCCTAACCATTATGCAATGTCATGCTCGAAAAGGTCTCCTTCCAGCCAATGACAGACTACAGCGCCTAAGAAACTCATTGCATCTACAACAAAATAATATTCAGATGCCTGCCTCTTCGTTTACTTTGAGCTTTTCGTCAGAAGTCTCCAATGTAAGTAGCAGCCGAGACTGTCCAAATGTCTCAATTTCCGATTGCGAACCAATGGACTGGCAACCAACAGAGGACCTTTCAGCAAGCCTTGTAAGAATCATTCGGTTTCTAAGCCTCTCCACGTCGAATATATTTCCTCGTTTTAGGTACCTTCATCTTCGCTGCCCATTGCCCCCGCAGCAGATTCTTACAGTCCTAGTGAACACTATGACACAGTCAACCAAAATCTCCTGCGCCTGGCAGCAGACAGGAAACCGAACAAGTGGAAAACTGATCACTTCTACTTTGTTGTAGATACGAATGTTTTCATTAACAATATAACATTTGTCGATGAGCTTATACAAATGAAACTATGTGGTAAGCAAACTTCCAACCAAGCACATCTTCATCTACTACTGTCTGTTTCCTAGATACTATGGGAACTATAATCTATGTACCTTACTGCGTTCTGCAGGAATTGGATAAATTAAAAATACGCTCTCCTAGTGAAAGTGTTAAAACTCGGTCGTCAAGAGCAATCAAATTTCTCAACAAATGTTTCGAAGACAAGGAGCAACACATACAAGGTAAATTTGTATCACTGAATAGCAAGTCATCAACTAAAATTTCATTTTTTGTTTAGCACAAAGTGCGATTGATGAAAAACAGCATTTGATTAAGGTGACTTCACCCGATGATAGCATTCTTAACTGCTGCTTGCAAGTGAAGAAGTATGTAGACAATATGCTTCTCCTAACCGAGGACAACAATCTTCAGAACAAAGCCCTGTGCAGTGATATACTAGTGTCGACTAAAAGTGATCTGGTATCGAAACATGAAAGCTGTCTGTAATATATAACATTTGAATGAAATTTGAGAGAAGTACAAAACTGAATTTTTGCACGTAAACGTCATAACTTAAAAGGCTGTTGATATGCGGCTTTCATCGTTCGTGACATGCCACGAAATGTCAAAGTTATATGTTAAGTTGGTGTGGGTGGTTAGTGAGTAACGTTTTATACTCTAGTATATCGTTTTCGGAACATCATCCTGTACGATTAGAACCCAATTTATTTCCCAAAAGGAAATAGTTTTGATACCTAACCAAAAACGAGAATATAATTTTGTTAACGTTGATAATGTCCGTCAGTTGAACGTCAGTTAGAGAGCCGTGGAACGGCCGAATAGCCACTTTGAACTTAAAAATAAGATGTTAAAATATATTTTTTTATTCCTATTTACAATGAATTTTGCATGAAAATGTTAAAATAAATGAATTACATACTTGAAAACGAATCTTTTGTTTCGTTACTTTACAACTTCTTGTTTTCTCATCTAAATCACAGTAAAATGGAATGGTATGAATTTTATCCCCATCCTTTTATAATAAAATGGTACTTAAGACACTTTTTTTTTAATTTTATTTTAAAAGGGGATTCCAAATCCTGGAGCACTCAGACGAATCTCGGTCCATTGTACTACCATGCAGAATCCCCTTTTTTGATGTAGTGGTGGAAAAACTCTTATATTATTGGGGGCGTTCAATACGCTTTTGCCTAGCTAGTCAACAGCCTCTGATTGGTTGATTTGACTGCAAATCTAGGCAAGTTTCGTGAGGTCGGTCAGCTGTGGTGTCTGGAAAGTTAAGGCAAGAATTTCTGCCCGTTGAACTCAATCTTGTTCTTAAAATGTTACTTTTGAATTATAAAGTCAGTTCATCTAAAAAAAAATAAGCAATTACAACTTTTCTAGAAAACGAATTTATTAATTTGTCCGTACGAAAAACTTTTTTTGTTCAACTTCGCAATTAGTTTCACGAAGTATTCCACTGAATTTCTATGATATGCTATGGTTAAATGTGTCAGTTTTGTTCTGTTTCGATTCTGATCGATTTTTCTGTTGGCTATGACCGACGCCTAGATAAATTTATATTTGAGTACTTTAGTATGAAAATTTAAGTTCGGTGTGATTTCATTCAATTGGAGGTTGACGCCAACATACACACATACATTTTCGTTTGTGTGCAATTATGGAACAGTACCCAGGCCCAGGGGGTTATTCCCATTTTTTTGTGACTAAGCAGTCGCGCGATTGAAATCGCATGTCTGTAGGTACATAGCCTTTAGACCAACGCAATCAAAAGCAAAGCAATCAAACCAAAGCAGACTAAAAGCCAAAAATGGATGTAATTTCCTTAGCCTAGTCGTCATTTCAGTTTTCGTAAATTTGTGAGATTTATGAATAAAGTAAATAGTGCATTGGCCTTTCTAAAAAAAACATTTTAAGTTTCGAATTTAAACTAAGGAGTTTACCTTTACATTTACATGCCAGGGAAAAGATCGATCCATACCGGAATGACAACTTTTTGAAATAAATTGGCTTATTGGATTCTGTCCACGCGCCGATAAGCAATTGCTCATATCATTAACTTGTTTAATTTGTTTCTATCGGTAACCGGAACTTCTTATGCAAATATTAATTATTTCTTTGCATATTAGACACACGTATATTTCCCAATCGCTATCATTAACAAACAAAAACGTTAATCTGATTAAATAAAACGAAAAACGCAATCAGACTGTATATAAGAACATGCAACTACGATAACTCGCTTTTTTTAAAGTCTCTAATCGAAATCGAAGATCTTTTTTAATTTTGGTGCGCAAAAGGTAACAAGTAACATTTTAGACGAACTTAAATATTATATAACAAAACATTCGTGAAATTGATTTGATTAGGTTGAACAAAATAGAAGTGAAAATTGTGTTGAATGTTCTGTTGATTCCTAAAATATTAAATTAAAATTGCATTCATATACCTACATAATTTTCATTATAAGCTATCTTCAATATTTAGTGGGAAGTCATGAGGTGTAACTACGATAATCCTCCTTCTAATTTGAATATATTTGAATATGTAGGTACATATTTACATATTTTAAATACTAATGTCACTCTGGTGTTATGTCTACTATAGTGAAATTTCCCGCATCTTGCACATTTTGTGTTGAGGTTAGATTATGCATAATGTCACACGGTCTAATCTAATTTAGTGGTCAATCTCAATAACTGTGTACTTACGATGAATTATTGACCACGTTACATTAATCGCTCACATCAAATTCCATATAAAAGAATAGATTGACATCTCACTGTTTGTCCCAGAGATCCAGCATTTAAATATTTATGAGTTCCAAAGTTGGTATAAAATTAAAGCGCAAGTGTATACTCGACCTAAGAGTAGGAATCTGCATTTCCGCCTCACTCAAGCCATACCTGGTGAATGCACTCGACGAAACTTCAAGAAAACTGACACATGCTTGACATTCCGTCAGCTGTTCTTTGTTTAGTTCGCTGTGGCAATTCCTAGGTAGGGGTTTTGTTGCTTTTTTTATGCTGTAGTTTGTCGTAAATTGCTGTTTTTCTTGTTTTCCATTGTTCGGCGGGCAATACATTTTTTGTAAATTATATTCGTAGAGTTTGTTTACAAAAAAATCAATTGGTACCAAGTGTAAAGCCAACTAAAACTCGACTATACTCTTTATAACCGGCGGCAAATGAAATTTTTCCAGGAATTCGAACAAGGTTTGTACGCGAGAAATTACTATCAACCATATCGGCCATTTGTGACTTAAATTTGTTGTTTTGTGTGCTGTTGTCGTCTGTTTATTGTTCATTAAATTTGATTCTTGTGATACTATTTACTCGAAGATTATTGTGAGAGCGCAATTATCTCAATCAAATGAAATCATTTGATTCCGCAAAAATTGAAGTCAGGTGAGTGAGTTTTGCGTTTTCTAAATGAACTTGAAGATATTTTAGTTTAACTACATTTCCACAGCTCTTATCTTCCTTAAGCACACAAAAGGCCAGTGATTTGATTTTTTTTTTTTTAATGTTTTTTGTAATTTAGTGTAAATAACACTGATAGTGACATATTTTCAGATTGCAATAGTCTTTCGAATAATCAGCGGAAAACGTAGATTTTAAATCTATTGTAGGTAGGTATGTGCACACAGATTTTTAATCCATAGGCAAAGAGTTCGGTTTCGGGGTGTGTGCATTTGGATTTAATTAGAAAGCCAAACACAGTCGCAAGCTGCAGAGAGGCTAGCTGAAATGATTAGAGGGAATTAAGGGTAAACTTGTAAAATATGTCGGTTCGGCCAAAGGAAATACCATTTTATTTAGACATGGTATTTTACTGCACGGCATTATGTGTGAGAGGGTTTAATCAATGTTGCTATGGTTAATGCGTTCTGGAGTTGCATAACTTTCCAAGAAATTAAGTTATTCATTTATGAAAAGCATCTACCCTGTCACTTTCTTTCTACGTTTATCTCTATATCAATGTAGAAGATCATTCGATTGTCTGTTGTATCTAGTTGTAGTTGCCTAATGTCATCAGGGCCAACATATTAAATCGCCCTTAAACTGAAATGACTGCAGACGCATTTACGCATTTAAACGCATTTAAATTGTACATTTACACTAAGCTGCATTGCGCCCTTCAAATGCAATATGTAGTTATCAATTTACCATGGTAGGAGTGCCCGCCCATCGCTTCACCTAAAGCCCATTTTCTACTATAAAATATAATGAGTGGCCCATTTGCGGTTTTATTTTTAAATTGACTGTTATTTCGATAAGAAATATTGGTGTATGAATTATTGTTGAGAGAACAACAATAAAAACTCGCAGACACAGTCACTTTTGGTGGGAATGATAACTATTACGAAGTACACCACTAATTCCTCATCAGACTCCTTATAGGTGATTGCTTGAGATAATGTTTGGAAGATTTTTCCTTCTGCTTTTTGGTCATAAATAGATGAATGCAACTCGATTATTTCATTTGATTTCCCGACGTTCGTTATTATCGAAAATCGAAGTATTGACGACGTGTTGTCCAATTCACATTGGAGAAGGAAGAAAATAGGGCGATCGATTTTTTGACGTTATGGTTCATCGCGATAAACACCGGCTCCCAATCAACTGGTACTGCAAAGATACGGCATCTGGAAGACTCATCAGCTTCCGTTCAAACTAAGCCAGGCACATCATAACCAGCCAACCTGGTCCACAAGTCCTTACATTAAGTGGCGGAAAGTTCCACCCTGCCAATGCCAAGTGTGGCCTACGTTTCGAAACTTGCCGACAGCTTCAAACACATCATCAACAGCAGCTCCAAGGATGTTAGCATAACTTTTAAATCCCGTAAAACACTGGCATCATCTTTCTCCAAATTGAAATCCAAAATTGACCAACAAAAACGTACTGATGTAATATACAAGATTTACTGCATGGGCAACGCCACTGAAAGTTGTGTCCTTTTTTACATCGGTACAACTAAACAGTTTCTATCCCAAAAAATGTCCAACCATCGGTCGGACATCAAATCAAAAAACGACACTCGCAAACAATACCAAGGGAATCACAACCCGGACTTTGACAACACTACTATGCTTCAGACGTACCTTAAAACGATATACGCTCGAGGCGCTACACATAAATAACAACAGGAATAACATGAGTACAAACCAGAACATCCAAAATATATATGCTAACCAACCTCGCTTGTTGCTCCAAAAAATAAGTAATAGACTAAACTAAACTTCAATTGAAGTGTTTCATCGTACAGCGTATATATTTTGCCGCGTAACTCTGACAAAGTCTGTTGAATGTTCAGAGTGTTTTTGAAACTTGGAGTTGGATATATGCCTATGTCTGCTTAGTTGCGATAGAGTTGTCCTTTAATTTTTGTGGTGAGGTTAATTTTGTGTTGATTTTTGCAAACATTTGATTCGATGTTTTTATTTATAAAAGTCCAAGCAATGACTGCTCAATTATGTTACTGGCTATTTCAATATACCTACCCAATTCCGAATGACTCGCTATTCTCGGCAGACAACACTCGGAAGGAAGGTATATTAAAATTATCTCCGTTTGTAAACGAGCCCACACGAATTCCGAATTATTGCAGATCATGCTGCCAACCAGTCACATCCTGATAATACTTAATTGATGTAATGTATACTCTAGGTTCGTCTCACCATTGTTTAATTTCAGCTAAATTTGCATACACTAACCACGTTAAAAAGCTCCAGATCCTAAAAAAAGTAAATTGGGGCGGTCACTATGCTTATTTTATTTTGAAGCCGAAATGGTAACGCCGATTTTCCAGGGTATGAGATCTTTTTTCCCAACAGAATAAAGTGTATCAAATCAAATGCTTAGTGCGAATCGAGCTGGAAAATGCAGGTTGATAAAGCAAATCCAACTGAAGAAAACTGGAAAAAGTTTCGACAAGCCCTTAAAATAAAAATACATTGTCCCAGTTGTAGCAAACAGTTTTGGTCGTTTTGCTCTCTCCCTCAGTTTTTCATTTTCGCTACTAACTTTAGTACAACTTGAGAAAACTTCATTACCTACTGGATAAAATTCAAAAATATAGCGGAGTCAGTTTTTTTTACTTTTCTTGTTTTACCGCTATTTGGACCACCAATGCTCTGATTAAATAGGTACTTAACTTCATTCCGCCTGTCAATAATTCTCTCTAACCCTTTCACGTTGGAAAAAAATGCCTTCATCACTAGTAAACAGAAAATTACACTTCCCAAGTGAGCATTTTGGCTCTGACTAGTTGAAATTGAAACTATAAACCTGGAATACTTACGATTTTAAACGTAAATCGTTTTCAGTGCAGTGTATCTAATATCTATGTGGGTTGGTGCCAGCGATGCCAAACCTAGCCCAATTGTGTAATTCTAGCCCTGTTTCATTCGATCTAGCACTGTAAATTTACCTTTTAGCACTGTGTTTAATTTATATTTTCAAGCAATACGCATTTAATTATTGCTATAAAACTGTTTTTCTGTAAAAATGTAGTTAATTATTTAAAACTAAAATGTTGTTTCAGTATTTTATATGTCAAAAACGTCAAACCGGTGTAGATATAATACTAAAGTAGTTTGGTCTGGCCCTGAACTAGCCCTGAAATCACATTTCTGGCTCTAAATCACATTTTTTAGTTGGCATCGCTGGTTGGTGCTATTGGAATAAATTGTGCTACTCGTATCGTAAGTAACGTCATTATTGTTCTTCACGTTTCGCTTCTATTATGATCATGATGGCAATCAGTTTTGGTTTGACGGCGTGTGTCGTCGCTGCGCTACTTATCTATACGATACCGCCATTTCACGGCAAACAGACCTCGTTTTATGGATATAAATAAGATTACCCTTTTGTTTTAATAATTTTCAAACAAGTGCTTTAAGAAGTATGTATGTTATATATCGGGTAACATTTCACATTATGTATTTTCATTTTAAAGTTAATGAACAAAGCGCTATCAAATATCATTTCGAGCAAAAAGTACATAACACGAAAAATGCGCAAAAAATGTGCATCTTCTTGAAAATACAAATAAAGAAAATAGAGGGCTATGAATAAACATACAAAAGCAACAGCGCCTAAGTTTTAGGCTAATGCCACACGAGATCTAAACCCGGACAAAAATGTCGATGTTGTCACGAGCTGTATTTTAACTGCTCGATAGAATGATAATCATTCTCGTTAGTTTAATTTGCTTATTCAAGATGGATTCAGTTCAAAATAATGTTTTATTTTTATACTGTGTTGGTAAAAGAATAAAAATAAATGCACTAAACAGCGAAAGAGGGGAAAACCCCTATCTAGGAATAACGGTTTTTTTTTTTTGTAGAGAGGTTAAATATAAGCATTTTTTGCTATGGGAGGGGGTCTATCTCGGTTAGTGTGCTGGACTACTGTGCGAGGGATCCCAGGTTCGATCCCCGGAAAAACACAAATTACATCTTAAGGTTTTTTCTACTGCGCCACCTCTCGCGAACGTCTGACAAACATCCGAGAGTATTACTGTCCTGAAAAAGCTTCTCAATTCAGCCGTTCGGACTCGGCATAAAATTGTAGGCCTTTTCCATTCGTTCCAAAAATAGAAACTCACACAAAACGAATGGTTGCGAGAAGCTAGGCCTTGGGTGTCTACCGCCTGTTGCGCCGCCTATTTATTTATTTTACAAGAAACCGTTATCAATTTTTGGCGCCTAAGTTATAATACTCGTGCCTTCGCGAAAGGTGGCGCAGTGGAGAAAAAAACCTTAAGATGTAATTTGTGTTTTTCCGGAGATCGAACCTGAAATCGCTTCTCGATTTCAAGTCAGAATCCACTCAAGAAGCACTTACACAAGTGGAATTTATGTATTTTATACAAGCCAATTGGCAGCAGCCCCAGTCATACCATCATTTTCGACGTTTCACAATGCTCTTCATTACAAATAAATAAATAAATTATTTGGTCTTAAGGCCGTGTTTTAATTAGGATAAATAATATTATCTTCGGATAGTTTTCTAAAGTGGTGCAAAACCGTATTTTTCAGTTGTCAAAAAATGATCCTGCTTCGGGAGCAAGAAAATAAATTATCATATAGGCATATTTTTGACATTATAAGATAATTATTTAGCACGATCTAATAAAGTGTAGAAATGGTAGTTTAAAAAAATGTTTAGCATAATCCGTTTCTTTCAGCATTAAAAATTGTAAGTTCCTTCTCTTTCCGGATTTTTTTCGAACAGTCCTTATAAAACGCCTAAAACATCTTCTCTATTCGAATTTCATTGTTGTATTTGCGATAACATTTTTCTGACAGATCTCAACTCAAATTAGTTCCAAAATTATTACCCGTAATGGTCGTTTAAATTCAATCGTATTGAATAACATACCACTCTCACTGAAATTAGAAAACTTCGTCAATTGGTACTTTTTTTCCAATCACACAATTATTCTGTATATTAATACATGCTACCAAATATTAATTCCCTAAATAAACCTATAATAATGTAAAGCTTTCTTTTGTATCATTCTGTTGTATAGATATAATGTAAGTCAACAAATTTGTTTTTCAAATCATCTACGAAAAGCCACCTTTCGTTTGGCCCATATTTCATAAAATTCGAATTTGAAATAACGCCGTAATCTGTACGACAAAAAAAAGTGTAGCCTTTTTATATAATGGAATACTTTCGGCATTATTCAATTAATTTTCCTAAGAATGACACGATACAATACAAATAAATTCGATCCTCTGCGTAATTTCATACCATACACCATCTCGTTTCATTGTCGCTGTGAATTCGACATGGCGTTCAAAACGCACATTAATTAGTGTTTTACAAAGCCTTTAATTGGCACAAATATTTGATCAACATATCGAATCGGTTTTTCTAGACCCTGCTGATATTCTTGGAAAATTTTTAAATTTTTAAATGGCGCAGGTAGGTCCATAAAATATAGAGCACAAAATATCAAGATGAGATCCACCCCTATAGTTTGTAAAACACTCGTAATTGCCCTTCTTGAACAGACATAAATTACTGTTTGGTTTGGGAATATCTGCGGTTTGGAAAATTCAATTCAAGTCCATGATGAGGGCAGCAATGAACTTAATGTAGTGCTGGTCGGGTTCTTCTATAGAATTGTCTACTTTGCTATTAGTTCTTCTTCTGGAAGAAAAAGTTCTTCAGTATTTACCGGTATTACTACAGCTCGTGCGTGAGTACTTCTCGGCATCAAACTTTTTCATACTCTCGGTTATCGGAAATTAAGTCCTAATTTTACGCAATTTTTGTTGTTGTTGCCTTTCATGTACATTTTTGGGATGATTCATTTTCAGTTTTGGACCATTTTTCATTGGGGCCAAATTTCATGTAGCCAGTTGAACAACTGCAGATGCTTCCAGAACTTCCTCAGTTGTGAAGGTCGGTATGGTCTTAGTTTTTCTGGTTTTCGTGCGGTAGTGTGAATAACTGATGTTTGGACATTCTGGGTGCAGCTGCCAATTTGTATAGTTTCTTTAGGTTTGTAATTGAGACGCACCACTTTATCCATCTTGCTATTTATCTGATCTGCAAGTGAATAAATGCAATACTGGCTCGCCCCTTCAGCTTATACAGACACTATAATATATCCACGTGTCTACCCATGAGCTGAAGTCTTCGCCTGCAACTGTTATTGGTATAGGAGTAGATAGATTCTAAATTGCTGACACTGTCAGCCGGTTTCTTAAGATATAAAATATTTATCGTTTAGTTTTTATTTTTGAAACCTCTAAGATTAAAGTGGTGTTTCATTAGGCAATTGCCTCAATTTTCGCTTTCTGCTTTTATTTAAACCTTTAAAAAGTTGATTTTTCATGTAGGTACAGCTTTTATAGATAGTGCACTTATGCGATACAAAATCAAGATCAACTTCGATTGGATGTTCCATTGGGCATCATTTGGCTCTTCGAATATAGGTTATATCTATACGCGTTTGACTACTTATGATATATGCATTAGTCATCATATTCATGTCACATGATGAAGGCGATACAAGTTTCGATTGAATTAAGCAGAAAATAGTTGGACAAGAAACACCACATTAAAATTACATACGAGTTCTTACATTTATGTATTTTGTTTAACTCTAAAGAAGAAAAATAAAACTAATTCCAGATGCTATATACTGAATTGGTATGACAGAAAATCCATTCACTGCATGCATGACGTATATTGCGGTCTAGTGACAACAAACAGAAACACAATGACAATCAAACTGAATTGCATTCTGTTGATATTGCAAAAGTACAGTAGATTCTGTTTTTGTTCTTTGTAATTGAGCGCCTTGTGTTTGTTCTTCTTAATTTGTTTATTTAGCTAAGAAAAGATCATAACCGATCGTTATAACCATATTTTACAGCTTATATACATGACATGCTTCTAATAAGTTGTAATTAGAAGACATTAAACGCGTAACATTCGCGAATAGGAGATGTTGTACAATAATTTTGTGGATTTTTCAATTGTTTGCGTGTGATCGCCATTTTATGTATCAGATCGCTACTTTTCCTTTGATTTGATCGTCATTATTATTATTATTTTGGAATTGCGACTTCGAAATATATGCCAATCGGCCCTAGCTAGTTATCTGTCAGAACGGAAAATTCTCCGCTCGTACCTATTAGGTCTGTTCCTTTAAATCTTACGATTTTTTAGTGATTCTAATGAAATTTTACGCATTTTTACTCAAAGTCCCGTAAAAGGGAGATGCTTCGAGAGAGTAAGATATTAACCCAACACAATCTGGCTTGGTTCTGCGCGCATAATGCTCTAAGCGTTGTGCGGCAGTTCAGATTTGATGATGAAGGAATCTAGCGTCTTTAGCGCAGCCTGACTATAAATGTAGATGCGATATTCTTGTTGGATATTGATCCCATATCAAGTAGATCCGCGGCTTTGAGCACGACCAGAACCTCGCCTGGAACACACTGCATGTATCCGGAAGTCTTAATGGCACGTGTAGGTCTATATCCCTAGAGTATATACCTGACCCTATACCCCTATACCCTCCTAGTTTTAGTAAAATCCGTATAAATCGAAATTTCATTATCATTCGAAACCTCATTGTTTTGCCAGTCTTCCCTATATTTGGGTATTGTACTTCGTACGGAGTGTTGAAGTCAATTTCACCTAAACTTTCATCCGTTTTATCAGAGATGTTAGAGAAGGATTCCCTTAGTATGGAGCTATGTCCTACCTGTCTGGTTTTAAGGAACCCTGCGTTAGTTAGCAGAAGCGCACTATTGCCTGCTTGAAGTTTTATTTGTAGGTCCAGTGCGGTAAAAGATACATAAACGCTTCAAGTGCAGCTGTGGGTGTAGTGCGTAAAGCACCAATGATGGCAGTGCAGGCTGTTCTTTGTTCCTTGATCAACGTATCCCGTATATATAACTTATTCTCCACCAAACAAGAGCCCAATAGGTAGGGATTGGTCTAACCACCATGATGTACAACCAATGCATCATTGTTGGACTCAATCGTCACTTTTTTTCTTCTGTTCTCTTACAGATGAAGAGAGCATTATGAGCCTTTCATTAAGTTTCCAATTACATTTTTTTATCTAGGACCGTACCAAGATATCTTGCGCTATCCGAAAGGGAAAGCTCCACCCACCAATCCTGGGTAGTTGGAAGGGTGGTAATTCTTGGATTCATACAGTCAAACTTTCATAACTCGAACTTCTTTAGGTCGAATTTCTCTATTACTTTTATTGAGAACTCTGCGTTTTCAACTTTTCAACTTTTGGCCTCCATAACTCGAAGTTTCTATAACTCGAATTTATTTTCTTTCTTTTATCTTTTTCTTATGGAAGTTCCACGTATTCACATGCAATTTTTGGAAAAACAAAATGCATCTGTAATTTTTCATCGTTACTACAAAAGCGTTCCCTAACGTTTTCCTAAGTTTTTCTATTTGAGAGATAGAATTCATCCCCACCACTGCCATTTTTGACCTTCTTTTCCATTTTTACTACAAAAGTAAATAAGTGTGTTGCTTATTGTTTAGTTTCTTCCTGCGCTGGAAACACAATTGTAGCAATAAATACAAAACAATACTATGCATAATTGTTTTTTTTTTTATTCTTGTACGTCAACACTTTACTGGAAATCGTAACCAAGTTGTACGACCATTTTCGTATGAAGCTGTCAAAAATGTCACTCAAAAATGCACTTGATCGCTCTGCGATTGGTATAAAACCGGACAATTTGTTCTTCCGACGAATACCTTCGTAGGGCAAAAACGCTTTTATATGTGCACCCTTATATAATTAAGGAATGACAAACGAAAATAAATAAAAATCGGAAATCTAGATGATAATCTGACAGTTTACCATCACCAAATGCTAAAAAGGTGCAACGCATTCATGGGGGAGTATTGGCGATTTCTCAACTCTTGAGTGTTCGTAAATGTAATCTATATATGTAATATAAAAATGGATCCTGATTTGTGTTCGGGTACGTATAACTTAAAAACCACTGACTCGATTGAGCTCAAATTTACAGATAATCGGAGGTATTGCCCAGGAATGCACTGAAGGAGATTGGTCAAAATTAGACAAAGGAGCGTGGCACCTCCCATACAAAAAACATTCAAAATCTTATATCTCAAAAACCGGCGGACCGATTGAGCTCAAATTTACAGATAATCGTCCTCTGAAGATTGATCAACATTGGACCAACGGCGCGGGCGTGGCACCACCCATACAAAAAAAAAACATTTTTACAGATAATCTTAGATATTGGTCAAGGAGTGTCGCTGTGAAGAACCCATACAAAAAACCTATTCTAAGGGGTGAAACTCGATTTTTTGATTTTGATGACGTTATAACTCGATAACCGCTGGACCGAATCTCATGATTATTTTTTTGTATTGTTTGTATTGCTGTATTTCAGGTTTACACAGAAAGAGAATTCCAGAAAATCGATTTATTCTCATTTTTCGCATTTTACGACAGAACATTATTTAAGGGTATCGCCAATAAATTCCGATGAAATGTTTCCCTTATCAGCAATGTAAATCAAATTGCTGAATGGGAAACATTCCGGGGGAAATATTATTGGCGATAGCGGTGATTTCAGAGAAAGTCGAGAATGCACTTCAGCGAAAAACAGAGGCTTGTTTGCCTAACGAGTAGAGAAGTCTAATGTTGTCGATTTCCACGAGGACACCAGCACTGACTAGTTTTGGAGACATCCGTGAAAATACGCAACAGCCCCAGTTCCGGTGTCATTGCATCAGACGACATATCCATGGAACTAGGATCGTAGGATAAGTGTCGCGCAAGGTCATCGAAATTCCAGTGTGGAAAAAAATGTTGCTTATCTATACATACATATAATAAAACTGCAGGAATTTTCTTTGGCTCTTAAACACTCGAATACTACTGGACATATTTCGATGAAACTTTTTTTTAAATGTTTCTTAAGACTATGAGACTGCTATAGGCTATGTCGTGCATAGCGCTTGGTCGTGCATAGCGCTTGGTCGTGCATAGCGCTTGGTCGTGCATAGAGCTTGATCATTGTGTTCGTTGATCGTGCCATATTTTTTACAACAGTTAATTATTTTTTTTGCTAAAGGCGAGCGACGCAAGGCGAGCTAGTGAATTATAAATTTAGTTGATAAAAAAAATAAACACTTGCTCGTTAAATTTTCTAGAAAAAGAATTTCTTTATTTTTCCGTTCCAAAACCTTTTTTCTGTTAAACTTTCCATTCATTTCCAAAAAATTTACACTGAATTCCTATGTGTAATGTTTGCGTTAAATGTGTAAATTTTGTTCTGTTTCGTTTTTTTTCGGATAGACTTTTCTGATAGCTATAACTGAGGCCTAAGCTAATAACTTAGTAAACGTCAGATAGCATGAAACATTTTAACGTATAACAGCTGTGAAACCGGTTGATATCTTTTACTCAGTGTTTATTATTAATCCGGAGCTAGATAAACAATTGCAATGACTCAACGGGTACACAGAATTCAAAATTATATCTTGCCACAAGTATTCATAAGTTATCGGCAATAACTGAACTAAAACACCTTTCTTATGTACATAACAGTGTCACATACATATGTAATTGAATTCTAAGTCAATTAAAATTACCCTTGCCAGACATACACTAATCACTTGTCATTTTATCATTTAAAGCAGTTGATTTCTTTTAAATATGAGGGTAAGAGTATATTTTATCGAATTCATAGAATAAAATTTATAATCTGCCAGAAGTTCATATAAGAAAAAAAACTCACTGTTTCAAATGATGAAGCAACAGCGTACCCAGTTATTTGGGAACCAAAGCTGATTAATGTTTACTCCATGTCAACAGACGTGACAGGTGACAATTGTGGAAAGAAACTCAAAAATCTCGATCTAACTATATTCCAAAATAGCGCCCCCTATATAATTAAATTAGCATATCATTTGTCGCGTAATGAATAAGCAGATTTATCTGTCGATCTGTTTTTGGGCCACACTTCAATTATGTTGATGAATGATAAATGTGTTTTCGTTTTCCGAAGGAAGTGCACCAACCATCATCAACATCATCATCGTCATTCACATCCCCTTCAGTGTCGGCGAAGATAAGTGACAGGCAAATATTTGCAATAAAAAAAACCAAAATATATTATGCACATGCAATTTCAACAAAAACAGGTTATAAATAAAATTGTCTTATGCACTACACTTAAGTGATATTATTGTAATTTATATTTTAGCGTAAGGACAAAATATTGCCACTTTGACATTTGCGCGGACTTTAGATAAGATGAATGGATTTATTTTTAAATATTGTTCGTCAATAAGCTGAGCATGAACCATAAGAAGGTCAGGGTTGTGTAGTGGTATTATTTGGGTATACATTAGTTACTCGAACAAAATTCAGTCTGCACTAGCTATAATATCTTGACAGTTAATATTTTCCATACACAGCACAAGAACATTAATTGTTTGTTTGATTTCGGTTTGGGTGTGAATTAGATGGAATCGACAACATTTTTTAAATTTGCCCTTTATATACAATATTATGTACATGCATTCTGTGAGATGGATTACTAACATTGACTTCATATGGACTGGTAGTGAATTGTCAGATTCATACGAGCAAAAAATGGACTGGCACTGGCAGCAACGTCCCAGTGATCGCAGACGACAGACGGCTGTAGTATCTCTTTTCACTTGTAGGGAGCCACTTAAGTAAGCAGTGGTGTCATATCGACATGGAAATATGTTGAGATGATACTAATTTTTTATTTTTTTAAATTAATTGTGTACATAATCAATCGTAGATCTGATAACAAATGTCATCTAACATAACCGAGCAGCGATTGGATTCTGAATATAAAAGTAGAGATAAGGTATTTCATTGCGGGTTGACCGCGTGACATGTTGAAATCAATGAAATTCTGATACTAAATTATTTTCATGAAAATATGACATACCGCTGATTTGTCAATACATTATTGGTATAACGGACAACACTATACACCTTTCTACCCATATTATATTCGACAGAGGAAAGATAAGCTTTCAGCGTGACCATTTCCGATTTAAGGAAATTTCTATTATCTTTTCACAGATAAATACAGTTATTTAAAAAATTGTTGGCGCTTGGATAATATATGCGACTACCAAAAATGAAGGAAGAAAAGTCAATTTCTTAGAAGGAAAAGAAAGAATATGAAAAGCGCGGGATCGAATCTATTGACGGATGTTATGTCCGATCGAACACCAGAAAGTATGCTTTTGCAGACTTATAAGGCGTTTTTCTTTTTTAGCGTGCTCTGAATCGATCGTGCTCAGATAGTTCTGATTTGTTTATGAAACATACTTGAGCACTTAGGTGTCATTTGGTTATTAATTAATTTTTACCTTTTGTGCCAGAACAACAAGGCTCGTCCGCCATTTCAACTATTTTGTTTATCCTGTTTTTTTTTTTCTGTCAAATGTGACTGTAATGCTTTTTACTCACCCTGCTCAGTCATCTAGCGGGTTAATGGAACGCGGGCATTGATATGACATTTGTAACTGTAAAATATTCAAACAAAATTTGGCGATTTGAAATTGATTTTGGGCGTAATGGCGACAGTGACCCCATACGAATTCAACTGTAAATGCTTTTTGGATTTTATTTCCATCTTGTTTTGTATTTATGCGGGCGTTATTTCCAAAACGATTTGGGCGTTATTTCGATGATAATCAAAATGTCCGCCTGCGTATTGTGCCAACTACAGAGGAATAAGTCTTCTGTCGCATATATGAACTTGTTGGCTAGTGTGATCACCTAAAATTGTTAGAAAACAACCTGATCGAGCCATATCAACGTGGTTTAAAATTGTGATGTCAAATTATTATTAGGACTTTATTAGTAAGAGCAAACATTCCCATTAATTATGGAACACATCGTCATTCAAGTGGCTGCCAGTCCTATTTTCCAAGACCTTGTTGATGGTTTCGGGGTGTAGCTCACGGATTGCTTGGATGATATTGGCCCTAAAGTGCTTGAATCGTTTCCGGATTGTTGGCATAACATCCATCCTTCACGGTTCCCCACAAAAAAAGTCCAAATAGATCAAATCACACGATTTGCGCGCAGTTTGTGGCTGTGGTGTGCAGTGACATGGGCTGTGTGGTATGGCGCGCCATCCTGCATGGTTCCAGAGGTCGTCGCTCTGTAACGCCCGCCGTTGACCGAAACGTTGTTCCCAGCCTCATTTTTGAAGAAAAATTATGCCACCAAACTGTCACTCTCTGTGGATGCATTGGTATTCTCGTCTGTGTGCACCGTACTACGACGGGGACCATGAGTGTTGTCCACTAGCGTACCAGTCTCACTAACTTTTTGCACAAACTTGCGTACAGCAGGCGCGGTGGGTGCTTCATTTCAGCCAAAACTTATTTAAAAAAAACGGACTGTTTGGGCTACACAACTCTCACTTTCGGAAACAGCTGTCAGTGTCAAAATAACCTATGATTTAAAAATAAACTACTAAATGGGCCACCCTGTATGTTTAAAAGTATTGAAATGGGGCAACAAAGGCTTTGTATGCTTAAGCTCCATAATCACCTTACAATTTAACATCGGCGAAAAGATCAAGCGAGGAATCACTTTTGCCAGTCGCTGTATCTTCTGGCTAAAACGTAAATATCGCTCTCATAGAACCAGCAGACTATATGCACAAGACGCTAACCATCCTGTTCCTATTGTATGTTGCAGAAGCATGGAAGCATTTGTTAAAAACAAATACAAATTGGGAAATTTGTGAGAAAAAACTCCTCGGATGATAAGGGTTCAGTTTGTATATTGAATAAGGATTTAAAGACGAACTTTACGGGCTATTCCTCGACATTGACCTGTCTAATAAGGCTTAAGATATAAAGGCTGGAAAACAACATCACTGCCTCATTCCACTCCTAAAGAACAACCTAGGGAGCGAGCGGCCGTCGTTCACCATGAACTGTAAGAGCCATCTATAGTAAAGTCTAAAGTCATGTCAATTTTGAAAATGATCTGTACATCTAACTGCCTTGATACTCATCAAACATAATAATATAAGGGGGGTAAATAAACAGCCAACATGTTAACATGTTATTGAACAATGATAGACGTGGTGTGCCATCTTTTTAATTTTTCTACTGATTTAACACCCCAGTAGAAGATATATCTATAAAACTGACAAAAATTGACAACTAAAAGTCGAGTTAATAATACATTTCAAAATCCATCCACATGGGCCATATCACTAAAGCCAACTATTTTTTTTTATAAGATAACCAACAAAAATCACCTGAGTCATTGCAATAAAACGCGAGTCGTGCTTTTGATGGTGATAAATATAACCGGTCAAATCAGTTTGCATTCTCGGCAAATAACTGTCAAACGCAATTTCACACATATCATTGCAATGTATTAAATACTTTTTAAAGGTGTTGAAATCTTAATGCATTTAAACAATTATTGAAGAAGTTTTTTTTTATATTGCTGCAGGTGGCCGTGTCGCATTGATAAAATGTTCGAGCGGAAGGTTACATGCTCAAATCTGAGCCAATACCATGTAACGATTCCTAAAAATAAACAATTTGGATTGGATTTCCGCCAGTTCTATTGTCTTAAAATATGTCAGACTTTTCTTACGAGTTGACTTAGAATCTATACGCGGAAAAAAGACTTCCTTCGCAAAAAATACGCAAAGAGCAGAGCTGTGTCTACAGTCTTCCTGCATTTTAGTCAAGGGCCTGATCGTGGCCTGAAAGTCAACGTTGAGTTTGGGTATTGTATTGTGACTATAGCCCAGGACATACCACGACTATATCGTTGTTTGATTTTGTTTTTGCAACAGGCATAAAAACCTTGCAGTCTAGGGCCAAAAATATGTAACTTCTGAGCAATTGACACTAAATATTAGTTATTTGGACGGGTAGGTCAGAATGTTAATATTTAAGTTTTAATTGCGTTAACGCTAAGACCAAACCTGTTACACCACTCGCTTATCTTATTCAAAGTCATTCCCATTTCCATTTCCATGATTGGTGAACATGAGCCATGGGATGGGGTCCCTAGACAAAAATTGTACTTATCATAAATAGATATCTAGAAATAATTAACGAAATTTGTATCTCCCAATCAATGATTAACATAAATGTCGAAGTATTGTGCCTTTCCTTCGCAGTAAACAGTGTTAAGGTCACTTGATAACACCCCAATTAATAACAAAATATCGATATGCCATTTGAAAACACTTTTCTTTCTCTTTTCTTGTTATGAATTGCGTTAAGTGACGCTCAACTCTTGAAGACGTACGTAATAGATCTATCTTTGAAAGTGATGAACGATGAGTACACGCTTCGATAGGTGTTTTATAGTTTAATCATTAAAAAACCCCACGACACGCAATCAATTATATCATTCTAATTATAATTTTGTTTCTTCAATAGAACCTAGATCGTCAACATGAAGTTCGCGGAACATCTTTCCGCGCACATTACCCCCGAATGGCGAAAGCAATACATTAACTATGAGGTAAGTGAGCTTGCATTCTGAAATAGTACGTAAATAAAAGAATTACTTTGCTTTACAGGAAATGAAAGCGATGCTGTATATGGCGGTGGAAGAAGCACCTGCCGCCGAAAGCGTTGAAGATGAAGTACTTAAAAGACATTTTGTAAATTTCGATGAGAGTTTCTTTCATTACTGTGATAAAGAGCTGAAAAAAATCAACACATTCTATTCGGAAAAGTTAGCCGAAGCGACGAGAAAATTCGCCACATTAAAAGCTGAACTGAAAACATGCATGGACGATGCCGAACGTTTGGCAAAGAAATCCAAATCACTGAAAAAGGCAGGAATGCCACACAGGAAAGCCCAAGAACTGAAGCTGGCGTTCAGTGAATTTTATCTTAGTTTAATTTTGTTGCAAAACTATCAGAATTTGAATCATACCGGTTTTCGGAAAATCTTAAAGAAACACGATAAGGTAAGTTGCGTAATTGAAAAGCTATACAAATATAAATCCCAAACGATATGCATACGTAAACGTGTTATTTGTTTAAGTTTATGAGGGCTATAAATATGGGTTTACATTTGGTTGTTGATAATTGCATCGTTTCTATAAATGGATATTGTATTTGTCCCAATATTTGTTAGCTTGCAAGATGGCGAAAATAGTGCGCCTTAATTGATTTTATTTCGAGAATTCAGTTGGTTTTAAAGAAAGCTTGAACCTATATAATATGGACAGATGGAACTTGTACTCATTGACATGTGCTAACATAAATTGGAATCAGAATGGTTACAATAAGCATTGGAGGTTAACATAGATTATTTTTTTGACTGAATAAAAAAAAAACGATTTCCCCGTGACGCTAGCACTACTATGTAGTAGCAGAAGTTCTTCAAGGTACCACATTACTTCCTTATCATCAAGGCCTCTACCGCAACAAGTTTTTAAATGCCTGTTGCATTTGTCTACAAGTGGAGATAACATCATCATTGGATCTGTAACTCCGTATTATCACTAGAACTGCAAATACTTGTCGCGCTGTGTTATAGACAGCTTCATACCTAACTTCTAACTTATGCATACAATTTATTTGCTGTTATCCAAATAACGATTTAAACATTTTAAAATCGTTTGATATGAAAACGATTTTTTTCATTTAAAAAAAAAGTTACGTATACGCCACCTCAGCCGCAATTTCAATACATAATACAGTTACAACAAAATTATGCTTTGATTGTTTGAGCGGGAGAAGTCAATCATGGAAGAGTTAGAACTCACAATTCAAATAATCGTATCAACGACTTTAAAAAAAAAAATATTCCAGTTAGAGTCTGAAGTATGTTTTGTTTAAAATCATCAAGTCCAAAACTGTAATAAAAATCATCTTCAACCTATTTGTGAGGATTTTGCTATACGAAGATTACTTTCTTCTTCAGTTTTACCCTTAGTTCCACGAGGGTTGAAGGGAAACCTATGAACGGCTATAATGGTTGACCTTCCAATTCTCTGGTGAACAAATGATGAGCAGCCACAACTGCACTGGAGCTTTGATAACATTTTCTAATCCGTCGGGAAGCTGCAAATGGTGCACGATGAAACTGCAAACTATACTGAATATTTTGACAGTAAAATAAAATATATATGTTGTACATATATCCGAGAAATCTCTTTGAAAGATCCGTCCTAAAACTGGAAACAGGTTTTACTGGCGTGGTTGATGTGCGCACCTTCCAAAGAGGACTAATGCAAATTCCTCTCCACATTAATCAATATACCTACCATAACACCTAGAAAAATATGCACTAATGCTCTTCAGAGACAACCTCATGGATTAAAAAATCACTCAGAGAATATCTGTAACGACTGCCTTCTAGACATCGAAGGGGCTTTCGACAATATCGATCCGAAACAAGGTGTTGATAGATCGTATAGACGACGAATCTTGTTGACCCAAAATGCTTCTCAAGGTTATAAAAATATGCCCAACGAACATAGCACGTAGATCCACAAATTGACATCGCTTTAGGTTAAACCAGAATGGAGTAGCTTTCGCTGCGTCAAAATTAGATACACCCAAAAATCTGCTCTATCCCACACGATGTGCGCGAAAAGTTAAAAGCTGGATAAACGTGCGAATGGGACAGTGATGATCGAACGCGAAACGAACGAATGTGCTCACACTGTTGGTGAGTGTATTTAATTTTGGCATAGCCAGACATACTCAGACATAGCCAGGGTCTTCCAAACCTCTGCAAAAGTGAAACTATTTTGCAGAAAAGACAAAGAGCTTCGTGTAAGATTGAAATCACTGTTTACAACCCATGCAAACAAAATAATGACAACGACGTGAAAATACGAAATTAACGACAACAGTGCCAAGAAATATTTTTTTGAGCTTATGATGAACTATGAGCAGTATCAAAACTACGACATTATCACACGACTTTCGATAGAGTAAATAACTGAACATGTCTCAAAAACATTTCGATTTCGTCATTCACAAGAAGTTCCAACTGACTGAATATCTTAGTCATTTCAAGAAAATATTGGAATATATATATATTTCGACGCCATTGTCGACTGCCATCGCAAGAGAGCGACAGAAGAACCACATTTACCCCCACGTGCAGCCAGATTCTAATGCAGATTGCGATTGGCTGATCTGCCAGGAAGCAAACACATCCAACCATCCAAGTAGCTCGTACTACCCGAAAGCGGGATCAGACTTCTAAACTGTCTGCATTCAAAATTGATGTTGCATGATATAAAAAAGCCCAACAGTTTCGATATTTTATCTTTAAGGTTCGTCTTCAGAACCTGTCATATTTCCTAGTGCGCAGGTTAATAATAATACGTTAGTTGATTTTGGGCAGCATAACCAACCAAAAATTTAGAACTTTGGATAAACCGAAGAGACATCTTTACAAAGATGCTTTGTTCTACATAATTAATAATTTTTTTTTTATATTTTTAGCTTCTGCGAGTTGAAGCTGGAGCAAAATGGCGTCAAGATTACGTCGAGGCTTCACATTTTTTCATAAACAAAGACATCGACAATATTATCAACGATACCGAAACGCTTGTCACCAGCGAACTGGAATCTGGTGATCGTCAACGTGCCATGAAACGTCTTCGTGTGCCACCACTCGGTGAACAGCAAAGCCCATGGACTACCTTCAAAGTGGGCCTTTTTTCCGGAAGTTTCATTGTCCTTGGAATCGTTGTTGTCTTATCAGGTCTGTATAATTATTCACATCTAGGTTAAAATTTCTAATTCATCCAACTTGTAGCCATCTTCCACGACATTAGTGGAGAAAACCTAAAAGTCACTTTCCGACTTTACCGAGCACCGTTACTTATAATCGAGTTCATATTCCTAATCGGCGTCAACATTTACGGTTGGCGATCGTCCGGTGTAAACCATGTACTTATCTTCGAATTAGATCCAAGGAACCATCTATCCGAGCAGCATTTAATGGAATTGGCAGCGATTTTTGGTGTTGTTTGGACGTTAAGTATGCTCAGCTTTCTATACAGTGCTAGCTTGAGTATACCGGCGTTCGTGAATCCGCTAACATTGACTATAATCATGTTTGTGTTTTTACTAAACCCATTCCATGTACTACATCACGACGCGAGATTTTGGCTTTTGAGGATTAGCGTAAGTTTACCCATGATCTATTTGTAGAACCCTCGTTTTTATAGATTGTTTATAGGGTCGCATGATTGCAGCTCCGTTCTTCCATGTTGGCTTTGCTGATTTCTGGCTGGGGGATCAATTGAATTCCCTTGTCACAGCACTGCTTGACTTTGAGTACTTGGTCTGTTTTTATTTCACTAACGGCAATTGGAATGAGGCAACGGATGCGTCAATTTGCATGGAAAAAGACTTTATTATACGACCCATATTTAACTGTCTTCCGGCCTGGTTCCGGTTCGCCCAGTGTTTGCGACGTTATCGAGATACAAAAGAAGCCTTTCCGCATCTGGTCAACGCGGGCAAATATGCTATGACATTCTTTGTCGTCATATTTGCCACCTTGCGAGCATTTTACGGTGGTAAGTTTTGAATGCTTAAAGATTAGACTTTATTTTATTATGATATTGTTTACAGCAAACTATGTTAACACATACGATAATCCCTATACGTGGCTGTGGATAATTAGCTCCATAATTTCCTCATGTTATTCGTACACATGGGATATCAAAATGGATTGGGGACTGTTTGACAAGAATGCCGGAGAGAACAAGTTCTTGCGAGAGGAAGTAGTTTATTCATCCGCTGTAAGTAGTCGGTAGTTTTTGTAAAATGAAAACGATCTCATTTTCACCATCTCTTTTATATCTGTGGCAATAGACAGAGACAGCTATTGACGAAACTATGTCGTTCGATCGTTTTCATTTTATATGATCTGGCTCCTGATTAAAGACTATTTTGACTTCATTTCTTAATTTTTTTATGTATAGTGCTTCTATTACTTTGCTATTGTTGAAGATTTCGTGATGAGATTCATTTGGGCTTTATCGTTCTACTTGACCCAAATGAAATTCGTCAGCAGTGATATCATGACCTCCATCACTGCAATTCTTGAAGTATTCCGGTAAGTTATGAACACTTTGATCATTTCAACATGAACTCATGATCTGATTTCGCCCGCTTAGTCGTTTTGTTTGGAACTTCTTCCGCCTGGAGAACGAGCACATCAATAACTGCGGTAAGTTCCGAGCTGTTCGTGACATATCGATTGCTCCCATCGATTCCTCCGATCAAACACTGATTCTTCGAATGATGGACGAACCCGAGGGTGTTATCAATCGATATTCCAAAACAAATCGACCAAAACCCAAAAAATCTAAGGACCCAGAGAAGCGTGGCTTATTGCATCCACGTGGATCGTTCCAGGATCTGAATATCGATATAGATGGAACGAAAAAGCTTTAAATAGCTGGATAAGTACACGATTTATATATTTTTAAGCGGTTAATACAAAATCGTTTATTCTTTTGTATTGCCTTTAAGATTTAAGTGTCAAAGACAAAGCGCGCAGACATACAAATAAAAAAATAACGCTTATTTTTGAAAGCGGCAGTATTACTTAAAATAGAAACAAAAATGCGTTAGAACTGCTTTAAGGGAACAAAACAATAAAGATAACAATAATATTAAATGAAATGCCTAAAAACTAATGAAACTATATATGTGGTCAACCCATTCCATTCCTTTGTAACCCCATTCCTAATTATATAATTATATTTTTTTGTAGTTAGTAATTGAAATGCAATAACTATTGTTGTAAACTCTTTTGTGAACAGAAATATAGTTTATATTTTTTTATATAGTAATCATTCTTGTGTGTTTTTATTTACTATTGAATGACATACGACATTTTACAAAGGTAAGCAATGAAGTGCATAAGCTACGAACAAGTTCAAAGCGGGCCTGGGTCTAGGTATAGAAAATTATTTTGTCATGCAGACATTATCGAATTTCCGCAGATATATTTATGAGTAACGTGATCCAGTAATTACCTGATATAAGGCGTCGGATATAGCTATCAGTAAAGTGCAACCAAGCATTTTTTGGGGCACTTAAACTTAATCATTGAACTCAATCTTCGTTTATCGATTTAAAATAAGAAATGGAATAAATTGGATGCGATCTGTCGGTGTTGATGGTTGGATTTGTAGTTATTTTAAGCTATCTATTAATTTCTTTTTTGTTATATTTAATTTTTGTTTTGTTATTCTAACATTGAACATTGATAAATATTTCTCCGAATCTTTTGTTTGCCTCTGCCTCCCCTTGAAACTCTTAAAGGTTATGGGCGATACGAAGGAACATTCGAGTGGGATACCGCAGTTCAAATGAGCGGACATCGGCAACTGGCAGTTTAGAGTCAAGTCTCATCTTGATTCTTTTAGTCTCCTGGAGATGTTAACCAGTGTTGAACCAACTGAGGAAGCGGCAAAACTGGATTTCAAAAAGAAAGATCGCAAAGCCAAGGATCGAATCGTAAATTTTCTACACAATGACTGCTTAGGGTACGTAAGGGATAATAATAACGCAAAGTAGATGTGGGACAGCCTCACGAGTTCATTCGCAAAGAAGTTCGTTGTGAATTAACGTGCTTAAAATGGGGGATAACGAAACTCCAGAAGTCAATATATTCAACGAGTTTCTACTCCAACTTGGATCTCAAGATCAGAACACGACTACTGTCTGCACACTAAGAATTCTGGTAAGAGTGACATTATGTTCTTAATTTTGTATGTAGATGACGTCTTAGTAGCTGGTATTGATGATGTCCGATTGCGGAAGACTTCGTCACTTCCTTGGTATGCAATTTCAAATAGAAAATGAGACTGTTATAGTCCGTCCCAAAGCAAAAGAAAGATCCCAACATGCACCGAAGCACTTTATTTAAGGGAAAATTTTCCTTTAAGGTATTTTTGAGCGCATGAAATTGTTAATGCTTTTCTCTACTTTATCACAAAGTATAACGAAAATTCCATTTCAGCCCTTTTAATAGTGGTTTACGCTGTTATAATAAAGTTACTCAACACTCTGGCTTTGATTACTAAACACATATTTGAGAAGTGCAACACCCAGCAAATTTCCCTTTTCTTTGGGGTGAGTAAATGTGTATCTTTGGCATACACCAACGACGGTGCTGTGTGGACAATCAGTCATGCCTCGATCGTCGATCGAGAGAGATGTCTTCGCAAGTAGGGGTATATTTGTTGTTTGAAATGCTCACATATTTTTTTAGCTGTAGTTCTGGTTGGAAAAGTTGAATTAAGTTGGGACGAGCTATACTATTTCTCAGGAAGCCAGTGTTAAGAAGTTACTTCGTAAGTTCGGAATGGACGGATGTAATCCTGTCAAAAGTCCAATGAAAAAGTGTTTGCAGTTGAAGCATAATCAAGACTTAGAGCCAATAGATAAGCCTTATCGAGAGCGACCTCAATGTATATTATGCTGACCGTTCGATTTGATCTATGCATTGCTGTGGGCTACTTAGGAGGATTCCAAGAAAAACCATCACAAGAACATTGACAGACTTTGAATAGAATCGTTAGATACCTAAAAGGTACCCAATGTAATAAACTTATATGTATTTAAAAGAAATATAGACAGTGATCCTATAATAGGATATGCGGATGCGGACTGGGGCAGTGATTGCAATGACCGGAAATCAGTTAGTGGATTCGTGATTCAAGTTTTTGGATGCACAGTCTCCTGGTCAAGCAAGAAGCAACCTACTGTAGCGACATCATCCAGCGAGGCTGAGTACTTGGCCCTGAGTGCAGCTACTTCCGAGCTTTTATGGATCAGAGGAGTTATGGAGGATCTTCAACAGATGGTTGATAAACCAATAGTCATCTATGAAGATAAAAGAGGATGCACTGGCATGTCAAACAACCTCGAGTGTAAACGTGCCAAGCGCATTGATATTAACATCACTTTATTAGGGATTACATCGAAAAGGGATTTATAAAGATCGAATCTATTGCCACTGAACAACAACTGGCGGATTTATTTACGAAATCTCTTGATGGAATCCGTTTTCAGAAATTATATAAGAAGTTGGGATTAATGGATTGAGAAGGGGTGTAGTTATTTAAAGAAATCTATTAATTTCTTGGTTGTCTAGATATTTAATTTTTGTAAAAAAAATTGTTATTCTAACTTTGAACATTGAGAAATACACATTAAAAATATTTCTCCGGATCTTTTGTTTGCCTCTGCCTCCCTTGAAACTTTTAAAGGATTGAAATTAGAGTCGTTATAGTCTTTGATTTTGTTGATGATTATAGCGTTATAGTATTTACTACAACGAGTATTACTGATAAGCTATTTGTTCCGTATTTTTGTGGTGCTTTTGAAGATAGTTTTATGGTTTCTAGGGCAGCTAGTGCCTTGGCGGTATAAATATAGGTACATAAATGCATTGTTTGTCAAAATCCTTATGCACGTTCTTGATAAAATTGTTACATATTGAATTTGGAATGTTTTGGTCTATTTTCGCTTCTGTTGCTCTGCAGTGGATATATGACTCTATGTCACATTCTGTACACAGCAAAATTTTACTATCTACCAAATTGTCATCACAGCACGATTCTGAATTTATCGAGGTTGACTTTAAGTCTCCTCATGGAGTAATACCATTCGAGCTGTTCTATTAACCACTAGAAGACAAGTGGCAAGTCAAACTCACATCAATTGCCTGTATTAAGAAAATGGTCATCTTGCACAAATGCTTAAGAGCTATATAGCAAATGGTTTTCCTTTTCTTATATTTGTATTTCGCATTAGCGGTGAATGGAATTAAGGCATTCTTTGCTATATTTCGACGTCGCTTATAATTCAACTGCGTGGGCATACATTATATGCCGCACCTGCATCAGGGTGCACGTATATCCCACCTCTAGAATATGCCTCATGTAAAGCAGCATTATAATGAACTAGTTGTGTATTTCGAAATACATAGCTAGAAATTAGCTGTTCTTGCTAACGTGTCAAACTGCATTTATTCGAAACAAGTGATAACAGATCAAACAATTACTTGTAATCATTTACTCTACCCATTCCCAATCGCTCCTTTATCATTTCTGTCTTCAGCCATGAGGGCACGTTTCTGATGGCATGTGCATTAGGGAATTTCAATGGTGGCTCTGGCCCTTTGAATGGATGCGTTTTCGCAAGTTTCTTTTGCAAGTACTCCTTGTTCACCTGTAGAAGCGCAAAAGTAATTATAATAAACTTGCCAGTTGGTCCGCAAACCTACCTGTTTGATATCCCTGTGCTTATCCATGTACAGATTGAATGGCTGTCTCAGAGGGAACCACTTCTGGTCTTGCAGATATGGCTTCGGGAACTCATACTCAAAAATAGGCTCTTTCAATTCTGTGGGTAAGAAGAAAGTAAAATCTGAACATCGGCACTCAATACTTCAATCATACTCAAGAAATTGTGGTAGAAGTTCGTTAGGCTCTCGTCCCAATCGCTTTGGAAGAAGGCAAGTCCTGCAGGTGTGATATTATCCTGGTGCTTTTTGTAAAAGTCGTACGTTTTGAATGTGCGCTGATCCAAGTCTTCACTTTTCTCGACTTTGTACTCGCTGAAGTCCAGTTTAGAGTTTTGTTTGTAGAGAACAAAAATGTATCGTTGGAAGCCAATGCCTTTGGGTGGGATTGGTTGCATATATTCAACTAAAACCTCGCCTTTTTTTACATCACCATTTGGAATGTTTGAACTAATTTTAGGAATTTAATTAGAAACAAGAATACTACCGTTTGATGATGATATTACTTACACAAACCAGTGAACGTACTCGGAATCACTGGACGTAAAATGGCCATCGGGATTGGTGGCTATCAACGTCCAGTATGAATCTTCAGTTGGTTTCTAAAGAAGTATCAACGATCATCTATTTAATAAAGAAATTAATTTTATATGCATACCTTCCCAGTTATTGGGTCAGAGATTCCGTCGAAGCTAACTAATGGAGCCTTTGAAGCTTCAGAGGGCTTCACTATGTTTCCATTATACACCGGGCAAAGCGTATTATCATCAAGTTCATACTAAAACGGTAATTTATTTCAAGTTCTACATACATGTATTTTACCACTCTCGTACCCTAATATCCAATGAAACTCTTGGAACAAAGTAAGCATAATCTCCAAACAAATCCTTAAATACATTGTAATGATATGCTAATTTCTTCAGATCATATTGACCAGATGCACTTTTGTACTCTTCGTAAACTTTATCCAAGTCTATAACCACTGTAGAATAGAAAATTATGTAAACATTATAAACATCATCACTTTGCCGATACTTACAATTGTTACTGCGCGATTTTTTCTCCAGCTCTGAACTGCTTCTTTGGGACTTCAAATGAGCCAGACGCTCTTTTAATTGATCGGAACGTGAGGGCCTTAGTCTGGGAAAGCCGATGTTGACTTTTTCAGCAATTTCTGGATCAACCACATTTTCAGCTTCAAAGAATATGAAAATTTGCGGTAAGTACTGATTACATTAGATGGTCGTTTACGTACCTTGCATTCTTTGTTCAAGTGTTTTGGCAACTCCTGGTGGTTTACCACGCAATCTGTGACCATGTCGGGCCGCTAATACTAGGGGGCATGATTGTTTTAAGTAATTATTTAAACTATTTTTCAATATTAAATTGCCGTAAGACATTTTTAGCCGAGTTTATAGGTTACACATAAAAAGAGTCAGATTTGACGTTTTCAGAATGTCACTGCTTTTTGTGATCCATTCACAATCTATGGTAACTTATTTAATGGTAAGTACACATCGGTTATTAAATCTGGGATCGAATTGCTACTTTGTGATCGAATGTGGTAGGTATCGCATCATGTGTATTAGTTAGAATTGTGTTGTAATTCCAATTATTGAGTGGTTTAATAAATAATATTTGGTTGCAATTTCAACAACATCAACTATTTGACTATTTGAAACGCTTTCTACATTCCGACATTTATTCAATAAAACAAGGCTATTAAGGGAATTCACTTAAACGAGTAAAAGCCTTATAAACAGCGTAAACTGCTAACTGGAGAAATTTACCACCTCGTAAATGAACTGTCAGATTTTGTATGGGAATAGTTTATGCAGACTTCATAATTTTCCGCGACGATTTAGGAAATCAACCGCAGAAAGTTACACAAATCACAATAATTGTCAAACTATGACAGACAGAGTCGTATGATTTGTTTGTTTATTTCCAGAGTCTTTTTTAGAAAGATCTCAAAATTACGATAAGAATTCAAGTAAACAAATAATTTTGATTACTTTAGAAATGAAAATGTTTATGATTTACAGCATAACAAAAAAAAAAAATTCAAACGCACTCGCTTGAACTTCAAACATCGTTGGTCAGAAGCAGAGACGCGAGATCTCTTGGAAACTGTCGTGGATTAAGTCAAAGACAATCCTGAATCGTTTGCAAATTAAAAATTGTGTTGATCGATTATTTTCTTAAGAAAAATTAATTGAAATTCTACCTTAATTTTCTTTAAATACTTCCAATATAAGTAACTCGTTTACTGCCAACTTCTCCAAGAATTTAACAAGTTTTTTTCTTTTCGCTTACTTTCGGCATTTTGATAATTTGGAAATAAATTGAACACCTGAGTTTGACAACCGACTTGACAGTCGATTCACGCACTTTACGCAATGACATTTCCCAGGGGTGTTCACTTAAAGCACAGCAGAAATTTAAACATTTACGAGCTACATAAATTTATCAGATTAAGTGAATACCCTTGTCGTCGAATATATTAAAATTCTTTTCTTGGCATATTTAGTGTCAAAACAGATCTTGTAGGTTTATACCTTTGTAGGACTACCTTATGACAGCTGTCATTTAAATAACTCACACTCAAACTACATCATCTTGATTAAATGCTATCAAAGTTGCCCAATAAATCAAGACATACCTACCTAATTGATTTGACTGTCGATTTTTATAGCCATATTTGTGCAAAAAAAACATCAATTATAATATGAAAACTTGTTCAGATCATAAAAGGACATAAAATCAACTCTCATATAGCCAACATGCACCTCAACAATTGGTTATTTGCAAGAGTATTTGCCTAACCAAAAACTAGTTGCTACTTTGCCTAAAGCTCCAAACCGTTTCTTAATAAAGTCAAAACTATTAACTGCAAGCGAGTTGAACTCAATCAAGCAAGTATTCCATTTTTATCGCTCCTAATGTCAGGCCACACTCAACGTATGTGTATTGAACGTATTGCAACTGAAAGCCACAACGCTAAAATTTGTGCCTGCACATTTAACCACCAAAAGGAGTAATTTTTCTCCATGAAACTAGAGACAAACCGTCGCCATTTAAGTCTATGACCACAAATAGATTTAACTATTTGAATGCCATATACGGCAACGGTAATGAAAATTAAAGCGTGATACAGTGGAATTAATAGAAACAAACGGTACATGTTTGGCTGTCATCATGATGTGTTGTGTACCTACCTTGTGATGTGAGAGTATCTGATATGTTAAAAGAAACAAGCAAAAAATACGAGTTTAAGTATGAAGGAACCTAACGGTCGGTGTTAGAGGTTTTCAAGGTAAACTACATACATGTAGTATGTGTAACAATGTTTACTATTATCAGATTAGAGGATGTCGAAATTCGAAAAGTGAGATATTGTCAAACACTTTGATAATTGATGATTATTTGGTCCAATCACGAGTGGGTAGAGTGCATTATTAATGTTAGTCAAGAACGCCAGCTCGCCGCGCCGGCCATATTCACCACCAGATCTCTTCTCTGCTCATCCTGTTCCTGTACTCAGCAACGGCGCGGCGACCCACTTTTGTGTTTAGTTGGGAAAGTGAATTGCATTATTCTGAATATATTTTGTAAAGAGAGATCTATATGAATCTAGGCAGATACGATGGCTTCAGTTCACCCTAATCCTAATGCATGTTCGGTTAAATTTGCGGAAAATCAAAAATCAAAATTCCACACAATGGCGTCGTTGTATTGACTTCCTACTAGATGACACATCAATCCCGTTCATCAAAAAATGCTCTGAGACATTTTGCTTTACTTTTATTCGTTTAGTTATAATCGAAATGCATTGACAGATAATTTTTTAGCAAATTTTTCTGTTTTTCAATCCAATGAGTAATTTTCGGGCAGTTTGAGTTAATTTCACCATTCATACGTGAACTCTATCGCAAATATAGTTAAATGTAAACTTATGCAGCTAGACAAGTCGGTAATCATCTAATGGTTTATGGGACGCGACCATACCCCCCTATAGTAATAGAGCGATTTGTTCTCTGCCAGATGAAAAATAACTCGGAGTCCTACGAAACTGTACCTTACCAATGACCTTACGATGGCTTGAAGTTTTCTTGACTACAACGAATTTCCTAACTAGGACTGCTGAATGAAAGTCTTATTATATCTCATAATAATCTCAGCAAAATAAAGTAAAGTTAACGAATGCTCAATAAAACAGTGTCGACTAATGACATTTGTTATAAATTGGTATAGACTGGAGTTTGCTTCTATAGTATCATTCATTAATGTCATTTTCGGTTGGTCGTCCAGAACCGTCCGGAAGCAATCAGAACGCTTCTGAAAGTGTTCGATTGGCACTCAACTGACAGTTCTTCTACTGAAAAGAAAAGAAATTTGCTTCTGGATTTGAATTCAGAATCGCGGAGAGTTCTTCCGGACGGTTCTGGACGACCAACCGAAAACGACATAACACATCACTTGAAAAGTGTCAAAATGAACTACTACTGTCAAGTAATTTCTACTGCGGATAAATAGCCAGAGTGTGAGTCTCGGAAGTGTCAAGTAGAGTGTAGTTGTTGTAATTTGATGCTGAATATTTTACTTTTCTTTCTCATTAAAACAGGCATATTGTGTCACGCATATAGGTATGAAGCAGATTTAAATATTTCATCCTAAATCACCATTCACCATCATAGGTACTTCCTTTAGAAATGTATTATCCACTAAACTGTTGTTCCGATAAACAGATAAAACTTGTATTTTGTATCCGAATTAAAAAGCACAGTAAAAATAAATGACCTCTTTTAGGCTACAGTGCGACGACTGGGAATTTACTATACGTTTGCGTCTACGATCAGAAAGACAGAAATCAATCACCAAATTAACGACTTATAAAAAATGCTCCACGCATAGCGTGCAATTCTGCTCGTATTTTGCAGTGGCATGCATGTTTGAGGCTTAGTTCAGGTTCTACTACTTGCAAAATCCAAATCGCTGTCGTTATTACACTTTATGGAGCGAAAATAATATTTTATATCTGTTTGGAGCTGCTGTGCGATGATGCCATTGTTATACTAAAATGTGCGTGGTTGTTGGTTAGTGACTTTGCGCGCGGCTGTATTAAGTTACTATCGTATTTCTCCCGAGTCCGAGTCCATATTAGGGAATATCTAACCTTAATTTGTTGTGAGTAAAACGCGTGTATGGTAATCTCAATGCCCATTTAGCAGCACGGACGCATGCCACCCGGGGAAATCTCTTTTCTTATCAATTCATTCGGTTTAGTGAACGGACGCTAGTTGTGAGACTTTAACGGCCGAGATATGAAGTTAAGTTGAATTTAAGAAAATTCCAAGACTTTTTTTGAGCTACAAAATGACTAATGGTTGGGGAGAGTACATTACACGTTAACGAATGGTTGTTTTGATTTTCCTTTCGTTTATTAATTTGTTTGATTTGAGCGCCGCGCACTACTCGTATACCTATATACCGACCCATTCGTTAGCCGAGGTCTGTGCAATAGCAATTATAATTAGTCATACCTACTGGTCTGGTCTTGTGTTGAATGAAAATTTCAAAGAAATTCATTCAAATTCATTAGAAATCGTCGTTAATAATTTTCCATTGAAGATGAATAATTTGTTATGACAGTTTCTTCGTGATTGTAAAACAAATGTTTTAATGTTGGCACAACTGATATGATAAGCATTTGATAGGTACCTTTAATTTATAATAATTGTATAAAAAGTTTCCCGGAATAATATTTAATTCATTGGCGAGTTTGTCTGAGAATCTTGGGCCGTGTGTCAACTTGGCTAAATAGTTATCCTCGGATAATTTTGTGACACTTAGAAAGTGTTAGAAAAAGAAATTCAACAAACTACAATATTAAAACAGAGATTTATCGAATTTCAATGTATTAATTTACATACCTACCAGAAATCATTTGCAACCTTAAACTTAAATGTTTTAATGGTCACAATAGACGATTTTATATGGAAATATTCCGCATTGTAAATTCGTAAAAGTTAAGAATAAAAATGATTATAATTAGATTATTATTAAGGGTATTTAATTAATCTGATAAAAATGTATGCAGCTCGTAAATGTATAAATTTCTGCTGTGCTGTAAGTGAGCACCCCTCGGAAATGTCATTATTGCGTAAATCGCGTAAATCGAGTGTAAATCTGGAATTAGACAAACAATTCATACGACTGTCTGTCAAAGTTTGACATTTGTGATTTGCGTAACTTTCCGCGGTTGATTTCCAGGTCTAAATCGTCGCAGAAAATAATGAGGCCTGCGTGAGGACTATACGTATAGGTACATACATAGTTGTAGCTGGGAACTTGCGGCCTACTTTGAATTTCTGTAGTCTGAAATGCTAGGGCCTTACTGGTAATAATTTTTAGCATTCAGCTTAAATTTGTTGTAGGTCAGTATAGACAATTTTGCATTGAAAAATTCGCAATTGTGAGTTCATAAGATTTATGATGAAAAGCGGATAGACTTTTGTCCTACCTGAGTAAATTATAATAATTATGAGGCCTGTTTTATTGCACATCTATCTCAGTGAAGTAAAGTAAAGTAGAATCAACAACTTTATAGGTTCTCGAAAGTGTCAAGCAGTGCAGTGGTTATAATTGCATATTAAAGATTCTACTTTACTTTACTTCACTGAGATAGATGTGCAATAAAACAGGCATATGTTCACATTCACAATTGAGGAAGTCGAGGCAGAATTGCCACGTCCGTAAACCAGCCATATTGCGGAATTAAAAAGACAAATACCGTCACATATTGATCCTTCGCGGATAATGCCATACGGCCTCAGTAAACATTCGTAGAATCGGTATTATCATATTTCTAACGAGTATCTTATGTGGTTTTCCATTGGGACAAAAAAAATCTTTTTTTTGATCTGGATCATTTTTTGCAGATCTCGATATTTTCCAAGCTTTACACATACGCTCACTAATCGAATATATTTACCTTGCACTGCTGTTTTACGTCATTCAGAACTGGTTTTCAAAACAAAATTATTAAAAGCGACTTAAAAAGCAATTATTCAGAACAAAAACGTAAATAATGGACTTAATTTAGGATAGCTATCATCTTCATCATATCAATCTGCTTTCATGTTCCATTTGACACGAAAAATCAGAGATCTGAAATAACAGATATAGTGAGGCGGCATAGTAAAAAAATTGTGCACTTTGTGATGAAAGTATGAAATGTTTACCATGGAGGACATATTATATGAAAATGATTTTGAGATATTGGGGCACTTCAGATTGCGCCCTAAAGGGGTAAAAGGGGGGGTCAAAGTTTGTATGGGATCATTTTTATTTTTCATCCGATTGACTTCAAACTTGGTTTTGTGTACTCTCTATGAGAAATAAAGAAAAAAAAAAATGCAACTCTTAAAGGGGTAAAAAGGGGTGAAAGTTTAAATTCAAATATACATAGGTATACATTTTAATGTATTGTGGTATAAAATATGTTGAGACAGGGGCGGACTAAGAAGCAGTGGCACCTGGGGCGGTAAAGCAAGCTTACACCCCTTAAAAATTTTAAGAAAAAACATGATCAAACATTGACCCCCATTTTACCCCTTTAAGGGTTGAATTTCCAAAATGGAAGAAATACGTTTTCTTTATTTTTCATAGAGAGTACACAAACCGAGTTTGAAGTCAATCGGATGAAAAATAAAAATGGTCCCATACAAACTTCGATCCCCTTTTTACCCCTTTAAGAGTTGAATTTCTAAAATCGGAGAAATTAGTTTTCTTTATTTCTCATAGAGAGTACATAAACCGAGTTTGAAGTTAATCGGATGAAAAATAAAAATGTTCCCATACAAAGTTTGACCCCCCCCCCTTTTACCCCTTTAGGGCGCAATCTGAAGTGCCCCAATATCTCAAAATCATTTTCATATAATGTGTCCTCCATGGTAAAAATTGCATGCTTTCATCACAAAGTGCACAATTGTTATACAATTTTATACTATGCCGCCTCACTAATACAAATGTATAGGTAGTTAGCGCAATACAAATGTTGGCAATGATCATTTTTGCCACGCTATATGCAAATATGACTCACACCTATGTATTTCAAATTGCTTGGAAATACTGACAAGTCTCTTATCATTTGACTTATGGTTATAAGTATTAGCTATTTTATCAGTTAAAAAAGTATGACGTTATTGGGCTTAAGTAGGTAGTCCTCTTTAGTTCGATTTAGAAGAAATTTTTGTGAAACAAATAAAACGTTACAAATTTATTGAATGATTTTCATTAAAAGTCATATAAATAAGCTTGAAAGTAGGTACCTAGTTCTTCGTAAATGTGAACCAATATTTTCTATTGATTAATGTGTGATAAGATTTTCACAAAATGGCTTTTAAGTTTCAAAAAAATTCCACAGATGTTATCACCGTTGACGTGCTGGTACATTCATGTGCGTAATAGGTGCTTATAGGTATATTGTAACATTTATTTAAGCTCTTAGATAAACCTGATAAGAAATAATCTTTTAACAAATTTCTAATGCTTGCAGTGAAATAATGGGTGACTATGATCGATTTAGAAAGGATCCGTGATCCGTTTTTTCTATTGAAAATTTTCATATTTTATGACCGAAAGGTTAAACCACAATGGAGTCACTTCGTTGTTTCGTAATTTACTACCAAAAATGTAAGACACACAAAACCTTGCTCTGTTCCACATGACGGGCGTTAAAACCAAAATTTAAAAATTTGTCAATTTTAAGTAATTCAGTTTGCTTCACAAAATATGTCGAAAGTGAATAGAATTTTGACGCCATTTTGTAAAATAGATGGATTATGGACGTGGCTTCTCGATGACTCAAAACAAAACCGAGCATATCACTGTGAAGTTTAAATAGTTGAGAACTTGTAAATCAATTTGTGACAAAAAAGCACCAAATATAATATAATATATCTATATGTATGTCTTTTGTTGTAACTTGCGAATGCGAATCCTTTAACATCAATATTTTTTTTATATTATATTTCCATCCCAGCTTAATAACAAAATGAACTGCCTCGAGTGGAAGTGGACATATTCAACTTTTTGCTGCCATACATAAAATATGGTTACAAAATGTCAGCTAATATGGTGGTGAATAAGTTCGCCTCAGAGACAATAAAAATGGAGATGACATTTATCTACACTCCGCTATTTATAGTAATAATACATGAATCAGCAAAAACTCGTGTTGCTAATTCTAAAATAGGATTTGTAAATTATGCATAGATAGGTAATATAAAATGGTTGCCCTAAGTTGACGGGTACTTTTAATTAATATGCAATCAGGGATTTGTAGAATTCTTTTAAAAGTGAATTAATAGTAACAGGTAGATATTAGATAGTCGCCATTTTACGATTACACTTAGTTACCGATAAGTGTCGCTCTGACAATCAAAACCTCTGTTCGAAGAGAGCTCGGGCGCCCTAGTTGAGCAATGAGCTGAAGCTGATCCTAGTCGACCCTAGTGTCCCTATGTATTTAGTCAGGGTAAGAGTTCAGTGCTGTATTTTGCTGTCAGGATGTACTACTCTACCTAACTGTAAAGATGTGCAAAAGTTCGAAATTTTCTTGCACTACAACAATTAAATATACTGACTTAAATTTTGCAAAAGTTTTGCACATCTGCTATACTATTCAGCTTAACACGCTGCCCTTATCAGTTTCCTTCGAGGTTTTCTTACAGAACAAATCCTTAGATTTCGTTTCTGCAATCGGCCGCACAAAGGAAGTTCTGAATTCTTTTAAGAACATCAGAGAAAATGCCAAAGATTTTTCAGAGAGGCTTTTCAATCCGCATCCCAACTTGCGGAGGACTTATTCCATTATTATTGCTGGTGTTAAATCTATATACCTATTACTAAATTTTTGCAGTGGCAGGTCTCATCTCAGTGTTACATTTCGTGTTCGACATGAAACTACATTTCTAGGGTTTCCTTGAGTTTTTTGGCAGTCAATTCTAATACGAAAATAGAGTCCACCAATATTATGTACCTACTTAATTTTGAACTCTGCCAAATCCGAATCCGAAAACATAAAATTTGAAGAATATATACTACATAAAATATATAATGTACTTTAATTCAAATATTTGGGATTGATCCATATTCAAACTTTCATATTTACATAATACATAAACAAATACAATAGGTACCTATTGCTAATGTAGATAATGATTAACATGTGATAACAAATGTGTGTATTTTTTTATTTACTCTTGGAATTAAATTGTAAAAGGTACACTCATTACAATTACCTTGAAAATACCTCGAATGTCTATGTATATTAACTTCTAAAATATCAAAATCAATCATGTGTTTTTGATCACCAATCTGTCATAAAAATAAAGCAACAAAATCATAAGAGCAATCACCTTACGTAATTGACAGAAAGGAGTAGATATGCACCCATATTTTATTAGTTTAGTTTTTGTATTTCAATTTTTATTTCATTTATCAAGAGTTATAACACAGCAGGGTTATTATAACCAGATTAGGTACGCGATGTGAATAAGCATTCAATTGTTGTATCTCGTGATACTATAATGATTACTGGTACGTGTGTATTAGCTGATATCTTAGTAGGTGACTTAACCAATTAATCAATGAAATTGAACTTGTACTAATCAGTCCATCAATCCCAAATAGAGGAATTGTCACTTTTGTTGCTATGGATATTTTATGAAATTCTTCATTTGTATATAATATATACGTAACATATTATATATATATACGAGTATGTATCTACCTAAACCTATATATGTATAAATGTATATATTTAGGTATTATATAGTATGAACGGCTGATGAATAATGTCATTCGAGCCTGAGAACAAAATTAAATACATTAAAGCGCGACCTCGTTCTGTTCTCGCCATTACAGGAAACCGGGTTGGGTACGAAAACTCAAAAATTAAAATCCCCAAACTGAAATCCCCAAGTCAATATCCCTAATCCCCAAATCCAAAATCCCCAAAACCAAAATACCCAAATAGAAATTTCGATTGTATTCACAATGCATTAACAGTAAAACAGGTATGGGGGGCAGCAACCCCCCTGCTTGGGGTCACTGTTGGATTTGGAGTAGGCACAAGAGGTTAGGTATACGAACATTTTTTTAAATATTTTGAATTAACATTTTGGGGATTTTTTATTTGGTGGATTTTGAATTTGAGGATTTTGTGTTTGGGGATAGTCAATTCGGGTATTTTTCAAAAGGTGGGATTATGGGGTTTGGGGATTTTGCACTTGTGTATTATGTAGGTATCCCCAGAAAACTTGCAGTCAATTTTGATGGACCAGAAATTCATGGCTGGCTATATACTAGAACCTATACCTACATAGTAGCCTTTATGTTGCGCTCACACTCCTTTTAAAAAATTAAATAGTTGGCGCAACAGGCGTGTAGACACTCTAGGCCTTAGCTTCTCACAATCATTGGCGCAGTGGAAAAATCCTTAAGATGTTATTTGTGTTTTTCCGGGGATGGAATCTAGTACCCCGAAATAGTCACCGCAATTGCTTACAGTTTTGTACTTTTAGAACAACCATAAGGTTTTGACAGTTTGTCTTCGGGAAGACGAAGGGTGATTAAAACAGTCTACCCACAGCCTATAACTGGTAGTTTCCGACAGTCAGTAGTCGGTGGGTATATTGGTAACAAGTAAGAGCTAAAGTTTTAGATTGGTTTTCATATCGCATTGTAGGAGCGAGATTGAAGAAGAAAGGAGATAGCTGCGGAGCAGAAACAGGGAGATTGAAAAAATTGTCAGATGAATACGAAATTTTTTGGATTCTTAAAATGGTGATTTTTCTATACTTTAAAAATTCGGCACGGATTTCTCAAAAATGGAGATTACTGGAGCTTTTAGCTCAGAGGCACAGACATCTTCCAGATTTCCAGAAACGTCAACTTTTTTGAAGGCCAAGCCGGCTAGAAAATTTTTTGTTTTTTTTTGTTTCTAGTCACACCTTTAACAGCGGTTTCACAATGAACCTTTAGATCTCCGTGATGAGTTCTTACCCTTTTAATGTTTTGATTGAATTTTTAATGCTAAAATATTTTAATCAAACCCAAAATATATATGTAGAATTTGCCCTAGATATTTTAAGTTTTGAGGAACAATAATATTTTCCAAGAGGACTATACTACATTTATGTACACAGAAAATTCACTGTTAGAAATCAATAGTAAAACAATCCTGATAATGAATTAGTGCTATAGTTCGAAATAGCCATAGTTCCAAACTTGTTAGAAAGTTGTATAAAAAAAAATTTCCAATCGAATTGGAAGCTTTACGATTTTTTTTTATTTTAGTGAACTAAGGACTGTTAACTGAACATTTTATAAAAATATAGTTTTGCTAAAAAAATGTCTTTTGTACATCAACAAAACTTTTTTCTGTCAGTTGTTTTCAACAACAACCAGACGACAAAAAACCGCACTCACTTGTTAGACTTTCATCACAATCACAACAACTCATTCAAACATAAGTTTCACCAATTTGGCAAATTATAGTTTATTTAAGTTTATTTGGTAACAAAACTTTCAGAAATCGGTTAAAGTGAATGTGGTTCTTCATCGTTTGATGACGGCACACGTAAGTATATATTGATTGGATTGCCGACGATAACTGATATAGAACAAAATTTCATTCATGTAAAGAGAGAGAGAGAGAGTAGTGAGGAACTCGTGTCTTGAAACGCCTTTGATAAACCTAGCTGTAATTTGTTTGGTGACTGGCGCAGAGTATAAAAAGCCGCCTAATAACAAATAATCCACCTATAATAAAGCGTCAAGCGTAATAGGATTATGTGGGCTAAGTGACAAAAATGGACGAAAATTCACAAGTTCATTCCAACGCTTGATCCTATATTATATCCATGTCGAACAATTTAGATGTAATCACACATTGGCTTGAACTCAACTATTCCCAGCAATTAATTCTTTTGTTGTTCGCCATTGTTATCCAACAATCTGCAGTATCCTCAGGAGTAACTACAAATCTATGCATTTGTAAAACTTTACAAATATTTTAAACGGTTTTAAATTTTTTTAACTCAAAATCATGCAATGCATTGAGACAAAACGACCAAAGGATCGATTTTCGCGATTGCAGATTTAATTTAGTCCAGAATTTTGAGGAATGTTGTTGACGACCAAATAAATGTCGATGGACATTTGTTTTCCATAGGATCTAAAAGTTTTCATAGTTAACGAAGACTCGAGGTCTGCAAGAGCAAGATATAAGCCAGAAATACAAGCTAGATCGGCGCTACCGCTGAGTCACTGTGCCGACATCGTTTGGACGTATGTACCTACTACCTACAGTGAGCGTCAAAACTTGTTTTAATATTGTGTTTTTGGAGTTTGAAAAAAAAATGTTGTGTAAAGCTTAATACGCAGCTCGAGCGAAACTAAATTTTAGCTGCTCTCCAATTTTTGCTCCAGACACTAGCTAAAACCCTAGCTAAATATTAATACGGAGTGCGTTATATCCACAAAAGTATCACAGAAAACAGCTGTTGGAAATCGCTTCCTTCAAAAATTCATCGACGAGAACAAATGTTTTATTTTCATTGCGCTTTCTTTTTCTCTTGTCTGCTTTTCTTTGATTTAAAATTTTTCACTTTCAATGGATTCCTCATCGATTGAAAAAATGCATCCTTATTTACTTTTCCGCAACACAAAAGCACAAAAAAAAAACAAATCGATCTGTCAAAATTTAGTTTGAGAAAATGTGCCGAACCATTAATGGTCGCGCTAAATTTTGACAGAAACGGGCAGTACAGTCTGAAATGAAAATTTGATTTTTTTAGCTGGAGCTGCGAACCGTTAGTATAAAGGGATTCGCTTAAATTAAGCTTAGCTAAATTTGGGAAAGAATTTTGTATGGGAGCTAAAATTTAGCTCGAGCAGGGTACTAAGCTTAAGTTTAAAAAAAGTATGCTGTAAAAATGAAATACGTTTTGGTACCTATTATATTTTGGTATACTTTTTACAGATTATTGGCTTTTTAGACCTGTTTCCAGACCTCAAAGAAAGCTCGCACTGTATATAAATATTTATTTTAAAACAAACAAACACTCTTCGCAAATATACACTTTTCTTATTATTTTAGAAACTTTGATTGTTGTTGCTCTGCAAATTGGTATACGAAGCTAACATTTTTACTCGCCATCTTATAATCACTCTCGTTTACTTTCAACTCTGTTGTTCAAACTGCCCTATTGTCCGTAAGTAAATAAAAAAAAAAGACAAACTTTAAGAATTTCACTTTCTAACAATTAATAATTCGACGACAAATACCCAACAGTTTAAAGTCACTGAGAAATCGAATTACTCCATTTCCAATCGATCTGATCAGTTGGATCGAATCCAGTTCAAGTCCAAAATGTCTAACCTCACTTCTCTCATCGTTTTAGATCGTCATCAGTCAGTTTTACAATAACAAAACGATTTCCCTATCACCAACAAATTGGTTAAAAATCTCGGCTTAAATATCACCAAATTAAGTGTGCGGTTCTTTTATGTACGGATGTTATACATTTTTCTCTATAACGTTATTAAACACATAATAGTTTTTTTCGTCTTCTTTAAAATAGTTTTCGTCTTCGTTCTGCATTTTCCCCTGCTATTAGTTAGTGTTAGATACTTGCCTTTATATGGTATCTTCTGTGCCGTCAGAGATTTTTTTCCGAACGGATCCGCGTATAAACTTAAACGATACCTACTTATATGAAAAATGTAGGTAATTATATAGTTGGGCGGTTAGTATATTTCTGTTTTTCTTGGTCAACAAAAGTGAATGTATCTGTGAAATGAAAGAAAGATATAAGATACTGTTAAGCGTATTTTCGCCTATATGCCGTCGCCGCTGCAGCAGCAATAATTTGAACGTAAATGGTGGAGGCAAATGACCACATGTGTGTCATTTAACTGGAAATAGAGAGAATCTAATAAATATTACAAACAATAAAATGGAACAATAATTTTATTTAGAAAAAAATAAATAAATTAAAGAGTGATTTAATTTGCGGTTTATCGTGTTTTGTTTATGCGCGTGCGTCTATAAGTAGATTAATTAATTAAAAGCTTGGTGGTAATTGGTGTATTTCGAAGTTAAGTCAATACACGGTCTGTTTGATTAACAATTTATACACTTTTTTTTAATTAATTGCCATGATAATGCGGCATTGAAAATGTAATCGTTTGTTGAAAATTTTCAAAGATAGAAACGGTCTAGTTACGAATTTTGATGTATTTTGTCTACGACGACTATCCATGGTTTCTTTTTGAAAGTAAAAGTATCTCAGGTTTAGGTAGTTCTATAGACGCCTTATAGACACAAAAATAAACTCTCACTTAATTCATTTCAGTAACAGTAGGTACGTGTGCGCGTCTTCAAATTTGTATGCAACGGGTGATAGCAATTTAGATTTTTTTGCTAAAGCCTCGGTTGAATGACAGTAGGTAGGTTAGGTATGTAATGTACATACACCTATCTGCGAATGCGAATTTATCAGTAAACATTATAGGAATAAAATGTTCAGCAGTTGCTTATTGTTCATTTCCATCACAACACTAATCAATTCATCGTATGGCTGAATTAATTTTTTGTGTAAAATATGGGTATAAATAGGTGGTAGAGAGGTAGAGACCTATTCGAGCCAGTTAAGAGCTATTTCGAAAAATAAAAAAATTGGAGCTATACTATTACAGAAAACTGTTAGGAAGCACTTGGATAGGGTCCAACGTGTATAGCATGTATAAGAGTTACAGGTGCAATACGTACAACATCAACATGAGCATTGGAAGTGATATTAGGGACCTTACCGCTAGACTTATTTATTAAGAAAACAGCGGCCCTCACGGCACTTCGTCTGCATCCTGGAACTTGTCAAAAACGAGATTAGGGAACTGAACAGGCCTATGAATGGGATAACAAAGGTGCGTATTATGGAAAGGAAAAATGAAGTAACACTGACTTTGGGTACGAGGACATATAGGGATCGAAGGCAACGAAAAGGCGGACTCCCTTGAAAAATAGGTGGCAACTGAAAACCATTCTCTTCAATTGGTAGAGGAATGGTAGAACAGCCGATTCACAAATCGATCACGGCAGAACACCTGAGAAGGTGGTCAACTGTGGAACAATGTAGGTATAGACAGGCTAAAATGGCAATAAAGTGGCCGACCTGTTCCACTTAAAGAAGGGTTCAAATCATGAATCGAGGAAAATTGAAATGGGTGGTGGAGTTGAATACAGGACATGCTAATTTCGAGTATAATTTAAAGAAAATGGGCCTTAGAGAGGATGATACTTGTAAACTATGCCTGGAAGAATCTGAGACAGCGCACATATACTGTGTCAATGCCCGGCTTTGGCAGGCAGAAGAATGCGGATCTTGGGACAACATTGGGTTGAGACTCATTGGATGAAACAGATCTCACATAAACAAATGCTAACGTTAACACTAGGAATCAAACCCAGGGAAGAACAAAGAACTCTGGAGAAGTCCAGATAGTCTCTCTGGGTAAGATTTGTTGCGGTAAAGAGACGAATGAGAGGAATCTACAATTTGAAGCCGATTCCGAACGGCTAAAAAACTTTTTCAGGACAATTAGGCGTTAGGCAATAAGAAAATACCGCCCAAATCGATTTGGAAATAACGCCCAATAAACAACAAGATGGAAATAAAGCCCAAAAATAATTTGCACCATAATATGTATGGGGGGTCATGCTGCCCCCCTGCAACCTACCTGCTTGGGGTTACTGTCAGATTTGGAGTATTTGCGAATTTGCATATATCGAAGGTTTTTTTGCTGTACAAACTCCCACCTTCTCCAAAAGCGAACAGAAATCCCAAACAGGGGGGTTGCATCAGGTGGGCAGCATGCCCCCCATACTTATTCCACCGTTTATACATTTCTACTTACTATTTTGGGCTTTACCTACTGCTTGTCAAAAAAACGAATCCTGGAAAGGAATTCGCCTATGTTTATGTTTATCAGACGTTCCCAAGAGGTGGCGCAATGGAAAAAACCTTAAGATGTAATTTGTGTTTTTCCGGAGATCGAACCTGGAATCCCTCGCACAGTAATCCAGCACACTAACCACAGCCACTGCGCCAACTGAGTAGGTACGCCACCAAAAAACACAATCCGCCTTACCAATAATCATTTTTAGTCTTCAACTTAAGTTTTTTGACGGTCACAATGGATAATTTTATATGGAAATTTTCGCCATTGTGACTTCGCGCATTTCGCGGTACTAATAAACATTTTTAGTGTCCAGACTAACTTTTACGAAGTCACAATGGCGAACATTTGCATATAAAATTGCCTATTGTGACTATCAATCTATCAAAATATTTGAGTTGAAGCAAGGTTAAATATGATTATTGGTAGGGCCCAATGGGCCCAATGTTAACCTTCAGCTTAAGTTATAGTTGTATGTCACAATATATATTGTTATATGAAAAAATCGCTAATTTGAGATCGTAAATCTTAACCTAGACGCAATTTGGGCCTTACCAATAATCATTTTTAATCTTCAACTTAAATATTTTGACGGTCACAATGGATAAATTTATATGGACATTTTTGCCATTGTGACTTCGTAAAAGTTAACCTGGGGCCAGATCACGTAAAATGAAAACGACAGTTCGTGCATAGATAGATCGGTGAAAGCACACCTAGATTCTCACAACCATTAATTTGTTTTCAGATTTTATTTTTGGGATAAATTGCTACTTTTTGGGACTTGAAATCTTACATCCGAAGAAACTGTGTTTGGTCTTCTGCAGACAGATTGGCGATGAGTTGAGTAAATAATACAAAATTTGATATACTCCAAAACCAAGAACCGATCTATTATTCTCTATTAAGCAACTGAATTCAAAAATGGGAGGGAAATACAAGTTGTGACGCATATTATTCTTTACCACCAAATCCACCCCATTAATCTGCATATTTTATTCCCAATTCGCATTAACTTCCTCTAAAAATGTTCGGTTTTTATTTTTTCTTCGAATGTAGCCATTTGCCACTACGTCAATCATTTTACTTGATTACGTCAATTCGTTCAGTGTTGCTAAGTTGTGCGAAATTTACAGGCCACACAGCTGTGAAAAATAATTGGAAAAAAATTAAGTTTTTATATAAAATTTTTATTTTAGTACATGATTTGACTAGTATTTGAGTTCAGAAACATGTACCAGTACCTATAGATAACTAAATATGTTATGTACATCCTTCCGTTCAAAATATGTTCAACTCCTCAAGAAATACTAAATGTGTAAATGTACTTGTAAATGCTCCTTTAATTCAGTATGTGTTTAACTTTCTTAACGGACGTCATTAATTTACAATTTGCGTAAACATTTGCATTATTATGATTTGTATTTTCAAAAAAGGTAACGGAAATGAGGAACTCAAATAATAAAATTTAATTGCATATCCCCGCCCAGCAGCATTGTGTGTGTGTGTGTGTGTGTGTGTACACTGTACCAAGTTTGTATAACATTTTCGAATCAAACATTTATAATGTGACGAAGTCGTGATCTTCGTGTTTTTTGCCTTCATTGCCATTTTGCCAATCATATAAGAGACGTAAACTGCCTAGGCTCAGCCAAGAGTCAAACGAAGTTCAAGTTCAAATGCGTACATATCTACTCGTGTGTATGTGTGTAGCTATGGATTTTTTTCCATTCGGTTTTTGAATAAATTAACGTCTAACATGTGACTGTAATATTATCTAAATGCATACATAGGGGCTCACTTCGGTCGGATATGTCTATCTTTCATTGGATGTGGCAAAACGAAAAATTATGGATTTGTGTGTTACAAATGGGTGTGTGCCGCGCCGGCCGGTCACTATATCGACAGCCGACACTATAGCGATTGAGAGTGGAGAAAAAGTGATTAAGTCTCGGCGCAGTACCATTGCACAAAAACGAAGGAGAACAAATAACTAGGAAATATGGCAACGTCCATATAATAAGGGATAAACGGTCCTGCGCATGGCACTGGCACACCCCTCCTTATTTGGAAATTTATTGCCGGTAGGTATATTCAGATGATATCAACCCTAGGTCACGAGCTATTGAAGTGCCGGCTGATGGTATGTAGATGGTAGATGCATTAATAGAACATAGGTATCCACATGAATCCTATTCGTTTTATTAACCCAAAAGGAGCTAGGAGACAAAAGGGAATTAAATAAAGAACTGAAAATACTTGGGGCCCATTGTTTTATTAGAAGACCCAACACCCAAGTCGCATGCCATAGATAGATACTTGTATTTTCTATTTTGCTTCGGTTTTATGTGACGTTTAATAAGGGTGGTGTAAAAAGTGTTGAATTGGGGTGTGGTTGGATTAATCGATACAGCGCAAATATGAACTCCTTGTATTGCATGTGAGAGAGTAGGTATATTTGTGCAAAAGCCCCCCCAACTGTAAAGATGGCGGGATTAAATTTTGTCGGCCGGAAAAGGTGAAGGCGACCTGTATCAAACTATTTTTAGTTTTTGTTAGCATGGGCTTAGCGGCTTGTGAATGAGCATTGAAATAGAGTTCATGAATTTATTGATTGAAATTGAAATACCGCCCTTCTCACGTGTAAGACATTGGGAAACTAACAAGTAGATACAAGTAGAATGTGAATATGATATAGGTACTTTATATAGCTTTGGTATTTTCATTTCTCCACTTTACTTATTTAAATTTGTAGGTATATGTTCCTTCATCGGTCCCCTAGAATGTGCGAGGCATCAAACCATCAAAGTATGTATTTATCTAAAGAGTAGATACATGCCTGGACAGCAAGAAGGGATGATGAAGGAAACCATGTAGCTGTTGCTGAAAATATGGAAAAAAAACAATTTCTGCAGAATATATAATGGAACGATCCATTCAATTTAGACGAAGATATGAACAACTTTTGTCCACCTATGATCAAAACGAAGTTATAGGTTAGCAATGTTTAATTTAAAGGCTAGCCGAGCTATTTATAGAGCAATAATAGAGATGACTTGGTATAGAGAATACGTATACCAACTAATTTGTAAAATGAAACCCCCAGACTCCTTTGCGTACAATTCTATCTATCGTAATGTGAATGCTTGAAACACATCATAAACTTCCTGATTGGTCCATCAGTGTGGTTTTTGGGACAGGAAAGTCGACAATTGATCGTTCTTCCGTGTAGGATGGCAATAGGGAAAGCCCGCAGTCGGTATCGACCAAACCGGGAAACGAGACATTTTATGTCAAAAATGTGCACAAGGCGACGCACTCTCATTACATACCTACCTACTTGAAAGAAACGTACAGGCCAATACACAAGGCATACGGTTTTTCAGAGGTCTGTCAAAGTATTTTGTCAATATAGAAACGGAAGAGGCTAAAATGCGTTACGCAAAATCAAGTAGGTATACGCTGTCAATTAAAGACACCCAACATCAAAGAAGCGGGAAGAACGACATAATACAAAGGTATACCTATCACTTACACGTAGTCGGATTTGCTATTGCATTAAAAATGGCATCTCATTAAAAATTAAACAAAGAATAAGTCAAGCCAATCGCTGTTCCTTATGCTGAAAAGGAAACTTGATACCTAGTAAGGCCCTCTATTCTGAGCAACGAAGAAGGCTCTCTTAAAAATGTCAGCCGGCTCCATGGATCTAAATCTAAACAAATCATGCGTGGACAACTTTGAAATCAGATGAATATAATTGGTGGTTTCGGGAAAATAATTCTTCATAAGATTATGTTGGCGGGTTGTGGAGAAGACAATTCCAAGACTAGGTGTATACAGCGCCATCGACATAGTTAAAGAAAACTGTGCGTTGCTTAAGAAGACTGTTAGGACTTACTTACTTACTTAGGCGGCTCTACAGTTCGGGTTGATCCGAGGCCTCAGCTAACAAGCCTTTCCAGTTAGTCCGATCGTTAGCTAACTGTCCCGGTTGCGCACTCCTAGTCGGTTGAGTTCGCCTTCGACTTGCGCGCGCCACTTAAGGCGAGGTCTTCCTCTACTGCGTTGTCCCTCCGGGTTTGACTCGAAGACTCTACGGGCCGGAGCATTTGTTTCCATCCGCTCTACATGTCCTAGCCATCTTAAACGACTTACTCGCAGTTTTTTGACCAGGTCGATGTCGCTGTACAGCTCGTATAGTTCGTCTTTGAATCTCCTTCTCCAAAGCCCGTCAACGCAAACGGGACCGAACATTTTACGAAGAATCTTTGATTGATTGATTCTTTATTAGTAAAAAATATTACTTTTTGCTTACAAAAGAGAATTTACAATATTCCTTCAATTAAATTTAAATCTGGGCAAAATAATAAAATCCAACTAATTAACAAATACTAGACTATAAAAAGATAACAGCGAAAAAAAAAATAATTAAGAATTCACAAAAGTAAATAATTGTTACTTAATAACAAAACAGGAAAATAAATAAATTATAAAATATTAAGAGGAACTCAGTATATATCGGCTGCAACTGGTTCTAAATCTGCTTAAAGAGGTTTCAGCTTTTATTTCACGCGGAAGTTGGTTGAATTTTTGAAAGCCTTTAAAAACTAAACTATTTTGCGTCGCTGTCCTGGACACAAAACCGATTCGTAAATCCTCTGCATTTCTCAGGGAATAAGGCTGACTCTCCGACACCAATGCTACGGTTCCTGACAAGTATTGGGGAGTGATCCGGTTTTTCATTTTGAAGACAAAAACTAATACATTTAGGTCCATCCTCTGCCTTATATTCATCCACTTTAGGGTCTGCAGTATCCACCGAATTGGTGTGAATCTATTGCACCTTAGAATGACTCTCATGGCTCGGTTTTGCATCTTTTGTAGCCTCGCTATTGAACTCTGGCAGCAGAGGAATAAAATTGTAGCGCAATACTCAAAGTATGGTTTTATAATGACATTATATATTTTTATCAAACATAATGTTGACACCTTATTCCTAATTCGTTTTAGGAATCCAATCTTCTTTCCAACTTTCTTACATATATATTCAGCATGCTCATTAAATCTCAGCTTATTATCAATAATAACCCCTAAGTACTTCATTTCACGCAGTACTTCAATGTTTTCTCCTCCGATTTTAATTCGGTTCGTCAGAGATGTAAAACGGACTAGTATCGCTTTTGTTTTGCTGACATTCAATTTTAATTTATTTTGCATTAGCCATTTTTCTATTACATTTAGGTCTTCTTGTAGGAGCCTTGCACAATGCACATTCCTCAGGATTACTACCCGATATGTATACTAGAGTGTCGTCTGCAAACAACATAACGTGGCTGTGTTTTATCACGAATTTGATTTCATTTATATATATCAGAAAAAGAAGAGTACCAAGTACCGATCCTTGGGGTACTCCCAATTTGGTTTCCTCCGCTTCCGAATAATAATCATTGATTTTAACTATTTGACTCCTATCTGTTAAATAACTCTTAAACCACTCCAGCTCAGTATTGCGTATTCCGTATCTTGACAATTTTTTTATTAATATTGTCCTATCAATGGTTTCGAAAGCCCGTTTGAAGTCAAGAAATAAAGAGATAATTCCCTTCCTTTTTTCCAATTCACCCTTCCATTTCAGGACCAACCAGTTTATCGCCGTTTCACAAGAATGATCTCTCCTGAATCCAGATTGCTCCTCACTCAGTAGCTTATTATTCTCTAAGTAGTTTACTAGCTGATGGTTAACCACTTTCTCCAAGATCTTTTCAAGCATGGGTAACATATTAATTGGTCTGAACTCGTCACATTTTACTGTCCTAGCGACCTTCGGAACAGGTACTACAACCGCTTCCTTCCAACATTGTGGAAAAATTCCTTGTTGCAGTGACTTATTGACCAATTTCGTTAAGCTATAAGAAAATATATCCCAGTGATCTAAAATCATCTTAACGTTCATGTGGCGCAGGTCATTTTTTTTGTTTATACTTCTGCAAATATCTTTTATCGCAGCCGTCGACACCTCCGTAAAACAGAAAACAGAAGTGGTTTCGGGAACATTATCTTCATATGGGACATTCGGAATAGACTCATTTATTTCCTTAATACTATTTATAAAAAAATTATTGAACTCGTTCGCCATTTGTTGTTCATTTGTTACCATTTCATTACCGAACATAATAGTGCTAGGTTTGCCATAGTTCTTCTTCAGTATATGTTTTTTTATTTCTCTCCACATTTCCTTTTGATCCGAAGCATTATAAATTCTATTTTCGATTGACTTATTCTTCGCCTTATTTACTGCACTCTTATATCGATTTCTCCATTCTCTGTATAATTGCCAGTCCGTACAATCATTAGTAAAGCAGGCTCTCTGGTAGCTTCTAATTTTACTATTTTTCATATCATTTAACCTTCTGTTAAACCAAATATTATTACCCCTTTGCTGGCGTATTTTGCAAACGAAACTATTTACTACATCACTCATTTTCTCATAGAACTCTTCAGTGTAAAGATTAACATCGCTATGTGCAATATCATTAATAAACTCCATTCTTAATTTAGTTCTGAAAGTGTTTCTATTGTATTTGCAAACTTCGAAAAATCTGGTACTATCTTTTTGGAACTTCAAGTTATAATTAAAATCAATTTGTAACGATTCATGGTCAGATATCTTGGCATTGATATCTACATGAGCTGTAATCTGATGCATATTTGATACGACGTAGTCAATAAGAGTTGCTGTTGAGTCAGTGATCCTTGTGTACTCGTTGACCTTCTGTTTGAAACCGCTTTCCATGAAGATTCCCTTCACCCTTCTTTGGTACGTTGAATTTACTAACCAGTTTATATTGAAGTCTCCAACAATTATAATATTTTCTCCATAATCTTCCAGAGCTTCACACCACCCACTGACATAGTTGCAGAATGCTCGTTCCGAACTACTCGGAGATCTATAAACTAGCGCAATTATCATACTGATGTCATGCTGTGTACACTTCACCACTATCCACCATATATCCAAGGCAATAATTATAGTCTCGATAATATCTGCCTGCCAGTACTTCTTGACATACAATACTACTCCACCTGTTCTCTTCGATGCTGTGTCGCCTCGACAAATTTGAAAGTCTTGTAGCTCGATTTCATAGTCCTTTATATCTTCAGTAACATGACTTTCGCTAATCATTAAGAATTCATATTGGTTTTGCCGTACAATAACTTCAAGCTCGGCAAGATTGTTTTCTAAGCCCTGCACGTTCATATATAACCCTTTAAAACTTTTTAATTGCTAGTATCCATAATTCTGCTTAATTCTTCTAAGCTTATTTAGGTATACTGGACATACCCTACTCAATATATGGTGATTTATGTCGAGCCCCAAGTTCAATCTTTCGTTCGCCTTTTCGCAATTGAGGCACTTCTCAATACGACTTTTCGTACATTCCTTAGAACTATGTTCTTCAAGGCAATTTGAACAGACTTCTTTATTCCGGCATTCTGTCGACTTATGGTTAAACCCTTTACACTTGAAGCACCTAGTCACGTCTACGCCGTCAAAAACTAAATAGCGATTCCAACCAATACTAATTCTCCCAGCATCCATTATTTTTGTAAAACTTTCAAAGTCTAATTCTAGCAAAGCATTATACCCCTTAGTTTGATTTTTAGTAATTTCTCTCATTCCAATTAGTTTTAGCTTGCTTTGTTCTAACATTACATTTTATGAATCTCTATGATATCTTCATCCGCTTTATATAGATAGCTTCAGCGCCTTCAGCGAGCTTTCTTCATCGTCATCCAACACAATCGAACGAGTTTTGCAGGGATGCCAAAGCTAGACATGACTCTGTATATAGCTCGTCTCTATAGATGCTGTCGTACGCGGCTTTGAAATCGATGAAAAGATGGTGGGTATCGATTTGGACTTCTTGGGTTTTTTTCCAGGATCTGCCTAAGTGTGAACATTTGATCGACGGTGGACTTTCTTGGCCTAAAACCGCAGTGATAGGGGCAAATCAAATCATTTACGAAGGGTTTAAGGCGTTCACACAATATGGCAAATAGGATCTTGTGTCTCCTTTCTTGTGGACCGGGCAAACGATGCTGAGATTCATTCATCTGACCAAATTTTGGAGATGAGTTGGTGCATGCTCTCTACCAAGCTCGGCAGGTAGACCATCGCAGGCCCTACAGCTTTGTTATTCTTTAGCTTGGATATTGCTACCCGTACTTCGCTTTGGTCAGGTGGGAGGCAGTGTTGTCTATCATCGTCTATATTGAATGATACGTTCTGCCTAACAGCGGGATTCTGGTCTTCGTCGCTCTCTTTCTTTTTCTTTCTAAGGTTCCGATGTTCCTCCCGTCTCTTTTCCTCGTAGAGCTCGCGAGCAGCTCTAGTCCTCTTTCGCAACGCCGCTTTATACGCTTCTTGTTTTGCTGCGTTTGCTAGTCGACATTTTCGTGGTGGTGGTGGTCGGGTGAAACCCAGCACATCAGTCGCGGCCTTGATGATGGCTTTCTGGCAGTGTTGCCATTGGTCTTCTGCACTATAGCTGTTGCTGCGATAGGACTGATCGAGAGGCATCGGGATACGTGATCGGCGAAGATCCTGGCCGTCTCTTGCGATGTCAGATTTTCGACGTCATACTTTCTCGCAGTATATCTTTGTTGGGGTGTGTTGGATATCCGCATTCTTACATTAGCTGCAACAAGGTAGTGATCCGAGTCAATATTGGTCCCTCGGAAGGTTCGGACATCCAGAATACTGGAGGCGTGCCTTGTGTCAATCGCAATGTGATCGATTTGGCTGACAGTTTGGTGATCCGGAGACAGCCATATCCCCTTATGGATATTGAGATGTGGAAACCTGGTGCTTGCTATAACTATGACTGTTACGACATAAGGGTTGAACGGGGAGGCTTGTTATAGTTGAGGACTTGGTTGATTCTGAGCTGTAGCGCCCCAGTTGTATTAACTGAAAGAAGTTTGATCGTCAAATTCAAACGCAACGCACACACTTCATTACTCGGATTCAATTATCTCATAGCGTAATACTTGAGAGTATTGATCTTTGGTCATGTGACAGACACATTGCCTGGTCATTAACCTGTGGTCATTATGAATAATTGGCATCACCTGTTGATGGAATTTTATATCAATCGAAGCCCAGTAATACCTTTTTGGATCCCATATTTAAAAGACGATTAATGCGTATGCTATGCCCGATCTTAGAGGTCAGTATCCTCTCATTCAAATCGCATAACAAGGAACGGCCCCACAGAAAAAAAATATGTTTTTACCTATAGGTACTCATTAGTGGATACATACCAAATCAGGCAGGATCCGACAGCGTTTTGTTTACATAAATCGCCTCATATCAAACAGTCATATTCTGTATCCATGTACAGAAATCGGTATGTACCTACTTAGGTTATATACAACAAGCCTGACCCACGCCCTGGAATAAAGAAGCGGCGCATACATAAACATATACTACATTCATTTACTGCAGCAGTATCTGCAAAACTTCTTGTGCCGGCACTGGGACCATTCGTGTTCAATCACACTCATTGCGTATGCAAGTGTGCCCGACACAAGGATAAGGATTTCATTATTTATTCATTTATCTTGTGTGTTTCCTTAGCTCGAGCCGATAATATTTATTTATAAATCCCCTATATGTTGAAGTACACTTGAACTTGCTGACATGGATGATGATAACGAATAAAATGTTTAAAAAAAAAATGAAAACAAAAGGAAACACCCGTCCCATCCCCGGCACATTGATATGTATGCAGGCGGTGTATTATTTCAACAGACGCCGGCCGTTGCGTTGCGTTGTAGTAGTCATATGATTCACATGGGACATATACATGTTACTTGTTATGTACAAATGGTCTTCTTAAAACCACAACGACGAATGTCAGGCAAACACAAGAAAAAAAAAACGGAAGTGAAACATAAAATTAATGACTCACCCAAAATGCCCTCGGAATTCTTAAGCTAAGCACTAGACACAGAGCAGAGCTCTAGAGAGCTGGGGGTGGATTTATCTCCTCGTATTTCCCGCAGCTCTCAAAATTCTATAGACACCCATTCAGCAAGCAGATAGATACATACATGCACATATACACAATCTGCAGCCAATTTGTGAATGTTTTGCATTTGTGTAGAACTAACTATAGTTGAGCATGAGATCATTGAGTTGTATAGAGCTACTATGGAGCACGTGCTGCAATGCAAGTTATCCTACCGCCCGCCACTGCTACTCACACCAAACATATGCGAATTTTCTGCACAACTTAAACTAATGGTGGTTGAAAAGATTTCCATTGTGTTGTCAGTGTCGGCCGACTGAAATAACAAAATAAGGGTGGAAATTCCAGTCAAAACGTAGTTTTTGTTAATAGGCGAATGACCTTCCTTTGATTCACCCCCGCTGTTGTTTGAATAATTATAAGACGACTATACCCGATTTCGTATTAAGAGGGGTTGCGCCCTAGGTTAACAGAATAATCTGATCGCATACATATCGATTTTGGTGCAATGAAGTTGGTGGTGTATTTGTATTTGGCCATTCGTATGTCTGACTGAGTCATATGGAATCACTTTCCCTGCAGGAAATTATTTTATATATATTTTTTTTATAGTTGGCCATGTGTCAATCAACTTGGATTTTTATTTTGCCAGACCGAATGAATCAGCCAGGAATTTAGAGATTTATCAAACGCCCTCGGTTTCTTTTTCGAGTCGTTGGTGTAGTTGATTTAGTTTTAGTCCTTTTAGGCACTATGGGAGTGCATGTGAAAGTGCATTCGATTTTCATGTTGGGCGTTGTATCAAATGGGATTGTTCGAAAAAAATCGATAGTATGGACATTATTTTATTGAAACTTCTACAGAAAGATGATAAATGTTAACAAATCATTCTATGGGGATAAAGAACTACATTTAAGACAAGTGTATAGTTACATATCGTTTCGGGCTTATCGACGTAGACTAGTGACTTCACATATCCCCACAGAAAATGGTCAAGCGGCGTTAAATCGCACGATCTTGGAGGCCAATTCACGGGTCCGCAACGTGAAACTATGCGGTTACCAAATGTTTCCTTCAATAAATCAATTGTGGCACGAGCTGTCGTGTGACATGTTGCGCCGTCTTGTTGAAGCCACAGCTCCTGCACATCATGGTTGTTCAATTGATGAACGAAAAAGTCAGTAATCATGGCTCTAAAGTGGTCACCATTGACTGTAACGTTCTGGCCAGCATCGTTTTTAAAGAAGTACGGGTTATTCCACCAACCAATAAAGCACACCAAACAGTCAGTTTTTGTGGATGTAACTTTGTCTCAACATACACTTGAGGATTATCATCACTCCAAATACGGCAGTTTTGTTTATTGTCGTATCCATTCAACCAAAAGTTGACGAATATGTTGACCGTAAAATGGACGTAGTGCGCGATACGTATTTCGAACAGAATCATGATTTTCAATCATAAATTTGCAAAATTTGGATGAGTTGTTCAGGTGTCAGTTTATTCATGTTAAAATGCCAAACCAAACTAAAACTAAATCACTTGACAGCTGACAAAATGGCCGCTAGTTAAAATAGTGTTGCCAACTTAAAGTTCTATACCTCTAAAAAAAACACCCTTGCTTATATGAAGAGACCCTGATGATGATTGGAGAAACTCAATTTTCGTACGAATAAAGTTTATCAGAAAATGAGCAGGAACTTGCCTACTTAGATCCATATTAGACGAAAATAGGGATAGGAACTCTATTGCTACCCGATCTTACTTCGTTTAGAGGCCCTGAAAGTGGCGGAAGCAGTCAAAATTGTATGAAGTTAGCACCTCCTGGTGGAAGTTTGTCTTCGGGTAAGGACGAATGGTGTCTGTCCCCTGCTTGACCAAAAGTCAATGGATGGATTGTCTGCTGGAAAAGGATATAGTAGTCTGACTCCCGCTTATTTCCTTTGACAATCAGTCCACAAGAGAAAGACTGATGCTGAGCAGAATAGCTTGGTTGAAGCACTACACCCTACCCTACTGCTTGGTACCGAAATAGAGTTCGCGGTTTGTCTTCGGGGAAAAAGACGAAGGTTGACCGAAACTGTCTAATGTCTGAATGTTCGAGGTGAAGTTAACACATATAAAGCGTACTTAGCGGTTTTAAAAATATTTCAACTCGTTTTTAAAGCTAACTTGTTTAGCATTAATTCAACTATTGATCTAGATCGCAATCTCTTTGCAAACTAACGAAATAGACAAGATATAATGAACTTCGTCAAATCATCAGGATGGTTTGTATTTGTATGTAGCACCACAGTAAGTAATTTTAATTCAGGGCTATAATGGGTAAGGGACAACCTTTTTCCCCCCACTGGCATCACAATGGGTCAGTATTGACCTGAGTGTGGCACAGAGTACTCCTCGCTAGCCCAAAAACCTAACCTTACCTACCGAAAACTAAATTGTTTTGCCGCTAAAGGTTTTAGTAAAAAAAATAAAAAAATAAATTGGCGCAACAGGCGTGTAGACACCCTAGGCCTAACTTCTCACAACTATTCGTTTTGTGTGAGTTTTTATTTTTGGGACCAATGGAAGGGACCTACAATTTTATGCCGAGTCCGAACGTCTGAATTGAGAAGATTTTTCGGGACAGTTATACTCTCGGATGTTTGTCAGACTTTCGCGAGAGGTGGCGCAGTAGAAAAAACCTTAAGATGTAATTTGTGTTTTTCCGGGGATCGAACCTGGGATCCCTCGCACAGTAGTCCAGCACACTAACCACTGCTCTACTGCGCCCTAAAGTTTTAGTAGGATAGGAGTTAATATAATTTGGAAAGGGGTACATTTTTTATTTTCCCCTCGAATTAAAGATTCCCCTCGGAATCTATTTTAAGAGTATTGTCCTCTAAGTCCGCCTTGGTAGAAAAAGTCCGTTCAAAACCACTCTCTCTAAAAAAAATCCAGACGGTATTTTTTCATCTGATAGATGTGGTATACTTGCCAAAATATTTCAGTCTTTTGTGGGATAACATTGAACTCATCGCAGAACTTTCAGAGGCCTTCTTCATATAAGTATGGCAATAAGTTTTCTGGAGGTGCTTCTTGAGTCTACAATTATTCTCCTTTATTATAAGGAAGTTATTTTTGCTCATGTCATGATGTACGCCTTAAATATTTTTCGGTTATGTTGGCCTAGAAGTTTCTCCGCTTATGTTACGCGCCCTGAGTGTTGTTCTAGCCATGTTTATTTTTTCTCCAGTTTACTGAATTCGTATTTGAGGGTTTAAGCCACTAATGAAAAATGTTTCAGGACCCATGAAAGTTATTGATGCTCTTTTCCTTCCTAGGAAGTTGGCGCTTTTACCTTGTACAGTCAAATTTCCATAACTCGAACTTCTTTAAGTCGAATTTCTCTATTACTCGAAGTTATATTGAGAACTCTGCGTTTTCAACTTTTGAACTTTTGGCCTCCATAACTCGAAGTTTCTATAACTCGAATTTATTTTCTTTCATTTTGAGAGTTCGACTTATGGAAGTTCCACTGTATATCCACACAGCCAGGTAACAAAGGGTCATATCTTTTTACTTCTACCCAAGTTTCTGTGGCATTCCGACACACGTTTTGAGTTCATGATGTAGGAATCAAGTCCCATGCTTGGCTATCTGACATTATAGCTACATATACCTACCACGGTTTTATTTCTGCTTTTTAATCATTTGCACTTGAATTATTTCCTAGAATTTTCAATCAGTCAATATCGCTTACAACGACATCGGTTATAACGACCAATTTCGTCAGTCCCTTGAATGTCGGTTTAACCGATTTTGACTGTATAGGTATATATTTGAAATATTTCCAATCATTTGCGATTTGTTTTACTTTTGAGGCCAAAATAGGCAACTAAAACACTTGCCAGACGTTACACATACAGCCTGTCACGAATGTTTACACATAACATGGATTCCAAGACTTATAAGCTCAGAACTCTCAAGAGTGGCTACAAAAATGCGGTAGGTATTCCTGAATAACACCGCACAAAACTATAATGCATACTTTTTTTGTATACACATTTCCGTTCTTACGGGTTGCATTAGGAAACTTGCAAAAATGCATGAAAGTTGAAAAGGTACAAGATCAAGTGAGATTTGCATTGCTTGGAATTTGTCAGACTCTCCTTATCCAACCGTTGTGTCCATCTGAGCAAACGAAAACCGTCAACCACTATACTTTGAGGCAACACAAGGCTTTAGTCTACTTTAAATTGGTCAAGGATAACCCATATTGCAATAAATTTATTTAGATTTAGCTTAACTTGCAAAATTTGAATTTAATTTTAGCACTGCATCTAATTTGATGACCAATAGGGAAGCCTTTGAACCGGAAACCTCTGTGTACAAAATAGGAATTCCCGGCTACGGTCTCGCCTACATGTTCATCCAAATTTGATAGCGTTAGCCAACATTTTCAGATTACAATTACGAATATATTACTGGAATACAAAAATATGTTTTCAAGAAATAAAAACAGCTTCTCACCCAATATGGATGCAAAATGATTAACTGCTTTGCTATGGCCTTATCTGCCTTTGAAATGTTTGAATTCAAAAAAAAATGTGTATGGGACTTTTAGTAAATGCCAGATGCATTCCTCAGTTTTTTGTTATTGTTATTAATATCAACGACAGTATTATATGCTTTTAACCCTCAATCCGTGTTTGTTGAAAATCTTGTTTATCGTGTTCAGGGGCACTTTGTGCCCCCTTCCTATTTTCATAGAAAATTATAGAAGGTTTACAAAAAATAATTGTATCTATATATATAAAAGAGAATATCTAGAAAACCAGAAAACCGAATGTGCTCAAATTTTAAGAAAATCTGTGTTTGCAGCACGAAGGCTATTCTGTGAAGTTTGGTGGAAATTAGACAAAGGGGCGTGGCACCGCCCATACAAAAAAATACATTCAAAATCGTATGTCTCGAAAACCACCAAATCGATTGAGCTCAAACTTACAGATAGTCTTAGTTATTGGCCCTGGAGTGTTCCTGTGAAGATTGGTCAAAATTAGACAAAGGGGCGTGGCACCGCCCATACAAAAAAATACATTCAAAATCGTATGTCTCGAAAACCACCAAATCGATTGAGCTCAAACTTACAGATAATCTTAGTTATTGGCCCTGGAGTGTTCCTTTGAAGATTGGTCAAAATTAGACAAAGGGGCGTGGCACCGCCCATACAAAAAAATACATTCAAAATCGTATGTCTCGAAAACCACCAAATCGATTGAGCTCAAACTTACAGATAGTCTTAGTTATTGGCCCTGGAGTGTTCCTGTGAAGATTGGTCAAAATTAGACAAAGGGGCGTGGCACCACCCATACAAAAAAATACATTCAAAATCGTATGTCTCGAAAACCACCAAATCGATTGAGCTCAAACTTACAGATAGTCTTAGTTATTGGCCCTGGAGTGCTCCTGTGAAGATTGGTCAAAATTGGAGCCTCCAATATTTTCACGATTTTGTTAGTATGTATATGTATTTACAGCTTTTTTTCTTCTTGTCTTTATCCTGAAAATTACCTACTTTATCCTATACAAAATTACTGGGGAATAAAAATAATTAGTTTGTTTCTGCCCATCTGTATAACCTGTGAACCGTCTACTATATTGTAAATTCAAAAGCACCTACTACACACAAAAATGTAGGTATAGGCTCAATGCCTATAATTCAAAAATGAATAAAAAAATGAATAATTCAAAATACACATAGATACTAATTCATGGCAGAAAATATAAAATTATAATAACAGCGATTTCCATACAAAAAGCACTGTGGGGCACTGGGTGCACCATAACACGAAATCTTAATTTTTTTTTTAAATAATAACCGCACGGTAAAGCACACAAGTGCAAGTTTCATTCTTTTATTTGTATGCATACAAGGCACGAACCTTTCAGAAAATTCAGATGTAGATGGCAGCTGCGTAGTAAAAATACGTTAAACTTGGATTTGAAAATTGCTTGGGGCACTCAGTGCACCAAACACGGATTTAGGGTTAAGATACAGCAGTAAAGCATTATATATTATTTCTTCGAAATTTGATTGATGACATACATATTATGTATGTATGTATGTACATGTAATATAGATATCTATGTAGGTATATAGGATATGAATTTTGGTGTTCAAGATTTATGTAGTTTGATTTATGTATTATTATGTATTATATATTTATTTTTTTCTTATATGATAGTGTTATCCTATAATTTTTTTTCATATCAGCTCCACAGAAAATTTAATTTTTATTTAAGTACTATGTAGTTGCTGTTGAATGTGATTGAAAATGCATGATTGAATAAAAAAAGTCGGTATTCCCAAATTTATTGTATATTTTTGGTATCGTAAAATTATCAAGTCTGGTTTGGGTTCTTGAACTCTTGCGTACTATAGTTTTCTTCCGTTATAGAAACTGCGATATCCGATAATCTGCCCAATGACAGATGTGGTGTCGGTACATTGTTACCATATGCTATGCATATACAAGGTATACATAAGCATGCAACACTTATGTCATTAGGCCTTACCAATAATCATTTTTAACCTTAAACTTAAATATGTTGACGGTCACAATAGATAATTTTAAATGGAAATTTTTGCCATTGTGACTTCGTAAAAGCACACCGGATTGGGTCTTACTAATAATCATTTTTAACCTTCAGTTTAAGTTAGTTGTAGGTAAAAAAAAATAAATAAATAGGTGGCGCAACAGGCGGTAGACACCCTAGGCCTAGCTTCTCGCAACCATTCGTTTGTGTGAGTTTCTATTTTTGGGACGAATGGAAGGGACCTACAATTTTATGCCGAGTCCGAACGGCTGAATTGAGAAGCTTTTTCATGACAGTTAATACTCTCGGATGTTTGTCAGACGTTCGCGAGAGGTGGCGCAGTAGAAAAAAACCTTAAGATGTAATTTGGGTTTTTCCGGGGATCGAACCTTGGATAGTGGGATCCCCCGCACAGTAGTCCAGCACACTAACCACTGCGCTACTGCGCACACAAGTTAGTTGTAGGTCACAAAAGATAATTTTATATGGAAAAAATCGCTAGAGATCGTAAAACTTAACCTGGAACTCACAATGGCAACATTTTCCAAATAAATTGATATTGTGACCAACAATTTATTTAAGGTGGGCGCAGTAGCGCAGTGGTTAGTGTGCTGGACGATCCCCGGAAAAACACAAATTACATCTTAAGGTTTTTTTCTACTGCGCCACCTCTCGCGAACGTCTGACAAACATCCGAGAGTATTATACTGTCCTGAAAAAGCTTCTCAATTCAGCCGTTCGGACTCGGCATAAAATTGTTGCGAATGGTTGCGAGAAGCTAGGCCTTGGGTGTCTACCGCCTGTTGCGCCGCCTATTTATTTATTTTTTTTTTAATTTATTTAAGGTAGAGTTTAAAAATTATTATGGGTATTAAGATCTACTTTTGCTCAATTATTTACAACTTAAAATCAATCAAAAATGCGACAGGCGACAAAATGCAACCTTACTTTTTGTATGGCCTAAACTGTCACATAAGAGGTTATGTGGAACGTAAATCTTTATGACTAGTATCAGCAAACGGGCCTTAATCCCAAATTGAACTCATGTTGCCGTAAAGTTAGACCTTTTCTTCAGTTAATGCAAATATGTATATACATAGTTCTCCTAATAATTTGTATAAAATGTAACTGCAATTGCAACTATCTAAAGTCGGCACTACACCATCAAAGTAAATCCGTTCTGATTGAAATGTTATTTAAACCAGTATAATCAGTGTGGAAAGTAGTAAATTAGCAACATTAACATACCAACGCAAGACAACACGTCACATCATTGAAGTCCATTGTCCATGCACTCGCACAAAGTGGGATGTTCAGATAATGTGTAAAGTATATAGTATTTCCTTCTCTGCACAACCTACATTTATCGCGCCAATTTCGACAGGGTGTACAGGTTTTCCAACTTCAAGACAAATTAACTCGTCAATAATAAATTAACCGGTCAACATTTAGGTACACGCAATATCAATACGATTTGGTATACTCATTTAAATGCACGTTTTCCATTAAGGTTGCGGTGACAAATCTAATATTTATTCCAACTTATCCCATTATGACTAATCCGTTGTGTATAAGGTAAATATTTATACTGTAGGTCAGATCTTGAGTACAAATTCATGGATGAATCATTTCAAATCGTCATCTTGTCAATGAAAATACTTGCCGCTAAATCCCATCACGATGGAGTGACTAAAACTGTTCACACTAGAGATACATATCAATAATTTGAAAACGTAAGTAAATTCAAGTTCTACAATAACTTTTGGCACGTGGTATGGTAATTTGGTAACTGCTGAGGTGACTCACTACTCACATGGTTGGACATAATTTATTATGTTAATCTCAAGCTGTAGTTAAATACGATTTAGAACTTTGTTTAAGTATTTCTGCAATTACTTACTATGTATCAAATGCAAATATCAACACATATTACATTGTCGGACCTACGCAAATTCTTGTGAAATCTAAGGCAGTAAAAAAAATTAATTTACTATGCGTTTAGACACTCTTATAGACTTAAATAAATAACACGGAATATGATTTTGTTTTAAAATTATTATTATTATTATTTTTTTTTATACCCTCCACAGGAAGGTATATTCACTTTGTCATTACATTTGTAACGCCAAGAAGGATTCACCGGAGACCCTATAAAGTCTATATATTCTGAATCAGGATCACATTCTAAATCGATTTAGCCATGTCCGTCTGTCTGTCTGTCCGTCTGTCTGTCTGTCCGTCTGTTGAAAGCACGATAGCGTCCAAACGAATTGACCTAGGGGAATGAAATTTTGTGAGAGGACTTATTTTTACCGTCGTCAGGTTGGTATTGAAAATGGGCTATGTCGGTCAAGTAGTTCTGGTACCCCCCATACAAAATCACTATTAGACCCATGTGTCTCTCTGTCTGTTGAAATCACGATAGCGTCTAAACGAATCGACCTAGGCAAATGAAATTTTGTGAAACGACTTCTTTTTACCGTTCTCAGGTTGGTATTGAAAATGGTCTATGTCGGTCAAGTAGTTCTGGTACCTCCCATACAAAACCACTATTAGACCCATGTGTCTCTCTGTCTGTTGAAAGCACGATAGCGTCCAAACGAATTGATCTAGGCGAATGAAATCTTGTGAGAGGACTTCTTTTTACCGTCGTCAGGTTGGTATTGAAAATTGTCTATGTCGGTCAAGTAGTTCTGGTACCTCCTATACCAAGCCAATATGGCATGGCGAACATTTTGCATGACTTTTATGCAGTGGAGGGTATCAAAGCATCGGCCAGGCCGATGATAACACTTTTACTTGTTTTTATTTATATACAGTAAGTCAAAGTGTTGGGTTTATCCTAGCATTGGTCCGTGAAAATGCAGGATGATACCCAAAATGTAAATGAAATTTATTAGAGGTTTGTTTTTCTAATCAGTAACACTATTTCCAGCGACAACCAATTTGACAGCTGACAGCTGATCTATGCTTATTTTGGTTTGCCCCTTGAGTAAACCTACGTTTGCCATTTTATAGCCTTATAAAGCTGAACAAAAACTAGTTGAACATTTTTAGAAGTTTATTTTGTTGGCAACACATTTGACAAATACAGCTTTAAGAACCGTCACTTTGTCAATTTATTTCGTGTGTCAATTGTCTAGAAAAAAATCTCCGGGACGAGGAATACGATCATTAGTGAGGTTAAGTTAGTTGGAAGTCTAAGAATATAAGCTCGTGGATCATAAACCATGAATGCAAGTTTGAAACAAGGCTGTAGAAGCTATTATGCGTAAACTTAAAGAAAAAATACTTAAAACATAACAAATTGAGCCTTACAAATAACAATTAAGTATTCTTACTTTAATTTTGGGGAAAAAGAATTGTTCAGCTGTCAAAAAATTATCCTGCTCTGGGAGAAGAAGTCTATATTATAGGATTGGAGTTTGATGAACTCTTTTCAACACTCACGTATGTGTCAAAAAATGTACCCAAAGATCATTACTTAGCTGTAGGTATTCACCCCAGTGTTCCCAGGTTGAGGGGAAAATCGCCATTTTTGCCGATTTTTTAAGACGAAAGGGGAAAAAAAGGGGACAGGGATAAAAACGGGGAAATAAATCCAAAAAGGGGAATAATCTTAAAATCCTATCAAAACCAGTTTGTAAGCGATTTTTTTAGAATGAATAAGTGCAACCTACAAAAACAACCATGCTCAAAAAAGGTGCCCATGCAACATCTCACTTCTTTTGTTTGGTTTCTGAATGCATTCATTCTTTTGACATTTCATTAAACTGTTACCATGGCCTGGCCATACACTCCTTACCATGAACGTCGTGTCAGAGACAGGTAGATTTTGAGTGAGTATAGAAAGGAAATAGGTAGATCATAGAGAAAATGGACCAAAAATCCACTTTCAGAAATAATTCTCGCATGGGCATGACATGACGCATGCAGGTTCTTTTTCGAAACCATAGCGCATGCGTGGCCCATCACATAGTAAGTCCTTGCACTATGTCTAGATTCAAAATATTACGCGCTTTTCTAGAAAACGGCGGCACAACTTAATGAATAAGTGAAAATAATTCTCATTTTATTTAGGATTTTGAAATGAAGGAAAAACCAACAAAAAAAATAAAAATATCTCACGCAGTTGGAAGCATTGCCCGAGTTCAAAAGCTATGGCTACGCAAAGATATTTTTCTTCGGGGACAGAAAAGGGATTTTTTTTGTTTTTCAAAGGGGAAAAAAGTCATTTTGGTGTTAAGAAAAGGGGATTTTTTTTCTTAAGACCTGGGAACCCTGATTCACCCCTATTCCCGTTTGCGTTTGTCGTAAACGACTCGTATTTCACTTCGTTTTTAGTCGGTGATATTCGACAAACGTCAACGGGAATAGGGGTGATTGTGAACTTCTCTTAATTTAAAGTTCAGTCTAGAATTTGCACAAATTCCTTAAAAAATATCTATGTTTCTACTAGCGGACCCGGCAAACGTTGTTTTGGTCGTACATTTTCATTGTCCGTCAATTGTTCTGCGGCCGTTTTATTTAACCGATGTTTCCCGACTGATTCTGTACTCCGTGTGCTTCGACCGATATTTCCTCGAACGTGTGCCCGCGGCCACGAATTGTATTGTCTAGATATATTTTTTCCCATGACTGTCGAAGAATATCGTTTGAAATGTATTTTTTTGTTATGAGAGATGTCACGCCCTTTTGTCCAATCCCGCCAGGTTTTATAAAATGCTTCAATCAGGCAATGTTCAGATATAAATACACTTCTCGGGGTTGTTTGTCTGGACATCGCACATCAATGTCTACAATTTTACAACTTTAGCTACCATGGGTGTCGAGAAATAGCATTTAAAATGTATATTTTTTTGTCCAATTTTGATCAAACTTTGACAGAAACACCTTTGGGCCAATAACCAAATTTTCTTAAAATTTTAGTTCAATCAGTTCGATAGTTTTCTAGATATAAGATTTTTTTTTTTTCGTATGGGATTTGTCCAATTTTCACCAAATGTGAATCTAAACCATCCTTGGACCCACTCAAATACACACACAACATTTCATCAAAATCGGTCCAACCGTTTAGGAGGAGTTCGATTACAACGCACGTACAGAAGAATTGTCTATATACTTATACATACATTATATAAAAATGAAGTTTACCACTCACTGATCATCAACGCCCAGTCCAAACCCTTTGCTTTAGAAAGTTGAAATTGTGCACAGAGGTTCCATTTATGATGTATACAAGCACTAAGGAAGGATTTTTCGAAATTTAGACCCTACAGGGGTAAAAGGGGGGCCTATCCGATTCTTCGATTCGACTTCAAACTCGGTTTCTGTACTTTCTATGAGAAATAAAGAAAACCGATTTTCTAGTATTTATATCTATAAGATAGAAGAATGAATCGCTTAAATTTACAAAAATATGTATAAAGAAAGAATTTTATTCAATTTCGCTGACTTATTAAAATCCTAAAATCAAGTGTCTAAAGCGAAAATTTGTTACTTAATTTTTGTTTTCCTGTTTTAGGTAGGTAGGTACATTTTCTTAGCAAAAAAATCCACTGACTGGTCTGATTATCATAATCGCTAACGTCACTTGATATTTGTTTACAAGTTACACAAAATATAACATAACCTTAAATACATAAATACAATAATTGATAGTGTATATTAAATCAAAAATTCACATTACGTAATGATAGATCAAAAAGGGCGTAAGTATATGAATCACAATTCCTATTCCTAACAATTAGTTATTTTTTAAAAAAGTATTGACGAAGAATTTCTTTAAGACATTACTTAGACTACAACATAAAGCTTATGTCATTTGTCACAAAATCGTATTACGCAGTTGGTTTTTTCTAATTTGGAGCAACCGTTCTTTTGGATTTAAATCGTGTCGATAAAAAAGGGGAATACCATTTTTATGTTCGCTCCAACACTACTACTACAGTATAGGCATAAATGCCATCATCAGCATATTTTTTTTATAATCTTTTAAAGAAAAAATAAATTCGTATTTATTATTTTTCTCATATCTAAATCAACATACACACAAACAGAATCAGAAATGATGTCATAATCGAGAGTGAGCTGCTTAGAATTCCATTCCTGATAAGAATTATAAATTAAAAGTAAATAATAAATTTGTAACTGGCAACAACACCATATATGGTAAATCAAGTCGACCAAATAACGAACTATTGTTTATCTATGTATACATTTTGTCGAATTGTTGCTAATACCTTTAATTAAATTTGATAAATGAGTGTAAAACCTTCGAATGGGGAAGTCAACGGTCAAAATGTTTTGAATCATCATTTTAACGTTCGCAATGGCTTACCTACTCGTATTATATAGAAATTAGATCCGAAAGGGGTTGTTTGGTTCATCGGACTTGAGTTTGTTTATGTTTCCCAGAACATGGGCGTTGGTCAAATTGATTGTGTCGGGGTTCTGTTGTGTACAGTCATTGAAATGTTTATAATTCTATTTGAGAATTGCTACCATACGATTGCCTTGTTTGTGGGTTAAGGTCTATTGAGAAGGGGGAAATATTTAGATCACCTAATAGGGGACTTAGTTAAATGGAATTAATTAAAACTCTCATGAGTGAGTGTTAAACGATGTTGGACTGTGTTTAATTAATTTTATTTGGTTTTTGAAAGATTTGTTGATAGAGAAGAAGACAGCAATGTACCCACTTTGAAATAAGATAATATCTACAGTCAAAACCCTATTTAAAAATACCCCACTTTAACAAAAAGGTAGACATTGCAAAGTCGACAGTTTGGTTGCCGATGGTCAACCTATCTGGGGGCCATAGCTCAGTCGCAAACGGAATATTCAGATACCTGGCGACCTCCGGATAAGCTAGCCTTATCTGTATGGTAAACAAAGCATTGCCATCCTTAGACAAGCCGCCATCAAAGCCATCAACTCGGCTACCATATCCTCCAAACTGGTTCAGGAGTGCCGGAACGAGCTTGCCTATCTGAGCGAATGCTTCAGAGTCACACTTCTCTGGGTCCCAGGGCATAGTGACATAACAGGCAATGAGCGTGCGGATGAGCTGGCTAGGAAGGGCTCAGCACTACACGCCTCGCTCTCAACGAGTGTCCACATTCCGCTAGGTGCGGTTAAGGGACAAATATCTATATATAAAATCTCCAATGGTCAGGATTGATAAACTGCATCATATCAAGGAAGATATGGCCTACCTACTATCAAAATAGAACAAAGAACCTATTAGAGACCATGCGGCCAAACTATGTATCCCATACAACCCTCATTGCCGCAGATGCGGGAATACTTACGAGAAAGAAACTCTCTCTCATTTCCTCTGCAAATGTCCAGCTCTAGCAAGAGACAGACTGAGCGCACTGAACCAACCATTCTTTGACGACCTTAGTGCGATATCTCGGGTAAAGGGATACAGGATCTTATCCGCTTTCTCAATTCTACAGGTTGGTTATAGGCACTGATCGGACCACATCCGTTACAAGCACCACAAAGTAGGTCACACGAGGCGTGGTAGCAAAACGGCACATCCCAGTGCTAATTGCGTTCAATGGCATGAACCGCCACTTCTATCTACCTATATACCCACCTACCTACCTACCTACGCCGCTTAAGCTGACTACCGGGAAAGCTCCTGAAGCGCTGGACAATAGGAAGACTGTGGTTTTACATGCTCTAACTACACCTACAAAGGCGCGTGGAGCCCAAAGTTCCATTCTTGACTCTTCGGGAACAAGGTTTGCTCCCTCTAAACAGGCCTACACAGTTCGGTGTACAGTCATCCGTTTACTGGAGTACTTTGGTGATATACCGGAGTGAAAAAAGAACCGGCAAGGTGAATGCCCGGTTAGAGTGGGCCAGGAAGATCGCCAGTGTGGAAGCTGGGGCTAGCAGCGAATTGATTCGATCTCTATAACTTCTCAAGTAGCCCTCATACATTCACTTTTTTTGGGTACCGGGGCATAGAGACATTCCAGGGAATTGTAAGGCCGATGAATTCGCCAGAATTGGAACAACTATACCAATCCTGCCGGACATAGACACCCTAGGTATACCAATCGCTACTTGCAAACAAAAATTGAAGATAGAAGCTGTCGAGAGTGCAAATTTTAGGTGGACAAGATTTCTCTCAACAGACACTGCCTGATATAGGAAAGCATGCCGTAAGTCTAGGCCTTTTCGCAAACAACTTTTGCAGAAACAGTATGGATGAGGAAGAGGAGGAAACTATTTATCACCTTCTTTGTTCCAGCCCAGTTCTCTCCTGTATAGAAGGAAGCTTCACTTGGGAGCCTTCCATTACAACGACTTGGGTTATCTGACAAACACAGCCACAGAAGCCTCTTACGCTTCATAAAGAGCTCAAAATGGTTCAACTATTAGGGAGATCTTGTATATGATCCGTTTTTTGTGGTATCACAATGGACCTATGCACCTATGCTGATCTAAGTGTATTGCAGCATCCCAGCTGGCCGCCACTTTCAACCAACCAACCAACAAAAATCGACAGTTTTCAAAAATTGTCATCGTCCTTTGGAAACATTGATTTGAGACAATGTGGTATTGCCATATTGGCTTGGATTACAAATTCCTCCCTCAAGTTTATACAATTTAAATTGTCTATACAATACCCGTTTCTTCATCCAGTCTTTCCTTATTCGAGGATTTTAGATTGTCAGTGGCTTCCGCTGCCAGTTCCTGAAGCAGATTTACTTGTGGTAATTCATAATTAGTCTCAAAAATAGATTACTGATGTACTCGTATAGGTATAGCTAATTTAACTGTAACACATAAATTTACAATATGTAATTTGTAATTACTTATGTAGATGGTCATTCAAAAGATTTTAGAGCCTCTTGAATTGTTCCCAATGAACAATGAATGCTTAAAATGATTCACTTAACCATACGACCTATTCCGACTCACCACGAAAGATAGACATATTTTCAAACTGCAATAGCCAATTTGCCACCGTCTGATGGAGAGCATAGAAAAGTGGAATGACCACATTTAGAAGTGGCAACATTTCCACTTCTAGCTACCTCGTTATAATATTATCCACTATCTTAGGTACTTCCAAAGTAATCGCCGCCATACTAGATGAATGGAAATAACGTAAGCGCATGCCATACCTACGTCTGGCCCGATTCGTATGTAGGTAGATGACTGAAGAATTTCTATATATGAACCTCTACATACCATGACTGACAGAGGAATGGTAAAAAATCAGCACAAAAAAGTTCTTCAGGTGGGTGGCTAGACGATGTATCCAGAGTCCAGCACTCCACAAATATATAGTTACGTCTTTGTTCCACATATTGCCGCTTCAGCCAGCAGCTAGCAATTCAGTGGTTCTTTACATTTAATGTGTGCTCTTCAGTCAGCAGCACAAGGTTGAATGTTGGAACGGTATGTCCTACTCTTCGCTTTCCGTTCATTGTGCATCAGCATCTATCATCGTGATGAGATACTTATAGATACTATATCTACAGTAGTAAAGAGGAGAGATTGCATTGCATTTGAATACATTTGCGTTAGAAATAAATAATTATTAATAAGGGAAAGTAGCGGGATGAACTGGAGTAAACGCCATGCAACCGTATTGTGAATTTTTTTGAATCTTCGTTGGGGGCTATACGAATACGAGAGTATCTACAATCAGCATTTTGAGTTGAGACAACAGTGAATTGGAAATAGAAAAACTTTGTTTAAATTATTTTGAATGAAATGAAATGATTTCTTCGGATGCTTTGCATTTTTAATTTTTGTGTGACGAACAAAGCTTTCTAAATTATTTTCAGACATTAACGGTTCAAAGATATTTTATAACCGTGTCTTTTGTTATTTTTTTGTGAATGTCAGATAAACGGCATATATAACTATAAGGAGTAAATTAAATGTAGATTAGTGGGTTTTGAGTACCACAGTAATTCTGTAATTATGTATAGGTACTATAGAGCGTAGAGGTATCTAGATTGTATGAATCGATTGCAGTTCAACCGAGTATCGATTTGGTCTGGCTTTATTCTATGATAACTCAAGAGTTGTAATATCACCCTTTTTGTCCATGATTATACGTTGCTACTTTTGCCCATTATCATGTGTCATTTTGGCATTATCTTCTAACATAATATACAGTGCGCATCAAAAGTGACACATAAACATAAACTTCGCTTAAGTAATTTTCGTTTCCACACTCTATATTTAGGCTTGGTTTAGTTAAGCCACTAATTTAGTGTCACTGTGAACCATTTATCGTGAATATACAAGCCTGGTGACTGTATGCGAATATGTGTGCCCTCTGAGTGTCTGTGGAAGCGAAGCATTGCCCGCGTTCCATTGACCGCTAGATGACTAGCGGCATGCCAAGCTCCATATAAAAAAACTGACATTTCAGCATTTGCGCTAGAACTCTAGCGCACATATTGTGAAATGTCAGTTTTTTTTTGTATGGAGTTTGGCATGCCGCTAGTCATCTAGCGGATTAATGGACCGCGGGCATTATGTCGATGTTGTTGCCTGTTCAATGGGAACACCACTTTTCACCGACAAAAAAAACCTCGAATCGACATAATGTCGAAAAAAAATATCGACGATTTTTTTAAGATCACCCAAAAAAAGTTTATCGAAAAAAAAAATCTCGAAAGCAAAAAATGTGTCCAAAACAAAAATCTTGAAAAAAAAAAATTCTGAAAAATGCTGAAAAATTTCGAGATTTTGCAAAAACATTTCATTTTAATGAAATTGATTTCTAATACCCTAAAATATTATTTTGTCGCCCTTAATAGGAAGGTAATTCACTTAGTTTAACTTAACGTAGAAATTATGCACTGTTTGTGATAGGATCCATGGAACCTATGGACGGTTAAGTGTATCTCAGGAGAATCCATGAGATGTTATTAGGTCCACTTCCCCTACTACAATCTTTCCATGTTCACTCCGTTCTTAGGGAATCGGCTTAATCCCGAACCACATTTCTAACGCGGGGGTGTTGCGGAGTGCTGAGTCGCTATCACTGCTAAGGGCTCAGGTTTCCATTATGAACATTGAACACTAAGCAAATTTATTTTTAAGTGTAACTCAGGAGTGTGTGAGCGGCTAAAACTTGCCTTACTTGGCTTTAGGTACTTAAATCTGTGAGAATCAAGAAAATATTCCTTCTCCGTGATTCTCATGAATTCGCGAACCTTATATATGAAAGAAATATTTGTTTTTGGAATATTTTTCTCCAAAATTCTTTAAAATACCTGAAAATGATTGGTGTTCAAAATCGCGAGATTTTAGATTCGATATTTTGAGATTCGGTTAAAAGTGGCCAACCCCTGTTCAATGTTAGGGAGTATCTCGTCAAAATCTAATACACGCAGGGATAATTTGACATTTCGTTTGAACAGCATTGCCAAACATAATATGGTTCTTATTTAGGTTTTCTCAGGAATATACTTTGTATCGATACTTAAGCGTCAAGCCACTGAGGTCGGTGGCTTAACTTAAGCTACTATTTAAGTGAAGTTTATCGTTAAGCCTGCACAGTGGAAACCAAATTTGTGTTAATCCTGAGTTTATGCTTGGATCGAGACTTAAGCTCGCAGTGTGAAATCGGGTATAAGATCTCATTTTAAATTAGTACTAGTATGTAAATGTTACAAATCATTAATTAAATAAACAAAACGTCTAACAACTACTATGAACATACTAACAAACCACTTCCGTAGGTCATCGGTATAAAAATATCAGCACGCTGATCCTTCTCGTCATACATATCACGTAAAGAAGATGGCCGACCAAATTACGTGTCACACATTTTTGCATGTTGTGTGTTCCCTCCCCGTACCTATAACTACTATCAGTATACTATAATTTAGTATTTGGCATCCCTGTTAACGTAATAGGTTTACGTTGTATTCATACCTTGGGTTTGCTTGACATTGTCCATAATTGTACAATTTATCTCGTTGAAGTTTGAACAGCTGCCCACGTAAAAAATGTTCAAGTATTGCTCTATATCTGTCCCCATTTATCGTTACTGGAATTAATACTGGATATACCCATGCATTTTTAAGGGAATTGGGGACTATTATATCTCATTCGGTATAGGTACCATATCACAAGAAACTGCGGCTTGAAGTGGATGTATCGGTCCAAACTGAGTTTTACTTGACATTAACCTAGGGCGTGGACTTAAATCACGACCGAAATTTACACATTTACGAACAGCATAAATTGGTCAGTTTAAGATAAGTGAATATTTTCCGATTTTTTAAAAACAATTCGTACCTATAGCACCCTATAGCACCCTTATATTGTATGTAGGTAGACCTATTTCTCATCGACATGACAACTCTTAACTTACTGACAAGGTCACTTGTATTGTACATTATTCCAACATTCATAATCGTTGTCGTCATCAATATCATCATCATAGTACCATCATGCTATATGTAATAGGTTTGATATACATACCTACTACATACATACATACGTAATGACATGACTTTGACTTAAGTAAAATTGTAATTCATGAAGATAAAGATAATCGCGCATCAGTTTCTTTATTTTTTGTTTATACGCTATTTAATGTCTACTCCAAAGATCATCATTAAAACTGTTAATACAAACAACGTCAACGGGGCATCATGACACGTCGCGTCGGTCATCATCGTTGTCATCGCGTCGTCGCTTCGGTTGTCGTCATCTGCTAAAGCAGCATTTCACTACAAATTCAGGGAAAATCTCACACAGAATGACAAATACAAAACAATTTTATCTTTGTGTCTACAATTAGAGAGTTGCGCGAAATATACTTTATAGAGAGAAACAAAACAAGTATGGGTAGATTTCAACCGTTTTACTATAAAGCTTAGCTATAAGTAGGTAGCTACATTATTGTGACTATGTATAGTTAGTTGCCTTGCCGGTTGCATGAACCTTGTGTATACTGCTTAATTTAAAACGGCTGTAGGTTGATGGGTACAAGTGGGTATGTAATGTAATGTCTCTGACGTTGGGTGTACGAACGTAATGTATTTTTTCCCTCGCATTTCATAGTTTTCTTCTTTTTTGTATACATATTCGTACCTACTTCTTTTATGGTAAATACATTTTTCTCTTTTAGTATTATTGCCATTATTAGCTATAGCTTTTACCAGCTTAAGGAAAAACAGCTTGTCTGTGATTTGAAATTAATTTTTATATTTTGACACCTAGTGGCTGGTGGATTTGTTTATATAAACAACATTTTATAGCGACTTCTATAGGTATTTATACAATACGATGCCTTATAAAATTATTCTACTAATTTTAGTATCATGTTACTGACATACGAAATCCTCACTTTCCAGAGACCGCTAGATGAATAGCGATATGTTACATTAATGTTAAACTTTATACCTACAAACATTTAGATACATATATTTTATAGATTTATCGCAGTGTCTATTCGCACGTTCATTTTTACAGATTTTGTACTGAACTGACGTTTCCGATGTTCGGGACACGGGCACGTAACGTAATCCTATTTTCATTAAAAACTCTTTATAAAATAAGTGTTGCATCCTAAACGTACGACATAATGTCCGAAAATGGTTATATTGGAGTTTAGAGACTTTGCCGCGAGCGTAGCGAGCCACATACACCAACTTGACGTATAGTCGTGTTCCGAAGCCGTGTCCCGAACAACGTGCGAATAGCAACACCCTATATTTATAGCCATTTGCAATAGAGCTCATCTTACAATTTTCGTAAAATGTTATTAAAATTTGTTTGATATGTACATAAGTTTATTCACCTTGTTTTACCCTTCTCTGATTCTAATTGTCAAGAAATGAAAATAAAATATAGACGTCTTCATTCAGCTGCCCTTTTCAATCATGTCTGTCGGGCAGGCTTGGCTGACGAAGCGAACACTCAAGATGACAACACGAACTAAGCCAGCCTCTGATATTGCCATAAGCCTGTCAAATTATGGCGCTTTTTGAAACCAGGTCTAAAGGATGGGAGTTTGGGAGGGTTGGCTACTTTAACCGAATCTCAAAATATCGAACCCAAAATGTCGACAACAAAATGTCGAAAAAAAATGTCGAAAAAAAAGTCGAAATGTCGAAAAAAAAGTGTCGAAAGACAAAATCTCGAAAATACCTAAAAATGATTGATGTTAAAAATCGCCGCGATTTCAAAGATTTTTTGTATTTTAAGAGAAAAATATTAAAAGAAAAAAAATGTTTCTTTTATATATAAGGATCACGAATTCATGAGAATTACATAGAAGGAACATTTTCTTGATTCTCACAGATTTAAATACCTAAGGCTAGGACCAGACTTGTGATTTTTGGTGTGTTGCCATACAGTAGTATGGCGCAATCGGACCGTAAGGGCTTTGGACATAACGCCATCAGAGAGAAGAAGTGCCGAAGTGGCGATTCAGCTTTTCGAAACTGGTACACACGAAAGCGCGAAGAAAACTTGTAAAGAATTTGCCGAAAAGTTAGACCGTGATCACAGATTCCACGGTTGAGGGAGTTATTTTAGACATGAAAAGTTTCTCAATACAGCCGATCGGATTCGGCATTAAACTGTAAGTAGGTCTTTCTATTCGTCCCAAAATTCGAATCGAATGGCGCAGAGTTGAATCGTTTCCTTTTATGTTGTACTCCGTCATCAGGAGTATGCATTTGCTCTCCTCTCCTTTTCAGCACATATGTACTTATACATATACGGCTTTTTGGACCTAAGGATAAGTCATTTACTCTTCGCGGATGACTTGTTCATCCTTGGTTTCTCCCTAACTGAACTTCAGCCCTTCAGCGTATTGTAGCCATGTGATGGTTTGAAACTGGTATATATGAAGGTAGTGAACCAGTAGGTACTCCTGTTCAATAATAGAAGGAGTACCTAATGCTGAGGTTAGGTTGATTAGGCTTTGTCAATTTTGAGACAGAGCTTTTAATGGATACCTACACGCGTAAAGAAAATGAGTCAATGAAATGAACAAAATTATGACGACAAGTAGGTAAGGTGGCAGAACTTATACAAAATATACCAATTTAAACTGTTAAGCTGTCAGTCAGTCAGATCAAAATGAAACCTGTCAGCGGCCGGCGCTAGACTGCTAACAGTAACTATACCTACCTACCTATAACAGAAATGCAATTATTGTGTAAGTAAGCTATTCCGACTATACCGGTTGCGAGGAGAACTGTTTTAAAAATCCAAACATTGCAATCATAAAGAATTTCTTTGTCATCACTTAATTGGCATGACGTCGTCGTCGTGAGCTGGTAGTAACGGTTAAATTGCTGTGTGACATAATTTAATTCATATGGTCTGGTCATACAGCAACAATTATAGTAGGAACAAAACCTACCAAGGTAGGTATACAATGAAATCAAACAAACACCTATGCACACTCGTACATTCATGCATAGTTCAAAAAACAATAAACAAAAAATATATATACGATGTAAACAAATAAAATAAAAATAATTTTGTTGCTGTCTCCTGTTGTGTTACTAGCGACAGCGAGGTCTAGAAAAATAAATACAAGAGTAGGTTGTTTTGTTGGAAATCCACAAATCCCACACTCTCACCTTCGTACTTATTCAGCAACGATCGTTGTAAAATAAAAGTTTGCAAATTAGGTATACAATTTGTTTGCAAGTTACTTTACGTCGTATAGTGGCTGGCTGGGGCATAGCGGATCACTGTTGTGTAGGTGTCATCGCCATTGAGTTTTCTGGTGGTAGAAGTTGCAAAGTGAAATCAAAATCATTTCTCAGGCGCCAGACACATTGCTTTAGGCATTTCCATCTGAAATAATTTTTTGTATACCAAACCAACCTAGGACATGGCAAAAATGTTTCCGTCACGCTATTGAGCAGTAGAGTAGAGTTGAGATGCCTAAATAGGGTAGGGAATCAAACTAGACATTCCTATTTACAGTATGAATTGAAATGTGTGTCAACTATAGTTTTCGTTTGTTATAAAGATACGAAATGTGCACATTCGAAAAAATACGACCTTCTATCTTACTACAATAAGCACTGCCTTTTAATGGTGGAACTGGAAGCGTAGGTATTCTGTATAGGTACCTACCTATTGCAAAATTTTAAAAGATAAAACAATGCAAACAAATTTTATTAAATTAAATTAGGTATATTCACCCCTATCGTGGAATCCGCTGGGGGGAATTATTCACGGAAAAGAATATTTTGGTATCGTCAAAATCGCAAAGTGAACAGTTCCCCGTTCGGGAAAAAATCGATTTGAACGTATTTAACGATACATTGAAACTCATTCACATTACCGACACGAGGAACTGTTCACATTGCGATTATAATTCCCCCCGGCGGATTCCACGATAGGGGTGATTATATTCTGCAGTATCGACAAATACCTAAATACCTAAATCCTAAATACCTAAATCGCAACATCGACAAAATTGATATGATCGCTATAGTTATCGAATATCGATTATGAAAAATGTGTTTGACTTTTGCTAAAATAAAGTAGAATAAACTCACTTGACTTTGGACATTGGACAAGTATAGAAGAATAACTTGTTTAATATACCGGTACCTCCTACGTTACTAGGTATGTTACCTAGGTATTATTTTTTTTTTTAATGGCAGCACTCGCCAAAAGGACTGTTCTACTCTGCTATTCAGGGTATTCACTTAAACGCGTAAAAGCCTCATAAGCTGCGTAAACTGCAAAAATGTACCACCTAGTAAATCAACTGTCAGATTTTGTATGGAGAATAGTTTACGCAGACTTCATATAATTTTCCGCAACGATTTAGATTTAGGATCGGAAATCAACCGCGGAAAGTTACGCAAATGACAAATGCCAAACTTTGACAGACAGTCGTATGAATTGTTTGTTTGATTCCTAATTTACAGTCGATTTATGCAATGACATTTCTGTTAGGTGTTCAGTTAAGGTACCGCAGAAATTTATACATACATTTACGAGCAGCACAAATTTATCAGAAGTGATTACACTAAATTTATTTAAAACCTGAAAAAGGCATTACATATGTAGGTATACCTACATAATGTATTGTTTAATCAAACTCGTAAAGCAAATAAAAAAATAAAGAACTTGTCAAATCGTTGACAGCTGAGTAAATTAATAAATAAATAGCAACAGGTCCGTATAATGCACCCTAGGCATGAGATTTTATTAGTACATTCATATTTTATTACATATTGGGAAGAATGGAAGGGACCTACAATTTTATGCCGACTCGGCATGGAAACTTAATTTTTTCCTTGGAATGTTATCAGTCAGTTCATGGCGAAGTGAATAAAATCAGAAAAGCTATACCTACAATCTATTAGATAATTGATTGATAGCAATCATACCTTATACAAATTCGTTTGAATTCATAGTCAGTTAAAGTCATATGACTTCTATTATCGTGTAAAATGGCCTCAAACTTCCCTACAGTTTCAGTTAGGTATGTAGGTAGGTATGCTTGTTTTGTTATCGGAATTAAAACCTAGGTAGGTAGGTACCTACATTTTCATTTGAACACAAAATAGTAAAACAAATGATGACAAATCATAATGTTCATCATTTGGGTTATCCTTATCACAAGACGTGACAAGTAGACACAATCATGTAAAGTGTTGCAAGTTATTCTGCAAACCTATCTAGAAATAAAATTTTCTATCAATATTATGGTAAGTATGTAGATGTGTCTTAAATACGTACCTAATTTCATCTAAATTTTTTTTTATATGCATATTTACCCCTAATCTTACTGGAAACCTATAAAACGTGCACATTGCACATAAACCGATAGACTAGGAGGTACCTATAAGAGCTACGTTATACGGTTATACCTATGTATGTAGGTAATTAGGTACCTACCTTGTTCATCAGACCAGGAAATTATAAAAACAAAATCCTCCCAACTGATAAGATAAAACAGTAGGTACTATTTTTACCTTATGTAACTTGTGCGGTGTCTTTGTATTGGTATACCTGTCTGCCTTGACTAATTATTCAGAATTTCTAAGTCGAAAAGCTGACAGCTACCTACGTATCAAAGTATGATAGCACATATACCTACATAGGTACCTACACCATTCCCAGGATTATTATTATTTTAATAACTTAGAAGATGCAAAAACCCTTTTCTTCAAGTACACTATCATAATTTTGCCATGTTTAGACAATTGGCAGCACAGCTTCCCAGAACCAAAATCATTGCTAGCCGGTTTCGGTTTGTTCTGATGTAGGTAGGTAGTACCAAATTGTTTTTTTTTTTCTCAACTAAAATTAGGGAAAACGGTTTTTTTCTGATTAAACAATATTAATAAAAACAAAACCACGTACCTACAGACACATTCTTAGCATAAAAAAAATATATTATACCAGCTATCATTCAGCACAACATAATGCATATCATCGAACGAATACACAGAAAAGTGTGTTCAAAAAGTTGATAAACTGAAATTCCACACCATTTTAGTCACATGTATCCATATGTGTGGTGCGTTTGATTCTCCATAATCAGCAATGACTCATTTACACACAGTTATCTAAAAGCTGACACTGTAGTTGTGACAACAGCATGATCAGAGTAAAAAAAAAACCTTTCCCCCTTTTCGAACTAGATAAACTGAACAACAGAATAACCGACTTTAATGAAAGGCAGTGGCTGCCAGCCGAAGACGATAAAGAAAGAAATGCGAAGAAAAAGCAACAAAATAATACTTGCTATTTGTTTTTTTCATTTGGCAGACTACCCATACTAATGCGCCAACGGTTCCACATTCAATCCCAAAGGGGAAACAAATTTTCGAAGGCAAATGCGGCAACGCTGATTGTGCATCCATTCCCATATATGGTAAAATGTCAGAAAATGTGTACATATTTTTTGATAAGAGGGGATACCTTTATAAACGTCGACACCGACCAGTTTTGACATCATAACAGTTCGCGTTCTTGTGCTGTGTGGAACGTCAAGCAAAGCATATTCCTTAACTTAGGATTATAAATTTTAGTATTTATTTAATTTAAACAAAAAAACACAAACCAAATGTAAGTATCATAGTGCTGCCAAACTGTGTAAAATAAATCTTAAATTTAACGGTAATCAAGAAAAAAAACGATACTCGTTTATATGGAATTTTCAAAGTGAATCTAAAAGCCGAAAAGGATTAAGCAAAAAAATGGATTAATGGGATATTTACAGTTAAATGAAGAGAACAAGTGCAAATATATGTGCCACAGTGATTAAAAAGATAGTGTTTTCTGTTTGGTAACACGAGCTCATTTTAAAGATAAAAAAAATCTCTTGCATAATTGCCATAATGAAGCCGGCTAAATTGTTATCAAAAGAAATTATATAATCTAATTAGAAAGACATGTGTCGAAAAATTCGAATAGTTGTTACGAAAAAGAATTATACCTAATATAATCCAATGGATTATACGGATTGTGGTCATGCAAGTGAGAATCAGGTGTTCAAATTAACACTACTTGGCTTTACATATTTAGAATACCTACTCAAGGTCAAGAGTATTATGTGACTTTGTAGATGAATGTATTTGAATCCATCATTATCTGACATATTAATGCCTTGAAGTGCACACAAAGTTGTAATCCTTACACTATAGAATATACCAATACTCCATTTGTATATGCCTACGTACATTGTACATTTACGCAGAACTGTGTTTTTCAACTTTGAAAGACATCTCGCTTAGACGTACGTACCTACCTAACTGACGTATGTTAAAAAAATCTTTATCTAAACCGAATCGTTGTTGATATGTCGATTTCCTGCAAAATGGTTTTCTGATATCTTATCTGTACAAAGTCTAGTCACACGTCAGTTTTTCGAATTTCGAAATCAGCATTTAAGATCACATTATACAAAACATAGATACGCCAAAATTCCTTCCTACTTACTTAAGGTGGCGCTACAACCAACAATCGTCTCTAGCCAGCACGATCTTTGACCAGCTGTCTCCTGTTTCGCACGCTAAGTTGGTTGAGGTCCTCTTCCACTTGCGTGCGCCACCTGAGTCGCGGTCTTCCTCTACTGCGCCGTCCCTCGGGTGTGGATTCGAAGATCTTCCCTCCTCCCAGACCAATAAATAGAAGATCTTGGGTCGTTTTGTCAAAATTCAAATTTTAAACAAACAGAATATCGCAGATTTGGCATCACTCAAATCGGTTTCATACCAAATTTTAATTACATGCCAAGTAAAGTCATAAGTTAATGTATTTTAAGTTGCGATTTAGCTTAATAGCAGGTGGAATGACAATTTTTACGTACCTAAAATGCCAACAAACACTTGCATATACCTTCTTCCACGAATCGGTAACATAAGAACTCGCTGTCACTTTGGATTCATGCGAAATGCATTCCATCTTTGCTGATATTCTGATACCGATTTGTCTTTCTTAAAACTACTTAGTTCAAGTTATTTACATACGAGGCCAATACACCGTAAATTTTCGCATAACTTAACTAAATTTCAATAACTTTACCGGTTCTCATCATCTACGATGATCTACCTATTTCTTTTTCAAACAATTTCCAATGCTACCCACTTTTTAGACAGCGCATAATAAGAAAGAAATCACAGTTGGCATTCATTAAAATTATCTCTCCGTTCAACTTTCCACTCGAGAAGAGAAAATTCGAAACAATTCCAATATGAAATCTCTAGAAAGTTGAAACTTCTAGTAAATGCCCATCTTAAGCCGGCTGATAGATACATTTTTGGCCCGCACCGCATTCCCCCTATCCAACTTTTCAAGCCGTGAATATGCGTAAGAGCGACAAAGAAAGAAACAGCACGTGAACTTGACTCAATTTTTTTTTGTTGCTTTTCCATTTCTTCTTTCGTTTGCTCATTGTGATCCAAGTTCGGCTTTTGGGTGAGTGTGTGTTTGTAGTGCGCAACGTGGAGCTGGAGGTTGTGATTTTGAGGGGAAATCCGAACAGCAGAAAACATTACCATATATGGTCAGAGAAACGTTCGATTCACAACTCGCAATTCCTCTCCCCTACCATTATACCATTTTTGTTACCGGCCGGGTGTTTGAGGTAATCACACACACACACATACTCACATAGCGCTGCAAGCTATCGCCTTTTGGGTTTATTTCTTTATTCAAATTGGGTGCGGTTGTATTTGGGTACGTATAATATGCGCATTGGCAAAGGGGAATCGCGGTTATTCCATATTTCCATTGCCTCGCCGCACACGTCCCAGCTCCCAGCAACAGAACGACCACAAATGGTTGTTTGGCAATAGTGTTAGTGTCAGCTTTATACGATTCTCGGTAGGGGTATTCCATATAAAAAAAAACCTCTCAACTTGGGGAAATAACAGTTAAGTGGAGGATTTTTGAATTTAACTGTAGCGTCACTCGTCATTCAGCTGCCGAAGTGGTTGCATCGTGTGAAGTCGTGTGTGCTCTTGTCTACTGTGTGGAATTTCTACTTGCTTCTTCAATAACTTTAATTTGTGAAACAAATTTTTTTGATTTTTAAATCAACAGCAAGTATAAAATTTCATTCGAAATTTTCTGTGGTATTATAAAGCAATAAACAAAAAAAAGGTAAATAGTGCTGCAAATAATAGTTTTGTAATAATACGTACGCAAATATACTTTTTTTTTTGCCGGCTTGGTGTGGTGGATTTCAAACAACCACCTTTTTTTTTAACTTCCAAGGGCGTTGCCCTGCTGGCTTTTTTCGTTTTTTTTATATTCGTCTCGTCAACTTTAATTCAATTTTAACCTTTTTTTTTCTTGTGGTGTGATTCATTTTGAAATTTTGTGTATAACAAAGTTAGAACTTTTTTTTTCTCGATTTTTTTTGCATTTTTTTTTTTTTTTGAAAATTTGATTTTGATAATTTTTTTTCTTAATTTTTAGAAATCAACATGTGCGACGAAGAAGTAGCTGCATTGGTTGTCGATAATGGATCCGGTATGTGCAAAGCCGGTTTCGCTGGAGATGATGCTCCACGAGCTGTCTTTCCATCAATTGTTGGACGTCCAAGGCATCAAGGTGTCATGGTCGGTATGGGACAAAAAGACTCATATGTTGGTGATGAAGCCCAAAGCAAGAGAGGTAAGTTTCTTTTTTTTATTCGATCTTAATTTTTTCCAGTTGCAGTTCATGCAAATTAGATAGAAATACATAAATGTACTCTCATTTCGCATTAGAAATTGTACTGTGCGATTTAAAAATGGCTCGGCAAATTCAGTATGAATGTGTGCCAACTCAATGCTTGAACACACGCCCTTCCGGTTAAAAGCGGATTTTGAAAATGTTCGTTGAATTAATTGGGGAATTAATCCTCTTTCGAAAGTCATTAAATATTGTCTGGAGACAATCCAAATTTGTAAAAATCGCCTAATTATATGTACATATATTAAATGTAGGTACTACATTTTTTGTTTGGCTGAGTCATTCGTGTAGAGCTCCTAAATTAGAATACATCTTTTAGCTGTGCTATCTAGAGCCGTTTGATACGATACCTACATGATTTAAGTTTCTACTTTTGTAAGGCATAAACGAACTGACACATCAGAATTTATGTGGAACTGAAATCTCTATGCTTTGTATCAGCAAACGGCCTTAGTTCCCTTGTACATGTACACTACAGCGTGTTTAACACGGAAAATGCTTAAAGGCCGTTTACTGATGCCGCTTGGCGATTCAAGTTCCACAACTGCCTTAAGTGGCAGTTCATGCCATAGAAAAAGTAGCATTTTTAAATAACTATTTCGAACCTCTGAAAGCAAAGAACTCCAAGTAGTTGCACCAACGAAGTGTCTATTCGCACGTTCATTTTGACAGATTTTGTACTGAACTGACGTTTCCTATGTTCGGGACACGGGCACGTAACGTAATTCTATTTTCATTAAAAACTCTTTATAAATATAACTGTTGGATCCTAAACGTACGGCCTTATGTCCGAAAATGATTATACTGGAGTTTAGAGTCCTTGCCGCGAGCGTAGCGAGCCACATACCCCAACTTGACGCAGTCGTGTCCCGAAGCCGTGCCCCGAAGCACAACGTGCGAATAGCAACAGCCTTGCACCAAAGTCTTTGGTAGATCTTGCTCACCTAAAATTTATTGTATTACATATTTGCAAGACAAAACTCTGTTAAAAGCCAGGACAAGTGATTGATTTTATCCCACTTATGGCAATATAAAAGGAAATAATGTAACACTAAATTAACACTAACCACTGCAACCACCATGTAATGTACTAACTATAATTGTTTTATTCTTTTTGTTTTCCAGGTATCCTTACCTTAAAATACCCAATTGAACACGGTATCGTCACAAACTGGGATGATATGGAAAAGATCTGGCATCACACCTTCTACAATGAATTGCGTGTTGCCCCAGAGGAGCACCCCGTCCTCTTGACTGAGGCCCCATTGAACCCAAAGGCCAACAGGGAGAAGATGACCCAAATCATGTTCGAGACCTTCAACACCCCTGCTATGTATGTTGCCATTCAGGCTGTACTTTCACTGTACGCCTCCGGTCGTACCACCGGTATTGTGTTGGATTCCGGTGATGGTGTCTCTCACACTGTCCCAATCTATGAAGGTTATGCCCTGCCACATGCCATCCTCCGTTTGGATTTGGCTGGTCGCGATTTGACCGACTACTTGATGAAGATCTTGACTGAACGTGGTTACTCATTCACCACCACAGCTGAACGTGAAATTGTTCGTGACATCAAGGAGAAACTGTGCTATGTTGCTCTCGATTTCGAGCAAGAAATGGCCACAGCCGCATCATCTAGCTCCTTGGAGAAGAGCTATGAATTACCCGACGGTCAAGTCATCACCATCGGTAATGAGCGTTTCCGTTGCCCAGAGGCTCTATTCCAACCTTCATTCTTGGGAATGGAAGCATGTGGCATCCACGAAACAACATACAATTCCATCATGAAGTGCGATGTCGATATCCGTAAGGATTTGTACGCCAACACAGTATTGTCCGGTGGTACCACCATGTATCCAGGTATTGCTGATCGTATGCAAAAGGAAATCACCGCCTTGGCTCCATCCACAATGAAAATCAAGATCATTGCCCCACCAGAGAGGAAATACTCTGTATGGATCGGTGGATCCATCTTGGCATCGCTCTCCACATTCCAACAGATGTGGATCTCGAAACAAGAATACGACGAGTCCGGCCCATCAATTGTCCACAGGAAGTGCTTCTAAACATAGCCCGCTCTCGCAAAACACTGTATTATGTATTGCTAATTATTATTTTTTAATTATTATTATTATTATAAATGAAAACGGAGAGAGGGAGAGAGACAGCAAAAACATCTGTACTGTAAAATCTCCAAAGAACACCAACCAATAACGGCAAGCAACAACAACAAATAAAAACATGACGCCTACTAGCGCCAAATTTATAAAAAAAAATGAAAAGAATTTTTTGCATAAAGAGAAAGAAAACCAAGAGCATTTCCTTTTTAATTTTCACACCATTTACACATACACTATTACATGCTGCAACACAAATTACATTCTTTTTTTCATTATTTATACGTCGTATTATATAATTTACATTTATCATGGAGATGATTTGCATTCCTTTTTATATGTACAATTGTTTTTACATTTCTTTTTCCCCTTAAAAAAACATACTTAAAACATAAAACAAATGAAAAGACTTACACGTTTAGAATGAAAAACAAAACAAAGACATTTTTTGATGGAAAGAAAAACAAAAAAACAAGAAAAATTGTAATAAACAAACAAAAAAAAAAACAAAGAAAAGAAAACAATCTGATTATTTATTTAATTACTATGTACTAACAACAAATTGTATAATATTGTGCTAACACATTCCAACAACAACAGAATGCAGTGAGAGGGTGGTTGGCAAAGCGGGCTCATTTTGAACACCCCTGTCAAGCCATACAAACTTGGTTTTGTTTCAGTTTTAAAAGCTAACCAATTCACCTTCACTCTTGGTCTCTGTTCATCAGTTGGTTTTCTTTTCTTTTTCTTTTTTGGTTTGTGTTGTTGCCCTGAGTAGTATTCCTCCTGATTTGAGAAAAACCGAAGGAAAGTGTAGACTAAAAATGGAAATGTTTAAACAAAATGTTCTACATCTTGAAGTAGAAAGCGAACATGTCGGTGGGAAAAAAACAAAAAAAAAAATCTTGGAATTAGACAGGATATTTGTAGACTCTGAAAGGTTCGCTTTTTGTTTCCACAAATTTTTTTACCACTAAAAAAAAAGAAATCGATGAAAAATACAAAAAATATGTAAAATGTACATTGCTTGTATAATTTTTGCCAGAGATTACAGATTTTTAGAGAATGCGCTGTAAGTATTTGTTAGAAAGAAGTCTTGCATTCTAGTCACGCTGATTCCAGTTAAGTTTTTTAATACCTTGTTCCGAGCTTTGTTCGCCAATAGGACCTAAGTCCAATCCATTGAGTTCTTTCATCATAAATGTATCACACGGTTTCAGACTTGAGCGTGAGCACTTGTGATATAAGCCCGACAGCATAATGTACTTCATTGAGTCAGCTTCGAATAAGTTGAAGTAGTCCATCAAAAACTTTGATGTCACCAATACGTAGAGTATGGGTACGAAATTCGTACACTGTCTTTACGTGCTTCTTCGTTAGTCCCTTGGTCAAATCTCATGCTTTTAAATGCAGAAAGTTACTTTCGAGATGGATATTGTCATGTCTATCATAGAATCCGTCGTACTCTGAATTTTGTTACGAACCCCGAAAGAACTATCACAGAATCCGTCATAGTAGAAATTTTTGCTACGGATCATCGTTCTCAAGGGGGGTTTATTGTTCCTTTTCAGGTATGCATATTGGAGTCCCTGAAAAGACGTGGCCTTCATCAACATAGCAAGTTGAAGAATTTGTCTTTGCGCAAGAATGGTGTGAACAGTTTTGTAAAAAAGGCAAACAAATACTTTTCTAATTAGGCTAATTACCACTAATAAAGAGACTGGCCCTTATTGTGATTGTCGATCAGCGATCGTCACGACAATTGTCGATTGCGTCGATTGATTTTAGCTATTCGTACGCACAAAATTTATTCACTTCCAAGAGAAAGCATCGACCAGTCATTTGTAATCGACTACAAGCGACTGTCAAATCGACAAATCGTCACATGAGAATTGGTTTGCTCCATACGCCAATTTCGCGTATTTTGAGTTAGGTATCAAATCTAAGGTATTTTAGGGTGCTCTTTTCGAATCTGTTGCCATTTTGGCGCTAACGCTTACCAATCCGGAGATATCCAGCATCGACTTTGCTCTACATCCAACAAGTTTAATGGTTAGTAAATTTTATTTTGCTCCATTTGCCATTTTTTGGCGTATGGAGCAAATTTCCCATACAAAAATCCTTCATATTGAGTTTACTTTTATTTTGCTCTATTACCATTGCATGTGTACGTAGTTTTCCTTTAATTACTATTTTGAAAAGGATCAAACAATGCAACGAGTATGTAGAACCATTTTCATGAATACATTATGCATCTTGTATAATATACAAAACGTATTTTACTAGTATGTTTTGTTTTAGAATAACAGTAGAACTGTTTACTTTAGTACACTTTTGTGTTACTTCCTTTTTTGTTTTTGTTAATAAAATTTATTAAAAAAAAGCCTTTAATTTCACTAGAAATTGAAACTTTTCCATACAAAGTTCTTTTCAATAATTCAGTTAGAGTAAGTGTTGGTTTGCTCTACATTCAATTTATTTTGCTCCACGTGCATGAAAAAAAGTAAAACTTGAAACGAAACTGGATATGGAGCACAAAAATAAAAAATTTTCTTTTCGTATACGCTGTATAACTGCTAAACTATTACGCATGAAAGATTGAAAAGTTGTATTCTAGTTGGGAATACCCTAGGGAATAGCTGTTAGAAATTTAAAAAAATTCTATCGGGCGATTTTTGAGAAAAAGATGCGCAAACCTTCTTTATAATTTTTCTCGAAACCGACTAAGTGGCGTATGGAGCAAACCAATTCTCAGGTGACGAAATATCAATCGCAATCGACAATCAAAGTTGTCGATCAACTATCGACACTCACAATAGGGGCCACTGCATGATCCTACCTGGAGCAAGTTCATTTCACATTCCATCAAATCTGTGAATAAAAATTTCAATTCTAACATGAACCAATCTATTGGTTGTCTTTATTAGCATAATTTGTGTGGGGGTTGAATTTTTAATTCGATTTTAGTGGAATGTGTTGAGGAATCACCAAAATTTTAATGAAGATAAATAAATAAATAATGCCCTTATCCTTATCGTAAAGATTGAACTAACCCGAAGCTACCGCAACCACCGTCAATAGTTTTTAATTTATCATTCAATGGTGATAGGATGTTGAATATAATTGTTTCCTTGATCTGAAAGAGAAGAAAGATTGAAAATAAGCGTCATATATGTGACAAGTAATACATACGGCCATAGTGTGGTCATAGTTAGTGTTCGAGTGTTCAATAGACACGGTTATACGCTCGTTTATGGCTTTTGCCCAATCTCTTAGCGTATGTAAATCTTCTGGCTCATATCGAAAGTATTGAGAATAGCCAGCTGTTTTGAATTCTTCATTCGACTTGGAAATTATGCTACTAACAAGAGCAGCTATCAACTGAAGGAGGAAATGTGCTTTCAAAGACGTTTCTTTTACTTTGACCATTTCATTAACATCGAGATCGACAAGAAGTTCATTGATAAGGGAAAACTGAAAAGAGATGTCAATTACATGTGCCATTTAGGGCCTACAATAGTGATTCCTACCGGATGGAAGCAATACATCTCAATTTGTTTACCGATCGTCTCCAGAAGCATCGCCCACAGTAGACACAACGCAATGCCATTTGCCATTTCATTGCAAAAGCAAATATTTTTGCATAGAAAGAGAACATTTGTATTGGACTTCAGATTCTCATGTAAGCGCTTAGCTGCAATGTGTAACTATAAAATAAATTTTATTAACTTTACTCTTATAAATGTTTAACAATACTCACATTGACAGGATCCAGAGAATTTGCATAACGAAATGTTTTGTGCAGCAGCTCGGTCCGGCATTCAAAGTCATGGAAATTACTGGACATTAAGTAAGTTCTGCTGCTAGCGACAAACAGCGATGCTAATTTGTCATAGGTCAAGTCCTCAAGCAATAGTTGCTCCAGCCCCTTACAAATCTGTACGGGTAATTTATAAAATGTATTTATCCTTAGAATATTTTATGGTACATACTTACACTTTGTATATCCTTAGTGCTGGGTTCTTCTGGCGGAGGATCGGGAAGATTCAAGTTGTACATTCCTTTCAAAGGAGAGTCTTCAAGGTAGTTGACCAAATCAGCGAAGTGCAGTTTCGGATTTTCGATTAATTCTAAACTTAACTCTAGATTAGGGTTTACGTTTAAGGTGCTCATGATTGCTGAATTTGTACTTTAAATTTTTCAAATTTCTGTTGTTATGCGAGTTTTTGTTTTGGCTGCGAGGCCAAACATATTTGACTGACAGTTTGAATTAAATGGGTGTATTCAGGTAGAGAAGTAGAATCTAACTTGTATCATTTGGTGTATTACTGTACAATAGGATATATTTAACGTGAAAACTGTTTCTAATTAAAAGTTTGAAATAATGGTGGTGTGAATGAAAATTGTGTTTCCCTTATCATTTTGGAGGGAATACTCTAGGGGTATTCATGCAACGTCGTAAACGTAGTAAACTTGATAAGTGTACGACGTGGTAAATGAACTGTCAAATTTTGTATGGAAAATTATTTACCACAAGTGATGGTAAACTTACTACGCGAATTTGGGTGGAGACTCGGGATGGTAAACTTACGACGACGTGCTTGTACTCATCGCTCAATTGGCGCAAGTGGTAGTCACTTGGTCAATTGAGAAAAATCGAACTGCAGGTTCACTTCCTGACAGGGGAAAGCAGAAATGTCTTCCCAAGTGGATTATATACGGAGAATTAACTGTCAGAATTCAAAACTATTCAAACAATCACTTAAAAGGAGTCTGATGATGAATTATTGGTGTAGTTCGAAATAGCTATCATTTCTTCCAAAGTGACTGTATCTACGAGTTGTTTTTAATGTAATTCTCTCTAAAAAAAAAAACAATAATTCATAGACTGAAATTCGACATAATTTCCCAACAGAAATTGTCAGGGTCAATCCCAAACAAGCGAGAATCGTTGTTTATCCTCGCTTCCCCACTCAGTTATATTCTTTTGCGCTCACTTTACTTAGCAAATTTTGACAACCGAATTTGACAGTTTTTCACTTAAGCTTCAAACTTCAAATTGAGGTAGTAATAAGGACTTTTCCTTTACTTTTAAATCTTACGAATTTCTACCAATAATTCTTACGAATTTTTACGCAGTTTTACTCAATGTTGTTCCCTAACTTGAAAAATTCGTAAAAGAGAGCGGCTTCGAGAGAGCAAGATATTACCCCTCCACTGACAATCTTACTAGTTTGTACACAACAAATTTCTTTGAGTAAGAATTTAAACAACTGTCAGTTTGATTTTAAACGTGTGTAACGAATATTTGTCTTTTGATTTCCTGCGATATGAGAAACAAATTGGTATGAAAATGTTATCAGAAGGCGGGAAAATAATGTAGCTTTTTTCTCTTCTCGAATGCATGTAGTTCAGTCAGTGCAAACTCTTCCACATTCTTGGATTCATATCACATGCAGTTTCTGGAAAAGGAAAATGCATCTGTCATTTTCATAGATTACTACAAAAGCGTTCCCTAACGATTTCATAAGTTTTTCTCTTTGAGAGAGAATTCGAGGTGATACAGTGGAAAAAAACTAAAGATCTAATTTGTTTTTCGCGGGGATCGAACCACTAAGCCCCTCGTCAGCATCGTCATCATAATTGATTGTCATCGTCAACATAATGAATTTAGCTATCATTTTAGTTCACTTTCTAGCCTTACCATTTTTATCAATTAAAACGTACCTACCCCTATTCTATAATTAAAGTTGGATGAAATTTCAATAGATAAGTTGGCCTACGTAGCTGTATAACAACGACTTTAATATGACTTGACTACGGTTCCAAAGCTCAGAAAATCATTCAGTGAAACTACAGGATTAATGTAATACAACTTTAAGAAGTGTAATAACCTAACAGACATTATACACCATCATTACCCATAAATGAATATCAAGAGTTACAATTATTATAATATGACAACCTAATAATGCTAATGTTCTGTCACGAATGCATGCACATTGACATTTTATGCGTTTGTGTATACCATTGATTAGAATCGCACATTGACAAAAACTCTTAAATGTAGTTGCCTTGCTTTGTAATATGCATAATTTTCCCAATATTATTATAGGTATACAAGCTTAAAAATATCCATTTTCGTGTATGCAAACGAAAAGTCGCCTAGTTGTATTTTCTAATAATGTATGTGCATAATTTCTAGGGTAAGTAAAACACATAAAGGAATACTGGCAAAGGCAATCCAATTGAATCTTAATTACTCGCATTATCAATTCAGTCTACTACTTCTATTCTACACAGAAATCAAATATCAGTCGTTCTTGTATTATCAAAGAAGAAGGTGTGTTTATAGAGTTAATGAAAACATTAATGTCCGCAATTCATATTATCAATAATATAAATCCAAAATCGGAGCTAACATTAATTAACCGCACCCGTCAAAGCCAAGTGTTTGAATTTTTCGGTTTTGTATTTTTGCATTTTTATTACTTACAAATCTATCAGCCAGCGTATAAAAGTTGTCAAAAATTCGTACACTGCTGCAGAGTAATTTCTTTTTGACAGCATTTTCTGCTAAATTTATTATTTTTAAGTTCTCGGAAAGTTGCATTACAAATTTTGTCTGTGAAACTTTGTGAAGAGATATTTTTGGTGGCCATGGTGTAGTGGTTAGAACATTTTGCCTGTAACCCGAGTGGGGACAGCAAGAGATCTGCGGCAGCGGCAAAGTGACATTTAATTTTGATTATTTTGTGTTCTTTTCTGACAATTTTCGGATTGGACGTATAAAATTATTTAAAAAAGGTTGCAAACAAAATGAAAGTTTGAATTCCTATTTGACTTTTACACTTCCACATTTGCTTGTTTGTTATTAGGTATATTAATTTTAGACTTTTGGTGGATTTAGTTATATTTTTTTACAATTTAGCAGTTAATTTTGCGCTAGTTTGAAAAATTGAAAAATGAATAGGATATTTAGGCCTATTCGGCAAAATCTGTTATTCTGTTATGAATTTTCTGTTATGAATCATAAAAGATCTCGACCATAAAAGATCTTTTATAAATCGTATTCAGGGTTTCGAACTTTTATGAAAATCTGTTATGGAAGTTCGAAACTTGAAAATCTGTTACGAAGCTGTCAAAACAAACCGCAGAGTTTTTTTTTATGCATAGACGGTAGGCACCTCATCAAATTTGCGCAAAAAACATATTAAAATGCAGTCTGAAAAGAGTATATTTTGAATTATTACAAACTAAATAATTGTGTAATAAATACTGGAACATCTTTTTAGGAAAAAGCCTGATATGAATTGTATCCGTAAAAATGTAGTGTCGCGAGAAACTTGAAATAAATATCCAACTATACATCGTCATCACTAGAAATACAATTTACCTGCATTTGAAATGAAATGGTTGTATTCGTGTTTTGTAAATTGTTCCAATCCAATCTAAAGAGCTGAATAAAACTCAAACATTAGGAAGATCAAATGGATTACTATTTATTCTTAGTTCCAGCAAAAGTGATCGGTGTCTTCGTCTAAACCAAAAATATTCATTCAATAATTTTCAACGGTCCGCTTATCCATTAATTGGGTTGCGGGTATAGGTTGCTCAAGTGGACCCTCCATAGCTCATCAAGGGCAATCCTCATACGGGTGTAGAGGAGAGATTATGAACTTGATATAACCATCTCATACTGGGTCTACTTAGGGGACGCCTGCCTGATGATGGTATGGATTCCATAGGACCTCGTGCGATCCTGGTTGGGGACTGCGTTTAACATGACCAAATAACCAAAGCATGGATCGCTCCGTCCGGAGAAGTAGCTATTCGACATTGAGTTCCTCGCGAATTAAAGCAAAAATAGGTACAAATTTCCAAATTTTTTTCGATTAAATACCCACTAGTTTATGCACAATTATTACATTTGTCTTCTTTTGTAAACAATTCGTTTACGATAAATTATATAGATATCCATTTCAATTCAAAACTTTCTAATTAATAAAAATCTTTTATGATAAAAGTCACAAAATTCTGTCTTTTATTCTGTTATGATTTATAACAGAATTCATAAAAGATTTTTGCACGCAGAATACCAATTCTGGAGATCGTAAAAGATTTTTTGACAGTTCGAACTTTTGTATGGAAATTCATAACAGAATAACAGGAAAAATGGATAAAAGATTTTGCCGAATAGGCCTGATTATTACAATATGTGCTAGAGGTCTGGTACAAAATTTCTGAAATTTCAGTTTTTTTGTGTGGAGTTTGACGTGCCGCTGGTCATCTAGCGGTCAATGGAAAACAGTCAGGTTCTCATAATTTTCTCAGTGAAACTCGTCATGAAATATCAAATTTTGAAAGGTGGGGAAAGTTGTCTGTAAGACACAAAAAAAAAGAATGATTTAAATTGGAAATTGTGTCCTTCGGGTATTCACGATTCGGTGAAACATCAGGCCTAGTAAAATTGTAAATTTGATTATTTTTTATCAGATCGGGAGCACACTTTTTCTAATCTCTAGTAACACTGAAGCAAAAAATGACAAATCCACTTTGGCATTTGTTCTGAAATAACTTTTTCTGAAGCTGAAAAAAATTGTTTTTAACTGGGAAATTGTTTAAATTGTTGCTTTCCATTCTTTTTTATCTCGATCAAAATCAAACACACATTAAAATAACAACAAAATTTATCACAAAATCACAAAGCTCAGGTACAAAGCTAACTGGTACACTTTACTCTGTTGTAGGTCCTTTTTTTGTTACAAATTGGTTTGGCATTGGTATCTATAGTAAGTGTAAAAGTACTTAACAGAAAAATATAACAGAGTAAAATGTACAAGTTTGCAATTGTCATTTCGATTCCAAATGCTTTTTATCATTTTCAAATATGTACAATTTTACAATTTTACTAGGCTTTTCTTACACCGAATCGTAAATATCTCTAATACCTATGTCTACCAATGAAAAATGGAAATTTTTGATTCAAACATTCCCTACTTTTTGAAACAATATGACATTTATTCAATACTCTGATCAAAATTAGATATGCAAATAATTTAAAGCTATTTCGAAACCAAAGAGTACAAACCGCACTGACCTCTTCAGCACAGAACTCGAGTAGACAAGTCAACGGCTGACATTGAATGCTACAATTTGCATTCTCGATTAATTTATTCGCATTGATTTTTTTAGGTGTATTATGTTGGTACCTATACTTATCTTAACTGTTTCTTTTTATATGAGCTGAACAGCCACAACATTCACATTACGATAATAGTACCCGATGGCCATGATGAAAGTTACTATTGAAGAATTATTTAAAGATAAGGATATATTCATAACTGGAGGTTCAGGATTTTTGGGCAAGGCACTGATCGAAAAACTTCTCCGATCTTGTTCAAAACTGAATCGCATTTTTGTATTAATTCGAGAAAAGAAGGGTAAAACGTCACAAGAGCGCTTAAATGAAATTCTCAACTCTGAGTTGTTTGACAAAGTACGTGCTAAGGATGCTCTATTACTACAAAAGGTTATTGCGATAAATGGTGACGTAATGTTTAATGGTCTTGGAATAAGTGACGCAGACCGTCTGCTGTTACAGAATGTTGCTTTAGTCTTTCACTCTGCAGCTAGTGTAAAGTAAGTATTCCTTTAGTATTTTAATGGAATTACTGACCAATAAATGTGTTTGCTTTTCAGATTTGATGATCCACTGAAGGAAGCAATAATACTGAACGCCAAAGGCACTTTGGAGACTTTAAAATTGGCAGAGGGTTTCAATAAAATTAAAGCGTTCGTGCATATTTCTACAACTTACTCGAATCCGGAAATACACGTTGTGGAAGAAGAGGTTTGTTGAAATTTGCAAGCTTAACTCATGTTTAATTTAAAATAAACCTTGGTCGTCCTTGGGGTGAAGAAAATTATTTAAAAATAGACAAAGTTCATAGTAGGTCACACAGAGTTCTTAAAATAGTATAACCCAAGCACTAAACATTATTATTAGGACTGCGCATTAAATTTTCCATTACCAATTCCAAGTTATTTCTATAAATTAAATTTGTTACGCGAACTGTGCTGTTTGAAGGTGGGACCATAGACAGATTATGAAAACGTACTCACAAAATTTCTTGTAAAATGTTAAAAGACTTTCTATTGTAGTTTATTTCTCAATTTCGATTTCGAGACAGAATTTAATACAGTTTTGTAGAATAAGATGCACCTATTTCTTTCTATAGTTGGAATATAATCTTAATTTTTTTTGTATACTATTTCAAAAAATTCATATACAGACCTATATACTATATGGTAATTACAATATACATTTCAGTTGTATCCAGCAAAAGTTGACTGGCGAACTGCAATCAAATTATCCGAAAACTACAGCACTGAAATGCTAAACATTCTGAATCTAAAGTAATGTCGAACATTTGATTTTAATAGTACTTTCACTTACACAATAATTTTTCAGATATAGTGGATTTCAGCCCAACACCTACACTTTTACAAAAGGAATTGCTGAGCATATAGCTAATGACTACAATGATAAATTGCCTATTATAATTTATAGACCTTCTATTGGTAAGTTACGTCCAATTTATGTGTCAATCTTAACGTAAAAAATAACAATAACGTACTTATTTGACTACTTTCGTGCAGTTGTATCTTCTGTCGAAGAACCAGTTCCAGGTTGGATAGACAACTTTAATGGACCCGTCGGAATGTTTATAGCCAGTGGAATAGGTATAATAGATTTGCCGTTACAAGAATAATGGAAATACACAATATTTCTTGCAGGAATTCTGCGTACTGCGCATGGGGATCCCGATGTATGTTTGGACTATATGCCAGTTGATGTATCTGTCAAAGCGATGATCATTGCCGCTTACAAAAAGTGTATTGAAGGACATAAGTAAAATTGAGTACATTTCAACAAACAATTAACAACTGACACGCCTCCTTTTATATAGTCCCGATAAATTGGTTGTATATAATAGCTCAACTGCAACAATTCGTCCAGTTTCTACTGGTGATGTAATCGAGATGGCAAAGGAATTAATAGTTGATGATCCAATGGAGCAAACTTTCTGGGTTCCAGGTGGGGGCATTACAAAATCGAAAATTATTTTTTACTTTCGGGTAAGCTATCAAATGTTATAGAAACGGTATGAAATTTAATGTTTTCTCCCTCTAGTTTATTACCTTGCATGTGTTTTTCGGTATATTAGCTGACATTGCTCTTCGGATATCAAATCATAAACCATTGTAAGATTGGTCTTACAAGATGTATAAAATATTAATCCTTTTTTTTTATTTAGTTTCATAAAACTACAAAGAAAAATATTTGCTGCCAATAATGCCCTACATTATTTTAACAGTACACATTGGTCATTCAAAAATGAAAAGTTCTACGAATTAGACAAATACTTATTGTCAACGGATCGGTAAGTTTTAATTAAACTCAAATTTATGGTTTATTATTTGAATTTAATTTTAGAAATGATTTCGCATTTGCACACTTTACGAACTTGGATATACGACAGTTCTTTAAAAATGCTTTAATTGGATCTAAGTATTTCTTACTAAAGCAACCTTTGCAGTCGTCCAATTGGGCAAAAGTAAAATTCCGAATACTTTCAGCCATAAATTATTTTATTCAACTTATATTTTGGCTATTTGTTGCCAGAACAGCAGTTATTTTTCTGTATCGAAATCTGTATAAGCCCATATTATTGTAGTTTTTAAAATATACGAGTATTTAAATATTATATATTGTTTTTGAATGAAATAACTTGTTGCACATGACAGTTGTCTAACCAAGAGGGTTAAAATCTCAATAATAGAAACCCGAAAACTAAATAACCAAAAGTGAGTATAACAGTTTTACATGTAAAACCAAAAGTGAGTATAACAAAACCAAAAGTGAGTATACCAGTTTTGCATGTAAAAGTAAAAGTGAGCTAGCTATAGATTCCCAAAAACATACGCCTTATATAATTTAAATTAAAGTTTTTATTTTATTCCGATTTCTTCAAAGCACTTCACCTACCTATAATTTACAGTTTTTGCAATTTTATTCTACTTTTAATCGATTTGCATTAACACCTCTATGTATACTCTTTAGGGCAATTACCCGCTAGATTGAGACAGTTTTATGTAAATTTGTTTATATGAAGTTATGCTGGTTAGTCATATTTATTTTCCAAAAATCAATTATTTTTTATTGAAATTATCGAACGCGTGTATCGATTGATGAAAACACAATTTTAAAGAAGACCACCACTGAATGCACTCTCTGTTATACTGGATAGATTTTTGACCTCATATTATGCAAAACGTCATTTTTGTTGACATGACAGTATGACACTTGTCGTAGTCGAATACCCGGTTCGGTTCTACGCCTTTGTTATCTTTTTTACGAAAATGCCGAAATTAATGGATTTGCGACAGGATCGCAACTTAATTAGAACTAATTTTGATGGATATAAACTGTCTCTTGATAGTGTACCAATTATACGACAAGATATTGTCATACCACCTTTAAAAGCCACACTTTCCGATGACCAATATTCCTATCTCCACGCGGAACTATTTTCGATGCAGAATTTACTTGTTTCTGATCCTTGGGACCGAGCTTCAGCTTACTTTGTCAACTACCAACGTGAGTTAATGAAATGCTCTTATGATGAAAGCAGTGGCAGACCAAACTCAATGCAATCAGTGTTTCGAATACCGGTCGTTCATCAAAGTGTTAGTGGAGACTATAATTGCTCGATGAAGTTCATCTCAGAGAAATTTGCAGTACTCTGCGATGGGATCAAGGAACTGTATCTTATTGACACCGGTGATCGCTCTAGAACTGATACGTGGAAGCAAGTATTTTCGTGTTTAATATCTGATGAACTGCGTAACTTTGTTTTGCTCGACTGCCGACTGGATATGATCGATGAAAATAAGGTAATCAGCTGTGCTCTAGTACGAGTTGCACGGAATGAGACATCGCATTTACTTCATTTGCATTGGGCTCTGCTTAGGCAGGACAATGACTCTTGGATGTTCGAAGTTAAAGATGTAATTGAAGGAAAAGGATCCTTGTACTACTGCGCTTTCGAACCGAAGGCTGAGTCGATTGTCATGTCATCCAATCAACCACTAAAGTTTCGATCGAAAGTTGCCGAATTAGTAACGTCAGAGCAACAACCAAAAGAACAGGCCGCACCTGATTACTCTTGGTCACAAACAGATGATGACATTTTAGTGAGATTCAATTCAAACAAAAATGACTATCACGTGAAATCCACAAAAAATAGACTCCAGGTTGTCTTCAAAGATGTCTGCATATTGGATAAGGATTTGTTTTCTAATATTGACCAAGATTTAACCACTTGGTCGGGGGTAAGCACAACTCATATGAGTGCCCTGTTCTTTGAGAATGACTTTCTTGTTCTTAGGATGACAACAGCTTCCAAATTACGTTAGTTAAAGAAGATACATCTATATTCTGGCCATATTTAGTAGAAGATGGTCCACCCGAAACGATGGAAGGTAGCAACTCCGATCTTCCTCTGGAAAATCAACCAATTCCTAACTTAGAAGCACCCATTGAAGATTGCGATTTTCCAATTGGAACCACAGAGAATGAAGTGAAAATAGGTAAGTGGGCCTTCACATAAAACAGATTTAATGTAACCAACTTTGCACTTCCAGAACGTCTCAACCTAGCGTCTAAGGAGACGACACATCACATCTTGTTGGGCAATGCTCCACCACTTTTTTCGACGAGTCTGAGGCCAGGTTTCCCACAAGCTTTAGCAACACGTCAGGATGTAGATACATGTCTTTGGTTACAACAGTATAATCCTAGCAAACCCACCGAGTGGGGTTTTCGACATGAAGGCAATCTCCACGCATTTGGTTATGTTCAAGCATCAAAACAACAGAAAAAGTTTATGGACTGTGCACCAGACTTGAGCTATGCCATCATTTGTGAATCACATCGTCATGTTTTCCTGTACAAGTCAAAGTATGACAATGCCGGTGGGCTGCGAAATCGCACAGGCCCTCAAGTCAGCTTGGGCAAACAGCATTTAATTACACTTGAAGATTCCGGTGAGGTCCTGGGAATAGTAACGCACAATTACGTGGTGACTTTGTTGACAGAAAAATGTGTTCTTTATTTGCAAATAAATTAAAATAGAATATTGTGTATTTCTTGAATGTCATTTACGATCATACAAAAGCGTGAACATGTCATGTTCATGTCAGGTTATCGATTTCAATGCGCCGATCTCTCAAATTTACTGTATACATGTTTTTTTTTTTTTGTAGACTGATGTTAACTTCAACGTTTAATTCTGAATTGCTGGCATGATAAGTTGGCACAGACCTTGTAATTTTTTTTTTCCTTTTCGACTAAATTTAGAGGGCATTCATTGCAGATAACATAATTCAGTTATGCATGATTTACAACCAGTTGGTACCTACAGGCTGAAGCCGCCAATATATTTTTGTCTAGAGTAAATTGGTCATTAATGTCAGTTTTACTACAGGTGTATTTTTTGAGAATCTATAGCTAGCTCACTTTTACTTTTACATGCAAGATGCAAAACTGTTATACTCACTTTTGGTTTTGTTATAAGGCGTATTTTTTTGGGAGTCTATAGCTAGCTCACTTTTACTTTTAGTTCCGATTTTTATACATTTTCCCCTGCAAATCGGCTGTCTATAAGATTTTTTCCCAATTTACCATTATTTAAAGAATTTCAATAAACCGGTCTGGCAGTGCCTACAAACAAATTTATATTTCAACTTATCTATTTGACAACCATGTGACGCCAGTATCGTCATGCAGCTGTTGACGTTTCTTTTATAGCACGCGACAACAACAAATGACAGTTTGTCCGGAATAAATACTCCTCCAAAGTGGTCGGTCTCTGTATTATCGCGGTTTCGCAAACAAGAAAAATAAATTCCTCTTTCAAACAAAATTCAAAAACTTATATTTTTCTTCCAAATTTGTACTCTTTTCCATATCCTTTATCGGCGTGTGTGCATACAAAAAGTGAACAAGTGCGAAATCATTAAAACCAACAACAAAACGAGGTAAATTGGGACAAATATTCGCTCCTCAAGTTTGCTTGTTCTTTGAGTATGAAGTATGATTCATAGATAAATTGAAATATTCATTAGATAGTAATTAGAATTCGAGAAGTTTCGGAAAGTGTCTGATTTGAGTGCATGATTTGCACTTTTCTATTGGCCATTATGATGAAATACATGCCTCAAATGAGTCCCCTCTCTAACCCTCAACCCAAATTGTTGTGTGTATACTTTGTTGGTTCTAGAATCAAGTTCTATACATTTTCGGGGGCAGTCACCTACCAAAATCCACGAATTGTATTAGCTACCTACGGCTATGCTTATGCCTGGAACGTGTGCAGACCAATATGCATGTTCAAACATGATAATTGAAGTATGATAATATTTATACCTATGTTTTAATGGAATACCTACTCTATAATTATTTATTGTTGCTTGCTCCCATAACAGAATTTATATAAGATGACCTTAATTTAGACGCTTATCTAAAACTAAATAGAAGATAATTGGCCAAACATGAGCAAACGCCTATTCCTCGTCCACTGGAATTTCTGTTTACCAATAACGAATCTGTGACTCTTGACTCAGATGTGTTGGACAACAAATTGTAAATAGTTGGCGTTTGCTATTTAATTGGCAGTTACGTAAAAAGATCTGTTTTTATCGGCTAAAAAATCCATGATTACTTAAGATATGACTGTCTGATAGTACGGCTAATGATGGGCAAATCAAGTTTTGCAAGTCACGTCAACTTAATTATTCATGGGCTGCATGTACTGAGAGAAAAAGTTTTCAGGGAAGTCAAATGATTTCCTTTGTTAGACACCATTAATCTGGATTTCCATCAATCGATAAGTTTTCACTATGGGCTATGGTCAAGAGGGGGGCTTGTGGCATCGGCCGATATTAAATTTAGGAGCACAAGAACATCATTTCTTACTCTCACGGAAGCGAGAAATACGGAATCTCGCTCCTTCTGCTTGACAGAATTGAAAAGCGGGGCGCAACAGTTGTTTGCTTTCCACCAATACCCATTTGGCTAGGCTGTGCTTTATTTTGCACTTGGCACTTGGTAATTAGTCCGTAGGGGCAAGTGCGCATTAGTTTGTTTCCAATGAATTGTTCACGTCACGTAAGTATGGCTATAAATAACTATAGTGTTCTTGATATTTGTGGTGTTTTGGGGACAATTATTTGGGAATTCTCTAATTTATTCCGAAATCCTTCGTTGGGTATTGTGCACACAAATAATCGCGTGTATGCTTGGTCTTCGTCTTAGTCATGTCCGGTTGATATCGTGCCACGTTGCGTGGGCAATATTGTGGAATCGTTTTACTTTTCTTATAGGTATTTTATTAGCAATCATATCAAAGTGGGTAGCTACAATCAATATTGCGTAATTTCGCAATAAGGTAGGTCAGGGAATATTGTGGTACTCCCCTTTGCCGGTGGAAACAAATGTATTTTTCATTTGATTTGAAGCGATACACAAAGGAGAATTTGGTAGTATGTAATAGTAGATTAAATAATGTGACTTATAGAGTTGACCTCATCAAAATAATAGAAAGAGGCTATTAAGAATTTGCTGAGTGGGGAAGTGAGGAGTAAGAACGATTCTCGCTAGTTGTGATTGACCCTGACCCTGAATTTGCACAACCCAATTCAATACGTACATACATACGTATAACTGTGAAGAGACATCGTGCCGCTTGTAAACAGTTATAAAATAGGGCAGGCCGATAAGGATTTCACAACAAACTACTATTATATAAGACACTAAAGCACCTACTTTTGCTTTGCTTGAGTATTTTGTTATAAAATTAAAAAGTAGAAGAAAATGTTGTTCTACAAGCCACATACAGCTGGCGATAGATAAACTGTTATCCCTTAAAGCCAGTCAAGTTCAGTAATTAGCCCTGAGCATTATTTATAAATTAGCAGTTTAATAAGAGCTATTCTATTTCTAGCTATAAAAACTGTTCCTCCTTTGTCCTTTTTTACAACCACCCAACATAGTGGCATTGACTAAAATCTTGTGGAGCACCATTACCTGTAACTTGACTACTAAACTGTTATAGGATTTGTGCACATACGTGTCGAGTGCGCGCTAAAGTTCATTCTTAGTGGACCCAAATATGACCAAGTCTGAGCGCCATGCAAACCAGAAAAAAATCTGTAGTGGCATCTGAAATGTTAGGTTGTTTACTTAGCCTGATTAATCGTATAATTTATGAGCATAAACTAAATTAAACAGAAGAAAGTTGAATGTTACATTTTGCTGCATTACAAATTGACGGAACACCACCATCCACGATACCGATACACCATCCATCACTCTTTCATTCTACCAAGCGCTATGCACACATATTTTTTTCTCATTTGTTCCGACTGCTGCAATTCCGCACCTCCACGAATACCACGCAAAACATCTTTTGTATTGTGTTGTATACTCCAGAGCAGATCTAGAATCGAAAACTATCATTCTTAAATTTGTTCACAATCGATCAAATAAGATTCGTTTTGAATGTATTGTAGCTCAATCTCTAGACTAAGGAGAAACATAAATACTACTCGAAGGAGAGGATGTCAACATGAAACAATTTTATCTTTTTCTTTATATTTATGATCCGTTTTCGTCTTATCACAATGGACCTATGTTGGTCTAAGTGTGTTGGCGTTTTCCAGCTGGCAGCCACTTTGAACCATATTTATGTGATTTTCCTTTGTGACAACAAATCAATTTTTATATGAAATGAAGCAATGAAGCAAGTGATCGTTGATAGGGCTTTTCAAGCAAAACTCAAATCAGACCAGCACAAATAAAATTAACCAAATAAAAGCATCACAAGCGTGACGAGTAACATTCTATTGACCCATATCCGTATTGATTTTACAACGATTGCATAATTGCAAATACATATTCGCAAATAAAACGAAACGATACGCGTTGAAGCACATCGAACATGTAATCAAGCTGGCGCTTGTAGGGAATTCAATGCCAATAGAAAAAATATGTCTGTAGATTGAACGAGTATCCCTGAAGTGGATTATTAGATCATTCATATATTTTATATAATCGAATCCATTGTAGCGAAGTCGAATGCTTATGGTTCGTTGGTCCAAAGAATCTTCAATTTGTATAAGACCTTGAATGAATTAACTTTTACATTATGCCTATAAATTTGTATGTAATTGATCAGTATCTAATGTTTGAATAATAAACAATTGCTAAACTGTGATGTCATAGCTATGTTAGCTTAAGTATCCTTAGAACTGTTCTTTGAATTAAAATGGTTAAGAGTATAGTTCTATTCGCTATCGATTTCGTAAAGTAATCGCTCTCCGCCTAACGCTAACCAAACTTCATTCAAGATTTCAATCAAGATTTGTCATCCTCTAAAAAAACATCAACAAATTAGAGAATATATGCAAACTATCAGTGTAAACATCAACTTGTGCACAAAATCTTAACGTGACGTAATTCAATTAGTAAAGATGACAAAAAGTTATCTTTAAATGCTAATTTTATGTCTGAACAGAAATTAATACAATAATTGGGTATGTATTGTAGGTCTGGATATATTATACAATAAATATTTTCAGTTTTGAAATTAAATATTTATTTCAATGGCAGCATTTAAGAATCTAGTTATCTTAAATCGACTTGAATTAATAAAATGAAATTAAATGAATTGTCTGACGTATTGACGTATTTTTATGCCGAATAAAAAATTGGCAAGTGGAAATAACGAAAAATTGCTGGTCAATGCATTGAATAACAGCGTTTGTCAATAAATGACAAAGAAACCACTGGATAAGTTGAAATAGCTGAATTGTCAAACAAAATGTCACTTTGTCTTTAATTGACAAAGAAAATTAGTTGACATCATGTTTGTCAACAAATAGACACATTTTAATATAATGTTCAAGGTAGGCCAATCTTTTTACAGGGCCCAACGCTTTTCGCATGAATGTTTCTCTTTTTTTATGAATGATGGTATAACCCTTTGCAAACACACTACTGTCAAAATTTCATTGTAAATGAACTGACAAACGATTTTTTGCCAATAATTGACATAAGGTTTGTTTGACGTGGACCCTAGGGCGCACTAGTGCTCACTGGGTTAGCCCTATGGCGTTCGATATAGCACTGAGTTCGCACTGACAATGAAAACCTGTGTTCGAGGTGAGCACTGGGGCGCCCTAGTTGAGCACTGAGCTGACCCTAGCCCAGTTCAGTCAGGGCAAGAGTTCAGTGCTGGATTTGGCTGTCAATCGTAGCTGTCATTTGTGTGAAATCATGTTTTTGTGAATTATTGACTTGTGCAGCACTAGTAAATGTTAAAAGAAATGTGTTTTTCAACATTAAAATCATTAATTAAACAAATTTAATGTTATTGCTGGTGTTAAATCTGTATATTACTAAATTTTTTTAGTGACAGGTCTCGGGGTTGCATTTTTCGTGTTCGACGTGAAAATTTTTTTCTGAGGTTTCCTTGGGTTTTTTGGCAGCCACGAAAATTCACTGACACTTCTCAGTGCGCACTAGGGCTGGCCACGCCGAACAAACCTTAAGTGGAAATGAACTGACATAAGTGGTGTCATATCCGAGACCTGTCAAACTTTATCAATCAATCGACATGTGGAAACCCACCTTAACCCTGGACCCTCGTAGTATGTCACTTTTGGACAATATATTTTATATTTTCCTGTGCGTTCCAAGTTGTCCTTTTTGTTAACTTAAATGAACAAACATTATTTGCATTTGACAGATAAAGGGACAAAAATTCAAAAAGAAAGATTTTAAATGTCTTTTATATTTTTAAGAAAATACATTTATTTTTTTTATATTATTTGTGCTATGAATGCATGAAGTCATTTTGGAAAGAATAATTTGAAAACCTGGGCTTTGACCAGTGTTGCTGTGTCATTGGGATGAATTTTCGCACAGAAAATTATTTTTTTGGCCTTTTTTCTCTCCGCATATTGTTAAAATTCCCACAATTTTCCCACACCGTTTTGAATGAACAAAACTAAAGGAAAGCGTTCATCTGGTGTGTGGTGGTGAATAATTTGCTATAATCTGGGGTTGCAATTTATATGAATATAGGTTCTTCTTTATGTTGAACAAATTTCCCACTGAATTGCACTGGAGTCGATTTTTTCCCCTTTTTCTCATGCGATGGTTTTTGACCCTCAAAATTCACACGAAAATGTAAATTTTTCACGCCTTACTCACACTGGTTTTGACTGGTGCTCTACGCCAGGGCAAATCGAATGTCAAATTGCCATCTCTGAGAACAAAATGAAAATTTCATCTTAGTAGTATCTAAAGTGAGAAATTCTTGACTTGAATTGTCGGCTACACTACCCGTCCATAAACGTCTACTGTTCACGTGACCAGTTTAGACCAATGAAAACCCAGATACATCAAGTGAAAGAGTTGCCTTACTTAACTAAACTAGATTTTTGAACTTGCTCAATGTGGTTAGGATTAAGCTCGGGATTAAGAGAGCGAGAGATATAAGAAACATTTTAGCTTTATAAAGGGTTATCCAATTTCAGTTTCGGAAAGTAAAAAAAAAATTACACGTTTCAATGGAATGACTCGAATTAGTTTTCGTTAAACCCCATTATATCTTTTCAAAGAAGAAAATTAGGCGGTTAAAATCAATAGTGTGTCATTGCGTAAATCGACTGTAAATCTGGTCTGTCAAAGTTTGACATTTGTGATTTGATAACTTTCCGCGGTTGATTTCCGAGCCTAAATCGTCGCGGACAATTTTGAGGTCTGCGTAAACTCTCCATACAAAACTTATGACAGTTGATTTACGAGGCGACAATTTTCTGCAGTTTACTCAGTTTATGAAGCTTTTACGCGTTTAAGCGAATACCCTTTATATCGCGAAAATAACCTTTAAATACTTCTTCTAATGTGGAAACTATTGCCGCCTTATGGAGACAAAAAATATCCATCACGTTATTTGCGAGACAGCCCCAAATTCTCGCAGTGTTCTTCGATGTTGTCCGACAAAAACAACCGAATATCTCTCATGAAGAAACATATTTAGGTTCATCTCTCAGCAGTCTTTTATGTATTTATTGAAACATTCCGCTATTTACGAGCAGCAAGTCTAAACGTAATTTTTACTAATAGTCTTTTATATTTTCTAGAAATCTCATTAAAACTGCATATGACTGTGTTTTTAAAAAATATTTACCATCTGCTTTTAATATTCTTCATTTGGCAATCTTCCATGCGATTAGATACTACATGTTCATTCTAGAAACGTTCACGAAACACAATTCTCAAATGAACTATTCTGGCAAAGGAATAACAACTGGTGGTTTATATTGGGTCTGTTTTTTTCCTCATTGATCTCAGTGAAGTAAAGTAAAGTAGGATTTTCAACACGCAATTACAACAACTGCACCCAATTTGACACCACTGAGATTCACACAAGCTATTCATTTCCAGCAAGATCAACTTTGGAGCATTCTTCAATTCTGAACACCAGGGGAACACATTTGATGTTGTCATTTTGATGTGTTCACAGAGTGCCTCCATTTATGATACATAATATGTGTCGGCTGTGGTGGGTGTAAAATGCATAATGCCCAAAACACATGTGCAGAAATTCTGAATGCTTCACTGCATGCAGTACTGCAGATGAAACACATGTGCAGAATTCAATTTGCAGCGGTTGCTGTCAATGAGGGGAAAAATATGTGAGTGAAACAAAGACGACAAATAATTCCCGTCTCTCTTTTCCTCGTATGCATCAGTAGCTGAATTTAAAAATTCGATGCTGCCAAATCTACTTAACTTAATTCACTGCGTTGCTATGCAGTGGATTTATGCCCAAAACACATGTGCAGAAATTCTGAATGCTTCACTGCATGCAGTACTGCAGATGAAACACATGTGCAGAATTCAATTTGCAGCGGTTGCTGTCAATGAGGGGAAAAATATGTGAGTGAAACAAAGACGACAAATAATTCCCGTCTCTCTTTTGCTAGTATGCATCAGTAGCTGAATTTAAAAATTCGATGCTGCCAAGTCTACTTAATTTAATTCACTGCGTTGCTATGCAGTGGATTTAGAAATAGAGACATGTTGCAGTGCTGCGGTGGCTGCAGAATTTACATTTGTTTCACCACATAAGAACATGTGTATTCTAATCCTGCTGCGCAGTGAATTCTGCACGTGTGTTTTGGGCATTAGAAATAGAGACATGTTGCAGTGCTGCGGTGGCTGCAGAATTTACATTTGTTTCACCACATAAGAACATGTGTATTCTAATCCTGCTGCGCAGTGAATTCTGCACGTGTGTTTTGGGCATAAAGTGCATATATTTTAAACAAATTTCAAAATAGCAACTGAATATTACGGAAAGTAATAAAATACTAAATATTTTCTGTTTTTATAACTTATAATAATTGAAAATAAGTATGTTATCTTTGATGTTATGTCATTATGGGATACATTTTTTGTAATAGTACATCCTCCCATTTTGTATTCCCTGTTGATTTTTTAACTGAAGTAGATATGTAATGAAGGCATTATCTACATACTCTTTTTTTTAAATGAAAATCATTCGATTTCAGCCAACTGACATTCCAACTTTTGATTTCGATGGAGATTCGATTTGTTTGTTAACTCCTCCACACATTCTCATATGTTTTTTCGACTGAAAATTTGTGGTCTAAATTTGTATTTAAAAAATGTTTACAGTCAAATTTACATAAAAAATATAAAATTGGAAGCAACATTTGTTTGTCTTATGGAAAAAATGTTCAAATGTAAATAATCGCTTGTCGCAATCAAAATGAACAAAGCAAGGACAATTTAAAATGTTAATTTATAATTTATTTAATTTTTATTGCGTTTTTCTGTTCAATTTGATTGTTTCTTTCTCCAAGAATATATATAAATAAGGCCATCTTTTCTCAAAATTAAAGTCAAAACCAATGGGCAATCTGACAGTTAAAATATTACAGCTGATTTCGAAATAAAATCATACAATGAAATCATTTTTGGTAATGAACTTCTTTCCCCTAAAATTTAGGTTGTGAGAACTTCTTTAGAGTGAAAGTTTTAAATTCGAGGAATACTCGATTCAATCGAATCTCGGAATTTGCGTGAATACTCTTTTGGACTCACCTAACAAACACACCCGCGTGTGTTTTTGCTTTTTTTTTCTTTGGCAATAATTCGCGATTTTATTTTGACCATACAAGAGAAAAAAAGTAAGCAGAAAAAGTAAATATTCTGTAGAAATTGATAATCATTATTTTTTTTTTTGCTAAAAGGTTAATTATTCAGTTTTTTAGAAGGAATTTGATTTTGAAATTGAATTTTTCATTGATGGCCATTTTGACAGCAATGCCAGTTGTTTACTTTTCAGGGGTAAAACCGACTGTTCAGAAAAGTGGTTGGGGACCAGTTGGGGACTGTTTTTTTGCATATTTTCTTACTTTACTTTACTTCACTGAGATAGGTGAGGAAAAAAACAGACCTATTGTTTAAAAAATATGGGCACATAACATCAAAAATACATTTTTAACAGAAACGCAATTTTCTAAAATTAGTAGCTTGGTTATTGGTAATCTATTAAAAAAAAACAGACTGGACACTTTGGACAGTAATATGTAATAAAAAAAAGTCCGCATTTATTTGATAGGGCCCTCGAGACAGGGCTTTGGTAGACTTATAACATATAGACAATGATAAGTGATATCAGAACGTCGAACCTCTCGCTCACTGTAACTACTTTGCCCAGCAAATCACAAATGTCGTACCAATCTAAATTGTCATCTGAAACTGAGACAAGAAAACATCAGATAATTGAAAATATGTATAAACACGTTTCTTTATTTATTTTCTTATATGATATGAATCTCTGGCATGGGTTCTCCTTTAACTATCCTATCGAATCCTAGACGCTGAAGATCGATCGTAGTAAATCTTCCATCAATGATAAGTTCGGAGATGGCTCGACCAACAGCCGGAGTCTGTTGAATGCCATGTCCGCTGAAACCGGTTGCGATGTACACATTCTTATAAAACGGATGCTTCCCAATGATGCCATTCTCATCGAAAGTATTGAATTCGTAAAAGCCAGCCCAACTGCTGCGAACTTTTACGGATTCAAATGCCTTTACACGATGGGCTAGCGTTGGCCAGATTTCAGCTTCAAAAAAGCTGTGATCGACGTCTAGATTGTCTGTCGATGGTTCACACGTACAGTCTGGACTGCGACCACACAAAAAGTTTCCACCCAATCCATCGCGCCTGAAGTACGTTCCATTGGGGTCTATAGTCAATGGGGTTAACAAGCCGGGCGCATTATCTCCTTGACAATCGAATACGTAGACATATCGCTTACGTGGCTCCACCGGCAGTGGAGTACTCAAAAGTCCAGGTCCATTTCCGATTCCCGCCAGTCGACCAACATGTCCTGATGTCGGCCCGGCTGCAATCACACAAGATCCAAATTTAATCGATCGTTCTTCGCCATTAGGCAGACGTACAACAGCTTTGTCCAGATCTGCATCAGATTGTTGTGGTTTTACTTCGAAGCCAACCACCTCGCCGTCGACAAAGTTAGCGCCATACTCTCGTGCTCTGTTTTTGTAACCCATTAGAAGAGCCCATGGGTCGAACCAACCTTCCTTATCGAGGCCATAACAACCCAACGCTACGCCATCGGTACTGATCCAGGGAAATTTCGATTTCAGTTTTTCTGGCGTAAGGATCTCATTGTGGGCACCCAACTCGTTCTGAATTTTTGAATTGTTCCTCAGAGCTTCAGCGCCTTCCTCCGACGCCATGATTAAATAGCCATTCGGTGTGAAATTAAGTTCTACATCCCCTAGATGTTCCTTAGCTGTTTTTATGAACTCTGCACCACACAGCGACATTTGGATATTTTCCGGAAGAGAAAACTGCTGTCTCACCCCACCTACTGATAACACTGTCGATGCACTTTTATATGCACTATCTTTTTCAACGACTACCACATTTAGACCATCTCGAAGTTTTTTCTTCAGCCAATAGGCGGTGGATGACCCAACTCCACCACCTCCGATTATAAGAACATCACATTGTTCCTGCAGTTCCAATGAATTGGATTTTTTGTTCCGACGCACAGCGTTAGTGGATAAAGGCTGCCAGCTCTGGGAGTTTATAAGCGAGCTCCTTAAAATTCCGCAACGTACAGACCGAACGAGTGGAAAAAACGTAAACATTATTACTATTTGCTCTTTTTTACTTGTTTTTGCAACGCGACTATCCGCTGCACTGATCGTCAAAACTGAGGCACTGATTCTAACTGACTATTATAGAAATCGCTCATTATAAACATAGCTGATAAAAGAAAAATAAATTCTAATCTTTCACGAGTATCATATATATATATGGTTGGTGGGGCTGATAGGGAGCTTTTCGTATTTATATTATACTTAAAACTTGTTGAAGAGAATGGAAAGAGATTGAAATATCCCGAATCTCTAGATAGGCATAGGGAATTTATTTGGAATAATGCGAATTTCGGATCATACCTTACTACATACTCTGGGATACAATATTATCAAATTTACCTCACCGAGAATTAAGTTTAAGCATTTCGTCTGTATAAAATAATCAATTTTTTTCTGACTGCATTTCAGAATGTTTGGTAAAGTTATGAGTTAAATGTTCACACAAAAGGAACTTTTCTTGCTTCTAAAATATTAGGTCCAACTTCAACTCAGTTTGGATCAAATCGATTACATGATTAGGAAATGACTCATGTAGTAATTGAATTGTTTCTCTGATTGTATGGCATGTTGTACCGTCTTGTTGAAACCACTTGTTAGTCACATCCATATATTTTAATTTAGGCACTAAAAACACGATAACGAACACTGCCTGACCAACCACGTTTTCGAAGAAGAATGGTCCGGTAATGCCTTGAGTCCAAAATCCGGACCAAACAGTCACGCGTTGTGGATGCATTTGTTTCTCAACAATTACTCGTGGGTTTTCTGAACCCAAAATGCGACAATTTTGACCATTAACGAAGCCATCAAGATGAAAATGAGCTTCATCACTGAAGATGATTTTGTTCGAAAATTGCGGACTGTAGCTGACAAACCTTCATTATTTTTAAAATATTGCTCAACAATGAAAATGCGTTGTTCTTTTGTATAGCGCTCCATTTTTACTAACCCCGAACTGTCACTACTGTCAACTGTCACGTAGCTATCTTTTTTTTGCGTTGGCATCACTGTACTATTAAATGGCGCAAAAAGGACACCCTTTAGAAAGAATAATGTCGTTTTCGATTGGTAATCCAGAATCGTCCGGAAGCAATCCGAACGCTTCTGAAAGCGTTCGATTGGCACTCAACTGACAGTTCTTCTACTGAAAAGAAGAGAAAGTTGCTTCTGGATTTGAATTCAGAATCGCGGAGAGTTCTTCCGGACGCTTCTGGATTACCAATCGAAAACGACATAAGAATACAGTCGATCCCGGATAACGTCGCATCAACCGAAAAACAAAACAATGTGCCTCTAACAGATTGTGACTTTATTCGATAAAACTTTCAAAAATAAGACAATACACTAAAGAAATGGTTTTATAAAAAAAGAACAAAAACCAAACCAATCATCAGCTCGAGATTATTGTGACACTTAACTACATATTTAATTATGCAATTACTTACTTACTTACTTACTTAGATGGCCCTACAGTTCGGGGTGGACCTGGGTCTCAACCAATACGCCTCTCCAGTTAGCTTGATCTTTGGCTAACCCCCTTCAGTTGCGCACTCCAAGGTGGTTGAGGCCCCATCCATTTCTGCGTGCCACCTTCCTCTATTGGATTGTCCCTCCGGGTTGGAATGGAATAAGACTATTCGGGCTGGAGCGTTGGTGTCCATACGCTCTACATGTCCCAGCCATCTTACTCGAGTGATACGTACTTTTCTGACCAAGTCGTTTTCAGTGTACAGCTTGTAGAGTTCGCTGTTAACGAAGAATTTTGCGTTCGAAAACGACCAAGAAGTTCTTCATCCGCCTTTGTTAACGTCCATGCTTTAATGCAATTAAGCGATGTAATTTTATCCGGAATGACTATAATGCTAGAATAATAGAAAAGAGAAAATAGTTATTTTTTGTACGAATTTGTATTTTCCGCTCTCTGAGAGTTTTTCGCAATTTAATTTTTTGAAATTGGTAAATTTTCAGTTCATGGCTCGGAAAGGGGATCTATTACCCTCACTTTTCTTATGTTGTCTGAATGTTTGAAACTTCTCTATATCTTACACTTAGGCATTTCTTCTATAAATAAATAAATAGGCAGACACCCAACATTCGTTTATGTGAGTTTCTATTTTTGGAACGAATGGAAGGGACCTACAATTTTATGCCGAGTCCGAACGGCTGAATTGAAAAGCTTTTTTCAGGACAGTTATACTCTCGGATGTTTGTCAGCCGTTCGCGGGAGGTGGCGCAGTAGAAAAAACCTTAAGATGTAATTTGTGTTTTTCCGCGGATCGAACCTGGGATCCCTTTTCATTTCTTCTAGTTAGATAGATAGATAGATTTTTTTATTTAGCATTGTCTTGTGCTATTGTTTTCAATTGTTACATTTTACCTTAATTGATTAGAATTTAAGTTTTACAAAGTTTACTACACAATTTTTAAATGTTCTTAAATTTGTTATGTTCTTAGCAAAATTAGGCAGTTGGTTAAATAAATTAAAGCCTTTGTAAATTAGAGAATTTTGTGCTCTTGCTGTTAACAAATTTGGTAGTCTAAGGTCACACATATTTCTGAGACTATACGGCTGGATTTCACTAACATGTAGTATATATTTTGATAGATACTTTGGCATTATATTATATTTAATTTTGAAGACAAACATTAATATATTCATTACAATTCTTTGTTTGACAGATAGCCACTTTAACGCATTTAACATAAAATTTATTGACGTATATCTATTGCACTTCAAGATAGTTCTCATAGCTCTATTCTGTAACAATTGGAGCCTGTTTATTCGACTTTCATTACATAAAAACAAAACAGTGGAACAATATTCAAAATGGGGTTTAACAATAACATTATATATATTAATAGAGGTTAGTGTCGTCACATCTTTTCTGATTCTTTTCAAGAAACCAACTTTTTTAGCTATTTTTTTACATAAATAATCTATGTGACTTTCAAAATTGAGGTCTTTGTCTATAATAATACCAAGGTATTTTATTTCTTGTACAATTTCTATAGATTGATTTTCAATACTTAAGTTAACATTAAAGTTTCGTTTGTTATTTAAAATCATACATTTTGTTTTTTTTGCATTAAGTTTTAGTTTGTTTTGACAAAGCCATATATATACATCATTTAGGTCTTGTTGAATTTTTCGATGACAGTCTTCGACATCTTCTCCAGCAATAAACAGAAGAGCGTCATCAGCAAACAGCGCCAGTTGGCCATTTTTCACAGCCCTTTGGATATCATTAATATATATAATGAACAGTAAAGTTCCAAGCACCGATCCTTGCGGAACCCCAAGTTTTACTTCCTTTGGATTCGAAAGTTCACCATTAACTTTAACCCGTTATGTTAGTACCTACAATTATTGTAAGAAAATATTTTCGTCAACAAATTTTACTTAGACTCGAATTCGGGTTCTTTGTACTACCAAAAAGAAACACTTTCGACCCTATCTATACAACAGCATGAACTTATTCTTTTATTCGGAGTAAGCAAAAATTCGAAGTTTTATACTCAACCAGCGGACCCGGCGGACTTCGTCAATTTAACGCCTTCAAATAAACGCCAGAGTGATAATAAAACCCAGATAGTAAATAGCACATTTGCTCAATAGAAAATGACAATGCGAAAAGGACACCTGTCAAATTGCGCACAGCCTAAGTCAACCCTTTAACGCCATCTAACGGGTTGTGGCATTGATCGCAGCACAGCGCCATCTGTTTATTATTTATCTCGTTAACTTCATTGGTTTCAAAACATTTTGAATGATTTCGAAACGTTTCTGAAATGTTTCTGAAACGCTCGAAAAACATGTTCCCAATTTTTTGAGGCATTTGAATGGTTTTCATTTGTTTTAGTGCTTAAGAAAACGGCTTTAAACGGGAATCAAATTTTTTAGATTGTTTTATCGTCATGAAAAGTATTTTATAAAAGAGAGAAAAGTTTTGGCAAAGAAAATTTGTATAAAACAAAAATAATTATAGTAGATTGCAACTTGACTGTTTAAGTGGTTTCCCAAATTTATCTCGTATTTCAGCAGCCGATTTTCATTATTGGACGCCACACTTGTTTATCCATTTTGATTCGGCTATTCGTGACCAACTACAGAAAGAGACACATTTTATTTTCCCACTTCAGGTATCAGGTGGAACATATGAGAAACGTTTCGCAAACAAGCGTGAAACAAAATTTACCGTCCACAAAACAAAATTCTTTTGAAAACGGTACTCGTCAACTTTCAAGTATAATCAAAAATTACAACACAAGCTTAGCTACGTATTGGCCATCCCGTTCACTTTATGTTGCATTTTGCCAGCTTGCTGATAAGTTTCTCTCCAGCAGGTTTAGGTCCACTTGGAGTTTATTCCAAACCTAGAGAAAGATGCATTGTGGTTTGCCTAGAGCTTGCAGAAGATGAGCTAGCTTACCTTCCTCTTAGGTACTTCATCGGGCTCCATTATACAGCCAAAGCCAAAGCACTGAGATCCTATACAAAACACTCGTCATCCCCAGTCATGCTATATGGTGAATGAGCATGGACCCTTATCCAGTCGGATTAAGGCTCCCTTGCTGTATTCGAGCTGTAAGTCCTATGAACCAGGTAGAAGGAAACCTTCGACTGCTTGGGGTGCGAAATTGGAGAAGGCAGGCTAGAGCGAGCCAGCTGGAGGGGTATAATAAGTAAGGCCCAGGACCACCACGCTTTGTATGTAGCGCCATCAAAAACTTTCAAATTTCCAAACTGACACAATAAAAAAAATATAAAACTGATGGAAATTTCAAATACACAATATGAGTTCTACGTTTACAGTGGCGTACAAAACAGACGAGAAAAGTTAAACCAAAGTTTAACTAAACGTTCGTTCGAATTTCACTGTAATACACGGTTTAAGTACTTCGTTTAAACTTGCCTGCGAGTTTAACTAAACCTGAGTTTAAACTTGCACTGTAAAACCGGCTACAAATGTTTGTTTGTGACAAGCTTTTACACATTTTCTTCTTAGACCGAGAGCCCACAGTAATTTTTGGGTGTGATTGATAACACCAAATAACCCACATAATTAGGTAGGTCTTAAATAGTTGTTCCTAAATGTTACCGTCTTGCATGCTGTAGTGGGGGCCAGGGGCCATTGTGAGTAATACCATGTCAAAAATGCATTTTTTTCTGAATGCATACCAAATAATTGGTATAACAACTTTAATATAATTTCAAAATGTAGAGTTAAGTGCCCTGATTACTAATATGGTGGTCCAAGACGTTTTGCAGGCGTCCTTCTGCCTGCAAGACGCTCTTAAAGTAACCTAAAAATCGATTTTTTAAAAATTGTGATAACACTTTTTTTTCTTCTCCTATATATATACCAATATATACCAATTATTTGTAATTCAGAAAAAAATGCATTTTTGACATGGTATTACTCACAATGGCCACCACTACAGCATGCAAGACGGTAACATTTAGGAACAACTACTTAAGACCTACCTAATTATGTGAGTTATTTGGTGTTATCAATCACACCCAAAAATTACTGTGGGCTCTTAGTCTATCTTGTTTTGTGAAGAATTTTAATGTTTAAATTTTCAAATTAACCACAGAATTTAACATTACCTAAAGTGCTTAACCACACATGCATTCCCATGAAAGTCGTGTCGGGCGAGACGGGTAGATTTTTAGGTTAGTTGAGAAAAGAAGAGTAGATTACATCGAAAAAATCGTCACCCAGAACAAGTGGATTACCCGGCAATATAATTCTATTACTCTACCAACAATAAAAAAAAATCTCTCTTGGCCCTTTACTCTTGCCATCAGCGATAGTATTATTCCGTATGATGATAAGATTATGGTAACTCGAAATAATAAAAACAAATATTTTATATTTTACTGAAACAAAATTGAATTATACTTTTCCATTAATAAAATGTAAATACAAGTTATACATATCAGAAGCACCTAGTCACTGTTATATCACTCTGTCTGTGGGCGGATTTGTTATCAAGATGATAAGAAACCGTATAAAACTATCTACAAATGTTTATTACAATGAAACAAATTATCAAATGTTGGCATATACACATGTAGCAGTAAAAATGCGATGCGATCACATTTTTAATATCAGACATATTTTGAGACCTCATTGGAAGCCTTCAAGTTCTATTGTAATACGAATTTTTATACTTATGTCGGTCGATGAAGCTATAGATGTACAATCTACAATTATAGACGTGTAAGTGTAATTTTTAATTGAAATTCACATTTACTATGCACCAATACATACTAGATTTTATTACTAAAGGTCAACTTTTTTAAACGTTTCGGGTGAGAAATATACCAGATGTTTAAAGCTCTGGATTAATAATGGGTTGTATTGTAATGTACCTAATGAAAAATGCATGGCAGGCAATATAGCTCCATTTTCAACGCATTTTATTTTATTTTGGTGTATGTGATTACTGTTTACAGTGGTGGGGCTTAAAGTGTTGTAAAAAGTTTAAAGAAACTATTAAAGCCATATTGTACTTGAGTTGATACGGCGCTTTCAGTATAAATCTTGATACACGAGGTATACCTATACGAGTAACATTCCATCAAAACTTGACGACTTTGTTTTTCGCAACTTATCGGAGAGAAGTGAATTTATAGGTAACATTAATTTTCAGTATTTGTGGCGTAGGCCAATTACCTACACTAAATTAATTATATTCAGTTAATTTTTTGTCACGATCGTATTGTAGTGGAAAATGAATTGTTCAGCTGTCGAAAAATGATCCTGCTCCGGGACCTGAGCTAGAATGTTAAAGAGGAAATAAAACACTGATGTGGTTTTCCATTGGGACATAAGATCAATCAATTTTTTTTTTTGATCCGGATCACTTCTCGTGTTCCGTTGGGCAAAAAAAATCAATCTTGTTTGATTCGGATCACTTCTTGCAGATCTCGATATTTTTCAAGATTTACACATCCTCTCACAATATTTGAATTTGAATTTTAATTCAAATCGAAATTACTAAAACCCTCTTGAAAAGCAATTATTCAGAACAAAAACGTAAATAATGGACATGGACTTGGGAGCAATTGCTATCATCTTGGTCATAATTAGTCTTCTTCCTCATCATCTGTGGATTTCGATTCTTCGTCGATATGATTATCCATATGAAGTTCGTATGTTTCCACCGACAAACGAAAACAATTTGCACAGCCGATGTAGGTACTGTCAAATAACGCACTAATACATTTACAAAAGATCAATCTGCTTTCATGTTCCATTCGCCACTAAAAATCTGATGTGCCCAATGGAAAACGACATAAATTTATTTAACTAAAAGCGTGAAATTTGAGAAACCTCTCTTTTCACTCACATGTCAGAAAATTTACCGAGGATAATTATTTAACGCAATTGACACACAGTCTTAAGACAATCTAAAATGTTTTCCCAAAAATATGTTTACAACAAAGGACACATAACAACTATTCCTAGTTGTGATTTTTGTCGATAGTATTCGATTGGGGTTCTCAGATTTGTTCTCATACTTCAGTTTTATCGCGCCCAATTGAATGTGAAATGTGAATTAATTCGTCTGTTTATAGTTGACATTTTTATAATTGGAATATGTGCGGCACTTATTTATATTTTTTCTTTTTGTTGGTTAAATTATAGTATATTAAATTACTGCTTTTGAAAAAATTGAACAAAAACGAAAATTTAAACGTATATGTCCCTAAGTGGAGCACTTCGCACAACACCCTCTGCAGCAATGGACATCTTGTTTCATCTTACACCTCTTGACATTTTTAGCAATTATCAGCCGTTCGTCTGAAAGCAGTAACGCAGTGGTGTAGTCAAGTTTTTGGACACGCTTCACAGACTACACTACTTCCAATTTAAAAATTAAAAAAATTTCAAGTCTACCATCGCCCCCAGGCATTTCTGGGAAGGAGATGCTTCGGACAAGTTCGCTTCTATACCGACACGGATCAACAACAACTGACGAAGGGGCTAGTGGTGGTGTTTTTCTGATAGACTCAATCTCAGGCTCTCATTCCGTCTTCCTAATCATTGTATCGTGTTCCAGGCGAAAATCATGGCGATTAAAGAAGCCCTATCCTGTCTCAAGAAGAAAGTGTTATCCGTATCTATCTTTTCAGATAGTCAAGCAGCTATCAGACGTGAAACAACTGCATCTTTGCTACCCGACAAAGTTAACTTAGATATACCAATGGCTACATGTAAACTTAGATTAAAGCGACGCTTTTGACAAAACAAAGCTTGCATGGACTATTAATCGTAAATCTTGTGAATTATTTATATTATGAATAATAGCTCCAGCTTTAAATAAAGCATGAGATAATAAATGAAAACAAAGGACCTACTGTTGGTCTAAGTGTGCTGGGGTCCGCTGGCAGCCACTTCAACCTAACTTAACCTAAACTCAAACGTATTTGTACATATTGGTTAATTTCGAGGAACTTTGAAAATAAATCGAAATTCGGAAAAAGTCTTCTCGGTCTCAATACCAACATTATTGGTTTTTTGTGTCAATCGAACATAAAAATTAATCTAGAACAAGAAAAATACGGGAAAAGGCGTCATAATATGTCTAATATGTATAGTGCGTTTCAAATCACTATGGATTTTTTGGCGAATGATTTCTCTTTGAGAGCGAGTAAATGATATTGAGTGAGAAAGATGTAAACTGCTTTCTCCAATACCCTTTCACGGTCCATAATGATTTGTAATGCCAGAGACTAGTCTCCTGTGCGCCAGTTATTGAACATTTTATGTTACTACTTGAACTCCTTGTTTCTTTATTAGGTTTGTTCGACGTGGCCAGACCTAGTGCGCCCTAGTGCGCACTGAGAAGTGTCAGTGAATTTTCGTGGCTGCCAAAAAACCCTAGGAAACCCCAGAAATTTTGATTCACGTCGAACACGAAAAATGCAACCCTGAAACCTGTCACTAAAACAATTTAGTAATATGCAGATTTAACACCACAAATAACATTAATTTTGTTTAATTAATGATTGTAATGTTGAAAAACACATTTCTTTTAACATTTACTAGTGCTGCACAAGTCAATAATTCACCAAAACATGATTTCACACAAATGACAGCTACGATTGACAGCAAAATCCAGCACTGAACTCTTGCCCTGACTGAATAGCTAGGGTCAGCTCAGTGCTCAACTAGGGCGCCCCAGTGCTCACCTCGAACACAGGTTTTCAGTGTCAGTGCGAACTCAGTGCTATATCGAACGCCATAGGGCTAATCCAGTGCGCACTAGTGCGCCCTAGGGTCCACGTCGAACAAACCTTTTATGTTCTGTAGTGAATTAAATTTCGAAAACTAATTTGCTCGCATCTCTGACTTTGTGACTTTCACATTGTTCGAAATTTGTATTAGATATTATTTGTCAACCCAAGCCGATTATTGGTAACGAGAAGAGCTGCAAAAAGTATAAATCCTTGGGGCACTGCTACAGGTACGCTAAAGAAATCCGATGGTGTACCATTTGTTAGAACTTTAATCGATCTAAAAACTTAATAAAATATTTACCATCTACGACAAATGACATAGGCAATAGGGTGATTATCTCGACGTCTGTTTAGGTGCACACAATAGAGATTTGATCAAATTTTCCATTTTTAAACACATTTGCTTAATAATATTCTAAAATGTTTTATTTTCTTCCAGCATCAATGGGATTACTGAGTGAAGGAAGTCCACTTTCATGGGAGGAAACCAAGAAGCTGGCCGATCACGTTCGTGAACATGGCATTGAACAGTTTATAAATTTATATCACAGATTGAAAGACCGCCAAGGTGACGTTCTAAAATGGGGTGATGAGGTTTGTTTCTATGCAAATTCACAAAAGAAATGAAAATGCTAAAGTTAATTAATCTTTTAGGTCGAATACATAATTGTTAAATTTGACGATGAGAACAAAGTCGCCAGAGTTTCGCTTCGAGCTCCAGAACTGCTCGGGAAATTAAATGAAAAAGAACTTGCAGATCCTGATGGTGTTAAATCCCTCTGGCGACCAGAATACGGTGCATACATGATTGAAGGAACTCCTGGCAAACCTTTTGGCGGCTTGATGGCTCATTTCAATTTAGTTGAAGCAAATATGAGAAACAGGCGCGAAGAAGTCACCGAGCTGCTGAAGGAAGACGAGTGCGTTATGTCGATCACAAATTTTCCACGCCTCGGGTGTCCCTCATTTACAGATCCGGTCTACAGGCCAAATCCGGAGGACGTCGAAGGTTCTGCACGGTCATTGTATTTCCCAGATGAAGCTATATTTCCAGGCCATCCTCGTTTTAAGACGCTCACACGCAATATACGCATGCGGAGGGGAGAAAAGGTAGCTATTAAGCTAAACGTATTCAAAGATGAAAAAACAAAAATTCCAGTCGCTGGTAGCCCGGTTGGCGAGCCAAACGTAGTACACTTAGATGCCATGGGCTTTGGTATGGGCTGCTGCTGCCTACAGGTGACCTTTCAAGCGTGTAACATTGTCGAAGCGAGGACGTTGTATGATCAGTTGGCACCACTGTGCCCTATTATGTTGGCGCTGACTGCTGCTTCACCTATATATAGAGGATATCTTACAGAATCCGATTGCCGTTGGAATGTGATAAGTGCGTCCGTCGATTGTCGGACTGAGGAGGAACGCGGCCTGAAGCCGCTGCAGGAAAACAAATTCAGAATCCTTAAGTCTCGATATGATTCCATTGATTCGTTCCTATCACCTGAAGGTGGAAGGTAAGTCGTTACCATCGCCTACCATTGACTTGTACACTTACCGATTCCCCTTTACAGATACAACGATGTGCCTTTAGTGTATGACAAAAATGTCTATCAACGTTTGCGTGATGGAGGAATTGATCATCTGCTGGCAGAACACATTGCACATCTCTTCATTCGTGATACGGTGTCACTGTTCAGTGAGAAGGTTCATCAGAACGACGAGGAAGACACAGACCACTTCGAGAACATTCAATCGACCAATTGGCAGACAATGCGCTTCAAGCCACCACCACCAAATTCACCAATTGGTTGGCGGGTTGAATTCCGACCGTGTGAAGCCCAGATGACAGACTTTGAAAATGCAGCACTTGTTTGTTTTGTTGTCCTTCTGACCAGAGTGATTTTGTCCTATCAGTTGGACTTTCTTATCCCCATAAGCAAGGTCGATGAAAACATGCAGACAGCCCAAAAGCGCGATGCTTGCCGCAAAGAAAAGTTCTGGTTCCGCAAATCGATACAGAAGACAAAGCCATGTAGTGAACAAGTCAATGGCAATGGTTGTTGTTCCGACGAGTATGACCTTATGTCTATCGACGAAATTTTCAACGGAAAGGTATGTAAAATAGTCAGTCGCCAAGGGGCATTCACGTATAACTCCTTTATTTACAGACAGATGGCTTTCCTGGTCTAATTCCTCTAATCAAGAGTTACCTGCAATCAATGGAAGTCGACGCCGACACCCATTGTACCATTGAGCAGTACTTACGCTTGATACAGCGACGAGCATCCGGTGAATACACAACAACTGCCACATGGATGAGGGACGAAGTCCTTCATCATCCGGAGTACAAGTAAGCTTATTCTAGTAACCTACCCTATACACAAGCTAATTTTACATTCCCTCATTTAGACAAGATTCTGTAGTGAGTGAACGCATCAGTTATGACCTTTTGAAGAAAATCCAGCAAATTCAACAGGGAAAACTCCTAGTGCCATCACTCCTAGGACACGGCAATAATTCCAAAACGAAAGATTCCATTCCGCAGGCCCTGCAGAAGCATTTAGAAAAGAGCCATTGTGATAAATGACCAGTAACGATGGCATCATCATCATTATAACGACTTTCGGATCACCGTCGTATTCACGAGAGTTATACAACAACAATAACTACAACTTAATGGATTTGCACAGAGAAATGGAAATGGGAGCTCTAAAAGGAGCTATTAGCTATCAGCGAGCGTGCTAGTGCATTAACACTTTAAGCTTGTGTGTAGAGATGTGATTGATTTGAGGTGTGGAAATTCTGTTGAGCAGAATTTCAAAAAGATGATGCATTCGATGATTTCGTAACTGTTTTGTATTTGGTTAAATCTGTTTAAGGAAGTATATTTCACAAGTTATATACACAATATTATATTAAACAAAAACGAATAGAGCTCCATAGCTGCAATGAAAAGATTTGTTTATTTATTTGAAGGAAAGTTGCTACTCATTTATGCGATCAATATCCGTTCAGTATAGAACGGAGTATAGGAAACGGATTGTTAATTTTATAGTGTGCAGCTGACAGGTTGTAGTACAGTCTACTACTTCTTGACGCTAAATTAAGACTGCAATTGTAAAAGGCAACGTATTCGGCAGTGAATTTCCATCGATTGTGTACACTGATGTAATCGGCTTCCACTATAATTAATAACAAAAAAGCTGGATCGAGCTATAGTCTGTTTTCGTCAGCACTCGATTGGAATTATTGTTAAGTTGATCTCAGGGTCTGGATTTAGTACGAATTTTTGACAGAAGCGCGGGTGTGAACACAATAATTTTGCAAGACAGGGGACTGAATATACCCTGAAATACGAAACTACATAATCTAGGCGTCTTACAAACATGCGACTTGTCTACATGTAGTGATCAGTATTCTACTTGTAACAGCCTCACTGAAATGCGTTACAGTTGTAGAAATATATGTTTACAATAAGTACATAAGTGTTACAGGCATCAGGTATGGTTATTCGAAAGCATGTTTACAGATTTGCATATTATCATCTTTACATCCAGCAGAAGGTAGTCAATTTAAAACTACCGAGGTTATAAGGTGCCGTCACCCTATATGTGGCACTATACTGTTTGTTTGACTTTCCGCCACAGATATGGGCCAATGCATATCCGCCTTCTTTGTGGCTATTAAAATGCTATTTCCTATTTAGGTGGTTTGTTGTTTTGCACTACACCCCAACCTCTACTATTGCGGTGGTTAGCTTTAAGGAACTCAAGCCTAAAGTGGGAACCCACCAACAAAAAAGGAGAAGAATACAGAGACATATAATACAAGGTCTTGTAACAACAAAATTCGTTGCAGTATTGTATTCAAAAATTGCTGGCCTATTTTCATAGAGGATTCCGATTTAGAAAGAATGAAGTAGAAAGTAGGGCTATATCCAAAATCCATTACGAAATAAGACAATTAAAAATTCACTTTAAGCCATCTCTTGATTCATCAATCTCTATTTGGACAATATAACAAATACAATGAATTTCAGGAAATCTGTAGAACAACACACATTCTTCTGTTGCAATATCATTCACTTCCTAATGACAACCTCCGCGCAGGCTGCCTGTGCTGTAGGGTATTTATATTGAAATCCCAGTTCCAGTGTTCGTTTTGGTTCCACTTTGGCACCGTTCAACAGTAACGCTGACCTATCTTTGCCAAACAGCAGGTTAACCACAAATTCTGGAACGGCAAAAAACGAGGGTCTACGGAGGGCAGCACCAAATGTCTAGAAAACAAAATCACCATCAGTTATTATATCACAATAATGCATGTACAATAACGTATAGGTACCTTACAAAACTCCTCGCTGGTGCATATGTCTGGTGCAACACCATTAATCGCTCCACTTACTTTTGCATTTTCAATGGAATACTGTATTAGACGGCAGAGATCTTCGATATGGATCCAAGGCAAAGGTTGTTTTCCACTGCCCATGGGCCCACCCAAACCCAATTGAAATGGCAACATTATCGATTGTATCATACCACCCTCGCGGCCAATAACAACTCCTGTTCTGATTTTCACAGAACGGCAATTCACGTCAGATGGTATTGTTGCGGCTTTTTCCCACTCAAGACACAAGCGCGACATAAAATCGTAACCCTCAACGGGATCGTTCTCTGAATATACCTGACCATCTGTCTTATAGTGACTCACTCCAGAGATGTTGACAAATGCCTTAACTTCTGGTGAAGCCCGTATCGCCTTGACGAGGGCCGCACTTGAATTAATTCTCGAGTTCCAAACATTCTGTTTAAAGCTAAGCACATAGTGTACTTAAGTTGTGAAATTTAAGGCGAACATTTGCATTTGCTTACCCAGGAGTCCATCTACGAGAAGGATCGAGAACATTTTGACCAGCCAAATTGACAACGGCGGTTACACCGTTTGGTATACCATTCTTCTCCAACTCGTGCCAGGTAATCCGTTTCAAACCCGGCATTCGTGATACCACAGTAACATTGTACCCGTTCTGTACAAGGTGTTTGTTCAGGCGATTGCCAATAAAGCCAGTTCCACCGCCTTATTATTCGGAAAGCAATTAAAAGAGTAGTTTGTTATATAATAGAAATTCAATTACCAACGAGTACATGCTTCGCGAGCATATTTTTGTTTTATTTTACTGCAGTCAGTATCAGTATGAAGAAATAGTATAGAATAGAGTGAATTTTGTATAGCAAGTGTATTTTGTTTTTTTTTTTTTTTTTTTTGTTTTAATGACATTTGGCATCAGCTGTTATGGTTATGAGATGACATTTCGACGGATTTTAAAAGTGTATAACAACGTATAACAGTTTCTTTAATAAACGGAAGCGGAAAGCGATACCATTTGTTTAATTTCCGATTGAAAATTTGTGAAAATGAAAGTAATTTCATAAATTAATAATACGATTCATTAAGAATCCATTCTAAAATCAAAAATACTTGGGTATGTAGGTTCGCCTGCGTATTTTAAAGGATAGCTATATCGGCGGTGAACGAAATCTTCTTCCGTGGAGCTCAAAGCGAAAGAAACGAGATTTTCTTCGTTTGCTGGTTAGTTCTTTCTATTGCGAAGTATTTCGTAAACTTTGGGTGGATTCTTGACTAGATTTGTCGATTAGAAAAATTGCGTTTATGAAAGAAAGTTATTTGGTCTGCATTTGTAGCTCTCGTCTGCCTATCTTTTGCGTAGGTACAGATACGCAATTTGAAATGTTTGAATGCCTAATCATTCATCGTACGTGCATAGCAACAGGTGGGTCTAATTACCGCATCCGTGAGCGAGCAATACGTCACTGAATTATGCCGATTTTACATGCAAAACAAATCCCATCATTAAGAAATGAAAAAAAGGGGTAAAGTCAAGTTGTGTGACACAAACTCGGAAGGAATGAGACGTGGAGACAGCTACGTCATGGGTGAATACACAAAACACGCCAAATATCGATGCTCCATCTCGTGTCCTTATTCGACCCGATTATAGGCATATAGAGTCATTACTTGCTTCGTATGAGTATGGCGAATTTTCATGACAGTTTTGCGGGGGAATTGTCAATGTTTTAGAGTATGTCTAGCACTTGTCATCGTTCGTGTAGCATCGACTACCTATTTACTAAAAACAAGTATAACAAAGTATAAACCAAATTTCTCTCAAGTAAGGAACCAACTAGGCTCTTGTTTGTTTGTTAAAATACTTTTGATCTAGGATAAGAATCCTCATTTTAACTACTATCGAAGTTTCACTTAGGCATATGGTCTAGCTTTATAGGCTGACCATTATTTTTTCTGTTACGTAATAAATAAGTTCCATTTTTTGGATATGAACTATTATAATCACATTTATTTCACTACAGTTTACTGATTGTAACAAAATTCTAGGATGAATTTGAAGAATTCGTTGATTAATTAACGTCATGCACATTTTTTGAACGAGAGATTTAGAAATTACAAAGATACTTAGAAACTAAACTTTCCTCGAACTTTGAAAAATCCAAAATTATGCTTATTATGAATAACTGCACCGACACCCATATAGTTCTCCATTAAAATTGGACCCTCCTTAAAATCGCAACTGAAATCAACGCCATCTGGATTTGCATTGGAGAATACTGAGCGAAGAGTTTCGTTAAATGATTCGGCTGAGTAAATGTGACGATTCCGGTCGAAATCTTCCTTTGCTTGATAAGACATATTATCATTACCTATAAGGAAGGTTTTTTTTTTAAAACAACAAATTTGAAACGCGTTTAATAATTTTTCTTACTTTTAGTCAACAAAATGGGATGGTCCTTTACAGTCCTCCATGGTATATCATCAGCGAATGGATTCCATGAGGTTAGTAATGATATTGGTCGACCTCTGTTCCACATTATTCGCAATCCCATTTCACTTCGTCCACTAAAAATGCAAAGATGTTGATTATAAATATATAATTATTTCATATTTTTGACAAGTCGGTTATAGCAATCATTTAAAAATGCCTGTCAGTGGAAGGACCTGACAGTGACTTGGCCGCAAAATAGGTATAGGTTTTGAGGTTAGAGTTGATCATTGAAAGAAAAACTGACAGCTGAGAATAGAAAGAGAATCGAACACATCAGTGAAACGATTGGGTTCCAAAGTAGAGCAAAAAATGCAGCTATATTGCAATAAAAATCGTCGGTTCAAAAAATTTAAAGCTCATAGTTAAACTTTTTGTGAGATGTATAATCGTAGGAAGCATTACATAATCCAGCTTAAGTCAACATTGAAATTGTATGGCGAAGTCCCATGAACGTCGTCGTCCAGCGAGTCAGTTAGGTTTTGAATGAGTGGAAATGAGAAAGGTGGATGGTATAGGTATAGAAAATTCACCGAAAATCCACTTTCAGAATTAATGCTGGTAAATAACCCTTCTTAAATATTTAACATCAGATAAGGTACTTACACTGGTTTAAAACATGAAAAGTCAAAACGGTTAGCAACTGTCAATGGATTTGGGGCAGCCCTCGCTGGTGATTCCTTTCGTGTTGTCTGCTTGCTCTGGCAGAATAACTTGCCACATATTAGAGATGTTAGACCGTTGGCGATGCCTTCAATTCGTCTAAAAGATCAATAACTCATGTGCCTTCAACTATAATTTGAATGACACCTACTAATATACTTACGGAACTAATGACGTTTGAGGATAAGTTAATTTTCCCTGTAGAATGGTATCGATTTCATTCAGCCTCACCTTGTTTGACTGTAGAATTTTCAATGCAATGAAATCATATTTAACATCTACGAGTGTTTTTGAAGTCAAAATGAAAACTCGTTCCCTTTCATGATCCCAATGGCTTATACTAAAATGAAATCAACCCCTCAGTATATTTGTTTCGAATTATTTTCCTAACAGCTATACTTACTCGGTTAGAAGCCAGCTTCCAACAATATTTGTATCATTTGTTGGCCGCAGTAATACATTTACACAGTCTGCGACAGCTTTTTCGAATTGACCTGGTCTAAAGCAAAAATACTCATCTGTTATCGGTCCATTTTCTGTTTTAGGCGCACCCACGCTACCCGGTCCACACATAAAGGTACCATCGTCTATGGGAGTACCTAACCAAGGGGGGTTATCCTTAAATTTGATAGGTCCTTAGGAGAAAATTTCATACCTGTACTACTTTTAATCTCTTTGTATGCACTGGCAACATGAATTGGCGATGTCACATCTGACCCGGTTAGAATTGCACTTTTTTCCATGTCTGATATGTTGCTTCTGTGGCGTAGTAGATTTTGGGTTGCTTCCTCATCGGAAATTGTTAGTGTTGCACCCGAAAAATTATATTGGTCATCCATGTCGTCGTCTCGTAAAAGGAATGAGTTGGATGGATGCATTTAGCAAATGCTTATAGGTTATTTTATTTGTCAAATATTATTTCAGTCAGATTTATTAAAAATATTTTTCTATGTTGGTTTTCCTGTTACACTTCTATTGACGGGTAAACCCAAAACTGGTAGCAGAAACACCGTTTTAATGCGCATGGCAATAAAAATAAAACTTTACCTCGGCGGGCCGCGAGGTAAAAGCTTTTCAACTTTGTTTACATCCCCCAGATGATTTGTTGTCACAAATTTGCATAAATATGTTGTTAGTGCTAGTTAAACTGTACAGCCTGTGGTAACAACTCTAGACTGGTAGTGGATTTACTTCATTTACCAAATATTTTCCTTAATCTGGTGATTCACCGCAGCATGGTCATGGGGATTGCCACAGCGATTTGGTGTCGTTTGTGTTTATGAATGTATTTAATTTATTTAAAAATAATGATGCAATACAATGTAATAACTATAAGTAAGCACTTGTAGGTTTAGGTTAGGTTATGCTCGTTCGGCAGGCCATAGTAAGTGCAGACACACTTAGGCCACATGATCAAATTATCTCAAAAACATTCGTTGGAGCTTAACGGACATTAATAGAAGTATAATAAATGATTCCTGGAACATCTGGTGATTAGGATTCGACAATGTTAACATCAACATCTGCGAGTAGGTCTAGGTACAAGAAAAGAAGCCTCACATCCTAGCCTTAGCCGAGACACAAACAATTTCATCCAATAACTCGTCAGCGGTGCTTTTATCTTAGATTTTTTGTTTTAAATTTATAAATTATTTTTATTCATTCAGTTTATGTACAAATGGGCTTAAAACTAGACTAATAACTAAAATAGACTCTAGACAATGCTAGACCTAGAGGCTAATGTGGTTTTCCATTGGGACAAAAAATTAATCTTTTTTTGATCTAAATCACTTTTCATGTTCCATTGGGCAATTTTTTGATCCTGATCACTTTTTGCAGATCAAGATATTTTTCGAGATTTACACATAGGGTAAACGCACTAGTATCCGGACACTTAACGTGTCTCTTAACTTTGAATTCGACTCATTTTCTTGCTATAAACGCTACCTTAGATAATTATATTTTTTTTAAGAGTGTAGACATTTCTTAATAATATAGCGCCCACATAATTTGCAAATATAACATTGTTAAAATTACTAAAATAAAAATTCAAAAAAGTTCGATTTTCACTAGTATCCGGACGGCAAAATTTTGTTTCCGGACGCTTTTATTTTAGTATCCGGACGCGAAAATTTTGTATGAAGTTTAAGTCGTTTCCGTCTTGATTGAATAAACATTTTTGTTAGTTTTTTGTAAAATACACTTTAATTCATTTTTTTTACTTTAAATATAGATATGGACATTATGTTTATTGTAAAAAAAGGTATTTAAAATATGTAGGTAGTAGTAGATACTAGGAACGTGGGTTGATATAGTACATGGTTGTACACCAATGTTTAAACAAACTTATAGGTTCCATTAATATAATGTAATCGAATGTTTAAACATTAAAACAAATTATTAATTATTACAAAATTAAAAATTAAATTAAAATATGCACTTATTTATTTAGGTATGTATATAATATATAATACATAAAACATAATGGCAGCGATTTCTTGCAGTTCTATTGAAATTTGATCTTGCCGGACGTTTTTCGATGAATTCAGCTCCATTTCGGATTGAATCCTGTTGGCCTCATTAGATCCAGAGACTTTTTCGGTTTCTTGTATAATGTTCCATTTCTGTTTAGAATGTATACTCTAGTGTTCAAGTCTCCTAAACCTCTTGGGGTCCCTCCAAGATCAGAGTCCACTGTTACGATCTGGTGGAGGCTTAGTACAAGCTACAAAAACCAACTTACAATACTAGAACTAAAAACTAAGCCTTATAACTAGGAATTAAAGCTAGGGTTTAGGAGGCTGAGTTTAATGGAGGGAATGCTGCGGTTTAAATCAAAAATGGAAATGTTTGAACTTACGTTCCGTAGCATACCGGAAATTGGTTCGTTGGAGCCGTAGGACGTGCGGTGAGTAGACGAGCAATCGATAGGATCTGATATTAGTCGATGAATGAAGAGAATGTTTGCAGCATCCCTGCGATCCTCAAGGCTTTTCAAGTTAATGAGTTTGAGACGGTTTTGATAGCGAGGCAGAATTAGCGGATCATTCCAAGAAAAACGTCTTTGCATGTTTTCCATTCTTCTTACATGAACTTGCTGAAAGGGTTACCACGTTTGGCTGGCGTATTCGAGGAGGACAAAAGTGGTGTAGAAAGATCTGGTCACGTAGGGGTCGGAGCACCGTTTAATGAATCCATGTGATGAATTGGCTTTACGAATTATCTCATAAATAAACGAACGTTAATTAAGCTCGCGGTCGTACAAGGTCACGAAGAGACTGTACGATGGATATAGGTTGATCATTAAGAAGGTATAGACGGGGAGGGAACTAGTTGTACTTACGTGATAAGGTGATAGATTGGCATTTGGGAATATTGAGCTTTAGGCAGTCTTTGAAACACCAGATAGAAAAACTATCTAGATCTTGTTACAGCAAACAGGGGTCTTGTGATGAAGATATGGGCTTGAAAAATTTGGTATCGTCGGCATAGAGATAGATAGAGGATTGTTTAATGACCCTTTTAAGATCGTTTATAGTTAAGATGAAGAGAAGTGGACCTAGGTGGCTGCCTTGCGGTACACCAGAGGTTGCCAGGAAAGGGGGGATATGACGGACCTGAAGCGAACACTATATACATATTCATTTGCAGCTTTCCTGTGCTATGTTGTCTGAATTCATTCCCTCAAAATAATAAAGAAGAAGGAACGTAATATGGATAAAAACCAAAAAAATGTCATACAAAATAGAGTTGTCCGGACACTGAACCTTATTTTTTTAGTATCCGGACAGACATATTCGTACTAAGTAAACCCTGTCCGAATACTGAAAACATAAGAGAAAAACACATTTCTCTTTCTATAAATCATAGAAGATATACCATACTATCATTTAGGAGCATTAACAAGAGAATTTGTCGTTTCCCTCATATTTTTAGTAGCCGGACAGCTTGTCCGGAAACTGAAAATCATCTTCAATTTTGGTTTCAGTGTCCGGACACTAAAAAAACTGCCAAAGATATTAATTAATTTAATATTTTATTTTAAATTGTTTAAATTTATTGTATTTCAAAGAAAACTAATTACTTTCCAATATAATAAGTCAATAAATACTTGTTCAATTAGTTACTTTTTTAAAATGCTCACACTATTTTTTTTTTTACACAAAGCGACAACACAGCCGCACTCTCAGACCCCAGACACTATACCGACGCATAACTCTTAAAGTATGCATTTGATTTACCTGAAACTTTGCATGTATATGTAGGATACATAGGGCATTGTATTTTTTTTATTATCTGAGACTTTATATGAGTGATGTTCCTATTAATCTCAAAAAAAGGGCAGAGTGTCCGGACACTAACACTGTCCGGATACTAGTGCGTTTACCCTACTCTCACTAATACCAATATATTTGAATTTGTTTTCAAAACGAAATTACTAATACTAAAACCCTCTTGAAAGGCAATTATTCAGAACAAACTTTATTTTGGAGCTATTCCAATATTGCGTCATATTATTCTTCTTATTTGCACAGCCGATGTACTGTCAAATAACGCACTAATGCAAAATCGGATCAATCTGCTTTCATGTTCCATTCGCCACGAAAAATCTGAGATCTGAAATAAAAATCGAATGTGCCAAATGGAAAATCACATAACTAATTTTGCGCCATTAAATATGCACGCTGTGTCACAGGCGAGCGTATCCCCGAATGACTGCTGTTTGTCTTCTCGTATTGAACTCGTCGGATTTCGCAGTTACTCACTTCACCTATTCAATTCCCTTTCACTTTCTACTGCTATCGTGGAATCTGCCGGAAACACCTCCTTACCAACATGTTTTTGGAAAGGTAGTTTCACTGACAGGCAAACGGGAGTATTTTATTTCTCTAGCTGCATTCGTCGGAGGTGAAAAGTTTATTTTAAAAGTGATTCAAATATTAAATAAAGTGTTTAATATAATAATGGATACGGGTAGCTCTATTTTTAAAAGTAGAAGAAGAAGAACGAGATGAGCGGGGTTCCCAGAGAAGAATACGAGACAGGTTAAGAGAAGCGGTGAATAATTTCATGGAACTTCCGGCTGAAATGTGTTTTTAGAAAGATTATTTTTTGATTTTAGTAAAGTTCAATATTGCACAGATTTATTACAAATTTTTGGCTTAGTAAAACATTTTTTTATACGTACATTTTCTTAAAAAAAATACTCTCACGACGTGCAACAACCAAAACCAAGCTATGAAATCCGAAATGATTTTGATGCGGGTGAGAAATTTCATTTTGTTGGAGAAAAATTCGATACAACAACCCACAACCCACACGGGGGAACTGTTCACTTTGGGGATTTGACGACACAGAAATATTTTTTCCATGAATACAATTCCCCCGATCGACAGATTCCAAGATAGGGATGCATGTCTTCATGTGCTGGATCTGTGATAGCCTTGATATGATATGGTTTTAGAGGTTCTATTTCTTGCTGAATGAGTTTCTGGATTGCCTGGTCAGTTCTGTCTAAATTGTCCGATTGGAATCATTCCTTCTCTATCACAGAGAAAGCTCGACCTTCTTCATTATCGTTGGTGAGATGGTGAGCCGTATATGGGACAACCGTAGGTTATTACTTATTAGTTATTACTGGGCCCTACTCTCTATTTCGTTCCGAAAGTCAATCCTATTCGAAACTGCTTTTCGTTCCGGTTTTGAATTCGAACTCTGTTATAATTTCGATTTTCCGTATATCAATGCCTTCGACATCTGAATATTTCATTGCGCTTTCGAAATACAGAGGTACCAGAGTTGGGCCCCTGGGTCTGATAAACTGCTGGTATACTATAGTAATTTTGTCTTCGGGTTTAGCCCGTTTCGCGTCTTAAGCAGTGGATGTACCAAATGGATAGCGAAATTTGCCTTTCTAAGGGTAACACCAGCATGTGGATTGAACTTGAACCTCTCGGTGAAGTTGATGCATAGATTAGATACCTAGTAGTTGTCTTCACCAAAACCCTCCGTACTGTCTAAAGGCCTAATCTTGATGTTGCTACAACGATTGGAGAAAGCACAGCTATGACCGGCGCCCGAAAGCGGTTAAGTTTCAGTCTTACGGCTGGTTACCTTTGAATAATTAGCATATTTATATGGATGGATTTTTTGCTCCTTGCTGTCATTCTTGGTTTCTAGCCATCTATAGGTTCTATAGGTACTTCCATGGTAGATGTTCCGAGGAACTCAAAGACATTATCCCTCGAAATGCAACTTTTGGGCGCCCCACAAGACAGGCTGCTAATGCTCATGACCATACAGTACACTTGACAACCGCGAGGACATCAACTTTCCAAAACTCTTTCTGTTACAGGACAAGCAAACTTTGGAACTTGCTTCCTGGGGATATGGTGGTTTCCTGAACGCCGCTGTTCTATGCAATCCGCATGTTTAGTGGAATCCATTCAAACAGGTGGATACATTTAAATATCTCAGGATCTCAATTAGGTCAGAAGGAATGTTGAGTTTTCGTATATAGGATTGTTTGAGCTGGGTACATTTTGGAATATCTAGAAATTCGCGTCCAACCTGAGTTGTCGGTGTTCAATTCGGTGTTTGTTCAAAATCTTACCTATGTTGATGAGATTTGGGTACTTCCCCAGAGAATTATACTACAGATACAAGCTTTCAAAATGACATATTCCTTCGTTATATTGTTGGTGTTATTCGAAAAGGTAGAATAAGGACTATAGTAGATTACATGGTGAGCTTATTGTCGACCTGTCCTAACACATATTCTAAGTCGTGCTATGGAATCCGCACCATTAGGTAGTCATCCTCTAGTCTCTCTAGGTTTAGTCGGCTAGATCAAGTGTTCCAAATCTCTAATCTATGTAAGTAAGTATATGGACATGATTTCCACTCCATGGCGGAAAATTGAGAGTTATTGAGGCTCCACTTAAGCGCCATTTAAATACAATCCTTGTAATTGTTTCTCTAGGGCACTTTGCCATCTAGCTTTGCCACTGTTAAGGACACAAACATGCCAAAAATTAGCACCGTGTTGAGGCCAATATAGCCATCGTTTAATATCTAGCTTATCTTTTGTTATGCCCGATCTGATATGTATCATATTCCTATATGAAGAAGACCGTCAAGAAATGCAACGATGAGAACTAGTGAATATAGCATATAATGTATTCCGAGAAAATATTTTCACATAAATTACAATATTCTATTGCAATTCGTGACAATTTAAATCAATTTACGGAAACATCACGTACGAGTACATTATGTACACATATCTACTAGTTTCACAGTAACAAAATATAAGCTAATTGCTTAGGTACTGTAAGTTATGGGCAACCCTGTTGATTGGATACCCATGTATAATTGTTGTATCTACGTACCGACTCATATACCTACAAATGAAAGTGAATTCAAACTTGCATTTGCGCACGCTTCTTCAAAAATGACGTTTTCAACTACTTATACTATAAATAATAGAAATTTTTGTATCTGTAAAATACACAAAAACACAATAAACATGATTCATGCGAGAATTCTCTGACCGATAGAGCTGACAGCTGAGTTCATAAGTTGATAAGACAATCAATCTTCATAAGTACGATCTTCTATTTAGCATCTCTGTCAAGATGTGTAAATCAAATTCACAACAAAACATTCCATCTACATATAGTTATGTAGATAACAACACTATCTATTGATTTAGGCTGATGGATAGATACATTTATATCGATAAGGGTTCGGATCGGATCGTGAACATTTTGGAACTGAGCGCGAGAGTACCTAACCGATCGAGAGGAGAACACAACACTTTGTTATCGCAAATGCATTCGATTCGAATTTGACTACATATTTGCACTCTCAGCGCCTGATACGGAATACGAATGATATCACTCAGAAGTCAGAAATAAAAACAAAATCCCAATTCAAGTGCTACAACGCAGACGTGCTTCGCTTTCAGTCGCTCTACAATGAAAGATCGTCGCCCATAATAATTATAGAATGGACTTGGACGCGATTCTCTCTGTCGTTAGTCTTGCTGCCTCTTTTCACGCGATTAGTACGATCTTTTTGAAAAAAAATTCACTCGGTCCATTGTTTACATAAAGTCGAAAACAATTCGTGACAATACCTAGTTGAGATTTTTGTGGATCATAGTTATGCACTGGATATACTTCCATCAGCCCGTAGTTCCTCAGGAGGTGGAGGAGGTTTGTTTCTGATTTTCGAAAAGTGATTTACTTATAGGTACAAAGTGTCTGTTGTGTGTTCTTTGTGTTTGCAAACAAAAAAAAAAAAACCAAAGAAAAATGGTTTTGCCATCAGCTTTGAACTATTTTAATTGGTCGCTTCCTAATAATTGGAGTGCATTTCAGGAAACCTCCACAGTCCGGGATTCCAACAGTTCTGACGTTTCTTACAACATAACAAATCGACCGAAACGTAAGTATCTAAATAGTTAATACTGAAACCGACCGCCCGCCCACTCACTTTCGATTAAAAAAAAAATTACACACTTGCGGGTTTTTTTTTTTTTTTTCAAACAGAAAAAAAGCTTTTTCTACAAATAGCTCATATCTCTTGCAGGTTTTCCGAAGGCATTCTCCCCGTATAAACTGAACAACGAAGATTTCGCGGAACTGGCACCACTGCTGCCGTTTGTTGTGATATTGACAATTCTGTTCATCTTACTGTTGATAATTGGTTTTCGTCGGTGGCCGGGACTTATGGCGGGAATTGTTGCCGGCTGTTTGACATCAGCGAGTATCTATTTAATTATGAGTGCAATTGCTGGTGATATTCCATTGTATGAATAGGAGTCAATAATATTGGCCAGAGCCTCGGTGGCGCAGTAGGCAGCGCGTAAGTCTCATAATCTTAAGGTCGTGAGTTCGAGCCTCACCCGGGGCATCGATTTTTTTGTTTCTTAAAGTGCACTACATGGTTGGTTATGTTATGTGTAAGATCTAGAAATAATGTCCTAAAACTAGAGAAATAAGGTTTTATGCTATTAAGTAAAATCTTAGCTTATTTTATTTCATGACGCCAAAGGTTTCACAAAGAAGAATGATTGTAATATTCATTAATAAAAATAATTTCATGTAATTTATAAAAAAAAAAGATCATTTATATATGTATATAGATAATATTTACATATTTTAATTGTTTTGCGTGTTCCTATGCCCGCAAATACACACCACCATTTATTTGTAGATTTTATCTTATAGATAAATAGGTAGATATATCTAGGCATGCACTTTTTTTATCAGTAAACTTAGGGCGTGCTCTTTACTTAATGAACACTTCAAGGTTTAACACTTGTAAAAATACTGCCTGAGACTGTGTATAGACTTTTTAATTCAGCCGATCGGCCACAGCAGGTCCTTTGCTTATGCGATGCCCCAAAAATAAAACTCACACAACCAAATGTAGCTAAGGCTAGATCTATATGGACCCAGATTTGTTTATTTTTTAAAATGAGTTTAGTTTAAATCAACATTGCATTGACAGACTTTTTTTCTTTCTCAAAATCTTTTTTTTTTTTCTCAAAAATATCGGGGAATTTTGTAATAGATTGAGAAATTTACCTTCGAAAGTTTTAAAAGATTATTAAGATTTTTTCCAACATTTTGTTAACGATTTTATGAATAGGGTTACCATACGTCCCCCTTTTTCATACCAAAATGTTGTTTGTCCCCCCTAATACAAACCATTGTCCCTCTTATTAAGTCAATATTCAATAAAAGAAAACATTCAATTGAAAACTTTCAAAATACTTTTTTTTAATATTTTAAACAAGATTCTCTGTGAACACACCCATTTAAAGTGAAAAAAAAAGAAAAACTTACTGAACCCAAAGAAAATGTTCATAAAATCAGTGTTGGGAAAAAGTTTCGAGTAGTTTTTTGACTCTGGTGTTCAAAAATTAAAAAGAAAATGTTGTCCTCCTTTTTGAGCACTTGTTCCCCCTAGAAAACTCAGGATGTTCCCCTTTTTGTATTTTTAATCTGGTAACCCTGGCGCAGTAGCGCAGTGGTTAGTGTGCTGGACTACTGTGCGAGGGATCCCAAGTTCGATCCCCGGAAAAACACAAATTACATCTTAAGGTTTTTTCTACTGCGCCACCTCTCGCGAACGTCTGACAAACATCCGAGAGTATGACTGTCCTGAAAAAGCTTTTCAATTCAGCCGTTCGGACTCGGCATAAAATTGTAGGTCCCTTCCATTCGTTCCAAAAATAGAAACTCACACAAAACGAATGGTTGCGAGAAGCTAGGCCTTGGGTGTCTACCGGCTGTTGCGCGGTTAACCCTATTTATGAAGCCAGGGGTCTAGTAAAGGCAAACACCTATTTATACAGGAACCAACTGAGGCTGTTCTCCTTTAACTTCGAAACCAAGCACTTCAAGCTTGAAGCTATTAACTAAGCTCAATAAAAAGGTTCATCTCATCAAATTTAAACTATGTAGCATTAGTAGTTCTCAAAATACAGGGCTTTAAAAATCACAAAAACCGTAACTTACTCACTTATTAATCACCCCTATTCCAGTTGGCGTCTGTCGTATACGCTGTTCGGATTATTTATTTTTTTAACTTTTGTTTATCAATTTTATTTCCATTTCTTTGTGTTCACCATCATTTCAATTCGTTTGTCTCAAAAAAGTAAAAACACCGACTAAAAACGAAGTGAAATACTAGTCGTTTACGACAAACGCCAACGGGAATAGGGGTGAATGATTATCATCAAAATTATGAAGCAGTTAATGTTCCTACCATCCTAGAATTGTGAAATTCGGCACAATGGTCGATCAAGTGTCGAAAACTTCAGATTTTCCATTCCAGGGGGCGGGCGTGGTACACAGTGGTGGCAGTGTACAGGGGGTTCGCAATCTTTCCCATACTGCAACTCCCTATACAGGTTATAATATTTTTGCGACGCCCTTCTAAACACAACGGAACAAAGCACAGATATGTGAATAGAATTTGAGCTTACTGAAGATTCACTTAGTGTTTTTCAATAAGGATGGGTTGACGTTGAAATGGAATAAAACAAGCTGTGCGCGAGGTATTAACGAAAGCCTTTTTTTATTTGAAAGGCCCATATGTATAATGTATATGCCATTATAGAATGGAATAAAACACCATGTCCAAATGTCCGTCGCAGCTTCTCACGTTGTCAGAGATCTGAGTGGTTCAATCTGCCGCATAGATCCGTTTGAATTTGAGCGATGGCATTGGTTATGTTGGATTTAAGGACATCAGTCGAGTGTGGTTTATTTGCATTGAGCTGCGACTTCAGGCAACCCCACAAGAAAAAGTCTATCGGAGTTAAATCGCACGATCTTGGTGGCCAACTCACGTCACCTCTGCTAGAGATAACCATAACCTCAAATCGTTTATGCATGATGCACAATGACCACCATGGCGTCTGCTTTGTGACACGTAGCCACGTCTTGCTGGAACCACATGTCGTCTACCTCCATATCTTTCAATTTGGGCAAAAATAAATCGGTTAGCATCGTTCTGTAACGCTCGCCGTTGATGGTAATGGCCTTTACCAACGTCATTTTCAAGAAATAGTACGGAGCAATGACCCCACCGTCGCCGGTCTAAAAATCCGCACCAAACAGCTTTTTTGGATGCATTGCCACCTCGTGTGGGCTGGCGTCATCCCATATACGGCAATTTGGCTTGTTAACATAGCCATTCATTCAAAAATGTGCCTCGTCGCAAAAGATAATTTTTCTATGGCCATCATTATCATTAACTTTGAACTACTGTTGCATCAGTTGCATCTTGAACGGGTATAGAGGCCCAAGTCCTGACGCAAAGTTCGCCAAGTTGAAGTCTACAAAATGTCGACTTTTTGTGCACGGCAAAACACAATGGCCAACATTGACCCGACCCGATATTTTTTCAAATCGAGCTCAAAGCTAATGGAACAGGTGTGTACAGGCGACCTGTGCGTACCGAGGTAAAAGAGGGAGTGCCACAAGGGTGAATTATAGTGTCCTCGTAAACCGATTTAGTAGAATGCAAGAATAAGATAAAAGAAGAGAGCGGGTAACTTCATGGCTAAAGATGAACAAACTGAAAAGAAATGAACAGAAGACGAAACTAATGGAAATTAACATAAATATCTACTAGGTTCCAGAAATCGAGTGAAATCGAAATTGCAAATCGAGTGAATTCGTTTTCAGTGTTCTGCATTTCGAGCGATTCGGAAACTCCGAAATTTTTTCGAAATCACAATTTCACTTTTTCTCAATTCAGAAAATTTTGAAATCGAAATCGAATACAGTGAAATGTAGAACACAAAAATTCATTTCCGATTTCATTTCGAGTGAAAGTAAAATGTGGAGCCTAGCAGTATGTACCTACTGAAATAGGCATCGCAATAAATGATAAAATAGTGAAACATCATCGATAAAGATCTCAAAATGACTGAGCAATGAGCATGTTGAATATGTTTGCAAAAAAATACGGAAGAAAATTCGATTTTATGGATCAGAAAAAGAATTGATTATAGGCGTATTTTTTTGAGAATCTATAGCTAGCTCACTTTTACTTTTACATGCTGTTATACTCGATTTACTGGACATTGGCACCTGGGGTGCCAATTTCCGATTCCCAGTGTGAATTTCGGAAATTGGCACCAGGTGCCAATGTCCTACCTAACATAGCAAATTGGCACCGGTGCCAATTTCCGGAATCCTCACTGGAAATCGGAAATTGGCACCCCCAATTTTTAAGCACATCAAAATTAATTTGCGCGCGCAAATTAATTTTGATGTGCTTAAAAACCATCCCTGTTGAAATACCTAATATTTTTTATTCACTATTGGATCCGCCACCAGTCCAGTATCGGTATCTTTACATACGAACAAAACAAAAAAAGCTCATGAAAATCGACCCAGCGGTTATCGAGATATAACATCATCGAGTTTTTTTGTAAAGGAGGTATAAGATTTTGAATGTTTATTTTTGTAAGGGAGGTGTCACGCCCCTTTGTCCAATTTTGACCAATCTTCCACTACGGTCAATACCTAAGATTATCTGTAAGTTTGAGCTCAATCGATTCGGTGGTTTTCGAGATATGTATCAAATTTTGAATGTTTTTTTGTATGGGCGTTGCCACGCCCCTTTGTCAGAATTTGACCAATCTCCACAGGAGCACTATACAGAAAATACCTAAGATTATATGTATGTTTGAGCTCAATCGATTCGGTGGTTTTCGAGATATACGATTTTGAAAGTTTTCTTTTTGTAAAGGAGGTGCCACGCTCCTTTGTCCAACTTTGACCCATCTTCACAGGAGCACTCTAGGGACAATACGTAAGATTATCTGTAAGTCTGAGTTCAATCGATTTGGTGGTTTTCGAGATATAAGATTTTGAATGTTTTTTTTTGTAAGGGAGGTGCCACGCCCCTTTGACCAATCTTCACAGGAGCACTCTACGGCAAATACCTAAAACTATCTGTATTTGTGGTAACTTGAAATTTTTTTTTGATATTTGTTGAAAAAAGTTCAGAAAATTTTTTTAGGTGCCAATTTCCGAAATCCTAGTGGAAAATCGGAAATTGGCACCCGGTGCCAATGTGCTAAGTAATAATGGTTTTGTTATACTCACTTCCCAAAAAAATACGTCTTATATAACATCTGTTTCAGTAATACAATAGTGACTTGAAGATTCCCAGCTCACAGGATTTCTGAAAGGATGACTTGTGGATTGCCAGACTACCGCAAGATGGACATGTAAATTCCGAAATGAGGACTTGTTATTTTAATGAAAACAACAAATTTTCTTATCTTGTCTAATAATAAAATAATTTAATTTAATTCTTTTAACTTGTCTTTTACATTAGGAATTCAACTTAGTAACTAATTCTAATAGAAATGTTTCTCTGACTTATAGCTAATTTGGCTTGTTTTTGCTTTTCTTTGGAAGAAAATATAGAATTCTTTGATAACACAACAACTGAATGGCACTTGCATTCTTTACCGTTATTTCAACATAATATTCGAGCAATGACTATACATATACAATAATTGTATCTTTTTTTTCTCGACAAATTAGTCCTGTCCTTGGGTAATAAAAAATAAAAATGTAGATACGATTGCTTATGTAGTGTAGGTGCACAATCACACTTTGTACGACTCAGACAGAGTTCGGTTGGCATAGTTGATTAATACTATTGTCCTTTTGAACTCCATGGAATAGAGGAGTGCTACGCAGCGCTCCAGAAGGATCTCGTGAATTTTTACTCGGTTGATACGATTTGCTTGGCATCGGCGATAGTGGTTCTCCCCAGAATTTCAGCAACGCAAACACTTTGAAATAAGCAACTCTGAAATAGAAATACGCGTTAGTAAGTGCATCAAAGATTCGATTAGTGTGTTTACCTGTAATTTCTGTTGCTCGCCGCATAGATAAAAGGATTTATTACACTGGAAGCCCAGGCCATTATCGAGGCGATAATGTGCAGCCACGGATACGAATTGTTATGCTCATCCACAACATTGGCTAGCATAAGTGGCAAGAAACACACTAAGAAGCAGAGGAATATCGTGACCATCATCACGGTCAGTCTGTTGTCTTCGCGGCTTTTTCGCGCCGTGCATATTGATTCTTTTGAAGGCTTTTGGAATGATCTGCAAAGTAAGTATGTATGATTTAGAGATTTGAAAGGATGAACTTTTATCTATAATATTTACCTGTGAGCTTTAAGCTTTTGCTTCTGTCTGCGAACTTTAAAGTAAATGCAAGAGTACGACGCGATAATCACTACACATGGCAGTAAAAATCCGATAAGGAAAAGCATTTTCTTTATTGATTTCCCGTCCTTTTTCAGAATCGTACAGGAGAACGTCGCTTCGTCTAGACCCAATTCGCCCCATATGCCCAAGATTGCTGGTAACTATCATTAGAGGAAGATATAAATTTAGTACTGAAACAGTCGACATTTAGTTTAATGATCTTACCAGCATGAGGAATGAAACACCCCAAATAAAGACTAATTGTAAAACTATGTATAATGGCTTGTAAATTTGGGCGTAGAGCCTGTGGTAAGCGATGAGAATGTATCTAGAAAGATTTAAGTTGTTGAGTTTATTTTACGTCATCATGTTTAGAATGCTTATGTTGTCTTAAATATGTATTTTGATCAAAATCGTTAGAGCGGTTTTTTTTTAAATTATGCTGACAAATGTTACAACTTTGGATTCGAAAAGCACTGTTATTAAACTGTTTGGCTGAAAACTGAGTACGACGTATTCTTCAGAATATAAACATTAGCTAGCAGTTACATTTTCATCCAAATCGAAAATGGCGTTTTCGAGATATGAGCAGTTTTTTAAGTACCATTTTTAGCGATTGGGGTGGAAATCGAAGGTTGCATTCATGGTTGAAAAAACACTGTTTAGCTCAAGACTGAGCAAAAGTTATTACTATGGATTTAAGCATTACCTGCCAGTTACATTTTTATCGTAATTAAAAATGGCGTTTTTGAGATATGAGCAGTTTTTTTAAAGTACTAAATATTATTAGGGATTTGGGTGCATATCAAAGGAGTTTTTTTTAGAGAAAAACTAAGTTTGCTATCAAGTTAAGAATGACGATAGTACATATCTTAAAAATAAGTTTTTGTTAAAATCGTTTGTACCGTTTTCGAGAAAAAGCTAAAAGTGCCATTGCTGGACTTTTTAGCGAAAAACTGGGTATGCAGTCAGCATGGTTACATTAACTCAACTATCAATTTTGGTTCAAATCGTTAGAGTCGTTTTCGAAAAAATCTAAATTGTGTAAAATTTTGTAAAATTTTTATATGGGAGGTACCGGTAATGTTAGGGCTAGAATAAAAACAAAAAATGCCATCTAGCGGGGTGCCCACAAACTCTAAATACGAAGTTTGAAACAAATCCGTCCAAGCGTTTAGATTTCAGAGCTATGGGACAGACAGACATACGGACGGACGGACAGAATTGCGAGACCCACTTGTTTGAGTCCCCCTATAATCGTAATAGTATCAGAATTGATCAAAATCTTTCAAAGTCTTTCTCTTACTACGTAGAGGTACATTATACGAGAAAGTTAAAAATAGTCGTACACGCGCATGCCAATTAGGATAATTTCAAATTAAATGTCAATTTTCAGGCGACTGACAGTTGTTTCAATTCTTAGCTAGGTACTCAAAGAAATTCGTCGAGTAAAAAAAAAACTAGTAAGATTCTCAGTGGGGGGGGGGATTTTTTGCTCTCTCCAAGCCTCTGTCTTTTACGAATTTTTTCAAGTTAAGGAACGAAATTGAGTAAAAATTCGTAAAAATTCGTAAGAATTAGTGAAAATAAAATGTTTCAAAGTAAAGTAACAGAGCTATAGTGTTTTCATTTAGATTAAGTTTGTCACTAGCACTACTTTACAGATGTGATTTAACTAACGCATACTCGAATCGAGGTACAGGTACATATTTCGGAATTTTAAATCGAATTTTTGTCAAAAGTGCTTAAATGCTAAGGTCCTATAAATCCAATATACAATTAAAGAAAATCTTATTCTCGCCCCTCTTACCGGTTTAAAGTAATGCCAACCATACTCAACAGCGAGACTGCTACATTTCCATAAAATATTACCGGAAACACTTTACAGAGTGTTTCGCCAAGAGTCCATGCCTAACAAAAACAAAAAAAAAAAAACAGAAATAAAAATCACTTTTATTCAATTCACATCCTTAACTCACCTCTTGAAAATATCGCACAGCTGTTAGTGGCATGCTAAAGGAACAAAAGAGCAAATCCGATATGCAGAGCGATAGCACAAAAGCCGTCGTTGCATGGCCTCGCATTTTGGGGCATTTCAGCAGCGCAAGTATTGTTATCAGATTGCCTGCAAATAATTAATATTCATTCAATTCAAATAATAGAGAACAAAAAAATCAAGCCATTTACTGCAGCGGTGTACTTACCCAGCACTCCAATTACGACAAAGATGCAAGCGCATATTGCCGCGAATAGTGTTGCCGAATGCGGGAACACCACTTCCACTTCCATGTTCTGCGTAAGTTCCCTGAAACAAAAATCTTGTTTCAGCTTGTTATAAAAATATTTATGCATGTGGGGGAAAATGTTCTATAAGATAAAGAAACTTTGAGATTTTTTTATACACAAAAACCTTTGTTCAGACGCTTACTTGAATGAAACCACTTCAAAAGAGCGATAAGAGGGTTCACAATAATTATTGCATCCCCCCATACACCAATTCCTTAATATGGACATTAACCCAGAATTACGAAAAAAAGAAACATAGACCTGATTAGAAAATCCCGTACCAGTGTCGAAACTTACGCGCCCCGACTCCGAGTGGCTCAAAAAGCCTTTACTAATGATAATCGTTCCCAAATGATCAATTGAAATCCGAACAAGTATCGGAGATTGCTTTTGTGTCGTCGTGATCAGTGATCAGTCCCAGACGTGAGATAGACGATATTACCAACGTGCCACCAACATGGCACGAATTAATATTCGGGCAGCGGATGTACGGATGCACGAGACACCATACAACAACCGAGCGAAGGTGATTTATGTTAATTAGGGTGGGGATGTCCACATAGTGAGTAATTTATGCGGTTCCGATGATGTTGGATGTTGGGAAGGTGGAAGGCCTATTGAACTTCCTTTTTGTGTGTCACATAATAATTATTAATGTGATTTTTGTTTTCCTCTTCTTTGGATTAGTCGGATGGTGCACATTATAAATTGACATGTTGTATACTATACTGCATGCATTGTGCATCACATAATCTATCTATTATCTCTTAACTCTGTGTAATATGATGAATTGAATTTTGATTATACATCGAGGGGCGTATAATATTTATTGAGATTAAAATTAAGTTGTTAATTTTTTCTTTGAATTGTATTGTATTGTATTGACAAACATGTTTTATTATGGCGACGGGCAAGTGTTTGGTGTTTGTCAAATCTGTCATTTTTGTTTGATAAATAGAATTGAAATGAAATACGGTTTCTTTCGTCTTGTTGTTCATCATTTCTTCTGACAAAGTTCATAAACATAAATCAACCTATCTGTTATTTTTATGAGTTGTGCCTTTGTAGCATTTCAACCTCGATTTCAACCTGCAATTCAGAATAAAAGTACCTAGCTAAATTTAAGCAAACATAAGACGCTTGCATTGCACGCGTTGGATCGCACGCCAGGTGGCAAGAGAAACGACAAACACTTGCCAAACGTCATATAAAACCAAAATGTCCAAATGAACGGAAATATATAAACGATTTCAATTCCACAAGGACTATACTTATACCACACCTTTTCATCAAAAATGACAGAAAGAGAAAATTTACAAAATAGCGAGTAACGAGCAGTGTTGACCTCTTGGCTCGTAATAGCTCAGAGAATTTCTTTTAGGTTGTAGTTACCTACTGATAAATTTGCCAAATGCAAAAAGTTGACAGATACACGAAATAACAAGTAAAAGTGTTATCATCGGCCTGGCCGATGCTTTAATACCCTCCACTGCATACGTTAAAGTCATCCAAAATATTTGCGAGCTAGTACCTATGTATACACGCATGGGTATAATATTGGTTTTGTATGTGAGGTACCAGAACCTACTTTACCGACATAGCCTATTTTGAAAACCAACCTGACGACGGTACCTAAATAGAAGTCCTCTCACAAAATTTCATTCACTTAAGTCGATTCGTTTGGACGCTATCGTGTTTTCAACAGACAGAGAGACATATGGGTCTAATAGTGGGTTTGTATTGGAGGTACCAGAACTACATGACCGATATAGCCCATTTTCAATACCAACCTGACGACGGTAAAAAGAAGTCCTCTCACAAAATTTCATTCACCTAGGTTGATTCGTTTGGACGCTATCGTGTTTTCAACAGACAGACAGACAGACGGACAGACAGACGGACAGACAGACGGACAGACAGACGGACAGACAGACAGTCAGACGGACATAGCTAGATCGATTCAGAATGTGATCCTGATTCAGAATATATATACTTTATATATAGGGTCTCCGGTGAATCCTTCTTGGCGTTACAAACGTAATGACAAAGTGAATATACCTTCCTGTGGAGGGTATAAAAAGTATTTTAAAAGGTTCTTCGATGACTTTCATTGAAATGCCGTAAGAACTTGCAGAGTGTATGGAAATTATGAAAATCGGCACAGCGGTTATCGAGTTATATCGTCATTGAATTTCACCCCAAAGAAGATGTTTTTTTTTATATAGGAGGAGCCAGTGCCACGCCTCTTTGTCCAATTTTGACCAATTTTCACAGGAACACTCCTACCTAAAGGACAATACCATGAGAGCGAACGAACGAATTGATCAAATGCGAACAAACCACTTTTGATGCATTTATGAACAGAAAATACCACATTTTACTATTCCAAGAGTAGGATAATTAATTATCCCATCAAAATGTATTATGAAAACAAGTTTATAAACAGTTTAAATAACAAAATTTCGAATTCCAAACTTTTTTCAGCAAACGAACGCGTTCCACAGACGAGCGAATAAAACATTCGTTCGAACTTAACCTTAAATTAGAAATTGCTGATAGAAACGGATGGCTGAAGTTCGCGAACTGGCGCGACCAAGAAAAGTGTTCAAAACTTGCGAATATTCGTTGGTCACTCTCATGTGAATGGTCCCACAGTAAATTTGTCCAAAATCGGCCGGTTATCGATTTCTCTGGTTAACAAACCAAATCATGGATTCTCTGGTTAGAAGTTGACTGAACAAACAGATTCTATGGTTATCAGCTGGAATAACCGTTGATTAGAGTTACAGTTAACCAAAAATGAACAAACCGGCCCTATAAATAAATAAATAAATAGATGGCGCAACAGGTACGTATAGGCATATAGGCACTCTAGGAAACCATTCGTGTTTTGACGAATGGAATGGAATGGACATATAGTTCCAAATATACTTATACTTTTGATGTTATTGAGTGTGTCATTTCAAATTGTGTGTGGCACAAACAAAATTTAACAAACTCCAATCAGACATCGCCTACCGGACAACATTTACTTGATTTATTCTACTGTAGTGTAGGAGATTGATTTCACGAGCAACAAATTTCTTAATCCCTCACATAGCCACCACCACCAAAAGAGTGGTATAACAACCAATTTTAGAAAGTGCGCTACAGTCATGATTATACATCGCATAACTCAACAACAGAGCTGCATTATTCGCGCTTAACACCCACCAGCAATATCCATGGGATCAAGATTCAAATATTCAATATACCATTCGGCTGACAGATTTAATGTCAAGTAGTTTTTTTAGAAGGCAACACATTAAAGAAATGAAACTATATTTCAATGCCAACAACGTTGTTAGTGTGTCATTTATGTATATTCACAAATGCGCTATATTTATGTACATAATATTGTAGCCACCCTCGCTCGCTTATTCGTCTTATGAAATATTAATCATGAATGCAAATACAATTTCTCACTCCATCCACAGCGTAAAACTTGTAAATTAAGGTTATGTACTATACGTTTTTGTTTTGAAGCGATGTCATGATAAACTTTAGCATGTGCGTTTTTGCGAAACGCATCACGCATGCAATTAACTATACATAGCATGGACGTTGTTGATAGCAAAAACAGAGCTATACAGCAGCGCCTCTTAGGCTGCATGGAGGGCAATTAACGAGGCCTTCTTTCATTTTCTCAATTTCATGGCTTTTGTTCTTAATCGGTGAGATTAGGAATTAATTTACGACATCGACTTGCCGAGGGACATAGGTCAGTTTTTGCTCTCGTGCAAATAACATCGCTTCGGTTCGGTCCATTGTTCAATTGCGACGGCGTCAATGCAGGATGGATAGACTTGGTGCAGTCAGATAGGATGAGAGCAAGTAATTGCCTGGAGAATTGTATCTTAAATTGATTTGATCTAAATATGCGTAGATATTTTCGAGTTGAAAAGATTGAAACGAGTGACAATATATTATAATTAATGGAGAGACAGAGACATACAAAATGGTCTGATGCTAATTTATAAAAATTAAATGGCTTTAAGGTACAATATTTGTATTTATGTTGGCAACAACTTTATAGCTTGTCCCCGAACTACGTACCGTATAAGTCACACAATCACGCGATACTCCAAAAGATGATTTTATGGGATCAGTGATTAGGTCGGTTTAATGAAGAAAAACAGTAGCGCCAATTTTTTAAAACTGTCAGAACAGAAAAGCACAGCTTCACACAAGGAAGGCCATATGGCACGATCCTATCGGAAAGTATCATCGATTTTACAAATGACATCAAATGTCAATTCGGTTTCGACATTTGTAAAACAAACAGATTTAAAATTTGTGTTAATAGCAAGCAGTAGAACGCTATTCTCCAGAAGAACGCAGAATAATTGTCACGATTGCATTTTCTGAAGTCTGATATGTATCGCGTTATGGCAATTTGCGTCATGGGGTTTATGTGAACAAGATACAAACTCTGGCAAAGCCTGAAGTTCTGTTTTTCTTCAGAACGGAAAATAGAATAAAAACCCCAAATGAGCTCAATGTCATTTTTGAATCATATGATGGAAAAAACCTTGAATGCACATAAAATATTTAAAAAAAACGCATTCATTTTATTTAATTTATAAAACAAATAGCCCGTTTGATACTTTTTAAGCTTAGTGCGCTGCTCGATCGAAATTTTAGCTCCCTTACAGAAATTCTCTCCAGAATATAAGTAGCTAAGGTAAATCTAAGCGAATCCCTTTAGCCAAGCCATACGCAGCTCCAGGTAAAAAATTAAATTTTCATTTCAGACTATACCTACTGAATGCATCTGTCAAAATTTAGTGCGCCCATTAACGCTAGGCTCATTTCCTCAAATTTTGACAGATCGTGTTGTTTTTTTTCTGTTGTGTTGCAGAAAAGTAAATGAGTAAATGAGGTTTTTTCAATTAATACCTCGATTAGGAATCCCTTGAAAGTGAAAAATTTGAGATCAAAGAATAGCAAAACATATTTTCCCATCGATGAATTTTTGAAGGAAGTTATATTCAACGAACAGCTGTTTTCTGTGACACTTATGCCCACAACGCACCTAATGTAAAAATTTAGCAGAGGTTTTAGCTCATGTTTGGAGAGCAGCTTAAATTTTGTTTCGCTCGAGCTGTGTACTTAGCTTTAGCATTTTTATGGCCAGTGCCTACCTAACCTACCTTACCTAGTATGTATTTCAATTTATTTCAGTAGACGTGTTTTTTTACCAAACATTAGTTCGGCAGATGAAATTGTTCAAGCAAACAAACGAAATTCTCACACGGTGATTGATACGACAACTGTATTTATACAGACAGCTCTAGCGAGTTAACTATAGCAAAACTCAATGCTCAAAACTCAAATATTTGCTGAATGGTCTAAAATTACACAGTTCTAAAGTTGTGATCACTCCGTTAATCTGCTATACCTAAAAGACTCGTACGAAGCGGCATAGTATCTTTCTGTTTAATTTAAATTCAAGTTGAACTACAAACCACTGTCACTGAAATGAAACTTTTTTATGAATTACAAAGGCTTTCCTCCAACCACACAGGACGTATCTATCTAATACTAAGCCAACTCGAAAGCCTATTAATATGCAATACTCCATTTTGTTTCATTTTTGTACGTGGCTGTGTAGTGTAGCCTATTAATATGCAATGCATTTATTCGTATTTTTCATTTTATTGCGTAGGGATCAACATTTCCATGTTTTATTAATTTGTATTGTTTGTGACAAATAAAATACACGTGGAAAATTATCTGCAGGATTTCACATTTCATTTGGTCCATATTTCGTAAAATTCACTTTTGAAATAATGCCGTAATCGGTACGACAATAAAACGTGAAAACTAATTTGTTCGCATTACGAAAACTCGCACGCATCGTGCCTATGCACAATTAAATTGCAGAGGATTACTCAAACGCGGAAAAAAACTCACGTCAAAGCACGCAGAAATAAACATCTCCTTTCCCATATAGCCATACCCCATCGTCATTGCAGTGAAAGTAAAATTATAATTTATGGTACATATTTTCAAAACTTCCGACTTCTAAACATACTGATTCATTCAATGAACACTTCCTGTACCAATGAACTACTTTCGATAGTGCATTCGCTTACGCACTCACCCCTTATTCTCTCGCGTCTAATCTGGATCTAAATTGGTTCTAGAAGATATGGGGTGGGGATGTGGTGGGCCTATGAATGTGTGCATTCGGGGATTTTATTTGATTAATTCTGTTGTAACAGAAAATGCAGTGTAAATAAACTTGCATTCATCAAAAGCAATTCGGGATCGTAAAATGCATCCAAAAATATTGAAATTTTTAATGCAATACAAACACACCGCAGGCACATGAAATTGGGTATTTATGACTATAATTATCTTGGATAATAGTTGTAATAATATGTCCCAACCCCAACCGTCAGTGGTGGGAGGACTCTTTCAGTCAGAGAAGCGCACGTTTTTTGAGAACGTTCAGAGTACTTCCTTCAAAACAGATGAAAGGTACTGTATTTGGATGGCAGATGTTTATTTGTTTTGTGTTGCAATGTTTGTGCCACATTTTCGCCCATAAAGTATAGGTAAGCACTTAAATTGGTTTATTTAGGCTTGAGAGTTAGCGAATTGTTTGTGATTTGATTTTTTTTTAACTTTTGTTAACAGTTTTATTTCTTTTTCTATGTGTTCGCCATTTTTTGAATTCATTTGTCTCGAAAAAGATAAAAACATCGACTAAAAAACGAAGTGAAATACGAGTCGCTTACGACAAACGTCAACGGGAATAGGGGTGATTACTTTAATAGTTTGTCAAAGGCGTTAGCGTCATATTTTTTGTCTCTTTCATTAGTTTTTCTACAAAAATTTGTCAATATTCGAATACTTCAGTCTTAAACCAAATTAGGGATCAAACGACATCCTTCTACGTTCATCTGTAGAAACTTTTAAAGACATTTTTTCGAACTACATCGGGTATAATGTACTTCGATATTAGTTGTGTTTTTATGAAACCTGCTCAGCCAGTGGTTGCAAGTAGTTGCCAGTTGAAGCACATTTCACATGCTAATTAAAACAACAACCTGCTGGCAATAACTTTTGATTTCCTCCCCAGTCGGAGAGCGGCTGGCTGGCAGCTGGCTAAATTCAATTCACAATGAACAAACAAAAATCATAATGGCGTTCTTATCTCATGCACACAACATTCCAGAGAAAAATGTCAGAATTTATCAAATATTTCTACCAAATGCATAATTTTATACTAATGTTGTTTTCGATTGGTAATCCAGAAGCGTCTGTGACGACTGTATGTATATTAAAACGCTTATTTATTACAGGATCTTGTTAATTTTTTCTTAAACCACCTCCTAAATGTAAGAATCATTTTTCAGTATTTTATTACTGAAGCGACTCAACTCCCCCACTCACGTAATTATCATAAGTGAACAAATCATTTTGTGATAAGATAAGCTTAGAAAAATACGTAGGCCAATGCCTACTGATATTTGCGCAACCATCCCATATAAATATTTAAATTTAAGGATTCCAACCCTTATCTGGGATAGAAATTCGCCCTCGTGCATGGCTTTGAACAAATGTTTCTTTTCTTTTTCTGGAATTTATTTGAACACCTTTGTTTGTTTTAGTCCGCAGTTCGTATAACGTATGACTCTGGCATGTAAGGGAAAAATTATATCCGCATTCATCAGAGTGACTCGAAAGAGATGTGCTTCTTTGAAATTGACGAGCATGTGGTGGAAACGTTCTAATACTCTATCTTACAATGTATAGAATGCATTACATTGCACAAAGAAATGTGTTGCGCAAGTTCTTAACGCATTAGCGATAAGAAAATAATGGAAGGGCGCAATTTTTAATCCGCATTTTAGATTCTCTTGTTTTCCATTCATATGACCCATTTTGATTTCACTCGACGAAATGTCAGATATTAGCAGCTAAAATCAGATGTCATTATTAGCATTGTTTTCTATTATACGTATACCTAATGCAATTGCACAATCATTATTATTATTATTTTAATTTGATTATTTTTTCTTGTTTTATTGGCGCCAACAGTTGTTCGCCTTTACTTTTTCGAACGTGGAAAGAATTCTAATGATGCAATGACGTCTAACGCAAGTGGTTTTTAAATCTCCATATTAACGCTTTATTGTGTTACATTATAATAGGTAGACGAAAATTACTTTCATTTTCTGATAACGTGATGTTTGTGATACAGTTATACGCATCAATCAGCGAGTTTTAGTTTAGTTTGAAAACACATTTTATGGTTGTAGGGGAATGGAAACGTAACGAACTTAACAACTTAGTTGTGTAATAAAAAAAAAGGGTAAGATTAGAGACTGCATGACAAGTGGTCAAATAGAGATATTCGCCAAAATCAAGCGTACAAACTTAAGATCAGAAGCAACTAATGTCGTTTTCGATTGGTAATCCAGAATCGTCCGGAAGCAATCCGAACGCTTCTGAAAGCGTTCGATTGGCACTCAACTGACAGTTCTTCTACTGAAAAGAAGAGAAATTTGCTTCTGGATTTGAATTGAGAATCGCGGAGAGTTCTTCCGGACGCTTCTGGATTACCAATCGAAAACGACATAACAAGAAAGAAGTGCTGAAGCGTAACTGGTTCTCAGTTTGACAAACGTCACTGAAAATGAAAAGAACCGGGGATGTTCGGTCAAGAATTTAGACCGTTGTTGTTGTTTCAATTGTATTTTTGACATTTTTATTAAAAGTGACGTAAGATTAGATTTGAATAAAAGAGGAAGGTGAGATCATGTCAGATAAAACTGCGGCCATTGAAGGGCCTATTGTGTTTCAATTAATTAGAGTATGCTCTGCTCATGACACCCGAATTAGTGATAAATCCAAGGAAGTCTTTAGGTGAGCTAGCAGATAATAATCTTTATAACCTCAAAGTAGAATTTCCCTAAGTGACAGTGACGAATTCTGTGACACAAAATATTTTCAGCTAATTCTTCATCCTCGTTGCAATTTTGGGTTATTGGTATGTATATACAGTAGGTCGCATTGTCCAACAACAGACGAGCCTTCACTGGTAGATTTTGATTTCTTTTCTAAATGACGTAACCTAAAAACCAGACGACTGTAATCTATAAAGGGCTTTTTTTAGTCACACATACTTTGTGCCGACAAAAATGATTCATCAAACTATTCTTTGAGTATGGCCGCGGTTATCCAGGATGATTTCTAACTCTTGTAGTCTGCTGGACAGTTACAATTTTTAAATGAACGTGGGTATTTTAAAGACTTGGCAACAATTATTTTTCCATTAAAATGAGGCATCTAAGAAGCCCTTAGTAAATTAAATTATAATTATTTTTTTGTAAATTAGGTACTTCAAATATAAATTACTTAGAACTTTAAATTAAATTTGTTTCTATTCTCTGTGAAACTTTCACTGTTGTAAAACATAAACCACATAAAAAAAAATAAATAGACGGCGCGACAGGCGGTAGACACCCAAGGCCTAGCTTCTCGCAACCATTCGTTTTGTGTGAGTTTCTATTTTTGGAACGAATGGAAGGGAAGGGACCTACAATTTTATGCCGAGTCCGAACGGCTGAATTGAGAAGCTTTTTCAGGACAGTCATACTCTCGGATGTTTGTCAGACGTTCGCGAGAGGTGGCGCAGTAGAAAAAAACCTTAAGATGGTAATTTGTGTTTTTCCGGGGATCGAACCTGGGATCCCTCGCACAGTAGTCCAGCACTTTTTTTTTTTTTTTTGACTTTTAAATTCATTTTTATTCATTCTTTTTTTAACTTACATACTAGACAAAAATGATTAAATCTAAATTAAAACTAACATTTATCTTATTCTAGCTTACTGGCTCTTAACGAGCACTCTAAACTTAACTATATCCTTATAATTATTGCCTTTCGGCCTTAAATCTATCAATTTTTGTATTTTTCGCTGTTTTTTCATTTCCAAGAAACTTTGCTAAAAACTTGGACTCTTTATTATTTTGTTTTTCTTAAAACTACCTAAAACTACTTAAAACTACCTAAGCTACTTAACCTAACTTAAATGTAATCAGGGTGATGAGCAATCTCTCGATTGGTCACCATCCCGATTGCGTCGATGGGCGCCTGGCAGTCGCCAAAATGGTGCACACGCGCCGCCGGGACCCGAGCGAGGCCATAAGCGTCGGTCAAGTCTCGGTAGCACTCATTCATGTTGACGAGCCCGGCCCCTCCCAAAGACCCCCTAAGATACACCTAACTAACTTACAAACTAGCTTAAAACTAAGGAGGAATGTTACCTAGGTAACGCACCAGCCCGGGAGAGCGTGTCTGCCCTCACCGCTTCATCAAGCCACCAAAAATCGGTGAACTGCTTTCCGGTATCAACACTATCCCTATCCGCAATTGCGGTATTAAAACGGAGGAGCTCCTGAGCATTGGCGGCGTACCCGTCATGGATGAGCCGCTTATCCCTCGCGCCGCGGTGGCTGTGGTACAATACCGGCACACCATCTTTATTTTGGACTAGCCCTTTCATGTCTGCATGAAGAAATGCCTCAGGCGGGACAAAGCCAGACCGGAGCGTACTCTCGTGGTACATTAAATTCGGATAATAACCACCCGAGATCAGATTATTAGCGTTGGCCATCGCCCTTGCAACGTGCCTTCGAATCACTTTAATTAGGAAATTGTCAATCCTATTCAATCGAGCCCCATCGTATAAGGTCTTGTTGGGATAATATTTTATGTACTCAGACTCGGGAGTTCTAAACAACCCTAGGCAGGTCCTGAGACACTGTCTCTCAAACACCCGAATCTTTTCCATATAGGAAGGCGCTATATTGAACCAAATGGGACAGCCATAAGCGATGATCGGCCTTATAAGGGCCACGTAGCATATGACCTTTACTCTGGAATCAAGTTGACTGCTGCGAAACAGTCTCCTTGTCAGAGCGTAGGCCCTCTTGGCCCCAGCAAGACAAGCATCTATATGTTTGTCAAAATATAGATACTGGTCGAGCCAGATGCCAAGATACCTGACCACGCTTCGCACCGCCAATGGTTGTCCACTTTGTCCAATAATGGCTAATTTTCGCCAGTTTTTTCTGATATCCCTAGAGGCCCTAGCCAATGGAGTTCTGAACAGGATTGTTTCCGATTTTTGGAAATTGATTTTCAATTTCCAATCATCACAATACCTCTTAATTTGATCGAAGTCACGCTGCAATAGGATGTTGATGACCTCGACTTTTGGACCTGATCTGTACGCCACTAAATCGTCTGCGTACGCTATAGCATGTCTGAGGGAACCCACCAGATCACTCGTGTAAATATTAAACAAGATCGGAGAATTCACCGCTCCCTGTTGTAAGCCGTTTTTAATTTCGAAGACTTTGCTCGAAGTCACGTTGCCAGATTTGACTACGAACTTCTTTCCCATAAGCATGTCATAAATCATATATAGCAATGGTTTTTGCATACCCAACCTAGTCAGCTTATAGAAGAGCCCCTCCAACCATACGGTGTCGAAGGCCTTCTCAAAGTCGACCAGGCAGGCACCCGTGCATTGGTTCTTGCATTTGTGCCACTGAATGTCGGACACCAATTTCGACGCGGCATGAATCGTTTCATGCCCCGCTCTAAAGCCAAACTGATTGTCCGGAATAATCTTATTTTCTTCAGCCCACTTCAAAAGAGCTCTATTAACGACCTTCTCGAATACCTTGCTAACATTCGGGAGCAAACTAATTGACCGAAGATTAGCCGGGTTGGTCCTATCTTTATCCCGTTTGGGGATAGGGTGTACCACCGCAATTTTCCACTGCACTGGATAATATGCATTATTCAGCGCATTGTTAAATAGCGTGGCGAAGATCTCAATCGCTTCTAGAGGCAGGTGTCTTAATACGACGTTTGGGACACCGTCAACTCCCGCCGACTTTTTATTTTTAAGTGACTCAAAGATACACAAGAGTTCATCTTTGCTCACGAACAACTGGGAATTTGTCCTTTCATCGGCGATTATGCCGTTTGCAAGGTTGTCGTCATTGAACACGGTGAAACCGTTGTTCTCGGATCGCCAATTCTGAAGTTCGGTGCGTAGATAAAAGTGGTTCAGAAAGGCCCTCTCTTCAAGATCGTGATTACGGCGAACTGGGTTGTTCACAGTATACACGGTCTCGAAGAAAGCGCCCATCAAATCCACTCTCTCCTGTGGGTCTTCGACCACGTAAAAACCGTCGTTCGAGTCGGCACTTTCCGGACTTATGCCAGCAGTCAGTAGTGTCTGTCTGTTCTCGTTCGTCCGAGGGATTCGGACACATGAAATGTCGTTATGATCCTTCCGCCTGAACAGTTTATTTATTTGTGGGAACATGTTCGGACTACTGGATTTTATAGCCCGAATTTTATTGCCCCAATACAAACTCACAGATTTTCTGTAATTCTCGACTATCAACTGTTTCAGGTTTTTGATCATCGACTTCAGTGTCCTCATCTCGGGATCGTTCCTGTCAGTAAACTGTCTGTGCAGCTGTTTAAGCCTCGAGAGCAGTCTACTTTTGTGTCTGTATAGAGCATCGATTGTCGCGTTTCGATACTTCTCAGTTTGTTCTTCGTCAGTGGAACGTCCTACCCGAGGGATAGTCCGCTCCATTGTCCGTTTGATGATGACGTTCATTTGTAATAAATGGCTGTCGATTTCATCGTTTGTCAAGTTCCTGTTTGTCGGTGGGTTGATCTCACTCGAACGTATATCACGCTGCAAAACCCTGGAGAAGCGCGACCATTGTGCTCTTCGATAATCGAAGGAGCGCAGTTGATCGTACTCCTCCAGCTGCGTTTGTTCGTTCGGGATCCGTATTACGACGGCGAGTCCGTAGTGGTCACTATCGTACTCGACCGTTCGTAAACAGTTCCGCGTTCGTCGATCTGTGTCTGTCATTTCTAGTCTTTCGTCAACTAGCGCTAGGTCCAAGAAAGAACCTTCTCTAGGGAAAGACGGGAAATCCGTCGCGTACAACTCGAGTTTGTACTCAATCATATTATGACGCCACCAGTCGTGAAACTGGTTGCCCCTAGGGTTCGGAGTATCATTTCCCCATGCCGCATGTTTAGCATTAAGGTCTCCGCCCAAAAAGTAATAATTGTCCTCCGATTGAAGCTGTAAGCAACGAAAAAGTGTCTCGAGCTCATTTAAAAATATAATGGGTTGGGGTGCGTCAGGTGCGTAAAGTGACACCACATACACCCGCCTCTGGCTATGGAGGGGAATGCACACGATGCACGCTTCCAACACCCGGAACCTACGCACGTCCCTGCTATATATGACCCTATGGCGCAAGCCTCTGCGTATTAAGATACCGACACCGCCTCCTTGAATGGAGTGGGGTCGATCTCTTCTAACTACCTTGTAATTTCTATAGCCCACTTTGTGCTTCGGATTTAGCTTAGTTTCGCTAACCAAAAGTACATCTGGCTTTTCGGCTTTCAACAGATTGGAAACATTGATCCTTCTCTCGATCCTGATCATTGAATTAACATTCAACGCAAGGATCTTCAGTTTTTCCTCGTCCAGCGTACCCATCATATTTATGGCGCGGTTGACTCCGCAAACAGCGTCGAATAGATAACGTCTATTCGAGCCGCTTGCTCATTTAACTGATTCTGGAATTTGTCGATCTTTCCGTGCAGTGACAGAAGGATCGCTTTCAAATCCAGATCCGCTTCAGGCGTAGGAGCCTTTGGTGCGGTTTTTGTATTTGCCTTACCCGGTCCAGATACCATTTGGGCAAATGACACATTGGGTGCAACAAAATTTGAGAACGAGCGACTCTTTCGACCCTTCTCTTCTTCGGACCTCTGTTTCCGAGCCAACACATTCTGTTTGACCTGCTGATACTTGGGACATCCCTTGAAATTTGCAGGATGTCCTGAGCTTTTGCAGAGTACACACGAAAGTTGACCCCGATCCTCTACTCTATCCCTTCCCAAAGGACACTCCCCATGCTTGTGGTCCCTGTTGCACTTAACGCATCTGAACTGCATATGGCAATTAGCTGCGGCGTGCCCGAACCTCTGGCAGCGCATACACTGAAGTACACGATCTGACCGTTTTAATTTTTCCCAACGTACTGCATGATAGTACAGGAATCTGATCCTTTTCAAACTATCGATTTTGCTGTCGGGGGTTAGTTGAACCAAAAAGAATGGTAATTTGCGGCTACCACCCCTCTCCGAAGGCGAGGAAAACGGCTTGACCCCCACGAACTTAAGGTCGTCGCACTCATAATTCTTGAGCTCCTTCTCGAGCTCGTCCGTTTTAACATTTGGGTCGATACCCTTAAGCAGCACCGTTTGCAATTTTTCTCCCTTTGGAGTATACGTGAAGTATTCGGCCTCTGCTTTCTCCAGAGCGGTGCGTACCTTTTTATACTCCTCCATATTATTGCACATTATTATATGCTTATCGGCGTTTAGCCTTTTTATATAAAAATCCTTACTAACTAATCTACATAATCTAATACTGTCACTAATCTCTAAATAACTTACATTAATAGGCGGGACTCTCACTTTTCTTTGCTGCTGCTGTTGCTGCTGCTGCTGTTGTTGTTGCTGCTGCTGCTGCGGTTGCTGTTGCTCCTTCTGTTGCTGTTGTTGTTGTTGTTGCAGTGGCTGTTGGCTTGCCAGCTGCTGTTGCTTTTGTTGTTGGTTTTGCTTTTTGTTTTTGTTTTGTTTTTGTTGCTGCATTTGTTGCTGCTTAGCAAGCTCTTGTTGTTGCTGCTGTTTCAGTTGTTGTTGTTTTTGTTTTTGCTGCTGTTGCTCAGCTTGAATTTTCATCAGCTTTTGTTGTTGTTGCTGGATTTTTTGCTGGCGCAACTTCTCCCTCTTCTCGAGGAGCTCTTTGATCAGCCGATCGAGCTGGGCTTCCTCATCGTCTTCGTCTATTTGTTGTTGTTGTGCTGGTTCATCTTCGGCGTCCAGTAACTCTATGAACGAGTTACCTTCGCCCACGTACCGGCACTCTCCCCCTTCAGACTCGTACGAGTAGTTGAGGACATCGTTGTAGTCATCGGTCTCAGCTTCTGACGTCATCACTGAGTCGCCAGACTTTGCCATTCTTTTGGCTGACAAATTCGGCTTTGGTTTCAATCGTCGACGCCGTTTTTTCTCAACTTTTGTTGACTCAAGCGACTGTACTGATGCTGTTGATGTAGTTGGTACTGCTATTGCTGCTGTACTTGTTGTTGCTGGTGCTTCATTTATTATTATTTTAGCTTGTGCTGCTTTTGCTGGTGCACTTGTTGTTGTTGTCGCTGCTGCTCCCAATTGCTGCTGTGTGACTGGTTTTGTTGTCACTCGCTTTGGCAACGGGGCATCTCCTTGCGGGACCTTTGGCTGGCCAGTGTCCATCGCCTGATTGCCTTGCGGCGCTTTCACCTTCGGTTTTTGTTTACTTTTGTTATTATTTTTAATTAATTAAAAAAAAAAGAACACTTCCCCCACGGGGACTTGAACCGACACCTCTTGTGTCAGAGTCTTTGGTCTTATCCACTGCGCCAAATGGCTTACAGAAACTTTCTGATAAAAATCACTTTATCACACTTGTCTTGCACTTTGCACGCACCACTAACGAAGTCGACTATTCACGTTGGCTGCTGAAGAGCGACTGACAGTAGTCCAGCACACTAACCACTGCGCTACTGCGCCCACATAAACCACATACATGGATATTAATAAACGCTGAGTAAAATTTATCAACTGTTTAAATGGCAGTTATGTCAAATTTTGATATGCTATCAGACGTATGCTCAGTTTGTGCGTTTTTTGTTTTGTTTGTTTGTGCGAATTTCTAAGTTGTTTGGGCGGAAGGAGTAGCTATAAGTCAACATTTTGTCAAAAGAGATAAGTACGCCATTCGACTGTAAAATTGATATGACATGTTTGGAAAAAGCCTATTGCATACACAAATCTCTATAAAGGGCAGTGTTCAAAGTAATATAACTTTATGAGACATAATTGTGGGAGGTTAAAAGAGTATAAGTAGACTTATACTATTATGATCAAATAACGGGTATTTTTTTCTGACTGGCAACTACATATAGGGCGCAGTAGCGCAGTGGTTAGTGTGCTGGACTACTGTGCGAGGGATCCCAGGTTCGATCCCCGGAAAACACAAATTACATCTTAAGGTTTTTTCTACTGCGCCAACTCTCGCGAACGTCTGACAAACATCCGAGAGTATGACTGTCCTGAAAAAGCTTCTCAATTCAGCCGTTCGGACTCGGCATAAAATTGTAGGACCCTTCCATTCGTTCCAAAAATAGAAACTCACACAAAACGAATGGTTGCGAGAAGCTAGGCCTTGGGTGTCTACCGCTTGTTGCGCCGCATATTTATTTTTTTTTTAACTACATATAATGCATATTTCTTTGACTTGTACTAAAACGACCAAATAATTTGGCTATGCTAATATTTTTCTTTCTCGCTTTTTTCTTAAGTCCACACTGGTCTTAAGAAAAAAGGACTTCACAAGCGAACTTTTTAAGTGGCAGTGTTGTAAGCAGTTTTCAAAAAATCATAAAATCATTAATTTTTCCACAAAAAAACCTTTGGTCAGTTTCTGGTTCGTCTTTTCCATAGCACTATCAAGTGTGGAAAATCACATCTGTCATGTGGTGGCGACAATCGGCGTTGCACATTTGCAGGTGTTCTTTGAACTTGCAATCCATATTCTTTCAGAAATTCGTTGGGCGATTTGGGCGGCTTCCACGCGAATCGCTTCCTTCAATTCTTCCAGCGTTCGGGTCTTTTGCTCGTAAACACGTGAAATAATCGCACATGGATAAATAAGGGGACCGGAGGCATTGTGCGTAATCCCCAGGCTACAACTGTTGCATAATGGCCAATTTGTAGGTGGAAATACCGCTCCAGATGTAAAATACGAACGGTCATTGGATGCCAAGTTCAGCTGCATTGCATGCTGCTGAGCAGATCAACCTAGACTGCGCAGAAAGGCTTGACGTTTGACACGTTTGATACTTTTAGGCGTTCGAACCGTTGTGGAGCCTCTGAAGGTTTTCAGTTCGTCAAAACACCTCGTGTTCGTGTAGGCAATGCATTCCACATATACATTCCCAACGAAGAATACTATTTCGCGGAGGAACAGCTCTAATTCTGTGGTTGTAGAAGTAGCGACGAAATTCACTGCCGTGGGCGACTCATTATTTCGAATGAAACTGTCGCAAGCAAAAACGCGGTGCTCTACCGTCCATGGCTTCAACTGGTTAAAATATGCTAAGACATCGCAAACCTAATCCGGTCTAGTATCATTGTGAAAGCGTATAAAAGTGTGAAGTTTACTTATATTACAACAACAAAATGTAATTGGTACACTTTTACACATTTACCTATCAAATACAACAGAGTAAAATGTACAAGTTCGCAAATGTCAGTTCGATTTCAAATGTTTTTTGTCATTTTTTACTTCAGTGTTGCTATAGAGATTAGAAAAAGTGTGTTTACGAAGTGATACAAAAAATACAATTTCACAATTCTGGTGAGTACACGGTACACCTGATGTATTTATTCCAGTATTATTTTTCCTTATAAATACCCATTTAGGTGTAGAAATACAATTTTTTTTTTGCTTTGATTTTATTATAAATTGTTTATTGATTTTACCAGCATAAGTCACTTTTCGAACAAAATGTTAATGGTCAAAAAAGTACAAGTCACCTTATATCCTTATTTACTGCAAATTATAAAAAAGTAAGTTTTCTATTTTTGAGTTCGACGTAAAAATAGAAATTCACAATTTGATTTAAAAAAAAACATCAAATATTGAAGGTTTTATTAAGTTTTTTTCTGTCTCCTGAAAAATTGCAATTTTCGACTTGTAACCTACTCCTTCTACCGCCCACCTTTTTTTGTTGATTAACACGGTGGGAAGTTCTTATAGGGCCATATATGCGCCTTAACCTTTTTTTACTTTACAGCCTCAAATGCCAACCAAATTATTACAAATCTTTGTAAAATGTATTCCCCATAAATAGAACCTATTTCAATTCGATTTACACCTGAATAAATATTCCCCCACACATAGAATGGGTATAACATCGTTAAGAGTCCATTTATAGAAACCAAAACATCAATCAGACACAATCCATGGAATGTATGCCATTAAAAACGAAAAAAATCTTAATCCCATATGAATTATTCATTCGAAAAATAATTGCTGTCAAGTTGTGATTGGACTAATACGTTATTGTGATGCAATTCCATCTTGGGGAATGAGTAAATTCCTTACTGTCGTCACCACGTTATTGTGCAACGTCGCGTCATAAAAATGAAGAAAAACGTCAATAAATGCTCTTTACTGCAAATACATTTATTTGATATTGATGTATTTGATGACATTACATTTTTATATCAACAAGATAAAAAAAACATCAATAAAGTGCAATTCGTTAACCTTTCCTTAAATAAAAAAAAAGTTTTAAAAAGTCACACTTTCCGTTCACGACGAAACAACGAGCACTCAGTTCCTGGTTATGTAGATGACTCACGGACATTGGGACACACATGTCAGTTTGGGTGAGTCAATCGGTTTGCATATTATTTACACAGATGAAGTTGTCGGGATCGGGAGGCAAGGCGCTGGCTGGAGACAGGAGACCAGAAGCAGACATAAAGCCAGAAAGGGAGAGGCTCCCACTTTAAATTGGCGCGTCTTCGTGCTTTCGAATAAGCATGAGTGTATCCCAAGGTTAGGTTTGATATACTTAGTGCTGGAAATGTATTCTAAATTTAAATACCATGTAGGGGGCTTAAATTTAATTGCGAACTGGAATGTGTTGTGTAAATTGTCCGTTGAAAGGTGTCCTTTTTTGATGTTCTCAAGACTGCCACAAAGACGAACTTAATCTTCATTTTTAATGGTAGATTGAATACGAATTACGCACATTTGGCATAAAATCTGTTCTCGTACTTTTATACTCAAAAAAGAAAAGAAAATGAGAAATATCAAATCCGAAAAACGAAAATTAGATAGATTTATTAAATAGAACCTGATTGAGGTCAACACAAGACAGTGTACTTCTCCTGGTAAATCAAAAGCCGAAGAAGGCCAATGTGGGTATGTCGGCCAACAAGGTAATAATGGTGGTGTTATTTATATAAATTACCTTTAAAAGGGTAAAACGATCACTGCCGACTGTTGGATTCATTCGACGTCAGGCTTATTTTATTGAGAATCTATAGCTAGCTCACTTTTACTACATTCAAAACTGTTATACTCACTTTTGGTTTTGTTATACTCACTTTTGGTTTTGCATGTACAAGTAAAAGTGAGGTAGCTATAGATTCTCAAAAAAAATACGCCTGTCGATTTGAAGCAAGAACGACCGTTTCAATTTTCGGGGATTTATTGATCCACCCTCGTAGATTGTCACATGAATACTGTGTTACAATCTCAGGCACACACAAAAATGCATTAAAATGTCAAAACATACACGAATATACCTAGGTAATACAAGTTTATACCACTTTATCACAATTGATTGCATACCTTCAGGCTGATTCAGGGCATACCTTCAGTGATTCAGGTTGTCAACTATGCTCTCCTTTATACTGACCAAACTGTTCATTAAAATATAGGCCCCTTTCTGAGTCTCAAAAGTCTATTAAAATTGCAAACTATTTGATCCTAACGTATTTTATCAGTAGAGGCTAGAACATAATTATTTGATTTGATGGGTTTGCTCGATTGACACTCGACACCAATCTCCCAAGCGAATTATTTGGGACAACAAGTAAAGTTGTCCTTTTTCTTATATTTTTGTTCTAATTCCCGTTGACAATTCTAAAATTTTTTGACACTGCCAAATATTCGTTTTACATAAAATTATAATCACTAGATTGTAACTGGTATAATGTTGAAAAATTTTGTTAGGTTAGGTTAGGTTTGTGGGCTGGCGAGGATTTCCCCGTGCCACACTCAGGTCAATACTGACCCATTGTGATGCCCGTGGGGGAAAGAGAACGTCCCTTAAAAAAAATTGATGATGAAAATGAGTTGGGGTGGCATCCACCCCCCGTCCTGTCTGTTTGGTTTTGCATCAATGGTTATGTATTACTTAACAAAAGGAGAGATACCTTTTCATTGTCAGATGCAGAACATAGATGCCAATAATAACACAATGTGGACGTCATGTTGTATTATGTAAATTCAAAAGACGTCAGTTGGCATTTAAGTTTGTCATTTTACGGCTGATATGTCACAGGAATGATGCGCAAAAGTGGGTGTAGTTTATCTGTTGCCAATGACGACAAAACAGAAAAGTGGAAAATGTCAAGATGTAGCTAGGTAGCCTGTCCTAAACCTCGATTATATCTGTAGGAACGAGTACATAATTTTACATTCTGATTTTCAAAAACGTTAATCGGCCTTACGAGCTAAAGCTACGATTAGATTGTTTGACAAAACTACATACATATCTACTCCTATTTTATAAGATCTCAGGGAAAGCAATCCCTCCATTGAATCATTTTGCAGTGGATTTTGTATTACCACTGTTTAATACAATTACCAGTTTTTTAGGTCATTTAAATAGATGAACAAATAGGTACAATTCTAAACGTACACATAAATTGCCAAACCGATAATAGAAAAGTGAATATAGCTATATATCTTTAGCTTAAATAAATTTCTTGTTAGATGCACAACATTTTTGAAAATATTTTTTTCATTTCTACTTCATCTTGCCGTCAACATCTACATATTAGTTTGGCTTGTCAACATTAGTATATGTTTATCAATTGAGTAGATCAATTACGTGATTAAAAGTTAACCACATATTTCTGGGACAGAAAACGTTTCACCACACTAATTTAAATAGCGTATGGTATAGTTATGTACCTACTAAAACATATGCCTTTCTTTTTTTACGACTTTCTTGACGTCACCACTAGTAGTTGGACACATGGTAAGATGATGAATCAGTGCGGGTCAAGTTAAGATTTCTGCACAAAGAGTGAAACAAGCGATGAGTCGTTCATGGGGAAAAGTTAATGAATTCACGAAGAATAATTTATTAGATGACTCAGAGAAATATTGGGCTGGCCAGCGTTGAATAGTATCTAGTTTTATTTTTGCTATATTGATAATTTTCAAATTTATGCTGTAATTAACAAAATAGTACATATATCCATTCATACTTATAAAAGGCAACGTCTGTCTGTTGGTCCGTCCATAACTCGAGAACCATTCGTCCGAGATTCATGATTTTTTTTTCCTGATTTATAGATCTGTTGCCAATTTAGGCTGTAGGGTGGTGATGAGGTGGTGAGTGGTAAGGGGGGGGGGCGGGGTCTCACGAACCGTTGGGCGTATAAACTTGAAACTTTTTATGTTGCAAGATAAGTCGATTTTATTATTATACACATTCATCGTTTTTTTTTTAATTCGTTCTATAAGGGTTGAAAACGGGAGTGCAAACTTTTCTATTTCGACCGTTTACTAAGCTCAATTTGCCATTATATTCTTAAATCTATCTAGGTAAATTCAAGAAATGCTTTTAACTAACTAACGACTAATCCGGTTGAATTGTTAAAAGGGCAGAATACAACAGGCGATTTTTTTTAGCACTAAAATGAATATGAGAACCTGAGATTGCTGTCATAGGCGAAGGAGTGAGTTATTGTATTAGACAAGAGTTTATTTTCTGGAAATGCGAACGAGCGTTGGATACAAAACAGAGCTTTAAGATACACCAGGATTTATATAGTGCGTTTCTGACTTGAAACCGTTCAAAACGTCTGGAATAGAACGATCGAAAAGGAAGTTTTTAATACATTATATAGAACAGAAAAATCTATCCCAAGTTTGGTGCTAAACTCGTTTGAAATGTGTATAAAGAGCAACCATTTTCGCTGAAGATAGTGAGATTGATTTAAAAGGTATTTTTGCGATAAGCCATTAAATTATTTATCAGTGGAAATGCTGCGGAAACTGAAAACTAATTTTAATTATTTCCATGGCCGATCGTCAATATTATTATTACTCACTGCTGATTCGAATTCATAGACCTAAAACAAAAATTATTTTTATGGGGGAATAATTCTGATAACTATTTGTTTTGATGGCAATTTGTTTCTGTCACTGTTTATTAAGCCATTATTTCATTATTATTATTTTTGTATTGGGGGAGTAAGGCATTATTAAATAAATTGTTGTGAGATGGGGTTGAAAACTAGGTTCACAAAACTCGTCATACATACTATAGTATTATGAATTTGGTGCGCACATCCGATACCACAAACTGATTCCGTTTAATAAAATCCGAGTGGAACAAAACAATATTCTACTTACAGTGAGCAAAATGCTACCACTTTGGTGATAAAATCACTTTTACATTTCTATTAAGGTTAATTGTGGTGATCTCATTTGAACACGGCTTAGCATTAAGCAATACTTTTATTCATTCGATATCGATCAGTTGTTTTTAAGCGTAAATTCCGTCACTTCTGTATATTAAATTTAAATTCAATAAAATCAAACATGAATCTATTTGTTTTATAATAATTTAATTTGAACTCTGCGTGCGGTTTTTTCAATCAATTCTGGGGCGACACATAAATGTAGATAATGAATTTAGGTTAATATTGTGACACATAAAATGTTATGTATAGGTATGATTTGTTTTGCGGTTTCAATAATAATATTGATATACACAACTTTCTAACTGTATCGTAATCTTATACTATTGAGATAAATAAAACTGAAGTATATTAATTGAGTTAGATAACGTATTATCTTAAGAAGTATGGTCATATCTGTAAAATTATTAGGTACTATATGTTCACGAGAACTTCCACTTTTATTTTCTTGAATTCTCAGAAGAAAAATCTTATTTAACTTTGTTTCTTTTCGAATATGAGAAAAAGGAAATTCGGCTTTGTCACTTTCCGCACTGCATATCGGAATTAGCATTTTAAGAAGTTTAAACAAAAATGTATTATGTATTCGTTTTTTGCTGAATTGGGAATATAATATATACATTATACATTTTGGAAACCCTCTTTCATTTTTCTAATTCATTCAAGATGATGCATATCATATCACCCAAGACATCGCTAATAAACCGTTATTACGGTGGGTTTCCTTTCATCCTTTAAATGCACTTCTTGCTCAGTTTTAAATATCTGTAAGGCAAGCAGACTATTTCAAATGGTACCTAGGTCCTGACACACTGCACAAGTGAGCGATCTAGTTGGGCATGTAAATAAATCAAAGGCGTAGCCAAGAAACGATGCGAAGGGGATGATCGATTTTCAATGAATTCGGTATCACCCAAGACATCACAATGAAACCATTATTACGGCGTCTTTCCTTTTTTCCTAAAGCATCTTCAATTAGCTTTAAATGAACTTCTTGTCCAGTTTAAAATATATGCAAGGAAAGCAGACTATTGTAGTATCCCCACCATATGAGGGAACTGTTTATTAAGCCATTATTTTATTATTTCAATTCGCGCGAATTTTTAATTTTCACACCCCAAAATCGATCCTCCCTTGCTCAGAATTTTTTTTGGCTACGCCCTTAGATTCTTCAAAAACAATTTTTGTTATGGAAAAATAGGATTTGGTCTTATGTATCAAAATAATTTGGTCTTATGTCGCTTTCCAAAGCGTCTGATAGTCAAATTTTAAAATTTGGCCTTATGTCACGGCACCCATCTATGCTACCAATAAAATTGTGGACTTATGTCCCATTTTTGAAAAATAAATTATGGATTTATATCCTACTTCGTTGGGACATAAGTCAATAATCAAAATTTGGAATTATGTCCCACCGAATTAGGACATAAGTTCATAATGGACTTATGTCCCTGTGCCGTTTTTTTTCCTGTATTGGAGTTATACTCAAACACAGCACAAACACATTTAAATAAATTTTGATATTTAATTATTTTTTAATATTATTTAGAGCAATTAAGGCAATCGACTACTAAAATTAACCCAAACCGAACGAACTACACAAATTCTACGCCCAAATGACGTCACGTTCAAAATGGAGAACATGCGCAATGCGTAATCAATCACCTCTATCGTGGAATCCGCCGGGGGGAATTATTCACGGAAAAGAATATTTTGGTATCGTCAAAATCGCAAAGTGAACAGTTCCCCGTTCGGGAAAAATTCGATTTGAACGTTTTTAACGATACATTGAAACTCATTCACATTACCCACACGGGAAACTGTTCACTTTGCGATTTTGACGATACCAAAATATTCTTTTCCGTGAATAATTCCCCCCGGCGGATTCCACGATAGGGGTGTATAGTAATTGAGTTCTTTATATCGTAAATTTTATATCGTACGGCCTTACTTCTTCATAACAAAAAATAGAAGAATGCGTTCAAGAAACAGAAAAAAAAGAAAAAGAGAAAAAAAAAAGAACAATTGTCAAGAAGTATGTCACTTCCGACATTTCAAGTTAGTTATTGCGTTCAGGTAAATTTGAGTCCAAGTCGACTTACGATGACTAGAATTTTGAATGTGGCCAATCTGATTATAGCAGCGTTAGTTCTAATTCTAAATAAAAAAATCCTTATCAATAAAGCAGAAAGATCAAACAAGCGATCATAATTTATTGTATGAATGAGGTCTGTTTCGAAAATTTCAATATTTGCCCAATTGGTGGAAAGTGTGATTTTAAACATGAATATGACATAACATAGGTACTACGGTACTACGTAATATATCTTATACATTTAATTAATTTCATAATGTCATTTACAGATCATTGGCGCCGGCCGCCGCGCCGGACATGGGAACTGAGAACAGATCGCCTACTTTGAAAACAAACTGTAAATTTCCCATAGACTTTAAGGTTAAAGATACACCCATAATCGCTCGATATCGGCAACGATTAATTAATGGCAATAATTGCTTAACAAGTTAATTACATGGGGGCCATTTACAGGCACCGTCATACTGATATACATTAGGTACACCACTCTACTCACTATCATAACGTATAGGCATGTTGTGCGTTGATATGCGCCTTTCTGCACTTGTCAAACGAAGGAGAAGTCATGTTGACACTTTCCTATAATGTAATCGTATACGAACTAGAACACTGGGTGATATTCCTATTATAATTTTCACTCATAAATAACTTACTATATACACTGACCGACGAAATGTCAAACTGCACAGTTTTTCACAGTTTTATACAAAGCGATGACAAAGAGGGGCAAAATGACTGCTGCAACAATAACAGAAGGGGATGAACAATGGAAACAGAAAATCTCTCTTCTGTTTGCTTCCCTAGTTGGATTTTTTTTTTGTTACCTTATGTTTAGTTCCCTCTAATGACCCTAACAGTGATATAGAAAAAAAGAATGAAATTATCGACAGCAGCTGCAGATGTCATTATCAAAAGGTGGTTAAAAAACAGAATGCAACAGCAAAATAAAAATTCCAATGCGCCGAGAGTGCATTGCTACTCCTATTAGTAGAGCAAGAGATTAGGATTGACTAGGTATATTTTTTATGGGTAATTTCGACGGTGTTACGGGTACCTTATATTCGTAAAGGTATTTAATATAGAAGACTGAAGTTTCCAGCAAGTACATACTTTGGTTGGTTAAAAGGTGGGTCAATTTTACCTACAATCGACAGCCGATTTAAAATGTGATGTTTGCGGCATGGCATGACAGCTGCCAGTTGAAATAAGGATGGGCTGAAAAATTGGAAATAGGAAAATGAGAATTAACAGATAAGAATAGACCTCTGCCTATTTGATCCATACTACGACTACGACCTATCTCAATGGGTAAAGTGATATGTTGTCAATTTTGACAGCTTTGAAAAAAAAAAAAAAAAAAAAGATGCATTCGAAAGGTGCTGCGCTCTATTTCAGCTACAGCTGTATCAAAAGCAGTATTGTAGCCTATTTTGTAAGCTAACCTTAGAGAAGATTATAAGTCGGGAGAGTCTTAATGGTTCTCTCAGCCAATTGCGCCTTCCCTGTTGAGGTTCTAGAGCCATCTTTTCTCTGTCAGCAGTCAGACATTTTCTCGCTAACCTTAAAGTTCATGAGCTGGTTCAGCCCTTACGTGTCGAGTGAGACAGGTCGAGTAAAGTGAGTAGAAAATAGTATACCCTTATTTTCTCAACTAACCCAAAAGTCTATCTTTTTCACACAGGCCGTGTGTACATGCACAAAGAAAGTGGATTGTAACAAAAAAGATCGGCCATGATCACTTTTGCAGTGAACAATGCAATTTGAGGGTCAATGTAGGTATGGACATACCTACTAAAATGGAGTCGCTTTTGCTGTTGGTAAAGTTTTCCTATTCGTTCATATTTGGGGTTTTAATTGAATTGAATTTAAATTAACGAAAACTTAAGCATTATTTTCAGGGGCGTAGCGAGGGGGGGGAATTGGTGCGGTGCGACACCCCCCACGCTATTTAAGAGTCGGCAAATCAAGGAAGCTACATTTATTAACTAGAGCAACTAAAAAAAAATCGGCAAAAACGATCAATTTTTAAAAATTAGCTCGGAACAAAATGTTAAAAAATAAGAAGTGAGTTTGGATTTTTACTACTTAGGTATAGGTTTTCAAACTTGGAAATGTATACAAGTTGGCATTTTCAAAGCTTCCACCTTTCGGAAATGCCAATTCTACCGAGTTTCGATTTTAAAAAGGACGGTTGGTATCGTTGAATTTGCCGAACGAAACGGACAGTCAGCATCGTCAGGCAATCTTAGATATTGGCCAGGTATAGTTCCTATTGGTATTGGTCAAAATTGGACAAAGTGGCGTGGCGCCTCCAATATACAAAAAACATCTTCTATGGAGTCAAACTCGAACGGCTGGGCAGATTTTCGTGATTTCTATACAGTCAAGTTTTTAAAATAAGTCGGTATTTCAATGAAAGTCACCCACCATGGCTAGAACTCTCGATTATATTGCATGCAAGCTCAATCGGTCCTTAGCCATTCAACCTCCAGCTGCGCTCTCCCTTAGTTCGTTGAGGTTCTTATCTATACCAAAGGGACCGCCCCTTAGGCGAGGACTATCTCTACTGCTTTGACACTCTGTTTTAGAATCGAAGAAGAATTATTTGGGGGACGAATAATTGATGTGCATTTGTCTCAAATGCCCAATGCGCAGTTTTTTTTACTATTTCGACGTCGCTGATGTACAGCTGGTATAGTTCGTCTTTAAATTTTTTCCTCCAAGACCCGTCAATGCAAACGTGGCCAAATATGATTACAAAAAATGTTGCTCTAACCCTAACGGCTAAGGATGTCTTCATCCGCTTTTAAATGGTACCTGATTTAGTACAACGACTATTAAGGCCTTATAACGTCTTCTTAGTTGATCGTTCAGCCCAAGTGTAGTAACAGAATCCAGGGAGACGAAGCAGTTCCCTACTATATCTCAAATATAGCTAGCCAGCTGTCTATTTTGGCGTTCTGTTGTGTTGGATGTTTCTTATTGTTGACGGTATATACATGCGAGCCTGTGACACCTAGGTGTTAAACCTGAGATAAGTAAATAAATCTATAGGTCAATAATAGACGTTTTCGAATCAGACAGTTGCAAAAAAAGCCAAAGCATAACAACACAACATAAACAACACTTTACTGCCTAAGCGTTCTGGATCAAATAGACCTGTTTGCTCAAAACTCAAAAAAAACACACTTCTAAATTCTCTGATTCGCTAGGGCCGACTTCTATGAAAACCTACTTGTTGGCACAAAAATATCCCCAACTAATTATCACTTTCCTTTTTTCCCACAGTCAGCTATCCAATCCACTATCCTGTCATGTTAACAACCGATTTCCTTCACTAACCACTAATTGAAAACAGATAATGCCGGCGAATGATAAATTAGTTTCTTCCGGTTTCCGTTGAGAACCTAAATTAGCTGTATACAAGAATTAATTTAAATTCAACGAAGCTGCTCTGGATGTCAAAACAGTTTATCTTATTTTGATAAAATTCGTAGAACGATCACTACTTGTCAAAATGTCAAGATGTTCATTTTTTTTTGTTCTTCTTTTTGTTGGGTTCATTGACTTGTCTTCTCTAATTTTATTCAATTGCTTTCAATCGAAAACGAATTTCCTCGAGAACATAATTTCGACATTCAAAAACACATGCAACTGTACACATATTACATACTTTAATTAATTAACAGTTGACACAGAAAATGGCCACCACTCTGTCCCATCTTCATGTTGAAAGTGCAATCAAACTGAAGTAAAAATAAATGAAACCAAAACAGTGTGCATGTGCATCCATATCATTTTTCAAATGCAATTCAAACGCCCCAGCATCAACGAAACACATGACAACCAGCCGTATCTTGAAGCATAGGCCCAAGTAGCCACATATGGCGACGTCAAATGTCTCCCCACTTTACACAGCATTAATGCCACCCAAAACTTCACAAGAGTGCTACCCAGTAACCATCTCTCGTATTTAATATTTTTGTATTTTTTTTTGTTTTTATTTCCCATGTGGTAGAGCTGTCATGTCAATGGTGGTGTTGTTGTATTTGTTGTCTTTGGTGTTTGCTAGTCACCATGGCCGTATGAGCTCAGGGTGTAATAGCTGAAGCTGAATACCCCAAAGAGTATAGAGATAAATACAAAACAGAAAAAAAAAACTCAAATCGCATCATAAAGTGAAACATTTAGATGAATAGAGGATGAGATGAGTATGAAGCATCTTCCGTCCATGTGTGACTTGCTTGATATTATTTTAATTCTACGTAAGCGAGGATGGCAGCCGCAACGCCAGCATTAGGATGTTGTGAATGGGGTTTATTGTTTTGTGGCAGCACTATTCAATTAAGCCATCTGAGTTTAATTTAATTGAAAAACAGATCATGCATTTCCGTCCGTCCATGACGGCGAACAAAATGGTCTGGTGGAGAAAAGAAGTATACACCATGATATGTAGTTCTTGAGCGTCTGTGGGGTGAAAATTGTTCAACAATGTACTTAGTTAGCTAAGTGTATAATATGTTGCCGCGAACAATATTTGGGGAATGGAAAATATTTTTTTGCGAACGAATTGATTCGATGCTTTAAGGTACGATTATATTTTTTGATATATTGCCATACCTACATGTTTGAAATTAACAATATAACACTGTTTGATGTCATTTGACAAAGTGTTAAATTTGTATCTAGTGTCAAACTGATTTTCAGACGGTTCAAACATAAATTGTACCGTTTGGAAGGGTTCACTTTGTAGTGATCGGTACAAGATGTAAGTCATTGGTGCTCCAAAGAAATGGGTAAGTGACGTTTGCAGATTTAACAAATTCACATATATTTCGAGTGGCGTCTACAACGACTTAAAACACGCCAATTTGAATTTACCATAACGAGTGGCCTTTTTGCATCTTGAACGCTATTTATCATTAATTTAAGACGAGCAACATTTATTTGAGAAATTTCATTCATTTAAAGCGCTGAACGCTACAAAACGACAAAAAAAATAACGACAGTGCTTGGCAAAGGATTTGAAAAGCTGGGTGTCAAAGTTGGCGCCAATATCGAATGGGTTTAGTGGTAAATGAGGGCAAAAGAAAATAAATGCTGTCAACAAGAAAGGACAGAAAACATCGACAAATCGGACAGAACGTCACGCCACGATAGACAGCTACAACTTTGAGGTGGTTAAGGACTTTAGCTCTGACAATGACACGCAGAACAGCAGAAATCAAACGAAGAGTTACACATTGCCAACCGCTGTTACTTCGGCCTAAGAAGGCAATTGGTATTAGTAGGGCCTTGTCGAGAAACTATGCTCAGTTTAACAGTGTGCCCTTAAGTACAGTTTAAAGTTTGAGTTGAGACGACCAGATAAGTGTCACTCAGGTATATTTTGCGTTTCACAGTCATTTCAAAATACTCACGTAAAATTGTACAAACAACTTGGCAGCAACTTTGTCTACCTTTAGTGAAAACGACGTAAAACTACACCACTAAACAATTCGTCATTATTCACAGTCACTTCCAAAATCTAAATCATAATCTGAATCCATTTTTACAAATTGTTAGCATATATTAATAGATATATGTATTTTATTTTCCACAAAATTCAATATAAACGTCAACTCGTTGACAGCTGAGTAGCTTGTTATTGAGTTACGAGAATGTAAAGAGATTTATCAGCGAACTCTACGAACTGTACATCGGCATCGACCTTGTCAGAAAGGTAGGAACATATCAGTCGACTAAGACGGCTGGGAAATGTAGAGCAAATGGACACCAACGCTCCAACCCGAAGAGTCTTATTCCATTCCAACCCGGAGGGACAATCCAGTAGAGGAAGACCTCGCCTTAGGTGGCGCGCACAAGTGGAAGGGGACCTCAACTAACTTGGAGTGCGCAACTGGAAGCTGCTAGCCAAAGATCGGACTAACTGGAAAGGCGTGTTGGGTGGGTGGTCCACTTCGGACAGTAGCGGCACCTAAGTAAATAAGTAAGTAATATCGACTGGGAGTCAAACTCTAACCACCATCAAGAGATGGAAAAGAGTGGTAAAAAGTTATTGTTAGCATCTCTTCAAAGCATTTATTGACTTTATATTCGGTAAATCCAGTGGATTGGATTTTCTTCTTGATTTACACAATCCATTTCATTATAATATCCCTGACACTTAAGCAAATTATGTAAATGCAATATATGCATATTCCCCGAGATTCGAAAGCCATTTCCGTTAAGTATTTTTTTTTTTATTTCACCGATAATATGTGCAAATAAAACTTTTCGAAGCTGAGGCTATTCCTTCTTATAAGTTAATCAGTAAAATTTTATCAAAAACTTTTATTGTCGGCTAAAAATGCAATATCTTCTTTTAGTTATCTTCTTTATTTTCACTGATAAGCCAAAGTCAAGTTTGAATATGGATTTTATGAAAAAACGAAAGTACAATGTGTTAAGTCATTTATAATTTCAAAGTTAGTTTAAAAATACAAAAATAACACTTTTGTTGCCAATAAAAAATCTAGCTGTGAAATTGAAAAATATTCCTAGTGGTGGAGAAGGTTAGGTAAGGTAAGGTGGCTGTCCTAAAGGGACAAACTTAGACCATATTACTTGGTCCATTGTGATACTACAAACCCCATTGTGGTGGAAAAAACCCTGATGTAATTTTTCTTTACTCTTGTCAGAGTATTACTGTTCCCCTTCCCGGCGGGGCTCAAACCTGCGTAGCTGGGGTCACAAGCAATTTATTATTCTAACCACCACACCTAGCTATTACTAGTATTATCAAATATGTTGATTAATGTCTTTCTAACAGTTTGCTAAAAAAAAGCAAAGACGAGACTGTAATACCAATCATCTCTGGTATTCATGATTATATCCGTTATGCTGATGGCTCATCTTGGGTCGAAATCTTGTATTTTCTTCGACTAAAATGGATGGCGATAGATCCCTCTTCACGGACACGAAAAAGCTGCATGCTGCATTTATAGTATAGGTACCTATGCTATTGCCTGGCTACTTAACTCTGACGGGAATTCAATTCAATAGATTTACTAATAGGACTTCACTGAAACCGAACGCCGGCTTCATTAATATTAATATAGGAATGAACATCAATTTAGGTCTTTTTAATTATTCTCAATTGTGTCGATTGGTTTTTGATTTCGTATTGTATATAACCAAATGACAGTAGCTTCATTGTTTAGATTTAAATCTACTTATCCGTTTTTTTTTTTTTTTTTAATTTATATTTTTAGCAACAGAGAGTTGATTACGAAAATACAATCGACCACAAACGACAGCTAAATCGATAATATTTACCAAAATTTGAAATCGGTTTTCGATGATTAATCCGATGCATGTTTTCGTTTCAGTGGAAATAATAATTCATTGATTTATGTATATAGGCACTAGTTGAAACCCCAACCAATACAAATATGTATTTGCCAATTTCTTTAGTCAGAGTAGTTTATTGTGCTGTGCTGTGCATGCCATTAAACTCGATGAGTCATAATGTTCTGTATTTTACGAGTCATAATCATCTCTCTACTCTACCTGTAAAATTAGGTTAACTGGAGAACCTACATCTGTTCAGAGATAAAAAAAAAAAAAACAAAGTTAAATACATTTTATGGAGCAAATCCACATGAGAGCTGCTACTTCTATTTGATGCAAGCAATTAAAATAACATTAAGAACATTGCAATTTTCATTACATCTAGGTTAGGTACACCTACCCCCTGGGCAAACGTAAATACAAACTTGTAAGAAAAAACTTGAGGCTCATGCTTGCACTTCAATTGGTATTTATTGATTTTAGAAATATAAAAACGGAACAACACGAAAGGTAGATGTCAGATATTGTGTATTGTATCTACTCGCCTATGAAAAAAAAAAGTCGGTAGGCAAGATAGTTACAGCTACCTGTTGATATAACCGACTGGAAACTCAACTCAACTGATGAATAATGTTTCCTTAAGTCAATGATCACTGATTTTGTTGATCCGCCTTTGTCATTATGTCCTGTTTTTGCACAAACCCATATTTTGGTGTTAATTCTTAGAGTTATTCATATTATTGTGTTCCATTGAAAATGTATGTATTAAATGTATTATTAAGGTACCAGCAGGTATATTGACAGGTATAGATCCTGCCGATTTTTTTTTTTTCTCAATAGTGGTCGATAGTAAACTCTTAATATCATTGAAAAATGAGGTTTCCTTAAGGACCATTCACATGAGAGCGAACGAACGAATAGATAAAATATCATTGACATACTATACAAATACATGCAAACATAAGCACTAGCTCTTTTGGTTCACGGCGGAGAGAAACGAAACACTCAAATGTCATCGAAATTGCTGGTAGAAACTGATGGCTGAAATTTGCGAACTGCTGCGACCATGAAAATTGTTCATGTGAACGGACTGTCAAAACTTGCGAATATTCGTTCGTTCGTAGTTGGTCGCTCTCATGTAAATAGTCCTTTAATGTTTTTTTTTTTTTTTTTCGAGGGTGGATGAAAATCTTGCATAGACACTATGAGAACAGCGAGTGCTTAGTAGTGTCAGATTCTTACTGACTAAAAACACCACCCTTCGATATAAATTGTAGATACTGCAACTAAGATATAACTTATCAAGCAATTTTTCTATCACGAAATGAAAACTTTTGACAGGTTACTTTCCAATGAAAGATCCTGCATGTTCCGCAATTTTGACGCGGTTAATCCTATATCGCCAAGTCGAAAGGTTTTGTTCTTTGTAGTCGGCGCAATAAATTGCTCTCATCCAAAATTTGTAGGACTGTATTGTTTGTGTGTCCGATTAGTCGGTTTCTATGCTTTCGCGCAAAGCTTCTAGTTTCAGCTTCGATTGTATGTATTCCGAGATCCCTGTGGATGTCGTCGTTTCTAATATACCACGGTGCTTTTACAATTTCTCGAAGCACTTTATTTTGAAAAGATTGAATAATATTGGCATTTGTTTTCTTGGTGCAACCCCAAAGTTGTATACCGTAGGTCCACACCGGCTTTAGCACTTGCTTGTATAAAAGCAGTTTGTTCTCGGTACTGAGCTGGGAATGTTTTCCAAGTAACCAGTACATTTATCTATATTTGAGTTCGAGCTCTTTGCGTTTCATTTTGACGTGCGAATTCCATTTCAGCTTTGCGTCGAGTGTCTGGCCAAGTTTAGAAAAATTGGCAAGTCATTAGTTTTTTTATATGTGAAGTTCACGTGAACAGATTTAGTTTCATTGAGGGCGATTCGCCATTCCCTCGTCCATTCATTTACTTTATTTAATGCGGTTTGCAGTTTTGCAGTTGTTTCTTCGACTGTTTTACCTACTGCTAGAATAGCGGTGTCATCGGCAAACGTAGCAAGGATAGTGTCATCTTCCTTTGGTATATCACGAGTATATAACAGGTAGAGAAGCGGCCCAAGAACACTTCCTTGTGGTACACCGGCCGAAATTTCTTTTAGATCCGAGTATTCGTTTCCATGTCTTACACGGAAAAGTCTATTGCCGAGATATGATTTCAGAATATCGTATAGCCGTACGGGGAGAACTTATCGTAATTTTATTTTTAAGCCTTCGTTCCACACCTTATCAAAGGCTTGCGAGACATCAAGGAATAAGCTTGAATATATTTTTCGTTCCTCAAGTGCTTTCTCGATTACGTCAGTAATTCTATGAACCTGGTCAATCGTCGAATGCTTACTTCTGAACCCAAACTGATGGTCAGGGATAAGATTATTATCTTCTATAACTGGTCGTAGACGCCTTAGTAATATCCTCTCGAAAATTTTGGATATGATTGGAAGAAGCGAAATCGGTCTGTACGATTTTACCTCATTTGGCGGTTTTCCTGGTTTTAGAACCATTATGACTTCCGCAACTTTCCATTGGCTCGGCACGTGTTTTAATCTGAGCGCAGCATTTAAAATATGGAGAAGCTTAATTAGTGCTTTTCTAGGAAGAGCTTTGAGAACTTCTCCTGTGATCAAATCATAGCCCGGGGCTTTCTTAGGTTTAAGATCCTCGATCTCGTGTTTTAGTTCTCTTAGCGTTGCACTTGCGAGTGTTGAATCGTCAAATATTAGTTCAGACCTATCGTTGTTATCGTTAATCACTTGACCATCGTACGGTTTAAACGTTTCTTCCAGATGGGCTGCAAAAACATCGGCTTTATCTTTATCTTCCCTTGCCCATTCATTTTGATTTATTTTAATTGGCGGCGCGGGGATTTTAGGCCTTTTGGTGCCTTTTACAGCTTTCCAAAGTGAATAATTGGAATCTTTTTTCGCAGTTAAGGTTTCAAGGTAAGAGCCTATCGCACGATTCTTGAAATCCTTAATAGTTGTCTTCAACAAATTGCACAAAAAGTTGAAATGTGCTTTATGTTGCGGAGAACGAATCTGTTGCCATTTTTTACGCGCTTTCCTTTTTTGGTTGACCAATTCTCTTATTTCCGGAGGATATCGTAAGGCATATTTGTCCGCCTTTTTCTTTGGTTTGGGCGTATTATTCCAGGAGGCGAGCTGTACAATCTCAACGAAGCGGTCAATTTCAACCTCAAGTTCGTATGGTGTCGTAAGTGGAACGCTCAGTTCACCATTCGCTTCGATTTCGTTCCTAAAACCGTCCCAATTAGTTGTTCTACCAGTCAATCTCGCTGGCTCTGGGTTATAGATTAGTTTTTCGCTCAATATCAAAATAACTGGGGAATGATCAGAGGACAGATCAAAGCTCTCTTCAATTTTTATGTGGTTGGTAGATACACCTTTCACAACGAAAAAATCGATCAGGTCAGGTATTTTCGAAGTATCGGTTGGCCAGTAAGTCGGTTTTCCCGTCGAGTGGAAATCACAACTGTACTCCATACCTGCCCCATAGAGCATTCTACCTTTTTGCGAGATGCATCTAGAACCCCAAAATGTATGTTTCGCATTAAAATCGCCGCCAATAATAAAATTAGGTTTCAACGATTTAAACAAGTTAGTAAAATCACTTTTTTCAAGCGCGAGACGCGGTGGGCAGTAGATAGATGAGATTTTAAGAATACGTTGCCTATTCTTTACTCGAATTGTGCACAGTTGCAAAGTTTCAAGCTCTATCTTTGGGACTTCGTATTGTTCGATGCAGTCTTTAATAAACAAGGATGACCCGCCTCTCGCTTTTCCCGAAGGGTGACAAGCGTGGAAGTCATTATAGCCTTTTATTTTTAAATGCAATTTCTCTTCTTCTTTTTTTTTTTGACGTGAGTTTCAGAAACCAAGCAAATGTCAATATCTTTTTCTCGCATGAATATTTCCAATTCGTCAAGTTTTTGCAAAAGTCCGTTTGCATTCCAAGTACATATTTTTAATACTCGTTTTTCATTCATATTCTAGTTGAAGTACGCGTTTTCCTAGAATTACTTTCGAGCTTAACCAACTTATCGAGAATAATTTTATTTATTTTGCTCTGTTCTTCAAATTTCGCGAGAATAACTGAGAAAACTTGAGCAACAGGGTCCGATGAAATTTCAACCTTATTTGGATTTTCAAAGGCCGCAGCCTGAGTCCTTTAATGTTGAAAGATTATTGAGAGGAAAGATATAATGTTATGAGCTACGTCTAGATGTCTGTAAAGGTGGACAAATAATTTAATATTTTTAATATCCATGCCGCATCTTAGCCAACTCGGTCTTTGGCCAACTACCTCTAGTTGCGTACTCCAAGTTGCTTAAGGTCCCATTTCACTTATGTGCGCGTTCCCCTAAACCGAAATCTGCCTCTAGCATTGCTACCTCAAAGTTATAGCTGTCGATTTTGACTTTCTGTCCGAATCGTCGATGACGGATATCCCTTTATCTTCTGACAGCATATACCTTGTTAATCGCTAAACCCATTTTAACCGCCTCCGTTTGTATACTAGCAAACGCACCATTGCATTGACAGCTCGCCGTATTCTACCAATTATGAAAATATCACCAGTAATTGAATGGACTTTTGAAAATTCTAGACATTTGTGTTGGACTGTGAGTTGACTAAGTTACATGCCAGCGCACAACCTTTTGGAAATCCTTTCTTGACATCAAAGATCTAGGCGTAACTAGACACGACTCATAATGGCCGCGTTCCATTGATCGCTAGATGACTAGCGGCAAGACAAACTCCATATAAAAAACTGACATTTCAGAATTTGTGCTAGAGCTCTATAAATGCTGTCATATGCGAAAAATCAAAAACGATCGCGTGTCAGTGCAAAAGGGCACCAGTAGCCGTATAAATGATCGGCATATAATTAGTCCCTTCCATTCGTCTGAAAAAGAACTAAAAAAAAATTCCACAAAAGAATGGTTGTAAAAAAGTAGTCGATATAGAGACTACTACTTTTTTATTTATTTTTTATTTTTAGTAGTTAAAAATGCTTGAGAATTGAACTCGACACTCGTACACTGTAATTTCAAATCGTTTATCTCAAAAAAGTTACAAAGACTGGCTTAAAACCGACAAACGCCAACGGGAATAGGGATGAATAGCTGTACGGCAGATAAATTTAAGTTACACATCGTTGTATTTTCGCTTTGCGATGTTCAACAACTCGTGACGCATTTCATGGCGAGACCACGAAACGATAAATTTTTTACCATTCTTATGAGATGATTCACTTCTGGTAGATGCTGTCCATCTATACAGAAGAGTAATAGTATTTACCACAATTCTTTCAAGAAAGACTTGACATAAATATAGACGGCTTGAGCTCGGTGATGATGTCATTTTTGGCGGTTAAACCGAGACTGATGTACCTACTTTGTCTATAAAATTATAGTTACGAATTACATTTCATAAATTTCTACCAAACGTTCTTATGTAGGTCACGGGCTTTTTATTTACCTGGTTAGAAGTGACGCAAACGATGGAAAAACAATCCATCATAGCTAGCTCAGTAGCAAGTTGTAACTATACCTAACCTAATCAAGGAAAACCTAATCAAGCTGCAATTTACGTCCACATCGAGATATAATCAACCGCAGATTGAATCACGTTACAACAGCTTACTGATGCTTTTCCGGCCGAATGTTAAAAAATAGAATTATGACTTCAAAAGGGCATCATATTTTTTTTTACAAATATTCGATATTACATATGGTATTCTGCTACTCTTTGACTAACTGATTCCAATATTAGGTATATGTCACAGTTTTAAAATTCTAAATTCAGAATCATTGTGGTGGTCCCTAAGATTTAAAAGATTTAATAGCATCAAGTTCAAAGGAGTGACATCCATCTTTTACATCGCAACAAATTTGTTTTCTCTTTTGATTTACATTCGAAAGCCGAGAAGTCTAAGTTAAACTTTATTTAAAAAAATATATAATAATGCATGAATGCACCAGTTAATCATTTTTGTGATAAGATTGTAAATATGTAACTAGTCCGCGTCACCATCAATTATCAACCACAATGAGGTTTCTTTTTTATAGTCTTTGTTGGGTTTTAGTTACATATTTTGTTCGGTCTTTGTTAATTAGGTTTTTTTTTTGTTCTATAATTTAATTTTATATGTGACATTACATTACACTCCAATATGATCGTATATTCCATGTTCGTTTGTGTTATGGTATTTTTTATGACTCTTAATGAATGCGCTGGAAATTGATTTCTTGTTATGACGAATTGATAATATGGATTGCTTGATTGTGCAAGGAAGAGGGAGGCCTTTCAAAGGGTTGTCATTTAAATAAATTAGTGGCATATGGTGTACTTTTAATTTATGGATTTAGGTAATTAAAATTAGAACACTGGCCTCTGGGCAAACAAATAATGTTAGCTGCATATTCTGATAATAAAATGGACATTTCATTAAGTAAAAAATACTAATTGGTTTGGTATTCTGCTAGTCAGTGACTAAAAGGTCAGTGAAATGCAACTATTAAACGAAAATGTTAGTTCAACTGACGTATGAGGTCTGTTTCTTTACTTTTAAATTTTACGAATTTTTACTAGTTCTTACAAATTTTGAATCAATGTCGTTCTTTAACTTGAAAAATTCGTAAAAGAGAGTGGCATAAAGAGAGTAAATATTAGATAGATAGATAGATAGATAATAATTTTATTTCTTATAAATTCATAATAAATTAACAATAGTTTTTAAAAATGTTACCTCTCCATCCACTGAGAACCTTACTAGTTTTTACTCAACAAATTTCTTGTACATAATAAGAATTGCAAAAAAAAAAAACTGTCAGTCGCTTGACAGATGATCAGTTGGCTTGTATAAAATACTAAGTGCTTCTTGAGTGGATTCTAACTTGAAATCGAGAAGCGAAATTTTCTTCTCAGAATCAACAGAAGAGTCTTTTTGCGCCAATGGAATTTCAGAAGTGATTTTCTTGATTTCGGACGCTCCCGGAACACGGACGCTTCTTTTTGCCCAATGAAAAACGACATAAATTTTTCACTTTGAGAGAGAATTTATCCCCACCACTAGCATTTTGACAGTCTTTTCCATTTTTACTACAAATTTGAAATAACAAATTCCAAGCTATACCTATTGCTAAAATTTTGCACGTTCGAGCTACGATTTTTAGACATAGAGGTTGTAGCAATGAAGAGATGAATTCAGTAGTTCAACATATAAGAATAAAGTCGGAGGAATCAAGTCCCCAACAGCATGATCTGAACATCCTGCGGCGCTTCAGAAATACCTAGCCAGCATTACCGAGAGATGTTTAAAGGAGAGTGTAAAGCACTTGTAGCCACAAACCACATAGAACTAGACCGCCGACTTCCGTGCACCCGATTCTCCCCGGAACTAATTCTCCTGTATGTGAATATGTGTGAAATGTCAAAATCAATGGCGGCAATGATTATCCATTCTATACCATGGGCCTAGGATTTTTCAAGTATGCGTGCGTTAATGGCGCTCCTTTGATTTTGTACAGCACCAATACATGAAAAATCCTGGGCCCGCAGGCATCTTGTAGGCAGGGTTATCAGAACCGGAAAACCAAAGCTAAAAATTCAAAAACCCTTAAAAATCAACTGAATTTGCGTATATCTTGTAATTTATACGTAAAAAAATTGTTTATTTAAAAAACAAAACAAAAACAATTGATATTTCACATACCTACCTACCTATTCGGAGTTATTTTGTTTGACGTATGTTATTAATTTTAGGGATGGAAAGAACTCGATTTTCAATTTTTGGGGTTCAGAATTAGTTTTTCAATGGCTCAATTCAGCCAAAAGCAATGAAAAAGATGTAAAGGTTTGAGTGAAAATTAGAAAAAAGAAAAATATGAGGATTTTTGTTAAAACAAATTAAAATCGCCAAAATCTAAAAATATTGCCTTTCTTGGGATGCGTCGCCAAACCGATTTTCGTGTCGCCAAATGAAATTTTAAATTGCCACATCTGACAAGCCAGCTTGTAGGCAAAGAAGTCCGTTATGTATATTATTTTATTATACGGTCTATTTTATGTGGTTTGTGCTTATAGCGGAATGTTTTTGATTCATTGATCATGGGTGTCACTGTCAGCTGTCAGTTTGCTTACATTGAAATTAGTCTACTAAATTTTGCGACTGAGTAGCCGTTCCTAGCTTTATTCTATTAGATCAAATGGTTATTTTACTTTTGTCTACTAAACTTCGAAAAAAATGTTTGAAGGAAAACAAAAACAGATTTAATATTAACAGTCTGATAATGAATATGTTGTGTATGTAGTTCGAAATAGGTTTATCATACATTCATACCAAAAGTGACTGTCTATGAGCTGTTATTATTGTTGTTCTCACAACAATAATTCGCAGACTAATGCCCCTATTGTGTAACTACAGTTGAGTTGAGTTGAGTTGAGTTGTCTCTTGGTTTTATTTAATTCAAAATTCGGTATTGTCCGTATTGTAATACACAACCTTGATAGAAAAGTTGTCTGTCAAAACACAACAAAGATGGTAGTGGTTGTCTATAAGTTGCTAGTTAGTTTGGGTTGTGTGAAAGTTGAGTTGAATTTAAGACAACTCAACTCAACTAAGTTGAGTTGTCTTACATAATAGGGGCATAAGATTCGACAATAATTTCTCAACAGAAATTGTCAGGGCAAAACCCAATTATATTGAGAATCGTTTTTACTCCTCGCTTTCCATTCATGTTTCATGAACAGACAATTATTTTGTTCAAAAATTGTTAAATATTGCACAATCCTTATTAGCTACTTTCACTTTTTAGCTCTTACAAAGAGTTCAGCCAAGCACTTGAAATTGTCCCCTAATTCTACATATTGTGGTCACGATTCACAACTTAAAATAAATATTGCATTGGCTTAAGCTGGATTAATCCAATGCAATTCTACTATTAAACAAACCATATAAGTAATATCTATTCAATTGTCTGCGCTTATTTTTTTAAAAAAGTCGGCAAAATTGGAAATAGGTCTTTTGGATTGTGACGAAAATGTCTATCAGAGTTACCCATTCATCTGTCAATAAACAATTTCAAGATTTTCAGACACGTTATGAGCAACTTTTGTGTTGTGGCAGTTACCTATTAATATTTTTTTAATGTCAAGAAGTTCCCCTGACACTTATTCCAACATATACAGGTAGGTAACTATAAAATAGTTTTAGAATATGCATCCAATAATAGTTATTCTCAGTAGATACCTATGCCGCAAGGCCCATTCAAACCTACCTTAGCTTCAGAGCAGAAGCAGACCCAACCCTCCTATCTATACGTTTTTATGAAAACTTGTTCGTGCAATTTGAATATTGAACCTCTACCGATTCACCTGTTTAACAAGTTTAAAATGAAATAAACTTCTAATAATCGAGGCACGATCACATAACTTAGTAAGTAATAACAATGATCTTGTCGTTGAGGTATTTTGTTTAACTTAATACGATGTTAAAATCCGCTTACACGCTTACGACTTACATACCTCCTCTATTCAACGAATCTGTGCAATGTTGTGTATTCAATATGCGGTGGTTTTCAAGGTCGCTCTTCTAACCTGTAGCAACAGCAATAATATCCAAAGCGGAACGTTTATGTTTTTAGTGAGTTTATTCGTGAAATTAGCATATTACTACGACGTAATCAGGAATTGTAATTAAAAAACAAACGCGAGATAAAAAACCGTTTTTAACACGTTTCCGCCGATTAAACAATAATAAATAGAAGTGGCAAAGGGCTGCACTAAATCACACTGCAAATATTCGATGCCAAATAGCAATCGAAATCAAATATGTAGATATTATTTATCTTCTGAGAATAGTGATTAATTCATTTTTTATTTCCTTGGTAAACGAAATGACGAATACAGTTCATTGAAAACAAAACAAATTTTCGAAGATCACTACGCGATCGAAACCGGTTGCTCGAGTATCACTCCGCGATAAACTTACCCGCAATACCGTAAAATGTCAACTAACCGAACGAACAAAGTCAAACGAAACAGCCCGACTAGCAGACGACCGACACGACACGCACACGGCCGGACGAATCGAGCGAGCGCGAGTGTATGAGATGAGAACTCATATATACGAATGACACGCACACACCGGTGTTTTTAGAATCGCATTCGCAATGAAGATGAAAAGAAAAAAGGGCCACGAACACGATTGGCACGATCCACGAAGCACAACCATGCATGAATATGAAGAATAAAGCAAAGAAAAAGGAGATAACAAAACACAATTTCCCCAAACCGTGGAAGGGGACAGTAAACTAAACGAAATAGCAAATAAATATTGTTCATCAGTCATCCTCATCACATTATTCACACGGATAGAGACTTTAACGAGAAATGTTCAGCAGATGACTTCAACTGTCAAAAGCAGCTGCAGGGCAGGAATCTGCAAACGATCATGCTTTGTTTTTATTATTCTTCTTTGATCCAATATTCGTAAAAGAACCTGTTGAGTAGGAGAGAAAGAGACAGACACAATGCACTTGGCAATGGCTGGCAAGTGAAGTATTACAACTTACAAGCAAGTTCGATTGCAACTTAAAAGAAAATGAAATGGACAGTGCTGCCATAACTAGAAATTTTCAGTTCGAATTTTCAGAGTTTTTACATTGTACATTATGGAAAGGGATCTGGCGGGAATTAATTCCATTATAGAGGCTAAGCAAATTTCAAGTTTCGAAAACCATAAAAGAAATGTATGGTTGCCCGTAAGAAAATGGAATTGATTGTAATTTCATAATTGTTGTAGATTTATTGATTTATTTATTTTTTTTTTTTTCAATAATTAAATAAGGCGAGTAATGCAGAACTGTGTAAAGGCCTATTAGTAGGCGTATTTTTTTGTAAGTGAGTATAACAAAACCAAAAGTGAGTATAACAATTTTGCATGTAAAACCAAAAGTGTGTATAACAAAACCAAATGTGAATATAACAGTTTTGCATGTAAAAGTAAAAGTGAGCTAGCTATAGATTCCCAAAAAAATACGCCTAATATAAGAGAGACCAACTACTTACGAACGAACGAATATTTGCAAGTTTTGACATTTCACCTACTAATAGTCGGAGAGCTAGTGAATTTTTTTTCCAGATTATTTCGTCAACAAAATTTTACTTTTTTTTTGGTTGTCGTGGACGCAAAGGTCATAAAAGTGGAACTCTGCCGAACCTGCGGCGAGAGGTTTGGGGGGTGGGGGGCTCCAAAGTTGTAAAAAATCATTAAAAAAAAATTATAGTGTCACATCTGAATATTTGCATGATGAATCTCTAGACCGAAATATGCAATGTGGTATAATTGGCAGAGCGATATGGCGAGCGGAAGGGCGTGGCAGAGCCTCCTAAACATGCAAACAAAATTTAAATTTTAAACTTATTTTGTCAAGCTTGAAATTTGGATATATCATGGACAACCTCCTAGTAAATCTATATCTGCAAGGGCAGAGCGAAATTCCGGTCATAACATCTCGGCAGAGCCTGTCGAACTGTATTTGGCGTAGAGTTCGTTTACAGGGGCAAGTGCAGAGAAATGATTCATATCTCCAAAAGTATTTGCACGATTGTAATATACGTATACATGATTCTAAAAGCTTATCCGATGACCTTTAAAACTGTGTACAGAGTTTTATCATAACGCTTACACTTTTGAAAATATTTAACTTTCAATACGAACATTTTTAACCGACCTACCAACATTTGAAACGTATGGTCTTTTCACACATTAAATGAAAGCAAATTTAATTTTTTTAATTTCAGAAATAGGTTTAGCTCATAGCTATTAGAATTTAGAACTACAACTAAATAAGGTAGAATATAAACTTTTTTTTCACATGTATGTCAGTCAAAGCATTTACATAATAGGGACATTTTAAACAGTGCGCAAAGTGGAATGTCTTAGCTTTTCGAAAATCGGAATTAAGATCTTCCAATCGTCAAGTCAATCACTCGCACGAATTGCTAGCAGCAGTTGACTTGCTTATCTCTTACGGTTAAATTCATGCGCCTTTCCTTTATGAATGATTCGCATATGAAAATATGCGATTATTTTCGCGCTTTTAACGCTTGTAGCTGCACTGCTATATTTTTTTTTATTTTTTTTTATGAAATTTTTATCCTTGAGAAATTTCCTAAAAATAATGTTAAGCAACTTTTTTACGTACGATCAACAGAAGTTGTAGTAGTTGTAGGTTTTTGTCAGACAAAAATGGTCAAACAAAATTAAGTGAGACTAATAAACTAACGTCCTACCTATGAGCAATGGTTAACAGTTAATTATCGAATAGGAAAAAAAAGCTTAACATTGATAAGTTGATCTCCACAAAATGTATTCAAAACGTGAATACGCGGAAATAGTGTTTGTAAACGGGTTATGCAATGGAAACGCTTCGTTGACGAGATAGGAGTACCAGCGCCGATACCCAAATCGTAGTACACCATGTAGCCGGGTATTCGCTGATGCGTATCAGCGCCTTGCTGATACCGAGTGAGCTCCTCCAAATAAAAGGGAAGCGGCGGCGGCAGAAGTGGAGGGAGGGATTTTGCGTGCTCTGAAAGTTTAGCCTTCAGTCAGGTGCGCAGACTAGCTGTGCAGTTGGAACTTTCCAGAACCAGGATTCCAAGAACTCTACAGAGTACTAATAGATTACACCCTTTTCATTTAACACCGGTACAGGATTTACTACTAGGAGATGCGCAAAGAAGAGTGGAATATTGCCAATGGCTACTGCATAAACAGGCAGAAGACGAGCACTTCCTTATGAGCATATTTTGGACTTCGAAGCGCAATTCACAAGAGATGGGGTTACATTTAATACGCACAACATCCTTTCAAAGGTAAGAATTATTGTGAACAACTTTTCCAGAATGTGTTGCTTATTTTAAATTAGGTTTAGCGCAAATGTTTGGACTGGGGTAATAGGAAACACTTTATTAGGCCCGCACGTTCTTCCACAAACAGTTAATTCCCATTACGACGTGGAATTTCTTAGAGAACGATTGACGTCGCTCCTTGAAGATGTTCCTCTTGTTCAGAGAAGGGCGATATTCTTTCAACAAAATGAAGCACCTTGTCGCAGTTGCAGCGGGGTAACTCCATTCCTCAACCATACTTTTAACGAACGGTGGATCGATTAGGCCCCAACCCTTGTCCACCCAGATCTCCTGACCTAACACCCATGGATCTTTTTCTTCTGGGGTGTTATGAAAGAAAAAGTTTATTTTAGAGAAATATCGAGTCTTTTTTTACCATTTTTGTCTGACAGAAACCGGCTTTTACTACAACTTCTGTTGATCGTACGTAAAAAAAGTTGCTTAACATTATTTTAGGAAATTTCTCAAGGATAAACATTTCATAAAAAAAAATAAAAAACTATAGCAGTGCAGATACAAACGTTAAAAGCGCGAAAATAATCGCATCTTTTCATATGCGAATCATTCATAAAGGAAAGGCGCATGAATTTAACCGTAAGAGATAAGCAAGTCGACTGCTGCTAGCAATTCGTGCGAGTGATTGACTTGACGATTGGAAGATCTTAATTCCGATTTTCGAAAAGCTAAGACATTCCACTTTGCGCACTGTTTAAAATGTCCCTATTATGTAAATGCTTTGACTGACATACATGTGAAAAAAAGTTTATATTCTACCTTATTTAGTTGTAGTTCTAAATTCTAATAGCTATGAGCTAAACCTATTTCTGAAATTAAAAAAATTAAATTTGCTTTCATTTGATGTGTGAAAAGACCATACGTTTGAAATGTTAATAGGTCGCTTAAAAATGTTCCTATTGAAAGTTAAATATTTTCAAAAGTGTAAGCGTTAGGATAAAACTCTGTACACAGTTTTAAAGGTCATCGGATAAGCTTTTAGAATCATGTACGTATATTACAATCGTGCAAATACTTTTGGAGATATGAATCATTTCTCTGCACTTGCCCCTGTAAACGAACTCTACGCCAAATACAGTTCGACAGGCTCTGCCGAGATGTTATGACCTGAATTTCGCTCTGCCCTTGCAGATATAGATTTACTAGGAGGTTGTCCATGATATATCCAAATTTCAAGCTTGACAAAATAAGTTTAAAATTTAAATTTTGTTTGCATGTTTAGGAGGCTCTGCCACGCCCTTCCGCTCGCCATATCGCTCTGCCAATTATACCACATTGCATATTTCGGTCTAGAGATTCATCATGCAAAAATTCAGATGTGACAGTATAATTTTTTTTTAATGATTTTTTAAAACTTTGGAGCCCCCCACCCCCCAAACCGCTCGCCGCAGGTTCGGCAGAGTTCCACTTTTATGACCTTTGCGTCCACGACAACCAAAAAAAAAGTAAAATGTTATTGACGAAATAATCTCTAAAAAAATTCACTAGCTCTTGGACTATTAGATTTCGTTTCTGCAATAGACCGCACAAAAGAATTTGCTAAGGTTTTTTCAGAGAGGCTTTTCAATCCTCATCCCTTGCCGAGGACTTATTTGAAGTTGAACTAAGAGCTCCTTGCATAGATACGTTAATATAAAATCCAACGGACAGATTCATGGTCAACGAAGACGTTCTACCATCGTTTCACGCTCTTCTCCTAGGTTTTGCTGCAGTTGAACGAGTGAATGGAATGGAAAAGCTAACATATTACTTTGATAAAGCAATTTCGGTGTCATATAATATAAGGTTACGTGACCCAACCTAAGCGTCTATTACAATTTCCTCTGGGATCGTCGCATTCAAAGTTAAAAGGTTTTATATCTATTTGCACTCGAAAAGGAATTTAAATTTATTTCAATCAGGCTAAGTGGCTATTGAGTATTGACTATTGTATGGCGACTTTGATTTCATGTTGATTCAGTTGAACATTACAGTCAGGAGCAATGGCAGTGTTTCGCAAAATAGCTGTGATCTTACTTACTGTCCTATATCCGATCATAGGTCATATTTTGGTCCATACTGAGAATAAATTGGCCGATTGTCTCCTTGCAAGTATTGGCGGACTAACTAATAATACCATTCATATAAGTATTGAAGTTGAAGACGTTACAATAAGAAGAAGCTTTGAGGATACAGCCGGTCGGTTCTTGGTCAAAAATGATGCAGTTTTGGTGGATTTAGACTCGAAAGAGTCTTGCAATATTTTTATTCGACTATTTTTCGTTGACTCTATAAAGTCATTCAAGTGCGTATTGTGTGTTTTTCGAAAGTTAATAAAATATTGAAAAAAAAAAAACGAATGATTGCAGAAACTTGATTGATCGCCAACGTAGTCGAGAATGCGACACGTCCAGTGGTAACCAATACTATTTTGTAGTATTGCCGAACAGTGTTTTGTTGGAGGAAATTCTCAATTTCTGTTGGAAGGCATATATTTTAAACGTGAATGTCCTCATCGAGGATGAAAATAAAATAGTTACCCTATACACTTACTATCCATTCACAAAGTCCAAGTGTCGAGATAGTATGCCTACATTACACAACCGCTTTATAAATGGAAGCTTCGAATGGAGTAAGGAACTTTTCCCCCCAAAAATGGATAACCTTTGGCAATGCCCAATAAAAGCTATCGTCTCGGCTCAATACCCATACATATGGGTCGAGCATAATCAAATCTATGGTATTAATGGAAATGTTTTTAAAACTCTAGCTACCAAGATGAATTTCTCAATCGAAATGATCATGTCTGAATTTTACATAGATATGTCTCATTCCAAAAACAGTGTTATTGGAGTTTCAAAACTAGTAAGTCTAATATATATTTATATTGTGACTAGTTGATAACAACTTTTTTTTGCAGTTACAAGACAACTTTGGTGATATATTACTTGAAGCCTCTGGCTCTGGCTCTGACTTAAACAGAAAAACTAATTTTGATTCAACAGTATCTTTTTACACAGGGTACTTTTGTGCTGTAGTTAAACGTCCGAAATCATACAGATCCTTAGGTGTCATATTCCTGCCATTTGATGGGCTAACTTGGATAAGCTTGTTTACAATTGTATTGGCCAAATGGATATGTCAGATTTTGTGGAAGAAATACGCAAATATACGTGTTGTATTTCGATACTTTTCGACACATTTGCACACAATGGCTTGGCTCTATGCTATGTTCATCGTACGAAGTTCATACGAAGGTTCGATCTTTCGGTTTCTTCAGTACAGACCCCGTCAATGGATTCCACAAAACATTGATGTAGCGGTAGACAATGGATACAAATTTGTTGCGAGTGCTTACTGGTACACTACTCTGCAGCAAGTCCCTCAATTGGTAGACCATTTGGTGATACATAATGGACACCCGCTTCACATTTTGCGTTCATTAAATGTAGACAAAGGAAAGTATGCAGTTATAGCACCAAATATTTTCTTGAGTAGGTTGTGTAACGATCCTTCAATGTGTGAAGACTATGCTCTGGTGCCGACACCAATTTCAATGATTGACTATTGGCTGGAGATGCAAAAGTATTCATTCCTAACCGAGGCAATCAATACCAGAATCCATAAGTTATTAGCAAATGGCTATATTCAACGAAACTTTGAAAAACATGTTCCTATGGACAGACTAATGAAGACAGGGAAAAATGATGAGCGTGCTAGTATATCGTTACACCATATAAAGGGGACGTTCATTTTGCTCGCTATATGTACGGTCGTAAGCATATTTGCTTTCGTAGCTGAGGTATTTGCGCAAAGATATCCATTGCTGAAAAAATTACTGAAATTGTTTGACTAAACGAAGATTCGATCGTTTGGACAATTAGTATTAAAGATTATTTCGTTTTTATAGCACACGCATTTCGTGATCACATTTGGAATATTTTAGAAGCACATACTAGCTTCACATATAGCTAAATCATACATAATTACCTATTCAGATTTGCAATAAACCAAGCTTTCCTTTAAAGCACTCAATCCCTGTTGTTTTCTTGTTTTAGTTTTAGCTTATCATTTTTGTATGGTTGTCAGAAAAAATCAAACGATGCGTTCGCTTTCAAATGTTAGCAAAACCAATTTGAGTATTTTGAAGCTTTCCGAGCTTTCTTAGAAGCATCTCAAATTGAGTCCTGTTTCTAGAGCTCTGCAATTTTATTCATTGGCTTTTAGCGAAAATACTTAATATGTATAAGGTTACGTGACCCAACCTAAGCATCTATTTCCTCTGGGATCGTCGCATTCAAAGTTAAAAGGTTTTATATCTATGTACATATTTGCACTCGAAATGGAATTTAAATTTATTTCAATCTGGCTAAGTGGCCTAACTATTGTATGGCGACTTTGATTTCATGTTGATTCAGTTGAACATTACAGTCAGGAGCAATGGCAGTGTTTCGCAAAATAGCTGTGATCTTACTTACTGTCCTATATCCGATCATAGGTCATATTTTGGTCCATACTGAGAATAAATTGGCCGATTGTCTCGGTTCCGCGAAATAAGGCCCAAAAAAAAAAATTAAATAAGGCCCCAACAAATTATACAGGAAATTCCAACAACGATTTTTAATAAAATTTGGGGTGTTATTTCCTTTTTTGGCGCCTTATTTCCTAATGAAATTTGGGGTCTTATTTCATTTCTTCTTTTGGGGTCTTATTTCATTATGAAATAAGACCCCAAAAGAAGAAATGAAATAAGACCCCAAACGAAAACAGAAAACGTAAGGGGGCATGCTGCCCCCCGCAACCCCCCTGCTTGGGTTTACTGTTTATTTAATTTTTTTTTTGGCCTTATTTCATCGCAGTGGGGCATTATTTCATATTTGAAATTGGGGTATTATTTCATTATGATCAGTGTAATAGTTAGCGGTAAGCCTAAGATATAACTCATGTTTTACCGGAGATCGAACCTGGGGCTACCTACTCCTCGCTCAGTAGTCCAGCACACCAACCGCTGAGCCAAAAAGGAAAACTTAATGTTATCAATAAGCTTGCAAACCTCATTGAATTTCTTCACAAAAATTTGCTAACACCAGTGTGGACTATTTCACCAACTTACAAATTTGTATTGACAAGTAGGTATTAAAATTATAGGTACAAATTTGTTTTCTAAATAAATTTAATTTTAAAATGTTTGGAAAAATGCTTGTAAATACAAATTTGTAAGTTTGTGAAATAGACCATTAACGTGGCTAGTGAATTATTTCGACTGTAATATTTCGAAACTACTTTTAGCTCATACTGTAACCACAGAAATGGATTCCTCCATAAAATATGTACATAAATGCAATTATTGTAAAACTAAACAAACAATGATTGTGATTCGCAAACACATCGTAACCTATATAAAAATACGTATAAATGCGAAACGATAGCAATGGTCTTAGAATATTTTTTATTTACACAGTTCCTACCTATAGTTTTATTTAATTACGTTGCACTTTGTTGCTGCACCAGCACCACCCGCTCCCTATATTTTAATGCATTTTGCAGCGCCAACATTTCTAGTGCAGCAGACTATTCTAAGAATGAATAGGAATTCAATGTTTCCTCTTTTATTTATTTAATAATATTTCTCTAACATTTCGTTAAATAATCTCCGAAGAAAACCCAATCCTTCTCACAATCAAATTCAAGCCACGTCGTTTTTTTTTTTACTTGCATTGGCATTGCTATTTTTAAAAAAAGATTGTCCTGCATATTCAATTTGTTGGCACCAAGTAAATTACATCAAAACAATAATAATATGACTTGAATCATTCCCAGATATCTAGTAGCGATTGCGACACACGACATTTACGCCATCATAAATAACAATAAAATGAGAGTAGGTAGACTAGAACGGTTTTGTATACATATACAAATGAAAATGAAAACATTATCCGTCCCCGACCGTTCTTTATTATGGCCTATGGGCTTATATTTTGAGTGAGAATGTGTTTCTTTTGACTTTTGATAAATAGTTGCATCTTGCATCTCCTGCGGATGTTGACATTATTTTCCATTTAGCTGCGGAAACAGCATCCATGAACGCAATTCGAGTCCACACGCCTTTTGGATTAAGCAGGCAAGCAAGCCTTTGTCAAGCAAACCCTAAAACTCCTGCTAAACTTTACTAAAAAATTATTTAGAGGAAGGAACTGGAATATTTTTGAAGGAGTCAAATCCCAATTATGAGGACATTATGAGGACATCTTGCGCTGATGGAACGAGCACTTTTCTGAATTGATCAATCCAATCCATTGACGATAACAGATCCATCGCCTTAAGCAAGGCGGAAAATAGACCAAAGGAAGAGGAAGTCACTTTTGTGACCAAATCGCTAAAAGCTGGCAAATCTGCCGTAGTCGGAGTGGATGAAATGAGGCAAGAAATGCTCAAGGTATTAAGGCAAGAAGATTAAATCCCGCTGGGTTCTCTCGTGACATTAAAGTGACCTGCGGCGTAACATACACCGATTGGCAAATTGTAGTGATTGTATGTCCCTTTTCAAGAAAGGGGATAAAAGATGGGTACATTACTGTGGGCGCAGAGCGCAGTGGTTAGTGTGCTGGACTACTGCGCGAGGGATCCCAGGTTCGATCTCCGGAAAAACACAAATTACATCTTAAGGTTTTTTCTACAGCGCCACCTCTCGCGATCGTCTGACAAACATTCGAGAGTATGACTGTCCTGAAAAGGCTTCTCAATTCAGCCGTTCGGACTCGGCATAAAATTGTAGGTCCCTTCCATTCGTCCCAAAAAAAAAAACTCACACAAAAGGAATGGTTGCGAGAAGCTAGGCCTAGGGTGTCTACTGTCTACCCGCCTGTTGCGCCACCTCTTTATTTATTTATTATTTATTACTTTAAATCTCCGCGGAAAAGTCCCTGCCAAGGTGCTGAAAACGTGCTGGCCATACACCTGTTTACCCATGCTTTGTAGACTTTGAGAAGTCATACGACCGAGTCCCTAGAGGTTATTATTGAAGTGTTTTACAGGAGTATGGAATTGCCGGCTCTCTCTTTAGCAATTTAATATCTTTTGGACTTTGCCAGGGGTGCCTCCTTTTCATTACTTATATGGACTGGATGTTACAGCGCAATCCTGGCGAAGAACGCTTTGAATTGGGTGATTTGAGGATAAGACATTCGCTCTTCGCTGATTAATTGGTCATCCTTGGGTCCTCTCAGACTGAACTTCAACGCGCACTCGATCCGCTTGTAGCCGTTTGTGTTGAAGCTGAGATGAACGTAAACGTGAACAAATCTGAAGTGGTGATCGGCTCCAGAAGGCCTGTCTGTTCAATGGACTCTGCATGTTAGTGGAGTCCCATTGAAACAGGTGGAGAAGTTTAAGTATCTCGGGGTTTTATTCACGAGTGATGGAAGGAGCATGCTAACTTTTCTTGGTGCGGAATTGTTCACGCTGGGTCAATTTTGAGACAGCTTTCTTATTCTTAGGAGTCTGGTGTCAAAGCTAAGTTGTCAGTTTTTAATTCAGTGTTTATTTCAACCCTTACCTATGGTCATGAAATTTTGTAATGACTGAACAAATAAGGTCGGGGATACAAGCTGAAGAAATGTGGCCCATAGAGATCGTTTAAGAAATACCAAAATACATGTGGAACTCAATGTCGAGCAGCTACTTCTCCGGACGGAGCGGTCTATGCTTCGGTGGCTTGGTCATGTTAAATGAATGTCCCCAAAAAGGATCTCAAGAAATCCATACCATCATCTATTTAGACCCAGGTTGATGGTTAGATCAAATCCATAATCTCTCCTCTACCCGTTTGGGACGGCCTTTGATGATTTAGAGTCGATGGCGGAGAATCCAAAGTGATGGAGAGTCCACATAAACAACTTACAAACGCGACTCACTTAATGGATAAGCAGGGCATTAAAAAATAATGAGTGGACTTTACGAAAACTTTTAGCGGAAAAACAGAGACCTTAATTTGTTTCCGCTAACGAATTTAGCGAAAACTTCTGCGTATGGAATACCCGGATTTAGGGACCATGAGAAATTACTGAAACATACTTTCTGCGTGTCAGATTGTTGTCAATAGTCCTTCGCCCGATAACGAATTGAGCTTTCCTATATAGGGTACTATACCATCAGCAATTCTTAATACAAGCATCTTTGTATACTTTTTGAGTGGACGTAACTTTAAATAGTTTAGTTCAAGCGTAAATTCTCAAAATTAATTATGTATTCTTCCCCACTGCAGAGGACACCACTAAAAAGTCAAGTCTTCCAAAAATAAACTTACAGTTTCTTCTCTATTTTGTCCCTATGGGAAGAGTCAAGTTCCCTTTGAAATATATTTTTTTGGGGAATTCTTATTGCTGTTTTCTCGTTTCTTCAGCAGGTGCTGTATTTTTTTTTAAATTTTGATCTGACCCTAACAAAAATCTGGCTTAACCCGAAAAATGTTTCCTGCATTAAATTTTTATTGTTCTCACGCTTTATGGTGTGCTACCCCCAACAAGGCGGTATATTTAGATCTTGGGGATTTTTAGTATTATTTTTAACGATTGATGCATGCTGTCTCCAATTTCGCACGCTAAGTTGGTTAAGGTCCCCTTCCACTTGCGTGCGCCACCTGAGTCGCTGTCTTCCTCTACTGCTCCGTCCCTCGGGTGTGGATTCAGAGATCTTTCAGGCCGGAGCATTCGCGTCCATTCGCTCTACATGACCCAGCCCCTCAATCGTTGAACCTTCACTCTTCTGGCTAGGTCGATGTCGCTATACAGCCCGTACAGTTCGCCATTGTATCTTATATCTTGTATCTCCACTCCATCCAACGTCTATGCAGATGGAACCGAAAATTACTTAAATTACGATGAATTTTCCTCTCAAAACAACCAAGAGTAACATCATCCGCTTTTGATAGAGTCCATACCTCTGTACCATAGAGAAGGACTCGTATGATTAGGGTCTTATAAAGGGTCACTTTAGTTGTTCTAGAGAGAGCTTTACTATTCAGTTGCTTTCTTAGTCCAAAGAAACAGCGATTGGCAAGAGATATATTCTTCATTTAATCTCAGCGCTGGTGTCATTGCCTAAGTAGACAAAGTCCTTAACCACCTCAAAGTTATATGTGTATATAGTGACATTCTATGCGAGACGTCGGTGTTGGGTTTAGGGTGTCCTTTCTTTTTCTTGATAACAGCATATACTTTGTTTGCCCTCATTGCCCGCCAAACCCATCTTCGTCTCAATACTCACAAACGCGCCAGTGATATCATGCTGCGTTCCGCCAATTATGTCGATGTCGTCGGCGTAGGCGAGTAGATGGACGGACTTTTGAAAGATAGTGCCTTTGGTGTTAGCGTTTGAGTCTTGCACTATTCTTTCAAGAATATTTGGTCGATGGTAGACTCTCCTGGCCTGAAACGGGACCAATCAGGTTGTTGACGAAAGACTTCAGGCGTTCACACAACACGGCAGATAAGATCTTGTATAGGCGAAGTTAAGAAGACTAATGCCTCTCTATTTGGCGCAGTTCAGAGGGTCTCCTTTCTTGTGGATCGGGCAAACAAATTGGCGTTACATCGTTTTGTTAATAGTTATTCGGTTTTTTTTTACTCCTAGATGTCAAAATATTTAATATACCTATTTTTGGAATGCGAATGTAAGGTAAGGGTGAAAGGGCCCAACAAGTGCAGCCTCACTTAGGCCAGAAGACCCATTGTGATACCACAGAATAGACTGATTACCCGTTGAACCAATAGAAGTTAAGAATAAAGCGTTGGAGGCAGCTTGTGCTTATATTAGCGAGTTCGCCTGGATTGTCGAAGAAGTAGATATTCGCCGAGATGGAGTTTTCTACGAAATGAGAGGGCTAGACACGTGCCTAGGTGATGAAGAATAGTCTCTTCCTACTCTTCATCTATGCAGCTTCTGGCAGAAACGCCAAGCCTGAGAGAATGCTAGCGTAGCCAATAATGCAGTGTCCTGTAATGACACTTACTAATGTGCAATGGATCTTTTTATAGTGATACAAGATTGTTGGAGCGCTTGAGATCCAGCATGGGCCAGATTGTTTCGTGGTGCGGTTTGCCCACCTTCCATTAGTAGCGCTTATAGCATTTTGTTTGATTAACAGTTTACATATAGCCGCGTATAGAGATTCTCCTTTTCCATTAGAATCGACATATTTGGGCCATGCCTAGCGAGTTCGTCGGCCATACAATTTCGAGGAATGCTCCTATGGCCCGGCAACCATGTAAGATGAATTTTGAATTGTACCGCCATCTCGTTACGAGATAAGCGGCATTTGCGGGCCGTTTTGGACTTAAAGATGACCGAATCCAGGGTTTTCTTTAAGAGTGTTGGAGATGGGCGCCATCGGCAGGATTATGTTATCACATTTTTGCATGTTTTGTCGAATTTGAACGTCAGCACATATTTTTAAATTTGAGTGGCATCGACTCCAGTAATGCGTTTCGCCACGATATGTGGTGAATCATTCACCGTGAATGGGCTCATCAGTAGACGACCACCACATCTGATCTAGACGCACTGTTTGCTCGATTTTCACAGAGACTAATGATTTTTCAATCAATAAGTGCAACTGTGAATCATTCATACCTCAAGATGAATCTTTAGTTCAAAGACTTTCGCCGAGAGGATTTGCTCCACAAACCAGAGAGAATAGACGGGCAGCTTCGCGCGCGGAGATATGTCGTTCTTAGTTTGGCGGAGATATGACGTTTTCAAAACACAGAAAAGTGCATGTATTTTTATTGACTAAAAATATTATACATACTGCTAAATACCCCAGAGTAAATATAATTAAACTTTAGCTCCAGGCGCCTGCCAGACAGTTGTTGACATACCCTTAGCGGAGCGACGAAGTCGCGTGAGCGGCTAAGCCCTGCGAAAAAAAGGGTTAAAATCCTGTTAGCGAGCGAAGCGAGCCACCCACCCCATACTTTAAATACACCAAACTTTCTTACAGACGCCTATCTCCGCCAGAAAAAAAGCGACATAATTCCGCTCGAAAAATGTACTGGGCGAAGATATGTCGGCGGAGATATGTCGCTATGCCGCACACATACTTAACCACCTAATAACTTTTTTGAAATTGGCTCTATGGATCTCTCATTTTTTGGCAGAGCTGGTGGTCTATTCTCTCTGGTTTGTGATTTGATCTGAACGTGATATCTCTGCAAACAAATCGACAGCTGAAAACAAACAAAAATCAGGGGCGGCTAAGAATTATAATGAAACAATTTTTTTTTTTTAGTTTTTTGGATAGGTACTTGTATTTTTCTTAATTATGTTAATAACATTGATAAAGATTCATTTTTTATTCTTAATGTTATATTTTTTTTTTTATTTTTTTTCGGGGACTGCAATAAGTTTTACACCATTTAAAAGAAAGGTGGCGGCAATTTTTTTTTTATTTAATAGTATTTTATAATATTTTTTGTTCATATTTTTTTTTATTAAATTTAATAAGTTTTATCTAGGTATGTGTGTTTATAATCTTTTTATTTTTGAAATAGGTAATAATTAAGATTTAAATTGTTATATTTATTTCTTTATTTTAAATTTAAATCTGCAAATAATTTACTAAAGAATTTGGTTTTCTGGTTATTTCACATAAATGTTTTTTTTTGTTTTCTTGTTTTTTTTTTTAATTTGTTTAAAAGTACTATATAAATTTTTTTATATTATTTTCTATAATTTGCTTAGAGATTTTTTTGTTTTAAAATTTGAATGATTGGTTACAATATTTTTTGTTTTTTTTTTTTTATCGAGATTAAAGTTTGAATTTGTATTTTTATGTAATAATAATCTTTGAAAAAAAATTTAATTTTTTTTTAAATATTCTTTGGCAAACACTGTTTGTTGTTGTGTTGAAATTTTCTTCCAGTATATAGTAAGTATTAATTTATTTTGTGTAATGACTATAAGTATCTTTGAGTGTCCGTGTGTAGTATTATTTTATGAAGAAAATTTCTGGGTTCTTTTTTTTTTTTTCTTTGTTTCAAACAATTTTATTTTTATTTTTTGTTCTTTAAACTTACGCTTATATGATAATATAATAATAATATTTTTTGTTTTAATAATAAATTCAGTTTCTCCATAGAAAAAAGAGCGATAGAGAGTAATAGAGAGGAAAGTAATTAATAATAAAAAATTGTAAATAGTTTTTCAATGGATTAACAAAATATGTAAGGAATTTGCAGGAATACACAGTTGATTTGCTTTAAGAACTAAGATTCGAATAAGATTGTTCATTAAAAAAAGGAATTGTTTGTTTTGTTGCTTAGTTTGTATAAATATGAAAAGTGTGTGTGTTTGTGGATGAGTGTGAGTGAAATGTCGAGCGATATTGATAGAGTAACGACGATTGTGAGGACGAGGATTCTTTTGTTTTGTTTTCGACTTTTGTTTGATTTGAAGATTCTTCATGAACTCCAGAGGCGGAGTTAAATTTAATAAATGTCAAACACTGTTAAAATTTACCAAATTATCCGCTGACAGCGTTGCTGGCATTCGCAGCCGCTGCAGCGGCTATCGACTTGGCCTCATCACCTGGCGAAGGGGTGGGTCCGGAGCCGCCATCGCGTCGCGGTGGCATCCGCTCATTGATTGCATCTAAGCCCTTTGCCTCGGCGAACGACGTGATCTTGTGGTTGGGTGAGAAGCCTTGCATGGCATTTTTAAGCGACTGCTTTCCCCCAGAGAGAGCACCAAGTGGCAGAGCGCCAGTTGGAGTGAGGCCCTTCAACTGTAGCACCGATTCAGATTCCTCCCGCAGCACGGAGAAGACTCGCGCCATTTTGCCGATCGCGCGAATCTTGTTGCGAATGACCTCCTTTCGGAGGGCAGCATCGTCGGCATCCACCAAGGCATCGTCGCTCTCGGACATCAACTCGTCGTCAGAGCAAATGTTGAGGACGTTTACGAGCATCTCGGTGACTTTCTCGCCGACGAATGGTAGCGACCAGGTGAAAACATCCATGAAATTGGGAAGCCAGTAGGGATGGGGCGAGCAGTTGAACTGCCTGATGTTCATCACATTGTTCTCGTACTTGAGAACAGCCGCTTTGTTATTGTACACATCGAGATAGTTGGGCGCGGAGAAGATTGTTATTAGAGATGGAAAACCAGTGGTCTGGCTCTTGCGATACATGCGATAGCCTGCGTCCTGCGCCTCATGGGCTCTTATGATAGACAGCAAGTTGTTGTTTTGTAAGAAGTCACAACATGCTGCATAGCTGTAGAAATATGAACAGCCGCGCACCGAATTGTGTGTATAGAAGTCCGAGTTTTTCTCGTTGCCAAAATCTTCCAGCGGATCGGACCACAACAGGTCACACATGGGACCAAAAGCTGGAGGTTCTTTGAACCGATCCAGTCGGCGAATATCATCTAGTTCGTGGATCTCCGGTGAGAGGCCACCGTGGACGCAGAGAAACTGTTGGTTCATAAGCGCGGCCAGCGGCAGACAATCGAAAGCATCCATACACGCGTCATATACCCGTTCCGAGTACTTGATCTTGCACTCTTGCTTGAATGTGAAATACTCCGTCAAGTGGCGGCACTCATGGTTGCCGCGCAGCAGAAACAGAGTGTGCGGATAGGTGATCTTCAGTGCCCACAAATATAGGACGCATTCAATGCTAAAGTAGCCCCGGTCAACGTAGTCGCCGAGAAACAGATATTTTGTGGTGGAGGGCGAGCCTCCGACCTCGAACAACTTCATCAAATCATAAAACTGTCCATGTATGTCGCCGCACACAGTCACGGGAGCCTCAATGTCAATCATGGTCTTCTCGGATCGCAGCAAAGTGGCTCCCTCTTGAATAATTCGCAATGCTGCCGCCTCCTCGATGCGACCCTCAAGGATAAAGTGCTGCTTAAGTACCTCGTGCATTGGCTTACCAGTTCGCGCATCAAAGACCTCCGACACCGTCAGCTTGTGGCTGGGAGGAAACGGTACACTGTCTACGACACGATCCTTTGTGCTGTTGCTGTTGGTCGGAAGCGCCGCCGAAGGGGACGTCTTCTTGGTTGGACTCTGTTGAGAGTTCTGTGTCCCAGCAGACGATTGCTGATCATTCTGACTATTTGACTGTTGTTTTGGTTGAGATTGCGACTGACTGTTGCTCGATTGATTATTCGAAGACATTTTTGTTCAGCTAGGCCCTCCTCGTGATCGACTTAAAAACAACAACAAAAGTCCCAGTTATTTGCAAAATGTTTCCAATTTGTCTCGCTACAATTACAAACCTTTGTGTAAACAGGGATTCCGTTCACTCGCTACTGCTTACTGAATGCTGCTTCTAGTTACCGCTAGTTCTAACACAAAATAAAATGAAAAAAAACAAAAAAAAATTGTTCTGCTATTTATAGATTTTGTAGAATTTCTTTTGCCATGTATCGCACTCCGAGTGTTTTTCGTTTTATTTTTTCCCCGAGTTTTCTGAATTTTAGGTTTTTTTTTTTTTTCTTATTTAACTTTTTGTTCGAACTGTCGTTTGCTCTGGCGAAGAACAAGATATGGGAGAAAAAAGGCAATTAACATGCACACAAGAATGTTTTTTTTTTTATGTTTTTTCGCTACTCCTGTGCTCAGTGGGACTTTTTATATTTTTGCATTTTTTGATTTGATTTGCACATTGTGTTTGTTTTTTTTTAGGTTTGTTTATCTTGTAGGGTGGTTTGGCTAAAACAAATTTCTACAATTGGTGTGTTTTTTTGTCTGCATTTGCTCTATCAAATAAGATTAAAAACTTTTTCCTCTCTACGATGACTAATGTGAAAAAAACTATACTATTGCGAATAAAAATTGACAGTCGATAATTTTTCGTCTTTTCGTTCGTATGAAAATTCGTCGGGTTGGTAAATGGGTGAACGAAAAGTGAACGTACTAGATGAGGCAACTGTGGTGCTCAAACTTATTTCTACTGTTATTTTTTTAATTGGAGTATTTTATATGATTGGTCGAAGGAAACATTTTTAACCAAACTCAAAGATATTTAATTTACACTTTTTCAATCGATTTTAATACTTCCTCAAATACACCGATTTTCAATAAATGGAAATGGACTGTCTCAAAAATAGCCAACTTGGTAATTGGTTACACCTTTTGTTTTCAATTTGTAGGGGATCTACTCGCCACAAAGGTCTCATTATTGTGTCAATATTACCTACATCATAAAAGTTATAATAAAACATTCAGATTGAAAGATATCTGCATATTCGTAACGAGTACGATAGCAAAAAATTCCAAAAAAGTATAATAATTTTGAATAACTTTAAAAAGTGATATTTGACAGACGAAAAAACTGCTCGCTCACTCGATCGGGCGGTGGCTCTCTCTCTCATATGTATATGGCTATAATCTTCCAAGTTTCACATTCATCAATAAGGGTTACAGTGTCGAGAGTTTTCACCTATCGTTAGGTTAGGATATAAAAATGTATGACAGATGAAAGTTCATCACCAGTTGGTGCTCCTAATGAGCTCCGATATCTGAAATACTAATATTACTCCTCGGTGTTTGCGAAGAACCTGGGTATCTGGTGGATAATTCATCGGAACAGAGTGCTTCGTAGCTCCAGATTTGCGGTAGAAAGCAGGTGCCTACGAGGTTACCTTTATTACATCTTCATTAAACTAATCTGTGGAGTTACGAAATATACTTATTAATTGATATGAAAAAGCCTAATATTAAGAAGAATCACTCATTCGGAATAACCAGTAACTAATCAATTTTAACCTTCAATTTTATTATTTTGACGGTTACATCACAATAAATAATTTTATACTATTCGCCATTTTTAGTTCATAAAATTTAGCTGGCACACTAAAAATGATTATTAGTACCGCACATTGCAAATAAAGTGATTACTAAAAATAAAAAGATGTACCTACATATTTCGCGTAGCCCACTGCTGTGAATTTTAATATTAATGGATGTTTTAATAAGAAGTATTACTCTATAGATTTACACATTTTTCCGTAAATCCTAATTAAAGCAAATTAAATGCGATTGATTCTCTTTCTCTCATCCGAAATCAGTTTGACGTTTCGTATATTCTTTCAGACTACTACAATATTTCGTTTCGTTAAAAAAAAATATTAAACAAAACCTGGCACCACTCTGTTTTGTGTAGAAAAAAAAATGGCATTTTTCCTTTCTCGATGTGAAACGGCAGCACTGCTAGATTCCCAGTCAGTTTGACATTTAATTATGTGCTGTGCGGTTGTTGGCAGGGGTGTGTGTTCTTGACCCTATGTCGTTTTATCTCGTTCATTACCTACATTACTCGTGTCGGTGTGCTGAAAATTCAAAATTGCACATAGTTTAGCTTTAATTCATGAGCAACATATAAAATCAATTAAAATGATAAAATTCAGATAGTTGTGGGTTGAAGCAAAGAAATTGATTCAAATTCGATACCAGCGGTGTGTGTGCATTTGTGCGTTCCGGATAATTAATTAAAAGAATATTGGAATCGCGCCGCGGTAATCTACTCGTAAATGTTTGCACCTCATCCTAGGTAGCAACAAGTTTTCGCGTTTATTATTCTTCCTGTTCTGGACGCTTGGTTGGTTGGTAGTCGTTCGATAGGAATTTCATAGCCATACTCGTATAGAGGTACGTTTCGGGTTTTTCAAGACCGTGGTCCAGACGCGGTAACTGGAATTCCTCCGAGTGTCAGTGCCTCCTAGTTTCGCGAAATTGCACCGGGCAAAGCAGTTAAAATGAAAAGATCCGCGTTAAATCGTAATCATTACTTTGTGTTTGGATTTCTACTCGGGCTCATACTGAGCTTTTACATTCCGGAGGATATCTGGGAATTGGTGCAGAATGAGTGTCCCCAAACAGCTGAAAGCAATTCTTTCGACAAGAAGTTTGGCCAAGACTTTGAGCCGCACTTGAATTTGATTAACAAACCACTTGCTGCTAAAAAGCCGGTAAGTAAATTATGAATTACATTATACAGAGAGGGATTCGTCAAGCACGAGTGGGTGACACACAGGTGATTGGGACTTTGTTTACCCACACTTGAGGTTTAGCTTCTAACTGATTTTTGCTTGATTTACATTTCGAGTGGGTTAGTGGGCAAATGTGAGACTTTCTAAACATATCCAAAGTGGCAGAATTGATTCTTGCTCAAGGTTAAATGGTGGTGTGTGGTGGTATCTCCAAGAAAGTAATCTTATCAGGCAGAGATGTGCAAATTGGGTACCTACCTACTTCGGTTGTATTTTGAAAGTGTTCTTAATGAGCACCGTGTTTGCAGTCTTGGGTAAATATTTTGATAGGCATGTACGACGTACGTCGTATGTATTCAGTAGGTACAACTACTTGCGTGACAGGCTCAAGGAGTTGTCGCAATTTGTGGAACGTATATGTAGGTACATACCTAATATACCAATAGGACAAAACAGATTTTTATTCAAATGGATTTAATAATGATCTAAATCGTAAGCTTAGGCTGGTGCATCCTAATAAAATATGTATGACAATGACGAAAGCTCTAATGACCTAATGACCATACATTAGGTACCATGTTAATTTTGACAGATAAAAACTACCAAATAGGAACATAGAAAGTACAGTCGTCGGCATAATTATTTACACGTAAGTTAATTCTACTCATAAATTTGAACTTACTTCATGTAAATTTTGGCATCAATGGAAAGGTCATTTAAATTCCGTTTGAATGATATCTACAAAACTTTCCTTAACCCATTGTACCCATTGAAAATTTAGAACTTTTGTAAAAGTCTACTTTTTTGACTTTTTTCCTCGGTCTCAAAAAAAAAAAAAAAATGTTTTGATGCAAAAAGTTTCTTCAAACAATTGTAATAGTGACTGGTAAAACATTTTTTCAAAAATCTCTTCGCTAATATTTTTTATGATTTTTTGAAAATTGCTAAAAATGACTATACATAATTATTTTTCCTCCTTTTCAAACAAAATTTTTCTGAGATCATCCCATTCAAAAAATTATAAAAAATACATGCTGCCCCCCTGCTTGAGGCCACTGTAGGATTTGGAGTGGGTCCGAGGTTTTTTGTATGTAATTTTTTTTTGGATTTTATTTCCAGTTCGATTTGGACTTTATTGCACTTTTAAAAATGTAATAAAGTTAAAAATCGTTTTGGACTTTATTTCAATTTCAGAAGCGCAATAAAGTCCAAAATTACGTTTTGGACCTTTTTGCATAAGATTTTTATTTCATGGCACCGTATTTTCTTTTCATCATCTTTTAACAAGGTGTCAGATGTGCTTAAAACCTAAAATCTTCCAACACGCCATTGACGTGGAAAAATTGTTATAAGTGCCTCCAGCACTCGCAGACTCATCCAAGGAAAGTGTCACTTCTGTTGCATCACATTCACTCGATGTATTTAACTCGTTCAATGTGGACCTATAGTTACTGTATAATTTGACGAATTGGTGTCTAAATTGAAAACGTATTTCCTTCCAAAAGTTCAACATTTTCATAGAAAGGCATAAATTCTTCACATAAACTAAAAATACTGATGAGTCTATAGGTATATGAATACGTCACATCTCTTAAAAATCTTAGTCCCTCATGTGACTTCATAACTTACGAGAGGATATAGTAATAGATATACAGCCCTATCGAGGTATCCGATCGGAAAATTCTCCGATTTCATACGAATACGAATCGGAGGATTTTTGTTTGTTTGAGGTATTCTTCCGAACAGCTTTTCGGAACTTCTTTTCGACAAATATGCAAGGCACACTGGCATTTCAGTGCGATCAAGTGCGTTTTTACCGATATTTTTGACAGTTTCGTACGAATTTTCTTCCGATATGCTCCGACAGGAATTGGTTGCGGAATTTGTTTACTACGATTTGCAGTGAAGTATTGATAAATCGAATGTAATTTCAGTCTCCGACGGAGTATGCGTAGCGGAAAAAATTCCGTTCCGATCGGATACCTCGATAGGGCTGATAGATTACACGAAGGTTCTATAAATCTCGAAAAAGCCCTTGAAATAGCCAATTTTAGTGCGTCACAGATCTCTGGAGACGGCTCAAGTTTTATGCAAGAGAAGTTTAACAACATCGTCAAATAACTGAGTGGGGAAGCGAGGAGTAACATCGATTCTCGCTAGTTGGGATTGACCCTTACAATTTCTGTTGGAAAATTTTTGTCGAATTTCAGTCTATGAATTATTGTTTGAGAGAATAAAATTAACAACAACTCGTAGACACTGTGACTTTGGTAGGAATGATACACATTCAATTCTCCGTATATAATCCACTTGGGAAGATATTTCTGATGCTTTTCCCTGTCATATGGTGTCACGCACTTACAACAATGGCTTGGTTAACAACGCGATAAACACGAAGATGAAGCACATCCGAAGTCCACATCATAAAGCGACGCAGCAGCACGTTTATACTTCCTGTCCTGAATCGCAGCAAATTAACATCGTCGAAAATAATAAATATCTGGTAGTCATCATTGATAGCCGTTTTGTCTGCAGTATGCACATTGATAGGATTTGCGCAGATCTGAAGGAGGCTATATTTGCTTTAGCACGCATCTACGGCATCATGCCACGCTACACATTTTAAAGCAAGTATACTATGCCTTGATCGAATCCAAAATTAATTACTTGCTTCGGGCAGCGCTTCAAACACAACTCCAAAAGCTTCAGAAACTACAAGACTTAGCGTTGAAACAAATAAACTGCAGAGGTTTTAACGATGGTAAAAGCTGAAGGGTTCTTCAAGTGCAGCGTATCTCCAAGATGACAGTATACTATTTGAATATTACGACGACACGCGTTTTAAAAGGCCAATTAACCATGAGATCAATACCAGAACATCGTTTTTTGGTCGGTGTTTGTAACTTTTTTAAGACAAATGAATTGAAATGATTTTAAACACATAGAAAATTGTTAAGAAAAGTTACAAGAAAAATCTGAACATCATTTTACAACAACACGAAACAAGAGTCGTATACGACATACGCCAACGGCAATAGAGGTGATTGTTCTCCTTCAGAACTAAATCTATTACCTTTATCTTAAAAATATTACATACTAGATGTACCCGCCCGGCTTTGCCCGTGCCCAGGAATTGTATTGTTTAGGTCTTAGATAATAATGTTCTTGTGGTGGAATTTTCTTTCTGTCTATACCTGAAATACAGCAATACAAACAAAATATAAAAAAAATTTTGAAAATTTTAACGTCATGGAATTTCACCCCATAGAAGATGTTTTTTGTACCTATATAGGAGGTATGAGATTTGGAATGTTTTTTTTGTATGGGCGGTGCCACGCCCCTTTGTCCGATTTTGACCAATCTTCAGAGGAGCCCTCGACGCCCAATACCTAAGAATATCTGTAAGTTTGAGCTCAATCGATTTGGTGGTTTTCGAGATATTAGATTTTTAATGGTTTTTTTGGATGGGCGGTGCCACGCCCCTTTGTCCAATTTTGATCAATCTTCACTGGAATACTCCTGGGCCGATACCTAAGATTGTATGTAAATTTGAACTCAATCGATTCATTGGTTTTCGAGATATAGTATTTTGAATGTTTTTTTTTGTATGGGAGGTGCCACACCCCTTTGTCCAATTTTGACCATTTTGACCAATCACAGGAATACTTCTGGGCCGATACCTAAGATTGTATGTAAATTTGAACTCAATCGATTCAGTGGTTTCGAGATATAAGATTTTGAATGTTTTTTGTATTGGATGTGCCACGCCCCTTTGTCCAATTTTTCACCTTTTAAACCTTCTCTGGACTTCCACAAATAATTCAAGACCAAAATTAGCCAAATCGGTCCAGCCGTTCTCGAGTTTTAGAGAGACTAACGAACAGCAATTCATTTTTATATACATATATAGATTTTAAAACAAGAAAGAAAAGTAGTTTCTTATTAAATTAACAAATTTAAGTTAAATTTAAGTTCAATAAATATGTATAATACTCATTTAGTTATTAAAAGACTTCAATAAAATTAAAAATATTTGATATATAAAGTATAATATGGCAGCAAAGCCATATTAAGGCTTCGCATGAAACTTTTAAAAATTGTTAAGATTTTCTTTGATAAATAAAAATGAATAAATAAAGTTGTGAACACAATATTTTATCATGACAAATATAAACTTTTACTGCAGTTTTTAAAATGTTCTATTTTTGACAGATAAATGTTTAGCTGAAAGTGTCACATGTGCTTTTAAGTAAAATATTACATTCAAGTTGACAAATTTTTGAGTTTTGTGTGGCACTTCTAACATAGCAAATGCTCCAAATGACCAATAGGGTAATAATTTAAATTTTTGTCAAACTCTTCACGTAGTCGCAAAATCAGCTACTTCAAAAAATCATGAGTAGGTACCTACTTATAGTCTTCGGCTATAGAGATTACGTTAAATAAAAACGTTCGAGCGATGTCTTTTTCACGAAAGATGTATATTATGTCTGATGCAATATACAGTGACCGCTATTGTCGTAACGATGTCGTTCGAACGTTTCCATTTTTTTGTGATCTAGTCCTCTAGATCTGCCGACTATTATTGTAAAAAAACAGCAATTCCTGCCAAATAATTGTTCGCTTGGATGGACAAAGTAATTGCAAGCCATACTTGTTCACATTGTTATAGAGTTGTGTTAAATCCTTGTCATGGATTTCATTCTATAATGCCAGTACTAAGTATTCAAAGTGCTTCATCAATCCGATGCCATTTCCCTTGCCAAATTGTAACTGTTTCTCCAAATATTGTTAACGTTTATTATCTACACCTATTTCGAAAGGTTAATAAACTTGTGTAGCTATATGGCGACCAAATGTGCCCGTTAAAATCGACCAATTTTAATTTGTTAAAAATCTTTTAACACCAACAATCAAATTGAAACTAATAAAATGTTTTACATTCCACCGCGAGTCACGGATCTGCAGCAATACAAACAAAAAATGTAAACATGTCTACGCTCTGTGGGGGACACACAGCGTTGCGTTGCGATGGGGACTGCAAATAAATTAATTAGCTTCGAGCGGATGGCTGACACAACTATAGAAATCCAGAATTCCTATTCTAAGAGCGATGTCCATATGTTGATGTTATATACAGTACTGAGATCTGCGACTGCCAAGCGATTCAAGTACCCGCCGGCCGCCATGCAATCTGGAATGAAAACTGAAATTCTCTTTTAATGTTGGTTCGCGTTTACAATTTGTAATTATATAGGCGGTTTTTATAGCGTACATGTGATCTCTGTCAAGATTCGAATCCCTTTCTCACATCAGAAAGCGATTGCCAATGTCTAAACAGAACCCATAAGGGTGATGTTATGTTTGATTGCAATCCTATTGTGAAATCTTCCAGATGTATCTTCTGAAATTTTAGAATGTTTGCATTTCTATATGATTTACAATTAACTCGCCAAAATACAGACGATTTCGTCCTACGGTCTTACTTATGTGTAATAAATAGAATAGGACATTAAAATCAATAGTAAAGTATGCCCTGAGGGTCGTCCCGAATTCTCCAAAACCCTTAAGCTGCTTTCAACAGTCAAGTGCACTTGCCTTGGCTGTATCATTCGTCATTCTTCTGCAAAATGTACTCGTCCCTTCTGAGAAATTCCATTTAATTAAGAAAATACTCTTTTACGACAACATAGCGTTTCACTTCGTTAACCATCCGTCGACTACCCCTCAAGGTTGGCTCCTTGTGAAATTTGATACCAACGCCACATGTGTGGATGTGGACATCCTCCTCACTCAAAGCAATCAACTCCTCAACGGCGACCCTCAAGAATGCATTAAAAGAAATAACCAAAATACACTGCACTATTGGTGCATCTTTCCTTTGATTCTGATAGCTCCAAAAATAGACACACAGTCAAACCGAGCGAGGGGTTGACAGTTTAATAAGTGGATATTGAGATGGCAACGCACAGTGATAACGAATTTTTCTCACAATCGTGATGAATTTTGCGCGCGCAAATGGACCAAAGGCAAGACCAGAGAGTAGAGCTATAAACATTTGGCTTTTTATGGATTTCCTGGGAAGAGCAAGAGATGCTAGTTTGTCTTCTAGCACAATGTGTGGCTGCCCGACGCGACGCACAGCATGTGTTTCTGTTTTGGACAACAATTTTTTTAATTGAATAAACAATTTGCAGATTCTTGAGTTTTTTTTTTGTTTGTTTGGTCTGTTTGTACTCGTAGCCATTTCCTGTTAATTCAAAAAATTGACTTAACCTTCAGAGATCACACACAGAAAGAGTTGCACAAAGCTTAGAACTTAGATGTATGTAGGTACATAAAAGTTGAATAGACAGACACCATAAGGAAAGAACTGAAATGGCGCGTGCTTTGCAATGAAGACTTTTAGTTGGCATGGCAGCTGGCCATTTTTTATTATTTTGTAAAATGTTAGTACAAAGTACGAGTATCTGTATCTATATCTAGTTCGCAATTCGCATCTAGATTCCAGACTAATGTGTTGCTGATGAATGATTTCAGAGAAGGTCGATTTGAATCTGATGAATGATTCATAACATGGGTATAGTCGTATAGAGGCCATTTATTCATCGCTTTATGTAAACAAAAATCATTTTAAATTCAAGCTTAAGAGGAGTAAAATATTCCTTTTGCGTTGAGCATCCATTGATAAAATTTGGCTCCGCAATTCGACAATTTGATGCGGTTTGGTGAAAATTGTCGCTGGTTTGGAATTCAAATCACAAACCAATCAAAGGAAGGACCTGCAACTTTTGTTACTTGAAACATTATGTTGGTATGAATGTGTCTGTGGTTTACTTGAGTTAGTGGCCATATTCAGGAATCTAGTTATATTAAGTACTAGCTAACCCGCGCTCGCCTTTAGTAAAAAAAAAAACCAACTAATATTTGGTCCATTTAAGATTACGTTTTAAATGACAACACGAACTTTAAAAAAGTTTGTAAGAAATAAAATGCTAAGACAGAATTTCGATGATTGCCATAATGTAACGACATTACAGGAAAAATAAATCACGCGTTTGGAAAATTTTTGTTTTTCACTTCACTCTAGATTATTTGCTAAATGAACTTTAAATATATTGCCTTGAAAGTTCCATAATAATTAACTGTTGTAAAAAATATGACACGACTAACGAACGCAATGTACCTTTAAAATTCTTTCTACCTAGCGCTATGCACCGTACGGCCTACTCGCACATAGGCCACATCACATCATGCTGGCGATTTATGCCCACCACCCTAAAGCACAGCAACAACAGAAAATTATTTCTTTAGCATTGATTTCGCATTTTTTTTAATTTGATCATCTGAATTTAGATCTTTTGTAAAAGTCTACTTTTTTTTACTTTTTTCCTCGGTTCCAAAAAAAAAAAAAATATTTTGATGCAAAAAGTTTCTTCTAACAATTCTAATAGTGACTCCAAACAAATTTTTTTCAAAAATCCCTTCGCTAATATTTTTTATGATAGTGTGATACAGTGCCCAACGCAGAAAAATGTATACAAGTAACTTAATGAACAATTATTATTCTTTTAGTTAACAATAAACAACTTGGAATGCATCCCAGGGTTTTGACTGGTGCTCTACGTGTGGGCAAATCGAATCTCAAATGCAATCTCTGTCAAAAAAAAATTCGTTTCTTTTTTAGCTCAAAGAAATCAGAGCTCATATAGGTCATTATTTGTGTTTCTTTTTGGTGCAGGGAAATAAGTCCCCGGGTACTAAGTCCACTGAGGGACTTTGTTCCCACCTAGTGGGAAATAAAACCACTTTCGTGAAGTTGACTTAGTTTCCATGTAAGGTGGGAAATAAATTCTGAAAACTCTGAGTCTAACGAACAGTGGTTTTATTTCCCTTTCAATACACAAAATTTCGCACATACTAGAAATCTGACAGTAAACCCAAGCAGGGGGGTTGCATGCTGCCCTCCCATACGTATTAAACTGTTGAATGTATGCACTAAGTTCCCATAAGAAAGTGGAATTAGTTCCCACCTTACATGGGAACTAAGTCCACTTCACGAAAGTGGTTTTATTTCCCACTACAAACGAGCCTTGTTGTTCTGGCACAGAAGGTAAACCAAATTAATAAATAACCATATGACATCTATGTGCTCAAGCGTGTTTCATAAACAAATCAGAGCAGGCTCAGTTCAGAGCACGCTTAAAATGCTCGAGCTCTATTCAGAGCTCAGCTCTGAACTAAAAAAGAAAAACGCCTTTAGTAGTAAGTCGAGAATTTTGTCGACTAACCCTCCATATACGTCAACTGAGTAAACTGCTCATGTGATCAATCGAGGGCAATAAGAACTCAGAGAAATCAAGTGAGAGAGCTGTCAGACCTACTAAACTAGAATCTTGAACGCGAGCTTAGTATAGAATTCAAAAACAGCATTAGCTTGACATTTGACAGCATAATTGTGTCCTGTCATAATCATTGATTTTATTGGCGTTGGCAATAACGCCGAAGGAAATAACACCCAAATCGATTTGGAAATAACGCCCAAAAAAATGCATAACGCCCAAAAATAAACAACAATATGGAAATAAAGGCAAAATGGAAATAAAGTATGGGGGGCATGCTGTTTCCCTTGCAACCCCCTGCTTTTGTTTACTGTCAGATTGGGAGTATGTGCGAAATTGGATACTCACATACCGCATACTTCAAAATCCAACAGTAAACCCAAGCAAGGCGTTTGCGGGGGGCAGCAGGTCCCCCCATAATTATTCCACTGTTTATACATTATCACTTATTATTTTGGGCTTTACTGCTTCTCAAAAAAACGAACCCTGATGGGAAGGAAATAACACCCAAAATGACGAACAATTTAGCAACAACAAATTGTACGGGATTTTTTAGGTCGTTATTTCCAAATTGATTTGGGCGTTATTGCCTAACGCCGTCGAGGCCTAATACTATAGAGAAGTCGTAGAGATCGAATCCAAAGATTTGATATAGCTATTTGGATGTCCGAAAATATGCAGATATCTTTAACGGATATCACGTTTTTCTTGAGTTCCGACTGGAAATTACTATACCCTACAGTAGTTTGGTAGACGAAAGAAGAGCTTAAGATTAAGACTTGCGGAGTAAACTCCCCTATCCATCCCATTAACGGAAACCCGAAAACGTTTAACTATCCAGAAGTGATTCCAATTCTCAGTGAACCAATGCGAAATCTACTACATTATGTCAAGGGTAGTTAGAACGTTTGGTCATTTGTTAAAAGCATTAAAAATTCGACCATCAGAGATCATCAATCCTAATGGTACTTTACATGGACACTTTAGCTGGAAGCTCTTTAGACAGTCATGTACCGTCTTGGCGCTCTAGACTAGAGTTGAAAATTATCCAAATTCGAATATTCTTGTCTTGTATCTTCTTCTCCAATTTTTTTTTATGGATTATCCTACTAAAAGTGTAACAAATATCTTCTTCACTATGATGAAACGAATAATGTTGAACTGGGTGATATTTTTAATAGATTTTTGCCATCACATTAAGAGTCCTTTTGTCAAAAACAGGTGTTTATACGTGTCTTCTTCAACTATCTACATTTGTTTTTTTTTTTGCCGAAATGTTGTCAATCCAAAAATTGTCGTCTATGCAGTAAAGCCCAAAATAGTAAGTGGAAATGCATAAACAGTGGAATAAGTATGGGGAGCATGCTGCCCCCCTGTAACCCCCCTGCTTGGGTTTTCTGCTAGATTTTGGAGTAGGTGGGAGTTCGTACTGTAAAAAAACCTTCAATGTATCCAATTTTGCATATACTCTAAATCTGACAGTAACCCCAAGCAGGGGGGTTGCATACCCATACGCATTAAACTGCAAATTATTTTTGGGCTTTATTTCCATCTTGTTGTTTATTTTTGGGCGCTATGCATTTTTGTGTGCGTTATTTCCAAATCGATTTGGACGCTATTTCCTTGGGCGTTATTGCCTAACGCCCACGTTAACATTCGTTTGCAACTGAAATATGATGCAAGCAGGGCTCCGCACAAGCCTTCAACTCCACGTGTTCAACTACGATTGACAGGTCCTATTCATTAATCAAAATACTCTAAAATGCAGAAAAATACTCACAACGTCACAACTATTCATATTTGCGTTCGTACCGCCTTTTGTTGTGCTGCCATGAATTCGTCTGTGGAATAACATTCCATAGCGAAAAAGCGACACTAATTTGCAGCAGCACCTAATTAGATGAGTGCGCGTTCGTTTGACTTTGATCCACTTTGAAGTAGGTACCTACTCCAATGATGTAATTATTTACAAGAGACTATGTACATGTTTGCAAATTCAAAGACAAGATTTCACATCTTTCGGTCTTTCTTAATCGCTCAACCTCAGTTGCGGAGATGAGTCTGGCTATCTTCGTGGTATTTCCAGCTGACTTGGTGCGCCGCTCTTGGTCAGTTCACATTATTCATGTGGTCTCGTAATGGATGATTCCGCCAATGCACATGTTTACTTGCTTTGCCGTCTTTAACTGTTAACGTAGGTATGTATATAGTAAAAGTTGCTCGATGTGTTTGTCGTAACTAACCGCACTGACTTTCCATCTATGCGTTCGACATGGAAATGCAAAACCACTGAAATGGAGACCCAGAAGCGGCATGTAAAACCACAAAATCTTCAGAGATAAACAAAATTTATGTCATGTCCGCAATTGAGGGGCAGTGTTACAGGGAAAGAGGGATTCTGGTTTAATTGGTAAAAAAACAGCCATTCATGTAAATACAGTACCTGAACCTGACTGGAGAAACAGCGATGCACGTTAAGTAATCAGCGTCAGTGAGTGGTGACTGGAAGACGAAAGAGGCAGGTGTACCTAAGTGGATCGTCATCACTTCAGTTCACTTGGGCAAACACGTGTTGTTAAAAGGCAAATAGAATTATAATGCCTAGGTTAGCATTTAATTAAGGGTCAACAAGAATGATATTTACCTGAATATTTTAAATAGAAGAATGTGTGTAAACTGACTGACCGACACGACACGCACACGCTGATAGAGGCACAAGTGTAATGTGTCCGAGCCCGAGGAAATAAAACCACAGGAGGTGTCATGTTTTTGGCATGCGTACTGTGTATACAGTAGATGCAGTAAATAAGGAGTTTCAAAAATTTTATTTTAAATGATATTCAAAAATGTTCGTTGTGATTGGATTTTTAAACTTATAAGATTATCCCGACGATTTGTAAATACGACGTGTTCAAAATGCTGTAACCGGGGCTTCCACAGCACTTCACTCGAGTTCTCTTCTATTCGAGGGTTTGGCAACTACCTAACCTACATCCTTAAGATTGACTTCCGTATGTACTAAGCGAGTGTGAAATTCAAAGCCAACATGATTTTTATTCCAATATATTTGGGGAGGCGTTAGGCAATAACGCCCGAATCAATTTGGAATAACGCTCTGAAAAACACGTACAATTTGTTGTTGCAAAATGTTTCGTCGTTTTGGGTGTTATTTCCTTTCTAGGGGTTGTTTTTTTGACAAGCAGTAAAGCCCAAAATAGTAAGTGGAAACGTTCTGTTGCACTTTGAAATAGGGGGAGTTTGTACTGCAAAAAAAAACATTCAATAAATCCAATTTCGCACATACTCCAAATCTGATAGTAGGTAACCCCAAGCAGGGGGGTTGCTGTCATACGTATTAAACTGCAAATCATTGTTGGGCTTTATTTCCATCTTTTTGTTTATTTTTGAGCGCTATGCATTTTTTTGGGCGTTATTTCCAACTCGATTTGGGCGCTATTACCTTGGGCGTTATTGCCAAACGCCGCGCCGCCCTCGAGCCAATATAGCACTTCTTAGATATTTATTAGGTCTGCCTGGAACACGCTGCAGATTAGGGAAACGAAAGGGCTGAGATTAAGTCTATCCCGTTCAGTTTTTTACCCATCATTATAGAATTGAACCGATTTGCCTTCAAGAAAAGTCTTTCCCTCCCAGATCGGCCGGAGAGATTGAAGGGTGGTTACTAGGAAGTATTTGTCAAAATTTAACTTGGAAGAAGCGTAAACCATACTTTCCGAAACTATTTCGAACTTATACGGAAGCGTGGCCATATTCCTCGCCATATTCTTTACTAGATCAGATGAAACAAAATATATAGGGCCTTGTGCGGAGTGCGAACAAGCTGATTATTCCCTCTGGCATTTTTGTCCGCCAGGGAACAGAGCGGAATTTTTTGTTAAGTTTTATTTATTTTATTTAGTTAATAAATTTAGTTTTAGTTTGGTATTTTTAATTTTTACTTTGCGCCCTTGTGAAAGAATATAAAAAAAATCGCCAATCTCCAAAAGATGGCCGCTGATGAAAAAAATTGGCCGATGATAAAAAAGATGGCCGATGATAAAAAAGATGCCCGCGGTGGTCTCTGTTATGGCCGACAGACATGCACCATAGTTGTGGTGGCGCTGGTGTTTTTAAGTGCTGACAAGCTCTCGCAACACTGATCGTTGGTTCATTGCGTTCGCTCGAAATTGTGTTTCCAATTCGAAAAATAGACTTCTAAAAAAATTTCCTTTATGTGGATAGTCCACTAAGGTAGGTAAGGTAACTCTCTGTTATCTGCAATAAGCTCAATTTTTGCAGAATACTCAATCGTTGGGAAAGCTATCTAAAATGTGAGCACAGCGGGGTAACTCCTCCCGTACTTTTAGGACTTGTTCCTTTATGCGCATACGTATTCTATCGCTTTAAAAATAAATCACTCTAGTTAAAATCATTGCCAACAATTAGTTATAATAAAAAAGTGTCGACGTAGGGTAATTGCTTTTACGTACTTTGCCTTGATCAATTCGACGTCAATAAACATCGTGACCTGAAAAGATCTCTATCTTAGAGACGTCATTACTACAGCTGTATGATTATGACGCTTGCGATTTAATTGATTGCGATAGTAACAACAGATTTTTTTTTAAATTAATTCTATACACAACTAAGGACCTTGTGCGGCTGTGAACAAGGGTCATCATTTCATTTAAATTATATACAAGTTTAACGACCAGAGGGTCATGGGAATCGTTTGCTATTGCATAGATCTGGAAAAATTTCAATTTTTATTTCCGTTTTTATTCATCACTTCATCGAATAGTGCAAAAATGTTCTACAGCACATACTTAATGAGTAAACTACATAATTCCAAAGAGTTGAGCTATTTTGTTTGCAAATAAACTTTTCTTAGATAATTTAGTTGCGGAAATTTATGGAACATACCTGGGCCTAGTAACGAGGTCGGAACCTAGTTGCGCGAGCAATTTGTTTATTGATTTAGCGAATTTTTGAAGTGAATTAAAGAGAGCGACAGAGAAGTGAGAGTGATAATCATAGGGGTTGTTCTTGTCTTATTATTTTTTTTTTTGCATTTTCGCTTTTTACAGTCTGTTTGACCCTCATACGGCTAACGTAAACAAATGCCGAAAATTTGTTTAGAAACTTGTTGTTTGCACAGTTCATCAGGGGTTGTTTGGTTTGGTAGACTAATATGTTTAATTTGGCTCGCTGTTTTGTGGTAAAGTTTATTGAGTGTGTTTTGGATGAATTTATTAATTGAATGTCGTCAGATGAGCTGGATTTTCGTATATTCGAGTAATGAGTTAAGCATTTTTTTTTTGGGAATGTGGTAAGTTGGAAAACTCATTAAATTGGCTCGGAATTTATTGTTGCTGGTGGTGGTGGTGTTGGGTGCTTTTAAGGGTTTTTTTTACCAATTTGAAAAGAACCCTAGAAATGGTGAAACCTGGCGATTTTATCCAGTGTAGTATTTCTAGTCCCAGAATCTGCGTGGGTCGCAAGAAAAGTCTGTAACGGTTAAAACATTTTCGTCTGAAAAGAAATAATTTTCATCTTCTAATTTGTTCATATTCATCTGCTAGTTTTTGTCAGCTTTTTTTTTTTTTAATATTCGTCTGAATAACTTGAAATTTTGTCTGAAAATCTGAATAAATCGTCAGCATTCTCTAAATTCATCTATGAATATTCCCTTTCACTCAAACTTTTTAAGTTTTTCAGACAATTTTTATATTTTTCAGACGATTACTAGATATTTGTTTTCAGACGTTTTAGATAGATAGATAGATATATATTTTATTCCGCATAATATTGATTTACATTCGGTAAGCTACCACACATTTTACATTATGTACAGAGATATGATATTTTTATATCTTACTACTGAAACAACATATTTAACAAATCAGAAAGAAATTTTATTTAGCAAATAACAATCTTTTTTGAAGGAAAGTGCGAGAAAAACCTCCAAATTAAACAAAAAAAAAAAAAGTAAATTAAAATAATTTAATAAAAATTGACAAACCAATTAATATATAATTAAGAGAAAAAAAAAATAATAACAATTATAATAAATAAATAATAAATAAATAAATAATAAATAGTAAATAAATAAATAAATAAATAAATAAATAAATAAATAAATAAATAAATAAATAAATAAATAAATAAATAAATAAATAATAAATAAATAAATAAACAAACAAACAAATAAATAAATAAATAAATAAATAAATAAATAAACAAAAATACAAACAAATAAATAAACGACTAGTAAATAGATATATATTATTATATAAGTAAATATACCACAGATAAGTAAATACATAAACAGGTACAACAGAAAATGGAATTCAAAGACTCATTTGCTGGATAAGGGGATTTTCTGAGAAGTTATTTTTACTTATAAAGTTATCGGTTAGTTTTTGAATTCTAACACAAATCATTTCAACATTCGCTCTTCTGTGCAAATCTAAAGTGGAGTAATGCCATGGTAGATTCAGCATAATTTTTAATATTTTATTTTGAGCTATTTGCAGCTTCTTAATGTGGCATTTTGCACAATTTCCCCATACTTGGCACCCATAGAGAAGAATGGCTTGAAAAATGACCTTGTGCATTATTAATTTGTTTGCAGTAGATAGTTTTGATCTTCTGTTGATAAAGGGGTATAACATTTTAATGGCGATGTTAATTTTCTTAATGGTTTTACTGGTGTGATCTTGAAAAGTTAACCTAGGATCAAGATGCACACCCAGGTACTTCACTGATGGTGCCCAAGTTATATTTGACCCGTTAATATTTATATGGCTGTTTGGAAGATTGCAAGATTTCCTTTTTCTTGTGAAAAAGATGGCATGCATTTTCTCATCGTTCAATTTGATTTTCCATTTTTTATAATAATTTGCTAATATTTCCATCGCATTTTGTAGATTCCTCTCGACATTGAGAGCGAATAAATGTGATGAAAAAATTGCAGTGTCATCCGCGTAAATACCTATTTCACATTCTGGTAAACTCGGTAAATCAGAAGTGTATATATTATATAAAATGGGCCCGAGTACGGAACCTTGCGGCACACCTGCGTGAAAATACACTAAGTTGGACGCGCTACCATTAACATACACACTGAAACAACGGTTTGACAAGAAACTTTGGACTAATTTACATAGATACGAGGGAAAATTAAAATTTATCATTTTGTGTATAAGGCCAGCATGCCATACAGAATCAAATGCTTTCTCGATGTCTAAAAGTATCATTCCCGTTGATTTTCCTTGTTCACGGTTTCTTTTGATGCTATTTGCAATTCTAAGGACTTGGTGGCAAGTACTATGGAAGCGACGAAAACCAAACTGTTCATTCGGGAATATATTCCTATCAGAAATAACACCCATTAATTTTTCCTTTATTACTCTTTCCAATATTTTGCTTACACTGCTTAGCAAGCTAATTGGCCTGTAACTTCCTGGGCATTCTGGATTTTTACCTGCTTTCAGAATAGGAATAACTTTGGCTTTTTTCCATACGGGAGGAAAGTAATAAAACTTAAGGCAAGCATTTACTATCACTGTCAATATTTTAATTGCAGGGCCAGGCAATCGTTTAATGTAAACGTTCCTTATGTTATCAAGTCCTCCAACTTTGTTCACTTTTATGGAATTTATAATGTATTTGATGTCCTCTTCCGTTATAATTTCATTTGGAGGAAATTGAACAGATGACAAATTGAGATCACGAACCGTATCATGAACTAAAGTGGTTGTAGTTACGTCTCCTAAATTTTGCGATACCATGTGATTATTTGAGAAGTTAAAAGCGAGTTCTTTAGCCTTCTCAACATCGGTAAAGAAGGTTCCTCCCGTTGATTTGAGGCAGGGAATTTGCCTATTTTTACTCCTAATAACTTTTGCAATGTTCCAAAACGGCTTTGCATTTTTCTCTAGTGAACTAAGCTTTCTGTCCCACTCTCTATTGCGGTGTTGTAAAATGAGTTCAGATATTAGCTTATTCAAATAGGAAAGTTGGTGGCGAAATATAGGATGGCGATATGTTTGCCAGTTCCTTCGAACCGAATTTCTGGTTCGTATAAGTTCTATCACATGCGAGGGGAGTCTTGTGCTGAAGTTCTTTTTTTCAATCTTTGGGATACAAGTATCAACAGAGCTTAGTATATTACGCGAGAAGAGATCAACCAGCGAATCTATATCTCCTTCGTTTGATATGTTCAGTAAATTTGTGGAAATATTCCTTGATTTACTGCTTAGCTCTGAGCGAAAGCGCGCCCAATTCGCATTTTTAACATCCAAGAAGTATTGCACTTTTCGCTCCCCAGACCAAAGAAGCCTGCATAATACAGGGTTGTGATCGGAGTTAAGCTCATTTAAAGATATTGGCTGAGAAATTTGACTAGAAGTATTTGTAAAAAACAGATCAAGGACAGAAGGACTTCCACGAGAACAAGCAGGAACATAAGTGGGACTAGGAGGAAACAGAACAGATATTGGTAACATGACACAAAGATTTGCAAGTACATTTCCCCATGTATTTGCCCTATTGCAACCCCAGTCCTTATGTCGGCAATTAAGGTCACCTCCAATCAAGAAATTTTCTCTTATAGAAAATAACTTCCTAAGATCATTTTTCAAGCCTAATCTTTTCTCAGACGTTGAACCTTTACCATTAAAATAAACACAAAAAATTTTAATGGTTCTGTGATTCCTTAGCTTTACTTCTATACCTATGTTTTCAACATACCTTGTTTTCACAAGAGGCAAGAGCGAATGCTGAATTGACCTTCTTATCAGAATCGCTACACCGCCACCTCGTCTACCGCTTCTATCAACACGATAGCACTTAAAGTCAGGTGTAGATAACTTAATATCATGCTTAAGCCATGTTTCCGTAATTAATGCAATATCAATCCTGTTACCATTCAAAAAATCTAAAAATTCCATATATTTATTACGAATACCTCTCGCATTCCAAGTTATTATATTCATATATCTATCTATCATGTTACTTAACATTTTTAGAGTACAAAAACTTAGTTGCTAAATGTGTGATAGCATTAAATTGTTCAATTTTTGTTTTACAGCAACTTAGCTTAGTTATCATTTCCATAGCCAAATAGTTCAATTCATCCATAGAGAACAGTGTGTTACCATCATTGTTGTTGTTTGACGCAACGCAGTTGGTCGCAACCGGACTAGTTGGAGCGAAGTTTTCCCATACATTCAGAGGTGTAGAATTGGTGCATATATTATTACTCTTTTCTCCAGCGGTGCCGGTGGCTCGCCGAGCTTGAGCTTGAGGCAGTGAAGGAAATTCTTCCATTGAAGCGAGAGATACCTGTTGTCGCCGTGGGTTGAAAGAAGAGCGACTGGCAGTAGCAGTGGGAGTATCGCTGATAGTGTGCGGCGAATATGCAGCTTTCGGCTGGGCGCGAGAAAATGTCTTTGACGTTCTTTCTTTCATTTCTATATATTGCACTCGACTAATACATGAGATGTCGGTGGCTTTGTGATCACCGCCACAGTTCGCACATTTATGCATAGAAGTGTTGTTGCATTCGTTCGTCTTATGGGGACCAGAGCAAATGGCACAATATGTTTTTATATGACAGTTTCTCTCGCCGTGCCCAAACATTTGGCAATTGTGACACCGCGTTGGCCTACCTTTGAGTTTTCTTTGATAAGACCAATTCACTTGTGTGTGCATAACTGAGCGAAAACGTTTTCGCAGTTCTTGCAATTTGATGGAACCATTTTCCAAGTAAACCAAAAACAAAAAGTCTGTGTACTTGTCATATTTTTTAATAATCTTTTTAATCTCAGTGCATTTGAGTCCGAGATTATTTAAATTGTCTTTCAATACACTTGCATCTATATCACCCATACCATGCAGTACAACTTTAAAAGCTTTATTACCTTTGAGATCATGAGTGAAGAACTGACAGTTCTCTTTTTTTAATTTTGCAATCACTGAATTGTACGAATCAATTGTTTCACATTGGATTTTGATACCGATCGATAGTTTTTTAATGAAATATTCTTTAATATTCAGGGAATTCATCAGGTTATGCACAAATTCACTTGTCTTTTGCAGAATTTTTATTGGGGGAACAAACACTTTTTTGATCACTTCATTTGGCGAAATTATTTCGTCCATATCTTCCGTGTCACTATCCGGTAGACTTTGTAAGGGACTCCAGTAATTAGTCCTGGGGTCCTTCTTATTTGAACTCATGTTTGTTTGGTTACGCGATCTTTTACCCGAGGACGAGGGTTTGTCCTCGGTATCAGGCGATCTCTCGCGCTTGGCAATTTTGAGAATTTGTTAATAGCGAGTATCGAGAAGTCAATTAGCCGAGACGTCAAGCAAAGGCAAAAGCTCCGGGTTGACTGTTTTCAGACGTTTTAAAACGTTTCATAATCTCTCCTCTACCCGTATGGGGATTGCCCTTGATGATTTAGAATCGATGGGGGAGAATCGAGAGCCACTTTAACAACCTACATCCGCGACCCACTTAATGGATAAGCAGGCCGAAAATGAATAAATGAATGCCCGGTTTCACTGTAACCACTTAAGTATCGATTCTTCCCCCAAATTTTATTCATTATAAAACTGAAGTGTCCAATATTGGACACTAGAGTAGGTATTACATACCTATTTCGTATTTTTGACAGGTGGAAAGCTACTCTGCTGTCAATAATTTGATAAGTTCATTTGGATTTCTTCTTTGACAGGTGGAAATCTACTCAACTGTCAACAATTTGACAAGTTCTTTTCGTTTTTTTCTTCGTTCTACGAGTTCAATTAAACAAAATTTTTTAAAATTACCATAAATAGTGACCAAACTGACTAAGTGAATCATAAAATCAAAATAACAAAATTTTTCGCATTCACCCATAGAGAATTTCGTTTCAATTTTTAGTATAAAGAAACTGAAATTCTAGAAACGCATGCCACTTGGCTACTCTTCTACAGATCATTTTCAATGATTACCACTTGAAGTCAACAAGTAATGCATATAATAAATCCGTGATTTTTCTGATTCGAAATCAATTACATTTACCTATTCACTTGAAGGGGATTAAAAGTGGCACATCAACACAAACCAATTGACGACCGACGCGACGTTGAAAAAGCCTAAGACCTTTGAAGCGGTTTCTTTATTAATTGTCTACTAATTGAGGCCTTTTCTATTTTTGTAAAGTTATAGTTGATCTGGAATCATAGAAATATTAAAATGCATTATTTAATTGATTTGATTTAACCTTTTAATTGTCCATAACTAATTTGTTAATTTTCTTCAATTAGCTTAAATGTAGGTGACTCTGCTTAAATAGGTTGAAAACGTTTGTGTTGAGGTCGAAATTGATGACACATTTGGTACGCTTTTTATTTTCCTTTAAATTAATCCGGTTTCGGCGTTTAATATGTTATGGGATACGTCATTAAATTTATATCACGATTGGAAATTTGGTTCTTGAGTAACCAAATCCGTTCTTAAGTCACCTCATGTTTTTTAAGCCAGCTCACAGCCATGTGCGAGGGATTTTATCGATTTTATCGTGTGAATACTTATATTGCAAGCCACCCTAAGAGGCTTATCGATGTGTTCACATGAAACATTAGATAATTAATCGGAAGTCAGTCCTTTAGACATAATAAATATCATTTGTAATCGATTAATTTTAGTCGATGGTGATATGTAAGTAGTAAGTACTGATTTTAGAATTGATCAAGTTTCCCCGATGAGCAAAAATTTGTTTGAGTGTGCCTAAGCAAATTTAGGCAAACAGAATGACGAAGCAGGGCAGTTTATTGAGAAATTCTTGCTTCGCTCGTTATCGCGTTGACTCACAATTAGCTTTTATCTATCCAGGATGACGCGTTCATTTTCTGGCATACATAAGTAGCTACGTCAATATTCTTCGAGTGTTGATGTACACGTATAGGTATACTTCACACTGAAGCTACCTACTGTTTCCGCAAAAGGTGGTGATGTTTTGCCAATATGAGCACCTATTTAACTTAGCGCCATTGGTATTAAATGCATTCTCTGAACAGTTTTAGATTGGCGGGCCCATACAAAGGATAGGTGTGTGCATTCACTTGAATGCTATTGTGATAAGGATAACTATAGAAATGCACATTGTATTTGATGAGGTTTTTTTTGTCTGGATGGTCGAATGGAATGGAATGGTCGACGCTAAACGACTTTAATGAGCTTTCATTTTCGGGCGCTTTGTTGCATAGATTAGGTCAAGTAGTAGTTATCAAAAGTTAAGTACATACCTACACTAGAAGTTCGATCATTCGTTAAAGAGAAACACTACAACTGAGTACAATAGACTCCTTTTTCTAGTGGGTACACTATACACAGTAATGAGAATGGTCCTCCATGGGGCTTACATGAGGAGACTTTCCTACCACGGCAAATAAAACTTAGTTCAGAAAACAAATGGTCCGCGAATAAGGCTTATTTGTTTGTTAAGAACCCTGAAAAACTTATAAACCCACAGTGAGTTTCGGACTCTCGTTCAGTCGACCTATAAAGGAGTCTCCAAACTGCTAGATATCCTGTCGTCCAGAATGGAATCGACGGGCAATTTCTGACATCTACACGGTAATTGATGCAAATAATAGAAGCAGTGCTTATTTGGACGCAGATTTGTCACAAGCGGCGGAATTAGAGAATAAGTTTCGGTTTTCAGCACGTCATTTAATATAACATTCCCCATCAGGGGCCACTAAACAACAAGTATTGTGGAATGGGAGCATTATAACATATGTATTGCTCCGATAAATTGCTACTGTTAAACAATACATACTTGTTGTTTCGTGGTACTGTACTGGCCCCAGGAGTAAATTCGCTATCATCAGCCTAATACGCTCCGAGCAGAAGAAAAATTACGACGCTTCCTAAGAGTCTTCTTAAACGCAATGCCGATATCTTTGAGAATGTGAGAACCTTTAACATCGAACTGTAATCACAATAGACTGCTATCGCGGCATGCGTGTCCCACAATCTCTATTATTAAGTGTTTGAGATCAATCACTGGAAAAACAGACAAGAAGCCATCAGAAACTATGATGAACTGTGTGTTTCACCTGTTAGAAACTCTTGGTTTGACTAAGAGTGCCAAAGATCGAGCTAACTGGAGATGTGTTTCGCTTGAGGCACAGGTCCATCTCGGACTTACCTAAGTAGCATGATTTTACCCGAGAGGAAGGATCGCTTTAACTGCGCCAGCTACAATAACTTATCTGCCATTTTTCATGAAAGACTAAAATCTTTCATAGGTGACCCTAAATTTGACAGTTTCACAAGTCCACAGTTTCTAAACAAAATCCAAGAAGTCTAGATTGAATTTCACATATCATGTTTCAATCGCTTATGACGGGTTTTGGCATCCCTGCCATTTTTTTTTGGCAAAGCGTAAGCTCTTTTGGCTTACTTTTTCGAGAACTGCAGGTCGTATTACGAATAACATTATAACAATGCGCCAATATGTTTTTTTTTGTTGAATTAGGAAACAATCCACTGGAGCACTCAGATTTGCCCATTTTACTGAAATTTCTTCGACATTCGGAGATGTTCGAGAATGCACTTTAGCTTTGATTAGTTTACAGTGTTTCAGCACTCACTACATAAGCGCCGAAGATCTGTGACCTGATTGGAACAAAGGCATGACAATAACAAAGCAACAGATATGACAGTCGCAGATAGTTGTATGCCACTAAAACCTAGCACACTACATCCCAATACACACGGAGCAACTGGAAAAAAACTAAACCGGTTGGCAACTCGGGTTACAGACCAGTTACGGACTCAGCGGTGACTTGACTTCACACACGAGGATACTCTTCACCAATCAAAATCTCTAGTTCGTTCAGTGTCGTCATGTTATTCAACCTCCCCCACCAGCAACTGGTTGGTCTGTTGTTCGCTCATCTTCGACAAACTAGAAACTGAAATCAATAGGCAACCCGACATGCAAATCAACAGACGACTGGTTGCACACTGGAGTTTTTAACCAGTAGCGTCGTGTGCGAAGTCCCATTTGATTACACAGGGTATGCGTATGACTCAAACCAAACTAGTTGCCAATTCGCATCGCTGATCAATTTTTTTTTTCAGTTGCTCATGTGTGCAATCCTCGTGTGTGGAGTCAAGTCAAGTGAAAAATGTAAGTGTCGCGTAAGAATGCCAATAAGTTGTCTACGGTTTTTTCTGCGAAGAGGCATCAAAAATTCCGCAGATTTCAAACAGATTGCTGCCCACATCCCAGAGAGCTGTGCCATACATAGTTGTGTACGTTAAAAACCTCCATTAGGGCCCTGAAGACCCAGGAAGACCCAACGCAGGTTCAATGGCATATTTTATCAATATACAAATTTTTAGTTACAAGTTTTCATCAAAAAATTTGCAATATCTACCGAATTTGGCATTTCCTACAAAGAATGTGGAAAAATACTATACAAATTTGTAAGTATTTGAAACAGGTTTCACGAAATCATCATTGGAGCTGTGCTTAGCTTTCTCATCAGAGATTTTAATATTTGTCTCTGTATCGACAGTCAGGCTGCTCTTAAAGCCTTGCTCAAACCTGATGTAATCCGTTCTAAAATTCTTTCTTGAATCAGTCACTGTCTGACTAGCCTGACGAAATATAATCCAGAGGTGTCAAACAACCTCTGGGGCCAATTGACAGGTCCATTTTTTGAAATACATACACGTATCACATTTTCAATTGATTAATATTTTTAAAGTTAATTTGAATAATTAGCCATCAATGCTGAAGCATGAGTCTATTTATAAAAAAATTTGCCCGACTATACGGATATCTTCTGTAAATCGATTGCAGAAACCGGTGAAGCTTCCAGGCTTCGCAAAATCATTACAAAAGATGAGGCAGTTCCCCGCTTTATTAGAAAATCTAATTGTGCATGGGCTAAAAGTAGTGCGGAAGTTTTAGAAGCTTTAGTTGAAGTTCATTTTCCAGGTAGTAGCACTCCAACGATCTCAATACTTACTTCCTTACTTAGACGGCTCTACAGTTGGGGGTGAACCGAGGACTCAGCTAACAAGCCTCTCCAGTTAGCCCGATCCTTAGCTAACTGTCTCCGGTTGCGCACTCCTAGTCGGTTGAGTTCGCCTTCGACTTGCGCGCGCCACTTAAGGCGAGGTCTTCCTCTACTGCGTTGTCCCTCCGGATTAGACTCGAAGACTCTACGGGCCGGAGCATTTGTTTCCATCCGCTCTACATGTCCTAGCCATCTTAAACGACTTACTCGCAGATTTTTGACCAGGTCGATGTCGCTGTACAGCTCGTATAGTTCGTCTTTGAATCTCCTTCTCCAAAGCCCGTCAACGCAAACGGAACCGACAATTTTACGAAGAATCTATCTCTCGAAGCGACTGAGGATATATTAATCCGCTTTAGATAAAGTGCAAGCTTCAGCGTCATAAAGCAGGCCTGGAATGATCAAGGTCTTATACAGAATCTCCTTAGTTGTTCAGGATAGAGCTTTACTAATTAATTACCTTCTTAGCTCAAAGAAACAGCGGTTGGCAAGAGATGTTGTTGTCAGAAGTTATAGCATAACCGAGGTAGACCCTCACTACCTCATGTTGGGTGTCCCTTCTTGTTGACAGCATATACTTGGTTTTGTCCTCGTTGACCGCTAGACCCATTTTAGCCGCTTCCGTTTCTACTAGCAAACGTACCAGTGACAGCTCGCTGTGTTCTACCAATTATGTCAATATGATCGGCGTATGCAAGTAATTGGACGGACTTTTGAAAGATCGTGCCTTGTGTGGCCTGTGAGTTTCGGAAAATTCTTTCAAGTATGATGTTGAAAAAGTCGCACGACAGCGCGTCACCTTGTCTAAATCCTCTTTTGACATCAAAGGTTTCGGTTAGGTCGCTACCGACCTTGATGCAGCAGCGAGCTTTCTCCATTGTCATCCTACACAACCGAACGAGTTTTGCAGGGATGCCAAAGCTAGACATGGCTCTTTATAGCTCGTCTCTATAGATGCTGTCGTACGCGGCTTTGAAATCGATGAAAAGATGGTGGGTATCGATTTGGACTTCTTGTGTTTTTTTCATGATCTGCCTAAGTGTGAAAATTTGATCGACCGACGGTGGACTTTCCAGGTCGTTTCCAAAGGGCTTAAGGCGTTAACACAGTATGGGAGACAGGATCTTGTATGCGATGTTGAGGAGACTGATACCTCTGTAGTTGGCGCAGTTGAAGGAGTCTCCTTTCTTGTGGACCGGGCAAACGATGCTGAGATTCATCTGACCAAATTTTGAAGATGAGTTGGTGCATGCTCTCTACAAAGGCTCTGTGGTCTAGGTTAGAGCGGAAAATATTTGTAGAATTATTAAAACTCAGCATCAGTCAGAAATCACACCCTATTGAACCTAACCTAACCTACGGATCCTAAATGTAAAAAAAAAAATTATGAACCTACGATAGCTCGTTTGACAGTTAACCTTAATTTGTTTTAGTTTCGACTTTGAATTCACAATTTTGCAAAATTGTTTCCAATTTTAAACTGAACGGAAAAACTAAAGTAAAAACTAGAGCCATTTTGTCACTGCCCTACTTCTTGCCAACATTGACAAATATACAAGAGGATGACAGATGAGATGAGAGAAAGCTTCTCAGTTCAGCAATTAGGATACCGCATAAAGTTGTAGGTCCGTTCCATCGAAAGATAAAACTTACAAAAATGACAATCTGGACCTAGAGCCCTATGTAGAATTGATTTATTCAGTAATACTTATACAGGGTGGGCCAAATACAAGTTTCTTTTTAAAAATATAATCAAATGAACAAACTTAAATTGTTTCCATGCATTAGCAGCCACATTCTCTTCTGTGCGCACCGTACGACGACGAGGACCATGAGTGTTGTCCACTAGCATACCAGTCTCACGAACTTTTTGCACAAAATTGGCAGGCGTGCTGGGTGCTTCATTTCGACCAAACTTCTTTTCAAAAAACGCACTGTTTGGGAACACAGCACTTTGGAAATAAGTTTTCAATATTTCCCAACGTTGTTCAAGCGTAAAGCGACTCATTTCGTTCCGCGGGGGTATAATACTGACTTTTTGTCAAGATTTCGAGCGCGAAACAGCTGTCAGTGTCAAAATAACCTATGATTTAAAAAGAAACCACTAGATGGCCCACCGGTATAATTGTGCTTAAAGGTTCATTTACATGAATCACTTTGGATGTTCATTTTGGATGAATCTTCAAAGTGTTAAGTATAAAATACCTTCCATTATTTTTTCATAGTGTACATCTAAAGTAAATGTTGAAAGATATTGACCCCTCCCCTACCTACTTTGGATAAAACGGCCTTTCTCTCAACGAATGATTCATAATCCAAAGTGAGACCTTACTATAATTATCGTTCCGCAAAACTATAAGATATACAAACTTGTTAGTTAAACTCCAATTGACGTCAGAAAAAAATTCCGAAAAAAAACTTCGTTAAATGATTCGCCATAAACAAATTAATATGACAGTACGCACACACACACGAGCCCGCTGACATTATTATATAGTTGGTTGGTTTCTTATCGCGAAAAATGCTTCTTTTCTCACAGATAAGCGGGAAATGACAATTCCCGTCAATTGATAAGTGTTTTCGGCTGCGCCCAGAATCGCAGCGGAGGCTCGCAATCGCAATCCTCTCAATGCCAAAAGACTCGCCAACCAATTGACCAAAATGTATCTGATAACCCATCCAATTAACTCGCCATTTCTGTATGTCATCGCCACGAGTTGTCGCACAGTCAAGCGCAATTACATTCAATTCAAGTTGAACATCATTGATTTGGTTAATTTATTATATCGCCACAGACGATTGGCGCGCCCCCCATCGCCGCAGACAGCGAGGTCACCCGAACGCCCCCAAACTCATGTAAATTCGCAGAGAATCTCTCTAAAAATAGTCCGCCGAAGGGCGAACCCCAAAAAATCACTAAATTGCTATTGCGCTCATGTAAACACACAATAAACGCACGTGTGCTTGCTATGCGCGAAAACGCAAATCGACAGCGCTACATAATCTTCGAATTAGCTGGAAAAATCTACCCGTGCATCACCATCACCATCACCCATCCTGGATGTGGGTGGATGGACGGATTGAGATCAATCATAGGCAACAACCGTGCGGCTCGAGAAGTGGAGAATTGGAGATGCGTGCGTATGTAAACATTGAACAGATTCGCAATAGAAATTAATGTTCGCGAAATTCTTGAGAGATTTCTGTTAGACAGGCTTTCCGATTTCCGTACAAGAGTTCATAAATGTTCGCCAGGATTGATTGTGCGGTGGGGGTTTTTTTTTTTTTCTATTTTCCGGATAAACGTGGGCCGTTCTGGATTCTAATCTAAATTGATCGCTCGTTGGGTGCTGGTGGTGGTTATGGTGGTGGAGGTGTTGCACAAATGGACGGATGAACGGTTGGCTGGGTTTGTGTACAATTGCTTATGAAACGGCGGCCGGCGAACGGCTTTCTATAAGCTTTTCGTTTTCATTCAATTCATTCACACTTTCAACTGACACGGCGACGACCACGAGCGGGTAGCAAGTTACGTATCCAAATCGAAACCGTGCGCGGCGGTGAGCGGTATTTAGAAAACGTTTTGAGCCCGTATGCATCTGTCTTTATATATAGGTAGCTGGGTTTGATTATCTGATTTGTGATCTCGGCGGACGACACAAGGCAAGAGGTGGAATGACAATGCAATTGCATAAAGTCCAGGGGTCGTCAGACACAAGATAGGTTCGGAGCATGCAGAGGACGGAATCTGACGCGGATTTAAGTGCTTCAATTATGTGCTGTTGTGATTCTGTACGTTTTGTTTCCAGATGCAATTTAGATCAAATAGCTCCGTAGTCCGTGTTAGTAGACATAAAGATGCACGACAAGGCATTATTATTTTTTTTTTCGTTGAGACGCGGTGGCGTTGGAAGAGTAGGCATATGATGATTGCATGTGGAAATTTTATGAATTAAAATGACATGCGGTACTATACGCGAGTGTATTACGGGATGAGACGCGCGCCGAGTGCATGTAGTCTTAGATGAGATTTGTTTTCGGTTTTCTTTTGCTTATAATATTTTTGTTCATGCTTATGAAAGGAAATAGATCTAAGTAGGAAATGATTACAATTTAATTAAAATTCGCAAATGATGTAAGCCGATTCCGGTTTAGTTTGATTTAGATATTGGATCCAATAAGAGGGATATTATGGAATCGAAAAGCAATATGGAATTTTAGTATTAGACCAATTATTGATTATTATTGGCAAGATTGGGGCTAACATGTATGTGGTTTAGGGTGTTTGTTGAGGTCACATAGGATTAAATATTCTACTTAACGTTTGATTTCGAAAGCAATTTGAGCTGTAGTCTGTAGTTAGGATACTTCAACTTCAATGAGAGTATTTTAAAATTTAAAAAACAGAGCAGAGTCTGGCAGAATGTGAAAACGAGTATTTAAAACCATCGATAACCAAAATGTGATCTTTGCTGAGCGTTGTGCCGTTAGAACAGAGCCTAGATCTGATCTTTCAAGAAACTTGAAGGATTTTCCTTGTGAGAAATAAGGTACCTACATTATATATAGAGTAAGGAGTTCAGACTTGCACATAATAGATAACCATGTGTGACACTGCTGCTTCTTGATGCCAGTTGCTTATTGAATTTTGCATCAATATGTGAGAGCCGTATAATATACGATGCCCTTAATTTTATCCAACCAACGCGTTTGATCTGGTTGGACATCGTTGCTCACCGCGTTGCTAAAGAAGTGTTCGGGTAGTGTACGAGCTCTTGTTGCTTGTTGTTAAAATTATTAACGCGGCAGCCACTTTTCTTTCACGAGAAATCAAAATGATAAAAAAATAAAAAATAAATAGGCGGCGCAACAGGCGGCGGTAGACACCCAAGCAGGGCTGACTTCGAAGATTTTGAAAAAGTCGCAAAAAAAAGGGGATTAGAATACAAAAAGGGGCAATACTAATCTGCCCACAAATGGCACACAAAAAAAAACCCAAAACTAGTTAAATTCACTAAAGTTAAAATGGCTTACGCATATTCTCCTCTCGTTCTATCTTATTGTGCCTTGAACATGGAAGTTATGGCTATATGGCTAAACTTATGACAATAGGACAAAAGCTGATAGAAAAAGGATGCATTCAGATCCCAATTATTTGTGAACTAGTTTCGTAAAGTAGGTATATTAAAGTTAAGGAAAGTTTTGTATCATTCAAACGGAACTTAAATGACCTTTCCATTGATGGCAAAATTTACATGAAGTAAGTTCAAATTATGAGCAGAATTAACTTTAGTTTTGTCAAAATACTTATGTCGGCCACTGGATTTTTTCAAAATACAGAAAAGGGGCAAATACGGACAATTTTGGAAAAGTGGTCTCATTGGGGATAGAAAGAAAAAAAGGGGAAAAATGCAACTTTAGTCGCATAAAGTCAGCCCTGCACCCAAGGCCTAGCTTCTCGCAACCATTCGTTTTTGTGTGAGTTTATATTTTTTGGAACGAATGGAAGGGACCTACAATTTTATGCCGAGTCCGAACGGCTGAATTGAGAAGCTTTTTCAGGACAGTCATACTCTCGGATGTTTGTCACACGTTCGCAAGAGGTGGCGCAGTAGAAAAAACCTTAAAAAACCTTTGTGTTTTTCCGGGGATCGAACCTGGGATCCCTCGCACAGTAGTCTAGCACACTAACCACTGCGCTATCAATCAAAATGATAGCAGAAGTTAAATTTCGGCCTCGAATAATTAAACGCATCCTCAAATAACTAGATTTCTATAAGGCAACTGGACCCGAGATGTGCACCAGAACTTGCACCCTTATACTATATGTAAGCTGTTTAGCATGTCGTACTCCCAGAAGTCGTTTCCTTCTTGCTGGAAGGAAACTCGCATTTAACCTATTCGAAAGAAAGGGAGGAAATGTCTGCCACAAAACTATCGTCCAATAGCGTTACTTTCAATGCTTTCAAAAGTAATGGAAAAGGCAATAAATGTCGAAATAATCAAATATCTAGAAGGCCGCCGATTAATAAGCGACGGGCAATACGGATTTCGGAGCCGTCGTTCCACTGGAGACCTGTTAAGCTACGTAACGCACTGGTCGCAAGCAATTGAACAAAACGGCGAATCCAGAGCCGTAGCCTTTGACTTATCACAGGCATTTGACCGAGTCTGGCATAGAGCCCTATTAGGCAAGTTAGTGTCTTATGGATTACCACACCAACTCTGCGAATGGATGCAAAATTTTCTTCTGGGAAGATCGATCTGTTGTAGATGGTGTATCATCTAATTCGTTTGCTATAAATCCACGAGTGCCCCAAGGATCTATTCTTTCTCCAACTCTATTTCTTCTCCACATCAACGATTTGCTTGGATGGACAAATAATAATATCTACAGCTTTGCTGATGACAGCACTCTTATATCCTCCATCTCGAACAGTGGGGCTGTGAGTACAGATACATCACACAGTCAGAGATGTGAACAAATTAGCTCTTTAAGTGAGGATCTGGACAAAATCTTGAAATGGGGAAAAGACAACTTGGTTGTATTTAATGCAAACAAGACACAGCTCACAACATTTTCTAGGAAAAATGCATCACAGTTCCTCAGATCCAAATGGATGACCATCCCATCCATCCCAAGGACTTAATGCACAAGTCAAGAACTCTTTCTTTCATATTATTTTTAAATCAAGTTATTTCCATTAATAGTTTTTGAAAAAAATGCTTTAAAACTTGAAATTTAAAGAAAAAAGTTTAAAAAAAGTTGTGTGCTGATTTTTTCAATATTCAGAAAATAGATACTTAATTTGTTTATAGTTTTTACTGCCTAAATCAATTCTTAATCGAACACTGAAAACCAGATTGATTTAATCTAATTTTTGAGAAAATGGAAATTTACTTTTATTTATGTCGCTTCGCTTAGAGTACAAATTGTTAATATGGCAAACTTTCTTTAAATTATATTAGTTTACCCAATGTTAACAACATTCTTCAGCAACAGTCTCTGGACTAAAATTTCACATTATAGACAAAATTTTGCTTATTTGCACTATAGACAATTTACAACAGATTCCTGGCTATGAAAAATGCTATAGTACTTTGTTGTTAGTGTTGCCATTGATTTTTAATATTTTATTTTCATTTTAAGTTTTAGTTTTTTTTTTTTAATTACCCCTCCCTCCTAAACGAAGCTAGATAGACCCTCTCCTCCCATAGCAAACATTTTTTTTGTATTTAATCCCTCTACATAAATCCATCATTAGTTTTCATCGCTAAAGTTATCGTACTCTCCCTAACTTTTGTCCTTACATTTCAAGTTTGAAATTGTTTTTTTTTTTTTCAAAAACTAACAGAAATAACTTGATTTAAAAATAATATGAAAGAACAGATTCCGGGCTTTCAAAATTGATATAGTTTTTTATTATTAGTGTTGCCATTGTTTCTTAATATTTTTTTTTTCTGCATTTTAAGTATATTATTTTTTTTTTGAATTACCCCTCCCTCCTAAATGAAGCAAAATAGACCCCCCTCCCATAGTAAAAAAAATGGTTAGGCATATTTAACCCCTCTACAAAAAACCGTTATCAATTTTTAGCGCCTAAGTTATCGTACTTTCCTCGTTGATTGAGTTGATAATCTGGGTGTACGGGGCACGCAACGCGTTCAACACAGTAATATTCAATTTTGGAATTACTCAAGATGAACAACGTGAGTTTGTGCACTAGTGTACGAGCTTAAAAATTTGTTTCTTCAACTGAAGAGTTGAATGTACGAGCAGCATAACTGTCCGTGATTAAAGGGATGCTCGAGCCAGAGTTGTAATTGTAGATTTGGGCATTCTTGGATGACATGAAGCCAAATCCCATACGTATACCACTCTGGGCCGTTTGGTGGATTAAAAAGGAATTTTTCAACAATTCGACCTAAGGTTGATGAGGGCTGAAAACTTATTTTCTTACATTGCTGCATTCAACTTGCCATCATACTCATAAACCTAAATTAATACTAAAAAGCTTGAAATTGAGCTTGAGCTATATCATTCACCTTTTTGCCCCGTGCACTGGTTGAGGAACATTAAATTCGGAACAGATACACAATCCATACATTTCAGGTACATACAAAGTAGCTCACATAAGGTATCTTCCGTCCTGATTGGTTATTCAATTTAGTGAATTCCTGTGAATCACAGTACGTTCTCCTTCTGGAGAAGCTCATTTTAGACCTTTGAGACTTAATTCCGGCAGTCATTTAGAAGTTTTAAGCGCTCGAATGCAGACTTGCTTCAACGGGAAGGAAAATTGAATTCATCTGATAGGTATGCACTGCAGTGAAACTTGACCACCAAAAAACCTCAAAAAACATTTCACTAAACCTACGATTGTAACGACTACTGGCCCATCCATCACTCATCTAACAATGTACTGATGAACGAGTATCTGGGCGGCTTCAGAGTAGGTAGGTAAATAAATGCTAGCACTAAGAACCCTCATGGCGACTAGAGTGTCAGAACTGTGCCGAGTGCAGGAGATGGATATCCCGAGGCAATCACGATGCCAAATACCAAAAAAAAGAAGACTTAAAAATTCAAAACCAACAAAACTCTGCTTTTTCCGCAACAATAAGTAAAAGTCTCAACCGAATCATTAGCACCTCAAAAATGTGTGAAGCAGAAATGTATATCCGTTACCATAATACTATGTAACTTGGTAACTATATATAGGATATACGATCTCTTTGTCCATCTATTTAACACATCTGCGTAAGAGAGTACAAAATAACATAAAAAGCACACACGGATTATATCATTTCTTTCTTCGTCTGCTTCGATAACAATTTCAAGTATGGACCCCCTCATAAAAAGTGATATCGTGCACATACGCACTTAGAGGTCATAGCCTGTTCGCTTTTCGCGCTCTGCTTCTTCGCTTCTTTTGTACTCCAATTAATTATAAGTACACACTCAGGGCAAAAAAAAAAATGTGTAACTACTCGTAGATAAAAAAAAGTATTAAAGCATTTTTATTGACTGAACAAGATAAGAAACAGGCCTGCGGCTCGGTTGAGATCTTTCAATTGCAAAACAATTGAGCCGTCAGTCTCATATGGTTCCTATTCCAAGCTTCCAAGAATGAATTCAAGCGAAGAGAAGGTGTGAAGATAGCAACAGTCGGCGCTGCCGAAACTATGAAAATATAAGCTTAAATGGTTTATTGCCAAAATATACATTTAACTTGGGAACACGTGTAAAGAAGTCAAAAGTTGTTTTATCGACAAAAATAATGTGTCTAAACTTATGTCACGTAACGTAACAAAGATAGAATAAAATGAGTGGCAGTGGCATGATAAGAAAGCAATTAAACAATAGCGACCGATGTTAATGTTTATAACTTTGGCGGTTGTGTTTTTTTTTTGGTTGCAGAAGATAATTTTGCCTGCCATGAACTTTGCTCAACACAATTGACTTTCGGTTTTAAGTTCTGCCAAATGACAGACATTTTAAGTAACACTCAAGGGGCTTAGGGATGTAATATGTATACATACACAATTATGTATGTAGATAACGTGAAGTATTATGACACATTGCTTGAAATTAACCAAGGAAAATACGAATTTACTAATCATGTCGCCATGGTTGACGTCACGGTGTGGTACAAAGGTTGCAATTATTTGTATAAAGGGGTAATTTTTTTTATCATAATGACTGTGGCGTAGTAAGTATTTTCACCTATAACGATTTAAAATATCAAATTATCAATTACTTTACGCTTTGACAGATTAAACGTCGATTGGATTATGGATTTTGTGGTTTGGACTGATATTGTTCTGATGTTGGTAAATTAACTTAATTTTTTTTTTTTGTTATAGTCAACCCTATCGAGGTATCCGTTCGGAATGGAATTTTCGAAATTCCATTCAAGATTCACTTTCGAAAAAATTCTCTGACATGTAGTGCACTTCGCCGCATTGCGTTTGCGAAATATGGCATTAACTTTTGACAGCTACACGGCACATTTCTTCCGAAGTTCTCCGACACGACAACCAATTGCTACGGAATATTTTGCAATTATGGAAATGTCAAATGAACGCGTTGACACTTTCGTTTTTGACTTTATTGCAATTTCCAAAGTGCAATAAAGTCGAAAATTACGGTTTGGATGGACCCTTTTGCGTAAGACTTTATTTCATGGCACCGGCTGAGTATTGTTACGATTGTATTCAACCTATACCATTGAAACAGATGTATTCCACAGACCAGATCATACAAGCTGACAGATGGGCGCGTTCAATACAAAGGCGGAAATGAGTGCATTCAACCATATCTATCGAATATTAATTCGCAGGCAAAGTGCGATTAAATTAGCTCAACAGGTGGAAATTTGTAAAGTTGAGTTTTTCAAGGTTGATCTTCGTTCGAACAAATCTAACTGTGAAATAAAAATGGAGATGCAGCCTGATGAAGATGATCCTGACATCATCACTCGCCAAGCGATAACAATTTATCCGAAAGAGTAGGCTCGGTGATAAGTGCGCTAGCCTATTAAGGATTTTCTAGAGTTCAACCTCCGAAAAAACACATAAGAATTTTTTTTCACTAGGTACTTCACATCTCGCGTAGTACCTATAGTGCAAAACAAGGACAGAAATCGCAGCGATGAGCCATGCGAAGAAGAACCTCCGAAGAAGAAGAGACCATTCGGAGTCTACCAACTAAAATTGAAGAGTCTTGCAATCGAAAAAAGAACTGAAAGTTTCAGCGAATAAGACCTAGTCGCCGAAGATGTATAAATGCTGCATTTCTAGCAGCTACTGAATGGAAGATAACCCGTAGATTCAAACTGTCGAAATACATTTTTCTTTGCTGATATGTCTCGCAATACAATCGTATAGGTGACACCGGAACACGTGATGTTGAGTCGCTATTTCTCCGAACGGATCTATCAGTTTGCCCACATTCAAGACGTGCCATAAAACCGGTGTCATTAGCCAGTCGTTGGATCAAGTCCGATATTTTTCCTATGAGTACAGCCCCTGATGATTTAAACTCTGTGGCGGGAGATCGAGAGTTATAGAGGACCATTAACAAAAATGATTATAAGGACGAAGCACTTTCAGTCAATATTGAAACAGTTTAACCACCCAGTAAAGAGCAGCTGAAATAAAAGCTAAACCGGTTGGCAACTCGGGTTACAGACCAGTTACGGAGTCAGTGGTGACTTGACTCCACACACGAGGAAACTCATCACCAATCAAAATCTCCAGTTTGTTCAGTTTTGTCATGTTTTTCAACCTCCCCCACCAGCAACAGGTTGATCTGTTGTTCGCTCATCTTCGACAAACTAGAAACTGAAATCAATAAGCAACCCGACATGCAAAACAACAGACGAATCGTTATAAAATAAACTGGTTTTTGTGAATCGCAAACGAATTTTCAACCAGTAGCGTCGTGTGCGTCGTCCCATTTGATTACACATGCTATGACTCAAAGCAAACTAGTTGCCAGTTCGCATCGCTGATCAGTTTTTTTCCAGTTGCTCCGTGCGCTTTGTTACGTTGACTCATCATTTTTTTCCTAAAATGTATTAAAATTCGGAGCATTACTTAATCGACTGCTCCTGATATGTAAACTCCACTTAAATCGCTGTTTATTCACGAACACTTTTCTCATACTTCGATAAATTGCAAAGTTAAAAATACGAGTCCTTCTCTATACTCTTTTTTTGTGTACCTACCACGTGATTTTTAAATTTTTTTACCGCACCTTTGTTATCATTGTCAACTACCCCATTCGCGTGGGTAATCACATGCGCTGATTTATTTTCAAAAAAATAGAAATGCAACTTTCAGAATAAAACCAAATTTTTTGCTGTCAGTGCTACCCATCAGCTGCACAATATCAACCAACATTAGGTAAATCCATATCTATCCATACATAAACAGAATTGACGCCACTGGCGGGTACCAATTTATTCTGTTATAGGTATGTTCAACATAACCAATTTGCAGATTTTAATCAACATAATTTCAGATAATTAAGCATAGCCCGCACAGATTATTTTGAAAAAAAATCATTTAACGACAATGTTCTTCAACGTAACCGTTAATTAAGTCCTATATCAATGTGCGCCAATTTAAGTTCACTATCTTAACTTACGCGAATCTATTGCAAATATTCGTGCACACGCATACATCAATTCACCTATAGAATGTTGATCTATTCTATTTTCAAACTCCCTGTAGTCATCATTTCCCCATAGAAATATGGGCGTCTTTATGTGATACCGGTCGGTGATGGTTAGGTTACCCTGATATCAATGGACTTTCTCTCTGGATCATAAAAATATTCAGCCTGCATTGGTATGCGCGCACTGATAACAGCCCAATTGTGTAGTAGTTAAGTGGTTAACTTGCGTTTGGTGCCTGCTGTTCGAACTAATAAAAAAAAAATTGACTCGAAATTGAGAAGCAAGCGTCCATAGAACTTCTATTCTAAGCGCGCACATGGAGCGCATACATTGCTTACATCCGTAGAAATTACATTGTATTTATAGGCACTGTGTCTTAACGTCAAGTGCACACACTTAAGTGGCAAGCAGCTATATTTGTCATCCCGCCAAGCCCGACCCCGTACCACCGAGCGTATGCATGGATTGTTATCAATTTAGATCCATACATGGATTACAAACTGGAGTGGGTTGGAAAATAAATCGTGGATTTCGCGTTTGCTTAATTGAATCATGTATCTACTATATTTATCTATTGCTATTGTGGTTTTCACAAAGTATGATGTAACAGCTTAGCATTGTTATTATCTTCAGTAAAAAGGTATGCGTATTCGATAATTGTATATGGGAAATGGAGGTGATAAGAACCTACATACCTACGTATTTTATTTATTTTTAATTGTGGGAAATTTGTTTGGAAAAAGTATCGAGATTATCAGAAGGCTCTTCCGAAAATTTGTGTTAAGTAAGATTTTTTTTTAGTTATCCCATTTTGATCTAAAATAATTAAATTGTATTAAATTAAATTAATGGTAAAGCTGCCATAAATTATATAGTGTAATTTTGACATTTAAGTGTTCAGCGCCATCTATTGGAAAACTTAAAAACGTTTGATCGACATTCACTTCACTTCATAACAGATACATATATTGGCCGCGTTCCATTGACCGCTAGATATCTAGCACATAATATCCCTAATAGAGAAAATATCTAGCGCCAGCAGCAAAGTGACATTTGATTTTGATTATTTTGTGTTCTTTTCTGACAATTTTAAGATTCGACGTATAAAATTATTTAAAAAACTGTGCAAAAAAAAAATGGAAGCCTTCTGCTTGTGTAATTTTCAGCTTAATCGACCGACTACATTTTGATATGTCTAGAAAAAGGGTTACCAAAGTTTATTTTTGTATGGGAGGTGCCACGCCCCTTTGTTCAATTTTAACCAAAATTAACCTTTGAGCCAATTTCAAATCTTGCTTGAACATTTGAGCTCAATCGGATCGGTGCTGTGGTTTTCAAGTTTTGCGAACACAAACATGCCCATAAAGGGAGTTTTTTTTAGAGGTATAGAACTTTAAGTTGGCAACACTATTTTAACTGGCGGCCATTTTGTAAGCTGTCAAGTGATTTAGTTTTACTTTGGTTTGGCATTTCAACATGAATAGAATGACGCCTGAACAACGCTTCCAAATTGTGCAAATTTATTTTGAAAAACAAGGTTCTGTTCGAAATACGTATCGCGCACTACGTCCATTTTTTTGTTTAGCGATGAAGGTCACTTTTGGTTGAATGGATGCGTCAATAAACAAAACTGCCGTATTTGGAGTGATGATAATCCTCAAGTGTATGTTGAGACACCGTTACATCCACAAAAACTGACTGTTTGGTGTGCTTTATGGGTTGGTGGAATAATTGGTCCGTACTTCTTTAAAAACGATGCTGGCCAGAACGTTAAAGTCAATGGTGACCAATTTAGAGCCATGATTACTGACTTTTTCGTTCATCAATTGAACAACCATGATGTGCAGGAGCTGTGGTTTCAACAAGACTGCGCAACATGTCACACAGCTCGTGCCACAATTGATTTATTGAAGGAAACGTTTGGTAACCGCATAGTTTCACGGACCCTTGAATTGGCCTCCAAGATCGTGCGATTTAACGCCACTTGACTATTTTTGTTTTATGTGAAGTCGCTAGTCTACGCCGATAAGCCCAAAACGATTGTCCACTTGGAGGACAACATTCGCCGCGTTATTGCCGATATACTCCAGAGCCGCCACGGCTGGCCATATGTCAGAAATCATATTTAAATTATAATGCCAGCATTATCTTTCGAATAAAGTAAATTTCATGTCAATTTAAAAAAAATCATCTTTCCATTTCAAAGTTCTATATAATTCTATAACGGGCAAAGTGGTTCAAAATATTTTCAGTTTTAATAACTTTTAAATAGATTAGAAAATTTTAACAAGACCTTAATATGTAATGTTAAAATTAAAAAAAAATATTATGCTTCAGGTGATCGCCATTTTGGTTTTCGTAAAACTTCAATCGATTATTGATATTTCAAATGACTTTTTTTATGCTAGTTTTTCCTTTTAACGCCAGCAAGTGACTGGGGAAAGAAGAAGCCGTCCAACAATTTTTTGTCTGCCTGAGAAGATTTATCAAAAACATCGTATCTTCAAAGCTTGTTGAAATCACATACATAATATGCTTATTTTCTATTGGAAACTATGCGTCAAATAATAATAATAATAAGATGACAATAGATTTCCTGAACGTGGCTTATGTTGTCACATTTTCCTAAGGATCCTTAGTACAGGCGCGCACTGAAGTAGTGTGGTGTGACAGTGGCGTCGTGGCAGGTGGCATCGCTAAAGGCTATATGCAAATAAATGAGACGACTTTGCATTTTTCAGATGGCTTGATTCCAGTCTGTTTGTTTAATTTTCGAGTGGATGGTGACGGCGTGGATTTGTAGAGGCATATCCTTTGTGCAGGCATATCACATTGTAGAGTCTGGTGACGTATTGGATTTCTGCATTACAACTGCGTATTTTTGTTTTCCAGTTAACTAAAAACATGCGAGACGACCAAGATATCAACATAGGACGACATTTTAAGAACTGATGAATCTGTGGCACCATACGTTGTTTGCCACTTCAGTGCGCTTTAAATAACTTTCATACCACTTCGCCGCCATTTCATCGCCACACCGACACCACTGACCACTCCTATGCCACCTCTGCCACTTGGTCATCACGCCACTGCCACGCCACTTGCTCACCGCTACAGTGAGTGCCTTAGCTTACATTTGAGAAGTTATGCCGAATTTAATGTCATGAAAAGTCAAAAATTCTCTAGCTAAAAAATCAAATTTTCATTTTAGACTGTACCTACTTCATATATCTGTCAAAATTTCGCGGAACATTTTCTCAAGATAAATTTTGACAGATAGTGTTCCTTTTTTTCTGTTGCGTTTTTGTGTTACGTAAAAGCGCAACGAAAATAAACCATTTTTCGCGTCGATGAATTTTTGGAGGAAATTATTTTCAACGAACATTTGTTTTCTGTGATACTTATATTCACAGCGTATCTACGCCATGTCAAAATTTAGCTAGGATTTTAGCTAATGTTTGGAGAGAAAAATTGGAGAGCCGCTAAAATTTGGGTTCGCTCGAGCAGCGTACTTAGCTTTACATGTAAATTTTATGTGAACAGTTGACTATTTTAGGGATAATCATACATTTACGTTTCCCCATAAAATAGTCGAGTCACCAGACCCATCTGTCGAGAAGGTTTAATATTTGTTGCATCTCGTTAAACGTGAAGGCTTGCCTTTAGCTTCTAAATAATTGACTTTAAAATCAGCGCTATTCATTGCGGACAAGCCAATATTCGCAATTTTTTTACCTTTAAATATGTATTCGAAAATGTCAACTATAAGTTTCTAGTTCGAATTTGTAGTCATTTTGAGGTTAAGTTCGTGCGATTTTGTATTCTCGTGACTGTATTGGAAATAGGATATTGCGACTAAAATATGACAGTTTGCGCCAGCAATGTTGTAGAGTTCACAGACAATTACTGTTCGAAATAATAATTTCAATCAACATATTAGTTAATGTTAATATTAAGGACCGCAAGTATTTATTATCATATTGTGTGCGAATATACCTCCGCTTAAATGCAGAATTGCTAAATGGCTAAGATATTTAAGGTTAAATAGTATTCGAATTTGTGTTGCGTTGGTTGACAAGTAGTTTTTTACGCTTTTTTTTAGAGAATTAAACTAGAATCGGACGATAATCTTTCCACCTAAATATATAAAAATTACCAACTTACCAACTGCCAACTTTCATGACAAATATATGTCTTGCTAAAAATTCCCCAATTGGCGTGGATTTATTTCCTTTATACATATAACACCTACCTCCGGAGTCCGGACTTCGTTCAGTGAAACCCCATGTTTCACCAGCAGGTTTTCACCACTCATACATGTGAATGTATATTCCAATAAAATTGCTCTGACAAAGTGCTCTTCTCGGAATCGAAATCATCATCACCATCAACATCCATAGCCATACCACTTACCGCACTTAAAGTGCGATAACATAAATATTTATACACTGCCGTTGCATGCGAATTTGTGCTGTGCGCCTTGTGTAAATTTCGTATTCCCTCATTAAATCACTCGACGCAAATTTCCCATGAAATACACACTAACAGTTTATTTTTCTAAAAACAAAACTTCCCTTTCGATTTCAGGTGAAGAACGTCATCCGTCCGCGGTACTATTCATCGGAACTGGGGATGCGCGAAAAGATCTTCATCGGTGTTATGACCTCGCCAGACAGCATCAACACATTGGCGACAGCAATAAATCGCACCACAGCCCACCTGGTGAATCGCATCAAGTTCTTCATTAACGCGGACAACGTCAAGACCAACTACAAGTTGAAGAACATTGTCGGATTCACGGATACGCGCGAGAATCTTCGACCGTTCCATGTGATAAAATACATTGCGGATAATTATCTCGATGATTATGATTACTTTTTGATTATCCCCGATACTGTGTACGTGGACGCTAGAAAGCTGAAAGCTATGCTCTATCACCTGAGCATCACTTTTGACATTTACATGGGCAAACGAACAGACAGCGGGGCGCATGAAACGAACGCAAATGACCCTAGTGCTGGTGACGATGGGGCGAATCTGTCCGATGAGAATGATCTGAAAATGCAAAGTGATCGTAATTACTGTGATTTAAATGCTGGTATTTTATTAAGTAGTAGTGTTATAAGAAAAATGCGAAATAATTTAGATTGGTGTGTGCGGAACGGTATAACCGGTGTGCATAGTGTCAATATTGGACGGTGTGTCAAATACTCGAGTCAGCTGTCCGGATGCCAACAGAGCTTTCAGGTGAGGTGGTAAATTCTTTGAATTATTTTTGTTTAAGTGACTGACGTTTGAGGTTATGCGGTTGTTTTTTTTTTTTTTTTTGTTAGACAATCATTATTATTTGCTTTTCGGTCATACTCAGATGTTTGATTTTTAGCGGGAATACATTTAGGATCAATCAATCTGCACAAGATAAATATTTAACGGACTGTCGAAAAGTCAGACTATAGTGTTGAAGTTTCAATTGACGTTTGATTGTTTAGAATATTTGATGACTTTAAATTTCTCAGCAAGTCTGTCTTTTGATATATTTTCTTAGAGATTTCGTAACGCATTGCGGTTGTATCAGGAATGTACTAATGCAAAATTGTCACTGTTTCCTTACAATAGAGAAGTTGTGCCGAGAGGAAGATTCCACAGCGAAAATCTGTTGTGGGATCGTTCAGTAAATCATTATTAAAATCGCAATATGTACATCTGTTTAATTTAAATGAGAAAAAAAAATATAAAATTACTGTCATATTATGACAAGAACTAACTACCACCACTGACTACGTGGTGTTCAAAAATGCCTTACGACACAATCTTCTTTTGGCTACCACTGCACCATACCTACTTCTAGGACAATGGTCTTGTTGATGGTAACCTGCTCCTGCACATTGATAACTCTTTGGGACATGCGTGGGCTTTGGAAACGCAAAGTTTAAAAATGTATAAATTATTTTTAGAGTTCTGGTTCTGCATAGTTGGGCAACGATTCTAGATTTTTTGATAAAATTTTTTAAATAGTTTTAAAAGTATATATATATTATATACACTCCCGCTCAACTGGATAGGTTCAACTTTCGTGTTTTACTAACAATTGATTATTCTGTATAAAAAAATTGATTTCATTAAAATCGGAAACTTTGTCAATTTTTTTTTTTTTTTTTTTTTGTTTTTAAATTTGGGGTAGTTTACTATTATTAAATATGAAATGTAAAAACAACACAATAGGCATTAAACATGTTGCACACATTTGTCGTACACATATCTAAGACAAAATAATGCTTCGCACCCGGTGAAACCCAACTTGAAAACTGTCTTCCAGTCACTTCACTATTTTTTAAATGTTTAAATGAGACGTGTCCTTCAAAGTATTTCTCCGAAATCAAGCTATTATGATTCCGGATTAAATTGGAAATATGTACAGAAAAAAAGAAGACACCAAATATCCTTTCAGTATACTTTTTTAGGTAATAAAAAGCTTAATTTCTACATCTCAAGGGAAACAGGATACAGGCACATGCTTCATAATTATTAATCTTTACTAGCTGGCTAAAAAAATTAAAACATTTTCCGCTTTTCTCGAATTTTCGAATTGTCCAAACAAATTTTCCAATATTTCTTTCGTATAAATGTTATTTGGACTATTGCGGGAACATGTCGTAGACATGCTGCATACATTTATTGTGTAGTGTGCGAACTGTCATTGGAAATGTGCCATTGTGCATTTCATATTGAAGAGTGAGCGAGGAGACTTTAGTTATATGGAAATGCATGTTGAATATATATGAATAATGAAAATACTCGACTACAAATTAAATAATAAAATAAAAAAAATCGGGAAATACGGGACTGTCCCGGGAAATACGAGACGGATGATCATCGTAACTATTATACACCCCATTTGTGATAATATTTACAGCTTTTCACCTTGGTCCATTGTCCTACCAAGTGGAGACCCCTTTAGTTTGAAGCGTGGACAATTCAGTTATGTTCGGAACAATCTAGCTCGAACTTTAGAAATATTTTTTGATAATTTCTAAACATAGTCGGAAAGGGTCAAACGGAAATAAAAAAATAATATATATCAGGAACCGAAAGATCTCTGTTGAAAAAAGATCAGTCCTATTGAAGGACCCTACTTGTATATCTGTGTAGTGTATATATATTTGAGAAAGGCCAGTGAGGTTCCTTGTGGATGAAAAAAAAAAAAAACACCTTGGCCAAAAGCCCTTATGGTATATAAGTCATCCATCTTGTTTAGGTCCGCTTGCGTTCCGAGTAAAAGCTGATTAAACATATGGTCCGAGAGACCATGGCGGCGCGGCGCCCAGCTCCTCATTAATAACGGATTCGGTTTTTTATACGGATTTCTTTCCCCGAGGACATATCCTCGCCTCGTAGATTTAGTTCGGATTTCGGAAATTAGTTTTAGACCAGACAATGGTCTGGTTGATGGTAACCTGCTCCTGCACATTGATAACTCTTTGGGACATGCGTGGGCTTTGGAAACGCAAAGTTTAAAAATGTATAAATTATTTTTAGAGTTCTGGTTCTGCATAGTTGGGCAACGATTCTAGATTTTTTGATAAAATTTTTTAAATAGTTTTAAAAGTATATATATATTATATACACTCCCGCTCAACTGGATAGGTTCAACTTTCGTGTTTTACTAACAATTGATTATTCTGTATAAAAAAATTGATTTCATTAAAATCGGAAACTTTGTCAATTTTTTTTTTTTTTTTTTTGTTTTTAAATTTGGGGTAGTTTACTATTATTAAATATGAAATGTAAAAACAACACAATAGGCATTAAACATGTTGCACACATTTGTCGTACACATATCTAAGACAAAATAATGCTTCGCACCCGGTGAAACCCAACTTGAAAACTGTCTTCCAGTCACTTCACTATTTTTTAAATGTTTAAATGAGACGTGTCCTTCAAAGTATTTCTCCGAAATCAAGCTATTATGATTCCGGATTAAATTGGAAATATGTACAGAAAAAAAGAAGACACCAAATATCCTTTCAGTATACTTTTTTAGGTAATAAAAAGCTTAATTTCTACATCTCAAGGGAAACAGGATACAGGCACATGCTTCATAATTATTAATCTTTACTAGCTGGCTAAAAAAATTAAAACATTTTCCGCTTTTCTCGAATTTTCGAATTGTCCAAACAAATTTTCCAATATTTCTTTCGTATAAATGTTATTTGGACTATTGCGGGAACATGTCGTAGACATGCTGCATACATTTATTGTGTAGTGTGCGAACTGTCATTGGAAATGTGCCATTGTGCATTTCATATTGAAGAGTGAGCGAGGAGACTTTAGTTATATGGAAATGCATGTTGAATATATATGAATAATGAAAATACTCGACTACAAATTAAATAATAAAATAAAAAAAATCGGGAAATACGGGACTGTCCCGGGAAATACGAGACGGATGATCATCGTAACTATTATACACCCCATTTGTGATAATATTTACAGCTTTTCACCTTGGTCCATTGTCCTACCAAGTGGAGACCCCTTTAGTTTGAAGCGTGGACAATTCAGTTATGTTCGGAACAATCTAGCTCGAACTTTAGAAATATTTTTTGATAATTTCTAAACATAGTCGGAAAGGGTCAAACGGAAATAAAAAAATAATATATATCAGGAACCGAAAGATCTCTGTTGAAAAAAGATCAGTCCTATTGAAGGACCCTACTTGTATATCTGTGTAGTGTATATATATTTGAGAAAGGCCAGTGAGATTCCTTGTGGATGAAAAAAAAAAAAACACCTTGGCCAAAAGCCCTTATGGTATATAAGTCATCCATCTTGTTTAGGTCCGCTTGCGTTCCGAGTAAAAGCTGATTAAACATATGGTCCGAGAGACCATGGTGGCGCGGCGCCCAGCTCCTCATTAATAACGGATTCGGTTTTTTATACGGATTTCTTTCCCCGAGGACATATCCTCGCCTCGTAGATTTAGTTCGGATTTCGGAAATTAGTTTTAGACCAGCTTACATTCCGTAAAAAAAAAACCTTTTGTAAGATGATCTTGTTTCTTTAGTATTGAGTTACACCTTACACGTTTCCATCGAAGAATTGCTTTGTGTATCATTTAATGGCTACTATGATCCTGCGAACAACGACACAAAGTGCCTGTATTTCTTCAATTACCTTTTTTTCTCATCAATTAGATTTTTTTATTTTGATACCACGATTATGTGGGTGCAGTTGCTCAGTGGTTAGTGTGTTGGACTACTGTGCGAGGGTCCCAGCTTAGATTCCCGGAAAAACACAAATTTCATCTTAAGATTTTTTCCACTGCGCCACCGCTCGCGACAAACATAACTGTCCTGAAAAAGCTTCCCAATTCAGCCGTTCCGACTTGGCATAAAATTCTAGGCCCCTTCCATTCGTCCCAAAAAATAAAAACTCACACAAACGAATGGTTCTGAGAAGCTAGGCCTAGGGTGTCTACACGCCTGTTGCGCGAACTATTTATTTTTTTGTTTATATCCTATGTTTAATCAAATCCCCCGTGCTTTGGACTTTTTCCTTTATTGCTGATCACCTGGACGTGTCCATTTTGACTCCCACCATTTATACGTCTAACTAACTTTTACCGGAGGCTTCGTTCGCGCAACCTTTAGGTACACAGAGATCCGTCACAGTGAGTTAGTTTTCTCTTTTTCATTTATATATCGTCCAGGAAACCTACCTAAGAAAGTACCTAAGGAGCATCTAGTATCGCGGCATCTCTAAAATATATATTTAATACCCTTAAACATGTCAACTCTTATATTATAAACTAGCTGTACCCGTCCAGCTTTGCCCGTGCACAGGAATTGTATTGCTTAGGTCTTAGATAATAATTGCTTAGGTCTTAGATAATAATGTTCTTTTGTAAAATACGAAAAATGAGAATAAATCTGGAATTTTCTTTCTACCTCAACCTGAAATATACAGCAATACGAAAAAAACAAAAAAAGAATCATGAAAATCATATAAGATGTTTTTTGTATGGGAGGCGTCACCCCCGTTTGTCCAATTTTAGCGTGGCGATATGCGATAATGGATGTAATATATTGGATACATAATGTGCACCCTCTGCATCGCCCTCCCTCTCCTTGATCTTGCTACTTGTTTATAATACTGCATTTCCTTTCCTTTGTTTCCCTCTTCCTCTGGAATCCAAACAACTACCTACCCCAACCCTACACTTTTACCATACCACTTATCGAATGAAATTCTGAAATGAAACCTGTTTTGTATTATACGTCTCTCGATCATAATATACATACCTACATATATAACTGACCATAGCACTCACTGCGAAAACAAATCAACCCTTTTCGAATGTATAGTATACGTATTGTTTTTGTTTGACGATCGCAAAAGTATAAACATCCATTTGTAGCAAGGTATATGTGTAGGTATGTATATGTTTTCACTTCAGAAAATACATTTTGGCTAAAAACTGTTCCTAAGGACGTAGCTATAAACGACATAGCCTATAGCAGACTTACAGTCTTAAGGAACATTTTAAAAAAAGTTTCATCGAAATCTGTCCAGTAGTTTTTGAGTTTTTAGCTGACAAAGAAAAGTCCTACAGTTTTATTATATGTATAGAAGATTGGAAGTATGTACATTGTACATATTGCCAAAAATTGTTTCAAGTTGTTTTTGTATTGATTAAGATTTAAGACAATTATGACAAGTTGAATAAAGTGTCAAAGTAAAGTCATTGAAAACGCCCCCTTAAAGGTGTCATCGTCAATAACTCGGGTCCCAAGCTAAATTTCAGAACCTGAGAAATTGATTTTCTTATATTCAATACACAAACCGCGTTTAAAGTGAAAAATAAAAATGTTCCCATACAAACTTTGACCCCCTTTTTTTACCCTTTTAAGGGTTGAATTTCGAAATATCTTTTTTTATTCCTTATATACATTTTACATCGGTATGTCTGTTGGAATCCCCGTCCCTGTCGAAGTTAAAAAGGAAACACATACGAGGTTAGTTAGATATGGGATATTTTTTTCGGTCTTTATTTCCCTCTGCATTCTTATCCATGGAAGTCAGTTAAGTAGGTGAATCTATTTTGTTACTATTTTAAAATGTTGTCACTAGCGAGACACAATTTATAAGTTAAGACGTATGGAGACAAACATGATATTGCCCTCACTTGCGTCAAAAATGTACCCATGGCTTCGTCTAGACTCCCCAGCAATATGAGTTCTGTTCTCTTTGGGTAGTAATATAATATGTTAATTAAAGGCCGTCTGATCGCCAGATATAACTAATTACACCAATTTGTAAAATACAATTATTAAATTAAATCATCATCAGCTCTAAGGCTATCCAAACACAAAGTTCAGAAGTCTATATGTAAATATCCATAAATCTTCATCAACTATACATGAATCGGCATTCGATCCATACAAACAATTTTATCCATATACTCGTATCTCGCGGACTATAATGTAAGACTTACACTTTTGCTAGTAGACATTTGGACATATAAATAGAATTCATTCACCAGACAGACGAACGAGTCACGAGAGCACATCAATGAACTTTTGCGTAGCGCCTTGATCTTGAATATGAAAATTTACGTAAACACAGACTGAGATTATGCAAATGAGCCTTAATTTTTCTTCGTGTTGCATAATATTAATCCGATTCTATTTTTATTAGAATATATTTTGCATTTAGGCATGGTGTCGAAATAATGTGTCGGGCCAATAATTCTCTCGGCTATTTGAATAAGCGCCAGCTGTATTAATCTTTCCTAATCTGTGAAACAATAAATCACAAATGCATTTTTTGTTATAGCACAGTTGTATAGCAATCATCCGGAATTAACACTATAATTAACAAACGATTGTTTGTTGTTATTAATACGTTTGTTTACACTTGATCAATAATTTGCTTTCGTCTTAGTTGTTTTGCGGTTAATTAAACGCGGCCGACAACGACACGCTGCTGGCACGTCAGTTTAATATTATTTATCGTGTGCATAGTATCTAGAATTCATTTGAAGGTATCCCCCCAGACGACTGGGTTCATGTAGTAATTGCAACGAGTCTTAAACGACACAAAGTCTGGTGATTAATAAATTATGGAAATTGCTCAGTTTGTATATATTTTTAATGGGTGCATAATTGTTGGTAAGGCAGTGGAAAAAAAAGTCGAACAGAGTTGGTCATAACCTTGCAATTTTTTACTTTCGACTATTTCATATTAGTCGAGGAATGTTAGTCGAAAATTTAGGGCTTAATTACCAAAAAGACACGTTTTCGTTCAATTTTAAAAACTGTTCTCAGGCTACTTATGACTATGGGCGCAGTGAACGAGGAGTCTTGGGGTCGATACCGGGAAAACCTACATCTGACAGTTTGACAAACATCCGAGGGTATTACTGCCCTGGAAAAGCTTATCTAAATTTGTAGCCGCCCGGAATCGGCATAAAATTGTAGGTTCATTCGTCTAAAAAAATAAAAATTCAAACGAATGGTTCCAAAAGGTAGAGCTGCTTATACATGGTGGGCCAAATACAAGTTTCTTTTTAAGAACGCAATAAAATGAACAAAATTAAATTTTTTCCATGTGTTATGGCTTTATCAGTATGAACATGCCCATTAATTATGGAACACAACTTCGCGTCGCGTCGTTCAATTGGTTGCTTCGGCTGGCTTCGCATTAGCGCATTCTGTCACTCCAATTTTCCAAGACCTTGTTGATGGTTTCGGGCTGTAGTTCACGGATTGCTTGGGTGATATTGGCCTTAAGTGCTTGAATCGTTTCGGGATTGTTGGCATAATATTGGTCCTTCACGGTTCCCCACAAAAAAAAAGTCGAGAGTTGTCAAATCGAAGCTCCGAGGCGGCCAATTGGCATCGCCAAGACGGCTGATAACACGATTTCCGCGCAGTTTGGTGCGCAAAAGATCGATTGTGGCATGGCGTGCCATCCTGCATGAACCAGAGGTCGTCCAAATCCATGTCTTCAGTAAAAAAAAGTGGTGGTTAACATGGCTCTTTAACGCCCACCGTTGACCGAAACGTTGTTCCCAGCCTCATTTTCGAAGAAAAATGGTTCAATAATGCCACCACTCTACAATCCGCACCAAACTGTTACTCTCTGTGGATGCATTGGCTTCTCGACAATAACGTGCGGGTTTTCCGAGCCCCCAGATGCGGCAATTTTGTTTGTTAACGTAGCCGTCAGGATAAAAATCCGCCACGTCAGAAAAGATGATTTTTCGCCCAAATCGTCCAATTCAAGCTGCTCTAAGCTGCGAAGCGATAACGAAGCGGATGGTCGTGCGCCTTCAATTGCTGAGTCAATTGGACCTTGTATAAGCGAATAATCCGAGATTTTCGTGCAGAATTCTCCTCAGGCTAGTCCGTGAAATGATGAGCGGTTGAGATCGATGGCGAGTTGATGTTCGTGAGTTGAGTCTCACACTCTCGGCTACATCAGCCACATTCTCGTCTGTGTCTGAGTGTTGTCCACATAGCATACCAGTCTCACGAACTTTTTGCACAAACTTGCGTACAGGAGGCGCGGTGGGTGTGCTTCATTTCGGCCAAAACTTCCTTTCAAAAAAACGCACTGTTTGGGCTACACATCAGCATTCACTTTGGAAATAAGTTTTCAATATTTCTTAACGTTGTTCAAGCGTAAAGCGACACATTTCGTTCCGCGGAGGTATGATACTGACTTTCTGTCAAGATTTCGAGCGGGAAACAGCTGTCAGTGTCAACATAACCTATGATTTAAAAAGAAACCAGCTGAGCTGAGGCCTCAGCTAGCTCGCTCGCTTCATTCGTATCAAAAAGGGATTTCGACAGAGCGACGCGACTTTTTCATCATCTACCGCTAAAACTTTGAGGTACTAAAGGACTTTATCTACCTCGAATTTGCTACAAATTAAAGGAAGAACAACTATTGCCAATCGCCGTTTCCTTGGGCTGAGAAGGACATTGAGTAGTAGAGCCCTATCCCAAACAACTAAGGAGCTTCTGTATGGCTTTGATCATCCCAATCCTGAATTATGCCTCTGAACTCGTATCTTATGCCGATAAACACATCTTCGATGGATGCGAAAGAAAGTTTCTTCATAAAATGTTCGGTCTCGTTTGCGTCGACGGACTTTGGAGGACGAGGATATTCAACGACGAACCATAAGAGCTGTACGGATACATAGTCAACAAAAATTGCGCATCAGTCGTCGAAGATGACAAGGACATATAGAACTGATAGACTTAGACACAAATGAACCAGCCTGCAGAATTTTCGAGTCTATAAAGAGGAAGACCTCACCTTGGTGGAATGAGAACTGGAGTGCGCACTCGCACTTAAAAACATGCAACTGATCTGGTAGGTCACACGTTTACCCCTAGACAAGACCCTTTGGTTTTATGAAGAGTATCGCCAACCACATGTACATAGCAAAATAACTCGCCTATAGCTCGTAAGCTCTAGCCTTTCTAGAAAAATAGAAAGGGAAGAAAATGGGCTTCTCCGCTCCACGAACAATGTTTCAAAGAACCAAGAACCAAAAGGTAAAAGGAACATGTCCAGAAAAGTAGACTCGATGTTCAGATAAGGAAGACTTGTAGTAGTCACATTCGGTGTTAAGAATATTGAAAAATCAATTAAGCAAACTGTAAAACTTCGAAGGAGACAAAAGTTGATCCTATAAGAATGTGGAAACAGACTTGGTTTGTCTCTTCACTTTGAATCACCACACGTTATTATTGTTTATTTAGGGCTCGTGTACAAATGTGTCTGCCATATATAGGAACCCCGCTCAGACAGTCCATCGCAAAATATTTATTTTCTTAATTTTTCTGCACCCAGATCGTATTCCGGAATGACACTTTCGGAAGTACCATTCCACTCGGCGAGATGCTACGTCAATTTGTTGTTTATTTTCATTTGTCATTCCTTGGAGCTAGCCATTGCTTTATTTGCCGCACGAAATAGACGTGTTTGTAAATATTGTGAAAAGGCAGGCAAATAATTTTTCGCGGCTATATCTTTGAAACCCAATATTGAGTTAAGTATTCTCTTGCTTGAGAAAAAAGAGACGTTCTCTGTTTGAAATTGTAAACTAGAATGATCCTTCTGATATCCTCATCAGCATCATCTGTTCGTGTTCATTCCCAATTCCAGGTTTCTGTTTACATGCTATTCTAGTTCTTAGAAATTGGCACACACACACACACACACACTTCATCACCAGCAACAATATTCTAATAACAACTTAGATGAGTAATAGAAGCTCTTTTGAATGCACACGCATTTTATATTTCTGCTTCCCGCTAAAAACCACATTTGCAATGCAAACAAACACACAAGACTGACTGAACGTTAAATCTAGAACGATCACAAATCACTGGCGAAATTGCGCTCATTGATCTCTCGAACACGGATGGATATATATTATTTTCGAAGAGGCTCTTGCACAGTGAACAAAAAAACTTCTTGTAGTAGATTTAAGACGAATAATTCCATACCAAAAATAAATACATACAATTAAAAAATAGGAATGTATCTAATCCGTTTCTAGTGTGGGATGTTTATTTCCGCCTATAAAATTCCTTCAAATTCATTTAGACCACAGGCGATAATATGTATTAGCCACAGTTGTTTTGTTTGTTTTTTAAATAAAATAAATATCGAGTATGTACGAGTATATAGAGACGATCAGGAGCTCAGATAAAACTGAATGTTTATCGAATTAATATTTCAAACTTTATGTACAAAATGTATATAATTTAGGTACCTAAATCTAAGATAAATCCGTTTTTTTTTTTGTTCCTCAATAGATTACCTTTCAAGTGCGAACAGAATGATTTATTTGGTTAATCTTTGACTTGTCTGCTTGAAAATTAATGTTAATTTTTTTTATACAAAATACACATCCTAAAATTAACAAAACGTTTAAATGGCGAGAGCTTATCAACAGCGAAAGTATAAACAATCGCATTGCATTAATTTAAATTGAGGTCATTATCATATAGAGCAGACATTGTCTGATTAAAAGTTTGCTCTAAACAAATAGTTAAGTTGGTCAAGTACAGTGGAAAAGGATAGAGTTACACAAACATCCGTCAAAAACGAAGAGAATGCGGCTGCAGACATGGGATAGAAGGAAAGTAAAGGCACTTCAGCTACAGGTTGGCAATTTGGCATTAGGTGCCGATTATTTCAGTTGATATATCGGTATAACCTTCAAAATGAAAATCAAATCGAAATAAGTAAAGCAACGGAGACTGTTCCCTTCATTGCGCAGATGGCAATGGCAACTCATCATTACTAAAATGGTAGGTTATGTTAGGTTGAAAGTGGCTGCCACGTATGGAATAGCAAGCACATCGGATAAATGGTCGCCACGGCTTTGCTGGCAAGTACGTACTCTTTTATTGAAATTTTCTATGACCGTTTTGCATAAATGTGGCTGAATTTCATTAATACACCTCCCAATTTGCTCTTTCAAGGCGTTGATGGTTGTGGGATTGTTTGCCTAGACCTTTGACTTCAAAAAACCCCAAAGAAAAAAGTCCAATGGCGTTAAATCGTAAGATCTGGATGGCCAATTCTGATCGCAAAAGCGGCCGATTTCACGATTAGGAAATGACTCATGTAGTAATCGAATTGTTTCTTTGGCTATATCCTATATGGCATGTGGCACCATCTTGTTGGTCACATCCAGTCAAATCCATATCTTGTAATTTAGACACTAAAAACTGGGTTATCATGTCACGATAACGAATACCATTAATTGTTACTGCCTGACCAGCCGCATTTTCGAAGAAGAATGGTCCGATAATGCCTCCAGCCCAAAATCCGCACCAAACAGTCACACGTTATGGATGAACCCCAATGCGACAATTTTGACGATTAACGAAGCCATCAAGATGAAAATGAGCTTCATCACTGAAGACAAACCTTCATTATTTTTAAAATATTTCTCAACAATGAAAATACGTTCTTCTTTCGTAGAGCTATAGCGCTCCATTTTTACTAACCCCGAACGTCAGCTGTCAGTCACATTGTTATATTTTTTTCTGTTGGCATCACTGTACCCACTTTTCCTTCTATAATTTGCAAACCGATGTACATACCGAACTGAAACAACATGCATGTTGTTAATGGCCGCGTTCCATTGACCGCTAGATGACTAGCGGCATGGCAAACTCCATATACAAAAAATTGACATTTCAGCATTTGCCCCAGAGCTCTATAGCACATTTTGTGAAATATCCTTTTCTGGGAAATTGTTCAATCTAGCGCAAAATGAACTGCTAGATTGAAAAAAATAACAAAGTGTCAAAATAAAAGTGAAAAAGCAGAAGTCAAATATTTCCAAATTGGTGTAAAATGGGAATTCAAACTTCTATGTAATTAATATACATTTGTTTATTTAAATTATAGTGTATTAATAAATATGCGGCATGATGGCACAAAATACATTTTTGACTCTCATGAAGATGAAATAATACGAATTCAAATTGGTTCTAATGTCAATTTGCCGCTGCCGCCAGATCTCTAGCGCCGGTAATTCAATCAGTCTTGGAATATTATAAATCAACAAAATTATTCAAAGTAGGTAAATATTAAATTAATTAAGAAAAATCGTATGAAATTCAATAAAATTTGTGCGATCACCGAGGAGAAAGTACTGCGACGCATATTTATCATATCTCATATTTTTCATCCCCATTAATTTACATACGGTTGTATTTTCTTCCTATAAGCATTCGCATGAGATTCCCATAAATGTTCGCATATAGTTCTTCCGCGTGGGGCTTAGCCGCAGCCGATTCTTCCACCGTCATTGACGGCAATATCAACCATTTGACAATTAGCACTAAGCGGCCTTCATTCTTGGCAAATCGTCGCATTATTATAATGCCAATCTTTGATTTGTAGCGAAAGGCGAATTTTTAGGTTCTAAAGGGTGATTTTTTTTATGTTTGGTTTTTCAGCCTGATTGCCATTACACCATGGAACAATGTTTGCATATTATTGAATTTTACCTATTACCAAAAATCGTGCTCAGTAAAAAATGTGTTTAGAGCACTTCGTCCATTTTATGGTCATCGTAATCGTCCTACTGAGCAGAGTAGGCTACGTTAATAATCAAAATTACCGTATATAGTCTGCTGAGCAACCAGAAGCATTGCAAGAACTGCCAATGGATCCACAAAAATATACCGTTTGGTATGGTTTATGATGGGCCGGTGGCATCATTGGGCCGTATTTCTTCAACGATGATGATGGCAACAATGTTACGGTCAATGGTGCTCACTATCTTTCGATGATTTCGGACTTTTGTTTACCAAAAAATGGAAGAGCTGGGTTTTGGTCGACATGTGGCTTCAAAAGGACCGGACGGTGGGACATGCCACACAGCACGCGAATCTATGGACATATTGCGAGGCGAATTTGGTGAGTGACCTGTGAATTAACCGCCTAGATCGTGCGATTTGACGCCGCTGGTCTTTTTTTTTGTGGGGACATATGAAGTCTTTCGTCTATGCGTGTAAGCCAGCAACGGAAGACAACATAACTCGTGTTATTGGTGTGCTACCAGTCGATATGTTGGAAAAAGTATGCCAAAAATTGGACATTCCGGATGGACCACTTGAAGCGTAGTCGCGGTTAACATTTACACAAAATAATATTCGAAAAAATATTGTGTGGAAAGTTCCATGCCCACCGATCCGGAACTCCGGAATTGGCTTAATTAGAGAGATCTCAAGGCATTTACTTGAACCCCGCGTATATTCTTTCGAAAGAAGTCCCCTTCCACTAAGACCTAAAAACTAGTGTGTTTATCTGACCAACATCCCGGGTCCCATATGGACCTATTGTGCTCAATATGAATTTATTTATTTAAAATCGCGTTCGAAGTTTATTGACCCACCATTATCCATACATACGTCAGTTCTCCTTCATAATATCTACATCGATTCCGTTTATTTTACATATTGAACAGTCAAATAATAAATACACCAACAAGCAACTGCGTCATTAATTCCCATGCTTGTAGTGCAAAAAAATAAAAACCTTTTAAAGCGAAACCCCAAATTCTGTAAACGTATGGCATTCATCAGCAAAAATATGGTCCGACAATACGTTTTACCTCTCCGATTGAAATTGCTGCCCATGCAAACCAAACTACTATATCAGTGCCCTGACTCTTCTCTTTTTTTTTAAAGCATGTAATTAATTGACCCTAACAAAAATATTAATCAGGAAAGTGTCTGATAAAATAACCTCAATAAACAGAAATAATTCCAAAAATACATCGCGCATAAAAAAAGACACTAAAGCATTTTTGTTTGTTTTGTATTTGTGTTTTACTGAAGAAATTTTCGTTTTATTGACACTTATGAGTCAGCTTAATTTGGATGAATATCGCGGGTTGTAAAATTCAAACATTATCAGTTCATAAACTGTTGAATGCCATGGGTATGGGTCTTCAGTATAAACTGAAGATACTTTACTAATTATATGCTTTGTTGATGGAAATTTGCGCGATTTACGTCAAAAAGAAAGAAAAACAGAAACACTTCATCAAATCTGAAGAGCACGTGGTTTTGTGAAATTCTGCACAAAAAGAACGCGATACTCCCGCAGGGCTTTGTCCTTCTTCATGCCGGTTTGGTGGTAGGTAGAGGTCAAATACTTACATATTGAAATGGGGCTGCTGTGAGAGTCGTTATTCAAATATCAATTCTTTCGAATCCACTCCAGTTTTTTAATGTTTCAACTCGGAATGGGAATTCAGGAAATCCAAATGCTTACCGTCTTGTAGGTAGTGCTGAAGAAAAAATAAAAAAATTTACAGTGGCGCTGAAAAAATTTTTGACATCAATTCTTAAATATTTTCAACAATTTCATTAGTTTAAGTTCTTAATTGTGATTATGAGAGTACCTACTGTAAGTTGTGAACCTATAGAAATATGTAATGTACGTCAAATGGAATGCGAATTCGCTTAAAGCGAAATTTCTGTTACCAATTCTATTTCATATTTTTCTTCTATTTGGTTTTCTGAACAAAAGTTGATGTTTTTTTTAGCATTTCACTTATAACGAAGTTCGGTTATAACGAACCAATTTGGTCAGTCCCTTCGAGTTATTTATAAGCGGACACTACGGTAGTGCCCTTTTGGAAAAAGTAAGAGAGTTAAGGCTTGATTGCAGACCAATTTCTTGAAGTTCATCAGATATCTCATTGCCAGTTATTTTCTTGCGATTTGGTGCCTTAAGTTCATTGGAAGTAGCTTGGACTTGGATTTGAATTCTGTAGACAAAATTATTGTTTTAATGGCCGGCCGCCTAAATGTAAATAAAAATGGTGATATAGTCAGGATATAGTCAGTCTGATTCTGATCGCGCTATGTATGGTTTATTCCGCGTCGATTATACCGGCGGCGCCTGTTCATATGTCCAACTCTGACCCGTGCGTCTGTTTAAAATTGTCTTTTGTCGTCTCCTTGGTTTCCCCATTCTTCTTGAAAAAGCAGGTTAACGGTTTTCAATGTCAGTATGGTGACGTCTACTATAGGTTCTTTAGAATCTTTAGTCTTTCAAAGTTTGATTTCAAACCGTTTGCTTGGCTAATCCTCAAGACACTCTTGGCGGCAGACTCCTGCATGTACAGATCTAGTTGTACCATGTTAAGGATTATTTCCATTCCGGACTACTTTGCATACGTATACGTATATTGGTCTTACAATTGCGTATACATTCACAGAATTATCCTAGGTCAACACGTTCTGTCGAAGATTTGGTTGCAGCGAGGACTTTTTAACTCTTTCCATTTTGGGTGTTATTTCCTTGCCAGGGTTCGTTTTTATGGCAAGCAATAAAGCCGAAAATAATAAATGGAAATGTATGGGGGTATGTTGTATTCGGAGTAGGTGGAAGTTTGGAGTTTTGCAATGTTTCTTTTTACACATTTTTCGCATAGAAACCTTGCAAATACACAATTTCACGCATACTTTTGGGCTTTATGCATTTTTTGTATGGTATTACAGTAGACGCTCGGTATAGTGAACCTCTGTAGTGAACTATCCAATATATTGTACCACCAAAATTTTACATTGACTAAAAAGTGAACTATGAAAATCTCGATATAATGAACTGCAATTTTTTGTTTGTAAAATTCAACGAAAAATCTTCCAGTTTTGCAATGCACCTGCATGCTGCATGTCAACTATTTTTCAGAACAATTTACCGTTCGCTTACAGAAAAAGCAGTGCAATTAAATTTAAAGAAGACACAAATAAAGGTGACAAATTATTTTTCAAAAATTTAATTCTTTCATTATTGTAAAAAAATTATATAGATATATTTGTGCTCCTCAAAAAAATATCTATATCTCTATGTTTTAAAAAATTGATATAATCTTTTTTGTTATTTTAGTCTTTTGAAATAAAAACTTATAAGTTTTTTTTTAGTTTAAACTGTTGAAATAATAAAAACAATCTAAAATAAAAAAAAAACAGTAAGACAATTATCTTCGACTATGCCGAAGCTCAAATACCCGGTACTATATTATTGTAAAATAAAAAAAATATTGTAGTATTAAAAAATTATATATTTGTATGGGAGGTATGGGTACTTTGGCAAGATTTTACTTTACTGCCCATTCGAAAATAACGGTTTTTTTTGCACAGTCCGATTGATTTCAGTGCTCTAAACACCTCATATCTTCGGTATTTATGATCCGATTTTGATGAAACTTTTTTATAAGTTAACTGCACATTTAGGGAATATAAAAAAATTAGTTTTACAAAAATTGGACACTCCATTCCTGAAATTTTGGTACTATTTTATATGGTATTTTTTGAACTTTGGGGGCGTGCCACGCCCAAACGGTAAGAGACCGCCAACTTATTTTTGCATATTTGAGCTCAGCGCATTAAAGTCAATCGGAATAAATAAAAAAAAGTTTTTTTTTTCGAATGGGCAGTAAAGTAAAATCTAGCCGGTAGATACTTTTTATTCGACCAAGCTCATTTTTTGTCAAAATTTTTTAGATATTATTAAAACAATATGTGCAAAGTTTAAATTTGCTATCTTCACTGTAGCTATTTAAATTTAATTTTTAACATAAAAAGCTATATAAATCTGATATTTTTGTATGGGAAGTAGTAGTAGTTTTCATCCGATCTTGCTCATCTTCGAACTTAGCCTCAGTTTGGTGGATAAAAGCTTACGTACCAAAGATCAACGTTAATTGATTTGTGAATGGAACTCGTTTGAATGTCTATTCAATCGTGCTTCTTATACTGAACTGGCAGAATTAAATCCAAGAGTAAGAAAAACCGCTCGAAATTCAGAAAATTAAAAATGTCAGAATGTCAGAATTTTTTGTTTGAGGTGTCAAAGGATTTTGATAGATGACATTATATTTACATATTAAAAATACCATTTCCAACACAAAATCTATTTCCTCTTACATCCAGCTACTTTTAGGCAACACTGTATTCGTTTATATAACGTATAACACTAAATGGGCAAAAAGATCATGCGAATCGCAAAAAAAGAAGCAGAAAAAACGTATTTACGTTAATGAATGAGAATTGCAAAAGGTATTCTATTACGACGATGGACGGAACATGCTACGACCGTAATTAATCTTCTACAAGTAGGCACTGCGGTGTGGTGCCTTGTGTGCACCTGATTTTTCTGATTACGCTTGATAATTTCATTTACTTTGACGTTTAACATTGAACTTCGGCGTTCCACAGGGTTCAATGATATTAACCCTAGTCGGGCAGCAATCACACTTTATTAAATTATTATTACGTTACAGAGTTGTATCCGTTAAATACGTTGTATAAGAGCTAAGGAAAGTTTGTAATTCTAGCTTTGAGAAGATTAAAGTTGAAAAATGGGTCAACGATGTCGGTTGCTTCTTTATCACAGACACCGTTCTGCCTTGGTCTTGTAAGCAGAAACGTGATGCTTGTATTACTAAAGTTCTAATTACTGTCATCTCTCTCTTGTGTTATTTGGTATTTGTTCACACAATTAGAAAGTTGGTATAGGCACGGTGATGATGTTACGATGCATTGCGTAATAGTTGCGCTAAAACAGTGCTAAGTTCAATAAGGTTTTTTCAAAAAGGGCTTGCCATTTTGCAATAAATCAGTCACACCACGTCCCTCTCCCTATTATTAAAAATTCAAGCCGCATACATTTTGTATATGTATACCTACTGTAAGAGATCAATATATTGCCGACGGATCCACGCATGAGATGCGTTGTATGTATGTAACTGTAAAATAAATTCTTAACATCCTCTGTGTCCAGGAGCAATAAACCCATCGTCTACCTAAACAAAGGATTCTTTAGGTCTTCAGTTTTTTTTAGTCTGTATACTAAAAACAATAAAAAAAAAGAAACCCTCAGGCATTTATCTGTCCTAAGAACAAAGCACCCTGTGTGTGTTGCAGTTGGTATAAATATCTGTATAAAGCAACTTTGTCGCAATTTATTCGCAAACATTCACGAAACCAACACGAAGATGGAACAAAAAATCAAAATGAATTCCTGTCTGACCTTCTTTTGGGGTCCTCCGCTTTGCTCTGCATTAGAACAATCGGGTCTTTTATCTCTGGGATTAAATTAGCATAAATTGGGAAGTAAACTGTCTGTGTGTCTCGTCGTTTTTTGACGAATTTGGAGCGAAGCAGAATATAATATTCATCTTCTCAGAAGCAATTCGAATTCTGTAATTTTGTCTTTTTACAAAAATCGTTTACCTACTTTGTTCAGTGTAAATTGAGCCCTTGTGTTTTGCAAGTTCTATAGGCTCTATTGTTCAGATAATTGCTTATGAAGTTAAATTGTTATAAAGTTGTTACTTGAGCACATCCTCTTCATTCGAGTGGCTCAGTTTTACCCCAATACTTGGTAAAAGATCAGGGGCCTGTAACACAACGCGACAAGTCGACAAGTATAAATTCACTTGTCCGACTATGCTTGTCCGACAAGTAAAAATTAATTCTGTAACAGAACGTAAACCGTTGCACTTGTCAAAAGAAATAAATTCCCTTGACTTGTCGCCATTGCTCGACAAGTGTTTAACATATCAAGATGGCAAAAATCACAGCGGACAAAAAAAATGCTATTTTAACAAAAATACGAGAGGAAAAAGATATCCTTTTTGGTGGTTTCAGCGATGTCCTAACCAAAGAGAATAAATGTGCAAAGTGGAAGGAAATAAATAGCCTGGCAAAAAGCCTAAATGTTGTTCCACAAAATAAGAATTGGACTTATATAAGGGACTTATATTTTAAATATATGTTATATATTATTTTATTTATGTATTTGTATTCGAATTTTCCAAAGGAATTACATTAAAAATGCACTTGTCAGCTCTTGACAATATCCAAATCACTTGTCCTAATTGAACCACAGTTCTACAAGTGTTTCTTGACACTTGTCGTGTTCTGTTACAGAAAGAGGGAAATTATATAATTTCCCACTTGTCATCTTCCATCGCGACAATTGTCGAAGTGTTCACGGACTTGTCGCTTTGTGTTACACAATTTTTTACAAGTTGTCGGAATTCACTTGTCCGACAACTACTTGTCGCGTTGTGTTACAGGCCCCAGGTCGTCCTCATATAGCTCGTTTTATATTACCTATTTCGTCTCTAATTTATTAGTGGCTGTTTTCACTTTTAGCCAAAATAGAATGAAGTACAATTTCTCAAATTAATGTGTACAAGTCATTACACGAGATCCATTTCTAATCTGTAAATAAGATTAAAGTTGTCGAGAAGACTAAGGCTCCTATTGAGAGTGTCGATAGTTGATCGTTGATCGACAACTGTGAATGTCGATTGCGATTGATATTTGTCGATTTGACAGTCGCTTGTAGTCGATTACAAATGTCTGGTCGATGCTTTCTCTTGGAAGTGAAAAAAGTTTGTGCGTACGAATAGCTAAAATCAATCGACGCAATCGACAATTATTGTCGTGACGATCGCTGATCGACAATCTCAATAAGGGTCTGAGTTGGAACTCTCATATAAATAACAAAATTGGAAAAGCAACCCATGCTTTCTGGGACGCATGTATGATTGAACCTAGGGGATCTCTCCAAAGATCACACACTGGATCTACACAGTCGTGGTTAGGCCCATTTTAACATACGCCTCGATAGTATGGTGGACCAAAGCCAAATTACTTATCAGAAAACTTAATAAGGTACAACATCTCGTGAACTTGTCCCATGGCAGCCATAGAAGCCGTAACCTTACTTACTTACTTTAGATTGAGCTCACAGTCCTAGGTGGAACCATGGCCTCAACCAACCAGCCCCTCCAGCCAGCTCGGTCCAAGTTGGTTGAAGTCGCTGTACAATTGTACGTCTCACCTGCGCGTGGTGGGCTCTTCCTCGGCTTCTTTCTCCCTCAGCAGGGGTGAACTCAAAGATTCGTCGGGCTAGTTCTTTTCTATACGTTCCACGTAATCCAACCATCTCAGTCGCTGCATTTTGAGCTTTTTGTCCATGTCAACGTCGCTTTATAAAATTCTTCGTTGAATCTCCTCCTCCACACTCCTTCGATACAGCTGGACAGAAAATCATTCGAAGAATCTTTCTCTCAAAGCGTGCCAAGAGGAGTTTTTATCAGCTGTCGATAAGGTACATGCATCAGTACCGGGATGATTACGATCTTGTACAATATATCCTTGATTCTGTGAGAGAGGACTGTACTTTACTTGGTAATAGCGATTCTTCGCTTGATTTCTACGACGGCGATGATGTCGTCAGTCGTCTTGCTAGGTAATTGTAGAGCCTATAGGTAGACAAAGTCTTTCACTACTTCGAAGTTATATCTGCCCACTGTGACGTTTTGCCAGAGTCGCCGATGTTGAGAGGCCTTTCCTTACTCGATGACGGCATATACTTAGTTTTGACCTCACTACGACTCATATAGGACTAACACCGCTCCACATTTATATCAGAAAAGTGCCAATACGCAGCTTGGCAAGTTTGACACAAGCGAAAGAGTTAAATATTAGCGAAAACCCAGAACTAATGGTACTACTTTCGGAACTTTCAGAACTTGAAAAGATCGGCGGGGTCACAGACCGCCTACCAAAGACACTATGCTTCAACAAAATATTCTTCATGACGAGGATTAAAAGATGTGCAAAACCTATCTACAGGTCAGGTATTAAAGGCGCTAAAATCCATATTTCCACCGTCAGTCAATAGGTAAAATATATATAGGTAAAAGCCCTTAGCTTACCCATTATTGATTTCAAGAGAGGATCGGAAACCCCTTTTATAGGACCTGCGAACCTTTCTATGTCCCCAAATCAGCTGTAAATTCGGCTATAGGAACTGGGATCACAACAAGTGTAGTTAGGCCAAAAAAGCTATTCAGCCTTTAAAAATAATACCAAAAAGAAACTTAATTTATGCAGGCACGATATCAAAAATTTAGTAGAGTTTATAGTCGACTCACCGGAGTACCGACTATGTCTTGAGGAAGACAAAACAACTGAGCATATTATATCCGAATGCACGGCCCTTTGTGCTATTAGAAGAAAATAATATTGTTTAGGGAAATAATAAGAAATAAGTACTGAAGAATTAAGGAAAGTATAGAGCCGCTACTAACCTAAACATATTTTCATTCATTCATTCATGTTGAATAGGTCTCGGAAGGTTCGAAGACATTTTTAACGCACCTTACGATCAGTCATATTTCCGTCCCAGCTCGATATTTTTCAACTTAATTACGATTTTGAGGAGTATTTTCATGAATTTTATAGCTGATGTCCCTAAAAATAGAGCTACAATCAGGGATATGTCTTACATCTTAGTTTCTATATCAAATATTTAATCAACACATATCTTGTTCCATTTCAGGGCATCTCACAAAGCTCCTACTCCATAAGGCCATCGATAAAACTATACAAAGACCTTAGTCTACTATCCAATGAGGAGTCTTTTCAAAATGCCTCAGTTATTTATCCCATAACCAGTGCAGACGATTATTACCGTCTTCATGCCTTTTTCTCGAAGGTGAGTCTCCCATCTATTTGAATAGCTATGCAAAATTTAAAATTTTTTCTCGTTTCAGTATCATTTAGAAAATCTACAACAGCGCAGCTTCGACCTTGAACATAAAGCTTATCGCATAGCGAACGGCACAATATCGAATAATATTTTAGAAATCCGTTGGCCCTTGGGTGTGCCAACAAGCAGTTCACCAGAAACTCGACATGACATTCTTATGTGGCACTTCATCAATAGTACGCATATCTTCCTGCCAAATTCTGAGAGTGTCGTTGAACCGCTGAGTCGCATCGACTCGCTAGACTTTGAAACAGTACTAGATATAAGTGTGCAATATGCACGTCACAAGTTCCCGGCGCTTAGGTACTCGGGCATACACACCGTTTACCGAAGATTCGATCCGACGAGAGGTATGGACTATCACATTCATTTGAATTTTTTGGACACTAAACGATCTGGGAATAGATTGGTCACAAAAAGGTAAGCCATTCCGCTTAGTTCTATTGCTCCTTTGTTGGACTTTTGAAGAAATATTTGTTTGATCAGCTTTCAGGTGGTCAAACCGTTGGGACGAGTTGAAGTTGTTCCCTCGCCATATGTAACCGAGAGTACAAGAATTGCCATAATGATGCCAACGTTTGAACATCAAGCCAATGATGGTGTCGAGTTTGTGCGCCTGTACGAGAAGATCTGCATGAAAAATCAGGATAATACATTTCTGTTGATGGTAAGTGTGAAAGTTATTTCCTTGAAAGTGAAAACCAAGTACATTTTTTCTTTGTTTTAGATTTTCCTCTACAAATACGACTCATCCAGCAAAGGCGATACCGATCCATTTCGCAACATTAAAAATCTTGCCTTAGAACTTTCATCTAAATATAAGACGGATGGTTCGCGAATAGCGTGGGTTTCCATACGATTGCCGCCGATATTTAGTGATCCTTTGATGCCGGTGGACATCATGCTGAACTCACTCTATGCCCGAAATGAAATACTCAGTCTGGTTGTCGCTGACTTGTCACTGCCAAAAATTGGTCTGGATAGCTTAGTTCTACTTGGTTCAACGTCGATGATTTTCAAGGCGGACTTTCTAAATAGGGTCGGTAAATTGAAGGCCGCATAAAGTTGATTTAGTGCTAACAGGTTTCTACTTACAGGTCCGCATGAATACGATACAAGGATTCCAGGTGTATTCACCGATTGGCTTCATGATGTATCCATGTAAATTTGCCCACTTTTGCAAGGAATGTGAAACGTGTGATGTCAGCCAGAGTTCGGGGTACTTTGACCGTTGGAACTATGATGTTATATCGTTTTATAGTCGCGATTATGTGCAGGGTAAGTGTGATTTCTTAAGTACGTTTCAATTTTTAGAGTTGTCACATCTAAGATAGTGGTGACGGCAGTGGCTTGTTTTACTAATATGTATAAATGATGTTTCCCACTATTTTTATTATTTCTTTATTGTGGCGCCTTAATCTTAACGAGATAGCTGAACAGTACAACCTCACCCTTTCATGGGTTCCTGGTCACAAACAAAGCAAAGCACAGATGGAAACATCTAGGAACTGCGATACTGCTAGGCTCACCTGGCTAACTCTGCATACAAGCAGATCCAAGCACCTCCTGCGACTTAAAAGATCTACACTAAACAGCAACTAAACCGGGCCACCCGCTGCGTTCGAATCGGACTCTGATTCGATTTTCTTTAAAAGTATAAAACATACAACTAAAAAAGTGGTACCTACAGAGTTCAACATGAAATGCACTTTCTGTAGCTACCACTTTTTTAGTTGTATGTTTTATACTTTTGAAGAAAATCGAATCAGAGTTCGATTCGAACGTATCGAGTGGCCCGGTTTATTTGCTGTTAAGTGTAGTATCTCCAAAGTCTCTAATGTCATATCAAGGCACTGCATATAAGGCAGACACGCGCAAAAGACTTGGTCCGCCATACAATGACTTCTGCAGAAGCTGCAGAGATAAAGAAGAGGATGAGTCACCCACTTTCTCTGTACCTGTCTAGCCCTGGCCAACTTAATAAAGGCCTACTTAGAAAACTATTTTCTCAATGATCTCACTGATCGAAAGTAATATCAGCTCTGCTAACATTAGTTGCGTTTTTATGAAACCTCGCCAGCCAGTGGTTGCCAGTAGTTGCCAGTAGTTGCCAGTTGAGACACATTTCACATGCTAATTAAAACAACAACCTGCTGGCAACTGCTGGCAACAACTCTTGATTTTCTCCCCATACTGGCTGGCAGCTGGCTAAATTCAATTCACTATTAACAAACAAGTGGCGCTGAAAGCAACAAGTGGCTTAGAATTTCCCTCAATTTGCTTAAATCATAATGGCGTTCTTATCTCATGCACACAACATTCCAGAGAAAAATGTCAGAATTTATCAAATATTTCAACCAACTGTATAATTTTATACTCGGCTGGCTTCATCTTGCTGGCAACTGTCCAAATGAACGGCTGGCTGGTGACATTTCATAAAAACGCAACTATTCTTAGCTTTATAAACGGCAGCAAATGGCTTGCTTACTTAGGTACTTACTATCCAATAAAGGAATCATTCCCATCAATCCCAATGGTATGCACCTGCACAATGGGCCTTAGTAACGGCGTAAGTGCTTCTCTCACTGAGAGCCACTTCAAACAAAAACTACAAGACATTTGCATACCAAGTACAGCGCGTTTCAATTCACTTGGCCAACCGTCGGTTGCGCAGAGAGAGGATTTAAGAGAATATACACGACACAAAACAAAACACAAAAACAAAATACACAGAAACCTGCGCAGTAGAATGGCCAAGTGAATTGAAATGCGCTGTATTTGCACAACTAAAAGCTAACAAAATGTTGTGACAACAATGAATTGTTGTGACAAAGCTAGTTCGAAAAAAATCAATAGCGGAAATAATGCCCAAAGTTCGAATTGCAGCCAACCATGCAAATAGATCGCAGCTACATCCGGTGAAATGTAAAGCTTTCCATTAGTTCCGAATGGGAAAACTTGCCTAACGATTTGATTTATATTGCGAATGGAGACAAGATTTATTGGACTAAAATCAAGTAATGGGCTAAAATCAAGTAAGGCATTATGACTTGTCAAATAGAACTGTACAATACTTGTCGTTTCGAGTAATTGGCTCCTATATGAGATCAATGTCTGCATTAGGACTATGAAAATAGTTATCGTTGACAGGTTATAAGAAAAGGTATAACGTCATATATTGTCGTATAAAACTAGGTTCTTCTCGCATATCCCCTTTGGATATTATAATGGGTGATTTTTTAAGCGTTTGGTTTTTAAAATTGGAAAAAAAAAACAACGAAAGTTTGCAAAATTGAGTGAAATTTCTATTAGAGTCGATAAATCAATTCTAGCCATTTACTTTTTGAATATTATTTCGTGTAAAGTTTGACCGCGACTACACTTCCAGTGGTCCATCCGGAATGTCCAATTTTGGCATACTTTTTCCAACATATCGACTGGTATCTCACTAATAACAGTAATAACACGAGTTATATTCACCCCTATTGTCGTCGTCGTCTGTCGCAAACGACTGGCGACGTTTGTCGTGTCGAGTCGTTTGGAATTTGGTATTGCGTAACTGAAACGACTCGACTCTCTAAACTCTCACATCCCACATATATTCCACAAACTATGACACATGGGATTTGAAATTTCAGTCGACGAATTCATATTTGGTCTGAGGGTCAATTCTCAAAAATTCTCGCATACGTTTATCTGCCAAAATATCCAATTTCATGCGAAAGACTGAAATTTGCAATTCTCAAATTCCGCATACGAGAATTTCGCTTCGAAAGTTACTCGTCTGCTTTTTCTAGGCGGATTTGCTTCTCGCATACGGAATTGTGAGTTTGAAAATTAGATTTTTTTAATTTCTGTGTGAAATAATTTATTGTGAAGAAGCAAAAATAATTAGAATGGAAGGAAAACAAAAGAAGAAGGTTCTTCAGCAGTTACATAAAGCGTTTGATCTAAATTGGTCAATCATATGAGTAGCCAAGAAATCGATGAATTCCTGTGCCAAGCACTTGTTTAACCGAAATAATTTCATAAATTTTGTGTCGAAAAGTTCAAAATAGTCTTGGGGTTCTCGGATATCTCGGTTTATTTGAAGTTGCTCCAACTGCTCCATTGCCAACTGAACAAATGCTAATCTCATTTCGCCCAATGTAGCCATTGTAAAAACACAATTAATTATTAACTGAAATTAGAACCAATCACACACAATCGCAAAATGTTTTTTTTTTCGTTTTTGTAAATCGCAAATCAAAACCCACATCCACAATATTTCTTAGCCAATTTGAATTGATTATTTTCGATTTTATTCGAACCAAATCCAATCCATTGGATTTGCCCGACATTAAGTGGGTGGTAGAAATAATTTAAATTGCATACATTGTGTTAATAACAATTATTTTCAGATTTTAAATGTATTTTAGACTATCGAAGTCGAAGGTGGTCCAAGTCAATTCAGAGATAAGGCTATGTCGTCCCATTGCCGATAAACATCACTTTTTGTTAGGCCCTTTGTGAACGATTTTGCCAACGGAATATTTTTCTCCATTTCTTTCACTAAATGTTGAAATTGTCTTTTATTTGTGATTTTCATTTTAAAGAATATGTAACTATCTTTTCGTTAGTTAAATATTAAATACACAAACTTTTCTTTAACACTTGATCACGCAGTTGTTAAAACTTAATGTAAGTATCACTTGCAGCTCGTTTTATACTGCTGTGGCACATGCGCAGGGATACAGAAAACGAAACCCAGGTACTGCATCCTTCCGCTTTCTGTGTTTTTCATCATATTAATGATTTTTTGCCTTAATTAGGGTCGTCGTGTAATCACTCATTACTTGTGCGTGTAGATTTATATGGTCCAAGACAATTCAAAGATAAGGCTATGTCGTCCCATTGCCGATTAACCTCACTTTTGTTAGGCCTTCGTGAATGATTTTGCCAAAGGTATATTTTTCTGCATTTCGTTCACTAAATGTAGAAATTGCCTTTTATTTGTTATCTCCATTCTGCAAAATAACTATAATTGTCTTTTTGTTAACTAAAAATTAAGTACACATACTTTTTTTTAACACATTATCACACAGTCGTCCGCAAAATAGTCGACGACAGAAATGTATCATTTCCATGACAAACGTCGTCACAAAACGCCTCACGCAATACCGACGATCGTCGTCAAAAATACAATCCACATTTTTTGACATTTCAGACGCCATTTGTCGATCGTCGCCGCGACAAAAGTCGTTTATTTTCAATCGCCAATACCAAACAGTCGTGTCGCTTTTTTTTAGAGTCGTAAACGACGACGACAATAGGGGTGATTGTCTTCCAAGGCGGCAATAGTTGCTGGCTTATTCGTATAGACGAAAGACTTCACAAAGCAAAAATAATCCTTTATTATCAATCTTTTCTTTAAATTATTTAAGAAGCAATACAAACATATACATACTTGAAATAAAATAAAAAAATTCTTTAAAAAAAATGTCACTTTACTAATAATTTTTCCAACTCATTACAGCTCGCAAAAAGATCGAAGACAGCGTTCCGATTATTCGTAGCGACAACGACATTGAATTACTTCTCAACCGTGCCGACAAAACAATTAACACTATCCTTGACGTTTTCGTTGGTGCACAACTCCCTATACACATTCTGCGTGGAGTAGAGCCAAATTTACGATATGGCACTGCCATTAAAAACTTCCTCGAAACTACAAGTGATATACCCAAGTGCCCAGCTTATAGTATAGAAAATAATAATAACTACAACAGCAATAATAACAATAATAATAATATTAACACTTATTCCAATGAAATACCCTTAAGATATGACAATCTTAGCAGTAGCAGTAGTTTAAGTAGCAAGAAATGTATACATTTAGCGTCTAGAAAACAAATTGGTGATGCGATAATACGCTTCGAAGATAAAAGTATTATTAGCAATCCGAAAAGGCATTAGTACGGGCCAGGTAAGACGGTAAAATGCTGTCTGAAAAGATATCTAAACTAGTAAAAACAAAATCATCTGAAATGCTCAAAATTGTTGTCCTATCTTTTTTTCTTGTTTTAATTATATTTGTGTTTAGTTCATTTTACATGGATATACTTTGTATTTATACCTGCTCAAGGGGATTTTTTTTAAAAGGATTGTATAATTAGTTTTTTTTTTATTTAGAAATAAGTTTATTTATTTTCAGAATTTAATTGAGTATTGAAGGAAAGTGATAAGTCATTTTGTAACGATTTGTAAGTCGATGGTTCATATAATTTAATTGTATATAATATAATCTTGCCATTTATACACATAGTTTAAAATATTTTCGACATTTTCTACATATACAAGGTGGGCTAATATTGCTGAAGGCTCTTTTTATGCCATGGGATTTGTGGCTTTTCACAAAAATCCGTGAGCGGTCAATTCGATATCAATCTACCGAAAAATACGATCTTGATGAATATTTCGTGCTCTTCAGGAGTATACCGTTATATTACTTATTTAAACAAAATATTATTTTATTTCATTCACTCCTATCAAAACCGATTTGATATTCGACGCCATTTTGTAAAAACCAATGGTACTTCCCGATAGGTATGGGGCCCACCCTGTTTAATGATTTTCCAAGCCAGTTGCTTCCAATGCTGTTTGTTCGACAGAATATTTCTTTTACGCCAGCAACGTTTTATTTTCGAATTGTTGGACATTGCCAAACTTGTTGACATTCTTTCCAAATTAAATTTTTTTTGTTTACAAAAACCTAGCGTAATATAAGTAACTTTAAGGCTGTGCAGTAACACTCCCCTTTAATCTGATTTATAGTAAATTTAAAGATTTGAGCATGAGAATAGCAGTAATGTGTAAGGTCGAAGCCCTCTGGAGTTCCTGACCTACCACAAACTGCTGATTGCTTTGAGATTAATGTTCCTTTTATTTGATCCTCGCTATCAACGCATTTCATTACCCAATTTACCCTAAAACGAGTACCGCCTTCGTCATGTTATTACATTTCAACTTCTATATAGGCAAATCATACTCTTTTAGAATTTGTTTTTTTAATATGTTTATTTATTTAATCATAATATTGTTTATAAAGAAAAAAAAACATATTGCACAACATGTTTGCCTTAGTTTTTAGTTAAATTAATTATTTGTTTTATTTTACGTCTACTATAGATTTGTTATATAAGAAAAAGTGCCAAAGGTTTGAAACTCCTATTATAAGAACAATAATACAAATTAGACTTTTTTTCTATTTTCAAAAAAGTTTTTGTATTTATTTATACATGTTAAAAAAAATTAAAACAAAATATGATCTTGGTATAATAGTATTACAGTGAAATTATAGTTTCTATTAATGCTAAGTTAAAATTTGTTTGTTTATAGTTGAAAGGAAAAACAAAATAGTTTTAATTGTATACACATGATTGTAGTTTTATATTATATGGTTATTTAACGATAAGAATTTAAATATTAGAATACATAATAGTTATGTATATAATTTTATATTAAGTAAAAGAGAGAGATATATTTTAAGATTGTATGTTTTATATTTAAAAGAAAATATATATCTATATTTCGACGAGTATTTATATTGAAAATGGGAGCATTTTTGTAAGGATGGTCTACGCGGTTATTTGGTGTGATTTATTTATATTTAGCGAAGTAAAGTAATGAAGAATCTTCAGATATTCCAACAAGGAATATAACATCTTGACCTACACCAACAACTTAATGACGACAAGACATCGAGCGTTCTCTGAGGCCTGCCAAAGTTTTAACGGGGCGGGGGGCTTGCAGCCGTTGCCTGAAAGCCATTTCGGCAGGATTTCATTCCAACCTACTCAGGTAACAGAAATACTACAAGCGTCAGCACCCAAAGCTATCATTCAAATTCGTTTTCCAGTATGCCATAATTAAGACCTTACTGGGCTCAGTCTAAATGCCGAAAAAGGGTACCGATGTCAATTTGTAAAAGAAGCGGTAAAAGTTATTAAAATAGGCACGATAGTCGCGCCGCTGTTTTACTATTTGTGTATCCCACGTTGTGGTGGGTACATCTGGGTCTCGCCATTTACATTATTCTGTATCCACCGACCGTAGCCGCCTTGTGAGATGGGAGGCAGTTTATTAAGGATGGTGCCTATACGTCTTGTCACAGAAAGTTCATAGGGGTTCCTGTGGCGTTTTAAGTCACGCCCTCCTTTTCTGTAGCTCTTAATTGGGGACTGCTTACTGGGTATTCACAGCTAACCTATCAATCTGCAGGTCAGCCACCATCCGCCACCTGCGACCCCACAGTAGCTTGAGGTCGGCCCTCTCCCATCCGTGTTTCATCGGCCCATCTGCTAAACTCCGAAACAGTTAAGAGTGTTAAGACTACTTCACGGAGCTTATAGCATGATGTGATGGTATCTATCTGGTATCTGTCTACCACCATTACCACAAGAAACATTTTTCGCCAATGATATGTACTCAGATAAACTAGTCGACCAAAGAAATATTTTTCTGCGGAGTCCTGTTAAGGCTGATAGGCCTGTTTTAATGATTCTCCTTGACTCTTCCGAGATTCACTTATCCCATGTAGGAATGACATGGCACTGCTATTTAAATTTAACTGCTTTCACGTTTAACCAAACTAAAACGGGCATAAATTCAAAATTACATTTATGAGCAAATACCTATAAATACGCCCCGATCCCACTGCTCACCTCGGACATAATATAGGTTATAGGCGGGTTAAAGGGTTTCCTCAGTGCGAGTTCAGCGCTTTTTAGAAAGCGGCAGTGCTTAACAAAACAATGCAACAGACTTTTGACACAAAGCACAAAAAAAAACAGACAGAAAATCTATAATTCATCTGGCACTAAACGTTCTTATATTAAATCACTACGAATCGAATAACTTTTCAGACTACCTATTATGTTTGAAACGGTAGACCTGCAGAGGTAGTAACTCAGGGGGATTATTCCCAAATGCGCGGCGGATCGGTATTTTTGTATTTCCAAAAGCGATTTGATCCAATCAAAAGCGATAGCTATTTAGGTGACGGGTTGCTGGCGGATTTATTGCTGATAAAAAATAAACTAAATTCTTGTGACGGGAAAAAGCTTTTGGGAAAATAAATGGAAAATTGGAAGTCTAATTGGAAAAAACTGGAAAGCACAGTTCGCATTTGAAAATAAGCAAAAGCGAAGACGGTCGAAATCGAGGTATCGCTTTCAATACGCATTTGAGAATAACCCTCCAGGGCTTGAAAGCTACATTTGGGCTGGCCTCCACAATTATAATGGAATATGACGGTAACCGAATATTATGTTCGTTCGAATTTCGAAAGAATTTAGGTATTCTACTGCAGCTACCACTACAGGTATAATGGTCACTTCGATCTATTTAAGTAGTCATAAGTTTGATACACCTTGCAACTAAAGTGGCAATAGTAATTTATTTGTTTATACATTTTACACAAAGTACAAATCGATTTAAACATTATTTTGAAGTAAGAAACTCAAGTCCGACTGTGGAGGATATTCAACTTGCTCCTTACCACTGAAATAATTTAAAATTACTGATTATAATCAGAAAAACAACACACGACAATAAACTTACGGTTTAAACAATTTCGCATTCCGATCGCCCACTAAGACAGCTTTATCTCCATCCACCAAGAGACTTGTGCCCTCACGCAATCCCAACACCGGAAGATTATGATACTCAAGATACTCATTGATTCTTTCGTCGCGAGTCTCACCCTTATGTTTAGTCTCCGGATCGGTGTCCAAATAATGTGGGTTTATATTGAAAGGCACCAATTTTAATGCGTTAAAAGTCGGCGGATAAACAACCGGCATATCATTTGTCGTATGAATCGATCGAGTTGCAACATTTGTTCCAGCACTACTTCCAATATATGGAATACCATCTTTAAGAACCCGTTCACGGATTGTCTCGACGAGATTCTTATCGTATAGAGTGTTTAGAAGAACAAATGTGTTTCCTCCACCGATAAAGATAGCTTGGGCGCTTCTAATTGCGTCAATTAGATTTGGCTTCGTGTGTAGACCTTCAACTGTGTAACCCCATTCGCTTAAGACGTTGCCCACAGTTTCCGTATACTTGTCGTGGTCTCTCAAGGCATATGGAACAAATAGAACTGTGTTGACGTTTTTCCTGTGAAGAGTTAAAACAGTTAAAAAGAGAAAACTAAAAATATTTCATTTTATTTATATATACTTTCGGAGTAAGTTGTTGATATGATCCTTGGCATGTTCCAAAAACTTAAATCCATGCACTCTGGACGAGGAAATCAGTAAAAGTTGTCGTTGGCTCATGGCAAGGTATATTCACTGCAGCGACTAAAATTAAGAAAAGTGAAGCATGAACTAAAAATTCTCAGATAAGTGAATTATATGATGTTTGATAAGCTGAAACATTTGTGATTATTTTGCGATTAAGTTGCAAGCAACTGCAACAATGATTGTTGAGATAACGATAATCACACATTGGGCCTTACCATTCGACTAAGTGAATGAATGAATAAGTTATCTATTTTATGCTCAGTATCAAAATCTAGAAATCCGATCAAATCAGCAAAATAATCAAACCGCCTATGAAGAAAATTAAAATTGCATATACAACTCTTGACATGAGAGCTGTTGAGTAGACGTCGATGTGTTTCTGTTACTGGTGACTTTGTTATTAAAATTTTGATCGTAAACGCACTCAAATTAATAATTGTATTGTTCTAAAAGTTTGCAAATTTCGAACCTGTTTATTTTGAGTGAAATTTCGGGTAAACGCGTCTAATTTCGAATATTAAAAACACTAAAACTAAAAGTGAAATTGTACAAAAAAAAGTTGTGTTGTGTGTGAAGCATTTATATCAGTTGTCTTTATTTATTTACCAATACAACCAAAGTGGAGCTCACCAATTCATGTTCACTATAATAAATAAACCACATTCATACAATAAATAGATACACATGTCATCTAAACCCCACAAAACGGAACGCATCACGCACGAAGAGCAGGAGCTCTGTATTGGATTCGCCCCAAAGCTCATATTCTCCACTTCGAAATTCAGCACAACAATACATGGAAGACAAAGATAAAATGTGGACCGTGATGGAAGAAAAACTTCGTAAACAAAGTGTCTAAAAAGTTGGACGATTCCGAGAAAAAAAAATCTCCGAAGAAATTGGTCGCGAAATAAAAGACTACAACCAGTATTTGCTATATAAACAATCGAGTTATACAATTCGAATCCTTGAGAGAATGTCACTCTCTAATGTTACAACCGAATGCAACACCACTAAATCATTAGGTACTTGTCGATAAAACAATTGAACTATCAAATGTAAACAAACAGTTCGATCACACCGCCGACGAGTTAAAACAGTTAAATTTTGTAATGAACTCGAGTGATGCTTTTTTGTTCAGGCATTCCACACTTGCCGAATGAAAATCTTAAATCAATTTTTAATTTAATATGTAACACAATAAGTATCAAACCACCAACACTTAATATTTACCGTACTTGCCCGAAACCAAACTCCCACAAGCCACAACCCATATGACAAAAATTATGTTCTAACGTCAATCGCATGCTACTGAAAAAGAAAACAAAAGCAGCATTGCTTTTTTCTGTCTATACTGCACGCGGAAGCGGAATGGTTTATGTCAAACGCCAAACCGACGACACAGCCGTGCAGCGATGCCAGATTACAAGATTATCTTTTTTTTTTAAAGATTTTTAAGCTCCAAAATATGTGCAAGACTTTTTACCTTAAATTCATAAAATTTCAAGATTTTTGATATCGAACTATGTATAAGTTTTATGTCTAACAATTTAAAACAAAATTTTCTATGGTTTTCTATTCTATACTACTTTTGTCAGGGGAAAAAAAACTCATGCACGACTTCTGTTATGCTAATGTTTCCGTCAGCATTTAAACTATTTGTGGCATGTGATAAGTTGGCTCAAGTCACTTTCCGGATTTGGCCTTATGTCACGGCACCGTTAATACCATGCTTTCTAAGTGTATACTTTGTAGGTGTATTGGTTCGTGAGTTATAGAGGCGTGACACCTCCCATATAAAAAATTCAAAATTCAAAATCTTATATCTCGAAAACAACATAAACCACTAAAATTGCTGATGTTGTAGTTATTAGGTTTTTTAATGAGGGGGATTAATTTCGCTGTTTTCCATGCTCTTGGGAAATACCCGTTGATTATGCAATTATTGTGTTGGGGGACAATTTTTTTGATTAGGGAATTTGAGATTCCATCTGGGCCTGAACATTTTTTAGTGTTAATTTTTTGTATTCTTTCAGATATAATCACGGGTGATGTAAAGATATTATGATACATGAAAAGATATGTTGTGGTTGTGGTATTGATCTTCTAGCTTGTTGTGTTGTTGTGTGTACTTCTCTAGTAAGCGATGGGTCGTTGTTAGGTATTCGCTCTTTATAAACAGCGGCGAAATGGTTTTGGAAGGCCGAAGCTACCTCTTTTTCACCTGAAATTTGCACACCATTAGGTCTGTTTTTTTCCACACCTATATCAGTGAAGTAAAATAAAGTAGGATTTTTAACACGCAATAACAACAACTATATAAGGTCTGTTCCTTTACTTTTGTAGTAAAAATGGAAAAGACTGTCAAAATGGCTATGGTGGGGAAAAATTTTCTCTCAAAGAGAAAAACTTACGACAAAGTTATGTCGTTTTCCATTGGTTTCACTCGAGGATTCACTCATTCCGAAATCCAATGGAACAAGAAAACTACTTCTGGCTGACTACACTCACGCATTGGTGAAATGTCAAAAATTACTGTATGGCTGCTGCCAGCTGGCTTGTATAACATACATAAAATGCACTTGTGTAAGTGCTCCTCGAGTGGATTCTGACTTGAAATCGAGAAGCGAAATTCTCTCCTCAGAATCAACAGAAGAGTATTTTTTGTGCCAATGGAACGGTTTCAGAAGTGATTTTCTTGATTCCGGACGCTCCCGGACGCTTCTTTTTGCCCAATGGAAAACGACATAAGATTCCCAATGGAGGGGTAATATCTTGCTCTCTCGATGCCGCTCTCTTTTACGAATTTTTCAAGTTAGGGAACGACATTGAGTAAAAATGCGTAAAAATTCGTAAGAATTAGTAAAACTTCGTAAGATTTAAAAGTAAAGGAACAGACCTATAGAGTCTCGAAAGTGTCAAACAGTTCGTAGTTGTTGTAATTGCGTGTTAAAAATCTTACTTTACTTTACTTCACTGAGATAGGTGTGGAAAAAACAGACCTATTGTCTATAATTTCCGAGATATTTTCATTACAACCGAATTTGCTCTTTTTCCATGAACTGATGTGCTAATTTAAAGGCATTGCTAAGGCTACGAAACGCATTAGAGAAGTGGTTCAACAATCTAAAAAGAAAAGGAATGGAGGTTAATATGTATAAACAAGAGCAAAGTAATGTGGGTCTCTTAAGAGGATAGGTCGACAGAGAGTCTAAATATAACATGCAACGGCAGAGAATTAGAGAGAGTTGGATCCTATGAATATCTCGGAACCATTGTTAGCTGTAAGGAAAAAAATAGACCAAGAAGGTGCTAAGCCGGATCAAGAAAGTAGTACTATCAGATAAATAACACAATAGTGGGTAAACGAGAGGTAGGCACAAAAACCAAACTCAAGCTTTACAACACGGTTATAGTATCAATGTTTGCCGCTATTAGAAAAACATCTGAGTAAATTTCAGGCAACAGAAATAAAGTACGTACGAAGGGTCGCAGGAACAACCAGGAAAGATATGGTCAGAAATGAAAGAATACGTACAGAAGTAAGGCAGAAGAAGTCGATTATAGAAGAAATCGAGGAGACACAGCTAAAATGGTTCGGACATCTACATCGGATGGACGAGACAAGAAAAGCCAAACAGGTACTCGAAATGAGAACGGAGGGCAATGCACCGAGAGGAAGACCCCGAAAAACCTGGGAAAATCGCATCCAGTATGTGGGAAGGATGAGGAGCAGAACCCTGGCAGAGATGAGAAGAGAGAGCTGGGACCGACTTAATTGGAGAAGATGGATATCCCGATCCCGAGGCTACCCCGACGCCTAACAGCAAATGGGAATTGAAGAAGAAGAATAAGGTTTTATATTTAATAATCGTCAAGTGAATTTATCGTTTGGCCATATCCTCACTTTCTCCTGTATGATCCTTTTGTGTATAGTGTGATTCTGTTTGAGAGGTTCTTGTATTCGATACTTATGCGATTGTGTGATCTGTGAAAGATGTTTTTCAAATCTCTTTGCCATTTTGATTTCGTTCTGAAAAGAACTTTTATGTTTTCCGGAAGGAGGGTGTATTTTTTTAATTCAGCCGAGGAAATTGATGAGTGAAGATTCGTTGTTTCGTTTATTATTTTGTTAAAGTTTTCTATGTGTGTGTCGATCTCGCTGCCTGAAAGACATGTATTGGCTGAGATCGTATACGATCCTAGCCTGGTATCGAGATCTCTTCTGAAGCTTGGCCAGTGTGTCTTTTTGAATGAGGTGATAAGAGTCTGTTCTGCGGGAGTAATTTCTAAGTCTGTAATATTTAGGTTTAATGATATTGGGAAGTGGTCTGAGAATGATAAAAGAGATGTTATTGAGAAGTTAGGGCTAATGGTATTGATTAAGTTTGCTGATATGATGAAATTGTCGAGAACTGATGCAGATCTCGGAAAAGTGGGGCTTTGTGTTGACATCAAATTTTCGAAGTGTCTGCCGTTGTGGTCTCCCCAACTTGTGTGTCTGACGTTTAAGTCACCTCCGATTGCATTGACCGTCGAATGCTTCTGCTTTGTGTTTGTGTTTTGAAAGATCTTTAGGAATCCATAGTTTTTGGCTATTAGATGGAATGTAGATTGTACCGAAAAGAATGGTTTTACTAACCCCAGCGGATTTAATTTTGATAGTTAGAAAGGAAAACGGATGTTAGGAATATGTTCTGGTGTGTATTTTATTGTGTTTTTTTATGATCAAAGTAATGTCCCTGCCCCTATCATCATACGGAGAATGTTAAATGTATCGATGTGTGCTTTGATGCGGTTGTAGAGTTTGGTCTCTTGGATAGATGATATGAAAAAACGTTGGCAAGGAGGATTTTAAGAAGATCGATCCTCCTGCTGTGGTCAATTAGGGACGCAATGTTGTAGCTTAAAATGTTTAATGCCATTATTTTATCACTAAGTACAATTTGGTTGAGGATATTAAAGTAATTCAACCTCTTCTCTTGTATCGATTCTCCGGAGTTATTAAAATTTTTTACAAAATTTTATATTTTTCCTAGGAGTGTAGAAACTTCCATTCCGAAAAGATTTGTAGAGAGGTTTAGAAATTGCTTTACTATTGATTTTAACATTTATGGCGTTAGAGGGTATAACTTGGGTTTCTCCCCGGAGGAGACCCGATTTACGACTGGTAAGTGACTCTGTTGAACGATCAAAGCCTTTACTTTTCTTTCGAAGGCCTCCTTAAATAGCTTTCTTTTTTGAGCCGTGTATACTCTATAGGACTTACAACCTTTGCAATTGGCTGGGTGGTCCAGTCCACAATTTACACATCGAGCCTTGGCCTCCTCTCGGGGCAAGACATTGGGGGGACACGACTCTGGTTGGTGCTTATTGTCACATTTGACGCAACGGTGGTGGTTGGCATGCCCGAAATGTTGGCACCTCCTACATTATGGAGTACCCCCTTGTTGCCATGTGGCTTCTCCCAGAAAACCCTAAAGTGGAATAAATACCTAATTTTTAGGATCTCCTCCGCTGATTTACCTAGGATAAGTCTTACTGTAAAAAGGTTATATTTGATACCTTCTTGTTTTGATTTTATAGTTTCAAAATTAGATACTTTATCGACTATTTCCGGCACTTAGGTTTCAATTGCCCATGGACTTCATCTGTCAGAAAGTCAGAGGACAACCCCTTAAGAATTTAACAGTCTTGTTCTCTTTAAGAGTGAAGGAGTATGCTTGAACATCATGATACAACAAGACAAGATAGCGCATTGAAGTTTTCATTTTTGATTTGTTCTGCGCATGTACGTCATAGTTGCGGAATGACCATTTTGACATTTGGTATTTGCATGTGTTTTATATGGAACGATTTGTGTTGTTCATATAAATGTTTAAATAAATTCTAAAATATAGTAAATATAGTTTCGGAATTGTATTAAAAATGTTTGGAAAACATTTAACGTTCGTTTGTGTGTTTTTGTTTTGCTGTTCCAATGGATTATAGTCGTAGATTTACTTATTTTCTGCTTTGCTCGGTGCGGCGTATGAAAAAAATGTATAAAAACCCAGTGTTCTGAATTAAATGAAAATAAAATTATTAAAAAACGAGTAGTTTAGTTAATTATTTATTATATTTTCGTTTTCTTGTGGTTTTTCGTCGACTATTTTGCGATTAAGGAAGCGAATCCAAAAGTATACATTCGCGAGTGGAAGAAGAGTGTTTTTAGTACGGATATTGCAGTTAAATCAATTCAGTTATTTAACTGCAATATCCGGTCAACAAAATCAGTTTTTCGCGATTATCTCAGATCCTGTTGCTCCAATGATGTTAACATGTACTACATGTATGGCTGAACGCTGCGCGCTCACCGCCCTCTATCTCAAAAACGGTTGAGCGCATGAAAAAAATGGTAATAATGAAATTTGTTGCAAATTTTATGGTCTACAATTTTGTAGTACATGTTAACATCATTGGAGCAACAGGAACTGAGATAATCGCGAAAAACTGATTTTGTTGACCTTTGACCTTGAATAACTTACGACGCAGACACGAGATTTTATGAGACTTTTGAGAGAACATTTAGAACACCAAAATTAAGGTATATACAAAAATTCAGCTTATTATCTCTCATTCCGAGGTTAAACGCTAAAATGACTGGACTATCTGTTATGAATGGCGTTCAAATCGAAAACACGGCAGTAGGTACTTAACAATGCACCAGACTTTTGTTTTGACACAAATCACCAGAAAAAACAGACACCAAATCTATAATTCATCTGAAACTAGACGTTCTTATATTAAATCACTACGAATCGAATAACTTTTCAGAATACCTATTATGTTTGAAACGGTAGACCTGCAGAGCTAGTAACTCAGGGCTTGAAAGCTACATTTGGAATGGTCTCCACAAATATAATGGAATATGACGGTAACCGAATATTCAGCCCTATTGCGAAGATCAACTCTTTCAATTGGTAGTTGATACTTATCAACCAATTTTTTGAAATGGTATTGCGACGATCAATTGTCAATGAACTGGGGGTCTAGCACGTAACTTGATACAATCGAGTTCAGTCGATACAATCGAGCTCTGGCAGCACCTAATTTGTCTCAATCGATTATTCTCGATTGATTATCCTCGATTGAGACAAATTAGGTGCTGCCAGAGCTCGATTGTATCGATTGAACTCGATTGTATCAAGTTACGTGCTAGACCCCCTGCTGATCGATTGTGAACGTGCATCAATTAGCGATAGTCGGTTGACAAAAAGGTACCTATTGTGATTGTCAATCGTGAACAATTTAATTGGTAGCTGTCAATTTTTCAATCAATCGGAATTTCGGTGTTGATAAAGACGACTGTTAAAGAGAAATGTAAGTATTTTTAAAATAGTTGAAGATCAACGTTTTTAATTGTTATTTTTTAAGAGCTAAAATAGTTAGTAATAAAAGGCAACTTAATAGATTGATTGATTTGATGGAGCAGAATCTTGATATCGCGAAAGGGTTTATTTCCAAAACTGGTGCGCAGGTGAAGAACAATTTGCGAGATTGGCAGAAATGGCAAAGGGTACCTTGTACAATATTTCCAATAATTTTATGATCAATTTAAATTTCTACATTTGTTTAGGTATGGATGACCCGAAATGCAAAACAAAAAAGAAAACGGTTGAAAATAAAGTCGAAATATCTGCGACTGGTGGTGGCCCAAACCAATGTCACCAGAATTATGAGGCTGTGATTCGTTTCTTTGAATTGAATACTTGCGTGGATCCTCCTGGTATTCGGGTAGAACGTACCAGATGCAGCGCAAATACCGAGCTCCAGTCAGCGAAGATCCCCAAATGATGTGATCCAAAGAGCAGAACAAACAACAGCTCAAACAAAAGCAAAAGCAACGCCTCGAAGCATTGCAATGGAATCGCATGACACTCTTAGAAGATCAAGCTTCTATTCAAAAACACTGTTGTGACAACATAACAGAATAAGCCAAATTTCATTCCTTGGAAATTTCATTCCTACCTTCGGTTTTTCAGTTCCAAAAGATTAGATGCATCTCACAAACTCCTCCGTATAGAAGCCAATTCCGCGTAATTTGTCTCGCCTTCAACATTATCAAAAAGTAATTCCACTGATGACATGTTTTAAAATAAATTGTACAATTGCAGATTTGTAACACTGGTAATTATGTATATTGTTTAAATAATTTGTTTGAAAGCCGTAACAATCACTCTTCAAATTAAAAATATTGTTTGCGTTATGTTCACAATAGCTTATATTTTTATCAATCGTATTTCGCAATACCAATATCAATCTTAATTGATAAATTTTGTCAATCGTCAATCGATTGATAGTTGATCTTCGCAATAGGGGTGATTATGTTCGCTAGAATTTCGAAATTTCGATCTATTTAAGCAGTAATAAGTTTGACACACAGTGCAACTAAAGTGTCAATAGTAATTTATTTGTTATGTTTATACATTTTACACAAAGTACAAATCCATTTAAACATTATTTTGAAGTAAGAAACTCAAGTCCGACTGTGGGGAATATTCAACTTGCTCCTTACCACTGAAATAATTTAAAATTATCGATTATGATCAAAAAAACAACACATGACAATAAACTTACGGTTTAAACAATTTCGCATTACGAATGCCCAGTAAGACAGCTTTATCTCCTTCCACCAAGAGACTTGTGCCCTCACGCATTGCCAACACCGGGAGATTATGATATTCAACATACTCATTGATATTTTCGTCGCGAATCTCCGCATCGGTGTCCAAATAATGTGGGTTTATATTGAAAGGCACCAATTTTAATGCGTTAAAAGTATGCAGATAAATAACCGGCATATCATTTGTCGTATGAATCGATCGAGTTGCAACATTTGTTCCAGCACTACTTCCGATATATGGAATACCATCTTGAAGAACCCGTTCACGGATCGTCTCGACGAGATTCTTATCGTATAGAGTGTTTAGAAGAACAAATGTGTTTCCTCCACCGATAAAGATAGCTTGGGCGCTTCTAATTGCGTCAATCAGATTTGGCTTCGTGTGTAGACCTTCAACTGTGTAACCCCATTCGCTTAAGACGTTGCCCACAGTTTCCGTATACTTGTCGTGGTCTCTCAAGGCATATGGAATAAATAGAATTGTCTTGACGTTTTTCCTGTGAAGAGTTAAAACAGTTAAAAAGAGAAAACTAAAAATATTACTTTTTATTTTTATACTTTTGTAGTAAGTTGTTGAACTGATCCTCGGCATGTTCCAAATACTTGAATCCTTGCACTTTGGAAGCGGAAATCAGTAAAAGTTGTCGTTGGCTCATGGCTAGGTAAATTTACTGTAGCGACTAAAATGAGGAAAAGTTGAACATGAACTAAAAATTCTCAGATAAGTAAGTTATATGGTGTTTGATAAGCTGGATTATGTGAAACAATTTGCGATTGAATTTCAAGCAACTCCAATAATGGTTGTTCAGATAATGATAATCACACATTGTCGCTGTGATTAGTCGTACGAAAAAAAAACCCTTCTGTATTGGTACAGCATAAATAAGTTCAAATAACATTATCAAAATCTAGAAATCCGATCAAACTTTTATCAACAAAAGAATCAAACTGCCCATGAAGGCGCACAGTTTTGGTTTTCCACCCCAGCAAATTAAAAATTCATATACAACTTACTGGGCAGTAGTGGTATCTTTTATTTTAATCAACTAATATAAACGCTGAGGTTGTTTGTTTGGTACTTAAATTTAAAGTTTATTGGAAAATACCCAACAAATTATAAATAATAAAAAATAAATCCTAAAAATTGGTTGTACCGAGGTGATCGCATTTAGTATGGTAAATGCAAATGCAAAAATTTGCGAGTCGCTCTACTATCATGACTGCCGCATCAGTAAAAACACTTAGGCCCTTATTGTGATTGTCGATCAGCGATCGTCACAATTGTCGATTGCGTCGATTGATTTTAGCTATTCGTACGCATAAAATTTTTTCACTTCCAAGAGGAAGCATGGACCAGACATTTGTAATCGACTACAAGCGACTGTCAAATCGACAAATATCAATCGCAATCGACAATCACAGTTGTCAACCGATCGACAGTTGTCGATCAACGATCAACTATCGACACTCACAATAGGGGCCTTAGGTACATGATGGGGCGTCCAGATCAAATATGGTAGTCCACCCAACACATCAGGGCGAAAAGTAATTCTTAAAGGTGAGACTGCATATAATGCATCTACAAATTTACTTTAATATTAGAAGTTTATTAATAATCTTTCATTCCGCGTCCCTCTTCACAATACATTGCGAACAAAGTCCTCGAACTTTCAGTTCGTAAATCTCCAACTCCTTGCGCTTCAATTCAATATTTATGTATGCCTGTTTGATTTCTTCCGAATCTCTTGACTTCATCAGTTCAAGCTTCTCCTGTTCCAACTTTAGTGAGTTGTTCCTAAGTTCTCGTGAATCCCTCAAGGTACTATTTAATATCTTCAATTCCTGTAATATCTGTTGACTTATTTCGTTGTGTTTGGCATCTTTCGCGACCTCATTTTTTGGCGATGTCTGAGCGACAGAATAGGAAAGCTTCTCTATGGGCACAACCCTGAGGGAATCGGTCCTTGGGCGCGGCATAGAAACCTGTTGGGTGTCACTCCCTTTACATTTAACTGAAGCACTGGGTAAAGTATTATCTGGCAAAGAACTCGGCGTAGTCGATGGGAGGAGCATTTCGTCTGAGGGTAAAGAATCTTCGTGTCGAACAATTGTTGCATTGCAGGAAGGTGCATTTCCAAGTTTAGTGTCATCTACATCACGCACAGTGGAATCAGTTTCGGCAATATTTTCGCAATGTTTCAATTTGCAAGAGCTTTCTAAAGAATTTTCTGTTTCGGTTCCATTAACTCTCGAATCACTTAAAGCAGGATTAGAGTTTTGCTTTTTGCTATCAGTTAGCAATCTTCCTCTAAGTTCTAACAGGCTTATTAGCTTCTTCTCTTTTGCGGTGAAGTATGGGCTTTTGTATAGGTTTCTTTTATTTAGATTGTATTTTTTAACCTTTTTCTTCAGATTGCCTAGGTATGCTCTCCAGATCTGTAATTTATTATAGATTCCAATTAGTATTCATGTACTGCTCCTATACTAAGGAATAAAAGCATACACTATGCCACTCCAATAACTTTCGAACTGGAGGTCCATAGAGGTTTAATTCCACCGTCAGACGCAACCATAGGCCTTCCAATTGCACTTTGCGATTATGAATATCTCTGCCAAAAATTAAATCGCTGTTGTCTATCATATGTTGCGTTAGTATATCAATTTGCTTTGGAGTAGACTTGCATTTACTCGTAGACCTAAGAGATATCATGGATTTTATTATGCTGTTAATATATTGCGATGTAATTAAGTTTTTGTACTTACATTTTATTAAAATGCAAAAAGAACTCGCAAAATATTGGAAGGAGCACAAGCACAAGCGTCAATCGATGTTTTGTTTTTGTTTTGGATTTCAAATGTTTGACAGCTGTATCATCTCGCTGTATCTCCAGGGTTACCGTTGATCATTACGCTATTAATAAATAGGTACGTTCAATCAAAAAACACACCGTAGGTACCTACCTACCAGCTAGAAATTCCTATAATCTTCAACCGACTCACCTATTTGTTCTCCCCCTAAAATGAAAGCTCGTTACCAATTCGATGAGAATTTAATTTTTGTTTACTACTCATTAAATTCTTTACAAAAATTTTCTTTGCTGTCCGGTTCGTCTCTTTTGATTTAAAAAATGTTGTACATATTCCTCTGGGCAAAAACAAAATTCCGAAGGATTAATAACTCTCTGATTCTCGTTTTGATGCTACGGCGTTTTAGATTGAAGATTTCAGATTAGACTTCTGTTGGTCAATCGAATATAAAAACATAATAAACGTAGATATGTAAAATTTTTTGTGTAAGCCGCCAAAAACACATTTGTCATTTTCGCCAATAATACATACATATTATGGGAACCATATTGACTTATTATATATGAACTGCTAGTGAAATGGCAGTTCACAAATTTTTCGCAGAAAATAACGCCAACATAAACTAGCGCTCTTGGTTCGGAGCAGAAAATAACTGAAACAAAATGACAAACCATGGGGCGTCAGAGAATTTACGAGGTAAAACGTTTGAAATTCAAATTGTTGCGCTACTGTTTACAGTAGATGGCATTGGGAAACGCAGCTAATGTGACAACCATTTCTGATTTATCCATAAAATGCTAGAGACATCTCTTGGGTGAATTTAGCAAATTGTTGCGCCATTGTTAACAATAGGTTGCACTTCAAAAAAGTGTAAATTTCCAAATTATTCCGCTCCGAACCAAGAGAGCTAGTGCCTAGTGGTTATGTTGGAACCAACGCGAAGACATCTACTAGCAGTCCACATATTATATAATATATGTCAATGATGGGAACCATTTACGCACCAACGGGATTAAGTCGAAGTGATTAATAAATTACGAAAGGCGTTTCCACCGAACTTTACAACACGTATTTTAACATTTCTCTGCCGAAACGAAACTTAAGAAAAAGAAGAAGAGCAGGCTAATTTTGTTACAGCTGAAAATTCGTTTTCCACCACGATAGTGTCAGAAAATTATCAGAAGATAAATATTTAGCGCTATTGACAAGCGTTTTAAATAGAGCAATGTGAATACAAAAACGTGTAGGAAATTTGAGTGCTAGGTAGGTACTTGGAAATATTTGCCATAACGTAGTGCAAGACCAATAAGGTACACGGTAACCCTTACCCTAGCCTAATTAGGTATAAGTTGTCAAAAATGTCAATTGTGTTGTAGGTAGCAAACAATGGATGTTGCCAGGTTTTTAAAAATCGGAATTCTAAATAATAAAAAAAACAATGCTAAAATGTTGTATGGAACTAAATAAAAAAATACTAAACAAAAAGAAATATTTACATCGGCATTTCAAACCAATATACGAATTTGTATAATTCAAAAGAAGAATAATGGATAGCTTTGCATTAACTCATCAATGTCAAACATCTTAATTTTTTGTATTTAAATTTGACAGCGCAATACGTCACAGTGAAAGCGGTTCCATCCTGTTTCATTATTGAAGTACCTATCAGTATTAGAACTTCCCAGCAAACCACTGGGCGAAGGAATTCTCCTAGATGAATGTATCGCGAACGTCGTTACATTTTATTTGAAAATAGAAAAAACGTGGTGTTTGTAATTCAATCAAACTCTATCTTTAGGTATGTTTTTTAAGTGAGTGCAACATTAGCATTATTATGTTGTATATCATCAGAAATATAATGTGGTGCCTGGTGTATGACAAAGAAGTAATAGTGATCTAACTAAATACCGACATATTTATTGGGAATCTAATTTCCTAATATATGAAAATTACTTCTATATCAGGGAGTCATATTTCGGCGGTTCCATTGCTTGCTCATAATTTTTCTCAATTGAATCCACTAAACAGAACTTCCTTAAATTATAATGAAACCGTATTGTAGCAAAATATACAATTTCTATAACACATACAACCGAACAACCAATGGTAAAACCAAGAATTCCGCCGACGTTTCCTGTGAAAAGAAAACCGTAAATTAAAATAATTTTTGTAATTTATGTGAAAGTAATGAAACTCACCAAATAAACCGTAACTGTTATAAACAGTTTGCTTTCGATACTCGATTGCATATGGCGCATCGTAGAATACTCTCAAAAGGCTGGACTCCTCCAAATTTGTTTCATTAGTTCTAAAAACAATAAAGGACATTGTATATTGAATACGACCATTTACGAGCGGAATAACGGCTCGTTCTAGCAAAAGAAAACGTCAAAAATTACGATAATTATTTATCTTGCTCCCGGAGCAGAATAATTTTTTGACAGCTAGAAAATTCGTTTTTCACCATACGATAGTGTCAGAAAATTATGCGAGGGTAATTATTTAGCCCAATTTACATACCGGCTAAAAATATCTGACTGTCAAATAACATACAAACACAAAACCTAGGGGAAACCATGAGAGGTTATCAAATCGAACCAGCCTACAGCGTGAGCTTTGGCTTATTTTGTGTTCATTTGTGGATGTCAAAATATTAAGCGCCAAAACAAATGTGACAATCTGACAATACAAATGAAAAGAAGAAAAGAATCTGCATTATTAATCTGAATCGAAATTAATCTGAAATAAAATCAAATACATAAGTATGTATAAATTTGCAAATCATGTCAAAGCAGTACAAGAAAAGGAAATTGTGGACGTAATCGGAGGAAGAGGCTATTGTGGAACTTCAAAATTGACGGCTTATGACTTTCAAAACCCACTTTAACTCTGTGGGAACGTTTCACAAGGTTTCGGTAAAAGTTCATCGAAACCTCCCGATTTCAGTTTGGTGAGAACATGGCATTAAGTCGTGAACGAGGGTAAAAGAAAAGATAAGTCATCGACAAAACGGACGGACCTCATTATAGACAGCTATAGCCTTCGCCTTGAGCCAGCTATTGGGACGCCTGCTCCAGAATGACTGGTAAATGACGACAGGGTGACACAATTTTTCTGGCGTCCGGAAATCATCCAAATAATAGTCTGATCGGTGCATAATAGCTTATCAGGCCGAACTTAAAATCTTATAATTGTGAATACTTTGTATCATACTTACAAAAACTCATCCAAATCGATCTGTAGATTGTCCGGAAAAGCAGTCTTATCCAATTGGTACTCATAGTCATATGTAGAACACAGTGATAAACATTTGGGACATTCCAAACTGTCTTCCATTTCTTGTTCCATACCGGGTAATTTCGTTTTAGGATGATATGCTGACCATCTTTCTATTAAAAGAAGCGTTTGTACATATAACAATACCAACATAAGAATACCAACGTTTATATCTGCTCAAACATTCCAAATGTGACAGGGTACAATACATAACCGGCTGACTCCAATCAATTAAATCCTTTGGCGTGTAGTACGGAACGCAACCGCAAAGTGATTTAACGCTTTCTACCTTACACTTTAGCAAACATTCTTGTTGGCTATAGTTTGTACCATATTCGATTGGTAGTTCATCGGCAAAATAACAATTCCTTTGACCAATATTGTAAAGTCGTACTCTGTTATCGCTGCTCAGAGTTGTTATAGTTATCGATGAGAAAACATCAGTGTTTGGTGATACTGGAAATTCGATTAATTTTCCCTTCAATACGTCGGGAAACACCAACCCATTGAAAATCTGTACAATGAACCCAACAGTGCTTCTTCTGCTAACGAAGTAATCAGCCACAGAGGTGTTTAGAAGAACCTTCAACCCAAGATCTGCTCCAAACAATTCCAAATGCTTTGCAGTGGCTTCCCTAAAGTGGGGAATAATTTCAATTGCTTTTCAATATAAAAGAAAGGACAGTTATATACACCTTTTTCGTTCTCCTGGTCTATAATAGTTAAAGACACAACAGAATCCTTCTACAGTACCAAGGGTGGTGAAGAGCTCCATACAAGGATAAGTCGTACCTGCCCAACTACACTTCCGTATTAGGTGTTCGCATTTGGGCGCAAGCTTAAATCAAACACAGCTTACTTATTTATGTCTTACCATATTTTCAAATACTCACCAAACCTAGTACATTGGTTGCGTTATAAAATTCTGGATTCAAACGATCGACTTGATCCAGAAACGTTCGCAATTCATTGATAGTATCAACATTGAAACTAGTAGTATCGTAGAATCCACCGATTATGTGAATGTTTTTTAGAAGCGTTTCTTTGGTATATTTTTGAACCGATCCACTGGCGTAACTTTAAAGAGAATTGCGTCAGTAAGGTGTATGTAGAAGGTGCCTTCAGAGAATAGTCTTACATGGATTCAATGTATTCCCGAATCGCTTGATCACTGATCTTATTAACACTACATATGGACACTGCTGGAAATGGAACTTCTGCCACAGGCAGCTTGAAATTATTTATGTATGTGACTGTAGGATTCATTTGGAAAAAAAGAATATAATGACCGGTAATGTAAACGGCTGCAAAGACCCCTGTTAGTAAGAATGGTATCCATAAAATCCTGAAAAATTCCAACTGTTAGGCAAAATGGACAAAATAAATGTGAATGATATTAATATGTACTGTAATATACTGGATTTATCCAAGTAGAAAAGTAACTTGAACCCCGTTAGGCTGGTGTTTTTGAAAAAATCAATAATGGTAAGCTTAGTCGCTTGTATCCAAATAATTAACTGCATTGCAGCATGGACTGCTGACGTTATACTGGGCTAACTGAAAACTGAGGTTTTCTTATATTTATGAAGTTTTCTTCTGATGAATTCAAAGATAACATCGATTGCTGGAAGGGGCGGCAAAAACATCGTTTACTCGTTTACTGGTAGGTACTCCTACCAAAAGTCAAGTTTGAAATAGAGTAGGTAAGCAAATTGATTGCCATGTTGTTTATATTTAATAACAACTTGTAGAAATATACATACTTAACAAGTGTATGTTGACTGATATTGATTTCAATGCTCCCAAAAAAAATCCTACATAACTAGTCATTATGTCCATGAATGACACTGTTATACCAGAAACTCTTATCTCCTAAATGTAAGACTAGACTACATGTCAGTCTCCATACTTAAAACTCCATTCCAGTAATGTTAGCCTCATTTCATTATCCTCCTCATCTGTATCGTAAACATAATACAGAATTGGTCTTAGGAAGTTACAGTCTAAAATTTCAAGACAAGCTACTGCTAAAGTTCGGCAAATACCATCAAGATAAATGTAAAGATTCCATTGACATGAAAAGTCGCCTTTATTTTGAACACCTTTTCCCATATGCAATCAGTAGATACATATTCAGGTAGAGGTAAGAACTTCTAGTTGGATCTCAAAGGTGAAAATCTGGAATCTAGTTTCCGGGTAAGCAAAAATACGTTATTGCAATACCAAATTCCAATATGATATGCGATTCAAACTGCCACTTGTTGGTCTCCATGCCACTGCCACAGCCCTTCACTGTGCGCCTTGTTTAATACTTGATCGAAATGGGGTCAAATAAAACAAAACAAAAAAATCACTGAGGCGTATACGTAACCTTTATTCCTACCATTCAATTTTTAAGTGTTTGCTTTAAATTTACGGGAGCCAACAATAGAACAATTGTACTTTTAGGAAATTATATACATCGGATCTAATCAAACAGAATATAATAGATTTCAAAGCCTTTTGGCGCTTAGTCCGGGCTTTTATTTCCAGTCTTTTGTATTTCAAACTTTTAAAATCAATCTTTCCTACAAGAGGAGCTTGATCTGTAAAATGAAGACTCGTTCTTTTTCGTGTGTCCATGAACAAGCGCTTCTATCTACTCAAAATGAAAGGATACCTGTTTTTTGCAATAGCTAATGAAGACTGACTGTGACCTAGGCGATAAAAGCGGCACATCGACCTGATCAAGATCTATTGTACCATACGTTGGAAAATGAGTTTAGGCTTCTTTTTGTTATAATATTTATGATACTGCTGCAGAGGATTTTTCATCTCTTCGGGGTCCAGTTGGCCCCTGTAGAACATCTTCCTTCTAATTCCACATTCTCATATGTAATGTTGTTTTGACTTCTTCAATACATAGCTTGCACTCCGCTCAGTTGGCTAGATGCATTTTGCTTAAGTAGTATCGTAACCCATGATGTCCTGTAAGGAATCATATATAATAGGTTATAATGGCTGATGCTATGGGCATTTTGATTGAATGGATGATAACTCGTTTGTTTAGAGACCCAATATTAAAGAACCGATTTCTCTATAGTTTACTGTCAATTGACTTTTATTTTCCGTATTTTTATTTTATCTAGTGCGACTTTATTTTCATTGTTTTACATTTTATATAGTCAAGTATTGGCATCGCACAGTGGCGATACTACAGTTTGGTCTGTCTTAAACCTGGGATATTATCTCAATGTATCTCATATTCTGTTCCGAACAACAAGTTTCCGGTCCCGTGAAAGAGGATTCAGAACCTATTCTAGCCAATTCGTAGCCTTTTTCGATTCTTTCAAAGCCCTCATGGCCAGGCTAGCTCACCATAGATTTAGTTATATTCCCGAGGCTAAGACTTTGAAGGGTGTTGTGTTGAAACAGTTATATACTGATTTGAAGTCAATGATGATAGGTCTTTTATAAGGGCTTTTAGCTGCTTAACCGTCCGGGAATATAGAGATGTGAACACCTTCGATGCAAATTTTTTTCGATATGATTGGCGCATTCTTGAATGGCGTGGAAGCTTTGCTTGGAATATACTAAGATGAATAGCTATTGGGACTGTTTTTTTGTTTCGTTAATTTTCTGTTTTCTTTATGTAAAATAGGTATGTATGTGTGGGAATATCGAAGGTACTTTTTCGAGCTAGGCGAGCAAAAAAAGGGTACTAACATCGACGAATCAGCAGATCGTTACAGTCGACAGCTAATTTTGATGTGTAAGGGTCTTTGTCTACCTCGACTTTTCTATAAACTCTGATAATAACATCTCAGAAAAAAATTAAACGAGAACGAATACTCTTGGCATTCGCTGTTTGTTTGAAAGACAATTGAGTAGTAGGGCCCTATCCCGAACAAATAAAGAGATTCTTTACAAATCCTTGACGATCACATGTTCTGGTTGGTCTCGTTTTGGTCTTTGAGGAGGAAGATAAGATGAGAAACTGTACAAGCTGTATAGCGACATCTACCGAGTCAAACAAAATTGCGCACAGTTCGTCTACGATGAGGTGGACATGCAGAGGGGATGCACACCAGAGCTCCGGCACGAAAAGTCTTTGACTCTAACCCATAAAGGAAAAACGGAGTAGAGAAAGACCTCGCCTTAGTTGGCGCACACATGTGAAAGCGGGGACTTCAAAGAAGTTGCCCAAAAACGATAAAAACTGCAGAGGCGTACTAGTTAAGATGGAAGTCCACCTAGAGGACTATATGGCACCACCAAAGTAAGTAAGTCAAGCTCTATAGTAATTTTGTAAAAGAACTTGGTTTTATATCAATACGACAACACTCTGTAACAGGACATTTGAGAGTTGTCATTGTGGTGATCTTAACAATTGGACCTATTCTGCAAAATCGTTCATCCATTTATTCTGTTATTCTGTTATGAATTTATACAAAAGTTCGAAATGTCAAAAAATCTCTTTTTCTTTTAATCTGTTATGATTTATAACAGAATTCATAAAAGATTTTTCCACGCAGAACACTAATTCATCCGGCATTCGGCAAAAGATGGGGCAACCAAAGCTGAACCTTTGGATGTACACAGCCGTAGTACGACCAATCCTTACATACGGATCAATAGTTTGGTTGCCGGCTCTTAGAAAAGCCTATAACATAACCAAGCTCAACAGAGTCCAAAGAACGGCATGCATAGGCAGCGGTCAACGCCGTCAACCGCCCTCACAGTCCTTCTGCATCTTATACCTTTAGACCTTCACATCACAAACATAACAGCACACAGCGCGATCAGACTCAGAGAGTCGGGGTGCTGGTATGCGAGACCCTATGGACATAGCAACATCCCTGCTTTCTCTATCAAGGGAATTAGTACCACCCTCAACGGATTACATCATAACCAAAATGCTTTTCACAAAACACTTTGAAGTAGAATTACCTTCAAGATTAGAGTGACAAGACAGATGGAACAGTGAACAGGGACTCGAATTTAACAATCTACACGGACTGTGGAGTAGGGCGGGTGTATTTTCTGAGTCTCTGAGCATCTCAAAATCCTTTAGGCTTCCTGATACAGCCAGTGTGTTTCAGTCCGAAAAACTACAACGTTTATGGACACGAACAGACTGAGGTACCTGGCCAGGTACGGTTCAATCCTCCACTGCTCACTTCACTTGCGGAATCGGTCAACATCAAAGCAATCCCTGTCGATAGCCAATCTCAGGTGGAGGCTAACAAACTGTACCATATCCAGAAGGACCAAATTATTGTGGAAAAAAACAGTCCACCTTCTGACTTCTGAGTAAAACACAAAAAGATATAGCCAGAATAACAGCGATCACCACAGGCCTCTGGCCTATAGGGGACCATGCAGACAGATTAGGCATCCCATATAATACACACTGTCGCACTGACCGAAAAAGAAACCATCACTCACTACCTATGCGCTTATTCGGCACTAGCTAGGACTACACAGCGATCTCTGGGAAAACCCTTCTTCGCATCCCTCGAGGAAGTCTCGATGAGTAGTATTGAAGAACTGATAACCTTTGGATCTAAACTCTGCACTTCGATAAACCTTAAAAACCAGGTCAAATGAGTATGGTAACAAAACGGCACTGTGCTATTTGGGTTTTCTTACAAACCGCCACACCTACCTACCTACCTACATATTACCTACCATACTAATTCTAGAGGTCGTAACAGAATAAATGGATAAAAGATTTTTCCGAATAGGCCTGGGTATTTTAAATAATACGAAATATTAAGCATTGTAAATAACAATCAATCATATTGCTAATGCAGCTATTCCCAAAATAGGTCAAGCGATTTCGCAGAAATAATTCTACTGCTCAATGAGACACATTAGGGAGCGGCTCCTGCCAAATTTTCATTTGTAGCATTGCATAAAAGAACAACAAATCGTCTACAAAAACACTTCGGTTACTTTACTCGTCCTTCGAATTACATAATTAACTTTTCTGATCAGACTGCTTTAACTGATTGCAACTCCGACGGCGAATTCTCCGTATACATTCTCTTGGAAAGAAATGTCTGTTGTCCTGTCCAAAAGTAAATATTTTACTTCGTTAATTGACCATAAATACATTCGCCAAATGGGGATGAGCACAAGGCCACTAATTAATGAATACATATAAAAAGAATTTACAAAGTTTTGTCTGCCCAACACGTATTTCAAAGAAAATAAAACAACAAGACAGAGTTAAAAATATGGAATGTAAATATATTTAATAATAAAATATAATGGAATATCTCTACATGATTACAGTGATGATTTTTCTTTATATTTTCATTTGTTTTTAGTTTATAGTAGTAATAATAATATTTTTAAGTAGATCAAATCGCCATTTTATTTAACTTCTAGTTATTTTATAACAATTCCAATTCGAAAAGAAAACAATAGTTTGTAGTACCTATAGATGCGTGACATGTAAAAAAATAAAGAAAGAAATAGATTCATTGAATATAATACAATGACAAGAGTTACAATATAATATACGTAATAGAAGTGTACACTTGTGTTGCGTATACGCACAATAAATTGCTTTTAGTTGTCTTTTTGTTTGTTGCTTATGCTTAAGTACGTCTTTTTTTTAAGTTCTGTTCCTGCCTTAGTGCAGAACAATACAAATTTATAAATTACCATGCAATTGGATTAGAAAAAACTGTTACTTTAAGATTATTTTTCTTTTTTTTTTTGTTTAAAATTTATAAGTGCAAAACGCCATCTTTGGAGTCTGTTGCTACTGTGGGCGGTACTGGTTGATTATGATGGAGTGGCTGATCGTCGAGGGTTACACCGGTCAAATCGACTATCTCGTCCTGATCGTCTTGTTCGATCTCATCTGATGTGTTGGTATTGTTCGTGTGGTGCGAACCGCTCGATAATTGACTGGTTCGTGAGAATGAACCTCTCCTTGGTGAGGTGAGAGTTCTCTGATTGGCCGGCTTTACGGTAATGATTAGATTCGAACTATTTGCGACCATCATGTCGGTGACCTAAATGAAACAAAAACACTTGGAATCTCATCAAGGTTGGTATTATTTTTTGTTTTTACCTGATCTAGAGTTTTACCGGCGACTTCAATACCATTTACCTCCAACACTTCGTCGTTGACGGCCAACAGGCCGGTACTCTCGGCCAAACCTCCAGGAACTAACCTTGATATGAATATACCCGGCTGCTTTTCTAGTCCATTTGCAGTGACTCGAACTGAGGTTCCATCCCTACAGCCAGCAGAACATGGATTAAAATTCATTTTTTCGAACGAAAACGTTATGATACATACCTAATATAAAATCCTAATGGCTTATCGCTGCCATGCTTGAGCAAACGCACTCGGCGACATGTTTCCGGTACTATGTCAACATCGATTATAGCTGAGACTTGACGGAAATCGTGCGGATTAGATATGGTTGGGGCCTTTGTCTTCACTGGTGTCTGTCCAAGGATGCTACTGATGATATTGCTTCGTGGTTTCATAGTCCCATAGCCAGAGAATTCTTCGAAATAGTCTGAAATGATTAAACCAAATGTATTAACACTAATACACTAGAGAGGAAGACTGATAATACCTTTTCTCTGGACGATAATTCTAAGTAAAGGCTTTGCGGTTTTTAAGGCTCTTCCGAAATTGTCATCGTTATTAATAGGCAATAAGTCGTTATCACGAGGATCAATGTATAAAATCAAAAATTGTATATTATTAAGTCTATGTAGTTGTTCAATTAAGGCTGAGAAGTTCTCGAAAGTTGTGGGCTCGGTTCGCTTGAAACCCCATCGCCGAAACTCCGCATCGAACTGCAAAGAAACAAAAAATAAAATGATTTTAGAAACTAACAGATATGTACTCTATGATTGACATGTGTTTGACAAGAGAAACTTGTCCAGGTAAAGGAGATGCACTCATCGTAGAGGTAAACATTACGGAGATGTGTGACTATACTAGAGACTTAGTTCCCGTGCAGAAGTACCTAGTGTGCTTTGCTGCAGGCTTAATAGGATGAATAAAAAATGTTTCCAATAGAAACTGAATACCGCTTAAACGATTCAAGCTGCAAAACTGAGTCGTGGATGACGCGGATTCCTATTACGATTGCGAAAAAAATTGTGTAAATGATTGGGAATCAGTTTCTTTGATGCAGCGCAGACTAACCCAATTGCAGAAAGATTTCTTTCCCATTTCTGAGCTTTGAAACAAGCCCGACGTGCCACGGAAACCATATTAAATTGAGCCTGAGGGTGCAAGTGGAGTGCAGGCCAAGACAAATCTCAAATATAAAACGCAACTATGTATGTATTATTATTCACAAAATTTAAAACCATTTTACTGTGGACGTGGATCCTGATGGCCTTCCTTCCTTGCACTATGCTCCCAGCTTGGAAGATGTGGTATTTGAATGGAGTAATTTACTCTCGTAGTAACACTCGAGATTGCAGTAGTAACAATCAACACTTTTCTGCCAGGCAAAATGAAGCATTTGTCATGGTCATGGACGATGAAAGTCACCACTCCCGTCTATTCTACCTAGAAAAACTGAGCAGCAAAGCAACAAGGCCCTCTATCTTACAGCAAGGCATTTCTACTTAAAGAAAAGCAAAGCAAATCGAGCAGAAATGCATTTCTTGTCAGTTTTATACCATCTCTTCCTGACCTTCGTGGCACAAAACTAGCCCAGTGTGCATTGTTGCTACTATTCCACTTAAGCCAGGAATAGGATGGATGCCAAGTACATACTACATATTTTCACATAGCCAAGGACAATCACCTGTGAGCGCAGTGGCTCAGTGGTTAGTATGCTGGACTACTGTGCGAGGTCCCAGGTTCGTTCCGTGGAAAACAAAAAAAAACTAAATCTTAAGTTTTTTTTTCACTGCGCCACCTCTCGCGAACATCTGACAGACATTCCATTCGACCCAAGAATAAAAAGTCCCACAAAACGAATGGTTGTGAAAAGCTAGGCCTAAGGTGCCTATACGGACCTGTTGGCCCCAACTATTTATTTATTTACCCATCTACAAACGATGGACTTGCACAATGCACATGGGTACATTGAAGATTTCTGACTTTCTTCTTGAAAAACAACGTAAACAACTCTCACTTGGGTACAGATTTACCTGTACCGATACCGAACATACAAGTTTCATTTTATTTTCTACAGCTTAATCAAATTGGGTGTACACCTATTGACGCTACCATTGTGAACAACGTTCAGATTAATAACCCAATTATGTATGACTAATTACATGGGAGTGATGCGTCAATGGCACAGCACAGATCTGTAGTCTCTGTTTTTTTCTGTTTTTTGGAATCTCTTATCTCGGTTTATTGACTTTGACAGAATTGCTATTGAGAACCACCCATCCGGAGTTGATTTCATTATTTCGTGAGCCTTTGTGACCAATACAATTCCCAATAAAAAAATACATTGTTTGGTATGCGTCCCAAAACACTGTCGCTACATAAATGGACATGCCGTTTTCCTATTGTCGTTTATGGCTTGAACCACTCTAAATGACGTTGTTGCCCATTACAAAGCAATAGCTAGCTATGCATTTCTATTGTTAGGCACTGTCCTACCGAAAATGCATAACAAATTGTTAAGTAATAAATGACATTAACCAAACTACATACAGGTTTTCGTCAAAGATGCCCTTGAATCTGTACAAAGGAATAGAAAAAAATCATTCAGATTTGAAGACCAAATTTAGAGTGGCAATTTATTGGCCTAGAAAAAGCTTATCAAACCAAAAGAAGTCCCATTACGTGCTGCCTGTTGCATTCCCTTGACAATCAGGGCGAGTAGAATTCCTTTTGGGATAAATTATTGTCGCGTGAATCATTAGTTTGTTGTAGAAGTGGATTTGCCAAAAGCAAACCACGAAGCACCTAAAGGAGGTGATTTTCCCCACCATGTCAATTTAATTCGAATTGGAATCCGTGGACATTTTTCTTTTTTTCACACTTGCACGTTGAAAATTTACCTTCGATTTTACTTCTATAACATCGTACTCGGTATTTGTGATATTAATTTTGTTTTTGGACATTTTAAAACATGTATTATTAAGTTAAAATTTTACAAACAAAATAAAAGAAAAACACTTAAAATAATTTAACAAAAAATAACATCACATGCACACACATACGTGCGATTAGTAGAGCCGTGTAAAAAGTTTTTTTTGCTATAAAGGTTTGTGTTTGTGTTGACACGACGTATGCACATGATTTGAAGTTGGAGGTGGTTGCTATATCTAAATTATAGTAGATAGGTTACGAATGTGAAGCTAGTATAAATGGCGAATTGTATGTCAATTGGGCCAAAAAACTTAAAAGCTAAAAAATAAAAATAAATGGGATTATACAATTTGTTTTTTTTTTTTTTATTTTCTTCTTTGTGGATCTGTTTTTTTATGGATTAGACAACCTACATAGTAGATTTAAACAGACATTTTTGTCAAACAGGCCCAAAAGATTGACAGTTTGAGAAACCAAACACTTAAATTCTTGGAAGATATTTTTTTTAATCTTATAGTACGTTTACACCGCACCTAAATTCATCATTTCGACTAAATGTCAATTGGGCCAAAAAACTTAAAAGCTAAAAAATAAAAATAAATGGGATTATGCAATTTGTTTTTTTTTTTCGATTTTCTTCTTTGTGGATCTGTTTTTTTATGGATTAGACAACCTACATTTGTAATTTAAAATGTAGCTTAATATTTGATTTAAACAGACATTTTTGTCAAACAGGCCCAAAAGATTGACAGTTTGAGAAACCAAACACTTCTTCGAAATGATTAATTGTTCGGGTTGTGTATATTATGGGTATTTTCTTAATAGGTAGCTCAAAGTTTTTGAATAAATTCTTGGAAGATATTTTATTTAATCTTATCCTAGGAAGAGATTTCATTCAATTTCGCCTTAAAATTCTTTAAAATAAAATCTTTAAAAACAAATTTTAATTTTGCCTTCAAAATGACAGATTATTGAGTCCGTTCTAATGCACCAAGCGACAAAGAACAGAAACAAGAACCGAAACTGAAGTCGCACTCAGCTAGGTATAGAAAACTGAGGCACTGACGCAGATCCAGAAAAAACATGGCTACCGTCTATTTCTGTCATCTGTCAAAAGCGATGCGGAACAAATTCAAACAGAAAAAATGGCTCCTACGATAGATTGACATTTCTACCTCTGGCAGCAACAGAAAACAAATCAATATAGACTTGTTTTGTTCTGTTGCCAGATTGAAATTTCTGTTGATAAATTCTGCTGCTAAAAAAAATTCTGTTTCTGTTGCAAAAGTTTGGAATTCTGTTTCAGTTCCTGTTTTTGTTCTTTCTTACTTGGTGCATCAGACAAAACGTGGTTTCGTGGTTTTAAGTTTAATATCGTGACAAAATTGGAGTTATTTTCTAAATATCATTTCTAACCTAAAATCTAATTGAATTGTTATAAATCTTCCAAATAAAACGCTTTTCTTTTTATTCTTGACAAAATCTTTATTCACTATATTCAAAAATAAAAAAGAATAGTCAAATTTATATTTCATTCGTACCGAATTTATTGCGAATACATATATGAAATGGAAATGGGCGTTCATATTTTCCTTGCGTGTTTAATTCCTCAAAAACAATTTTCATACCAATGCTATTTATTTGACCGTGTTTATAAATAAACGACGGTTTTTCCTTTTAACCTAGCGAACACACTCTAGACTTATCGATAGTTTTCGCTATTTCAGAACGCATCTCCTATTCTGCGAAAATTACTCCGAATCTGTAAACGTCAAAAATTCAACGAGTGTGTCTTTTTGGAGCGGTGTTTTTTCCAAGCATTTCTTTCAATTGAATCGTTTTAAAGTGAAAATTTGTTATTAAATATTTCAATGATGGACGTAAGGCCTAACCAAACCATTTACATAAACAACTTAAATGAGAAAATCAAAAAAGAAGAACTAAAAAAATCGCTATATGCGATTTTCTCACAATTCGGCCAAATCTTGGATATCGTTGCTTTGAAGACATTTAAAATGCGGGGCCAAGCTTTTGTGATTTTCAAAGAAATTTCAAGCGCTTCGAATGCTTTACGTACCATGCAAGGATTCCCGTTTTACGACAAACCTATGCGAATCGCATATTCGAAATCAGATAGCGATGTTGTCGCTAAAATAAAAGGAACATTCAAGGAGCGTCCCAAAAAGGTTAAGCCGCCAAAGGCACCAGCAACTGAAGAGAAAAAGTAAGTGTATTTCTTTATATATGTTGAAATTTGTTATTTATTTATGCATTTTCAGAGATAAAAAGAAAAAGACCGGTGGCGCTGAAAATTCCACCTCGAATTCGACTGCCGAGCAGCCACCAAATCAAATTCTTTTCCTTACCAATTTACCAGAGGAAACAAATGAAATGATGTTGTCGATGCTGTTCAATCAATTCCCTGGATTTAAAGAGGTACGTTTGGTGCCGAATCGTCATGATATTGCGTTTGTTGAATTTGCCACAGAGCTGCAAAGTAGCGCTGCGAAGGAAGCGCTACAAGGATTTAAAATCACACCGTCTCATGCAATGAAAATTACTTTCGCTAAAAAGTAGTCGAGTTTATATATAGTAATAAATTTTTTTTAATTTAAAAGAACGCGTTATTTGGCTATAGTTGAATAAGGTATGCAGGTCTTTACGTTTAGCGTATTTTTGACGTTCACTCCAATGGGATGGACAATGCAGTATGCAGACGGCCTCTAGTCTACCACCAAAACTGCTAAGTCTCTGTTGTTGATTGGGGTATGTAGAATCTTTACGTCTTGAGGATATCAGGATGGCTGGACAGCGTCGAGTAATCACTAGAAGAAGGGACATGAGGCTAACCATCCCAACATCACTGGTTAACCCCCAGGGCATCACAATGGGTCACAAGGACCTAAGTGTGGCACAGCAGAATATACCCTGCTATGTCAACCCGTCTACCTAACCTATGTAGTTAAAAAGGAACCACCATAAATGATCGACAAAAACAAAAACGAGCAACTTTTGAATAATTTAAATTTATTTCGTCAAATCTCCCAATAATCGAGAAGAACGGTAAGACTAGCAAAAAACAAATAAGTTCGCTAAATTTAAAATGCTATGCCTCTACAATTGGCACGTGTTCCTTTTGTTGAAGTTTAAAAAAAAATGCTTTATTTTTGCATCTCAGTATTGCTCGGACATAATCAAGACTACGAGCGAGGTCCATCCAGTGAAGGGATAGCATCCTTTGCCCTTGCCGGTCTGATCATCGTATTGTTCGTAGATATATCCACTTCTTTGGTATTCGCGGAAAACGTTCCCGATAATGTTTTCCCTCAGCTCGTTGTACAGCCGGCGGGCATCTGCCGCATAGGGTCCCTCTATACGCCCGTAATGCCGCAGCGCGCGCAGCACCAAGTAATTCAAGTTTATCCAAATTGGTCCACGCCAGTATGGTGGATCGTGCTCTGTGTTTCGCTTCATGTAGAGTGGCGACGTTTTGGACAGTGAACGAAGGCCATACTTGGTCCACAAGATGTTCGGATTGTGGATGTCCTGCAGAGTTTTGCTCAGATATGGCGAGTCATGGTCGATGATCTCCAACAGGAAAGGGAATAAATTCACATAGCCGTAGGTGGAGTCGACAAAACGAAGGTCGGGCTGCTTCAGTGTGACGCGTACCATCTCCAGTTGCTGTTGCTGGTATTTGGCTGCGTTGCGTTGTGTGATTTGTGGCCGCTTAAGCACCACCGAGTCTGTATGCAATCCGTAGTCGGCGTAAGTTTCGGTGAATGGACTCAGATGCAGGTCGTTGAGCAGTTTGTTGTCTGTCAGGAAGGAAGCCGTCTCGTAGTACTTGGCGTCGTTTTTGCCGAGTAGGGTAGACAGTTCAGCCATGACATTGGCAGCAAAGGCGATCCAACAGCGAAGATCAACGTGACGTTCCTGCGAGGTTGGGTGCGAGGAACGAGGAAAGTCATCGAGGCCGGAAGTCAGCGTCTTTGGATTGAGTTCTCGTTCACTTTGGGCGTCGCGACCACGCCAGTGATAGGCCCCCAATACATCGCCTTTCTGAGTGTTGTTGAACCATGCGAACCAGGTTTGCAAGCGCGGATACAATCTCTCCAGAGTGGCAAAACGTCCCTTGGCAGAAAGTTCCTTCCTGTGTTGGGTTAGGATCTTCTGCAGAGTAAGGAAGAACGTTGGTGGGTTGGCATTGGTGTTCCTTTGGATTACGAATTCATCGGGGACCTTTGCTAGAGCCTCGATTCCAAGGATTTGCTCTCGTGGGATCCACCCTTCCACATTGAGCAGGTCAAACCAGTGACAAATGATATCGAGCTCGATGTCCAAGTCCCACGAGGAGATTAACAGACCATGGAAACCCTCATCCCAGAGGAATCCTCGAGGGAAAAACGAACGTGACGGTACAGCAGTATAGAGCGGAGCCTTCCAATAGGGGACCGGATTTTTTGTGTGGATGCTTTGCACTCGAGACGATCCGTAGAAATAGCCAATGCTGCCAATCATGTTGCTTAGAGCGTACTTGGCAAACTTTACTTCATCGGCGGAGAATCCTTTCTCACGCAGGTGGAAGGTGTTCTCAAATTTCTCGTCAAAAGCTTCGATCTTCTCCTCCAAAGATTTCGTGTACTCTCGGCCAATTGGAGGCTTAGGAATCTCCTCACCGACAGAAAATCCCGAAGTCGACTGATATGTGATGTCTACTGCGAAGTCCACCTCCGCTGTTATTTGAATTGCTATGAAGTTTGGATCTGCAACATGACCCGCCGTCGATGAGATCAATTCACCGGGCAGAGAGACAAATCTTCTGCCGCTCTTCGCTGTTATCACTCGAAAATGTGCGAAAAGAATCTCCTTCAGGTCCTTGAGCGAATGAGCAGATGTACTGAGATGCGATTTATGCAGCACCTTGCCTTTAACCGGGTTTACTTTTACTTGGAACTCGCCCAGGCCTAAGGTCTCACCATAAACTCCCGGCTCCGATGATTTCTCATCAGAGACGTACTTGATATGACCATTTGTACGCTCGTCTAGCGCCACATACCAAATGAGGGATATCTCCCGGTTCCATGCGTTCGTGTAGTTTCTTACACTCACCCTAGCTGTCCAATCGCCACCGAATTGCTTGCCGGGGAATTTAACAAACGACGTCTTTAGCTCAAATGGAAGATCATGAATCTCCTGGGTGCCAAAAGTCCTTCCATCGTGATGTGTCCACCCATACTTGTCTAGATTATCACCAATCTCACACCAGTGCCGAATGCCCTTTCCTCCGTGGCCCAAATTCTGTGGTGAGTACCACATCAGTCCCATGACCAGAGAATGTGGATCTCTCGTCTTCAGCCCAAAGTAGTTGCCTGGGCGATACGAGCCCCAATATCGATCGGGATCATCAAGACCCGTTCGCTGCACCATTTTCTCACTGTCGTAAGGCGTATTTACTCGTGTTTCCAGATACCCAAGATACCCGAAGTACGACGCAATCGCAAGGCACACACATCCTATGATTGTTTTCCATTTGCTCAAAATGAATAGCCCACCGGGTTCGGTACGTTTGGAATTGGAGCCGCTGCTGGGCTTAGATGGTTTCTTTGGTAGAGGGGATTGCTGGGAGCTTTGTGTACTGCTGCTTGTTGTGGCCGGGGTTGGTGTAGAATTGGAATTGCCGGCGTTCTTTCGTTGACGTGCCATAGTCCACGTCAGCTGAAAAAAAATTTAGATAAATGAAGAACGGTTCTTTTTGTGGAAGTAATTTGAGTTTAAGGTTACAAGAACTTACTTTGTCGAAAAGGGCTCGAACTATAAACTTAAATTTAATAAATTTTGCTAACTCCGAAGGATACTATGGGATTTTACGGTATTATTTATCCATTATTTTGTATATACAAATGACCCAGAGAAAAAAAAAACAAATTGCCAATTTTGACACTGCGGCCACTTAACGAATGTTCGTTAAACTTTTATGTTGTCTTCGGAGTTTCAGGGTTGGGTTGAAAGAGTTCTATGTTTTTTGAAATAATTGTTAAGTTATAATTTTCATTCATATATGGACAAGTTATAGCCATTAGAAAGGTCCATCCGTAAAAATACGAAATGGAAAAAAACTAACACATTTAACCCCAGCATTTTATAGAAATTCAGAACCTGTTGTGTAATTGACTGAGAAGTTTTACGAAAAAAAAAAGTTTTAACGAACCGAAAAAGTTTATTTGTTTCCTAAATATTTCATAAATAGCTATGTATTTAATATTTTTAATGAACTTTAACTTTATAATCCAAAATCAAAATTTTAATGCTACGTTTCCACCAGAGATTAACTCGGAGATTAGGATTAATTTTCGTTAACCTCGTAAAAATCTCGAGATTTATCATACAAAAATTAATCTCATAAAAAGGAGATTAGGAATTAATCTCCTAAACTGACCAGGTTTACATGTAAAGTTCGGTCTCTGAACACGCTCTCCACAGGTCGAGATGTCTAAAATTAAAAACAAATAGAGCTGCATTTGACATTTATGTCATTGGTGCGCAAAAGAAAAAAAAATTATTTTTGTAACTACCAATAGCAAATGCAACCGTTAAAACGTTCATACATATTAGTTTTGAGGACAAAATGATGCGGTAATAATATTTTTAGATTATTGCCACGCATATTTTGTTTTTACTTTTAATTTCGAAAGTAGAAATGTTAAATTTTTTATCATTTCTCACACTTTTCGATTTGACAGCTAATGCCATCTGGTGAAACGTCAAATTAATCTCTTTTTTGTTGGTGGAAACACTTCGGGACTCATTTTAAACCTCTTGCACTTAATCTTGTTATTAGCGTTCGGTGGAAACGTACCATAATACCAAGATTGAGTTCAACGATTAAGTTTAAGTGCTCCAAAAAAGGTTAACAATATATATCAATATGATATATATGATATCAGTAAAATCAAATGAGATTTTATTAAAATGTTTTACTGATTTACTCAGTAACGAAATTAACGCCTCTGAAATTTTCAAAAAAAGAAATATTCATTTCTTGTAAAATGATTGATAACGTTCGGGTTTCCATTTTATTAACTCTGACAGCATTAGTCTCTCTGTTGGTCTAGATTGATCACATGACCAATGAAAATATGACAAAGCATAGTCCTAAGACAACAGCAAATTAAAAACTATACAGCTAATCAGTTCGGAATGGAGCCCTAGTCTAGTATCGATAATTCAATTGATTTATTATTATAATGGACTGCTAGTGAAATGTCAGTTCATACAAATTTTTCCCAGAAAATAACGCTAACATAAACTAGCGCTCTTGGTTCGGAGCGAAAATTAAGTGAAACAAAATGACGAACCATCTTGGATTTCTCCAAAGAATGCTAGAGGCACCTATTGGGCGTTAGTGAATTTGGCAAGTAGAACGGTTGAAATTCAAATTGTTGCGCCATTGTTAACAAAATATGCCACTTTAAAAAAGTGTGAATTTCCAAATTATTCCGCTCCGAACCAAGAGGGCTCATGGTTAGATATGTTGGAACCAACGCGAAAACGTCTACTAGCAGTCCATATATAATAATGTCAATGGATAATTCATTCATTCATTTACATTTTATAAGCGCTAACAAGCTTAGCAATTTGAGACGTGCTACACTTTACATTACTGTAACTCTGCGTAGTTAAGCGGGTAAATTGTCAACTCTTTCAAATCTGATTCTATATTTGTAATCTGAAACGTCAACGTTGTCGTTTTATTTGATTTCTGTGGGCTTTATTAATAGGTAATCATTTTTAACGAACATCTTAAATATATTTTGTAAGTCACTGTACTGTTTACGTAAAAATAATAATTTCAAAGCACTTCCGCTTTCTTTCATAAGTGGTATTTTTATACTCTTTCTAGTTACCGGCAGATGCCAGTGGCTCACTTGGCTCACCCGATACACCAACCAAAGACAATTCTTTACTTTTCAAGTAGGTGGCGATGTAATCCAATTGCATTGTACGTTGATAACGACATTTTATGAAATATGTACATGTACAATGTACATTGCACAGTGCACGCACACCCCAATTCAAGCAAAAATTCTTCCATAAAACGACAGTAGCACAATACATCTGCTCATTTATTAAGGATCACCACAAGAACTACAAAACGAGACAGAATAGAACAAAGTCTAATCAGTTCTTGAATTTGTAACGAATTGTCCTGAACGAGACTTTATTATCGACCTTCGCCACCGGTAGTGACATGACAATTAGAAGGTAACTCTGCTGCGCTCTCCAGGACACATGCCACATGCGGCCAATCGAAATGGCTCTTTGCTGAGTACCGATACCGACGCACGGCCGGTTCTTTTGCAAAACAAATGCAGATCGTAAGTTAACCCAGCAGGATTCCAAGTTCGCACCTGCAAAAAACAAATAACAGATTCAGATCTTCCCTTAGGGGTACCTAATAATGCAATCTGGATACTCTACATCTACTGTCGCCGTTGCTTGTCGGTGTCTTTTTAGTCACGGTCAACCAGAAATTAGTCCACATTTCCTCTTTGTATTGTCGAGATGACTTAATTGTTTGCGTCTGTCCAACGTGACCACCAACTAATGTTTAAGATTAGACCGCGTAGATTCCTTTTCAAAAACCGTCTACTCTTACAATGCTCTTCCTCGAATAGATGACGGAATTCATGTTGCAAACACTGAGAGCGGGTTTTCTTGATTCGCCAGCTTTATTTGCATTTGAAAGGGGCGGCGATAATTCCCATAATTCATACGTCTGTGGAATGACTCTATATGTAGGTACTTCGTAATGCTGGAGGGTCAAATTGACAGCTTTAGCATTCGTGGTGAAGGCATATTGTGTACGAATGTGGCGTCCCTGGTGACTGTATAGGAAAGATTTGCATAATTTTTGTATTTATGACGACAAGATCATCATAAAATTGCTTCATGAATTTTGAGCGTGCGCAGCCGTTACAAATGAACGTAAGTGTTGTTTCGGTTTGACGAGATGTATTCCTGTGGCCACATACTCTACACTGCTGAGCATTGCTACTAGCATGACAAACTGAATGGGAACGGGTTCTTTTGATTTACTAGGCGGAAGGACATTTATGTGGTGGCTGTTCTTTTTTTTTCAAATTCAAAATTCAAAATTCTTGACCCAGGCAAAGTCTTTTCCAAATTGGGGTTAAAGTAAACTTGCCTAAGACTTGAGCTATATGCAAAACCTAAAAAAAGGTGAATCTTCTTTTCCCACCAATTCTCCCACCGAACCATAGCACTTATGTCCATTCTTACTATAAGGTCATGGAAACACTGATAAATCGTCACCTTATGAAATATCTTGAATCACGGAAAGTCCTCAATGACCGGCAGCACGGTTTTCGTGGCAACAGATCCACTGGTGATTTGATGACTTATCTAAGGCTGCAGTTATAGCCATCAGTAAAATCCATCCGTAAAAACACGAAACAGAACACATTTAGCCATAGCATATCATAGGAATTCAGTGGAATACTTCGTGAAACTGGTTGAGAAGTTGAACCGAAAAAGTTTTTCGTACGGAAAAATAAAGAAATTCTTTTTTTTAGAAAATTTAAAGATCAATTGCTTAATTTTTTTTGACGAATTAGTTTTATAATTCAAAAGCAACATTTTAAGACCAAGATTGAGTTCATCGATTAAGTTTAAGTGCTCCAAAAAAGTGAAACAATTTTTTTACGGATGCATTTTACTGATAGCTATAACAGACGCCTAACCGAAAAGTGGGACCAATTTCGCCACTACTCTGGTGAAATGAATATTGTTGCGCTTGATATTTCGCAAAGCATTTTGGCACAGAGTTTGGCCTCAATCTCTTTTGTCGAAAATGCGTAATTATGGATCGATGCGTCTCTTATTCAATGGATTAGAAACTACTTTTTCTGTCGGTAAAGAACTCACCTTCGATGTTAAAAAAGGATTTAGACAAGGCGATGCGCTGTCATGTGACTTCTTCAACATCGTTCTTGAAAGAATAGTGCAAAAACGCTAACACCAGAGGCACTATCTTTCAAAAGTCCGTCCATCTACTCGCCTACGCCGACGACATCGACATAATCCGCAGAACGCAGCGTGATGTCACTGGCGAGTTCGTGAGCATTGAGACGGAAGCGGCGAAGATAGGTTTGGCGGTCAATGAGGGCAAGACAAAGTATATGCTGTCATCAAGAAAGGACACCGAAAACCGACGTCTTGGACAGAATTTCACTATATAGACAGATATAACTTTGAGGTGGTAAAAGACTTTGTCTACCTAGGCTCCGCTATGAAGAATAATTCTTGCCAATCGCTGTTTCTTTGGGCTAAGAAAGCAACTGAGTAGCAAAGCCCTCTCTCGAACAACTAAAGTGGCCCTTTATAAGACCCTAATCATCCCAGTCCTACTTTATGGCGCAGAGGCATGGACTCTATCCCAAGCGGATGAGTTTACTCTTGGTTGCTTCGAGAGGAAAATTCTTCGAGTAATTTTCGGTCCCGTCTGCATAGACGGTGAATGGAGGAGGAGATAAAACGACGAACTGTACGGGCTGTACAGCGACACCGACCTAGCCAGAAGAGTGAAGGTCCAACGACTGCGGTGGCTGGGTCATGTAGAGCGAATGGACGTGAGTGCTCCGGCCTGGAAGATCTTCGAATCCACACCCAAGGGACCCAAGGAAGACCGCGACTCAGGTGGTGTGCGCAAGTGGAAGGACACCTTAACCAACATAGCGTGCAAAATTGGAGACAGCTGGCCAAAGATCCTACTGGCTGGAGTCGCTTGGTGGTTGAGGCCCAGATCCACCCCGGACTGTAGCGCCACCTTACATAAGTAAGTAAGTAAGAAACTACTTTTCTGGCCATTCAATTCAAGTTGTTTTGGATGGTTTCAAGTCTGAAACTGACCATATAAATGATGGTGTTCCCCAAGGCTCAGTTCTGTCTCCGACTCTCTTTCTCATTTTCATAAATGATCTCTTGTCTGCAACTTCTAATCCAATTCATTCCTACGCTGATGACAGCACTGTTACCTCCTCAGATTCATTCCAGGACTCACGTCCCTGCTCTTCGGCCGTAGAAGTGAAACGGCATTATATGTAAAGCTAAATAAATTCTGACCTTGACAGCATTATAAAATGTTTCCAAAACGCAATGCTGTCTGCTGGACCTAAAGCAAAACCCAAACCTTCAGCCAATATCAATGAATGGCACTTGCATCTCCGAAACCGAAAGACTTTCCATTTTCGGTATTTGTGTCCATGACAACCTGTTGGAACGACCAAATACACGAATTCTTCAAGAACGCTACGAAATGTCTAGGTTTCCTCAAACACTGCAAGAAATATTTTACCTCTTCTGATCTGGCTACAATATACGATGTAAGGCGTTCATTCGCCCCAAACTTGAGTACCACATTACCCCTACTGGAAAGGATCCAAAATTGTGCGTAAAAACTAATTGGAAACACGAACAGCGTATAAAGGAAGAAAATGTTTTTCAATTCAGCTGTTTGGACTCAGCATTAAATTGTAGGTACCTTCTATTCGTCAAGGAAACAAAAAAAAGTTATAAAGACATTCCGAGCCATGAGAAAAGCAGACCAAGCTGATTTCTCTGCGAGTGTCTCGTGTTATAGGCTCAAGCTTGAAGAAGGGAAGAAAGCTACAAAAGAGGCGAAACCCACAATGTTCTGGCTATTCATTCTCATAAGACACAACTCAAAATGGACACTTAAAATAACTATCAACACCTCTTATTGATTTTATTTTTTTGTAATATTTCGCATAATCCTCACATAATAACTTTTAAAATAAGTACGAGTAGGTACCTTCTTTTACTCCATAGTTTTGAGAAGTATAACAAAACCAAATTGCGTAAAGTCACCCCTTTAACAAATTGTTTGTACAACCAGTTTCAGTAAAACCAGACTGATAACACATACTCGTAAGTATATCAAACCAAACAAAATTCATATTCATCGTTCAGGGATCATAAACAGATTAAGGCATCAAAATGTTCATAAAAATTTTGAAACCAAACTCAGACCGAAACCCAAATGCTGACAACTCGACTGACAAAGGATACAACAAAAAAAGAAATTCGTAAAACATACATAACCGTACTTAGGCACACAGAAGCCCTTCCGAGGGTTTGATGATATTCACCGCCCATTTGGCATCTAAAAAAACCCATTTTCTGCCACAACCCCAATAGAGAAGAAGGCACACCAGATCAACAGCGAAAAAAAAAAAGAATAATATTTCGTGTAACCGACACAGTTAATCGGGCAAATTTGAATATGAAAGGGACGACTTCTTGAAAAATTCACAAAATTTGCATTTCCACCGAGAGGGAAGCATAGACTCGACAACGACATACTTGTACTTACAGCCGGATGCGTTCCACTGGGTAGAAGAAGTGACTTTCGATTTGGTGAATAAGCGATTTGTTTCTTGATTTAGGTACACCCCGTCCGCACAAAGGGCAACGAAGTAGCTGATTCAACCGAGTATTCCTCTCGAGATAACAACCGGCGATGTAGTACAACATGTGTAAGAAGCAATTTGTTTAAAGGATGACATCCTTTTCAAGTGAGGTGGTACTTGAGATGGGATTTTCCAGATTGCGGAAAATATCCAAATTAGCTCGATGATATGGGAACGATTACAGTAAAAAGTTCTCACATCTGATTTCGTTCTTTATTTTAGTCGAAGTTGAGATTTTTATGAGGGACACCTTTGTCGGGAAACTGAACCGACACGACCCCTCATAACGTGAACGTGGCACTGGTTGACTTGCGTAACTATATGGTAGATATATGCGGGATTACCAAGCTACCAAGCCTGGTGTAAGTTCTTATATATGTACATAAAAAAAAAGCTCTTCATAGCCCCAAAAACGCTATAATTACCTGTCAAATTCAGGACGTATGTTATAAGCCAATTAATTGACTTGAAATTGACAGAATGTATGCGATTAATCCTAATATGTTTAAAACTTGGTTTAAACCCAACATTTTTCTAAAAATAGGCCCAAATAAAGAAGAAAGTTAAAGGAGACATTTTTATATTACTTAAGCTTACGTTGATCGAGCAAAATTTTAGCTACCATACATTATCTCTAAAATTTAGCTAAGATAAATTTAAGCGAATCTTTTTATACTTTTATACTTCTACTGTATACTTCATTTGTCGAAATTTAGCGCGCCGATTAATGGTTCCGTTCGCCACATTTTCTCAAGCTAAAAAAAAATATTGAACCCCTTTTTGAACACTTGGCCCTAGAAAACTCACGATTTCGCCTTTTCGTATTTTTCTGGTAACTCTAGGCTCGCCACATTTTCTCAAGCTACATTTTGACAGATCTGTGGCCGAAAAGTAAATAGGGATGAGTTTCAATATCTTGATGAGGAATCCTTTGAAAGTAAAAAAAATTGAGGTCAAAGAATAGCAGACAAGGAAAAAACAAAGCGCAAAAAATATAACACTTTTTCGAGTCGATGCATTTTTGAAGGAAGTTATATTCAACGAACAGCTGAACACTTAGATCCACACGCACTCCATGTCAAAATTTAGCAAGGGATTTAGGGCCATTTTATTCACTTCAAGTTGAACACAACTTGGGGATTTTTATTCTCAACTTGAGAAATTGCTTTTATTCACTCGAAGTTGACTCACTCAACTTTGGATATTCCTAAGTTGAGAAAACCAAGAGTTGATTAACTTTGGATTCGCTCAACTCCCCGAAAAAGTAGAAGTTATGTAGCAAACTTGCGGTTTTATGTCAAACTTCCGATTTTTTTTTATTTTTTATTTCTATGTTTGGCAGTTCAGTTCTGAAAGTGACGAAAATAATTAATAATTCATTTTTTAAATTGAAATAATGTAGCGTGCAAACAATTTTTAGGAGAATTGGCCATCGTCTTCGAGCAGGGAAGATGATGAGGAGATAGATAATTTGGTACGTGAGTGTGAGAGGCGGTAATACAAGATGCTACAACGTGTTGGATTGGAAAAATGGGATGACCGTGATTTCATCTATCGTTTTCGTCTCTCAAAGCGGACGACAATGTCGATATTATGTAATTATTCATATTAAGTTCATTATGTTTTCATCGACAAACGAAAACAATTTGCCCAGCTGATGTACTGTCTAATAACACACTTATAATAACTTATACATTTACAAAAGCACGAAAAATCTGAGATCTGAAATTCAAATCTGATCTGTCCAATGGAAAATAACGTCAAAACACAATTGAAATTACACGCGAAATGCAAATCTAAGGTTGAACTGACATATTGTGTGTCATTTGTCACAAACATCCCAGGGATATTTTACAAACTGCAGGTAGGCCAACTTTAGGATTTTAACTTCGGAGTTGCAAATTAATGTAGTGAATAAAAGCAATTTTCAACTTGCCGTTCAACTCTCGATTTAAGATCAACTTCGAAGTTGGCTAACTTTGGAGTTTTCGGCAAGTTGAACAATAGTGAATAAAACGGCCCTTAGTTGTTTGGAGAAAACAAATTGGAGAGCAGCTAAAATTTAGTTTCGCTTTAGCTGCGTACATAGCTAGAACCGTCCGGAAGCAATACGAACGTTTCTGAAAGCGTTCGATTGTTACTCAACTGACAGTTCTTCTTCTGAAAAGAAGAGAAATTTGCTTCTGGATTTGAATTCAGAATCGCGGAGAGTTCTTCCGGACGGTTCTGGACGACCAACCGAAAACGACATTAAACAGAACAGAAAGTGAAAAAGAAAAGAATGAACAAACGAATGATGACAAACGTCAATAAAGAAATTTTACAAATTATAAATAGAAGTAAAGCCAAATTTTCGTTAAGCCGCAAACACAGAAAACTAGGTTTTTTTTTCGGATGACCAGCAATGAAGTACTTCGTTTATGTTGCTTGTTCGGTTATGAAACCACCGGATAGTGGTTATTTCCGATGAAGCGAACTATTTGAGAGTGATCCTGTATAGGAAACTTCTTTGGACAAAGCATGTCAAATCGAAAATATCTAAGGTGCTCTCAGTTTTCACGCAGTGATAACGCCCTTTCTAGCCTATACGTCGTTTGTTTGGTGTAGAGGGCTTTCGCCAAAGTATGTGAATGCCTTCTGCATAAAACTGCAAAGAACCGTCGTCCTTAGCTGCAGGGGTGCTCTCCGGAGTACGCCGGGCCCTGCTCTAGATGCTCTGCTTGATTTATTTCTCATTGATACCTTTATCATGGGTTCTACTATCAAAGTAATCTAGCGTCTCGCAGGCGGGGTGGTTTTTGGTATCATCCACACTGGAGTTTCGATTACCTTACTCGACACTTATTCTACGATCCTAGTTTCATGGATATGTCGTCTGATATACAATGACGCCGGAACTTCGGCTGTTGTGCAAATTTAGAGTCAACTTTCCTTGCATTCAGGACTAGCTACAGCTAGAGTCTGTGTCTGGGTTTGGGATTGGGATGTAGTTGAATTTTCACGGATGGCTCCGAAACTAGTCAGGTCGGAGTATCTGCGTCTGTAGCGGCAAGATACAGCTTCGCTTAAGGCCTTGCTCAACCCTTTTACCCGTTCCAAAATAGTTCGGGAATTCAAGAACTCTTTCAACTCGGTCACAAGGCTGAAATCGTTGGCTCTTGTCTGGGTCCCAGCTCCCAGGTCACACTGGTATTGCGGGAAATGAAATATCCGATGAGATTCCTAAGCAAGGCTACTCAGAGGATAATTTCTCAGCCCCAGAACCTGCGCTGGGCCTTCCTGAGTCCTCGGTCAGGGCCTCCATTGACGATTGGGTTTCTAGCGAGCACAATTGGGCTTCCCAGGATGTGTGCAGACAAAACGCAAGCTCCCGAAAGTCAATAAGAAGTAAAAAAAATGTTTCGAATCAACTTCCGGTTCCCATCGTTGATATAAGTTTCAATAATGGCGATTAGTGATTACTATATTATCTTGCTTTTTGGTGGTGGCCATATGGTGTAGTGGTCATTCCTTGTGACCCGAATGGCGTGCAGGCTCGAGCCCCGGCAGGGGACACTAATACTCTTCCATACTAATCATAAAGAGGAATGAATAATATTGGAATATCTTCACCATTACACAAAATTGGGGCTTCTGCTTGATATAGGTGAGGTCCGAGAGTCCGACAAATTCCAAAAGCTTCAGGAAAAAACCCCTCTGCAGCCATGCGTTAAAATATTTCAAAAAGTTATCAGGGTCGTGTTTCGATAGCGATTTGTAAGACTGTATTTGGAATGATATTCATTCCGGAGTCCGGATCTTTTCTGTTACCTGCCTTCTTACTGGCTTCGAAGAAATTTTAGCTGGGGTCTTCAACATTCAGGTAAATTTCGAAGGTTTGTCGTTTATCTAGGTTTTAAGAGAAGAGTTATTGAGTTATTGACTCTGGAGAGACCTAGAATCTTTTCCGTCTTATCCGGTGCAGGTATTTCTGTCTCGCGATAGCCTTGGCTTGACTTTGAACCTACCAAAAACTATTTGATCGATCACAAGACCCAAATATTCAAAGATGTCCAATAGTGACAAATCTAAGTCCGCGTTCTCCAGGACGCGTAAGGCGCTGCTAAGTTAGGACAGTGAGTAGTAGCCAAGCACAGAAGGCGTTCAACTTGTAGATAAGACAACCAGCCGCTCCAATACGCCTGGCTAGCCACAATTGCCACATAGCTTAAGTCAAATGACAAATCTCATAAATAAACGCCCCCAATCAGACCAAGGCCAATAATTGCTAAAGGCGATCAAAATAAATTGCTGTAAACGAAAATATCCTCATTGTCCTGAGTCCAATTGAGTCCGCCTTAATAACATTCCCGCAATGGGACAAAGCCAAACATACAGCTATACAACGACGAGGACGAGGACGAGGACGATGACGTTGACGGCGACGACGACGACGATAGACATTCATATTTCGCAATCGATAAATTTTTATCATATTTTCGATTCTGGAGTAATTTCCCCCAGAAAATGGTAAAAGCTATTAAATCCTACATCCTCAGGCGATTGGATTGGTCAGATGGTCAGATCTCTTTCAATTTGTCATTGTGTCCATTATGGACTCGCTCCGCGGCCATAAGTTCAACAACGTGAAACGAAATTAAAAGTCACAACGGAAAGTGAACACCAACCACCCCAATCCGAGAATAATCACAGAAAATTAATTTTCCTTCTTTTGAGTCCGAGTGCGGCCCACAATCAGTTTAAGTGAAATGGATTGCACACCCCCAGGCCCCAAGCCAAACTTACTTTGGGGCATTTTGATGTCGAAGTGTAATCTCGTTAGAGTTATTAATAAAATCCACTCCAATGACCGGACGGCTGGTGACTGGAAATGTCACCAAATCTGTAGCGGGAGCAGACTTGTCGCCTTGGAAATTATTCTGTCCCATTTGGTGCGACCATCGTTATCATTGTCATTATTGCGCTGTTGACGTGGTGCGTGTGCGTGGGTGTATTCGGGCGCGCATTTGCATAACTTTTGGTAGAGTGTGAGGCTGCTATCTAGAGAAATCCTAATCAGATTGTCCTTCCAACGTTGACACCAGCGATTGCATCGCGCAGAGTCCATCATGTCATTCAAGCCAGACACTGGCACAGATCATAAAATCGTTACACCACATTGCTCCTGTGTCGACGCAACGCAACGATGGGGACGCACTAATGGCAGATGTTTGATGGTTGTGAGCTGTGTTGGTGTATGGTGGTGGAATTTGTGGCCTTTATTCTGGTTCTTGTGCCCGTGCTAGCAATTTCCATATAAATTTGATGTCATCTATCCTCCTAGACGGCCATCAAAGGATCTCGGCCGATTGGTCCGTCATCTCATCCGTGGCCAGAACATGTCTGCTTGTTGGTTTTTTTTCCTTGCGTGTGTGTGCTGTTTGTTTGTCGTCCTTCTGGTATAGTGGGAACTTTTCTAGTTTATCGCTGAAATTTATTACGGGAGTTGCTTTTTTTTTGTTTGTACGGCTGGTGGCCCATCCTGTGGAGAAAACGACGACGACAATTGCCGAGTGGAAGAGATTCCGTTTAATTGTCGGAACATTTGTTAGGAGGACACAATACTCTGCCCACTTTGGGTAGCCTGGCTGAAGGACAGTTTAATCCTGGAGTTTATTTTTATGGGAGTCTATAAAGTTTCGAGATTTGTTGGTAAGGAATTTCGTTGATTTTTTTTTTTGCCTGAAAAACTCACCTATAGGCATTGGCTAAATGACGCCACTCACTCACACTGTTGGTTTTCGAGAAATATTTGGTCAGGCCGAATGGCTTGGTATCATGCGCGCCTATTTTTACGTCTGTGCTATACAAAAGTTTACACATTTGTTTGGTTTTTGTTTCTATCTTTCGTTGATCCTCTCTAGAGATACTATCCTTTTTAGGTTGGTATATCTGGTATGGATTTATGTTAACAATATAAGACTAGCGGTCCGTGGGGGTATCGGGCTAGATTTTTTCTGGGATTAGGTTCTGGATTTACGAATGTTAAGAATATCTATATGACGAAAGTCAGCATTTAAGCTTCAGCGAGCAAGTGTTTTTATTTAAAGCTATCAATTCAGTAGTAACGCTTTGTCTTTGACGGTTAATAAGATGTTTATTTGTTGAAAAGCAGCGACTTAAGGGAGAACTGTAATAGGACTGCATGGGAGAAACCGAGCTCAAGTCAACGAGTGATTATATTCAAATAGCAAATAGCGGCCATCGGACCATAATCTATATCTTCTATCTATCTATCTGTCTATCCTATATATATATATATAATTCTTCTGTACGTGTTTGTAACCGAACTCCTCCTAAACGGCTGGACCGATTTTAATGAAATTTTGTGTGTGTGTTTGAATGGGTCTAAGGATGGTTTTGAATAGTAACCACTCAACAATAAATAAAAAAATTAAAAAGCAAAAAGTTCATGGATAAAATTCCAAACAATAAACACTCAACAAAAAAAAAATTTAAAAAGCAAGAAGCTCATAAATTTCTCGACGCCCGTGGGAGCTAAAGTTGTAAAATTGTAGACATTGATGTGCATTGTCCAAACAAACAACAGACAGAAAATCAAAAAGTACATACGAGTAAAACAACGTTTGCTGGGTCCGCTAGTATATGTAGATATAAAAATCAATTGGTGTGCGTTAGTCTCGCATAAACTCGAGAACTTCGCCTTGAATCAGAAGTGGTTTAGCAAAAAAGGAAATTCGGAAAACCCCAAAAGGCGGAAGTTCAGAAAAATCTAAATTTCCATTTTGTATAAGAGTATATACCACCAATGATCGCAAAATACGAAAACCACCGAACTTATTCACTTCAAGGCCAACGGATTTCGCCTGTTCTTCAATCGTCGTGAACGCTTCTATCACGGCACGCTGGGAACGACCGATGGAATTAATATCGTCTTCACACCCCAGCATCTGAACGTACCTGTTGAATATGGTGCCTCTCGTGTTGACACCTGCCCTGTGCACTATCTGCTCCAGTACGAGATTGAAGAAGTCGCATGATAGCGCGTCTCCTTGCCGAAATCAGGTGCATGTTTGAAATAGTTTGGAGGAGCTACTTCCAAACAGCACGTTTTCAACGCGTGTTTTCCAGCATAAAGCCGGAGCCTTTGCGAGCTCTTCCGTTGACTTCGAACCTTTTTTATCTGGTAAAAAGACAGTGGCTTCTGCTCGATAGTGTTCTGATAGTTCCATACGAGTTTTGAAGTTGAATTTGTGAATCAGGATCTTTTAATAATGCTTCCTGATGTTAGATCTTTTGAGATTTCGTATTAAGTCTTCTCTGGCTCATAGGGGTAGTTCCATTGCATAGACTTCAATTTGGAAGATCATTGTTATGTTTCCAAGGCGAACTGAGACATTTCAGTTTGGCCCACGGATCCCTGCCCAAACAGTATAGACGGTGACCTATTTGATCACATAGTTTGAATTTTTGGACGAGGTGAATATAGGGTTGGCTGCTTCACTCTTCTCAAATCTGGAGTTTCTCAAAAGCTACAGTTGGGTAGGAGCGCATATGACACCTGCGATACCAATGCACTATATTTTTTGAGGCCCTACGAACTAAGTCTCGATTAGAACTAACTCCCACTAGCCAAACGAATTAAGTCCCAAATATGCAGTGGGATTTAGTTCATATATTTGGGAGTTCATGGTTCATTATGAACAAATTCCCAATGAATTAAGTCCCAATTTGAGAAAAGTGGGAGATCAAATGGGAGATCACTTTCCGTAGGCACAGTGGTATATGTATATGCAGCCCCTTGCTTGGGGTCACTGGTTTGCTTTGGAGTTTGGGTTAGTTCATATGAACTTAATACCAAATTGTCTAGGACTTAGTTCGTTTTGGCTAATGGGAGTTAGTTCCAGTTGGGACTTAGTTCGTAGGGCCATTTTTTGAAGCATATACTAGCGAAAAATAAAAAAGATCTGTGGTGATGACGGTCACTATCGTCATCGTAATTCAGTAAATCAATTTGCCCATGAGACAGCAGTTACTTTTTATATGGAAACGCACAACAACCTCGCTTCAAATAAAACATTCGTTTGGTACTGACATAATTTAAATAATCTAGTTGAACCTTGATTCCTAATAAGGCCATTCCAAATCAACACATCATACTGTATTATAAAGCCAGCTATTTTCTCATGTAATTTAGTTGAAAATAATCTACAATTTGGACCATACCTATAGAAAAAGTTCCACAAAAATTCCAAGCACGTTTGAATTTTTCTTCAATAGAGCAGGAAATTACTTGACCGGAAGCTCAAGAATAAAATATGAAATCAAGAATTTAAAGGTAAATGACAGTGCCCAGTTCTATATTCGCAATCAAAGTTATTCACCGATCACACCTTGGACACAAAACACACAAGGACTCTGTTTCGATTTTCTTCTTCCTTCCTGTGTTATTACTCATCATCACCACCATCGCACCATCATTCGAGAGAAAATGTGTTGGGAAATTCGAAATTCCCAAATCCATATACGGAAGGATAATTTGGCTCCTTTTATTACACCCGAATAAACATGTAGTATATCCTTTAATCCAGTTAGCCTCGTTGTCCCATGTGCTCGCTCTACACCCGCCCCTGGCGTCGGGGTAAATTTTCTCAATTTTATACAAATAAAATGTAACCCTTATTTTTTTTTTGTTGTTCTCCCAGTTAAGAACGTACTGGGATCTGGCGTCCGTAAATCCCTCTCCTCAGGCGCACCACGGATGACCTGTCCACATGTGTTAGGCCAAAAACAGTTTGGCTTTGGATAAAACTCAACACACAGCTCCTTTTTCATATATTCAAAGTGAATCATTCACCCGATTTAATGGTGTCAGTGGAGGATGGTCCATGGTGACGGGGTAAGGATTTATCCCACATTCTTACGCCCAAAAGATATGGTTAGCAAATTGAGGATTTTATTTTTTACAGCCACACATATGTGCATATTGTTTCAGTTAAAAATCTGTGGCCTGTGCTGCCACAAAAGTCCATTTGAATGGAGGATCGCCTGCGGCTGGGTTAAAAAAAAAATAAACTTAAATCTCAAACCCACAGCATTGGGTATATATGTGTGTGTGTGTGTGGATCGAGAGTAAAGCCGATTTGGGGACTTAACGTCATGGAGTTTTCGGTCATTTTATGGATTTATAAAGTGCCAAAAAAGACGCCATATGCAAATTCGAAAATCCGATAACAACTGGGACACATTTGATGTTGTTGTCGTTTGGGGTATCTACTGTTTTTTTTTTGCAAATGTCCAGGCGACACGACCCGACCCTGTGTAGAGTGTGAAACGTTTCCAAAGAAATATGGCGAATTGGTCAATCTATTGGGATGCTAAGCTGAAATTTATTGCATTCTCTGCTGATGGGGTTTTATATTTTGGGCAAAAGTTTTAGGGTCAGCTTGCCTTTTGTTTTGGGTTAATTTTGGTGGATAAAATAAATTTGTAAGTGAATTATGGTGACGGTGTTGGTTGGTGGCCAAGTAAACTTTCAACCGTTACCGTAGCAAAATAGTGGCAAATTCGTTAGATTGATTTAAGGATAAAGTTATGGGAAATGATGTCCTGGGATTGAATTTTGTATATATGTGCAGTCGGTATAAATGATTTCAGATCGATTTTTAATGTGGTGGCATGTGGATGGGGTGTAAATTAAGATCCATATTTTGAAAATGAACAAGCCAGAACTGATTCAGAAGTTATAGTCAATAGTATTTATTGTACATCAGATTCAAAATTGCTTTTACCTCAGAGAATGCACCATCACCATCAATCTGGTGCAATCATGACTGTCGAAACGACAACCGAAATCGAAAATGGAATTACCGATGCGAGGCACAGATTTACCACTCATTTCTAGGGCAAACATCGACTCTCCATTTTATTGTTGCGGCTAGATTTAGAGCACCTCGACTGCTTTCAACGATGCTGAAAAGTACGCCTTAGTACATCAGAATCGATGGATGCTGGTCTGAAAGGCCCTTTATGAATATTGGAACTCCTATATTCCTTACCCAGTCTAGTAGAACCCATATAGAACCCACATCCACTGACTGCAAAAAACCCTAACTCAACTCTTGAAAATAATTCTAAAACGGATAATGTTAGAAAGGAATTAAAAAGACACTTCAAAGAATAATTTTTCCAGACCTGAACTTGCGGTGGGTCTTACTGCGTCCTCGCTAAAGCTACGATTACACGGCCATTTTTTCGCGTCATTTAAATGGCGCATAGACGTAAAAATCGCGTCACAAAGCCGTCATTTTAGTGTCGTTCTGTGTGATCTCCATTTTTGGGATAACATATTCGGCGTCATTTAAATGACTAGGAAAATGGCGGACCAAATGACATGCATTTTGTGCCATTAAAACGACGGAAGAAATAGCCTTGTGATCGTTCATTAATGACGCCTAGGACAAATGACTAAACTTTTTGGCTGTTGCGTCATTTAAATGGCAGCCTCAAAAAAATGACAACGCACGAAATGCATGCCATTTTTTACGCAAATTTGTCTCGTGGCGAAAGGATGTGTAAATAATTAATAAACTGGTTTCTATTTTTTTTTGTTGTGGTTGTGTTGTTCGGTACCTATTGAGAGAAATGGAATACGACGCGTCGCACAGTGGGGCACTTTGTATGGGAGAGCGGAAAAATATCTATAAAATCTGATCAGTGGCCGCAGCGTGATTATCAGTCGTTCTTCCGCTGAAACGCTCTCTTGCATATTTGTGTTCTGTTTTTCGATGTGTGGCTTCACCTACCTCAACAAATAATCGAATTGATTGGCTGACATACGAAGGACATTGCGATATAGTTCAGGTTATTCTTCGTGCAATTCGAGTAGTAATCCAGCACAAAATCCACTCTTCTCGCGACCGACGGCTCAACCATTTCTTTTGCCAAATACTCTGCTTTCGTGGCGTTGGCTCGTAATTAAGATACGCCGTCTCCGCAATTTTCACCATCATCGCATAATTTATTTTTGACATTTTTTTTTTATTTATTACAATAATTTTTTTTCTTTTCACTGCTATTTAATTTAATTAAAAAAGTCGCACGTATGTGTCTTCGCCGAGAGAAAAACACTAAATGACAGTAGCTATATTTTTCTCATTTGTCATTAACGTCTGATCGCAAAATAGATAAATGACGCGAAATCGAAATATGTAATAGGAAAGGTGACATTTGTCATTTTCATGAGGCATGTTATTACCATGATCGTCATTTTTTCGCTCGTCATTTAATAGCATCCCAACGGAAAATTCTAATTGACTCGCAGTGTCCGTCATTTGATTTTGGGACAAAAATGACGATCATTTCGTGTGATCGTCATTTTTTCGCAAATGACCAATGACGAATCGAGCTTGAATGTTCACATTTGTTCCTGACGTCACAGCGTCATTTAAATGACTCGAAAAAATCCGTGTAATCGTACCTTAAGGGCCTTCATTGACGATTTGATTTCTCACGCAGATAGATTAAATGTTTGCTCCCGAATGTTTGTAAGAAATCAGTCTCTTTCTTGCTGTCTCTCAAAAGAAAAAAATGTAAAATATACTTAACTTATGTATTGGCCTTCTTACGGGACATTTTCCTTCTGCTAAGCATCTTAGTGAGCTAGGCTTAAGTGACACTACAGTCTGCGATGCTTTTCTTTGTAGGGTTCAAATGGCAGATCTTTGGTGTTTTCTGGTGGATTTGCTTTGATAGTGCAAAGGATAAATTTGTGTCTAAGTGCTCCAGTAGAGTCTTTCTTAGCTCGACAAAAAAAATGTAATTAAAAAATACCTAAATAAATACATGCTTGTTGAAGACTGCAGGATGACATTGGGCGGCCCGGTCTTATCATCGGTTAAATATCACTCATTGGTTTTATGTTTCACTTCGATTTTTATCCTTAAAATCTACCTGCCTCGTGAGTTGTGCTCTCAAAACGGCACTTAAGCTCTAACTTCAAGAAGCCCAAAACCAGAAAAAAAAAACAACCAACGCAACGCCTTAATGCACTTCCAAGTGTACGAAGTCTATGCAGAGGACCTTAGTGAAAAACTCTTAATTATGTATTCACCTACCATTGACGCTTACTATACCATTGGACCCAGAGCTCGTTGTATTATGACGAATACGTTTACCGCAAAAAGGTGACAGAAGAGGCGCACAAGTATCGACCCAAGAAAAGGAAGAAGAGAAGAAGATTCTGCGTAGAAAAAGGGACTCCTAACTCGAAGGACGAAATGTGTGCTCTACAAAATCCTTATCCTGCCAGTTCTGCTTTATGGCGCCGAGTGCTGGACGATAAACGAGAAGTGAGAGCTGATACTGGGCTCCTTCGAAAGAAAAATACTTCGGCGGATTTTTGGTCCTGTGTGCAAGGAGGGCGAATGGAGGAGAAGATACAACCGCGAACTCTAAGAGATGTACTAAGATGTGGATGTAGTTCAAAGAGCCAAAACACGTCGACTACATTGGCTCGGTCACATCGAGCGAATGGACAACAATGCTCCCGCTAAGAGGATCTTCGAATCCCAGCTCCCAAGTTCGAGAAGAAAAGGATGGAAGGCTGCAGTGTCTCAGGAAAGAGACTCTTCACGGGTCGGGAGCCCGTAAAGTAAGTAAGTATATACCTACCAAATCAAGGCGCTGTCATGTGACTCCCTTAATCTCGTTTCATTGTGACTTCCAATTTTCATTTGCAGTATTTGCTATGGCCTCGCATGTTAATCCTAGAACAACATGTCACTGCTGATGCTAGCAACAGCAACTTCGAGGTTATGTTGAGGACTACATATCTATCCAATACCCAATACCCAATCCAGATATGGGTTCAAAACGCCTGACTCCATGGAACCTTTATATCGAGCTATAGCCTTGCTTTATATCGGCATGTGATGGCTAATGAGTAAAAAGCAGGCGTTGATATTGGTTTCATTCGAGAGAAAAATTCTTCAATAAATTTGAGGTCCTGCATGCGTCTGTATTGCTATATAAAACCGGGAACTATTTGAGTGCGGATGTAGTACACAAAACCAAAAGAAGGTCAGATATATATTTTTTGGCAATTACTTCTGCGTCCCGTTCAACTTTGCCGATGACCTTAAAACCAAGATACCATCTTGGCAGTGTGACATTTCAAGAACAAATCGATCCTTTGATTCATAATCGACACATGCCTCAACAACAAGACACGCACTAATGCCCTTACGAGTCCCTAATTAAGAATACAAAAAGCCGATTGTAATGCGGTCCCGTGTAACAATGTCTCCATGACAAACGGTCCCATCTCAAAGGCCACAGTCATGATTAAAATTATCCATTGCACAATCAATTTTCACGCAAAGACGCACCAAAAGACTTAATCCATTCTTCTTTGGTTCCGCACAGTTTAGCTCGAAATTTGTTCACGAAATGTCACTTGGAGAATGGCAAAGAGAAAATTTTAGAAAACACATTTCACCAGCGTGTGTTGCCCAAATCACCATGTCAAATCGGTATCAGCTAGGACGTCATGTGTTCGATTATCACCAGAAGAGACAACTCAACTTAAGGACAGACACAACACGCAAAAATGTATATACGAACCGCACCACAGGGCACACGTTTCGAAAATTTTTCACTTCCACCAGACACATTATATTTACATGCAATTTAAAGGATCACTTAGGATGGTGATAGCCTTACAAAATGTCGATCACACTGCCGATGCTGATACCAACTATACTCCGAACAGCAGTCGTGCACGGCAGGACATCTTTGGTTTTTACACGAAACGAGGACAGTTTGGTTTTTTTTTTTATTGGTTTCCGTGTATACCTTCTTTGGGGTGATTATAAATCACTCCAAGGATTCACCTAACAAAAAAACAAGAGAAACATCTCAATTGAATCCTAGAGAATAATCAGAAAGACTTGGAAACTGCAAGGCTTGTATAGGGCTCTAAAAAGAAATAACGTACGCACTTTGCTGGAGAAACCTCATAATGTGGTATTTAGTGCCTACCATTTAAGGAAGGGTGCACAGCAGTTGGTATGTGTGCATAGAGTAGTGCATTCGTATATCCTTTGCTTCTTAGAATTGTGGTCAACTAGCACTTGGATTCAATTTTAATAGGATTTTTTCCAGTGAACTTATGAGAGGACCTAACTAGGATATGTGTTCATGCAGCAAGGATGTGGTTGGGCACTTGTTCCGTATATAATAATTATAGCCATTTAAAGTCTTGGATAACACATAAATTTGTCATCGACGGGAGTGTCACCTTTCAGTCATTACAGTGCGAGTATACCAAAAATACAAGGCTTGTTCATAATTAGGTAAGTCCATCCTCTGGATGGATGGCGTAAATTTTGACACTTGATGCGTAAACATAGAGTTCTTGGTTGAAAACCAAATTCGTTTGTTTGTTGGGACATGTAATATGAGGATGGACGTTTTTTGTTTTTGTGTTTGAAAATGTTTGGATGATGTAAAAATGAAATTAATCTTTCCCACGAATTCTATACCATGGCGCTTATAGGTCGATGTCAAGGTTTCAAAATTCGAAAATATTTAAAGATTTGTTTCGACACCCGGAAGGATGTTACTTAGTGAGATATATATAGCGAAGGACGTAGAACAAGAGGTATTTTTTTATTTTCTATCTTAATCGGTTTAGCTGTGGTGCCTTATAAGTATAGGTAGGTTCGTAGCAAGAGATGAAAACTAGCCAGTAAGTTCTTGTGAAATGTGCAATCTCGTGAGAATTTCCCCAAATAGGACTTGGGGACCAGTTATGGATTTTTTTACAGAATGAAAAACAGAAACGTCTTACCAAGTGTTTTTTTTTATTGTCAGAATTCAACTAAAAAATGTTCAACTATTCAATAGGTAATAATAATTTAAAAGGGGTCTGATGATTATTGGTCTGGTGGTTTAATTCCAAATAGCTATAATTCCGGTGGTTGGGTGTGTATGAATCGGGTAGGCGCTGACTGGCATCAACTTGGCGGTGCCCAGCTGTTGTAACTTTTTCATACACATCAATTGTGCTTATTTTACCTCCGCGTGGTAACCACCGGGTACTGGCCTCGCCCTTCCGGGCTTGGCTTGCTAAACTTATAAGCGCGAGTGTTGAACACGAAGAAAATAGCAACACTATAATGCTCTGTCGGAAAGACTGACTGAACGAGTCTCAGAAGTCTTACATGAGCTCCTCAGAAAGAGGACGTACGGCGGATGAATTCACGCGATTGAATCAACGGTGACGTCAACAGTCGGCATGACAGATACCTTAATGGGCTACTTCGACGTATTTGGAGCTGAGGCCATTAAGGATTTTTTTTTTCAATACTAGTCAGGGTGTTGAAATAGAGATGGTGGCGGAAGAGCCCTTAATGGGTCAACGGCAGCACTCAAATCCCCGAAGCGGGTTACTGACTCCGGAATATCCGGCCCCTTTCGTCCAAGGGGTCACAGAAAGGGCCTGGCCCTCCAGGTTGGGGGTTGTGCGTGGGGTTAACTACCCAACCACGGAAAAACAATATGGTTACGAAGCAACCAAGAGCCTCGGATAAGGACGGATTCACTGTTGACGACCCTGCAAAACGAAATATGGACAATGACGTTCGGATCTGCACGTGGAATGTTCGAACCCTGAACAGACCGCGTGCAGCCGAACAACTAGCGGAGGCCCTAAGCTGCTACAAAGCAGATATCACCGCCATCCAGGAGGTGCGGTGGGATGGGCCGGGCAAAAGAAGGATAAAAAACTGTGACATCTACTACGGTGATTGCTACAGAGAACAGAAGCAGCGTCTATTTGGATGCGGATTCGTTGTAAGCGGCAGACTTAGGCAAGAAGTCTTGAGCTTTCGACACGTTAGTGAACGCCTTACAACTATCCGCATCAAGGCTAAATTCGCCAACATCAGCCTGATATGCGCTCACGCCCCTACCGAAGATAAAGACGATGCTACCAAAGAATGTTTCTACGAGCTCCTCGACAAAACATATGAGCAATGTCCTAAGTATGACGTTAAAATCATCTTGGGTGATTTTAACGCCAAAATAGGAAAGGAGGACATCTTTGGTAGTACAATCGGGAAGTACAGCCTACACGACAACACGTCTGGAAACGGACTTAGGCTAATAGACTTTGCTGCGGGACGTAATGTTACTATAGCTAGCACACGGTTTCCTCACCTCAATATTCACAAAGGAACATGGCGGTCACCAGACCATCAAACGGTCAATCAAATTGACCATGTTGCGATCGACGCAAGGCACTCCTCCAGTATTCTAGATGTTCGAACCTTCCGAGCGGCCAACATAGACTCGGATCACTACCTTGTTGTAGCCAAGGTACGTATGCGGATATCCCAGACACCACAACAACGAGGAAATACTGTGAGGAGATTCAACGTTGAACGGCTACAAACGCAACAAACCGCCAGAACTTTTGCCGATCGCGTCTCCCTCAACCTCTCGAGAAGTCCTTTGCAGCCTTCATCAAGTGCTGAAGACCAGTGGCATCGATGCCAAGAAGCCGTCAGAAAAGCCGCAACTGATGTGCTCGGTTTCACCCGACCACCACCACGAAACCCTTGGTTTGATGAAGAGTGCCGGCAAGCACATGCAGCGAAGCAACTGGCCTACAAAGCGGCGCTGCAGAGAAGGACGAGAGCAGCTCGGGAGCTCTACGAGCAAAAAGGGAGGGAAGAACATCGGCTTCTCCGGAGGAAAAAGAAAGAGCATGAGAAGCGCGCGATTGAGGAAATAGAGAGGAGTTACTCCAGGAACAATGTTCGGAAAGTTTTACCAAAAGGTAAAAAGACCCGAACAGAGACCTGTAGAGACGAACAAGGAAACCTTGTAGTGGAGTCACAGTCGGTGCTGAGGACATGGAAAAACCATTTCTGCAGACTGTTAAACGGCGAAGACGACACAAATTCCGCTGTCAGGCAGAATGAACCATTCAACCTGGGCGATGAAAGCCAAGACTTCCGTTCACCTGACCAAAATGAGGTAAGGATAGCAATATCCAAACTGAAGTCAAACAAAGCTGCAGGACCGGACGGTTTATCTGCCGAGCTTTTTAAGCCAGCGGGAGATGACTTGGTAGAGAGCATACACCAATTCGTTTCTAAGATTTGGTCAGAGGAAAGTATGCCTGATGAATGGATCCTCAGCATTGTTTGCCCGATCCATAAGAAAGGAGACCCTCTAAACTGCACCAACTATAGAGGCATCAGTCTCCTTAACATCGCTTACAAGATCCTGTCTGCCGTACTATGTGAACGCCTGAAACCAATTGTCAACGAACTGATTGGACCCTATCAGTGCGGTTTTAGCCCCGGTAAGTCCACAACCGACCAAATATTCACACTACGGCAGATACTGGAGAAAACCCAAGAAGTCCAACTCGATACTCACCATCTATTTATCGATTTTAAAGCCGCATATGACAGCATTTATAGAGACGAGCTATACATGTCTAGTCTAGTTTTGGCATCCCTGCCAAACTTGTCAGATTGTGCAGAATGACGATGGAGAACTCTCGCTGCTCCGTAAAGGTCGGAAACACTCTCACCGAGACCTTTGATGTCAAAAAAGAATTTAGATAAGGTGATGCGCTGTCATGTGACTTTTTCAACATCATTCTTGAGAAAATTGTGCGAAACTCGCAAGTCAACACCAGGGGCACAATTTTCCAAAAGTCTGTGCAACTACTTGCATACGCTGACGACATCGACATCATTGGCAGAACACAGCGAGCTGTCACTGGTGCGTTTGCAGGTATTAGCACAGAAGCGGCAAAAATGGGTTTAGTGGTGAATGAGGGCAAAACAAAATATATGCTGTCAACAAGAAGGGACACACAACATCGACGAATCGGACAGAACGTCACGATAGACAGCTATAACTTTGTGGTAGTTCGGGACTTTGTCTACCTCGGCTCCGCTATTAACTCTGAAAATGACATCACAGCAGAAATCAAGGGAAGAATTACACTTGCCAACCGCTGTTACTTTGGCCTAAGAAGGCAATTGATTAGTAAGGCCTTGTCGAGACATCAAGGAGACTCTATATAAGACCCTCATCATCCCAGTCCTGCTTTATGGCGCAGAATCATGGACGTTATCAAAGGCGGATGAAGATCTCCTCGCTTCGAACGCAAAATTCTTCGAGTGATTTTCGGTCCCGTTTGCGTTGACGGGCTTTGGAGGAGGAGATTTAACAGCGAACTCTACGAGCTGTACAGCGACATAGACCTGGTCAGAAAAGTGCGTATCAGTCGACTAAGATGGCTAGGACATGTAGAGCGAATGGACACCAACGCTCCGGCCCGAAGAGTCTTCGATTCCAACCCGGAGGGACAACGCAGTAGAGGAAGACCTCGCCTTAGGTGGCGCGCACAAGTGGAAGGGGACCTCAACCAACTTGGAGTGCGCAACTGGAGGCGGTTAGCCAAAGATCGGGCTAACTGGAGAGGCATGTTGGTTGAGGCCCAGGTCCACCCCGGACTGTAGCGCCATCTAAGTAAGTAAGTAAGCTATAATTCCTAACGAAGTGATAAATACGAGTTGTTATTGTCATTCTCTTAACAAAATTTTACAATAGTTTTATAGTTCTTCATTAGAAATTGTCAGGAAAAACATAACTTAGGGGAGAATCGTTATTACTCCTCGCTCTTGCCCACATTTCAGTATCAGTGTGATGTACCTATTAATTCTGTGATATCCTTGATAGTCGGGGTCATTTTTAAGTTGTTTATACAAATCTACATATAAGAGCACATAATATAATTCTGCAGGACCTCACTGTAAGTCTAGACGCTGTTATAAATAATTATGTAACTCACTCACTAGGAAATTGAGCGGAAATCTGTGAGAGATCGGATCGTCTTCCGATCTTGGAGAGCCGCCGCGAAGTATCGAATATCGATGTGCTACAGAATTTATGGGAACTAATTTTTAGAGAGATGTTCTCTATTATAGGCGCATTCAAGAATTTAGTCATCGTAAGTCGACTTGAATTGTCTGTATTCAAATTTACCTGAACGCGAAATTTACCTTTGTCGCTATGTCACTTACTGACAATGTCACTTACTGACAATTGTTCTCCTGGGTTCCGAGTTTCTGATTGGCGCTCTACACGTCAGGGCAATTGAAATGTCAAACTGTGTTCTCTCATGCTCTACGATCCTCTCGGATAACGCATTAGAAATGTCAAAACTGAGTTCTCCAGACACATGTTGACACAAATAGAGGTGGTGCTAAGTAAGTACCTAAGTAGGTACCTAAGTCGAAAAATTCTTGACTTGATTTGTCGGTGTTACGGACATAGACGTCAACTGAAAAAACTGTTCACGTGACCGGCCTAGCCCAATGAAAACTAAGCAACAAGAATATATAGAGCTGACAGACTTCCTAAGCTAGATTCTTGAACGCTCTCATACATAATGTCGACAATACATTTGTAATACCCAGGTAAGCTCGTGGCGTGGGGTAAATTGTCTGAAGAAATACCAAAGCTTGGTATTTCGATGAGAAATATTACTTGCTTACTTACTTACTTAGATGGCGCTACAGTCCGGGGTGGACCTGGGCCTCAACCAACACGCCTCTCCAGTTAGCACGATCTTTGGCTAACCGCCTCCAGTTGCGCACTCCAAGATGGTTGAGGTCCCTTTCCACTTGTGCGCGCCACCTAAGGCGAGGTCTTCCTCTACTGCGTTGTCCCTCCGGGTTGGAATCGAAGACTCTTCGGGCCGGAGCGTTGGTGTCCATTCGCTCTACATGTCCTAGCCATCTTAGTCGACTGATACGTACTTTTCTGACCAGGTCGATGTCGCTGTACAGCTCGTAGAGTTCGCTGTTAAATCTCCTCCTCCAAAGCCCGTCAACGCAAATGGGACCGAAAATCACTCGAAGAATTTTGCGTTCGAAGCGACCAAGGAGATCTTCATCCGCCTTTGATAACGTCCATGATTCTGCACCATAAAGCAGGACTGGGATGATGAGGGTCTTATATAGAGTCTCCTTGATGTCTCGACAAGGCCTTACTAATCAATTGCCTTCTTAGGCCAAAGTAACAGCGGTTGGCAAGTGTAATTCTTCCCTTGATTTCTGCTGTGATGTCATTTTCAGAGTTAATAGCGGAGCCGAGGTAGACAAAGTCCCGAACTACCACAAAGTTATAGCTGTCTATCGTGACGTTCTGTCCGATTCGTCGATGTTGTGTGTCCCTTCTTGTTGACAGCATATATTTTGTTTTACCCTCATTCACCACTAAACCCATTTTTGCCGCTTCTGTGCTAATACCTGCAAACGCACCAGTGACAGCTCGCTGTGTTCTGCCAATGATGTCGATGTCGTCAGCGTATGCAAGTAGTTGCACAGACTTTTGAAAAATTGTGCCCCTGGTGTTGACTTGCGAGTTTCGCACAATTTTCTCAAGAATGATGTTGAAAAAGTCACATGACAGCGCATCACCTTATCTAAATTCTTTTTTGACATCAAAGGTCTCGGTGAGATTGTTTCCGACCTTTACGGAGCAGCGAGAGTTCTCCATCGTCATTCTGCACAAATCGTGAGTATCGAGTTGGACTTCTTGGGGTTTCTCCAGTATCTGCCGTAGTGTGAATATGTGGTCGGTTGTGGACTTACCGGGCCTAAAACCGCACTGATAGGGTCCAATCAGTTCGTTGACAATTGGTTTCAGGCGTTCACACAGTACGGCAGACAGGATCTTGTAAGCGATGTTAAGGAGACTGATGCCTCTATAGTTAGTGCAGTTTAGAGGGTCTCCTTTCTTATGGATCGGGCAAACAATGCTGAGGATCCATTCATCAGGCATACTTTCCTCTGACCAAATCTTAGAAACGAGTTGGTGTATGCTCTACCAAGTCATCTCCCGCTGGCTTAAAAAGCTCAGCAGATAAACCGTCCGGTCCTGCAGCTTTGTTTGACTTCAGTTTGGATATTGCTATCCTTACCTCATTTTGTTCAGGTGAACGGAAGTCTTGGCTTTCATCGCCCAGGTTGAATGGTTCATTCTGCCTGACAGCGGAATATGTGCCGTCTCCGCCGTTTAACAGTCTGCAGAAATGGTTTTTCCATCTCCTCAGCACCGACTGTGACTCCACTACAAGGTTTCCTTGTTCGTCTCTACAGGTCTCTGTTCGGGTCTTGTTCCCGTCGTGACACGTTCTTTTTACCTTTCGGTTCAACTTTCCGAACATTGTTCCTGGAGTAACACCTCTCTATTTCCTCAATCGCGCGCTTCTCATGCTCTTTCTTTTTCCTCCGGAGAAGCCGGTGTTCTTCCCTCCCTTTTTGCTCGTAAAGCTCCCGAGCTGCTCTCGTCCTTCTCTGCAGCGCCGCTTTGTAGGCCAGTTGCTTCGCTGCATGTGCTTACCGGCAGTCTTCATCAAACCAAGGGTTTCGCGGTGGTGGTCGGGTAAAACCTAGCACATCAGTTGCGGCTTTTCTGACGGCATCGATGCCACTGGTCTTCAGCACTTGATGAAGGCTGCACAGGACTTCTCGAGACGTTGAGGGAGACGCGATCGGCAAAAGTTCTGGCGGTTTGTTGCGTTAGTAGCCGTTCAACGTTGAATCTCCTCACAGTATTTCCTCGTTGTTGTGGTGTCTGGGATATCCGCATACGTACCTTGGCTATAACAAGGTAGTGATCCTAGTCTATGTTGGCCGCTCGGAAAGTTCTAACACCTAGAATACTGGAGGAGTGCCTTGCGTCGATCGCAACATGGTCAATTTGATTGACGGTTTGTTGATCTGGTGACCGCCGTGTCCCTTTGTGAATGTTGAGGTGAGGAAACCTTGTGCTAGCTATAATAACCTTACGTCCCGCAGCAAAGTCAATTAGCCTAAGTCCGTTTCCAGACGTGGTGTCGCTTTCCGATTGTGTTACCAAAGATGTCCTCCTTTCCTATTTTGGCGTTAAAATCACCTAAGACGATTTTAACGTCGTACTTAGGATATTGCTCATATGTTTTGTCGAGGAGCTCATAGAAACATTCTTTGGTAGCATCGCCTTTATCTTCTGTGGGGGCGTGAGCGCATATCAGGCTGATGTTGGCGAATTTAGCCTTGATGCGGATAGTTGTAAGGCGTTCACTAACGTGTCGAAAGCTCAAGACTTCTTGCCTAAGTCTGCCGCTTACAACAAATCCGCATCCAAATAGACGCTGCTTCTGTTCTCTGTAGCAAACACCGTAATAGATGTCACAGGTTTTCATCCTTCTTTTGCCAGGCCCATCCCACCGCACCTCCTGGATGGCGGTGATATCTGCATTGTAGGAGTCTAGGGCCTCCGCTAATTGTTCGGCTGCACGCGGTCTGTTCAGGGTTCGAACATTCCACGTGCAGATCCGAAAGTCATTGTCCATCCGTATCCGAGGCTTTTGGTTGCTTCGTAACAATTATTTTTTTCCGTGGTTGGGTAGTTAGCCCCACGCACAACCCCTAACCTGGAGGGCCAGGCCCTAAAATGACCCTAGGACAGCGGGTCGGATACTCCGTTTTCAGTAACTCACTTCGGGGATATAAGTGCTGCCGTTGGCCCATAAAGGGTTCATCCGCCACCATCTCTATTTCAGCACCCTGACTAGTGCTGAAAATCCTTACAGACTTTTGCTCCAAATATGTCAGAGTAGCTCACGCAAGGTATCTGCCATCTCGACTGTTGACAACACCGTTGATTCAATCTTGTGGATTCATCCGCTGTATGTCCTCTTTCTGAGGGGCTCATGTAAGACCTCTGAGACTCATTCAGTCAGTCATTCCGACAGAGCATTATAGTGTTGCTATTTTCTTCGTGTTCAACACTCGCGCTTATAAGTTTAGCAAGTCAGGCCCAGGTGGGCGAGACCAGTACCCGGTGGTTACCACGCGGAGGTAAAATAAGCACAATTGATGTGTATGAAAAAGTTGCAACAGCTGGGCACCGCCAAGTTGATGCCAATCAGCGCCTACCCGATTCATACACACCCAACCACCACGATGAGAAATATAGAAACTTATAACAATTCCTTTGGGTAACAGAAGGCAAGATCGGACTGTGTCAAATCGTAACATTGGGATAACCGTCCGACCAAGTCGAAGCGTAGTATGTAGTTGAAAAAATGTCGAACCACTTCAGAGGTAGATAACGAAAATGTCAGACCACATCAAGACGTAATAGCTGGGAAAAAGTTAGACCACGTCCAAACATAGTCGCTTGAAAATCGTCAGATCATGTCTGATCGTTGGCCCACGCAAAAACGTAGTATCGCATCATAATAATAATAAACAATTTTGGCAAGACTTTTAATACAAACGCTATGATGTGTTATTATGATCGACGAATGAATTAATGTGTAGGTGAAGGGAACAAACGTTTTGGCAGCGTTTCTGCAAAAGGCAAACCAACAAAATTTATCGACAACAAATTGAGCTTCATGTCTTGTGCAAACGGCGACCAGTTTGCAAACCAGAGGTAGAAACAACTCAGTAGAGAAAGACCTCGCCCTAGGTGGAAAGGTACCTCAACCAACTTGGAGTGCGCAACTGAAGGCAGTTATAGCTAAAGACCGAGCTCACATCGAATCTACAACCGTTGGTGCACTGAAGACAAGTCGCTGGCCTTTGCTTGTTCTATAGGTACTTCCATTATAGAAGTTCGGAGGAACTCAAAGACATTACCCCTCGAAATGCAACTTTTGGGCGCCCCACAAGACAGGCAACTAATGCTCATGACCATACAGTACACTTGACAACCGCGAGGACATCAATTTTCCAAAACTCCTTCTGTTACAGGACAAGCAAACTTTGGAACTCGCTTCCTGGGGATATATTTCCAGAAAACTACAATTTGCAGCAATTTAAGTACAGAACTAACATACATCTGCAAGCATCTCGAGGCACTGTTGAAGCGTCACCTAAGACCTAAGTAAGTAAGTAAGTCGGCGCAGTGGCTCAGCGGTTAGTGTGCTGGACTACTGTGCAAGGGGTCTCAGGTTCGATCCCCGGAAAAACGCAAATTACATCCTAAGGCTTTTTCCACTGAGCCATCTCTCGCGAACGTTCGACAAACATCCCAGAGTATAAATGACATGGAAAAGCTTCTCAATTCGGCCGTTCGGACTCGGTATATAACTGTAGGTCTTTTCCATAAAATATAAAAACTCACACAAACGAATGGTTGAGAGAAGCTGGGCCTAGGGTGCCTATAATACCTGCGCCTGCGCCATCTATTTATTCATTTATTTATGTAAGTAACGACTCGGATTTTGGTGGTTTCTGGACGAGAAACTTATTCTTGTTAAAGTTCTTCAAAGATTCAGCAACCATGCAATTTTGTTGTCTCTTCATCACACTTTCATTTTTAGGTGGACAATATGTTTCAACTGGCCAATTCCAGAGGAACTATCACTTAGAATTTTGGGACCAGTAGTTCTTCAATTTAATTAAAAATTTAAAGTTCCACTTCCACCTTCTCCAAAAAGGATTTTTCTTCTTCGAGGAGTTTTCGAAGGTAACATTGATCGTTTCGTAACAACCCAATTTGACAGCTGATTCGAGCTACAAGCTGTCAGCTATCAAATTGGCTGCCAATAAAAAAAGTGTTGCCAGTTTTAATAAAACAAATTTCGTAAAAAACGTACCTATTTTTTGTTTCATAGTGGTAAGTTTAATTACAATGTGCCCAATGTAGGGCGCTTAAGTATTACCTACTCGTATCTTTGACAGGTGGAAAGCTAGGTACTCAGCTGTCAACAACTGAACAGTTTATTTAAATTTTTTTTTTCGTTTTACAATTCCATTAAGTTCCGGCAATTTCTTTGCACTATTTGTGTGAAATGAAGTGACACTCTTATCTGTTTCTACTCAAACTTAAGACACGCCTAACCTTTATTGTGAAACCGGACATTAGTTTGAAAAATATTTTTTTGACTCTGGTCGTTAATGGAAGTGGCGGATTCAAAGGGATTAAAATTTAAGCACTCGGTCACAATGTTACTCAAAGAAAAGTAAATAATGTATAAGCAAATGCGTTTAATGTGAACTGAGTTTCCAAAATTTGTTCAAGAAACTTCAGAACTGCTGAACAGTAACATCACAAAATTAGAACAATCACAGTAGCAGAAGCTGTATTAGATATGTGAATAGGAATCAGGAATTTTGTACCGAAAACTGCTTTTAATCATCTCCACTTAATTAAACAATTAAGTGAAATAAATTTAAAAGCCGTTCACCACCGTTCACTGCATAATACCAACCAGCTTGAGAATTTATTTATTCGTTTTCCCACCTAACATCCAATTGCGCTTTACCTTAGGTCAAGGATATAACAACAAAAGCACTATGTGAAGGGGTTAAAGGAGAGCATAATATGCTCAAGGCACTAGTAACGAGCAGGGAAACGATTCCATTATCACGTACATGAGATCACCTTGTGACACCCAACCCCTTGCATTCGAAACAAATCCGGGACAACTATACACAACACATGAGTACATATATCTGGAAAACGGAAAAGAAAAAGAACCCATTATTCAACGGTATCACACAAAATCCTTCTTTCGCTTGATATACTTTTTTTTTGTTTTGTTTTGGCCGCCCCCAGCTTATGCTTGTTTTGTTTTCTTGTTCTGTACTCTCTACCGCCATACATCCTTTTATAATTCTCTTTTCGCAAAGTACGACTGTCCCCGCACAGATAGAGTAGCAGTAGCAGTAGAGTACCCCCAGCATATTCTGGGACAATGTAGCAATCCTTGTACAGATTGTTAAAGTGGACAACCTAATAATACACGTTGTACGGCTCGACTCATACATAATGCATTTGTAAGCTCCTGCAGGATGGTGGAGGAAACAGGGAACATGCTGATGCTGCTGCTGGTGGTGGATTTTTCCAGGACAATCTCTACTTTCTATTTTTTCTCTGTTCCGGTTGGTGGGGCTACTCCCCCATACCTAGGAACATTGGCAACGACCGACCAACATTAGCCTTGGTTTCGTTTGAAAAACGTCGTTTTTTTGTTGTACATATTCTCAAGTGACTGTATCCTTTGGATAGAACACACATATGCGAAGGTGGTAGGTGTGGGAATGATGATGATGATGATTCCTCTCCTCATGCATCTGCAATTTTCTTTTGTTTTGCCAACTACACAACGACAAGGACGACACGGGGTGACAACTCCAATTTGCATATCTCTGAAAGTGTTAGCCACCGGGTGACAGACATTAAATAATTAAAAGAAAAAAATATTCTCTACACTCGTGCAGAAAGGATCCTAAATGCGAACACAATGAGATATTCATTTCATTTTTATGTAAGAAAAATTCCATGAAAATGTACAACAACAAAAAAAAAAAAAAAACATTAAACAAAAAACGAACCAAAACAAATAGAAACCCTGTCGATATCCTGACGCGCTGTTGCGTTTGCATCTTTTAAGTGATAAGTAATTAATGAGAGGACATCAATAGGAATTGAGTTGTTTCATTCTAACCTTTCACAAGTGACATATTCCGCATTGAATGGAGGAATAGCTGGAGTTGAGTATTTTTCTAAAAGCGGTAAACAGAACACCCACTGCCCAGCAGGAGGTGCTCCCTGATGCTATACATTCGCTCAGGTAGTGTTGTAGGGATTTGGAATTCCTGCTAATCGATTGCTAGGGATAGCATCGCATATACTCGCATACAGACCTGGCTCAATAGGGGTGCTACCAAAAAAATAAAAAGACACTGATTGGCTTATCTAATGTGGAACAAAGTAGGAAATGATTGCTTTCAGCATCAGGATGAATTCACTTTGCTGAAAGGACTCTGTTTGTTTAGCAGGACTTGGGTGGAATTTTTTTTTCAAATTGTTCCATACGTCGTCGGTCGGCAACACCGCACTGATATTGGAATGTCTTCTTGTAGTAGAAGACAGACAGCAATGTGATGGTTGCGAGTTTGGTTATTTTGGCATCTACCGACAAAGAAAACCGGGACAGAATAATAGGTACAGATGGGACACACTCTTTGAAGTATGTTCTGGGAAATCAACATAGAATATGGTTCCTGTGGTTATGCAATTATTTTTTTTTAAAAAGTGTCCTCTGTAGTTCATGGAAATTTCAAGCGGTGTATATGGTCTGGTCAAGATCTGGGAAGTTTTGATGAGGATTTTCAAATACGTTCTAAAAACGATATAAGTAATGACGATAAAATCTATGACGGTTGGCCTCAAATTCCGACATAATATGTTCTTAATTAGCTCGTTAGCTTTTTAGCATAAGTATAAAAAGGTGGACTGGTACTCAAATTAGGGGTAAAGTAAACGAAACATGTAAGAATTGAAGGTTTTTAGCCCGTGTTTAGTCATAAACAATAAAGTCCAACTGAAAACTCAACTAAACTATTTATTATAAATTTCCCAACGTCATTAATATTAATTAACCAAAATCTAGTACTTTCTTGTGTGTTGACAATTTGATTTAAATCCGGCGCCTAAGTGCCAAGGTCCGCCATCTTTTTTGTATTTTTGAAACTTGGGTAAATGAAATATCTTATGTACCTATAAAAGAAAGCAACAATTATATGAATTCATTAGTTGTCGAACAACGAAGCAGTTCTCGAACATCGTCGTTTTTTTATTTTTTAGCGAAATTTTCTGGAAAATACTTCAGAATCAACAGCTTGTATAACGGGTTTGACTCTGTTTAAAGTCAACGACCCGTCAATAAAGCTTTGAGGTACCTAAGCGAAGGTCTTAAACTCTCATAAAGCAGCTAAGTATTATACCGGAAGGACGGTCGGCCGATCCAAATAAGTATGCTACAGTGACTGTAACTTCCCTACCACGGAAAACCATTCGTGTTACAATACGACAGCATGTCTCTGATATGGCTGATCCAAACGTTGACGACCCCAACAAACGAAATAAGGACAACAAACTTCGGATTTGTACGTGGAATGTCCGGACCTTAAACAGGCCGCGTGCAGACGAACAATTATAGTATGGAAACCATGGATATAACCGGCCATTCAGGAAGTGCGATGGGATGGAGAAGGCACAAGAAAGATGAAAAACTCTGACATTTAGTATGGCGAGTGCCACAGAGAGCACAGTCAGCGGTTATTTGGATGCGAAATTGTTATTAGAGAAAGACTTAGGCAAGAAGTCTTGGGCTTTCGCAATGTAAGCGAGCACCTGGTCACAATCCGCATCAGGTCGAAATTTATACACATAACGCTGATTTGTGCTCATGTCCCCCCAGAGAAGAAAGATGACAAAGCCAAGGAAGTATTCTACGAGCTTCTTGAGAAAATGGTATTAGGCAATAACGCCCAAGGAAACAAAACCCTAATCGAAATAAAGGCCAACAATTTGCATAACGCTCAAAAATAAACAAAAGGATGCAAATACAGCCCAAAAAGAATTAGCAATTTGAAAATTATGCCAGGGCATGCTACTGCCCCCTGCAACAACCCCTCGCTTGGGTTCACATACTCCAAATCCAACAGAAGCAGGGGGATTGTGGTGCAGGCAAGTCCCTTAAACTTGCATAGGTATATAAAGACTGCGACTACTAGCTATAGTTCCAGCCACATTATGTGCCGCACTCAAAGATTTCTGTGGGCGTCTCAACAACCTAAAAAACAGACAAAAGATTTAACGTAAGATGCCTGCAATCGAACCTCCAAGGCCTCTCGAGAAGTCCGATGTAGTCACTATACCAAATGCCAAAGACCACTTGCATCGATGACAGAGGAAGCGATCAAAAATGGAGCAACTTATATGCTGTATTTCACCTGACCATACATATAAACAAACTGGACTAAAGGTTAAGGTGGCTTTTATACCAAACGCATAGGAAAGTTTGAAAAAAAGAAACGGACCAAATCGTATGGGCCTAAGCTTCTATCTCCTAAACACCACTGGAAAAGTCCCCGATCAATAAGTACATTAGGGAGCAAATCATTAAAGGTTATCCTATACCAAAGCTTGGCATTGATCTGCATAAAGAAAGACTATGACCAAACTCAACCAAAATGGAAGGCAACAATGTCTCGTAAGCTATTCGGCCAGTATCCATATAAAAGTGGAACTTCCAACGATTTTCCTTTAAAGCAAACACCCCAAAGAATCATGGAGGAAATCCTTTCAGTATCCATCATACATCCTTTTACATTTCAAGTCATACCTTTCCTTCATTTGCTATACAAAAAAAAAAAAAAAACCCCATCCAAATACCAAAACAAACAACACAATGTCACGCTAAACAGCGTGCACTTATTCCCTGAAATGGTGTGATACGTTGTATCAAGTACTCAAAGGATTGTCCTGATTGCACCAGCAAAGCCGTTGCCGTTGGGCCAGGACGCATCGTCGATTCAACGAGCAAATCTCCGAGTAAAAATCAACAAACAATGAAAACCGTGATTCCTCCTTTTTTCGTTGGCCTCGAATCTGGCCACATTGAGAATGGCATTGGTCCTTCCTTTGGCTTGGCATAGTCATCGTCGTCGTCGTTGTCGTTGTCGTGGCAAACCGGTTACCGGTAACCAAACCTAGCATTTGATGGGGCTTTAGTAGATCCACCGTGGTATGGTAGTGATGGGGTCCCGAGTCGTTGCGCTTTACCCTCTTTAGCTCGAATTGCCTCAGGCGCGAATGCAATAAACACTGACTGACGTGTGCGCCGTTTCTACTGCCTGTCCATGTACTCCTTCTCCATTTCTTTTCACTCGGTACTTGCTTGCTGCTGGTAGAGGTAGTTCATGTTTCCTATACAAAGGTGCACTCGCTAGAAGGTATGCTATTGCCAGTGCCGCACATATATGAGAATCCATGTGCGTTCCGTCCGGAATACAAGGGCGGAACAAAAATAAAAAATAAAACTTTGCAACTTTGCGATTGCAACAAAAGTGAAACAATATGCAAACACTGACACGTCGAGAAGGGCGGTGCACTAGAATTTGTGGAGCACAATGGTAGCCACCATCACCGTGGTGGAAAAAAAGGAATATCAGAAAAACTTAGGTAAACCGAGTGGATTCGATTTCCCTCCCAATAAACAGGAAGTGATAAGCGGGCTTGAGAAAAAAAAAACAACAAAAACAGAAACTCCTTTTGTTTCCTTTGCACATTGCTGTTGGTATTTGTTCAGAATTCCTATTCCTTGCCTTTCTATGTGCACATGTTGCAAAAAGCAGGATGCGATAGCTACATGGCTATACCGAATCCATCGCACACAAAGCAAGGATTGAGCAAAAGTATTTTTCATCAAATCCGTTCGAGATGTGAATAAACTGATGTGGATTTCTTTTGAGCTCCTTTTTCCAATTGATTGCATTGAATTCCAAAAAAAAGAAAGAAAGAAACCGTAGGAATGGATTTAAGGTTAAGTAAAGTTGATATTTTTCTGATGCGAATTCTTGAATAAATTACAGTTTGTAGGTACTTTTCACCAGAACTAGAGTATTTGCATTTATTTTCAGGGCTTCGTAGAAGCTTCACCTGTCAAAAACTGACTTCACATCTTAAATTGCCCCAATGAAAAAAGGCGCAACAAATTAGCAACAACAGCGTTTTTTAGTAGGATTTGGGGTGATTTTTATTTTATTGAGCCTTCTCATTAATAAATTTGGGGTACATAATAATTTAATTTTTTTTTGCGAAATAAATTATACCTTGATGTAAAATCGGTTCTAAATATTAGAGCCTTTTAAGAAATATCACCCCAAATGAAAAATGTTCCCAAACTCAATGAAAACCCCAAATCACAACAAATATTCAATAAAAAGTAAAAAAAAAAACTGTTAAGCTTGAAGCCAGCTCAGTTTTTAAATAACTTTTAATTTTAGATTTAGAAAATCTGAGAAAATGATTGTAATGACCATGAAAGAAAACTGTTCGAAAGTCGTTATTTTATTTAAATTATTTATTTTACTTCAATTACATTATTTCTGTTTTAAAATTGGTGTTGCCTGGTGTTGCCTCTTTTTGTTCTGTCATCTTCTGCGTTTATGTTTTGTCTCTTTTCAATATAGTTCATGTCTCCCAGCTGATAATCGTGGCTGTCATATCTAGTGCTGTTTCTTTACACATTTTAATCGTGCGTCGTCGGCATCGTCGTCGTCAACAATGATAGTTAAGAATTCGCGGACACTTTCGTCACTATACTGATCGATGTGTAGTGTACCTAAACCTACTCATACTTTTACTGCTTGACACCAGTAACGCTCTTGTAACGCGTTACACGTTCGCGTAACGTATAATTCGCGTTTCATCTGGAAGATTTTTCTTTTGATACCGAAATAAGAAACTGAGAAATGACCCAACTGGTTTTCAAAGAATTTGCGTTAAATGAAAAATTACCCCAAGAAAATGCAAAAAGGCCCCAAAACAGTGAAAATTATGTACCTCCCAATTTTGTAATAATTTTTGTTGTTGTTTGCCAATCATTATTTTGGGGCAATTTTGCGTTTAAATGGAATGGGTCCATTTTGCCTTTTTTCTTTGGGGCCTAATTTCGTGGAGGCGAAAATTATAAAATTGATATAATTTAATATTGATTTCTTTGTTTCTTTTAAGAACTCACAAAATTTCTCTTTTTTTTACAAAAATCATTTATGAATGCTATCTTTGAAAAAGTTCACAAACGATCACAAATAAATTTATTGAAATTTGAGCAGGACGCGATTCACGATTTTCACGTTTTTTTTTTTTGAGATTCAACATATTGGTTAAATAAAACACTTTTCGAATTCGATTGAATTCAATATACCTAAGGGTTTTTCCGATTTAAAATTCTCCAAATTTGGAGCTCTATAATGTAGTATGTAGGTACTAAAAAATCAATGTTTTCGAATTTTCCGAATTTCCAGGAAACTTTTACCAATTTTGAACTTTTGCAACCATTTGAACTGTAATATTATGATTAAAGTAAAAAAAAAACCCATACAAAATGTACTTATGCAAAATCAATTTTACCGAATTTTCCTTTTTCGCCCCAACAGAAACTAAAAAAAAATCGTCGATGAAGAGTGCACAAAGGATGCTGCTTAAAATGCACCCTGGTTCGATTACCATACAGAAGATTGGTTACCGTCGTAATTATCGAAAACCTTTCCAAATTTGAATGCCATTCAAATGTCATCCCGCGTTAAAGCGGGAATTGCAATTTCCTGAATTGCTGTGGTAGTACGCCTGTGTACATCATTATAGTATTATACATTATACTAATTAATTTGTCGGTGAGCCCATTTGATCCAAACTTAAAAAATCAATTAGAATTCTATCCAATCCTGGTGTTTTTTCGTCTTTAATTTTCCATAAAGTCAAGCTAACTCATTCATGTCAAACCTGAAAAGACGAAACTATGCAGTACTTTTTAGTACACAATACAAGATACAGCCTCTCAAACTACCCAAGATTGATGGAGTGGAGCTTTCCCTTTCGGATAGCGCAAGATATCTTGGTTCTAGATGAAAAATGAAAAATTGAAAAGAGTCCGTAAGGCTCAGATTGCTCTCTTCATCTGTAAGAGGACAGCGGCATGTTGTTAGAGCTGCGGATCTACTTGAAAAGGGATTAATATCTAACAAGAATACATACATTTATAGTCAGGCTGCGCTTAAGGCGCTAGAGTCTCACACCATCAAATCTGAACTAGATTTGCTTAGAGCATTATGCGCGCAGAACCATGACAGTGTTGACACTGTAATATTGAGGGTAACGAAAGGACTGACGTTCTGGCCAAAAACGGAGCAGAGCTTCCAAAAATTGAAACTATTGGGGGCATAAGATCACCAATGGTTAAAACATTTTCGTCTGAAAAGAAATTATTTTCATCTTCTAATTTGTTCATATTCATCTGCTAGTTTTTGTCAGCTTTTTTTTTTAAATATTCGTCTGAAAATCTGAATAAATCGTCAGCATTATTTTTGTCTAAACAAAAAAATATATAAAATTTCGACAAAGACAATTACAACTAAGATGTTCGATATTCGCCACATGTCAATACCCCGCGATACCCCTTCTACTCAACTATATTATATTTTAAAGAATTAAAGACCGCAACGCCAATTCTCAAAATTCATCTATGAATATTCCCTTTTACTCAAACTTATAGTAATGTTTTCAATATATTTAGTCGAGATGTGAACTTCGATTACTAAATATTAAGACGATTACTATATGTTTTCAGGTGGTTTAAAAATTGTGTCAGACGTTTCCAATATCTGATTTTCTGAAGATTTCGATTTTTGCCGACGTTTCCAATTTTTTTCTGAAAAATACTATTTATTTGTAGACGAAAAAATTGTAGCCGATCGCCAATAGCCGTGGCCAAGAGAATTATTCTCGAGAAAACTAGAAATAGGGCGGTCCAAAAGATGGTATAGAAGGTTACTGGATTTCAAAGGCTCTGTGGCATAAGTTATATCTGAAAAAAATCTGATTATTTGGCCGGCTATTCTCGGCTAATTTTCTAACATTTATGAAAGTATTGAAAAAAGAAGTACACCAAACTTCAATCCAAAACAGACATTTATCTAATTTGCCTGTGTTAATTAACTGATATTAAGTAAATTCGTATAATTTTTTTAACAACTGAAAACTCGTTTTCCAAGCCAATAGTGACCGAGGGTATAATTATTTAACGCAATTGACACTGTTAGTTGACCTCCGCTTCAACACTGAATTTGTTTGTTGCTTGCCCCAAGACTACAATGGCAAATTTTATTTACCTACTTAGTCGTCTTGACGTCTTCTTATATTCAGTAGAATTTTAGGTTTTCGACCCATATAGTAAAGGGAAGACCTTTGAAGACAGCTATTCCTGAATCCCGTGTTTTGCCGTGTCTTTGAAGACTTCAGTACGGAAATTACCTGTTCTTTGGGTTCTAGCTTAACCACAAAATTCTCCACTTCTATTCTCTTCGAACGGATTTCTCAAATTTGTATTTTTTTTTAGTGGCCACCGATGGTTTAGAGAAGTTAGTGTAAATATGAATGTAGTTTGTATCCGATTTTTTTGCAATCACTTCCATTTTAGATGATCTATTACTTACTCGAAAATTATGCATGATACCCAACTTGACAGATGTCGATAATGCTACAATATTCTCGCACAAATCCATAAATTAAGTTCCTCACTCTAACGATCTATCGAACAACGATATATATGATCATGACCACCTATGATTTTTAATCCTTACATTATCCTTCATTTAAAACAAGCGGTTGCTAATAACTTCCCTTTGTTCGATGGAAGAATAAAAATCAAGTACTCTGAACAAAAACTAATAAACCTGTTATCTCCAATCACTAATATCACATTCTTTCATACATGTCCAACAAAAGGATATATTTTTTTGTTTTGTGTTCAAATGTAGAACAAAAAGCAAATTCCCTTAGATCCAATCTACATCCGTATTGTATGCTAAACGATCCTTTACATGCACATTCATCATATGCATTAACAGAAACTGTTGTCTTCTTATTTTTTGTTAAGCACATTGCACAAGAAAAGAAAGGACATGAGTGCTTGTTTAACATAATCCTGGCGCTTGGTCTTTGTAGAAAATTCCTTAAAACAACATTTCATTGTCCTTGTCATTGTTGTGCATAAATTAGAACACAAATATTCCACATACCCTGGGGTTGAGCGTATCCGCCTTATTCAAATCTCATTTCGGTTAAAGTTTACACTCAATGGCATCCCCTACAAATCCCAGATGATCGTTCTGAAAGATCAGGTGACCACTAATCCAATGCCATCGTCCATGCAGATGGTTTGCGAATGCAAATTCGAAGTAATTTATTGTTGAAGAACAATATGGAAAATTACTTTGCAGGTGGATGTTGAGTTGAGTCCTTAAAAGTGGATAGAGAGTGAGAGAGAATAGCTTTCTATTTTAAAGTGCGATGCAAGATTTTTAAAACACTATCTCCAAAAAACCAACCACTTGTCACTTCTTTCTCAGAAGCGAGTTCCAAGTACCACTTGTGCTCATCAAGTTTCAATTGAAATCCTTTGTTTTGGCTAAACAGCCCTTAATCACTTTGAATATGAATTCGATTTTGGAAATTTTATCTTATTTTGTCAACACAACTGACACCCTCTTCACTGCTATCATCAGTGACGCCATCAGAGAGTACTGTATCCTTTTGTTTGCTGTTTTCAACACCGCCACTGCCGCCTACTATCGGTAATTGGATGCCTATTTGGGAAGCAACCGACACATCTATTTGAGAATAAATTTACATCCTTCTCAAGAATCGAAGAAGGGACTAAGAAAAAGGACTCTACTTAGAATTATGCAATATGCGCAGAGTTCGATCTTTATCACCCCAAAACAACTCACGATCAAATTACTCATGGGATGTTGGTAATTTTTTAATGCTGGACAAACAAGGATCACTTTCTTTGCCATCTAATAAGGATGTTCATTGTATTGTGTAATAGTGCCCTGCGAATTTGTTAAGAAAATTCATGTCGCTTATCGGATTTTCGATACACAGGACTCGCATCATAAGTGTGATGTGAAATTGAGTATGAAATAGATTTCTGGCCAATTTTTCACTACTGATGCGAAGGAATAAGGATTGAGAAATCCCGATAAGGGATCTGAACTATAACAAGGACATTGTAAGATGAATAATCTTCTTTCACAGTATGCGAGCCAGTTTAGGGAATCTCTTCCTACCAAAATAATTACTATACGCAGGAGAGATTTAGAACATGTGATATCCTTGATTGGGGATCAAAGATTTATTGGGCAATTCATGTAAGATGGATAAGAGTGTCCCTTTTTGGGTAAGGATTTGGCTTTTTTTTGTGTGCGTTTTTTTTTTATTAAATTTGGTCGCCAGCTGATTGACTGTAGAAGGTGCGACGACAAATGGGCACGAGACTTTGGATTGACGGAGTGCTCGCATATGGTGCTACTTTGTAATGTATTTCGATACCGGTACGGTATTGATTTATAAGCGGATTTAGGGACAAGATTGTAATTGGACAGTTTGTTGTAGCAATCGAGTTGTTGGTGTGTTAGTTTCAGTTTCAGTTTGAAGTGAAGCAACTTATATGTTCTCGCTCAGAAGCATGCCATTCATACTTATGTCGGTTTTAAAACAAATAGTAGAGGGTGAAGTCTCGTTTAATATACCTATCTAAGCATTTATATCTTCTTCAAACCTTTGCTAATGAAATTATGAACAATTGAAGCAAAACTTTTGATAAAGTGTTCAATAAATTCAAATGAAAGCGCTGTACGTGTTGAGTGATTAACCTTCTAAAAAGCTTCTTTAAGGCTTTCCAAATTTATTTCGTTCTTGGAGGGCTGGGCAGTGACACACAGGAGATGTTCCACAGATTCTATTTCCTCTGTGGATCTCTGCATTCTGCAACTCAAAAAAGGATTTAGTCAATGTGATGGGTTGTCATGTGACTTTTTCAATATCATACTTCAGAAATTGTGGGCGAAGTAGCGCAGTGGTTAGTGTGCTGGTCTACTGTGCGAGGGATCCCAAGTTCGATCCCCGGAAAAACACAAATTACATCTTAAGGTTTTTTCTACTGCGCCACCTCTCGCCACAATTGTATAGGTCCCTTCAATTTTTGAAAAATCTATGCAACTCCTTGCATACCTACACTGACGACATTGAAATAATTGGCAGAACGCAGCGAGCTGTCACTAATGCGTTTGCAAGTATTAGCACAGAAGCGGCAAAAATAAGTTTAGTGGGAAATGAGGGCAAAACAAAATACGCGCTGTCATCGAGAAATGACTCTCAAAACATCGGCGAGTCGGACAAAACTTCACAATTGACAGTTATAACCAGTGGCGTAGTGAGGGTTCGACTTTCATTAAAATGCCGACTTATTTTAGGAACTTACCGACTGTATAGAAATCATTAAAATCGGCCCAGCGGTTATCGAGTTATAACGTCATCGAATTTAAATTTATCCAATTTTGCCCAATATTAACAGGAATACTCCTGGGCCAATATTTAAGACCACCTTTAAATTTGAGCTCAATCGAGTCGGTGGTCTTCAAGATATATACGATTTTGAATGTAAATTCTTAATTTTAAAAGTATTTAAAGTTGAATTGAGTTGAGATTGTACACATTTTTTTCATACTGTATTTTTAAACGCGGCCGGGTTTGCATTGCGAAGTCACTGAGTGAGAAAAAAAGGTTCCTAGTGTATCTTAACGACCATTCACATGAGAGCGACCAACTATCTACGAACGACCGAATATTCGCGAGTTTGAACAGTTCGAGAATTTCAGCCATCAGTTTCTATATCAGCAATTTCTAATTTGAGGTTAAGTTCGAACGAATGTTTTATTCGCTAGTTTGTAGAACGCGATTTGATCATTATGGATTGCGAATAAACTTTGTTTTGTTTGGATTGCATCAATTCGTGCGTTCGCTCTCATTTGAATGGTGCTTTAAAGTCCTTTTAATTAATTATCCCATTAAAATTCAAAATGTAGATATTAAAAAACAAGTTTATAAAGAGTTTCCATAACGAAATTTCGTTTTCCAAAATTTTGTTCCGCGAACGAAACGACAGTTTATTCGCAATCCACATCATTATGCCGCGTTCCACAAACTACCGATACCGAATAAAACATTCGTTCAAATTTAACCTCAAATTAGAAATACCGACCGTCCTTTTTAAAATCGAATCGAAACTCGCTAAGTTTTAAGGATTTCAGTCGGCAAATTCACCGATGCGGATAGTCCTTTTTAAAATCGAAACTCGGAGAAGGTACATAAAAATAAACAAATATAAATTGGCATCTCCGAAAGGTGGAACCTTTGAAAATTCCGACTTGTATACATTTACAAGTTTGAAAACCTATAGGTACCTAATGAAAATCCAAACGCACTTCTTATTTTTTAACATTTTGTTCCGAGCCAATTTTCGAAAATTGCTCGTTTTTGCCGATTTTTGTTTAAGTTTAAGTAGATAAAGACTTTCTCTATATACACTCAGAGAAAAAAATAGTTACTTTTTTAACTATTGCCATAGTCACTCTATGAAATCCAATGAAATTTGTCGAATGACTATTTTTGCACAAAAATAAATTGAAAATAGTTACAAAATAGTTAAAAAATAGTTAAAAATCAATCATTTTATTTAGTGACTATACAAGATAGTTCATTGTGACTATTTTGATATTAAAGCATAGTTATTGAACAGTTTCTTTAAAATAAGAATTAATAATCAATTGTAACTATTCTATAATAACTTCCTACTATGAAATAGTAGTATTTATTTAATTTAATTCATGATGGTATACACAACGACTACCACAAAGTTAAAAATGACTATGGGTAGTAAAAACATAGTTGCAAATGACTATGCCAAATTAGTTTCGCTTGCGCGTCGATCTCTTTGTTGCATGACGATAATTCTGTGCTGAGTGTCCTTTTGGAAAAGTTGTTTGCAAGAAATAAGTGGTAAAGAATTTACAAAAAAAAAAAATGGAATAACGAAAACGATTCTAATTATATTGGTGAAACTTTAAATCTAGAAGTGCTCGACGCCAGTGGAGAAAAAGTTCAAGTTCAATTTGTCGACAGTGAGGGCAGTGAAATACGTTTAACAAACTAAAGTGAAAATATTCTCCAGACAACTGATAGATACCTGTGAGACAATCGTGGACGGCAAGCTGTATTCTATTTTACAGAGTTGAGATCTGGAAATTCTCTATCAAAATTTTGTTGGTAAGTTTTTATAATAATAGATTATAACTAGATAGCTAAGCCATATATTTTTGTATGGGACAGAAGTGAAGTTTTGCCACCATTTTGTATAAGGAAAACCGAAACATTATTTTAATTGTGGACGTTTTTGCCTAATACAAAATGGCCAACAAGCTTCACTTTTCACTTTGGCTTTATTTCACGGCACCGAAACGATTGTGTTTTTATGTTGTTCTAAAACAATTTTTTTCGATTTTTTTAATAGGTATTTTACAATTTTTAGACAACGACGACCTAAAAGAAATTGTGGGAAGTGACAAGAAATCGTACGGATTGTACGTCCGATTGCGGGTAAATTTGTTAATCTGAAAAAATCTGAGGTAACTCTGTTAACTTAATTTATGTTACATTTGTTTTACTTTACCAGGGATTTCTAGTGCATTCGGCAGCTAGCGCAACTACAGTGGAGGGAAACATAAGAAGTGGTTCTTCCGCAAACATAAGGCCATCATCGCCATCAAGTTCCTGAAGTTTGAGTTCAACATATGCCACAGATTGTGTAAGTAAATGGTTTTTTGGTTTTGTATCAAATAAGATAAATTTAACTTGGGGCTAACCTTTAATTTTTAAGAAATTAATTCCCCACCACTTCACCTTCATTTTGTAATGAACAAAAAGTTAATAAGACTTAAATATTTCTAATTGTTTGTTTATATTATTTGTAAATTTTTGTTTTAAATTCTTATATAAGGTATAATAAAATGTCAATTGCAATTTTTTGAGAAAACATTTAGCTGTTGTTGATTTTTTGAAGAATTTTCAGGAAACTAATTATTCTTCTTGTATACGCGGCAAGTAAAAAACTATCAGGTAAGCATTTCCAAAACGTGAGACAGGTACCTACTGAATATGGCCATATTAATAGTCATTCAGCGACTATTCGATAAAGTGAAATTTAACTATGCACAATAGGTACATATTGCTGCTTAAATAGTTATAGTGATTATTAAAAAGTTGATTCTGAAAAAAAAAATAATTGAAAATCAAAATAGTCACAAATTACTATTATTATTAATAACATTGACTATTGAATAGCTAAATTTGACTATTGAATAGTTAGTTTTGAAAAAAACATCAACTGACAATAAAATAGTTAAAAATAACTATTGTAACTAGTAATATTAACCATTAAGTAGTTGATTTTACGAAAATTATTAATTGACAATGAAAATAGTCATAAATAACTATTTTTAACTATTTAAAATAGTGTTCCCGATTTTTACTATGAAAATAGTTAAAAAATAGTTGAAAATAACTATTTTTTTCTCTGAGTGTAGGATCTAAAATTACCTAGCAAAACGACATCGCCTTAAAAATCAAGCGAAAGATCTTCCCTGCCAATCGCTGTTTCTTCGGACTAAAAAGGAATCTAAGAAGTAAGGCCCTCTTTAACAGAACCAAAGAAATATTGCACTTAGGTCTTTATCATCCCGGTTCTGCTGTGTGGTGTCAGAAGCATGGACTTTTCTAAAGAGGATGAAAACAAATTGGCACGCTTTGAGTGAACAAAATTCTTCGATTGGTTTTCGGTACAGTTTGTGTCGGTGGAGTGTTAGGAAAAGATTCGACTACGAACTTTACTGGCTTTATAGCGACGTTGACCATTTGAAGGTTAGGATTAGGTACATACTAAAAAAAATCAAAAAAGATAAGGGTCCTACTATATCTTTGCACTTATAAAAGCTATTGTTGGGAAATTTGGTCAATCGATTGATATTGTACTAGTTTTCTTACCAAATATTTTGGGGGCGTTGCACAGAAACATTTATAAAAGCTTTATAAGCTGTAAAAACTTGGACTGAATAGGTCCCAGTAAAAGTAATTCTTAGAAATTCAAAAACAGCAGAGGATTTAGGGTTGCCAGATTATAAATACGAAAAGGAGGACATAGTGAGCTTTCTAGGGGGTACAAGTGTTCAAAAAGGGGGACAACAGTTTTTTTAATTAAATGTTGGACTTGGACACCAGATTAAAAAAAAGAGAAATAAAAATAAGTTTTTGGTTTGAAAACAAAAACTGGCAGAGAGACAGTAGAAAACAAAAACTTACAGGAGAACAACTTTTGCACGTGAAGGGGGAGAGTGGCTTATATTAGGGGGGACAAACAGCATTTTTGTATGAAAAAAGGGGACTGTCCCCCCTAAAGGGGCGTCTGGCATCCCTAAGAGGATTGCTCGGAGAATGATATGAATTTTTTTTTTCTGGAGCAGATCAAGCTGCAACTAAGCGCTTTGGAATTAATATTGCATCACTTTAGAAAAATAAGCTTTCTGCTTGAATCTATTTGACAATTCTATGTAGCGTTCTTGAAACTACGAAATTCCTTTTCAACAAAAAAAAAAAAAAAAAACACAATGTTTTAAAAATTAAGGGCACCGCTACTTGTCATAATCCTATTCATTGCATACATACCTACCTTCTTTCTGAAATTAAGACATCCCTCGCTGTGATGACTCTATCCCTATTTCACAAATAAACACTCGACAAACATTCACACTAATCTGTCACATCAAAGATTATTAAAAAGTACTTTTCCACCAGTTGTTGTCCCTGCTTCAGAAATGGAAACACCTTTTGCATACTGATTTTAACTTTCAAAAAGCAGCTATCTTCATTCAAAGGATCCTTTCCACCTTTCTGGCACACGCTCTCCATTGAAAAGACATTAAATTATGCCACAACTTGTCCCAGTCATGTATCCGATATGCGGTCCTATCTATCCTTTATACAGACTAATCGAAAGATAAATCATCAAGAGGACATTTATAATCCTTTCAACAACCTCCAAATGGCATTTCGATAAGCATCTCAAAATTGTGTTCTTTTGCAATAGGCCTTCGAGATGGCACACCTATACATCTAGAAGCATTACAGATGGTGTGCTACACTCAATGCATCCTTTGAAGGATTTTCTTTTTCTTATGTGTAACACCATCATTTTGTAAGCCAAAGAAGTAGAGCCAAAGAAATTGGCTCTATTCCATAGCAGGAGGCATCATAAATCCACTTTTTGTCCCCAAAATAAACACAAGAGTCAACCATGCACCAAAATATTTATAAAGGCTTAAAATTCAAGAAGGTACATCATTTCACGGGAACCAAAAAGGTAGCCTATACACAACAAAAAAAAAACGGATCAAAACATGCCAGCCCAGCTAATCCAATCAAATGCTCTTATAAAAATATTATTATCCTTTCACTGTTCGAGAGATTGTATAGCCCCGGCTTTCCCCATTCATTGAAAATGAGCTGTGAATATGTGTGAGAATTGGTTGCCAATCCCATTGGCTATAGAAATTCCTTATAATGAAATCACATTTATCCATTCTTTTCGAGACGACAGAAAGGATGTGGAAGTAAAAATGTCCTGCTGACATGAAGTGTCGCGTTAATTTCGCTTGTTAGACCGAAAGGTACGAGTGTATTAAGTTGACATATATGAACCTATTGTGAGACATTACGCTGTCATCACCTCAATCAGAGTGGAAAATAGGAACAAAAAAATGTACACCGTGAAAAAAGGATTCTGGTGTATATCTCATGCTGTGCGGACGTTATAACCACCATCATATCTGGGTATATACATGCGCCAAATGTGGCCGAACAAAGACCACATTTTTGAGTCCTTCGCACAGCGACTTCTGTCATGAATTTCTAACTAATTTCGAATAAAAATATTATTATAACGGAATAGAGAAAAAATTGGAATTTTGTCTTTCGGGTGATGGTGCGTGTTTTGCAGACAGATTTTTTTATGGTTGGTGCCAATTTTTATTTTTTTTTTTGATTTCGCTCGACAACAAAGGAGGAGAATTTTTAATCTAAAATGAAAGATATGCCGCTCTACGTTTTGGGTTGTGTCGTGCTGGGAAACATGTCGTCATATCGGTGAACGAGTCCTTTCAGTTGGTATAGAGTCTACGATTTCCGTCGAGGCAAGGCGTCGCGTCGACAATTCAGCAGGTTTGGTTTTGATGTGATGACTGGTCGTAGGAGTGATAATTTTCAACAATAGATAATTATCAACAATTTTCCGGCTGAGTGTTCACGCCCACTGGGGTGAACCTGTACCTAAATTACTAAAATAAATAAATAAATAGGCGGCGCGACAGGCGGTAGACACCCAAGGCCTAGCTTCCCGCAACCATTCGTTTTGGGGATCGAACCTGGGATCCCTCGCACAGTAGTCCAGCACACTAACCACTGCGCTACTGCGCCCACACCTAAATTACTAGGATAACAAATATTTCGCCATGAAGTACCTATCTACCTATTTTTGGAAAGTTAATACACGATCTTTTGGAATATGGAACCTAGAAAGGTGACTTTAACTGACTTTTCCTTATTTTTTATATTTTTAGTCTGTTTTTTTATCATTGCTTATACCACGGTATACTTCTTTCAGCAAATGCGAGCTTGTAACGCTTCAACGCTTCAACAGCGCCATATAGTGATTGCAAATAGTTGTTGGTGTTGAACCCGATTACTTTGCTTGAGTCAAACAAGTTTTCATGTACAAAAAAAAATATAAAATATTTGAAGAAAATAAAAAAAAATGGTCCTTCGAGCCGGATTTTGGATTCAGTGTTGTGGAAGACTGGAAGACAAATGGAGTAAAATCGAAAACGGTTTGGTATTTTGGTATCACAATTCACAATACGAAGTGGAGCAACTTCTTTAATTATGTCAACAAATTCGATATCTTTGTATTGTTCGAAACCCATGTATTAGGAAATGAAGAGAAGATATTTAAGAACATGTTTTTGAAATACGAACTGAAATGGATACCTGCAGTTAAATCGGCAATATTTGGAAGAGGAAGTGGAGGGGAATTGTATGGCTATCGGAAAGGTCTTACTTACGTAGATGTTAATTTTAAAAAAGTAGAAGAATCATACGTCCTCGATGTAAAAACGTGTAACAGCATCCTGTTTATAGTCCCCATTTATCTAAACGTTAGTCACTGGCAACGCGATTATGAAAATCTTAAAGAAGTACTGCAGAACTTAAGTGAAACTAATTTGATGCTCATTGGTGATTTCAATGGCCGGCTAGGACTTTCTCAAAATAATTTTGTGGGCGGTTACAAAACTTCCATCCTGCGAGTAAATCGCACTTCAAAAGATAAAATCTGTGATCATAAGGGCAGATAGGTACTTGATCTTGCGGATGCGTATGACTGTAGCATTCTAAATGGGAGCTGTGAAGGCGATTATCGCGGAGAGTACACATTCATCCGAGGAAAAGCATGTTCAGTAATTGACTACTGCTGCATCTCTGGAAGTTGGAACCTGCTCCTTAGCGACTTTCGAATAGGAATGGAGACTTTTTCGGACCATATGCCACTCGAAGTTAATTGTTTAGTATCTGAAACTACGAACGAGACGAACATAAGGCAATTAGGACTCCTACCAAAACTAGTCTGGAATGACCGAACACGAAATGTGTATCGTAGTAATTTAAATGCTGAACTTGAGCGACTACTCATAGCGGATATTCTGCCAGATGTTGATACCCTTACGAGTATTATTAAAAACGCGGTTCCGAGCTTATCAACAAGAAAAAAGCACATATCAAAACAAAAATGGTTTGATTATGAGTGTCTGAGAGCCAGGAATAATTCGATCTCACTACTTAAACTCTTTAGGGAATATAATACAAGTATCTTTAAAACACTTTATGGTGAAGCAAATAAGGTTTTTAAACGTCTTTGTTACGAAAAAAAGAAGGTATTTGAACAGCAGCGTATTGCTATTATAAACAACTCTACATCCTCAGCAGAATTTTGGAAAGCTGTAAAACATATAAATGGACGAATGAATTGCATCGCCACGTCGCTTAAAGCAACACAGCTAAGGGACCACTTTATTAATTTACTTAATTCACCACAGATGTCACCACCGTTCCAATACGCAGATCCATTGATTATAGATGAATTTCTAGATAACCCGTTCTCAATAGAAGAAGTTAAAGAAGCCATTGATAAGGCTAAGAATAGAAAGGCCCCCGGAGATGACAGAATCCCATACGAGTTTTATAAAAACTGCACAGATGAATTTATGTTTGCACTCGTTGCGGAATACAATAGAATTTTTGATTCCGCAAACATTCCACAAAGCTTTAAAAAAGCAATTATCTATCCACTGCACAAAAAGGGTGACTATGATGATCCTACAAACTACAGAGGAATCTCTTTTCTAAATACCTCTGCCAAGTTATTTGCTGCGCTTATATATAATAGACTTACCTATTGGGTTCAAGATAAAAAAGTTTTACACGAGTCTCAGGCCGGATTTAGAAAGACCTACTCAACAATCGATCAAGTGTTCGCATTGCTTAATATTGCGGAGATATATAAACAGAAACATAAGAAACTATATGCCTTTTTCGTCGACTTCCGAGCGGCCTTCGACACTATAGCACGCGAAGCTCTGTTTTACAAATTGTATAATATTGGTTTTTCAACGAAAATAATCAACATACTAAGAGCAATGTATGCAAATAACGTGGCGTATGTTTGGGATGGAGAATCAATTTCTGGAGAATTTACGACGACGATGGGTGTGAAGCAAGGATGTATTTTGAGTGCGTTACTGTTTATCCTGTTCATTAATGACATATCAGATGCGGTAAAGGGTGGAGTCGAGTTTGGCAACATAAAAATTCCGGTTCTGAAATATGCAGATGATATAGTTTTTTTGTCCGATACTGTAGATGGTTTGCAACTTATGATGAATAGGCTCAGCACATACTGCAAACACTGGAACCTAAGCGTGAACCTGAATAAGTCGAAGGTAATGGTGTTCAGAGGTGGCGGTGGCAGATATACTCAAAGTGAAAGGTGGATGTATCAAGGAGAAATGGTGGAAGTTGTTCGTGAGTACAAATACCTTGGAATTTTAGTATCCTCAAACTTGAATATGAAGAAGCATCTAGAGGCCAAACTTTCTGAAGCCAAACGAGCAATCTCGTCGGTATGGGGACACTGCATCAACAATAAGTATATAAACCATAGCTCGAAGCAGAAACTCTTTCGCACAACCGCAGCCTCAGTTCTTTTGTATGGAGCGCAGGTATGGGGATACTGTTCCAATGTTGAAGTTGAGAAGTTTCTTCGGTATTTCTTAAAGAGAATGTTCCGTTTACCGAGTGCTACGCCTAATTACATGCTACATCTGGAGACTGGTGTACCGCCTATGTTTTTGGAGACACTGAGACTACATTTTGAGTACATAGTAAAAGTTATGGGTATGAGTGATGACAGGCTTCCAAAAGTTGTGCTCAATAGTGTACTACGAAACAAAGCAAGTTTCATTCAAGAATGGGAGCGCCTTGCAGCAGACTGTGGAACGAGCATACGGATAACACCCGATGAGCAACCCGAACATCTAAGAACACAACTCAACATCCTATTGGAAAAAGTAGGTCGAAAGATGTATGATCGTTTTATAGCAGATGCACAGTCATCTCAGTATAGGACATACTACAGTAAGCTGAAATATCAACTGGCAGAAAAAACGTATTTTCTGAACAACAATTCAGTAGAGAAGATAAGTTTACTTTTTAAAATCAGAGGAGAGTTACTGAACCTGAATTTTATTCCACACCGCCCAGAACTACCTATCTTGTGCAATCTTTGTAACATGAAGATACGAGAAGATATATTTCATTTTCTTGCAATATGCCCAATTTTAAAGGAAATACGTTTAAGATTTTTTAATTCATATACCTTAGAAATAGTTGAAGCAATTCAAATTTTAAATGGAGAACGAGGATGGGATTTACTCTATAACTACTGCATAAATGCGCTGCGTTATAGAAAATGTATAGTTGAAGAAGATTTTTAAAGTTTACGCTATTTTGTCAATCTGGTAGACGGCCATAGGCCAAACCATAGTAGACTTAAGTATATTATATTTATTTCTTTCTTTTTTCGAAGAATGTATTGAATTAAAGATGAAAATAAAAGTCATAATAAACTAAACTAACTAACTAAGTGGAGCAACTTGATGTTTCCCACTTGCAACATTTGAATAATTACCTACGAATGGAAACTGATCTGCGTGAAAGCTTGGCTAGCTAGCTAGCTTCCGACGCACCAAACACATTCTTAGTTGGCGCAGTGCCCGTGTGTTTTTTGTTTTGTTTTCCCATGTGGTGGGGTTCAGTTTGTGGGTTCATATACCTTTTGTCGTATTATTTCACCTGGCTTGCTGTGTTGCTCTTTCTTCTTCTTTTTTTGGAAACAATGAAAATTTGTCGATTGACTGTTAACCTATGATAGATCCTCTGTATATCGCTGGCGAAAATGTCGATAGGGATCATTCCCACTATAAAGCAGACTGCTTCGTCCGGAAATTGTTTGGAAACCGCCTTTTATTCTTATTGCACAGAGCCTTTATGTTGACTAGAGTTTTCTTCTGGTATCCTTCGTTGCTGAAGCACCGCCCAGACTCAGTAGAAAAGAATATATCCAGGAATATCTAGGGCCATCGATATTTGGCAGTACCTATCTACGAGATAGCTGCTTGTATCTGTGAAGCCTTCTTGCTGGTGTACTAGACGTGCGTTTTAAAGCTTAACCTGCTGTAGAGCATTTCCTTAGGCCTAGTGGTTTTGTTCCCAATCCGGAAATTTCCATATTCCACAGTATTTCGGGTGCGTTTATCAAGACAGCTTCGGTCAGCTAGTTCTAGACATGCAGATTATAGCCAGTTTTTGATTGTGAGGGCTGATTCTTCCGCGTGGCGGACTCTTTGTAGTGAATGAGTTTCGGCTACAGCTATACTGCATGGCGATATCGTCAGTAGATCCAATCACCTTCTTCTCCGCCATTCATTATATTCTACAGGGCAGGTCGGTCCTTGTGGTAATCGCGCAGTAACATTTTAGTACCTAAAGCGATCGTCAGTCTGAGGTGTCTCAACTTTCTGTCGGTAAAGTAGTTTACACCTATCAACTACCCTAACTTTGACCGGGTCCCTAACATTGACCGAAATCAGTCAAGTTTTTCAGCGCCTCCAGTCCGCAAATGAATCGAACAAACCCATTTTTTCTCTTCAAATAATAATTGTTTCCCTATTAATCAACAGATGGCACGGGTGGAGAAAAATTGGTTTGTTCGATTTTTTTGGGCACTGGAATTGGAGGCGCTGAAAAACTTGACTGATTTCGGTCAATGTTAGGGATCCGGTCAAAGTTAGGGTAGTTGACGGATTTTTTTAATGTTTGGTTTTTCAGTCTGATTTTTTTGACATTTCACGCATGATTCGTGACACGACGCCGACGTGTCAAAGTAAAAAATGCTGAGTTAGTATTGTCATTTTTCACCATGGATAGACTTACGACCGAACAAGGTTTACAAATTATTGAATTTTGTTACCAAAAATCGTGCTCAGTAAAAAATGTGTTTAGAGCACTTCGTCCATTTTATGGCCGCCAAGATCGTCCGATTTTTTGTGGGGATATGTGAAGTCTCTGGTCTATACGGATTAACCAGCAACGGTAAATGGAAAGGGGTTTTTAAATTCTACTTGAGGAACCTCCACTCCAAATTGATCCAATAGCAAATACATACTCACTCCCGTGAAATAGCTCCGGATGGCGACTTTCATTTATTGCCCAATTTTCGACTCCATTTTTATTGGCCATAAAATCCAAAGGACTTTCCACCACCGAACCGAACGCTTACCAAAACAACTTATGATTTATTGTTGCGATAGGAAAAGTCCCCTTCCAACAGGACTCTTCGACTTTAAGTTAAACGAAAACGAATAAAAGAAAAAAAAATAAAATCCAATTTGAATTAACTCACTCGGCTCTCTTGACCAATTCGCAGGATACAAAACTACAGCTGTGTGTAGTTGTATACTGATATTGAGCCACACCCCATTACTCGCCTCTCATTTGATATAAATCAAGATTACTCTTCCAAGGAGGTCCTGGTCGACACACAAGGAATAAGGATCTCTACTTCATCGATAGCTATCGTCTTTGTGTATTTTTTGTTCAATCAAAGACATTAGAACAGAAGTCATAAACGAGCCAAAATGAGAGGGTGAGCCACAGTGGTGGCCAAAGCAAAACAAACATCGATACAAGCGGACAGTGTGTGCGGACACATCAACCCATTGTCCAAGTAGACGACAACAATGGCACAAATCATGAGCAGCTTCATGAATGACATCATCATCTTCTTCGGTTCAATGGAACATCCTGCCGCTGCTGCTGCTTCTGCTGCAGTGGTAATGGGGCATCAAATTCTTTATGTTACTTGGCTCATTGCGTTGCAGTTACATTTTTCTGGTTTTGTTGTCAAGGACGATGAGTTATTGCGGTCATTTCTTGTGTGTAGTATGCGGATGCAGTTGTTTCTACTCGTATATCTACCATATGATGAAGGGGGGGGAGGGAATAATTGTCCAAATTGCTTGACATTTTCGTTCCAAAACAGAACAATTGTTCGGTTGTTGCGGGTCTCACAGTTTGGCCATTAAATTGCGCGATGATTTATACTGCGGAAATTGTTGGCACTTTGGCAGCACACATACTGTTAGTATGTATATCCTTGATGATACAATGTTTTTTTTTTTACTGAGGAGTTGTAAAGTTTTTTTTTTTAAGAAGTTCTCCACTGCGACCAGATGGAGTGTGCCGATGAGACTTACAAAAGTAATTCAGGAAGTAGTTAGTTTTTCAGATAATCTGACATTGAATGAGGTGCCAAATATGTTTGTATATAGTATACCTAAATACATTTATGTATACAGTAGGTGTAACATATTGAGGCCAGTTTTGTTACATCGGTATTTAAAAATATGTTACATAGATTGCAAGGAATAAAACGGTAGATTTAAAGATTTATGAATGTAGACTTAAAGTGTATCTATGTATCGCCTATTCAAAATATCCAACAGTTTAGTTTTTAAGAATTTAGATTACACTAGAGGACCCGCCAAACGTTGTGTTGGCTGCTCTTAGGTACATTTTCATTTTATCGCATCGCAGCGCCACCTACTGGGTCCAATTGTGAATATATCCCAAGGCTCATTCAAACACACACACAAAGTTGCATTAAAATCGGTCCAGCCGTTTAGGAGGAGTACGGTAACAAACATGGACAGAAGAATTATATATACATATAAAGGTTTTGAAATATATCAAAAAAGATCAAAAATTGTACGTCAATGTCAATGTCAATTAAAAAAAAATTAAGTCTCTAGCATGGCTGGTTCAGGACCAGTGGACGATAGACAACCGACCTTAGGAGGTGTGCTATTCAAGTGGCGCGGAGTGTATGTACTTCCAAAAATGTTCAATAGGATTCAAGGTTGGAAACTGTTAGGGGATGATCCAACTGCCCAGTCGCGAAATGACCCATTGCATTATCGATTACAGAAGTAGTTCATGGTAATGGCAAGTACTTTCAAAATACTGTGTTTCAAAATTCTGTATGAACAAAACCCTGTAGATATTTAAAAAAATTCTTGTACAATATAATTTTTTTTTATATTTTACTGTCTCCCTAAATGTCAACATAGATTTATGAAAACAAACTGCGTATGGTGCCACGGATTCATCAGTTCTTAAAATGTAGTACTTGTTAATTCTTGGTCGTTTCGCATGTTTTTAGATGCCGGGTAATACTGGATTTACATTACCATGTCACGCAATTTTGCATGTCTTCAGAGAGAAAGATCCATTTTTCTACAGTCAAGGCTAATGGTAAGTAAGAGTGAGACCATCAATTTGGAGGCTGCCATAACTTTTTTAATGAGATTTGTGATCTCATTCTTACACAGCCTTGACTGTGGAAAACGGATCTTTCTCTAACTAAAAAAAATTAATACATAAATACATACCTACATAAATGAGGTATTTATATAAATATGACATATGTAGTTTTAAAAAATGTATTTTAGTGAGAGATACCGTGGTGACCACAGAATTAGAATCGATGTCTTTATATCACTTACAAACAAAATATTTCTTTTAGAAATAGTCTCCACAGAAAAAAGTATGGTTATAGGCAGTGTTGCCAACCCGGATTGAAGTTTTTATGCCTCAATCCGAAAAAAATTATGCCTTTTTCAAAAAATTATGCCTTTTTGGTAAAAAAGATAAATAACCAATAAAGTTTCAATTTATGTGTTAAACTTTAATTATAAGGCACATTGTTAAAAAAAAAAAACATTAATTAAGACATAAATATGTGTAGTATTTGTAACTAAATTTATGAAAAACAAAAACTAACTTCACGTAAGACAGTGTTTAATCGATGGACCTGCACCGCAATCTCATCGCAATCAGTTGAACTTGAACTCATCTTTAAAATAAACAATTAATAATAATAATGGGTTTAATGCACTGCGGCCTTCTGGCCTATTGTGCCCCCTGCTTATACCTTGGAAAGGTTCATGTCCTTTTCTAGAGCCCCATCGCATTACAGTTCCATTAAGAACCGTGTTTGAGGGTTTTTGCTCTGTCTTTAGCCTTGGCAAGAATATCAACTTAGAGCACTTCACCCAGTCCAGTTTCTTTTATGAATCTGAGAATGAGTAGCGGATCCATGGTTTATATATCCTTATCTGTTATCTGGTACTTGCACAGAAAAATAAAATATTATTAACTGTTTTTTAATTTTTTTTTACCAGCAACGAAAACAAACCTTAGGTCGGCGTTTTCGTAAGAATTTGAATCGTGCGATCAGGTACGAAAACGGACGAACGATCCCGACTTTCAAAGTAGGTACTATGGGAGCCCGCACCGTACATTGGATGCGAGTTAGTCGTACGTATACGTACGTTCCGACGTCCGAAAACAATCCGAACTTGTTGGAATTCTTAAACACTTTCGTGCTTTGAAATGAAACATTAAAAATATATTAACTTGGTTTATGGACACAAAAGGGGGTACGGAACACGGGGTACGGACAGTATGGGGTCATTATATAGAAAGTCTTCCATAATATGATCAAATGCACTGAATTCATTTCTTTTTAAATTTATTTTGCGCACCTATTCGGCTCTACGATAGTGACGACGCCGCCGGCCACTGCAGTTTCCGAGTTAGAAGAAAATTATCTTCAAGATACAGATTATTCATCAGGCACAAAAGCGAAGTCACCGGGAAAGAGAAAATCGTATTCGGTGTTCGCACTCAATTCGTACGACCAGTATACGTTTACGTACGATACAAATTCGTATCCAATGTGCGGCCGGCCTAATGCATTTGTACACCATACCACTACCACATTTCTTGCTTGGGTTTAGTGAGTAGGTGTAGTAGAGAATTGAAAAATAAGCATGACGCACAGTTGTAAATGAAAATTAGTGAAGCGACTTTGATCGAAGTTACAGATTTACTAAATTCAAAATTTATTTTTACAGATGGATTATAAAAAAAACTTCTCAAAAAATTATGCCTTTTTTCTCAAAATAATTCCTCAATGCCTCAAGCATCGAAATTATGCCTAAAAGGCATAATTATGCCTCAGTTGGCATCACTGGTTATAGGTATTATAGACATTTTAATAAATATCTTAATTTAGTAGATTTATTTTAAAAAAAATAATTCAAAAACCTTTTTAACTTATTTTCGATTTGGTCACAGACCCAAATTTTTATATTTAAACAAGTCGACCCGGCGAACTTGGTCTCGCCCCAATTTAACGCCTTCAGATAAACTCCAGAGTGATAATAAACAGATAAAAATATCTTTTAATATAAAATGTACTAAAAACCAGTAAGACAATTATCTTCGACTATGCCGAAGCTCAAATACCCGGTACTTTATTATTGTAAAATAAAACCAGTAAGATAATTATCTTCGACTATGCCGAAGCTCAAATACCCGGTACTATATTATTGTAAAATAAAAAAAATATTTTAGTATTAAAAAATTATATATTTGTATGGGAGGTATGGGTACTTTTTATTCGACCAAGCTCATTTTTTGTCAAAAATTTTTAAATATTATTAAAACAATATGTGCAAAGTTTAAACTTGCTATCTTTACTGTAGCTATTTAAATTTAATTTTTAACATAAAAAGCTATATAAATCTGATATTTTTGTATGGGAGGTAGTAGTAGTTTTCATCCGATCTTGCTCATCTTCGAACTTAGCCTCAGTTTGGTGGATAAAAGCTTACATACCAAATTTCAAGTCGATAGCTCTTAAATTACGGCCGTAATCGTGCGGACAGACAGACAGACGGACAGACAGACGGACATCGTTAGATCGACTAAGAAAGTGATGCTGATCAATAATATATATAGTTTGTCATACCTACAACGCCTCCTTATGGGCGTTACAAATGGAATGACAAAGTGAATATACCCTCACCACAGTGTGGTACCGGGTATAAATATAGTTTTACTTCCGATCAACATCAGAAAGAGCCAAATTAAAACACTGAACAAATTTGGTATAAACTTTATAAACTTTAAAGCCACTTTTTGTCATACAAAAATGGTAAAAAAGACTAGATCTGAGCTAACAACCATGGATTTTTTCTTCTGGGATACTTGCTATCAAAGAAAAATATCGAGTCTTTTTTACCATTTTTGTCTGACAAAAAGTGGCTTTTACTATAACTTCTGTTAATCGTACGTAAAAAAGTTGCCTAACATAATTTTTAGAAAATTTCTCAAGGATAAAAATTTCATAAAAAAAATGAAAATTTATAAAGTAAAAATTTTGAGAAAAAGGCATTTTAAGTAAAAAATTGTAACAAAAATTTTCAAAATTTTGAGTTTAAGGAGCCAGAACTTTTTTGTAGCTGCCCAGATGTAGCCGAAGTGCTTAAGACTTGTATGCGCTACTAAATTGTCTTTTCAAAATGTATAAAAATAATTTTGTAGGTATAATAGTTTAGAAGTTATAGCGTTTTTAGTCGTAACACCTCCAAATTAGAGGCCACCTACTTTGATGGTCTATAACGGGAAATACGATGCCATACAATTTTTTGTTCGGTAGAACTCCAGGAATCACCCCTTAAAGGATTATAGTTCTTAACTGGGACACCCTGTATACAGAAGTGGATATGTCACTAGATAGTTCACATTTCAATGTGATTTATTTGAATGGAATCGAAATCAGTAGAGAGCGATGTGACAAACTATGTTTTTCGATTTGTTTTCCGGCGCAAAAACGAACAACGAAGACGGTTTGCCAACACGCGAACAGGCACAGGCGAACAGCTGACCGTGCGAAAAACAGAGCAATTCGAGATTAATCCCACAGACTTCCAAAGATTGGCCTTGCGATTTATTAATTGTCATAATGAAAACATTATATTTGTTATCCGTAAGCCATTGCTTCACTATCCGCTGGACCTCGGAGTATGCTAACCAAGAGAATGCCCCACAGACCATTTCTTTCCCTCATCCATGTTTTATGGTTTGAAGCGTGAAAGCGCAATCTCCTTTCTTTCTTAACTATCTTTCCGGGGAGCACACTTTGGGAAACTCGTGTTTGGAATTCAAATGAAATTATATCAAGTTTTGGTCACTCCAGTTAAAACTAGTGTCACAGTGAGCTCATTTCGGACAGAAGATGAAACCTCATCAAAGCTGTCTTGAAATAGCCTCCGTGGGAACATCGATTTGAAGACACTAACCTATAGTAAAGGCATTTTTTATAAGTACGATACCTCTAATATTACATCCGTTTTCACAAGACCTAACATCGATCTACAATCTACAACACCCACCTCCTATTAGTTTTGTAAATATTCTGATAAAATCTCGGACAGTACAGAAATATACATCTCTGTGACGCAGATCCTTTGAATTTGGCAAAACGCTTCAAACTGTGAAAACATGCAAACATCCGATGGCATCCGATTAAATTTCGCATCGACAAAAATATCGCATGTCACAGGGCCTACAGATCCGCAGCTCTTGATAAAAGTTAATCTTATGACAACACAAGGACTAAAAAAAACCGATTGGATTTCATAATGTCATCCCACACAACTGGTATAGCGGTTATCCAGGCTTTCCGATCAACATTGCACACACCATTGTCATTGTTTCCCACAGCAGCCTGAATGACGACAAAAAGGATATAATCACATCTGAGTAGAAAGAACACCATATATACCAACAGCATCAGTTTCAGAGGTGGACTGCCATAAGGGTGCAGAATTATTTCTGCAAAGTTGAGGAAGCCAAGATTAGGAATGAAAGGAGATTCGAAATCCTGATTAGCTGCTGATTGCGATAAGTATGCGCATGCATTCGTCATTGAATGCAATAAAGGATCTATTTCATGAATGAGAGTTGGGGGAAAACAACAGGAAATGTCATAATGAATGAAGAGTCCTTACACACCCTCTCAAAAAAAAAAAAATTATATGTGTGGAAAAAAAAAAACACAAGTACATTCTCGTACCATTCGACGCGCACAACAAAGGATGTGAGGAACAAAACCCATACAAGGGAATCCCTTAAAATTGGATGAAATTACAGTTTGTTAATGGGGCGCTTTCGGTATTGTTTAAATCCCTATTAACATAAAGGTAGCACACGAAGTTATGTCCTTATCGCATGTCGCAACATTAATTTCAGCAGACCCGGTGCGTCGGGCGGAGTGAACCTTATATGTATGTAGGACCAAACACCAACGCAAGTACCCATTGAAGGGTCAACAACAAGGAGTAACAATATACGAACAACAACAGCAGCAGCAAATTACGCAGGTAATTGGGAGCAACCACTGCCATCGTTACAAAATGTTGGCTTTTTTGCAAGGATTTTAATATCCTTCTCATATACAAGCGACACGTATATACATATATTCCTCGCAGCAGTAGCAGTCTAGTAATTGAATGTGTAAAATGATATATTTTGGGTTAATGAATTTTTAGCAATTTTCGCCGCATTTAAGCGGGCACTGGCGAAAGGGGTGCGTCCTTCGAGTTGAAAAGATAAACAGAACCGAGGGTTTTTGGTTTTGCTCGGGCATATAATTGTATACGGTGTGTTGATTAGATTGAAATCTGTTTTCTAAGGATGAGGTGACAATGACTTAAAAATTTACGAAACGTTACTGAAAATTTGAAGACGGCTCTTAGACTAGTAGTCAATGTGTTGAGGGAATTAGGGTACACACTGAATGGCATCAGGAATGTGACTTTCCTGCATTAAGCTGCAACTAGAATGTAAGTTTAAACCAGCTGACCTTGTGGGACACCTGGAAATACTTAAGTCAATCCCAAACATATGGACATATTCTGTTCCATGCCTGACATTATGGTTAGGGAATACAGTTTTGGGAAATAATTTGAGGTAGAAATACTGGACCGTATACAAAATGGGCAAATGGTGTTCCGAAACTGGACCCAAAAAGTATGGTCTGGTACGACGATGGATCAAAAATGGAATCTGGAGTTGGTGCTGAAGTCCATGCCATTGAGATCTGCGCCGTTTTAAACTCCAATAAGGGAATTAAAGGCGCCGAAATGCAAAACTTCTCTGATAGTTAAGCCGCCTTACAAGCTTTTTCGTCCAAAACAATGGAGACAAAAACCGTAAAGTGTTGGTACGATACCTTGCAAGTCCCATCCAAATACAACAAGGCCAAACTTGGATATTGCGGCCAACGAATCGGGGGACCAACTAGCTAGGGCTGGATCTGAAACCGCGTTCTGTGCACCAGAATCTTATTGCAGAGTCAATTGGGAGTTGCGACTTCAGTCAACCCCACAAGAAAAGTATATCAAATAGTTCATTCAGAAAGACCACCGGCCTATAGTCGTTTTTCTTGTCATTTTGTGACGTTCAACGCAACAACGCCTCAGAAAATGACAGTGAAATTTCTCACATGACGTTCGTCTTACTCGTAGATACACTAATGGGATCCAAAAAGGCATTTAACGACAACTGGTGGGGTTCAACGTCCGTAAAACGTCAACTTGAATTTACCTTTAGAAGTGACGTTTTACGGACGTTGAACCCCAGTTGTATTTGAAATCGTTGTCAACGCCACAGGCCACTTATGCTTTGCTCCCTTGGTATGTCGAAAGAGTTCGAACGCAGGTACTAAGTATACCAACTACCAAATCAGCTTCTGGAACACAACGTAGAATAATCTACAGCCGCGTAAGTTAGTGCTTGAGTTACGGCCTTACGGGGAAGTCATCCAAAGATTAATTTATTTCCAACACCGAAAATACCTACCAATTCTATGTAGGTAACTTGGCAAAAAGGGAAGATGTCATACATTTTTTGTTGGAAAGAAGTATATTCGGCCCTAGCGAGGTATCCGTCGGAACGGAAAATTGTCCGCAACGCATACTCCGTCGGAGACTCAAATTACATTCGAGGTATCCGCTTTCGGAAAGAATAATTAAAATGCGACAACGCATTGATTTGATATGATGTTGTTTCGTGCTACATTTGGGTTATCCCATTAAGTGCTTGTTTTTTCGTTTATTCACAAATTGAAGCGACAAAAACAAACAATTACTTTGCTAAAATGTTTTTTTTTTTTTTCATTATTGCTTTCATTTATCAACACTTCACTGCAAATCGTAAACAAATTCCGCAACCAATTCCTGTCGGAGCATATCGGAAGAAAATTCGTATGAAGCTGTCAAAAGTATCAGTAAAAACGCACTTCATCGCACTGAAACGCAAAACGCCAGTGTGCGTCACATATTTGTCGGAACAAAGTTCCGAAAAGCTGTTCTGACGTATACCTCGCTGCAAAAATCCTCCGATTCGTATAAAATCGGAGAATTTTCCGTTCCGACGGATACCTCGTTAGGGCCGATTTATTTGTATGGCTACTTTCACTTAAATTTGGTTCGAGTTGACGGAATTCCTGATCTATTACAATCGATGTTGAATGGCCCAGTCTGCCTGACATCGGGATCTTGGTCGTCATTGCCATGTAACAGCCTTCATAAGTGATAATTTTGAGTTCTCACCAATGACTTAGACTCTACCATAGGAATACCTTTACCTTGCCTGTCTTTGTAGGCTTCAGTTTGAGCTTTATAGCCTTCAAATATGCCTTTTCTTCCTTTAAATTTCCTTAAATATTTCGAAACTAATTGACATTTATCGCCTAGGATTCTCAGGTGAACTCGCCGGCGAATGGAACCTTCTTCCGGAGACTTCAAAGCGAACAAAATGCGAATTGCTTAGTTTGCTGAGTGCGAAAATGATATTTCCAGTGCTTTCCAGTTTTTCCATTTTTGTTTTGTTTTATTTTTCCAACACTTTGACAGCTTTTTCCCGCCACAGGAATTTAGTTTATTTTTTATCCGCAAATAATCTGCCAGCAATCCGTCACCTATACAGCTATCGCTTTTGATTCGATCAAATCGCTTTTGGAAATACAAAAATACAAATCCGCCATGAAAAGCGATCCGCCGCGCATTTGGGAATAAGCCCCCGGTACTATATTATTGTAAAAATAAAAAATATTTTAGTATTAAAAAATTATATATTTGTATGGGAGGTAATGTAGTTTTTATTCGATCAAGCTAATTTTTTGTCAAAAAATTTTAAATATTATTAAAACAATATATGTGCAAAGTTTAAACTTGCTATCTTTACAGTAGCTATTTAAATTAAATTTTTAACATCAAATAGCTATATATTTTGTATGGGAGGTAGGAGTAGTTTTCATCCGATCTTGCTCATCTTCGACCTTAGCCTCAGTTTGGTGGATAAAAGCTTACGTACAAAATTTCGATATTCTTAAATTACGGCCGTAATCCTTGTGTGTCGAGATATAAATCTTGCATGGCTACAATAGTTCACAAGCAGTCGTCCCGGAACCATGAGTTTCACTAGGTCGCAGCATTTTTGATGCCTTATCCTGCCAACGCTATACAACTGGTTTTCTGGACTTGAATCTGGCGGCCTATCTGGCCTATCGTTTTCATTCTTGACTTTCTCCCATTCAAAAGTTAAAAATGTTTAACTCAAACCCAAAAGTCAGTCACCAGTTTTCAGAAAAGTTCATATTCTACTGCATGCAACTGCACATTTCATAGTCATGGTCAGTACGAAGCCAAATTCCATCACATATTCCCCTCCCACTGATGGTTCGCAATTCACCAACATTTGTAGAAAAATTGTTTTTATGGCGATGACATAACTGTTGCCAGACCAATTTCAATTTCAAAAATGAGGCGACATTAAAAAAAAACACAAACGAAATCGAATAAACTTTCAAAATTACATGGGCCATAAATTGGGACATTGTCATTGTCCATTCCTAAAGACCGTCCCATCTAAATGTGACAAATAAAGAAATCTATTGGAATAAATTTACCCCTCTCTGCCTCTCTGACTGCGATGATAAAATTCAAATGAGGCTAACCGAAACAGCCGCAATGGGGCCTCACATTTTCGAGAGGACGACAATTTCCTTCGCTTTTTTTTCTAACTCTCTACACATATTCCCCCTGCCAATTGAAGTCATGCCCATATTTGATTTTATGGCATTTTCCTTCCTTTTTATGGCTCCCGTACCAACAAAGGATGTCATAAGAGTTTCCAAATAACCCTTAACTTTAGTCCGTCCAACCGGACTGCTGTCCTGGAGTGCAGCATAGCAGCACAGCAGCACGGCAGCACCGCAGTCAAAGAAGGAATCTCAGCAAATCAACGTAAATGTTTTCTTAACGTTCATCGGAGCATTTTGATCGGTAATATAGTTGACTCGAACCACTTTCCTGTGCATCGGCACATTGGCAAGTGTATAGTGCGCACCCCATTTCCGAACTCCTCTCTTGGGAGGCCATAACCCTTTAAGCGTATATGGCCGTTTAATAGCCGTAACTGTTTACTAGTGAACTATAAAATCGACTTTTCTTCCACGACAGAGAAGTCAAGTCTCCCTAGTGTCCAATTCGCAGTTCGTCTGGGAGAACTGCTTTTTCGTTAGTGGTATATACATATACTTTGTCCTTTTGCATGACAGTGTGCTCAAATAAATGGCTCCAAGTGGCTTCAGTTTAGTGTTGTGCTAAAGAGCTATTTTTAATGAGCAGCGATCGCAGATAGCAGTACACAAAAATAGCTGCTCTCAATAGCAGCTATTTAATCACTCTTTAGATAGCAGTTAACGTCAGAAAATATACGATTGTGTACAGTTTTTTAAACCCCACTTATTGGTTTACCTGTACATTGTACGGCTGTCGGTCGCATCTCGCATATACTCTTAATCCTATCCGTTGCTGGGTTTTTCCCGCATCAGCACTTCTGTCGCCAGTAATGATGTAGTTAATGAGAACTACATATATGATTTTACTACCCTTTCATTTATCAGCAGTTATCACCATTCATAATTGTGCGCAGATATTTTTAGTGTTGGTATTTCCGCGATGCATTTTAACTGGGTCATAAAAAAAAGAGGTGTCTTTCAAGATTTCCACCGACCATCGAAAAACGCTTGTTCGTTAAAATATCAAAAATATTTACCTGACAAGGACATCGAGTATAAATCGAGTTTGTATTGTAGGTACTCTACCCATTCATAAATCGTAATATACTTTTTTCCTTATTTTCTACATCCCTACCCTACATTGCAAAGAACAGCCAACGGAGCATATCATAATCATTACACACTACACAGTCGCAGCGATTGAAAAAGCAGCTATTGAAAAAGCAGCGATTGAAAAAGCAGTGATTGCGGAGCAGTGATTACTGAGCAGTGATTACTGAGCAGTGAGCATTTATAGTGTTCATAGGTTCTCACTGCTCACTTGCTCAGTTGAATGCTATTAGCTTCTTCGAACATAGTGGTTGAAAAAGCAGTGAGCGGATAAGAGAGCATGTTAATTTCTCAAATCTCAATCACTGTGTGTGTCCACTCAACTGTGACAGTGACTGTGACTGTGGCTGTCGATCTCGAGCACATTTTTTGTTGCTCACTTTTTATTTTTGTGTGTCGTCTTTGGATTGGACTTAACAAAGAAATAATATACATGTGTGGGAAATGGAATGCATATTTGTGAGATATAATATGTCTATCTAAGCGTATAGGTTTTATGAGTTGGATTTTTATCTTTCTTGTGTGTTCTGTGTTGTGTATGTGTTTGTTGTCTGATTGGATTCATATAGGGATTTTTTGTATGTTGATCACTGAGCAGATCAATGAGCAGTGACTAGTGAGCAGTTATATCAGAGAGCAATAGCAACTGCTATCTGCTCATTGAAATAGCAGAGTGATTAATAGCAGCTATCGCAATAGCTGTCTCACCACTACTTCAGTTAAAAAATAGCGATTTCGGATTAGGTTTAGAAGAAGGGTGGCGGGAATCCTTTTCTTTGTCATATAAGTTTTCGTCGTTCGCCCATCGACCGCTATACTGAGGGATCTATATAGTGACCATCGTATAGTTGCTTCCCCTTCTATTATCCTTCTGGTGTAATTGGAGAGTTGTGAAGTCGTGCTGTGTTATTTTTTTTCTCTTTTGTCCATCCTTTTGGAGTTGACCCCCCCTCTCAGCTGTAGATGGCGAAAGGACGACAAAGGATAAATGGTCGTGTGATGTTGAATTTTATTGCCGTAGCGACGTTTGTATTTTTTTTACGACTTCCAAAATTGGGGTGATTTGAGAATGAGCCAATTTTAATTCGATTTCAAAACGATTTAGTTTACCCGACTCTTGGGTGTAGTATTTTGGTGAGAGGGGCTTTTTGCATTTTGTGTATCTATGATGAGATTGGGTATGGGGAAGATTGGTCCGTTTTCTCTCGTAATGTGACTGAAATATAACCAAGTGTCAAAATTTGTTATATGGGCAGTGACGTAGATATAGGAGCGCCTCAAATAAAAATTAAAAAAAAAAAATCGGCTCTTGTTGCGCCCTTCTTCTATTTGCGCTATGTCTCTGGGTTGGAATCGAAGACTTTTTATACTTTTTCTATAGCCATCTTAGAATTTAGAATTTTAGAATTTAGAATTTATTTATTTATTCATTAGTAAGTTTTAACAATAGTTGTGTTTCCCGGGAAGCCTAATTGGCTTTTCTGCAGGAGATTGCATAATATCACAATATTTAATATCTATGTAGTGAGTTTACCTTTTTAAATTTTTGTTTTAGTTTATTAATTCATTTTCTACTTAATAGTTTTTTGTATATATTAATTTAAGAAATTATAATTTTGTAAGGAGTTTAAGATAAAAAGAATTTTTTTAAGAGTTTTTTTCTGACTTTAATGTTTATAATGTTTCTTAAGTTAGCCGGAAGTTCGTTGAACAGCCTTGGAAAACAGCATAGCAGTTGCCTTCTACCATAGTTGTTGTGCGATCTTGGAATTTGTAACATTCCTTGGGCGCGTCTTCTCGTGTTCTGCTCGTGATCGATGATCTTCTTAAAACGTACGTCATCGTAGTACTCCAGCAACACCGTCATCTTAAATATACTTTTGACTTCTAGAACTATAAAAGGTGTAGGGTTATGTACGAAGCGTGGGTTTGCATCTCTGATGAGTTTTAGGGCCTTATTTTGCAGGCGTTGTAGTTTCAATAAATGTGTATCTGAAGCATTGCCCCAGGCAAGTATACCATATCTCAGCTTCGATTCAAACAGGGCGTAGTAGACTTGTTTTAGGACACTCTGTGTTGAGTAGTATCCTAGATGTGCTAGACCATAAAGAGCTCTTCTTAAGTCCAACCGTAGGCTGTCAATATGTTTATCCCATATGAAATTACTGTCAATTATTACCCCTAGATACTTAAAGTTTTCAACGATTTCTATTGGTTGACAAGAAGCTGCGCTTGGGCACGAATCATTTTTGAGAAGTATGTTATTCCTTGTCGCTGGTTGATGTGTACCACGAATGTGCATCATTTTAGTTTTGGATGGGTTAATTACTAATCCATTATCATGGCACCATTTAACCGCATTAGTAAACTCGTTCTGCATTATCGAAGTAGCTGTCTGTAAACATCTATGTCGGACGACTATAGCTGTGTCATCCGCATAGGCGAAAGGAGTGCTATTTTCGAAGACTCGTAGCAATTCGTTAGTATAGAGAATATATAGTATTGGGCCCAATTTTGATCCCTGAGGTACTCCATATTTGATTGTCTTTTTTATGCTGACATTTTGCTCAATTTTGACACAGAACGTTCTCGAGTTCAGGTAATCACCCAGCCAGTTTCTTAGTGTACCCCGTATACCCATTTTTTCCAGTGCTACTAATAATTTTTCATGATTCAGAGTATCAAAGGCTTTACTGAAATCCATATATAAAACGAGGACGTGAAGGTTTTTATTCAAGCTTTCATTGACTGTGTTCGCAAATTCACCCAGAAGTTTTCCTGTACTTTTGTTTTTCTGAAATCCGTATTGTTTTTCGTGAATTAACGAATTGGTTTCAATAAAACTTATTAATCTTCTTGTCACGACTTCTTCTAAACATTTTTCTATTATTGGCAAAATCGATATTGGTCTGTAATTGTTAATTAATTTTTTGTTGCCACCTTTATATATTGGACGTACCAACGCAGTCTTAAGCAGTTTTGGAATCTTTGATTGCACTAAACTGAGGTTGATTATTTTTGCAATTATTGGAGCAAATTTATTAGCATGCATTTGTATATCAACTGCTCTGATGTTATCAGCTCCTGGAGACTTATTAATATTCATGTGTTTAATAATATTATGAACCTCTTCAGCATCTGTGTCATCTAGGTAGATCGAATTGGTTATTGAAGTACTAACATGCGTTGAGGTAATTGCGTTACAATTGTGTAGAATTCGGATTGATTGTTCATAGAAGCTTTCAGCAAATTCGTTTGTTACAACATTTAAACATTTATTTGGACAATAGTTTTTAAGAATAAATTCATCGACGCTAGCCTTTTTCCTTCCCATAAGTTCATTAATAAGATTCCATGTTTTGCGTGGATCTAATCTTAATTCGTTAAATTTGTTTTTGTAAAAGTTAGATTTTTGTTGTAGTATTTTTCTGTTTAATTGATTTCTGAAGCTTTTATATTCTACTTCAAATGACTTATTTAGACGGTTGTTTTTCCATTTACGATAGGTATAGGTTATCTCTTTTTTTGCATCCCTCAATTAGGTCGCTCGACATCCTCAATTAGGTCGCTCAACATTAGGTTGCTCTTCACAAGGGCTTGTTGCTTAGCTGACATTTACCAGACTGATAATTTCGATAAGCGCCGAAGTGGAGAACTAAAGACGATGATTTGTATGAAATAATTTTGTCGACTTCTGAAGGGCACTCTGGAGGGCTCAACATTTTCCAAAGGTTAGACTATTCAAGGGGATGTGAAGCCAGCTTGCCGTTTGGTAGATCAAACCTTAATCGATAGGAGGGAACTAATGATACCCATCAGAGAGTTCTCTCTAGGCCTAGGTCAGGTTAGGTTAGAGGGTTGGCTATAGGTAAGTGTAAATCTATATAACCGCCGAACTCAGATCAATGTAGATACCGCTGTGATGCCTTTGGGGTTTATGACTCTTAGACTATGGAATTGGAGTCCTATATGAAAAACCTACAGGTTTACATTGATTTTTTGTCCATTTATAAAGTTCTTTTAGTTTTCCCTTTGTTATAGAGTGGCCGCAGTGGTTCAGTGGTTAGTTTAGTGTGGTGCGAGGGGTCCCAGGTTCGATCCCCGGAAAAGCACAAATTACATCTTACGGTTTTTTCCACTGTGCCACCTCTTGCGAACGTCTGACAAACATCCAAGTGTATAACTGTCCTGAAAAAGCTTCTCAATTCAGCCATTCGGACTCGGCATAAAATTGTAGGTCCTTTCATTCGTCCCAAAAATAGAAACTCTCACAAACGAATGGTTGCGAAAAGCTAGGTCTAGGGTGTCTAGGTCTACCCGCCTGTTGCGCCAACTATTTATTTAATTTATAGTGTGGCCAAATTCTCCTCCATCTTCCATTTGTTGCCATTAGTACTTTGATCCCAATCGCCTGTCTTACATTACAGGAGGTGGAATTCTGTTCTCGCGCCAAGAACCTTTAGCTCTTCGCAACAGTGACTTACTTTACTTGCTTTAATTCTAGCTATAAGCCAGAGATCGCTTTTATTGCAGCTTCGATTGTCAATGATAAAGGAATATCTGGAATATTCCCATCAATTGAATATTTGGCAGCTGTTGTCAATGCCAGTTGTATGCCAGTTTGAAATATTCTGCTGTAGTTAGTGAGGAAGTCTTTCGGAGTTAAAAACCGCGCCAACGTCGACGTCCGTCTGTGTAGATGGATATGGTTGATCCGATGGATCTGTTGGTCATTTTGCTATTCGTCCCTAGTATGAGGAAATGAGTGACAATTGACAAATTGCCTTTCAAATCAATAGAAGGGGGTTGTGGAATCCGCGCAAACATTATTTTTCTGAATTTATTCATGTTTAGTGCATGACGGGCTATTTTTTTAGCTTTTATAGTCTGGCTTAGCAGAAGTGGACTGTTTGCTGCAGATTCCTTTACGAAAAGGTCTAAATTAAGTACATATATCTTCTGGCCGCTTAATGGAAGTGGTGCCCTTTGTCTCCGTTCTAAGGTTGATGAGGACCGTGTAAAGTAACAAATTCAGAACTAAGACCCCAGATTCGTCCGAATACTGCCTGCTTTGCTCTTTTCTTAATGCAGAGTTTCCAGTTCAATTTCCGATCTAGGACAACTCCCCAGGTAATTTCCCGTTATCATATAGATTGTTAACAGAGTGGAGTCCCTTCAATTGCTGACAGGCTAAATTCCAGAATTGTTTTCTTGTTGGCGAAGAGAAGAGACCTATTGCCGCCTTAACTAAAGGGTGACCCATAATTCACGAAAAATGTAATTTTGATAGAAAATACAGATTTGTAATTAAAAAGCATACATTTTATATTAATTCATAGAGTATACAGATTGGGGTTATGTATGGAATAGCACATCGGATAAATGGCCGCCACGGCTTTGCTGGCAAGTACGTACTCTTTTATTGAAATTTTCTATGACCGGTCCGATAATACCTCCAGCCCAAAATCCGCACCAAATGCATTGTGGATGCAATTGTTTCTCACAAATTACTCGTGGGTTTACTGAACCCCAAATGCGACAGTTTTGACGATTAACGAATCCATCACATCGGGGCGAAACGCATTACTGGAGTCGAGGCCAACTCAAATTTAAAAAATTTGTGATATTCTCTTCACAGTTTGATGTTTTTAAATCACTGTGACGGCCATATTTTGTTCGAAAAGTGCGGACTGTAGCTGACAAACCTTCATTATTTTTAAAATATTGCTCAACAATGAAAATATGTCGTATATTTGTATAGCGCTCCATTTTTATTAACCCCGAACTGTCAGCTGTCACATTGTTATCTTTTTCCCGTTGGCATCACTGTATCTACTATTGGATGGCGCAAAATTCAAATTTTGCGTGAATTATGGAACACCCTTTACATAATGGCTCTACTGCTAGCTCCCATTTCTTTGTCCAGGTGTTAAGCTAATTTATTTTTTATTTTTTTTTTTTTTGAATTAAGGATTCGCAAGTAATGAGGAGCATGTAAAGATTCCTCTTCTCTGGAAAAATCGACAGAATTATGCTAAGCGAGCGCGTTAGGATGAGGCAATTTTTTAATTGTTCCTCCATCTCGTAGATAGATAAGCGGCAATAAAGGTCAGTTTTAGAATTGATGGAGACCCAATCCATCTACTTTCGACAGGGCTTCCTTTGGCGCCATGATTTCCACGCTTTCACTTGTGCCCGCTACCTAAGGCAAGGTCTTCCTCTATACTCCGTCGTTCCTACGCGTTGGAATCGAATCCTCTTCGTGCCAGAGCATTGGTGCCCATTCGCTCTACATGTCCTAGCCATCTTAGTCGACTGATACGTACCTATTTTCTAACCAGGTCGATGTCGATGTACAGATCGTAGAGTTCGCTTTTAAGTTTCCTCCTCCAAACCCCGTCAACGTAAACGGGACTGAAAATCACTTGAAGAAATTTGCGTTCGAAACAACCAAGAAGATCTTCATCTCGCATTTGTTAGTATCTATGCTGCTGCGCCATAGAGCAGGACTGTGATGATGAGGGTCTTATATAGAGCCTCCTTAGTGTTTCTTGACAAGGCCTTCTATTCAAGCTTTCAAAGGCCAAAAAACAGCGGTTGGTAAGTGTAACTCTTCGTTTGATTTCTGCTGCGGTGTCATTATTGTCATTAGTCTAGGACAAAGAAAATAGTGCCATGATCAGCTCTTACTTAATCCCCCACTTTGGTGTAGTAATGGAGAAACTCAACCGCCGGGGATCGAACCTACGTAATTCGGGTCATAAGGAAATACTCCAACCACTACACTAAATAAAGCAAATTGAGTAGGAATAGGTAAAAAAACTTTAAATTAGCCTTTATTTCTCTCTATTCTTTTTGCGTTGGCGAAAGGGAGACGCGCTTTCCGTCCCCCCAGAGAATAGAGATAGAAATCGAGAGCAATAAAGATGAAAGAGAGAGAAAGTATATATAATAGGAATGCCGCCCTAAGTTATAGCGACTCCATTGATGATATAGCAAATTTTAAATTAAAAAAAATCTGTTAGTTGAAAATGCCGGCCGCATATATCTACACAACTGTAATTCCACCACCCACCCACAGCGACACATGCTACCAAACGGATTTTAAATTACCGTTGACTAATTGCAATGATTAGGTGCATTAATTGCTTATTTCACTAATGCATAGAAACATTAGTTTAACTGCATACATATACATTCCCTCTCATTTCCTAATGTACAATCTATTGACGTGCATGTCCTTCGACAAATAAATAAATCGTTGTCACAAATTACAAAACGAACTCCTGGCATTCCACCTTTTTCCAAATAGCATACTCAACTCGTAGTTGCGTAATTTCAAATCAACGCTAAACACATTTCAGTTTACAATTTCAAATAGGATCAGGTAATTCAAACCTAAAAGTTAGAAGGCAAAAAAAAAAAATCAAACAAATAACCCTAAAAATTCATTGAATCCTTTCCGCTCTGCTACTACACCTCTGCCATTGAGAAATTAACAACCATTGTGCCTTTATGCAAACATACCCACTACATGCTAATATCGTTGACATACACATCAATCAACTAAATAAACAGCACATATAAAATCACACTCACTCGCACAGCCCTTTTTCGCAATCTTTTCTGGTTGAATTTGAATCCTGTGTGTGCGCTTCTGCGAAAAGTCAATTGAATTGTATGTGTGCATTACTAGCTGGCTGATTATTTATCCTAGCAGCGCGACGGGTTAAGCAGGCACACATACACCAAACAACAAAAATATAGGCAACATCATCCTCTTCACTGGGAAATCAAATAGAAAAAAAAAAAAAACATCAGTTTAAAGGATTGCCAGTGAAATTGTACAAGGATCAACTAAATATTTGTCACAGGCAAACATTTTACATACAATTTTCCACAAAAATCTCGGAAACACAAAAAACACAACAAAAAAAAGCCAAACAATGCACATCGCGGAAATGTTTTCAATTTGAATCCTTTTTGGTCGCTTTCTCACCGACTCAACTCAAAAATCACTTTCTCTACTTCTTCGGAATATTGCACCTTTTTGTCGTCATTGGCAGCGGTGGCGGTCTTTTTCTAGTTGTGGCGGTAGGCCGTGGTTCATCGGAACCACCGAAAGGAGTTAGAATCCTTTTTTTGTTTACAAGAGTGCGACTGTAAGTGGGAAGGCTTTTTTTTTATCCATTCTTCGTCCTTCAATACCTACTAACTCCATCTAGCGCACACGCGCTCCTTTCGTCCAGGAATATATTCATTCTTTGTCCGTGACACACCGTCACGGACCCACCGCTGTGTTAGTGGGGCAATAAAAACGTGGCCATAGCTCTTTCAAACCAAAAACAGGTATACCTCTCTGTTTCTGTCCACAGAAAGGCTGCAAAATCTACCTCGCTGCGACTTGTTGACATTTCTGCGTGTTTTCTCCTTTCTCTCTACCGCTTTTACCATGCGAATTCGGCAGACAATAGTGTCCTTTTTATGTGAGCAAAAATTCTGCACTATTGCCGACTGATTTTATTGCGTAAATTGCCATAACGTACTCGCTGATGGCAACCGGAACGGCACAGGTAAGGACTTAAGACACTTCTGTGATCTAACTCGATGCAATGTTCGATAACTCGACGAAGGATGTTGGGAAATTTTACGAGTTCCTTCGAACTGAATTGTGTGCAAGCAGCGTTCAAGGCTAGAAGAATCCTTGCGAAAATTACCTCCGAGTTAGGGTTTATAACTCTATACACTTAGAAAGGAGTTGGAATGAATGGTATGGTATACGCAACATTCGCCAGGATCTCTTTCAGTATATTTATACCTTTCGCAAAAGGCTGTTGTATTTATTGTCTGTGCGCTATTCAGGGTTATTGCGTAAAGGATCAATGGCGTAAGGATTTATGAACACTTTTCGGGAATCGTTCCATTGTATGCCGTGGTTGTGCCGAAATTGGCGCAGTTTGTTTGCATAATCTTACACTAAATGCATTTTAAGGACTCTGACTATACGTAATTTTACGTATACGAATTTTTATTGAGGTACGGATGTAATTGTTCTCGGTGTGGAAAGAAAGTCAAATAAGGTCCTTTGATTCGGTTTTGTATGAATTGAGTTCTGGTATTTGGAAGATTGACTTACAAATGGGTTTGCAACGACACAAGGATAAAGTCAAGGCTAAGAGCGATTTTGATGTGTGTTTCAAAACGCGCATATGTCTTTGGTTTCGCGTGGAATTTTCTTTGGATGCGGTATTTCCGCACTTGAAAACATTTTTGTCGGAATTTATTTAGAAGCTTTTACCAGAAAGTGTTGGCGATTTTAAAATCTTCTAGTTAATGGCTTTAGTAAAGAAATTGTGTCAACTTTGGTTGATTTTATCTGAAATTGCTCCTGACGAAAATTGACTTTTGTCGGAAAATTCCGTCGGACCGAAAGAACTTGGCGAAATTAGCAAATGTTTGCCTATTGTAATGTCCTCCATGGTCTTGGCATCATGATTTGAGATGCGGATCCTTTTCTGGCTAATTCTGGCTTTTTCGTTGCCTTCTTATTCACTGTGTCCTGGCACCCAGATCAGATGAACCTTGTTTGTGGTGGCCAGTATTTGAAGGATTTGAAGGCAGTCTCAGACTAATTTTGATGTTATTTCAAAGGCGTCAATTGCAAGTAGAGCTGTCCTGCTATCACAGAGAATGTAAATGTTTTTACTTGTTATAGCTCTGTTTAGATTCACTCGAATGCAAAGTTCTATTGCATGTATTTCGGCCTGAAATACGGAACTGCTTGTATCCATACTAGCGAATAGAGATGTTTTAGTTCACGGACCGTATACTCCGGCTACAACTCCTTCATTTGTTTTGCATCCATCTGTGTACTATACAAGTGAATCTGTGGCAAATGTTGGTTTGCTCTGTTCCCAGTTTAGACGGTCTGGGAATGTAACCTTAAGGTTGTGTTAATTGGTTAGTTATTTTTTTCTGAATTCTTTTAGGATATCAGTGTGGACTACGTTGGAATTTGATTCATCTTCTGTGATGACCGCCGGCGGCGGTTGCATACATCCACAGTGTCATTTTGGGGTTAAGACCCCAGTTTTTACCGAGTTGACTTTTGCTGGCCCATATAAGGACAACCTGGCCTTGTCAATAGTTTTGGGTAAGGTAAGAGTTCCATTTAAGTTTTCATCCAGTGTGATTCCTAGAGATTTGACTTCCGTTGAGAACTCTATTATTTCGCCGAAGAGTGTAGCATTTCTAAGTCTTTCTAGCTTTCTTCTCTTGGTGAATGCAACTATGGTGCTTTTCTTCGGATTGACTTTGAGGCTAACTTTTGTACACCTTTCAGCAACTTAGTTTAGAGCCTTCTGGAGGGGATTCGAGATTGTGTCTTCGAATTTTTGGGCTTCTTGTTTTTGTATAGTACTTTTGATAGTTTCCTTGAAGATACTCAATGGTGGGTTGACGTCAACTTGTTGATTTCTCGTCATTTCCCCGCCCTTTTTCGCCAATTCTTCGGCGAGCTCGATTCCTTCAATGTTGCAGTGACCTGGGACCCAGCATAAGCTGACTTGGTTCTGTACACATTAAGCATTTGTGCGACAATCCCTGACTATTGTCGATTTGATGTGGTTTGATTCTAGTGCTTTGAGAGCAGCCTGACTGTCAATGTAAATAGCGATGGTCTTATCGGATATCGATTTCATCTCTAGTAGTTCTGCGTCTTTAACTATACGGATAGAATCTCAGACTGAAAAACACTGCAACTATCCGGTAGTCTTATTGACATTTGCAGGTTTAGATTAGCAGAATAAATGCCAGAGCAGCCTGTTCCTTCCGAGGCTTTTGATCCATCGGTATATATTGCCAGCTCATTTGGTTTTATTACTGCGTTTCCGTGCCATACTTCTCTGTCTATATCGTCTGCATATCCTTGGACACAGAAACCGTCATTACTGAGAATTGTCAGTAGGCAGTTCATTTACTACGATGGATCATAGTACTGGTCAGAGTACTCCTCCATGGGGGCATCCTTTCGTAGCTATCATACTGAGCTTAGTGCTGCCTATAATGAGGTCTTATTGTTTTGTCCTCTAGCATGCATTTTATCCATTTACATGTGTAGTGTCGTCAATTCCCATGTTTTGAATACCTTATATATTTGTGAGAATTCTGTATTGTCAAATGCTCCTTCTATATCGAGGAAACAACCGAGCGCTACCTCTTTGTCTCTGAGAGATTTTTCAATTCTTGAGGTAAGATTTTGCAAGGCGTATTTGGTCGATTTCCAGGGTTGGTAGGCATGTTGATATTTTTTGTGAAGGGGGTTTGTTTGCAGTGCCCCGTCTCTGATATGTATGTCCAGGATTTTTTCCATAGTTTTGAGAAAAAAGGAAGTGAGGCTGATTGGTCTATATGACATAGGTAGTTCGGACGGTCTGCTTCCTCCCTTGGGTATATATTTGACAACTACCTCCTTGCACTTTTTTGGAAATTTGAAGTTCGCTTCAAAGGACGCCATTGTCTAAAACCTTTCTCCATTTTTTCCTCGTAAATATTCATTTTTACCTATGTCCTTTAGGTTCCAGACAGCCAGACGGAGTTATTTTCGCATTTATAAAATTGAGGACCAGTTTCAAGATAGAATGTCACTATTAGACAGATATAACTTTGAGAGGTGGTTAAGGACTTTGTCTACATTGGCTCCGCTATGAACTCAGACAATGACACCAGCGCTGATGAAATTAAACGAAAAATAACTCTTTTCTATCGCTGTTTCTTTGGGCTAAGAAAGGAATTGAGCCCTCTCTCGAACAACTAAAGTAACCCTTTATAAGACCCTAATCATCCCAGTCCTTCTCTATCAAAAGCGAATGAGGCTACTATTGGTTTCGAGCGGAGAATTCTTCGAGTAATTCACGGTCTCGTCTGCGTAGACAGTAAATAGAGAAGGAGATACAATAACGAACTGTATGGCGATGGCGACATCGACCTGGTCAGAAGAGTGAAAGTCCAACGACTGATGTGGATGCGTCATGTAGAGCGAATAGACACGAATGCTCCGTCCCGGAAGATCTTCGAATGCTCATCCAAGGGACGTGGCAGTAGAGGAAGACTGGGACTCAGATGGCGTACACAAGTGGAAGGGGACCTTAAAAAACTTAGCGTGTAAAACTGGAGACAGCTGTCCAAAGACCGTGCTAGCTGGAGACGATTGCTGGTTGAGGCCCAGGTACACCCCGGACCGTAGCTCCACCTTAAGTTCAGTAAGTACGTTCCGTTCCACATCATTCGAAACTAATATTTAAAAATCATTGAAACTAACAATCAACAAATATTACTTAACTACATCCACACGTATATAGGCAAAATTAATTTAGTGGACTTGTCAACTATAGAGGGCTCCCTCAGGCTTTATACACAACTACTAAATAATGTCGTACCTATAAGAGTTAAATAGTATGGGTATATGGGAATTTCTGAAACGCTGCAGGCTGTTCCTGAATTGCCATAAAAATCTTCCACCATACCATATACACCTATTTCCAATGTATCACCTAGTCACCTGTTCATCAGTTTGAAAAGGACCTTCATTTCAATAGTTCAATTCAATTGAATGGAACGATTTTCTTTTTCAACCGCAAAATTTGACCAAATAATGTAGCATCCTGTTGTGAATATCAGGATCATCCGGAAGACACACAACAGTATAGCACAAAAAAAGGAACTATTGTGGCAAATAATTACGTTGCAGGACGATAGACAGCGTGAGAGAAAAATCATACAACTCAGCCATTAACAACTGCAACTTCATTAACTCGCAACCACTCGTATCTACGCTGAAAAACCTCACAGCGAGCACTAAGAAATATTAATGACCAATTAAGAAGCATTAGGTCAACCGTCATCGCACAAGCCGATTAATCCTACTAATGATGTCCACGCAACAATCCTTTTCCCTCGTGTCTCGTAAAATGTTAAAAACTTCTGGTGGATTACAAAACCGAAACCAAAACACATAGAAAATCGAATCCGACTTCAATCATAAATCATAACTTTCCACAACACTTGCACATGGATCCAGGCTTTATCAAGGATCCCAATAAAGTAAATAAAATCAAAAATCTTCCCTCAACCAACCATTCACTACAGTAGGGCTGTATTTCATTCATAAAACTCTCAAAATTTCATGGAAATCAAAAAAGGAAGAAAAACAAACAAAAATCCTCAAAGGAATCTGATCCACCCCCGTTTTGTTGATGATTAATGATTGCCCAGCTTAAGGAATCTGGTTGGCAGGCGTGAATTTCCCAACGCAGTTCGATTTTTATTTTTATTTTATTTTTTTTTGATTCGGAGTAAGTGATGTCCTTGATTTAACACAATGTCAGAGTCACAGGTAAAGCAAGAACCAAATCAAGTGCACGAATGTTATGATTGTGTGTGCGACACAATAGAACAGCAAAAATTGAATCATCAATTGCGAGAGCTGGGATACCAGTGCCTATGTGTGGATTCAGGATCGCTTTCAAACAGACGATGAAGAAGGATATGTTTTTATCAATGTGCATCACGGCAGAGGGGATAAAAATGTCGTTGTGGTAATTGAGCGATTTCCTTTATTTTATTTTTGTTCGTGGAAAAAATTGATGTCATCGTCTGTATTTCGTTTTTTTTTGCCTTTTGCCAGGATACATCAGGACCAGGAGTTTTATGTTTGTTTGCCGATGTTATATTTTCTACGTTTTGTATTTGTTTGGCCGTGTGTGCCTGACCAAAAGAGATGAAAAGGATGTTTATATAAATAAAGGCTTCGAATTGATGGCCATTGTCGTGGATCGGTTGACATTTCTCTGGTTTTTTTTTTATTGTATGAACGTATTCGAAGCAATTGTGCAATTCTATGGTATTGGGTGTTTTTGTCGATGAAATTGTGTTGAAGAATTGGCCAGTTTTGGATGTTTACAGGTGATTTATCATCATCTATCGGCATGGGCATTGTGCGGATCGTGTGAAACTTTCTGAGTGACCTATTATATCATAATTTTTATGACTTTTTGGCAATAGACTTGGATCAGGGTCAGAATTGGGGTGAGGATTTAAGAACATTGAAATAAGTACACATCCACTTGGTTGGATGGTGTCAAATAAAAATGCGATATAAACATTAAACAACCATTTTTAGCGTCCGCGTCCATAGGTTAAATTTTAGGATAAGCGCAATTGTGTCCTGCAATAGAAGAGGTATGGAGAACGCTCGTTGCTCCATAAAGGTCAGAAAAATTCTCACCGATCATTTGATGTCAAAAAAGGACTTAGACAAGGTGATGCGCTGTCATGTGACTTTTTTAACATCATTCTTAAGAAAATTGTGCGAAACTCGCAAGCCAACACCAGGGCCACAATTTTGAAGAAGTCTGTGCAAATACTTACATCGACATCATTGGCAGAACAAGGAGACTCTATATAAGACCCTGTTCATCCCAGTCTTGCTTTATGGCGCAGAATCATGGACGTTATCAAAGGCGGATGAAGATCTCTTTGGTCGCTTCGAACACAAAATTCTTCGAGTTATTTTCGGTCCCGTTTGCGCGGGCTTTGGGGGAGGAGATTTAACAGCGAACTCTACGAGCTGTATAGGCACAGCCACATCGACCTGGTCAGAAAAGTACGCATCAGTCGTCTAAGATGGCTGGGACATATAGAGCGAATAGACACCAACGCTCCAGCCTGTAAAGTCTTCAATTCCAACCTGGAGGGACAACGCAGTAGAAAAAGACCTTGCTTTCGGTGGCGCACACAAGTGGAAGGGGACTTCAACAAACTTGGAGAGCGCAACTGGAGACAGTTAGCCAAAGTTGGTTGAGGCCCATGTCCTCCCTGGACTGTAGCTCCACCTAAGTAAGTAAGTAAAATAATAGAATATAATCTTTGTCTGTGGTTTATTTAATACTGGACAATAATAACGTCAGAGGAAAATAGTCTAACAAGATCGTTCGCAGCAGAGTTCCATAGTATATCAAAGTCTGTTTCTGATGTTTTAAAAATAATTTAGTTTATATATGTCCACACTCCACAGTTTTGAAGAAGAAGCTAGGCCTAGGGTGTTGGGCCACCTATTTATTTATTTAAATGTTTCAAGTTTCAAGTTTTTGGCTTAATTGGTTCCGAAGTTAGAGGGGGGGGGGGGGGGGGTCGAAAACAGCCTGAATTTGTTCCTGTAAAAAGGGTAAGTGCCTTTACTAGAGAACTTGGCTGGGACACTACCGTGCCCTTTGATGATAAATCATATCATAAGGAAAACTGGTGTTTTTTATGTTATCCAGATTATAGAGTCAAGTAATTTGAACAAGCTACAGCCCAACAGGGTTTTAACTGAATTTCAAAAAAAAAAACTTCAAAGTAAAATTACCGGTGAACGATCAATAGGTTATGGCATTATGTAGACCAGCGGTTCCCAATATTTTTTGGTGGCGGAGCACTTTTCTGGAGAGAAATTCCTCACGGAGCACTTCGTTGTCCGTACGTAGCCCATTTTTCGTAGTTATGGAAAGCGCAATTACTATTTTCAGATTTTTTTAAATTTTACTAAATTGAAGAAATAAGTAACATGTACAGTGAGTGTCAAAAGTGAGTGAATACCAACGGTTTTCATTTGTCTTTGGAGTTTGGATACATTTTATTGCTGTCGACATGAAATATGTTTAATTTATTGTTATTTCGTAATCAAAATTTTTACAAAATTTTACATTTTGTTGGTTTTTAGACCTGTTTCCAGACCCTAAAGAAAACTCAAAGAAGCATCGGTGTTTACTCACTTTTGACGCTCACTGTATGTGATGTGACTTGTACCATTATTATAAAATATTTAAATTTAGTAGATAAGTTTCTTATACTGGCATGTATGAAAAAAAGGGTTTTCTCTAATATGCTTCTATAAGCGTGTTGATCAAGGGTCGATCTATATACAACTAATTGACCAACACCGAACCAAGAGTATGCACTGCAGACCATTACTTTCTCTCCTCCATGTTTTATGGTCTGAAGCGTGTACTTTTGCTGCAATTCTTTGTTTGGAGGACCCTTACATATACACTTTTCCATCGGATCCAAATATGTAAATTGAACTTGGATTTGAAACTCCAAAGAACACTTTCCAAAATTGCAATGGTATTTGTAAGTGGAGTCTTTCGAAATTCCGGCCCTTCCTTAAGTTTTTGTTGACATAGTGTGGAATATACATCCACGAGGATTTTGTTCTCCGACACGCCCTGGCTGTGAGTTCCATTGCTGCGAACAAAATGACCAAGTTCCAGAAGCACAAAATTAGCTAGTCAGATGGAATTTTCATTTTTTCCCATCTTTCCGCGGAACACTTGGATTTTCATGGCGGAGCACCAAGTGCTCCGCGGAGCACACTTTGGGAAACTCGGATGTAGACGATGGACGTTTCATTCGCTGAACGAACTGTTAATTTGGCCCCCTATTGTTACTCATACAATTTTTCATTTGTTTCTAAACTTTCTATAAAAACTTTGTGGACATAAGCTATATACGGATCCATGCCGGATAATCTGAGATCTCTGTCAAGCTCGCCCATATACCTTTTAGCTATTTGATGACAATGAAGAATGCTCGCTATCCTATCAAGATAAATATAACGACTTAATCGACACCATTAATGCCAAAAAGTGATATACTATATTGTTACGAGTTATCTACACTCCTGAACACGAAGTTAAGGATCAAAACACCATTTACCCTAAGCTTTTTGAAAGCACTTAACATTTCGATCGAAGAACCTGACAGTTGGCAAGTAGAGGGCAACGTGGAAAATCTTTTTTAATCGTCTGTTCCCTAAAATTGTACCTTTTCCTTTTAATTTAATCCTAAAAAAAGAAAATCATCACCCACAAATTTGCAACAATATGCAGACGGGTTTATGACAGGTTTTTAAATCATACTTGAGGTACAACCTGTTAAAAGTCTGTACAGAACCTATGCCATCCCGATATTTGGTATAGAAAGGCGGGCAAACCTAGATCTTTTGCCGCTTCGGAGGTTTGTGTTGACTAACCTTCTAGTATAGTATCTGCGGTTCAACAACGAACTGTGCAAGCTACAACCACAGCGATAAAACTTTGCATTGGACATCTGAGATTAGAGCGAATACAGTCGAGAACGGATAAGTGCACAACGTCCGGACCTCAACTTTGTGTGCACTTATACGGTCTTTGCACTTATCCGTAAGTGCACATTTTTGCACTTACCCGTAAATGCACAATTTTTGCACTTGTACGTGCTTACTTAATAAGGTGCATAATTTCAAGCTTAACTGTTACTCTAAATATTTAATGTGGTTTTCCATTTGAACAAAAAATCAATTTTTTTTATCTAGATAACTTTTTATGTTCCATTGGGAAAAAAATCAATCTTTTTTTTTGATCCGGATCACTTTTTTCCTATCTCCATTTTCGAGATTTACACATATGTACCTTGAACAGCTCTTTTACGTCATTTAGAATTTGTTTTCAAAACACAATTACTAAAAGCCTCTTGAAAAGCAATTATTCAGAACAAAAACGTAAATAATGGACATGGACTTAATTTGGGGGCGATTGCTATCATCTTCGTCATCTTATTCTTCTTCCTCGTCGTGTGGATTTCGATTCTCGATTCTGAGATCAACTTCGTATGGATAATCATATCGACGAAGAATCGAAATTCACAGACGACGAGGAAGAATAATTTATTTGGGCAAAAATAAGCGTCCCGGATCCTCCGGAATCAAAATATCTTTTCTGAACCCTTTCCATTGTCACAAAGAATGCTCTTCGGATGATCTTCTCGATTTCAAGTCAGAATTCACTCAAGAAGCACTTAGACAAATTCAATTTATGCACCGCAGTTATAGCTGAAATTTTCCCATTTCACCAATACATGAGTGGAATCGACCAGAAACAGTTTACTTGAATGAGTGAATTACCGAGTGAAGCCAATGGAAAACGACATTAATTAATCCGGTCAGTCGGACCGGAAGAGCGATTTGCCATTGATTCATATTATATTATTATGTACGTAGATATATGATAACGATAAGTGTTGTCAGGTGCAATTTGTAGGTATGTAAAAATGTGAAAAAAAATATTTGCACTTATCCGTTTTAAAAACAGTGTAAAACTTCATTCCGTGGTTCGAAAAATTGTTCACTTATAAGAAATTTTCACTTATCCGTTTTGCACTTATACGAACAAATTTGTATAGAAATCGAGTGAAATGTCTTGGGGTATTGAAACGCCTTCCACTTAGGCGATTTTTCCACTTATCCGTTTTCCACTTAGCCGTTCTCGACTGTATATATCAAGGTTTAGGCAATCAGGAGCTTCGAATCTAACTCGGGAAGATATATTTTTTTAATTTCTTTTGTCGAAAGTTCTTGCTATATTCAACGGGAGCGCATAGACACAAGTCCTGTTCAACTGCATATCCTAAGTCTATACTCATGATGAAATTGCAAATCAAAATAAGCACAAATCAGCTGTTACTTAGTTGTCAAATTGGTTGTCGCCAAAAAAAAAAGTGTTAAGAATTAAAAAAAAACTATGCTTCAAAAAACTATCCTTTACAACTATATTCTTCGTTTGCCTTTAGTGTTGAAAGCCAGGATAATAGCGGATATACCTAATGTTACACCATATACCGTCAATTTTTTGCTGGGTTTTAGGATTCTTGATTTGCTTAACTCCAGCACGTTTAATTAAAGCTCTTAAAAATGAATCAATGAGTTGGTACATTCCTCCAGCTGTGATAAGCCTAGCCTGGTACAGCCAGTTCCCTTTGTCTTTGGTTTTTTCTCGCCTTATTTTGAGTTGGGACTCTTATTCAGAACCGATTTTTATAGAGATACTATGTTGCTTCTTTCAGATTTCAGACTTCAGTCCGCATTAAACTTTGTATCCTCTCAACGTTTCTTCTCTGATATGTACACTCAAGCACTCCATATCATGGAACCATTGGCTTCTTTTTGCGGCAGACTTTCTTGTAATGCGATTGCAGTCTTCTATCGTCGTATGTTTTCCTCTTTTGGTGCTAAAAAATATCCGCGTTGCATCAATGACAAAAGTGTATAGCTACTACTGCTAACCATGTTTTTATTAGAGAAACGAATTCAATCTCCTAAACTGACTAAAATATATTTAAAAAAATGAACACGAATGCAACATTTTAAGTAGATCCCTTTGATATCACTCAACTGAGTCTAATCTTCTTCTAAACAATATAATTCTCATGTTAATGGTGCGCTCATTGTGTAATTTCCAGCTCGAAAAATAATTTAATTAAATTCCTTAGAAAAATTCGCGAGAACGTACTACACCATTACCACGAACCAACCATCCCCCACCCAACGCAAGGAGCCAAAAAAAAAAAAAGCCAAATCACATGGGCGAACAAATTAATTTGTGAACCATGAACAACACAATTTCGCCAAAACAGTGCCGGCGGACTCAGCAGCGTAAGGAAGTTTAAGGAAAATCTTTAAAATATCTCCTCCCCCACCACTTGACACTTTTCAATCACAAAGCCAATCAATTCCTCAATATGCATATCGGGAACAGCGACCCCACTACCATACACCCATTCGCCCAATTTGAAGTCTAATAAGGACTTTTATTATTGCCTCACACCCTGCGATAGACGATATAGACCCCGACTAACAACAACAACAAGAACATAAAAAAAAGGAATCCCATCAATACGCGCATCAGGATTTTAATTTAAAATCATTTTTTGCTTGTTACCATCGTGGGCACCACAGCAACCAAAAAACCAAACCAACCGATGAAATGAGACTGAACCCAAGGAAAAAGGATGTGCGGTGGCCCGCATCTATGTGCGGATGTGCATTGTGGCACTGCTATTCAAAATAAAAGGAAGGAGAATCCTGCGCCCCTGCTCAGTGATATCGGGGGGAACAATGACGATTGAAAATTAAAAAAAAAAGAACGCACAGAACGCAATTACGTAACAACCGTTTCGATAATTTTCAATTACTGATTTTCGGCGTGAACCGAATCGAATTGCCGACGAACAACTGAACTGCCATAAAAAAGGACGAACACACAGGAACACAAACAAGGCACCCAACGAGAAATTGTCACAATTTGCTGTCGATCTGGTGGACAGCAACGGAGCGGCCCACTTGCTCTATTTTAGCCGGATGGTGCAGCTTTGTGTGAACACAGCTGGGACGAGTTAGCGAGGGGGCACGACGAGGTATTGGGATTGGTGACGCGACTCCTTTTAGTTGTAAACCGAAAATAATCACGACGTTGTCATGTTGTAAGGGTGTAAAAAGTGGTATTTATTAAGTGGGTTGACATGGCAAACAGGCGGACCTGGGGGATGTGATGGAAGCACGTTTTGTAATTTTAAAATTAAAAATTACAGTAAATTTAGTTTCTATAGCAGTGGGTCTTCACATGGACAGCTTCCATGTCACGGGAAGACACTAAGGAAAAACTATAGATTATGCGCCTTCTTTGATTTTTTTCTTGTTGGCCAACATTTTGGGTTTTTAAATAATTCCTGGCAAGGTGCGTACAAATACAAACGTCTTTTGCTTTCTCTTTGAATGCGTAATATGAGCGGTCTTTTTGAAATTATGTAGATGGACTACCGTAGGACTACCGTAGAAGGTGCCTGGCTAAATGATGAACAAGTTTTTGCCAGCCGTTATTGCCTTGGTAATAAGCGGTATCCTCCTCCTCCATATATTGTTTTTGTCCATAATTTGATCCATTTTCTCTACATTGCCTATGGCTCTGCAAGTACGTTTGTCTATCTTTGTAACTGAGGGTCCCTCTTGGTTTCTTTTTTTTTGCGTTATTCTGCTTGCCAAAAATAATCCCACAAATATTGCCTTAAAACACGTCCCAAAACACAGAGCAATGTATTTCTTTTTATTTGATAGTTTTGAAACACACATTTTTTGTATACCCACAACTTGAAGAAGGGCAGTAGTTAGAGCTGAATTCGAGTTCCACTGAAAACTTTATTCCTTAAGAACTTAACCAGTGCATCCGGATCTAACCTTCTCGCCTCTAATTTATATATTGCCCCTAGCAGAAACCCTAATCCTCCTATCCTAATCAAAGGAAAGATTCGTTTCTAGGTTCCCATTAAGTTTCTCAGCTACGTTCATGGGGTTTGATAATGGAAGCAATTTTCTTCAAGGCAGCGACGCAACTTAACCTTACTAACATTAACTCTGTCTCACAGCCAATGGTTTTCGCGAGTCTTTGAGTCGTTCATTGAGTTTGAAACAAGAAAGTCCCCAAGACCAAGTAGGTATGTAGATGTAGAGTTGCCCGAAATGGACCACAAATTACAGGGCTTAGTACTAGGGAATATTAGGCACGATGGAGGGTACCTTTTTTGGATTATTTACTTACTTAAGGTGGCTGTATAGTCCGGGGTGGACCTGGGCCTCAACCAACAAGCGTCTCCAGCTAGCACGATATTTGACCAGCTGTCTCCAGATTCGCACCCTGAGTTGGTTAAGGTCCCTTTCCACTTGCGAGCGCCACCTGAGTAGCGGTCTTCCTCTACTGCGCCGTCCCTCGGGTGTGGATTCGAAGATCTTCCGGGCCGGAGCATTCACTTCCATTCGCTCTACATGACCCAGCCACCGCAGTCGTTGGACCTCCATTATTCTTCTGGCTATGTCGATGTCGTTGATGTACAGCCCGTACGTACAGTTCACCGTCTATGCAGACGGGACCGAAAATTTTTCGAAGAATAAAGCAACCAAAAGTAACCTCATCCGCTTTTGATAGATTACATGTCTCTGTACCATAAAGTAGGACTGGGATGATTAAGGTCTTATAAAGGGTGAGGGTCACTTTAGTTGTTCGAGAGAGGGCTTTGCTACTCATACTCAATTGCTTTCTTAGCCCAAAGAAACAGCGATTGGCAAGAGTTATTCTTCGTTTAATATCAGCGCTGGTGTTATTGTCTGAGTTCCCCTCATTTTTTGGATTACAAAGGCACAAGTCAGCCAAATTTAATTTTCCGGCAATGTAGCCATGTACTGTACATATGCAGTTGCAAACCAAGATCGCAGTATTTTTGGCTGCTGTCGCTATTGCCTGCTTCTAAATATGCCGAAACACAATGGACTCGCTGCAGTGGCGTTGTCAAATGTTAAACACCGGCATTTAATGTTTCGAACACAACGAAACGCAGCATTATGGAGGTCCTGGACATGCTACAGTCGCAGATCTCATTGTGGTCATGTATAGGTGCATCCTATACTTCCAGCCTTAATCCTCAGAAAAAACTTTGCTGTGGTTATAGTAGGGTTACCGTACGGGCCCCTTTTAGGGCGACAGTCCCACTTATACACTTAAAAATGTGTTTGTTCCCGAAATTAAAAAATCAAAATTGGGACTTTTTTTAACAAAAATCTTCCAAAATACTTTTTTGCTTTAATTTTTACGTATCTAAAGCATCTTATGAGACTGAGAAAGAAAAGCGGTGAAAAATAATCGAAATCGAATAAAAAACGAAAGTGTTCTTATCATAAGACGTGTGGAACACATTTAGTTGGATAACCAAAAGCATAGAAGGCTGAAAATATGCCAGATATGCAGTCAGACTTCAAGATTATGAACCCATGGCCTATCTATACGACGCAAAGAAGAATAAAACACATTTGAAATACCAGCCCAGAGCTTGTCAAGGTTGCCATCGTGATAAGATCAGTGACTTCCTCAATAAATTGACACCATTAAATTCTGCATTATCACAAGATAAAATAAGTAAAAGTGTCATCATCGGACTGGCATGCAAAATGTTAGTCATATAGTTAGGCCCAATGCACATGGAGCAAATGGAAAAAAAAACGTGTTGGTAACTCGGGTTACAGAACAGACTAGTTATGGACTCAGCGGTGACTTGACTCCACACACGAGGAAACTCATCACCAATCGAAATCTCTAGTTCGTTCAGTGTCGTCATGTCTTTCAAACTCCCCCACCAGCAACAGGTTGGTCTGTTGTTCGCTCATCTTCAACAAACTAGAAACTGAAATTAATAGGCAACCCGACATGCAAATCATCAGACGACTGGTTACAAACTTTTTTTTTGTTTTAATCCCAAACGAATTTTCCAGTTGCTCCGTGTGCATTGGGCGTTAGTATATATACACATCACACGGTTCTAATATTGGTTAGAGGTATCAGAACTACACGACCGATATAGCAAATTTTTTAATACCAACCTAACGAAGACAAAAAAGAAGTATTCTCTAAAAATTTCGTCTAGGTCGATTCGTCTGAACGGTATCGTATTTTCAACAGACAGACAGACGGAAATGGCTAGATCTAGATCGATTCAGAATTTGATCCTGATTGAAAATATATTTATATACTTTATGGGGTCCCCGGTGACTCCTTCTTGGCGTTACAAATGTCAAATTGAATATACCTTCCTGTGGAGGGTATAAAAAGCATTGTAGCAGAAGCTACGAGTATATTCGCGTATCATACGATAGTTCATGCGCATAGTTACATTTCTGCAACACAAGCTTTCATATTCACGATTTCCAAAATTGCCAGGTAGGTTATAGGGAATCTAGAATCAGTTATAAAACACCCTTGACGCGAATTCGTTTATTCGCAATCCACAACATTAAACCGCGTTCCACAAACTAGCGAATAAAAAATTCGATCGGATATAACCTCAAATGAGAATTTTGTTGTAGAAACTCATGACTGAAATTCGCGAACTACGGCGATCAAAGTGTTCATGTGATGAACCGACAGTCAAAACTTGTGAATATTCGTTCGTTATCGTATAGGTAGTTGTTGGTTCTCATGTGAATATTCCTTTAAAGAAAGCACACATTTGACAGCTGCGAATGTGCTGCATAACCATTACACAGCTTACATGTACTTAACACAAAAAAAAAAAATCGCCTTATTTTCAGCGCAACTCCCATTCCACATTCAGTTGGATTTTCCTCTATCCACCCCAATCCGCAATCCAACTGCGAATATCGCATCTGATTTCTACGAAATGATAGGCTCAAGGACCCAGCATCGCACACATACTGTTGGCCGGGGATATAATTTCATTGTTCTACCAGTATACGTCGCAACAAGGACGTATAGTTGGATTGCAAAGAAGGGGTGTACTCACAGCACCCCTGTCCTATACAAAACCCTGATTCGACCACCCCATTGAGGAGGTGAAAAAAAAAGTCCGACAAACTTAATTGCATCTTTAGGCGCAAGAGGCATTTTCGACCAAAATATCCAAAGAATGCGTGTTCCCGTTGCAACCACCATCACCGCTGCTACCATCCATTAATCCTTGTTGTTATTTTAAATGTGCGGCAGGATCTTTCGGCTCACCCCAGAGTAGCTATAGGTGGTTGTTGATGGTGACACAACCAACGGCCTATGTGTACACCAAAATAATTGTGCATTGTGTGTTGTCAAGCTTGTTTTGTTGAAGGATTTTAATTGAACTTGAGTCCTGCCTAATAGATGACAACTATGCCGTCACAGACTTATTGTTATACACCGCTCTAGCCATATGCTTGGATTTTGCACGGTGTGCGCGTTTAGAATTTTAATTTCATTCAACAACAACGACAAGGACACCTGCAAAGATTACATGCTTCGGAACTAGCGATTGGATTAATTTTTGGATTTTTTTTTTCGACGAATATAGCTTTAACAACTTTCCCCCCTAATCAACAGATGTCCTTTGGCGGTTAGAAATTTTAGCGGCGGCGTTTCCTCTTTTTCCCGTTTGACAACCACAAGTTCCACACAGAATATGCCGCATAGCCCGATGACCACATAAAAGCAAATCCTAAATTACTTCCGTCTTCTCAGGGATTCCACGACGTCATTCCGCAGGACGACCAAAAAATAAAAAATTCCTTTTATCTTTTTCCCCTTTTTTTTTGGTCTTTTTGTCCGTTCTTCCTCGTTTTTTTTGCGCTACAAAGAGATTTTTAAATATTGAATCAAAAGAAACGGAAGGAATCATTTCCAGGATTGTATTGCGTTACCGTTTTCACTTTTCTTTACCAACGTTTTTGTTGTTGGCATATATACCGCATTGTGCGTTCATTCCGCGCGTAAATAATGAATAAGCATTTTTTCACACGTAAAGCATAGAGACTCCTTGGATAAGGATAATGGTAAAAGAAAAAGTATGTCACCGTACTCTGGGTTACTTCTTCTTTTTTTTGTTTCTCGTTAAAAAGAGCAAAGAAAAGCCATAAAGGACGACGGAAATATGACGTTTCCTAAGAGATTGAGTGACTGATCCTGAAATTGAATTATCCCTGAATTTATGCCAATTACCTTTCTGTCGCAGTTCACTTACATTTTCATCAGCTCACACGATACTATATACATATACACGGTACAACGGATAATGTCCTTTTGTCATGCGCTTAACACAAGAACAGTACAGTAGCTCTGTACTCTGTTTGGTGAGCATTTTTGCCAAACGGAAATTGAGACATTTCGGGTGTCCCTTTATTTTCCCCCGTGATGTATTTAAGAAGTCAACTTTACCTCACATGTGAGGCACTCACTTATGACATACGGCTAAGGAGGACTGTAAGGAGGTGTCGATATGATGAGAATGTGGAAAATCTGCCAGGTAAATGGATTTAATCTCCTGTTCGCTTGGTTTTGCGATATTTGTTGTGCTTATCAAGGATATACGACAAATTTCTAAACAGCTACCGTATGTGGTAATGGAATTTGTTTGGATATAAGATAATGCGGGATTATGATGAGACAAGGATACTGTGCACAGCTTCCTTTTGGCGGTAGCATTTTCAAAAAAAAAAAAAAAAAATTATGTCATTCGGATGAATATTCATTCAGATCCAGTGGATATGGAGACAACAAGGATATGAGAAGTGATGACAATTTGTGACAATGTCTTGATATGTCATTTGCATTACCGACAAACTGAACAATGCTCGTCTTGTGTGTGAAAATGTCCTCAAGCTGTGAATGGGAATTTTGGATGGAAAATTTGGTTACGATTGTAATTGACTTTGACGGGTATTAAGGTATTCCTAACAAAAGGATAATGTCCCCTGGGCAACCGCATCGAGCAAAGAATATGTCTAGATGATGGGTCAAGTTGCATATGTAAAGGAGCTGCTTTTACTGGCGAAACCAGAAAACATTTCTTCAAGTATTGTTCGTTCACGGGTGAGACGATTCTGGCTAAGATGTCTCTGGCCATCTATATGCCTATTCACTACATTATTGGACCAAAAGGTGGATAGGTAGGTAGGTATATCTGGAGTAGAGGCCACTTAAATATTTATTCCGACTTTTGGGTGACTTTTTAGTGGACAGTCGTGGACATCCTGCAAACCCCCAAACATTCGAAAGTGGCATGTACCGCTCTCTTCTCGAATTTTCTATAATTTGGGGTGAGTTGGTTGACACGTTGGCATTTAGGGCAGCACTGAGACCTGACGAAGTGATGACCCTACTGTGTACTTGATTTGGTGATGTGTTCAACCAAGGTGATGAGTTTTTAAGGACTTGAGCCTGTAATGAACACCTGTTAAGTGTTTAAGGCTTCTTTGGCAATTGCCGGCTTCCATATAGGTTGTGACTGGGTCTGCACATATAAGTGCAACTTCTGCCAATCTTGTGAACATCATAGTTGAGAGAGCAGTGACTGACAGGTGATGAAATCAGTTCAGATTTTTGCATCACTTTAGCTAAAGTGTAGTGTACGTTCCTTATTAGCACAACTTATAAGATGTTTGGTTCAACTCATGGATGGACAGTTTCAATTCGATAGCCGCATTTGGAGTTCCCAAGTAGAGTCTTCCTCTGCCTTGATGTTTTGAGTTGGCATTGGCATCCCTCAAAAGGATTCTGGGGAGTTATTGTTAAGCATTTTGCCAGCTAGCTCGTCTGCTCTTTCGTTGACTTCGACTCTTTCTTGACCTAGAACGCGGGAATGGAAAGTTTCCACAGAACCATCCTTCACAGATCACAGAATTATAGAATTCCTCATTGACGAGAAAACTGCTCCGTTAGGTAAATTTAGAAATGGCAGAATGACTAACTGGGAAACATTCTTATCTGAGGTAGCGAAGAATAGTCAGAAACTGAATCTACAAAAAATACGGTCGCCAACACAGTTCTAAGCGAAGCATACGATAAGGCATGTCCTCTATGGACAATAAAGAATAGGAAGTCTCCGCCATGGCGGACAAAGGATCTCTTCGAAATCCGAAGGAGAACCAGAGCTCTCTTCAATTTGGCAAAAGCCACAAACTCTCAGACAGACTATTCAAAGTTGGCCAGCGGAGATTCAAAAAGGCCGTAATCAGTGGTAAGCGCGTTGCCTGGCGAACGTTCTGTAGCGACATCGAAAGCACCACAGAATCAGCTAGACTTAGGAAAATCCTGTGCGAAGAATCCGCAGTCCCGGGATATCTTAAAGACACTAATGGAAACTGTACCTGTGAAGAAACTCTCAGTCTGCTGCTACAGACTCATTTTCCAGAATGCACTACGAAACAGACAAACCAGTCTAGATTTCGTACAGCAACAACGACAGTTCCAGAAGAACTTATAACCGAAGATAAACTAAACTGGCCAATTGATACATTTTCCCCGTTCAAATCCCCGGGAGGTGACGGGATTTTTCCAATCATGTTCCAGAAAGCTGAGACCATTATTGAGCCGGTCTTAAAAAGACTTTTTATTCGCAATGTGGAATGTGGCTGCATTCCTAAAGCCTGGCGAGAGGTCAAGGTAGTCTTCATTCCGAAGGCGGGGAAATCTAGTCACACCGCACCGCCAAAGATTTCAGGCCTATAAGCCTAACATCCTTTATGTTGAAAACCTTTGAAAAAATAATGAACGTCTTTATACGCAGTCGGCTGGATGACAGGGCGATTTCCACATTTCAACACGCTTATATCAAAGACAAAGGTGTGGAAACCGCGTTAGCACTATAGAGAGGTCATTAATAGTCAAAGAATATACGTTAGCTGCATTCCTAGACATTGAAGGAGCCTTCAATAATGTTAAAACGTGCGCAGTAAAAAAGGCACTACAGAATCTAAACGTTGACTAGTGTGATTGTTAACTTACTTAGCGAAAGAAACATCTACGCGAAACTAGCTGACATGGTCCTTAGATTAACCGCTTCGAGAGGTACTCCACAAGGAGGCGTCATATCCCCCTTACTCTGGGTACTTGTCATGAATGAGACACTAATGAAATGAAATTATTCAATAAGAGGTGTCACGGTAATTGCATATGGAGACGATGTAGTCCTGCTTGAAAAAGGAAAAATATTAGGAAACTCACTAAGAGTACTCAATACAAAACAATGGACAAAACAATGCGGAATTGGGGTTAACCCTCAGAAAACTGAGCTTGTCAAAGGAATAATACCACTATTCGAGCCACCAACTCTCGAGGAAATACCTCTAAAGGTGGTAAAGGATAGGGAGAAATATTTAGGAATGATTTTAGATAGAAAACTTAATTGGCAGCCGAATGTCAATGAAAGAGTGAAAAAAGCAGCTAATGCTTTCGACGCATGTAACCGCATCTTTGGCAGGAGGTGGGGACCGAACCCCAAAAAAATCCTTGTGGATGTACACGGCAATCGTGCGGCCTATTGAGACAACTCACATATGGCAGCGTAGTCTGGTGGCAAGCAAGGCGACCAATCTTAAGTCAATGACAAAAATACGAAGACTAGCATCTATAGGGACAACCAGTGCGATGAGAACCGCACCTACGCACGGCTGGACTGGAGGCAATTCTCAATCTGTTGTGACTCCTCTAGACCTATACATGGAGGAATCTGCTACCAAAAGTGCCTTAAAAGGATTAGCCAGACTGGTACTTGGAACCCGTGCAACTTTGGTCACACACAGATTCATGGGAAATACATTGGAAATGTTGTCACTTCTGACTCCTCTAAACTTTGATAGGCCATTCTCCTGCTCGTTCCCGAGTAGAGATGAATGGAACACAAAATGAACCCACAAAAAGGAAATCGATATCCATCTAGACAGATGGATCAAAAATGGACTGTGGAACCGCTACCGGTATATTCTCGGAGGAATTAAATATACAATGCTAAATCAGGCTTCCTGATAGCAGCAGTGTCTTCCAAGCCGAAGTCCTGGCAATCGCGGAGGCAGCCCGTAAGGTGTCATTGTTGGCAATATACCAAGAAATGATATAACCATTTTCATTGACAGCCAGGGGGCTATTAAAGCAGTTTCTGCTACTGAAATAAAATCCAGATTAGTTCATCGCTATCGCGAAGAGATTCAGGTTTTTTGCTCGCAGCACACCACGGTCCACTGCTGGGTCCCTGGACACAGTGACAAAGCCGGCAATGAGAGGCCAGACGAACTGACGAGAAATGGGTCCGCAATGGATCATGTTCAAGCACTACAGTCGATCAAGCCACCACTCTGCAGCCTTAGAGAGCGAGTGGAGAACAAAATTCGCATGAAAACCAACAACAGGCGGAAGGGACTAACTACCTACGAGGTATCACGGAGGCTTTGGCCAAAATACGACATCGGCCGGACCATCAAACTTTTACAGTTTGACAGGTCATCGCTGTCTTTATTGGCAGCGGCTCTAACGGGTCTTAATATCGCCAATAGGACTGGCCAAAGAGAATTATCATCGAGAAAAGCAAAAATAGGGCAGAGACCTAAGATGGTCACATATAGTGGGGAACAGCGTATTAGAAGCCTTGTGGCATGAAGTTATCAGATCAAAGTTACGAATGGCGATAGAGATAGTCTCTGGGCATTGCCTTTTGAGGATAGGTGAATATATTGTGAGGTCCTATCTGTTGCAGAGGATATTACTTATCTTCTCTGTGAATGTCAAGCTTTAACTCGGAACAGAAGGAAGCATTTGGAAGGTACTTCTTTGTCAATTTGAATAATTGCTTAGACGAATTGGTTTAGACTTTGACAGTGAAGATTCTCCTAGTCTACTGTAATGAACTCACCCCTTATACAACTTACCCTAACCTTGGATGGTTAAATATCCTTATAAGAATATTGGGCACATTAATTTTAATTTTTACAAAGTACCTTTACCAGCATCTCTATACCTACTATCTCCATTTAATATGACAATTTTTCTGATCTCCCAGCCTTTAGTGATCTAGAACAAACCTAGAATTTCTACAGTAAAACCCAAAGTTTTAATCACGAATCAGCATGCAACCCACTTGCAATATCAAAAGAATGCAAATTGAGTATGAAATTGTTTAGAATGTCCTTTTTCTGCCGACACACAACTCTCTCTAATTGTGTTCCCATCTATGACTAAATTTGTCCAAAAATAAAAAATACATATTCCATGCAATATATCACTTAATTCCCTTCATCAAAATTGGAAACTATACAGGACGAAAGTGGCATGCAATCCGCATTTATTGCATCATAAAAATTCGCTTTCACGTTATCATCTCAACCAGTTGCAGAGCATCAGTGCATGGCATATGTATATGCAGCATCCTTTTGTGCAATATGTGTATATACGGACACGGTCCTATTAGTAACGCGCTGATATATGTATGCATGCTGGAAAATAAAAACGAGATTTTCTAATTCGCACACCCTAATTCAGCACCACCCCCTGTTTGGGCTGCCACGACAATATGGCATGGCGAGGAGAGGGCTGTACTGGGTTATTTTTTCCTGGCGGGCGGGGGTTGTTGAAAGTAGTTTTCCATGACAAAAGGGTTCAAATTTAATAACCGCTCAGGACTTCTTTTTTGTTGGTTCACCCGAAGAAGGGGGCGAAATGAAATGTGTGTGCTGTGGTGGTGCGGCCTCACAGTTTCATTTTCATGTTCACAAGTAGCGCGCGGCTGACTGCTGCCGCTGCTGGAGGGTGTGTAATAACACACATTTTTTTCCCATCCAAATATACACACTCTATGCACAGGGCATGTGTATTATGTTTGTATGCATATTTTATATTTTTATATGTACATTAGAGGGTTGTATTGTGTGTTTAGTTGCGGAGATGCCTGCCATATATGTACGACTGTAGTCCGTGAAAGGGAATTGAAAATGTTTCGCTGGGCTTTGGGTGGTGCCCCTGGTACTCATGGTGCACTCCATGTGTGGTGTATCTAGCTCTAGATATGGAATATGAACAGAAAAAAAAAAACAACAGCGAACAAAACTGGTTTGGGGTTTGTTCAACAAACACCCTATACTGTTTTAGATGTATAGCCTAGCACTATATGGTGGAGAGAGCGACAACGTGCACGGAAGGAAGCAAAAGGATAGCTTCCTCCCTGTGGACGAGCAAACATAACCACTTTGTTTGTTTCGTTTCATTTTGCGAACGAATGAAATTTGCATACTGTGCATAGTGCATTGGACATTGCACTGAAATGGACTAGAAGCATTTTTTTTTTTCGTCGTCTCTATAGTGGACATGGACATTCATCATACCTACCCATACACTGTTGCACTGATGATAACTTGTGCGCACACACTGCGATTCATTTTTCTATTTCCCGAATCGCCTGGGTGGTGAAATTTTAATAAATCTAAGCATCGACAATAATTGAATAACTTCCGCTTCGGTTGATATGTTAGAGAACTGTATTGGGGATTAGCTGCGCTAGGACTCGTACACAGGATATTCAGGTCTTTATTGTGTTGATTTGTAATAAAAAGCAGAATTTTCGGTACACAATGCATGCATGCGGATTCGAGTTGATAGTATATACGGTATTTCTGTAATGAATTAGGGATTTACAGAGGGGGAATCTGGAATTGATTTTGATTTTGAGTGATATCCTTGTGATTTTAATTTGCAAATCTGCTGCAGTTGGTATTCATTTGTAGGCTCTTAATGAAGAGTAGTCGAGGTTTTTGGGAATTTTGTGCTACGACAAGGAGACATGCAGGCAAAGGCATTCAAAAACAGGGGTAACTGCGTTCGTGGCTTAATAGATTTGTTTCAAACTTTATCTCTATCTAGGTTAATAATTTCTTCCTCCCATGTCACTTACTTACTTACTTTTCGAGCTCCGGACCTGTGAAGAGCATCTGCTCTTGGACTACATCCACATCTTGGTACAGCTCATAGAGTTCGCGGTTGTATCTTTTCCTCCACGCCCTCCTCGCACAACTTGAATAATGAAATAATTCAAACAAAGTTAGAAGTTTTATTTTTAATCTTTATTTCTTCCCGGTCGGAGCTGAACTGAGTCAACATAACTTAATAATAGCTTACGACCTATCTTAACATTACCTTGATTCGCCAGCATTTTGCTGACTCCTCAACATGCAGTCATTAACATTAACGGAAATTAGTTTATGTGAATGACCGACTGTTTGTTAATAATATTGGATTACAATTAAAATCACCAAGCAATCGGTTTTGCTTTAGGTGCTATTTTGTATGCAGTTGGGAGGTCAGTCACAACGGCAATCTTTGAATCAGCATTTCCTGTTGTTTCCGTTTGCTTTTTACTTAGGTATGTAACTCACACAGGATCAAAAAGTACTTTAAAGTATTTTTCTTTCGAAGGAGCCCAGTATCAGCTCTTCCTTCTTGCTTATCGTCCAACACTAAACAAATAATTCACGCGGACGCAGCGAGTAGAGCATCAGGGCTCAGATGGAAACATCTTGGATACGGCGATACTGCTAGGCTTACCTGGCCAGCTCTGGACACAAAGAGATCCAGGGAGCTTCTTCGACTTAAGAGATCCAGGATCTCGAAAGTCGTTAATGTCATCTCCGGGCACTGCATATTATGCAGACACGCGCAAAGGCTCGGTCTGCCATACAATGACTTCTGCAGAAGCTATGCTGAGATGAGGAGGAGGACCAACTTTCTTTGCTGTTGCCCTGCTCTGGCCAATCTAAGAAAGGCCCACTTAGGAAATTGTTTTCTCAATGATCTCAGTGATCTGGGTAATACTATCGCCGCTAACATTCTTAGCTTCATATTCATAACCGACAGCAAATGGTTTACATGAGTCGCAAGCAAAGAAATAGCTCCCCAAATCCCTGTGGTGTGCTCAATGGGCCTAATAACGGCCTAAGCGTTTCTCTCATCGAGAGCCATTTTTAACCTAACCTAACCTTCGTTTGCATTACAAAACTCATTTGTTCCCCTGTAGTCGGCATGATGTGATAGAGTTAACTGGCCGATGCTGCTTCGTGGTTTTTTTTAAGGCTCAGTTTCGCAATTTATGATAAGAAAACTCGGGTAATTTGACCATGAAGATTTGACCCACTCGTAGTAATTTCACATTTCGTTTAATTAGGAATCACTTCATAGTATAATTTTCGCATGTAAATTCTCATGAGGACTCGCCATCCTCATGGTCCCCATGACTCAACGGTCCAGCTAGATGGACACGAGATGCTGCTTCGGCTGGTACACTCACCCACACCTTCCTCTTAACTGTCCATGGCTCGTTCAGTCCGAGTTACCTCCATTTTTGTTCCCTACTCCGAGACTGCCACATTTTCGTTCCTCTCCTTTACGTTGGCACACAACGTACACTACCTCCACTTGTTTCCAGTCGCTTTTTCGTTTTATCGGTTTTCAGAATTACTCTTTACCCAACGAGTCGTAAGAAGTTTTATTTCAATCCTGTCGCTTTTTCGTTTCATCGGGTTTTTTTACAGGATTTGATACTAAGAACGACCTTTATACCACCCCTAGTTGTTAGTATATATAGCTAGAACTACCCCTCCTTAAAATCACATAACCTCAACGCAAATAGTCGTATAAAATAAACCAACCAAAGTGCATATATACATTTCACAAATAAACCAGAACTTTCTTAACATTTTCCCGTCATATGACCAACAACATTTTTCGCAATAATAGCCCAGCCCAAGGCACAGGACTGTTGTGTATATTGTCCTTCTCAACTGCCACATATCGAGAGCAATATCAATTACGCGAAACATTTCATTCGCGACTTATGACCGCTCGCCCAATGTTTACACAAGATGACGCGCACAATACAATTGTTTGCTTTCGCCTCGTAGGCGGAATTCGACTCGTATAAAGGATACTTTCTGTATATGAATAACGGCCAATAAAATATACGCTCACCGAATTGTTTACGGTGAACCAAAAAACCATCCAAATAAACATTGAAACTGGACGCAATATATCTACCATTTTTATTATCATCATTTCGTCCTCGTATTCCTTGCAGTCATGAGAAACATCTCGTTACAGTGCGATTGAAAGGAAGACTGTTCAACTATACACCCATCAGAGAGAGAGAGGTCTTTTTACGTAGAAGATGCATTTTACAACCTCGAAGACAATCTCCGCACGGCTACCATTTACAATTCGGATGTTGTAAAGTCCTTTTATGTCTATACATTCGCCGGTTATTCAAATAGGATACATATACGACCTGGCATAGTTAAACTCAACTTTCGATCATAAACTAGCGGTAGGAAAGGAGCGGGAGTCATCCTGACCTGACGGCAAACAAAAGTCACAAAACCATTTATGACGATGGCAATTTTACGGATTTTTACTGCACGCGACCATCGCATCGATTCGACGAGCACCAGTGTGTCCGGTTTCGGGGGAATCGCGGTTATAAACACCGCAGGAGCCGCATCAACCGAACCGAATGCAACAATGCACGACTGGGTATCTATCTCTTCGAGGAATACCAAGGATGCGACCAAAAATTCGCGCTTGCATACTCTCACCCCGTGAGACTAATTGTACAAAATGAAATTGTCTCTGTAGATTTGTCGTGAGACTACCCCAGCGGGATGTGTTCCAGGGTAAATGTTTCTCGTATATCTTAATATACGGCAAGAGTTTCATTGGAAACGAAGACACGCGTATACCGAGTCCGGTGAGGGCGTGCTGCGTTTCGGGTACATGCAGTTAGTCTAAACGTTCATCCTTTTTGGCATTTTTCGAGGACATATGACAGCATGATGAAATGCCTCATTAACATAAGTGTGTTTGAGATGTTATCCTCGCAGGAGGAGTGTGTTGTGTACATGTATACTTTTTAGCAGGAGGCCGGCCAGCATCTTCATTAGTGTGCCTGTGATGCAGCTCTGGGCACACGTAGCGTAGACAATTATTTTGATAAGTTAATTTTGAAAATTTTCCCTGTCCTTGAATTACACGGTAGCAATGAAGTTGTTTTCATGGTAGCTGGTGGTATAATAGATCCACATGTATGTTTCCAGAAGACTCTGTACAGATTCCCATCGACACACGACCGTATGACCTATGACCACTGTGCAGTAAGAGAATTCCAATTTTTAGGCACGAATAATTAAATTGTTACCGAAGGGATGCACCCTGCAAGGGCAACGCATTGGAGGGACATTAGTATTCATGAGCGTTTTGCACTTAAACTTTTCAGTTCATTATCTGGATATCGACATCCGTCATCTTCATTGGAGGGCATTTGTTGCGATTTAATGAAACTGTTGTGCATATGAGCTGACATTTCACATTTTTCTATAACACGGTAAGCACAGAGGACCGATGTGAAGAGCCATGAGAAAAATTAATAGTTGGCGTCACAGGTCCATAGAGGATCTAGCTTCTCACCTTGTTAGTTAGTTAGTTTAAAGTGGACAAACACCCACTGGGATTTGGGGAGCTATTTCTTTCTTCTCACCTAAGACCACATAGGTATGTATATGTATCTAAATATTAGCGTTGCATGAACTTGTCGCAGGAAGGGTTAAGCTAGCATAATGATAATATTAATATGCCTTTCATAATTAAATGGAATGTCAATACCTATAACGGATAAACGCGGTAAGAAACTTTATTCTATCAACACTTTCTAGGACAACACTTGGGAGTATTTAAAGTGTCAAGTTTTTCGACTTAAGCTGGAGTCTAAAATTGTTAAAAATCGACTTCCGTGCAATTAAACGCGTATAAAATTGCGTAAGTATGATTGCGCCATATAATTTCAATGCAATCGCACTTTGGCTTAAGCTGGATTAATCCCTCATACAATTCTGTCAGGGATCACTCTTAAGATAGGCCACTGACTGAATATAGGTCGCTGACAACAGCCGGCAAAATCTAAAAAGCCGGGTCAACATTTATTTGACACTAGCTTTTGCCCGCGGCTTCGCTCGCGCAGTCCTCAAGATTTGGACACAGAGATTTCTTCACAGCCAGTTAGATGCCTCTTTTATATTTATATATCGTGCAGGAAACTTACCTAAGACAGTACTTAAGAAGCAATTAGTATCTCTGAAAAATATTTCTAGATCCCTATTGGGGAAAACAGTTCAAAAATTATACATTACAATTATACACAGAACATACTATAGCAGACTGAGCCACTATCAACGAGACAAAACATATTTCTTAGCTGGCAAATACACCGATATGATGAGCAACATCTTTAGACTAAGGTGGAACTCTTACCTTTTAATTATATCCACCGCCCAGATCTTCCTATACTGTGCAACATATGCAGCCGGAAAGATTGTGAGGATGAGTACCACTTTCGACGAACGGTTCGTGAGCAGCGTTGCCACTAAAATCTAAAGCAAATGTAGTACGTTAGCCAACAAAATGTAGCATTTTTAAACAAAATGTAGTACCATATGTTTTTTTAACTTTTTTTTGTTGATTGATTGTGAAGCTTTAATAGAGCTTAGTACGTATACTTATTGGCAAGAGTTTGCATGCAGCCGATGAACATAAATGTAGGTTGTGGCTACTGCATCCTTTTGAAAATAGATTTTGGCAGATATTGGACAGTTTCGCACTCACTCCGTTAAGAGGTCCCCGCATTTTTAAGGCATTATCAGATCAAAAACCAATTGCATTTAAAATATCGATAATTATGTCTTTGCATTCACGCAGGATTGATTGAAAAATTTCTTTGGAATTGCCTTCCTTGAGCTGCTGAAATCCAATACATCTATCTTTTACAGCATACTCATCAAAGTATCTAGTTTCTAGTATCACTACGCAGATTTCGGCTGACACATCAGTAATCTCATGAACTCATTTTTCTAGTTGTTTGGCCTTATGTAATTTGGCAAACGCACCAATTAAAGTTTTGACAAGGGAAATTGGTTTTGTCCGACAACATTTCAGACTTCGACGGAACTCACTGTCATTGCACACATACTTTATTAATGCCGGATTGAATTAATTTGCTTTAATATGGCAGAGTTGATACAGTACTACATTTCGCAAACAATTTCAGAACGCAGAACAGTATAATCCTGTTTTTATTTGTTATGTTTCTAAAAATTCGGAATCCGAATCCGTTCAAAAACCGATCCATATTTGCAATTGCTTGCAGGTGCAGCCCAAGAAAAACAATCAACAATAACAAACATATTTTAATATCTGAATTCTGCTGATAGACAGAGACAAACACTTCATGTCGTACGTAAATGGAAGCATTCAGCTGAAGAATTACATTAGGCGGAGCTTGAGAAATGTAATACTTTAGGGTAACGATGTAGTATGTAGTACAGCGTTGAAAAATCAAGCAAATATGTAGTACAAGTGGTAACGCTGTTCGTGAGTTAAGAAAAGGGCCCCTTTAAAAAGGTTCATCACCAATAACTCGGGCCCCAAGCTGAATTTCCAAAATAGGAAAGATTTATTATTTTTTTTTTCTTATAATAGACTACACAAATCGAGTTTGAAATCAATCGGATGAAAAATAAAAATTTGCCCATACTAACTTTGACCCCCCTTTTACCCCTTTAGGGGTCAAATTTAAAAAAAAAGCTATTTTTATATACAGCCTGTCACGAAATTGTTTTTACAAATTTCTTGACAAGCTCATTTTTGCGTATTTTTTATTACTTTCATAATGTAGTATTTTTTGTTACTGTTCGTTAGTAGATAATATTAATAAAAAGAAATTTATTAAAAAAATGAAGTAAAACATCAAAGAAGCTTGTACAGCAATCAAGAAGAATCGAGCGAAGAAAAAAAAACCCTTGACGGACGAGCAAAAAACGAGAAGAGATCGACAACAAAATTCTTACAATTTTATTAGGTCTTTACCGTGCTGCGTCCGAAATCCAAGTCACAAACCAGAGAGAATAGACCACCAGATCCGCCCAAAAATGAGAGATCCATAGAGCCAGTTTCAAAAAGTTATTAGGTGGTTAAGTATGTGTGCCATGCTAAAGTAAATGGAGGGCGAATTGGTCACGCATACACTGGCACCTAATAACATTTACAGTTATTTCTGTGGTACAACACGTATTCACAGATAGAAAAAGAGCCGGCGCTACTCATTTCAAAACTGGCTCTATGGAATTCTCTTTTTTGCCCGAAGCTGGTGGTCTATTCTCTCTGGTTTGTGTCCAAGTGGACGAGATTACATAAAACTCAATACAATGTAATGCTATTCGTAAATTCACCTTCGAAAATAAATGGCAGTAAGACAAAAGCTTTGAGTTCTGTTACTAGATTGAGTGACTTTTAACTAGAGAGAACTATTATAGGTAAATTATGTTATGTTTGGCAAAAATTAATATTAGAGAAAACAAATAGTACAAACTAAACATAACAAAAAAAAATGAATAAAAGCAACGGTTTGCAAATAATTATTTTGGTGATGCATTCCTAAACAAAGCTCTTTTGTTTTATAAAGAAACTGTCTAAATTACCAGTTTTTTCCTTTGTAAAAACAATTCCTTAACAAACTGTATATTGATTAAACTGGAAATATTCACAATTAGTACTTTTTCGCCATCTTAGTTAAATTTGATATATGTACCTACTACTCTAGGGAATTTTATTGATATATCCTACTAGCTGAAACCCCCCGAAAAAAGAGATGTAGGTAACATCGATTTTCTGGAAAACAAAAAAATAATCATGAAAATCGGACCAGCGGTGATCGAGTTATAATGTCATCGAGTTTCGCCCCATAGAAGATAATTTTTTGTATGGGAGATGCCACGCCCCTTTGTGCAATTTTGACCAATCTTCATAGGTGCACTCCTGGGCCAATACCTAAGATTGTCTGTAAATTTTAACTCAATCAATTTGTCGGGTTTCGAGATAGGTATAAGATTTTGTTTTTTTTTTGTAAGCGCGATGCCACGCTCCTTTGTCCAATTTTGAACAATCTACACGGGAACGCTCCCGGGCCAATATCTAAGATTATCTGTAAATTTGAGCTTAATTGAGTCAGTGGTTTTCATGTTATAAGTAGCCGAACACAAATCAGGATCCATTTTTATATATAAAGATTTTGTGGCTGGCTGCGAAACTTGGTGTTAGGAGAAATCTGGAGATTGATGGAGTTCAACACACCATCGATATGGCTTCAGCGTATTGTGTTATGGATACGAGCAAAACGATGATTTGATAGAATTTATTATGAGTTCGGTCCTCGATATAGGAAAACTCCAGGCCTATGACATCGTGTCAGGACAACGAAGCAAGAGAAGACCTTAGTTGACTTACCTACCTACTTAAGGTGGCACTACAGTTATTCTTCGATTAATCTCCGCGCTGTCATTGCCTGATTTCATAGCGGAGCCTAGGTGGACGAAGTCCCTTATTACCTCAAAGTTGTATCTATCTATAGTGACATTCTGTCCGACACGTCGGGATTGGGATCTAAGATGGCTAGGACATATACGGCGAATGGACATTAGACATTTAAGTAAGACCTCGCCCTTATTGGCACGCACAAGTGGAATAATTCAACCATAACTTGATGTGCGAGGCAGTTATAGTCCGTCCCAAAGCAAAAGAAAGAACCCAACATGCGCAGTAGCACTTTATTTAAGGGAAATTTTTCCCTTAAGGTATTTTTGATCGCATGAAATTGTTAATGCTTTTCTCTACTTTATCACAAAGTATACCGAAAATTCCATTTCAACCCTTTTCAACACATAGTGGGTTTCACGCTGTTATAATAAAGTTACTCAGGACTCTGGCTGTCATTACTAAGCACATAGCTATTTGAGAAGTGCAACACCCAGCAAATTTCCCTCTTCTCTGGGGTGGGTAAATGTGTATCTTGTGCACATGCCAAAGACGCTGCTGTGTGGACACTGGACAATCAGTCATGGCTCGATCGTCGATCGATCGAGATATCTTCGGAAGCAGGGGTATATTTGTTGTTTGAAATGCGCACATATTTTTTTTAGCTATAGTTCTGGTAGGATAAGTTGTTTTGTTGTCGCTAAGAGAATAAAATCCCTAATGTGAAGAGACCTGCGCAAGAAATTTTCACTTAAGTTGGGACGGGCTATACCCAAAGACCACGTTAACTGAAGAGGCGAATGGGTTGAGGCCCAGGGACACCCCGAAGTGTAGTTACTGGAAAAAAAAATCAGAGACTGTGCGAATTTCTTGACATTGAGACGATTTCTTAAGCCTGGAAAATATCCTTCGAAATTGTTTTTTCATGCCCACTTCGATTCAGGTATTCTCTGTGATTGATACTGAAGGGTAAAATGTTTCATTTGACTTGCCATAGGCCTATGGGGTTATCTTCTTATATGAGATGCACTTCTTCCGTTTATATATCTCTTTGAAACCGAATTAATAGCCAATTTAGAAGGGTTTCGGTCCTCTAAATGGAGTATCTCTCCATCGGGCTTTTCATTGCCTTCATATTCTATTGTCTCAGAAACCCACCATAATTTGCTATTGTTTTTAGAACAGGGTATTCGAACTGCCTGTTTTTGGGAGTATAGATATATTAACGACTATAATACTGACTTGAAGTCCATGGAAATTGAGAAAGCTTCTTCACTGGCCATTCGTGCGTGTATACAATGAGCGGAGCTCTTCATATGCCCGAACAATTCTTGGGGATAGGGAAGCACAGAACAAAAGGAGGTACAACTTTTCAAAACCTCCAAGGTCTGAGACTGCTATTTAGTAATTACTTTAGTTTTGGGTACCACAGTCCTGGTTATCTTTACCAACATGATTTTAAAGCCAACTAAAAACCAAAGGTAGCTACCAATGGCACGTTGGTTGAGGTCACCTCCTCCGCCTGCGTTATCCATACGGAGTAGAGTTGAAGATACTTCGGACCAGTCATTGACAGAATTAATCCTTGGGTTTTGATGTCATCAGCGTTGACGTCATTGCTCTAAGTTTACCGTAAAACCTAAAGTAGACATATAGGTAGTATATCATCACCTAAAAATTGTATCTGTCCCATTGTAACAGAACCAACGTTCCAATTCTGAATGCCAATTCTTGGGCAGCTTATTTTTTGGGGAATATGTATATATAAATTTTCGAGAGATATTCGAACCAGACCACCATTGTCGGGTCTCTTTTCGTCTCCCTACCACTAATATACCTTACCCAGAGAGACTATCTGGAGTTCTTCCCTGAGTTCGATTCCTAGTGTTAACGCTAGCATCTGTTAATGTGAGAACTGTTTCATCCAATGAGCCTCGACCCAATGTTGTCCCAAGATCGTCATTCTTCTGCCAGTCAAAGCTGGATATTGACACAATATATGTGCCACTGTGTCAGATTCCTCCAGGCATAGCTTACAAGTATCATCCTCTCTAAGTCACATCTTCCTTAAATTATACCCGAAATTACCATGACCTGTAGTTAAAGCCACCACCCATTTCAATGTTCCTCGACTCATGCTTAGAACCTTTCTCTGAGTGGAGCAGGTCGGCCATTGTATTGGCATTTTCGCTTGTCTACATTATTCCACGGTTGACCACCTTCTCAAGTGTTCTGCCGTGATCCATTTGTGAATCAGGTGTTCTACCATTCCTCTACCAATTAAAGAGAATGGTTCTGGTCCCAGCAACTTTTCAGTTGACCCCTGTTTTGCAAGGGAGTCCGCCTTTTCGTTGCCGTCGATCCCTATGTGTCCTCGTACCCAAGTCAGTGTTACCTGATTTTTAGATGAACACTTGTTGAGCTTGAGTACACATTCCAGCGCCAGTGATGTTGTGATGGTTGTCTGCCCCACGCATCTAATCACCGCCTGGTTGTCCAGTACTATTAGGATGTTTCTTCCTTCCACCTGACTCTCAAGCAAGTAATCCAACGCATGCAGCAAAGCAATCATCTCAGCCTGGTATACTGAAGTGTGTTTCCCGAGGCTAATGTGACGGGCTAGTTCTAGATCTTCTGAAAAGATTCCGGTTCCCGCTCCGCCATCCATCATGCATCCATCTGTGAAAATCACGATTTCACCATTCCTCTTTTCTGGAAGTAATCCATGTTGGTGTTGTGCGTATTGCACCTGTAATTCCTATACATACTAAATGCTGGACCCTATCCAGGTGCTTCTTAGCAGTCTTTTGGGAGGCTTTCGCCCACCATTGCGTTTTTGGGGAAAGTAGGTATTACCTAAAATGATAATAAAGTGTAAGTATGAATATGTCCTACGAATCTGGCTTTTAAAGCAGGCAGCGGCTAAGTAAAATATATGTGTATATCAGATGAAGGTCTCTGCAGGTTCTGAAATGGATCTATACTGTGCTTCACTACCCTCTGACATATTCCTGGCTCATGCACACTACCCTTCTATCGCAGTCTCAGCAGTGGAGTAGTGGCTTAAGTCACCTCCTTGAGTTACATGTTCCCTATACACCCATAAAATATGAATGCTATGAAACATGAGCAAGCCGCGTGATAGCAGAGTTATTGGATAGCAAGTAAACATGTTTACCAATTTTGCACACAGCCTGCACCTGCAAATCAGCAAGTGCAGCTGTATAACAGAACTAAACAAATGTGGTAAACATGTTTACCAAATCCAAGCTCTGCTTGCAGCTGCCTAACAAAAGTCATGGCCGAATAACCGAACCATTAGAACAAAGTAGTAAACATGTTTACCAAATCTAGGCACAAGTTCAGCCGAATAACCGAACTATTATACCAATGAAGTAAACATGTTTACCAAAATGCATGCACTGCCTGCAGCTGTATAACAGTAAGCAACTAGCATAATGTTGTTTACAACAATTTGTCTATTTTCTGTTGTTGGGCTATTGTGTGTTAATACTATATATTAATTCATATATATTTTTTACTTTGTTTTGCTGTTCTCGGCTTTGTGAAGCAAGTATAAATATGAGCCAAGACTGTTGGTATATTATCAGTTAAAGTTTGGCCATCGAAGAATAAAATATTATTCTAAAGTCTTAAAGTTAAAAGTTTAATAAAAGTTCACTATATATTGTAAGATATTAAAGTTTAATAAAAAGTATTTTGAAAATGTGAAATAAAATAAATAAAGTTTTTTGTATTAAATATGAAATAAATAATAAATAAAATATCGAAACAAAAAGGTTAAAAATATGTACTTTTGTTTTTTTGTGTTAAGTTACAACACGTCAGTCTTGGGCGCTGCTCTAGGTAGTTCATAAGATTTGTAACGAGGATTTTATATCATCTTCGAAGGTCTTAATTGAGAAGCTTTCTCCGGATAGTAAGACTCTCATATATTTGTCATTCGTTCCCATGCCGAAGTATTGCTATCTAATATCAGAGATGAGATGTTGCAGCAAAAAGCTATAGCTCTCCTTCCATTGCAAGCATTTCCAAAAATATCCAAAATTAATATTTTATAGCTCCACGCTCTATCAAGTGATTTACAGCCAATTGATAGGCACTATGAATCAGGCGATTTGTCCTGTCAAACAATTTATTTTTTTCTCTTGGCCGATTTAAGAGTGTTATTAAAACACTCCAAGTGTCCAAAAATACCTTCCCCATGGAATGAATCCGCTCTGCATCCTCTCCACTTAATCCTCGACAAAAGGGGGTGCTCGCAGGGATTAACTTAATTGACACCCAACAAAATGACAAATAAAACACTACCAGTCGCGTGTGCCGTCTACATTTAGACAACATTTAGACAACAACTGCGGATAAGTAGTCGAAAATGTCGCGTGAACAACTCGTGCGCTTAACACTCTTCAGCGCCATCCATCGCCCCAGATGGTGCTCGTATAGAGTCACCTTAAAAGTGTCTCCTTAAGTGGAGTGCCGAGTGTGTGCGCCATAAAAGGGGCAACGCAACCAACTCAACCGTGAAGTGTCTTCGGGACCCAGAACCAGATTAACCCGAGCATTAACACAAAATATCCACACAAAGCGATTGAAACGCTGTATTTTTAGCTGACTCCACTTAAAGTGGTGCTCGGTCCTGCACGGTCCTTTGTTTTTGTCTAAAATTGGATCAATCGAGATTTATGTGCGAGTGCCCATCAGTGGGTGAATCGGGTGGAGCGGGTGGAGCGGATGGATGCCTAAAATGTAATTTCCCCTTTGGCGCATTGTTCGTCGGAGTTTTTGTTCCAATGATTGCAAAGCCTCGAGACCAATAATCGATTTTCCTGGACGCACTGGCGTCAATTGCACCCATTTGTCTCTCGCATACATATATAGGCTCCACACCACGCCAAACTGCGGCCGCATAGAAAACCACCCACAAAAAAAATGCAACCAACACCGACCGCACTATATCGGGCCGCCAAAAAAGGAACACCATGCATACACGGCCTTGTTTGAGATTATCTATATGGCTGGCATGATGTGTGCGTGTATGCACCCGGACTTTTATTCGCGAAAAAAAGGCGGGAAAAACCAGGTTTTTAAAATGCCTGTCCATCATGTCGAATATACACACGTCCAACATGACAATGGCGCTAGGCGCGTTGTGTTTCTACATTGGCAGCTGGAACAGTTCCGAGCTCAGAGAATGCCAATTTTAACCATCCACTTTTATGCCGCACCGCACCCAGTTCACCTTGTCAAGGACTTGTTGTTGTTGCGAGGGATGTTTTTACAAAGAAAAAAAAAGAAAATCCCCACTAGTGGGTGGCAATTGCAACCGTCACTGCTGGCACCGTCATTGGATCAAAAGATTTCTCGCTTTTTGGACCGAAGGACTCTTTTTGTTGTGTTCATGTAGCCGCTTTGAGTTGGAGAAGAAAAAACAAAAACCAGAAACGCTTTCCAATGTTTGCACTCGTTGCAATGCCACTGCGGATGGTGAACAACACAAAAGTCTCAACCATGATGCCAACCCACATTGGTACATAACACGGTAAGGGACTAAAAGGTAAAAGAGGACCGAGGCAAAGATACGTTAAAAATGTAGTAGCGGATGTAGTACCAACCATCCACCAGGTCCACGTCCTGATGGTGGGAGGGAGTTTAGAAAACTTCGAACTACTAGTGTATAAGGACCGGCTTCTGAGTAGTGGAATGTAAAACTTTTTCCTATACGAACGTTGAAGAGTGGATTAATGGTGAATAGGTTTTTTTTTTGTCTGGATGGGAAGTTGTAGAACGCCGCCGTGCGGAAGGATACTATCGCTTTGGCTTCTTAGGTTTCATTGTAAATTGCACTTCTTAGATATTTTTCAAATATATAGACGCTTTAATTTTTGTAGACCATTAGATTAAAACTTTTAAAAATGTGTTACGTATGTACCCTACTTTTAATTTTTGAAAAATTCTCTTAGTGTAGGTAGTTCTCTCGGTTCAGCCCCCCAGCGCATGAGAATGATTGCAATCAACTATAACCACCGCCAATCGACATTCTTATTTATATCTAGGTGTGTAGTCGTTTTTCTTTTCAATGAAAATGGAACCAACCTATCTAATATGCGTTTTCTCGGTTGAGCCTCTTAAAAAAATAAAAAAAAATAATAATAAAAATTGTTAGCGCAGCAGGTCCATTTAGGCACTTTGGCCTAGTTTCTGACAACTCGTTCAGAGTTTTTAATTTTTTTGAACGAATGGAAGGGACCTATAATTCTATGCCAACTCCAAAGTGCTGAATTGCGAAGCTTTCTCAGTTATATACTCGCGGATATTTGTCAGAATTTCTAGAGAGGAGCCACAGTGAAAAAAAAAAACTTTAGATGTAATTTTTCTTTTTTCGGGGATCGAACCGGAGATCCCTCGCTCAGTGCCTATAAAGTCCGGTACAGTAACCACTGATCACGTTAGAGTAGCTATAATTATCGTCGCTCGTCTTTGGGAAGTGGAACCTACTACCTTGCCCAATGGATAAAAACAAAAGAAGTTTAACTTATGCCCACACATGCATTTTCTCGGTTGAGCCCCCAGAGTGTTATCACCGTCGTTCATCATTGAAATCTACCTAGGGTTTTTTTTGTTTTTTTTTATGAAAATGGAACTCTCAGGAGTTCCTTAAGATCAACATTCTCCAGATCTTCTAATTCATCGAAGAAAAAGCTGTTGAGAATCCTGTGTCTGCTGTTTTTAAGGGCTGGACATTCGCAAGGCAGATGACGAACAGATTCTAGTCTCAGTCCTATCTTTTGGTCACTTCTGGCCATAATTCTTTTTCGTGCCTGCAGGTTTTGAGATTTTTTCCAGCGTAGGTTTTGCTCTACTCAGGGATTCAATGTCAATCTTCCTAGCAAGCGTGCTTAGCGGAGTTCTTACAGATTCTAGGGCCATTGATGCGTGCATTTTCGAACCGTTTCTTGCTCTTTAATCCGCCTGTTCTTTGCCCGGAATATCCATATGCCCTGGTACCCAATATAGGGTCACGCAAGATTGCGTGGCTTCTATGTTATTTAATGCCCCCTCAATGTCTCCAGTATTCAAAGTGTTTTCAGCATGAAGGATGATGGACTTATTGGTTTAGATGTTGGATGTGTAGTGTGACTAGCCTTCTCTGATTTTGGAATGAAAATCACTCTCACTTTTCGTCATGCCTTTAGGGACATAATATAGCTTCAGACAGCACGTATAGATGCGACTAGGCCATGGAATGAATGATAGCTTCCTTTGATTTCTGAAGCATTATTGGTCGAATATTATGCTTTGAATGGGGCAAGACTAAGATACTTTAGAAACTCTTTTAGTCGTCCTTTACAGAAATGTAATCAAATTTATGTATGTGTTACCCTCTTCAGGTCCTTTCTTTTAACTCAAGTAACCTTTTTTGCTTCAAGTTGGGCTTATGAATCTCTTCGCCTGCCTATGGATTTGGTCCGGTATTCAGTAAGGGCGTCCCTTTTTGTCACACAATCCGCGCGCGTTAGTTACCCTTCAAGCCCTGGTGACGAGGTATATACAGGGAACGGTGCCTAAACTATCTTTAGAAAGATTTTATAGAGGTAAAAATATTGCAAAGCTCATAGATGCTCAAGCTTACCAAACTCTCCTGTAGTTGGCCTTCTTTACCCAGATTCGACTTGTGTGGTTCGTGTACAAATTTCTAAGCAAGTTCAATTGCCACATGCAGCTTCATCCACATGATACGCCGCTGTTCCGTCCATAAGCTACCTATATACCGCCAAAATCTTCCATCCACAATTCAAGTGATGTACTTTATTGAGATGTACTCGAGCATATTAGTACCGGTCACCTGTATATGTAACATTATGTATGCACAAGCCTTGCTGTCCTGCATCCTGTCGTTATAGTTTCTATCGAAACCCACATGCGGCTATCGGTGAATATTCTTTTTGTTTGCAGCACATTCGCGGACACAGCGACATACCGAGAAATTTTGCCAAATTTTTTGTTACTCCACCATCACCATCCACCAACCGACATTTCAGCTCCTTTCTCCTACGATATCCGAATACTGTGTTCTTTATTGTAATTTTTTTTTGCAGTCCAGAGATCGTCAACTTGTAACCTGTATACGTGTCCACTGTGTGGTATACCCGCACTCAAACTTATATGGTTAGGATACTAACAACTATTATCCGACTGCATGATAAACGACTGTGCAAGGACAAAGTCCGCAGTCCGCACATAGAAGGACGAAAATACGTTTTGACAAAAAACAAATTCGGATATATATGAAAAAACCTGTTTCTAAAGTCTGTTCTCGCAAAAGTTCCCAATACATACGTGGGTGGGTATAAATGCGGGGCTTTGGGACGGATGACACTCGAAAAAGGACACATCGTTATGAATGCATGCCTACATTTTTATTGATGGTGTCGAAGGATGCATGTAGTTCCGCTTCTGTGCATGGCGGAGGACATCCAAAACGATTGAGAGTATGGGCTATGGACTTTCGCCCGAACGCTTTTAATCCGAATTGTTTGATTTTCGGGGTTTATATCAGTTTTTTGTGTGCTACGCTGAAAAGAATCACCAAAGACCGGATGGAAAAAAAATATTCTGCGCCTAGGATGAGACTTTAGTCCTTTCAGTGCACAACTACCGGAATTTAGTTCGATGTTTCTAGGTTCTATTTTTTTTTCAGTAAAGGTGTTTTATTTAAGTTTGTTGGTGGAATTTGAACATTGGACAACAAGATGTATGGATGCTATTGGCCAGCTACTGGGAAACAGTGTTGTCAATGTGGAATAATTCGGAGATGAAAATGTATTTATTCTTTGGGTTAAGGTAAACAACTTCAGTCGATAGAGAATGTATATATGTTATCTCAAGCTGGAGGGATGACATTTTTATATGAAAATCTTAAAAATAGCCAGGCTTTGAAGGATCACAGCGATTGAGGATGATTTGTAAACGCGCATTGTTATTGAGACTTTCGTAAGAAAGCGTTCTTTTTTTGGACGACAATTTGTTTGTCGAAAGTTTTTTTTTTTGTGAAAGCCCGTCACGCAAGAAGTTCAAATTTAGTATTAAAATATGCCAGCCACGTATTTGGCAATCGATGATGTCTTGTAGACCAAAAAAGCTCCAACAGACTTCGAAGATACAAATTGAGGAAGCCTTGTCAAAATAATACTCTGCGACAGAATGGCATGTCCAACGATTTCGACCTCCCTAGTAAGCTGAAAACAACTTCAGATCATTAATTTTTTAACAATCTAAACGAACTTAACGAAGCCTTTATATCGCGGATTGATTGCTTTATAATGATCGGATTTTGGCGGGCGAAACATAGGTTAGGTTAGGTAAGTGGGTTGGCAAGACAGGAGAAACCTGTTCGTACCACACTTAGATCAATGTAGATCCGTTGTGATGCCCTAGGGGTTTATGACCACCACACACTGGAAACCTATGAAAAACATACGGAGTGATAAACCACCCCGTTTAGTTTACAAATTTAAGTAGGTCATTAATAGACCTGTCTGAAAGTTCTTCTAAGTCCTCGAAGATGTAACTATCAAGGATTCTATTTCTTATGTGGCAGAATGCTGGGCAGTGGGTACAAAGAAAGTGGGGGGGGGAGTCGGACAGAATCCCGAAAAATGTAATCCCGAAAGCCCAAAATCCCGAAAATCCAAAATCCCGAAAGCCCAAAATCCCGAAAAACCAAAATCCCGAAAACCCATAATCCCGAAAAACCAAAATCCCGAAAAGCCACAATCCCGAAAATCCACAATCCCGAAAATCCAAAATCCCGAAAGGCCAAAATCCCGAAAGTGTAACTAAAAATTTTATTGTAGCAACAAATAACCACCGTAACCACCGCGCTACATACGAAACACGAAATGTGTACCTTAGGCTACGGACAGAGTGAACACGAGAAGCGAAGCGAAAGCTAAAGCTAAAGATTCTAAGCTATAAGCAAAGCGAATGGTGTCCATAATGAACGCTAACATCAACGCTTCGGAAGTGCATCAAAATTAACAACATCCTTGAATTATGGAAATGGATTCGTTAGAAGAAGAGGACTTTCCATTGAATATTTTATTTTTCAGCCATTCATTGTTTGGAAAAAGACAGTCCGTTCAATATATAAAAAATTACGCAATAAATATGACGAATTTTATCATCTTTACAAAGATTTACGAAGACATCCGAAAACATCCCGACAAAAATTGCTGAATGCTTTTAAATGTCATTAAAAGTATTCGATTATATACCCAAATCTATTGACAGCTTCGTTTTAGCTTGAATTTCTTGCTAAAAAACTGAGCAGAAGAGTTTATTCGCTTTTAGCGCCAATTTTCGCTTAGCATCGAATCTACTATGGCCAGTGTAATTAAAATGTATGGGCGCAGTTTATTAGCTTTGACCTGTCAAGCCTTAGCTTTAGCTTTCGCTTAGCTTTTCGCATGCACTCTGTCCGTAGCCTTATGTGTACTCTATCTGGTGACTATGTGGCGCGCTACATACCGTGTACTAGCACCTTTAAAAAACTTATTTTAGAACGCTCGTTACGTTCCACGTAAAATTTTGTAATTTTTTTTCTTTCGTCACGTAATGTTTTCTTAGTTGTTGCATGTTTTTACACGGATTTGCTCTTCACATAAAATAGCAATCAGTGAAACCAATGTGTGAATGCCCTGCGAGACCTTTCAGCCGGCGGCGGCGGAGCCACGCCTCTACGTTGTTATGTGTCCGCGGCAGATTTTGTTTCAAAAGGTTACAAACCGACCAAAAAGTAGGGGAGTATGCAGGACTACCTGCAAGTCCGTAACGTTTTCTTTTGCTACTCACTTTGTATTACTATGTTCACTGGCTAAAATCTAGTCGGTCAGCTATCACACTATATGAGATCAGCACAACTGAATGCACATTGCGAATTGCAGCGCAACATTACAAAACATTATTACGGTAAATGGAATGGACAAACACTTGTCTATTTTACATTCAAAACGAAATAAAGAATCTCGAAAACGAGATCCCGAAAAATTATATAAAATTAAAAATTTGCGCAAATTTTTCATTTTATATAATTTTTCGGGATCTCGTTTTCGGGATTCTTTTTTCAGGATTTTGGCTTTTCGGGATTGTGGGTTTTCGGGATTTTGGTTTTTCGGGATTTTGGTTTTTCGGGATTTTGGATTTTCGGGATTTTGGATTTGCGGGATTTTGGATTTTCGGGATTTTGGTTTTCGGGATCGTGTCCCCAATCCAAGTGGGGGCTGTCCTCATGCACCTCCTCATCATCGCATCCTCTGCATATGACATCTGTGCTGATTCCTATTTTTTTTTGGTGTGGTATTTCAGCATATTCTGTCCGGTGATAATACCCACAATCGAGGACAATGATTTTTTGTTCAATTGCAAGATTTGTTCAGTTTTCTCTTTGTTATAGATTGGCCACATTTTCCTGGTTATGCTGCACAGGAGTCGAGCTTGCTCCATCTTTCATTTGTCGCCATTAGTATTTTATTCCCAATCGTTTGTCTGAGATTACAGGGGGGAATCATTACTGTGGTGTCGGCCTGGTTTAGGGAAGACCCTTTTCTTGCCAGCTCATCAGCATTTTCATTTCCAGACATATGTACCTCTGTGTCCGGGAACCTAGCATAGTCTTACGTTGTGCTGCGCTCCAATAACCCGTATCCCTTCGCGACAGCGACTTGCAAGCTTTGATTTAAATTAAACCCAACATCAGAGATCGCTGTTATTGCGGCTTGACTGTCAATGAAAAAGGTAATATCTGCAGCTCTTGTCACTGCCAGTACCTCAGCTTGGAATACGCTCCTATAATCAGGAAGACTGACTGAATTGGAGAGTCCGAGACGTTCCGAGTAGAAACCCGCGCCAACGCCGATTTCCATCTTTGATCCATCCGTGTAGATAGGTAATGGTTTATCCGATGGATGTTGGTTGATCTTCGGACCATTCGTCCCTGCTGGGAAAACACGTCTTATGAAATCTACCGGGGGAATAGTGTAGTCCGTGCATACATTATTGCCCGTGTATTTGTTCAGAATTTGTGCATGTCCCATCAGGCTGTGTTTTCAGCTTTTAGTCTGGCTTAACCGAAGGGCGCTGTTTGCAGCAGATTCTTGTACGAAGAGATCTAGGGGTTTAAGATTAAGTACCTCTATATAGTCTCTAGCCCTTCTGTGGGGCTGTTTCTCATTGCCCCCTTGTCGTGCCAATACAGGCTATTCTTTGAATTTTTGTCATATGGTTCTAAGGTTGTTGGCCTTTGACAGCGCTTGTCACCATCAGAATAAACGACTATTATGTTAGTATCGGTCTTACAACCGTTGTGTAAAGCCAACTGATTATATTGGGGTTAGGGCAGTTAGGGCCCCATGTTCGTTCGAATATTCTAGTGGAGGTGTGGAACGTAGAAGAGATTCCAGTTTAATTTTAATAACTCCCAGGTATTTGGCGTTATCAGAAATTATTAGAGAAATCCAGGGGCGTAGCGAGGTTTCGAGCCTTTGGGGGGTGACTTTCATTAAAATGCCGACTTATTTCAGGAAATTGCCGACTGTATAGAAAAAATCATGAAAATCGTCCCAGCGGTTATCGAGTTATTTCTAACGTCAACGAATTTCACCCCATATATAAGATGTTTTTGTATGGGAGGGCCCACGCCCCTTTGTCCAATTTGGACAAATTTTCACAGGAAATATCTCCGGGCAAAACCTAAGATCACCTGTAAATTTGATGTCAATTGATTCGATGGTCTTCGGGATATAAGATTTTCATTGTTTTTGTTTAAATGGGAGGCACCATTCAGGAATACCCCTAGGCCAATACCTAAAGTACCATTCACATGAGAGCGACCAACTAGTATCTACAAACGAACGAATATTCGCAAGTTTCGACAGTCCGTTCACATGAACACTTTTCTAGATCGCGGCAGTTCGCCCATTTCATCCATCAGCTGTATAGAGAAAACAAGTTTATAAACAGTTTAAATAACGAAATTTCGTTTTCCAAAATTTTTGCAGCGAACGAAAAAACCCTTGCCGCGAATTGTCAAAGTTCGCAATCCACATCAATAAGCCTGGTGCGGCAACGAGACTACCAAGAACCCAGAATAGGGGTGAAAGGACTGATTATATTTAATTTTGGTTAAGTAGCTTAGGTAGTTTTAAGAAAAAGCCAATAATAAAGAGTCCATGTTTTTAGCAAGTTTCTTGGAAATGAAAAAAAAACAGCGTAAAACACAACAATTGATAGATTTAAGGCCGAAAGGCAATAGTTATGAGGATTTCGTTAAGTTTAGAGTGCTCTTTAGTAGCCAGTAAGATAGATTAAGATAAATGTTAGTTTTAATTGGATTTAATCATTTTTGTCTAGTATGTAAGTTAAAGAAAGAATTTAATAAAAATGAATTTAAAAGTAAACAAGTAAAAGTGTTATCATCGGCCTGGCCGATGCTTTGATACCCTCCACTGCATAAAAGGCAAGCAAAATGTTTGCCATGCGAGTTAGTATGTATTGTACATGCATGTGTCTAATGTGGGTTTTGTATGGGAGGTACCAGAACTACTTGACCGACATAGACAGTTTTCAATACGAACCTGACGACGATAAAAAAGAAGTCCTCTCACAAAATTGTATTCACCTATGTCGATTCCTTTGGACACTATCGTGTTTTCAAGAGACAGAGAGACACATGGGTTTAATAGTGGTTTTGTATGGGAGGTACCAGAACTACTTGACCGACATAGTCCATTTTCAATTCCAACCTAACGACGGTAAAAAGAAGTCCTCTAACTAAATTTCATTCGCATAGGTCGGTTCGTTTGGACGCTATCGTGTTTTCAACAGACGGACAGACGGACAGACGGACAGACGGACAGACAGACGGACATGGCTAAATCAATTCAGAATGTGATCCTGATTCAGAATATATATACTTTATGGGGTCTCCGGTGACTCCTTCTTGGCGTTACAAATGTAATGGCAAAGTGAAGGAAGGTGGAGGGTAGGGGTGAAAGGACCCCGCGCTGAGTAGCGCCTCTAGATGCAGATTCCTTAGTTTGTACATCTCCTATAGTTCTGAGATGGCGCGGGAGGTATACTACCAACCAATTGCAGCTCAATGGACCTAGCCCTAAGTGTACTGTGTACCTACCTCGTATAGAGAACCACTTCAAATCAATCAACAGTTCCATAGAGGCATATTGCAAAGAGGGTCTATCATATAGACCATCTGCGAACGGTGGAATTGAAAATCCACTGAGTCCATTTTTGATAGGTGAATCTTTGACCATGTCCCGTCCTCGTCAAAGATTTTTTTTTTTCATCGGGAGATATAACAGGAATGCCATATAGTATCTAATTCTAGTCTGCAAATGAAGAATTAGTCTTCTTAACTTTGTCGGTGATTTTTGTATGACTATAACCGACGAAAAAAAGGAGGCGGACAAAAAACATTGATCAATGGAGTGACAAAAAAATGCAAGTAGAGGCCTCCGCGAGACCTTTTGGGCCAGGTAGATGTCGCTTTAAAAATACATCATATACTCAGCTCTTTCAACCTATTTCTTTGCTCTTTAAAAGTTGAATTCATTTTTCTATAATAAGGAATATTCAGCTTCATATTTTCGGCCTCAAAAATAATATATGCCACATGGTGGCACCCGTCTTCAAACTGTTCCCGGATGTATTCAAAATATTTTGGTTTGTTTTTGCCTTTATTATCTTCTAATGTTTTAAGAGCATCAAGTTCTGTTTTTTTAGGACAAGCTTTTTTCGGATCAAATGAAGACCCTTTTGATGAATGTCGCGAATAGTGTTTTATTTGGGGCGTGGCACTTTCCATAATATACAAAGTTATTTAAAGCCCTATATCTTCAGGTTTATAACAGCTTTAGCCTTGACTTTTGGCAATATTTCTGTGTCTTATTCTCCGCCTCCAAAAAAAATAAACGCCTTTTTTAATTATAGACCATACACTGATCGAATAGTTTATGTACTATTATAATATCAAGAATCGGTTTGAACATTTTAAAGTATTGCAAAAAAAGTTACACAACTCTCAGGCATATTTCGCATATTCTTCTCCAATGCACTTGCATAAACCACAGCCGTAAAGCTGCATAAAGTTCCCTAGTAAGTTTGCATAATCTTCGCGTATGCATTATTATTGCACAAGTTCTAGATGTTCGCCTTTTGTTCTTCCGCGTGGATTTTTACTGAATCACTCAAGATTCTTAGGTGGATTAGCCGGCGAACAAAATCTTCTTTCGGGAAATTCAATATGATTGGTTGTTGAAGGATTTTTATTTTAATACAGAAGTCATTTATAAGTAGATTTTAAGAAAGTTTTTAGAGCGCTAATCCATAAGCTATTTTCTACCTAAACACCGACTTGGCAACACCCAACCGAATGCATTTCATATTCTAAACCAAATTGCTCAGTGCACATTCCCTATATACCTGTTCCCGTTCCACCAACTCAATCACCCTCCCTCGCCATACTGAATGTAGCAACTCTCACTTCCCTTTTGAATTTTTCACAAGTGCTACCAATTTTTGTTAAATGTGTTGAAGAGAATCGCTTCGAGTTTGTTTGCGAATAGTTTATCAAATTTCGAGCTTAGTTCTGCCGTCGTCGATCGCCGCCGCACCCAAACCCAACCACCTGCAGTACCGCCTGATTCCAGATTGTACCAATTTTCATTTGATCCCTTCTATAGTCGCCACGTAGGACGATGTGCAGCACTTGCTATTATTCTTGTGTAGGTATATAGACAACACTATGCAGCACGCAAAGAGTTAACTGAATTTTGGTCCTCGTTGGGGCTTTTTATTTTCCTCCAGAATTGTGCTGCATGACATACTATATAGCCCCACCTCAGACCGACACCCTTCCAACCGTTTGCAAAGTCCACAGGATTTACCCCCAAACTATGAAACTCAATTGAAAATTGTTTGTTGTTTGCCAAAGGATTTTTCGGAATTCGGTTTCACGGTGTGTTGCAGTGTGCGGTGTATCTCCGTAAGGGAGCAGTGGAAGGGTTAAATGCATTTTGTCCATCGGTACTGCAAACACCGCACCGAAACTTATGACGACTTTGGTTAGATCCGATTTTCACTTATTGGATTCTGTAAAGGGCTTCAGTATCATACTCCAAAAAGGTGTTAGGTGCCAATGAAATTGATTTAAAAAAAAAGGGCATTCCCCAGAACATTTGGCAGTTTTGTTAATTGATTAGAATTAACTGTCAGAATAAAGGTGGACACACTTTATTTGCAACAACGCATTGTTCGGTGGCATAAATCAAAAGGATATTTCAACACAGCGATGTGGCACTTTAGACCTCACCACTTGAGGGATGGCTGGTGTCGCTGCGATGCATTATTGCGCGATATTATATACCGCATAATGATAAGTTGATGTCCGTACTGTGTTGTCCTTTGCAACGTTGTACCAGCACCCACAGGGAGGTGACATTAAAGAGTAAACAGGAAAAAAAATGCATTGTTGGTCGTTAAGCACACGTGACGCCATCGATGTGCACATGGACGTGTATGCAGAGTGGTAATTCTCTTGCCGTTGTCCTGAAATGATATAGAGAAAGATGTGTTTTTGCCTCATTAGGTCCTGCACACATTTATAGTGTCGACTCAGATTTTTGTGTCACCCTAGAGAAAACACACGTCTACTCTATAGATTTCTGTGTTGGGACTTGTGGGTAACCACTGAATGCGTGAGGTACACTGCTGAACGGAACCCTGGATGGCGGACATTAAATTAAAAAATTAAAAAAATTAATAAAAGCTTTTGAATAGTATAATACATGTTGGTACTGTAGTTTTATCCTTATCAAAGGAAGCAATAATTTCCTGTAATTGCCGTATAAAACTAATAGTGGTTTGATTCATCATTGTCGAACACAATGCCCGCTTTCTTCATGAACTACTTCAGAGTAAAAATTGACAGATAAAGCAGCTTAGGTAACGGCTCAGTGTTTAATATGCTGAACTAGGTGCAGGGAAATAAGTCCCCGGGAACTAAGCCCACTGACGGCCTTCGTTCCCACCTAGTAATGGGAAATAAAACCACTTTCGTGAAGTGGGCTTGGTTCCCATGTAAGGTGGGAAATAAATTCCGAAAACTCTGAGTGGTTTTATTTCCCTTTCAATAAACAAAATATCGCACATACTGGAAATCTGTTAGTAAACCCAAGCAGGGGGTTTCAGGGGGGCAGCATGCCCCCCCATACATATTAAACTGTTGAATGTGTACTAAGTTCCTATAAGAAAGTGGACTTAGTTCCCATGTAAGGTGGGACCTAAGTCCACTTCACGAAAGTGGTTTTATTTCCCACTAGGTGGGAACGAAGTCCCTCAGTGGACTTAGTTCCCGGGGACTTAGTTCCCGCGGCATAAAAACTGTAGGTCCCTTTCGTTAGTTCCCATAAATATGTTTATGATTTGAAATTATTTTGATTGTAAACAAGCCAGGCCCTGGGTAAAAAAACAAATGGTTAAAACATTTTCGTCTGAAAAGAAATTATTTTCATCTTCTAATTTGTTTATATTCATCGGCTCTGCAAAATAAGGCCCCAAAAATAAAATGAAATAAGGCCCCAAAAAATTATACAGGAAACAACAACAACAACGGTTTTTAATAAAATTTTGGGTGTTATTTCCTTTTTTGGTGCCTTATTTCCTAAAAAATAAAATTGGGGTCTTATTTCATTATGAAATAAGGCCCCAAAAGAAGAAATGAAATATTCGATATATGTTCGATATTCGCCACATATCAATACCCCGCGATACCCCTTTAACTAAACTATATTATATTTTAAAGAATTAAAGACCGCAGCGCCGATTCTCAAACTTCATTTATGAATATTCCCTTTTATTCAAACTTATGATAATGTTTTCAATATATAGAGTCGAAGATAACATCTCCTACTAATATTCCCTTCTACTCAACTATGTGGGAATCTCTTTAATGTTTCGGGAAATCATATTTCGCTAATATTACAAATTTTGCTCCTGGAAGCACGAAAAAAGCTTCTAAATATCAGGATATAATCAACTTTGATTCAGTTCCGCCTTTCATCATTAATAACTTTTTTTTTCTGACTGTACATATAAATCAAGACTTATTGCTGTGTCATTTTGCTTTTTGAGTGGTGTTTCCTTTGAACAGTGCATGAATTTGTGTTTTTTTAAGAATATTAAAACCAGCGACTTTTTAAAAATCGAAGGTTTGTACCAATATTTTAAAATGGATCAAAATGCTGAGAGGTACTATTCTTTCAATGTACACAACCAAAAAGTGTTGTTTTTAAACGGTGACTTAAGGTTATATGGCAGAAGAATAAAAAAACAAGAAATTTTCACTAGACGATATTGGTAACCACCTTCAGGATGATATTTTTTGATAATTCAATTTTTTTTCGCAGAAATTGTCATATTTTTTGCTTCAAAAATAAATTGAGCAGCCAGGCCTTTGCTGAGCTGATAACAACACATATTTATTTGTCAATAATTTATTATAGAAATAGATAGCAGATGATTTTAATTTTTACCGGACGATATTATCGGGTCTACCCCGATATCTCGGAAGTAAAAATCTCGAATGTAAAAATCTCGAAAAAAAAAATCTCGAATTTAAAAAATTTCGAAAAAAAAAAAAATTCGAAAGCAAAATTCTCGAATGTAAAAATCTCGATACGTATGGGGGGCATGTTGCCCCCTGCAACCAACCCCGCTTGGGTTTACTGTTTGGATATGGGGTGGGTGCAAAAAAAAAAATACTTTTTATTTTCGAGATATAGACTTTCGAGATTTTTGTACATTCGAAATTTTTGTATTCGAGATTAAAAACAAAACTTTTCGAGATTTTTAGCTTTCGAGATTACGTCATGATCCCGATATTATCATTTTTTCAGATGAAAAAATATATTTTTTCTGGTTACTATTTTGGTTCTTTTTTTGCAGACAATTGTTTTTTTTTTATATTTTCAGACGGGTTTTGAAAATTTCAGACGATTTTTATATTTTTCAGACGATTAGGTACTATTTGTTTTCAGTCGTTTTAAAAATTGTTTCAGACGTTTCCAATATCTGATTTTCAGACGATTTCTATTAAATTTCAGACGTTTTTTTCGATATTTGCCGACGTTTCCAAGTTTTTTTTTTTTTCTGAAAAATACTATTTATTTGTAGACGAAAAAATTGTAGTCAAAAACAAATCCTATCGGCGATTGTCTTTGAACCAAAAATTCGTCTGAGGTATGATTCACAGTCACTTGTTGATTGGAAAATCATTATTGTCTCGGTGAATATCGAGCAAACAGTGCGTTTAGATCAGATGTGGTGGTCGTCTACTGATGAGCCCACCCACCACATCGGGGCGAAACGTATTTCTGGTGTAGAGAGTAGAGTATTTTAGCGGTAGCAACTGCCAATGTACTAAACCATAAATCAGAACTCTTTTACCACTCCCCCGCGGGACCACAGTATATTACTTGGCGGTGCAACATCTATCGCTCTTTAGCTTTTTAGCTCATTCACTCCACTAGTAAGAAACAGATGTGTTTCTGACCTTAACATGTGGCTTATTGAAAACTGCGGGCATTATCTGAACATCTATAGGGCAGAAATGATAGCATTCGTATGAAAAGAGATATTTTCGACGTAGCAGTTCCAGTGTGTTATTGATCAGTTTGTGGGTCCATCTGACTTATACTTTTGGCTTGCCACAATGTCAAAGATGGTGTCAAAGATGGTTTCTTCTGCTTGTATACCACAAAAGTTGACGCTGATCTCTTAAAAGTTTACATGGCAAATGGATTCCGGTTATTTGCCTAATGCGTTCGAAATAGTTCAATAATCGCTAATTGGGACAACTCTGGATAACGCGAAGATCTCAAAAATTTGGAAGAATCTAAAAAATGTCTGCTTTCAGCTATACGATGGCATGCGTCTCTAACTACCTATACATGCATGTCCCTTCTATAAGAGCTATTCAAACTCCGACCCTATGAGAGGTTATATCAAAGAGGATTCTATCCCATACTGGCAGATTCCGAAGGCAATCACATATAAGGTGAGCCATTAAGGAAGCTAGCAGCCATTTGATAATGTATCCCTATGCATCTTGAAGCTAATTGTGGATATATCTATGAAATCCGTCAGAGACCTTTTTCTTCCCCCCACGCGCACGTATTTAGAGTCATTCCAGAGTGATCTAAGGTAAATCAGCGATTACGACGCTGAGGTCTTATATACTCTTCGGGGTCAACCAAGCCCAACCCTTTCTCCAAATCGGTGATAATTGTCAATCAATTTCCAAACGTTCCTTAGGCTATTTAAAGAACTCAAAAATTGTATTTCCGTCACATGAAAACATATTTCTCTAATTGACCAATTGATTGCAAATCCTTCTCACACCAACGCACACCCACTCACAGGTTGTACCCACTTCTATTTCTATATAGAAAAAAAAAAAAAACACAAAATCAACTCAACAAATCAAAGCCAATAAATTGCCACTTTAAATCTAAAGAGGTCATCCCCATTTGTTGCAACACCAATAGATCCAGCACCACCACCACTACCACCAGCCATCAGCCTAACAAGTGGCCATATAGAGCCGGCCGAACCAAAAACCAAAGAGCCAACCGACCAACCGACACCGACACACATTCACAACCGAAAACGGAACGAAAGCTCCTACCAAGCAAGGGAATTTACAAACAGCAAAGGACATTTGGTAATTCATTAAGTTACGGAAGTTGAACTTGGAACTGCAATTTCCCAGGACGAGCTACCAATTATAGCTTTTAAACTCACTTTGCGAAGTGGACCGTGGGTGGATATTCTATGGCCGAAGGGTGGCCCATAAATTGAAATCGCAATGCTCCAATCCAACGGAGTTTCTGTTTCTGTATGTGTGTTCGTTTCTGTTTCTCGTTCGTTTTTTTTTTCTCTGTCGCTTCGTGAATAGTTGGCACTTTAGAAGGACCAAAGTGGTGCACCCACCATTAACGGAATTGAGCCGGAGTGTATAAACCACCTTGGACACGGTCTACCTGACCTGACCCGATGATGATGATGATGCCAACAACTCTCCACTGATCCCAATCAACTATGCATATTTATTGGCCCACATACGGTGAAATATTTCCTGTTGTATAGCAGTAGCACCCAGGGTCCAGGAATAGCAGAAGCAATTGCCATTTGCCCATTTGGCCATTCCGTATCCGTCCGTCTGTTCGTTCATCCATTAATCTTCACGGCGTAATAGGAAGTTGCACTGTGTCTCGTTATACACTCCTGGGTACATATGTTGATTTGTGTGAAACAAAGTGTCTTGTATCCTTTTGAGTGGTCTCGCTCCTTCTCCCTCACTATGGGGGTATACAAAAGGCATACGAAATGAATTGAGGCACGACCGACGTGTTGGTTCGGCCGAATAGAGTCAACTCTTCGCCACGAGGATATGATGGGGATAACGATGACGATGACGATGTAGACGACTGTACGACGGACTCCGACAAATAACTAACAAGCCAATTTCTGGCCAGAAAGTCTGGGGTGCTAATGTGGCCATATTTCGAGAGAATGGACATAATAATCGTACAGCGGAAGGTTTATTGCTGATGGGTTAGCACACAGTGTCGGTGCGGATTCTCATGTCCCGCTACTGGATGACGGTGTTCTCCGCATCAGCCCGGGAGAGTGGCGGTAGAATTAAGTCTCGCCTAGGGCGTGGGCCGCACCGATGTGCGATAGCTGCAGTTGTTATGTGTGGATTTTGTCTGGCCACTGGAGATGGACATGAAGTTGAGATTTTTCGGGAGGCGTTCAACAAGACTAATTGAATTTTTGTGTTACAAACGGGGGTAGGTCTAGGTCTAGCCTTATGGAATGGCCAAGGGAGAGCTCTTTCACTGCCCTATATGGATGTGGACGAAATTCATTAAAATCACTTAACATGTGTTAATATTTTGGCCTTCCTTCCGGTTAGAATTGGATTTTGATTGGTTGCAATGAAGGCTTCTTTGGGATGGAATTTGATTGGAAATGCTGTGAACATGTGGATGCAAAGAATGTGTAATATAAACTGGTAAATGCATTTGACGGCAGTTGGGTTTTGGGAATATATAATCCTTATTATCGACCGCTAATACTGGAATATTTATCAAAATCCCTCTGTCGTAGATGTGACCATCTCGCTCACAATTCATAGTTAAAAAATTTCATTTGAATCTACCGCTTTAGAAAAAGAAGGACATAGAGATCTTCCTTTTCTCGAATTTTAATATAGGCATAAGGTACCTACACATTATGGAAACCGTCAAATTTACCACCAGCCAAGGACTCTAGAACTTTTTCGATACCACATCAGCATCAAATCGTATCATCGACTGAGCATAGGTTGTTGAAAGAAGGCGATTAAAGTGATGGCTAGAAGCTGTAACATTATTTTTTCTGGGATTATCACAAAGGACTACCTTTACCTTATGGCAATAACCACCGAAATTGTGTACGCTGTACCTTCTTTTTATTTAGGGGCCTTCTACACTAAATTATTGGCGTCTCAAGGATTATACGATCGGCAGAGACCGTCAGAACCTTTGACGACCGCGTCTCCGTTAACCTTTCAGCAAACGCACCTCCAGAATTAAGTGAAGAGGATCAGTGCCACCAAAGTGCTTGGTTTTACTAAGCGACCACAACGGAAACTCTGATTCGATTAGCAGTGCCGAATGTCACTTGCAGACAAGACGTCAGCCTACCAGCCTACCAGTCAATGCTGCAAACCAAAACCAGAGCTGCTTCGAAAGCTGCCAGAGAGCTCTACGGGCAAACGAATGGAGGAGCATAAGCTTTTCAGAAGGAAAAAGAAAGAGCACGAGAAGCTAGCGGTCGAGTCTATTGAGGGACGCTATTGCAGAGGGATCAATGTTCGGATGTTCAGCCAGAGGGTAAAAATATCTTCCTATAAGGATACATGACCCGAAAAGATACGAGCATGGAAATACGTTTGCCTAAGATCTGTATCAACCCTGGACGCAGCAGCTCTTCATTACCAACCGGTTGGCTGCCCTACTCCTACACTACACTCATAATTATTTTCAATTTTCTTTTCCCATTTGCTTTTCTCTTTCTTTTCATTCATTGATCACTTTAACCTTTTCGAGTCTTCATCTACCACGCGTAGGCTTATAAATAAAATTTATAAAATCAAAATCAGAGTCAAATCTTTTTACTTTTTCCCAACAACGGTGATAGATCCAAAGTCGGTGCTAAGGATTTTGAAAGACCACTTCTGCAGACTGTTAAACGACGAAGACGACCGGGATTTCTCTGTCAGGCAGAACGATCCATTCAATCCGGACGATGATAGTCAATATTTCCGTCCACCCGATCAAAATCAGGTAAAAGGATACCGATATCCAAACTTAAGTCCAACAAGGTTGCTGGAGCAGATGGCCTACCGGTCGAACTGTTCCAATAGGTGGGCACCAACTAAGCTGTAAAATTTGTTCAAAAGAAATTATGCCGGATGAAAAGAACCTCAGCATCGGGAGCCCCATAAGAAGGGAGACACTCTGAACAGAGGATTTAGCCTCCTGAATGTTTCGCATAAAATCCTGTCGCCTATACTGTTTGAATGCCTAAAATGATTAGATAATAACTTGATCGGCGCATATCAGTGCGGTTTTAGACCATGAAAGTCGACCAATAACCAAATCTTCACACTCCGGCAGATCTTAGAAAAATCGCAGGAATTCCAGATCGATACCCACCACCTTATCGACTTCAAGGTCACCTATGATAGCGTATGTCAGAATGAATTAAAACAAACCTATGTTAAATTAGGGCATCCATGCCAAACTAGTCCGTCTGTGCAGTATGACGATGGAGAAACCTTGCTGTTCCGTCAAAGTGGGAAAGAACACCACCAGAACCCTTTGATGTCGAAAAAGGTCATCTCATGGGTTAGAATCACTAGTAAATGAACCAACGCGTATAACACATAAATCTCAAACATGTATTGATCACATTTTTGTCAGATTTCACAAAAATTCTAATCTCGGTCATCAAATAGCTCTAAATTAAAACGTCTCAAACCTTGGATTAGTGAGGGTTTACTTAAAATGATAGCCATGAAAAATTCAATGTGGAGAAAATGTAAACGTAATCCACACGACCTACGACTGAAACACAATTATAATGAATTATGTCAGGATGTCAAGAAACAGGTAGAAGAAAGCCGAAATAGTTTTTACTCTAATAAATTTGAGAATTGCAAGGAAATTTAAAAGGCGAGTGGAAAATTGTAAACAGTATTCTCAATAAGCAATGCACTAAAGATACAATTCTTGAAATCGAAGTTGAAAGTGGGACAGTTTCTAGTACAGTGGATATAGCCAACAACTTCAACAAATACTTTGCTTCTGTTGCTGCTGAATTAAAGCCATGTCCACCCCAAATTGATTGCGGATGTGATTTGTTTTCGGACATAGTCGGCGATCAATTTCAAAGTAATAGTTTCGTTTTTGAACCATTTACATCGCGTGAAATTTATAAAAGTATTATGTATCTAAATAATAAACAATCGAGTACTTCTGACGATATTACTAATTATCTTATTAAGCGCATTGCCTTTTTTGTTGTCGACATAATAGCTCATATATTCAATATGAGCGTAGTTTGTGGCATATTTCCCTCTGCCTTAAAATGTGCTGAAGTTATTCCATTGTTTAAAAAAGGAAACCGGAAGCATATGAGCCAATATAGACCCATTTCCTTACTTCCAACTCTCTCTAAGCTTTTTGAGAAGATTATGAAGAGCCGTATGTTGTCGTATCTAGACAAAATGAAATACCTTAGCCGACTGAAGATGCCATATTAAAATTGTGTAGTGAAATATGTGCCGGTTTCAATAGTAACTGCAGCACTGTAGCTTTTTTTATTGATATGACTAAAGCTTTTGATATGGTCAATCATGACATTCTGTTGGATAAACTTTATAAGGCTGGGTTTAGGGGTTCAGTGCACAACTGGTTTGCTTCGTATTTAAAAGGAAGATCTCAACGAGTTAAGCTTGAAGGGGTTTTTAGTGGTGCTGTTGAAATATGTACTGGTGTACCGCAGGGGTCAGTTTTGGGTCCCATTTTGTTCCTGATATATGTGAACTCAATTTTTCTTCAAAAGTTTAATAGCAGCCTTACAGCTTTTGCCGATGACTTGGCATTCGCATACTCAAATAAGTCCATATGTGAATCTTTAGTTAATTTGCAAACTGACCTGTAAATCTTAAGACAATGGTTCGCAAAGCATCAACTCTTGCTGAGCGAAAAAACTAAGCTTATGTTTTGTAGCTTAAAATCTACTGAGTCTATTGAATGTCACATACCCTTCCATTCAACTGAATGCGAACAACTTTTCTTGGCTTCTCACACTTGTGGTAAAATCAATTACAACTCAAATATACCGTGTACTGCCAACTGTTTTAAAATAGAATCAGTTGATAGTTTTAAAATTTTAGGAGTCTTAATTGACAAAAACATGAATTGGAAGGCGCATACAACAGAACTAAAAAAATATATGATGTCCGTAACCCGAAACATGTACATGCTACGTTCATATTGCTCAAAGAACCTTTTATTAACAATATACTACGGGCTTATATAATCAAAGCTTCAGTATGGTTTGTCAAGTTGGGGAGGGACCTATTATAGCACCCTTGAACCTATAATTCTAGCACAGAAGCATGTTATTAGGATTATTTTAAATAAAAATAGATTAAGCAGTAGTTGGCCTCTGTTTCAGTGTCTTGGTGTTTTGCCTTTAAGACACCTTTATGTTTATAAGGTACTCAAGGTGTTCTTTATGCGCAGTGGTTATTCCTCTAATATCAGAAGCTCAACTGTGTATAGTTTAAGGGTAAATACTAAATCTCTAGTCAATGTGCCAACTTCAAATAAAACTCACTATTCGAACTTTTTTACTGTCTCAGCTCCAAAGTTTTTTAATAAATTGCCGCAAGACATACGAATTTTAAATGTACGTAATTTATTCCTAGCTAAAGTTAAAAAATGGCTTTTGACCATGGATAGCTCACTCGTCAAAAACTTACTGCATTAATTAGATAAATTCACACTTTGTTTAAATGGTATTTATTCAGAAATTGTTGTACTACTTACCCCACAATTAATATCATAGCTAATTTTATTGAAAGGTCATTCGCCTCTAGTCAACTTTTGGCTACAGATTGACCCGTTCTTATTCTTTTATGAAAGTATTTAATGTATTATATTATTAACTTTATGTACCTATCTTTTTTTCGAAAAGAATAAAGAACTTAATTATGAAAAAAAAAAAAAAAACCAGTAAGACAATTATCTTCGACTATGCCGAAGCTCAAATACCCGGTACTATATTATTGTAAAATAAAAAAAATATTTTAGTATTAAAAAATTATATATTTGTATGGGAGGTATGGGTACTTTTTATTCGACCAAGCTCATTTTTTGTCAAAAATTTTTAAATATTATTAAAACAATATGTGCAAAGTTTAAACTTGCCATCTTTACTGTAGCTATTTAAATTTAATTTTTAACATAAAAAGCTATATAAATCTGATATTTTTGTATGGGAGGTAGTAGTATTTTTCATCCGATCTTGCTCATCTTCGAACTTAGCCTCAGTTTGGTGGATAAAAGCTTACATACCAAATTTCAAGTCGATAGCTCTTAAATTACGGCCGTAATCGTGCGGACAGACAGACAGGCGGACAGACGGACAGACGGACAGACAGACGGACATCGCTAGATCGACTAAGAAAGTGATGCTGATCAATAATATATATAGTTTGTCATACCTACAACGCCTCCTTATGGGCGTTACAAATGGAATGACAAAGTGAATATACCCTCACCACAGTGTGGTACCGGGTATAAAAAAGGTTTAAGACAAAGTGACGCGTTATTATGTACCTAACTTCTTTAACATCATTCTTGAAGCAATCGTACGGAACTCACAAGCCAACATCAGAGGTACAATTTTCCAAAAGTCCGGGAAGACTCAGCGAGCTGTGGGCCTGGCTGTTAATGAGGACAAAACGAAGTATATGCTGTAATCGAGAAAGGACTAGCAACATCGGCGACTCGTCACATTGGACAGATATAACTTCGCAGTTGATAAAGACTAGGCTCTACACATCGCCGTAAAAATCAAGCGAAGAATCACAGTCTAGCCAATAGCTGTTCCTTCGGGGTAAGAAGGCATTTAAAAAGTAAAGCCCTCTCTCAAGGAACCAATGAAATATTGCACAACGCCTTCATCTTCCCTGTCCTGCTGTAGGGTGATGAAGCATGGACCTTATCGGGAGTCTGATGAAAACCTCTTGAGAAAGATTCTTCGCGTGATTTTCGGTCCAGGAGGAGATTCAACGACGAACCTTATTAACTATACAGCGACTGAGCGTTGAGCTTGAAGTTGATAAAGAGGTGGTGTGTGTCAATTTGGAATTCCTCCGTTTGAACAACAACGCATCAGCACTATTTCCCGTAGGTACTTCTCCCATCAGCATTAGCAACGTCAGTATACATACTTCACCCTTTTCCGGCTTCTATACGCAACCGGCAACATCCCATCACAGAGAAGTTTAATAAAATGCCACCGCATAAAATTCATTAAACATTAATTTGCAATTTTCCTAATTGCAACACTTTGATCCTTACGCAGGCTACATCGTTTATATTATTTTTTATTTTTCTTTTACATAGCTGATCCTTGTAGCGCGTTGAAAGGCACCACACTTAAACATAATTGCTGCACGCCAGCATCATCAATTCAACCCCAATTTCCGTCGAAACGGATCTCTTTACACCTTACAACTGTGGCATATTTGTGGCCCATTAAAACATATGTCTTTCTATATGTGTGTGCGTGCCGCTTTACAAGTTGGCTGCATTAAGCGAGATCCACTTTCAGCATAAAGCACTCACGCACACCCGGCCTTAGATTAAATTCTAATTTGCAAGAGTAGACGTTCGCAGCAACCAACAACAACACCCACGCCCCACGTCCCACGCCCGTAATTATTATTTATCAACATGACATGTGCTAAAAATTAACATCCTTAATTGTGCACTCCTGCGAGTTGTACAACACTGCCAGACCGTTAGTGGAAGAACGCAAATGATTAGCAACACAGAAAACGGTGGGTTGCCGTTGCTTTGTGTCCTTTGAGCGCGCGTGTAATCGAGACGAAAAGGAGAGCGCGCCGAGTGGAGTCCTTTGGCGCTTGAGTGTGTAAAAAAGTTATTGTGTTCATTTTTTTGTTTGTTCTTTGGGGCGGGAAATTTCAATTTAGTCAAGTGGCTGCGCTCTGACTTGGGGTAGTGACGATGGCAACAATGACACTCAAGTGGTGTGAGTGTGTGACCTAAAATTTAAGGATATACGTTGTTCTTGGTGCGTTTCACAGCTTCTCACTTCCCATTGAATTAAGCGCTTCACTGAGTCGTTTATATCAAGAACCATTGTGACGTGCTAAGGGTTGCTGAGAGTTTCTCATCGAGTGCGCCTGAGGGCTCAGAGAAGAAAAAAATCCCAAGTTCGTGCTGCGTATGTGTGGATTTGCAACAAATGTTAAGACCGTTTGTCCTGGGGCAATTTTGACCATAAATCCTTTCGGATGGATACGATGTATGTCCCTCCCCTTGCTTGAGTGCAGGCAAACCATTGATCGGCTGACAGATTTACCAGCCCCAAGGGTATGTTCATCAAATCCGCCCTCAATGGCGGATATCATTATGGAAATGTGACACTCGATATGCCAACACTAATCTGTTGTGTTGTCGAAATCATCGCATAAGCTCATATAAGGTCTAATCTTCTGATGCCACTTAAGAGATCGCGTGCAACGTCAGTCGATCATAAAAAAAAAATCACATCGTGTCGACCACAATCTACAAATTTATCCACCGCCTGTCAAAGTCACGCAACGTAATTCAGACGCGTCTTACGAAAATTGCCACTTAATCGTTCGGCCAAAGCACGATGTAAATTCTCGTGTACCTGTATTCCAAACAAGGAACACACACGACACTTAATGAGATTTAGCTCACCGATATACTCACTCTGCTTCGGTGCGGTAATCATACGGAACCGCTGAACCATATGCCACCACCCGGTGCCAGAATGAATCTCAGCGCTAATGCCGTGTCGCATATAGGAAAACCTAAAAAAATATCTACACAACTTATTTGCCAGCAAGAGCGCGAGATACTGCTGGCACTGTTCGTTTGGTTTATGAAACGGCCCAACCGGAATCCACTTAACGACGGACATTCTAATCTCTATACCCAGGCCCCCAGGTTGGTTCCACAACAAGTGATACTGTCGTTGGTACACTTTTTATCCAGGGATAATCGCTTCGTATTGCCTTCACCGAGAGGCGACTATGTATAGATACTTTTGGCCAACGCGCATATCAGGCACACCACACCGAAGCAAGAGGTAAAGGTAGTGCTGGTGGTTATAATGGTGGTCGCCGGACGATAAATAAGCTTAGTTACCATTTAATGGCCACCGCACCGCTCCAAAAAAAAAAAAAAAAAAAAAAAAAAAACACTGATTTCGCCGTTCTCTCTGGGCTCTGGGACTTGGGTGGAATTTTGTGGTGCATTAATGGGATCTTAATACGTTCCGTAGGGATTAGCGTCAGTTGGGTGCTCTGGAGGTGAACTGATGTGGGTGGGCTTGCAGTAATTACCCCGATGAGGCTCAGTATTGGTGGAAGAGTTAAATTATTTTTATCTGCCTGGCAGACTTTGCTGTGGATGGCATATGCTTAGAAGCAATATAAGAATAATAAAGGATAAGCCGTTTTAAAAATGTCATTCCATACAGGGTTGAATATGTTTGCCTTTATGGACAAGCCTAACATACACTTGCTGGGACAGCTTAGTCAATTGAAATGCCATTAAATCCGTTTCCCTTTAGCTACAGCATTGCTTAACATTTTTCCATGGAATGCTGTGGCCGAAGACATGTCCCTGGAACGTGTATTTACAAGGTTTAAGAACCTACCAACTGCAGCGAATTCCCGGCCAAATGGTCGTGAAAACTGAACCTTACAAAAGCTTATGGTATTGACTAGTTCGAGAACATTTTTTTCCTGAGGGATCCCAGGTTCGATCCCCGGAAAAACACAAATTACATCTTAAGGTTTTTTCTACTGCGCCACCTCTCGCGAACGTCTGACAAACATCCGAGAGTATGACTGTCCTGAAAAAGCTTCTCAATTTAGCCGTTCGGACTCGGCATAAAATTGTAGATCCCTTCCATTCGTCCCTAAATAGAAACTCACACAAAACGAATGGTTGCGAGAAGCTAGGCCTTGTGTGTCTACCGCCTGTTGCGCCGCCTGTTTATTTTTATTTATTTTTAAAGCTATATGACAATGACTGAAAGAGATCTAAGATTTAAATCTACTATTACGTAAATTACCGGGGTCAGGCCCAATGCACTGCACACGGAGCAACTGAAAAAAAAACTGATCAGCGATGCGAGTTCGCAACTAGTTTGCTTCGAGCCATACTCTGACGGTTTAAATGTAATCGTGAATAAATTTGCGGAGCAATTTATGAACCAAGCTTCGAAGATTATACATATGTGCAACAAACGGACTTCAAACTATGAGAGCTGGTAAATTCAACAAAACATTTATTTAGAGGAAGCAACGGAGTTATAAGTTTTCATGATGTTGTGTCGATTGAACGACAAAAAAGGTCCTGGAGCGGACAACCAGTTGATCTGAGAATAAATGCTATTTACCTCACTCCAGTAATTATAAAGATTATAAACCGTAGAATATGTCAGTCTTATGTTCCAAAACTGATGAAAACGTCGATCGTTCGCCCGATATATAAAGGAGGAATAAAAAATAACGTTGAAAATTATAGACCAATAGCGATTTTGTCAGCGGTTGAAAAATGTATGGAGGAAGTGATTGTTAATCGACTAAATGGTTTTATGACCAAACACAAAGTAATACACCCAAACCAGTACGCATTTCAAAGTTCCATATTAGGCCCAATACTGTTATATTATTTACTAACGAACTTCTGAGAATACTTAAAAAATGTACTGCGTATGCCTACGCCGATGACATTGCAATCGTGGTAAAACACAAGTATTTCAATTCTGCCGAGGAGATATTACAGAATGAATTTAACGCCGTCTCGAACTGGTGTCATGATAACGGGCTGGTTATAAATGCGTCCAAAACAAAGGTGATGCGTGCCCAACTAAGCGTGCGGAAACTGTACAGATTTTTCATCGAAATGGCTGCTAGTAAGAAGCATAAAATATCTCGGAGTAACCATCGACGAGCATTTCCTGTGGCGAGAGCATATAAATGTCCTGCGTCTTCAGCTAAAGAGCACTATTTTTGCAATGGTGTATCTTAAGCGATATTCAAATCTTGAAGTGCAAAAGCAGGTGTACTACTCGTTAGCTGAGTTGCGCATAAGATACGGGATCCAGGCCTGGGGAAACGTAGCGAAATCTCACTTAGACAAAATATCCAACCTACAACATCGTCTTATTAAAACTATCAGAACTAGTAATTCTAATTTTAAACTTTTAGATGTAAAAGCAATCTTCCAGATGACAGCATTGCTGTTCTATATGAACGACCAGCGTTTTCTGCAACCTATATGCCACACGATCAACACAAGAAGACGAGCCCAAGAGATGTTAGTCATTCCTGAAACATACAACCTTTACGGAAATCGAGAGCTAGGATGTACAATACCCAAACTACTCAATGCACTTCCTAAATTTTTAAAAGTCATTCCAAATTTTAAGAAAAGAAAAAAAGAGATAAAGAATTAAATACTTGAATTGCATTTTGTAAAGTAAAATTATAAATACTTATTGAAATTAATTGAAACTAAAATTATTAATTAAATTCATTTGTGTAATGAAATAATTTTAAATTTAAAAATCACTCCAAATCTAAATTTCTATACAACCACCTGCAGATAAGCACTTTGCTTTGCGGGTAAAATTATATAATGTAAACTAAACGTTAATAAAAAAATCTTTAAATCTTTAAATCTTAAAAATCGTAAAGCCATACTCTGTGTAGTCAAATGGGACGATGCACACGACGCTACTGGTTGAAAACTCGTTTGGATTCACAAAAACCAGTTTGTAACCAGTCGTCTTGTTGTCGGGTTGCCCATTGATTTAAGTTTCTAGTTTGTCGAAGATGAGCGAACAACAGACAAACCTGTTGCTGATGGGGGAGGTTAAAAAACATGACGACACTGAACGAACTAGAGATTTTGATTGGTGATGACTGATGAGTTTCCTCGTGTGTATGGAGTCAAGTCACCGTTGAGTCCGTAACTGGTCTGTAACCCGAGTTACCAACCGCTTTAGTTTCTTTCCAGTTGCTCCGTGCGCATTGGGCTTCATTATTAAAGAGTATAATAGAATTGTAAAATACATCCAATCGACAGAGACTAAAAAGAGTCGGTGAGTGAAGAAAAAGTGTCTGCTGCGTTCCTTTAGAAAGATCAGAAAGAGCAAATAGAAGAAAGTTATTCTATATACTCGTTAATGGGAGCGTACCTATCGGTGCCCCGTTTTTAAAAATCCAAAAAAAAAAAAAAAAAAATTAAAATTCCGCGTTCTTTTATTATCGTCCTTTCAAAATATCTCTACTCCCGCTTCATCCCCAACAGTATGAATCCATTGCAATGACCCTTGAAGTTCCCAGATCTTAACCATATTCAGAATCATTGGTGCGAAATTAAGAAAGCTGTTGCTAGTTGCAAACTAACTAACAACAATGACCTTTGGGTAGCTGTGCAGAAATCCTTGATGCCTCGATAATAGTGGAAACTGGAAAGGTGTAAAAACCCGGTCAACTCCATGCAAAGTCGTTGTGCTGCAGTTATCTCCAATTAAGGTATTACAACAAAATATTAATTTCTTCATGATTAAAATTTTAAACTAAATAGGTACTGACATTTTTGTTAATACATACGTATTAATTTTTTTGACCGTCCATTTTTGAATACCTTTGGAAAGAATTAGGTAGCAGTGGCGGCTCAGTGTTTAGTGTGCTAGACTACTGTGCGAGGGGTCCCATGTTCCATCCCCGGAAAAACACAAATAACATCTTAATTAATCCACACCCTATTTCTTTCTACCACTCCCCACGCGGGATTTCGGCTCTTCTAAGTCTTTCAAGTCTCCTTATGGCTCTACATATGGCTTATTGGACTTTGGGGGTTTGGTAAGTTCGCTCTCCCCCCTGCAAAGCACCTATACAATGGAACACTGTGTGCTGAAAGGCGAGCAATCGTGACCAAAAACTGTGAAGATATTTCCGATAGCCGCCCGTGCCCCGATAAGAACTGCGTTTTTGTCCAGATCTCGATGTTGGGGATCAGTTTGTGGTTCCATCTGCTTTTTGCCGTGTTATCCCACCTGGCTTGCCATCGATGTTTCCCTCTCTTCTACTTTGATCCTTCTATTAGGGACTTATTGCCGGTTGCCTGTTTGCCTAAGGTAGATCCTTTGCATCTCGCTGGCAAAAATGTCGATGGGGATCATTCGCGATATAACGCAGGCTGCTTCATCCGAGATTATTCGAAATCCCCTTATTGTTCGTGTTGCGCAGAGCTTGTTTGCCGACGAGAGCTATCTCCTTGTTTCGTTTGTTTTTAGAGCCCCCGCCCAGTCTGATCGGTGCAGCGTATAGAAGTATTGAGCTGACCACTCTGGATAGTAGAATCCTCCTGTTATATCCAGGTCCACCGATGTTTGGCAGCATTCGGCAAAGATCTGCTTGCATCTGTGAGGCCTTCCTGCCGACGCACGTACTGTATGTGCGTTTTAAAGTTTAGCCTATGTCGACAACTATTACTCCTAGGTACATTAGACACTCCTTAGACCTAAGGGTTTGATTCCCAACCTGGAAATTTGCAAATTCCACAGACTTTCGGCTGGTTATCAAGACAGCCCCGGTCTTGTGGTCAGCTAGTTATAAGCCGGCGGACTCCAGCCATTTTTTGATTCTGGCAACTGCTTCATCCTCAGCGGACTCTATCTCGTGGATGTGTTTGGCCACCGTTACCACGGCATTATCGCCAGCAAAATCGATCACCTTAACTCCTTGAGGCAGCGTTAGTCGCAGGACTCCCTCATACATTATATTTCACAGGAGAGGTCCAAGAACAGAGCCTTGTGGTACACCCGCGGTAAAGTTGTAGTACTTAACTCCATTGTCAGTCTGATATACCTTAACTTTCTATCGGTAAAGTAATTTGCAACTATGTTCCGCAGGTACACCGGCCGGCGTGCGCTTCCATTCTGGCCAGGGACCTCCTAATGGATGAATAGTTCGCCGAGTTTAAAGCATTTTTTAACGTCCAGTATTTCTTTGTCCCGCACTCCCCATTTTTTTTTCCAGTACGTGCGTTAAGTTCTCCCAAATGCTTCAAATGGAACACTGATCCTATAACTCAATTTGTCTGTGTTTCTTCTTGCAGCCTTTAACTTCCAAAAAGTCTTTGACAAAACTGCGGGAAGACATCTGAGATTTCTCTTTAAATTAAAGTAGGTTTATCTCAACCCAATATGTCTATGCCCTTCTAATTAAGTAGCAAAACTTCGCCCTTCAGTATATAGCCATTGTTAACTATATACAACCGCTATGGACGCCGAAAACCTCTTTTCCATGGTTTCGCATTGATCCCATTCATTGGGAGCGGAAACCACCCCCTTATACGCTGAGCTTAGCGTACGTTCCAATTACTTTTATTCATTGCACCGCGATTTTGCTGATTGCATCCTGCAAGGATGCCCAGATGCACTTGCATCTAGTCTCCATCGGCGGCCGTTAGAATTCGTTAATTATCCTGTCAATAGGATTCGACGAAATTCGGTTGCCTTGACCACATGCGTGGCATTGGCATCCGTATACGAGTATGCACACATCTTTCCATATATACATAGAAACATTCGCATATAGTATAGGTAGGAGTACTCCCCCGTCCGATGCATTTGTAGACCACATTAAGAGGGTTCGTCGGCATCATATAGACTGTTGCTGGAGTGCTGGAGAGAACAGCTGACGCGTAATGGCAAGTGATTCGATATAAATAGGCTTTCGTCGAATCTATACGATATATGCAGCTTTGGTGGTCGGTCGGCATAGTTACGGCACCGTTCTGCGTGTAATGGAACTAACGCTTATTTTTCCTTTTTCAACATCTCTCGTTCGAGGTATAGGTGTACATATAGAGATATGAAGAGCTGGAGATATGGGGAGTTGCATCGCCAGGATGCAGGAAACCACGATGATATCGGTCGAACCATGTGGTAAAATACCAAAAAGTTGCAGCAGCAGCAGCGCACCCTTTTGTGTTCCTCGTCGCTCCTGGGTTCCTATCTGAAAATGGTTACTGCTTGTGGTGATGATGATGGTGATGGTACCGCGCATTCGAGTAGTGGAAGAGTACTTGAAGCGCGGCCAAGCCAACCTATCAGCGTGTAGAATTTTTTTTTTTTTTTTCGTCGGTGGTAATGGCAATGGCGATGCATCATCAACGTGTGCGACGTGTGTTCGCTTTGGCAAATGTGGAAGTGATAGGATTCGGTGCCTGTTTTCAACCTCAATTTCCCAAATGAATTTTAATTAAATGCGTCGAGGATTTGTTGTGTGTGAAGTCCCACTGTGGCACGGGGGCAGGTGGATGTCGGTGTCGGCTGGTAGTGTACAATGGGCAGAAAAACAAAACATACATACAGAAATCGAAACTGTTTCAGTATTTGGCACTACGTTTGCATTAACCAAGTCTGATGATTTGGTATCGTATCTGCTATGTGGACCTGAAAATGAGCGAGTGCTGTATAAATAGTGTCTAAATCGCCTGTTGAAAATTGAGCTGATGCATCACACATGACAACGAACAATATCGTTTTCAAAAACTATACAACGAACTACAAATTTTCGAACGATTTCCTTGATAATTCTGGAAGATTATACACAATGGGATGCTGTTCCAAAGACAGTATAGACTTTGTTTGCAGGTGCTACTTTCGGAGATAGATTTTAGCAAATCGCCTGAAAAGTTCCATGACTACAGCCGACGGCAAAATCTCGCACATCTTATGCTAACTTCCGCACAAATCCGGTTAGGATAATTGCTCGTGAACCGTTTTAGATTAAAGCAACGTCTCTTTTCGAAGTTTTCTAAAGGGGGAACCATGAAAGAATTCACTGTCGGTAGTCCAGCTTAAGCGATTGTTTTAAAAACTATGCATCAGTAACCCAAGATAAAAACATGAATTCCAAGTTTTTGATCGGAATTGGATCTTTGTCCCTTTTTGACATTAGCTTAAGCCAACATAGGTACTCCTACTATTGGCTGACCCAGTAACTTTTTTTGAATCTACCCTCCTCATCTGACAATCGAAAAACTGTGTTAATTTTTTGAGTATAGATACCGAAGCCAAACAGCCGATTAAATGCGGAAACGCGTCCCAAGGTGTGATAATAAAATTCCAAACCTTAGATTCATGGGTACACATAAATATGCACCGGTGTCGCTTGCACCAATAGACATACTGAAAGTTAATTTAAGAAAGACTTTCGCCTCAATCTCTCTAAGTTCGTCCCCAAATATTAGACTTGGAGTCCCATCAGATTGCAAATGCGGGATTTTGCGTTTGTATTGTATATTGAAGGCTGACAGACGAAAATACTGTCAGCAAAGACCGACACCGAACTTAAGACTGACAACTTAGTCTTGACACTAAGTTAGGGCCACCTCATAACAGAATGAACTAGCTAGCTGTCTCAAAATTGACTCAGCCTGACAAATCCATTTGGAAAACTCAGCCTCCCTTCTTCTATTGCTTCTGAATAATACCCCGAGATAGACGTAAGATTTTCCACATGATTCAATGGGAACTCCACTAACATGGAGGCATTGAACAGACGTTCTGGAGATGACCATCGTTTCAGATTTTATCATAGTAGCTGATGAGCTCTGCAAAAAGGCGCTGCGCTGTTACATCTAGTCCGAAAACGATAGAAGAACTAAATGCAGACATTTCCTCCCTTTCTTTGGAATAGGTTGAATGCGAGCGGTCTTTCAGCAAGAAGGAAACGTCTTATGGAAGAACGACATGCTAAACAGCTTACATAGTACAGGTTCAAGTTCTGGTGCACAGCTCTTGAGTACTATAGCTGGGATTCATTCGGGTCCAGAGTTGCCTTATTGCAATCTAGTTCTTTAAGGATCTCTATTGTGAGAAACAGATCGAGAGTGTTCCTGTAATGTATGGATTGTCTGGAATTCGGGTGGGCTCATGATAATTTCAGCCATTGAATGATGAATTTGTATCCAGTCTACCTTATCGGATAAATGGCGAAATAATTTAGATGGTTCGTTATCGTTTGGCGAGCGGTATACAGGCAGCAAACAAATTTCATACTTAACCCATATTATGTCGAGATCCGCAGGTTCCATCTCTTCTTTTCTTTCACACGCCAGATCTGCTCGGGTAAGCACACATATTCCCCCCTTACATCGAAAACGAGGAAGTAGTTCGTATCCTGGACAGCGAAGATATTGTGCAGTCAGTGTTTGAGTTTATTTGAGTCTCGGTTAAAACTAGGACGTCTGGCTTTTTATCTTGCAGCTGACGTTGACATTGTTGAATCCTAGACCTCGAATGTTGCAGAAATCTGTTGCTAGCTTTCTTCTGTTAAGTGTCCGTGTTTTGTCTCTTTTTTGTGTTCGTAGTTGTCTGTCGTCTTGCAAGTCCTGTGGGTGATTATTTGCATGTTGAACCCCCTGAGATAGTCCGCCCCGGAGATCCGAATGGGAGACTAGTTTACCTCCGGAATTCTTTATCTCAGGAAGTTGCATCATGGTTTTTGTGTCCCATTCGTGTTGCACCGGCCCATCTGCCAAACTCCGAAGAGTAGTCAAGACTAATTCACCGAGCCTATAGCATGATATGAGCGACAATTACTTCATTTAATATGAACTAGAATGAATTATTTTTTCTCCAGAAATAAGTTTTTAGGATTGGCTAACAGCTTCCAAAGCCCTAATTCCCCAGGGGACTGATGCCACCTTTGCTCCTATTAGCAATGCCACTTCATATCACCTGACTTTCCAAGAATCTTCAGCACATCAGTGAAATGCAGTCCACAATGCTTAGAGAAGTAGAATATAGGGCCTGATGTTTATAGACAATTCTGCTTTGCGTCATTTAGAAGCCCTATTGGCCTTGATACCTACTTTCTGAACGAACTTTCAACCTTTCAATATTCTCTGCATCAGAAACACTATTCAGCTCTCCATGCTCTGTGATTCCGGGTAGTTGGCTTGCGAGTGATCCTGCCTTGGAGCTGATGCTTGAGACAATTTCTATAGACTTTTGTTGATCTAGGCGTGCTAAGGGGTCCAATGTTGAATTTCTTCTCATGGGCTCCGTTAGACAGTCAGAATTCTCATAACAATAACAAGAAAATGGCCAGAGTCTATGTTTGCACCTTGGGGATATGTTAGATGAGCGCCTCATTATTTTCAAAGAACTATCTATTCATTAGATGGATCGCTCCGAGTGTTGTGAGATGCAGAATTGGACACTAGGCTTGTGTAGTTCACGAACGAACTAGTTCACTATAGTCACGGTTATTATTTTCAAATGGCCTTACCAATAATCATTTTTAACCTTCAAATTATTATATTAAATTATATTTTGACCACAATAGGTAATTTTATGTGGAAATTTACCAGACTTCGTAAAATTTAGCTTGGGCACTAAAAATGATTATTAGTACCGCGCAATGTTTTTCATACAAACGGAATAAACTAATCAGATATATCAATCCTCTGACTGTGTCTGACAATAAGCTTACAATAGCCAACTATCTTACAATACAAAATTTTCGGTTGTCTTACGCTTGTAAGATTTTGTTCCAGATGAAAGTGTGACAATGATCTGACAATGACTTTTCTGACAACGTTGTCAGGTTGAAAATTGTGTGTCCACACGGTTGTATGTTATTTGAATATGAAAAATTGGTCTATCCGTTGTCAGACATTGTCAGACAAATTAAAATGTATGTTCCTTGGTTTTTGCAGTACGGATAATGGTCAATGGAACAAAATATTGCACTTGCGACTACGTGTTAGAAGACTGCGAGGATGATGAATTGACACAAAAACGACGTAGTGTTTGGACGAAGGAGTGCGGGTGGCCCGTTGTCAGCAGGAAGGATTCTACTCCAAATTCCAAGCTGAGGAGACGGAACTTTATCGCAATTTTTTGTGAATGGACTCAACACAATTCGATGGAATTCTAGCTTTGGTTACTCCACATATCAAGATGCCAGTATGCGCGAACATCCAGGGTACTCATTCCGTAAAATTTAAGACGACAGTCGTCCAAGCGATAGTAGTGCACGTAACTCTACCACCATCGCATCGTGTCGTCCATGCCTTTCGGTACCTTTCATCAGGAGCTCACAAACTGTAGTTGAAATAAGGACTAGACGTCAACGTAATTGTCATAAATGACATTTGCCAAATTACAGTGGCCTACTTCGTGCTTACGGAATATTTACATTATAGTCACCCACAAAATCTTGCTCATTTATTTTGTTTCTAATTGATGATTTATAATGTCTGATGAGTTATTATGTAATTTAAATTGTAAAAAAATCTTAATTCAATTGCTCGCTTTAAAATTCCTGTAAAAAGCTTAAAATTGTCTGCAAAATAAACAAATCAATAGAAGACGATACCTAATTTCACTAGCTATCCTGCGAACGCTATCGTCTGGACGATTGTGCTCTATCGATTATTGAGCTACAAGAAGCAAATGTTGGATCGTCGAAACGATGTCGTCGAGATGATAGCAATTTTCAATGTTACGTGATGCAAGGCTATCGTCGAAACGGTATCGTCATGCGATTATTGACATAGGTACGGAATGAGTGCCCAAGAAATCGATACGGTTTCATTGGCAGCTTGACCCAACTTTTGTCTGTATTTTTCGAGGTGGTTTTTGAATATGAATGGCGTCTCCGATCTCTTACCACAGGGCTTCTTTGGGTAGTTTATAGGTACTCTGCGCATCCAACAACCCCATTAACTAAATTGAACTAAATATGAGCGAACTAGTTCAGTAGCGTAATTTGAACTAAATTGATCGATCACTCAAATGAACTAAATTACCCAACTCTATTGTACCCTGCTTTCGATCTTCTGCCAACGACACTAGATCAAGTCACATCACACGGGAATAGAGGAGCTATGTCGGACTTAATCCAACCATACCAACTCAGCTAACAGCTCCCTTCGAATTTAATGTAGCGAGTCGGAATCCATGTTTGGGTCTTATAGTCCCTCTAAATCAATGTTTTTTTTGACATGTTGAGCTGGAGGCTATACGCAGCCGGCATTACCATTAGCTTTAAGAAACGCTAAGCTAGAAGGTCTTATTATTACGGTGCGAGTAATGCACTTAGAGGATGTGGATCCAGAGATGTCCAATTAAGCACGGTGCAGGGAAATAAGTCCCCGGGAACTAAGTCCACTGAGGGACCAAGTTCCCACCTAGTGGGAAATAAAACCACTTTCGTAAAGTGGACTTAGTTCCCATGTGAGGTGGGAACTAAGCCCACTTTCTTATGGGAACTTAGTACACATTCAACAGTTAAATACGTATGCAACCCCCCTGCTTGGGTTTACTGTCAGACTTGCAGTATATGTGCGAAATTGGGTATATTGAAAGGGAAATAAAACCACTCAGAGTTTTCGGAATTTATTTCCCACCTTACATGGGAACTAAGTCCACTTCTCGAAAGTGGTTTTATTTCCCACTAGGTGGGAACTTGGTCCCTCAGTGGACTTAGTTCCCGGCGACTTATTTCCCTGCACCATTAAGCACTCTGGCTTGCTTTGAAAAGCATCTGCTGACCTCTGCCCACGTTAGGTATATCTGAATTCATCCTTCATCTGGGCTCATGCTATAGACAAAAGTTTGATAATCGAAAGGGCCACAGAGGTACATAAGATGTGTGTTGGGCACTGGGCAGGACAACACCCAGGCCTTACCATATAAGCTTCTATAAAGGGTTTTTCAACAGGGACGCTACAAAAGTAGAGCGACAGGGACAGCAAACGACGCCGAATTTCTTGCCGCTCTTTTGACATTTCTCTTCAGTAAGGTTTGCCATTTCATGATGGAAAGATATACGAGCCAACAACGAGTCGAAATTATTAAAACTACTACCGAAATTCGGAGTCAGTGGCCTCAACGTTAAGAGCGCTACGTCCAATTTATGGTCGTCATAATCGTCCTAGCAGATCAACAATTGAGCGTCTAGTGGAAAAATTTGAATCCACCTCCTCGGTCGTGCGATTTGACGCCGTTAGACTATTTCCTTTAGGGCTACGTCAAGTATATGGTCTATGCCAACAAGCCAGCGACGATTGATGAACTTCGTACGAATATCGAACGTGAAATTGAAGCAGTATCGGCCGATTTATGCTTGAAAACCGTCGAAAATTGGGTTCAGCGTCTGGACTTCTGCAAGCGTTCCCGTGGTGGCCATGCAAAAGAAATCGAGTTCCATACATAATGGCATCGAACGTACTTTCACAGGAATAAAGAATTTCATTGATATCCAAAACCGTTTTTGTTTTAATTAAAAAAAACTTTTGTAGCGCTCTTATTGAAAAACCCTGTACTAGAGGTAAATACAACCATCACGACTTCATCTTTGCCTGCCAGTGCGATCATTGCAAAGTTTTTTCGATAAATGCCACTAGGCCAGTCATTAGGGCCCTACACACGATCAATGTTACTTGTCAATGTTACTTGAATGACTCATGATTCAAGTAACATTGATCGTTTGTATGCTCTTCAATGTTCTCGTCAAGTAACATTGATACATTGATGAAAACCAAAATTGTTTTGGTTTTCGTCAATTTTAATTGACAATTTTAATTGATCGTGCGTAGGGTGCATCAATGTTACTTGTCAATGTTGTCATTTTTTAAATGGTAATATTGGTGAAAATATGTCCAATTTACGAAAATGGTCGACAATTGCACGTCAGGGCTCTGAAATTATAGAAGTGTTAAGTGCTCTAAGCTTCCGCCACTACCTAGCTACAAAACGTGTGTTAATGAGGCGCTGATATGGCTTAATACACTTCCAGTCTTTCAAAATTAAGAATCTCCATAAAACTGTCGTTTTAGTAGATAACCTCTTTTTTTTATACCTTTTCGATTTATTTTCATTTAATATTAATACATACGCTAGCTGCAAGCAGTTCAAGCAGATAAAAATTATGTATACTAGTATAATCCATCTTCATTCATACATTTGAAACGACGGAACATAATTTAGGCAAAATCATTGTCAATATTCATTGATACGTGTGTAGGCGATTTATCATCAATGTTACTTGATGAAAAAAATCGTCAATGATACTTGTCAAGTAACATTGATCGTGTGTAGGGCCCTATTAACACAGGAAAGCTTGCACCTGCAAAGTTCACCAATACCAACAGCTAAAAGAAATTTTCACAAAATGCATTTTGGGCTCGCCCGAAAACACATTTCGCCCGGTTTCTCCCTGGCACATTTTACATCCTGTCAATCATTCCATCAATGCATCCACTCGAACCGTCTCTCCTTCAGCCATCAATCAATTAATAACATTACATACCAACACGGATGGTGGTGTGGAGCCGCCGCCGTTACTGCTCTAGATCTTTCAAACCGAAATTGACAGCCCGAGTGTTACTACATCAGCCATCGGAAGGACCTGTCTCCCACCCACCACAGCACATACACCTCCACCAAACAAACAGAAACAACGCGAACAGGAGCACCAACAAAAAAATACATTCTGAAATGGCTTCTACATAACTCTTCCGTGTTCCATCAGCAGTGTAACCACTCGACTACTCTGCGCGCATTGCACTGAAATGTCCTTGAGTGGAGGAGGGAACTTCTCTCCCGAAGCCATTAACCAACAGGGTGCCAATTACCCAGCACAATGCAATAAAAATAAATTCATCCAAGGTATACATGCATGCATGCACCCCGGCACCGACAATCACATGCCAATGGAAAAAGGGTTGCATTTGGATGGCTCTTGCTCTCTCGCTCTCTTCCATTATTATTGCCGAAAAATAATAATAACAACAATCTGTCCATGGGCATGAGTAAAACAAAAGGAACTGTTTGTCAGGCGAGCAGTATTTGCATATTGGTACCGCTACGTGACATGCAAATCAGTGATGGAAGAAACCGAACCCTTCGTCTTCTTCTTCTTGGTTTGGGCAAAAAGGACTTTTATGGTCAGCGCGCTCACTCCTTTAACCAGAAGTGTAACATCTAACATGTCCTTGGTTTGCGTTGAACCCATTTAGATGATATGAAAGGAGGTCCTGCCGCTGCATACAAAGCAAAAGAGTTGAAATCGCTCCTAAGAAATCGCTGTCGGAATTTGAATGACAAAGGACTCGATACGCCGACACACAGCTGGTAGGTGGTCGTCGAGCATATTTATTGAAAACGTTCGCGTTCTAATTTCTGTTATCCCTTTGTTTGTTTGTTTTGTTTCAGTGTTCACCCCTACTTAATGGCTTGTCCGTTGTGTTGTGTCCTTTTGTTGGTATCTGCGCTGCGCATTACAAATATGTGCGATCGTTTGCCTTTCATTCGTTGTGGGCGTTCGGTCAATGCGTATAGTGCACCGAAAAAAGGATTAACTGATGAAAGATCACAGCGGAACAAATTTTTGCAGTGTAGAGGCACACGATCTCAGGTAGAAAGGACTCGGTGAACATTTGACAGTGCGGGTGCATGGATTTCATGGGAGTAAATGTTTAGGATAGGGATTAACCCTTTTTCCGCAAATAGTTTCGGGTGTTGTAGGCGGAAGGGTATCGTGTGTCCTTAGAATTTAATTTTTCGTGTATACATACATCTATCCACCACATGCGGAGGACAGTCGGGGATATCAATTAACCCCTTCGCTAAATGCGTAAATATTTGAAAATTCAATTAGCCCAAGGAAGGGATTAACACGTCAGGACGAAGGTATTATATGGTGATTAGATTTATAATCCTATTATGTTGAACAATTATTGCCTTATAGAGTCTCCAGTGGAGTGAGGGTGGATGTGTGTTGACATATAGCAGGACGAAGCGCTTATGGTATTTGACGAAATATGATGACAGTATAGCTTTGCACCTCCTAGTGGAGTAGAGCTGCTTTGTCTCAAAGAATAGGTGCACCTTGAACCAATTTGAAGTCCATTTCGTCTTCAGATTCTTACTGTGAATGAATCTCGACTTAGGTATTATGTATTGACACAAACTCGAAATAGTAAGCTGTTTCGGTACATCTCCGCGAATGCCACCCTAGTGAAGTTCCGGCGAAGAATGATCCTTAGGAAACAGCTCTTAAGGTGCTAGTACACGGCACGTAGCCAATGGGACCATACCCGGACCTAAAAATGACATCAGTGGCTACATACGTATTTGGCTTGTTACATGCCGTGTACTAGCACCTTTACTTCGGTTAAACAAATCAGATGGGCCCAAAACTCGAAAAAAGAAACCAACGCCCTATAGAACCCATTCTGCCTTATGGCGCTGCACCATGCCTCTGTGCCATAGAGAAGAACTGGGACGATTAGGTCATATAAAGGGTCACTTTAGTTGTTCAAGAGAGGGCTTTGCTACTAAGTTGCTTTCTTAACAAAGAATCAGCGATTGGCAAGAGTTCTTCTTCGTTTAATCTCAGCGCTGGTGTTATTGTCTGAGTTCATAGCGGAGCTTAGGTAGACAAAGTCCTTAAGCCTTCAAATTTATTTCCATGTCTTTAGTGACATTCTGTCTGAACAAGTCGGTGATGGGTGTCCAGAAAGGACTCGACAGCATATACGTTGTCTCGCCCTCATTGATCGCTATGAAACCCATCTTCGACGCCTCCGTCTCAATACTCATGAACGCGCCAGTGACATGACCGTCCGTTCTGCTGATTATGTCAATGAAGTCGGCCTACGTGAGTAAATGGACGGAATCATGACGTAATCTCGAATGACAAAAATCTCGAAGCTCGAAAAGTTTTTTTTGTTTAATCTCGAAAGACTATATCTCGAAAAAATCTCTTTTGCTTATTGTTCGCGCGACTCTGCGAGAGCCTAGTTTTGAATTCAGGACCTAATTCTTCGGTGAAAACAAATAAGATATGTTTACACTTAGAGCCGTGTGAAACAGCTTTATAACCAAGTCAGTAGCCCGAGGTACGCCTAATGGTAGTACCTCTGACTCGAAAGCATTTATCATCTTCTACAAAACTTTTGACAAATGGTTTGCAGTCCCCAAGATGGTGGTGGTGCTAGTGTAGTATGCCAATGTGCTCGTCTCGTCGTCTCGTCTAAGTGAGCACTACCACTTTAAAATAACGAACCATTCTTTGAAGGCGAAGCCCCGAGGCAACAGGGACAGTCCTAATCAACTTTTCGCTGTTCTTATAGATTGAATACTTGAATCCTAGGATATAGTCTTTCACAATGTTGTAGAAATGCTTATATTCAACATCCTCTGTGGCGTCAGAAGCATCTTGCTGATCGATGCTATAATGTTCATGACCCCAGTATATATAAACTCCTGTGGTAGACTTCTTTCCCATTCTCAACTATTCCAACACCATCTGTTTGTGGTGTTTTAAATTGTTATTTCAACACCTCAAAAGTTTGAAAACTAAATCGGCAAAGAAGGAACCTAACATCTCCTTTGACAAATGTCAAAAATATCACTTTTGGTCATTCACAAAACGTCTCTGATATAAAATACTCCAACCATAAAACTGGTTGGTCCTGCTGGCCCCACATCCCATAACCATTTTACAAAGCACTCATTCGCGCCTATAAAACGCGTCATAAAGGATTCATTTTTATTACCCACGTGCACTTAGCGGATGTTGTGGACAACACAAAATGACCAAAACATTCTCGCGGAAGCAAAAACCACTCGATTCTGTTTTTATCAAAAGTATATAGTATATGTGCATTTACACAGTCAATAGCATCCCTACAAAGAGCTGCAAGCTCGACTCGAAAAAAAAATCCAAAACACTCTAACAAGTTGTAAATGGAGGCTTCCCGCCCTATGACGACCTTTGGCTATAAACCAAACCGATAAAGAAGAAAAGTGCACAAAAAGGATTCAGTTCGATGCAAATATTCGGATGTAGATATACACATCATCATCCTATCTCCAGAGCTGGTCAGGACAAATTTAATATTCGCTACAATCGAGCGAGCCTACAAAATCAACATACACTCTTCGTCTCCAGCTGCAGGCGCAGGGGTTGACGATGGCGTTATATGAAATCCTTGCATCAACGCATTGCTGCTTCTGCTGGTGTGTGCACTTTATGTGCCCGCAGAAATAGCCTTTGATTCGTGAGAGAGGATTCACATTATTGCTGCAGCGCTAAAGTGTAGGTATTCTGTATTCGTCCTGTTAGTGAGTGACCCCAACCCCATATAATGCACACAGATGGAGTCAGTCCTTGGTCGTCACTGTCGTCTGTTATTTTTTTCTGTTTGCTTCTTTGTCGCCATTATGTATGCGGAGAATCACATTTTGACAGGCGAATCCACCAAATTGAGTGAGAGACATCCTGTCGAGTATGTGCGTGAGTGTGAGTTGTAAATGGACTTGATGGACATGACGCAGCCAGAAGAGCGATGCACTTTGTTTTTAGCGCCGCTGGCCACTGGAACTGGAGTTTTTTTTTTTTATTAATAAAAATCAAAACGGCACCGATCCGTGACCATTGTGGGGCTAGCAGTGCTGCTGCAGTGGATGAAAATGGAGAAACACAATCCAAATAAGGATCCTTAAGCTGGTCGGTCGGTCAGCCATTTGGATGCGGGAACGGGTCTGTACTTTGTGTTCTGTTCAGAGGATTTGTTGACTTGGTTTATTGTGATTTTTTGTTCCTAAGGATTTTCAGTTATTTTCAGTTATTTCTCTGTGTTGTCACGGTGTCGGATTCGGATGACCCTATACTTATTGGTAGGGTTGAACTGGGAAATGGGGTATGCGGCTATGGAAGTTGTAGAATTAAAAACTGTTTGCCATTGAAATTTGTCTGGTTTAGCAGTCAATTGATTTTTTGCCGGCCCATTTCAGATTTAATCTTTATGCCACATTTGGGTAGGTGGTATGTTCCAGTGCGATGAAGTATGATGATGTGACGGAGGCTGATTCGTCAAGCTTTGGGCGATATGGTGTAAATCGTCTTTGTAGACCCGAACGAGTTGTAATCGTCGGATCAGAGCGATAACGGGTCCTAGGTAGGCAGAGGTGCACTAAATCCTGTTAGATCGGCAAGGACACGCCGGCCGGTTGATAAAACTTGAGTGACCTATAGTCTATTGGTGAGTTTCTCAAATATATATCATGTGGGATTGAAGGAATTAGTTATGTTGCAAAATATTACGGAATACTGATATGTTGTCAAGGAATGCTCTTTCAATTCCGACTTTATCCAGACATTCACAGATTGGGTGAGTCTGGGTTGCATCTTCTTCAACTGTGGTATTGATTCAGGTGAGCTTACCCAAGGATTGTCATTCCAAGACAATCTGCATACTCCGAAGAGTGGGAGATATTCTTTGACTGACCAGGGCAGAAAACCCTTTCAAAGCGTTCTGCTCATCTGCTTAACAAAGCTATGGGCATAGAGTTCTGGGCTTCCGAAGTCGTAAAAAAACAAGCCTCTCTTATTCATCACTGGACAAGTCCCCGTTCGCAACGATGAGGATTTACTTCAGTGCTTTAGAAAAGGTTTCGAGGTCATTGTACCTTTTTTGAAGTTTTGAACTCTACATCGGAGAATGTATATAAGTCTCTTCAGTTTGAGTACTGGCACAATTCCGAACTGACACTTAACCTTGTTCGATGAACCATCCTGATTCTTTCAAATGGTGGTTTCCATGTTGCTCCTCAAAGGCAGGAGTAGCTATTCTGTATGAGACCAATCATTTCATGGAAGCCGGCTATTATTCGATTTTCGAATTGTTCGCTTTAGGTTCGACACGTTCAGTGTTCAATATAAGGACACCTCTTAGGGAATGTGGCTCTTCACCTCGTGTGAACGGCTTAGAAGTAAATGTATGCACCCCTTTCATCTTCTTGCCTTGCATAAATAGTTAGTCTATGACTGACAGATTTTATTATATTTTCAGTTAGTTCAGCGGCAAAAAGGTATAAACTTAAGAATTGCTATAACTGGCGTGGTATGACCTTTTGCCTATTTATTCACAAATAGTGACAACTATCATAGACTTTAAGTGGGGCCTTGACCGTGTCAACCACGAATGCACCCAAAAATCCTTTCATTCCGTAAGAGGTTTCATTCTACATAATGGACAGCTTTCCGTCACTTTCGAAGTGCGACAGGGAGTCAGACAAAGGGATATCCTGCCGCCAATACTCTTTCTATACTGACGATGGGCGATGTAGGTACTGCGTATCTATGATATGGTATCCAGTGGAGACCTTGAAATTTAAGCCACCTGGATTATGTCGACGATATCGGTTTCTATATACGCACCAAATCAAGGCTCTTCGAATTCATTATAAAGCCCGAGAAACCTGGAAAGTTTGTATTGCAATATAAGCGAGAACTGTGAGCATAGATCGGATCAAAAGCTGTTGGAAAATGAGATTATGCATAACGGAAGTGATCAAAGTGATTTAGTAGACCAACGACTATATCGCAATCAATAGTCCTGGTTAAAGCAGCCACCCAAAGTAAAACGTGCCCACATCAAAAATATCTGACGGAGAAAGAAGAAAGAGATAGGTATATCCCGCCAAATTTGACAAATCCGAAGTTGAACGACATATCCATGTACTATATAGTAAAGCAGCGCTTCAAGCACTGCCTTTGAACTTCCATGATAGCCAAGAATATACTACTTCACAATCTCAAGTCCGACATCACAGGCTAAGCTTGTCCAGACGACATGCTACCGTAATATGGCTTCCATAAAAACTTCTCTATCATCATCCCCCCCCCCCCCATAAGGGAAGTCTGCAAAAAATACAGACCTTATCCATGTCTTAGTCTGGTAAATACCTACAGACGGTTCTAAGATGGATTCAGGGATATTTATAGAGAATCGCCTCAAGCGAACTATTCAGTCAGCCTAGGCCTTGCCATTTACCATTGCGCTATAATAAATAAATTTTAAGTTATAATACACGTGGTAAAACTATATTTATCTTCTCAGACAGCCAAGCTGCTCTTAAGGCTCAGGACTCATCTATACATATAATAAAACTGTAGGACTTTTCTTTGTCAGCTAAAAACTCAAAAACTACTGGACATATTTCCATGAAACTTTTTTTAAAATGTTCCTTAAGACTGTAAGACTGCTATAGGCTATGTCGTTTATAGCTACGTCCTTAGGAACAGTTTTTAGCCGAAATGTATTTTCTGAAGTGAAAATATATACATATACATACCTACACATATACCTTGCTACAAATGGATGTTTATACTTTTGCGATCGTCAAACAAAAACAATACGTCTACTATACATTCGAAAAGGGTTGATTTGTTTTCGCAGTGAGTGCTATGGTCAGTTATATATGTAAGTATGTATATTATGATCGAGAGACGTATAATACAAAACAGGTTTCATTTCTGAATATCAATCGATAAGTGGTATGGTAACAGTGTAGGGTTGGGGTAGGTATAGGTAGTTGTTTGGATTTCATAGGAAGAGGGAAACAAAGGAAAGGAAAGGAAATGCAGTGTTATAAACAAGTAGCAAGATCATGGAGAGGGAGGTCGATGCAGAGGGTGCACATTATGTATCCAATACATTACATCCATTATCGCATATCGCCACGCAACGCAGTAGGAATTTCATTCTGATATGACCTATGCATTTTTTGAAGTGAAAATATATACATACACATATACCTTGCTACAAATGGATGTTTGTACTTTTACTATCGTGCGATGCGACAGGACAGACAAAACAACACTATTTGTTTTCGAAGTGGCCAGTTGTATATGTAGATTGGAGGTACGTATGGGATGGGATGTATGGGATGGGGTGCGTGCGGCAGTATGGCATGGGGTATAGTATTAGGTAGTTGTTCGGATTCCATAGGAAGAGGGAAACAAAGGAAAGGAAATACAGCATTATAAACAAGTAGCATGATCAAGGAGAGGGAGGGCGATGAAGAGAGTGCACTATATCCAATACATTACATCTATTATCGGTATCGCCACGCCATAATTGGACAAACGGGGGTGACGCCTCCCATACAAAAAAACATCTTCTATGATTTTCATGATTCTTTTTTGTTTTTTTTTTTTTCGTATTGCTGTATATTTCAGGTTTAGGCAGAAAGAAAATTCCAGAAAATAGATTTATTCTTATTTTTCTCATTTTACAAAAGAACATTATTATCTAAGACGTAAGCAATACAATTCCTGTGCACGGGCAAAGCTGGGCGGGTACAGCTAGTCTGTCATAAAATCGAAGCTGTTCCTGGAAACTTCCATGGCCTTGCACGAACTAGCAAAGAAAAACCTAGTCATCCAACATTACAATTCAGCCCACAGTGGCTTTGCTGGAAACGAAACCGCTGACTCACTGTCCAAAGTCGTCGCAACAATGCCACTCGTCGGACCTAAACCCTTCTGGTCTTCCCAAAATTCTCCCCCCGGAAATCCTATTTTCTTACTTATCTGAACAAAAATAACCTAAGCATCCTGACAACTATAATTACTGGCCATGGCCTTATTAAAAAACATCTTCACCGAATTGGAGTTTCACCGGACCCCACACCCATATGTAGACTATGTCTTGGGGTGACGAATCCTCTCTGCACATTCTTATCGAATGTCCGGCTGTCTTTCGTCTCAGAAAGAATGTCCTTGTCGAAGAAACTGGTATTTCAGCAAATCTTGCTGACAATCTTCTACCAGAGAGAATATTCTTGTCTTCCTGACTGTGTCCGGAGTAAAACTATGGATATAGGACCTCGACAGGGATGTCCCGACTTATAATTAATCTAAACTTGTCCACCATCCACCAAGTAATGGCAGTCACAAAGCACCGAGAGACCTCTATAGCCTCCTCAGAATTCGCGTTCTTAACAACATGAGCTTATTGCAGAATCTATTATGATGGGATACATACAGCTCTAACGATTGGCAACATGTCAGACTAATCAATCCTCATGCCTTTCGCAAAACGTTCCCATCCCTAAACATGTTACCCTACAAAGCAACCTGAGATCATTTCAGATACCGAATTTCAACTTCCCAACTGATGATTCCATTAGAGGCGACTTCATGCAACGTTTGCCATATTACAACTGATCGTAGATAATTGTCCTTAAAAAGAGACATTTCAACATCTCTCACGCATCCTTACAGGCAGCGATTCCATTCACCCATTGTTATTCAATTCGACGAATTCTGGCTACTGTGTGCTTCCCATTGTCTTATCATACTTCCCCCATCATAAATTAAGCAGTACCTATGAATAGGGCATTTCGAACGACGACCGTAGAATGCACGCGACAATCCGAGTCCTCTCTCACCGGGGGACATTGTATAGTGTGTACATCTCCCAAAGCAACTAAACCTCTGGATAGCGCAATTTATTTCAAGGCCACTCCTTGGCTTGCATATACCTTAGTCCATTTATGACTTAATTGCGTTTCGCTTTGTTTACGTGTACAACACAACGATCGTCATTTCGGACCGTTTAGTTTATGATCCACCAACGAAATCCTCCCTGGACGCATTCCCTTTGTGTACAATCACCACACCACAAATTTTAGGTAGCTCTCTGGAATATTTGTTTTACGAAACAATTGATCCTGGACGCAGAGTGGCAGAGAGGCAACCTCCGAGCAATGTGAACGTAGGAGAAGTTCCACAGAAATGCAAGGTGCTAAAAGGGCAAAAGTGTGTTTGCCCAGAGTTACTACCGGGTCAGCGCGCATCCAGAGAATGCATCGATATTTTCTGGAATTTTAGCGTGTGCATGTCGTAAATACTTCTCGCTTGAATTATATGCCAAGTGTTTAGGGCGTCCCAGCAGGTGACCCAGTTAAAAATTTTAAGCAATATTCCCAACTTTATTAAAAAATCATTCCAGGACTTCATGTGGGATACTCTCCCCTCTCAACGAACCGCACGAGAAACTCCCCAAATGAAATATGAAAAGCTCTTCAGTTACAATGACGACAAAACCCAGCTCATCCTTCGAGGCACTTGATTGATGGCCAATTAATTTCCACTGACAATCTCTTAACAAAAATCCTGTGAAAGCATAAAACCATTGTTGGTATATGACAAATCCCTCCAACGGGACACAATGGAGAAGAATGGCTTCGATCCATCGTCGACGACGATGATTGTGTTTGACCATCAGGCTCAGAACATAAAGCGAGGCCAATTAAAGCGTCCACCTTCTCCGTACATCACCTTCGAGGAAGAAATTCCGACACCGGTAATTATTGGAACCGCTTTTTTGTGTTATGTCCTGGCAGTCGTCATCGCCGCCGTCATCATCGTTGTACACTCTTTATGTTTGAATACTCAACTCAGTCCGGGTCCTTGGTGTAAGCTGTTCGTTGATTGAACCAAATATTCAGAGATTATGTGTGCCAACACGAATCGCTGGACTTCATTAGTGTGTCCACACTCTGCAGTCCTGAAGAATTTGCTCAGGCTTTAAGGATCACTGGCTGTCGTCCATACAGAATGTCGTTTGCACAATGTTTGATGGAGTCCCAGCGACGATTTTAACTAAAATTTCTCTGAAGTCCTGGCGGGAAGTTAACATAACTCGAGTAGCCTACTGTGGGGTGTGTTGACAAATCAATTAGCAATCAACGCTGAAGTTCATTAGTGAATTGGACATTGGGGGTCGTTGTAATTTTTTTTTTTTTGTTTTTCTCTCGATTGTTGTGTTTGCAAGGACGAACTCTGTGCAATTTTAATTTCCAAAGATCAACAGCATCGAGTTGGTTGACTGGCGGGTACACATTGATGGAGGTTAACTCTTTTGTTTGTTTGACAAGGCAGTTGACACGCCGCCAGGGAAGCGGATTTGCCACTTGCTAATTAAGTTTGTTGAAATTAACTTGAGCCAAGGACTGTTTTTCAGATGAAAATCGATCTGATGGAGGAGTATAAATAATATGGTGTCGTTGTCCTTGTCGAAGACGTCGGACTTGTGGTTACTTTGTTGAGGTTTTCCAAGGACTACAGCAATTTTGAATGCGAACGGAATGTAATCGGAGCTGTGGTCAGTGGCAAAGGGATTTCATTATTTTTTTTAACCGGGTGTCGGAGTGCAACACGCGACCGCGGTTTGTGGTTGACGGATGAAGTTGACGCAAATGTGGCATTTTTTTTTCTTGGCTATCTTTGTGGTATTTCGGTCAATGATATGGTTAACAGCTGGGCCAACAGTTGGATTGTGGAGGCATATAAAAAATATCAATATAAAAAAATTAAACCGCCTTCAATTTTGCGGTTAGGGGAGGAGTTGTGTTTTAGATTGGTCTCTGACCACAGATTTAGGTTTCGTCAACTAAACATCGTGCCGCTGTGATGTCTGATGGAAATTCACTGATTGGGAGTAGGTACATGTTTGGCAGACTTTCTCACTGAGTTACATATTTGTCAACATTTTTTGAGCTTGTATGTCAATCGATATTTAAGCCGACCTATCGGTTGGAAATGCCATCACCACTAAGTGGCAATGATGCTTCAATTATGAACTTTTTAGTTGGGATCAGTCGGAGTATTAAGTGAGGATAGTTCTTCAGTTGAATGATGACGATGAATCCTGCTGAATTTTCAAGAAGATCTGTAAGCTGTATAAGTTCTTTTACATCAACGACATTATGACTTACTTAAGAAATAGATGACGCTACTGTTCGAGGTGGACTTAGGCCTCAAGCAATATACCCCCCAGTTAGCTCGGTCTTTTGGCTATGCGTTGAATTGCGGACTCCAATTTATTATTGAGTTCCTCTTCGACTTGTACGCGCTACCTAAGACAAAGTCTACTGCGTTGTTTGTGTGAGTTGCAGCTCTTGAGCCCAGACCGCTGGTGTCTCCTGGTGGCTTATAGACGACTAATGCACGCAGTTTTCTAACCAGACCGATGTGCGATGTCACTGTACTGTGTCGTGTCTTGCAGCTTCTCCAAACCTCGTCAATGCAAATTGGACTGAATATCTCTCAAAAAACTCGTGCGTTCATAACGACAAACGAAAGCCTTATCTGCATTCGCCAATGTCCATGATTCTGAGCCATACCGTCAGGACTGAGATGATGAGGAATGAATTCTCATATGATGTCATTTTCATAGTCTAGCGGATATGAGGTATAGATAAAGTTTCGTACGGCCTCAAAGTTAAAGCTGTCTATATTATGACAATCCGTCCAGTCTTGTTGTGCTTTAATTAAGATAATTTTGGTCGTTCTGCCTAACATTTTGGTCGTCTTCAAGATTTAACAATCTCGAGAAGTTTTTCCATGTCCTAAAAACATTGATTGTGACTGTCCTAAAAGTTTTCCTTGCCTTGGGATAGGATAAGGCGTCTTCTGCGAATTGCTCAGAATATAAAAATCAGCACGGCTCGCGGCACATAGTAGTGTCTTATAAGCAAAAAGGTCCTTTCAAGCAGCTTGTGATATAGTCTGTTTCAGAATAAGCTGATCCTTGTGCGAATATTCGCTCTATAGCTTTAAACAAGAAGAAAAGTCACAAGAGAATCGAATTCTAAATGCATCGCTCTAAAATGTTGTTGTACCACACAACAAGGTTATGATCCTCCTTCAATCGAAGCCAATGCCAAGAGGTACTAGAGAAGGATAGAAAATCCCTTTCCACCCTCAAAACGGGGCACAATATTTTGCAATACTATATATGAGAAAAATGCGCCTGACGGAAGATGATCTTGGACTTTATAGAGACTGGCCTGACGGAAGAAGATGTTTGACTTTGTTGAGGCTTTGGTGATGGGGGAGCTCTTGAGGACCCAACTTTCTATATCACTGTTTAAATCTCTAACATACACCAGGTATATAATCTTATTGGAAAGCTTACATCTTTCAAGATCTAGACGGGCTTTTCATTAGATCATCAGATAGGATAAGGAACTTCCTCATGGAATGATTTGAGTGTAGCAGCAGAGTAAGTAATTGATTACATAATTTAAGGACACGGTTATAGTGGGAAAGGGTTAACGAACAGCTTCTTTCCGGCTCCCTGAAATTACGCCAAAAAGTGTTTTGGAAAAAAGACCAAAATAATTGCGGCTTAATATTTTTGGCAAAAAAGCCAAAAAATAAAAAAGAAAATTCACCAGAATGCAAGGAAATTACTCCATATTTTTGATAAAAAAGCCAAAAAGTTAAATGGAAATTACGCCAAAAAAAAAAAATTAAATAAGGGCCCAAATCCGACAGTAAACCCAAGCAGAGGGGTTGCAGGGGAGCAGCATGCCCCCCATACGGTTTCGTTTTTCGTTTCGGGTCTTATTTTACGTTTTTTGGGCGTTTTCTCAATTTTTTTAAATGGAAAAAATGCCCGAAAGAGTTTTGGAAAAAATGGCAAAATTAGCGTCATTTGTGTCAAAATATTTGGGCGATTGTTCCTAGGAAAAAATGCCACAAATTTGCATGGAGGTTTTTGGGCTCTTTTTCCAATTTAATTTTTTGGCGTAATTTATTTTGGCGTAATTTCAGAGAGCCCTAATTTCCCCCACCAGTCATCACAATAGGTCAGTATTTACCCATGTGTGGCAGGGAGTATGTTCTCCCTGTCAGTTCACACGCCTTAAACTAACACTTTTTGTTTGCTCCTAGGGCTTATAGGTACGAACCGCTCTAGCCCTTTTCTGCAGCGCCGCTTAGTAGTCAAGTTGCCTTGTGGCATGTGCTTTCGGGCACTCTTCATCAAACCAAAGGTTTCGGCAAAGCGCCTCTGATGGACTTTTGGTGTCATTACTATTGGTCTTCGGCACATGATAGAAAGTCTTCGCTATAGGTTTAGGTCTACTCGACTGACAACAATTCTTGATGCGATTGCAGCCACAAACATGTTTCCAAAGAAACTAGTAGTCAATGTCGTGTATCTGCAATTATTATAGTCGTAAGGTCCCATGATGCGAAGCGAACAATAGACCAATTTGCTAGTCTATGTTGCAGTTCCTGTTGATGTCTCGACTGTATGTGTTGCGGAGAATGCATTCTCGCTGCTTAATACGTTGTGGATATTTTGAATTCAGCCGCTCTCGGGGCATGTGCTAGACTCACAGTTCCGACGTTTTTTTCTGTTCAACACGAACTCTTATGCTCACTAGTATATCAAGTCGATGTTAATATTCCTGGTGGTTTTCCCTTCTGTCATGTTCAAGTCATAGCTAGTGGGATGCCAAAATCAGTGTCCGCACCTTATTTGGAAAATATTCAGTGAGCTATGTACCTACTACCCGATTCCGGCAGCGTTTTAAAGGTTGCAAAGAACTGTCGAAGCTCATTAAACAAAATCAATTTCGAGCTCTGTCGGGGTCAGCTATGAACTATGACCAAGACGAGCAAATGAGACGACCACCGATTAGCACATAGTATGGGCCTATATAAAGGACATTATTGAAAACTGCTTTTGTTTTTGAGGACCACTTTAATTCAGCCGTCCGAATAAGGCAAAGATACACTTGTATATAGATTCCTTTGTCCTAAAAATAAAAGCTCACAAAAACGAATAGATGTCATTGGCTGATATAAAGACCTGTTAAGTCAATGCATATACAAAATACAAATTTGCATTGACATTTGCTACTAAACGGGCTAACAATGCTCTTCCCCCATGCACCGCATTTAACTCTGAAACTCAACCACTTCTACTGCTACGACTATGCTGCTGCTTCTGCTTGATCTTTCATCCCGTGAATGTAGTAGTTCATCTAATTAAAAATTACAAATTAAATTTTTGTAATCCAATCTTGGTCCCTTTTCCCGTTCGTTGTTCGTTGTCCTCTGGGTGGGAGTCACATGCAATTGTACACTCAAAAGGGATATTTGCATCATACCGAAGAGAATCCTATTCGTCGTCCATTTAAGGGGTACTTGGGTTGCCCAGAGATGTCCTTTTTTTTCGTGTTATATGAGCCACTATACTATACATATCATTGCCTCACCTGAGCTGTTGGTCACAATTTTCTGGACACACCACTTGAATCTTTTCTCATCTGATATGGAGTATTGTGTGTCCAGTGTCCACTTATTAAATTTTGGTTCACGGCGCATATAGGGATATCCTTTTTGTTACCGCTCCCGTTTTTTGTGTATATATAAAAATATATATCCTCGTTACTATGCAACCATCAGTTGCTATAGGATATCAAGAGGAAACACCGGTCGTCAGTGATTTATCATTTAGAAAAATTCTTCTTATTTTTATTTTTTTTTTAGAAGACAAAGAACAACTACAACAACAACAACAGGAAAATCCCACAAAAGAAAATGGCTATATATACGAAAAGAATATTATTCGCACATTTATTAAGATTGAATGAATGGTCCTTGAAACAATAATACTTCAGTTTTATGCTGTGTCCCATGGATGGACTGCAGGGGTGATAAATTCCAAATGTCAAGTGCTTCCACTTCCGACATTTAGTATAATTTCATTCATGTTGATGATGTCAAAGTGAGTTATTTGCATTTGTCCTGATGAGGTATTTCGACAAATAACTTTGAGATGGAATTTACTTTATTAATAAAATATTGAAGTAGAAGCGTTTTTATTCTAATTGGGTATAATGTATTTGGAAATGTTTTTTTTTTTTCTTTTAAATAAATTAGAAAAGGAAGTGTGTGTTCACATGCAGCGCTGAGAATTCGTAATACCCACTTGCATTATATTCTTCGAAGGATACTTCAAAAAGAGCCAAACCCCATTGGTAGGAATTTATTTTCAAAATTACTTTGAGTGAAATAAAAACAAAATTTTGAAAGTTTCTTATTGCAGCCATTTTCTGAACGCAAATCAAAGGGCACGGTAGTGCCGCATATCCAAGTTCTCTACTAAAGGCACTTACCCTTTTTACAGGAACAAACTCCGGCTGTTTTCGACCCCCCCCCCCCCCCTCTAACTTCGGAACCAATTGAGCCAGAATCATCAAACTTAAGACATATTTACCAAGCTCACTAAAAAGGTCCACCTCATCTCTATAGCATTAGTGGTTCTCAACATACAGGACTTCAAAAATCGCCAAAACAGTAACTGATTGACTGACTCACTCACTTAGATGATGATCATTAAAATTATGAAGCACTTCCGTTCCGCACGTCTTAGAATCGTGAAATTCGGCAAAACGCTAGATCCTGGGAAAAGTCCAAAACTTGAGATTTCAGATTTTCCATTCAGGGGCCGTGGTATACCCCACTTTTGAAAATTAATTATTATTTATTTGGGCCACTTTTCATTGCAATTGTTCCGCAATGGCTTTTCAAATGGAAAAATAGAAAATTTCGGAAAAACGCGACAAATTTGAATTACTTCGTCGATGAAATTTAGCATTTTCTTTGATTCTGGCAACAATTCGGTCAAGATCTCAAATTGCGTTGGCTGTTGTACATTGTTGGAAGGCGGTCGAACTGCACATTCCGCTTTGAAGCTGCCGACGAATCTTCTCACGGTTGACAAGCCAACGTGCACAATGACCAAGAACTCGGGGACAGCGAAATTGATGCGAGAATGCAAAATCATTATTTGGAGCCAGTTGACCGAACGATGAAGGATTTACGAGGTGATTGGAGACGATTTGGTAAATCTATGATATTGCTCTCCTGAGATTTTCGTCAAACGCTTGCCGTCATCCCGAAATCAACTGCGCTGCCGATGAACTTAAGAACATGAGAGTCGCATTGCAGAACGACCCATCTTCTGCTGAATTCTCGAGACTGCTGGCGCTTGGCAATTGCCAAATTCCCGTTGATGTTTCGACTGGATTGATATCGTTCCCGGCAAATTTTTGCGAGTTCTTATCGTCGAAGGAGGAACTCATCAGGAAAGTGTTCCCCGGCATTGCAGAAAATTATAAAAATCTCGATTGGATTAGTGAACGGGTAATACTATAGGAGAGCGAAGAATAAGGACGTCGATAGTTTGAATATCATTATTCAAAGTCAAATCGCTGGAGAACTGCATTCGTAAACGACAGCGTGACCGACGAGGAGGAAGCTACCAACTATCCGACGGAATTTCTGAACTCGCTTGATGTGCCAGGAAGTCCACCGCATAATTTACAGCTGAAGGTAGGATCGGTCATAATCATGTTGCGGAATCTGAATCTTCCGAAATTGTGCAACGGTACGCGATTGTCCGTCAAAAAACTGATGAACAATGTGATTCAAGCGACGATTATCAAGGGCAAAATCAAAGGAGAAGAAGTTCTTATCCCACGAAATCCGACTGATCTTCCATTCTAATACAAACGGATTCAGTTCCCCGATCGATTGGTTTTTGCGATGACAATCAATAAATCGCAAGACCAATCCTTGGAAGTCTTTTACATTAATATCGAATTTGCCTGTTTTTCGCACGGTCAACTGAACGTTGTGGGCGCAGTAGCGCAGTGGTTAGTATGCTGGACTATACTGTCCAAACACAAATTACATCTTAAGGTTTTTTCTACTGCGCCACCTCTCGCGAACGTCTGACAAACATCCGAGAGTATAACTGAAAAAGCTTCTCAATTCAGCCGTTCGGACTCGGCATAAAATTGTAGGTCCCTTCCATTCGCTCCAAAAATAGAAACTCACACAAACGAATGGTTGCGAGAAGCTAGGCCTTGGGTGTCTACCGCCTGTTGCGCCGCCTATTTTTTTTTTTTTTAGCTGTACGTTGCCTGTTCGCGTGTTGGCAAACGGTCTTCGTGTTTGTTTTTGCGCCGAAAACAACTCCCTTTACCCCTTTACTCCCCTTTACTCCTCAACAATTCTCAACTACCCTACGGCCTAATTTGGAAACACATCTATAAATCAGAAAAAAAAATTATGAAAATCGGACAATTGGTTCTCGAGTTATGGTGGGACGAACAGACGGACGTTGCATCTTATAAAGTACTTACATAGTATGGATATGGAGGTTTGGATGTATTCTCATCTCCGTTCTACATTTTCCTTGTTTGGTTAAGTACATCAACTATGGAATCGTGTCACAATGACGACAAAATTTCTCCTAAAATGGGCACTCTTTGTTATTGCCTTCGTATTACGCCCACAATTGATAAATAACCTGATTTACTGTGTGATCGCCTTGTCAATGCTTGTCATAGATTGACAAAGTCACACGCCTGACACTGCATGCTTTTTTACAATATCATGCATATCGCTATTTTCGCGTTTCTAACCTGAAACCTCCAAACTGTGCGGGGCCTCTATTATATCCTTAAACGGCGATGATGCTGCGGTGGATCAACTAGCTGCCATATCAAATGACTTGAGTGACAGTAAGATCGAGTTGTTATTGCCTGATTTTATCTGACATTTGACACAGTTTGACAAAGTCCCACACGTGCAAGATTTTATACAGTGTCATGCATCAGATTTTTCAAGGCATTTTCCTAACTGTGCGGGACCTTTATTGTAGCCTTGAGGTAAGGAGTGAAGTGGATCTCTTCTGTTTCAGACTAGGTATGTGGTCAGTCTTTGTTTGTCCCTCGTTGGGTGTTCTTGTTTTGAGCTCATCTATGTCAACGTTTTCTTATTTTGACGCAGACCACAAACCAGAGAGAATAGACCACCAGCTTCGGGCAAAAAAGAGAATTCCATAGAGCCAGTTTTGAAATGAGTAGCCCCGCCTCTTTTTCTATCTGTGAATACGTGTTGTACCACAGAAATAACTGTAAATGTTATTAGGTGCCAGTGTATGCTATTCGCCCTCCATTTACTTTAGCCTGGCACACATACTTAACCACCTAATAACTTTTTGAAACTGGCTCTATGGATCTCTCATTTTTGGGCGGAGCTGGTGGTCTATTCTCTCTGGTTTGTGATCAGGACCTTACTTTCGTATTTGGTATGGTGCGGCGGGATATAGTTACCCTAAAAATTGACATTTCCTTCAGTGATGTCCTTATAGTATTGTACACTTCAAAATCGGCATAGGTTCTGCTAATAGCTTGCTTTGCATCATTGCTCCCATAAAGACTACTGCTTACTTATAGTTTTCGTCTGTTTTGTCAACCTCCTACTGGGGTCCTTACTTTCTTAGATACACTCAGAGAAAAATCGCAAGCTCAAATCAAGTATGCTCAAGCTTGATTTTAGTTTTTTTCATTCTTACGTCTTAATATGTCACCAATTGTTCTTGAAATAAGCCGAAACAATCTTAAAAGAGGACATTGAAACACAAATGAGCTCGCAAAATCTTGAGTTACTTTTTTTTTCTTGAAATAAGCCGAAACAATCTTACAATTCACACTCACTTACTGAGTGAATTCTCATAAGGCAACATTGAAAATTTAATATTATTACCTATGTTATCTACTGATGTGAAATGTGAATGAATGATGTGATGATATATTATAAGATGGTAGGTAACTAAGATCTTAGGTTTAGATCTTGAATACCCAAAATACATTTTTTTCAGGCATCGCATAATGTAAGAACCACATTCTTAAATCAATCCCGAAACAGGATTGAAGTAAGATTTTTTGGTCTTGATTTAAGAATTTTCGAGCTTAAATCAATCCCGAAACAGGATTGAAGTAAGATTTTTTGGTCTTGAAAAAACGAGCTCAAAATAAGATTTTCGTACTTGAAATAAGATTTTCCGAGATTACCATACTTTCGTCAACGAACGAGCTTGATCTGACACTGATATTCTTGATTTTAGCTCGTTTTTCCTCTGAGTGTAGGCATGCAAAGATTGAGTTACCTACCTATATCTAATATACATTCACCAAAAGGCACCCTTATACCGGAGAGGTTCTTCTCCGACCACTACTCACGACTCACTCCAAGTCTATCATCATTAAATGCAATCGATTATCGATTTCACTCTTCATCGCTTTAAAGTAAGAGTGCTGCATCAACACTCTGCAATCCCTTATCAGGCAGGACTACAACCCATCACACCAGCTATAGCCAATGACCTCATGGAAAAAGAGAAGAAAAACACTCGCCAAGCGCTTTACAAGAATTCGCTTTTTACATCGCCATCTTTAATGCATGCACTTTCGTCCATATCCACTCTGAGTCTGACACCCTTCTTGCCCATTCCTCAAAGCGAGATGCATACATTTTTCAGCCAACCATAACGCTGTAGATTCTCCGTGCTGCGGCTAACCTTCTCCTGAATAACATACACTTCCCACAAGTCCACACACCACACACATACAGGACGAGTGACGACTCGGCTAAGAGACAAAGTGATGTCCACTTGCCACTTTAGTCCTTCGACTGCGACTCTGCCGGAGGGGCGGGGATGTGTTGCTGAGGCACATTAAGTGCCAAATATAATAATTATATTGCAGGATCACATCCCCACTGCACAAGAAAAAAAAAAGAAGTCCTCTTGGATGCCTGAAACAACGAACGAGTAAATAAAATTTAGAAATGCCCAAAACTGCTTGCAATGCTCGTCCTTGCATACATCAAACATACACACGGTTCGGGCAAAAGCCAGTGCCATTGTGATTGACGTTGAGATGCCCACAGAAGTGCATTAGCTTTTATGCACGCCAGACTTCATCCAACATTTAGTTTATTGCAAATGCCACCGTGGCGCGGCGGCAGAAGGCTGAACTTCGTCCATCCATTGTTTGTTGCCTTCGTGTTCTTCACGCGTGTGTACAACGCCATCGTATATAACTCGTCCTGCCGTCGTCCGTTTACCACTTCAACATGAGTTTTTGTGTTTGGCTGGCTGTTCCGGGCCGCATGGCAGCACGGACGAAGACACTCGAGTGGCGATGCTAATTTTTAGCGATTTTCGCTTCAACCTGGACCCCATTGTATACTTCTGCTTCCCGCGCGCCCATTGCAATTGTTGAATCAAGCGATTTCCGATGGTGAATGCAACCAAAAACAACAATAACAACAACAACAAGTCAAAGCCCAACAACAAGGATATTCGTATCAGGAAGCTTCGCGCTCCCCTATACCATACTATTCATATACCACTACTGACCATCGCCACGCCACCACCGCACCGGAATAACAAGGAATAGTGTATAGCCAGCGCGCGTGAATTGCCTATGTTTACTCTTTGGTATACGTCGTTTTGAAAGGTAAAAAACTTTCGATGGATAAATCTGTAGAGGCCGAGGCAATTTCGCGCAGGATACACTTTTTGACAGACACACACTCTACACTACTATCGGGTGGATGAAGAGGCGAACAACAAAAAAATAAGTTCGATTCCGTGAATCGAAAGCAACCACTAGACTTGCTATTGATTGCAGCAACTCATGTATAAAATAATGGTCCAATATTTACCATCATGATAGTAGATGATGATGATCATGATGCTGATGCTGAATGGAGAGGGGGTGGTGGTGCTGGGAACGCGGACTTGAAATACTTGAAATGCGAACTACTTTTGGGCAACTAGAGGGTTGACCATAGCCACGCCACGTCAGGGATAATACAAGTGCTCTCCCTTGGTACAGCTTGGTTTCGAGTTCGTACAGCGATTTAATGAATTTCATTCCAACAGAAGTGGGTACACTGTGGTTCACAAGGAGCCCTCAAGAACGAACAAAGTTGGGAAAGACTGTAGGTACAAACGACTTTTGGATTCAATACTGTAAATAGCCACGACGCGCATTCGACTACGATGAATTTATTGAGAAAAATGAAGTGAAAAGTAAAGTCCCTTCGTTGGGCGCCATTTTTTTTAGCAATCACTATTAGCCTTGTCGAAGGCTTTAGAATGGGAATTGCTATATTGTTTCAGAAAACACGTTATGCTCTGACCATCACATATTCGATCAAGTGAGCATTTACAAAAGAAAACGAATCTGAGGCCTTGCGTTGGGCGCCATTCCAGTGGGAACATCGAATTGGGGAAGTAATGTTTTCTTAAACACCAAAACATCTGTCATGTTAAATTACGTCACCCTTATTGTCACATACTACATTCACAAAATAAATCAAAATACCAACCCCAGCGTTGGGCGCCACTCCAAAAATTGAAGTAGGTACATATATCACTTTACCTACCTATTATGGTAAGAGTTGTTTTATGTCATGTGACAGCCAGCTCGTTTCCTGTAAATGTCTGTGTCCAGATGCGTATACCAAGCCGCTTGCGAATTATATGACTTGCTCATTGAACAAGAGGTTTTGCTGTGCGTTCGCCTATTGAAACCCACCAGATTGGCGGCGCCACTTTTGATGTACCATTGTTCGATATGTTTGCTGAGGCATTGAAAAAGACGCGGACGTATATCAGGATCTGTACTTTAACTACTAAAACTTAATTTAAGTCCAGAAATAACACACATCTGAGAGCATCTCAAAGCATTGTTAAAGCGTTATAAGTTCGCCACCGGAGATAAGTACGGAAAAAAAATAAATAGTGCCCACTCGGAAAGGCGGCAAACTCCTCAACGTTAGGCAGCAGTCTTCTGTGAACCTAATTGAAAGTTATTGAACGAAGGTTGCTCGTAGATCTCAATTGAACACCGATTTAAAAAAGCTTGCAAAAAATAAACCTCTCATTGGGTGCCATTCCAATGAGAAAATATGCTCCCGTTCAAATTCCACGCTTCACTATGGATTTCAATTTCTAATATTGTATTGGATGCTATCTTGTCTTTATTATCATATATGAACCTACTATAAAAATCAAAATGATCCCCTCGTTCGGAGCCATTTTTTGGTAGAAAGAGCATTATTAGGCTCTAGGTGCGGCATGCCGGTAGAACATCCTTCTGACGATGATCTATTTATTGTTTTCTTTTACGGAGTATCAATCCTAACTATGTTTATAAATTTAGAACATGAACATTAATAATCCCTCATTTTCCATTACATCAACCGTAGACGTACAATTCTCAACTAGCCCTAAATATCCAACGATCTCGCGCCGTATATCTACTCTTAATCAATTCTCATACAGGTATAAAGGGGAGGTGGGAGATGACGGATTTGATCTCACTACCTTGTATTGAGCGTTGGGCATACCTAGAAGAACGTCTTCTGCCTGATGGTACCGATTCCATAGCTTGAAGACGCTTGGAGAACGTGCGTCATAGTCCCTTTTTTTGAATAAATAGACAAAAGTGAAAGTAGGCTGAATTTTATACTATTGCTTAATTAAGGAGATTTTTTTAAAACAGTCATAATCTTGGGTCAACTGACAACCTCTTAAGGCTAAATGAAGGCTAAGGCTTCAGCATATTATGTATAGAGCCACTGCACCACCATAATCATTTTCTTGTCACACAGAGAAATGTGCGCAAGACGGGTAGCGCACACGAATCTATGCGACAACTTCCACTGACAATGGTACTAAGGGGTGGAATTATATCAATTCAATTGAATTCCAATTCAGTTAGACAGACTAATCGCTTTCGCACATACATATAAAACTGTTCATGTTTGGTATGGATTATTATTTGATTTTTTTTTCGCACATAGGCATGTGCGTAACAGCTTTAAACATGTGCGATTAGAACTTTGTGTAATTTATCCGCTGTACTAAGTTATGTTCCATATTATGACCACTCCTAAAAAAGGACTCGCTCGTTTAAAAATGTATGTCCAATATTCCCGTTGAGTTATTGTCATTAATTTAAAATTACAGACAACAAATACATACATGAAACTAAATTTTTATTCGTTTAATTATTTAAAAATATTCCGAGTATTGTAACTATATCTGATAAAATAATGATAAGACTTTTTAGCTTAAAATAGGAAATGTATCTTTTCTTGTTCTCGCGACTTATTCCAGCAATCTAGAAATACATTTATTTCGCGAAACGTTTGCGTTGCGTGTGCCTTTGGTGGTATGTCTTTGCGTGCAATCGCTGCTACTAGAGATAGATACAAAACGTCACCCCATTTCCATTATATTCATTCTACAATACAGCTATCGCACTTTTACCATATCCCAGTCAAAGTAGATACACATATCGTCTAACGTTTATATAAACGTAGATATCGATGATAGTATCCCTGTTTGGAATGTGTAATGCAGTTTCTCCTCCAACCTTCGCTCGATGTTTAGTTAACTGGTCAGTGAGCTCATGTGTGAAGCGGCAATGCGAATCCGGTAGCTGTGGCGAGGGTTATTCTCCACTTGATTTTCTTGTGCAAAATTGGTTTGATTTTCGAAGTGCAATAGAAGGGAGACCATTTCTGTGGGGTAGGTGAAATATTTCCAATCAAATGAATGGAAATGATATTTTTGATCTAAGGAGAGTTGAAAGACGTGAATTTAATGTCAAAAAAAAGCTCGCGTGAGATTGTTACATTAGATGTCATAATCGATTGAGTTGAAATTTATGTACAGACAATTTTAGGTATTGGCTTAGGAGTGTTGCCGTAAGATTGGTCAAAATTGGACAAAAGGGCGTGGCACCGCCCATACAAAAAACATCTTCTATGTGGTGAAACTCGATGACGTTATAACTCCATAACCGCTGAGCCGATTTTCATGATTCTTTTTTTGTTTTGTTCGTATTGCTGTATTTCAGGTTTACGCAGAAAGAAAATCCATAGAAGAAGAAGAAGAAGAAGAAGAAGAAGAAGAAGAAGAAGAAGAAGAAGAAGAAGAAAGAAGAAGGTGTTTCTGTGAAAGTTTGATCAAAATTGGACAAAGGAGCGTGGTACCTACCGTATAAAAAAATATAACACTTTAAATCCTATTTCTGGACACCCATGGGAGGTAAAGTAAGTGGGATTGGAAAACGGACCATGGCACCACCCTTACAACAAAGTTATTTAAATCACAATATTGAAGCATTTTACAAAACCTGACAGGATCGGACAAAAGGGCGTGACACCTCTCATAACAAAACAATATTTTTCAAACGTTATTCTTCGACAGTCATGGGAAAAAATTTGTCTAAACAATACAATTCGTGGGCACCCGACCGAGGAAATATCGGTCGAAGCACACGGAGTACAGAATCAGTCTGGACACATCGGTTAAATAAAAATGAAATGAAAATGTAAGAGCAGGCAAAGCAACGTTTGCCGGGTCCGCTAGTTATTTATAAAAATAATAAATAAAAAATCAGAGGACCCAAATGACTGCCCTGCGGGACACCGAAATTCCCAGCTAATAGGTTATAGTTTACAGTCACTTCGTGATTGTGATTCCATATAGTCTCGGTAAACATCGAGCAAATACTGCGTCTAGGCAGATGCAGTGGTTCGTCTACTGATGATAATTAATAATGTTTAGCTAATACCTTTCGAAAGTGATGTTCTAATTTTTACACCTTGGTAATTGGTCGCTCCAATTAGATCTAATGAAATCCCTCGAAGCTTGGAATTCGAAAACTTCTACCTTCCTAATTGAAGAATTGAGAGTGATTGATCGAGGCGAACATGCAATTTTCACCCAGAAGCCATTGTGGCGCATTGTGATTACCCTTTACATGATAGGACATGCATCTAACAAAACCATTCGGATCTGTTGATGAATCTTTTTAAATCTGATAGAGGTGTCGTTGCTAGATCTTCCAAGCCGTCGAAGAACCGTGCTCCCATACAAGAGTAGCGGCGTAGCTGGGCAGTGACACAGGAGATGTTACACAGATTATATTTACTCTTCATCTCTGCAACTTCTGCAGAAGTCATTTGTGTAGACACCTAATCTTTTGGCCATGTTCCCAATGATGCAGTGTCCGGTTATTACCCCGACGAGCACTTTGACCTTTTAGTGTCAATTGCAGGAAACAAGCTACGAGTTATAATACAACCGGGAAGCCCTTAGCTGCGTTGAAAGCTGGTTATACTTGTCTGTCAGCTAATAGTAATCCTATGTCCATTTGAGAGCCGCATCTGGCCAGTTTATCACCAACATATCTAGGAACCCAGCACAGCATTGCTGTGTGATGGTTTAATGCTCTCAATGCCGAGAGGCACTGGCTCACATTTGGAGTTTACCAGGTTCTCTCGTAGTCTGAGAGCACCTTTGGCTGCCACGTTCTTAGTGTATAGCAAAAATAAATTGCCGATTAGTCAAACGACTAGGTGCAATCCAATTCGGGATGACGAAAGTCAGTCCCCTCGGGAGTTTTTTTTTTTTTTTAGATCGGGTTAAAGTTCCTCAATATTGCAGAAGCATCCCTCGCGTATCTAATAGTTTTGCAATGTCTTTCAATGATTTTTCCTATTCCAGCGAACCTCCAAACACAAAAAATAAATAGTAAATTTTTGTAAAGAAGCTTCTTAGAACCATGTCAGAAATACCATCTGCTCGAGATGAGTTGGAATTTTGTAAGCTGTCAATTGCCCTTAAATAATACCTCAAGATGAGATTTTTTTTGGCGCTTGTTTTGCATTTGTTGGCGCTTGTTTTGCAGTACTTGTTAATTTATTTGATTTTCAAAATAGGTTGTGCGAACGTCTACTATTTTGCTTATTAAAGTCGTAATAAAAACTCTTAATTCCAAATGAACTTGTTAAAACGTTGACAGCTGAGTTGCTCGTCGCGTCCTGTCAAACATTCAGGTAGGCATAACACATGACATAAGGGCCCTGACCTACATATATTGGGCATATTATAAACAAATATGGCACTTATAACAGAAATCGACTCTTAAGTGTCGAATTCGAGGGAGAATCGATACTTGATCACAGAGAAATCGAACATTAGTGAATGAACTTCAAGAAACCATATAAATAAATAAAAATAAATTTAAATAGGCGGCGCAACAGGCGGTAGACGGGACCTACAATTTTATGCCGAGTCCGAACGGCTGAATTGAGAAGCTTTTTCAGGACAGTCATACTCTCGGATGTTTGTCAGCGACGTTCGCGAGTGTTTTTCCGGGGATCGAACCTGGGATCCCTCGCACAGTAGTCCAGTACACTAACCACTGCGCCCACTAGAAACCATATACCCAAAGCAAAATTTACCACAAAATATCATCTATATCATCTATATATATAAAAATTTGTCGGAAATCTTTTCGATTCCGATTTTGTTTATTTTTCTCTATAAATTAATCTTAAAAATATTTAAAAACTAATAATAAAATACTTTCTACAAAATTGTACATCCATTCGAAACAAAAATTAAATTAAAAAAAAAAAAAATATTTTCTCTATAACTATTATACTATTCTTTAAATAAATACTTTCATTCCGTTTTGAACTATATTATCGTTACAGCAATTTACAAAATATTCGAAAATAAAATGAAAAACTATCAAAACTGCAAGAACATGATCGGTTTTTCTAGTTTTCGGTGCGCACTTTGAATGAAACGAATTTACAACAAGTTCCCCTATAGTGTTATTGTTTTACATTTTTGTACATTTTGTTCTGTGTATGTGCGTCGGTGTTTTAAAAACATATTTACACTTTTTTTTTGGTTAACATATCTACACTGACACATTGCATATTGGCGGCGACTCTCCATAACAATTGAATTCAAAACCAGTGAATTCAGTAAGCGATTTCATGCGGATGTTCTGGCATAAAATGCGCCGGGAATCACCCCCCTCTATACCAACTGTGGTGTCATTGCACTCCATCAATCATCATCCCCTTACATCACTATTATCACAAAAATATGCATCATCATCATCACAAGTATTTTTTGTCCTGTTTTAGCAATTTGGTTGGAAGGTTTTTCAATTTTTTTAACATCGCGGTGAAAAAAATTAAAAACACACACCACCGAGTCCTGGGGCTGGCTGGGGGTGCTCCTCTTGATTTCTATATGTGTGTGGTCCATTAATATAGTTGAATATTTTCTGGCACTGCGTGTCTCTCAACAAACTGGGCTGTGTCGCTTTACGGTACACGGTACACATGGTTAACTGGTCTGTCGACTGCAGCTGAGCTGTCTCCGGCCGGTCGCCTTGGAAAACTGCGTGCTGGAGACTATGGGATTTTCGAAAAACTCCATTTGCCGGGCTTGGTAGTCTTGGGCGGTTCTCAGTACGGCCTCCAGACGGTTTTCTGAGCTGATATTGTCGACGTTTTGAGCTTGGTTTCGGGTGAGGTGGGTGTAGATCGGGGTGCTTCGTGGAACAGCGGTTTCATTGACGATGGCGCTTTCAGGTCACATCGCAGTCGTGGGGCGGATTGTTGGATGGTGCTTAGTGGGCTGCTGCGGGTTGAATCGATGGATTTGTCGAGATCGTCCTGTGAGCAGAGGCGTTCGTCCATAGACGGGAGGCTTGGACGTAGGATCGGCACGAAGGCGGACTTGACTACATCGATTTGCTCGTCGTCAGAGTCATCGGATGATTGCTCATGCAGTGAGCTCGTCTCCAGGGATGTGTTCAATTTCGCAGAGATACTGTGGTTGGTGGACGGTGGGCTGGACGATGAGGGGCGCGACGATGCTGGTGATATGTGCGCCGGGCTGATGTGTTCCGTTGAACCGTGACTGCCGAGGGATGTATTCAGGGGATTACCTCCTCCGTGTGGTGGCAGACCGTTGCGAACACGCAGACCGGGGAAGTTGTACGGCAGGAATGGTTGGCCGGGTCCGAAGGGAAATTGTGGTAGGTAGGCTCCGTTGCTGACTGCCGATCCAGGTGATGGTATCAGGCCATTGGGACCGGACATTGGTGGTAGACCGGGTGGAGTGTTTGGTGCTGCATGGAAGTCGTTTGGATGGCGTTCGCCATGGGGAAGTGGTTGTGGCACTGATGACGGTGGGTGGACGGTTGTCGGTCCTGTTTGTGGGTGCGTTGGAGATCCTGGAATTAAAAAAAAGGACAATGGTTAGTTGATTGTTTTTTAAGTGCATATGAATTTTTCGAAGAGAGAAACTGACTTTCTATTAAAATTAAGCGGAAAAGGGTTATTCTGAGACTGAAAAGTGACAGAACGTATTTATTTTGTGACAGATGTCAAAAGTCTTTACAAATTATTTATTTAAAGAAAGTTATAAGGGAAAAGCTGTATCAAAAGCTTAAGAAAATTTTACGGAAACACATAAATGTACATTTTAAAGTCGGAAAAGTGACAGATAATGGGTGTGTTCACGAACAATTTCTGATAAATATATTTAAAAATGCGTTGCCAGAGCTTAAGGCTTCACGGAACTCTTTTTAAGAACTCTGGAAATATGCATAAAACATAAGTTTAATAATTATCCGATTTCTTGTGTCAAAAATGACAGGTGGTGGGTATGTTCAATACCTAATAAATTAACATAAATTTTGCTAGAAAATTGTTGCAAGCTTCATAAATTATTTAAAATTATTATCACGGGTTTGTTCGAAAATAGTTAAGAAAAGTTAAGAAAAAAAAGAAGATTTAAAAAGTTGTTGCAAATGAATTGAATGAATTGAAACTCAGGACGAAAAAAATTTCGAAAACTTAAAGCGACTTGAAAAACTCTTCATCTCTAAATTCGAATTGGTTTCTTAAAATGGTACGAGTAGTATTTCCCCCGCGATTGAATGAATGAATCAACTTTTAGGGATGCAACAATGGGGTGGTTTTATATTTGCCCAACAACCCTTGGTACGAAAAAAAAGCACGCATCCGAGGGATATAAAATGTGCGCACAATTCAATTCGTTCAACGTATTTGTTTTTCTCTCTTCGATTTTTTAATTGAAAGGACACAAAACAGGACTTTTTGTTTGTTTGAATAATATGTTTGTGAATAACTAACCTTTTGCCATTGAAGGATGGTGTACTGCAGCCGCTGCTTGATGACGGAAATAATCCGCATATCCGTATGTCATATAGGCTGCATCTAACCACGCAGGATTTAACATAAATGGATTGAATGCTCCTGGATGGGGATATCCATAATCTAATAAAAAAAAAGAGAAAAACAAAAATCACATGTTAGTTTATAGAGTTTATGTAGACAGTGGTCGGGTGCAGTTGATTTTATTTTCTTCGATTTTATAGCAACATCGGCGCCACAATGTTTATGTGTGGAGTCGGGGGTAGGAAGCATCTAAAATTTTGTTTACTCAATCCAACTCCGCACACACACATTTGGTGGCAATAAAATCGAAGAGACGATATAAAAATGTGTGTTCTTTTTTTGGAAAACTTACTTTGCTTGGATCGTGGCTCCCGGGGACCATCGACGGTCACTTTGATGGCCTTGCTGTAGGAGGCTGTCTGCACGGGATATGTGGCAATAGTGATGGTTAGCGAGAAGGATTTTCCACGGCCGCTTCGTCCGACAAACCGCAGATCGTTGAATTTCGCCACCTGATTCTTCATGATCGCTGTGCAGTTCCTTAGTTCGCCGCAGTAGTTCTCGTCGTTGCCGCATTTGATGGTGACCAATGTGCCATCCTGGACATCGTCCAAGGCGATCACTTTGAAGGCTCCCGGTAGGGATTTATTGCTTCGCCAATGATTTGGTAGCGCTGAACACAATATCGATGGGGATCCCGTTTGTGATAGCTCTCCGTGGTATTCCTGGAGCATTTCATGGAGGCTGGCGAACATGTCTGTCATTGATGCGGGCATCTTGGCGGCAGGCGCTGATGTGCTATTATCCTGTGACTGACATGTGTCGTTGCTGCTCCGGTGTGGCGAATTATTCGAGGTGGGTGGTTGTACTGCAACGACTGTTGGTCCTTGTGGTAAATGCATTTTGAAGTTTGTAATCCGTTTATCGCAAAAACACTATCACTTTTTTTTTTATCACTTGTAGGTATCTCTTTCGTATCCTTCTTGAGGAGTTTTTATATTTTTTTGCTATATCTTTTCTCACAATTTTTTACACTCTTGTATCCAATATTTAGTATCACCGCACGTTTTTTATTTTTTTTTAAATATTTTATATTTAAAATGACGATCGTTCTTCACCGTTCGACAGTCGGTCACTGAATGATTTTGTATAGGTAGGTGTATCTTTTGGTGGGTAAAAATAAATCGGGAAAAATTCGAAACAAAAAATAAAAGAAAAACCGACAAAAATGTTCTCTCTCCGTTTTCTAAATATAAAGATTCTCAAAACAGATGGGGGTACTGTGTGTATATCTGCCGCGTATCGTTTTAAAAATTTGTTCCTAACACGTAAAAGTCTCAGAGCGAACTGACTCAATCTTGTCGATCGACGGAGGTTTTTCTATTTAGAGGCGACACACGACGACAACGACGAATCGACGGTCACCAGGCGATTTGCCACAGCCAACCACCACCACCATCATCGAGAGCACCACACAACCGCAGGAAAAAATTCAATACCCGCCATGGGCGGGAAAGAAATGGAAGATGAAAAAATTATTCACCTTCCAACAGTGCTACTGCTACTACCCTTCGTACATACACCCGCACACATACAGTGATAGAATTTTTCCCATTTTTACGAATTTTTTTTTCCGTTTTTTTTTTTTTTCTCGGCTAAAAACCAACCCTCTCGCTTGCCTGGCCGCAGTAGTTCTTTTTTGCCTTTGCACCCTTACCAACACTTACGCAGGTATAGTAAAAAAAAAACAAGGACTCGCTCTCTGTTGAGTGAATGAATGCTGCCTGCAGGTAGGTATGATGAATAGCGGGAGCTGCTGTGGATAAAAATCAGTTTTTTCCTTGTGTCTGTGTTGAACATTTTTTTTTCCTAGCCTCCCCAAAGGAGAGAAGTTCTCCACAAGTTTGGCGAACAAAAAAAAAATCCCTTTCAGTTTTTAACATCAACCATTCCTGTGCTCTCTCCCATCATGACATTTTCTCCGTTTCTCTTAAGAAAAAAAGAAAATTCGCGTTAAAAGAAAACTGGAAAACAAACTTTTATCCTTTGCTCTCAACAGCGATTGATGCGATGTCCTGTCACATACTTTTTTTTTTTTTTTTTTTCATTTTTCTTGTCTTATCGCTCAATTCAGGGGTTGTTTTGGTGGTGAGTTACCATTGGATCCTTTTATTTCTTTCCCTGGCTGTTGGTATGCCAACAAAAATATACCACAAGCCGTTTGCTGTGGTGTGGTTGTGGCTCACAGTCGTTCAACAACCAAAGGACGACAGGCACACACCGAGGACGTGGTAGTTGCAAGTATCAAATCAACCACCAATTTCATTGATACACATTCGGTCATTGAGAAATAAATTTTCTTTACTACGCTATAGTCCATAGTGGTATATGGTAAATCTATAAAATTGAGGGTTATCCTTGGTAGCAAATTTTAATTGTGCTGGTGCTCCCCAAAAACCCTTAGAATTGAAAGTGTAAATTAGTTAGCCAAAGTACACATTTTGTGTGGCTATATATTGTGTTTGTGTGCGTTTGGGGGGTTGGGACAGAATATATCCTGTGTTCTCTTCTTCGGTGCATTGTGGTTGGTTGAAATGGGAAATTATTTTCTCAACCACAGACGTCTTGAAGGCAACCACAATTTTCGGGTCACACATGAAACGAAGGAAGTAGGTATATAGGTGAACATTTTTGTGTTGCCAAAAAATGGGACCTCATTGGGGAGGCCAGACTGTATGACCAATAATATGGATTTGGGGGTTTGGTTTGGTTTTGAGGTTGTCAGCGGTGGAAATGCTTGTGCGTGGGGAAAGTTATTTAAAGATGTCAGGTGCAACTATGGTGGCGTGGAAATGCATTACTTGGCATGGAAAGAAAAAAATTTACTCAAAAAAGTGCTTCTAAGGAAATCAGTACATATGAGAAACCCTGTGGTGTAGTGACCTCTTGGTTAAAATTTAAATGCGGTTGTGATTCAAGTACCTACCAATACAGCTGCTTAGGACTCTACACAACAAGAGTTATCGAATATAATAATTGCTGAATACACAGTCTTATAGGAATTTTCGACGAATTAGTAGGTATACTTTTTAGAGTAGATATACCTACCTACCTAGTAGAGGTAAATACTTCGTATAGCCAACAATTATTTCGTACCTACATTCAGGATGCAAGCACATGGTAATGGCTTTGGAAATACCTACCTACATATTGCATATTACTATCCACAGGTTCCTGTATTAAAAAAAAAAATAATTTTCAACCACCGGTCGTTCCTAAGCTCGGCTATATCTAACCTAGGTAATGACTTTTTGAATAAGATCCGCATTTTGACGGTGTTTTCCCTTCGCCGCCAGTTCGTATATAACGAAAAGTATAAGGTCAGTTGAAACAACCTCCCAATTGAACGCAAGCAAGTTACAAAATTTTAAAGGACTCTGTTTTGTATCAACTTTTCGAGTTACTCATTTATACGAAAACTTTTTATGTACCTCCTCGCCTATCAGTGGCGAAGAGCTAGGAATGCTGCCACAAGAATATCGCGGCAGCTTCGAATCTGAAGGTATTGTTCCCTAGGACTTACACTGCACCTATGTAATGTACCTATTATCACAATAACTAAAGGCTCTGGTCAGCTTCGCAAATCCATCGATTTAATTTTAGAAGAGCAATACAAACACAAAAAAAAAAAAATAGGTGGCGCAACAGGCAGTAAACACCCTAGGCCTAGCTTCTCGCAACCATTCGTTTTGTGTGAGTTTCTATTTTTGGAACGAATGGAAGGGACCTACAATTTTATGCCGATTCCGAACGGCTGAATTGAGAAGCTTTTTCAGGACAGTTATACTCTCGGATGTTTGTCAGACGTTCGCGAGAGGTGGCGCAGTAGAAAAAACACTAATATGTCATTTGTTTTTTTCCGGAGATCGAACCTGGGATCCCTCGCACAGCAGTCCAGCACACTAACCACTGCGCTACTGCGCCCACAATACAAACATACCATTCATTTTTTTTTTTCAAGGAGAAAAGCTGCCGTATATAGGCAATTCAAATCAACAAGTTCTAATGTATTTCTCAATCCCCTTCATATTTTACATCCTATCTCGCTAATAAGCGCTCTATCTATTAATCTATGAAAGCGTCAGCACCTGGTCCATATAATTCTTAAAAAAACGATCATTACACTCAATGGCATTGCCATCTTCTATGGGAAAACAGTGACGGCCTACGTAACTTTGAATGCGGACTTTAGGCATTGACCTTGAGATAGCTTCTCAATTCAGTAGTAGGTACAGATATGGGACATAACATTGTATTGGAGCTTCCCACCATTCATACCAAAAATTACGAAAATTGTTATAAGAGGGAGCTCTGGAGTTAATCAGCTGTGTTCAAATATTTCATTTTTAACTAAAAGTCCAACCGTGAACCTCGCTTGTAAATATTTTATGCCTGTATCATTCTGCCATCAGATTTGAAGAGATAAATTACGACTTAGGCTTAGGTTTTCAAAACAATAAAAAAACCTTTAAAACGGGAAGGTGATTTTGTAATCCTTAAAGGTTGGATTTTTTGGGTAAAAGCTAAAATATGTATTTTATCATAAGTATTGTAAAGTTTGCCTTTAGGGGTTGCCCCTTTGTAAAACGGACTAGCTATATTGAGGAAAAATCAAAATTTCCAAAAACACATCGCTTTGGTAAGATGTTTGGAGGTTATACTCCCTTAAGGATTAAAGGATTAAGATTAAGGAAGTAAGTGCTTTTAAAATTGCAATTTTTAAAAATGGTCAAAAACCTGCCGAACAGTTTTTACTTCTCTATAGAAAGGTGCAGAAGCTCAATGAAAGGCAACTAAAAGCTTGTGAGTTATGTTGTTTTAAATCCTTATGAAAAATCATACTTAAGCCAGTATTAGACGATATGTTGAATCAGCATACGTATGCTGAAAATTGTGTTCCAATCACAAAATATCGTGCAAACTTGATGACAGAAATTTATTTTTTACACGATATGTTGTGATTGGAACACAATTTTCAGCATACGTATGCTGATTCAACATATCGTCTAATACTAGCTTTAGAAAAGCAGGGGCTCATATACAAAAATTCCTTCTTAGTCCGCGTCTATATAGCTAGTGGAATAAGCTAATCAAAGTTTCACCGTTTTATAATTAAGGGCTTTGGCTGTGCGTTGATAAGTCAGTTAAGTTAGGACAAACTAAGGACAAGCCAGGCGGCTATAAGAGCAGTCTTTGCTATTGAAATAAAATCCAAGCGGTGAACTCCACCGAACTCAAAAGGTTCTTTGTTCGCAGCACGAACCGAGTCTCTGCGACAAAGCCGGCAATGAGAGGGCTGACGAACTGGCCAGAGAGATTTATGAACTATGATATAGCACTACAGTCTATCAAGCCTTCATTTTGTAATCTCAGAGAACGAGTGGAAAACAAGATTCGTATGAAATCTAACAACAGGTGGAAAGAACACTATACCGACCTGTGAAGTAGGTATCACGGAAGCTTTGGTCAGAATGTACGAGAGTGGCGCTGGCCGGACTATCAAAATTTCTATACTATGACAGGTCATCGCTGTCTAAGCTGGTAAAAAACATACAATGAAATTAAATCTCAAAGATGATATACATATGTAAACGCTGCAAAGAGGAAGAGGCCCATAAGGATATACCTCACTTCCTCTCTCTCACTGCCCGAGTCTCTGTCACTTGAGGAACAGAAATTATTACTTCAATTTCTTACAATAACTTTCGAATGGCTCACTTTTCGATCTTTACAGGTTTTTGGGGATATTAGGATGGCTGGAAGGCGCGCGTCATGTAAACACAAGAAAGAGGGGCATGAAGCTAACCATCTCCAACACTGAACCAAATTTGGTAGTGATATTGACAAAAAAGCACGTAGACTTCAAGAAATGGTGATCAATATAAGGTCAATACCTCCTGTCCGTTGTTTTGACAAATATTTTGTTATATTTAAGAAATATTCTCACTTCAAAGAAAGTTTCATCAAAATTAGTGTTCTTTGTTTTAAAAAAATATGCCTCAAATTAAAAAAAAAACATTCTTCAATTCGACGCATCGTGCATTATTAATCAACGAAATTTTCTTCATTTTTACGTATTCTCTTCTTTAAATTGAAAATCAATTCTTCATTTCAACCCTTCACTTTTTTCATATTAAATAAATATTCTTCAATTTTATGCATCAATTTTCTTCAATTCTTAAATTCATCATTAAAACATTTTTTTAAGGTCAAAAACATTTTTTTTATTTTATTAGCATTAGGTATATTACAATTGAAAGTTTTATTTTAAATTACATTTTTATAAGTGATTTAACTTAAATACTTTTTTTTGTCATAATTGGGCTTGACTTTATGCAGGATTAGCAGGTTTGGGTAAAGGTCCTAGCTAAATTTGGAAAAATTAAACAAATTGATTAAAGTTTGTTTAATGTTATGTGATTTAGAAATACCACGACTTACTTATTGCCCAGTTATGATGATCATTGGCTGAATATTTGTCTTGATGCATCTCCTCCGCACGGTTTATCGAGAAAGATAGCCTAGAAAAGCATGTTAGCTTTGGGGAAAAAATTATAGGTAATAAAAAGTTAATGTTTTTTTTAAACTCATTTAGCTGCGATTAAAGGTAATTATACTCTACATTTTCTTCTAGAAAGGAAGTGATGAAAAATATTTATTTTACTTACGTTTTTCTTATATAAGTGTGTTTGTGAAGTTTGCTCAGTTGCCTCACTTTAATTTATAATTTTCTTGACACGACTTCACTTTGTCACACTTTCAAGAATAAAAGTTATAACTTCGAACGCAATATTGAACAATAAAAATTAAACTTCTTCAAATTGATTAATTTCTTCAATTTGAAGAAAAAAACGATTAAAAATCTAAAAATATGTTATGAAAAATTGTTGATTTAAATAACTGATTCTTCAAAAATTAATAAAATATTTTCTTCGATATCACCTACCGGATTTAGTTCAGTCAACGAATTCAGTTTGTCAATATGACGAAATTTCATTCGTTTGAATAAAATACTAAATCGGACATTTGTTGAAGAAATTTTATTGATTTTGAATATTAAATTTTTTATATTCAAAATTTTTTTATTATATTTTTAAATAATAAATTCTTCAAAGATTGACAAAATATTTTCGTCAATATGACCTACGCGATTTAGTTCAGTTAACACAAATAGTTAACCCCCAAAAAAGGGCATCAAAAATTCACAATGAGTCCATATCAGGACCTAAGTGTGGTACAGTATGGTTTACCGCGCTTAATCTAACCTAAGCTAACATATTATTCGAACCAATTATGATCAATCAGAACATGAACTTGAGGCCATTGAGCTCACTTGGCTCAAAGATTGTTATTTGTTGTTTCAAGAAACTCATTATTCACACTCATCGGTCCTTTGTCAAAAATGAGGCCCGACTTCGCTCTATATACCTACTACCTACAGTCAATGCACGATATTGATCGAGATGATATACGTGGCTATAGAACGATGGTACCACTGAATGAGAACTCAATTCAACGACATTATCATGAAATTGACGAGGCAATTGATCGGCGATTGCTCCTATCTATCGTTCAGAATTTAACTGCGTTCAAGTCTCTTCTACGTGTCTAGTGATTTAATTGGTGAAGATTCTACTTTACTTCAGTGAAAAAATGCTTCTTAAAAAAGGCTTTATCGTATTTTATATTAAAGGTACTCTAATTTTTTTAAATTTATATTTTTTTTTAAAGGCAGACTTATAATGCAAGGTAGGATTCTGCTTCTAATGAATTTTCCTTGCCTATACCTCTATGCGCAATTCATGAATAAACAAACACTAAACAGGCTCATAAAATTTATTTGTTGACATCCCGGAACCACAATACCAAAACACAAATTATATTGCACAAGAATTTGCGATATACGTGATGAAGTGCCCGCCCTTATAATCATAACGTAAGAGTAGGTATACGTATAAATGTTTAAAATTTCCTTTCGTATGAATATAGTTTTCACTTGAAAATTATTTTAAGAATGACTTACTAAAAATGATGTACAAAATAATATCAATACAAAAGTCACTACTTTAAGATTAAGAAGACTGGTCGGTTAAAAAAAAAGAAACTATATAAAATGTTTGAAAGTTTTTAGTTTTAAAAACTACTTTCTTCAATTTTGAGTTTTAATTTTTAGAAGGTTTTTTTTAATGACGTGACACAACTAACAATAATTTATAGAGTTTACTTTAAATTTAATCTGTCACAGTAGCTAAAAAAAATATTATCTCCATATTCTAACTTAAACTTAGTGGAGCATTATTATTGGCGAAAAAATATGTATACACAATCCTTTTTAAGAACCTCCATATCTATGAGTTCAAAAGTCATTAGTCAGTAGGTAATAATTTAAATTACATTTTCAATAAAAATACCTAGTAAAGTGAATAAGGGTTTTTTTTCGAAAAATAAAAGAGAAAAAAAAAAAAACTTAAATTGGTTTAACCAGAAAGACAATTTATGTTAAGTCTTTAAAAAAGATATAAAAAGATTAAATAGGATTAAGAAGATATTTATTGCTTCTGCAAAAAAACATTTTTTTTCTGTAAACATTTCTATTTTTATGGTGGACACACACACACTAAAGTAACTACCTGATATAAAATGTGAATGCAAACAAAGGTTTTATTATACCACATCCAAACAAACATGACATTTGCATAGCATTCGCTAATGATTTAAAAAACAGGTAAGGTGCATTTTCTTTGTTTTTTTTTTCTCAGATATCGCAGTGTTTTATGATTTCGGTCATTTTAGCCAGGGGATTGAATTTGGGGGTGACGCCTCAGTTTACAGTGTTTTAATAATGCGGGTATTATTATTTGTAAACACTTTTTTGTTTGTGAAATTATTTAGAATTTTTGAACAGTGCGGACCTAATCTAAAAAGTAATATTCAACCCTACGCTACGCCCTGAATTATAATCTTGACATAGTGTTGATATATTTGTTTTGAAGGATAATTGAAAATCATTACATTCGGTATTTCCTTCGTTTCAAAAATAAAAAAACTCAAAGGATTGTGGGAAGCTAGAGCCTAGGGTCCTATTCTTTCACCGTCCTATAGCGCCAACTGAAAAAAGTACCCAAGTAGCGTTCCTATATGATTGGCGGAATACACCACCGAGACTCTATGATTTTCAGTGCGAAAAGGCTCTGCGAATCAAAAAATTTAGTTTGAATGTATGTTCGTGCTGATTATGAAGAATCTCAAATAACACCGCCATCATGTTTTAAAATTCAAAAACATATACCTAGTTAGTGATTTTTTTTATAGGATGGAGTAACATGTTGCATGGACAGAAGGGCGTCCCGTGAAGTAACTACCTTACAAAAAAATATCAGGACCTCCACAGTACAATATTTTTGTGACTGTGTGTTATTGTTGTATTTACTTCGATCGAAATTGCCGTTTTCAGTAAAGAGACCTACACTTCAACGCCTTAACCGATCGTCGTGAAATTAAGCAGATTGTTAAGGCTCTAACCCACAGAATCCATTGCGTTGATGATTTTAACTCACAGATGGACAGAATACACGCTGGCTTGAACACGCTGTTGACATTGATATAAAATAATCGACAGAACTTAGTGAGCTGTCACTCGCGATTTTGCAATCGTTTGAATAGAGATACCAATTAGGTATCCGTTATTGACAAGAAGGGGCACAATATCGACAAATGTAATGGAAAGTCATAACAAATAAACACAGCTATATATTTGAGGTAGCTAGAAACCTTACGAACTTTGGCTTCGCTCTATAAGCTCTGAAGATGACTTCACTTCAGAAATTAAGCAAAGAAGTACCCTTGCGAATAGTCTTGTTTGCATAAACCTTTGATTTCAAAAAAACCCCAAAGAAAAAAATCCAATGGCTTTAAATCGCACGATCTGGATGACCAATTCTGATCGCACAAACGGACGATTACACGGAAATGACTCATGCAGTAATTGAATTGTTTCTCTGGCTGAATGGCATTATGGCACCGTCTTGTTGAAACCACATGTTGGTCATATCCATATCTTGTAATTTAGGTAGTAAAAACTAAAAACTAAAAACGAACACCATTAATTGTTACTGCCTGACCAGCTGCATTTTCGAAGAAGAATGGTCCGATAATGCCTCCAACCTAAAATCCAATCCAAGTCACGCGTTGTGGATACATTTGTTTCTCAACAATTACTCATGGGTTTACTGAACCCCAAATGCGACAATTTTGACAATTAACGAAGCCATCAAGATGAAAATGAGCTTCATCACTGCACTGAAAATCAGCATCCACTTGTTGTTGTTCCAAATTCCATTAAACGAACTCTCTTCGGGCTGTATGGTCAGTAGTCTTCAGTTCTTGAGTCAATTGAACTTTGTAAGCATGAAGTTACAAAACTTTCGTGATAATTCGCTGTAGAGAGCTTCTCGAAATAACCAATTCTTGACTACGGTGCCGAATTGATGTTGCTGGACTGTCAGCAATACTCTCGCCAACTACTTCGATGTTTTCTGTTGAACGACTTGTGAGTTGTGACAGTCTGACAGGACACCCAGAGTGTTTAAGATCTCTAATTGATCCAGCCTCCTTGAATTTTTCAATTATTCTCTTCACAGTTTATGGTTTTAAATCACTGTGGCGGCCATATTTTGTTCAAAAATTGCGGACTGTAGCTGACAAACCTTCATTATTTTTAAAATATTGCTCAACAATGAAAATTCGTATAGCGCTCCATTTTTACTAACCCCGAACTGTCAGCTGTCACATTGTTATCTTTTTTTGCGTTGGCATCACTGTAGGTATTATTAAATGGCGCAAAATTCAAATACACCCTTTATTAGCAAAAACTTATTCGAGCTATTCGCATTTAGTTCTCTCGCGTGGGTTTTATCGAATCCCCAGCAATTCTTCCTTCATTTGCAGCGATTTCAACTACAAATAAGTATGTTTTATGCTTTACATGATGTCCCAAAACAATCACCGGAAGTTGTGTGACATTTCGTATTTTTTTTAAATGTCAGATTGTGTCTTTAAGTTCCATTACTTGTTTTAAAAAAATATAGGGCAAGAGGACGGCGCCATTGTTGGAGCTTACTGGTCTGTTTTTGTCGCATTTTCGAATATTTTGGCGAACACTTCGGAGTACCTATATTTTTTAGTGCTCGAACAGTTGGCGTAAAACGGCCAGGAAATCTACTCTGAAATTGACGTTGCTTTAATAACACGAGTATGTGGGTAAATATATTCCGCGATCTTGAGGAGTCTATCGTTCCATGGCTTGTAATTCTGCATCTGCTTACTTAAAAAAATATCAAAACAAAACTGACAGTTGCCACCATTTGCAAAAGTCATGTCATCTTGCCCATCACCCTATCGGTGATATCTACGTTTTGGGCCATCTTGTATGTTTGGTTATATATCTATCGGATGGAATTGTCAGAAGAACCGATGAACAATGCAGTACATCAATACGCAATAGGTACCTACCTACCTACATATCGACTTGCATAGCCACCATTAAGGAAAAGCACAATATCAATATTTTTGAGTTATGGAAAAGTCACAAATAAAAGGCTTGTGAAATTATACCCGAATTTCATTAGTCAACAAGCGGCTCTCGTATTTATTTGTATATTGTAGGTTAGCCTATATTTCCAAACTTTGAATAGGTGCCTAGGTGTGCTTTCTAAATCTGTTGGTAGTGATAACTCCATAAAACGTCATCTCAACTGATTAGAAGTTTGATGTTCAAATAAGGCTAACAGGTCCTCATTAGATTCAATTAGGTAGGTACACTCAGAGAAAAATCCTGTGTAATATTGCCTTAACCGCATTAGGTAAAGTTTTTTGTATGGATATTATTAGTCAAGCATATTTCTCCTTAAAAATAAGCACATTTATGTACGACCTAACTAATGAAAAATAGGCTGAATTGCCTTAAAATGCTTAGTTGCTTTAACCAAGAAATATTATGTTTTTTTTATTATCTTTGCTTTTTATTGTCAGGTAAACTAAGTAATTTTGCCTTAGACTTAGGTAACTTATCTTAATCATTTCGGGAGCTTTTTAACTTCACATTAGGCCTAAAGGCGTTTTGCCTTAGATCTAAGCAGACATCTTTAATTGTCTTAAACTATGTAACGTTACCTTAAGCCTAATGTAATTTTGCCTTACGCCTGGGGTAACTTTCGGAAGTTGAATTCGCGTCCAAAAATTAATCATTCTATTTGCAAAACCGGTAAAAAGAAGTATTCCGTAAGGCAACATTTTTTTGTGTGGTTACATTTTTAAGCAAAACAGCGGTAATACTTGATTACAAAATTACAAAATTAAAACTGCGTGCTGGCTTCTATTACAATATGAAGGTGAGTTTTATAAATAGTTTCAATAGTTTCCATTATGGACTATAACTGCTGATAAAAAACAACATCCTCCGTTCATTATCAACAACTTTTTATTTCTAGGAAAAATGTCCAAAATGTCCCCAAATATGGACATTCAAGTCCTAGAAAAAATTAAGCTGAACACAAATGTTGTCGAGGAATGTAATGAAGAAGGTAAGTTTTGTTTAATAAAATCGAGGACAAAGAAATTTATGTTTAAAAAAATGTTTTTTTTTATTATAGATTCTTATGATGAAATGGTGACTACTGGGATATTTCAATAAAACAGTTGATGGAAGCCATTCGAATAAGCAGAAATATGAACAACAAAAATAATGATGCAAGCCTTAAAAAACAAAAAAAAAGTGAAACTGTCCGGTATATAAATAAAATATAATACTATAATAAAATAAATAATTTGACTTTCAATTAGGATTATGGCTAAAAGCCATCTATAATTTAATCCACTTTAGGCTAGCAAATAAAAATTAGGCAATTTCTAAGGCAAAAACATTTTGTTATTACCCTAGTAGTTAAGGCAATTCAACACAGTTATTGGCTAAAAAAATTGGCAAAAATCACCTTAGTCTTAGGAAATATTGCCTTAGGCAAACATGGATAATTCAAGCTATATCTAAGGTAATTCTACACTGATAATGTGACAGCGTATTTGCCTAAGCAATTTAACGCAACTTGCATTAAAACTAAGTAAGCTCAAAACGGCCTTAGGACTTATGCAACTTAGCACTCGATTTAGGTAAAGTTTACACATGTTTTTCGTTGAGTGTATACGAAAGCTTTGTGTATACCTAATTTTACATAATATTCTTAAATTACAAGTCGAACTTCAAAATGGTTCCCATAAATACTAAGGGTAGTGTGGGCGCAGTGAGTGTGCTGAACTACTGTGGGAGGGATCCAAGGTTCGATCCCCGGAAAAACACAAATTACATCTTAAGGTTTTTTCTACTGCGCCACCTCTCGCGAACGTCTGACAAACATCTGAGAGTATGACTGTCCTGAAAAAGCTTCTCAATTCAGCCGTTCGGACTCGGCATAAAATTGTAGGTCCCTTCCATTCGTCCCAAAAATAGAAACTCAAACAAACGAATGGTTGCGAGAAGCTAGGCCTAGGGTGTCTACCGCCTAAAACAAAGTAGTAAGGCACGCAAATTTTGGGCAGTGGTACATTCTTCGTCGGCCTTTATTCAAATAAATAGGGTTGGCTTTATAACAAGTTCATATTCTTTCAATAGCTCAAATTACATCGGTTGTCAAGTGATATAAAATGTAATAAAAAGAAAATTAAGGAATTAATGGGCCTTTTCGGACATTATTTAGTCTCCTTTGCGAATAAATTGCAGTTCTTGATTCTACTTCGCACCAATAAATCGTCCATTCATCCGCCATCGCTCAATAACGGTTGTTTACTGAACCGCTACTCTATCCCCGGCAAATATGAGACCAAAATGATCTTGCAGCACCCACCCATTTTTTGATCTCACTCATTGCACTTCACCACTGCCACTCAATAAAAATTCACCTATTTTTGACTATACTCCGCCTTCGGAGATCTTACCATCCAATAGCCACCACTTTTTCCACTTTCTTCTACTCCGCTTTCCAGTTTTTCCTGGTTTTCGTTTTTTTTCTCTTCTTCCATTCACCCTCGCCGAGGAGGGGAAAAATACAATTTTTTCATGCGACCTCTCTCTGGGCGCCTCTCTTTCGTTTGTGGTGGGTAATTTTTTTCCCACAAAACTTATTTGTAGTGGTAATGCTATCCATCTCTTTTTCTCTACCATACAGAATATTGCAGACTCACTCCCAGGTGAATACGGTGAGTTTTCCATTGAGTGAGTGGTAGATATGTGGTGACACCCCCCATCCGCGATATTTTGGCCGCAACTCAACAACCCTGTGGATGCCCACAAGAAGTAGAAGCCAATGTGATTACAGGGACGACGTTATCGTGTGCCACCTCAAGATGTCCATTTCCAACCCTCATGGCAACAACACCACCAACACCGATTGGAAGCAAAGGGAGAATACTGATACCGTGTACACAGGAAAAAAGAAAACTGTTTCCTATAGAAATAGAACAAAATAACTTGAAAGTTGAAAAAGGAAGCGAAGAGAAAATTGTGCGCGCGCCATATTTATTTTTGTTGGCTAGCTGTACAGTGAATGTGAATGCTGATTCTTCGTTTTTCTTTTGGTTCGCATTTCAAGGTTTGACGCTTGTTGGGTGGTGGTGGTGGTGGTTGGGTTTTGCGTTTTCTGTGTTTAACCAGAATCGGCGGGGTGGAATTCCCTCAGTGAATGCCATTTTGGATGGGGGTTGGTGGTTGTTGAGGGTGGATAAGAGAGACAAACAGCGCGCGAATGTTCAATTCATTGAAAGCGGTTCTCTTGAACTAAATACTTTGGCTATGGCTAACGGTTAATAACGACCAGTTATATGCGGCTGTTGGAGTGTATGTTTCTTGGTTTTTAACTGTGATGCGTTGGTAGGGTGACTTTTTATTTTTCTTCAGAGTTTTGTCCTGTTCCATTGATGAAGACGAAGGGAGTTATATATTTTTGTACTGACTTTAGGTGAGTACTGTGTACCTACATAGATTGATAGTGGGTAGGTTTAGTTGTGGAGGGGATGGCAATGGGTTGGAAGTTGTAATAAGAACCTATACTCTCTTAAAAGGCTGAAATTTTGTTCATATAGCTACCTATACCATCATAACTTTAAAGTGCAGAAAAAAAATAGTTGCCCTAGTTAGAAGCATTAGTAGGACATAGGAAGGTATGCCCATACTTGAAATTAAAGACCTTTATTGGTACATGAATACCTACAGGGATATATTTGAAGTATACCTTCTTGTGGGGAAAGGCATGTTGACGTTTAGATGCGCACATAGTCGACCTTGCAGGTTCAATTTGAGCTATAGAACGAGTTATATTGACTTTGGGGGCACTGGTTGTTTGCGGCTTATTTTCATACACCTTAGGCTAAAGGAAACCTCACAAGAAAAATTATAATTGGTCCCTTTTGAACGTCACATAACCATTCCCATAATTTACAATAAATGGGCCTCGTCGCTGAAGATGATTTTTTGCTGAAGTCATGCCCACTTCCAATTGCTCAAAAACCTATTCTAGTGTCGTTTTCCTACAGGTTCTGGATCAATTCGAATTTGTAGATACCGAAGTAGGTAGAGGGTCATTCATTTTTCGCTTTCGAAAGTAAAGCTAAATAAAACACACACAGAAATAAATTTTTGATGAAAATGTTATATAATTCTTCTGTCCGTGTTTGTTACCGTATGTACTCCTCCTAAACGGCTGGACCGATTTGGGTCTTGGGATGGTTTAGATTCACAATTGAACCTGGTAGGTGACGCTGCGATCCGATTCCACAAAATTTGAAATAACAAACACTCAACAATAAAACAAATTAAAAAGCAAGAATAAGCTCATGAATAAAATTTGAAATAATATACACTCAACAAAAAAAAAATCATGAATAAAATTTAAAATAATAACACGGCCGCAGAACAATTGACAGACAATGAAAATGTACGAGCCAGGCAAACCAACGTTTGCCGGGCTGGCTAGTTTCATTATATAGTTTGGACTTTGCACATTTTGGGCGGTATCGGCCATAACATGAGTAATGTTGGTTTTCAATGCGTCTACAGTTCGAGGATTATTCGCGTAAGCACGGTCTTTTGCGTAGGCCTACAAAAAAATTCGAACGGTGTCAAATCGCACGATCTTGGTGGCCAATTGACGTCCCCAAAACGTGAAATTACGCGACCAGGAAACTTCTCACGCAATAAAGCCATAATTGGTCGTGTTTGTATGGCTTGTTGGCCCATCTTGTTGGAACCACATATCGTCCAAGACATGATCTTCAATCGCCGGCCAAAAAAATCGGTTATCATTCGACCATATCGCTCCGAGTTGACTGTAACCGTCTGCCCATTGGCATCTTCGAAGAAATACGGACCAATGACACGTTTCGACCATAGAGAACACCAAACTGTCACTTTGTCTGGATGCAACGGCACCTCTTCGATCACTTGTGGGTTTTCTAAGCCCACCGAGCACCGAGTGAGAAAGTCCCTCATCACTGAAGAAAATGTTGTTCGAAAAATCGGTGTATCTACGGCGTATCTACGGCGTTGTGCATGGTCAGCAGGCTTCAATTGTTGCGTAATTTGAACTTCATAAGGATGGAGATGCAAATAGAAATGAAAAATATGCCACAGTGAGGTGTCCGACACGTTCAATTGCTGCGAACGCCGGGAAATCGATAACTTCGGACCATATCGGCAACAATTGCACTTGCAGTTGATTCAGCAATATTTTCGCCTGAGCGTGCATTATACGATGATGCACAGGCTTTACGACATCGGTAACGCTTCCACTCTCTTCAAATTTAATCACAATTTTACCAATTTTACCGATTTCTTGTGTAGTTGGTCGATTATGACGACAATAATAATGACCCGTCGCGTCATCCATTTTGTTTTGTAAAACCCGTATAAGCTGTTGTAGGCCGATCTTTAGTCATAGACCAGTTGCCCACACCAAGTTGGCTGTGGTTGTGGTTGCCCTATTGCATTCGAACTGAGGCGAGATCTTCCTAAAATGCGTAGACCATCGGTTCGAATATTTTGCTCTACAAGTCCATGGGACAATGATTAATGTCTAGATTTAGGAACGCGTTCGACTCCCAGAGCTATCTTTATGTTTGATTAATGCACACTATACCTACCGTAAAGCACTAAGACCACAAAACGTAGCTTATCTAAGTGTCTGGAAAACGAAAAAGAACCTAAGAAAGTTTTTAGAAAGTGAGTCAATACCAACAGGTCCTGAAATATGTGTGCAGATGTTTTTGCTGTTCTACTGCTGCGCAAAATTTATGTAAATCGATCGTCCTATCGAGTTCTGTGGAAGCTCAATGGAAATGAACAACTCTATTGAATAGGAGTGGTCACTTTATTGCCCTAAACAGCAAACTATAAACCGACCATTGACCAACCCGGAATTATATCAAACCGAAGCGCAGAACAACAAAAATCCTTTTTTACAATCTGCGACTTTTGGCGAGCCCATTTTTATAACCCACTGTAGTAGAAAAAGGTACAAAGACAAAAACGAAAGAAGCGAATATGAATGTAATGGTGCTATCGGTGCAGTAGGGCATATGTATATTTATATATGAATTGAGTTGCACTCAATTCATCTAGAGAAAGAGATCGTCAGTCGACGAAGAACAAGCGCAGTGTGCAGACGCATTTATAAAGTAAAGATAAATAAAGAAAGATTTGTAACGATTAACGAAATAGTCTTGTGTGTTTTAATTGTTTCGCGTATCAAGTTTTAATTTACAGAAAGAGGCCACCGGTTATAATCTCAGAAGTGGGATTGCCCAAAAAGTGAAAAAAATAACGTAAAACAATTCCAATTCAGTGCCAGTCAATCGTGCAAAAACAATTTCCCACCCTGGTGCGAAAGAAAAAATATATAGATATACGCATATATATAGTGTGCGAGCCGACTGAACATTTTTTTTTTTTTTTTTTTTTTTTCCACCACCGAAGCCATCTGCGCAGTTTATAGCAGAATCACGTGAGTGCGGCAAAAGAATTCCAATTGAAATTGTGACAGGCACAGACGTGCACAAACTTTTTTTTGTGTTGTTTGTTCGACGTATCTGTGTGCGATGGCAGATATCGAACAATTTAAGCGTTATACTGCACTGCAGCTGAAGTCATGGTTGGCGAGGATGGGGAAGAAAACTACAGGAAACAAGAGCGAGTTACTGCTACGGTTATTGGAGATACCAGCAGACGAACGGGGTGAGTTTGCGTTGAACGAAGAAGACAGCTGCGAGGTAGTTGAGCGAAACGAAGACACGGATACATCAGACGATTATGAGGACAGCGTAGAACCAGAAGGGGAAGATGATGACAGGAATGCGAAGACGAGTGAAAATATTGAGGAAAGAAATACGATGAGTGCAACGAAGAAGAGCGACGATGAGTGGGAGATGATGAAGAAAGAAGTAGAAATGTTGAAGAGGGAAATCGAGTTGCAGAAAAGGGAGAACGTGGTACTAAAGAAAGAAAACGAGTGGCTGAAGAGGGAAGGGAGACTGGTCGGAAGTGATGACAGTGGTAGCAGCGGGGCAAAAGAAAATGTTGCCAATCTAAAAGATTTGCTAGCAGAATTCTCGGGTAAAGGAGATTGTTTTGCCCATTGGGAAACGCAACTAAAAAATCTGGCTGCAGCATATCAGCTGGACGAAAGCGGCATGAGGATGCTCATTTCTTGTCGTCTGTCAGGAAGGGCGCAGGAATGGTTCCATTCCAGGTCGGACGTGACCACCATTCCGACCTCAAAGTTGCTGGAAGAAATGAAGGAGATGTTCGGCGACCGGACGAGTCGATTGTCAATGAAGCGTGCAGTGGAAGCTAGGAAGTGGCAGGTATCTGAGACCTTCCAGCAATACTTCCACGACAAGGTCATACTGGCCAATAAAACTTTGATGGATGATGAAGAACTACTGGAGTGCCTGATCGAAGGGATTCCGGACACATATCTCCGCTCTCAGGCCAGGATGCAGTGCTTCCGGAGCAAACTCCAATTGCTCGAAGCGTTTAATAAAATTCAGCTTACGAAGACGAGAGTGATGCAGCCTTCAACATCAAGACAGGCTGATGGTGACCGAGAGGCGCGGACCATCAGGTGTTACAATTGCAACGTGTTCGGGCATATGGCCTATGAGTGTGAAAAACCAAGACGAGAGAAAGGAGCGTGCCATGTATGCGGCCAGATGGGGCACCTAGCAGCAGCCTGCCCGAAGAAGAAGGAGCGGATGAACACGATTTTTCATGTAACAGAGGAGTGGAGCGATGATGATTATGTAAGTGATTTGTACCATATTTTTACGAATAGAGATTTTAATTATAAAACGTATTTAGGAAGTTTGATAGACACCGGTAGCCCAGTAAGCTTCGTTAGGCAGAAGTTCGTGCCAGCTGTATTGATTCAAATGTATGAGGAAAAATGTAACTTATTTGGGATAAATAAAAGTAGATTATTTGTTTATGGAAAAATTGATAGTGTCGTCTTGTTTAATGGAAATAAAATAAAAGTAAGCTTATTGGTCGTACCTGACGGTACAATGGAGTACCCAGTGGTATTAGGAAAAGATTTTTTAAGAAAAGCAAATGTTAAGATGAGAGTCGAACCGGCTGAGATTCAAACAAATACTGATGTTAATGATGAGAGTTATAAAGAATGCCAGAACTTGAGACAAACTGATGTATGTAATTATGAAAATTATGATGAGAGTTACAAAGAATGCCAGAATTTGATGCAAATTGATGTATGTAATTGCGAAAACTATGATGAGAGAATAAACGTTGATTCGGAATATAATGAACGATTTAAAATAATGTATGAGAGATGTTATGTGAAAGCCAAGCGTCCTGAATTCCCAGAAGTTTTAGGGGAAATGAAGTTAATGTTAAAAGATGAAAAGCCCTTCCACTGTCCCCCGCGGAGACTTTCGTATCACGAAAAAGAACAGGTTCAGAAAATTTTAGATGAGTTAGTGAAAAAAGGAATTATCAGACCAAGCAAATCTGAATATTCCTCCCCCATTGTGTTAGTCAAGAAGAAGTCAGGAGAAATAAGATTATGCATAGATTACAGGACATTGAACAAGGTGACGCTGAAAGATAACTACCCAATCCCCTTGATTGAGGATTTGTTGGATGGTCTGGTTAACAAAACCATCTTCACATTGTTAGATCTGAAGAGCGCGTTTCATCATGTTCAGATGCATGCCGAGTCTGTGAGATATACTTCTTTTGTGACTCCGTTAGGACAATTTGAGTATCTGAAGATGCCGTTTGGTTTGAGGAACGCTCCGTCAGTTTTTCAGAGGTATGTGAATCAGGTTTTTGGGGATTTATTGAGGAATGGTAGGATAAGGATTTATATTGATGATTTGATGATAGCGACAGAGACAATTGAGGAACATTTTGAAATACTTGAGGAAGTTTTTGATCGATTAGTGAGAAACAAATTGGAGTTAAGATTGGATAAATGCCAATTCATGAAGTCTCAGATTCGTTATTTAGGATATACGGTATCGAGGGAGGGGATAAAGCCGGATGCGAAGAATGTAGAGTCTGTAAATGATTTCCCGGTACCACATAATGCAAAGGCGGTGCATAGTTTTCTAGGACTGTGTTCCTATTTTAGAAGATTCGTGCAGGGGTTCTCGCTGATTGCACAACCTTTATACAAACTCATTAGGAAAGATGTTCCTTTTAAATTTGGAAAAGAAGAGCTCACCTGTTTCGAGAGGTTGAAGAAGAAATTGGTAGAGGCACCGATACTAGCACTCTACGATCCGAAGGATGAAACGGAACTACACTGTGATGCGAGTTCGTTGGGTTTCGGTGCGATACTTCTACAGAAGAAGTCTGATGGGAAGTATCACCCAGTGTTCTATTTCTCAAAGAGAACAACGGATCATGAAGCAAAGTATCACAGTTTTGAGCTGGAGACGTTAGCCATTATTTATGCGCTTAAACGGTTCAGGATATATTTGCACGGACTTCACTTCAAGATAGTGACTGATTGCAATTCGTTGACTCTCACTTTAAATAAGAGAGAGATAAATCCACGAATAGCGAGATGGGCGCTAGAACTCCAGAACTATGATTTTGTTCTGGAACACCGTGGAGGGACGAAGATGCAGCATGTTGATGCACTGAGTCGTGCGACGAATATTCTAGTTCTAGAAGAGAACACATTTGAGCAAAACCTATCTATTAATCAACATAGGGATGAGGCGATTAATAGGATTAGGGAACAACTTGAGAAAGAAGAGAGTCAGCTGTACGAAATGAGGAACGGTTTAGTGTATAGGAAGGTGGGGGCAAAGATTTTATTCTATGTGCCCAAGAGCATGGAAGGAAATATAATGAGGATGCATCATGACGACATGGGTCATTTAGGTCGAGATAAAGTGATAGGTTTGATCATGAAGACATATTGGTTTCCGAATATGACACTGAAAGTAGTAGGTCATATAAAGAATTGTTTGAAGTGTATTGCTTTCTCACCAAAGTTGGGTAAGCACGAAGGATTCCTGCATAGTATTCCCAAAGGGAATACGCCTTTCGAGACCGTACATATAGACCATTTGGGTCCAATCTCGATGAAGAATGCAAAGAAGAAGTACGTGTTCTTGGTGATAGATGCGTTCACCAAATATGTGAAGCTGTTCGCTACTAGGACCACGAATAGCCAAGAGGTTCTGAGTTGTTTGCGGTCCTACTTCATCTATTATAGCCGACCGAGAACGCTAATATCCGACCGTGGTAGTGCGTTCACGTCGGCAGATTTTGAATCGTTTATGAAGGAAAATAATGTTCGACACATAAGAATCGCTACGGGGTCCCCTCAAGCCAATGGGCAGGTTGAGAGGGTGAATAGGAACCTGGGCCCAATGATAGCGAAAATGACTAGTGCAGGGTCCGTCTCCTCGTTAGATGGGGTTTTACCGACGATCGAATTCGTATTAAATAATACCATTCACTGCAGTACCGGAATAACCCCGAGTGAACTACTTTTTGGAGTCGGACAAAGAGGGATAGTGATAGACTATCTTAAGGAAAGTCTGGAAGAATGTGAAAAGCAGGTAGTGAATAGGGATTTAGAACGAATGAGGGCTGAAGCTTCTGCCAAGATCATTAAGAGTCAAGAGCGTAATGAGGCATTGAAGGATCGCAGTAGAAAAAACGTGAAATATGAAGTCGGTGCTTACGTTATGGTGAAAAATTATGAAAGTAGACCTGGAGCTTGCAAAAAGATTATCCCAAAGTTTAAAGGACCGTATAGAATAGCCAAGATTCTACCGAACGATAGGTACCTGCTAAAAGAGATTGAAGGTTTTCAGTTAGGACGAGTCCCGTATGAGGGGATATGGGAAGTGGCGAATATCAAACCATGGGCTGATACTGAAGGAAAGACTTCTTGTGGAATCGGGACGATTGGGAGTCAGGACGGCCGAATTGTAGTAGAAAAAGGTACAAAGACAAAAACGAAAGAAGCGAATATGAATGTAATGGTGCTATCGGTGCAGTAGGGCATATGTATATTTATATATGAATTGAGTTGCACTCAATTCATCTAGAGAAAGAGATCGTCAGTCGACGAAGAACAAGCGCAGTGTGCAGACGCATTTATAAAGTAAAGATAAATAAAGAAAGATTTGTAACGATTAACGAAATAGTCTTGTGTGTTTTAATTGTTTCGCGTATCAAGTTTTAATTTACAGAAAGAGGCCACCGGTTATACCACATCCTAAGAAGTCACAAACAGTAAACATAATGGTCACCGAAATTGGACAACACAATTGGCGACACCATCAAACAGTCTGAAGGCCATTCGGTAGTCATTAGTTAAATTGCAGCGCTACCATCTAGCCCGGAATCCTTTGCTTGACAAACACTCACCTACAACCATAGCGCTGGCCATTGTCATCTGGCAAGTCAATTCGCATCCATTATTATATTTATTTTCAAAACAGTCAACACCCCTTTCGGTGCTAATCCTTTTCGTCCCGTTTCGCTTGTGTGTACATTGATACACAAATAGTCCACCTCCCTCTCACAATGCGTAGGCATTTCGCTGAATGATTATCCGCAGCTTAGGATTTTCCTAGATTTTTGCAGAGCGCAACGAATGCGCACGATTCCTTTAGCACTAAATATTTTCCAAAATATTTGCAACGATAAATCCTTATTTAGGGATGCGCTCGCTCTCTTCCTCACTGATGGGCACTTCAACGGGGAGTGTTTGTGTTTGGGAGTCATAAAAGTCTATATACGCTCAGGTAGAGGTTGCTGATTTTTTTTTTTCGGAGATGTGCAATTTTTGCTCTCTCACCCACTTAACCAGTCCACACATATATCTGATGCCCAGCACAAGGACTTAAAATGCATTTTGTCAGAGTCGGTTTTTTTTTTTGTTCCGTTTGGTGGCAATGGCAATAAAAATTCCGCGCGACAGAAGGCGAGAGCAGAACATCAATCAAGTAACCAGACCGCCACCAATTGCCACCAGAAATCTTTGTTATTGACTGTCAGGCTAGCTCCAGGATATACTCCGCTGTGTGAGTCGGTCATACAGCGAACAAACGACCGAACGCATTTCATAAATCCACCAGAGTTTGGCGACAATAAAAAACACCTTGATCATCATCCAGGGTGCAAAAGTGGATTTTTGCATTTTTACGAGAGTCCTTTTTGTGTTGTTCCTGTGGACACCATATCCGCCGGCTTGATTGTCATTTTTCCTGCGTTGATTTTTGTTCTTTTTTCCGCGCGCTCTGTTTTTATGATGTGGCAATATTTTTGTGGACTTTTGTTTTTTTTGCTGTTGGCTGCTGCCGTAAAATGCAAATGCATCTCTAAGGACCTTTTTTATGGTCTTCCTTTTTATGAAAAAAAAAAGAAAAATAATAAGAGCATATCCATAAATAAAAATCCAGTGGATGACCGAAAATTGACCGTTGTTTTGCCGGTAGTTAATTTTTAGACACAATGACGTTTTTGTTGTGCGAAAAAAATACATGCAAATTTTGTTCGTTAAATTTCACAGGAAAGGTCATTTTGACACATTTTTGGGTGATCTATATTTTTTGATGCTTCTGCGAAGTGCGTTAATAGTTTCTTGCATTTTTCTTCTTTATTTTTTGCAACACCAGATGATGCTTTTTAGGAAATCCTCTAAAAGGAACAGGGGTGTCGTAAAAAAATTGGAACAAGGTCTAGTTGTTAATGAGGGCAAGTTCGACGAATTAGGATAAATTTGAGGGAAAATATATTTTCCATTCTGCTAGGATACCTCTCGTCTATTGTGTGGAAAGTTTGTTTTTTAGCCGACCTAGTTTGGTAGGCGGTTTTTATAATGTTTGCCAAAAAAATATAAAACACAGGTAAACAATGGATAGTGTTTTTTATGTCACCCAATAAAATGGTGCAGGACATTTGCTTAAGTGGTTGACCATATTGTTGCGAGAGGAGTAGTTTTTTTATTAGACTTGTTTTTTTTTTTTGCATTTGTTCACGGATTAGTCTTGTGTTGCGGTTGGTTTTATTTTTTTTTTTCTTTGTATACCAACAAAGATATATAGAGAACGTTACGATAAGGGACATTTTTCCTTATTTGTTATAGGTAAGGGAAAGCGGGAGCTGGTTTAATTTCCAAGATTTTATTGAGTGTTTCTGGATCTGTTTCACCAATTGTTGCTGGATTTTCGTTCGACCTTTTAAAGCCCCCCACAATTAAACGGGGTCAATTTTATCCTCCGAGTCGGCTGATAACACGATCATCGAACTTAGCGCGAAAAAGATCGTTTGAAGGGCTGTCTGATGGCACTCCATAATGCTAAAATCAAAGATCGTCCAAAATCCCTATCCATATAGCTTGGTCCAAGTCCTTGTCTTCAATTTCAGACCACAAAAATGCGGTAATAATGGCTCTGTATAGCACTCACCATTGTCCAAAATGGTTTCGAGCAGCACTTTCGAAAAAGGAAAAAAGATTAGCCCACGATGGAGCTATCTGCACAAACTGTCACTCTCTGCGGATGGATTGGGTTCTCGACAATCACGTGCGAGATGTCTGATGATCCCCAGATGTGGCAATTTTATTGTTAAAAAAATAGACGATATGAAATTGCGTCCAGTTAATTTGGAAGTCCAATTCGATCTACTACTGTAAGGCCCAAACTAAGAGCGATATCGAAGTGGATGGTCGCTGAATGGAATATTAAAGGAGACAGAGACAGAGAGAGAGAGAGAGAGAGAGAGAGAGAGAGAGAGAGAGAGAAAGACAGATAGGCAGAGACAGAGGAAGTGAAAGAGCTGCGAGTATCAAAATAATGTATGATTCAAAAATAGACTATAGATTCAGAAAACGAATCCAAAAGAGTGAACATCTATTAATATTTCGAAGCATTTAAAATATTGGTTTAAATCGTGTTAAAAAATGTCAAATAGAATGTCAGAAAACGCGATAAATATCATTGACTGAAAGGTTCAACAACTTGATTAGAAACTTGTCACAGGTCTAATTCATAAACGGCATCAAAAAAGTTAATATCCAGCAGAGTGCCTTCCTAAATAAATCCAGAAGTGCATCGAAAAACATGCAATGCCATTCAGGTCGTTTTACTTTAAGGCTTACATTTGCTAGGGCTTAGATTTCATTCCAGCTACCTATTACAAAAATCGTTTTGTAAGCACTCTTTTAAAGTTTCATTAACGCACACATTCGCAGCCGAGTATAAAAAGTCCACCCCTAAAAATTTAGTCCAAGAAAAACAAATAAAAATGCCTTAAAAATCGTTTAACTCATGAAAAATGATCCTAAAAAAAAAACAATCAAAGGGTGTCAAAAAGGTATAAGAGGAATCAAAGAGAGCATAAAAATCTTGTTCGAAATCACATTCGAAATGAAGGATTCAACGTGTTTAAAAAAAGACTACATTTTAGAATGGTTTGAACATTTTCTGTATGTCAATAAGCAACTCAGAAAATTGATCGAAAATATTGTCCGAAAAAATGAGCCATAAACTGTTTATTGCAGACCATATTTCAATCTCCACAAACAACATAATGTATCTAAATAAACTTGAAACATCGTGTCATAAACGCAAACAAAAAACCTTCCAAATAACCTTCAACGAGTATTTTAAGTCCGACCAAAAGTCGTCAAAATTAAGTCTATCCAGGAAACCGTCTTAAATCGCCTAAAAACTACAAAAATGTCTCTGTATAAAAAATTGTTCAAGGCGGGTCAAACAAAAAAACTACGTCCCACCAAGACCGAAATTCCGTCTAAATTGGCGCCCGAAAGTGACTTAGAAAATTCGTTTTAAAGTCGAACCTCCGAAATGTCAGCAAATTTGGTCAAACAATTTGTAACAAAATCGTAAAACAGTGAGGCAAGTAGCGCTTGACAAGACTATAGGCGTCTTGATTTGTAAATGACATAAATGTCATCTTTAAATAAAGTCCCAGAAGATGACAGCTTCGGAGTGAATTAAGCTAGTCATATACCACTACATATTTCATCCACCATAAAAAGGACAAAAAAAAAATCGAATCAATTAAGTAAAGTCCGTAATCCTCTACCAGCTTCGTTCGTCTATCAATTGAAGGATTTCCACTCTGAAACTTTCCCGCACTTAATGCCAATATGATTAGATCCTTTCAATTAAACATTCGGCGGCAGCATAGTAGCGACAATATACCAACTAAATAACAAACCGGTGAACCTGTTCCCACTGCGATGATGGTACACCCAAATATGATGCAATTTCCACCATCCCGCAATAAGACGTTTTCCTATGCCCGCATCCTGTCAATCTATATAAAACTATAAAACTTACTCTGCCTAGAAGACGTGTAAATCCTTCCGATTAATATTGCTGAAAGTCTACATAGCCCAGCGAGGCGCATGTAAATTATTCAGTATATTTTCTTGTCTCCCGTTTTGAGCCAAAAAGGATTAGCGACGGAACAGAGCGTCCTCGTCCTAGTCGACACCTCATCATTAATTCAGACCGAGGAATTAAAACAATTTTCGACAAACTTTCGCGCAACACCATTAACCATTACTAACACCTCGTGGAGAGATTGACTCCAACTCCTTGAGTGATAAAATAAAATCCAATTGAATTAGCCCTTCCGATCCGAAGGAGCCAAAGGGTGGAAGGCTGAACGCAGCACATGTCACATGTGTATGTGTACATCTCTTAAAGATGCCATTTATCTCACCATAAGATATTATGGTCCTTCTTTTGTTGGTTGTTTGTGTGCCGAGGACTTTCTGAACAAATTGATGGGATTTGCGGGGGCTATACAGCAATCGGAACCCGCTTACTCCCTGAACGAATTTATATGTATATGAAAAAGGGTTCACAGAAACTGATTGCTTGTTTTGAGCATTACCCCAAACGCATATGTGTCGCGTGGTGCTCACTTTCGTTTTGCATGAGCTCATTGATGTCGTTTATCGGGGAGAGCACAAGTACACATGCACATGTGTATACGGCCGGGATAAAAGGGTTCAAATGTGTTTTGGAAAATGAGAAATTATCCCGGATTGTCTGCCCGAGATCCAGACAAATATATCACCGAGTATTTTTCGGATTTGTTTTAATCAAGACAAAGTGAATTATTTATTGGAATGGCTCTGTATATATGAATGGGAACAAAATGCTGTCGAATTTCGTCAGAGCGGGGTAAGAGTTGAGTGGGAGATACATTATAAAATTGAAATATACCTACCATTCAAAATGTCTTCAAATAGCCATTGATTTGAAAATAAAACGATTTTCTAATGGGCTTGTGCTGACAGAAGCTCTTCAGGATATTATTTTAAATCGATACTAAGAGCATAATCCATCAATACCCAGGCTCGATAAGGAGCCATCATCGTGAAGAGATTCTTTTTGCTGATGATGACATAATGTTGATCTGTTTCTTCAAGGAACAAGGTGCAAAAATATTTCATTTCTTTCGCCACCAAGTGTTAAGCACAACATTCTTAGAAGGGAGTGGTCCAAGTCCATGCTTCGGTAAATTGTTCACGTTATGTTTCCAACTCGGGACACAAGTTCGTGGAAGAAAAAGATTTGTCTTCTTGTAAGGGCTAGGCTATGGGCAAATGCCGTTTTTCACCTACTTGAAAAGAGTAGGTACAGACGAATTTGGATAGATGGAGGGCCAGCATGAAGAACGCATCTTCAAAACGATGAGGAGATACAGTCTGGAAATCAGAAAGTAGTCCTGCTTATTGAAAGGGCAGTAGCGGAGAAAGACAAAAATATTTAATAAGTCTTTATTGAACAAAAGCTGATTTAGGAATGAATAAATAAACTAAATTAATTTCAAACGTCTCTCAAAATTAATACAAAATAATACTTGATCTAAAACTGATCTTTTACAGTGATCTCCTTATCAACACTGCTTACAGTTACAAGTGCGAAAATGAATGCCTAAATTCGACGCTATGTAGTACAGGTGAAGACAAGGCCAAATATGGAGACCATCGAGCTGGCAGTGAAATTTGCTGCGCACAGATTAGCCTTGTCTAAAGAGATGACAGCTGGAGTGTCATTATATAAATGAGCGTTGGGATCGAAAGTGGTTTTGCATTCTTGATATTTTTTTACAAATAACCAAACGTTTTTACAGCACTTGGGACATTATACTGTAGTACATAGTTTGGTTACCTCAAAACTTGACAAGATTAATAAGTGTATTGGGCTTAAACTTATTTCGAGTTTCCTTAGATACCGTGGCTCTGTAAGAACGAAAACCTGGCTCCCTTCATCTAATAACCTCTTTATAGCTCGAGTCGAGAAAGGATTTCATATATAACTAAGATTATTACTGATTTTATATTTGATACCATATTAGTGGCGGCATCCACGACAATTTTAGGGAATCATAACGACCAGATAAAGCTTCTAAAAATGCTGTTAAGTCCGCCCCAGTTGTAACTTTGTCGTCGGAGTAGAGCAATTATCTGATATGGTGCAGTGGTCCGAGTCCGACGAGTAGGTATTTATTAGGGTGAGCGGTAAGGAACAAGTTCAGTGTATTGGCATTTTAACCGTACACGTGTTAGCTGATTTACAAGCTGGGCTCATTGATTTACCACAGCTAAGATCTGTACATAAATTCCTTCAAGTGTTATTTGTTCAGAATACCGAAGCCAGATAGAATTGTGAATATTGATTATTTCAGCATTAGGGAAAAGGGAAGTCCTGAAATTCCTCATTAAAACAGTTTTTTGAACTTAAGTTCAGATATAGCAACCCTTATTCCGAGTTGGTCGAATAGATATATGAACATTTTAATTCGCATTGCTCCCCCTTTATTATCTCTTTCGTCTATTTCTTTCAAAGGAGAATTTTCATAACTTCAAAACACATGAAAACGTACTTACCTACTTAAGTGGAGCTATAGTCTGGGGTGGACCTGCGATCTGGGCCTCAATCAATGTACGTCTCTCCAGTTAGCGCGATCTTTGGCTAACTGCCTTCAGTTGTGCAGTGTGCACTCAAAATGAGGTCTTCCTCTACTACGTTGTTCCTCCGGGTTGGAATCGAAAACTCTTCGTGCCGGAGCCTTGGTGTCCATTCGCTCTACATGTACTAGCCATCTTAAACGACTGATGCGTACTTTTCTGACCAGGTCGATGTCGCTATACAGCTCGTAGTGTTCGATGTTAAAGTCTCCTCCTCCAAAGCCCGACAACGGAAACGGAACCGAAAATCACTTGAAGAATTTTGCGTTCGAAGCGTCCAAGAAGATCTTCATCCGTCCATGATTCTGAGCAAGCAAAAAGTTTTCTCCAAACAATTCTTATAGTGACTGGAAAAAAAAAATTTCAAAAATCTCTTCGCTAATATTTTTTATGAATTTTTGAATGGGATCATCCCTCAGAAAAATTTTGTATGAAAAGAAGGAAAAAGTGGCTAAAATAGTCATTTTTAACAATTTTCAAAATATCATAAAAAATATTAGCAAAGGAAATTTTGAATTTTTTTTTTTTTGCAGTCACTATTAGAATTGTTTGAAGAAATTTTTACATCAAAACATTTTTTTTTTGGACCGAGGAAAAAAGACAAAAATAGTAGACTTTCACAAAAATTCTAAATTTTCAATGGGTACTTAATGGGTTAAGTTAAATTTTGTATATCATTCAAACGGAATTTAAATGACCTTTCCATTGATGCCAAAATTTACATGAAGTAAGTTCAAATTATGAGTAAAATTAACTTTACTTTTGTCTAAATACTTTATGCCCACCAGTGTATAATGGGATTACAAAATTAAGTTATAATTACCGCCGAATTACTAAACTCTTCCTCATTAACCAAAACTATTTGAATGTACTGTTTTATAGGAAGCCTTAAGCTTTTGGAGCAAGTCTCTAATTTTCCCTAACCAACATGGTTTCCGAAAGGTAGCTCAACTACTATAAATTTTGTTGAATTTCGTACATATCCTTTGCCCTTTCAGCCCTAGAGAGTGTCAATGAAGTCGACGTCCTTGCATCTTACTTTAGTAAGGCCTTGAGATATCATCAATAGAATGGAAGATATCATCAATTAATGCTCTCCAAAAGATTTACGTTTGGCTTTAAATCCTTATTGATAAAATGCATTTCTTACCTTGAAAAGCGATTTGATAGTGTTCGCTTCAGGTCCGAACTATCGTCCTCTTTCTAATCAACATCTGGTGTCCCACAAAGCTGCCATTTAGGTCCTCTTCTCTTCATTCTAAACATAAATGATCTTGAGAAAGTTTAGACATAAACACTCCTCCCTCGCTCTAAACGCGGAAGCTACTAAATTCTTTAAAATCAGCTCTTCACTTCAAGACTCCAACAATACCTTGATCGTTTTTAGACCTGATGCCTTACAAATTGCTCAGAGCTCAATATCACCAAATGCCAATCCATTATACCTAATCGCACAAGAGCAACAGCCAACAAGTTGTTCGACTTTACCTTCTCCAAGGTCAAGTAATCTTTTTCATTCAATTTCTTCGTAACTTTTTGCATATTTTAAAGCCAACTCATCACTCGACTTTGTTAAATGTTCTCCAACCGTTACTTGATCAGATCCCTCTATAGCACCTGTATGTTTGCCCCCTTCTTGAGTATACACTAGTCAAGCGTGGCCCGCCTTTCATCAAGTTCATGTAAGCTCAGAAACGAGAGCGTCCAACGTCGCTTTTATCGAATTGATCTTCGAGGTCTGAACTATGACGATCCCTTTACCTTGCCTCCATACACAGACCTCCTCAATCTTAGCGCAGTCTTCGAATCTATTTCTATCCCCATTCCCGATATATTAATTTCATCAGGAGGATCGTTTTACTCTTATTTCGAATACTGCCTTTGCTGTAGCAGAAGCACTCCTTACCAGATTAGATAGCCCGCTACTGCCAGTCCGTGTTTATCTTTCTATTAAATCTCTGTGTTCCGCTGTGACATCGAGAAAACCACTGCCTCAGCACTTCTGAAGAATTTGCTTCTTATAAGATCGGCTGGTTGTAATGGCATAGAGAAAGATATCCGTTACTGTACTTTAGCTACTATCGCAAAAAGTTCGGTGAGCCTATTATGGTGCCTACTGGGAATGTTTGGACCTCCAAGATACATCACATTTTCCCAGTCTGTCCTGCACCGAAAATCCTTTGCGGAAAGTGTTCTTTCAGTTTTTGACAATTAGGTTGCATAAGTTGACACTGATTTGCTTAGGTTTTCATAATTAACGTTTTCAGAGCTCACATTTTCTTGTCGGCATATAGCTATTCCCAGTTCCCATTCAAATCGTCGAGTCTGATAATGAATCAGGCAATTTTCAGCTACATTTTTTGCTGATTCATCAGTTCAAACTCAAATTGAGTAACCAAATTGTCTGTCATTCGTAAGAACTAGCCCGATATTGCAGTGTAAATGACCTTCAGAGCTATTTCGTTAATTGACCTACCACCATTCCGATTTTTGTGGTAGGTACCGTTTTTTTACTCAATTTTTACCAGGAACCGCAAATTTTAACCCGCAGAGCAAACGCGTGCCATAAAACGATTTAAACACAAAACTCGAATCAGTCCCCTTTTGCGTAAGATTTTGTAACAAAATTTTCGTAGAATTTACAGCAATAAACCGAAAAAAAAGGAAAATAACTGTTTAAAAAAATCGTTCTAAAAAATTCCTAAAAAAGGACAATCGCGTGTGGGATGAAAAACAAAAAATAGGTACAAAAGTGGAAATTTTTTTAGTGCACCTAGTTTTGGGATCTAGTTTTTTAAAAATTATATTTCAAAGATGAACACACGACTACCTACCTACTTCGTGGCCGTGCTCTTTTTATTGCATAATCCTTGACAAAAATTTCGCAAAAAAACACAGAAAGGAGTGCCATAAAGAGGTTTATGTTTTGTGAGCCGTTTTTTCCCATTTTTTTTTTTCGAAGCATCCACGGTACCGGTCGCATTTTAACCGAAATTAGTGTTGCTTTTTTATGGACCTATTTTTTTGTGATACAGTATTACGAGAAGACGACCAAATTGGGTTTCCTGGAATATTTTCGGGCAAATTGCTCAAATCAATTTTGCACTAACAAAAAATTATGTTCAACCAAAGCAACAAACGTCCAAAAGCGAAGAAGAGAAACCATTTAACAGTTGAAAAAAAAAATCAACTCCGAGGATAATACAAGTCCCCCCCAAAGAAACCTTAAAACCGGAAGAACGGAGAACGAGAAACAAATTCAAAAACAACAAAAAATTCGCGAGGGGATGTTTTCTTAAAAAAAAGACACGCACACACAGAAGCAACTCTCTACAATGGCGCGCGTTCATGCGAAAATTACAACATCAAAACATTTTGTAAACAGTAGCAGCAGGATCAGGGAGCAGTACGGAATCGGGGGAGGACAATACAATTCAAATATACAATCAGTTCGTGCCGAGGAAGGGAAGCGCTTGGAAAAACAACTAAAATAGGAAGACAAACAAACGAAAAACCCTTTTTTTTCTGTGCTCAGGTCCTTGATTAAAAAATATTTTAAAGCTGGGTATGGCTTGACTTCACCCGCAGCTCCACCGGTGTGCATTCGTGTGCACAACGCTCTTTTCGCCTAACACTCGCTCTGTTGCTGCGTGTGTCCTTCGCACTTGGCACTATACTCCTTCACGTAGAAATGCGAATACCTATGCGAAATGGGTTTTAATGAATTTCCCGCCATCATGAGCATGACCATGACGAGCACGGTATGGTGCATTCGCATTCGTGGTACGGCTTTGGCACTTCCTTGTCTTCTCTATATAAAAAGGAGTGGATACGTGAAAATGAGTAAGTTCGTGTGCAATCCTTTTTATGTAGCCTGCGCGTCTTTTGATTGCTCCTTTGGTTTTGCTTATATGCGGATGTTGTTGTTATTATTTAAATTTTGGCAGTCTATATGCAGACTGGGTTGAGGTTTCAAGTGTAATTCATTATGGTATAGGGAGGCAGGTAAATATTGTCAAAATGGTCAAAATGAGAGACGAGAGGTCCTTTAGAGTAAAGTGTTATTAGGTTATTATTAGTTGTGGCGGTGTCTAAGGATTTTTAAAGGTGCCGCCTGGCATATGCAGAAAAGAACGAGGGCTGTCAAAATCGAACAATGCTGCATACCAAATCCAGAGTTCATGGGAAAGCTCTACGAAAAAATCAAGGGAGGAATATCGACAGAGGTTCCGGCCGTACTCAAAACCACAGAACTATTTAAGATGGGATCAATAGCCAACAAGAATACGTTGATAGTATCAGGATGCGCTAAGAGGGCTCTAGAGGAGTTATCAAATTTGAACTAGTCAACATTGTTTTGGATACAGTACTCGGACACTGATGGTGTAACGAAAGGGTCGACGATCTGAGCCAAAAAAGAGCAGAGCTCCCACTAAATCAAATGATGGCTACCACATGCTACCAGAGGGCAAAACGGATCTTCTAAGAATAAAATATCAGGCAGAAACCGTTAAAGATGAGCATAAGGATACGGTAGTAGATTCACAGTCTGGTGTTATGGAAATTTGTAAAGACCCCTTTACAGACTTTTAAACGGCTGTTCCATCCAAACATCCGCTGTAAGGCAGAACTTTCTGTTTAACATGCCCTATGAAAGTTATAGAGGATGGCCTATCAGCGGAATCTTTTAAGGCAACGGAGATAGCTTGATATTTCGGTTTACACGGATGGTTCCAAAACTTACAGGGTCAGGTATGTACTCAAGGGATATAGACCTACACTACACGTGCTATTAAGACTTCCGGACAAATGCAGTGTGTTCCAGGCAGAGGTTCTGACCGAGGATCTACTTGAAATGGGATCAATATCCAACAAGAATATCGCTATCTATACATTGATAGTCAGGCTGCGCTAAAGGCGCTAGAGTCCTTCATCATCAAATCTGAACTAGTCAAGAGCTGCCGCACAATGCTCAGAGCATTATGCGCGCAAAACCAAGTCAAAATTTGTTGGATACCCGGACACTGTAATATTAAGGGTAACGAAAGAAAGAACGACGATTGAACGACGATTGAAACTATTGAGGGCATAAGACCACCAATAGCCATGGCAATAGAGTTATTCTCGAGAAAATTAAAAATAGGGCAGATCAAAGATGGTCGGATATAATAGGGCACAGCGTCTCAAAGGCTCTGTGGCGTAAGCTAGATCGGAAAAAATCTGTAGAATTATTCAATCTCAGCAGATAAAAGCTACGAATAGCAATAGGGATTCTCTCCGGGCACTGTCTTCTAAGGAAGCACGATATGAGATTAGGTTTAATAGATACGGACACATGCAGGTATTGCGAAGACTTACATGTCACAGAGGATATTACTCATCTCCTCTGTGAATGTCAAGCCATTGCTCGGTACAGGAGGAGACACCTTGGAAGGTAGGTACTTTCTTCGAGAATTTGGAGGATGTTGGCCTCACTAACAAAATTGAAACAATTTTTAGTTTTTGTATGGAAATTAATTGCTTGGGCGAATTGATTTAGGTTTTTGACCGTGCCTAGTCCACTGTGATAAACTCACACCCCATTTAACCTAACCTAACCTAACCTATACCGTGTGGAGGCATTAAACTTCTCGCTAATATCCTCAACGGCCAATATTTAGTGCAGCTTAATTTCAGAAAAGTAAACTATCTACCAAATCTTATAGAGAAAACCCCAGAATTCAAGGTTGTTACACACCATCTTGCGTTATAGGCTTTTAAATAGGCTATGTAGCGTATGTAGGGACTGCCAACTTACGACATTTCTGGGAAACTTGTTCGTCTCTGCATGATGACGATGGAGAAATCTCTCTGTCAAAGTGGGCAAGAATACCACTGAAGCCGATCCCTTTGATAGCAGTGAGCTATGGGAATATATGGGGCATGATGATGCTCAATAATATGTATGTAGATAAATCTTTTAACATAGTCCCTAGAGTACGACAGTCATAAGTCCACGCCAGAGGTAACACTTTTTTAAAGTCCGGTCAACAGCCTGCATAGGTAGGTATATGCTGATGCGTTATTGACATTATTGGGAGAAAGCAGCGAGCTGACACTGGCGCGTTTGCAAGACAAAACGAACTATAGAAGCTGTATTCCATTAAGGATTCTCAACATATGTGCATTGTGCAACTCAGGCAAAACGTCACGTTAGACAGAACGATTTTGTCTACCCAGGTTTCACTATACCAAGTCGTAAAATGAAATCGGCACAGATTTATAACACAGAATCACTTGACAATCATTGTTTCTTCAGAAGGCGTCTGAGAAGTGACTATACCTCTCTTATAGAAAGGAAGGTTAACAAGAATCGTTTATTCTTGTCGAAAGTAGATAAAAGCCTTTTGGGGCGTTTGGATGAAAGTCCACCATCAGATGGCAAGTACAAAATAAAGAAATTACAAGTAGTCACAGTAAAAACAGCAAATATTTAGGTAATGTGCGATCGCAGCAATCACTGGTCGGATAAGTTCGCCTAGAACTCTCATTAGTTGGTATTAATATAATTATCTGTCTTATTCTTCTGGACTCTTTCCGAGTAAGTGGAAAACTACTCCAGTAGTGCGTCCCTGAAAAAGGTGATTCTTCTTCTCCCACCAATTACCGACCCATAGCACTTGCGTCCGTTCTTTTCTAAGGTCATAGAACGCTGATAAATCGTCAGCTTATGAAATATCTTGAATCACGGAAACTTCTCAATGAACGGCAGTACAAAGAAACTACCTTTCTGGCCGTTCAATTCAGGTTGTTTTTAATGGTTTCAAGTCTGAAACTCACCATATAAATGCTGGTGTTCCCCAAGCCTCTGCTCTGTCTCCGACTCTCTTTATCATTTATAAATGATTTCTTGTCTGCAACTTTTAATCTAATTTTATCCTTCGCTGATGACAGCACACCATACTTGTAAATACTTCTCTCGGGAAAGGCGAACCTATAACGCTTCAACAGCGCCCCGAGATGCTTGCAGATGTACGTTAGTTCTGCACTTAAATTGCTACAAATTGTGTACTTCTGGAAATATATCCCCAGGAAGCGAGTTCCAGAGTTTGCTTGTCCTGTAACAGAAGGAGTTTTGGAAAATTGATGTCCCCGCGGTTGTCACGTGTTCTGGCATTAGTTGCCTGTCTTGTGGGGCGCCCAAAAGTTGCATTTCGATGGATAATGTCTAACATCTACCATGGAAGTACCTATAGAACAAGCATAGGTCAGCGACTTGTCTTCTGTGCACCAACGGTTGTAGATTCGATGTGAGTCTAGGGTCTCCAATAAGTCGAACTGCTCGCCTCTGTATGCTCTCATGTAGGTTAAGTGAATATTTTGGGGCCGAGATTCATATATGGGAACAATATTCCAGGCCTGGTCTAACCTGTACTTTGTAGAGAAGGAGAAGTTGGTTGGGGTTAAAGTACCTACTTTCCTCTAAATAGGTAGCTCAACTTAGCGGACGCCGATCTTGCGATATAGGAAATGTATGTATTGGTATAGCGTTTCCCATCCAAGGTAGCCCTTCAGAACGTCCAGAACTTCATTCATTTCCATCGAAGATACACCAAAGTGCCTCACACGAAACTCCTTTAGGATGGGGCATCTAGCAATAAAATGTTATAAATCCTCCCTGTCCTTGAGGTTGCAAAGGTCGCAGAAAATTGGCAGGCAAGGTCGATGTGGAATGTAGTTTAGCTTGACTAGTTCTCTTCTTACTTTAAATAGTATATACTCATCTTGTTAATAGGAAAGCGGTTTTGGAAGTACGTAACTATCCATAAGATCATGCTTTAGTCGTTTGTATATATCGCTCTATGTTGTGAGGATTGGGCTTCTGTTTTATATTCTTCGTAAGTGCAGTGGCTGGCTTTCTCTAATATTAAGTTAAACAGATACCAGTAAAATTTATATCGGCTGAGATACGCCAGACCCCAGCTCCTCCCACTTTTTGACAAGGTTTCCTCTTCTAGATAAAATTCTCTTCAAGGCTAGCTTTGGGAGCCTTCTTTCATCCATCTCCAGCACTTTTATGGTATAAGTACTCAAAGTGCGGAGCTTCAGTGTCAGTGTTTCTAAGAACAATGGTGGTACTGTTGTTTCTAAGTGTATCATATAATTGGGGGTGCAAGCTGGTAACCGGAAAATTCGCTTCAAGGAATACCACTGGAATCTTTCCACTAAGATAGTAAGTACAAAATAAAGAAATAAATAGATGGCACAACTACAGGTCCGTATAAAATAGGTACTCTAGGCCTAGCTTCTCACAACCATTCGTTTCTGTCAGTTTTTATTTTTTGGAGGGGACCTACAATGCAATGCCGAGTCCGAATGACTGAATTGAGAACAAGAAGCTTTTTCATGGCATTTATACTCTCGGATGTTTGTGGCGCAGTGCGGACACAACCCAGTACCTATACCTACCTAGCTACATCAGATGGTAAGTAGCTTCTGTAAAATATTGAAATAGTCATTGATGTTCACAATTTTTCCAGATATACACAAAGCTAAGCGTGTTCACCGCATTGGTAGCAAGCAGCTTCGAGTCGCACATTCCCTTAAACCTGTAAATGCATCGAGTATCGGCGCAAAAATATCTTTACATCTTCCTGCTCTGAACATCCCACGTACTCTCCCCTCTATCCCTTTCAATAAGATCAACAATCCAGTGTGCTCCCACAGTGCATCCCATAAAATTATCAAATAGAACAGCGCCAAAGATCAAAACGAACGCAGAACATCACACAAGCGTTCATCTTGTGTGTGCCCCCTTAAACAAACATTGTTACATCGTTAAAGATTATTTGCAAAATTTTTATAGGCTACATTTTGAAAGGCAGCCGCGTTTGTCGGTTTCACATGAGGCGCCCAAAGTACACACACACATGGATAGATATTTTTGCGCGCTATAATTATATACGAATGAACAAAAATGCAGTTGTATCCAATGATTTTTGAATTTTCTCACTCCACAGATACACTACTGCAGGTATAGTATCTATCCCCCATAATCACCGCAGTTGTCATCATATTTTGTGAACAAAATCCAACCGACAACAGGATGACACAAACACTAGCACATTCGGAATGAGAAATCAAAAAACAAAATTCTATGTAATCACTAATAACGCCATCTATTCATTTCAAAACGCCCGGCCTGGCGTGGGTATTAATTAAAATGTCAACAAAATGTGTTGTCGCATAGATTGATGCCTCCTGCACTGTGTCAGCCCATGTGAATGTGGGCGAGGTGGTGCGGCGGCCGGCGGTGTATAGACGCATCGGGCTAGTTTGGTTTAATGAGAATCGCCACCAGAGTTGTAGTGGGGCGGACCAAGCGCTGCTCTAATCGGATTTCGTTAGCGCTGCGATGGTGACGATAATGATTATGATGATGCTGGCTGGCCCTGGCTTAGTGCATCCACCCGACGATATACCCGCTTGTCATTGGTGACAGTCGTTATTTTTTGTTGCAAGCTCTGTCATAGTTTTCTGTGCAATTATTGTTTTCTATTTTGTGTGAAATATGAGGGCTGTCATATGCCCTCGATGTAGCCTCGTGCCGATGCCAGTGGCAAACTCCCACCCAGCAGGGAACAAATTGTCCAAATGTGAGTGTGTGCAGTTCTCTAACTTGAGGTTGAGAGAGATTTGAAATTTTCGCTGGGAGATAGGAAGAAAACGATACATCTTCGACAGGATGTTCGCCAATATACTGTAGCTAAGGATACACGTCTCTATGCAGGAGTATTTTATTTTCCCCTTTTCCAGCAGTATATCGACTACAGTTTGCGACTTTCTCAATGTGGCATTGAAAAGTAATCCTCAATCCTCAGAGAGGGGGGTAGGCTGGAGGAGCGCTCGAAGAAAACGGATTAGTGATGTCACACGTGGCGATAATGATGTTTGGGATATTTTTTTCGCAAACGGATACGTAAAAGCGAAGGCGTGATGCCATTATTTTGATATATGGACGAGAAGTGACGGAGTTCGAGGATACGGTTTTTGAAGGAGGAAAGAAAAGGCGCGGATGCTGTATATTGTTTTTCTCAACTGGAGGTATCTAACTCGGGCACATGACGCAGATTAACAAAACACTGTTTCGATTGAGGATGGAACTGGTGAAACAAAACGTTTTGACAGACAGAAGACAGAAGTGACAGTAGGTTACTATTTTTTCCAGAAGACAGAAAAGACAGAAGACAGAAGACAGAGACGTCAGAAAAGACAGAAGACAGAAGACAGAAGACAGAAGACAGAAGACAGAAGACTGAAGACTGAAGACTGAAGACTGAAGACTGAAGACTGAAGACAGACGGCAGAAGGCAGAAGGCAGAAGACAGAAAAGACAGAAAAGACAGAAAAGACAGAAGACAGAAGACAGAAGACAGAAGACAGAAGACAGAAGACAGAAGACAGAAGACAGAAGACAGAAGACAGAAGACAGAAGACAGAAGACAGAAGACAGAAGACAGAAGACAGAAGACAGAAGACAGAAGACAGAAGACAGAAGACAGAAGACAGAAGACAGAAGACAGAAGACAGAAGACAGAAGACAGAAGACAGAAGACAGAAGACAGAAGACAGAAGACAGAAGACAGAAGACAGAAGACAGAAGACAGAAGACAGAAGACAGAAGACAGAAGACAGAAGACAGAAGACAGAAGACAGAAGACAGAAGACAGAAGACAGAAGACAGAAGACTGAAGACTGAAGACTGAAGACTGAAGACTGAAGACTGAAGACTGAAGACTGAAGACTGAAGACTGAAGACTGAAGACTGAAGACAGAAAAGACAGAAGACAGAAAAGACAGAAAAGACAGAAGACAGTAGTGTGAATATATGTAGGTAGCTTCTTCAGCTATGGCTGGCCAGTCCCAATTAATTAAATCTGTTTTTTTACTATTATTACTATATTCTTCACAAGGTTGATGTTGCAAAAAACCCTCAAGCCGCGTTCCGTTGTTACTGCGGCCTCTACAATTTGATTAAGTACGCGATTTCCAATCCTAAGCACTGCAAATACTTTTTAAAAATACGTATTTACGACGGTAAACCTGGCATTGTGCTAAAAATACAAAACTGCTTAATAGACTTCATAGAAGTCGAACGCACCATTTATCGAATAAAATTAATGACATCTGTGAGATTGAAAACCTCAATTAACACCAGAAAATCAAAATATTTCCTTCAAAACCCTCTCCCTCCCAAGAGAGGAAAACCCCTCTCGGTGGACGCACAATTTCCAAGAACCCTCACTCACGCATTCAGAATTCAGATCCATTGTTTCGCATACACATTCCAATGAAACTGTCGATTTGCGAATCCGTTCTAATGATGCCATTAGTTGGAATAATGATTCCAAGTTTGTTGTGAGGTCCTCCGCAAACTCTCGACATTTCATTCACCAAACTCGGAGAGTGACAATGCGAAAGCGGGAACAAAACTCATAACCGGTAACAGGGGTGCGGATGCAACCATAGCAAAACCTGAATAATAATAGTTTCCTTTTTTTTTTTTGCTTGTTTCGATAATTGTTCCAAATGCACAAGGAACCCCTCAATTGTTGTGCCGTGCAATTCAATTAACAAGGATACGACAGGGTGTTGATGAATTGATTTCTCTATATGTATGTGCGTGTTTGCTATTTGATGGGTTATCGCCTTATCCTGTTTTCAGGGCAACCAAATGGCATCAAGGATATCGGAAATTTTTCGCACATCATATGCCCAGTTGACCTATACCACCGCCAGTCACAGTAGGGCTTAATGTCCTTCACCCGGTTTACGGAGTAGTGTGCGATGAAAATGTCAAATATTTTCTATTCCCTTCGATTGGGATGTGAATGAACGCAAGGATAACCTCGAGAAGCCAAGCAGAAGCGACAATCTGTCGAGATGCACTCGTAAAATTATGTTGTCAAAGCCGGGGGTCGAGCATATCCTGGCGGGATATCATTTCTTTTTTCTCCAATACGCAATGTACCTATGTGTGTGTGTGCCAGATGCAATACACAAATTCGCACTCGATTGATATCCTGGAGGGATGTTTCATTCAATATTTACTTTTTTCATAATAGCTCGAGCAATATCCTTTTTTTTTAATTTCTACATTTCTATGAGACTATTTTTTTTTTTCCTTGGTTGCTCTGAGATTACGTGTTTTGTGCTGCACCCCGTTGCGGACTGTGGCGTACTCAGGACTGTGGCGTATGCGCCATTTCAAGCGCACGCTGTGTTTTAGAAAATGCATCGGTTTTGTTTATGCCCAGAGACGAATTGTGTTCGATTTGAATAACGCACTTGAGTGTGAGTTGTTGTGACACTAAACGTGAAACGATTTGCCATTCACCTTTCGAGTGCCAAAGGACTCCAATTTGTTGTCATGTGGATAAAGGGATAAAGGAGAAATTAAGACTCTAACATGGTATACTCAACGGTGGACTTTGAGTTATTCAGAATGAGAATCGCTTCAAGGTGGCAGTGGTAGTGGTAGACCACCTTGACGATTTGCTAGGGATTTCATTGTAAGCACACGCTGAGCAATTTACAAATATTGAGATATCAGTGCTGGAATTGAGATGTGAGGCTGACCTATCTTCGAGGTGAATGCATAATCGAAAGCCCTTGACTGTGAGTGAAAAAATCGCAAGACAGCTATATTGTTTGACTTCTCCGAATGCATGATTGTGCGGACAGGAAATTGCTTACATGCGAACAACTAGTTTCTTGAGGACTAAAATGTGTTTTCTCCAGAGGAGAACAAACCATCCTATAAAAAACTCTACCGAGAACTTAGATGCGAGGTAATCTAGGCAGGCATCCTGTACATTCAAATATGTATAGGGCCTTAGAGATTCTCAACTGTGGCTGGTGTAATTTTAGGACAGTGGAAGATGCCATCCAACACAAGACAATAGGTAGTGTGGCTGTCGACTAATTGGAGTACAATGACAACATTATTCAAGGAGGACTGCAACTTGGAAGTTGGAAGGAACAAACATTTCTTGGAGACTTTAGTTTGTAAGAATAGGCTCTAAACAAGGGAATCTTTTTGAAACAGTTCTTATAATAGATACTGCGTTAAGGACACTACTTTCAACAAATCAAACTGCGGAGTTACAGATATTTGAGCTACCAAATATCTAACTGACTAACTGCTTTTGAACGCCATGTAAGACAAGGTCTTCCTCTACTGGCGTTATGCCCCTGAGAAGATTCTTCGAGACGCTCGGTCGCTAGGTCTATTCGCTCTACATGCCATCTTCATCGACTGATACATTGACACATTCCTAACTGTATGGGCGATGTTGCCTTGCGATTAGTAGAGTTTGCTCTTTTCGTTTGATTTGCGATGTGATGTCATTTTTAGCATTTATAGTGGAGCCGAGGTAAATGAAGTCTCTTACTACAGTCGGACTCCTCTAATAACGAAGCCGTTGGGACCTGCAATACCCTTCGCTATAGGAGTCTTCGCTATAGGGGAGCTAAAAAATGAAGCGATAATCACACCTTGAAGGGCAAGTGTAAAATCAATTGAAAAAAATGCTCTCTGCCCGCACGTTCTTCCACAAACAGTTAATTCCCATTACTATCTGGAATTTCTTAAAGAACGATTGCCGGAGGCCCGGAGCTCCTTGAAGATGTTCTTCTTGTTCAGGGAGAAAGGCGATGTTCTTTCAACAAAATGGAGCACTTCGTAACAGTAGCAGCGGGGTAACTCCATTCCTTAACCATACTTTTTAACGGTGGACTGGTTGATTTGGCCCCAACCCTTAGCCACCCAGATCTCTTTACCCATGGAATTTTTCTTCTGGGGTGCTATGTAAGAAAAACTTTATTTTAGAGAAATGGCGTTAGGCAATAACGCCCAAGGAAATAGCGCCCAAATAGATTTGGAAATAACGCCCAAAAAAAATGCATAGCACCCACAAATAAACAACAAGATGAAAATAAGGCCCAAAACTAGAGAAATATCGAGTCTTTGATGACCATTTTTGTCTTGTAAAAAATTACTTTTACTGAAAGTTCTGTTGATCGTACGTAAAAAAGTTGCTTAACATAATTTTTAGTAAATTTCTAAATGATACAAATTTATTAAGTAAAAAACAACATTTTTAGGAAAAAAATGAAACAAAAAATTTTCATAATTTTGAGTTTAAGAAGTCATAACTTTTTTCTAGCTGCACAAATGTGCTTTATTGTTATAGCTTTTTAAGTGGTAACATCTCCGAATTAGAGGTCACCAACTTTGAAGGGCTATAACGGCAAATATGGTGAGAATAGACCCACCCACCCCCCTTGCCCTACAATTTTTTGTTCGGCGAAACTTCAGAATCTTCCCTTAAAGGATTATACCGCTTAACTGGGACACCATGTATATTAAAAACTGGAAAAATCGCAGTGTCTTCCAAAAAACTTCGTTACAGAGAAAGTGTTCGCTCTTATAGAGGAGTTCGTTATAGAGGAGTCTGACTGCAGTTCAAAGCTATAGCTGCCTATTATAATGGTACGTACGATTCGTCAATATTGTGTGTCCCTTCTTGTTGACAGCATATCTTGGATTTTGCCATTCACGACTTAACTCATTTTTCCACTTCTCTTCCAATATTTTCAAACTCGTCGGTGACAGTTCGCTGAGTTCTGACAATGATGCGTCAATGTCATCCGGGTATGCAAGTAGTAATTGTGCAAAACTTGTGAAAAAAGTTGTGCCCCTCGTGGTAGCTTGTGAGTTTGACACTATTTTCTCAAGTATGTTGTTGAAGAAGTTTCCTGACAGCGCATAAGTTTGTCTGAATCCATTTTTATCCATTGACATTCTGCACATATGCTGACGAAATTGGTATAGGTAGTGATGCCAAAACTATACATGGCTCTATATAACTCATCTCTATAAATGCTGTCCTATACGGCCTTGAAATTGATAAACAGATGGTGGGTATAAATCTGGACTGTATACTGATAGGGGCTAATAAGTTCGTTGACAAAATGTTTCATGCGGCCTCACACAAACACAACGAACAGAATATTTTATGAGTATGATTTTAAGGAGACTAATGCCTCTATGTCGTGGTTGACGCAGTTAATTTTTCAGCCTGCAAGTTCCAAACATATCACATGCCGATCCGTGTACTTTAGCGTTTTTTCCAATGTCAACAGTGACAATTGCCGTTTTATATGATTGGGTAGTGGGGTGACCGCGTACAGTCTCTAACATAAAACCAGACACTAAGATGTCCTACGTATGCTGCATTTGTATCGGTCAACGGCAACTGTCATATCCACGAAATATGTTACTGACAACGAAATATTTGGCCCAATAACCAAAGCTAAAAACCAGACTGTCATCCTTCTGAGGACGTTATGGTGGACTTTTGAGGTTCATTCAGTCAGTTAATTCTGACAGAGCTTATAAGTTTAGTAAGTTGATTACGTATAGACACGACCAAAGGAATCGCTTATGCAGATGATGTTGCTGTAGCTGTCTCAGGAAAGCACTTAAATACTCTAAAAGAGCTCCTACAAAATGCTTTAAACAAGCATTTTCCAACGCACAGCTTGCAGCCCTAATTTGGTCTAAGTTGGATTTGAAACGCTCTAAGAAATTGATTTCTCTCAACAGATTGCATATCGGCACCACAATAGGTGTCATTACTGGACCCTGCCTGATAGGAAAGCATGCCATAAGGCTAGGCCTTTTCGCAAACGACTTTTGCGGAAGCTGTATGGATGAGGAAGCGGAGTAAACTATTCCTCACCTTCTTTGTTCCTGATGCCCAGTTCTCTTCCGTAATAGGAAGCTTCACTTGGGTGTCTTCCATTACAACGACTTGGGTGATCTGACAAAAACAGACATCAGAAACCTCTTACGCATTATAAAGAGCTCAAAATGATCCAACTAGTAGGGATCCTTTTTCGTGGTATCACAATGGTATCACAATATGCTGGTCTAAGTGTGCTAGCGTTTCCCAGCTGGCAGCCACTTTGAACCAACCATAGCCACGACCAGTCCCGGTTTAAATGGGAACTTCAAAAAGGTATTTACATTTGGTTTAGAACAAACTGTTATTTAAAATTTATAAATAACCGGCGCGAGTTATGTCCCAGATTAATTATAAGTTAGGTCCCAATTGAATAATAAATTTTACGTAGTAGTTTATACAATACTTTTATTAAAAAAAATAATTTTGCTTTACAAAAAACTAAGCTTGATTCTGAGACGAGTTGATAAAAAAACAGGTCTAGTTGTAGAGTTGTTTATGTTGGGTGCATAACTCGCGCGGTCTTAATATTGTTGAAGTCCCTTTTCATGTCGATGGTTTGTCATCATTGTCAGTTTGTCAATAACTTGTGATTTTTTTTCAAAGTAGGTATTCATGTTTCTGTTTTCAAAGGACTTATGTAGGTCTGGTTGGGACATCAGTATTGCGAATATGCAGGTCTATCTGTCTGTCGACATAAGAGATGCCAGACTTATAGGCCTTAAGTCATTTGGTATGATTTGAAAGGCTTTTCCGAACTTTTGCACAAGCAGCACCTCCGTATATAAGAAGTTAATTTTCACAACTCCTTGTAGCGAAAGTCTGTCCATGCAAATTTGACTAAGTAAGTATACCTACCAGACACAAGTGTGTTGAAAAATGACTCACATTTGACAGTTTTTTCTCCTAAAAAGTATAAACACCTCTTACTAAGTAATCGGAACCCACAAAACTGACCACTGAAGCGTTCATTTCATTTATATCATTCCTTGGAACCCCTTTTCGAGTAATCAATAAAAAAAAAAACAAACGAAACAGGATCAAAGGATAATTACATGAATAGTACATCATCGGAATGGTGGCGTTTAAATTACCATTTCCGGGTGGTTAATTGTGAAGCACCAATGGAAATTATACCTCATTAAAAGCCGCTCTTAAGGAGTCGTACACGTCAAACCCAAAACAAAGTAAAAAAAAAAACGTCCTAATCAACCATATGGCCAGCCACTTACCTACCGAACAAAAAACCTACCAAATCGACCGATAGGGTGAGAAATTAACATGCGTCTCCCTATCAGCTCGTCAGTTCACAACAATTTTCCGCTCTTTGACGCTCATCGCAACGGACCCCAAATCGAAGTGCACTGTGCACCCATTATTCCTTTTTTACCTGTAAAAAAAAACTGACGCGTTTCCAATTTATTCAGAGAGACGGGTCGTCGTATTTTTAATACTTTCCGCATGGACAACCAAAATCCTGGTGTACCTTATCCAACGCATACATATGTGTGCTACCCATCAATCTGTATACCGAGGTCCGATATCCTGGAAAATCAGATACAACTGCGGCCATTATTGTTTGTTTTTCCTTCCGATTCAGTTTGACTGTCAAAGAGGAATTATGACGCAGGGGATTTGCTGAAAGGTCGCCCTGTGTCCTGATGAAATATATCAATTTAACAAGGACCAAAGGAGATAATCACAGATTTGCACTTAAGTCGAACGAATATACCCACCCGGGCGTAGGGACTCACCTTGTTGTAGCGCCAAATAATCCCATTCCCCGTGTGAATTCTGCTACTGTTCGACTCAAAACAAAAGGACGACGGACGGGAAAAGAAGGAAAAAAAAAAATATTCAGTGATCCTTATCGCAGAGAAGGCACGCATTTCATAATTCATGTGATGTGTCTTCCTTCCTGGTCGTGTTGGTTTCCCTTGATTTTTATTTTTGTCTTTTGCATAATAGCACTCTTACCTGATGCATTACAATGCCGGTGAGGAGGAAGAAGATACGCGCAGCATCCTTATCTGAATGATATATATTTTTAAAATTCTGCTCGTTATCCCCGCCGAGGATCTGTATAGTAGTAATTTTATACCGTTGATGTGACGCGCGAGACACATCCCCGTAATGATGAGGGGCCGGGAGAATATTCCTACATCAGTGCTCGTAATGGAAAATTGAAGTCCTCCTTGTTATGGTCCTTGTTTTGAAGAGGGATCGCTTTGGCTTCTCTTGTTTTGGGTCATTTGCGTTTCTTTGTCGGTTGTGTGTATTGTTGTTTCTATTTTTTTTGGTTGTTGTTCTCTATCACATGTTGACAGTTTGTATCATTTTCGAGGATGACATCCTTGTTTGTTGCATACGAGGACATTGTGTTTAGTTGTGTACCTATTACTATACCTCTCCAATTTGATTTAGGGAAATGATTTGAAATTTTATTCTTTTCGCTTGGCGGTAATTTATTCACCGTGATTTGGGTATAAATGGTGAAAGTGAAATTTTCCCTCAGGAGTCGGTGAATAGAGTTTTTGACTGCACATATTTAGATGTATAGTATTCAGCGGAATGTTTTGCGTGGATGGGAATGATTAACATTTTTGTTCTCAATTGAAGAGGATAGGTAGCTATAGAGCCATGAAGGGAAAATCAGTTTGGTAAGGATTTAATGGTTTGGAATTATTACAATCTCGGGGGGAAGTATATTTTTCAATTTTTATAAACCTCTGATTCTAGCGGAGGGTTGATGAAGCCTCGCATGTATGTGGATTGTGGATAGATGATTTATGTGAATTATTATTATGAGGCACAGTGACAGTGACATCTAAATTAGGAAGTTGGTATAGTAGTAGGTAACCAAGTGGGAATGGAAAATGGACGTCTTTTATTTCGGTTGAAAATAGAATAGACATTTTTAGAAGTCTCATGGTTGTAAAGGGTGTTTGGTGACCATGTTGCGAGTATGCTAAATTCAGAGCTCAACTGTCGAACGATAAGAAGCTGCGAACCGCCCAGAAGAAGAAATTCGACGTTGGACGCCTTAGCACACCTGGAATAGCCAGAGCCAGAACTCTCCTCTGTGCGCACTCACCTACCACAGACGCCAACAATCAGTGGTGACAGTATCCCGACATGTCATCAAGGAGTTAGCCGAAACCACTGTAGGATACCAGCCACCGCCGAGAAAGAGCTCGTGGTATGATGGTGAATGTGTGTACAGGAAAAAGTGACAGAAGATGCACACAAGAAAACTCTGCAGCGCAAAACAAGGGCAGCGAGAGGAAAGTTTCCAGCCAGGAGAAGAGAGTAAAAGAAGATCCTGCGTAGAAAGAAGAGGGATTACGCAGCTTCCCAACTCAATGATATCGAAGAGTCTTGCAATTGTAACAACATCCGGAGGTTCTATAAAAAAAAAGCCAATCAACTGGCTGCTGCCTTCAAAACCGGGATGCAGGCTCTTCGAGACAGCGAAGGAGACCCAGGCACCGAAGCGCAGGGAATAGTAGATGTGTTTAAGCAGCATGAGGATCATGTATAGAGAGAGTGATAGGCCAAGAAGATAGCTCACGTCCAGTCAATGAAGAACTAGTTCCACCACCTAGTATAGAAGAAGTTGGCCTAGCTATAAAAAAGCTTAAGAACAACAAGGAGGCAGGCTCTGATGGTTTACCAGCGATCAGTTCCATATGCCCCATCTACAAAAAAGGCGATCCTATGTCTTGCAAAAACTATCGAGGCAGATCCCTGCTTAATGTCGCATACAAGATACTGTCCAACATACTGTGAAACACACTAATCGGCACGTACCAGTGTGGCTTCCGGCCCGGCAGATCGACTATATACCAAATTTTCACACTCAGACAAATCCTGGGAAAAACCAACGAATTTCAAGTCGAAACTCACCATTTATTCATCAACTTCAAAGTCGCTTATGAGGGCCTACATCGTCAGGAGCTCTATATACTTATGGCAATGGCCGAACTGGAAATCCGCTTATTAAAAAAGTAAAAAAAAAATAGTGTTGGCTTTCTTAAAAGAGGAAGAGTATGTATGTATGTATGTAATAGAGACATTAGCACAGGCCTCGTCCCTCATTGAAGCTAAGCTCTGGGCCTCCGGGTATCGTAGAATAGCGCCAATGCAAATGGACAAACTAAACCCGTAAATAAGCTGATTGAATAATTAATAGGATGGAGGTCCCATTTATTGTGAATCTTGAAATTACTTCGAGTTCTAAATCTTTTCCATATAGCTTTGATTTTTGATGTTGTTGTTGATTTCCCAATGTCTGAAAATACAAAAAATCTTTTAAAATCGTTAATGATTAAAGAGAAGTTGATTCCTCAAAATGGAAGTTGCTTCTTCGGGTGTATAGTTCACCATATTGAGAATATTGACCCGTTAGATCCACAGTTTTATTTAATGGTCAGACAGCTTCGCTATGAGAGCTCTGCATTTTTATAGAAAGTAAACTTTGGCTCCGCGAGGCACTTTTAAAGCGTCTGTTTGCGAAACTGCTGAGCTTAACATATCCACCTTGCTGAAACTGTAGTCCAGCACAACTCTTGCCAATTGTAGAGCATCCCGATTTATCGGACACCACACTACAGGTGTCAACTATGGTGGATGTGTCGGAGTCGGAAGTGGGCGAATCCTCATCTCGTTTTCTGACACGGTCTTGAAGTTTGGATGGGGTCCACAAGACACCGAGAAGTTGTGGTCGTGTGCTTTGTAACACAAGGGTTGTTGACCATCGAGAGCCCAGTGGCTGCACGATCTGTTTGCCAGAGGTTGATGCGATTACAGATTATTTATTTGATTCGAAATATTGATCCCACAAGTAGGTATCCGGGAAAGAAACATCACCCATGCCGGAGCCCGGTACGGCATAGGAAGGCTGGTTTAAAACCGAAGGTAGCCTGGTATTCGGAGTCCACATATTAGCGACTAAGCACTCTCATAGCCACGCATTAGTAAACACCGATGCTCTTTTGTGTTTTCTTTAGGGTCTGGAAACAGGTCTAAAAAACCAACAATCTGTAAAAAGTTTGATGAATAAATAACAATAACAAAACGTATTTAATCTCGACAGGATAAAATACTTTATAGGTATTTAAAAAAATAGTTTCCCGTCTCCAAAGAAAAATTAAAACATCATTGGTGTTTACTCACTTTTGAGGCTCACTGTATGCTGTTCCACCTTGAATTCGAGATTTGATAATGCCGTTTACTCCCCATAGGCAGTTCTTAGTTAGTTGCTCCTCAACAGCCTGTTTGCCAAGGGATGACCCTTCAGACGACTACCGCCTCCGACAGCATAGCCCATTGATTCATTGCAACATTAAGCCTTCGCACCGGCGGCGCTTATACAATTGCGCACACGTCAAGGTCCCTGCCCCTAGCGAAGGGGCTTTCTTAAAAGAGGAAGAATGTTCCTAAACGGGAAAAGTTTTGGACAACCATTCGGTTGTCAAATGTATACCTAAAATTAGGTGACGAGCCACAGTTCTTTGCACAGCGCTTATAGATCGCACTTCGATGACACATTTTGGTATAAGTTCCTTGAAATATCGGCAGTACTAAATTTGTACAAGCATAACTCATTGACTAATATTCGCTATTGAAAGCAGCGGTTGTAAATTTAATGTTGGTGTTGGATTTCCTATTAGTCGAACTGCTCGGTTCTATGTTGTCAAGTCCCCAGGGATGGCGATGGGCCCAATACGGTGCCCCAGTCTTCTCTGATGAACTCATACCCAACACAACATAGCCTAACCTATGTTGTCAAGTAAGTTAAATGAAGGATTTGGAGCCGAGCTCAAACCCGCAGTCTAATAATGTGTGGCTTCTAGGGAAGGAGAAGTTACTTAGAATTGAAATAAATCTTGGCTCAAAATGGGCAACTCAAACTTAAGAGCTGCGTGCACTTGCACGTGCATTTTCACTGTTCGAAATGATGTTGTGTATACCTATCTTTAAGAATTCTGTCATCAGTGAAGCTTAATATACTACAAGGTGGCGCTCTATCACCCTATCGGAAAATGCTACCATTTTTGCAAATGGCGGCAAAATATTAATTCTACTTTGACATTTGTGAAGTAAACTAGATACACGTCACTAAGACATGAATCGTTATACTCCTCAAGAACGCGGAATAATTGTTTTGATTGTTTTATCCAAATAGTTCGTCGGTGGTGTTAGCGATACCAACTGCGGGCAAACACTACGATGAGATACTGCCAGTTCTGGTCGGCAACGGAGCAGGAGCAACCATTCTGCTGAGAATACACGCAGATGTGGCTGAAGATGTCGTAGAGGACCCCGGAGTACCGACCAGCCGACATGCCGCGAGATTTGGCATCGGCTTTTACAGAGAATTTTAGCGTAAGACTGTAAGATGTTCCCTTATACAAAGTGCGCTGACAGTGCATCAGCTGTTAGCGTTGACTGCCAAGTTCTGCTCTGGCCAGGATCGCCTAATTTAACAGTTCCAGATTTTTTTTTTGGGTTTTTTGAAGGCACGAGCTTATGTGATTATGTCAACCAGCCTCAGACTCTTGAAGCCCTCAAAAAGTATATCCGTCAAAAATTCGAGGTCCTATCGCCGGAAGTTCTGGCAAGAGTGATGGAAAATGCCATAAATTGGGCCCGTATGGTCATGAATTCAGACGGCCAGCGGCCACTTAGCCAATATCATTTTTTTCGCTACGATGTCTGTCAGTCTGTCCGAACCCACTAAGCCAATTTTGTTCATAGGTCTATCTCAAGAACTTATTGACGTAGAAGACTGATGTTTGCACACAACTTCAAGTATAATTTATAACACCTAGTAAAACGACATCAAGTACGGAACCTTTCGGTGTGCGAGTGATGCTCGAACTTGGCCGGTTTTTTCTGCTTAATGATCAAAAATGTAAGACATGAAATCCAAAAGCAAAACCATCGTTCTTCTTTCTTGAACAAAATTACAGCCAAAGAACATCGGGTGACAACTTTTGCCCGACTTGTAAAGGGTGTTTTTTTTTAGAGGTATAGAACTTTAAGTCGGCAACACTATTTTAACTGGCGGCCATTTTGTCAGCTGTCAAGTGATTTATTTCTAGTTTATTTTGACAAAAATTGACTTTATGTTTTGGTGGAATAATTGGTCCGTACTTTTTTAAAAACGATGCTGGCCAGAACGTTACAGTCAATGGTGACCGCTATAGAGCTATGATTACTGACTTTTTCGTTCATCAAATGAACAACCATAATGTGCAGGAGCTGTGGTTTTAACAAGACGGCGCACAGTGGGGCAGAATGCCCTAAAATGTGGCATCAAATCAGCCGTTACAGCTAGGAACCTGCAATTTTTCAGGATAGCTTCTCAGATCAGTACCAACATATTTTTAAACCCGCCCACCCGACACGCCCACTAAAACGCCTACTTTTTTTATTTCTTTATTTTTATTTTTTTTTTAAACAACAAAATATTTACGATTATAAAAATTTAATTATATTAACAATTAGGAACATATATTTCGTATTAATTAACATTAACAAAAACAAGATAAATAATCAAAATACAAATTTATTCTTCTTCGTCTTCATCACTCTCATTTATTACATCAATGCCACTTTGATTTGGTATTGGTGTGTTTGGGGATTTGAGCAAACTAATAGCTTTTTGGGGCAGATGTTGAAGTTTTTTTTTTGGAACTCTTTGCAGACTTGTTAAAACGGGGTCCGATGATAAAAGGAACAAATTAAAAATGTCTGCATTTGTATTTTTCCGGCTATTTTTTCGGGAGTGGTGTTCTCTATAATTTTTGAAATCTTTATTGCGTGCTTCTTGAGCTTCTTCACTTAGCTGCCCTATAGGCAATAAAGCTTTTGAAATAATTTAATTTCCATGAATGAGATACTTGTGGACTGTAGGAGGCATATAGTACCAAGGATACTTAGCAACGTAATATTTTGCAGTTTCATGGGCAAATTCTCGAAATTTTTCGCAATCGACCTCATGACCACAAGCAACCACTGTCATGATAATATGCATTTTTTTAATCAATTCGACATCTACTTTAGTAATATCAGCTGAAATTTCCGCATGTTCGAAAAATCTCCTGGCTGTATTCCCGTCATTAGAATTTCCGAACGAGCAACTGTAAGGTTCAGCAAGCTTTGTAAATTAGTATATACAGACACTTCTGATATACTCATATTTTCAGGCTCCGGATAGCAACTTTTTTTGCACTCTTGAACTACTTTGTATGATGGAAATACTTTGGGAGCTTTAGATCGTATAATTTCGTACTGTAAGCGTGACAGATTTGCCTCAATAATCATTGCTAAAGCTTCTTCCCCAGTCATTGAAGCAAGTTCAATTGAGTCCCTCAAAGCTTTTCTGCATTTTTCAGCATGATTTGGGTTTGTTGTCACGTCATGCATTAACTTTGCAGCATCTAACTGCCCAGAAGCTCTCAAACCCATTTCAGCTGCGTAAGTCAACTGAGCGATAGACGTGGACTTTCTCAAGAGTTCCGTTTTCTGACGTTTTGATATTTCTGATGATTCCTCAAACGCAACCTTTGGACGACCACGTTTAGAGTCTACAGAATATTTAAAAAGTATAGGTGTTTTTAGCCACGCAATGTTTGCTTTCAAAAATGTTGTTTCCATCCGACAAGCTTTTTCCCAGCGTGATTTAAATTTCGATTTGAACTCCGTTACTTTGTCATTAATACCTTTTTTTGAATCATCGCTGCATCGGACCCGTTTTTGAATTTCTTCCCTTAAAAACGCAATTTGACTGTCTAATCCCTTCAAATTTGAACTTTTCATAATAGTGTACAGCTCTTCCCTTGTAATCGACAACGTTTTGGAAGGTGTTCGGTCTAAGAAGTAATTAAAATTAAACAAATAGAAAAAAAATCGATATTTTTCGAGAGTGACGTCACCAACAAAAAAGTCAACTGTACAAAAAACTGCAAATATCTGCAAAAAAACTTTACAGATTCTAAAACTAGACAAACCACTTGTCACAAATTGATACAACACTTAACGTCATGTCACGGCCAACACATCTAAAACGCTTAGATATTTGACAAAATACAAAAATTAACACATTTTTTTCCATTTTTTTTTTAATCTTTAACCACATATTAAGAGGACAAAAAGAAAAATTACTTATAAAAATAAAAAAAATCAACACACCTGGGCCTACTGATTCCATTGTAATAGTTTTTTTTGTATAATAAAAAGTTCTTAGAAATTGCACCCAGTTAACTGTTGTCACTCAAAACAAAAAAACACGTCTGGCTTCGATGAAAAAAATTACCAAATGCTACATTCGTGACGATTTTGCAAAGACCACGTGCTCCCAATTAACTGTCACATTCTCATTTTTTATTCTCTATCATATTTACAATGAAAATAAAACGGTAGTTTAAATCAAAGCTCAACTTCAAAATTGTATTAAATGCCAGCATTAGTGGTGTTCTGCCCCAGTGTGCGGCGCAACATGACACAGAGCTCGTGCCACAATTGATTTATTGAAGGAAACGTTTGGTAACCGCATAGTTTCACGTTGCGGACTCGTGAATTGGCCTCCAAGATCGTGCGATTTAACGCCGCTTGACTATTTTCTGTGGGAATATGTGAAGTCGCTAGTCTACGCCGATAAGCCCGAAACGATTGACCACTTGAAGACAACATTCGCCGCGTTATTGCCGATATACAGCCACAAATGTTGGAAAAATTCATCGAAAATTTGACCTCCAGATTAGACTACGTCCGAACCAGCCGTGGCGGTCATATACCAGAAATCATTTTTAAATTATAATGCCAGAAGATTATCTTTCGAATAACGTAAATTTCACGTCAATTTAAAAAAAAAAACATTTTTTGTTTGATTGCATTTCAAAGTCTATGCCTCTAAAAAAAACCCTATAGGTACTATCTACTATCTGACGAAGATAAATCATATTTAGAGGAAAAAAAAAAGACGGACGTTACTTTATTTTTGCATCGAACTTTCAGCACTTTCAACTGTGTTAATATCCAATTGAATACGTTTGTCCTACCTATTTATTCTTATCTGATTCTGAAAAAAAAGAAACAAACCAACTCAATCATCGGCTCAGTATTGTAATTACAAATATTTTGTCAACAGTCACAATTATATGAGTACATATATTGAAAATACAAGAATATCAATAAATTACTTTCACTTCAGATACAATAAGAGCCCATTACATAGATCATCTCGCCTAAGTAGCTATATGCTTCTTCAAACAAATCAAACGCATATACGAGTCCTTTTCGTGAATTTATTCCATTTTTCCAGACAATTGACTTTGATGGTGATATCATCTCTCCCCGATTGGGATGATGTGTGCTCCTTAAACATTTTTTCTTCTTGCGAATAGAGTGTACATGTATTGAACTTGATGTTGTTCGTTTTTTTTTTTTTTTTTTTGGTTGGGCTTGAAACGATGCCACCAAGAAGGCTTTTCAGCGGATTTGGGCGTGTAATGGTATTGATTCTTTGGCTTGCCCCTAATGTTCATCTTCGCGTATAACCAAATGACAATAGTAGTGGAAGGAGTCGGGATCAAAAGTTATTTCTCTGGCATGTGTACCATATCGTGATTGGGTGGCGTAATGGGCCCGACGCAATTTTTAAAGGAAATCCAACTACTTGGTGCTAGACAATTGTGTGGAATGAAATGGAAATAGATGCTATCGGATGGATATGGTGCTTTTAATATTAAGAATTCGCGGGGAGATCTATGTTTGCAGATATATATAGGAATGAATATGAAATAGGAGTTGGTTTGGATGCAAATGCAATCAGTTATAGGCAGAGTCAGAGTCAGAGTCAGAGTCAGAGTCAGAGTCAGAGTCAGAGTCAGAGTCAGAGTCAGAGTCAGAGTCAGAGTCAGAGTCAGAGTCAGAGACAGAGTCAGAGTCAGAGTCAGAGTCAGAGTCAGAGTCAGAGTCAGAGTCAGAGTCAGAGTCAGAGTCAGAGTCAGAGTCAGAGTCAGAGTCAGAGTCAGAGTCAGAGTCAGAGTCAGAGTCAGAGTCAGAGTCAGAGTCAGAGTCAGAGTCAGAGTCAGAGTCAGAGTCAGAGTCAGAGTCAGAGTCAGAGTCAGAGTCAGAGTCAGAGTCAGAGTCAGAGTCAGAGTCAGAGTCAGAGTCAGAGTCAGAGTCAGAGTCAGAGTCAGAGTCAGAGTCAGAGTCAGAGTCAGAGTCAGAGTCAGAGTCAGAGTCAGAGTCAGAGTCAGAGTCAGAGTCAGAGTCAGAGTCAGAGTCAGAGTCAGAGTCAGAGTCAGAGTCAGAGTCAGAGTCAGAGTCAGAGTCAGAGTCAGAGTCAGAGTCAGAGTCAGAGTCAGAGTCAGAGTCAGAGTCAGAGTCAGAGTCAGAGTCAGAGTCAGAGTCAGAGTCAGAGTCAGAGTCAGAGTCAGAGTCAGAGTCAGAGTCAGAGTCAGAGTCAGAGTCAGAGTCAGAGTCAGAGTCAGAGTCAGAGTCAGAGTCAGAGTCAGAGTCAGAGTCAGAGTCAGAGTCAGAGTCAGAGTCAGAGTCAGAGTCAGAGTCAGAATCTGAATCTGAATCTGAATCAGAGTCAGAGTCAGAGTCAGAGTCAGAGTCAGAGTCAGAGTCAGAGTCAGAGTCAGAGTCAGAGTCAGAGTCAGAGTCAGAGTCAGAGTCAGAGTCAGAGTCAGAGTCAGAGTCAGAGTCAGAGTCAGAGTCAGAGTCAGAGTCAGAGTCAGAGTCAGAGTCAGAGTCAGAGTCAGAGTCAGAGTCAGAGTCAGAGTCAGAGTCAGAGTCAGAGTCAGAGTCAGAGTCAGAGTCAGAGTCAGAGTCAGAGTCAGAGTCAGAGTCAGAGTCAGAGTCAGAGTCAGAGTCAGAGTCAGAGTCAGAGTCAGAGTCAGAGTCAGAGTCAGAGTCAGAGTCAGAGTCAGAGTCAGAGTCAGAGTCAGAGTCAGAGTCAGAGTCAGAGTCAGAGTCAGAGTCAGAGTCAGAGTCAGAGTCAGAGTCAGAGTCAGAGTCAGAGTCAGAGTCAGAGTCAGAGTCAGAGTCAGAGTCAGAGTCAGAGTCAGAGTCAGAGTCAGAGTCAGAGTCAGAGTCAGAGTCAGAGTCAGAGTCAGAGTCAGAGTCAGAGTCAGAGTCAGAGTCAGAGTCAGAGTCAGAGTCAGAGTCAGAGTCAGAGTCAGAGTCAGAGTCAGAGTCAGAGTCAGAGTCAGAGTCAGAGTCAGAGTCAGAGTCAGAGTCAGAGTCAGAGTCAGAGTCAGAGTCAGAGTCAGAGTCAGAGTCAGAGTCAGAGTCAGAGTCAGAGTCAGAGTCAGAGTCAGAGTCAGAGTCAGAGTCAGAGTCAAAGTCAAAGTCACAGTCACAGTCAAAGACTTCTACTCTTCCGTCTACAGTCTTTGACTGTCGGCACTTCGGAATGTAGACAGACCACTTTATTACTTTTTTTTAAATACTTTCTCACGGGAAAGGCGAACCTATAACGCTTCAACAGCGTCCCGAGATGCTTGCAGATGTATGTTAGTTCTGCACTTAAATTGCTGCAAATTGTATAGGTACTTCTGGAAATATATCCCCAGGAAGCGAGATCCAAAGTTTGCTTGTCCTGTAACGGAAGGAGTTTTGGAAAATTGATGTCCTCGCGTTTGTCAAGTACACTTTATGGTCATAAGCAATAGCAGCCTGTCTTGTGGGGCTCCTAAAAGTTGCATTTCGAGGGATAATGGCTTTGAGTTCCCCGGAAAATCTACCATGGAAGTACTTATAGAACAAGCATAGGTCAGCGACTTGTCGTCTGTCGCCAACAACAACGGTTGTAGATTTGATGTGAGTGTAGAGTCTCAAATAAGTCGAACTGCTCGTCTCTGTATGCAGTCAAGTAGATTAAGTGAATGTTTCGGGGCCGAGCTCCATATATGGGAACAATATTCCAGGCCTGGTTTAACCTGTGCTTTGTAGAGAAGGAGAATTTGCTTGGAGCTAAAGTATCTCTTTGCTCTAAATATGTGGTCCTGCCATATGATTTCTGAATTGACTGTGACTCCTAGAGGGTTCTTGGGATGGATTGATGGATGGTCATCCATTTGGATCTGAGGAATTGTTGATGCATTTTTCCTAGAAAATGTTATGAGCTGTATCTTGTTTGCATTAAATACAAGCAAGTTGTCCTTTCCCCACTTCAAGATTTTGTCCAGATCATCATTTAGAGAACTAATTTGTTCACATCTCTGACTGTGAGATGTAGCCGCATTCACAGGCCCACTGTTCGAGATGGAGGATATAAGAGTGCTGTCATCCGCAAAGCTGTAGATATTATTATTTGTCGATCCAAGCAAATCGTTGATGTGGAGAAGAAATAGTGTTGGAGATAGAATAGATCCTCGGGGCACTCCTGCATTATATGATACACCGTCAACAACAACTTGGATCGATCTTCCCAGAAGAAAATTTTGCATCCATCCGCAGAGTTGTTGTGGTAATCCATAAAACGCTAACTTGCCTAATGCCACACTTGGGCAAATGCCTTAGATATGTCCATTGTCCAAGGCTACGGCTCTTGATTCGCCGTGTTGTTCAATTGCTTGCGTCCATAAGTGCGTTACGTAACTTAATAGGTCTCCAGTGGAACGACGGCTCCGAAATCCGTATTGCCTGTCGTTTATTAATCGGTGGCCTTCTAGATATTTGATTATTTCGACATTATATTGCCTTTTCCATTACTTTTGAGAGCATTGAAAGTAACGGTATTGGACGATAGCTTTCCTCCTAGGAATATGCGAGTGGCAAGAAGGAAACGACTTCTGGGAGTACGACATGCTAAAAACTTACATAGTACAGGTTCAAGTTCAGGTGCACAACTCTTGAGTACTATAGCCGGGATTCCGTCGGGCCCAGTTGCCTTATTGCAATCTAGTTCTGGATGCGTTGAATTATTCGAGCCAATTTCACTTCTACCATCGATGTTTGCACCATCGGGATATTTGGTGGCTCTAGTTGTGCAGAATCTAGGGTGGAATTCTGAAGTATCTCTGGTGCATCTTCCAAATTTAACAAGGGTTGACTAAATGTCCAACTGAGACATACCTACTCTGGAACAGACCAACGAATTTCAAGCCGAAACATACCATCTATTCATCGACTTTAAAATACAATAGTGCGTACCTTCTACCCAATAGCAAATTAAATCATGACATAGACCAGGACAAAGTCTGTTTGCATCGCCCTTAAATTTACCAACTTGCCTTGATGTGACGGCTTTAATTCTCCCTTCCATATTAACGGCTGATGTACTCGCCATGCATATCCACTAACACACAAAACAAAGTCCATGCTAATCTCACAGAAGGGCCGTCTATTGTTTACACAATATTTCCACATCAGAAGTGTTGATCTTTCAATAAACTTGCTTGGCAATCTGATTAAAGCCGCCCTGAGAGCCAGAGCAACAATCGTATCCATCAGCAAATCCATTCAATCCGAAACAACTGTCATCAACTTATCATTTCCCACCGCATATATTCCTTATATACGCCCCAGCCACTCAGTACAGTGTACCTCGCCTCGACTGCATTTATAGGCACATCACCACCGTCCACAGGACCACAATGTTCGTCTAAAACGTATAACCATCCACCACCACCGCCACCCATCTGGAGAAGTTCCAGTTCCAGTCACACACACGCACAACAATAGTGCTCGCTCTTATTCAAATCCCAGAAGCATATGGTCACATTGTGTGTACCCAAAAGTTGATACAACTTGCGTACGCAGACAGCACACTCCAGAGCTTGCACCCATGATTGACGATGGAAGCTACAGAGCCGAGAGCCCCTTTGTGTGTGCGAAATTCCTTTGATGATTCCATCCTCGAACAACTCGACCGGATAATTCAATCAAACAAATCAACCCTCTTGATTAGGCCTAGGGAAACCGAGGTCGGTATGGTGATGGCGGTGCGGCATACGGTATGGCATCAGCATGAGTGGAATACACTCTCTGACTACACGATGATGTCCAAAAAGCCGAACCGAACATCAAGTCCTACTTGCACTTTTGGGTTAATCTTATTTTAAAGGCTCTGATGGTTGCGACTTTGGCTATAACTCTGACTGTACGGTTGCTCTGGCTAACCGAGTGTGTTACGCCAGTCAATGCATTATTGCCGGGTAGCCGGATATACGTACGAAGAGAGCCCAAAAATCCTGATGAATGAACAACAGCTGCAACCCCAAAGAATAGGCCAGAACTTCCAATTTGGCCACAAGAACAAACCGAGCGGCTCGCCTCTATATGTCGTTCGCTGCCACTGTTACCATTCACCAATATTACCACACCATCACCGAACCGCCAGTATCTGGGCAGGGGCGAGCTGTCGGAAAAACCCAAAAGTGATACGGCTACGACGATGGTAAAAGACCTTTGCTTCCTCTGATGTCTGGTTCGTTGAAGCATCAAAGGGGTTGATCGGTGGGAAAGCCATATATGAGGGTTACTCAACAACGACGCACATATACACAAATGTATGGCATTTTTGGGGTGTCCTAGTCCTTCCTTGAGAGATGAAAAGTTTTTGCGTGCAGTATATACACAAATTTTGGGTCAAACAAAACTGCCAGGCCTTTGTGGGCTTAAGGGTCTTGTATCGGTTCACCCCTAAATTGGCATTAGAGAGGCCAAGGAGTTGCCTCTTGTTCGTATTTGTGTATGCGAGTGGTTGAACGCAGAAAGAAAATTCTAATGCACCCGGCAAGGTGCGATGAGAGAGTTTCTATGTGTAGCAAAGCGATATTCTGGGATTGCATGCCGCAAAAATATCCATCCATTCACAGGACGAAGAGGATAATAACGAGGTACATGCGAGAAAGAGCGTTATAGAGTGAGGGGATCGGAGATGGTTGCAGTAATTTTTGGTATTTGCATACAGGAAATTTAAGTTTCCATTTTGGGCATTTCCAAAAGGACTTTGTGCGTGCGATTTTGTAAGAATTATCCCCAGGAATTGTGGGAATTGGGGTGTAAGGGTGCTTTGGGGCAATTTTTGCGGAAGTGCAGTGGATCGAGTGTGCCAACTAGTTTGGTTAACAGAGAGATTATGTGAGCTTGGGGGTTTAGTGAATTTGAAATTATCGACACTCTAGGTAAGAACGGTAATTAGGGAAACTTCTGACTAGAGATTCTGAGAGGTATTCTCTGAAATGTGTATAGGAATACGTGCGGGTGCCCTTGGACCGACAAAAAGCTCTACTACTGCGAAATGAAATTATAGGTCCCTCCTATTTGTCCCAAAATTAAAACACTCACTAACGAATGGTTGTGGAAAGCTAGGATCCTATATTAAGCCGGTCTAATAGGAACAGAGGGCTAGGAGGCCAAGGCGAGCGATTGGTCGTCAACGCTAAACGAAGCAAATTCTTCAAATCCAACCGAAAGGCGCAAAACGATAGAAGAAGATTACGCGGCATTTGGAACGCACAGAAATTGTTAAAACAGAACCTCAACCAATTTGCAGGGCATAACATGAGGTAGTATGTAACCTAAGTAATCTAAGACCGGGCTATTGGAGAGGCCGCTTGGCTAAAGCAACGTTCATGCCGAGCTGTATATGGTGGCAACTCAGAAAGAAAGGTACTTTTTGTAGAGAGCTCCGGATGCTGCGGAAAGAAGTGCGTAGTTCTTATCACACTTAAGGTGACATGTTATACGATATCGACGTACAGATGGTGTGGGTTGGGTTGGGAAAAAAAGATACAATGTGACAGCTGACAGTTCGAGGTTAGTAAAAATGGAGCGCAATACGAAAGTATAACGCATTTTTATTGTTGAGCAATATTTTAAAAATTAGGAAGGTTTGTCAGCTACAGTCTGCAATTTTCGAATAAAATAATATGGCCGTCACTATGATTTAAAACCATTAACTGCGAAGAGAATAATAAAAAAATCAGGGAGACTGGATCGCTTAGTGATCTTAAACACTCTGGGTGTCCCTGTCCTGTCACAAGTCGTTCCACAAAAAACATTGAAGCAGTTCGCGAGACTATTGCTGACAGTCCAGGAATATCAATTCGGCACCGTAGTCAAGAATTGGCTATTTCGAGAAGCTCTCTAAAGCGAATTCTCACGAAAGACTTGAAACTTCATCCTTACAAAGTTCAATTGACTCAAGAACTGAAGACTACTGATGAACATGCAGCGCGAAGAGAGTTCGTTTAGTGGATTTTGGAACAACAACAAGTGGATCCTGATTTTCAGTGCAGTGATGAAGCTCATTTTCATCTTGATGGCTTCGTTAATCGTCAAATTTGTCGCATTTGCGGTTCAAAAAAACCCACGAGTAATTGCTGAGAAACAAATGCATCCACAACGCGTGACTGTTTGAAGCACATGGTTTTATGGTTGAAGCACATCTTGTATTCAAATTTTGCTTTTGAGGATCACAAAGGAGTTCAAGAGTCGAAACTATCTTCACGAAATTTTCCTTCAATGGCTTAACAGCCTCGTGATAAGCGCTCCATCTAGTGTCTTCAAGTCTCTTGACTGACAACCTAAATTTTATATGAGAATATCCCAACGATGCGTAGATGCTGAGAACAATGTGTAAAGTCCACTGTCCCAAAAAACGTTGTACTTGAAGGAGTGCTTCCCAAAGAGTGAGCTCCACAAAGGTTTAAAGAATGGTTTGCACATGGCGTAAACAAAGCCTTTGGATTATTTTGCCGAATTAATTTTTGAACTCTTCCATGAATACCCTTCATAGTCGAAGCATTATCATATCCCTGACTAGACCATCAAGACAATCTTCGTTGAGTTGCTTTAAAATATCGTCGATAAGTTCTTTTGCATTCTTTCCAGATTTAGGAAAGAACGGTGCCATGAACTAAACTCTTATGCAAAAAGGTTCGAAACGTAATTTTTGACTTTATTGCACTCAGCTATTTAAAAGATAACCACGAACAGAATAAAACAGAAAATATTTTCCACTCGTATTTTTTTTTTCATATTCACCAACTCCAAATCCTACAGTGCAGGGGAGTTGCAGGTGGGCAACCCCCCCAGTTCCGAACTTTTTGTTTGTAAAGTTCGGAACTGCACCCTTTTTCTTTTAATTCTCCCCATATATTTGTTTGGATTTTATTTCCACTTCGATTTGGACTTTAATGCACTTTTGAAAATTAAATAAAGCCCAAAACTGTTTTTATTTTGTGTAATGTGCAAAATAGTTATTTTGCTGTTACTGATGGCACCCCCTATTAGTCTGCCACCCGGGGCGGACAACAAGTAGAACACAAAACCTTTCCGTCTTTCGGTTTTATTTTCTTTGAGTTTTTTATGGTCCACACCAACCTGATGTGCTCCTTATACAAGATCGTGTTAATTTGTTTGAACCGTTGCTTTAAAAGGCCGGTATTATGTATCTACTACCGCAATAAACCTCCATCGAAAGGATATTTTAATATAGAGCCTGGCCAGCCACCAAATTTGGGTTTTTATTTATGCATACGCATACGCACATACCGTTGTATAGGAAGCCTGAATTAACCACCATGCATTCAGTTAATTATTATTATCGGTGTGGGAGCCAATGATCCCATTTCCTCTATATGCCCACCATCATAATTCATCTGTTCCTCTGCATGTGTGCGTGTGCAATATTAATTCCACGCATTCCATAAATAGTGAACTCCTGATGCGCCCAGACCCAGGAGCCACCGAGATAATTATGCAGCGGCTTGGGTTTGATTTAATGGCCGAATTCTAGAATTAATATTCTGCAACTGGGAATTTATGGCGCACATGTATACGATGACGCGGGTGCGGGTGGACCACTGGGGAATGTATGTGCGCGCCTCAACTCGGCAGTCGGGACGTTACGGAAAATTCCAATTACAAAGTGTTAGCAAGCTATGTGATATCGGCGGCATGTAAAATTCGACACTTTGGGAAATTCTGAAATTATTATCGTCATCGTCACCCCCAGAGCATGTAACGTTGTATGCAACCCCAGCACACAGATACAGATGCCTTTAATCAGTAGTAAATATTTGAATTTATTTTCGAGAACTACGTCCTTTGTGCGTTTGTTCAAAGGACTTTCTTTCGGTTAAGCGACACCCCAAAGGTAAACAACTTTTAATTTCCCATAGCGAAAAGGACAACGCCGAAGGATTGTCAAGAGTAAATCCACAGATCCACAGAATAAATACGCACCGATTCCATTTGACAATTGATTTCGTCTCAATAGATGATGACGCTGTCAACCCTTGGGATATAGTGGCGAACTCACGCAAGGGGAGTGATTGCAGCAGGGGATTATGCCATGGGAATCATACCCGAAGGAGGTTTAGTTTAAGCTGCATTAGCATAACATGACATATGTTTCTTGACGTTTATCGCATCCTTTAAAGCGGAATAATAATACAAGGAAACTTATTTTGGAATCTTTATTAGGTCTCCCGCGCCTTATCAAATCGCATTGACATTGTACACCTCTGACAGCGAGCACAGTGCAGGATATTGCGGATTCTTTCCAGTGGTACATTTCGTGGCCGTCCCTCCCGATGAGTACAGCGGCCGATTAACAACATTCGTCGTCGCATAGTTGCAGACCAAAGTAAAAGATGACATTTTATTATCAGGAAATTTTATAGCCGCACAGCCGACAGCCACGTTCTTATCAGCTGTCATAACGGTAAAGTGACCAATTGTCTTGCTGGAATTAAGTTAATAAATTCTTTAGGAGAACCCTTGATGGAACCTTTTCTCTGAAATCACAAACCTCGTTGAGCTTGGATATTTCTCAAGTTGCGACATATTTGCATCCGTATACTCCGCCCACCAGCTGTCAATCAGGGTCCTGATAATTTCTTCGTCAGAGTGAGTCCCTCCACTCCACCAAAATTTGCCGAGATTTTGGCCGGAATGCTTGAACTCGTCCGTATTGTGGCATTTATCGTGACCGAATTTGCAGGTCTTGGCATTGTAGGATGCCAGCAATTCCAATTCGTCACTCCATCGTATGGTGGCCATTCGCGTTGCAGCCTTAAAGCCTGACAGTCTTCCGCCTGCAATTGTATCCCGTTTACGGTTGTGGCTGTCGACAATGATATCCTTTAGTGAGTTTGTCATCGTAATCATTTCTGTCTGGCCGGGAGGACATACTGCATCAAAGGCCTGTTGGGCAGGGAGATACAGTAATTGGAATTCTCTGTCTAAGCTAACTTACTCCTTTGTTTTGACATCCGATGTGTGGTTGTCCGGAGCACAGATTTGCCGAACAAAAGTCGGTAGCGGTGACTGTTGCGAAGAGCCCCAACAGTGAGACGAATGCGATAGAAGTTGTCTTCATCTTCTGGTCTGATCTTGAGAAAGTGAGTGGTTGCAGTCTGTGCCAAGTCGTATATATCGTATATTCCTCTCAGTTTGTTTACAGTACCTAAGATAACAGTAGCCAGGTGCGGGTACTTTTATTGTTTTCATTGAATGTACAAATTTTTATCAAAGATAATGATGATCAAACAGGAATTAGTTATCTTTATGAACGTTTTCGATTTCGTCTTCTGTTTTACATTGTTATCGTTTTATTGGAATTATTTTTCTTCTTTTTTTGTATGGTGAAGTACCGAAGAACCATTATATATATGACTAAAATTATTGGTAAACTTTTAAATTTCAATATTGGGAAAGGGGTTTTTGAGAAGACCATATGTTTTTAGGTCAAACAAGTGTAGTGATAAAAACTGCTGATAACCGTTGGTGACCTTGAAAAACAATTTCACTGACAAAATCGCTAAACAGATTAAGACAGTTTAGACACAACAAAAAAAAAATTTGGCTAGATTAGATCGCACTATCTTATCTAGGTATATGTATCGCAGTAAAATACACAAAGTTTGGATAACTGGAGTTAGTATACGTGAAATTTTTCACTATACCTACTGAGATTTTCCTGGGATACTGTTTATACAAATACAGTTACCAATAGGAAAAAAAATAAAAATTGTTTTCACAATCATTGTGACACAATGCTATCTCATAATGGTGATAACAAAATTATTATATTCGCAAGAACTGTATAAAAGAACCCTTTGTCATCATATGCAATGTCTTTATGTTCGGGGAAAACCCCGGCTTCCCTCGAATGCTTTATTAATAAAAAATGTATCGAGTACGAAAAAGAGCTTCCAATAATTTCGAAATTCATCTTGAGTTATTCTAGAAGAAACTTTGGAACTTGATTCCGACTAGCAACAATAGGACAGAAGTAGGTATACCTAATAATTTGGCGCAAGAGATATCACCCGATGTTCTTTGGCTGTAATTTTTTTTTATGAATGAAAAATTTTGATTTTATAAATATTTATTTGATGAACAGGCCAATAGCTTATAATCCCCTTAGTAAAAACTAGAGAAGGTAACTGGGCGAAAAGCAACCAAGAAAATGCAAACACTTTCGCAGAGTATATTGAAGACGTATTTAAACCTTATGAAGATAAAGGTTATTAAGGACTCGAATTAAGGTCGAAGATAGATCTGTTCGGTCGGTAACAGCTAAAGAACTTGCATAAGAAATTAAAGAAGGCATAAACATGATTTGATTACAGGAGAAATTTTAAAACGATTTCCACGAAAATGTCTGAAAAAACTATCGCAGATTATAAATTCTGCATTTAAGTTGAGATATGTGATATGTTCCAAGCGTGGAAATTCGCGGAGGTAAAAATGATACCAAAACCAAGCAAACCATCTAACGAGGTAACCTCATATCGCCCAACATCTATTCTACCAAAATTGTCAAAGTTATTCGAGAAAATGCTGTAAAAACGCCTGCAAAAAATAATTGACTAATTGAATTGAATAATTTGGATTTAGAAATAAGCTACAATCACAGGTGCATAGAATCACAGATAAAATCGAAAAAGCATTTGAAGAAAAAAAAAAGTGTGCTCTACAATAGTTCTTGATGTAGCACAAGCTTTCGATAAAGTCTGGCACAAAGGTCTGATCCACAAACTGCAAAGGCAACTGCCAAAGCAATATTCGACAATTCTGGAGTCATATACCTATATCAGATCGATTCTTCAGAATTAAACAAGAGACAGAGTAGGTACTCAAGAGAAATTAAAGCTGGTGTACCACAAGGCATATATATATTATATCTTCTATTCACTTGCGATTTGCCTGAAAGTGGGGAAACCACTACAGCTACTTTTTCAGATGACACAGCTGTCCTTGCTGTAGGAGCAACATAGTTCATGCATCTTGGCATATACGCAACGCTGATGATCTACATAGCGATCTAAACATTGAAATGGTTGAGGAAGATGTTAAAAAGGTTGCCCAAAAGCACATAAGTAGACTTCTTAACCATGTTAACTTAGAAATAACAGAACTTTTAAATACTGACAATGTAATCAGGAGATTAAGGCGGGTAAAACCTCTTGATCTATAAGAGTTAGCTAAGACCAAGAAAGCAGGTAATATTTTCAATCAAAAAAGTATAGAAATCCGACAAACGGCGGTTTTATTCTCTAATTTTTTTTTTTAAATGAATCAAAAATAAATTGCCGATTAGTCGAACGACTAGGTGCAATCCAATTCGGGATGACAAAAGTCAGTCGCCTCGGGAGTTTTTTTTTTAGATCGGGTTAATATTGCTAAAAAATTAGCAAATTATTCGCCTTTATCAGGAATTTTTAAGACTTTTTTACCACTGAAATTTATGAATTGACAAACAAAAAGGTCACATCATATACAGCAATTTACGGAAAAACTAAATGCATCTGTCATTTTTCATAGATTACTAGTTCCCTAACTTTTTCGTAAGTTTCTCTCTCTCTGAGAAAGACTTCATCCCCACAACTGCCATTTTGACAATCTTTTCCATTCTTACTACAAAAGTAGAGAAAAACTTAATGAACAGGTTTTGTTGAAGATACATCGAGTATAAAGTTTGTTTTGTATTAGGTTCCTTTTTAAACTCTTGGTGACTTTTTTGGCGACTTTATCATTTTGGCCATCGGTAAATCTGCCCGGAACATTTTCCCAGTGATACAGACAAAGTTGATGTGCCCAGTTGTTAATTATACCTAAAGCAGTAGTCCAATTGACTCTGCAATAAGGTTTTGGTCCGCAGAACGCGGATTCAGATCCAGTCCTAGCTAGTTTGTCCGCCGATTCGTTGCCCGCAATAACTTGATGGCCAGGTACCCAACCAAGTTTGACTTTGTTCTGTTTGGATAGGGCTTGCAAGGCATCGTAGCAGCACTTTACTGTTTTTGAGTCCATCGTATTCGACGATAGACCTTGTAAGGCCGCTTGAATATCTGAGAAGATTTGTATTTTGGCGCCTTTAATTCCCTTATTAGAGTTTAAAACGGCGCAAACCTCAATGGCATGTACTTCAGCCTGAAAAACAGTGGGACACATTCCCATGGGTATCGAGACTTTGGTATTGGGTCCAGAGATACCATCCCCAACTCCAGATTCCCTTTTAGATCCGTCAGTGTACCAGACCAAACTTTTAGGGTCCAGTGTCGGAACACCATTTGCCCATTTCGTGCGGTCCAGTGTTTCTACCTCAAATAATTTCCCAAATCTATATTCCCTAACCATAATGTAGGGGGTGGAACAGAGCATGTTCATGTTCGGGATTGAGTTAAGTATTTCCAGGTGTCAATAGGACCAGAAGTAATACATCAAGGTGGCGGAAAAGATATCACCCGATGTTCTTTGGCTGTCATTTTTTTTATAAATGAAAAACGTTGGTTTTATAAATATTTATTTGATGTCTTCAAACTTGTTTCCATTAGGTAAGTCGAAAAATTTATATTGGCTAAGTGGCTGCGCGCCGCGAGAATTGATGAACATTCGAGCTGTATGTTATTTTCCATCACTCTTGCCAGAATTTCCTGCGATGGGTCCTTGTATTCTTGACGTATATTTCTCTTTGAGAGCTTCAAGAGGGCACTATTTCCAAATTGATTTGGGCATTATTGCCTAACGCCCTTCAAGAGTCTGAGGCTTATTAACTCTGGAACCGTTAAATTAGGCTATCTTGCCGGCCAGAGCAAATCGGCAAAACGAGAGGCTAGGCGACCCGAAAAGGTAGCCCTCAGACAGAATTTCGGTTGCGTCTCTCTCTAACAGCTGATTTGTAAGGGAACATCTTAAAGTCGTTCACCAAAATTCTCTGTAAAGACCGTCGCTTTTGATTGATGAATATAATGGAAAGTTTGAAGTGAAGTCAAAATAAAAACCCGTTGGAGGACGTAAAATTGTCAGTACACTGGTCCATATATAACAATATTATACATTTTAACAAGCAATCGTTAAGAGTTTTTTTTTGTTCAATAGTTCAATACAAATAAAAAACTTTTTGATCCAACAAGTAATGACCATCTGATTATCTTCTTTATAATATTTTCTAACAAAATGTTTTATATTTAGAGATGGAAAACAAAAAACAAATTCCTTGCGATCCAATCTATATCCTTTGTCTCTGTTAAACGATCTTTTCATGTGCACATGTTCATCTTGGTTCAAATATTCGTTTTCTCTTTTTCAAGCACATTGCACAAGAACAGAGATGTAATTAGAAATTATTTCACATAATCCTGGCGCTTAGCCTTTGTAAAGGCAAATCCAGCGTGCCTCTCTTGTGCTGTGCATAATTTGGAACACAAATATTCGACACATTCCGTGAGGTACCTTTGAATATGTACTCCTCATTTAAATCCTATTTCGGTAAAACTGAATGCACCCTTAAACAGATGATAATCTTGGAGGATCAGGTGACCACTAATCTCCTCTACCGATGGAATATATAGGCGCACAGGCCAAAGACAACATGGCGCTAAAGACATGTGTAAATTGTATTACCTACCGATTTTTCAGTCCGCGTAAGACAGCCTGAGACGAGCTATAGAGACCTACGACTGGTTTTGGTATTCCTCTCAAACGTGTCCGAATCAGACGTATGTCACATTGGACAGCTATAACTTCGAGGTAGTTGGGAACTTTGTTTACATTGGCTCCGCTGAAAGCTCTGAAAATAATATCACATCAGAAATACAAAGCGAAGATTTACGCTTGTAAACTCTATTTGTTTGTGGAATTTTTGGTCCAGAAATACTAAATCTGAATAACCCCCGTCCTCCTCAATGGCATGAAAGTTAGCGAAGGGGTTAACACTTTAACAGACCTTGGGGAGCAGCGAACTCTACGAGTTATACAGCAAAAGCAATATCGAGGTGGTTAGAGAAGTGGAAATCAGTCTTATAAGATGGCTGAGACTTGTAGAACGATACCAACGTTCCGGCACGTAGAATCCTCTATACTCGGATCGACAAAATGTACAACTTATATCAAACGCTTGGACTTGGAGTGCGCTAACTAGAGAAGTTTATTGAGGCCCATGGTCCACCACGGCCCTTAGTGCTAGATACCTAAAGTAAGTTTCAACCGTGACAAGGTTATACATACCAGTAGAGTGCCTCAGACTTTGTTACTTATCGAATGGCGGTTTATTCAATTGCCACAGTCATGTCATATTGCGAGACGGCTTTTTTGGCGTTTGTATAGGGCACATTCAATCTAAAAACCAACGCCGTAAAAGGAACTTCCTTTCGCCTATGTGCTTTATAAGAGATTGAAAAGAGATTGATTTTTTCTGGAATGCATTTTCTTTCCATTTCAACTGCAAAAAAAAAACTATTCACGAGATGAATCTACACAAATAAAAATTCTGACATAATAACGGGTGCATTATGACGTTTATTTGTGCTGTTAGTCTATCACATTTTTCTCTCGGGTTATTGTTCTTCTACACTGATACCGACAGACAGATGTATCTAATCAACTTCTACAGATTTGTTTTGTTTCTGTTTCCATCGTGACTCAGAGTAGAAAACGAAATTGAGTACGACACGAGTACCTCAATGAAATATGTACATATTTGCATTTCCAGTTCGACATTTGAATTGTTTTCTCAGGTGATTTATATTCTGTCGCTAAATACCGAATGTACTAGATATGTGTTACAAGGTCTGATTTCTAATTATGACGGGCAAATACTACTCATAAGTATGGATTGGTTTTTGGATAACAAAGAAACTGTATCTAGATAGTCGAACTAAAACACTTGATCCAACTTATCAAGTGCTTACCCCTAATCAGGGGTATAGCGAGGGTACAAGCCGTGGGAGAGTGACTTTCAATAAAATGCCGACTTATTTTAGCAACTTTCCGACTGTATAGAAATTAGAAATCATTAAAATCGGCCCAGCGGTTATCGAGTTATATAGTCATCGAATTTCACCCCATGATGTTTTTGTATGGGAGATGCCACGCCCCTTTGTCTAATGTTGACCAATTTTCAAAGAAGCACTCCTGGGCCTATACCTAAGATTGTCTGTAAATTTGAGCTCAATCGGTTCGGCGGTTTTGTAGATATACGATTTTGAATGTTTTTTTTGTATGGGCTGTGCCACTCCCCTTTGTCCAATTTTGACCAATCTTCACAGGTGCACTTCTGAAACAATACCTAAGATTATTTGTAAATTTGAGCTCAATCGATTTGGCAGTTTTCGAGATATAAGATTTTGAATGTTTTTTTTTGTATGGGAGGTGCCACGCCCCTTTGTCCAATTTTGACCAATCTTCACATGAAGACTCCTGGGCCAATACCTAAAACCACCTGTAAATTTGAGCTCAATCGAGTACGTGGCCATCGAGATATAAGATTTGAATTACATTTTTTAATTTTAAAAGTAATTTAAAGTTTAATTGAATTGAGATCAAATGCGACCGGGTTTGCAGTGCGAAGTCAGTTTTCATGAGCAATTTCTAATTTGACGTTAAGTACGAACGAATGTTTTATTCGCTAGTTTGTGGAACGCGCTCATGTGAATAAACTTTGACAATCCGCGCCAAGAGTGTTTTCGTTCGACGCAAAAAGTTTGGAATTCGAAAGTTTGAGAATCTTACCTAATGAAAATCCAAACTCACTTCTTATTTTTTAACGCGGCTTTGCTCGCGTAGCACTCAGGATTTTGTACACAGAGATTTCATTACAGTCAGTTAGTTTCATTTTTATACCCGGTACCACACTGTGGTGAGGGTATATTCACTTTGTCATTCCATTTGTAACGCCCATAAGGAGGCGTTGTAGGTATGACAAACTATATATATTATTGATCAGCATCACTTTCTTAGTCGATCTAGCGATGTCCGTCTGTCTGTCCGTCTGTCCGCACGATTACGGCCGTAATTTAAGAGCTATCGACTTGATATTTGGTACGTACGCTTTTATCCACCAAACTGAGGCTAAGTTCGAAGATGAGCAAGATCAGATGAAAACTACTACTATACAAAAATATCAGATTTATATAGCTTTTTATGTTAAAAATTAAATTTAAATAGCTAGAGTAAAGATAGCAAGTTCAAACTTTGCACATATTGTTTTAATAATATTTAAAAAATTTTGACAAAAAATGAGCTTGGTCGAATAAAAAGTAGGGGAGACCGCTGCTAGTTGACTCAAAATTTACATTTTTTTCTTTTTCTCTTGAACTAAGATTGATATCAAGACAGTTAAAATATCATTAAAAAAAGCATCATTTGGCCTTTCTAAAGAAAGTTATTCAATTAAATAAAAAACAACATGAGAGACATTTTTCTTAATTTTACTAGAGCACCTCGATTGTGTCAACTAACCCCGGTACCGGGGTAAGTTGACTTACGTTATGGGGTAAGTTGACCCACGCCGTGCGAAACAGAATTCTTACAAAACATAAAACACAAAACCACTTCTTGTGGTGGAAACAAAAAGTCACTTAATGGCCATTAACTAAAATAAGGCAAAATAATTAAATTAAAGAGGTACATACTTCTAGTGCTTAGGAAAAATCTATGATTTTAAATCAAACAAAATAAATAAATTAAAAGTCACTTCCTGTGGTAAAACAAAAAACAAAAATATCACTTATATTCTTAGTCACTAATTAAGCAAAACAATAATTATAGAGGCACTTTCAGTGCATAGGAAAATGTCAAAAATGCTCTTAAACGACTTAAAATTAAACAACTAGAGTCAACTAGCTAGAGTCCACTAGCCCCGAAAAAAATGAGTCAACTAACCCCGCCCGACCATCTGGCAAATAACAAGATTTTTCAGAAGCAAAAACAGAAAATAACAAAAAATAAAAGACATGCATGAACAACTAATACATATATACACTATATTCCAAAAAAAATCTGCGCCAGACTCTCAAAAACAGCCGAAAAGAGTAAATTAAGAGAAAACAAAAAAGTTACTTACGGTAGCAAAAAATCGTTTTTCCTAAATATTTCTTGAATGACATGCACTAGCGACGAGATACAAAAGGAGAATAAGCAGGTATCGGTATTGAATGTAAAAACAGGAATGGACATGCAATTCATCTCTTCTCTTTAAAATAAATGGCAGTAAGTCAACTTGCCCTGAGGTCAACTAGCCCCGGTCTCCCCTACCCATACCTCCCATACAAATATATAATTTTTTAATACTAAAATATTTTTTTTATTTTACAATAATATTGTACCGGGTATTTGAGCTTCGGCATAGTCGAAGATAATTGTCTTACTGGTTTTTCGTCTTTTTAAGCTTACAAAATATTTTATCGCAATGGCCCACATGTTATTTTTTAAGTGGACGCAAGTATAAACGCATGAAAACATGGCTGTCGGAGTTCAACTCCGGCAAAGGCCGAGTGGTTCCAAAGATGGCCCCTATACCCAGGTTTCGCCTTCCCGCACCCTCTCCCTAAGTAACCTATACTGGATCCGGAAGATGTAGCTAGTACAATGTTGAAAGAAATAGTTAAATAGTTGGAATAGTTCCAGAGTTAGTCCCTACCACCCATTTACCCCTCCCCCTTCACCAACTTAGTCCTTACGTAACCTGTAGTGATCCGAAAGTCCTAAGTCAATGGACATAATATTTCACATAAATGAAAACTCGTCACATGGTTGGTTGGTTGGTTGGTTGAAAGTGGCTGTCAGCTGAAAACGCCAACACACTTAGACCAGTATAGGTCCATTGTGATGCCACGATGCAGGATCTGAGATCTCCCTACTAGTTGAACCATTTTGAGCTCTTTATAAAGCGTAAGAGGCTTCTGATGTCTATGCTTGTCAGATCGCCCAAGTCGTTGTAATAGAAGGCTCCTAAGTGAAGCTTCCTTCTGCGGGAGAGAGCTGGGCAGGAGCAAAGAAGGTGAGGGATAGTTTCCTCCTCTTCCTCGTCCATGCAGCTTCTACAAAAGTCGTTTGCGAAGAGGCCCAGCCTTGCGGCATGTTTGCCAATCAAGCAGTGTCCAGTAATGACACCTATTGTGGTGCCGATATGCAATCTGTTGAGAGAGAACAATTTCTTAGAGCGTTTCAGATCCAGCTTAGGCCAAATTTGTTTTGTCGCTAGACAAGTGGTTAACCTCGTCCACCTAAGATTTGTACTCTCGATAGCATTCAGCTTCAATTTTTGTTTGCGAGTAGCGATTGGTATCCCTAGGGTGCCTTTATCCGGCAGAATGGGTTGAGTTGTTCCTATTCTAGCGAGTTCATCGGCCTTACAATTCCCTGGAATGTCTCTATGCCCCGGCACCCAAATTAGGTGAATGTTGAACTGTTCGGCCATCTCCGTAAGAGACGATCGGCAGTCGAGGGCTACTAGAGAAGTTATAGAGATCGAATCCAAGGATTTGATGGCTGCTTGGCTGTCCGAAAATATGTAGATATCCTTAACGGATATGACGTTTTTCTTGAGCCAGGATAAGACTTCTTTAATCGCCATAATTTCCGCCTGGAACACGCTACAGTAATTTGGTAGACGGAAGGAGAGCTTAAGATTAAGACGTTCCGAGAAAACACCCCCACCAACTCCATCATTGGTTTTTGAGCCGTCAGTATAGAAGTGAACTGATTCATCTTCCGGGAAGGCATCTCCATTCCAGGTTGCTCTGGATGGGATTGTGACGAGAAAATTCTTGTCAAAGTTTAGAGATGGGGTGGTGTAGTCAGTGTTTTCGGTTGAGATCTCGAATTTTTTCAGAATAGAGGCGTGGCCAAAGTCTTTGCTTGACCACTGTGAGATAGCTTTAAGGCGAATGGCTGCACTCGCTGCCATTTGCTTGCTAAATATGTCAAGGGGTAATATATGAAACAATATGTCTAGTGCCGCAGAGGGTGTTGTGCGTAGTGCACCGCTTATGCACATGCAGGCTGTGCGCTGGACCTTGCTTATATGGTCGCGGTTAGTGGCCTTCTCCAAGGCTGTCCACCAGACAATTATCCCATAGGTGAGTATCGGTCTTATAACTGAGATATAGAGCCAGTGGGTTACTCGAGGTTGTAAACCCCATTTATTCCCAATAGCTTTTTTACAAGAGAAGAGTGCTACTGTAGCCTTCTTGACTCTTTCTTGGATGTTAAGTTTCCAACTAAGCTTCCTATCCAGGATAAGCCCCAAATATTTAGCTTTGTCAGAGAAAGTTAGGTTGATACCATTGAGTGAGGGAGGGTCGACTGTCGGAATTTTATATTTCCTGGTGAAAAGCACCAGATCAGTTTTGTGGGGGTTCACACCTAAACCACAACGACTCGCCCAACTGGCAAGCTTGTCACATGATTTGATTATTTATATTACGCGATCATATCGTTACACTTTCCATACCGGAAGATCTCAAATATATGTGTGTACCATTGTTCAAACCTATACCTATGGACCAGAAATATGAATGTTAGCTCAAAATACTAGGTGAAGTATTGGCTAACAATTATAAGCATTTATTGATTTGGCATACATAGATTTATGAGTTTAATAGTGAGTTAAGTGTAGTAAGGTCGAAATAGAAAAATGTGCACCTCCTTTTTTCATCCCTTATCGGACGAATTTTGAAAAACGATGAACGAGACATGTAATAATTTTAACTTATCTATCAACATACAAACTTCCAATTTCATACGTCTAAAGATTCGTGAGACACCCCTTACTCCCCCCGACCCATTTACTCCTGAGCAATTCTCACCCACCCCACGGCCTAAGTTGGCCATACATATATAAGTCAGAAAAAAAAATCATGAAAATCGGACGAATGATTATCGAGGTATGGAGAAACGAACAGACGGACGTTGCATTTTATATATATGGACTAGCCATGCTCGCGGCTGGGCCCACCGGTGACCGGTTTTTGTTTCTTTTAAATAATTTAAGTATATATTTAAATATTGCCTAAGAATAAAAAGCATATCTGGAATTGACATACATAGATTTATAAATATAATGACAAGTTGAGCGTAGTACCTATGGTCGAATTAGAAATGTTTTCACCCCATTTGTTTCAACCCTTATAGGATGAATTTTGGAAAACGATGAATGAGGCATGTAATAATTTTGACTTGTCTATCAACGCACAAAATTTCAAGTTCATACGGTTAATGGTTCGTAAGACCCCCCTTACTCCCCAACACTACTACTTTACTCCACAACAATTCTCACTCATCCTACGGCCTAATTTGGACACACATCTATAAATAAGAAAAGAAATCATAAAAATCGGACGAATGGTTCTCGAGTTATGGAGAAACGAACAGAAGGACGTTGCATTTTATATAGTAGATAGTATGGATATGGATGGATATAATTATGAGATAGAAGTCATCAGAATGTCAAAAATTGACACGTAGGTATTATGTAGTTTTATTTAAATCACTATAACCGTTTTGAACATAAGTAGATATCTTTTGTAAGGCCGTTGCAACGGAACACGGAAGTATGGAAATAGATGCAAATTAAATAAGTGCACTGAGCTTCTAGTCCCAAATCCTCGCATATTTTATTTTCTCCAGCTTAAAACAAATCCGTCTGCCTGACAATTAAATTTTGAGTTCCGTTTATCTTTTGCTGTCAGTTATCAAACAATCATTTTGTTTCGTGTTTACTAATATTTATCTATAGATACTTACTTACCTAATTTGTCGCATGCGATAGAGTTAATTGCGTTTTAAATATTTTTAAGTGGATTTCATGTCAGTAGTAATCAATTGCTGTGATCTTGAAATTGGAACTTGTACAAGTAGCTGGGGGTTCGATGAATTCCATTCCAAACTCTTGTATAGGTGCTAGGTGCAACAATGTTGGACGACCCAGTTTATAATATAAAGTTCGTAGAAATGGTGGAAAAATATCCCTGATAGGTAGAAATTGCTGGTAATAATGTTAAACAATAAATAAAGTTGCGTATTGCATATTGTCAATTGGTAGTTGCTTTGTTGCTTATTGCTTGTTGCGTCAATGTGAGAGCCGCCTAAAAGTACTTGCAAACAATTTCCATAAAGTGTCCACGTCTTTCTCGTTCAAACATTTTTCTAAAGGACAAAACTGGATGGATGTGTGGATAGTGTTAGATACTCTCAAACTATTTCAAATCATTGCGTTGAAGATGCAGTTTTAGATGATTCATCCTTTCAATTGAAAGCTATATATAACATTTATTCACCATGAAGCTACAAATTCACGAATGTATCCCTAAAACCACTTGTTAACATCATACTCCTCAGAAGTTGAGCATAGAGCCGAGTAATTAGGATTCCTTGGAGTTTTACAACCGGCTCCTGATCTGCCGGGCGCATACAAAGGAAAGCCAATCATATTTGTAGTCGCATAGTTGCACGCAAACGTTAACGAATGGCTATTTTGTTCTCTCATCTTGATTGCAGCACATCCCACAGCCACATTCCTATCAGCGGTCATCACAGTAAAGTGACCAATTGTCTGACTGCAAGGAAGAAAAGTTTTACATAAATTCGACAGCACATTCTTACTCACCTTGGTTCCTTCGATGGGTATTTCCTGATTTGCTCCCTAGTGGTAACCTTGTATTCCGACCACCACGAATCGATTTGACTCATTATAGTCTTCAAATCCTTCGAGCTGTCACCCGCCCCACCACTCCACCAATTTTTTGCTATATTCTGACCAGAATACTTGAACTTTTCCGTATTGTGACACTGATCGTGTCCGTAGACGCAACGTTTCACATTCAGCTCAGTGAATTTAGCCAATTCGTCATCCCATTGCATTGTGGCCATGCGGTTGGCGGGTTCGAAATTCTGTAACTTCCCGGATGCGATCGTATTGCGTTTGGAATTGTGAGAGTTCAAAATGGCTGATTTCATAGCTTGCGTCATCGGTACGATGCTTTTTTCCGACGGACATTTTGAACCGTAAGCCTTCCAAATTGATAGAAGACTTGCTTAGTGGGTTTGGAATAAAATGCGTGATCGACTCACCCCATTGTTACCGCATGCTATATGCGAACGACCAGAACAAACGCCATTGGTGCAGTAATCTGCGGCAGTAGCCAAGCCCACTGCAGCAAAAATAAGGTATGACTTGATCATTCTAAGGGAATTGCGATACTGATCATGGGTGACTGCAGGCCTTGGCCTTAAATTGTGATAGGGCGGCCAGTAGATTCATACTGATTGCAATTAGACCGATTCATCTGATTGATGCACCTGCGCAAATATTCAAGATCTGTTGAATTGTTTAGAAAATTTAGCTAACAAAATATATTTGTGTATCTACTGCCAACAAATAATATTGTGAGAATGTGGGGTGATGACTGATAAGCGGTGAAATGAATAAATGAAGCAGCGCAGCGCCGACAAATTGTTCCACTAATTGCACTTATAGATAGATGCGACATGCGACAAAGAAATAACAAAGGGATTTACTTCACCAGGGACGGATCTAGGGTGTCCAGCGCCCCATTAGTACCAAAATAGTTACAGCAGAAATAAGGAAGTAACGGGAGCACGGCCTAAAGTCTAAAATGCATCATGCTACTATCATAAGCATTTTTTGGGGTGGTACTAATCACAAGGGCCCTTTGAGTGCAGAACTAACTGGATATTGTTTCAGGGAGCAACAAATTGTAAAAAAGGCAAAGAACTGTCTGTCGTCAAGGTATATTTCGAGCACATATCTTCGTAGTTCGTACCGTTCTCTGCATCGGTCAACAAATCGTGCTTTTTGTGTAGTTTCGTCAATAATTGGTAAAATGACTTAATTGTGTTGAACTGTCACTTAGCCTTATGGTAGGGTGTCCATATTCCTCAAATGAAAAAAGAGGACATAATTTACAATCAACAAACACCCCCCCACTGCCGTACGGTTTTCGTTAGATAAAAAATATTGTTAGAGCTGGAAACACTTGTAAAACTGTATTAATACATAGTAGGGTAAAATAAGAACCACCTAGTAGGTAGTGCACTGCCGGAGCAAGCCCTTAAATTCCAATTCCATCGCAATACAACATTTTTTTAAACCTTCTTACTGTATATAGTGTAGGTCATGGGTTCCCAATCTTTTTCTTACTGCGACTTCCTAGAGAGGTTGAAATATTTTTGCGACGCCGGCGCCGTTCAAAAAGCACAGATATATGTGAAGCTGATCTTATTGAAGATTCACTAAAGGGGTTTTCAATAAGGACGGTTCAACGTTGAAATATCGTCGTCTCATATTTATGGCAATTTTGCTTGTTCACATACCCACATTCATCTAAAAATGCGCCTCGTCGCTAAAGATGATTTTTTGGCCAAAATTGGGGTCCTCTTCCAAACGCTCCGAGGCCAAGTCAGCGAACAAAAGGCTTTGTCTATGTTCATTAAGTTTAAGCTCCTGGATTAGTTGGACCTTGTACGGGCGTAAGCCCAAGTCCCGATGCCAAGTTGGAATTTGCGAAAGGCTGAAATGGCAAAGACCCGTGCTAATTGAAAAACCCTTATTTATTTTTGAGTGCCAGGCAAATATACGAGTGCCAGGCATGAAGCAAGTCTTACTGGAAATGCGGGAAACACAAACGCGCTTAATCTTTGCCTATTGGATTGACTCAGGGCATCGCGACGCACGTTAGGGAACCCCTGGTGTAGGTATAGAGTATAGAAAAAAAAGAATACATATTTTTATTACAATAATTTCAATATCAATTGAATAATGATTCAAATCCGTTTTTGGCTGTGTTTGATATGATATGGACAGGACAATCAATTCCAATTAAGTCTTTTCCGATAGGTACTGGACTTAAGTTTATAAAAAACGTCGTTCAAGCCTGCTCTTTTTACACTTTTTACATTGTCTATATTGAAATTGAAGGTATTAAAAAAGAGAACAAAAAGAGGACACAATAAATAAAGAGGACAAAAAAAGATCCAAGCGAAAAAAGAAAGTGTAAAATAGATCTCGGACAAAAAAGAGGACATGTTCTCTTAAAAAGAGATGTTCTGGAAACCGTACCTTATGGCCCTTTGCTCAAAGGCTAAGGTAACTTTTTCGTGGTCAGAATTGCGCCCAAAATACAAAACTTTTGGTCGATGCTGTCGTATTTCTAGGACTGTATACACTCTAATTGAAATGGACCGCGCCAATGCTCCCTACGAATCCGGCTGGCAACGACCCGTACCAATTGAAAAACCCTTAATTTTGAGTACCAGGCAAATATATACGAATGCCAGCCACGAAGCAAGTCTGACTGGAAATGCGGGAAACACAAACGCGCTTAATCTTCGACTGCAATGCAACTATTGGATTGCGCTTCGACCTTGCTCTTGGTATTCGTATAGAGAAACGTAATGCTTTTCCTTTGCTCGGAGTCTTGCGACGCCTTTAAGATAGCGACAAGACGCCCCAGGGGACTCTCCAACGTTTGGTAGCCAAATTCGAGACAACTGGTTCGGTAAGCAGTCAACCCGTACTACAAAGAAAACGTCAGATCGGCCGAGAACTTTGCCGCAGTCCTTGAAATTGCACAGGAGAACCCGAGGCAATGAATTCCTCGCCGCCGTGCCAAAAAAAGTCGGCTTTTTGCAGACATCAACTTGGCGAGTTTGTCGTCGGGACTTGGGCCTATACTCGTTCAAGATCCAACTGACACAGGAGCTCAAAGTTTATGATAATGACCAAGCCATGGAAGACCCCAATTTTTGCTGAAAAATCATCTTTTGCGACGAAGCGCATTTTTGAATGAATGGCTATGTTAACAAGCCAAATTGCTGTATAATGGGACCACGCCAACCCACGCTAGGTGGCAGTTCATCCATAAAAAGCTGTTTGGTATGCAGATTTTAGACCGGCGCGCGGAGTCATTTTGTAGGGTTGCCTGAAGAATAGCAGCTCAATGCGAATAAACCGCAATCGACCGATGCCCGCTAAAATTCAGCGGCACCTATGCGGCCAGATTGGACCACTCGGATTCGTGCCACCTTGAGAAACTGCGGCTGACATTTGGACATTGTGTTATATTTCATACAATAATGACATACATGGGCCTTTCAGGAGAAAAAAAAGGATTTCGTTAATAACTCGCACACTACTTGCTTTATTCCATTGCAAAGTCGACCCATCCTTATTGAAAAACCTTTTAGTGAATCTTCGGTAAGCTCAGCTTCTATTCACACAAGTGTGCTCAGTTCCATTGTGTGCTTTTATGAGGGGCGTCGCAAAAATAGTATATAACCTGTATAGGAAGTCGCTGTATAGAAAAGATTGGGAACCCCTGCCTTAGTCTATATATCTGTGGACTCGCGGCCTCTCTATGTGGGCAGGGGCGAGGCTGGTTGTCATGCGTGATCCCCATTTGACAAAATTACTCTGACTCCGGGAGTCGGTCGTTGGAAAGGCTGGAAAAAAAGTCTGACAATATCATGTCCGCCTATATCTGCATTTGATGACAAGGCAAGAAATCGCTGTTTGATGTTCCTTAAATGTCTTCCTCTACTGGGAATTTCCTTAGGCTTGGATTGCCGCATTTTACTATAAGCTACCCGTTACTTGGCTATTTGTTAACTAAAACTTAAATTGTGTGCGATCGGCAAAGCAAACCGCTGATAGGTGGAAGTAACATGGTGGTTCCAGGATGTGGGAAGTTTTATATTTTCTACTACATCCACCACATCAGAGAAAGCGCAATTTTTTGATTTTTAGGCGCTGGGTTTTCGAAAATACTTTTCATAGCGAAAAACTGTTCAGCCGCGTCTCAAATATGAAAGCTCCCCTTTCGGGGCCAATAACTCGGATAGTCTTTACTGACTTGGCAGCCATTGATGAAATGCCTATTGAATTGATAAAAGTTTCAACCTTCATCAACTGATAAATACATCATTACGTTAGCCATTCACATCACTCGTATAAGTACACGCAGTGCATCCTTTAATGCACCCACTATATTTTCCAATCCAATTCGTATATATGCCAAAGGATGACATCAAACACCATAATACCCAAAGATAGAACATAACCCTGTTTTAAATTTGAATTTTATGTCCCCAACTGATCTGCCGCATTGGGTTGATTTAAACATGCGGATAATGCCGCACATAAAGGATTCTCTATCACACAATCTTCTCTGGCTTTCAAAAGCTGAAGATTGAAAAAAAAAAAAATAATGAAAAAAAAACTCGAAACGACATTACCCAATGGTGGTATCAACTTTTATTTTATAGCCGGGATAAAAGTAAAGCACACACACCGCACAAGGATATATACTCCCACGCATAGCATGCCCAACCCACCAACACAAGCATATGTGAGTATCAACGCCAAAGATTGAAATAACTGATAAGACCGAGAGTGAATTCGTCGGGTTATACGACTACGAGAGAAATACCCACACAGGAGTTCGAAGGATGTTAGATAACATTATTTTTATATTTTTTTCTTTTTCTGTTGCTGGTGCTCTGACAGATGAACCACTCTTTGTACACCCACCTTGGGACAGAGAGATACACTGTTGTATCCCACTATCTGTGTTCATCTGGTTCATATGGTTCGTATCCTTTGAACTCGCACACTGTATGCGGAGCAATTTAAAATTTTATTCACTCCTTGATGCGGGTACTAAAATCCCCAATATATGGGACCCAATATCAAACCGAAAACGATACCGAACATGGTAACCACTGAGAAGATAGATACACATGGGTGTAGCGCCCGAGAACGAGGAGCAGCAAAGGTCCTTGCGGCGCGCTTGATGGTTGCCATTTCGGTTTATCTTATTTTTTTTCCCTGTTATCCTCGTCTTCTTGGTTTAGAAAGTATCTTACGTATGTATCTATGCAGAGGAGAGACGATTTGATAACATCACTTTTCGCAGTGATTGAGAAGACATTGCGCAAAGATATGGGGGGGTTACGATTTCGAGAATTTATGGGATTTAATCAAAACAGGGATATTGCGAAATTTTATTGCAAATTTAGTTTTTGAGTGCGATACATTGGGTTTAGTAGGTTTGATTGAAACGTTCATCGGGTGACGCAGGCGGCTTCTCAAGGCAAATGCCGACCCAAATTACCGTAACAATAGGATTGGATGTGATGATGGTCTGTTTGTGTGTTGCCGCCACCGTCGATCGTCCTCATCTATCCACAGTCAGTGTGGAGATGCGTAACAAATTCGTGTGTGTTGTGTATAGTTTTCGGATCAACTAATGGAGTTGTTTGTCCATCGCACACACACATAAGCAGACAGGAGCGCGCATAATTTGTCGGTAATGTTACGTTAATAATAATCTGTCGGATTACATTTTCGATGGTTGGATGATTGGGCAAACGAAGAAAATATGCCATTGTTTGGCTGAAGAGGCTCTAGATACATTTTTGTATCTAAATGGGGTAATTGAGGGCTTAGGGTATTTTTTTTTTTTTTTTAGCTAACTTGAGTGGATTATTGGGAAGGATAATTTGGTTGTTGTTGAGATTGCGAAGTGGACTCAGGTGAGGCAAACACGACGGAATGCGGAAAATATTGCGATTTTAAAATTGTTGCCAAAGGAGCCGAGCGGCTTCTTTACATTGTTTTCTTTCGGCATTTCGATTAGGGTATTGTTGATGTTGATTACACAATCGCACTACTGTTGTATGGGATTGGAAAGTAATTAGTATAGAAGTAGAGAGTCTTCGCAATCGATGCGAGTGTAGATTTTATATGAGGAGTTGATTGGGGTTCTATTGCAGTTGCAGACGGCTAAAGAAGACCAAGATCCCGATGTCAGTCAGAACGAGTCATTCAGCTTCGACCATATATAATAGGCCAAATGCCAATACTTCTGCCATTAATTCGAAAGGAAGTAAGGAAAGCAAAAACATGACAGAATTTCAGTTATTACCTAGCTTGAGATGACTCTGAAAATGGCATAGCTTTTTTAGGATTTTAAGGATTTTGTCAGATATACATAAACATATGTGTGGCTGATAAATAAAGTCACAACATCTTCTAAGCAGTCTTCAATAAATAAGACCCTCTAAACTATGCGCCAACTTCAAATTCAACAGTCTCCTAAACATTGCATACTAGACGTTTCAGATGTAAAGCAAAAGTGCATCAAAACTGCATCAAAACTGCTGTCTTCTAACCCAACCGGTTGGGAGACCGCAGTTTTATCTTGCTTTCTGTGGCTCGCAGTTCAGAAGTTACGTCCTTTTTTGCATCGCTATATTTTGTTTGTGCGCATTTAGGTTCAAACTAGCAGTGACTGAAGAGGTAAAACCTAGAACCTCTGTCGCGGCGTTGCTGATTGCTTGGAAGTGGAGCTAGGCAAAGGCTCTTGTGGTCTTTTATGATCGCAGCCTTTTCAACGTATGCATTTCTTCAATCGAACTCTAATCTGGAAGTCAAATTTATCGAGCCATTTATTGTAAGTCTATACTCATACGTGGCAAACATAAAATGTGTATCTACCAATGGAAAAACCAAAAATTAATAAAAATCAGCTGTCAGCAGTCAAATTGATTATCACTGGAAAAAGTGCTGCCAATTCGAAAAACGGAACCTATAAAAAATCACTATATCAGAATTGTACCTATAGATCTTCTTGTAAATGTTGAGATGTGGAATTTCGTGATTCATCTTGAGCCTATACCTCCGGAATTTTGTATCATAGAGACTAGCGAAAACTCGATCAGAGGTCTTTAATGACCTCTCAGTCAAGCATCTCTAGAGGGTGGTTTTTAAGCTTCACTTCAATATTGCTCTACTTTTAATCTATATAGGTTTCATGAGTTGTGGTCTGAAAACGGCGCTCAAGAGCTAAATGAGTTTTACTGACAAGGAGCCGGAAACCAGGACGATTTTAATGTTATTGAGTTTGATCTGATGATTGGTTAAGTCGAATTATGAAACAAATCTTCACAATATTGTTCTGAAAGAGTGAGGGTAGAAGTTTGAGGCACTTCGTCAAGCTTCCAAAACTTTTCAATTGCCTGGTCTATTGATGATGCATTTAGATAACCCACAAACGTGGAAAACTTTGAAATAGTATCTATAGAAACATTTTCAAACGGTCCTAGCCCACCCCACCCGAAGACTATATTTTGCGCTATAATGGTACTCAAACCATTACTTTCTAACCCTAGAATTAGATTAGATCTAGATTAGTGCATATGAGCATATCGATGCCGGAACTTTGATAAAAGACAGGATCTGCCAACGAAAAATAGAACTTATTATCAAATTGATCTATGCCCATTGATAATGAACTTGTATGGTAAAGTACTTGACGATGAGCACAGTGAGAAAGAACAAATTTTGGATGAAGAAGCGTTTACGGTGGAGCCTATGCCACACACTTATGGGCTTAAATACTCTGGGTTGGCAGGCCGATGAGTTTCTGAAAATCTTCAGATATGAAAGAAACTTCGGACCTTTGATCAATCCGGCTCGAAGGACCATGTATAACTGTGAGAAATATAAAAAATGTCAATATTTTAAAGTTTAAGATTTTATTTTTTACGTCACTACTGCTCAGCGATCTAGGAAGGAATGGCCGAGATCTAGAAAAAATTGATGAGGCTGAAAATTTGCAAAAATAAAAGAGAAATACAAATAACTTGGGTACATAGTTTGCTAGTTGGTTTTTTTTTTTAAATACTTCTCCCGGCAAAGGCGAACCTAAAACGCTTTAACAACGCCCCAAGATGCTAGTTCTGCACTTAAATTGCTGCAAATTGTAGTCTTCTGGAAATATAGCTCCAGGAAGCGAGGAAGAAGAACTTTGTAGAGTTTGCGGTGATGAGATCACTTCGTATGTCACTGTCCAGGTCTCCAACATACCAGGTATAAATATCTAGGGAGTCACTTCTTCAACGACCTAGACGAGCTTTCCAGCATATCAATAGGCAAGATACCTACTTCGTCAAATCATCAGGATGGTTTGTAGTAGCAGCTCAGTAAGTAATTTGAATACAGGGTAATAATGGGTAAGGGACAACTTCTTTCCCCCACGTGCTTCACAATGCGTCAGTATTGGCCTGAGTGAGGTACGGAGTATTTCTCTCTACTACTGCTTATTTAGAAGTCCTATGTTCTCAAACCCTGGTCTAACCAGGATTTGTAGAGAAAGCGGGACTCCTAGCTATAAATATATACTATATATAAATAAATACTTAACTCAATACAGTATTTAGATTTATATCAAGTACTTTTTGTTATACAAGATACTTACTTAGTTATGTACCTGTATTCTGTATAGGCATTTTATCTATATCCAACTTTCTGCGATAATTTGTTTTTAATACTCAACAAAAATAAAATCGAATGCAAAGAACAAACAGAGAGAATATAAATCATCCTTGAGGTAAATTATGTTTATTTTCTAATACTCGAACAGCATTCCCAAAGCAAAATAAATTCCATACATATACAAATACATAACACTAATCAATATTCATCGTTCGTTGTTCAAAAATCAATAAAACTGCATTTACGACCAAATGTTCGGTATTAACGAGTTTGAATTCTTTCACAGACTGGCGTCAATGGAAACACATAATCCCCACATTATCATATATATTTTTAAATGCTTTTCGCCATTAATGTTCCCTCCCGTCCCAAAGACACACCGTGCTGCGCGATTCCACATTACGCTGATGCTGGCCATGAAATTGAGGCTAAAAGAGTGCGCTACTACCCTTTCCGCCCAAAGAGAAAAAAAAAAACACTCAAGCGGCCTAACGCCAACCCGTGTCCAAAACACACAGTGCGAGTCATAGGGGGAGAAAAGTTTATTTTGTTGGATGTGAACAGTTTTATGATCCAGCCCAACCGATATACGGAGTCTTTGGTCAGATCATTGGCGCAGATACAATCTGCGTTTTGTGATTATTTTGATAGAGCGAAAAGCGGCGCCGCTGGGCTAACCTAATCGGGCGCGCACACAGTGTACACCCCAATTTGAAGTGTTTGGAAAGACATTAAATGGAGGCGATGACGACGTAGCTTTCACTTTATATGGACCAACATCGGTAACCAAACAGATGGAAGATCGAAATCGAAACACATTTTACGAGCACAACGCGTCTATGGAGGATTGTTGTCTATTTCGGTGGCACTTTATCGATTCCTTTCAGGGAGCTAGAAATGATTATCTATTTTTTTTTTTTTTTTTTTGATGCATCAAATTGATTGTATAGGATTGCTTCAAGAGGCATGGCAATAAAGGAGGACCATGATATGAATGCATGGGAGTAATCCAACTTAAGTCAATTTGCAATTAAATTGAAATTGTATGCCACCATATAATAAGGCTATTTCACGGGTTTGGCATATGACTTCTTCACTTGGTTTTCGACTCTTTGAATCACGTCTATTCTTGCCTTGGGGATTGCACATGATTATTAAAAGTCGGTATCGGAAGATCGAGGGTTATGGGGGGTCCGCACTTGAACATCGTCTTATGCATAGCATGTAATATAAACGCCCGAAGCCTTTTGTCAACAACCTGAACTGCGGCAGATATTGGAGAAAGCCCAGGAACTTCAAATTGATACCCACCACCCTTTCATCGATTTTAAGGCCTCCTATTGCAGCATTTATAGGGAGGAGCTATACAGATCAATGTCTAGTTTTGACATCCCTGTCAAAACTCCTCCGATTGTGCAGGATGACGATGGAGAATGCACGTTGCTCCATCAATGTCGGTAAAGAACTCACCGAGATCTTTGATGTCAAAAAAAGGATATAGACAATCGGATGTGCTGTCGTGTGACTTCTTAAACATCGTTTTAGAAAGAAAGAGCAAAACTCAAATACCAACATCAGAGCCTCGATCTTTCAAAAGTCTGTACATAATCGGCAGAAGGCAGCTTAATGTCACTGGCGCGTTTGTGAGTATTAAGACGGAGGAGGCGAAGATGGTTTTAGCGGTTAATGAGGACAAGTCAAAGTATATATGCTGTCAACAAGAAGGGACCCCATAGACAGATATAACTTTGGTTAGGGACTTTGTCTACCTAGACTATGACTGAGCGCTGAGATTAAATGAAGAATAGCTAACTCTTGTCAATCGCTGTTTCTTTGGGCTAAGAAATCAACTGAGTAGCAAAGCCATTTCTCGAACAACTAAAGTGGCCCTTTATAAGACCCTAATCGTTCCAGTTCTTCTCTATGGTGTAGACTGTAGAGGCTTGGACTCTATCAAAAGCGGATGAGGTTTCCCTTGGTTTTTTTTTTTAGAGGAAAATTCTTGGAGTCATTTTCGGTCCCGTCTGATAAGACGGTGAATGGTGGAGAAGATATAACGACGATCTGTACGGGCTATACAATACAGCGACATCGACCTAGCCAGAAGAATGAAGGTCCAACGACTGAGTCATCATCAATCAACTTAGCGTTCGAAACTGTATACAAATGTCTAAAGATTGTGCTGGCTGGAGACGCTTGTTAGTTGAGGCTCAGGTCCACTCCGGACTGTAGCGGAACCATAAGTACGTAATTAAGTAGGTACATTGAATATTGATGATGATGATGATGAAGTTAAGATATAAAACGCTGCGTATCGCTGCCGTTCAAAGACGTCTCGAAAATGAACAGATTTCCATCGAGAATCTCTCATTCCGCTAACAATTGAGGGAACATTCTGCACTGCAGTTAAAAGAGGGCAATTCGAGCAGCTGCCTACCCAGTCTTGTTGGTGTAAAAGCTGTGTTTTTGTAACAGGTGCTAAAAGAATTGGAAGCAGTGAAGATATAGCACGAATACGGGAAAGAAAAAAGAGAGCTCTAGCCCCAAATCGGGGCTAGTCAAGCAGTAGTAAGATGCGAGCTTAAGTAACTTTATCGCACCAAGATTAAAGATTTCCAGCGTCGTTTTCGACATGTCAAACGCAACTATACCACTTCCCCGCTAGAAGGTGCGATAGCCAGAAATGTTTACAAAATCACCCAGCTGACCGGCAACATCAGATGGTTCTCTGGTGGTAGATCTTCTTTTGTGGATTGTGGTGCAGTGCATTTTTGGTCAATTGTTGCCTCGTTTACATCTGAATTGAGTTTTGGTGCAGTTCCCTTGAAAAGATACCATGGTATTTTTACCTCTTGACCCTATCCTTATCCGAAGAAGCAGAGATCCATTATAAAACCTTTCACCGGAATGCCTTGTAGAACACAATATTTTTCAAAGGTACATTGAACAATTAACTTCAGAGATCGATTTTTGCACCTCATATTTGCATGACATTCTCGTATCTGGGCGAACCAATGCTGAGCATTTGCATAACCTCAAAATTCTTCTGGAGCGTTTAGAACGTCATGGATTAAGGTGTCGGTTGGAGAAATGCCAGTTCGCAAGCGATGAAATTGACTACTTGGGCCATATCATTGATGCTACAGGCATACGTCCATCAGAGATGCGTGTTGCAGTAATCCAGAGATTTACCTGATGAACCAATAAATTTAAAGGACCTTAAAGCATTTATCGGGAAACTCGCTGGACGCGAACTGAAGAAATATAAGAACGAATACATATTGATTTCGCTGGACCTTTTCAAAAGCAAATGTGGTTAATATTGCTTGACTCCAAGTCGAAGTTCCCTTTTGTTGTTCGTATGACATCTATACCACATCAGAGGAAACCATTTAAGCTTTAATTGCAATTTTTGCAATAGATTGTCTGCCTAAAACGCTGGTGTCCGACAACGGAACGCAGTTTACTTCTAACGAGTTCCAGCAGTTCTGCCGAAGCGATTCTATCCAACATATTATAACGTCAGCACCTTTTAACCCTGAGAAGAAGAATGTATGTTGTAAGGGCTGGCACAGTTATTTTCCGGCGCCATATCAGAATAAAATGAAACTTCGTTCTCCATCTGGTGAAGGAGATGTTCATCATTTTCTAGTAGTATAAAGCCCTATCGACAAGTACGACAAGGCAATGGTCCATCAAGCCAGCACCGAATGAGGATCAAACTAACTTAAATGAGTCCGACGTATTCATGTATCCCGATTCATAGCCGGTCAACATCAGTTTTGTTGCACCCCAGCCGATTTTGAGCCCAGTTGCAAATGTAGATCCGGCCAAACTACTAGAAGATGTGGAACCACCAAGCGCAAATAGGTACGTCAAATTTAAGGAAAAATAAGTATGAGAGATTCTGATGTGATCTGGTATCACTGCGGGGCATATCAATTGGTACTATTTTGAGTAACCAGACTTTCAAGCTGCTGTCATTAACTTGCTGTCATAAAAAAAAACCACGAGTCTGATTCCCACCAAAACGCATAATTGAATTTAACGGTGATGTTGCCCTCGCAAATGGTCATAGAATGTGGTCATGGACATAGCACATAAGGTCTAAGCCTTTTTGGTCACATTTGAATAACAAAAGATAGGGACATTTTTTAAAATAAGCCGGAATCAACTCATGGCACTAAGAAATCTATTTCCTGAGGAAACATGCCAAAAGACTCAGACTGACAGATACGGCAAGTAGTGGTTTTAAATGTTCTTTAAGGGAAAGTCTTTATTTTTTTGAGTATCCACATCTCCTTCTAACCCTTATCCAACGTTAAGTTGATCTGAGCGATATACACTGAATGTGCTAGGCTGTATACAAATGTTGCTGGTGTATCTGACACCCCTAAGCGCGTAACGAAACGACATAAGTATCATCTGACTTATTGTTGTAGCGAAACCGATCTCCTCCTAGTGACTTTTGAAGCTATAAGATGAAACGCTCATGGTTTTACTCTACAGATCAATGATGGGTTAGCGCAAAAGGAAAGCAATGAATAAACTTCCTCGAGATATGAATTCTTCTTCAGCTATTCGCACCAGTGATTGTAAAGGCTGCAAGAACTAATAGCAACTGACTCATTTAAAATGTTCAGTCCTTTTCCTCGACCATTCCCATTCCCCGTGCGGATCATCTAAAATTTGAGTCCTCGTTGCTTTCTAACTCAACCGCCACAAATACCACATGCTAGTAATAAAACTTAATATCCTCCACACCATTAGCATGTTCGTGGTCTGAACTCTGAAGGCAGATTCAAATTACAACCAAACCTCACCGACTCCCATCGGTACAACAATGGTTTCCAAAAAAAAAAACACAATAGCCCATCGGTCAGGAGTGCGGGACCACCAGCGTAAATTACTCCAAAACCAATTATTGTTCGGTTTACCTGTTCGCGTATACAAAACACAACAAAATACGCTTTTTCCGCGTTCAGTTCGTGGAAATGTCTCCACTATCCAGTATCCGATCGGCGAGCATCCTTTAAATAGAAAAACCAAACCGAATGCCCATTATGCCCCTTTCTTGTTTATTGCAACGCGAACTATCAACAACAACACAAACGGTGGTGGAAAAAGGATTCAAATTCAAACCAACAAAAAAGGGTTTAACGGCTAGTCCAATAAATTCATTCTTGTTCGCGGCTAAACAATTTGAATACCAATCCTAAGATCGCGCTCTCTCTCTCTTCCTCTCTGATCCCACCGGCAAATTCACTTAGCTTCCAGGAATCGATTGCATGCCACTATCATTGGACAACAGAAAACAAAACAAAAAAAAAAAGGATTCACTGTTTGTGTTTGTATACGCGAAGTGAGTAAGTGATCCTTTTCACAGAAAATTTCCCTAGGCATCTCTATATGCAAACTAATCGACTTCGACTTTAACACAAACCCGGAGGCATGGAAAACATAATTCCCAGGAGTAGAAGATTTTTTTTTTGTTGTAAAAAAACAAACTCGCTAATTTCACTGAAAGGCACTAAACATACAGAACCCTCGAAGAAAATCAGTTGTCTTAACCCATTCGCTTGGTTAATCCTTTTCTGCTCAATAGGCATCGTAAAATAATTGTCGCGCGATTTATCCCCGCAAAAAGGGATTCCAAGGAAGGCGCATTTAAAAAAAGGTCTATTTTTTTATGGCGAATGCATCTGTCTGTTTAACCCGTTCGCCAAAACCGTGTCATAAAAAAGGGATGCGCAAGGGTTCCGAGGTCACTTTGACCTGATTCCACAGGATAACAATAAAAAACAGGGCATTTGAATTGTTTTTTAAAAGAATGAACGGTTTACCATTAGCCAAGGGGTTAGAAGGGTTAACAGCAAAACCAGGCTGGAATAGTTTTATGGTTTGCGACTGGCGACTTGATTTATCCTTGGAAATCCTTTTTGAAGGGTTAAAAAAAAGAGTTAAAAAGTGAGAGGTAGAGAAAAAAAATTCCATATTTATGACTTCGGCCAAAACATGAGTATCTATCGATATTCCATCTGTATCTTTGGGCTTCTTTAATCGTTTGAAAAAAAAAAAAAAAAAAAAATATGATTTCATTAACATTTGTTGGGCGCGCTGGTAACCCAAAAAGAAAATGGTTATTGCTCGCGGTGAGTCTGTGTTAACCCTTTGTCTTATGCCGCTCGGTCCTTTGGTGCGGTTTTCTGCGATGGCGGGACTCTTCTAAGGCCGCGTCTACGCGCTCATAATCATAATCATAACTATAACCATAATCGTAACAATAAGAATAGGCCAACCTGTCGGCGTTCTGTGTCATATCAGTGATCTCGATCTGACCTCAGCACCAGAAACCTCTTTGACAAGATCACCAGTGCGTTGGTCGATGATCGCCAACTGTTGGGTTTGTCTCCATTGATTGGTTCCACCGGAACGAATCGAATCAATCAACAAATTTATGGAGGTTTCTGCTTTGGTGCGCATTTTCCTTTTGGCCTTTTGGCCTTTTGTATTGTGCGGTGGAAATTTTGGTGAAATACAAAACACAAATTTATTGAAATTGGTGTTCAGTCGATTGTTGCGACTAATTGTATTCGTGGTGGGCTTGTTCCTTTTGTAGTCCGAAAGATGGACAGCAGTCTGGTGGATCATTTAAATGTGATGTTCTCACCAAATTCAGAAAGTGATATGGTAATGATGAGTCCTGCTGTGCGCTCTATAGAGGGGCAGCAGTGCGCATTGGCGCTTTGAGATCGTTGATGGTGATCGTGCGTGACAAGTTGTATAATTTTCAGTGGGAATACTAATTGGCCTCTAGATATTATTCTGGGCGGGGAATTTAGGTCGAATGCATATGGTTTGGAGGTTAGTGTCAAGCAAGTATTTAAATATGTATTTTTGTTTTTAAGTTTTTGGTAAGAATTTGAGGCAATCTTTGACTGGAAACAGTATGTTAAGTGCATTCACTGGATAATTTCTCAGCAATTCGCCGCTGGCAGCTTCAGAACGCGTTTGACAAGTAGGTAGCGTTACAAATCAACGAAACGTAATTTTTGGACGGATTCGGTGCGCTTTAAATTCCCACAGACTCCTGATTTCCACAATGCACTTCCTAGTCATCTACCGCACTATTGGAATACTTAAGTTCCACAGTGCACTGAGATAGTTTCGTCAATAAGCTTTTCACATGCGTTTTTCGCATACAAATTTTTCTTTATGACGAAAAATGGAATTTGTGTATAAAGTTTCAACGTATGCATTTTGTGGACCAGAGTCCAATCTTAAATTAAATCCTTAAATCCTTTGCTGATAATATTCACTCGATACTACTATGAAAGGCTGTTTGATGCGATTGAAGAAGATTTCGCGTATCATGCGGCGAATGTTGTGAAGCTTGTATGTTCCGCCGTATATTGGCTGCCATTATTCCTCACATATCTATGAGTCTTCAGATATAACAGGTGGGCCAAAAGAAGTCATCCGATGCTGTTTGGCTCTCTTTTTTTTTCTAAATAAGAAACTTCGATTCTGTTTTTTGATTATGTTTATTTGAACCTTTAAAATTTTATTGGTCAAGTCGAGAAATCATATCGGCCAAATGGGCGCCGTCACAATTGATTGCCAAACGGGCTCGTTTTATGACATTTTTCATCACTTCGGCGAGAACTTCGGGCTACAGATTCGCACTCGTGTCGAATGTTGTCCTTGAGGGCTTCTAGGATCTCGGGCTTGTTCACGTAAACACGGAACTTCAAAAAACCCCACAAAAAAAAGTCTGGAACGGTTAAATCGGGCGATCTAGCGGGCCAGTGCAAATCGCCAAAACGAGAGATGAGACGACCGGGGAACGGCGCCTTCAGAATATCGGTTGTGGCTCGCGCAGTGTGTGCCGTTGCTCCGTCCTGTTGGAACCACATGTCCTCCAGTCCTAATTCGTCCAATTGCGGCAGAAAAAAATCGGTTAACATGGCCCTATAGCGCGCACCGTCCACTGTTGTCGTTTGACCAGCGACGTTCTCGAAAAAAAAAAATGGCCCGATGACTCCTCCAGCGTGAACAGCGCACCATGCAGTAACTACAGATTATGTATGTATATTTATAATTTAAACTATAGGGTATGATTTTATATAATAGGCATAGAAAAACGCATTTTATTTCTAAACAATGATTTTGGTCGAAAAAACGTACACTTCGTCCTCGAGTTTGAGGATGGCTTGGGCGTAAGTAGAGCTCGAAAGTATCTCTCAACCTTTTCGTAGGTCTTAAAATTACTCTCAGTTGTTGAGAATTTTAAAATTGATCACATAATAATCAGTTTCTTTGCACAGTATTTTTTTGGTTACGCTCAGAGAGAAACCCTTATTTTTGTTTTGTATGGTTTCGGTCAACCACTGAGAGATATCACTGACAGAAAAAAATAAATCTCATTTGTACATTTTTCCACTATAACTCTTAACATTAGTTAGCAGTGCATGAGGAATTGCATTAGTGTGCAAGTGAAAGTGTCCCGGCTACACAAGTAATGAGAAAGGGTATTGCTAAAACCCACGCGTTTGGCGCGCTACTATAGACACGATTATTCTGCGTTCTTGGGGAGTGTATCGCTAAATAGCTTGTTCACTTGTATTCTACATCTGTCTAGTCCACAAATATCAAAACAGATTTGACATTGGCGGCCATTTGCAAAAATAAGAGCTATATCATAGTTTCTGTCTGTTGTTATAAGCCTCATGTTGACGTTCAGTCTCTTCAAAGCAGAACCGAGTTCCTGAAAACAGATCTCTCCATAACGACTAATATTGCCCGATGCCCGTCTATTGAGTATTTACCTAGGGATAGTTTTCGAATTTGCTGCAGAGCCCGCGGGTTAAAAGTTAGTGCAATTAGACATATAACCTTGATGGGTCTCTTGGATCTCAAACCCAAATTCGCTGAGTTAGCTACAGCTTCTGTGTCGGCGCTTCATCTGATACATCCAACCATTCTGAATCCATTAACCTTACACTTTTGCTGGCAAGTGCTCTAGAAGTCCGATCTTCATAAGGTGATACTTGAAGTTGCCATATCCTCCGTATACTACTTTTCGCTACTTTTCGCTTGGAAGATCATACTGACCCTTGCTATACCATTTTGGTTTGTCTATACATTTTTCAACTACGGACCACTTTTTGTTGTTTAACCATGGCCTAATTTTCGATCAAGCTTTCAATGTAACGATTGCATTAACTGGCCAATAAATTTCGCAGGCTGGTCTCTGTGACTGCTTTTGAAGTAACTAATAAGTGATCCAGAGCATGCAGGAGCTATCTTTTCGGCGTATTACCGAGAAGTTTTCGTTTGTAGACTCATTAATTCTGAAACACACATGTTCCTGCAAAACAGGCTTCATCCATGAAAATGGTTATCTCTCCCTCACTTCTGCAACCGATCCATTTTCAATTCGGTGATACCTTTTGATAATGCGAAGCCTTTTCATCCCGCCTGCGCACATTCACGGGTTACTGAATCTATCTTACATCTTAAAAAAAAAAAAACGAAAGAAAATTTTATTTTATAAAAACGAAAGCTATTTTCTTACCGTTTTCGTTTTTTCTCATATGTGGAAAGACTAAACATACATCAAAATAATATTCAGTAAAATACATTATTTTGAGTTAATAAAGAAGGAAGGAAAGGAAATTAAATAAATTTTCGCTTCTATATTACATATATTTTTTTCCTCTTTTTTTAAATGCAAAGGTGATTTTCGTTAAGTTTTTTTTTATAGAACTCCAACCCATGGTCCAGTCCAGATCCCTGTTCAAATTTTTTATTGATTTGGGGATTCTCGCAGAGAAAAAAATACTATTTAATAAATTTGTAATTCAAAATTTCTTCTTAGTGCACGTGCTTTTTAAAGCGTTTGATTTTTAAAATTAAAAAATATCATTTCATGTAAACATTGACCGCGACAAGCCGCCGCAAGTGGTCCATCCAGAATGTCCAATTTTGGCATAATTTTTCCAACATATCGACTGGTATCTCACCAATAACACGAGTTAATTTGTCTTCCAAGGCGGCAATAGTTGCTGGCATATATCCGTATAGACAAGACACTTCACATATCCCCACAAAATTGCTATCGATTAGAAAGCAATCTCTAGCTTGCATATATTGCCGAAACGGATGGATATCAGCAAATTACGGAAATTCCTCCAGAAATCCAAATGGTTGCAGGAGTAGCGGAAATAACCGACTCTGCAAGTTGTACCACAATGGACATAATGTATGGCTATAGTAGTGTGCTCTGCGAACTACTAAGCGACGGGTTTCGGGTTCACCTCCGTAAAACTCCAATTATAAATTAAAATTTGTTGTCCTGAGAAAGCTTTTCAAATTTCTCAGCGTCTAGATTCAGCATAAAATTGTAGGTCCCTTCCATTTAACAAAACAAAAAATTACGAATAGATACGTCAAATACCGGACTGTAGTACTTACAGCACAATTTAAAGTCTAATTTCGTTTTTAATCGTGTCGACCAATTGAAGAATGTTTTCGCAACATTATCTAATCAAATAAATGGTAAGATACTGACAGTGTTTTAGGTTTCAAGTCACCTGCGTTACTTTGTTCATCCCGATATCTCCCGAAAATATTTTTGTTGTACACCAAAGTCGACCTAAAAGGCGATAAACTTTTCCCCTAAGGACTCTTTATGGCAACTTTTGCATTGAAAATGCAGCCACCAGATCCATTCGACAAGTTCCCATATTTTTCTCAGTCATGTTAATCACTTCATCTTGGCCACCACTCCACACATTTGTTCCAAGTCATCTACAACCATCACGTACCGCAGCTCGTGGCAAAGGTGCACGCCATACGACCAGAGAGGGTCCTCTTGCCAGCCGCACCGCCTCCATATCAACATGACAAACATGCGCTCATGTTACCCCATCCTCCACATCTGATGGTTAAACACCGTACAGCCTCATCTGCCAACCAAAATGTCGCCTCGCTCTACTCTAGATCTAAACATACCTCGTGTGTTAAAGGAGCGCGCGAGCGTTTACGTTTAAGTTATTGCGGCACGCCTGACATTCTTGGTACATGCGTTTGTTATACAGGGGCTATAAAGACAGGCCTGTTGGTGCTTTGTCTGTTCCATCACTGAATCGCATTTAAATCGCGCGCTCTCTCTCTCTGTTCTAAAAAAAATCGAACAAAAGTCACGTTTCGACTCGATCACAAATCATCAAAGGAATATCTGAAATATTTCAGTGACATCCTCTTTACGAGTGTTTAATACCCCCGCGCGCCGATGCCATGTAAAAGAGGGTTTCATTACATGTTACATCTCGGGTGTGTTGTATTTTTGTATAAAAACATTTGTATCCATGAAATTCTCTTTCAAACTGGAAATTTATTTTTGGCTGAAAGATACAATTTTTTTTTGGGAAAATTACAAATTGATTCGGGTGCACAGAGAATACTCCTACAACAAATATGCCGAATGGACAAAGAACGCATCCTTTGTATAGGCAGAGGTGTGATTCCTCGAAAAATAACATCAAAAAGGATGTTTACCAAATATTGTGCAACAATCAAAACAATCAGAAGTCAGTAAAGGACATTTTCTTGCCCATTTTTCGCCCTTTCAAAAGAAACAACTCTATTAAGGTGCAAATGGATAAATCACTGAGAAAAAAAGGATAACAAAGGACTGTCACCTATAGAAATGATTTCCGTGCGAAATCATCGCTGGACACATCTTCATATCACGCACCCAAACATCGTTAATGGTTTATGTGTCCATTTTGTTCATGAATGAATGTAGACGGAGAGTGGATGGAATTAGTATAGATACACTCGATGGAGAAGTTATTTTGTTTACACACCTTTGCGGCGAAAACAAGGAACACAGATTTATATAGATTTTTTTCGTATGGAAGGACATTACGTACATAACTTGCACGTGCATTGATTTCATTTTGTGAGCGAGCTCAGCCTCTTTGGATGTTTAATTTATTATCCTTGTTCAATTATTTCTTGTACATTAGACACAACTCGGATTTTGATAGCGTGGGCCAATACAAAAGTCTAACCCCCGATGGGTTTGTGCAAAGGGCGCGAGTTTAATGCTCACTGACACATAGATTTAGAGGAAAACATTGTTGATGCTCAGTCAAGCGTGTGTATATGTGCTGCAAGGACATGTTTATTCGTTGTATTGATCCGAGTCACAGTAGACACATTGGTGCCTTTTTTTTATAGTGAAAGGGATGATAGATGATGGTAAGAGTGGTGCAATGGTGGAAGGGCAGCCTCAATATAGTGGTATATCAATTCGTAGCGGTGCGGTGATGAGAATGCATCTCTTTGCTTCGAATCGTCCTTATAGAAAGAACCCTCGATATTGTTTTTGTTCCTCTTTTTTTTTTTACTTAGTTGTGCAATTTGTTTTGGTTGAGGGGTTTTTTTTTGGATAATGTCATCGCATTCAGAATGGTTTCCTTAGAACTATTTTTTTTTTATGTGAAGCCGAAACCATTATCGTCTGTTTTTGTCGCTGCCGGTTAAGGGGCCTTGTTTTGTAGTTTATCCTTTGTAATTGGGTGACATCGAGTGATTCAGAACTCACTGAAAAGGCATATGCGTTGATATCTTTATTTCGGTTGATAGTTTGGATTTTTCGGTTTTTATTGATATCGTCACCGTAGAGGGGTTGGGGTTGGAAGCTCGACCAGGTGGCCTGTGGCCATTGTGTAAGCAGAAAGGTTATCTGAGGATACAAAACAGAAACACTTCAAAAGTATTTGTCATTTGTCTAGCCCGCGTTAATAGAGTTGTCACGATTACGAATGAAAGCAGTATAGGTGTTTAGAGGTTGTAAATATAAAAGCTGATGGTATGAGCGGTGTAAACAGATTTTTTTTTTTTTTTTTTTTTTTTTATTCTAAAGAGGATCATTGTGAGTTAAGTCCATTCTAGCCTCGCCTGATGAACATAGATATATACAAATATTGCGATTGATCGAGTGTTTACTAAAAAAAAAAAAAAAATGGATTAAGGTAGACATTTTATGAAGTATTTGTTGTTCTTGTGGCCATCCATTTCCCGAGTGAGCCAGAAATCTCCGTCTTTGTGTAATTCGAGTCAATTTTCATTGGTTTATCAACATGGGCCATATGCACCATCGTCTATATAAAGTGTCGCGTCAACCTGATCAAGAGGTATTGTACAATATTACGTCAGAAAGAGCGCTTAGGCTAGTATACTTACTTATTTACTTAGGTGGCGCTACAGTCCGGGGTGGACCTGGCCCTCAACCAATTCGCCTCTCCAGTTAGCACGATCTTTGGCTAACCGCCTCCAGTTGCGCACTCCATGTTTGTTAAGGTCTTCTTCCACTTGTGCGCGCCACCTAAGCCGAGGTCTTCTCTATACTGCGTTGTCCCTCGTGGTTGGAATCGAATACTCTTCAGGCTGGAGTGTTGGTGTCCATTCGCTCTACATGTTCTAGCCAACTTAGTCGACTCATATACGTACTTTTTTGAGGTCGATGTCGCTGTACAGCTCGTAGAGCTCGCTGTTAAATCTCCTCCTCCAAAGCCGGGACCGGGACGGGACCGAAAATCACTCGAAGAATTTTGCGTTCGAAGCGACCAAGGAGATCATCATCAGCCTTTGATAATGTCCATGATTCGCTTCGATTTAGTTTGCCCATTTTTTCCATGTTCCTCTCATTTGTCCAGTAGAATTAGTGAATTTTTGACAGTTCAGTGCGTTAGAAGCAGCATCGCATCGTGACTTAACTTTAAATCCGGTGTCATGTAAGACCTGCAAGTTGCCCTTAACGAATTACTCGTATTTGTGCTGCATATGAAAAGTGTTTAAGTGGTAGGTACCTTACCTACTTCGGACAAAATTATATTAGTCAATTATATGAGGACATTTTTTAGCCACATTTATCTTCAGTAACCTATCAATAACAAATTGGGAACAAAAAAACACTTACACATCTAATTCTACATCTTTTCAGGTATAATGTCCTCAAACAAACACACTAACTACATCGATTCCATAAGCCGAGATGCACATCATCATCAGTGCATAATGCCACAGTCCCGCATTGCTAAGTAGATTAACGATGTCATGTTTATTCCCATCATCAACATTGTGTAGAAGACAAGGAAGAAACATCCTCTCCACGATGAATTACAAATGCGGATGATCCGGCCCAACACAATTCAACTTCATCGTCGCAGCTAATGCATCATCCGATCAACTTTCAAGTTCCCAAGACTGCCTCTGAATGCCTATGGCAAACGAGAAACTCCACAAACAATGGAGTTAACCTTGCGTAAGTTTGTCATACCAAAAGGACGTGAAAGAAAAATATACACATTAACCTCATCCGCTTAACCCAAATGTGTGTGCCATTGCCATATGACATTTTCGGATGAAAGCCGGTGCACACTCAGAGTCATGGGAAATCTCTGCGCCAAATCAATGCGAAATCCGTAAATGATACCGATACGTACCTGTTTTGTTTGGCTCCTTGATAAGGGCGAACAATCACATGATGTAGCACTCTCCGTTCGGTTCCACACAAAAGACATCAAAGTGGATTTCTCGAAGAAAAAACTCCCCTGGGGCCGAATAACCGACTTCATTGTCAGTCGATAAGAACATCAACCCTTTCCCTATACTTAGTAGTCATTCCACTTAACCGGTAAAGAGCAGATGGAAAATCTGGTTAGCAGTATACCAATTGCCACATCTTCCGTAGGCAAATGCCGCTAAAAAGGCACTTTTCACTTAACCAAATGGCCCACCGCCGGCCGCCGCCACCGCCATAAAACAAGCGCAACCCCTTCGCCAATGCATAATCAGTAATCAGAATCACCCCCGATGATGAGCGCCGCACACACTCAAATGGAATCCTGTCCCAAAGATGGTACTGGTAAGCTATTCTTTTCTCGCGCCAAAGTGATAAATTAAATCGCCCAACAACGCCAAGGGCTGGGCGGGGCGCATCCTCGAATTCAATTCCACGAGTTGCCTTCTCCGGGGACAATGACTGCCCCCCTTGCTGCCGCATTAATTAAAACAAAACAATGGAGGAGCAGCGCGCGAACATCAGCTCCTGACTTAATGAGGGATGCGAGTGAAGATTCACTTTCGCGCACTCCCTGTGCGGCACTAAAGGGCTTTCGCTGTTAATTGCTTAATTATGTTAAAGAGCCTCTTGTTCTTGTTCTTCGCGCTTAAGCCAGATACTTATCAGCTAAAAAGTTCGTCCTCGAGAGTGCTCCAGTCCTTTTGTGTGTGCACAAGGCGACGAAGGATAAAACTTTTCCATTGACAGTCCGCGGTAGGCATACGAAAATTTCTCCAGAAAATATTGCGTGCGGTTGGAGGTTGGATGTGCGACAAAGGACTACCGATTGTCCACCCACTTGGTTGGTTTTCATTTTTAATTCCACTGATTAATACACGAACACCGTTGTGGAATGAGGAGCGGGGTGTTTGCCAATGTTTCGTATGTTGTTTTGCGTTCAACCAGAATCGTAAATAAAAAAAAGTCTTAAAATTGCTGACATGTAGCAACCACGGCTGGGTGGTCAAAGTATAAAAGAAAAACAAGAATTTGTTTAAAAAAAAAAATTATAATTTGTTATGTTCCTCCAACGCAAAGCGGTAGAAGAATTTTACGTGAATTTATGAACACTCCCGAAATAGATGTGTCAATGGGGAAACGCGTCAAAAGACGCGGGTGATTAAGCAGCTGTGACTTATGAAGTCAAAGGATTAAGATATTTACCTACGGCTCGGGGGACTTTTTTTTAGAGATGAAATATTACCGCTGAGGAATTTATGAGCGAACGCGGACGTGTCGAAATGTCAAAATAGTCGCGGAGGTTGTTAATGTTGAGTTTAGCTATTTATGTGGAGCAGAAGACAGAAAAGGCAAAGTTGGGCTGAGATACTTTTAGAAGATGTTATAGATTGTTCTTATAGGGGGAAGGTAAGGCGAGTCTTTCTCTCCGTTCAAATGACACAGGAGAATAGACAGGGGATGTGCTCTTTAATTATACGGCATTCAGAGGTACAATAATTTAGTATTCAAACCAAGCGAAGCCTTATTTCTCTAGACCTGTATGAATTACAACTTTGGAAGAGCTTTAGGGACTTTAATAGAGCTCTGTATCACAGAATATGCCAATCTTTCTCAAAACTCCAGAATATAGACTCTGTAGGCGCTCTATACCTACTGCTGATGATGAAACTTGATTTTCCGGAGAGCTAAGACATGAAATGCTGTCCCTGTTCAATATCCAATACACACATAGCTACTCGTAAAAGGTGAGGCCTCAGAGAAGCATTCCAACTTTTCAGGCGGCCTTTAAATGATAGAAAACCTATGGGCATTCGGTTGCCAATGTTATTAAGAAGACCAGAGACCTTTCCTACGCTGATTTTTGGAAATTCAAGGCGGATTGAACAAGTTGGAATGAATTTAAGATGAATTAAGTAGGTCTTACCGGTATGGTTTCAAATTCGGTCGAATCAAGTATTCCGAAAATTCCAAAAAAGAACAACTCATTAAAGCTTCCTTCCCATATATTGCTCTTAATTAAACTGAGGAATATATGTAGACGAAATTGGCAAAGATATCGTCAGCCCGTATTCCGCCACCAAATGTCATGCCTCAATAAACAGATCAGCAAACAAATTTTTGAGCACCGCAATAAGGAGTGGAACAAAAAACTCAGTGTACTGGACAAAAATGAAAAACCTTTCTGGAATATAGTCAAATTAGTAAAAAGTAAAAACAGACAATTACCTTTTCTGAATAACTCATCAGGCACATACTTCACTGATGCTGAAAAAGCCAATGCACTTGCCTTAAATTTTTCTAAGAATCATACTGTCTCTCAAAATCTAGGTGATGTAAACACCAACACTCTCGTAAGTAATACGATTAGATCTTTTATGGAAGGAGGAACCACTCACTCTTCTACCATTTTCGTTACTGAAGATGATATTAAATTTATAATAGACAATCTACGTCCTAGAAAAACAGGAGGCCTTGATTTGTTAAGAAACATTTACTTTAAACAATTGCCAAAAATAGGAATAAAATTCATAGCATTTATTATAAACGCTTGCCTTAAAGTACAATACTTTCCTGATGTATGGAAACTTGCAAAAGTAGTACCAATACTAAAAGCTGGTAAACCACCTGAGAAGCCAGAAAGTTATAGACCTATAAGCCTACTAAGCAACCTTAGCAAAATATATGAAAAAGTACTAAAGGAACAAATATTAAAGTTCGTAGAAATACATAAAATTTTTCCCAACGAGCAGTTCGGTTTTAGGCGTTTTCATAGTACGTCTCATCAAACACTTAGAATATGCAACTATATTAAAAGAAATCGGTCGCAAGGGAAATCTACAGGCATGGTCTTACTAGACATTGAAAAGGCATTCGACTCTGTTTGGCATGATGGCCTGATATACAAAATGATAAGTTTGAATTTTCCTCCTTATATCTGTAAAATAGTCCAAAGTTTCCTGTCCAGTCGTCGTTTCAAAGTCCACATCAATAGTAGTGTTTCCAATCTAATATGTTTTCAATCAGGTGTTCCCCAAGGCTCAGTTCTTGCCCCAATACTCTATAACATTTACACATCTGATATTCCAAAATTACCGCACTGTGATATAGCTGTTTTTGCAGATGACACCGCAATATTTTCATCTCATGAACTTGCTCTCAATATTGAGAGGAACCTTCAAAATGGAATGGAAATAATAATAAAATATTATCACAAATGGAAAATAAAACTAAATGAAGGGAAAACACAAGCTATTTTTTTCACACGAAAAAGAAAGTCTTGTTTTCTTCCCAGTAGTCAGCTTCAGCTAAATGGAAGTTACATTGATTGGGAACCCTCGGTTAAATATTTAGGTATCTATTTAGATACCAAGCTTACATTCAAGGATCATATTAATAAAACCATAAAGAAAATCGGTATTGCAATAAAGATGCTGTACCCTCTTATTAATAGAAAATCACTTCTTTCCACTTAGAACAAAACTATATTGCACAAAGTAATTTTCCAGGCAATTTTGCTATATGGCTGCCAGGTATGGGGTGACTGCGCAACTTGCCATTTAAACAAGCTGCAAGTATCCCAAAACAAAATTTTAAAAATGATACTAGACTTACCTTGGCACCATTCGACTCGTGATATTCACGCAAGAGCGGATGTTGAACTGATAGCTAATAGAATCCTTAAACTAAATAGCACTTTTAAAACAAGATGTAGTTTCACGGATAATCCTCTAATAAACGAATTAAATCCGCCTGACGATTAATTGTACCTAGTTATTTGATATTGAATAATTATTATTAAAATTTACTATTTATTTTTTGTTATTTGTTACTTGTTACTTATTATACTTATTATGTTATATGTTATCCATTATTTGTTATTTATTATTATAATTTATTATTTATTATTTATTATTTATTTTTTTGTTATTTGTTATTTATTTATTTATTTGTTGTCACCAAAGAACAAAATCTTTCATAGACATAAGGTCATAACATTACAAAATTTTAAATAGGACAAATAGGAAATTACAAAGTAAACGTAGAGCAAACAAATTATGACTGAACATTATCAAGTAATTTTCTTTTTAAGGAGGAAATCGACAAGTTAAAATCTATTAAACTGAAATTAGCATTATACGATATCATTAAGCCGTTAATTGAGGAAGAGCGACCGTAGTTTGTACGAGAGTGGTTTACTCTAAAAAATCTAGTGCATCGCAGGTTGAAAGATGGAACATTTATGTTGAGAAGGCTTAGAACGTCTATTGAGTCAATCTCACCTATTAGGGTCCTATGAACAAACACAACTCTAGCCACAGTTCTCCTAACTTCTAGTGACTCTAAGCTTATCAATTTTAACCTAGATATATAAGGGGGTAAGTTGCTTAAGTCAAGCCACGGAAGTCCTCTAAGAGCAAATCTTAGAAATCGTTTTTGAATTGATTCAATTCTATTTATATGAATTCTATAGTACGGATACCAAACTATAGAGGCGTATTCTAACACAGATCTAACAAAAGCTACATACAAAGTTTTAATAGCATAGACGTTTGAAAACTCACAAGCATAGCGCCTTAACATTCCCCATGTTCTATTTGCCTTGTTTGTGATAGACTCCACATGGTAATTAAACGTTAGCTTAGTGTCTAAAAGCACACCCAAATCTTTAATTACTGAAACACGGGGGATGACTACACCGTCAAAAGAATACGTATACATGACAGGTGATTTACAGCGGGAAAATGTTATGACTGAACATTTAGAAACATTTAAAGAGAAGTAGTTTTTAGAACACCACAGATAAAATTTTTGAAGATATGAATTTAAAACATGAAAAGAATTGTAATTATTTCCCGGAAAATAAATCTTAAAGTCATCCGCAAACATTAACAAAGAACATTGAGGTAAAAATTTGACAATATCATTTACAAACAGAATAAAAAGTAAAGGTCCAATATGACTTCCTTGCGGAACACCAGAGGTTACCGATATATTTTTCGAAATATTATTACGAAACTTTACATTTTGAAATCTACCAATAAGGAAGGAAGAAAGCCATTTTAAAAAGAAAATAGGAAATCCCAATTTTGTGAGTTTATATAATAGAATTTTATGGTCAACTCGATCAAAAGCTTTGCTGAAATCCGTGTAGACCGCATCAACCTTTACTGATTTCAGAGATTACAAAGTTCGTAAACAACAAAAGATTGGTTAGGGTAGACCTCTTTTTTACAAAGCCATGCTGATTACTGCAAATGTGGGCATTACAGTAGAAATTTAATCTTTCCGTAACAAGGGAATCAAGCAATTTTGGAAGAGAAGATTGCTTACATATACCTCTATAGTTTTCAATTTTATTTCTCCTTCCAGACTTAAAAATCGGAACTATAAAAGAAGTTTTCCAAACAGATGGAAATGTGCTAGTTTTTAAGGATAAATTAAAGATGTTGCATATGATTTTATGTAAAGGAAACGCACAGTTTCTAAGCAAAACAGAAGGAAGACCTTATTTATTAGTTATTACTTATTACTTATTGTCTTATATGTTATTTATTTTTATAATTTATTAATTATTAGGTATTATTTATTATTTATTTTTTATTATTTATTATTGCTAATTTATTTTTATTTATTAATTTCTGTATTCGTACATATATTTTTGTGTACATATAAATTTACTTGTACTTTGCTATTTATTGAACTATTATTTTGTTATTTATATACATAGTATGTACCTACCACGTAAAAAACTTTTGCTTTTCTTTTCTTTTAGTTATTTTGTATTATGTACATTTTCTTTTTTCTTCATGCTTATACTGAAGGTTTTTTTTTCGTATTTTCCTTCAAAATCTCATCTTTTTTCTTATCCTTAAATGCTATATTGTAATAAAGAAAAATATTCCAGTAGTAAGATAAAATCCCAAAATCAAATCTCTGTAAAATGTGCAATAACAATAACTCTGTAAATACAATTTTTTATACGAAATAAAAATATCTATCTATCTATCTTACCGGTATGGTTGGTATAGTAGTGGATCGTTAGAGTCATTGCTAGTAATCCGAACGGTGCAGGTTTGAGCCCTGGCGGGGACAGCAACACTCAAGTTGAAAAAAAGTAATTTTCTTTTAAGCTGCAATACTATACAACGGCTATAACTTCAAGTTAGTAAATGACTAGTAAGCCGAACGGTGCAGGTTTGAGCCTTGGCGGTGACAGCAACACTCAAGTTGAAAAAAAGTAATTTTCTTTTAAGCTGCAATACTATACAATGGCTATAACTTCAAGTTAGTAAATGACTTTGTCTAACTCAGCTTTGCTATATAAACTAGGATAATAACTTTTGCCAACCGCTGTTTCTTTGGGATAATAAGGCAATTAAGTATAGTAGAGCAGTATCCCGAACATCTAATGAGATTCAGTATGAGACCTTGATCTTGATCATTCCATTTCTGGGTTTATGACGCTGAAGCTTTGACTCTATCTAAAGTCACTTTTTTCAGTCGGTTTGAGAAAAAAATTCTTTGTAAAAGGTTCGGTCCCGTTTACGTTGCCGGACCTTGGAGTAGGCTATTCAACGAGAAACTATAAGAGCTGCAGGTAGGTATAAAGGTTTCTTTTTAAATCATAAGTTATTTTGACACTGACAGCTGTGTCCCGCTTTAAAGTGAGTATCGTATACTACCGCGCAACAAAATGAGTCGCTTACGCTTGAACAACGTTGGAAAATATTGAAAACTTATATCCAAAGTCAGTGCTGTGTAGCCCAAACAGTGCGTTTTTTGAAAAGAATTTTTGGCCGAAATGACGCACCCACCGCACCAGATGTACGCAAGTTTGTGCAAAGAGTTAAGCCATGTTAACGGACTCTTTTTACTGAAATTGAAGAAATGGATTTGGACGACCTCTGGTTCATGCAGGATGGCGCGCCATGCCAAACAGCCCATGCCACAATCGATCTTTTGCGCACCAAATTTCCAAATCGTGTTATCCAGCCGTCTTGGCGATGTCAATTAGCCTCCTCGGAGCTGCGATTTGACCTCTTTGGTCTCTTTTTTGTGGGGAACCGTGGAGAACCGGTGTTATTCCAACAATCTGGAGACGATTCAAGCACTTAAGGCAAATACCATACAAGCAATGAGCTACAGTCTGAAATTATAAACAAGGTCTTGGAAAATTTGAGTGACAGAATGCGCTACTGCGAAGCCAGCGGAGGCAGCCACTTGAACGACGTTGTATTCCAGATTTAATGGGAATGTTTGTTCTTACTAATAAAGCCATAACACCTGGAAAAATGTAATTTTGTTCATTTTACTGCATTTTAAAAAAAACTTGTATTTGGCCCACTCTGTATAGCGATATAAGTCGTCTAAGAAGATGGAAACAAATTCTCCAGCCCGCAGAGTCTTCGAGTCTAAGCTGGAGGGACAACGCATTAAGGGAAGTAGTTTAACAAGTAGAATGAGACATCAACCGACTTGGAGCATTCAACTGGAGGGAGTTAACTGAGGACCGGTCTCTTTGACCGCAAGATATAGCCATCCCAAACTTGTTAGTGGACATTATAAAAGTTAATGGCTTGTGTTTATGGGACTATTTCGGCAAGAGCATGTAAACGCCCGAATGTCCGAAAGGGTACTATGTGTATAGGGTGCGGTGCAGAAACCGGTCACAATTGATGGACTGCAAAGTCAGGCCAAATTTATTGGTATGTAAAACGAGTAAATAGACTTGTGCTCGATCATTCGTACCTATATACTACAAATTAAAAATGCATGCACCGTCTATCTGTCAACATGTAAATAATCTTAAGGGGTCACAAGTACATATCACGAAGAAGTCCGCAATTTGAGTTTGCAGGAACGATTCCATCCAGAAATACTCAGAGGATTGATATAAGGACTGAGTACTACAAGGAGAGGGCTTGGTTGTCCTTATTTTTGTCGTAGACACCTGATGGTTAGTCAAAGTGCCTAAAGGGCGCCCTGCTGTAAGTTTGCTTTGGAATTGGCATAACTCTTTTCCAGCTAACAGGTTTAACGCGTGCCTTTAGGAGGGAATTTCTTTTTAGAGCCCTGGTGCTGCCAATGGGTTGTCCTTTTCCAATACTGGCGGACAAATAGGCGAATCAAAACTGAGGGGATGTACACAATGCCAAGAGTAATGAGGTTATGAAAAAAAATCTAGAAGAAGCAGAACTTCACTCTAAGAACTCCTATATAAAAGTAGTAGTTATTTTTGTTTGGGATATGTTAATATTTACAGATAGAGGGCATAACTGGTTTCTTACCCGTTTAATATGTACTATACGGTCGAGTCAAAGTTTAGAACTATCTTGAACCAGTTTCGATTTCTTTAAATATCTGTCTAAAAACCAATATAGTCACAATGGACTGGACACAGAGTTGTGAGAGATATTGTTACCAACAATCAGATTGTTTGCCAAGAGGAGGCTCATCGGTCCTGGTGAATCCTTGTTGGTGAAACTTTTAATTCACATAGACTCAGAAAATAAAAATTATACCCAAATACAAGGGACAGGGGCAGGCAAAAAGATCAGGAAATTAGAAAAGATAGTTGTTTCTATACTGGACCAAACCTGACCTCCAGAGGACTGCATGAAGGTCAACTAAAATTAAATTGGCACTGGCCAGACTAAGATAACATCTTAAGAAAATGGCACTAACCGATCATGATCTCTGCCGACTCTTCGGAGTGGAGGAATAGACGTTGAAATGGGGTCTGTAAATGACCTGCTGTGACAGGAAGCAGAATACTCGATATCCATCGCCAAAAGGGTTTCTGAGTTCGGAGAAGATATTGATCATGCAACCCTAACTCTTTTACTAAAGTTTTTTAAGAGCCTCAGCACATTTTGCAGTGCTAAAGGAATAACGGCCGTAATACAATGGACCTCTCCTGATGATTGCAGCGCAAAATATGAGGGCATGCAAACTACAAATGACGACAGGCGACAGGCATCTAAGCACTGTCCACGAAGCGTCATACAGCTTGCTAGCTACAAATATAGGTAATTTTTCGTTCTACCGAAACCCCCTTCTATGAAAAACAGTAACGTCCATGCGTCTTGCAATACGCAGACAGAATCCGTAGACAGAGCCTCCTTTGTTTATGTGCAAACTGCAAATGACGAAAGCGTCCGTATAACGCGCAGCTACGTAGAAGCTAGGCCTAAAACATGCATGTAAAAAGTCATGCGTGAGAAATGTCATCTGTGACCTGAAACAGAAAATTAATGCTTCAGAAAGGTGGAAACGTACTTAGCGATCTCAGGGATCTTAAAGCTCCAACGCACGTAAGGCTGCGTCTATGGACCACTATGTCGCAATTTGGATATTGAAGTCGAATTTTGTACCTATTTAGGGACCTACCACATACGACTTCAGCAAGAACTATAGATTTAACCATAAGAGGACTTGAAGAGTTAACTCTTTTACGTCCGTCAGAAGAATGTACGGAAACAAAAAGAGGCTTCGAATTAATTTTAAGGAAGCAATCTGAAAGCTAAACCGTCCTGAGAAGTAGACAATGCAGTTATTGAAGATACTCTTTCAAGAGAACTAAAATGACATCGATGACCCATGGACTCAAATAAAGGATAGATATTTGGGTTTAAACTATATAGAGTGTAAGCACATTGTATGAATTTGCCAGGACTTTCTCAGACATGCACCCCCTTTCCGCTGATACGATTTCTGTACCCTCACTCGACACACAAAATACCTGTTGTCAATCAACAAATTATAAGAATAAAATGTCAGTGACATAGCATTTTTGACATTTCGTGACACTAGTCAATATGAAGTTACATGTTTTATTTTTTAGGTGGTTTCCTCCTTCCGTTTAATCAGGACTTCGGTGCATCAAGTTCCTAACTCTTAAAAATTATATCAGAGAACAATCTTATATCCGTTCCACTAGTAGAATATTTATCTCCCCTATCGTTATATGGTTCGCCTCTTTAAGGCATATCCTCATCGCCTCTGTCTCAACTCAACCCTGCTAACACGTAGGTGCATTCCCCCATCTTAATTGACTCTTGAACCATAATAACTGCGGCTGTCAGTCGCCACCATTCACACCACCAACTTGGTTGTGCTTGAAAACGGTCTCTAAGCCCACTCATTTGCCAATTAAATTGGTTTACGAAATGCCATCGTGATCAAAGTGAAAAAAAAGTAAAACTCATGAAGGACCCTCTACACAACAACAAAAACAAAGTAAGCATTGTGTGCATCAGAGTGCACTTTCTCATTCGCGTTCGCGTTCTCCTGTCAACTTGCAAAGAACGTGATACGTGAACCCTTTGATGGCGACCCGTCAATCGCAGAGTGCGGAATACCGTTCGGGGTGTCAGTGAATTTGCAATTTGCGCCCATTAAATTGTGGCAGGCGCCCTTAAGTGTTTCGGTTGCACGTCCCCGCGCACACAAAGCCAATCGTGGCACACCATGTGGCGTTTAAAGTGCCCATGCCCAACTATACCGTATTTCGCAAATTCCAAGCATAGGTAGGTGCTGGTGCATTCTGTGTATCTATGGGGTGTGGGTAGTTGTCAAATGCCAAATGCACTGTCACGCAATGCACTTTGCATTTTGATGTTTTGACGTTCGGGGAGGAAATGCTCGTCACGTCGTGTTTTGCCGCACACCTCCAATTTCCGCTTGACAGCTTCAGCTCCTCCTTTGCCACCGCGCCAAACCAGCAGCACACAAAAGGGTCCCTTTACGGGCGACAATCGGTTAACTTTTCTGGCGATTCGACGAAGTTTGGGAAGTTACACGACCAAAATATGTGCGCACCAACTTGAAACCGATTTTCTGCCTGACTGGAGGTGTTGGTTGTAAAAATGGGTTTTCTGTTCATTTTTTTGTTTGTTTTGTTCTATTCTCTATAACCGTTATGCATGGCTGAATGTATAGTGTACAAGGAAATTCACACTTCATTCGGGTGGGTTAGGTGAATTGGTCTAAAATAAATGAGCAGACCACTACCAGGTGGTGGATGTGGTGGGATGTTGTGAACAACCGCTGATGTGAAGGCGCTCTCCTAATTGTTATTGCTTTGAATTGAATATACCTACTTAGCCTGGGTTATGTGATGTCCGGATCCGTGGATTTTCAAAGAAAAGCTGATTCAGAAAATAAATTATAGGCTGTCGAAATATTACCCCATTTACATGAGGGATTCAATCCGGATTCAATTCGAATTGAATCCCATGTAAACACTGATCGGATCGAAACGGAATTGAGTCAATCCGATCACAAAATTTTCTGTGATCGGATTGAAAATGTTCATGTAAACGTAGATTGAGGGATCGAGTTTATCATGTGAGAGTGTGTGTGTGTTTTTTTTTCGTTCTGTTTATTTGCTTGTGATTTGTTTCGGCTGGTGGATACTTTTAGATTTATTCAGAGTGAAAAAAAAATTTATTGCGATAATGGCGACAAGAAATGTATGGACACATGACGAAACTATTGCAATGTTAAAAACGCTGCTAACTACTAACACAACTATACAATACACGTATTCCGTATAACTCAATCCTATTTCAATTCAATTTTTCAATCCGGTGAGAGCGAAAACAGTGATTGACTTTCGATTCAGTTTGAATTCGATCCCTCAATTCGCTCATGTAAACGTAGTATATGTAACTACATTAAGCAATTTCAAGTCGCTATAATTTGGCAAAGTTTCAGAGACTGACTCGAACTTTGTTATCGTAAACCTTACCACGGTTTACGGTCGTCTACTAAGTTCCTTATATCGTGCTGTGTAGATATAGATTTAAAAAACTCTTCCGCTGATTGGCTTTTTTGATCTGTCGTAGACTTGAGATGTTCTCAAAGTGTTTGAGATATAAGCCAAACGAATAGTGGATTTGGGAATAAAGGCGAACAATGAGTGAGATATTCAGTCGACGTTTGGGGTCCAAAATCGGGTAGACCGGTTCAATAAAAATCATCCGTAGGTCAACGACACGCAAGATCTGCTGAGAACATCGCCGTAGTCTGTAAAAGTGTACAGGAGAACACATCGCTGTCAATTCCGCGTCGCACACAAGAATCCCGGTCTTTCACAGACATTAACTTGGCGAATTTTTCGTCGTGTGTTGGGTCTATATTCGTACAATATTTAACTGTTATCAAAAAAATCATCTTAACAAGCTCCGTTTTTGGATGAACGGATATACGCCAATAAGCAAATCGCCGGATTTGGGACGATACCCATCCACACGAGGTCCACCCAGGTGCGGCGATGAATCCGCAATAAGTCACTGTTTCGTCTGGACCGACGCGCGGCATTATCGGTACTATAGCCACCGCCATCAACGAAGCACGCTACCGATCGAACCAATTTCCAACAGGATGGCGCTATGTTCGTGCCACATTGGCCATTCTGCTTCTCACCCAAAGGCGACGTGAATTGGCAACCGAAATCGTGCGATATGACAGGACTAAACTAATAGGCAATGGAAAACGATCTACGCGAACGTTTGACGTCGACGGAGTCGGTTGTGTTTCAGTTGGTTGCACGATTTTCAGTATTTTTCCAGTGTCTCATCTCAAATAAAGTCTTGAAATTTTAAGCTTTATATACTCATATAATATAAAACACCATTATATTTCTGAAAATTAAACTTTTGATAAGTATTAATATCGATTTGCACAAAATGTTGAGTATGGAGCTAAGGCAAAATACGTTTGCACTACAACAGCAATCAGTCTCTTCACTTAAGTTGAAACAATCCAAAGAGAATGCTGAACTTGCGAAAATGACTGACCTTATAAGTTTAAAGAGCTTGAGAAATAACCAACAGAAGTCTCCAACATAATTACGCCGATGGCTTCTGTCATTGTCAGAGTTTCTCAATTTGAATAGTGGTGTACCTCAAGGCTCCGTCCTCGGTCCGCTGCTTTTTATTTTATTTATAAATTGTAACACGGCAAATGAAAATTGTAATAATAATATGTATAATGTAATGATAATGTTAAGATTTTCTGTCTATATTTATTTTATTTTTAATAATTTTTTAATTAATTTACTTTTTCACTAAAATATTAATATTGTAACTTGGTAACCCTAAGAGCAAGACAAATCAAAAGTATAAGCAAAAAGATTTCGTTAAAAGTTCTATGAAAAGCTTTTGCTATTAAAAAAAGCTCAACTACGATCTATGAAAAGTTTTCCATTGAAAAGCTGAATTGCGTGCCCAGCAGAAGTGTAGATATATAAACCGAGCTTATTTCAATTACATTTACAACTCACTCGAGTTTGGTATTTCGCAAGAATTGGTCGGGTTTCTTCCAATCAAGAAAAATACCACACTTGACTTGGCACACTTAGTCTCTAGTTTGCGCGCTTCATATACGACGGTCGGGTTTTCCACTGTCTCTAAGCGCTCACACTCGATCGACACGATTTTTTTTTTGCTCTGGCTTTTGATTTTCATTTTTTTTTTCTTATTACATTTTTCTTTAATACCTACTCTATTACTTTTACTTGCTTAAATTTTTTTTGAATTACATTTTTTTTTATTTTCTTTTTTTCTTAATTTTCATACTTTTATTTTGTTTTCACATTTGTTAACGTTAAGACTAGGATTAATTTTTTATAATAAAGATAAGAGCTTTAACTAAAAATTCAAAAGCGTCAATTTTTTTATTTCTTTTCGAGGCGACAATTCTTTTTTTATTCTCTTTCATTTGTTTTACTGCCTGTTCAGCGTCTGCTGTTTTCGAACAGCACAGAAAGCGGTAGAGAGTGCAACAAAGCTGCGTTGTGTTTTTTTTTGTATCTGCGATTCTGAATTCTGGGGTCTCATCGCGTAACTTTTCGGACGATCATCGTCTCGACGATTGAACAAAACGACGTCGTTTTAAGTTAGCTTCATGTAACAACACAATCGCGTCGTTCAATCGAATCGTCCATCGTTTTCGTTTTGAACAGTTTGAGCAGGGCTGTAAACAAACTGTGACAACTGGAAACCAATAAAAAGGGTATATAATTTGTGTGTGTTGTTGTCTTTTATGTGGAAATGTATGTATAGGTAAAAAGGTAAACATTTTTCGTTGCAGCAAAAATTTTATTGATAGGGGTTGTAAAATAAGAGAAAATTGGTGAATGCATTTTTCAAAAACCATTTAATGAATGCAATTCTATGATTGTGTACTCCAACAAGGGTGTGATGTGAACTTTCTAGTGTACCAATTTTGATTAACTAAAATGAAGAAAATGGATATTTTTTCTATATTTTTACATTTCACCACACTAATGCAAAATGGAGTGTACTATTTGTCGAAATTATGAAAAATTTGATTGAAGTAATATTCTTTAACATTTGTTTTGCTTTTAAAAACCCCAAACGGAAACAAAATATAGTAAAAACGATGAAACGATTGCCAAAGAGCTATCGTTCAATCGAATCGTTTCGACGACGCTACTTGACAGTTAAATTGTTTACGTGAAGCAACAAGAAACGATGATCGTTCAATCGTTTCGACGATCATCGTTTTTTGGTTGTTACACGAAGTAGCAGCATCGTCGAGACGACGTCGTTGGATCGTTTTAGCCTTACGCGATGAGACCCCTGGGTGTTGCTGAGGGGACTTGCGACTCAACGATCCTGAGGTGACGTAAGGGTCACGTTACAAAATGACATTGTCACCAAACTACTCCATTGCTCAGTTTACATCTATGCTGACGACCTATAGCTCTATATATACATTTTCCCTTGGGATTACTGGAAAATGTTATGTATCTTATGAGTTATGAATCATGATTTTGACGGCATTGCATAATGGGTTAATGAAAATAAGTTGATCCTTAATCCAATGAAATCGCAAAGCATTGTTTATATACCGACATGAGCTTGACACCTCATTTTTCCCTTCCCTTGTTTTAAATAATACTGTCATTAAATTTGAGAATCTTGGCGTAATATTTAATAAGCCACTGTCTTTGGTCAGAACATATCAAAAGAGTCGTAGGCAAAGTCAATGACAAGAAATTTTCTTCCCAAAATTGTAAAAATGCTTTTTGTGAAGTCGTTGGTTCTACCAATTATTTTTAAGTGCTTTCTAGCCTGGACTCCGCCTCAAACAGAAAATTGAACGTGGCTTTTAATAATTGTGCAAGAAGCAAGATTCATATTTTCTGTTAGCAGGTTTGACCATATTTCAGAGTACAGTAGAGGAATTTTAGATCTATCTCTGCGAGACAATTTAAAGCTTAGAAGTCTTATGTTTTTCGGAGATTTAATGGAAAAGAAGACACCAACGTTTTTGTATGACTTCATTAATTTTTGTTGCTGTGAGCATTCAATGGCTGTGATACAAACACCCTCATGCTACAACTAGTTGTTCAAAGCAGCAATTTTTTGTGTATGTCGTAAACCTTTGGAACTCCTTGCCCCTCGAAATAAGACGGCTGAAGAATAGAGAATGTTTAGAAAAGAAGTTCTCAATTCCCTCTTTTTTTTTTTGTTTATTTCTCTTTTTATGATCTTTTATTGGTCTTGCTTCCTCTAGAGAAATGTTTAAATTTTTTATTTATTTTTTTTTTTTAATTTTTAAATGTTTAAATGTTATGCTCAATGTCACGCTCATTTTAAAAATATTTCAAAATAGGTAAAGACAATTATTTTCTAACTTAGGTACCGTACCTTACCTACACTTATTATAATTCAAAAATAATGTTAATTTATTTCCTGCATTTATATTGGACTAGCGTTACACGCTCGGCTTTGCCCGTGCACAAAAATTGTATTGTTTAGATCTTAGATAATAATGTTCTTTCGTATAAGATTGTCTGTAAATTTGAGCTCAATCATTTCGGCGGTATTTGAGATTTATACGATTTTGAATGTTTTTTTTTTTGTGTATGGGCGGTGCCACGGCCCTTTGTCCAATTTTAACCAAATATAAAGCCTATTGCACTCCCAATGTTAAGTCCTACATTTTCCAAAAAATACCATACCGATAGGTTTGGTAGTTCTTAGGTACGTGATAGTGGAACAAAGAAAAAATCTACAATTTTATTATATGCTGTACCAAATTTGCTGAGCTGTGTGTTGCCACTTTCCTAATGATACGTCTAAGCGTCGTTCCAGAGAGCGGCCGAACTACAAGCGTGTGGCTCCATAAAGTACATTCTACAACTAAGCGTGCTTTCATGAGATCCTGCAGTGTAGCAGGCGCGGCTCTTGCGGCTCAGTTCAATGCCAACGAGTGAAGCGGTATCAAACCAACAACAAGTTCTCCTTACATTTTAGGAGAACAATTCAGAATACAAAATCAGTCTTATCTTGTAAATGGTAGGTACCTACAGAAAAGCCCAACATTGACGAGGTGAAGCTATGAGATATGCGACCAAAGTAACGCACCCCTCCAGTATTCTAGATGTCACAATATACTTCTAATTCCTAAGGTATAGGTACTTGCTCGCCACTTCATATGTAGGTTTAGCCAGTAGCTAGTTGTGTCTGAGTGCTCCAGCGGATAGTAGCAACCTCCAACAAAAGAAGAAAGAAGAACACCAAGAAACAAAAATTGTGGCCGTAAAATTGTCATCTATGCCTGGCGCTTAAAAAGTTAGATGGATCCTATATCAAACCGTGAACTATGTAAACAGTAATAAAATGGTTGCCAGAATTTATATTCCATCGTGTTTACATATCAAGACCCTCCTCTCGGTCGTCTTCACAACCGAAGCATACATATTTCCACATGCCATAAAAAGGTGAGACGACACCCTGCCTCCGGAAAACGACCAACACTCCAAGTCCAAGACCATTGCCAAGATCGTTTGAATCGCTCAAGCGTGCCATACTTCGATCTATCTAAAACAAATAATTGATTAACGCATCGCTTCAGTTCGCTGACCCATCAAATTACCATCGTCACTAACCTCTTCTCTATATACACCTGTGACTCGTTCCAGGGTGCCTTCCCTCAATTATTCGATAAACGTACCTCCTACAGTTTAATAAGTCAATTATGTCATTACGCGCGTATGCATGCAACGAATGGGCACCGATGTGAGTTAAAAATAAAATCAACGATTGATTGCCCATAGATACCAATGCCAACTACCAGGTAACGTGCACCGCAACCCCAAGCCCGGTAAAGGAAACAAAAAAAAAAGAACGCGCAACATGAGTTTCGAGTTTCTCACATATTTTCGTTTGGTGCGAGCACACACATGGTGTACGCAAACACGCACACAATTGCATACCGCACACACCACATCGCACCGCACATGGTTATGCTAATTACATCGGCAACAAATAATTTCGTTTAATTGATTTCGAAATTCCACATGTGAATGGCAGTGTTAACAACAACTACGGTCCACCTGACAAAAGTAGCACCAGAGTACGGCCAAGTACCTGTGAAGCTGGCTGGCCCTCCCTCCCACAAACGAGTCCCGCAATAGTTCAATTGTACTCCACCAAGCTGGCACTGGGCACACACACACAATTTGCAACCCTCAAGTGGAAAGCACTCAAAAAATAAAAAAAAAGGACACCCAGTCAAGCACCCACCCACCCAACTGCGGCTGGGGGTAGGTATTCGTATTGTGTTGTAGCACACAATCGCTACAATGTAATGTGCGTGTGTGTATACTTTAATTGCGGATTTGTTTTCGAAATTTTCCATTTTGTCCTTGCTGTTGGTATGTGATGTGAAATGTGATGCACTGTTGCTGGCTCTGCTCGGATGCTGTTTGACTTCTCTCTCGTGTGTGTCCATGGGGTGGGAGGCTAATTGGGTGATTCTGGTTCTGTGTCTGTCCTCCGAAAGACAAAAACGAGTGGGATTTGTGTTTTTTTGCTTTCTTTGCTGGGTGGGAAAAAAGACAAAATCAAAAGAACATGAACGAGTTGTGTGTTGCAGAAGGGTTTCTTGTGTTTTATTTTTTACGAAAACGAGACGAGAACGCTTTTGGCTCCATCTTTGGAAAAACAGTCGCAGTAGCGCGATTCTGATGTTAGCTTTTTTCGTGTCGTGTCGTTGCCGGTGGTGGCGATGATGGGGTGAATTTGAATTTTTCATTCTGCGGGGCGACATCTCTGCTATTGGATGGGAAACATTTTCAAAGAGAGAGCAAACGTATTTTTCCCAAAGAGAAAGAGACACGTTGACGGCATTTTATTTTAAGTACATAATATTCTCTTGTGGAAAATTGCTGTGGGTGGTTGCCTGGCGATGGGAAAGTGGTCTCGGATTGGTTTGTTGATGGTGGCTGGTCGAGGAGGTGCTATTTTTGTTGGGAATTATTATTATTTTCTTGGTGAATTTTAGCATCGATGGATGGCATAGGTGGAATTGAAGGAAAGTTTTATCTTTTGGTGTGACTATAAGTTTCCTTATGGGCAGGTGCTTCGCTTTAATAGTTTTTGGATCGGCTGCTTTTGGTATGATCCACCCAGTTCTTGACCTTTGGGAAAGTGCATTAAAAGAATGAACGCTAAATGCATTTTTATATAAAACAAACATGTCCTGTGACTGTCAATGCACCTACGGCCCGTCCGGCATATATCAGGTGGACTTTGTTTGTGGTGGCCAGTATTTATAGGATTTGAAAGCAGTCCCAGACCAGTTTTGATGTTATTTCAAAGGCGTTAATTGCAAGTAGGGTTGCCCTGCTATCAGAGAGAATGTAAATGTTCTTATTTATTATAGCCCTGTATAGATTCTCCCGAATGCAAAGCTCTATTGCATGTATTTCAGCCTGAAATACGGAACTGCTTGTATCCAAACTAGGGTATAGGGATGATTTAGTGCGAGGACCGTATACTCCGGCTCAAACTCCTTCATTTGTTTTGGATCCATCTCTGTACCATACAAGTGAATCTTTAGCAAATATTGGTTTATTCTGTTCCCAGTTTAGACGGTCTGGGAATTTAACCTTAAGGTTGTGTCGGAAGTTATGTCGTGGTAGATATTTGTCTATTAGATGTAGGTATTCCGAGTAGTTAATTTTTTCAGAATTCTTTTAGGTTATCAGTGTGGACTACGTTGGAATTTGATTCATCTTCTGTGATGAGGATATTGGCATTAACCATTGCTTCTTTCATGAGTTCTAGATGAAGTGGTGGGATATTTAGGGTAACCTCAAGTCCAGCTGTTCGTCCAGTTTTCATTGCTCCAGTAGCACAGACCCATGCTAGGTCTCTGTATTTTGTTGAGGTTAGCATGTGCTGGCCTATACGTTGCTTTATACCGCACCAAACGGCCGGCGGCTGCATACGTGATGATAGGTATTTTTATTGCCGTGTACATCCACAGTGTCATTTTGGGGTTAAGTCCCCAGTTTTTACAGAATGACGCTATGCTGGTCCATAGGGACATTCTGGCCTTGTCGATAGTCTTTGGAGGGTGAGAGTTCCATGTGAGTTTTTCATCCAGTATAATTCCTAGATATTTGACTTCCGTCGAGAACTCTATTATTTCCCCGAAGAGTGTAGCATTTTATTTTATCTCGATAAGTGTGTTCGACGTGGTATAACCCTTTAGTAAAAATATGATTTTAATACTGAATAATATCTATACATACACTGAACCAAATCGCGTAGGTCAACAGCTGTCCGATTTAGTATTTTATTCAAACGAATGAAATTTCGTCATATTGACAAACTGAATTCGTTGACTGAACTAAATCCGGTATAGGTGATATCGAAGAAAATATTTTATTAATTTTTGAAGAATCAGTTATTCAAATCAACAATTTTTAATAACATATTTTTAGATTTTTAATCGTTTTTTTCTTCAAATTGAAGAAATTAATCAATTTGAAGAAGTTTAATTTTTATTGTTCAATATTGCGTTCGAAGTTATAACTTTTATTCTTGAATGTGTGACAAAGTGAAGTTGTGTCAAGAAAATTATAAATTAAAGTGAGGCAACTGAGCAAACTTCACAAACACACTTGTATAAGAAAAACGTAAGTGAAATAAATATTTTTCATCACTTCCTTTCTAGAAAAAAATGTAGAGTATACCTACCTTTAATCGCAGCTAAATGAGTTAAAAAAAACATTAACTTTTTATTATAATTTTTTCCCCAAAGCTAACATGCTTTTCTAGGCTATCTTTCTCGATAAACCGTGCGGAGGAGATGCATCAAGACAAATATTCAGCCAATGATCATCATAACTGGGCAATAAGTAAGTCGTCGTATTTCTAAATCACATAACATTAAACAAACTTTAATCAATTTGTTTAATTTTTCCAAATTTAGCTAGGACATTTACCCAAACCTGCTAAACCTGCAGTATTTAAGTTAAATAACTTATAAAAATTTAAGTTAAAATAAAACTTTCAATTGTAATATAGGTACCTAATGCTAATAAAATAAAAAAAACATGTTTTTTTACCTTAAAAAAATGTTTTAATGATGAACAAATAAGTTAAGAATTGAAGAAAATTGATGCATAAAATTGAAGAATATTTATTTAATATGAAAAAAGTAGAGCTCTTGATACCCGCATGCCCGGGTTCTACCCAGGTACCCGGGTACCCGAGATTTGCGGGTATTTCCCGGGTACCAAAATTTCGGGTACCCGATTACTCCGGGTACCCGGTTTTTCGGGTACCCGCTCCTTTTCGGGTACCCATGTTTTTACGGGTACCCGCATAGTTTTTTTTTTTATCTCCAAGCACGTTTACAAATAACATTTTCGCACGGATTTTTAGCATTTTCGTATACCGCAGTCAGAAGTCTAAAAAAGTGTGTCCCGCAATTGCGTATGTTGGTTCAAATTTGCGTGCATATGTACTTAAATTTAAAACAAATAATGCTTAGCTACTTATATAAAAATGTTACGTTGGTTTGTGTATGCTTCAAAAACTCGAAAAGTTTTGCATCGATTTAGCTCAAATTTTCAGAGAATCTTTGATATTGGCTCGGGATGTTTGTAATGATGGTTTGATCTAAATTGGACAAAGGGGCCGGGCGTGGCACTGCCCATATATTTGCACCACGAAGTGTGCACGGGCTATGCTAGTAAATTCTATAACTTTCTCGTATACTTACGTATTAAGAGAAAGATAGATACCTACATGTACCTATGTATTCTTTTCGTACAAAATTTCGAACTCGCGATTTTAATCAATTCTGATATTACGATGATGGCGGAACTCAAAAAAGTTGGTCTCGCAAATCTGTCCGTCCGTATGTCTGTCTGTCCCATAGGCCTGCAGCCTAAATGCTTGATCGGATTTGTTTTAAACTTCGTATTTAGAGTTGTTGGGCTCTCTAGGGCTAGGAGGTTTTTTTTTGGTTATGCTAGCCCGGGTCGGGAGCCCGATAAGTAAGCATAACCAAAAAACCATATATACAAATTTTACGAAACAAATTAATTTTAGAATTTCGATTTTTTGGAAAATGGTTTTAACGATTTGAACGAAAATTGATAGTTGAGTTAAAGTAAGCATGCTCAAAATGACTGCATACTATGTTTCTCGCTAAAATGTCCAACAACGGTACTTTTGAAAATTGGCTCTTTCTCGAAAACAGTAGTAGATACCCACATATATCTACTTTGTATACGATTTTAACAAAACTGATTTTTGACCATTTTTGTCTGACAAAATATGGCTTTTTTCTATAACTTCTGTTGATCGTACGTAAAAAAGTTGCCATCATTTTTAGGAAATTTCTCAAGGATAAAATTTGCATAAAAAAATAAAAATTTATAAAGTCAAAATTATCAGGAATCGTATTGCCTAGATAGTATTCTTGTCTATCAGGACAATGCATATCAATGTTACAAATTTTAAAAACTTTGGCGCCCATGGCCATGACTGTCGAAGAAAAGTGAACACTCCCAGGCCAACACCTAAGATTGCCCAAAAATTGTAACTCAATCGATTAGGTGGTGGTCGAACTAATGGATATTTAATGTTTTTGTTGTATTGGCGGTGCCGAGCCCTTTTGTCCAATTTTGACCAATCTTCACAGCAATATTTCTGAGCCAATACCTAAGATTGTCTGTAAGTTTCAACACAATCAATTCGGCGGTTTTCGAGATATAAGATTTTGAATGTTTTTTTTTGTATGGGCGGTGCCACGCACCCTTGTCCAATTTTAACCAAATAAACCCTATATGGTGCCTATTGATAAGGCCTACCTTTTCCAAAAAGATCCATACCAATCGGGTTAGTAGTTCTTACGTGATAGTGGAACAAACAAAAAATCTACAATTTTATTATATGTATACATAGATGTAGCTCGAAAAACATTCATAACACCTCGATATTCAATTCCAGGTACTTCTGAATTTAGGAAATCCATTACCCGAATTACCGGGTACCCATTACCCGAAACTACCGGGTACCCGCGAACTTGGGTAATACCCGCATTTACCAGGTACCCGGTTACCCGGGTAGTTGTTCAGATGGGTATTACCCGGGTAAAATCAAGAGCACTAGAAAAAAGTGAAGGGTTGAAATGAAGAATTGATTTTCAATTTAAAGAAGAGAATACGTAAAATTGATGAAAATTTCATTGATAAATAATGCACGATGCGTCGAATTGAAGAATGTTTTTTTCAATTTGAAGAATATTTTTTTAAAACGAAGAACACTAATTTTGATGAAACTTTCTTCGAAGTGACAATATTTCTTAAATATAACAAAATATTTGTCAAAACAACGGACAGGAGGTGTTGACCTTATATTGATCACCATTTCTTCAAGTCTACGTGCTTTTTTGTCAATATCACTACCAAATTTGGTTCAGTGATAATAAAACTGTAGGAAATTTCTTTGTCTCCTAAAACCGCGAAACCTACTGGACAGATTTCAATGAAACAGTCAAAGTGTAATCTTAAATGGACCAAGTATAAGTTTGTTTGTTTGCTATAAAGACGAGCGGCGCAAGGTGAGCATTTACGTCTTCAGTACAAATCAATAGTTCAGAAAAATAAGATTTCACCCAAATACCAGCTACTATTTAAATCCAGTTCTGACTAGATATATGCCTATGATCAGCTGCGTGCTTAACTAGGGCGAGCCAGCGCTCACCCGAACACAGCCTTTCTTTGACATTGCGAACTCAGTACGCGTTAGGGCTAAAATAGTACAATGTGCCGTTTTGTTGCCTAACATACATAAATCCATTTGACCCAGTTTTTGAAGATTATTGCAGAGAAGAGTATCTTCAGATCCATCCTGTGGATTTTAAGAATATTATTATTAGTTCTTTAATAGTATTGTCCGAAACCTTTTTAATGGTGTCAAAAATGTGTCATACTAGCAATTGTTGTCTCTAGCCTAGTTAGAGCGGAGAGGCGCATAGATATTGAATACAAAATAAATAATTGGCGCAACAGGTCCGTAAAGGCAGCCTAGGTCTAGCTTCTCACAACCATTCGTTTGTGTAGGCTTTTATTTTTGGGACGAAGGAAGGGACCTTCAATTTTATGCCAAGTTCGAATGGCTAATCAATAGCCTTTTTACAGGACAGTTATAGTCGCCGATGTTTGTGAGATGTTCGAGAGGGTTGGTGCTGTGGAAAAAGATCTTTGAAGGTTTTTTTTGCGATTGCCTTGATGCCAGCATGGCCAATGCCAATGTCGTATAACATTAAATTAAGTTCATATGGAAATTCCTGTTAACAATCTTGAATCAAGAAATGGTAAACATGTAGATACCTTACATTTACTAGTAGCTTAGAATATGAGTTATTTCAAGATTCTGGATTTACATATATCTACTCGTAGTTACTGTTCAAATGATTTACAGTTATTGGAATTGGACCCAAGGGGGGGGGGGAATAGAGCACAACTGTTGTAAATGAGGGGGTGCGGATATGAAGTAGATAAATAAACCAAGTACGAAATGAATTGGGCACAATGTAAAATTTAGGTACCTATGTTTAAAAGAGAACCTAGTAATTATGTTCGGACAAAGAAGTGCTCCGCGAGGAATTTCTCTACTTTAAATTACTCCGCGACCAAAAAAGATTGGGAACCGCTGCTCTAACCAATGCACCATGGCCATCGCTCAGCAAGGAATATGTTGCAGCATATCAGGGTCTCTAATACTAACTGCCCGGCTTCATGCGGCCTGTTTAAGGTCTAGAGTCTGGGTAGTCCTCGTGCGGATCCGAAGCTCGTTGCCCTAATTTAGTTTTCTAGGGTTACAAGCATATGGACCATCCATATCTATGAGGAGAGGATATTGCTTTGTATAACAAGATTTGCTTTTCGTGGTAAGGAAGTTACCTAGATGGTAAACTGAGAGGAACATGGACCGCTGGAGCCCTTATGCGAAGTGGTTTTAACTGTGGAAGAAAAAGAAAAGCCTGCATCTCTACAAGACTTAACTGAATTATATCTGCACTAAAGCCTTTGAAGTATCCTTTCCGCCAAAACAGTAATTTTTTTCGCTGCAGAATTTGTTCAGAATTTCAGATATAAAAATCATGTTCTGGCGAAACAGTCTGTGACAAAAAAAAGTACGAATTGGTAGTAGCATGAATAACAATCCATTATGTAGATCATTCGCAACCCTACGACATCGTTCTGAAAGAGATATGGTTCCAACAAGATGTTGGCGCTACTTGTGATAGAGCGTAGTTACGAAAGTCTACAGGGTATTACGGCAGAATATTTGTTCTACCTTTTTAAATCGCCAGAAAATGTCTTACTCAAAATTCTCGTAAATTGGCTTTTTAAAAATGTCTGCCAATATTTCTACAAATTGAGTTTTCTGGCGTTTCTACCATTTTCAAAAATGACAAAATGATTTTGAAAAAGATCTGGAAAAAAAAAACTTTTGAAAAAATCTATCTACCAGAAATCTGTATTTTTTGTCTATTTTTATAGGAAACTCCTTACTAGACCACATTTTTTGGCATTATTTCACTTCACAGATACCATCAGAAAAAACATAAAGTAGGTATTCTGGTCTTTTGTTTTCCAAAATAAAATTTGGATTAAAATATTAATGTTTTAACCTAATTTCTATATTATTTTCTGGTTATTTTTCAACCCTTTGTGGTAAATTTTACCGCGTTTTTTATAAACAACATTTTTTAATTTATTTAGGTATAGAAAACTTTTGTGTATAGAAAATACACAAAAGTTTTCTTGTTTTTTTTTTTAAATACAATTCTGACGCGAGCTTGCACGAAACAATCGATTTATTGTAGCAACATATCGGCGACACCATCGTGTCAAGCTATTGACAAAAGTGACTTAAAATTTGACTGATGTCAGTGGCGACGATGATGGTGTTGCTTGCTAAAATCAAATCTGTCATTGCGCTGCATAAATACCTGTACATTAGCGACGAAATGGATGTCCTGCTACTCAATAGACTGTAGTATACCTAATTCCCACAGTAGCACATTTTGATTCCTTTCTCAAATTTAACGCCATCTTGACCCAGTGGGACAGGAACTCACACTGTCACACATATTATCATTCCTTCCGGACAAGAAGAATTTGAGCAAAAAATTCCTATGGGCGAAAATTTACCAGAAACGTTACACCAACTTCCTTTTGTGGACCACCTTACAGTGATCTGCCGAACGAAACATATGTTGATATAGGGTATCCTCTGTTGGACTAGACAGTTTGGCGTCTTCAAGTGGCCGAACATGACATAGATAAAGAACCAAACAGATACCGCCAGTATCTGTATGCGTTCAAGTGGACCACACATGCTAGACCACTGGCCACCAAAACCGCCGCGCTGCCGATGAGGGAAGTCCTTTTCGTTTTTACTCTCAACTACAATTTCGAGACAGTTTGTCGCCAAAGTGGAACTCCATAGGATTTCCCGCACTACACATGTCAATGGCACACCCATAAATTTACCTCTCAAACAAAATAAAAGGACGTCATTCCTAACATCACGTTATTTGTTTTCCTTTGTCCCAAAATTATCAACTATAAAGGATCAAAGACAAAATATCGCCTCAGCTGCCAGTTAGTTTGTGATTTTTGTTTGTTGTGATTAAAAAAAGGAACTCTCCGAAGGTTTGAGAAATCCTTATAGCCTCGGCAAGGATATCCATTTATCTTGTAGCTACACTCCATCCTTTGTTGGGCACTGTTTGTTTATTGTTTTTGCACTGCTTTGCGATCATCGTATATGGTGTGCGGATGTCAAATCGCATAAATAAATGTCCTGCGCTGATTGATTAACAGATATGGTGGTGCTCATCCACCGGAAAACTCATTTATCATGGACGGCAAGTCGTGGGATAGATTTTGTACACTGAGATTGAGATTGAGAGTAATTATTACTCGTATGCGAGTTGGATTAAGTAATTACTTAGTCAGGATAGGGTTGGTTGTGAAGGTGCTCCAGCAATCCCGTCAAATTATAGAGAGAGAACCGTAAAGCCATCCTTCACCGCAGCCATAAGACTTTACCTAAAAAGACGAAAATAAAATTCACCAGCCCGGAAAATATGGATCGCATCAGCTAGCTGGATACAACCAATCTAAAGGATAATCCAATTGTTATTGCTATCCTGTTGCAAAGTATATTGTAACCTCTACACATTATCCTGGCTCATATTTGCCTCCTTTTTACCAGAGGCCAAATAAGAATTAACACCCAACTAATGCGCATTGAATGGCTCGTAAGCCCAAACCCGAAAAGGTAACCTAAGCGCTGTGTGTGGCTGCCCACTTGAGAGTATCCTTTTGATTATACAATGAATGCGCCTATGTCAATAGGGAAGCGCAGATGAACGCAACCAGCAGGAGCACTCATTAACTGCTTTACATGCTTTACATGCGCCGAATATGCGGATAAACACAAGAGTGGCAGGCGGCTATTCCTTTTCGTTTTGATGGACGGATGGTTGCAATAATGCGTTCGTGGTTGAATGAGTCCTAGTTCGGCTCATTGCACTCCACCGGCCGGAACTATTTCTGAGACGAGTATAAAAATTGATTTATTGTTGCATCCATCCATCAGGAGTAAGAGTCTATTTGAACAGGGGATAATCCGCTAATAAAAACAGCAAACACTCCACGATTCTTTGAACGTGAAGATGTTCAGGGAGCCCGCAACTAATTGTCAGATGGTCTGTGTTTGGACTTTTGCCGAATGCGCCTGAATCGCCGAGGGCTAGCATATGCCATGCGCTGGATAATAAAAAAAATGATACTCATTCATACCAGTACCCAGCCCGAAGGGATATTAATTTGATGACCGAATAATTTAAGAGCGTTTTGCGTTGTTAAGGATGTTTGCCTTTACGATAAAAAAAAAATTAATCGGGCTGCCTGATGATGGTAACTTTTTAATGGACTTCCGTGGTAAACAGTTAATATTTTAGTTCAAATGATAGAACTCTTTCAATATTGTTGAGTGGTATTCAAAAATCTAGAAACTTCTAATCTGTGTCCAGAGTTAGTTTCTTGAAAACGTTAATGTTGTTCATTCATTTGATAGACCTAGGTACAAAATTAAACATTTTTTGTATGAAGGAAAATATTTTTATTACTAAATTATTAATTACTCCAAAACCTGCCGCGTCAAGAAGGCTACAGTAGCACTCTTCTCTTGTAAAAAAGCTATATTTAGCAAGCAAATTACAGCCAGTGCAGCCAAATTCGCCTTAAAGCTACCTCAAGGAAAGGCTTTGGCCACGCCTCAATTCTAAAGAACTTCGAGATCTCAACCGAAAACACTGAAACAAAATTTTGACAAGGACTTTCTCGTCACCATGCCCTCCAGAGCAATCTGGAATAAGGAAACTTTTTCAGAAGATGAATTAGTTTACTCCTACACTGACGGCTCAAAAACCAAAGACGGAGTTGGTGGGGGTGTTTTCTCCGAAAGTCTTAATCTTAAGCTCTCCTTCCGTCTACCAAATGACTGTAGCGTGTTCCAGGCGGAAATTATGGCGATTAAAGAAGTCTTATCTTGGTTCAAGAAAAACGTCATATCCGCTAAAGATATCTGCATATTTTCGGACACCCAAGCAGTCATCAAATCCTTGGATTCGATCTCTATAACTTCTCTAGTAGCCCACGACTGTCGATCGTCTCTTACGAAGATGGGCGAACAGTTCAACATTCACCTAAGTTGGGTGTCGGGGCATAGAGACATTCCAGGGAATTGTAAGGCCGATGAACTCGCTAGAATAGGAACAACTCAACCCATTCTGCCGGATAAAGGCACCCTAGGGATACCAATCGCTACTTGCAAACAAAAATTGAAGCTGAATGTTATCGAGAGTACAAATCTTAGGTGGACAAGTGACACCATTATTTGTCTGGCGACAAAAAAAATTTGGCCTAAGCTGGATTTGAAACGCTCTAAGAAACTGATCTCTCTCAACAGATTGCATATAGGCATTACAATAGGTGTCATTGCTGGAAACTGCCTGATAGGTAAACATGCCGTAAGGCTGGGCCTTTTCGCAAACGACTTTAGCAGAAGCTGCATGGATGGGGAAGAGGAGGAATCTATCCCTCACCTTCTTTGTTCCTGCCCAGCTCTCTCCCGCAGAAGGAAGCTTCATTTAGGAGCCTTCCATTACAGCGACTTGGGCGACATGACAAGCACAGACATCAGAAGCCTCTTACGCTTTATAAAAAGCTCAAAATGGTTCAACTAGTAGGGAGCTCTTAGATCCTTCTTCGTGGCATCACAATGGACCGATACTGGTCTAAGTGTGTCGGCGTTTTTAGCTGACAGCCACTTTCAACCAACCAACCAACCATTGTTACCATTGGTATTTGGCGTTTAGCTAGAGGAAATACCTGATGTTGTATGCAAATTTCAGCCTTTTACGTCAATTAGTTCTTGAGATAGACTTAGGAACGAAATTGGCTTAGTCGGTTCGGACAGACGGATAGATATCGTAGCGAAAACAATAAGGTTCCGTTTTGTTCCTATTGGAACGGAACCTTAAAAATTGGTAAAAATAAACTGTGTCCAGAACTTCAAAGCCATCAAAATGAAAGAGAATCAATAGCGTTGATAGCGAAAAGTTCACGAAGCTTGTTTTCCGCGCAATACCGGTTTCTAAGAAGACCGGAAGTTTTAAGAACCCCAACAGAAAGGAGATTGAACGCAAAACTAGTAAAACTACACAAAAGGAAGACACTCAGATTTTCCGGACAAGTAGAGCCAACCCATTTTTGATGGGCCGAATTGATATATATAAAAAACATATAAGAGAATACTATTGAACCCTTTTCTTCCAAACAATCAGCATACCCCGCGGATAGTTAAGCAATGGATTAGGGATAACAAAATGAATGTTTTTGATTCGGAAACATTCAAGAGGTCTGGAACAAAATACCACCATTAAGATGCCATTTTTTTTAGTGGAAATTAGTTGTGAAAAATTTACTGCAGTACCTATTAAGAAAAAAAAATCGATCTACCTATACCTACTAAATAAGTATCGAAAGATATTCTTTTTTAAGTTTTGGAAACTGTAATTCTATAGTTTTTGTTACTTTGTGACCTCCTCAAAAATGATTAAAAAATGTTTTTGATTTATTTTTTTTAAATACAAATACATCTACTAAATTTAATTATTTACTAAAATGTTAAAAAATATTGTCTTAAATACAGACAAAGCTCGATTTACGCAAATGCTCGAATTCTGCACAAGGTATAAAATCTCGCTCGGAAATGGAGCCTTATTATTTTTGGATTGGATTGGCCTTTAGGCCCAAATGAAACAGTTTATTTTGTTCACTACGGTCTGTCCATAGCTATGGACATCATCAGGTGGAAAGGTGGATCTATATTTGCATGATGATGTCCATATAGATATGGTCGCAAAGTAGAGAACAAAATAAACTGTTTCATGCCAAACAGTTATAAACAAAACTGTCACATAACATTATGTATATGCACATTGTACAAGATAATAATTTCTTCAGTTTAATAAAATAAAAATAAAAATCAGATAATAAATATTACGTTTAACAAAATGCGAATATTAGAGGCTTGCAAACCGTAAATGTCGAAAATTTTCTGCCTTCTGAAAGGTGTTGGAAATATTTTACAGCGTAATATAATAATGAGATTCCAAGAGGTTGAGAAATATATTCAACTTTATATTATGTATCTATGTACCTACTTGATTTACCGCTGGTCCTATTGTTACGTCTGTACTATCGGGTGATAAGTCAACTTTGCATTTCTCGAATGCATCGGTTGTTTCCAGGCGCGATTAAAGTATTGTCGAAGCTATAGATCTTCTATATCTATTCTGATAGATCGCAAGATATAAGAAGCTTATTAGATTAGATTAGTTTAGATTCGATTTTTATTAATGTAATAAATATTTGATATGGAATATAGCTGTCTGCCGGGTTGACAAACCATAAATATTTATATATTATACTAGCGGGCCTGGCAAACGTTGTTTTGCCTGCTCGTACATTTTCATTGTCCGGCAATTGTTCTGAGGCCGTTTTATTATTTGAAATTTTATTCATGAGCTTATTCTTGCTTTTTACATTGTTTTTTATTGTTGAGTGTTTATTATTTTAAATTTTGTGCAATCGGATCGCAGCGCCACCTACTGGATCCAATTGTGAATATAAACCATCCCAAGACCCATTCAAACACACGCACAAAGTTTCATTAAAATTGGTCCAGCCGTTTAGAAAGAGTACGGTAACAAACACGGACAGAAGAATTATATTAAAGATAAAATATTGAATACTATATCACATCGATAGACAGCTATAACATTGAGGTGGTTAGGGACTTTATCTACCTCGGCTATAAACTCTGATAATGTCAACACAGCAGAAATCAAACGAAGAGTTACACTCTTGCCAACCGCTGTTTCTTTGGCCTAAGAAGGCAACTGACTATAGTAAGGCCTTGTCCAGAAGCACTAAGGAGACTTAATCATCCCTGTATTCCTAGTCCTACTCTATGGCGCAGACACATGAACGTTAACAAAGACGGATGAAGATCTTCTCGGTCGTTTCGAACACAAAATTCTTCTAGTGATTTTCGGTCCCGGTTGGGTTGACAGGCTTTGAAGGAGGAGATTTAACAGCCTGGTCACTCGACTAAAATGGCTAGGACATGTAAGGCGAATGGACACCAACTCTTCGGCCCGAAGAGTCTTCGATTCCAACCCATTGTCCCTACGCAGTAGAGGAAGACCTCGCCTTAGGTGGCGCGCACAAGTGGAAGGCGACCTCTCTCAACCAACTTGGACTGCGCAACTCCAACTGGAGGCGGTTAGCCAAAAATCGGCGTAAAATCGATAACATCTCCTACAGGTCTCCCGCAGGTTATGGCGCACAATTATTGGCTTTAAATTGATCTGTAGAGTGATCCTCCTGCCTTATTCACGAATTTCTCTCTGATCCTTTCATCCACCTGAGAAATAAAGTGGTACAACTGTGGCTTGATGAATGCTCCAGACATAATTATCTATACCAAAACCACTAGCCAGTTCCAACCAATCTTTGTGCCATCCAAATTTATTTTAAAGGATTTTTATTAAGAGTGGCGATAAGCCCATTTACAAAATTAGGTTATAATTCGGCGTCGCTTTAGCTTGATGTGGCAACTAAAATTTATTATTAGTTCCGTAGTTACATCGCCACATAAGAAATAATTCATAAGTTATTTCCATTAACAAAAAATATAGACATAAAAATTGATTTTAATTACAAGACCCACACCATCGGTATTTCGAAAATAAATTTCTTACACAACAAGGATAGGGGTTGTGAAATTTGGGGAATTTCCAAAAACTCGCCAAAAACTAAAGTTCGCCGCTGGAAACTTTCATTTTCATCCTTTTATCCTTTATCGTATAGCAAAATGTGTGTGCAAGTGAATAATGAATGCGAATGGAACACATGTAGACATCATCCGCCCGATGTCCCCCTCTCCACCCAACGTACACACATGTGAAAGGGTTGAAAATTAATGACCACATTATTCGGGCTGAAAATCGAAATTAGATGCAAAGTTAATTTTTTTTTGTCCTTGCCGCTTCTCTGCCGTGTCTTTCAAGTTGAATGCAAGGTTTCTAACAATGGTTCTATTCGGTTGCTTGCAAAGGACACACAATATACGGCTGATTTCATTGACCTCTTCTCAGTCTGAATTAGGAAACGCCAATGACTCGAAAAAAGGGGTCCAGTCCAGACTTTTGGCCCACAAAAAATCCGGGGGATGCCTTCAAAGGCAAATGCTTTGTTATTAAAAAGGGAAGAAGTCCTTTCTTCGTCCATATATATCTACAATGAGAGATTTCCTTTTTAATGAATCTCACATGTGCGTGCGTATGTAAAGCGGATGTGTCCCTTTTGTTTACCGTCCACACACACGTTGACCCTTGGCTTAATTTCCATGCCCAGAAGAAGGATTAATTATGGTCATTTCGTAGAGTAATTGCAAAGGACGAACCGAAACAAAAGAAGAAATTTGAATCCCCATACGAGTGAGTGTTTAGGATACGCAATCACAGACGCATTCGCTCCAACGCCCAAGAGTGCGGAAGATCACAAATTTTACCTTTGAAATTCAAAATTATTTTTAGAAATAAAAAAAATCCAAGCGTAAAAATCCGATCTACTGCCATTCCACGCCCACACCTATGCAATTATATGCGCAACCATGTGAGGCACCTCCGCCTAACCGCGGGACTTTGCAGTAGCATCTTTGTTGCGCCTGAAATTATGTTAAATCACCTAGTAATGAATTTTTTTGCTTCGGTTCGCCCTCGGTTCTGTTCCAGGCTACTCAGAACTCATCCCACAGACCAAAGGGGTTGGTGAAGTACACTCCAACCCCAATAATGGGAAAAGATAAAATGCAGGTTGGTCTAGTTGGGAAGAAATTCTTTTGCTGTGAAATTCTTATTTGAATAACGAAGTGGACGGTTGGGATGGACGACGCTTTGGCGACGTATTCAGTTCGGTTGGTCATTTGTTCAAGGATTTATGAATCCTTTTTAACTAGAATATAATTTATTGCTTTTTTGGGTTTTGGTCGAGATGAATATTTTCATTACAAAGTGGGGCGCTGATGAGGGTGTGTGTGCATGATAGTGATGGAAATCCGTTGAAATGAGCGGGTAGAAATATTTGTAAAAGGATAGAACCGGATGCTCGCTCGATTGTATTGTGTGGAGAGATAAATGTTTGAAAAGGGTTTCGTTTTGGGATATCTCAAAGTGGACAATTTGTTTTACAGGCGAACAAAGTGTATATAGTGTCGATGGTAGTGAAACTAATTGAAAGTTAGTCAGGCGAAAGTTTATGATGCGAGGGAAAGCATTTCATACGATAGTGAGGGGTTCGAGAGAACATTTTTGCTAGATGAGTATTTTGTAATTAAATTCATTTTAAAACGTGTGAGCTGTCGCTGTTGAATTTCAACTTTGGGTCAGTTTGAGTTAAATATTTTTGTGTTTTCATTGGAAACGATATAGGGAATCCATTGTATATAGGAAACTAATCAAGAAAAAGACACAATATTTTTTTTTTAAATACTTCTCCCGAGAAAGACGAACCTATAACGCTTCAGCAGGAAGCGAGTTCCAAAGTTTGCTTGTCCTGTAACAGAAGGAGTTTTGGAAAGTTGATGTCCTCGCGATGTAACAGAAGGAGTTTTGGAAAGTTGATGTCAAGTATACTGTTACATTCGGCTGGGATTCGAAAAGATAAAACACTATTCTGTTTACTAAACTTTAATAAATCACTTTTATTACAAGACAATTAGGCCTATTCGGCAAAATCTGTTATTCTGTTATAAATTTTCTGTTATGAATAATAAAAGATCTCGACCATAAAAGATCTTTTATAAATCGTATTCAGGGTTTCGAACTTTTATGAAAATCTGTTATGGAAGTTCGAAACTTGAAAATCTGTTACGAAACTGTCAAAACAAACCGCAGAGTTTTTTTTATGCATAGACGGTAGGCACCTGATCAAATTTGTGCAAAAAACATATTAAAATGCAGTCTGAAAAGAGTATATTTTGAATTATTACAAACTAAATAATTGTGTAATAAATACTGGAACATCTTTTTAGGAAAAAGCCTGATATGAACTGTATCCGTAAAAATGTAGTGTCGTGAGAAACTTGAAATAAATATCCAACTTTACATCGTCATCTTTAGAAATACAATTTACCTGAATTTGAAATGAAATGGTTGTATTCGTGTATTGTCAATTGTTCCAAACCAATCTAAAGAGCTGAATAAAACTCGTACATTAGGAAGATCAAATGGATTACTATTTATTCTTAGTTCCAGCAAAAGTGATCGGTGTCTTCGTCTAAACAAAAAATATTCATTCAATCATTTTCAATGGTCCGCTTATCCATTACGTGGGTTGCGAGTATAGGTTGCTCAAGTGGACCCTCCATAGCTCTCGATTCTCCGACATCGTCTCTAAATCATCAAGGGCAACACCTCATACGGGTGTAGAGGAGAGATTATGAACTTGATATAACCATCTCATACTGGGTGTACCTAGGAGACGCCTGCCTGATGATGGTACGGATTCCATAGGACGTCGTGCGATCCTGGTTGGGGACATGCGTTTAACATGACCAAACCACCGAAGCATGGATCGCTCCGTCCGGAGAAGTAGCTATTCGACATTGAGTTCCTCGCGAATTAAAGCAAAAGTAGGTACAAATTTCCAAATTATTTTCGATTACATACCCACTAGTTTATGCACAATTATTACATTAGTCTTCTTTTGTAAACATTTCGTTGACGATAAATTATATAGATATCCATTTCCATTCAAAACTTTCTAATTAATAAAAATCTTTTCTGATAAAAGTCACAAAATTCTGTCTTTTATTCTGTTATGATTTATAACAGATTTCATAAAAGATTTTTGCACGCAGAATACCAATTCTGGAGATCGTAAAAGATTTTTTGACAGTTCGAATTTTTGTATGGAAATTCATAACAGAATAACAGAAAAAATGGATAAAAGATTTTTCCGAATAGGCCTAAATATCACTTAAAATCAACTTTTCCACTTATTACAATCTTTCCACTTATTTTATATCACTACCAATACTATTCGAACTTTACTTTACACGTTTTAAAAATAAACTGTCCCCTCGTCGGATTTCGCAACCCTTTTTATACTCCCCACTAAAGATTCTCGAATATTCTATACTCCAACCGGAACAATCGAGAATGTACTAGTTTCGTTTTAGACCATTCACCATTCGTTGAGTTTGGAAGATTCGAAGTTTCGAAGTTCCGTTGTATAAGTTCGTCTACTTTCCATTAGATGGCGTTGTGGTCAATAAGTAGTACTTTTCAATCCACACTACAGTACACTCAGAGAAAAATCGCAAGCTAAAATCAAGTATGCTCAAGCTTGATTTTAGATTTTTTCATTCTTACGTGCTAAATCTTAATATGACACCAATTGTTCTTGGAATAAGCCGAAACAATGTTCATGATTGAAACAAGCCCAACAATACGTCTTAAAGTGCATGCGCATGTACTTTATTTTGATTTCTATTCGTTCCTAAAATTCACACTCACTTACTGAGTGAATTCTCATAAGGCAACATTGAAAATTTAATATTATTACCTATGTTATCTACTGATGTGAAATGTGAATGAATGATGTGATGATATATTATAAGATGGTAGGTAACTAAGATCTTAGGTTTAGATCTTGAATACCCAAAATACATTTTTTTCAGGCATCGCATAATGTAAGAACCACATTCTTAAATCAATCCCGAAACAGGATTGAAGTAAGATTTTTTTGGTCTTGAAAAAACGAGCTCAAAATAAGATTTTCGTACTTGAAATAAGATTTTCCGAGATTACCATACTTTCGTCAACGAACGAGCTTGATCTGCACTGATATTCTTGATTTTAGCTCGTTTTTCCTCTGAGTTTACTGTGTGGTCATGAGAATTAGTAGCCTGTCTTGTGGGGTGCCCAAAAGTTGCATTTCGAGGGATAATGTCTTTGAGTTCCTCGGAAGATCTACCATGGAAGTACCTATAGAACAAGCATAGGTCAGCGACTTGCCTTCTGTGCACCAACGGTTGTAGATTCGATGTGAGTGAAGGGTCTCCAATAAGTCGAACATGCTCTCTGTACCTATGCTGTCAAGTAGGTTAAGTGAATATTTAGGGCCGAGCTTCATATATGGGAACAATATTCCAGGCCTGGTCTAACCTGTGCTTTGTAGAGAAGGAGAAGCTGCTTGGGGCTAAATTACCTCTTTGCTCTAAATAGGTAGCTCAACTTAGCGGACGCCGATCTTGCGATATAGGAAATTTGGCCCTGCCATGTGATTCCTGAATTGACTGTGACTCCTAGAAGGTGCATTGAGTCCTTGGGATGGTTTGGATAGTCATCCATCTGGATCTGAGGAACTGTTGAAGCATTTTTCCTGGAAAATGTTATGAGCTGTGTCTTGTTTGCATTAAATACAAGCAAGTTGTCCTTTTCCCCACTTCAAGATTTTGTCCAGATCATCATTTAGAGAACTAATTTGTTCACATCTCTGACTGTGTGAGTATATAATAATACATTTTTTCAAAGTTTCATTTCAACGCACGAAAGTGTTTAAGAATTCCAACAAGTTCGGATTGTTTTCGGACGTCGAAACTACACGTACCTATACGTACGACTAACTCGCATCCAATGTGCAGTGCGGGCTGCAATTATACCTACCTAACCTATACCTACTTAGAAACTCGGGATCGTTCGTCCGTTTTCGTACCTTATCGCACGAGTCAAATTCATACGAAAACGCCTCCAATGTGCTGCCGATCTTAAAGTTTGTTTTCGTTGATGGTAAAAAATAAATTAAAAAAAAAACAGTGTAGGTATAATAGTTTATTTTAAAGAAACTTGCCGATTTAATTTTTTTTATATATAATAATCAATTGTTAATGAAATACGAAATTATGAATATTTTTCCAAAAACATATCAAAAAATTCCCATTTATTTTGGATCATCTGAATAGGTTCAAAAACTTAAAATTAAAAAAAAAAATTATATAAAGTATTTATTCACAGTTTTGGTTCTTTTTAACATTTAACTACATATTTAAGTATAATTTAGTATGTAGGACTACCTCCTTTGTTCAATATAACTTCATAGATACGAGTTGGAAAATACTTTTACTATTTTTCAATAATTCCAAGAGAAATTGTTGACCCGGATTTTTTAATGGCGCAAATTAGGCTTGCAGGATCATCAAATTGTACCCTGCTTTCATATACTTTTTTTGACAATAGTCCCCAAACGTTCTCAATGATAGTTATTGCCGGGGAGTATGTCACTCACTCGAGCAATTTTACATTTTGGTCGTTTATCCACTGTTTAACGACCCTACCAGTAGGTATGAATGGGCCCGTTGTCCATGGAATCCGTTCAAAAATATTCGAAAAATTTGGAAAAGCATTTTGTAGTACAGTTTTGTATACATTCGCGTTCATTTTCGATGTAACAAACTGCAGCTCACAAGTCTCATAATATGATTATGTGCGGAACACCGTTATGCTCCTTGCACAGGTGTGGTGGCTACCTAAAACACATTCAACTCATCCTTTCGCAAGTCATGAGTGTAATAGTTGTACGGTACCCATCCGGTCCATCCAGGTTGAACTTCTTTTTATTGGAAAACACGACAGTCTACCAGTCCTTGTTCCACGTCATTATGCTCTCGAACAAACTGAAGTCGTGTATCTGTGCGCACATCATTGAGATGTGTTCTCTTTCTACTTTCAGTCTCTTCGAATGCTTGGCACTCCGAATAATGCATTTTCCAGATGCCAAACTTGCATTAGCACCGCATTCTTGCCTGATTGTAGCAGCAGGACGTTGATAATTTGAAGAAGTTCTAATGATGATAAAAAAACCGGCAGTAATTACTTTTAAGAAAGCAAAAGAATTGAGAGATTTGAGAATTGTTTATTAACTAACTTATATGAAATACTAACCTCTCGCGAACGTCTGACAATCATCCGAGAGTATAACTGTCCTGAAAAAGCTTCTCGCATAAAAATTGTAGGTCCTTTACATTCGTCCCAAAAATAAAAGCTCACAACGAATGGTTGTGAGAAGCTAGGTCTGTGTCGCCAACTATTATTTATTTTTAACTTATTATACAAATTAAACTAAGGTTTCAATATTTCTAAGTCCAAGATGTCAGATGTCAGATCCAAGAGAGAATAGTTAGAATACAAACAACTTCATCGCTATTGTATAGGTAAGGGTTTTAAACAAATTTTTAAATAAAAATTGTATTTATTTTGTTGTTATTTGTTTGGTTTGGTATTTTAGTTTCAAAAAAAAAAAATATGTATATTGCATTCTGGTTCCTGAATATCTAAGCGATCGTGAAGAAGATGGATTTATCGATGTCGATGACTTCACTTCAGAATCAGCGGTAGATATAATAGTGACGATATCTGTCCAGATTATGATGTACTTTTGTCTAAGTAAATACGCCATCAAGCCAAATGGGAGAAAGATTAACTTTATCTGCGAATCTCCAGGTTCTTTTCAGAGATATTTAAAAAAAGATACTAACATTATCCCTATCTTACTGAAATGCGGGCGAGACCTTTTTAAAAAAGTAAACGGCCGGCCCGGCGGTGTGCCACAAGGCTCGCTTCTAGACAATCGGCTGTGAAAAGTGATGTATGACGATTGCCTTAAGATTTGCGGACGACATCACTTTGGAGGTCGTGGCGAAAACGTTACAAAAATTGGAATTGCACAGTAATGAGACTGTTGAAACCATAAAGTAGATGGTTGGTTAGAACCGGCTTGCAACTCGCCGGTTTCAAATCCTTAGTCAGCTAAAGGCGGCATGTTCGTTCCGAACGAGGCTATATGTTATACTCAATGTTACCTGCCGATATACTCACCGAAAAAATCGAGAGCGAGTCGGAAATGGTCGAGATGATAATGATAAAAGTAAATATGTATACGAAAAGAGTCCAAGCATCGAAACCTGGCAACAACAATAGAGCGAATCGTAAAGGAAATATGGACACTCTGGCTGGATGTATGCATTAAACGGAAGCATGGACAAACAAACTTCTCTCTGACAAGTCATGCGGCTATTATAGGCCATATCCTTGAAACGGTCCAAAACTGTCCACATTTCGAAGCCGTTTCGGAAAACGCATTATGCTGGTTCCATCATTACCCACAATACGATTCGGGGAGGATCGCCCAAAGAGACCAATTTTGGGTAGAGGCCCACTTCCGATAAAATCTGGACCATTTTAAGTAAGGTGGGGGTGCGCATACTGATTGATCGTTAAGAGCGACAACTTAAAGCGGCGAGTAGTTCTAATAATGGAGTAAGCTAAGTCTTCATTCTGATGCCGCGAAGTAGGTAGATGATTGTCTAAGACTGAAGGCCTTCTCAAACCAACGCGAAATCGGGAACGAGAAATAAATAAATGGCGATGGCGGTATATCTATATCCCACCGTTTCCCGACCGAAATTCGCGCCCGCTTTAACATTTTCGCGTTGGTTTAAGCAGACCTCAAAGTGGAGCTGTTGCGAGCGACTGTCACAAGCCCACCCAGGTTAATGTTTAATCTATACCATAATGAAAAGTTGTTCAATTCAAACATAGGATGCAAACTCAACCAAAAATGGCCGCTTAAAACAGTTTTCTACTTGATGGCGAATGCGAAAAACACTTCAATGAAAAATAAATTATCTGCGGTTCATCAATTCCTTAAGTACTCGTATCTATTCTGTTGGTCTAATCCTTAAATGTGCCGAGGTGTCCCTATAATCAAATCTGTTGCAGTAATGAAATTTCACTTTTAGCTGCCACATTCACATATCGCTAGCCCCAAACCAATCCCTTAGAAAAAGATTCCCTTCGCAAATAATTCCCTCCCACTCCATCCCTTCAACAAGGACTATATATGTAGATACTCATCATCCTCATCATTGAATGCAACATTTCTAAGCTTTCCTGCGGTTGCAGTTTTATTCAATTCATCTCCACAGCTTCCTGGATCCTGGTCCTTATGCATTCTGCCGATGGTGATGTCGATGTGTACCGCCGCCATTGCCCTCGTACTTGTAGTCTTTCAGATGCGCGAGCAAATGAGATCGTTGCAAGTTTTTTAGTCTCTTTGTCGAAAAAAGACCTTTTGTCGTTTGTTTTTGTTTTTCATTTTTAGTTTTTCCTTTGAAAGTTTTTCCCCAAAAGAAGAACCGAAATAGTTGCGCGCATGTATCCCTAGGCACCCCCAGACCGAGAAGAGTGTTTACAATTTGCTTTTGCGATTTTCTTTTTGGTTTTTCCACAAGCAAATGTAAAACGGCTAAAAAGAGAACACCAGAGCGGGAGCTCCGCCTGTACACGTGATCTGAGTTTTCCATCTCTATCGAGAATAATTTATTCACTCGAGTCGAGTGAATGATGCTGATGCCTGATGCTGTTCCTGTTGTATAGCTGGCGGAGAGTATTTTTACGTCAATTGTCAAAAGAAAAAGGATTTTGTGTCCAGCTCCAGCGGCAATGCAACACTACTGCTGCTGCTGCATCCCAGCACTCAGTAGTCGGGAACTGTATACTTGTGTTAGTTGTGGCACAAAAAAAATGAGAATACAATTCTCCACATTTTCAGCAGATTAAAATCATCTCGCCAGTGTTGCTCCGCCCGCTGACGTCGTCGCCCTCGCCACCCTGTTACAGAGTCCCGGATCGGGGTATAGTGTGCCAGGAACCAGCAACAAAATAATATTAAACCCAACCCACCGGAAACCGCAACATAATTTCCCCCGGGGATTGGGGGTGAAACATTCTGTATCACATACTCACACACACTCGCACAAACACTCCTCCGCGCCAGCCAGCCGTCTGTCTCAGATTTGATTGCCGCTTCTGTGCGTGTTGCTTCTGTTGGATTGCAGCTATTTTCCTTCTGTTTGTGTGGAATGTTTCTGGGTGGCCTGCCCGGTTAAATGTTCTCTGTGTGTGGTCCTGGGAAGCTGATATGGGGAGAGGAATTGGTACGAGTTTCGCGCTCTCTCTCTGGTGTTTGGAGCTTTCTGCACAATGTTTTTGGCTTTTGATAAGTGAATTGCTGATGGCAGCAAGGAGGTGGTGATGACATTTAAATCAGATCTTTTTTAGGCGAGAAAATGCATTCAATAGGGTAATTAGTTAAAGCAAATGAGCTGAAGCAACCTATTTCCCTATTGAGGGTATTGTATTTAATGACAACTGGTATTCCACATGTCTCACAAGCCTTACTTTACTTTAAATGACGCCTTAAGAACGGGACGGACCACAGCCTCTGCCAAAAACGGCATTCATCTACCTTATGTGCGCCACCTAAGGAGGAACCTAACTCTACCTCCTCCGGCATGGTATTACATACTCTTCGGGTTGGAGCCATAGTGTCCATTTAACTATACATATCCTAACCCGCTTAGATTCTAAATTCTCTGACGCAAATGAAACTCGAAGAATTTTGCATTTAATGCGGGTTGCCTTCGTCAGGCATAATTTTTGAGAACCACAGATTTTGCTGGAATTACACTTAGGTATATGTAGATGCCTAGATGGCTATCTCCACTGTATTGTGGTAGTGTATGGACGGAAAACTTGGCTCTCATCATCGCTGAAAGCCTTTTTGTTACCTTTTTGCAAATCTTCACCTCGACCTCGTTTGGTTGAAAGAAGTCTCAGCTTTCAGCATTGAATGGTTCATTCTGGCCTGCAGCCGTTCATCGTTAAATCTTCACATTGTGGCATCTCCGATGAATATTCCCCTCTGGACCTTGGCTATGCAACAAGGTAGTGTCTGCTCAACATTCTGGCATCTACGTTCGGATATCAATAGACTGCTGGAGAATTGCTTTCGGTTAATTGCAGCATTATCAATTTCGTTCAAGTTTTATCAAATCTGGTGACAGCTACAGATAAGTTGACGAGACCGTGTTCTGACTACAGTATAACATTGCATCCCACAGTAAAGTACATTTTTTTTTTAAAGTGCGTTTTCAGACATGGATTTCGGATGGTAGCTCGAACGTTTTTTTCAAGGCCACACTTACGACATTGCTTACTAAAAAGTATGCAAGATCAACTATGAGATATTGATGGTAACAAAAGGGCCGTCCTTCTGGCCAAAAACGGAGCAGAGCTTCCACAACTCGAAACCATTGAAGGCATAAGACCACCAATAGCCGTGACCAAGAGAACTAATCTCGAGAAAATTAAAAATAGGGCAGATCAAAGATGGTCACATAATAGTAGGTCACAGGGACTTAAAGGTTCTGTGGCCTAAGCTAGATCAGAAAAATTCTGTAGAATTATTAAAGCTCATTAGATCTAAGCTACGAATGGCAATAGGGATTCTCTCCGGGTACTGTCTTCTAAGGAAGTACTCCACGAGACTAGGTTTAACAGATACGGACACATGCAGGTATTCCAAAGACTTACAATATTACTCATCTCTCTGTGAATGTCAAGTCACTGCTCGGTACAGGAGAAAATACCTTGAAAGGTACTTCTTCGACAATTTGGACGAGGTTGGCCTCACTAACAAACTAAGTAGGGTGTGAAGACGATAGACCTATTCAGCCAGTAATAGCAAAAGAACTTGCCAAAGAAATTAAAGAAGGCATAAATATAAAAAAGGCCCCAAGGTTTGATTTAATCACCAGGTGAAGTCCTAAAACAATTTCCTCGAAAAGGTTTAAAAAAACTAGCTCAGATTATAAATGCTGCATTTAAGTTAAGATATGTACCTAGCATGTGCAAAGTCTCGGAAGTAATAATGATACCAAAACCAGGCAAACCACCTAGCGAGGTAACTTCATATCGCCCAATATCAATACTACCAATGTTGTCAAAGTTATTCGAGAAAATGCTGGTAAAATGCCTGCAAAAAAAAAAATTGAAGAAAAATCACTAGTCCCAAATCACCAATTTGGATTTAGAAATAAGCACTCTACAATTGATCAGGTGCATAGAATCACAGATAAAATCGAAAAAGCATTTGAAAAGAAAAAAGTGTGCTCTACAATATTTCTTGATATAGCACAAGCTTTCGATAAAGTTTTTTGAAATTAAAGGTCTATGCAAACAGGCCCACGACCACCAACGCCTTGAAAGAGGAAAGAGGAAATTTCTGTATAGGATTGGCCAGGGTGATTCAATTTTGAGACAGCTTGAGAAGAGGACTGACTGAACTAGGTGTCACAGCTATAGGTTAGGTTAGGTTAGTGGGTTGGCAAGACAGGAGAAACATGTACGCGTCACATTTAGATCAATGTACATACACACATCCGTTTTGATGCCCTAGGATTTTATGACTTCCGCACACACTTTAAAAACCTACGGATTTTAGAACTTTCAAATTTAAGTAGATCATTAATGGACTTGTCGGAAAGTTCTTCTAAATGCTTGTAAAAGTAGCTACGAAGAATTCCTCTTCTTACGTGGCAGAGCGCAGCGCTGGGGCAGTGGCAAAGAAATTGTGGGGTGTCCTCATCACCGGATCCTCTGCACAGGTCACCTTTGATTCATCTGATTCCCATTTTTTTGGTATGGTATTTTTGTCCAGTGATAATATCTGCAATCGAGGACAAGAATTTCTTGTTCAATTGTAAGATTTTCTCAGTTTTCTGTTTGTTATACGATTGGCCACATTTTCCTGGTCATGGGTTATACCTGTAACGAAATTTCTACCATCCAACCCAGAACCTCCTGTGGAAAATATGCAAGATGGATGGAGAATATCCTTTTGGTAACTCATATAGATTTTAAGAGGGTCCTATCTCTTTGGTATACAATTTTTCCCAAAAGGACTAAATCTCCCACTTAGATCACCCTTATGACCTCGCTGCTACAGGCTTCCCAAGAAGTCAGTCCGGGCAAAAGTGGGAGGGTGTTCGTGCAACAATGTGACTGCAGGCATGCAAGTCGGGCTCCGTCCTTAGCTCGTCGGAATGGGGGGGATCTTGCCACAAATTGCCGAACAGTGTTACCATGTATTCATGCCTGACTCTAGTTGGTATTTGAGTGTCATGTTAAAAGAAAAAGGCCCGAAGCTGTCCTGTCACACACAATATATCAACCTTAAATCTCCCTGAAATGCTTTTAATCATCCCTTAGTTTTTGTAGAATGAAGGAGAGAAAACTAGGTGGAGATGTTTTCTCTGAGTGAACCCACCCCTATGGAGGTAGTGAGTGACTATACACTATACCCACACCGTGGTAGCTAAACGCACTCACTAAATTTATTAGCTACCCCACAAACAAGGAAGAGGTCAAAGACCCCTTAGGCGATATCTACTATCGCTAATCCTGAAACATCATCACATCCTATACGAATTAAATTCACCAAATCATGGTCTATGCTTTATAGACAATGTAAAAACAATCTAAAATCATTGATAAATGAGAGCGAAACTATCGAAAAATTATCCAATTCAATGGTCAAAAAGAACGCTAAACTTTTAACTTCATAGTTCAGACAAACAATATTTATTCAATCGGTAAAAAAAAAAAATAAAAATTTCAAATTTAAAACTAAAGAAAACAAAAGGAAAATGTTTAAAATATAAAAAGAATCTTATATCTAGGGGATTTTTAATAGTTATAGATTTTAAATAAATTTTCGTATGCAGTACTTCAAATGCATATCAGTAGATCATAGATCGTAGATAGATATCTATTTATAAAAATATATTTGAATGGATTCAAAATTAGGTCGATTGCAAATAATGATAAGTTTTGTTTTGCGTTTGGATTTCTTACTTTTGTAATAGTATCTAATTTAATTCGACCATACTCACTTTGGAGTTTTACTATCTTTTGAATTTGGATATCGATGTATCTTTAACTTGGTCAATACACTATTAAACTTTTGTTCAAATTAATTTAAAATATTACAAAAAAAAAGGAGGAGGAAACTCACTCACCGATTAATTTCACAAACCAAAATTTCCAAAATTTGTTGAGCTTCCAGGTGAGGGAAATGTGCACAAGTCCGGCCTGAAGAATTTGCGACGATTTGTTGAATTATTGATCGCGGATAACGTTTTCAATTTTGTTGCTTGAGCTAAAGGGAAATAAAATCAATTTGAACAAAGACCAAACCTAATTTTTACAAATTCCAAAATATGTACTTATCTTTTCAAACTGCTAAAATTTAAAATCTTAAACTATTAGGGACGGATTAGGAGGGATTATTTTGAGGAAGGGGAAAGGGAATGGGAATCGCCTTGGATGGCGCTCGAAACTGCTTCTTCTTCTTCTCGTCTATGAGCCGATGCGGAGGATGTTGGCTGCTTCGTCGTTTGTGTGGCTCGTGGCGTACTGGTTGATGGCGGATGTCTGATGATCGCAGGATCGGCTCGATTATCGCCCGTCAAACAAAATACTTTGGGGCAGAAATGATGTTGGCGAGGGTTCTGATCCCCTGCAGTATATAGCTCGGTGTACGAATGCCTGCTGAACAATGATTTTTTTTTTTTATTGGAACGCACTGAGGTACTTCACTTTGGTGAACGGTGGATAACTTCTCAGCGTGAATCCTCGTGGCTGGCGGTAGTTGCTTGGATGTTAGAGAAACTTGTAGTGATCTTACGTGCTTTTGGTGGACTGCTACGTGACGTACAAGCGTGTTAGCTCTTCTGTGATTGCGACGGCTATGTGGCGTCTTCAGTATCGAGCTTCTGCTGAGGCGTAGACGATGGGTCTTCCGATAAAAATCTTCCAGTGGCTTTACGTGACGAAGATTACACTCACAGGTGCGGGAATCTCGATGTTTCGACAGCTTAGGTGGTATGGAGCTGAATCGTTGGTGTTGAGTGGACGTTGGATTTGTCTTAGGTGACTGACAAATTGGTTGTGGCGGCTCTGGCGGTGGTGCGTTTGGGATCGTAGCTTTCGGCGGTGGCAGATCGTATGTTCATGTGCTTTTATGGTTTGTGCCAAATTTATTTTGTCACTGGCACTTGAGTTTTACCATATATTTAAAACTTTTCACAAGATGTTAGTTTGTAGAGTAGAGCATACTTTGGGCTCACAAACTTAATACAATTTTTGCAAAAACTTCCACACGCGGGGACACTTGTCCACTTAAACTTTCGCCAGGCACTCACGTCAACTGATAACTTCCAACTGTCCTTCTATTTCGTCTTCTCTGGTCTCTTTTATAACTATGCCAAAGCCATTAGATTGAAGCCGCTATTTTTCAGCTATTCACTTGCTGCATGGGTTAGACGCAATCGGCTATCGCTGACCAAGACGGTAAAAATCGCGCCACAATAGCACGATATAATTATTGTGCTCTTCTTATAAAGCTGTCACTTGGCTTCTAACACGCGTTTTGTCTTCTTTTTACGATTCCGTTTTTTTCTCATATTAGCGAAATTCTAGAAATGGTGTCTAATGACCTCTCGTTTTAACAGCTTTCGTTACATAATTTTCATAATCTACTTGATCAGTCTATTGTCTGCTTACTATTTCCGTCTCAATTGCAGGTGCACTCCGAATTTAAAATCAACAAGTGCGTTTTCGGAGTGATTGTGTTTAATGATAATATTTCCGATACACGAACCATAATTTTTAATCATGGCGGTTATAGTGGAATTATAGGAAAGTATTGTGGGTGTGGGTATGGGATAGGGATATTGTGGGTAGTTTGTGTCGCGAGTATGTTTAGGTAATTTTATTTAACCGATTCGTGTTTGCTAATAATAAAACAATAGGTAGGTATAATTCGATTGAATAAATATAATTACATAGCTTGATCTAATGGGTTTCCCACATACCACAGGAGTCGGGATTACTGCATCTTTCATTTGTTGCCATTAGTATTTTGTTCCCAATTGTCTGTCTGAGATTACAGGTGAGGGATCATAACTGTGGTGTCGGCCTGGTTTAGTTCAAGGGAGGACCATTTTCCTGACAGCTCATCAGCTTTTTTATTTCCAAATACTGTGCCCGAGAACCCAGCATAGTCTTAGGTTTTGCTGCGCGCCAAGAACCCGTAGCTCTTCGCGACAGCGACTTACAAGCTTTGATTAAAACTCAACGGCAGAGATCGCTTTTATTGCCTGTTAATGAAAAATGTTATGAAAAAGGCGCCAGAGCTAAGTTCTCAGTCTTTAATTCGTCAACACTTACCTATGGTCATGACTCATGTGCAATGAGCATGCCTCATGAGATTTGGGTATACCTACCGAAATAATAATAATCGTGACTTGCAGATAGCGTATAAGGAACACCAGGAAACGTGAGGTATTCAATGACGAACAATGACCTCCGGACTGATTTATCCATACGACAATGGTTTGGTCAGGTTAAGAGCATGTACCCAACTCGATTACACAGACGTTCAGGCATCCTATAGGTAGGACTAGGATGAGATGATTACATCAAGTCCATAATCCCTCCACTTCCCACATGGGGATTGGCCTTTACTATTTTGAGTCGGTGGCGGAGGATCGAGTGAATAAGGTTTTATATTCTCGGTGTACAAACAATGGGCTCCCTGGTAGACATTTTTAAATATTTCATCCTGATTTTATTTTCACAATGGATTCATCCGATAACTAAATTATCTTATCCCAGAAAGCCCCGATTTCGATAGCTCAAACCACTTCCATCAACCTTTCACAAGAAAACCAGCTACACCACGTGCTTCCTTAAAACGTAAACAAACCATCGTGCTGTTGTGCTTCAATGAGTGAACGTACACAGAGAGCCCGTTTCCAATCCTTTTTCCTCTTTGCAGACTATATAACCCCAAAAAGCTCGCCTGAACTCATCGGTTCGCTAACTCCCGCAGTATGTGGAACAGGCAGGACTCGGCAACCTTTCGAAGGCGCACCAACCCAACACACAACCATCCCGAAACTCTCCAAAAGGTAACTGTTGCACGGACCCACTTTAACAGAAAAGCACCCTCAATGTTATTCAATTTCTGTTATCGTACTCATTAAAATGGGGAAAAGGGTGCATGATTTTAAACATATGTAGATAATCTCAAAACCGTTCCCCCACCCCCAGCTCACCCACAACTTCAAGTGCTCTCTCTACTATGACTATCCGTTGGTGCGCCAAACCATGTGTAGGTCTATTTCATTATGTAAATTGCGAGCGAGTATCCCACCATCCCCAGCCCTCGAGGACGCTTTTCATTTATTTATAACCCACATGGAGTATCCTGTGTGTGCGTGTTTGGGTATATTGGTGTGTATACATTTTCCCAATGCATTATCCTGTACAAAACCAGTTTTTTTACATCAAAAAACATTCGGCGGGGGGGATGATGATGAAGCATCCCTTTTTGTAACGGTTTTTGGTAGGTATCCTGTTTGTCCGTCCGCCCGATAGTCATACACAGCCATAAACTCGCTCTTGCCATATACGTGAGTGTATGCTAATGATCCGAATACACAGAAAGGTCCAGCATAACTAAAAGCTCATCTAAGTTGGTGTTGATGAAATTATACCAACCGCACATACGCGCGGACCCGGCTGATGGGTGGCGGTGGCGGTGGCGGGTGGTTTGGGGTTGAAATTGTGTAATGAAACCGGTTTTGTTAATATTAATTTTCTCTCTCATTCTATCGCCGCATAGTGTATGCAAATTGTTCCCCTCACATGTGCGCTGGCTTTGGTCCTTTCGCACACAGGCTGCCAGCAATGACCGTTGATGGCCGCACGGTAACATCATCAGCAGAAGCGAAGCGCGGCTCTACAAACATCTACAAACCCTCTCGCATCGGAATATCGACATAGACTCAAACTGGCTATACAGGAGATAGAGGTGGAAATGAGGTTAAAAGTCTCCACATGAGTAGCATACATTTGCCTCCTCACCCCCATCATCATCACCATCACCATCATCATCATCAGCAGCGAAATAGTGTTTAGTTGGGATTGGCACTAGTATACTCCGATTGTCGAGATACCCAACTCTATACCCATCATAATGACGCGTAGCTTCTGCTGATGCTGGCTATGCCTGAAGATGATAATGACGACGGCAATGCGATGATGATGAGGATGCTTTTCAGTTCCAGCCCCCTTTTTCAGACTTATCGTCGTCGTCGTCGTCGTGTGGAACAGTGAACAACACAGGAATACAATTTTCTCGATATTCCCTCGTTAGCGGTATCACATACACGGTGTGCACTCACTCTTGAAACGGACGTACAACAACGACACGTTTAGACACCGAGTCACTGGTTTTAATTCACTCACAGTTTTGACCACTAACTCGTCGGGAGTGTTCCGGGTCGTCGAAACGGCGGATAATACAATTTTTTTTTCTCGAATATTTAAAAAGGAAAATATTTATACCAACCATTGGATTCTGTAGTGTTGTGTTGTGAATTTAAAAAAAATATATTATCTATATATTTTACGTATATAAAAAATAAAAAATTTAATAAAGCTTAAAATATATTTAACATAATAATTGTTGAAAATTAAAAACCAATATCTGTGGAAAGAGTTGGCAGTGCGTCGTCATTGGTGAAAACGTGTTTCAGTGTCAATGGTAATATTTTTTTTTTTTTTTTTTTGTTTTTTTTTTTAATTTTAAATTTTGTGTTGTGTTTTTTAAACTTGAACCGTTTGTATGGAGGATTCTTGGAAAGGACTGCCATACATCGAATGGACTTTAGCTGTTTATATATGCCGCCGATGACCGGTGCTCTATGGAGTAAAGGACTATCTGCGTGTTTTAAAGTTGAAAATTTCTCGAGTGGTTTGGTATTTTTTAAAGAATTTTATATGAAAAGGGTTTTGGTAATTGTTGGAATCATGCAAATATAGACCAATGGCAAGGCAATTCAAGTTGCTTGTCAGTAAATGTCAGCGACGATTTTAAGGAACCTATGGGTAGTATTCGTAGCTGGCATCCTTTAGAGACGGGTCACGATATTTTCAATTTTCTAAAAGTAGAACTATCGAAAATTGACCCTAAATTTGAAGCGGGGATACCTGAGTATCGCAAGCCTTGAGTGGTTGTTAGAGGCTTTGGAATATGCTGTTGCGCAGCGCTTTGCAAGCACCGAATACAGTAACTAACTGATGAAGAAACGATTTTTTGAATCTTTTTATGGTGACAGAAAAACAAGAAAAACGTGTCGTAGAAAATTTTTTTGAAAATAGGTTAAGTTAGGTCTTATCTACGATAGTCAGCTGGATCCATTGTGGGACTACGAGCCCTTCTCATGATTTAGTTTGAAGTTGTTCAAGATTAAACTATGTCAATCGGATGGATCTTGTGGTAGTGGTAAGATTATTGCCGTGAGAAAGAGCACACATGCAGTTTAGGAATGAGGGGCTATCTATGATGTTTGAAAATGAATGTAGGAGTACGTATATAAAATTAAAATTTGTAGTCAATATCGAGGAATATGTACGCAGAATTGAAGTACAAATGGCTTCACTTGAAAATGGCAAACTATGAAAAGGAACACACTTTATAGTTGAGATTGAGAGAAGGCGAAAAAATAAATCCTCAAGACAACCGACGAAGGTTTAAAGTTTAGTGCGAACGAATTAAAGTTTCAAGGCGTGCATGGATATAGATAGGCAGTCCCTTTTTGTGAATGCAAATTAGGGGTGAAATTACCACGTCCGTGATCGAGTACTAAGTGACAGAATTTGTTATTGTTTTGCATGTAAGGTCCACATTATTCAGTGACGTATCCCTCGCTCGTGAAGGATGCGGTAATTGAACCCCAGGCTTCGCGAAATTTTATAAATTTGCAGCTTCCCGACATCCGAGAATTTCAATTTACGAGAAATTTAGTAGCCATTAAGGGCCGTTTGCTGAGAAGACTCATAGAGATTTTACTTCCACATAAACTCTTATGTGACTGTTAATGCCTCACAAAAAGTACCTAGCCAATAAAAATTTAAGTAGAACCTAAATCGTTATGAGTACCCAAGTAGAAATTTGTGACTTTGATTCCCATTTATTTTGAATTACAGTCACCGTATGGTATGTTTGACTTTGTTTTGAGTAGATAAAGGTATTACTATGAATATGGAAACATTTTGACAATTTTGTAACCAGTACGTGCCTTCAAGAGACAAATGTCGTTTAACGTAACATTTTAGTAAATTTTGTGTCTATTAAAATACTGAAAAGCGACAGAACTAAAGTCACAAAAACTGATGAGTTGCTATTTATTGTTACCACTACACAACTACACGAATAGACTACGCACATTCTGAATTGTGACCATGGAATGTCACCATAGAGTGCATTAGTCGCTTTTGGTTTTTATTTGCACACAATCTCCAAACATATTGTCTAAATAAATACTAGAAAATTTTACGCATTAGTATCTACACAAAGTAGTTGGATGTCATTTCCACCATTACTATATTGTACCAGGTATTGTATCAACACAAAGTACGATCTGAGGAGGATTTTTACGCACGTATTATGCAACTTGTGTATGGTTAATGTATCTTCATCATGACATTATGGTATTGCTCATTACATAATATTATATAAGATTTAGACCTTAGGCGTAGAGTCTAAAGGGGGTACAGAATAAAAGAAACATATCGTACATCGTCAAGTTAAAGAAACCGATTAAAATATGGAAATTATCTCATATTATGGTACTGGTAATTCTTTTATTGACTCTATCTTCGTATAGCTACGAAATTATTGTTTCCAATAAACTATGAATTATGGTTTTAAAAATTTAATTGAAAAATATTGCGAACATATGTTAAATGAACCTGCAATTCGCCTTTACTATCTAAACATAATTGTACAGCTTTAGTAGTAGCATGCAGCGCTTTTAAAGTAAAAAAAAGTACAAGCTAATTGTAGCTGTAGCACAAGTTAAGTCAATTTCTATTGTACTTTTATTATTTCCAAAGCGCTTCTTTGCAAGGAAGAATGAAGTATGTTTTCATTAAATAAAATTTTATTTTTCATAATGTTAAAATAAATATACGAGTTTTGTTTTTATTCTTAATAAAGACAATAATGTATTAATAAAGCTGCTCTATTATAAAGTAACCAACCTTGTATGTTTAAACAGCGAGAGCAATTACATATTTTTAAGATCCATTTTATATTCTTATTTTAATAAAACTATTATTCCTTTCCTTCCTTCCTTTCTTTTCCTACCTATTAAATATTAATTAATTGATTCAAATAATTACTGTCTAAGTCGAACTTAATAAACGCAAAAAACAACTTCATCAATATATTGGGTAACCCATACACCCTTTGCCCCTACCAAATGAAACGCACAGGCACAAATACGCAAACTAAGCTAATCGCCATTTTCGATCTGAAAAATTGGGCATCCATTTCCAAAAAAATTATTTCACAATTGGGATTCGAAAATGCTTTATTTTTTATAACTACATATATAATATAATAACCTTGCAATATATCTGATAATTCCTTAAACTAATTTTGAAAGCTATTGCGATAATTTTCGATGTACCTGGAAAAAATAGAATTCATAAAAATAAAATAGAATATCTAATTATTCAATATTTCTGGAGCGCGTGAGTTTTTACCACTACAACTTATTAATATTCGTGGTAAAACTGCCCTTAGTTTTAAAATTTGCGCTACAGATACGAAGAAATGCAATTTATATTCGTTTAATATCGCATTACCATTTTCCCATTATGTTTGTTTAGGTATGCCAATTCATTCCATGTGTATACATTTTATTTGTATCTGGTTGTATTTGTGTACGCGGTTTAATATATTTTATTTGTGTGAATGAACTTACAAACACATAAAGACAGATTTGACAGTTCACTTTGTGTTACATGCAACACTTTGTGACCGTAATGTGTGGTTGCTGTACTGTAAATATTTTCCAAGTTGTGACCGATTAAGCACTGCAAAAATCGGTTATGTGCCGGTTGCAAATCATAGCCGATTATACCATAATGTGTATTTCACAGAATAGTCATATAAGTAAGTCAAACTAATTCCCCACTTGATCACGGTTCCCTCCTATACGAGACACGGTTTGCACCTTTGATAAATTAAACACACTTTGACCATAATGGAAAACTTTCTGAATTGTGGTAACAGCGCTAGAACTTTAACCAACCATTTCTACTTGGGTAGATATTATCACCAGATGGCCCTAAGATTCGTTGATGAAAGAGTTAATTGGTTATACAAAATTAAGGATTTAATTGTTTATCCGACATGCCTAGTTCTTGAGCCAATTCAATTTCCACGCACCGCTGCACAAAATTTAGCATAAGTTGATATTGCGATAGGTCCATTTGATTTAAAGGCTTTTACTTAACTTCGTGAAAAATTTGTTGTGTCAAAATCTTGCAAGCCAAATTTGAACCACTTTCATTAAACTTAGAACTTTGAAATTTTCTATGCTGGTTGGGTTGTGAAGACAATGCAATATTTAAAAATAATTTTTGGATTTTGACTTCCCCTGCCCCTTTAAGGGAGGCTTTTTCATAACACATGATCCATTAGCCGTATTAACTTGAAACTTTATATGGCAATAGATAAGTCAAAACTATAACATTCCTAATTAATACTTTGTACCGATTCGTCCTATAAGAGTTGAAAAAAGGGGGTGCAAACTTTTCTATTTCGATCTTACTACGCTCAACTTGCCATTATACTCATAAATCTATGTATGTCAACTCAAAAAATCCTTTTAATTGTTAGACAATACATCACCGAGTATTTTGAGCTAACATTCATCATTCTGGTCCATCCAGAGGGCGAGATATAATAAATTGAAACAAGATCTTTTTTGGCCAAATGCAGAAAACAATTGCTATCTCGATCGCCGTTGTGCTTAGGAAGGGTAGTTTTAATTTGCGTTCTAAAAATAGAATTGTCATACGGCGGGCATTCAGAAAGTATGCTCATATGGCGTAGTTGAATTTGATGTCTATGCATTAACCAACCTATGTACATATTCACGTACATATAAGGAGTTTGCATGCTATGCACAATCGTACATACTTATATTTGAGATCTGTAGATATGGAAAGTGTATAGGTAGGTACGCGTAGTAAAATCAATCAAACCATACCTGTCGCGAATTTTCATTTATGTGGAATACATACCTAACCTATCTATTATGTCCATTGACTTAGGACTTTGCAATAAATGCTGGTTCAATTTTGATGACAATACAGTAAAATGATTTAGTAAAAAAACTTGTGTAAGCAGATAAATATAGAACTGCACTAAAAAACAAAAAATAAAATAATAATAGTTTAAAAAACTAATGAAACGCTTTTATAAGTATACTATACTGCACTAAAAAGCAAAATAATAAAAATTAACCAATCTATTTTTAAGGTTTATCCTGCAAGGGGCTTAGTGTAAGCCATGTTTGTCTAGTTTACACTCAAATAATACAATAGTACATAACTACAAACATGGCTTACACTAAGCCCCTTGCAGGATAAACCTTAAAAATAGATTGGTTAATTTTTATTATTTTGCTTTTTAGTGCAGTATACTTATAAAAGCGTTTCATTAGTTTTTTAAACTATTATTAAAGTAGTGATTGCCTCGAGCCAGGGAGCTCAAAACATTTTTAACAGTCTCATTGCTACTTCCGGTCTTTCGCCGGTTGTATAGGTACATTTTCCGATGGCCCGAATATTAGGTACCTATAATGAAAAAGTTTTTGAAGTTTTTTGTTTTTCTTTTAAGAAAGTAACAATAATTATTTTTCCAGACTTGGTTCGAAAATCGGGTCAAAATATAAATTCTCTCATTACTTAGCACTTTTCTCGAGAGTTTTGGTATTGTATATCGTTGGAAACGGAGGCCTTAGCCTTTTTGAAAGGCTTGCGGTCTTACCTATAACATCATAACCTTAATTTGGTCATTTAGTTTTAGATTTTTATGTACTTACATTAGCTTTTGATCTTCATGGCGAAGTATTCCGGTTGCAAAAATTGATTCGTAGAGTTATTCAGATTGGGGTTATGTATGGAATAGCACAGCGGATAAATGGCCGCCACGGCTTTGTTGGCAAGTACGTATTCTTTTCTTGGAATTTTCTATGACCGTTTCGCATAAATGTGGCTGAATTTCATTAATACACATCCTAATTTCCTCTTTCAAGGCGTTGTTGGTGGTCGTGGGCTTATTTGCATAGACAACGTGACCAGCCGCATTTTCGAAGAAGAATGAAGTTGAGCTTCATCACTGAAGATGATTTTGTTCGAAAATTGCGGACTGTAGCTTACAAACCTTCATTATTTTTAAAATATTGCTCAACAATGAAAATGCGTTGCTCTTTCGTATAACGCTCAATTTTTACTAACCCCGAACTGGGGCCTGTAACACAACGCGACAAGTAGTTGTCGGACAAGTGAATTCCGACAACTTGTAAAAAATAGTGTAACACAAAGCGACAAGTCCGTGAACACTTCGACAATTGTCGCGATGGAAGATGACAAGTGGGAAATTATATAATTTCCCTCTTTCTGTAACAGAACACGACAAGTGTCAAGAAATACTTGTAGAACTGAGGTTCAATTACGACAGGTGATTTGAATATTGTCAAGAGCTGACAAGTGCATTATTACTAGTGTAATACCTTTGGAAAAGCAGAATATATATAGAAATAAAAAAATTTATTATATATAATTAAAATATACGTCGCTTATGTAAGTCCAATCCTTATTTTTCGGAACAATATTTAGGCCTTTTGCCAGGCTGTGTATTTCCTTCCATTTTGCACATTTATTTTCCTTTGTTAAGACATCACAGAAAGCATCAAAAAGGATATCTTTTCCTCTCTTATTTTTGTTTAAATAGCATTTTTTTTGTCCGCCGTGATTTTTGCAATCTTCACATATTAAACACTTGTCGAAGAATGCCGACAAGTCGAGGGAATTTAATTCTTTTGACAAGTGCAACGATTTACGTTCTGTTACAGAATTAATTTGTACTTGTTGGACAAGCATAGTTGGACAAGTGAATTTAGACTTGTCGACTTGTCATGTTGTGTTATAGGCCCCTGGTCACATTGTTATATTTTTTTCCGTTGGCGTGACTGTACCTACTATTAAATGGCGCAAAATTCAAATTTTGCGTGAATTATGGGATACCCTTTACATGGATATACTCTGTGCCAAACACTTTGGTAATATGGTCAGAATTTGACAACTGAACGTGGCATAAAATACTAAACATTTTATTTTTCTAGGCTAGATTCTAGATTTCTAGATTTTTTCTCATAGAATCTTAAGTTTTAAAATGTAGGTACAACATTGATAAGGTACTGTCTGTACAAATCACTTCACAAAATTCTGTTGCAATTTTTAATGAAATATGAAAAATATCTCTTATAAACTGGATACTCGCAAAAAATCAAAAGCTGGCCTTCATTTAGGATAGCCTTCACGCTTTCGCAGCTTCCGTCGATCTTGTCTGCAGTCGCAGGAAGGAAGCGTTCTGAAAATACAAAAGCCAAAAAGGGAGAGCACTAATTTTTATAAACAGCCTTTAGAAGCTTTACGGTAATTAATTTTGCCTCTACAGGAAGAATCTATGGCCGGGGGCTGTCACAAATGTTTCACAATATTATAAGATCGCTTTTTTGGTTGGTCGGTTAATATAAGAATTCAATTTTCACATATAGGATTCCAATGGCTTGGCTAGTTGGGGAACAGTATTGATATGTGTTTTTTAGGGTAAGTGAGAGGACAAAGAGTTTATTAAAAATACATAAGATAGTATCAAACATTTTGACGAATTCTATACATATGTAATAGAGTTCTGTATTTCTGTGGCATAAAAGCAGATTTTTTTTCATAATTTTTGCAATCACCGGTAATAGGAAAGGATTTCTTTCTATCGATTTAAAACGATTGCAATCGCATCTGCACTAAACTGTAACCATATTAATAAGGACCATGCATAATCGCTTAAAGCTACAGTGGTGGAAGCCTAATTAGAAACAATGAAAAAATAGACATGGAGTTGTCCTTGTGTCTTTGTTTACACAAGTTTCATAATGGGCTGGTTAAGTGCCGTTGTTTTGCAGCAGCCCTGCGCATTTTTTGTACATTAAGTAGATCCGTTAAAATTTCTCGCGAAGTATTTGGTGGACAAAGTTTACTAAGTGTTAGTATCGATATAAGAAATTCTGTGGAAATTTAATTAGAAACATCGCATACAATTTTGAATACTTTGTTTTTATTACGGTATAAGTTTGACTCTGCATATTTTTCCTGTTAATACGTCTTAGTAATACTATTTAGTTTAGTAAAATGGGAAAAAACAAGAGCTGCAAACCGGAACTAAGAAAATTGATCATCCGAAAATATTGTACGGCAGGAGCATCTATAGATTTTATCGCCAGGACCTGGAGTGCTCCAAAAAGATGGTCTATGGCGCAATAAAAGTTTTCAATGATACAGGGTTTTCAATGAAAACCCCAAAAGAAAAAGAATGGCAAGAAAAACAACCGCTAAAGAAGACAGACTCATTTTCCGTTTGAGTAGGTCACATCATTTTCTTACCAGTAAAGAAATTCTGTCAAATGTATCGGGACAACAAAGTCAGGAAATCACATGCAAAACCGTCAGGAACCGACTTTTAGAAGCAGGTTTGCGGGGGTGCATCACACGTAAAAAGCCACACGTTTCAAAACAAAATGTAAAATGTTGGTTGGAATTTTCGAAGGAATATGCACTTAAACCCCTCTCTTTCTGAAAAAAGGGCTTTGGAGTGATGAATCAAAATTTAATATGTTTGGATCCAACGGAAAAAAATATGTAAGTCCACCAAAAAATCAGAAACTGAACCCCAAGTACACCATAAAAATGTTCAAGTGTGGTGTTGGAAATGTGATGGTTTGGGGAGCCTTTTCCTGACGCGGTGTTGGTCCTATTGTGCGTGTTGCTAGACGAATGGACCAGCATGTGTATAAGGATATACTACCAAATGTTATGGAGCCATATGCTTTTGACCATTTGCCAGTATCTTAAATTTTCCAACAAGACAATGATCCTAAACTCACTTCACGGCTTGTGAAGAGTTGGTTTCCGGAAGAAAAAATACATGTTTTGAGAAAGCCAGCGCAAAGTCCCGACCTCAATCCAATTGAGAATTTGACGGCTGATCTGGAAAGAAGTTTGGGAACGAAAACATCGAAAAACGACAGCGAATTTTTCAGAAACATTAAACAAGCTAGGAGAAATATCCCCGTTAAGAGATGTCAAAAGTTGGTAGGCATTTTACCAAACCGGTGTGCTGCTGTCATTGCAAATAGTGGATAGCCCACAAGATATTAATTAAATTTTATAATTATTAAGAGTTTTAATCAAAAACTTAATTTTTATATTTATTTTTGAATTTAAATTATAATTACATTTTTTGTTTCTAATTATAATTCCACACAAAAACATACCTTCTGCTCTTTTTTTTAAATTTGTTTCTATTTCTTTTTATTTCTTTATTTAGTTCCCATTTTTATTACTATTAATACGCTATTATTAATGTTTACTAAGGTCGTATCGAAATTTTTGATAAATAAACCAGCGGTAATAAAATCCTCAGAACAAATTATTTGTTTCTAATTAGTGTTCCACCACTGTATGTCACAGATAACCTATGTTTTACAGAAACCATCAATTATAACTATGATGAAAACATGGTGATTTCATTAAATTGTTATTCACGGGCAGAGCCGCGCCTCGTTTCAACGCCTAATATACAGTGGTCCTCCAAAAATTTCTCTTTAAGATACTCAAGCTTTTTCGGCGGCGAAATAGAGCGTCCGCGGGGACGCAACGGGGGACAATAATTACGACAGTACATCTACTGATTATTTTCTCCCATCATCAAAACTACATCAGATCCTAGCAAGCCACTGGCCGAATGTGTTGTCGTAGACGAATCTGCAGTGGCGCATATTTTGAATGTTCTTCTTTACCACCAGAACCACCCGTGTAAATTTCCATATCATTTCTTTACTCGCTTAAACTTCCTCTGCTGAATTCGTATTTTGTTAGTTTTTTGTTCGATTTACCAACGATTCTTACATTGACATTCGCGCCGACTTGACTTCAAACATTTCACATACATAATGATGCACGTATCGCCTGGCATTCTCAGATCAATTCGCCGCCTCGCCGGTAAACTAAATCTTCTTCAGGTGGGCCTAAAGCGAACGAATTGCGAATTGGCTGTTTTGCTTAGATATTAAGCTGAGGATTGAAAACACAAATTACAAAAAAAAAATCGTTTTAATTGCATTTGGCTTTAATTTTCTTATTGAGTTTTAAAGGTATATTTAGAGAAGAAATAACTCTTGACCAGTAGAATGTCAACATGGTAGAATTTTTAGGTGCGGTGTGGTAGATGTGGTTGATTGAAAATATATATGGAGATTGTGGTCTACCACATTTTTCTTAGAAGTGACAACACTGTTCCTAATTCTAAGGACAATAGAACAATAGCAAACATTCTGTCCGTTGGACATTTTTCTAAGTAGAGAAAAATGTCCAACGCGTTTCCATGTTGATACGTTTCTGGTTCATGACTGATTGGAAACTTCTTTCAGCGCCATTTACCTTACCTCGAGCGGGTACCAGGAGAACGTTCAATCAAACCAAAAGACAAGACAATACAAATCAAAAATGTCACTATGAATTTTTTCATTGAGCAGTCATCTACTACAATAGAGTAATTGTGATAAGTATTTAATTAAACAAACTATAAGTAGACGTGTATTCAGGTCATTTAACAGTACCTACCCACGACGCAGATACATCCACTTTTCCCCGTATCTGCAATTCGCCTCTGAAACCGTCTTCGAAGTGACAGGCATATAAATCTGATAGGAATAGAAAGGCTATGGAAAACAGAGTATTAGGAGACTCTCAAAGAGAACTAGGTACCATTTTTTAAATAACAAAATTTTAAAACCCAAAATATTTTATAATAACTTTAAGTAGATACATTTTGAAGTAACATCTTGCCAACTGAAGTCAAATAAGACCTATCCAATTTCACTTTTAAGTTAGATTAATTATGTTCCTCTGCAATAAATGAATGACATAGTTTTCTCACTCGATATGCATAATCATGGGTGTAGTTAAAAACATTAAAAAATTAAATAAAATTAAAAGCATATTTTATACCGCACTAGTAATAAGTATTAGGTGAACAACGCCGCATGCCCTCAAAGCCGCACCTATTAATACATTTCAAATGTCATGTTTAATAATAAAAATACATACAAATCGTTCCATAAAAATACATTTAATTGGCCGTACTTTCCGCTCTTCACAATCACGCGACTAGTCCAGCATTTTGGTCTACCACTGCACCGCAAATCGATGATTTCGGTTGACCGAAAAATACTACAAGTGTGTCGGGTTGGGTGGAAAAAAATCCGCGTTTTTATATTCGAAACCATAAAAAATCCGACGGCGGGATACCCATAAGTGAGTGGTAAGCATTTGAAACCATACCTAGATAAAAAACATATCCCAATAATAATTGCAAATTTAAAAACTATACGGTGTCCCTGTTCAATTCATGATCAATCAGTTTAAAAAAAACCCCAAACCCTTTGCTAAAAATCTCATACCGATGTCGCTGCGGTCGCGGTGAACCCAAGTGCCCAAAACAAATAAACAACAACTGTGACTGTGAGTAGGGCGGCTTTTTTTTATTCTCTCCAAAAATGTCCTTACTATTTGTTTGTTTGCGATTGTTAGCGTAGTAAAGTACTCTCGCAAACCCCGGCGTACGCCTCAAATGATGTGAATCAAAAAACACACAAAAGTGGCTTTCGATTGTGGCAGATTTGCGTTTTTCTCTCTTTTAATATTTTTATTCCCGTGTATACACTCAGGACACATGCGGTACCTACTACCTACACCCTGAACACTCTGTTGCTCAGTTGCATTTTTTCATTGGGGGAAAAAAAAACTGCGACTGCATCCCCCACATGAATATCAACGCAGTATAGTGGCCACACTCGAAAACCGTAAAAATCAACCCAAAAAAGGACTTCGCCCCAAACTGCATCACACAACGCGGTGACAATTGAAAGGACTATCATCAGTTTCTAGTTATTTTTTTTTTCCAACAACCAATTTTGGTATGTTTCCTAAAGGAATGCAAATATGAATGAGGACGAAAAAGGGGATACCACAGAATCAACGGTCCCTCGCGAGAGGATGCGGTCATATTGAGTTCACTTGCATGCAATTTTTTTGATTTTTTTGTTGGTATCGATTGAATTAAGCGCGACGGTGGCGTGTGGCATCGGCTTGGCTTCCTTTTTTGTGATTTTTTTTTTTTTTCGAGTTCATTTCAATCATCAACCATCCTCGGGTGTGTCATTTTGTTCATCGGTTAAGGATATCAACGCGAAATCAGTTTGGAAACAACAATCAGAATGTCAACCATTTCGATAAAAAGGAAGTTTGAGCTCGGGTCGGTCGAAAACGAGAAATCCCCAAAAGAGACAAACACAAGTACCAGGCGCATGAATGCAATACAAATGAATTGACGGCGAGCTGGAGTGAGAAAAAAAGTGTACCTGGGCCAGGCCACCGCCGCTTAACCACTACTACAAATAAAGTTAACTTGTTTCAATATTCATGCTCTTCGCTTTTGTTTTTCCGTTTTTCTGTTGCAGTGCGGCGGATATGGCAATTTGTAAAGTTTATTTTTATCAGCTTTTGTTGCGTTCTTTGTCAGCGGTATTGCCAGTTGTTATGGTTTTTTTCTCATATCATAAAAAAAAAATCTTACGCAGTTTTGAATGGTGCAAGTCAACATTATAGTCCGGAAGAGAAATGTCAAAAGTGAAAGATCGTTTGGCCGGCTCCGTCGGCGTTGCCGTTTGTGTTACTATTCCCAAATTGGGGCGACTCCGAATTAAAGTATGCAGCAATATTGGAAGAGGTTTTAGCAATTTAAACGCCATGACACTAAAAAATTGCCTAGTTTTTGGGCTAATTCTTAGAATCCTACTTTGTCGAATTGCAATGACCTCAGCCTTAAAGACGCTGGCTATATATTGGTTTGGCACAAGAGAGATTTCGTGAAATATTTTCTCTACGAGTTCCGCTTTATGGCAGCGAGTCCTAAATGATTTTACTTTAACTTTTGTCAAGAGTAACTTGGAATCAAATTCGCCAGGTTCGAAACGACAATTAAGACTAGGGTTTAATTTTAGACACCAAGTTACCGCCGATTCCAGAGTCTGAATAACTAGAAGCAACGTGCCTATTGTTGTAGATAATGACAAGCTGAATAATGTCAGTCAGAGACTCTTGTAGTAGGTACGTGGAATAAAATATTGAGTATTTATACCGGCTTAATGTCGGCCAGGCCACAATCAGTCTGCAGAAAACGACTTTACCGATATGTATTAATTTGAAGCTTTTTTTGGATAGAATTCTGTCGAGAGGTGATAAGCTAGAATATCTTAGTTTGTGTATAGGCAGTTTGCAATTCTCCCTACTCTACAACCAGGCGAAAAGATGTTCATTACAATTACATGACTCACTTGAATCCTTTAAGAATGCATCATGTGGAAATGAAAGAATGGCAAGAGGGTTATTTTGATAGGATTTCGTATACTCTGTCGATTCCTTGAGGCTTTCAATAATTCGATAGATTACATACCGAATTATTATCCGTAGCATGTTGCTTGCCGGTCTAACTTGTGGACTTTTTCAGCAGTACTAAACAGTAGGCAGGGCTTGGGGCCTGAAACCTGCTATGGTGCTATTGGCTATATGCAGTGGTGGGTAGACCCATAATCACATATGGCGCACTAGTGTGGTGGAAAGCGACTAAGAAGAAAACTATAGTCGGCAAACTAGCGCCGGTCGGTGCAGAGAACGTCCAGCGTAGCCATAACGGGAGCTCTTCGCAGCACCCTTACGGCAGCGCTGGACACCTTTCTACACCTCACGCCACTAGACTTGCACATTAAGCAACTTGCGGGAAGCAGTGCGCTAGCGCTCACAACTTTGGGCTACTTCGGAAGGGGCAGTTTTGGGCACTGTACAATACTAGCGGAGCTACTCCCGGTCGTACAGGGCTAACTGATGAAATTCACGCTCAGGTCGAATTTGACACTCCGTAGGTATGAAAGGCAAAGGGATAAAGTAATTAAACATTGTAAAATAGCAGTCTACACCGACGGCTCAAAAACAGATGAAGGCACTGGAGCTGGAATCTACTCCATAGATCCAAACCTAAAAGTGTCTATACGACTACCGGATACAAGCAGTGTCTTCCAATCTGAAGTTCTGACTGTTCTTGAGCTTGCGAGAAGAGGCGGGAAGTTGTTAGATAGAGAGGAGGTGGATAATAAGCCACCTCCTTGCATCATAAAGGGCGCTATTAGGAATAACATAACAAAGGAAGCCGACTGGAGGTAGGCAGGCCTCACTGGTCACGCAGTACTCAAGGCACTTTGGCCGCAATTCGACCGTAAAAGATGTAGGGAAATTCTCAAACTAGGCAGGGCAAGCTCAGGACATTAATTGGTATATTATCAGGGCACTGTCTTCATAGAAAACATGCCAAAGGGCTCAGGCTGACAGACTCGGACACTTTCAGATTCTGCAGTGAACTGTAACCCGAGTAGGATATAACTATACTATGTGTGAATGTGAGGCAATATGTCGCAGTAGAAGGAAATTTCGGGGCAGATACTTCTTTTAACATTTAGATGAGAGACAATACCATCAACTATAAGGGGCTTCTTGGTTTTTGCAGAGAAATTGGGGCTTTCTCAAGGGCAAGTGCTTAGGTGTTTTTCCATGGTTCCCCCGTAGGGATCGCGATGAGCCCTGATGGTGCCTAGTGCCGTATGAAACCCCTTTTTAAACTAACCTAAGGTAGTCTTTACATTTAATATGTCAATATTCATGACATTTCGGAAAATGTTTCATATAAAATTATCAATAATTATTGTGACCCAAGAAATATTGAAGTTGCAAGTTAAAAATAATTTTTTGTATGTCTCACTAAATTTAATTTTTGTTTCAATATTTTGTGGATATAGTGATGCTGATGATTAACACTAGTTCTATAAAAATTCATAATACCTAGTCGCAATAACTTGGAAATTTGCCTTGGCGCAGTAGCGCAGTGGTTAGTGTGCTGAACTTCTGTGCGAAAGATCCCAGGTTCGATCCCCGGAAAAACACAAATTACATCTTAAAGGTTTTTTCTACTGCGCCACCTCTCGCGAACGTCTGACAAACATCCGAGAGTATGACTGTCAATTCAGTCGTTCGGACTCGGCATAAAATTGTAGGTCCCTTCCATTCGTCCCAAAAAAAAAAAAATAGAAACTCACACAAAACGAATGGTTGCGAGAAGCTAGGCCTTGGGTGTCTACCGCCTGTTGCGCCACCTATTTATTTATTTTTATTTTTAAACCCTTTGCTGATTCACAAAAGACTTTCCTTTCTGCCAAAGGACTGCAATATTCGGCAAATAATTAAAAAATGCTTAAAACAATTAAAAAAAATTGATCAATACCTATTGACAATCATTTTTAGTCTTTAACTTGAAATGTACAAACTGTCAAAGTCGAATCTTTCATTACAAGATTAGCTGACCTAACCTACAATCAATGTAAGTTGAAGGTTGTGTTTGATTAATAAGATCCATGGTATCACTTCTAACTCATCGCTTTATTATCGAAAAATAATTTTATGGAAAATCCTGAAAGTATCTATTCTAAAATGTAAAAATCATTTCAGAACATCAGATATATCAGAATTGTGTAGAAAATTTAAAGGCCTAATTGGGGCATGGTCTATAACTATACCCCTTATTCTCTCGGGATAGTTGCTAATAGGTGTAAGTTCTGCTCATAAGTTGTTATAAGTTTGAACCCTTTGGAAATATGCGTTGTAGAAAGTGAGATAAAATATTACAATTATAATAGTGCTGCAACCACAGAGCTAATTCGCCACTATTTCTGACATCCAGACCTCAGTGTGCTATACTGTAGAGTGAAAACACATACATTGCAGAAAAATGTGTTTCATTGATTTCACAAGGAGTGACTTTGAATAAAAATCATTTGTGTAAGGCGGCCCTTATTTTAGGTTAGGGTGGCAGGCCGCAACCAGTGCAGCATCACTTAGGCCAGAGGCGGCCCATTATGATACCACAAACTCTAATGATCTCACAACTACCCGTTGAACCAGAATGAAGCGTTGGAGGCAACATATCCTTGCATTAGCGAGTTCCCCGAGAATATCGAAGAAGTATTCTCCGAGATATAGTTTTTTAAGAGCTGAGAGCGCTGGGCACGTGCATAGGAATAGTCTCTTCCTCCTCCTAGTCTATGCAACTTTTACAGAAAGGGAGGAGGAGAAAGTTGGAAGGGAGGCCCAGTCTAATGAAAGCATGTCATAACCAACTTAGATTAAATGCAACAAATTGAACACGAAACTATCTTGTCTATATTCAGGGACAGATCCTGAGAATACCGACAGTCTCTACATGACATCTAGTAACTATCACCATGCTTTCTGGCCCAAATCTCTCAAAAAAAAATCTCTGCGAAGAACAAGCAAACTTTTGGTTACGCCTTTTGGAAACATCATTTGACAGAAATACAATTTTCAACATTAATTTACGAGTCCAGAAGTAGCATCTCTGCAAGTATCTCGACTTTTCCGCGAGTAACAAGCTTTTTACAACCTACCATCAAATTTCTCAAATCTGGCAATGCTATTGTATCCGTCCGCCCTTACACATTGTTGCATATAATTGAAGGCGTAAAAAAAAACGATAACCAAACGTAGGTACTACTCGTTATGCAAAACTTTCACTCCCGAAAAAAAATTTACCAGCGTCCTTGTTGTTCTGTACATGTTTCACCGATGAGATTCGCTGGTATTTTTTTTTTTTTTTTTTTTTTGTATTTTTTCCGAGGTTTTGTATCGTCCCGCAAACGTTTGGTTTGGCTCTGACCTACGATTGCCACACGAGAACTTTTGTCAGTTTGTTTTCACACTTTCCCAGGAATGATGTGCAAAAAAAAGTTTTCTGTGGATTATTTGTAGGTATGAAAAAACCACGGGGCACATCTTCGACTCCTGCCCTGCGTCGAAAATGACTATATGAGAAATAATAATGATTTTTAATGGGGAATCACTTTAATTTCGTATGTAAACCACATCATATATTGCCGTCCATGGATGGTGGTGCAAGGACACCCATCATCTATATCCCCACAGACAATTCACTGTTTTTTTTTTTTTTTTTCACTACTCATCCATTGTGTACTACTACTACAACTACATCCTCGGTCAGGTAATAAACTGGAGCAGTGTACATTTTAAGTGGATTTAATTGACGGTGTAAGTGCGGCATCGAGTTTATTATCATAATGAATATTGGGGGATTAAAGGAATTTGTGGATTTCATTATTGAATTACTGTCCCAACATCCTTGTTATGTTGCAAAGTAGCCTCCGCAAAAAAATATATAAAAAAAATAAACCTCTGAGGGATGGGAAGCAAAAAAAAAAAAAATTAAAAAGCATCCTGCCAATGAATTATTAAGTCATTATCAGTTGCGGAATTGTCCGACTACCAGTTTTGTGTATACGCATAAATTGACTGAGACCAAGTGCGTGCGAGATATGAAGGACATGGTAAATGAGTCCTTCGGCATATACTAAATGAACATGTACTCATGGGTTATTTGCGATTAAATATAATTTATATTGTACATTTTTTTTTTAACAATATGATGCTGAGGAATCAGCAACAATACAAAAAAAAAAAAATATTAATGCGAATTATGGAAAGATTGATTGGAAGGGGTGAGGATTCACTTCAATTACTCCAACGTATTTCTGTAATTAAATATTAATTTAATTCCAACGAATGTCATAATTTAAATGACAAGCATAATGGCTTACGCAAAGCGTTGTCATAATTTGATCAGTCTCATTGAAGTTCAGTTGAATTTCGATTCGAATTTTTTGTGAATAATTCAGAGGTGGACAGAACAGAATGTCTGATTGGGACTGAAACTGAAATTGAGGTTGGATCAGTTGCTGTCATCGAATTTGCTGCAATTGCATGTCAAATTAAAATTTGACTTTGATTTTATTCCATCCGTAGTTGGCATGGAGAATTGCATTGGTAGGAATCAAACGCAGTATGCAGCAGGTCCATATATGGGACCCTACGCGTAGTAAATCACAATATTTGGTTTATTTTTGTGACGAAGGGATTAAAAATTGCAACTAGAATTTACTATTGTTACATTTTTTTTCCAACGAACCATTTTCACAAACAAATGTTGAAACAGAGTTCTGTCAAAAAGGATGGGTGATATGGAGGAGAATCTTTCGAGGTGTATCTACCTATACTACACATTTTAAACTTCAACTATTCACCAACCTGTTTCCTTGCCTTACCTACCGAAAGTGCCATTTTGAAGCTAATCGCGATTTTGCTTGGTCTAATCTCTACTAGATATTAGAGCAGTCATTCGTTTGTGTGAATGCAAGGGACCTACAATTTTATGCCGAGTCCAAACGGCTGAATTGAGAAGCTTTTTCAGGACAGTTATACTCTCGGATGTTTCTCAGACGTTTGCGAGAGGTGGCGCAGTAGAAAAAACCTTAAGATGTAATAATTTGGGAAGATATTGCTTATTGAATTCCATTGACAGAAATAAGCCTGCACTTCAATTCGGTTTCAATATTGTCCAAGTGACTTAAACTTCCGGCATCTAAACGATGAGGGGGGCATGATGGCCTCTGAAACCCACCTGCGTGGGGTCACTGATAAATTTGGAGTAAATGCGAAGTTGGATGTAACCTAAGTTTCATTATATCCATTTTTCACATGAATTTATATTTAAATATCACGAAGGAAACCTTCCTATGAAAGTACCTGAGGAGCAGTTAGGAGATCTGTTATCTAGTTTCAAGCTTTTTTTTGTATTGATTTATATTTATGACTACATATTCTTTATCAAAGTACAAAATTTCAAATTGATACAACGAACAGTTCGTCAGTTATGAAAAAGGCCTCTCATTACCAATAACTCGGCCCAAAGCAAAAAATCCGAAAAATTTATTTTATTTACATATTTCTTATTACATAATAGAGTATACAAACCTTTGATGTGGATCGGATAAAAAATAAAAATGTTCCCATACAAACTTTGGCCCTCTATTTTACCCTTATTGCTTGCATATATTTTAAACAGGGAATCTCTGTGGTTGGGTGTTGTATGAATAGGGCTGGTCATGGGCAGGGCACTGATCGGCATCAACTTGACGATGCCCAGTTGTCGTAACTGTCTCATACACATCAATTGTGCTTATTTTACCTCCCTGTGGTAACCACCAGGTACTTGTCTCGCCCACCTGGGCTTGGCTTGCTAAACTTATAAGCGCGAGTGTTGAACACGAAGAAAATAGCAACACTATAATGCTCTGTCGGAACTGACTGTCTGCTCGAGTCTCAGAAGTCTAACATGACGTCACAAACCAGTAAGAATAGACCGCCGACTTCCCGTGCACCTACCCGATTCCCCCCGGAAAAAATTACCCTGTCTGTGAATACGTGTAAATGTCAAAATTAATGGCGGGAATGATTTTACATGCTATACCATGGGCCTAGGATTTTTCAAGTATGCTTCAAGTATGATTTTGTACAGCACCAATACATGAAAAATCCTGGGCCCGCCGGCAGCTTGTAGGCAAAGTCCGTTATGTGGGAGGAGTCGACGGTCTATTCTTACTGGTTTGTGCATGACGTGAGCCCCTCAGAAAGAGGACGTGCGGTGGATGAATTCACACGATTGAATCAACGGTGACGTCATCAGTCAGCATGGCATATACCTTAATGAGCTACTTCGACGTATTTGGAGCATTAAGGTCATTAAGGATTTTTCAACGGTCACGGTGTTGAAATAAAGATGGTGGCGGAAGACTTCTTAATGGGTCAACGGCAGCACTCAAATCCCCGAAGCGGGTTACTGACCCCGGAATATCCGGCCCCTTTTGTCCAATGTTCACAGAAAGGGTCTGTCCCTCCAGGTTGGGGGTTGTGCACGGAAAAGAGCAACGTTGACGAAGCAACCAAAATGGATTTACTGTTGACGACCCTGCAAAACGAAATGCAATGTAATCTGCGTATGCAAGTAATTGTAAAGACTTGTGAAAAATTGTGGCCCTGGAAACAAATTTACATTTTGCCAGTTTTGAAGTACCTACATATCTGGTTAGGTAGCTGATACTTTAAATATAGCTTGGTAAATTTTGAAATGGCCAGTACCAAATCCGTTTTTGCCATTACACGCAGAACTCGAACTTTGCCACTGTTGATTTAAAATGTTGCCATCTGTGATTACACCCTTCTGTTTGACAGGAAGTCCTTTCACTAAGAAGACCAACATTTTCACTATCCGTTCATTTCGGATCGGAATTCTAAATTAGGTACTGCCCAACAAGCCATAGGAAGTTTTAGCTCAGAGAGTTTTAGTTCGAAACTGAATATTTTATTCAACATCTGAATTTTCATTTACTACATAGGTACAAGTTTACAGATTTTTCGAAAACCAAATTCTATGAACAGAATTATAGCCCACACACAATTTTGACGTAAGCACAGACCTAAAACTGTCTCATTTGAATGCAAAGAAGCCAAACACTGTCAGCTGTCACTTGCGCCTTGTCACTCGGCGGCCTGCGGCGTTTCAACGCAGATGAATGATCGAATCCACTCTGAAAATGGCTCTAAGGAATATTCTGGTGAACAAATTTTCCATAATTTGGGTGAGCGCAGCTTCGAACCGTACTTAAAGCTGTCTAAAATCATTTTTACTAGTCCATCCAAAACTCAAAAATGTTACCGGTTGATGCTAAGTAATGCCTGCGGCACAGCATATGATCAGCGTTGCTGTTTTCCAGTCAGATCTGACTGGTAGGTACTAATATTATACCAATTATACTAACAATAAAATATCCGACATGTAGGTACTGTACATAGATGCAAATGATGAAAATGATGAGGAGACACTTGAAGCGCTCAGAGAGTTTACTATATGAAAGGTTCATTACATTTGTAACGCCAAGAATGAGTCACCGGATTTGATCAGGATAAAATTCTGAATCGATTCAGCCATGTCCGTCTGTCTGTCTATCTTTCTGTTGAAAACATGGTAGCATCCAAAGGAATCGACTTAGCTGAATGAAATTTTGTGAGAGGACTTATTTCTACCATCTTCGGGTTGGTATTGAAAATAAGCTATATCGGTCAAGTAGTTCTGGTCTTTGGTACCTCTCACACCAAACTAATACCAGACCGATGCGTTTACGTATATCTACTAACTCACATGGATAACGGCCAGACAATTGACAACACTTTTAATTGTTTTTTTTTTTAATTTTATATACGATCATGGCTGAATTTTTAACTGGATTTTTGTTTGAATTTCTTTGACTGTGTTTTTGACTGGTGACTGGAAAGGAATTTCAAAACGGCAAGGCGGCAACGCTACATATGATACAAACAATCATCATTGAGACGATTGAATAAAGCGACGTCGTTTTTAGTTTGCTTCGTATAACATCTCCATCACGTCGTTCAATCGAATCGTTCATCGTTTTCGTTTTGGGCAGTTTGAGCAGGACTGTAAACAAACTCTGACAGCAAAAAAAATAAAATAAATTGGATATATGAAATTCGTTTTTTATATTTTCTTGTTTTTGGAGCTGTTGTTTCATTGTATAGGCGTTAAATTCCAAAATGTAAGTAGATATTTGATTTAAACATTTAATATGTTAATGAATTATTAACATTTTTTTGCAAAGGCGTCCATATTACAAAGAATTATGTATGCACTGCGTACAATTGACAAGCAAGAAGACGGCCGTCCGATGGGAAAATCTTCCACATTTATAAAAACAAAATTAAGATTGTGTTGTTTAAACAAAAAGTTGGTTTTGTTTATTTGAAAAAATAAAAATTACAAGTCGTCAAACGGCAACTATTTATTTAACATTCTTGATGTCGGACTTTGACTCAATCCAAGTTCACAGCCAGTTATTTTTCGTCTTTGTTTTGTGGGAATATTTAGTGTTCTTCTTGACGAATCAGTATCTGCAAGCTGCAACATATTCCATATATGCAGCCTATGCTTTGATTACTTAAAATAAACCTTAATGAAACTCAAAAAATACACAAAAAACGATGAATCGATTGCAAAACAGCCATCGTTCAATCGAATCGTTTTGACGACGCCATTTGACAGTTAAATTGTTTACGTGAAGCAGACGATGATCGTCCAATAGTTTCAACGATCATCGTGTTTTGGTTGTTACTCGAAGTAAAAGCATCGTCGAGACGATGTCGTTCGATCGTTTTAGCCTTACGCGATTAGACCCCGTTCAAATAATTGAAAACGTTTTGGAAATAAATACATAAGATTTGGAAATGGAATCTCATGCTTTTTAGATAGGGGAATGTTCGCATTTTACAAACGCTCATTACCTCAGAGGAGTTTTAGAGAGTTAGCGTCTAGAAATGGACTTCGATTTTCTACACAACTCTATGGATATTCGATATGCATCAACTTTTCAACACTAAAATGCTGACAACAGAGCCGTAGATTTTAAACCTATTATTGCCTATAAACACTAAATACTTATATTCCATATAACCCTTCTGAGATTTGCGTAGATACTTTTGAGCACATCAACGCCTATGCAATTTTGTATCCATCCTTTTCTGACCAACTTGTCAGAAGTCAGCTGAATTGTGCTTTTATTCAAATGCTCTTACCTAAGTTGAACAAGTTTCGTAAAAAGGTTGACAAGTAGTGACACTGGAAATTCTATTATGTGTCCTAACGTCAAATAGATCTATAGGTAAAGGTACTCCTTTCACCGCATGTCATTAGGCGGATAGTGAGAGGTGTCAGAAATGTTCATTATTCTGACCAATTGGCAGTTGAGTTGCCTGACGTAAGTCTGAGTATGTAAAATAGGACTGAAGTTACTCTTGCAGCGTTTACTTGCTTTTCATGACTGCGTTCGAAGTTTGATGCTAAAAGGCACTTCTAACATTTTCCAAATAAGTAACTTCTGCGGATAGGCATACCTACGGTCAATATAGAGAGAGAACTTTTAAGTTGTTTAACCCGGGTAAAGGAAGAAAAGACACTGATATAAAAAAAAATGACGATAGCAAACGCAAGTACCTATTTATGGTGTCAACAAGAAGGGCCACATATCGACGAATCGGGCGAAATGTCAAAACAGGTTGCTTTAACTTTGAGGTTAAAGGATAGGGATGTTGCCTATACTCCTGTTCCGCTTTCAACCCTATTTACAGAATCATTCGAAAAATGAGAATCATTAGGCTATTTCCAATGTCGATGGGTTAAGAAGGCAAATGGTAATGGAGGCACAGAAGCATGGTTATTGGCCAAAATGCGCTAATTTAAAATGTAAATCTCTTTGCTTGAGAATACATTGTAACAGCGATATTTAGACACTATAAGGTCCCTGTCCAAAGAGTCTTTGATTTTCATTTAAGATGGACTACTCAGTATAGGAAGACCATGCCTTAGGTGGCATGATAGAAGCATGTGGACCTAAGACTAGACAACTAGAGCAGTTAGACATTGACAGTTTGTATGTAAGACGAATTTTTATAGACCGTAAGTGTACGGATTTATTTAGTTTAGCACTTCGTTTAGGTATTTTACAAGTTGTTATGGTAGGTACTCGAGGTTACAGAGGAGGAAATAATTGAAACTGAAATAAAATTATTCAAGTTATGGCTATGAGTATGGTTATATATTTGACAAGCATATAATCCTAGCATACTCCTTAATTTATCGTCTCACTCAAATCAATCTTCCGGGGTATTCTAACAAGTCCAACCTATCGCAAGCACAAACATATGGCTGGGTATATAACTGTCCCTTGTAGGTCCCCTAAATTCATCCCAAAATATAACCGCTTGTGTATGAGAAGCTGCGCCTATAGCTTTTTTAGACACCTACTACTAAGATTGCCATAACATCCACTGTAATAAGGTGGATTGGCTGACATGGGCTGCAAGCCGATTTTTGATATCAATCTCTTTTACCCATCTACCTACCCAATGTACAATGTACTGTACATAGAGACATCTATTATAGCTCGAGTCTACTCTAGTCACTACATATTTGCTTTGAAACACCTCTAATCGAATTAATCACGAAACTGCTTTTCAACATTCTTCGAAAAGCACAAACAAAAATCCAACGAATTGATAGACTCCGAGGTTGCAATCGGTTAACCCAATTCCGCACACACGATGCGGTATGAAATTTTCAAAACTACACGTATATTTCTCATGGCATAATCAAGAAATCCCGAAAATACACACACTGCGTGTGCACTACTTGTGATGAGATTATCCGACGCACCACGGTGCGGTGGAATGGTTGGAGGTCTTTCACGTCCACCCTCGCACCAGCCATATCAACCTCACGTTATATCTACATGTATGTAGAGCGTATTTCACAGCGATTTTATTCTCCAAAAGTGCGACAAAGTCATCAGGATCGTGCGTATACGTGTGATGCGTGTGCGTATGCACGCACTTCACACTCGCCCCGCACACATGTGCGGTTGTGTATGGATGGAAATAATTTAAACAATTTTCGGTCTACCCCAAAAGTGTATGCCACATAATGCAGGTCCTGCTGCTAACAGTCAGTATCAGTATACCCCAGTCCTACCCCACAATGCCATGCCTTCCATTCAACATCCTAACCTAATACACAGACAAGGACACCATACCAACACACACTTTTGGTATCCACGACAAAAGGGTTGAAGGGTTGGGGGTGGCATAAGCGGGACTTTCTCTATGAATTTCTCTCTCTCTATCTGTATGTGTGTGTGGTGCATACGTGCAAATACATACACCATTGCAGTGTATTTTTAGCCATTCCTAGATGACTTGTATCTGTGACTTGTATGCCTAAGGGTGTGTGCGTTCGAATTGTATCCAATGTGGCATGGAATTGTGTAAACGAGAGCAACACAGCTCGGTGAGTGCTTTTTGTCGGTTTTCTTCTCCTCAGCAGCAGCACCAGCAATATCAACATCAACTAACACACAATATGTGCTGTGGCGGTGGTCGGAAGATTTTCGGGTTAAACAGTCATAAACAGGATACAATTCAAAATACGAATACCTAGCGAACGGTTGCCGCCGCCGCCGTTGTCTTCGCCCCCCAATAATCGTTTCCCTTGTCGTTTTCCATATCGAAACCTACTATAATAATAATCAAGCGGCGTCTATAAAATTAGGCAGCATTGTGCCCGCAAAACAGAGCAACAATAAATCGGTGAACAGAAGTGATAAATATTAAGTAGTTGTATTTTTTGTTACATTTGCCCCTAATTCAGTGACATAAATATTGTAACATTAAGAGTGTTTGCCTTATTAATTAACGGTTACCATGTAACCTATCGATAAATGCAAATATCGCGTGCGTGAGTGTTGTACAATTTATTTTTTTTTTTATAAAAATAAACAAAAAATTAAGTAAAGAAACGTAGTGTTAATTTCTATATAAATGAAGTGACAACATGACAACAAGGAAATATCGGAAAATTGTTTTAGTACAGTGCAAATATGGATATAACAAAAAATGACAACCACAAATAAATTTATACATATTTACAGTGCGTGGGAATAAAAATATGATTATTTGTGTAAGGCAGGACATAAGAGTGATATAAAAATATTTTAAAAAAAATTACACACGACTCTCAATGGAAAATCAGTGGATGAGTATGATAATTAATTTATTTGGTATCTATATATATTTGGAATTAATATTACTACAATATTTTATTTGAAGTAATATATATGTATTTGGTTTTAATATTTATAGTTGTTGACTATTTTTGACATTTAAAAAATATGTACCTACACAATTGTGTCCACTCCTGAAGTTATGCTACAATTTTAAATCCAATCGCAAACTGTCATCCATTCTTGATATTCATTTTAGTCTGTTAAACTATTTTGATAGAACTTCTTTTTTTATTTTTTTAACAACAGAAAATATGGGTCCTAATAAATTTAAAATTAGTTTTAATCTATACCAAAATTCTTATACGCTCTAAAATGAAAGCACAACTTTTATAAATTGTATGCCAAACTAGCTTGGCTAGTAAGCTTTCATGCATGACCAATAAAACGGGTTCTTAATATGACCATAAGCCGAACATAAGCTTGACATTTAGCTTGGGTATTTAAAAAAATGTTTGTTAGTAACGTTTACAATATTATCAAGTTTCACAATGTGCAAGTTTTCTAAATTGTTTGCAGAAAACTGCACTCAAATCCGTTCAGTAGTTTGAAAGTATTTTTGTGGTATAGATGGGCGCACTGGCTCAGTGGTTAGTGTGCTGGTCCTAGGTTTGATCCCCGGAAAATACAAATTACATCTAAAGGATTTTTTTCACTGCGCCACCTCTCGCGAAAGTCTAACAAACATCCGAGAGTATAACTGTCTCGAAAAAGCTTCTCAATTCAGACTCGGCATAAAATTGTAGGTCCCTTCCAATCGTCGCAAAAATAAAAACTCGCACAAACGAATGGCTGTGAGAAGCTAGGCCTAGGGTCCTAGGGTGTCTACACGCCTGTGACGCCAACTATTTATTTATTTATTTTAGATACATAGCATACATAATTATAGTGAAAATAGAAACTTTTAAATAACCAATGAATGTTTATTTTTGGTTAATGGGTTGTAACGAATCTAGTACTATATGGGCGCCATTTTGGATTTTGCAAAATTGCAAACTTTCAATCAAAACATTTTATCAATCTTTTTAAAGTTTGTGGTGTCAAGGTCGATAAATATTCTATACTAGCGGACCCGGCGAACTTCGTCTCGCCCCAATTTAAGGCCTTTAGATCAACTCGAGAGTGATATAATAAAACACAGATACTTAGTTCAAATTTCAATGTGATTTATTTGAATGGAATCGAAATCAATAGAGAGCGATGTTATAAACAATGTTTTTCGATTTGTTTTCCGGCGCAAGAACAAACAACGAAGACGATTTACCAACTCGCGAACAGGCAACGTACAGAACAGCTGATCGGACCGTGAGAAAAACCGGTAAATTCGAGAATAATCCCACAGATTTCCAACGATTAGCCTTGCGATTTATTGATTGTCATCGCAAAAGCCAATCGAACGGGGAACTGAATCCGCTTGAATTGGAATGGAAGATCAGTTGGAATAATTGGAATTCGTGGGATAAGGACTTCCTCTCCTTTGAATTTGCCCTTGATGATCGTCGCTTGAATCACATTGTTCATCAGTTTCTTGATGGACAACCGCGTACCGTTCCACAATTTCGGATGATTCAAATTCCGCAACATTATAATAATGATCGATCTCATCTTCAGCTGTATAGATATTATGCGGTGGAGTTCTGGCACATCAAGCGAGTTTGAAAGCCCACGAAAAGCCATTCCGGAACAGTTGCACTTGCACACAAAATTCCATACAAAAAATCATTTTACGCTTTTTCCAATTTTCCAAATTTTTCGGAGGGCCCAACATTTTATTTCGTAAAATCCTTCTCCTGGCAACTACGAACACTGGAAAAATAATTTGAGCCAAATCGGTCCAGCCGTTCTCAATTGATGAATTACCTACTATACATTTTTGCCACCATTTTTATATATATGGACTTTTTCAATTGTTCGTAATCAGCAGGGGAAGGTTCTTCTGAAAGAACATTTTCGGAAAACTCTCCAGAAAAGTCGGGAAATTGGAAAAATCGAAAATTGAGAACGGCTGGGTCGTTTTGGCTCAATTTTTTTTCTGTAGTTCGTAATTGCCAGGAGAAGGTTTTTACGAAAGAAAATTTTGGGAAAACCCAGGAAAAGTCGGGAAATTGGAAAAATCGAAAATTGATTTTTTGTATGGAATTTTGTGTGCAATTGTTCCGGAATGGCATTTCGAATAGAAAAATATAAAATTCTTAGCGGAAAATTCCGGAAAAATGCGAAAATTTTGAATTTGTTTCGACGAAGTTTTGGCATTTTCTTTGATTCTGGCAACAATTTGGTCAATATCTCAAAATGCGTTGCATCCTCTGGAATTGCTGCGACATTGTTGGAAGGCGGTCGAATTGCACATTACGCTTTGAAGGTGCCAATGAATCTTCTCACGGTTGACAAGCCAACGTGCACAATGACCAAGAATTCGGCGACAGCGAAATTGATGCGAGAATGCAAAATCATCATTTGGGAGGAATGCACGATGGCCCATAAACGAACTCTGGAGGCAGTTGACCGAATGATGATGGATTTACGAGGTGATTCGAGACGATTTAGTGGGCTATGATATTGCTCTCCGGAGAATTTCGTCAAACGCTTCCCGTCATCTCGAAATCAACTGCTACCGATGAACTTAATGCATGCCTGAAATCGTCGTCTTTGTGGCGGCATGTCAAGTTGAAATTGACCACGAACATGAGAGTCGCATTGCAGAACGACCTATCTGCTGCTGTATTCTCGAGACAACAATACTAGCAGCGAAGAATAAGGACGTCGATAGCTTGAATTTCATTATTCAAAGTCAAATCGCTGGAGAACTGCATTTGTGCAAACCCGTTGACAGCGTGACCGACAAGGATGAAGCGACCAACTATGCGACGGAATTTTTTAACTCGCTGGATGTGCCAGGAACTCCCACCACATAATTTACAGCTGAAGGTGGGATCGATAATAATCAACGGTACGCGGTTGTCCGCCGAGAAACTGATGAACAATGTGATTCAGTCGACGATCATCAAGGGCAAATTCAAAGGAGAGGAAGTCCTTATCCGACGAATTCCGATTATTCCAACTGATCTTCCATTCCAATTCGAGCGGATCCCCGTGGATCCCCGTGGACTTGCGATGACAAGTCTGTGGGATTTATCTCTAATTAATCTGTTTTCGCACGGTCAGCTGTACGTTGCCTGTTCGCGTGTTGGCAAACCGTCTTCGTTGTTTGTTTTTTCGCCGGAAAACAAATCGAAAAACATTGTTTATCACATCGCTCTCTACTGATTTCGATTCCACTATCTGTGTTTAAAAAAAAACAATTTGAAGGCGTTTAATTGGGGCGAGACGAAGTTCGCAGGGTCCGCTAGTTATTAATAAAGTTTTACAGGATGTAGGGAGCAGTAGCAGTCATGATTTGTCATTACAGCGGGGAGATGTCTACGAACCGCAGACATACGAGGGTGTTGTGGTGAATCTAGGCAAAAACTCAGTCGAATTTTTCTGAAACATCGCCAAATACACCTTTGAAGTGGTCAAACGAATGCGTCAGGAAGGTTTAAACTTTGTTTGGATATACAGTTTGTGATGCTATACACTCTAAGAAAAAATCGTGTAATTTTACTATCATTAAGCGAGGAATCTACTTGCCTACCATAATTGCAGTAATTTTACGCACGTATCAATTTTAAATATTTAATGCGTAAATCTTAAACCTTTGTTGTGTAAATTCATACATAGATTTTAAATATAAATGCGTATTTCTACACTTAAGGTGTTCAAATTAAATTTACATTTACATAATTTATTAATGTTTAAAATCCAACAGAATTTCAGAAAGAAATGTTTATAAATCAACATAAAATGTGTAAATTTAAACCTTTTATGTTTAAATTTGTAGCAAAATTCGACATACAATGTGTAAAATCCAACAAAATTGTGTATGAAGAAGCTTAAAATTATACTTTTTTATGTAATTTTGCTTAAATTCAATATTAAATGTGTACAATTAAACAAAATTGTACATCGTCAGAAAGTATATTCAAAACAATTCAAAAACAAGTAAAAGTGTTATCATCGGCTTGGCCGATGCTTTGATACCCTCCACTGCATAAAAGTCATGCAAAATGTTTGCCATGCCATATAGGTTTGGTATATGAGGTACCAGAACTACCTGACCGACATAGCCCATTTTCAATACCAACCTGAGGACCGTAAAAATAAGATCTCTCACAAAATTTCAGTTGACTAAGTCGATTCGTTTGGACGCTATCGTGATTTCAACAGACGTAGATACACATGGGTCTAATAGTGGTTTTGTATGGGAGGTACCAGAACTACTTGACCGACATAGCCCATTTTCAATACCAACCTGACGACGGTAAAAATAAGTCCTCTCACAAAATTTTATTCCCCTAGGTCAATTCGTTTGGACGCTATCGTGCTTTCAACAGACGGACAGACAGACAGACAGACAGACAGACAGACAGACAGACAGACAGACAGACAGACAGACAGACAGACAGACGGACATGGCTAAATCGATTTAGAATGTGATCCTGATTCAGAATATATATACTTTATAGGGTCTCCGGTGAATCCTTCTTGGCGTTACAAATGTAATGACAAAGTGAATATACCTTCCTGTGGAGGGTATAACAAGTAAAAGTGTTATCATCGGCCTTGATATCCTCCACTACAGTGAACCTGTCTAAACGAAACAAAACAATCCAAAAATGCTTAAGATATTTATTAAAAATTATTCGATTTAACAAAAAAAAAATACTTCCGTAAAGAAAGTAAAAAACACTTCTTTCACTAAAAGATGCCATGGAACTTGGGAGCGCAAAAGCTTCAACCGCTTCATTCAATGGTCTGATCACGTATGAGCTCGCAAATGCACCGTCACTCACAATCGAATTGCAAAATTACACATAAAATGTGTAACTTTCATCAGATTGGTGTAAATGGGTGTTGGTCTTTAAACACTGTGTGTGTAAATTTCATAAGGTGGTTATATTTAAACAAAATTTGTTTATTTATAAACATTTTGAGAGTAAAGTTTAAACAATAATAGAATATTATTGAACAAAAGTTGTTGAAAAGTACACAAAAGGAGTACATTTGCAACAAATGTTTGTAATATCTAACATTATGTGTTTAAATTTTTTTTTTACCTATTGTCGTGTGTATAAACACGCAACTTGCCTATTTTTACATTAAAAATTACATACATTTTCATAGTAATTTTACACGCATTTTTTAGAGTGTACCCTTTCATTTACGGGTTGTTTTTCTGACCGCATCCGCATCAATGATTGGCACATTTACCGATTCCATCTCTCGAAGTTAGAAACAAAGTCCTATTTAGCATCGCAGCAGTCAGCGCTTTCTGGCAGGAAAAGTGTTAACGTCTGACAACAGACATGTGTATGTTGTGTATACAGCCAGTGCCTATAAGAGCTAAGTCAAAACCCCAGTTCTAACAAATTATTTTCCATCAACTAGATATAGATCTTGTTGAAAACCTGCTCAATGTTAAACGCAGTGCAAGGTCTTCAGCTATAGTGTACTCGTGTAAGTCTGTCTCTACTGGTGCAAGACTCTACTGGTCTGCTGACAATAGTACTGTATAAATGTTAAATTGGTATCAATCAATATTTCCAGAGTTTTATGCAAGACCAAGAATAGTGATCATCTTATAGGTCGAAGATCTTTAAGTTTGACTTGATAAAGATTGTTGAATTGGGGCTGAAATTATGCCGCCAGATCCTGGAGATTTGAAAGTCTAGAAGCGCCACCATCACACTCGATTCTTGCCTGTCGGTAATGAATGCCACAAGTTTGATACAAGTCCGCTGGACCTGTGTTGTTAGCTGAAGAGCTACAATTCGAACAGAGAAATAAAATTCACAACCAATGAGAGGGATCTCTGGTTGATCCCCTCAAAAACATATATTTTATCTTAAGTTTTTTTCCACAGCGCCACTTCTTCCGAAAGTCAACAAAACATTGGAAAGTATACACTGTCCTGCTGAAAACGCTTCTCAATTCAGCCTTTCGGAAACAGCATACAATTGTAGGTCCCAATAAGTTGTGAGAAACTAGGCCTAGGATCCTATATACGGACTTGAGCTGCTCCAATATTATTATTTATCCAATGGATCCAAATGATGCATTTGCAGCATATAAGTCTTTACGGAATAGTAACCATGTCTACTTGGGGGCGAAGAATTGAAGATCATGATGATTTTTCCACATTCTGGTGGCTTTGTGTATTGTTGGACCTTGTCAATGATGCCGTAAACCAGTACTCCAGGAAATTGGTATATCGTCGCTCTACCAATTGCTGCTTCGTTTTTTTTAATCTTTAGGTGTCATTTTTCTATAGAAATTAAATACTTAGAGTTTTTAAAATAAATCAGGAAAATACAAACAAACAAAAAATAATAAAACGGCTAAACTTACCAAATTCTTTGTACATAAATATTTGCGAAAATAAACAATAAATAATAAAACTGTCATATCTGCGATTGTTTTTCGACGTTTTTCGGCCATTACTCGGTCCGGCAGCTACCTCTCGGCTAAAAAATATGTGAAGAAATACGCGTTAGCTAACAAAATTAACCGAGAGCAAGAGCCAGCAAGCTTTCGACTTTTCGAGCTAAGTTAATAATTCTGTAGCCACAAACAAAAACAACTAAAGTGGAGTTTAGACGAATTTGAGTTATTGATACCATAAGATTCAGCATGTCCAAATCTACAAGCTATTTTTTTTTAGCTTTTTATCTTCAAATTTGAAGGTACAATGTCTCGAAAACAAAACAACTATAAAGTCAGATTTTTAAATCGCCGTTAAGGCAAAACAACTTAACTACAAAAAACACAAGTCTTAAGTCGACTTAAGAGAAACGCATTTTTGTTTTATCACAAGTAATAACAGCTAGAATTGAGTTTGGCTGTTTTTCCGCGTGATAGTTATAGCTTTCCTTTGATTTTGTAGTTTTAAAAAATGTCTTAAGTCGAATTTGGTTGTTGTCCACGACGGAATCTCAAGGAATATCAGCTAAAGTCAACTTTGTCTAATAAAATTGCTGTTTTTCAACGAGCAAAACAGCTAAACTCGAATTAAGATTGTTTGCTTTAAAGTCGTGTTAGGCTAAAGCTAAAGTGTTTAGTACGCTGCTTGAGCAAAATTTTAGCTCCCATACAAAATTCTCTCCAAAATTTAGCTAAGCTGAGCTAAATTTAAGCGACTCCATTTAGTCGTACCGCTCTTCAAATTTCAAACTCATTTTCATTTCAGAGTGTACTGCATGTATCTGTCACATCTGTTAATGGTTCGGCACATTTTTTCAAGCTAAATTTGTTGGTTTTTTTTTCTGTTGTGTTTGAATACCTGAGGAATCCTTTGAAAGTGAAAAATTTTCGATCAAAGAAAATCAGGCAAGGAAAAAAAATCGCTACGATAATTTATAACACTTTTTCGAATGTATGAATTTTTGTCACTTGTATTCACAGCGCAATCCATGTCAAAATTTTAGCTAATGTTTGGAGAAAAAAATTGGAGAGCAGATAAAAGATAGTTTCGCTCAAACTGTCTACTTAGTTTAAATATTGACATGAAGTACTTTGTGGATAAATTTCATAGAAAACAGCTGTTATTTAAAAATAATGACCGTCAAAAATTCAACGTTAAAAAAGTGTTGTAAGTAGGTATTTTTGAAACCCTTTTGTTCACAAGCCTGCTTCAAGAACTTATCTTTGGTCACAATAATTTTTCACTTTTTTACAGGTATTTATCGTCAAGGTATTCATTCAAAAAACTCATCCTCATCAACGTTTCCGCAGCACAAAATTAACACGAACTGTCAAAAATGCGACAAATTTTGACAGACACATGAACTACGAGTACCTATACAATCTGAAATGAAAATTAGATTGTTTAGCTAGAACTAATTGAGATTTGCATAAATTTAGCTCAGCTACATTTTGGAGAGAATTTTGTATGATAGCTAAAATTTAGATTTAGCAGTGTAATCATGTCAACAAGCAAAATTGCGGTTTCAAGAGTGAGGCAAATTAATTATACCCACAAAGATGCAACATTTTATGTGGTCTTCACGCTGGAAGTATAGATATTGATCATCGGTCCATTTTTCAAAATGAGTAATATACCTAGAGGTATGCATTTAAGATGTTTATACAGAATGAACCGAAAATAGGGAAAAATCTTTTGAGAATTCTGTTTGAAAATGCTGGGTTCAAAATATTTCAGGGGGATTGTTAAAATAAACGTTTATCTTTGACGTTTGTTCAAAAACAACATTGTGGGGAAGTTGTAGGAATTTTAACAATAAAATGAGGAAAATAAATAAATTTTCACAGGGAAAAACCATCTCAATGACATAGCAACACTATTCTCGCAAATAGATTGCAGAACTATTTTGCTAGCTCGAAGACATGTTGTCCTTGCTAGTGTTTAAAGAGTGTTGTTAGCTTGTTGCACATATTTTTCCACTATACTTCATGCAAAAACAAGTAAAAGTGTTATCATGGGCCTGGCCCCTGGCCGATGCTTTGACACCCTCCATTTTTAATACCAACCTGACGACTGTATAAAGAAGTCCTCTCACAAAATATCTTTCGCCTAAGTCGATTCCTTTAGACTCTATCGTGCTTTCAACAGACAGACAGACAAACAGACGGACATGGATAAATTGATTCAGAATATACATATACTTTATGGGGTCTCGGGTGACTCTGGAAAATGTTAAAAATATTTTGCAAATTAAAAAAAAAAAGTGTTGACCCTTCCGGAACTCCAACCCTACTCTAAATGCTATCAAAAATAGTATTCACAAAGATAAAAGAAAGGAATCCAAGGGCACGGCAGTGGCCCAGACAACTTCTCTATAGTAAAGGCACTTACCCTTTTTACAGGAACAAACTCAGGCTGATTTCTACCCCCCTCTAACTTGAAACATTTACCAAGCTCATTAAAAAGGTTCACCTTACCAAATTTCATCTCTAGCATTAGTGGTTCTCAACATGCAGGACATCAAAATTTGCAAAAAGCGTAACTGACTGACTCACTCACATTTAGATCTCATTACTTTTGACTAGGACTAGTTACGCACCTAATTTTTGTTGTTCTATATAATAGAACTTGGTGCTTGGACATTTTTTGCTTGCCAATTTTTATTAGGTACATTTGTTGAGCAATGTTATTCGAATAAAGATACAAACTATCTGTCGTTTTCTAAATATGTACAGACGTATATCATTTTTTTGTCTCATTAAACTGATGTCATAATTTTCAAAACAAATGCCTTTCCATTCCGATTCCACCACTTGCGCTATGTGTTTACACCATCCCCGTCACTGAGCACGCTCAATCTACATCCATCTACATGTACGTAAACATACACAAAAGTCATCCGCTAATAGCTCAATTAAACTGCGCACTTGCGTTGATCATACAATAATGAAACAACCCGCCGAAACAGTAATCATATATCCGAAAATAAACTCCGGTGATTCTATTCGCTTTCATTATACGAGTATAGTATCTTTTTGTTTATAATAAAATGCGAGCACACCCGTAGTTCAGCGTTGGGGGTGGTCCGCTACTGGCTTGCCTAAAAGTAAACGCGCCGCCGCCCATCGGGCTGTCACTTTCATAAAGGCCACCCACATGGAGCGCCAAATTTAATACTTCCGCCCAGACCGTGCCACTTGCATCTCTACCGTGGTCCGCGTCCGAATGTCATCATTATGTTCACAACCCCTCAATTGGCTTCATCATCGCTATTGACGTCGTCGTCTTCGTCTTCGTTGTTTTGACGCTTAGTATACAATTAGGGCGCACAATGCGAGGTCGTAAAAGTGCAGCAGGTTCGTGTGTGCGATCGCATTCACATCACACACATCTGGCGTTGGAGAAATTTTACGACCATTCGACTAATTCCACTATGAAGACGATTACATACTCACATATTATGCAGACACGAAAGGGCAGCCCTTATATCCTGACATCCTTGGTAGCAAATCTCCAGTTTAGCAAATTAAATGACCCCAGTCAACAGTGTTGTGACACCATGTCATCATGGACCGAGACAACGACACACGGTAGTGTGAGGATATAAGTTTGTCAACCGGCATTTCGCCTTAATGAAATTTCTCACACTATTATACAATATGTCCGGTATAGCTTAACAGCAGAGCAGGGCAGCTTCCTCCTTCTGTGATACCCGGAAGAAGTAATTACGGTAGGATCTCACCCCGAAAGAGGTTTTCGCGCCTTGATGCAGTCATCATCATTACCAAGTCCCCCATTCACACGAAATCCGACGAAGAGGACGAATTTCATGACTTGAATGCACTCGATGGAAGGACACGTACGCATCTCTCCAAGTCTCACCAAGAGTGTGACAACTTTACGCATTCATAAGCCCTCATTTCGCACACACAATATAGTTTAGTCATAGACGCACAGGCACACACACACAACAGGACTCACCACCGCAGCATCCGTGAAATACACTTAAGAGGAGCTCCTCCTGTGTACGTCGTCGGCCGCACCGAATTGTCATCCGCAGTGACCACAGTGTCGCACGCCAGTGTAAGCGAATGCATTTGGACGCATCCGTCGCATATCCTTTTTGTGGGTGCATGCCGCTCTCGTTCTCCGCGCGTTCACAACTGCTGCCTTCCGGAATGGATGAACGAAAGGCAGTTGCACTTGCAAACTCTCTACAAGCTATTACACTGATGCGAACTATGCACTTTTGTGAACATTTTGAGGTAGGACGCAGTTCATCTCTAGGTTTTTGGTTTGCCTGAGTTTCTCATGGTGGACGGAGGTTTCTAGGTGACACAATGGTGTTGACGATGCAGGACGCCTCCTCAGTCCTGAGGGTGATGATCATGTTTAATGCACTCGCAACCAAAACGGATACCGAAAGCATCTAGACTTTGGTTTCTGAGGTTTGATTGTCACTTGTTTCGGGGGTTTCCGCAGGAGTCTGTCTCTCGGTTCCGGTCAGATGCAATAATATTTGGCTTAACGCATTCTACACGCACATATCTCAATTTTCGGCGGCGTTTCTCCACCAGTGCGGTGGGTGTGGCTCTATATAGATGCAATTTATGAGGTCGACTGGACACTGTGCGTGCTATGTAAATTGAAAGTTGCTTTTAAAGCAATTTAAGTAGGGTTACCTTGTTTCAATTTTAAAGGAGAGGTTTGCAAATTAAATTAACTATGATGGATTGTAACGCTTTAAGGTGATGTAACAGGGCTTTTACTATCATTTGAAATACTTATGTTCTTGTTCAGTTGAGAATAGGTGGGAAATGTGAAAGAGTTAGTAGTGCATTTGGGGCTTGAATACCTTCTAATGAAGAAGTTGCGTACACTAGGATAAAGATATGGATATTACAGGAAACGAGAGAGTTATGCAACATGGAGAAAGGATCAAAGATGCATCTATCTCTGATATTTACATCAGGCAAAATGGTAGCCTTTTTATCAGGAGTTATTCACAGATAGATCAAAAACTGTGGACTAGGCGGGTAGGTGGTGGTGCATCCTTTGATAGACTAAAGCTAGGTAACTTTTGGATGTCATGTGCGCTCATTCATATATTGAAATGTGTGTGTTTCATTTTTTGCGACTAAATAGTCGCGCGATTGAAATCGCATGTGCGCACCTAGCCTTAATATTGGTCCCCCTTCCGTTTTCTTGATCACTGTATGGCGTATTTCAGGCGATAAAATAAGACGTATATATTGGCTGAAAGAAAATGTTATATCCGGTAAGGATTAGGATATTTGGGGGCTAACTATGCACTTCGCCGCGAATCGCATAATTTGCGATTCATTCAGTTCGCTTCGCGGCGAATATAGCAACTATTCAAAACGATTGCTTGGAATGTCGACTTTCTACGAAAATCACTCTATTTTTCACTGCCGTTTATTTATTTTTTTTCGCCTTGCTAATGCACCGCTGACAACTTAATTCGTCATCTAAACATCTGTTCGCATTTCACGTCGATAGAATGGCGTTCACATTTGCATAGTTACGCGAATGTAATAGAGGGAAGTGCGGTAGTTTTCGCCCGCGAACTGAATAGTACCAAATTGCGAAATCGATACAAAAATGCGCTTCGCGGCAAAGTGCATAGTCAGCCCCCTGAACTTTTCGGAAAGCCAACCGGTGATCAAGTAACTTTAATCAGTCTCAATACACTCTATTACTCTATACTATAGGAACCGCAGAATCATTTAACTCTTAGAAACAAAGCAGCAAGAGGAGGAGTTCTCTGTACTAACCCGGCTCTCTCCCAAAACTCCATCTGGCATCCTTCTACTGCAACAGTGCAACACGATATAATAAATACAGACATCCAAAGCGGCGCTGCAAAGAAATAAATGAGCAGCTCGCGAGGAGGAGGATTAAAAGAGGAGGAAATAACATCGGCTTCTCCGGATCCGGAAGAAAAAGAAAGAGAAGTGCGCAATAGAGAGGTGCTACTCCAGGAACAATGTTCGGAAGTTTAACCAAAAAGGTAAAAAGAACGTGTCATGGCAAATAGAGATGAACAAGTTAACCTTGTAGTGGAGTCACAGTCGGTGCTGCGGACATGGAAAATTTCTGCAGACTGTTAAACGGCGAAGGCGAGACAAATTCCGCTGATTCATTCAACCTGGGCGATGAATGCCAATACTTCCGTCCACCTGACCAAAATGAGGTAAGGATAGTAATTTCCAAGCAGAAGTCCAACAAAGCTGCAGGATCGGACGGTTTATCGGCCGAAATTTTTAAAGCAGCGGGAGATAACTTGGTAGAGATCATACACCAACTCGTTTCTAAAATTTGATCAGAGGAAAGTATACCTGATGAATGGAGCTTCAGCATTTTTTGCCCGAATCATAAGAAAGAAGAGCATCTAAACTGCGCCAACTATAGAGGCATCAGTCTCCTTAAATGACGATAGAGAACGCTCTGCTCTGCTCACCGATACCTTTGATGCCAAAAAAGGATTTAGACAAGGTCATGCGCTGTCATGTGACTTTTTCAAGGGGCACAATTTTCCAAAAGTCTGTGCAACTACTTACATCCGCTGACGACATCGACATCATTGGCAGAACGAAGCGAGCTGTCACTGGTGCGTTTGCAAGTATCAGTACAGAGAGGCGGCAAAAGTGTATTTAGTGGGTGAATGAGGTCAAAACCAAATATATGCTGTCAACAAGAAGGGACACACAACATCGACGAATCGGACAGAACGTGACGATAGACAGGTATAACTTTGAAGTAGTTCGGGACTTTGTCTACCTCGGCTCCGCTATTAACTCTGAAAATGACATCACATCAGAAATCAAGCGAAGAATTACACTTGCTAACCGCTGTTACCTAAGAAGGCAATTGATTAGTAAGGCCTTGTCGAGAAACACCAAGGATACTCTATATAAGATTCTCATCATCCCAGTCCTACTCTATGGCGCAGAAGCATGGACTTTAGCAAAGGCCGATGACGCTCTCCTTGGTCGCTTCGAACGCAAAATTCTTCGAGTGATTTTCAGTCCCGTTTGTGTTGACGGGCTTTGCAGGAAGCGATTTATCACTCGAGACTCGACTAAGATGGCTGGGACATGTAGGGCGAATCGACACCAACGCTCCGGCCCGAAGAGTCTTCGATTCAAACCCGTAGGGACAACGCAGTAGAGGAAGACCTCGCCTTAGGTGGCGTGCACAAGTGGAAGGAGACCTCAACCAACTTGAAGTGCGCCACTGGCGGTTAGCCAAAGATCGTGCTAACTCGAGAGACGTGTTAGTTGAGGCCCAGGTCCACCCCGGACTGTAGCGCCACCTAAGTAAGTAAGTATCCAAAGTTTGTAATGCATCATTGAAAGCCCAAACTATTTCATCGAGTTGTCGAAAACTATTTCATCTAGATTACCACATTAAATGCAATGTAAATGTGTCCGCTTTTACCAACAAGCATACGATTAAACCTTGTTTTAAAATATTCAGTATATACCAAGAGATAAATAGAGTAACTTATGGTAAGCAAAAACAGGCTTAAATTAATAAATTTTCAACTCATTTTCATCGCTATCCTATCTGTGCTAAAATCAAGCACGACGTTCTGAAACTAGTATGACTAATTTAGGAAATTTTCGAGGAACGACGTGCTTAAATTTATAACCAAGAGAAAGTGCATAAAACAATTCGCACTTTCTTTTCCAATACCGCTACCACTATGGCATTCTGCTATATCAGAAATATAATTGTTGGTAGGTATATAAGATCATTTTTCGAGGACTTAGAAAGACTTATTCTCCTCATCACATCCCAGGCAGCACATTTGGGTGCGTTTTCAACAAAGTCTTGGAATATTTTAACGCAACCAACTAAATAGAAAATAAATAAATATCAGCTTCTCCCTCAATATCAACCATTTAAAAGATAACTCCCAATTTTATTATCTGCCCAATAAAGACCATCTCCCCATATAAGAAAACAAAATGAAATTCATCCAATCTAGGAAATTCCACAAGTTAATCTTTATACAGCGGCCAGCAAAACGCTTTGGTCCGCTCAAATATTCAATCATCAAAGCGAAATTCCAAATCTGATTGCGGACATAAAATGCAAAACTTTTACCATCCGCATCGACGAGTAAAGGAGTACAGCGGTCCGTTACCCCGCAGCCCCCCCAAAATAACGCAATCAAGCAAAAGCATAACTAAGCTCAACCCCTTTATCGAAAAATTTCAAAATATCTAACAACATGGACATACGGTCCATAAAATGAAAGGAATTTACAACAACAAAAAAAAAAAAAAAAGGACTCCATCTGATCTCTTGCATGGAATGGAGTTAATATCCTGCGGAATGTTATGTGGGCTACCCATTGTCGGAGAGTCCACCGTCAAAACCTTGACCCTGGCATCGGTTTTCTTTTTTTTCTCCAATCTTGATTCCGGGAAACATGTCCACCAGCACGCTCTCATTGTACACACGTTGTTATGTGTTCCGGTGGACAGCGGAAAAAGGACAATCACCAACCATTCCATTAAAAAAAAAAAAAAATTCCGCTCGAAAATGAAATAAAGAAAAAAACCAAACCATTGGTCATCGGTCCGCAAAAAATCATGGCCAGATCGGGTGTCCACAATCTGACACCCCATTGGAAGTCGTTAAACACGCATTGTCCACCGAGGTCAGCAACAGCTCCAGAAAAGCGACGGCCAACAAAAAAAAAAAAAAAACAAAGAACAAGGATCACATCGCCGCATAAGGACAGCATAGCATTGAGCCTCCTCGTCCTCATGCTGGGCCCGATTGACAACGAGCCACGTATATCGTTCGTCGGTCGTTATAAACTATGAGCACCGCCTGCCGCGAAATCACTGAACAATTTGACTACGATGACGATGACGATGACGATGACGACCGACAACGACGACTTAAGGGGATGATGACACCCAATTTGCGGATTCCCCGGTGGTGGTGCTGCTGCTGTCTACCTCCACCAGTGGGGGGTGGAGGTGGCGATGCTATTAATTTGAAAGGGCGACCCGTTATAGCGAGAAAACAATTTTTTTCTCCCCATTTTGGGAAACAGGAAATAAAAGAAAATATGGAAGCTTGGCGAGTTTCCGTGCGGCCAGAATTGAAATTGACTCTGCAGTGCCGATGCCCATACCGTGCTTATACTGAACTTGGCGGTTTGGTTAGTGCGCGGTGTCAATGGTGGTTCGTTTTCGGGCGCGGTTACGGTTACCCATATGCGTTTTGTATGTTTGCTCATTTTTTGGTAGTACAAGAACTTTTCGTTCCTTTTTTCCGTTTCACTTGTTCCCGTCGCTTTATTTGCATTCACGACAACGATGACGACGTAACAGTGCGGTGAATGGAGAGACCGACATTTGGTGATGGAATTGGGATCGTTGAGGCCTAAAAAAGGACCAAAGCGCGTTGACGATGTGAGTAAAAGTGTGTTAAGTGGATGGATGCCGCAGCCGTGATGTGGAACAGAACTTGATTTTCCACTGTCCGAATGGGTTTTGTGTTGTTTTTCTTCTGATGGCTGTGGTGGAGTTTTTTTTTCTCCATATCAGTTACTTTTTTTAAGGGTGGCATTTATTCGCGCTTATTCGTCACCAGTTTGTAGTGGTTTTTGTGTTGAACATGATTTTTGGTTAGCGGTTTATCTGTTCACAATGCAATTGGAGTTTTGTTGTTCCTTTTATAGAGTTTGAATGGAAACTAGATATGATTCCAATGACTGCAGATTGTAAAACAGGTGGCCATGAAAAAGGATAGTAGTACCATGGTAATGATTTGAGACGAAAATTGATCTCATAGACTTTTGTATAAAGCATTTTTTGAATTAAGCTACAATAAGAATATATGCTGTTCGGAAAAGCATCACTGAAGTCGTAACTGACTTTTTCGTATGAACGGGATCGGTTCTAAAATACTGAGTTCCTTTTAATCGCCAGAAGATGGTCTCTGAAATTAAAGGACATGGACTACAAGTTGGCTTCTTTTTTTAAATTCGTCATATAAAATAAATAAACATTTTTTTTTAGGTAGGGTAGGTAGGTATACCTACTTTGCGTTTTCTATGGAAATTGTTTTTTTTTTAAATGGCTTTGCAGTCAACTTAGATAATATCGCAGTATATTTTCGGTGATTCGATCGTTAGTAGAAAGCTATGTAACTATGTTACACATCAGCAGGTATTTCAAAATACTGCACGAGAGCTAGGCGATAAGTGGATGACAAGTATTTTAGAAACTCTGATGGATGACGATGCTGATGTTGTTCATATTCACTCAATTCGTGTGAAATCATACACGACACGCCCTCTTAACCGCAAACGGCTAATTTATTGTTTGAGTCAGCGCCCGGCTATGCGCGTTACCCACTTCCATTTCGTGCCCTACTCCGAGTCTTTAACCTTTTCGATCCTCTCTGTTCGAACTGCCTTACCACGCGCTTAGCTACTGAAAAAACTGTTTCGTTTTTCCAAAAGTGCCGCTAAATTGATGTTCTCTTACCTTTCTAATCGGAGACAGGCTGTTGTCGCCGGTAATAACTCGTCCTGTTTTCTAAATTTATTGTCCGGAGTACCTCAAGGATCAATACTCGGCCCACTTCTGTTCAGTGTGTTTATTAACGATCTTCCTCTTGCAGTCATAAACTCTGCCATTCACATGTACGCCGACGATGCACAAATCCGCCTTAGCTGCAAGCTTGGGATGATCGAGGATGGGGCTCACAAACTTAACAGTGACCTTAAAAGCATTATTCGCTGGTCCGAAAATAATCAACTCTTATTAAACCCTAAAAAAATCGCAATGCATAGTTATTTATAAAACCAAACTTGACATTAGTTATTTTCCCGTCTTGTATCTCGGCAATTCAGTCTTACAATATGTGAAAAAAGTTAAGAATTTGGGCATTTGGTTTGACACAACACTTAGCTGGGACCTTCATATACGATCAGTAATTGGTAAGATATATGGTTGCTTACGAACTCTTTCTCTGTCAAAACAATTCACACCTCAACATGTTAGGCTCAGCTTAGCCAAAACCATCATCATACCGATCATTACATGTGGGTGCCAGATTTTCTGTTGCCATAATGCTGAGACCAGATGAAACCTTACTGTAGCATTCAACAATGTAGTCCAGTATGTATACAACCTCAAACGGTTTGATCATATATCGGATTATTCGAAAAATATTCTGGGATGCGACCTGTATACATACATGAAATACTGCGCTCTTAAAACATTAAATAACTTTTTAAATAAAGAACCGTTGTACCTTTATGAAAAAATTGAATTCTCAGTCTCCAATCGGTCTTATATCTTTATTCAACCGAGATTTAGTTGTAATTGCTCTGAGCGCCAATTTCTTGTTTACGTCATCAGGCACTGGAACTCCCTACTTCTATTCATAAGAAAACTTCGTGGAACCAGGCAATTCGAGAGGGTGGTATTTGGATTTTTGGCTGATAATTATTCTTAAGTAGGTCCCCTTGTAATAAGAAAGCTTCTCTTTCGTTTTCTAAAATGTTCTAATCAAAATGTTAGTTTTAATTTTTTTTTTTTTTTCTGCTGGCAACATGAAGATTGTTTTGTGCCGGGCGTTAACAGCCATATCGTCTTTTGACTAAAAATGCCTGCTTGGTGTTCTTTTGTAGTTAGGTATTTGGCATACGGAAATGAGAAGATATATATAAATTAAAATGAAATACTACATGACCTAATGTGTCATTTTGGATGGTCTGGTATCACGTCATCTTCCCCGATATGAGTGAAAATGTTTAGCAAATTGTAGGTTGGTACAAACATTTTCTGATCAGCTAAAAGTATCACACAGAAATTACTAAATACACAAATAACAGTATCCACAAAACACTTCAGGCACAGCACAACACTCACCTTATCAGAAATTTTTCAGTACAATTTTCAATACAAACAAATATTTTACGCATAAAATGCATGATTCCTTTGTCAATTTAACCACGCCGAATTACTATGGGGGTAAACAACATCGTCAAACTGCAAGTCTAGACGTGTTTGGTAGAACTGTGGCGCATAAGAGGAATTGCAAGTATGTCATCTTAGCTGGTATGTCATCTTAAGCATAATTCCCTTACCTACCTTGTTTTTTAAGTTGTATATTTAATAATGTGTATATAATGAGTGGGCGCAGTAGTGTGCTGGACTACTGTGCGAGGGATCCCAGGTTCGATTCCCGGAAAAACACAAATTACATCTTAAGGTTTTTTCTACTGCGCCACCTCTCGCGAACGTCTTACAAACATCCGAGAGTATAACTGTCATGAAAAAGCTTCTCAATTCAGCCGTTCGGACTCGGCATAAAATTGTAGGTCCCTTCCATTCGTCCTAAAAATAGAAACTCACACAAAACGAATGGTTGCGAGAAGCTAGGCCTAGGGTGTCTACCATCTAAGTATTTATTTATTTATTTATTTATTATTTAATATGTGGAACATTTTTAAAATCAAGGATCTACCATTTCTGAATTTATGTTCTTAAAAACTGAGATTCAATGCAGAATTTAAAAATAATCGTTAAAATCGTTTTCGAGATATGGATAATAATATTTTGAATACATACCATATTTTTTATCAACATTGTTTACCATTATTCCGAATCAGATTTAACACAGTATTAAGTAAAACTGAATTCAAGTCAAAAAGACCAAATATACTAAGTTTGAAAGTTTCAAGTTCATGAGAGCAGTACCTACTCCCATACCTGCTGCCCAGCGTTGCCATAAGTGCAGATTTGTCTGCATTTTGCAGATTTTTGGCCCAGCTGCAGACTTTTAAAATCCCAAAATCTGCATTACAGATTTTGTCTGCATTTGATCTGCACAGAAGAGAACAGGAAAGTAGAGGTTCTTGCGCTCTATAAGTAGAAATGCTATCTAAAATTGTCACACTGGCCTATTTCACCAACTTACAAATTTGTATTTTCCAACATTTTTCAACAAAATTTGTGAGTTTTTGATTTATTTTGTTTCACCAAACTCTGGGCATTAAATAATTTTTTCGTTGTTTTAACAAATTTAAATTTGTGAAACCATTTTAGTTTTTATTTCACCATTACAATAAATTATTTGTATTTTACAGGCAACAAGTTTTGGAACTTTCACAGTTTTTGTGGACTTGCGTTTCAAGAAGCGAAATTAAATTACAAAATTTGTACAAATTGTTAGATAATTTTACATGCGAAAGATCGCCTGTAGCTCCACTTACAAGTCGTTTTGCAATCACATTTCATTCGAAAATGTATTCGCGACAAAGACATAATAGTACATATTTTATTAATAGTGAAAACGAATAATTCATTTCCAGTTCCGGAAAAAAGTCTACGTATAAATTACGTTTTTTTGGGAATTTTATGAACAATTTCGACTAAGTCATTGCAAGGCAGAGGAAATAATTTTATTGTTATTGGACAACACTCAACTCCAAGACACCAATTTTTTACTGATTTTCTTGTAATTGGCAATGGAGGACAACATCCCGCAGTATTTTAGTCTTTGTTTCCGCAAACTCCTTAAGAATCGAGTTCACGCAAGATGTTTTCCATTCCTTAATATTTTGATCGTGGATGAGAGCATCGGAAACCCTACCGATACAATTTCTTTTTTATGTCTTATCTCTTATTAAAGAAGCTACAAACAATTTATTTGCTATGGTCATAATTAAACAATGTATTATGTACTTAGTTTGATAAACGCTACCCACAAATCTTGTTCAAAAAAGCTGTAAATCACAAGTCAACGAAATTTCTGGTGAAATGGTAATTTGTAGCACTTGTGATAAAAAACTTGTTTTTCCACAATGTCTATAGCTTTGGTCACAAAATTTTAAGACTCTTACTTGTGTTTGCTGAAACGAAAATTGGCATTACAAATTTGTAGTTGCAATATACAATAACATATTTGTGGTTTTAAATTGTAATTGGTGAAATAGGCCATAGGCAGGCGTCCTCTATATTGTAAGCATTTTCGATTGCAACTGATTTAGCCAATTTTAACATAATTGTAAATTTATATCTACTCCACAAATTCCATATTGGACTTTGCAGGTATTTGACCATTTAAAAAAAAAAATGTATAGCATTCAGAACCCCAGATTTTAACCGATCCTCTACAAAATAATTAAAAACCTGAAACTACAATCGAAGCCATTATGATTTGGCAGCCAATTTTTAACGCTAAGACTGCACAAGATAAATTGAACTTGTAACAAGTTAGTCAGCTGAACAGTGAAATATCACAAGAAACAGAAATATAGTACCTTCATTCTTCAATTCCAAAATTTATGAAGAATTAAAATTCTTCGAATTGAGTTAGTGAAAAGTAAATGTTTCAGAATTAAATTATAAATTTAAAGTTAACATTTAAACAAATCTTATTGAAAATATCCAAAATTAAAAAAAAGCATTAAAAATGACTGAAGCCACTTCAATATCTTCAAAAATAAGATAATTAAAATCATACAACAACGCTGCTCGTGGCCCTGCTTCCCTTTTACCCCCATTCCCGGAGTCCCCCTGACCAACTTTAATTTGGCCTGCCCCCACCTCCACCACACAAGACATAACAAGGAACCACGCTTTGCCGTTGGGCCCTTTCGGTCAGAATCTGAACAACGTTCATAGTTGGGCCGCTCTGTGACAAACCGAGAATAATTCAAACAATTTAGCAAATGCTTTGTTAGTCTCAACTCTAAAATTATTCCACTACTACATTGGCACTTACTTACCATATGTATCAACATTAATTGACATCTTTCAAATTATTTAAACCTAAGCTAAATTTTTTTTCTATTTGCTTCTTTCAGAACTGTTCAACCCAACGATGAGTAACTAAAGACTTCTAATAAAACTGGCCAAAGTTAAATTACCAATAAAATCTATAAGTAAATAATAATATTCACCTCCTTGAACTGAATTAAAATATCAAGCGTAAAACTGGCGAAAATGCATCTAACGACTACACCGAACGTCACAAATACAAACACGTCCAACAATAGCTCAAACAATACAACGACCGGCAACAGTAATACAACAAATTCATCCAGTGGCACCGGAACGAACAACAATAACAATACAAATGGCACCAATGGCAACACTGAAAATACGCCGCCCACAGCAGCGCAGCTGCTCAATGAGGCGTACACCAAAATGACCTCCGACATTCTAGCCGAACGGACTTTGGGCGATTTTCTAACCGAACATCCCGGCGAACTAATCCGCACCGGTAGTCCGTTACTAGTGTGTACAGTGTTGCCGCCGCACTGGCGATCGAATAAAACTCTGCCGGTGGCGTTTAAAGTTGTCTCCCTGGGTGACATCGGCGATGGGACTATGGTGACAGTACGAGCCGGTAACGACGAGAACTATTGTGCCGAGCTGAGGAACTGTACGGCCGTGATGAAGAATCAGGTGGCGAAATTCAATGATCTGCGATTCGTTGGACGAAGCGGTAGAGGTAAGACTATCCTTGTAATTTATTGCTCTATCATCTGTATCCCATTTTTTTTATGTAACAACAGCAGCGGCGAACACAATTAACCACTTTGGTTGTTCGCTTTAACAAAGTTCGTAATCAATTTTCCGGAAATAAACTTTTCCGCCGCCCAATTTACCAATAAATTCCAACAGAAAAAATAAAATTCCCATTGAATGCAAGTCCTTTATATGTTTACAAAAAAACCTACCCCATCCAAGCAAATCCTCGGAAGTCTTCCATCATCGACGACTTAAGGAAACTTTTCCGGGGAACAGATTTCCTTTCTCACGGCAAAAATGAACAAGGAAAACCGACGAAAAAGTTTCGTCCCTTCGGTGTGTGTTTTGCTGGGGTGCGAAAAAGAATGATACTGAAAGAAGCCTTGAGGTAGGGCAGGATCTTTTTCTTACTCAATTGGGGGTGAAATTGTTTTCCTTTTTATTTTCTTTCAAAAATGATTTTCATGTCGCCCGGTCCGGAAAGGAAATCCCAAGAAGGTGTGTGACTCTGAGTAGGTATACGTTTTCGCAAGCAACAGGGTGAGCTACCCTATGGCTGCTGCGAAAAGGTCTAAACGGTGCTTTGGAAAAAGATTTATGAGGATGAACTCAAGTTGGTGTACCCCAATTCTGTTGACTGTCATTAGCTAGCTACTCAGCGATGATTTAGTAAATTTGTTCGAGGATTATATGCGGGAGAGCAGAGCGGAGGGTTTATGAAAAATTGTGTTTTCTTTTTCATTCACTTTTAGACCTTCAGTCTTGAGGGCTTTGTGGAGTCAAGTGAAGCGATTTTGTTGTTACTGATTATGGGAGTTATGAGGGAGTCAAGTTGTGTTTTGAAATAAGGTAAGCCAGTTGTGGTAGGACTAAAGGGACTTTAATAAACTGGGCATTACTTGTGGCAACTCTTGGAAAATGGATTTCTGAAGGTCCTTTTTTTAGTATGTAGGTTATGGTTGCTGAATTGGGCCAAGAAATCTACTCGAAATCGAGGTTTCGGCTCACATGTATATAACACCTCTATGAAGATCATTAGCCCTATTTGAAAGCTCCCGCTTCCCTGTGTAATTGTGCAATTTTACGACCGTTTCCATAACTGGAAGCACTCACGCTGGCGCCTTCAACTCGTGGACTAGTCGTTCTTATAATCGTCTCTAAGTGGAGTGTGTCTAAGGGTTTTAATAGTATTTCTCTGTTCTTCAGAACGGCAGCTCTCGCGAACGTCTAACAAACATCCGAGTAAAGCTATCACAGAAAAGCTTATCAATTCAGCCGTTTGGACTTGACATAAATTTGTAGGTCCCATTCATAAGTCAAAATAATAAAAATCGAACGGTTGCGTCACCTGTTGCGGACCTGTTGCGTCATCTGTTTATTTATTTATTTAAAGCCTGCCAATGCAAATGGGACCGAAGGTTACCTACGTTAAAGAATTGTATAAACGAGATAGGTCCTATACGGCACTAGGCACCATGAGGTCGAAGCACATTTCTAGGAATCTTCGGCTGCGACATATTGCTTTGAATTCGCACAGGGGGGGGGGGGTTAGGTTTGTGGGCTGGCGAGGATTTATCCGTGCCACACTCAGGTCAATACTGACCCATTGTGATGCACGTAGGCGGAAAGAATTTGTCCCTTACCCATTATAACCCTGTAATCAAATTACTTACTGTGCTACTACATACAAACCATCCTGTTGATTTGACGGAGTTCATTAACTTGTCTATATTGATGTGATGGAAAGCTCCTCTAAGTCGTTGAAGCTGTGACTCCCTAGGAATTTATACCTGGTGTGTTGGAGACCTGTGCAGTGACATAGGAAGAGGGTGGTATCCTCAAGAGCTCCGTCATCACCGCAGCCTCTACAGAGTTCTTCATCCGTTAAGCCCATTTTCTTCATGTAGTACCGCAGAGTATTCTGCCCCGTTATGATTCCTACGAGGGTGGACAGGGATTTCCTATCCTTCCTCATTATCTTCTCAGTTTTGGTTTCGTTGAAGGATGGCCATATAGCATTCTTGTGGTATTAGAAGTATTTAAGGTGGCCCATCTAGCGTTCGCCTCTCTTGTGGCTTTTTGTCCCTGCTTCAAGCTTGACTGTGCAAGGCGGGATGGAGGGATCAGCTTGTTCTGAAACGGCCGTCGATCCTTGTCTTGCTAATTCGTCTGCTTTCTCGTTGACTGGAATGCCTTCATGTCCCGGAACCTAGCAGAGCGATACCTTGTGCTGTGTACCAAGAGGCTTGAGTTCTTCGCGACAGCACTTCACAAGCTTCGATTTTATTTCTGGCGCAGTTATGGCTTTTATTGTTGCCTGGGCATCAGTCGATAAAGAAGGTAATACCTCCAAGTGGTTGTCACTGCCAGGACCTCTGTTTGGAAAACGCTGCTATGGTCAGGGAGGCGTATCGATTTTGATATACCCAGCGATTCAGAGAAGTGTCCATTTTAGATCCGTCTCTAAATACAGCTATAAATGGTTTGTGTGCTAGGTACGGATCCGTCTCTCCATTCTTCCCTGCTGGGATAGGCCCTAGAGAAGGGTCTTGTAAACTCTAGGTAAGGCGTGATGTATTGTCCTTGACAGGTGCACGACCAAAATATGTCTGTAGGATTATCGAATGACCCGTTTCGTTCAGTTTTCAGTTTACTGATTGACTGATTCTCATTGCACTAATTGCGGCCGATAGTTGTGTATGAAAGTCAAGCGAATGCAGGTTGAGGATAGCCTCCAGTCCTGCGGTTGGAGTTATTCTCATCGCACTGGTGGTACCGATGCACGCTAGTCTTTGAACCTTCGTCAACGCTTTTAGGTAGGTGGCTTTATTAGTTACCGGCCACATACGAGACTGCCGTAGGTCAGTATAAGTCTTACTATAGCAGTGTACATCCAGAGCTTGCTTTTCAGAGATGGTCCTCAGGTTTTCCCGAATATCCTGCTGCAGGAATAAAATGCTATTGCGGCTTTTTTAATTCTTTCATTGGTGTTCAATTTCCAGTTTAGTTTTTTGACTAGTATAAGTCTCAGGTATTTTGCGCTATCAGAGATTCTGAGGGGTGTGCCGCCAATAGAAGGTCTAGCAAACTGTGGTAGGTATTTTCCGTTTATTTGTGAAAAGTCCCAGTTCAGTTTTCTGGGGATTAACTGTTAGACCGCAGTTCCTGGTCCAGGTGTCAAGGGTTTTTAGGGCGCTTTCAATCTGTTCCGCCAGTGTTGGAAGGAATTTACCCGTTGCCAACAGTACGACGTCATCCGCATAAGCCGTAATTCTGATGCCATTGTTCTTAAGCTTCGTGAGTACTTCATTAAGAACAATAACCCACAACAGTGGGGAGATTACCTCGCCCTGAGGGGTTGCTCTGGAGGCATAAGGTTCTAGCCTAGAGCCCCAAAGTTCGGCTATAATGTGTCTTTCCTAATTATCCAGTTAACAATAGTACTGTCTATGTTGAGCGTGTTTAGCGTTCTGCGTACGGCAAATGAATTGTAAATGCGTACCTATAAAAGCTATCTGTCGTAGATATGCGGGTTTAAAATTGACAAAAATATGCTGAGTATCGATCAGTCATATAATGAAGGGTCAGTGCGACTTAGCTCAACAGCTTCTTGAACTGTTGCTCTATACGCACAGTACACATATTAAAGGTAATATATTGCGCATTCTGCGATGGCGGCCTATGTGCTCGGAATATATTACCTTTAATATGTGTACTGTGGCTCTACGGAATACGGAGGTAGGTACCTAAAGTTGCTGCGCTTTTAGAGTCATCCATGTCGAAGTTTCTGAATATCTTGGACATTATGTATCCCACGAGTTTCCGGGAGTCCTTCGTGCTAGAGGTCGCAGCTGGACGCATATCAGCTTATAAGCTAGCGGCAATTATTATAGCTCAAATCGAAAAAGCGATATTTGGTGTTCGGTTGAGTCTTTTTGTTTAATTAAATCATGTGGGCGTGGCCTTTTGGCCTGTTCCTCAAACAATTTGATTTTGCCTCAAATTTATATACGGCTTCACTGTCAAAGTCAGTGCTACCGTCTACCACTGGCGGTAGCCATGGTTCCGTTTTGCCTTAGACATTGTATCCATACCAACATTACACATTTATGTTGTAAAGTAATGTATCATCGATGGAGCTCTCATTATCCCGATTATACTACTCCTGCTGGCCTTTGATTAAATTAAAAGCCTGGCCATTTATTTTGCCGTCGCTTCTCACACTACAGGCCAAATAACCAACCGCCTCACACTCAAATACTTGTAGTCGTAGTCGTATACATTGCTGTGATGGACAATAAAACACGATACCGTATCCGTATGTGTAAAGATACGGATATAAAAACCGGTACACTCGCGTAACATTTTCAATCAGTCAATTTTCGTTGCTCCCGATCCTATGAGTCCCGCCGTGTATAATGAACATACGCATACAGCGCGTCCCTGCGCTTCATCAAATTAATTTATACCGTCTGTCCGGGCATTGGGCTGACGGCCGCTACACCGACCGGTGTCCGTCCTTTTATTATCCTTTAGCATTTGAATAATTGCAATTTTGCATTTGTTGTACGAATCAATCGAATTCTGTGCACTGATTGCGTTTGTGGATATACGTATCTGTGTATGCACAATCATACAAACGCATAACAAATATGCGTAGAGCTGGGCAGCTTTCAGAAATCAATGGTCCTTTGAAAAAAAAAACTACACCACCATTGATGCAGCTGGGAGAGGGTGCGGTGCGGTGCGGTGGATGTGCTAAAAAGGTGCACGAATAAAATTATTTGATTGGGCGGGGGGGGAGAGAGGTGTGGTACTGCATACAGATTGCAATCTTTTGCTTTCTAAAACTCATTCTCTACATGCGTATGTTCATTAGAGTGCACTGTGTTGCTATACGAAAGGATTACCGCTCTGGAAGAGACAGAGTCGGCAATCGGCATACACGACAGTGGTAGGTCTAGGTATAGCTAGCAATGCCGAGTGCGGATTTTAGTTTTTGTTCATGCATTTATTTTTATTGCAACAACGGATGATGGTCGGGTTGCGAGTATCTAAAGCAATTTTCTGTGTATCTGCACTGAAAATCTTTGTCAATTTAAATTGTCACGAACTGAGGTAGTGAGCCAGTGACTGTAGTGAGTTATTGCATTAAAATGCAGTTTGCCGTTCTACCTAGTAGACGTATAGGGATAGAGAGTTGCTATATATATGGAGATATGCAAAATAAATGTGACAGATGTGGTTGGCATAGTTGGAATGTGGTTGCATCAAGGCGTTTTCCCCCCATATGTCCCCCAACTGACAATAACACGGATATATTGATTTGTCAGAGTTCATGTGAGATTGATATGGAAAATGCAACATGTACGAGTATTGATTTTAGCGTAAAATGTGTCCAGCGGAAATTAGTTGCTCAATTGAGACAGAGCTTCGAAAGAGACCTGAAGAGGATTTTAAGTTATTTCAAACTAGCGAACCCCCTGCACACTTCCTAGTACAAATAAAATTATAAATTTGTCCAATTTTGACCAATTGGAACACTTCTGGGCCAATATTTAAGACCAGCTGACCCGTGCTCAAATATTTGGCCCATTTAGGAATATAATTTAACTTAAAAAAATACATTTTGGCTAAAAACTTTTCCAAAGGACGTGGCTGGCTATAAACGACATAGCCTATAGCAGTCTCACCGTTTTAAGAAACATTTTAAAAATAGTTTCGTCGAAATCTGTCCGGTGGTTTTCGAGTTTTTAAGAGACAAAGAAAATTCCTACCGTTTTATTTATATACGATAGATAGATATAGAATAGATTTGAGCTCAATCGATTCGGTGGGCGGTGCCCCTTTGTTCAATTTTGAACAATATTCACAGGAACACTCATGGGCCTATATCAAAGATTAGGTATCTGAAAATTTTAGCTCAGTCAATGTAGCTCAATCAATGTAAAATTTACAAGTTCATAAAGCGTAAACAAACAGGCGCAGAAGTGTAGTGAAAAACAGTAATACCTTTCCTAACCCAACGGAATGAAGAATGAACTATCAGAATTCAGATAATAACTGATGAGACATAGAAAATGATGTTGATGATGGTGACGACCTAAAATTTAATGCCATAGTCAAACTGACTAATGGGAAGATATTCTCAGGTCATGTTATACCCGCGGATGTTTGTTAAATATTGGCGAGAGTAGGGTTACCTTTCCAGAAACACACCTTTGGTCGTGAACCTTGAAACTCTTGCTTATTTGTTCCAAAACACTAACAACTGAGGCTTGAAGACCCACCTTTTTACTACCTTCATAAATACGGCCCTTATTGAGACTACTAGAAAATCATTAACCTGGGTAGAAATTTACCTAGGAAACGAACCTTTGGTCCGCTGGCTGTCTGCCATTTGATCATCGGAAGGGGATTGGTTCTATAATGCTCATCGAATTATTTATTTGTTTTATGTCCTCATTTAAGTCACTTGGGAACTTGGATGAAAAATTCGGAAAGGAAATATGCTCGGCGGTTTTTATTGGCAAACGCAGCCTCCACGAAATGACAACTAGGATTTGCGAAAAGGGTGAAACCGCCAGTCTCCAGAATTTAAAGTATTTACAGCTTCGGATACCCCGCATGTAGAAAATAGGCGATATTATATTTATTTATTTTACAAAACGTATATCCCTCCTTAAGGTACAATAGGTATGAGTATCACTGTATGACATATGGACAGATCGAACTTAGATAAAATGTTCACACTTATGGAAGGTAAGGCTATACCGCGGTAATAATAATCATTTGTAGTATACAGGCTAACTTTTACGAAGCCACAATGGCGAAAATTTCCATATGAAATGTTCCATTGTCAAAATATTTAAGTTCAAGACTAAAAATGATTATTGGTAAGGCCCATTGACTTAACACCGCCTATACGATGCAAAATTAATCGTTAAGAGCTCTGACTGTAATGCCAGAAGCGGTGAAGGAGTCACTTCAGTACCGCACATTGGGATGGAATATTTCCAGATTCTAAGGTGCAGGAATATGTATACACGTTTTAGGGCTATAGCAATACACCGATGACATGAAGGCAAATGTGGTCTTTCTGCTGAAACCGGATAAACAAAATTCCACCGAATTTCATTTTTCATACCGCTTCAGCATATAACAACCTTTCTGTTAAATACTATGAAAGGGTTGTTTTAGGGCCATTTTACACTGAAAAAAATATTGGTTGTCATATTGACAATCGGTGGTTGTTAACTGGAAATTGTCAAATTGACGAACAAAATTGTCGATATGATGAACATTTATTGAAAATATCAAATACATTTAACAACCGGATAGTCAATATGAAGAACGGGCGGTTGCCAATTCTTAGTACCAAAAATTATGAAAAAAGTTGTAAGATTAACAATCGCAGTTGTCAATATGACGTACGCACTTTCATTGTAATCACATTGAAGAATGCGTTTGTTGAATTGAAAATCGGGGTTGTCAATATGACTACCACATAAGTGCAGTATTTACAAATTTTTATATTGATGAACTTTGTTGTAATATGGACAATCGCAGTTGTCAATATGAATACTCAAGAAAACACGTTTAGGTTTATAGTTCACACTCACTTTTGACTGTGAAACACATGATAGTCCCGGTAAACGTGTGGTGGTGGTTTGTCTACTGATGAGCCCGATGTGTTGGGTCATCGGGGCGAAACGCATTCTGGAGTCTGTATATGTATGTGTATTATCAATATAATATGTTGACACTCCACTGTAAGTATAAATTCCTTAATCTAGCTAGCAGGTGTTTTAAATCATGACGTTTTTATTTTGAAAATCTAATTCTTTAATTCAATTAGGTACTTCGTTCATTAGATTGAAAATTGCGATTTTCATTATGAAAATCGAGTTCTTCAGTTTAACTTCTGCGATGTTCAGATTGACTACTGTGATTTTCATTATGAATATCGAGTTCTTCACTTTAACAATTGCCATTTTCATTATGAAAATCAATTCCTCCAATTTGACTACTGCGTTCATCAAATCAACAACGGCGATTGTCAATATGAACATTTAATTGATTCAATTTTAATTGACAACCCAAGTTCATCATATTGACAACTACGGTTGTTGGCTCAAAAATAACAACTTTTTCTTCAATATGACGAACTTAGTTGTTAATATGACGTACCTTTTTGGTTCAGTGTATTCACTTCAAGTTGAACACAACTTGGGGATTTTTATTCTCAACTTGAGAAATTGCTTTTATTCACTCGAAGTTGACTCACTCAACTTTGGATATTCCGATGTTGAGAAAACCAAGAGTTGATTAACTTTGGATTCGCTCAACTCCCCGAAAAAGTAGAACTTATGAACTATAGAACCTTGGGGTTTTATGTCAAACTTCAGATTTTTATACCCGGTACCACACTGTGGTGAGGGTATATTCACTTTGTCATTCCATTTGTAACGCCCATAAGGAGGCGTTGTAGGTATGACAAACTATATATATTATTGATCAGCATCACTTTCTTAGTCGATCTAGGGAAAGCGATGTCCGTCTGTCTGTCCGTCCGCACGATTACGGCCGTAATTTAAGAGCTATCGACTTGAAATTTGGTATGTAAGCTTTTATCCACCAAACTGAGGCTAAGTTCGAAGATGAGCAAGATCGGATGAAAACTACTACTACCTCCCATACAAAAATATCAGATTTATATAGCTCTTTATGTTAAAAATTAAATTTAAATAGCTACAGTAAAGATAGCAAGTTAAAACTTTGCACATATTGTTTTAATAATATTTAAAAATTGTTGACAAAAAATGAGCTTGGTCGAATAAAAAGTACCCATTCCCATACAAATATATAATTTTTTAATACTAAAATATTTTTTTTATTTTACAACAATATAGTACCGGGTATTTGAGCTTCGGCATAGTCGAAGATAATTGTCTTACTGGTTTTTTTTATTTTTTATTTCTGTGTTTGGCAGTTCAGTTCTGAAGTGACGAAAATAATTAATAATTCATTTTTAAAATTGAAATAATGTAGCGTGCAAACTATTTTTGGGAGAATTGGCCATCGTCTTCCAGCAAGGAAGATGATGAGGACGTAGACTAAATAATAATAAGGTACGTGAGAGGCGCCAATACAAGATGCTACCACGTGTTGGACTGGAAAAATGGGATGACCGTGATTTCATCTATCGTTTTTGTCTCTCAAAGCGGACGACAATGATGATGCTCCAACTAATAAGGATCAATCTTCGTCATCTTCTTCTTCTTCTTCATCTTTATCTATGGATTTCGATTCTTCGTCGATATAATATGTAATTATCCATATTAAGTTCATATGATTTCATCGACAAACGAAAACAATTTGCCCAGCTGATGTAAAAAAAAAAAAAATAAATAGGTGGCGCAACAGGCGGTAGACACCCTAGGCCTAGCTTCTCGCAACCATTCGTTTGTGTGAGTTTCTATTTTTGGGACGAATGGAAGGGACCTACAATTTTATGCCGAGTCCGAACGGCTGAATTGAGAAGCTTTTTCATGACAGTTATACTCTCGGATGTTTGTCAGACGTTCGCGAGAGGTGGCGCAGTAGAAAAAAACCTTAAGATGTAATTTGTGTTTTTCCGGGGATCGAACCTGGGATCCCCCGCACAGTAGTCCAGCACACTAACCACTGCGCTACTGCGCACGCCCAGCTGATGTACTGTCTAAAATAACGCACTAATAATAACTTAGATATACATTTACAAAAGCACGAAAAATCTGAGATCTGAAATTCAAATCTGATCTGCCCAATGGAAAATAACGTTAAAACACAATTGAAATTAAGCGCGAAATGCAAATCTAAGGTTGAACTGACATAATTTTGTGTCATCTGTCACAAATATCCCAGGGATATTTTACAAACTGCAGGTAGGCCAACTTTAGGATTTCAACTTCGGAGTTGCAAATTAATGTGAATAAAAGCAATTTGCAACTTGCCGTTCAACTCTCGATTTAAGATCAACTTTTCAGCAAGTTGAACAATAGTGAATAAAACGGCCCTTAGTAGTTTATGTGGAGAGTACCGCGCTTAAGACGCATCCTTTTGAATAGTTGACAGCATGTCGGATGCAGGGTCCGGTCTATACAGAAACGAAGGCCACCCTTGGAACAATGTAGGCAGGCTAAGATGCCAATATAGTGAAGGGTTCTCAGCAACAGGAAGATGGGCCGTGTAGATGATTATACCATGTAAACTATGCCTGCATGTGAGAAAAAGCGGCACATACACTCCGTCAACGTCCATCACTGACTGTAAGGATAATGAAAATCTTGTGTCATCACTGCGGGTTGAAACCCAATGGATAAAACAAATCTAAGGCGATACTCAGCGCAGATACTAGGAACCGAAACTAGGGATGAATTGTGAAGAAATCCATCAGAGAGTCTCTCCGGGTAAAATGCAGAGTGTCTCCAAACACTGGATGGGTACCTGGCCATCAAGGTATTGCGGGCAACGAATCGGCGGACCAACTAGCTAGGGCTGGATCTGAATCCGCGTTCTATAGATGAGAACCTTATTGCAGAGTCAACTGGGCTACTGCTTTAGGTATAGTTAACGGTTGAAAACAACAGCTTCGTCTAAACTACTTTGAAAATGTTGCGGGTTTAAGACAATCGAAAAAAAACGATGAATTAAACCTTACTCCTACAAGAAAATCCTCAACCTAAATAAGGACAGTATCATAGAGCTGGTGGGCTTTCTCACAGGCCATTGTAGCATGAGATATCTTAACAAAATGAGCTCAGGAACTCCGCTACTAAGGATATATTAATATTTGCCTTCTCTAGGGAGATCATCCGTCTCTTAGAATAAATCTATCCCTCATCGGTACAATAGATCTTTTTAGGTCACAGTGTCAGCCAATTGGGCAGGGAACTATGTACAGTGTACCTGTACATATACGTATACATATTGTCTGTTTCGAACATCTCTCAAATGCAATATACCTCGGATTATTATATATTAAGGCCATGGACAGACCCCCGAAGAACTACTACTGCTGTTACTTAGAATTGACAGAACCAATGTTCGAATATTCTTTAACTGGTAGGGCGCACTCCTCAAAATACTTGCCATCGAAGTCCTGTTGAAAAGGCATAGCTCAGCGATTAGAACTCTGGGCACCATTGCTAGTATAGATTAGGACGGCGGCGGCGATCATCTAGTTAATAGCTGATCACCCATCGCATGGATGAACAGTTCTTCCCGAAAATATGCTAAGACTTCCCTTTAGAGTTCGAAATAGGGATTGGCGATAGGGTATGAATATGACATCACTGAAAGGCGACGTCGTACATTAACATTTGTCAGTTAAACGTCTCATCACAGGATCATTAATTACTGTCTTTCCACTATCACAGTATTCTGCATGCGGCTTTCCCTTCCCAATTATTATTGTTCTTGCCGCAAAAACAATTACACTGCCGCGGCCAAAATGATTGTTTCAGGATTTTTCGCAAGACTTGCACAAACTTTTCCAATTCATCCTTTCTGAATAAAGAGAACAATTTGTTTCGCTTAAAACGAAAAACTTTCATCGTTCCAAGTGCTCATTGTTTACTTAATTCCCTTTTAAGAGACACAATATTCGTCCTTTTTTACGGTCACGTTGTATTTACCATGAAGCATTTTACATTTTGTCATCTATGAGAAAAGTTTGCGACACAACAAAACAAAAAAAAAAGGCAATTCTGTTGAATAAGCCTTTTGGTTTTCATTTACCCTTTCAGTCTTTGTTTTTCGACTCGAGTCTCATATCGGTCCACTTGAAACGTTTACTTGTGATGTCGCTTACATACAAATTGCTGTCGTTTAGCAAAGTGTCGAGTGACCTTTTGTTTAACTTTTTTTTTTTTTTCAGTCTTTTGGCGGACCCATGCTGACGGTGCTGAATTCGGGTTTTTGTTCTCCATTTTAGTGGCCAACAAAGTGCTGTCCTTAATTATGCTGATTTTGCTTAAATACTTTGAAGGTCTACTTTTTTTTTGTTGTTAAGTTAGTTGAAGGATTCTGTTCATGGGCATAAGTTAAGTGCAGTTCCAGTGAAGGACTTTCCCATATAATTGTGGGGCATATAATATTAGCCATCATGACAGCCATCGTCTGAAACTCTCTCCCTCTCTCTCAATCTACTATATGATAAAATTTTGAACCGAAAATCTATTTTCCACACATTTCGTGTGCATTTCAAAAATTATTTGGATTTCAGTTTGCACACAGTCCCACACGTGTGTGCAACTCGCATGTAGATGTACCGCATCTTTTTGTTTTGCATTCCTACTCCCCATCCGCGACCGCTGGCTGCGCTGCCATTGGTGGCTCAAAGAATTCCAAATACTGAAGTAGATAGACTGTTTTAGTTTCAAACCAGTGAAACGCTATAATCCTGTTGATATACCACGCGCGAAATTTGCGGCGAATGGCGATAATTGTTGGACTTTTCCACATAATACCCGCATCCGATATGCAGGCAAGGCAAGGCAAAAAGTATAGTGACTTCAAGCGAGGTATCCTTGTTGCATTTGTGGATGGATATAGTGAAGTACACAGATATATACACGGAACAGTGGTGTATTCCTTATTTGGGGGCAAAATTCATATATAGAGTCGCGGCCGAAAATTCGTGTTTCGTATGTGTCGACGACCCTGCGGGGTATATGTACGTTTAGGCTTCGTTTGTGTTCAACCTCAAACCGAATTTCAGAGGGAAACGTCGCGGTTTTGGAGGTCTTTTTACTCTCTCCCTTATTCCTATGTAGATTGTTGACACCTATCGTCATCTGCTTTTGATTTGGGGAAAAGTTTTATACACTTCGGTCTGTATAGATGTGGATACAGTTTTTCTTTGTTATATATTGACGAATGGTGGAACGTGGAAGATAGAAGCTGGGGTTAGTTTTTGAAGTTTGTCACGGAAATATGTATTCAGCTGGGGATTGGGCAGATGGGCTTCAAAATAGTTTGTGAAGCTTGCAGCTGGGGCAATCGAATTACGTTTTTGAGTGTTTTGTTGACTGTAGCCATATTTCGTTTGACTGGACTGGAGCAACAGGTTTATATAAAACCACAAGGCATGGGTTTAATTTTTTTTTTTAATTATTTTGGGATTAATGAAAGGAAGCTTAACCCGCCAATGGTGACCTACTGGTCTGTGAGACCGGGTGTGTTAAAAAATTCGAATAACTTTATTCTCCGTTAATGTTTTTTGTTGCAATTTCGGGTAGCTGCCGCATTGCACGTCCCCCACCATCAGTTCACGTCGAAACAGCACAACAGCACGTTGTGTATTTTTTTTTACTAACCCGGTGCGTGAGACCGTGCGTCACCGTGTATGTAAGTAAAATATTTGTTTATTTTTCGTATTATTTTACCTAGTTTATTTTTTTTTTATTGTTTTATTGTGTATTTTGTTCATTTTGTAAAAGTTCCATATGTCGAAAGACTAAAGCAAGTTATTTTCCTTTATGAATAAATGTGATTTTTTATCGTTTTCTTAATTTTTAAAAATGTATTACTAAAAACATTGTTATTTTTAATGCTCTAATTAAAAATGTTTTTTGAATTGTAATATTGAAATAAAAGACTTTAATTGATTAAATATCTTTGATTTATTGTCAAAGAGCATAAATTTGAAAAAAAAACATGAACTTTTAGTAACACGTTTCGAAAAATCTTCTGTTGAAAACCCCGGTGCGTGAGACCGGCGTCACCATTGATGAAAGTCAAATTCGCGTCACCATTGGCGGGTTAAAATTAAATGGCATATCTGGCTATGAATTAAGCAATTTTCTTACAGTGTTATACTCTCGAATGCTTGTCAGACGTTGGCGAAAGGTGTCCAGAATAATATCTACTGACCCACTGTCAGCAGAGTCTTTTTGTATATCAATATGTATAAATATGTTTGTATTAACCTTTTCCTGGAGTAAATTTAACTACACCTTCGCCTGGCTTTAAATCAGAATTCTTGTCAGATTTCCAAGATTTTAATTTATAAATCGGCTGTCAATATTTTGGGGAATCTGGTTGTTTCTGAGCAATTTTTTCGGGTAGCTTTTAAAAGCAATGCTTTCGCGTGCACAGCGCAAATCCTTATCCTTCGTCCATACAAAGCCGCGTGCCGGCTAATCCCAAATTTTTGATCCGTTTTTGCACTAAACAGTATAGATAAAGCTCTTTCTAACAATTGACCTCCTTAACGCCTCCTTTTTGGGGGCATTTATGACGCAAATACCTACTAAATTTTATATAATTTTTTTATGAAACCCTTTAAAGTAAATAGTAGACCACATGCACATTGGCATCGAGACTTTGGTGTTACGTCAGATTTCAGCTCCCAGTTTTTAGGATTCAATTTTTATACTTTGTATAGCCTTTCCAAGACAATATTCCCTAACCATAGTGTCCGGGATCGTACAAAACATAAATTTTTTTTGAACTAAGAAATAACTTTTTAACAAACTATGTTCGAGTGAGTGCCCAACAACAGAGTCTGATGTAGCTATTTTGCAGTTCCGCATTCCACTTGTCATTGCCAATATGAACCAGTCTTCTTTTTGTAAAACACTAGAAAGATCTTGCACAGGTTGATTTGCAAAATTATAAAACTTGTAGTAAGGCTACCTCTAGTGATGTGCGGCGCATTTGTCACCAATGAGCCTAAATCCTCATTAAGATGTAAAATACGGTACTGATTGGCCCAGAGTGCCTTATATAATATACCTAGTAGGTACTGGATGTCAAAATTGTATGTCCGCAAAAATCTTACGAAATATTGCACCAATTTACAAATTTAATTTTTTTAAATGTGTAAAATAAATATGTACAGATTATAGTCTACTCTAATTTAAAAAATACTTAATTTTTCATTTACAAAAAAAAAACATATTTTCGGGCATATAAATTCGACAACGGGCAAATTCCAAAGGCTTATCCCCAATACTTTGAAAAGTAGTCGATCGATTAAGCAGAAAATTTAGGTTCTCCTATAAATGGCGCTGAATACCCATTATCTAAAAATTACACTAGGGTGGGCCATCTAGAGGTTTCTTTTCAAATCACAGATTGTTTTGACACTGACAGCTATTTCCCGCGCTAAATCAGAAAGTCAGTCCGCTGAACGAAATGAGTCGCTTTACGTTTGAACAAAGTTGGGAAATATTGAAAACTTATTTCCAAAGTGTAGCCCCAAGAGTGCGCTTTTTGAAAAGAAGTTTTTGCCGAAATGAAATACCCACCGCGCCTGCTGTAGGTACACAAGTTTGTGCAAAGATTTCGTGGGACTAGTATGCTAATGGTCGTGTTATCACCCATCTTGGCGATGTAAATTGGCCGCCTCGGAGCTGCGATTTGACCCCTTTGGATTTTTTTTTGTGGGAAACAGTAAAGGAACGATGTTTTGAAAACAGCCCGAAAGCATCAACAAGGTCTTGAAAAATTGGAGTGACACAATGCGCTACTGCAAAGCCAGCCGAAGCAGCCACTTGAACGACGTTGTGTTCCATAATTAATGGGAGTGTTTACTCTTACTAATAAAGTCTTAATACATGGAAAATATTTAATTTTGTTCATTTTATTGCGCTTAGAAGGTGCATTGAGTCCTTGGGATGGATTGGATGGTCATCCATTTAGATCTAAGGAACTGTTGATGCATTTTCCTGGAAAATGTTGTGAGCTATGTCTTGTTTGCATTACATATACAACCAAGTTGTCTTTTCCGCACTTCAAGATTTTGTCCAGATCATCATTTAGAGAACTAGCTAATTTGTTCACATCTCTGACTGTGTTATGTAGCCGCATTCACAGGCCCACTATTCGAGATGGAGGATATAAGAGTGCTGTCATCAGCAAAGCAGTAGATGTTATTATTTGTCGATCCAAGCAAATCGTTGATGTGGAAAAGAAATAGAGTTGGTGAAAGAATAGATCCTTGAGGCACTCCTGCATTGATAGCAAACGAATTAGATGATACACCATCTACAGCAACTTGGATCGATCTTCCCAGAAGAAAATTTTGCATCCATCCGCAGAGTTTTTATATGAATCCATAAGACGCTAACTTGGCCAATAGGGCTCTATGCCAGACTCGGTCAAATGCCTTTGATATGTCCAAGGCTACGGCTCTGGATTCGCCGTGTTGTTCAATTGCTTGCGTCCATAAGTGCGTTACGTAGCTTAAAAGCATTTATCTATACATATAATAAAACTGTAGTGCTTTTCTTTGTCAGCTAAAAACTCGAAAACTACTGGACAGATTTCGATGAGAACTTTTTTTTAAATGTTCCTTAAGACTGTAAGACTGCTATAGGCTATGTCGTTTATAGCCACGTCCTTAGGAACAGTTTTTAGCCAAAATGTATTTTCTGAAGTGAAAATATATACATACACATATACCTTGGATGTTTATACTTTTGCGATCGTCAAACAAAAACAATACGTATGTATACTACACATTTGAAAAGGGTTGATTTGTTTTCGCAGTGAGTGCTATGGTCAGTTATATATGTTGGTATGTATGTCCGATGCATGCCGGATGGGGATGGGGTGCGTCGTGCGTGCTGCAGTGTGGCATGGGGTATATTAATAATCTTCATAAGAGAAGAGACGTATAATACAAAACAGGTTTCATTTAAGAATTTCATTCGATATGGGGTATGGTAACAGTGTAGGGTTGGGGTAGGTAGTTGTTTGGATTCCATAGGAAGAGGGAAACAAAGGAAAGGAAATACAGCATTACAAACAAGTAGCATGATCAAGGAGAGGGAGGGCGATGAAGAGGGTGCACATTATATATCCAATACATTACATCCATTATCGATATCGCCACGCCAAAATTGGATAAACGGGGATGACGCCTCCCATACAAAAAACATCTTCTATGATTTTCATGATTCTTTTTTTGTTTTTTTTTCGTACTGCTGTATATTTCAGGTTTAGAAAGAAAATTCCAGAAAATAGATTTATTCTCATTTTTCGCATTTTACGAAAGAACATTATTATCTAAGACCTAAGCAATACAATTCCTGTGCACGGGCAAAGCTGGGCGGGTACAGCTAGTATGTAATAAAATATCTGCGGGATCGGGCAAATGGACTTGACACTTCCATACAAAAAAAGCACTGCATACGACATTTCTCGATACTCATGGGAACTAAAGTTGTAAAATTTGGAACATTCATACGAAATATCATACGTATTTAAGCAATATAATTCCTGGGCATGGGCAAAGCTTGGTGAGTGCAGCTATAGCGTTTTAGATATTTTTTTTTTCTCATTTCAATAGATTTTGCTCAAAATTTCCATAAGTCTTGAGGAGAACACTAAAACCATCCAAGGCTTTTGTATGCCATAAGCGCATATTGCATCACCGTCGGGATAATTTCATCTAGTCCTGTAGTTTTGTAAGGGACGTAGCAAAGAGGGAAATTTTGAGTTCGTACTTCCTTTGAAGAGATTTGAATTCCGGCATGAAGTCGTTCTTCATTAATCGCTACACTTTCTAGAAGTAGAATCACAACTAAAGTGATTCTTGACTAGACAGGGTTTCTGTTTCGTCGAGTTTCTCTATATAGCGAGGTATACTTTGTCAGGATCTTCCTAACTCTATAGTAGCCTTATTGAAATTAATTTTCTGCGCAGTTTTAATTTATTTTCTATAGTTCCTAAAGCTTTATTGAAATATCCCCAATCCTTGAGTGCCTTTGGCTTGTAATTTTTGCTTTAGTGAAGGATATTCTACTTTCTCTTCTAGCTTTGTAGTCTATACTTATATTGGACACGACTTCGAGTGTACGTATGACGATATATTCCACAATTTAATACGCTTCCATCGGAACAACTCAACTTTAGTATTTTAAGCTGCAAGTCGGTTGAAAACGACCAAAACTATTGATTGAGATAATAACGAGCCTGAATGTTTTCGGAATTCAATGATCCTACCCACCTTCAAAAATCTAAAAGTACATTTACATATTTTATATAGGTATCCACAACCCCACGGCCCACATTCAGTGTGTCTCTCTAATGTGGAACGCCTCCCATGGATACCGCGCAAACAATTACATGTTTGTCTATAGCTTTCATATATAATACATCCCATGTTAAGTCATTTTCATTTTCTTACGTTTATTTACATTTACTTAGGTGACAGACAGAACTCGTAGCACCCACCCCCACAGCGGGGCATCTTAATTCGTCATTTCAACTTGTTACGCTTTCTTGAATTGTAAAGCCCTATCTCACCATTGGCAACTACACTTTTCTTTGTGTAAAATAATACACCTCGCCTAACATATGTTAGCCTCCCCCCTTAAAAATGTATTTTAAACATATAGTATAGGCAAGGTATGTAAACAAAAAGAACGCTCATTGCTTACAGAAGCAAATCCATTTTTCAATTTGCCAACCCCTTGAGCGAGAAATAATTATGCGGAATCGTCAACGCTATAGTTGTACAGGGGTTGAAGATGGTGGCAAATAAATCTTTGTCTTCCACTTAAGAAAAAGTTAAATAAATTAGAAACGTTTGGAGTGAAGTTACACGCTGCTCCTGCCTGACACCATTGTTCGGCACCTCTGTCGTTCAGGTGCAGTTCAATTGGAGTCGGTAAAGGGTGTGGGGGTTGCGTTTTGTTTTAAATACTTTGGTTTAAGCAATTTCTTGCTTGTCATCTTCCATACGTTGTCGTATTCTACACGCTCACTACAAACAATTTTTTTTTTATTTTGAATATCCTCATTAAGCATGCAACACAGAGTACCTGAACCTGATACAATATGAGAACGGGGTATGGGCCAGGACATGGTATAGCGATGGCGGAGGTGCGTTAAGCCAGCGTACGTTGTTAATTAAAATTTGCAAATCGATAAATCTAATTAACTGGCATGCAAATAACTCGCTCTCTCTTCTGGCACTTTATTGTTGCCGTTGTGATGTGACACGACCATGCGTAGCCTTAGGTATAGGTAGCCTGCGTATATACATACATGACCTGTCGGATGGGACATTTTGCGCAGATTTTGTATTTTTGTTTTGTTCGTTTTCCCCATGAGGCTCGCTCCAGAGGGTGCATACTATTTTAATCAAGTATAGGTTCAAAATGTGCATGTTTCCGCTTGTTATAAAAGGCGAACTATGTTTCCAATTGACAGTTGTTGCTGGATGTTTCTGAACGTGTACATCGACAAACAATTTTTAGATTCTTTAACTTACTGCTGGCAATACACTTTCCTAAAAAAAAAATATCTGAAGCCTGAATCGAATTTGAATCTTTTTAAATTACTGTCGACCCAAGTACAGGTAGGTCACTTGGGCAAACTATAGACCTTTGGGGCACTTCCGCATTTATCGCAAATGATTACGATTGTGCACACCATCTACTACATTTTGAATTGGTCTGCCCAGAAGAAATCTTTGCATCGAAAGGGAGGCAGAGTTTTTGGCAATCAAAAGCTTTTGGGATGTCAAAAGCAAGGGCTGTAATTTGAGATATTGTTCTATTGCCATTTGAAGATTTTCTGTCGCTACTTCCACATTATTGCTCCCACAACAAGGACAGCTGTGTCATCTGCAAAAATAGCTATAGTGATTTCCCCACTTTCAAGCAAATCAATAGTTAATAGAAGGTATAAAACTGGACCTAGCACGCAGCCTTGTGGGACACCATCTTTAATTTCTCTTAATGATGAGTACTCTGTCTCTGTTTATTAATGTTAAGCCTTGTAGATAGCTTATTTCGGTTGCATTTTTTATTACCTTCGATAGTATGGGGAAGTAAACCTTTGGACCTAAACCTAAACCTTTAGAAATCGTTTAAAAGCGAGTGACCTTCTAGCAAGAATTAAACGTTTTATTGGGGGTTGGACAGCTTACATAGTATCTATACAGATGCAAGTATTATGTAGTTGCCTTTTACAATACAGCTTTTTAAGGAGTCAATGAATTGCCCTCGTTCGAATTCTCCAAAAACATTGAAGCAAAAGATGCGACTTTCTTCACTTAAGGTGTTTTTCCATTTGCCATTGACCAGAAGGCAGACATGCAATAAGTTCTGCCAGACTTCCAAATCCTTGATCAAGCTATATGTAATATTTACTAGGCTCACCAAATGGTCAAAATTCGGGACCGATTTAAGGGACTTTCCATCACTCTTGCCAGAACTTCAGATAATAGATTCTCGCATTCATGGCGGGTATTCTCTTTGAGAGCTTCAAGAATCAAGAGTCTGAGGCTTGTTGATGTAGACTTGTGTCGTGACTTCAAAAAACTCCACAAAAAGAGGCGGAAATGGCCCTCGTCGCTCTTGATGATTTTCAATGACAAGTGACTTCAAAAACCCCACAAAAAAGATATGGAAATGGGCTTCGTCGCTCATGATGATTTTCAATGAAAAGTTGTCTCCTTCGTGGTCGACATTCAGAATGGCTTGAGCGTAGGTAATACGGGCTTGGCGCTCAACAGCTGACAGCTGATGCATTGTCTGCACTTTGAAAGGGGCCATCTTATAGACTTTCAACAAAATATCTGTAAAGACCGCCGATTGATGCCTAAATGCTTGACTCGTTGTCTGGTCGATTCTCCCGGGACCTCTGCGACATTTTCAGCTATAGCCGCGATATTCAAAACGGCTGCTCCGGGGCTGTCCAGATCTCGAAGCATCTTGTATGTTAGACTAGCTCCTAAACGTCGCAGTTTTTGCCCAGTTGGTGTCGGGCGACCAGGAAATCTGCGCCCCAAAAATGTGAAGAGGCATTTAAAATTCACAAAAGATACTTGGCTCAGCGGAGTCTTGTACTCGAATCCCATTGCTTAAGCATTTTGATTGAAGCATCTGTAAAGTCGGGTTTTCCTCAACACGTCAGAAATCAACTAAATAGAAGAAATACAAATAGTCCACATTTTAGGCTGCCCCAAAGTTTAAAAAATATATATTTTTTTAGAGTTCTGGTTAGCTGGACTAGAGTTCTAGAGTTCCTGATAAAAATTTTGAAAAGTTCTGTTCATTTAGTATTTTTTTTTAATGTGAGGTGCTAGGTTCACGATGCCCCATTTGCAAAAATTTTCTGTGTATAGAATCAACATAGTTAAGGAGTTCCTGATACTTAAAAAAAAAACCCAAATTATATTAAATACAATTTTTTTTCCAAAATAAGCCAGCACCCCATTTTCATAAAAGTACATTTTTTTTTTTGCAAAATCCATGAACTACAACAAGTAGGTACATATTCTGGAGTTCCCTAAACAATAATTTTTTTTCGGACCAAAAAAAAGTTATGGAACTGTGAAAATTGTCAAAAACTGATTAGAGTTCTGGAAAGTACTTTTGAAATTCAACAAAAAATCCTTATAAAAAATTCTTCTAAACCCAAACACAAAAAAGTTTGACAACATTAAAAATTTCAAAATGTAGTTCCAGTGAGTTCTGGTTACAGTTCCGAAAAGTGCTTCAAAAAATCTACAATACTCTCATATAACGAATCATATAACGAATCCAAAAAAGTTAGAAGCAAAAGTTGCAAAACTTTGCCAAAAAAAAATAATTTTTTTATACAATTTTGAAAAGTTGAAAACTAACTTTAAGGTAGACAGTAGCCGCTTGTAGTGTATTCTGTGGGCTATATGGACTAAAGAGATCCCAGTACTAACTTGGTCTTTGGCACAACAAAAAATTCAACATGCAAAAATTCGCCTACAAAACGAAGTGAGAATAGCAATAAAATCAAGATGTCTGCTTATTCTGACAGCCCAGCTATTCTATATAGCTAAAGACGACTCGTCGCGAACTATGTTATTTTTTTCTCTAAACCATCTTCACCTGTCTTCTACTATACAAAAGAAGTCTTCCAGTCAGTCTGACGTCTTTTATAGATCTCCAGAATCTTAACTCCGATTGATATAAAGGCAAATAATTCACTATTAATTGCACTATTAATGTACAATTGCAATGATGCCAACGCAAAAAAGATAACAATGTGACAGCTGACAGTTCGGGGTTAGTAAAAATGGAGCGCTATACGAAAGAACAACGCGTTTTCATTGTTGAGCAATATTTTAAAAATAATGAAGGTTTTTTCAGCTACAGTCCGCAATTTTCGAACAAAATATGGCCGCCGTAGTGATTTAAAACCATCAACTGTGAAGAGAATAATTGAAAAATTCAGGGATCAATTAGTGATCTTAAACACTATGGTTGACCTGTCACAAGTCGTTCAACAGAAAACATCGAAGTAGTTCGCGAGAGTATTGCTGACAGTCGAGGAACATCAATTCGGCACCGTAGTCAAGAATTGGGCATTTCGAAAAGCTCTCTACAGCGAATTCTCGCGAAAGACTTGAAACTTCATGCTTACAAAGTTCAATTGTCTCAAGAACTTAAGACTAATGATGACCATGCAGCGGGAAGAGAGTTCGTTGAATGGATTTTGGAACAACAACAAGTGGATGCTGATTTTTCGAACAAAATCATCTTCAGTGATGAAGCTCATTTTCATTCGTTAATAGTCAAAATTGTCGCATTTGGGGTGCAGAAAACCCACGAGTAATTGTTGAGAAACAAATGCAACTACAGCGCGTGACTGTTGAATGCGGATTTTGGGCTGGAGGCATTATCGCACCAGTCTTCTTCGAAAATGCGGCTGGTCAGGCAGTAACAATTAATGGTCTTCGTTATCGTGACATGATCACCCAGTTTTTAGTGCCTAAATTACAAGATATGGATGTGAGCCAACATGTGGTTTCAACAAGACGGTACCACATGCCATACAGCCAGAGAAACAATACAATGACTGCATTTCCTAATCGTGTAATCGGCCATTTTTGTGATCAGAATTGGCCATCCTGATCTTGCGATTTAATGCCATTTGACTTTTTTCTTTGGGGTTTTTGAAGGCAAAGGTCTTTGCAAACAAGCCCGCGACCACCAAGGCCTTGAAAGTGGAAATAGAGAGGTGTATTAATGAAATTCAGCCACATTTATGCGAAACGGTCATAGAAATTTTCAATAAAAGATTACCTACGTACGTACATTTATCCGATGTTCTATTCCGTACATAACCCCAATCTGTATACTCTATGAATCAATAAAAAAGTTGAGCTTTCTATTTCAAAATCTGTATTTTCTAACAAAATTAAATTTATTATGGGACACCCTTTACTATACATGGACGGTTGAACATCCATGTCACTTCTCATACAACAATCGCACCTATGGCATTAAGTTCTGAAGAAAATTAAAAAAAAAATTCTCAATTCTTGCTGAAAGCATCCTTGAAATTTGTAATCCCACCCACTATTTCTACTGAGTTCACTCACCAAATACTATGGATGGATGCCATATTGAATCAAAAGATTTACTATACCCAAACACCCACACAGCCACAAAATAGCTAATCGCTTGCCCCTTTACCTACTGCACATGTACAAAATCGCACTGCAAATACCGTCCTTCTTATCCATCCATCCAGACGACACTATACACCAAAGCATTTTGGATTTTATCGAATATCTTTGAGATGCAGAAAATGCAACGCAACACAAAGATATAGATCTATCCTACGGAATCTGATTATAAACCGCATGACTGGCAAACCTCAAAGGATGAAGGCATTAATTCCTGCCAATAAGCCTCAGCAAATACAATCGAAATGCCAAACACCTTTCCTGGGGAACGGTGTTTAGGCCGATAGAGTGTAATAAACCTGTTTACACACTAAATTGGCCCGAAAAGGTGCGTATTTGTCTTCGAGTGATTTATAATATGAGTATCTATACCCACTGGCGTTGGGGGTGGTAGCTTTATCCAAAATCGACCCTAAAACACATTTTGATTGGGGTCGGGCGTTCGGGTGCTGCAACTATTTCCATAATTGATTGTTGGGGTTTGCGTGCAGAGTTGACAAAAACGAAAACCTACCAAGAGTGTCGGTGGGTGTGTTGTTAGGTTAATGGTGTCATTGAGTGCCTTGAGCAATTAGGTGATCATTTGTTGTGTGACACCATATCGGGTGTATTCACGCAACAACAACGTTGACACGGAACACGGTGCAAGTCTTGGGGAGTGTAAAATATTTCGTGTAAACATGCACCAACACTTAATTTGACTTGGTGAAGAAAACCAAACGAGCTGAACAAGTTATGGGATTGACGGTCTTGAGTGTGAAACGCAAACTGAGTTTGTAGGGAGGTTTCTATGGGTTTAAGCATAAACATAGGTATAGGACACTTTTTAAGAGTAGTTATTCTTCGCATGATATTTGTGGGGAGATGTAATTATCAGAGTTTTATAGTAGAGCCGAGGTTTAAAAAGTCTCAAACTTATACCTGTTGATGGTGATGTTCTGTCCGATTCGTCGCTATTGGGTGTCAATTTTTGTTGACAACATAAAGTTGATTTTGCTCTCTGAAAGTAGCTACTTTTGTATCGATACTAGCATCGCACCAGTGACATTGACGGTTCGCTGTGTTCTATCACTTATGCCAACATCAGTTTATGCAAGAAATTCAGACTTTTGACAGAAACATCACCCATGCCGGAGCCCGGTACGGCACAGGAAGGCTGGTTTAAAACCGAAGGTCGCCTTGTATTCGGAGTCCGCATATTAGCGACTAAGCACTTCCTTAGTCACGCATCCCTCAGCATATGCTGTTCCACCTTGGATTAGAGATTTGATAATGCGGTTTACTCCCCATGGGCAGTTCTTAGTTATTTGCACCTCAACAGCCTGTCTACCATGGGTGACCCTTCAGACGACTACCGCCTCCGACAGCATAGCCCATTGAGTTATTGCAACATTAAGCCTTCGCACCGGCGCTTTGTAAGCCTTTAAGAATATGATATGTTAAAGGAGATATGCTTCTAAAAATCCACGTCATCACCACTCGCTTGCCACTCGAAAATTAAACTTGTTCGAGATCAGTGGCACCAGATTGGCATTACGGAACCTGAAAAATGTCACTTTGCCCCCACTCCGCTTTGATGGGCGCATCTACATTTGTTTACATAAGCCTTAGCGATTCCACCTGCCACTTGATCACCACGCCACTGCGCGCCTTGCTTTCGTTTTCTCCAGGATCTGAGCGGTTGTGGAACTACCGGGCTGAAAGCCGCACTGGAAGGAGCCAAGCAGTTAGTTAACAAATGGTTTCAGTTGCAGACATTCACAAGCTAAGGCAGACAGGATTTATGCGATCTTATACACCAGACCGAAGAAACGATACTATGAGGTTCCATTCATCGGGCATGGATACTTTCTGTGAACCAAATGATGCAGATTAGTTGGTATATTCTCTCCCACCAAGACGTCTTCCGCTATACCCTTAATAGCTCATCTAGCTGGCCGTATCATTAACCAGTATTGTTTGTTTTGAGTTTAGATTTTGATACCCGTACTTAATTTTTATTGGGTGGACGGAAATCTTGCTTTCATCGCCCAGATTGAATGGTTCATTGTTACAGCCGAATTTTGGTCGTCCTTGCCATATAACAATCTGCAGAGTTGGTCTTTATAATATCTTCACCACTGACTGGAGACTCTACTACAAAATATTCTTGCTCATCTTTATAGGTCTCTGTTCGGGTTTCATTGCACCGACTCGTTCTGTAAAACGTCTGAAGATTGCTCCTGGAGGTGCCTCTCTCTATTTCTACGTTTCGTCAAACCAAGAGCTTTGTGTTGGTGGTCGGGTGAAACCTAGCACATTAGTTTCGACTTCGACGTATCTGATGGCCTTTTACCATCGATTTTATTGGTTTGCGGCACGTTATTCTACACTTCTCACTAGGTTGAGGAATTGCTATTGGCAAACAGTCTTCTTCCTTTGTAGAGACGTACGGTCGCATATCAGGCTTACGCTGAAAAATTGTTCTTTTATGTTCACTAATGTGTCGATAGCTCAAGACGTTTGGCCTAAGTCTGCCGTATTATGACAAATCCACATCCGAATTGTTGACAGTTCGCCAACAATAATTCCATTACTATTTGAGGACCTTGGTTACTTCGTTAACGTCTATTTTTTTCCGTAACGTCTACTTTTAACTCCACGCACAACCCCCAAGCTGGAGTGCTAGACCATAGCCGAACCCAAAACCACCAGGCCAGATATTTCGGTGTCAACAATCTACTCTTGGGGATGTAAGAGTTGGCGTTGGTCCATAAGGTGTTCATCTAACACCATCTCTTCTTCAGCACCTCTGCTAATCCTGAAAAATCCTCACAGATCTTAGCTCCATATCAGAGTAAAGTATCTGTCAACTGTCATATTGACTCAAACCTTTGATTCAAACCAGTGAATTCATCATTTTCTGATGGCCTCATGTTAGACTTTTAAGCATCTTTCAGTAAGTTAATTCCAACAGAATATTTTAGTGTGGCTTTATTTACTTTGTGTTCAACTCTTGCGCTTAAAAGTTAAGTAATTAAAGTCCGAATGGACAAGACCTATACCCGGTGGCTAAAGGCTACCTTATGGGATAGGTCAGAAAAGCACAATTAACGTGTCTAACATAGAACTATCTTACCTACAGTCTCTAACTCATCTGCATTGCCCAACCTATCATCTCGTTCCCTTTCCAACGATCTAAATTATAGCCCCATCAGGTCACCCTCAACCGTCTGCATTTCCATCAATCCGAATGACAAAATTCAAAAACCTCAGACATGCAAATGCAAACATCCCAAACTATTTTACGCAACATTTTAATGAAAAACATCTCAAAACTTCACTATGCTTCGTTAAATCGTTCTCATTTGATACATATGGTATACGAATGTCCTTCTAATAGAATATTTCCCCATCTCCTTCTTTTTTTGTATTTTACAGGGAAAAGCTTCACATTAACCATCACCATATCGACATCACCACCGCACATAGCCACCTACAATAAGGCGATAAAAGTCACTGTGGACGGACCCCGAGAGCCCCGTTCGAAGACAAGTAAGTGTACTTTGAGAATCCTTTTGTTATATATGTTTGCCGAAAGGCAATTTAATTTGCATCCATATCTGGGAGCTATGGAATATCTACACAGTGATAGTATAAGCCTGGAAGACAACGACAGTGTTGGTTTGAATCTATGGTATCTAAATGAAATGCATATCTGCCGATGGAGATCTAAGTGCAAACAAACACATCCTTTCTTGGTGCCAAAGTGTGTACGTATATATTATGCCGACCAATCTATCCCACAAATGATTTATCTTTCGAAAATATTTAATGTATGAGATACGGAGATACAATTGCTCAGGACTTATTTATGGTATCTTGCAGAACGAGAAGTTGAGCATCTTTTGCATACAAAAGGATTGGACGCAGAAAATCCTCTTTATGTAGATATAGTTGGGGGGAAGGCGGCTCTGCAAAATTTGCATATGCCATGGTATACGATACTCTCTGACTCCGGGCAGGATCTATGTTGGTAATTGACTTCAAGTCTATCCATCTCCCAACAAGCGGCTCTACACTATACTATGGCCAACTGGTAGAATTCCGTAATTAATTGAGGAAGTTTAAGTGCTGGTGTAGTCATGCCCCCAATGTCCGATTACATGCTACGAATATCTAATGAATTGCGTGTTTAATTAATGTCTGCCAGTGTATAATGTTGTTGGAGTTGCATGAGTTGGTGTACGGGTGTACCTCCTTATGGAGAATGCAAGTGGAAGCACTTGGAATTGTCTTAGGAGCATTTATCTCATCGGCAGATTTTCATCAAAGAAGATGCGTCGATGAGGGGTTCGCACGATGAGCATATCAGCAGCAGCTGTCACAAGTCCAGCGCAGTTTAATTGAACTGCGTCAGGACTTAAAAATAATGGTAACCTTCTGAGTCGCTTTTATAACAGACCAAGCATCCAAAAAATGCTAAAAGTAGATGCAACTTGACATTGGGAAAGTCACCTCGTTGTGACAGCTGTCACTGCTTCATACCTGTCAAACATGGTATGTTTGGAATTGCACAATGTGTATGCAGCTACATTCTACAACTTGAGAACCCTTCATCGCCGAAAATAGACACTATAATGACCCAAACCATCCTTCCTATATTATGTAGTCTATCTGTTTAAAAAAAAAAATAATCACAATTCTTATTTAATACAATTACTTATATAAGGGCAGAAATTTTAACTGAAGACTCAGTGTTATCACTTTTAGGACAACAACAACAGTTCCACTTTGCCTTTGGCCAGCGACCGTTTCATTTTTCGGCTGACCCACTGTCTGGATTTCGTATGCCGCCCATTGGAAATTGTCAAAGTGAGTATGATTATTATATTTTTTAAAATTTATATTTGAATAGTTCTTTTTTATTTGTGCGTGGGAGGAATGGGGACAAATTGACGAAACCAACTCGACCAGTTAACCAAGTTGTGAATAGTTGTGGCCCAAATCACGTGCGCAAATTCCAGACCGCAGTGTTTAGCATAAATATTGCAAGTATGCATGTTCTTTTGTGGTCACAGGTTATAGGGATGAAATGTAGGGTGGACAATGGACATTGTGAACTGCTGTCATAGATATTTAATCGGGGAGGGGAAGGGGCTTATACAAAAATTTAAATAATTGTCATCAAATTGCGTGTTTACAAATTTTTTTTTTCTGAACCTTGGGGAATGTAACGAGGATGGTGGAAAATGTCAATTTTAACATATTCAATTGCCGCGTCGCTTTAAAAAAATGCTTCCAGAAGGCAATATTCTCCCATTTATTAAATTTCAAAGCTTACACTTTCAGGATTTAGTGTTTTAAATAACTTTGTTGTGTACCTATATGAGTTGCCTCGCGCTGTTTGTCAATCGCGCCCAAATTCTATATCTTCAGCTTTCGCAATCGTCAAAAATAAATAAAATAAGCACCCTTGGCCTAGCTTCTCACAACTATTTGCCTTGTCTGCGAGTTTTTCTTTTTGGGACGAATGGAAGGGACCTACAATTTTATGCCGAGTCCAAACGGCTGAATTTAGAAGCTTTTTCATGACAGTTATACTCTCGGATGTTTGTCAGACATTCGCGAGAGGTGGCGCAGTAGAAAAAAACCTTAAGATGTAATTTGTGTTTTTCCGGAGGTCGACCCTGGAATCCCTCGCACAGTGGTCCAGCACACTACCACTGCGCCCAATTGTCAAAAATAGCATTATACATTTTCCTCTATAGAAACAATTTTTTTTTTTTTTGACAAAAGTGGATAACTCTCTTTTTTTTGAAAATATTTAGTCGCCTATACCCTGCTCCAGATTCCCCCGAGACATTTTCTTAGCCAAATTACATTAGGTACGAGTACGATTGGTTTAGAGGTTTAGTTATAAGAAGGTAACAAACAGGCAGATGGACAGAGTTACTTTTACATTTATAATAATCGTGTGGATACCCGGCTTCTATTAAATTCTCACTTCATTAGGGGGCTTTAAACTGGTGAGCCACAAAACCATACAGGACCATTCTACATTAATCTTGTAAAGTTTAAAGGTATATCTTTTGGTTAGACTTAAGCGTTATTTTTAAAACGATAAATATATAAAATTTGCCTAAATGTGATTACACAGTACACATCTCTAAGACTTAAGAAGTGCTTATCCAATTTCAAAACAAACCGAAGCTTTTTTAGAATTGTTCTCCATGACTATTTTGAGAAAGAAATTATCCTTCTACTCCATCCAGAAGCTGAGCTACAATAAATCCAAAAACAGATCTTATTTAAACAAATTCGCACATTTGATAAGAAAAGTGATGAATTGCGCGAACGCCTTTTAGGGGCCTTATCTATTAAATCCGTCATGTATTCAACTGACAAATAGATATTGGTGGAAACTTTGAAAAACCAGCCGATGACATAATTTTGCGCAACGGACATGTGACGGATTTTATGGAACCTTTCTTTGAATACGTTAACGTTGTACAAATGACTGGACGGACTCTTTTGGTTGGGCCCCTTACTTATACCGTCAAGACTTTCTTAGAAAATATACAAACCCACCCGCCTTTGGCCGTACGCGTATTGCTAAAATAACTTTAAGTCTCGTTTGTTAATTAAATGAAACTCGTTCGTAATTCAAATAAATTCACTGACATTTTGTTCAATTTCGACCAATTTTCACAGGAACACTCCCGGTACACTACCTAAGAATTCTTCAAAATTGGAGGTACCACACTTTGCATAGTTTTAACCAAACAGAAACACATTTGAACTCATCAGTTCGGTAGTTTTCCAGATAATTATACGATTTTAAGGTTATTTTTTTTTTTGTTACACCCCGACTCCACAGGAGATAATTTCTCTCATAATGCTTATCATGAGATGAAATATCTTGGAGTCACTTTATTTTTAATTGTATGATTGGACGTCAGCGATCTCTCTCTGCGATTATACCTCGAGATTGATGTTTGACAATTAATTTGACAGAAATTTGATATTAAGGTTCCGTTTCCATATGGAAGAACCTTATTGCTTTCGCTACGATGTCTGTCCGAATCAACTAAGACAATTTTGTACCTAGGTCTATCTCAAGAACTAATTGACGTAGAAGGCTGAAATTTGCTCACAACATCCGGTATAACCTCTAGTTAAACGACGAATACCAATGATAGCGATACATTGATTAGTTTTGGAGTATTGAGTAATTTAGCAAAAAAAAAAAAAAAAAATATTTTCATTCGCACAAAAAACAGTTTTTTTCTTGATTTACAACAAAAAAAAACATGTTCCTATTTTGTAGATCATATTCGTAGCCATATATATGTGCTAATGACTGTTTTGCCGAAAAGTTAATATTTTACAAGAAGAGACAGATCTCTACTGGAGTTGACGTGTAAGAAGCCAGCCGCTTCGTTCAATTTTAAACAATCTTCACAGAAACTCTTTATCCCAATAACAGAAACTTTCCCAAAATGTTAGCATTTATTCCCATATTAAATGGAAATTTCGATTTTCCGAGGTATGGGAGGTACCACGCTTATATCTCTTACTTTGGCCAAACTTCACAGAAACGCCTTTAAACTATTCTGAAAATTTTAGCTCAATCGAAATGGTTTTTTTCAGTTGCACAAAGGCAGGATTTTTTTTATGTACCTACATAAAGATTTTGACAAATCTGTTGTGACAATTTTGTCATAGTCACCAAGATAGTGAATGCCTGATTCCTTTTTATAAGATACCTACTGCAGATGTCGACTCATTTTTTTAACAAAATTATATTCTACAGTTGTTTATCTGAAATGAAATTTTTCTTGAAATTTCTTAATGCAATAAAATAATTATTTGTTCTTTCCTTAAAGGGTCGAATGCGTACTAAACGAATTTGGATTAAGGAAATAAGAATTCTAAATCAACTTTGGAGCATTCTTCAATTCTGAACACCAGGGGAACACATTTTATGTTGCCATTTGGATCTGTTCACAGAGTACCTCCATTTATGATACATAATATGTGTCGGCTGTGGTGGGTGTAAATGCATAAAGAAGTGCATATATTTTAAACAAATTTCAAAATAGCAACTGAATATTACGGGAAGTAATAAAATACTAAATATTTCTGTTTTTATTTAAGTTGCACTTTGTTAACAAAATATATAGGTATATATTATATATTTATAATAATTGAAAATTAGTGTTTTATCTTTGGTGTTATGTCATTATGGGATACATTTTTTGTAATAGCACAATCATCCTCCCATTTTGTATTCCCTGTTGACTTTTTAACTGAAGTAGATATGTAATGAAGGCATTGTTTACATACTCTTTTTTTTAAATGAAAATCATTCGATTTCAGCCAACTGACATTCCAACTTTTGATTTCGATGGAGATTCGATTTATTTGTTAATTCCTCCGCACATTCTCATATGTTTTTTCGACTGAAAATTTGTGGTCTAAATCTTTATTTAAAAAATGTTTACAGTCAAATTTACATAAAAAATATAAAATTGGAAGCAACATTTGTTCGTCTTATGGAAAAAAATTTCAAATGTAAATAATCGCATGTCGCAATCAAAATGAACAGAACAAATCAAGGACAATTTAAAATGTTAATTTATAATAATTTATTTAATCTTTATTGCATTTTTCTGTTCAATTTGATTGTTTCTTCCTCCAAGAATATATATTTAAGGCCATCTTTTCTCAAATTAAAGTCAAAACCAACAGGCAATCTGACAGTTTAAATATTTATGCAGCCGATTTCGAAATAAAAATTATACAATGAAATCATTTGGTAATGAACTTCTTTCCCCCAAAATTTAGATTGTGAGAACTTCATTAGAGTCAAAGTTTTAAATTCGAGGAATACTCGACACGATCGAATCTCAGAATTTGCGTGAATACTCTTTTGGACTCACCTAACAAACACACCCGCGTGTGTTTTTGCTTTTTTTTTCTTTGGCAATAATTCGCGATTTTATTTTGACCATACAAGAGAAAAAAAAGTAAGCAGAAAAAGTAAATATTCTGTAGAAATTGATAATCATTATTTTTTTTGTGCTAAAAGGTTAATTATTCAGTTTTCTAGAAGGAATTTGATTTTGAAATTGAATTTTTCATTGATGGCCATTTTGACAGCAATGCCAGCTGTTTACTTTTCAGGGGTAAAACCGACTGTTCAGAAAAGTGGTTGGGGACCAGTTGGGGACTGTTTTTTTGCACATTTTCTTACTTTACTTTACTTCACTGAGATGGGTGAGGAAAAAAACAGACCTAATGTGACAGCTGACATGACAGACAGGGGTTAGTAAAAATGGAACAACGTATTTTCATTGTTGAGCAATATTTTAAAAATAATGAAGGTTTGTCAGCTACAGTCCGCAATTTTCCTACAAAACCGTCTTCAGTGATGAAGCTTATTTTCATCTTGATGGCTTCGTTAATCGTCAACATTGTCACATTTGGGGTTCAGAAAACCTACGAGAAATTGTTGAGAAACAAATGCATCCACAACGCGTGACTGTTTGCTGCGGATTTTGTGGCTGAAGGTCAGGCAGTAACAATTAATGGTGTTCGTTATCGTGTCATGATAACCCAGTTTTTATTGCATACAGCCAGAGAAACAATTCAATTATTGAATGAGTCATTTCCTAATCGTGTAATCAGCCGTTTTTGCGATCAGAATTGGCCATCCAGATCTTGTTATTTAACGCCATTGGACTATTTAACGCTTTGAGGTTTTTTGAAGTCAAAGGTCTATGCAAACAAGCCCACGACTATCAACGCATTGAAAGAAAAAATTGGGAGGTGTATTAATGAAATTCAGCCACATTTATGCGAGACGATCATAGAAAATTTCAATAAAAGAGTACGTAGGTACTTGCCAGCAAGGCCGTGGCGGCCATTAATCCCATGTGCTATTCCATACATAACCCCAATCTGTATACTCTATGAATCAATATACTTACAAAATTTAAGCTTTCTAATAATTAAAAATCTGTATTTTCTAATAAAATTACTTTTGCGTGAATTTACTTTATACTTACGCCGTGTCCAGCGTAGACACGGGCACGATTTTGCGGGCGGTGCGTTGGTTGCACGCACCGCATTTATTTGCGGGGAATGCGGAATGTGTCCAATTAGAACACGATAATGCGTTCATGCGGATAGCTTCAATACCCTTCTGTTATATTCTGTGTAAAATGGCTTCGTTTTCGGCAAGAACGATTTTTGATTGGAAAATAGCTTATTAAAAATAAGAATATTAAAAATCGCAAAAATAAACGCGACACAACAGTATAATATATAAACAGATAAAACATTCGACTATATTTCAGAAAAATTCGTCCCATTCCTTTGCCGCACTCCTTCTGTCAATATGGTTTTTATTTCACCATGACACTTCGCTTTTGAATGTCTGAAATAAAAACTTCCATCATAATTTTCCGCACGATAATGCGGGCAAAATCAAACCAGTTTGATTTTCAAACAATGAGTGCGATGCGGAGACATCGCAACTCACGCATTTACCGCAAAATCGTGCCCAGGTTGGACATCTACATTTCCCAACATAGGTTTGATTTTGTAATGTGCCCGCATTACCCGCATAGGAACGCACGCACCGCATTTCTCGTGTCTACGCTGGACAAGGCGTTACCTTGGTCAATATGCGCGGTTCGGCAGTAACCCCTTGCAATAGTGACCCTAATTAATTCGCCGTTTACAAATGCCGTTTTTTTTTTGTCTCCTGTTTTCGCGCTTACATGGACTAAATTCCAAAATCAAAGACCATCGCTAATCATATATTCCAAATTAGATTTAAAATAAAAGCCTACCCTTCGCGTGCATTCATTTAAAATGTAAACCGCGCTCTATACCTAACTGAGTTACATCATCGCATAAACAACACAAAGTGAACAAATGTACTATACGCCCGCTAAATCCGATCCGGAATCTGCCCGCAATGTCGCCCATAATAATATGGGCAGTTGTGTATGCCTGGATATCAAATTGCAGCAAGGACCAACGCGTAATTGCATTGAAAATTTAAGCCAATAGCATTAATAAAGCGGCCGCAAAATCAATATCCGTCCATTTAAAGTCCACTCGCTTATAAAAACTAATTAATAATTTTCGAATGGGCTATTAATTAAGCCTAATTATGCCTTTGGCCGGTACTGGCAGCGCCGCCGGCCGCCAGCATCAGCAGAAATATCGGACAGCGACATTTTCGTTGTGAATTTTTTTTCTTTTTTTTTTTTTAATTTTAAATAAAAAATTTATATCAGGATCGCTTGGCTGGTCCTGGTCGTGTCGTTGTGTGCGTTACGCATTTTGAAGCATATTTCCACAACTCCAGTTGCAAATGCTGGGGTGTTGATGCTGATGTTGTGGCTGGCAAATGAAGCATGTCATGTGAGCACGGATCCACCCAACTCACGCAGAATATGTGGAATTTTGTAAAATTCCACGCATCCTTTTTGTTCGGTTATGTATCCATATGTGTACGCATACAACGGGTGACATTACAACGCTTTAGCTTCGCATTTTTGACAGGCCTCTGCTCGGTCTATCCATTGCCATTCGAATGCAAGTTCGACGACGACGACAGTCGGCCACCATAAATCTCCTGCCAATAATTTAACTCTAAAACCGAATCCTATAGAGAGGAATTGGAATTGGGGTATGGTATATGGATACGGCGCGAAGTGGTGGTATGCCAAACAGAAGCACCATGTCGGTGGATGTAATAACATTCGTGTAGCCATCGAACATCTCTGAATCGATATGTGAGCATTCGAAATCGAAGTGGGAGGTGCTGCGAAGCGTTGGTCCCAAAGGATATTTTTCGGCTGGCCGATGCTCTGTGGCCGTTGGTATTTAAAGTGTCCGCGTTTGGTTTTAATCACACAAAATGAATGGTTGGATTGGCGGCGAGCCGTTATAAATCAAAAGCGTATAACCAACCCATGCATATGGCTTGGGGGTGATGTTAGGGGTGAGAGAGTTTTTTTTTTTTTTTAATGTTAACCTAGAAAAAATTGGGTTTGGATGGGAACATTTTGTTTGTTTTGGAATGGCACATATCTGATACTTTTTTTCTTTTCAGATATGTCACAGTTTGGATTAGGAGCTGCCAACTCGCACTGGGGATATGGATCAGCGAGTGCGTACTCACCATACCTGGCTAGCAGTGGACTATCATCGTGCACGACTCCCTCCTCAGCGCAATTCAATAATCCGGCCTTGGGTTTCACCTGCTCATCCAACGAACAAGCCAACAATCAGGACTTTTCGGGAGCGGCGAATCGAGATTGTGTTCCAAGTGAGTAAATAAATTTTTATAATGATCCTTTTGAGTGCTGCGAGATTGTTATAATTCTTAAAATGCAAAGAACCTTAGGCCACGTTTCAGGTCGTCTGGAGAAAACAAAGAATACGTTTTCAGTCCAGCTTGTGCCTGGAACTAAGCCAGAGCCGCAGCTCTTTAAACAAAAATGCCCCATCGACCTTTCAGCTGATCCACACCCAAAATAAGGAAAATAACATTCAATCCTTTCAACGGATGCCATCCGCTTGCAGCTAGGCCGCCTGTTAGCTCTTCACAAAAAAAAAAAACAATTTTCTTCGTTCTTTTGAGCTGTTCTTCATTGGAACTAAATAAGCCTTTCAACGGATTTTAGAAGCAATTATTTCAAAAAGATAAAGAACCGGCTTATTGCTTCCATCAGCTATTGCCTGAAGATAAGACCATCTTTGACCTCTTTTTTTAAAATATAGCACCGTCGCCTTCGATCTTTCCAGATGATTCTTATCCAAAAGACGTTGCCAAACATTTCCAATCAGATCTTAAAAAGGTACGCTCACGCGTTCTGTTGAACTGATCCTCATTCTAAGTCTCTCAAAGCTTGTTGAAAAGCCCTACAACTAACTACCTATGGAATCCACAAGTAGAACGCATCGCAAATAGAGCCACCAGATCTCTTTGGATCTGCCGTCGAGTCTGCGGTAACAATTGGGGTATAAGACACCGGATGATGTACTGGCTATATTCGCTTATTGTAAGACCAGCGATCACCTATGCTGCCGTGGTCTGGTGGATTCGGATTCAACGAATTCATTCATTCATTCATTCATCGTCTATTCCATTCGAATAATATCGACCCCTATTCCTACAATGGGGGTCACCTGTCTCTGATTGACACTATGGAGCCTGAAAGAACATTCAACATGTTTTTAGACGACATGCTACCTGAATATGGCTTCCATAAAAACTTCTCTCATCATCTCGCCAAGGGAAAAATACACACCCAATCCATCGCGACTTGACCTAGTCTGGTACACAGGCGGTTCCAAGATGGATTCAGGGACTGGATCCGGCATTTTTTGAGAATCACACCAAGCGAACTTTTCAGTCAGCCTAGGAAAGTACTCGTCCATATTTCAGGCTAAAGTCCTTGCCATCAACCACTGCGCTAGAATAAATTTAAGTTCTAATAGACGTGGTAAAACTATATTTATCTTCTCAGACAGTCAAGCTGCTCTTAAAGCTCTGGATTCATCTGTTATAAATTCGAAGCTGGCCCTAGAAACTTACATGCGGCCATCTACGAACTAGCAAAGAAAAACCTAGTCATCTTACAGTGGATTCCAGCCCACAGGGGCTTTACTGGAAACGAAACAGCTGACTCACTGGCTAAAGTCTGCGCGACATTGCGACTCATCGGACCTGAACCCTTCTGTGGTGTCAGCAAGGGATGCTTCAGGGAATATATTAGAAGCTTAGCTCAAATCAAATCTAATGAACTCTGGCTTAAAACACCTGGGCAGAACTGCACCAGACAGTTCTTCCCAAAATTCTCCCCCAGAAAATCATATTCTCTTACTAATTTGGACAAAAACAAGCTAAGAATTCTGACAGGTATTATTACTGGCCATGATCTTATGAAAAAGCCAATTTGTATAGTCTCGCCGGACCCCACATGTAGACTTTGCCTGGAGAGTGCTGAATCCTCTCTTCATATTCTCATGGAATGTCCGGCACTCTTCCGTCTCAGAAAGAAAGTCCTTGGGTTGAGCTTTGACCAATTGGCAGCTGTTTAGAAAAGATCATCTCGCGATCTACTGAAGTAATCCTCATCCGAAACATGCAAAGAACTCTCAAAGCATTTTTAGAAACTTTGGCTAGAACTAAGCCCACCAGTCAGTTCCTTAGCTTCTTTGGTCTTCAGCCAAAAAGACTGCCTCACTCAAAGCAAGCAGCAAATTGATTACCCTTTTCAACGCTGACGTTGGATCAGAAAATAGTAATCTCGCAACATTCCCTTGACCGTTGCAACAGTTGTCAATTTGTCTAAAGACGATTGGCATAGACTGTTTCTTTCTTTTTCATTTGACAGTTTGTCACAAGTCTTTTTTATTTCTTATACCCACCATTTAGTGTCGGCAGACTTATTTAAAACGTCATCCTTCTTCCGTACTTTCAGTGCTTCCTGATTCGACAGCCACCGATTTGGATCAACATCTAAGCAACCTTGTTGGTTCAACCACTGGACAAATGACACATCACAGCCTATTGGGTGGCACGGGCCAAGCGTCGATTTCCTCAACTGTAAATGGCGGTGTCTCCGCCAATACCGCCATCCTAGTACCACGATATCACTCGAACTCAAACCAAGAATATAACGTGCACTCAAGTCAAAACGGCCCCCGAAGTCTGAGTGATTCATCACAAGCCGAATCGCCTGTCCAGGAGGATCTACTCACCTCGAATACACCAAATCTGGGTGGTGGCGGAGCAGCGGCTGGTAATGGCGCAAACAACGGACCCGGTGCCAATAATGTCGTCTCGGCAAATCAAAACTTCACCGGAATAGTCAATCAAACGCAAAACTCAGCTGTAGCGTACAGCTCCACTGGTAGCAGCGGTTGCAATGGCTCACTGTACCCAGTTCTGCCGGCTAGTCTACTCTACTCCCAATTGTATACGGCGGCGAATCAAACACACGGCTTTCACTCGCATTCTCTGCCACCGCATGCATCACCAAATTCAGCCGTCCACGGTGAGCTGCAAAGCGTCATGGATCACATCAGCAATGTTGGCGCCCGCCAACAGCATCACATTATGGCTGGTGGTGGCAACACTCACCCGGGTGATCTTACTCTGGTTGGAAACTGTGGCGCTTCGGCACGAAATGTAGACGATGGCAATACCAACCGACAGGTGGCGCTGGCCGCCCACCGTGGTCACCACAATCCAACTGACAATGGGAATTCTGTGTGGCGGCCATATTGAGGGTTCGACTATCTCATGATGTAGGAGTGTCCATATAGCTAATGATAGATGAATGACAGCTGTCATTAGAAATCGCAAATGAACCGACTCTAAAGAAAAACATACACACACACAAATTAGAAAAATTTCCAATGTAAATATTGTAATATATATAAATTAACAATTATTTAGAAAATTTTATCATAACTCTCGATTGAAAGATGTGAATTGTGAAGTCTGTCAAACGAGAAGAGTATCTCCTGTCAAATCGTTTTCCAGTATAAATTTATTGCACATGAAATGGATTATGCAAACATCCTTGTGTAAAGAGCGTATATAAGTTCCTAATAGTTTTTGTTTGATTTTTATCGACCTACTTATATTAACAATTATTGGTTTGGATTCTATTAAATTTGATTAAATATTTTATGCCATTTTGTAAATAAAATTTGTTTTTCTTTCTTTTTAAAGCAAACACATTATAAATGTTATATATTGTTTAGAGACTAAGAATATATAAGAAAGAAGATTTTTTTGTAATCATATCTGATTGGTAGATATTATTTTCTAAGAAATATTGCAAATTGTTCTATCAATGTATGCCTAACTAAAAATAGTTAAATTTAATTGTACATAGGATAAGAAAGTAAAATACCTATATATATAAAAAAATAAAAAATAAAAATGAAATCCCATCAAATAAATGTGCGATAAGTGGAATTTTAAGCAAGTACGATTCATTATTTATTATTCAGATGTACAAGATGAAGTAAAATAAACAAAAAATTATGTAAAAATCCGTAATTAGTTTGGTTTTCTTTTTTTATACAAAAATTAAATTGGAGTAATTATATTTTACATGTATTGGGAGCGACGGTTCTCGTGTATCACATTGGGGATAGTGTCAAAGAAAAATGGATTTTGGACTTAAATTTAATTAAATTGAATCAATAAGCGAACAGGTTTGTATGCGTTAATTGAACAGCGGAAAATATTGAGCAGCGTTTCATGTAGGTTTAGATGTCTAGCCCATATTTTTGGATAGCAGTAATATGGGACGAACTTCGGTTAAAACGAATCAATTTTCTCGACACTACTGTAGGTACTTACCAAAAAGCTTTACATAAGAAAGCAATTTTTTTTAAACAGATCTGATAAAGTGCTGCGAACAAAATGCAAGAGCAAACAAAATTATTCACAAATAAGGGTGTGACCCTAAGATCAACATTTCTGCTATTTCTTTCATACCTTTTTTTAATAACAATCCGAATCGATCCGAATTGCATGGACACTAAATTTAAATCTAAATTATCAAGGACAATCCACAGTAGTGGATTGGAGTGTAGTTGTAAAAATAACAAAGGATATTTATTTATTGCAAGTAGATACTATTACAGAACAGAATGTATTTTAACTTAAAGTAAATTCCGTGAGCGCAAAATTCCGTGACCGCCGCCGCTCGTGGTTTAAAAAGAACTCATGGAAAAACAGCTTGCCCGAGACACCGTTACCAGTCACAGCAGTTCCCAGATGTACATCCGACTCAGCAGTCTGTACCACCCCCACGCCTTCGTTGCCCAGCTCACCAGCCATCCGATCCCCAACATTCCAGCTACGAAAACACAGACCAATATTTGCTTCGACATCGTGTGGCTATTCTGCGAATACCACATCTCCGTCTGGTATTTAACCGCACACGAATCAGGTCACCCCTCTTGGCGAACGCAACCCGATCCGTGTGTCATCGCGTTATCGCTACTAGGTGCCAGTGCACTCACTTGATATTCAATATCTAAATATAGGACTCGGTGACGGTGTCTTTACGTTGGGTTGTGCTGTGCTGATATATTATTTCGGAATGCGATGCGTCGGCGGTCTGGAAATGCAAATTATTAATAAAAGAAATAAAACATGATAATTCATAACTTAGCTTATCTTATTTGACCTACATACGGGTGGAAGAGAGATTTCCGACTTGATCTAACCATACAATAATCGGCTTTGCTTGAAGAAACCTGGCAAAACCACAACCAAGCGCATAATGGATCGCTTAGCTGCCCGACATTTACCGCAAATATTCTGCTGTTCCTTATACAATGCCTGGACTCATTCCAACAATAGAACAAAGAAACTTCATTCCCAACCCAACCCTTGTATCCACGGTCTTGTTCTTCTGGTGAGTCTCATCAGTATCAGTACTCAAATCCCATGATCGCAGACAGGTACATAGAGTTAAAACAAACTCCAAATTGTCGACAGAAAACAACTCCGTCTATAAGTAAAGGGTGTCCCATAATTCACGCAAAATGTAATTTTGATAGAAAATACATTTTTAATAAGAAAGCTTAAATTTTTAATATAGATTAAGATATGTATGGAATAGAAAATCGGATAAATGGCCGCAAGGGCTTTGGCTGATAAGTACGTTCTTTTATTGAAAATTTCTATGACCGTTTCGCATAAATGTGGCTGAATTTCATTAATACACCTCCCAATTTCCTCTTTCGAGGTGTACGTTGGTGGGTTTTCCGAACCCCAATTGCGACAATTTTGACGATTAACCACGCCATCAAGATGAAAATTAGCTTCATCACTGAAGATGATATTTTTCGAACAAACCTACATTATTTTTTAAATATTTCTCAATAATGAAAATGCGTTGTTCTTTCATATAGCGCTCCATTTTAACTAACCCAAAACTGTCAGCTGTCACATTTTTTATGCATTTTTCCGTTGGCATCACTGTACTATTAAATTGCGCAAAATTCAAATTTTGCGTGAATTATGGGACACTCTTAAGTATAATAAGGATAAAGGATATTCACTTTCTGATAATTTAAATTTTTATCTGATAAATTTATGCAGCCCCTAAATGTATAAATTTCTGCGGTGCTTTAAGTGAACACCCCTCGGAAATGTCATTGCGTAAATCGCGCGTCTGTAAATCTAGTAACTTTCCGCGGTTGATTTCCGAGTCTAAATCGTCGTGGAAAATTATGAGGTCTGCGTAAACTATTCTCCATACAAAATCTGACAGTTGATTTACAAGGTGGTAAATTTCTGTAGTTTATGAGGCTTTTACGCATTCAAGCAAATACCCTTAATGGAAATGAAGGGAGATAAAACGCACCCCTGAAGAAGTCTGATGTCCACTCTGACAGGTATTGCTTTACAAGGTTTACCCGAAACCGAAGTACCCCAACACAGCACAGTCCAGATATTACCTAGAGAGACTCTGTATATCAGGCTTAGCATACCCTCAAGCCTTCTCAGTACTACTCAGTGGTCATCTCCATTATATGAAAATATTCTGCAACCTTGGCGAAGAATTTTCGGGGAGACTTAAAAGTGATACAAGCCTATAGTATTGTTAATGCAATCCCTTTCATTGCCTTTCTTGAAAAGTGATACAACTTTTGATTGATTGGTGACTATCTCCACCGCACCGTGGGACTATTTTCTGACCTGTCCAAAGCGACGATTCGATCATTCTCAATATCACGTTCTCATTGTAAAGAAGTGCACCATCTTTTTACGTGACTCTTTCAATTATGTACAACTCCCTTCTTCTCAGAACGAACTCCTTACAAGATGACTATAAAAGGATGCTTTTTCAGCCATTTTTCATGCACCCGGTTTCGGGTTTCAGCTAAGCTATGATAATATAGTCCAAGGAAATTAAATCATTTCGAATATGAATTCAACTTTGATTTCCAAAAATCCAATCACCTGCAATGAGAATGACACTTCTATACCAACAAGATGAAATTTATTTCGTACCTAGATATTGAAAGCTCGTCTCCTTAGAATTGGTTTGTCGTAAACGCCAAAACAGCTTTTTTGGCAATTCGAGTTTAAAGTTTTAAAGCGATTATTTTTTTTTAAGTTAATATGGAAATGGACAACTCATTTGTGTAAATGTTTTACCTTTGACCGATAGAAAGTTTTATAAATATTTAGGGATTTGTTCAGAATGGAATTGACGTAAACGCCACCTGACTTACAGTTTTTTCTCTTTCACGTACCTACGGCAAAATGTGTAGCTTATACGTCAAACCAATTCACACTAATGGAATATTTTAGGGACGTAAGTTGAGATTTAAGGAAAAAAGGTTTCAGCTAATCTGGATGATTTTCATTGTCCTAAGGTAATATTTTAATAAAAACAAATTTAGAAACAAATAAAACCAATTTTTATTTTTAAAAATGATTTAATTCATACATACAATGCTGTTAATAGTAGGTATCTATAAATAATGGCAAAGGGGTTGGTAATGATATCTCCTTTTCCAAAATCCCTTTTCCAAAATCCCCTGAGAGAAAGTCCCCACGGTACAAAATCTCCCATTTTTAAATTTGGTGTTGTTAATTCTGTCGCGCGACAGAGTGAGATACGTATGGGAGGCATGCTGCCCCCCTGCAACCCCCCTGCAACCCTCCTGCTTTGGTTTAATGTCAGATTTGCGGTATATATGCGAAATTGGGTATATGCAAAGTTTATATTATGTTGTTTGCTTAATTTTACTGCCAAAACTACGCGTTTAAAAAACGGATAGATTCAAAACTGTGGAACAGAGGATTTTAAAGAGGATTGAATAAGTACGTATGTAAATGGGAGATTTTGGCATAGCGGATTTCGTCCCGGAAGATTTTGGAGAAAGAGATAAAAAAAATAAGAGATTATGTCCAATAAGGGATTTTGGAAAAGGAGATAACGTAGATATCAGTGTTAGTATGTGTTTGCGATAATTTTTCCCTGGGGTAATAATTACATTTTTCCCTTTTCTACATTTGTATCAAAGGGCATAGTATTGGTATAGTGCTCCAGCCAGGAACAAACGCAGGCTGTTTCAACTTCAAACTTATTTTTATTTGCCAAGTCCACCCCACCAAATTTCATATTTGATATTTTTTTCCTACGACGTTTTCCTTGAACAAAAACCAAGAAAGAGATAAATATTCTTAAATAGAAGCCACGTAAGTTAGCCAAGTTTTGGAGGTGCACACGGGTTTTCAAATAGGTGTCCAAAAAATAATTTCTCTTCTTTTTGTTTTGTGGTACATACTACACCGGAGTGAAGGCCACACACCACACCAAATTTGTCGGTACCAATAATTATGTCATAATTCTCTTGTCGATTTGCTTCTAGAAACTGCAATTTTGATTGGTATCTAACTCATTTCCTCAATGAAAACGATTTTTCCGATTCCGATTTTAAAATCAATATACGGAAGTGTTTTTTTGATGAGGGCGTTTGTCTTGCTAAAAACTCTATTCAAGAACAACATAGAGTATCGATACAGTGAATTTAAAGTAGTGATCTTGCGATCTGTGTCGATTCCTTCTTTTGGGGCAATGTACCTAATCAACTGCCAACTATTCAGAGCCTCTAAGGTCTAAGTCAGGGTTGTCAGATGTGGCGATTTATCGCCAAACGTGCGATTTGAAATTTTAATTGACGACAAGAAAATCGGTTTGGCGACACACCCCAAAAAAGGCGATATTTTTAGATTTTGGCGATTTAAATTTTTTAACCAAGATCCTCATATTTTTTCTTTTTTTTATAATTTTCACTCAAACCTTACATCTGCGATGACTGTGACAAAATATTAAAATTTGTAACGAATGAAGACGACTTTAAAGCTTGGAAAGATATTGATTTAGGGTCGGATTTTGAAAGAATCGCGATAGAATACAGTGGTAGCACAGAGCATCTGAATGAAGTTAAGAAGCAAGTTAACGATTTAATTCTCGTCGGCAAATCTACCATCAATTTTCAAAAATTAGGTCTTAAATTTGAATTTCCATTAGGTATAGGGTTTTAAACTTGTAAATGGATACAAAAGTCGGCATTTTCAAAGGTTCCAGATGAACTCCTTAAAATCGGTGAATCGGTGAATTTGCCGACTGAAATCTTTAAAATTTAGAGAGTTTAGAGATTCGATTTTAAAAAGGGCGGTCAGCATCGGTGAATTTGCCGACTGAAATCCTTAAAATTTAGTGAGTTTCCACTTGATTTTAAAAAGGACGGTCGGCATCGGTGAATTTGCCGACTGAAATCCTTAAAATTTAGCGAATTTAGATTCAATTTTAAGAAACGGTCGGCATCGGTGAATTTTGCCGAATGAAATAATTAACTTTTATCGAGTTTCGATTCGATTTTGAACAGGACGGCTGGCATTTCTAATTTGAGGTTAAATTCGAAGGAATGTGTTATTCGCTAGTTCGCGGCTTATTGATGTGAATTTTAACAATTCGCGGCAAACGTGTGTTTGGGCAAAGAGGAGGATAATTAATTATCCCATCAAAATGTATTAAGAAAATAAGTTTATAAACAGTTTAAATAACGAAATTTCGAATTCCAAACTTTTTGTCGCGAACGAAAACACCCGCGTGAATTATCAAAGTTTTTTCGCAATCCACTTCCACATCATTTAATACGCGTTCCACAAAGTAGCGAATTAAACATTCGTTCGAACTTAACCTCAAACTAGACATTGCGTGGGTAGAAACTGTTGGCTGAAATTCGCGAACTGCCGCGACCTATAAAAGTGTTCATGTGAACGGACTGTCAAAGCTTATGCGAATAGTCGTTCGATCGTAGGTAGTTGGTCGCTCTTATATGAATGGTCTTTTAGGTATTAGCCCAGGGGTGTTCCTGTTAAGATTGGTCAAAATTGGACAAATGGGCGTGGCGCCTCCCATACAAAAAACATCTTCTATGGAGTGAAACTCGATAACCACTTGGCCGATTTTCATGATTTCTATACAGTCGGCAAGTTCCTGAAATAAGTCGGCATTTCAATGAAAGTCACCCCCCCACGGCTCAAACCCTCGCTACGCCCCTGGATTTATATTTAATTCCTGTCGCTTACGTTAATAAAATTTCCCACTGAGTTACTCTGAAGCACTACTTTTCCCCCTTTTTCTCATGAGAAATTGTAAAATTTTATCTGTCCCAAAAAAAATTGTCATGACAATTAATTTCAAGGAATTTTTTGAGAATTGTCATGAATTTTCTGACAATTTTGTAATGACAATTTTGTAATGACAATTTTTTATGGGACAGATAAAATTTTACAATTTACAATTTTATCAGTATGTAATTGACAATTCCGACAGGCAGGCGTTTGAATTTCGTAGATACATAAAAAAAACATTCAAAATCGTTTATCTCGAAACCACCAAATCGATTGAGTTCAAATTTACAGACAATCTTAATTATTGGCCCAGGAGTATTCCTGTGAAGATTGGTCAAACTTGGACAAAGGGGTGTGGCGCCTCCCATACAAAAAAAAAAAAAAAATATTGCAAACGCTTTGAATATTTGAGATAAGGCGTACAAAAAAGTTATTTTAATAAAATCTCAAACCTTTTTTAAAGCTCCGGATTCCCTTATGAACGACCTTTCTGGAGTTTCGGTCTGTACTCTTCTATATACAAAGCATTCTGTCTCAAGCATAGCTGCATACATTTGTAGTACACACTGCTGCAAATATCCTTTTAAGAAGTAGTAGGTACAATATAGTTAGTCAAGCCAGTTCTGTTTTTTTGGTAATTGTAAAATTATAAAGATATGTACTTACGTGCGTTCGCGGGCACACAAATATCTAGGACGCAGTTGAAAAGCGGATATCTGGCCAATAAGTGTTCAATATCACCGTTAATTGACTGATTTTCATTAATAGAAAAAAAATTAAAAAAAAATCCCTCCTTGCTTGAAGATTGAACACTGCAAAAAGTGAGGTGGCACACTTAACGCAAAGTCCTCTATGCCAACTTCCCTATGGCCAATATATCCCAAAAACTTAGCAACCACAATAGAACGCACTTTCAAATAAAATGCATGTTTAAAACTTTAACTACCCCCCAACAACTATGCGACCAAGGGAATTACTCTCACATATCCTGGATAATTCCTATTCCTATATCCTAATTCCAAAACTAACCAAATCCTCTAATTAAGAGAGCATCCACTCGAGTGTTCATAATGAGCCGATTCAAAACAAACGAACCTAATCCAGCACCTTATTTCCAATAAAGCGCATAAAACTTACCGCACCAACCTCCACTGCTGTGCTCTCGTCGCACTATGTGTCCCAAGAGTGCTTCTTGCAGCCATCGTCGTCATCGTCGTCGTCGCACCAGAGGCACCATACGCCATACATTGGCTGGCTTCGCCTGAGGAGCGAAAATCTCCAATTCATTGTTTTGGTCTGCATATCGTCCACAGACACACAATCCGTGCAATGAATTACATAATTAAAGCCTGCCACCCCCACGCGCCGACACCGTATCGTCCTCGGGCGAACTGAACTACACCGCCAATAACACATTTAAAGGACCTTCCACTTGGTGGCACACCATAGAACGGTCCAGCGCGTCACGCTATCCAGCCGCCAGCCGCCATGCCCACCATGCCACCATCCCACCCTATACGGCAAAGTGTAGAAATGACACTCGAGTTAATGTCCTTAGCCTTCGCTCGCGATACAATCGGGGGGCCATATAGGTGAATATGAAGTAATTTTCTGCTCAATTTATTCCACATTGTGGCATCCAATTAAGTTGGAACGACACACGAAGTCCGGGACACACGGACTTTGCGAGGCGTGCGATTGCCTTCAGATGAACCAAATGAACGGTCACAAATGTGATATGGTGGACAATTTAACGGGTACACACATATAGAGGACGGTAACCCAGAATGCCAAGTGTTATGCGACTATACTGATACGCCTCCTTGCGGAAGCTACACTATCGATGATGGTAAACTGTTTTAGGTTTTATACAATTTTCTTCTTCCGCTTCAGCAAAAGGATGTCAAAGGAGTAGATGTTTAACAACCCAAAGTTGGGGACGGTTGACTTTCATTTTAATACAGGTTTGGTAAAGAGGGTAACAGATAATCTCTTTCGGTACCTAACTAAAGAAGAGTCGAGTTAAATAGATCTAAATTAGTAAACAGTTAATCAGGTAAATTTCTTGGTATTCTTGGTGCCGGGGTCAAAATCTGAATTAGAAGGTTAGAAGTTTCGGAACGAACAGGTCTTATTTCAGATGGCCCGCTCCAGTTTTGCACCCCAAGTTGGTTGAGGTCATTTTCCTTGTCCGCGCAAATTTCAATACTGCAGAGGGTTAGGTTTTTTTTTTTTGTGGTGGAAGGTGGAAACCTTGCATGAGGCACCAATGATCCGACTTTCATTGGTAGTGCCGGATTCTTACCGGCTAAAACCACCTTCCTTTCCGAACAGACCGATATTTTTCCCTAGCGGAACCACCGTAAATCATTACTTCGCGTGGGTCGGTATAAAGCCATATTAAATCACTCTATTATTTGAGCTATTCACCGCCTCAGATCGCTGAGTATTCGCACGGCCACGTTGCTTTGCTTACAATAGTCCAATTTTCGTCTTTAAGCAACATGTAATTTACGATGTTAACGTGAGTGGGCCATTCCCCAAATCGATGCCGTAAGGCAATCCTCTCGGTTTCATACCGTAATGGCAATGGAAGAGCACGTGTTCCGCATTTTCAGAAACGGTCTCGCAATGTGGCAAGTTTGGGATGGTTTCATGTCCGCGTATAAAGAGATATTCTCTGTAACAGCCATGACCCATCAAGAACTGGGTCAGATAGAAATTTGTTTCGTCATGAGGCCTCGTTTAATCCATGCATCAATCACTGGTATGAGACGATGTGTCCATCTCCCCTTCAAAAATTCGTTCCATTGTTGTTGCCAGGTTGCGATACTGCCATTTCAATACGGTCATTACAAACTCGCTCGGTTCTTATAACGTTTTCATTTCTTCAGCGAGTAAATCCATAGGTAGCATTGAAGATACGACGAGTATAGCATCGTTTGCAACAGTTCTGAATGCACAGACGACTCTTGGTCCGCTAAGACGGTAGACGGATTTAGTTCCGCGTACATAAGACTTAACTTACGTGGCACTTGACCATATTTCGGCTGCGTACATGAGCGTTGAACCGACATCTCCTGCAGAAAGTAGTCTCTTATTCTGTTTCGGGCCTCCGATGCTACTCATCAACCTGGAAAGTGCACTTCAATAGTTTTTGAAGATTTTTTTCATACATGCTCTAGATTGTATTTGAATCTTAGACGAGCATCAATAACCACTACTACAGAAACTACTGCGTTATCGTTTCCCGAACTTTCCGACTCGTAGTAAGCAGCCTTCGTTTTATGATCTGCGAGTTGCGGCATTAGCTAGCCAACTACGTACAGTTGCAACTGTCTCGTTGCAGTGTATTTCGACCTCTTCTATAGTTTTTGCCACAATCACCACGGCGTTGTCATCTGCAAACCCGATGATTGACGCTTCTCTTGCAATCGGTAGGTGCAGAATTTCGTCATACATAACGTTCAACAGCAAGGGACCTAGGACCGATCCTTGTGGAACACCGCCAGTGCCATCATACTCTTTTATTCCCTCATCAGAAACATAACACAGGACTCTATTCGCAAAATAACCCTCTGCCTATTTGTTTGTAGGTAGGTAGGTACCGTTGTACCGTTTTGTTTACACAAACTCATTTGACCTGGTTATTGTAAGGCTGTCGAAGAGATCATTCCTGTGGAATTCAGAAAGGTTATCAGTGTCGCAGACCAGAACAACGACTCTCCAGGTCTGATCGCGCTATGTGATTTTTTGTGTGTGTGCGGCCACCACTATAGACCTATAGGAGAGGATTGGTCGTACTACGGCTGTGTACATCCAAATTGCTTGGTTTTGGTTGCAGACCCCATCTTTTGCCAAACTTTTCTGTTCCAGACATAGAAAGCTAAACACATGCTTTCATTATCCGTTGTTCAATGATCAGTTTCCTGTTGAGTTTGGGATTCAAGATCTCTTCCAGATACCAAGCACTGGACGGTATAAGGAAAGCGGTTGGCCGTTTAGGCGAGGAAGTGTAAAGTCGCGTATTTTAGTCTACAACCTTTGGTGCACAGAAGATAAGTCGCTGATCTTTGCTTGTTCTATAGGTACTTCCATGGTAGATATTCCGAGGAACTCAAGGACATTATCCCTCGAAAAGCTACTTTTCGGCGCCCCACAAGACAGGCAACTAATGCTCATGACCATACATACTTGAAGACAGCGAGGACATTAATTTTCCAAAACCCCTTCTGTTATACAGGACAAGCTTGGAACTCCTGGGTATATATTTCCAGTATTTGCAGCAATTTAAGTGCAGAACTAACATACATCTGCAAGCATCTCGGTGCACTGTTGAAGCGTTATAGGTTCACCTTTCCCGGGAGAAGTTCGTCTTTGAATCGTCTCCTGCGAAAAATGGTAAACGCAAACAAGGAGGAAATGTCTCTAACTGTAGTCGCTAAATTGTAAAAGCTGTGTCCATCCTGCTCATTTCCCGGAATATATAAAAAAAGACACACAAAGTCGTTTAGTTAGTTAGTTTAAAGTGGCTCTCGGTGAGGGAATTAGGCTGTTTGTTGGTCCTTTGTGCATATACCACTTGAATTATGGGGAATGTTATTCATATTCCATTACTGACTATGACTACTAATGCCAGCTATTTTGCTGCCGTTCATAAAGCTAAAAATCTCAACTGCGCAGGTACTACCTGTGCTCACTGAGATTATTGAGAAAATAGCTCCCTAAGTAAGCCTTTCTGAAATTAGATAGGGCAACTGCAGAGCAAGTGGGTGATGGATTCATCATAGGGGCTTGCTTGATGAAGAGGATATATTCAGGGGGCTATCCTCTCCAGTGCTTCCCTTGCCTTAGTCAGATTACCATTTGCCATGTCTGTAGCGTATTCTTTACTGTTTGTGTACGGAGAAGGCTAAGCTTCTTTTCTAGAGCGGCACATGGTTGGAGATGTTTTCAATGCACCCTCTATGAATAAGCATGACACGCGTTGAGTCTTCTCTTCCTTTTGATTGATGCTTTCGTCCAAAGCCGCCAAAATTATCGGTCCGATAACAGGGGTATAAAGCCAGTGAATTGTATTGGGTTAAAGGTCCGTTAACAGGAGTATCGAGCCATTATAAATTTCCCAAAACATTCAGCAACACTTTCCCTTTAAAACTTGTTGCCTAGTTTCAGCCCTAAATATTTGACGCTTTTAATGAACTCGAGTGCAGGGTTCGATTCAGCTTGGGGGCGTGACAAAATGTAGCTTAACTTTCCTGGTGAAGAAGTCACTTAAATAGTGAGGAGCTTAGAACTTTCATTCACCACATTAGCTCCTGAACACGTGGTCGCCGCAGTATAATCGCACTTGTTATCGTGCGACTCACTTTTTTCAATCCCCAGTATCTTTTTGGCTTTTTCGAGTCAACAACTTAACCAAAATGCGATGTTGACCCCCACCGATGTTCTTCCAGCTCAACCGGACATTGTTTTAAATACCCAACAACCTATAGCCTATACCTACTTACACTCCATTGGCCTACACATTTATAGCCCTTCGGAGGTACTTAACTTATACACATTTGAAATATTAACGCCACCATAACAGTTCTAAATACGTAAATTCCAATTGAAGTGTTACGGGAAAATAATTCCCTCGGCATAGTTATGTAAATACGAGTTCTACTCAAGCCCATCAAGAGCTGCGTTATGCCATTTCGACGAGTATGGAAGTATTTTTCAAATGGCTCAAAACTATTTCGCTGCGAGAATTCAAATATACAACAAAATTTTCGGCAAAGCAAATAATTGGCAGTTATCCTGCTGAAAGTGCATTATTTTTGCTCCTTTATGGTTGGGTCGATGTGGTGCAGAGATGGCTATGGCTATGAGTGATGGGCGGGAGAGGGGTGCCTAACCAGATCTGTATATGCGGTTTCTCGTGCAGAAACATAAAATGGAACTTTTCTTTTTATAATAATTCCTCGCCGAATGAATGTCAGACTATACCCAGAGGACTCAGTGCCCCTGAACAATGGCATCGGGGCGGACTAACTGACACTATTTTGCGATATTGTTTAAATTTTGCTTAAGCAGCAATCCTGTGGCACGTGAAAATATTCAGTTGCAGTCTTCTGGGGTTGACCGCAGTCGTTTCAGTTTTTATCGCGCTATTTGTGTGCCGGTTCCGGCTTGGGCTCTGGCTCCAGCTCCATAATGCGCAGTGATTTCATCTGCGGAAACCTATTTTAACGGTAAAGTGCAAATATTTGCAAATTTTTGTGGATTCTTTAGCCATAGGTATTTTTCTGCGCAAAAGTGTGGTGATAAAATGTTAAAGTATTTTGTGGATAGTTGCAGTGATTATTTATTTGTTTCTTAGCTACATACAAACGAAACGAAAGGGTTTGGAATTCAAAAACTTATATCGAAGGGATTTTTTTATATTTAAAGGGCTCTAGGGATTAACAAAAAAAAAATATCAGTAAAGTCATATTAGGTTTCAATGCGGTAGAAACAAAAGCCCTGCAGAGGTTTTTTTTTATTGAAAGATCATTTCTGAAACCTTCATGTCACCTTTGAGAGAATACTATGAAAGCCGTCTTCTTCGCTGGTTGTGATGTTTCTGAAAAATAGAAGCAGGTTTAGAAGCTGAAAGGAAAAGGTTATCTTTTTAACTTTCTATGCGTAGTAAGAGAAAGATAGCTACCTAGTATTGTTTTCGTACAAAATTTTGAACTAGAGATTTTGATCAATTCTGATATTACGATGATAGAGGAACTCAAAAAAGTGGGTCTCGCAATTCTCTCCATCCGTATGTCTGTCTGTCCCATAGCTGGAAAATCTAAACGCTTGGACGGATTTGTTTCAAACTTCATTTTAGAGTTTGTGGGCTTCCCGCTAGGAGGCGTTTTTTTATGCTAGCCCTAATATATATAATAACGGTATATAATAATAACGGTACTTCCCATATAAAAATTTTACGAAATATTAAACAATTTAGATTTTTTCGAAAACGGCTCTAAAGATTTGAACCAAAATTGACAGTTGAGTTAATGTAGGCATTCTTAACATGACTGCATATCCAGTTTTTTTGCTAAAAAGTCCAGCAACGGCACTTTTGAAAATTGGCTTTTTCTCGAAAACGGTTCAAACGATTTCAACAAAAATTTATGATACTATCGTCGTTATTAACTTGATAGCAAACTCAGTTTTTCTCTAAAATGACAGTGTGCTTTGACATCCACCCAAATGCCTAATAATAGTACTTAAAATAAAAACTGGTCATATATCAAAAACGCCATTTTCGATTTGGATGAAAATGTAACTGTTGGGTAATATTTATATCCTGAAGAATACGTCGTACTTAGTTTTCAGCTAAAGTGCTTTTCGAATCCAAAATTGCAACATTTGTCAGCATAATTTTACAAAAAACCGCTCCAACGATTTTGATCAAAATACATATTTAAGACAACATAAGCATTCTAAACATGATCACATGATTATTTTTTCTCAGAAAATTCGAATATAGTCGTTATTTATGAATATTTCTCAAAAATGACTGCCCAAATCCCGATGTATTCACACCCGGCATATTTTTGCAAAGTCCAAAACTCCAGTGGCAATAGAATTGGAAATTCATCGCCTACTTGCCTCCTTCAAGTGTCAGTTGAAATTTACTTACTTATAAAGTGTTGTAGTTAATACATATTTTTATGTACTAGTATGTTTTATGTTTTTAATTAACAAGGGTTCAGTTACTTACTAAACCTGAATACATCTTGAGTGGCTATGATTTTAAGCGTAAAATTTGCTGAATTGAATCCGACATTTTGCGAGATTTACAATAAACGAGAAAGTTTCGTGCAACCCAGTCGCGCACAGTTTTTTGTGATTACCCGTAGATTTGATATTTAATAACCTACCTGCATCCCTGTCTTCCAGTGCGGTTCGAAGAATTTTCCCGATTCAAGGCTTCGATGATTTCCGGCAAACGCTTTAACGTATGGTACTAAGTTTTTCTACCACTACGCTTTGACATTGTTTGACGTATTTCCGGCTACAACGCTTAAACGTTATATCTCCGACTATACTCTATGCTTTGACATGGTTCCAAGACTTTCCGGGCTACCACGCAATAAAAACGTCCAGAAGACGTCCGACTTTTGAGGCTTTTCGTTCCACTATTCGACATATGGCCGTCTTTTACGTTTTGGTCCGACAGTTTTCGGGCTTTGACGTGGTCCGACGTACTTCACCTGGAAACTGTCCAATGAATTTCCGGCTAATACGCTTTAGAGTATAGTTACAAGTTTTTCCTTCAACTAAACTTAGACGTTACTTACTTACTTAGATGGTACTACAGTCCGGGGTGGTCGTGGGCCTCAACCAACACGCCTCTCCAGTTAGCCCGATCTTTGGCTAACCGCCGCCAGTTGCGCACTCCAAGTTGGTTGAGGTCCCCTTCCACTTGTACGCGCCACTTAAGGCGAGGTCCTCTTCGGGCCGGAGCGTTGGTGTCCATTCGCTCTACGTGCCCTAGCCAACTTAGTCGAGTGATACGTACTTTTCTGATCAGGTCGATGTCGCTGTACAGCTCGTAGAGTTCGCTGTTAAATTTCCTCCTCTAATGCCCGTCAACGCAAACGGGACTGAAAATCACTCGAAGAATTTCGCGTTCGTAACGACCAAGAAGATCTTCATCCGTCTTAGCTAACGTTTAGGCTACTGCGCCATAGAGTAGGACTGGTTTGATGAGGGTCTTATATAAAGTCTCCTTAGTGTTTCTTGACGAAGCCTTACGAGTCAGTTGCGTTCTTAGGCCAAAGAAACAGCGGTTGGCAAGTGTAACTCTCCGTTTGATTTTAAGCTTTAGACTGACAGACTTTGCCTGCTTTTTCTGCTAATACGCGGGGATCGACCTTTCTCTGAGGTATTATATATGTAAACATAGCTTTAACAAAAGCTACCCCAAGCAGTTACCAGAAAGTCTTTTTATTAGTTTAACTCAATGGTTCTTTAACTGTGCGTCGCGACTCCCTGGAGCCTGGAGATTGGGAATCCCTAACAGATAACGTCGAATTAGAGCTGTACAACCTTTAAGGAAAATGCCATTGCTAGCTACTCGTATATATTTTTGCATAAAACCTAACTTAGATTTCCAACGGTAAGACGAGCCTTTTAAAAGGGGTCTTGTCTTTGGGCGGACTAAGAAAATATTTATAGACAGTACATAGCCCGCTCTACAACCAGTTTCTTCATAATATTTCTTGGCTACTCTAGTGGATTAAACATTATTTTGCTTACTATGTCGTTCAAATTAAATTGGACGGCCTTCTAAATGCCTTATAACAAAATCAATAGACGATACACAGCCCACCAATATTGTTTGTGGACACTGCTAAGGAATATTCAACTCTGTTCTTGTCTATTCTGAACCTATCTCGGGTTATCCAAGTGATGCGAGGTGTTTAGATAAAGAAAACGGCTTGCTCCATCTTTATGACCCACTAATTCCTACAAACTTCAAAAACGCAACCTTGTTAAAAAAAAATAAAAAATAAACGGATCACAGCGTTCCTATATAGCTACTGCAAAACTTTCGCCCCACCCCACACCACATGGAGGTATTTGGTATTCTTTATTCATGTCATGGAATGCCCCGGACTTCCGTTCTTTTTATTTCACATTTACAAGTTTCAATTATTGACAGGCACATCCTTCCGCCTGGAGTATGCTAACCTCCTGCCACCTATCATCGCTACCTATTATACGAAAGGGGTTTCAAGAAGTTTTTCATCGAGTATGCGAAATATTGCCGGCACTTAAAAACTTTATTCCTATATCTGCTTAATTAAGTTCGTACACGCATTTCTTGTCCTGGAATTTGTATATACATGGGGCCCTGCTCGGTTCGTTGCGATTAAAATACACGGTTATCCTTTTCTTTGGCAGAAACAAAACTTCGCCAAGAAACAAGTCTCAAGTGCTATAGAGATCCAGTCACAAGTCGGGCCACTTGAAATTATCACATCATCATACACAACAGAGTACAATTGAGAGCAATACAGTAGCACCTTAATTATGGAACATATCCTTCATAAATATGAAATGGTTGCCATTACTCGGGATTAGGCAATTATTGTTGCTGCCATTGCTACCATAAGTTCCGCTGAAGATGCTCATACGAAGAGATCTTGGATACGTATGTCACGTTCAAATGTATATATGCGGTCTCCTGGGGATTATGGTGATGAGAAAGGATTATGCTATTCACTGGTGGGATGGGATGTTTGTAATGAAATCCTTTCAAAGGCGTAAGGTGAGATTGGTATGCGTGTAGGCAGATACCTACTATACATGCATGTTAATTTCGTATTTCAAACGAGACTCTGAGTCGTAGCTTATAAGATGTTGTATATCCGAAAAAGGGTTCTGCAATCATCCATGGTACATTATCCATGAAGTTGAGAAAGCGATGCTGAGAATTTTTAATTAGTTATCATAAGGATGTGTTTTTGCTTTCTTTTTCTGTCATTTTGGAGTGAGTAGTTTAAAATGTTAAAATGTAAGCACGATTAAAAAAAAATGTTTGGAAGAGGACGAGATATTCTGTAATGCATCCTTCGTTGAAAATTGTGGTTGGTTTGAAGCAGTGAAATATTGTATTGTACCTACACGACTTCGAATTCGTCACAATCTTCGAAGATGTCACAATCTGCACATACAAAAGACATAGGTACCTGTACCGGTAAAAATTTGGAAAACAATGGCCACCGTAATTTTTGAAATTTAAATAGCTATAGTAGTTTAAACTTTGCACATATTGTTTTAATAATAATTAAAATTTTTTGACAAAAAATTAGCTTGGTCGAATAAAAACTACCCATCCTCCCATACAAATATATAATTTTTTAATACTAAAATATTTTTTTATTTTTACAATAATATAGTACCGGGTATTTGATATTTTGGTTGTTTGCGTTGTCGATATGAAGCTTCACATCGACATCATTTAAAAAACTGTAGACCTGGACACACTTGTTCGGGAAAATTCTGGATAGGCAAAGCTGTTTTTGGAATGGCGTCCAATGTGAGACGTTTTTCACATACATGGCCTGAACCAAAAATGTATTAAAACGTACTATTACCAACCATTTGCATAAATAATTACTTTTTAAGTATGGTGGCTATGAGGTTTGCAGTTTTTTTTTCGAATGGCGCCCAATGTGAGGCATCTTTCACATTAATCGCCCAAAGCTACCAATTCAACTGCATTCCTTGCTAGTTTTCTACCAAATTTCGAAATTCCAGTAGCATTTTTGACACAAATGGCCAGGACCATTCCACACCGAAGATATTAAGGGGTTAGTCTAGTTTTTCATGCATTAGCCTTGATTTCAATTCCATCAGTTGTTGACAATAGAGACGTGATCTCCAAGGCGGTTGATAGCTCACACTTAGCAGCTACATACTTAGCTCTGCCTTCGCTTACTTTAAGACCAAATATCGCCGCGAATGCCAATGATATCGATCCGGCATGTTTGTAATAGTTTGGGAAAACTACACCCAATTTGACTATTGTGGACATGCTTTCCAGGGTCGCACGACACCACTGGTTTAGTTTTCCCGGTATCCAGACATTGCCATATAGAGCTCCTGATGATGCATGCTATCATATGCGGCCTTGAATTGAAAATGTGTTAAGTCTTTAAGTCCGTTGATCTTTTGCAAGATTTGCCTTAGTATGAAAATTTGGTCTATGGGGCTATCTGCTAGTCCGGTCCGAACGCCACATTGACATGTACGGATTAGTGCGATGTAAACGGTTTGAGACGTCCACTAAGTACATAGTTTATGGTTTGGTGCCGTGAGCCTTACAAAGTAATTATTATTAAAGCCGGCAACCTTGTTGCTTAAAATTTTCTTCTATTATCTAAGAAAGTAAGCTGGTTTTTCCCTAAGTGGGCATTATGGTGTGTTCCTTTCTTGCCTTTTTTTTCACTTAGCAGATCCTGGAAATGCTGCTTTAAGACGCCTTGATTACTATATTGCCCGCGACTTTTCTATAGGTACGCATGATTGATAGAGATGTTTCTCTTCCCTTGTTGCTCATTATTTGGACTTCCAGGGTGACTTTGCTGTCATCAGTTTCTATAATAATCTTACAGTGGCTCAGTGGTTATTGAGTGTCTGTACTTAACTACTAACCCGATGAAATATGCTTATTTTCGACTTACTATTGAAGTCCCAGAGCACTATACTTTGAAATTCTACTTCGGAGAGAGTTCTTCCAGGAGATTAAAAGACTTCTCATTGATGTGGTTTTCAGCCTATTCTCAACAAGGTGTACCTACCTGTTTGAAGCTTTGTTTGAGACAATCACTTGTCGGTACATAACTCTTGTTATTTGCCGATTTGCCATCACGGTTCCAAATTCAATGTAGGTATGCAATGTTCTACAGTAGCTGCCGTAAATATTACATTTTTCATTTTCATCGACGCCACCGACGCATTAAGACTTGTCTTATACCGCGTGAGGTCTTACTTTTTTGGGTATTTAATTTCGAAGCACTCAGGTCTTAGCCTTAGCCCGTAGACATTTTGGATTCTGTTGTGAAGATTTATTTTCCAAGGTTCTTTGTGTCCGTCTCAAAATTATACTTTTTTAGATTTGAGATTATCTATGCCACAAAGCGCAACTTTTAGGGTAGGTCCTTGCTCGACTATTCAGGTGTCAGTGCAGTAACCCATACTTCAAGGAAATGAGTACAGCAACGGCCGGCGTCCTTATGCAACTATCTCTTTCCAGCTTGCCCTGAAAAACCTATGACCTATCTCCTGAATGTTCTATTGCCCAATCGACACATATAGAGCTGAGATTATGACCCAACCAAATGTCACTTGAATAATTCCAAATTCAAACGAATCGAACATTCACTATCCACACCTACCTGCACTCTAAATACCGCCCCTAATACAGTTATTTGCAAAAAATAATTCCATACAAATACATATTTCTAAATGTGCAACTCCACCCCAAAAATAATTGTGAATATTAATTATATCAACCATAGATACACCTTGTCCAAAAATTAATTTTATTTATTAGTTTGCGAATAGTTTCGTTTGTCATTTTGTGACTTTAGTGTGCATATCAATTATGCGAATTTAAATTCTTTACAAAACACTATATAGTTTTGAATTCTAAAAAAAAAAAAAATAATAATAATAATAATTCTCCACACCTACATATATATAGTTGTGCACACGTTAGTGCATCCTGGATTGATCCTGAATCATAGAGATGCATGTTGCAACTCATGCTGCGGGTGCATTTTAGTATATCCGCACACCGCACAACCCATGGCCGGCCGCCTGCTTGGTCAAAAATGCCAACGCATAGCTGAGCCACTTCCTCGGAGTGCATTGGTCGGTCACCCCTATATGTCCGATCGTACTAGGCACCACCACATTCAATATGTTTGCCCAGTTTTAGGATATTGATTTGAATCAATTAATTCATGCGGTAACCATGGTATTACTCCCTCGAATCTAATTAATTTTAATACGCATACATATGTGTGTACAAACACATTCGCTGAGGCGTACATTTAATTCCCTTTTTTGGAACAAAATGGCTGATTCTGCGAAATGCATCCAACACCAACCCGCATTGTATGGGAGTGCTGGGCGGTCGGGTATATAAATAGACATACCTCCGACCAATACTCTAAATTTCGTCGAATATAATAATATTTGCCTATTTTGGCTAATCATTGGAAAATTTTAGAAATAACCTTCACAAGTGACCGCATGAATGTGCTACCCCAATGTATAGGTACTGGTATTTTCGGCCATCACCAGGCCCCACTTGGTAGCCCAGCCGTGGAGGGCAATAAATCCGCGGTAATAGGATTTTTACCATCCACTCATACTCGGCGTTAAGCTGCTCTAAACCAATGCATGTTTTCAAATGATATTCGCAGAGCAGGCGCCAAATCAGATTCGGATTTGTGGCACAGTACAGTGTGTTGGAAATTTATTTATGCAGCGATTTTTGAAATAATACAGCTCAAATCAGGGATGGCGCTTTGGATGGTCTTTGGCCATTTTTCACTTTCCACGATGTTTCCACTTTATGAGGTTTGTATTCAGTGAATCTATGGGCCGGAGAGTGAGTGTCAAAGTCAATTTGCTTCACTTATAGCATGATGCTGTAGCAGGCAAGAAGAAAAAGAAGAAGAACGAGTAAAAGTTTCACTGAAAGAGAGTACGATCATGACCAGAGTCAGTCGGATACGCAGAGTGGTACATGAAGGTAGTCAGAAGAAAGAGTCGATATCCAGTCGTTGTTGAATGCGAACACGTAACAGTAGTCTAACAGTGTTAAAAATAAAGTATAATCGGCTAATGGAATATTTGTGTTTTATTTTGGAAGTTAAACGGAAAAAGAAAAGAGACATCTTGTTACAATGCCTATAGTTGTTTGGCACCTGATAAGAACGCATACGTTTCAAAAAAAAAACAAAAAAGAGACAGTTCTAGATGAAGACAGATGCGTAGATTTCTGACAAGATCGATGTTGCTGTACAGCTCATATAGAATTGGTTGTTTAAATCCGTCAATCAAGACAAGACCAAAAAGGCTCAATTATGAAGTCCTTTAAGGTAGTCACTACCAGAACTCTGTTGTCTTACTTACTTACTTATACTTAGGCGGCACTACAGTTCGGGGTGAACGGAGGCCTCAGCTAAAAAGCCTCTCAAGTTAGCCCGGTCCTTAGCTAACTGCATCCAGTTGCACCTAGTCGGTTGAGGTCGCCTTTGACTTCCATGCCTTAAGTAGCGCGTGGTCTTCCTCTACTGCATTTTCCCTCCGGGTTAAATTCGAAAACTCTACGGGCCGAAGCATTTGTTCCCATCCGCTCTACATGTCCTAGCTCCTAGCCATCTTAAATGGCTTACTCGCAGTTTTTTGACCGTATGGTTCGTCGTTGTCAACGCAAACGCGACTGGAAATTTTAAATTTTACTCTGTTGTCCTAGGACTACAAAATTAAATGTTAATAATTAGCGGTGGTATGACCCCGAGGTGTTACTAAGTCTCCCTTACTTGAAATATCATCTGTCCCCTAATAAAATTTTTTAGGTTTGCTTAATCGTGTTATTTCCATAAGTTACCTTATTAAGGATATCTATACCTACTCTCACGTTTGATTCCATCAAAGTATTGTTGGGCTACATTTTGACGAAGGTTTGCCAAAGAGGTAATCTGGAATTATTAGGTGTAGACAAAGAAATTCCTTAGACTAGATTATGATCTTCGTTAGATTCACAGCTTCTGGAAAACGAGCCTTACCTAAGCTATTAAGACTTATTTAACGAATTTTTCAAGACTGAAGTTGGGGTGCTGAAAGCTAATGCAGACAATTTTATATTCGTTTAAAAATATATATATACTCGTAGCTCTGAGAGGGAAAATAGGAGCTTCGAATATTGTATCTCGTAAAACTTCAACAGATCGGGAAATTCATGAGACTGAAAATAATTTGTAATCCTATAGCTTCTATAAGCAGCTCAAGGTTTTCAAGGCTCCCAAGCTCTTTCCATAGATGGCCGATCTGCCACCCAAATCCATTTTTATCTATTAAGTAGTTCGACCTATCTATCCAAGATCCATAAAGTTTATATATAGAGAGGCTGCCTGAGTGGGATTTTTTTCGCTGTGATTTCATTTTGGCTGCATATACCGGAAAAAACCGATATTGAAGTTAAAGCAAACAGATGGCGCATAACAGGTCCAAAGTGAACACTTCTTCTCTGAGGATAGTTCGCAAGAGGTGTGCTTTTTTGGGGCTGAATCGGGATAACCTCTCATCCAGTAGTCGGCAAGCAAAAAATATTACTGCACCCCTGATCCTACGTAAATATTAGGTATAGAAAATGACAAATGACGTAGAATGAGCAGCAGGTCACTGGCCATTGCATCGCCATGCAGGCATTACCTTTAGCACCGACTGACGCAATTGCATATAAAACCCACAAGAGGTTGTAACACTGGGCTTACTTGCTCTGTGAATGCCGGGCATTTGTTTAGAGCCAGTAACATTAGGTATACACTTGGCAGCGACGCGGCGCAGCGCCGCGCGCCTTCTTCAACGATCTCAACAATAGACACTTACCAATAGCCTGGGCCACGGAAGTATGTTAAAACAGAGCACAAAGCGTGAATTGTTGCCCATTTGATCTAACCGGTCGCATCTACCTACGACAAAATTTCGTCATATAGAAACTTTAACTTAGTTGGATATCCTTTATGTTTGTAGGTAGGTAGTGTAGGTAAACATTAAGTTAGTGGCGAAGAATTACCACAGAAACTCGCTGCCGCTTAGATTTGGCAAGACAATGGGTTCAAACTCCTGAAACGATTGCGAAAAGCAAGTAAATGCATAGGTACTTACCCTTTCAGTCGAGGGAATCCTTAAATAACAGCCTCTAGAATTCCAAACGATGGAAAACAAACGAACCTCCATCTCAAGGACTAGTGGCTTCGTGGATACCAGGGGTCTGTTCCTTTATGCAATGGGATCATTTCAACATATTTTATCAAAAATTTCTAATGTATACGATACTTAATGTTGTGGGGAACAGGTCCCAGAGCTTGATAAATTATTGTAACGTTCCCGGGACGAAGATGAAGGAAAGAGTCTGCAGGTCGGGAGCCTGTAACTTTCATTGAGGTGCAACGAAACGTCCCCGTTCTTCACACTTTTATGTGACATAAGAGATTTTCATTCATCACTTATAAGTCCTACTGACTAAGTGGACGAAATTGCATGGGTACCCGAATGAAATTGCCATTCGGGGAGACTTGCCTACTGGTTGATCGTACCAATCTAGTGTACCAGATAAGGCTCTCCCATATATAAATTGACTTCGGTCAGTATTCTAAATTTTTGGTGGCTAAGTTTCCTTTGGGGAGCTGTCCTTAAATCAGCAGTGCCAGCACTTTTGGCCTTCCTGCTTTATAACGGAGCCACGCTTGTCGCTGGGCCGCTTCCTGTAATACGGAGCCACGCTTGTCACTGGGCCGCATACTGTTCACTCAACGTTGGCCTCAACTTAAGAATTTAATCATTGTTGAGTTAATCATAAGACATTAGTTGATAAGTTGATTACTGAAATAAAGAGTACCTCTTAACCAAAGTTTGGTGTTTCTTTGGGCAAATCCTGGTCCCTGGATCCGGCGAGCAAAACCTCGGCCTCAGAAAAAGCACATCACAGAGGCATCTGATAGCTTCAGGAACGTGTACCTGCCTGTAAGCTTGCCTGCCGTCGCATTTCATTCGCTTTTAGTAAACCAAAAATTTGTATTGCACGAACTACATTTCTTATTGCAAAAGGAATGACAGCTGTCAATTTTTCTACAGCCTTTTTTGAGCTGGCATGTCATCTAACAAGATAGGTAGGTAAAAGATTGGAATATTGTTCTTTTTAAACTTGCTATAGGTACTTAACATAAATTTGCACTTAGTAAATTAATGTCCTTTTTTTTAAGAATCCGGAAGAACTGTAATTCGGTAACAAAAATGTGTGATCTACACGATGTGCTCTCTACTCTTAAAGTCGCGCCTCCATTAATTTATGTGACTACATATCTAAAAATGTTCTTTAAATTCTTGAACATTCGGAAGTTCAAGTCGTAGTTGTTGCAACCCTAAAGCTACTATTTTAGTACAAGTTTTGAACCTACGACTTTCTTTTAAGGTTTCTAGAAAATTGAATTGTTATTCATATTTATAAAAATCCTCTTTTCCATTTCTATATGAACAACTTTTTTAACACACTGTATAGCTAGGTACAATTTTTGTGCTGGCTCGCCCAACCCAAACCGGATCAGAAAAGAAACTCCACAAAGTATCGCTACCACAGCTATAACTAGGCACGTATAATTGAATTATTTTGTTTTATGAAATGATTTTTAATTCGGGCGCTTTTCGGCTGAGGTTTAGCGTTGCAAATCATTTAATTAAAATTTTAAACAGCAAATGCATTCGTGCGCTTTGTACATGCACCCGCGGGACTTGCGGATTGATTAGCGGCATTAATATCATGAATTAGTGCATTTGAACGCCATCTGTTGGGATTATCATCGGTTGTAGGTCAAAGCTAAAAAAAAAACGATTACAAAAATATATACCCTCAAATGAGAGCGAAAAAACGTTTAAGCAATAAGCATCCCCGAAGAGAGAATTTTCTGAAGAAAATTCCAAAAGAAAAATCTCTTAAGGAAAGTAGAAGCGAGGATTTCCTACCTACACCACCCCCATTACTGAGTCGTCGTAAATATAGGGGTGCGTTCTTCTTTTTTGCCATGGTGAATCTTCAACCCCTTTGGCTGTTGAGTTAGGTGTTTGCAAGAAAAAGGGAAACTTTTGGACGTCTTCGAAGGGTTTTTCTTTTTCTTGGTGGATAACTTTTTGCGTGACTTCCGTTTCGTGGGGAAAAAGAAAGAAAGCATAATTTTGTGTCTTGGATATTTCTTGGAAAATAAAAACCAACTACCCTGGTGATGGTTTCTTGTATTTTCCGCTGCTAGGCGTTGGTGTTGCTTTATTGAACTTGATTTTAAATTCAAATTTTGTTAAAAATGTATTGCACTGAATTTTATTCATTTCATTGTCCTTCATTTTGATTAATGAACGACAATGTGACAACTCCACATATTGGTTGGAATACTCACCCCCAGAAATGTCGGCGGTGTAGACATGAGCAGTAGACGACCAATTATACTTTGCGGTTAACCGCAAAATACATATTTCAGATAAGATTTTGGATTGTGCGTCACATGAAGGGGATATTTCATCCCCTATTTGGTCGATTTATATCTTGAGGCGATTTTTTTTTGCTTCTTCGTCTGCGTCACATTAAGGGTAACCGCAATAAGCTCCGCCTTGTAAAAGGTAAAATTTTGTGGTTACAAATAAAGTAAAAATGGTTTACATGGGCTGAGAAAGTCGATAGCGATGTGGGTATTTATATTTTTAGGGCCATTAAATGGGTTATTTAAATGCAAACAGATTTTGTTAACTCTTTTTTTTTTTTTGGAGATGTCAGCAATTGTACAAATACCGTTTTAGGTAGCCTTTTTAGCAATGATTATATTGAGAATGTACGTACGTAGGTATTTGTGATGTCGAATGAAAAGGGATAGTTAGAAATCTTTGAAATGCAGCCATTCGAATTTGTTGTATAAAGCTATTGCTTCCTTCCATTCACCTAAAAATGAGCCATTCGTGGGCTTGTTTGCGTATACCTTTGACTTCAAAAAAACCCAAAGAAAAAAGTCCAATGGCGTTAAATAACAAGATCTGGATGGCCAATTCTGATCACAAAAACGGCCGATTACACGATTAGGAAATGACTCATGCAGTAATTGAATTGTGTATCTGGCTGTATGGCATGTGGCATGCACCGTCTTGTTGAAACCACATGTTGGTTACGTCCATATCTTGTAATTTAGGCACTAAAAACTGGGTTATCATATGTCACGATAGCGAACACCATTAATTGTTACTGTTAATATCTCCCTATGCTAGGCTTACTAAACATCAAGGGCATTTTTCATAACACCGGAAATGACTCAAACAGCTATCGGCAGTAGAGGTAATGAAGAATTGACCAATCAATGTATTGAAGCCCTGATGCTGGAAATTAGTACTTCCCCCGAGGGAAGACTCTCGGTGTTTGTAACGGCAGTCAAACCCTGTCCTGGTCTTATTGTCACTGACGCACGGCCTTCTAGTATCGGCGTCGGCGGTTTAATTGTTCATACCACTCATGGTGAGTCTTGGAGAGTTTTCACACTCCGGACTTGGAGTATGGAGTTGCGCTGGTCGATTTGGCACACTCTCTCTCCCCTGACCACACCTCGTAAAATTAAAATCATTCCTCTTGACTCCTTCAGACGGACCCTCGCTTGTCGTAGCTTGTAGGGCTGCTTTCTCTCTCCTGAATGTAGAATAAGCTAACCTAGACTTAAGTCATAGTTATAAGTTTATGAATTAATATTGGACCTTTGCTCTAATCCAAAGTTAGTGCTTGTTTGAGAAGATCTCGGATCAAGCGGGTTATTCCTCAACCAAAGACAAAAAAAACGTCACATCTACCTACTTATATTTACTTATAGAAGAGTTGCCCTGAGACTGGGCCTAAACCAATACGCATCTCCAGTTAGCTCGGTCTTTGGCTAACAGAAAAGCCTCCAGTTTCGCAAGCAATCCAAGTTTGTTATGGTCAATTTATCCTTCTTGTCCGCGCCACCTAAGGCAATTTGTTCCCTACAGCGTTGTCCGTTCGTGTTGGTGTCGAAGATTCTTTGGGACAGTGCGCTTCGTTCTACATGCCCAATCAATCTTATTTAAGAGATTGTTATTCACTTTTCAGACCAGGTCGATGTCGCTATACAGCTCGTAGAATCGGCTATTGAATCTGCCTGGTTTATGCGTTTCGCACAATTTTCTCAATTATGATGTTAAAGAAGTTACTATAGACTTCGCATCACCCTGTCCAAATCAATTTTGACATCAAAGGTCTCGATGACATTGTTTCCGACTGTAATAGAGCAGCAAGTATTCTCTATCGTCCTTCTAAATAAACTGAAGAATTGGGCAGGGAAGCCATTACATCCTATTCCCATTAAGGTTTGAATAAATTCGGTCTTTCAGCAGCAGCCGAAGTCGATAATTTATCAGAAGAAAAACGAAACCTTTTGAAAGCTTATAGTAAGAGACCAACAAGCGGAGCTCTCAAATTGTGAACTTTAGTGGACTCCAAAAATGAGTTTCGCACTAAAAACTCTCATTTTTAAATTTATCTTGGACGACTTTAAGAATTTGATGCCATAATAGACGATAGACATTTGTGTGCCCGACTTAAGGGTGTTGTTTTACAAAGGCAGATACGAATCTAAATCAGGTTTTTCTATACGATAATGCCTCATAAAACCGCCTCTATCAAAACCTTATCTAATCATCTAGAGTACGTACCTACTACTATTTTCTTTAAACCCCGCAATTGGTCATTCAATCAGTTACCCACTGGCCGTTCAGTCGATAAAACAAAACTATGAAGTGCCTAATAGGACTTGTCGCGTTCATTATCGTTGTCGCGAGTGCAAGTGCACTGCCAAAGCCACCCCAAAGATGTCTTGAAAACGAAGACTGCTACGAGCAGCGATTACATCCAGACCTCCCAAAGGATTCACAAGAGAAAACGCGTGCAGTAACCGGCGAGGACCAGACCAGTTTTTGGATAGAATCCGGAAAGAAATTTGTCTCCCAACAACAAGCCTTTAAGCTGAATAAAAATATTGCCAAAAATGTGATCCTTTTCCTTGGTGATGGCATGGGTGTAACCACTATAGCCGCAGCGCGAGTCCATGCTGGAGGAGAGGAGAAGCAGTTGGCTTTTGAGAAATTTCCCCATACCGGACTATCGATGACCTATTCGGTGGACAGAACTGTACCGGACTCTGCCAACACTGCAACTGCGTACTTGTGCGGTGTTAAGGCCAACTACGGCACACTCGGTGTAAACGCCTATGTCGGCAGAACCGACTGCGTAGCTGGAAAGAACGAAAGTAGTTTTGTGTACTCCGCAGCGAAATGGGCCATGGATGCAGGTAAGGCTGCCGGTTTTGTAACCACCACGAGGGTGACACACGCTTCGCCAGGAGGAGTGTATTCGCACACCGCCGACCGTGACTGGGAAAATGATGCGAAAATTAATGCGGACTGTCCTGCGAATTCGGGCAATGTAGATATTGCCTATCAGCTGATACACGGCGAGGTTGGCAGTAAGTTGAAAGTGATGATGGGCGGTGGCAGGAGAAACTTTGTGGACTCGTCCATAGTCGCAACTGGCCACCGAACTGATGGCAAGAACCTGATCGACGAATACACCAGACAGAGTCCGCGTAATGCTTATGTAAAGAACAGGGACGAGTTGATGAATTTGGATCTGAAGTCAACAGACAGGCTGTTGGGTCTCTTCCACGACGACCACTTGCTGTACAACCTTGAAACTACCCCCGAAAGCAACCAACCCACATTGGCAGAGATGACACGCAAAGCTATTGAATTTGTTCAAGACGAAGAGCGTGGATACTTCCTCTTCATCGAGGGTGGCAAGATCGATTTGGGACATCACGACAATATGGCGCAGATGGCTTTGGACGAGGCTACAGAGTTTTCGAAAGCCATCGAGCTCGCCAGAAGCATGACCAGCGAGGAGGAGACCCTCATCGTTGTCACAGCTGATCACTCGCATGCGTTCTCCTTTTCTGGTTATCCAGTAAGTTCAATATTTAACTTTCGATATATTACTTTCTAAAATCGTCCCTTTACAGGCTCGTGGCAGTCCAGTTACTGGAGTTGGTCAACCTCTAGCCGATGATGGTCTACCCACACTTTCGATGAGCTACGCCAACGGACCGGGCTTCTATAATTACTACGACACCGAAAAGAAGGTCCGCATCGATCCAACTACCGTTGACAAGTTGGACCCTCATTCCATGTTCCCCGCTACTGTATACAAAGATTCGGAGACTCACGGGGGAGATGATGTGCCCGTATACGCGTCCGGGCCATGGTCCCACCTGTTCACTGGAGTCTATGAGCAGAACGCCATTCCGCATATGTACGCGTATGCGGCGTGTATCGGTGACGGCTTGAAAGCGTGCTAGCTGCTGCTGACCTCAATTCTATAAATACAATTCGAATTGATGTTTTTGAACTTTGACTGGGGTGAAGGTGATTTCGATAAGAAATCAGTTAACTGTCGGGGAGTTGTAAATTCCTTGAAATTCACGGGTTTACAACTTCGTGTTAACCGATTATTTAAATTTGTGTTTACTTACAATACTTACCCAAATAAAGTTATTGCGCCCATAATAATCTTGCGATAACGGCGACAGCTTAGCACTGTTCAATTTGATAATTTAGTGTTTCCGATAGATCAGTTGACTGATATGACAAGAGATATTCGAAAACACTTTCAAGTGTCAGATTACTCGCTTATCTGGAACGTGTTTAGCAGATGCCTTCGGTGTGGTTACACATGACTCTGACTCAGTTCGGGTGTAGAGCATTTAGGCTCGAGAGTAAAGTACAAATCTATCAACAGGAAATAGAAGCGTATCATTTTTTTTTAATCCATAAATATGTCAGTTTATTAACTGGAAAATACTTAAATCAGTTCAAGGTGGGCGAGAGAGGCCTTCCATTGGTCAAGTGAAATTAAAAACTTATTCGCTTAGACGTAGTTAGCACATCAGAAATGACGCCGCACGGAGGCTAAACAACACCTTTCAATAGAGTGCTGTCTTTATTCTTCAAGTCGTCTCTAAAATGCCTGTTGCTACAGTTCTCAGTGAACAGTTGCTTCCACAATTCTCGTTGGTAGTTATGAACCGTCAGATAGCCCTTACAGACAGCGATGATCTATCAAACTGCAAGAGTTCAGAGGTCCAGATTTTGCCATATTCCGGCTAAAGCTTTCGTGATAAGGGTTAGACAAGTTTGTACTTAAAAAAAAACAAGATTATTAGGTTAGGTATATGGCTAGAGGGCAGCACCATATGTGCAACTTACGCACCCCGAAGCCATTGGGGTCCCGCTGTGATTAGGCTTCTATATATAGCTAAGGCTAGGACATGCCACTAACAAAACCATTTGAGTAGGGCTATCTTTGCTAAATCGTCGAAGCTATATCAAAGAACCGTGCTTTAATGCAAAAGCAGGGTCGTTCTTGTAGAGCTGGGCAGTGGCATAAGAAAGAGATGTTTATTATTAAAAGGAACTGACTTATGCATTTTAAATATATGTAGTTTGTAGTTAGTCCATATTTAAAAGCTGATTCCTTGTTAGAATATAGTTTGAGCAGCCTTCTTGGCTATGTAGATCTCAGTCTAAAAAACTATGCAGTATTTTGTCAGTCGCTATGATAGGTCTATCTCGGTTTTGCTACGAATTCTGACAATAACATCTCAGAAGAAATTAAACGAAGAATAAATGTTGCCATCCGCTGTTTCTTTGGGCTGAGAAGGCAATTGAATAGTATATCCCATCCCTATCCCAAACGACTAAGGAGATGCTCCATAAGACCTTGATTATCCAAGTCCCGCTTTATGGGGCTGAAGGTTGGACTCTATGTAAAGCGGGTGAAGATATTCTCGTTCGCTTCCGGAGAAAAATTCTTTGTAAAATGTTCCCGCATTTGCGTTGACGGACTTTGGAGAAGGAGATTCAACGACAAGCGTATTGATAAGAGTATTAAAATTTAACCCGGAGGGACATCGCAGTAGATGAAGACCGCAGTAGAAGGCGAATTCGAACGACTTAGAGTGCTGCGCAACTGGAGGAAGTTAGCTACAAGGACTGGAAAGGCTTGTTAGTTGCGGCCTTTAGGTTAGGTTAGGTTTGTGGGCTGGTGAGGAATTTCTCCGTGCCACATTCAGGTCAATATTGACCCATTGTGATGCCCGTAGGGGAAAGAGGTTGTCCCTTATCCATTTATAAACATGTGCTGCTACATACAAACTTGTCTATTGATGTGCTGGATAGCTCGTCTAGGTCGTTGAAGAAGTGACTGCCTAAGTGCCTAGGAATGTATGTACCTGGTGTGTTGCAGTCCTGGACAATAAGATAAGAAGTGGGATGTATCTTCAAGAGCTCCCTCATCACCGCAGCCTCTATAAAGTTCTTCTTCCGTTAAGTGCATTTTCTTCATGTGGTACCGCAGAGTATATTGTGCCCGGTTCTGATACCTACGAGGGTGGACAGGGATTTCCTATCCCTCCGTATTATATTCACGGTTTTGGTTTCGTTGAAGGCCGGCCATAACATTCATGTGGTATAAGTATTAAAGGTGGCCCATCTAGCGTTTGCCTCTCTTCTGGCTTTTCTACCTGCTTCAAGCTTGAGTGTGCAAAGTGGGATTTTCACAGTGGGATCAGCTTGTTCTGAAACAGTTGTAGAACCTTGTCTTGCTAATTCGTCTGCAAGTTGAACAGTCTTCCAGCTGTTAGCCTAGTCGTCCCTGGTGTACGTCTCCTAACGTCGTTGCGTGCGTTGAGTTTTCTCCCAATCGGACTAGGTTTAGGCTCAGTGCGCTTCTCCTGAGCGGTTGGGAGTGGTTTGGGTATGTTTACAGCTGAGGTGGATGACAAACGGTTTTCCCTCCTCGCTGCGCTCAGCTCCCCACCAGTGTCTTTCGCCTGTCGGTGGCGTATATATCTGGGGTTTTGGAGCAGCTTGCAACCGTCTGGGATTCAGGTGAGTTCGTGTCGGGTGCTGGCCGAAGTCTCTCAGCGAGGTGGCGAGAAAGCGACTTCCCGACCTCGTTGTAAGAGGTCGTTACCTTTTTTCCCCGTTTGTTACTATCTTCCCTCGTAGACCTTGCAAACTTGAGCGTGTTCCTCTCTTCCAACACTAACAACTGTCGTGAAGGTATGTAGTGGAATTCCCATTATCTGCAGGGCTGCTATATATAGCCTGGCATAGTAGGTTAGGTAGTGATGAATTCTACCCCAGAGAGTAGCAGAGGTTTGTTCTTTCAGATTGTTCGTTGCTACCGTACCACTGTCTACCTTAGTTAAACTCTCACTCAACTGCGGGACAGCCCCGATCGTCGTTGAGAAGAATGAATCTTCAGTCGTCTTCTACGTTGCCAGTGAGATTTTTGCAGACTCCATTTTAACTGATACGGCCACCGGCGGTCCTGACTGGCGAAGGCTTGTCGCGGACTTAGGTGGTCCCATCAGTGTACTCACGCTCAGGCTACCTGCGGGGTCAGACGATGTCGGGGTGCATTCCATTGGAGTTTCTTCCGATAAGGACTGATCCTGAAGGTAGGCCCGTGCATTGTGGAGCCCTTTCCTATCGTTTTCGAATAGTTCCTCCCACTTTTTCGTCCCCAGGGTAGAAGTGCATCTACCACTCTTTCCTCCTTTTGCCAATCAGTTTTTATAGAGCTAGAAGTTCCTGGTCGGTCCGCACACCTCGCTTTTTGAATAGAATAATTTAAAAAATTTGACATTTTGGCAGTGTTGTTCCTCTATATGTCGACTTTAATTGTCGACTTTTCAACGTAGACAATTGCGTCAACAATGTCGACAATGTCGAAAATGTCAACAATATATCGACAATGTCATCAATACCTTTCAGTTTTCAGATCCGTCAATCTGTCATTCATCTGTAAACTTCAATCGAGAAAGTACACTTTTAAGAATTAATTAAGAATTTCTTTTCTTAAAAATTTAAATCCTCATTCATTCATTTTCAATGGTCCGCATGTCCACTAAGTGGGTCGCGGGTGTAGAGGTGTAGACTTTAAATATGTCTGGTCGACCAAAGAACAAGGCTTTTGAGGAGCTAGGTTTTGTTTTGGTAAAAACAAACAACAAATACTCGGAACATTGCACAGTTTGCAGGAAAAATCTTCAAAATACTGCTGAAACCCGTCTTCGCAGACACAGATAAATAATAGTGTATTTTAATTTCCATTGATTTATCAAAAAAATTAATGACCAACACAAACTATTCTTTTAGATGACGCAATGGTTGTTAATACTCCCGTGAGTATATTTTCTGGTATAATACATTTTAGTTTGAATTAATTCTAAATTTGTACCTAAAGGAAGAATACCCATTCAGAAGTAATTATCAAAAGCTTCAAGAACGCTTTCGGTTGGGTGTTCATTGGAAATTCTTCTAAAATAATGAAGTTTTATATTAAGCTTATTAAAAATTAATATAAAGTTGTTCTGTTTTGTTTTTTTGAAATCATAATATAGATGGAGGTGAATATGTTTAGAGCTGAAACATTCTTTTTTGTTTAACATCATAAACTTACTTTGTTTTGTTTTTAAATAAATATATATACGACATTGAATTAAAAGTTTATATACAAAAATTGCTTCTGTTTTAATGATTTATTAGGAAACTTTACAGTAAAAATTAAGAAAAAACTTGTACTAAAATTATCTACAATGTCTACGTTGTTAACATGGACATGTCGACAATTGAGAATTGTTTACGTTGAGTTGTCTATACAGTCTACACGTAGACAAGCGTGTAGTCTACATTTTTTGTCTACATGACACAACACTGCATTTTGGGTACCACGAGTAAGGGGGAAGAAGATGTCCGCCTGCACTTACCTTTAAGGTAAGGCCTTTTTGGTTCACCCCGAGCCGCCTAAGTAAGAAAGTAAGCTTTTTATAGAGCTTATTTAAAATCTTCTACATACTGGGTTGGGTGGTGAAAATGGTTTCTCATCGACTAGTACGAGGATTCTCTACTTGTCCTATCACTCGCTCTATATAATAATGAAATGGAAATGTCATTTTCGGCCTCGTTCGCATTTAAGAATAACGAAAAGGGAAACGGTCGAAGTTGAGGTATGGTATCGCTTTCAATACGATCCACCGCGCATTTGGGATGTTGTTTCGCGGGACTCATCGATGATCAATCTATTCAGGCATGGGACTTTGTAAATACATACATAGTTAGTTTAAAGTGACTCCCAGTGAGAGAAGAACTTAGGCCATTAGTCGGCCCATTGTGCATACCACTCGGCTTTATAAATACCTAAGTGTCAGCAATGATTTGAGTTCAGTTTTAGGTTTCTTTGGACAATGGCTTATCCAGATGCAGGTTTGCTAAAGCGTAGCAAATAAGTTCTATTTAATTTTAGGAATATCATTTTAATTTGCCATTAGAAAATAGAAACCCGTTTCTTAAATCAAGAAATATTTTCTTAATTTAAGATAGGTACATATATGTATTTTCTTAAATTAAGAATTATGTTTTAATTTAACTCAAAGGAGCATCTGTAACTTAAACACGTAATAATTTTATTATCGGCTCTAGTGGAGCTGGAGGAAATCTGATACTAGTCTTTAATTTTAGCGCTCAGTGGCTTTGTACTTCTTCTGCCCTCGGGCTTCAACCTACAGCTCTCGGATCAAGAGCAAATGCTACCTAAATGGGTAGTAGACAGGATTATATGATTTAAGAATAATTTCATTATATCTCTTTTCTTAATTCAAGACTTAACACTGCCCTTGGCAACAATCCTAAAGCAGACTTCCAGTCCATACACAAAATACAAAAGAAATAAGTCGGAAATCACTAGTTGCGGCTACTACCTTTACCTTCACCTACACCGTTGCGCTTATCGATATCTATAGATTGGCAATAAATTACATGTCTAGCTATAGTCCGTAAAGATTTATTTTCAAGTAAGCTACTTCGGCCCAATGGAGTATTTATTGATATCTATAAAATTTGTGATAATGTCCAAAGACTCACCTCGAGCGAATACAGCGACAGGCGTTTAGAGGTCGATTCGCTTTTTCTAATCTCCTTCCAGTCAATCATATGTGAAGGAGATAACGACTGCGGCCAACATGATGTTTTGGTGCCTATGGAGAGATATTGAATTCGACCAACGATTTGCAATTAAAAAAAAAAGAAAAAAGTTTTATTTAAGATCCAATCATGTTAGGTGCATGCCTTCAAGCCATCACCGATACAAGACGCATACGCGTACATGTGCGGAATAGTATTCTGCTCGTACACTCCGGTGAAAAGATGCGACCATGGACCAGAAGCGTATACTGGCACATCATCGCCCCCATGAGTCTCCCATTCAAGGTACGCCGTCGCAGGGAACGAGGAATGCGGTTCGGAATTGACAACCTTAGTGGGATCAACGCGGACCTTCTTTTCGGTGTCGTAGTAATTATAGAAGCCCGGTCCGTTGGCATAGCTCATCGAAAGTGTGGGTAGACCATCATCGGCTAGAAGTTGACCAACTCCGGTAACTGGACTGCCACGAGCCTGTAAGGAGACATTTTGCAAAAGTCATAATATTGAAAAGTATTGAACTTACTGGATAACCAGAAAAGGAGAACGAATGCGAGTGATCAGCTGTGACAACGATGAGGGTGTCCTCCTCGCTGGTCATGCTTCTGGCCAGCTCAATGGCCTTGGAAAACTCAATAGTCTCATCCAAAGCCAAATTGGCTTCGTTGTCGTGATGCGCCAGGTCGATCTTGCCACCCTCAATAAAGAGAAAATATCCTTTATCTTCATCTTGCATGAATTCTATGGCCTTGCGTGTCATCTCTTCCAGCGTGGGCTGATTGGTCTCCGCGGTGGTATCAAGTTTGTATTCCATGTGACTGTCTTGAAAGAGTCCCAACAGTCTGTCAGTTGACTTCAGATCTAAATTCATCAACTCCTCACGATTAGCGACATACGCGTTGCGCGTACTTTGACGAGTAAATTCATCGATGAGGTTCTTCCCATCGGTGCGCTGACCACCGGTCATTAGAGATGCGTCCGCAAAGTGTTTTCTGCCACCTCCCATCATTACTTTCAATTTACTGCCAACTTCCCCGTGTATCAACTGATAGGCGATGTCTTGATTGCCAGAGCTGTCACCGCAGAATTCCTTGAGTTCCGCGTCGTTCTCCCAGTCACGGTCGGCGGTGTGAGCATACACCCCAGATGGAGAAGCATGTGTCACTCTGGTGGTGGTTACAAATCCGGCAGCCTTACCCGCATCCATTGCCCATTTCGCGGCAGAGTACACATGAGTGTTGCTGTCTGTTGCAGCCTTACAATCACTTAGAGGCACGTTGGCATTCACGCCGATCGTACCATAGTTGGCCTTAACTCCACACAAGTATGCAGTAGCAGTATTGGCCGAATCCGGAACGGATCTGTCCACAGAATAAGTCTTTGAAAGACCCGTGTAGGGGAACTTTTCAAACGACATCTGCTTTTCTTCGCCGCCAAAATAGGCACGTGCCGCAGAAATGGTCGTCAGGCCCATGCCATCGCCAAGGAAGAGAATAACATTCTTGGCCACATTTGTATTGATCTTGCGAGCTCGCTGTTGGGAAACGAATTCCTTTCCGTTGTCTATCCAAAAGCTGTTCTTATCCTCATTAGGCAATGCTCGTGTATAGGCCGGCAGACTTGGTAGATCCGGGTGCATACGCTGCTCGTAGCAATCTTCGTTCTCAAGGCATCTTTTCGGCAAGGCACTGCCAGTCGACAAGAAAACTGCAAGAGCAAACACTCCTATTAGAAACTTCATAGCTTTGTGTGTTCTCAGCGAGTATCAGACGTTAACTGAATACACCTTCACCTATCTGGCTTAAAGTATACCCGCATGTCAATGGAGATTTGATAAGGTTTCTGTCTGATTTGTAGCGAAAATAGATAATCCTTTAATTTAGACCAGCAAATAAATTTGCGGTATATCTGTGGTAGATTTTTAACTTTCTCGTTTATGCAATGACCTTATCAATTCTGAGAAATTGTTGTCAATTGATATCCGAGACACTGATAACGTTTGAGATAATCATATGCATGAGAGACCTTGAGGTAAAGTCAATATGACGTTTTTTTTTATTTTCTATTTAGCAGCCAGATTCTTAAAAAAAACATCAAAAGTTGTTGATATACCTACAATATGGCCGATCAATGATTTGTCATACCCACCACAACTGACATCAAGCCCTGAAAAGGGATCATGGTTTTTTTTAAGGTACATAGCTACTTAAATAAAAGAAGAATATTCTTCTCGCTGAATAATAGAAACTGTGGTTATAAGTTTGAAAACCTGGAACAGCCAAAATGACAGTCTTCTCGTAAAAGTGAGAACTTAAATGGTCAAAGTAAATCTATCTTTTCCTGAAAACTTTGCCCCACAAACGAGTATGCCATATATTTTCTTAAAAAATTAAGCATTTCAGACTGTCTATTTCTGATCTGACAATTTTGTAATTTTTTTATTGATCGGGGGAAAGTGGAATGTGTCTATCCAGAAGTCCCTCTTGTGTTACGGAATCATAGATATACAAAGTTCCTATGCAACGAACATAAATATATCCCAAAGTTTGGGCGCAAAGATGTTACGTTGAAGGACTCAGTAATAAGCCAGCTTTACAAAAGAGATCAAAACAGTCTGTGACGCATCCATGATAAGCAGAAGGGAAGCTTACCAATGCCCATATCCATCGGTCTACTGTTGGAATGCGGAATTCCAACTGGTGTACCACAGGGATTCGTACTGGGACCACTTTTGTTGATAGCAATATTAGACGTGTTTTTTTTTTGCAATCCTATATTATAGGCTTAGATAAAACACAAAAAAAACGCCTTACTGTGACTTGGCAGCACTATGCTAGTTGACATTTGACAAATGATGATTTGATAAATGATGAGAACACGTAGCTATACGCATAAAAATATAGTTTAAAAATGAGAAGAAATATATTGGATGGTTTTTTTTTTTTTTTTTTTTTTGGTAAGATCTGCAGCAGATTTACTTTCAGATGGTTTATTTATTGTTGGTAAGAACAGCAAGTTACAGCCGTAACAGCGATTTGCAGGATGTACTGGATGTTCTTGCACTTTTATCGGATGATTCAAGTTCCAGCAGCGAATCAGTGGCAGTGCACAAAATCCTTACGTATGCACTGGAGCATGTAAATACCTAAACTTTGGTTTGGCCAAATAACTACGTAAATTTAGTAAAGGCGTATAATTTATTTTTATTTAAAAACGAAGTAGGTCCTTACGTTCAAAGGTAGGTACCCCCCATGCTGAGCAGTTTTGATTTTTTGAACTAGGCTGGGACACTTTTGAATGACAGTATTTGTAATTATAATTACTTTTAGCATCTAATAAGCTACTACAAGCTTTGTATTTTTTTAATAAAATAAATTAACTTTATTTTTTCAATAAAAAAAAAACGACTTAACAGAAGCAAACAGAAATTCAAATATTACAAAACATTTTATAAATGACTGAAGAATGCGTTCTTTGGCGGTGGTAGCTTAACTTTTTTTCAATGCCACTTACAGCGACCACTTGTTCAAACGTGCCCCAATAGGTCAAGCGATAGAAAAATGTACTTAAATAATTATATTTTTTATATTTGTCAAAAAAAAAACCTACCTTTATACGGTTTCGAACGAAGTTGTGCCTTAAAGATATATTTTAAACCAAAAGAAAAACTTACCATACAATTTGTATACCCTCTTACAAATAGAAAAATTAAAATATGCAATTTAAGTGTAAAAACCGCCTCATGCGGCTGCTTCCAGGCGACGCGACGACTGAAAGAATATCTGAAAGTCGACGATTAAAGAAGACGGTATTGCCAAGTTTAAATTTTGGTTAAATTTAAAGATACTTTTAAATATTTTGTAAATGTTGTCTTATTAGCAATGTTCAAAATAACCCACGTTCAAAGGTGCCCCAGTTTCCCCTATTAATTTTGGTTGTCAAATAAACGTCATTTATGACACAATCGATAGCACTTTCGATAACATTTAAAGCAATCGTAGCATAAGGCCCGATGATTATCCGGGCTAACGAATCCTATATAGGATTGCGTATTTGTATGGAAAACTTGCTAAGACCATATAGGATTGCAAAAAAAAAAATACGCGCCTATTATAGCGTCTTAAGAATACCAATACCCACCAAAAATTAAGCTGTAGTTTCAGTGGCGCAGTGGTCAGTGTGCTGGTCTACTGTCCGAGGTTCGATCCCTGGACGATAGTGTTGCGAAGATTGGGGATGGAAGTGGGGATGGAGGTTTGGTGGTTAAATATGTAACACTTTTACTGAATGTGGCTACAGTCACGTCTTCAGAAGATAATAATCTTCCTATCAGCCTTTGGAAGCAATTTATCGACGACTGAAACAGAGATAGCCTTCTGTATACCTTCTGCATAAACATTGATGGATGGATAAACCCTCCTTTGCTACCTGGTTATCCTTTATTGCTCCAATTATGGACTAGGCTTCGCTCAGACAAATAGGTTTGCCAAACGTTATTTCGCATGTGTTTTTTGTTGGGGTAAAACTCGGTCCATGCCCACAGTTGCCCCAAAGAAATGCAAACTTTGGAGCCTTTTACACCCCTTAATCGTGGTTCTAAACCTCGTAACTATGGGACAGAATAAATATTCACGTATATCCATTCAAGAGCCAATCCCTAGCCAATAATTTACAGCTCACGTCGACCACAAACAGCTCCATAGATCAACCATCTCTTAACATTTGGTGACATTCTTGAATTATTATAAAACATTCGTCGGCATTGTTCGAATCCCTAAAGTAAGCTACCGCCGGCCGACAACAGTTTAATTAATTAATCCGTTCCATCATGTTAGCCCAAGTCATTCCATAACCCAACCACCCTCCGATTCGATTGTCGAAACTTTGAAAGTTAAGAATTCCTCTCAGCTCCATTTGCGACCCAAAACAGCAGACCGGTCCCGGGTTAACTAGAAATGAAAAGGCACAAGTCCTCCGCTCACAAATAAGCATAATGCATGGTGACCCTTTGTATTTTTGGGCCATTTATGAAAGGAGCCAAATTAATCAGACTAATAACTATGAAAAGTTTTCTTAATGAAAAGATTTACGACGATGCGCCCCCAATTTGTGTCCCCCTCCCCCCCCCCCCAATCTGGAGATTCAAAATGAATTTCTCTATTCTCTGCCCAGGGGAGGACAAAAATAGAGAAAATCATTCAAATATTAGCACTCCAGTTTGGAAGATGAAAACCGCTACTATGCCAACGGATCCAGACCAGCAATTGGCCAAGAAACAGACCGAGGTGGGCAACCCTCAAGGAAGCAGCAAGCAAACAACAAAAAAAGAGAAGAAAACTTGCACGTTTTCTTTTTTATTCCATTTAATCAAGGACCAGCATGGAAACATCATGCCACTGTGCCACTTCGTAGACGAAAGGAACAGCAAGTACACGACGGATAAAGAACCAAACAAGTGACCTGAAAACAAAAATTCAGATCCAGATACTAATGCCTAAAAGGAGAGCGCGGAAAGATATTAATTAAAAAAATTATTGAAATAATTAGAGAAGAGTCCTTTGGGACTAATTGGACTGCCTTATGTTAGAGGTAAGCACGCCGCGTCGCATCCCCTGGAGGGTGGCATTTCAAGTGGAATACCTTTTCGTGTGCCTTTCTACACCTGTAATATTAAGGATTCGTATCCTTTTGGCGTCGCTACTTCGTTATGAAGAAAAGACGATCTTTATGAGTCTGCATTTGGGGTAACCCTCAAAAAGACATCGCAAGGTTAGTCGAAAAAATGCTGAAGGTGTATTTTGTAACTATAAACATGTACATAGGGAGGGTGTTTGTTTCTGCGTGTTTGCTCGGTTTCATTTGTTTTTTTTTTTTTTTTTGTAGTCGAGAATTTATCACAAAGCGGTTCATTAAGAGCATTTTTAATTAGGATGACATCAATGACATTAAGTGTGAGTAATGGTAACTATGTGGGCCGGTTGGTGGGGATAGAGAAGAACCTTAGTCCACTAGCTTTACAAGTTTTCATTATGAACTTGAGACCGAGGTTTTATAATGAACTGGTTGTGAGTCACTGAGGTAAGGTTTGACTGTCTTAGAAAGTGCCTATAGTTCGAAGAAGTCTGTTTTCCTGACTGGAGTATTGTACTTCTGTTAGTTTCAGCCTTAATTGGCAGTAAGGTCAAACCTTAAAGATGTATGAGATGGATTAGTAGCGTCTGCAATCATCAAACAAAGTTTTCCCCTTAACTTTCTATAAAAATGTTGTATTAAGCCATGCAACATCCAAGATTGTAGTCCAGGTTTAATAGACGGTTCTTCTCGGAATCAGTGGGAATCGAATAACCCGCCACAAATGTAGTCATGAGGAAGCAGCGAATATTCTTCAGAAGAACTAGGTGGTGCGCTTGGTAACCTAACTTAACCGACAGGCAATCAAAATGTTGGTTCAGAAATCAAGAGCGGCATTGCTCAACTTGAATAGGTAATGCGGATGTCGTGATTATTGAAGTACTAGGGATTACCTGAAAGCCGATTGATAAAGGTACATACCAAAGGAAGAAAGCCTTAAACTTCGCCTTGAACATGGCTTAAAGATGAAAAAAAACCCGCAGAAAATGATAGCATTACTCAAAACACTGACCCAGGGGGTAAAAAGTAACATAGAGCGGAGACGTACGTTGCGAAGTTGTAAAAAAGAAAAGCTCTACTAATTCACAAGATCCCAACAAGAAAACCTCATATAAGCTGAGCTCACAGAAATAAGGCATCAGACTTATTGGTCGACTTATTATTTACCAGTAATAGGCTCATTAAGGAAGGGCATGCTACTGCAGCTAATATATACTTAATGAATTTATTGTCCATGAAGTAGATAGCTTATCGAACCACTGAGATGTTGATATCTGCCATCAGTAGGTAATGTCGGAACCTAGTTTCGAACAGTTTCGAACAATGTACATCAATGTTCCAAAATGTTATTTTTAGCTATCATATTTCTCAAAGAAGTAGCCTCTTAAACGTTCTTTTCTAGAAACTAGTTTTTTAGTTCAAAAGTATTTCTTGGTAAATATTCAGTAGGTACAAGCAGTCGTCTATATCCTTCTTTAGGTCCCAGACTATCAGCTAGGTTCCAGAAATCGAGTGAAATGAAATCGAAATCGAAATTGCAAATCGAGTGAATTCGTTTTCAGTGATCTGCATTTCGAGCGATTTGGTACTTCCGAGTTTTTTTCGAAATCACTTTTCGTGAAATTGCAAACAGCTGACATCTGTCATTTGGGACATCGGAAAAGTTGTTTTATTTTGGGAAATTGTTTGTTAATAAAATTTTGTTGTTTGTGTGTCTTAAAAGAGTATTTTTATTATAATTTTATTATAAACACATCTTATAATGAGTGCTGTGTTAGTTGCCACGGCATTGCAGACGAAGACGAAGGCTGAGACGCTGAGAGATGTATCGAATCCCCTTCCAGATACTGCGTAAGTTATAAAAGCTAAAAACGAGAGTTTAATTTTGTTAATTATTTGTCATTTAATGTATAGGTTTATTTCATACTACCGTCTAAATAAATGTGCATTCCTAATGGTGTTGGAAATTGTTGAACCACACCTTAAGCAAACTTCAATTCCTGCCATTTTGCAGCTAGCCGCAGTTTTGCGTTTCCTTGGGGAAGGAAATTTCCAAAGATCTGTTGGAAAAGATGCTGACGTCGCTTTGGGTCGAAGCACTGTGTCAAAAATTTTTACAAAAGTGCTAACAATTTTGGAGAGTAAAATTTGTCCAAGTTGGATACAACTTTCTATGACAGACAACGAAATAAGGAAATCAAAACGAATTTTTTTCGACAAATTTAATATTTCTGGCGTCATAGGATGCATCGACGGCACACATATTAAAATGTCGCAGCCGAATCAAGATGCAACGTTGTTCTATAATAAAAAAGGATACTGTAGCGTCGTTGTCTTATACCCTCCTGAGAGGGGAATAAAAGAATTGGTTTTTGGTATTTTAGGGGGTACTTTGTACTTTATTTAAATATGACTTAGCCAATGAGACAACTATACTTAGCAACACGAGGTTGGTATTTGGTGGAAGACTGAGGAATTGGCCTTATCTGTCCACCAAAAAAACCAACCTTAGTGCAAAGCAGTAATTACCCATATCTCCTAGGAAGAGCCTTAGAGTATAAGAAGTAATTACCTGCTAGCTGCTTGCGACGGAATGCCTTAAACCACATTTCGGCTCTTCTTTTATAGTGGCGAAATGAAGCTTTTACAGATCATATGTCTTAAACTATTTAATGAAAGCTTTTAACGAAAGTTTTTAATTCAATTTCAATTCAATTCAAATATAAGCTTTTAGGATCTAATTTTAGTAGGGTGTCATACCCGAATTTGGCAAAAGTAATTCAATTCAATTCAATCAAGTTTAATTATTAAATTTTAAAAGTTTATTAAAATTAGGTATAAAGTGAAAAAGTTAAAAGTAAATACTTAAAAATATAGTAACTAAAGGTAAAAATACTTAAAATATATTGTGACTGCTACAATACTAGATATTCACTTAATGCAATGATTGTAAGTTGTTTTCTTCTCTAAAGATAGTCCATTACTTATTTTTTCTTTAAACAGATATGCGATTATAACTTGGTAATAAAAGCTGTCGACGCACGTCGTCAGAGTCTAGCCATGATGCACTAATCTGTAGCATGAGCAAAGTTCAGGGGGCTTATTCCCAAATGCACGGCGGATCGCTTTTCATGGCGGATTGGTATTTTTGTATTTCCAAATGCGATTCAATCCATTCGTCACAAGAATTTAGTTTATTTTTTATCCACAATAAATCCGCCAGCAATCCGTCACCTAAATAGCTATCGCTTTTGATCGAATTGCTTTTTGGAAATACAAAAATACCAATCCGCCATGAAAAGCGATCCGCCGCTTTTTGGGAATAAGCAACCAGAACTATTTTCAAAGAAGATATGAAAGTGGAGAGAGTTCTTCCTGGCTTTTAGGAGATGCTGGATATGGATTAGAGCCTTTCCTTCTGACGCCCTATAAAAATTCAGAGGCGGGAACCGCAGGGAACCTATTCAACCAAAAACATTCCTTGGCTCGAAATGTAGTTGAGGACAATCGGTATTTTAAAAAAACCGTTTAAGGTGTTTGGCTCGTTCTTTTAAATACCAGCCAAACAAAGTTGTATAAAATAGAAAGTGATGTTAATTTAAATGAAGTTAACCAAATAAGAAACCAAATTGCTAGTAGAATATAGTTAACACATTAAATTGATTTTATTTACATTTTAAATAAAAGATAAAAAGTAAAGAATCTTTCTTTTTTTTAAATTTTTACCTCTTAGAACAGAGAGGAACGAAAATTGAATTCAAGACACTTAAAGGCTAGGTAATAACTTAGTTAAAAAATAAAGATGGAACACAAACGTTTTTTCACAGTTCTGAGTATGTACTTAAATCTAAAAGTAATAAAAAATAAATCAAATAAAGAAAAATAAATAAATATAGTTGGGTCAGTCTTGCGGTTTACTTCCATTTAAAATACTCGGCTTCATTTCTTTTATCTCTATTTCCCTATGTCTTAAAAGAATTTTGTCTCTGTGTATTTTTTCCATTTCATGATTGTGCCTCTTAGTCTCCTCGTTTTTTTAGTATCAAAGAGTTATTAATGAAGTCGACTGACCTTTGAAGTTTTCTTAACGTATGGACAATATCCTTTTCAAAACGAGCGCGTTTGTTGGAAGCTGCCAATATGCCCTCCATTTTTCCATTGCTTTGGTTTGCTTTGCAATATTATCATCTAGGTTATTGCTTCCGGGTTGTATTTTTCTTTTTGTACCCGCTGTTATTGTAGATTCTTGTAGATAGGTGTGAGCGACTTCTTGCAATAGATACTGCTGGAACATTTTCCTGGGGTTTAATGGAACTATTGTTGTTTTCTTTTTCCACTTCATTTACTAAGCCGAAATCCAACGTGCCCGAAATTCCCTCAATTACAGTACCTATAATATATTCCGCAAATTCTTGCATATTGTATCTTCCGTGGGGGATACCACAAACTTGTTAAAAGGTCCTGCTCCAGTTGATACATTGTCGGCCTTGTTGTGTGATAGCTTCTTTCTTATCGAAGCTTTCCAGTCCATCCAAACCTTCGAAGAAGAAACACAATGATCTATTTTTCGTTTTTCTTTTTTATTTACCTTTTTCCATCCACTCGCATCCTTCTGTGGTGGACCATTGCAGTTCAGCTCATTTTTTTAGATTTTCCCATATCTTGCGCGACAACTCGATCACCCTTCAAAAAATCTCTAGCCAGATCTTTATGCTGCTCCATACAACGAATAAATATGCCCTTACGCAGTATTTTTATGTTTACCCCTGTTTAAAATATATTTTTTGTGAAATAAGCTTATCAATTTTCGTTTAAAATTAAATTTTTTACTTACATTTTTGACCGCGTCCTTTTGTTTCCACTATTTCACATCGAATGATCAAGATCGATTTGAAATCACTTGGAAATCGTCAAAATCGATTTGTGGAACACAACAATTTCACTTTGCCTCAATTTCGAAATCGAAATCGAGTACAGTGAAATGTAGAACACAAAATTCACTTCCATTCGATTTCGATTTCATTTCGAGTGAAATGTGGAACATAGCTGTAACTTTAAAGTCGGTAAGGATGTGGTGCATAGCGATTTAGTGTGGAAGGGATTTTTGTACGATATACAGGAGTGCCAAGGTTTGAGCCGCACTTAATATTTTTAATCGACTTCTCAATGCTCAGATTAATTTCCGGAGACCACAAATTGACAGCTTTGCGATGCTATGACTGAAATCATTCTCCAAGTCATCGTATAGCTAGCGGATCGATATGGACTGTATGAAATTCAGGAAGAGATCATTATTAAAGAAAGAGTCAGAATTATTTTTGTCGTATTGCAGATAGTCTTGTAAGGTGCAAGGATTCTAGATCTTTTTGGTGTATGGGCTATGTAAATACATGTCGTCTTTGACGATGCACATTGAGACTCCTGCAAGGCATTTCAAAGATCTGTTCAGCCCTTTGGCGTCTCAATCGTCATTTCAATTTGCGTTACCATACGTTTCGATTATTGAACTGGATTAAAAGTATGAACCACAGACGGAATACCCGTTGAATTCTATAAAAATGCTTGATGATTTCTTATTACATGTACAGGCAGAGCTTTTTCTGCCTGCTCCGTGGGAAAATTGCTTTGATTTTATGCGATCGTACAGTGAATTTCCCGTGGAAAACGATTGTGGAGCGAAATAACAATTATAGTTAAAAAATGTAACCGATGACTTTGATTAGGCGATAGAGAGCGAATGAAGACAACGTAGCGAAAAAGAACTAACGACCAGTACAATGGTTGAACAAAGAGTGATATTTTATTGCAGCTGTTGCTGTAAGTTAAGTTTTAGTACAATGGTTTTAGTACAAAATGTAATTAAAAAGATGGAGAACATTATTTGATTGGCGGCAAATTTAGATTCATGTTTAAATGGTATAATGTTACACAATATAATTTTTGTACATTAATTGAATTGAAATTGAATTGAATTTAAATTGAAATTGAATTGAATGTAAATTTTAATTATGTGATGTCTTCTTTAGCTCCAACATTACATTTATAATAAGCTCTTGAATGAAGAAATACTTCCTGAGTTATTCTTAAAGTCATTTTACAAATTTATCAGCTTTAGGTTTGTCTACTAAGGCTTTACCAGAAGTTTATTTCTAACACTTCAGCTGCTGTTTATAAAGGAAGCGCCTCATCAAACTTTTTTAAGTCTGAAGCGGGGATTCCTCAAGGTTGCGTCCTAAGTCCAATTCTTTTTACACTGTTCATTGATGATAATATTATGTAAAAATTTGCAAGTTGGCAAGAGGATTTTTATTGCCAGATCCCCCAAAGCAGGTGACCTAGTAGTTCTTGCAGATATTTCTGTGAAACTTCAACTACATAATGATCAACAAACTGCAGCACTACTGTGACCTGTGGGACTTACTAATCAATATATTAAAGCCTAAAATTATGTTTTTTTTTGAATCAACATTTCGAAGGAGCTCTCGTCATCATTGGACTTTAGAAAGGGAACCAATAGAAGTTGTTCAGCAATTCAAATATTTGTGTTTTCTGTTGTCACATAATCTTGACTTATAGCTATCATTAAAATGCAACCGAAAAAATATTTGTTGTTTTTTTTTAAATACCTCTCTCGGAAAAGGCGAACCTATAACGCTTCAACAGCGCCCCGAGATGCTTGCAGATGCATGTTAGTTCTGCATTTAAATTACTGCTTTTATGAAGCACAGTTCATCTAAAAAAATAAGCAACTGATCTACAAATTTTCTAGAAAACGTATTTATTAATTTTTCCGTACGAAAAACTGTTTCTGTTCAACTTCTCAATCAGTTTCACTAAGTATTCCACTAAATTCCTATGATATGCTATGGTTAAATGTGTCAGTTTTGTTCTGATTCGTGTTTTTACGGATAGCTAGAAACGACGCCTTACGTCCACATGTATAAGGAAATGCTTTACAGCAAAGCCTAGTCCGAACGGCTGAATTGAGAAGCTTTTTCAGGACAGTCATACTCTCGGATGTTTGTTAGACGTTCGCGAGAGGTGGCGCAGTAGAAAAAACCTTAAGATGTAATTTGTGTTTTTCCGGGGATCGAACCTGGGATCCCTCGCACAGTAGTCCAGCACACTAACCACACAACAACTGTGTACATTTTTAAAAATATGGAAAGAAGTCTCATGATAGCGCATCTCCTTGCCGAAATTCTGTAAATGTTTGAAATAGTTCGGAGGAGCTTCTTCCAAACTGCACGTTGCTGCGGTGTTTTACAGTTCAGTCATCGGGCATGCTTTCTTCCACCTATTCGCATTAATGTAATTGCGGTTGTCACGTCGCGACGTGTCGGTCGCATGCTACGCTGTACTTTTCTCATATTCATGCCACATAGGGACTCTAACTCGCTTTTCCCTGCTGCAAGTCGCTGCTTTAAGCTGTTTTCGCTCGCCGATCCTTTTACGTTAATTAAATTAAAGCATTGAAATTTTCAATGTTATTGCAAGTTAATCTTCATTAGAAGTACAATTTTCAATACTAGTGCAAGTCAACTTTCATTAGCATTGAAATTTTCAGTGCCAGTGAAAACGAACTTTCAGTAGCATTGAACATTTTACTGGTAGTGCAAACGAAATTTCAGTAGCATTGAAATTTTGCATGGTAATGCAAAATCAATGTTAGTGCTTAAGGATCAAGGTTTGGTGTATATCAAGTTCTGAAATTACTGGACTATTTCGATTTCATCGATCACAAATATCCGTAAGTTGGGCACACCTACTTAGACAGTGATCGGGATTTCGGAAGAATTGACAAGGAGTTACGAAAACATAAAACAATATCTATATACCGCAGAGCAGTATAGAGAAATAATAAGAAGTTCAAGCAAAGGAAATACAGTCGTCGTTAATATGGAAAACCATGTTCATTCACTCACAGACTTACAGGCAAAACTTATGTGATTTTCCATTGGGCACATCAGATTTTTATTTCAGATCTCAGATTTTTCGTGGCAAATGGAACATGAAAGCAGATTGATCTGCTTTTGTAAATGTGTTAGTGCGTTATTTGACAGTACCTCGGCTGTGCAAATTGTTTTCGTTTGTCCCTGGATACATACGAACTTCATATGGATAATCATATCGACGAAGAATCGAAATCCACAGATGACGAGGAAGAAGAATAATATGACCAAGATGATAGCAATTGCTCCAAAATTAAGTCAATGTCCATTATTTACGTTTTGGTTCTGAATAATTGCTTTTCAAGAGGGTTTTAGTAATTTCGTTTTGAAAACTAATTCAAATTCAACTAATTCAAGTTCAATGAAGTTCTGATATAGCTAAATCAGGCAAAATTCCTGACAAAACCCTAGACTTTTTTCCAGGAGAAAAAAAAAAAACAAGGAACTTTCAAGTGAAAAAATTAAGAATTTGACAGATCAAATGCAATTCATTCCCTTGGAGCTTTATTGGTTCTACGAAAAAGGACTTTCAACGATTCCTAATGCTGAAAAAATAAACCAAAAAAAAATAAAAATGTAAACCTAAAAATGTCACTTATCACCTTTGTTATTTTTATGATTTACTTTTAAAAAAATCTCAGTGGAAAAAGGAGTTAAATGCTCTTTTTCACAAATTATTAAAAAAAAAGTATGTCTTAAAATTATTTTTATGAAATGAATTACTTATATCCTGAAAGGTTATTATGTTTTTTTTATTTTTTTTCGTCAGCAGCAAGTTTCAGTTACTATCACAAAAAAAGTTCTGCTCAAAATACTTTAAACCCTTATATCTCGAAACTTCCAGAACGTCACTTAACCCATTCTTCATCTAAACGCTTTAATTCATTTGTGGAGTAGTTTCCTTTCAAAAAAAAAATGTGAATCCCTCTTCCATATTTAAAGTTTTCGATGTAAACTCGTGCTATTCTAACCAAGTCTTTGGTTTCAAGTATCTGGAGGACTTTGAAGCTATTCAAAGATTTTTTTTAAACGAATTTTTAAACTGCTCTTGTATACCCTCACCTATGTATCTAATTCATGTGGAGTCTGGTTTACTACAGACTTACATAAGAAACCTTAAAGCCAACGCAGATTTCTTGTGTAAAGTTTTGAAGAGGCCTGGTAGCATTTTGCACAAGCAGGTTATGTTGTTTGCATTTCGATACAAATTAACGCCATTTAAAGAGTGGTATATGAACTTGCAGTTCTACACGTTGAATTAACTTATAATTTATAAAATGTGGTAATTATCTTTATACAAGGTGGCGCAAAAGTAATCCTCCTATCAGAAAATGCTATAAATTTTGCGATTGGCCCCTAATGTCAGTTCTGTTTTGACATTTGTGTAGTAAACACATGCGAAATACACGTTAATAAACAATGTTACGCTACACTGCTCCAAAACGCGGAATATTGGTGACTATTTATTTGAGCAATAATCGGTCGGTGACTTTGGCACAACGTGAATTTCGTCGCAGATTTCCTAGCCGTCCAACGCCTACTGGTGAAACACTGCGACGTTTAGCCGCTCGCCTCGAAGAGACTGGCACAACACGAGATGCTGCCAGGCGTGGCAGACCCCGGAGTAGCCGTTCTGCAGAGAATATTGCTGCTGTAGCCGAAGATGTCATGGAAGCGCCGTCGACATCGACCAGACGACGTGCCACGCTACAGAGCAATGATCAACGAGTTCTTTTTGCCGCAACTTGATGAATTGGGATTGGAAAACATGTGGTTCCAACAGGACGGTGCAACGGCACACACTGCACGTGCCACAACCGATATGCTGAAGGATGCATTTCCCGGGCGCCTAATCTCCCGTTTTGGCGATTTGCACTGGCCAGCAAGATCGCCTGATTTGACCGCTCTAGACTTCTTTTTGTGGGGCTTTTTGAAGTCGCGGGTTTATGTCAACAAGCCTCAGACTCTTGCAGCTCTTAAAGACAATATCCGTCAAGAATGTGAGGACCTATCGCCGGAAGTTTTGGCCAAAGTGATGGAAAATGCCATAAAAAGGGCTCAAATGACAATCAACTGTGGCGGCGGCCATTTACATGACATCATATGAACCTAAGTTCAGAACCACCATCAATCTTCCAATATCGCGGAGTGCTTTTGAAGCGCATCGTAGGTATAAGAAAAGTATTTTAAAACGAAGCCGGTAAAAGCGGTGCTATAAGTAACTTAATTCGAATATGCCCTTTAGTTGGTCAATGTGAGTTCATTCGACACTATCTCCGAAAATAGCAGGATGTTGACATCCTACAACTTTATTAACACCCAAAACATAATCTAGAGAGTTCCTCAACTTTCGTTTCTATTGAGCTATTATTTTAGTCTTCAATGAAGTCCATCTATCCCCGCATCCATCTCAGTTTTTATATCAAATATCAACTCTTTAAAAGCTGAGACACTGACCTAGGATCACAACAATATGCACCAACATCTACAACAAGAACATCAGCCGATAACTCCACCACGACTATACAAAATACAAACCATATTAATGAAGAGAGAATTTCTTTAAAATTACTTCCGGCTAACTTGTTCGATTTGATTGGAATTCCCCCAATATATGTGCATTTCGCTGTATTGATGAAGAATTTCTGCATTTAGCTATATTTGTTATCCTGCGACGAGGAAAAATTCCAATCGCCAAGGAATGAGCTGGAAATTTATTTATTACTCACAACGCGGATAATATTCACGGTACACCACTCAGAGCGTATCCAACGGATAAACTTGTAAATATAACGAGTTTGTTTTTTTTTTCTTGGGCGATAGCAAAGGATAACGCGAATCTTTGAGACTGGGAGACTGAAAAATTCCAAATTTTCATAATTTTTAGAACACCGTCCCTTACGATGCCATTCCCTATAGCAGATCGGGGAGTTGGGATGTAATAAGTCTATACATGAGTTTGGCGAGCTATGGTAACGTATATCCTTGAGGAATATTATGTAGGAGCTCGATATAACAAAATATATAAACACGAGTATTTTCATTAACATTGCTACTTTATTGTCCCGATGAATTTTAATCTAGCTTCCTCGATGTAAATTGTACAAAAATCTCACTCCTACATATACAAATAGCTTTGGATGGCAGGATATATAGCATCATCAAGTAAATTGCATCATATATCCAGTAAAATTCTGTTTCCCTTCATCGTTGCTTCTCATCGTCATCGTCGTCGTCGTCGTCGCGGTGGAGGATAAGTTCCTTTGTCGGTTTGCTTTGTACTTAGAAGTTGTTGTGTTCGTTGTTTTTTTCTGTCTCAAATTTTCCCATCTGCATATACAATATATTGTGTATCCCTATCCACAGTTTTAATGGCGTCCATGAGTTTCTTTCATTAAAATATTGTTGGCGGTTTTTTACTTGAAAGGCGATCATTTCAGCTTTGCGTCTATTAATTTAACGTGAGCTATGCATGCAGGAGGACATGCCGTGTGGTGCGAGGGGCAGCTTAAGTGCTATAGTTGCTATTAGTTTTCTTAGTTCGAGTACGACAGCAAAGTCGGGGGTGGTATTGGATCCTTAATTCGTGTTTGGCAGAACTGAAGTACTGTATACGATTTTCTCTACGATATGGAGTATTTATTGCATGTGGCTATCGGAATGTATTGTTGTGCTCGTGAAGCTTGCCGTTGCTGGTGGTGGCGAGGGTTGAGCAGAGCACACTTGAGTGCGCACAGGAGTGATTAGCATCTTTCTCGAGAAGGATTAATTAAAATCTATCACAGGCTGAGAGAATGCTCGAGCTGTAGAGGGATGGGGAAGGTATCTTTTAACTGAAGAGCTTGTTCAACTGATTTGGATAATCAGAAACAGAATGGTTAAAATCCCCGAAATTGGATTAAGACTCTGCGATATTAGATATCCATGGCCCCACTCCTCATGTGTTAGCTCTCAAGAGGCCTGGCATTTTGGATTAAGTCGGCAAATATCGTGTTTGCGTAAAAACAGGCAGAACAATTGGTTTGCGAGGCTCACATTCAGTAATCTTAATGTCCTTAAATTCTGTGAGTGCAGAACAAATTTCGCCTGTTCTTCAATTGCCGTGAACGCTTCTATCACGGCACGCTGGGAGCGACCGATGATGTCAATATCGTCTGTATAGCCCAGCAGCTGGGCGGACCTGTTGAAGATAGTGCCTTCCGTGTTGACACCTGCCCTACTCCAGTACGAGATTGAAGAAATCGCATGATAGCGCGTCTCCTTGCCGATATCCGATGCATGTTTGGAATAGCTCGGAGGAACTTCTTCTAAACTGCACCTAGCAGCGCGTATTTTCCACCATCCCGCGACACAACTGAATCAGTTTTGCCGGGATTCCGAATTCGGCCATCGCCATTAGAGGTCCTGACGATGTTTACTTTCATACGCGGGTTTGAAGTCGATGAATAAGTGTTGAGTTTCGACTTGAAATTCGTTGGTCTTTTCCAGGATTTGCCTCAGTGTGAAAATTTGGTCTATAGGTAGTCGATCTGCCGGGCCGGAAGCAACACTGGTATGTGACGATTAGTGTGTTGCATAACGGTTTAAGACGTTCACACAGTACGTTGGACACGATCTTATATGCGACATTAAGCAGGGATATGCATTGATAATTCTTGCAAGACATAGGATCACCATTTTTGTAGATGTGGCACATGGAGCTGATAGTCCAGTCATCGGGCATGTTTTCTTCCACCTATACTTGGTTGATGATTCGGCTGGTAAACCAGCAGAGCCTGCGGTCTAAAGCTTTTTTTGACTGAACGTGGGTTCTCTTCTTGCCCTATCACTCTCTCTACATGATGCCCATTAAGCAGCTGCTGGAAATGCTGCTTAAACACATCTATTATTCCCTTCGCTTCGGTGACTAGGTTTCCTTCGCTGTCTCGAAGAGCCTGCTTCCGGTTTTGAAACCAGCAGCGAGTTGCTTGGCTTTTTTTATAATCGCACGATTCTTTGATCTCCTTTAGCGGCGTAAGCCTCTTCTAGTTTTGCTCTGCAGCGCTTTCTTTTGTGCATCTTCTGTCACCTTTTTCCTGTACACGCATTCATCATCATACCACGGGCTCTTTCTCTGGGGTGGCTGGTACCCTACAGTGGTTCCGGCTACCTCCTTGATGATGTCGCGATACCGGCACCACTCATTGTTGGCGAATTTCTTCTTCTGGGCGGTTCGCAGCTTCTTCTCGTTGGACAGTCGAGACAGTTGGATGGTCAAAGTCGACGTTTGCCCGTTGGAATGTGTGCAGGTGCACGCCGCAATTTTTTCTTTTCATCATACTTGATCCTATACATCGTATCTCCTGGATCGTGGTTATGTCTGGATAATTTTTGGATATGAGCCATTGAGGGCTCTGCCGTTGACCTATTCTTTCCCAACACCCTGGCCCAGTGTTGAAAATCCCTAAAGAGCATGTATGCAAATATGTCGAAACAGCTCAAATAGGGATTACACTTAATAGTCTGACGTGAGTAGAGAAACCACCTTTGATTCCATCTAGGGAATTCATCCGTTGCTGCCTGAGAGTAAATGCCTTAGTGAGAGTACATACACTCCTCCCTTCTCTCGTCCGCTGCCACCAACGACCTTTCACAAGGATTGGTTACCGTTTGTTTTGATTGCGATAGTATTTTCATCTCTACTGGGAGTTGCGGTACGCCTTTGTTGTTACCTTAGGCAGCTCATTATATGTCTGAAGACTATACACCAAATCTAAAAATGGTGTTAAAAAGTGAGATAGATTGGAGAGGCATGCTGCCCCCTGCAACCCCCCTGCTTGTGGTCACTGTAGGATTTGGAGTATTGCAAGGTTGGGTATGCAAAGTTTATACTATGTTGTTATCCCAAAAAAAATCTCGAATTTACTTTTTATTTTCGAGATGTTTTCGAGATATAGTCTTTCAAGATTTTTGTACATCCAACATTTTTGCATTCGAGATTAAAAAAAAACTTTTCTAAATTTTTGTAATTCGAGATTAGGTACACCATGATCTTCACTACAAGTCATTCAAAAAATTTGCAATTTCAACAAATAACGGTATTGAATGGAATTTCCGACGTCTCTTTCCTTCTTTTGAGGATTGTTGGTTGAAGCCCAAAGCCCAATACCCCTACTGAGATATTGGGAATCCGGGGCAGTTAGTTCAACTACAAATTCGGTTCTAACGTAAAACAAACTTAAGAAAAATATTAAAGCTGTGATGTGACGCATATTTCTGTCAAAATTCTACATAGTCTTCCTGTTTTCCCATTAGCCTTTTCCAGATATTCGAAATTTTTTCTTAAATGAGGGTTTTGGAAAACCGCAAAAATATTAGCTGGTATTGTCGATGGCAATAATATATTCATAGGGTACACTTTTTTGTCGTACCGATTACGGTGTTATTTCAAAAACGAATTTTATTAAATATAGACTAAATGAGAGGTGAGTTTTCTAAGATGAGTTTTCATATGTGATTTATATGATCTACAACATAAACACCTTCGAGATAAAAAAATGCATCCTCGAATATCTGCAAATTTTTGCGAAAAGGGCGACTAAATGACAAAATATTATATAACCACTACCTCTGTATGATTTATATCAATAAGAGCTTATTTAGTCTTCTGAATAATTCCAAAAAAATTAAAAAAATCTAATTTCCTCCTTTCTGATTTGTAGAACATAATAAAATAAAAAAAAAATCATCCGCTTAACGGAAATCAAATTCCAAAACGTATAGCTCAGATCCACCCTTTATTATTTTGCCTTCTTTTTTTGTAGTACCATTAACACGTAGCCTATTAAATGATTACAACCCCCGAAATAAAGGATTATTAGTTATTTAAAACCGCCACACCGTTAATACCAACCAAAAAAGAAATAAAACGATCTCTCCCCAAAGGGAGTATCTACAAAAAAATCCTTGCAATCAAAATTCCTGGGTTAGCAGAGGAAAATTATTATAAAAACAAAGAAAAGGGGAAGCGAACAACAAAACGGATTCCAATAGAATCAATAAAAAGGGTTAGGTAGGTAGGTGTATTCCTTCGCGCCGTCAACCAGGAAGAAAGAATAGTAGTATAGCAGCAGGAACAAGCACAACATACCCACCCATCGACGAGACTAGACACTCACCCATAAATCAAGTCCTTGGTTTTAATTAAATCTTGTGTTGGCGGTGAAGCAAAAACGTTCCATGAATGAATGAAAGAATTAAATCGCTATCCTTCGTGTGGAAGAAGGGTTACTTGTGTAACATTTTTACGGGTTATCGTAAAGATGTAGCATTTGCATCGCTATGTGTATTGACAAAAGTTCATTGTTCGCTTGAAATGGAAAATGTCTCCGTTGTGAGTCAGGCATTTTGATCAGAGTATCTTATTCTTGATGGAAATGAATACAAGATGTCACATTGAGATTGTAAAAGTTGCAAGAAATGGTATTATAACTAAGTATAAAATACTTTCGGAAGGTAGCTATAGACAGGTTTAGTAATTTAAATTATAAAAAAATGCTGACAAATGATCAACAGATATGAACGGAATGAGCTTATATGCTTTTCTGTGAGAATCTACTTTTGTTGTTCTTCATCTAAATATTTAGATTAGAAAGGCTATATAGTGACCAAATCTGGTGGAGATACTTTCTATATAACTGCTTAACAAGAGTTGCACAAGATGGCAATTGCAATGGAGTTTCTTTTTACCCAAAAATGTATGGTGGAGATATATCAACCCTGGATACGGGTTGACGCCTTGTCGAAAGGGCTTGTAGTAAATCTACGAGATATGTGGAAGGCGCAAACAACAGTTGTATCCAATCAATTGCCTCTAGGGCAAAACTAGGAAATTAGTTAAGGTGTTTGGGGAGTAAACCAAAGCAAAAATCCCACTTTTAAGCCAAGGTGTCGAGGTACTCGTGTCGACGGCTGTATGGTCAGTATATGGATTTAAATACAACTAGACCGCTAACGGTGCCCAGGCAAGGTCGGTTGTATAAGTGCCTTTTCCTGATAAGACGGCTCTGCCAGGATTGACCACCCTTTCAGGTCGCACTCGTGGGAATCAAATCTGAAACAAAACAAACAAAATGGAAAGAAAAGAAGATGAAATTATAAAACCAAAAGACTAGCTGAGGTTGCCAGTGGTTGGCACCTCATCAGAGGACGAATTGCTGGCCTCCAGTCAGGAGACAATCGTCTCTCAACCAAGCAGCGAGAGTGCTTAGGCTAGCACCTCGACTGCAGACCGACCGACAACCAAAACGCACACCCAAACCAGAAACAAATCCGCAGGGAAAGCAATGAGAAGCAAGTACCAGATGGCCCTCTTCATCTTAGGGAAGATTGCAAAGAACGAGGCTGCCGGTAAGGTCCACGATAAGGACCAGGCGGATAAAATAAAATATCAGGCAGTCGTTGACGAATGCAAGCGGGATGCGGGAGGTCTCTAGATGAGTCCTCCCATCGCCCGGCCCCCAAAAAAACCATGGTTGCCGAAGGTCCGACAATAAGACAGCAACATTCAAACCTCCTCACAGACTGAACTTCAGTGCGAACTCAGCATCGGTTTGTAGCCGTTTTTGTAGAAGCTGAGATGAAAATAAACGTGAACAAATCTGAATTAATGGTCATATCCAGAACGCCTGTTCAATGCACTCTGCATGTTAGTGGAGTCCCATTGAAACAGGTGGAGAAGTTTAAGTACCTCGGGGTTTTATTCGCGAGTGATACAAGGAGCAATGCTGAGATTTCCTGTAGGATTGGTCAGGCAGGGTCAATTTTAAGAAAGTTTGGTCATTCTGTTACTGAACTTGGTGTCATGCTATCTGCTCATGACTCATGAGGTTTGGGTAATGACCGAAAAAATAACATCGCGGATACAAGCTCCAGAAAAGAGATTTATCTGTTGTACTGCTGGTGTGATCCGTAGAGATCGCAATAGAAATACCAAAATACGTGAGGAGCTCAATGTCGAGCAGCTACTTCTCCGGACGGAGCGGTCCATGCTTCGGTGGTTTGGTCATGTTAAACGCATGCGCCCGACCAGGATTCCACGACTTGCTATGGAACCGTACCATCGGGCAGGCGTTCTCTAAGTAGACCCAGGATGAGATGGTTAGATCAAGACCATAATCTCTCCTCTACCCGTATGGGGATTGCCATTAATTATTTGGAGTCGATGGCCACTTGAGCAACCTATAAGCGCGACCCACTTAATGGATAATTGCGACATTGAAAATTAATGAATGAATGAATGAACTTATAATACATAACCAGTTAGCCAGCCATGTTGCACATAAAGCGTCATCCCTACTTACTATATTCTCCCTATAGTATTGATTAACCTTATGTATCTACTAGATACTGCGCCTTTATAGCATGGACAGTAAAATGCCAAAGCTTATCCTAGTTTATTCTCTACATCGACTCAGTAGGCTGTTATATACCTTTTAGGATTGTTTTTGTTCATATTGTAGCAAACATATTCGCCGATACGGAGATTGTTGTGGCCTGTTTCCTTATCGAAGTTCCCATGCTTTCGGGAAGACACTTTTCTCAAGGCTAGAAAGATTTGGCCAGAAAGATTCTTTGTGCCGGGCATTACCTTGGGAATTCTATTGCTACTTGCATTTGAATTTGGGTGTTCTACCTTGTTGAGAGGTTTTGATGGTGACTGAGGCAGTCAAATCCTATATGAATTTTCAACTCCTGATTGTGGCTTAGTCTTCGGGTCAGGGTGGAGGTTCATCGTAACAGTTTACCCTCTGCCCATTGCCTCCGACAGACCATCACAAAGGAGGGATACTGGTACGTGGCAGAAGTGGGTGATTGAAACCAGTCCGTTTTGCTGCTTGACCAAAAAGTCGGTGGATGGATTGTCTGTTGGAAAAAGGATGGGGGCAACCGTAGCAGTCTGCCTCCCGTTTATTTTCTTTTGACCATCAGTCCACATGACAGAGACTGGTGCTGAGCAGAGAAGCTTGATCGAAGCACTCCGACCTACTACTTGGTACCGAAAAAAGCAAGGGCTGACCGAAACAGTCCAACACCCCCGTCTGTTGCCCCTGACGGGTCCTCGAGTTGTCGAGACTAGGTTGATTGATGTAGTCAGCTCCTCCAGCTTGCGGTTAGGCTTCGGGGAGGGCAAAGGGGTGACCGAATCAGTCAAACCCCACAGCTGGTAGCCTCTGACAATCCGTTATCCGTTAGTAGGGAAGGTGGCTGGTACAGATCAGATAAGAAAGACAGCGGCAGGAGAAATCGACGGAGGGTGACCGAAACAATCTATCCCCCCGCTGGTAGCCTCTGTCAGTCCATTAGTAAGGAAGCCAGCTGTAAGTAGGTCTTCTGCTTCCCTCACATTGTGCATTAAAATTATTATCTATAGACATCTGCAACCAAGTGCGGCAAATTCCAGTTCCTTCCAGTTCAGAGTTCAAAAACTTTCCACGCAATCAATTTCAAGGGACGAATTTTCTTAAAGACATTCTTCCATTACCATAAAATATCGAAAAGAAAACTTTCTTTCTCAAGACATAATTATGTATTTATTCAAAGGCAGGCCGTCCTGTCTATAAGCTCACCCCTTTGTGCATTCGAATTGTGATTTCTTTTCAGCCATTTTCTTTAGTTTTCCATTATCCATTTTACATTTTCTACTTCTTTATTTTTCTACGGAAAAGACTCATTCATTATGCTTAAGCTCGAGTAGCAATAGCACATTCTGACCAAAGTACTTTTTCAAGGCACAAAGATATAAAAATCAACCCAACCCCCGGGGAGTGGGTGAAAAAAACTTACAGATGCACATTAGCCCGATGTACCCCTTTCGCTCACCCTCCCGCAGAAAGTAAAGTAATTTCACTGAAAGCATCTGATTATCATGGAATAAATCTAAATGGTTAAAACAAAAGCGACCGAGAAGAGGGACGAGCGATGTCTCCGTGAAATGCGGCCCGTTCTATAGGTTTATCCGGTGCGGAGAAGTAAATCGGACAGCGTTAAGACCATTCAGAGGACCAAATACCCTTTGTCCATTTTTCTTAAGCAAATCACGCAAAATCCTAAGCCCAAGAGGGATGAGACTTTTATTTTTGTTGCCGTCGGGATATTTAGCATGGCCATGCACAGTGGGGGTAGATTTAAAGTTGTTTTGTCTGTGTTAGCCGCGTCTTAATGATATTGCTTCGATAAGTTTTATGGTACTTGGCCGTATTGTACGTTTTTGGGTGAATTAATTTTAATTAAAAGGATGCCACGGATGACTTTAGATTTGCTTTGTTTTTTTTATGGTGGGTGACAATCGAATTGGAAGATGTTTTAATCTTGGGGTGCTATAGAGGTTTTCGCAAGTGAATTTAAATTTAAGTTAAAAACTTAAGTATACTCAATTTTCATCGTAACAAGAGGCTTAACATTTATCTAAGTTGGCTAGTTTCATCCGTATGTTACATTTTACACAAGAAGGAGAAACTGGGTCCAAGACGTCATGACCCCAAAGTGGTATATCAAACATTTATTAAGAAATTTAGCTGCTATGATGGTTAGCGGATATGTAGGTACTCCGATCAAGATTAATATACTTAAACACCAGTTCCATACTTGGCCAGAGTTGATTTTTTGAAAAGTCGGTTGTTTTTTGATATAATTGACCTAGGTACAAAATTAAAAAGTTTTTGAAGGAAAATAATTTTTTTGCCAAATTACTAATTATGTACACTGGTCGGCATAAGTATTTTGACAAAACTAAAGTTAAATCTACTCATAATTTGAACTTACTTCATGTAAATTTTGGCATCAATGGAAAGGTCATTTAAATTCCGTTTGAATGATACACAACTTTCCTTAACCCATTAAGTACCCATTGAAAATTTAGAACTTTTGTAAAAGCCTACTTTTTTGACTTTTTTCCTCGGTCCCAAAAAAAAATGTTTTGATGCAGAAAGTTTCTTCAAACAATTCTAATAGTGACTGCAAAAAAAATTTCAAAAATCTCTTCGCTAACATTTTTTATGATTTTTTGAATGGGATGATCTCAGAAAAATTTTGTATGAAAAGGAGGAAAAAGTGGCTAAAATAGTCATTTTTAGCAATTTTCAAAAAATCATAAAAAATATTAGCGAAGATATTTTTGACAAATTTTTTTTGCAGTCACTATTAGAATTGTTTGAAGAAACTTTTTGCATCAAAACATTTTTTTTTTGATACAAAGGAAAAAAGTCAAAAAATAGACATTCACAAAAGTTATAAATTCTAAAATTTTTAAATGGGTTAAGGAAAGTTGTGTATCATTCAAACGGAATTTGAATTGCTGCCAAAATTTACATGAAGTAAGTTTCAAATTATGAGCAAAATTAACTTTAGTTTTGTCAAAATACTTATGCCGACCAGTGATATAAAAATGAGTTTTAAAATGTGTTCGGATACGTATAACTTGAAAACCACCGACTCCATTGCGCCCATATCTTAGGTATTCGCCCAGGAGTGCACTGAAGGAGATTGGCCAAAATTGGACAAAGGGGCGTGGCACCTAACATACAAAAAAAACATTCAAAATCTTATATCTCGAAAACTGCCGAATCGATTGAACTCAATTTTACAGATAATCTTAGGTATTGGCCCAGAAGTGCTACTCTGAAGATTGGTCAAAATTGGACAAAGGGCGCGGCACCGCCCATACAAAAAAAAATTCAAAATATTATATGTATCTCGAAAACCACCGAATCAATTCAGTTCGAATTTGCAGACAATCAAAGGTATTGGCCCAGGAGTGGTTATTGGCCAAAATTGGACAAAGGGGCATGGCGCGACCAAATTGGATACTTTCTTCAACGGGTTTGTTTGTAATTGCTACCCGAAGGTTTAGGAAAAAAAACGTAAAAGTAATCGATTTGCTTTCTTTCTCAAATTGATTTCCAAATTTCAATTGTATCTTTTTCGTCCGTTAACTTTCTTCACTGGCTATTTCAAAGGTAAATTATTGATAGTGAAAAATGTATGTGCGATTTATACACAGTGATGTTCATTTACAGTTCGATATATGTTACGATGCCAAGAAGAGACAATGGTAACAGTAGCCGGCGTTCTCAGAATGGCCGCTGAAGCAGTGAAGCTATCCGCCTTCATTTTCTATTAAAAAAAAATAATTGAACAAAAAATATCAAACTAGATCTTGAAATATTTAAAATAACTATTTTAGGCAGAACAACGTTTGCCGGGTCAGACTCTGTCCAACAAAAATCGTCAGTACAGGCCTTATGGGGGAGCTTTTTTTCTAACAATGGTGCCTGTAGATACTCTCACGGCACTCAAACACAAGAATTGCCACTGAAATAAAAACGAAACCACTGACATACCAATGAATTGTTGTTGTCATTTTCCTAAAATTCGCATGCAGCCCACCATAACCAGTCTGCCACACCACACATCGGCGGGCAGAATGAGCATGATGCCTCGTTCACAATGTGGGCGTGATAACTAGACGAGAGCGAGGCGAGAATCGCTCTCGCCTCGTTCTCGCTTTAACCTCGTCCGGCAATTCACAATGAAACGTGGTACGTCGGCGAGTTTTTCTGACAACGAATAGAGGGACCACTGAAACTACAAAACCATATTGCCACTTCGATTTTTTTTTACAAAACAGAGCTGCACTTTTATTGCTTTTTAGCACTATTGCATGCAGTTTGAATATTATAAAAACAACCAATTCGCAGATTTCAGGCGTCGCTATCATCAGTCGCTATAACTATCAGTAAAATACTACCGAAAAAAATTCTGTTGCTTTTTTTGAGCACTTAAACTTTGATTGTCTGAACTCAATCTTGGTCTTAAAATGTTGCTTATGAATTATATAGTTAAAAAAATTAAGCAATTGTTGTCTAAGGTTGAAAACTCACCGGATAAAGCAAAACGTGTTTTTTTGTTTCGTGAAACAAGAGCACATTGTTTCTTATGAGGCAAAACACACCAAAGCAAATGAAACAAAACAGATGTTTTTGTTTTTAAGTGTTTCGGTGGTGGTTGTCGAAAATACATGCCATTTTTGCCATTGTATACAAGCATAACACACACCGAATGCAACAAAACTGTTTCGAACCAGCGTCGTTGACGATAATTGCCTACTTTCTTAGAGCGCAACACACACCAAAGAAAACAAAACATAAAAACCAAAGCAAAACAGAAAAACATGTTTCGTTGCCGATAGTTAACCTGTTGTTTTTGTGAAACAATGTCGTTGTTTTTAAAATGTAAATAAGATTTGCACAACTTCATTGTCTGAGTCCGACCAACACTAAAAGCAAGTCGTAAATTCCACACCAAACGAAACAAGAAAACAAAACGTTTTGTTTTGCTACAATCTGTTTCGCTTGGTGTGTGTTCAAAAAAAAAAATTTTTTTTTTCGAATCAAAAACGTGTTGAATCTAATCTACATTTTCTAGAAAATAAATTTATTAATTTTTTCGTACATACAACTTTTTCTGTTGAACTTCTTAGTCAATTCCAGAACAGGTTCCAATGAATTCCTATGAAAAGCTTACAGTCTTACATCCTAATAAATCATAAATAAATAAATAAAATTACATCAAGAAGAAAATGACCCCCAATAACCCAGAAATCAAAAAGAAACACACTCAAAACATATATATATTTTCGGGGCAATGTTTGTTTAAAGAAATACGAAATTCCCCTTTTAACCGTCATTCATTATTATGGGAAAATAAGTTCTAACATTATCCCTGACTTATTTAGAAATTTCTCAGAATAATCAAACCGTATCAAAATAATAACAAAAAAAAAACGATAAAAGTGCCGCCCTGTTTGCTTGAGAAAATACAAGTGGCAACCTTAAGTACATTTCTATGAAAATGGCGTCGCTTCCCACTCAGAGAGTAAATGTCATCGGTGTCTCGGGCGAGATTTTTCCAAATTTCCGAAATGGTCGCGAGACGAGGCAACGAGTCTCGCGCCATTGTGTATTGGCGCATGCATTTTCTTTGATTGGAAATTATTTGACAACTCGCGCTAGACTCGATCTCGCTCTCGTCTCGCTCTCTCGATGTATTGTGAATCGGCCATGAGCATGATCCATGTCCATGATCGTTTTGTGTTCGCTTGCTATTGTTATTATCATCCACGAAAATAAGCAGTGTGTGTGTGTGAGGGAAACACATCAGGAGAGTGTTACCATGCATACAATGAAAACATATCATTAAGGGTGTTTCTATGGATTTTGTCAAAGAACTTTCGGTTTTGGTGCTTTTGAGAACAGATTATTATGTGGGGTGTTGCCATACAATTCTTACTGCTTTAATTTATTTTTATTTCTGAAGGATTTGTTAATATGTAGTTAGAGGTTGCAAAATAAAAAAGTTTTTCGATTTTGTCATTTAGAAAAAAGGTTTATTCGTGAAACACCTCACGCATTCAATTTATTAAAGTGCAACATGTGATCGTAAGTGCGATGTACTGATATTGTTTTAAATTAATAGGGCAACCGGATTCATGCCCCAGAAGGTTTTTTGGGGGGTCGTATTAAAAATTTTAATACACAGAGCATATTGTAGAGCATATTTTTTGCTAATTTGTCTTTTGTTCATCAAACAGTTTTTCAGATTGAAATACCAAAATGACGGCAGGTATACTGCTTCATGTCGCTCGCTGGGTTTTTACCACATCCGGTCACTCATCCCCAGTAATGATAACGCCTTAAAAGGATTTTATGACCCTTTTTTGCTATTGTTTCTGCGAAGATCTGCACTGCCGGGTCATACTTTTTTAACAAATATGTAATTTAGGTATATACAAAATTGCATGTACCTATGAATATGTTCTTATGAATATATACCTATGTATGTTTCTATGTATGCTATGAGAGGTCCCATCCCATCGTGGTTACATAATTTTGTATTCTTATTGCCTGTCTAAAAAGCGATTAGACCTACTGGGGATACTCTTAAAAATACGTTCCTATTATCTTACCGGTTGATGCTGAAGAAAAATTAAATGCAATTTATTTCGTTCAACAATATTTTTGTTTTAAATTGGAAGATGGCAACCCTAATGGTATTGCTCTCTGATTTATGGTGATTTATCATACAAACTTTAGCAACCCTATGAGAGCTTTAAAGAGGGACCGATTTATGTAATTCATTGCAACCAGACTGAGAGACATACATCCTATCTTCCCTGTACTGACAATTTTTGTTGGACAGAGTATAGTGATTTATATAATCGAGCTTTCATCAGCAACAAAATTAAAAACGTTTGGGCTCATGGAGAATTTTTTTGGTTTTTTTTTTGTGTAGTTGTTTGGGGTGTACCTATTGGCTGAATACTTAGTTTCAGAAATAGTCACCTCTTCAGCTCCATATTAAGTAACCTATAGAGTCACCATTACAATGCTAAACAAATTTTTAAACTCGACCGAATAGTTACACAGATACCCGCTGCCCTCCCTTCATCATTCACCCCTTATCCCTCTACTATCACCCTAAAACCTAAATGGGCAACAAATCTATAGTATATCAGAAAAAAATCATGAAAAACGGAGAAATGCTTTTCGAGTTATGGAGGGACAAACAGATGGACTGGACGTTGCAATTCATATAGAGAGATTTACGGGTGAAATAGAGTAGATGCACGAAAGCCGGTAGTCTATTTGGTTTTTGATTGTTACCCTCCCATCGTCCACAAAATGATACAGCAGTTTCCTTGGGAGAAGATTGTGTCAAGTAGCTTATTTTCATCGTTAGTTGGTTTCAGAAGTAATGGCAATCAAGTTGAGTAACCCCTAGAAGCGTTTCATAAATCTGATGTGATCCGTTGGCAGAAATAGCAAGTTTCAAATTGTTGCATTTGTGAACTTGCCCAGCACCCAGGTTCGTCCGCACCAAAATCTCTAAATCGTAATTTTAAAATATCTCACCCTTAAAGACAAATAGGTCTCTCCGGATGTCAAATAACAAATGAACTTATCTACTTATATTTTAGCTCCCTACTCTTGTTGTAGAGAGTCCAGATTAGGAAAAAATGGCTTGCTACATTTCGCATCATTGTTCAAAATACATCCTTTTTACCCCTTTTAGAATGACGTTGCAACTTTACTAACTCAATTCCTTTCTTCGATTTAATTGAATTCTCAACTCAACTCAACTCGACGATGATTATCGTATCGCATCGATTGACGTCTCAATTTCATATGGCCCTCCGTTTTAGCTTCAATCGAAACTGTCAAAGAGTGCGCATTAAAAAACGCAAGCGTCACGATGACAGGCGACTTTCGTTCTCGTTTTCCATTTCGTTTCGCTTCTTTTTCAATTAACCTCTACCATAATGGCTCTAAGGTGACAAAAGTCGATTCATTGTAATCATCGTCGATATAAAGGAATTTCAAGGAATTCACCCATCGCACCCGGCTTAATGACATTGATGAATTGAATTTTGCCAATTTTCCCAGATTTTGTGCTGAACACGCACTAAATGCACAGCACACTCGGCAGGCAACGTCAAACGGAGGAGTGGAAAATCTCGCGATGTCAGAGTGTTTTCCTCATTAAAATGACGCAATTTGGCGTCGCATCCTGCACGGGATCAGGTCGTGCGTCATTAGTGTGGCCAGGGCAGGACACGAACGGACGTTTCATTTTTTTGTTCGCGTCATGAACTCACGATGTCAGTCAGCGGTTTGAGTAACACCAGGACACGAACAACTTTTGCATACCAAAGAACGTCCTTAGATGAACTGTGAGGATATGGTACTTAGATGCCAGCTGCAGATTCGATGGCATATAACCTCCCTCTATGATGGCGATAATGCCGGAAAGCGAGATGTAATTAACTGCTTGCTGCGTGTTATGTTCGGCGGCGCGTAACCGGAATGCTCACCAAAAACGATCCCATGCTGAATATATAGTGGCTGCGATGCCATCACACCGGGCGGCGAGTCCTTTCGAATACGAAACGACATAAATTGAAAATTTTCTGCCGAATATTTGAATGCTACTACATACTAGGCAGCACCGCCTCGTCCGTTACCACTTTTGGATGGTGCGCACGACCCGGAAGCAGACATGTATCCCCGGACGACAAAGTCAGATCTCTTTTTGAGCGCGTCGACGACGGCGATGGTTTTTTGGCCGCGGTTTGTGTTTGCGTTGAGATTTTTCACCACACTAACTTCATTCTCAGTCCATGCGGGACACGGTGAGTCAACGCCGCATCGTATATACCGACGAGAAAAGGTGCCATGTTACAGCGCCATATATAGGTATATAAAGCAGGACAACAAAAGGACAAGCGACCGTGTTCTACAGCTGCGTTTTGACTTTGAAACTAAGCACGGCGGATACACTCACATGACTCGTATCCGTAGCTTCGTCGCTAACCGCGGAAGAGTGAAGCACAGGAAAAAAAAGGAAAATTCAGCACAAACACCATCTCGTCTGTCCAGGACGTACGTAAAATGCAATTTTGTAACCGAAAATTGGATACTCACTGAGCGTATTTTGCGAACGCGAGGATATAACGGTCACTGGGGATATAATGGGTCCGCTGTTTAGGTTTGGTGCCTTTGCGGCGGTTCTTTGAATTTTTATTTCGTTTTCCCTGTTCGGCTGTGTCGTTTCGAGGGAAGGTTTCATGTTCGGGAATTTAATTGAAGTGTGCCCCTAACCAGCAATCAGGCAGCATGCATAACAACCAAAGGAATGCGAAAGGTATGGTGAGGGTGATGTTGTTGAATTTCTATTTTCTGTACGCGCGTTACATTTTGTTAGTCCGGGTTTTTTCTTTTTTTTTTGTATCCCTGCTCTTTACGGCCAGGTCAAGGGCCATATTGTGAGAATTATTTATCGCTGACCCGAACACCGGGTGAGTGTGTTAACATGGCATTTTAGATTCGATACAAAAAAATTAAAAAAAAAATTCGGGTGCTTGTTATGGATGTTTAGTGGATTTCTCTGTCTGTCGCATAGATTTTAAAGGATACCTAGCTTCACCTAGTGTAACTGTGATTAATCACATCGCCGGTGTGTTTAGCTTGTAATAACATGATGTAGGTATATGTCTATGATTGATGGATTGTCATCAAAACGTGGTGACAAAGATGGCAGGGGACATACGAACAAGTTGGAGATTTTGGGACAAGGCATATAAGGCCACGCGACTTAGTCCAATTTTGACCAAACTTCACAGGAGCACTTCTGGAATAATACCTAAGATTGTCTGCAAATTCGAACTCAATCGAATCTTTGGTTTTCGAGATGTAAGATTTTGAATGTTTTTTTTTTGTATGCGCGGCGGCACACCCCTTTGTCCAATTCTGATAAATCTTTACAGGAACACTCCTGGGCCAAATACCTAAGATTATCTGTAAATTTGAGCTCAATCGAGTCGGCTGTTTTCAAGTTTTTAGCAGCCGAACACAAATCACGATCCATTTTATATGTAAAAAAGATAAAACTGAAGGAATCTTCTTTGTTACCTCAAAGCGTGAGAACTACATGACAGATTTAAGTCCTACTTTTTCTCAATGTTTCTTATGAATGCGAGATGGATTTCAGCTATGTTGGTCATTCCAATGTCCCCAACGACCGGTAACTGTTAACTGTTTTTTTTTTTTTTTGTTGGCTACTTCGCTGCCGTTGGGGTTGTTCTTGTCCGTGGTTCTGCTTTGTGGTGGTGGGTACGCATCGACAGCACATTCCCTTGAATAGAGGCAGTACAATTTTCTAGAGAAGCTTACGCAGATGGCTGGTGAGATGAAATGAGACAACTGGAAGTGTGGTGTTGTGAATACAAATTTTGTGAATTTTTTCAGGTTTTTGGAACAAACACTCGATAAAAAAACGTAGCGAACTAAGCTGCGGACATAGCTTGTCTTTAATAACCTCATAGACTTATTATCATAGCCATTAACAAAGCTCTTATTGATGTAAGCACACGTTGTGCAATAACATCGCCAATCTAGCGATGTGATTTTTAAAACCGTATGATCAAACCAATAGGCTTAAAATATGCATTAAATTGGACCTTGTATTTATGTATATTGGCCACTAGAATCAAATGAAATTTCTACTTCAGGGTATATCAGGGGTAGGTATTCCAATTAGGTGTCGCATCGCAACTCATTCATGTCAATTTCAATTGTGACCTAATCGTACGGGATGATGTGCAAAAATTGTATACTACAGTTTAAAGTCTTTGCCGCTGGCCACCAACCCAAGAATGATGGTGGATCAAATGTCCAAAAGATGAGTTGGAGTTCAGTTGTCTCATAGGAGATTTATATGAGCATGAGAGCATCTTCAAAAAGAAGAACAAACATCTGGATCAGTTGTTGCCAACATTGAATCCAAAGGGGGAACGTACAAATTCTCTCTATGCCTCTATCGATGTGGATCATTATAAAGTCATCCTAGCAGGACTTAATTTGGACTTGTAACTCGTGTCTTCTGATTGAATTTCAACAGTGACAGTAATGACATCCGCCTCGTGGTCAGCGCAATAGCCTGGAGTATACTGACATTTTTTAACTCTTCAAACGTTTTATATCACATGTAAGAAAAATCCGAAAGTTACTGCTGAGCTGTGTGTCCAATTCCCTTAAGCGATCAGATGAACAAGGGTGTTCCTGACATTGTTTTAGATCTCAATGCGTCGTTGTCGTTGCTCACAATAAGTTAACGTTTGGTAAATTGTTCCTCTCCATTTGGCCATTCACTGATTGATTTCTTATTCGAAACTGATAACGATTTTGGTAAATCTCATTTTATTTTATTTATTTATTCTATCAAACATGCTTACAGTAAGAATACACTTATAAGACTGTGAAAGATTAACAATTTTAATTTATAATATCTACTACATACAAGATTTAAAATAAAAAAGTTGACATTATAATGTTTTTGTAGGAAAGTGAGTTAAATAGTATAAAATTTACCAGATTTTTTATTTTTTATTTATTCATTCATTTATTTGTATCCTAAAATTAGTTTTAATTGAGGTTGCTTGAAGAAGGATTGGGAAAAGTTTGTTGCTCAGTTTTCAAGAAGGTTTTGAAGTTCATTTTTAAATCGTCGTGTATCAGTTAGCTCTCGCTAATTACGTGGGAGTGAGTTCCAAAGGCGGATAGCAGCAAAAAAAACTGTCTTTCGGATGTTAAACATGAAAACCGCGGAAGTATTAAACAAGAAGACCTATCAGATGCCGGAAACTGGATTTTTTCATAAAGATATGAGGGCTGTCTACTTAAAAGTATGTTGGAAAGAAGTATTATTGTTCGAAATTTTATATAATTACAGAAAGACATGTTGATTAGGCGTTTTGTAAGATGAGAGACGTGATTATGTCTTCTCAGACAGAAAACATATCGAATAGTAGCATTAAATGCCACTTACAGCCTCCTTCTACTCTCAGCATCACACCCATACAAAATTTCACATCCGTAGATAAGTACGGGAATAACTAATGTTTTAGCAAGTAGCAGTCTTCTTTGAAAAGGAGTAAACTTTTGAGCAGTCCATAGGTTTCGAAGAATACCATAGGATTTCCCTACAATTATATTTATGTGGTTGTTCCACGTTAATGTTCTATTAAAGACAAGACCTAGATTTTTTGAAGACTCAACATATAGAATTTCAGAGCTATTTATCATTAAATGAGGAAAATATGAGAGATCTAATTTATTTTTTGAAATAACTAAGCATTTACACTTGGTCGGATTAAGTATTAGACCGCTTTTGGATGACCAATCGAAAATTTGTCGCAGATCCTCATTTAAAACACTTAAGCAATTTTCGACTAGGCCCAAGGGACAACTTTGGTAAATTTGTATATCATCGGCGTAAATATGTTTAGATGAGCTTAGTACATATGACAGAAGCGATGTCGTTGATATATAAGGTGAATAATAGAGGCCCATGAATGGAACCTTGAAGAACTCCTTGCCTTAATGGAAGAAAATCGGAAAGATTACCATTTAGTAATACTGCCTGTTTTCGTTCACTTAGATAGGATGATATTAATTTTATCGCACTGGAGGAAAATGAAAAAAAGCGTCTTAATTTTCTGAGTGAAATCGAGTGATTGACCATATCAAAAGCTTTGGAAAAGTCTAAAAGTACAAGAAAAGTAACATTATCTTTCCATTTACTGGGAAAAATGCTGGTCATAAAAACAGTATTAATGATATGAGTTATAAACGGTAACAATGACGGCAAAATTGCTTTAACAAAAAACGGATTTATTTCATCGACACCTACAGACTTAACAGACAGAAAACTTTCTACTATGTCCAATTCATCTACCCTATGAAATGCAAAAGAAGTAGCAATCGGTAGAGGAGTATCCTCCAATGAATGGTTAGCAGTTGGGACACTGCAGAGTGAGCTTGACAAAAACATGTGATTTAAATCGTTGGCGTCGATGGCGGTGGAATAGGTAGCTTTCTGCTTACCGATTCCTAATTCACGAATGTTATTCTACACAGTTTACGACCACCTGAAGAAGAACTAAGTCGGTTGGAATAAAATTGTGTCTTAGCATTTCTTCTTCATATTGGTGAAGAAGCACATTTCTGACTGAGCATATGGTCTATGTTAAGGTGGGTTTCCACATGTCGGTTGATTGACAAAGTTTGACAGCTCTCGAGTTTATGTCATTGAACGAAACTGCCGTCAGTTCATTTCCACTTATGTCAATTATTGGCAAAAAATCGTTTGTCAGTTGATTGACCAACTTATGAACTCGATGCCAATTAATTTTCACTGTCAATTATAGACAAAGTGACATTTTGTTTGACAATTCAGCTATTTCCACTTGTCCAGTGGTTTCTTTGTCAGTTATTGACAAACGCTGTTAGTCAATTCATTGACAAGCAATTTTTCGCTATTTCCACTTGCCAATTTTTTAATTGGCATAAAAATACGTCAATTGTCAATTTCAAATCGACAAGTGGAAACCCAGCATTAGGCTATGTTACGTGATTGTCCTGGCATAGACAAGTTATGGGTGCATAGCATACTGATAGAGATAAAGAAGAAACCGGCTTGTCTGAAGCAATCTTCCTTTTTGTAAACCGGAACAAAACGTTTATCTACTATCAATCCAGTTAGGGATTAGTATCAATGAAGCCAGTAACACTTTTTTTATTACACTTAATTAAATACGTTTTTTTGTAGTAATTTTGGTACGAAAATTGGGCCAACATTTGTCTGAAGGTTGTAGACGTATGACTGTTGTTGGCGGTGCTTAAGACCTCCTTATGGTAGAAGAATTATATTGATCCTAAAGTGGAGCAGATGGTTCCTCACTGATATCAGTTACATGATGGTTACTACCATTCATTCATTCATATCCATAATGTCTTTCTTAACCATTAACAAGTGTCGCGAGCAATGGATGCTTGTTCATTTACGTTGAGGTACTTCAACTTCTCCACTTGCTTGAATTAGACACCGACCAACATGAAGAGTCATTCTGAAAGGGTTAACATTACTTCAAATTTGTTCACGTTCACCTTCATCCCAGTTTTAATAGAGACCGCTACAAACCTATCGAGTGCGCACGGAAGCTCAGCCTGTGCGGGCCCAAGAATAACCCTTAGGTCTCCCAATTCGGAATGTTCTTCACCAAAGCTGGGCCGTAAGTTTCACTCCATTTACAAGAAATGCTAAGTTTGCCACATTGCCTGATGTACATTGTAGACCAAGCTAAATAGATTCACTTTGACCGCCGAATATTGACTTGTCGTGAATACAGAAAAATCGTTTAACCTTCCACTAGAACACAGGAGGAAGCAATTGCTTGGCGTGTAAACAATTGGGAACTAATTGCTTCGTATTCGCTCGGAAGGCATCTTGCTTTACCACCAAAAAAAGGTATAGTATTAACATTCCCTTCATTAAAGTTGCTTACATTTTTATAAAGCTTTTACTTATACCTTGTGCATCGGGATAAACCCTTCCAACAATTTTCATGGCATTAGGTTTAGAGTCTTACCCAAGAACCTTAGTGCCTTTGAACTAATTTGGAGACAGAATATGTCCAATTTAGTCATGCCACAAACTCAATATCAAATTCCATCAGCTATTTTCAGCACATATGCCTTCAAAAACCATCCCCATATATTTATACGTACGTGTCGCACTATATTAAATTGGCATCATCAAAAGACCCCAATCAATGACCCATAGATCCATAGCACACACCTCTCCTAATAAGGGGCAACAAATTACGTGAAAGTCGGACAACTCCCAGTGGGTTTAATAAACTTCCGAGACCGAAGAGCAAATCAGGTTAACATTCCCTCCCTATCGTTCCTAATCAACCTCCACCGGGTTGTAAATAATCCCCGGAACTCTATTCCTTTTAATACAGCCCCATATTATTTTTTCACCTCACCTTCGACCTACCATTTGCAAAGAATCAATAATTCACTTTGATAAGGGAGCAAATAAGTCTCCCTTCCAGCACATAATCACTTATTAAGGAACTGAAGGATGAAAAAAAAGAACAACCCGACCCTGCAGACGTCCACCCCACCTGGTTAGAGACCCATGACCGTTGAAACGATTTGTTAAGATCCTGTGAGATTACTGCGGCAGTTTGTTCAAAGCAACCTAACCACCTGATGTTCCAATTGATTCATCTTCGATCGCAAAACGGCAACGAATTGACGAACGCCTATTATAGATATGCAGCGTCCTTTTCGTAAGGGGTTGGAAAAAAGAATCATTTCCTTTGCTGGCAGTATGTGGCCCGAGACAGTCATTAATCTTCTTGCGGATTTGCTTGTAAGTTTGGTTTAAAAAAATCAAGCACAACAAGTGCAAATGATAGGATTATGAAGTTTTCACCCAGGCCGTAGGGCAGAATTACAGAAAATTTCTGACAAGCGAACCGATATGTAAGACACGTCCTAAATTTATGCGAGTTCATTTGTTTTCGCCAGAGCGGACCAACTCTTCAAGGAGCGACGACGACGTGGGGCGAATTGTTGTGGAAGAATATTTTGCGGAGGTTAGTTTTTGGGTTGCGTTTTTTTTTTTTTTTTTTGCACAGGCACAAGTTCGTGCGCTACATGCTATACACAAGGTCCTGGGATGGATGATTTATTGTTTGTGGGGTGCGGGGTTTGGTCGTGGATTAACACTTCATATATCAAAATGCTGTGGCCAACACAGTAGTGCGGAGCTGCAGGCGACGAAAGGGAAAATTCAATTTTGTAACCGATTTTCTGTACGTTGTGGGTCCAAGTCGAAAGGACGAAGGCAGATAACTGTGAATGGGTTGATTTATGCCCTGACAGATATACTTGGGGTTATAGTTTAGTTTTCTTTGAAATTTTCCGTTTTGTCTGATTGGAAATTAGTTTTCACTATATTCTTGTGTGCAAGTGGCGTCACAAGGGAGGCGGGGATTTTCTGTAATTAATCAAGTAGTGTGGGTGGGTGTGTGGAGGCGTGGAGGAGGCACGGGGATAGTGCTTTGCGTTAGCAAAGTGGTGACACATTTGACACCAAATGGAAAACTTATGGGATATAGCCAATAAATGATAGCTTTTTTCAATTTGCTGATGGTCGCATTTGGGTCAGACTAAAGGGCGGTGATTGGGATAATGTGCTGGATATGCGAAGAGGAGAAACATTTAGGCGTACATCGTCTCTGACTTGGAAACTTCGAAAGTAAAAGGTTGTCCTGCCATCGGATTACCGAAAATTATTAAAGCCAGCTATTACGCTTATCCATAGCTGTGAGCATAATCGACTACGATGTGGGCTGAATAACATTGGAGGTGAAGCTAGCACTAAAAATTGGTTAGTCCTATATTGGTTAACATTTTGAGAAGCAGTTGAAAATTAATTGATTACCAAAAGATAAGTTTTTAAACTCACCTCGTTTTAATTTTATTATTTAACTAGCTTTTGCCAGCGGCTTCGCTCGCGCAGTTCTCAGGATTTGGACACAAAGATTCCTTCACAGTCAGTTAGTTGGCTCTTTTTATATTTACATATCGTGCAGGAAACCTACCTAAGACAGTACTTAAGAAGCAATTAGTATCTCTGAAAAATATGTCCTATGCGGCTATGCCTTATTGGAGAAAACAGTTCAAAAATTATATGATCAATATTTGTTGGCAGATATCACTATCTGCGGTACACTACATATTGCTTAATTAGCAAATCCTTAATTATATTCCACACTGCCCAGATCTTTCTATACTGTGCAACATATGCAACCGGAAAGATCGTGAGGATGTGTACCACTTTCTAGCAGTATAACCCCATTCTTACAGAATTCCCCTTCAATATCTTTAGAGTACGTACGCTGAAGTTAGATGGAGCGATCAGAATATTCAACAGCGATGAAGTTTGGACGCATTAAAAAGTTTCAAATCGATACGACGAACGGTTCGTGAGTTAAGAAAAGGCCCCCCATAAAAGAGGTCATCGCCAATAACTCGGGCCCCAACAAAATTTCCAAAATCGAAAAAATTATTATCTTTATTTCTTATAATAGATTAGGTACACAAACCGAGTTTGAAGTCAATCGGATGAAAAATAAAAAGTTTCCCTTAGAAAATTTGACCCCCCTTTTACCCCTTTAAGGGTTGAATATTGAATCGGAGAAAATTGTTTTCTTTATTTTTCATAGAGAGTACACAAACCGACTTTTAAGTCAATCGGATGAAAGTTAAAAATTTTCCATACAAACTTTGCCCCCCTTTTATCCCTTTAGGGGTTGAATTTCAAAATATCCTTTCTTATTCCTTGTATACATCATAAAGGGACCTCTGCCCAAAATTTCAGCTTTCTAGAGCAAAGGTTTTAGGCTGGGCGTTGATGATCAGTGAGTGGTAAACTTCATTTTTATATATATAGATGGCTTAGAGAATCTTATGAGTTCTAGTAGAGACTGACGTACACTTTGGGGTTGACATCCCCTTTGGGGTTGGGTTGATATTTTACAAACTCAGAATTTTATTTATCTATGGCTGAGGTAATATAACTAGCCCGGTTAAAAGTTTTTCCCAATGAAAGGCTTACTGTGGCCTAGAAGTAGGACATTTACTAGGCCTCTAATGGACCATAGAAATAAGTAAACAGATATGTAGATGCAGTAGAAGATTTTTAAAAGAATATGCAAGAAAAATATGTCAGATTGTGTAATCTTGAGAAAAGTTTTACGAAGCTACTCTGCAACTCTAAAATGAATAAACTGCGCAAGTGTGCACTCCTCATATTATTCACCCTGTCATTTCAATACCTAAATAAATTTAATTCCAATTTATTTATTTGCATAGATACTTGCAATTTTTTCCCCTGAACCTTTTAATTGGACATTACCTTTCCACCTATAATAACTGCCTGTTGATCGCGAAACATTAAGTGACCCAATTTAAAAACTAGGTATGTCAAAGCAGTGCGGTAACTAATACTGATTGTGTGTTAACATCTCAAGACTTTAGTGCTGATTGGGAAAATTGTTTCATTTCATTCTCTCTGCATACGGTTAAGTAAGCGGTCCATTACACACCTAATAAGTGACTTTCACAACAATTTCCTTTCCTTTTGCGACGAATGCAAGGGCATATCTCTTTCGTACGTTATGGTCGCGATAAAATGCTTTAGTGACTCCCTAAACACAAATTCCTCCAAATGTAAAAAGTTCTATCGTGACACAATTTGCAAAATATGATGAGTTGTTCAAGAGTGTGGAAAAAATATCCAACAGCATAGATGTCTCCACCACTTTTTGCAAATCAAAATTCAAAAACATAGATAAGCAACTAGCAAGTCTTAGTGATATACTAACCAAAAAGCTACCGGTTGAGTTTAAGTCGAAGTTTTTGACTTTAAAAAGTGATTTGAAATCTGACATTAACACAATACTGAGCCCACATATGTCAACGATTAATGACCATTTCAACTCCTTTCGGACCTACCTTGATTCCAACCTACAAAGCTCTTCAACACCAAGTGCCTCATCCCATCAACTTGTCGATCCACTTTATAAATAAAATTAATGAGGTCAGCAATGAAGTCGCAGCTTTCCGACTAGTTATGGGCGATATTGATGAAAACCTTAGACATGGCATCAATCAAAATTAATTTCATACCAAAGCTCATTCAGTATACAACACGTCAATACTTACCGAAATCCTTGAATCAGCAGAATAGCTAACCCCATTTAATTCTCAACCAGCATCAACGACGACTTCAACAACACCAACAACCACTACAACTGCAGCAATGCCCACACCCACCTTGCAGAAATTTGGCATTTCCGTAACTGCCCGATAATCTCTCCAACTAACACCAAAAATAACCAATTTAAGCTCGACTTACCATCCAAATGCTCCTGGATTTTTTCGAGTGTCTCAACCGACGTCTTCAGCTTGGGAAAGATGACTTTGAGTAAGTTGAACAATATAGGAGCTTAGTAATAACAATAAGCCTAGTATTAAGCAAAATATAAAAGAAAACGTAAGTCTAAGAATTATAGCTCTAAATCTAGTCCTAACCCTGGCCCAAACTGGAGCTTTAAAGTTGGACCGTTTCCTCTATTCTGCCCTCTCACTTTTCAGCCACTTAACCAGCGTTGTTCCGGAGAAATTTTTGAGTTGAGCCATTCTCCGAGCCATTTCACACAAGTTTGAGCCACTTCAGTTAAAGTGGTGGGGTGGGGTGTGTGTGCTTAATTTCTTCTTATTTTTTAGTTTTTGTATTTGGAGGTTCGAAGTTAGGTAAAATCATCGAAAGACATTTAGGGGTATCGTTGTGGTTTTACCAAACATTGTTCGTAAATGTATCATTTGATGATGATTACTGTTTGTCCATGATGTTGAGAAAAGAAATCAGAAAGAATAATTCCAAAAGTGCCGCTATTTTTTCTCTGCTACTCTTGCAAAGCGTTCGATACGAAAAAATGCCGATTTTTTTTTTCGTCAACTGAATAGACACAAGGTCATCAGGCCCTCAGGGCTTCATTGTTTATGAACGTTTTGAGGAAATTGACACATTAGATCAACAGTTGAAGTGTTTTAAGCGAAATTTAATCGTTGAACTGAAATTCAAATAAAAATATGTAGATAGATCGAAATCTCTTAATAGTGTTGAAAGAGCAAAAATTGATCTATTAAGAGATCAAGGACTAACTAAACGAAGTTTTAGTGTGAACAATTCTTACTTAAGAAATAAAGATTCGTATGGAAAAAACCTGAAAGGAGGTAAAAAAACAACAGCAGTTGTTCTAAGAGCAATTTTGAGATGTGCTTCCAATTGTGACTCTGCCGCAAAAATAAAAGCTAAAGCCGGTGTAAGTGCAATGGTTTCAACAGTTCTAAGAGTAATCAATAGTGCCAATCATTTAAAACGAATAAAAATTTAAAAGAAACCATTATTAAACGAGCAACGGAAATGTATGCGATTAGAATTCTGTAGACACCATTTGAGTTTTTTCGGATTAAAAGAAGTTTAATTTTGATGTCCCTGATTGGTTTAATTATTATTTCCACGATGTGGCGAAAGATGAACGTTTTTTAACGCGGCATCATAGTCGAGAAGGTGGTGTTATGGTAGAGGGAGCAGTTAGCTATTACGGCACTGTTGAGCTTGAGTTCTAAACCTCAAAAATGACTGAAGTAAATTATAAAGGAATTCTGGAAAAAAAATTCCGACATTTTTGGAACCCAAAATTTGACTTTTCAGCAGGACAACGCCCCCATCCACACGACGCGTAATCAAACAGTAATCATCATCAAATGATACATTTACGAACAATGTTTAGAAAAAATGCACAATGTACATTAGAAAATGTTTGTGCTTATTGAGTTGACGCGAAGTGTAAATCAAATTGCTGAATGGGAAACATTCCGGGGGAAATATTATTCGCGATAGGGGTGATTGCAGAGCTATTAGACAAGGGTTGCTCCTGCAACAGTCAGGGAGTTTAAACCGTTTTAAAAAAAAAACTCCCCGGGTGACTGACTTTCGTCATCCCGAATTAGATTGCACCTATAGTCGTTCGGACTTAACGGACATTTATTTTTCATTCATTTTAAAAAATTGAGAGTATAAATTCGCCGTTTGTCGCATTTCTATTATTTTTTGATTGAAAAAATATTACCTACTGTCTTGGTCTTAGCTAACTCTTATAGATCAAGAGGTTTTACCCACCTTAATCTCCTGATTACATTGTCAGTATTTAAAAGTTCTGTTATTTAACATGGTTGAGAAGTCTACTTCTGTGCCCGTGCAAATGTTTCCCTTGTCAGCAATGTTAACCAGATTGCTGAATGGAAAACATTCCGGAGGAAATATTATTCCCGATAGGAATATGAAATGCTGAATGAGTTCACTTGGTCAATTATTTCAACCAGCGATTGTTTTGTGACGGGGTTCAGTCGAGTAAATTTTAATTTTTTAACATTTTTTGTTTGTTTAAGTTTTAACACAAATGTGAGCCATTTCTATTTGGCTCGGAGCATTGAGCCAAAGTTGAAATACTTGAGCCAAATTACCCAATTGGGTACTTCAGCACAACGCTGCACTTAACTCTATTATACCGTCAGTCACAAATTCCTCTCAACCAACCACTTTTCCTCATACAAATTTTAACGTTTTTGATAGAGTCCATGCCTCTGCACCAGAGACAAGGACTGGGATGATTAGGGTCTTATAAAGGGTCACTTTAGTTGTTCGAGAGAGGGCTTTGCTACTCTACTCAATTGCTTTCTTAGCCCAAAGAAACAGCGATTAGCAAGACTTATTCTTCGTTTAATCTCAGCACTGGTGTCATTGCCTGAGTTCATAGCGGAGCCTAGGTAGACAAAGTCTTTTACCACCTCAAAGTTATATCTGTCTATAGTGTCATTCTGTTCAAGACGTCGGTGTTGGGTGTCCTTTCTTGATGACAGCATATACTTTGTCTTGCCCTCATTGACCGCCAAACCCATCTTCGCCGCCTCCGTCTCAATGCTCACGAACGCGCCAGTGACATCACGCTGCGTTCAGCCGATTATGTCGATGTCGTCGGCGCGCGTAGGCGAGTAGGTGGACGGACTTTTGAAAGATAGTACCTCTGGTGTTAGCGTTTTAGTTTTGAACTATTCTTTCAAGAACGATGTTGAAGAAGTCACATGACAGCGCATCGCCTTGTCTAAATCCTTTTTTTGACATTGAAGGTCTTGAGTTCTTTACCGACCTTGATGGAGCAGCGTGCGTTCTCCATTGTCATCCTGCGCACAAACGGACGAGTTTGTCAGGGATGCCCAAACTAGACATTGCTCTGTATATCTCGTCTCTATAAATGCTTTCGTATAGGCGGCCTTAAAATCGATGAAAAGTTGGTGGGTATCGATTTGGACTTCCTGGGTTTTCTCCAAGATCTGTCGCAGTGTGAATATTTGGTCGATGATAGACTTTCCTGGCCTGAAGCCACACTGATAGGGACCAATCAGGTTGTTAACGAAAGGCTTCAGGTGTTCACACAACACGGCAGATAGGATCTTGTAGGCGATGTTAAGAAAAAATCCCTCTGTAGTTGGCGCAGTTCAGAGGGTCTCCTTTCTTGAGGATCGGTCAAATAATGTTGAGGTTCCATTCATCGGGCATACTTTCCTCCGACCATATTTTACAGATGAGTTGGTGCATGCTCCTAACCAAGTCATCGCTTGCCGCTTTGAATAGCTCGGCGGTTAGGCCATCTGCTCCAGCGGCTTTGTTGGACTTAAGTTTAGATATGCCTATCTTCACTTCGTCCAGGTCGGGTGGACGGAACTGTTGGTCTTCATTGTACAGGTTGAATGGTTCATTCTGCCTGATAGCGGGATTTAATTCGTCATCGCCGTTAAACAATACGTAAAAGTAGTTCTTCCATACCCTCAGCATTGACTGCAATTCTACTATGATGTTCCCTTGGTCGTCCTTTCAAGCTTCAGTTCGGGCCCTGATCAACGATTAGTTATGACAATAGACTTTTGCAAAATCGGCATAATTTTCAAATGTCCCATCTATACCTTCATTACAAGGTTCGGTGGTTTAAGAGGCCCAATTAGACCACCCAATTATTCTCGATTTTTCGCCTGCGAATCTAAATCATCTATCTGGGGGCTATCCCCACACGGGTAGAAAAGAGATTACGGACTTGATTCAAATAATCCATTCTATGGGTCTATATTTAGACGGTGCGGCGTCTACCTCATAAAATGGACTTTATAGCATATCCTTGAATGCGAACTTATAAAGTCTTCAAACCAAACCAATATTAGTACCAACATTTGTAATATTTTCTAGTGAATATAGAAACGAACTATTGTTTCAACAACTGTTCTTCCATGCTGCAAGATCTACTTGTTAATATCCATCCCCAACCTTTGTCAGGACATGTATCTATTTTTTATTTTTTTTTAGAAATAAAAAAAAAATAAAAACATTTTCGCCACCCTCGTCCTTGCTTAAAAATTGGCCAGCAGCATATGCTATATTGAAAGAATAATCCGAGGGCCCAACCAGTAGCAAAATAATGAACGAAGAATACAATTCACTGGACCATTAATCAAATCAGTCCCTTTAAATTAAAAGTAATTGATTTAACACCAATACCGATCCGAAACATACCACGGTCGGTCGGGCGTTTGGTTTCCCGTTTCAGCACACACACACATACCAATTCCTTCCGTACTATGGGGTCAGGCATGTGTTCCCCATCGAACCATGATACCACATCATCTGCCCAAAGAGTACTAGTGGTGTCATCGATATACATAGCCCTAGATATCAGCCATTGCTCTTTGACTTTGGCCCATCCTTGAACACTCTAACCGAGACTGAAGTCAAATCAATCATTTATTTACAATGATGGGGGTTGTTACTTGTTATAGTTCAGAATACATCTTTGGGAGGACCAAAGAGAACACCCTCTGAGATTTGGTTTGGCTTATAGCTACATACACAGTCCGCCGAAGATGAACAAATTATTCATTAGTCTTCAGTATTTCGGTTCATTTCCTTCGTCATGTTATATGTGTTTTGTTTTGCCGTTTTTGAAAATCCTCGGCACATCCTGCTCAAATCGTCGAGAAGGGAAATTTAATCAAGTTACTCTGGCACGTTCCAATGAAAGACATCATTAATTTTGTCAGCCCCCCCCCAAAAATCGTTTGTATATAAGACGCTATAGTTTGTGCACTCTTATATTGGTTCGGGTTTTCTTACATATATAACTTCGGCCAAGTGTTGGCCACATGACGGCCAAGACTAAGTAATATCCGATGGTACACCAAAAGGTTGACCCCTCGATTCCATTTGGAAATTTAATGTGTCAGTCTTTGACAGAGATTTTTGTGCAAGACGACTTTCAGAAGGGAAGCGGTAATGAAGATTTAGATGTAATAACCAAACTCCTCGTCAAGATGAAATGCCAAGATGTCAGATTAAGGTGTTGACCAGTGTGATGGATAATAATATTGGCTGTGGCAAACTACTGGCGAAACTTAAAGACGATAGTCCATAAAATATTGATGTTGGCAGTAGTCGGCACAAATATTCATCAAAACCATTGTATAAGGGCTATTGGATATGGACTTTCACTTTCCAATTCCATATAATGGTCTCCATTGGGGACACGTCATCGTCACCTCCTAGAAATGTCTTAAGGTACGGAGATATTGTTTTTTCGGTCCATTGCCAGGTCACAAAAAGGTTCTGAGAAAATTGTAGAGCCTTTCCGAGCTAGCTTTCAGCCCTTTTGTTGCTTTTGAATCTCTCGTTACTGAAACCAATAGAAGGGTGACTTTATAGGGGGCAGCAAGCTGCTGCTTAACACGAATCTAGAGTATGAGTCATGAGCTTTGTGAGCCGATTGACTGTCTGAAAATGTGCTGATGTTTGCCCTTCTTACATTTGGTTTTAGGCATTCTCTGGCAAAAAATTCATAGACTTCAGCTTTAAAAATTACAGTCAGTTTGAACATTTGACCCGTACTTGTATGTACCATATTGAGTTTTGAGAGGAATTCATCTAGCCCGTGTCCACCAGTCTCTCATACAGACCAGTCCGGGATTAAAATGTTTACCTTCGATGGAAGTTGACTTTTGAGTCATTTGAATCCCTAAGAGGATAAAGAGTATCACGATTCACGAGGATAAAGAGTATAAAACTTGAGCTGTAAAAAGGTTATTAGATTAGATTAAGGGAGTTGAGTTTTTGGTCTTACAAAGCCAAAGCGAAAAACGTTTAAAAGAGCCAGAAATCACTGCAATGCCCTCATAAAGCATGTCAAATTCTCATATGACGAAATGTTGAGGCAAAAAATACTACAATGGTCCCAAAGTAAAAACTTTTGGTCATTTGTAAAAATTTTTAAGAATTCGGCCTCGTCAGCGATTTAAAATGACACTCAACCTGTGAGCTCTTTAGCCAAAGCTAATCTGCTCGCTACTCATTACGCAGCCAGCTCGATGCTTTGCCCAGTTCGTCCCTAAAAAAGGCGAATCTTCTTTCTAAGGTCATGGAAAAGCTGATAAAACGTCAGCTTATAAAATATCTTGAATCACGGAAATTCCTCAATGACCGACCGTACGGTTTTCATGGCAACAGGTCCACTGGTGATTTGATGACTTATCTCACCGAGAAGTGGAACCAATCTGTCCATCACTTCGGTGAATCGAAGATTGTTGCGCTTGATATTTCAAAGGCATTTGACAGAGTTTGGCACCAAGCTCTTGCTGCTTATGGGATCGATGCGTCTCTTACTCAATGGAATAGAAACTACCTTTTTGGCCGTTCAATTCAAGTTGTTTTGGATGGTTTCAAGTATGAAACTCATAAATGCTGGTGTTCCCCAAAGTTCCGTTCTGTCTCCGACTCTCTTTCCTCCATTCCATTCCCTCGCTGATGACAGCACTCTTAGCTTCTCAGGACTCACGTCCCTGCTCTTCGGCCGTAGAACTGGAACTGAAACCTGGAACCTTGACATAACTTTGAGCTTAGGTCTCCTGGCTTAAAATTTGGGATGTAGTGAACTTTTGTAGCGCAGATTGTGTATGTCTTCTTAATGTACGGGATGAAGGTTGAGGATTTCTTTTACGGCTACAGCTGGGCAGTAGCCCGTGGAACCTGTGATTCCAATACTTAATTGCTGTAGCTTCAAGCCCGAATTTCTGATATTTAATATCAAAGCGTCGAAGCGTATTTTTTTTCGATTGATGAATATTCGATGAATATTCGACTAAAAAGGACAATCGCTTTAGTCTCTATTGAACCTTCAATATTCTTCACTAGAGGGCCGTGACAATTGAATTTGCCAGCCTGGAGAAAGGAGACGCAGGATGGCATTATTCACCCCATCTTTGGTATGGGCAATGATCTCCAAAAAGTTGCTCCGTGTCATGTGTAGGTCGTCCTTTTCGATGTGAGTATTGGTTAGTTTCGTGGGTGTTGAAAACGTTGTAAGAATCGCAACATTTCGGGACTGCACCAAGTTTCTGAATATATATGAACTTGATCTTTCAAGTACGCTTTGCAGATAACTGCGAAAATTTTAAATTCTGATTGCCGAAAGAATCCCTAAATTAGCTGGGAAAATAAGCATTCCAACTAAATATAGCAACAATTTGATGCTTTTCAATAGCAGTCTCTAGTAGATGTCATGGGACACCTAACATCGACGAATCGGACAGAACATCACGATAGACAACTACAACTTTGAGGTGGTTAGGCAGTCTTAGTCTACTTCGGCTCCGCTATTAACTCTGAAAATGGCATCACATCAGAAATTAAGCGAAGAATTACAATTGCCAACCGCTGTTACTTTGGCCTAAGAAGGCCTTCTCGAGAAATACCAAGGAGACTCTATATAAGACCCTCGTCATCAAAGTTCCGCTTTAGGACCCAGAATCATGGACGCTATGAAAGGCGGATGAAGATCTCCTTGGTCGCTTCGAACGAAAAATTCTTCGACTGATATTCGGTCCCGTTTGCGTTGGCGGGCTTTGGAGGAGGAGATTTAACAACGAACTCTACGAGCATCAGTCATCTAAGATGGCTTGGACATGTAGAGCGAATGGACATTAACGCTCCGGCCCGAAGAGTCTTCGATTCCAACCCGGAGGGATAACGCAGTAGAGGAAGACCTCGCCTTAGGTGGCGCGCACAAGTGGAAGGGGACCTCAACCAACTTGGAGTGCGCAACTGGAGGCGGTTAGCCAAAGATCGGGCTAACTGGAGAGGCGTGTTAGTTCAGTCCTAGGTCCAAGTGGGTAAGGTAGATGACATAAAAGACACTGCCTTCTGTCAAATGATTTCAGAGACAACAAGGAGTAAGTGTAACATATGTTGTCCCTCTACAACAGATCTTTCGTTCAATATAGTATGTATTATGTATAAGTTCCATATGCAGACAATCAAGGACAAGGTGGCTTCTAATTTCCTCTACCTAGTAACAGCGACTTTCTATCTAAACCTAATGTGATTAGTTCGAACAAAAATGGTAGGAAAAAAGAATCCCGCACTATGGAAACAATGAAAATTCAATTTACCTCCGCTGTCCGCCACGCACAGAAACACTGTACCGTATACACTCGCCCTCCCTTGGGTATCGTTGCGAACCAAATGTGAACACACGAATACATATATATGTATGTATTTATGGCTGGGTCCTTTGGTTTTATTGCATTTGTTCTTCTGTCCTTCAAGGGCCGACAATCAATTCAATTCCATTTTGCCGAACCGTACTTAAGGACTCGCAATCGAGTTCATCTTCATCCGCCACATACACCACCCACACACGATGACAAAAATTGGCCCATAAAAACGGAACAGTGCCATCGGTTGTAATGGTCATGTTTATCGCTGGCCCATTATAATCAATGACAGGAAAGGACAACGTGCATTATGGTCTGTCGAATATAAGGACCTTGTTCAGTTAACGCAGATTGAGGGTGAATTTCGTATATTTGCTCTTTGAGCCCGCACATGGGACGTTGGTCTTTTGCTCTACGACGCACGGGCGTCCTTTCTGCTGAACAAGCTGACTGAAAGACGATATGTTGGCGAAATAAGTGTCCTCTCCCATTGACATTGCTGACAGTAGTTAATGTGTTGATGACTTATCAAATTTCAATGCATTAATTGCCGAAGCAGGCGCGGAGGGTGGCACTCGGAAAGCAATCAAGCAATAAATGATGTAATTAGGACGCCCTTATTTGCTCCTGCCTAAGGATGAATAGGTATTTCCGCCCGCACTCAAAGTGTTGCGCGTTAAATCACTGCTATTGCCTGTGCTGCTGCTGTGGCAATTTATGTTAATTGAACGCTTCCGAGAATGCTTTGATCTTGTCAAATTTGTGACTAATTGCGACACCTTCACACTGGTGTAGCTCCATCGGGACCTTCTCTCTCCCTGGGCAATGATAACGACACTCATATGTGCTTTGAGGGAGAACATCTTGTTGACATATAGAAATGTGTTTCCCCCTCCATTTGAATGTGGGCGCGCAGCATATCGCCTCGAGGCGAAGACAGGTGCAGTCTCTGTATAGTGAGGATATGCCGAAAGGATATATGCATGGAAAATAATTAATAGCTCTCTCTCCAACTAGCTGGATGTGCTATGCGTGCCTATTTGATTAAGTGATATGTATTTGATCCCATTGGGGATGCAATCAATCGTTGGATGACTGCTTGGAATTTATGGGCTTGGGAAGATGCCTGAGTGAGATTCAAATGCCATCGCTGAGTGTGATGAATGCATATGTGGGACTCGAGTTCGAAGCGAATTTAAATGTATTTTCAGTTTTACATGCCAATCGAAATGTATTTGGATTGGGCAGCCAAATCTTCTGTGCAGAAAGCGTTAATGGAGGCTGCCAAGGTCAGTTTAAAAACTAAACTTTCCCAAAGAGCCACGAGACAGACTCGTAGTTTTTTCAGGACCTCTGAAAAGAAGTTGATTTCAGTAACTTAGTCAAGGCATGCTTGTCGATATCAAAGACTTTTGCAGGTTGGACTTGAGGAATTCCATGAGCACCGCAAGGCCGATTTGGACGATTTTAAAAGGTATTTCAGCGTTATAATGGATGCTATAGGTGAGGTGGTTAGTCCTGAGAGCGACAAAGGGTCGTGGCACCTCCTATACAGACACATTTTCCTGTTAAGTTTAGTCAAAATTCAGCAAATTGGCGTGGCATCTTACAAACAAAAAAAAAAAAATTTGCGAGCGCTTTTCCTCGACAGTCCGAAAAGTGGTAGGTAAGGAAGATTGGAACTAAAAGTAACTCTTTTTACTAAAATAGATGCTGCTCCTATAACTCTGGAAATAAGAGGACAAGAACAATACAAAGAGGAACCCTGTCTTTTAGCTGTTACTGCTAACCCCATCAGTTACTTCTAGCCCCGCTCGACGGTCGATTGGACTGAAACTTACATAATAAATTTGCTATAAAGTAAGAAGTCCACGTAATGCAACGGACAGAGTGCAAGCGAAAGCTACTAAAGCTAAGGTTTGACGGGTAAAAGCTAATAAACAAAGCTAAAGCCTACTGTCCACGTAGCTGCGCTTTATACGCACGCTTTCGTCATTTGCAGCTTGTTGTACGCTTGTTGTGGACCACCTGGTTCACCTGGTTCATATTAGCCGCAATAATAAAAAAAACATAAGATTTGTTTATGAGGAGCAAAATTCAAAAATAAAGAGTTCTTTTTCGCACCCAGAACAAAGTTCGTGGCTCCAAATATGGCACGAAACGCATTGGATCCATATTTCGCGTTTCGCCGGGTTGATCTTCCGAAAACGGTGTAGAACAGTACATACATTCAGCATCTTTATTGTCATTGACGGAACGTGTTGGTAATTTTCGACGTATGACTCGACATGATAGTTTATGCAGTCTGTCTCCGGGCTTGATGATCCTGTTACCTTTTCTGCAGTTTTACCTTTTTCTGCAGTTTTTTCTTGTTCTTCCCTAAGAATTAAAAAGTGTAAAGATATATCCGAAAGTTAGGAACAGCAATTAAAATGTTTACTGGCAGATTTTTTTTGTGAGCTTCAAAAAGTTCTTGCTTAGAAGATGCTCGGTTTGTGGAATCTAACAGGATTTTTTTCAAAGAATCTTCCAAAGTTCTTTTGTATGGTGAGCCGGTTAGCAATGTGGATTTTCCAGCTGGTCTGCCACGAGTAGTTATAACAACCTTTTTCTTGATAGGAACCGGAAATATTTTAGCTGGTGTCAGAATAATCGGCCCTAACGAGGTATCCGTCGGAACGGAAAATTCTCCGCAACGCATACTCCGTCGGAGACTCAAATTACATTCGAGGTATCCGCTTTCGGAAAGAATAATTGATTTGATATGATGTTGTTTCGTGCTACATCGGGGTTTTCCTATTTTGTGCTTGTTTTTCGTTTTTTTTTTTGCCCTGGAAACACATTTAAGCAACAAATACAACCAATTACTTTGCTAAAATATTTTTTCTTTATTGCTTTCATTTATCAACACTTCACTGCAAATCGTAAAGAAATTCCGCAACCAATTCCTGTCGGAGCATATCGGAAGAAAATTCGTATGAAGCTGTCAAAAATATCAGTAAAAACGCACTTCATCACACTGAAACGCAAAACGCCAGTGTGTGTTACATATTTGTCCGACGTATACCTCGCTGCAAAAATCCTCCGATTCGTATAAAATCGGAGAATTTTCCGTTCCGACGGATACCTCGCTAGGGCCGAATATTTTCACTTGCTGATATATTTCCAGTATGCAGCGTACCAGATGGAGATTTAACAACTCCCTTATTTGTGAGCATATGGTTTCCGGGCGTTTCTGAAACTGTCAATTCAACAGCTTGTGGATTAGTTGCACCTTCAACAACAGGTTTTTTACTTGAAAACTCGTCTGGTGGGGTAACATCATCGTCAGCTGCTAGGAAGTCACTATCCCTGAAGATGTTACTGACAAGTGGGTGAATTCCCGTAGCCCTGAATCCATTGACTGCTATTTCTCAAGTTTGGACTCTCAGATATATCAAATTGTGTCAATAGCCGGTCATTCATCCTCATTCAGATCCGAATCTCTTCTGATAAATGGTTCCTAAGTGGACCCATAAACGTCTTGTCCAGTTGCTGCATCTTATGGCTTAGGTATGGAGTGAGGCGGAATAGAAAGCAAGGAAACGTGGTTCTCTCTTGCCATATCGATTAGTTGGATATTACGCGTATGGCTATAGTGCCCATCCAAAGCCACAAGAACTTGTCCTCACCATTTCAATGACGTTTTTCATGTCGTTCGGATTCCATGACTTGCGTTTTTCTTGCTTTGCGGTTTTTTTTTCTCGATTCCATGGCCTTAAGGGGAAAAAATTCAATTTCAGACTCCTTAATAAAACGGCGGGTAATATGGACTGCTCCCCTATCGTGGTCCATATTACACGAAACACGTGGTTTTAAAAGAAAGCTACTTTGTAACAAAACGTGATTTCTTAAAATAATTTTACTAATACAAATTTTAAAACACATATTCACTTCTTATATTTATAAAAGGAATGGATATACTTAACTTATGATAAAAGGAAAAACACTTCTACGAAAAAATGATCCCTGCCTTCGATTTTTTTTATTTATCACAACTCAGAGACGAGTTCCTTCTGACAGCTGAAACTACACTAAGGTAAGTTTTAGGAGGTCACGCACAAGCGTAAGCGATACTCACCTCAATTGAATATGTGAGAGGTGAGAAATGCTGGTGGACCTGGACAGTGTTGTCACTTGGGATTTCTAAAATGTGGTAGATTGGAAGGAAAAAAGAGTGGTAGATTTAAGAAATGGGTGGTAGATTTGAAGTTTATATGCACCATTATAAGTAGTCACTGAAAAATCAGCAAATATGTAGGTAATGTGTGATCCCAGCAATCACTGGTCGGAAAAGTTCTCATAGAACTCTCATTAGTTGGTATTAATAATAATCATCTGTGTCCTATTCTTCTGGACTTTTTCCGAGTAAGTGGAAAACTACTCCAGCGCGTCTCTAAAAAAGGCGGTTATTCTTCTCCATCAATTATCGACCCATCGCACTTACGTCCGTTCTTTTATAAGGTCATAGAAACGCTGATAAATCGTTAGCTTATGAAATGTCTTGAATTACGGAAACTTCTCAATGACCGGCCGGCAGTACAATTTTCGTGGGAACAGATGCACTGATGATTTGATAACTTATCTCACCGGAAAGTGGGAGCAATCTCTCCGCTACTCCGGTTAAATAAAGATGGTTGCGCTTAATATTTCAAAAGCATTTGACAGAGTTTGGCATCAAGCTCTTTTGTCAAAAATGCGTGCTTATTGGATCGATGCGTCTCTTCAATGGATTAGAAACTACCTTTCTGGCCGTTCAATTCAAGTTGTTTTGGATGGTTTCAAGTCTCAAAGTCACCATATAAATGCTGGTGTTCCCAAAGCCTCTGTTCTGTCTCCGTCTCCCTTTCTCATTTCCATAAATGATTTTTTGTCTGCAACTTCTAATCCAATTTTTTCCTTCGCTGATGACAGCAGCCTTAGCTTCTCATATTCATTCCAGGACTCACGTACTTGCTCTTCGGCCGTAGAAGTGGAACGGAAACATATGTTAAGCTCATTAAATTCTCACCTTGCTAGCATTATAAAAAGAGGTTTAGCCAATAGGGTGGAGATTAATGCTTCCAAAACGCAATGCTGTCTGCTAACCCTAAAGCAAAATCCAAACCTTCAGCCATTGTCAATGAATGGCCCTTACATCTTCGAAACCGAAATACTTTCCATTTTCGGTATGATGAAACACGTCGTTAGATCGACCATATACACGAAGTCTTCAAGAACGCTGCTAAATGTCTATGTTGCCTCAAACGGTGCTTTTGATCTAGGTACAATATTATAGGGCGTTCATTCGCCCCAAACTTGAGTACGCTTCTCATATCTGGTCTGGTGCGCCGAAAACCACATTGCACCTTCTCTAAAGGATGCAAAACCGTGCGTGAAAACTAATTAATTATTATTGACGAACATAGGGCGTCAATGTCCAGGGCGTCAAATGTCAATCTATCGCTTGAAATTCTTAATCGAACTCACTAAGAAACAAAATCTTCTTAGCGAACGAAATGGAAATTGCCTGTTTTGTTGGGATATGAAACTGTAGACTGAATATTATGTTAATGACGACACGAATAATAAAAATATCCATCAAAAGTGCGCCTCGCTTTCATTTTCTTATTGAGATATGAAAGCATAGAGAACTATAAAATATTTAACAGTAGAATAACAAATCGTGGTAGAATTTTGGGTGCAGTGGTAGTTGTGGTAGATTTAAAAAATATTAAGAAATTGTGGTAGATCTACCACATTGTGGTAGAAGTGACAACACTGCTGGTGGACCACATTAGCCGACTTTACCAGATGTAGAAAGGATTGCCAGCTGAAAAGATTTCGTGGTATGTAATAATAAATTGTTTGGTGTATATGAGCTTCATTGAACCATTCTAATTCGAGATCTCACCAACAATTTATTTTTTTTTTCTTTATCAAAATGTCCGGTACATCTATATTCTATGTGGATCTATCGAAGCGTTCACATCCCTTGCCGGTCGTATATACCATAGTCATCTGAAATTCTTTTGTTATCATCACAGGAGTATTTTTTACCAATTTGTCCATTCGAGCACCAGTTGGGTGGTTGGGTGTCCTCATCTATACATTGTATAGTCGTCGCGTCAGGCTGACAATAACAAAAGATCCAATTTCACCTTTGACACCGACGTCTAATTGTAAAGATGTCCAACCATCCTTGTGGGGTTTCTACGGGTAACCGAGATTCTTCTCAACCGTATAATAAGAATTTACTATTTACGGATGGTGGCGACGGGCGGCAATGACTCTTATAGTATAGAACAGGATGACGACACGACATCGGTCGGGGGTGGAAGATGAAGATTTCGGTCGTTGTCGTTGGCAGCCATGCTCGTTTGGGTTTATAAGACGACTATATATACTGTAAATACGTGTGCTTGTATATAGATACATATTTAGAAAACATATTAACGAATGCCGAGACTACAGAGTGTAAACTTGAAGAGAAATCGATTGTCCTTTGTTACCCTGGTGACACATTACGGAGAGCCATCATTAGGCGAATAGACTAAAATGTTATACTCCATCTCCGGACCTTATGATGGCTTTTCTGCTCTGCTCTTGTACGAATTTCAAATTTAAGCATCAGTGATTTAATAACTTCTTCTCTGGTCCCCTGACAGTCTTCCTCTATACCAATGTATCCTTGGAGCTGCAAACATTTCGAAGAAACTGTAAAGGATTTCTTGTCTCAAGGGGGACTGAGACGTATGGTCGACTATTGATTTTCAAGTGTGGAACTTATGACAGTGATAGATATTCTCTATCTGACAGACCATACACTTAGCATACAAGTAATTATAAAGAATATTTATTTGATGTGGGAATGGGAAGGGCTTTATGGATCGTTAAGTTGAATGTGGTTTAAATGTGTATAATAACTTGAACAAAGAAAGGGGTTTTATTGCCATCGAGGGGTGTGTTGTTAAAATAAATGACGACTTGGCTAAGGGTCTTTATTTTAAGTACGCATTTTGTCAAATGTGAATTTTTCGAATATTTTTTGATGGAAGCGCAACTTTTTACCATAAGCAGGAGTATTCTAATATAGCAAGTCATTAAGCTGAAACCTACCAACAATTTCACTTGGAGTGCTTTTGGGTAATCCTACTTTTTTAAAGAAGATATTTATATTCCTTTACGGCTTTTTCATCTAAATTTACTTTTATTTTGACAGGTCCGTAGTGTCGTCCATTGTGCCTCCAAGGATACAATTATTTAGGACTATTGGTTTTTAGGCCAAAGTTACTCATAGTGCCTATAGAAGTAATTGTTGTGATTTTGACAAATTTGCCTAATATCATCCACATACAAAAGAAGTTTTTCGTCAAGTGCGTCGGATTTAGTACGTCCTGACTGTAAAATCGTGGTAAGGTAATCTAAAAAGGTTCAAAGGAAAAGCGATCCTACATTATGTGACTTCAACCCTTTCAACAGTATACTCGGTCCCATTGGACGGATTTTTCTCGTTAAGTATTTTGACAACTTTAAACGAAAATTGTGGATACTCCTGCTTTCTTAATATAATGTTATGGAGAAGTGCGTTCCTGTCGAAGGTACCGAAATCTGCCCTAAAGTCAGTACAGAACGCGTATAGTGTTCTTCCACTATCTCTTACTAGCTGTATAGCCGCCCGACTTTGAACTTGCCCAGGAGTTGTATTGTTTTAAATATGTTGTAGTCTACCAGGACTATGCAAATCAAGGTTCCAAACCTTATAATTATAATTATAACTTTAGCTAGAATTAGTGTCGAGAAATAGTGTCTGCAGTGTTTTTTTTTATGTGAAGAACCACACATAATTTGTGTGTTCAGCTCCATCTATTGGAAAAGTTGAACAATTTTTTTACGCGTACTTTAACGTGTGTTTTGATGCGTATTATCACGCGTATTTTGACACGTATTTTCACGCACATTTTGGGGCGTATTTTGACTCGTATTTTCTCGCGTACTTTGTCGGGTTTATTGATGAATATTTTGGTGTATATTCTGACGCATATTTGAACTCGTATTTCGACTTCTAGGTATCTACGTACCCACCTCTACTATATTCCTTTACAATTCAAACTTCTTGCGTCTGTTTGTTTTTTTAATTATGTTGACGAAATATCCTTATGAAACTGTCAAGTATAGTATACCTATTGTCAAAAATAAATCAAAAATATAATAATGACACAGGTCCTTAGGGCCTATGTCATAAAATCTACTAGGACAGTTTATCACTATAATTCCATTGTGTGAGTTCTTATTTTTTTGACGTATGGAAGGGTCTAACAATTTTATGTCGAATAAAAACTGCTGAATTGGGAAGCTTTCTCAGAAAAGATGACTCCCAGACATTCGCGAGAAGTGGAACAGTGGAAATAAACTAAAGATTTAATTTGTGGGCCTGAATCTGAATCTTTCCTGAGAATTTTAAACTTGAGTGGATAGAATTTCATTGGCCGTACGAAATAAGTCCCAACAGGAACTAACTCCCACTAGCCAAATTGAATTCAAAAGTCCTCCATCGTCAAGCTTGCGGAGGCTCAAAAACCATCGCATGGGAAAAGGGGGCAAATCCTGGAAAAAACCATCGAGTTTCAAGTCGAAACTCACCACCTACTCATCGACTTCAAAGCCGCGTATGATAAGCATACATCATCAGGAACTCTATATGGCGAGGGCCGAATTCGGTATCCCGTCAAAACTGATTCAGCTGTGTCGCGTGACGCTGAAAAACATGCGCTGCAACGTGCAGTTTGGAAGTAGCTCCTCCAAGCTATTTCAAACATGCACCGGATTTCGGCAAGGAGGCGAGCTATCCTATCATGCGACTTTTTTATTCTGGTACTGGAGCAGATAGTGCACAAGGTAGGTGTCAACATGGAAGGCACTATTTTCAACAGGTTCACCAAGCTGCTGGGCTATGCGGACGATATTGACATCATCGGACGTTCCCAGCGTGCCCAGGCGAAATTCTTTGGCCTTGAACTAAATGAGGACCGCCTAGGACAAAACGATACTACGAAAACTATTTCGAGGTTTGGCACTCCACTTTATTAACATTTTGATTTTTCAAATGTGAAATAATTTTAAAAACTATTTCGAGGTAGTTAAGGAGTTCACCTACCTCGGAGTAAACATGAACTCTATGAAAGACAACCTAGTAGAGATCCAGCGAAGAATTACCCTAGGAAACCGTTGCTGCTTCGGTTTGGCAAAACAAATGGGTTCAAAACTCCTAGCTCGAAGGACGAAATGTGTGCTCGACAAAACCCTTATCTTGCCAGTTCTGTTTTTGGTGCCGAGTATTCGACGATAAGCAAGAAATGAGAGCTGTTTTTGGTCCTGTGTGCAAGGAGGCGGGCGAATGGAGGAGAAGATACAACCGCGAACTCTATGCGCTGTACCAAGATGTGGATGTAGTCTAAAAAGCCAAAACACGTCGACTACATTGGCTCGGCCACACAGAGCGAATGGACAATAATGCTCCAGCTATAAGAGGATCTTCGAATCGAGAAGACAAGAAAGACCGAATCTCCGTTTCAAAGACTAAGCCATCGCGGATGTCAGAGCGCTTGGTCTGGACAACTGGAAGCAGCGTGCCCGGCATCATAGAAGAAGGAAGACTGCAGTGTCTCCAGGCAGAGACTCTTCACGGGTCGGGAGCCCGATAAGTAAGAGTATACATAATAAATAAAATTCCGATAATCATCCAAGTCTAAGAAATCTTACCTTTCACATTCCACATTCCACTTGAATCTAAAAGGACAATAAAATTGCTTCGGTTCTCGAGAAAAAGGCAATAAAAAATGGGTCAAACTTTGTTTCTGACTATTGACTTAGAACTTTCCTTATGACTATTAGATACCTATCATAAAGGAACAAGTTACATGCGACCCAATTGGGCACATTTTTTTATACATAATTATACATAGTTTGATATTTTGAACTAAGATGAATTGCCTATTCTGGCAAACATGCATAATGGACGTTCTTCAAAACTCCAGTTTACTAATTTTGACACTTGACTGAATTGATGTGTTTGAGTTTAGGCTAGACTGGTCATCGTCACGTGAACAGTTATTCCGGTTACCTAACGTTTATGAAGGAGTATAGTTGGCAAATCAAATAAAGAACTTCTCGACTGAGTATTAAGTTCAAATTTCGGTTGTGTTTGTAAGTTGTAACACAGAAAAAGTGACGTTCCCGACCAATCTAGATTTTAAGTTCAGGGTAAATCTTTTTTGATACTTTTAGGCCAGCGCCCACTCCATACGCCATCAGAAAACTGCCAGACGTTGATTTTTGTGATCATTAGCCTAGGTTGAACAAAAAAAAATAAATTAGCTTCGCTAAAATGACGTTGCATAAACGTTCACTCTTAGCTCTATTTCTGTAAAAAACGGCTAATATTAGCCAGTTGGCACAAAGGCAGATCAAATATATTTTTGACTTTTAGTCCCTTACTCAACAGCACCTTAGAACGGGTTTGAAGTTTCCCTCTACAGCAAGATTTTTATCGCAGATCTAAACGAAAAGTTACCCAATCCTAAGAAGTTCAAATTTAAAATACAACTTTCGTATCTAATATATTTAGGCAATTATTTAAATATTATTATAAAACTTAGTCAGGCCCTATCAGCTATCACGTTTATTGGGAATTCAAAAGTATGTATAACGCCAAAACTCGCAAGTAAAAAGACGTTTCCTTTCCCGGGATAGTCCCGCGTATTTCAGTCGACTTTTTAATAGGCCCTTATTGTGATTGTCGATCAGCGATCGTCACGACAATTGTCGATTGAATCGATTGATTTTAGCTATTCGTACGCACAAATTTTTTTCACTTCCAAGAGAAAGCATCGACCAGACATTTGTAATCGACTACAAGTGACTGTCAAATCGACAAAAAATATCAATCGCAATCGACAATCAAAGTTGTCTATCGATTGACAGTTGTCGATCAACGATCAACTATCGACACTCACAATAGGGACCATAGATACGTCCCGTACAAATGAATGCCGTATTATTCCCGTATTTCCATATAACCTTTGGAAATTAATATTCAAATATTTTATTAATTTAAAAAACATGCATTTCCGTATATGTAACTAAGGCCTATCGCTAACTACTCAACATGAAAGGTGCAGTTTGTCTACGACACATTAGCAAATATTTCCTCATCGCAAATATTTTCAATTGCATTTCTCACAACACACAATAAATGTATGCAGCGTGTCTACGACATAGTCCATATAAGATTTTTACAATAGAAATATTGGAAAAGTTTCGAGAATAGCGAAAAGAGTTTTTATTTTGAATCATTTTTGTATGAACTCGCGACTTGAACGGTAGATTTACGTTCACGAACATTGTTGCCACTAAAAAAAAGTGAGTCCGGTCTGATCTGACCGTATGAACCGATTTTTATTTTCTAAATCTGTTCAACAAATCCGGTCAAAAGTTAAAATCAGAGTTTTTGACCTGAAACGCCGTCAAATATAGATTATGGTAACATAATAAAAATTACTAAAAATATAAAACAAAATTTAACTAATATTAGCCGTTTTTTACATTATCCATGTTTAGTAAACGTTTTTACAATGCGGAGCATTTTTCGTAGACATGTGTCCGACAAATGTTTGCAACATGTTTTGTGCCTTTTGCGTTTTTTTTTTTGTTTCTAGTTCTTGTCTTCCCTAAAATAAATAATAATTTATGGAATAATCCAATACAAGCGTTTTATATTTAATTCCGTTTGTTGCCTTAATTTTCATATTTTTTCTTCTTGTCCTGGGCTTGGCTTCTCAAAATATGGTCGCCGTACCTACCTATAAGGCACCTAAAGACCAGTGTTGCCACTAAAAAAAAGTGAATCCGGTCAAATCTGACCGAATGACCGGATTTTTATTTTCTAAATCCGGTCAAAAGTTAAAATGAGAATTTTTGACCTGAAACCCGGTCAAAAAGAGAAAATACCTAGGTATATGTATACAATTTACGAATTTTTATGTTCACCTGCATTATCGATGTTTAGAAAACGTTTTTATAATATGTGAATCTTGAGTTTGTGAACTTGTTTTTTATTTCGTTTGTTTAAAATTTACTGAAGCTAATTTTTCATTTTATATGACATGTTTTAAGTTCTGAAATACACTTTTAGTGCATGGCCATACACGCCTTCCAATGAACGTCGTGTCCAGCGACACAGGTAGATTTTGAGTCGGTAAAGGAGAAAGGTAGATAGCCATAGGAAATGCACAGAAAATCCACTTTCAGAAATAATTCTGGGCTCTGGCACGTTCTTTTTCGCACCATTGTGCTTTCGATACAAATCTTCATTTGATATTTGCATGAGGACGACGTCAAAAACGGGCGTCCGCTTCGGCTTAACCATAGAATTTCTTTGTGTTTTCAATTTCACTATTCTTTTACATGCCAAATTTTATTTCATTGCAATGATGCCTGGTTTTTGTGTGTAGCCAAATCGTTAATGGAAATGAAAGTCATGGGAGGACGTCTATGGCCAGACCATGTACTAAGGCCGTGTGTCAATTGGGCTAAATAATTATTCTCGGATAATTTTCTGACACTTGAAAAGAGTAGTTCACCAAACTCCAATCTGAGATTTATCGAATTTCACACTTTAATTAATTGAAATTCATTGTTTGAAATTTGAACTTGGGAGCATGTTCGTAATGTATGGCAAAGTTAGGTATATTCAACTTATAGAAATCTATCTTTATTTATAGTCCTTAGGGCAATTTTATTTTTCCAGTCAAAAAAGGATTTTCCGGTTAAAAACATTTTTCGTTCCGGTCAGAAAACGGTTAGGCCGGATTTCAAAATTTTCTCCGGCCAGAGTAAACAGATTCCGGTTAGATATGACCGGAATCCGGTCAGAATGGCATCACTGCTAAAGACTTGCGTTTAACAAAATACAAAAAAATTAAATTTTACAATATGTACTTTTTAATTGTCTTAAATTGTATTATTTACATTGTTATTTTACAGAGTCTGATTTTCATTTTATGTAACAATATATTTAGTTAAAATTCATTACGCAAGAGCAGGAAGTAGGTGTATACGAACGTTTTCAATTGACAATTGTAATAGAGGTAATTTTTATAATTACAATAAATTAATTATACCAAACTTATATGAACAACTAGTCAAAAATTATAAATTCAATGCTAAACCAAAAATGGTTATACAGATTTTATAATCACATAAATTCAACAACTTTTGCTATAGTTATCAAGTTTATAATGTAAAAAAAAATATAGATAAGCGTCAGGAATAATTTACAAAAAAAAAATCCTTCCCTGCTCTTATTCTAAAATCATAATTTAAATTTATTTTACTTAATTATATTAAGTTGTCTCTCTATATGCTAACTCTTAACATTTACATCGCAATATCATTTTTCAAATTTATTCTTTTACTACTATTATTTTTAGAACACAAACAAAAATTCATCTGGCGCCTGGTGATGACGCTTCCATTTTTCAATTTTAAATTCGATATGTGTGTCATTGAAAACACTAATTCCGTGCATCGATATGAAAGTTCACAACAATTTTATAAGTATATATTTGTCGAAATATTTGCCAGTATTCATCGGATACTAGTACGGCCGCCAGACGTCTGTGTGTTTGGGTGTCCTGCAGCGCATAGGTCCAATGCTGCTACTGCTCCTATCGTCGACAATATCGTCGGGTGATGGCGATCTTCTTGTCGACGAAACTGGTGGCGAAGCATTGGGATTCGCATTTTCACTGTCCTTGTCATCATTGGAATGTGAGATCAATGTAACACACCGTTTGACTAGGTTAACGCCAGCAACTGCATCCTGCAGGCTACCATTCGATGTGGCGTTGCTGTTTGTGCTGCTGGTTGAGGTGCCATTTCGAAACCACGGCATGTCGTGGTAGTTGCCATACAACTGGGTGTATAACCACTGACTAGGTTGTGGAATTAAAGGGTTCTGCAGAAAGAGTTGAGCCGCTAGGGCCGGGTTGAAAACATTCGGCTGTTGGAAATGTGATGCGAAACCAGAGAAGATCTCATTTTTTCTCAACGATGGATTGCGTTGAATAAGTGCAGTGAAGGCGCCAGTTTGTGGTGATGGAGTTCTTCGGTCATCGTCTTCGTGTATAGAGCTACTCTTTCGCGGGGATCCTGTCACAGATATGCTATCACTTTCAAAGCCTGTATCGATGTTGTTGTTGTTGTCGTTTTCACTTGTCAATGGGGAGGAGGCGGAATTTCTGTTATGCAGTGCGGAATTCATTGTGCCGGGACACGTTGTCGGTGATCCTTCGGGACTGGTCGTGCTGTGCGGATTGCATGAAGCTGATAATTGACTTAGTTGCGCTAGGTGGTGATTATCTGTAAAAAGAAAGAAGAGAAGTGGAAGTGCTTCGGGCGTAGAAATAATTTGATTTCTTTTTTTACCACTAATTGATCGTAATCCAGGGCGGTCTAGACGTTCCAGTGTATTCGCCAGTGCGTGGGGAGGAAATGCGGCATGTTGGTGGTGAAAGAAAGAGGCACCATGAGGAAACCCAGGTCGGCCGAGTGCTGGATTCGCACCCAGCGAACGCCAGTCGGGCGCGTGCAGGTGGCCATGCATACCGGCTAAGTGATGCGCGAAACCTTAAAGGAAACAAGGGAACGCTTTGTAAATTAGAGTAATTGTTGGAGGCATATAATTTATATATAGGTATTTCATTTGTTTCAAATAATATAACTTAGAAGCTAAGGTTCCGTGGACCTGTTGTCTCCTTACATGTTATTAATTTATTTAAATGTATGATTATATACCAGGAGTAGGATAGGTGCAAATTATGTTGTCAATTTGAACCGTATGGGGTATTAATGACGTATTTGTCCTAATACTACGTTGAGTGTCTCAATTTTCAATAGAAATAAGCGTCACATCTATAATTGCCGCTTTGCACAAGTCTATATATTTATCGCTTTTGGGAAGAATAAGACCGGCTGTATAGTGTATACTGTGTATACCTACTGCAACACAATTTTGGAAGTTTAATGCTATAGACAAATTCAAGATGTTCAAAATGTCAGATGTTCAACAGGAGCTATGTAGAGTATAGGGTATAGCTGATAGCTCACATTGTTTAGAATCTACCCTAGCTAACCATAATCGAAATCTAAGTTCAAGAGTGTGACTTGCTACTCTTAAGCTATACGCTAATAGTTTTGCCAGTATCCCTCGACGGACGGTCTTTTGACCGGCTAAGAGGCGTCACTATACAGATCTCCGATGAAGCGAAATATCTGCGAGTGATCTTGGATAAGAAACTTTTTTGGGTAAAGCATGTCAAGTCGAAAACATCCAAGGCGCTCTAAGTTTTCTGGAAGTGTAAGGGTGCTTTCGGTAAGACGTGGGGCTTATCTCTCAAAAAGGTTTTTTGGATCTATACGGCTATGATAAGACCTTTTCTAGCCTATGCGTCGATTGTTTGGTGGGGATGGCTATCGCGAAAATATGCGACTACCTTCTGCACAAAACTCCAAAGAACGGTTTGTCTTGGCTGCACGAGTGCTTTCTCATAAGTACGCCGGTCTCTGCTCTAGATGCTCTGCTTGATTTACCTCACCTTGATACCTACCTACAATGGGTGTTACTATCAAAGCAATCCACCGTCTCAGGCTAGGTGGTTTTTGGTATAATCCACACTGGACTTTCGATGACCTTGTACGACACTTATCCCACGATCCTAGTTCCATGGATATGCCGTCTGATGCAATGACACCAGAATTTCGGCTGTTGTGCAAATTTAGAGTCCACTTTCCTTGCGTTCAGGACTGGCTTCATCTAGAGTCTGAACCTGGTGTAGTCGTATTTTCACGGATGGCTCCAAAACTAGTCAAGGGTCCGGTGCTGGTGTCTTCGTGGAAATCGACAACATCAGACTTCACTACTCGTTAGGCAAGCATGATTCTGTTTTTCAAGCAGAGAACTATGCTATCCTGATTGCTGCCGAATATATTGTTAAGAATAGGTGGCGGGGTTGGAGTATCTGCATCTGTAGCGACAGCCAAGCTTCGCATAAGGCCTTGCTCAACCCTGTAATTCGTTCCAAAATAGTTCGGGAATTCAAGAACTCTTTGAACTCGGTCGCAAGGCTGAACTCTTTGACTCTTGTCTGGGTCCCAGGTCATAATGGGGATTGCTGGAAATGAGATATCGGGTGAGATTGCTAAGCAAGGCTTAGAGGATAATTTCTCGGGACCAGGACCTGTGGTGGGTCTTCCTGCGTCCTCGGTCAGGGCTTCCATTGACGATTGGGTCTCAAACGAACACAATTGTGTTTGGCAAGACTCTACAGGAAGCGGGCAGACTAAACGCATGCTCCCGAAAGTCAGTAGGAAGTCTGCGGCATTCCTGCTGTCTATCAGTAGAAATGACTGCAGACAACTTATTGGCGTTCTTACGGGGCACTTCGCTTTTGCTAAGCATCTTAGTGTGCTAGGCTTAAGTGATACCACTGTCTGCGACGCTTTTGGAGAGGGCGACGATACTTCGGATCATTTCCTTTGTTATTGTCCTGCCTTTGCTCGGATCAGGTGTCAGATTTATGGAGCTGATGTGGTGAGTGCTGATACTGTAAGCTCCTCATCGCTGAGGTGCATTCTCGGCTTTCTCCGAAAGACGAAGAATTTCCAGTAATATGGGTAATACTGGATTTGCTTCCTGGTAGTGCAATGGACCAGTTGCGTCTGACTCTGAGTGCTCCAGTGAAGTGTTTCCTAACCCAACAAAAAAAATCCCTCGTCGGTAAATGTTCATTATGACCCCCAAGACCTGCAGAATGCCCAGTTCTTCCGTATGTGTCGTGACGCATCCGCTCATTATCATACTCATGGCCGGCGTTGTGGGAGATGGCCCCTTATAGACCATCCAATAAATTCAAAAAAATGGAAAGTCCGTGTTGCTCATGTGACGTACTTAAGTTGGCGCTACAGTCGGGGGTGGACCTGCGCCTCATCCAACAACGGTCTCCAGTTTCGCACGCTCAGTTGGTTAAGGACCCCTTCCACTTGCGTGCGCCCCCTGAGTCGCTGTCTTCCTTTACTGCGCCGTCCCTCGGGTGTGGATTCAAAGATTCGAAGTCCTTGGATCATCACTCGGCTAGGTCGATGTCACTGTACATCCCGTACAGTTCGTTGTTGTATCTTCTCCTCCATTCATCGTCTAGCAGACGGGACCGAAGATTATTCGAAGAATTTTCCTCTCAAAACAACCAAGAAACAAATTTCGAAACACATTTTTGAAACACCATAGACCCTGCCTAAAATGTGTTGCATAATTTGTTCGTCTTCCTATAGGCAATTGGTTGTAAAACCATTAGTTCCCTTTTGCCCTTAGTATTTGCACCTAGGTTCCCATAATTCGCTGTCATTTTTAAAAAGCTATATATCAGGCAACTTTACTATATTGCGACATTTAACCTGAAGATTGATGAGAATTGGGCAGCTGTATTTGTTCAGCGCTTAAACCAAAAGCCTTTGTCCAACTTTTAAGGCTTTGATTGAGGATTGAGGATTCGACAGCTGTCTTCATTCAGCTCTTAAAAGAGAAAAAGATGTCCAATGACGCGTATACTTTGAAAAGGCGCAATCGGTCTTCTTCCTCCTAGTAGGCCCCACATTGGGCGCCATTTTTATAAATTTATATGGAACCATGAAAGAGGGTGTGTCACGCTAAATAAATTTACACATTTTACATTGTGCATTATGTATCACTATATAAAATAATCCGATTTACAGAGTTTATTGAACTTCCTCCAGGTACCTAACCTATCTTCTAAATTTCGAAAGAAAATATGATTTAATCTGTATCGTGACATTATTGAACCTCTCACAAGCAACACTTTAAAAGATTCGCCATCAAGAGGAGGCTCCTTCAAATATTGTACAGCAAAACGAGTACCTACATTTCCTTTAAAATTTAAGAGGGAAATAGTCCTTCGGTCTTGAATCTCTCGAATCCCTATATTATAGGAACACTCAAGCGCTACCCAAACTACATTCACACTCAGCCCCAAGATGGAGCATCAAATAAAAAATATAAAAAAAAAAAATTAACCTCTCTTACAGAGTTGTACATAACCAAAAGTAACCATCTTTGGTGGTAACCTCAAACTATCGCCCATAGTCTCACTCACTCACGAGTCCATTGGCAGTACCAATGAAACCCAAAAATACACACGCAAAACCCACCTAAATATTCATTATAATTAAACCACCAACAACATTCTTAGCCCATAAGGCACAACCTACTTCTTCCATGTGGTTCGTTGTGAGTATGTTGGTGTGTGTGTGTACATCTCCCTCTAAATTAAGAGGACACCCCTAGCCCCGAACCAGGCAGCCCAGAAAATGGCATATATACTTAGAACTCCCTCCGCAAATGAACGAATGGGACACATCTGGCTGGGAGTTTTGATCCTGAGCAACCATTACTTGGTCAACAACAACACCACCACTACCACCACCTACTATACTACTATCTACAAGAACGCGCAGCAGCGGTATCATAATGATCATCATCAACCAGCAGGATGCTATACCCTTTCATCCGCACCATTATCATCGATTGCTATAGTATTACCGTCGGAGAATGGCTGTGCTTATCCATCGAATGGAGCACACGAAACCTACAAGGACCTGACGAAGACGGTGGCGGCGGCGGCAAAAGCGAAAGCCCAATTGACATACTGTGCTGCGTGCCGAGATGTTTGGAGCCAAAAGTCGAAATGAAATATTTGTATGTGTGCTGCCACAAGGACATACAGAGACAAGGAACCTACAGACACACGAACCAAGACATGGTACCGTAGCGTACCGAGCCGACGAGACTGCGGATATCATCGTCGTCGTCGTCGTCATCGTCGTGGTCGTCGTAGTTCAGTGGCTTGCTTCACTCCCACTAAAACCTAAATATGCGGTCCTGTAAGGAAACCCTATGTGCGATAAAGGGTTAGCCACTCTGGGTACGGTGAAATCGTTGTTACGTTGCCAGGAGTGGGGCATAACGTGGTGCCATTGGTGCGCCGCAAAAAGCTTTGCTTGTTCTTCTTCTTCTGGTGCTCGTAGACCTACCCACTAAGAGTGTGCTGCTCCGGCTCCCCCTGCGTGCCGCTCCAAAAACGGCAAAAAATAAACCAAACCAAAACCGCCCCCGCAAGCCCTCGGCGTAGGCGATGGCGCACATATTTTCTTGGTCGGAATTTTGGAGCACACCTACACAAGGAATAGAAAAAAAAGGTAAATAGTCCTCTGAATAAGGATAATGGCAAAAAATGTAGAAATAAAATTGAGATTTCCTCTCACACACACATACATCCTAATGTACACACATTTGTATCTTTGAGGCTTTTGTGGGGGTTGAATTGATTCTCCAGGAATGTGGAGCACTCGCAGAAAGGATATAAAGTTCCCCCTTCTCCGGCTATATCGGCATCATTGTAGTCAGCAAACGTCTTGCAAGGAGGAGTACGAGTACTCGTCATTGTCTTACACTTATTTGTCGGCAAATGTGTTTGTGCAAGCTTAAGGAGACCAAGACCACCTCCGGAGCTTTCCCCATCCGCATCTCCATCCGCAAGTCTATACAGATTCTCTCTAATTTGTGAGATGCGCAAAGAGAGTTGCCATCCACTAAGTATATCTTCCTTACGTTGTGGCATTTAGGTTCCTTTTTTTCTGTTTTTTTTTTTTTTGTTTCCACCAGCCACCATCATTTTTGGTCTCGTATTTACTGGGAAGGAAAATAAAATCGACCCAAAGAAGTACATAAAACTACACACCTACTGGCAGGCAGTGCGGTGAATGTCCACCCACTAGTCTGAGGTGGTTGGGGGCAAAAAAAGGACGTCCTTGATGTTCCCTTCGCAAGGAAGAAAACGAAACGAAAAAGAAAATAATACTTCTCTGCTATGTGCATATGGTGTCCTTTTTAGGTGCCATATGCGAATGGTTACAGTTACACCAGGGCCATCTCTAGTTTATTTACTTGTCGGAATTAATTGAAATCTGTTTTCGTGGTGGTTCTGTCCCGGTTTGGGTGTTTTTTTTTTGTCTTCTGTTCTTCGTTCTCTCCTTCATCTCGTTCTTTGAGTTACAGTTTTTCTTTTCATTTAGGTACTAGACGTTTTTTGGTCCTTTTTCAGATTTATAAGGTGTCGGTCGGACTGGTCGGGACATTTGTGGGAGGGTTATGACACTTGCGGAAGCCGCCATATTTTTCGTGCTAAAAATTCCATTTGTGTGTAACTTTTTATACAGTATGGAGAAGTTGAAAATGTGCCATAAGCTTGTGTTTGTAAATTGAAATTAAATTTTAATGCTGAACGATGACGATGCATTGGAAACTTTGTCTAATATTTTGTATAGATAGGTTCAAGACAGCTTTAAGGTCGATTTCAAGACGGAATGGAATTGAGGGTATCTGCGATTTTTTTTAAAGTAAATAAAGTGGTTATGAAAGTTGGGTCTCAAAGTTGCATGTTTTTTTTAGAAAGTTATACCTACTCGTATACCTAGTTGTGGTCTTTAGGTACTTACTTTAGCGAGTCAAAAATTCTCTCGACCTTTTTATGACGCTGCAGTCCTGGATGGAGATGGAGGATATTTCGAAAAACTGCAATTCAAATGACTGAAGTAAATGATCCTAAGCAACTTCAGTCTTTAAACTTTATATAGGAAGAGTCGGATGATAAAGGTCGTATATATAGTGTACGTATTATTAAATTTCTTGATAAAGCCATACTACTCATTTACCTTAATATAGGCCAACAAAAATATCGATTGGCATGTATAACCCTTTATTTTGATATGCTGTCAACTTCAGACGATAGATGAAGCCAAATAGATGAAGTCTTTACATACGTCAAGGCTGTAGCTGTGCATTGTGAGATCTTTTGTCATTCATTCGTCAATACTGTGAGTCCTTTTAAACCTTATATAGCATATATGCTACTACGGTTATGCCCTAATAAACAAATAAACCAGATTTTTCTATATTGCATCAGACATTTCGCCTGGATAGACTTACGATCTTCTGGTGCTTCGCTGTTACGCTTTCCGATTTTAAAGAAAATTGTTTGACTTTCAATGCCTCTAAGATTTTTCTAATTGCCATACTTTTCGATCTCTTCGAGTAAGGAGTAGGCACTCATTTTTCTTGGGGACAGCTCAATTGAGAAACAAGACCAAACTCATCTTGTCTTTCATCAGGGGGGTTTATTCCCAAATGCGCGGCGGATCGTATTGAAAGCAGAGATGATAATTTACTTCATATGTAGTAGATCTACTTCATTTTTTAATTATTGTTCATCTGCTACGTAGCAACTTATTTCTACTTCGTTTATTTATGGTTCAAAATATCATTTAAAATAGACAATATTGATCAATTTGACTCTAAATACATCAACAACGACGAAAAAATCAACGAAATATAAATATCACGAAAAAAATGTGTCATGTAATGCATGTGTTTTTCAAACTGTGGGTCACGACCCCCTAGAGGTTCGCCAAGAGTTCCTTGGGGGGTCGCGCTCTCAAGCCGGTAACATTAATAAACAAAAGTCCCGTGCCAAAAAAAAAAAAATAAATAAAACAGAACACAACATTTGTTAGTGCGACATATCTGAACGCAGGGAAAATATCAAACAATTTTTGTTTGTAAAGACTCTGGCGCTGGCCACAAAGGAAGTTTTACGAGGAATCCTCTGATTTTGTCTTTTGCAGTTATAATGCTTTCTTCTCTCCCTTGGAGTAGTCAAAAAGATCTGCGAGAAATGATACTTTGAAAAGCCAGGTTGGATCAGAAAAATGATTCGAATTTCAGATTTTGAATCTTGTAAGAACATACCTAAATAATGAAGCTTTTAATTCCAGAACTCGTGTCAATGTCAATACCTTTCCTTTTGACAGCCATCTGACATCTGTCTGATAAAGGAGATTTTGATGAGTGAACCCATTTCATCACATATGGTCCTAAACAGCCGACTTTGCAAGGCCTTGGGCCTTACCAATAATCATTTTTAGTCTTCAACTTAAATATTTTGACGGTCACAATGGATAGTTTTATATGGAAATGTTCGCCATTGTGACTTCGCTTGCCTTTAATAGAGTTCACAGCTCGGATCACATCTTTAAGTACATCATTTAATTCAGAAGGTAACACCTTGGATGCCAGAACTTGTCGATGAAGAAAGCAGTGTATCCGCATGAAACGTTTGGCATTAGGAAAAGTTTTGCGAAATAATATGTCTTCTTCAGTAAATAAATAAAATGTTATGTAATTAGACCGGGTTTTGAAGGGGCTCAGTGTATGTAGCTTTTTGAAGAACTGACACGCATTATAATGTGGGGGTCGCCAAACTGTTTTTACAAACAAAGGGGTCGCATACTCAAAAAGTTTGGAAAACACTGCACTATAGAATATCATTTATGTGCTTCTGTCACACTACACATCCTTCTATAGATCCCTTTATCCCATTGAAGACCTAACTTTATCATTTTGAGCATTTCGCCAAATGTTTGCTTCGTTTTTTGTAAATCTACTTCGTTTTTTCGGGCAATTTACTACTTTTTTTGGGTTCAGCATTATCATCCCTGATTGAAAGCGATACTTCAATTTCGACCGTCTTCGTTTTTGCTCATTCTCAAAAGCCAACTGATATTTTCAGTGCTTTCCAGTTTTTTAGTTTATTTTTTACCCGCAAGCAATTCGCCAGCAATCCGTCACCTAAACAGCCATCGCTTTTGGAAATACAAAAATACAAATCCGCGATCCGGTGCCGTGAAATAAAGTCGAAGGAAATAAGGTCGAATCGTGTTTATTTCCATTTTGATTGGAAATAATTTCGAATTGCACCTTTTTTCGTGGTCGATTTTATTTCCATAGAAAAATGGTAAAAAGGTCGAAAAAAGAGAAATTATGTCGAAAATTAAAAAAAATAAACCCCATAAGCAGTGAAAAATGTTTGGGGGGGCATGCTGCCCACCCTGCTTATTTTTGGAGTAGGCGTGTTGAAACATTCATTATTGAAGTGATCGACATTATTTCCATTCTTTTTTTTGGAAATAGGTACAGTCGAACGCAAAAATTTTTGGAATTCAAAATTATTTCCAATCAAAATGGAAATAAACACGATTCGACCTTATTTCCTTCGACATTGTTTCACGGCACCAGCGATCCGACTCGCTTCTGGGAATAAGCCCTCAGAAGCCAAATACGTGCGGGAATCAAATTTAACTGCAAATTAAACTGGAAACTGTGTATAGATGACTAAACGATTTTTCGCCTACGAAACGTCTTTTGGGGAAGAAGAGGGCTTATAACCGAACAAAGTGCACTAGTGACCTACAGCCAGATGGGACAGCGGTGTTAAAAAAAAAAATGCCTAAACCGTCTCAGCAAGTGAAGTATCAGCAATGGAATTTCCCTTTGCGTATAACTCCAATCTGGTAAGCTTCTGGTAAGCAGCGCTAACTCCAATCTGGTAAGCTTTAAGTGCGTAAATCAGTACTTTTCAACGTTGAAAGCCATATTCTTGGATATGTTGGTGTGGAAGGTACCGAGACACTAGACAAGGTGGCCAGATGCGCCTCTGAATTAAGGTAGTACCCGGCATGATAAAAGCAACATACGTGTAGCTCTGACGTCAATAGAGAATGCCACATAACTTACACATACGTATGTATACCATATTTGAGTGTCATAAAGAGATCTAATATACAAGTCGTTGCTCGTTGGAACCATAAGCTAACGTAAAAATGACGCCCTAATGCTACATTTCGTATGTGGCTTTCTTACATGCCGTGTATACTACCACCTTTAGATGTTATACTATTATTGGCTGACAGACAAGTACTACCAGCTTCAACGCTCGTCCATACAGCTAAAAGCGTCATGGATAAAGTAAAATTCGTTAAACTTAAATAATCAACTTTAAAGCCTGAGTTCCTATTTTTGAAATGTTGCAGCCACTTTTGTACAAATACGGATACAGCATTGTGACATTTCCTTTCTTTCTGCGGATTTTGGCGATTATTTCACTTTGACCAGACTGACGTTAATAATGATTGCAATTTAGAACTGCCATATCATGATTATAACTTTTACAAAGAAGAATTTAAGTTCGAACGCTTGCGGCTGAGGACTTTTCTAAATTCAAGCTTATTAAAAGATATGAGCCCGCTCAGATTAACTAGTCTGACTACCATGGCTATTGAGCAAGAGAGGACTGAGGAATTATGTATATGAATATGTATAATAAAAAAATCCGAAAAACATTTGCGCGGTCTGACAATTCTGAAATATGACATCGCAGTATCGTTAAATTTTGATCACATGCTTTTATACTCATATTATAAATAAATAAATGAATTATTAATTATTTGATCTTAAGGCCGTGTGTTAACTGATATAAATAATATTAATTTCGGATAATTTTCTATCGTGGTGGAAAACGAATCTTCAGCAGACATCAGTTTATCCTGCTCCGGGAGCAAGATAATAAATTATCCTATTTTTTGACATTTTTGACATTTTCTTTTGCTTGAGTTTTGCTAGAATATTCAAGGGGAAATAAAACACTGAATTTCAATAAATTAATACCATAACAATCGATAAATCTCTGTTTTTTTAAGATTGGAGTTTGGTGAACTTCTTTTCTTTCCAACACTTCATAAGTGTCAAAAAATTAGCCGGAGATAATTATTTAGCGCGGCCTAATAAAGTGTAGAAAATTTAGTTTAAAACAATTTTAAGCATAATCCGTTTCTTTCAGTATTAAAAATTGTCAAGCCTAGTTTCTCTTTCCGGAATTTTTCTCGACAGTCCTTACTAGCGAAGCCCTTGCACACTTCCTAGTGCAAAATAGAAAAATACAAAAATCTATTTCAAATTCATTTAAATCAGTGATAAACAGTTTTTTAGCGTTTTCAATGCAGTTTGCAACTGCATGGGCGCAGTGACTCAGTGGTTAGTTTGCTGGACTACTGTGCGGGGGATCCCAGGTTCGATCCCCCGAAAAAACACAAATTACATCTTAAGGTGCTAGTACACGGTATGTAGCACGCCATATATATGTGGAGCCAATGGCTACATAAGGTACTCCTATTCATACGTATGAGGCACGATATGAGGCACTCGTGACACATACGCATTTTCGACATTCCGTGTACTACCCTTGCACACACGATTTGTGCCAATACGCTACATAATGTCGAGTGGTTACCTGCATGGTTCGTATGTATTTTTCAATGTAATTTCAGCATTTCAGTTTGTGTTTTGTACGAGCAGCGATAACTTAAATACACCCAAAGCAATAAACAATTAGTACCTACATTAGTACCTAATTTTTTTAATGTTTTTTTTGTGTATAGGAGGCGCCACGCCAATACCTAACATTGTCTGTAAATTTGAAGACAATCGATTCTGTGGTTTGCGAGATATAAGATGTTGAATGTTTTTTTTTTTTTTTTTTTTTTGTTTCTGTATGGTGCCACGCCCCTTTGCCCAATTTTGACCAACCTATCACAATAACCATCTCGAGCCAATATCAAAGATTGTCTACAAATTTGAGCTCAATCGGTGCAAACATTTTCGAGTTTTTGAAGCATACACAAACCAACGTAGCATTTTTATACATATACTAGCGGACCCGGCGAACTTTGTCTCGCCCCAATTTAACGCCTTCAGATAAACTCCAGAGTGATAATAAAACACAGACAGTTTAAATTTCAATTGATTTATTTGAATTTCAATCGAAATTAGTAGAGAGCAATGTGATCAACTATGTTTTTCGATTTGTTTTCCGGCGCAAAAAGAAAAAACGAAGACGGTTTGCCAACACGCGAACAGGCAACGTACAGCTGACCGTGCGAAAAACAGGGAAATTCGAGATTAATCCCACATACTCCAACGATTATTTGATTGTCATCGTAAAAGCCAATCGAACGGGGAACTGAATCCGCTTGAATTGGAATGGAAGATCAGTTGGAATAATCGGAATTCGTGGGATAAGGACTTCCTCCCCTTTGAATTTGTCCTTGATGATCGTCGCTTGAATCACATTGTTTATCAGTTTCTTGACGGACAACCGCGTACCGTTGCACAATTTTGGATGATTCAGATTCCGAAACATGATTATGATCGATCCCACATTCAGCTGTAAATTATGCTGCGGAGTTTGCGCCAGGAAGCTTGTTCAACAATTCCGTCGGATAGTTGGTCACTTCATCCTCGTGGGTCACGCTCTCAACGGATTTCTACTAATGCAGTTCTCCAGCGATTTGACTTTGAATAATGAAATGAAATAGTATTGCCCTTTCACTAATCCAATCGAGATTTTTATAATTTTTTGCAATGCCATGGAACACTTTGGTGATGAGGTCCTCCTTCGACGATGAGAACTCGCAAAAATTTGCCGGGAACGATATCAATCCAGTCGAAACATCAACGGGAATTTGGCCATTGCCAAGCGTCAGTATCAGTTGTCTCGAGAATTCAGCAGCAGATGGGTCGTTCTGCAATGCGACTCTCATGTTCGTGGTCATTTTCAACTTCTTGACACGTCGCCACAAAGACGACGATTTCCGGCATGCATTGAGTTCATCGGTAGCAGTTGATTTCGGGGTGACGGGAAGCGTTTAACGAAAATCTCCGGAGAGTAATATCATAGTCATAGCCCCACCAAATCGTCTCGAATCACCTCGTAAATCCTTCATCGTTCGGTCAACTGCCTCCAATGCTTTGGCTTGTCGACCGTGAGAAGATTCATCGGCAGCTTCAAAGCGGAATGTGCAGTTCGACCGCATTCCAACAATGTGGCAGCAACGCCAGAGTATGTAACCGCCAACGCAATTTAAGATCTTATCCGAATTATTGCCAAAATCAAAGAAAATGCAAAATTTCGTAAAAAAAATTCTTCCGGAATTTTCCGAATTTTCCACTACTATTTTTCTATGCACACAAAATTCCATACAAAAAATCAATTTTCGATTTCTCCAATTTGCCGACTTTTCCGGAGGTTTTCCCAAAATTTTCTTTCGTAAAAACCTTCTCCTGGCAATTACGAACAACTGAAAAAAAAGTTGAGCCAAATCGGCCCAGTTGTTCTCAAATTTAGATTTTTCCGTTTTCCCGACTTTTCCGGAGGGGATTCCCAAAATTTTCTTTTAGAAGAACCTTCTCCTGGCAATTACGAACAACTGAAAAGAAATTTGATCCAAATCGGTCCAGCCGTTCTTAATTGATGAATTACTATACATTTTTGCCACCATTTTTATATACATATATAGATATAAAGATAGTATATAGAGATATTTTTTATTAAAAATTATCAAATTTCGCTGATTAAAATTTAGATTTCATAATTTTCTCTTCAACTAATAAACTTGTGAGTTTAGAAGACCTTTAACACCTAACATTTTCCAACCGCCTTAGCAAAATTACTGTCATTTTGATTTTAAATTGCTCAAGAGGTAGAGGGAAGCCAAACACTCAATGTCATATTAAATTTCTATTCGCAACAAGAATGATCAAAGAACAAAGCTTGGCTCAATTTTTTTAGACACCTTAAAAATATGCCCAATATAAAATTCCTACATAAATCCTTACAAATAACAAAACTTTGAATTTGCTAACCCAAAATATTGGCCCGAAAATTGTTTGCAAATTGCACAACCCCAAATTCATCCCTTTCTAATGTTTTGTACTTCTTTATGGGAAACACTTGCTTATATCAATAACTAATAAATAAGACATAAGGTGTCGTGTCACTTGAAGTTGGGGGAATTTTGGTTAGCGTTTTAATATTGACACGTTCGCACTATGTAGGTGCGAGGGTGCGACAAACGACATAGCCAACGATGTCAAGGACCAAGTGCAAAATTTGTACACCGTTGACAATTTGCACGGAATTTGCCAACCCTCGTGTGTTGTTATGCTAACAAAAAGTTGCTTGGTTGACAACATGCGTATTAGGTATATTTGGGTATGAGAGCTGTCGTCGGGTGGATTGGGATTTCTCGTATTGACAAGAAAATTGACATAAAATTGAATCAATGTAATATGTCCCATGGGACTAAGAAGACTCTTACTTAAAGTTAAACAATTTTAAATTGAGTCGGTGTAGAGGAAAATATTGTTGATGGGTATGGGGTTAGACCCCCGTGTTTTGACGTTTTTTTTTTACCTTTTTTTTGTTTCTTGAAATATTCATATTCTTGAAGCAAGAAGGCAACATTTTGATTTAGAGAGTTTATGTCTTTTTTATTTGGCGTAGGGTGAGAGGTATGGTTGGGAACGTCTGAGTTGATACATGATATCTACGATATTGGTGAACAGGTGTTTGTTGTTACCTTCAAATTTGAGGGTGGGAAATAGGTAAATATAGAAACGGCCTGTTTGAATTTTAGAAATTTGTAGTATTAGTTAGGTGCGTACAAAAATTTCAAACACAAACTTGCAAAAGTTACCCTATATTATGTAAACTGACCATAACGTCGCCAAAGAATTTCGCGTTTAGATGGCGTGCTCACGAATGATTTTCGAAGATCCATCCTTTCGAAATTTGAGTATATGCGTGTAAATTTCCGCCCAAACTTCCTTTTGCACTGTAGATCTCAAACCATTAGGTCTAACCCAAATAAAGTAAAATTAACTTGAGTACTATAAGATTTTTTATGTACCAAGTTCAAAAAAAAAAAAAAAAAGTATTTTAAGTGATCTTTGCTAAGAAAAATACTACATTTAAGTGCTTAGATTAATATCAATTAGGAGATAAACTGATTCTGAAAAGAGGTAATAAATCACGTGCTAAAATGTAAGATTAAAATTATAAAAATTAAATATTTCATTAGGAGCTGACTTTGATAGCCTAGGAGGGAATAGGCGAAGACTTGCGCTGTGCTTGCAAGAAAATTGTGCGTTGCTTGCTCCTCACCTGGTCACCCCATCAGACCACATGCGCTTTGCATATATGTGCACAGACACATACGCAAGCACATTGCCAAGAGAAGCAGCACCACAATCAATTTGATCAGTTGATCGGCACGCGTCTTCAAACAAACCACACAAATTGCTCCCGGAAAATAGCAGCAAAAACGTCGTTGTCCACCTCAAGACCCCATGCTGGCAGACACCCGAAATCGCGCTTAATTGAAGTCTCCGCTCCATCAAAAAGTTTTCCCACATGTGCTTATATCTATATATAAAACCTAAATCTAAATCTAAAGTTAAAAGTGCATAGTTAAAATAATAATTAATTTCCTATAGGTATCTAAGCTTTCTAAAAAAAAAAAAATATATATACATATCTTATACATGCATATATCTATATAATTCAGTAATTCACCATACCTACTTAAAATAATCTAGTTTCTCACTCTGATTCATGCTTACACAATTACACATACATAAATTATTCATAGTACTTATATAATATAGATTTTCCTTTCATTCAATTTCATTCATACTTTCATGCATAATTATAAAATAATCCTAATTGTAAATTTGTCTAATCATCTAATTAACTAATTGTATAAAGTGATATAGTGGTTCTTAATTTTAAATCTAAAATACCTAAACAAAAAAGTATATAACGCATACGCATACACACAAAACACAACAACATCATAGCAGCAGATCATCGAGACATGTCCCGAAAATCTACGCATGGATAACAGGTAACAAATTACATTATTTAAAAGTGAAAACACATAAACCACTATTACACAAATACATACATTCAATAGATATTTTTTTTTATTACATAATAATTTTGCAGTATTCATAATATAAAATTTGATATTAAATCTAAAGTTAATTATCAATCAAAATCATAATTCGCATACATACATACAATTTTCACTCATTCATAATTTTGTAAATATTGGTGAGAAATTTTATTTGGCATTCACTCAAACCACACTACATACATACATAATTGTATAGTGTATAGTTTGCGTACGTATTAAAAGTACTCAAGTTTCATTTTGTTTTGATTCTCATATTCTATGAGAAATTTTTTTTTGTATGGAATAAATTCTTTAAGTTAAATCAAACCATAATGTGTTGCTAGAAACTTACTTTTCAGTCATTCCCATCATTCTCATCAGTCCTTGACAGCAGCCAGTATGCATTTCAGCTAGCATACAAAACCCCCCTATTAGTAGTTATCCCTTATCCCTCATTTGCATTCGTCATACGCATTTGATGGAGATGCTCTTATCACTCCAAATAGTCGGTATGATCAGCTGTGATCGTTGTGTAGACTTTTGAGGGAAACCGCAATATTTTGGTACTCTCTGTGAATTACGTTGTCTTCTTACTCTCTAGCGGTGGTATGATCTCTTAAGATCAGCTTTAACTATATTCCGTTTTCTTCTCTTCCCACACCCAGCCCTGAGCAGCCGGAAAACATTGTTAGAAAGGAGGCATTATGAGAGAAGATGGAATAAAGTGTATAACAGTTTAGTTTAGACATTTGCTTCCTTCAATTTTAATGGCAGTAGTCATGTGAAGGCTATGGAGTACACACTCCAGCCCCAAATATGCTACAAATTCAAATTCCTCACTCGGCTTCGTTAAACGATAGCCGATGCGGCTGCATAAAATTAGGTCCCAATGAAAAAAGGCCCACAAAAAAAATGAAAAAATTCCCCAAATTATTATGTAGTAAGCAACTACAACGCTCTATAGTAGGATTGGGGTAATTTTTCATTTTTTTGCAACCTTTTTTCATTAATAATTTGGGGAAACATTTTTTTTTTCTTTGCGTAAATATGCCCCCAATTTAAAATCGACTCTAAATATGAAGGCCTTTTTAAGAAATATCATCCCAAAAAAATTAAAAAAATGACCTGAAAGAATGAAAATCGCGAAAAATGTGTTAAAATCGATTTTAAATATTGGGATCTTCTTAAGAAATATCACCCCAAAAGAAGGGTACCCCGAATTACAACAAATATTCAAGAAAAAGTAAAAATTGTTTGTATGTAAAGCTTCAATTATAGCTTTAGAAAATTTGAGGAAATAAAAGTTGAAAATTTGGGCGAATTTTGAACTTTTGTTTTCTCAAATTTTCTAAAGCTAGAATTAAAAGTTATTTCAAAAACTGACCTGGCTTTTCTAAAGCATAAATTAAAAGCAATTTCCAAATCTGAACTGGTTTTAAGCTTTAAACAATTTAAGAAAATACAGGTTAAGAATTCACGCGCACTTTCGTCACTAAATTGATCGGTGTGTAGTAACAAAGGTATAATTCGCATTTCTTCTATAGTAGATTTTTGTTTTGATACCAAAATAAGAAAATGAAAAATGCCCCAAAATTGATTTTCAAACAATTTCCATTAAATGAAAAATCACCCCAACAAAATGCAAAAAGGTCCCAAAACAATGAAAATCCTTCAAATTTCATAATAATTTTTGTTGTTGTTTGCCAATCTTTATTTTGGGGCAATTTTTCATTTGTTTGGGGTTTTTTGAATAAATGAAATGGGGCCATTTTTCTGTGTATAGCCACATCATACTTTTAGAGTTTGTACCCCAGCTCTTACCAATTATCTAATCTTACTTCTACTTGTCCACAAGGAGATCCTAGCTTTGTTATAGTTTTCGTTAAGTGAGAGTTCCAATTGAATTTTTAGCCCAGATTTAGGGCTAATACACATGGAGCAACTGGAAAAAAACTGATCAGCGATGCGAGTTGGCAACCAGTTTGATTTGAGTCATAACCTGTGTAATCAAATGGGACAACGTATACGACGCTACTGGTTGAAAACTCGTTTGCGATTCACAAAAACCAGTTTGTAACCAGTCGTCTGTTGATTTGCATGACGGGTTTCCTATTGATTTCAGTTTCTAGTTTGTCGAAGATGAGCGAACAACAGACCAACATGTTGCTGGTGGGGGAGGTTTAAAACCATTACGACACTGAACGAACTAGAGATTTTGATTGGTGATGAGTTTCCTCGTGTGTGGAGTCAAGTCACCGCTGACCACCGTAACTGGTCTGAAACCCGAGTTGCCAACCGGTTTAGTTTTTTTCCAGTTGCTCCGTGTATATTGGGACTCAGGAAAAGGTATTTGACTTTTTTTATAAACTCGATTTCTTAATCGAGCAGATTGTGTTTCTTTTTTTTTAGTTTTTCCCGATTTTGGCCTTAGTGCCCTCTAGAAGAGTTCCGAGATTATTCATTCGAATTTTCCTCTGATTAGGATAACTATATACCATCAGCTGATTTACTACGACGGGCCAAAGCAGGGGGGAGAGAACGTCATTACGTTAATCGAATAAAACTATTCATCCACTCGAAAACCACAAATTTTATATTTCCTCTACACAAATCTCTATTTGATATTCAAATGGGAATTGAGGAAACAGGAAAAATCTATTTGCCAAAAATTGAAACACCCATTTCTTATGGAGGACTTCCGCTGATGTAAATTCCTTTCCAATAGGACATGTGTAAGCTTTTCGACACTCAATTCCCATTTGAGAGTAGTGATACAGAGTGGCGTACCCAACTCTCGGGCAAAAAGGTTAAAATTTGAGTTTATTTTTTCGTCGAGGACTGACAAAAACTTCGCTCCCAGTATACCTCTCTATACACACACATCAACGCTGGAAAACTTTCTGTCTCTCATGCAAATTACATTATAGAAAATGTGTTCTCACTCTTGACGCACATGGGAAACTAAATGAATTTCAACTTGAAATTAATTTTACAAAAGTTTCAGGACGAAGAGGACGCTCGTCGTTGTAAATAAAAGCCAAAAAGGGCTTAAAACTCTGGGAAAACTTCTAACGGCCCGACAGATGACATGTGTGGGCGGGTGTCGCTCGTACGTACCTATATGAGTGTAGAGCGCAGCGCGTGAGTGCGTGTGACCTCGTTATGGGGAAATCATTCACATCCTGTGTAATTAGGTATTTCTCCATCTCCATCTCCATCAACATCAGCAGCTCCGGCACTAGCTTAATAATTTAAAATTTATAATGAATTAAAAATCATAACAGGTATACACAGTGCACGGGCTTGGGTCTGGGTATATTAAAAGGGTTAACGGGCACATACTAAGGATATGAGTTTAATCAGCATAAGAGCACTCCCACATGCTGTGAGGCGGTGAGGGTGAGTATGGGAAACGGAAAAAGGATATACCCATGAAGGAGTTCTGATTGATGTTTTCTAAGTGAAACCCACCCAGCGAAATATAGGGTTTCCTCTTTTACAGTGAGTGAGTTAGTGCGGGATAGAAAAGTTCTCAAAAGCAACTAGAGAACTTCAAACGCACACCGCTTCCTCATCCTATATGGCACCTGTCATCGTGGTGTTACATCTTTGCGTAGATGTGTGCGAATGTGTGGCGAGGTAGAAAAATTTCATTAAAATATCATCACACGATGGAAAAGATATGAACAGGATGAAGTGGTGTGCGGAGAGCCTGTGAAATTGATTTGGGTTTTTAAGTCGGAAGGACTTTTGCTTGAAGAGTAATTACGTCAGTGATAATGATGATGATAGCGTCAGTGATGATAATGAAAGTTATGCTGCAGTAAAGGGGGCACAAATTACTTGAATGTGGATTTTGGGTGTGCTTAAAAGTATCAAAGAATGTTTTCTAATGAGATTGGAAGGGAAGTAGGAGTGGGTGGTAACATATGAGATGGCTTAAATGTACACTAGAGCGATGAACTGGTGGTGGTTGTGGTAGATGACAGCAGGTAAAATTTGAAATGAAAACAACTGTCTATTTGGAGGACGTGACTTTCAAGGAACATGTGGTTGGACATCCTATATAGTTTTGCTACAACACACAATCCATAAAAACGAAGAAGTACTTGCAAATGAATCATCATCTCTGCTGAGGGATGTCACCCTTGCCACGCCAATAAATTTGGATGATAATGTTGAGTAATGTTGACAATATTGAACATTGTTGATGAATGGCTCGACTAAGAGGGCTGTACTTGGCTACACACACTACAGCTATGGATGCACAGTTTATATAGGCGGCATTTTAAACATAGTAAATACTGTCTTTAGACAATGGATGAAAATGACCGTCACAAGCTCCAAAGCGAGTGAAGTATGGGAATCAGCGACTTTTTTTGATCGATAAGTGCCTAAAGCATGAAGATTAGATTGACGAAAAAATCGAAAAGGAAGACATCTTTGATTTTGCAGTCGGGACTCCAGTGTCTTGGACCTATCACAGACTCGGCTGCGAATGCACCCAATCATGGCTATTATAGCAAGAGGCCGCTAGAACCTTTCCCGTTCGCTTAGGTTAGGTTGAAGTGGCTGCCAGCAACAAAAATCATTTGAGGGAACACCAAGCCTGGTTGCGGACCTACCTATCAGACAGTGTCCAGTGATGACACCTATAATAGTGCTAATATGACGTCTATTTAGAGATATGAAATACTTAGAGCGTTTCAGATCCAGCTTTGACCAAATCGGCTTTATCGCTAGACATGTTGTACCGTTTGTCTATCTAAGATTTGCTTTCTCAAAGGCGTCTGGCTTTTGTCTAAGTTTACATGTAGCCATTGGTAGATAGATCTAAGTTAGCTTTGTCATATAGCCAAGGTAAATACAATTTTCCCAGATCTGTCGAGTTCATCGGACCTACAATTCCCTGGAATAATTCTATGCCCTGGCACCCAGAACAGGTGAATATTGAACTGCTCTGCCATCTCTAGGAGAGACGATCGTCGACTACTTACGAATTATTGGAGAAGGATTCCAAGGACTGAATAGATACTTGACTATCTGAAAAGATACGGATATTCTTAATAGATAACACGTTCTTCTTGAGACAGGATAGGGCTTCTTTAATCGCCATTATTTCTGCATAGAACACGCTACAATGATTAGGAAGACGGAAGGAGAGATTAAGATTGAGTCTATCAGAGAAAACACCACCACCCACCACTTCGTCAGTTTTTGATCCGTTTTTGATCAAGAAACGCCTCTTCCATCCAGAGAGACCTGGGGCGATGGTAGACTTGAAGTTTTTGTTAACGTTTAACTTGGGAGTAGTGTATAGTCAGTGTTTCCATCACAAACGATTTCGAAATTGTTCAGTATAGAGGCATGTCCAAAATCTTTACTAAACCACTGAACGTATAAATAAGCAGCAATTTGTCTGCTAAAAAAATGTCAAGGGGTTTGAGGTGGAACAAGATGTCCTTGACCATTACTACAGAAGCTGTTGTGCGAAGTGTTCAACTAATTCACATGCAGGCTGATCGTTGGACTTTACTTAGATAGTTGAGGTTTATTGCAATATCTACTGTCGTCCACCAAACAACCACTCCGTACGTGAGTATCGGTCTTATAACGGAAATATAGATAGCCATTGAGTTACGCCCCATTTGTTACCAATGACCTTTTATTCGCAAGAGAAAAGCGCCAGGGTAGCTTTTTTTACTTTTTCTTGAATGTTGGACTTCCAATTTAACTTCCTATCCAGAATAAGATTTTCGCTTACCCAATTAACTCTCAATAAACACATTGCCAAATGCCAACATCAAGCGCAAAGAAAGAGTAGCAAAACTGCGAACATCTCATCAGAAGTTCTAGGATGGCATTCAGTAGGTGACCACAATAAAACCCATGGTTTGATGAAAAGCACTGCCGCATGTAGTCAAGAACGAGGCCTTCCAATCAAAGCCCGAACTGGGTGAGAGAGAAATATGGCTGAGACATCTATGGAAAAAAGAAGGGAGTTATATTTTTGACTGACGTCTTAGTTTTTGCTCGTAGAGCTCGCGGGAAAATCTATCAGTAGCTTCGGTTTTGGTCTGGCAGTTGGTAGACGTAGGTATCGATCTTATACCTGGGTTTTGCAAACTCTCTTCTTTGTTTGACCATAGATCACATCAACTTTTCAAACGGAGAAATAAGTAGGTATCCCGAAAATCATGCGCTCAAGTCTATTTAGCCTACTGGAACAGAGTAAATGTTCGAAGTTCTAACAAAAGGTTAAACGAAAGTACAAGACAAAACAGCAGAGTTAAGCAAAATACGGTAGTAGATGTGCCGTCAGTGCTGCGGATTTGAAAAGAAAACTTCTCCAAGCTACCAGGCTGACAGTCAACAATCCGCTGTTAGGCAGAATTATCATTGAACTTGGTTGACGACAGATTTTTGTCCATCCGCCCAATACCGAGGAAGGATAATGATAGGTATATAAATTTAAGCCAAAAAAGGCTGCGGGAGCGATCAGCATACAGGCCGAGATTTTCAAGTTTGATTATCAAAGTCTGTTCAACTACTTATAGATTATCCTTATTAGACAAGGCACTCACCGAAGTGGTGTGGCAGTGGCGAGGCAGTGGAGCGGTGCCCAAGTGGGAGGTGGCATCGCTAAAACTACCATAGGACGACTTTTTAAGAACTGATGAATCGGTGGCGCCATACTTTGTTTGCCACTTCAGTGTGCGTTAAATCACTCTCATACAACTTTGCTACCATTCCATCGCCACACCACTCCTATGCCACCTACCACTTGGTCTCCACGCCAACGTCCCTAAAATGCCACATCACTTCGGTGCGCGTCTTGTCTTATAACGACATTTCGGGAGAACCCCCAGAGCTGTAAATGACGTGCTAATAAGTATCAAGATAGGCCTCTCAACATTGGCGATTTTGGACGACTTTTACTTCACAAAAGTTAGATACCTTTTCTACCTATGCTCCACTGTTACATCTGCGCAAAAACTAAACGTATAGAGTCACTCTTGTCAATCGCAGTTTCTTGGGGATAAGAAGGTATCTATACGATGTAAAGCCCTCTCTCATAGAACCAAGAGCTAAATAACTTGCATGACCCTAATCATCCCAGTTCGACTGCGTGGTAGATACAGAAGCATGCTCGAGACCCAGATCCCAGATGACAACCTTTTGGGACATTTTAACAGCTTTTTTACAGGTAGTATTTGGTCCAATTTGTTTCTATTGGAGTGTATATAGAGGAGAAAATTCAATGGCGAACTTTATCGTCTAAATCCCAGATCCCAGATGACAACCTTTTGGGACATTTTAACAGCTTTTTTACAGGTAGTATTTGGTCCAATTTGTTTCTATTGGAGTGTATATAGAGGAGAAAATTCAATGGCGAACTTTATCGTCTAAATCTAAATCCGAGTTTCCCAAAGTGTGCTCCGCAGTGAAAATCCAAGTGCTCCGCGGAAAGATGGGAAAAAATATGAAAGTTTCATTAAAAATAAATAAATAAATAGGCGGCGCAACAGGCGGTAGACACCCAAGGCCTAGCTTCTCGCAACCATTCGTTTTGTGTGAGTTTCTATTTTTGGAACGAATGGAAGGGACCTACAATTTTAAGCCGAGTCCGAACGGCTGAATTGAGAAGCTTTTCAGGACAGTCATACTCTCGGATGTTTGTCAGACGTTCGCGAGAGGTGGCGCAGTAGAAAAAACCTTAAGATGTAATTTGTGTTTTTCCGGGGATCGAACCTGGGATCCCTCGCACAGTAGTCCAGCACACTAACCACTGCGCTACTGCGCCCATTCATTAGACCAGCTAATTTTTTGCTTCTGAGACTTTGTCATTTTGTTCGCAACAATGGAATTTTTGTATTGATTACACAGTACAAAAATGGGTAAAAAATAAATCATGTACTCCAAAATTTCAGAGCTATCAAAATGGTATGATAGCTAAAAAAGTTGGTTGTTTTACGAAGCTTGTTTTCGGAGAAATAATATAAGTTTCTAAGAAGACCGACAGTTTTGAGAACCGAAAATGAGATTGGACGCAAAACTACTTCAAAAAAGATTTGCCGGACAAGTAGAGCCAATCCATTTTTGAGGTCATGGAGCATGGAGGAGAGAAAGTAATGGTCTGTATGCATTCTCTTGGTTCGGTGTTGGTCTATTAGTTTCATAAGGGTCGACCCTTGCCCTTGATCAACAGGATTATAAAAGCTTATTAGAAACCCCTTTTTTCTTTCATTCATGCTCGTAACATAACGATTTAAAACGATCCTTAGCATACTCCGCGGAGAGTGAAGCAATAGCTTACAGATAAGAAAATTAATGTTTTGAATTGACCAGCGCAAAGTCCCGACCTGAACCCAATTGAAAACTTGAGGTTGTGGGCCGATATCGAAAGAGCATTAAAAGCCAAAAATTCAAGAAATGCTGAAGAGCTTTTCGAAAACATTAAGGAGGTCTGGAACTATATACATACCACCATATTAGGATACCGGATGGGTGCGGTGGCTCAGTGGTCAGTGTGCTGGACTACTGTGAAAGAGGGCCCAGTTTCGATCCCAGGAAAAGGCAAATTATATCTTCAGGATTTGTCCAGTACGCCACCTATCGCGAACGTTTGACAAACATTAGAGACTCTGACTGTCCTGAAAAAGCTTCTCAAATTAGCCGTTCTGACTGGGCATAAAATTGTAGGTCCCTTCCATTCGTCCCAAAAATAAAAACTCATAAAACAAATGGTTGTGAGAAGCTAGTCCTAGGGTGCCTATACGGACTTTTTGCGCTAAATATTTATTTTTTTATAAGTTGCCGGATTTTTGTGGAAAGTCTTCAAAAAAGATTGACTGGCGTTTTAAAAAAATTAAGGCTATTTAACTAAATATTAATTTGTAAGTTTTGGCCACTGGAATTTTAAAGTGTTTGTTATTCTGTGGCCAACTCGAAAATGATTCAAAAACATCACATAAATTAAATACATGTTAGTTACTTATTTCTTCAATTTAATCAAATTTTTAAAAAATCGGAAAATAGTTATAGCATTTTTCCATAACTACGAAAAATGGCATATGGACAAAGAAGTACTCCGCGAGGAATTTCTCTGCAGAAAAGTGCTCCGCGACCAAAAAAGATTGAGAACCGCCTCTAAACAATTTATCGCAATAGACGTCGAGTCCTTGGGTCCACCTCTGAAACAACTAGTAAGAGTATGTCCACACTTTAGGCGGGTGGCGAGTAGAGTTGTAGAGTGACGACAACCAACTTGTTGTGCGTAACTGGAACCAGCTGGGGCCAAACTTGCTTGAGGGGCACTTTGATCGTGGTCCACTCTAGACTGTAGGCCTACGCGATTTTATGGAACACATTAATTCAAAATGGCAAAGAGCAACTTACCCTATAACAGCTATCATTTGTCGAAACTGTATGGTCGGAAGAGCATTCTATTGTTGGCAAAGCGCTAGGTAGATGCGATCGGTAATGTGCAAAAGTGTATGGTACACATTCTAAAGTTGGGTAATTGCCTATGTGGCCTTTGATTGCAAACTTCTTACGAGATTTTGACTGAATGCCTCCTAAGAAAATCTATTACTGAATTTAGAACCCGATTGTCGCCCCTATAATTCATTCATGAAAATACTTAAAATAATATCTCCGGAGCTATCATTATTATCGTCAACATTTCAACAACAAACAGCATTAGCCCCCGACCCAGATGTCATATAAAGCGCAGAGCGCTTTTCTCGCTATTCCCGTTGTCACCCAATTATTCGGAATAAAAGACGTGCGTCACCTTCGCGTATATACCACACCGGGGGCTGACAGAAGATTAAAATCCATTAAACACTTAATCTCCTAACAAGAGTTGAATAAATTCCAACGAATATGAAAGGGGTTGCGTGGGCCTTAAGTTGAGGGCACGAAACACTGGAAAAAAGGGGTGCACGGCACGCCCAAATGAAGATAAACTTTTACCAGGCCCGTGGGTGTTTGCGTGCGCGATGAAAATTTTAAACCACGAGGTGTCGTCCTGAATAACTAATTTTTCTCTTACACACACAAACACTTGCACAGTGCATTAAAAGTTTCCGTCACTTTCTGACGTCTGTCAAAATCAACCCGCTCCTGCTCCCAAAATAAAAACCAATACAATTACATGGTAATTTAAACTCCATAATGGATGAGAGCTTCTGGCTAAATACCTGCAATTCATATCACCCCCGCCCTTAAAAATCAAAAAATAGAAAGTATAGACAACGCTAATCCGTTTTGACGGTTGCTATACAATCGAAATACGCTTGCCTCGAGTTTGTGTACAGAGCCTCCCACGGCATCCTTGCGATTATTCCACAAGAGGATATAGATAGACGAGATTGCAAAACAAAAAGCACGATGTAAGCAGATCAATTCCCAAATTACCTGGCAATTTGAACGGTAAGCCTCCCATAAGTGGATCCGGACCGAAACGCTGCGGGCCAAATGCAAATGGATGGAATCCCTGATGACGCACCTTTGACCTTGGCTCCCGGGGACCGTCTACGGTTACCTTGATGGCTTTATTGTACGATGCCACTTGGATGGGGGTGGATGATATCACGATGGTTAGGCTAAAGCTCTTCCCTGCAAAACATACAAGGGTAATAATAATATGTTAGTGTATTTTAATTAACGGTTCATTGTCTGATGGATACCTAGTGAATGTACATATGTAATTTAAATTTAATTAAGTTATCAAGAAGAACGGTAGGCATTCCGGCGATTTTGCACTCTATAGTTGCAACGAAATTAAGATGCAAATCAAATCGCCCCAATAAGTATGTGTTTGTGTGTGTGTGAGTAATACGAATGCACTGAAGTGGTAACCGTGAACAATGTAAATTCCTACTACAGTCTGGCGGGCAAGAAATATTTTCAGGAAAATAAAGGGTTTTCCATAATTCACGCAAAATTTGAATTTTGCGCCATTTAATAAGTAGTACCTACACACAGTGATGCCAACGCAAAAAAAAAGATAACAATGTGACAGCTGACAGTTCGGAGTTAGTAAAAATGGAGCGCTATACGAAAGAACAACGCATTTTCATTGTTGAGTAATATTTTAAAAATAATGAAGGTTTGTCAGCTACAGTCTGCAATTTTCGAACAAAATATGGCCTACATCGTCATAGTGATTTAAAGCCATCAACTGTGAAGAGAATAATTGAAAAATTCAGGGAGACTGGATCAATTCGTAATATTAAACACTCTGGATGTCCTGTCACAAGTTGTTCAACAGAAAATATCGAAGCAGCTCGCGAGATGATTGCTGACAGTCCAGGAACATCAATTCGGTACCGTAGTCAAGAATTTGACATTTCGAGAAGCTCTATACAGTGAATTCTCACGAAAGACTTGAAACTTCATGGTTACAAAGTTCAATTGACTCAAGAACTGAAGACTACTGACCATTTTCGAAAAAATAGCTCTGTAATTTTGATAGCTGTCAATAACTTGAATGTCATTCAACTTGTGACTAGATTAGTTTAAGGTTCTGCTGTAATTATACGTTTCTCACTTTACGAACAGATTTTGGTGAGTCCAAAAGTCCTCCTGAGCGCACAATTTCCAATGCAGTCAAGAAATTTGAGGAGGCTGGATCTGTTACGGATGTGATCTGTTCTGTCAATGCAAGTGCGTCTGAAGACCAAAATTAATCTTTTCGTTGGCAGTCTGGGCTTGTCTTACGGTACATTGTGGCCAGAAATTATAGATTTGTATATGAGTTCTGAGAAGTTGAGATCTCAATTAAGACCGTCTCATGGGATTTGACGCCGTTGGCCTATTTTTTTGGTGGAGCTACGCGAAAGATTGTGACTTCCACCAAGGATTTTTTTTTTCAAAGGAGCCTAGTGTTAGCTCTTCCTTATCCTGGTTATTGTATAAACCAAAATTGTTCTTAATTGGCGTGGAGCCTATTTTAAGGCACGGAGTGAGCAGGATCTGAATGGATCTGTTGAAGTTAGTACCTATCCACGGACCCGCTACTCATTCTCAGATTCATAAAAGAAACTGGACTAGATAAAGTGCTCTAAAGTTGATATTCTTGCCAAGGCTAAAGACAGAGCAAAAACCCTCAAACACGGTTCTAAATGGCACTGTAATGCGATGGGGCTCTGGAGAAGGGAACCGAATGGAAGGGAAACACCTAAATTGGGAAGCTTTTTCAGGACGGTTATACTCTTGGATGTTTGTCAGGCGTTCGGGAGATGTGGATCAGTGAAAAGAACCTTAAGATGTAATTTGTGTTTTTCCGGGGGTCGAACCAGGGACCCCGCGCATAGTAGTCCAGCACACTAACCACTGAGCCTCTGCGCCCACTATTAGTTTAGTAGAGCTACTTCAAAATCGCATACTTTGCATATCGTGTTTTCCAGCTACACGTGAAGCGTTACACAGATCAGTTTGGAGGGGACTTCAAACTTAGCCATAAGAGCTTCATACGAATTTTAATATAATGCAGCTCCGAAGTCAATGAGAAGATTGTGGGCCTCGACTTTAAATTCGTTGGTCTTTCCAGGACAAAAACCGAGTTTGAAGTCGATTAGATGAAAATGAAAATCCAAAAATGTTCCCATACAAACAATTATCCCGATTTTCACCGACTTGGAGTTCGAATTACCCCGAATCGCTTATTTGGGCTGATTGACGCCATAAAAGGAAATTCGTTTCAAAATCGCAGCTTGCTAGCCTTCCCTGAGCTTTGGTGACTAGGTTCTAAGAACCTAGTGGTTTCGGCTAACTCTTTAGTGTTGACGCGATACTCAGCCCACTGATTATGGGCGGCCATTTCTCATCTCACTCAGACTTTGACTAAGTGGGTACCTACTCCAAATGCTTAGGCATTCATCGTGCAATTTCTTCGTCCAGGTGATTCACACATCCTTCTTGTTAAAAATCGATGTTTCTTCTGTTGGATCCGATTTTACTTCTATTTGTATACATACATATTTCTGCAGACCATACTGTTGCTGCTACCCCAATGCTCGCTGATAGAGATGACACTCATAATAGCGTACTAAATTTCAACAATCAACGTCTCGCTCCCAAGGGATTATATCTCACACCCCATACAACGCATTGCTACAATAACTGTATATACACTGACCTAACGTTAGCCATCAAAACTCAAAATCATGTCCTGCGAACAAGGCAATTATCATTCAGTATTCATCCCAATCCCATCCTTCGCCACAGGCTGTATCCTGTACTCATAGGCAAAGTCCGATTAAGGTGAGGCACACCGTGGCTCAACGCAACTATGCGACGAAGATTGTCATCACTTAAAGCGCATTTGACACCAATAAATGTCCACAGTGGAATGTTCCTCCTCCGGTGTTAAGAAGGGTTCGTTGTGACAATTACTCCATTCCTTCATGTCTCTGTATGGCTGAAGGGGGAGGGTTATAATCCTCCTTTGCTCTTGTTGTTTGCCTAAAGTTAGTCAGAAAATTATCAACACAACACACACCGTACTGCTGTCGTCCCAACTTCCCAACTGCATGCGGATGACAATCACAATGACAATGACGCTGACGACTACATGAGCCTACACCAGAAAACATGCAAAAGGACATGGGAGAGGAAATGTCTTATTACAAGTAGCATGATGTAGAAATGCGCTGCTGCATGTGCAAAGAATATCTATACCTACCTTCGTACCGATACCAACTTCCGAACAATAATGAGTTTAATGAATGAGCTCTGCCTGGATGATGGGTCTGGGAGGCTTATGGGTACAGAGGCGGTGGCTGGCTGGTGACATCTTTGCATGGGTACCGATTTTGGTCCGAACTTTGCTATATATGGGGTATATTACAATCTATGTATTTGCCGGTCGTGTGTGTCCTATCCCCTATCCTCAAAACACACATCTGGTGGTGCATGCGGCTGATTTTCTAGTCGTTTGCTGTGTTTGGCAAGGTGCCTTGACAAGTAATTAATAAGGGAATCGAAATTTGTTTACACATCTGCCCGATTATTTCGCATTAATAATACCCTCATGATGATACTGGTAATGCGAAAATGCTTTTCCCTATAGTATATGGTAGGAGCAGCGAATATAGCCATTACAAACCCTCAGCACCTATCCCCTCCCCACCAACAGTGCTAACGGCTGTCTTGCAGGATTTAATGCTCCACGTATATAGTATAAGCACCTTCATTGGTGGCACAGCGTAAATGTTTACACATGCAACTCGAGTGCAAACATTTGGGGCCGCATCTGGATTGCTGTGCTAAGCAAATGGAATGAAATGCCTTTTGTCGGTGCAATATGCTGACACTTTGTTTGTCCTGGAAAATGATGAGGATAATCCATTGATTTAGATTAGAACTAGGCTATTGAAAATTATTTAAATTGTAAAACTTACAGTAAATGGTGGCAAAAGTCATCAGACGTTAACTGACTATAAGTCGATCATTGGATTCTAAAGCCGAGAGATCAGTGAAAATGTCAAAGCCTTAATGTAACGTATACCTTATCCTGCCTGGCACTACTGGAAGAGGATCTCAACCAACTCTTGTCAAAAATCGATCAGACTATGGAGGTTTGCTGTTTAAGGCCTTGATCAACCTCAGACAGTGGACCTCTAAAAATGATGGTATAGATAGCTCAATCAGGCTCCCTGATTACTGTAGTGTTTTCCAAGCCGAGGTACTGGCGGTTGCGGAAGTGGCAAGCTTGATATCAATAATGTCAATACCACGGAATGATATTACCATATTTATTGACAGCCAGGCGACTATCAAGGCAATCTCTGATAATAAGATAAAATCCAAAATAGTTTGGCGCTGTCGCAAAGAGCTCAAGGCTCTTAACTCGCAGCATAATACGAATCTCTGCTGGATTTCTGAACACAGGGACATAATGATAGGGCTGACGAACAGGCAAGAAAAGGCTCTGCAATGGACCTAGACCAGGCACTTCAGTTGATCAAACCCCACCAATCTGTAGTCTCAGAGAACGAGTGGAATACAAGATCCGAATGACAGATCCATATGACAGAATATCGCTTTCTAAGTTGGTTGGAGCCCTCACTGCTCACAAGCTTCTAGGAAACCATATAATGAAACTAAATCTGAAGAATGACGACATTTGTAGAGGCTGTGGTGATGATGAAGACCACGAGGACACTTCTCACTTTCTCTGTCACTGCGCAAATCTCTGTCACTTGAGGAACAGAACATTTGGAAGTTACTACTTCCAGGAAATCCAAAAACTCTCTAATATATCAATATCTAACCATTACAGGTTTCTGAGGACAACGAAATGGCTGGACAAAGTCGAGTAACCACGGAAAGGATGAAATAAAGCCAATACAACACGGCTAACCCCATCGAAGGGTATCACAATGGGTACACAAGGACCTGAGTGGAGTGACCACTCACCTTCACCAACCCGTAAACCTAATCTAACCCTAACCTTATAATATCCGTAAAGAGATACTTAACGCAAGATTAGGCAAGCAGGACATTTTTGCTAACGCATTCAGGAAGTGAAGCCTACATGAAACCTGCTGGAAACGGAGTACCCTCCCCATATACCATAGGAGCGTCAAACAAATTGTAACAACTTTCCTACTTGGACCACTAAGACTTTGTAGCCGAGGAACGTATGGGAATAGAATAGCTCTACGGAGAAACGATGTTAACAGAGTTGACCAACTCATCAAAGTATGGACCAAAGAAAGTACGTCTGATGAAGAATGGAATCTCAGTCCACGAGAAAAGAGACCCTCTAAACCGCGTCAACTATAGACACATCAATCTCCTTAGCATGGCATACAAGATCCGGTCTGCCGTACTGTGTGAACGCCTGACCATGACCATTTATCAATGAGCTGATTGGCCCCTACCCTAGTGCGGTTTTAGGCCCGAAAAGTCCACAACCCACTAAATATTTACACATCTTGGAGAAAATCTATAAGAAGTCCAGTTCGATACCCGCCATCTTTTTATCGATTTAAAGGCCATATATGTATAACACCATTTAAAAGACTATAGTTATAAACAGAGACGTGTCTAGTCTAGCTCGTCAGAGTGACTACGGAGAACACTCGCGCTGCTCCATTAAGTTCGAAATCAAACTCATCGAGACCTTTGATGCCATAAAAGGATTAAGACAATAAAGGGTCCGCCATCTAACGTTTATTTTTTCAACTAGTGCTTATTTCGCGAATGGTAACACTTAGCTCATGTCTGATTTGACAGATAATTAGTTTTATTCTTCCGCTGAACGAATATGGTTGCGTATACGCTTGAACAACGCTGGGAAATATTGCGACGTTACTTTGAAAATCGACTTAGAGAAGATGCCGATTTTGCCAAAAAAAATCATGTTTTCAGATGAAGCTCATTTTGATCTTGGCGGGTATGTAAACAAGCAAAATTGACATTTGGGGCACAGAAAACCCGCACGCATACATTGAAAAGCCGATATACCCAAAACGAGTCACTGTTTGGTGCGGATTTTGGTCCAGAGGCATAATTGGGCCATTTTTCTTCGAAAATGAGCAAGGAGTGGCCGTTACAGTCAATGGCGATCGTTATCGGGCCATGTTGAACGAATTTTTGTTCACAAAAATTGAAGAGGAGGATATTGGCAACATTTGGTTTCAACAGGACGGCGCTACGTGCCACACAGCCGAAGCTACACTCGATGTTTTGCGCCCTGTTTTTGAAGATCGCACGATCAGCCGCAGAGCTGATGTCGTTTGGCCACCGCGGAGCTGCGATTTGACACCGTTGAACTATTATTTATGGGGTGCCGTAAAAGATAAGTGTTACGCCGACATGCCAGAGACAATTGACGCTTTAAAGGACAATATTCGTGAAGCACACAATCGATAATGTGCTTAAAAATTGGACCGATCGTGTAGGCTACTGCATGGCCAGCCGAAGCAGCCATTTGAATGAAATTATTTTCCATTATTAACCGGAAGGATTGTACTTTCAAATAAAAAAAGAAATTTGAGAAAATATTCAGTAGTTTTTTTTATAGCATTTTCAAAAAAAAAAAGTTATTTGGCGGACCCTTTATAACATACCTACTTGAGAACATTTTGCGAAACCCGCAGGGGCTCAATATTTCACAAGCCTGCATTAGTGGATCATCAGAGCGAAAGAACACCAGCGATCCAATCTGAACAGTTATCGACTCCAACCGAAGAGTCGGGCTTGATCGTAAAGTCTTGTGACTTCTGACTTAACTTTTGTTTGCGACTAGTTTTCCGCTGAAAACCGCAAGATCAACATTTCACCAGGGCAACTTCAAGTCCAATCACTACCACTATGAGTGATTTATAAGTGTCAAATCCTTTGTCAAAGGGCCAGACTAAAATCAATTACAACACGATATGTCTTTCGCACAAGGCAAGCAAAAAACGGTAGCAGCAACCTGTGTGCGGTGTCACTGTGGCCACCAACCTATGGTTTCCAGCACAACTTTGAGATTAGAAAAGGAATCCATTAAAATGGGACAACGAGAACGAATTCACATCACAGGATTCGCTCAAACAAAAAAAAAATAAAAAATTGTAAGCACTTTCTACTGTAACAAAGGAAAGCAAGCAGAAATCCTGTAGGGAGCGAAGCGAAATATAAAGGAGGAATCCGACACAATCATAAATATCGTGCTTCCTTTTTTTTTTGAATTTCCATTCTTTTATAAGCGCCCCTACTGCTGTACCTTTCTCGCCGTTCATCATAAATTCAACCCTTTTCTGTTCCAGCATCCATTTAACCTTTTCGGCTCCCGCACCACCACTACCACCGCGCCTCCAACATTTCTAGTCCCCGGGCTTTGGCGTTTTGTTTCAAATGTGTTGACATTAAGGATAACAATAAGCAGGAGCAATACAGAAAAAAAAGTCAACTTCAAGGGTTACGCCAACATCCCTGGAGCAGGAGCGAAACACAATCTCATCGAATGTCATGAATCAAAAATAAAGGGGCATGCTTTCTTGCCCCCTTCCAACGGGAATATCAAAATTTTCATTTCTTAAGGGGTGAAAATTATGCCAGACTGTTGCATGCACATGGGTGTGATTGCGGAAAGGGGTCCTCACTTGCCGGTCTCTCTGAAACCAAACCATAGACGACGGGACCAGAAAAGCCAGCGTTGACACTTACCTCAGACTTCGACTCCATAACCCCAAGCCGCCTGCGAAAAATGACGATGATATGAACCGCCCGGAGAAGTCATTTAAGCATTTGTCAGAACTGTCAACTACAATGGCACCCCATGAATTTCTTATGCGCTCCGCACTCTATGCACGTATACACACGTGTGTACTGTGCGTATATTCGGAGTCGGTTTTTGGTCGGTATAGCTGCAGCAAGGTCGAGTGCGGCCAAGTGTTGGGGCACTCATCGACATCGCCGTTTGGTTTGGCTAACTGGTTGGTTGGTTCCCCATCACCATCGTCATCATCATCGTCGTCCTCCTCTATGTGCACTAACAACAACATCAACTGCACATTAGTCATACAACGTGTAGCTATACTAGCCGGCTTTGGCATTGGCACCCCACTGGGCTGTAGGCGGGGGTGGTTTTAGTGCGACACACTAACTACCCATGGTACCATAAAATCGAAACAATGCGAATTAAATTGCTAGCGCTTTTGGCTCGGCTTGAATCCGTTGCGGATAATGGTGTAAAATTTAAAAGGGGGAGATAATTGTTTTTGTTGTCGCCTTAGCACCCAATGATGTCAATGTGGCGCGTGTAAGAGGGGATGGTGGCATGCACGCAACGATCCTGGTAAATTGTTGCTGCTACGATGTCTGTGCGCGTTGCGATGGAGATGGGGAGCAAAATTGCGTCGCTTAATGGGATTCTTATTAGGAGTTCTGTAGCAGCAATTTAGAAAGCCTCTGTTGCTAGTACAGACGGTTTTCTATAATAGACCGAGGGAAGTGCGACGAGGGCCCTTAATGAATTCGACGAAATAATTAAAAAAAAAAAAAAATTGGAAATTTAAAGACACCCTCTATGGTATGCGATATTTTGACTTTATTTTGAGGCGCTGGTAATTAAAGTGATGAGAAAAGGGAGGCTTTTGTGGCGGCATTAAGATGCATCTTTAAATGTACAATGTTCGATTTTTTGGGTAACATATAAGTGTGATGAACTTCCCAAACATGACGATGTCTTATCGGCAAAGCACATTCGGCCTAAGCTTAATTTAATACTCTCTAGTCTAAAGCTTAAATCTCTTTCGCAGCAGTAGATAGGTACCTATCATGTGTCACCACTTTGAGATATATCTCAGGCAACCTTACTGCAACTACACGACGTATACTTAAACTATGTTTGCACAAGTTGCAGTAACAGCGGCGAGGAAGGACGATGATCGCTATTTTCTCTTCATAAAAGCCCAAAAAATAAAACGCTTTATAGGCGATATAGTACAATACCTTGAGACGTAATTTGTGTTTTCCGACATGGATCGCACCTGAGACTCATCACTCATTAGTCATTAGTCCTGCACACTAACCACTGAACCACAGCGACCACATGGCATATTCAGTCTAAAATACATAAAAAGCATATTTCATAATGGTGCATCGCAGTCCTAGGCATGTCCACATTTATAGCAATACACATAAAGTAAAATACAACTGAAAAAATTGCTTTGCTTTTTTGGAGCACTTTAACTCAATCTTGGTCTTAAAATGTTGCTTATGAATAAAAGTTAGATCATAAAAAAAATTAATCAATTAGAAAAAGAATTTATTAATTTTTCCGTTCAATTTCCGATCCGTTCTCAGTCAATTCCACAAAATTTTCCACCAAATTCCTATGAAATGCTTGCGCTTGGGTTAAATGTTTCAGTTTTGTTGTTTCTTGTTCTTACGGATGTGTTTTACTGATAGCTAAAGGGTGTCCCATAATTCACGCAAAATGTAATTTTGATAGAAAATACAGATTTTTTTAATTAGAAAGCTTACATTTCTTATTGATTCATAGAGTATACAGATTGGGGTTATGTATGGAATAGTACATCGGATAAATGGCCGCCACGGCTTTGCTGGCAAGGATGTACTCTTTTATTGAAATTTTCTATGACCGTTTCGCATAGTGGCTGAATTTCATTAATACACCTCCCAATTTCCTCTTTCAAGGCGTTGGTGGTCGTGAGCTAGTTTGCATAGACCTTTGACTTCAAAAAACCCCAAAGAAAAAGTCCAATGGCGTTAAATCGCAGAATTTGGTTCGAAAAATCAGCATCCACTTGCTATTGTTCCAAAATCCATTCAACGAACTCTCTTCGCGCTGCATGGTCAGTAGTCCTCAGTTCTTGAGTCAGTTGAACTTTTAAAGCATTAAGTTTCAAGTCTTTCCTGATAATTCGCTGTAGAGAGCTTCTCGAAATGCCCAATTCTTGACTACGGTGCCGAATTGACGTTCCTGGTCTGTCAGCAATACTCTTGCGAGCTGCTTCGATGTTTTCTGTTGAACGACCTGTGACAGGACACCCAGAGTGTTTATTAAGATCACGCATTGATCCAGTCTCTTTGAATTTTTCAATTATTCTCTTCACACTTGATGGTTTTAAATCACTATGACGGCCAACTGAAACCCAATACGGGTCTGCTCCCTTGATCTGAATCCCATTTTAAAATTTCTAGGAGTTAAAAATTAATTTGCTTGAAGCATGCTACGAATATCCCAGCACATCGTCAGAAGTAAGTACAGTCAGTGACAAAATTATTTGCACAAAAGTAAAGCTAATCTACTCATAAATTTGAGCTTACTTCATGTAAATTTTGGCATCAATGGAAAGGTTATTTAAATTCCGTTTGAATGATACACAACTTTCCTTAACCCATTAAGTACCCATTGAAAATTTAGAACTTTTGTAAAAGCCTACTTTTTTTACTTTTTTCCTCGGTCCAAAAAAATTATGTTTTGATGCAAAAAGTCTTTTCAAACTAAATCTCTTCGCTAATATTTTTTATGATTTTTTGAAAAATGCTAAAAATGACAATTTTTGCCTCCTTTTCATACAAAATTTTTCTGAGATCATCCCATTCAAAAAATCATAAAAAATATTAGCGAAGAGATTTTTGAAAAAAAAATGTTTGCAGTCACTATTAGAATAGTTTGAAAAGACTTTTTGCATCAAAACAGTCCACCTCACCAAATTTTATCTCTATAGCAATAGTGGTTCTCAACATACAGGATTTCAAAAATCTCAAAAACTGTAACTGACTGATGACTCACTCACTCATTTAGATGATGATCATCAAAATTATGAAGCACTTCCAGCCATCCTAGAATCGTGAAATTTGGCAGAATGCTATATCCTGTGGTACATACATTGGGAAAAGTCCAAAACTTGAGATTTTCCATTCAGGGATCGTGGTATACGCCCACATTTGAAAATTGGCTATTATTTCTTTGGGCCACTTCCCATTACCGTAGAATGTTGAAATTTGGTACAGCAGTAGGACAGTAATAGAAAAATCTAAAATTTTATATTCTCTTCTATAACTTTATTATATTATACAATAATTTGAAAACTTGACCAGTGAACCTACCAATTTTTTTTAACATTTAACCTTCTTAAACTAAGAACTTGGCGTACATTTAGATCTCATTACTTTTCGCTGCTGACTAGTTACGCACCTAAATTTTACTGCTCTATATAGGAGTACTTGGCTCTTTTTTTTACATTTATGTTTTTGCTGTGATTTACTTAACGGGCTCCCTAGTCTCTGTCTGAGACACTCTAACCTTCCATCCTCTGCGATCTCGTGATGCTGCTTTCAGTTCTGGCACCCGCGATGGCATGGTCTTTAGAACCAATGTTCTGCCTTTCTTGTCGTCTCGAACCTGGGGGCTGGTTTGATGTCACCGAGCCATTGTAGTCGGCGTATTTTGGGTTTTTGGACAACATCCACATCCACAGAATTTTTCTTGATACAGCTCATAGAGTTCGCGGTTGTATCTGCTTCTCCATTTGGCGTCCTCGTACAAAGGATCAAAAATCTGTCGCTGGTGTATCGCCAGCAATAAATGTTGCCGCAATCACCAACATTTTTCGTTTGAACGATTTTTGTGTTGTGGACTTCTAATTTAATTCAATGTAAAATATTTTTTAGCGATGTTTCCTATTGCAAAATCGATAACTGTTCAACAATGCCTTTTAATAGAAACATTTAGGGAACAAGCTCCATATATGGAGCAAATATTCGAGGCCTGTTCTAATTCATTATTTTACGTTTCTTATGTTATAATTTTTGTCATCAACTGGACCTGCAGAACTCTTAACATCGGCGAGTCGGACAAAATGTCACAGTGGACAGATATGTATAACTTCGAAGTAGTTAAAGACTTTGTCTACCTATAGGCTCTACAATTACCTCGCAAAACGACATCGGCGTATAGAAATCAAACGAAGAATCACTCTTGCCAATCGATATTTCTTCGGGCTATAAGAAGGCCCTCTTTCGCAGAACCAAGGAACATTGTACAAGACCTTAATCATCCCGGTCCTGCTGTATTGTGCAGAAGCATAGACCTTATCGCCATCGAAAGCTACTGAAAACATCTTGGCACGCTTTGAGAGAAAGATTCTTCGAGTGATTTTCGGTCCAGTTTGTATCGACGAAGTGTGGAGGAGGAGATTCAACGACGAACCTTACGGGCTATATAGCGACGTTGGCCTAGTGAAAAAGCTCAAAATACAGCGACTTAGATGGCTGGTTCACGTGGAGCATATGGACATTAAAGCACCAGCCCGACAAGTCTTTGAGTTCACCCTTGAGGGACAACGACGGCAGAGAAGACCACACCTCAGGTGGCCCGCAAAATTGGAGAGCGATCTCAACCAAGTTGGTGTGCGTAAATGCAGGCAGCTAGCTAGGAACCGAGCTGGTGGATCGTTGAAGCCGTGATCCACCCTGAACTGTGAGCGCCATCTAAAGTAAAGTAAAGTAAGGACCTGCAGAAACATCAGAAAATGTAAATTGGGCTTAATACCGTGGGTCTTTGTGAATGGCACCAAACTTGTTCAAGGTATATAAGCATGGGAGACAACAAACCTATGAGCGTAGCTAGCTGCTGAAATATACATTTCCAAAATATCAAATTGGCTCTTAATAACATAAAATCCCAAATTTAGACCAACTCCAAACATTATCCTATACACTTTAGTTTGCTTATGAAATTTTATCATACAACAATCGACCGGAATTTCCTGTAGCACTGCAGTATTACAACAAACAACACCTCCGTCAATTCTTAATGTCCTTCGAATCGTTTCTCATTTTTCTCATGTCCGCAGATTCTAAAAGAAAACGTTTCTGTCACCCCAATTGTATCCATTTTTTTCTTCTTTTTTTGTCAGTTCGGCACAAATCTACACGTCCATCCGAGAATGTCATTTATCTGTGTCCTGATTTTTTTGTTTTGTTTTTCTTTTTTGTCGTTTTGTTATTGGTTTCGAAGCTCCTTCTCTTTTTTGTCTGTGAAAAGATTTTTAAAAAAATGACAGAAGGAAAATTGCGATAATGACGTGATTTTTCGCCCTTGGCAAAAGGTGCGGCGGCGGCGGGGGCTCGTCATTGCTGTATTTTAGTTGATTTCAAATGCAGATGTGGAGAGAGATCAGAATCAAAAAAAAAAAGAAAAACAGGAAACCACCCTCGCACTTTATGCAACATTCATTTTTCTTCCAAAAATAACAGAGTCTGGATTTCTTCTCTTCCGTTCCCTAACTCCCCGAGAGTCATTTGCCTTTCTTTCGTTGCTAACTTTCTAACGTCCTGTATAAATTATGGAAACGGAAGTTCCATGTTTATCCTGGCCTGATATTCTTCTTTTTCTTTGGTTTGTGTGTTTGGTTTTTATCTTATTTCTTTGATACCGTTTTTTCCGGCGTTATCGAGAGGGGTCCTGGAAATTAACTTCATCAATTACTTATTAGAAAATACATTAAACTGTAAATTTATTTTAGAATAATAAACAAATGTTGCGATACCATTTGCTGTTGGCGGTGTAATTTCAAAATCGAAAAGGTAAACTGAGGAGATGTTGGAATTCATTTTTCAGATGATTTAAGACAGGTAAGATTTTTCTGGTTTTAAGGCAAACAATAATGTAAGAAGCGAATTTGAAATTGTCTAATGATGTGGTAGCGTTTGGGGCAAACCACTGATTATAGTGTAGATAGTTTTCGTGGTGGTGGCATATGGGAAGACACCTTGAAATAGAGTCCGTCAAATTTAACCTGGACCTCCAGTTTCCTGTCGCTTATTCGTTTAATAAGAATTTAGAATTACTGCCCATTGAGCCATCATGTGATACTGCTAGATCTGCTTTATCAAGCACACAATCCCCTCCCGTTTCCTGTCGTATTTTCGTTTCATTGAAGTTCGGATTCACTCCCCAGCGGATATTATGTCGTTCACCTCCTCAATATAGGTTAGGTTAGGTTAGAGTGGCAGGCCGCATTAAGTGCAGCCTCACTTAGGCCAGAGGAGGCCCATTGTGATACCACAGGATGATCTCACAACTACCCATCGAACCAAGAGGAGCTGATCATGGTGCAGTTTGACCACCTTCGATTAGTGGCGCTTATCGCATTTTGTTTAATTAAAAGTTTACACGTAGCGAGGGCCATATAGAGATTCTCCTTTTCCGGTAGAATCGACGAAGTTGTGCCATGCCTAGCGAGTTCGTCAGCCTTGCAATTCCCCGGAATGTCTCTGTGGCCCGGCACCCATATAAGGTGCATTTTTAATTGTTCCGCCATCTCGTTAAGAGATAAGCAGCAATTGAGGGCGGTTTTTGACTTGAAGATCACTCGAGATCGTACAATCTAAATCTTGGGAGAAAATACCAAGTAAAACTTAATTTTAAGGCATCATGGGCAACTTCAATAGCTTACTATAAGTTTGGGTGACGAAATCTTAGATTTATATGCCTTCTTTATTTTCGATATGCCAACAGTGTCCTATAACATGCATTGAGTTGCCCAAGTTTCGATTTGGTTGTAGGTACATAATTCTATCTATGCTTGAAGAGAAGAAGTTTCAATGACGAAACTTTACGTCCTATACAGAGGCATAGGTCCGGTTAAAAAGCTTTAAATAAAAACGCTGAGGTGGCTAGGTCGTTTTTATGGTCTATGGACGAAAAACAAGAAGAGGTAGACCCCAAATCAGGTGGCGCGAATAACTGGAGAGCGACCTCCACCAACTAGCAGCTAACTAGAGGGTCTTGTTGGTTAAGGTCGAGGTCCCACTATAAGCGCCACCTAAAGTAAGTAAAATCAACTTCCACTAAATTGATTCAGTTCATTTTAAAGAACACTTAAGAGCCTTAGTAGAAGGAAATGGAGTTGATGCTGTTACTTCTGATTTCAGAAAGGCTTTGACAAAATCTCTATTCAACTCATTAGTTAGACTATCGACCAAGGTTTGGATTAAATCTGTCTTAATATACAGTAAATATTCAGATTTATGTTCAAATCCTCCCTTTTTTAATTAATTAAAGCAATATCTAGGGTAACAAAAGGGAGCCATTTCGGACCAATCACCTTTACGTTAAAATATATGATATAAGCATAATTATTAGGAATTCAGATCTTTCTATACTGTCGAAAGTGATATGAGAATTTGTAAGACCACATAATCGCCCACCAACGAGACGCCCGTACCCGTTCCTTAGCAGCCGAGTTCAATAATTCTTCTTCTGGTACCAAAAAACAGAAACTCTCGCTCTCTCATCTTCCTACTTCTTCAAGGGGATATTCTATATTTGTGAAAAGCTGAACTTTTCAACAACCGAAATCCGAAATCTGGTCATTATCTGTGACAGGGAACTGGCCTTTCTTGTTTAAATCGATAGCATTAGTAATAGAAATAACTCAACTCAACCCGACGATTTTGGAGTCTTATTCACCAGGAAGTTTAAGCTACCCGTTGTCACTCCCCCAAAGCTCAAAGGAACTCCACTCGAGTTCATTAGCAGCGCTAAATATTTGTGATTGATGCTGGACAGGAAGCTTTTATGGAGAGCAAATATTGCCGAACGCGCTAGGAAATCCCCAGTGGCTCTATACTCCTGTAAAAGGGCTGTCGGCTCTAGATGGGGCCTTCAACCCAATAAAATGCATTGGCTTTATACTGCGGTTATAAGATCGATTATTCTATACGCCATTGTGATGTGGTCGCCGGACAAAAGTTCCAACCAAGGTCTAGAGAAGACTCAGCGCTTGTCATGCTTATGCATAGCGGGCATTTTGAGGACATCTTCAACCGCCGCTCTACAAACCATACTTAATTTACTTCGACTAGACATCGTCAGTAAAGAATACGCCACAAACGTGGCAATTAGACTAAGGGAAGGGAAACACTGGAGAGGGCAAGCGACTGGACACGCCAGCATCCTTCTACAGACGATCCCCTTGCCCATTACTAACGATTACGTGTCTACAAAAATCAACTTCGAAAAAGGATTCACGCATGAAATACCGGATAAAAACAAAATGTCCTTCACAACAAATCACTGTCAATATTCTCAGACAGTTCCAAAGCGGGAGTTATGGCGGCTGGGTCTTTTCAGAAAAACTGAATCTTTCGAAATACTGCAATGTATTCCAAGCTGAAATTACAGCTATTCTTCAAGCTACAGCGTGATGGCTGTCGATTAATTCGGTATCACAAAGGGATATCGTCATATACATTGATAGCCAAGCTATAATCAAATCCCTAATATCCAGCGAAATAAGATCTAAGGCGGTGGAAGATTGCCGCGTATCTCTTAACGAGATAGCTGGACAAAGGCTGCCATACAATATGACTTCTGCAGAAGCTGTAGAGATGAAGAGGAGGATAAGCCCATCATTCACTTTTTTTGCAGTTGCCCAATTTAAGAAAGGCTCACTTAGGAAACTATTTTCTCAATGATTTCAGGTAATACCAGCGCCGGTAAAATTGTTAGCTCTATAACCGACAGCAGGTTTACATTAATAGCCAGTAAAGAAATAGCTCCCCAAATCCCTGTGGTATGTACAATGGGTCGAATAACGGCCTAAGTGTTTCTTTCATCGAGAGCCACTTTAAACTAACTAATTAATAGAAATAACGCTGGTTCAAACACTACGTTAACAAGACTCTTTGCATTGTGAATGCAAATTGAACACGAATTGAAGCAGTTGAAGGAAGACTTGTGCGCTTTGTTCTTTCGGGACCTTCATTAGATCGAGCCTTACCTCTTACCTCCTTAATGCCTCGTTCACAATGTGGGCGTGATAACTAGACGAGAGCGAGGCGAGAATCGCTCTCGCCTCGTTCTCGCTTTAACCTCGTCCGGCAATTCACAATGAAACGTTGTACGTCGGCGAGTTTTTCTGACAACGAATAGACGAACCACTGAAACTACAAAACCATATTGCCACTTCGATTTTTTTTACAAAACTGAGCTGCACTTTTATTGCTTTTTAGCACTATTGCATGCAGTTTGAATATTCTAAAAACAACCAATTCGCAGTTTTCAGGCGTCGCTATCATCAGTCGCTATAACTATCAGTAAAATGCTACCGAAAAAAATTCTGTTGCTTTTTTTGAGCACTTAAACTTAATGACTGAACTCAATCTTGGTCTTAAAATGTTGCTTATGAATTATAAAGTTAGTTAAAAAAATTAAACAATTGTTGTCTAAGGTTGAAAACTCACCGGATAAAGCAAAACGTGTTTTTTTGTTTCGTGAAACAAGAGCACATTGTTTCTTATGGGGCAACACACACCAAAGCAAATGAAACAAAACACATGTTTTTGTTTTTAAGTGTTTCGGTGGTGGTTGTCGAAAATACACCGAATGCAACAAAACTGTTTCGAACCAGCGTCGTTGACGATAATTGCCTACTTTCTTAGAGCGCAACACACACCAAAGAAAACAAAACATAAAAACCAAAGCAAAACAGAAAAAAATGTTTCTTTGCCGATAGTTAACCTGTTGTTTTTGCGAAACAAAATTTACATGTCGTTGTTTTTAAAATGTAAATAAAATTTGCACAACTTCATTGTCCGAGTCCTACCAACACTAAAAGCAAGTCGTAAATTCCACACCAAACGAAACAAGAAAACAAAACGTTTTGTTTTCCTACATTCTGTTTCGCTTGGTGTGTGTTCAAATAAAAAAAGATTTTTTTCGAATCAAAAACGTGTTGTTTAATCTAGTCTACATTTTCTAGAAAATTAATTTATTAATTTTTTCGTACGTACGTACGTACAACTGTAGTTTTCGGTTGAACTTCTTAGTCAATTCCAGAACAGGTTCCAATGAATCCCTATAAAAAGCTTACAGTCTTACATCCTAATAAAATTTGCTCAAGAAAATGACCCCCAATAACCAAGAAATCAAAAAGAAACACAATCAAAACGTATATATTTTCGCGGCAATGTTTGTTTAAAGAAATACGAAATTCCCCTTTTCACCGTCATTCATTATTATGGGAAAATAAGTTCTAACATTATCCCTGACTTATTTAGAAATTTCTCAGAATAATCAAACCGTATCAAAATAATAACAAAAAAAAAACGATAAAAGTGCCGCCCTGTTTGCTTGAGAAAATACAAGTGGCAACCTTAAGTACATTTCTATGAAAATGGCGTCGCTTCCCACTCAGAGAGTAAATGTCATCGGTGTCTCGGGCGAGATTTTTCCAAATTTCCGAAATGGTCGCGAGACGAGGCAACGCGTCTCGCGCCATTATGTATTGGTTCATGCATTTCCTTTGATTGGAAATTATTTGACAACTCGCGCTAGACTCGATCTCGCTCTCGTCTCTCTCTCTCGCTGTATTGTGAATCGGCCATAAGAATATCGAATAAATTTAATTGACATGCAGACTCTAAAAATCGGAAGTCAGTTCACAGTCTTCACTAACCAACTACTAAATTGAAACATCGATTCAAGTGAGGAAAATTATCTCCTCTGCTCCAAGCCCTCACGACCTCAGGACAGTTCCATTGGTTTGTCACGTATTTTACTTTGCGTAACGCTCACAAAAAAGGGATTTTGATGTCGTTATTGATACCAAATTTACTCTTTAAAGCGAAGCAGTCCTAATTTCCTTTAACAGCCTGCCTCGAGCATTCTTCTTCTTTTATCGGAGGTTGCTACAATCCGATGGAGCACTCAGACACAACTACTGGTACATTATACTGCCAAAAAGACACCTTACTTTATGTACTTAGTTTGCCCGCCTTTCGAAGAAAGATGAGAAGGAGCTTCAGTGAAGAAGAGCTTAGATGTTCGGCACTCACCACGTCAGCCCCAAAGATCCGCCACCTGATGCGAGCAAAGGCAGGACAACTACAGAGGAAGTGTTCCGCTGTATTGTCGTCCTCTCCACAAGCAGGACAGATGGTGGTGTCGCTCAAGTACAATACATTTAAGAAAGGACGGCCATAAGCAGTCTGCAGTCGATTCTCCTGAGAGACAGAAGGAAAGACGCGGACCATTTGCAGATGTCCGGACGCAGTCGTTTGGTCTGTCTACACCCAGTACAGTCACGCCACCGACACTCGTGTTCACGAGAAACCCAAGTATCAATGGATGACTTAACCACAGATGCAGGCAGACCCAACGCAGGTTCAGGTCCTGAGAGAGCCTCTTCTGAACCCTGCCTTTGCGAGACCATTCAGTGTGACCTGGGACCCAAACAAGTTTGACCGTGTTTAGCCTACCGACCACGCTCAGAGAAAGCTTGAGTTCTAGCACTAACTTCGAGGTAAGAGGGTTGAGCAGCGCTTTTAGTGCAGCTTGGCTATCACTGCAAACGCATATGCTTCTAGCCCTCCACCTGTTTGTCACAATATAGCGCATAGCCATAAGGATAGCGAAAATCCCCGCCTGGAAGACAGTCGTATGGTTACCTAAGGGGTAGTGTAGTCTAATGTTCTCGCTTTCACAAAGACTCCAGGAACAGACCCCTGTCCGGTTTTAGAGCCATCCGTGAATACACGATGGCATTCTTTCCCTGGCTCAGAGTCAGGCCGAAGCCATTCCGTTGCCTGAGGAAAGCAGGGCTCAAAGGATAATTCTCGCGCAAGTTCTTCAAAATTCCAATGCGCGTGGTACCAAAAGCCACCTCTCTTCAACTGGGAGATGGTTTTCAGGGTACACCCCATGATAAAAATATCAACGGGAGGAATATGCCTCGAGCATAGTTACATATTTCATGGTTACTTCTTTAGGTAGTAGTAAGCCTAATAAACCTGTCCGGGGTATAGACTAGACATGGAACAATCATAACCGGTAGACCACATTAACCCTTTCGGTTTATCCAGGACACTGCAAGGAAGTAGCGATACGATTCCGTCTCCTCTCTGGAACTATGAATTTAGGGAGTAAGTGCCTCCTCTATAGAGTCAGACTCAGAAAACAGGTTTATAAAGTTCAACTTCAAATATTCATGTCCAATTGGTCCAAAGGGACTCAAAGCTGATTTCCCAATATTTCCATATCGATTTGTCAAATTTATAGAAATATTTCAGTAAGCTTGCAAGCAAAACAAAATTCCAATCACCATCCGACAGCAGGATTTTTATCGCTGCCTCAACGGCACTCGGCAGCTCTTCGAATTGTCAATGTTCATGGAAGCGAAAGTCACAATCTAATTTCCTCGTCTTCCGCAAAGGGGACAACAAAACCATTCTCCGACGTTGCCATGCTACCGACGAGTTATGAATTTTTAAACTCACCAAGGGTGAACCTTAAACACAAGACTTGGGGGGCAATAAATTTCACAGGAATTTATTGAAACCCATATACGGTATATATACCCATAAAGGTGGACCGATGCTGTCCGGGTGATAAATGTGTCATGTGATGCGGATTTGTGAAAGCGTTGTAGTCCAAAACGTATATATAGTGAGGTAGGTATACGAAAGACGCCCTCCTTAAGTCGGCTAAAGCCGCTTAATGAATTCAACTTTAACAATGCGTTAAATAGCGAAAAATCAATTTTGCTCGTTTGTAAGCGAGATAATTGTGTGTGCGCGCTACCAAAAATCTGTCTTCCCTTTGTTCGGCACAGGGCTTTCCAAGGATTTCTCAACCCCCACAGTGCGACCGTAGTGTTTTTGCCCGCCATCCCTTGGGTAGCTAAGCTATATAAGAATGAGAAAAACATTCAACCAGCACCTGTTCCTTGGTGTTCACTGCTATTAATTAAGCTTAACGAGGTTACAACACACCAACAGGGTTCATCTAACCCGAAACTTTCAAGAGGAAAAACTCCCAACATCGTCAGCAGCAGCAGCACTATACCACCACCCCCACCGCCATCCTCCTCATTATATTATGGCGCACAACCCCATCATCGTCTATTACCCTCTGTCTTTGCATTTAGATGAGTAGCTCGAGGGCGTAATACTTAACCTCGCTGTGTATACTTAACAACAGTTTGCTGCTACTGCTGCTGCTGCTGTATAACCCCTTTTTATCTTGAAAGCCTTTTCCTTTTCATAATAATAATTAGGGGGCCATTCTTGTGAGGCGCGCCCGCACCGCATACATACTAGAAGGGGTTTGGTGGTGCTGGTTTTGTATCCTTTTTTGTTACCATCCATTTAATCGGTTTAAGTTTTTCCATTGCGCATACATAAACGCACACACAGATACCGTCGCAAAGTAAATAAATAACGGATAAAGGAGCATCTTTTCACTTAGTCGTCGGTCGTCGGGTATCCGGCGGCGGCAAAAGCGATTTTGTGCTGTTTTCCGGCTCTGTGTGTAGAAACGGTTTTAATATATGACGTGGTATTAATTTTTAGATTTTCCATCACGGTGTGAGGGACGGAATCCTTTTCACCCGCCAACTATTTGGTTTCAGCTTATTATGAAATATTGTGAATATTTTCCATTACACCAACGCCCTAGAGTCCTTGAGAACTGATGTTTACAGATGAGTATTAATTATCCTTGTTTGCTTGAATGCCGCGGTAAAACATGGCACTCACTTTGCACAGGTGATGGAAGGTATATAGGTAGTCCCCCAACTTCCGCTGGAGGTACACAGTGTCCCTCAACCGACGTTGTTTATACAATTACAAGTTTTTAATTGCAATTCAGTTTTGGTTAAACGCGCGATAGATGAAGCAGCAGTAGCTTTCCAAGGGCATTCGGAGAAGTGTCCTATTAATTAGACACTCTGGTCTGGTAGTGACAGCAGCGGACGAGTTTAATCAGAATTTCAGATGGAAATGGGACAGTTAAGTTTTAATTTACTGACTGATATAGAGGTTTGGGTTTGTTGTCGAGGCGGTAAAGGATAATTGGTATAACGCAGTTAACTAAGTTCTAATGGAAGCAATGCTTAAGCGGTCTTCTATTCAATGGCGAAGATTCGAGTTTCATTCATTCACCTAATCGAGTTGCAGCTGAAAGTCACATTCCTTATGGGAAAGATTGAGAGATCGGTTAATAGAGGGACGCCACAAGATTGGGTTTTATCTCTTCTCCTATGGTCCATCTCAATAAACAAACTTCTTAAAGCACTCGTCAATAAGGGCATCAAGGTAGTCGCCTACGCAGATGACATAGTTGTCCTGATTTGAGGAAAATGTCTTACCACAACTAGTGAAGTCATGCGGAATCTGCGTTATCAGAGCTTTCAAAGTGGACGGAGAACAACGGTTTAACGGTTAACCCCAACAAGACTGAACTCATCCAGTTCACCGATATAGGATATAAGATACCAAAATGGGAACCACCAAAATTGAGAGGCATTGGTCTTAATCTCTCACCCGAAGCCAAATACCTGGGTATCGTGTTCAACTCCAAATTAAACTGGAAACGGAATACGGAGGAAAGAATGAAGACAGGACTAAATGTTTTTTTTCGCCTGCACGAAGGCTTTCGGGAAGAAGTGGGGCTTACAACCGAACATAGTGCACTGGATGTACACCGCGATCATAAGACCAATTCCGACCTATGGCTCCGTTGTGTGGTGGGAAGATGTCAACACTAAATCCTACCTCAAGAATCTGAACAAGGTACAAAGAATTGTTTGTATAGGTATAACAGGTTCACTCAAATCTACACCATAACTGGGTCTAGGAACGTTGCTGAACCTACAACCCATCGAGCTATACACTAAGCCAAAGGTGCTCTCAGACTATAAGAGAACAAAATTTGGAAGCCCGAATCATTCGGTCACTCACTCATACTTCACATCTTTGATTAGAGCGGCATCATGCCACTCACAGACTACAAGAAACCGAGGTATGACTTTGACAAGAAATTTACAGTCTGTATACTGGACAGGAAGGACTGGCTCTCCCCGACTACTGTCATAAAAGGTATACCCATCTTCACAGATGGCTCAAACACGGAGAATGGAACGGAAGCAGTCTTCTCAGAAGAATTAAACGGCAGGGTTTTCCAGGTTTCACGGTTAAGAAAGCAGATCAGACTGTCTTAGCGAGGGAAGTACTAGCAATGGAAATTATCTTCTGCGTCGACAGCCAAGCATCACTTAAAGCGATTAACCCCAATCTGTTAAACTCCAAATCCGTAAGCCAGTGCCTCTCGGCGTTGAGAGCATTAAATCCTCACACAGTAATGCTGTGCTGGGTTCCTGGACATGTTGGTGTAGAAGGGAACGAGGCAGCAGATAAACTGGCCAGATGCGGCTCTGACATGGACGTACTATTAGCTGACAGAGAAGTATTACCAGATTTCAACGCAGCTAAGGGCTTCATTGACAATGTCACTTTTAATTTGGCTAAGCAACGATGGAACAACACTCTTGGATGTACTACAACTCGTAGCTTGTTGCCCGCAATTGACACTAAAAGGTCAAAGATCCTAACATCTTTTGAAACCAAATCCAAGTACTCGTCGGGGTAATAACCGGACACTGCATCATTGGGAACATAGCCAAAAGACTAGGTATCTTCACAAATGACTTCTGCAGAAGTTGCAGAGATGAAGAGGAAATAGAATTTGTGGAACATCTCCTGTGTTACTGCCCAGCCCTCCAAGAACGCCGCTACTCTTGTAGGGGAGCACGCTTGGAAGATCTAGCAATGATACCTCTATCAGATTCAAGAAGATTCATCAACAAATCCGAATGGTTTTGTTAGTTGCATGTCCTATCATGTACTACAAAATGGTAATACCAATGGGCCTCAATGGCTTCTGGGTGAAAATTGCATTCAGTAATTCAGTAATTTTCCTCGTAATGCAAAACGGGTTGCATTACACTTCTTTTATTTCGATCGGACAGAGAATAACCAAACATGCAAAGACCGCACATATAGGCAGTCCAAAGATCGTAGGAGAACTGCGCATGCGCATAGATTCATAGGTCTCTGCCCAGACGAAAGGAATATGGATGCATGTCACTGCTCATGCTGTAACATCCATAGTGAAAGGCTTCAGCCCACGCGAGAAACTTGTCTGGACGTCACGCGAGAACAATGGAACAACGCGTAAAAACGCCGGTCTTTGCTCACACGGGAACCAAGCATTAGGGTCAGGTCTGGACCAATGAAGAAGCCAAATGGATGGCCTACCAACCGAACTGCAAACGATGACTTATTAAGGCGCATACACTCATTTATCTGTAAAATTTGGGCGGACCTTGGACAATAATGAATAAACCACAAGAAAGGACATACTTTGAAGGATAAACTGCGTCCTAGTCGACTATGATGAACGTCTAAAAGATGTCTCCAACAAACTGATTGATTTGTACAAGTGCGGTGTTGGTTGGTTGAAAGTGGCTGCCAGCTGGGAAATGCCAACACACTTAGACCAGCATAGGTCCATTGTGATACCACGAAAAAGGATCATATAAGATCTCCCTACTAGTTGAACTATTTTGTGCTCTTCACGGCAACCTTATCTTCAAGGTTAGAGTAGGTTAGATGGCAATTATACTTTACGTACGGAATAATTTACTTAGATAGACCATATTAGGTCCATTGTGATACCACAAGCAGAGTCGATTATTTCCGCCACTCTTGAAACTATGTATTTTGAATTTTGGATAAATTTCCGTATTTTGTCGATATCCGTTTCGGCAATATCCGCAAGCTCCCTGAAAGAGTTCTCACCTACAGTTTGCTTTCTAATCGAGTTACATATCTCCTTCTCCTCCTCCTCATCCACGCCACTACGACAAAAGTCATTCGCGATGACTCCAAGCCTTGCGGCAAACTCCACCATTTTTTCGAATTTAAGTCGATTGTACAGCTAATATTACATTACAAGCTTTTTCCCGCTCGCGTACCCCCTCAGGATTTGGTACACACAGTCAGTTAATGTCCTCTTTTATATTTATTCATATATCGCGCAGGAAACATACCTAAGAAAGTACCTAAGTAGTAGTTGGTATCTCTCAAAAATATGTTTAATACCATATTGGAGAAAATAGGTCAAAGATTATTAAATCAATCTCAACACAGATCATACTAGACTAGACTGACCCACTGTATATGGGACAAAATATATTTCTCATCTAGCAAATCGTTAATTATAATCCACACCGCCCAGATCTTTCTATACTGTAAAACATATGCAATCAGAAAGATCGCGAGGATGTGTACCATTTTCTAGCAGTATGACCCCATTCTTACAGAATTCCGCTTGAATATCCTTGAAGTACGTACGCTCGAGTTAGTTGAAGCGATAAGCATATTTAAGGGCGACAGAGGTTGGAATGCATTACAAAGTTTCGAATTGTTACGATGAACGGTTCGTGAGTTAAGAAAAAGTCCCCTTAAAAGGGGTCATCGCCAATAACTCGGGACCCAAGCAAAATTTCCAAAATTGGAAAAATGAATTATCTTCATTTCTTATAATAGAGTACACACACAAACCGAGCTTGAGGTCAATAGGATAAAAAATACTAATTTTCCCATTCAAACTTTGACCCCCCCCCTTTTTACTCTTTTAACGGTTGAATTTCGAAATATTCTTCAGCTTTCTAGGGCAAAGTTTGGACTGGGCGTTGATGATCAGTGAGTCGTAAACTCCATTTTTATATATAGGAAGATGTCAAAAATCGTTATGACGTCAGATTTTCGCAACACACAATTTTAAGACAGAATCTGACGTTATATTGACGTAAGAATTCCAAAAATGTACATGATTTTTGACATGTGTCAATTATTTATACAAATGTTACATTTTTGTAGAGGAGAAAAGTATCTGGACACAATCAGAATCAGTTACGTCGTTTAAAGCGCGGTGGTAATGTCGGCTTTCACTCAAAGCGAGGTGAAGCAAGACTGCTACGCACCATCAAAAACTTTAGGATATGACTCCAATCATCAAGTCTATAACTAGGTATAGGAGATCACAAAACGGGGGCTGTGCTTAAGAGCAGGAGAAATGCAGTTGAGCACTTGACCCTTAACAGAGCTAAAGGAACGCAGCATAATATCTAATCCAAGTTAGTCCTCTGCTTTATTGACAGCCACACATTATCGATGGTGATTCGAGAATATTTTCTCAGCCAACGATGACGTTGCGTTAATTTGCAAAATAATTTTAATTATTTATCAAAAAGCAGTATACCCAACCCAGATTTGACAAAAGTCATCATTTTTATTGAATCCGCAACCCCTCCACCTGCATGCATCAGTATTCAGTATCTCTCGTGACACTCATTTAATTTCTCTGAAGTGGCCAACCAAATGAGCAACTCGACTGCAACATCACTTACATTGAAGCGGCATAAAAAAAAATTACAAAACATTCCGCGGAATTATTTTTATGAAGTTTCATACTTGAATCAACAGCCTCTAAGCTGTTTGTCTGCTTATAAAATTGAGACAATCCCTCACCGCCTGTAACCTCTGGAGGAACATTATCTACAAGTGAACAGTCAACAGTCCCAAAGGCGATATCCGTCCAACTCAAATACTCGTATATAGCAACCAACTTTCCAAAAAGAATATACAAAAAGACTCCCGAGTTCCTTAAGGACTCTCTGCCGGGAAAAAGAAGATTGCGGATAATGAGGGCTGTTCTCAAAAGTCGCGGGTTAATGATTTCAATAATAGGAAAAGCTTTTCGTGCGATGCCCTCAGGTTACATTTTTGGGGATGAGACCCACGCAGGATTCCACCCATGAAGTGAAATCTAACAACAGTGATGACGACAAAGTCTCTGGCTATAAATTGCTTACGGATTTCGGTCCTTTATTAAAGATTATGTGACATTTATTGTTCACGCTGTAATTGTATGCCGCATCCTTGTTGCGTTGAAAAGTTATTTGTTATTGTTGTTGTTACTAAGCTGCTCTGTTGTTTGTGAACTCTTGTTTTCATTTGAACGCCTTGGGCTACTTGTCCCAGGATATGAAACTAAGAAAGTTCTGTTGATTCTTGGTGTACTCTCCTTTTTTATGATCTCGTTCTTATCGTCTGCTACGTATACATGTTGTAGACATTGTGCCTATAATCACTTTTATATTCAAACAACCCTCGGGCTCCACACGGAGTAGGAAGGCGTAAGGGTATACACAAAGAATACGAGAATATAAACTTTCACTGAACAACAGGAGTCATTGGCAATGTAATTTTGACTTTGTGAAATTTAATTTCCTTTTCCTCACAATGAGGAGGCAGCAGCACCCCTCCCACATATATACGGCCACAAAGAGCATACGGCAAGCAACCACTAAAGAAAATGAAAACGGAATCCAAAAGAAGCTTGAAAGACGGCGAAGGTGGTTAGTTGTTTTTTTTTTTATTTCTTCTTTTATTTGCAAACGAGGGAAGAAATTAATTTTGCATTTCTAAGTAGCTGCCGTCGCCGCCGCCGCTCTCGTGCAGCTCTCCACTGATGTAAGGATGCAATGTGCTGGAATTCAGAAGAATGTGTGTCGTAGGCGGGATGTAAGATCACAAGATGTCGTAGCAAAGTGGTATCGAGGCAAAAATTCTGCAACCGGAATGAGTGGTCGTCGTGAGTGTTTGCTTGTACTCAACTACCGCCAGGACGATATTGAAACGTGACTTCAATTAAATTCCTTCGATTTGCCTAATGGATATAGCAGCGAGTGTGCTCGTACATTTGTCTGTGTGTGATTTAATTGAATATTTGTCCTTGGTCGGATTGCCAGAGCGACGACCGAATCTGGAATTCGATTGATAGAATCGGCAGGCTGATGCGTTTGCGTTTCGCAAAAGTCTTTGATTTACTGGAATTCAATTGTTTGTGTACTTGGATGTGTGTCGTAATTTGGTATATTGGGGAAATGGAAGGAATTTTTCGTTAGGGATATGCAAACTATTCGGTAATCTGCCAGGTCGTGGGATGATTTATTTGATTGTTCGTGGCGGGTAGGTTTGGATTGGGGCTGTGATAGTTGATTCAACTAGGATCGTCATTACGAAATTGATACAAATCGGCTGTCCAATGCAGTAGAGGGCGGGCGGACGATTTATTTTGTACGTCCGTCATTTGAAGATTTAAATTATTAACGTTCATATTTTCTCATGGAGCCATTTGAACGTTTCCATGGGAAAATATGGAGCCCATGGAGCCATTTTATACCCAAGGCAGCAGGCAGGATGCAGACAGTCCGAACAACCTAATCATCCTCACTTCCTTTTTCCTCAAAACTATGCAAAAAATCCTGGATAGACATATCAGAGACGGGGCACTTCAAAGAAACACCCTTCACAAATATCAATATGCCTGCCAACCCGGGAAATCGACCACACACGCCTTGCAAAACCTTACCTCAAGAATTGAAAAATTCTTAATCCTGGATAGACATATCAGAGACGGGGCACTTCAAAGAAACACCTGAAAACTGCACCAACAGCTGCACTCGAGGTTATCCTAAACATCCCACCACTTCATCTAGAACTCATGAAAGAAGCAATGGTTAACGCCTATATGCTCATCACAGAAGATGAATCAAACTCCAACATAGTCCACACTGATATCCTACAAGAACTCAGACAAAATGAACACAACTTCAAGGTCTCATTCCCAGACCGTCTAAACTGGGAACAGAACAAACCAACATTTGCCAACGGTTCACTTGTATGGTATACAGATGGATCCAAAACAGATGAAGGAGTTGGAGCCGGAGTATACGGTCCGTGCACTAAATCGTCCCTATTCGCTAGTATGGATATAAGCAGTTCCGTATTTCAGGACGAAATACATGCAATAGAACTCTGCATTCGAGAGAGTCTAAACAGGGCTATAACAAATAAGAACATTTACATTCTCTCTGATAGCAAGGCAGCTCTACTTGCAATTGACGCCTTTGAAATAACATCAAAACTAGTCTGGGACTGGGACACCTTATATCTGGGTACCAGGGCACAGTGGATATGAAGGCAACGAAAAAGCAGACGAATTAGCCAGAAAAGGATCCGCATCCCTATTCATGATGCCAAGACCATTCTGCGTGCTACCAATCAACACTTTAAAAAGTAGTGTGAAAACCTGGCTGAACGAAAAGAAGCTCCATTTCTGGAGGACCAACGAAGGAAACAGGCAAGCCAAAAACTTCATGCCAAACAGTTTCCACAAAAAAACGAAACAACTCCTACAACTAAGTAGAAGTCAGATTCGATGGGTCACAGGATTCCTCACAGGGCACTGTCGAGCTAGCCAAAGAGCTAGCCGTCTTTATAACAAACTGCGGCATCATGGATGAGCTATAAATGGAGGACATCACAATAGGCCCACTTGTGGCCGCAGTGATCTGGGATCTAATATACCACCTCCCCCCCCCCCCCCCACAATCTACTATCTACAATCTACAATGGAGCCATTTTAAAATCGAATCGCCATCCAAGCCATTTGAATGGAGTTTCTAACCCGAATTCCGTTGGACTTGTGTCAATTACATATTAGTAGAGTGATTATGGACTTATTCTTTATATGTCTCTCTATATTGAAATCCAGTTCCTCCATATACAAAAGAACTGTTAAAAATATTTTTTGACCCCATCCCATGTTAAGAACCATAAACTCCCCACCCAACACATATTATATCCATCCTCCAGCAAAGTGTTAACCCAACATAAAAAAAAAAAAACGATTCCCCAATTCCATACAAAATCACTCTAATCCCGACGATCCTCTGGAGTCATCATCGCCATCATCGCACCATTATCATCATCTCCATAAGCGTCTCGCAAACATAAAAAAAAACATTAAAAACTAAGTGATTCCATTAGAAATGACTACTTAAGCCTGTGACATGACCCGAGACTCTCTGCCTATGATGAAGGTGACCCAACTAATCCTTTTGTAAATTTGTTAAAACAAAAAGGATAACTGCAAGCTAAAACGGAGCAAGCTACCCATAGACGAACAAAGTATCGAAAAACATTTTTTTTATCTGTCGCGCCCCATCCAAATTTCAAACATCTTCTGATTCTGTTTCGCTTTTTTTTTTTTATTTGTTGTTTGGAAAAGACTAAATTTAAATCCTTTGGTATTATCCCACTTACCGCGAAGGATATGGCTGTGATGAAGTCAGGGAAATGAGAAAAAAAAAAGAAATCTGTCAGATATTCACAAGATGTATCTTCCCTTCAATGCTAGAGAAAAAAGTTTCAAAAATAAAAAATCTCTTCGCCCTCGCCCCCTTTTTATTCGAGATTGTCACCCACCATTTGATTTCGTACTTCAACCGTGATAAATTGACAGAAAGACGTCGGATGGCGACCATGCGACAGCGGTCTTCTCGCATACCTACCCCATCCATACAATCAATTTTTATTTTTTTATTTTTTTTTAAGAAACAGAAAAATACGAAAAAGAAGGAAAAAGCGAAATCTGATTGAATTAAATGGCAACAGAAAAAAAATCCTAATTTCCCGAACAAACACTCTCGCGAAGCAAGGAGAATTCAGTCAGAGAAAATGAGCAATCATTTGCGTCCACAAAGGTCGGCTAGGGGAGGTATAAATAAATTGGATATTGTACAGGGGTTGATATATATTTTTTTTAAGAAAAAATAGCCACCGTTAAATTAAGGGTTCGTTAACACCAAACAACTGTCAATTGCAATTTGAATTGAAGCGAAAAAAAAATGTATATTCTTTAAAACTTTGATTTGACTTGGTAAGAACTTACCTCTTCCACTTCTCCCCACAAACCGTAGATCGTTAAATTTCGCTACTTGATTTTTCATCACCGCTGTACAGTTGCGTAATTCACCACAAAAGTTCTCGTCATTTCCAGCGCGTATAGTCACAATAGTTCCATCCATGACATCACCCAGCGCTAGAACTTTAAAGGCAATCGGTAGAGTTTTATTCGAGCGCCAGTGTGTTGGCAGCACTGTGCAGACCTGTAATAATAATACAAATAATAATTATTGTCAATATTGAGTTCGTACAATTGTACCTACATATTTTTAAATTTTATTTAGAGCTTGCAGAAAGGAAAAACGAAGGTTGTCTAATCTTCTATACCCGTATAAAAACAAGTCGAAAAAGAATCGAATAATCATAGACCCGTCTTCACCATTTGATCGAAATGTTGTATGATCAAGACACTCGATGAGATAAAGGGTTTTCAAAATTCGTTCAATAAGGGGTGAAAATATGGGGGAAACACTTTAGGGCACCCATCACTGTATTTCAGACAACTCAACAAATTTAGGGAACACTATCGATCTGTTTCTCACAAAAGTCATTACGCATTTAAGGAATGCGGATCGTGCTCTAATATCAATTATTCATTCTTTATAGACGCAGACATCGATGTAACTTTTTTTTAAATGTTTCTCAAGCCTTCGAGAAGGTTTTAAGCTACAAAATTACACATGTCAAAAATCGTGTGAATTTTTTACATGATGAAGTCAATATTGAGTTGAGTTGCTCTCTAGTTTTGTTAAAAGAAATTGGATTACAGGCAACAACTAAAAAAGGATTCTAGTACAGATTCTGAGGATGCAATTATCGATGTGAGATGTTAAGTCAAACTGCACGGTGCCCCAGCCAAGTTCTCTTGTAAAGTCACACACCCTTTTTACAGGAACAAACTCAGGCTGTTTTCTACCCCCCTCTAACTTCGGAACCAATTAAGCTAAAAACTTCTAACCTATAGCATTGATCAAGCTCATTAAAAAGGTCCACCAAATTCCATCTATATGTAGCATTAGTGGTTCTCAAAATACAGGTCTTCAAAAATCACAAAAACCGTAATTGTCTGACTCACTCATTCACTCACTTAGATGATGAAGATGATCATCAAAATTATGAAGCACTTCCGGCCGTCCTAGAAAAGTAAAATTTGGCAGAATGCTAGATCCTGTTGTGCATACACTGTAAAATATCGAAAACTTGAGATTTTCCCTTCAGGGGGCGTAGTATACACCCACTTTTAACAAATAGTTATCATTTATTTGTAGCACTTCTGCTTGTTGTAAACTGTTTAAATTTGGTAGGGCAGTAAGACTTGCAATGCACGAAAGGAAAAATATCAACAGATAAAAATTTTCCATTTAAGGGGCGTGGAATCTGCATCTTAAAATATGAATATAAATTAATCTACCTGTTAAATGAAATGTTAATGAATAGTTTATAAGAAAGAAATCAAAAGTGAAAGTAGTCAGTGTCTGTTGACATATTAAAAAGCGGAAAGTTTTCAACGTTGTTAATAAAATCTAATAAAAACAAGTGAAAGTGTTATCAACGGCTTGGCCGATGCTTTGATACCCTCCACTGCATAAAAGTCATGCAAAATGTTTGCCATGCCATATTGGTTTGGTATAGGAGGTACCAGAACTACTTAACCGACATAGACAATTTTCAATACCAACCTGACGACGGTAAAATGAAGTCCTCTCACAAAATTTCATTCGCCTAGATCGATTCGTTTGGACGCTATCGTGTTTTCAACAGACGGACAGACGGACATGGCTAAATCGATTCAGAATGTGATCCTGATTCAGAATATTATATGCTTTATGGGGTCTCCGGTGACTCCTTCTTGGCGTTACAAATGTAATGGCAAAGTGAATATACCTTCCTGTGGAGGGTATAAAAAGAGCCAAGTTCTTCTATATAGAACAACAAAAATTAGGTGCGTTGTGCGTAACTTAACTATGTAGTTAGCCACGAAAAGTAATGAGATCTAAATGTATACGCTAAGTTCTTAGTTTAAGAAGGTTAAATGTTTAAAAAAAATTGGTGGGTTTACTTGACAAGTTGGTTGCACAATTTTTATTGGGCCTAAATAATAAGCCCCGAGAATTATCCAGGCGAACGAAATCTTTGTAAAATTGAGTTTTTATATGAAATTATTTTGCTAAGCCTATATTGAATACCAAAAAAACACGCCTAATATGTAATAAATTCTTAAAGAAATTCATTCTGCATCCAAATATAAAAATTTATATTTAACAAATAAATCATATCGCTCATTTACTAGAAGACTGTCATAACTCAAAAAACGCGATTTTTGAGTTAATGATGCAGAAATATTCGTTTTATGATGCTTCATTATTGTGTAAAAGTTTCGTATTAATATCCTGTATACCTTCCGCGTTAGAAGAGAATATGCCGTTATTTCATTTCATATATCCTAACATTTTTTACTCATAAGAGCGACATATCTCAGTTTGCTACAGTCGTCATCGTGTGTTAGTTGGTTTGCTTTTCTAAAAAACTGGCATATTTTGTGTTGTGACATTATTCGTTAAAATGTTATGATATTTGTAATGTAGATAAATTTCATATAAAGTGCATTATTTCGTGTTGTGACTGATTTGTTGAAATATTTAACTTGAATCAAACTCCATATACTGCAACATGTGACGTTCTTGATGAAAAAAATACTTTCGTCAACTGAAGTATTTCTTCTTATGACGTTATTTTTGTAAAAAAGACTGGCTGTTTAGAAGTCAGCCGTTTATATTATAAGACAATGTGTCGTTGTTGAAGATAATTTTGTCGATGGAAACTCTCAATAGATCTCAATAACTCAAAATGAGACGAAATTGTTGATAAAAATTATAAATTTTTAGAAATAATACACAATGGCCACCGCACACGGAATGATTTCTGCCGGCATAATAAATTGTATACAGGAACTCTTTTTCATTGGAGTGCATTTTTTCCTTCGAAATGTAAGAATAGAATAGGAACTATTAATTAAATATGAAATAAATGATAAATATTTTAATTCATACATTTTCTATGGCCCGCTTATCCATTAAGTGGGTCGCGGGTGTAGGTTGCTGAAGTGGACCCTCCATACCTTTGTCTATGGTTTCGTTATCTAATTTGTCTTCAGTTCGATCAATACCACCTTGAGTTTGAACAGAATACTTCTTTTTCGAATCACAGCGTGTCCGGCTTCGTTTTTTATCCAATGATATCTATAAGGCGATGTACGACATGTTCAAGTTGATCTTAGTCTTGCAATTTTTCGTACGTCCACGTTCACGTCTTATTCATGGAAGCAAACACTCGACCGTGCGTCGATCAATAGAATTTTTCAAGTTTATTCAAATGGGAATAAAACAGTATGATTACACGATAAAACAGGGTTTTTCTCATAAACACAGGAGTAATTTTTCTACAGGATTTTCATTGAAATTGGCATGGTTAGCCATACACAAAACAAAGGAGACTCTGTGCATTCCTTAATTGAGAGGGAACGGAACGAATGCTTAAAAGTGGTCCCATTTATACTCCCGAATTATTTTTTTCAATAATCCGATCGGCGAAAAAAACAGGAGATCCATTTATTGTAAAATAGCTTTGTTTTGAGAATTTTTTTGATTTAAAAATGCTGGCAAATGACATTGCTCCGTTAAATATGGTAGAGCTGAAACGTTCACAAGTAAAAATACTTAAAATTTAATGAGAATCACCAAATTCAGTTTTTTACAAATCTGCATACACTAAAGAGCAATTCAAGTAGGGTAGTGTACTCAAAAAAAGAAGTTACGCTGAAGATATTTTCTTGTTATTGAATTATTATTTTTATTAATTAAATACTAGAAGTAAAGGGTGTTTTTCTAGAGTTTTGGTTCTTAAATTGGCAACTCTGTTTCTACAGATTGTCAAATGGCAGTTGAAAGTTGATTTGTGGTAAGTACGTTTTGCCATTTTACGATGAATGAACTCCAGAACAACGAGTGCAAATTGTGCAAACTTATTTTGAAAACCATGGTTCGGTTCGCCCGAAATTTAAAAAGTAATGGCAAAAAATTATTAGCTATTAAATAAAGCTAATATCATAGACATTAATATTAGCTGGAAGTATTTTATTCCATATTGTATTTGTATACCTTTAAAAAAAACTCCCTTTATATTAAGTTCAAAAAGTTCAAATTATAAGACTTTGAAAATGAAATGACTAAGTACAAAACTATTGTTTTTTTTCTCAATAATAACGACATATTCGAACTTATGACACTCCTATGAATATAATTTTTGCAACAATAACGTCACAATTCGAAGTAGGGAATATTTTCGTTCAGGTAAAAACCATAAAAGACTAGTTGTTGTCGATTTACCTTTATGGATATATTAAATTTATAAAAGTTTACTAGTTAATTTCGAAATTATAAGATTTCTTCAGATTTCTGCAAGGCGGTAGTCAATTGAAAACTTTAAACATGTTTTCTGCAAAATCGAGTTTTTTGAGTTATGACAGTCTTCAAGTAAATGAGCGATTAAACACTTATTTTAATTTATTTTTTTATTTCTATTTTCTGGAAAACTATTTTGTTATCATCATAGCGTAGAGGATATAGTAGTTAACACCTATAAGGAAAATTTGACTTTAAATAAGCGAAGAATTGTTATTTTAAATGCTATTTTTATATGTTATAATACATATTTGTCAATTAATTTCCTTTTTACTAAAAATTTACTTTTTGAGTTATTGGGCTTCAATATGCTGTTAAAAAAAAAAGTATCTGAAAAAATTCAGTCAGGGGTTTAATCGTAGTTGGTACGATTAAATTACGATAAAATAATAGGTAGCGATTTATTAAAATGCATTTAATGCTCCCTTATTTGAAATTAATAAAAAATGCGACACTTTGATAATTTATTATTAAAAATATAAAAAAAATATATACATAAATGCATTTCTCTATTTATCCCAACCGGGTTTCTTCAAGTCGAAATTGAATAGCTGATCTTGATTCTTGATATGCCGCAAACTTCCGAAGGTCTCTTCTTTGAAATCGTTCCGCTTTTTATTGCCGAAAGTTTCAACCAACCGATCCGCATCATAAGTTTTCTTCTCTTTAGGCATTTTTAAAAAACTTAAACAAATTACTGTCGTAGTTGTTGGCACCTTCAAAGGCCAGTTATGGGTAGTGCCAATTACTGTAGTCGCTTATGAACAAGTTTTTGGCACCCCCTGCTAATAATTGAATCTATTGTTGTTTTTTTTTATACAGTAATTCGCATCTTATTTAATATACTAGCAACTTATTTGAATATTTAACCTTAAATTAATAATATAGTTATATAGTAAATAGTTTTTGTACTTATTTTGAATTTCAGAAAAAATTTATACTAACCAAATTGGAAGTTCTTATTAAAATCCACAAGATTTCACACAAAATAAAAATTTCACTTAAAAAGGGTGCCAACTATGTACTGTATCCGTTACGCTAATTGTTATTAAGTCTGTTTTTTTTTTTAAGTCATAATTTCGACTCCCTATGAAGGTTTGAAAATGTGTACCGCTTTTGTTTCAAATAAATCTGGTCACTATACTATTGAAACTAAATATGGTTTCAAATTTGTTTAAGAAGCAAACCTCCTCTAAATTGTCGAAGAAGTACCTACCAAGGTGTTTCCTTCCGTTCCGAGAAGTAGCTTGATCTTGCGGTATCAGAGAGGAAAAGCTCCCCTACACCAAGTTTAAGTAGTTTGAAGCGTATGGTATTTTGTACTAAAGACTAATAACCGATTTTCAAATTGAACTGTGTCGTAGATCGGAACTGATATTTCTTGTGACAAGCATCTTTCAAAGCCAATTGGTTATGCTATAATGCTCTATACAATTATACTTTCCAGGAAATTTTGAGAGACTATTGGGTCTATAGAATTTTGCTGAGGTGTGGCTTGGTTTGTCTGCATTGATAGTTATAAAAAACACCCGCACCTCTATCCATGCTGAAGGTATTTAGCCCAACTTTATACTCAATGTTAGATCAACTGTAGCTCCCTTTAAAACAAAACGTTGGACTACTATTCCATTCTATCTCCACTTGGAAAGATCATTATCAACCGCTCTTCCGGGTATATAATAAGAATAGTCTACTGACTTAAATTTCGCACTAAGAATCGTTTTAGAACATAAATTTCTTTGAATATTTGCCAAATAAATATTTTGCACTTAAATTAACACTTAAATCAAATCAAATTAAATTTTGCTAGGTACAAATATAAAATCATCTTTAGCTTTATATTTTATTTTCGATATAGACAACCGCTTTTTAAAATTTTCTACTTTTTGTTTAAACTTGTTTTAATGTCACAATAATGTTAAGCGGCGATTTTATAACATTGTAAGCTCTTTCTAATTAAATTATGGGTATCGTGAATAAATTCCGATGGAAATATTTCCCTTGTCAGCAATGTAAAGCAAATTGCTGAATGGGAAACAATTCCGGGGAAATATTATTCGCGATAGGGGTGAATAAGTAAATTGATATAGGCAATTTGTGATTTTATGATTAACAATAATTGTGAGGCAAATTACCGGGTTGCAATTATAGTTTGGTATATCAAAAAAAGGCAAACATTCGAAGTTGGCACAAGTAATGTAAGTAGGTTTGTAATATTTTTACAAATTTATCAGTTTTTTCTTAATTTTTATAACAAAACACATGTCCTAAGAAAAATGATGAATCAAACTGTGGTTTTTAAAAAAAGTATTTTGATGAGCAAAAACAAAAACAAATTCTAAAAACTTATCTAAATATCTTTTTTTAAAAAAAAAAAAACAAAAATATCGTCATACTCACAACATGAGGCGATCCGGTCTTCATCAACTCTCCGGGATGTTCGGCCAGCAATCCATCAACAGTTCTTTCTATCAGATTTTCCGGTGTCAGATACGGACTGTTGTCTACACTTTTCTTATTGGCCGCACTGTTATTGTTACTACTGGCATTTCCGCTATTGTTGTTTCCACTGCTGCTGTTGTTATTACTTTCACTACCTCGACTAGCGCGACCACCATCGTGATGTGATTGAGTCGTTGTGGAACTAACTTCACTTGAAATATGCATATCACTCAATTTAATTCAACTTATTTCGTTTTCTTCTTCAAATTTCACTTAAAGTTATGCATAAAATTAAAACTAAACTTATCACAGATTATTTAGACATTTTCTTCTTTCCTAGAAATTTTATTTTTAATTTTAAAACCAAAACAGAAAAGTGTTATCCCTTGCAAAGCGTGGTGGAAACCTGTTGAATTTGCTTCCTCATTACAACGGATATGTGTCGCGAAATATATTCAACAAAACCACAACACAAACTTTAGGAACGACTTTTTAGGCGACTATATTGCCAGTGCCACGAACATCCTTACACAAATCTTCAACTTGATATACACTCTCATCTGCCACTATCCCAACACCAAACTATGAACCACCAACGACGTTAAGTGTATTATAATTGAGGGAACTATTTTTGCGACACCAAACCGTGTCCGGTCGCTTATGATTTCAACTTTCGAATAAACCGATAAAAATTAAAAAACTTTTTGTAAAGTTCTCAATATCTCATATACGCGTTGAATAATAATTTTCACCGTTAATAATGTCCTTTTTTTTGCCAGTGCGTCCTCTCCATATGTGACAGTCCGGTTTGGTTTTTTTGTATACGATTCGGTTTCATACATGTTTTTTTTTCTGGTCAAATGTGTGAGTTGAGTTTCATTTATTAATTCTTTTTGCTTCTTCTCTTAGCCCAATTTGTATATATGAAATGGAAAAATAATAATTCGAATAATAAAAAAAAAATAAATAAACATTAAATGATGATTTTGCCAGTGGCACTCGCTCACTCGTGCTATCCACCAAGTGGGGATGTCCTGAAATTTTATTCACACACAAAGTTTAAGCATTGGTGGCTTTTGTGTTCTCGGGCCACAGACCATACAGTGGTGGGCCACATGCCATACAACCAAACAAATCAGTAACAACACCGAAAAAGGAAAAAAAAAAAACATTTTAAAATTATATAAAAAATACAATTTACAGTAGGGTGTTAAAGTTTAGCTAAGAGAATTTTAACATTATTAACTGTCCGCAAAAATTGATAGTTGTAAGTCAACTGTCAACAAGAAAATCAAAGATTTATTATTAAGTCTGACTATCTGAATGGCATTTACATATACGACCCTAAAAATGAAGGAAATATGAAATAAATGACGATGGAGAAATCTCGCTGCTCCGTCAAAATCAGCAAAAACATCACCGATCCCTTTGATGTCAAAAAAGGCTTGTGACTTGGCGATGAGCTACTTTTTCTACATCATCCTTGAAGCAGTTGTACAAAACTCACAAGCCAATATCAGAGGTACAATTTTTCTGAAGTCTGTTCAACTGTTTGCATATGCTGAAGATATTGACATTATTGGAAGATCGCAGCGAGCTGTCAGTGGCACAATTGCAAGTATTGAAACGGATGCGGCGAAGATGGGTCTTGCTGTAAATGCCAATCACTATATTTCTTCGGTCTAAAGGTGCTAGTACACGGTATGTAGCACGCCACATATATATGTGGCTCTGACGTAATTTTGACGTCAGCGTATGGTCCCAATGTATAAATGCCGTGCACAAGCTCTCTTTGTGCACTCTCTGATGACGTCAGGGCCACATATATATGTGGCGCGCTACATACCGTCTACTAGCACTTTAAGAAGGCGTCTAAGAAGTAAAGCCCTCTCTCATAGAATCAAGAAAATATTGTACAAGGCCGTAATTATCCCGGTCCTGTTATATGGTGCAGAAGCATGGACCTTATCGAAAGATGATGAAAACCTCTTGGCACGCTTTGACAGAAAGATTCTTCGAATGATATTCGGTTCAGTTTGTATCGACGGAGTGTGGACGGTGAGATTCAACGACGAACTTTACGGGCTATATAGCGAAGTTGACCTGGTCAAAAAGATGAAGATACAGCGACTGAGATGGCTGGGTCACGTGGAGCGTATGGACAGTAACGCACCAGCTCGACGAGTCTTTGAATCCACCCCTGAGGGATAACGTAGCAGAGGAAGACTCCACCTCAGGTGTAGCGCACAATTGGAGAGCGACCTCAACCAACTTGGTGTGCACAACTGAAGGCACTGGAGGGGCTTATTGGTTGAGGTCGTGGTCCACCCCGGATTGTAAGCGCCCACAAAAGAAAAGTAAAGTAAGTAGAATAGCTATAATGCTCTATAGTGCTCTATCTGAATTGTCTGGCTGAATGAGGCTCAGAAGCAAAGCCTTTCAGAAATATTTCGTAACGCGGATGAATTCAGTAGATTGAACTCATGGTATTATGCAAATAGTCTAAAATAGGGCTGTAGGTCTTATCGCCCAAAACCATAACGCCCAAATTGAAAAATGCCATAACGCCCAAAAACCACCACATCGCCCAAAGTTTAAAGGAATAAAGCGTCGCAAAGCTCAAATAGAATGACATATCGCCCAAAGTAACGCATAAGTACACCCCACATCTGACAGTAAACCCAAGCAGGGGGGTTGGGGCAGCATGACCCCCCCCCCCCCCCATACGTATTTTGTTTGTTTGTTTTTGGGCGTTATGCATTTTTTGGGCGTTAGTAAAAATAATGCCATTACGCCCAAAATCAATGTCACATCACCCAAACTTACGTAAATTTTACAACAAAAAATTGCCTAGCAATGTTTTGGGCGTTATGACATTTTTCAATTTGGGCGTTAGGTCTTATCGCCCAAAACCATAAAAAATAATAATAATCTAAAATAGACCTAACCCGTTTAATTTAGAGATGAGGTCAGTAAGGATTTTTTCTGAAAAAGAGATCACGTCTTTGTGCATACCAATAGCAGTTCTCACAACCCGCAATTAGGTTACCAACAAAAGAATATCCTGCCTTCTGTTAGGAGAATCAAAGCAAGGGAACAGCAAATTGTGCGTGGGATCCAATACGTAAAAAAAAAATTTAGTTACGAAGCTACCAAGAACACCGTCTTCTGATGGATCTACTATTGAAGATCCTGCAAAAAGGGAAAAAGATAACGAAATTCGTTTCTTTACAGTGCAGCCGAAAAATTAACAGAGACCCTAGACTGCTACAAAACACAGATATTAACGTAGAAAGTGGATTTAAATGGAGACTAATCTGCGCAAGCTATATAGGTATCAGTCTAAGGCCGAATATATATTCACACTTCGGCAGATCTTAGAGAAAACCTAACCGTAAACTAGATGATGAGCTGTCATATATAGGTTCTTGAGGAAATTGTGTGAAACTTACAAGCCAACAGCAGAGGCACAACTTTTCTCTACAATTAGTAGCCTATGCGAATGACATTGGAATCCTTGGAAGAACTCAGCTAGAAAAACAAACTGGCGCATTTTCAAAGATTGGGACAAAGGCGGCAAAAATGGGATTAGGAGTGAACGAGGGTAAGGTCAAGTTTGTGTTGCCAAAAATAAGGGACTCGCACTATCGACGAATCGGGTGACCTGTTTCTTTGGCCTATGAAGGGAAGGTATTACTAAGGCTTTATCAGGAAATAATTGAGAGATTCTAAAAAAATACCTCATCATCCCAGTTCTAAAGCATGGAGCTCAAAATTCTTTGAGCGAAACGCAAGAATCTATCTGCCTCATCAGCCATCTAAGATGAGGGATATTGACTCGCAGTTTTCTTATAGTCTAGTTCCAATCAATTGTTTCTATACCGAAACTAAGATCAACCCCACTTTTAGTTAAGGTGGTCGGGGAGTAAATCCCAGCAAAAATCCCACTTTTAAGCCAAGGTGTTGAGGTACCCGTGCCGAGGGCTGCATATGGTCAGTAGGTGGTTAAAACAACAGATCGCTAACGGTCCCCTCCGATGCCCAGGTAAGGTCGGTTGATTCTTTTGCTTTGTCCCCTTATGTCGGCTCTGCCGGCCATAAAAGCCATGGAGTTAGTCGTGGTGAAGTCAAGGGCAGTATGTCATTGCAAGAAATACCTGGACGAACTATCACAAGCCAACACGGTAACCCTATGTTGGGTACCGGGGCATATGGATATTCCCGGTAATGAACAGGCGGATGATATTGCAAGAAACGGGTCGAAGATGCAAGCATCAATGGCCCTAAAATCCAAAATTCCTTGAGTAGAACAAATCTACGCTGGAACAATCTCAACACCTACAGACATGCAAAAGAATTATGGCCAGAAGTGAGCAAAAAGAGATCCAAATTCGTGATTGGAATTAGCCCCAAGGATATCCGCGTACTCACGGGGGTCATTACTGGACACTGTGTGTTAGGGGTACACGCGGAAAGGCCGGGCATACTGCATAATGACTTTTGCAGAAACCTTAAAGGACTCTCAACAGCTTCTTCTTCGGTGAACTAGAAGATCTGGAGAATGTTGATCTTAGGGAACTCCTGAGATTCATACTTAAATCGGGGTGGTTCCAGTAGGTCAACAAACTCCACACCCCTTCGGTTACTCTTAGGGCAAGCTGAAAATCTGGATACAAGAGCTTGAGAATGCCTGTGATTAATACTAAATCTAGGTGACTCACATAAAAGCGGTACATTTTTGTCTCCAACAGGTATGAAATGGAAGGTTCCCGTGACTGGACACAATGGACCTAACTGATGGTCTATGCGAAGTTGTGGCAACCGCCACAAGAGCACCCAATTACCTAGATGGCTGGACATGCAATGAGAATGGTTGAAAAAGGTCTGGTTCGAAAAGTTAACCCCGAAGGTAGAGCCTGCAATTAGGAGTGAACTTCAAATATCTTACTTAGAGCAACTGAATACAGTTAGCCCTCGAGTTAGCAAAGTATTTTTCGATTTGATAAAAGTCGTCTTAATAAAAAGAACCTGCACTGATCGAGAAAGTTTCGCTTGACCCAGTCGTGCACGTTATACATTTTAAGAATCAAATACTAAACCATTAGTTTTGAAATCCGAGTTTACAGTCGAAGTGTAAATCACATAATATAATTTTTCGCTGGATCGGAATAAGACTAGGTACACACATGCGATTTCAATCGCGCGACAGGGCCGACACGCCGTCCTTAATGAAATAACATTTCATGTGATATCTATGAAACCGTTATATGAACATTCCGAATACCTTGCCCCCAGACTGTACTTCCTGATATAGGGAACAAAATAAAACAAAAACATATCCAGATCAACTGCGAGTTGGTCAAATATAGACCATTTAAAAAAAGGCCAAAAGATGGAATGGTTTTGGTGGGTGATTAAGTGGAGCCATAGAACCATCCAGTAGACGTTTCTCCCCTGACCATATGTGTTTTCGTGAAATATGACAAAGTACGATATAGAGAATAAAAAAAAAGCAAATAAAAATCATATAGAAAATTCAAATTATTATTTTCACAGGACAACGGCGCGGCGTGCTCACTCTTCAATTTGAGTCAAAACGATGAAAGGCAAAAAAGAAACAATTAGCTAGGTATACACATAATATGTATAAAAAAAAAAATAGCCACCACAGATGTGAATTAAATCGCGGGGCTAATGTATTTTTTTCGAGGACATACGTTCTCCTCTTCTTTTTTTTTTTTGTGTTGTTGCTGCGAAAGTGTCCTGTCCCCAGTGTTTGCTTTGTTGTTTTTCAATGGCTTCCGCAAGGATGATAATGCTCCAAACAATCTGTCAGTTGATTATTATAAATGAAGGATATATGGGGATGTGTGATAAAATGTTTGCTGTTTCATTATTAATATATATTTTTTTTATTATTATTTAACTTTTCAAATAATTTTGCAAAATTGTCGTTAGAGCTGTTGAAAACCAGATAAAGGAGCATCCAACGTGTTTTTATGATGAATTTAGAAGGATATACCTTTCACATATTTAGCATAATGGGTTTAGGGGCTCATTTTGATGAAAAGCTATTTAAAATCCCATCTGTAATGTCTATAATTTGGAGAATTAATTTTTACAGTCAGCGACGATAAATTGTGCAACTTTTTTTTAAATGCGAGAATTATGAATGAAAATGATTTACCTACTATGTATATCCAAAAAAATGTGTGCAGTTTATTTTCTTTGAAGAGACTTTGGGAGTCATAAATGTTGCATACACCGCAGCACTCTAAGACGTCTCATGCCCATGTTTTTTTTTAGAGATTCGGATCTTAAACTGGTAACACTGTTTCTACAGATTGTCTATTTGGCAGTTGACAGTTGATTTGTGGTTAGTACATTTTGCCATTTAAAAAAAAAAGTCAGAACAATTCGTGCAAATTATGCAAACTTATTGTGAAATTCACACATATGCAGTGCTGCACGCAGAATTTGCATCCTTCTTCTTGGCTGCATTGTTTTTTATTGTACGAAATGGTATACAACTTGTGGATGGAAAGTGATGGTTAAAAATGATTATTAAGTCAGGCCCATTCATATCCTGTGGTGACAACTTTAAACTACATACAATTAAAATCAAGTGACATCAACTCCACAGACACTGACTGTAGGTATACCCGCAGACTAAATGAAAAGCCCAAAAGCGTAGTGCAAAAAAAAATCACGCACACGCAAAAAATAAAACACATTTAATGCATACTTTATGATAAAAATTTTCCGGCTTTTCGCACAAATGAATGAAACATGAAAACTCGTCACGATTGTCAGTGGCTGCCGAACTCAAACTTCGCCAGAGGCTATAATAGAATTGAGAAGGTAGACTAGGCAGCATGACCCAACCCAATTGTGGGTTAAAAAATCATGGAAATTTTCAGTAATCGGTCGTGGAAATGCGACTGTTGCAACAGCCGTTCGCACATGGTAAAATAAAACAACAATGACAACACTGAATGAACATTATAAATAAAAACGACAAAAATGAAGAGCAAAATATACCGCTGAGCAAAAATAAAAATAAAAAAAAATTAACGTAACGGTAGGTATGTGGTGAAGAACTACAATCGCCTGTGAAAACCGCACATATGGCCAAAATAACTTCAGGAAAAGGACACACAGACGTGCACGTGCACAACCGGTTACAAACAGAAAAACTGTGTTTATTAAGCACAAAGGGAAGTGGATACATAAACACACACACAAAAAAAAATTGTTATAATTTAAAAGCATCTCATTAAATCGAAACAATTTGCATGGATTTGATATTATAATAAACGGGACTTTTGAAATCTGCACCCGGATTATGTTGGATAAAAGATGGAGTATTGTTTCTGGGCAAAGGGATTGTTGTATTAATCATCTATCTAAGCAAACAAGTATACAAATTATGCATAATATTGAAGCTTGCACAATTACAAAAGATATTGTATCTTTTTGTGTTAATATTAATATAAATAAATAAAATTAAATTGAAAATTAAAAATAAAACAGACAAATGCATAATAAATTTATCCGGACCGAGTCACTTTTTCTGAATCAGCCTGAAAATTTGCAAAAACTTGTGACAAAAGATCATGCACATGTACTGGTATATTTGTATGGCTTTGAAATTATTGGTGTAGGTACTTGAAAGGGTTTTTGAATTGGGATGGGCTAATGTTGGCAACCTGGTGGCGTCTGTCTAATCTGGTGTTTATTATTCAGTATCTGATACCAAATCAAAATCGCACGTTACACGTTATAGCAGCACGTCCTAATGATAATGGTAATAAACCTATACAAATTTGTGTTCGTTAGTGCAAACGTTACGGCCTTTCAAAGTCGCCTCTCCAACGTTTTGTGCCCGAATTCGAGACAACCGGTTCGGTAAACAATCAGCCGACACCCGTACTTCAAAGACGCCAAATCGGCCAAGAGCATTGCCGCGGTCCGTGAAAGTTTACAGGAGAACCCCAGTCAGTCAATTCTTCGCCATACACAAGACCTTTCGCAGATTTCAACTTGCCGTATTTTGCATCGGGACTTAGGCCTACAGCCGTACAAGATCCAACTGATCCAGGAGCTCGAAGCTATTGGCCATAAACAACTCCGTTTGTTCGCTGACTGGGTTTCGGAGCATTTGGCAGATCACTCCATTCTTAGCGACGAGACGAATTTTTTGGGTGAATGGCTATTAAAAAGAAAAATTGCCATATATATGGGACGACGCCATTTTAACATCAAGGGTACTTAGAAAAAACCTTTCACGTGAATCTTCAGTAAGAACAGCTTGCTCAGAAGTGGTGGACCCATCATGTTTATTGTTGAAACAAATTCCATGCTGTGCTGCATTACACATCGGATACCTACTGATATGAAATCTTAAAAGTTAGCCTGGACACTAAAAATGATTATTAGTATACCGCGGAATGCGTAGAAGTAATAATCATTTTTAGTGTCCAGGCTAATTTTAACGAAGTCACAATGGCGAAAATTTCCATATAAAATTATCCATTGTGGCCGTCAAAATATTTAAGCTGAAGACTAAAAATGATTATTGGTAAGGCCCTTTGTGTTTTGTTTCAATAATTAGTGCACAAAGTTTTCAATAAAATATCTAAAGTGCCAAGGGTCGGGCGCGTAAAGCAAGGCGATCATGGACCGGCTAGTTACCCGACATACTATTTGTTATGAAGTGAAAAGTACAGGTAAATCAATTTGCAGTGTCTCTGTCTGTGATATCGCTTTCCTGTTTGATTATTCATCTTTATCCTCAAGATAATTTTCTTCTAAATCGAAGACGAAGGGTGCTCGTACCACTATCGTTCTTGCTGCCATAGCACTTGGAACTGCAAGGTAGAAAATTGTTCGGGCAAGTCAAATTCTCACGAAAATGCGTTCAATGTGCGGATGGCTTTATGGCAACTTTTTCTTTGAAGTTTCCTAAGTCACTTTCCACATACACAAAAAAACAGCAGCCAGTAAAAGCTAAAGTTTTTAAATTTGGAACATTGATGTGAATAGCATATTCAAGTAAAGCTGAGTACACTCGTTTGTCAGATCTTACAATATAGTGAGATCATTCAGTGAAAAATATGTCCCAAATGTCTTGCAACCGTCTGAACTGAAAAAATTGTCTGAGAACATTGTTAGAAAAGTCATTGTCAGAACTCCACTTTCGGACAAAATCTTACAACCGTTTGAACGGACAATTTTGCATTGTAAGGGTAATTGACTATTGTCAGCACATTGTCAGAGTATCGCCAGATCTGACAATATTGTAAGATCTGTCAATCGTGTGTACTTAGCTTTATACAGTTTCTATGTAAGGGCAATGCCGTGTGGGTAGTGCTTAACATTTGTGACATATGATTTCGGGAATTAAAAGACACCGCAGCTGGGTGAAAAAAATCGCAATCGGAAAGTATACATAATTTTAGACCAATTTTTCTATTAACTGGAGACGTGTAATGTATCACCTAAGTAAAATGAAAAAAAAAATGCGCCGTACCTCTTTGGCGTGATTGTGACAATTCGATATTTGTTTCAGTAGTTAGCTTTTCTTCTCATATTCGCAGAAGTCGATAGAAGTAGTACAGCATAGGATCGAATCGTACCGGCTGCGCCAATTTATGTTTTTGGATTTTAAAATACGATTGCCGCTACACAAATGAGAGAAAATCTCGGACTTCAATACCAGGGGTGCCAGGTTTCCTACTATGGCCATTCTACACTATATTATATTATAGCATTAAATGTACCAGATATTTTTGATGGTACAATACAATTTTCTTTTTTAAATTTTCGTAACAATAAAAATGGTATTTTAGTATCTGTGAGAATTTAACTTCCGCAAGACGACTTTCGCTATAATAATGATAATTATACCCTCAATTTGCCAAAAGAAGTATAGATAACTTAAAAAATCAACTGTCAGCTGTCAATTTCGTTGTCGCTGGAAAAGTGATGCTAATTCGAAAAAAACAAAAGCTGGATAAAAATTGTCCTTTATTTTATTTTATTAAATCTGCCAGAACACAGTATCATATCACCGCGATAAAAAGAAAAAGAAAGAACGTATCTTCAAAGTTTACCAATTTCCATATTTCCAAAAAGGATTTAGTGTTAGAAATAATGCACCAACAGCGCCTTCTGTACTTATGTTTGTAAAGAAGGCATAAATTGCTTCGAAAAAGATTTAAAATTTACCCGTTCGGATAGGTTAAGAAATGTTGTGTCGGAAATAAATTATTACTATTATTATTATATAGGTATTATTAAATAAATGTCATAAGGCTCACAAAAATCACCCGTTTTAGGCTAGCATTAGCCACATATATGATTTTAACATCCCAGGCAGTGATAGACCATTTTTAGGATAAATTGAAAGGATCTATAGCTACATGCATGCTCTTTCGAATGATTCGACGAATGGTTTAGACTTTTTCTTTGATACTATTTTCAAGAGCATGGTCTACGCTTATAAGCATTAGACTAAAATAAGCTAAGCAAGCTCTACATTGAACGACGAACTGATGATGGCATATCGATAGATGTATCTATGCATAAAAATTATATGTCATTCGCGTTCTCTTAGATCTATGAATCTTGTGCCTTTACGTTACGCGTTTTTAATATCTGAGCGTACATTTTTTATAAATGCAATACGTCTGTGGAACTCTCTACCCCGATCTTTAAGGATGATAAGCTGCACTAGACTGTTTGGAATGAGGCTCAGGGAGTACTTTGAGACTTTAAGGTAGTGATGATTTTATTTTTATTTTTTTTTTTTTATTTTTTTCTTAACCCTCATAACTTGATTGTTTTCTTTTAATATCTCTTTTCTTTTCAAATAATGAAGTTTAATATTACTTGAATACTAAAATTATAATTTATTTTCTTTTTAATTTGTTTTCGTACTGTTGCTTTTGTCGTAACTTATAAACACATCATCAAATTAGATAATTAAGTTTATACTATCTTATAAGATATTGTATCTTACTGTATAAATCTATGCGAATAAATATGAATAAATATGAAATTAAGGAATATTTTTGGCCCAGTGTATTGGCTTTTTTTGTAAAGGACATATAATAATTGATTTTGTACTGCATAGTAAATGGGATCGATTGTACTTTAATTCTTTATAACATTGTTCCTACATAATAACTCAAACGGGATTTTAATAAAAACAAAAAAAAATCGCCCCCCTTTTAATGAAATACTTATAACACTAGATAATGTATTCTAAATATTATAAACCGAAGCCTAAAGTCGTAACTACTAGAAAAGGTTGTCAATACTTTCGAGTGATTTTTTTACTATAGAAGTTCTTTCAGCTCGTAATATATTTCCATCATTTTTGAGCTATGAACATTTGTTTTAGTAAAAAAAAGACTTGTAGCATTTTAAGCCCCATCAATTCATGCATGTGTCGCATTTAAGATAGGTATTCAAAATTGTTTGTTCAAAAGCTGTTTTCAATAGTTAGATTATCCAAATTGTCGGATGATAGTAACAAGTTAGCGACATTTGTTAATGTATCACTTAAAAGATAAGCTTTGACAGCTAGATTTGTGATAGCAGTATTAGCTGTTTCAGCCTACCCTAAAAAACTATTTAAATTTAAATTGCTAAGGCTAAAGGAACGACCTAAGTGCATTGCTATAGGCAGATAACAGAGCAAACCGATTTATTTATTTTGAGCTAAAAATAACAGTTTGGTTAACAAATTTTGTTTTTTTTTCATTTAGTCGACAGAGGCTTAGCAACTAAGCTCGATTTTTTTAAAATCCTTCAAGAGTTCAATTACTAGTAAAATCATGAAATAAACCAGGTGAATCTTGCGATTCAATATACGGTCGCCAAACACTGGATTGGATCCTTTAAAAATGTTGGTAGGTTCAGTTGTTGAACTGCGTACAAAACCTAGTCTAATATATTTCACCCCAACTTAGGTCAAGTGAAAAGTCACTTTCCCGTTCGTTCGAAAATATCGTTGCTTTTTTTAAATATTAAGTCGAAGCCAATAGAAAAAAAGCACAAATGGTTCCAATTATGTTTTTCACTTTGATGTACAAACTGTGATAATTATTTTCGTTGATTTAAAAAAAAAAGTTACTCATATCCGATTTAAGTAGATAATCCGTTGGCTCATTGGGTATCCAAGTTTCAGTCCATTTAGCAACTTATTCCACCACAGCATTGCAAGGATAACTTTGACACTTTTTTTTGCATTTTTGCACAATAAATATATGTTTTAATTTTACCGCAATTTATTTATTTTTTAATTTAATGAAATCTTCCAAAATTTATATGAAATTACTTGAGATTAAAAAAAACCGTAATTAATAGCGACGAGATAATTTGTTCGCACGAAAAAATCCGAAAACCGATCGAATCGACCGACGCAACGATATTAAACTATTTTTTTGCGGTAACCATGAACCCGACCACTACTCGTCATCATCATCGTCGTCATCATCATCTGCAGCTCCTTCGCTTCATCCCCATCCACATGGTAGTCGTCGTTGTCGTTTTCGTCACCGCGAGAACCAGTAGCAGTGGTTTATGTGGAAGGCCGTACTACCTACCAACCAACCGACCGACCAACAACCAACCCAAGGATAACTGGTTCACCTATACTAGGTATGTACACATATATTTCTTTTCCAAAGTTTGACTCGGCTTTTTTTTCGCTTCTCTCAGACGTTGTTGTTGGTGTGTGTCCTTTCTGGTATCACGCAAAAATCGCTCCACATTTCCAATAAGAAATGGGAAAAATACTTGCCCCCCGCCCCGGTCCACTCTTGGTGGTGAGAAAAAAAAAAGAACTCATCTCGTCCTTTCTCCTCGCTGATTGCAATATCTTGAGTTAGAAGAAAATACATAAACAACATCCAGCCACCCCTTAGAAGAGTGTATCTACCACCCACTCACCCAAAGAGACAAAAATAAGAATAGGCAAAAAAAACAGCACCACCTCGAAACGATAGCTGAGGAGAGCCAAAGTTGGATCCGTTTTCCATTGTCGTCAAAATCATCATCCCGCATAGCTTTACACTCGGGCGACGAAAATGAGTGACAAAAGCGAACGAGAGAAGAAACCCTAGAACCCCTTCTTATGGCGAATTTCTCTTCTTTTTTTGTTTGCACTCATTTTTCTTCGTTCTTTCCCGGATTTTTCTTGAATGTAAACCACCACCACCACCACCCCCACGACCATTGCCAGCCACCCCATTTAGATTGAAACGAAATTCCAAGGCAGCATCTTCTCGCTCACTTTCGCACACAGAGAGCATCGTTTTCTTGAGTTTTTCTTAAGAGATTTTTCCACAAACTGTAAATGGTCGCAGTTACATGTACATAAACCGTACACCACCAAATTGAGGAAAACGAAAAAAGGAGAAAAAAAAAGAAACAGAAAAGCCTTCTCCCCCATTCCGCTTATCAAATTTAGTCACCATGAATATAACCACGAAGAGCGAGCAGCAAGGAGTTTGGGAAACCTTCCAGGACTACGGTTAACAGTAGGTCTAGCTCTGGTGGTGAATACCTCAAGTCGAAGTCACCATCCAACCAACTGGGATGGGAAGATTTTCTTGAGATTCATTTTGAGCTTCGTTTTTTTTGCACTTTTTCTCTCTGAAGTTTTTCCTGTGGGAAAATCGGTGGGCTCCATCGTGGTGATGTGGTAGTGGTTTAAACTTAAGGGTTGCAAAATTGCAGAAAGTATTACCCCGAAATCCGACCAATGTGTTGTGGCTAAATATTGTGGCTGTATTCGACCATAAACGTATAGAAGAGGAGTTGACTTAGACATTTTTCGGAATGAAGAAGAAGACGGATAGAAGAATTAAAAAATTATAAAAAAAAGTCTCGTGCCAGCCCACATAATATTGGTCTGTGAAATGAGTGTGGGTGTCGGGACTATATGGTTTGCCGACGGAAGACTGCCAGATGGAAATCTGTGATAATTAGTGCGGTTTTATGAATTTGATCGGTAGCCAGAAACTGTTTAGTTAGGAGTTGGGTACCGATAAAAAAGAGCACACCAAGAAGGGACCTACAATTGTATGACTTCTTCAAACGGCTCAATTGAAAAGGCTTTCTTTTATATAAATGTCAGAATTGAATGTGTAATTTGTATTTTTTGGGATTGAACTTAGAATCGGCTGGTCAGTAAGTCAGCGCTCTTATTTCTATGCTACTGAATTTACTATGCATTTCAAAAAAGCGGGAGTTGTATAGCTAACCTGGGAATTAAAAAATGACTGGAGTGGGGAAGCGAGGAGTAAGAACGATTCTCGCTAGTTAGGTTTGGCCCTAACAATTTCTGTTGGGAAATTTTGTCGAATTTCAGTCTAAGAATATGATTGTTGGAGAGAATGGAAACAACTGAATATTCAACAATAATCACTTAAAAGGAGTCTGATGATGAATTAGTAGCGTAGTTCGAAATAGCTATCATTCCTACCAAAGTTTTAATGCCTTGTAATGTTAAAATCTTCTCATCCCAATGTAAAGGTTATGCCTAATGTTGTGTGGAAATTTCAGACTTCTACGTCAATTAGTTCTTGAGATAGACCTAGGTACAAAATTGGCTTAGTTGATTGGGACAGACATAGTAGCGAAAGCAATAAGGTTCCTCCATATGGAAAAGGAACCTTAAAAATGACCCTTTGGATCAAAAGTGGATCGACCGAGAAAGAAATGGCGCAGAACCGTTTAGGAAAGGTACATCGATTTGGAATTTCTGTGAGAAAAGTTATCAAATAGATATCACATCACAGACGATCCTATCGTAATTAAACCCAATATATCAGACACCATTTAACGCAAACCTAAATTTGGCCCGCTCCAGTTTTCAAGTTCTTTTAATGTGGCTCAAGAATGAGTGCAACAATTTTAATAGAACTTCGAAAGTGTTTAGCACTTTAGTGACTTTTTAGTGACTTTCCTGAGAAATAATTCATTATGCTTCCAACGAGCTTATCTGTAGGACAAATTGTGTCTGCATGTTTCTGGCTACAAGCCCTTGGACACGCGGTGACCAGCTATGTTGCCCCATCTTCGCTTGTGTTAATATACTATTTTTTATAATTTCCTTGAAGGTATTGTTGACAGTTTTGAATTTGTTCCCATTCAGTTGCTTAACTTCCTATTTCTAAAAAGTATCTTTTTATTTTGCTTTATTTGACACTCAATGGTGGGTTGACGTCAACTTGATGATTTCTCGTTATTTTCCCTCCCCTTTTTGTCAATTCGTCAGCGAATTCGTTTCATTCTACATTGCAATGAACTGGGACCCAGCATACACTCAGAGAAAAATCCTGTGTAATATTGCCTTAACCGCATTAGGCAACGTTTTTTGTATGGATATTATTAGTCAAGCATATTTCTCCTTAAAAATAAGCAAATTTATGTGCGACCTAACTAATGAAAAATAGGTTGAATTGCCTAAAAATGCTTAGTTGTTTTAACCAAGAAATAATATGTTTTTTATTTAACTTTGCCTTTGATTGTCTGGTAAACTAAGTAATTTTGCCTTAAGTCTTAGGTAAATTTTCTTAAACATTTCAGGAGCTGTTTAACTTCACCTTAGGCCTAAAGGCGTTTTGCCTTAGATCTAAGCAGACACATTTAATTGTCTTAAACTGTGTAACGTTGCCTTAAGCCTAATGTAATTTTGCCTTACGCCTGGGGTAACTTTCGCGTCCAAAAATGAATCATTCTATTTGCAAAACCGGTAAAAAGAAGTATCCCGTAAGGCAAACATTTTTTTGTGTGGTTACATTATTAAGTAAAACAGCGGTAATACGTGATTACAAAATTACAAAATTAAAACTGCGTGCTGGCTTCTATTACAATATGAAGGTGAGTTTTATAAATAGTTTCAATAGTTTCTATTATGTACTATAACTGCAGATAAAAAGCAACATAATCCTTTCATTATTAACAACTTTTTAGTTCTAGGAAAAATGTCCAAAATGTCCCTAAATATGAACATACAAGTCCTAGAAAAATGAAGCTCAACACAAATGTTGTCGAGGAATGTAATGAAGAAGGTAAGTTTTGTTTAATAAAATCGAGGACAAAGAAATTTATGTTTAAAAAAATTATTTTTTTTTTATAGATTCTTAGGATGAAACTGGTGACTGCTGAGATATTTCAATAAAACAGTTGATGGAATATGCAGAAAAATGAACAACAAAAATAATGATGCAAGCCTGAAAAAAATAAATTGTGAAACTGCCCGGTATACAAATAAAATATAATATAATAAAATAAATAATTTGACTTTCAATTAGGATTATGGCAAAAAGCCATTTATAATTTAATGCACTTTAGCCTAGCAAATAAACAAACTTGCAAAAATTAAGCAATTTCTAAGGCAAAACCATTTTGTTATTACCCTAGTAGTTAAAGCAATTCAACACAGTTATTGGCTAAAAATATTGGCAAAAATTACCTTAGTCTTAGGAAATATTGGCTTAGGCAAATATGGATAATTCAAGCTATATCTAAGGCAATTCTACACTGATAATGTGACAGGGTATTTGCCTAAGCAATTTAACGCAACTTGCCTTAAAACTAAGTAAGCTCAAAACGGCCTTAGGGCTTATGCAAGTTAGCACTCGATTTAGGTAAATTTTACACATGTTTTTCGTTGAGTGTAAGCTGACTTAGTTCTGTACACATAATGTCTTAAGCACTGGGAGGCTCTAAGGATCTTTACAAAGCTCAGTACTAGTCTAAGTGCCATGTTACATATTTCTCGCTCAGAATCGCTCTTTGTATTTATATATACATGCCAAGAAATTGTTCAATTGCTCCATCCGCCCTCTTCCCCCAAAAAGGTAGTTATGCTCTGAGCAATAATATAAAAAAGAAACTAGCAGTCACGCATAAATTGCACACGTTACCATCGGCTAGGTACTCAATAGCTAAGCAGTCGGTGCAGCGTTAAAAAAGTTACGGTCACGGGCGCAATTTGGGGTTGTAGCAGCCATATCGCTAAAATTGTTTAGAAAAATGATCGGAAATTGGTCTTTGAGATAAGAACCAGTTCCAAAGACAGTTCCAGTTGTGGACAGGGGCGTAGCGAGGGGGGCGTGGGGGAGTGTCGCACCCCCAAAATTTGACAAAGGGCCGTGGGACCTCCCATACAAAAAACATCTTCTATGGGGTGAAATTCGATGACGTGAGATAAACTCGATAACCGCTGGGCCGATCTTCATGATTTGTATGCAGTCGGTAAGTTCCTGAAATAAGTCGGCATTTCAATAAAAGTCACCCCCCCCCCCCCCCAATGCTTGAACCCTCTCCACGCCCCTGATTGTGGAGAATGGTCTCCTCCTCTATATCGCTGAAGTCATTGTAGTATATAGTAGAAGGCTTTATCTTCCGGCATGTTAGCCTGTGTGGCAGTGTCCAATCATGATACCATATACGAATCTACTGTTTATTTTGTTGAACACATCCAACATACATTTTAGTTTACCGCTTCTCTGGTGAGATGGGTGGTGAAAAGTCTGCCTCACAATTCCATGTTCCTATATGACGTAGGTTTGCAGGATCTCGCATTTGTTCAAGGTGTAGAATTTTGTAAAATGTTTAGATATATGTTTCATCGTTAGCATCATATGTATACATTTTTGCACATATAAATGTTTATATTCCCTTAGTGGTTGCCCCCCTAAAATGCGCAATTACATACCCAACTATTTCCTATACATAAATTCCTATGCTAAAGGGAGTTAGCTGTCTGAGTGTCTAATCATGCTCACTTTTCTACTCGAACTAGAGTGCTAACTCTCAAATTAATAAGACTAACTAATGAGTTATCGTGCTTTTAAAAATTAGAAAAGAGAATACTGTCAATACTTTCAAAGAAATCAGGTCAACCACCCATTTAAAAATCGTATGCAGACTCGGTCGTATACGTAACTTTTTTTGATATAAATATTTCTTTGCTTTGCTAAAGATTCCTTATGTGCATTTTGACATTCTGACAAGAAAAATGGTGTATGCTTTTAGTGAGATAATAGTAAAAAGACCTCACTGTCATATTGAAAATGCACTTTTATCGAAATTGGTACAATGTAAGGGTACATTTCGAACATGGACGCATTTCCAATAAAATGTTTTCCATTTCCCATTTTCGACTAATATTTCGAAAATGAAAATGTTTGAAAGTATTTAAGTTTTTAGGGCATTTATTCCTGAAATAATAAATAATTTCTGTTGCTCTTTGGGGAAATATCGACCATTGTCTGTCGCCGGATTAGCTGTCCAAGACATCGTCAGAAGTCTTGGTCAGTCCTATAAGGACTGCAAGAAAATTGTGCTACCATTCAGAAAGAAAGATCACAAAAAGTAGGTCGTTAATGATTTCAAATGTAAAATGGTGAGATGTTAATCTTTTGAGGCTTTTTGGGGTGAACCAATTGATAATAATCATCTGGATTAGAAGCCTAGACCAAAACAATTTAGCCCGGTTTCACAAAATACCGGAAATGCAATCACAACGTTTCGAAGTATAAATTGGAAACCAAAAGATTGGTAGTTAGTACCTACATATTAAAAAAAAAAACTATTTATTCAGGGAACTTTAAATGTTAATCGTATAGGATGTTGTCGGAAAATGATATACCAAAGTTTATCACGTTTGCCGCGAAAGAGGTGACCTTCCATTGCGGTATTTTGTTCTCCGGGCTTTTATTTTCAGGCTCTGAAGATCGACATCATCGCTGTTGATTATATGCCTAAGGCCAGCCGCACATTGGATGCGATTTCATACGACTCATGCGAATACGTACGAACACGCACGAACACTCCCGACCTTCAAAGTACTATGGGAGCACTCATACCGGGTGCCAGTTAGTCGTACGTATATGTGTATTTCCGACGTCCGAAAACAATTCGAACTTTGTTGGGTTTCTTAAACACGTTCGTCCGTTGAAACATTAAAAATGCGCGTAGATCGCAGAAAAATATATTAATTTCGTTTACGGACACAAAAGGGGGTATAGGACACGGAGTACGGACAGTAAGGTGTAATTATATCCATATCCATATCCAGACTACTTACTTTTTACTACTATAATTATAAAATGCAACATCCGTCTGCTCGTTTCTCCATAACTCGAGAACCATTCGTCCGATTTTCATGATTTTTTCTTCTGAATTCTTCAGTGGCCACTTTAGGCCGTAGGGTAGGTTAGAAGTGATCAGGAGTAAAGGGGGGTCTCACGAACCGTTAGCCGTATGATTTTCAAAGTTTGTATGTTGATAGATAAGTTAAAATTATTACATCACTCATTCATGGTTTTTCAAAATTCGTCTTATAAGAGTTAAAAAAAGGGGTGCAAACTTTTCTATTTCGACCTTACTACGCTTAACTGCCATCATACTCAAAAATCGATGTATGTTAATTCAAGAAATGCTTTTAATTGTGAGGCAATACTTCAGCGAGTATTTTGAGCTAAGAATTATTATCTTTCTGGTCCATCCAGAGGTCCATCCAACATTGCTAACATAGTATAAGTCTTCTATAATATGATGAAATTCATTGAAATCATCTCTTTATACGGAGAAAATCGTATTCAGTGTACGCACATAATTCGTACGATCATACTTTTCATACTGTTATGGGTGAGTATATAGTAATCTGAGGACGAACTTTTGACACTTATCAGGGAAGGCTTTAATCTTTTATTCTTGGTTTTCCTCAAAGCCATATTGAATATTGATTTGTTAACGACCAGAGATTGGCTATGACACTAGAAAACGAACTCCTATTCCTTGACGACCTTGAAAGACGGGTTCGAGGAGTTCCTATTCTTTCAGATAAGGGTGCCTTAGGTAGGTAGGTACATAATATCAAATGATAAATGCAAACTCTTGATAAAGATGGATGCTATCGAAAGAACGAACCTTAGCTGAACAAGTTATACAACATGTCTAGCGATGGAATAGATTTGTTCAAAGATACATTACAGAAGCTATTGTTTGAATTTGAGCTTCATTAGGTTATCACAGACTACTTTGATAATGAGGCATCACAACAGACCCAAAACTCTGGTCTGAGTGTTTCTTGCCATCTAACCAAAACAATTCCCATGCTGTTACCTAGCTTTTTGAATTTCTACTCAAGCCGTCCATCTCTGATGGTACTCCAAAGTACCCACTTAAATCTAAATGCCTAAAAGCAGGTCTTTTCCTCAGCGCACTTGTCATAAATCGTCATTTTCAAAGTCAACCATTTTTCATAGTCGAAGGTTAATCACACCGCAATCCTGGATCCATCTCCAAGCATTCCGTTATGACCACAAAGTTCTTGAATTCTCCTACCACATAACAACCAAAGGCGGGGCCAAAAATTAACCCTAATGTTTACCCACAATTCGAGACCACAAAAAAAAAGGTATCCTAGACTGTCACACACATATAAGCGGGTGTATCTCAACCAAATCGACACCCACTTGCAAGTGAGAGGTAAATAACGTGATGCCACCGTCGAAATATCGCATTAGGATCCCATCATATAATACCTACACATATTTAGTGGTTTCCAAGAAGATAAAGAGAATGAGATGCAAAAATAAAAAAAAATCAAGTCCTTCACATTGGTGGTTGCCCTCTAACGGTGGACCAAGACATCTCCACATATTAGCACAAATATTTCATTTTCGTTATCGCGGTATTGTTGTTCTGCTTGTGAACTGAAATCTCTTCATTTTGTGGACAAAAGAAAAACACTGCAAAATAAAATCTCTCTCTTAAACGCTCCAATAAGGACGTCTGTCTTCCATCTAGATATCCTCTTATCACTGGTTGCCATGTCCTTTTTTCTATGACAAAGAAGAAATAAAAACTCAACAGCTTCCCCTACTTGCATGCCACCAATACCACGACCGCCACTGGAAGCGGTCACATTGATGATGCTATTCCAGTATCCATAACGTCAACGCAACAAAAATTATATTTTTAGAATTTGTTGGCTCTTATTCTTGACAGTAATCCACCACCAACCGCTTCTTCGTGGGGAAAATGCGCGCTGTCAAGATTTTTCTCGTTACGCTTTTCATCTGTACGTTAACTCTCTCTCTCTTTCCACTTACTGTCAGCCACCACAACCAGCAGCCGAGCCGGTGAATTTCAAAGCTCCCCGCGAACTGGTGTCCTGGAATTTTTCTTGAAGACGTTGGTTGGCCACATTTTGTCGTCGTTGGGTACCGTCACAATTGCTTTTAGCCATCGTGCTGGGGTTGATTGTTATCGTCGGGTGGGGGTGTTTTTGGTTGAATTTTACCTTCTAGGTTATGAATATATAACAAAGTGTATGTATCAAGGTATGGCGATCCAAAAGCTTATTGAGATGGAATGCGTTTTTGTTTGCCTCTTTTGTATCGACAAAGGGAAGTTTTTTTTTAAGACTGTCCCTCATAACTACTTACGAATCGATTATCCCTTGCACTTTAAATTTTACATAAGTAGTTGTCGAATAATAAACTAAGTGATTTGTTGTCATGTTCCGAAAGTGTGTAAAGCACGCTTTAAACTAAAGAACAGTGCTACAGGACAGCAAGAGGCAACTAGCTCACATTTTATTGCATGCCATTCAAGCCCATGAAGTCAAGTCTAGGAATGCTAACGTTAATTAAAATCCGACTCTATCAAAGGACGTTTGTCAAATAGTTGGTGCAAGGTTTCCGTGGCAACTAATGAATATCGGTGCTTAATACATTTCAACCAAGTTCAAAGCTATCAGGGTTCCCATTATAGAGAGTCTTGAACTGTTTGATTTTCAAAATTATATTGAAAAGGTGTGATTTTCAATTGAAAAAGGACAGTTAAGATACTCTGTTTCTTAGGACTTATGAGAAATTTGCCTACTGCGAACAAAACCTTTCATAGAGCAGGCACAAAAAAGTCAAGGTAAAGGTACCTTTAGGTGCACCCACAAGTTAACTATATAATCAGTCTGAATTATACCCACCTAGAGCTAGAGGTGGTTGGTTGCTAAGAACCACGATAGCTGGGAGAGGTTGTTAGTTGAGGGCATGGTTCGCCAAAGAACTAAACGCAGCTTTTAGATACATATGTCAACCTTTTTCTAATGTAGCTTATAGCTTATATAGTTTAAGTATGAAGCCTCCTCGAACTCTTGACCTTCTACTATCGACTATAATAAATGACCAGGGGGCAATCCTCATATGAGCGATAGAAGTCGGGCTTTAGCCAATCATCTAATCGATGGCACGGATTTCAGCCTTGGAATCCCAGTTGCGACTTGTGGGCATGCGTATAATGTGACCAAACCAAACTATGCATGTTGTGAATATATGCATTCAAAACTCTACAGTCTAACAAGAAGAACAGCTAACATCCCAAAGGAAAAATGTCTAAGTTGGGCTCAGTAGCACATCTGGATTGGAGTAGCAGGCAGACTTATAGGGAAAAAGTCTTGATCTATCGGCCCTTATGACAATCCGCATCTAAATTCTCGAACATCAGACTCATATGCGTTCATGCCCCCACTGAAAAAAGGGCGATGCTACCAAAGACAGTTTCTACGAGCTCCTCGAAAAGACCTACAAGCAATTACCAAAGCACGACGTTAAAATTGTACTAGGCGACTTTAATGCTTGAATAGGCAGAAAGAACATCTTTGGTAGCTGGTAGGTTAGTTGGCAAACACAGCCTACATGACAACATGTCTGGGCAACGGACTTAGGCTAATTGACTTTGCTGCGGAGCGAAATATAGATATAGTACAAGGTTCCACATCTAGACATGTCTGCCTCCGAATCACCAAACTGTAAGCCAAACCTAACCTAACCTAAGCCAAGCCTCCACTATTCTGGATGTCCGAACCTTCCGAGGAGTCAATATTGATTCGGATTACTCGTAAGAATGAGAATATCCAACACATCCTCTTTGTTGGGATGTGTTGGATATGTGACGTCGAAAAACTGCAATCGTAAGAGATGGCCAGAATCTTCGCCGATCACGTATCCCGATGCCTCTCGATCAGTCCTATCACAGCAACAGCTATTGCAGAAGGCCGGTGCCGCGACTGATGTGCGGGTTTCACCCGTCCACTACTAGAAACCCATGTTTTTTTTTTTTTTTTTTACTTCTCCCGGGTAAGGCGAACCTATATAACGCTTCAACAGCGCCCCGAGATGCTTGCAGAACAATGTCGACTATCAAACGCAGCAAAACAAAAAGCGTATAAAACGGCGCGTTGCGAAAGAGGATTAGAGCTGCTCGCGAGCTTTACGAGCAAAAGAGACGAGAGGAACATCGGATCCTAAGAAAGAAAAAATAAAGCACGAGAAGCGTACACTCAGAGAAAAAAATAGTTACTTTTGTAACTATTGCCATAGAGTGACTATGAAATCCAATGAAATTTATCGAATGACTATTTTTGCACAAAAATAAATTGAAAATAGTTACAAAATAGTTAAAAAATAGTTAAAAATCAATCATTTTATTTAGTGACTATACAAAATAGTTAATTGTGACTATTTTGATATTAAACATAGTTATTGAACAGTTTCTTCAAAATAAGAATTAACAATCAATTCTGACTATTCTATAATAACTTCCTACTATGAAATAGTAGTATTTATTTAATTTAATTCACAACGACTACCACATAGTTAAAAATGACTACGTGTAGTAACAAGATAGTTGCAAATGACTATTTCGAAGTAGTTTCGCTTGCGCGTGGCTTTCTTTGTTACATGACGATCATTCTGTGCGGAGTGTCCTTTTGGAAAAGTTGTTTGCAATAAAAAGTTCAAGTTCAATTTGTCGACAGTGAAGGACATGAAATACGTTTAAAAAACCAAAGTGAAAATATTTTCCAGACAAATGATAGGTACCTGTGAGACAATCGAGGACGGCAAGCTGTAGATATTCTATTTTACAGAATTGGGATCTGGAAATTCACTATTAACATTTTGTTGGTAAGTTTTTATCATAGATTTTGATATATTAACTAGATTTGTGTGGGACAGAAGTAAAGCTTTGCCACCATTTTGTATAAGGCAAAACCGAAACATTTTTTTTGTTTTTGTCTAATACAAAATGGCCAATGAGCTTAACTTTTCAATGTGAAACTAGCTTTGGCTTTATTTCACGGCGCCGAAGCGATTGTGTTTTTATGTTGTTCTAAAACAATATTTTTTTTTAAAGATCTGGGCCTCGATTTTAATATTTTAAAATTTTTAGACAACTACGATCTAAGATAAATTGTGGGAAATGACAAGAAATCGTACGGATTGTTCGTCCGATTGCGGGGAAATTAGTTAATCTGGAAAAAATCTGAGGTAACTCTGTTAACTTAATTTATGTTACATTTGTTTTAATTTTAATGCAAAAAAAAAAATCAAAGGGTTTCTAGTGCATTCGGCAGCTAGCGTTACTACAGTGGAGGAAAGCATAAGTGGTTCTTACGCAAACATAAGGCTATCATCGCCCTCAAGTTCCTGTAGTTCGAGCTCAACATGTGCCACAGATTATGTAAGTAACTCGTTTGTGTTTTTGTATTAAATAATATAAAATTAACTTGGGGCTGAATACAAAAGACCTTTAATTTTTAAGTTTAACGAAATTAATTCCCCACTACTTCTTTTTAATTTGTAACGAACAAAAAATTAATAAGACTTAAAAAAATAAATATTTCTAATTGTTTGTTTATCATTTGAATTTTTTTTTTAATTCTTATACAAGATATAATAAAATGTCAATTGAAATTATTTGAGAAAAATGTTGTTGTTGATTTTTTGAAGAATTTTCAGGAAACTAATTATTCTTGTATACGCGGCAAGTAAAAAACTACCAGGTAAGCATATTAATAGTCATTCAACGACTATTCGATAAAATCAAATTTAACTATATGCACAATAGGTATATGTTGCTGCTTAAATAGTTATAGTGATTATTAAAAAGTTGATTCTGAAAAAAAAAAAAAAAAAACAATTGAAAATCAAAATAGTCACAAATTACTATTATTATTAATAACATTAACTATTGAATAGTTGATTTTACTATTGAATAGCTAAATTTGACTATTGAATAGTTAGTTTCAAAAAAAAATTAACTGACAATAAAATAGTTAAAAATAACTATTGTAACTAGTAATATTAACCATTAAGTAGTTGATTTTACGAAAATTATTAAATGACAATGAAAATAGTCATAAATAACTATTTTTAACTATTTAAAATAGTGTTCCCGATTTTTACTATGAAAATAGTTAAAAAATAGTCAAAAATAACTATTTTTTTCTCTGAGTGTATTAGCGAAGAAATTGAGAGATGCTACTCCAGGAGCAATGTACGGAAGTTTAAGCAAAAGGTAAAAAGAACGTCCCAGGGCAGAAAATCCCGTAGAGAAACCTGTTGAGATAATGAGGAAAACCTTGTGGTAGAATCACAGTCGGTGCTTAGAATGTGGAAAAAAAACTTCTGCAGTTAGGGGAAACATACTATTCAACATAGACAATGATAGATAAAATTTCCGTCTACCTGACCAAAGGGAAGTACGGAAACGGATAGCAATATCCAAGCTAAAAAACAACAAGGCTGCTGGGCTTGACGGGCTACCTGCCGAGCTTTTCAGAGCAGCTGGAGATGACTTGGCAGAAAGCATGCAACAACTCATTTCCAAAATTTTGTCAGATGAATGTATGCTTGATGAATTTGAATCTCAGCTTCGTTTGCCAGGTCCACAAGTAAGGAGACTCCTTGGACTACAGAGGTATCAGTCTTCTTAACATCGCATACAAGATCCTATCTATCATATTATGTGAACACCTTAAACCCTTCGTAAATAACGTGATTGACCGCTATCAATGTGGTTTTAGGTCAGGAAAGTCCACCGTCGATCCAATTTTTACACTTAGGCAGATTCTGGAAAAAACTCAAGAAGTCCAAATCGGTACCCACCATCTTTTCATCGATTTCAAAGGCGCATATGACAGCATCTATTGAGACGAGCTATATACAAATACATGTCTAGCTTTGGCATCCCTGCAAAACTCGTTCGATTGTATAGGATATGACTATGAAAAGGGTCGCTGCTGCATCAAGGTCGATAACGACCTTACCGAAACCTTTGATGTCAAAAGAGGATTTAGACAAGGTGACCCGCTGTCGTGCGACTTATTCAACATCATACTTGGAGGAATTGTCCGAAACTCACAGGCCAACACACAAGGCGCGATCTTTCAAAAGTCCGTCCAATTACTGCATACGCCGATGACAATTTTAGGCCACTATTTCCAGCATTTGAGATTCTATCTAACCAAAATTGAGCTAATTTATTGGACTGGGTAGGCCCTACACAGCTCCAAGAAGTAGGCGTCAAATCGGACAATTTCGTCAATTTCGTTGGAAAATTCGCTGGTCTATTTCCCGAAAAAAATTTGTTCGTTACATGTAATCAGTAAGTCAATATGGCATCATGGGCTGGTCACAGTATGGTATACATAGTGTCATTTTGTTGTAACCACATATCGTCGGTATCTCTCTCTCTCTACGCCCGCATGACGTTACAAAATAGCAGGTACAAAACAGAGTGTCTTCTTCCGTTCAAAGTCGAACAGAATATGCTAACGTATACCTATACAATCACTTTCCACCTTTCACAACTCACTGCCTCACATAACGTCGGTAAATTTAAATCGCTGACATACTAAATAAGATACCAACTCTCCAGTGCAACATAAATTCCGTCCCCCAATTGCTCAATATGTCTTCCTTTCAATCACTACCAATCTTTCCACCCAATAAATTTAGTACCCATAAAGCAGGCCATCTAAGATCGAGAGAAGAAACCGACAAGAATATGAATATTTTCCATAAAAAAAAGTTGGGGTGTGACCGATACTCCTCTTTCATGTCAAAATATGTTGTTCTTCCCTGGTAACAGCAGTCCAACCAAACGTGATTCTCAATTACATCGACGGGGTAGTCTAAAAAAAAAAATCGCGACTTTTCCACGCATCACCCCCCAAGTCACGGATCAAACGATATTAGCTCCGTAAAACAAAAATTCGAACCAAGAAGCATCTCGCGATTACAACACACATGGGAGCTGTAACCACTGTACAAATGTTACTCTGGCCCTCCGCACCGGATATCTAATGGGCCGAGCAAATTATCCACCCCCCTCACATCCACTGACGATGTAGTAAATTTAAGTTGACTTCGAAAATAAAAAAATTGCGAAACTCTACGGAGAGAGGGTAGTTCTCGTCGATACAGATACTCTTTCGGTTTTGTACAACTTGTACCATTATGTCGCACATAACAGGCAGACGGGGAGCCCAACTTGAACAGTTAAGTAATTTTTACATCCATGCCAACGTTAAAAAAAAAGCAAGACGGGACAAACCCATTTGATCCCGACACATGTGCAAAACGGATAAATAACTAAAAAGCGAAGGGCTACCACTCACGACAAAAACTCCCCCACACAACATGAAGGGAACAAAATTAAAAAAGGACAAAGTGTGGTCGTGCGTTGAATACGATTTTTCTTTTGCGAACGGGAAGGGTGATATACCGACAAGACAAGGTGCTCTAGGGTCAAGTTTGCCGAGAGAGAGAGCACGGATCATCATCATCATCGTCATTACCATCATTGATACCAATAAAAAAGTTGACCGTTGTCATTCTTATCGCTTTCCGGTTCCATTTCAATGGCCTTCGGGATGCTGGCCGTTTGAATTGAATGAGCCATTCAATTAAGCGTGGAAGGGATGATGATGCTATATATATGGATGTGGATGATAATAAAAAAGGACATCCGAACACCACTTAAGCCAACCGAGCAAGCAATGCCACTTTCGCTGGCACTAAGGTGTAATACGATTTTGTGCTATAATACCCCCCGGTATGTTGGCATGGTGTGCGTGCGTGTTTCTAACTTTGACACGAGCTAAAGTTCCACAAAGCACTTTTGGCCCAAAGGCGAGAGCGAGAGTTCTATTCGGTTCGTTAGGATCCTTGAGCGCGTAACATAAAATTGCAATTGAGCCAATTTGTAATGGAGCTCAAAAAAACTGGACAACAAATTCTGGCACATGTGGTAGATGTTTCCCACTTTTGACTTTTTCCGATCTTTTGTCGGATTTTTGTGTGTTAACTTCGGTTCACCATTTTAACACAAATTGGATTGTGTCACTTTATTGGAGTAATTAAAAGGAACACAAGTATCTGCGCCTTTAAATGTCGTCTTTAGTACTTGGTGGACGGTTATACTTTTGAAGAGGTAGAAAAGACCATCTGTATGATCGTAATCACTTCAGTCAAAGTGGATACTTTGGGATGTATGTAGTCGATCAATCAGGATAAGTATGTTTTTACATTTTTAAGTTTTCGCAGGCAGGTTAAGTTGTCTAGTCTCAGTTGCAAGCCTACACTACGCATGGCTCGCGTCGATAATAAAAATGGAGCTTGGTCGTCTGCGGATTAAAAGCCACAAGGGCTTATGGTGGTGTGTTAGGGTCCCAGCCGATAGAATATATGTGCGTGGCGCGTTGACAAATATTCGTACCCAAACAGATGCAGAATACACGTCGACAAGCAATGGAATGCGCTATACTCCTCAAGATCGCGGAATGCTCGTTAAATAAGGTTTTTGCGTTTAGAGTTATTATAAAGAGTGTATAAAGTTTATAAATAAGGCTAAAAGTATTTTCAAATTTAAATTTAATGCTAAAAAAAAAACAACAATTAAACAACTAAATTACTGTCAATTTATCCTTATAGTCAAAAGGTTTCCGTCATTTTGATAACGAATATTACATCAATAAGGAAAAGTTCGATCCTGGTATCCTGGTATGGTCCAAGCTCGCTGGAGGTTCTTCTTTTATGTATTTAAAAATGTGCAGATAATAGCAACACCCTTGTGAAGCTTCATCTAACTGCCTTACAAAATATTGTAATAATCTGGATGACAATGAAGATAATTTATCATATTTTGCAACGATCGACTGACTTGTTCAGTATCTGATGTTAACTAGATAATTTTACTGTGCGATAGAAACAGTCAAATAAATTAATAAATTAAACAAATGTATTGTATATCACTTCGCCATTAAATCTCATAATCAATCCCTATTATATTATTTCTGAAGCCACCTCGCTACAATTTTAACAATGTTTATACAACAAACTTCAAAATAGCTTTAAGCCAAATATACCTACATACAATGTTTGCGAGTTAAGAGTAGCAAAAGAAATCCAACCCATTTGGCCATCTGACAATTTATGGCCAATTAAAACATAACCTAAAAACACGCATCCTTAAGTGTGCTTACCCGTTTCCATTTTTCAAACACAGCTGGGCTCACCATGTGCCCCTCATCGCAAACAGCCGGAAGGTGTTGCAATGCAGCTTTTGCTGCACCGTTTGAGGATGACAATTATTATTGTGTGCTGTGGATTCGAATCCTGACACTCTACACCGACCAAAGAGTTAACCCCTGACGAATGTGCTACTGTGCACAGTGACAAAAATATTTGCCCAAGTTCTTAAGTCCTTCCTTTCTGTTTTTTTTTTTTTTGTTTGCATACTGTGCATACGATTCTATATGTTAACACAGGTAACAGTCTCAGCAGCAGCACCCAATCATCCAAGCCTCCCCACATGTCACACACACAAAATGAAATTGTGTCAAAACCTTTGTCAACACAACTCAAGCTGTCAGACAATTTTCTTCAAGTGTCAAGCAAACAATGCAGATGAATGTGATGAAATCGGAAACGGAATGAGTTATTGTGGGTGGGTGGCATAAGAAAATCGCAAACCATAGTCAAGGGTTTCATATGCATTTGTGAAGGGATGGAGTGCGATATTAATAGAAATAAATGGGATATTAAATGGTGTCAAGAAATGAGTTCTTTGTGAATGGCATCGTACCTGTCGAATTGGTATCCATTTTTTTACAGATAATACTCAATGGTTTGTTGTTTGGTTTCTGATTTATTTGAAACGGCAAAGGTTTGTATTATACTGTAAAAATGTAGGGTAGGGCGTTGATAGTTGGAAAACGAAGCAAAATTTGTCTCAGTTAAATTGTAGCAGTTTTTTGTTTTTAAATTGGAAAATTTAAAAAAAATTACCAAATGTAAAGGACAGTTTGACAGTTAAAGTTGGACAGTTTTAAGTATTTTTTGAATTATGACGCAATATGTTCATCAAATTAGGTGTAGGGTATAAGTTAGACCAAGTGCTGCAAACATCAATTTCCGAAGAGGAAGACGAAGTGGAGTGTTATTGTCTCATGTCATTGGAAGTATTTTTTGAAAGTTTACTAAATTAGGAGTAGTTACAGTGGTGTCGCACCCCCCCCCCCCCCCACGCTTTTCAAGAGTCGGCAAATCAACGACCAAATTGCTTCCAAATCTTACGAGGAATTCTTTAAAGAAAAAACCATATACAGGGTGTCCCAGTTAAGCGTTATAATTCTTTAAGGGAAGATTCCTGAACTTCCGCCGAGCAATTCATATATTCCAATTCATTGATTTTTATTAGTTTTTAAATTGTATGTACTTAAACGAGCATACTAAAAAAATATGTTTTTACACACATTTTTTTCAAAGCAGAAGACGTCTTGATTTTTTTGAAATGAGATCAATCACCTTATCTGGATCCATATTAATATCCGAATGAACATTTTCCATAACGCTTCGGGACACAGTTTTAATCCTTTTCATATTTGAAAAGGTTCTTTCAACACAAGCTGTGGTCCTGGTCACTGGAAGAGTGGCCAAAACCGTAAGCAAGAAGTTTATTGCTCTAAAGTAAGTCTTGTCACATATATCATGCAATTTCAAAACTTCGGTAGAAGGATCACTCGACGATATTTTTTCGCACCAAAGAATGTACTCAGCTTTCACAGCTGGCAACGAACTTGCAATACGAAAGTAACATGTTAGCTTTTCCATTTCGTTCAATCGCTCAACTGCTGCAAAACCTGGGCGAGGAGCTTGAAACGTTCGATGTAGAACGTCTTCGTTGACCATGAATCTGTCCGTAAGATTTTGTATTAACGAATCTATGCAAGGAATCAGTATAGACACTCTAAAATAGGCTTCAGTAGAACAGGTTTCTGGATTGAAACGCGTTGTTTGTTTCAATGAAGTTCTTGGAGCTCTTAATTCAAGTTCAAATAAGTCCTCGGCAAGTTGGGATGCGGATTGAAAAGGTTCTTAAGAGTATTCGGAACTTCTTTTGTGCGGTCGATTGCAGAAACGAAATCTAAGGATATGTTCTGTAGGAAAACTGATAAGGGCAGCGTTAAACTGAACAGTTTTTCCATCAAACTATTTTCAAATCATAAACATATTTATGATATGAATACATTTTTGGAGTGTACGATTGTCATCACAAATTTTTAAATTTGAGGTGGCCTCGACTCCAGTAATGCGTTTCGCCCCGATGTGGTGGGTGGGCTCATCAGTAGACGACCACCACATCTGATCTAGACGCACTGTTTACTCGATTTTCACCGAGACTAATGATTTTTCAATCAACAAGTGACTGTGAATCATACCTCAAGACGAATCTTTGGTTCAAAGACGATCGCCGAGAGGATTTGTTTTTTGCCCAGGGCCTGGCTTGTCCATTCAATCAAACTATTTTCAAATCATAAACATATTTATGATATGAATACATTTTTGGAGTGTACGATTGTCATCACAAATTTTTAAATTTGAGGTGGCCTCGACTCCAGTAATGCGTTTCGCCCCGATGTGGTGGGTGGGCTCATCAGTAGACGACCACCACATCTGATCTAGACGCACTGTTTACTCGATTTTCACCGAGACTAATGATTTTTCAATCAACAAGTGACTGTGAATCATACCTCAAGACGAATCTTTGGTTCAAAGACGATCGCCGAGAGGATTTGTTTTTTGCCCAGGGCCTGGCTTGTCCATTCAATCAAACTATTTTCAAATCATAAACATATTTATGATATGAATACATTTTTGGAGTGTACGATTGTCATCACAAATTTTTAAATTTGAGGTGGCCTCGACTCCAGTAATGCGTTTCGCCCCGATGTGGTGGGTGGGCTCATCAGTAGACGACCACCACATCTGATCTAGACGCACTGTTTACTCGATTTTCACCGAGACTAATGATTTTTCAATCAACAAGTGACTGTGAATCATACCTCAAGACGAATCTTTGGTTCAAAGACGATCGCCGAGAGGATTTGTTTTTTGCCCAGGGCAAAACAGTTTTTCGCCTACAATGAGGCTTACTAGGAAATCACTTTTTTGGACCGCTGCCAAAAGTGTTGATGCTTTCGAAGACATCGCCCACGACCTGCTCGTTATTTCTTCAAGACTTATTGAGATGCATTTGAAATAATAAAAAATATTAGCGAAGAGATTATTGAAAACAAATTTTTGCAGTCACTATTAGAATAATTGTTTGGAGAAACTTTTTGCATCAAAACATTTTTTGTTTGAGACCGAAGAAAAAAGTCAAAAATGTAGACTTTCACAAAAATTCGACATATTCCATGGGTACTTAATGGGTTAAGGAAAGTTTTGTATCATTCAAATGGAATTTAAATGACATTTCCATTGATGCCAACATTTACATGAAGTAAGTTCAAATTATGAGTAGAATTAACTTTAGTTTTGTCAAACAATACAGTCGGCAAGTTCCTGATATAAGTCGGCATTTCAATGAAAGTCACCCCCCCAAGACTCGAAACCTCGCTACGCCCCTGATAAGACTCCTTGAATTGACCTGTTCAAAGAATGAACACTTCAGTTCAGACAGTCAATTCTCTGCATATAGGTACCTACACTCCTACAGTCCACACTGCTTTTGGAAAGATACTCTGGTTTTTTCTCTGTCAGAAAGTGAACCTGAACTTCGCTTCGAAATTAATTGAACAACGCTCAACAGTATTCCACTATTTATTGAATACAACAGAGAGGTAGTCAAGCGTAATACAGTTTGTAATATTTATATAAGTTTCACACAAAATTCCTTCTGAAGTCGATGGTACATTCCGATTACTGTGTTTCAGAACTGAGATATTCAAGACGAGGATACCTCCATAGTCTTTGCAAGACAAATGATCGCGTTTTTGATATAGTTGAATCATAAGACGATAAGTGTCCATGTCCAGTCATTGCTTCTTCCAACAATAACTTATTGAAGATTCAGTACATGCGTCCTCCAAAATCATAACCTCCCTATTTGAGGAATTTTGCTGGTAAACCATGAAAGCTGACGGTCTTATTGCTTCCAAGCTTGTTTGCCTGATCCCCTTCTATATTTAGTGGTGTTTTTCCTGGACTATCTAATGATGTCCATTTAGCGGCTTCTGAAAGTGTTTACATGCATCAGCGTAAGAACATTATACACAGTTACCAATCAAGAAATATGCGAAGTGTAGGTACAACATACAAGCTACCTTAAAGTTCCGCTCTCTTTTCAGTTAGGCGTGGAAAATAATATTAAGTAAAAGGAAAACATATTAAGTCTCGCAGTTGAGCTCACAAACTAGAGTACCTTTTGCCAATAGGCTTAAACACAAAATCTACACTGAAGACGATGACATCACAAATTGCGACAGTGAAAATGATGATAATGAAACTGAGGTTTTTGAATGTCAAGACCAAGAAAATGTCTTTGAAAACACCCTTCCAAAACATTTAAAGTGTGCTACACACACTCTCAGTCTCAACCTCCTTGCCACTACTGACTTTTCCCGAATTATACGGCAAAACCTCCAAATCTCAAATAAACATCAAAATGTCAGTTAATCATACAAATACATAATCCTATGCAAATCGTCAAAATAAGTGTTATTTTTCAAAACTTTTGCGTTCATTTTCTCAAAATAAAAAATAAAATTTTTTTTATATAGAATGAAAAATAAGAACTGTGACGTTTTGTATAAGATACTTTCCTATAAAAGAAGTTCGATAGTTAATATTTAATTTTAACACATTATTTGTTTTTTAAGACAATGCAGAAATGTTTAAATTTGTGGAATAAAGTGAACAGGCCAAAGAGCTCTGAAGAAATTGTTGCAACTTTAGGCTGCGATAAAATATCCAGCTGTAACTAGGTGGAACTCGCTTTATGATTTGGTTAGGGACATCATAAAATATAAAAATAAAATTAATGATTTATGCAGGAAGTTTATAATCCCGCACTTTTTTGAGCTTGATTTTGAGTATCTAGAAGAATTTTTAATCCTCATGAAACCCATTGCGGACGCGGTGGATTTTCTTCAAAAGGAAAAAGAAATGTTCTATGGGTTTTCGCTGCCAACTCTAGCGACAGTAAGGACACAACTAAAAAAAATTCAGATCAAAAGCATGGTGAAAATCTTCCCTGTAGACATGGTAGTCAAATTAGAAGAATCTTTATTGAAAAGATTTCATCATCATTTCAATTTGACACCGGAAGTACATGACGCCATTGTCGCATCCGTGCTTTGTCCGTCACTTAAGTTGAAATGAATTTCTGCCCTCAACCCAAATTTTAGGGAAACCAAAATTTGTGAAATTAGTTCTTTGTTTAGAGCAAAACTCAACGCCGAAGATACTACACCGGTCATTACTGCACCAGCTCCTGAAAATCATTATTTCGAATTTTCTCTAACAGGTACGAATTAGTCTTAAGTTGGTTATGCAATACAAGCCTTTTTTCTTCAAACCTACAGATGAAACAGAAGATGCTTCCAATCAATCAAACTATTTTCAAATCATAAACATATTTATGATATGAATAAATTGTTGGAGTGTACGATTGTCATCACAAATTTTTAAATTTGAGGTGGCCTCGACTCCAGTAATGCGTTTCGCTCCGATGTGGTGGGTGGGCTCATCAGTAGACGACCACCACATCTGATCTAGTCGCACTGTTTACTCGATTTTCACCGAGACTAATGATTTTTCAATCAACAAGTGACTGTGAATCATACCTCAAGACGAATCTTTGGTTCAAAGACTATCGCTGAGGATTTGTTTTTTTCCCAGGGCCTGGCTTGTCCATTCTTCTTCTACTTCTACCAACTGTCAAAATGAATTTTACGATTCGTATCTTGCACAGACGTCAACTTCCTTTGGAACATTAAATATGTACCCAAAAATAAAAAATACTTTCCTGAAGTACAACGCACCTCTTCCATCTTCAGCAGCAGTAGAAAGGCTTTTTTCATTCGCCGGATTGCTCAACGCTCCAAGGCGTGGAGCCCTTTCAGACTCCAATTTTGAAAAATTGTTGATCCTGAAAGTGAATAGTGATTTCTAAATACTCTTTGTACATTATGTTTTATGTTTCTTTTTTTAAGTAAAGTGTGCCTTAATTTAATTTTTGATGAACTTGTTTGTTTTAGTTATAATACTCCTGTAAATTGAAATTTAAAAATTACCTCATTTTAAATAAATGTTTTTATTGTTTGGAAATCAATTAATTTTGTTGACTACTTAACAGAAAAATGTAAAAGGCATGTTTTATTAATGCACAGAGATTCAATCCTTGGTTTTATAGTTGTTTCCAGTACATAAACATTTTTAAACTTATATATGAAATGTGGATCTCAAAAATTCAATCGAATACTTAATTACTTAAAATACTTTAAAAAAAATACTTCAAATGAATAAAAATACTTTAAGCAGACAAAAGACTTCAAGCAGTCAAAAGACTTCAAAAGACTTCAAAACATTGAATGCATTCAAATGACTAAAAGAATGCAAAGAATTAAAAAGACTTCAAAAAGACTTCAAAGAATTCAAGCAATCAAAAAGTATTGCAGTCTTTTGACTTCAAGTCTTCTGACTGCTTCAGGTGATTGCATTACTTAAGACTTCAAAAAATACTGGGACTTCGATTTTGAAGTCAAATAACTTAAGTGAAGTCTAAAGATTTCAAAATTTGAATCTTTAATCAATTTACTGCAATACTCAAAAGATTGCGATTTTTTACAGCTTTAATCAACGACTAGATTTCCTTCGTTATTTCGAAAAGTTCCCATTCCGGTTTCTACTGACTTTCTTATAAACCCTGCGAATGTAGTGTCGATTGCGAGAATCTTTTTGGGATTAGAGAGGGTAGGCTCTTTTTTTCTAAGCAGGATCTTACTCTTCCCCGCTCTTCTTATAACTCGATAATCTTGCCTCGTACTGGTCTTGTTTTTCGTTCTTATTATATTCATCTTAAGTCAACTCTTACTTCACTTACTTGCCTCAACTAACAAGCCTCTACACCTTCGACGTCACCTGCGCGCGTCAGAATTTATAGCAGTGCCGAGGTAGACAAAGTCCCTTACTACCTCAAAGTTATAGCTATTAATCGCGATGTTTTGTCAGATTCTACGATGTTGGGTGTCGATTCTTGTTGACAGCATATGTTTTGCCCTCGATGACCGCTAGATCCATTCTAGCCAATTCTGCGTCTACCAGTGACAGCTCGCTGTGTTTAATATCGCCACCAGGAGAATATGGAGATACAAATTAAGAAAATTAATTAAATAGCAGCCAAAATTCATCTTTTAAATTAAAAAAAGTGTCTGTTCCCTTAACATTTTATTTTATTTATTAATGTATGTGTTCTTATTCTATATAAATACATAATTATAAATAATAGTATAACAACAAGTTTTATAACTATTTAAAGATAATGTATTATTTCATTTCTCAGCCTTTGTTCTCAAAGTGCAATTGCTGTGTGCTTCATTTTCCAAAACTCTTTCGGTCAATTTAAGCTCAATCGAGTCGGTGGTCAAGTTTTAAGCAGCCGAACACAAATCACGATCCATTTTTATATATACAGATTCCATCACCTAGTTACTGCATTATTTAAATTAAATGTTTGCAAAGTGTTTATTTATTTTTGTTATTTAATAATTAATTCTGTTGCTGAGCTTTTACGTTTTAAAACAAACTTATATTTAAATCAAAGTTAATTGAAAAGAAAAACTGAATTTCTTACCTTTTAAAACATAAAATAAATTATTTACGTTATAAAAACTTAATATTTTGTTGTTTAATTTGTTTTTTAAATACTGTTTACTGACAAAACCTTTCTACGAAAGCTGTCAAATCATCTATGACGTCTATGAAGGAGGAATTGACATTTTGAAGGCATTAGAATAAAGGCTATAACTTTGAGAAAAATATTTAAAAGGACAAATTAATTATGGTACTTTGTTACTAAAAATTACATTTGAACTTATGCAAACGTTTCAAATTTGAAATTGTAGGTTGAAACTAAAAATACTTAAAAATAACTGCTTACGTGTCAAATCCTTTAAACTTACAATAATGGCGGTGGTCCACCCTGCGCAGCTCTTCAACCAATTTTGTGCAACAGTTTATTCAACTCATTAGTTCTTAAGCTCGTAAATTAGTGCACAGACTTTGTTCATGTGTAGAGCAACGTAAAATAAACATATTGTTGTTAAAGACGTTATGTGAAAAGTTAACCTAGTTGGTCAACTAAATCAATGACCCGATTGTGTCATTTATTCCAATTCTTAAGGGACCTCTTTCTTAGAACTATTTAATTCATTTGGATAATCAAAATGATTTTTTGGCATTGATGATGTTGCCATCCTTCCGTTACTGTTGAATTTGCAAATTAAATAAATTCCTTTATTCCGCATACCTACACGTATTAAGTTCAAGTTCAAACGTAAAATAAATTCGTCTTTGAAACGATTTTTGTAAAATATTTGCCTAAATTAAAAAAAATATATATATGTAATTGTATACATAAATAAAAAGAAATTCCTTTGTCTGTACCTTCATCATATAATGCTAATTAAGGCATATTATTCTCTTTAAACAAAAAAAAATCATGTATCCTTTTCCAGCTGTGATGTAGGTAAGGTAGAGGTAGAGGTAGAGGAGACAACAGAAAAGCCTCTGCTATATTTATATTTAGATTTTTTTTTCAGCGTAATTTAAACAAATTACAGGTAATGGTACATCCATTATAATATGTAAGATCTTACATTACAGCACATTATCCCGGCGGCATCAAACGATTTTCTTTTTTTTTTTGTTACTGCTTTGTGTTGTTTACTCAACGCTGAGAGCAAGGATATGAAAAGGTATACCCTTTTTGGACACAAAAAAAAAGGTCGACATAGCTAGATGCAAAAATGTATACACACGTGTATACAGATATAATTACGCACATGCCCAAGGACTAAGGAAGGAGTTAAAGTGTTTGCTTACGTACGTCAAAGTTTACCCAAATGGAAGTGAGTGATTGTGATTGGATCTGACGGGATACGAGTGTTACAGGAGTGATATCACCTTGCCACAGTACAACCCATCCGGGAGTGATTTTTTGCCATACGTACATATATATTAATTATTGTAATTAAATTTTTAAGTGGATACATATTGTGTCATGAAAATTTCTTATTTTACATTAAATTGCTTTCAATTGTTGTGAATCCTATAACAGAAACAGACAGATATTGGAAGGTATGCGAGAACCGAAGTGACGTGGCTTTTAGCTATGGGCTCGATTAAGCAAGAGGCTACATGCTAGAAAAAGACGCAGTGGCTCAGATGTGTTGGATTAATGAGCGACGGCTTTATCCACTGCGCCACTTCTTACGAACGCCTGACAAAAATCACAGAGTATAATTGTCCTGGAACAGCTTCTCAAATCAAATGTTTGGACTCGACGTTAAACAGTACAGAAATCTCTTCCTTTAGTCCCAAAATTAGGAATTCACACAAAACGAATGGTTGCGAAAAGCAAAGACTATTGCGTCCTATATGGAAGCAATTAGAAGCAATCAGAATAGCATCCCAGGGAAATCAGACAATTTGGATTTGATTCGCTTCGGGTTCACCCCGATTTCATTCGCCCACAAGTTCATCTAGGAATCTTAAGCGATATCATGTGAAATATTTGACATCGGTCGTTGTCGAATCTAAATGAAAGAAGCGAGGGGATTTGCCAAAACCCATGCGGAAGAACAAAATGCGGGAAGTATAGAAGAAGGTTAAGCGAATTGGGAAACAATATGTAAATCCTTGGTACTGCTACTTCTAAAGTAGAATATGCGATATAAAGAGTCACTGATGGGTCGCTCTGAACCTCAACCAATATTAGTCATAAGTTGACTCAGTCTTTTGCTTACAGTATTGTAGACTCCAAGTTGGTTGAGGTCCCCTTTCATTTGTGTCCGATACCAAAAGCGATGTCTGCCTCGACTGTATAAATGCTGTCATATGCGACTCTAAGATCGATCGACCCAGATGATGGGTATCGATCTGGACTTTTTGGGTTGTGGACATTACGGGCCTAAAGCCGCATCAATCAGTTCATTTGACAAATGCGGTCTTAGGCATTCATGCAGTACGATAGATAGGTGACAGAATCTTTTATGGGATATAAAGGAGACTAAAACCCTATATAAGTGGTACTCCTTTCTTGTAGACCATTCATCAAGCATACTTTCTTCCAACCAAATCTTGGAGATGAACAGGTGTATGCTCTCCACCACGCCATCTTCCGCTGCCTTTTGTTCGTAGAGCTTATGAGTTGCTCTCGCATCTAAGTCTGCTGCATCTCAGATACCCGCATTCGTACCTTCGCTACTACAAGGTGGTGGTCCGAACTGAGCTTATGTTGGCAGTTTGGAACGTTCGGTCATCGAAAATGATAGAGGAGTGCCTTACGTCGATCGTAACAATAAATTTGGGTGACGATTTTTAAACAGCCACGTTTCTTTATCGCTTTTTACCCGACGCTGCAAAGACAATTAGCCCAAGTTCGTTTCCTGACGTGGTGTCATGTTCATGTAGGTGAAGGCTATCTTTTCCGATTATAGTACACCAAAGATTCTGGCGTTGAAATCACCGAAGACTATCTTAAGATCGTACTTAGTTCATTGCTCGCATGTTTTGTCAAGGAACTCAAACTTTGGTATCATCGCCGTTTCCTCAGTGGGGCATGTACGCTGTACGCCAATCAGGCCGATGTTATCGCTATTTAACTTTAATTGGGTTGTCATGAGATGAGGGGCCAAAGATGTCGGATGCCTTCATGCCGGTAGAGACTCTACTGTAAGTCTGTCCCCTTGTTTTTACCAGCTTTTGTTTGTCTGCTGGTTTTTTTTACCGGTTGTTCGATAAGGTTATCTAGGGTATCTCTGAAATTTATCCTATACTAGCTATGCAGCAGTTTTTCTGATTTTTGAAAGAGCTACAAGCTTGTATCTAAGCCCTCAAGTTTATTTAGCTCTGAAGTTGCTCTCTTGCGTACTCTGATTAAGGACCTACCTCTATATCTTTCTTTACATATATAATTCTTCTGTACGTGTTTGTAACCGAACTCCTCCTAAACGGCTGGACCGATTTTAATGAAATTTTATGTGTGTGTTTGAATGGGTCTAAGGATGGTTTAGATTTACAATTGCACTCGGTTGGTGGCGCTACGATGCGATTCCACAAAAGTTTAAATAATAACCACTGAATAATAAATAAAAAAATTAAAAAGCAAAAAACTCATGAATAAAATGACAAATAATAAACACTCAACAAAAAAAATAATGAATAAAATTTCAAATAATAAACACTCAACAAAAAAAAAATTAAAAAGCAAGAAGCTCATAAATTTCTCCACACTCACACGGGTGTGGGTTGTTGTAAAGTTGTAAAATTGTAGGAGATTAATGTGCATTGTCCAAACAAACAACCGCGCGAAGTGTTGGTAGGGTTCCTGGGCACACGCCTGAGGACGCATTGGTTAAATAAAAGAGCCACAGAATAATTTGACGGACAATGAAAATGTACGAGCAGGCAAAACAACGTTTGCCGGGACCGCTAATCTATATCTATCAGTGGCGTGGTGTCCATATAACCCGATTCCTACCGGGTTACCTTTTAAAAGTTTCAGTTTCAGCTACACAACAATGTTAAAAACGAGCAACATAAAACCCACGGTATAAACTTAATAATATGTATCTATTCATTTGCGCAAGCTACACCTTCACATCCTGGCCTGCCCGAACCCACTCCCAGCAACTTTATTTTCAAGCACACACGGAAACTCACACGCAGAGATGATAATTTACTTCATATGTAGTAGATCTACTTCAGTTTTTAATTATTGCTCATCTGCTACGTAGCAACTTATTTCTACTTCGTTTATTTATGGTTCGAAATATCATTTAAAATAGACAATATTGATCAATTTGGCTCTAAATATATCAACAAAAAATGTGTCATGTAATCCACTAGAATATCATTTATGTGCTTCTGTCACACCACACATCCATCTATAGATCCCATTATCCCATTGAAGACCTAACTTTATCATTTTGAGCATTTCGCTAAATGTCTGCTTCGTTTTCTGTAAATCTACTTCGTTTTTTCGGGCAATTTGCTACCTTTTTTGGGTTCAGCATTATCATCCCTGCTCACACGCCTTCTTTTTTCTTTATCATTAATATTGGAACTGCCCACACTCTCTGAGCATAACCCAAAGCTAAAATAACCCGGGTTATAAAATCTCTCAGTGGATAGAACAAATTTGTCTCCTTTCCCTTTTGTGCACTTGCGATTATTTGAGTTTGGTCCTCTCTGTTCAACGCCCGCTTTCTTATGCAAAAAAATAACCCGAAGAAAAGCGGGTTATTTGGTGGGTTTTGTGTGTGTCTTTTACCGCTGCGCTGTGGTGTAATTGAGTATTTCTGGAAAATAAAATGCTTTTCTCCGTCATATTTGGTGAATTTGAGTTGTGTGTGTATCTCCTATCGCTGCGCTGTGAACTGTAATGTAGTTATAGTTACTTAGTCAGTTCCCTTTTTTACCTAATGATTTTCTGAGTTTTTCTGAGGCGAGTATCCTCTGTTCAAAGGCCGCTTTCTTATGCAATAAAATAACACGCTTTTTTCCGAGTTATTTGGTGAATTTTGTAAGTATCTTTTAAAAAATAAACAAACTGATGTGTTTATAAAGTTTATAAACAAGTCGCTAAGTGAGAAATCAAGTGTTTTGAGTCTTGACTATGATCTTCGTAGGTACTAAATACGTTTGAAGAAATGTTTCAAAGAGTAAGTAGATGATTTTGCTGAACCTCCACAAAAACACCGAATGCTCGATTTAAACACTCATTTCAAAAACCTTTATGTAGAAATAAAGGACAATATTATAAGACATGATATAAATCATGTTTACACGAAATACATATGAAAGTTTTGCACTCAAGATGGAAAAATATCTTCATTAATTTAATTTCTTCCTGGAGTTTTCGATTGTATGGCTTTAAAAAATAAGTGAAGGTTTTGTATACATAGATAGGTACTACCTACATCTTCCCTTCGACATTTTGATATTTTTTGACTTCGACTTACCATTTAAAATTATTCACGCCACGCCACTGATATCTTCTATATATATAAAAGAAAGTTGAAAATATGTTTGTCCGTTTATAACTCGAGTTTGGTTACACCGAATTTGATGATTCTTTTTTTTCTGGAAAGGTATTCTTTTGTAGCAGGTTTGTATGTGAAAAAAATTGGACAAAGGGGCGTGGCACCGCCCATACAAAAATCGTGGTATATCTCGAAAACAACAAAACCGATTCACCACAAATTTTGAGAAAATCTATGTTTTCTGTACGAAGGCTATTATGTGAAGTTTGGTCAAAATTGAACAAAGGGGCGTGGCACCGCCCATACAAAAAAATCATTTAAAATCGTATATCTCGAAAACCACCAAATCGATTGAGCTCAAACTCACAGATAGTCTTAGTTATTGGCCCTGGAGTGCTCCTGTGAAAATTGGTCAAAATCGGACAAAGGGGAGTGGCACCGCCCATACAAAAAAACTTTCAAAATCTTATATCTCGAAAACCACCAAATCTATTGGTCTCAAACTTACAGATAATCTTAGGTATTGGCCGTAAAGTGATCCTGTGAAGATTGGTGGAAATAGGACAAAGGGGTGTGGCACCGCCCATACCAAAACCACCAAATCGATTGAGCTCAAACTGACAGATAATCTTAGGTATTGGCCATGGAGTGCTCCTGTAAAGATTGGTCAAAATCGGACAAAGGGGCGTGGCCCCGCCCATACAAAAAAACATTCACAATCTCAAATCTCAAAAACCACCACATCGATTGAGCTCAAACTTACAGATAATGTTAGGTATTGGTGCCCTGGGGTGATGCTGTGAAGATTGGTCAAAATTGGACAAAGGGGCGTGGCACTGCCCATAGAAAAAAAACATTCAAAATCTTATACCTCCTAAAGAAAAAACATTTTCTATGGGGTGAAATTCGATGATGTTATATCTCGATAACCGCCGGGCCAATTTTCATGTTTCTCTGTATATTTTGTTCGTATTGCTGTATTTCAGGTAGAGGTAGGTATAGGCAGAAAGAAAATTCCACCAAATCGATTTATTCTCATTTCTCGCATTTTTACGAAAGAATATTATCTAAGACCTATAAGCAATACAATTCCTGTGCATGGGCAAAGCCGGGCGGGTACAGCTAGTGTTGCTGACAGCGGAACGCAGCCATGCACCTCGCGCTGAATTGGAATATTGAACGCATCTGGCTGAATGCTGCCATCTAAGAAAATAATGGCAGAGACTGGTGTACGGGAGCATTTTTACAACGCATATCGAAATACTTAATTTTTAGTTTTCTCTTTCAAGAATACTAAAAAAGTATCAACAGCTAGTATACATATACATATAAAAATAAGTTATATTGTGTTTGTCGCTAATGTTCTCTGTAATGCTTCAACCGATTTTGATTCTGGAAATTTCCCATGAAAGGTTACGTCAATACCATGGTTTATAAGTGTATACGGTTTTTGTAGGTGTATAGGTTAATGAGTTATAGGTTGTGGCCCATACAAAAAATGCATTCAAAATCGTATCTCGAGAACCACCAAATCGATTGAGTTCAAATTTACATACAATCTTAGGTATTGGCCAGGAATTTCCCTATGAAGTTTGATCACAATTGGACAAAGGGGTGTGGCACGGCCCATCTAAAATCTAATATTTCGAAAACCACTGTGTTCCTGTGAAGATTGGTCAAAAATAGATAAAGGGGCGAGGAGGCGCTATTCTTCGACAGTCATGGAAGCTAAAGTTTTGAAAATTTGTAACATTGATGTACATTGTCCTGATAGGCAAGTATATTAGGTATCTAGGCAATACAAATCCTGGAAAAATCAAAAATGTTGTGTACCTCAGAACATTACAATAAAAATGAAATTAAATGAATTTGAAATTGATTTTTATATTTTTATATTTTGCACTCAGAGAAAAATCCTGTGTAATATTACCTTAACCGCATTAGGCAACGTTTTTTGTATGGATATTATTAGTCAAGCATATTTCTCCTTAAAAATAAGCAAATTTATGTGCGACCTAACTAATGAAAAATAGGTTGAATTGCCTAAAAATGCTTAGTTGTTTTAACCAAGAAATAATATGTTTTTTTTTAACTTTGCCTTTGATTGTCTGGTAAACTAAGTAATTTTGCCTTAAGTCTTAGGTAAATTTTCTTAAACATTTCGGGAGCTGTTTAACTTCACCTTAGGCCTAAAGGCGTTTTGCCTTAGATCTAAGCAGACACATTTAATTGTCTTAAACTGTGTAACGTTGCCTTAAGCCTAATGTAATTTTGCCTTACGCCTGGGGTAACTTTCGCGTCCAAAAATGAATCATTCTATTTGCAAAACCGGTAAAAAGAAGTATCCCGTAAGGCAAACATTTTTTTGTGTGGTTACATTATTAAGTAAAACAGCGGTAATACGTGATTACAAAATTACAAAATTAAAACTGCGTGCTGGCTTCTATTACAATATGAAGGTGAGTTTTATAAATAGTTTCAATAGTTTCTATTATGTACTATAACTGCAGATAAAAAGCAACATCATCCTTTCATTATTAACAACTTTTTAGTTCTAAGAAAAATGTCCAAAATGTCCCTAAATATGAACATACAAGTCCTAGAAAAATGAAGCTCAACACAAATGTTGTCGAGGAATGTAATGAAGAAGGTAAGTTTTGTTTAATAAAATCGAGGACAAAGAAATTTATGTTTAAAAAAATTATTTTTTTTTATAGATTTTTAGGATGAAACTGGTGACTGCTGAGATATTTCAATAAAACAGTTGATGGAATATGCAGAAAAATGAACAACAAAAATAATGATGCAAGCCTGAAAAAAATAAATTGTGAAACTGCCCGGTATACAAATAAAATATAATATAATAAAGTAAATAATTTGACTTTCAATTAGGATTATGGCAAAAAGCCATTTATAATTTTATGCACTTTAGCCTAGCAAATAAACAAACTTGCAAAAATTAAGCAATTTCTAAGGCAAAACCATTTTGTTATTACCCTAGTAGTTAAAGCAATTCAACACAGTTATTGGCTAAAAATATTGGCAAAAATTACCTTAGTCTTAGGAAATATTGGCTTAGGCAAATATGGATAATTCAAGCTATATCTAAGGCAATTCTACACTGATAATGTGACAGGGTATTTGCCTAAGCAATTTAACGCAACTTGCCTTAAAACTAAGTAAGCTCAAAACGGCCTTAGGGCTTATGCAAGTTAGCACTCGATTTAGGTAAATTTTACACATGTTTTTCGTTGAGTGTGCACTACGAAGTGTGCAGTTCGCTAGTTGTCAGTTTCCAATTTCGTCTAGCTATTCGGCCTCAGTTTTAGAATGCAATAATTTACATGACCATATTAGTAGAGCTGTAATTCTTTTCTGCTGAATCATTACTGAATTAAAAGTCCTTCTAACTTAGGAATGGTTGAACTGTTCGCATAGATTCTTCAAAGCATTTCAATATTTTTCATGATTCGCTGTAACTTTTTATTTTACTTGTGACCCACGAGTCTCTTGTTGATGTCTGTCAATTGTTTTATTTTGTTTTACTTTGCTCCTCCTAACTTGGACCACTTTTTATCTGAAACACCCTTCTCTCATTGAAATTGCAGTTTTGCATTTGTTTATCCTTCGTTTTATTAAAAATATATATATGTAGTTGGAGATACAAAATGTATACTTACCTCCTACGCATTGTATTCCAAAATAAATACAAACATTGCGACTGGGCATCCTTTGAGTCGCTGTATAGTTCTATGATGATTTCAAAAAACACCCGCAGCATTTCTGGTTTACACTATTCAGCATTATTTCAATAGAGCTACTAACTTTTGCATTGTTCCCATCGTCCTTGACCACTCGTCTCTATACTTTCCTCACAATCACCATGGTTACATCTGTGCATCCGATTCGTTGAGTGAAACTGAAAAATCTTTTTCTTCTTTTTTTATTGTATGCGGGTCTCCGCACCCTTTTGTCCCAGCACTTGCTCTACCACTGCCTCCACCATCTTTCAAATGCATATTTAATGTCCCGTTATTTGCGTTCCTTGTACCACTATATACAAAATTTAACTTGCAGAAGAGAATAAAAAAAAAATTAAATAAAATATTCGTCCCTTTCCTCTTGGTGCCTGTGTGTGTGATGGTTTTTTTTGGTAGAAACTTTGCAACTTAGTTGTCGGAGATTTATTTTATTTCAATTTTGGGTTTTTTCCTGGGCAGCCCAGAGTGCCCAGAGTTAAGACTTCAATTTGGCCACCCATAAGGACTTTCCAGCTGCTACTGGTTCTGATGCGGATACTGATGGTGGAGACAAAACAAAAGTTTCAGGATGCTTTTAACGTCATCTCCATATGCAATCCATTGGACAGACCAGCGGGCGATGGGAGAAGAAACTTGCGAACAAGGTGGCTAAATCAAACACATCTCTGTGTTGCATTTCGCTTGAGGATATCCTTTTGAACTCTTCCGTTACCATTTTATTTCATGGAAAAACAGAAAGGAAGGGGTAAAAAGGATCCAAACCCCCCCAGCCCGAGCCCCAAACTCGCTTGTGAAGTTCCTTGTAGTTTGCATATTTATTTTATAACGATAATGTGGGTCGTCGCCATGGGTTCATCCTGAGACCGAGAACACGGACGGCTGATGAAAAGGACGAGTAAAAGTTTTCAACGTTTTTCTTTTAGATTTTAACCCGTTGATGTTTTTTTATACGCCCAATGGTAGTACACTGCTGTAACCCAGTATTCAAAGGATTTATTTAGAATTTCAAAAACTCCTTTGTGATGAAAAGGACTTTCGTCGTCCTGCATGAGAAATATCTCCGCTAGCTCTTATACATATGTATGGATTTTTTTTTTCGGAGACTATACTTTTCAGCACTTAGCATTTGAGGGCACACAAAAAAGGGGTTAAATGCAAATGTGTATACACGAGGAGCGATGGACACACAGAAACAGAACCGAAATGGACAAGAGAGTCCTGATGGGATTTTTATACACTTAAAACTCATGTTGTATGGATGTTGTTTTGTATCACTTAACATTACATTTTATGAGACGCCACCTGATTTCTCCGTAGTTAAGTGTTAAGATGGATGCAAGAATGATGAAGGGATGGTTGATAGTGGAAAAGGATGCTTTAGATTTAGAGACTCTGGTTGGGGTTTCTATATAGTGGGAATTTGGACACATGTGTGTATTCATATGAGGAAAGTTTCAATAAAGAAAGTTTCTCATTTTGCATATATTTATAGTCGTGAGTGTTAATAAGCGTTTGGAAGTTGTGTATTCTTGATGGGTGCTAAAAAATGCTGAAACTATAGGATTTTTACAAACGATTTTATATTATTCTTAGGCATATATTTCACCTTATATAGGTGCCGGGCCGCAGGGACATTCCAGGGAATTGCAAGGCCGACGAACTCGCTAGGCATGGCACAACTTTGTCGATTCTACCGGAAAAGAAGAATCTCTACATGCCTCTCGGTACGTGTAAACTTTTAATTAAACAAAATGCGATAAGCGCCACCAAACGAAGGTGGTCAAACTGCACCGCATGCTCCATAACGAAACAGATGTGGCCCATGCTGGATCTCAAGCGCTCCAACAATTTTGTAAAACTAAAAAGATCCAATCTAAGCACACTAGTAGGTGACATCACGGGACACTGCATTATAGGAAGACATGCTCTCAGGCTGGGACTCCCTTCCAATGATTTCTGTAGAAGCTGCATGGACGAGGAGGAGGAAGAGACAATTCTTCCTATGCACTTGCCCAGCACTCTCAGCTCGTAGAAAACTATATCTCGGTGAATTCTTATTCGACAATCTCGTCGAACTCGCTAATGCAAGCATAAGTTACCTCCAACGCTTCATTTTCAGCTCTTGCTTGTAGTTGTGAGATCATTAGATCATGTGGTATCACAATGGGCCTCCTCTGGCCTAAGTGTGGCTCCACTTATTTCTCCTGCCACTCTAAGGCCCCGTTTAGCTATCAGTAAAATGCTGCCGAAAAAATATTTTTTTTTTTGCTTTTTTGAAGCACTTCAACAATCATTGAACTCAATCTTGGTCTTAAAATCCTGCTTTTGAATTATAAAGTCAGTTCATCTAAAAAAAATAAGCAATAAACTTTTCTAGAAAACGAATTTATTATTTTTTCCGTACGATAAACATTTTCTGTTCAACTTCTCAATCAGTTTCACGTAGTCAGTTTTGTTTCGTGTTTTTACGGATGGACGCTATCAGTACGAATAAATATGGACTCATTCATTAGTTAAGAGTACAATGTATACGGAGTACTGAGAAATACGATACCGCTCAAACAAATCCAAGGTACCAATGTACGGTTCACTTGAATAGACGCACCTGTAAAAAAGTCGAAAAACAAAAAAACACCAAATTTGTTTGCAATATTTTTATTTTTTTATTTATTATAATCAATTTTCTGTAATTTTAATAATGTGTGAGGCAGTACCATTGGATATAATCTCAAAAATTCTATTCTTCAAAGGGCCATATGAAATTTGAAGGTAATTCAAGGATAATATTCCCTTAAGAAGCTTTAATCGACGCAATCAGCTCTTGATTGTGTTGATACTGATTGTTACCGCAATAAATTTCACGGGGCAACATTTTCAATAACATTAAAATCAGGTGAATGTGGCGGACAGTGCAATATTTTAATATTTTCACTGACAGTGATTTCTTTAAAAAGGCGTGAATTGTGTATAGGCACGTTATCTAGATATCTGTAATATCCATAGAATAGGTCCACAAATGTCCTTTATTACTGGAAAAACTGCTTCCAGAAAAGTTTTGCTAGAAATACTGGTCATTTTAATGGATTCGATTTTCAATTTAAAATCATCACGGAAGAATGAAATTGCACCCCCATACCATAACTCCATCTAATTTCGAATGATAACGGGTCAAAACATCTTTCGGGAGATCATAGAAGTAATAGTTATAGTTGCAGGAAGTTAAACTTGTTGTTCGAAAAGTCGACTTTGCTCCAATTTTACGAACCTTTCTTTGTAGTTGTTTCTTTCCATAAGATACCCTACATTTTACAAAGTTTCTTATCAAGTGTTCACTTCGAGCAATCTTATAAGCCATTTCACGATTTGAAAAGCTTTCCGAGCTTTCCATTCACCGCTAGTCGTCGAGCACATAATATCCCTGATGGAGGAACGCTGGCGCTAGAGATCTTGCGGCAGCAGCAAAGCGATCTTAGAACCAATTTGAATTCATAGTATTTCATCTTCATGAGAGTCAAAAATCTATTTTGTGCCATCATGCCGCATATTTATTAATACACTAGGCGTATTTTTTTGGGAAGTGAGTATAACAAAACCAAAAGTGGGTATAACAATTTTGCATATAAAACCAAAAGTGAGTATAACAAAACCAAAAGTGAGTATACCATTTTTGCATGTAAAAGTAAAAGTGAGCTAGCTATAGATTCCCAAAAAAATACGCCTACTATAAGTTAAATAAATAAATACAATAAGGGTATTCATGCAACGTGGTAAGTTTACCATTTGCGTAAAATGGTAAGATTACGATAAACGTTTCATGAACGCCCCAATTTGCTGTTTGTGGTAAATGGTGGTAAACCAATCAGCTGTTTCACATGAGAGGGACCGAACGAATTGCGAACAAATCACTTTTGATGTCGTCATTGTGACATTTCACACTCGGGTTTTCCACACAAATTCGCATAGTAAGTTTACCATCTCGTGGTAAATGATTTCCCATATAAAATTTGACAGTTAATTTACCAGGCCGTAAACTTACCAAGTTTACTGCGTTTACGACTAGTTTACGACGTTGGATGAATACCCCCAATGTATATTAATTACATAGAAGTTTGAATTCCCATTTTACACCGAATTGAAAATATTTGACTTCTGCAGTTTCACTATTATTCTGGCAGTTCGTTATTTTTTTCAATCTAGGAGTTCATTTTGCGCTAGATTGAAAAATTTCCCAGAAAAGGATATTTCACAAAATGTGCTAGAGCTCTAGCGCAAATGCTGAAATGTCAGTTTATTTTTATATGAAGTTTGGCATGCCGCTTGTAATCTAGCGGTCAATAGAACGCAGCCATTCTTGACATGATTTGTCGGACATAGACGTCAACTGAGAAAACTATTCAAGCGACCTGTCTAGCCCAATGAAAGCTCAGCAACATGAAGATATAGAGCTGTCAGACTAGATTCTTGAACGCCCTCATTATATTCAAATCATAACACTTATTATTATTTCATTCTGCATATCTGTTATATCGTGGAATCCGCCGGGGGAATTATTCACGGAAAATAATATTTTAGTAATGTCAAAATCGCAAAGTGAACACATTCGAACGTTTTTAACGATACAGTGAAACTTATTCACATTACCCACACGGGGAACTGTTCACTTTGCGATTTTGACGATACTAAAATATTCTTTTCGGTGAATAATTACCCCCGGCGGATTCCACGATATGGGTGATTATTTTGCATAGCGTATGGATATGAGTATGTGTATGACACATGCTCAAATATTTATTAACCTTAATAATACCTATACTGTTCATAATACCTATACTGTTCAGTGGGCGCAGTAGCGCAGTGGGCAGTGTGCTGGACTGCTGTGCGAGGGATCCCAGGTTCGATCCCCGGAAAAACACAAATTACATCTTAGTGCTTTTTTCTACTGCGCCACCTCTCGCGAACGTCTGACAAACATCCGAGAGAATAACTGTCCTGAAAAAGCTTCTCAATTCAGCCGTTCGGAATCGGCATAAAATTGTAGGTCCCTTCCATTCGTCCCAAAAATAGAAACTCACACAAACGAATGGTTGCGAGAAGCTACATAGGCCTAGGGTGTCTACCGCCTGTTGCGCCACCTATTTATTTATTTATTTATTTAATACCTATACTGTAGCAATTTCGGCAAAAAAAAATAGATAGCTGTTGCACATATTTCCCATATTTGTTTCTATGTGACCACTTGGAAATCTAATCTTACAGTCTAATCTTACCTTTAATCACTTTTGTGGTGCAAGCCAATTTGTAAAGCTCGGGAGTCTTGACATTCGGAGTGTTTTGCTTAAAGCTTAACAAGTACCTTCAGTTTTTGACCCTATAATATAAAAGGCGTAGTGGCTCAGTGGTTATAGTGTGCTGGAGTCAGATCACGTTAACGATATCGTTTTTACGAATGCTGTCTCTATCATATCTGTGGCAATAAACAGATACTGCTATTGTCGAAACGATGTCGTTCGATCCGTTTTCATTTTACGTGATCTGGTCCTTGGACTACTCTGCGAGACTGCGAGGGGTCCCAGGCAGCGTTGCCATAAGTGCAGATTTGTCTGCATTTTGCAGATTTTGACTTTTAAATCCCCAAACCTGCATGACAGATTTTGTCTGCATTTATTTGGTTTGTTTGGTGATTCTGAGCTGCACAGAGGAGAACAGGAAAGTAGAGGTTTTTGCGCTCTATAAGTATAAATGCTATCTAAAACTGTCGCACTTCTGGTCTTATGAGCTTGTACGGAATGTGTCTAGTTTTAATCTTTCAAAATTAAATTTTTTGATATTGCAATATTTATGAATCCAGATTCATTCATAGAAATCCTGCAGATTTGTCAAAATATTTTCATGGCAACACTGGCTCCGAGATTTGAACCAAGGAATTTGGCATGCGCATGTAACGACTATTTGCATTTGTGTTTTGATTTCCTGCGATATAAGAAAAAAAAAATAATGTAGCTTTTCTCTCTTCTCGAATGTTGAACAATAGCGAATAATATTGCCTTAAATTCTTTGCAATTGAGATGAATTAAATCAAATGTCATCAGATCATGGGGTTTCCGTAATATTCATCCGCTTTCAGATCTACCTACCTTATTCATTTGAGTCTTCTCCAGAGAATTTCCATTCACTTCATTTAATAGTTTTGCAGATACATACTATATTTAGTTCAGCATTATTATTATAAAAATTTAAATCATATAGGTACCTACTAATATAAATCATTTAATTTTGTTACAAAGTGTACACTCATACTTATACTCCTCCGCCATCTACACTTTCCACAACGCAACTCTGCGGTTCGTGCACCAACTAGCTCATCCGTATCGCCATGTTGTCAGCCATGTCTGTCAAAACAAAACTAAAAAAAAAAAAATACTTTTACTCTGACATCTGTCATACACAGTCGATTTTTATCAGCCAAAAAAATTCTTTATCAATTCAATTTTCCGCGAACTCTTTTTACAAAATATAATTGCGAAATTCTCGGTAATTTCCGCCTTCAATCCAGCGAACTTTAACGAAAATGCTTTGAAACAATCGCAGCAAAGTATCGCGCTACAAGGAAACTCAGAAAAATTCAATGGCGGAGAGCAGACAGCCGATGGTGAATCTTCGGCAAATTGAGTTCGACGATATACACGACCGTGAGGTTTGTACATTGTGAAACACCCTACCAGTGATAATCCCCATTTTTCCCAATTTATTGATAACACACTTAAATGTACAAACTACGCATTTTTACGGGGGGTAGCAGTCGTAGCGGCAGCGTCTCGAATTTAGCCGCAGCCCAGGGGATCGAGTGTGTTTACTTTGACGTCGACGACGACGACGACCTAGACATCCAAAACAAAGACGAAGGCGAAAAGTCTGTTTATTTATTGTTATATAAACAGCGAAATGAAATTAGGTTACCCCATTTTATGTGTATTGGGGGTGGGAACTGGGAAGCCGACGCGCGATATGATTTAGTGCAGAGTGCACAGATAGTGTTGTTCACTTTTGTATTTTATACATATTTTCTTGGCAGATTGTTGGCAGAGGATCATTTGGAACGGTTTACAAGGCTGTGTGGCAGGATCAATTTGTGGCTGTGAAAGAATTCTATGTGACTGCCGATCAGAAAGCAATCCAAACTGAGGTGGGCCTGAAATGTTCGCGTGTGGGGTGTGGTTATTGTTCTAATAAATTTTTCTTTGTTTTATTTCAGGTGAAACAATTGTCACGAGTGGTACATTCGAATATAATCTCACTATTTGGAGTTTCGATAAAGAATGAATGCGTCTATCTTATCATGGAATTCGCCGAGGGAGGTTCGCTGTACAATTTCCTTCATGGTAAAGCGAAACCATACTATTCGGCAGCGCATGCAATGAACTGGGCCCGACAATGTGCGGAGGTAAAGAAAACTTGAATTTTTAATTGAATAACGTGGAGGATAATATTTGGATTTAAGGAGTTTTAAGTACAGGTATTCGTAGGTTAACCATGACACAAACGAAGTACTTTTTCTGTTGCGACTAGGCCAGCACTAAGTAAAAGTTCTTGCTTCTCACAGCGACGATTTTATTTACTTGTGGGGACTTTAGACAGAACATTTCTCTTTACAATTCCGTCTCCATGGCTGGATTCTATTAATTTGCTAACTCAAGTGTTGATTTGAATGTTTGTGTGTGTGTACCTGACCTTTATCAAAGCTTGCAGGCACAACGTATAGATGATAAGGTTGCCTACGACATTTCAAGGGAATGTGGAATGTTCTGATAATATTTCCGGAATTTAAGAGATGGATTATCAATTACCGGACTTTGATTACCCGACACCTGTGCCTTAATTTTGTACAAAAGACAACCAACAACAAATGACAACGTCGTAAAATTGCTAAACATAAATAAATGTATGTATTTATCCTCAGCCTTTATGTGCTGATTTTTCAAATGACTTTCCAAAGCTGTGTGCGGAGATGTTTTTAGGTGCATCTCGTTATTTTATAGGCTATGGTGCTATGTGTAAAATTTGCATCATTCACAAGCTCCGTGTATCTTAGGTTGTATGTTGTTTTCTTAAAGTTGCTCAGTATGTATGCCACTTAATTGCTTCTACTGGCCCTTAACGTGCACATCTTTAGTGACCAACATCTCGCTTTCTCATTGCCATACATTTAAAAACATATATAATGTTTTGAAGCTAGTTTGTAGTGGTAAAAGAGCAGCCTTTGTATGCAGAAATCTCTTGTTTGCAAACCTGGAAACGAGTTGGGCTATCCAGTACTGCAATAGCTCCTTGAAAATAAATTATTTCTCCGGCCATTCAGAAAACGAATCACGTTAAAACAGATTAAACGCCAAAACTAACTAGGAAGACTTTAAATACAATTTTATCACTCAAGACTCTTAATGAACTTGAAGTCACTGTAGACTGCATCATTAATATCGTTCAAGAAACCTCGTGAAACAATAATCCTTAGCGGACTATACTGCCAGTACTGCCATAAGTGTGAGTAAAAGGCGAATAATAAAAAGCATATGCGTTTTGCTACCCATTAGGAGGAAATTCTTGCGTATTTCAATCTGTATAGACAACGCTGTAAAGGAAGACCTCGCCTAAGGTTAATCGCACAAGTGCAAGCGGATCTGGGGACCACTAGCATAGAGTGTGCAATTAAAGGCAGTTAACCAAAGAACACGTCAGGTCTGTCGAACGTCTTCAAACATCCAATATAAGAAGCTTTGGTGGTCTCTTCATGCGAATGCAGACAACTGTACCCTTCTGGAGTTATTTCAGTATATCAGTACCTAGAATTGAAGTCTTTGTCTTAGTATCATTTCATTTTCGTGGCCTATTTTTGAATTCCTACCAATATTAATGTCGGTACTATAATTTTGCTGTCTTTTGCAGCTATAAGATCAAAGAGGTCCGTGTCTAGGTTGCATTTCGATCCCTACTTCCGATATTTGTGCTCATATAAACGATTACGGTTATTTAAAATGATTTCTAGGAAGATCTGTATTCTTAAATCAGGAAATCCGGAAATCACTTCATAACCCTGTTATCTAAAGGCGATACATGTTTATTAATTTACAGGGGGTTGCATACTTGCATGCGATGAAACCGAAACCTCTCATTCATCGGGATCTGAAGCCGCCGAATTTATTACTCGTCGATCATGGCAGACATTTGAAGATTTGTGATTTTGGAACTGTTGCTGATAAATCAACGTGGATGACAAACAACAAGGGCAGCGCTGCATGGATGGCACCAGAGGTAAGTAATCTACAAAAATTTGGTTTGCATGTGCACAGTTTAATTGTGTCTACACGAAGGTGTTTGAAGGGTCCTCCTATATGGAGAAATGTGATGTGTTCAGTTGGGGAATTGTACTTTGGGAGATGTTAGCACGCCAGCAGCCATTCAAGGAAATCGAACACCCTCTATCGATTATGTGGGCCGTTCACAAGGGTGAGTCAATAAAACTACAAACAAATAGCATTAATTGCATTTAAAAGTTCCGTTTAACCTTTATTTGTAGTTTAAAAATTGATTATTTTAATATACTAAACGAACTCACCATTTCCTTGTAGGCAATCGTCCACCACTGATAGAAGGCTGTCCGAAACCAATCGAAGACCTTTACACCTCATGCTGGAGTAGAGATCCAACGACACGTCCATCGATGCAGCATGTAGTCGAAATCATGACAACGCTCTGTGAGTTCTTCACGGGTGCTGATAAGCCTCTAGACTATAAAAACACAGTAAATATAAAGTTAAAGATCAAATAAACAATAGAAAGTTACCCCTTTTCTGTATCGTTAGCAACAACCGGCTGAGGATCCGCCCGAAACCGAAGCCACCATAGACAATAGCAGAGTTAGCTTCAGCCCTTGGTCTTCCTTACATTCATCACAGAAAACGCCAACAAATTCAGAATCAGTCCGTCATCTAGCGAATATGTTTAATAATCTTAGCCATGCAAATAGTACGACCGCAAATGCAAATAGTGCAGGAAAACGGTCGCCACGTTTTAGTCCTAGTGCGTCTACATCGACGCTGAATCATGACCCGCATCCAAAAGAGAGGGATATTCATCCAAAGGCTGATGCGACTAGTCCGGTGCATTCGAACGATCCTTTCCGTTTGAAGCCATCACCAGATGCTGCCAAGAGAAGTGAGACAATCAGAAATGGACTTTTAAAGCGAGGCAATCTGCCAATGGTCCCACTTTCTGTGGACATTGATCATGTAAGAAATGAAAGCAATAATTGAAAATTTCAAGTTTTAATGTTAATGTTTGTTTTTAGAATGCATGGGAACTGAAAAACGAAGCAATGACGGATCTCTTTATGGATATATGTGAGTACTTTAGAAAATAAGCTTTTGCAAGTTTAAATTCTATATTTTTATGACGAATGGAATAAGGTTAAGAAGTTTTAAATGCAAAAAGAACATGATTTAAATAACATAAATGCTTGACGAATATTTTTTTGCTCCCAATAAATATAAATTAGAACGATATACAGCTTTTTTTTAATATGCTTACTATTTAAGTTTTGCTATGTGCAGACAGAAAGTGCGCCTAGCAGATCAATATAAAATTTTATAAAGTCATAATCCATAAGCAAGTAAAATTCCCCCAGTGTTTTTCAGGGGTGGTAAACATTTGTTATCAACATGATCAAGAACTTGATATTTTTTTCTATTATTACAAGAAGCACATCGAAAATCATAAATGAAGGCACTTTGGATTTAAAATTTCTCTGAATGCTGCTTGAGTGGACAACGAAATATTTAGTTCTATATAAGTCTTGATAATAAATTCTAGCTTATCAGCATTGAAACTTCCAATGTTCTTTTTAAAATCGATGAGCAGTGTTCAACTCATTGCTCTAATAATGATGTCTGTTAATGTGTGATGATGCAGAGCGAAAGTGTACGACTATTGAATAAAAAATGATGGTTTATTCTATGTTCTACCTCTCCATAATAGTTCCCATTCCGATCAGTATGGAGATTGCTCCTAATGATTTAAATTCGGAAGATCCACTTAAATATGCTAGAACTACGATGCTGTCTATTTCCTTTCTTAGGATGTTTGTATTTTCCTTTCAATTGTCAAAGAAAAAGAATAAAAAACATATTAGGGGTGTTTTATTGAAACTCTATCTCAGCAAAGTAAAGTCGAATCTTGAGCACGCTACAGCAACTACATAGAGTCTCGAAAGTGTCAAGCAGAGTGTAGTTGTAATTACTTCCTGCAAATCCTCGTGTGACTGCTAGTAGATATTGGGTGCTATAATTTTCACTCATATGTATTTTAAGAAAGATTAATCTCGGATCTCGGATCTATCAGGAACTTATCTGCCAGATAAATTTCAACTTTTGGTTTCAAAAGTTTCGGATAGTAATATCTTACAAAAGTCTCGGATAGCCTATCAGCCGGTTAAACTGGCTGTTAAAGCCTTTATCTGGAAGATAAGCAAAAAATATTAATTTGAAGTAGCTGAAAAAAATATAATTTCAGAGCATTTTTGCGTTGACGTGCATAGATTGCAGTCACGAGTGTCCATGGATTATTTGAATTTTTAGAAGACGAATTTGAAAATACCCAGTACTAGCTATATTATTGTAAAAAATATTTTAGTATTAAAAAATTATATATGTATTTGTATGGGAGGTATGGGTAGTTTTTATTCGACCAAGCTCATTTTATGTCAAACATTTTTAAATACTATTAAAACAATATGTGCAAAGTTTAAACTTGCTATCTTTACTGTAGCTATTTAAATTTAATTTTTAACATCAAAAAGCTATATAAATCCGATATTTTTGTTTGGGAGGTAGTAGTAGCAGTTTTCATCCGATCTTGCTCATCTTAGTATCAGTTTGGTGGATAAAAGCCGTAATCGTGCGGACGGACAGATAGACGTACATCGCTAGATCGTCTAAGAAAGTGACGCTGATCAATAATATATATAGTTTGTCATACCTACAACGCCTCCTTATGTGCGTTACAAATGGAATGTCAATGTAAATAAATCATTGAATACCTACATATTTTTAAAAACAATATTTAGGGCCAGTTATAATTGCCTTAACATTTTGTAATAGCAAACAATTAGTTTGCTCCCAGGAACAAATTTTATTGTTGTCTGTAGAAGTAACAATACCTTTTCATGATTGTTTTGTTCGTATTGCTGTATTTCAGGTTTATGTCATAAAAAAAAATTAGACAAAAGGGCATGGCACAAAAAACATGTTATATATCGAAAACCACCAAACCGATTGAGCTGAAATTTTAAGAAGAATTATTGACAAGCACATACAAAAAAAAAATGCTAACGCTATTCTTCGACAGTCTTGGAAGCCAAAGTTCTTAAAATTTGTAACATTGATTAAATATCAGTGCATTCTCCTGAAAGACAAGAATATTGAGTAGTATGCAAACAGAAAACATAAGATACCACACTTTAACCTCCCAAAACTGGAAGGAGTGGAATTGCCTCTGTCTGACAAGGCTAAGTATCTTGGGGTTATTCTGGACAGGAAACTGAACTGGAATGCAAATGTAGGGGAAAGAATCAAAAAGGCGTATAACGCTCTTTTTATTTGTAAGAAAATAGTAGGCAAGACTTGGGGCCTAAAACCTGCTATGGTGCACTGGCTATATACAGTGGTGGTCAGGCCCATACTCACATATGGCGCACTAGTATGGTGGAAGGCGACAAAGAAGAAAACAGTAGTCGGCAAACTGGCGTCGGTGCAGAGAGCGTCTAGCATAGCAATAACGGGTGCACTTCGTAGCACTCCTACGGCAGCGCTGGACACCTTTCTACACCTCACGCCACTTGACTTGCATATTAAGCAACTTGCGGGAAGCAGTGCGCTACGGCTCACAACCTTGGGCTATTTTAAAGAGGGCAGTTTTGGGCACTGTACAATACTAGCGGAGCTACTCCCTGGCGTACAGGTGCAAACTGATGAAATTCACCCTCTGGTCGATTTCGACACTCCGTACGAGGTATCATACCCGGAAAGATACGAATGGCAAAGGGATAAAGTAATTAAACATTGCGAAGTAGCAGTCTATACAGACGGCTCAAAAACAGCGGAAGGTACTGGAGCTGGAATCTACTCCGTAGACCCAGACCTAAAAATGTATATACGACTGCCGGATACAAGCAGTGTCTTCCAATCAGAAGTTCTGGCTGTTCTGAAAGCGGCAGAGCTAATGCGGATGAGATCTGTATCTGGAAGGGATATAGCCATCTACATCGATAGCCAGGCTGCGCTCAAGGCACTGGAATCTACAAACATCAATTCTGAATTAGTCAGGAACTGTCGCACAATGCTCAAGGCATTATGCAGTCAGAACCGAGTGAGACTGTGCTGGGTACCAGGACACTGCGGTATAGCTGGAAATGAGCAGGCTGATGAGCTTGCGAGAAAAGGCGGGGAAATGCTAGATGGAGGAGATGTGGATATTAAACCACCTCCCTGCATCATAAGAAGTGATATTAGGAATAAAATAACTGAGGAAGCCGACCGGAGGTGGGAGGGCCTCACCGGTCACGCAGTATCTAAGGCACTTTGGCCGCAATACGACCGTAAAAGATCTAGGGTAATCCTCAAACTAGGCAGGGAACAGCTCAGGACACTGATCGGCATATTATCAGGGCATTGTCTTCTTAGAAAACATGCCAAAAGGCTCAGGCTGGCAGACTCGGACAATTGTAGATTCTGCGATGACCTGCAAGCCGAAGAGGACATAATACATATACTTTGTGAATGTGAGGCAATATGTCGTAGTAGAAGGAAATTTCTGGGCAGGTACTTCTTCCAACATCTAGAGGAGATAGACAATACCAACTACAAGGGGCTACTTGGTTTTTGCAGGGAAATTGGGGTTTTCTCAAGGGCAAGTGTTTAGGTGTTTTTCCATTGTAGGTCACTGCAATTGGTTCCCTCTAGGGATCGCGATGGGCCCTTTTGGTGCCTAGTGCCGTATGAGATATCTCTCTCATACCCCTATTTAACCTAACCTAACCTAACCTATGCAAACAGATGAGCACGATCTCAGAGTCAGAGCTGACGAGCTTTGAACTCACATGTGAGATCGATTGTGCAAACCGGAACCTGGACTCAGTTTCATATGAAAACAAATTATTCTCAACAGCTCTAGCTCAATAGATTAGAGATCGATCTCAAAGCTCTCTGTCGTATTTAAGTGTTATTATTTTTTTTACAGCAGGGTAAATAAAAGAAGTGAGTGAGAAGTGAATGTGCAATGGGAGTATAATTTTAAACAATAAATTGGATTACTTTAATCAATGTTTGGTTAAATAAGTAAATTTAAATTTTGCTCGAAAAATCACAATTACCAATAGGAGCGTTCGCTTTGCTATCCCATACGGGCTTATAAAAAAAAAATTATCTGGGCTTAACTCTTTCTACATAAAACCTTAGCAGTCATCATTGAAATTTAGAAAATGCAGGTAACTCGCGACTCGCACAGTTTTATCGGGGCTGTTTTGCGTCTGCACTACTCAACGATTTAATTTCAACTATATCGAGAACAAAGACAACTTTTCTTACAGTACATAGTTCTACTCTTCTTTAAACTATCTTGGCATATTTTTAGTTTCCAAGTTTCAATCTTAAAATGAGATGCTAGTAATGCCATTGTAATTCGATTTTAGTATTAATATTTCAATTCACAAATTCATTATTCTTAATCTACGCTGCTTTCTGCAGGGATGGGAAACCAAAAAAACACGCCTATTGTTTAGAGCGTGAGAAGAAGATTGATTGAGTGCTTAAAATTATAGGTGCATAAAAAACCAGTGACGACAGATAAAAGTGGCGAATATAAAGTGTTATAGTGGTCAACAAAACGGAAAATAAATATTACAGTTACGAAATAGAGTTGGTAATTTTAATAAATAAAAACTCCATATAATTTTACGCATTATATTTTATTAACAAATGTTTAATTACAGAACAAATTAGTATATAGAAGAAAAATTAAAAGTTATAAATTAATTAAAATTAAAATGATTTCTCTTTTCAAATACCAACTTGGTTTTTGAATGAAAAATAAATTATGTAGGTAGATACCCAAAAATAAGCAGATTATCTTTTTTAATCAAAGTTTGTAAAAAAGTCTAATCTATTTGAAAACTGGATTGTATGTTAAATTAACACAGAAAAAAACTCTTTTATTCATTTTTTATTTATTTTTATTCGTTGGTCGGAGCACAACCACGTGTTTTAGGGTTTTCAGTTAGTAATTTTCCACTAAAACGACAAAAATCTTCACTAACTTGACTGCTTCTATTTATTTAAATTTGATTTGTAACAAAAGGTTCGTTCGTGTACTTTCAGCATAGGAAAATGAAAAATGTCAAATCTCAAAAATCGAGAAAGAAATCACTCAATTTACAGAGAAATACCTGACCGGTTTTCTTACAAAAAGTTTAAGAAATGTCATTTCGACATTCGTAAAATAAACGTTAACGGCAGAATCTACAAAATAAGTTGGATTTGAATTTTGTATAAGCTAAAATACCTAACCTACCATTTTGAATGCGCTGATAAGTTCTGGGAGAACATTCAATTACAACTTCTTTCTCCAACATCATTGAAGACGAAAAAATACAGTTTTATTTGTCAAACTTTTGAGCTGTCACTTAGATGACAGTTTTCATTTTTCAGTAAGTCGAAATTCGGCGAGTAGAAAATTACGAAAAAATGGAAAGAGGGGAAATGGATTTCTCTCTCATTTTTTTCAATTTACTCAGTACGTGGACGCATTCGCACAGCTTCTTAGCAAATAGTACCCGAACGAACCTAAAATTTAGCTAAAATTTGGTTATTTTGACGGTTTTATATGAACTTACTCAGTTCAGCTTAACTATTTATTAGATCGAACTCATGCAATCAATCGTTTTCTCATCTTTTTGCATATCAAACCGAGCGTGTTTGTTTGCATATTTGGGTTAAGAGTATAAAAATCATTAAAAACAAAAAGTATTTTTTTCGATAGTGCAGTAAAGTAAAATTTAGCCAAAATAAGTTCTGGTTCCTTGCTCTAAATACGAAGTTTGAAAATCATCAGTCGAAGCTGTTCGGCTACAGGTCTATGGAACGGACAGATTTACGAAACCCACTTTTTGGAGTTTCCCTATCATCGTACCTAATATCAGAATTAATTAAAATCTCGAGTTCGAAATTTTTTACGAAAACAATATCTTTCTCACGAGAAAATTAAAAAGTTTCATATAGGTAAGGTATTGCCCCACTGGGGCGTTTTAGAATTCATCCGTTATTCGTAGTCTTAGCAAGGAGAGTCCCTAATCAGTTTTGACTAAATTAAACAAGATGGTGGCGATTCCAAGGATTTATCAAAAAAGTTTATCTAGAAAACAAAGCTTTCCCTTTTTCTAACATACGATTCTCTTATATTGTTGAAATCAATTTGTTGTTCTGTATTTAGGTTTTGGAGGTTTGCACGTTATCGTTATGTATTCAATTCTTCTTACCGCACTATCTTGTTTCTCTCTCGTGGATTAGTATAGTTATTTCGTGACTAGCAGCTTGGTGTACGCTTGCTGGCAGCTTCCTTGCAGCTGTGCGAAGGACTGTCCGCGGAGCGGTAAACAAGCGTAATAATAATAACTTACTATCTACCAAGATTCCGTTAAAATCGTACAGCTTAAACGCTTCAAAACTATAGTACATCACTTGAATCTGCGAAATCAGTGACTAATCCCGATGATTAAGAAAGAAAATATTTACAGCTTCAGTTCCTTTTCGCTATATTTACATTGTTTCCATTGTCCGGGAGTGATTCACTCCGTGTTCGAAAACGAATAAAATTCATTGAAGCGTACACAACAGCCAGCGCAACTGTCATTTGCCGCTTTAATATGAATGCCCTCGATAGTCGATACGCATATAAGAGGCCGTTCCCGAAAATAGGTATCACAAAATGTTCTTTCTGATGACTCATTTTGCAAGTTTTCTTGATCAGAAATCGTGCCGCAAATCGTTGTCAAATAAAACGCGAATACCACTAGACTGCTTGTCTTTCCACGAATTGTCGCCTCTGTTTAGCGCAGCGTTAAATCCACGCCCATTCCGCTTGCGGAACAAGAACGACGAAACTCTATATTTAAAATGGTGTCGCAGCACGAAATCATAAATGGTTTCGATATCGGCCAAGAAGGAGGCAGCAAATTATGGTTTTTTAATCCCCACGGAATTATACAAGACCAGTATATGTAATACAAAATTATTCATCGTTCATTTGAAAAATAGCTATATTAATATTTTTTTGGACGAAAATAATTTATGTTTGTTTTTAAGAAAAAATTAAAAAAAAATAAAATAAACAACTTCATTATGTGACACTTGGCTACTGCCGTGGACTTGCTCACGCACTGAGTCAATGCGGATCGCATGAGTCTTGATCTCAAACCATCAAGCAACAACAAAAAAAATTTGTAGAGCGAAGGTTATCCTAGCCTAATATCTTTAGATTTATTCGTCATCAATTAATTGGGCATCATAAAGCATCGAATACGTGTATATTTTCGGACTAAGGTCTGCTAATATTAATTGTGTCTGTGACATGGGAATCTTTAACGCGACATTGATACATTAGCATGGTTTTGTAATGAATGATATAGTGGGACATTTTCAAAACGATTTAAGGTGACGGCTTTGCTAACAATTTTTGAGTGCCTGTGCTGTAAAGAACCAAAATAGCTATTTTTTTTTTTTTTTTGATGCAGTCTTGATGGGATTTGGGCAAATACCTACGATCTAATCACATAACCTTTAAACGAAGCAACTTCGAAACGATTTCGTTCTAAGAGTAGCTACCTAGAACCCTTTTTTGTCAAGAGGAATCAATTACCTATACAGTAGCCATCTGACAATTGCAAAATAACATGGTGTTATTACATTAGATAAACAAATCAATACCGCACTTTTTTTATTTAGACCATTTATTCAGATCTAGATTTCTTTCGAGAGCACATGCAGCTAAACAGGTTAAGTTAGGTTGAAGAGGGTGATAGAGAAAGGTCTCATACGGCACTAGGCACTATAAGACCAATTGCCATGCCTAGGGAAATACCGCTAAACACCTCGCCTACAAAGCGGCGCTGCAGAAGAAATGAGAGCGGCTCGTGAGCAAAAGAAAAGATAAGAGAAGAACATCGGCTTTTCGGGATGAAAAAGGATGAACACGAGAAGCACGCGGTCGAACAAATATAAAAAGGAACTATTCCAGGAGCAATCTTTGGATGTGTTCCCGAATGGTAAAAAGAATATGCCAAGGCATCAAAACCGGAACACAAGCCTGTATAGAGATGAGCAAGGAAACTTTGTAGTAGAGTCATAGTCGGTATTGAGTATATAGAAAGACAACTTCTGAAAACGGTTGAACGGCGAAGACGATCGAAATTCCGCTGTCAGACAGAACGAACCATTCAATCTGGAGGATGAAAGGCAAGATTTCCGTCCTCCCGTCCGAAATGAAGTAAGATTAGCATATCAAAATTCAAGTCCAACCAGGCTGCTGGACCAGGTAAGGTAAGGTAGCGGGCGACTATTTGGTGAAGATCATTATGTACCAACTCACATCCAAGATTTGGTCAAAAGAAAATATGCCTGTTAAATGAATAAGGATCGTTTGTCGGGGTCCTCAAGAAAGGAGACCCTCTAAACAGTGTCAATTATTGGGACATCGAACATATACAAATCGGATTTGAGGTAGTAAGGGACTTTATATACCTCGGATCTGCTATAAACTCTGTTAAAAAATAACTTTTTCCAACCGAAAATAACTTCTGCCTTTTGCTGCTTCTTTGTGCTAAGTAGGCAATTGAGTAGTAGATGGAGCCATATCTAGAACAAATTTAGGGCATTCCTTATTGGACCTTGATCATCCCAGTCCTGCTTTATGTCCCTGAAGTTTATAATCTATCGGGCACTTAAAGACGCTTCGTAAAATGTTCGGTCCCCTATGCATATGTGTTTTAGAGGAGGAGACGGAATCAAATAATAAAACAATTCCAGAATTTACCCTGCCTTAAATTGAAAAGACTCGGCTAACAAAACATAGAATATAGCATTTACTTACTTCATAAGTCTTGAACTATCCAATTCAATAAGATTTCCTGACTACACTTTGCATTTAATTTCAACATAAATATCTACTAAAGTACCTAAAGGAATACATAACAGTGAGGAATACAGTGACTCAAAAGTGCATAGTTAGAGACAGTTCGCGGTACTAATAATCATTTTTAGTGTCCAGGCTAACTTTTACGAGCTCACAATGGCGAAAATTTCCATATAAAATTATCTATTGTGACCGTCGAAATATTTATGTTGAAGGTTAAAAATAATTACTGGTAAGGCCCAACGACAATGCTCAATGACTATAACAATATTGCTAATAGTGAATGCTGTGGAATTAATTTCACAAACGTTTTCAAAACTGACAAGAGCTGCTCAACAGGTTGCAATTATGGATGTTACTCATGCCGATATTACTTTTTCAATCGGCCGCTAAGCGAAAATAAAAACCATCTCTGCCGTAGAGGTCAAATCGAAAATTGTAACTTGTAAGTCGCTGTCGTGAAGAGTTCCGGGTTCTTGACGATGATGAGTTCTCAGACACAAAAGGTGTGCCAGGAAATGAAAAAGCTGATGATCCAAGAAAGGGATCCTCTCTCGAACTAAACCAAGCCGATGCAACAGGACCTGTAATCTACAGGCAATTTGGAACAAAATGAAAGATGAAAAAATTTGGATTCCTTTCATATCATATAATACCAAAAAAATGAGAACGAAAAGGTGCATGAGAAAGCTTTATACTTTCTTTTGCACTGCCCAACATTCGTCTTCTTTGGAAGATAATTTTTCAAGGGCTTAAAGGAACTTTCTGACAGGTCCATAAATAAACTACTTAAATGCTTAGATACCTTGGGATGGCTTGCAAACCCGTTGATTTTAATAGGATTCCATAGAGAGGGAGTAATAAACCCCAAGGACATCGCAATGGATCTACGTTTACCTAGGTGTGGCGGGTAAAGATTTTTCATGTCTCGTCAACCCTTCAATTTCATATATAAGGTTCGCGAATTCATGAGAATCACGGAGAAGGGACATTTTCTTTATTTTCACAGATTTAAGTACCTAAAGCCAGGACCAGACTTGTAATCGCAATCGGACCATAAGGGATACAACACACTACACTGTGACACAATACACGAGATAAAATGTTTCTACACAATATGAAATACTTAGCAGTGATAGCGACACAGCACTCCGCAACACCCCACGCATTAGAAGTGTGGTTCGGGCTTCAGCCGATTCCCTAAGAACGGAGTGAACATAGGAGAGGTTATAGTAGGAGAAGTGGATTTAATAAAATCTCATCGATTCTCCTGAGTTACACTTAACCGTCCATAGGTTCCATGGAGCCGATCACAAACATTGCTTAATTTCTACGTTTTGTTAAACTACCGTCCGTTTAAGGACGACAAAATAATATTTTAAGGTATTAGAAATCGATTTTACCAAAATGAAATGTTTTTGCAAAATCTCGAAATTTTTCGACATTTTTCAGAATTTTTTTTTTCGAAATTCGACATTTCTTTTTCGATTAACTTTTTTTCTGTGATCTTCCAAAAATTTCGATATTTTTTTTTCGACATTTTGTCGATTCGAGTTTTTTTTTGTCGGTGAAAAGAGGTGTTCCCCTGATCACAGCTCGGGCTGTGCTCTAAACCGAGTGTGCTCAGATCGTTCTGATTTGTTTATGAAACGCACTTGAGATCATAGCTGTCATATGGTTATTTATTAATTTGGTTTACCTTCTGTGCCAGAACAACAAGGCTCGTCCGCCATTTCAACAATTTTGTTTATCCTGTTTTTTTTTCTGTCAAATGTGACTGTAAGTGGGTAATCAGCTTTTTACTCAGTCTGCTCAGTCAATTTATTCTTAGCTCATAGAGCCCGCTCTGATCATTCTCTGAACGAAAAAAGAAACACAAATTCTGAGCTCTGTTTCTGAGCTAAAAAAAGAAACACGATCTTTTATTTTTTTGACAGTTGAGGCTCTGCTCTGAACTAAAAAAAAACACCTATTGAAACTAAGTTTGAAAGGGGATGAACTTAAATATAATTATCTTCTATTTTACCTATATAGATGGCGCTGAAATCCGTTCGTCTGCAAACTGACAACTAACTGACAATCCGCCTGTATATATACATTCCGATTCACACATGTGCGGCATGCTAATGACTCACTCGGTTGTATAATTAGATTACACAATTATTTTTGCAATTTTCTCATTGTTTACAAAAACACGTATCCCGATCTTGTGCGAAGCAAAATGTTTACATGTAGGTACCCGTCTACAAGAGTATCAGCGATTAAATCCGCGAACCGATATAAGCGCACATTTTAAATTATTGTTCCGCGTTAACGCTTAAATAAACAAAACCAAATTTAGTTAACATAAACTAAACAATTTTTGAATCCCAAGAAAAGTCACTCCTTAATGCACACCCCTTTATGCTATTAAAATGTGTTTTTTTTTTTCTCTGTTTTTGGTTAGGGGGTAAAAATAAACTTTGCCCATCGGATCACCGGACTCTGATTTGTAGTTCACACACACACACCGCGCAATGACTAATCATTCCCTATTAAAAATAACAATTGCCCGGCTATATGTAATGCAAATAAAACCCGACAGTGGCGGTGCACCGTTCGGCACTAATTGCACGATTAAAAAATGCTCCCAAATCTGTCATCCTGCTGCCGAGTTTATTTTTATCCGCATTTCCTAAACAAAAATGTAATAGCGCGCGCACATCTATTACCCCATAACCCCGCGCACCATCGAGCCTATATGTGTTGTATATAGGTACCTATGTGTATCTGCAACAAATCAGATGGTGAATCATCTCATCGTTCATCCCTCAATAAATCGGTTGTGGTTCGCGCGTGTCGTCTACATTCGAGATCGAGATCAACAAAAACACTCGATCTAGATATTTGCCTTGCCGCATACACAAATAACGCTCCTCTCACTCTGGTCCGTGTGAATGATTATGCGGCTCCATATTAAAACAGACTATACCATCGAAAGGGGAGGGCGCCACAATTTGGGGCTAAAATAGTAGAAAGGCATCTCCCAAGACATCAATTCCAACCACCCACCCATTAATTATATTAATTTGGAATAATTGATGCGTTGAGTGGTAATGAATCAGTCCGGGGTGGCACTTAATTGCTGTGTCGGCACTTGGATTGCATATTCGACGACAACTCACCGGTGGGTAATTTTAATAATCTCACGAAATCAAGGTGACAGATCTTAGGCATCTTTGGGGGTTGCATCCATATGAATTATACATGATCTGTTTCATAGTGATTCGTGAATTCATCTTTGATGAGTATCTACATCTGTGTCAGTTGCAGCGATCACGATGTAGCTACTGCATATATAAATATATACGTTGCCGGCTTAAATTTGAAATTCCGGTGAACACACCATCAGGGGTAAAGGGGCACCTCACAATGCGACATCACTTTGATATGTATAGAGGGGCATTGATACAATAGACATAGACATAGGTGCGACAATGCTATTACAATTCGCAATTCAATTGAAATTAATGTGGGGTGATGTTTACCCGATCAACCAACTCTCAGTTGAAAGCAATAAGTCGTCGGGCTAATGTGCATTTTGCATTACATTCTACAAAGTTTTTTGTAAACCTTTTACTGAGTACAAGTGAAACAAAAGTGCTGGCTGATGATTCCCTTGTTCAATATGGGTAATTAAAAGGTGTTTGCATTCATTTTAAGTGCCTTTTTTTTGTCGAATAAATTACGCCTTCAGTGTCTGTAGAACTGTAGAATTAATGACCTTTTTTTGAAATTCTCAAAAGCAGAAAAACAGTGCATTTACTTTAGCCGCATTCAAGAATCTAGTTGTCATAATTGAATTGTCTGGACTAGATTGTGAACCTGACCGCGAAAACTCACTAGATTGGTCGGTATGTCACTTTTTGACAACTGTGATTTTTTTTTTGTATACCAAGGTGTCACAATTTGTCTCTAGAAATGATATAAAAACACTATTGGACTCTGCGTTTATTTATTTATTGGGCACTGAGAAACGGTTATTGCGCTCACAGACATTCGAACGATGCCTAATCTGGGCGACAATTTGTCGCAATTTACGTGTTGGCTGCCATGTTGGTGACTTTTCACAACCATAGTGCTACATTCAGTCTCCAGAACGCAGCACATTCGTGTGCCCTACGAAAATGCCCGCCTTCGCGTCCAGGAGTTCCGCAAAATCAGCACTGAAGTGTCACTTTGCTTGAAATAATACTTGGGGGCAATCAAAATGCCCCTACTCAGCGATTTGACGCTCGACAATGATTTGTCAGTTGGCCGATAAAACTCTGCGTTTTCCATTACACAGACAAGACACCCAGGGAGAAGTGTGTTCCGCTATCTGGAAACCAGGCACTCATACAATGAGCTCCTCAGCTTGAAATTTGGAGTAGAATCCTTGCTGCTGACTCCTTCGTCCAAACACTGCGTCGTTTTTGGGTCAATTCATCATCCTCGCAGTCTTCCAAGTTCCAACACGTAGGCATAGTTAAAAAATAGTCGCAAGTGCAATATTTTGTTCCATTATCCGTATATAGCAAATACCAAGGAACAAAAAGTTTAATTTGTCTCACAATGTCTGACAACATATAGACCAATTTTTCATATACAAAAATCTGACAACCGTGTGAACACACAATTTTCAACCTGTCAGTCCATTGTCAAACTTTCATCTGACGATGAAATGGTAAGACTTTGGGACAACATTTTACAATCGTGTAAACGAACAATTTTGTATTGTAAAATAGTTGACTATTGTAAGCTCATTGTAAGTCATTCTCAGAGCATTAACAGATCTTATATTGTAAGATCTGACAATCGTGTGTACTTAGCTTAAGGCGTCTCCTTTGACGTTGATCAGTAGATGCGATGGTTATTTATATTTTCCCCTCGTTTTCATTTGTTCAGTGGATTAGATTTTGTAAAGACATCTTTGGCCAACACTGACGCTGTTTGTTCTAAATGGAGAGTGTGCGCCAACCAATTGTCACCTTGAATTTCCTTACCTACATTTGCTTCTCAGGGATTCAATACGATGTCTTCTTAGTCGGTGTTTAGGATTCTCGAGATCGATGCGGAACATCTTCAGAGTAAACTGCTCTCTAAAGAAAAGGAAATTACTTTAAAATACGCGGAATACTGAGAAAGCTTCATCTCGTTGGACCCTTCTTCACTATGTTCAAAATTTGTTTCTCATGCCCTTCGGACCGTTGCTATCCTGGCTGATACTCCGCTTTTGGCCCTTATTTTAGTCGCCGGTAGAGTAGAATTTGAGCCAAGCCGTAGAATTAACAGCTTTTATCGCAATGTTGTTTCTCTGCCGAACGTCCTTTTTTATTTTTCCCATAGTGTTGTGGATCCGCAAGATAACTGTTTACAACAGCCTTACTTCTATTTAGCCTCCTTACAATTTCTCGGCCTGAGAGTCCTAACTCCTTGAAAGCATCTATTTTTCCTCTTTCTTTCGCTGTCAAAATCTTTCCGGAACCCATTTTTTTTTAACTAAATAAAAACAGTTCTTTTTAACAGTTCTTAACCAAACTTTGAAAAAAATCGCTAATGTGCACTCCTGCAACGAAATATACGCAGTGGCGTCATCCTAGTTGCGCATCTTTTGGCGCAGGTCTTAAAAGTTTCCGGGTGCAAAATTTCCAACAGCCATAAAGAGCGAAAATCGATTGCAAAATGTATGGTCTCATCCTATTTGTCGCCAGTGTACATAAGTGACACTTTTCGGTTCGTCTCTTCTCAAACTGATGTTCCTCTTAAGTATGCACTGTAAAACCGGGCATAAGAGTTCTTTGAAAATAATAAACAGCGAGGATCAAAAAGCAATAAATCTGAAACCTCAGCAACACTTAGGGTTTATGCAGTTGCTGTAGCCTCAATAAAAAAAACTGTGCTACCAAACTGATATATTGCTTTAAATGCTATCAAAAGTGTCGTAAATGATATTTAACATCACGAAATACATTTAAAAAATAAAAGCATTTTGCCAAAAATTCCTACCTACAAAATACAAATTTTTATTTTGACTGCAGTTACCGTATGTTTATAAATTATTTTGATTCGCTTATCTTATGTTTGTGGGTGGGTTTGTGGCTTCCCAGAACTGGTGTTTTTTTTTATTGACATTTTACAAAATTTTATTATTGTCAGTGCTGCCAAGCCCCGATAATTTTTTTTTTTTGTAAACTCATGGATTATAGATAAACAATCCTATATTGACATATAGCACTATCGGAGAATTAATCATTGATTTGTAACAGCGTCAACAGCGGCGGTTATTTGTCACAGTCTGTTTATTTTCTTATCGTTTTAAAGACAATTTGTAAAGAAAATCCTGCAGATCAAGTGTCAAAGTAAAGACTAAAAAATATTTACTTATTGCACAGATATGAACAAAAAGTTAAAAAAGTGAATACATATTTCGCATTTTGACTAACGCCGAAAAATTCAATTAGAATAAAAATTAAAGAGCTTGGCAACAAGTGTTTATTTCGATCTTCAATGGAATTTTCATATAGTTACGTAAGTTTTATCACACCAAAAGCATAAATGTAAAAAAAAATGAGCCAAGCTCTGTTATATATACAAAAAATGTGTAACTAGTCAGCCACGTAAAGTAATGTGTTGCGGAGGACCCAATGACGTCATACCGAATTACGACCGTACGGATGAAGCTGACCTCCCTTTTAGACATTATTTGAAAGCTACTTATGTAAAATGACATTTATGTATTTTCTTTTGATAGAAGAGAATTGAAAGAATATAATTATTATAACGTTTAAAGAAAAAGTGGATGTGTTTTTTTATTTCATGGAAAAGTAGAAAGTTTGGTATTTACAATTATTACAACACAAAACATAATGAGATCTAAATGTACGCCAAGTTCTTAGTTTAAGAAGGTTAAATGTTAAAAAAAATCGCTGGTCAAGTTTTAAAATTCTTATATTGTATAATGGAGTTATAAATTTGCCAAGTAAACCTACCAATTTTTTTAACATTTAACCTTCTTAAACTAAGAACTTGGCGTACATTTAGATCTCATTACTTTACGTGGCTGACTAGTTACACATTTTTTGTATATATAACAGAACTTGGCTCTTTTTTTTACATTTATGTTTTTGATGTGATTTCACTACTTTTTGCGAAGTTTTTTTTTATTAGATTTCACAAACAACGTTGAAACGTCTTAGCTTTTTAATATTTCAATAGACACTGACAACTGACTATCATCACTTTGGCTTTCTTTCTTAAAACTATTCATTAAAATTATATTCAACAGGTAGATTAACTTCTATTCATATTTTAAGTGGGCAGATTCCATGCCCCTTAAATGTAAAATTTTTAATTTTTGATATTGCTCCTTTTGTACAATGCGGGTCCTACCGCTTTACCAAATTTCAACATTCTACGGCAATCGGAAGTGGCCCAAATAAATAATAACCGATTTTTAAAAGTGGGCGTATACCACGCCTCCTGAATGGAAAATCTCAACTTTTGGACTTTTCCCAGTCTATGCACCACAAGATGCTGCATTCTGCCAAATTTCACGATTCTAGGATGGCCGGAAGTGCTTCATAATTTTGATGATCATCATCTAAATGAGTGAGTTAGTGAGTGAGTCAGTTACGGTTTTTGCGATTTTTGAAGTCCTGTATGTTGAGGATCACTAATGCTATAGATATAAAATTTGGTGAGGTGGACCTTTTTAATGAGCCTGGTATGTGTATCAAGTTTGAAGTTTCTGGCTCAATTGGTTCCGAAGTTAGAGGGGGGTCGAAAACAGCCTTAGTTTGTAAAAAGGGTAAGTGCCTTTACTAGAGAACTTGGCTGGGGCACTACTGTGCCCTTTGATTGAAGGTCCAATTATAAAGAGTGTTTTTTTTTTAGAGGTTTCGTTTTTAAACTGACAACACTGTTTCTACAGATTGTCAATTTGACAGATGAAAGTGTGGTTAGTACGTTTTGACATATTACGATGAATGTAGATTAACGGCAGTACAACCCGTGCAAATTGTGCAAACTTATTTTGAAAACCATGGTTCGGTTCGCCAAACTTTATTCAGCTTGTTCCTCATTTTCAACGCAAAATTTTGTTCTCCGATGAGGCCCATTTTTTGGTTAAATGCATATGTAAACAAGCAAAATTACCCAATTTGGAGTGGAGAAAACCCAGAAGCCGGAAGCCTTTGTCGAAACGCCCTTACATCCATTAAAACTCACGGTTTGCTGTGCTTTATTTGATGGTAGAATCATCGGCCCATATTTCTTTAAGGACGATGCCGGCCAGTATGTTACCGTCTTTGCGACTTCAGATCATCTGACAGTATCCGTTCGGTCTTGTGTCATAATATCTGTATCCGTATACTTTAACTATTAGATACTAAGAGTGGTCCGGTCCGAGGCTATGGTGGCGGCTCGGAATATTCTGACGTCCAAGATATTGGAGGCGTGGATAGCAATTGTATAAATTTGTTTGACGGCTTGTTGATCTGAAGAGAAGAACGCCAAGTCCCCTTATCTATTGAGGTGTGGGAATCGTATGACGCTTCGCGCACCGCAAACTGTATTAGTTATTGCTTTAAAGTCAAGGAAAATATTGACGTCGTACTTCGGGTTCGGGTATTTATCATGCGTCGTCTTCTAGAGAAGATTGTAAAATGCTAATTTGGTTGCATCATCTGTCTATCCTGTGGAGACTTAAACGTTAATATAGATTTGGACTTGAAATATTCTTGGCTAATGGTTGGTAATGTTAGCTCTCTACCTCTATAGCCTCTGCTAGTTGTTCGGCTGCACGCAGTCTATTTGAGATTCAGAAATTTCGTGCTCGCTGTCGCTAACTCTACTGTACTCTTACTAGTTACTACTCAACTTCCATCTATAAACTTTGAGGGTCTCTATTAGTACAGGAATAGCAGCATGGAAGCAGTTTATACAGCTATAGAATTCAGCATCCTAATAATTTGACAAATATAGGTAGGCAAGTGAAGTCGCAAACAGGACTATGTTTTTCCGTTCAGCTGTTTATAACCTTCTTTGTGTAAATATGTTCAATCCAAAGAACCAAATTGTAGCTCCTCCGATGTTTGTATATATTCTAATTTCGAATTTGTTAAATTTCCATTAAGGTTTTTCCACAGCTCAGAGTTAGAGTTTCGAAACACTATTTTTAATATCAGCATTTCTTCTCGGATCACATCCTTATTCATTTCAAAAACGTTAAAAGTTCACCAACCTCACCTTTAATTGGACATTTTCAATACGAAAAAAAGAACGTTTTCAAAACTCGCCACTGCCTCCTTCTTTTTACCAGCAATTTCAACACTGTTGTTCATACACATTTAAAACGAAAAGTAAAAGATACAAAAAAAATCAATTTTCAAAATAGCACCGTGTGTCCTCTGAATGGCTGGCACCGACCGCGTAAAAGCCGAACGCTTCTTGACGCGATGACTCATCGCAAAGCTCCTAGCATTACGCACTCCTCATCGCTGGCCGTCCCCCACAGAGATCTTGCTGCGAATTATTATTGTATTTTAATCGCATCGGACCGTGGAGTGAACAGATGCACGCTTAAGTGTATAAATAATATTTCGTTTTGCTTTACGAGCGCGGCCATAAAAATCTAAAAATCGCCTCAAGGAAGAACATTTTCAAGAATTGACTTTTCTTTTTGTGTTTTTCTCTTTTCATGTTACCCCTTTTGTTTTTTGTGTTTTGTATAGAAGAATCGAAAATAGAACTGTCTTTACAGGGTGATAATGACATTTTATATATTCCATTGTTCTACTTCGAAATTTTTTTTAACTCAATATGGCGAAACGTCGCTTTTTATTAATGGGAATTGGGCTAACAAATGTATTATCTGAGCACACAAGTTTAATATACTACTATAATTTTTTTAAACATTTTGAAAATATTTGACACTTTCCAACTATCTAACTAGGCGATTCCCATTTCCCGCAAGAAGATTTAATTCAAGTTAATCCGATAAACATGTAAAATGGTTGACTTTGCATATCTATTCTGGAATAAGCAACTAAGAGAAGTGTCCTTCTAATCGAAAAGAAGTGCACCATTTTTCGATTTGAGCCCTTTAATTATACCCTCCACAGAAAGGTACCTATATTGACTTTGCCATTACATTTGTAACGCTAAGAAGGAGTCATCGGAGACTCCATAAAGTATATATATTCGGAATCAGGATCACATTCTCAATCGATTTAGCCATGTGAGAGCACTTCTTTTTACCGTCGCGTCGGTCGTCAGGTTGGTATTGAAAATGGGCTATGTCGGTCAAGTAGTTCTTTTATCTCCCATATACAAAACCATAAATACTAACTCACACGCAAATATTTTTCATGCCTTAAGCGGTGGAGGGTACTAAAGCATCGGGCCAGCCGATGATAACACTTTTACTTGTTTATATTTCCCTTTATTCCAATTGGAAGTTTTTGCAATTTTAAACTTGACAGTCTTGCAATGAACGAGAAAGTTTGAAGCGACGCAGTCGTGCACTTTACTTTTTATATAATGGCATGAAAAAATATGAGTTGTGACTTATGAGTGGTTAAAGATAAAAAAGACAACAGGAATAGACTAGAGCGATTGAATCCAATTTGCATATATGTAAAGGGTGTCCCATAATTCACACAAAATTTGAATTTTGCGCCATTTAATGCAAAAGTGATAACAATGTGACAGCTGACAGTTCGGGGCTAGTAAAAATGGAGCGCTATCCGAAAGAGCAACGCATTGACATTGTTGAGCAATATTTTAAAAATAATGAAGGTTAATTCAGCTACAGTCCGCAATTTTTGAACAAAATATGGCCGTCTTCGTCATTGTGATTTAAAACCATCAACTGTGAAGAGAATAATTGAAAAATTCAGGGAGACTGGATCAGTTAGTGATATGGGTGTCCTGTCACAAGTCGTTCAACAGAAAACATCGAAGCAGTTCTCGAGAGTATTGCTGACAGTCCAGGAACATCAATTCGGCACAGTACTCAAGAATTGGGCATTTCGAGAAGCTCTCTGCAGCGAATTCTCACGAAAGACTTGAAACTTCATGCTTACAAAGTGACTCAAGAACTGAAGACTACTGACCATGCAGCGCGAAGAGAGTTCGTTGAATGGATTTTGGAACAACAAGTGGATGCTGATTTTTAGAACAAAATCATCTTCAGTGATGAAGCTCATTTTCATCTTGATGGCTTCGTTAATCGTCAAAATTGTTGCATTTGGGGTTCAGAAAACCCACCAGTAGTTGTTGAGAAAGAAATGCATCCACAACGCGTGACTGTCTGGTGCGGATTTTGGGCTGGAGGCATTATCGTACCATTTTTCTTCGAAAATGCGCCTGGTCAGGCAGGAACAATTAGTGGTGTTCGTTATCGTGAGATGATAACCCAGTTTTTAGTGCCTAAATTACAAGATATGGATATGACCAACATGTGGTTTCAACAAGACGGTGTCACATGCCATACAGTCAGAGAAACAATAATTCAATTACTGCATGAGTCATTTCCTAATCGTGTAATCGGCCGTTTTTGCGATCAGAATTGGAATTGGCCATCCAGATCTTGCGATTTAACGCCATTGGATTTTTTTCTTCGGGGTTTTTTGAAGTCAAAGGTCTATGCAAACAAGCCCATGACCACCAATGCCTTGAAAGAGGACATTAATGAAATTCAGCCACATTTATGCGAAACGGTAATAGAAAATTTCAATAAAAGAGTACGAGCAAAGCCGTGGCGGCCATTTATCCGATGTGCTATGTATTCCATACATAATCCCAATCAGTAGGTATACTTTATGAATCAATAAAAAATGTAAGCTTTCTAATTAAAAATCTGTATTTTCTATCAAAATTACATTTTCCGTGAACTATGGGACACCCTTTACATATATTTATTTTTCCATTGCAATTCGACCCAAAAGACCCTATTCGACAATTCGACCTTCTGACAGGACTCACCATTTTTCAATGTACTATCCTAGCGATTCAAACACATTACCACCCTGTGATAGAAAAATCACATGCATAAGAAATAAACTCGTCTAAATTTAGAACATCGTTGACGTTACAGTTTTACAAATTTTTCACAATTAAATTTTGCGAGTTGACTTTTTTGCCTCGCCTGATTGTTGTGTATGAGTGCATCACAATTTGTGGCAATTTGTCATCGAAATGCAACAAAAATGTCTCTTCCTTTTTTTGCAAACGAAAAAAAAAAAAAATTAATAATAATAACAATTAACATCTATATGCATTTTTTTTATTATATAAACATTTGTCAGCAGTTTCCTAATAAATGGGTCAATACAAACACCAACACGATTTGCCAGCCACACCACTACTAAAGGTCAATATACTATTGTATTGCTTCCTGATGCCACTGAAGTGAGTTTTTCGTCTCTCGAAATTATCTTTATCTCTTATAATTTGTTTTGAAATTTTTCCAAGATACATAGGTTAGGTAGATACCTATATTTATGATTTTGTGTATAAATTCGATACACGAGCAGTCGTCCCGTGCTCTGATTTACGCCATACCGTTTTGAATTTGAAGATGTTGTATTTTATAAAATTCTGAATAGAACAAAAGCGATGTCGAAACAAATTGAATTAATAATCGCTTTGTAGATGTTGTTGGTTTATTGAAGTAGGTGTCTTGTTTCTTGTATATGGGTGGGCGCCAGTTTACAGATGCGATTGGAAACTTTGACAATATAGATGTCGGTATTTATATTCAAAAAAATCATCGCAAATTGTTCCAGAGATGATATGGGCTTCTAAAGGAACAGCATCAATTTTAGATTTTAGCCTAGACGATGAACTGTCTGTCCGTCAAAAGGGTATCTATATAGAAATGGATAGTAAGTGTGGGGCTATTAATAGACAAACACTGTGATATCTTACTTTAAACATTTTCAAATTTATTTCATACTTTATTGGCGGATTGTGACGTTTTTAACGCAACATAAATAATATGGTATCATAGTTCGAAGAACACTGAACAAAGAACAGTCTTTGATGTTTGATTTTTCATAAGTCGTAAAATGAATTTTATGAGCCATCAATTTTTTTTATTGGATCGTTCAGTACACAAAAGCAGTACCCTGCAGTGAGACGTTAAAGAAGTGAGCAATTAGTTGATACCCTGCAAGCATTAAAAATGTATTTTTTGGCAGAAAAAAATGTCCACGAAAATAGAATAATTTGTAGCAAACTAGTTGATTTCATTAATTTTATTAAAATGTTCAATTCTGTTGGGATCGAGACATCGAGTATACTTCAGTTTACCATTTCCATGGCGCTTTAATCAACAGGTTTAAAGTATTTTACACCTCCTTTATAAATCACGAATTAGACCGCCTCGAATATTGGTCTCATATATGAAGCTCGGCCCCAAAACGTTCACTTAACCTATACTTGACAGCATACAGAGACGAGTATAGTTTGACTATAATATAGGTCAGCTATATATCGTATTGCCTCCTGATATTGACATTGAAATCAAAGGTCTAATGTCGTGTTTTTGTGGTACTGATTTTATCTCAAAGATTTCGTAAGGTCTCCTTCGATAACATAGTATTTTTTTTTGGGTCATTGGTGTATGTTTTAGAAACTGAGCCTATCCTGTCACATGCTTCTAAGGCTGCCTATGGCCGCAGATTGTACGTTTTTCGTTGTTTATTAATTCATAGAGTACCTATGCAGATTGGGGTTATGTATAGAATAGCACATCGGCAAAATGGCCACAACGGCTGGCAAGTACCTACGTACTCTTTTATTGAAATTTTCTATTACCGTTTCGCATAAATGTGGCTGGCTGAATTTCATTAATACACCTCCCAATGTCGTCTTTCAAGGCGTTGGTGGTCGTGGGCTGTTTACATAGACCTTTGACTTCAAAAAACCCTGAAGAAAAAAATCCAATGGCGTTAAATCGCAAGATCTGGATGGCCGATTACACGATTAGGAAATGTCTCTTGCTGTAATTGAATTGTTTCTCTGGTTGTATGGCATGTGGCACTGTCCTGTTTAAACCACATGTTGGTCACATCAATATCTTGTAGTTTAGGCACTAAAAACTGAGTTATCATGTCAAGATAACGAACACCATTAATTGCCGCATTTTCGAAGAAGAATGGTCCGAGTCCTATAATTCCTCCAGCCCAAAATCCGCACCAAACAGTCACGCGTTGTGGATGCATTTGTTTCTCCACAATTACTCGTGGGTTTTCTGAACCCCAAATGCGACAATTTTGACAATTAAAGAAGCCATTAAGATGAAAATGAGCTTCATCACTGAAGATGATTTTGTTCGAAAAATCACCATCCACTTGTTGTTGTTCCAAAATCCATTCAACGAACTCTCTTCGCGCTGCATGGTCAGTAGACTTGTTCTTGAGTCAATTGAACTTTGTAAGCCTGAAGTTTCAAGTCTTTCGTGAGAGAGCTTCTCGAAATGCCCAATTCTTGACTATACGGTGCCGAATTGATGTTCCTGGACTGTCAGCAATACTCTCGCGAACTGCTTCGATGTTTTCTGTTGAACGACTTGTGACATGACACCCATGATTGATCCAATCTCACTGAATTTTTCAATTATTCCCTTCACTGTTGATGGTTTTAAATCACTATGATGGCCATATTTTGTTCAAAAATTGCAGACTGTAGCTGACAAACCTTCATTATTTTTAAAATATTGCTCAACAATGAAAATGTGTTGTTCTTTGCTGTCACATTGTTATCTTTTCTTCCGTTGGCATCACTGCACTATTAAATGGCGCAAAATTCACATTTTGCCAAAAATTCAAATTTTTTAATACCCATCTCCAATTTTGGAGCGCACTGGTTAGTGTTAGACTACAATAAATTATGTTCAACGACAAATATCAGAAGAAGCAAGCTTCTATATTCTGTCGTTGGGATACGGCATACAATCGTGAATCCCTTTAATTGTAAGTCCAAGCTTCTGTCTCATGTGGACATGATACACCCATGTGACAGTCTGTCAATTGCGCGAAAGAATTATCCTCGAATAATTTTCGGACACTATCGTGGTGAAATTTTTCAGCTGTCAAAAAATGATCATGCTTCTGGTTGCTCTAAGAAATTATCCAGTACACATTTTTTGAAGTTTTCTTTTACTTGAGATTTGCTACAATGTTCAAGAGAAAGTAAAACACTGAATTTCAATTGAGTAAAAACGTAAAAATAGAGAAATCTCTGTTTTAACTTTGGAGTTTGGTGTACTTCTATTTTCACCACTCACTATGTGTCAGAAAATTGGACGAGGGTAATTTTTTAGCGCAATTGACACACGGACCCGCTATGATGTAGTTTAGTAATCTTCAATTTATGAACTCACCATAGCAGTATATATAAAATGAGTTATAGTGACCTAAAATACATTTCATGTTTAAAGATAAAACATGATTATTAATACAAAATATGCTCATAGGTTTTTTTCCACCTCTTGGCCATCATACGGACCCTTTTGTAAGGCAATTCATCCATCGGAGCACATTAAAACAACTTCATGTCTAGACGTAGTCGTTAGTCATTTATCGAATTGCTTTTAGAAAAAAAAAACAAAATATTTAAATACATATAACAATTTAGTTAAGAAAATTATTCAAACATAAAAAAAAGTTCATAAAACCGACTGACAGTATATTTCTTTATGTTTTATCTCTTGGATAAAAGGATTTCAACTCATCGTCGTATTTTTTGTGCGCACCATAACATAGAATTGCAGCTTTTCCTTAATCGCTTCTGTCACAGTAAAAGCTTTGTCATTTATTAATTGTGCTATAATCGTAATTTGACTTTTATTGCTGCAATAAGTGATAGACAGCAGCTGGCATTCAACAAAATTATCGCTCACTATATGTGATCATAAATTTTGTAAAATACGTCGAGAGTGTCATCAGACTCAGAAGCTTGAATATACAATATTTCACAAACAAAATGATGGTTTATTTTATAATTTAGTACTAGCGTCCTTGTAATTTTTTTTATAGCATTACAATGTAACACTAATAGCCCAAAGTTGCGGAACATCATTTACATACATCTGTCATTCATAATCGTCATCGTCACACCAGCTTCATAATGTGACTAACGGTAATTTTTCACAGATATAGATTTTATTTTGACACATTTAATGTTTATGCGTCACAAAGTGCTGTACGTCAAGTCAAGCCTTAGCCTTGGTGTGTACCAGAACCATTACCAGTCACTTGTTCTCTTTTAGGGAATTTTCGAATTTTCTTTATAGCCTATTTAAAGAATTGTCTATATAAGTTAGCGTAAATGTTTAAAATTTGTTTTGGCCGCATTCCAATACAATGTCCTACTTCACACGGGGTGGGGGGGGGGGGGGTTTGGTTTGTGAGGTAAATATCCACAGACCGCAGGTATTAGCGTGCAGCCACTTCAAAGGCGGAAAAAAACTGCAAACCTATCAGCAAATCAAATGAAATTCGAATGACGAAAGATTGCTAGTGATGGCAAAGCTGCAACGTAAACATTTCCAAAGAAGTTCAAATTCCGCATTGATTCATCGAAAAATTTGAATTTAATGAAAGTGCAGTTTTCGAATTTCCCCATCCATTTGTATTTGTGTGCAATAGAAACCTATACTCAGACCGGAGTCGCGTCATTTACACGAGGTGCAAAGGTCTTCAACCACACGACACGTCTGTAAATCAGCATTGAAAATACGGACGCGGATTGTGTCATTAATCTCATCAGAATTACCCGACCGTATAAACTTTTTTCCAATATGAATCCGCAAAGTTTGAATGATGTATTGCGCGGCCCTCTTCTGTCACAACAGATATACCAAATCTTGTTAATTGGAAAATACTTGTTGTCGTGCGGCTCCGTGTGACCAACGGAGTGCCAAGAATTTTCCGTGTCCACCTTCACTTCCCTTATACACTCTATAGATACTGTTAGTACTTGTTGTGAACGGTGATTTAAATATCTAATTTTTTTTCGGTACGCCTTTCTGTGGAAAATGTACGCTGCTCTCAATATGCGGATGAATCATCCACGATCCACGAACAGCAATTTTCATTTTCTTGTCGGTAATTTATTTTCTTTGGTGCGAGTTTTCCACTATAATATATGTTTACTAAAAGCCAAATATACAGACATTATGCTCGGCAATTGAAGACCATAATTGCTGATCGGTTTGCTGCCAAATCTCCGGAGCGTTGGGTGGTACGTTTTATTTCAGATCGCACGCTTTAGATGGCAATTGTTTACGTTGATAAAAGAACGCTTTTGGATGCGTGCTATTTTGTTTCACAAACAATTGTCGAACTGAATATCCAAAGAATATTTTACGATTTTCTGTTGGTCGTAAAGCGCCAATAAAACCGTGAGTCATCAATATAAGCAAAGCATGGACATGAAATTGAGGTCATTATAGTTTTGTTTGGTCGCACCCGGTCATGAAAAGACAGTCAATTTGAATGCTTACTCATAGGCGATCTTTCGATGAATGATGCAATGTAATTGACTGACTAAATGTCATTTCATTCTCCAAATAGTCAAGAAAATAAGTCTTAAACTAAATCTACGATTACACTGTTTGCCAAAACTTTTTCCCCAGCAAATGTCTATAATCGGCAAATGTTTCGTGTCAAACATTTGAACGTTTAAACGTTTGACGCAGATAAAAATGTGCCATTTATGTCAAACAGTGCAGTCGAGTTAAGTGAATTTTTACCTCCGAAAAATTAAATTGTCAGAATTCTATTACGCTTATTTTTTTGGTATGCGCACGATGATGACTTCGCAATTATTATGACAGGTATGTACTTTAACTATGTAGCCGACTGGCTTGTTATAGTGCACGAGAATTGTATTGCTGTATATTTGTAATATGGCTCTCACTGGCTAAGAAATGACAATGGCAAGACTCTATTTTCATTTCTTTGACATACCATTACCTATTTCTAGGTTCATACGAGAACAGGTCTACATTTCCTTACAGTATCTAAGTAGTCCCTATAGTTCCAGTCTACTTTTTTGTAAAGTTTGACGCTCTTACAGATAACATACAACTAACCACCTTCCCTATAACACATGCCCAGGTCCGTCGCTCTGATGAAGCCATCACTTGAATGTATTCCCTAGAAGGGTATCGGTGAATGTCACATTCTACACATTCCAAACTTATTCTTTGAGTTGCATTAGCCGTAGACCATGTTGCAAAATCTCATAGTGTGATACAAATCAGGGGTCCACGCTTTAGATCCGTAGGACAAGACCCCGGTTATGTTGTCTTATGTAGAGTCTCCTCAGTTTTTCTGGCAAGGCTCCCAACACAATTTTCCAATACCTTCTTGACTGTTTCTAGCTTGGATAATTTCAGGATTGTCCGCTTAAGATCAATCTTCAAGGGCACTCCATAATAAAATCTGACGGGGTTGAATCGCAGCTCAAAAGCGGTCATTTGACATCCACCAAGGCGGCCATCACCAACTCTATACGATGTATACCCAACAGCAACAATCAGCACTTTGAATTTGAGTATTCAGCGCCATCTATAGGACAACTTGAAAACTTTAGATGTACGTGCACATTTAACTTCATAGCGCAAAATAGTCCCACGGTAGAGGAAGTCACTTTTGCGATCAAATCGCTAAAAGCTGGCAAATCTGCCGGAGTAAATGAAATCCGTCCAGAAATGATCAAGGCCTTAGGTGAAGAGGGAGTGAAATAGCTCTCTCGTGTCATTAAAGTGGCATGGCCTGGGAATGCGGCGAAACTCCCAGAGATTGGCGGATTGGGGTGATTGTGCCCCTTTTCAAGAAAGGGGTTTAAAGGGATATTCAGTGCGGTTTTCGTCCCGGCAGAATATATATATACATATCTCTTGAGAGCCATTCAATCTCTCTACACAATCTGTAAAAGCTGTGTTCGGGTAAACGGAGTTAAATCAATACCTTTCACCGTGGGCGTTGGACTTCGTCAGAGGTCTTGTCGGTGCAGGGAAATAAGTCCAGGGAAATAAGTCCTCGGGAACTAAGTCCACTGAGGAACCTAGTTCCCACCTTCGTCTTCGTCAGGGGTCTTGTCGGTGCAGGGAAATGAGTCCCCGCTAACTAAGTCCACTCAGGGACTCAGTTCCCCTTCCCACCTAGTGGGAAATAAAACCACTTTCGTATGGGAACTTATAGTACACATTCAACAGTTAAATGCAACCCCCCTGCTTGAGTTTACTGTCCGGCTTCCAGTATATGTGCGAAATTGAAAGGGCAATAAAACGGGGAAGAGTTTTCGGAATTTATTTCCCACCTTACATGGGAACTAAGTCCACATCACGAAAGTGGTTTTATTTCCCACTAGGTGGGAAGGGGAACTGAGTCCCTCAGTGGACTTAGTTCCCGGGGACTTATTTCTCTGCACCGACAAGACCCCTGACGAAGACGAAGGTGGGAACTAGGTTCCTCAGTGGACTTAGTTCCCGAGGACTTATTTCCCTGCACCGTCTCAAGAACGCCTGTTCATGTTCAATGCACCCTGCATGTTAGTGGAGTCCCATTATTATTCCCAGTCTTATTCAAGAGTGATGGAAGGAGCAGTGCTGAGTTTGGTCAGGCTGGATCAATTTTGAGACAGCTTGGTCATTCTGTTATTAGGATGACTGAACTTGGTGTCAAAGCTAAGTTGTCAGTCTTTAATTCGGTATTTGTTCAAACTCTTACCTATGGTCATGAGGTTTGGGTAATGACCGAAAGAATAAGATCGCGAATAGAAGCTGCCGAAATGAGATTCCTTCGTTGTATTGCTGGTGTGACCCCTAAAGATCGCATTAGAAATACCAGAATACGTGAGGAACTCAATTTCGAGCAGTTACTTCTGCGGACGAAGCGGTCCATGCTTCGGTGGTTTGGTCATGTTAAACGCAGGATTTCACGACGTGCTATCGTTACCATCAGGCAGGCGTCCTTTAGGTAGACCCAGGATGAGATGGTTAGATCAAGTCCATAATCTCTCCTATACCCGTATGGGGATTGCCCTTGATGATTTAGAATCGATGGCGGAATCGAGAGTTATGTAGGAGAGGAGGAGGAGGATTGAGCAACCACTTTAGCCACTTCTATTTCCATACTCGCAAACGCAGCAGTGACAGCTTGTTCTACCAATTATATAAATATCGGCGAATGCAAATAATCGAACAGACTTTTAAGAAGTCGTACCTTCTGTGTTGGCTTTAAGTTTCGCACAATTATTGTTCGAAAGTCTGATAGAAGTCACATGTTAGCGAGTCGCCTTGTTTTGACATCAAACTTATCGGATAGATGCTGCATCAAGATTTCTGTCCTAGACAGATGAGCTATACAAGGTTATCAAAACTAGACATTGATCTGCATAACTTTTTCCTTTAGGTTTAGATGTTGTCAATTGTCATATGCGGTTTTGAAATCTATAAAAGGATGAAGAGTATAGAGTTGAGTTTTCTCCAGAATCTGTCAATAGTGTCAATATTATATCGGTTTTTTCATCTACATATCTGAAAATGGTCTAAAAACACACTTGGCAAGCGAGCTATTTTACTGCATGTTACCAGCATGGATTTCGTGGGTGTGGTCTGGTGAAAGTAAAACCTAGCACGCGGTGTGACACTTCTTGGCATCGACCTCTGACACTTATTGCCTTCTTAAACTAACTTGTAGTCTTAAAATGCTATTTTCTTTCTTATACAAAAAAAAATTAAAACTAATGTTGTTGTTCAAACAAAAAAAACATCCGTCACTAAATTAAGGATTCGCATCTCTTACGTTAACCTATACACTTTCTGACAGCACGTGACTTATGATCTACATGCATTAGAAAAATAAATTGAGTACATAATTCGATATGTATAAATTGGCGGTCCGCCATTAACATATACAAAGCACATTTTCCGAAATAAAAACAATTTGCTACTCATTTATGTATAGTTCAGGAAACATATTCCTCGATTTGGGCCTGTACGTTTTCTCGCATCTTCCCAACTCTAAATTTTTTTTTTTTTTTTACAACTCATTATTTTGGGAAAACAAAATAAACAGATGGCATGTACGGTACGGCTCTTGTCGGAAAATCAAAACTATGACTCATCATGAAATCATTTTCTTAACGGCTGCTGCCACTTTAGATAGAACCCGAACCCGGTCGCTTTGCTCGATCTCATTTTCTGTTTTTTTTTTCTCTCTCTCTCTCTGTTTTTTTTTATGATGAGTGTGCGCAATTGAAATTTGCGCTTAATTCGGCCAGACAAAGGATGATTCAATGAAATTTTATGATGCTAATATCGTGCACACACAATCAATGATCATTTCTACTTAAGCTCAAACAATGTGAAATGGGCTAACATGTGCGCCGTGATGTGTGACATAATTTGAATTCCAAAAATACTATTGAGATGCCGGCAAAAATAAGATACCTACTCCTACTCCTACCGACAAAGCCGTTTTTGGTTAAGTTTAGTAAACACAAAACGAGATGAGCAATTAGCGTCACGGCATCGAAATTCTCCAAAATTGGGAAAGACCAGGGTATCCCCGAAGTGTTAGTCAGCATTTTTAGGTGAGAATAATCGATTCACTTCAAACTCCACAACAATGTATATTTTATTTATATGGAAGATGGGTGAAATAATTGCTATACGTATACAGTAGGGTGTCCCAAAAAAATTAAAGTGTTTTTTTTTTAACGCATACCCTCTTATTTTGTTCTTCTTGTGTCAAAACACCTATAAATCAAATTTCATAAACTTTGGATCATAGGAACCCGTGCCGACTTGCATCGATATTATGTCAGTGCTTGCATACTTATCGAGAGCGCGCTTTTTCGTTAATTAGTCTATTACATTGAGTTGAATTGTTTAGTGAACGTATTGTTTTTGGCTATTTATCATGTCCGGGGAATTGCGTAGTTCTAAAAATAATATAGTTTTAATAGGAGAAACAAAACACCAAATAACAGGATCGAAACTTCCGTCCAATAGACAAGTTCTCGCTGTTTTTTTTTTACAATATCCGTGAAGTGAATTTAACTGTCAATGAAAGTGCAAATTTAGCTTTGCGCGAATGTATAATTTTTTGGGAAAAAGCACGGATTCCAACTAAATCTTTACCTAATTGCGTAAAGAAACTTGTGGACGTATACCAAGTTTGGAGAGATTTGCAGAAAAATGCGAAAAAAGTTCGAGATGTCTTCAAGAGGCGTCAAGAAGAGTTTGCAATCAATTTGGACAATTTATTTGATATTTCACACGCGGATGCACTTCAATTGATAAAGATAGAAGAAGACAGAATATTTTTACTACGACAAAGAGAGCCAGGACGGCCCGGTCACTTAGGTGGCGTGGATAAAAAATTGAATGATAAAGAGCAAAGGAAGCGACTTAGAAATATTGAAGAAGAAAACCGCCGAATCAAATCGAAGTCTGCTTCATATGTCTGTAGACCGTTACAGGACGAGATATCTTCTAGTTGTGAAGACAATATGGATCTACAAGAAAATTTATCAATTGCCAACGAGAGCATACTACCCGGAACCAGTAAAACTATGGTGAGAAAAGATTTCATTACTCCTAAATTAGTAGCTGCTTTAGACCGTTGTCAGTTGAGTATTAGAGATTCTGTCTACATTCTGCAAGCTACAATGGAGGCATTTGGGCATAATGTTGACGAATTTGTAATAAGTAAGTCTTCCATCCAAAAAATCCGCACACAAAAGCGAGTGGAACGTGCGAAAACAATAAAAATCGATTTTAAGAACAAAGTTCCAGATGTTGTTACAGTACATTGGGATGGCAAATTACTTCCAGGCCTAGATGCTCGAAAATCAAAAGAAGAACGTCTCCCTATTGTGATAACATTTGGTAAGGAAGAGCAACTTATTGGTATACCTAAATTGGAAAGTTCTACCGGCAAAGAACAGGCCCAGGCTGTTTGGAACGCGATCGTAGATTGGGACCTTAAAGATAAAGTGCAAATTCTCTGTTGCGATACTACGGCGTCGAATACAGGGCGCATCAATGGTGCCTGTGTTCTCTTGGAGCAGAAACTTGAGAGGGAAGTGCTTCTTTTTGCTTGCCGTCACCATGTCTACGAGCTGGTATTGAAAGGTGTGTTTGAAGCCAAAATAAGCCAAGTGACAACAAGTCCCAATATTCCCTTGTTTAAAAGGTTTAGAGATTGTTGGAAAAATATCAACTCCGGGAATATTCAAAATTATAGAGAAAGGGTACAAGATTTCCTAACGGTTTCTGAGATAGAAGAACTACTCAAGTTCTATTGCACTGAATTGACCAAGCAATTAATCAGAGATGATTATCGAGAATTGATTGAGCTTTGTATAATATTTTTAGGCGGAAATACAGAAAAGCAGTTTAAGATTAGGCTTCCCGGCGCCATGCACCAAGCTCGATGGATGGCAAGAGCTATTTATTATACAATTCTAAAGTAATTGAAAATTGACCCAGTACAAATTGTTAGGTTCTAAGTTTGACAACAAGTCGGCACGGGTTCCTGTTATCCTATCGCTATAAAATTTTATATTCAAGGACTTAGACCTAAATCGAACAAAAATAGAGGGTATGCGTTACAAAATTAGCAAAAAAAAAAATCGCCTTCTATCCTGGGACGCCCTAGTATACAGTCTGGGGCTAAGGTTAACGGGCGGTACTAATATTGTTAATGATTCCGAGACAAGTAAAAGGTGTCCCATAAGTACAGTGATGCCAATGGAAAAAAAATATAACAATGTGACAGCTGACAGTTTTGGTTAGTAAAAATGGAGCGCTATACGAAAGAATGACGCATTTTCATTGTTCAGCAATATTTTAAAAACAATGAAGGTTTGTCAGCTACAGTCCGCAATTTTCGAACAAAATATGGCCGTCATTCATAGTGATAATAGAAAAATTCTGGGAGACTTGATCAACTAGTGATCTCAAACACTATGTGTGTCCTGTCACAAGTTGTTCGACAGAAAACATCTAAGCAGTTCGCAAGAATATTGCTGACAGTCCAAGAACATCAATTCGGCACCGAAGTCAAGAACTGGGCGTTTTGAGAAGCTCTCTACAGCGAATTCTTACGAAAGACTTGTGAGTATACCACAGCTGTTTATATATGCTTTATGACTTGGGGAAGGTATACCACCGTGACCGATCGAGTCCATAGAGGTCTGGATTGTTTGTATTACAGTATAGTATGACCGTTCTCTCTTGAGATCCATTCAATCTCCTTACGCAAACTGTACAAGCTGTGTTCGGGTAAACCACCTTAAATCAATACCTTTCACCATGGGCGTTGGCCTTCGCCAGGGGTGCGTGTTGTCTCCCCTTCCCCTTCACTGCTTACATGGACTGAATTTTACATCGCAGTTAAAGCGTCACGTATAAAGTTTCGAAATGGGAGATCTGATGACAAGTCATTTGCTCTTCGCTTATAACTTGATCATCCTTGGGTTCTCTCAGACTGAACGGACCCAGGATGAGATGGTTAGATCAAGTAAATAATCTCTCTTCTACTCGTATTGGGATCAGCGTTGCCCCCCTACTACAATTGTAGCGTTTTCACTACATTTTTCGCCCTCAAAAAGTCACTACGAAAATTCGTAAAATATTCACAAAACACTACAATTTCAAAATTTCAGAAAATAAAAATCTAAAAGAAAAATTAAAACTTATATCGAATATTGTGTTTGACCCTTAAGCACTTCGAAGCACTTTTGATTTTCATGCAAACGCAGAACAGATATTTTTTGCAATTTTGAGTAAATTTGAAAAGCGCCAAGAATTTGGAAGAAAAGCCAGCATTTACAAACTTATGTAATTACATGCTAACGTTATGTAGAAATGTAGTTTGCCTCATAGTAGAACTGTAGAACGATGCTTTTCAAACTTAAATATATAATTAAAGACGACTTACGAAATAATTTAGATATTTCTACTGTGGATGCAATAATGCAATCGAAGGAATTATTAAGGCATGTAGAATGAGTTTTTGACCCACCCTCATCATTAATAACCTACGCTAATCATTTTTTTTTACCATAATGCAACACAATATAGAAATAATATGTATGTAGAATCTTCGTTAATATTCATTCTTCCTCGGATATCGGTAGGATTTCGTTTATGATCCCAGAGCTTTTCTAAACAACGTCTCTTCTTTTCGGAATTTTTTTAAAATTACTTTTATTATTTTATATTTTCAATCTCTTATCAATCTCGAACAATCACATTGCCAGCTCTGATTTCATTTAGGTAACTGATAATACAGTAAACCTAACGTTCTAATGTACATTAGAATGCTGTACTATCTGAACCATTCTTCGACATGTAAATATTAGTTCATAAGATATTGTATTCTATACTATTCTATATTAATTATTTATTTTTCTTAATAATCTTCTTGAATTAAAAGTTTAAATTCTTCTTCTTAGATGGCGCTACAGTCCGGGGTGGACCTGGGCCTCAACCAACATGCCTCTCCAGTTAGCCCGATCTTTGGCTAACCGCCTCCAGTTGCGCACTCCAAGTTGGTTGAGGTCCCCTTCCACTTGTGCGCGCCACCTAAGGCGAGGTCTTCCTCTACTGCGTTGTCCCTCCGGGTTGGAATCGAAGACTCTTCGGGCCGGAGCGTTGGTGTCCATTCGCTCTACATGTCCTAGCCATCTTAGTCGACTGATACGCACTTTTCTGACCAGGTCTATGTCGCTGTACAGCTCGTAGAGTTCGCTGTTAAATCTTCTCCTCCAAAGCCCGTCAACGCAAACGGGACCGAAAATCACTCGAAGAATTTTGCGTTCGAAACGACCAAGAAGATCTTCATCCGCCTTTGTTAACGTCCGCATGCTTCTGCGCCATAGAGTAGGACTGGGATGATGAGGGTCTTATATAGATTCTCCTTAGTGTTTCTTGACAAGGCCTTACTAGTCAGTTGCCTTCTTAGGCCAAAGAAACAGCGGTTGGCAAGTGTAACTCTTCGTTTGATTTCTGCTGTGGTGTCATTATCAGAGTTTAAATTATCGTTGAATAATTGTTTTTTGTTTTTCTTATGTAAACAAATGCTTCCACAAGTGTTTTCAAGTAAATTATATTAACCGTGTTTTATTGGACATATATATCTATAGCAAAGTAAAGTAAAGTAGAATCTTCAATGCGCAATTACACCAACTACACTCTACTTGACACTTCCGTAGTTGTTGTAATTGCGTGTTGAAGATTCTACTTTACTTTACTTTGCTAAGATAGATAGATTTCCAGTAATACACGCCTATTGTTTTACTTTTACTTTAAATCCGCCACGCTACATTTTCAACCAGTTGGGGGGGCAATACTGATTGGGATTGCCTTTGATGATTTAGAGTCGATAGTGGCGAATCGAGGAGCGTCTACCTGAGCAACCTACACTCGCTACTATTGAAAATGAATGAATGAATTTCACTACTTTTAATTTAATTTTGGCTGCGAAGCTTCTTAAAAATTACTTCACCAAAGACAGTGGACCGAACACGACTTCTGTCACTAGAATTGTTGCTGCTGTCAAAGTTTTTATTGATGTTGCTGTGTTTATCTCTGTTGCTGTCGATGCAGACTTTAAAATCTTGTAATACGTGCTGCCAATTTCCAATTGTTTTTGTTTTCTTTTCTTGATCCCCACACTTTTGACGTATACTGTTTAAGCCGCATCGACGCGACGTAAGAACATATTCCATATATCTACAATTGGCTGACGACAAAAGTGTTGTGGGGTTGTGGCTGTCTGCCTCTTTCTTAGTATAATTGCCGCCAGCAAAAGCGTACATATTTCCATTCGTTTCGCATACTGATTCTGACGATGTGAGTTTATTTCTGGTGCGGCCACAAAATGCCAAAAGTTTGGGAACACAGTTTTTGAAAAATTGCGGAGGCGCTCACAGCTGCTAGTTAGTTCGCATTGGAGTGCTGACGAGTCGAAACCAAACGGACTAAAGCCGGAATAGATTTTTTTTTTGTCTGTAAATATTGTATTGTTAATCATCTCATGAAGATCGATTGAAGGAGAGACATCCACACACAGCGGGAATACATCAAATCAAACGAAATCAATTTTGGCAGATGCATTTAAAAGAGCTTTAATTGAAATTTGTTTTAAAAAAAAAATATGTTTACAATTAGACTCTTCGCGAGACACAAACTATAATTATTGACAACGTGTGTACTTAGAGTAAAGTTTGTACTTCCAGTTCCGTTCAGTTCGTTGTGATCTTCTGTTTGACCAAGAATATTGATTGTTACATGTTTCTGTTGTTTAGCCAAATCTGTGTTTACGTCGTCGTATAAATAAAGGTGACATAATAATATTGATGCTCGCCATTGAGTAATAACAAAAATAATTCTCAAGGATACCAACGAAGCAGTGAGCTAATTAAATTCAAATTGTTTTATATATACGAGTTGATTATGCACTTTTATTCAATTGAAATGACATTGCGTTGGATACGTTCACCGGGTGAAGGTTTTTCTCTTTTTGGTGCTTTTGTGTCACTTATGTCATCATGGCATAATTTTGAATTTTTGGATGACAATGATTTTAGTTAATTTTTATGCTTGATTGGGAGATGAAGTCCACCAGAAGGAGTAGAAGCGAATTGGGAAACATTTTATACAAAATAGGGCTCTTTGTTGAAAACGTCATTTGCAAAAGGTAATGCGTTTGCCAAACGCATCAATTATTGACGACGATCAGTTAGCGATCAATTGACGATCATTCAAAAAAGTGTTTCGTGCAAGTAGAACAGTATTTTTCTTTAACAGAGATAACAAGTTGTCAAAATTATAAGAAAACCAGTATGCATACATATTTATATTTCAATAAATTAAGACCTAATCAGTGACTATCATTATGATCATTTGATTGCTGGTTTGAAGTTCATCGCATCGCCCAATCTGTGATGTTGATGTAGCTTAAAACAAACTACAAATTGTAACTGAATTTGGTTCTGGAGAATTTTGTTCGACTCTTTTGAGTCGAATATAATAAACAAACGTTTCAAACACGGTTCCTTGGGAATTGTTCACAAAACAATGTTTTAATTTCCCACAAATCTGTCCACATCACTTCGAAATGCAAAAATTCTGTAGGATAAAAACGTAAAATCTAAAGTACGTGATTTTGAAGTGCGTGATCAGTAATGAGGTGGTTAGTGTTAGCGAGGACTCGAAGAGTGTCAAATTCGATCCCCGAAAAGCACAAAGTACCTACATCTTAAAGTTAAAAATCATCTTAAGTTATTTTTTTCGACTCGCCACCTCTAGCAAACGTCTGACAAACATTCAAGAAAATATTATCTATTCAGCCATGATTAAGGCTCTGCATCAAATTGTGGGTCCCTCCCACTTCTGATTTGTCCCAAAAATATAAAAAAAACTGATACAAAGGAATGGTTGTAAAGAAGCTGTACGGATCTGCTGCCAACTATATTTTTAACTTTGCCGTATACGTAGTAAGAGAAACATAGATATTGTTTTCGTACAAAATTTCTAACTCTAGATTTTGATCAATTCTGATATGTACGATGATCAGGGGAACTCAAAAAAGTGGGCCTCGCAATTCTGCCCGTCCGCATGTCTGTCTGTCCCATAGCTTAGAAATCTGAACGCTTGGACGGATTTGTTGCAAACTTCGTATTTAGTGTTTATGGGCTTCCCGCTAGGAGGCGTTTTTTTATGCTAGCCCTAATATTAACGGTACTTCCCATAAGTATAAACATTTTACGAAATATTAAACAATTCGAAAACAATTAAAAAACGGTTCTAACGATTTGAATCAAAATTGATAGTTGAGTTAATGTAGTTATTGTAGTTGAGTTAATAAAAAGTCCATCAAACTCAGAATACTATCGTCATTCTTAACTTGATAGCAAACTCAGTTTTTCTCTAAAAAGAGTGCGTCCTTTGATATCCACCCAAATCCCTAATAATAGTACTTTAAAAAACTGCTCATATCTCGAAAACGCCATTTTTGATTTGGATGAAAATGTAACTGCTAGGTATTGCTTATATACTGAATAGATAATACTTTGTACTCAGTTTTCAACAGTTTAAGAACAGTGCTTTTAATTTTACAAAAAAACCGCTTTAAAGATTTTGATCAAAATACATATTTAAGACAACATAAGCATTCTAAACATGATCACGTACTTAGTTTTTCTCAGAAAACTCGAATATAGCCGTTTTACGAATATTTCTCAAAAATGTCTACCCAAAGCCCGATTTGTATTCACACCCGGTATATTTTTGCAAAGCCCAAGTGGCAATATAATTCGAAATTCATCGCCTACTTGCCTCCTTCAAGTGTCAGTTCGGGGTGTAATTTGAAAGTAATAAAGTTTTGTAGTTAATACGTATGTTTATGTGTTATGTATTACGTTTTTAATTAACAAGGGTTCAGTTCTAAACCTGAATACATCTTGAGTAGGTATGATTTTAAGCGTAAAATTTGCTGAAATGAATCTTGGATTCAATAAACGAGGAAGTTTCGTGCGACCCAGTCGTGCATGTTTTTTCTTTTAATTTCGTGAACTTAAAATCAAACTTTCATCATCGTCAATTGCACATGGGCAACGTTGTATAAGTTTTGCTACGGGAAATTATTAGTAAATTATGTTAACTAGTTAACATTGTATTGTGTTTGGCTTTTGAGCACCCGCACGATGCGATCCTTAGGTTCGTTCGCGTACGCGATTTAAACCGAACGCAATAGATACCAATCGATCGCAACCGCACAAAGTCTATACACGTTCTCATCAAAAATGACAGGTAAAGAGAAAACTAGCAAAATAAATGAGTAACCAACATTTCCCCTCCTGGCTCGAAACAGCTCAGGAAATTTCTACCGGCATGTACTGATAAAATTGTCAAAAGCAAAAAGTTGACAGATAGACGGAATAAACAAAATATATTTTCCAACGATTGCTCGGTTATGAGTTATACAGATATTGTTAGAATACAAAATTATATCAATTTAATTAAAATTGTGAATTTTCGCTGCAGTTTGAAATAGTTTTGTTTTGTTCAAATTGGTGATTAGCTAGAAATGGCTCGAAGTAGCTCGAAGTGTATACACGTACTTTTCGGTACATTTTCCGCTCTCTGAGAGAATTGCGCTCAAATTTTCGAAATTGACAGATTTGTACTGCCTTGCTCGGAAAAGTACGCGAATAGACCTCTTGATTGACTCTTATTAGCCGCGTAACAACACATGCTCCTATATGAGGGGAAGTGTATCTGTCAGTATTGTCATTTCATTTGCAACACTGCACAAAAAACTGCTCCGAATCATAGCAGACTGGACTAGTATATTGTGCATCTACTGATTTCAACTTGCAAATATCAGAAGACTGTCCATTGTCCAGGTGTTGCCAAAAATATAATAGACAATTATATTGCTAAGTTTCGTAAGCCGGCTCCCATACTGAGGCAATAATAATAATCAATAAGCAACTGGCAATAGGAATCACGCAATATTAGCGCTCACAATTATTTGACTTTAAATTAAATTAGAGGTCTTCAATATCGCACAAACGGAAAATGTTGCTGGTTGCGGCAATAATTACCTATCGCTAGCGATACACAGCGCATGCTGAAAAGCAACAAATATTGCTTCGTTTCGTAGTAGCAATAAATGTTTGCGGTTACTATTGCTTATTGACAATTGCCAGTTGCTTAGTTGCTTGTTGCTTGTTGACGATAGGTGCTAAAAAAAGGTTACCTTAAAATAATGGAAAACCATAATAGTGGGACGCGGAGATGAGAATTTACTTCACTTCTACTTCAACTTATTTCTACTTCGTTTATTTATGGTTCAAAATATCATTTAAAATAGAGAATATTGATCAATTTGACTCTATACATCAACAACGACGAAAAAAACAACGAAATATAAATATGTATCAGGAAAAATATGTGTCATGTATAGAATATCATTTATGTCACTACACTACACATCAATCTATAGATCCCATTATCCCATTACAGACCTAACTTTACCATTTTGAGCATTTCGCCAAATGTTGGTTAATCTGGTTCGTTTTTTGTAAATTTACTTCGTTTTTTTCGGGCAATTTGCTACTTTTTGGATTCAGCATTCTCATCCCTGTGGGAGTAGTCCAGTTTAAGCCAACGTGCTTACGTTAAAAGTGTATGGGAAATGTCATTGTCAGCCCATTGTAAGACATCCATCTGACAATGAAATTGTCAGGTTGCTGACGATCGTCTGAACAAGTCTGAACACACAATTTTTATTATTGTCATACAATTAGGACATTGTCAGACTCATTGGAAATTGTCAGATGTCGTTGTTTATGGAAGCTGACAATTGCTTACAATTTTTCAATGACAGACAGTTTAACAGGCGGTATAGACGCGAAATCGAAGTTTACTTTTATTTGCGATGGAGAATAATTCATTCGATTCAAACAACTCTGCATTAGAAAAGTCGCCAAAATCAAAAAAAAAAAATTATAAAAAAACGGGCCACCCAATCCTTTGTCCAAACACGACGTCGTTTTTGAGGCAATTCATCATCCTCGCTGTCTTCCAACACGTAGGCAGTTAAAATAGTCGCAAGTGCAATATTTTGATCCATTATCCGTACTACAAAAAACAACCCACAGGACTTTGAATTTATCTGACAATGTCTGACAACAGATCAGAATTTTTCAAATTCAAATATCTGCCGACCGTGTGAACACACAATTTTCAACCTGACAACGTTGTCAGAAAAGTCATTGGCCGCGTTCCACTGACCGCTAGATGACTAGCGGCATGCCAAACTCCATATAAAAAAAACTGACATATCAGCATTTGCGCTAGACATCTAGCACATTTTGTGAAATATCCTTTTCTGGGAAATTTTTCAATCTAGCGCAAAATGAACTGCTAGATTGAAAAAAATTAACGAACTGTCAAAATAAAAGTGAAAGTGCAGAAGTCAAATATTTCCAATTTGGTGTAACATGGGAATTCAAACTTCTATGTAACTAATATACATTGTATTTGCTTATTTAAATTATTGTGTACTAATAAATATGCGGCATGATGGCACAAAATACGTTTTTGACTCTCATGAGGATGAAATCATACGAATTCAAATTGGTTCTCATGTCACTTTGCCGCTGCCGCTAGATCTCTAATTTAAACAATAATTTAAACAAGCAAATACAATGTATATTAGTTACACAGAAGTTTGAATTCCCATTTTACACCAAATTGGAAATATTTGACTTCTGCACTTTCACTTTTATTTTGACAGTTCGTTATTTTTTTCAATCTAGCAGTTCATTTTGCGCTAGATTGAAAAATTTCCCAGAAAAGGATATTTCACAAAATGTGCTAAAGATCTAGCGCAAATGCTGAAATGTCAGTTTTTTTTATATGGAGTTTGGCATGCCGCTAGTCATCTAGCGGTCAATGGAACGCGGCCATTGTCAGAAGACAATTATAGTTACTTTGCAGAATGGAGATAACAAATAAAAGCCAATTTCTACATTTAGTGAACGAAATGCAGAAAAATATTCCTTTGGCAAAATCATTCACGAAGGCCTAACCAAACGTGATGTTAATCGGCAATGGGGCGACAATAGCCTTATCTCTGAATTGTCTTGGACCACCTTCGACTTCGATAGTTTAAAATACATTTAAAATCTGAAAATAATTGTTATTAACACAATGTATGCAATTTAAATTATTTCTATCAACCACTTAATGTCGAGCAAATCCAATGGATTGGATTTGGTTCGTATTTCCTTCCTTAACTTTACCAGTACTTTTTTCTGGTTTTCTTCTTCATCACTGCTTTCAAAAAACATGTCACACTATTCATTTTTGATTTGTTTTATTAAATAATTACAAACAAAACACCAGACCAAATATAAATTCGTCGACAGAAATGTCAAATCCCATGTGTCATAGTTTGTGGAATGTATGTGGGATGTGAGAGTTCAGAGAGTCGAGTCGTTTCAGTTACGCAATACCAAATTCCAAACGACTCGACACGACAAACGTCGCCAGTCGTTTGCGACAGACGACGACGACAATAGGGGTGAATGTGAAATGTCAGTTTTTTTTGTATGGAGTTTGGCATTCCGCTAGTCATCTAGCTAGCATGTCAATGGAACTCGGGCATTCATTTGCTGTCGTTGGTCATCTTGCGGTCAAAAGATAAATATTAGGTCTATTCGCGTACTTGCCTTTTCTCAGCAGCGACTTTTCATTTCAAGCGATTTTTAAAAAAATATGTCAATTGCCACTCAGATGAATAAGAGCTTATAATTTGTTTAAGGGAAAAGCGCTGACAAACCAAAATGTCATTTTTGTTTCCCCAGCGATAGAGTAGGTACTACTCGTAGCAGGTTGTTCCTCCATTTGGCAACGAATATGCTGGACATCTAACTCTAGCAAATTTCCACAAAACGAAATTTTTTTTATTTTAAATACTTCTCCCAGGAAATGCGAACCTATAACGCTTCAACAGCGCCCCGAGATGCTTGCAGATGTATGTTAGTTCTGCACTTAAATTGCTGCAAATTGTAGCCTTCTGGAAATATATCCCCAGGAAGCGAGTTCCAAAGTTTGCAGAAGGAGTTTTGGAAAGTTGATGACTTCGCGGTTGTCAAGTGTATGTATGTTGAGCTATGTTTCCATTGCAATTCGATTAGGGCCCCCATACACTACACAAATACGTTTGCGTAACGGCTTAAATGCTGTAGTTATGGACAGGACATGCTTATAATAGCCTCTGCCTTAGGCTTCAATTATAGCTATCAGTAAAATGCATCCGTAAAAATACGAAAAAGAACAAAACTGACACATTTAACCATAGCATATCATAGGAATTCAGTGGAATACTTCGTGAAACTGAATGAGAAGTTGAACAGAAAAAGTTGTTCGTACGGAAAAATTAATAAATTCGTTTTCAAGAAAAGTTGTAGATAGATTAATTGCTTTTTAGATACATAAACTGACTTTATAATTCAAAAGCAACATTTTAAGACCAAGATTGAGTTCAACGATTAAGTTTAAGTGATCCAAAAAAGCAAAAGAGATATTTTTTCGGTTGCATTTTACTGATAGCTATAATTGAAGCCTTAACTATCGTGTTTGTTGGGTCTAGACTAGATTGTACATTCTTCACTCTTGTTTTATTGTCTTGGTCAAATAGAAGTAAACAACCACGATCACGTTAAGGCTTACATATTCTTTAACGGTTTCATTTACCATTAGATTTATCAGCAAAAAAGAAACACAAATCTAATAATCAAACAAAAATGTGTGATACCACTGCCCTTCTGCCAAAGCAAAGCGATTTGCACAGCTGCTGGATCATCTACAGTACGATATGCGTTCCTATTTGTCAATTTAAATTTTCAGTATATTTTCCCCTATTCGAATCGCAAACATCAACTGATTACATTTCTCGATGTGTCTCTCATTTTAGCGAAAAGTGATGGTAAAGAACGCCTAACAGTCACAGAAACAAAACCAGTGATACCAGACGATGATGATGATCTGCCAAATGCCTGCTCTGTTGACGATGACTACGAAGCCGATCAATCTCTCCATCAAATGCTCGATCCATCATTACAGCCAGAGCCGCCAATACCAAATAATAGACTATCACAAGAGATCTACAAGGATCACACTAGACTTGCCAAAGAGTATTTACGTGTAGACACTGAACTGTACTATGCGACAGATCGCCGAGATAAGTACTTGGCCGCCTTGGATCCCGTCGAACGGGAACAAAAGATGATACTTATGAAAAAACTCGAAGAGAAGGTGAGTTATTTACCAAGAATAGTGCGTGAACTCTTACTGATTTGATTTTTATATGCACCTTTTCAGGAGGAACTACTCGAGTTATACAACGATTTAAAGCAACAACTAGAACGTATTCGAGCTGCCCAACAAAATCCGTCTTCCGATCCACAGACATCACGAACAGCTAACATTGTGCAGTCTCAAATGAGTTGCGAGAGCCTGATCACAGAAGCCGCTGACGATGGCTGGGTGGTCATTCCTCCGAAGGAGAACAACACGTAGCACTGGTCTTTGAAACCAGCCCTACATGCTAAGTCATTTATTTTTATAGATTTATAAGTTTTAATAGTTATGTAAGTACTTAAAAATGAACACGTGTGTGATGTTTATGTGTGAGTGTCTGCGTGCAGAGAACTGAATGTTGTATATATTATTATTGTTATTTAAAAAGAAACCAGAAAATAAAAACAAAAAAACTAAGTGTTGCCATATACATAAGGATAAACGCTTAAAAAGTAATTTTGTGTTTTACTGAATTTCACCACTTCCGTGGCAGTTCAGTATCACAATACATTCAAATATAGGGTTGCCCAAAAGAGGAAACTGGAAGAAAATCGTTTGTTGTCAAACTGGCAGCACGGAATAAGGAACCGCATATACAAAGGTGATTATTTGGTTGGTTTCTACAAACTTGCAGTTATTTGAATACGCATCTGGAACCCCTTTCCACTACATCCGCCATATAGAACTCAAAAAAACACTCACCTGGCAAACAATGGAATAGTTTATTACAAAAGTAAAACTCTAAACTTAACAGACTATCATTATCGCTGAGATAAACACAGTTTCCTATTTCTATTCCTAAATCGACTACATCAATGAGGAGGTAAATATTTGCTTCAAGATTTGTGGCAACGTCGACAGGTCCATACAAACATAACTGTGTCCCGCTGGCATTTGTGCATTAATACTGAAAGAAAATACAACTATTCACTGATTTCCAACACATCTTTCAACTGAACTTACAAATCGGCTTCCTCTTCCAAACTGCCAATGAATATGACGTGTCCACGCACCTTTGGATCACCCTTCTTCAACGCATTGCCTAATTCCTTTGGATGAATGCCATACCTTGAAAGATTCGCATCACTCAGCACAATAACTATTGAATTATCATAGTCCTCTTGAGCTAGAGATTCCACAGCTTCTTTCGTTGCCTTCACGGTATTGTCGCCGGACCAACAGAACTGCGAATGTGCGTGCATCATACGAAGTGTTTCCAATCGTTCCTTATCCGTCGCAGGTGGTTTACCCTCACGAACGAATGGAATTTCCCATCCCTCACCACTGTGACCGACAATGTCGTAGACGATCTTTTTTTCGTATCCTTCAAAGGCCTCCATAACCATAACGATGGCTTCGAGTTGACGGTCCAGCCGCTGGTCGTAGCCATTGAATCTGGAGGAGAAAAATATGTCCCAATAGCGCATAATTGTAAGCAGTTGCTTGCGACTCACCTATACATTGATCCGGACACATCGACAACCAACTTTAAACGGTTTGGCTTCTCCTGCACATGATCTGCCCAAGGATTTGCCTCTGCGCGTCGTCGATAGATGTTCTTTTCACCGGTTATACCCTCAATCAACCGTGTATCGTCCAACTCGCCATGCGTCTGATACTTTTGCCACTGACGCTCCTTACTCTTGGTCTGCAGAGCATCCATGATGGCCTTTAATTGTTGCACCTGCTTCCGAATTGGCGCACTGAACTGGGCGTACAAGTTGTAGTCGTGCTTTGACATCTTAATTTCCTTCAGTTTCTCTTCGAACGCCTTACGATTCATCTCGCGCGCAGCCTTCTTAACCTCATCGGGAATCGCATCCTTTTCCTCGTCCGACAACTGGTGGACTTTATGCCCGGCGTCTAAGCGAAAGGGACCACCTTTACCGCCCAAACCGGCTGTATCACGACCTCCACTGCCACCGGCCCAAGTATTCCCACCAACGTGAGGCTCATTCTTAGGATCAACTTTGCCGTACTTCGGCGCCGAGACGTCCAAACCACTTGTTCGGCTAACGGTTAGCTGGATTTCCTTTTTCTTCCGCAGAGCAAATAGTTCGTTCTTGGCGTAGGACTCGATCTGCAGTCCATGCTTCGCCAGCACTTCCGTTACCTGATCCAAGGCCTCAGGGGAATATCGATCAAAGTCAAGCACATTGCCAACCAGCTCAGACATCGACTCTTCGGGGAACTTCTCCAAATGCTTGACAATGTTGACCACCTCACGGGTGGAGTAGGGGTAGTTCAGAAGACCCTCGTCGGCCATGCTGCGCAGCTCACCAAAGGCGTTGACCAAGGTCGCTAGCGTCTTCTTAGGAACCGACGGTCCATACTGCTGGAGAAGGAATATCTCAGAGTCTGGCGAAGGATTATCAACCGCATGACAGCTGAACACATCCCCCAGCGAAGCAAAGAAGTCATTACCCAAAAACGGAAAGCCTGGCCTGTTAGCCAGAACAATCACCCTAAAGTTCGGGTGTGTCTCGATGACGCCCACTTCGTTGCCGCTCTGCCCAGGTGGTACTATTTTCCTTCCGTCGGACAGGATCATCTCTCCATTTTCCACCAGAGTTCTCAGGATACAAGTCACATTAACCGGCGCTTTGTCTGCCTCATCAATGACCAAGATGTGTCCATTCTTCACTGCCTTCACGAGAGGACTATCTTCGTAGACAACCTGTCCATCGCGTAATGTCGACTGCACCGTCAAGCTGTGAACAGTGGTGTCCCTATGAAGCTGAAGATACTCTCGGGGCTTGTTCATCAGCTGCAATAGCTTGTCAATTAGCTTATTCTTACCGACGCCTTGATTTCCAACTAGAAGCAGGTGGTCTCCAATCAAAAAGTCCTGTAGCAACCTCTCAAGCAACTCCACATGCTGTGGCACGTCGTAGAACAGCGTGCTGGGAACTTTACTCTCATCTTCAGTGGCGGTGAGCTCCATTTGTGTCTTCCCAATGCGCAGGACGTCACCATCCACATTAATGGATCGTTTACTGTCAGAGCCGGCGGATCGTCTTGACTTTTCGATGCCGGCTTCTTTGATTGCATTCTCCAAGGCTGCTCGCGGCAAGGCGGGCAGGAATTTAGCCAAAAACGTATTCTGAATAATATCGTACACAGAGTTCAGCGGACTCGCCTCATTATCGTCAGCCGGATAAATTGACATTCGTCGAGCGATCTTTAGAAGTTGTCGTGTCGACAAGGTACCCGATAGGTCTTTCAAAATCGGATCTGTCGCCTCCCGAAGGAGATGCGAGAGCTTGATGATCTTGTGAATGTTGGAATCGATGTTGCCATAGAGTTTGTTAATAATCTCGAACTCTTCACTCTGCTGCAGAGGTCGCACTTCAAGGAACATGAACAGACTCAGCATTTCAGGCGTCAGCCAATTTTGAGCTGTGCTATTTGGATTTGGAGGTTCGGCTAAGGCTATCAATCGGAATGAATCGTGAATTTTGAGTATATTTCTAGCTGTTAGTTCAGTTTCGGTGAGACCTTGGCCGATAAGAGATTCGTAGCGATCACTGCGCAGCATTGTTGTCCCATCACAGAGTTGCAGTTCACGATCGTGGACGAGCCTGAAAGAAGATAGTGTTAGCAGGGAAATACAATTTTGTTTACAATAATGCGTTTGAACCACTACTACTAATCTACTTTAGAATATTTAGGAAAGAACATCGTAACCCCCAACAGCAACGGATATACCCTGACAACAAACCGCGTTCAACTGCCTCAGAACCGCAGCAGCATACTTTGTTCCAACCATTTACAACATCAATAGAATTCGGGAAACTTGAGTTCACCGAGAATTAGGGACCACTTTGCTTAGAAGAGAAAGTCGCAAGATCAGCTCTACTATAATGGAAGCGGTGAAGTGTGGTGAGAATTTAATGGGATGCTGGGACATATAAAGCTGTTTTTAGAAGCTGGCAAGTGGTTACAAACATCCCTGCACATACTGCAAATGCCTAAGCCGAAATTATCTCACTTTCCCTGTCAAACCAAGAAAATTCACCTACCTTTGCAAGACCACAGCAGTACTCTTGTGCAGTCTATGAATACCATTCAAAATCGTCACGGATCCATGCTTGGCAGCTCTCACCAGCGGTGAGTCCCGCCACACAGTATCACCATCAGCAGTTGTTATTCTCTGTTGTACCAAGTCTCTCGAGGTCATATCCTCATAGAGTACCATCGGTTCGACGGATTGATTCAGCAAATGCATCAATTTTTTCGTTAGGGTAGACTTGCCAACACCCTTTTGACCTTTAAATGAAAAATTCACTCCATTAAAACATTCTATCTATCCAAAACATTCAAAATGCAGAATAACTTACCAATCAGACATATATCCCCAACTGCGTACTTTTGAATCATTGACGCAAGTATTCCCCGTTGGTGTTCCAGATCGACAAAATCTTTAAATTCATTCAGCTTATTACCGCCGGGTAAGGATAGAGAAACGTCATCGATTTGCAATTGGACAGCATCGTCTGAGCCCCTTGTGGCTTTAATAGTCTTCACAGGTTTGGTTTGTTTGTGAGTAATCTTTAGCGAATCAAGAAGATTTCGAACGCGATCAATATGTTCTTTCTTTAGTGTGGTATGATATGGATACAAGGCACAAATACCGTCGTGTACACTAATCGCAGGGTTGCTATTCTGTTGAAGGGAAATTAAGCATAGAGCTTTCATTATCGGAAGCGAAAACTTACCAACATCCTAGCAACTAACTGTAAGTTGTCTAAGGGAAAATCGGGTAGGTTGGTTGTTGAATCGGCCGAGTGCACTGCCAGACCAAATGAAATCAGGCTTCGTAGTTTGCTTTCGTCAACATTTGGGGCTTGTTGTTTTAGAGTTGTCAATATTTCCTGGTATAAAAGAAAATGTCGTGTAATATAATATAATAAGGGTCCCCTACAAATCGAACGATTGCTAATATCGTAAGGCGGCGATTGAAAAGTTATTTGGCTTTAACTGGAGAGTACAATTTTTACCTCGAAAGAGAAATGTGTTACATTTCTCGACTGGAAACGTGACCTCAGTGGTGGATCTAATGGTGTTCCCTTATACTTTTGTGTCGGCAGACCTAGAGCAACTACTCGAAAGTTTTCAGACACTCGCAGTAAGCCCCATTCGTCCAACTGTTCCTTGGTGTATGTCTGAAAAGGCATTCGTTATTAATAGATGTGTGCACCAAAACAAAAAATTACCTTCAGTAGCGTGTCATATCGTTCGGGTGCCATCAGAAACTTTCCATTTTCTAAATGCATTTCTCTGTTCTCCAGCAAATTATTCAAAATTGGAAGAACATTCCGTTCCGCATGTTCTACTCCGTCCAGAATAAGAAGACGACCATTCAAAGCTGCTCGTACTGCACACTAAAACAATGACAAACGAACTATAATAACCAAACTAAGCGCCAGAGGCAGTGATTTGTCATACTCATACCTGATCAAAGTACACAGCTCCTTTGTTCTTAATCTCTCGCCTTTGCTTTAGATCACTTTCTGTCGTGTCTCTGCTCAGGGCGATGTATTCCAGTTCCCTTTGGGTCAATTCTGAGAATTGCATGGCTATATTTCGCCGCAATGCTCCCGGATAGCCAAGCAAGAACATATCTTGCTTGAGAGAATCTTTCTGCAGCATCCATCGCAAATGATGCAGGGCAGATTGCGTCAGCTGTATCGTTCCATCGTCGGCATATTGCACTTCAAATATTCATTAGAAGAAGTCACAAGTACTAATTAAATGACCTTACCATATTTCTGGGGCACCAGTTCAGGATTCGTCGGAGTTTTGATATTTGTGGTTACATCACCAATTGTTATCTGGCCTTCGACCGTTTGCGCTTTTGTGGAGAACAACTGCGGTCGTATGAAATTAAAATTTTGTTTATTAGCGAAGAAAAGCGCACGGCCGCTTTGAGTCAACAAGCGGGAAGGGATCAACATAATTAAACTACTTAAAACTAAATTAAATGTGATTGGAAAGACCCCTTTTACACGCAGAATTTTTTCACTCATGACTCTTCTTAATTCTCTTTTGGGCACTTATGGTGCATTTATACGTTCAGTGTTTTCACTTTAGTGCCTTGATTGTCAAATTGTCTTTGTTTCCTTTTTTTCTCATTCGTCGCTCGCGGCGCAGACCGCATACAGTTCGAAAATAGAGCAAATGCAGACGTCTATCGCGACTGAGTACGGTTTGAGAATAAAGCAACCCTGAAAATAACGAAAGAGAGCGAAAGAGAATACAAGAATCGGATGGGAATTCGCGGCCCATCAGTGTTCGGCTATCCCCTGCACTTTTCATCCCCTTTACCAACACATTCTCGACACTAAAGTGAAAAAACTTAGCGTGTAAAAGGGGTCAAAGCAGGTGAACGACACGAAATACCAAAAGGGAAAACTAAAAGACGTCACAACATACGAATTTCAAGCAAAACGAGAACAGCTGTTTCATGTGACAGATGTGACGTAATTTTGCAACACGTGTGAAGGTTTTTTTATAACATTGAAGTGAGAAGGAAGTAACAACAAATCGAATATTCAATATGAGTACGAGTGAGATGCAAAACAAAACAAAGTCATTTATGTAGTAGAGGTCTGTTCAAAAATGTAGTAGATCGATAAAATAGAGTAGCTATACAGTTAGAAGCAAAATTATACCTTCTATACCTACCTATATTAGGTATGCACCATGCCTTATCAGTGATATCAAATTTGTTATTCACTTGCTACTTTATATTTGATTAGATTGAACGTGAAGATTTTAATCAATTCTGACATTACAGATAGGGAAACTAAAAAAGTGTGTTTTGTAATTCCGCCCTCTGTCCATCCTGTCTGTCTGTAAGTTTGCTTCTGAGGGCGACAGCCTAAAAAGTTGGACAGATTTGTTTCGTTTTATTTTTTTTAGTTTCGTGGCTTACAATTTGGGGCCATTTTTTATTTTACATGTTAATCCCAATATTAACTGTAGTTACTTCCCATGTAATGCTTGTTATTTTTGTAATAAATGGCTCTTACAATGGTTATTATGACAGTAGGTATATTCAGTTTTTCGCTGAAAATGGTTAACAGTCATTCCTTTAAGACGTTATTATCATTTTTAGTGTCAGTACTTAAGAAGTGACAATCCCGAAAATGTCCATATAAAATTATCTGTTGTTACCGTCAAAATAAAGGGTGATTTTTTAAGCGTTTGGTTTTTAAAATTGAAAGAAAACAACGAAACTTTTGCAGAATTGAGTGAAATTTTTATTATGGTCGATGAATCGATTTTTGCCATTATATTATTATTATATATTATATTATTATATATTCACAAAGTAGAATATTATTTTGTATAAATGTTGACCGCGACTACGCCTCAAGTGGTCCATCCGAAATGTCAAAATGTTGGCATACTTTTTCCAACATGTCGACTGGTATCTCACCAATAACACGAGTTATGTTGTCTTCCAAGGCGGCAATAGTGTTGTGTTACTGACTTATCGGTACCTATAGACGAGAGACTTCACATATCCCCACAAAAAATTGTCCGGCGGCTCCCAATCGCACGATCTAGGCTGCCAATTCACATGTCCAAAACGTGAGATGAATTCTTCGAAAAAAAGAGGATCTTCTTCGAGCATTTCTAAAGGCCCACTCACCAAAAATGTTCGTCGTTGTGGCAAGTCGCCTGCTTCAGCTCTTGCACAAGCTCTATTTTGTATGGTCTTAGACCAATATCCTTGCTTCAAATTGTCCACGTGGTCGACACGTCTTTATTAATACTGGTTAATACGGCAGCAACATTCTCCTCTGTACGCAAACGATTCGGTGGTTTAATGTCCAATAAAAAGAAACTTCTCAGTAAGGCGATTACAACGACCATAAAATGGACGAAGTGCTCTAAACACAATTTTTACTGAGCACGATTAATAATTTGCAAACGTTGTTCGGACGTACCTAATTCTATCCATATATGGTGAAATGGCGATGTTAACTCGTGAAATATACAAAATATCAGGCTGAAAAACCAAACAGTAAAAAAATCACCCTTTATACTTAAGTTTAAGGTCAAAAACGTAAGGCCCGCTAAAACACCAGGATAACATCTCTCGATACTATCCTAACCTTATGCAGGCACTATTCAACTTTCAAACGCGTTTGCGTTTATGCATCCTCTATAATAACTATAAGGGTATTCGCACTTCATCTGATAAATGTATGCAGCTCGTATATGTATAAATTTCTGCGGTGCTTAAGTGAACACTGAACACCCCTCGGAAATGTCATTGGCCGCATTCAAGAATCTAGTCAAGGTAAGTCGACTTGAATTCTCTGGATTCAAATTGACCTGAATGCTAAAAACTAACTTAAATTGTCGGTATGTCACTTATTGACAATTGTATTTTTTTTTTCTCTCCTGAGATCCGAGTTTCTGATTGGTGCTCTACACGTCGGTCAGGGCAACCAAAATGTCAACCTGCGTCTCCCATGCTCTCCGATAACCCAATAGAAATGTCAAAACTGGATTCTGGATTCAACATCATGTTGAAACAATTAGACGTCAACTTATATGTCGTTTTCGGTTGGTCGTCCAGAACTGTCCGGAAGCAATCCGAACGCTTCTGAAATCGTTCGATTGGCACTCAACTGACAGTTCTTCTCCTGAAAAGAAGAGAAATTTGCTTCTGGATTTGAATTCAGAATCGCGGAGAGTTCTTCCGGACGGTTCTGGACGACCAATCGAAAACGACATTAGTAGTACCTAAGTCGAGAAATTCATGACTTGATTCGTCGGTGTTGCGGACATAGACGTCAACTGAGAAAACTGTTCACGTGACCAGTTTAGCCCAATAAAAACTCAGCAACATGAATTTTAAGAGCTGTCAGACTAATGTCGTTTTCGATTGGTAATCCAGAAGCGTCCGGAAGAACTCTCCGCGATTCTGAATTCAAATCCAGAAGCAAATTTCTCTTCTTTTCAGTAGAAGAACTGTCAGTTGAGTGCCAATCGAACGCTTTCAGAAGCGTTCGGATTGCTTCCGGACGATTCTGGATTACCAATCGAAAACGACATTACTAAACTAGATTCTTGAATGCGGCCATTGCGTTAATCGCATAAATCGACTGTCAAGTAATCAAAATTATTTGTGTACTTAAATTTTTACCCTAATTTTGAGATCTTCCTAAAAAAAACTCTGGAAAAAAACAAACAATTCATACGACTATCTGCCAAAGTTTGACATTTGTGATTTGCGTAACCTTCCGCGATTGAGTGCCGAGCCTAAATCGTCGCGGAAAATTATGAAGTCTACGTAAACTATACTCCATCAAAATCTGACAGTTCGTTTAAGAGGTGGTAAATTTCTGCAGTTTACGCAGTTTATGAGGCTTTTACGCGTTTAAGAGAATACCCTTATTTTAAGAATACCTTTATTTTATACACTCTTCATAATACCTAGGTACCTATGTTTATAAACAAACCGGTTACATCTGTCACTTTTTTTCTCTTTTGACACTGACGTTGCGAACTATTCTATCGCACTATTATAGGTAATGGTATTAATAATGCTTCGTTCGATTAACCAGCCCTACAATACAAGCTAATATGTCTAGGTATTAAAACGAGTAGGTATACCTATAGAATACACAAACCCAACTGCTGTTTGCTTCGTTATCGACTGCAGTTATTCGTTGTCAAAATCAGCTGCTGTGATGTGATGATGATGAAGAACTAATTTTGGAAAGAAAATAATTAAAGTGTTAAAATTAAACATAGATTACGCAAACGGTTAACATTGTTCATCATTGGGATAAAAAACCCAGTCACTTGCTTAATATATGTAAGTCATAATTTATGTATAAGTCATACTCCAAGAAATATGCGAAAAATAATGTAAGCAAAAGAGACAAGTAAAAATAATAATATCATAACATATTTATACGTCAGATTTACTTCGTTATCTCATCATGACTATGGAGCTTTTGAATCAAGTCGATTACGTCAGCTACGGCCAACTAAAAAAAAATACGAACTACTGAACGAATTTTTGATATTTGATATTCGAAAGATTCATTCGAATAGTGGAATACCTAGGCCCAAGTATTTTCATATTTTAATTCGTGCTTTAGGTATAAGTGTCATTACGGCCGTATTATTCACTCGGTTTAAACACGAGGTTAAAACGCTTTTAAACCACGAAAATAAACTTAACTAAACCATCAGTTTTTAAACCCAAAAAATGTAAACCTGCCTATGTCATATTCACTCTTTTTACGTGGTTTAAACTTTGGGTTTATTTAAAGTACTAAACCCTATTTTAAACCTACGAAATATCGCGTTTGACAGTTCTACTTAAACCGGTCGTCGGAGTGCGGTTTAAAGTGGAGGTGGTTTATCTGCCAATAGGTTTAAAAAATGACGTTTAAAAGGTTTAACTTGAGTGAATGATACAGATTTACAAAACTTGTAGGTATGGTTTATAAAGATTTAAACCACGGTCTTAACTAAACCAGATTTTAAACCGAGTGAATAATACGGCCGTAATAGTTTACCTAAATCTTGTTAAATTTACACAATATAAAATGCAAATGCGATATGTATGGCATGGTCATAATTTCCAGCGAGATTCAGACACTTCTTTGATTATTTCAGTCTGCGTCGATACGAAAGTCATAGCATGAAACAACGTGCAAGAACCTGAGCACAGAAACCAACATAATATCGTGGGATCGAGAATCTTAGCTGATTTCGCAGTGAGCATGCAAAATCAGGAAACCTTAACTTCAATTACTATACTCGCACTGATAAAAATATTTCCCACATCCATTTCTATTATTCGTATGTATTATATTTTATTTTACTTTTTTCTTCGTTAAAGCATGTCTGCGGTGTTCCAAAGACCGACAGCTGATAAGCGATAGAAACCTTAATCTGAGAAACACTAATTTTAGTAGCCAGCGAATATCAGAGTGTAATTAAAAACGAAACCATTAAAAGTTCTCACGGTTTCCCCTTAAAAAATAAAAAATAAATAAATAAACAAACGGGAGTATGTAGGTAATGTACGAATGTCTAATCGCAAATTTATACTGTGAATTGAAATAGGATTGTTTTCAAAAGGAGATATATTTTATCAGAAGAAATGGATTACCGCACCAGTGTGAAGTGCGGCTGGTTGGTCGGTTATGGTTTGTTAATAATTAAAGAAAAACATTCTGGATGTTTTCATTTAGATAAGTAATTTAGTAGATATTTCAGATATCTTATAGTGGTTAAATACTTTGGTTTTGGTTTTATAGTAGATATGCCGAAAGTATAGATAAGGGCTTCAGACCGACATTCGTCGCTTCGTCCTTTGATGCGTTTTAAAAATTTCGCAATCAAATTTTGTAAGTATAGAATTCGAGATCGAAAAATAAACGACTAAAATTATTCGAAAATGTAATGTAGGTTAGGTAAGACATTTTGGTTTCTAGGAGAGTTAAAGACTTAATAGTTTTTCGCACTACTCGTGGACTCGCCCTCCTAGTTGCATCAAAAAATAGCAAAGTTCAAGATATTTAAGGAGTCTGATGAAGCAATATTGACACTGACAGAGTGACAGGTACATTTATATTTGCAGACATACGAGTAGATACAAACTCTGTCTTTTATATAGGGAGATAGTGGGTCAATAAATCCCTGAAAGTTGAAATGGATGGCACTCAAATATTTTGCTTGTCACGAAACATCTTTCAAAAGAACGCATCCACATTGTCAAACAGAGACAGATCTGTCAAATAGTTTTGTGTTTCAGCCATCTGAGAAAACTTTCGTACAGCGATGCCAAACCTAGCCCAATTGTGAAATTCTAGCACTGTTTCATTCGATCTAGCACTGTAATTTCCCTTTTAGCACTGTGTTTAATTTATATTTTCAAGCAATACACATTTAATTATTGCTATAAAACTGTTTTTCTTTGAAAATGTAGTTAATTATTTAAAACTAAAATGTTGTTTCAGTATTTTGTACGTTTAAAACGTCAAAACAGTGTAGATATATACTATCGTTTGGTCTGGCCCTGAACGAGCCCTGAAATGACATTTCTGGCTCTAAATCACATTTTTGAGTTGGAATCACTGCTTGCGTAAAAGTGGAAAAAAAATTTTCGTGTTTAAACACTATTTTCTTGGAAACCCACCACGCAACTAAATAAAAGCTTGAAAAGTAATGGCGACTCTTCACTATCAATTGTTGGAACCATCTACATAGTTTAATCAATTTGATTTAACGCGACGCCGAACGTTAGGTCGCCCAAGCGTGTCCAACTTTTAGCCGGAAACTGCATGACGGGCTGTCTACGGTCCACCCCGACCACTGCACTGAATGTCATCCTAGGCCTATTACCAATTCAGGCACATATTCAAATGGAAGCAATACTGAGTATTCATCGTCTATTCCACTCGAATAACATCGACCCCTATTCCTACCATGGAGGTCACCTTTCCCTAATCGATGTTATGGAGTCTGAACGAGCATTCAGCGTATTTTTAGACGACATGCTACCGAAATATGGCTTCCATAAAAACTTCTCTATCATCATCCCTCCAAGGAAAGACAGGGAAACATATACATTAACCTATATTCCATCGCGACTTGACCTAGTCTGGTATAGAGACGGTTCCAAGATGGATACAGGGACTGGATCTGGCATCTATGGAGAATCGCCTCAAGCGAACTTTTCAGTCAGCCTAGGCAAATACTCGTTCATATTCCAGGCTGAAGTCCTTGCCATTAACCATTGCGCTAGAATAAACTTAAGTTCTAATACGCGTGGTAAAACTATATTCATTTTTTCAGACAGCCAATCTGTCATAAAATCGAAGCTGGTCCTGGAAATGTACATGGCCATCTACGAACTTGCAAAGAAAAATCTAGTCGCATATACTACACTGGATTCCAGCCCACAGTGGCTTTGCTGGAAACGAAACAGCAGACTCACTGGCCAAAGTTGGACCTGAACCCTTCTGCGGCGTCAGTAAGAAATGTTTCAGGAAGCACATCAAGAACTCAGCTCTAATCGAATCTACTGAAGTCTGGCTTAAAACACCTGAGCAGACTGTACCAAACAATTATTTCCAAAATGTTCCCTCAGGGAATCCCATTTTCTTACCAACCTGAAAAAAAAAATAACCTAAGAATCCTAACAGGTTTAATTAGTGACCATGCCTTATGAAAAAATATCTTCACCGAATTGGAGTCTCACCGGACCCCACATGTAGACTATGTCTGGAAACTTCTCTTCATATTCCCCGAATATCCTTGGCGAAGAAATCGTTACCTCAAAAAATCTTGCTGAATTACCCCCAGAGAAGATACTTGTCTTCCTGACTGCCTCCGGAGTAAAAAGATGGCTCTAGGACCCTACCAGGGAAGGCACAATAGGCCCCTTTAAAGAGGCCGCAGTTCCAGGCCGGTGAAGGCTCTCCCGACTTATAATCTAATCTAGGTCGCCCAAGTAAGGTTAGCACCACTCTAGAAATGTTCGCTAAAATACCTATATCTACGGTGTGATATTGAAGGTGCGGAAACTTGAAGAGGTTACAGTCATATGACAAAGGTACATGGATAAGTGATTTTAGCAAAAACTGTGTATAATTAGAACGCCCACTTCCGTGCAAATACCCGTTTTTCAACGCAAGAATCCCCTCTTTATTGCTCTGTCTGTGAATACGTGTGCAGAACGCAGTTCTCTACACTTGAATATAGGATTTGTTAAAGTATGCGTGCGTAAATGGCGCTTCTTTGATTTGTACAGGCCCTAGCCATGAACAAATCTTGGACGCACCAGGCAGCTTGTATAGGAAAAGTCCCGTTTGTGGGCGGTCTAATTATAATGTATATTGTTTTTGGAATTTAGTTTTGCAAACATATTTGGATAAATGAAATCATCAAACCCATCCCCCAGATAGGACCCGCGTACTATATTGACAAAAATCGTTTGACAGCTTCAAAAGAGTCTTTGGCGATGTTTAATCACAATCCGAACGAGTTTTTGCTTCGTTTCGTAAACGAAATATGGATTCATATCACACTACACACCAGAGATCGAGAAACAATCGAGAGAGTGCACTTCTCTTGGTGAATCGATGCCGAAGAAGGCCAAGTTGATCAACAAGGTCATGGCGAAAGCGACAGTTTACGTTTACGGACTTAAATAAGATTCCAAATTAGGCTCCCTCATCTAGCCTCTTCCGACTATTTCTTGTTTTCAAACATGAAGAAATAGCTTGGCGGTAGCAGATTTGGGACTAATGAAGAGATAATCGATGAAACAAACGCTTATTTTGAGGGTGTCGAGAAATCGTGTTATTTGAACTGCTTCAAGAAATTGGAGAAATGTTGGACAAAGTGTAGATATTGAGCTAAAAGGATACTTTTCAAAAATACAACGATTTGCAAAAATGAGTGCTCCTTATTTCAATTTACAGGGACTATTGGCCACACTTGTAAATACCTTTTACAATCAGAAATTATTTGAATTCGGGGAATCTGGTTGGCATTAGGCAATAACACCCAAAACGATTGGGAAATAACGCCCAAAATAAATAACAAGATGAAAATAAATCCCATCAAAAATAATTGCAGTTTAATACAACTCCCCGCTTGGGTTTACTGTCAGATTTGGAATATGTGCAAAATTGGATGTATTGAAGGTGTTTTTTTTACATTACACATTACGACGTCATATTGAACAAGAGGTATTAGGTATTTCATTTTAATTTATATATGTATCTTCTCATTTCCGTATGCCAAAAATAACTACAAAAGAACACCAAACAGGCATTCTTAGTCAAAATGGCTATAGGCTATTGAAGACTTCAGACAAAATAAATGTGGTTACACTAATGGCATTATGTCATATTACACGTAACTATGTCATCTTGAACTTAATTTAAAAATATTTTGAAATATATTGCTTATTTTTTAAGCCAATTTATTTAAATGTTGTTGTTATTAATAAATTAATTAATTGAATTCACTTTATTTTCATCCCGATGATTTTTATATATTTTTATTTTCCATTTTCAAGAAAAGGTACATATGTCATCGTGAGCACAATTCCCCTAAATCTAAACTAAAAACTAAAACTTTCTAATATGAAGGTCAAATGAAGGTTTTTTTCGTTGTTTTCCTTCAATATAAATAATATTTAATAAAATGATATGTATTAAATCGATTAAAATGTTTCAGCTGAAAGATATAAATGTACTCCTATATCATATCTCTGTACTGTAAATTGTGCGGTGGCTAGCCTTTGTAAATTTTTTGTAACGAAATAAATTCTATTCTATTCTATTCTAATATAAATTCAAATCTATAGGTGTATATGTATACACTGTGCAAACCATGGCTTGAACCTGGCTCTGTCTAATGCCATGTCAACTCTTGCAATTCGTATTTGCCTTGGTATAGTTATACCTAGTGAAATAGCTAATTTCCGCAACCATTCAAATGCAAATATAACTTTCAAAAATGCCATTTAAAAACACGCACCAGAGAGCCGAAAAACTTCTTTTACGCCTTTTGTGAAACAATATTCATTCAAAGGCATGACAGTATTATTTCCTTTGTAGAGCTATTCAAATGCATCGCAATAAGTCTTGAAGAAATAACGAGCAGAACGTGGGCGATGTCTTCGAAAGCATCAACACTTTTGACAGCGGTCCAAAAATGTGATTTCCTAGTAAGCCTCATTGTATGCGAAAAACTATTCAGTTTAACGCTGCCCTTATCAGTTTTCCTACAGAGCAAATCCTTAGATTTAGTTTCTACAATCGACCGCAAAAAATAAGTTCTTTGAAGTTGAATTACTAGCTCCAAGAACTTCATTGAAACAAACAACGCATTCCAATCCAGTAACCTCTTCTACTGAAGCCTATTTTAGAGTGTCTATACTGATTCCTTGCATAGATTCGTTAATACAAAATCTTACGGACAGATTCATAGTCAACGAAAACGTTCTACCATCGTTTCAAGCTCTTCTCCCAGGTTTTGCTGCAGTTGAGCGAGTGAACGAAATGGAAAAGCTAACATGTTACTTTCATAATGCAAGTTCGTTGTCAGCTGTGAAAGCTGAGTACATTCTTTGCGCGAAAAAATATCGTCGAGTGATCCTTCTACCGAAGTTATGAAATTGCTTGATATATGAGACAAGACTTACCTTAGAGCTATAAACTTCTTGCTTATGGTTTTGGACACGCTTCCAGTGACCTGTGTGACTGTGTGAAAGTTTTGAAAGAACCTTTTCAACTATGAAAAGGATTAAAACAGTATCCCGAAGCGTTATGAAGAATGCAAGATTAGGCTCCCTTGCTGTGATATCTGTTCATTCGGATATCAATGTGAATCCAGATAAGGTGATTGATCTCATGTCAAAAAAAATTAAGACGTCTTCTGCTTTGAAAAAATGTGTGTAAAAAATGATTTTAGTATGTCCGTTTAAGTACATACGATTTAAAAACTAATACAAATCAAAGAATTGGAATAGGTTTATAGTTTTCTGTTTAAAGAATTCCTCGTAAGATAGGTAGTACCTATACCATCCATTTGCCCAAAAAATAAAAACACTAAAGAGTCGAGGCCAACACAACTTGTGATAAGTGCAGACTCGTACACTCCAACGTCATTCAATTCATATGTTAATAATTGAAAGTAGTTTGATTAAATGGACAAGCCAGGCCCTGGGCAAAAAACAAATCCTCTCGGCGATAGTCTTTGAACCAAAGATTCGTCTTGACTCTTGAGGTATGATTCACAGTCACTTGTTGATTGAAAAATCAGTATAGTCACGGTGAAAATCGAGCAAACAGTGCGTCTAGATCAGATGTGGTGCTCGTCTACTGATGAGCCCACCCACCACATCGGGGCGAAACGCATTACTGGAGTCGAGGCCAACACAAATTGTGATGAAAAACACTAAAAATGGTTCTATAAGAAGCTATAGGCTTAGGAGACAGTTAGAGACAGTTAGAGAAACGAAAGAGCCTACAAAGTTTTTCTGATTCTGGTATTTCTCATTCAGATATAGGTAAAATCATTGCGAATCATATAAAATCGATTTGAACCCTCGGCATATACCTACCTAACCTAGGTAACCCTTCTTTTCAGCTTATAGTCACGCTAATATTCCTTAGTATGCAGAAGCGGGTTTGTGTTGGATTCACAGCCTGTCATCTGTTCTTAAGACTTGTCATAATTAAAAAGAATAATCGGAAAGTTTCGTATCGTCTAGATATCTATCTATTTATTTAGAAAATGAAATAAAACTGTAACCAAAAGTGGCGCCCAACAATGGAACTTATCATAAGACAGTCGCGGAAATGTAACCTCTAAACAAAACGTTTGCCACCTAAACAAATGGCATGCGCATAACCTACTTTTACCTTAACCAAGTCGTTATACACAATAACTATGAGCCGGTTACAAAAATTAGTGCCCACATTGAAACAATTTTAAATGACTAGGTACCTACCTACTAACATAGTTTTAATAAACTGTGCTCAAAGTTCGAAGTTAGATGCACACCGTGAATGCACCTTCAGCAGCAAACAGTTCAACTTCCTATGATAACCGCGTAACGTAGTGCCGTAGGTAGTCTCGCCTCGGAATAGGTAGGTATATTGCCTGACCTTGTGCATGCATCTTCCCATTCCAATAATAATAATCAATTCTGTTGTCGCCTTCATTTTCTTCATGCACATTATACCGAATCCGTTCCGTCACCGCACTCAGCGAATCACCACACAAAAATGTCTTTATACCGTTTTTATTGCCTTCGTAAACCCATCGCACTTCTTCCCCTTCCAAACGCATTTCCACAATCCCGCCTACTCGGCGAATGCAATTGAAAACTCGTTTCACGTCTCCTGCCAATCACTGCGCATGTAATCGTCTTCCAGCACAAAAAGTGGAAACACCACTTCCACCACTCGTTCGTCTTCCGAGTGAAAAGAAAAACCCAAAAAGAAATCCGCATCCACAGCGAACCCACAAAACAAACCACCAAGTACTGCGGTAGGAGGCCAGCCCTCCGTCTCAACTCTGACCAACCCTCGTCGCATTGGAAGACATCTAACACAACAAACCGAAACCAGTCGCTGTCAACAGGCGGTCGCTTGGTAAATCCCAAACACAGCCAGGAGGGGAAAGTCTGTGCGACAGAAACTCACAGTCAGAAGCGCTGAATTGATGGGGTTTCTCTCGCTCGCTCTCTCCTGACTCCAAGTCCATTGCCATTCATCCGGCCAGGCCATAGAACGTCTCACGCAATCACACACTGGCTTCTCCAAAAAGGTTCCAAAGCCACTTGTGGCAACTTTGCTGTCCAGTTTGCACTGTGAACCGAACGTGACAGCACAAACTTTAAACCCGGTCGCGGTTAAACTTTGTTTCGCATTCGTTCCTACGAACCTCGCATGACGCCATAGTAGTGAATCGGAATCTGACAGCTGATGCTCTCAAAAGTGCGGGAATTCGAAGCTTTTTGACGTTTCCGTGACTGTTATCGTACTTCCGTATCGGAAGTGTGAAAACGCATCATCATCATCGTTGTCGTAGTCGCAGTCAGCTGCTCTCAGCTGGGTCTGGGATTCTGGTGAATGTGTGAATGGTCACAACACTGTCGATGAATTGAAGGCTTGTCAGACGTCAGACCCCAAAAAAAAGTGACAACCGCGTAATATACCGGTTCAGTGTTAGCAAGTTCCGCGAATTCCAGTGAATCAGTGAAAATCGCTGAAAGTATTGAGCTCTCGCCAAAAAAAAAATACAAAATAAATAAATCTGTGTCGTGTTGACGTTTAATGTTCATCTTCTCCGGTGGTGTGGAGAAAACTTGTTGGATAACCCCGACCGCCACAAAGTACATGTTTCATCCGTTGAAGCTTTTGTTTTTTTGGGAAATATAGTTTTTAATTTAAATAATGATTATTTGTTTGATTTATCAAAGCCGCGATTAGTAAAAGAGAAAAACGCTCACTAACACAGTGTGTGACAACGACGATGACAGTGCTGTGTTTATAAGTGACTAATCGGTGTTTTGCTTGAACGGTGTCAAGAAGAAAAGAAAAAGTGAGAGATACATAATACAATAATATTGTCTGACAAGTAAGTGCGCTCTTCATAGATCAGTGACGCGCGCGCAATAGTGTAGTAGATTTTATTTTATATTTATACAATTGGCTTATAGAAAACCGTCAAAATAGCTCCCAAAAATTCCTTCCATCGAATGCATCTGCCAAGCGGTACAACGACGGCAGTTTATACTGGGTCTACCGCCGGACCGGTAACTTCAACGTCGGTGGCATCGGCGGCAGATTGGGGCCTGTCCAGTGGCGGTGGCATTTATCAGAAGGGGGGCATGATTGATCCCCCCAGCAATAATAGTGGCAGTAGTTCACCGCCAACGTCACAGGATCTATGGTGGACGGAGAGATTGATATTGGACGCACAACAGGAGTATCCCGGAGAGTTAGGTAAGTAGTTGATTGATTAAGGACAGGAAATGTACCTCCGAGTTAACTAGGGCTATTGTGTATTTGCTAAAAAAAAGTTGGTATCAGCCTCAGCCACTGTATAGGACGATGTTGCCATGGAAATATTTCGACAAATCTGCAATTATGAAGACAAAAAATCTGCAATGAAAAAAATCTGAATTCATAACTATTGCAATATCAAAAAATTTAATTTTGAAAGCTTAGAACTATACACATTCAGTATAGCCTCATAAGACCAGAAATGCGACCATTTTAGACGGTATTTCTACAAAATCTTCAGCAGACAAAATCTGTCATGCAGATTTAGGGATTTTGAAAGTCTGCAGCTGGGCTGAAAATCTGCAAAATGCTGACAAATCTGCACTTATGGTAATGCTGGCCAAGCAACAGGCACGGGAGCTCACAATTGCAAACATTTTATGGAAAATATTGCTATTGTGAAACTCACTGGGTCTGAGTTAATTTTTAGTTTTGACTTAAATTTGAGGAGTTCACAATTGGCCTTAGGTTAGTTTAGGTTGAAGTTGTTGCCGGCAAAAGGTCCATTGTGATACCACATGAATCTAGTAAAACTTTCGTCCTACTCGTTGAAGCAGTTTGAGCTTCTGATGGAGCAAAGGAGACTACGAATGTCTATAGGTTGGTTAGATCGTTTAGTTCATTGTAATAGGAGGACCCAAATGGAGTGTCCGTTTTCGGGAGAGTGCCGAACAAATGCAGAGGAAGTGATGGGCTCTTCCTCATGTTCGTCCAAACAGCTTCAACAAAAATCGTTTGAGAATACGCCAAGCCTTGTTGCATGCCTGCCTATAAGGCAGTGTCCCGTAATGACACTGTGGCGCCGATATGCCCTCTTTCAAGAGAGATCAAATTCTTAGAACGTTTAAGATCCAGCTTTGGCCAGATACGTTTTGTCGCTATAGACATGTCGTGCCACATGTCCACCTAAAGTTTGTTCTTTGGATGGCATCCATCTTTATTATAAGTTTACACGTAGCGATCGGTACCTAAGGTACATTTGCTTGGTACGATAGGTAGTGTAGTTCCGAGCTGGGCGAGTTCATCAGCATTACAGTTACCTGGAATATCTCTATGCCCCGGCACCCAGCAGAGGTGAATGTTGAACTGCTCCGTTATCTCTCTGAGAGAAGTGCGACAGTCTAGGGCTGTAGTAGAGTTAATAGAGACTGATTCCAGGCACCTAATTGCAGCCTGACTATCCGAGAAGATGCGGATATCTTTAGCGGATATCACGTTTTCTTTTAGCCAGGATAAGACTTACTTTATTGCCATTATTTCCACCGAAAAAACGCTACAGTGATCTGGCAGACGGAAGGAGAGACTGATATTTAGTCTATCCGAAAAAACACCACCACCTATACACAACCTTACCAATAATCATTCTTAACCTTCAACTTAAATATATGTACCTATATTGTCGGTCACAATAGATACTTTCATATGGAAGGCGTTGTGACTTCGTAAAAGCTAACCTAGAAACTATAAATGATTATACCGCGCCATAGCTATATGGTAGGTATATTACAAACGTCATATTTCGACTACTGTCCCCACTTAACCCTGAACAACCAATATTGACATTGGTCACCACTGACTGGGACGATGAGAAGGACTCCTACAGCAAAACTGGATGCTGGTAAATTGTATGTAGATATTTCTATAAGGATGGCTCTAGAATAGAGTTGGCGCACGATTTTGCTTAAAAATTATTGGACTATCCACTTCAATTATTGTCTATGCCAGACCCGGTCAAAAACCTTTGAGATGTCCATCTCGTCCAACCCTAGGTCCCTATATGGATTCACTGCTTGTTTGTTTCATTACATACGTCCGTAGGTGCTGTTGTGACTTCGTAAAAGTTATCCTGGACACTAAAATGATTATACCGAACCATATCTATATGGTTATTAATTAATGACAATGAGGTATACCGTATACCGTATACTACAAACGTCATATTTTGACTACCTACTGTCCCCACTTAACCCTGAAAAACCAATATTGACATTGACCACCACTAACTTGGACATGGGAACGATCCCTACAGCAAAACTGGATGCTGGTGCTCACTCGTATAGATTCTGTTTATGTATCTATAAGGGTGGCTCCAGAAAAAAATTATCGGACCACTTCAATTATGGTCTCTGACTACAGCTGCCTTTTTCAAGCTAGAATCTGCAAAGTTGTTGCGTTAATCCACAGGAGGATAGTTCGCTTAGTAGAGCTCTATGCTATGCCAGACCCGATCAAAAACCTTTGAGATGTCCAACTCGTCCAACCCTAGGTCCCTATATGGATTCACCGCATGTTTGTTCGATTACATACGTCCGTAGGTGGCTTACGTAGCTCAACAGATCTCTAGTAGGTCAACAGATTCGAAGTTCGAAGTCCATATTGCCCATATGTCGTTTCATAATCGGTGGTCTTCTAGATATTTGGATATTTTGAATATTTTTGCCTTTTTCATTAGGTACCTTCGACAGCATATAGAAAGCAATGCTATTGGACGGTAGTTAAGTTAGGCCTAGGGTCAGGTTCTGTTGCGCCAATACCTACTCTTAACCACAACTGCACACTATATGTGATTGATTTTCATTGTTTTATTATATCCTTGTGCCTTCTATTGAAATTTTCAAAAAAAGTTAACCTACTCGATTTATGGCCACGCGTTGAAACAAAAAAAAATAAACATACAAGTTTGGTACGCTCCCACACTTTTTAACTATCGGACCAAATTGGGGTATCATTGCCAAACTACAAATCGTATCATATATCGTGCTCAAGCGAAGGACTCTTTTATTTTTCTTTTATTTGCAGAAAAATATCTGATTTTTTGTACACCTACCTTCTTCTTTGGATTCGATGTTTCTTTTGCACATAAGAGAAGAAAATATAATACTCGGGCAGGACACTGTGAGTAAAAATATGAATGAAGCCATATGAGCTCTCATGGATCAATAACAGTACAATATCAATATCATGTGATCGGCCAACTATCGGGTTTGATTCACGCGCCAGATTTTTTGTTCAGTTCCTTTTAACATTACCTACAACTAAAGGATTATTTTTTGTATAGGTAAATTTTGCTCAGTGAAACAATGCAGTTGCATGCTTTGTGCGGATCTACTCGAGCATCGTGGGGACCTATTCGATTTTAAAGATTAGATGGTAGAACGAAAAAAAAGTTATGTCATGAACACCTTTTCAGTGGTGGGGGGAGCGTCTAAAGGCTTTCAAAAATGAAAAAAAAAATAGTCATATGCGGAAACATCAGAGACACGTGGGGCATATACAATACACTATCAAAATCGAACGCGCTTGAGTAAATCCCAAAATCTATAATGGACTCTAACCATTGCTAATACAAATCATTATTTTAAATGTCCCGCCTATCCATTATACAAGAGTCACGGATAAAGGATGCTCAATAATGGACCGATCATAAAACTATCGATCTTCCACCACTTATTGGATCCTTATTGGACCCTACACTCATATCGAGTCTACAACCGTTGGTGCACAGAAGATAAGTCCCCGACCTTTTCTTGTTCTATAGGTACTTCCATGGTAGATGTTCCGAGGAACTCACAGACATTATCCCTCGAAATGCAACTTTTGGGCGCCCCACAAGACAGGCTGCTAATGCTCATGACCATGTACAGTACACTTGACAACCGCGTGGACATCAACTTTCCAAAACTCCTTCTGTTACAGGACAAGCAAACTTTTGAACTCGCTTCCTGGGGATATATTTCCAGACTACAATTTGCAGCAATTTAAGTGCAGAACTAACATACATCTGCAAACATCTCGGGGCGCTGATGAAACGTTAAAAAAAAAAAAAAAACTTAAGTGGCAATCCCCATATCGAGAGAGGAGAAAAATAAAATAACTCATATAATAAATATATCCGCATTCCGCTGACCATAACTCATTTCAGCTTTATGAAAACAAACAAGAGTGCACTGTGCAGTGCGCTTAATTTTCTGACAAATAACAAAAAAATGTTAGCTTCGGTAAAAAATGTCAAGCTTGTAACTTGTACTATTTCCCGAAGAAAGGGTCAAGTATAGTTTTGTCGGCGTTTATCTATAACAGGTCGTCGATCTCGTTAACTTGTTATATAACATAGCAGTTTCTTTTAAGTATACCTATTAAGATGCTTTTTTGAGACGATATAATCAATCACATTGCATTGCAGCCCTTCGCTTCCAGTCATGTTAGCTTTGATGGTCATTCTGTCTATACATGTCCTGCCATCTCAAACGCCCAATGCGCAGTTGTGTGACTATAAAATCGTCAAAGAAAGAGGACCAAGTTATTTTTATCTCAAAACGGTCAATTACATATTCATCCGCATATTTCGGATTCGTAAGGCAGGGCTGATTATTAAAGCCATATATGTAAAGAGACTCCTTACTGTCCGCGGATGAGGCCCTTATTATAAAACTGTCTTCTCAGCCTATAAAAATCAGCGATTAGTTAGAGCTATTCTTTCTTCGATTTTTGATGAGATTTTGATCTATATATCAGAGCTGACAGTGCACTTTAGCGCATTGCAGATAAGTTGACGTTTTTACAAAACAATAAAAAGAAAAGTATTTCTTCGAAAAAAAAAAAATAAAAATAAAAAATCGGTAGAGATAGAGATCGTTGTGGGAATATTGTCAAAAGCTACCAAACTTTTCAAATTAAAATCAAATTTTTGATAGACGTTAGTTCTGGTTGTCTATATATTTACACAAATTTATGAAATTACTAAAAGCCTAATTATGTAATTCGGAAACACTTTTTCTAAACGTTTGGTTTGATAAAGTCTTCAACAAAGGACTAATCCAAAAATTACAAAAGCAACAAACTGCCGAAGCAGTATTCGACAATTCTATAGAGTCATAATATATATATATATACTAGCTGACCCGGCAAACGTTGTTCTGCTTAAAAATATTTCAAGATCTAGTTTGATATTTTTTGTTCCATTATTTTTTTTAATAGAAAATTAAGGCGGATAGCTTCACTGGTTCAGCGTAACAAATATCGAACTGTAAATGATCATCACTTTGTATAAATCGCACATAAATTTTTCGCTATCAGTAATTATTTACCGTTGAAATAGCCAGTGAAGAAAGTTAACAAACGAAAAAGATACAATTGAAATTTGGAAATCAATTTGAGAAACAAAACAAATCGAATACTTCTACGTTTTTTTTTCTAAACCTTCGGATAGCGATTACGAACAAACCCGTAGAAGAAAGTATCCAATTTGGTCGCGCCATGCCATGTCCCTTTGTCCAATTTTGGCCAATGACCACTACTGGGCCAATAACTTTGATTGTCTGCAAATTCGAACTGAATTGATTCGGTGGTTTTCAAGATATCATATTTTGAATGTTTTGTTTTTTGTATGCGCGTTGCCACGCCCTTTGTCCAATTTTGACCAATCTCTAGAGGAGCACTCATGGGCCAATACCTAAAATTAGATGTAAATTTGAGCTTAATCGATTTGGCAGTAGTGCTCTTGATTTTACCCGGGTAATACCCATCTGAACAACTACCCGGGTATCCGGGTACCTGGTAAATGCGGGTATTACCCAAGTTCGCGGGTACCCGGTAGTTTCGGGTAATGGGTACCCGGTAATTCCGGGTAATGGATATCCTAAATTCAGAAGTACCTGGAATTGAATATCAAGGTGTTATGAATGTTTTTCGAGCTACATCTATGTATACATATAATAAAATTGTAGATTTTTTGTTTGTTCCACTATCACGTAAGAACTACTAACCCGATTGGTACGGATCTTTTTGGAAAAGGTAGGCCTTATCAATGGGCACCATATAGGGTTTATTTGGTTAAAATTGGACAAAGGTGCGTGGCACCGCTCATACAAAATAAAAACATTCAAAATCTTATATCTCGAAAACCGCCGAATTGATTGTGTTGAAACTTACAGACAATCTTAGGTATTGGCCCAGGAGTATTGCTGTGAAGATTGGTCAAAATTGGACAAAAGGGCTCGGCACCGCCAATACAACAAAAACATTAAATATCCATTAGTTCGACCACCACCTAATCGATTGAGTTACATTTTTTGGACAATCTTAGGTGTTGGCCTGGGAGTGTTCACTTTTCTTCGACAGTCATGGCCAGGGGAGCCAAAGTTTTTAAAATTTGTAACATTGATATGCATTGTCCTGATAGACAAGAATACTATCTAGGCAATACGATTCCTGTAAATTTTGACTTTATAAATTTTTATTTTTTTATGCAATTTTTATCCTTGAGAAATTTAATAAAAATTATGGCAACTTTTTTACGTACGGTCAACAGAAGTTATAGAAAAAAGCCATATTTTGTCAGACAAAAATGGTCAAAAATGAGTTTTTTTAAAATCGTATACATACATATAATGTGGATATCTACTACTGTTTTCGAGAAAGAGCCAATTTTCAAAAGTACCGTTGTTGGACATTTTAGCGAGATATACTATGTATGCAGTCATTTTGAGCATGCTTACATTAACTCAACTATCAATTTTCGTTCAAATCGTTAAAACCATTTTCCAAAAAATCTGAATTCTAAAATTAATTTGTTTCGTAAAATTTGTATATTACTTACTTATCGGGCTCCCGACCCAGGCTAGCATAACCAAAAAAAAAAACCTCTTAGCAGAGAGCCCAACAACTCTAAATACGAAGTTTAAAACAAATCCGATCAAGCATTTAGGCTGCAGACATATGGGACAGACAGACATACGGACGAACAGATTTGCGAGACCAACTTTTTTGAGTTCCCCCATCATCGTAATATCAGAATTGATTAAAATCGCGAGTTCGAAATTTTGTACGAAAAGAATACATAGGTACATGTAGTGTAGGTATCTATCTTTCTTTTAATACGTAAGTATACCAGAAAGTTCAAAAGTTATAGAATTTACTAGCATAGCCCGTGCACACTTCGTGGTGCAAAATTATGGGCAGTGCCACGCCCCTTTGTCCAATTTAGATCAAACCATCATTATAACCATCTCGAGCCAATATCAAAGATTCTCTGAAAATTTGAGCTAAATCGGTGCAAAACTTTTCGAGTTTTTGAAGCATACACAAACCAACATAACATTTTTATATAAGTAGCTATGCATATTTGTTTTAAATTTAAGTACATATGCACGCAAATTTGAACCAACATACGCAATTGCGGGACACACTTTTTTAGACTCCTGACTGCGGTATACGAAAATGCTAAACGAAAATTGTAAACGTGCTTGGAGATAAAAAAAAAAACTATACGGGTACCCGCAAAAACGTGGGTACCCGAAAAGGAGCGGGTACCCGAAAAAATGGGTACCCGGAGTAATCGGGTACCCGAAATTTTGGTACCCGGGAAATACCCGCAAATCTCGGGTACCCGGGTACCTGGGTAGAACCCGGGTATGCGGGTATCAAGAGCTCTATTTGGCAGTTTTCGAGATATACGATTTTGAGTGTATATTTTGATATAGATATCAGACCAGATCTTCAGAATTAAACAGAAGACAGAGTACTCAACATTAAAACAAATTAAAGATTATGTACCACAAGGCAGTGTCCTAGGTCCTTTACTGTACTATACCTTTTATTCTTATTTTAAGCGATGTCCATGGTGTAGTGGTTAGAGTCGTTGCTTGTGACCCGAACGGCGTTGGTTCGAGCCCCGGCCGGCGGGGGGCAGCAGTACTCTGCCACCGACCAGAAAGAGAAACGAATAATACATATCAGAGTTTCTCCACCTCTACACCAAAAAAGGGGTTTCTGCTTGGTAGTACAATGGATCGAGATTCGTCTGAGTGCTCCAGGATTTGGAATCCCCTTAAAAAAAAATGCCTTTTTTTTCATAGCGATCTGTCTGAAAGTGGAGAAACTAGCAACTTTTGCAGATAACACAATGTAGACTTAAGGCAGTTAAAACATATATATATAACAGTTACCTAAGACCAAGAAACTAGTTATATTTTTCTAATCGGGTTAAAGTCCCTTACTATTGCAGAAGCATTCCTCGCGTACTAGCTCTGCAATGTTTTTCGATGATTTTTTTCTTTCAACGAGCCCCCAAAGTTTAATGTCGTTTTCGGTTGTGGAGAGACCCAATATTAAATAACCGATTTCTCTATAGTTTACTATCAATTGACTTTTATTTTCCGTATTTTTATTTTATATAGTGCGACTATATTTTCATTGTTTTACATTTTATATAGTCAAGTATTGGCAGCGCACAGTGCCGATACTACATTCACTTTCTTAATTTTTTGTTTTTTTTTTTACTGTAAAACAGTTTTAACAATTCCGTATTATTTCAATCCTGAATTTCTTATACAGCATTTAAGCAAAACATCAAATTCCAGATCATTCGAATTTAATCTATGAATTTCTTATACAGCATTTAAGCAAAACATTAAATTTGAAATCATTCGAATTTAATCTATTTCTTCCTCTTCTTTTCTTTTTTTTATACAGCATTTAAGCAAACATTCGAATTTAATAATTTCTCTTCTTTTCTTTTTTTTATACAGCATTTAAGCAAACATTCGAATTTAATCATTTCTTCCTCTTCTTTTCTTTTTTTTTCTACTGCATTTAAGCAAAACGGAACAGTCACTTCAAGTTCTTTTTCTTTTTTAACTTTCTCGTTTTTTTTTTATACCCAGCATTTAAAACATTCAATTTTATTTTTTATTTGTTTTATTATAATGCACTTTATTTCCTTTTGTTCACTTTAAAATTACTAATATTTGGTTGTTATTTTCTTTCTTCTTATTCATACTTCTTTTTTTTTATATATAAGTTTTTCCTCGTCGCCAATTCTAGAGACCCAATATTAAATAACCGATTTCTCTATAGTTTACTATCAATTGACTTTTATTTTCCGTATTTTTATTTTATATAGTGCGACTATATTTTCATTGTTTTACATTTTATATAGTCAAGTATTGGCAGCGCACAGTGCCGATACTACAGGTTGGTCGACCAGAACCGTCCGGAAGAACTCTCCGCGATTCTGGATTCAAATCCAGAAGCAAATTTCTCTTCTTTTCAGTAAAAGAACTGTCAGTTGAGTGCCAATCGAACGATTTCAGAAGCGTTCGGATTGCTTCCGGACCGAAGCGTTGGTGTCCATTCGGTCTACATGTCCCAGCCCTCTTTATCGACTGATACGTACTTTTCTGACCAGGTCAATGTCTCTATGCAGCTTGTACAGTTCGCTGTTAAATCTTCTACCCCGAAGGCCCTCAACGCAAACGGGAAAATCCCTCGAAGAATTTTGCGTTCGAAACAACCAAGAAGATCTTCATCCGCCTTTGCTAACGTCCATTGCTTCTTGACAAGGCCTTACTAGGTAGTAGCCTTCTTAGGCCAAAGAGGCAGCGGTTGGCAAGTTAAACTGTTCGTTTGATTTATTTTATTCTGTGGTGTCATTGTCAGAGTTTAGAGCGGAGCCGAGATAGATAAAGTTCCTAACCACGTCAAAGATGTAGCTGGTCTATGGTGACGTTCTGTCCGATTCGTCGATGTTGTGTGTCCCTTCTGGGTTGACAGGATGTATTCATTCACCACTAAACACATTTTTGCATAAATAAAACTCGCGGACATACTATACTGAAGGTCGAAGGAGTCTATAGAACATTCGCAATTTTCCGCACCACAGTTCGCGGGTAGTCAAAGTAGGAACACTTGTTTTCGATTCCCTATTCCCAATTGTATCATCAGCGAAAATAGTCCTAGCTGGAGTGGCGCAGATAAAAAAATACCCCTTTCTAAATGTACAAAAATATCCTTCAATGTATGTACTGTTCCTTTTTAATTAAAAATATATTTATTCCCCAAATAATACCATTATTTGTTCTTCCAGTTCGAACGGGTAGTCCCTACTTCCTTTGCTCAGCCCTGCCCACACATTGGCGATCGAATAAAACGCTTCCGCTGGCGTTTAAAGTTGTCGCCCTAGTCGATGTCGGAGACGGCACAATAGTAACCATACGTGCTGGTAACGATGAGAACTACTGCGCCGAACTAAGGAACTGCACAGCGGTAATGAAGAACCAAGTTGCCAAATTCAATGACCTGCGATTCGTCGGACGTAGCGGTCGAGGTAAGTGTTCTTTTTCTACCTAAAAATTTCTGTTAATGTATCTAGCGATGCCATATGTGACAAACGAATATGGCATGCGCCAACAGAATGACCAAGACCATCATCTTCATCATTATTTGCTAATTATCTCGTTGCGCATTTATTTACAATGTTTCTGCGCATGCCTGCCCACTGTGTGAGACATTTGGTCGGGACGATAATGAAACTGCTAAGGAATTAAAAAACATGCGCAGACTGTAGGTACAATTGCACCACAACAGAGTGCTGCCGGCTATCATGCAATATTTGAGCAACAGCAGTTCATTTTTGACACGCAAGAGGTTAGTAATCGATTCCAGAAAATATGCGTTATCAGCAACTTCAAAAACTGTCCCTGATGCGGGGTTGACGTGGGTGGATGTAACTCACGCACTTAGAAATAATTTTACAGGGTTAATGAGTAACGCAAGCTGGTCTGTGTCTGAAGTGGTTATTTCATTTTCCAATGATTTAACTAAATTTGCATTAATTAAGGTTTGATTCATCTTTGTCTGCGAAATGTCGGTGACGAAAAAAAGTCCCTTTACACCGGAAGAATTGAATGAGTGTTTTGCGAATGACTACACTCTATGTCCGATCACAACTTAATTACTGTTAATGGCTCAAGTTCACATATTCAATTTGAATATTGAAACTTTTTAGCAGATGGCCACTTAGTCACCGGATAAAAGTTGCGTAGAAGTGGTTAGAGATGCTTTTGGGTTCGCGGCCGATACCAAAGGCGTTATACAAGTAAGCTGGTTTTGGTTGTTTTGGCTTTTAGCTTACATACAGATGAATCATGTTTTCTCTGATGTTTTGAAGTCACACTGTTTTCAAGAAAATTGACAGGAGACCCTGAACTGATAACTCTGACAGCTGTCATAAGTCACGTAGAACAATGAAGAAAAAAAATTCTCGATTACCAGTTGAATAATGAGTGAAACAATGTAATAAAATCTTAATTTCAAAAAATTTCTTACTGCACTTCCTCCTGATTTAAATTCCGAGTGATAAAATTTGTGAAAAGTGCTTCTGAATTCTCTCAGTCAGTATTTCTATACCCGGTACCACACTGTGGTGAGGGTATATTCACTTTGACATTCCATTTGTAACGCACATAAGGAGGCGTTGTAGGTATGACAAACTACATATTATATATTATTGATCAGCATCACTTTCTTAGTCGATCTAGCGATGTCCGTATGTCTGTCTGTCCGAACGATTACGGGCGTAATTTAAGAGCTATCGATTTAAAATTTGGTACGTAAGCTTTTATCCACCGAACTGAGACTAAGTTCGAAGATGAGAAAGATCGGATGAAAATTACTACTACCTCCCATACAAAATGTATAGCTATTTGATGTTAAAAATTAAATTTAAATAGCTACAGTAACGATAGCAAGTTTAAACTTTGCACATATTGTTTTAATAATATTTAAAAAATTTTGACAAAAAATGAGCTTGGTCGAATAAAAACTACCCATACCTCCCATACAAATATATCATTTTTTAATACCAAAATATTTTTTTATTGTACAATAATATAGTACCGGGTGTTTGAGCATCGGCATAGTCGAAGATAATTGTCTTGGTTAATATCGTTTTTGCATCAACAAAGTTTCGAGAAAGTGCACCTCCATTCCAAATAAGAGACCTTTATTCCCGCTAGTCACTCACGCACAGAAACAACTCACTCCCATTTCAACAAGAAAATTCCCAAATCAGAATTGCTCACATATTAATCTTAACATTACCCTAATCTACTTATAATGTTGGACGCACGCACTTGAAAAGCGTAATCATTAAAAAACAAACGAAACAAAATAAAAGGCAAATCTCAAAATCAAATCTCAATCGTAATCGAATGAAACATCTGTAGGTATATACACGATGGTGCTGGTGATGCTGGTGGTGTTTTGTCTTTCATAATGGAATCATCAGCATCATCCTCCTCACCGGTCGGTGGTTATTATTAATATCAGCGGAGATAAATCACTTAAGTACTTCCAAACACCAACATACAAGGCAACCGAACAACAAGCAGTCCCAATCACAATCCTTTTCTTTCATCAGTATAATCGCTAGTGGAGAGTGTGCGCGGTGTGACGTGCGCTTTAGAAAGCGGTCAGCATCAGCACGGTAGGTAGGTAATAGGTATAGGAATAAATGAAACGATTTTCATCGTTTTGGGCTTTTCGGCGGGAGGCAGAGGCAGACCCAAAGCATTGTCGAAAATTGTCTTCTTTTAGGGTTTCCTTTGATGATGGAAGTCTCGGTTAATCTAAATTAGTCATCATCAGTTGATCTTAAATAGGGATGTGAATGAAAGGCGCTTATTGATGACGCGTGTCGGTCACTTGGGGGAGAGCAAAACACAACAAAACGACAACAGCAAATTGGAGCTCATTTATATAACTTTAGTGTTGAAGTGAAAAGGCTTTTCGTTGTTTTGTGAAAAGATGCCGCGATGGTCATTATTTGACTTGGTTTTCTTTATACGGAGATTTAAAGGTGGAGAGTTCAAATTCAGACTGCCGCGTGCCCGCGTGTTTGGTTCACATTTTTCAGTTAGCTTTGGACCATTTACGAATTTTATGTTTGGCAAGTTTTTTTTTTTAAGGAACTCGTTAAATGTATTTTATATTTCGATTTTAATGAACGTCAGTCAAAGAATGAACTGATTTGTATGAGGCTACTGTCAGTTAGGGTACGATGGTCAGCTGACAGGATTCGTGCTTATACGAATTACCAGAATATTTGTCTTTAAGGATACTGGTTTACAACTGATCGGGAAATTGATGAATATAAACTTTAGGTTGAGCTACTGAGCTACTTAGTAGAGCATCAATCGACTTCGGAAAACCATACGGGTATATACAATCGGACTGCTGGTCACGGTCGAAAAACTTAGAGCGCCATATGGAAGTCTAATTTTTGAATAGTTTTAAGAGCAGGACCGAGTATCGTTCTTCAGTATATATACATTACATACGCATGGTGAAATGGACAACAAAAGTGAGCACTAATCAGCTGTCTGCTGTCAAATTGGTCGCAGCTGAAAAAATTATTCCCAATTCAAGAAACAAAGTTCTGAAAAACACTCTTTAATAATAGAAAGTTGAGGAGGTAGCAGAATTATGGTGTAGTTAAATTCTACACATGACTCGGTCATTCGTTTTTTTTTTTATTAAAGTATAATGTAAGTGACGGAACTCTATGCAACAGCAACTTACGCTATCATAAGGAGTTGTATGATGTTGATCAGTTCTGCAAAACAAGAAGGAATATCTCGTCTTCACATATAGATACAATAGCTCCGCAATCAGAACAAGCGGTTTTCAAACGCAGGCTGCGTATCGACATTCTTGTCAACGAGATGCAAAAATTATAGGTAGGTACTCGATTTCTATTGTGGGCATTCAACATGCTACAGCTAAAACGTAAAGACCTCACACCAAACAAACATTTAGGAAATCATTTCAGAAACGTTTTGAAAATGTTTTAAAAAACGTTTTGCAGAAAGTAGAATATTTTATGTCCCCACTTTAGGTGGAACAGCAAAATTTACCTTCCACACAAAAAAAAAAACGTTTTAAAAATATCTAGAAAACGTTTCGGAAACAATTTCATGTTGCTAAAATGTTTCTGTATATAGCGGGTGGGCCATTTAGTGGTTTCTTTCTAAATCATAGGTTATTTTGACACTGAAAGCTGTTTCCCGCTAGAAATCTTGACAGAAAGTCAGTATCATACCTCCGCGGAACAAAATAAGTCACTTTATGCTTGAACAACGTTGTGAAATATTGAAACTATTGAGTGCTATGTAGCCCAAACAGTGCGTTTTTTGAAAAGAAGTTTTGGCCGAAATGAGCACCCACCGCGCCTGCTGTTCGCAAGTTTGTGCAAAAAGTTCGTGAGACTAGTATGCTAGTGGACAACACTCATGGTTCCCGTGTCGTCGTACTCGAGAGATGTCATATATAAAAATGGAAATCACGATTCACTGACTGACTTATCAACTGACATTTTAAGAAGATATCTATTTCGAAATTCTACCGTTAAAGACGTAAAAGAGGGGAAGTCAACATTTATAGGTATGGGACATTTTTTATTTTTAATCCGATCGACTTCAAACTCCATGTGTAGGTTTACTCTAAGAAAAAAAAATCTATTTATCCGATTTTGTGAATTTTGCTTGGTGCCCGAGTTATTGGCGATTACCCCTTTTAAGCGGGCGTTTTTCATGGCTTTACTTCATTCAACATGCCCTAGTCAAAAATCTAAATCAATTCAAAAAAGAAATGTTAACCAATTTTATACTACCATATAGCTGCACCCAGCTGGCTTTATAAACTTGCTCAGAAATTGTATTGCTCGAATATTATACATATTATGTTCTTGTATATCAGGACAATGCACATCATATCTACACCAATGTTTCAAATTTTAGTTCCCGTAATTGTCATGAAATAACTTTTTGAATTTCCTTTGTAGCAGTTTTTTTTTACCTCTTTGACAGATAAATTTCTCCAATCTCCACTCTCTTTCCTTGTTAATATTGACAGATAGATGAAATAATATTTTCGATTAAATTGTGAATTTTCGATGCATACACGTACATACTTTTGCCACTTTTGCGTACATTTTCCGCTCTCTGAGAGAATTTCGCTAAAATTTTCGAATTTGACAGATTTTTAGTGCCTTGCTCGGAAAGGCAACTCGAACTCATATAATTTCAGAATTTGATATATGTATATATTGAATTTCAGAATCCCCCAAATTGCAGTATAGCGCTTTTGTTTGTTGATTAGAAGTTAGAGAGCCACAAGGTCAACAGCGTTCAATAAAACCTTTACTGACAGATTCCCAAACTGTACACCACCGCCAACTTGCAAATATTCGTCCGCCGCACACTCTTTCTTTGACAACCACATAAAAGACTACAGCGAATCCTGCAAACAATTATTTCCGAAAGAACATTACCATTATAGTGTTGCCATGTCCTTCGTTTTGAAGCTTAAACGTTTAGCTACTCCGTTCCGAATTGTCAATACCACCGTATGGCTACAGCTTGGAGGTAAAATAAGCACATATGACGTAACAACACAGGACATCTCCATATTGATGGGAATCGTACAGCACCCTATACCACCACATCACCCTCTGCCTGACTAATGTCAATTATTTGGTGAGCCTAAATCCGTTTTGGACAAACTGCCAACAAAATATATTTCCTTCAAAAATATCTACTGAACAACTCCTTAAAAAAAATATATAGCCAAATTTGTGTGTGCCTCAAATTCTAATTACATCCTCGATTTCATGTCGCTGGACATTCCTATGATTGCGTGCCACTTCAATCATAGCTCCCACTTGGGGGTCAAATGTCACCGGCTCTGTTCCACGTTTACGCAACATTTCTCGTCTATTTTGAGTTTCCTCTAATAAAAAAATGGAAATTCCAATTATCTCACTCCTTCAAAAACAGAAGGGGTCATCACTTCTCTCAAAGTATACTTCCAGTTCCAGTCCAAATCGTACGACAATTAGCTACCAACAACTGTTTTTTCCGCCCATTTTTTTCAATTTACTCGTCAGTGATCAACATCAAAATCAAATGTTATACCTGCCACTGACAGCTGGAGATTCAGTTAATATGTGTGTCCTTAAAAAAAGGACACTTTTAATACACTGTCTGTAACTGTATACAGCGAGACGTTAATCCTCTTCCGCGAAGTTATTATTACGTTGGAGGTTTTTTACCCCTCCTTTTGTATGCTAAACGAGTGATTGTCCTGCAATGAGTGAGCCTGAGTATTTATGTCCTGCTTCTCTGTATTTGGTTGTGTCTTCTTCCACCCACTCTTGCTTGCGATGTCCTTGTGCGCGTTCCACTGCAGTTTTGTTTTGCTATCCTGGCTGAGGTTTTTGCGGTTTTTTGGACTTCTACCGATACGACCGGCGGCGCCGAGAGGGAGTGGCATTGGGCGGGTGGTATAGCACATTGGCACAGTCTCCCCCTTTTGGAATATTTATGTAGTTTGGCGAAACGCTTTGCGGTTTTATTATTTGTAAATATACGAATTAATGTCCTTTGAAGAGCCTTATGGTTACAGGGCTGTGCAGTGCCATACTATTACCAGGATAATGACGTTTGCAGCTATACCTTTTTATTTGGGTTGCAAAGAGGGAAAGAGGGCCATGAAAAGCTCATTAAAAAATAAATTCGAGAAGCAAATGCATTCTCCACAACCGGTGGCTAATTAAAGGGAACGGAACTCCTGCAACAATGTATTGGTTTCCCTTTGCTAATAACTCAGAAGGAAGGCGATTTTTTTTTCGGCGAACATTGTTCTGACATAAATCCTTTGAATGATCACATAATTTGTTGCAATAAATGTGCGAGTGGCAAGCGAGTGTGCAACACCGACACGTGTTGCCAGTGTGCGCTACGCTCTGGTCGGTTGTTTAAATTAATTTGACTGTTGCGATTGCGACGCGGTAAAATTTCAGACACGCTAGGCGTTTGTTTTACGATCGGCACTTTTGAATATATTTTTGGTGGTCTTGTGGAAGGATGTGTTACTTTGATTTATCGTTCACTTAAAAGTGTAATAATTTTGGATTTTTCTTTCTTTTTTTTTCCGCAGGGAAGAGCTTCACGTTAACTATTACCGTGTCAACGAGTCCGCCACAGGTAGCCACGTACGGAAAAGCGATCAAAGTTACGGTAGACGGACCACGGGAGCCACGATCAAAGACAAGTAAGTTGTTGGACAAAAAATTTAGTGTCATTTAAAGGACTTGGGTCGGGTGCATCGATGGTCAGGTAGAATGGTGCAAGTTGGTGACTGTGAAGTTTGCTCTTTAAGGCACATTTTAAGAACAGTCGGGACTAGGATTTTGGTCAATTAAGAAAAAATATAGACCCCGCAGCAGTTTGTGCAACTTCGATTAGTGATGCCATCTTAATTTAATGTAATTTTACAACAATAATATGTAAAATTCCACATTTTGGTATTTTATCAAGGAAGCTGCTAAGAATGGGATGCAACCCATACAAAAGAATGCTTCTGAGAAGTTAGATCTAGGATCCTACGTGGACTTATTCAAATATGTAATTCTGATTGTGGGTATTTATTGAATTAAAATTAAAATACTTTTTAATACTCCATAATAGTGAAGCAGTGCTCTCAGATTTTTGCTTTGAAAATTCCCATACCGTGAATGATAATTTTTCCCTTTTTCCCTACGTACAATTTAAAAAAATGCCTGCAACGTTCCCACTAGTCAATGATCTGCAATATTGTTAACAAAAATTTGTGAAAAGGAGTACCAGTGTTTATATTTCATTGTCGAGTGTAAATTACATTTTGTGAGTTTAAAATCAGATGAACAAATTTAAAAAAGTTTGCTGTTTCTAATAACCTAATTCTGAATGGTATTAGATATTGCTTCTTCAAAGAGCTGATTGTCTGGTCCGATATGGTATTAAACGGATCACTGCAGGGGAGTGGCCTGACCTGGGGTCCGGGTTCTATGCACGTGGAACTAAAACTAAAATGCACTCTAACTCTACCCCGTTTTAATAAATAATGCATAAAAGTCATCAACCTGCTGGATCAACCTGAGAGACAACAGTAGTGTTAGAATTGTTTATACTTAAGGGAGCACCATAATAGCATTTTATCCGGACCTAAGAGAATTACCGATGATCCCTTTTTTGATAAGGAGTTTCGCATAAATGTGGCTGAATTTAATTAATACACCTTCCAATTTCCTCTTCCAAGGCGTTGGTGGTCGTGGGCTTGTTTGCGTAGACCTTTGACTTCAAAAAATCCCAAAGAAAAAAGTCCAATGGCGTTAAATCGCAAGATCTGGATGGCCAATTCTGATCGCAAAAACGGCCGATTACACGATTAGGAAATGACTCGTGCAGTAATTGAATTGTTTCTCTGGCTTTATGGCATGTGGCACCGTCTTGTTGAAACCACATGCATATCTTGTAATTTAGGCACTAAAAACTGGGTTACCCCAAATGTGACAATTTTGACGATCAACGAAGTAATCAAGATGAAAATGAACTTCATCACTGAAGATGATTTTGTTCGAAAAATCAGCACTACTTGTTGTTGTTCCAAAATCCATTCAACGAACTCTCTTCGAGCTGCATGGTTAGTAGTCTTCAGTTCTTGAGCCAATTGAACTTTGTAAGCATGAAGTTTTAAGTCTTTTGTAAGAATTCGCTGTATAGAGCTTATCGAAATGCCCAATTCTTGACTACGGTGCCGAATTGATGTTCCTGCACTGTCAGCAATACTCTCGCGAACTGATTCAATGTTTTCTGTTGAATGACTTGTGACAGGTCATCCAGAGTGTTTAAGATCACTAATTGATCCAGTATCCTTGAATTTTTCTATTATTCTCTATTCTATTATCCACTGCACATCCATTTGAGGATTGTCGGACTACACCTACCAGGATGGGGTGCGATCCTTCGTGCGTTGATCTCCGTGTGTTTTTTGCAGACGAGTTATTGCTGTCTATGTTTAGTCCCAGATATTTCACTTCACTTATTTTTCTGGTAACAGTATTGCAACCTTATCGGCCTCAACCGTTCAAATGTTTTTGTTCTCGTATTACTATTGTAGTGTAGTTTCTGTCGGAAGGCGATAAGCGCTATTAAGGGATTAGTTACTTCAAGTCTTCTTTAGCTGAAATTCATATACTTGACAATTAATGGTATTACCAATTTTTCAAGTAACGCATCCACTACAAGGCTTCACATTAATGTACTTACATAAAACTCTTCCTTGTGGGAAACCTATTATTGTACTAATATGATGATGATACATTCTGATGTGTGAGTCTCTGCTGGATCTTGTGCTCAGATGTGCTACCTCGATTTCCAAGAAGGCACGCAGTACCTATACCTATAATTAAAAAGCGCCTTCAATAATCTAAGTTAGATGGTACAGAGCAGTCTGTGAACATGCTAACGGTGATCATACACGGATTCCGGATGCTGCAGATCATGCCGCTAACACATTGGACTTGTGCCTCACCTCTCATCCAGATAAATACTCTATTGACGTAACGTCGCCTCTAGGTTCGTCGGACCATTGTGTCATTTCAGCCAAATTCTCATACACTAACCACACAGTTAAAGAACAAGCTCCCAAAAAAACCGTATGGCATTATGAGAAAGCCAATTGGGACGGCCTTAACTTCTTTTTTGGGAGCTTTAACTGGTCACTATGCTTCCTCGATAGTGACGTGGATGCCGCCGCTGAAATGATAACAAACACCATTCTCCTGGGTATGAGATCCTTTATTCCCAACAGAAGAAAGTGTATTATACCTAAGGAGAACGCTTGGTGCGACTCGAGCTGCAAAGAGGCTATCAGGTTGAGAGAGCTGAGTTTTCGGGCTTATAAAGCAAACCCAACCGAGGAAAACCGACGAGTTTCGACGAGTCCGAAATGACTGCAACTCCGTGATACGACGTGCAAAGTTTTCTCACGACCAAAACTTACGACAAAAAATACTTCACTGTCCCAGTGGTAGTAAACAGTTTTGGTCTTTCGTGAAAAATATTAAGAACTCCACCGCATCGTCAATTCCTACGCTCGTTTGCAATGACGCTCCAGCTGTCAGCTCTTTGGACAAGGCAAATCTGCTGGCGGCGCAATTCGCCGCAAGCTCCAACATCCCAGATTGCATCATGTCTCCACCTGTGCTCGAGAGCGTCGAATACTTCATGGGACAAATACATTTTCGCACTCGCACAGTATCAAGAGTGTTAAAAGATCTTAACATTCACAAATCCGCTGGTCCAGATGGTATATCCCCCATAATTCTGAAGAGGTGTTCTTCAACGCTGGCAAAACCACTGCGTAAGCTTTTCCACTTGTCCTACTATTCTGGACTCTTTCCGAGTAAATGGAAAATTGCATTTGTTCAGCCCGTCCCTAAAAAAGGCGATTCTTCTTCACCCACCAATTACCGACCTATTGCACTTACGTCCATTCTTTCCAAGGTCATGGAAACGCTGATAAATCGTCAGCTTATAATATATCTTGAATCACGAAAACTTCACAATGACCGACAATACGGTTTACGTGGCAGCAGGTCCACTGGTGATTTGATGACATATCTCACCGAAAAGTGGAACCAATCTCTCCACCACTCTGGTGAAACGAAGATTGTTGCGCTTGATATTTCGAAAGCATTTGACAGAGTTTGGCACCAAGCTCTTTTGTCGAAAATGCGTGCCTATGGGATCGACGCGTCTCTTCTTCAATGGATTAGAAACTACCTTTCTGGCCGTTCAATTCAAGTTGTGTTGGACGGTTTCAAGTCTGCAATTCACCATATAAATGCTGGTGTTCCCCAAGGCTCTGTTTTGTCTCCGACACTCTTCCTGATATTCATCAACGATCTCTTGTCTATTACTTCTAATCCAATACACTCTTTCGCAGATGATAGCACCCTCAGTTTTTCATATTCGTTTCTCGACTCACGTCCCTGCTCTTCGGCCGTGGAACTGGAACGGCAACGTATGCTAAACACATTAAATTCCGATCTTGACAGCATTATAAAATGGGGTACAACCAATAGAGTGGAATTTAATGCTTCCAAAACACAATGCTGCCTTCTATCATTAAAGCGAAACCTGAACCCTCGCCCATTATCCATGAATGGGACTTGCATCGACGAAACCGAACGACTTTCCATACTCGGTATGTGTGTCAACGACAAACTCCGATGGAATGACCACATATATGAAGTCGCCAAAAACGCTGCGAAATGTCTAGGTTTCCTCAATCGATGTAAGAAGTACTTTACACCCTCCGACTTAGCTTCAATATACAAGGCCTTTATTCGGCCTAAACTTGAGTACAACGCTCATATCTGGTCAGGTGCACCTAAAACTTCATTGGACCTACTAGATAGAATTCAGAAGCGTGCGATAAAACTTATAGGTGATAGAAATATAGCGGAGTCTATTGACCCGCTCGAACATCGCAGAAATGTTTCTTGCCTTTGCTTATTTTATCGTTATTTTCACCACTCTGATGAAATAGCTAACTGCATTCCGTCACACATCGAATGCGCATCAGTTCACCCTTATTAAGCCTACCTTCGGACGTACTGTTAAATATAGAGATTCTTTTGTGAGTCGAACAACACGCATGTGGAATGCATTGCCTCACACGGTTTTCCCCTCTCATTACAACTCACAATTGTTTAAAACCAATGTGCACCAGTACCTCTTCTCTATCCTCCCTATTAACCCTTCCACTCGTGCTGTGCATTAGCATTATAAGGGAACAAAAATCCCTTGAGCACCAGTGAATTATAAAAAAAAAAAAAAAGAGGAAATATATTTAGAGTATAATACGTCGTTTCTTAAATAATAATTAAATGATCTATAAATAAATAATTGTCAATAAAGCTTTTCCATCCATTTCCATTGATGCGATTTAAGGATATCGATGAATTTTGATAACGTCACAAGTCTTTTGTGGGTAATTTTCTTAATGCCCAAAACACACGTGCAGAATTCACTGCGCAGCAGTTTAGAATACAAATGTTCTTATGTGGTGATATAAATGTAAATTCTGCACCCACCGCAGCACTGCAACATGTCTCTATTTCTAAATACACTGCATAGCAACGCAGTGAATTAAATTAAATAGACTTGGCAGCATCGCATTTTTAGATTCAGCTACTGATGCATACGAGAGAGACGGGAATTATTTGTCGTCTGTGTATCACTCTCGTATTTTTCCCCGCATTGACAGCAACCGCTGCAAATTGAGTTCTGCACATCTGTTTCATGTTTCATCTGCAGTACTGCGTGCAGTGAAGTATTCAGAATTTCTGCAATTGTGTTTCAGGCATAAGGTGTTTTTTTTTTTTAGAAATTTGTTTTTCGAATTGGCAGCACAATTTCCAGACAGATGGTAGCTGATTGGTATGATCATTTTAGTTTGCCATTTATAATTGGTATACGCTTCGATTAGGCTGTATGGCAAAATGCAATGCGTGTGTCATTTTTCACCATCTTTGGTTTGTCAACTCTATTGTATTTTGAAATCGGGAATTAATTATTAATATACCAGTCAGAATCTATCAATTTGCAAGTGGCGTATAGTACCATTTGTGCTTTCTTACTTTAATTGTTATTCTACTTTAAACGGCCAAAAACGGACAGCATTGCAATAAGAAACTATTCGGAATGAAATAACAGAATCGCAGCTGTTGACTCCCGAGTTTCTATGTCGCAAGCGCTAATTCGACATTTTTGATGTCGGATCCAGGATGATGAATTGTCTTGTATCTTCCAACGGATTGACCAGATTTTGGTGAGTGTTTTTTCTGGCTCCAGAACATGCGAACGAAGGGCTATGCAATTTGCACATAAATTATACCAATATCCCAATTTAGACGTGCAATTCCAATGAAAACGGAACCCAGAAAATCTTTTTAAAAACATCTCTCAAAACTCATCAAAATAAAACAGTCTTTAAACATGAATCTGATTATAATTATTCGAGCATCCTGCTGTTATAATCCACCCCTAAGTGTCCTTCCTATGTGTACGGATGGATACCCCAGCATCTGTTTGATACAGCCTTGACGCGCTCTATTGTTATGTCACTTTCGCTCATAGTGTAAGTGCCAATTATAATTATGACCGAAAAAGAAACGAAGGCGGTTTCCTTATTAATGCCACGTCAAAACATTAGATTGACTAGGAGTGAAGGAAATTGTGTGTAATTAGAGCCCTTTTTATCCGCCGCTCTCGCAATTGGCATAATGTAGGTGCTTGGGTTTTTCCAGTGGTGGTGGTGGCATGTTGTGGGTTACTGTGTCAGGATAACGTCAAAGAAATGCTCTTTTGCAATTTTTTTTCCTCCTCTCTTACGTATACCCTCTGACGCAATGGCAACAACTATACAGCAGCACGTCATTGTTTGCTGTTCGTTGCGGTTTTGAACAATAAAAAGAAATTCTATAAAAACAAGTGCAGTCATTTCAGACAAATAATATAATGTATTCATTTGAGGGTTGCACACATTATGTCTAGGTATCCCTATAGTATATACATCCAACAACAATTGAACTAATTTTTCACATTTTTTACGGTTTTTGTTTTGTTTTCAGGTCCGCCCGGTGGTCATCAATTTCGCGCCTTGGGTCTGGGTCAACGACCATTCCTCGATGCTCCATTCTCCAGCCATTTTCGTGAATTAGAGACATTAAGACGTAAGGCTCCTACTGGCTCATCGCTAGCACCATTAGGCAGCAATCACTCATCCTCCAATAGTACAATAAATTCCGACTGTCAGGGCTACAAGCCCAATGCGCCACAGATACAAGGTAAGTTCATCAGATTGGTAGTGAGATTGAGATTGCGATTGAGATAGGTTTTCTAGAAAATGTGATTATTCCGTTAATGGAGACATTGTAGGAGTATAGAGTTGTTGTGCTCCTATTTATTTGATTAATTCCCTTGATGGGCACTCTAAGTGGATAAATGCGGTTGTTTGTCCTTAATTGCAGTAGTTAATTCTGGCCAAGGGGGAGAAGTGCCGTATATAATTATAACGTGATTTCTATCCATCAGTCGATACAGTTTAAATTGAGCAATTTAATTTAAGGGAGCAGCTCTTTTTGATTCTAGTTTCGCCGCTCAATATAAAGCTGGTCCAATTTTGTCGTTCACGCCCTTTCCCCAACTTCTCTTGTAAATCCTTTTGTAGTTTTTTTCTTTTGGGGAATTTTCCTAATTAATCTTTCAAAGGCGCACAATACTGTTACCATTCCACTGGAACATTGAAATCTCCCAAAAGTAGTCTCGCGAACTTGAGTAATTGACTTAAGTAATGAAAACATTCTGTCGACGAAAAGGCTAATTAATCAAAATATGTTTGAACATCAGTTTGTTGAATGACATCTTGACTTTGTTGTCGTCGTCGTCATTGTCGTTGGCATCGTCATACATTTTTGACGTCAAGGTGAAATGCTTCGATTTATTATCACAAAATATTCACGGGATACAAAACACTTCGTTTGGATATGCATAGTATGTATATGTATTTCAACCCTTTCATCTGGCATGTGTGTAGCTACAAGTGTAATATGGAGAAGCTATCAAGGAATGAGAGATTTTAAATTAACATCATTTGACTGTGCATAATAATAATTTTCAATTAATTTTTCTAATTGATGTTTGCGTTTTCGAAAGCTGTTTTAAAGTAGCGACGCAGTGTTGAAGATTTGTACGCAGAAAACCTGCTACGAATAATTATTGAAATTGCACATCATCGCATCGTTTAGCACAATTAACCTCAGTGAATCTATGAACTGACTTTTGCTGTAGCTGTAAGGTCGTTACTGACCTATTTAGACAAAGTTGTAATTTACTGAATTTATTTACCACTAACATGCATTTCTAGAATTCAGTTAAGTGACTTTATATTTAGGTAATTAAATGCATAAAAAGAGACGAGCTTTATATGAAAATATAGTAGAATTTAAAATACAGTACGTTCGATCTTTTTCATTTTTCATTTGAAATGAAGGATCACCAAGGATGTGATGTATAGCCGAACCGCTTACATAGAGGACGATTACACCTGTCACAATGCCTGTCAGGTTTCATTGCGCTTGGTTTTGTTTATTCGTGGATGTTGATGTCCGAGAACCTTAATTGCTGACGATGTAAAGGGTGGGCCAAATACAAGTTTCTTTTTAAATATGCAATAAAATGAACAAAATGGGATTATGACGTAATCTCGAAGGCTAAATATCTCGAAAAGTTTTTTTTTTAATCTCGAAAGACTATATCTCGAAAAAAGTAAATTCGGTATTTTTTTTTGCACCCATCCTATAGGCAAACAGTAAACCCAAGCAGGGGGGTTGCTACGCATCTCTTTTTTTAACACCATTTTTAATATTTTTTTCGAGATTTTTGTTATTCGAGATTATTTATGCTTTCGAGATTTTTTTTTTTTTCGAGATATCGTGGTAAACCCGAACAAAATTTATTTTTTTCCATGTGTTATGGCTTTATTAGTAAGAGCAAACATTCCCATTAATTATGGAACACAACGTCGTTCAAGTGGCTGCCTCGGCTGCACTGAACCAAATTTGGTAGTGATATTGACAAAAAAGCATGTACCTAGACTTGAAGAAATGGTGATCAATATAAGGTCAACACCTCCTGTCCGTTGTTTTGACAAATATTTTGTTATATTTAAGAAATATTGTCAATTTGAAGAAAGTTTCATCAAAATTAGTGTTCTTCGTTTTAAAAAAATATTCTTCAAATTGAAAAAAACATTCTTCAACTCGACGCATCGTGCATTATTAATCAACGAAATTTTCTTCATTTTTACGTATTCTCTTCTTTAAATTGAAAATCAATTCTTCATTTCAACCCTTCACTTTTTTCATATTAAATAAATATTCTTTAATTTTATGCATCAATTTTCTTCAATTCTGAACTTATTTATTCATCATTAAACAAATTTTTTAAGGAAAAAAACGTTTTTATTTTTTTTAAGGAAAAAAACATTTTTTTTATTTTATTAGCATTAGGTATATATACAATTGAAAGTTTAATTTTAACTTACATTTTTATAAGTGATTTAACTTAAATACTTTTTTTTGTCATAATTGGGCTTGACTTTATGAAGGTTTAGCAGGTTTGGGTAAAGGTCCTAGCTAAATTTGGAAAAAATAAACAAATTGATTAAAGTTTGTTTAATGTTATGTGATTTAGAAATACGACGACTTACTTATTGCCCAGTTATGATGATCATTGGCTGAATATTTGTCTTGATGCATCTCCTCCGCACGGTTTATCGAGAAAGATAGCCTAGAAAAGCATGTTAGCTTTGGGGAAAAAATTATAATAAAAAGTTTATGTTTTTTTTAACTCATTTAGCTGCGATTAAAGGTAGATATACTCTACATTTTCTTCTAGAAAGGAAGTGATGAAAAATATTTATTTTACTTACGTTTTTCTTATACAAGTGTGTTTGTGAAGTTTGCTCAGTTGCCTCACTTTAATTTATAATTTTCTTGACACTACTTCACTTTGTCACACTTTCAAGAATAAAAGTTATCACTTCGAACGCAATATTGAACAATAAAAATTAAACTTCTTCAAATTGATTAATTTCTTCAATTTGAAGAAAAAAACGATTAAAAATCTAAAAATATGTTATGAAAAATTGTTGATTTGAATAACTAATTATTCAAAAATGAATAAAATTTTTTCTTCGATATCACCTACCGGATTTAGTTCAGTCAACGAATTCAGTTTGTCAATATGACGAAATTTCATTCGTTTGAATAAAATACTAAATCGGACAGCTGTTGAAGAAATTTTACTGATTTTGAATATTAAATTTTCAATAAAACGAAAAGTTGGATGAAAAATTGTCGATTCGAATAATAAATTCTTCAAAGATTGACTACGCGATTTGGTTCAGTGTGGCTTCACAGTAGCGCATTCTGTCACTCCAATTTTCCAAGACCTTGTTGATGGTTTCGGGCTGTAGCTCCCGGATTGCTTGGATGATATTGGCCTTAAGTGCTTGAATAGTTTCCAGATTGTTGGCATAACATCGCTTCTTCACGGTTCCCCACAAAAAAAAAAAAAGTCCAAAGGGTCAAATCGCAGCTCCGAGGCGATCAATTGACATCGCCAAGACGGCTGATAACACGATTTGGGAATTTGGTGCGCAAAATATGGAATATGGCATGGGCTGTATGGCATGGCGCGCCACCCTGCATGAACCAGAGGTCGGCCAAATCCATATCTTGAATTTCAGTAAAAAAAAAAGTCGGTTAACATGGCTCTGTAACGCCCAACGTTGACCGAAACGTTGTTCCCAGCCTCATTTTCGAAGAAAAATGGTCCAATGCTGGCACTACTCCTCAATCCGCACCAAACTGCCACTCTCTGCGCGCACCGTATGACGACGGGGACCATGACAAACTTATGTGTACAGCTACAGCAGGCGCGATGGGTGCTTCCTTTAGGCCAAAACTTGTTTTCAAAAAACGCACTGTTTGCACAGCACTTACTTTGGAAATAAGTTTTCAATATTTCCCAACGTTATTCAAGCATAAAGCTACTCATTTCGTTCCGCGAAGGTATGATACTGATACTGAGTTTCTGTCAAGATTTTGGGATTTCTGTCAAGAGCGGGAAGCAGCAGCTGTCAGTTTCAAAATAACCTATGATTTAAAAAGAAACCACTAGATGGGCCACCTGTTATACTATTTTTTATACGGCCGGTAAGAAAAAAGCTTCTCAATTCAGCACTTTCGACTAGGCCTAAAAAATGTAGGTCCCTTCCATTCGTTCCAAAAAATAAAAACCCACACAAACGACTGGTTGTGAGACGTTAGGCCTAGGGTGCCTATACGAACCTGTTGTGCCATCTATTTATTTTTTTACTATATACGAGGGAGAAGATTTATACACTCACCTTTTGTTTTGCTCTAGGTCTATTTAAACCGATAAGAAGAGAAGAAGACCGACCAGTTCAGTCACTCTTCCAGCCTCTCATTTATAATCATTCACTCGCTTTTTCCAAAATGGCAACATTCAGTAAGCTGATAATTTATCTGACAGCTGACTCCATCTTTTGACTACTGTTGCCGGATAAATCAAAATAAAGAAATAGGCAACATTTTGTACAAAGACACGAATTTTCCTGAAATACCTATCACAAAAATGTCCAATAAAGTCATTAAGAAAAAATAAATTTTTATGTCTTCATTTAGGTTTTTTTCTATCCCAGTTAGCTCGGTCTTTATCCAACTGCCTTCAGTTGCTCACTCCAAGTTGATTGAGATCACCTTATTCCATTGCATTGTTCCTCTGGGTTTGAATAGAAGACTCTTCGGGCCAGATCGCTGCTGCCCATTTGTTCTAAATTCTTAACAAATGATGCTCAATTTTTACTCGTTATTGTCGCTGTACGGCTAATGTACTTCGTCGTTAGATCTCTCTATAATTTAACGCAAATGGGGCCGGAAGTCTTACAGAGGAATTTTCAAGGTCTTATATAGATTGTCCTTAATCTTTCGTCATTCTATGATCCTACAGAAATATTTTGGCCATTTACCTATCACGGACTACAGGACCTTTCTCGAGCGCCTATCCCAGCAGGGAAGAATAAAGACACGGACTCGCACCTAACAAACAAACCATAGCCGTATTTATAGACGATTCTAAAATGGACACTAGGGTAGGCTCCTGTGTCTTTCTCCGAATCGATGGCTAGGCTATATCAAAATCAATAAGCCTCCCCGACCATATTAGCGTCTTCCAAGCAGAGGTCCTGGCAGTGACAAAACAACAGCAGCTCGTGAGTCTGTGGTAAGGGCAATATACCACCTGGAGGTATTATCTTCGTAATCTACAGCCAGGCAGCAATAAAAGCCATAACCAGCACCAGAAATAAAATCGAAGCTTGTGAAGTGATGTCGCGAAGAACTTAAGGCTCTTGGTACAAAGCACTAGGTATCGCTTTGCTGGGTTCCGAGACATGAAGTGAAGGCATTCCAGACAATGAGAAAGCAGACGAATAGCAAGATAAGGTTCGACAGATGCAGGGAAATAAGTACCCCCGTACCCGGGAACTAAGTCCACAGAGAGAGTCAGTTCCCACTTCACGAAAGTGGTTTTATTTCCCACTAGGTGGGAACTGAATCCATTTTCCCTGCACCGGTTCGACAGCTGTTTCATAATGAGTTGATCCCTCTGTGAATGATGGGCCGCCTTGAATAGGTACTAATTGTAATACCGCAAGAATGCTATGACCATCCTTCAATAAAACCCAGAAGCGAGAATATCATATACGGAAGGATAGGAAATCCCTGTCCACCCTCGTAGGAATCGGGGCACAATACTCTGCGGTACCACATGAAGAAAATGGCCTTAACGGATAAAGAACTTTGTAGAGGCTGCGGTGATGAGGGAGCTCTTGAGGATACAACCCAACCCAATCTATGTCGCACTACCCATCAGGTCCTCCACACACCAGGTCAAAATTCATAGGGGGTCACTTCTTCAACGACCTAGACACGCTCTCCAGTTCATCAATTGACAAGATAACGAACAAATCATCCAGTAAGTAATTTGAATACAGGGTTATAATGGATAATAACCTCTTTCCCCTACGGGCATCATAATGGGTCAGTATTGACCTGAGTGTGGCACGGAGTAGGTACTCCTCGCCAGCCCACAAACCTAAACCTAATCGTTCGGCATAGGGGTTCTTTCTAACTCCTAAATTAAATTGCCTCTTTAGCCTAAAGAAACAGCGATTGGCAAGAGTTATTTTTCGTTTAATTTTTGCCGAGATATTATTATGAATAATCACTCGCAAAAATCGTGTCTCTAATTTTCACACGTTCGTCGCAAAATCAGTTTAGAATATATGTAGGAACTACATTTTTGGGAAGTGATCTCATCCAGCCTCTGCAGTGTCATTGCTCATTCGTGTACGTGCAACCGTCACAAATTTGAATGAATTTCTGAAAAGTCATGTATCGTTGTTTCTAACCAACCACATTTTGTGATCAAATCCAAGCTCGCTAGTATTTGGATATAGGGAAACCTACTGCGTCCAGAAGTAATTCCATTTCCTTGTGAACAATATATACTTTCCTAATATAGTGCATTCAGAAGCGATCATCAAATATTGTCATAGAAATTCAATCACTATCGAAACGGATGACATTTCATCAGATAGACTTATCCAGAGATGCTTCGACAAAATGAAGACGCTGCTGGCGCACGCTTCTCTCTTTCAACTGCGTATGCCACTGTAATAAGTCCCTACCAGTATACGAAGCCTAAAAAAGTCACAAGCAAGCTATTAACAATAACAAAACAACCCCCAACTGCATCAGCTACACAATATCAACGTCAACAACGACGTTTATGATGTTGATGATGACGATGACGACGACAATTGAAATTCAATCGGTTCAATAAAGTGTATGTTTACCGATTGGAAAATAATATTTTGCCGCAATATTAATTTCACCTTTGTACAACAATAGCATGCGATATTCCATGACTCGTCCTACTGGCTTCACAGTGCGCAAGCTATACACTTCGAAGCGATACTCGTTGGAGCGAAAACGATAACGAATAAAAAAAAAACGTGAGCCTCCAACTATTCTCAACCTGGAATTCACTCCACGAGCTCTTTGTCACTCTGGTCTGGTGGCATACAACAGCGTCGGTCGTAGCATAGCGGTAGTGTATATGTATCAAACGACCCTACAGGAGTGGGCAACCTATCAAAGTATCAACTGAATTCGCAGGAGAGAAATTGACATGCAATAAAGGGGGGTCGTGGTCGTCCCGTCGTCATCATCATCATCATCATCATCATCATCGTTGAATTGAAATGAGTTCTGCTCAGCTCCAGGTATTTGATTACAATCGCAATTACCTATACAGGAGCGGGCAGGGGCACCAACATTATATTCCCTCTGATGCATCTTTGAGTAAGATCATGCGTGCAACTTCCTTCATTCGGCGAAAGTGTCATGAAAAATGCTCGAGGCTCCATTCTAATTTCGGTCGATTTTTCTCACACTTTTCGGCCCACAACAAAAGATGCAATGAGGGGTCAACTTGTTGCACACTTGGTTGCTTGACTGGTTGGCCGTCCGGTAGGACGACACTCTGCCCATCCAACTCCTGGAAAATAAAGTTTTTGGCAAGGCAATTGTCGACGAAGACGGAAGTCGATGTGGTTTTGGCTTTACCACAATTTCGTTTCGGGGGCCAGAACGATGTGGTTTGCATTTATTTTTGTCGGTTAGTTGGTTTGGTGTTGGGCTGCATTAGGACATATATAACTGTAATCTTAAATTATTACCTGCACTCTATGGAGTGCTGTGTGTTAAATATTTTCTCTGCTTTCCAATAAACGACTTGATGAATCAAAAGATATATTTCTTTGCATCTGTGACCGCATCTTGATTGATTTGCGGATATCCGCAATTGGTTGAAGTTCATTTCTTGATCAAATTGGCGCCAATATGCCGGCTGTTCCAGTTTCTGTATGCTAAATGCTAACGCTTATCCAAAATTTGCTAATAATAGTCAGATAGTTGTTCTTTTTTTTTCTCAGATATGTATGATGATGAAAAAATGAAGCATTTCCGGTCATTTATTGGTGATGGTGTTGTTATTGTGCGGCGCGCTGAGTGTTCACGGCTACTTTTCGGCTTCGTGATAAAGAAATATGTCCCAAAATACTCGTATACCTGGTTATAAAATTATCGCTAATAAAAGCTGGTTCTATGAATGAACCATACAGATAGAGCGATGTTTTGCCTATAGATCTGTGTGCTAATGCATGCGTGTGGGCCAGTCCCACGGAGGCTCGTTCATATGAGTCTCTAGCTCACCTGTATATAATTTTTAACAATTTATTGATTGAATAAATTAACAGCTTTGCCGTTGGGTGACTCAGATAGTTTAAATACGAGTCGTGGTGGTGGCTGGTTGAGCAATGAAACTTTGTTTGATCTTATTTATGACCAATTTAGCGGAGCGATATGAAACTGCCTTGACACCCGAATTATAATTTCATATTGATTTTGAAGAGTGAGTCAAAAGAAAAGAAGAATTTAACTTAGCTATAGCAAATTTAATTAATTTCGGTGCCTCATACCAAAGACTGAAGGGAATCTATCGCAATGGTGAATCGCCAGTAATTGGAATTCGCACGATATCCAATTTGAAACAAATTTCCATTAAAGCTTTCTCTGATGTACTTGACTTGATGCAGTAATGCACATCAATAATCGAGTCGTGCGTCGGCTCCCTGAAATTACGCCAAAAAGTGTTTTGGAAAAAAGACCAAAATAAAATTCACCAGAATGCCAGGAAATTACGCCATATTTTTGGAAAAAAAGCCAAAATGTTAAATGGAAATTACGCCAAAAAAAAATAAATAAGGTCCCAAATCTGACAATAAACACAAGCAGGAGGGCTACAACCCCCCCCCTTACGGTTTCGTTTGGGGTCTTTATTTCACGTTTTTTTGTGTTTTTCCAAAACACTTTTCTGGGCGTTTTCTCAATTTTCTTAAATGGAAAATATGCCCAAAAGAGTTTTGGAAAAAATGGCAAAATTAGCGGCATTTGTGTCAAAATATTTGGTCGATTGTTCCTAGGAAAAAATGCCACAAATTTGTATGGAGGTTTTTTCGCTCTTTTTCCCCTTTAATTTTTTGGTGTAATTTCTTTTGGCGTATGCGCCACGCCCACGGCTATAGTTCGAATGAAGCATAATCGTGAAGTCCAATTTTCGAGCAACTGGGGCCGTATATCAGCAATAAAACGGCGAATGTTGACTTCCAAATCGTCCAACGTCTGTGGTTTATCGGCATAGACTACAGTGACATCACATACCCCCAAAGTAAGTAATCTAAAGGTGCGTGAGATCACAGGATCGTGGATTCGTGGAGGTCAGTTTACAGGTCCATTACGTGAAATTATGCGCTAAGCATATGTTTCCCGCAATAAATTGATGGTGTCGCGCGGCATGTTGCTCCATCTTGTTAAAACCAATGCTCTGTCACGTCAAAGCTATTCAACTAAGGAACGAAGAAGTCAGAAATCATGTTTCTAAAGCGCTCACCATTGTCGGTAACATTCTGCCCGGCATCGTCCTTAAAGAAATATGGGGCGATTGATCATTCCACCAGTCCATAAAGCACACTATCAAACAGTGAGTTTTAATGGGTGTAAGGGCGTCCCGACAAAGGCACTGTTCGCACTGTTTGTCGTCTTTGGGGATGCGTAAATTATCCACTGGAGTGGAGTTACGCCTACGCAGTTTGGGGCTTAGCAGCTTGAATTGGACAACGATTTTGGGCGAAAAATCATATTTTCTAACGAGGCGCATTTTTATCTCGGCGGCTACGTTAAGAAACAAAATTGCCGCATCTGGGGTTCGGAAAACCCGCACGTTATAGTCAAGAAGACAATGGGGCATATTCATAGATCTTTCATAAGCTATTACTATATGTAATAACTAAACTAAACCGGAGTTTATGTAATTCATAGACAACTTAAACACATTTCTAAACGATAAACTGGAGTCTAATATTAATCACGACAAAACGTATGTTTAAGTTGTTTTTAACTCTATTAAACGTCAAAATCAAGTGAACGAAAAAGATTTAAGAATTTTGCAATGCTTTTGCTTTTCTCACTGATGGATAATAATTAATTTTGGAAATTATTTTAATGACATTTCTTTGATCGTCTACGACTTTTTTTTAGATACCTTCGGACCAACTCATGCAGCGGCAGGATTTTGTTCCGTTTCCGTTCTCTCGCTCTTTGAACACTTTTTTTTTTGCCGCTCATCTTTTTTTTGTTTACAAAACAGGAGAACAACAACAAAATAAAAATTTTAAGTCAAATTCATCGACATTTTGTTGTCAGAATGTGTATATATTGTAATAGATTTGTAGTAGATTACACGTTAGACTCGGATCTAATTAAACAGAGCTGGCAAGGTCTTTATGAATAGCAGTCGTGTTTTACCTGTGGGTTAACTTTAGAATCAAGTTCAGTTAGACTCGGGTTTATAGTATGACTATGAATATGCCCCAATGCATCCACAGAGAGTGACAGTTTGTTGCGGATTGTGGAGTAGTGTCATCATTGGACCATTTTTCTTCTAAAATGAGACTGGGAACAAAGTTTCGGTCAACGGTGGGCCGTTACAGAGCCATGTTAACCGACTTTGTTCTTATTGAAATTGAAGGCATGGATTTGGACGACCTCTGGTTCATGCAGGATGGCGCGCAATGCCACACAACCCATGCCACAATCGATCTTTTGCGCACCAAATTCCCAAATCGTGTTATCAGCCGTCTAGGCGATGTCAACTGGCCGCCTCGGAGCTGCGATTTGACCGCTTTGAACTTTTTTTTGTGGCAAACCGTGAAGGACCGATGTTATGCCACTAATCCGGAAACGATTCAAGAACTTAAGGCCAATATCATCCAAGCAAACCTTGAGCTACAGCACGAAACCATCAACAAGGTCTTGGAAAATTGGAGTGTCAGAATGCGCTACTGCGAAGCCAGCCGAGAAAGCCACTTGAATGACGTTGGGTTCCATAATTAATGGGAATGTTTGCTCTTACTAATAAAGCCATAATACATGGAAAAAATTTAATTTTGTTCATTTTATTGCATTAAAAAAAAAAAAAAAACTGTATTTGGCCCACCCATACATAGGTATATGTATGAAATTGTATGTACTACCTCAAAATTCAACCTTACAATCTATATGAAAAGATGGTGAATGTCGATTTGGTTTCCATTCATCGGGCATACTTGCAATCCAGGATTTGTAGCCTTGACATGCTCTTTCTTCCTTTTGGTAAGACTTTCAAACCATATTCCTAAGAATGACATTTCTATCGACTCAAAATACTTTTCGTAGCGAGCTTCTGACAATAAATTTGAGAGTGTAATGAATGATAAAGAAAAGCCTTTTGGTTAACAGTCAGCAGGCTTAAAATATATTTACGTAGGTACACTTAGGAATAAATTATTATTTTTTACAGTGTTAAAGTATCTACCTAAACAAGCAACGATCGCTAGTTGGGTTTTACATTGACAATTTTTGTTGAGAAATTATTGTCGAATTTCAGTCTATGAATTATTGTTGAGGGAACAACAATAACCCAACTCGTAGACACAGTCACTTTTGGTAGCTATTTCGAACTATACACCACTAATTCATCATCAGACTCCTTTTAAGTAATTATTTGTTGATTATCCGAAAACATTTGCACGCATGTATTCTGAAACAAACAAGCGAACTATTACATTATTTATATTTGCCACAGACTATTAAATTGCAGGACATACCAACAAATAAATCGCAATTTGCCATTTTAACAATCAATACGTATGTATACACAGAACACATTTTGAATTATTAATCTTCGACCAACTCGAACTTTCCCCAGGTGAACACAACAGTTGTCACAGATTCTTAATATTTCAATTTGTCAAGTAGCAAACCCCATGTTCTGCAGAAGATTATACCTATACCAACCCCTTTCTTCGACTTTACTCGATTGCTATTAATTTACCCTCAATTGACGTCTGGTAATTGCGAAGGACCTGTCATCGTTGCCCGACAACCCCCTTAATTATACCCCTAATGAGATATACCCAGCGCTAGCAGTAATAGCTCTATTAAGTCGTGCACACCATCTGTATATACCTACCTAGACCTACTATATGTCCTTTTCTATGTGAATTTCAAATTACAGGTTTTGATTAATACTTTTGCATGTCTCTTTGCAGAAAACAATTTGATGGGAGCTGCCGAATGGACGGGCTACACGCCGAGCACAACAACACCGGGTGTCGGCTCATACCACACGTATCAGCCACTGCAGACGAATGCATCAAGTGCGGCGGCGGCTGCAGCAGCAGCAGCGGCAGCCGCCGCTTATGGTTATGATAGTCACACAGCGGGAAATCCCCCACCAGGTGCACCACCCCCACCACCACCGCCGCCACCAGATCATCATACGAATTTTCATCTACCCACTGTGCTGACAGACATGCAACCCTTTTGCGCTTCATCGGACTACCACCACACGGGAATAGCGCCCACTGCAGCGTCCAGTGGAATAATACCCCACACTCAACCGCCCATCTGCAGCCCGACTTATGGTTCGACAAAGTCTGAGATTGACTCCCTCAATGCATCGTATCCATCGTACAACAACTGGTCGAATGGCTACAACAATTACCAGTACGGAAGCTGTGCGGCACAAGCTCAATATCCGGGACATACAGCCCCCACAATGGTCCTATATCCACAACTGTATTCCACTGTGAACCAAAATCAGATTCACTTACACCTCCATGGCACCGATAAGCTGGAACAGTATTTGGGTCCCGAGAATTCCCTAACCATAAGCTCTATAGGTGGAAATCGTTCTGGCATCGAAATTGGTATCGGAACATCGGACCACGAATCGGCGATGATGACCAACGAGACTGGAGAACAGCAACACCCGCACAATATACAGCATGAGACTGAAGTGCCTCAGGACCATCGAACCGATGACGATGTTGTGGATCCGGGAAGTGTTTGGCGGCCCTACTGACCGTCGGTGAATTATTTTGAAATCGAACTGAACTAGGACCGTTTCTTTGAGTCTACTTGAATCTGACTTTTAAGTTAAAAAAAATTGTAATATTGTAATAAGTTTTAATTAATTTTTTGTGTAACTATATGCGCTATAGTTTGTAAGTAGGTAGCTAGGCGATACTTTTACTCTTTGCTAAGTGTAAAAAAGAATGCGTTAGGTAAATGTAAAAATAAAATTGCTGTTTATTTAGTTAGACCAGTGTAAATAAATTTCACATAATTTATGTACTTAAAAATTAAATAAAAAACTATTAAATATAAATTGCCATTTATATAAGAGATAATATATCGAATCGATGTGTTTTACTGAAGGAGATTTGAGAAACTTGTAGTTTCGAATGAAAAAGGAATCAAAAATCTCTCTCTTGTCAAAAAATAACATTTAACGATTTTCTTAAAGCTACCGTTTTTTATAGTAAAGGTAAAGAGATTTTGGTAAGTGTGGACTCTTGGCAGCTATAGTCTTGAAATTGTTATGTAATTGTTGTTATGTTGCTCAGATCGTTATGAATTGTTTATGAAATACACTTGAGCACATAGCTGTCATTATGCTTATTTATTAATTTGGTTTACGTTCAGTGCCAGAACAACAAGGCTCGTCCGTCATTTCAACTATTTTCTTTATCCTGTTATTTTTTCTGGCAAATGTGACTAAGTGCGCAATCAGATTTTTACTCAGCCTGCTCTGTCAATTTATTCTGAGCTCATAGAGCGCGCTCTGAACTAAAAATGAAACACAAATCTGAGCTCTGATGTGTCTGAGCTAAAAAAAGAAATAGGAACTTTTTTGACAGTTCAGGCTCTGCTCTAAAAAACAAAAAAACAAAAACGCCTATTGAGAGTCGTTCATTAGGATGCTTTCTGTTGATTATCAATGAAGCCAGTAGTTATAGGCGTTGTAATGAATTAACTGATACAGCAAATGTCAGTTCGAGGTTTTCAAAGAAGTAATAGCAACTTTGCGCAAAATGGCAAGAGCTGGACAGATTTAAAGGAGGTCAACAGTGGTGTCCGAGTAGGTACTCCCATTTTACTGATGGCACGGCGTACCAATGCCAGTCAAATAGTGCCCCGTTAGCGTTACCCCAACGGAGCTGATTTTGTATAAAGTATGTCTCCAGTAAGCGAGTTCCATAGTTTGCTTATCCTGTAGCCAAAGACGATACGTCCTCGCAGTTGGTGGCAGATTATTAGACTGTCCTTTCTCGAAATAAGCTAAAAGAAGAAAAGAGACTACTCTCCCCGCGGGACTGCCGTTATAGGTATTACTTCGCGGGGTTGGTTAGCATTTAAGCTAATCGTATCTTGTGTCACCTGCTTCTGGTGTTTCTGCGGCCTATGAGGCTTCTGCTGTGGCTTTTCTTAGCCTTTCTATTCTCCGTAACTTGTTCTGTAGGATGGTTATAAAATTACATAATTCCGCCCAATTCTCTTCAGACTGCAACATGTGGTCGATGATTAGTGACGGACTGGGTAAGGTATTTCTCCATGCCATGAAGCGTGGGCAAAAAAATACTGCGTGCTCAGTGTCTTCATCTTCATTTACGCATTTGCGGCAAGATGATGAGCTGTCGTGCCCAAAACGGTGTAGATACTTGCGATAGCCTTCGTGGCCTGACAGGAACTGTGTAAGGTTGTAGTTACAGTCTCCATGGTTACGTAACGTTTTATCCATTCCTGGATTGTCGGTATACGTTTGTAGGTCCATCTGCCTTTCGTTGTGCTATTCCAGCGAGCTTGCTTGCTATCTATTGTCGCTGCCTTTTCTTCAATTTTAATCCTCTTGATTTCACTGGCATCGTATTGGTTTAAGGCTCTTTTGTTATATATCCTCAACATTTCGTCTGCAAGAATGTCGACGGGAACCATTCCAGCTATAACAAAGGCGGCCTCATTCGATATGGTTCGGAAGCCGCTGATTGTCCATAGCGCGCATATACTGATATAACAACTCTGGAAAGTATAAGGAAAGTAAACCCTTGTAGATAAATACTTTTATGCGACTTTTTGGTCAACGCATGAATTGCGAAGTCTTTTGTCCTATACTCCTATGTCAGTCTCAACAACACTTGTAGTCGTTTTTACAAGTGAGTGAGAAAATTGTAGGTATTTTTTTAAATGTGCGTGGTATCTTGTCTTTGCTAGAAAAAGTTGTGAACTATCCCCACTTTCAATATAGTGTACAGGTGCAGCACTATATCCACATCGAATAAATTATGGAATAATGTGGCCTTGGCCTTTTCTATTGTTTGGGAAGCGGTAAATAGGAAACACGTTGCACATATTCTTAGAACCTTCAAGCACGATATTTAAATATATAATGTGGAGATGATCACTTTCGGAAAAATAGGCAAAGGATACATATGAACATATCGTCTTACGGTAGGCCTCCCTCCTATAGTCATAAAAGATTTTCGCCTTTTCGGTGTCTGATCTATAATCAGTCCCTCTCTGCAGTTCTGTTCGCGTATGCTCGGGATGTTGATTCTAAGGCTGACTATCTAGCCCACTACGTAAATTGTCGTTCTTTAAAATAGCGCTTTAAATCACTATGGGACTAAAATGTAAGAAATGTAAATAGGATTGTAATTTTTGGCACCTCGGCGTCCAAAAGCATCCCAGACTGTTTAAGAAAAACCTCATCTAATTCAAGACCTCCCATTCCTATACTAACCTGCTGACCAACCGAACCACACAAATGAACCACACACCTCTTTAAATTACCACACGAGTATGAATGTTCATGTCCACTAGTCCCGATCCGCAATATCGGTTTTTTTTTTTAATTTTCTAAACACCTACCGCACATCCAATCAAATTCTGAATCTTTCTATGGTCACCGCCAGTTGCGTCTTGCGATTGCCAGTCACAGAGTCGTTGTTATGCAATCTACTTGAGGAGCTGAATTACAATCCACATAAGCAGTCCAATTATAGAACTACTATACGCCACTTTAACGCACCGATCTGTCGCAAGCACGTATATACTCGACTTGTATACAATCTGAGCTTAGACAGAAGAAGAGCGAAAAAGACAGCCTCTTGTCAAAGCTGGTTCAACTGAAGCCAAACGAAAGCCAGAGAGTACACGCCACCATGCGCACACCACTGCCACCAAGCACTCGGATCGGACGGACGTGCATCTCCATTCGAGCGCAAAATCGACAGCGACATTAAAATCTCGTCGACGACGACGACGCTCGACGCTCGAGCTCGATATCAAATTCGCTGCTTATAGTACGACAAAGAGCGCGCGATCAATCGGAGGCAACACCGGGCTCGGATGGATGCCAAAACCCAAGCGAATGCGAGAAAAATACTATGTTCTCCGTTTTCCAGATTTTATTTCACTTTATTGGATTTTCCTGTGCCTCGGTGACTGTGCCCGTGGAGCGAGCTCTGTATAGATGCAGATTGTGCTAGATGTAGGTATGGGTAAGGTACCTGGGAAATATTTGATCACCTTGCGGTAAGAACTTTCTAATCAAAACGCGGAATGCAACAACAACAACAACAACAATGGAGGAGTGGAGTAACTCAATAAGGTGGTGATCCTCTGAAGTGCTGACAGAAGCCGATGGTGACGGATAAACACTGTTTTGTTCGTCGTGTCTTTACTGTTAATGTTGTTTTTGTATTGTGCTGCTGTAGCAGTGCTTGTCTTGTGATCATCGCGAGCGGCTTCTTTCGATTAAGAAGGTCGGCGATGACAACAAAAATGATGGCAACAACAACAACAACGACGACGATGACGGCAACGACGACAACGATGGCACACGCAGAGGACGATGATGATGTCTAATGGCAAGGTCCAGTGGCTCATGCGAGTCGGAGGGTCCAGCCGATCCTGTGGATGATAATTGAGTGTTACACGAACGAGAATGTGCACGTGGGTGGTGCGTAGCCGATTGGATTGAACTGAAATGAACATCTACATAGCACCCTCGTGCAGGTTCAGTTATTTTCTATTTAGGCTTGGAAGCGAGTGGGCTCGGGGAGGGTAAATGTCAATTGGTGATGGGAAAATATGTTCATTGATTCAATTTGGTCTTTGGCAGGGAAATGGCTTTACATAAATACCGAGCTCGTTTCAATAAAGTGGTCATAGGAGCCTCAGTTTTTAATGCGACATTATGCGGTAAATGTCGATTTAAACTTACAAGGTTCTTTTTACAAGATACGATAATATGGTACGAATATTTTGGCAATTGGAGACTTGCGTCGTACTCATATGTATACAAAACCGGTAGTTGATGTGATGTGTATGCCTCATGGAGAGAGCTTATAGCCATCGACTGACTGTTTGTATACCAACCTACTTAGCCTACCAAAAAAATGTAATCTCCATTTGGTTGTTAATTTTGCTTCCACAAGTCTTGAAAACTAGATGGACTGTTATCTAAGTAAGGCTAGCAAACAAATTTCACCTTTGGCCACGATTTTCTTTTGCGTTTACCACAATATCTAAAAAAAAAAAAAAAAATCGAAAGCAAAAATCTCGAATGTAAAAATCTCGAAAAAAAAATCTAGAAAACATAATCTCGAATAACAAAAATCTCGAAAAAAAAATCTCGAATTAATATTAAAAATAGTGTTAAATAGTGTTAAAAAACCCCTGCTTGGGTTTACTGTTTAGCTATGGGATGGGTGCAAAAAAAAAAAATCTCGAATTTACTTTTTATTTTCGAGATTTTTTCGAGATATAGACGAGATTACGTCATGATACCTTTTCTTTTAGCTGATACCATTAGTGGAGTTCGGTTGCGAACTGTAAAAGAATTAAATGGTAATAAGCCAGCTTAAGCCAATTTATATAACTTTATCGAAAAAGCATACCATGCCCATACAGGCATAAAAGGATATAGAAAAGCTGTTCCTACATTTTAGGCGAACATTTTAAGCCTACATTTTAGGCGTTTGCCGGAACGTAAGTGAGTTTTTGCTAAAAGTTTAAAATAGATTAAGTGCAAGCCGAAGTTATGGTTGACCATTGAGTTGGTAGCTCTTTACTGAGCAGCACGTCAGATTTTGTTTGCGGATATACGACAATTCGGGTCGGGATCACAAAGTTTGTCTGGATATACCTACAAGCCTTTAATAACATTGATTTACGGATAGATTTAAACATTTTGACATGAAAGGACTTACAACTTTCCACAACCCATACCACCCAAAAAAAAGGAAGCCGAATAAATTTGGAATAGCTAAGAGCTAAGTAGGTAGATATACCTATTTAATTCTTATGAGTGGTATATGGATCAATAATATTGTTAGGTATGGGTGAAAAAATAGTTTTGGAAAAGGTTGATTTTATTACTGGCTATAACCATAAACCAGGATCGTTGGCGAATGATCGGGCGCTATATGAATGGAAAGAAAATGATGATGTGGAAACCTGAAAACCCTAAATAAGTCACCTGATGCTGGGGCATACAAAAATGACATCACTGATTCAATTCAAAAGGTGCGATGGGATGGACCGAGTAAACGAATGTAAAAGATGTGGCATCTATGGTCAGTGTCCATTTGGCTCCAAATATGTGATATGTCATTGGAAGCATCAGACTAAGAAAAACAATTTTTAGTAACAATTAAGTCCAAATTCGCCAACATCGTGCTAATAGGAGATGAAGCGTAGAATAAAGATGACAGTACCTACTTACCAAAAAATGCTTGCACAGACTCCTGGAAAGGATCTGGCATATTTTACGGCATGGCGGAGATTGGACAGAGGACAAAAAACTTGGTGAGCGCCACATCACGACATGCACAGGAATACTCTAATGTCCCGGTCCTCTGATCAAAATACGAAAAGCTATAGGTACATTGTCATACGGAAGTCATGATTCGAGCATTGTAAACGTTCGCACATTGAAAGGTGCCAATATTGATCTGATACTAGCCAAGTTATACTCTTGCGAATAAAAAAACCAGCAGAGCCTTTGCCCACCGTGTTTTCCTCAACCTCTCAAGAAAACCCGTGCCGACAGATTAAACACCAGAAAACCATCGTCGCCAACAGGAGTCCCTCTTATGTGTTAGGTTTCACCCAGGCTACCACTAAGAATCCCATGGTTTGATAAAAATGCCGGCACCTATGGAAACCTATGCCGGCACCGACGCACGGCCTATAGTGCATCTAGATACCTATAACCTATAGAGGCGTGTCTCGCAACACTGCCAGAGTGCAGAGACAAGAACTAGAGCCAGACATTTTTGTATAAAAAGCCTCACAAATCAACTCAGGAACTATGCAATAAAAGTCTGTTCAGTGACAGTGAGTCAAATTTTCCAATCACATTGACCTAATCGGAATAACTCGGAGAGTTAGGGTTAGGTTAGGTTAGAGTGGCAGGCCGCATTAAGTGCACCCTCACTTAGGCCAGATGAGGCCCATTGTGGTTCCACAGGATCTAATGATCTCACAACTACCCGTTGAACCAAGAGGAGCTGAGAATGAAACATTGGAGGCAACTTATGCTTGTATTAGCGATTTCGCCAAGATTGTCGAAGAAGTATTCTCCGAGATATAGTTTTCTACGAGCTGAGATGGCTGGGCAAGTGCATAGAAAGAATTGTCTCTTCCTCCTCCTCGTCCATGCAGCTTCTACAGAAATCATTGGAAGGGAGGCCCAGCCTGAGACCATGTCTCCCAATAATGCAGTGTCCCGTGATGACACCTTCTAATGTGCTTATATTGGATCTTTTTTGTTTTACAAGATGGTGCAGTTTGACCACCTTCGATTAGTAGCGCTTATCGCATATGTCTCGGCTAACTATCCGAAATTTTATCCGGAACCTTTGAAACTGGCCCTAATAATATATAGTAATATCTAAATGTATACTCAAAAATATCGCCAGTAAATATGAAATTGGTGTCAAAACATTTTATTCTGCTTAACAACATTATATTCTGCTCGATAATTATAGATACCGCATAAACTTTCAGAAAACGGATCAAGGGTGATGCCTTGATAATTTTTTTTTTGGCACCGCGTAGTAATAAAATAACACTTTTGGCTCAGTTCCTAGGTTTAGGCTTTATTCTTCCCATCAGACAGCCTGCTCTATAGTGGGAACAGAATGCAGTGGGTATACCGTATACCTAATGCCGAATTCTGACCTTGCAAATTCTAAAGCTTAAACTCGCCGTCATAAGAATCCTTACCATTACTCCCACACTATATTATCTTGCACTTTTATCTTCCTCCTCCTCCGTATCGGATCAGTCCGGACTCAGGAGTCTGCGCTAATATTCAGTTATTTCCTCTTTACTTGGTTTCACTTAAGGCTAAGGTATAACTGATTTTGAGTCGGATCGTATTTTTTTCTCCATAAAAAAGATCAGTCTAATGGGTACCTATCGTTATTTGTAAAACAAAAATCTGAACACCAACACACTATTTCATGTCGTAAATGTTCGTCCTCCAACCTCCAAGTCGTGATGAAAAAAAAATTGTATTCTCTTAAGTAGGCTGGCTGTTGCTTTAAACATTGATCTTCCAACAATATTCTGTCAGATTCCTCTAATTTTACGCGCTTAATCAATTGAAATGAATTGTTTTATTTACTCTAAGATCCTAACTGTATCCATGGGTATCTATATAATTTGTAATATAGCTTCCGGAGCAGCACCATTTTCCTTCGAACAGTTTACCCACCGCCACCACCACCATCATAGTGAGAGCAGAATTGACAGAAAAAAAAAATTGCTCGTATATATGTATCTATTCACATACACTTTAACTTGACGGTTAATTAATACGACGTCATCAGTTGGCAAAATAAACCCACAATATTCATAGGTAGGTAGAACTACAACTTTTCCCTGAAAGTCCCAAAAATATATCCATCACAAATTGAGTTTTTTTTTTTTGTTCACAATCGGATTAAAAACGAACAATCCCACCATACCAACTCGTACTGGGTTAAAAAAACTGTTTTGTGTTTTTTCGCAGGACTAATGTGGTGGGCGTCATTCCCCACCCGCAAGACACGCCTCTAATCGACTATGCGCAGTGGTGTTTATGAAATTCTATTTAGCCGCTAATGCTATGCCACAGCCCCATATAGCGTAGCGAAGCGACTTCAAAATCAAAATTCAAAACTCTCTCATTAAGCAACTGGTCCTGGTCCTGGTGAGACTGAGAAGACATCAGATGATAATGAAAACAAAGATTTTACTGCTGTTGCTGTCAGGCTGTTTATCTCCACATTCAGCGGATTTGAGCGTTGAGGCTTGACGGAACTTCCCCTTCGAAATGAATTGTGCGTTCAATAAAGCTTTTCATTGAGAGAAGATTATTAGCTCACAGTCACAAGCTTTCAATCTGCGAACAACAACGTCAAGTACAAAATGTGCCAGCAGCTGTTTTGAAACTGTTCCAAGAAGTGACACATGACACGTTTCGCCAGCTTAACATGTTAAATTTATATTTAACTGGGGAGTGAGAATTAAACTAGTACCCGTATGAATAATCAAATGCAAATGTAAATCTTGCTGTGGGGTTATTTTAATATAAAACAGTAGATGCCGCATACTCGTTTACATATTGACTGACATTCGCGTATTAATCCAATTCCAAAGCATACGTCATATCAGTGTCCGCGTAAAAGGGGGTTTATATTTTGCTTGGATTTTTTTTATTGGAATTGCAATTGCTGAGATTATTGTTTACGTTTACGTTTTTAAACGATCAGGGAACGTATGTAGGTATAAATCATTTTGCTGTGGAACTTGTTCAGACCTAAGTCAATAAATGAATGTTACTGATTCGGTTAGATATGAGGTAATACGACAACTTTGGGGTTGATTTTTGAGTTATATACCCCAACGATGTGGAACCGGATTGCAATTTACAGTTTATTTCGGATGTCAAATTTACCTATTGATGCGTAAACCCTATTTTATCGTACCGCTTAGGACCCCTATAAACTATAAATTTAAAAAACGTGCTTTGAAAATAAATTAGTGAAGCTATAGAGACAGATAGGATACGTGACTACTAGCAGGTGATTTTTTATTTCGATTTGAGTTCTTTTTTTTTTACTCTCAAGATATACAGTGGCCTACCTACCTATATTGAATTTTAATTAAGGGGAGATTCACGTTCACCAATTTGGATCAATTTGTGTACAGAATTGGCGCTTTGTAGTATGGTTTTTCCAAACATTATCGCGCCGCCTATCATTGATTTGAATTTTGGCAAAACTCAACGTCCTTTGCTTGGATATTATACCTGGCATCTAAGGTTGATGTTTATGGTGCATTGTACATTAAGTGTGTCATATCAACATGACAGAAAAGTATATAAAAACAACGACCTCATCATCGCCCCGATAGCTATAGTTCTTGGACACTACTAAGCAAGGCAAAATCTCACCACCAATTAGTTCTGTAGGAACTATACCTACAAGGGTTATATGAGGAGGATGAGACCACAAGGAATGCTTCACTTCCGAGCCTTCCTTCTAATTTGACAATCGCAGAACCTACTAGCTTCCGCAACTTCATTAACAATACCTACTAAAAGTGGCTTATATATAGTTTAAGGGGGTGTCGCACGACTCACGCTTTTCAATAGTCGGCAAATCAACGAGCAATTTTCAAAAACTAAGTCTTAGGTTTAGAGTTTCAGGTATAGATTTTAAACTTGTGAATGTATACCTACAAGTCGGCATTTTCAAAGGTTCCACATGAACTCCTTTAAATGTTACTAGTTTCGATTCCATTTTAAAAAAGTCGGTCGGCATCGGTGAATTTGCCAACTGAAGTCTTTAAAATTTAGCGAATTTAGTTTCAATTTAAGAAAGGACGGTCGGATATGTGAATTTGCCGACTGAAATCTTAACATTTAGCAATTTTCGATGATTTTAAAAAGGACGGACTAAAATCCTTAAAATTTATTAAGTAGATTAGATTCGATTTTTTTTAAATTAGACGGTCGGCAACGGTGAATTTGCCGACTGAAATCCTTAAAATTTAGCGAGTATATTCGATTTTTTTTAGAACGGGCGGCATTTCTAATTGGAGGTTAAATTCGAAGGAAGTTATTCGCTAGTTTGTGGAACTCGTCTTATTGAAGGGAATTGCGAACTTTGTCAATTCGCGGCGATAGTATTTTCGTTCGCTGCAAAAAGTTTGGAAAACAAAATTTCGTTATTTAAACTGTTTATAAACTTGTTGTCTTAATACAGCTGATGGCTGAAATTCGCGAACTGCCTAGAACACCTAGAAAAGTGTTCATGTGAACGGACTGTCCAAACTTTCGAATATTCGTTCGTTCGTAGATAGTTGGTCGCTCTCATGTGAATGGTCGTTTAGCTATTGGCCCAGGGGTGTTCCTGTATGGCGCCTCCCATACAAACAAAAACAATCAAAATCTTATATCCCGAAGACCACCGAATCGATTGAGCTCAAATTGGTATTGGAAAATTTCCTGTGAAAATTAGTCGAAATTGGACAAAGGAGTGTGGGACCTCCCATCATACAAAAAACATCTTCTATGGGGTGAAATTCGATGACGTTAGATATATAACTCGATAACCGCTGGGTCGATTTTCATGATTTCTCAGTCGTCAAGTTCCTGAAATAAGTCGGCATTTCAATGAAAGTCACACCCCCAAGGCTCGAACCCTCGCTATGCCCTGATAGTGACTTCCTATACTTAATCGTCTTGGGTGATCGATCCTTGCTGTATCATAAACCAATCTATAGTCTAAATGTGTCTGCATTTAGTATAGGTAAACACTTCGTCTAATTGCAACTTGCTGATACGACATCTGTTTGGAAAAAAACGTTTTGTGCCACACAATTTTGTTAACTTAGTAGCTAGTCCTACATACAAATAATACTTTTCCAACATTTTGTCAAACAACTATATCTACCTATACAAATACAAACCACTAAATAAGCTAACAAATGACTTTCATCACACATTTCCGCAACATCATATAGCGACCTGTCAAACTAGCACAAAGTATCCACTTGCATCAAAGAGTGTGGGAAAAATTCACCATGAACACTTTGTGCCCCTAAACACTCCTAATTAGCGGTCGGAACAGAGTCCAACAACTACACATCGTACCGGATGCAAACCGCATCCGCAAACACGTTGGAATTTCGAATGCACCGTACAGAAACGCACCGCAGGAATAAAAAAAAAAATCTCCTAAAAACAATCAGCTTGAACAAAACCGCTAATCAAGTTCACAGGTCAATCAATGAAAATAACCCACATTCCCATAGTACATGCCTATACAGCCTCTCATCCGGGACATCCTCTCTGGCTCGTCGACCTTTCACGAGTTTGAAAATAAATTAGCGGATATAGGTACTCCACCTCATTTTACCGCGCTTTTCACTTGCATGCGCTTAGCTACCAGACTTTGCCGCGGTTCAATCTATCGTCCATTCAATCGGTGACATGTTGAGGTTAAACTTTCAATCAGATTTCGCGAATTAAAACGCGCACACGCACTATCCATACTCTATACCTACTGGATGGAGAGGGAAAGTATACAACATGACTGACAGAAAACCACCGTCCTGGCCAGCTGTCAAGCACGCAGCAAAAAGGCACACGTCCTAATTTAAACGCGGGATAATCACGCGATGGTGAGCGTTCCAAATCGGAAAGGGGTCCTTTTAGCTATATAGAGCCGCAACACTATAATACTACCTACAACTGCACTCAGTGGCGAAAAACTAATCAAATTTATTTTCTGCCAAATTTTTGTGGTCGCAAATTGTTTTGTTGTGTTTTGAAAATGATACATCACACCGAGACGGAGACACCCGCCTGCCCCACAGGCTGGGTATATACATATATGGAGACGATTTGAAAACGTTTAACCGCTGATTATGGCGGTCAACGTGGTTAGGCCTGTTAGAGGTTTGTTTGTTTTACTTTAATGCGGATCCGTTTGCCGTTTGAATTGATTGGCTTGAGGTTGGCTCAGAGGAATGCAACACATGCTCGGCCGCATGAAGGAAATCTTTTCATTTTCGCGGTATTTCACTGTAAAATTAACGACCGACCGACGACGCGGCGTCAAGCTTATGAAGGGTGCTAACAGAGCAAAAGATTACCCCTAGCTTTCATTTCTTCTAGTAGATACCGCCACAGATCATCACTGAAGCAAACAAGTGCCAAATGGTCGTACAACTTGTTGTATGCACCTTTGAATACCGCAAGGAGTAGGTTCTTGCTCTTGATCTTAAATTTAAATTTCAAATTTAATTTAAGAAACCACATGAACATGATGGTCACAATTATCCCACAAACTCTCACTCTCTACAGCAATTTGCTTATTTTCTCACGACCTCAGCTGTGACGACTTTGGCATAATTATTCATAAATATTCCACGATTGTACTTAACATCCACACAACACGTACTTAAGTTAAATAATGATTAACTACAAGACACCCATTAGTATAGATTGGAAACGCTACGCATACACTCATACAAGATACAACTCAATTATAATTCCGAGGAATAAAAAAAACACACAACAAGTGCAAGTAAACTTGGAATTCCCAGGCGTCATTTTGTTTAATTTTATTTCCTATAATTCGTCAGTATGGTGCTGGTGATCTACAAAATAAAAGGTATTGTCATAGTGTACGCTTCAATTCTACGTATATTATTGAAATCTACATTGTTAAATTATACAAATTAAATTACTACTATAAATCCTTACTACTTTATTATACTTAACTTAATGGTAACACTGAAAACTCTTATATTGCTGATATTCTAACTTACTATTACTATGTATATACAAACTTATCTCACTCTTGAATTATACGCTGAACTATCAAACTCGTGGTGTTTTTACTTCCTCTTCATCTCAATTTCTAACAGAGGTTATGGGCCTACGTTTTCCCGCGTTTTATTAAAGTAAAATGTCGAATTCAATATATCAAATTGAGAAATTAAGCGAACATAATTATGATTCGTGGAAAGTATTAGTTAAAAGTGTTCTAATACACAACGATTTATGGAGCTATGTCTCCGGTGGTTCTGTGAAGCCAGAACCAGATAAAATAGAGGAATTCACACTATGGTGCACAAAAGATGAAAAGGCTTTAGCTACCATTTTATTGTGCGTAAAACCTTCGCAGATAAATAGCATAAAAAATTGCAAGACGTCGTCAGAAGCTTGGACAATTTTAGAAAAAATTCATCAACCTAAAGGACCGGCGAGGAAAGTAACGCTGTTCAAGCAGCTTCTTCAATTAAAAATGGAAGGTAACAATGTTCAGCATCATATTAATTGTTTCTTCGATTTGGCAGAAAAAATCAAGGAACTGCACATCGAGCTTCAGGATGAACTCTTAGCGATCATTTTATTGTCTAGTTTGCCCAGTGCATACGAAAATTTCATCATTGCAATAGAGTCGCGCGACCAGCTACCATCGGTCGAAAATTTGAAGGTTAAACTACTCGAGGAAGGGCATCGCCGGGGAGAGAATGAATTAAATGAGAATTCCGTAGAACGAGCATTATTTTTACAAAACAAAAAAAATAAGTATGCACAGAAAAAACAACATGCTCAATTTAATAGAACAGGCTCATCGGAGAGGGGATTCTTCAAAGGCAGGTGCTTTCGATGCAAGCGCCAGGGACATATGGCTTCAAATTGTCACGAAAAGCAACAACATTCTTCAAGTGCGGGTACATCAGCGTTTGCATTGTTAAATTCATTATGTGTAAAAGAATTTGATGAGAGCACATGGATCTTAGACAGTGGATCAACCAGTCATTTATGCTGCAACAGAAAAAAATTTTCTTGCTATAGGGTCCACGTGGAGAGAATCGAACTGGCTGGTGGGAAGTACATCAATTCAGCGGGGATCGGCAATATAAATCTAATTGCGAACAATAAGATCACATTAAAAGATGTTTTGTTTGTGCCTGACCTACAAATGAATTTTATTTCAGTAAGTAAAGCAACTAGTGCTGGAAATAAAGTAGTCTTTTCAGACAAGCGTGCAGAAGTTATTGATACTTCATCTAATAAGCTGCTGTATGCGACCAAAATAAACAACGTATACGTTTTTAAAGAAGTGCAATTTAATGCACTTGCTGCTGGTGCTAGAGATGATGGTGATGTGGAGGTTGCTAGAAACGATGTAGATGCAGGAAGTGCTGGAAGTTCTGTTGGAGATGGTGGATGGGACAAAGTGTTTGCACTATGGCACCAAAGGTATGGCCATCTGAATGGACAGTGCTTGCATAATTTGTTCAATAAAAATATGGTTCGTGGTGTGAGCTCCCAAAAAATCAATAAAACTGCAATCAAATGCGAAATTTGTATGAAAGGAAAAATATCACGCTTACCATTTGGCTCGTCGGAGAATCGAAGTAAGTCTGTGCTTTCAATTATTCATACTGATATTTGTGGCCCGATAAGGAACGTCTCAAATGGAGGTGCGAAATATTTTTTGACATTCATAGATGATCACTCCCGTATGATCTTCGTGTATTTTTTGCGTCAGAAAAGTGAGGCCCTAAACTATTTTAAGACGTTTAAGGTAATGGCAGAAAAACAGACTGGTAACAAAATTAAAATTTTAAGGAGTGACAACGGGAAAGAATATGTTAATAAAGATTTTAAGAACTATTTAGAATGTAATGGTATAAAACATCAACTAACTTCCCCCTATACTCCACAGCAGAATGGGTGTGCAGAGAGGGCAAACAGGACGCTGGTGGAAATGGCGCGTTGTATGCTGATTGCGTCTGGACTCAAGCAAGGTTTTTGGGCTGAAGCAATAAACACTTCTGTTTATCTTAGAAACCGGTCGCCAACGAAATTATTAGAGCATCAAACACCATTTGAGGCCTGGTTTGGATATAAGCCAAATGTTTCCCACCTACGGATTTTTGGATGCAAGGCGTTTATGCTGATTAAGAAACCAGGTAATTCAAAGTTTAGCCCCAGAGGCATAGAATGTTTAATGGTAGGGTACTCTGACGAGGCCAAAGCCTACAGATTGTATGAGCGTAAGACGGGTAAGATTCATACTAGCCGCGATGTTAAATTTATTGAGAATCCATCAAAAATGTGTCTTACAGACTCCGATTTCATACTAATCGAATCATTAAAGGAAGACGAATGTGAGGCTGAGTTCAAAGATGCTCTAGGGCCGGAAGAGAACAAAGTTGCTGTTGATCTGTGGAAAATTGAAAAACCTGATGTTGAGGCTGCTGCATATGAAGTTGTTGTGGGCTCTGAAGATGATGCTGGTTCTTTAATTGGAGCTGCTGATAATTTTGATGTTGAAGCTGATGTTGAAGAAGTGACAGATAATGAAGAGGAAAACTGTACTGACTCTGAAGATGACAATGCTGTTGGAGGTGATGATCACTACGAAGATTGTGAGGATACAGAATTAGAGGATAATTCTAATGAAAAGGATGATGAAATATCCAGCGAAAATAATAACCAGGTTAGTGTTAGCATTTTAAGAAGTGGCAAAATAAGAAACAAAGTTAATTTGATTAGAAAAAGATCAAATTCATTAAGTTTCATGGTAAATAGTGGCAAAAGCTGCCAGAATATACCAAATTCCGTGAAGGAAGCACTTCGAAGTCAAGATTCCCAGATGTGGCATAATGCTATGGAGGCGGAATATCGTTCGCTTCTGGAGAATAGAACATGGGATCTTGTTGATTTGCCAGCTGATCGCAAAGCTATAAAAGCCAAGTGGGTTTTTAATATTAAAAAAGATAAAACTGGTAGAATCGAAAGATACAAGGCAAGGCTTGTAGCAAAGGGCTGCAGTCAAAAGTATGGCCAAGATTTTACTGAAACTTTCTCTCCAGTCACTAGGTATTCTACAATAAGGCTAGTAGTTGCTTTGGCCGTGGAGTTGGGGTTGCTGTTACATCAAATGGATGTCACCTCTGCATATCTCAATAGTGATCTGGATCAGAATATATATATGGAACAACCTGAAAATTTTGTGAGTAAAACACACCCAGGAAAAGTGTGTAAGCTGAAAAAGGCCTTATACGGACTCAAACAATCCGGTAGACAGTGGAATCAAAAACTAAACAGTGTTCTGCTGAAAATTGGTTTCGTGCGGTCATCTTACGATAATTGCGTTTACACTTTAAATCAAAATGGTACTATTAATATTTTGGTTGTCTATGTGGATGACATAATCCTTGCTTTCAAAGATAGGAACGACTTAATTGATGTCAAAATAAAACTGGCTGCGGAGTTCAAACTAGAGGACAAAGGACCTATTAATTATTTTTTGGGGATGGAGTTTGAGAGAAACGGCGAGAGAGGTTCAATCAAATTGGGACAACACAAAATGATTGCAGAAATTTTGTCTAATTTTCGAATGATGGAATGTAAACCTGCAAGTACTCCATTAGATCCGGGATCGAAATTGGAAAAATGCACAAAATGTCCGAACTGTGCGAAGGTGGACACAAAGGTGTATCAATCACTCGTTGGGTCGTTGAACTTTATTAGTCTGACAACACGGCCTGATATATCACACTCTGTGATAAAGTTATCACAATTCAATATGAACCCTCATAAGGAGCATATTAATGCAGCAAAACATCTGCTTAGATATTTAAATAAAACAATAAATTTTAAACTTGTTTTCAGACGGTCTTCTTCTAAATTGGTTGGCTATGCTGATGCTGATTGGGGTGGAGACACTAATGATAGACGATCTTTTACGGGCTTCGTATTTATGCTTGCCGGATGTGCGGTTTCATGGGAGTCCAGAAAACAACCTACAGTGGCACTCAGCAGTACTGAGGCAGAGTACATGGCCCTCTCATCTGCATCTAAAGAGCTACTGTACCTGCGCAACCTGATAGATGACATGGGATTTGGTTATCTCGCTCCGAATCCGATTGTGTTGTATGGAGACAACTTAAGCGCACAACAGCTGGTAAAGAATCCTGTTTACCATGCGAGAAGTAAACACATAGATATTAAAGTTCATTTTGTAAGAGATATATATGAAAAGGATTTTGTTAACTTAAAGTACGTTTCAACTAACTATATGGTTGCTGATATATTAACGAAAAATTTGAATAGAATTAAACATTCGCATTTTGTAAATATGTTAGGATTTAATAATAAAATTTAATTTGAGGAGGTGTATTGAAATCTACATTGTTAAATTATACAAATTAAATTACTACTATAAATCCTTACTACTTTATTATACTTAACTTAATGGTAACACTGAAAACTCTTATATTGCTGATATTCTAACTTACTATTACTATGTATATACAAACTTATCTCACTCTTGAATTATACGCTGAACTATCAAACTCGTGGTGTTTTTACTTCCTCTTCATCTCAATTTCTAACATATATTAAAGCTGTGTCCATGTCAGTGTGTTGAAATGAATCACTATATAGCGCGCGTATAACACTTCGACTTCATGTTGCACGTATCACTTTCCAGCTATCTAATTAGTATTCCATGCAGACATGGCAAATCAATTTAATCGTCAAAATCGCACAAAAGAGCTTCGTCAGAAGCTACAAGTGTTAGTCTTGCATGTCAAATACTCGCAGTTGGACGGTATGGCACCTACGTATTTTTGCGTCCTGCAAATGGAGATATCCTTTATGCAAATCATTTTCTAGGATGCCATGCACAAACGATGCATTTACTGTCCTTTTTCTGGTGGGTATTTCTAAAGATGCAAGGAATTGCAGGCTAAGCTCATTTAAATGCTAAACGAATTGCAACATCGAACAATAGAACGATGCGTGACAATATACATATCTTGGAATGGTAAAAGAACTGTGGGGTCACCAAGGTTGTATGTAAAGTTTAAGCTAATTTTCAGTATGATTATGGTTGGTTTGTGTAGGACTTCAAAAACTCGAAAAGTAGTGCACCGATTGAGCTAAAATTTTCAGACAATCTTTGATATTGGCCCGAGATGGTTGTAATGATGGTTTGGTCAAAATTGGACAAAGCGGTGTGGCACCTCTCATACCAAAAAAAACATTCAAAATCTTATATTTCAACAACCACCGAATCGATTGAGTTCAAATTTACAAATATTCTTAGGAATTGGCCGTAAGGAGTGTTCAATATTGGACAAAGGGGCGTGGCATCGTTCATACAAAAAAAAAATTCAACCGCTATTCTGCGACAGTCTTGAAATTGGTAGCTAAAGTTTTTAAAATGTGTAACATTGATATAAATAATGCATTGTCCTGAAAGACGAGAATATTATCTAGGCAATACGATTTCTGGAAAAACAAAAAATGTTGTGTACCACAGAGCATTACAATAAAAACTGTATCTATTTAACTATTATGCACTACGCTAGTATCTACATATAGAATGATGACTTGGTAATAGATTAAACAAGTTAAAGTATAATCATCGGCCTGGTCAATGCTTTGATACCCTCCACTGTATCTATAATCCTGTAAAACTATACTCGACCGACATAGCCCATTGTCAAATAAAAGACGATCGATCAGGTTGACTTCAAAGGTTAGAAAAGAAAAAGGAAAAGGAATTTATTCATATACGTATACATAACGAGAAGAAGAGTGTATTCAAGTAGAACGTAAGCTAGGTTATGTAATGTATTCTTAACACTCCCACTCATTATTACCTCTAAATTAATTAATTGGTTTAACATTAATCATTTCACTGAGATGTTCAATTTTATCTTGCTCAAAGACTTTGTAAATATATCGGCTTAGTTGGTACAAAAACAATTTCAAAAATATTATCATTAAATTTGTCTCTAATAAAATGCACGCGAACATCAATATGTTTCGTTTTGGAATGGTATTCGGGATTCTTGTTGAGCTTCAGGGCACCTTGATTGTCTAGAACTAGATGCAAAATTGGTCGCATAGCTCCTTCAGGAAGTAGATATTTCATCAGTGCACTTATCCACTTCAATTCTTTTACCGCTTCTGATGCCGTGATATACTCCGCTTCAGTCGATGAAAGAGCCGTACACCGCTGTCTGCATGAACCCAAGAAATTGCTGACTCTCCCAACAGAAATATATATACAGTGACGGCAAAAACATTCCGGATTTTTTCTATAATATTTTCCTTATATTAGGTATATTGTAAAGGTATTATATTTTAAAAGTAACTATAAAGGTTTCTAATGGAATTCTTCAAATTATTAATTGTATTAAGTTAAAGGATTTCTCCTTAGTGTTAAGAAAAATATTACATATATCAAGAAAAAATCCGGAATGTTTTTGCCGTCACTGTATGTATCCGCTGGTTGAACGCCTGGTATTTATGTCGCCAGCATAGTCAGAGTCACTATAACATAAAAGAGTTAAGTTATTTGAATTTTTAAAAACTATACAGTAGACGCTCGGTATAGTGAACCCTCTGTATAGTGAACTATCCAATATAGTGAACCACCAAAATTTTACACAGACTACTCTAAATAGTGAACTATGAAAATCTCGATATAGTGAACTCAGATTTTGGGGAGAGTACGATAACTTAGGCGCCAAAAATTGATACCTAACGGTTTTTTGTAGAGGAGTTAAATATAAGCATTTTTTACTATGGGAGGGGGTCTATCTCGCTTCGTTTAGGCGGGAGGGGAAATTAAAAAAAAAAATAATAATACTTAAAATGAAAAAAAAAAATTATTAAAAAACAATGGCAACACTTATAATAAAAGACTTTATCATTTTTGAAAGCCTGGAATCTGTTCTTGAATATTATTTTTAAAGCAAGTTATTTCTGTTAATAGTTTTTGAAAAAAAACAATTTCAAACTTGAAATTTAAGGACAAAAATTGGGGTGAGTACAATAATTTTGGCGATGAAAACTAATGATGGATTAATGGGTGGGTCTATCTCGCTCCGTTTAGGAGGGAGGGGTAATTAAAAAAAAAATATAACTTAAAATTAAAATAAAATATTAAAAATCAATGGCAACACTAACAACAAAGTATTATAGCATTTTTCATAGCTAGGAATCTCTTCTAAATTGTCTATAGTGCAAATCAGCAAAATTTTGTCTATAATGTGAACTTTTAGGCCAGAGACTGTTACTGAAGAATCTTGTTGACATTGGGTAAACTAATATAATTTAAAGAAAGTTTGCATATACTCAGCCTTGCACCCATCCCAAAATCCAACAGTGACCCCAAGCAGGGGGGTTGGAGGGGGGCAGCATGCCCCCCATACCCATTTCAAGGTGCAAAGGTAACAATTTGTACTCTAAGCGTGTGACATATAAAAGTAATTTTCCATTTTCTCAAAAATTAGAAGACATAATTCAATCTAGTTTTCAGTGTTCGATAAAGAATTGATTTAGGCAGTAAAAACTACAAACAAATTAAGTATCTATATTCTCAATATTGATAAAATCAACATACAACATTTTTTTTAAATTTCAAGTTTGAAAGCATTTTTTTCAAAAACTGTTAATAAAAATAACTTGATTTAAAAATAATTTGAAAGAACGGACTCTTGGCCTTCAAAAATCCTAAAATCCTTAATTGTAGGCGTTGCCATTGTTTTTTAATATTTTATTTTCATTTTATGTTTAATTTTTTTTTAAATTACCCCTCCCGGCCTAAACGAAGCCAGATAGACCCCTCCCCTCCAAAGTCAAAGAAAAATGTTCCAGTTTAGCAATGCGTTTGTGTTTTTTTTTTATATTTTAGTTATGAAGGTTAGGTTAGCCACCTAGACTGTCCCAAAAACAGGACACAGGAAGTGGCCAGAAAATGTATGGGCCTGACATTACAGGTGGGAACTCTATTGCCACCTACGAATTTCTTTTAAAGAAAGGTATCTCCGTACATCTTACCGTGATGGCTGAAACAGTCAACTTGAAATCCCGTCCACGAGACAAAGACTGGTGTTGACCAGAAGAGCTTGATTGAAGCAAACCACCATACTGCTTGGTACCAAAAAAAAAGTGTTAGAGTTTCTCCTTCAGGCAAAGCAAAGGCGAATGGTGACCGAAACAGTTTAACAGTCTATTGCCTCTGACGAGATGTTTAGAGTGTCGAAATGAAGTTGACTGATGTAGTCAGCTCCTACAGGTGGCGGTTAGTCTTCGACGATGTCGAAGAAGACACTTAATGAAGGTGACAAATTATTTTTTAAAAATTTAATTATGGAAAAAAATTATATTTATTTCTGTGTTCCTCAAAAAAAATTTCTTCATCTCAGTGTTTTTTAAAGATTAATACTTTTTTTTTCTTATTTTAGTGTTTTGTAATCAAAACGTTGGTATGTGTTTATTTATATCAAATTAGCTTATTTGAACATTTAAAAACTCCCGCTCGAAATAGTGAACAATTTCGATATAGTGAACAGGCCTGGTTTTTATTAGTTCACTATATCGAGCGGCTACTGTACCTATATTTGGAGTAGCCTTCAAATAACGAAAAACCCTTTTCACCGTTTTGACGTGGTGTGGTGCTGGGTTGTCAAGAAATCTACTCAAGACTCCAACAATGTGCGAAATATCTGGCCTAGTAGCTATTGCCGGATACATCAGACATCCAACTGCTTCACGAAATGGGAAAATACTTGAATCCGGTGAAGCTGGTGACAGTATTGATGACTTGTTGAGTGTATCACATGGCATTGATACTCCCTTTCGAGTTCTCCATTTTAAATCGATCCAAAAGCCTGAATCTTTCGAATTGATAGTTTCTTGGTATGTTGATGGTATGTTATATTCAGCTCAGAATAGCTGAATATAAATTGGTATTGGCACTGACATCCCTCTTCGCTCTGCTTCGTAGTTTAGCCCTATAGTCTTCGATTTCTTCCGATGTTGATCCCTCTGCGACTCCCACTGCTTGATGATCTTTACATTCTTCTTCCTCTGCTGAACTCATCGTTTCGTTATCGCTTGGCAATTGCTCCTCCTTGACATCAATTTTAGCCGGCCCAGGTGGTGTAGGTGGATTATCCGCATCTGATTGGTTTGCTTTAGGCTTTAATGTGGATATCTCCTTGAACATAATATCACGTGAAATTTGCACTTTATTTGAATCTGGTATCCAAACGCGAAACCCTTTACAATTTTCAGGATATTAAACAAATACTCCAGATATGGCCTTCTTGTCCTATTTTTGTCGCTTTTCCTTGGGAATATGAAGACATCACTGCCAAATGCTCTCAGTTGTTTATATCAGGTGTTTTGTTATACCAAAGTTCATACGGGCTCTTATTTTTGACCGGACTTGGTCCATAATGATTTATAATATACAACGCCATAATAACAGCTTCGCTCCATAATATTAGAGGCATATTATTATAGCATGAAGCATAGTTCTAGACGTCTCCACAATAAACAGCATTTATCTCTTTCCGCTCTACCATTTTGTTGAGGAGTATAAGGTACCGACAACTGGTGACGAATACCATATTTAGTTAAAAGATCTTGCACTGCTTTGTTCTTAAATTCCAAGTCATTATTCGACCTAAGTATTTTAATATTTCGTCTGAAAAGAGATTTTACTTGAGGTATTTTTCAGGGAACAGGGAACTTCATTCATATAGACAGTCCTGAAATCCGAGAAATCATCTTTCCTGCATCCGAGGGGCTGTGATTCGAAGATCCCCTTGGCTGTATCATAATTAATATTTCGCTCTATGTGGCGGTGGCCGAGGTAATGCAGTCGACTTGTTTTGCCTTTAGAACTAAATCGACATTTTTGTGCAACAAAAAATCCGTCCAAATTTTCTTACTGAAGAACCCAGTATAAGCTAACTCTGCTTATCGTTTAGCTCTCTTGACAGGAAATTATATTTGCTTTGAAGACAATGAGAGGTCGTGAGCCTCCTCGAATTGTAGATGTGGCTTTTGGAGTTGATAGTCTAGACTCTAGAGACCTCTAGCATGCCTTCTCTCATAAACAAAACATTACCTACTTATATCTTTTTGAAGAGCTCCGCTGGTAAACTAGCCGTCCTTTTTGTATTCTTAAGTTTTTTTATAGTGAAGCCAACATCTTCCATACAGAGTTTCTAGCCCTATCGTTCTCTCTACATGAAGCCCATTTAGCAGTCCCTGAAAATGATGCTTTTAACATAATAATCCCTGGATTGTGACTAGGTTACATTCTTTCGAAAAGTTTGTTGATTTCCGGCCTTGAATAGCAGCCAGTTGCTTCGATTTCTCATAGAACCTCTAAAATTCCTTATAAAAAACAGAAACACAAATAGAAAACAAAATTGCACCGCTATTTCCAAGCTGGGCTGTAAAGTCCAAAATCCGATTAGAATTCCTTTTTTTTTTTTTTTTTCAAGACTAGGACCAAAAGAGCGACACGACACGGCTGAAAGCGTGTCCCTGAGACGGAGTGGAGGGCCTATTCGCCGTTCTGTGGTAAACATATTCTTAAGATCTTTCTTAGGCATCAAAAAACAAACATTTGCAGCTTTCTCGTGATAATTGTAACAGCTACAGGTCCGAAATAGTCGCAGTCGCAGCATGGTTTTAAGATACCTGCGCCTTAGCTTTGCTGACTCGATTATCTATACCCTGAACGAATCCACTATCAGTCATGCGATAAGCGGTGCGGTTGCTACAGTTTATTTAGTGTATAACTCACCATAATATTTTCACATACCCATGCCTATATTGGTCCCACTGTCCCACCAATACACCACAGGTACTGCCTCCACATCCTCATTCAGTGCATCTGACACTCATATAGAACAATTATATGTCCTCTTGATGATGAGAAACTATTTTACATTTTATCCGAAAAGATGTAAAAGGAAATCGCATATCCAACTACCTCTCCGGCTATGTAATCTTTTGGTTGGCGCATCTGACTTGAAATTGCATCTGAATTTTGGTAATTCTTTTCCGGCCTGCGGTATTCCTCTGTCAGTGTTGCAGGGATATTCATTGATCTTGCACATTTGCCCCTATTTAATGTATCTCTACCCTTAAGGCAGTGTTGACCATTCACCCTGAGCTAAGCAATTATACGATTTGAAGACAAAAAACAAAAAAAAAAATAATAATAATAAAGGACGAACATTTTTGCCATCATATCATCTGACGTTGCACGCATTTTCGGTGAGTTTCGAAACATCAGAAAGAAAATGTTCTTTTAAAACGTCAAAATATTTCCAAAACATACTACCAATGAGAAGGGATGTTTTCGGTTGTTAGACAGGATAACACCTGATTAATTGGTTCCAGACACGCATTCGCACAAAGGACATATGCCCAAGCGCAATACCCAGAAGTTTGAGTGGATGCCAAATATGCAAAATGTAGAAGGCAGTTACCGGACAAGATTAGCGGACCGTTTGATGCCTATGACCGGGAGGATAATTGGTAGCACTGAACACGCACATCTTACGTGTTACGTCACTCTTAAGGAAATAACAAATCGTCCAGCGCACCACTTTTCGATAATGTTTGCACCATGCCTGCAACTGCTTTTGATAAACCGCAAAGAATTCAAATAAAAGCGTTTCACAATGACAAGTGACAGTATTTTTGGATATCATTGGAATTTTGAACCATTTTGGTGGCGCCATTTGATCATTAAGTTTATTCCTGTTTAAAGGAACGACATACACATGGGCTCAGATTAGTATAGGAACCAGCAGGTGGGAAGAGCAACTCGCCCGCACAAGTGGCGCGGATAAATTATGTACTCGTTTGATTGTTTTGATAAAATGTTCAGAACGGGTCTCAATGATTGAGTAATCAAGCAGTGGAGAGGCAATGTGAAACTCGTTAGTGATTGAAGGAATTTCCGGTGTCGACCGATTGCGGGAGTTAAATTGTATACGTCGGCACCTGCTTATAATAATGATTTTTCTGTGGGAAAAACATAACCGAGTGTGATGACGAATGGCCTTCTCTTCTGACAGTATCTCGCTTTTTTGTGGGATTAGAGAAATTATAGTGCAACTAGGTACGATCGTAGGTAGACAAAATGTTGAGACACTTTAATCGCACAACTGGGGGAAGCTAATTTGCTCGATTTGCTGTCGATGTAGATGTTGTGTAACATGAGGTATAGATATAACTATACAGGACACAGGTATATTCTTAATTAAATTTTAGTATAGTTTTACTATTTTTTTTGCCAATCACGAATAAAATAAAATCAAAATATGAATAAAAAATAATCACGATCCACAAGAAAGGGGACCCTCTAAATTGCTATCTGCTACTGTGTGAACGCCTGTAACCATATTCGTCGATAAACTAATTGTTATTCCCTATTAGTGTGTGGCTTTAGGCCTGGTAAGACAGATAGACAGCAACTATACTATACAACTATATACAACTAACTATAGTAAGGTCTTGTCAAAAACACTAAGGAGACTCTATATAAGATCTTCATCAGCCCAGTCCTTCTCTAACGCAGAGCCATGGACGTTAACAAAGACGGATGAACGATGAAGATCTTCTTGGTCGTTTTGAACGCAAAATTCTTTGAGTGATTTTTGTTCACGTTTGGGTTGACAAGCTTTGGAGGAGGAGCCAATACTCCAGGGGGTTACGTATTAAACTGCAATTTCTTTTTGGGCTTTACTTGTTTATATTTTTAGGCGTTATGCATTTACATGGGCGTTATTTCCAAACCAATTTGGGTGTTATTTCCTTGGGCGTTATTGCCAGCTACATGTAGAACGAATGGACATGCCGAATGCGCAATATAAGGCTTTTTTTTGAGAATCTATAGCTAGCTCACTTTTACTTTTACATGCAAAACCAAAAGTGAGTATAACAGTTTTGCATGTAAAAGAAAAGCTTTATACAGCGGTTATAAGACCGATTATTCTATACGGCATCGTTGTGTGGTGTGCTGGCCTTAAGGAAAAGTTATAATCTAAAGGTCTTCAAGACTCAGCGCTTAACATGCCTGTGCATCACGATCGCATTGAGGACATCTCTAACAGCCGGTCTACAAACCATTGCTTAACTTACTTCCAGTGGACATATTCAGGAAAGAATACGCCACAAACGTGGCAATCAGATTAAGAAAAGGGTAACACTTGAGAGCGGAGTGCGGAGAGGGTAACCCTACGAAAATCAACTTCGAAAAAGGCTTCACCCATGAAATACAGGACAGGACTAATGGGATTCACAAAATATCCTACACGACAAATCATTGTCAAGATTCACAGACGGTTCCAAGACACCGGAAGGTGTTGGCACCGGGGTCTTTTTAGAAGAACTAAATCTGGGCCTCTCCTTCTGTCTTCCGAAAAACTGCAGGACTTCCAAGCCGAAATCACAGCTATTCTTCAAGCTACAGCGTGGCTGTGTATCATAAATTAATATCGTCATATACATTGATAGCCAAGCTGCAATCAAATCCCTAATATCCATCGAAATAAGATCTAAGGCGATGGAAGATTGACGCGTATCTCTTTAACGAGATAGCTGAACAGTACAACCTCACGCACTCCTGGGTTACTTTCACCAGCAGACGAACTAGCAAGGCTAGGCTCCTCTGGCGCGGATAGTATATGTCTGCACAACGTGTATGCACCACTTTCCTACGTTAAACGAATAATTCCGCGGATGCAGCAAGCAGAGGAGGGTTCAAATGGAAATATCTAGGACACTGTAATACTGCTAGGCTCACCTGGCCAGCTCTGGATACAAAAAGATCCAAGGAACTTTTTCGACTTAAAAGCATCTCGAAAGTCGTTAATGTCATCTCCGGGCACTGCGTATTAGGTAGACACGCGTAAAGGCTCGGTCTACCATACAATAACTTTTGCAGAAGCTGTAGAGATGAAGAGGAGGACAAGTCCGTCACTCACTTTCTTTGCAGTTGCCCTGCCCTGGCCAATTTAAGAAAGGACCACTTAGGAAACTATTTTTTCAATGATATCAGTTATCTAGTAGGTATCATACCAGCACCGCTTACATTCTTAGAGTAGCGGAGTAGCCAGTAGAGGAATAGCAGCCCAAATCATAGTGGTATGGAGCGACTAACGGCCTATAAGTGTTTCTCTCACCGAGAGCCACTTTAAACTAACTAAACTAAGTAACTCACTTGGAATGCGCAACTGGAGGCAGTTACTGACTGATGGGTTAACTAGAGAGCCGTGTTGGTTGAGGTCCAGTAAGTAAGAATAAAATGTCTGAACCTTGACTGGAATGGACTACATTAAAGGGAATCGTTGTGAAAACTTCTGGGATGAGCAACAAGATCTGAATTATTTAATTTTTTAACTAACAAAGCAATATAAAGGACAACAATTTCTTGCACACTTTTCACTTATTAAAATATAAAGTGAAGTGAATGAAAGTCGTGCGGTAAATTATCAGAAACTGTAGCACCTCAGGATCATCAATGTCGCAAGAAGCCACCTCCAGGTCGGAAACTATCAGGCAGATATATAGATACTTTGTAAACCATGATATTTCCATTACTGTTATCCTAGAATCTTTCACTTATCATGTAAAATGCTACACCTCCATCTGCTGTGCTCATTCTCATCTGACAGCTAATAGCGAGTTTGGAATTATAATCCTCAGTTATAGTCAGTTGCCTCCCAAGACCAACCGCCGTTTCAATATATGTATGAGTACTTGCAAGAAATTAAAACTTAATTCCGTTAAAAAAAAAACACATTACAGTCAAAATAAACAAATAAAATCTGTTCATCTGAATGCGGTTTTTCTAAGTGCGGTTTCTGTGTTTCACACTACATGAATACAAATCAGATTGGAAGTCGATTTCGAAAAAAAAAACAGAAACTCTGGCATTCTAAATTATGCAAGCGAATTATGTTTAAATTTGGATGCGGGAAAATCCAACTATATCCACGCACAGAACACGCACGTACACAAGAGTGTATACCAAGCACCACCAAAGATATTGCACAACAATTGAGAATAATTAAACAATTTGCCTGTTAAGTTACTATGGCGAGTGTATGATTGAAACGAGCAACGTTTTAAAAGGTCTGCGGTTAGTGTTTAACTTCAAATTGTAATTCAAAAAATAAAAAATAAAAAATAAAAAATGCATCCAGCACAGGAATAATCACATGCGAAAATAAAAAGTGAAATTTTTATGGTTTGTGGCTTTAGTTTTAACCACCAAAGTACTGCCATCTGGCGAAGGGCTTCATATACAACTCGTATGCTCTACAAAAGTTCCATTATTCATAAGAAACCATGTAAATCATGACACCCGGACGAGAAGTCGGTATATACGGCCACATTTAAACTGACAAGTGGGAGATGAGGTGAACCGATCCTTAAAGGGTTTCAGTGGTCAAGTGTTGTGACGTATACAATCAATCAACATCAAGTCCTTTGTCAGATGGATGTTGCGTAAAATAAAAAATGTATCTCTCCGATTGAGTGTTAGTTTAAATTGTATACTTATTAAACATTTAGTGCAGTGCAGTGAGTAATAATTTGTTGTATCCGTACGCTCACTGACTTGGTTAGGAATGCAAAATTAATAATCCAACTCGGTCAGGAAGCAAAATATTCATTAACCCATCCAATGGGACACTCGGATTGGGGATGATAATCCAATCGGAAATCAAAAACTGTTCCGTCGATTACTGCATACAATAAATTGACTGCAAGCGTTAGTGCAAGCGTTAGTAAATAGTGCGATGCTGTTATTATGTTTGCTTTAAAGTTAAAATGCATTTGTTGGAGGAAATCGATATATACTATGTGCATTTTAGGTTAGAAATGCTGTGGAGCTTTGCCTACTCTTACATTAGTGGTGTATTGTATAATTAATCAATCAACTGAGGTTAATTTCAAGAGTTAGGCCCACTGCACACGGAGTAACTGGAAAAAAACTGATCAGCGATGCGAATTGGCAACTAGTTTGTTTCGAGTCATACCCTGTGTAATCAAATCGGACAACGCACACGACGTTACTGGTTGAAAACTCGTTTGCAATTCACAAAAACCAGTTTGTAACCAGTCGTCTGTTGATTTGCATGTCGGGTTGCCTACTGATTTCAGTTTCTAGTGTGTCGAAGATGAGCAACAACTGACCAACCTGTGGCTGATGAGGGAGATCGAAAAGCATGACGACACTAACGAACTAGATATTTTGGTTGGTGATGAGTTTCCTCGTGTGTGGAGGCAACTCACCACTGAGTCAGTAGCCGATCTGTAACCCGAGTTGCCAACCGGTTTAGTTTTTTTCCAGTTGGTCTGTGTGCATTGGGCCTTAAGCTTAAAGATGGGTTTTAAACTCTTTCTACGAAACTTACTAAATACATTGGGCCTTACCAATAATCATTTTTAATCTTCAACTTAAATATTTTGACGGTCACAATGGAACATTTTATATGGAAATTTTCATCATTGTGACTTCGTAAAAATTGATTATTAGTACCGCGGATTACCTTTAGTTTTAAAATTCAGTTTTCACCAGCATTAAGTGCTTAGAGGATCAATGGAAACGCTGTCAATATGTTATCAGAAGTAGGGGTAGTGGCGCACATGGGGGCAAAACCGTTCCCGTACTATTTTGTATGAAAAAAAAATTCAATTGGTAATATTTTAAATGGTAACACGTGGCTAATGATATGGCAGTTCATATCTGCCAAGATAATATAGCTCGGCGAAGAAGTCAAAAAGTTATGCTCATTTTTGTGCTTTTCTGTCAAAACGTTATCGTTCGTGTGAAAATTAAATTGAGTTTTTTTAAATATAAAACTTCAAATAATTAATAATTTATTTTTAGCTGTTGGAAGGCGTATATATAAATTTCATAAAAGTGAGTGAAAGCCGGTTTAAATATAATATTTTTAGGATAAATTTCAACAATTTCATGTAAGATCCGTGGGGGGCAAAACCGCATAGGCGCAAAACCGCCCAGTGTTCGGTATCGAAAAGAGCAAAACAAGCCACCGTTGAAGTCGGAAAAAGAACTAACCTGCGGCGTATCAACAAAAATATTGCTGAAAGCGAGGATGAGCACATTGCTGATGAAGATTGCAAGTGCATCTTCACCCAAAACACTTTTTTCAAAATCGAACCTAACTGTCGGCTGGATTGGGGGCAGAACCGTTTTTTTGTTGATGTGTTTTAAAAATTATTAAACTTTTTTTAAGTTATACATATATTTATTTCTAATAACTCTCAAAATACCTAAATGAAACATGGAGCATCGTATGAGCCCCTTCCATAAGAATGGAGATATTCCGACGGACCGGCGCCAACAACAGATAAATATGTCTCCTGAAAGTAGCATATTATACAATTCTGTCGGCTAGGCTGTGAACGCCTAAAACCTTTCGATAGTAACCTAATCGGCCCATTGTTATTAGTGCGATTTTAGTCCAATAAAGTCAACCATTGACCCAACTCCACTCTCCGACAAGTCTTAGAAAAATCAATTTTCATCGACATAATCAAGTTTGCTTACGATATGGCAAAGGGACGAATTATGTCAAATTTAGGCAACTTCATTCGTTTAGGGAGGACTAGCTGTACCCGCCCAGCTTTGCCCGTGCACAGGAATTGCATTGCTTAGGTCTTAAATAATAATGTTCTTTTGTAAAATGCGAAAAATGAGAAATCTGGAATTTTCTCTCTGCCTCAACCTGAAATATACAGCAATACGAAAAAAAAAAACTCTTCCTATGGAATCCGAACAACTACCTTACCTACCCCAACCCTACACTGTTACCATACACCATATCGAATGAAATTTTGAAATGAAACCTGTTTTGCATTATATGTACGTCTCTTCTCTTATGAAGATTATTAATACTATACCCCATGCCATACTGCCGCACGCACCCCATCCCATACATCCAATCCCATACATACCTACATAACAACCGACCACTGCGAAAACAAATAGTGTTGTTTTGTTTGTCCTGTTCCTGTCGCATCGCACGATCGTAAAAGTAAAAAAATCCATTTGTAGCAAGGTATATGTGTAGTGTATGCACATATATATTTTCACTTCAAAAAATAGATACGTCATATCAGAATGAAATTCCTACTGCGTTGCGTGGAGATATGCGATAATGGATGTAATATATTGGATACATAATGTGCACCCTCTGCATCGCCCTCCCTCTCCTTGACCTTGCTACTTGTTTATAATACTGCATTTTCTTTCCTTTGTTTCCCTCTTCCTCAGGAATCCAAACAACTACCTACCCCAACCCTACACTGTTACCATACCACTTATCGAATGAAATTCTGAAATGAAACCTGTTTTGCATTATACGTCTCTCTATCATAATATACATACCTACATATATAACTGACCATAGCACTCACTGCGAAAACAAATCAACCCTTTTCGAATGTATAGTATACGTATTGTTTTTGTTTGACGATCGCAAAAGTATAAACATCCATTTGTAGCAAGGTATATTTGTAGGTATTATATTTTCACTTCAGAAAATACATTTTGGCTAAAAACTGTTCCTAAGGACGTAGCTATAAACGACATAGCCTATAGCAGTCTTACAGTCTTAAGGAACATTTAAAAAAAAGTTTCATCGAAATCTGTCCAGTAGTTTTTGAGTTTTTAGCTGACAAAGAAAAGTCCTACAGTTTTATTATATGTATATAGATGACGATGAAGATATATCGCTGCTCCGTCAAAATCAGAAAGAACACCACCGAGCCCTATGATATCGAAAAAAGTTTAAGACGAATGTGACGGGCTGGTCATCTAACTTTTTTAATACGAAATTGTCAAATTGTCAGAAGCCATGATATTTAAAATTATTTGGGAGAAGGCATAGCTAAGCTACTGTCAGTGGCGCGGTTGCAAGTATTAAAACGGAGGCGGCGAAGATGGGTCTGACTATTAATGAGGACAACAAGATTTATATGCTGTCATCGAAAAATGACTCTTAACACCGGCGACTTGTGCTAAACGTCGCAATGGACAAATACAACTTCGAAGTTTAGTCAAGAACTTTGTCTACCTATCAATAACATAACACAATAAAAAATAACATCAGGTCTGAGATCAAGCCAAAAGTCACTTTTTGCTAGTCGCTGTTTCTTCGGTAATGTAAATCCCTCTCTCATACAACCTATATTTAATACAAAACCTTAATCAGACCGGTTCTCCTGGTATGGTGCTAAGGCTGCACCTTGTCGAAAGATTGTATATCGATGGAATGTGCAGGAGAAGACTCAACGACAACGAGTCTTAAAATACAACGGTTGAGAAATGGCTATGTCACGTGGAGCCTATGGGCAACAAGCACTAACCCTTCGAGTCTTTGAGACTACCCCTGAGGGACAACAAATTGTAGAGGAAGACACCACCTCAGGTGACGCGCACATTTGGAGAACGTCCTTATCCGACAAAGTGTGTCTCTCAGTCCTGGGTGCGTCGAAGGACATTTCACACATTTCGACATTATGAACGTTACAATTACGAACTCACCATTAAGCAATTTTTTTTTTAATTATTAACTATTGCAACCTACAATAGACTTGATTGCAACCTATTATTCGTAATGCTATCTATACATGCATATTTGCCAACTTTAAGGACAACAACAGGTACTCACCCTACAGTACTTTAAAATTGATTATCCCACACTTGATCTGACACGGACAACGGTCTGGAAACTATAATCAAAACATTCACTATGTATGCAGCCCACTCTAGACTAAAACTGTTCCTGTACGGCTAATTGAATATCAAGGACATGCATAGGAACGAGTAGGTATACGTGTGTGTAAATTCGTATATGCATTTCATTATACAGAGAATGCAACAACGGATGAACGGAAAAACTAAAAGTCATTTCCTCCGCAGCAGTCTGGAAAATGCATTTCCTGTTTCTGAATTTTTGAATGTTGGTCTCTTCGCTACAACAGGACATGAAAATGATTGTCGTGATACTGTAAAACTTGCATGGTACACATCCCTGTCCAAGCAGCCAAGTGCGTATACCTCAAAAAAGCTAACAAATTGTCCATCGGACACGTTTGTTTTACAACAGGACAACATCTGTTAATGATTAGGGTATATTAATCGCGATGCTCCTGGTATTGCTGCATTCGGTGTGTTGATACTGAATGTGGACAAAAATTGTCTTTGCATACACAGCACAGCAGTGTAGATCTATATGGAAAACGACAGCCATAACAAGGTCGTCTTTTGGTTAAAGAAATATACACCGCACCGGGTGAGAATAAAACGCATTCGTTCAGAAATGGAACTTTCATGTTGTGTGATGACTTTATGTGTCTGCGACAAAAGAACACAATAGTTAGTCTGAGTGTAACAGTGCATCCTACGGGAACGATAGGTTACTATATTTTACGTCCTGTAATCCAATTGCAGGACACTGAAATTGTAAGGAAATGACCAGTTTACTGGCCTATGTGGGTGGTGGTGCGTAGGTCAGGCTAAATAATTGCGTGTACCCAATGGATGCGAATGGCAGTCAATTTCACCATCCTGCTTAATGTATGACCATTGAGTGCCGGACGTTGTTACACAGGCAGCGGACAAGTGGAGTATATTTTATAAAATGTTGTTACCTATACGTATGTGCGTATATATGACATCGATTAGCTTTTGAAAGGACAAACATTCTGGGAGGTTATAGATTATTGATTTTGTTGTTTCTTTTATAAGGATGGGAAATGAGTTGGTCTAGCAATTCATTGGAGAATAATGGCGGATAAGGTTAAACTGCTGGATCGAAAACGCGAAATCCACATCCAGGCTAGAAATGCTTTAGGGACAAATATTGAGGTCAAGCTTAAGAATGTCGAACGAGAATAGGGCTATTAATGCAAATTTTGAATGGAATGACTGGAGTAGTCAAACAAATACGAGTAGCAGAGATCAGCATAGCTCACCAAAAATTAAAGTCAGAAAAGCGCTGCAAAGCAAACGGAGGCTGCCGAACATACCTAAACAAAGAAAGAAGACGCTAAACTGTTGTTTCAGTTCAAGAAAGTGTGCGAAACATTTGACCACATTACTTAATATGTATCTAATTATTTTTAGTGTCCATATTAAATTTTAATGTTAAGGTTAACAGCTATTATATCTATTTCATGTTTTAGCTTATCGCTTAAGCTAACAAGTCCCAAATAGAATGCACATAGATGGACGGGTATGCCTTCTGTATAGATGAAGGCTGTCAGAAGAATATCATCAGATGTCTGTAGGATATTCGGTTTATTTTAATTGTCACTAACCGAACTCCTCGCTCCTGTAAAAGTGCGTATCAAAGCGTAGTGCGTGCGACGTGGCACATTTCAGGTTGCGACCAAGAATTCAACATAATACGGCATTTTAAGAATTGATGAATTTGTGGCACCATACTTTGTTTGCCACTTCAGTGTGCGTTAAATCACTTTCATGCCACGTAGCGTCGCCGCCATTCCATCGCCAGCTGCCACACCGCTTCGGTGCGCGGCGCGCCTTGTCTTATGTAGAATGTTTCTATAGGCCTGTCTCTGTAACGGTCATGTGTATGTGTATAGTGAAAGTGATAGTTTACGCACATTATTCTTTTGGACTTTGAAATTTAGAGGTTAGTTTTCGAGTTTCAAGCGATGATCGCTTGTACGAAATTATTTCTAAAATTTTGACAGCAGTAATAAAGTATAAATTGTTTTTTTTTTTGATTATATTTTAGGAGACTTAACTGCTCGTAAACTTCAGTCTTCCGTTTGTTTGTTCAAATCCACTGTCGTCACATTGCCTCGCTAAGTCCACATTAAGTTCCGCGAACTCTCGCTTCTATTGGTAGAATATTGAGTTTTTGGGACTCTGTCTTTACGACAGTCTAGAAAGTTGATCCAGAATCCGATATATAGTTCTAATCCTATAGCCATCGGTCGTCAATAAACTATAATTCCGTGTAGCAAAAAAAGTAACACCTCTTCGGTAGGGCATGCGCCATAAAATTCAGATCTTCTTACACTCCAAATGCTTAGCGGTCATTTACTACATAAAAGTTATATGTTTCCAATGTTTCAGATCACCTTTAATAATCCTGAAACATTGTTCCACTTGATCAAAGGGAACTTCCTGATCTCCATCTCAACGGCGAAATGAATGACAAAATGCCTGAAAATGAGATTTACGGTCTTACCGACATCATTATTCTTCGTGTGCTCGTAAATCCATCAAAACGCGAACCGCATTTTTTAATTCCCCACCAATCTACTAGCCAGCCCACTATCTACGGTCCTCCATTCATATTCCGAATCGATTGTGTCTCGCACCAGAACAAAATATTTCATTCAGCGCGCACTTAACAACTCCCTACGCAATATTTTTGCCCGCAACAACTTACGATCGAATGTAAACTTAGGAGTATACAGAGCCCAGGCAGTTGGCCCTGCTAACCAACTTTGGACAGCCCACAAACCGCATACTCCTTGTACCAGTCTCAGTGGTATACAATGGAAGCAGGCCACTAATTAAAATTAATTCTGCAGTAGGACGAACGACACGACTATACGATGACGACGGATAAAACACGCGAAAAATAATGCAAGAGAGAAACGGAAAATCATTACAATGATGGATTTTATGCAAACGGGAGGCGAGCTTTGTCCTTTACAAAGTGTTAAATGGCCGATTGCGAGGCGATGAATTTGATTTACGGTCCTTTCCCGTGATGAAAGCAACTTTGATTCCACTGAGTCTAGGATTGGTTTTTTTCTTTTCAATTTTAAGGTGTGAAATTGGCAAAACATAATTTACCACACAGTTATCCATTCACGATCCCATGACCATGATCCATGGACAATCACGTCAAAGACGTTCAATTCACAATTCAATCAAACTTTAGATGCACTTCTTTTGTGCATATATTGTTTCCATGCGGACAGAAGAGCAGAAGCAAAAGAGAACCCACCAGCTTCCGCGCGCGCTTATACAAATTGAAACTGGAATTAAATTAAGGTTCAGGTGCATTACACTCACGTTCACTAGATGGCGGCAGCAGAGAGGTGGCGACTGAAGAAGATCGAGTTCAAGATACCAAAGCATAATCGCCCCTAAGAGTGGACGTAGCTTTAGCCCTCTGTTAGCCTTAGAGTTGGCGTTTCGAAGGGAAATTAACTTGGACAAGCAATGGAGTTGCAGTTGCATTTTGTTTCCAATTTTAAGAAAATAAAATATGCCAACAGAATTGGAAACGTAGTACCTATAGCAAGCCACTCAGGATAAGGTTGCACGTGATGCCAACGTAATGATTTGAAAATTATAAAAGAGTAGCTTCTGATATGATGTTTCACCTTCACGGTTTGCTTCCTCACAATGAATGAGTGATGGAAGTGTACAGGCAAAGTGGTATTTGGTTTGACGGGTATAGATTGGTGGAAGGATATCGACAACGACATTGAAGGCGCAGATTATGTAAAAAGAATCAATGTTTTTAAATATAAAATCTAGGAAGACTGGGGGGGTCAGTTTAGAAGATGTCTCTCGGAGACATATTTTCAAACTTACAACAATTTAAGTGCAGAAGGATCATGAAATTAAGTAGTTAACCCTTAATTTCCAATTACAATTCAAGTTTATTATACATACAAAAATGTATAAGCTCATGACAGTTGTGAGTGTAAAACAGAACACCTATCAGCATGTTGTAGAAGCGTTAGTTTTGCCTTTTCGAAGTATCTAAGTATTTAAACAAAAATTGCTACAAATCGCCTATAGCCTCAAGTGCTGAAAAGAGTTACATCGATTTCATTAAAAACGCCGCAGTCGATGTGCCACGAATCTCCTTTTCCTCTCCGAAAAAAAACAGATCAAGAAAAGGGATGCAGGTAATGATGGTGCTCCATCAACAATGTTTGGATGTTTTACTAAAAGGCCAAAATAGCGTACCAAAGTAACAAGACCCGACCTGTAAAGGAAAAGAAAATATTGTCGTAGACAAATCAATTCTGCAAACTGCGAAGACGACTGAAAACCATTCAACATGGAAAAGTCATGTCTTCCGTACACCCGATCAAAATTAAGTATAAATATTACACCGTCTAAAATTAAGTCCTACAAGGCTGCAGGTCCAAATTTCCACCCGGACGAACAATTTAAGACGGCGGTATAGACGACTTTGTGGAAAGCATAATGTACAATGTACATACCAACTTAACTCAAATGATTGTTAGATTTGGGCTCATTCAGCCAGTCATTAATAGGGTAATGAGTATCAAGCCAAAAAAAACGAGTGGTGCGACTGTGAAGCTGTAAATTAAGGGATTCAAGTTTTTGATAGGATAATGGCAACCCATCTGAGGAAGGAAAAGTTTAAATGAGCCAAAATGCCCTCATTAAGCATGTCTATTTTTCAAATGACTAATGTGGTTTTCCATTGGGACATAAGATCAATCTTTTTTTTGATCCGGATCACTTTTCATGTTCCATTGGGACAAAAAATCAATCTTTTTTTTGATTCGGATCACTTTTTGCAGATCTCGATAATTGTCGAGATTTACACATACTCTCACTAATACCAATATACCTTGCACAGCTGTTTTACGTCATTCAGAATTTGTTTTCAAAACAAAATTACGAAAAGCCTCGTGAAAAGCAATTATTCGAACAAAAACGTAAATAATGGACATGGACTTAATTTTGGAGCAATTACTATCATCTTCGTCATCATCTTCTTCTTCCTCGTCATCTATGGATTTCGATTCTTCGTCGTCAGAAGACGAAAATGAATATCCATATTAGTTCATATTTTTCGTATTTTTGCACCGCCAAACGAAAACAATTTGCACAGCTGATGTACTGTCAAATAACGCACTAATACATTTACAAAAGCAGATCAATCTGCTTTCGTGTTCCATTCGCCACGAAAAATCTGAGATCTGAAATAAAAATCTGATGGTCCCAATGGAAAACGACATAAAAGTTGAGGGTAGCTCAATGGTCCCAGATTGTTCTTTGCCTCTATTTGTACTTAAGAGCGTCGACGACAAAGACAATAATGCATTTTCGCATACTCGTACAACTTATTCCTTTGATGATGACAGCATCCTCAGCTTCTCAGAATCATTCATGGACTCTATTCTTCGCCGAACCACTGGAAAGGCAGAGTAGGTAGATATATTAAACTAATTTAACTCCGACCTTATTAGCATTTTAAAATGGAGTTCAGATTTTAAGGGAAGGCTCCAAAAGTCTAGTCTAGAGTCTAGACCAATGTCCGTAACACCCACTCAGGGGCGTAGCGAAAGGGGGAGTGTCGCACCCCCCACGCTTTTCATGCGAGTTGGCAAATCAACAAGGAATTTTCAAAAATTAGGTCTTAGGTTTGGATTTTCATTAGATATAGGTTTTAAACTTGTAAACTTTAAACCTACAAGTCGGAATTTTCAAAGGTGCCACAAGAACTCCTTAAAATTTAGCTAGTTTCCATTCGATTTTAAAAAGAACGGATGGCATTTCTAATTTGAGGTTATATTGGAAGGAATATGTTATTCGCTAGTTTGTAGAACTCGGCTTATTGATGTGGATTGCGAACTTTGACTTTTTTGTGTTTTCGTTCGCGGCAACAAATTTGGAAAACGAAATTTCGTTTTCAAACTGTTTATAAACTTGTTTTCTTAATACAGCTGATGGCTGAAATTCTCGAACTTCCGCGACCTAGAAAAGTGTTCATGTGAACGGACTGTCAAAACTTGCGGTTCGTAGATAGTTGGTCGCTCTCAAGTGAATCAAATGGTCCTTTAGGTATTGGCCCACGGGTGTTCCTGTATAGCGTCTTCCATACAAACAAAAACAATTAAAATCTTATATCCCGAAGACCACCGAATCAATTGAGCTCAAATTTACAGGTGATCTTAAATATTGGCCGGGGATATTTACTGTGAAATTTGGACAAAGGGGCGTGGGACCTTCCATTCAAAAAACATCTTCTAGGAGGAGGGCTTCCTCCTCCACTCGTGTAGGAGAGGATCTTTTGGCCCACCCTCTATCTATAATACGGATTGTCCACTCAATTTGTACACAAAAAAGGATATTCCTTTTGTCCATCTATTAAAGAGATGGGCTTCGCGAAATATCAAAAAAAAGGTTTCTTCATTAAAACAGGCAGTTTTACTTTGAATTTTAAAAAAAATTCTCTCGTCCACCACAAATTGCCACCCAAAAAGTTGTCCTACCCCCAGTAGTACTACGTAACGTATAGCTCTCATCCACACGACACAGCCACTTAAATTTATTTGCTCCAACTATCCAGAGTAACCTCGAGAGGTGACAAATAACTATCATGTAACATCGGCTGACCACGAAATAATGCCCACGAAACATATGTAATGGGCTTTCCGACAAGCACACCCGCCGCCGCGCCACCCGCCACCAGTCTGTCCAACCGGAAAAACAAAAACGTGTAAAGTGGCGGTGGACGCATTAACCAAATATATTTAAATTTTATATGCAGAAATAGAGCTACTGTATAAAGTATATGTATCTACACAATACAGTATCGTAGTTAGCCAGGCTACTCAACCGAAGAGCTGACACCATCTCTACCACCGACAAAACCCTTAAGCCCTTTACCATCATCGATTTTATATACAGCAACTGCTTTTATGCTGCTGCAACAGCGCGAGTGATTCGCAATGTTGTTGCAGGAGTCATTTTTAACGACAGGATAATAGAGACAAGGACCAACTGCGGGCCGTGCGATGCTGACAATTTTATTAAATATATGGCAATGGGACGTCGCCTGGTTCTGGCATGTTTACACGCTGCACACCCGCTGACATATTTAGTATCAAGTGTGTAGCTGCTATAGAGCCGCAGAGCCACCCTACCTGAACTAAATAACTTTAAGTAGTCTTTTAAAGGCTCAATTAGTTATACGAAGGCGGCAGATAAGTTTACTCAAAGCACACTGCATTTGCTCAAACTATTGTGAACAAAGTTAATACGCCTACTCACAATAGGATTATGCTACTCGAGTTGCAAGCCTACTCTAGGCGGATGGCTGCTTCTTTCTCAGAGACTTTTATATAGAAAATGGGATAGGTGCACAAGTAGACAAAGCAACTGGTGGGCAATTTACCATAAATACGCGAAAGGCAATGAAAGTCATCCAAAGGCGTAATAATTTTCGATGCCTTTGACATTTACGACATAGGTAGTTTACATTTGCGAAGAATATGCAGTTTTAGTTTTTTTTTTTTGTGCCTGGGGCTGTGAGGCAGATGGCCCACCCAAATGGGTCAAATGGTAAACAGTAGCAAGAACATGCTCACTCGGGTGGACAGCATATGGAAGTTATCGGCAATTAGTGTCTAATAAATTCAGAAGATTAATTCTAAGCAGTTTATCATTCAAGCAATGGGTCTGTATACGTATAGTGATATTTTACAACTTTCCCGTCATATGAACCCTAATTGTACTTGAATCGAAATAGTATAAAGTTGGATGTATTGATTGAATTATTGTTATTGATATCAACTGGCAAAAAATTGATTGCCTTGTATTGAATGTATCCCATTCGAAACCACAAATTAAAAGTGTAGCGTAAAGTGCGTTTACATTATTCACGAAGGTAGACCCCATCCGGCATACCCACATAAAAAAAAATAAAACAATATTGTTATGTTGTTCGATGAAAATTGTTCGATGAAATGACGTCTAAAATCGTCAGGTGTAAACAAAAGCGAAAAGAATGAAGATGCCAATATAATTAGTTGTCACAGATTTTTACTTTTTTATCGGCCTGATGTTTGTTTGAAAAAGTAAAAGTGTTATCATTGTCCTGGCAGATGCTTTGATGATGACTCCCCTTGACGTTTAAAAAATTGGCAAAGTGAATATACCTTCCTGTACTTATACTTACTTATCGGGCTCCCGACCCGACTGCAGCCTTCCATCCTCTACGATCCCTAGCACGCTGCTTCCAGTTGTCCAGACCAAGCGCTCTGGCATCCACAATGGCTTCGTCTTTGAAACAGAGGTTCGGTCTTCCTTGTCTTCTCAAACCTGGGAGCTGGGATTTGAAGATCTTCTTAGCTGGGGCATTATTGTCCATTGGCTCGATGTGGCAGAGAGCCAATCTCTGACTTGCTTTGGCTACATCCACATCTTGTTACAGCACGCATAGAGTTCGCGATTGTATCTTTTCCTCCATTCGCCCTCCTCGCACACAGGACCAACAATTTGCTGAAATATTTTTCTTTGGAAGGAGTATCAGATCTCCCTTCTTGCTTATCGTCCAGCACTCGGCGCAATAAAGCAGAACTGGCAGGATAAGACCTTTGTAGAGCACACATTTCGCCCTTCGAGTTAGGAGTTTTGAATCCAATTGTTTTGCCAAACAGAACTACCAACGCACGGTTTCCTAGGGTTATTCTTCGCCGGATCTCCACTAGGACTAGGGTGTCATTCGTGCGGAGATCATATTTACTCCGAGGTAGGTGAACTCCTTAACTACCTCGAAATTGTTGCTATCCATAATAGGCGTATTTTTTTGGGAATCTATAGCTAGCTCACTTTTACTTTTACACGCAAAACTGGTATACTCACTTTTGGTTTTGTTATACTCACTTTTGGTTTTACATGCAAAATTGTTATACCCACTTTTGGTTTTGTTATACTCACTTCCCAAAAAAATACGCCTAATGACGACTTGTCCTGGCGATGGACAGATGCTTACTCGTAGTCTTGTCCTCATTTACTTCAAGGCCAACGGATTAGGACTCTTCTTTAATCGCCGTGAACGCTTCTATCATGACACGTTCTATCGTCCGCATACCTCAGCAGCTGAACGGACCTGTTGAAGATAGTAACTTCCCTGTTGACACCTCCCCTGCGCACTATCTGCTCCAGTACAAGATTGAAGAAGTCGCATGATAACGAGTCTCCTTGCCGAAATCCGGTGCAAGCTTGGAATAGCTCGGAGGGACTACTTCGACAAACTGCACGTTGCAGCGCGTGTTCTTACAAGACAGAGGATCGCCTTTTTTGTAGATGGGGCATATGGAGTCCAGTCATCGCGGCATGTCTATTTCCACCCATATACTTGGTTGGATGATTCGGTGTATGATCCCTACCAAAACATTACCACCGTATTTAAAGAGCTCAGCTGGTAAACCATCAGAGCCTGTGGCCTTGTTAGTCTTAAGCTTTTTTATAGCTAAGCCAACTTCTTCTATACTAGATGGTGGAACTGGTTCTTCATTGACTGAACGTGGGTACTCTTCTTGCTCTGTCACTCTCTCTATATATAATTCCCATTAATCAGCTGCTGTGGAAATGCTGCTTAAACACATCTACTATTCCCTGCGCTTCGGTGACTAGGTTTCCTTCGCTGTCTAGAAGAGCCTGCGTTCCGGTTTTGAAGCCAGCAGCCATTTGCTTGGCTTTTTTATATACTATCGAATCAATACTCTTCGATCTCCTTGAGCTAGGAAGCTCACTTCAGCACCTTAATCGTTTCTTTGTCTATAAAATGAAACATCGACTATTGTCGAACTACCTTACTAGCCTTACAATTACTTTTGTAATAATAATACAACATACGAATAAACTTTTGTAATAACCCCAATACCATTAATTGTGTTTTATTTCATTTTAAAGCTCTGCACTGCACATAAAAAAAAAGGACCCCCTATATACGAGTAAAACCCAATGATAAAATATACTTCTTTTTGTTAAAAATTTTAATACATGGTATTAAGAAAATCCTGCTAAAGCTGCAATCTGCAAAGCAATCCAAAAAACGAATCTTCCCACAACAACGACCAAGCAAAAAATAAAACCTAAACAATTTCCATTATTTTTCTTTTCTCTAACGCACGAGATATCTCAATACTCAATCGATCATTGACTTGCAGATTGATTCTTCCTGCATCCACGCTATGCAGGTCCAATACAACACTGACCGGATGTCGACAATTGGCCTTGTCAGCCATGATTGACTGTCCATGACTTTTGATTGGAATTTACCGCCTGTTTTTAGGTGTGAGAAGAGGAAGAGACTTCACGCTAAAAGAAATAACAGAATTTTAATTGACAGATACTTCTAAGCACGTAAGGTAGCTTATGCTGAATAACATGAAATTAACATTTCTAACCTCTAACCTGACATTTATGCAGCTTCCTGCCCCCAATGACTGATCAGTGAAGATCGGACTATAAAGAGTTCATCGTATCAACAACAGGAGCAGATTCGCATGGTTATTTGGTTAAAAGTGTGAAACCGCAAGAAAATCTCGGTAGCTATGTTTTTTTTTTTTATTTTTTTTGCCTCACGTTTTTGATCCAGAAGTTTTGTTTTGAATGATCTTCGAGATTTTATAGGTGCCTACTGTTGGTCTGGTTAATTCCTTTCAATTTCGCATACAATGGACAACTGTGTGTACAGCATGTGGATCTTTGGAACAGTGATCGAAGGAAACGCGTATAAGACGCAATCATCATTATAGCTACGTGCCCTACGTGTGCTGCGAACTTCGACATGCTAATGGACGTCAGGTTAATACGATGCGAGCAGCTCCTTCGTCAGAAGTCAATTATGATGAGAAAATTGGAAACAAGAGCGAATGGATTTTGTTGTATTTGTTGCTGCATTCTTGAATTGCATCATGCACTTACATTATGTATCTATTTGCTAATTTGTTTTTTCAGGTATATTAGCTAGGAAAAGGGATCTTATGTAAAAAGTAATGTAATTTAATTATGAATGAGTTGAGTTGTGTTATGTGTAATATTTGGCTGTGGTGTATGCACTTTATGTAGTAATTGTAGTAGAATCAGCAAACAGAGATTATGCTTATGCAGATAATCCTTATTCCTTTCCACAGTAACCAGCTTGGTTTGAGGTCTCCTTTCCACTGGGAGCTCCACTACCGCCATTTCCCTCTGGAGTAGCTGATTTCAATCTTCTTGGCAAGGTCTATATCACCGCACGTGGCTCTTCATTCTAAACTTTCCATTCGAAACTCTTTGGAGTTTCTGGACCGAAGATTGTACATGGCAAACTTTTCGCTCATTTTGTCAGGTTGGCGGGACTCGTATACCTACATAATATGTTTATCATCGTCAGTCATCAATGACTCGTAGTACTTCCTAGGCCCTATTTCATAAACATTGACAAGTGACAATTCTACAAATTTGTCGCCCTTGTCTGAAAAATTTTCATTTCATAAAATATTGAAAGGTGACATAATTGTCATTTAAATACAACGACAAATTTGTCATGATTATTTTGTCATTGTCATATTTTGACAAATTTGTCCTGACAATTTTTTCATAGTTATAGATATTTTGACAAATTTGTCGTTATCAAGAGAGTGCGATTGCTTTTTGCGGTATGCTCTAGCTAGATGTCCACCAATTTTTTTAACAAAATATACTTCGGTGCTGTTTTTCGATCATGCAATTTTTTCTTAAATTTGAAATCACTTAATGCAATAAAATATTTGCTCTTTATTTAAAATGTCGAGTGAGTTGGGTACTCCACGAAATTCGATTTGAGATTCTTTATCACTTCCGCTTGAAGAATGTTTATTTATATTCAGCACTTTAAATCATACTTGGCACAACACCATCAATAATTGAATAATTGAATATGAAACAGAAATTTGACAATTGTCCGATTGTCCGATTTTCAGTTTACAAATTGTCACCTGTCACCTGCCGCAATTGTCAATTTTTATGAAACAGGGCTGTGGATGCATGTTAAAGATATCCACAAGCGTATTCTGTCTGTTATGGGTAGTGGTAGTGGTCATTGATTGGGGACGCTTAAAGTCCTGAAGGCGGTATTTGTCGATCGCAATGTGATGAAACAATTTTTTTTTTAACATTTAAAAACAGACATTGGTAAAGTGAAAGCCAAAAATTACCTGTAAGTATAAAAAAATCAAATTTGTGTAATTTTTTTGTGAAACGAAAACTAAAAATGTTATGCGTAAACGCATGGGTCTAATATTGGTTTTGTATTGATGGAGGCACCAGAACTACTTGACCGACATAGACCAATTTCAATACCAACCCGACGACGGTAAAAATCCCCTCACAAAATTACCTACGGCTACATTCGCCAAGGTTTTGGACGGTATAGTGTTTTCAACAGACATAAAGACAGACAGACGCACATAGCTAAATCGACTCAGAATGTGATCCTACTTCAGAATATAATATACTGTAGTGTGGATTGAAAAGTACTACTTATTGACCACAACGCCATCTAATGGAAAGTAGACGAACTTATTCAACGGAACTTCGAATCGTCAAAACTCAACGAATGGTGAATGGTCTAAAACGAAACTAGTACATTCTCGATTGTTCCGGTTGGAGTATAGAATATTCGAGAAGCTTTAGTGGGGAGTATAAAAAGGGTTGCGAAATCCGACGAGAGCACAGTTTATCTTTAAACTGTGTAAAGCAAAGTTCGAATAGTATCGGTAGGTAGTGATTTCAAATAAGTGGAAAAGATTGTAATAAGTGGAAAAGATTGAAATAAGCGGAAAAGTTGATTTTAAGTGATATTGTCTTGTAATAAAAGTGATTTATTAAAGTTTAGTAAACAGAATAGTGTTTTATCTTTTCGAATCCCAGCCGAATGTAACATTGGTGTCAGAAGTGAAATAAAACGTATTCTGTGCGAAGTGTTGTGAAAAAAAAAAACAGTGAATTAAAAAAAAAAAAAAGTGAATTACCTAATTTGTGGCAGTAGAAAAACAAGACTAAATAAAGTGAAGTGAAATTGAATTCTGTGCTAAGTGTAGTAAAGATTTAAAAAAAAAAAAGTGAAATAGTAAATATGGTTCGCACATTGGCATTACTTCAACTCAGCATACCTCAGTTAAAAACTGAGCTGGAAAAACGGAATCTCTCCACTGCTGGGGGAAAAAGTGACCTCATACTTCGTCTGCAGGAAGCTGTCGAAAGCGAGGGAGAAGATCCAAAATCCATGCTATTCGAAGTGACAGAAGAACAAGTAGCACAAGTAAGTACAGGCGCTGACATGGCCGCTATGATGGCATTACTTCTTTCCAAGTTCGAAGAACAGAAGAATTCTATGGAATCTAAGTTCGCGGAACAGAAGAATTCTCTAGAAGAACAGAAGAATTCTATCGAATCTAAGTTCGCTGAACAAAAGAATTCTATTGAATCTAAATTCGCAGAACAAAAGAGTTCTCTAGACGAACAAAAGAATTCTCTAGAAGAACAAAAGAATTCTCTAGAAGAACAAAAGAATTCTCTAGAAGAACAGAAGAATTCTATTGTCGCTGCACAAAAAGATTCCGTGGAAGAATTTAAGAATGTTCTAGAAGTAAAATTCGACGCGATTGATAACAAGTTAAACCAGCATGAGACAAAATTTGACGAAATGAGTCAAAAATTACAAAAACATGATACAAACTTCGAGAACTTAGCAAGAGAGCATGAGACAAACTTCGAGAGCCTAGCTAGAGAACTGGACAAAGTCAAGAAACAGAAAGCCCGAGAATATTCTGCTGATTGCCCTAGAAGGAAGGAGATGCAACCGCCTGTTTTCGATGGTCAAACATCATGGCCAATTTATAAGCGGCAGTTCGAAGCAGCTGCAATGACCAACAGCTGGGACGACGAGGAAAAGTCCATCGCACTAACGCTAGCACTACGAGGCACAGCTGCAGAGTTGCTTCAAACTATTTCTGAAGAAAAGCAACGCAACTACGACGCATTGGTGAAGGCTATCGAAATGCGCTTTGGTGATGACCACATGCAGCAAGTATACAGGGTGCAACTGCGCAGTAGAATCCAGAAGCGGGGAGAAACGCTCCAGCAGTTGCAAGCGGATATCGAACGGCTGGCGCATTTGTCGTATCCCAACGCCGGCGAGGATGTCATCAACGAAATGGCTGTAGAGGCGTTGACCCAAGCCATAGAGGACCGACAACTGCAAATGGCTGTACGAATGGCTGGAAAGAAAACTCTCCCTGAGGCACTGGCATTTGCCCTGACCATGAAAGCTGCTGACCAAGCATCACAAGGGTTTCACCGTGTGAGAGAGATGACAACCGTCGAATGCTCGTGCCAAAGGGCAAACGTCGTAGAACAGAACAGTGCTCGCAGGGGACCGATTCGTTGCTGGAACTGTAACAAAATTGGACATCTACAGCGACAATGCAGAGCTCCACCCAGACACACTAGTTGTCCGTACTGCAGCGCTAGGAGTCGTAATGAAGGGGCATCTGAGCGTCCAGCGGATGACTCTTCTCAAAATCATCAGTCGGGAAACGTGTAAGAACCAACTTCGCGGGGCAGAAGTTGGTTTCTGGAATCGACGCCCCCAGGACCACCATTCAAGTTTCCCAAACCAAACGAGGTAACAAGAGTTTGACAGTGGAAGCCCATATCGGCCAGAAAATGTATGTGGCCACCATCGACACAGGTGCCACCGCTTCCATTATAAGGAGGGATATCGTTCGCCAATCATGGCTGCACAACACCAGCAGCTACTGTCTAAAAACAGCAACTGGAGCAACAGCAAAAGTGTATGGAGAAGTACTGCTAACAATAAATCTTGCGGGATTAGTCTTCTCCCATACCTTCCTAGTGGCCGATATATGTGACGAATGCATCATCGGAATCGACTTTATGAAGGCGCACGATGTAGTACTGGACATCGGCTTGCAAGTACTAAAGTACAGGAACGTCGAAATTCCCATGATCTACGGGGACGAGCATGTCACAGCTCTAAGGACAGTCATGAGTGAAGACGAGATATTACCACCTTCTTCAGAAACACTTATTTGGACAAGGCTGGAAGGTGATCCTGGGAGCCACCGATTCTACCTAGTTGAGCCAGATCCAGAAAATCATTATCAAAACTACGTCGTTGGAAAGATGCTTGTAGAACCTAAAAACAACATGGTTCCCGTACGAGTTCTAAATGTTGAACATAGAAGCATGAAACTGAAGCAAGGGGAAGTGGTGGGTAAGTGCGTACCAATTACTGCGGTCACAAAATTATCCAATGAGGGACCTACCAAACCTCTTACATCCACGGAAATGACGGAGATAAAAAGGAGTATATTTGGACAGTGTGAGTTGAATCAGGAGCAGCAAGAAATGGCGGGGGAACTAATCAACGAGTTCGCTGATATATTTGCTTCGAAGAGCGGCGAGTATGGTCGGACACATCTCGTACAACACCGAATCGACACAGGAGACGCAAGACCTATTCGTCAGCCTCCCAGACGACTACCATTGGCTAAGCAGACGGAGGTTGCAGAAATGGTGTCGACGATGGAAAAGGAAGGGCTGATTGAAAGTTCGAAAAGTCCATGGGCGTCACCGGTTGTACTGGTCAAGAAGAAAGACGGCAGCACGAGATTCTGCGTGGACTATCGTCAGCTGAACAACGTCACCAAAAAGGATAGCTACCCTCTGCCAAGGATTGACGATACCCTGGATACACTATCCGGCGCCAAATGGTTTTCCACCATCGATTTGAAGAGTGGCTACTGGCAAGTGCAGATCCATCCCGACGACCGCGAGAAAACAGCTTTTACAGCAGGAAACGGGCTCTGGCAATTCACAGTAATGCCATTTGGACTGTGCAATGCTCCAGCCACCTTTGAACGGCTAATGGAGCGGGTTTTACTGGGACTAACGTGGAAAACCTGTTTGGTTTACCTAGATGATGTCATCGTGGTGGGAAAAACGTTTAAAGAACATCGAGATAACTTGAAGGAAGTGTTCCAGAGACTGCGAAGCGCGCAATTGAAGCTGAATCCGAAAAAGTGTGCTCTTTTTAGACCAGAAGTAAAATATCTCGGGCACATCATCTCTTCCGAAGGAGTCAGGACTGATCCAGAGAAAGTCGATGCAGTGAAAAACTGGCCGGTTCCCAAAGACAAACATCAACTGAGGAGCTTCCTGGGACTTGCGACCTACTACAGACGCTTTGTGAAGGACTTTGCCGGGATTGCCAAGAGCTTGCATCAACTGACAGAAAAAGGAAAACAATTCAAATGGTCAGGTGAGTGCGAAAAGAGCTTTGAAAAACTAAAGCAGCAACTGTGTGACGCCCCCATACTAGCATACCCTACTCCTGGAAAAACATTTATTGTGGATGCAGACGCTAGTAATGTGGGAGTTGGAGCCGTCCTTTCGCAAGTGCATGATGGCCAAGAGAAAGTAGTTTCTTATTTCAGCAAAGTTCTCTCCAAGCCAGAAAGGAACTACTGTGTAACCCGGCGGGAACTTCTCGCTTTAGTCCTGGCGACAAAACACTTCCACAAGTACCTTTATGGGAGCAAATTTATTCTTCGCACCGATCATGCATCTTTAAAGTGGCTGCTGCAGTTTAAGAACCCTGAGGGACAAGTCGCGAGGTGGATCGAACGGCTGCAGATGTATGACTACGAGATACAGCATCGAAAGGGAACTCTTCACTCTAATGCAGATGCTCTCTCCCGCCGGCCTTGCAAAGCCGATTGCAAACATTGCGTGCGTCAGGAGGAAAAAGATGCCGTTTCCGTGCAGAGGCTGAGAGCTGAGCCCATTGGTGGCTGGACTGCGAGAGAGATCCGGGAGGCTCAAAGGGAAGATCCGGATATCGAGCCGATTCTCGCCTGGAAGGAGCATGAGGGAAAGCCAGACTGGCAGGAGATATCTAATCGGAGCCCCGAGCTGAAGGCATACTGGGCGCAATGGGACTCCCTTCATGTGCAGGACGGCATTTTGAGGAGAAAATGGGAAAGCTCGGATGGAAAGTCGTTCGTGATGCAGCTTATTGTTCCCAGGTCGAAAGTAAGCGATGTTCTAAGAGAACTGCATGATGGAGTATCCGGGGGCCACTTGGGAATAAATAAGACGCTCGAAAAGGTGCGAGAGCGCTTTTACTGGGTCCACTCAAGGGATGATGTAGAAAACTGGTGCAGAAAGTGCGTAACCTGTGCGGCCAGCAAAGGCCCGAGAGTGAAAACTCAAGGCAAAATGCACCAATACAATGCTGGAGCCCCTTTCGAAAGAATTGCAGTTGATATTGCCGGACCGTTTCCTGAAACGATTAATGGAAATCGTTACATCCTCGTGGTTATGGACTACTTCAGTAAGTGGCCAGAAGCATTTGCCATCCCTAACCAAGAAGCTAAAACCGTTATAGAGCAGATTGTTTTCAACTGGGTGAGCAGATTTGGTGTACCATTGGAATTGCACTCGGACCAAGGCCGAAACTTCGAGTCCAAGATTTTTCAAGGAGTATGCCAGTTACTCGGGATTAAAAAGACGAGAACAACGCCGCTCCATCCGCAATCAGATGGGATGGTAGAGCGCTTCAACAGAACCTTGAATGAACACCTATCTAAGGTTGTATGCGACGACCAGAGGGATTGGGATAAACAGATCCCAATGTTTCTACTAGCCTATCGCAATGCTGTGCATAATACTACGGGGCATACACCATCTGAAATCCTGTTTGGACGAACAGTCCGGCTACCTAGTGAGTTGATGTTCGGATCTCCCACTGAGGAACCCAAGGATGAGGACGATTATGTTGCGGACCTCAGAGAAACCATCAGGGACGTGCATCGAAAAACTAGGGATAAGATCAAGATAGCCAGCGACCGCATGAAGACGAGGTACGATGCCAAAGCAACAACTACAGGATTCGAGGAAGGAGATCTGGTATGGCTGTACAATCCCCATAGAAGAAAAGGTATGTCGCCTAAGTTGCAACAAGATTGGGAGGGGCCCTATAGAGTAGTCAAACGAATCAACGACGTGGTCTATCGAATCCAACGAGGAAGAGGCAAACTCAAAGTTGTCCATGTGGATCGTCTTCATCGTTACATTGGGGAAAATGTTGACGGATTTGTTCGGGACGAACAAGTTTAAGAGGGGGATATTGTAATGTGGATTGAAAAGTACTACTAATTGACCACAACGCCATCTAATGGAAAGTAGACGAACTTATTTAACGAAACTTCGAAACTACGAAACTTCGAATCTCAACAAATGGTGAATGGTCTAAAACGAAATTAGTACATTCTTGATTGTTCCGGTTGGAGTATAGAATATTCGAGAAGCTTTAGTGGGGAGTATAAAAAGGGTTGCGAAATCCGACGAGAGGACAGTTTTATCTTTAAACCGTGTAAAGCAAAGTTCGAATAGTATCGGTAGTGATTTCAAATAAGTGGAAAAGATTGTAATAAGTGGAAAAGATTGAAATAAGCGGAAAAGTTGATTTTAAGTGATATTGTCTTGTAATAAAAGTGATTTATTAAAGTTTAGTAAACAGAATAGTGTTTTATCTTTTCGAATCCCAGCCGAATGTAACAATATTATACATACTGCTAAATACCCCAGAGTAAATATAATTAAACTTTAGCTACAGGCGCTTGCCAGACAGTTGTTGACATACCCTTAGCGGAGCGACGAAGTCGCGTGAGCGGCTAAGCCCTGCAAAAAAAGGGTTAAAATCCTGTTAGCGAGCGAAGCGAGCCACCCACCCCATACTTTAAATACACCAAACTTTCTTACAGACGCCTATCTCCGCGCGGAGATATGTCGTTCTTAGTTCGGCGGAGATATGTCGTTTTAAATGCGACATAGCTCCGCCAGAAAAAAAGCGACATAATTCCGCTCGAAAAATGTACTGGGCGAAGATATGTCGGCGGAGATATGTCGCTATGCCTGTACAGTGTACATGTAATTGATAAATGTTCTATTCACATGTCATATTATCAGGCAATGTTCCCAAAACAGAAGGAATCAAAAAAAGCGCTACTTGTTTCGAAAAATAATAGTTTTTCCTTCTGGAATTTTGGAAACAAAAGTTTTAGGACTTGAGAGCAATATCAAAATGAAACACAAAGTTCGGTGGAAACTTCAAATGTTATTTTCCATTTATTTAGATAGAATCATTTCTCCTAATAAATTATGTACTATACCAACAACATATACTTAATTTAACACTTTTGTTATTTTATTCAATAAATTAGGTAGGTAGATTTTTTGTCTAGATAATTACCGCATGTCACACAGCCTTACAGTAGAAATAATTTTATTTATTGAATGCACTCATCGTCTCTGATCGACTGACATTTTCAGAACACTTCCAAAAAGCTGTCACTTTTGCAAAAGAAAGAAATAAAATACCATTTGTCAACATTTTACAGAGAAACGTTTTTGTTTTGCAAATTAAACATTTTTAACAACTATATTAAATACAAAATTGTGTACAAATAATGACTACTGCTGCTAGGCCAACATTTGATCCAGCCCGTGGTGGCACAGGACGTGGTGAAAAAGATTTAAGTGCTCTCAGTAAGCAATACTCTAGCAGAGATTTGCCTGGCCACACAAAACTCAAATACAGGTAGGCATTTCCAGCATTTTTTCTGAGATTAATTTAATTCGTCCAACCAACATTATATTACAGGGAAACAGGACAAGGAACTACTGAAGAACTCCGCAACCGTGATTTCCGCAAAGAACTCGAAGAACGCGAACGCGAAGCACGTCCATCAAAAAATCTTCCTCCCATTGTTCGCAAGGCCATTGAAGCTAACAACGCAAGCAGCAGCAAACGCGCAAAGTTGGACAATGTAAACTAACTATTAAATGGCATTTATTTACAAGTTATTCATTGCGTTTGTATCTGTTTTTAATAGGCTGCTCCTGCCAACTTAGATGCTGACGATCCCGTTGACAATGAAAGCTCAGACGAAGATTCTGACTCGGAAGATGATACCGCAACTTTATTGGCTGAATTGAATAAAATCAAAGAGGAACGTCTGCAGGAAAATGCACGAAAAGAACAAGAAAAGAAACAGGAAGACGAACGCATTCGAATGGAGAATATTTTGTCTGGCAATCCGCTAATCAACTACGCACCTGGAAGCAAGGGTGGCGATTTAAAGGTACGTTATGGGCTACGTTTACTGTTAAAACTTTGTGCTTACATATTCTATTTGTTTATAAGGTAAAACGGCGATGGGATGACGATGTTGTATTTAAGAATTGTGCTCGCACTGAACCAGAGAAGAAGTCGCATTTTATTAATGACTCATTGCGATCGGAATTTCACAAGAAATTCATGGAAAAATATATTAAATAAGTTGTATTTTTTTTTTGGATATAATTAAGGATTTCAATTAACCCCACATTTAATAAATAAAATTACAGAATCCATACAGTCTACTTACTTTACTTTCGATGGCGCTTACAGTCCCTAGCCACCTGCCTCCAGTTGTACACATCAAGTTGGTTGAAGTCGATGGACCTTATACCTACGATTTTATATCATTTTCATTTACCTCATTTAGTAGGTCACAATTGCACTATACAATAGAAACGGGGTAAATACCGTTGTCGTTTGTTGTGAGGCCCATAGTCTCTCTCAACCAACGAGATATTCACCCCCTGTGTGTCGTCTTCTTCGTGTCTTTATAAAACAACCTTCAGTTTTGGTTGGGAATCTTTTTACCGATGTTATTTCTTTTTTCTATTGTGCCTAGGAATAACCTACAATAGTTCACAATTTATAATTTTATACGGCAAACTTCCCCATTATTAAATTTAACGAGTTGTAAAGAAGGTTGTAATTATAGATCAGAAACAGACAGAAACGGGCCTATTGCGTCAAGGTAGACGATGACGTATTATGATTGTGCAACTACATTCAAACAAAAAGTGTTTTGCTGATCCTTCCTAGTCGCTACTTATATGCGATCTTATATGCGATGTTAAAAAGACTGATGCTTCTATAGTTGACGCAATTTAGAGGATTTTTTGGTCATACTTTCTTGCGCAGAAATATTGAAGATTAGTTTGCTTTATGCTACTTGGTGGAGACCTAAGTTCAGATATTTCTACTCTCAACTAAATTTGGTTGGGTGGACGGAAATCTTGGTCGTTATCGCCCAGATTTGATGGTTTCTTCTGCCTGCCAGCGGAATTTCGGACTGCCGTATATATTTATTTGGATCTCGATAACCTGGTGAATTTTGCAACAATAACAGCGAATGCTCATGTTATTAGTTAGTTCATGATAATCAAAAACCGATAAGGAAATGTAAGCGGCCCACAGGTTCTCATATGCTACTATTTCCGACTCCCAGATGTCACTTAAAACTTTCACAACCTGACAGTTTGCCTAATGTCAGCTCAGCTTCAGCTGATGAAATTGACAACGCAATATTTTTGTATTTGTATCGTATGTGTTTTGTAATTAATCGGTCGGTTCGAACTTTGCGGAAAAACTGAAACAAAGAACCAATAATAAATACATAATCCTAATCAGACAAATGGAAACTAAAATATTTTTTGTCAAATCAGTTATATTATACTTTTCTAATTGAAAAACAAATAACAACGGTGGTTAAGCAAAAGGATTTGACTAATGCGTTTTCTCTGCATCTACTCGTTACCTCATAACTTGGTCTATTAAAAAAGGAAATTACGATTGATGTGGGGAATAAAGTAAAACTGCAAAAAAAACAAAATAAAATAATAAATACGTAAAGTAGATGAGAAGAAAGAAAAAATCACAGTGCAAATAATTTCACCATCGAACGGAGTTTTAGATAACGAACAAGCTCAGTGAAAAAATAAAAGTACGGGCCAGAAAAATTCACAAAATATGGAAGCACCAAGTGCAACCGCTGATAAAGCTTCAGTTTTGGAAGGTAAGTTATCGGTAATCTGTGAATATACACCAATTGTTTGGTTGTTCACCCTTGCATTCATTTAAGGATACATAAGTCTGTACATAATCTAATTAAAATTAGTGGGTGGGTATACTAAGTTTAACCTGAATGCCAAATGAACCATCCATCTACTTTTGAATCCCGAAATAGATAAATATCGCTCGATTACGTACAGTTATCTTTATCTTCCTATAACAGAATAAAAAAAAGTAATTTTAACGTCACTGGATATTAATTGCGTATTCTCTTTTTGCCATTTTACGGATGGCTTAAGTACCTGTTGCTATTCGCTGCCTTCATTCATAGTATAATGTTCGTAGGTATTCAACTCATACTATCGGCATAGTTTCGCGGTGATATTTGGAGCAGAAGTAATGTATTTGCATACACATATTTGCAGTTGACTCCATTTCAAAGTAAAATTCCCTGTTTTATCTTTCAGTTCGAAATAGGTATAATATACGTGCTCAGATGGGGGATTTTAATAGAGAGCATATTCTTGCCTTCTTATCTTTACATACATGTTGCTCGAAGCAAATTTAAATCAATATGACTCACTGCGCTACATTTTGTCTTGTGATTCTCGTTTGTAAATAATTCCTTTATATTAACTCATGAATTAATAAACAACTATGACTATACATAAATGTATAGATGACATGGCACGGTAAATGAGCCATGAGAATAATACGCATGATTGTCTTTCCTGATAAGGATCTTGTCGGGGACGAATGCTTTATATACAGGCTATTTAGCTGGAAAAGCCGGCACTCAGCCACGTCTCTTCAGAAATATCTCTTCTATAGAGGGAACAAAGTTCATTCATAATTATGTATGTAGTTTATATTGAAATCGAGAATGTATAACAAATAAAGATGACGAATGCATAACTGCTTGTTTTAAGTTGTTTATCTTCGATTGTTTAGATTATTTCTACCAGACGGAATTCAGACTATACTTACGATTATCTCTGAGACACAAGAATAGAGAACAGTACATCTTTAAGTGGCGCAATTTCTATTTTCATTGATCCTTTTGCAAAAAATATTGCAGAATAATTACAGTGGAAAAATACAATCAGAAATGTCGCATCCGATGCTCTCCTGATAAAGCGAATTACACTTACAAGCGGCTGCGAGGCTGCGTGGTAGAAGAAACCTGGTATAGAGTCCTATCAGCAAAATAAAAAAACGAGCTGCAGCATGCATGATGACAGGGATGATGCAGTTAGACACACCCAGTCAGATATAATAATAATGCAATCAATTCTGAATATAGGTAAAAAAAGACACCTAAGGAAGAAGCTTAGACTAAAGGAAAAATAACTTCTTCGTGAGCATCTACCTAATCCGCATCATACAAAAATATACATATTATTAGCCAATTTTACTTTTATCTTATCTGGATAACTGGAACAGCATATTGAAGCATAAAATGTCTAATAAATAGACCACCCATTTTATTCATATTTTTATCTCTACGTTTTATCACAACGCAAAGCCTCCATGTGACTGATTTATAGAGGACCAAAATTAAACAGACATTTTTTTCAGTATGTAGCAAGCACGTGCTCTCTTGGTTGTGAAGTCGTCAAATAGAAAACGTACACATCAGCTCTGATAGGTTCAAGGCCAATTAATGCAGACGTGTGTCTATTAAGAGCACCCAAGCATAAAATATAACATATTTCATTCCAAATTTTGAATCTTTAATCGTAGAAAAGTGAACTAATTTCGTTAATAGATTTGTTTTCCACCAACACCAACGTATTAACAATGGAAAGGTTGGTAAATATTTGCTTTAATTCGAGCTAAATAAAAATGCCAGCTCAATCATATTCTCTAAACGTAAACGTCTGTTGTGTATTTGATTTATTCTAGTAAAACATGACGAAACTAAACCTGTCGCACATTTGTCTGACAAGCAATAAGACACTGTTCGGGGCAGAGGCAAGGTATACTGAGATGCACAACTTCGGCAGATTAAAAGTTGTGAGGAATGCATTACTTGCTAGCCATATGGAAATAATCTTTCCTTTGATGTAATAATTTATAAAATCTCCGATAACTAGGTCAACAATTTTGCCGGCAAAATCAGCGATTATTTTAAAAGAACAGTGGACAGTACATCAATCGAAACTGATGTAGTTAGTAACTACATATTCTATTGTATACAGATTTGTCATGGCAACCTTAAAACCACAATGGCGAAACCAATACAATTATTGCTTTTAAGAAGTCGAGCGCAACATTAGTCATAGCCATACAGCAAACTGTCCTGCGCTTGAAAATCGCGTATGGTCTTTTCCATGGACACTACGAAGAGAAAAAACACTCCTAAAATTCTCTGTTCGAAGTGATATTCGGCCGGGTATAACTCGAGACTTACAGTTTTTCCACAACTGTTGTAGATAGACGACCAAGGATGAGATGTTTTAAATTAATTCCGAAATCTCTCCTCTACATGTAGGTATATGGATTACACTTTGAGTCAGTGGCGGTAGACAGAGAGTTTCGGAGGATCCACGTAAACATTCTATGCACGCGACCCTTGTAATAGGTGGGACATTTAAATTAATGAATGAACTAAGTATACTAGCGCCACAGTCCACACCTGAGCTGAGGTACAAAGCATACAAAGTATGCTCCATATGTTCTAGCCATCTCAGACGACTGATACGCTCTTTTCTCACCAGGTCGATGTTGCTGTACGGGTCGTAGAATTCACTGTTAAATCTTGTCCTTCAAACAGCGATTTGTGTAACAATCTTTGCTTAATTTCAGATGTGATGTCGTTATCAGAGTTCGTAGTACATATAAAAGAAGAAGTTAGATGAGAGCGCATCACCTTATCATCAGTTTTTTTTTTATAAAAAGATGAATACTGTTTTAATGTAGGGTGAACTACACATTGCAGGCGTTAGGGAAATGGGGATAGATAAGACAGGAGATACCGATGCACATTGGTTTTAAATGTCTGTAGATTGTAACAAGGAGAAAAAACAGAGTTTGGTAAAGCATTCCACATTCGTGCTGTACGGCTTATGAATGAATCTCTATATTTCATAGTACGACCGAAAATATGCTGAATGGTAAACTGATGAGCATTCCTAGTATGGCGAGTATTGCGTTTGAATTGCTGAAGGGGTGGAATGTAGCTGGCAATTTCGTTTGAGCACTGTTTGTTAAAAAAGCGATAAAACAGTGCGAGACACGTAACGTTTCTACGATGTTCAAGCGAATTAATAGAATTCGCGATATTCGTGTCTCCGATAAGCTTAACGCACGATTTTGGATCCTATCCAGTAGGCGCAATATGGTTATGGAGCGCACCAGACCAGATAAGAAAATTTGTACTCAAGTTTGAGGCGAATGAACGCCTTATATATTGTAGCCAGATCAGAAGGGGTAAAATGTTGCTTGCACCGTTTGAAAAAACTTAGACATTTCGCAGCATTCTGCCACTTCGTGTACATGGTCATTCCAATGAAGGTTGTCATGAATGCACATGCAGTAGATTCGGATTTCGCTTTAGAGACAGCAGACAGCATTGTGTTTCTGAAGCATTGCCCCATATTAAAATGCTGTCAAGGTCGGAATTTAATGAGTTTAACATTAACATACATTGCCATTTCAGTTATACAGCTGAAGAGCAGGGACGACGTCCTGGAAAGAATATGAGAAGCTAAGAGTGCTGTGATCAGCGAAGGAATAGATTGTATTAGAAGTTGCAGACAAGAGATCATTTATAAAAATGAGAAAAAGATTCGGAGACAGAACAGAACCTTGGAAAATACCAGCATTTATATGGTGATTTTCAGGCTTGAAACCACCCAAACAAATTTAATTGCCAGAAAGGTAGTTTTTAATCCATTGAATAAGAGACGCATCGATCCCATAAGCATTTTCGACAAAAGAGCTTGGTGCCAAACTCTGACTAATGCCTTTGAAATATCAAGCGCAACAATCTTCGATTCACCGAAATGAGGGAGGGATTTTTTCCACTTCTCGGTGAGATAAGTCATCAAATCACCAGTGGTTCCGTGTTTCAAGATATTTCATAACTTGACGATTTATCAGCGTTTGCATGATCTTATAAAGAATGGACGTAAGTGCTATGGGTCGGTAATTGGTGGGAGAAGAAGATTCGCCTTTTTTAGGGACGGGCTGGACAAATGCTGTTTTCCACCTACTCGGAAAGAGTCCAGAAAATAGGACAGATGAAAAAGCTGCAGAGTGGATGAACACCTCTTCAGAACGATGGGGGAGATAGTCTGATAGTGCAACTGTACAAGTGCGAAAATGGATTTGTCCCATGGTAAATTTGACGCTCTCGAGTATAGGTAGGGACAAAGCGCAATCTGGGAGCATCGAGCTGGCTGGAAAATGTGCAGCGAGTAGATTAGCTTTGTCCAAAGAACTGACAGCTGGAGTGTCATTGTAAATGAGCGTTGGGATCGCTGACGAGACCGAATCTATCTATACATATAATAAAACTGTAGGACTTTTCTTTGTCAGCTAAAAACTCAACAACTACTGGACAGATTTCGATGAAACTTTTTTTAAAATGTTCCTTAAGACTGTAAGACTGCTATAGACTATGTCGTTTATAGCTACGTCCTTAGGAACAGTTTTTAGCCAAAATGTATTTTCTGAAGTGAAAATATATACATACCTACACATATACCTTGCTACAAATGGATGTTTATACTTTTGCGATCGTCAAACAAAAACAATACGTATACTATTCATTCGAAAAGGGTTGATTTGTTTTCGCAGTGAGTGCTATGGTCAGTTATGTATGTAGGTATGTATATTATTATGATCGAGAGACGTATAATGCAAAACAGGTTTCATTTCAGAATTTCATTCGATAAGTGGTATGGTAACAGTGTAGGGTTGGGGTAGGTAGTTGTTTGGATTCCAGAGGAAGAGGGAAACAAAGGAAAGGAAATGCAGTAGGTATTATAAACAAGTAGCAAGATAAAGGAGAGGGAGGGCGATGCAGAGGGTGCACAGTATCCAATATATTACATCCATTATCGCATATCTCCACGCAACGCAGTAGGAATTTCATTCTGATATGACGTATCTATTTTTTGAAGTGAAAATATATATATACATACACATATACCTTGCTACAAATGGATGTTTGTACTTTCACGATCGTGCGATGCGACAGGAACAGGACAAACAAAACAACACTATTTGTTTTCGCAGTGGTCAGTTGTATATGTAGGTATGTATGGGATGGGATGTATGGGATGGGGTGCGTGAGGCAGTATGGCATGGGGTATAGTATTAATAATCTTCATAAGAGAAGAGACGTACATATAATGCAAAACAGGTTCCATTTCAGAATTTCATTCGATATGGTGTATGGTAACAGTGTAGGGTAGGTAGTTGTTCGGATTCCATAGGAAGAGGGAAACAAAGGAAAGGAAATACAGCATTACAAACAAGTAGCATGATCAAGGAGAGGGAGGGCGATGAAAAGCGGGTGCACATTATATATCCAATAAATTACATACATCCATTATCGATATCGCCACGCTAAAATTGGACAAACGGGCGTGACGCCTCCCATACAAAAAAACATCTTATATGTTTTTTTTCGTATTGCTGTATATTTCAGGTTGAGGCAGAAAGAAAATTCCAGATTTATTCTCATTTTGCGCATTTTACAAAAGAACATTATTATCTAAGACATAAACAATTATTATCTAAGACCTAAGCAATACAATTCCTGTGCACGGGCAAAACTGGGCGGGTACAGCCAAAACGACCAAAAGTTCTTACTACCCTTGGGACATTGTAATATTTTTTGCCTCAACTTTTGGTCATATGAAAATTTGACACGCTTTATGAGGGCATTGCAGTCATTTCTGGCTCGTTTAAACTTTTCTCGGTTTTCCTCAGATGGGTTGGCTTTGTAAGACCGAAAACTCAACTCCCTTAATCTAATTCTAATAGCATCTTTACAGCTCAAGTCGTACCACACGTTTTCTTTTGGTTTGATACTCTTTATCCTGTTAGGGATCTTTATCATACCTAAGGTGATTATATTTGATACCATATCAGCGGCGGCATCCACGTCGTTATGGAGGAAGCATAACGACCAGTTAAAAGTAAATTAATCGCCTTTTAAAACCCGTATGGCCAGATTTCTCTTCGGTATAATGAAACAAAGTCTGCCATCGTAGGTATTATATTTTAATTGTACTGCAATCCAAATACACGCGATTAGATCACTACTACGGCTTCTTGCTAATGTTTGTTTACTTCGTACTGACATACTGTCTGCCTGACACACTTTCATGTATTGAATTACCTACTACCGTGTTCATTAAGAAAGAAAACCTGCATTCATTTGCATATGGTTCATGATTTTATTTTTATTTATTTCCATTTCAGGCATTCTTAACAGTCTCTTGGATTGCCTGTCTGACAAAGATGAAACCGTTCGTTTGTCTGTACAAAACTCATTGGTCAAAGTACTTGAAAAGAATCCAGATAAATCTACAGCTATTGTGGCTGATTACAGATCAAAGCATACAAAACTAAGTGACCAGTCTATCGCTATATTGTTGAGGTAAATATTTAACGATTGTGAAAATGTTTCAAAATTAATAACAAAACACCATCCGATATAGAGTGCTGGAAACGGTTGTGAGTTCAAATGTGACAATCAAAACAGAGACGTATCGAGCGATTATTTTACTGGCGGTCGATGAACTTACCAGATCCAATGAGAGTGTGCCGTCGATTCAATCACATGCTTTGGCAATTTTGGTTGCTATTGGGAGAGAAGACTGTAAATTGGTAAGATATAAAGTATATTGTTGGTGTTGTTTGAGAATACAACTCTCACTTCTGCACTTATTTTTGTTAAATTAGAATGGAAGGAGAAGAAATGTTGAATTATGTTGAAAGACGTCAGATATTGCTAAACATTTGGCTGAAAAAACATTTCTGTTTCCCCTATATGATTGCGAACTTATCAAGTTGGAAATGAGTTGGTACATGTTCTCTACGTAATCATGACCTCAAGGAGTTTTGATGAATTGACGCTCAGTAGCAAACCAGCTCTTGTGAAAGCAGGGGTGCTAAATCATTAAACATTTTTATCTTTGCGTGATATGATATCCTTGTCTTGATCTTTCAGCTTCAGACACCTTCCGCTTCTAAAACTCTGTCAACAGTATTTGGTATTTTTGTCATCATTGTCGGATTGAAAATTAATCGAACCAAGTCGAATGTTTTGCCCACTTTCTATAATATCCATTCTGCTGAGGGTTTCAGACAATTAGCTGTTGGAGTTTTCAAAACTAAGTATTTTCGATCGCCTTCTTTGATGCAACATATGAAGATAACTTCGGAGCAAACCCCCAAGGAGGGTTCATTGGTCTCGCATGAAATGTGGACAGAAAATGCGAGTGCACCTTGCGTCCCTAGTTCAAACAGGTCATCAGCATCACCTTCTGGTTACTGTTCTTTCTATCTTCCCCTTTATAGCCGAAATCATGGTCTTACCTTCTGTCTTGTTTGTATTCAGAATTCCCTCTCCTGCTCTTAGTGATGCCCATGATTCAAAGTACATTTTAATATATCCAAAGTGTCCAGAACATGAAAGATCCCGCATTTTATCTCGCGTTTGATTGACTTCATCGCATTTGTATGGGACCTGACCCCTTGATAGTCTCCGGCAACACCTTAAACTTATTTCATCACCTTTGATGTGCTTAAGTTACGAGTAAAAAACGCGACATACACAATTCCATTCCGACATCAATTCGACGTACATACTCGTAGCTTTACGAAGCAGAACTGCACCATGATGCAAGCGTGATTATAAAGCCTCACATAGTTTAGAAAGATAGGAAAACTTTAAATATAATGTGCATAACAAAAATATCAACTTCTCCCAGGTGATGGAAGCATTGCTCGCCAACTCCAAAGAAGGAGCCGTAGCTCATTTTATGGTAATGCAATGTATGGGTACCCTGGCAACGGCAAACGTCTCCGGTACGATTCCGTTCATAAAGACCATTCTATCGAAAATCCTTCCCAATATGGGCGGCATCAAGCATGACCACGTCAAACAGGCGCATGCATTTGGTAATTTAATACACATCGTTCACTTCCAAGCAAGGTAATATCGATTCTCTGTCTTACAGCAATTGGTCGCTTTAGTGAAGCCCTGCTCGAGCAAAGAACCGACAAAGTGGGTCCCGAATCTGAAACTGAATCTGAATTGGCAGATGTATCCTGCTCCACTGAAATCTCGGTCGCCTATGATGTTCTCTTCAATCAATGGCTACACTCTCGTGAACCAAAAATTTGCGTTGAGATCCTGCAAGCACTCTCGAGCATGTATCCACTTTTGCCGAAGGAGAAAATCCAAGATCAGTCTCAGCGTTTGATCCCCAGCATTTTAAATCTCTATCGCAGGTCGATTGAAAGAAACTCTGTAACACAGTTCTTGTCGTCTGTTCTGAGGACGAATATTAAACTCCAGCCGAATATTCTTGATCCAATCGCTGACGGCCTTTTGACAAGTCTTTTCGACCTGGTCTGTGTATATCCGGATTATGAGAAGCCCCAGACGGTTAAGGGACACTACGAAGTGTTGCGATGTCTTCATCTGCTGTCCAGTGTCTATGCCGCGAAGATTATGGACATGCTGCTTATTCATCTGCGAAACAATAGTGAACGCGAACGGATCAAGTCTCTCTTGATTCTCACTCACTTGACGAACACATCCACTGAGAATATTGAGAGTAAAATTCCAGGCTTCATGGATGTCCTAAAGCAAATGCTACTCATCGAGAAGTCAATAAAAATGAAGATGACTCTGCTGAAGGCAATTGTGGCGTTGGCACAGAAGTCTTTCATCAAGGAGAAGGAATTTGTTTGGTATATTGTGCGACACTGCTGCAGATACAGCAAGATTAACACCGAACACGGCTCCACCGAGGAGCATCAAGATTTTGTGCAATCCTGTGAGAACTCGCTCTTTATGCTGTCCTCAACTGTGGGCACAATGGACGAATTGCTGAAGCGTGAGCTGTTGAACTACTACGTTCTGCTGGACTACACCGACATCTGTTCGAACATCACGAAGTGTATGGCTAGTCTGTTTGGCAAAAATCCAAATATTGAGTTCGAAGTCAACCCCGAGCCAGACGATGAAGCTGGTGGTAGTACAAAGTCTAAAATCACCGTTCCCAGCGCCGAGACCGTGTTCGCAAGAAGTCTAGCCTTGTTGGGTAACTACGCAGACATCAAGCGCATTTCGAATGTTCTATCATTTCTGAAGTTCTACTACCCGCATCTGAATCCTGAACTGGCCAGCCTGTGGGACAAGAAAATCCCTGAGCTTCTACTGTACATTGGCGTACAGAAAACGTTCTACATCTTTCTCACGCAGTTCATCAATGAAACAGTGGAGTTTCTGCAGCGCAACGATGAGAACTTTGCCGAGCGTTTGGTCAACAAGATGTCCGATCAGATGCTTATGTACCCCATCCAAGTGCCAGCTCATGAGTTTCATATTTCCCAACTCAGCGACGAGCGTGGTATGATGCTAAAGGCCATTGGACTCACGCTGTGCCACATAGTTGAGCAGCAAACAGTTTTTTCAAAGATAGATCTCATCATTGGCTCCGCGAAGCAAGAGAAACTCGACAAGCACGTGTCGCACGAGGACTACGAAAAGAAGATATGTAGTGCAGCTCGAGCACTAGGCTACACGTCCAGAATCCACTCAGCGTTGGTCGTTAAAAAGCTCTCGGAACTGGCGAACTTGGGTGCTCGTAAGCATTCGACAGGATTCTTTAGTAACCTGCACTTCATCAAAGACACTCACAAGGAAATTGAAATGTACAAGACGAACCTGCTGGTGGTAAAGTCCTACGGCCACATGATGGACGATGACGAAGTGGGAAACACTCAGATCGACGACACCATTCTGTCCTTTATCATTCAGCAGCTAACCGAGACTAAAGACCACACAATGATGAAGGTGGCTCTGCGAACGCTGCTTTGCATTTGCAGTCAGATTCTGCGATGCAAGGAGGAGTACACAAATCCGCTTAAGTTCCGCAAGCCGATGATGGACGCTGTATTCGGTATACAAATAGAGGCGCCCTTCGACGAACTACCACTGCTACCGACAATTCTCAAGCTCGGCACGAGCTTTGTCCGCGTCGACTCAGAAAATGGAGGTGAATTCGATGGAGGCGTGATATTCGAGATCGCGTGCAAGAATTTCTTCACGTGCGCTCGGTTCTTGCGAACGAAATTCGAGTCGGCCGAGGAGGATGACAAGAACAGCTTCCTTGCGAAACACTTGAATGAGTCGTTGCCTGAATTGAACGCGCTCGTGAAGGTGATAATTGAAAATGATCCTTCACCAGCGACATTGGATTTGATCATTTCGATCCTCGAATGCTGGACCAGGGATGCGAACAGTGAGGTGCGCATTTGTGCCAGCCACGTGCTGAATAATTCCCTGGAAGTTTATATAAAATCGATGCGTATTGGCGGTGAGGCGCCATCGAAATTCAATCAGACCGGCTCGATGTTGGGAAAGATTGTGCCAAGGTGCATCGATTCGAATGCCACAGTGCGTCAGGTGTCTGTGGAGATTTTGCAAAAGACTTTGGAGATATCGTGTATCTACGAGACGCTGACCATAGCCGATAGCACCGTAGATTGGGTAAAGGAAATCGAAATGGTCAAGGAGAACATAGTCACGGACGATCCAAAAAAAATCTATCACTTGGCAGGAAATATTGCAAAAATCATCGCCCTGCGAATGTCAAACTTTCAATATCTTCAATTTTGGTAAGTTTCGACGTCGATTTTCGAAAGCACATTTTTTTTCTGATTCTCTTCATTGCAGTAAAACCCTTCTTAACTGTCTGAAGGACACTGAGCAGAGCTCGGCAATTGGCGCATCGGTTGTGCTGAAGTTTTTCATCCAGCAAAAGGGCTCCGAACTGTTTCATGCTATTCCCGATCTCGTTAAAGACAGCCTGACGGCCATAAATGACTGCGACATCCCAAGGGCAAAGTCGGGAGTACTCAAAGCGATCGCCGCACTAACCAAACACCATCCAAAGCTAGTATGCTCGGAAATGTTGTCACAGCCACTGCCTTTCGAAGGGTAAGTTTAAATCTTGTTATTTATCTATTTCCATCTGATGGAATTTGTATTTTGTCCAACAGCAACATTGTGGAGTACTGGCACATTATCTGCATTGATTCGGAGCTAACTGGACAAATTTTGGACAATTTTCTGACAATTCTTTCATCGTCCTGTTTGTATGAGCCAAACGAGACCACCGGCGATAGGCAGAAAATCGCCAGCGTTCAGCCCTTTGCGATCTTTTGCGCAATGCGCGAAATGTTTCCGTGCAAGGAAATCAATCCCGTAAGTACAGGTTTTTGCTTAGAAACAAACGCTCTCTGCTGAATTGATCGGATTTCAGTTATAAGCTAAGGACTATGATGCGATGCCAATGCCAGCCAATAAAGTATGAGCGGTTGTTTATTCTGTAGCATATGAAAAGTTCCTTCAATCTTCAAAGCGACTATTCCAATAAGCCAAAGATTACACATTAATCTTCTCTCTAATTCTAGCAACTAAAAGATAAATTCCCGGAACTGTTCACAATGCTGGTTACGTCGCTGGCAACGTACACCAACTTGGCACCACCCATGTTAACGATAAAAGTGTCACCGACATCAGGAAAAGCGCCAGGTCTACCGTCAGGTAAACATAAATTTGGCTTCATCCCCAACAAGGACTCTGTGAAACTAAATCCCTGTCAAATCGTATTGGAGACCTTCCAAGCGTTTTTGGCGAACCTCGAAATGGAACAAATCTCCACCGTACTGACTGTTTGCAATAATCTATCAACCAGCACTGATCTGAAGAACTTCATAGAACTTCTTACTCCGATGGCAATCGGTATTGTCAATCAGTTTACGGTCAATTCGAGTGCAATGAAACAAATTATCACGTCGCTTAGTAAGTACGTTTCGAGCCCTTACGATGGACAACGTATTGCCGCTATTGGCCTCTACTCAAGACTGGTACCACTGCGTCCCTGCGGTGAAATCTCATCAACAATAATGATTCATCTCAGTTCGGCACTAAGCGATCCGAATCCTGCTGTACGTGGTTTAAGTATACAGGGACTCGGCTATGTGGGCTATTTGACTGAAGATGATATCGATAATTACACGGACACAGCTATCACGGCTTTGTTAAAGGGAATAGATGACACAAATAGGTGGGAGTTTTTTTTTTTTTTTTTTTTTTGTGACTTCAATGGAATTCGTTTTTATATTTTTAGCGAATGTCTGATTAACATCCCTTTGGAAAGCAAACGTGGCCTCTCGAGAATCCTTCAAATGCTGCCAAGCGATCGCGTGGAGTCATTCCATGTGTCATTAGCCATTCGCATTCGACCGTTCTTTGGGAGTTATTCCATTGAAATACGTGAAGCGGCAATTATTCTGTTCGGCGATTTGTGTGAATCAAAGATGGCCAACAGCGACGGCAGTATGACACCAAATTGTTCATCGGAAGCATTGAGAGAACAGCTGTTTGCAAACTTCTTTCCACTTATTCTGCATTTAAGCGAAAGTGAGCCAACCATAATAAGGGTAAGAATTTGTGTATCACTTGAATTTGGTATGGGACAGGTGGGTCTTTGGTATGTGGGGTGGGTCTAGAAGAACGACATTCGAATTAAGTTTGATACGGCAGTAATGAATACTTGTTTGTCGTTACTACTTAACTAACTCTACAGTCCCGGACAAGCCCATGTAGAAAAGGTCATCTAACGCGTTGTCACTCTGCAGCAGAACTGGACATTCTTCGTGCCATAACATTGATGTCTATTTAGTCTGTGTCCCAGCTATCTTAGCCGATTAATTCGCATCTTCCTGACTAGATCTATGTTCCTGCATATCCTTCTCATCATTACAAAACGCCGTCGTCCATAGTCAAGATGGCTTCAAGTAATGGTTTATAAACAAATTGCACGAATCTTAAGCATTAATTAATTTCCTCAAATTTTTAACATTAGCTCCTACCTTCTTTCAGGCATGTAAAGTGACTCTCCGAAAGGTCTGCGCCCTTCTGAACGCCCCCAAGGTGAATGAAATGGCTCAAAGGCATTTACTGGATCACGGTCAATTGAATTACAGCATCTTTATTGTCGATTTCGTCAAAGTTATAGTAAGTACAGATCGTTGATATTTGCTCATAATATTTTCTAACTTGCCTCCATTAGGCCGCAGACCTGCCTGACTCCATTCAAGACTTCATCGACTCTTGCATACCAAAGTTGCGCAGTCAATGGATTGAAGTTCGAGGCAATGCAGCAATCGTTATCGGTAACAGCGCATAACAACACACTGTTTGGGGTTACATTTAAATTATTCCGTCATCTTTTCAGGTATTTTACACAATTTCCTTACCGAAAAGACCCAACACACCGAATCTGTTGGCAATAAAATTGCCATTCTGTTGAAGGATGAAAGTCATGTTGTTCGAGTCAAAGCAGCCACAGCCCTGGGTTATTTTTATGGAGAAGTCTGAGCGAGTTTTCTTTTTTTTTTTATCTTAATTATGTATCCTTCGACGATGATCTGATTATTCCGTCAGGAGGGAACCATTAGCTCTTGATGTGATTGTAAAGTATTTACTCTTAACGTAACGATTTTTTTATGACTAATATGTAGAGAACAAGAAAGTGTAGAGCTTCATTATTGTACACTCAGCTGTGTTTGACTGTAAAAGAATTATACACACACACACTCAAGCGTTTCTTTGAAACTATTTTATTATAAAGATTTAGATATTTTATCTTGGAAAGTTAATTATGTAAACTATTTATGTATACAACGTGATAAATACAAGTATATAATTATAAAAAGGCCTTACATGTTCACAAATGGAAAATATTGGATCCTTCCACTCGACCAGCCGATCGTCAATACACTGTCCGAGTTCTTTCGATTCTTACTTTGGAAACAAATGAACGAGGGATATTCGGTGCCGATACCGGTAAGAAAGCAAGATGGAGAAATGCTCAGATTATGTTTTACTATGCAAGTCGAGAATATCGCAATACAAGGACTGTCCTTAAATGTGATGGCAAGGAAGTGACCGTTGGGGTCCCAGGCGAGTGATTGCGGCTGGCCACCGACCTCGCGATGTCCGATGGTGAATTTTGTCAAATCGGCAATTGGAAGTGCTTGTTTGGGCAGAGTTGATGCTGAAGAAGAGAGAAAGAAATGTATGATTTGTGATCGTCGATTATATTGACAAGGGAAAGGGGGGAAATGTGTCGTCCAAAATGAATAAAATGTCGGCAGCATTATACAAGACATTTCTGAGCTCGTGAAATGTCTCACCTGTAGCTTGCCTCTCACAATTCTTTTTCTAGGCAGTCAGTTGCTAGGTTAACCTCAAATCAGCAAGCGGTTCTTAACAACTGTTAGCCAAAAGCGTGGTTCAAGCATTGGTCTACTTACTCGCGAATAGTTGTTCCTCGAAGAACTGAAGTCGATACAGAATTGGATCCTCAGAAGTGACAAAAAGAAGAAAAGTGCTACATGGTGACCAACAAGCAGATTGAACATTTCCACCGACAGTAGTCCACCGTTCTGGCACCCAGTGCTTGTCGGCTGACCAAACGCGAAACACATTTCCAACTGTAGCCGAGAAGAGACAGGAACCATCTGGTGACCACTTTAATATAGAGCACGGTGGTCCAACGCGTTTTAGTGTACTGCTGTTGGATTTGTCAATATTCCAGATGACAACATCGGTGTCACCAATGCTGGCTGTGGCCAGGAGCGTACCATCCGAGTTCCATTGTACTGAAGTGATGGGACTGTGATTCGGGCTGAAAAGAAAATGAGAGAAAACTTATTTGCCACTGCAGCAATGGTTTATGATGGCATTACTGTTTTAAAAAGACTGCTTGCGACGAGGATCGAGTGATGTGCAAATTGTTGTCCATGGTCCATAGGCAGAGGCCTTTTTGGCAACCAACAGCCAATTCAGCTGCGCTGTATGGGCGCCATGCCATTGAAGTGATGCCTTTCTGTAGGGGATTCTGAAGCAGAATACTTTTTATTGTTATTTAAGCCAAATTGTCTAGAATGTATATTTACTTTGAGTACAGGAACAGCGGCTGGTTCGTCTGTATATATGCGGATAACATCATCAGAACCAGCAACTGCAATTTTGAAGCAATTCGGGTGCCAAACTATGTGACGTATGCTACTCCTTATCCAGTCTCTAGAAGCAACAGCAATAATTTAGACCGGGGGCGCATAAAATTGAATATTTACCCACGTGTCGTGTCGTTGTAACTTCTGTTTTTGACTGTCACTTTAAATCGTTTGTTTCAAAAAAGTTACAAGCAACTACGGCAAGCGACAACGGGATAATGGGGTGATTAATCAACTTGCATATAACTAATAATAAGTAATCAACCAATCAATTATTTCATTTAACAACCTTGTTTCCGAGTACTTGGCAATGCTGGCGATTCCTTGTTCTTTTAAATGTGGAAATACCATCAGCTTAATCTTGCGAAAGAAATCCAAAGCTCGAAATGTGCACTCTGCCGCAGAACATACAATTGGACATGACACAGCTGTGGCTGGATCTCGAGCTTCATTGAGTGCCTCCATGAAACCACTCTCAAAGAAGGTTCTTGTTATGCGTTTAATGACACGCTCATTAACAGGAACCATTACTGTACGATACGAATCGACTGGTTTTACCGAAGCCGCATTAAATATCTCACAGTTTATGTTGATTTCTGGATAGTATTCCAGCTAAAATATGCAATATTAGCTGAAAAATAAGTTGATACATATTTTCCACGCTTACCACATAGGAATTGCCTTTAACTTCGAATTGGGGCACGGTACAAAGGCGTCCACTTCTTTCGCAGACAGGCACGTTGCCTGGAGAGGCCAAGGTCGAAAGATCCTGCAGCGACACCATGGCTTATGATTCCGGTTCTGCGATTTTGTTTACAGATAGGACACAAAGTAGTAATATACGACAATAAGATAATGAAGATTAATGAACATATAAAATCAGCCACAAGTAAAATTTAAAAGCGCATTTTAAAAAGTGCAAACTGCAAATGCCGGGAAAGCCGGGAAGTAATTGACAGTTGATAGATGACAGCCGAAAAATAAAAAAAAAAATGGTATTGTGACGGTAAGGCAGTACCGTTTAGTAGGAACATGCGCTACACTAATGGTAGTAATATCATGTTGAATGTTTTTTTATGGTATTATGCGTATTTTTTTGAGAATCTAAAGCTAGCACACTTTTACTTTACATGCAAAACTGTTATACTCACTTTTGGTTTTGTTATACTCACTTCCCAAAAAAATACGCCTATTGTAGGTATTTCTTTTGTTCTGTTGTGTTTATGTGTTGCGGAAAAATAAATAAGGATGAGTTTTTGCAATGAATACATCGACGAGGAATACCTTGGAAGTGAAGTATTTACGATCAAAGAATAGCAGACGAGGAAAAAAGAAAGCGCAACGAAAATAAAATAGTTTTCGTGTCGATGAATTTTTGAAGGAAATTATTTTCAACGAACATCTGTTTTCTGTGACACTTATCCACAGCGCCATGGGTTTTAGTTAATGTTTGGAGAGCCGCTAAAATTTAGTTTAGCTCGAGCAGCTTACTAAGCTTCTGTCAAAATTTAGCGCCCCCATTAATTGGTCGGACCATTGACATACTATACATGGACTGCTAGTGAAATGTCAGTTTCATACAAACCTGCGAGAAAAAATTAAGCAAACATAAGCACTAGCCCTATTAGTTCAGTGCGGCGAAAGTAGGAAAGAGGTTTCAACCTCTGCGCGCCTTTGCTATTTTTTTGCATATAACAAGTGCCATCCGTTGTAGAAACATTGCAACTGTGCAAAAATAACGACTTATTCAAATTATTTCGAACGTTCTATAACAGATGGCAGTGTGGCACACTCAGTACACAAACTTCGACACAAAACAAATCGCACGAATTGCTCGATGACATTTGAGTGTTTTCGTTTCTCTCCGCCGTGAACCAAAAAGGCTAGTGCTTATGTTTGCTTCAACGAAAATTTAGCTGCTAGCAGTCCATGTATAATAAGTCAATGGGACATTTCCATTTCCAAGCTAAATTTTGACAGATATATGAAGTACAGTCTGAAATGAAAATTAGATTATTTTAGCTGAAGCAGCGTACCGCTTGGCTAAATGGATTCGCTTAAATTTAGCTCAGAAAAATTTTGGAGAGAACTTTGTATGGGAGCTAAAATTTAGCGCGAGCAGCGTACTATGCTTAGATTATAATTGCTTTGCTCCCAAGTCACTTCTAATTGAATTAAAATACCCATATGCGTTCTTTATAAACGCATTGTAGATTGCACTTAATTTTATGCAAATTTTAAATGCCCTCTTAACATTGATTTATAGAAAATATTTGTGAACTACAGTCTTATCCTTCAAATCCAACCTAGAGGAAAACGTAGTAACCTTAGGCCAACCATATTGAAGTGCGCAATTGAAGGCACTTAGCCAAAGACCGATCAAAAAGCTATTCGCATGTTTGCATACGCCCACTATCCTGCTCGCGCAAAATTGTAGCTTCCGTACAAAGGAAGCAGTCCAAGCTAGGTGCATTAAAAAAAAAAACAAAATTTAAGCTGGCGAACAATTCCAAAATAGAATACCTACTGGAGAATACTCAAAAATGACGAAGACGAACCAGTATTATCTAAAAAGGGTATCAAGGACGATGATATCTATTATTTATTCCATATTTATCCAATTTTGGTTTAAATTATTTATTTTAATATGGTTTTTCCCAAACTAATAAACGCCAAATGTCAAATTTATGTAACTATAGGCGTATTTTTTTGGGAAGTGAGTATAACAAAACCAAAAGTGAGTATAACAATTTTGCATGTAAAACCAAAAGTGAGTATAACATAACCAAAAGTGAGTATAACGGTTTTGCATGTAAAAGTAAAAGTGAGCTAGCTATAGATTCCCAAAAAAATACGCCTTATGTATTGGTAGAATCTCTAGGCAACTCTGCGGTCTAGGGTAAAAAAAACAGTTTATCTTGCCACTGGAACCAGCTGAGAACTCGTTTCACACCATGATAGTAGGCCTGTTTTATTGACAATCTATCTCAGTGAAGTAAAGTAAAGTAGAACCTTCAGCACGTAATTACATAAGGCGTATTTTTTTGAGAATCTATAGCTAGCTCACTTTTACTTTTACATGCAAAACTGTTATACTCACTTTTGTTTATGTTAGGCGTATTTTTTTGGGAAGTGAGTATAACAAAACCAAAAGTGAGTATAACCGTTTTGCATGTAAAACCTAAAGTGAGTATAACAAAACTAAAAGTGAGTATACCAGTTTTGCATGTAAAAGTAAAAGTGAGCTAGCTATAGATTCCCAAAAAAATACGCCTGTTATACTCACTTTTGGTTTTACATACAAAACTGTTATACTCACTTTAGGTTTTGTTGTACTCACTTCCCAAAAAAATACGCCTATAGATAAGTACTTTTTTTTATCAAATGCATTGACTTATTATATATGGACTGCTAGTCGACGTCTCGCGTTGGTTCCAACATAACCACTAGCCCTCTTGGTTCGGAGCGGAATAATTTGGAAATTCACACTTTTTTGTAGTGGCATCTATTGTTAACAATGACGCAACAATTTGAATTTCCACAGTTTTACTTGCCAAATCCACTAACGCCCAATAGGTGTCTCTAGCATTCTATGGAGAAATCAAAGATGGTTGTGATCATTGGCTTCGTTTTCCAATGCCATCTACTTTAAACAGTGACGCAACAATTTGAATTTACCTCATAAATTCTCTCACGCCCAATAGGTGCCTCTAGCATTCTATGGAGAAATCCAAGATGGTTCGTCATTTTGTTTCACTTATTTTTCGCTCCGAACCAAGAGCGCTAGTTTATGTTGGCGTCATTTTCTGGGCAAAATTTGTATGAACTGACATTTCACTAGCAGTCCATTAATAAGTCAATGATCAAATGGTACAAATATGTAGTTCAATCTCAAAATAAATGACTTCGCTGAACGCAGTCATTACAGACAGGTGTTTCAATTTTCAAAGCACAAAAGCACCACAAAAGTGTTCCCACCGAATTAATTATCATCAAGAAAAGCAACTGGTTCAATTGGATTTTTGGTTTTAAAATTTTGTACTTTGTACTTATAATATTAATCATAATCATAAAAGTAATTACTAAAGGAGTTTTACCATAAATGAACCTATGTAGCTACCTTCTTTTACTTCCTCAAATCAATTTTCGGTACAAGCTTTTATACGTCAATTCAGTTCAGTGTAGCTGAATTCTGTTTCTGTCGTGTCTTCTGCGCCTGGTAGTGGTACTAGTACAGTGGTATATGCATCCATTTTCCAGTGAAGTTTTCTGTGAAGTGATGAGAGCGCAGGCGGCCACAGAAATCAATACCTACCGCCAACCGCTGCTAATCACCAAAAGTAGTGTAGTCACACTAAGTCGCAAGTCGGTATTTGGGACGGGATTCCCCACAAAGGAATAGCAAAGCAATTGGAAATTGTTTATAAATTCTACGCGGCGATTAGCGTGTGAATCAGTGAGTGAGCTAACAAAAAATAATAAACACTACGTATTATTGATAAGACGTATTCCCCGACCTTCCTTCAGTCTTAGTTGATAACAAAGGCCATTCGCTTTTTAGTACATATTTGTATTGTTTTTTTTTTTTAATCAGTTGCAGCAAATCACTGGCTGACGACTAAAAGTAATACCGGAAAGGCGAACGTCTGGGTGGGTGATTGATTGATTTTTTAATTTTCTTGCTGGATGTCTGCTGCTCTTATTCATGATAGATTCTGGAGCTTGCCGATAAGAGCAGGTGAAAGAGACGGCCATTTCAATAGGGAAGTCAATCTTGATTTGATAGAGTAGACACGAATTCTCAATCCTAGCTGACCCAGTTTCTGTGTGAAATTAATCTTTCGGTCGCAAGGTGAGTAGATATATATTTGTATTTTAATTACCTCCATACTAGCTCATATCTATATTAATCTAGAAAATGACTGAGAGCGTGGAAAAGGGAACCATGATGGATGTTTCTGAAACTATTATAGCAGCGCACACGAACGCACTTATGATGGGATTAAACAATTTGAGGCAAGCCAATAAGCTATTGGATATCACTTTGCTGGTGGAAGGTATATCCATCAAGGTGAGTTGTTTTGTTGATACCTAATTAATATTTTTAGTATACGTGTCGTGTACCACAATTAACGATTCTCTTGTTATAAAAAGTGCTCTTTGTTATTACATATTACATAAAGTGTTACATGAGCTGTTTGCTTAACAATAAGAAACTGCTTTTGCGCGGGGTCCCACGCTTTTTCTTTCACTTTTTGTTTGCGCCAGATGATTTGTTTTCATAATAGGCGAATGAAGTGCCTATTTCGCAGTCTATTGGACAAACGAGCTAAACATGAAGAATTATTATTGTGAATGGTCTTAATGACGATGGTCCGTTCAATAGATTTTTCATCACAAAGAGCATCATGGACAAATTATTTTAATTTTAATGTGGATGCCTCGAAAAAGCTTTGAAAAGTTCGCACTAGGACTGATAATAATTACTGGAGGTTACAAGTTGGCCGCTATCAGCTGCTTGTGGCTATACTCTGCTTATTATTTGACAAGGAATTCGTACCTCAATGTCCCTGGGCTTTATTCCTTCACTAACACTTTTTTTACTTGACGCCCAAGTCGAATTAGCAGATGCAGAATATCCATGGCTTCTTTTCTCTTTACTATTTCCAATATTTATAATCTTGAAACACTACATAGTGGATTTTCATATAAATTGCAATGATACCGCTAAGTATTGTGTAATAAGTTCTCGATTGTTGAGTAACTTCTGAAATGGTACTGAAATCTCCACTCGAGTCACGATATGGCTATCGCTTCGAAGCCTGGTCAGGAGGTTCGGGTGAATTTTACCAGTTCATTCTGGTTTAACATGGAACTGAGTACTAATCAAATTTGTCCTTGATAGATTGTACCTGCAATTCTTACCTGAATCTCAATCTTACACTCGTTATCACACCCTAAACTTATTTTAACTGATATTCCGACTCATCCTCGATATAGTTATTCCTCTAACTCCACTAAATTTAGATTTTTTTAAATTCCAGGCACATCGCGTAGTTCTAGCCGCATGCAGTGATTATTTTGCTGCCATGTTCACAGATCCGATGAAGGAAGCCAGACAGTCGGAAATTAAATTAATCGGTGTAACCGCGCGAGGTATGCAAACTCTAATTGAATATGCTTACACATCCAAGCTGGAGTTGGATCGCAGTAACATCCAAGATATTTTGTCCGCCGCTACTCATGTCCAGATGAATGCCGTCGTTTCACTGTGCTCTACTTATTTGGAAGCCCAAATAGACTTGGAAAACTGTCTCGATATAGCTTCTATAGCTGATCTCTACTCATTGGAAAAATTAAAATATAAGACATACCGTTTTATTTGCTCTCGGTTGGAAGAGTTCTCGAAGACCTCCGAGATGAACAACGTCAACTGTGGTCAACTAGAGTACATTCTAAGCAGCAACTTTCCGGTCGATTGTACAGAGGTGACGGTTTTGCAGATCGTAGCTGAGTATTGTGTGAAGAAGAGAGTTACTCTGCCAGAGGCTAGGAGGCTTTTCGCGAACATACGCTTTAATCAAATCAAGACGGTTGATCTTCATGTATGGCCACGGTTTGATTATGTAGACGAATCAGTACACTCGCCGTATTACAATGTTATGCGAGTGGAGGGTTTTCAGCAAAAAAAGGCGTTTAAGAAGAAGAACGGATACGGCAATACATATGACACGGTGACTACCAATTTGTTGACTAATTCGCGTGGCATGGAGTTGGCTCTTGTAAAGATCGGGGGTTTTCATATGAACGGACTCCACAACCAGCTTAGCTTCGCAATACCCGAAGAGCGTAAATGGCACAAGTTGACAGCGATTCCGCATATTGAGCAGTGCAATTATGGCATCGCTGTGTTGCGCAACGATCTGTTTGTTGTGGGTGGTTCGTATGACGTTTGCCTGAAGGAGTACATTCATGGATTTGGGTTCCGATATAGCGCGGCCACCAACAAATGGGATACAATCGCGCCAATTCAATTGGATAGGTGTCGATTTTCGCTGAATGCTGTTGGCAAGTTCTTATACGCCGTCGGCGGAATATGTGATTTGGTTGAGGGCACAGATGATAACTGGCCATACGGACGGCAGACATCGAATTGCGAGCGGTACAATGCAAGTGAGGATATTTGGGATTACGTAGCGCCATTAAACGAGAATCGAAGCCAACACGCTGGTGTCGCACAGGGACAATATTTGTATATATCCGGTGAGTTGTGATCTTTTGCATTTATTTTCTCATATTGATTGTATTTTTTGAAGGAGGAATTGATCGCCATTTAGTCCTGTCATCGTTTTGGCGTTACGACACCTACAATGACAGATGGCAACCGAGGCGACCCATGCGTAAGCCGCGAGCCGATCACGTTCTAGTTGCTGTTGACGACAAGATTTACGCCTGTGGTGGATGGTATGAAGATCATCAGACTGAAATTCGTATTCTAATCGGGGACATCGATGTTTACGATGTGCACACAGATACTTGGAAGTTCGAAACCAGAAATCCAGTGCCAACTTTTCATGCTGGCATAACAGCAGTGAAAACAAAAATCTATTTCGTTGGGGGGTTACTCTCCGATGAGACCATTAATTGTTCGTCAAACATTCAGACATATGATATCATCACCAAAGAGTGGGCCCAACAGACTGACTGGGAACGATCCAAGCCCACTTGGGAGTGCACATGCGCCACATTTTATGTGCCGCAATGCAGAGACGGCATTTGAATCAATTACTATAACTAGTGTAGTTTCGATGGACAGCTTTAAATGTACTCAATACACAAAAATGTGTGTAAAACCCTTTCCCCACAGCCCTTAATAGCAACTAATGAATCTCTGTGTAAAATTCTTCTGTGTTCTTAATCCAATTGTGAATACAATTGTATTTTCATGTCTTTACAAAAGGAACTTTGTAAGCCATAAATTAAAATTATAATTTTAATAAATACTATACGTAGGTATATTTATTTTATATTTATATTGATGTAATAAAAATTGTCTTTTATTTGGTCGTTTATGGAGCGGAGAAAAATATTTGGAAAATCCAGCGTTGCTGGAAGAGACGCTGTAGGTGAACGGCATGACGTTTGTTTTATTTTTGTGGTTGGTTCTCGGGTTGGTTAGGTATACTACCTATAATTATCCAGTTAACAAAAAAGTTTGAATTAGCTGCTCATATATGTATCATTGCCTTAGAAGTATGGAATCGAAGAACACAAGACAAGGGGCCTAGGCTATACATTACTACCCGACCAGTCCTACAAGTGCCTGGTTGATTCATCAACTTCAGTTTTATTTATTTTCTACTGGATTATAAACTGGATGACTTGAAAAATATTCGGCTACGTTGTTTTTAGTGATAACATATTCAACATCGTATTGGTATGCTGAAAGAAATATGTAGTTCATAACATTGCAATCTGTTTGCTGTAATAGCAGGAATACCAATTGAAATAAGCGGCTTGTCAGAATCGTGTACAAATTGTTTAGGTACTTCTTTGTATCTATTGTGACTTGTGAGTGTCGATAGTTGATCGTTGACTGACAACTGTCGATCGATCGACAACTGTGATTGTCGATTGCGATTGATATTTGTCGATTTGACAGTCGCTTGTAGTCGACTACAAATGTCTGGTCAATGCTTTCTCTTGGAAGTGAAAAAATGTTGTGCGTACGAATAGCTAAAATCAATCGATGAAATCGACAATTGTCCTGACGATCGCTGATCGACAGTCACAATAAGGGTTCCCAAAGTGTGCGCCGCGGCGCCCTGGTGCGCCGTAGAAAATAAAGAGGGGCGCCGCGCCGTGAGTTATTCACAAAAATACAAATATATTTAAACTTCGCGCTGCTTGTAAACTGAATTTTTAAACATACATCACTTTGCACTTGCTTAATTCATTTGTAACATTTAACTGCAATTGCAGTAACTTTTTTGCCAAAATAAGTCAACTGGTCATTTTTCTTTTAGTGACAACCTGTCTTTTGACACATTAGTCCAGCGAGATCGAGGTAAATAAAAAAATTACCAACCTGACATGAGCAATGCGTGTTTTTCAAATCTCAATTCTCAACACACTTGCTTCCTCAGCCCAGTGAGTGAATGATACATATAAATTCTCCAAATAAGTCGAAGATAAGCGGGGTATTTCTGTACTTAAGAAAGCGTTTGTTGAGCAAAGAGGTATAAGCTACAAGCCTCAGTACCTAACAACGCACTGTTAGCATCATTCAAGGTGGCATATAGGGTGGCAAAATTCAAAAAACCTCATACTATTGCAGAAGAGCTTATATTACGGGCTGCTCTCGACATGGTGAATATTATGGTGGGAGGATCTGCAGAAAAATTAAGTTCCAAGGTACCTTTATCTAAGAATACTATCAGTCGAAGAATCCATGACATAGCTGAGGATCTCAACTACCAATTATGTAATAGAAAAAATTAAAGTCAAGGATTTTGGTTTGTAACTTGATGAGTCTACTGACAGTAATAATGATGCACATCCTATTTCTTACGTACGCTTTGTGGCTCATAATATTCTAGGTGATCACAGAATCCGTCGTATTCGGAATTTTGCTACGAACCCCGAAAGAACTATCACAGAATCCGTCGTAGTGGAAATTTTTGCTACGAATTTAATCCGTCGTAGTGGAAATGTTTGCTAGGAATTTAATTCGTAGCAAAAATGTCCACTACAACGGATTCTGTGATAGTTCTTTCGGGGTTCGTAGCAAAATTCCGAATACGACGGATTCTGTGATCACCCAGATTATTGTGGAAGAAGTATTATTCTACAAAAGCACTACCGAAAGTGCGAAGGCCCAAGACTTATTTAACATTCTTTAAGATTGCGGCGCTTAGAAAGAAATTGCAGTTGTGTATAAAAAAGATGATTGAAGGTGGCGCTCAAGATTGCTTCCCGCAATTGTCAACAAGTTTGCGTGGATCCAAGATCCATTGCATGCACAGGCTCCACCAGAATCCACGTAACAAGAGGAAGAGAGTCTCATTGAACTCTCATTGAACGCGAGCAGTCTTAAAACTAGATTCACCAGTTCCGGTATGGTGGAGTTCTGGTTATCGATTCAAAATTAATATGCAAATCTAACTTCAAAAGCTTTAACATTTTTCCGTTTCCAACATCATATTTGCATGAAGCTGGATTTTCAGCTGTAGCTGTAATCAAGAGCAAATATCCCTCAAGGATCAAGCTATATTCCCGGCTTTGAAAAACTGTGTGGAGATCATCAGGCTCACCTGTCACATTAATTTGACTATTATTATAATTATAAATATAATATAAAAACTCAGTTTCATATTGCGGATGTTTTAATTTTTGTGCCTATCTATCTATTATTTCATTCGACTGTTTCTTTTTGAAATAGCTAGGGTAGGGCGTCGTGACAAAATACCAAACTTGTAGGTGCGCCGCGGGCTGAAAAAGATTGGGAACCACTGCTCTAGAGTAAAGTATCTCGTTCCGGATACTGTGTCGTATACGTAATATTTTAGTCCAAATTGTATTTCCATTTCATTTTTTTTATTTCTCCACTATGCGAACTAAGATAACAAAATTTATGCAATTTGGATGTCTTATATTGAATGCAGACAATGTTGATGGCATCACATGAACTGCAACCATGAAGAAAATCCTTTGGAAAATTACGCGATCAAGCAATACATATTTAATTAGCTATAACTCGTTGCAGAGATAAATAATTATTTCCCTCTTTAATTCCTCCCATTCTTGAGGTAAACTTAATTACTTCCACCGAATCATTTCTAAAAGATTTGAATAAGAAAAAAAAAATTGTGTTCACTTCCTCTTCTCCAAGTAGAGTTACAAGACTTCCAACATTACCATCTAACATTCTTATGAACTGAAATGAAATCATAGCATTTAAATAGCATAAAAGATAGTCCACTCATAGCAAATGTAATCCGATGAAATCCCTTTTCCTTCTTATTACATATCAATAGCATGAAAGAGATACCGATACTAAATATATCTGTTTTAGAATTTAATGAAAAACCTGATCCTTTTTCAATTACACCGGATAGTACCTATACTATATAATTCTTTAGTTGATATTCGCTTTGATTGCCATTTTACAAGGATACTTTTAATCTATTTGGATGACTACGATTTTCAATTAGTTCTCATGAAAGTATTGGAAAAATATCATGTTAGCTTGGAGTTTATAGGCAGCCTCTTCGAAAATGTCCAAATAGACTCGTAGGTTTCCAAAGCAGAGTTTGCGAAACATATTAATTAATAAAATGGAGCAACCTCTTCTTCGATAATACTATTATAAGATATTGTATCTATTTGTATTCTATTAACACCCTCGTCAAGCGACCCAAATTGAATAGCTAACATCTTAAAACATTTTTGCGGAACCTCTGAGATTGCAAAAATAGGTAGCACTTATTATGTGGGCAAAGGTTTCACAAGGATGATTTATTGACATCTTAAGATAGAGGTTAGAAAAAATATGTATTGCCTTGTATTCTATATTACGTGATTTATGAAATTAGGGTTCAATATCCCTTTAGGGAAATTTAGCGCTTATAAAACTGGACTTGCATAAAAGAGGACGGAATATATTCCTTTCTATAAGATTTATTATTAATTTGGGGCGCATTATATTCATGAAATGTTGAGCGTAACGTTACAAACAGACCTTCAGCATTGAGAAGATGACATGGCTGGCTCGAATAAAGCGCAATCTTGAAGTTTAATTATTATTGCCAGTCCATTGTATGAAATTATGCACTAAAACTGGGAATTGAAATCGCCACCATTCTTAATTGAATAAAGATCAACGATAACACCAGCCCAAAAAAAAAACCAAGGCCCTTATTGTGATTGTCGATCAGCGATCGTCACGACAATTGTCGATTGAGTCGATTGATTTTAGCTATTCGTACGCAGAAAATTTGTTCACTTCCAAGAGAAAGCATCGACCAGACATTTGTAATCGACTACAAGCGACTGTCAAATCGACAAATATCAATCGCAATCGACAATCACAGTTGTCGATGAACGATCAACTATCGACACTCACAATAGGGGCCCAAGACTGTATGACACTCCAAGTCCAAATACAAAGTATTTGTTAAAGTTTAGTACATACAATTACCGCTACACGACTAGTGATTCATAATTTTTAAAAAGTGTTTCCAAACTCTGGACCACACAGACTAATCCGGATCCTTTGAACTACCAAGCAGAAATATATTTTTCGGTGTAGTTGTGGAGTCCCTTTCCACTTGCGTGCGTCACCTGAGTCGCGGTCTTCCTCCACTGCGCCGTCCCTCGGGTGTGGATTCGAAGATCTTCCGGGCCGGAGCATTCACTTCCATTCGCTCTACATGACCCGCCAGCCACCGCAGTCGTTGGACCTTCACTCTTCTGGCTATGTCGATATCGCTGTACATCCTGTACTGTTCGTCGTTGTATCTCCTCTTCCATTCACCGTCTATGCAGACGGGACCGAAAATTACTCGAAGAATTTTCCTCTCAAAGCAACCAAGAGTAACCTCATCCGCTTTTGATAGAGTCCATGCCTCTGCACCATAAAGTAGGACTGGGATGATTAAGGTCTTATAAAGGGTCACTTTAGTTGTTCGAGAGAGGGCTTTGCTACTCAATTGCTTTCTTAGCCCAAAGAAACAGCGATTGGCAAGAGTTATTCTTCGCTTAATCTCAGCGCTGATGTCATTGTCTGAGTTCATAGCGGAGCCTAGGTAGACAAAGTCCTTTACCACCTCAAAGTTATATCTGTCTATAATGACATTCTGTCCACGGTGTTGGGTGTCCTTTCTTGATGACAGCATATACTTTGTCTTGCCCTCATTGACCGCCAAACCCATCTTCGCCGCCTCCCTCTCAATGCTCACGAACGCGCCAGTGACATCACGCTGCGTTCTGCCGATTATGTCGATGTCGTCGGCGTAGGCGAGTAGGTGGACGGACTTTTGAAAGATAGTGCCTCTGGTGTTAGCGTTTGAGTTTTGCACTAATCTTTCAAGAACGATGTTGAAGAAGTCACATAACAGCTCATCGCCTTGTGTAAATCCTTTTTTGACATCGAATGTCTCGTTGAGTTCTTTACCGACCTTTATGGAGCAGCGTGCATTCTCCATTGTCATCCTGCACAAACGGACGAGTTTGGCAGGGATGCCAAAACTAGACATTGCTCTGTATAGCTCGTCTCTATAAATGCTGTCGTAGCGTAGGCGGCATTTATTTATTTTTCGTATAAACAAGAGTTGAAAAGGCTTTTTCACATAAATATGATGTAGAAAAGGGAATTGATACTTTAATAGCCCTTTCGGAAATAAAAGGATATTGCTTTCTAGCACTTAACCAGAATTCATAAAGATTGTAAAGCTGAATCACAAGAAATATCAATAAGCTGGTTTTCTTCTATAGCTGATAAGCTGCTTATTTCACTGAAGTCAGTTGAAAATGGATTTTTAATCCATAATTTGCTGTTACAGGAATTGGAAAGTATTCTCAGAAACTCTTTTTTAGTTCGGTGAATTGTTTGACAAAACTTTGAAAATTTGAATCTGGTAAAATATCGTTGGTAGCTGGTAAGAATTCAGTTAGTGTTGAAAGTGGTGAAAAATCCTTCTTTTTAAATCATTTTTGCCAGATATTCAGAGGAAAAGAGTTTCTATAAAAAGAGTTTCTATAAAAACAAAACTTGCTAAACATGAAACAAAAAAATAAACTAAAATGCTGTTAAAATTTTAATTTAATTTGTTCATCATTTTTCATTGCCCTTCGAGTGTCAAGTGTCACTAAAGGAAATGAAGGTTTTTATTGCAGTTGCATCTGCAGATATTATATTGTATGTGTTGATTTTGGAAATTTTAATTGGAATATCTCTGTGTTGTTTATTCATGGAGAATACCCACACTGTATCTAGTTATATATGAGACTGCACTTTGCAATCGTTGGTATGGTATTAGCCCAGTTGATGCCAATTTACAAACTGACGATGAGAGTCATTCAGTTGGCAGAGTATCCTGGAAGTCATGGTTTCGATTGTTGTTTTCGCATTTGCAAGGCAATTTTAAATACATCAAAATGTTCATGTGCTTGTGGTCTTATTGCAATCCACAGAAATTCATCGGGTACTAATATTAACTAGATATATTAGTATATTTAATGTACCTATATAACAAAATCTGACTGATTCCAAGAGTCCTTATATAAACCAATAAGCCTATTGTTTTTGATTTAACCCTAAAAGTGTTGTGCACACCATCAATTTTTATATAGGTAGGTACTCGTAAAATATAAATTAAACAAATTTCATGAAATATGGATAAAATTAACGCGGCAGACACTGTTCAAATTTAAATCAGGAGGACGACGACGTAGATACCGAGTTCATAAAATAAACTTCATTATTTAATGGCAAAGTTTACAAGTGAGGGTTACACCTCTTTCACAATCCTTTCGTCAGTAAACAACCGCGCAATTCAAGGCCACAGGCTTGAAGCAGATGCAACCAGTATCCAAAGTTCAATGATATGAACTGTGCTTACACTCTACACCATGGCAATAACTTCTTCATTCATTCAAAATTTAGAAACGCAAACAAAAATACACCCTCATACTGATGGGCCAGACAAAGCAAAGTCCTTAAATAACAATTTATCTCTTGGTTAACACAGCTTGAATCCCTCTAACTATGTATAGTCAATATTTCATGTACCATCGAAGGGTATTTTGTGATTCGTTTTTGGGCAAAAAGCTAATAGGATTTAGCGCTTGTTGAGCGGAAAAGCATTATTTAAATTTTTGTCTCAGGGATAAATGTATATAGGATTTCACGAACATAACCCGAGTCTAGGTCAACCATTGGTAATGATGTGGTAAAGTGATTCGTTTGCAGAGTCAAGTTTCAATAATTTTAATCAATCAAACAGTTTCTCGCCTGTACACTTTAAATTTATTTTTCAATCATAAAATTTGTATAGTGAATTCAATTAAGAAAATTCATCAACAGAAATGTCACTGTCATAAAGGATCATCCTTGTGGAGTTTATGTGCCTTCATGGACTGAGAGGTTAAGCAAATTTCGCAATTATTGACATTACTAGATGTAGCCATGTACATCTATATTTTGAATTAAGTATGGTTAAGGATTGTATGAGGGAGAAGGTTATTTATGGTACCTACTTAAATTAAATTAATGCACAGACACAAAAATGTGTTCACTGATTTAATGGGATTGAATACCTTTTTGTGGGCCTTTTCGTTCAGTGATGGATACTGGAGGATGCAAGGGAGTGTTGATTTTATAGTTTGTGGCTGTTTACGTCAGCGGATAATTGTTTGCGGCTGTTTTATACCGGTTGCAGGAAGATAGTCGGTGTGTGAATTTTAGCTCCAATGACATTTGATTCTAAAGTCTAAACTCTGTTCAATCGAATTAGTGAGTACGAGGAATATTGTTTGGATATTAAATAGCCCCCTTTGTAGCTGGCCTCCCCGTGGTAGGGGCACAAACCTAAAGATGACAAAACGAAAGAAACGAGCCTCGGATATTTCCAAGCCTGTCATATTAGGGCGCCCTTTGGTGCCAGGTCTGAAGGGTGGCAGTTTACAAGCGTCTGATGGTCGGCTTGTCACGCTCGGCAGCCGGCCGGGCTTAACCCGAAATGGCTACGAGCTTCCCATCAATTGTCTTACAGCCCATTATGGTGATCAAATGGTGGATGCGCGATGCACCAATAAGGGCATAAGTGGACTTTCGGTTACTCGACAACGGCATCGACTTAGGATAGGCACGTGGAACATCTCTTCACACACGGAAAAAGATCTGGAGTTTGTTAGGGAGGCTATATATATGTATATAGTTGGTATATCTCCTCAACAAAGCAAATGGGTTCTGGGGGTCAATTCTCAAAAATTCTCGCATACGTTTATCTGTCAAAATATCCAATTTCATGCGAAAGACTGAAATTTGCAATTCTCAAATTCCGCATACGAGAATTTCTCTTCGAATGTTACTCGTCTGCTTTTTCTAGGCGGATTTGCTTCTCGCATACGGAATTGTGAGTTTGACAATTTGATTTTTAAATTTCTGTGTGAAATAATTTATTGTGAAGAAGCAGAAATAATTAAAATGGAAGGAAAACAAAAGTTACATAAAGCGTTTGATCTAAATTGGTCAATCATATATGAGTAGCCAAGAAATCGATGAATTCCTGTGCCAAGCGCTTGTTTAATCGAAATAATTTCATAAATTTTGTGTCGAAAAGTTCAAAATAGTCTTTGGGTTCTCGGATATCTCGGTCTATTTGAAGTTGCTCCAACTGCTCCATTGCCAACTGAACAAATGCTAATCTCATTTCGCCCAATGTAGCCATTGTAAAAACACAATTAATTATTTACTGAAATTAGAGCAATTACACACAATCGGAAAATGTTTTTTTTTTCGTTTTTGTTAACCGCATATCAAAACCCACATCCACAATATTTCTTAGACAATTTGAATTGAATTTTTTTTTCGTTGCACAAAAAGTAGGTACATTTCGACGTAAAATTCTGCCTCATGCGAGAGGTGAATACATTTTTCGCAGAGGTGGAAAAAAACTTTGAGAATACCAATTTTTTTCGTATGCGAAAATTTCAGGCGGATTTGCTCGTATACGAGTTGCGTTATGCGGAATTTGAGAATTGGGGTCCTGGAACTGTGGAAATTGCGGATGGGAGGTAACTCTTCATGTCGGGAGTAGCACCATTAATGTCTGCTCAGGTGGGAGTGGGGATACTCACCATTTCCAGGCTGGCAGGCAGTGTATTGAAGTGTATACCATTAGGAGAGGGAGAGTTGCGATCTTAAATATTAACCTTGAAAGATCAACTCTAGCTCTAGTGCAATCTGGAGTCGGGGTACGCACGATCAAGTTGATGCAGCCCTTGAAAAGGCTGCAGATATGGATTCTTATATCCTGATGGGTGACTTCAATGCTCACGTGGGTGTGGATTTAACGACATGGGGAAGAGTGATTGGGAAATACGGTGATCCCGATCAAAACGCGAACGGAGAGAAGTTGCTGGACTTTTGCTGTTCAAATGGAATGTCCATTATGAACACTTTCTTTCCACACAAAGAGATCTATAAATACACATGGTACCGCCGAAGTCTTCAGCAGAAATCGATGATAGATTTCTTTGTGGTACCTACCGTCGTGTATTAAAAGGATGGTTTGTGATGTTCGTGTGTTGAGAGGGGCTGAAATGTCAACTAACCATCACCTGTTGTTGTGCAAATTGTATCACAACCATCAAATACCTATCCGGCCAAATAGTAAAACATGAGAAGGGCTTCAGAACGATGAGAAATTAGATACGAGAGGAATTTGAAAGACAGGTATCAGCAAGGTTTGAACAAATTCCAAATGTTCCATTGAATGTAGAGGAAGAATGGCAATTGTTTTCAACAGCAGTCATTGCACTCATTGCTTGTGCAGGTCATGTTTGCGGAGTGAAGCGGCTCTGTGTGGCGGCGTGGTTTAAAACTCTCGGAGTTCAAGAAGCCATCAGAGAGAAGAAGAAGGTTTTCAAGGTGTGAATTCACTTGTGGGACTCACCTTCTCGAAATCGGTACATTGATGCGCGAAGAACTTGCAAATTGGCTGTTAAAGCCGTCAAAGAATAATCTTGGAAGGAGTTCAGTGAGAAATTAGACCGTGATCACAGATCTGCAAACAAGGTGTTTTGGCATACCATCCGACGTCTTAGAGAAAGAAAGTGGAATATTATTGAAGGAGCCAAATCCAAAGATGGTACACTTCTTTCTAATGAGAAGGAGGACATCTTGCGCAGATAGAGCGAGCACTTTTTTGAATTGCTCAATCCAATCCAGGCCATTGAGGATGATAGATCCATCACCTTGAGCAGGGCGGAAAATAGTCACACGATAGAGGAAGTCATCAAATCGCTAAAAGCTGGAACGCATTGCAGAGCTGTGGTCAAGTCACTATTAGGTAGACGAGCAGTGCGGGTTTCATCCCGGCAGAAGCACAACCGACCAGTTATTCACTCTCAGAATGGTAGGCTTGAGACGGCTTGGGAGTATGCTACTCCTGTTTAGGCATGCTTCGTAGATTTGGAGAAAGCATACGACAGAGTCTCTCGTGGTAAACTCTGGAGTGTATTACAGGAGTATTGACGGTTACCCATACAATCTCTTTACACAAACTGTAAAAAACTGTAGCTGTGTTTCGGGTAAACGGCCGGCGTTAAATCAATATCTTTCATCGTGGGCGTTGGACTTCGACAGAGGTGCGTCTTGTCTCTTATCCTTTTCATTATTTATATGGACTTTACAGCGCAGTCTTGGCGAAGAACGTTTCGAATTGGGATTGGGAGATCTGAGGATAAGTCATTTAATCTTCGCTTATGACTTGGTCATCCTTGGGTCCTCTAAGACTGAACTTCAACGCGCGCTCGATCTGTTTGTAGCCTTTTGTGTTGAAGATGAGATGAAAGTAAACGTGAGCAAATCTGAAGGGATGCTCGTCTCCAGAATGCCTGTTCAATGCACTCTGTATGTTAGTGGAGTGCCATTGAAACGGGTGGAGAAGTTTAAGTAGCTCGCAGTCTTATTCACTAGTGAAGCAAGGAGAACTGTTTAGTTTTCCTGTAAGATTGGTCACGCTGGGTCAATTTTGAGACGTATATTCGTCATTCTGAGGACTAAACTTCGTGTCAAAGGTGAGTTATCAGTCTTTAATTCGGTCTTTGCTCCAACTATTGCCTCTAACCATGAGATTTGGGTAATGATCAGAACAATAAACAGCTGTCGAAATGAGATTCCTCCGTTGTCCACCGAGGTAATAAAGAAAATTATTAATCGAGTCTTGGTATCAGAGCGCAGACCCTATTAGTCACTTCAATACAAACAGTATTCAAATCAGTATAATTAATTTGATATTAAAACTATTTTCTTCTATAACGGTTCCTCCTTCATTAAAAGAATTCAAACACATCAATAATTTTCCGCTCTTTCCAAAACAACACCCAAGTTTATGTTTACAAAAAGTTATAACTGAATACCACCATAAAACAAAAACATATCCATGTAGGTTAGGTAGGTATATCGTATAAGACGATTTTTATAAACATTTCACTTTATAGTTTTTATTTCACTTTAGCTCTGTTAACGATTTGTTTATAGAATATTTAATGTTTTGGAATAATTAAGATGAACAAATTAATTTGCAGACTCACTCGAGACAATAAAGATATGCTAGTCTGCGTAATTATTGGACCATCTAGTGAGTTAATAATTTACAAGTTTTGCTTGTCACACAAGTGCCTTTTATGACTTTTCTTAGCATCCATTAAGTGATAAAGATCACAAAATCTAATGCCAATTTAATGACACTATAGATGTGAGTGTATGTGCACATAATCGTTTAGTATTAAACCAATGAATTTGACTTTTAGATTTGATCCAATGATTTATATCGCACGTCCTTGAGACGGTATATAAATATGGTCCAGTCTGCGATTCTTTGTGGGGTAAGTGTCTGTGATTATTCTTATTATATTGCAGAGTACCTATACAAAATAATTATGATATGGAAAGGTGTAAAGAAATCAATGTCCTTAATGCGAAAGTGATTTTATATTGGGCCGAATGATTTTTTTTTAGTTGCGAGTATTCACGGTTACCCCCTGAGAGTTGATGATGGTTTATTAAATTCAGGCAAAAGCACAGCATAGCCCATAAGTGCGTGGCGGAAAAATTATGTCTACAGAAAGCGAAACTTTGCTTGCCCTGAAGTAGTTAACTAAACTGATGTTGCGATACCTTTATTGAATAGAGAAATCACTCTTGCTCAAAGGTGCGGAGGTCTGCACAATACAGTCAAGTGAGTCAGGCGTATTGATTTAAAATCGCAGTTCGCGGGTTCGCGCAGACGCAGAGGAATACAAATCTAGTTATTACCTTATATTGAATATGTGTTTTTGCCATTGCTGATTGAGAATTGAATGGTACTTCTAGAAGGTGCACGGATACCTTGAGATGGATGGGTTGTTTATTCATTTCGGAATGTTAAAAAAGGTGGCAAACGGTGTTTTAAAGGGCTCTTTTAAAGCTCTGATGAGGCACTATAGGCAACATAAGGGTCCATCGCGATATTTTTTATCATGAGCATTAGCTGCCTGTGTTGTGGGGCGCGCCGGGATAATGTCTTTGAGTTCCTCGGAACATCTACCATGGAAGTACCTATAGAACAAGCAAAGGTCAGCGACTTGTCTTCTGTGCACCAACGGTTGTAGATTCGATGTGAGTGTAGGGTCTCCAATAAGTCGAACTGCTCGTCTTTGGTATGCTGTCAAGTAGGTTAAGTGAATGTTTTGGGGCCGAGCTCCATATATGGGAACAATATTCCAGGCCTGGTCTAACCTGTGCTTTGTAGAGAAGGAGAAGTTGCTTTCGGCTAAAGTACCTCTTTGCTCTTAATAGGTAGCTCAACTTAGCGGACGCCGATCTTGCGATATAGGATATGTGGTCCTGCCATGTGATTCCTGAATTGACTGTTACTCCTAGAAGGTGAATTGAGTCCTTGGGATTGGATGGTCATCCATTTGGATGAGGAACTGTGGATGCATACAGATCACAGATGCTATATTTCATTCACTTTTATGTAGTAGAAGAGTAAAGTAAAAATCGAATACAAATTTTAGAAAGACCTCCGGTGGGTGTAAGTGAAAGCAGAGTACGGATACACAAAGGTATATTTGAAACTTGTCCAAACCTAGCAAACCAATTTTTTTTCTAAGCTCCTTCTTCGTTAAGGCGATAAGAACTACTGTACCAAGTGTGTCAGAAAATATTTGGACTAAAGAGTATAGATATTCTGGTATTTTTAGCTTTTTAAAGAATTTATTACCTATTTAGATTTATTTATTACCGATTTAGATTAAGAAGAGCTGCAAAAGGGTGGTTCAGGTCCTGGAAAGGAGGTCTTTGAACCTGTTATGGCCGTGTCCATCAATCCATCATCATGTTGTATATTTATTTATTTTAAACGGCTGTCTGTAACCGGTACAAATCATTTCTAGTTGAACAAATTTAGATAACAGATCGATTATCCATGGTGGTCACTAATGGTCACTAAAACTTGTCCTTTGTTTTTAATAATAATAATAACAAATATAACTAAGGGGATGCGTGTTTTCATTTCTGCTGTTTTTTATTCTGTGTTGATGGATTTAACCTTTAATATTCACCACTATTGTCGTCGTCGTCTGTCGCAAACGACTGGCGACGTTTGTCGTGTCGAGTCGTTTGGAATTTGGTATTGCGTAACTGAAACGACTCGACTCTCTGAACTCTTACATCCCACATACATTCCACATACTATGACACATGGGATTTGGCATTTCTGTCGACGAATTTATATTTGGTCTGGTGTTTTGTTTGTGACTTGGTTAATTATTTAATAAAACAAATCAAAAATGAATAGTGTGACATGTTTTTTTGAAAGCAGTGATGAAGAAGAAAACCAGAAAAAAGTGCTGGTAAAATTAAGGAAGGAAATTCGAACCAAATCCAATCCATTGGATTTGCCCGACATTAAGTGGGTGATAGAAATAATTTAAATTGCATACATTGTGTTAATAACAATTATTTTCAGATTTTAAATGTATTTTAAACTATCGAAGTCGAAGGTGGTCCAAGACAATTCAGAGATAAGGCTATGTCGTCCCATTGCCGATTAACATCACGTTTGATTAGGCCTTCGTGAATGATTTTGCCAAAGGAATATTTTTCTGCATTTCGTTCACTAAATGTAGAAATTGCCTTTTATTTGTTATCTCCATTCTGCAAAATAACTATAATTGTCTTTTTGTTAACTAAAGATTAAGTACACATACTTTTTTTAACACATTATCACACAGTCGTCCGCAAAATAGTCGACGACAGAAATGTATCATTTCCACGACAAACGTCGTCACAAACGCCTCACGCAATACCGACGATCGTCGTCGAAAAATACAATCCACATTTTTTGACATTTCAGACGCCATTTGTCGATCGTCGCCGCGACAAAAGTCGTTTATTTTCAGTCGCCAATACCAAACAGTCGTGTCGCTTTTTTTAGAGTCGTAAACGACGACGACAATGGGGGTGATTGATATAGTTGCATTATTTGTGAGACTCATGTGTAGAAAGTTTCTCGTTAAAATGTTTGCTGAAAAAATGTCATAACCTTCCTAAATCGTGTTAGTGGCAGGAGAGCATATTGTCTCATATCTCTAGTGCGGGGAGAGGTACCAACTACACAGTACGAGCATATACACTGACATCAGATATATAATTTGAATGATGAATTACATTTCAAAACAAAGCCCACCTGCGGGCACAACCACAATATACATTACAATTAAAGAAGTACATCTTTAAATTTAAGTTCTGGGGAAATTTATTTACATACTTGCTGCAAGCTTCTTAGAGCTTTTTCCATATTCGAAATTTTAGGGGAATCTTATTGTTCCCAGTGTTTCTATTTCCATTGGAGAGGTTTTGTTATCCGAGAATGAGAATAGTTTCTCCTCTTGTGTTCTCCCAAAAGGATAAATATTAATTGCGCAAAAGCGAAAAACAGTGTTTACGAATTCAAATATATAAAGAGACTTCGAAAGTTAACACAAAATGAAGACTCATTGCAAAAATATGTGACAATATGTCCTCACAAGCATTATTATCCTTTGTTATCCTGTTCATTTAAAAGTTGTATCTGCATTGCTTTAAGTTTTAAGAGAATGCGTTCTTCATTAAAAGACATATCAGCAATGGCACGAGTATTCTTGCAAAACAATCAGATTATGAACATTTAGATAATTTAGTAAAAGCATGCGATAGTATAGGTTAGGTTAAGTTAAAGGGGCAGTCTGCAATATATGCAATTTTTACCCAGAAGCCATTGTGATTACTCTTTTATAGTACACGAAAGGACATGCAATGGAACTAACAAACCCATTCGGATCTCTTGATGAATCTTCTTAAATCTGATAGAGGTACCGTTGCTAGATCTTCCAAGTCGTCGAAGAACCGTACTACCATACAAGAGTAGCGGAATTCTTGGAGGGCCGGATACAGGAGATGTTCCACAGATTCTATTTTCTCTTCATTTCTGCAACTTCTGCAGAAGTCATATGTAAAGATACCTATTCTTTTGGCCATGTTTCCAATGATGCAGTGTCAGGTTATTCCCCCGACGAGCACTCGGATTTGGTTTCTATGAAAAGATTTTAGGATCTTTGGTCTTTTATTGCCAATTGCGGGCCACAAGCTACGATTTATAGTACAACCAGAAGTGTTGTTCCATCGTTCTTTAGCCAAGTTTAATGTGACATTGTTAATGACGCCCTTATCTGCGTTGAAAGCTGTTAATTCTTGTCTGTCAGCTAATAGTACGTCCATTTCATAGCCGCATCTGGCCAGTTTATCCACTGCCTAGTTTCCTTCTACACCAAAATGTCCAGAAACCCAGCACAGCATTACTGGCTTACGGATTTGGAGTTTACCAGATTGGAGTTAATCGCTTTAAGTGCTGCTTGGATGTCTACGCAGAAGGTAATTTCCATTGGTGGTAGTTCCCTCGCTAAGACAGTTTGAGCTGCTTTCTTAACCGCGTAGATCTCTGCTTAGAAAACGCTGCACTAATCTGCCAGTCGATATGAATGGCTGATATTTAGTTCTTCTGAGAAGACTCTTGCTCCAGTTCGATTCTCCGTCTTTGAGCTATCTGTGAAGATGGGCATATAACAGTATTCGGGGAGAGCCTGTCCTTCCTGTGCGGTATAAAAATAAATAAATAGGCGGCGCAACAGGCGGTAGACACCCAAGGCCTAGCTTCTCGCAACCATTCGTTTTGTGTGAGTTTCTATTTTTGGAACGAATGGAAGGGACCTACAATTTTATGGCGAGTCCCAACGGCTGAATTGAGAAGCTTTTTCAGGACAGTCATACTCTCGGATGTTTGTCAGACGTTCGCGAGAGGTGGCCCAGTAGAAAAAACCTTAAGATGTAATTTGTGTTTTTCCGGGGATCGAACCTGGGATCCCTCGCACAGTAGTCCAGCACACTAACCACTGCACTACTGCGCCCTGTGCGGTATACCAGACTGTACATTTTCTAGTCAAAGTCACCTCGATTTCTTGTAGTCTGTGAGTGGCACGATTCCGCTCTGATCAGAAAGGGTATATCTAAAATATTTTAAACAATTTAGCATGCTATTGGATGGGGGCCGTCTAATCCCATGGGTCCTTCCATCGATGAAAGAAACAAATATGAATAAGTGGGAACAATCCTGTTTGGCCACACACTACAGACTGCATAGCAATGTTAACGTTTTCTTATTTATCTGAGCTGTTAATTCAAACAGCTTTTTCTTACTTTTCCATTCATTCATATCCATATTTTGCTATCAGTGCATTGGTACACAATACATTTATCAACGTCCACCGATGAACACAATTTCGAGGTATGTACCTAACTTTAGCAGACATCGTTGAACATTGAACTATCGCCATGGCACAAGACGACGAAGGACCATGTCACAACTCACGGTATTTTTAACTCTGTCATTCAATTCCAACTGGATGAATGATATGAATTCGATTTCAGTACCTTGAAAAAGTTCATTATTCATGCATGACCCAAGGAATGACAATGTAGGTGTATATTTGTCATTCCCGAGTACTCGTATCTACTACATCTGATGGTATAGGCATTCAAATGACAGAAATTCCATTATCACTAATAGGAAATGTCTAGGTTACGAACCGCATCAATATCTTATATCATACCATTCCATGACTGTGACTGCATTGCTGGATTCGAGATGGAATTTTTTTGTTCTTATAGATCTGTCCTTGTGTAGGAATATTCTACTATCTGCTATCATCGATAATGTAAAATGGTCCAAATATGAATTTTTTGATTATTAAATCGCATGACAATTGTGGTAAATTGCAATCGACTACGTATTAAAGTTCACATCATTCAAATAGATAGTTTGCATTTCAACAAATAGTAAGACTTTTCAAATATATGTACGAGTAGGTATGGTCGAAAAAAGCAGAAAGAGTGTGCGTGCATACATTTTGTGTCGGCGATTTATACGCTTTTGTTTCGAAAGTGTCTTTGTAAGACTATTTTAATATTTGCATTTGTAGATTCGGAGCGGTTTACTTCAAATATTTATAGTTTGTATGGAAAACACAGATCCAATAACCTAACAAGCTACAAGCTTTTGCAGATATGTACCTCAGTTTTTGTGGAAAATTCACACCAACATCTATGAACTATAATATAAACTGCACAGTCTGCCAGTCATGCAGAAGGAATAAGAACATTTTTTTTGTTTCAAATGCTGACATTTATGGGTGAAAAAAGTTTACTGAAAATAATGGTCAGTGAACTGAATATTGTTTGACCATAACAAGAACAAGATACATAGACATACTCATAGAATGGATTATTATTCTGTCTGGTTTAAATTTAATATCCTCTGGTAGAAAATGTACTAGCAAATCAGAAAACCATAAGAGGAAAGACGACATACCTATGACATAAATCCGTCATAAGTTTTCATCGCCAAAGTAATCGTATTAACCCCAATTTTTGTCCTTAAATTTCAAGTTTCATATTGTTTTTTTCAAAAACTATTAACAGAAATAACTTGATTTAAAAATAAAATGAAAGAACATATTCCTGGCTTTCAAAAATTATAAATAGTCTTCTCTATATAAATAAAACAAAGTGGAAAACACTGTACGTTTCCCTCTGTAGCCCGTAAATTTCAACCAATTTAGTTGATTTTTTTTTATAACGTCGGTAATTACGGTGGTTGGTCAATAGGCTAAACAAAAAAGGCGTGGCACCGCCCATACAAAAAAAAACATTCAAAATCATATATCTCGAAAACCACCAAATGGATTGAGCTCACACTTACCAGGCAATCTTAGGTATTGGCAGTTAAGTGCTCCTGTGAAGATTAGTCAAAATCGGACAAAGAGGCGTGGCACCTTCCATACAAAAAAAACATTCAAAATCGTATATTTCGAAAACCACCGAATCGATTGAGCTCAAACTTACAGATAATCTTAGGTAACTGAGTGGGGAAGCGAGGAGTAACAACGATTCTCGTTTGTTTGGGATTGACCCTGACAATTTCTGTTGGGAAATTATGTCGAATTTCAGTCTCTGAATTATTGTTTGAGAGAATTACATTAACAACAACTCGTAGACACAGTCACTTTGGTAGGAATGATAGCTATTTCGAACTACACCACTAATTCATCATCAGACTCCTTTAAGTGATTGTTACCTTAAAAACGATTGTTACCTTAAAAACAATCACTTAAAGGAGTCTGATGATGAATTAGTGGTGTAGTTCGAAATAGCTATCATTCCTACCAAAGTGACTGTGTCTACGAGTTGTTGTTAATGTAATTCTCTCAAACAATAATTCAGATAATCTTAGGTATTGGCAGTAAAGTGCTCCTGTGAAGATTGGTCAAAATCGGACAAAGGGGCGTGGCACCGCTCATACAAAAAAAAACATTCAAAATCGTATATCTCGAAAAACAACGAATAGATTGAGCTCAAACTTACAGATAATCTTAGGTATTGACCGCAGAGTGCTTCCGTAAAGATTGGTCAAAGTTGGACAAAGGGGCGTGGCACCTCCTATACCAAAAACACATTCAAAATCGTATATCTCGAAAACCACCGAATCGGTTGAGCTCAAACTTACAGATAATCTTAGGTATATTGGTTCTAGAGTGCTTCCGTGAAGATTGGTCAAAGTTTTACAAAGGGGCGTGGCACCTCCTATACCAAAAAAACATTCAAAATCGTATATATCTCGAAAACCACCGAATCGATTGGGCTCAAACTTACAGATAATCTTAGGTATTGGCCGCAGAGTGCTCCTGTGAAGATTGGTCAAAGTTAGACAAAGGGGCGTGGCAGATCTTATACAAAAAACATTCAAAATCGTATATCTCGAAAACCACCGAATGGATTGGGCTCAAACTTACAGATAATCTTAGGTATTGGTCCTGAAGTGCTCTTAGGTATTGGTTCTAGAGTGCTTCCGTGAAGATTGGTCAAAATTGGACAAAGGGGCGTGACACCTCCCATACAAAAAAAAAAACCTTCAAAATCGTATACCTCCTAAACAAAAAAAAATCTTCTATGGGGTGAAACTCGATGCAGTTATATCTCTATAACCGCTGAGCCGATTTTCATGAGTCTTTTTTTTGTTTTGTTCGTATTGCTGTATTTCAGGTTTAGGCAGAAAGAAAGTTCCAGTTTATTCTCATTTGTCGCATTTTACGAAAGAACATCTGTGCACGGGCCAAGTCGGCGGGTACAGCTATCTATATATATATAAACCAAGTGGAAAAAACTATAAGTTTCCCTCTGTCGCCCGTAATTTTGAACCAATTTAGTTGATTTTTTTTAAATGTCGGTAATTACGATAGGCCAAAAAATTGAAAAATAAAAATTGTAAAAAGCAATAAAAGGCCTGGCGAAGCCGGCGGGGGTTCAGCTAGTTTATTATAAGTGTTGCCATTGTTTTATATATATATACTTTTTTTTTCATTTTGAATCTGACTATACTTTTCTTTAAATTACCCCTCCCGCCTAAATGAAGCCAGATAAACCCCCCTCACACGCACAAATGGTTTTATTTAACCCCTCAACCTCAACCGTTATCGATTGCTTAAAACTTTGAGTTCAATTGGTTCGGTTTTTCTCGATTTCGAGAGACATACTACACAATTTAGTGGTTTTTTAACTTTCTCGTATATTTGTAGTAAGAGAAAGATACTATGTACATACTTACATAATTGTTCTCGTACAAAATTTCGAACTCGAGATTTTGATCAATTCTGATATTACGATGATAGGGGAACTCAAAAATGTGACTCTCGCAATTCTGTCCGTCCGTATGTCTGTCGGTCCCACCCCTGGGGAATCTAAACGCTTGGACGGATTTGTATCAAACTTCGTATTTAGAGTTTGTGGGCTTCCCTCTAGGAGGCTTTTTTTATTTTCATGCTAGCCCTAATATTAACGGTACTTCCCATATAAAAATTTTACGAAATATTAAACAATTTAGATTTTTTCAAAAACGGCTTAACGATTTGAACCAAAATTGATAGTTGAGTTAATGTAGGCATGCTTAACATGACTGTACTACCGTCATTCCTAACTTGATAGCAAACTCAGTTTTTCTCTAAAAAGACTGCGTCCTTTGATATCCACCCAAATCCCTAGTAATAGTAGGTACTTTAAAAATCTGATCATATCTCAAAAACGCCATTTTCGATTTGAATGGAAATTTAACTGCTAGGTAATGTTTATATCCTGAACAATACGTCGTACTCAGTTTTCAACTAAACAGTTTAATAACAGTGCTTTTCGAATCCAAAGTTGTAACATTTGTCATCATAATTTTACAAAAAACCGCTCCACCGATTTTGATCAAAATACCTACATATTTAAAACAACGTAAGTGTTTTGCAATGGAAAAAGCGAAAAAAAATGAAAACGCAGCGATTTCCAAAACGTTATAAAATTTTAATTTATTCTTTTCCCCGTATGCAAATCAAACTAATTATTGTTAAGCCAATGGTTCTTTGGGAGCTCAGATGTTGCTTCGTTGGTGGTTGCTATGAAAAAGAGACCTATTCTAATCTTGGTAACCGCGCGATGCCTCTTTGCCAATTTGAACCGTTTCGCGTTATCACCTTCTCCTTTTCGCTCATATTCTTAAATTTCCCAGTCATCGGTGCATATTGGCGTACGGGTTTATGTATGCAACTAAATAATTTGGCAAAAGCAACATCGAAAGACTAAAGAACCATAGGGAATGTTTACAAATGCTCCATGCAAATTACAAATTCAAATTATGTATGTAGTTAAGTAAATTAATTTCAATATTAAATAGATTAATAATTCATTATTTTTGCAATACATTAAATTCATTGTATGTATTTCATTTCTTAATAATAAGCATTCTAAACATGAACACGTACTTAGTTTTTCTTAGAAAACTCAAGTATAGCCGTTTTATGAATATTTCTCAAAAATTACTACCGGCATATTTTTCCAAAGCCCAAAACTTCAGTGGCAATATAATTCGAAATTCATCGCCTACTTGCCTCCTTCAAATGACAGTTCAGGGTGAAATTTGTGTAAAGTAATAAAGTTTCGTAGTTAATACGTATGTTTATTTAGTATGTATTACGTTTTTAATTAACAAGGGTTCAGTTACTAAACCTAAGTACATCTTGAGTAGGTATGATTTTAAACGTAAAATTTGCTGAAATGACTCTGAGATTCTGCGAGATTCGCAATAAACGAGAAAGTTTCGTGCGACCCAATCGTGCAAATTTTTTTATTTTGTTGGTATCGCCTTGGTTCAATTTTTACCAAATTTTTCAGGAACACTCTTGGGCGAACGTGGGCGCAGTGGCTCAGTGGTTAGTGTGTTGGACTACTGTGCGAGGGGTCCCAGGTTTGATCCCCGAAAAACACAAATTACATCTTAAGGTTTTTTCTATACTCCACCATCTGAAATTCCATTCTATAACTGTCCTGAAAAGGCTTCTCAATTCAGCCGTTCGGACTCGGCATAAAACTGTAGGTCCATTCCATTCGTCTCAAAAATAAAAACTCACAGACGAATGGTTGTGAGAAGCTAAGCTAGGCCTAGCCGCCTAGGGCTACACGCCTATTGCGCCAACTATTTATTTTTTATTTTTTATTACGAATGCTTATTTGGCTCTTCAAGTTTCATGGTCACATTCATCAGGATTTTTCTAGTGAAGCGGATTTTTTTAATCATCGTGACTAGTGATAATTATTTTAATCGTTCACAATAAAGGATACAATTAGGCATTTATTCCGATCACTAGAGAACGCGTATTTCGGTGTATATACAAAAGGTATATATTTTTATTCTGTTCTGGAATCTCTTCGTTCTGAAATCTCTTGTTATTCGATTCCTTTTTACTTCGACCAAATACAACAAGAAATAAAAATCAAAAAAATTAATAAAACTGATTGCACTTTAGTTTCTTCACGTGGATTCCTTTCTTTGAAATTATCCAACTCAAATGGATACTTTATGCGACTGACTGCAACCATTTCAAAAGTTCTACAGCACAATTCAATGGTTATTTTGTGTAAGAATCTTGCACAAGGGACAACTATGCGACAGCCAGGAAAACTTGTTTGAAACTTTCTTTTATTTGGTTGAAGTTAAATTTATTGTTCTACTTGGTTCATGAATAATAATGAAATGGAGCAAAGTACCACGAATATTATGCAGTATGCGAACATGTGTGTATTGTATAGTAAGTGGTTGTCCCTGAGCAGGTGCCATTTGAATGTCTAGTCTGTGAATAGATATCATTGCTAAAAAAATACCCAATATTGGTAATATAAATAAAAATTCAAAATGTGTCTTTGAAGAGAATTTGCATATAATTATCTGCATTATCTATTATCTGGTTAACTTAACACACTGTTGTTTTTTTTTTTGCGCTATTTTAATTTGTTATTATGGAATGTTTTGATGGTAGAAAGAGGTATAGAGCATCGCAAGAGCGTCCCCAAGGTGCCAAAAGTGCTCAAACTCATATTTTCTTATACACATCTTTATGCTATACGTTGAGATAGCATGTTTCCATTAGTTAAAGATTGATAAAAGGATGAAGGGGAAACCTTCATGTCAAGAAAAAACCTTTTGCAAAAAATGCTGAGCTTGAGTGACACAAGACCGATTCACAAAAGTCCTGGGCATAAAGCTCGATCTAGATCCGCATATCAAAAGTGAAAACTTAAAATAACGCAGTTTTGAACAGATACAATGAAAAGAACAAGTTATTCCCATGACGAGGCATTGTCATAGTCATCATACTAGCATAATAAAATGACATTATGTGAACTTTACATATATATACCTACTATTAAGTCTGTTTCAAATGTGTTAACAATAAATTGCAGATTAGTCGAAAGACTATAGGTGCAATCATATTCGGGATGACGAAAGTTATTCCTTCCGGTAGGTTTTTTTTTAGATCGGGTTATAGTCATATTGCAGGAGCATGCTTCGCTCCCTAACTATACATTATACAATGTCTTTAGATGCAGCGAATCTTCAAACACAAAAAAACCTATGATATTTATTGATGCTTGTCTTGCAAGTTCATCCGCTTTTTCGTTTCAAGAAATGCCCAATGCCCCATATGACTCGTCACCCAGCATCATAGAGTTAACGCGTTGGTAACTGATATTTCGACAAAGTGTAGCCGATTCTATGGCTTCATAGACGCTTGGCTGTTAGAGTACGACAGTCTTGTTTTTATCAGCGAAGTTGCAACTCTTCATCTCCTTCGCTGTTCGAATTATAGCAGCTTTCTCTGTGTGAAAAACATGTTCCATTATCTGCAACAGCTCGTCGACTGTACTAGGAGCGATATAAGCAGTAATGAGAGTCCTTACTCTGTGATGTATTACAAACCGTAAAATACGTATGGGGGGCAAGGTGCCCACTGCAATCCCCCTGCTTGAAGACACTGTTGGATTTGGAGTAGGTGCGAGGTTGGGTATCTACATATATATACCAAGTTTTTTTTTAGTAAATGCAAGCGATACAAGAATAAAAAAAACTTTGTATATGTAACCAAAACCGTTCCTACTACAAGAATACGGGTTGCAAACCCCCGCCCAGAGACGTCATATGCCCACCACAATGCATAAACAGTGGACATATGTCGTCACTCCACGGTCAAATCTCAACTGAGCGAAGTAATTCTGAATGGCAATAACAACAATGTGGGTGTTAATGCTTTTTGTTTTGAGCCTTGTGACTGAGGTTTTTTTGAGGTGAGATCTTTTCGGGAAATAAGACCCGCGGGGTCTTTTAGCTCGCCCTCACTCTCTCAAGTAATATTTTATTTCTACATTCTTCCTGCCTCCTGAACTTGACATTTATGGGAATGTGTAAGTGTTAATATGCTAGAGGATTTGTTTTTTCTTATTTATTCGGCACATGCCATTTTTCTATTTATTTCGTCTTGTTCTAGTGTAGATCTTATTCAGTTAAAAACATTTTAAGCCCAGTATCCTCTTCGCTCTATACTTAACCTCTCATACAAAAGTGTCTACAAATAAAATTAGAAATATAACAAAGCAGTACCCTTTTTGCACGCTAAATTAAAGGCAGTGCCCCCGGGCAAGTTTTCTAGTAATTTATATTACACTAAACGTCAGCCGGGTATAACCATATTATGTAGGTAGTATGTATGCAGTTACAATTTTTTTATGTTCAGCTCATGAAAATTCTCCACTACTTTATAATAATAATTGAAATAAATGTCTGGTACATTAAATTCTTCGATACAATTTTACACACTAACCACTGCACTACTGCGTGTTTTCTTGTGCATCCTGATCCTTTTATAACAAAATTAGCGAGCACTATGGTGAGAAGAACGGTCGCTAGAATTTAGCGCAAGCAGGATACTGAGCTTAATACAAAATTTAAACAAAATTTTCAAAAAAAAAAATAGTTAAACTTTATTTGAAAATAATAACAGTCCATAAAATAATCTACTTTTTCCATGCGCCATGATGGCTCAATCCACCGTAGCCGCTCAAACCTAGTCCAGAGTGGCTGCTCAAACCGATTGGAGTAATAACTCTGGAGGTGACCACGGGAGCATGTACAGGAATCGACCTAATAACTGGAGTATCGACAACAGTTGGCGATACAACTCGTTGGACGACTGGAGTCACGACATGACTGACGACTGGGGTTACAACGGAAGTTAAAACATCACGTGCAACTGGTTGAATTGTCCTAACATTGGATACAACACGAGCGTTTCCGACTGGTAAAAGCCCGACCCCGATACCACCATAAGCGGAACCTCCGTGACCAAGAGATGCTGAAGCAGCAGCTACGAAGAAGGCAAGGACGATGAAGGACTGAGGAAAAATTATAAAAATATGATTAAATCCTTTCAATTTCAAGTTGTTCTTCACTTACTTTCATTTTAGTTAAGTTATTAGAATGATACTAATTGATTAGTGCAGTTCAGCTTGACTATTTATACAAGCTGCGTGAAAAGCAAAAACAGAACTCTTTCGTCAAACGACAAGTTATTTTTGGCAATATTCTCAATGAGAATGAACTCGAACCAGTTTAGATTTTAATGGCCATGACGGCTCATACACTCTGATGATTTCGTTATACATACAAATATCCGGAGTAGTGTCAATCTTCCTATTTTCACTTTCACTAAGCACTAGCAAAATAAATTTAACAAGTTTGGGGCTACATATTTAATGCGTTTTGCCTGAGGCTCGATTAATGACAAAATATGTAGGTACATACGTCAATACTGAATTTTTGATTATGCAGCTTATTCTAATGTGCGCCAGTCGCATTTGTCAGTATTATTGCTTTATTCGCAGTTTGAGTATTACTGCAAGCCAAGTTGCTAGCGTGGCGGCTTTACTTCTATAGGCGATAGAAACATAGGAAGCAGGATTGAGTCCCTTCTGGACTGTATGTAAAGAAAATGTAAACAAAAAACTAAAAACTAAATCTCTAATATAAACAAATCTATAAAAATAGGGAGACTATACATGCAGGTATACAGTATCCAAACGCTAGGTATATGTACAGCTACACAGTGCAAGCGATCGCTTGAACCTGGCTCTACCATGTCAACTCGTGCAATTCGCAATTGCCTTGGTGTAGTTAGTTTAGTAAAATAGATAATTTATTCCGCAACCATTCAAATACAAATATAACTTTCAAAAATGTAATTAAAAAACACGCACCAGAGACCCGAGAAACTAGACAACGGTTGTGAAACAAGATTCATTCAAAGGCATGACAGTATTATTTCCTTTGTAGAGCTCTTCGTATCTCAATATGTCTTGAAGAAATAACGAGCAGAACGTGGGCTATGTCTTCGAAAGCATCAACACTTTTGCCAGCGGTCCAAAAAAGTGATTTCCTAGTAAGCCTCATTATATGCGAAAAACTGTTCAGTTTAACGCTGCCCTTATCAGTTTTTCTATAGAACAAATCCTTAGATTTCGTTTCTGCTATCGACCTCTCAAAAGAAGTTCTGAATTCTATTAAGAACATCAAAGAAAATGCCGAAGATTTTTTCAGAGAGGCTTTTCAATCCGCATCAAAATTCCCAACTTGCCGAGTACTTATTTGAAGTTGAATTAAGAGCTCCAAGAACTTCAACTTCAAACAACGCGTTCCAATCCAGAAACCTCTTCTACTGAAGCCTATTTTAGAGTGTCTATACTGATTCCTTGCATAGATTCGTTAATACAAATTCTTACAGACAGATTCATGGTCAACGAAGACGTTCTTTTCAAGCTCCTTTTCCAGGTTTTGCTGCAGTTGAGCGAGTGAACGAAATGGAAAAGCGAACATGTTACTTTGATAATTGTGAACGCTGAGTACATTCTTTAGTGCGAAAAAATATCGTCGAGTGATCCTTATAGTATGTTGCAAGACTTAGGCTACGTCCATAGTGAAACCAGCTTCTCGCTTTCTCACCCTAGAAAGCTGGTTACCGGCGTCAACAAGAATTAAAAATGCATTCCGGTAAAAGCTGGTAAGCGAGAAGCTGGTTCACTATGGACGTAGCCTTACTTTAGAGGTATACACTTCTTGCTTGGTTTTGGCTACGCTTCCAGTGACCACAGCTATAGTGTTGAAAGAGCCTTTTCAACTATGAAAAGGATTATAACAGCGTCCCGAAGCGTTATGGAGAATGCAAGATTAAGCTCACTTGCTATAGTTCGTTCTTAGATCAGGTCATTGATCTCATGTCAAAAAAAAAAAAAAGACGTCTTCTGCTTTGAAAAAAATGTGTGTAAAAAATAGTTTTAGTAGATTCGTTTAAGTACATACGATTTAAAAACTAATAAAAATCAATGAATTGGAATATATGTATATATAGTTTTTTGTTTAAAGAATTCCTCGTAAGATTTGGAAGCAAAATTTGACAAAATTGTAAGTTCAGACGGTTGTAAGACATATTAAAAACCGACGTTTAATACAAAAAGGTGTATTACAGTGCTACTTTAAACTTAATCGAGAGTTTAAACCGAGTTTAACTTAAGCGTACATGGATGGGGGTTTAAACTGAGTTTATTTTCCGGAATGTCATAGTAATATCTCCCCCGGGTTATGACAAAAATTGCATAATTGTTGTTTTTATGCAACCAATTAGTTCGCAAGTGCAAGCCTATCTTTGATTGTACTCCACTGTTTCTAGAAAATGCATGTATACCGTCTAAAATCGAAGAGCCGACATCAATCGAGCTTGAGGAATAGGAAGAGCCGACATCAATCGAGCCTGAGGAAGATATCGAGATTGAGCTCGATTGATGTTGGCTCTTCCTTAAACGTCGGTTTAAACTTGATATCTGGTTAAACGGAGTTTAAACTTGCACTGTAAAACCGGCTAGAGATTCAAAATCAACTTAATCATATTGAAGTGGGTTTTTTCTTGCAAGGCTTTCAGTTTTGCCATTAGGGATGGACAATATTCACGTCGCGTCGTAGTTCTGTTAGAACCGTTTCCCGTGATAGTGCTGAATGCTGATCGTGGATTAATAGATGTACTTATTGATGCATTTAAGATCGAACGCTAAACATTTCAAATCAGAAGCTACTTCCGGTGATATGGACAGGTTCACAATTTGTTGTCATACAGAGAAAGTTTGTTTGCCTGTAGGTCAGAATTTTTAATTGAAATTTCAGCTTTGTTGAATAATGATAACTTGTCATGCCAAGAATTTAGTTGTGATATGATGTAGGCATTACATTGTGCAAATAATTTTGCCAGTGATATACACTTTGTCTACAAGAAAGGACATGCAACATTGGCGCCCTGGACAGATCGTCATAAGGCTCATAGTCATAAGCAATAGATATAATTTTGAGGTAGGGAACGATTTTGTCTACCTGTGTTCTCTATCAAACTATACACCAATAGTATTAGCGGTGAGATCAAGCGAATAAATTACTCTTGCCAATCGCTGATTCTACGTTAGTTTTAATGGCGCTACAGACTAGAAGAAACTCAATCACGCTTCCGATGTTTCTACAAGTTATAGTAGTAAAGCAACCTCGCTAGCAACTTAGCTTGTATCAGACCTATATTATATAACTTTCTGATAAATGGCGCAGTGGAATAGGCTCTTTAATACGGACTAAACCCCAATTTGTACCTATGTCAAGAAGATTAGAATTAACTGGCAAAGTGCTAAGATAGCTAGGACATATATCACGGAAAATCTTCATCTCTATTCAGAGGTACATAATGAGGGAAAAACGCGGTAAAGAAGGCCCTAACCGTAAGTTATATGATGGCATATCTCATTACCCAATTCGAGGGAATTCATAGAGCTGTCTGAATTGAGGGCTGAAGCCCAGTCCCGCCCGGACTGTAGCGCCATCAAAAACAAAGTAAGTAGGACGGTAGAAACTTCATATTCATGGCCATATAATGACTTATGCAAGGATATGCAAATGTACGTGTCCATATTTCGTTAATTTAATTTAAACCGTCTGAAATTCTGCACATATTCTGACTGACTGATATTGACAGTAATACTCAAACTGCGAATAAAGCAATAATACTGACAAATGCGACTGGCGCACATTAGAATAAGCTGCATAATCAAAAATTCAGTATTGACGTATGTACCTACATATTTTGTCATTAATCGAGCCTCAGGCAAAACGCATTAAATATGTAGCCCCAAACTTGTTAAATTTATTTTGCTAGTGCTTGCTTAGTGAAAGTGAAAATAGGAAGATTGACACTACTCCGGATATTTGTATGTATAACGAAATCATCAGAGTGTATGAGCCGTCATGGCCATTAAAATCTAAACTGGTTCGAGTTCATTCTCATTGAGAATATTGCCAAAAATAACTTGTCGTTTGACGAAAGAGTTCTGTTTTTGCTTTTCACGCAGCTTGTATAAATAGTCAAGCTGAACTGCACTAATCAATTAGTATCATTCTAATAACTTAACTAAAATGAAAGTAAGTGAAGAACAACTTGAAATTGAAAGGATTTAATCATATTTTTATAATTTTTCCTCAGTCCTTCATCGTCCTTGCCTTCTTCGTAGCTGCTGCTTCAGCATCTCTTGGTCACGGAGGTTCCGCTTATGGTGGTATCGGGGTCGGGCTTTTACCAGTCGGAAACGCTCGTGTTGTATCCAATGTTAGGACAATTCAACCAGTTGCACGTGATGTTTTAACTTCCGTTGTAACCCCAGTCGTCAGTCATGTCGTGACTCCAGTCGTCCAACGAGTTGTATCGCCAACTGTTGTCGATACTCCAGTTATTAGGTCGATTCCTGTACATGCTCCCGTGGTCACCTCCAGAGTTATTACTCCAATCGGTTTGAGCAGCCACTCTGGACTAGGTTTGAGCGGCTACGGTGGATTGAGCCATCATGGCGCATGGAAAAAGTAGATTATTTTATGGACTGTTATTATTTTCAAATAAAGTTTAACTAATTTTTTTTGAAAATACATTTTTGTTTAAATTGACCTTAGTATCCTGATTGTGCTAAATTTTAGCGAACGTTCTTATCTCCACAGCATCAGATAAATGCTAGTTAAATTTGTAATAAAGGATATTTCGTAGATGGGATATGCAAATGTACCTACATATTATGTAATTGGAAAATGTATATTTTTTCTATTTCTGCATTTCTTTGCTACTCGTTTCTCAGGTATTCCACAAAATAATTATAATAACACATTTGTTTTGTTTTTAAAATATTAAAATTGTTTAATGGCGAACGTATAACGCTTCAACAGCGCCCGAGATGCTTGAAGATAGGTTTTAGCTCTGCACTTAAACAAAACTATTGAAAACATCAAGTTATTTTGTCAAGACGTAATTTTTAAATAGCTAGGTTTCGTCAAAATTTCTGTATAAGGATAGTCAACAAGGGCCCTACTCTTCATTTCGTTTCGAAAGTAAATTCTTTTGAATTGGTACGTAGCTACTCTTTAAATCTTTTTCTCCTTTTTGGCGAACCTTGATTATTTCCTTTTGAGATCTGTCATGTAAAAAAACCCGATAATAGCATTGTGGACGACGGATATATTTTGTATTTTCCAAAGTAGCATCGGTTCGCTAGAGTTATTCTTTGTTGGATCTCCACTACGGTGGCATTCGTAGAATTGACTGTAGAACAAGCTTAAAAATGTCACGTAAGCATGATTTCCAGCTGTGATAATTTAAATCCCCTGTTAGGTCTTGAGCCTTACGATGAACGCCCATGACCTATTTGCATCCGTACCTATCCTTTCCCAAGCTACTTACATGTTTACAATCTATCTAAAATTATTTGTAATCTGTATACGGACTATATAGATTTATTTTGATATTTTTTTTCGAGTTTTCGAGTTATAAGATTTTGAATGTTTTTTTTTTGTATGGGAGGTGCCACGCCCCTTTGTCCAATTTTGACCAATCTTCGCAGGAATACTCCTGGGCTGATACCTAAGATTGTATGTAAATTTGAACTCAATCGATTCAGTGGCTTTTGAGATATTAAATTTTGCATGTTTTTTTTTGTATGGGAGGTGCCACGCCCCTTTGTCCAATTTTGACCAATCTTCACAGAAATACTCCTGGGCTGATACCTAAGATTGTATGTAAATTTGAACTCAATCGATTCAGTGGCTTTTGAGATATAAGATTTTTTTTGTATGGGAGGTGCCACGCCCCTTTGTCCAATTTTTCTTTTTTCTAAAACCCGTACTGAGAAAATACCTTTCCAACAAAGTATAAATCATCAAAATCGGTTCAGCCAATCTCGAGTTTTGGGATTACATCGCATTTCGGACACTTTCTTTTATATATACATAGATATAGATTTAGTAATTATAATACTAATTTTAGAGATATTGTTTAAATATAGTTGATGTCTTTGGTGAATATACAAAATAAATAATAATGTACGTAAGATCATGCAAATAATATTGCATCCAGTATATTACCTACTCTATTATTTTTTTTTTATGAATAATGTTAATGTTATGTTAACTAATCTTGTGTAGGTAGCCGTATTATTGTATAATTTCTGCATAACAGATTAAAGTTGTTGTCAGGAATTATGTAAATTTATTATAATCTGAATACTAATCGGCAAGAATTAGTCTATAGTGCAAAAGATATAATTTTAGGTTTGAGATTTTCATGCATGAACGACAAAAGAATGCATTATAAACACTTTTAACCTTGACAATGAATCTAGCTACTATACATATTTATATTGATGAGCTTATCATAAATAATCTAGAAATGCCATAATATACTAAATAAATAGTCCAATCTGTATTAGTTGGATGCGAAGGACAATTCTGAGCGAATTTTAGAAATTCAATTTTATTTTGCATAAACAATTACCGAAAACTTGATATATGAAGAACAAAAGGTTAGACGTACATATTATGTACCTACATGCAAGAAGCATAATTTAACATTTATTTTGAAAGTTAAAATTCAACTATTGGCATATTTTTTGGGGAATCTATAGCTAGCTCACTTTTACTTTTACATGCAAAACTGTTATACTCACTTTTGGTTATGTTATACTCACTTTTGGTTTTACATACAAAATTGTTATACTCACTTTTGGTTTTGTTATACTCACTTCCCAAAAAAATACGCCTTATGTATTTGAATTAATTTCAAACTATATGCAATAGAAAAATAAAGTGCCCAACTGAGGCGTATGAAATTTTCTCTATCATTGCAAGTTTGGTTGGCGGTTTTTTTTATTCGATAGGTGGGTATCTAATAGTAGGGGAACTCATCAGGGGATTTTGGAATTTACTCAAGCGCGGTAGATTAACATATGAGGGGATATCCTTGTTCCCTGCTGAGTGCCTACACTGGGTTAGCCCTGTCGCGTTCGATATAGCACTGAGTTCGCGCTGAGAATGAAAAGCTGTGTTCGAGGTGAGCCTGAGCACTGGGGCGCCCTAGTTGAGCACTCAGCTGACCGGTGCCGTGAAATAAGGCCATGCGACATAAGGCCATATTTCGGAATATATTATTTTCAGGTTGTGGGTGTATGCAAAGTTTCTTTTTATCAATGTTTCGCGTGGATTTAAAGAAAAGAAAGAAAAGAAAAAGGATTTAAATCGTGCCCTCAGGGCACGATGGAAATATTAATTATTGACTTGTGCAGCACTAGGTAATGTTAAAATTAATGTGTTTTTCTACATTACAATCATTAATAAAACAAATTTAATATTATTGCTAGTGTTAAATCTGTATATCACTAAATTTTTTTAGTGACAGGTCTCAGGATTACATTTCGTGTTCAACATGAAACTGCATTTCTGGGGTTTCCTTAGGTTTTTTGGCAGCCAAAAGACTGTGAGATGGTTTTAGGCTTTGGATAGCCACGACCTTTGGAACAATTTTGAACCAAAGTGTATTTTTTTTCTCAAATATACTTATTCAATACTATACAAGACAAATACGTAAGGGTTGTTCATAATCGTGATTCTGCTATGAGGAGAAATGAGTCAACTAGAAGTGTGGTGTGTGTTGTGAATACAAATTGAGTGCGTTACTACTACACTACTACTACTACACTACTTTCCGTTTTCAATCATAAAGTATATATAGGTATATTCTAAATCAGGATTAAATTTTAAATCGATTTAGGCTTCAATTATAGCTATCAGTAAAATGCAACCGAAAAAATATTTTTTTGCTTTTTTGGAGCACTTAAACTTAATCGTTGAAGTCAATCTTGGTCTTAAAATGTTGCTTTTAAATTATAAAGTCAGTTAGTTCATCTAAAAAAAATAAGCAATTAATCTACAACTTTTCTTGAAAACGAATTTATTAATTTTTCCGTACGAAAAACTTTTTCTGTTCAACTTCTCATTCAGTTTCACGAAGTATTCCACTGAATTCCTAGATATGCTATGGTTAAATGTGTGTTTCGTATTTTTACGGATGCATTTTTATGGTAGCTATAATTGAAGCCTTAGCCATGTCCGTCTGTCTGTCTGTTGAAAACACGATAGCGTCCAAACGAATTGACCTAAGCGAACGAAATTTTGTGAAATGTTTTCTTTTTACCATCAGGCTGGTATTGAAAAAGGGATATGTCGGTCAAGGTGTTCTCGTACCTCCCATACAAAACTAATATTAGACCCATGCGTGTACAGTCCATACTAGCTTCCCCTTCCATAGCAAACATTTTGCATCAATTTTATTCAGTGGAAGGCATCAAGGCATCGGCCAGGGCGATGATACCACTTTTGCTTTATTTTTTATGTGGATGCTATTTTTCGAGCATTTAATTTGTCACATTCAATGATTTAAAAAATGTTTTTCAAACCGTCAGTCAGTCAGTGACAGATTAATAAAAATCCCTTCAAATAGTGACGCGCTCCAGTAGGTATAAAATGGCGATTTTTTTTTGCATTTCCCAAAAAAATGCTAGAAGTTTGTGTCAGATCTGAATCGTCAGTCTTTTGAATGAGAGCTTCGTCGGGGTTCACTTAACATTCACTTTGAATATCTGACTCGCTCAAGTAAATATTTTTTTTCTTCATTTTTACCCTTTCGTATGGCAACCGTATGCAAACCGGAAGATTAATATATCTCCACGATCAGAGACACTTAGGGTATTATATACACTATCAAAATCTGATGCGCTGGAGTAGTTGCATGTGTCTGTTTTTTTTTTTTTACATTTTTGAAAGCCTTTAGACGCTCCTCCTACCGCTGAAAAGGTGTTCATGATATCACCTTTTTTTTCTACCATCTAATCTTCAAAATCCAATAGGTCCACACTAACCTCGAGTAAACGTGAGCTCCCCTACTATTACAACCCAAACCGAATAACGAATTGCCACAAAAGATAATTTAACGTTTTTAAGATTTTCAAAAATGCGTTTTTCGCATTTTAAGCTAAAAAACTGACTATGCATCAGTCATAATTAATATGCCGCTGACTACAATTTTAAATTGTTTCAATCGTTGAAGCCGTTTTTATAATTATACATATTATAACTAAATCAGTGATAAACAGTTTCTATTGTACCTAATGCTCTGTGGTACACAAAATTTTTTGTTTTTCCAGAAATCGTATTTCCTAGATAATATTATTGTCTACCAGGAAAATGCACAGCAATGTTAAGAATTTTAAAAACTTTGGCTTCCAAGTCTGTCGAAAAATAGTGTTTGCAATTTTTGTTTTTGTATGGGCGGTACCGCGCCCCTTTGTCCAATTTTGACTAAACCATCATAACAACCATCTCGAGCACAATCTCGAGCCAATATCAAAGATTCTCTGAAAATTTTAGCTCAATCGGTGCAACACTTTTCAAGTTTTTGAAGCATATACGCAAACCAACATAACATTTTTATAAAGATAATTAATATTGGGGCTAAAATGCAAATTAAAAAAATGTCCTCTAACAGTAAATACTAGCAATACAAGTTGGCCGAAACACAACGTTTAAAACATATCTGTCCAACCATTCAGACAGATGATGAACAGTCGGATCGGACAGTTCCCCTATTATCGTTATGTCAGAATTAATTAGTATTTCTAGTTCGAAAATTTGTACGACACCAATATCTTTCTCTTACCATTACTCATACAAGAAAGTCAAAAACAACGTCAAGCTAAAGTGCAATCAAAACACCTTTCTATTTGAAATGCTTAGAGTCTGGAAATAGAAACAAATTTATTCCAGTCATGAGTGTGAGCATTATTTGGATGATGGGTTGGTCTAGAAGAGTCTAGACTTAAATTTTATTTATTTTGTCACCAATACGAGTAGTTTCGCATTTCATTGATTGAAATTAAATTGTTCATTAATAAATGAGATACATATTTATTAGATATATCCAAATTATCTATTGTTACACCAATTCGTTAGAAATAGTTTATTTTATAATTAACACAATCATTAACACATCACAATGTGAATGAAAAGGTTGGCGCAAACTAATGATGAGAGTTGTAGTATTTTGGAAACTTTGGATTTGTTAAATGCGGATTCCAATAAAAATAAATTTATTAAAACTCAAAAGTTTTAATTTGCATTTGATAATAATGAAGTATAAAGAAATAAGGGTGGGTCATTGCCAGTTCTGCATAGTGTTTTCTCTATTAGGTATAATTTATTATTATAACTCGTTTTTAATTGCTTCCGATTATGTAAATAGAGTATTTTAACTTTATTTAGATTACAAATTACAGGTTTATGCAAAATAAAAAGCTGGCACTAAAGAATTGATGTAGTCTCGTTGAAATTGCATTAATTTTTCTGCAACAAATGTGATTTTAAGCAGTGGATTTTGAAGTTCTGAAGTATGGGGTCTAACAAAATGTGAAATGGCAATCAGTGTGAGAACTAACATAATATTGTTAATCCACTTTTTAAAAATGCGTTTTTCTGTGTGGTGTGTTGTTTTTGTTCGATTTAGGCTGCAATTCATTTGGAATTATGTGCAGTACAAAATAACCAATCTGCATCTCGGACCACCGTTGAAGGTTTTTTTTATTAGATTAAGAATTTATTTGAATAATAACTAATAACTAAAACAGGTAATGTCGGCTCTAAAAAAGGATCCCGACGGATTTATAATAAAACAATATTAGTGGCTACTTAATCTATTACATGAATAATTTTTTAAATATATAACCTAGGTTGTCTTAGTGGGCGCAGTAGTGCAGTGGTTAGTGTTCTTGACTACCGGGCGAGGGTTCCCAGGTTTGATCCCCGGAAAAACACAAATTACATCTTAAGGTTTTTTCTACTGCGCCACCTCTCGCGAAAGTCTGACAAACATCATAGAGTATAACTGTCATGATAAAGCTTCTCAATTCAGCCGTTGGGACTCGGCATAAAATTGTAGGTTCCTTCCATTCGTCCCAAAAATAGAAACTCACACAAACGAATTGTTGCGAGAAGCTAGGCCTAGGGTGTCTAGCGCCTGTTGCGCCACCTATTTATTTATTTCAATTTAGGGTCATTGTCTAGGCTAACCAATTTCGCCGCATTAAATTTGTTGTATTGCAGGAACTTATCCCCTATAATGTCTGCTGTTTGTCTTCTCGTAGAATGGTGTGTATCTTCCTTGTGTATGATGTCTTCAAATCCTGGTTCTGTGATAGCCCTTTCGCTCAGATATGGTTGTAAAGGAGTTGCTGGTCGGCATAAGTATTTTGACAAAACTAAAGTTAATTCTACTCATAATTTGAATTTACTTCATGTAAATTTTGGCATCAATGTAAAAGTCATTTAAATTCCGTTTGAATGATGCAAAACGTTCCTTAACCCATTAAGTACCCATTGAAAATTTAGAACTTTTGTAAGTCTACTTTTTTGACTTTTTCCTCGGTCTCAAAAAAAAAAAAATTTTTTTTGATGCAAAAAGTTTCTTCATATGGACGGATAACAGAATTTAAATGACCTTTCCATTGATGCCAAAATTTACATGAAGTAAGTTCAAATTATGAGTAGAATTAACGTTATGTCATTTTCCATTGGTTTCACTCGAGGATTCACTCATTATGATATCCAATGGAACAAGAAAACTGCTTCTGCTCGACTACACTCACGTATTGGTGAAACGTCAAAAATTACTGCATGGCTGCTGCCAACTGGCTGGTATAAAATACATAAAATGCACTTGTGTAAGTGCTTCGCGAGTGGATTCTGACTTCAAATCGAGAAGCGAAATTCTCTCCTCAGAATCAACAGAAGAGTATTTTTTGCGCCAATGGAACGGTTTCAGAAGTGATTTTCCGTGATTCCGGACGCTCCCGGACGCGTCTTTTTGCCCAATGAAAGGAAAACGACATTAGTTTTGTTAAAATACTTATGCCGACCAGGGTAAGTTCCGCAGGAGTCGACCGGAGAGCTCCATCATGAATTGCCCCATTGGAATCATTCCTGCTCTCTCATAGAGGATCCTTTCGAAAAGCTCGATCTTCTTCATTGTCGTTGGTTAGATAGTGAACCATATGGGACACCCGTATGTTATCACTGGTCTGATGAGCTGCTTGTATACTACTAATTTTGTCTTCTGGCTTAATCCGTTGCGCCTCTTTAGTAGTGGATGTACCAGATGGAGAGCAACATTTTCCTTCCTAAGGGCAACATCAACATGTGGGTTGAACTTGAAGTTGATGCCTAGATACTTGGTAGTTGTCTTTCCAAAACCTCGGTGCTATCTGGAAGCGTAATCTTTATGTTGCTACAGCGGTTAGCGAAAGCATGTCGTTCTCTTACAGGTGCGACGGGCGTAGGGAAGCAGATGAGTTCCAACTTACTATACAGTTTATCTTTAGTCCCCACTTGAGATAGTAGTGCCAAAGGTCCTCGATATGCACCTCAACCCTTCGAGCAGCTGTCTCTGGTGATAGCGATGTAGTACCTATAAGTTATTGAATCAACAGCATAAGCAGTATCTTGCTTCTTCCTACGTTGAGTGGTTGATCTGATGTGTATATTGAAGAGGATCGGTCCAAGTCTTTACCCCGGTGGTACTCCTGCGTTATTCCATTTCCTTGATGATTTTGCGTCATGTACCTGTACCTACATAAAATATTCTATTTGTTAGGAAATTATTAACTAATCTTACTGTTGGGAAAGCCGAATTCTAAGAGCTTCTCTATACCCAACAAGCGATGCAACAGTTGTTTCCTTCTTGTTGAGTCCCATGGTGATGTCGTTTTGTAACTTCAACAGCGGGTGAATGGTGGAGTGCTTGGGCCTAAATCCAAGCTGAAAAGTCGATATTATGTTCCTCTCCGCACATAGGTGCGGTTTATCTTTCTTAGTATGAGTGACTTTAGGATCTTTCTAACATCATTAGTAAAGATATTGTCCGGTATCCCTCGACTGAACAACTTTCCAACATCGTGGAATGTATCTGTTGTTTATACAGTTGTTGAGTATTATTGTTATTAGGAGCATGGTCAAATTTGGTAACTTTTTGAGCATAAAGTTAGAAATTTGATCAGTTCCACACGATTTCTTGGAGTTGCCGCTTAAGACGATCTCTGTAACTTCCTTTGTGTTGGTGAACTTTTCATTGTTTACAGGATCGTTTGCAGGGCTTTCAATGCAAAGCCTTGCGATGTGTTCGGTAGCTCTGGTCTAGTTGCCTCTTGTACTTTTCGAGAAATGCTGGAAGGTGCAAAGGTGACCGGGGAGTGAAATTCATCTCGAAATGCATAGCAAAAGCTTCTGCCTTTTCGGTCCATGATTAATAATCTCAGGTAGCGTTCTTGATCTACCAACCAAGGAGTTGATCTTGCGGAATGCGTCTGGTACTGGTTTGATGTTCTTTAGTCTCTCTCTGAAGATTTCTTCTCTGAAGTGCGTAACCGCTTGTCGAAACATATTATTTGTGCATTGTAGGGGGTGCACACTGTTGAAACGTTAGGTTCCTCGTTCGATGAATCTTCTCACGGTTGACAAGCCAACATGCACAATGACCAAGAATTCGGCGACAGCGAAATTGATGCGAGAATGCAAAATCATCATTTGGGATGAATGCACGATGGCGCATAAACGTTCGTTGACCGAACGATGAAGGATTTACGAGGTGATTCGAGACGATTTGGTGGGGCTATGCTATTGCTCTCAGGAAATTTTTGTCACGCCTCCCGTCATCCCGAAATCAACTGCTGCCGATGAACTTAATGCATGCCTGAAATCGTCGTCTTTGTGGCGGTATGTCAAGAAGTTGAAATTGACCACGAACATGAGAGTCGCATTGCAGAATGACCCATCTGCTGCTGAATTCTGGAGACAACTGATGCTGACGCTTGACAATGGCCAAATTCCCGTTGATGTTTCGACTGGATTGATATCGTTCCAGGCAAATTTTTTGCGAGTTCTCATCGTCGAAGGAGGAACTCATCACCAAAGTGTTCCCCGGCATTGCATTATAAAAATCTCCAGCGAAGAATAAGGACGTCGATAGTTTGAATTTCATTATTCAAAGTCAAATCGCTGGAGAACAGCTGCATTCGTACAAATCCGTTGACAGCGTGGACAGGATGAAGCGACCAACTATCCGACAATCAAATTAATCTTGAATTTCCCTGTTTTCCGCACGGTCGCGCCTATTCGAGTGTTGCCAAACCGTCTTCGTTGTTTGTTTTTGCGCCGGAAAACAAATCGAAAAACATTGTTTATCACATAGCGCTCTTCTGATTTCGATTCCATTCAAATATATCACATTGAAATTTGAACTAGCTATCTGTGGTTTATTATCACTCTGAAGTTTATCTGAAGGCGTTAAATTGGGTCCGCTAGTTACCTATAATGACTTCGAATTATTTGTGTAAAATAACAAGGCAGTTATTTTTTATATGAAAATTACAAAATTTTATTAGATTTGACGAAAAGTATAAGTGAAATAATAAATTGTCGGCAGTTTAGAGGGCTTTTTTTCATTTACATAATATGTCATTGCTTAACCAATAACTTTAACGCCTCCAACCAATCCTGGATGTATAAGTCCGGGAACACCCAAACCTCCAACAACAACACCGGGAGCAGCTACTGGTACACCCAATGGAGAGATGGCGACTCCACCCAAGCCCAATGGACCAACTCCGACGACTGATGCGGAAGCGACCGCCAAGCAGAATAGAGCGAAGAAAATGAAGACCTTAAAGTAAAAATGTTGTATATGATTATTAATTGCAAAATTTTTGCAAAAACAGACTTTTACCTTCATGATTAGATTGTTTTGGTTTACTGAGTTGACTGGTAGTCGATTCAATTATGATTCGTACTGAGACCAAATGGTGGTTTATATACTGATCTGCATTGTAATTGTTATGCAAAATTGCATCACATAACTGCAATTTAGCTATTGGTGTTGGGAAGGATTGGATGTAGGTAGGCAGTTCAACTTCAAGTTGATTTGATGGCCATTTTACCTTCCCGTGCGGATAAGGGTTCCTCGTGTTTAATGAAATGCATGAATATGAATTAATACGTACATAATGATTGAAGAACAAGAATTTTGCAATGAAAATCGAAGGAGCTTATAATTATATAGGAAATGCAAGTGACACTCGTACAAGGTAGACAGTATGCTGTATTAATATTGGGATTTATTAATAATTACCTTACGTTAAATATTTTGGGGGTCACAATGGATAAATTCGTATGGAAAATGTCAGCATTGTGAGTTCCTAAAATTTAACATAGCCACTTAACATGATTATAACCGCGCATTGATTTTTAGTGTCCGCGTTAAAATTTTACGAATTTACAATGGCGACATATCTATTGTGACCCCAATCTAATGTCATATTGATGTTAGCAATATGACACATGTCAAAAATCGTATCAATTTTTGACATGTGTAATAGTAACTTAAGAAAGAAGAAAGAGTGTGAAATGTCCGGGTGGCTTCAATCTGGACTAAGTTATTGACGGATCATGGCATGGCTGTTTAACATGGACATGAAAGCATCTCAAAATGTTCACATTCCAAAATCGTATTGGATGGAAAATGCGGAACACGTCTGCTTTCATTGCCAACGATTCGAAACTGAAAGAATTGGCCTACGAGACCAATTTAAGAAAAATATTGTAAACTAAATATTTCAGAATGACCAACATTTAGCCATTCTTATACGAAATGTGGCGTTGCGCATAAATAGGGATCTTATGCGTTTGTACTTTTGTAGCAAAAAGTTCATTACTTAAACCATCTAATACCCAATTCATACCGAACTGAAAGTTTTCCCATACATATTCACCCCTATCGGGAATAATATTTCCCTCGGAATTTTTCCCATTCAGCAATATGACTTGCATTGCTGACAAGGGAAACATTTTCATCAGAATGTATCTACGATATTCCTGATTGCAGTTTTCAAAACTTGTTGTGTGCAGTAGTTTTCCCTGCAAAGACCTAGCAAACGACTTTCGTTGCGTTGTTGAAACAGACACACCTTTGCAACGGTAGCGTCACAAGTCACAATTTACAACTTCATTATTATTTTTTGTTATTTTAATGCGGATCGTTGTTTGGGGTAAGTTATGTCCATGTCCTTACCAATAAATTTATATGATTATCAAATAAAAAAAAATGTATCTCTGAAAATTGATTAAAAAACAAGTAAAAGAGGCCGATGATGCTTTGATACCTTCCACTGCATACAAGTCATGCAAAATGTTACTATCATGTCAGTTAATAGGTACAAAACATATGGGTGGTCTAATATTGGTTTTGTATGGGAGATACTAGAACTATTCGACCGACATAGCCCATTTTCAATGCCAACCTGACGATGGTAAAAATAAGTCATCTCACAAAAGTCAGACAGATAGACGGATATGCCTAATTCGATTCAGAATTCGATCTTGATCCAGAATATACAGATATACTTTCTCTACATATATCATCATCTTTGAGATTTAGTTTCATGGTTAAACCCGTTAGAGACCCTACCAGTTTAGACAGCGATGACCTGTCAAACTGTAGAAGTTTGATGGTTCGGCCACTGTCATACTCTGGTTTAAGCTTCCATGATACTTCACAGGTCGTTAGTTCTTTCCACCTGTTGTTGGTTTTCATACGAATCTTGGTCTCCACTCGTTCTCTCAGATTACAGAGTCGATTAGAGACTGTAGTGCTCTATCATGATCCATTGCAGATCCCTTTCTTGCCAGTTCATCAGCCCCCTCGCTGCCGGCTTTGTCACTTTGTCCAGGGACCCAGCAGAGATTCGTGGTTTGAGGTGAGTAAAGAACCTTGAGCTCTTCGCGGCAGCGGTGAACTAGCTTAGATTTTATTTCAATAGCATAGACTGCTTTTAGAGCCGCCTGGCTGTCAATGAAAATGGTAATATCGTTACGTGGTATTGCTAACAATGACACATTTCGGGCCGCTTCCGCGATTGGCAGAACTTCTGCTTGGAGAATACTGCTGCTATCAGGAAGCCTGATTGAGCATATTTAATTCCTCTGAGAATATACCGGCACCGGTTCCATAGTCTATCTTTGTTCTGTGTAGATGGATATCGATTTCCTCTTAGTGGGTTCATTTATGGTCCATTCATCCCTACTCGGAAAAGAGCAAGAAAATGGTCTATCAATGTTTAAATGGGGAGAACTGTAGTCAGAAGTGACTAGGTTCCCAAAGTATTTCCCTAGAATTGTGCTTGGCCAAAATTACCTGGGTTCTAACTTTTAGTTTAGCTAATCCTTAAGGCACTTTTGGTAGTAGATTCCTCCATGTATAGGTCTAGGGGAGTCAGATTAAGAATCGCCTCCAGTCCAACTGTAGGTGTAGGTTGTCCCTATACATGCTAATCTTTGTATATTTGTCATTGACTTAAGATTGGTCGCTTGTCACCAGACCACGCTGCCATATGTGAGTATTGGCCGCACGATTGCCGTGTACATCCACAGGATAATTTTGGGGTTTGGTCCCCATCTCCTGCCAAAGATGCAGTTGCATGCGTAGAAAGCATTAGCGACTTTTTTCACTCATGTTCATTGGATGATTCTTCTTTTGTCTAGTTCTTCTTATATAGTTCCTAACTAAATAAAAAACACAGTACCATCGAGATCATTCTCTGTCGGTCGCGTTTCTCGATTGCTTTCATATGAATGGATATTATTCTTTTGAAGTTTCAAAATTTCAAAAGGTGTTCGTTCGTGTACTTTCAGCACAGAAAAATTAAAAATGTCAAATCTCAAAAATCGAGAGAGAAATCTTTCAATTTATAGAGAAGTACCTGACCGGTTTTCTTACAAAAAGTTTAAGAAATGTCATATCGTAATCTACAAAATAAGTTGGATTTGAATTTTTTATAAGCTAAAATACCTATTAAACCTACTATTTTGAATGTGCTGATAAGTTCTAGGAGAACATTCAATTACAACTTCTTCCTTCGACATCTGAAGACGAAAAAATAGAGTTTTATTTGTCAAACTTTTGAGCTGTCACTGTAAGTCGAAATTCGCCGAGTAGAAAATTACGAAAAAATGAAAAGGGGGAAATGGATTTCTCTCTAATTTTTTTCAATTTACTCAGTACGTCCGTGGTCGCAGTCGCACAAATTTTTAATAATTTTACGTTTGCAAAAAAGTACCCGAACGAACCTAAAGTTTCAAAATATTCATATCATTTTTGACACCTATTTCATGGGATAGTATTATGTATTTTGAAATTGTCTGAATTCGTTTTATTTATTATTCATATGGGTGGTAGGTGATTAAAACGTTTGGTTCCCCGTGGGATCAATAATTCAATAGTTCGGAAAGGATGGTGTTGGATTAGACATCGGATCATTGGTGTCCTATAGGTTTTCACATACATAGAAAACTAGTTTCGCTACTTTGGAACTGCATTAGATACCGAATATGTGGTGATGAGCGAAACTAGGACAATATTTTCTATATTTTTTAATCAAACCCACCTAATTGATTCATCAGAACATTAAATTAACGGCAGTATGCATTTTTTTTTTTGTTTCCGTGTGTTTGTTATGAAATGTCAATGGCAATATGCAGGACAAGGTTAATAATGGACGTGAACTCCACTCCACAGTATATTGAATAATTCTCTCAGAGGAAATTTGGCTTAGAGGCGACTTTTTTGTTTTTCAAAAAGTGTTTTTTCAGCTTTGGTTTGAATACAAATTTGTAGTTTTAAAACTAAACAAAAACATGCCACCTATACACTGTGTGGTGTGTACTTGAACCTGAATTTCCTTACTCTGATCGGTAAAAAAAAACCTGTCCGTAGGTTAATAAAATATATCATTAGTAAAAGTTGTAATTGATTGACTAATTTATTACCCCCTTAGATAAACCAAACAAGAAATTTGAATAATGTAAGCAATCACCGATGTTCATTCTACCGACAACTTGAGTTAATGTCTTTCATAATATATGTAATGTAGATGTGATATGTGCAACAATTTACCACGCTCAAGAAGTGACTGCACTTACACCAATTGTCACTTGGAGACAAAGTCATTGTCATATTGGGTTGCTTTTTCTAACGCCCACCGAAAACCTGATATAGACTTAGAAACACAATTAAGATCATGAGTGTGTCACGGGACAAAGTTGATCTCATTGCACCTATAAGAAGGTGGATTAGGTAGTCGCACTATATGCATTTCTATGTACAGCGTTAGATGCATGAACATGATGCAATTTTTCGTAAGAATTACAATTTTGGTCTCTATAAATATCCGCAATGGATCTGGTAATCAAACAGAATTCAATCGACTACCAGTCAACTCAGAAATCTAACCAACAAAACTAATCATGAAGGTAAGATATATAGATTTGAAAAGGTTTCGAAGGATAGTTATCCCTTTTTTTTTTTTTATTCCATTTAAGGTCTTCATTTTCTTCGCTCTCTTCTGCTTGGCGGTCGCTTCAGCCTCAGTTATCGGTCCACTGGGATTGGGACTAGGTGGAGTTGCTTTATCTCCCGTCGGTCTACCAGTTGCTGCTCCTGGTGTCGTTGTCGGAGGTTTGGGTGTTCCCGGAATCATTCATCCAGGCCTGGTTGGAGGCGTCAAAGTTATTGGTTAAACTTGATATTTACCATGAACTCTGAGCTCTTACATGCATGACAACTAGTATTGATTTTCATTTGAATGTTGAATAAAAAAAATAACTTTTTAACGCATATGATGGTTGATTTTTTTTTTCAAACGCATCTCATGCTAATTGACTGAAGATCGTTTTTATCTTTAGTTCATAGTAATGCTACATACGTATGTGGCCTGCTACATGCCGTGTACTAGCACCTTAAGTATTCAAAAAAAAAGCTGATGTTAAACGAATTCAAATACTTTTCACAATCTATCGCGCAATTAGCTACATATTAAGCGAAGCCTATTATCCTGCTGGTGCTGAAATTAAGCTCAGATACAAAATTCCTCCAAAGATTAAATGAACATCACGCTAAGTCTTAACATCGTTCTACTCGGACATAAGTATGTTGGCCTATTAAGATGCGATGCGGAATGTTCTAGGACGTTCAACAACGAGACTACAGCTCAAGGCAAGGGCAAAAGGCAGTTTAGAGCCTCTGTGGTTCAGCTGCCTGTGGTCTGTTAAGTGTAGGACCGTTACACTTTCCAAGTGAAGATCGGAAGGCCGTTGTCCTTATTCATCTTTGCTGTGTTGTCAAGACTAAATCTAAATCATCTCAACAGCCTAGAGGATGAAGAATCCTCCGAGCACATTCTATGTGATTGCCTGGCACTTCATTGGTTAAGAAAACGTGTGTCTTTAACAGGGAGACACGTTCCACGACACCAGCAGAGCTTAGGAATTCCGCTACTTAGGATATTAGCGGGAGGACATCAGTCTCTAAGAACAACTCCATCCCTCTTCGATACAATAGATCTTTTTAGGTCGCAGTGTCAGCCAATTGGGCAGGGAACTTTAAAAAAAAAAACACACAAAAATCCCAGCAGGGAAGAATGGGGAGACGCTGCAACATGCAAACTACAGCTGTATTTATAGACGGTTCTAAAATGGGCACTGGGGTAGGGTCAGATGTCTTCACTAAATTGCTGGGTATATCAAAATCGATACGCCTCCCCAACCATAGCAGCGTCTTATAAGCAGAGGTCCTGGCAGTGACAGCAGCAGCCCGTGAGTCTGTCGTAAGGACAATACCACCTGGAGGTATTACTTTCTTTATCGACAGCCAGGCAGCAATAAAAGCCATAACTGCACCAGAAATAAAATCGAAGCTTGTGAAGTGCTGTCGCGAAGAACTCAAGGCTCTTGGTACACAGCACAAGGTATCGCTCTGCTGGGTTCCGGGACATGAAGGCATTCCAGGCAATAAGAAAGCAGACAAATTGGCAAGACAAGGTTTGACACTATTTCAGAACAAGCTGATCCTTCTGTGAACATTCCACCTTGCACACTCAAGCTTGAAGCAGGGAGAAAAGCCTTAAGAGAGGCGAACGCTAGATGACCTTAAATACTGGTAATACCACAAGAATGCTATGGCCGTCTTTAAACGAAACCAAAACCGAGAATATAATACGGAAGGATAGAAAATCCCTGTCCGCCCTCGTAGGTATCATAACGGGGCACAATATACTCTGCGGTACTATATGAAGAAAATGGGCTTAATGGAAGAAGGAAGAAGAACTCTGTAGAGGCTGCGGTGATGAGGGAGCTCTTGAGGATACAACCCACTTCCTATGTCACTGCCCAGGTCTCCAACACACGGTATAAATTCCTAGGGAGTCACTTCTTCAACGACATAAACGAGCCTTCCAGCACATCAATAGACAAGATAATGAACTTCGTCAAATCAACAAGATGGTTTGTATGTAATGTAGCAGAGCAATAATTTGAATACAGGATTATAATGGGTAAGGGACAGCCTCTTTCGCCTACAGGCATCACCATGGGTCAGTATTGACCTGAGTGTGGCACGGAGAAATCCCCGCCAGTTCACAAACCTAACCTAACCTAAACGAATCGACCTAGGCGAATAAAATTTTGTGAGAGGATTTATTTTTACGTCATGTTGGTATTGAAAATGGTCTATGTCGGTCAAGTAGGTACCTAGTACTGATACCTCCCATATAAAACCAATATTTGACCCATGCGACTCGACAAGCGGAGTTTATTTCAATGATTTATGTGGCTATTTTTCTTTTGACAATTATTAGCAAATTCAGTGCCGTTTTGAGACGACAACTGACTAGACCTGTAGAAGATACGACTAAACATAATATAGGAATGGAAGTTAATATCAAAACCGGTCGGTGAAATTGAGGAAGTGAATGGTGCTACTGAATTTGATGCCTGATGTTTCAAAAAGGTCGTCATAGAACGGCTTGCCTATTGAACGGTTTCTGGTTTTGGCTAGGGTCGAACACCCACAAACAAAGTGACGGTGGATCGTTTTAAATGCAATACCTGAATTTCGTTTTCGTCTTCGCTCTTGTTTATTCTTAAAAGGCAGTTTTTTTCCGACAGAAGAATTTAGTTTCTTTTTTATCCGTAAATAATTTGCCAACTATCCGTGACCTATAAATAACTATCGCTTTTGAATGGAGCGAAATGCTTTTGGAAATACAAAATTACAACTCCGTAATGAAAAGCAATCCGCCGCGTTTTTGGGAATAAAGCCCAAATGGAACATAGGTATTCATTTGGTCCTCATTTGATCGCTTTCTGCCAAACCTAACGATTGAAAAATTGTTAAAGTAGGTTTAAGTCACAGTGGAAAGTGATTTATGGAATTCAAATAATGCTTCTCTTATCAAAAGTCTTCATTTCTTTGGAAAGACTCCGTATACGAGACGAGTTTTCCCCCAGCACAGTGCATACCACATTACCACATATTTTTACCGATATTTCCTAATTTCTAACACTTATTTGTACATAAATATTATTCACAATGTTTGTTTCTTATTCTAGACTATTCTACATTTATATGCTATAAAATTTATTAATACTCGGGATCATAATATGGTGGCAGGAAAGGACTTAAATCTGGTGGAGTAATAATTGATGTGAATCGTTGCGCTGCAAATGGCTGTTGCATATTAATGCTCCTTCTAATTTGCGGTGCTGCAACATTTTCAAGTAGTACCCCGCCAACACCAAGAGAATAAGCTGTTGCCGCAGCTAAGAACAGGGCAAGTACGATTAAAACCTCAAAAGAGAAAAACGGTAACGATAAATTAATATTTTTTTTAAAGGAATTTTTAATAATCGGCATCCGGGCCGGGCAGTCGTTCTACACTCACTTTCATTTCGATTTTAAAATATTTAGCTCATTCGGTTGGACTATTTATACACTTAAGATGGTCATCGTAAACAAAACCGTTTCCTAAAACTATACCTAAGCATTTTGTGGCAAGTTAATCAATTAACGAACCTGTTCCGATTTTTACTGACCATGACGTTTCTAAACGAGGTCAATAGCACTTTTATGAGCTGTCGACTATAGTTTAGTCAATCGATAGGTTACTGACCTTAGAATATGCATGATTGAGAATGTTCATCTGGTGAATTATACAATAAGTGGTTGTATGTCAGTTACATTAAACAGAGCGTTTATGTTCAACCAAGTAAGGCTGGTAGGTCCAGTTTCAGATTTTATAGGGAATGGTTTCTTCTTCGTTTGGTACTTAATGATTAGAGTGTCGGCTAATTTTTGCTAAATAGGACTATGTTCCCTACTTATTTTGGTTTTCTAGGTTTTTTGAACAAAGCAGTATAGGTAAGTAACTATAATTAACTTTCTTTATATTGTCAACGAACGCACATTTGTCTTCGAATAGTAAAAAAAAGGAAGAATATATTCACTAGAACTTATTTTTTTTCCCGGAAAAGGCGAACCTATAACGCTTCAACCGCCCCCCGAGATGCTTGCAGATGTATGCTAGTTCTGCACTTAAATAGCTGCAAATTGTATACTTCTGGAACTATATCTCCAAGAAGCGAGTTCCAAAGTTTGCTTGTCCTGTAACAGAAGGAGTTTTGGAAACTTGATATCCTCGCGGTTGTCAAGTGATGGTCAGGAGCATTAGCAGCCTGTCTTGTGGGGCGCCCAAAAGTTGCATTTCGAGGGGTAATGTCTTTGAGTTCCTCGGAACATCTATCATGGAAGTACCTATAGAATAAGCATAGGTTAGCGACTTGTCTTCTGTGCACCAACGGTTGTAGATTCAATGTGAGGTAGGGTCTCCAATAAGTCGAACTGCTCGCCTCTGTATGCTGTCAAGTAGGTTAAGTGAATGTTTTTGGGCAGAGCTCCTTATCTATACATATAATAAAACTGTAGGACTTTTCTTTGTCAGCTAAAAACTCGAAAACTGCTGGACAGATTTCGATGAAACTTTTTTTAAAATGTTCCTTAAGACTATAAAACTGCTATAGGCTATGCCTATAGCCACGTCCTCAGGAACAGTTTTTAGCCAAAATGTATTTATACTTTTGCGATCGTCAAACAAAAACAATACGTATGCTACACATTCGAAAAGAGTTGATTTGTTTTCGCAGTGAATGCTATGGTCAGTTGTACATGTAGGTATGTATATGATCGTATATCCTATGCATGCAGGATGGGGATGGGGTGCGTCGTGCGTGCTGCAGTATGCCATGGGGTATATTAATAATCTTCATAAGAGAAGAGACGTGTAATAGAAAACAGGTTTCATTTCAGAATTTCATTCGATATGTGGTATGGTAACAGTGTAGGGTTGGGGTAGGTCTAGGTAGTTGTTCGGATTCCATAGGAAGAGGGAAACAAAGGAAAGGAAATACAGCATTACAAACAAGTACCTAGCATGATCAAGGAGAGGAAGGGCGATGCAGAGGGTGCACATTATATATCCAATACATTACATCCATTATCGATATCGCCACACCAAAATTGGACAAACGGGGGTGCGCCCCCCATACAAAAAACATCTTCTATGATGTTCATGATTCTTTTTTTGTTTTTTTCGTATTTTTTCGATCTTGCGATATATTCATATTCATATCGTACCTACTATTGCTCTCAAACTTTCCTCGATATCGACAGTCGGCATCATACTCGAAGATTTGTTTTACGCGTCTATATCGTCAACTTAATCTTGTATTTTTTATCTTTTCGGAACAAACAACAGAAGCGATATGTAAATCAGGCTCTATGTTGGGTTTTGTTAAATGACGAAGAAATGATGGCCCGGGATTAAGAGCTTTACATTCGTATTATTATATGGAGGCTGTTCATTTCACTTACATATCTTTAACTAGCTCTGCCCGAAACTTCGTTCGCGACGTGAAATTTAGGTAACGCTTAGTTTAATTTCTTAATAACATAAACTAAACCATAATATCAGGCAAGTCTCAGCCAGATGCGGTACGCATACTTCTACAGACAAACATTACCAACATATGCACAATGCACATCGCATGCTTCCAGTGTTTTTCTAACAGATACGACGAACGATCCGTCCGTTTTTGTACCTTATCGCACGAGTTAAATTAGTACGAAAACGCTAAAAATGTGCGGCCGACCTTAAAGTTTCTTTTCGTTCCTGGTAAAAAATAAATTTAAAAAAAACAGGTTGTAATAGTTTATTTTAAAGATGAGTTCAAGTTCAACTGATCGGAAGAGTTTGATGCAGATCCATCGAATAAACACTGTCTTACGTGAAGTTAATTTTTGTTTTTCATAATTTTAGTTACAAATACCACACATATTTATGTCTTAACTAGCGGACCCTGTGCCTGCTTCGCTAGGCAAATCACATTAATATAAGAATGAAAAACACATTCCTTTTAAATACACTCGGTTTTTTTATTTTATTTCTTCTTCTTTTTATCGTATGCTATGTTTTTACTTTAACTATCGCAGAGCCTTTTCGTAAACTACATTTTTTGTTTTGCCCGGAGTTGTGGTATAAATAAACATAACTGATGGCTTTCCTACACGGCGACCGATGACCAATATCACTTCTTCGCTGACGTGGCATTTTTGACACAAACTAAAATAAAACAATGAAATCTTCAATCTTGAAAATAAATTTATCTTTTTTTGGCCGCATAATAAGTTGATTTCAAATAAGTAACCTTAAAATAATTGAAATGGAATGAATTAAATAAAGCAATACCACAACAAAATAGAACAAAAAAATCAGTTTCTTTCTATGAACAAAACATGAAACACTTACGATTCACACACTAAAAGCAACGAAACGGATCTTTTTTCGGTGGCTTGCAATTCCAGCAAAAACACAAATTAATCAATCTGTTTCGAGAGCTGGTGGAGCTTGAATGCTAATAAAAATATTAATACAGAAAAAAAGTATTAAACATACAAAATATTCCTTGATTGAGTTGATGATATAGTAAACAAATTATGTATATAGTGTTTTAATTTTGGTTTAGGCAGGCTTGTTGGTCGCCCCTTTGTCCAATTTTGCCCAAACTTCACAGGACAACTCCAGGGCCAATAACTAAGATTATCTGTAAGTTTGAGCTCAATCGATTTGGTGGTTTTCGATATATACGATTTTGAATGTTTTTTTTGTATGGGGGGTGCCACGCCCCTTTGTCCATTTTTGACCAAACTTCACAGGATTCATGTATGGACCAATACCAAAGATGTGCGAAAGTTTGGTTAAGAACGGTAAATGCGTTAAAGCGTGAATCGGCGACAAACATTTTAAGGCTCAATTTTTATATATATAGATTATTGTTTTTTTCTTAACTACGTGCCTGCTAATAAAAGTTAAACACATAAATTGAAACTTTCTTCGCTATTTATCTTTTTTACTAAAAATGCATAATTTTAGATCTAGTCTTTATTGACCGACCAAGTAGGTCGGTTAATTCAACCGAGTGAATTAGTTAAATTCAACCGAGTAAGTTGGTTAAGTTCAACCGAGTAGGTCGGTTAATGCAACAGACCGACGCGACGGCTGCCTGATGGTACGGATTTTAATATTTTAAATGGTTTCGTTATCTAATTCGTCTTCAGTTCGATCAATACCACTTTGAGTTCGAACAGAATACTTCTTTTTTGAAGCACAGAATGTTTTCGTTCGTTCGTTTGTTAGTTTTTATCCAATGATATATCTAAAAGGCAATGCACGACATGCTCCAGTTGATCTTCGTGCTTAGAATGACTTGAAAAATTTCAACTTTCAAGTGCAATTACATAATAATAATAATACAGAATAGGTAATTAAAGGGTCTTTCTCAAAAACACAGAAGTAATTTTTCTATACCTACAGAATTTTCATTGAAAATACGGGGGTATCCTGTGCAATACACGATAAGTGGCATGGTTAAGTATGATGTATGGGGCTTTGTTGAAATACTGTATGGTCAAAATTCTGTTTTCAACATACTGTATTTCAAAATTCTGTATGCACAAAACTCTGGACACTTTATTGAAAACAGATTTTTTACCATACAGTATTTCAACCCCAACCCCATACATCATAGCCTAGTGCACGTGTACTTAATATTAAATAATGTAGATGTACTTTCTTTTATTCATTAAGTTCATTCAATGAGAAGCCATACTACCACTGATACCTTCAAAACCGACTGATGCTGAAGCCAAAGACTTTCTTTACTTACTTTCAAAGCGGCTCCACAACAGAAAACAGGAAGGAAGATATCGGAAAATAAACAAAAGTGGTTCGACAGCGAATGCTTGAGAGCTAGGAACCTATCTTTTTCATATTTGAAATTAGTCAGAACGACCAACAATACCAACTTTCGAATCCTCTACGCAGCGGCCAACAAAAACTTCAAAGAGCTTTGTAACGCGAAAAAACTGAATTTTGATCAAAGAAACATTGAAATAATAAACAAAGCGAAATCCTCAATGGAGTTCTGGAAAGCAGTAAGGCTTGTGAATGGAAAAAGGACTTCAACTGCCACGGCCCTGCACATTGAACAACTAAAAGCTCACTTTACGAATCTGCTCAACACAAATCAAATAGCACCGTCATTTCAGTATGCAGCACCTTTAATAGTTGATGAATATCTAGATGCAGCAATTTCTCAAGCGGAGGTAGAAACGGCTATTGAAAATGCCAAAAAAGGTAAAGCGCCCGGGGAAGATAGAATACCGTTTGAGTACTTTAAACATCTTACACCAGAATTCTTACGACTGCTTACTTCGGAGTATAACAGAATTTTTGAGACCGCTGACGTTCCTTCGAGCTTTCAAAAGGCGATTATATTGCCGCTACACAAAAAAGGAAGCATTGACGATCCGAAAAACTATAGAGGCATCTCATTTCTAAATACAGCGGCGAAGCTCTTTAGTTCAATATTGTACAATAGACTTAGTGAATGGGTCGAAACCAAGAGGATCTTAAACGTTTTTCAAGCGGGGTTCAGAAAAAACCACTCGACAGTGGACCAAATATTTTCGCTAATGAATATTGCCGACTATTATATAAGCAAAGGAAAAAAGCTGTATGCTTTTTATGTGGATTTTCGGGCAGCTTTCGATTCAATACCTCGGGAATTACTTTTTTATAAACTCTACAAATACGGAATTACAACAAGGATTATATCTGTCATTAGAGCAATTTACGAAGAAAATCTTGCGCAAATATGGGACGGGAAAACTTTGTCGGAAGATTTTGGTACAACGATGGGCGTTAAGCAAGGATGTGTTCTAAGTGCCCTTCTCTTCAATTTATACATAAATGACATAGCTGACTCGGTGAATGGTGGTATTGTCATGGGAGGGAAGAATATTCCAGGACTGATGTTCGCTGATGATATAGTTTTCCTTGCGGAAACTATAGACGGGATGCAGCTGATGATAAACAGGCTCCAGCTCTACTGCAAAACCTGGAATCTATCGGTTAACCTTTCCAAGTCAAAAATGATGATATTCAGAAACGGCGGCGGGAGATACTCGAGAAGAGAAAAATGGACTTTTGAAGAGGAGCCAATAGAAATAGTTAAGGAGTACAAGTATCTGGGAGTCTTGATTGCTTCTAACCTAAATCTACATAAGCATCTACAAACCAAATTAGCGGAAGCCAAGCGTGCTATGTATTCTGTGTGGCGAAGTTGCATTCTTAGGAATAACGTTTCTCACATAGCTAAGTATAAAGTCTTTAGAGCAACCGCAATTGCAATTCTATTTTATGGAGCACAGGCATGGGGATATCGTTCTTTTGAAGCCGTGGAAAAGTTCCTTCGTTATTTTATTAAAAGTACCTTCAGACTGCCCAGTACGTCACCAAACTATATGCTATATCTTGAAACGGGAATAGCACCCCTCTTTTTGGACACCCTTAAAATGCACTTCAACTATGTGGCAAAAGTTATGGCGATGAGTGAAGAAAGGATTCCACGTCTAGTACTAACACAAATTATAAATTCGGGTGGAACATGTGTAAATGAGTGGAACAAACTGGCAATCGAATGAGCATCAAGATTTTCAATATCTGTCGACGAAAGCCCAGATTCACTTAGAGCAAAATTTGATGATTTACTGAAGAATGCGGGTAATATGATGTATGATAAGTACATTAAAGAAGCTGAATCATCAATATACAGGGCTTACTACAGTAAAGTAAACCACTTCTTAAAGCAAAAAACCTACTTCTTAGCTGAAAACACTACTGAAAAAATCAGCTTGCTATTTAAAGTAAGAGGTGAACTCCTTAGTTTGAACTACATTCCACATCGACCAGAGCTGCCATTATTATGTGACCTGTGCAATCGTAAAGAACGGGAGGATGTGTTTCATTTCCTGGGAGTTTGCCCGATACTAAAGGATTTCCGTAAACGCTTCTTTGGTGTAGGCACGCTTAATTTAGAGGAAACGATCAACATTTTGAACGGTGAACGAAGTTGGGAACTTCTCTATCAATATTGCTTAAGTGCTATTCGTTACAGAACATGCATAGTTCAGGAAACTTTTTAAAAATTATTCTCATAAAATTGTAAATAATTGTAATTGCAGTAAGTAAACAATAAATGTAAATAGTTTTTCTTATTATGTATAAATTATAATACAAATGTCAGTCTGGTAGACGGCCTTCGGCCAAACCATTTAAAGACTTTAGTCAAACTTTAAAGTTGATGTAAATTGTATTTATTTTTGAAGTCAATAAAATAAAATAAAATAAAATAAATACTTTCATTTTTAAAGTTTATTGCTGGATCGAAATGGTACTAACTGATTATTAATTTATGGTAGACTATTTATACAATTTGCATGACCACCATCATAAGCGCAATTTTTTTGTCACCCGAAATAGGTATTCTTTTTGGTAAGAATTCACAGGTGAAACCTGTTTAGAAACGTATTTACGTTCGAATATGCATATGAGATTTATTAAAATATTTTTGAGAGATTGTCACTTGTCAGTAGCGAGCGTCAGCTGTAATTTATGCGGTTCGATTGATTTGAATTAATTATGAAAATGACCTGGCAATAAGAAATCATATTCATCATAAACTATAAACGCTATGAACCAAAATGTCGGAAATCAATCAAGAAATTGCTATGAAAAGGAAAACTATTTTCTCATCAGGTTATAATGTATGGCTTTTAGGATTCCAGTGGTTGAACATGAAAATTGCCATAGCAGGTTGTAACAAAATAAGAAAAGTGGTAGAAACAGATCTGGTATTAAATGCTATTGCTAATAAAGGGTGTCCCATAATTCACGCAAAATTTTGCGCGATTTAATAGGCCAACGGAAAAAAAGATAACAATGTGACAGCTGACAGTTCGGGGTTAAGGTGCTAGTACACGGTATGTAGCACGCCACATATATATGTGGCTCTGACGTAATTTTGACGTCAGCGTATGGAGCCAATGGCTACATAAGGTACTCATACATATGAGGCACGATATGAGGCGCTCGTGACACATACGCATTGTGTGGCTTTTCGACTGCATGGTTCGTATGTAATAATATAATAAAACTGCGGATAGCATCATCATAAAGGAATAACCAACAGCCAACCGATATGTGCGCTCTTATGTAGCCACCGCGCAACATAAGAAAAACGAAATGTGTGCCTTATGTGTACTCTATCTGGTGACGTCAGAGCCACATATATTTGTGGTGCGCTACATACCGTGTACTAGCACCTTTAGTAAAAATGGAGCGCTATACGAAAGAACAATGCATTTTCATTGTTGAGCAATATTTTAAAAAAGTTTGTTCGAACAAAATCATCTTCAGTGATGAAGATCATTTTCATCTTGATGGCATCGTTAATCGTCAAAATTGTTGCATTTGGGGTTCAGAAAACTCACGATTTAATTGTAGAGAAACAAATGCATCCACAACGCGTGACTGTTTGGTGCGGATTTTGGGCTGGAGACATCGGCTGGATCGTGTAATTTGCCGTTTTTGCGATCTGAATTGGCCATCCAGATCTTACGATTTAACGCCATTGGACTTTTTTGGTTTTTTGAAGTCAAAGGTCTATGAAAACAAGCTCACGACCACAAACAAACACCTTGAAAGAGGAAGTTGGGAGGTGTATTAGTTAAATTCAGCCACATTTATGCGAAACGGTCATAGACAATTTCAATAAAAGAAACATAATTTCAACCTGTATGCTCTATGAATCTATAAAAAAATTTAAGATTTATAATTAAAAATCTGCATTTTCTATCAAAATTACATTTTGAGTGAATTATGCGACACCCTTTATAATTGGTTGCTCTCAATAGCACATTCTTTCTCAGATTCAACCCATTAGTAGGTATACAAATTTACATGTGATTACAAGCAAAATTTGATGATTTACTGAAGAATGCGGGTAATATGATGTATGATAAGTACATTAAAGAAGCTGAATCATCAATATACAGGGCTTACTACAGTAAAGTAAACCACTTCTTAAAGCAAAAAACCTACTTCTTAGCTGAAAACACTACTGAAAAAATCAGCTTGCTATTTAAAGTAAGAGGTGAACTCCTTAGTTTGAACTACATTCCACATCGACCAGAGCTGCCATTATTATGTGACCTGTGCAATCGTAAAGAACGGGAGGATGTGTTTCATTTCCTGGGAGTTTGCCCGATACTAAAGGATTTCCGTAAACGCTTCTTTGGTGTAGGCACGCTTAATTTAGAGGAAACGATCAACATTTTGAACGGTGAACGAAGTTGGGAACTTCTCTATCAATATTGCTTAAGTGCTATTCGTTACAGAACATGCATAGTTCAGGAAACTTTTTAAAAATTATTCTCATAAAATTGTAAATAATTGTAATTGCAGTAAGTAAACAATAAATGTAAATAGTTTTTCTTATCTATATATATAAAAGAAAGTTGAAAATATGTTTGTCCGTTTATAACTCGAGTTTGGCTACACCGAATTTGATGATTCTTTTTTTTCTGGAAAGGTATTCTTTTGTAGCAGGTTTGTATGTGAAAAAAATTGGATAAAGGGGCGTGGCACCGCCCATACAAAAATCGTCGTATATCTCGAAAACAACAAAACCGATTGAGCTCAAATCTTAATAAAATCATTGTTTTCTGTACGAAGGCTATTCTGTGAAGTTTGGTCAAAATCGGACAAAGGGGCGTGGCACCGCCCATACAAAAAAACATTCAAAATCTAATATCTCAAAAACCACCAAATCGATTGATCTCAAACTTACAGATAGTCTTAGTTATTGGCCCTGGAGTGCTCCTGTGAAAATTGGTCAAAATCGGACAAAGGGGGAGTGGCACCGCCCATACAAAAAACTTTCAAAATCTTTTATCTCGAAAACCACTAAATCTATTGATCTCAAACTTACAGGATAATCTTAGGTATTGGCCGTAAAGTGATCCTGGGAAGATTGGTGGAAATAGGACAAAGGGGTGTGGCACCGCCCATACGAAAACCACCAAATCGATTGAGCTCAAACTTACAGATGTTCTTAGGTATTGGCCGTGGAGGGTTCCTCTGAAAATCGGTCAAAATCGAGCAAAGGGGCGTGGCACCGCAAAAACAAAAAAAAAACATTCAAAATTGTATATCTCGAAAACCACCCAATCGATTGAGCTCAACCTAACACATAATCTTAGGTATTGGCCCTGGAGTGCTCCTGTAAAGATTGGTCAAGACAAATGGGCGTGGCACCGCCCATACTAAACCTCGAAGACCACCAAATCGATTGACCTCAAACTTACAGATATTCTTAGGTATTGGCCTTGGAGGGCTCCTCTGAAAATCGGTCAAAATCGGGCAAAGGGGCGTGGCACCGCTCATACAAAAAAAAACATTCAAAATCGTATATCTCGACAACCACCCAATCGATTGAGGTCAAACTAACACATAATCTTAGGTATTCGCCCCGGAGTGCTCCTGTAAAGATTGGTCAAAATCGGAAAAAGGGGCGTGGCCCCTTGCATACAAAAAAACATTCACAATCGTAAATCTCAAAAACCACCACAGCGATTGAGCTCAAACTTATAGATAATCTTAGGTATTGGTGCCCTGGGGTGATGCTGTGAAGATTGGTCAAAATTGGACAAAGGGGCGTGGCACCTCCCATACAAAAAAACATTCAAAATCTTATACCTCCTAAAGAAAAAACATCTTCTATGGGGTGAAATTCGATGACGTTATATCTCGATAACCGCCGGGCCAATTTTCATCTTTCTCTTTATATTTTGTTCGTATTGCTGTATTTCAGGTATAGGCAGAAAGAAAATTTCACCAAATCGATTTATTCTCATTTCTCGCATTTTTACGAAAGAAAATTATTACCTAAGACCTATAAGCAATACAATTCCTGTGCACGGGCAAAGCCGGGCGGGTACAGCTAGTTATGTATAAATTATAATACAAATGTCAGTCTGGTAGACGGCCTTCGGCCAAACCATTTAAAGACTTTAGTCAAACTTTAAAGTTGATGTAAATTGTATTTATTTTTGAAGTCAATAAAATAAAATAAAATAAAATAAATACTTTCATTTTTAAAGTTTATTGCTGGATCGAAATGGTACTAACTGATTATTAATTTATGGTAGACTATTTATACAATTTGCATGACCACCATCATAAGCGCAATTTTTTTGTCACCCGAAATAGGTATTCTTTTTGGTAAGAATTCACAGGTGAAACCTGTTTAGAAACGTATTTACGTTCGAATATGCATATGAGATTTATTAAAATATTTTTGAGAGATTGTCACTTGTCAGTAGCGAGCGTCAGCTGTAATTTATGCGGTTCGATTGATTTGAATTAATTATGAAAATGACCTGGCAATAAGAAATCATATTCATCATAAACTATAAACGCTATGAACCAAAATGTCGGAAATCAATCAAGAAATTGCTATGAAAAGGAAAACTATTTTCTCATCAGGTTATAATGTATGGCTTTTAGGATTCCAGTGGTTGAACATGAAAATTGCCATAGCAGGTTGTAACAAAATAAGAAAAGTGGTAGAAACAGATCTGGTATTAAATGCTATTGCTAATAAAGGGTGTCCCATAATTCACGCAAAATTTTGCGCGATTTAATAGGCCAACGGAAAAAAAGATAACAATGTGACAGCTGACAGTTCGGGGTTAAGGTGCTAGTACACGGTATGTAGCACGCCACATATATATGTGGCTCTGACGTAATTTTGACGTCAGCGTATGGAGCCAATGGCTACATAAGGTACTCATACATATGAGGCACGATATGAGGCGCTCGTGACACATACGCATTGTGTGGCTTTTCGACTGCATGGTTCGTATGTAATAATATAATAAAACTGCGGATAGCATCATCATAAAGGAATAACCAACAGCCAACCGATATGTGCGCTCTTATGTAGCCACCGCGCAACATAAGAAAAACGAAATGTGTGCCTTATGTGTACTCTATCTGGTGACGTCAGAGCCACATATATTTGTGGTGCGCTACATACCGTGTACTAGCACCTTTAGTAAAAATGGAGCGCTATACGAAAGAACAATGCATTTTCATTGTTGAGCAATATTTTAAAAAAGTTTGTTCGAACAAAATCATCTTCAGTGATGAAGATCATTTTCATCTTGATGGCATCGTTAATCGTCAAAATTGTTGCATTTGGGGTTCAGAAAACTCACGATTTAATTGTAGAGAAACAAATGCATCCACAACGCGTGACTGTTTGGTGCGGATTTTGGGCTGGAGACATCGGCTGGATCGTGTAATTTGCCGTTTTTGCGATCTGAATTGGCCATCCAGATCTTACGATTTAACGCCATTGGACTTTTTTGGTTTTTTGAAGTCAAAGGTCTATGAAAACAAGCTCACGACCACAAACAAACACCTTGAAAGAGGAAGTTGGGAGGTGTATTAGTTAAATTCAGCCACATTTATGCGAAACGGTCATAGACAATTTCAATAAAAGAAACATAATTTCAACCTGTATGCTCTATGAATCTATAAAAAAATTTAAGATTTATAATTAAAAATCTGCATTTTCTATCAAAATTACATTTTGAGTGAATTATGCGACACCCTTTATAATTGGTTGCTCTCAATAGCACATTCTTTCTCAGATTCAACCCATTAGTAGGTATACAAATTTACATGTGATTACACCATAGCCTTGGTCAGCGAAAAGACTTTTGATCGGGTAATACGTACAGTCAAAAATGCGAGCAAAATAGTTCACTTAATGAGGATCACACCAAAAACATAAATGTAAAAAAAACAGCCAAGTTCTTTTATATATATAATACAAGTAAAAGTGTTATCGTGCTTTAATACCCTCCACTGCTTAAGAGGTATGCAAAATGTTTGCCGTTTGAGTTAGTATTTATGGTTTTGTATGGAAGGTACCAGAACTACTTTACCGACATGGATAAATTTTCATACCAACCTGATGACGTTAAAAAGAAGTCCTCTAACAAAATTGCATTCCCCTAAGTCGATTAGTTTGGACGCTATCTTGTTTTCAACAGACAGACAGACAGACGGACAGTATATGGCTAAATCGATTCAAAATGTGATCCTGATTCAGAATATAAAAACTTTATGGGGTCTCCGGTGATTCCTTTTTGGCGTTACAAATGTAATGGCAAAGTGAGTAGGTATACCTTGTATTACCTTCCTGTGGAGGGTATAAAAAGTGTGTAACTAATCTGCTTCGAAAAGTAATGAGATCTAAATATACGCTAAGTTCTTAGTTTAAGAATGTTAAAAAAAATATTTAACTTATTTAGGCCACTTGGAGTTGACAGTTATTCAGTTATTGAAATGATGGGATTGGACAAGTCCTTGCACGGATGTAGGTGTGGATAAATGATGTGTGGATTGTAAGCACATGAAACAGCCACTTGTAAAACTTGTAGACTTGTATCTTACACCGAATCGTGAACACCCCTAATATAACATTTATGCAGATAATAATACAGAAAGCATAATTCGCACAGTTGTTCCAAGTAAAAAAAAATATTTATTGATTCACTGACGCATTTGAAGATTAAGCTAAATTTTGTTTATGCTAAATAACAGGTAAGTACGAAGCTTTGAAGACGTCAATCGATTTGAAAGATTTAATGACAAATTGGTTTTTAACGACTAACACTGAAGGAATGTACAAAACTATAGAATATTTTACTCAAATAGAATTGAATCCATTAAATGTACATAAACTTGTATCTTTGATTTGAATCCTATTTCCTAAGGTGGCAATAGATTTTTAGTAAAGGTCCTACCTCAAGTACGTATAGTACGTATACAGTACGTATACGTAATTGTTTATATGTATCACTAAACTTCAGTCTCGCTTTAAGTTAGCCTTATTAAAAGACGAACAATCAGTAGCAATACGCACAAAAAACTCTATAGGATCTTCTCATATTCATTGTATCCGGAATTCGACAATAATTCAATACATATGAAAATGTCATACATATTTAACTTTGTTTAGAATTCTTTCAATTCTAATTTTAATTTTTTCCCCAAAGGCCATAACACATTATTTGAAGTAATGAATGGAGTGTAGGAAATGAGTTAGGTATGCTGATTTAAATATTAAATTCAAATACATAATGTTATACATAAATTCAATTGTTTTTTTTTTAATTGATTCTTTTTGTTACAAATCAAACCTACTCAACAGGTTTTCTTTTTGTTTGAATTTGGAATCAAAATATTTGTAAATAGATAAATTTAAATTTATTTAACTAAAGTGTTGCAATTTAATTTTAACTTAATGCACACTGTACTCCAGTAATAATTTGATAAAAACTTAATTATTCCTGGAGGACATTGCATTCTTGGATAACGACTCGAACAACTTCTTCACATATGTGGCTTGCTACATCCGGCCGTGTTATGGCCTTAAGACTATATTGAAAATTATTTGGTATTTTGCATATGAAAGAAAATTCTCCACCGTCAGAGTTAGTGCGTAAATTATTACGCTAAATGTGTATATAAAGTAGCCGGGTTCTGGAATTGCTAACCAATATATAGATACAAATTATCACACCATAATACAATATGAGCACACCACATAAAGTAAAAGTATTGTTAGATTTGTTGTTTTGGCTACAAACAAAAGCAGTCTCATTTCCAATTCATTATGGCAAAATTAATAGAATTTATCAGGCCGATTCTGTTATAAGCGTGAATCGAACATCCGTTTCCCTTTCACTTAACCTTGAAATCAAAGTGCTCTCTATTTATTGTGCCCTTAACACATAAATCTATTATCTATTATTATTATAATATTAAAAGCCGACCCGATTTCTTGTCATAGTCATTTACCCTACTTCAGGTATACCAAATCTATTTTTCTTTTTACCAAATTGAACCTTGATGTGATCTGATGTGTTAAGAAGACTAATTTATTTGAAAAAAGTATTTGCAAAATAGGTACATTTTTTACTTGCATTCGTTTTATTATATAATATCAAATTTAAATAAACGAAGTAAAATACATAACGCAGCCGCAGCAGCTACGCATTCCGAAGAAATGTATGTTTCCATAGTATGTAGCTGCATGCCAGTTACAGTTGTTTTAGATTATTACTGACTTTTTCTTACGTGTATTGTCCATTCGCACATTTAATTTTATTAACTAAATTTGGCACAATGGAACAGAATATTAATTTTCTACAAATCATGAAAAGTCTCCAGAAAAGAAAAGAAAAGTTGACTCTGGGACATTTCGATCAACTTTTCCAAGCTTCCAATCTATACCTGGATACAAATGGATGTTTATACCCTTTGCGATCGTGCGACAGGATAATCAAAAACAAAACCACACGATCAGATGTGTACCTAATTCGAAAAGTTGATTTGTTTTCTCAGTGATTGCTATACAACTGCCCGTATTTGTATTTATTATAATCGTATGCCCGATGCCGGATGGGGTGCGTGCTGACATGGGGTATGTGGTATGTCGTATGTTAATTATCTTCATAAGAGAAGAGACGTACAACACAGGTAACAGGGTGGGGTTGGGTTGGGGTAGTTGTTTGGATTAGGGAAACAAAGGAAAGGAGATGTACTTCAGTAGAGTGCTTATGTATGTAGGTGAGGCACATAGGTACTAATTTTTTTGTCGTTCTGATTCCTGTTGCGTTTCTTTTTGTTTAAATGTATGGTGGGCAAATTTCGACCACTGGGCGAGCCTAGCAATCTATTATTTTTAAACAAATTGGTTTTACACACATTTTTCGATGCAATCATATTTTAACATCGAGACGCTAGACATGCAGCACAACAATTGACAGATCCGCAAAAATTTACAAGCCGATCTGAATTTTATCAACACGTTTGTGCCCCACCCCTAGCCAAGTTATTTATAGTAAAGGCACACACCCTTTTTATAGGAAACCACTCAGGCTGTTTTCGACTCCCCTCTAACTTTGAAATCAATTGAGCCAACAACTTTAAACTTATAGTCGTGAGAGCCCGTCAGCGTTTGTCATTTGAGTACTTTTCTTATACTGAATTTTATTGATATATGTACATACTTAGTATCAAGGCCCAGCCCAAGGCCCACTTTTTGAGATTCAACATAGCATTTACTTCAAAATAGTTCATCTCACAAAATTTCAACTCTTTAGTATTAGTGGTTCTCAAGATACATGACTTCTACTGACAGACTCACTGACAGATCATCACCATTATGAAGCACTTCCTGTCATCGTAAAATTTGGCACAATGGCAGATCCTGTGGTGCATAAAAATAAAATAAATAGGTGGCGCAACAGGCAGATAGACATCCTAGGCCTAGCTTCTCGCAAGTCGCAACCATTCGTTTTGTGTGAGTTTATATTTTTGGGACGAATGGAAGGGACCTACAATTTTATGCCGAGTCCGAACGGCTGAATTGAGAAGCTTTGTCAGACGTTCGCGAGAGGTGGCGCAGTAGAAAAAACCTTAAGATGTAATTTTTGTGTTTTTCCGGGGATCGAACCTGGGAGCAACGAAAAGTAATGAAATCTTAATGTACGCTAAGTTGTTAGTTTAAGAAGGTTCAATGTTTAAAAAAATGACTTAAATTTCCCCCCGATAGCAGAACCGGGTCGTAATGTGTTACGCTAAATAATTATTATTTTCAAAAAAAAAAAAAAAACTATGAAAGGGCCTGCTCGAATAGTGTTCAAACTGTAATTTAACTAAAAATCGCATTATGACCATGAGAAGAAAAATCTGTTTTTATAATTTCATATATTTCGATTTAAAAATTTTGTTTACACTTTTTTGGCAAGGTATCCACTTGCGTAAAGTCCAGAACCGTAGTTGGAGTACAAGCTGGGTGCCACAATATTTGATGCAAGCGGTGCTGAGTGAAGACTATAAGCTGAAACTGGAGACACAATTCTGGTAGCTACTGGTACTGAACTATGATGGGAGATTGTCCTGTATCCGGTAACAACTGGACTGGATACCAATCTAGTAGCAACTGGATTAACCAAGGAGGTTACAACTGGTTGATATGTCCTTACTCCAACCGTTGATATGGGTGAAACAACTCGGGTAGCAATTGGTGAAACATAGGATGTTGGTTGGTATGCTCTGACATTTGACAACAGAGGAGTGCCAGCGCTTAATCCATATGAACTGTATCCAACCAATGGCGAGTGGATCAATGAAGCTGTTGCTGTAGCGAACAGTGCGAAAGCAATGAAGATCTGAAGAAATCAAAATTAAATTAAAAAATCTTCCAATGAGATGGCCTTCTCTGAACTTACTTTCATTTTAATGCTGAGGTTAGTTTTGTTCTTGAGCTAAGATAAGCCGAATGATGAACTGAAGTCTAGATTTTCTACTATATATACAATTTTGGTGTAAGACAAAATGAAGATATAATAGCGCAACCAGGTCCTATTATTATTGGTAACCAGTTATTAATTCTTTTGTTATTTGTATTACTTAAATGACATCATAGTTGCTTAAGCGAAAGTCATACCAATGGAAGAAGACTTACCTAGTTCTTCTTTACAAAATCCCCACTTGAGGAAATCATTTTATGTAGTAGAAGTATTCGATTTTAGTAAAAGGAAAGCATTTGAAATTCAATGAAGTGAATGAATACCAAGATTGGATCGAATTTCATTGTCACGGTCATTGGTCGGAAAGCTTATTTAAATAAGTAAGCAAAGTTAATCTGCGAGTGAATACAAAACGACACCTGTACAGTATGCATCACCTATAATTAGCTTAAAGACGTATAGATCTTATGGCGCTTTCCACATTTTGATGAGACTATCGCGTAAGACAGTCAGCGAGATTCTAATTGATGGACGTTTGACGAATGATTTAATCATGTTAGACAACCTACTTAACTGCCTATGGCTAATGGCTGTTGTTAGTACAACGAGTAAAAAAAGTAGCAATTATCGTCGTGGAAGATCCTCCTATATTAATAACCATTTCAGTCCCAGGTAATCAATCATCTGTCAGGTTGAAAATAACTCGGAGTCTAAAGGGTCCGCCAAATAACTTTTTTTTTTTTTGAAAATGCTATAAAAAAAACTACTGAATATTTTCTCAAATTTCTTTTTTTATTTGAAAGTACAATCCTTCCGGTTAATAATGGAAAATAATTTCATTCAAATGGCTGCCTCGGTTGGCCATGCAGCAGCCTACATGATCGGTCCAATTTTTAAGCACATTATCGATTGTGTGCAGCTGTATTTCACCAATGGCTTCACGAATATTGTCCTTTAAAGCGTCAATTGTCTCTGGCATGTCGGCGTAACACTTATCTTTTACGGCACCCCACAAATAATAGTCTAACGGTGTCAAATCGCAGCTCTGCGGTGGCCAAACGACATCAGCTCTGCGGCTGATAATGCGATCTTCAAAAACAGGGCGCAAAACATCGAGTGTAGCTTCGGCTTTGTGGCACGTAGCGCCGTCCTGTTGAAACCAAATGTTGCCAATATCCTCCTCTTCAATTTTTGTGAACAAAAATTCGTTCAACATGGCCCGATAACGATCGCCATTGACTGTAACGGCCACTCCTTGCTCATTTTCGAAGAAAAATGGCCCAATTATGCCTCTGGACCAAAATCCGCACCAAACGGTGACTCGTTTTGGGTATATCGGCTTTTCAATGTATGCGTGCGGGTTTTCTGTGCCCCAAATGCGACAATTTTGCTTGTTTACATACCCACCAAGATCAAAATGAGCTTCTTCCTTCTTCTTCCAAAATCCGTACGCAATTTTTGCACACATTCTGCAACATTACCATGATTTTCAAAGTAATGTCGCAATATTTCCCAGCGTTGTTCAAGCGTATACACAACCATATTTGTTCAGCGGAAAGATAAAACTAATTATCTGTCAAATCAGACATGAGCTAAGTGTTACCATTCGCGAAATAAGCACTAGTTGAAAAAAAAACGTTAGATGGCGGACCCTTTATTAGGCATAGGAAACTCAAATTTAAAACATAGGTAAATCTTATAGAAAACATGTGCAGAAACATATTTTGGGCTCTTAATTTTTCAAGCAAGACTAGGTACATGACTGCTGAAATAAATGATATATTTGTTCTTAATAGTATTATTTAAATAAATATGTAGGTACCTATCTATATAATAAAATGATTCAAAATATAATATTGTTATAACTATAGTTGAAAAGTCGCCCTTTATATTTTCCAATTCCTTTTTTTTTTTAACTTATTTGGCGTTACAATCGGGGTTGGACCAGGTCCTCAAACCTCAAAAGTCGTTTGAGGTTCCGCTTATGTGCGACATATTGGCCGAGTTCCCCCGCAACTCAGTTTTTTTTTTTTTTTTTTGTATGGGAAGTTTCAAACCCCTTGTATGCTCTTGTATGCTTTAAAGCAGGAAATATCTAAACGTCTATATCTAGTAATTTTCAAGCTGCTATAAATTGCAAAATATAGTGTAATTTTGAGCGACATCTATCAAAAAACTTGAAGACTTTACCAATCTTCATAGGAACACGCCCGTGCCAATACTTAAGATTGCTTGAAAATTTAAACTCAATAGGTTATAAAAACCAACCACAGTCTTACATTTGTCAGCTGGAATTGTACTTTCAAATTAATATTTGAAGTAACCAAAACGACAGAAATTTTTAAAATTTTAAAATTAATCTTAAAATACACACTTGTGAATAATAATTCCATTGGACAGAATTTGTCTGCTATTTTCGAACTCACTTGAAAAACGGATGGCTTTTAATCTTCTTCTTCTTCTCATATATAAAAATTGAAATTACGACTTATCAGCAACGCCAAGGCCAAACCCTTTGCTCTAGCAACAGGGGCGTAGCGAGGGTTCGAGTATTGGGAGGGGTGACTTTCTTTGAAATGCCGACTTATTTCAGGAACTTACCGACTGCATAGAAATCATGAAAATCGGCCCAGCGGTTATCGAGTTATATATAACGTCATCGAATTTCACCCCATAGAAGATGTTTTTTGATGGAAGGTCAGGAAGGTCAGGAAAAAAATTAAAAAAAAAAGTTTTATTCTGATTTTTTTCAATATTGAGCAAATAGATACTTAATTTGTTTGTAGTTTTTACTGCCTAAATCAATTCTTAATCGAACACTCAAAACCAGATTGAGTTATGTCTTCTAATTTTTGAGAAAATTGAAAATTACTTTTATATGTCGCTCCGCTTAGGGTACAAATTGCTACCCTTGCGCCTTGAAATGCGTATGGGGGGGCATGCTGCCCCCCTGCAATCCCCCTGCTTGGGGTCACTGTTGGATTTTGCGATGGGTGCAAGGCTGAGAAAGCTAACTTTCTTTAAATTATATAAGTTTACCCAATGTCAACAACATTCTTCAGATACAGTCTCTGGCCAGAAATTTCACATTGGTAGACAAAATTCTGCTGATTTGCATTTTACACAATTTAGAACGGATTCCTGGTTTTGAAAAATACTATAGTTCTTTGTGGTAAGTGTTGCCATTGTTTTTTAATATTTTATTTTAATTTTATTTATAATTTTTTTTAATTACCCCTCCCGCCTAACCGGAGCGAGATAGACCCCCCCTCCCATAGTAAAAAATGTTTGTATTTAACTCCTCTACATAAATCCGTCATTAGTTTTCATCGCCAAAATTATTTTACTCACCCCAATTTTTGTCCTAAAATTTCAAGTTTGAAATTGTTTTTTTCAAAAACTATTTAAGGGAATAACTTAATTTAAAAATAATATGAAAGAACAGTTTCTGGGCTTTCTAAAATGTTATAGTCTTTTATTAAAAGTGTTGCCATTGTTTTTTAATGTATTTTTTCCATTTAAAGTATCATTTTCTTTAAATTACCCCTCCCGCCTAAACGGAGTAAGATAGACCCCCCCTCCCATAGTAAAAAGTGCTTGTATTTAACCCCTCTACAAAATACCGTTATCATTTTTTGGCGCCGTAGTTATCGTACTCTCCCCGTATTTTCATTACTGTGAAGGAATCCAAATCATGAGGATTGCGCCACGCCGCGGGCTAGTGTACATATATAATATATAAAAGAGACTGCCGTCGATCGAGAACGGATCGAACGATTTTCACGATTTTGGGCTTGATGTATTCGATTGGTCCAAGGAAGGACATAGGGAAAACAAATTGGATAAAGGGGAGTGCCATCTTAAATATACAAAAAACATAACATAATATATGTATACAATATACAATTGAGAGAAACTACACTAAAAATTCGCCACTCCCACATACATAACGTTTGAATAAAATCAAATTTCATAAAATATAGTTCAATTTAATAATAAATAAAGAAAAGGTAGTAAAAATTTCCTAATCTGACTCGATGACGGGTCGGGAGCCCGTTTAATAAGTTCGTAAGCGTTTCTGATTATGTTTTTTTTACGTTCGCGGCGACGGAATATTTTTCTTCAACCGTTTTGCAAATTATTAGGGTAAGATAAAAATAATCGCATCCACAAAACAAAAATATGCGAAAACAACTTAAAATTAAAAACGAATTATTTAAACAAACAAACTTCAGTAATAATTTCCACTTTGTATTCAATATTCAACATTTTTACTCTGTTTAGATAACAAGTATACTCGTAGTACCTAACCTAGTTTTGATCTGAACTGAAATCGAACCCTATGCCAGCTCCAATTCAAATGATATTCTATCAATTTTATAATTGATATTATCAGACCAATTAAATTAACATAATATTATGTAAAAGGGTGTGACAGAAGCTGACCAGTTTAATGGCCATAAAAAATTTATTTGAGAGCATGAAATGAATCATTCATTGTTTACGTTTACCTTATACATTATTGATTAAATCGAAGATGCTGAGGGCCAGAGTTGTCTTAGGAGGTTTTAGTAAAAACTTAAACGAACGTAGATCAGAACAGATACCTGTAGAGATGAGCAAGGAGACAAACGCAGTAGATTAAGACCTCGCCTTAGGTGGAGCTCACAAATGGAAGAGGATCTCATCCAACTTGTAGTGCGCAACTGCAAGCAGATAGCCAAAGATGGAGCTAACTGGAGAGGATTATTGCTTAAGGTCCATAGCCAACTCAATTTGTAGCGCCACCTAAGGAAGTACATACCTAATATGAAAAAATATCAAAGGACATGTCATGATTACGACTTATTGTGGAAGTAACGCTGATATTATGTACATAAATTCTGTATACAGTTCTATACTTAATAGTGTTTAGGATCTGTTTGTAAGTCCCCATTAATAAATGTTTACTTTTTTTATTTGAAATCATTTTGTTTGTTTTATTTTGTGAAATTTACAACGGAGTATGAACGAGTCGTCGATGTGCTACATTAATTGGTGAAATGACATTTGTAAGAACTGGACTGCTACGATAGGCAACTGGAGCGGCAACAATGTGTGACGTTACAACTGGTGAACTGTAAACAACTGGAGAGGAAATTACATGATTAGCCAGAACTGGTGACACGACACGAGTAGCAACAACTGGTGAACTATAAGCAACATGATTCAAAGTCCTAACATGGCTAACCACAGGAATTCGTTGTACTGCCAATGAGTTGTATCCAAAAGATGGTTGATTTCTTACACTAACCACAGGAACGTGTCGCACTCCCAACGAGCTGAAGCCAACAACCGGTTGGCTTATTAAACTGGCCGAAGTGACAGCAATGAGAATAGCAAGAGATAGGAATATCTAGGAAAGAAAAGCGAATATAGTTTGTAGTCTGTGAAAATATCCTTTCTAGTTACAAGAGCTTACTTTCATTTTGAAGACTGATTTTGTATCATCAAATAGATAAGTACTGATAGCTTTTCAAAGTTCGTCGAGTCTTTTTATATAAAACTCTGAAAGAGAATGTAATTTTAGAGAACATTTGATAGGGACACTGTAACCAGTTTAGGGTTTATTTTTTCTATAAGTAATACAATTTTTAATACAACAAAGAATATCGCTCGATAATAAATTAAAAATTTCAATATTATCAACTGGTATCTATATATTTTATTTTTAGGTTATCAAATGAATCATGAAAATAGAGACTCATCCAAGTGTCTTAATTCATAGACGAAATTTATATAAACAGACAAATATTCCCGAATGTATAAATTAATTATTTATGAGAAGAACTAGGATTGTTGAGCAAGCCATTAAAAATAATTTATCCATTTTATGTTTCAGAAATTTGTATTTTTCTAAGCAAACAATAAACCTTGAACTAGAACTTGTTCTATAAAAAATGCGAAAACTAATTTAATTCTTATGAAGTGTCAGCATACCATAACAAAAGGTGTTTAAATAAATCGCTTAATTGTCTGCGAAATGTGTGATATTTCTTGAAAAAAAACATAACAGAAGACTACAATCTGGTTGGGGCAAATCATGTGTTATCCTATTTAAAATTGGCATGCATCTCTCAAAATATGGAAATTATTTTTGGTATATTAAATAAAATTATGCCACAAAGTGGGCATGTATAGGAATGAATTAAAATATTTTATAAAATTAGGTGAGCATTCGATTCTATTGACATTCGAACAGTCCTACATGCAGTCCTTCTTCGCACCAAATGCACAAACCTAGCAAGCGAGCCGGCCTTCCATTTCGATTTTATTTTCGACTGCAGGCAGTTTTTCGATGTGAAAAGTCAACAGCAAAAAATGAATTTGCGTCAAGCTGAGTAGGTAGGTTACACAAACGCAGCTCGATCGAAATAAAATGTTAGTTGCTTTAAAATTTTTCTCTTCAACCATTAAATAAAATTCTTCCTAAATTTGTTCATGTAGTGCATTGTGGATAAGCTGAATGCAGCTGTTCTGTTATTAAAAAAAAACTTTCTTCAAAATTCACTTTCTTTCTTTCTTTCTGTCCATGCTTCAAAGACTTTTCTTTAATCACAATCATTTCTTTACTTTTTTAAGTATTTCTCCTCGAGGTATTCATTGAAAAAAAATTATCTTTATCTCCTTTTTTGCAGCCCAAAAATACAAAAAAAAATCAACACATTCTGTCATAATTTAATTTGGGAAAATGTGCATTGATGGGGGCACAACATTTTGAGAGATAATTCCGAAAATAAGCCTTCAGAGATAAGCATGTAAATATAAGCTGATAATTTGAAAGTATAGAGAAGGTATGTAAACTGTTAAGGAGACAGCCGACAGATCGCTGTCAGGCCGAATGCTCCTTCAAATCTTGCCGATGACAGCTAAAGCTTACATTCACACCAGCAATATTAAGTAATGATATTGATACATCTACTAAGACTGCTAGAGTGGGTGGCCTAACGGCCAAGGTTTTCAAAGTGACGAAAGATGACTTGACTTTTCACTCGTGTATGTATGTTCCATCTTCTGGCTAAGTATATTCATGATAATGTATCAAACAACATTGAAAATAAAATGACCAAAAGCTTTGAAAAATTGACAGCACGATTTGAAAAACATGATAAGATCTATCCTAAAAACATATAGAGCTCGAAAGTATCTCTCAACCTTTTCGAAGGTCTTAATATTACTCTCAGTTGTTGAGAATTTTAAATTTGATCACATAATAATCAGTTTCTTTGCACAGTATTTTTTTTGGTTACACTCAGAGAGAAACCCTTATTTTTGTTTTGTTTGGTTTCGGTCAACCACTGAGAGAAAAAAATAAATCTCATTTGTACATTTTTCACTATAACTATTGACATTAGTTAGCAGCGCATGCGGAATTGCATTATTGATTTGAAGAGTCATTGGTTAACACTCGTCGAAGGAAGTTCAGTGCAAGTGAAAGTGTCCCGGCTACACAAGTAATGAGAAAAGGTATTGCTAAAACCCTTGCGAGTTTACTTGTAGTCAAACTTAATTCTAAAATTCTTATTACGCATTCAGATATCCCGTATAAAGCCATTTTCTTTATTCATAGTTTATGTAATAATATGTCAAGTCGTTATGAAAATTAGAACAGCAAAAACCTAGTTCTATGAAAACAAATCCAGTTCTTTCACTCCTGGGAAATAACTCTGGAATAATCTAAAAAATTAGGTTATGTCTAAAGTCTGCGTTACTACGATCCTGTTTCTGCGTTCTCTAAAAGCATGTGTGGGTGCTGCCTCGATAGCCTAATGACATTTCGGACATTGTCCTTCCTGCTAAAAGTCATCGAAACTAAACAACCTGAGTATCTACACAACAGAATTAATTTCCCCCAATCGACAATAGCTAAATGTGTTAAATAAGAACGACAACACTGAATTCAGTACAATTTTGACTTTTTTTTAACTTACTTTCGAAGAATGAGGTCTTTGGTTGATCATTTCCATTTAATTTTTATGGAAAAAGCTAACTAAGGAGTGATAAATCTAAAATTTAAAAATAAAAATCAACCAAAGAGCGAAAAGGTAATTATATATAAATAAATCTCAGAGCAAGACCTTAATGTCGAAGCTGAATGTAATATCTCTCAGTGAGAAACCAATTGAAAATAAAGGTTGAGAGTTATTTTCGAGCTCTGAACACAACTGAACCATTTGATTTCAAAAAAGGCTTAAGAAAGATGATGCGCTATTATCTCACTTCTTCAACATCATTCTGGAAGCAATTGCAAGAATTTCACAAATCAGTTTGACAGGTTACATCTTACATTTTTAAAAAGTTAAACTGCTTGCCACTAAAATAACATTGATATTTTAATCAGAGAACGCCAATGGAGGGACCTGTCAGTGGCAGAGAAATATCACGGCCCTAATACATTGCATACTGTCAAAGCCGAAGTTTTTTTTTGACAAATGTGTAAATGTAGTTAAATACTCACACAACAACATGTCAAATATAAATCTACTATGTTGTTGTTGTTATAAAATTAAGTCGAATATATTAATTTCAACCATAATCCCCCATAATAGATCATCAGTAGCCCACCCTCTGCGTCACTTTTACTTTTTAATAATCTTCCAAAACCAATTGGCAAGACTTTTTTTTTTACTTTTAAATTCATTTTTATTCAATTCTTTTTTAAACTTACATACTAGACAAAAATGATTAACTGACATTTATCTTATTCTAGCTTACTGGCTCTTAAAACGAGCACTCTAAACTTAACTATTATCCTTACAACTATTGCCTTTCGGCCTTAAATCTATAAATTTTTGTATTTTGCGATGTTTTTTTCATTTCCAAGAAACTTGCTAAAACTTGGACTATTTATTTGGTTTTCTTAAAAGTACCTAAAACTACCTAAGCTACTTAACCTAAATGAAATATAATCAGTTTGATGATTGGTCACCATCCCGATTTCGTCAATGGGCGCCTAGCAGTCGCCAACAAGGTGCACACGCGCCGCCGAGACTGGAACGAGGACATAAGCGTCGCTGATGTCTCGGTAGTACTCATTCATGTTGGCGAGCCCAGCTCCTCCCAAAGACCCCGTACGATACGCCTAACTAACTTACAAACTAGTTAAAAACTAAGGATGAATGTTACCTAAGTAACGCACCGGCCCGGCCACCAAAACTCGGTGAACTATGCTTTCCGGTATCGACATTCGGAGGTGCTCCTCAGCATTGGAAGCGTACCCGTTGTGGATGAGCCGTTTATCCCTCTCGACGCGGTGGCTGTGGTACAATATAGAAGAGCCCTTCCAACCATACGGTGTCGAAGGCCTTTTCAAAATCGACCCAGACATTGGTTCTTGCACTTGTGCCACTGAATGACGGACACCAATTTCGACGCGGCATGAATCTCTAAAGCCAAATGATTGACTTGAATAATCTTATTTTCTTCAGCCCACTTCGAAAGAGCTCTATTAACGACGGCTAGACTTTGGCCCTTATTGTGATTGTCGATCAGCGATCGTCACGACAATTGTCGATTGCGTCGTTTGTTTTTAGCTATTCGTACGCACAACATTTTTTCACTTCCAAGAGAAAGCATCGACCAGACATTTGTTATCGACTACAAGAGACTGTCAAATCGACAAATATCAATCGCAATCGACAATCAAAGTTGTCTATCGATCGACAGTTGTCGATCAACGATCAACTATCGACACTCACAATAGGGGCCTTTATAATACTTGTACCTATCGTCGTTTACCTGTTTTATAAATTGGTCCCCAAACTGTATACCCTAGTTTCTACCTCATTCATTCGCAAAATAAAATTAAGCCAACGATACATAATTCAAGGCGCCAATCTGACAACCTGTTATTGAGATAGGTATTGGTAATATGGATTTTATTCACCTAAGTGCTCCTCCATAGTGCAGCAAGTAATTTTGAGAACATATTGGTTCAATCAATGTGGCCGAATTGGTAGGTAGTCATGTCTGGATCGATTTTCTCTTATTCTTGATTCTTGTATTCATTTCTGTATTGAATTTGGGTTTGTCTGAATTGTCTGTATCGATATGAAAAATATTAATTCAGCGGGTGAATCACCTACTTTTAACTTAATGTTAACTTTCTGCCATTAAGAATAAAAACTGATATTCATTTGAAAGGCTTGCTTCATTTTAAGTTCACCCAATTATTGCTGTAATTAGGTTTTGCTTAATATATTCTCTTTCGTTTTTATATAAATATCAAATGTGCATGCGACACGTTTAACTTTAATATAAAATATCCGGCCAGGTTAACAACAAAATGCATTTGAGGGTAAGTTCAGTTTTTTGAGAATAACTTATTTCAACAATTATTGTCAATATTTAATTTACAGTTCGTAGCTGTCTTAATACTGATAGTAATTTCATCAGTGAATACTTACGTCATTGTACAAAGATTTGAAGGAAATTCGAATCGAGGTTCATTATCTGGAAATGACCGTGTAATTTTTAAGCCCGGAAGTTCACAGCAACAGCTCTTTCCATCTGTTCTTGGTATTGCGGGGAATTTAATCAGTAGACCTGTTATTATTGTTACCTCTGCTCTTGGATCAGTGATTTCAGGTGTAATTGGAATTGGTCCAGGACAAAATACACAAAATACAGGTTTTTTCTAATCAATATGGTAATATAAGTATGTATATAATAAATAAATAGTTCCAGTAAATTCAAATTAAATATTATATTTATTTTTATAAGTTTTAGCCTTTTTTGTATAAAGAAATACCTACAGAATGTTAGTTATTTTAAATTCAAGCGGAGCCTTTTGTAATAGTATTCGGCTCGGATTACTTAATTGAATTCAATTCAGCAGCTCACCAGCTAAATTTTATAGCTAAATCGATGTTCTTATTCGAAATCCTCCTCAGTGTTTATTATGGCTATTTGGAAGAATAAAAGAGATCGAAAGCATTGCGGGACATTTTAATTATGGGAATGGGAAGCGAGGAGTAAAAAAGAGGATAGTTATTCCTCTTCGGCTTTTTTTGGTCAAATTGGTGATCCAATGAAACACTGTTATTCGATTAACTTTCCCGACGATCACCTGTCTTCTTCAGGTGAGATAAAGAAACAATGTTATCGTAAATCAAAGGGCACGGTAGTGCCCTAGCCAAGTCCTAGTTAAGGCACTTACCCTTTTTACAGGAACAAACTCAGGCTGTTTTCGACCCCCCTCTAACTTCGGAACCAATTGAGCCAAAAACTTCAAACTTGAAACATTTACCAAGCTCTTTAAAAAGGTCCACCCCCACCTCACCAAAATACATCTCTATAGCTTTAGTGGTTCTCAACATACAGAACTTCAAAAATCACAAAAACCGTACCTGACTTACTCACTCACTCACTTACTTAGATGATGATCATTAAAATTATGAAGCACTTCCTGCCATCCTAGAATAGTGAAATCTGGCAGAATGCTAGATCCTGTGGTGCATACACTGGGAAAAGTCGAAAACTTCAGATTTTCCATTCAGGGGGCGTGGTATACGCCCACTTAGAAAATCGGTTATTATTTATTTGGCCACTGCTCTCTGCCGTAGAATGTTGAAATTTGGTAGAGCGGTAGAACCTTCATTGTACGAAAGGAAAAAAAGGAAAAATTTAAAAATGTTTCACTTAAGGATCGTGGAATCAGCCCACTTAAAATATGAATAGAAACTAATCTACTTGCTGAATATGATTTTAATGAATAGTTTATAAAAAAGAAAAAGTTTGTGAAATCTAATAAAAAAATAACTGTAAAAAAATACTGCCAAAGTCGTCTCATTTATAGGTACGGGTACGATAACTTAGGCGTAGAGGGGTTAAATATAAAGTGAGACATCAAAGTTCCTGTAAGTCATGGAAGTAGTGACTTCCAAATGTTCTGTATCGCAGGTGACAGAGACTCATGATGTAGACAGAGGAAGTAAGGTGTGTCCTCATGGACCTCTTTGTCCTCGCAGCCTCTAAATATATCTTCAACTTTGAGATTTAATTCCATTGTATATGGTTTCTTAGGAAGTTATGACCCGTTAGATTCCCTACCAGCTTAGGTAGGGCCTCTAAGCCTCTGTCATATACTGTCGACTGTAGTCTAGATCATGATGATCCATTGCGATTGCAAATACAATTTCTCGTCAGTTCGCGTCAGCCATCTCATTGATTCATGGTGTGCTGGGAACGAAGAACCTTGATCTCTTTGCGGCAGCGGGGAACTATATAGCATGGATTTTATTTTAATAGCTGATGCTGCTTTTAGCTGCCTGGCTAATAAAAATAGTAATATCGTTCCGTGGTATTGCCAACAATGACACCTTACAGGCCCCTTCCGCGATTGCCAGAACCTCTGCTTGGAAGGCAATACAGCTATCCATGACAGGACGCCTAATTGAGCACTGAGCATCGTATATTTAATTCCTCCGAGAATACCGGCATCTGTTCAACAGTCCATCTTTAATTCAACTGAGTAGAAGGATATTTATTTCCTCTTCGTTGGTTCGTAGTTTTGTTTATTCATCCCTACTCGGAAAAGAGCAAAAGAATGGTGACAACGTTCACGACGTATTTTCCTAGAATCGGTCCATGGCCTAAGTGTTAGTCGTGATAAATAAGTTATTATTAAAAATTGTTGGAGTAATTTTTCCTTTTATCATTACAAATAGAATATAGCGTTTAGCGTAAAGTGTTGAAAACATTTTCCACTTTTATTTATTTATCACAGCTTCACCCTGCAGAACATGATAAAATATTGAGCACATAGAGTACTAGAGTAATCTACAACTTAGAAGTATAAAATGTTGGAAGCGTATTACTTGTTCCAAATATTTACTATCTCACTCGATTAGTGGAATATACCTAATTCTGCGAAAATGACGCGGGTATCGCACGCAAGTGAAAGGGGACCTTAACCAACTTAGCATGCGAAACTGGAGACAGCTGGCCAAAGATCGTGCTGGGTGGAGACGCTTGTTAATTGAGGCCAAGGTTCACCCCGGACTGTAGCGCCACCTTAAGTAAGTAAGTAATCTGAAATATATTACTAACTAGATCAACCGTTGAACCTCGTACCACCTTAAATTGATTTGTTTGTTACTTTTCATAAGCGATTGAGTCTGATTGAGTCCTTCGACCTTCTTATACCCCAATTCATTGAGACCGGGAAGGTTCGTTCGGTAATTAAATTAACTTGTTCGTAGTTCAAATGAATTCAATGTCTTTAATTTACATACATATAAACATTGAGGTCAATTTACAAAGCTAAATCTATGGTTAAGATTATGATGTTTCAAAAAAAGGTTGTTGTATGGGTCGTGCCATGTCCTGCTTCACCCACCTCACCACCCACACTTCGCGCGGTTGTTTGATTGGTCAATGCACATCAACGTTTACAATTTTCCAACATTAGCTCCCGCATTCGAAATGTTTTTGTTTTCTTTTTTTTGTTTGGGAGGTGACACGCCCCTTTGCTCAATTTCGACCAATCTTCACTCTTCATAGGAATATTCCCGGGCCAATACCTAAAATTTCAGCCCAATCTGTTGAATAGGTTTCGAGACTTTCTCAAAATTTGAGCTCAATCTAATCGGTTGGTTTCGAGATACACGATTCTTAAGGTTTTTTTTGTATGGTAGGTGCCTCGCTCTTTTGTCCAATTTTGAACAAACTCTACAGAAACTTCTCTGGTTCAATCAAAAAAACATTTACTCAAAATTTGAGCTCAATCGGTTTGGAAGTTTTCGAATTTTGCGATTATTGGTGGTGTACCTATATTGCAATACAAAATGAAATTTTCGAATTTCCGACTTTTCATTTGAGGTTTTCCAAATTTTCTTGTTTGCTAAACTACCCCTGATTCAAGATGAATAAAACAAAAGAAGAATCATCTAAATTGGTCTATCAGTTTTATATTCTACTTTCCTTGAAATAAAACACATTTTTCAGTCCTCAACAGGCAATCGCCGTGTAAAGACGTGTTTTTGTTGAGAAGAGTTTTTTTTTCTGAGTGTGTGAAGTGTAAAGTCAAGGCTATAGTTATCTCTTTCTTTATACAGAATAATTTACCCTTTCTTTCGGTAAGCGAAATATACTTTTTTCTTATTTTTAACGAGCTGAAAAACATATAACCTCGCAAAAGAAAAGTAAAAAATGGACCGGGGGCCGCCCCCCCTCTTTCATAACCGGTTTAAAGACCTTCAACCAGAAGTGGATTTAAGCCGGAACAAAAAACAAGCGAAACGAAAATTAGTAGAAGACGACTTTCCCCAATTACCAATGATTAATAACGACTCTAACATACCACGCTATATTGTTATCAGTGGAACTGAAAAAATAGGAGAAAATCTGCGTCCACTAGCATCTTATAACCCATTCCAAGTTAATCGCGGCCTTAACTACATTTCAAAGGACATTTTAGAGGTCAAAGCAATGAGATCTGGAGACTTGCTGCTCAAAGTCTTGAATGCTCCAACCGCAGACAAATTCCTAAAGGCAAAACTAATAGACTCTATTCCCGTTAAAGTGTCCAACCATGTCAATTTGAACTCCGTCCAAGGTAGAATTTACTCGCCACATATCATTGCTATACCAGAAGCTGAACTACTGGAAGAGCTGAAAAAGTTCAAAGTAACGGAAGTAAGGAAGATGATGAAGAAAGAGAAAGATGCTATGGTACCCACAGGCTCAGCCATTATTACTTTTGATTTAATTCGCCGTCCACAAGCTATCAAAATCGGTTGGATTAACTGTAAGGTCGATGAGTACATACCGAACCCCATGCGCTGTGTGTCATGCCAAAAACTAGGGCACACGAAAAATCGTTGCACCAATGCCACTATTTGCAAAGAATGCTGTCTCCCCCCACCGCACGATAGTTGCGAACGCATCTATTGTATTAACTGCAAAGAAGAAACACACACGTCATATGATTCCGCTTGCCCCTCTTTTCTCCGGTACAAAGCAGTCAATAAAATCAAAGCTGATCGCCGATGCACTGTTAGAGATGCTTGGCAGATTTATAATGATAACCCTTCACTCCACCAATTACAGCCTCCTAAAAAACGAAATGGAAACCCGACTGTTGCGGAAATAATTAAAACACGCATAGAGAATCAAAACAAATCGAAGACCGCCACCCCCCCCAGCTCCACCACACTCTCTGACAATCAAGTGCAAATCGTAACTCAGCAGAGAGACTTTTCAAACATCGAACCAAACTCACAACATTCAGCAGCGCCAAAAGAATTAACTACTACCACCAGCGTTGTTATATGGTCGTAAATATCGTAATTGTGACGATTTTGGATAGCAAATACGACGCTCCGATTTTTGCTTGATTTGGCCTTATTTCTACGATTTGCTGATTTTTTGTTCCGATATTTACGATTTTGGAAGCAGTCAAATACGGCGTATAAAATATATATAAAATTAAAAATTTCAAAACCCTGCCGTAACTACTTCCTCCCGGATTTTAAAACTATACGAACGAACAAATTTATGACCAAATGTGCAAAAAGTTAGAATTTATTTTCGCATTATTTTTAAATACATACTTCACACAGGAAAGGCGAACAGAATCTTTATTAGTTTTGCACTTAATTTGTTGTAAGTTGTTGTCCTCTGGAAATATATTTTCAGGAAGCTAGTTACAAAGTTTTCTTGTTTTATACTTTCCTCGCGATTGTCAGGATTTCAGGTGAAGTGCATTAGTTATCTCATAATGTCACATGTCTCATAATGTGTCGCATGTCGAGGAATAACTAAGTGCCTCAGAATACGTGACATTGTATAGAACATACGACATACCATACCTATAGAAAGGTAGAAGGGTTGCATTAGTTAAGGCCATTGCTTGTGATTGTGACCCAACCAGCATAAATTTGACGACTGCAATTATGTCACCGATTGACCATTTTACAAACAAAAAAACGTCATAAGCCTTGAAAATGCCTTATAATTTTAGTTTTCTGTGTCTGTATGCGGTTTGGGTATACTATACAAGATTAGACCAGCATGAAAATGTACACAACATACGTTGCATTCCATTTTAAGCCCTCCGACTCCAAACGTCAGTGTAGCGAACTTGTCTACTCATAATAAGAACTGCTTCAGGTTATTGATCGTTATGTTGCAAGTTGCTGTAAGTGAAGTTATACTTCTTTTGGCTTTTTTTGCTACATTCAACAATTTCATTCGAAAATTCCGCCACTTACTTTGAAGATATGCGCCTTAATTCTATCTGTCGTTTGGATCACTGAAGAGGACTCTATTCACAGAGTAGCTAGTTATCATTTACGTCCAATAAGTCGGACTGTATTTTTTAAGTAGCGAAGGCGTGGTGGTGGCGCATAGTACTAATAATTTTTTAGTAGATATCCATATACCATATTACATTTTACGAACGCAAAATTGCGAAATTTCGAAATTGAATTTGAATATCTTGAGAATTACTGAATAGTTAAGGTAAGCGTTTAAAATTATTAATATTAGATAAGGCCCACAGTCCTGCCGCTTTTCAGTCGCCTACCGTTGTAGTCAAAAATCCCAAACAAACATGCTAGCTGAACATAGCCGCCTTGAATGGGGGAAGTGGGATTAACCCAGTTTTTAAATTGGTGGTCATTTGCGTCCAAAAATGCTGATTACTTTTTCGAGTTCGATATCAAAATAATCCCAATTTCTCAATTTCGGGACCTAGTTTGAGCATTTAGGGCAAATGTGGTTACCACAGTGCCACTATACTGTTAAAATTTATAAGTATCTATACATTAAGAGGTTCGCACCCAACTAATAGAAACTAAGTGTTTTTGTGTACTAAAAGCTATGGTTTAAGTGGTCCTCGATGAGGTGATGAGGTAAAGATTAGGTCCATTGTGTTTCGAATTTTCGAATTAACACCCGAGGGACGGCGCAGTAGAGAAAGACCGCGACTCAGGTGGCGCACGCGCATGTGGAAGGGGACCTTAAACAACTTAGCGTGCGAAACTGGAGACAACTGGCCAAAGATCGTGGTGGCTGGAGACGCTTGTTGGTTGAGGTCCAGGTCCACCCCGGACTGTAGCACTACCTTAAGTAAATAAGTAAGGTCCATTGTGTTGCCACTGAAAAGTATAGGTGATTACAATGTCTGCTCCTGGACTTCTGCGCCTTCTGCAGAAGTCGTTGAAGGGTAGGTATACCTATCAATCGCACAGTGTCCGCTTATGACATTCGTTAGAATGACACATCTTTCTAAACACCCTAATACGTCCCTATCCCTACACAAATTTTTACAAAATACGATAATTACGATTTTCACAATCCCAAAAATACGATTCTCAAAAAAAGTTTATAACAACACTGACTACCACTACTGATAATGCAACACAACACACCACACAACCACTCCAAAGCAGGCCACAGAACCACCTACCTCAGCAAACCAACATCGAACATGAACCACATACAATCAAAAACCTACTCCCACTCCCACCAAACGCTTTCAATAAACCACAAAAAACACTCTCCTCTATTCCCCCCACAGAAGTATGGTCTAAACAACCATCTTCTATAGATAATGTAAAACACATGGAAACTGATACTGAATCAATTGATTTTGTTTCAGAGCACACCGCTCATACATCAAAACACTCCAACCCGCAAATTCTCTCTCTCTCTCAATACGAAAATACCTGCAATACACCACCTACATCAAATGCAATAGAACATGTTGAACAATAATAATGGCTCTATTGGAAATTGACTTTGTCATCCTCCAATGGAACCTTCAAGGCTTTCTTAATAACAAACACGCTCTAGAAAGATTAATAAATAAATACAACCCTGACATAATAGCACTTCAAGAAACCCACATTACAACAAATACAAAAACATATTTTAAATTAAAAAATTACCAACCTTTTCCCCATAATAAAAATTACCAGTATGCAAAATCTGGTATAGGCCTTCTAGTTAAAAACAACATACCTATATCATCACACATTACTTCCTGTTCTAACCTGCTCCATCAAACAATTGAAATAAAAACAAAAAGACCGATAAAAATTACAAATTTTTACAGAGAGCACAGTGTAGAAATTACCCCAGAAACCCTGAATGATATTCCTTTAAGCAACAACAATCACCACATTATTGTGGGAGATATAAATGCACACAATATGTTATGGGGTTCAAATACAACCAATCCATCTGGATCGCGGTTTGAAAATTTTGCCAACGATCATAATCTAATCTTCCTTAATGATGGGTCACCCACATTCTTTAGCACTAGGAATACCTTTACGGCGATAGATGTATCTCTTGCATCTGAAGATATTGCTCCTTTGCTTCACTGGGCGGTTGATCATTCGGGTTCTGAGAGCAGAGATCATATACCAGTTATTATACGAACGCCAGAAAAAAGATTGTCAAAAATATCTCAAACACGTTTTAAAGAAAATAAGGCAAACTGGAATCTGTTTAAATCGACAACGCAAACTCTGAACTCTATACGACACACATCACTCAACACTAACCAGGAAGCTGCAAAAATTAAAAAAATTATTCGAACAGCAGCAGCCAAAAGCATTCCGGTAACCCAACATAAAGGCCACAGATCGAATCCAGTCTGGTTCACGAAAGAAATTTCAGATTTGGTAAAGGAAAAAAATCTAGCCTGGGTTAAAGTGCGAAGAAGCCCAACAACCGAAAACTGCATTCGTTATAGGAAAACTTGCGCAAAACTACGAAGAGAATCCATTCAGGCTAAAAGATTATCGTGGGAAAATTTCGTCAACACCATGGACCCGTCAATGGACCTAAAAACCTTGTGGAGCAAAATTAGATCAATTCGTACCTCGAAGCCACCTCAAAATTTTCCATATATGTTCATGGGTCAAACTCTTCAAAATGACCCGGAGGTCATAGCGAATACTTTTGCAGAAAAATGGAAAGGGTATAGTGCGGACACCACCTATCCAGAAGGCACGATTCAAAAAAAGACTAATTTTAAAATAGACGAGCTTCCGAACTCAACTGACCAATCGGAATATCTTATGGATACAATAACACTGACTGAACTCGAGATGACCCTACAGACTGCGAAAGGGACGACACCTGGAGAGGATAAGATCACGTACAAAATGGTGAAGCATAGTGATGATAGTCTTAAACGAAGAATTTGCGCTTTGTATAACAACATCATAAATACTGGGAACTTTCCACACGACTGGAAGCGGGCAAAGCTTAAACCTATACCCAAAAAGCCACGCAACTGCCATTCTTTCGAAGAATATCGTCCAATCTCACTTCTTCCCGTTCTCTCCAAGATTTTTGAGAAAATCCTTGCGAGACGAATCGGATGGACAATGGAGAAAAAGATGCACCCAGGACAACATGCTTTTAGACCCAATAGAGGAGTTCAGACACTCTTACACCTATTAGAACACAAAATTTCTGAAAACTTATCTGGAACTAAACATAGTGTGGTTATGTCATGGGATCTAGAAAAAGCTTTTGATCGAGTCCTGTTTTTCCCTGCTATTCACCAGCTGAATTCATGGGGAGTCCCAAAAAAGATCCTTAAAGTAGTCCAATCCTTTTTATCGGGAAGAACATTTCGCGTTAACGTTGACGGTTATAACTCATCCTCAATTAAGCTCGAAAACGGTATTCCACAAGGCTCGCCACTATCAGTGGTTATATACAACGCCTACATTGACTCACTACTTACCAAACTTTCCGCTCCAAGATTTAACCTGGATTTCATAGGAATTTATGCTGATAACATCTATGCTTTAGCTTCAGGGGATCCAAGTTGGGTAAAACGATTTTTAGAAGTAGCCGACTCAGCCATCTTTAGTTGGGCACAAGAAAGAGGGGCGGTGGTCCCACCATCCAAAATAGAAGCTCTCCACGTCTGTAGAAAAAGAAAATGTACAATGTCGCCGGTCCTTATTCGTGGTTTATCAATTACCCTTCAGAGACAACTCAAAATACTGGGAGTTTGGTTCAGCGGTAATCTCAAATGGGATTTACACTTTAACAATGTCTCAAACCAGCTAAAATTGCGAAATAATGCATTGAAGATGATATGTTCACGCCGAAAGGGGCCTCACCTTGATACTGCCCTCCAAATAACGAAAACACTCGTTGATGGAACCCTTCAACATGGTATGACGGTTTACATGTGGAGTACGAAAAAGAATTCGGAAAAAATTGACGCATCCATCAACGACTGTTTCCGCACGGCAACAGGAGCATTGAAAGCCACACCGATCGCAGCTCTCCGAGTCGAAGCTGGATACGCATCATTCCAATACCTAGGAAGGAAGAGAGCAGTGAATGTTGTAAGTAAGGCACTTGCCGACTTCATGCATCCATTGCACAATACTACTATGGATTTGCTTCTTAGCATAAAACCAACCCGAAAGAGCTGTATCTCCGCTATAAGCCACATGGTGTCCTTACTACATAGTCATCATTTATGCCTCCCTAACACCTATTCAAAAACTGATTTTAATCCACCTCCACCCTGGAAAAGGAATTCACTAAAAATTAACTCGAGTTTGGAAATATACAGGAAAAACGAAACACCGGATACACTATTTCAAGCTCTACACGTAGAAATGATTGGTTCTTCAAACGCAGTCCGATTTTTATACACCGACGGCTCGTGCAAGGATAATAATACCACATATGCTGTGATTGAACTTAACAAAGACGGAGAAACCAATATCATCGAAAGAGGACTCCTCCTGGAACTAGCCGGCAGTTACACAGCTGAGCTAACGGCTGTCGAAAAAGCGATTTTTATCGCCCAGTCTTGGTCAGAGAACACTATTATCTTTACTGACAATTTAAGCATTTTAAATGGATTACGAAATGGATTGAACAAGTGCCCCACCCTAGAATACATCAGGAGTAGTCTAAACTCAAACGCGAATCTATCCTTAGCATGGGTACCCGCACATGTCGGAATTAAGGGTAATGAATTTGCAGACACAGCCGCCAAAGAAACCATCAAATACCCTTTGGTAGCAACAACCCCAAACTCTTATCAACTCGCCAGGAGAATCTTTAGATCAATTCAGGAACAAGAGAGATCCGAGGAGTGGGAATCTTGCCAAACATTCCTTCGATCGCACCACAACCTGCATACTCATATTCCATACAATAAAGCATTCAGCAGAGAGGACTGCATAAGACTATTTCGAATCAGGGTAGGGAAAACCCTTTTCACAACTAGGCATCTTTACAATCAAGAAACACCCGAAGAATGTCAACATTGTGGAAGTGCTCTTACAATCTGGCATATCATGGTCACCTGTCCAATTTCCAAACGCATACATGACCCAGAACATTTCGAAGAAGAACTAGGCGAACTTCTCAATCCAGCAAAAGCTGAAACCCTGCAACATATAAAAGAAGCCACATCTCGTCATTCCAAATTTAATGACATATGATAAAAAAAAAAAAAAATAAAAAAAAAAAAAATAAAAAAAAAAAAATTATAATAGATAGATAAAAATTATATAGATACATATATATATAAACTAATATTTACATAGTATATGAACTAGTTTCATGTTAATTATGAAATTTTCAACAACGACATCAAATGGCCTTGCTGCCCAGATGTCTTCCATTAAAATAGTTTATAAATTTATTTTTTTTGTAAACTATTTATATATAAATAAATAAATAAATAAAACACATTCCCTTTTTTCTACTACTTTTTTTATAATAATTATTCCTTCATTTTGCTTATATACTTAAGTGACATTATAGCTTTCAACTAATAGCTAAAAAAAAACTAGTCAGCTCTATCGCTACTGTTGCAATTCCGTGTGACGTCATTGTGTCCGCTCACAACACCGCAACTTTTCTTCTTCTGTTCGGGATCCACTTAGCTAAAATGTTAAGTCAAAACACCTAATCCTCAAAACAATAAATTCGGACATTAAAGCGTAATAGGATGTCAATCAACATGTTTGTTATTTCACGTATTTCACAAATCTTCAAGTAACAAGCTGTCACATAACTTCATGTTAACAAAATTAATTAGGCTATTTGATCAACAAATTGCTCATAGACGGGTTAAGTCACTAACTAAGAATCAGGCGATCGTTAGTTAGTGAGTATTTTTTATTATGTTAGCACATTTATTTATTCAACAGCAACATTGAAAAATAATTTATATTTGAGAAACGAGACGGTGATTTATGATGAAGAATAGAGGGTGGCGGCGACGCGACAGCATCTAACATCTTCGGGTATAAATAGAGTATACATCTTCTACATTGAATTGATTCTAGTTGAGCATTCAAAATAACAAATAATCAACCAAACAACAGAGATGAACGTGAGTCATAAGGATATTGAACAAAAAACGAGAACTTAACACTAATTTTGTCCATCCACAGTTCTTAAAAGTAGCATTTTTCGTAATTGTGGCAGCAGTTTCAAATGGAGCAGATCAAGTTCAATATCAGCCTCAGTATAGTATTGCCAGAGGGATAGTTGCAGCGCCAGTTAGCAACCCTGTTGTTGTGCCTCAATATCAAGCTCAAATCGCCTATAGGCCAATTAGTATTGGTTTAAGGACCCTCGCCAGTCCATCGATTGGTCTAACACAAATTCCAGTTAGGCAACAATTTAGGCTTGTGCCAGTTGGTGTATCCAATGGTATTGGCTTAAACTCGGGATTGGGTTTTGGACAAGGTTTCATAAATGGAGGTAACACTGGATTAATTGGCGGTGGTTGGACTGGATTACAGGGAATCTCTGGGTTTTCTGGTTTATCTGGGCTGGGCGGATGGTCTGGATTGGATGGTATAGATTTTATCAAGAAGAAGAAATAATTTGTATCATATTATTACTAATTATTATAAAATTAAATAAATAACTTTTGCAGAAAGCTTTTGTTCCTTATTAACTCTTTTCGCCGCTAAGGGTATGGCGAATTTTAATTCGCCAAGCAATCGCTTAGTATTCCACATGGAGGCTTTTTAGGAATTGGTGAACTTTCCTTCAATTGGTGAACTTTTCTTCTCTTCTGCAAGACTTTGATCAGTTACTTAATACCGTTGCATCCATGTGGAGTAGGAACCTACTTTTCTGTCCTAAAACGAAAAATAATAGCGACCATATCTTGGCTGGCTTGGGTGAATTGTCGGTACATAGTTGGTGCAGTTGAAACGATGATGGAGATGGAGAGTTTATTTTTACCTGACATATTTTCACCTTTCTACGATTTCTACGATATTCCATCCCAAGCTCATTGAGAGCTCATGTCTTTGGTCTTTAGCTTATCCTGACTCAAGTGTGATCAGGTGCATGGACGTTGTTTTTTTAGGTTAGGCGGCTTTCGGCAGACACACTTAGACCAAAAATGTAGGTCCATTGTAACACATAAGGGAGGGGGAGGGTTATCGGCAGAGATTCTCGGCAGAGATTCTCGGCCGGACTTACTAGTGGGAGCCTTGTAGGAAATATCACGTTAAGAGGCTCGAAGAGTGACTGGCAGCAGTCAACCTAATTACTTACACATATTTTTAGCGGGTGACGCTGACGGTTTGTCTTCGGGAAGACGAACGATGAACGAAGCGGTCTACTCTCTACCCCAGCAGTCTACTCTCCAGTCTACAAGATTAGGAAATGACTCATGCAGTAATTGAATTGTTTCTCTGGCTGTATGGAATGTGACACCGACCGTCTTGTTGAAACCACATGTTGGTCACATCCATATCTTGTAATTTAGGCACTAAAAACTGGGTTATCATGTCACGAAGAAGAATGCTCCGCCTAAAATCCGCACCAAACAGTCATGCGTTGTGGATGCATTTGTTTTTCAACAATTACTCGTGGGTTTACTGAACCCCAAATGCGTCTATTTTGACGATTAACGAAGCCACCAAGACGACAATGAGCTTCATCACTGAAGACGATTTTGTTCGAAAATTGCGAACTGTAGCTGACAAACCTTCATTATTTGTAAAATATTGCTCAACAATGAAAATGCGTTGTTCTTTCGTATAGCGCTCCATTGTTACTAACCCCGAACTGTCAGCTGTCACATTGTTATCTTTTTACATTGGCATCACTGTACTATTAAAGGGCGCAAAATTCAAATTTTGCGTGAATTATGGGCACACGTTAACATTCTCTTTGACTTGACATTAAATTAAACCCTCTCTCAAATTTATTTGATCGCTCGTTTCGCTTTCTCTTTGATTTTTGCTTAAATTTGACTATATTTCTCACTTCTTAATCGAATTAATAAAATGCTGGATCTACATGGAATTCATGTCAAGAAGATTTTTAATGATTAGAAAAGCGAAAAGTAGATTACAAACACATTCATCTTCGCGGTGTTAATAGAAACTCCAATGAGTGCGTAGCCTTATGATAATGCGCGGTACTAATTAATAACCATTTTTAGTGTCCAGGGTAACTTTTACGAAGTCGCAGTAAATTTCCACATAAATTTATCTATTTTGACAGTCAAAATATTTAAACTAATTATTATTGGTAAGGCCCATCAATAACAGTTATTGTAGCGCCCTGAAAGCCAATTAGATATACGCAACATCAATGGTTCTCGCCTTTCGGATAATTATCTAATCTAAATTCTAAATTACACAACAAGCTGCAACGAATAGTCAATTTGGAGTAGATTATCATTTATTTTACGTTCAACTTGTTTGGAGAACAAAAAAAACTCGTTTAGAGTCATGCATGCCCGTCCTCGACTGACTTATGAATCTCCGATTGAATGTCGATCAGTGAAATTTATAGCAACTGCATGTTACCAAATTTAAATTAATCGTCACTTAGTCTTTCGGTGAAATTTCCAATATTGACAACATACAATGTTAACTTAAGCCAACAAAATAAGATCATGTCAGATCAACACAATTAATGAGTGTCGGTATAAATACACCTACTCCCATGCCTTGCCCATCTACAAAAGTTAAGACTATAAAATGTAAGACGCCGTTTTGTTTTAATCAGTAACATCTTAACAATGGAGGTAAGCACCTATTATTAAAACCAGCAAATTTCAGAGTAATTTAAAAACCTTCTCACTTTGAAGCTTCGCATCTTCTTGTATCTGCTCATTGTGGCTACAGCTACATGTGGCGAGTCGATCCGTGTCGATAATAAAATCGTACCTCCAGTTGAAAATGACATAGCGCCCCCAGAGCCAGAAAACTCTAAAGAGGAGTACGATATCTATACAACATCAGAAACGCCTAAACAAACGGTAGTGCCTAATACGACATCTCCGATACCAAAGCATGCACCAATTACCACCAAGACGACAAAAAAATCTGCACTTCAGAAAGACTGGCAATACTCAAGAGTACTACACGATGTTTATAAGACTACTCAAACACCTTCGCCTCCAATAGAACATACAGTACCGCCAGCGGAACCTTTCAAGGCTAATGTCGTCAGAGCAGAAGATTACAAGAAACCAGTGGCTATAAAGGCGCCACCACCAACTCCTGCGATCCCAAGAACATCTAATGAAGCTGAGCCAATCGATTCTCAAAGACAAGTCTTTTCTGTACCGAGAAGTGTTGTACAGAGCTTTTCCCAGGATCCAAATGTGGACTTTGGAAATATTCAACAACAGCCAGTACCAATAACTGCATCTTATTTGCCTCCAGTTGCAGTGTATAACCCGTATCCCTATGCGATTCCTGGAGGATATCCAGTACCAGCTTACCCAAGGCCTAGCTACCCTAGGATCTACAATGTTGGTCCACTACCTTATAGGACGTTGGGATACAGCCCTCCAATAGCGTATCCGGTGCCATCGCCACGTAATTTTGCATATGGTTTTCCATCCCCATCGGGTATACAAGTTGTCTACAGTTCTCCTGGTATCGGGTTTGGTGCTATTCCATCTCCGATACAGTACAATGGTGTAGTTGGAGTTGGAGGTGATTACGATGACTTTTTGAAGAAAAAAAGGAGAAAGTAGATTTTAAAGAACAAAATTGTACACTCTTAATAAAGTCTTTGGAAAGTCACAAAATGTTGTTCTCTTTGGTAGGTATTTGTTGTTAGTTTTCGAAAAAAAAATTGTAATAAAATTTGTATATGCATATGCGCGTATTGATCATTCAATTTTAAACGGTCGCGCAAACGTGAACTTATATCGCCAGATCTCGATTTTTTTTTTAGATTTACACATATTCTCACTAATACCAATATACCTCGCACAGCTGTTTCACGTCATTCAGAAATTGTTTTCAAAACGAAATTAAGAAAAGCCTGGGTGAAAACAAATTATTCAGAACAAAATCGTGGACTTAATTTTGGGACAATTGCTATCATCTTCGTCATCTTCTTCTTCTTCCTCGTCATCTCTGTAGGTATTTCGATTCTTCGTCGATATGACTATCCGTATCCACAATCCACATTAATGGTCTGTTCCTTTACTTTTGTAGTAAAAAGACTGTCAAAATGGCAGTTTTCTCTCAAAGAGAAAAACATACGAAAACGTTAGGGAACGCTTTTGTAGTTAGAGTAACTATGAAAAATGACAGATGCATTTTGTTTTTCCATAAATTGCATTTGAGTATGAATCCAAGTATTAATGTGTAAGAGTTTTTACTGACTGAGAAGAAGAACATTCGAGAAGAGAATAAAAGCGACATTATTTTCCCGCCTTCGGATACCATTTTCATACCAATCTGTTTCTCATATCGCTGGAAATTAAAAGACAAATGCAAATAGTGTACCTACATGCGTTTCGAATAAAATTTCAAATCATTTCTGTCAATTTGCAGGCGACTGATGTCGTTTTCCATTGGGCAAAGAGAAGCGTCCGGAATCAAGGAAAAAACTTCTATTGGCGCAAAAAATACTCTTCTGTTGATCCTGAGAAGAGAATTTCGCTTCTCGATTTCAAGTCAGAATCAGAACTCAGAATCCACTCAAGGAGCACTTACTCAAGTGCACTTTATGTATTTTATACAAGCCAGATGGCAGCACCCATACAATAATTTTTGTCGTTTCACCAATACGTGAGTGTAATCGACCAAATTTCAAATCATCTGTCAATTTGACCAGAAGCAGTTTTCTTGTTCCATTGGATATCGGAATGAGTGAATCCCCGAGTGAATGCAATGGAAAACTTTACAATCTGTACAATTCGCGGGCTATAGGTCAAAGACAAGTTTTTTATATTTGCGACGTTTCGGACGTGATTACGTCCTTCATCAGGCCTTTATTAAATAACAGAACAAATATATAATTAATCACAATTACAAATGTGAGAAGTCAAGGGGACTTACGGCAAGAAACAAGAAGATTTACATTAAAAAGGATACAGCCAAGAAATACAAATCAACACAAAAAACTAAAAGATTGAAATTATACAATTAATTAACACATTTTAAAAGATATGTTGTTTTAAATATTACTTTTCATAATGATATGAAATAATTTAAGATTATAGAAAAACACTACATCTAATATCGGGCGAAGATCGATACTTTCGATGACTACTGTTAGGTAGGCCTTTTTATCAGCTGGCTGTAAATGTTGCTGAGATTTTCGCAATCAGAGCGACCATTCATAGTGTTATCTGTGTTAGTGATGTGTAGCATCTCCAAAAGCATTCGCTTACTGTAATGCCTCTCTGATTGCAATACTCTCACATTACCGAGATCTGGTGCAGTGATGCCAGATCGTGGGTAATTACCCATTTCGTGGGCATTTTGCACTTCAAAATTAGCTTAAAGGGCGAAAGGGCATTTTTATATCTCTCAGAACAAAAAAAGGGTATTTGAAATACTTCATCCAATCTCTTAGCAATATTAATTTTATTAAATTATTTTTATATCTGAATGCAATCATTAAATACCTAATGCATACTCTGAAGCAACCCATTTAGATTCATTCAATGAATGCACTCATTTCACTCATTGCAAAATAAACATCTGTCTGTCATTGCGTTGTCAACGTCAACGTCTTCGTGTTGGTTCCAACATAACCACTAGCTCTCTTAGTTCGGGGCGGAATAATTTGAAAATCCACACTTTTTTGAAGTGACATCTATTGTTAACAATGGGGCAACAATTTGAATTTCAACCGTTTTACTTGCCAAATTCACTAACTAAACTAAATAGTTGTCTCTAGCATTCTATGGAAAAATCAAAGATGGTTATCGCTTTGGCTCCGTTTCCAAATGCCATCTACTGTAAACGGTAACATAATTTATTTTTACATTTTGTCAACTCAAAAACATATATTATTTATGCTTTAAAAAATATAAATATAAAGAAAAACCATTGCGCGCGTTCAATAAAAAGAGAAGACTGTTTTTGTTTTTGTTTTTGTTAATTTTTGTACTACTATGTAAGTATGTAGTTTTATATATGTATATTTTCGTGGGGAATATCGTTGGGTTTTTTCTAACAACGGCATGGGCGAAAAGGGTATTTTTGATAATCGTCGTGGGAAAGTCAGTGCGAAAAGTCTGGCATCACTGATCTGGTGCATGTTTTTCTTCAATGCAATGGAGAGCTAGCGCCGTTTTCTGCAAGCTCCCACTGTTGATGTCAGATCTATGACCAGACAAGCGGTTTTTGAGCTTTTGTTTAGAGGTACCAATGTATACCGAAGAGCATTTTCTCCCATTTCCACCTAAGCAGTTGATTTGGTAAACAACGTCCGACTTTTCTAACACATCAAGTTTCCCCTTTGTGTTAGTGAAGAGTTCATTCTTCAGTGTTTTGGCTGGTCTGAACGCTATTGTTGTTTTTTCCTTGTCTCTTATCGGTGCTGCCTTAATACGGTCTGAGAGGGAGGGAATAAACAAAACACCTTTGTACACAGTTGCTCTGGGCAGCTGGTCGTCTATGTTTTCCTCTTTCACGACGCTGTGCTGTTTAATCATGCTGTTTATGATAGGCGCAGGGAAAGAGTTAGATAACAGGGTGTCTCTGATGATATTTATGTTTTTTGTGCGGAAGCTTGTGTCACTGTTGTCAAGTACTCTGTTGATGAAGTTCTTGGCGGTGTTAATAATGACTCGTTTGGGGTGTTTTGAGTTGTAGTTGATCATTCTACCTGAAGAAGTTGGTTTCCTATACCAGTCGAATATCATGCGTCTATCTTTTCTGACCACTTTGACGTCCAGATATGGTAACTCACCGTCTGTTTCGGTTTCAACGGTGAATTGAATACGGTGGTGAAAATCGTTTAGTGCTGATAAAGTTGCCTGAATATTACCACGTTTTATGACAGCGAAAAGATCATCTACATATTTCGTCACTATTTTTGGTCCAGATGCAAGTTTCCCAAAAACGTCATCCAGTAATGTCTCCATTACTATGTCCGCTAAAATTGGAGATATTGGGCTGCCCATGGGGACGCCTTGCTTCTGTTGAAATATCCTATTTTCGAACTCTAGGTAGTATCTTTTAGTTTTTTGTGTTGATTTGTATTTCTTGGCTGTATCCTTTTTAATGTAAATCTTCTTGTTTCTTGCCGTAAGTCCCCTTGACTTCTCACATTTGTAATTGTGATTAATTATATATTTGTTCTGTTATTTAATAAAGGCCTGATGAAGGACGTAATCACGTCCGAAACGTCGCAAATATAAAAAACTTGTCTTTGACCTATAGCCCGCGAATTGTACAGATTGTAACGTCTATACATAAGGTCACTTAAAATTTCCAATTATTGCAATGGAAAACGACATGACAGTTGTTTTATTTCTTACTCAAAGAAATTTGTTGAGTAAAAACTAGTAAGATTCTCAGTGGAGTGTTAGTATCTTGCTCTCCCGAAGCCGCTCTCTTCTTCGAATTTTTCGAGTTCAGGAACGACATTGAGTAAAAATGCGTGAAAATTCGTCAGATTTAAAAGTAAAGGACAAACGAAAACAATTTGCACAACAACTGATGAAATTATTTGAAATTTTGTCTAGTAGTTATTGTTAAGAAGATTGGTCACATCGGTATCTAGCAATTATAGCTATTTCGAATACACCAATATTCACCCTTTAACAAAACTCACCCTCACTTTCTACACAATAGTCGCTTGTACTTGTAGTCGAGTTTTTAATGACTGAATGAATTCTCTTTTATCAGCATAGAGCTGAATTTACTTTTACATTGCCTTTCATTTTTTGTTCGTCCATTCTCCATTGTTTCTTTTGCGGCCTCAACTTAACAAAATAAACTCCTATGTCCCGTTAATACGATCTCCAATTCACCTAATTACGCAAGACGCTGTGCTTTTTTAGGTGGTGAATTTAGTTTTATGTTGGTTTTTCTTTTCTTTTCCTTTCCTCTTATTAAGCCTCAGCTATAATAATACCTAAAACACAACCGAAAAAAAATGTTTTGCTTTTTTGGAGCACTCAAGCTTAATGGTTGAACTCAATCTTGATCCTAAAATTTTACTTTTGAAGTCTAAAGTTAGATCATCAAAAATAAATTAGGCATAGTGATATTTAAATTTTCTAGAAAACGAATTTATTAATTTTTCCGTAAGAAAACTTCTCAATTATTTTCACAAAATGTACCAATTTTGTTCTGTTAGAATTGGGCCCCTGTAGTCACGACGACTGGTAGACTTTCTTAACACATCCCAGACTGCTAGAATAAATCGAACCCACATTACCATCATAAGCAAAGAAATGACAGACTCTACCTTATCAGCAATCATTATCGTCTATCCCGCTCATAAAACAGTACATCGATGTCAAACGCAAGGTTGCGGATTTTATTCAATTCAAATCTCAATTCAAACGTCCCCAAACAAATCCAAATCTGTGGAATTTTTTGCTTCCCATAAACCCGAAAGCGACTAAAACAAATTAATAATATTATATTATGCAAGCTGAAATCAGGTACAATTGGGACGATATTGAAATCGGTCGTTTCGATTTAAATCATTCGGAAAATTTCTTTAGTGAGTACTGAGTAACTAATTAGACGAGAATAGAAATATAATAAATTTGGAATTGTTATTAATTATCTTCACAGCTCATAGACACAGTAAACACGAAAAGGTCTCCGAAGAATTTCATTTATTCCAAGCCATGGGTAAGTTGATATTTGCGTCTAAACATGAGCATTTTTTTACGCAGTTTTTTTGTCCATTTTTTCAGAAAATCTCAACCCAAATGAAGTTTTTTCGAATGATATAGCTATTCAGTGCCAGGAAAATAAAGAAAATACCAAACCAAGTATCAATCAACCAGAAAAACAAACAATTGAGACTGTTTTGCCAGCGTCAAAGGCTGAAGCTAAAGTTGGTATCCACGACTCAAAGAAGCAAACACCAAAATCTCTTACAATCACAAATGGCAATAGTCTGCAGCCAAATCAACTTTCACGATCAAAAACCCCACAACCCACAGCCAGTCAGACGAAAAAGCAACTAATTGGATCCACCTTGCCAACGGTAAAAGTTGAATCTAAACTTGAGAGCAACGAATCGGAAACCCAAAAAACTGCAGCTGTTACAACATCCAACACCATTCGACGGCCGGCAAATCTTCTAACACGACCGAAAACACCACAACCTCTAGTAAAATCAAACACTTGCGGGGCTCCTTCAGCTATTGTTGGTAAGAATGGAAAATCTGCAAAGATTGAACCACCGCACGCATACGACTTTCAGGAAATATATCAAAAGAAAAAGGAAGAGATGATGAAAAAGCTATTGGAGGAGGAGAAAAAGAATCGGATTTTTCACAGTAGACCTGTGCCCAAATCCATTACAGTCCCACGTCCACGAAAGGAAAGCGGCGGTGGTCTTATTACGGCAGCTAAAACTCCAGTTGTGTTGAAGAATTCACGGGAAGCTGATGAGAGACGCAAACAACGGGTAATTCGCAATAATTGCAGTTTGTTAATTGATTCTAATTTATTTGATATTTCTTCATAGCTGGCGGAATGGAAAAAGAATAATGCACCAATCAAGTTTACCAGTCGAGAGGCCGCTGTTCTTCGCGAAGAACCCTTTAGGCCCAAGAAACCAGGACAAACTGTTCAGATGCAACCTTTCAATTTGCACGTAGAACGGAGATTAGAAGAGCGTAAGCAATACGATGAACAGCACAAGCGAGCTGCAGAGGAGAAGAAAAAACAGGTAAATTTTGTAGTAGCGTTTGCATATTTTTTTTTAAGTCTGAAATCGGAACTACATAGTTTGAAACAATGCGGCATTGAACTCGAGAATAGTCTGATACTAAAGATTTGCTTGTTATTGGTGTTGAGCACTCATCACTTCAATTCAAAGACATAAATTTGTAAATTCGATCCTTTACTCATTACTCATTAGTCATTAGTAATGAATGCCGCATACGCCAAAGCGGAGGCTCCCTTTAACTGCCATCCTAGAAATTGTGCAGTTAACAAGTGGTGGTTTACTTAATTCGCTGCAGGATTTTGGGAACTTGGTTGGCTGTGCAGAATGAGGCCTAAGTAGTTGACCAAGATTTATTCTTTGCAACCAAGTGATCAATACCTAGTAGTTTCTAATGCGTGAGAGACCGTTTCAACTGTGCCCATGGATTTCTATAGGGTTTTCAGGAGAAATAATGACTAACTTATGGGTCTAAAATCTTAAAGATTAACATGCGAGCTTTGGTCTGCCCGAGGGTCTGCCTTGGTATGAAAACCACATTTACATACATACTATATTTCCGTCTTGGGACTTCGTGACTTGGGAATGTGGTGAACTAAATCGAAATTAACTGCAGAGAAACCATATAAAATTGTAGGTCCGATATAACGCGAAAAGCACTTTACATTTGCCAGTTCACCATTTGTGCTAATAGCAAATGCAATATCTCATTTTCATCCAAGTCTTTCAAGGGAGGTCAATGAAGTTCGGTTCAAAGTAAATAAAATTGGAAAAACAAACAAAAAATAAAGGTGGAGCTCGTCAATCAAAATCAGAATGAAATGAATTGATGGTTTATATTTATATTTTGTCCTGGAAAATACATTTATTTATGGACTGAAAAGAACCAAAACAAAACCAAAGCGCTCAAAGTGATCAAGATCTGTGATAAAAGTTGTTACTTCAAAATTCAAATTTATAAAAAAAACGGTTGTTAAATTTGTTCACTTAAAATTCATTTTTCTGAAAACATAAAAGTAATTTTATTGCAGAGCAACTTGTCGCAAATTATTAAATATTTACATACCTACATAATTAATTAGAAAATGTGAGCAGCTATTACAATAATTATTTTATCTATGCAATTAACGAACACGCCCGGTTATTGAAATAACCCCATTTCACAGTTCAGCACTTCATCCGTCAACGAAATGTCAAAAAAAATTTCCCTCTACCCATCGAGTCCGTGAATTTGTCGTCGTCGTTCATCAAAACACTACACGGTGCAATCGTTCCACAATTTTAGGATGTGGGAATATTTTCGTATTTGCAATTAAGAATTCATTAATTTCGCGTAACATATTCGGTTGTAAATTCGCCAGAAACCTTTCAGAATCAGACGAAATTTTCAATTCTATTCGTGAGTCACTGCAAAAAGAAAAAAAGAAAACGTCATTAAGAAGAACGAGGAAGAAAAAAAAGAAGACACAGTTGACTGCACTGCACCATCTTCGCCTTCGCCCAGTTTGACAAAAGTGGAAAGTGCGAGAATTTGCGGAGAAATCAACAGAAAAATATTTTTTTATTTTTCCTTTTATTTTTCTGTGTGAATTTTTCTTTTTTTTCCAAATTTGAAATTTTTATTTTCAATTTGTATGCGCTCAGTTTCTTTGTATGACGAAGTGAAAAGAAGTAAAAAAAAAACGAAATTAAATACCTAATCCGATAAAAGTCTGGAAAATAAAAAACAAAACTGAACAACAAAAGGTGAAAAAAGTGAAATCAGAGTGCAACGCCATCTACTAGGAGAATGGTAGACCGCTTAGTGAACAGCGAGGCGAATACTAGGCGTATCGCCATGGTGGAGAGCTGTTTCGGTAGCTCTGGACAGCCACTAGCAATCCCCGGCCGTGTGCTAGTGGGCGAGGGAGTTCTCACAAAAATGTGTCGCAAACGTCCAAAGAGCCGCCAGTTCTTCCTCTTCAATGATATTTTAGTATACGGCAACATAGTCATTGGCAAGAAGAAGTACAACAAGCAACACATCATGCCCCTCGAAGAGGTCCAATTGGAGAGTATCGACGATAATGGACAGTTCCGCAACGGGTGGCTTATCCGAACGACCACAAAATCATTTGTGGTGTACGCTGCAACTAGCACAGAAAAACAAGAATGGATGGCACATATCAACAAGTGTGTTGAAGATTTACTCCGTAAGAGCGGCAAGAAACCCGTCGAAAATCACGCAGCCGTCTGGGTGCCAGATAACGAGGCATCCGTGTGTATGCACTGCAAAAAAACTCAATTCACGATGATCGTTCGTCGCCATCATTGTCGCAATTGTGGAGCTGTCGTGTGTGGTCCATGCTCTTCGAAGAAGTTCTTATTGCCACAGCAGAGCACCAAGTCAGTGAGGGTTTGCCTCGGATGCTATGATAACTTGAACAAAGCCAAGGCACAGGAACACATTAAAGGAGGGGGCATTGCACCGGCCGGCTCTGCAGTTCCTTCGGTGGGCAAAGCTACTAATAACAATGCAGCCACAGCTGTTGCGACAGCCGCCGATAGTTCCGGTGAGGATGACTCAGATGGTGATGATGATGAGCATCAGAAGCATACACAACATCAGCACGACGAGCCAACGTTCTATGGTGATGCTTCACTCATATCCGAAAGGGCCGAGGAGGGAGGTTTCGTGCCAGCGGCGAACACTACCACCAACAACAACACCAGCAGCAAGTGATGTATAACGAATACGAACGGCGGGGGAGGGGGAAACAGAAGTAGAGTATCATTGGAAGGTCGCCGAAGCGGAAGAGATGTAAGCACCAGAGAACGACGCGCAGAGGAAGAGGAGACATCAGCGGCTGGCCTGCTGGCAACTGTTATCAATTTTGTTGCTTGGCGAAGGACGAGACACATTTAACATTATTTTAACGCAAAACATTACTACTACTACTACAACACACAATCTACGAACAATAAAAACAACAAGAAAGCTCACCAAGTGGAAATAGAGCTGTTCCAATAAGAAGAAAGTATTAACAACAATTTTACGTACGTACCTACTTTTTGTTTCTTGATTTTAGTTTCGATAGGTACACATTTTTTCTATGATTTTATACTGAAAAAGGTGAAAAACCAACATTTGTCAACACGGTCTAAATTATGAATGTAGGTACATATCTAGTGAAATGGTAACCGATTGAACTGTAATTGGCAAAGGGGCTTTCTTATTTTATCATGGATTAGGTCTGGGATTGTTAAATGTTATGGCATCTCATATTAAATGTAACTAATATCCACACTGGCTCATAGTACTTTATTATAATTGAATTGTCTCAAAAGCGGTATCGCTTTAATCATTCGGGTAATGGTAATGCAATGCCCCAAAAATTCAATTAGCTCTACATATTCTTTTGGCAACATGCTTATAATCGCCAGGTTAACGTGTTATTGATCCAACAAGTTACCAAAATGTTCCTATTTGAACCAGACGTATGAGCCTACTATAATTTTGTTTTAGAAATTCCATACTTTCCAAAAAAACAGTCACTAATAAGAACTGATGCCATGTCTCTAGTTCTGGCTAAAGAGAGAACATTGGAACATCACGCTTGCGCTAGCCATGGTAAAAATTCTATTCGACATATAATTTATCTAGTTCTGTAAAACTTCACTATTGAGCTCGTTTCATGCCTGAGTTATTTTCGATTTTAGCTTCAATACTGCCTTTTAATCAATCACATGTTTTCGATTGGGTTAAGGTCAGGACTACATGATGGCGGTATACACCTTGTTCCGCTGACTCCCAACCATTTGCGGACTCTTCTTGCCGTGTAGGAATATCTTTAAATTCGCCTAATGCTGGGTTTCCACTTGTCGATTTGAAATTGACAAATAACGTATTTTTATGCCAATTCAAAAATTGGCAAGTGGAAATAGCGAAAAATTGATTGTCAATGAATTGACTAACAGCGTTTGTCAATAACTGAGAAAGAAACCACTGGACAAGTGGAAATAGCTGAATTGTCAAACAAAATGTCACTTTGTCTATAATTGACAGTGAAAATTAATTGGCATCGAGTTCATAGGTTGGTCAATCAACTGACAAACGATTTTTTGCTTAATTGACATAAGTGGAAATAAACTGACGGTGGTGTCGTTCAATTACATAAACTGTCAAACTTTGTCAATCAACCGACATGTGGAAACCCACCTTAAGTCATATTTCATGACCCAGACCCTTTTAGCGGTCTGCCAACCTTCAAATCAGAGATGGACTCCCGTCCTGAAAATTCCAAATCGAATTAAAACTCCATATGGATCAGGCCAAAAGACTTATCAGCTGTACCAATAAGAACTATATCCTTCAAATTACTCTCCATTAGAAAAAAGAATTACAGGTCACTGGTCTCACTACATATCATATTCAGAAAATCGTCAGATTCAGATGTTTCATTGATATGTACAGACGCTGATGCACAAGTGCAATAAACATCAGAACACATCTAATGTCCAAAGAAGACTACACAACTTCAACAGATGTTTATTCCAGCCTCAAGACATTAAAAACTCAAAATTGTAGGAGACCTTGATCTAAATCAATCTTACTTTTAAACGAACGATGTGTGCATAACCTCACGCAACAGCGGTGACATTAAAAAACGCACATCGTGAACATCGCCACTGTTATTAAATAAATAAATACACAAATAGTTGGCGTAACAGGTCCGTAAAGGAAACCTACTTCTAGATCTTCTCACAACCATACGTTTGTGTGAGTTTATTTTTGGGACGAATGGAAGGGACATCCAATTTAATTTTATGCCAACTTTTAAACGAACGATGTGTAATTTTAATTAATTAATTAATTGTAATTTTTTAATTTTAGTCAAACAAACAATTCAAACACATAGAAGTACTATTTTGACAAATTTTAATAATTTGGAGAGTTAGAGAGTTTATAACGAAATTATATACATATTTCTACGAATGGGGAATTATGGAAGATGGTTCACTAGTTTTCAGGCACAGGGATGAGCTCTACCCCGATGGAATGGGACTCGTTAGCTGACTTAGAGAGCAGACCCATGATTTGGTAAGGAAGTGCATAGTAAGGGTGTGTGATTTGGAGAGGAGATGAGGATGAGTTGAAGGTAAGCCGGGTTCTAGATGTGGAGAAATGAAGGGTAGTTTTGGAAAAGGGGTTGTAACAAAAACTAAAGCGAGCGTTATAACCATTGGTTGGTCATTGTGTAATCAGGTACCGATGACGTAAGGGTGGGAATTCGCTGGTGAGGTAAACACGAAGTTTTACCCTTATCTTTTTTTTGGGAAACCTTTAATACTCACCGCCTACGATACCGAGAATAGCGATAGATTCGGGCAACTGCAGTTTTTTTATTGTTGTTGAAAAGGGAATAGAGTGGATATTTAGTGGAAACGGCCTGAAATAACATAACGGCAGTCCGAGGTTGTAAGCAAGAACCCCCCCCAAAGCCGACGAGCTATCGTACGTGCAACCACCAGCAGGCCAACGACTTACAATGCTTGGACACCCTTCCTTAACCACTGCCCGGACTGACCGGAGGTCCTATAATCCGAACGTCATATGGGTGGGATCTGGTAGGGGAAGGTGGGGAGGTTATCTCGAGGAGTATACGCGGCATCCTACGATAGGGTGACCACGACACTCTGATCAAATGTCATAAGAAGTTAGGGTCCGCTCAGCGACTCGGAACTTAGTGAACCATCTTCCATAATTTCCCATTCGTAGAAATATACAATTTCGTTATAAGTTGGAGAGACGCACTTGGAATAATTTATGCGGAGTATTAAGTTTGCGGTGGGACAATGGACAACCAATTTAATTTTAGGGAAAATAATTTGATAAATACAATTATTTTTCAACAAACACTTTAAAAAAAATGTATCCACATGTTCAGGCTTTCTCTTACTTACTTACTTTTGATGGCGCTACAGTCCGGGGCGGACCTGAGCCTCAACCAACATGCCTCTCCAGCCAGCTCGATCCAACGCTAGCTGCCTCCAGTTGCGCACGCCATGGTGATTGAGGTCCCCTTCCAACTGCGCGCGCCACCTTCGGTAAGGTCTACCTATACCTCGTTGTCCCTCTGGAGTAGAGTTGAAGATGCTATATGTCCCAGCCATCTTAGTCGATTAATTCTAATCCGCTTGACTAGGTCTATATCGCTTTACAGCCGTACAGTTCTTCATTGTACCTTCTCCTCCAGACTCCTGAGATACAAACTGGACCAAAGATCACATGGATAACTTTTCACTCGAAGCAGCTGAGTGTGTTTTCATCCGACCTTGATACGAGTCCATGCTTATGCGCTATATAGCAGGACGGGGTTGATAAGGGTCTTATACAACGTCTGCTTAGTTGCTCGGGCTTTCTCTCAGTCTTCAAAAATAACAAAATGTTCACCGACTACACCAAATTTTATAAAATGTTAGTAGGTATTTCCGGAGCAGGCACAATATTTCAGAGAAAATTCGCTTGCTTCCATAATCTTCGAGTAAAACAGAAAGCAGACAACAGATGTCATTTATATTCAACTTTACATTAGAGATATCGCCTAGGTGCACATTTTACCTTTTCATTGTCAGATGTACCTACTATCTCGTTTCTGTGGTTATTATAAATTTATAAGCTCTAGAGAACGTATACGAGTACGTAGGTACGCCAAATCTAAATCATAAGTAAATAAATAAATTTGAAGCATCAAAAACCTCCATTCGAGAGTTACAACACTGTTGAATCATACTACTAGTACATACTATTCTTCTTCTTTAAATTGTTCTTCAAAATCGTTGAGAGTTTAAAGCCATTGTGTAAGAAAAAAAAATGGAAAAACTTCTACTATGTATTACTATTTATTAAATCATTTTGTACATACCTACTTCTGGCAATATTCGGTGAAATAAATATGTATGCCTTAAATGATACAGTCATACGACCTTTGCCGAGAGTGAAACTTCAAAAGCGGCTTACACAAAGTAAACATTATTTGGAGCATGTAACGCTTATCATCCGATTGACGTATAATAAGCGATTCAAATGACGTAGGTAAAGATTAGTGCCAATCATTGCACTATTTATAAATCATCTCCAGTTCACTGTTCACATCTCGCCACAATGAGTCACAATCATAACCATTATCACTCAAATGCCTATTATTCATTCATCATAATTACCCCGTGTCCGTTTTGACTGGAATTGTCATAAAATTGCGTTTATTGCGGCAATAGGTTAGGTATACCGTATACTGATACATGACTGATAAGCAATCAAAGGCCACCAACTCCGCCCATATGTAACTTCTATCCGATGAATGGACGTATGTATTGAAAACGAATTACATTGTCGTAATAAAGGTGTATGTTTTTTGGGGTAGTCGTCGTCGTTTCATTTTAATATCGAACTATACCAGGTGTTAATTTGATGCGTAGACTTGAAGTACCGGAATAATTAAATTTTAGGATTCATTTCAACCACTCAATTTTTCATTATCAGTTTACTGAATTTGTATACATAGATGTTGTACTGTTGGAGTATTGTGGTATTTAAAATGGGAGGATATTGGCCCACATGTATCGTTCACAAAGCTATCGCGCAGGTATTTCAACAAAGCGCTTGCGAAATTGTATGGAAAAGCCAATTGATGGCGCATTGACTCATTCGTATATCGTGTGCAATAAATTGCATTCCTACGAACTGATGGTTGTTATAGAGAACATGTTTTCAATTTGATGTGATTCATTATTTTGCGGCAAACGCCTATGAATTCCTATGATTTGGACCCATCATCTGTTTTTTTTAAGGCTATACAAAAATAATGTTCAATATTTTTTAACTTTTGTTTCTTTTTTTGGAAAATGTAAATTCTCCTATTAATATGGAATATTATTTTATTGAAATGACTGCCTCGGCTGGCATAGCAGTTGGTCATCCTAGCTTGACCAAAATTATTCTTCGATGCCTAATCGCCTGATTGAATAATTACAGAGACGTAAATATTCAAGGTTCTTATATATAAGTTGATTCCTCCAAATGGAAGTTGCTTCTTCGGGTGTATAGTTCACCATATTGGGAATATTGACCCGTTAGATATACACAGTTTGATTTAATGGTCAGACAGCTTCGCTATGAGAGCTCTGAATTTTTAGAAAGTAATCGCTGGCTATGATGAAAGCACTTTCTCTGACTAAGCCTAACTTCGGAGTCAGAAGTGGGAAAATCCTCATCTCTTTTTCTGGCACGGTCTTGAAGTTTGGATGGGATCCATATGACACCGAGAAGTTGTGGACGTGTGCTCTATAACACAAGGGTTGTTGACCATCGGGAGCCAAGTGGCTGTACGATCTGTTTGCTCTTCTGGTTGCCCAAACAGCAAGGCCAGAGGCATCAATCTGTAAGTTTTTATTTATTTGGTTCGAAATATTGATCCCACGAGTATCCGGGAAAGAAACATCACCCATGCAGCCGGAGCCGGTACGGCACAGAAAGGCTGGTTTAAAACCGAATTTCGCCTGGTATTTGGAGTCCGCATCCCTCAGCCAGCATATATGCTGTTCCACCTTGAATTCGAGATTTTATAATGCGGTTTACTCCCCATAGGCAGTTCTTAGTTAGTTGCTCCACAACAGCCTGTCTGCCATGGGTGACCCTTCAGACGACTACCGCCTCCGACAGCATAGCCCATTGAGTCATTGCAAGATTAAGCCTTCGCACCGGCGGCGCTTATACCAATGGGCACACTTCAGGGTCCCTGCCCCTAGCAAAGGTACCAATAAACAATTTTAGTTGACTTAAATTTGTTACAGTGGAACTTCCATAAGTCGAACTCTCAAAATGAAAGGAAATAGATTCGAGTTATAGAAACATCGAGTTATGGAGGCCAAAAGTTGAAAAAGTTGAATACGCAGAGTTCTCAATATAACTTTGAGTAGGTACCTAATAGAGAAATTCGACTTAAAGAAGTTCGAGTTATACGAAGTTTGACTGTATCTGTATGAGTATGATGACATTTCTATGTTTGGAGAGTCTTGTTTATCTCTGGCATTAGCATTTTACCTAATTTACGATCACATCTATCTTACTCGTTACACAAGCGGTTTCAACAAGATGGGACGACTCCTTATGCCGCTACAAATTCCTTCGTTTTGTTTAATAAATTTGTTCGTTTTCATAGAGAGATCTATAAAACCTAATCACAGATTCCAAATTCAGAGAAACTAATTTTATTTGCTTAAAATATTTTATTCCAAAAGGCGAATATATACCCGAAGCAAAACATTATCCGATTTGTACGCACATCATGGGGGCTATCATTTTCTGTAGCAGCACTGAATTCTTTTTCGCAAAATCACGTGAATGACTCGATCGAATATTCAAAACAGCACCTAATCTACGCTTGCCATGTTAATACGAAATATAAATAAAGATAACAACCGCACGATATGAAATGCTAATTATATCTTTACGGGACAGGTAGAACTAATTCGATGACTTGTGCTTCAAATTCGTATAGAGTAAGTTAAATGGGTAACAAAAATAATAAAAATCAATTAAAAACGTACACTTCAACATGAACAAAATAAATCACTGACAACCATCTAAATCTTTGTCATATCTGTGCAATTGATTAAATTATAACAATGCAATTTGTTTCAACAAATCCCAACCCATTTGTTATCATCATCACTTGTTGTGCGCCACTCTACTACAAATCGTGCACGATATAAGCACAATAATCTTGAGTGGCGTGCGAAGCTTCCATTGTCAAAGGTCACTAACTCATAATAATTTGCCTGCTCCGAATGAGGAAGGAAACTTCTGATGTTGATGCAGCACATTTAACAAGTGTTTTGCAAGCTTTTGCATATCAAAACACAAGTACATAGTAACAAATGCACTGTTTTATCATGAGTCGTCGGTTATGATGGTACTTAATTCACCAACAAACAATGTGTCTACAGGCGATAACTATTTTCTTTGAAGTGAGGGCATACTTGGAATAAACATTTTTGGGTTATTCAATTCTCCTGTAAATAAACCTTTAGCACCCACTAGCACAACTGAGGTTAAGCTTATTAATATTTTTTTATAATTTCTAAACGGTCGGGATGCGCTAAACGTTGCATAATAAAACTGCAACCAATAATGCCTGCCTACTGTCACCTGTATTAAGAGAGCCTATACCATTCGTCCCAAAAATAGAAAACTCACACAAACGAATGGTTGCGAGAAGCTAGTCCTAGGGTGTCTACCCGCCTGTTGCGCCACCCAGAAGTGGGTGTTTGAACCAGTCCGCTTTGCTGCTTGACCAAAAGTCGATGGATGGATTGTCTGTTGAAAAAGGATGGAGGTAACCGTATAGCAGTCTGCCAGACAGAGACTGCTGCTGAGCAGAAAAGCTTGATTGAAGCACTCCGTCCTACTGCTTAGTACCGAAGGGGGTGACGATTGGTGTCTATTCAATAGGTAAATTGCGTGTTGATATTTCAGTGAAGCCAGTTCGACTTTGTAACGAACTTGCTGATGCAGCAAATATAGGTACGGGACAGGTCGCTGAGGTCCTCAAAGAAATAAGACCCAAGGTAGCCATGCGGCTTCCTCTTCCTCCTCGTCCATACAGCTCCTGCAGAAGGGCATGCCTGCCTATCAGACAGTGTCCCGTTAATATTTCCACGACGGAGCTAATTTTGTTTCTATTAATACAAAGGAATTTTCTTGTTCTTTTGGCGTCTAATTTCGGCCAAATTTGTCTGGATGTTATACAGGTGCTAATACTAGTAATAACTTTGTAACTATAGGCGATTTTGAAATCAACACAAAATATTATTATCGATTTTTAACTTCTAGTACATAGCTGTTTTTAATGTTCCGTTCCCATAGGGACAAAACGGAACCTTATTGTTTTCGCTACGATGTCTGTCCGTCTGTCCGAACCCACTAAGTCAATTTTGTTCCTAGGTCTATCTCAAGAACTAATTGACGTAGAGGGCTGAAATTTTAACACAGAATCAGGTATAACCTCTAGTTAAACGACAAATAGCGATAGTACATTGATTGGTTTTGGAGTAATTAGTAATTAAGTGAAAAAAATATTTTTTATTTTATTTTATTCTATTTGGTGCAAGGACAATCAGCCTTTAGGTATTTTGTGGAGTTTAAAGCCCTTGCCGCGGGCCACAAACCCCAACTTGATGCAATATAAACCTGGACGGCGGAGTGGCAACACTCTTTATTTTATACCTTTGTGTACCTAAAAAAACAATTCAAATTTGCTCCAATATTTTGGTTTAAATTCGTCAAAATGTTCAAACCAGAAGGGAGTCGCTTTTACTATGACGTGTCATAGTGGGAATTCCCTCAACTAACAAAATAAGTTTTTACACAACTACTATTCGTTCAAGGTTCGATAATTTCAAACTTTCACTCAAATTCCAAGTCGCATATTCACTGAAATCACCAGATTCGAAACTCGAATATCGATCATGCTAGATTCGCCCGCAGTTTTTGAACTCGCTGATGAGCAGTTTAATCAGCCACTCAAAATAGATTTGTTGCTGGGAGCTGAAGCCTTCTTTGACTTGCTTCTTGTAGGTCAAATTAAACTAGGAATTAAGCTACCCTAATAGCAAAATCCGCATTTAGAGTAGATTGAACTCAACTGGTCAACAAAAAAATGTGGTATGTTAACTCTGCAGAAGACGCTTGAGGGGAAAATTGGAAATAGTTAAAGGACGCAAATAGAATTGGGTGAACGTGAACGAAAACATTTTCGTGATACTAACCACTGTGATGAATTCCACATTTGAATTCATGCTGGTTTCGAATTTTCGGTGTTCCGGTTATTACTCGCTTATGCCCCTATTATGTGAGACAACTCAACTTAGTTGAGTTGAGTTGTCTTCAATTTAACTCAACTTTCACACAACCCAAATTAACTAACAATTTATAGACAACCACTGCCATATTTGTTGTGTTTTGACAGACAACTTTTCTATCAAGATTGTTTATGACAATACGGACAATACCGAATTTTGAATTACATAAAACCAAGAGACAACTCAACTTTAGTTGTAGTTGTCTTACATAATAGGGGCATTATCCGTTTAATTTGAATTGTGGAAGCATATTCTATAGGTTTGTTCCTTTACTGTCTTAGGTTGTGAATTTCTATATAAATATCAAAATCTCATAGTTTTGTCCAAGACATTTCTTCAGTGTGTCAAACAAATCATTTACTTTTTTTTGTTCAAAAATAAAACAAAACGGTGAACGAAAGCCACGAATTGTGTGTAAAATATTCACCTAATACATTCCGCCGAGATATTTATCCCTACACTTTCAATTTCAAATGTGACAATCTGCGAATTTGGGTGTAAAAGTATGGCAACCAACCTACATATTTCATGTCCTTTTCTTAAAATTGAGGAATTCCTCTCTAGATCTTTGACGTTTGACATTTTGCATTTTTTTAAAAATACTTGAATGAACCTTTTATAAAAAAGCAAATGCAAACAGCCATTTTTTTTTTTTTTGACAATATTAATTACAACATATTAATCTAATTTTTTAGGGGATATATTTTCTCTGTATTGTTATTTCTTAATACTGTTAGTTACTAATTGCCTGTCTGTTCTAATACCATAATTTAAATTTCAATTCTACAAATTTCATAATAAATTGATTGTTTTCTCTTTACTTACAGGAGGAAGAAGAACGGAAGAAACGTGAGGAGGAATTAGTTAAAGAACTTCGAAAGCTGGCATCCTTCAAAGCACGACCAAATCCCTTCAAATATTAATATAAAAAAAAATATACTTAATTAATTTTTTGTATTTTTCTTAATTATTAATTTTTACTCTAACAACATACACATTATACCTATACATTTATATATATAAATATCAAATTACTAATAATAGTTGTTAAGATTGTTTTTTAGTATTTTCTCCTTTTTTTATTATAATTATTATTTTTAATGCGTAATATATATTATTTGTTTGAAATTATCCTTCACTATTTTGTTATATAAATATTAGAGAGAAGAGCATTAAATTATTAAAAACAAAATGCTTATAATATGAAACACATCTTTAAAATGTTAAATTATTGTTTTCGTACCTAATCGTTTTGCAAATTTAAAGTTTTTGGTTTTTTTTTATATAAATATTAAACGACTGTGTCTCTCCGGACAACTTCTGGATACAAAATTCATAAACGACCGCGATCATTGTTTTTTATATGTTTTTTCTCTCTCTGCTCTCGAATTGTTTTTTTTTCTTTTGAATAAATAAAATCGTTCATTTAATAAATAAATAAAAAAACGTACTTTAAAGAAGAAAAAAAATGATAAAATTAACCGATACGAAGAAAATCGGCAAAGTAACAAAAGATAAAAAATAACAAGTTGTGGTAAATTGCAAACGTTTTCTATTATTATAATTTTATTATTAATTTTATAAGAAACAAACAAACAAAATGAAAAATATCAAATACATTATTTTTTACATAAAAATAAATAAAAAATGAAAACAGTGCGTTATTACTTTGTTCCGTTTTCAATGTTGTACCTTTAGGTCAGATGTGATAAAATAAACAATTATTTAAAGCGGCATATGAATAGGCCTGTATCTAAAAACCCTATAGTAGCCCTAGAATGTCGCTTATCTTTTATTTTAACCGTTTCTGGGTGCCGGGGAATAGAGGCATTCCATGAAATTTTAAGGCTTATGGACTAGCAACCCACTACATAACTATTCTACTAGAACTAGATGAAGGTCCGATTTCGATCGCTACTTGCAAACTCATGATAAATTTGGATGCTATACCTAGAATGAACAAACCTTAGGTGGACAAGTGGCACAACATGTCTAGCAAAATAGCAGATTAATGATTCTATTCTGTAAAACAACTAGAACTACAGTTGAGTTGTCTCTTGGTTTGGTTGTAATTCAAAATTCGGTATTGTCAAGGGCATTGACATACTATACATGGACGAGGAAAAATGAAGCACACATAAGCACTAGCCCTTTTGCTTCAGTGCGGCGAAAGTATGAAACCTCTGCGCCCCATTGCTATTTTTTACTAGAACACAGTGCCATCCATTGTAGAAACTTTGAAACCGCGCAAAATAACGACTAATTCAAATTATTTCGAACGTTTTATAACAGATGGCACACTCAGCACTCAATCAAAATCGCGCGAATTGCTCGATGACATTTGAGTATTTTCGTTTCTCTCCGCCGTGAACCCAAAGAGCTAGTGCTTATGTTTGTTTCAACGAAAAATTGGCTGCTATGGGACCTTACACAACCTTGATAGAAAAGTTGTCTGTCAAAACACAACAAAGATGACGGTGGTTGTCTATATGAGTTGTTAGTTTAGTGTGGTTGTGTGAAACTTGAGTTGGATTGAAGATAACTAAGTTGAGTTGTGTTCTACAACAGGCCATAAGTCGCTGTATCTGAAACGTTTTCTGTCGACAATCTGCTACCAGCTCATCATTGGACTGGACAGTGTCTTATAGGCAAGCGTTAGCGTATATTCAAATGATTTTTGTTTATACGAGAATAAAACAATTCTTTACTATATTTATATAGGTTTCCATTGCGCTTAGGTTTAAAACCCAATGGAATCACAATGGACCTACATTTTTTATCTAAATGTGGCGGGTACAGGTTCGTTCTATACCGTGAACCCACATGCACCTATATAACCTAACGTCCTCGGTACTTTCTTTGTCCCAGAAACGACTCCATCGCGGCGCTTTGTATATCGATCTAACAACGAGGTCAGAGCGAGGAACTGAGTGTCTACCTATCAGAATTTTGTAAAATACAATTCTGCAATTCTTTCCTCAACTATGGATTTGAGTCATTCACTTAGAGCCTAGGAAACGTATCAAAATCGCGCATAAGCAAATGCCCCAATCACGTAACTTTTCAGACGGATATCGACAAAACGATTAACCTCCAATGCTAGGCATAAAAGTTTGAGACCATCATTCAGTTCTGTGTCTAGAACTGTAATGAAATCTGTAATTAACCGAAAACGTAGGTATTATGGACGTTAAAATTTCGATTAAGATATCGCCCAGACGACTGCCATAATAGCATTTGCCTCCGTCCGGGTTGTTCCGCCATCTCTACTCACATACCGTAGGTAAGGTCAAGCAGGAATTTCTGAATCACAGACTACCAGACTAGTAGCTTGTGAATGCACCACCTGTGCAGTTTTTATTTTTAAATTTGCGGCCAAAATCGTATTGTAAGGATAAGTGCTTCAATGCAATCATGTTTGCCCTGTATGTCCAAATACAAACCGTTTTGATATACATATAAAATTTGTTGCTGCTGTTTTATTTAACCCAACATCAAAGTCTATTCCGCTGGTCAGACCAAGGAAACGGATGAACAAGCTCGAGTGTCCACCTATAAGTATGTTGAGCGTCTTATTGCACTTGTTTCCTATTCTAACCAGGCGGTTGATAAGAACTAGTCAAACGTCTAGTTAACGAAGCCAAAGATTGCCTTTGAGTCATCCCAACCCTTTACACTTTTGAAATCGAAATATCAAAACCAAAACAATAAATAAAGAAAAACTAACAAATTCACATTCGAAATGCTTTATTTCTGGTGCGTAAAAAATGTTTCAGCAACAATTGCTACTGTTGTTTAGAAGTTTCCATCACCTCCCCATGATGTCTTGACGTTATCGTCAGCCCAGTCCTCAACAGCTGGTCCGCCAGCGATGGCAGTTTCAGCTGCAACAACTTCTTCGGCCCAGTTGTTGGTCTCCTCAACTGGATGATCAACGACCTCCTCAACCTTGACTGGTGGTGGCAACAACTCCTTAGCTGCGGCTTCCTCCTTCTCACTCTCCTCAGGGTCGCGGTAGAAGAACAAATCGACGACGACTCCCCAGTCGGCCAGGCGAGAGATTGTTCCACGCAGACGGAGAACTTCACGTGCCAAGAACCACCACATCAAACCAATCGAATGTGGAGACTTGGTGTTGCATGGAATAGCGATATCAACATAACGAAGTGGACTATCAGTATTGGTGAAGGCAATAACTGGAATGTTCACATACGATGCCTCAATGATGGGCTGGTGATCGGTCGATGGATCGGTGACAACCAACAAACGTGGCTCGCGGAAAGCGGCCTGAATTTGATTGGTGAATGCACCAGGGGTGAAACGTCCAGCAATTGGAGTGGTATCGGTGTACTTAGCGAACTTAAGAACGGCACGCTGACCAACTGGACGAGATGAGATGACGTAGACCTACGAAACAAGAGAAATTTATTTAGTTTATGCTTTCTTTTAATGTAATAGCAATTGTGAAAGTAATTGCAATCAGTAGATAAGGTGTCGTCATTAAATTTCAGACCCGAAAGATTAGTAGATAAATCATCATTTAGAGCTGTGATACTTTTTATAAATAGAATAAATTACTTACATCTTGAGGGAAATCAATGGCAGCAATAGCACGAGCAGCCAACATCAGCTTTTCCCAGGTTTTGCCCAAGTTGATAATGTTAACGCCATCGGGACGACGCTTGAAAATGTATTGTTCCATTTGGAAGTTCACATTTTCACTGCCCAAATGGGTGCATGCGGCCAACATCTTGGTGACATCTTCCTCTTTAAGGGATAAAATATCCAAACCTCCCGACATTGTAACGTTTTTTAAGAGTTACGAGAACCTGTATAAAAATTTAAATTAAAAATTTTATATCAGCAATTTGATAACCTTTACGTTTTTCACGAAGCACGTGGCAAGCATTTTTATTAACTACACTATTATGATAGCAAATGTAATGGAATTTTTCCAAAATGGAAATATATACATATGAAATCAATTCCTGCATTGGATTTTTATATTTTTCTTAATAAATTTGTAATAATTACTGGTTGATGGTAAGAAAATGAAAACTTACGTTGTGTATGCCACTGGGAGCGAGAACAAAATGGCAGAGCGGCATTTTTGTCAAATCGTCATTGGTCAAGTTTTCGTTCGGTTCGTTGAATTTTGTTAAAATTTGTAATAGATTACTAGGTCGTCGAGAAGGTAGTAAATAAACTTTATTAGGGTGTGCTTGCATGAAATAAAAGTAGTATTGTACTAAAACTCGCCAAGAATCTGAAAAAAAAAAAAAAAAACATGGTAGCCTATAGGTATATTAGTACGCTGCTCGATCTTTTAACTACCATACAAAATTCTCTCAAAGCCCATTTTAAGCAAATCCATTTAGCGGAGCGGTACGCTGCTTCAGCTAAAAATATCAAATTTTCATTTCAGACTGTAGTACATACTTCATATTATTATATCTGTCAAAATTGAGCGCGCCCATTTATGGTTCGGCACATTTTCTCAACCTAAATTTTGACAGATCTGTTGTTTTTGGAAAAAAGAAAGCGCAAAGAAATTAGCTACATATAACACTTTTTCACGTCGGTGAGTTTTTAAAGGAAATTATTTTCAGCGAACAATACTAGGCGTATTTTTTTGGGAAGTGAGTGTAACAAAATCAAAAGTGAGTATAACCGTTTTGCATGTAAAACCAAAAGTGAGTATAACAAAACCAAAAGTGAGTAGCTATACCAGTTTTGCATGTAAAAGTAAAAGTGAGCTAGCTATAGATTCCCAAAAAAATATGCCTACTGTTTTATGCGGCACTTTTTATGCACGACGCAGTCCATGTCAAAATGTAGCTAGGAATTTATCTAATGTTTGGAGAAAAAAATTGGAGAGCAACTAAAATTTAGTTTCGCTCGAGCTGCGTACCTACTTAGTTTATGCATATAAAATTGGTCGATGGCATTGAGACTTAAGCCTAATACGCTGCTGTTGTGAAAAGAAAAATTCCATACAAAAGCGACACATTCTGCGAAATGATGGCGAAAAGTGGGTAATTGTAGTAGATTGCTTGGTATAATTCTTCACTCTCTTTTCGGAGACAATTTATTGTACGGGACAATAATTGCTAGCGAAAATTTCACATTCCTTTTTCGGATTTGTTTTTTTTTTTTTGTAATTTCACGAAGTGGACGATATTGAATATTTATATTCCGAAAAAGTGGAGCATTAATATCAGGAAGATGACCCGCCACAATTAGCACATGAATGCAGCAAAATCGAAGAATCAAAAGAAGATATTATTATTGTTGTCGTAGTGATGTCGTTTCTAATGTCCTCGTTTTACAAATTACAAAATACAAATTCTTCCTGTTGTCAAATGTCACTTGTGTAGCAGCTGATGACACTCTCCACAAACTATTTTTCGTTGTCTTTTCGCAGGCGTTTTGCTGTGAAATTGAGACCACCGGAAAATTTCGTTTCACAACAGCCGAGCACTAGGCTCTACTTTCTTGGTTTGAACATTCTCGAGTGTGCCCAACATTGGATACTTAAGTTTTACCTTATCGTAATTCTGACAGCTAATCAGCTGCTGTCAACGAGTTGACGTTTATATTGAATTTTGTTGAAAATAAAATATATCAGTTTTGTGTTTGTTGATTTAATTCTTAAAATTTATGATAACAATTTGTAAATATGGATTCAGATTATGATTTAGTTTTTGGAAGTGACTGTGAATAATGACGAATTATTTAGTGGTGTAGTTTTACGTCGTTTAGCGTCCTTTGGCGATCACAATCTATTTTGAAATTTAAATAAATTATCAAATTATGCTGTAGAAGACATTTTTATACCCGGTACCACACTGTGGTGAGGGTATATTCACTTTGTCATTCCATTTGTAACGCCCATAAGGAGGCGTTGTAGGTATGACAAACTATATATATTATTGATCAGCATCACTTTCTTAGTCGATCTAGCGATGTCCGTCTGTCTGTCTGTCCGCACGATTACGGCCGTAATTTAAGAGCTATCGACTTGAAATTTGGTACGTAAGCTTTTATCCACCAGACTGAGGCTAAGTTCGAAGACGAGCAAGATCGGATGAAAACTACTACTACCTCCCATACAAAAGTATCAGATTTATATAGCTTTTTATGTTAAAAATTAAATTTAAATAGCTACAGTAAAGATAGCAAGTTTAAACTTTGCACGTATTGTTTTAATAATATTTAAAATTTTTTGACAAAAAAGGAGCTTGATCGAATAAAAACTACCCATACCTCCCATACAAATATATAATTTTTTAATACTAAAATATTTTTTTATTTTACAATAATAGGCGTATTTTTTGGAAATCTATAGCTAGTTCACTTTTACTTTTACATGCAAAACTGGTATACTCACTTTTGGTTTTGTTATACCCACTTTTGGTTTTACATGCAAAACGGTTATACTCACTTTTGATTTTGTTATACTCACTTCCCAAAAAATACGCCTAATATAGTACCGGGTATTTGAGCTTCGGCATAGTCGAAGATAATTGTCTTACTGGTTTTAAAGTGCTGTCAAGTTTTTTGTACCATTTGAGTGAGTATTTTGAAATGACAGCCAAACGCAAAATATACATGAGTGACACTTATCTCATATCTGGGGGTCAATTCTCAAAAATGTTCGCATACGTTTATCTGTCAAAATATCCAATTTCATGCGAAAGACTGAAATTTGCAATTCTCGTCTGCCTTTTCTAGGCGGATTTGCTTTTCGCATACGAAATTGTGAGTTTGACAATTTGATTTTTTAATTTCTGTGTGAAATAATTTATTGTGAAGAAGCAAAACGGGGCATAAGACTACTTGCAATATTTGCAGTTGCTTGCAAAAGCAACAGCAGGTGGGTAGGTATGTTATTTGTTATTGGCATTGACATACTATACTATGGACTGCTAGCAGCCAATTTTTTCTTGAAGCAAATATAAGCACTAGCTCCTTTGATGCACCGTGGAGAGAAGCGAAAACACTCAAATGTCATTGAGCAATTCGTGCCATTTTGTTTGAGTGTTGAGTATTAAGAAATGGGTGTACCACAGCGGCGATAATTTGAACCCTTCTAGACATACAAATTTGACAGATCAGCGAACAAATATACGGAAAAGAAGATAAGCGACATAAAATAATTAAATATTGTGAAAATTAAATACATTTGTTCAGTAAAAACATAAAAAAAAATTCCTAAAATAATAAAGAAAATAAAGAAAAAGTGTTGCATCGAGCATCTCATTGTGGTGTACTCCTATGCAACTCATACAGACAAAATGGTATAACCACCATGTACAAGATATCTTAGTTTAATTTCGTGGGGTTTTGAAGTCATCGAGGATGCATTTATGACCAGACCAGTTACGTCACTGTTTGCTGAATCTGTTATCACACCTATAGCATACTCAACTAGCCTTGACGAGCTCTTCCCCTTATCGTTTTATGCCGCTAAAATATTGTTATATTCGGCTGGGATTCGAAAAGATAAAACACTATTCTGTTTACTAAACTTTAATAAATCACTTTTATTACAAGACAATATCACTTAAAATCAACTTTTCCGCTTATTTCAATCTTTTCCACTTATTACAATCTTTTCCACTTATTTTAAATTACTACCGATACTATTCGAACTTTGCTTTACACGGTTTAAAGATAAACTGTCCACTCGTCGGATTTCGCAACCCTTTTTATACTCCCCACTAAAGCTTCTCGAATATTCTATACTCCAACCGGAACAATCGAGAATGTACTAGTTTCGTTTTAGACCATTCACCATTCGTTGAGTTTGGAAGATTCGAAGTTTCGAATTCCGTTGAATAAGTTCGTCTACTTTCCATTAGATGGCGTTGTGGTCAATAAGTAGTACTTTTCAATCCACACTACAATATCCCCCTCTTAAACTTGTTCGTCCCGAACAAATGCGTCAACATTTTCCCCAATGTAACGGTGAAGACGATCCACATGGACAACTTTAAGTTTACCTCTACCTCGTTGGATTCGATAGACCACGTCGTTGATTCGCTTGACTACTCTATAGGGCCCCTCCCAATCTTGTTGCAACTTAGGCGACATACCTTTTCTTCTATGGGGATTGTACAGCCATACCAGATCTCCTTCCTCGAATCCTGTAGTTGTTGCTTTGACATCGTACCTCGTCTTCATGCGGTCGCTGGCTATCTTGATCTTATCTCTAGTTCTTCGATGCACGTCTCTGATGATTGCTCTGAGGTCGGTCACATAATCGTCCAAATTCTTGGGTTCCTCAGTTGGAGATCCGAACATCAACTCACTAGGTAGCCGGACTGTTCGACCAAACAGGATTTCAGATGGTGTATGTCCCGTAGTGTTATGCACAGCATTGCGATAGGCTAGTAGAAACATTGGGATCTGCTTATCCCAATCCCTCTGGTCGTCGCCTACAACCTTAGATAGGTGTTCATTCAAGGTTCTGTTGAAGCGTTCTACCATCCCATCTGATTGCGGATGGAGCGGCGTTGTTCTAGTCTTTTTAATCCCAAATAGCTGGCATACTCCTTGAAAAACCTTGGACTCGAAGTTTCGGCCTTGGTCCGAGTGCAATTCCAGTGGTACACCAAATCTACTCACCCAGTTGAAAACAATCTGCTCTATCACGGTTTTGGCTTCTTGGTTAGGGATAGCAAATGCTTCTGGCCACTTACTGAAGTAGTCCATAACCACGAGGATGTAACGATTTCCATTAATCGTTTCAGGAAACGGTCCGGCAATATCAACTGCAATTCTTTCGAAAGGGGCTCCAGCATTGTATTGGTGCATTTTGCCTTGAGTTTTCACCCTCGGGCCTTTGCTGGCCGCACACGTTACGCACTTTCTGCACCAGTTTTCTACATCATCCCTCGAATGGATCCAGTAAAATCGCTCTCGCACCTTTTCGAGCGTCTTATTTATTCCCAAGTGGCCCCCAGATACTCCATCATGCAGTTCCTTTAGTACTTCACTTACTTTGGACCTGGGAACAATAAGCTGCATCACGAACGACTTCCCATCCGAGCTTTCCCATCTTCTCCTCAAAATGCCGTCCTGCACATGAAGGGAGTCCCATTGCGCCCAGTATGCCTTCAGCTCGGGGCTCCGATTAGATATCTCCTGCCAGTCTGGCTTTCCCTCATGCTCCTTCCAGGCGAGAATCGGCTCGATATCCGGATCTTCCCTTTGAGCCTCCCGGATCTCTCTCGCAGTCCAGCCACCAATGGGCTCAGCTCTCAGCCTCTGCACGGAAACGGCATCTTTTTCCTCCTGACGCACGCAATGTTTGCAATCGGCTTTGCAAGGCCGGCGGGAGAGAGCATCTGCATTAGAGTGAAGAGTTCCCTTTCGATGCTGTATCTCGTAGTCATACATCTGTAGCCGTTCGATCCACCTCGCGACTTGTCCCTCAGGGTTCTTAAACTGCAGCAGCCACTTTAAAGATGCATGATCGGTGCGAAGAATAAATTTGCTCCCATAAAGGTACTTGTGGAAGTGTTTTGTCGCCAGGACTAAAGCGAGAAGTTCCCGCCGGGTTACACAGTAGTTCCTTTCTGGCTTGGAGAGAACTTTGCTGAAATAAGAAACTACTTTCTCTTGGCCATCATGCACTTGCGAAAGGACGGCTCCAACTCCCACATTACTAGCGTCTGCATCCACAATAAATGTTTTTCCAGGAGTAGGGTATGCTAGTATGGGGGCGTCACACAGTTGCTGCTTTAGTTTTTCAAAGCTCTTTTCGCACTCACCTGACCATTTGAATTGTTTTCCTTTTTCTGTCAGTTGATGCAAGCTCTTGGCAATCCCGGCAAAGTCCTTCACAAAGCGTCTGTAGTAGGTCGCAAGTCCCAGGAAGCTCCTAAGTTGATGTTTGTCTTTGGGAACCGGCCAGTTTTTCACAGCATCGACTTTCTCTGGATCAGTCCTGACTCCTTCGGAAGAGATAATGTGCCCGAGATACTTCACTTCTGGTCTAAAAAGAGCACACTTTTTCGGGTTCAGCTTCAATTGCGCGCTTCGAAGTCTCTGGAACACTTCCTTCAAGTTGTCTCGATGTTCGTCAAACGTTTTTCCTACCACGATGACGTCGTCCAGGTACACCAAACAGGTTTTCCACGTTAGTCCCAGCAAAACACGCTCCATTAGCCGTTCAAAGGTGGCTGGAGCATTGCACAGTCCAAATGGCATTACTGTGAATTGCCAGAGCCCGTTTCCTGCTGTAAAAGCTGTTTTCTCGCGGTCTTCGGGATGGATCTGCACTTGCCAGTAGCCACTCTTCAAATCGATGGTGGAAAACCATTTGGCGCCGGATAGTGTATCCAGGGTATCGTCAATCCTTGGCAGAGGGTAGCTATCCTTTTTGGTGACGTTGTTCAGCTGACGATAGTCCACGCAGAATCTCGTGCTGCCGTCTTTCTTCTTGACCAGTACAACCGGTGACGCCCATGGACTTTTCGAATTTTCAATCAGCCCTTCCTTTTCCATCGTCGACACCATTTCTGCAACCTCCGTCTGCTTAGCCAATGGTAGTCGTCTGGGAGGCTGACGAATAGGTCTTGCGTCTCCTGTGTCGATTCGGTGTTGTACGAGATGTGTCCGACCATACTCGCCGCTCTTCGAAGCAAATATATCAGCGAACTCGTTGATTAGTTCCCCCGCCATTTCTTGCTGCTCCTGATTCAACTCACACTGTCCAAATATACTCCTTTTTATCTCCGTCATTTCCGTGGATGTAAGAGGTTTGGTAGGTCCCTCATTGGATAATTTTGTGACCGCAGTAATTGGTACGCACTTACCCACCACTTCCCCTTGCTTCAGTTTCATGCTTCTATGTTCAACATTTAGAACTCGTACGGGAACCATGTTGTTTTTAGGTTCTACAAGCATCTTTCCAACGACGTAGTTTTGATAATGATTTTCTGGATCTGGCTCAACTAGGTAGAATCGGTGGCTCCCAGGATCACCTTCCAGCCTTGTCCAAATAAGTGTTTCTGAAGAAGGTGGTAATATCTCGTCTTCACTCATGACTGTCCTTAGAGCTGTGACATGCTCGTCCCCGTAGATCATGGGAATTTCGACGTTCCTGTACTTTAGTACTTGCAAGCCGATGTCCAGTACTACATCGTGCGCCTTCATAAAGTCGATTCCGATGATGCATTCGTCACATATATCGGCCACTAGGAAGGTATGGGAGAAGACTAATCCCGCAAGATTTATTGTTAGCAGTACTTCTCCATACACTTTTGCTGTTGCTCCAGTTGCTGTTTTTAGACAGTAGCTGCTGGTGTTGTGCAGCCATGATTGGCGAACGATATCCCTCCTTATAATGGAAGCGGTGGCACCGGTGTCGATGGTGGCCACATACATTTTCTGGCCGATATGGGCTTCCACTGTCAAACTCTTGTTACCTCGTTTGGTTTGGGAAACTTGAATGGTGGTCCTGGGGGCGTCGATTCCAGAAACCAACTTCTGCCCCGCGAAGTTGGTTCTTACACGTTTCCCGACTGATGATTTTGAGAAGAGTCATCCGCTGGACGCTCAGATGCCCCTTCATTACGACTCCTAGCGCTGCAGTACGGACAACTAGTGTGTCTGGGTGGAGCTCTGCATTGTCGCTGTAGATGTCCAATTTTGTTACAGTTCCAGCAACGAATCGGTCCCCTGCGAGCACTGTTCTGTTCTACGACGTTTGCCCTTTGGCACGAGCATTCGACGGTTGTTATCTCTCTCACACGGTGAAACCCTTGTGTTGCTTGGTCAGCAGCTTTCATGGTCAGGGCAAATGCCAGTGCCTCAGGGAGAGTTTTCTTTCCAGCCATTCGTACAGCCATTTGCAGTTGTCGGTCCTCTATGGCTTGGGTAAACGCCTCTACAGCCATTTCGTTGATGACATCCTCGCCGGCGTTGGGATACGACAAATGCGCCAGCCGTTCGATATCCGCTTGCAACTGCTGGAGCGTTTCTCCCCGCTTCTGGATTCTACTGCGCAGTTGCACCCTGTATACTTGCTGCATGTGGTCATCACCAAAGCGCATTTCGATAGCCTTCACCAATGCGTCGTAGTTGCGTTGCTTTTCTTCAGAAATAGTTTGAAGCAACTCTGCAGCTGTGCCTCGTAGTGCTAGCGTTAGTGCGATGGACTTTTCCTCGTCGTCCCAGCTGTTGGTCATTGCAGCTGCTTCGAACTGCCGCTTATAAATTGGCCATGATGTTTGACCATCGAAAACAGGCGGTTGCATCTCCTTCCTTCTAGGGCAATCAGCAGAATATTCTCGGGCTTTCTGTTTCTTGACTTTGTCCAGTTCTCTAGCTAGGTTCTCGAAGTTTGTCTCATGCTCTCTTGCTAAGTTCTCGAAGTTTGTATCATGTTTTTGTAATTTTTGACTCATTTCGTCAAATTTTGTCTCATGCTGGTTTAACTTGTTATCAATCGCGTCGAATTTTACTTCTAGAACATTCTTAAATTCTTCCACGGAATCTTTTTGTGCAGCGACAATAGAATTCTTCTGTTCTTCTAGAGAATTCTTTTGTTCTTCTAGAGAATTCTTTTGTTCGTCTAGAGAACTCTTTTGTTCTGCGAATTTAGATTCAATAGAATTCTTCTGTTCTTCTAGAGAATTCTTCTGTTCCGCGAACTTAGATTCCATAGAATTCTTCTGTTCTTCTAGAGAATTCTTCTGTTCCGCGAACTTAGATTCCATAGAATTCTTCTGTTCTTCGAACTTGGAAAGAAGTAATGCCATCATAGCGGCCATGTCAGCGCCTGTACTTACTTGTGCTACTTGTTCTTCTGTCACTTCGAATAGCATGGATTTTGGATCTTCTCCCTCGCTTTCGACAGCTTCCTGCAGACGAAGTATGAGGTCACTTTTTCCCCCAGCAGTGGAGAGATTCCGTTTTTCCAGCTCAGTTTTTAACTGAGGTATGCTGAGTTGAAGTAATGCCAATGTGCGAACCATATTTACTAATTCACTTTTTTTTTTTTTTTTTTTTTTAAATCTTTACTACACTTAGCACAGAATTCAATTTCACTTCACTTTATTTAGTCTTGTCTTTCTACTGCCACAAATTAGGTAATTCACTTTTTTTTTTTTTTTTTTTTTTTTTTTTTATTCTTATTTTATTTTTATTTTTTTTTTTTTTTTTTTTTTTCACAACACTTCGCACAGAATACGTTTTATCCCACTTCTGACACCAATGTTATATTCGGCTGGGATTCGAAAAGATAAAACACTATTCTGTTTACTAAACTTTAATAAATCACTTTTATTACAAGACAATATCACTTAAAATCAACTTTTCCGCTTATTTCAATCTTTTCCACTTATTACAATCTTTTCCACTTATTTTAAATTACTACCGATACTATTCGAACTTTGCTTTACACGGTTTAAAGATAAACTGTCCACTCGTCGGATTTCGCAACCCTTTTTATACTCCCCACTAAAGCTTCTCGAATATTCTATACTCCAACCGGAACAATCGAGAATGTACTAGTTTCGTTTTAGACCATTCACCATTCGTTGAGTTTGGAAGATTCGAAGTTTCGAATTCCGTTGAATAAGTTCGTCTACTTTCCATTAGATGGCGTTGTGGTCAATAAGTAGTACTTTTCAATCCACACTACAATATATTATGCTATATCACAGATGGCTAAGCGCTAGCCCTTTCGGTGCAGTGCGGCGAAAGTTCGAAACCTCTGCGTGCCATTGCTGTTTTTTTTATGGCATGGACGACTGTACAAGTTGGCCTGCGATATCTGGTGGCGATTAAAAGAAACCTATCAGACATACAAGAATCTGTCATCGGTAAGTGGTACATGTATATTTGTACAGGGCACTCATTCCGTAAGTCAATAATCGCATGAAGATATCGTTTCGACGATAGCCTTGCATCACGTAACATTGAAAATGGCTATCGTCTCGACGACATCGTTTCGACGATCCACCATTTGCTTCTTGTAGCTCAATAATCGACAGAGCACTATCGTTCAGACGATAGCGTTTGCACGATAGCTAATTAGGTATCGTCTTGCATTGATTTGTTTATTTTGCAGACAATCTTAAGCTTTTTATAGGAATTTTAAAGCGAGCAACTGAATTCAGATTTGTTTGCGATTTAAATTACGATTTAAATTGCATAATAACTCATCCGACATTATAAATCATCAATTAGAAACAAAATAAATGAGCAAGATTTTGTAGGTGACTGTAATTTAAATATTCCATAAGCACAAAGTAGGCCACTGTATTTGTCAAATGTCATTTATGACAATTACGATGACGTCTAGTGCTTATTTCTACTACAGTTTGTGAGCTTCTGAAGGGTACCGAAAGTTCTCAAACTTTGAGCAAAATAAACGATAGACGATACGATGGTGGGAGAGTTTCGTGAAGCAAATAAAAGACGATCTCGTGCACTACAATCGCTTGGACGATTATCGTCTTAAATTTTACGGAATGAGTACCCAGGTAATTTATTTATTTTATAAATGAAAAACTATTTTAATTGATGTAAACGCCTTGTCGGTCTAAAATTCAAGTATTGTTTATGAAAAATAAAAAAAAAACCCAGGTCCACAAAATATGTTTAAATCGTTTAAAATTGGAATGAAAAACTTGTGTTGGTTTCGTGTAAACAATTTGGTTTTTGGATTAGACTCTTTTTTAACTGTTTAAACAATGGCTCGCGTGTATGGGCGCTTCCGGAGTCATGCGTACCTGTCCCACTGCGGCTATAGAAGCCTTAATAGGACTAACATCCCTCCACATTTACACCAAAAAAGTGGCAATAAGCAGCTCTGCAAGTCTGATACAAGCGTAAGAGTTAAATATTAACGAACATCAAGAACTAATGGAACTACTTTCCGAACTTCCAGAACTTGATATGATCTGTGCGGTTACAGACCGCCTACCTAAGACACTATGCTTCAACAAACTTTTCTCCACAGAAATCACAAATAGGGAAGGATGGGTTAGCAATAACCCACCAAATTGCGAAAACGGCTTAAAGTGGTATACGGATGCTTCCAAAATGGACTCGGAGGTAGGAGCTGGTATTTATGGTCCAAATCGAAATGTCTCAATACCTATGGGAAAAAGTCCCAGTGTATTTCAGGCAGAGCTCCATGTCATCAAAGAATGCGCAAACCTCATATACAACTCAGGTATAAAAGGCGCAACATCCATGTATTCACGGACAGTCAATCAGCTATATAAAAGCCCTTAGCTCACCAACTATTGACTCCAAATCAGTACTACACTGATTCAATTCCCTCCAAACACTTAGTACCAGGAACAAAACCAGTTTATGGTGGGACCCCGGCAATAAGCGGATTGAAGGAAATGATAAAGCTGATGAACTAGCCAGAAAAGGCTCGGAAACCCCTTTCATAGGACCTGAACCCTTCTGTACAATCCCCAAATCATAATATCTATGATATTAGAAGGAAATCCGAAGAACCGAAGAATTAAGAAAATCCTCTGCTGAATGTATCATCAGCTACATTAGGAAAGTAGAGGCGCTACTAACCTAAACATAAACCTGACAATTTTAAGCACAATAGATCTTTTAGGTCAACGTGCATCATATCGCTTTGGCGACTCAGCTTTCAAAAAAAAAACAATTGATAATTCGTATATGGAAGATTTTTTAGTCAATGCATTTGCGAAATTAATTCGCCGCATTGATTTTTAGTGATTGAATATAAACTAGGATTCCATTAGGCTTTTTTGTTTAGGAATCGTGTAGTGAAATTGACTCGGATTTGAATACGTAACCGTCTATTGAGTCCACGGACATCAACCTGTTATTAACCTGACAGACGAAACATGTAGAGTTAAAAACCTCAAGAATATCGTGTTATGGTTATAGAAATATATCCGCACCATCGATAGTTCATATTTAATTTATTTGAGAGATATGTATTCCAATTAAAACAAATATTGGGCCTGTTTTCGTTTCTCCTAGTGTAGTGGAGACGAGAAACTATAATATAACTCAATGACTCTAAGTACTACTTTGGAACCAGGTATACGGTATACGTATACCTATACAGCATAGTAAAGCGTCGAGTCGCAAAATCTGTAACTACATCTAATTTGAGTTATAGAAGTCGGTATTTGCAGGATTAACGCATTTCATCCATTGTACCATAGATATTTAAAAGCAGATTCCAACAGCTCACTCAAGGTTAAAAAATGTAGCAAGTACGGTAACAATTTGTATGGTCAAAGAAAGACACCGAAAGATGTCCCTCCTCCCCCTATCCATCATTTAGTCAGCTGCACCTAAATCTTTTCTCAAAAGATGTCTATAAAAAGCTAGTCACATTTATCCTCACAATATTCGAAAACCTTTTCTTAAGATACTTATCTTGTCAGATTCGGAATACTTCATTTTAAATTCCTGCCGCATTACGAACATAATCCGACCAAATCCTCTATCACTGAATTAATAAACAATTTCTTTGCCCAGTGCCCGCAGTTATAAGCTTTCAGTGTCCGCACACCACCATCATATAAATATAATGGGTTTTCTCCCTTTGCCGAAGCCAAATCTATTCAGAAAATAATTAACAGCTTGTGTATAAGGACATATTAGGAGAGTTCTTCTTAGTCCACACCCAAAAGTGTTCTTATGTTCATTGAACAAACTAAACCAATTGCTAAACAAAATCTCATAGGCAAACACAATCTACCCAAAAATATCAAAATAATCCCATTTACAATGCCGATAAAACACAGCGTTAGGAACGCCAACACAAAAAAAAAAAAAAAAACAAAAGCAGACAAAAAATAAGTACTAAAACACCATCCACTCAGCAAATATAATAAAACACATCAAAACCCTCGGCAAATCCGGCTGCTTATTCCTAAGCATGACAAAACTTTACGATGCTTTCTTTTTATATCGCGCTCATCCCTCAGTCGATTCCTTAGACCGTAACTTCCATTTACTTGATTGAAGAATCACGACATCATTAACAAGTTATACCCACCACCAACCATCACCAGAGCGAGGTGGCCTTTGTCTAACTATACTTTACACTACACCCGAGCTCCTTTAAATGTTAAATTCATCAATCCGATCCGAGACAAAAGAGGCCAACTGTTATTGCATAGACCTATGCAAAATATTATCACATACAGATGTCGCTCGTTTACCCTTTGTTTCCCTCTTTCTAGGTCACACGTGCAAATACTCAAGTCCTTTTTGTGCAAACACAATGATTACACCCACCAACAAACCACCCCAAATAAAGGAGGGCAAAAAACAGCAGCTGACTTATCTGTACCACTCAGCCGAGAAGCAAAAACAAAAAAGGATACACAGAGGACAACATTCAAAACTATTTACGTCACACGGCCAAAGGGAAAGCTTAATTTAAAATTCCAACATCCCAGCTCCACGGCGCCCTTCCCTTTTATACAATGAAATAACTTTGTGTGTCAAAACTTACTAAAAACATTTCCCCGCGTTGCCATTGCGCATAATCAAAACAATATGCAACACGTGGTCTCCCTACTGTTGACACCATGCGTACCAGTAATTTGTTTACCACTACCCTCCACGGATTCTGTCGTACACCCTTAACTTTCACTGTCAACTGTCAAAGTGGGTTTGGTTTTGGTCCATTTGGAGGGGAAGTGGAAAAACTCTTATAGAGTACATTGAATTTTTAGTACACAATACATGTTGTGTACTAAAGAAAATTTTCTATCCCCAACTTCGGGACGATGATGCTGTGCTCTACTGCTGTTCCATGGCTATGGCTTCATAGCTCGCGTGTGTGTAACAAGATAACATTTTTGGGTGTGGACCTATATCGCTGCTAGAAAATGTGAAAATTTTCAGGGAAATTCGTGATAAAAATCTACAAAAACTATTTCAAAATATTGTCTAAGTGTTTGCGAAATATTTTCCTTTAAAATCAAAGTGAAGTGCTCCCTTGAAAAGTGCTAGGGTTCGTGTTAGCAATGAAAAGCAGTGAACGCCCAAAAAATTATGCAAAGCCTTCGCGAGTACTATAAAATGTCTATCGGTCGCAAACGGTTTCGAACGAAGACGCACAGGGATGGGCTATGCTTTTAGTTATAACTTCTTTTGGTGCTTTGGCATTTCTTACAAATACTTCGTGGAAATTGATAAATAACATTTTCAGGAAATTCAAGCAATTGAATGTTGGAAATAAGGAAGAAAAAAAAGTCATTCGTCTGCACACTCTCTCTCTAAATGGCGACATGTAATGTACTAAAAAAAGTACAATTTTTTAGAACAAACACTCTCTATACAATGTTTATACATAAATACATGGCATAGCTAACGAAAACAGTAGCAATAATAATAATAACAACAACAACAACAATCCCAACAACAGATTCGAAACTTTTTGACACGATTACGATGATGATGATGATGATGATGTCGACAATGGTTAAGATCTGGAAGTTTATATTTCCGATAGCATTGGCTATTGTTCTATGTTTGTGTGTACCACACCCAACGGCGGGCTTGAGACTGACAAACGGAGTTGGCAAACCATCGAGCGCCAGTCAAGAGCAACTGAATATCGGACTGATAGCGCCACACACGAATTTCGGAAAGCGCGAGTACCTGAGGGCCATTAATACTGCGGTTCAAGGTCTGACGAAGACACGTGGCGCCAAGCTGACATTCCTCAGAGACTACAGTTTTGAGCCGAGGAATATTCACTTTGACATGATGTCGTTGACCCCAAGTCCAACAGGTGAGTAGTAGCACTATAGTATAGTCATTGCGGTGCACTCTCTCATTCTAAATTCATCTCTCATTTTTGATACGTCCGTGTCCCCCTCTGTTAAGTGCCGACTGCCGACCCATCCGATGTCGGTGGTGCACTTAAAAAATAGTTTTTCCTCGGTGTACCATCAACCCCCTCCCCTATTCCTTATGATGGCGATGATGACCTATCAAGTATTCATGTCCGAAATGTGAACCCAGTCTGAGAGGAGGCTGGCTGATCTTATTTAGTTGAGTTCTCTAGTTGAAAAATGTTTTGCGACAAACAAACGACAAGAGAAAAAGTTTTTCTCATTTTCCATTCAAAGTGTTAATGGATGGCTTCCGCTCATTACACATCCGCAGTTGATAGGAAAATGGGAATCCTTGTGGTGAATTGCTACTTAACATCAATTAATGGCTATTATGCATGAGGTGAATACAAAAGGATTCTATTTAGCTTGTGTGTCACATAATGTTCGCGCGTTCATTGAGCTCTCCATGGAATGGGGCTGATGGTGGTGGCCGGTGGGGTGGATAACGCTGACAGGGAAGGTGACACAAAAGTGTGCTTCTTGCTGTTGGTATGGCAAGTATAGTATTTAAAGTGAAACTGTTGAACGCCTCTACAATGGTAAAGTGAGATGGGTATTTATTGATTATCAATTTTTTTTGTTATATGTATTTTCTAAAGTGTCTTTCTAAGTAGGGTTGGGCTGGGTTAGGTTGGGTTTGGTTGGGTGAGAGAAGACTATAATAGAAGCGAATGGCAAAGATGGGAAATGCATTTAGTGCTCAATATGCTTAGTAATGAGATAATTAGAGAGTGCTTGAGAGCGATGGCGGATGAAGTGAAATCTTTAGGTCGAGGAGGGTGCTTGGTGCAGGAAGTACACAAGTTTTGGTGGTTTTGAAATTTGTCGGAGTTTGCAATTATATTGTTGAATGTTTGAGCTAGACTAAACTGTTTATACTTTACGATGAGATGTGCAAAGTGCTTTTGTGGTTTTGCACTTGCTAGGGGGCTAAGTTGACTTTATTGAGTTATTTGCCAAAGGCACATTTCGTAGTGCATTCATAGATCCGCCAGTTTGTGTTCTAATTAAATTTTCTGCAGTTGCTCGAATTATTTTGTCATACACCACAGTCTATATGATGCATATTTCCGAATGAATACTTGTGGGTATTGCTGAGGATGTTAGTTTTAGTTTCGGCAACAGTGAAAATTTAGAAAATAAAATGTGTACATGTATACTATGTACCTGTAAAATATATTTGGGTGGGGCATCTGCCCAGAAAGTGTATTTGCAGGATATAGAACACTGGTCCCCATTGTTCGAATCTACACTGTTGTTGATGAAAAGCCCCTTTGCCTGGGAGGCAATAAAATTTGCAGATGACTTTCTATCTCGTCTCCAGAAAAAATTTTATTTTTTGTATAATGCTTCAATCAAACTTTTACAGAATGCGATTCATAAATTATGCGTTAGGTGTGATATGAAATCACACACACTCGAATTGGCTTCTCGTTCTGGGATATAAAAAAGTCTTCCTATAAATAACACCCGATCTGAATTCAATTAGTGTATGTATTCATTTTATCAGTCGGATTTCTACCAATAAAAATTCTTGTCGAAAGGCGGTCTATTATTGTAAGCATTCAATGCAACGCTCGGTGTGAATCTGTCATTTTTTTTAAAAACAGAAAGACATCATCATGTGTCCTTGGGTAGATTGGGTAGGCGACTTAGGGCGGAAGACAATATCGTCAATTCTGTTTTATTCTACGGGGGCTAAATACCAAAACTTTTATCCTTCGGATCAGAAATGTGGGTTTAAATTACTGTCGATTTGGTTATTGTGGCGTCGCGGTTGACGTAAATACATGAATGTATTATGACGTAACCCCAAATTAGTTATGTGGTTTTCTACAACTGTTGCAGGAATAGGAAGACAAGCCACACCGTGGTTACCCCTTCCTAGGGAATTGGTTTCAATGATGTACTCAGTTTTACATATGGGTGTACATGTACTTTGATTGTCAAATATGGGGATGTTGTCATAATTCACTCGGCGAAATTTATTTTTACTATCCCCGAACTGTCAGTTGTCAGATTGTTATTATCTTTTTTCCGTTGGCTTGAGTGTACTATTACTATGGAACATGGAGGCGCAAAGAATTTGCAAATTGCCTGTTAAAGCAACCGAAAAACAATCTTGAAATAATATACATACATATGTAGATATTTAGTCAATAAACATAATTTTTGAAAGAAGTTTGGCGAAAAGCTAGACTTTCTGGTAGGCCGTCCTTTCTTGGAGGACGAATAAGTGGGATATCAAAGATTGTGTAATTCTTTTCTACGAGAAGGACATTTTACGCATCAAAAGCGAGCACTTTTCTGAGTTGCGTAATCCAGAACAGGACACTAATGTGGACAGATCTATATCGCTTTAGAAAGATCAGAAATAAGTCCTGCAGCCTGCAGTAGAGAAAGTTATTTTTGGAATCGAACTGGCCAGAAATGATCAAGGTCATAGGTGATGAGGTTTCTCATTGGCTTTCATGGCTTTCTTATCAAGAATATACCGCAAGGACAGTATCATACGTATACATACAGCTGCCACAAAAAATGATTTGTGGGGAGTTCTAGCCTCGCAGCATATCTTCCTCTTACACAATGACCATAGTAAGTACCCCAAACAAGCTGGATATGTGTGAAGCTTATGGTTGAAAAGTTGTTCCCTAAAATAGTTTTAGTCCAAAACTATGCCTAAGTAACTATATACATTAATTTTGGCTCGAAATGTTTGAACTCTGCTAAAAATAAAAATAAGAAAAACAATCCGTACAACCGTATTAAAAATGTTGATGTAGGTGGCGTATACGTAACCTTTTTTGTACACTAGCGTAACGGATACTAGTTGGCATCCATAAGGAAATTTTGAGTTTAAACAAGTGAAGATTGTGCCACCTCTCGCGAACGTTTGACAAACATCCTCCCAAACATCCATCCAACTTTTTCTTTTCTTTTCTCGGGCGCATGACAGTAACAAAGACTCTCAAAATTTTAGCTCAATCGGTTCGGTGGTTTTCGAGATATACGATTTTGAATGTTTTTGTTGAATCGCAGGTGCCACGGCCGGCCATCAAAAGGATTAGATCTATTGCTTTATTTTGATATAGTTATTGGCACCTCTCTTATTCAATATACGAACTAGAGAATAATTTGAATATTTAAACTAATAATATTTAATATTTTGCAATTTGAAGTAGCTAAAGTTTTTGTACTTATTTTTCACCAAAAATATATACCTACCACATTGGAAGTCCTTAATAAAATTCACAAGATTTCATACTAAAAAAAATGGCACTTATAGGTTTTTAAACTTTTATTTATAAATATCGACTGAAGAGAGCTTTTCATATAAAAACTACTCGAAAGTATTACTAATTTATTATATTGTTTGAAAAATCAAAACCTTTTTCGAAAAAAAAGTAACTGAAACAGAGTAAATAACTATTGAATAGAGAGGTGGCAACTACTAGTGTATCCGTTACGCTAGTCCATATTAAAGTTTCGTATTATTTCCATATAGATTTACTATAATTTTTATCACAGTTAGTACAATACAGATTACCACCAGTGTATAGTAAACAGTGTCGCAGATTCCAATTTTGTGGGTTTGAGTTTAAAAAAATACTGCTCATCAATTAGTATATTAATATTATATAGAAAAATAAAATTGGTTAATAAAATTGTGATTTAAAGTTCTTTAGCTAGTCTTTCTCTTTTCATTTTTGTTTTTAATATCGATTGATTTTAGTATCCGTGTGTGTTGAACAGCAATAACAAAAATACAAATAAAACCACTGATGTTTCATTCCAATTGAATATTTTCTATCTCCTGAAAAATAATGTAAACCAATGAAAAATATAAGCCTTCAAAATCAAATCAAATTTTCTGCAAACGCAAACAATTCGTTTCATTTCCTTTTGTTTTCTCTTTAATTTAGAATAATTAACTCGTGGCAACGTCTTCCTTCCGACATAATGCTTGTAGCCTTATTGAAATGCAAACACAATGTACAGGCATATTCGGTATACGTAACCTGTTATTTATTTTCATGCACAATCAAAACCACCCTCTAGGTAGTTTGAGGTAAAATCCTTTGTAAGGTAAAGAAATAACGAATTTCGTCGTCAATTAAAACTACGATTTAATACTTTATACTTTAATTGTGTTTATTTCATTTGTACTGCCGGCCCTTGAAAATCCAATTTGACTCAAGATCCTGATTTCAAAAAAATGAATTAATTTACCTATGGTGGGTAACACCATCACTGTCAATTACCGTACCTTAATTGTGTTTATTTTGTTAAATAGATAAAAAAAAGTATACTGTAGCGCGCGACGTTTACACTCGTGTTTACACTCGTGTATTAGTTTAGAGTTTTTTGATTATCTCATTCCCAAATTGACACTCTTATCGAGAACGTGTTTATTTTATCGACACACATTAATCACGAAACCATGCTCCATGTAAATTAAGAAAGCGTAAGAAAAGTTTCTTTAATGTGATTATATTGAAGTCCTGAAAAATCATTGACTCCATTCCAGGAGGCAAAATTCAGTACATTATATGTTTTACCAAGTGTTTTATGCACATGTTTGCTAAACTCCTCCTATAACTAAACTCAAGTTAACATTGTGTTGTTTTCATATTTATGGATATGTATAACAAACGCAGTTTTACATAATTAATAATATTTTCTCAGCAGAGTTCAAACATCATGTATACCTCCTCCAGCTGATGGTAAACAAAGAATTATCCCAAGGTGGTGCGAACATGTGGAAGGGTTTCCTCACTGATAGGCTTATAATTTTTGGTTTACACTCTCCAACGACCTGGTAATTAATTTAAGTCATCAAAGGTGGTAAAGATTACGACATACCGAAATTCGGCAGCAAATTATTTCATGCTACATTATGGAGCCTTAATTATTCATCTTGGCGTTTTACGGCTTATGGCTGAATATAATATATTCCAAGGGTTGCGAAGGGAGAGCAGAGCACACAAATCTGATTGACACACAAATGCAAATATATAGTGATGTAGGCGAAAACTTTACTTCGCCATGTCCATTTTGTTTACCTATAAACTGTAGTATCCCTAACGCAGATGAGGGGAAGATAATACGTACAAACATGGACAATGACATAAGATAGCATTTTTTTGGAAACATCTCAAATGATTTAGATATCCAGTTCGCCTCTAATAAACGGCATTAATGTACATATTTTATGGTTCGTAAATATACAGAGGTTACAATAAAATCGAATTACTGCACAGGGCGTTTGCTTTCCCGGACTGGGGTTGGTATTTTGCGTTCTTATGCCATAGCCGAGACGAGACGTTGTGTTGTGAGCTAATGGATTAATTGAATTTCATTACTACCTCTACATTATCAAATAAGCGGAAGGCATGACTAGATTTGGGGTGGCTGCCAAACAGTATTTCTATTGTGATTTAAGAAATCCTGTAAATGCGTGAAAATATTAATTTAATCATGCCACCTTCTTCGAAGGTGTTTTATTGTTCCTAATGATTTTTCTGCACTAAAAGGGCATTTTATTTTGTCATATTTTTGGTATTACTTGACTAATTATAGACGTCAGCTCAGAACGATTGATTTCTATTAAAGCATTCCAAACAAATAAATATAAATGCCAACTTACTATACTTACTTAGATGGCGCTACAGTCCGGGGTGGACCTGGGTCTCAACCAACACGCCTTTCCAGTTAGCACGATCTTTGGTTAACAGCCTCCAGTTGCGCACTCCAAGCTGGTTGAGGTTCCCTTCCACTTGTGCGCGCCACCTAAGGCGAGGTCTTCCTTTACTGCGTTGTCCCTCTGGGTTGGAATCGAAGACTCTTCGGACCATTCGCTCTACATGTCCTAGCCATCTTAGTCGACTCAAACGTACTTTTCTGTCCGGGTCGATGTCGCTGTACAATGTACAGCTCGTACAGTTCGCTGTTAAATCTCCTTCTTCAAAGTACGTCAAGGCAAACGGGACCGAAAATCACTCGAAGGATTTTGCGTTCCAAGCATCCGCGTTATCATCCGCCTTTGATAACGTCCATGATTCTGCACCATAAAGCAGGACTGGGATGATGAGGGTCTTATATAGAGTCTCCTTGGTGTTTCTCGACAAGGCCTTACTAATCAATTGCCTTCTTAGGCCAAAGCAACAGCGGTTGGCAATTGTAATTCTTCGCTTGATTTCTGATGTGATGTCATTTTCAGAGTTAATAGCGGAGCCGAGGTAGACAAAGTCCCGAATTACCTCAAAGTTACAGCTGTCTATGCGTGTCGTTCTGTCCGATTCGTCGATGTTGTGTGCCCCTTTTTGTTGAAAGAAAACGCACCAGTGACAGCTCGCTGTGTTCTGCCAATGACGTCAATGTCATCAGCATATGCAAGTAGTTGCACAGTCTTTTGGAAAATTGTGCCCCTGGTGTTGACTTGCGAGTTTCGCACAATTTTCTCAAGAATGATGTTGAAAAAGTCACATGACAGCGCATCACCTTGCCTTAATCCTTTTTTGTCATCAAAGGCCTCGGTGAGATTGTTTCCGACCTTTACGAGTAGCGAGCGTTCTCCATCGTCATTCTGCACAATCTGACAAGTTTGGCAGAGATGCCAAGACTAGACATGGCTCTATAGCTCGTCTCTATAAATGCTATCATATGTGGCTTCGATAAATCAATGGTGAGTATCGATTTGGACTTCTTGGGTCCCTTTTCCCCCTTTTTAAATTCGAATTTCTCTAAATCGCTTCTAAGTACGCACTTTGATTTAAAAATAAATTTGTTTCCAAATATCAGCTTCCTAGCTCTTACCGTATACCTGAACTAGATGACCTTGTCAACTTCATACCATTTAAAATTGATTTGTTTGTAAAGTCCGTAGTACCCGGCATGTAGAAAGCCACACACGTATGTAGCACTGCCGTCATTTTTACGTCAGCATGGTCCCAATGGCTACATGCCGTGTACTAGCTCTCTTTGTGACATTCAGATATGGTACACATACGTATGTGTAGGATGTGTGGCACTATCTGTCAGAGCTACATTCGTATGTGGCTTTCTACATGCCGTGTACTACGTCCTTAACTCTACAAAAATATAAATTCCAATCAACCTTTCAACTCAATTTCATTGAAATCGGCAATATTGGCCGCACTGTGTACAGTTTAAGTTTCGTTTGCTGATTATAATGAAACTCGTTCGTAATTCAAATGAATTCACACCCCTTTGTAAAAATTTTGATCAAAAATCACGTAAATCATTTTCGATTTTCCGACTTTTTAATAAAGGTATTCCGAATATTCTTTTTTGTAAAATACCCCTGATTCAAGACGAAGAAAACAAAAGAAGAATCATGCAAATCGATTAAGCAGTTCGCGAATTTTCTGAGACTAACACACATACCAATTGATGAACGTCTGAGAAACATCCGAGAGTATAACTGTCCTGAAAAAGCTTCTATTAAGCCGTTCGGAATAAAATTGTAGGTCCTTATAATTCGTCCCAAAAATAAAAACTCTCACAAACGAATGGGTTGTGCGAAGCTAGGTATAGGGTGTGTGCACGAGGCAAATATTTATTTATTTTATTTTATTCTGTCACTATTTAATTTAGATAAATTATCAATCTCATTGAGTCGCAATTATGCTTTTACTAACATATGCAGTTCCCGGATATTTCAAAGACACTAACGGAACTTGGACACAATCCTGCAAAGAGACGCTCATCAGTCTGCTACCAGGCGGCTATAAAAGCAGTCTCTGCTATTGAAATAAAATCCAAACTAGTTCACCGCTGTCGCGAATAGCTCAATGTTCTTTGCTCCCAGCCACCCACGAATCTCTGCTGGGTCCCTGGACAAAAAGACAAAGCCGGCAACGAGGGGGCTGACGAACTGACAAGAAAGGGGTCTGCAATGGATCATGATAGAGCACTACAGTCTATCAAGCCTCCACTCTGTAATCTGAGAGAACGAGTGGAGACCAATATTCGTATGAAAACCATCAACAGGTGGAAAGTACTAACGACCTGTGAAGTATCACGGAAGCTTTGGTCAGACTATAACAGTGGCTGAACTTCTACAGTTTGACAGGTCATCGCTGTTTAAACTGGGCTCTAAGGGGTCATATAACTTCCTTAGATACCGTGCAATGAAATTAAATCTCAAAGATATATGTAGAGGCTGATGAGACGAAGAGGTCCATGAGGACACACCTCACTTCCTCTGTCACTGCTCGAGTCTCTGTCACTAGAGGAACAGAACACTTTGAAGCTATTTCTTCCATGACTTACAAGAACTGTCTGATATCTCACCTTCCGATCTCCACAAGTTTTTGAGGATATCAGGATGGCTGGACGGTGTCGGGTAAAAGCAAGAAGGAGGGACATAAAGTTAACCACCTCTAACACCAATGGTTAACCACCCAAAAAAGGTCATCACAATGGGTCCATGAAGACCCAAGTGTGCTCTACCAATCCGTTAACCTAACCTAACCTAACATAATTATGCAAACTCAACTTCGATAAAAAAAAGTATCAGTTAACGTCTCGCTATTGCTAGCAGGGCGAGAGGAGGCTCAGTAGGTGCGACCCAATTTGACGAAATTACTCTGATTATCTTGCATATAAACTACCGCCCATTACTAATTTAACTAAATTCCGATTTTTATTCATGGCTCACATTAATGTGGGGTTAAAAATGTACCATCAAATTGGTACACAGTTTTAATGTAAATTTACTTCCAGGCCACCACACGAATACAAAATCAATCCCCGCAAACTTTTCTCATTACAAAACCATTAATTTCTAATTTATCCAACATTTACAAATCCACTACAAATTGCCGCCATCTTTTCATCCATTTAATGTCAATAATGTTAAATAGAACACATTTAAATACAAAGCATCGCATTTTCGTCCGGGCATAAAAACAATCCCTTATCTGCATATTTTATTTTACAAGAGAAATCCAACCTTCACTAACAACTACATACACAGCTACAAACGTCTTGAGTGTTATCATTTAAATTAAATTCAAAGGAAGTTGTAAGGCAATACACAAGCAACTAAACAAAATGGAAATTCCCAGTGGACCACTCCAGTAAAACTTCTACAAGTGTCTCTCCAGAGATGGAACTCAAGTAAAATAAGGAATCTCAATCTGAAAATTCCTTCTTAATGACTTCTTCATAAACAAAAAAAAAAACACAAATTTTGTTCTCAAATAGAATTGTGAGAAAAAAATGAATACCATTCTCATACGAGTTCGACGCCGGCGACGAAGGGTTTCTTATGACAATCTCAACATCATCAGTATGAATGACAGACAAAACCCATCAACTAAATTAATGACGAAACTACTTTCCTTTCATTTTCATTTATTTTTGTGCGCAATTATGTCCTTGTAGAACAATTAGTCGAAGGAGAAACGTCAAAAAGGAAAACTACAAAAAAAAAAAGTAATTTCAACATTTTTCCCCCTAAATAGTTTCAACTCACTTTCATCATTTTTAACGGCTGACATTTTGTGAAGGATTGCGGCACTTTCATCGCCATTTCAGCAACTATGTGCTCCAGCCAACTATTCACAATGAAAAATGAAAAAAACATTTCACAGATATTGCACTCGATTACTAAATTCCCTAAAGTTATTACAACAAGAACAAGCCTTTGAGATTTGAGAATGTCTCTTTTGCCGATCTAGACAGCCAGTAGGTGGCAAGAGTTGCTAAACAGCTTGGAGTGATGACATCTCAAAGGAGAAGGATGACAGAGACGTAAAAAACTACACTAAGAACTATGGACTCAATAGTGCCAAATTGCCAAGGGAAACTCTTTCTTTTTTTTTGTGCCCGCCCAACACCCGCACGCGGTGTAAAGTTTTTCCAGCCATTCCCTAGATTGGGAACTGCAAATGTTGTGTTGCACGGATTTGTTGTTGTATTGTAAGATAGTTGTTCTTCGCTCAGCACATGGAGGATGAAAGGATTGGATGAAAATAGTAGTGATTCCTGTTATGGAGAATAATTTGTCAAAGACAGGAGAGTGACAAATTGCAAAGTGCGGAATCTTTATTCTGTGTGTCAAGTGAACGCTTGGACATAACCTATACTGAGAGAAAGTTTTTTTTAAAGTCGTTTTGACTTTATTGCTTGCGATTGGTAAATTGACGAATGTAGGTCATGGCAGACATTAGATATGCCAGGTATGAGAACTCTTAGGAAAATTGCTGTGCAATGTGCTTCAATCCTGTAAGAAGAGAAGAGGTCACTGCCAGAAACACTTTATCAAGTGAATAACAGACAAAAGGCGGATAAACAATATTATGTTAGGGAGGACTTGCGTATATGTCCTTTAATTTGATCGATGGCAGAAGTGTCAAATAAGAATTCACTTGGGAAATATAGTGCCTTATGCTCAGGGATGACAATGTGAGATTAGGTAATAATGGATTCACATCCTATTCCACATCGGTTGCAAAAGCTGACATTTATGCATAGCGACGAAATGAGTAAGATTAGAAAACAGATCGGCTCTTTTGGACACTACATTATTTTTGTCGATTATAATTCATCAATGATGAGATTTATTTTATTTAACTGACTCAAATGAAATATAGACATTTCTGATATATATAGCAATACTGAAAAGAAACAAAAAAGCAAATAAACCAAAGAACGATATTAAACATCAATTAATGGGGATAGAGAATGTTACATGTCCTTGTAGACTTTGTTATATTCCAATGCTGAAGGTTGTAATTACAAGCTGGCGCAAAAGTATTGGCATTTTTGAAATTGTCTTTCGTAGAATTAATAATGTAGTTGCGAGGCATTTTCCAATATACGCTTATGTTATAGGTTAGGTTGAATAGGGTGTGCGTTCATCACAGTAGACTAGGCACCATATTGGGTCCATCGCCATTACTGGGGAACCTTAACGGTCAAAAACCTAAATCAATTCGCCCAAGCTATTAATTTCTCTAAATTTCAATTTTGTTTATGAGGCCAACCTCCTCCAAATTATCGAAGATATACTTTCCAAGGGGTTTCCTCGTATATCGAGCAATAGCTTGACATTCACAGAGGAGATGAGTAATATCCTCTGCGATATGTAAGTCTTCGCAATACCTGCATGTGACCGTATCTGTTAAACCTAATCTCATAGCGTGCTTCATTAGAAGATAGTACCCAGAGAGTGTCCCAATTGCCATTCGTAGCTTTGATCTGCTGAGCTTTAGTAATTCTACAGATTTCTTCCGATCTAGCTTAGGCCACAGAGCCTTTGAGACCCTGCTATATCCGACTATCTTTGGTCTGCCCTATTTTTAGTTTTCTCGAGAATAATATATTCTCTTGGTCACGGCTATTGGATGGTCTTACGCCCTCAATAGATTCAATTTGTGGAATCTCGGCTCTGTTTTTGGCCAGAACGTCAGCCTTTTCGTTACCTTAAATTTTACAGTGTCCTGATACCCAATATAATCTGACATAGTTCACTAGGAACACACTGCATGTGTCCGGAAGTCTTAATGACACCGTGTAGGTCTATATCCCTAGAGTATACACCTGACCCTGTACCCTCCTTAGTTTTGGAACCATCCGTATAAATTTCAAATTTCGAAATTTCATTTTCATTCGAGACTTCATTCTTTCGCCAGTCCTCACTAAATGGGTAGGTATAGTACTTCGTATGGTGTGCCGAAGATCGCAGACAAATTTTCAAGGATGTGGATATTTCGCACTATATATGATTGTTTGCGTACGGGCTGTACAGCGACATCGACCTAGCCAGAAGAGTGAAGGTCCAACGACTGCGGTGGCTGGGTCATGTAGAGCGAATGGACGTGAATGCTCCGGCCCGGAAGATCTTCGCATCCACACCCGAGGGACGGCGCAGTAGAGGAAGACCGCGACTCAGGTGGCGCACGCAAGTGGAAGGGGACCTCAACCAACTTAGCGTGCGAAACTGGAGGCAGCTGGCCAAAGATCGTGCTGGCTGGAGACGCTTGTTGGTTGAGGCCCAGGTCCACCCCGGACTGTAGCGCCACCTTAACGAACGATATGATTGTTTGCATGGCAGTGGTATGAAAGGTATACTCGACAAAAAAGAAAAATCACATTCGGGAACTAATTAGAATATACCAAAAATTGTTTTAATCGACTAAAAATTATTTTATGTGATTTTTTTTTTGGTTAAAACAAATATAAATAAATATGTGGCGCAACAGGCAGTTAGACACCCTAGGCCTAGCTTCTCGAAACCATTCCTTTGTGTGAGTTTCTATTTTTGGGACGAACAATTTTGTGCCGAGTCCGAACGGCTGAAATGAGAAGCTTTTTCAGGACAGTCCTACTCTCGGATATTTCTCAGAAGTTCGCGAGAGGTGGTGCAGTGGAAAAAAACCTTCTGATGTAATTTGTGTTTTTCCGGGGATCGAAACTGGGAACCTCGCACAGTAGTCCAGTATACTAAAAAAATTAATGACATTAGCTTAAAATTAAAATTAATTTTGATTCATAACCTCTGCCTGGAAGACACTGCGATACTGCATGTGTCCGAAAGTCTCAGAGTCACGTCCAGTCCTCCACGTGTAAATTTTTATCCTTAGAATATTATGCTTGGCACCGTACCCTAACAAGTTTTGGAACCATCAAAAATATGCAACTTTTAAAGGAATTAGTGACCATCATTAGCAGAAAACTAAGGGACTTTGGGTTTTTCCTGACAATTTTGATTTATTGTGAAATTAGATATTGCTACGAGAACCCAACCGCAAATAAGTACAGCAACTTCGGTACAAAATACAACGATATCGAATTACACCACCTATTTTCATGAATGAGAACCTGGTATAGGTGGGTCAAAAAATGTTCATTTGATTTCTTTTGAATATCTAATTATAATTTTTAAAATTTTGAAATATTTTGGTATGTTATTTAAAATCTACTTAAATGCTGTGAAATTTATTCATCTTTCCCTACCAAACAGTATAACTCAATTATTAAAAAAAAAAAACCTTCCATTTCCACCCCTTTTAAGTAAAAATCTTTTAGAAGAAGACTCTGATTACATTTACTTTGTTGGGCTATATGGTCTGCTGTGTACTAAATGGTTTTATTTATAAATTATTGTCAATATCAGATAATGCGATGAAAGGTACAATATAATGAAAGGGGAGCAAACTCAATCAGATACGAAGTGTGGGTTTTAAAAATCTTCTGCAACATCCTCCCACAAGCACAAGACGACACTGTGCCATGTGCCTTTATCACAAGGAAGTAGCACGCCCTATTTTACTTTTATCTATAAAAGGGAATAGACATAGATACTTATAGCCAACCCTCTACATTGCGACGCAAAAAAAAAAAGATACGGCGGTTGTGAAATGAAAATTTGATATCTTGTGAATCGGCCGAACTATCAAAAGTATCGTTTGCGTAGAGGAGGATTTGTATTTCTTTATGGTTTACAATTTGTTGGTCAGGCATTTTAAAAGCATCCAATTGCCCAGTCAACAGGAAGAAAAGTCATGAATCAGAAATGATTTCAGGAAAGCTTTAAAGTATTTTAAATCCTCTTATTTTGAAACCTAAAATGAACATCAAACGTTTTCCATTGTATGAGATCTGTTTACACTTTATGCCAAATTTAATTTGAATTTCTTTCACCTATATTGGCATACAGTTTGCCACCTAATTTTAGCTCATAAATTTAAAAAAAAAGTGTGACTCTTAAAGATGTTATCTTAATGGGGGGAACGTTGTCATTTGGCATATTAAAAATGAAGATAAACGTTTTCATTTCTTTATGTATAAGGAAATGAGGGCTGGTGTTCAAGCGGCTGACGTCTCGGCTTATCGGTGTATAAGAAGATGTTTTCAGTTTCATGAATTGATGTGTGTATGTCGCGTGAATTACCTTGCGCTCGGTCGGTTAAATGTTTATGAATGGCAAGCTCTGTTATTTGAGGTTATCATTTTTAAAAATTCTTTTTGTTCCTTATGTTCAAATTATTTAAGGTCGTTCATGACTTACGAGGCGCTAAATCGGTGGCGATGGTGTAGTGGTCCTTGCTTGTAATTCGAGCCCCGCCGGAGGACACGAATTACATCATAGTTTCCCCACCACTAAACCAGAAAAGGGGTATCTGCTTGGTAGTACAATGGATAGGGTCTATTGGTCCGAGTGCTGCAAGATTTGGATTTTATATCATTGAATAACTTTGTCTTATATCTGTCCCGCGAAAACGGGTCTGAATACCTTACAAAGATTTGCCTTCAGCTCATCCGTATTTGGTTGAATCAGTCCATTCTTCTGATACAGAGTCTTCTATGCTTTTGTCCCTCCTATTATTTTTTTTTTATGTAATTATGTAATTAAAACTTTAAATTTATGTTTATATAGATATTGATATGTGCTTCTCTCGATTATCACATTGATTTTAATTAGGAAACACTAATGTAATCATATAAGGCTTGCAATAATTTAAAAGACATTTGTCTTACTTTGTAAGTGATTTTTAAATAAATAAATAAATAAATAAAAATAAAGAAATAAATAAAAAATATATGAAACAGTGGTTGGCAAGAATTTTTAAGGATATATAGTTTTCAGATCTAACAACGAAGAAAAATGTAGAAAAAATCCCTTAAGTAGACTATAGCTCTGCATTCGTTGGTAGCTTATCCTACTTCATCAACTGAGCCAAAAACAACTCACAAGAATCAATAACAATCTTGAAACAGGTTTTTCCAACAGCATTTGGGAAAGAAACAGACGACAGGATTGCAAAACAAACTACACCGGTTTCTCTAAGTTTCATCAGGAAAGAAGTGAATATAAAATAAATAGTTGGCGCAATAGGACCCTAGACCCTAGGAGTAGCTTCTAGCAACCATTTTTTTTGTCTGAGTAGTGAGTTTATATTTCTTGGGTCGAAAGGAAAGAGGTTAGACTTTGAAAGTCCAATTTCGGGAGGGAGTAGTCACCTTCACACATTTTTGTGAATGCCCTACGCATTCGCAGGGGGATGGCATGTGTGTGACACCAAGAGACTTTAAACCCTTATAAAAGATGCAACATAATATTTGAATTTCTCATTTATAGCCGCTGTCGAAGACGTCTAAGACCAAGCTATTTGGTTTTGCTCTTCTATAGTCCCAGTAAATAGAATAAGTTCTGAGCTTGTGCAAATACAATTAATTGCTAAATAGGTCCCATCATCAGGAAGGAAACTATAAAAGTATCCCCTTTTGGGTAAGTGTTTCTAGAAGGAGAAATAGACTTTTTCAATCCCTTAGCCCAGGAGTTCCCTAACTGTGCATCCTTGGGGCGTCTTGGGGCTATCCTAGGCGTGTCTCAAGATGGTACGCACACGACGTTCCATCAGCTTTGAGCTCGATTTTAAAAAAATTTCGGGTCGGGTTGATGTTGCAAGATTTAGAATGAGTGTTGGTCAGTGCAAAAGTTGCACGAGTTACGCCCATTTTACAGCAAACGCGGTGGCTCTTCAAAGTCGACTTTCCAAAGCTTGGTGACCAAATTCGAGACAGTCGGTTCGGTAAGTAGGTAACCAATCCGTACTACAAAAGCACGCCATATCGGCCAAGAACAATCCCGCAGTCCGTGAAAATGTACAGAAGAACCCAGGGCAGTCAATTCCTTGCCGTGTACAAAAAGTCGACTTTTTGCAGACATTAACTTGGCGAATTTTGCGTCGGGACTTGGGCCTATAGCCGTTCAAGATTCAACTGACCCAGGAGCCTCAAAGTTAATGATAATGACCATAGACAACACCGTTTATTCGCTGACTGGGTTTCGAACCGTTTGGAAGAACACCACCAAATTTGGCCGAACAATTTCTTTAGGAAGAAGGCGCATTTTTGGATGAATGGCTATGTTAAGAAGCCAAATTGCCGTATATGGAACGATGCTAAGCCACACGAGATGACAATTCATCCATAAATAGCTGTTTGGTGCGGATTTTAAACCGGCACGTGGCGTCATTGCTCAGTACTTTTTCTTGAAAATTATGTTGGTGAGGTGATTACCATCAATGGCGAGCGCTACAGTACGATGCTAACCGAATTTTTTTGACCAAATTGAACGATATGGAGGTAGACGACACGTGGTTCCAGCAAAACGTTCCTACGTGTCATACAGCAGACGCCACGATGGACATTCTGCATGAACGATTTGATGGCATATGGTTATCTCCAAGATCGTGATATTTAACCCCGCTAGACCATTTCTTGTGAGGTTGCCTGAAATAGCACGCAAATAAACCGTAATCGTCCGATGACCTTAAGCCCAACATAACCAATGCCATCGCTCAAATTCAGTGGGATCTATGCGGCAGATTGGACCACTCGGATTCGTGCCACCATGAGAAGCTGCGGCGGACATTTGAACATGGTGTGAACATACCATATATTAATGGCATACATGAGCCTTATAGATAAAAAAAAAGGGATTTTGTTAATACCTCGCACACAGCTTCCTTATTGAAAACCCCTATAGTGAATCTGCAGTAAGCTCAGCTTCTATTCACTTTCACATATCTGTGCTTTGTTCCGTTGTGTACTTTTATGTTATAGCCTGTATAGAGAGTCGCTGTATAGAAAAGATTGGGAACCCCTGCCTTAGCCTATAGTTAAAACTGAAGGTTATGATATTTTTACAAAATCAATATAAGCCGCATTCTGTTTGTGAATAAGATTAGATCTATAAGAATCCCAGTTCTCTTCCAAATTTGTCAATCTTCCTGACTTAGACACGGTCATGTTCGGACACCTTTGGTCTCATTCTAAGCTTAGGGAAAGTATTCATCAGATGTTTCAAAGCAATCTGTGAGTATGCCGCCTAAAGCGCTCAAAAAACCTTCAAAGCAACTCTTATCCTCCTCTACAGAGCGGCATTGCATTTCAGGATACGTGTTCCTATGAAGTTTAGGTAGTCTACTGCGACTGTATCATGACCTAACTCTGCATACAATTGCCATTGTTGTGGTTAACAATTAAATAGTAGTCAATATTGGTGTAATCGGCTTAAGACAGAGATTGTATCCAGTTATCCAAAAAGGAGTGCGGTGAACAATCAGTCTGGTTATAAATCGCCTTGAGTTATGCATTTATTTGACAGCGATAGGTTACCATATGAGGTATTTTATCTTGGAATTACAGCCCATACTCCATACTTTACCAAGGAGGTAAAGCTGAATTTTCAGCCTAATTTGTCTCCCTAAATTGGTCCTAACGCATCAACAAGTTCTCCATTCGTTCACTTGTACATATAAACAAAATCTACGATGCATTCTTATATATCAAATAGTTCAGTAGATACCTTACTTCTTATGTGCTTTACACCCCTTATAGACTTGGTAGAGATGCCACTACAAGGCCACTTATCCTCAAGAGACTTCCAATACGTGTTGCTATTTTGAGAAATCAAACGACACCACCCTCTATTTTCTAACACATTAATACTTTTCCCAGTAAATTTATGCACACATGTACGAGTATGTAATAACAATGAAGTTGAACAAAATGTTAAATTTATTTTTTTATTTTATTCTCCAGCAATCCTGAGCACCCTCTGCAAGGAATTCCTCCACGTCAACGTATCTGCCATTCTATATATGATGAACAATGAACAATTTGGTCATAGTACAGCATCAGCACAATATTTTCTACAATTGGCCGGCTATTTGGGCATTCCAGTCATCTCGTGGAATGCCGACAATTCTGGCCTAGAACGACGTGCCTCCCAATCAACACTTCAACTTCAGCTAGCTCCAAGCATAGAACACCAAAGTGCGGCCATGTTGAGCATTCTCGAACGTTACAAGTGGCATCAATTCTCGGTGGTCACCTCTCAGATAGCCGGGCACGATGATTTCGTCCAAGCTGTACGAGAACGTGTCGCCGAGATGCAGGAACATTTCAAATTCACAATTCTAAATTCAATTGTTGTTACACGCACCAGTGACCTTGTGGAGTTGGTCAACAGTGAAGCCAGAGTAATGCTCCTCTATGCCACTCAAGGTGAAGCCATCAATATCCTTAGACAGGCTGAAGAGTTGAAGTTAACGGGAGAGAACTACGTATGGGTGGTGAGTCAGTCTGTAATTGAAAAGAAGGATGCACATCCCCAATTTCCGGTTGGAATGTTGGGAGTGCATTTTGACACCAGCAGTGGAGCGTTGATGAATGAGATTTCTAATGCGATTAAGATCTATGGTTATGGAGTGGAAGCATACTTGACAGATCCGGCAAACACTGGGAGAAAGCTGACAACCCAGTCGCTGTCATGTGAGGATGAGGGTCGAGGCCGATGGGACAATGGAGAAATGTAAGTAAACACGATGCGAATTGACACTAATGATGATGATGATGATGATGATGTTGCCCTTGATGATAATGGTAATGATGATGATGCTGGTCGACGTCATGGGGATGAGAGTGATATAAGAATTTCGGGTTAAACTTTGTCTTCTTGTTTCACTTTTTTTTTCGTCTTCTTTTACAGATTCTTTAGGTATCTACGGAACGTATCGATTGAGGGTGACCTAAATAAGCCAAACATCGAGTTCACAGCCGATGGTGATCTGAAGTCTGCCGAATTGAAAATTATGAACCTCCGTCCAAGTGCGAATAACAAGAATTTAGTTTGGGAAGAGGTAAGTGAAAGGAAAAAGTTATTTACCCTTCAAACCAAATAAAAGATATAAGTTTTCGATTACTTTTCGAAGAACTTGTTCGATTAGAGGGTTTTTTTCTAATTCAAAATGATTGGAAGGACTTGTTAGGATTAATAATTGAAACAAACTGTACCCAAATCTCTGTGAAACTTGGTGATTTCGTGTTCAAATAAATGGGAAACGTTTGATTTTCGTATAGATTGTTGGTTGTTCATATGGGCGTGGCACACGCACGGATAGTAGAAGTCAATAATTTGCAAAACCATCAAATACATGTACAGTATGAATTATTATATTCTCATAATCGGTCGAATGTTATGTTGTTGCCTGTCGTCTTATATCCGGCTGATGGTAGCGTAATATTTTATGTTCTAAAACAGTATGTGGCATCCATTAAGGAAGCACCAGCATTTTTTGTTATGTATAATTTTCCAATAAAGCGATGATATATGGAATTTCACTGCAATTAGAATACCCCTTAGTCATCACTTTTGGCCGTTGAATAGTCCTTGGCATCTACATGAAGATTTATGGAAAATCGATTGCGATTAAAAAAACTCGCATTTACTGAATTTGCATTTTTCTGTGCCTACGGTTTGTGGTCCTCTGTTCTGTTCGTATGAATAGGTTAGGTTAGACACTGATTGGCGTCAACTTGATGATGATTTAAATTTATATAAATCATTTTAATTGGAAAATTGTACGCAACAATTTAAGTGGGGAACTGACATCAATTTATACAGACGTCTTGAGCTACTGTTGAAGCGTTATAAGAAAAATATTCATTCATTCATTCATTCATTTTCAATGGCCCGCTTATCCATTAAGTCGCGGGTCGCGGGTGTAGGTTGGTCAAGTGGAGCCTGCATAGCTCTCGATTCTCCGCTATCGACTCTAAACCATGAATGGCAATCCCCATACGGGTAGAAGAGAGATTGTGGACTTCATCTATAGAGGACGCCTCCCTGATGGTACGGATTCCATAGCACGTGCGTCGTGGGATCGTGGTTGAGGACATGCGTTTAACATGTCCAAACCGTCGAAGAATGGACCGTTCCGGCCGGACCTCACGTATTATGGTATTTCTAATGCGATCTCTACGGGTCACACCAGCAATATACAACGGAGGAATCTCATTTCGGCAGCCTGTAATCGCGATCTTATTTTTTCGGTCATTGTACGCAAACCTCATGACCATAGGTAAGAGTTGGAACAAACACTGAATTAAAGACTGACAACTTAGCTTTAAAAATATTTACAAAAAAAGAAATATGGTCCATCTACAAAAGGGCAATGCTATGTCTTGAAACAACTGTAGAGGCATATCTATGTTTAACTAGCTGACTCGGCAAACGTACTTGTCAAAAATAGTTATTTTAAATATTTCAAGAATTATTTTGATGCGAAAAATGAGAATAAATCGATTTTCTGGAATTTCTGCGTAAACCTGAAATACAGCAATACGAACAAAACAAAAAAAGAATCATGAAAATCGACCTAGCGTTTATCGAGTTATAACGTCATCGAGTTTCACCTCATAGAAGATGTTTTTTGTACGGGCGGAGCCACGTCCCTTTGTCCAATTTTCACCAATCTACTTCAATGCACTCCTGGGCCAATACCTAAGATTATCTGTAAGTTTGAGCTCAATCGAGTCGGTGGTTTTCAAGTTATACGTATCCGAACACAAATCATTGTCCGTCAATTGTTCTGCGGCTGTTTTATTATTTTAAATTTTATTTATGATTTTTTTTTAGTGTTTATTATTTGAAATTTTATTCATGATTTTTTTTTTGTTTAATGTACATTATTTGAAGTTTTATTCATGAGCTTTTGCATTTTTTGTTATTCAGTGTTTATTACTTGAAATTTGGTGGAATCGGATTGCAGCGCCAACTACCGGTTCCAATTGTGAATCTAAACCATCCTTAGATACATTCAAACTCACACACAAAATTTCATTAAAATCGGTCCAGCCTTTTAGGAGGATTTCGGTTACAAACACGTACAAAAGAATTATATATGTATATTGCCTGCTTCTGGGTACATTTTCATTGTCCGTCAATTGTTCTGCGGCAGTTTTATTTAACCGATGTGTCCGGACTGGTTCTGTACTCCCTGTGCTTCGACCGTTATTTCCTTAGATGTGTGCCCAGGAATCCCGCCCACACTTCGCGCGGTTGTTTGTTTGGACAATGCACATCAATGTCTTCAATTTTACATTTTTAGCTCCCACGGGTGTCGAGAAATTTATGAGCTTCTTGTTTTTTAATTTTTTTTTTGTTGAGTGTTTATTATTTGAAATTTTATTCATGAACTTTTTGCTTTTTAATTTTTTTTTATTGTTGAGTGGTTACTATTTGAACTTTCGTGGAATCGCATCACAGCGCCACCTACCGGGTCCAATTGTGAATATAAACCATCCCAAGACCCATTCAAACACACACACAAAGTTTCATTAAAATCGGTCCAGCCGTTTAGGAGGAGTACGGTAACAACAACGGACAGAAGAATTATATATATATATAAAGATGGATGTCGCATTTAATATGCTATCCAATTTAATAATACGTGAATGTCTGAAAGAGCCCTGCAAGCACACTGATGACCATCGGTATTACTTCGGCCCGATCTGATCGAGTTTACACTAAAAATTTTCACTAATGCTATAGTCCCAATGCGCTATACCTTTTGCGAACGTCTGACAAATATCCGAGAGTATTCCTATTCCGGGATAGCTTCTCAATAGGTCCCTTCCATTAATTCCTATACGGACCTGTTGCGCCAACTGTTTTCTTTTGTCATTCTTACGTGTTTCCGTCATATATCACAATTTATTTAAACTCTTTGTCTCACAGATTGGCGTATGGAAATCATGGGAAACCCAGAAATTAGACATCCGCGACATAGCATGGCCGGGAAACTCTCACGCCCCACCACAGGGTGTACCAGAGAAATTTCATCTAAAAATTACCTTCTTGGAGGAAGCGCCTTATATCAACCTCTCACCAGCAGATCCGGTAAGCGGTAAATGCCTAATGGACAGAGGTGTCCTTTGTCGTATGGCTGCCGATCATGAAATGGATGATGTTGACATTGGACAAGCACATCGCAACGAATCGTTTTACCAGTGTTGCAGTGGATTCTGTATAGATCTGCTTGAGAAATTTGCTGAAGAACTAGGTTTCACATATGAGCTGGTACGAGTGGAAGACGGCAAATGGGGTACCTTGGAGAATGGCAAATGGAACGGACTGATTGCGGAGTTGGTCAATCGAAAGACGGACATGGTTCTTACATCGCTAATGATTAACACGGAACGAGAAGCTGTTGTGGATTTTAGTGAACCATTCATGGAAACTGGTATCGCCATAGTTGTGGCCAAGAGGACGGGTATTATTTCACCGACAGCGTTTCTGGAGCCTTTCGATACAGCCTCATGGATGTTGGTAAGTTGTTGTCTTTTTGTATGTTGTTTCATGGATTTCATTACTTTTGCTTTTCAGGTGGGAATAGTAGCCATTCAGGCGGCCACATTCATGATATTTCTCTTCGAATGGCTCTCACCGAGTGGGTTTGATATGAAACTGTCCTTGCAAACAGGTTCAGTGATTCCGTATAGGTTCTCGCTGTTCCGAACGTACTGGCTTGTGTGGGCAGTACTGTTTCAAGCGGCTGTTCATGTAGATTCTCCCAGGGGTTTCACATCCCGTTTCATGACCAATGTTTGGGCCTTATTTGCTGTAGTATTTTTGGCTATCTACACTGCCAACTTGGCTGCCTTCATGATAACTAGGTAAGACAGTTCTTGATGACTATAGACCCTTCTAAAATTTTTGGTTTTCCAGAGAGGAATTTCATGAGTTTAACGGTTTAAATGACTCCCGCCTGACTCACCCGTACTCGAATAAGCCTCCATTTAAGTTCGGCACGATTCCGTACAGTCACACAGATTCCACCATAAAAAAGTACTTCAAGGACATGCATTACTACCTGAAGGAGTGAGTTCATGGCAACTAACTATTCACAGATATATTCTTATTTACGTTTACTTTCAAAGGTTCAACAAGACTAGTGTAGCGGAAGGAGTCGCTTCAGTTCTTAATGGAAACCTAGACTCGTTTATATACGATGGAACTGTTTTGGACTACCTCGTGGCACAAGACGAAGACTGTCGCTTGTTGACAGTTGGTAGTTGGTACGCTATGACAGGTTAGAAACAACTTTAAAAGCTAGTGTGAAAATCTTGGCTCCAATTATTTATTTTGCAGGTTATGGTCTTGCCTTCAGTCGTAATTCAAAGTACGTGCAAATGTTCAACAAACGTCTTTTGGAATTCCGGGCGAATGGTGACCTGGAACGTTTGAGACGATATTGGATGACCGGAAGCTGTAGACCGGGCAAACAGGAGCACAAGTCATCCGATCCATTGGCCCTGGAGCAGTTCTTATCCGCCTTTCTTCTACTAATGGCCGGCATTCTGCTGGCCGCCTTACTTTTGCTGCTAGAGCATGTCTACTTCAAGTATTTCCGCAAGCGTTTAGCGAAAACCGATCGGGGCGGTTGTTGTGCCCTCATTTCATTGTCAATGGGCAAGTCATTGACTTTCCGTGGCGCAGTATTTGAGGCGACGGAAATCCTCAAGAAACATCGGTGTAACGATCCAATTTGTGATACACATTTGTGGAAAGTTAAACATGAGTTGGACATGGCCCGGCTGAGAGTCCGACAATTGGAGAAGGCCATGGATAAGCATGGCATTAAGCCGCCACAATTAAGGTAAGTTTTATGGGCATTTTAAATTGAGAGTGGACTTTTGAATTGTGTCTATTCTTATCATCAACAGATTAGCATCGTCGTCAGATTTGCTCAATCATCATCACATGAAGGAACGTCCACCACTGCTGGGAAATTTAAGCCTGGGAGGCAGTGCTCAAGATTTATACAGGTGGTAAGTTTGTTTCTTTTTGGTGTTGTTGCTTGCAACGGAATGTGCATGTGCATGTTGAATGCATTTTGTGAATCATATAAAAGACTGACAGAGGAATACTCTCATGAATATCTGTAGAAAGTAATGGTTGTGTGTAGGTACAGAATAACCGTAGCTTTCCGTAGTCGGAATTTAAGTTTTGCAGTTGAATTTGTTTTCCTGTAAGAACAAAAATTGCCATGTGGGGGACGTATGACGTTAAGATTTTGGGCTATTGTGAATAGCAACTTGTCATATGCCCCCGCCCACTAACTATCCAAAGCACACTGCCGCGGACATGTTATCTATACATATAATAAAACTATAGGACTTTTCTTTGTCAGCTAAAAACTCAAAAACTACACGACAGATTTTGATGAAACTTTTTGTAAATGTTCCTTAAGACTGTAAGACTGCTATAGGCTATGTCGTTTATAGCCACGTCCTTAGGAACAGTTTTTAGCCAAAATATATTTTCTGAAGTGAAAATATATATACATACACATATACCTTGCTACAAATGGATGTTTATACTTTTGCGATCGTCAAACAAAAACAATACGTATAGGTATATACCTACTACACATTCGAAAAGGGTTGATTTGTATTCGCAGTGAGTCCTATGGTCAGTTGTATAATATGTAGGTATGTATATTATGATCGTATGTCCGATACATGCAGGATGGGGATGGGGTGCGTCATGCGTGCTGTAGTATGGCATGGGCATGGGGTATATTAATAATCTTCATAAGAGAAGAGACGTATAATACAAAACAAGTTTCACATCAGAATTTCATTCGATATGGTGTATGGTAACAGTGTAGGATTGGGCGGGGTAGGTAGTTGTTCGGATTCCATAGGAAGAGGGAAACAAAGGAAAGGAAATACAGCATTACAAACAAGTAGCATGATCAAGGAGAGGAAGGGCGATGCAGAGGGTATACATTATATATCCAATACATTACATCCATTATCGATATCGCCACGCCAAAATTGGAGAAACGGGGGTGACGCCTCCCATACAAAAAAAACATCTATGATTTTCATGATTAGTTTTTTGTTCGTATTGCTGTATATTTCAGGTTTAGGCAGAAAGAAAATTCCAGAAAATAGATTTATTCTCATTTTTTGCATTTTACGAAAGAACATTATTATCTAAGACCTAAGCAATACAATTCCTGTGCACGGGCAAAGCTGGGCGGGTACAGCTAGTGCTATATACTCGTAACTTTACTTGGAGAGTATGATTTGTTTTCGGACTGCCTTTATACAAAATCATGGAATGCAGTTCCCACAAGACATTACTTTTCTAACAGCCTGTAACCTGAGCTTAGCAACGAGCTTTCGTAAATTATTATTTAAATTTTTCTCGGGTTCCAAAACCTTTATCTGCTTTTTTCTTTTCTGCTGCAGACCCTTACTTTGCCCTACAGCGTCTTGTGTTTGGCCGCCTTATCCGGCGCAACTTTGCAGACATGCAGACATCTTATACCAGGAACCTACTGTCTTTGGTATTTCTTTTGTCGAGCATACAGCTCTGAAAATGATTCCTTCGAAATGTATGACGGATATTGTGTACCCTTAATTCTCAAAAGCTCACACATTTCAGGAGCTTGTTTCAGGAGAAAATCTTGAACTATTCAAACATGTGTACTCCGACTTACGGAAGTATGTCTAGACAGCTTGTGAGCTAGAAGCTGCGGTTTCAAGTTCCAAGTTAAGTCTTTCAAATTATCAAGTTTAGCTTCAGTCTTAAGGCGCAGTAGCTCCATACTGGTATAAAATGGTGGCAAAAACTTGTGATGTCGACTTCGAAGACGCAAATTATCCTTATCCTTATCCTTATCTACTGACGAGTTTCTAGACTGTTGGAAATATTCGCTCATAACCCCAATTTTCAAATCGGGTTCAAAGAGATGTATCGAGAATTACAGACCTATAGCAAAGCTGCAACTGTTTCCTAAAGTATTTGAGGCAGCTGTTAAAAAAAGGTTGTACTCAGTTGTTCGCAACTATATTTCTGAACTTCAGCACGGGTTTGTAAGTGGTAGATCAACCACTACAAACTTGGTTATTTTTACCAATTACTGTCTTGAAAATATTGAAAAACGTCTTCAAGTAGATTGCGTATATACTGATTTTTCAAAAGCCTTTGATCGAGTTCAGCACAATGTTCTTTTAAATAAACTTAAACTTTTTGGAATTCATTCTAGTATTTTAAAATGGATTGGCAATTATTTGACCAATCGCAAACAATTTGTTAAAATTGGAACCGCGTTTTCGAATGAAATTCGAAATTATTCAGGTGTTCCACAAGGAAGTCATATTGGTCCTCTTCTTTTTCTTCTTTTTATCAATGACTTACCATCTTTCGTATCAAGCTCAAAATGTCCTTTGTACGCAGATGATCTAAAAATCTACAAGACAATAAACTGTATATCGGATGTCTTAGCGTTACAAAATGATTTAAACCGTTTAAATGACTGGTGTGTTTTTAATGGCCTTTATTTTAATATTAAAAAATGTTCGGTTCTTACTTTTTAGTAGAAAAAAGTTCCCTATATTTTTTAATTATAGAAGTACGACATTGAGTAGAGTTTCAGACCAAAAAGACTTGGGGGTCATTTTTGACACTGAACTAAACTTTTCTTTGCATATTGACTACATAGTTGGCAGAGCTAATCAAATGCTTGGTTTCATTTTTCGAAACTCTAAAGATTTTAATGATCCATATACACTTAAAACTCTCTATAACACCTTGATTCGTTCGATATTAGATTACTGCTGTGTTGTTTGGAATCCTTCTTACCGCAATGCTGAATCTCGCATAGAGAAAATTCAAAGAAGGTTTACTAGGTATGCTCTACGAAAGTTCGACTGGAATAATAATCTTCCAACCTACGATGATAGATGTTTCTTAATAAATTTGAAACCTCTTTCTAAAAGAAGGATATATTATTCCGCAATGTTTGCTAATGACGTCTTAACTGGCCACATTGATTGTTCGTTTTTACTGTCATCATTTAATATATATGCTCCTTCTCGTGTTCTTCGACCTAGGGAACATTTTTTCTTTATGCCACCTAGACACAGAACAAATTATGGTCAGAATGATCCTATCACTATAGCTTGTGTAAATTACAATAAATACAAAAACCTAATTGATTTTAATATGAGTAGGGAACATTGTAAATCTGTAGTTTTAAGTAAACTATAATTTGTAAAAACGATCTCATTCTTGTATTCTTGTATAAACTATTGCAAAGTAATCTAAAATAAGTTGAACTTGTAAGATGAAATAAATAAATAAATAAATAAATAAATAAATAAATCAAATGCTTGGAAGACCCGTTATACGCGACAACAGACGCTTTGATTGGGTCTACCCCGATATCTCTAAAAAAAATCTCGGAAGCAAAAATCTCGAATGTAAAAATCTCGAAAAAAAAAATCTCGAATTAATATTAAAAATGGTATTAAAAAGTGATATACGGAGTGCAACCCCCTGCTTGGGCTTACTGTTTGGATATAGGGTGGGCGCAATAAAAAAAATTTCGAATTTACTTTTTATTTTCGAGATTTTTTCGAGATACATATAGTCTTTCGAGATTTTTGTACATTCGAAATTTGTGCATTCGAGATTAAAAAAAACTCTTCGAGATTTTTAGCTTTCGAGATTTTTTTAGTTCAGAGCTGAGCTCTAAATAGAGCTGGAGCAGTTTGAGCGTGCTCTGAACCGATCGTGCCCAGATCGTTCGGATTTGTTTATGAAACACACTTGAGCACATAGCTGTCATGGTTATTTATTAATTTGATTTACCTTCTGCATCAGAACCAAAAGGCTCATCCGCTATTTCAACTATATAGCTATTTTGTTTATCATGTTCTTATGTCTGTCAAATTTACTGTTATAGTTGACTCAAACACATTTTCTCTTTTAAAATATATAGCGTCCTACTCAGTTCCTTGTTAGACTTTTCGTAATTTCAAGCGCATGTTAGATAGATTTTCAGATATTGTAGATCGAGTCCCATTTCATTAGAAGTATATGTTTTTGTAAGCATGAATATCCCCTTACAATAGTGTATAAAGTTATGTATATTTAATATACAGAAGTAAGCTTACAGCTTATTTTAAGAGTAGTGGAAAAACAAAGAACATTTTTTATTTTACTTTTAGTAAAATATACGTACATTATCATTTCAATAAAAAAATTGCAATAAAAAGAATACTAGCCATTTACCTATAGGTACAATACAAAGCTATGTAGCAAAAAAAAAAAACATTAATTAATACAACACAATTTCACTATGGCTATTTTTAATCTACATACAAATTAAAATTTTAAAAATCCCCAAATTTACATTACCTACATATAACTTCCCCGTTTAACAATATTAGACCCCAACTTTTTGACAAATCCATCTTTTCAGGTCCTATAAAACCGAAATTGCTGAAATGGAAACAGTCCTTTAAAACATTAGCATCCAAGTCCTAGTTCAATTTAAACTAAAACAAAAAAACAATGTAAACAAGTAAAAAAAGAAGAAAATATATATTTAAATAGCAATAAGTTAACAAAAAACAAAGTAACATTTATATTTAAAAACAATGAAACAAAACCAAACATTAACTTAATGAACTAGAAACAAGGAAACAAATCAAAATATGTATTTTAAAAACAAAAATGCGAAAGGAAGTTGCGCTACACAGAGACACAAACGGAATTTATTTTTAATAGTTTTCAAAAAATATTACACAAAACAAGAATAAACACATACAAACGCGTTTTATTTTAACGTACGTAACGAGGAAACCATTAAAAATGATTTCAATTCAATATTCTAAAGTATGAATACAAAAAAAAGCAAACAGAAAACTCCAAATAAAAAAACTTGAAACTTCCTGGTAAAACATTTTCTAAAAAAAAAAAATTAAGAAAAACATATAAAAATAGTACTTATACATACTTTTAAATTTAATAATAAAACAAAACAAGGCAAATATATATTGTTAAGTAAATTGTTAAATTTTTATATAAAAAAATATAACTCAAACCGAGATAAAAACAAATTAAATGAATTAAATACCACCAATAATTTCCCACAGTTTTCTATAAGATGATTATGTATTTTAAAATTAATTTTATTTTTATTATACTATATAATTGTTAAAGGGTCTAATGGTCTTATGCATTTCAAAGTTTTGTTTAATATTACTTTAATTTAGGTAATAATAATAATTCGATAATCAAAATTTACTTGGTTTCAAAACATTCCAAAGTCAGCAAAGCCAAGTAAACCAACATAGACAATTTAACTAATTTAAATTTGAGGTGGCTCTCACACTTAGCTTTGAAAATGATTCCTTCGAAATATATGACGGATATTGTGTACCCTTAATTCTTAAAAGCTCACCTATTTTCTGGGCTTGTTTCACGAGGATATCTTAAACTATTCAAATATGTGTTCTCTGATTTACGCAAGTATGTTTAGACAGCTTGTGAGCTAGAAGGTGCTATATGGCTCAAAACGAAGTTCCAAGTTAAGTCTTTCGAATTTTCAAGTTTAGCAATTGTCAATAAGCATACACAACATTATTTTAACCTATTCTCGCATTGAAGCAACAGTATTGCTAGAAATTTCTAGCTATCTATATATTTTCCACTATTTCTGAACTTGGTATTAAAAACAGGATTGTTCGACATATTTTTCAAAAATTAATAAAACGTAGTAGTAATAGCATTATCAAGCTATTGAAAATTCAAAATAAACTGCCATAAACTATTATAAAACACTGGCCTTACACGTAATCAACGACTTAACCTGAGTTTAACTAATTTCGAAACTAATTTTAATTTCTACTTTTTTTTGTCCTACCAATAACCAAGTTAATCTAAGGGTTTACTAAACACGACATTCGTACAAATTCTAGTACAATGTGTCAAATCTTGTCAGAGTTTCGCAAAATTTTCAGGTTGTTTCGAGCGCAAATCAATTGTTCATTATATTTCATCATTCATTAATTCATTCATTTTTCAATGGTTCGCATGTGCATTAAGTGGGTCGCGGATGTAGGTTGCTAAAGTGGACCATCCATAGCTCTCGTTTATCGACTATAAATCATGAAGGGCAATCCCCATACGGGTAGAAGAGAGATTGTGGACTTCATCTAACCATCTCATCCTGGGTCTACCTATGACGCCTCGCTGATGGTACGGATTCCATAGCACGTCGCGGTCGTGGGACCACAAGACCATTTACCACGTGTTTCCTCAGCAGTTCAATCAGACTTTCTGATTACATCAGTGTATTCCAAGCTGAGCTACTGGTAGTGACAACAGCTAAACAGGTGTCATTGACAGTCAATAATAGCAACAAAAGCGAAATCTGCCGTTGAGTTAAAATCTTATTAAAAAATAAAATAGCTTCCTGGAAAGTGTACTTCCATCAGGACCACATTTGTGTGATCAAGAGTTTCCACTATCTCCCCTACTCTGTTACGAGTGAGTCCAATCTTGGAAACTGGGTCTCCAGAGACAATCTTTTGTAGTCTACTGACTTCAGATGTACTCCTTATACTCAAGCAGAAGTGCCTACATGACTCCCTTTTACGTCGTCGTAGACGCTCCTCACAGCCTTTTTTAGCTATTCAAGTTTCCGACACCACCAATGTGCAGGATCCTATTTTCCGACTAGAGTAGGTGTGCAAACCACTCGGTGCGCATCTTCAACAGCTGATTGCAAATGCTTTAGCTGTGATTTTACATGCCAAGTATTTTTCGGTATTCCGTTGAGTTTTTCCACCAACACTTCATGGTACTTTGTCCTATCCGTGTTCTTCGGAATTCTGATGTATTTCCGATCTTTCTTTCTTTAAATCCATAACGAAAATTAAACGAAATGGCGTCGTAATCCAAGAATGCAGCCTGACCCTCCAATTTGACACCCTTTCAATTATCTTGCTATACTGCACAGGGTCACATCAACCACTTCCCTTCGCCTCATATCCACGAAGGTTGGCTCTGTTCCCCTATTTTAGATAGCTAGATCATGATACAAATTCGAATAGCGCTTCTTCTCTGTAATTATCATTGGTGCTGCCCCACACTGTATTATGTGCATTGGCATCACAATCAATTATTAGATCCTCGTTTCTGTTCCTGCATGCATTCACCAAAGACTCTAACTCTCTTGTCGGAAGACGTTCTGGCGGATCATACGGCAGGTATGCAGATGCTATAACAAAGCTTCCTGCCCCTGATGCTACTCGTACTGCGGCTAGGTCTAGGGCAAACAATTTATAAGCTTGAGCTTCGTGCCTTACCAGGATACAGGACCTAATTCTTTCTCTGGTTTGCACATAATGCAAATTAACTATGCTATTTGGGAGTCCTCTATAATCTTTCCTCTAAAAATCCAAGGCTCCTGTATCAAGGATATGTCAAACGAATCCTCATCAAAATATTTGGTCATCATCGCTGATGCCGCTTTGCTGTGATGAAGTTTCAATTGAATCACACTAAGCTTTTCCCGGTACGGGAAAGGTACTAATACACTAATACCTAGCCATAAACCCCTAGGACATCACATCGGATCTACATTGATCTAAGTATGGCACGTACAGGTTTCTTCTGTATTGCCAACCCACTAACCTAACCTAACCTTTATATGGCATATCTTAAATCGGTAATGGAAATGATTTCAACTGATTGCGGATATGTTGTCTGGAACTTGTTATTGTTTCATTTTATTGAATGACATGAGTTGTTAGTCAATGACAATGAGCTTTCGAGCGTTTTCGACCTTTTTGTGGCTTTCATAGCTCTTACTCTGTAAGGGTAATTTTTAGTTTATTTCCCACTTTCTTAACATGTTTAAAGTTATCCTTTCTTATAATTTTCTATTGAAACTCATAATGACAAGCCGTTAATTAATATTGAAGAATCGCCAGAGTACCTCTGTATATTCTTTGAAATACGTTATAATGTTGCTCTAGAGACACTGCCCCCTATTCTCCATTCCACAAGACTCTGTTCTACACGAGCTGAATGATTGGGATAATCATACAGGTCTTCTTAAAATTCAACTTTATAATCTAAATAAAAGTAATTTCGGTAATATAGAAAGCTTATTAGAAAGGTAAGACCATTAAACTTTTTAATATCTAAAATATTATTTTTTTTTTAATTTGATCTCTGCTTTCGCATTGAGAAAGAAAAATAAAAACAAAAACAACAAACCAAGATGTAAGCAACTATAAAATGAAACAAAGCCAACATAAACTTAAATATTTAAAACAAAATATACTAAATATGTGTGTAGTGTTAAATATATATATCTAAATCTCACTAATATAAAATGAAAAATACAAAAAAAAAATCAAATCAAATCATTCTTAATAAAAGATGAATAAATAATACTTAGAAGTTAAATAAATAAACTATAAAAAAATAAACGAACAAAATTAAACAAAAAAAGTGTTAAATGTTAAATGTTACGTTGGTATTTGTGTCTTCTATCTCCCCTATTAAGTAATATACCAATTGATATCTTAGTTTTCCCAAACAAAACGAATGAAAAACAGTTATTTTTAATTTGCTAAATTTTCATATTTTACATTTATTTTTTCATTACTAAATAAATCGGACAAAGTTAAACATTTCAAAGTTTCAATTAAAAATGATATATGTAAATTAAAAACTAAACCAAAAAGCGCTTATTATTATTATGTATAATATTTGTTATACATTGATGAATAACTTGTGTTTTTTTAAACATGTCTGCGCGTAATTGTGCATGAATGTAGGTTATTGTTTTTTTTTGTTAACAAAGTTGTAGTTAAATGGAAATTATTTTTCAAATTTACTGTAGATAATCATTCTTTTTTATTAAAGAAAATATATATATATATTTATTATAAATGTGAAATTCTAAATATTAAAAAAAAAAAAAAATAAACAAACAAAAGTTTATTTAAACAGACATTAACAAAAACACTACAGAAAGAAGTGGAATCCATAAAAAAATGCTTTAAACGATATTTTGTTTAAAATACAATATAAAAAAAAAATAAACAAAACCAAACAAAACAAAAAAAAAATTAAAAACACTGCCGATTGAACTTAAACATCAAGAACAACATCAAAATAAGAAATAAAAAAAACAACAATGAAAACATTTAAACAAAAATTTAAAAATACCTTAAAGAAAATAATAAAAATGAACGGTAAATTTAGACACAAAAACAAATGAAACGTGAAGTCGAATTGTTTGAGTACGAAAGTTAACATGTAGTATTTTTTTTTTATTTTTGTTTCATTTTTGATAAATGTGTAAATAGTTTGTTAAATAATGAAAAAAAGAGAATATATAAAAATTATATATATACAATACATATATATGGATTTATTTGAGCTAATAACTAAACTAAAACTTAAACAAACAACAAATAAGTCATTTTCGAAGATCGAATAACTAAACACAAATTATAAACGTAATGAAAAGAAAAATATATATATATTAAAAAAAAAAAAGAACAGAAGAAATTATTTTTATGAAATGTTGGTTTATTTAAAAAATAATTTAAATGCTTTTTTTCCAAAGTATACACAAACAACAGAAACAAAACAAATGTAATAAAAGTGAAATGGTGTTTGTTAAACTATTGTGTAGGCACAGACGGCAGTAACAATGCAATAAATGTATACTTAAACAATGATATCGACTGTCTTATTCATATTTTAAATTTTTATTTTATGTATTTGAGTTATGGTTTCTTAAATGCAATTCTATTTGATGACATTTTTAAACGTGCAGCCAATATTTACAAATATCAACAATATCACAAGCAAATCAGCCATCGCTCCAAAGCAATTAAATTCGATCTAATATTTTGACCTTAAATTTGTTCATTTGCGTAGATTATGAGTTAAATTGTTATCGTAATTTATACTTCGACAATACAAACACATACAGTTGTATACATCCAACGTTTTGGTCTGGGGCACTGCTTTTACTGATCTCCACTTTATTCTTGATCATTTGCACCGCGCCATGTACCCGGAGGGATTCGATGGACTTTGCTATCTCCTCATTTGAATTCCTCACTGGACGCAGTGGCTCAATAGTGTGGTAGACTACTGAGCGAAGGGTCAAAGGTTTGATCCTCAGAAAAACACAATAAATTATGTCTTAAGGTTTTTTCCTTTTTCGACACCTTTCGCGAACATCTGACAAATATCCAAAAGTATAATTGTTTGCTCGGTCCAAATGAAAGGAGTCCTCTTCAACTATACCCAAATACAGTGATATCAGTCTCCTAAATATCACATACAACATCCTGTTGTATGACATTGCAGGAGGAATAAAAATGATCCCTTTTCTCAGTCAACAACAACCATTGAAAGGGAAAACTACCCTCTCGAATAAAGAGAGAGTGGCCAGCGATCGTGTGGTTGTAAGGAGAAAAGCGCTGGTCTCCTCGTGGTAGTCAGTCGAAAATAATTTTCGGCCTTTTAATCCTTTAAGATTCATTCGACTATAGCAGTCTCTGTCCTTAGATGTTAAAATATGATTTAGACAAGGTGGCACTTTGTCTTGCGAGTTCTTCAACATACAAAGCACGATCTTTAAAAACGTTCATTCAATTACTTGCATACGCCGATGATATTGATATAATTGGTAGAGCACAGCTGTCACTGATACGTTTTATAGTATTGAAATGGAAGCGGTTAAAATGGGTTTAGCGGTCAACGAGGGCAAAACCAAGTATATGTTGTAAACAAGAAGGGACACCAAACATCGCAGAATCGGACAAAACGTCACGATCGACAGCTAAAACTTTGATGTAGTAAGCGACTGTCTACCTCGGTTCTGCTATAGATTCTGACAATAACATTTCAGAAGAAATTAAACGAAGAATAATTCTTGCCAACCGCTGTTTCTTTAGGTTGAGAAGGCAATTGAATACTAGAGCTCTATCGCATGAACAAAGAAGGAGATTTTGTATAAGACCTTGATCATCCCAGTTCTACTTTATGGTGATGAAGCTTGGACTATATCTAAAGTAGATGAAGATATCTTCGGACGCTTCGAGAAAAAGATTCCTCGTAAAATTTTTGGTCCCGTTTGTGTTGACGGACTTTGGAGACGGAGATCCAACGACGAACTATACGAGCTCTACAGCGACATCGACCTAGTAAAAAAAAAACTTAAAGTCAGTCGTCTAAGATGGCTAGGAAATATAGATCGGATGGAAATAAATGATCCGGGCCGTAGAATCTTCGAGCCTAATCCGGAGGGGCAATGCAGTAGAGAAAGTCCTCGTCTTAAGTGATGCGCGCAAGTTGAAGAGTGCGCAACTGGAAGCTGTTAGCTATAAGAACCGGGCTAACTGGAGATAGGCTTGTTAGTTGAGGCCTCGGTTCACCCCGGACAGTAGAGCCGCCTAAGTAATTAAAGTACCTATATGTGTACTGGGAATGCCTTCCAGGCATTCGGACTCAGCATAAAATTCAATGTCCCACATTTGAAATTTGACTGCTTTGCTCAAAATATATATGTTGGAGTAAATTAATTATTGTTTATAAAGTTTTCAATTTAAATAATTTATTGTTCCAATTTCAATTTCAATTCAATCTTATTTGTATTTACTACTCATGCAAATGCCTTTTAATACAATAATATGTCAAAATGAAGTCTATGTTTATTTATGTCACTTTAATGACATTTAAGGTTAAACTTTTTTTGGTTAGAATAAAATTCTGTATAATTGTCAAAAGACGTGGTTTGAATTTGATTTTGTGATTTTGAGTTTTTATTAATTACACGGAAAAATATAAAAAGAAATACAGGGAGTTGGAAATCGAGTGTGAAAAATAAGGAATCACACAAATCATTGGTCCTTCGAGCCTAGCGAACCCGGCCAACTTCGTCTCGCCCCAATTTAACGCCGTCAGATAAATTCCAGAGTGATAATAAAACACAGATAGTTCAAGTCTCAATGTGATTTATTTGAATGTGATATAACAATCAATGTTTTTCGATTTGTTTCCCGGCGCAAAAACACACAACGAAGAAGGTTTGCCAACACGCGAACAGGCAACGTACAGCTAACCGTGCGAAAAACGGGGAAATTCGAGATTAATCCCACAGACTTCCAACGATTGGCCTTGCGATTTATTGATTGTCATCGCAAAAGCCAATCTAACGGGGAACTGAATCCATTTGAATTGGAATGGAAGATCAGTTGGAATAATCGGAATTCGTGGGATAAGGACTTCCTCTCCTTTGAATTTGCCCTTGATGAACGTCGCTTGAATCACATTGTTCATCAGTTTCTTGACGGACAACCGCGTACTGTTGCACAATTTCGGATGATTCAGATATCGCAACATGGTTATGATCGATCCCACATTCAGCTGTAAATTATGCGGTGGAGTTCCTGGCACACCAAGCGAGTTCAAAAATTCCGTCGGATAGTTTGTCGCTTTATCCTCGTCGGTCATGCTGTCAACAGATTTGTACGAATGCAGTTATCCAGCGATTTGACTTTGAATAATGAAATTCAAGCTATCGACGTCCTTATTCTTCGCTTCTAGTATTGCCCGTTCTCTATAATCCAATCTAGATTTTTATAATTTTGTGCAATGTCAGGAAACACTTTGGTGATGAGTTCCTCCTTCGGCGATGTGAACTCGCAAAAATATAAATCTAGTCCAAACATCAACGGGAATTTGGCCATTGCCAAGCGCCAGAGTGGTTGTCTCGAGGACTCAGCAGCGGATGGGTCGTTCTGCAATGCGACTCTCATGTTCGTGGTCAGTTTCAACTTCCTGACATGCCGCCACAAAGACGACGATTTCAGTCATGCATTAAGTTCATCGGCAGCAGTTGATTTCGGGATGACGGGAAGCATTTGACGAAAATCTCCGGAGAGCAATATCATAGCCCCACCAAATCGTCTCGAATCACTTCGTAAATCCTTCATCGTTCGGTCAACTGCCTCCAAACCCCGTTTATGCGTCATCGTGAATTCATCCCAAATGATGATTTTGCATGCTCGCATCAATTTCGCTGTCGCCGAATTCTTGGTCATTGTGCAAGTTGGCTTGTCAACCGTGAGAAGATTCATCGGGAGCTTCAAAGCCGAATGTGCAGTTCGATTGCCTTCAACAATGTGGCAGCAATGCCAGAGGATGCAACAGCCAACGCAATTTGAGATCTTGAGCAAATTGTTGCCAGAATCAAAGAAAGAAATTTCGTAGAAAAAAAATTTAAATTTTAGCGTTTTTCCGGAATTTTCAGAGTTTTCCACTAAGAATTTTGTATTTTTCCATTCGAAATGCAATTCTGCAATAATTGCACACAAAATTCCATTCAAAAAATCAATTTTCGATTTTTACGATTTCCCGACTTTTCCGGAAGGTTTTCCCAAATAAAACCCTGGCAATTACGAACAACTGAAAAAAAATTTGAGCCAAATCGGCCCAGCCGTTCTCAATTGATGAATTACTATACATTTTTCACACCATTTTTATATAACATACATAAGATGACAAGTCTAAATAAAAATTTGCCGTTAACATTGTTTCTCACAATGCTTGATGTCTGCACAAGTAGTTTAAAATGCAATAATTTATTTCCTTTTTCCCTACTTTAGATTCCAACAATTTGCCTAAAAATATAAATAAAATTGTTCTCAGTAAAAAAGTTACACATACGCCCCGTAGCCCGAATGCTATATTTTTTTATTTAAAGCGCAATCACGAAAGAAAACAAAAACCTCCGGCTGTTATAATTCGCGTCAACTCTTACTCTCACTTTCATCTTCTGTCTACAATTAGGTAATAACATGCACCAAACCGCAACATAAGAAAAACACTGCAAAACAGATCGAACAATACAAAAAAAAATAAATACAAAATCCACAACAAAGAAAAAAATAACTGAAGAAACGCAACGCACAAAATAAAAAATAAATAAATCCATGGAATGCCAATGGCTTATACGATTGACAACTTCAACCTCCCACCTGTAGGCGAAAGAGACAGAGTATAAGGGGCGCTTAAAGCTTGCAAGCCAATTTGTTGTATTTTTTCTACTGACCAAAAGCAAGCACAACTAAAACTAAGTTAACTATGCTATACATCTCATGGGGCTGTCTGTAACCCACCAGCACCAAGGTAACAAAACGCCTCTAGACCTGGTTTCCATTCAGTTTGCAGTTTCGATTCATAACGATTATACACACGCTTATCCGTCGTTGTGGTGCGGATTAAATGATTAAAATTTTAATTGTGCGTTTAATACAATAGAGAATGAGCAATCCTTGTGTGTTTTTCGTCCTTGCGGTTCTGGTGGGCACGGCTTTGGCCACCCCAATGCTTTATAAAAAGAACGATAATGATAAATATGAGCCAGGTGTGTTTGTGTCCGCGTTCTCTGTTTTGTGAAAGTGCAAGCCTTGAAAAGTATCTATTAAATTTGTTTACAGATTTGGTGGCCGTTTCGTCGACTGTGATTCCTTTAACGGTTTTCGAAGTCAGCTATGGCCTAGGTGGAAAACCAAGTGAAGAATACAAGATGGCGTATTTGAAAAAACTCCGCAAGAAGGTCAAACATACAGACGAAGAAGAGGATCCGGATACACTTATTACAAGTTAGCATTCAAAAGTGGTTGTAGTTTTGATTGAAGTGATTATTAATGATAATGTTGTCATTGCAGTTAAGAAAAAGTACAATGACCAGAATAAGGCTAAAGTCAAGGGTATCTAGATGAGGAGCGATGCTGTTGAAGTATACTTGCGAATGTGGATGGTTGATGTTAATTAATTTATTAATGGCATTCATTTAGTTGTAGTTGTTTTGTTTATTGCTTTTTTTTAAGACCGAAATGTTGCACTTAAATAAATTATACCTAAAACGGATGTATTTGTGGGAGTTTTGATTTTTGTCTTGGGAAAAGAAGATTTCTGAATTAGGAGACAATTAGTCATTTTGTGAACAGCGTGTGGGAAGCAGTGTGTGTAAAAAAGCCACTTCTGGCCAGCCTAAGATAATAGTGGTTTTTGTCATCGACATTTTCTGGGCTTTAATATTGCTTATGGAATATTTTTGTTTGGCATTATTGCGTCATTGTTGAATTTAGAAATTATTCTTTGATTTGTTGTTTCCTCTCTGGAATAGAATCCGCAGATCGTGAATCTGTCCAGTGAAAAAATTGTTTCCGAATTATATCTCCCCATTTTTGAAACATTTAACAACTTTGTCACTGAACATATTCGGGTTTTAATTTTAAAAACAAAAAAATTCCACTGAACTGAGGAAGAAAAAATTGGTAAGAATACGGATAAAATGGTGTAAAAAGTTACAGTATACAAGACCTCGAAAAGATGCTTGATTTATGCTAATTAGTTTTGCCTTGCGTAGCAGTAAACAGAAAAGTGAATTCATACGTTTTAGATTGTTTAGAAGTTGCAAACAAGAAAAAAAGTATGCGAATTTAAAGAAGGGTAGGAGACAAAGCAGATCCTTTAGGAACAAAAGCATGTATTGTATACATACGATTATTTACAGTCCTGAAACCATCGGAACAACAGGAATTGAAAGGTTTTTCTATTCTACTAAATGAGAGATGCTTTATGAAGAAAAAAAAATACAAATGATGATGATTATTTTTTATTGCTTATTCATCCATACTTTACTTTTATGCTAAGATAGAAGTTCGGTAAAACAAACCTTTGTCGACTTTTATTTTTGGAAAGGCAGATCAGTTCAAGCAAAAATAGTGGCTGACGTATTTTAAATTTCGCATACTTCTCTTTCGTTCCGTTCTAACATAGAAATGGACATCCATTATGCTGGGCTACACATGCCTTTCCATGAAAGTCAAGTCGGGAGAGACAGGTCAATTTTAAATGATTAGAAAAGAGAAGGAATTTTCGGTGTAATCTATCCTTTTATTCTCAACTAACCTAAAAATCCATCCGTCTCGGCCGACACGACTTTCGCATGGGAAGGCATGCGTGGTTCAGCACATTGTTTGTTCAAGCTTCAAGTGAATGTTCTTTCGATATGTGCCCGCACCGCCCTAAAGAAGACTAACTAACTAACTAACAAACACAAGTTGTATCCTACATATACAGTGAGCGTCGAAAGTGGGTGAACACCAACGCCCTTTTAAGTTTTTTGAGGTTCTTGAAATTACAAAATCAACAATCTGTAAAAAGTTTTATAACGAAATAACAATAACAAACCATAGGTATTTTATTTCGACAGCATAAAATACTTTATAGATATTAAAATTGTTTCCAAACTACAAAGTTCAATGAAAACAGAATTGGTATTCACTTACTTTTGACACTCACTGTAATCATGACTACTTTAAGGGGCTTTAATATGATTTATTCACATCTTACTAGATTATCAATCAGGTTCCCAGAAAGTGATATAATCACTACTTCAGGAAGGCTGTTGTGGTGCTATCTCATCCCCAGTAATGATGGTTAATCCCTAACAAGAATTTATTTTTTAAATCAAAATTAAATCGTTGATGTGTCATCTATGAACCATTTTTTGAATGTGTGCATTCATTATATCCACTTATTTTTGACAGAGATCTATAGTCTTTTGGGTATAAAACTAATCAAAGAATTATAAATAATACCGATATCAAGATAAACATAATACCACACCTTCAACTACATCGCCTCACTCCATAACAAGTGATCTTAAATGTTTTCAGATCTACTCCATGTGTGTTCCATTATATTGTTATAAGTAAGTATAATAAATTTCACTGCCATACATCAAGCCCACTTGTAGAAAAATTCCTAATTTAAATCACCGATCAATTAAAATATGCGAATGTCAAATAATATCATTTACTGTATTCGCTGCCCACTATTTTACAGCACACTTCAAGTCTGTATATCCACTTGATCTCCTCTTAACCCACTCACCACCCATCTGTACTGTACAGCCATACAACAATTTTTCTCTCTAACCGTTACGATCAAGTTTTCCAGACTGAAGGTTGCTGAAGGCGACCAGAAAAGCGGGAAATTGTTCCATTTCGCTGATCCGATGAAATTGAAAGTTTCGCTTGCCGTCTCTTATTTTAAATCTGCTGGGGAGTAGATGTATCCAATTCTTTGTGGCGCACACGATCACTTTTGTGAGAAGTAATTTGCGCAATCAATGGCATCTAGTGCAGCGAGAGGTGGGTCAAAAAGAGGGTGTGTGAGTTTGTTTCAGATGAAACCATGGAATGCGAAATCAGGTAGAGTTACATTGCTAAGATTTTTTTCAACCGATATAGTTGTATTATACTTTTAAATAGTTACAGTGGATGTCCGCAATTACAAAGATATGAGGTAGGAACATACACATACACATTTGTTTGCAATTGTTTGTTATTGGGACACAATTTATCTCGTCTTTTAGATGAATGCGGTATTTAAATCAATGGAGTTCGCACGTCAATCATGTGTGACTACAGTGCGATTGGAAATTCGTGATATGGATATCACTAATGAATGAATGAATGAATGAATGAATGAATAAAACGAATGGCACGAAAGAAGAATAAATCGAGAAAGTTTTAAGCTATGAGTACACGACATGCCAAACACGACATACGCATGCCACTCTGACGTCACGATAGTTACTCGACATATTACTCGGCATATTGTAGAATATGTCACACGGCATGCACGTTTTGTTTCAAAGTTGGCATATTCGTATATCGACGGTGACTGGCATGTGTTTATTTTTGATTTGTTGACATACGATTTTTCCCTAATTTTATTTTTCTCGGTGAAAACGTGCGTTTTGTGTTTATAAAAAAAATGTCGCGAATCAATTCCGATATGGCTATTTTGGCAGCGTATCTTTTGGAGACTAGCAGCGAAGACGAATACAACGACCAAAGCGACGCAAGAATATCTTTGAAACGCCGCCGCCGTATTTGGCAAAAGGATTGGTTGCGGCTTCGGGAAGGAAGGATTCTAATGTCGTTTTCGATTGGTAATCCAGAACCGTTCGGAAGCAATCCGAACGCTTCTGAAAGCGTTCGATTGGCACTCAACTGACAGTTCTTCTACTTGAAAGAAGAGAAATTTGCTTCTGGATTTGAATTCAGAATCGCGGAGAGTTCTTCCGGACGCTTCTGGATTACCAATCGAAAACGACATAAGATTGGTCGTTACCAATGGTCCGTCAAATTCAGACTTTTCCATATAATCACACTACGAATTCAAGCTTGCAAATCGAAACGTTGAAATTAAAAACAAAATTCATTAAATTCAATCAAACTATTTAAAAAAAAAGCAAACAAAACAAAATACGTTCTCATTAACATGCACGTTTTTCAATAGGATATGTCGTGTGGCAAATTTACATGCCATTCTGAGCCGGACATATGGGTGACAGACGCATGCCAACATAATAATGCCAAAAATGTCAGCGTCAATAATATGCCGAGTACACGACATGCACCTTTTTATGACATATTCTGACGTCAAATTGACGTCAGAGTGGCATGCGTATGTCGTGTTTGGCATGTCGTGTACTCATAGCATTACAATAAAACTTATGTAGCAACAGAAATGGTTGTGTCATCCGCTTTATTCAGCAATGATGCCAATGATGGCTCATATAGCGCAATTGGAAGACGCTTGGACAATTATTTGGGCTTCTCCAACAAACAAAAGGACTCACCTTTCATTCCCTTCAAGTTCCCCGGAAAAAGATCTCATTTGCCGGCGAGTGCATCTAAAGGTCTATTCACATGAGAGCGAACGAACGAATTGATGAAATGCGAATAAACCACTTCTGATGCATTTGTGAACAGAAAATTGTGCATTTTACTATTCCAAGAGTAATTAATTATTTCATCAAATTGTTTTAAGAAGACAAGTTTAAACACAGTTTAAATAACGAAATTTCGAATTCCAAACTTTTTCGAACGAAAACAGAAAACACCCTTTGCCGCGAATTGTCAAAGTTTATTCGCAATCCACAACATTAAACCGCGTTCCACAAAATAGCGAATAAAATATTCGTTCGGACTAAACCTCAAATGAGAAATTCCTGGTAGAAACTGATGACTGAAATTTGCAAGCTGCGGCGATCGAGAAAAGTGTTCATGTGAACGGTCTGTCAAAACTTGCGAATATTCGTTCAATCGTAGATAGTTGGTCGCTCTCATGTGAATGATTTTATAGTTTCCTCATGTTAGTTAAAACTGTTGATATCACGGCAAAATATCGGCTGAAAATGCGAATATCTAGACGAAGCTTATGCAAATGCATACAGGAATATTATGCGATTTTTTTTTGGCACAACAGTAGAACGCTATAGTGCTCTAGGCCTATCGTCTCACAGATTTCAAAAATGCTCCCTCCTTTATCAAATCCGACTAACTTTTTTTAGTTTCATTAACAAAGAAAAGAGTTTGAGACTGGGCCATGTCTGTTCCTTTACTTTAGATTATGTGGAAGATAACTTACTTAAAGAATATTTTATTTGGTTTTATATTCTAAACTACGTATAGATTTATTTTAAAACGCACGACTTATTATTCTATACAGCAGACTAATAATTATTCTATGTGTTCTAAACCGCGCATTGTGTTTTAGCCAAAGTATGTATTGTGCAGTAGTTGTCGTTGAAGGTTATACCTACCCTATTTACACCAAGCCGAAAACCGGGTTTTCGCGAAAACAGTCGAAAACTTCATCGAAAAGAGAAGTTTTCCCATACATATTGCAGTTTTCAAAACGAGTTGTTTGAGGTCGTTTTCCATGAAAACGCCACGAAAACGAGTACAATCGTTGGGTTGTTGAAGCAGACACACCTTTTGCAACATTCAGCGAGCTCCGCAAAACTGCTGACAGGATAGCTCTCTCTCTCAGTGCTGTCGTTTCTTCTAGTTTTCTGTGTGGAATCTCTTGTTATCTTTGCACCATAAAGAGCAAATTATTCAGTTTTTTCTATAATTTTAGAACGGCAGCACTACCTGCCACAACTAAATGGTATTTTCAGATGTTTCGATTTTGATTGTTGCTTATGTTAAATATTGTATGCATTTAACCATAAGTTAACGATTATCAAGTAGCTGAAAAAATTTTTGTTTGTATATTAAGTCAATACGAGTGAAGTTTAGTAACTAAAATAAAAGTTTAGTCGCCACAAAAATTGCATAGCTAGTTTCACAGCTAATTGAAACGTCAAACGAAAACGAGTTGGTGTTCGGTGTGAATGCATCCACGAGTTTTCTAAACTTTTTTGACGAAAACTCGGTTTTCGGCTTGGTGTGAATAGGGTATTAGCTCTTTGACTGCCGCATGCTGAAGAGTATTTCCCTTACTTTACTTTGACTAAAGGCGTATTTTTTTGAGAATCTATAGCTAGCTCACTTTTACTTTTACATGCAAAACAGGTATACTCACTTTTGGTTTTACATGCAAAACTGTTATACTCACTTTTGGTTTTGTTATACTCACTTCTCAAAAAAATACGCTATAATAAAGGTTTAAATAAGCAAATCAAAAAAGACGTTAAACTTTTATCTTTTCTTTAATTTAGAACCACATGTCGTCTTATAATTATTAGAGAAATTAAATAAAATCTCTATTAAAAAACTATTATTTTTTCAAAATATAATTCTAGGTATAGTCGTACCCTTATAAAAAATGTATAATACAAACGGAACTAGTCTTCGACACACCGCAATGTACCCATCGTGGTTCGAATCTTAACTAATAAACAAAAACATTGACATCTACTGTCACAATTCGCAAATTATTTATTATTAATTTCGATTTTATAGTTTCTGAAATATTAACCGTTGGAAATGGATGATGATTTCGACGATTCAATCGACGATTCAATCGACAGTGCTCTTGCCAACATTGACATTCCCTCACCACCGAAAATAGCTAAAATTCAAACAGCCGCAAACAGTTCGACATCGACAGCAGCACCAGCAGCTTCAACAAGCACAGAAGACAAACCTAAAATTATTGCACCGGCAAACTCTCATTGCATTCAAGTGAATCCGAAGCAGAGAGGCAATCCTGTGCTCAAGAGCATTCTCAACTGCCCGTATGAGTTTAGGGACATTGTGCCCGATTATATAGTTGGAAAGACTTCTTGCATTTTGTATCTTTCCCTCAAGTATCACAATCTCAATCCAGAATACATATGTCAAAGATTAAAAGACCTTGGAAAACAGTTTGCGCTAAGAATTCTTCTTGTACAAGTTGATGCTCCGGTGAGTATTGATAGGTATACAATTCTAGATGGTGAACTGAAATGAATATGTTTACCTTTCTAGGAACCGCACAACGCCTTGAAGAGTCTTACTAGGATAAGTCTGCTGGCAGATCTTACCTTAATGTTAGCATGGAATGCAGATGAGGCAGGAAAAATAATCGAAACCTATAAACTTTTTGAAAATCGACCGCCCGATTTAATAATGGAACGTATAGAGTCAAATCCTCACCAGAAGGTTATTTTGAATTATTCTGTGTCTTATGTAATGTAATGTTTCTCCTTCCTGCAGCTTGTGTCGGCATTAACAAACATCAAACCTGTAAACAAGACCGATGCTGTCTCGCTACTCCAGAATTTCGGCAATCTCGAGAACATCATCAGCGCTAGTGAAGACAGGTTGTCCCTCATTACTGGATTGGGACCAAGAAAAGCCAAAAAGTTGTACAAAACCCTCCACGAACCTTTTATGAGCAAATAAATCCGAATTTTGTTTCAAAACCCTATATTTCCTTCTACCACATTACTCAACAAACTTCCAAATCTTAATGTTTCCGTCATCACTACACGACAGGAGCTGACCGGACGTAGTAGGGTTCCATCGAACGCAGTTTACATCCTGCAAGTGAGCCTTATCAACCGAGGTGACCACGGAGAAAGTGGGTTCATTCTTCGACGAACCTTCGTCTTCCTTGAATATGCGGATCGAATCATCACCACAAGCTGTGGCAATCAGACCAGTGTGGTGGCACCAAGAGATATCATATACCGCTCTCGTGTGCTCACCCGAAATTGTGCAAACACATTTCCAAACTGTCTCATTGTCGGGTGTAGGTATACCTTCCTCATTACCCGGAGGGTAAGACTGCCAGATTTTGATCGTTTTATCATCAGAACACGACGCCAGGCGTTTGCCAAACTGATCGAAGGCAATGCTCCAAACTGTTGAGGTATGCGATGCCAATGTTGCTGTACATTCCCAATCGCTGTCCAGGGTATTCTCCTTGTACAACTTTATAGTATTATCATAGCTCGCTGATGCCAAAATCTCCTCATATGGATGCCAAACAACTTTTTTGACGTCCTGTGAATGAGAGTTCATTACGGCGGCACACTCAAATTCGTCATCGCCTGCAACTTCCCAAATCCACACGGACTTGTCACGACTGCACGTTGCCAACAATCCACCAGATTTCGACCAACTCACACTCTTTACTTCATTTTCATGACCCTCCAGTGTCGCATTACATTCAAATTCTCCTGGAATAATAACAAATGTTTTAGATATTTTGCGACTGTGCCCTCCTTTGTAGAACTCACCTGATACCTTGCTCCAAATAGCTGTTGTTGCATCAAAACTGGCGGAGGCAAGGAAATTCCCGCATGGTGACCAGGATATTTCGCGAATAGTGCGTCGATGGCCATCGGAGAGAATAGTTTTTGTCGACCAGTTGCTACCACTGAGAGTCCAGATTCGAATGGTTTTGTCTTCGCCACACGAAGCAAAAGCGTTTCCCTTGTGATGCCAATCGACGCCCCAAATTCGACCCTTATGACCTTGCACAGCGTGTTCTTCAATTAGTTTTCCCATTGTCTTAATTTTATGAAAATCCTGTAGTGTGATGAGATCAAATCTCAATTGCTAATCACATTCACAAGTATCGTCTTAATTTTGAGTGACAGCTTCCGTCAAATGTTTGTTATCATAAAAATGTCATTAAAAAACAGATGCAGTCAGCATTTGAAATTATTTCCTTTCAATAGTTCACAATATTAGGAGATTGTTCACCGATTTTCGGTGCACCATTTATATGGGAGCCAACGAACGAATTGATGAAATGCGAACAAACCACATTTTATGCATTATTTTATAAACAGAAAATTGCACATTTTATTATTCCAAGAGGAGGATAATTAATTACTACTTAATTACTCAAAATGTATTAAGGAAACAAGTTTATAAACAGTTTAAATGACAAAATTTCGAATTCCAAACTTTTTGCCGCGAACGAAAACACCTTTGGGGCGAATTGTCAGCGTTTATTAGCAATCCACAATACTGAACTGCGTTCCACAAACTAGCGAATAAAAAATTCGTTTGGACTTAACCTCAAATAAGAAATTTCTGGTAGATACTGATGGCTGAAATTCGCAAACTGCAGCGACCAAGAAATGTGTTTATGTGAACGAATTGTCAAAACTCGCGAATATTCCTTCGTTCGTAGATAGTGTTGGTCGTTCCCATGGGAATAGTCCCCTTATAACTATTATATTGTTCGATTAAAGAGTTCTATGTTCCCGGAAAATCTGACATTAATAACATTTTGTATATTTTTTGTTGCTACAAATCATTCATTCTAGACGAATGTGTTTCAATAATAAACAATGGGCCTTACCAATAATCATTTTTAGTCTTCAGCTTAAATATTTTGACGGTCACAATGGATAATTTTATATGGAAATTTTCGCCATTGTGACTTCGTAAAAGTTAGCCTGCGGTCTCATCGCGTAACTTTTCAGACGATCATTGTCTCGACGATAGCACTCAACGCTATCGTTTTAACGTTGCTTCATGTAACTCTACCACCATCGTGTCGTCTATCGTTTATTTCACACAAATTTGAGGTATCTTTCAGGTGCTGATTCTGGTAAAAATATGCAATTATATGCTATATAAAAGTGAAAATTGGTAAAAATATTGGATATTCTGTCATTTTTCTCTCTGGAAATGAGTGTTGGTTTGTGCATAAGGTATGCGCCATCTACAAAATGGTTTTCATACCTACTATAATATAGATACATACTAGCAGTTCCTCTTCCACATTTTGTTATGGTCTCTCCGTCTTCGTATGTTTGCAATTTTCGTTTTCTTTGTCATTTATTAGAAAAAAATTAATTATTTCCAATTGGATGAATTTTTATATATTTTGAATCATAAAAACCAATCTGTAGTCACCGTACAATTCATGTAAAAGCTTTAAATTGTCTGCAAAATATACAAAACAATGCAAGACGATACCTCTTTAGCTATCGTGCAAACGCTATCGTCTTGACGACAGTGATCTGTCAATTAATGCGCTACACGAAGCAAATGTTGGATCGTCGAAACGATGTCGTCGAGACGACAGTGATTTCAAAGGTTACATGAAGCAAAACTATCGCAGAAACGATATCGTCAGACGATAGTGCTCTTACGCGATGAGACCCCTGTACACTAAAAATGATTATTAGTACCGCGGAATATTCTTACAGAGTTATGAAGCTTTAACGCATAGTGCGCAAAATTATTCTTCTCCTGTGAGCTCATCCGGGAACTTGAAGCGAATGAAATATGAAACGGATGTCGCATAATGCCTTATCAGATCCTCCCTCCCTTCTGTCAACCATTTGTTTGTACGGATATATGGTTTATTGGGTAATCATTTATGTCGTTTTTAATTGAGCAAAATGAAGAGTCGGTAATAAAAAAAAACACATCTAAAACCCTTTCATTACCACAAAACAAACTCTTTTAATTTAGATTTTGAGAAGAGGCATATTCGCTGCTAGATTTCTAGGCAGAATCCATGTGATTAAAATAAATTGATGATTAATTTTTGTTGATACTTTATTGTGAATGTATTTCTAATCCCAATCTCATGCCATACCTGCACGGACACATACGTCAAAGTAAACAAAAAAAAAAATTGTTTACGTGAATTAATTTTCTTATCACCCAAGTTAATTAAAGAAAAAATGAATTAAATCCTAACAAAAGTCAATTAGAATCCACAATGAACGGCGTAATAGCATTTAATAGTTCTAGTGATGTAGTATTTAAGAAATTTAACAATGAGCTTAACGAGAAAATCCATGATATCGCCGAGAAGCAGGGACTCGTCGACGCAGACACTCCCATTGACTCGAATATAATTCTCCAAATATTTTCACCCCTTGTGAGCTCCCAAAGAATAATGTTCTGCCAATTCGATAATACCTATAGTAGTATACAATGTGAGGACGATTTAAATTTCACATTTGGTGATTATCTTGGGTTTTCCTTCATTAAAATCGGACAGGTTCCTATTGAAGTAATGCGCAAAAACTGCGACGTTGGTATATCCTTGGCGCGGCATCTCTACGGACCAACTCTCTTTGCCGGAGATAAAATCCAGGAACAGCTGTATGATGACCTAATTGATGTTTATGAGACACTGGCGCGTACGGATCAGGGTATGCATGTAGAGGCAATGCCTCAGTTGATGATTAACGTAGAGATTAAAAATTCCATAAAACGTACACTGGAGGTAGCCACGGAAAAGCTGAAAGATGTGGGTTCCAATCGCTCCCATGCCCTGCTATTTGTAAGTAACAAGTTTGTAGGTTCATTTTCCTCACGGACCGCACAAGGTCTAAGTGCGTCCGATATTCTATTTCTGTCGCTTTTGGGGAAAACGCTGCAGAAAACAAAAAAGACTAGACAGCTGAATCGATCTGTGGCAATATTTCTAGAAGGAGACCATGCAAGCAGTGTATCGGGATGTATTCCATGCATAGCACACTGCTCGGAGCTGGAAAAGGGTGTCATAGTGATCTTCGTTATTGAATATTGCAATCTACAAGTAGCAAGCAGCATGTATGATACGTTCTTTGTTCTGCAAAAGATTCTTAATATCCAAGTTCAGGGGGATACGGATGCCGTGAAATCATCCTTCGACAATTTGGAGATCTATGTCAAGCAAACGCTTGATGCCCTTAAAAAGGCTAAGCTTCGCGGCGATGAAATCGAAGGAAGTCATAAGAAATTCGCTTCCAAGTGGGACAACATCAAGAAAATGTACGGCGAGTACTTCAAGAACTACGACAAGGAGATAGCTGTGCGCATAGAATCGAACATTCCACCATTTCTCGAAGATCTTAAGGCCCTCTTCACCTGCACCTGTTGCGACAGCAGTCAAATTTCTTTGGAACACATCCCAGACGTTGCATCCTTCGTCGAGGGAAAACTCTTGGAATTCTCCGAATTCCTGAGCGTCAAAGCCGATCGGAACCTCACCATCGAATCGTACTTAGAGGAATTCCCCGGCCTAGTTCACTTTATCTACATTAATCGTACCAAAGGCACCATGATCGCGCCTGATCTCACCAAAGAAGAGAAAATGGTTCCGGTGATTCCACGCATTTGGTCGATGGTTGAATTTGTTCGCTCCTACCTGCAAAAAGGACACACAACCGTCATGTGGAAGGACAAGACCTTTAACTACTCATACTTCCTCTGGTTTGAGGACCAAAATTCGGTCGCCATGAAGCCCATCGATTTGCAGAGCCATTTCTATAATCATTCCGCTGCGAAGCCACAACACGCACCAGGGCTTCTCGCCTCGGACTTCTATCATCAGTTCACCGAGATCGGATTCCCCAAAACGCCGCCGGGGAAGATCAAGTGCTATGAGATTTTCTGCATGCATTTGGGTCTGGTAACGACCACATGTGCGATTGAACATTGCCGCCGATTGGTGGCCACCATCACGGACGTAGTAGGCGAGGGCGGAGGCTCGGACATAGGATAGAGTGCTGTCTACATTTCAATGTAGGTACTCACGTACGCATTTTCTAGTCTCAAGCAAAAGTTTTAAATAAATGTCACAAAAATACAAACTACCGAGTATCTTTTTGAACTATGTTTTCAGCTTGTATTGGTTTTCAAGTCAATAACTAACACTTGATTCTTTGCTTCCTTTATTCGCCACCAGCGACCCAGGCGGTGCTCTTGGCCGACGCATGCGATCAGCTTGAGGCCATCTGTGGTGAATGCTAGGCTATTAACGAATCCTGTCACGGGAATTTCATGGATTTGTGTGAGTTTGCGGCCGTTGTCGCTCATGCCCCAGAGTCGAATGAATCCATCACAGGAACCTGAAAAATGAGAGAAAGAGATGTAATCGAAAACTGATTCAGTACAGGAGTCTTTTAGTCAATGGAATAGAGGTTAAAGGGTTTAAAGTTCAAGGGTAGAATCATCTCATCAAACCGATCGACAGTGATGCAATCACTGCACTCTTACAGCAAAGTTAACGCATAATCATGTCAGAGATATGAAGGATCTGTAAAAGATTGATGTGGACCACAGTAATTGCAGATCACTCAAACTACAATGGGAAGGACTCAAGATCACAATAGATCGTATCTTGAGAGTCATGTAAAGATGGTGCAGCATCCACCATCGAGTAGAACAATATTTCCATGAACCGATTGGCAGATCCATTTAAAGACCACTACGTTGACCAGCAACGAAAAGTATCGGCTTGTAAAAATTCACAATTGTAGTAGAACACTACTAGAAATAAAGATGTGTTGTAAGGAAGCACTAGTAATTCTGGAGGAGTCAGCAACGATCAATCCTACGTCAATTGAATGTTTCCACTTACCTGAGGCTACTAAATCAGTATTAACAACAACAGCGAGTGCAGAAATCCAGTTAGCATCGCCATTCGCCTGCATGCCATGCACAGTTGTTTGTGTGACCAGTGATTTCTTTTTTAATGCGCTCCATAGGCAGAGGGATCTAAAAATATTCCGGTATACCATAATGGTGTCATGAACAATATCCTCACCCTCAGTACTCACCCATCGTCACCGCATGAAACAAAATTCTCATCATTCAGGAACTTGACACCCTCTATACTACCTCGATGGCCATTGTAGATCAACTGTGATTCCTCTGTTATCTTCCATATTCGGAGACTGCAGTCAATACCACCCGATGTAATGGCACGTTCTCTGGACAGAGCGTCAATCCCTGTAACGGGAGCTTGGTGACCAAATCTATAAGCAGAGGGTAACGTCATGAAACGAATGACCAACTATTTTCAAAAGATTACTACTTACAAACTCTCAATATATGCCATCTCGTCTACTGACCAAATCTTTACCGACCGATCCCTACTGCCCGAGTACAGTTCGTGTGTATCCTTTCTAAACACCAACGCACTGACTACATCGCGATGGCCTTTGAACGTCTTCAAATGCTTCAGCTCTTGAGGACACCAAATCTGAATGTTGTTACCACCCTCAGCGAGCGCCAGGAATTTCATATCCGTAGACAAGCACATGACTATTACATGTGATCGTCGCTTGATACCCCGATCAGGGTCTTCTGTATGCGGTTGGACATCAAACGTTCCCACCGGTCGCAGTGTTGACATGTCCCACTTCACCACATACTGTGTTTTAGCGCCGGTAAACAGATACTTACCATTGCTAGTCAGTGCCAATGAGGTAAGTGGAAGTTTCTGTTTTTTATGCTTCAGCACTGTGTCCTTACTGTAGCCAACAATGGAGACGGCAATTTGACGTCTTAATTTGCCAACACTTTCCAGGTATTCCTCCTGCAATCGATGCGACACATGATCATAAACTTCCTTGTCCTCAGCGCGATTTTTCTCTTCTTTTTCGATTTCTTCGAGATACTTTTTAGCTAGACGCAAACGTTTGTCTTGTGGCGTCTCTGGTATTTCTTCATCGCTGACGTAGTTATTAGCGCCACCGCCGGCTTCACCTTCGCCACTATCGAAAGCGTCGTCGCTGTCGATTTCCTCGTCTTTAGAATGTGAAGGTTTCTTGGATTGCTTTGAAGAATTTGATGGCCTTGGAGCTTCATGCTGAAATTTAATGAATTAGGTGCATTCGCGACAGTTGAGTGTATGCTACCTTTCGTTTCTTTGATGTTTTTGGTTTGTTTTTGAGGAAAAACGAGGACATTTTGTAAAGAAATTCTTAAGAAGTTAAATAAAACGCGTTTAATTCAGTACTGCATCTGCACACGTGAGAAAGTTGGTTTTGTTTTGACGTTTCTACATAACCTCTCGTTCTTTCGTTGTCAATTTTTGTAGATATGAGTAGTTCACAATGGTAGAACTTCTATCACCTAATGGGGAGTTTACACTTATTTTTAATTTTAAAGGACCATTCACATGAGAGCGAACGAACGAATTATTGCTGAAATGCGAACAAACCACTGTTTATGCATTTTGTAAACAGATAATTGTACAATTTTTTATTCTAGGAGGAGAATAATTAATTATCCCATCAAAATGTATTACGAAAACAAGTTTATAAACAATTTAAATAACGAAATTTCGAATTCCAAACTTTTACATACACCCTTGGCGCGAATTGTCAAAGTTTACTCGCAATCCACATCATTTAATTCGCGTTCCACAAACTAGTGAATAAAACATTCGTTCGAACTTAACGTCAAACTAGACATTGGGGGTAGAAACTGATGACTGAAATTCGGGTATTTCCGCGACCTAGAAAAGTGTTCATGTGAACGGACTGTCAAAACTTGTGACTATTCATTCGTTCGTAGGTAGTTGTTCGCGCTCTCATGTGTATGTTCCTTCACTGAATTGTCGTAAATTATGTAAATAAGTTTTATTTTTTTGAACGTCTATCTAAGAAAAGCAAAGTAAAGTAGACGAGAATGTACAATAAGGCATTTCAGAGTGACATTTATAATAAAGTCGTATAAGCACAAGACCAAAAAGAGAAAATTGGGTGTATTAATGTGAGATGGCAACATTCATCGGAGTTTCACAAACTGCCAGAGGCAGCGCTCGCATCGTTAAAAAGGCTGACACAGAATGTCATATTGACGTATTAACGCCTTGTGATTTTTCCTCTCTCTCTGTTTTTTGAAGTAGCCGAAGAGGGACGTATCTTTTGAATTAAAAATAAAGACATCGTTTAAGTTTTAATTAAATTTGCTTTCGTTTTTACCAGCGCCGAAGATAATCGGCGCTTCATTTGGCGCTGCGGACAGGATCACCACTAGCAGTCCTAAATCGCTATTTAGAAGAAGGATTGCTTCAAACGAAAAGGATTAATTTCGACAAGCAACTCTGCTTCCATAACCAACAATTACACGCGCTTGTGTCAAATCATTCAGCCGACTGATTTTCTGGAACATTCTTCAAAATTCTACGCTCTGGAAAGCAATATCAGCGATCGGAGAACGATAACCATAGATTTATGACGGAGCAGGAAGATACCACTGCTGGCAGTAACATAGTCATGGCCACATCAGACGGTAGAAACGCCTCCACTTCGGCGAGCTCGACGACGAATGGCTGCAGTGGTCGACAGCTATTAGCGAAATTTTCTGGACATAAAACTGTTATTAGAGCTGACCTTTGGTGCAATCTCTTTGAGGTAGTGACACATGGCAAAACCGATAAAGAACGCATTTTCGAGCTTATGGCTTATCTGGTGGACGACGCACTTAACTGGTTTGCATCAGATGTTGCACCGAACATGTCTACTCGTACTTGGGCAGCAGTACGCGCATCACTTATTGCACGATTCGGCCCAGCTGTTGCAAATCCTTTAGTCGAAGCTCAACATCGCTTCCTTAAAACTTCAGAAACTGTTACATCCTACTACGAAGATAAAATGCGCCTTCTGCGACACGTCCAACTAGCAGAGGCTGATGTCGTCGCTCAGTTAACTGAAGGTATGCCTCAACGTTATCGCGGGTTTCTGTTGTGTGCGAAGCCGGCAACTGCGGTCGATTGGCTTGCAATTGCACTTCAATTGGAAGCAACTGTCGGACGACAGTCAATATCTCAACCGAAGCCGCAAATGATCTTACAGAAACAGCGAGAGACCGTACTCAATACTCAAGGTTACGTCAGACAACGGAATAGACAAAAACCTCCAACTCCATGTCGTCATTGTATGCAAGCAGGTGAAACACAGTGGCACTGGAATCGGGAATGTCCAAGAAAACGACAACAAACAGATCGTCAGCAAATTATGGAGAATGACCAACCAGCACCACTTAATACATCAGAGGTGTACAATACCGAAAACAACTCGGTCCAGGAAAACATCCAGGGCGGTCGCCGTTAATAGATATAGCAGTGCGGATCAATAACCTACCAACACGTGCAATAATCGATTCCGGCAGTACCATCGATGTCATCAGCTCATCACTTGCCGAACATCTAGATTTGAAGCCAGATCCGCACACAGCTATTTCCATAACACACGTAAACGGCAACACAAAAAGCGACGGCCGCCTCACACTCCATCTTACAATCAACTCAACAACTCATAGAGTTACAGCACATATTTTAGAACATTCACCACATGACTTCATCATCGGCCTCAGCACAGGTAAGCTGTTTGGTCTTAAACTCGATTTTTCTCGCAATCTAGTCTACAGCACGGATTCCATCGATAAGCGCCCGCATATCTGTATGAACACATCAGCGCTTACTCCAATCGATCCACGAGTTCAGGAGATATTGCATAACTTTCGGCAGCTCTTCGCCACAGAGAGCAACGACGTTGGTAGAATCCCAGGTGTTTCGCATCACATTCGGTTGCTACCACAGCAACAGCCCATTGCTCAGCGTCCATATCGTCATTCGGATGAAGAATCTAAGGAAATTCGACATCAGATCACCCTTCTCCTTCAGAAAGGATTCATCAGGAGGTCCACTTCACCATGGGCCTCCCCAGTCACGCTCGCTCCAAAGAAGGACGGGACACGTCGACTATGCATTGACTATCGTCGAATCAATGCCGTTACCATAGACGAAAGGGAACCTATTCCTCGCATCCAAGATGTCATCGATCAACTGTCAACCTCACGTGTCTTCTCAACCCTTGATATGGCATGGGGCTACTGGCACATTGCACTGGATGAAGACTCCATTGAAAGGACGTCCTTCGTTACGTCAGATGGGCAGTTCGAGTGGACTGTTCTACCGTTTGGTCTCAAGAATGCGCCACGTACGTTCCAACGAATTGTTCGCCAAGTTCTCGGCGACCTAATCAACGATGGCGTAATTCCATACTTAGACGATATCATTGTCTACAGTAACAATATCAACGAGCATGCTAAACTTCTTCGGGAAATCTTCGGACGTCTTACTACAGCAAACGTCAGACTCAGACGTGAAAAATGTCGCTTTGCCCAGGTTGAGGTGGAGTTCCTAGGGCATGTTATCTTCAACGGAACAGTTCGACCATCACCGACAAAACTTATCGCAGTCAAGGAATACGAAACTCCCACTGATGTCAAATCACTCCAGCGGTTTCTCGGCTTAGCTAATTATTATCGACGTCGCATTAAGAACTTCAGCACCATAGCCGAACCTCTTACTCGGTTAACAAGAAAGGGTGTCAACTTTGAATGGGACTCGCAACAACAGCAAGCGTTTGATGCAATCAAAGAGGCGCTCACGACAACACCTGTTATCGCCATTTTTAGAAGTGATCGACCAGTCTTCCTTTATACAGATGCTAGTACCATAGGCATTGGAGCAATTCTTATGCAACCTGGAGATGATGGACAGAAGCGGGTAGTGGCATACCATTCACGTCGTCTTAATACACACGAGCAGCGATACCATGCAACAGAGCTAGAATGTCTTGCAGTTGTTGATGCAATGGAACGTTTTCATGTATACGTTCATGGTCGACATGTTGACATCTATTCGGATCATTCTGCGCTACAGTGGCTCTTCCAAATAAAAAATCCATCAAATCGGCTTTTCAGATGGTCGGTACGTCTTTCTGTTTACACGTACACAATACATCACAGACCTGGAAAACTAAACACGGCTGCCGATGCTTTATCCCGCCAACCAATAACATTGCTTATTCGTACGGCTGAACTTAAGTGTGCTCAAGAGAGAAGTCCATCGAATGACCCTACAGTTAAGAAAGATGCGTGCGGATTTGAAGTTCATCGACATCGAGGGATAACACAGTTCGTCGTTCCACACGAACTCCGGCTGAAAGTCCTACAACACTATCACGACGAGTATGGTCATCCGGGAATAGCGACAACTAAACAACTGGTTTGTGGACACTACTGGTGGAAAACAGTAACTAACGATGTGCGCGATTATGTCCAAAGCTGCACAACTTGTCAACTAGTCAAGCCAAGCAACCGTCCAGCTATGGGCTCCCTACAACCAATACCAACTCCGGAGACACCTAACAAAGTCTGGGCGATTGATACCATAGTCATGGGTACGTGTTCTTCAGGCACTGAAGAAAAATATATTCAACTTATCATCGACCATCATTCAAGATACGTTTGGGCCACAGCAACGCAGCGAAATACAACTAATACACTAATTCAGGTCATCACGGATATTTGCAGCGAGGTTCCAACACCAGAAGTTCTTATCAGCGATAGGGGACCAAACCTAACCTCAAAACGTTTTCGTCAATTTCTCCGTGCGTCGTCGATTAGACACCAAACTACGTCACCCTATCATCCACAAGCAAATGGTCTGTGTGAAAAAGCCAACGATACAATTGTTCGTGGACTACGCTTAGCAACCATCAACTCACCAACAAGACGATGGACAGACCTACTCCCAGAAGTAGTTTCAAATTACAACCGTACACCACACAGCGCAACTGGGTTCTCACCACAATTTCTGCATTTTGGAATTTCTTCAGACGCCGCTAAGGATAACACCTCTCCAGTGGAAGCTCGATTTGAAGCTATAAGACGTTCAGATACAACGAAGGCGTTACGTAAGGAGCAACATGACTCAATTCATTAGTCATCAGATTTGAAAGTTGGCGATCTCGTTGTGCGAAAGATTGCTGACAACCACCCGTCACGACATAAGCTATCGCCAACTTATACTGGACCATATGTCATACTTCGCTCACTTGGACCTGAAACATTTCGCATTGGATTCATCGCAGGTAACCAAATCACCAGTATTTCTCCAGCTCATTCTTCACAGCTGCAGTATTTTCGGCCAAGAGCCGAAAACTTCTTAGCGTCGGGGGAGTGAGATGGCAACATTCATCGGAGTTTCACAAACTGGCAGAGGCAGCGCTCGCATCGTTAAAAAGGCTGACACAGAATGTCATATTGACGTATTAACGCCTTGTGATTTTTCCTCTCTCTCTGTTTTTTGAAGTAGCCGAAGAGGGACGTATCTTTTGAATTAAAAATAAAGACATCGTTTAAGTTTTAATTAAATTTGCTTTCGTTTTTACCAGCGCCGAAGATAATCGGCGCTTCAAATGAAATTCAGCCACATTTAAGAGAAACGGTCATAGAAAATTTCAATAAAAGAGCATTCTGAATCAGGATCAAATTCTGATTCAGTTGAAAACAAGATAGCGTCGAAACGAATCAACTTAGATGAATAAAATTTTGTGAGAGGACTTCTTGTTACCATCGTCAGGTTGGTATTGAAAATGAGGTGCATAGGTCTAGTAGTTCTGGTGTCACCTATACAATAAAACCAATATTAGACCCATGTTGCGAACTCACAATAATGTCTAATATTTGGATTTGCATGACTTGTGTAATTGTGTATGCAGTGGAGAGTGTCAAAGGATCGGCCAAACCGGTGATGTCACTTTTATTTGTTTTTCTTTTTTTTAAACTCTGTTTTAGCTGTCAAAATGTCCCAATTAAAACACGCATATGTAATAACTTAAAACATTTATTTGGAAAATAGCATGACATTGTCTTCTCCATTGACTTAATTCTTACAACAGTAATTGTTAATATATTTCTATAAATAAATACAATACACATTAAAAAATAGTAATTTCTACATGCTGCGTTATACACATGCAACCTTTATTAAATATTCATTTCTGCTCTAATTCTACATTATACTCATTATATATTAGGTACGTTAATATTATTTACATGTTTGTTATATTTTTAGCAAGTAATTTCTTAAGCTGCATAAATACAAAATATAACAAAAATTGTTACCATTAATACGTAGACATAACATAATTTAATACTTGAGCAATTAATTCGCTTTAACAATTTAGTTAAATAAGAACAAACTATATTAGATGTAAAAATGCGTATCTTCTTTTAAACTGAAGTTTAACTTAATATAGATAGTGTAGTTTGCGCTCTCTTAAAATTATTCTTTGATTTGTTTTGTTAGACCTTAATCACAGACATTGTTTTACTACAGGTATACATATACATAGATAATGTTTGTAGTTAGTTCCTAAATGTTTTGTTTTGATATTTATGTAGTTTTGGCATATTTAAAGAAACCATTTTGATGGTGTTTCGTTGGGGAAGTGTTAGCTTTGGAGATTTCTATACACGTATTCGATTGGTTCCTACTCTATTTAATGTGGTACATAGTTCTACAGGTTTTGAATAGGATTGATTTGCTCTCATGTAAACGGAGCGGAGTAATAGACAGATAAAACGGAAGCACACACAAGTTCCGGCGAATTACTTCTGCAAAAACTAAACAATTCCATTTAGTTCAATTGTTATTAATTTCTCCTGTACGTGTTTGTAACCGTACTCCTCCTAAATGGCTGGACCGATTTTAAAGAAATTTTGTGTGTGTGTTTGAATGGCCCTAAGGATGGTTTAGATTCACAATTCAACCCGGTAAGTGGCACTGCGATCCGATTCTACAAAATTGCAAATAATAATCACCCAACAATAAAAAAATTTTAAAAAGCAAAAATAAGCTCAAGAATAAAATTAAAAAAAAATCATGAATAAAACTTCAAATAATAAACACTCAAAAAAATCATCAATAAAATTTCAAAAAATAAAACGGCCGCAGAACAATTGACGGACAATGAAAATGTACGAGCAGGCAAAACAACGTTTGCCGGGCTAGCGGCAATAATACGTTTGTTCGACGTGGCCAGCCCTTGTGTGCACTGAGAAGTGTCAGTGAATTTTCGTGGCTGCCAAAAAATCATAAGTCAATAATTCACAAAAACATGATTTCACACAAATGACAGCTACGATTGACAGCAAAATCCAGCACTGAACTTTTGCCCTGACTGAATACCTAGGGTCAGCTCAGTGCTCAACTAGGGCGCCCCAGTGCTCACCTCGAACACAGGTTTTCATTGTCAGTGCGAACTCAGTGCTATATCGAACGCCATAGGGCTAACCCAGTGCGCACTAGTGCGCCCTAGGGTCCACGTCAAACAAACATAATAAATTCAACGAAATATGTAAACTGTCAAAGAGCCCTAAACAAAATAGGCGAGAAACACAAGGTCACTCTCTGCTGGGTTCCCGGACATAGTGACATCGATGGAAATGAAAAAGCAGAAAAGAGCTAGCAAGAACTGGGTCGGAGCTTGATGCAGTAAATATCATTGCATCAATAGACATCGCAATTAGTGTATCAAAAAGAAATATTGACTAAAATCAAGGGAAAAAATTAACACCACCTGGTCTATCAGACACGACTGTGTTATATCCCGTAGCCTTTGACCAAGAATCCATGAAAAAAGAACAAGATGTATTCTGAAAATGAATAAACGAGATATTCGAATCTTAACGGGTGTACTGACAGGCCAATCTGTACCATTGGTACCATGGCCACAAGACTGGGCATCAACTCACCAGACTACTGCAGGAGCTGTCAAGACACAGAAAAAACGGAGATTCTAACAAGCACCTGCTCTGCGAATGCTGAAACTTCCAAACTAGTCGACTCCGATATCTGGTAGGCAGACTTTTCGGAGACCTAGAGGACATAGTGTAGTTACCATTGATGGACACAATCAGGTTTGTTAAAAGTACGTGGTGGTTTTCTTAGTAGACCAACTCCGCCAAGAAACAACTCAGGTTAAGTGTTTATGCATGTTTTTGTGTTGTCCAATAAAATTAAAATTTTATCTACGACCAAAACTATGGGATCACAATGGACCAAAAGGCCCCGTGGTAGCACAGCACTTTTAAAGCTGTGCACTTCCCTCAACCCTTACCTAACCATATATGTAAACATGATCCTTCCCATAATTCGTATAATATAAACTAGTTGGCCAACCAAAATACGGGTAACATATTTTTGCATTTCAAGTGCTGCTGTCCGTGACGTCAGTAGACTATTTAGGCCATGTTTGTGTCAATTGGGTTAATCTTAAAACAGATATTTATCGAATCTTACGCTATTAATTATTTGAAATTCAGTGTTTTAGTTCCCATTTAACATTCTAGCAAAACAGAACGTCAAAAAATTAGCCTATAGGATAATTTATTATAATTTTTTGACAGCTGGAAATTAGTTTTCCACCACAATAGCGTCAGAAAATGATCCGAGGATAATCATTTAGCCCAATAGACACACGGCAAACTATCGCAAAACCTATAGTAGGTACCTAAGATTAGGAAGTATGCAAATCCTTTTATGTTCTTTTCGCGCTCAAAACAGTTTTTGAAGTTATTTATATAGGCTAATGCTTTTACGTATTAAAGAAGTTTTAGTTAAGAAATCGAGTTGTTAGCTTAGCTTGTTGGAACATTCATTTCACTAGAGCTTTTCTTACTTCTTCTCAAAATTTTTGTGGAGTAGATTCGGACAATAATTGTGTAGTAAATGTACTAGATTAAACTATTTACAAATTAAAGGCGAATTCACCGAACATTGTATAGTAGAAATCTCCAATTGCATTCACACAACAAAGCCCAGCATTTATACAGTTTGACAAATCCTCAAAAATAACACAACACATATTTTACCTATGACTAACTATTGTGGAATTATTCTATGGAATGTATAAAGCGAATGTTCTGAGTATTCTTAAATCCTTAAATAAAACACACACACGCGCCCACACATTTCTAACTTATTTTAACTGTCAATAACTAGCGTTCCTCCGCCACCGCCGTTTGACTTACAACTCTCTTGGCTGGGTATTCGTTGCTCTGGCTTTTGATTTTCTCCGCCAGCGAATAGATGAATAAAACTGGAATGTTTGACAGGTGGGAAGATGAAATTGCTCATAGCCTTTAACGGGCTAAAACGGTCACCAAAACTAGGATTATTATTGTTGTTATTAGTACTACTTAAATTATTTATACTATTATTACTATTTGACGATGCTAGCTCCGTGTCTCCCGTACAGCTACACGATCTCGTTATCTTGGACTTAGTACGAGTAACACCCATACCTGCCGCTAGTCGTGGAGACTTTCGAAATTTCGGCTTATGACCCGGTGACAGAGGATTTGTATCATTTTCTATCACAAAGACGCTGGACGAGTGTCGGTTATCGGTGTTCATAGTTAAAGGTGGACAATTTTCAAGACCGGGATTTGAATGGGTAAAGCTGACTGTAGTCTCACTGGAAGCGGGTATTAGATGACTTTTGGGAATTTCGTAGTCACTGAAAGAAGAATCTGTCAGCGCCCTCTGTGCTAATTTGTACTTTTCATTGAAGGAGTCATCATCGGAACGTAGCCTGTCGCGAATAGAACATTCGGTAGTAGCTTGATAATCGTTTTGATCCACACTAAGGAAGACGTCATCGTAGTCCAGATCATCGGGACTGGATGAGTAATTGTGGTTGTCATAGGAGTACGGGCTGTCACGTCCTTCGATGGAAGATGATGGATGCTTAGGAGTGTCGTCTTCTTTTTCAGCACCGCTCGACGCTTCCATGATATTCCAGATGTCGCGATCGATATCAGCTGTCACAGATGCGACAGCGGCAACAGTGTGATGAACTCCGGCCAGGCTGTTGGTGATCGAAGGGGCGCTGCAAGGACTAATTTGGGCGGTGAGATCGCTTTTAAGACTCTGCTGTTGTTGTTGTCGAAGCCAAATTGGAGAATCTAAAGGAAACAAATACATTCGGTGACACTTGAATCAATTTTAAAATGACTTAAACGTCTTACCAACATAGATCCTAGCCTGCAGTGAAGATCGCTTGTTGTCGATTGAATGTAGCCGATGTTGACTTGCTAAAGAAAATCTGTGCGTTACATCTATCGGCTGATCCACTTCCACACCGATTATCTTTAAGATCAGAGTTTTGAGGGCAGCCCTAAAGTCTTTCAAATGATAAGCATATAACACCGGATTGACGGCAGAGTTCAAGTGCGATAAAATTATACAGAAAAATGTCAACTTTGGATGGACAAAGCAGTTGGGGCAAAAGGCTTTAATGCAATTGATCGTGTACAATGGTATCCAGCAGATCATGAAAAACAGCACTATAATGGACAGATTTTGTGTAGCTTTAACATCTCGCTTTCTAGCTGCACCCAAGACACGGAGCATGGTACCTCCGTGGCACATACGTCCCGGTGTTGTTTGTATTTGAGCCGTTGAAGATCTTCGACTACTGTCACCAACTGGATTCATGGTCACAATTTGTCGTACCTGTGAGAGGATTGTGAAAATGTAGTTCCAAAAATTTATGTAATAAGAAAATGCAAACCTGTTTGACAATGACTCGATAAATGTGGCCGTAGAATGCTAGAAGCAGAACTGCTGGTGTTATGATAGTGCCAAAATAGAGGAAGACTAGATAGTCATAGTCCATGACTTTCACAAAAAGACAGGCCTCGTTGTGCTTAACGTCGGCATGCCAACCAAATAGTGGGAGGAAGCCAACTATCACGCCGGCAACCCAGCACATAGAAATTATTCCTGGAATTGGAAAATATGAATTAATATTTACAATACAATAATAATAATAAATAAATAATTTAAATAATGGGCGCGTAGTGGCTCAGTGGCTGGTGTGCTGGACCTCACCGTTCAGTCTCGGAATAAAATTGTAGGTCCCTTAAAATCGTCCCAAAAAAAAGCTAGGCCTATAGGGTGCCTATATGGACCTGTTGCGCGTATTATTTTTGTTCAAATAATTATCTTCGGCTAATTCTCTGATACATAAGTGATTGTTGAAATGTGAAGTTCACCAAACTCCAACCTTGAAACAAAGGTTTATTTACATTTACGTTTTTAATCAATTGAAACTTAGTATTTTAATTCATCTTAAAAAGTTCGTTAAATACCAATCCAGTTCCTGGAAAATTCATCATAGCATCTCTGGCGTTCTTCGATTACTATTAAATGTTTCGTGTGAAATAGTTTGTCGTTGCGGCAAATGCCAATGGAAGTATTGGCTGCGATTCCCCAAAAAAAACACGTGGAAGAATAAAATGCGGAAAGGAGGGTATCTTTGGCTTTACAGTTGGAAAGCACAGCATGCACGACAACACTTCCGAAAACGGACTCAGACTAATCGACTTTGCGGCGCGCGGGGCGAAATGTTATCATTGCTAGCACTCGTTACCCGCACCTCAACATACACAAGGGGACTTGGCGGTCTCCAGATCAACAAACCGTCAACCCAAATGATCGCGTTGCGATCGACGCCAGGCATGCATCCAGTATTTTGGATGTCCTAACGTTCCGAGCGACTAATATAGACTCGGACCACTACCTGGTAATGGCCAAAGTGCGTATGCGGATAGCCACAACACCGAGCGGATACTGTGAGGAGATTTGACGTCGCAAAGATACTATCGCAAGAGACCGCCAAAAACTTCGCCGACCGCGTCTCCCTTAACCTCTCAGCAAGCTCATCGTCTGTCTCGGCAGAATTAAGTGCAGAGGACCAGTGGCAACGCTGCCAGCGTGCCATCATAGGTGCGGCAGCCGATGTATACTGGGTTTCGCTAGAAGATCACAACGAAACCCCTGGTTCGACGAAAAGTGCCGACAGGCACATGCAGCAAAGAACGAGGTCTACTAGGCAATGCTGCAGGACGAGGACCAAGAAGGGCGGAGACTGGAGAGAGCTGCTCACGAGCTCTATACGGACAAAGAAGAAGGTAGGAACACCGACTTCTCAGAAGGAAAAAGAAAGAGCACGAGTAGTGGGCGGTCGAATCAATGTTCGAAAGTTCTACCAGATGGTAAAACGATCCACCCAAGGAAAGAGGGCCCGAACAGAAGCCTGCATATATGAACATAGGAACACAGTAGTAGACTTACAGTCGGTGCTGAGGATTTGGAAAGAACAATTCTGCAGACGGCTAAACGGCGGAGACGATCAACAAACAGCTATCAGGCAGAATGATCCATTCAGTCTGGACGATGAAGATGATACCCAACAATTCTGCCCATCCGACCTACACGAAGTTAGGATAGCGGACTTAAGTCCAACAAAGCTGCTGGAGCGGATGGCCTCCCGGCCGAGCTTTTCAAAGCAGCGTAAGGAGCATGCACCAACTCATCTGTAAAATTTGGTCGGATGAAAACATGCCCGACGAATGGAACCTCTGCATCGTGTGCTCCATCCACAAGAAAGAAGATACTCCGAACTGCGCCAACTACAGAGGAATAAGTCTCCTGAGTGTCGCATCATATAATATCTTGTCGGCTGTATTGTGTGAACGCCTAAAACCTTTCGCTAATCACCTGATCGGCCAATATCAGTGCGGTTATAGGCTAGGAAAGTCAACTTACCACCCGAATCTTCACACTCAGGCAGAAACCGGTGGAATTCCAAATCGATACACACCACCTTTTTATCAACTTTAAGGTCGCCTATAATAGCGTATGTAGGGACCAATTATACAAAGCCATGTCAAATTTCGTCAACCCTGCCAAGCTCGTCCGTCTGTGCAGCATGTGGATGGAGAAATCTCGCTGCTCCGTCAAAATAGGAATTGAGACAAGGCGGTGCGCAATCGTGTAACTTTTTTAACATCATATCCTTGGAGTAATTGTACGGAACTTACAAGACAACATCAGAGGAACGATTTTTCAGAAGTCTGTTCAACTGCTTGCATATGCCGACGATATTGACATTATCGGAAGATCGCAGCGAACTGTCAGAGGCGCATTTGCAAGTATTGAAACGGAAGCGGCGAAGATGGGTCTGGTTGCAAATGAGGACATAACTAAGTATATGCTGTTAACGAGAAAGGAGTTTCAGCATCGACGACTTCTTCTTCGGACGATATTCGGCCCAGTTTGATTGGAGTGTGGAGGAGAAGATTTAACGACAAGCTTCATGGGCTATACAGCGACGTTGACTTGGCCAAAAAGCTGAAGATACAATGGCTGAGAGGGCTGGGGCACCTGGAGCATATGGGTAGGTGCATTTACACGTATTCAGAAAATGAATGCATTTAAGATTTACTGATCTCATGAAACTACACCTCTCATATTTTGGAATGAATCACCTTAATGTAACTGACCTTTTCAACACCTGACACTTAACAAATTATTCATATCGACACGTGCAGTTACAGGATAATGATCTAAGAGTGACGTGAATTTATTATTTGCTAGACTGAATACATACTCTCAATTGCCGCAACCCCACCCATTAAAAGCTAATACTAGTAATAATATCCATTACCGCCTTCCATCTTTTAACTTCTAAAAGGAACCTCCTTTGCAGCTCCAACCCACTCCTAATATAGTTTCGCGTGTTAATTTAATTAATTTTTGCAACATGTCATCAGCAGTTTGCAAATAAATTGCAACTTTCTCCTCCGTTTCCTCGCGCGTAAGACAAGTAACGACCGACACAACGACAACGCTAATCATTCATTTCAAATAACCTACTTAGACTTACAACCACCGACCACACCCCCTCAGACAGATAGTGTATATATTGTATATAGTTCTGATGACGAACTGACAAATGTAGGTATTGTGTGTGAAACAATACAGTCAGTTGTTCCAGGAAAACGGGCAGGAAAGCATAAAAATGATATGTGCAAATAATGAATAGTTCTTACATACATCGAAAACGTCCTTGGTGTCTTGTATACATACGTTGATTCGAGGCTGTATCCTTTCGCGTAAAATTTTAAAAATAGGAAAACCCAATTCTAATTATATTTACGTCAGAAAAAAGGGTAACGCACTTCGAACCTCGAAGGAGGCCTGGCTGTTTGACGCGTTGTCTACCAGTAGTATATGCAAGCAAAAAGATAATTACTCATTGTTCTGGTTGTTGTCACCGAGCTCTTGAGATAACAACTAATGATTGATGCAGGATGTGTCGGGAACAGTTTACTTTTATGGTTTCACGTTGGGTTGTAAATAGAAAACTGTATTTTTCTTTTATAGAATAAAAAGGACCAGACATTCATTAAAGAAATCGCTGGCGAATTGATTGAATTCTCTCACAAAATAAACGAGAAAGTTAAAATAGTACGACAACACTTAAGGCCGGATTTAAAGATTAAAGAACCAAAACCAGAGCTGCTATGAGAGATGGCCGAAAGCTCTACGGGCAAAAAAGATCTGGAGAACATCGGATGAGAAGCGAGCGATTGAGTCTATTATTGGTGGACACTATTGCAGGAGCAATGTTCGGAAGGTTTACCAAAGGGTAAAAAGACCTTCCCACGGATATACGGCCCTAACAGAAGTCTGCAGAGATGAGCATGGGAATACGGTGGTAGATCTATACAGTCGGTGCTGAGGATTTGGAAATACCATACTTCTGCAGACTGGTCAAACGGCGAAAACGACCGAAATTCCGCTGTTAGGCAGAACGAACCATTTAACCCGGAAAATGATAGTCAACATTTCCGTCCACCCGACCAAACCGAGGTAAGGATAGTGATATCCAAAATTAAGTCCAACAAGGTTGCTGGAGCAGATGTTTAAAGCGGAGCGCGGGAGATGACTTAACAAGAAGCATGCACCAACTTACTGTAAAATTTGGCCGATGAATGGAACCTCAGCATCGTGTGTCTCATCTATACAAGAAGAGAGATACTCTGAACTGCATCAATTACAGAGGATTAAGCCCCCTGAATGTCGAGCATAAGATCTTGTCGGCTATACTGTGTGAATGCCTACAACCTTTCGCTAATAACCTGATCGGCCCATATCAGTACGGTCTTAGGTCAGGAAAGTCAACACGCAGGAATTCCAGATCGATACGCACCACCTCTTTATCGTCTTTAAGGTCGCCTATGATAGCGTATGTAGGGACGAATTATACAAAGCCATGTCAAATTTCGGCATCTCTGCCAAGCTGGTCCGTTTGTGCAGGATGAGGATGGAGCAATCTCAAAGTGGGAAAGAACACCACCGAACGATTTGATATCGAAAAGAAAGTTTAAGAAAAGTCAATGCGCTAGCAATTGTACGGAACTCACAAGTCAACATCAGAGGTACAATCTTTCAGAAGCCCGTTTAACTATTTACTTGCATACGCAGATAATAATGACATTATCGGGAGAACTCAGCCAGCTGTCAATGGTTTGGAAGTATTGAAACGGAGGCGGCGAAGATGGGTCTGACTGTTAATGAGGACAAAACGAAATATTTGGTGTCATCGAGAAAGGACTCTAAACAACGGCGACTCGGACAAAACGTCACAATTGACAGATATAATTTCGAAGTAGTTAAAGCTTTTTCTATCTATGCTCTACAATATTACCTCGCAAAACGACATCGGCGCAGAAATCAAACGAAGACTCACTCTTCGCTGTTTCTTCGGGGTAAAAAGGCATCTAGGAACTAAACTCCTCTTTCACAGAATCAAGGATATACCGTACAAGACTTTAATCTTGTCCGTCCTGTTGTAGATGCATGGACCTTATCGAAAGCATCAGATGAAAATCTCTTGGCACGCTTTGAGAGAAAGATTCTTCGGGTGTATTTTGTTTGTATCGATGGAGCGTGGAGGAGGAGGTTCAAGGATGAACTTTGCGGGCTTTATAGCGACGTTAACCTGGTCAAAAAGCTTAAAATATAACGACTGAGGTGGCTAGGTCACATATGGAGCGTATGGACAGCAACGCACCAGCCCTACGAGTCTTTAAGTCCACCCTGAGAGACAACGAAGCGGAGCTAAGACCCCACCTCAGGTACTGTAGGCAGCTAGCTAGGGACCGAACCGGCTGTAGAAGTGTAGGGGCTTGTTGGTTGAGGTCGTGGTCCACCCCGGACTGTGAGCGCTATCAAAAGTAAAGATTGAATTTAGGCCGTCGATGATTTGGTGCGATGTTCTAAATTAATTTTAAAAATTATATAATGCCCAAAACACACGTGCAGAATTCACTGCGGAGCAGGATTAGAATACACATGTTCTTATGTGGTGATGCAAATGTAAATTCTGCACCCACCGCAGCACTGCAACATGTCTCTATTTCTAAATCCACTTCCACTGCATAGCAACGCAGTGAATGAAATTAAATAGACTTGGTAGCATCGAATTTTTATATTCAGCTACTGATGCATACGAGGAAAAAAGAGACGGGAATTATTTGTCGTCTGTGTTGCACTCTCGTATTTTTCGCCGCATTGACAGCAACCGCTGCAAATTTAAATCTGCACATCTGTTTTATCTGCAGTACTGCTTGCAGTGAAGCATTCAGAATTTCTGCACATGTGTTTTCGGCATAAGGCCGCGATAGTGAACTAATTTCATGCGTGGTCTAATTTCATCGTTCGATTGCGGTCAACATTCATTACAGCCACAGCCATTCCTGTTCTTATTTTGACATTTCTAAAATAGAATTTTACCTTTTCCGAACTAAACTGTAACGTTTGAATATTTAGTTATACCTATTTTAAAAGGTATGCCAATTGGGTTAAATGATTATACTAGGTTGTAAGTTAATATCTTAACAATCTTAACATGGTTTCTAAACCCTAAAATATATTCCTCAAGTTCTACGTGCTCGTTTCTGAAATTATGTAGGTAGTATTTAAAAAAAAAAATATGCACTTAAATTTTAAATAAACATGTTAGATTACTAGACCTTGACATTTTTTATTTGTATTCAAATATTTCACAGTCCCATTTCCCTTTATTTACATTTTGGTAGCATTTTCATGACAAAACACTTATTGACACTTTACATGAACAAAAAAAAAAAAAAAAAAACGACTGGCAATTGTGAAAAGAAATATAGGACACTGCAGAAAATACAAAAACTGCGCAAAATATAGACAAAAATACTTTATTGACACAGGCAGGACAATGCATATCTGCAATTTATTTTTACTCTTCCTTCCATTGTAAAAAAAATATGACAATTCATTCAAAAATTCCATTGTTACACTGGCTGCCATGTAAAAACGAGAAAGTTAAAACAAAATAATGTAGAAGAACAAAATAAAGGGAGGAAATGCTAATTGATGCAATACAATATTGGAATTCGAAAGAATTTTCCAAAAAAACTAGCTCCGCTTCTTAAATATCGACAGTTTTCAATGTGACAGGGCGTTAGGCTGACTATAAGTTAAGTGTTGTGAGGGTTCGGTACTGTAGTACTTTTTCGTAATATGTGGGGTAGTATGTGTAATTGTGTATGTAGTTTCTTTATTCAATTCTTAGGGGATGCCCGAAAAACTTCACATATCTCGAGATCTATTTTCAATCGCGTTTTCGTAGCTACTAAACGTACATCCTTATGATCAGAGATTTTCAAAAATTCAACTTATTCTTTCACCTATACCCCTATAAATCAATATAAATATCTATGTATACAAAACATACTCACCAATAGCTGTCTTCGTGCGTACATTCCTCGAATAGGCCATGGGATAGAGTATTGCCCAATATCTGTCTACGGATACGGCTACCAAGCAAAATATCGATATCGTACACAACACTACCAGCAGCGACACCGTAAACAAACATGCATGTAAATTCCTTGGAAGCCCCACCGAAGCCAGCACAGCAAAAGGCACTCCCAATGATCCGACCAAAAAGTCCGCCATTGCCAGTGAGACAATGTAGTAGTTTGTCCGCCTACGCAGCTTTCGTTCGCGATGAAAAACAATAATTACCATTAGATTGCCGACCACAGCGAATATGGCTACGAGGATTTCGAATACTGCATAGGGGATGTTGAGTTCCGTGGAAACCTCATCGTCGCCGTCAGTACTTATACTCGATGGCCGTCGGGTTGGCTGATATGGACCGAAGGGTAGGTTTAGAAGGCTCTCCGAGCGATTTGTGTGATACTCGAAGTCGGTATAAGAGAAAAATCGAAATTCGGACATAGCGGGACCGCGTTTTTGTTTTTTTTTGTTTTTTGTGTCAATTCTGTATTTTCGTAATCACTTGAAGACTAATTGGCTATGTTTAAATTAATGTGTTGTTTTACCCACAAAGACTTATCTACTTGTCATTAAGGTGGAATTAGTTTGTTTGTGCTCTTTACGGAGTATCTGTCCAACCTGATATTATTCTCATATGTCCTTGGCGACAAAAGCCCGGAAATGATTCAAATGCACGTGTACAAGTTGTGTGCTTCTATTTTCATGTATAATTCTTTGCAGGATAATTGACGAGTAATTTTCTTATGGGACGCAATACTGGATTTGCATAGATGCACAGCTTAACGGGGGCGCAGGACATTGTCGGAATGCAAATCGATCTGACGCCGCGGTACACGTATGAATCCATTCGATAATTTCAAATTAAATTCTGTGCTCCGATGTAATTATCCTTTTGTTTAAGTTTTCCGAGGACCAAACATGATTTGGAAGTATCCTGCTGTATATAATTGATTTGTATCTGAAAAGAGATAAATGTATAAGGGAGTGGTGAGGGGTTAGTCTGTATAATGAATTGAATGTGAATTTAATTGGGTTTATTGAGTTTTAATTAAACGCGCTGTAAGCAGAACATGGTGCAAACAAGGTGATAATTAACGGTCTGTTTGTTGAGGGTGCATAGGTAGCAGCGGAATTCAAAATCAGATGCGAAAACGTAAATATGGTTTGCTTTCTGAAAGTATCAGAATACATCATTGATGCAGGTACGTTACCTTCACTATTTCAGGAAAATAATGACAATATTTGAGTTATATGTATATATGTGGGTGGCATATTGTCGGGTTTGAACAAAATATGAACTTCCAACTAAGATACGAATGAATAATCGGGATAAAATCACAGTTGGCTTCACAATGCCTATATCGATTGCGGAAAAATTCCCTAGGTATACATTTTTTGTATATTGCTTTAGATAGGACATGTCTACAATATGAGCTTGCACTTGCATACTTGACATGCAATATTTTTTAGTTATATATACAATTACAAACAAATGGACATCAGAGTGTCACTAAGTGTGCTAGAGAGTGGAGTGATGTGACGGAGTATGTTAATAGCCAAATTCTAAATAGATATCTAAAGTATTTCATTTTTTAATATGCCAACATTCAGACAGTTGTTTTAACTGGCAGCTCCCTCCGTCCAGTGACTCCAGCCGCTTAAACAATTTCAAAAATTAGGAAAATCCAGATGTCACCGTTCATGGCGTCCGGTGCAGGAATTTGTTGGTTTCTAAAAGTATGCGTACACGTGGTCTACAGAACATTTGCTTTTAACAGGAAACCATTGCGTTATTGATATAAGCTGCGTACTATTTTTCATGCGGGTATTTGAAGTCGTTGGTCTACGTGGAGAAAGCTATAATGATTGCTGTTTTAGAAAACCAGCATCGAACGCACCATTCATGAGATGTGGCTTCAAATACTCAAAGAAATTACTCAACATTTGGGGTTCCAGGATACAGTTCCCCAAATTACATTATCTATAAATTAAATTAAATTTTATAGAACTTTTATATATACAATTTGACTTAAGGCTAGTTTACAAAATGGTAATGAATAGGTACATAAATTGTGATTGTTTTCTCAGATTCATACTCGTATAGTATCCATCGTTGTCAGGGTTGACCTCAGGGTGTTCAAATTCGGGTGTCGATGACAGTTCCCCAAATGCGTCCATGTGGTGGCCATATAATCCAGATCAGTACTATAAATTGTCCCATAAAATTATCTATCGTAGTAGAGTTTATATTTTTTCAATTTCTAACAGCGTTCTATTTATAAACGTATTGTAAACGTATTACGCAACCCTTAAAATGCCCTTACGCATAGGAAAACGTGATCTAAACAGAATGAACGTTGCTTGGCTGCTTAATGAAAACATTTTTGGAGTTGTTATTTTTTTCTACGGATAGGTGAAGGTGAAGGCCGCCTGAAGTAGAAGTAGAACTGCAAAAAGGAAGCAGACAAACAAACTTTTGGCGAAAAACTCAAAGTGATTAAGTTAAAGACCTATAAAGATCGATAGGTAGATGGATATGTAGTTTAGTGACAGAAGTACCTACATAATAATCTATTACTTTTTTTTCCTGATATTTCGTTTTTTCCTTGTAGTGTTCAGCGGGACAGAATTAGTAAGAAGTAAGCACCACAAATTGTTTTTCATGGATATAAAGGATCAAATATTCATTTGAAATTTGCTTTAAGAGAGGGTGGATGAAAAAAATAGCCGTCTGATTCGACTTTCGATAAAATTTATTTGTGTTTCCGATTGCACCAAAATGCCGAAATGGCTTTCATTCTAATTTCATTTCTAGTGTTTAGAAATGGCCGTTTTCCAATGGACACTAGATGACTAGCGGCATGTCAAACTCCATTTATATATAAAAATAACTGACAATTCAGCATATCCGCTAGATATCTAGCACAATATAGCACAAAATGAATTGCTAGATTGAAAGAGGAAAAATCATCTGTCAAAAAAAAAAAAATCTATCAAAATTCTAAAATTTAATATAATAAGAAAGGAGTGAAAGTGGAAGTCAAATTAGAAATAAGGTAAATGAAATAAAAACTTCTTAAATAATTTCATGCGTCGAATCTTAAAATTGTCAAAAAATAGCAATGACACTCATGGGAATGATAGTCATGCCAATGATCATATAAAGGGTGGGCCATCTAGTGGTTTCTTTTTAAATCATAGGTTATTTTGACAATGATAGCTGTTTCCCACTCGAAATCTGGACAGAAAGACAGTATAATACCTCCGCGGAACGAAATGATTCGCTTTACGTTTGAACAACGTTAGAGAATATTGAAAACTCAACATGTACCAAAGTGAGTGCTGATGTGTAGCCCAAACAGTGCGTTTTTTTAAAAGAAGTTTTGGCCGAAATGAAGCACGCACCGCGTCTGCTGTACGCAAGTTTGTGCAAAAAGTTCGTGAGACTGGTATCCTAGTGGACAACACTCATGGTCCCGTCGTCGTACGGTGCGCACAGACGAGAATGTGGCAGTTTGGTGCGGATTCTGGAGTGGTGGCAACATTGGACCATTTTTCTTCGAAAATGAGACTGGGAACAACGTTTCGGTCAACGGTGGGCGTTACAGAGCCATGTTAACCGACTTTTTTTTAATGAATTTGAAGACATGGATTTGGAAGACCTCTGATTCATGCAGGATGGCGCCACACAGCCCACGCCACAATCGATCTTTTGCGCACCAAATTCTAAAATCGTGCTATCAAGCGTCTTGGCGATGTCAATTGGCCCTCTCGGAGCAGCGATTTGAGTCCTTTGGATTTTTCTTTGTAGGGAACCGTGAAGGACCGATGTTATGCCAAGAATCTGGAAACGATTCAACCGCTTAAGGACTATATCATCCAAGCAATCCGTTCCGTGGTCTTGGTCTTGGTCTTGGTGACAGAATGCGCTACTAGCCTTTTTGAAATATTTTCTCTATATTCGTATCTAAGGAAGTATTTAGACACCAATCTCTTTTAGTAAAGTAAGAAAACATGTTACATTTTCTGCAAAGCTACGTACTGGCTACTAATGCTTACGTGATGTTTAACTTAACAACATCGTAGAGGCGTTGTTAGGAAATACCTACAGCTGTAAGTCTACAACTCTTTCAAAATAACACCCGATATTAGTACCTGTGGGCTATTGTATGAAAAAGTTTTCTTACATGTCTTAACGAGCAATTTTAATAGCCACTTTAACATCAACTTTATTTATCAACAACCTTATTGAAAGAAAATAAATTGATTTTGTAAAGATTCGCTTCCGAAATAAGGGGTGAAAAAAAGGAAATCCTACTGACGTCCTTTCTTCTTCTCATTTGGCTGCGTAACTTCAAAAATAATTACCAAGAAGCAATTTAATTGAAAATTGCTTTAGCGCGGTAAGTCTACTGGCTTAGAGGAAGTACGCGACTTGATTCGATGACGAAGCATGGCGTTAAGATATATATCTAACCAACCACTGCGTAGTGATGGCAACGAATAAAAATTATTGAGTAGTATTGTAAGCATTGCAGGGATTCTATGCGAACAATTTGTCGCATATCCAATTACACATTTTTGCGTCATGGCTTGAGATGTATCGTGTATTAGGTAAATGACACCGTAAGTAAAGGAAATTAATAAACTGCGTACCTGAGAGTATAAATGACGCACTTGAGCAAAGTATATGAAAAGCAATTGCTTATAATAATAAGCTTAATAGGATTTGGCGATTAGTCGTCTAGGTTACTTTTATCTCACAATTATGTCATCTTCAAAATATGAGTGATGGACCACATCAGTATTTGCATATATACGACAGATATTTGCCACATGGAAGGATTTACGAGTATAATAAAAGTTTTCGAATAAACGAGTCCATCGGCTTCATGAGAAAAAGCCCATTTTGAAAGAAGTTTCATTTGAAGTAATATTTCCAATTACCTAAAAATACATTTGCACGCAACCAGTATTATTCATGTCCCGCTTCCATGGGCGACAATTGAAAACTTATAAAGCAAATATCGCAACATCAAGGACATTCATAGACTTATATTCCCTTGTCCTTTGAACTTTGATCCATAAGCGATTGGGGAATTATAACACTCAAGTCATTTGAGTTATTAGAAACCAACTTTATTGACACGAAGGTACTCATAAGGCTCATTATTTGGAAACAGGACCTCAAAAGAAAACAGCAGAAGAAGTAACATTAGTTTATGACTGCGCTGCTGCATGTGAAGCATAACGAAGGACTATCGATTTTGAAGTCGAAGTAGCCCTTTGGTCTTGCATCTGTCAAACAACATCAATAAATCACTTGGGAATATCATATTGGGGATAGTAATTTCGTGACACTTGCCAGAGAAACGCGGCTATATGGCGCATCTTGGCTTAATATGAAGAGTTATTATACCTTCAACAGACTTTGTCAAAGTTGTGTTGAATACGTTAGCAATATGCTTAATGCATTTTGGTGTTGACAGCATAAAAACAAATCTAGGTCAACTGAACTTCATCGATTAGGTTTTTGCTTAGCAAATGGATTGTTTGGTTATGAATAAAGTTTACTAAGTAATATTGGTTGGTCGTAGTTGAAGGGATATTTAAGCTGTTGGCTAAACTAATGGTAATTTGCTAAACGCACCCTGCGTTATTACAACGGGAAATTTTTGTTTTTTTAATTTATTCAATAGGGAAACGAATTTTATTCCAAACTTATACACTTGCAAAATTAAAAGCATGACTTTAAAGTTTATCCGTGGTACTATCTAATAATAATTTTTATGGGCGAAATACAAATAACTTTTACGATGTCACAATGGTGAAAATTTCCATATAAAATTATCCAAACATTAGATTGTGTATAAGTCGGCCTACCTTACCTACTATCTACCATACTGAATCATGGACTGAACCATGAACCTGACGAAGTTTAATGCCAACTGTGGAAGGTATTGGTAAGGAATTTAACATAAAAAAATAAAATCAATTCCGAATTTTAAGATTCTCTCTCAAATGATTGCAGTGTGCACGCATGCAGTCAAAACAAATTACAGAAAAGCCACAAGACTTTAAACCCTATTTTTATTCTATCCAGGAAGATGAATCATTTTATGTAATATTATAAATAGATTTTGTGGCACACAATGCAAAATGGAATTAAACTACCTACACAAAAGCGTGCTCAATATGGGTATAGACGAGATTTCCTATATCTCCGTTATTTTCATCTACCAGAATGATGTAAGCTACATACAGATGAATCTTATTTTGTTATTTTATTGCTTAGAATTTTATTAAAGAACAGGGATAAAGCTGTTATAGGTTAATGATATTATATATTTAGTAATCAAATTTAAATAATTCGATATTCATTGTGTTTTGCAAGCAATTTCGCATTTTAGACTCTTTCAACAAATAAGCCATTCACATTCTTAATACTTATGATTTATGGTTTTTTAATAAATATATTATTACATTGAGCTTTATGGTAAATTTAGGATTATTGAAGATATGTGCAATATCATAAAAAAAAATAAAATAAAACATTTATTATTATTGAGTTGCTACACTTTACGTAAGCATGAAACGAAGGTTTAAATTTCAATAAACCACTGTGTCCTATATGTTCTAGATAGGCACGATATGCCTAGATGGATAGGATTGTAGACTTTTCAATTTCGGCTAACTGGAATTTGGGAATTATACCCTCCAGAGTAAGGTATATATTTTAACTTTGACATTGCATTTGTAACGCAAAGAAGGAATCACCAGAGACCCCAAAAAGTACATATATTCCGAATCAGGATCACATTCTCAATCGATTTAGCCATGTCTGTCTGTCTGTTGAAAACACGATAGCGTTCAAACGAATCGACCTACGCGAATGAAATGAGAATACTTCTTTTTATCGTCGTCAGGTTGGTTCTAATTTTGCATGTCTTTTATGCAGCATAGGGTATTAAAGCATTGGCCATTGCGATGATAACACATTTACTTTTTAACTTTCTTGTATACGTAGTAAGAGAAAGATATTGTTTTCGTATAAAATTTCGAACTCTAGATTTTGATCAATTCTGATACTACGATGATAGGGGAACTCAAAAAAGTGGTTATCGCAATTCTGTCCGTCCGTATGTCCGTTTCCCCCCCCCTGGGGATTTTAAAAGCTTGGATGGATTTATTTCAAACTTCGTATTTAGAGTTTATGGGCTTCCCGCTGGGACGCTTTTTTTTATGCTAGTCCTAATATTAACGGTAGGTACTTCCCATTCCCATATAAACATTTTACGAAATATTTAACAATTTAGAGTTTTTCGAAAACGGCTCCAACGATTTGAACCAAAATTGATAGTTGAGTTAAAGTAGGCATGCTTAACATGACTGCATACTCAGTTTTTTGCTAAAAAGTTCAGCAACGGCACTTTTGAAAATTGGCTTTTTCTCGAAAAATGTTCGATTTGGATGAAATTGTAACTGTTAGTTAATGTTTATATCTTGAAAAATACGTCGTACTCAGTTTTCAGCTAAACATTTTAGTAACAGTGCTTTTCGAATCCAAAATTGTAACATATGTCAGCAAAATTTTACAAAAGACCGCTCTAACGATTTTGATAAAAAAATATATTTAAGACAACATAAGCATTGTAAACATGACCACGTACTTAGTTTTTCTTTGAAAACTCTAATATAGCCGTTTTATGAATATTTCTAAAAAATGACTACCCAAATCCCGATCTGGGATATTTTTGCAAAGCCCAAATCTTCAGTGGCAATATACAGTGGCCAGCACAAATATTTTGACAAAACTAAAGTTAATTCTGCTCATAATTTGAAACTTACTTCATGTAAATTTTGGCATCAATGGAAAGGTCATTTAAATTCCGTTTTAATGATACAAAACTTTCCTTAACCCATTAAGTACCCATTTAAACATTTTCGAATTTAGAATTTTTGTGAAAGTCTACTTTTTTGACTTTTTTCTTCGGTTTCAAAAAAAAAAAAAAATGTTTTGATGCAAAAAGTTTCTCCAAACAATTCTAATGTGACTGCAAACAAAATCAAAAATCTCTTCGCTAATATTTTTTATGATTTTTTGAAAATTGCTAAAAATGACTATTTTAGCTACTTTTTTCTAATTATCATACAAAATTTTTCTGAGATCATCCCATTCAAAAAATCATAAAAAAATATTAGCAAAGACAATTTTGAAAAACATTTTTTCATGGGGGATTTGTATTTTTGTACATATTTCCAAAAGCGCACACCATTCACACCGATAGCTGTTTAGGTGACTAATTGCTGGCGATTTGTTTACGGATTAAAAATGAACAGAAAAATATATTAAAATTCGGAAGTCAGAATGGAAAAAACTGGAAAGCACTGGTTGACATTAAAGTATGGCTTTCAACACGATCCGCCACGCATTTGGGAATAGTCCCCTTGTTCGACGCGAAATTTCATTCAAAGTCAAATTCACAAAATGTTCAATCAAACAATGTAAGATGAAATCTGCCTGAATCTGCAGAAGTCTCAAGTTTAAGTGTAGCTGTTGTAATTACATGCTAAAATTTCTACTTTATTCTGCTTTATTGAGAAAATGTCAATAGAAATATGATAAATATGTTCAGCAGATTGGAGATAAATGCAAAGCCCATTTTTGAAGACTTGAAGATCCAAACTCATCAATACCTAACTAATAATTAAAATTTACTAAGGCTACAAATATTGCCAACTGTCATACAATTTTTTTATGGAAAAAGAAAATGAAAAAGTTAAATTGTATAAAAAACACTAGCACAATTAATTATTTTTACTTAAAAGAACCGAACGGGTTTATTATATCGAGTCTTCGAATTCTTAAAGCCTTAAAATGCTAAATTTGTTGAATAATAATAATCATACTTAATACAAACGCCCTTGCGACAAATAATCCGATTCACTGAAGAAGAAAAATATGAATGGCGTACATTACTCATATTCAACTACTGCCGTGAAGGATAGTTATTGGAGTGAAAACTAACGTTACGTGTTCTCAGCGACAACATAATAATAAATTATATGAAAAGGCTCCTTCGCTTGTGGTATCATTTGACAAGGTTCACAGCTTATTACCTGCTACATACTCATAGTAGTTTCCTTCCTCTCAACATCTAATATTTCCCTTCGTTCAGTACCTTATTAAAACACATTCTGCTCAGATCATCCTCTGGGTATTTGGATCCTCCATTTAATATTTTCTCTAAATCTGCTTATCAACACGTCAAATGCATCAAATTGTTTCCGATGGATGTTTAGTATCTGGGATTACGAAAGATTCTATCCGGCATGTTAAAAGTTACGAATATACCAGATTAACGAGGGTGAGGTCCGTCGTTCAGTAGGTACATAATTGATTTTCTTAAACTGTTCATTCGAGTTGGCGGGACTATTTTCTTCATCTTTCCCTCAATGGCTGAGGATGATTAATTTGAGTTCCTACTTTTTGTGGCGTTTCTAGTATGAATTTAATCAAAAAAATGTTGTTTCATAGGTTAAGTCTTAATATGAGCTTAGAGCGCACACACATGCTCTTATTTTTGATTTATTTATGACTACTTTGATTATTAATACAGTGATTGACTATATATAGGTATATATACCTAATATAAAATGGAAAATATCCTTTGAGATAAAAATCACAGCATAAATTCGTATATAAACAAAAAATGATTTCTTCAGATAGTCGGTGGCGTATACGTAATATTTTTTTACAAAAACAATTTCGTAACCTAAATTTATGTATAGGATTCGTTTCATTGGTCTTTATACCAATTTCTACGAAAGGATCACAGAAAAACCAGTAAAAGTATTTTTTTTTTTTTGCAAAAATGTCAAAGACCAATGTGGGAAAGGCAATTACTTAAGAAAAAGTGTCAAACAATTTGAAACGAAATTGGTTTTTGTTTGCATGAAATTTGTGAAACGATTCTTTGTGATTGTGGACATCGACGATACTTTGGCATTTATTGTTATTTTCTATACTTTGCAAGAGTTTCAATACACCAGCCTTGCATTTATTGGAGACTGTCTATCAAAATTTTGTTCTGTGTATTTATTTATGTAGGTAATCTTTAACTGATGACAGGTGTTTTTTACTTCTCTAAATATTTATTTATAAAACTTAAAAATTGTAAAAATATGTTTTATTTATAGTTAGTTATATAGTTCGGGGTGTAGCTGGGACTCAACCAACATGCCTCTCCAGTTAGTCCGATATTTGGCTAATCGCCTGCAGTTGCGAACTCCAAGTTGGAACTCCTTTCACTTGTGCGCGCCACCCAAGGCGAGGTCTTCCTCTACTGCGAAGAATTTTCGGGCCAGAGCGTTAGTGTACATTTAGTCTACATGTCCTACCCATCTTAGCCGAGTGATACGTACTTTTCTGACCAGGTCGATTTCGCTATACAGCTCGTAGAGTTCGCTGCTAAGCTCCCTCCTCCAAAGCTAGTTATACCTAACGCAAACGGGACCAAAAATCACTCGAAGAATTTTGCGTTCGAAACGACCAAGAAGATCTTCATCCTTCCATGCTTCTGCGATATAGAGCAGGACTGGGATGATGAGGCTCTTATATTGATTCTTCTTGTGTTTCTTGAAAAGGCCTTACTAGTCAGTTGTCTTTTTAGGCCAAAAAACAGCGGTTGGCAAAGTTTAGACATCGTCCCTAACCACATCAAAGTTGTAGCTGTATATTGTGACCTCTGTCCGATTCATCGATGTTGTGTGTCACTTCTTGTTGACAGGATGTCTTCTGTGCTGATACTTGCAATTATGCCAATGTCGTCAGCGTATTCAAATATATGCACAGACTTTTGGAAAATTGTGCCCTAGGTGTTGGCTTGCGAGTTTCGCACAATTTTCTCAAGTATGATGTTGAAACATACTGTTGAAACTACTCCGGCTCAGTGGACTACTATGCGAGGGGTCCCAGGTCCGATCTCCGGAACCGAGAGTATAACTAGGGTTGTTATGTATGACCTGTTCCGCCAACTATTTATTTAATTTTAAAATCTTAAAAAAGGCCTTGTCTAAATCATTTTTTGACATCCTAAAAGTCTCGTCTCGGTGAGATTGTTTCCGACCTTTATGGTGCAGCGAGCGTTCTCCATCATTCGTCATTCTGCACAATCTGACAAGTTTGGAAGGGATGCCAAGACTATACATGGCTCTGTATAGTTCTCTATAAATGCTGTCATATGTTGTGTTGTGGACTTAGCGGGCCTAAAACTACACTGATGTTTACCAATCAGTTTTTTAACACAGTATAGCAGATAGGATCTTATGGGAATGTTGACAAGACTGATGGCGCTATAGTTGGCGCAATTGAGAGGGCTTCCTTTCTTGTGGATCGGGTAAACGATTCTGAGGTTTCATTTATCAGGTATACTTTTCTCTGACCAAATCTTGGAGACGAGTTGGTGTATGCTCTCCAACAAGTTATCTTCCGCTGCCTTAAAAAGCTCGGCCGATAAACCGTAAAATAATATTTATTGCAAAATGTTCATAACCAAGCGTTGGCCATTGGCCCTGCGTTCACTCTTAAATGGAAAATATTTAAAATTTCGCAAATTGAGACTGTAAATTTCTGGCATTTATAGAGAACCAGTCAGTAGATTTTTTTTTGAATCAGTTGTATTTAGCATCTGAAAAAATCTTTTTGATCTTAAAAATATCACATCCTTATCTCCATTATTTTCTATTCACAAGCAGAAAGTAATAAATAACAGGACACTGCTAATTCAATTTCTACGAGGACAGACATTTTTATTATTCTAAAAAAAAAACTCTTCCATCTACCTACGCTACATGCATACGTTAAGTTGTAGACAGATTGGAAAAATTCCAAACCTGTTGAACTGTTGTTTCTAAAAATGGCTTGAACATTTTCTAGAGGAATTTTTCAATTACCAACAAAGGTCGACCAGAGCATTAATAAGATGTTGCTCTGACATAGCCTGCCTCATTAACTAAGAGCACACAAAACGAACAATAGATTAAAAACAACTTCAAAGTACATAGCATTCGTACAAATACATTTCCCTTATTACTTAATGGGGTGAGAATTTACACTCATTCTCATTGGATTTGCATGTTGTATCCTTTTTATTTGGTTTGTGCTTTTGCAATGCCCTTTTGTGAGAATAAATTAACGCGGTTTTGACTTTCTATCATTTTTCGTTGTCTGCATATACGGATGAGTGCCTCCTATTCTCTGGCTTCTCTTCTTTATCTCATTAATTTATGCCACCGGTCTCCAAGGACATAGACTTCTTGCGAGGAAATAAATTGGGTGGTGAAAACTGTTGAAAGTGGCCCTTTTGAATTTACGATCAAAAAAGCAAATGTTATCAGTACCACCAAAAGGGGCGTATATCCTACATAAGTTTCAAAGGCAAACTTTAAAGTTTTTCGAATTTTTCTGGTAACTTTCCTGTCAGTGGCAGTAAGATGGGAAAAAAATATTGGATATCTGCCATATTTCTTTAAAGGAAATGGGAAATGCATCTGCACTTGATAAGAGTTTGCAACGAGATATCTACACTTATACTGCGGTTGTGTATGATTGTGGCTGTGGATAGAAAACTCATATCCTTCGATAGTTTTGAAGTTACATACGTGTTTTGTAGTTTAACAAGGATGCACTTGGGGATGAAATCCGATCGGAAATATAATCGAACTGTTCGGAGAGTAATCCACTTTGCCACTTTGGGGCGAAAAGATTTTGTGCAACATGCAGTTACCACATGAATGGTAGTTTCTAGAATTTAACCGCATTTGGCATTCATAAATTGTGGTTTAAAATAAACACCAGGGGGTTACATTTCATATACGAACCATTAACATGTGTATTGTGCTTAGAATAAAGTCTGACTTCATGTGCAACTAGTTGTTGTGTGGAGGCATTTACCATAAACACATATGGTTATTATGATAACACACGTCATAGCATCAGGGCGTCAGCTACATTTCTATGAGAGACTTCTCTCTTCTCTCTAGTTTACAGTGATTTCACAACTTATTCCACAGTTCAAAACTACTCGGACTCCATTCCCTACGTCAAATTCAACTACGCCATACATGAGCATTGAACATGTACAATGCGCATTCTGAATGCCCGCCGTTCGATTATAATTATATTTTTGGAACGCAATATATAGAGCAATTTTGTTCACACTTGGCCAAATAAGATCTATTTTCAATTCATTATATCTCACCCTCTGGATGGACCAGAAAGATAACTGTTAGCTCAAAATACTCGGTGAAGTATTGCCTAACAATAAAATGCATATCTTGAGTTGACCTACATAGTTTTATGAGTATTATGGCAAGTTGAGCGTAGTAAGGTCGAAATAGAAAAGTTTGCACTCCATTTTTTCAACCCTTATAGGACGAATTTTGAGAAACAATTAATGAGGCATGTGATAGTTTTGACTTATCTATTAACACGCAAAGTTTCAAGTTCATACGGGTAACAGTTCGTGGGACCCCCCTTAATCCCGCGACCCCTTTACTCCTTGAGCAATTCTCACCCAGCCAACGACCTAAGTTGGCCACACATCTGTGAAGAAAAAAATCATGGAAATCGGACGAATTATTCGTGGGATCCCTACGTTATCCCCTTTTCCAATATTCCTTATTGGACATAAATAGTCTCTCATTTTGTTTTTTCTCTTTTTCCAAAATCTCCCGGGACAAAATCCCCTATGCCAAAATCTCCCACAAGCAAACTAAACTTTGCATATACCCAACCTTGCACCTACTCCAAATCCTACAGTGACCACAAGCAGGGGGGGATGCAGGGGTATTCTGTATGCCCCTCCCATACGTATCTCACTTTTTAACACCATTTTCAGATGTCGCGGCGACATAATTAATATCACAAAATCTAAAAATTAGGGTTTTTGTCCCTGGGGACTTTCTCTTAGGGTGTTTTGGAGTAAGGGATTTCAGCACAGGGGGGAGATTTCATCACCAACCCATTATTCTCGAGGTATATGGAGAAACGAACAGACGGACGTTGCATTTTATATAGTATAGTATGGATGAAATTCAGAAGCTTTTTCAGCTCAATATTGTTAAGACTTGGTAGCAATAGTGGTGGAATAGGTAATTACTGAAAGTTCACAATCTAATCGTAATTATTCAAATATAGAAAGTTCGCATAGTGCCAGTTGATGCATTTACTCATGAGGACAATAAGCAAACCAGAATGACCATGAAGTGTACAGAGGGAGCTGATGGAAAACATGAGTTTTCTAATGTTACTATTATGCTACAGTGCGTACGACTGCAGCAGACTTTTCTCTAAGAGTCGGAAGCAGAATTTTATGCATTCGGCTTCTGATTCTCACAGAAGGATTAATAAATTTGTGCCCGATCTTTGGCTAACCGCCTCCAGTTGCGCACTCCAAGTTGGTTGAGGTCCCTTTCCACTTGTGCACTCCACTTAAGGCGAGGTCTTCCTCTACTGCGTTGTCACTCCGGGTGCTTCCGGCCGGTTCGTTGGTGTCCATTCGCTTTAAATGTCCTAGCCATCTTAGACGACTGATGCGTAATTTTCTGACCAGGTGGATGTCCTTGTTAAATCTCCTCCTACCAAGCCCGTCAACGGAACCGAAAATAACTCGAAGAATTTTGCGTTCGAAGCGACCAAGGAGATATTCATGATAACGTCCATGATTCTGCGCTATAAAGCAGGACTGTAATGATGAGGATCTTATATAGAGTCACCTTGGTGTTTCTTGACAAGGCCTTACTAATTAATTGCCTTCTTAGGCCGAAGCGGTTGTAAAGTGTACTTCTTCGCTTGATTTCTGATGCTATGCCATTTTCAAAGTTAATAGCGGAGCAGAGAACTAGCTACCTCAAAGTTATAGCTGTCTATCGTGACGTTCTGCCCGATTCGTCGATGTTGTGTGTCCCTTCTTGTTGACAGCATATATTTTGTATTGCCCTCATTCACCACTAAACTCATTTTTGCCGCCTCTGTACTGATACTTGCAAACGCACCAGTGAAGTGACAGCTCGCTGAGTTCTGCCAATGATATCGAGAAACATCTCATAAAATTGTCCTTAAAATTCCTCTAAATCGGAAACCTTAAATTCCTTCTAGTCTATCAAGCATGTACAGACTACATATAGGTCACAGTCACACCCAAGAAAAGTATAATAAGCGGTTTACCCCCAAACCATCCCAAACGAATCCTTTTCAGTTCTTTACCACATTCTTTTACGTCGGTCACAATATCTTTATGTACAGAGAAAGACGTGCATGGCTGTAGAAGAGTAGAAGATACTCGCATCCTTGAAAAAAAGTTTCACACCTCAATTTCTCCTGATGTTAGTTGGTTAAGTAAAAGGACTGCGCAGTACACAAAATATAAACAAACTCATTAGAGAAGATTTACGTCAACACAAACTGAATGCCATTTAGAGTGCAAAAGGATACTTACCAAGCCAACGATATAGATACCGGTCAAAGTATAAATCCGTAAAAATCGAGTCGACAAAGGCGTTTGCTTGTGTATTTATTACCGGCCCTTTTAAGTCATAAACTTTTCACTGATTTACTATAGCTCAACCTGGTTCTTGATGCGAAAGCGTTTCATATTTATTTCTTAGAGATCATTTTAGGTTGATATTATTTTCCAGCGAAAACTCGTACATTATCCTGAATCATAATTAAAATATCCCGTCGGATGAGTTCCAAAAGTATAATTACGAAATCGGACACCGACCTTAGTTTACAATGAAAATGCCCAAACATGAAACGACACATCTAGTACGTACCGTTCGTATCCTAAAAACAACAGATACACTCTTGTAATACGAATTGTAGTAGTGGTGCTCAGAAAACGTATCTTTTCACGCATCATTAGGGGTAATAACCAAATTTACAATGGAAATACGTTTAATGTTTTCCATGCCATTTGGGCTCGGGTGTGTGGTTTCTTGACATAGTAGCAGAGGAGCAGTTAATATTAAGGTCAACAGAGAAAAACAAGGAACAATTTTGAAATGAAAATTTAAAGTTGATTCGTCAAGAAGAAAATACATTTTTTTTGTAACACTAACACAATATGTTTTGGTTTCGTATTGGTTTCTCTAATGTAAAGTGTTTATTTTTCGTTTACCTTCAATTAAGAACAATGGTTAACCTTAGAAGTGCGAAATTTTCGGCCTAGGGAATGGAAACATATTGATCCTTGAATTGGGAGTTTCTTTTAATATTTAAACTAACTTTTACGAAGTCACAATGGTAAAAATTTCCATATAAAATTAGGAAAGGATTTAAGTTGAAGGTGAAAAATGTTTATTGGTAAGGTCCTTAACAAACTACTGGTTGTGTCCTCTTTATTGTTTGCATTAATGAATACTACTATACTAAAGTTCTAATCCAGAATAAATTAATTTCTTTAGCCCCTAGCAGTAGGAACTCATTTTAATTATATAACATGGTAGTTAAATTGAAATGTTAAAATTAATTCATGCAGGCGGTAGAAGATTAAATGAAGTGGGAAAGGCTTTTGCAATAAAATGCAGTCATAATGCCTGACATCAAAGTACTCTTGTAGGCTAGCTTAGCAAAGCATTAAAACATAAAGGATACCCTGAAGCAATATTATACAGAGATCTTTTGTTTCAGGGATATTAATTAATATGCAGGCTTAGCAGTGAAGTTTTATGAATTTCATGTGAGGAAACGTAATAGCTCGTGTGATTAGTCGCAGCGATTTTCATATCAAGAGCATGTGGTTGCTTAATATTATCTATGGGGTATTTTTTAAAGGTATATCATTTTAAAATAAATTATAACACATGAAAATTGTAATGGACCATGGTATTCCTTTGTTTTAGATATGTTTTGGGTACAAAGGTCCTAAATTTCGACTAGTTTTTCGAGCAGCTATGGGTGAGTACCTTAAATCTGTACTAATGGGGAAATGACAGCATATTCATGCTAAAATAATGAAAAACTCTAATGAGAACAACTGAGGTATCATCTGTAAAATTGGTTGTCACTGAAACAAATGATTCCAATTCGAAAAACAAACCTCTAACAAAAACAACACCATTTTGTAGCTAATTTGTTTTTGGGCTGCGACAAAACCTCGGAGAATTCTTTCCCAATTTCATTAGTTTATAGTCTCACTATCACTAGCATTAATTTCCGCGCTCGATATGATAAAACAAAAATTTTGCTCTCATACATAATAAATTCCCGCTTTCCCATCGCCATTAACATTCATCCATTTCCAAAATCGGAGAAATCAATTTTCTCTATATCTTAAATTTTTTTTTGTGTTGGTAATTCGCTGGAAGGAAAAATCATCGAAAGACATTGCAGAGCTATTAAGCGAGGGATGCTTCTGCAATAGTGAGAGACTTTAGCCCGATCTAAAAAAAACTCCCGAGGGGACTGACTTTCGTCATCCCGAATTGGATTGTAGTACCTAGTCATTCGACTAATCGGCAATTTATTTTTGATTTATTTTACAAAATTTTTTTCGAAATGTCAACTTCCTATGCTTTATTGTTTGGGCTGTTTTGTATATGAGATAGTCGGAAAAAGGTTTATTCAGAGAATTACATTTTGTAAACCCTACGTTACCCCTTTTCCAAAATCCCTTATTGGATTGGAGGCAGCCGACTCTAGCAAACGATTTAATGCAACCAGCTTCGGAACTGCATGTGGAATGTCCGGACCTTAAACACGCCAATTACTAGAGACCCTGCACAAGTACAAAGTCTACATTAGTTGCGTTTTTATGAAACCTCCCCAGCCAGTGGTTGCCAGTAGTTGCTAGTTGAGGCACATTTCACATGCTAATTAAAACAACAACCTGCTGGCAACTGCTGGCAACAACTCTTGATTTCCTCCCCAGTTGGAGAGCGGCTGGCTGGCAGCTGGCTAAATTCAATTCACAATGAACAAACAGGTGGCGCTGAAAGCAACAAGTGGCTTAGAATTTCCGTACAATTTGCTTAAATTATATGGCGTTCTTGTCTCATGCACACAACATTCAAGAGAAAAATGTCAGAATTTATCATATATTTCTACCAAGTCATTCGGCTGGCTTCATCTTGCTGGCAACTGTCCAAATGAACGGCTGGCTGGCGAGGTTTCAAAAAAACATGCCTATTATAGCCATCCAGGAAATGAGATTGGATTGAGAAAGCCCAAGGAAGCTGAAACTATATGTCATCTACCGTATCGACTGCTGTAGAGGAAAAGTTCAGGGTACATTTGTAGGTGGATTTGCGATTTGAGAAAAATTTTCGAAAGAATCCTGTTCACAATCCACATCAAGGCCAATTTGAAGAATATAAGGCTAATATGTTACCACGGCCCACTGAACAAAAGGATAATACAGCCGAAGAAGCGTTCGGAAGAAAGATCAGTATAGCAAGACGTTAATGCACCAAAAAATAGACCCCATGGTTCAATGGGGACTGCCGGCAGGCATGTGTATCCAAGAACGCAGCCTATCAATCGATGCTGCAGACCAAAACCAGAGATGCTATGAAAGCTTTCCGCGGGTTCTACTGAGGAAAAAGATAAGAGGAACGAGAAGCGAATGGTTGAATCTATTGAGTGATACTATTGAAGGGGAATGAAAGGAGAGAAGAAAAGATTTTGCCAAGGATATGGAAATAAGGTGGTACATCCACAGCCATTGCTGCAGATTTGCAGCGAACACTTCTGTTAAACGCCGGAAACAGCCAACAACCCAGGGAGTATGATCCGTTTAACCTAAACGTTGACAGTACAAATGTTTGTCCATCTGAGCAAAACGAAGTGAATGATATTTTAGGCCAGGAAAATCATATCTTCACGCAAACGCGCTGTCAGTGGCGCGTTTCCAAGCACATATTGAAATGGAGTCTGACTATTAAAGCGGACATAACGAAGCTTGGCCGTTGCCGTGTTAAATTTAGAAACTCCATGTTCTTTACATTGTCAATTAAATTTTAATTGTTCCTCAGCTTCCTATACATAAATACTTACAGCCTTATTTATAAACTTTATACACAGTCTATAATAGCTCTAAACGCAAAAATATCTATGAGATAAATATGAACCCAAGTGTCCACCCATGACACATATTATAAGAAATCCGAACCACAAATTAATTTGTCCTTTAAATAAGACATTGCTTGCCATGCGCAGTCATTAAAATTAAAGAAAAATGTTAACTTCAAGATTAAAGGGCTACCCACTCTACATAATAATTTGCATCGCTGTTCTTCGTCATCACCCTTATCGCCAGTTATTTTTATACTTTTGTCATCGGGATTTAGGTAGAACATTCCTATACCACATTTAGAAAAGAGTAAACGTAGGCATGCCAGATTAAATACAAACTTTTCTATCAACATTTCGTATATTGCAATCCAATGCCGGTAAACGTATCTCTAGCCCAAATCGAGTTCTTTGCATCACGTACAATTTCAATGTAATATCGTTTGGAATTGGAATACATTTCCACTTATAGATTGGTGTACTGTAGTTTTATTAGTTATGATAATGACCATAAACATAATCGAATGATAATGGCACTGTTGGCATTGGTATTGACAATCGTGTATACGGTTCAATGAATTGTAGTCTCTTTTCAGTCTGCGCCGCCTTGTCGAAAAATTACTTTGTGGCTTTTGGGTGGATTTATTTCCATACCGTTTAAATACCGTGTTGGTATCGATGGGTTATCGAATCGATTGAATTATGACATTTAGCACGATTGTGCAAAATTATGCTGAATATGATATTTTCTGCGCCAAGTGAATTTTAACTTTGTCTGCGACTAGATAGGAGTGTTTGTTATATGATTTCAAATTAGATAAGCAAATATTATTTGTGTTTGTGTCTAGTCAAAGGTTGCACGTGAGATATAAAATTCCATTGGTGGGCTAGTTGGTTATAAATGAATTAAAATAATTTTAAAGCTAATTGGCCATAAATAAAGGAAAGAGTTTGGCCTTAAATGACTTTACTCTTTGAGATTACAGTGTCAAAAATAAAGTGCACGATTTGGTCGGACGAAACTTTACCAATCGGTGCTGATTTGGATGAATAGCACCCAAGATGAAAAATGTTGTTATGGTAGGAGCCCAGTATCCCTTCTTATATATACTTATCTTCCATCATTTAGCGCCACAAATCAGAGTTGACAGAGAATGGGTTCTTATTTCAGAATAAATAACGAAATATCGTTTTCCAAAATTTTTTGCCGTGAACGAAAATACCTTTGCCGCGAATTGTCAAAGTTTATCCGCAATCCACATCATTAAGCCGCGTTCTACAAACTAGCGAATAAAACATTCGTTCGAATTTAACCTCAATCATCCTTTTTAAAACCCGTAAAACATAAAGAAAGAAACAAAAATATAAATTGTATACATTTACAAGTTAAAAAACCTATATAACTAATGCAAATCCAAAATCACTTCTTATTTTTTAACATTTGGTTCCGATTATTGCTCGTTTTTGCCGATTTTTTTTTAAGTTGCTCAAGTTAATAAATGTAGCTTCATTGATTTAAAAAAATAGGTGGCGCAACAGGCGAGGCGGGTAGACACCCTAGGCCTAGCTTCTCGCAACCATTCGTTTGTGTGAGTTTCTATTTTTGGGACGAATGGACCTACAATTTTATGCCGAGTCCAAACGGCTGAATTGAGAAACTTTTTCAGGACAGTAATACTCTCGGATGTTTGTCAGACGTTCGCGAGAGGTGGCGTAGTAGAAAAACCTTAAGATGTAATTTGTGTGTTTTCGGGGAACGAACCTGGGATCCCTCGCACAGTAGTCCAGCTAACACTAACCACTGCGCTACTGCGCCCACAGCTTCATTGATTTGTCGACTATTAAAAGCGTAGGGTGTAGGAACCCCCTCACCCCCCCCCCCCGCTCACTCGCTACTGTCTGTTTGGATCAAAGTATCTGTGGTTCTAAGGTCAGGTGGATTATACTGCTTAACTTAATCTAAATTGACTTATTGTTTCAGACTGTGAATGAATATTGGTTGATGGCATGTGATACAAATGTGGTATTGTCATCGTTCAAGACCAACTTACATTGTCGTGAATGTCGCTATCAAGGCGGAAGTACTCCTATTGTAGTTAGCACAAGGAAAAACCATGATCGACATCAGAGCTTGATGCCAAACTCTGTCAAATGCCTTTAAAACATCAAGCGCAACAATCATCATGTCATCGGAGTGATGAAGAGATCGGTTTCACTTTTCGGTGAGAATAGCCATCAAATCAGCAATGGATTTGTTGATATTTCATAAACTGATGATTTATCAGCCTTCCAAATGACATTAGATATAGATATAATAGATATGCTATGGGTCGGTAATTGGTGGGAGAAGACCCCTTTTTAAGGACGGACTGGCCACATTTTGTACTTACTCTGGCAGAATAGGACAGATAAATAAGCTTACGCAAGGGTTTTGCCAGACTGGAAACACGAACACCATTCTGAATGATGGGGTTAGTCTGGATCAGCATATTATGAATCATGAAGTCTCTTTCCAGTATTCCACAGTATACTGCCAAGCTTTTCAATACAGCTGGAGATGTTTTGGTAGAGAGCATACAACAACTCGTGTCCAAGATTTGGAAAATAAGCCTGATGAATGGAGCCTAAGCATTGTTTGTCCGATCCACAAGAAAGGAGGCCCTCTAAACTGCGCCAACTATAGAGGCATCAGTCTCATATAGTGCAGAATGACAATGGAGAACGTTCGCTGCTCCGTAAAGGTCGGAAACAATCTCACCGAGACCTTTGATGAGGATTTAGACAAGGTGATGCGCATCCTGTGACTTTTTCAACAACATTCTTAAGAAAATTGTGCGAAACTCGCAAGCCAACACCAGGGGCGCAATTTTCCAAAAGTCTGTGCAACTACTTGCATACGCTAACGACATCGACATCATTGGCAAAACACAGCGAGCTGTCGCTGGTGCGTTTGCTGTCAATAAGAAGGGACACCCAACATCGACGAATCGGACAGAACGTCACGATAGACAGGTATAACTTTGAGGTAGTTTGGGACTTTCTCTACCTCGGCTTCGCTACTAACTCTGAAAATAACATCACATCAGAAATCGAGCGAAGATTTACTATTACTAACCGTTGTTTTTTGGCCTAAGAGGTTTACCACACCTTGTCGAGAAATACCAAGAATACTCTATATAATACACTCATCATCCAGTCCTGTAAAGACGGATGAAGATCTCCTAGGAAGTTAGCCAAAGATCGCGCTAACTGGAGAGGTGTATTGGTTGAGACCCAGGTCAATCCCGGACTGTAGCGCCACCTAAGTAAGTAAGTAAATATATTCGAAATTCTCAAGTATAATCGTAGGCAAGGCCCAATAAAGGAGTATTGAGCTGTTTTCGAGACGTTCATCAAGCAGTTTAGTTTTATCTAAAGCGCTGCCAGCGGGGTGGAAATGAGAGTTTGGATCATTTTATTGGTGATGCTGAGTTCTTAATATTTTTTAGTAATCACCTAAAGATTTTACTACTCTAGGGGCCTAGGGACATTGTGATTGTAGTAAAACTTTTTTCTCAACTTCTAGTCATATGGCACGTTAATTGAGGGCATAGCAGTCGTTTCAGGTTCACTTATATTTTTTTTTCAATTTCCATAGATGGGCCTGCTTTGTGGGACTGAAAACGGAACTCTCTTAATCAAACATCCTCTTTACAACTCGAGTCGTATCACGCGTTGTTTTTGGCTTCATACCACTTATCCTATTTTAAATAAAAATTCCAGTATCTCTGTTGACACCGGCCTTACTATATGCTACAGAACGAGAATGAAGAAATCATAATGATAGTGACAAATACCGAATTGTAGAAAGGACATGCTTGTCTTTGGTTTGATCTTAAACTATCAGCCACTTGCTTTGCTTTCTTATAAGACCTCCAGATGATGTTTCGAAAGCGAGATTCGTTTAATCTCGCTAAGCTATAGTTGAATGTGTAGGCAGTCTTCTTTCTACAACTTCTATTATATTTACACATACATCTTAAACATCTTAATTCCATAAATACTTCCTCGGAAAAGATAAAGCCCCATCAACAGATGTTTAAAATTACATTTTATTGTTTCTCCATCAGATGACCTTTCTATGTAAGTCGGCCATATCATTATGTATTCAAAAGTATTTTTAGAGTTTGCCAAATCGTTCATCTCACACTTTGAGTAAAATCTCCTTTAATCCAATTTATTTATCCTTCATTAAGCCCTTAATCGCATTAGAGTGGTGAAAATTATTCAAATCCCAACAGATCCCATCACAATTCTTCCCTCTAGCTTGTACGACACGTACGTATCTATACCTCTATACAAACCTCATGTAAAAGAAAAACAATTCAACCGTCCTCTGCGAATTTGTGTCGCTCCATTAAGCTCAGAACTTTTAATTAATACGAAAACACATCAGAAAAGAGGGGCTTACCAACTTTTGTCATTTCGCCGCCACTCTCCTGACAACTGTCAGTCAATGGTCTGCTGTTTACACTCATGTCACCAACCAAAGTAATAAATATTATTTAAAACTCATATATGCATGTCGTTATGAAAGTTTATGTTTCATTATCAACAGTCCATTATTTAGAGACAATGATATCCTTATCACCATCCTGCTGTATATCAATTTCGCCCTTTGGGAGATCGACAGAGTGTATCCTTAGACACTTTGGAATTTATTGCCTCAACCCTTGGGTGCGGGAGTTTTGCAGGTCATGATTGCTTAACACTAGCAAGACAGATACTCGTCTCGACCATTGGACAAAGTCCTTCTAAAGCATTGCCATCATGTAGAATGTATTGCAAATCATCCCACCCCCGCTGACATATCCACACAATAGCAAAGAGAAATTACTTCGTTAAAATTTCCGTCAGGATGTGATATCGAACTTGCTGCGTTGACCTTTAATGGCGTGAATGAGAAACTCGCATAGGTTGTCATCGAGATGACAGGACTCATGCGAGGGGTGCGATTAAGGCGGCAGCCAACAGTGGAGTGAAGGTGAGTTAATTTCATCATATATAGGACAAGCATTGTCGTCTACCTTTTCAAAATATTGACTTCGTCCTTGGCCCAATGCTATCGGGATGTTCCAACCAATGCTGATGTATATTTATATAACCCATGCCATTTTTACGCACAAAAAAATCCTCCGAAGTTGACGTACGTGATAAAATACTTGGTTGCCGATTGAAAGGTGAAAACGTTGACTTAGTGTGTGGGCGGACATCAGAAAGAATTAAACTTGGACTTCAAATGACTAGGGGGAGCGTGGCGCCATTTCATATAAAGTTAATATAAGAGTGACTATATCGTGCTTTGTACGTGATGAAATATACGACCGGAGTGGGATTATGCATGTGCGACATAACCTAAATGAATATATTTTATTGGTTACGTTAAATATAGTTTATGGAGCATTTCAACAAAGGATATGCTGTTCTGAATTTCGATTAAGAGCAGAAGTTTAATTTTTAATCTATATGAAACTGTTGTCTTTAAAGATAGGCCCAAGCCGAAAGACATCTCTTAAAAGGATTTTACTTGAAAAGTGGAAAGTTAGTTTCCGGGACTTAGCTGAATTTCCAAATGGTGAAAAGATAACTGGTGAAATATTCTCTTGTTCTACAATGGAACGGAGATAAACGCATTTCCAAGCATTTTGATTTTGCCCGGGCATCACATTAAGTCCGAAAGAACAACCTTGTAGAAGAGCTTTATTCTCTTCTTCTTCTTTGTGGGAGGTTGCTACTATCCGATGGAACACTTAGACAAAACTACTGGTCCATTGTATTGCCGAACAGACACCTTACTTTACTGTACTTAGCTTTCCCGTCTTTCGAAGAAAGAGAAGAATGAGCTTCAGTGATGAAGAGCTTAGATGTTCGGCACTCACCACGTCAGCCCCAAAGATCCGCCACCTGATGCGAGCAAAGGCAGGACAACTACAGAGGAAGTGTTCCTCTGTATCATCGTCCTCTCCACAAGCAGGACCGATGGTGGTGTCACTCAAGGTCAATACATTTAAATGTTTGGCAAAAGCTTGGTGGCCCGAAAGGACGCCCACAAGCAGTCTGCAATCGATTCTCCTGAGAGACAGAAGGAAAGACGCGGACCTTTGCATATGACCGGACGCAGTCGTTTGGTCTAGCTACACTCAGCACAGTCACGCCACCGATAATTATGTTCACGAGAAACCCAAGTATCAATGGATGACCTAACCACAGATGGAGGCAGTTAAGGTTCTGAGAGAGCTTCTTCTGAACCCAGCCTGGCAAGCGCATCAGCGATCTCATTCCCCTGGATACCAGTGGGACCTGGATCACAAACAAGTTTCACTGTGTTTAGCCTTCCGAGAGAAAGCTTGAGGTCGAGCACAAACTTGGACGAGTTAAGAGGGTTGGCTATCACTGCAAACGCATATGCTTCTATCCCTCCACCTGTTTGTCACAAGGATAGCGAAAATCTCCGCCTGGAAGACAGACGCATGGTTACCTAAGGGGTAGTGTAGTCTAATGTTCTCGCTTTCCACGAAGACACCAGAACCAGACCCCTGTCCGATTTTGAAGCCATACGTGAATTACGATGGCATTCTTTCCCTGGCTCAGAGTCTGGCTAAAGCCATTCCAATGTCTGAGGAAAGTTGACGTGGTAGTTTTGTCGCAGTATAGGATTTATTATAGTCATATCCATAAGGCAGGGGTCAAAGGATAATTCTCGCACAAGTTTTTCAAAATTCCAGCGCGCGTGGTACCAAAAGCCAGCTCTCTTTAACCGAGAGATGGTTTTCATCGTACACCGCATGACAAAAGGGGAGGTTCATCATATCACCTAGAGCAGAGCCAGGAGTGGTAGGGAAAGCCCCTGTGCAGCCAAGACAAATCGTTCTTTGAAGTTTGGCAAAAGAGGCAGTAACACGTTTCCGCGAAAGCCTGTTGGAGAAGAGCTACTAAAACTCGAAGAACTGCCGGATTCGTAATTGTATGCATCTAGTAGAAGCATCTGGAAAGTTAAGATCATCACTTCCCATAGCATCAACTCAATGAAAAACAGATCAACTGTGAGTCTTGAAGTCACGAACAATTACAACATTAGCCAAATGTTGTTTGGTAAAATTGATCCCGTAAAGAGTTTAGTAAGTTCTTGAATCCCGAATAGTTTGAAAAATAGAGTAAACTTTCTGTGTCTCAGGCAGAGACTCTTCACGGGTCGGGAGCCCGATAAGTATGTAAGTAAACTTTGTCTTTATACTGCTACTACCCCCTGCGAAGTAATGCCTTACGGCGGTCCTGAGGTGACATTCGGCCTGTTTGCGAACGGAGTTGATTTCAGACGGTCATAATCTGAGAGGACGTTGCACTATTGCTGCCTCATGCACAAATTCCATCTTCCAGATGACTTCGCGTCGCGTCGGTACGAGATCTGAAGCCAACTGAAAGGGACCTAGACCTAGCAACAATACCAGACTATGCCAGTTTATTCAACGTGTTCTGCACCCGTTGTATAAAGTTAATGCCGTCGAATGGCTGACGAGGATGGAGACCTAAGTCTAGCAGAACCGGCATTCAGAGCATTAAAAAACTACGGTCCTTTCTCTCCAATTCTGTGTTTCCTAATTGAAAATTAAGGTTCAGCACTACTTCTCGGCATATGACCTCCATTTTCTTTACATTCTTTACATGACCTAAAAATCATCATCTTATCATCTTATTTATACAAAATTCCCAAATCGTAAACACTCATTCACACTAATTGCGTCTACAGGATAACAGCTCATGACCGACGATCATATATGCGCGACGAGTGGCGTTCCCAATAAATGAGCCTCTAGTGCACCGAATTGAGATATAAAGGGGAAAACATGATTTACTATCGATTAGCGTTGTTAAACACCTCTAAACAACAGCAATATTAAAATAACCCTGTCAAATAACAAACTTGGTTGTTTGACAGTTACTACTGTTATCGACGCGCCCGAAGAAGTTCCTGTCCCGCTTTTTTTTTTGTCAAAATCCAGCCATTTGATACCGCTGGTGATAGTGTCGGGCATAGTACTCGAATGTTGACAACACGTGCTTATCTTGGCGAAAATTCGCACCAGAAATGACGACGACAACGACATTGTATACTCACATAGTGGGCTCTGTGTGACTTGCTGTCTGGTGCGTGTGCCGATGTACAGCAAGAACGTACTGAGTGAGTGACCAAACCAAGTTGAGTGTGTGATTCATATATCAATGAACGATAGTTCATTTCAGATATTGTATTGTTCATTGAATATGCCCTTCGAATGGATATTAATCTTCAGAGCACGTGTCATGTTGACAGAAACTAATACCCCAGGCCTAATGTTAATATGGTAATTTTTGTTTTGGATTATAATTGATTTTTATTAGGCTAAGGGGGGAAGAGTCTTTGAGAGCAGCAGTAGTTAACGATGGAAAATTACCATTTTCGATTGACAACACTCGGGGTGCATGGAGATTTGCATAACGCCTTTATCTCTGAAGTGCTCCGCCCGCAAATTTTAATGGCGGGCAAATTAATGGAAGTGGAAATACTTTTAGAAATAAAGGGTGTTTTTTTTAGAGGTTTGGTTTTTAAACTGGCAACACTGTTTATACGATTTACAAGTCAATATTCGCCGTGTTACTGCTGATACGGCCCCAGTTGGTCAATAGAGTTGTCGAAAATTGGACTTTACGTTCGAACTAGCCGTGGCGCGCATATGCCCAAAATCATTTTTAGACAGTAATGGCATCCTTTTTGCTGTTTTATCAGAATCCCAAAATTACTTCCTTTTTATTTCTTGTTAATTTAATTTTTTATTATTCTCCTCGAATAATCGCTTCGCCAGCTCTGATTTCATTTAGGTAACTGATAATAAAATAAGCTAACGTTTGAATGTACAGTAGAATGCTGTACTACCCAGTACATACACTGAACCATGCTTCGATTTATATACAGTCCGTAACATTTGGAAAACCTAGATGGACCCATGGACCTATATGGACCCACCTAGGTTGAATTTTTTTTCATCTAAAAATAACACTTTTCGTCAATCGTTTGAAGTGCTGCTGTCATCAGTATTCCATACCATATGGTATTTTGCAAAATTAAGCCCCTGTAGTTTACGCGTATTGTTTAGTTGTGGTTTTTTCTTCATCTTTAGTCGCTTTAGGTGTACAACACTTTTGTTAACCCGACTTATGGTCCTTTGGCTAACTTCTAATCCAGCTTCATGTGTTATTTTATTCAAAGAGTGGGTGGAATTGGAAGCTAATCTAATGGTTTTCCGCTTGTCTTGATTAGAAAGTACTGAAGTACTTTATAGTTTTTTCCATATAATAACTGTATAATAAAGGATTTTTTAAATAATTAATAATTACTTTCGGGATTCGATTAATTTTATGAGCTACAGTGCGGTTAGAACGGCCTTGCTAATGATAGGCCTCTATTTTAGCAAATTCTGCTACTGTCAATGATTTTTTTCTAACCATTTTAACAGTTGATACAAAGAAAAAATACAAAAAAAAAATCACTTCTCGATAGCTTTTCGACACTCACACTTCCAAATTTTCGCTTAAACTGTGATTGAGGCTATTCTAATGTTACAAAAAAAAAATGCAAACTTTAGTGACTGCAGACGAAATTGGTTTCGAAAGTTCCGTTAGCTTTAAGAAATTTCTCAAATTTTGACAAAGTCTCAGAGAGCAGTCTCCTACCTTGTCACTCAGTATATAATTCCTTATGTAAGCATGAAAGAAGTAACGGAAACCCTTAATTTTAAAAAAGACAATGGATGAGGCTATCCAAATGTTACGGACTGTATGTATAAATCTTCTGTATGTGTAATCGAACTCCTCCTAAACGACTAGACCAATTTAGATGAACTTGCGTGTATTTGTTTGGGTCGACCCAAGGATGGTTTAAATTTACATTTGGTGAAAATTGGACAAAAGAGCGTGGCACCTCCCATACGAAAAAAAAACAAAAATCGTATATCTAGAAAACTAGCGAACTGATTGAACTCAAATTTTAAGAAAATATTTGTAAAACGCATAGAATAATTATTGTAGGACTACCACGAGCAAACCAGCGACCGCACACTTTTATGGTTGGAACTTGGAAGTAGACTAACCCAATCCCAATCGGTCTTCCCCTCTCAACCACACGATCGCTGGCCACTCTCTCTTCGTCTGAAAGGGGAGTTTTTCCATTTCAATGACTGTTTTTAACTGAGAAAATGCATCATTTTTATTTCTCGTGCAATGTTATACAAGATACAACATTTGTTATTGGATCAAAGGTGTTTTTTTGAAAGTTTGATCAAAATTGGATAAAGGGGCGTGGTACCTCCCGTATAAAAAAAATATATCTACATTTTAAATGCAATTTATCGACACCCATGGGAGTTAAAGTTGTAAAATTGTAGACAATGATGTGCATTGTCCAAACAAACAACCGCGCGAAATGTGGATGGGATTGGAAAACGGACCATGGCACCAGGCACCACCCTTACAATAAAGTTATTTAAATCACAATATCTGAACATTGCCTGATTGAAGCATTTTACAAAACCTGGCGGGAGTGCACAAAAGGACGTGTGAAGCCTCTCATACCAAAAAATAAAAATACATTTCAAACGTTTTTCTTCGACAGTCATAGGAAAAAATATATCTAAACAATACAATTTGTGGTGGGTATCTACACGTCTGTCTGAGGAAGCACACGGAGTACAGGATCAGCCCGGACACATCGGTTAAATAAAACGGCCGCAGAACAATTTACGGACAATGAAAATGTACGAGCAGGCAAAATAACGTTTGCCGGGTCTGCTAGTAGGTATTTAAAAAAAATAGTTTCCAAACTTCAATGAGAAATGAAAACATCATTGGTGTACACTCACTTCTGATGCTCACTGTATTTCACCTATTTCCGAAAGAGCAAGTTATAAAGCAATTTATCATAAAAGACGTGGCGACCCTACTACCCACCGGGAGCCTCAATCACTCCCACCAAAATTCTGCTAGCAGTATTCAATTGCATGGAAAATAACAATTATACGGTAAGGGAATGTAGTGACATCAATATGATTGGCTTTCGGATTATCTATTAGTAGGCAAATAAATATTTTAAGAATATAGCGGCTCTTAATTTACATAAATAAAAGTTATTCACGAGTAAACACTCGTTAGATACATAAAAAAATAACCATCAGCATCACAAAATTTCTCACGAACGCGCTTTATTCGCTTCAAATGTAGTCCCTACAACTGATTACATAAAAAAGTGAATTCATGCAAAAGCAATAAAATTAATTACTACCCCTTCAAACCATGCAATAGAACAGATACTCAAGACAAAAAGATGTCGTGATTTTATTATAAAAGCCTCCACGGCTATGCAATTAAATGCCAAGCCAGTATAGTTAGTTAATTTATATCCTCAATCCCGTCAGTTGAAAGTTTTCTTACTTATTCTATTTCTACAGCTGCCAAGCGCTGAACTTTACGAATTTAATTTGTTTTGAAAATTGTTGCCCAAATTGCCTGTCAAAATTTCCCAAAGAGAATAAGAGGTGTCATCAACTCCTGATTGAATTAAAACGAAAGCGGATAATACAACTAAAGGTTAAGCCTTAAAGGATTTTCATGTTGTGCTCTTGTTCGTGTCATCAGCTCTAACTTAAGATTCCATTAAATCCCTACCCTACTCCAAAGACGAACTAGAATTAGGTCAACGGTTTAACCTAGAGTGACATACCCCACTGTCAAATCTTAAAATCGATCCATTTATTTATTATCCCTCATTGAAGATCTGCATGCGTTAAATCACTCATCTGTGACCCAGACATCCCACCCACTGACAGAGTTAATGGAGAAATACCCTCGAGGATACCAAATTCACATAGGAGAAGGTTTTGTCGATGCCTGCCGTACGTCAATGCTATAATGTCCTTGGAATTATAGTCCACATACTTAAACATGACAGTAGTAACTCTATATAGTCGTTGGGTAATTAACTACTTATTTGGAATTCGTTTTGGAATGTGAAAGCATCTCAGGTACGTAGGTTTAATGAAATTGAGCAATTATCCGACGTTACTTTGTGAATTGGGGTTAGGTTTCTATTTCCATGTATTTGGCTTAATAGAGTTGCAGCACGACATTGACGTACGGTAATACTATGCTTCTTGGATATGGATATCTCAGCGGATTAATTGTGGTCCCTATTGAGGGAGTCGATTTGGAACAATAGGTGTGAGATGGTACTTTGTTTTGAGTCGAAATTACGGCATATCCTGGTGTAAATCTATGGAGACATTAATAAAGGCAATACGGACAAATACACAAAGTTACCTATACGTTTAAGTAAACGATTTACGAATATTATACCGATTGTATGGCTAGTAATAAAATCATGCGTTTCTACATATTATATAGCCCTTAAGGTGACCGTCTAATGAAGACATATGAAATGAATAGGACGTTGATTCGATAATAATGTAAGGTCACAAATTTCCACAAGGGATTTTTTAGCTACCTCATTGAAGGTAGAAAAGCGTGCTTTAACTTGGATACAAAAATGTAACGGATGTCATCATGAGAAGAGTATAGTCTGCAGTCAGAGCAATAGCCTGTGTCTTGTTTTATAAAAGTTGACACTTCGCTTTTGCTAAGCATCTTATTCACACCGAAAACTGAGTTTTTTACAAAAAGATTGATAAAACTCTTCGATGCATTAACACAAACTAGTTTTGACGTTTCAATTAGCTGTGAAACTAGCTATGAAAACTTCTGTTTTCAATGAAGTTTTCGAGTGTTTTCGCGAAATAAATAGAATATTAGTGTGCTAGGCTTAAGTGATACCACGGGCTGCAACGCTTGTGGAGAGGGCGACGATACTTTCGATCATTTCCTTTGTTATTCACCCCTATCGTGGAATCCGTCGGAATTGAGTTTCACTTCACCTATTCGATTCCCTTTCACTTTCTACTGCTATCGTGGAATCCGCCGGAAACGTTTCCTTATCGACACGTTTTTGGGAAAGGTAGTTTCACTGTCAAACGGCTGTCTTTAATTTGTTTACACAAATCTGTGTAGCTGCATTCACCGGAGGCATATAAAAAGTGTGTTTTAAAAGTGATTTCAATAAAAAATAAAGTGTTTGATATAATAATTGATACGATAGCTCCATTTTTGGAAGCATAAGAGGAAGAACGAAATGAGCGGTGTTCTCAGAGAAGAGTACGAGACAGGTTAAGAGGAGCAGTGAATGATTTCATGGAGCTACCGGATGAAATGTGTTTTTAGAATGTTTTTTTTTTTGTTTTAATAAAGTTCAATATTGCACAGATTTATTACAAATGTTCGGCTTAATAACGCAGCTTTTTTACATGTACATTTTCTTTAAAAAAATCCTCACGATCTGCAGCAAGTAAGAAAACCTATGAAATCCGCAATGATTTTGTTGCGTGTAAGAAATGTCATTTTGTTCGGGAAAAATTCGATTTGAACGTTTTCAACGATACAGTGAAATTCATTCACATTACCCACACGGGGAACTGTTCACTTTGCGGATTCGACGATACCAAAATGTTTTTTTCCGTGAATAATTCCCCCCGGCGGATTCCACGATAGGGGTGTTCGAGTAATGGGTAAAACTGGATTTGCTTCCTGGTAGTGCAATGGGCCAGTTGCGTCTGAATACTCCAAAAAAATCCGTAATCTTATTCTTTCGGTCATTACCCAAACCTCATGACCATAGGTAAAAGTTGGAACACACAACGAACTATAAAGACTGACAACTTAGCTTTGACACCAGGTTCAGTCCTCCTAATATCAGAATGACCAAGGTATGTCAAAATTGTTCCAGCCTGACCAATCCTACAGGAAAACTCACCATTGTTCCTTTCATCACTCGTGAATAAAACCCCGAGATACTTAAAGTTCTCCACCTGTTTCAATGGGACTCCACAAATATACAGAGTGGATTGAACAGGCATTCTGGAGATGACCATCAGTTAAAATTTGTTCACGTTTGTTTTCATCCCATCTTTAACACAAACGGCTACAACCGATCGAGTGCGCCTTGAATTTCAGTCTGAGAGGACCAAAGAATGACCAAGTCACCAGCGAAGAGCAGATTACTTATCCTCAGATCCGGGGTCCGCTATAGTAATAACAAAAAAATAATATTTTTATACTTAGCTATTCATCAAAACAACGGATTTTCCTTATAACATCGAAAATATGCATTCCCATCAATGTCAACGCTTATTATTATTTTGATGGCTAGAATCCAAATCAAGCAATCTGCAACTGAGCAGCTGACGGTGATAGACACTGAAATGGTTATTCCACGCAGTCTATTGGTTAGCTATCTATTTGCTCGTATATTTCGCATACTGTCATCTCGTTTATTGCCTGTCGCCTATTAATTGTTTTTTTTTTTTTTTTTTTTTTTGATTACCAACTATTTTTGGTAACAATAACAGTAGCGTATGTGTGTTACCCAAAAATGGTAACGCACGTGGCACATTACCTAAAGTATCTCATTAAACATAAAGATTTTAAAGTTTATTATTATTTATTTCTTATAGTACTTATAAGAAACTATGGTGATTGATTAATTACACAATTAATATCTGTGAATCGAAAACCATTTCGGTGTGTGTCATTAATGGGATTTTCTATTTAAACCGTCCGGTCCCCATGAATCGCACAATTTGTTTGTTTTTCCTGCGCAAGTTGTGCACAATAGAATTCCTTGATTTTTGTTGCATCTTCTTTGAAAACTATTTAAAATTGATTAGCAGTAATTTATCCAACTGATGAGATGATCAGTATCGAATAAATCTCCCTTGACATGCCAATTGACCTTGATTTGTGTTTTTATACTCCAAATCCATTCAACATCAGAATAAAATCCTTTCTTCCTTGAGTAGATCCCGTATATAGGTAGAAATAAATTCAAACCAGCCAATTAGGATAAACAAATACAAGCAACCTCAAAAATTAGTTGACAATTCCGCCATATCTCCTTCAAAGGAAAAAGGAATTTATATGCGGAAAACTGACTCATCGAACTAAATACATATTTGGGGTTTTAGGTTTTATTGTTATATTCCAAATGTGTGAAATTACACAATTGACATGTATGAGCGAATTAGTAGATACAAAGCAAACATTTGACACCGATGGCGATGTTCATCGTTGACCAACGATTAAAGACCACACTCAATATTTGCCTAACCTTGTTAGGACATTCAAAAGAAACCATCAAAACAAAAACAAGTGACATCTGTAAACATGCCGCCCTAATTCAAGCTCGAGGGTTTATTTATTGCTTATAAACTCCACCTAAGCATAGGACTTCTCTTTGCAAAATTTCGCCAAAGTTAATATTTTGCTTTCGCACTTCAATGGTGTTGAAAGGAAAATCTGCAGGATCATTTTAAGGACAAGGGAATAATTATTTTAGTATACATATGTGTACTTTAGTGTCAGGAGCCAAATCATTTCATTTCTTGCGGGATGGGGCGAGGGGGTAAGTAAATACATTAAATGTATGTACAATTCTGCGGTGGCAGAAATTTATTGATAATTTAATTTTAACATGACAATGAACTATACTTACACGTACGAGTACATAGACCGTTCAAATAATGCATGTAACTCTGCAAATTGGTAATATAAAGACGCGCAAGTGTGCCAAGAATGTATAATTTACTTTTGATTAAGCGCTTTGTGTTCTTCGTTCGCAACACAGTGTGAAAGAGAATTGTCGATACCTTGTAACAGCATCGAAAATAAATAAAGGTCGACGGGTCGTCGGGAATATTTATTGATTGATTGATGGGAATTCCATATTTTTAAGATTCCGTTCCCATAGGGACAAAATGGATCCTTTTTGTTCTCGCTACGATTTCTTTCCGTCTTCGGTCCGAACCCACGACTCCAATTTTTTTCCTAGGTCTATCTCAAGAACTAATTGACACAGAAGGCTGGAATATGCACACAACATCAGGTATAATCTCTAACCAATGGTAACAATACATCGAGTGGTTTTGGACTAATTAGTAATTTAGTGAACAAAATATATTTCTTCATCCAAAAAACTGTTTAATTTTGTACCTAGGTCTATTAAATCAAAGAGCAGCCAACACACTAATGTGTTGAAAAAAGACACCAACTCTGGCCAAGAACTGAACTTTCGGTGCGCGAGTGATACTCGCACTTGGCCGGTTTTTTTTTTAATCTTTAATCTGTTTTATTTTTAGACAAGTTAGTCACAGGATATTTTTCGAAAGTAGACGGTTTTGTCTAACCGACCTAGCTATTTGTAGTTATGCATTTAATGTGTTGTAAGTTGTAGTCCTTTCAAAATATGGGTCCAGGAAGCAAGTTGTCTTGCCCTTTAACGAAAGTTGGTTTGCGAAAATGGTGTCCTTAATCGTTATACATTTGTCTCATACCATTTAAAATTTAGAATTTTCACAACGTCTAACCCTTGGGTGAAATCATCTCGAAAAGGCAGTACACCGTCAAGATCACTCAGTTCTATACATGCACACTAGAGCTTTGCTAAATTCTCTAAACACGGCGAATCCAGAGCCGTAGCCCTGGACATATCAAAGGTATTCGACCGAGTCTCTATGCCAGACTATTATAGGAAAGTTAGCGTCTTATGGATTACCACAACAACTGCGGATGGATGAAAAATTTTCTTCTGGGAAAATCGGTCCAAGTTGTTGTAGATGGTGTATCATCTAATTCGTTTGCTATAAATGCAGGAGTGCCCCAAGGATCTTTCTCCAACTCTATTTCTTCTCCACATCAACGATTTGCTTGGATCGACAAATAATAATATCTACAGCTTTGCAGATGACAGTACTCTTATATCCTTCATCTCGAACAGTGGGCCTGAGAATGCGGCTACATCACACAGTCAGAGATGTGAACAAATTAGTTCTCTAAATGATGATCTGGACAAAATCTTGAAGTGGTGAAAAGACAACTTGGTTGCATTTAATGCAAACAAGACACAGCTCACAAGCTCAGGTTAGACCAGGCCTGGAATATTGTTCCCATATATGGAGCTCGGCCCCGAAACATTCACTTAACCTACTTGACAGCATACAGAGACGAGCAGTTCGACTTATTGGAGACCCTCACATCAAATCTTCAACCGTTGGTGCACAGAAGACAAGTCGTTGACCTATGCTTGTTCTATAGGTACTCAATGGGAGATGTTCCGATGAACTCAAAGACATTATCCCTTGAAATGCAACTTTTGGGCGCCCCACAAGACAGACTGCTAATGCTCATGACCATACAGTACATTTGACAACCGCGAGGACATCAACTTTCCAAAACTCTTTCTGTTACAGGACAAGCAAACAAGAACTCGCTTCCTATATTTTTCCAGAAGTATACAATTTGCAGCAATTTAAGTGCAGAACTAACATATATCTGCAATAAAGCGCTAATAAAGCCTTTCCCGAGAGAAGTATTTAAAAAAAAAAAAAAAAACTGACTTCTGCAGAGAGGAAATAGAATCTGTGGAACATCTCATGTCTCATTGCCCAGGCTTCCAATTCCAAGAACGCCACTACTTTTGTATGGGAGCACGGTTTTTCGACGGCTTGGAAGATTTATCGCAACGATACCTCTATCAATTTTAACAAGATTCATTAACAGATCCGAATGGTTTTGTAAGTTGCATGTCCTATAATGTACTATAAAATGGCCTCAATGGCTTCTGCGTGAAAATTGCATATACATTGCAAACGCCCGCTCTAACCTAACCAAACCTATATCTGAAATATACAACAACTGATAAATGTGCATATTAGCAGAGTGAAAGGGTGGCAAAAATGTAAGTCAATGAACAACCAATATGGAACAAGTTGATTGTAGTATTAAAAAAAATTTAAAAATAACAAAGCGCGCGTCGGCTTTAGGGGTTTACGAGTAGAGTTGGTATTGCACATGCACCAAAACATCTGCCCAGTTGGATAGATAAAAGCGTGCTCGTCGATTGGAATATCATCTCCATAGATGGCAAATCTCGCTGCTCCATTAATAAGAACACCACATAACTGTATGTTAGAAATATCCTAAGTTACGGTGTGAAATTGGTCTGTAACCACCCTACTATTGCTGTCCTGCTTACTCATTTCCTGACAAAAATATGTGTTATTATAATATGCTATTCCATTGTTTATCTGAAGTGGTCATCTTTGAAAATGAGCCATACATTTCTGAATAATTATGCCCCCTAAGTGAGTCTACATAATGTTGCTGCAATAAAGTACACTTATACCCGATATCTGTTTAATGTGCTATTATATCGTTTCTATAGATTCACATCAAATAACAAAATGAGGAAAAAGTTAACCTCAAACCAAAAGATATACGAAAATATGTCTCAATATAATATTTTTAAAGCAAATGCAGAAGCACGCATAAGCCCAACAATATAAAAAGACCATCAAGAAAATGTTAACACATTTGTTTGTGTTTGACTGTATTCGATAATAAGGACGGGGCTGTGCTACTTGTGTCCGATAGGACTTCGTTCGCTACATGACAATCGGTAGAATAAAATGTAAACGCCCCCACCCTCCGGCAATCTTTTGAGATACGTTGATATTAAAGAAGAAAAAAACCGCAAATGCCAAGACAACAAGACATCCTACACGATCCTACACATTCTATTGTCCTTATCTTCAAAGGAGTATGAGGCACAAAAGGACTATATTGTATAAGGATAAACGGATAATTCTAAGCTCTAGAAAAAGGTTACTGAGCGAAATAAAGTGCGGAAATGTGTTTCATTTTCTCATCCTATTTATGCACACACTAGGCATTCCAGCGATGACAAGTGTCAGTTTATTGGTTGTGATTTGCTTGCCGCCATAGCAATTGTGTCATGCTCATGCAGCTTTGCAATCAACCAGCTGGTGTATGTGTGTGTGCGTGTAATTTTTTCTCAGAAATCTCTATGACTAGTCACGTTTTGCTATTATATATTATGCGAAAGAAAATTGCAAAATGAATAAAAGTTTGGAAAGCAATGGTGAAGACTCCTCTTATAAGTAGATATACTTTGCATAAACGAAAGGCATTCCAGTAAAATGTAGGTATCTTAAATAAATCTTTGCTTGAAGTTGAAGTTTATGTTTAGACAAAGAAATGCAAAGGAGATACAGATAAGATGTAGGTACCTAAACTACGTTCAATAGAAATGTAGATATTGAGCTAATAATTTTTTTATTCAATATTTTTTGGATATGCACAAGTCAGTGGATTTAATAATGCAAATTGGTCAAACTAATTATTTTCTTTTGCACTTTGAATTACTCCTTCAAGTACTCATTAAATTCCGTTTTATCCCAATTATTCATAGATTCGAAAAACTATTTGGACATAGATCCACGGAACTTTTTCTAAGGTTTGTCATCCTTGCCATAGATGACATTACAAAATTCGGCATCATTTAACTGCAGTCTTCAATATTGGTACTGAAGTTCACTTAAATTGTTGTATCGCTAAGTAGGTATACCTACAAATAATCCATCAATCTGTTGTCGGATAACAGCGGTTGCTAATGGCATGGAGCGCGAATTTTAAAAAAAAATTTCTAAAGAAAAAATAAACCAACAGAGTTAGTTAAGTATATATTTATCTAAGAGGGTGTCAAATTGAGATATGAATGGATAAACGATTTCCAGAGTAATTTTCAATAATAATGATGGATTACAATATTGCTGATATTCAGAGTGTGCGACTAAATTGAACTGATTTGGATTGAAATATAATCACTTAGGTTGGGTTAGGTTAGGTTAGGTTGAATAGGTTTTCTCGAGAATACTGTTGTTGGTAGTCTTATGCCCTCAATAGTTTCAATTTGTGGAAGCTCTGCTCCGTTTTTGGCTAGAACTTTAGCCCTTTCATTACTCTCAATATTACATTGTCCGGGTACCCAACATAATATGACAATGCTCTGAGCATTGTGCGACAGCTCCTGACTAGTTCAGATTTAACGGTGTGAGACTGTAGCGCCCTTAGCGCAGCCTGACTATCAATGCAGATAGTGGTATTCTTGTTGGATATTTATCCCAATCCAAGTAGATCCGCAGCTTTAGCACGGCCAGAACCTCTGCCTGGAACACACTGCTTGTGTCCGGAAGTCTTAATCTCACTAGGGTATATACCTGATCCTGTACCCTCCTTAGTTTTGGAATCATCCGTAGAAATTTAAATTTTCTTTTCTTTTGAAACCTCATTATTTTATCAGTCTTTTTTGTAAGTTGGATTTGGCTACTATTTGAAGTGGTTTCTTGTAATTGTTTTAAATGTGTTTATATTTTGGCAATACAAAATAGTACGTTTGGTGGCCATTCGAGTCGATTGGGTTTAGTTTTATAATCAGCCATCACCAGTGGGGGAAAGGGAAATATTATTTCTGGCATTTTTTCCCAAACATGTTCTCTCTGTGTTTTTTCCCATTTTCAGAAATAAAAAAAACGCCTGAAAAGTTTTTGGAAAAAATACCCAAAATTTCGGAAAGATTGCCAGAAAAGTCTAGTATTTCTTCCTAGGAAAAAAGGCCAGAATGAGTATAAAAAATGTTCAGGCATTTAAAAAAAATCTGGCGTTATTTCCGGGTGCCGTCAATGAATCCTAAGATCTGCGAAAAATATCGCCGCTGTCCGTGATGGGTTGGTGATGAAATCTCCTTTTCCAATATCAGTTTTCCAAAATCCTCTTTCCAAAATCCCCTGTGCTGAAATCCCTTACTCCAAAAGACCTTAAGAGAAAATCACCACGGGCGACAAAATCCCCCATTTTTATATTTGGTGTTATTAATTCTGCCGCCGCGACACCTAAAAATGATTTTAAAATGTGAGATACGTATGGGGGGTCATGCTGCCCCCCCCCTGCTTGTGGTCACTGTAGTATTTGGAGTAGGTGCAAGATTGGGTATATGCAAAGTTTAGTTTGCTTGTGGGAGATTTTAGCATAGAGAATTTTGTCCAGGAAGATTTTGGAAAAACAGAAGAAAAAAATGAGAGATTATGTCCAATAAGAAATTTTGAAAAAGGGCATAACGTAGAGCACCAGAACTCGGCCTTTTACAGACAAAATAACTAATTTCTTTTGGCGCAATTTGGATAACATGAATGCTCAAAACTGGGGCTACGTGCCTCATAGCTGAAGCCGAAACTGAGATTCTGCACGAGCTATTTGAGGTCATGTTTATCTCACGCAGAGGCGATGCGATGTGAACAGTCCACCAAGATCGTGCGATTTGACCTATTTAGTCTTTTTCGTGAAGGGTTTCCCTAATTCGCGGGTATTTGTCAGTCAGCTATCTTTAAAGTCGTGCCATTGCATTGGTCAAATTCAACCTGATCTATGCACTAGAGTCATGGAAATTTGAGCTTCTCGGCTGCGCGCCGATGTCACAATCGGGATCATGACGTAATCTCGAAGGCTAAAAATCTCGAAAAGTTTTTTTTAATCTCTTAAGCAAAAATCTCGAATGTACAAAAATCTCGAAAGACTAGATAATATCTCGAAAAAATTTCGAAAATAAAAAGTAAATTCGAGATTTTTTTTTTGCACCCATCCCATAGCCAAAGAGTAAACCCAAGTAGGGGGTTGCAGGGGGGCATCATGCCCTCCATACGCATCTCACTTTTTAACACCATTTTTAAATCAATTCGAGATTTTTTTCGAGATTTTTGTTATTCGAGATTATGCTTTCTAGTTTTTTTTTCGAGACTTTTTAAATTCGAAAATTTTTTTTCGAGATTTTTACATTCCTGATAGAGGATTTTTATACAAAGTACACAGCTTTTTATTATTATAGGGCGCAGTATCTCGGAAATTTTTTTATTCTGCATCACACTAAAAAAAAGTTTTCAAGGCTATCTACGCAAAAAAGAGAAAAATTAAAAGTTGGGAAATAGGTACCTAAATTATTTATTTGAAAGTTTTTAATGGGTTGCAAATTATTTGCTTGCTTCTCCAAACTCACTTCAGTTGTTCTGGGTCCAACATTGAACAGACACAATAGCACCTCTGCATTTACTAAATTAAACTTCATTCAGTTTAAAATCCAACTTCACAAAGATAAGACCAAGAGACTTGTGAATAGCTCTTGTGTTTAGTTCTATATACATACATATATCTAATTTGCTTCTAAAGCTGAATTTTCCCTTCAAATGTTTTGAGTCTTCGAGTGATGATTATGTTATGATGTTCACCTTCGCTTTTTTGAAGGCCTAAATTCAGTGTGTTCCATTTATGGAACATTTTATTCAGGAACGAATAATACCACTATACTGAAAGCTGGGTTCATCATTAGCCGTGTTTTATTATGCCCATGATCTGAACCGATCAGATCAGCATAATAAAACAAACCAGGATCATTTTGACATTTGACAGTGGCTTACAAATTTTATGCGAGAAACGGAGTGGTTTGATTGGTTATTGGGTTGTCAATATTTTGTAAGCCACTTTATTTGCATACACGAATAAAATTATTCGCCTAGAAGTATACTATCATACTATCTATTTGGATCATGAAAAATGATCCAGATAGAAAGTTGGATCACGTGTTGTTGTTGCGAATTAGTGCTAATTTGTGATCTGGTTCAGATCACGGGCATAATAAAATACGGCTATTATTGCAAAAAATTGAAATTTGTACTTACTATTCCCGAAAATATCACCCTTTCGAGAACTTTTTCTTTTGAGAAGCATAGATATGCATAGTTGGCTGGCGATCTTGATGACTTCATTCAGTGTTTTTTAAGGTTTTTTTTTTGGAAGAATTTTTGTTATCAGCACCTCTGAATAAAATTGAAATCCTTGCAATCTGCGGCCATAATTACTCTTGTTTCACCAAAATTACAATATTAAAAATGTTTTTTTTTTTGTTTTTATTTTTTTTAAATATGTATGTACATATGTATATATTAAATTTCATTGAATGGGTTTTTTCCGCTGCGATTTTAATGCAATAATAAAAAAAAAACATCGTTTAAATCAGATCCAGTGCCGAAGAAATGTGATAAGTAACTTGATCTTGAAATAACAATTAACTTGACGTCACTGAAAGAGAAGCACGTTTATTTTTTTACGTCAAATATCATTCGTTACGGTTTTGCAATTATTGCTATGATAATTACTGTCATTTTGTTTGGATATCCGTTAGTGCGTTGAGGAAATTCCAAATTTTGCAAAGTAAAATAAAATTTCACTCTACGCCCATTATTGGAAATTTTAGTTTTTTTGTTTGTTTGTCCAATCGCTTTATTGTAGTTCTAGTCATTCCTGTATCTACGGCTGATTTTTGACTTCAAAAAGCCTATCGGGCCACTTTAGATAGTCAAAAATCTCTTATCGATTCGCAAGAAATTACTTCTAGCGGCTTCGTTGTATTTATACGACTCTGATTAGGAATAGTACCTAACCTATCTTGAAGATATTTAACACCATTTACACGAACAAGGTGTAATTTACGTGGTATATTTAAATATCGATAAGTGCATTTTGCAGATTTTGGACTTACCTAAAAAATGTATTTGATTCGCATAGCATGCATTGCATATCATCAGTTACTTATGAACTTGTTTCACAAGCCAAGAGGGTGCAACGACCATTGATTTATTTTTAGTTTCCATAAAAGGTATAATATTTATTTTGTTAATCAAATGCATGGGGTTGCTTATCATGGTAAGACGTATTTAATTTACAATATTAATATTGAGTATCCGTTCCAATAAAAAGTATTTTTTTTATCTTGATTTAAAAAAAAAAATATTAATTTTGGATGAACCCTCGTCAGAAATGAGTGCTATTGATTGGGAGTTTCCCTCTTTGCAGACTTCAATGTAAGTTTTTTAATGAAATACTCAAATACGAATTTTTAAAAATAATCATTTCTCGCTGTCATTGCCCTTGGTGTACATTCATTGGGTGTGTATGAATCGGGAAGGCGCTGATTGGTATCAACCTGTCGGTTCGGTGCCCAGCTGTTGTAACTTTTCATACATATCAATTGTGCTTCTTTTACCTCCGCGTGATAAACACCGGGTACTGGTCTCGCCCACCCGAGCTTGGCTTGCTAAACTTATAAGCGCGAGTGTTCAACAGGAAGAAAATGGCAACACTATATTGTTCTGTTGGAATGACTAACTGAACGAGTTTCAGAGGTCTTACATGAGATCCTCAGAAAGAGGACGCACAGCGGATTAGTCCACAAGATTGAATCCACGGTGTTGTCAACAGTCGTGATGGCAGATTAGTCCAGTCATTTTAGCGATCAACCCCGGAATGAGAGATAATAAGCTGAATTTTGGTATATACCTTAATTTGGTCGTTCTAAATGTTCCCTCAAAAGTGTCATAAAATCTCGTGTCTGCGTCGTTATTCAAGGTCAAAGGTCAACAAAAAGCGATTATCTCAGTTTCTATTGCTCCAATGATGTAAACATCTACTACAAAATTGTAGAGCATAAAATTTGCAACAAATTTCAGCCATTTTTGAGATAGAGGGCTAAAATGACTGGACTAGATACCTTGCGTAAGCTACTCTGACATATTTGGAGCAAAGGTCAGTAAGGATTTTTCAGCGCTAGTCACGGTGCTGAAATAGAGATGGTGGCGGATGAACCCTTTAGGGGCCAACGGCAGTTATCATATCCCCGAAGTGGGTTACTGTCAACGGAGTTTCCGACCCGCTGTCCTAGGGTCGTTTTAGAGCCTGGTCTTCCAGGTTGGGGGTTGTGCGTAGGGTTAACTAACCAACCACAGAAAAAATTTATTTGTTACGGAGCAACCAAAAGCCTCGGATACGGATGGATTTACTGTTGACGACCCTGCAAAACGAAAAACGGACAATGACTTTCGGATCTGCACGTGGAAGGCACCTGACCAGGTCAATGTCGCTGTATAATTCGTAGAGTTCGCTGTTTAATCTCTTCCTTCAAAGCCCGTCAAAGCAAACGGGACCGAAAATCACTCGAAGAATTTTGCGTTCGAAGCGACCAAGGAGATCTTCATCCGCCTTTGATTTTGTGCCATAAAGCAGGACTGGGATGATGAGTGTCTTACATGGAGTCTCCTTGGTGTTTCTCAACAAGGCCTTACTTACCAATTGCATTCTTAGGCCAAAGTTACAGCGGTTGGCAAGTGTAATTCTTCGCTTGATTTTTGATGTGATGTCGTTTTCAGAGTTAATAGCGGAGCCGAGGTAGACAAAGTCCCGAACTACCTTAAAATTGTAGCTGTCTATTGTGACGTTCTATCCGATTCGTCGATGTTGTGTGTCCCTTCTTGTTGACAGTATGCAGTATGTATTTTGATGTTTTGCCTTCATTCACCGCTATACTTGCAAACGCAACAGTGACAGGTTGCTGTGTTCTGTTCTGTTCTGTCTTAAACACACCAGGAACAAATACCTTGTGAGATACTTCTTAAAAGACCTAGAAGAGCTTTTCATCATAACAACATGACATGATAATAAACTTAATCAAATACATACTTAGAATGTTTTGTATGTAGCAGCACAATCAGATAGGGTTATAATGGCTAAGATGCATTATTATTAAATTCAATTATCTATACGTTTTGTATACTTGATGGTTCTGCACACCTCACAAAATTAAACAAAGGATCTTCTAATTAAGAAATAAGATTCCTCGCATCCTCGAATAGTCTGTAAACTTTATTACGAAATTGCACAATACAAACGTGTTTACACACAAGCCTATTTATGTGCACACAAACGATCGTGCAAATCATCCACTTAAATAATAGTTTACTTAAAACTAATCTAAGTGCACTTGAAATGTGAATACCCAATCAAAGACGGCTTCATTCGAGAAAAGCTATCCGAACTGAGTTCCAAACAGCAAATTGAATAAATGAACAAATTCACTTTATACAACTACAGCATAAGTGTATTCTGTAAGCATGCTAGGCACGAGTCTATTTCAAACTATCTGGCAGAGGCGCTTCTTCTCCGTAACATCGTCTCTGCTGAATGCACTTCCTCCTTGACAAAAAGTTTAGAAAATTTAAATCTATTGATTTGTTCAGCACGTTTGCTTAACTAGTTCCATTCAACTATGCCTGCCTGTTGATTTCAAGAATCATCCTTTTCATTCGAGCAGATATCTTAAGAATGCATGGCGTTTATGGGGGGAAGCACACAATTTGCAGCCATGACGACTATACAGTAATGACACTGCACACTGCACAGGCACACATCAAATGATGTGTGTATAGAGTGGATGATTATGTGTAATTTATTTACGCTTATGGCGAAATAAATTTATGATAATGCGAAAAGTGCAACTTATTTTAATTTTAAGCCGACTAAGAGAAAGTATTTATTTTTGAAAAACATCAACGTCAGTGATGAACGTAGTCCTTCAGATATCCATCTGTACCGTATGAATTGGGAATTCATTTGATTTCTTCTAATCCGAAACAGGGGATAAGCCATCTTCCAACAATCCAAATTGCTGTTGTGGAAATAAGCGCAATGAAGTGGTCCTTACCTTAGCTAGCCCATATTTACGTGTAGCCATTGCATGTAGTGGGTTGTATGTCTGCGTGTTGATATATGGCTGTAGGTGTAAGTATCAGCCAGGAATAAATTAAATAATTTTTTTTATCAAAGGTCTTTTCTCCGTTTAGCGGCGAGACTGCAAATAGTGGGATTTTAAACAAGAAAATTTAACTACACTTTTGTTGGAATTCAAGTTTATGCAACTGAAACGGGTCTTATTTTGTTTACTGATTCGATTTTGAACTGAGCTATTGAGATAAGCTACCACGCATAAATATATTTCATAATGTTCAAGTGGATTTTTAGTAACCTTATGTACCAGTTACGACTTCTCGCAGCGCAATTAGCATCAACAGATTATTGCGCTTTCCCTTTTCCTCTCATTTTCCGGGGTCCTTCTGGTCGATTTAAAATATCGCCAGACCAGACATCCTGGAACCACTTTCCTTCACGTTGAAAAAAGGAACCACTTCTTGTCATTGGGCGGTTCCAGTAACCCTGACCTAAAAACCACTCTGGAATGAGGCTTTACCGTTGGGCCCGTTTGAAACCATGTTTGTCGTTGGGCCGCTTTCTCACACCCTGACTCAGATAAAAAAAAAAGAAAAAATCTCGGGATAAGTAGCCTCTACTAAAAAAGTAGACGGTTGCGACTTGATAAATATATAACCGCGAGTGATGAACACGAAAAAATAGCAACACTATAATGCTCCGTCGGAATTGACTAACTTAAATAAGTCTCAGAAGTCTAAAATGAGCCCCTCACAAGGAGGACGTACGGCAAATGAATTCACTTGATGGAACCAACGGCGTTGTCAATAGTCAAGTTGACAGGACAGACACCTTACTTGACCTATTCTAACAGATAGGTATTTTGAGCTAGGGGCAGTGATGACTTTTCAGTACTAGTTAGGGTGCTGAATTGTGGCGAATGAGTCCTTATTGTTCCAACTGCAGCTCTCACATCCCCAAAGTGGGTTAATGGGACCGGAATGTTCGAACTCTGAATAGGCCGCGAACAGCAAATAGCGAAAACTCATGACTGCTACAAAGCAGCCATTACTGTCATCGAGACAGTACGATAGGATGGCCCAGACAATATTTATTACATATTTGGTAATATTTATTACGGTGACTACCGAGAGCAGGGGCAGCGATTATTTATGGAAGTGGCAAACTTAGGCAAAAAGTCTTGAGCTATATCGACATGTTAGTAAATGTTTTATGACAATCCTCATCAAGGCTAAATTCCCCAACATCAACATCGGTGATTTCAACGCCAGATTGGGCAAGTGGGATATCTTTGGGAGTACAATCGGAAAACATATAGCCTACATAACACCACATCTGGAAACGGACTTAGGCTATTTGACATTGCTCCGGAACGTGACGTAATTATAGCTAGCACTACGTACAGTGTTCTAGATGTCCGAACTTTCAAACATAGACTCGTTGTTTTAGCCCGGGTACGAATGCGTATATCTCAGGCTCCAGAGGATATTTGATGTTGAACGGCTTCAATCGCAACAAACCGCCAGAATTTCACCCAAAAATGCCAAGTGGCCATCATAGAAGCGTGCAGCAACAAATGTGGTAGGATCCTCCCGACCACCAAAAAGCCTTGGCTTCATGAAGAGTGCCCGTAGGGAGGCAGCAAAGCCTGACATAATTTCCGAAATTTCTGACATATTTTTCAACAAAATTCTGATTTTTTTTTTCCAAATGTTTTATGAGAATCCGCATCAAGGCTAATTCTGCTGTGAACGAACCATTCAATCTGGACAATGAAACTCAAGTGCAACAAGGCTGCTGGACCAGATGGCCTGCGGGTCGAACTATTTAAGGCATCCTATAGATAAATAGAACTTCATTATTATTGCTTTTATAAATAAAATCTGTGGCCACAAGCAGAAACAACAAAAGTCGAGTTTAGACGAAATTGAGTTTTTAATGCCATTAAGCATGTCCAAATCTATAAGCTGTTTTTTTTTAGATTTTTATCTTCAAATTTGAAGGTACAATGTCCCGAAAACAAAACAACTAAAGTCAGATTTTTACAACGCCGTTAGGGCAAAACAACTTAACTACACAAAAACAAGTCTTAAGTCGACTTAAGAGGAACTCATTTTTGTTTTATTTCAAGTAATAACAGCTAAAGTTGAATTTGGTTGTTTTTCCGCGTGATATTTCTTCCCTTTCTTTGATTTTATAGTTAAAAAAAATGTCTAAAGTCGAGTTTGGTTGTCGGAATATCAAGGAATATCAGCTAAAGTCAGCTAAACTCGACTTAAGATTTGTTTGCCTTAAAGTGGTGTTAGGCCATAACAGCTTAAGTGTTTATTTTGCTTACCACGCTCGAAATAAGAATGATCAATAGATTATGAAACGTTAGACCGAAAGAGACTTAAATTACCTTTATTTACATATAACTTTCAGGAAAATCAGACTTTCCACGGATTAACCAGAGCCATTTGTAATTTAAATTTTTTCGTCGAATCTTAAAAGTGCTCTCCTGAAAAATTATCAAAATCGACTTTAGCGGTTTTTCCTTGTGGCCACAGAAATATCCCATACAGTACCATATCTTTCGGGAAGGGTTTTAACCGCCAAAAGGCGTCAATATCGACTTGATTAAATAAATAAAATAAATAGATAGGTGGCGCAACAGGCGGTAGACACCCTAGGCCTAGCTTCTCGCAACCATTCGTTTGTGCGAGTTTCTATTTTTGGGACGAATGGAAGGGACCTACAATTTTATGCCGATTCCGAACGGCTGAATTGAGAAGCTTTTTCAGGACAGTTATACTCTCGGATGTTTGTCAGACGTTCGCGAGAGGTGGCGCAGTAGAAAAAAACACTAAGATGTAATTTGTGTTTTTCCGGGGATCGAACCTGGGATCCCTCGCACAGCAGTCCAGCACACTAACCACGTACTGCGCTACTGCGCCCACTACTATACTACATTACTATAAATAAAGTCGCAGCAAAGGCACGCTTGGGTGTATCTAGTACAGTTTCAGATTTCTTTCTTTCCTTCTACCGCTTTAATTTTCCTCACTTTTTCTTAAATTGCCGCACTGTCCATAGGTTATATTAAAAAAGTTATCAGGATCCTCATGATGCTGAGTGATCCAATGCTCTTTGAAGACTAGGTCCATAAACTGCAGCACTGGTAGTATTATTTTCCTTCTTGGAACTGTTCGTGTAATATTTGTGATCATAGCGTAAGAATTCGATGGTTTTCCAAGTTTACCAGTAATTATAATGAGTAGCTATCCTCTACTCATTTCTTTGAAAGTACATTTTTTAAAATATTATGTCACAGGATAATCGCGGAGTATTTGTAAGATCTTGAGATGTCCTATGTACGCAGTTGCCTATTTTGGCATTTAATAATATTGAAAAGCCTGACAGTATACAAGGTTTACCTAGACGTAGAGGCGGAATGCTGAGCATTGCTCGTATGTCTGCGGTTGGATATATGATTTCTTTTCCCCTGATACAAAAATGCCCGCAATTGAACTTTTAAGCCCCATTTTCTTTTGGATATGGTTCTGCTGCAATACATGTTTCGCGAACCCTTTATGTGTATTCAGTTTCTAGTAACATTTGGGATCTGAAATGACTCCTAAATACTTGTCTCTTGTGAAAAGAGGTATAGTGGTTGATTGTTGAGACACTTGAAGGCCAGTATTTTAGTCTTGGTCTAGTCTACCGTCTGTGACGGCATTAGGCAATAACGCCCAAGGAAATAGCACCCAAATCGATTTGGAAATAAAGCCGAAAAATGCATAGCGCCCAAAAATAAACAACAAGATGGAAATAAAGCCCAAAAATAATTTGCAGCTTTACATGTATGGGGGGGCATGTTGCCCCCCTGCAACCCCCCTGCTTGGGGTTACTGTCAGGAAATAATACCCAAAATGACAAAAAATTTTGCAACAACAAATTGTACGGGCTTTTTTTGGGCGTTATTTCCAAATTGATTTGGGCGTTATTTCCTTGGGCGTTATTGCCTAACGCCGTCTGTGACTGCGAGACAAGCGATCAATTTAATGTCGAAGACAACATTATTGTGTGGTTGTATATATACATGCGCAATTCCATTTTCAATGAAGTTTCACAATTTTGGAACTTACTTTAAGCTTTTCTGTTGTAGAGGTATGTTCTTCCTACCCTAGTACGGAAAGTATAAGTCGTTTCAGATATTGGGGAAAGCAAAAGACGGCGTTACATATTTACTCGATTTTGATCTTTTTTTCATGAAATAAGTTACACTTACTAGAACTACAGATTCTATACTGGTAGATTGGGTGCATTTTCGAGGGAAAATGGGTTTGGTTCTTCCTTGTGTATTTTGAGTTTAATATTTGGTTCTACGGTGCCTATACATAGTCATGTATCTGTACTCTAGTGCTTTTTGATCCTAGTCCTATATGCAAGGATCCTAGTCCCAGACCACTATTGAAGCGTTAAAAAATGTTTGTTTTTTTTCTCAGGAAAACAAACATTTAGAACTAATAAAAAATATTAAGGGGATGATTTTTGTTTATGCCTTTATATACCCACCAAATAGAAAAAATCGTATTTTCTTTAACTCTTGAAAGCTTTTCGATAAACTATTTTATTGTCATCATCAGCAACAAACTGGAAAAGTTTACATTTTAAAATCAATAAGTTCAAGATTTCTTTTGAGATGGAGAACAAGAAGTATAATAAAAAATACCGTTCTTAATCCCCAATACTCAGGTATAGGTAGAATAGATAAATAAATAATTGGCGCAAGAGAACCGTTAAGAACCCTAGGTCAAGCTTCTCACAACCATTCGTTTGTGTGAGTTTTTATTTTGGGACGAATGGAAAAGACCTACGATTTTATGCCGAGCTGAATTGAGCAGCTTTTTCAGGACAGTTATACTCTCGGATGTTTGTCAGACGTTTGCTAGAGTTGGCTCAGTGGAAAAAACCCTTAGACGGAATTTGTGTATTTCCACTGCGCTGAGCCACTGCGATCATTGATGGGTAAACTTTTTTAAAATCACACTTCAAATTCGTATGAAATTTTAAACTCTTAAAAGAAAAATCTGTATAAATACCACCGTAATTCTAACGAAATAAATCCAGTGATCTACCAAAATGCACACATGTGAGTATTTACTTTTTTTGTCATAAATAAGACCGGTTTCGAAAAGCTTGTAGAACAAAACATTCGAAAACATCAACCCACACTACTTTCCAATTATTGATTTTCTGCCACTTACCGACTCGCTAATTTCTTAAAAACTATTTGCCATATCAATTCACAGATTTACTCGGTCGGTGACTGAATTTCTAAACATAATCTTTTCATTGCCGACATTCCGTATAACAAATTTTGTATCCATTTTGTTGTCGAATTGTAAAATTTTCCTCGCAAAAAAGCAGCACAACAAAACTTCCAAAAAGCTAACAAACCAAAAAAAAAAATAAATAAATAAACATAGACACATACATTTATCAACCCGTACCCAATCTGAAGCTGTCACCGATACGATCTATCTACCACCTTCAAATAATAACAACAAATTTTCGCCAGGTGCTAAGTGATGACCGCGATCAGAATAATCATGTGCTTGTTGTTAAATTAATATCCAGAAACAAGCGCAACACGAAAGAAGCATAATTTCTACAACACCAAATAAATTTCAAATTCAACAGGTGGTGTCATTCAAATTAACCGAACTTCATTGATAGGTTGTTTCAATGGCCACTATACAACCTGGATCGTATCGTACATCCACCACTTCCGTAGCGACTTTGAACTTGACGAAGAGCAGTCGTGTATTTTGACAAAGACAACCGTAGTTATGTCTCAGATCACATAATGTTTATGCAAAAGATTAAGTACACCTACCTATGCTGAAATATACTATAAAGTAATTTAAAAAAATTTAGACAAATTCTTCGGTGTGTTTATGGCTTACACTTACGTTATTTCAATTGTCCAAATGAGGTTAGCTAGATCACAAATCTCAGAAATCTCTCGGGTAGGTATTTGAATCTTTTTTACTCAGTTCTTCCAGCTCAAACAGGAAATTTTTAATTTAATTAATTAATCCACGCTGATTGTGTGTTTGCATGTGGATTATGTAGACACTTTGGAATTATTTAAGAAAATATTTTGTATCTAGATATGAGTAAGGGTATTTATATCACTTGCACAATTCTCTCACTTTAAATTGAGCCGCTTAATTGTAGAAATTATTTCACTTTTCTTTTATTCATCACTTTTATCTAGGATGCTCCTAGGACACTCTTTCCGGCGTACTCTTCGGGTCTACATCCCTTTCTGACGCGCACACAATTTAAAACAAGCATTGCGGGAAATTAAAGGACAAGGACATTTTTTAAATAATAATTAATAATAATAAAAAAAAGGCAAATTATAATAACACGAAATAAGTTTACAAAAAAATAATGTATCTCGACATATACCGATAAATTCGAATAGCGGCGCGCGGATAATTTATTTCGTACGAATGGTAATGACAGCGAACGACTACTGTTCCGGTCAACGGATGAGTACGTTATGTGCTATTGAAGAAATGGAGGGCTTGTGCGCGGGTGAATTGGGAAGGAAAACTGAATTGAATGTTGAGATACATTTTTTCTCAACCTCACCCCCAAAGATCTATTGCTATACGCGAGGGTGGTTTGTTGCCGTTTATTTTAACGTAGCCGATGGTTTTCTATATGGTTGGAAGTACATTTACTACGAGTAGGTATTCGAAAAGTTGCTATAATGGGCGAGAAAAGCTTTTGTGAGTATAGTCAAGAGAGTGGTGAAATTTTCGTCATTTCGATATACGATGGATACGTTGGTTATTATGGTTGGTATTAAAATCAGACGAATTGGGATGAGATTGCGAGTAGAATGTAAAGAGCGGGAAGGTATCATGTATCAGCGTGTTGATTGCTTTTGTTAACGAAACAAAATAAAATAGAGGAAAATGTAGGTCGACACTGATCCGCTTCAATGAGAATGCGCTGGCAGGAACTTCGAACTATCGCCCCCCAACCAATGGAAGATTGCCGAAAAATGTCCATACAGATAATAAAGATGATAGAGTAATGTAAAATTTAAAATTAAGTACAACGACTCATATTTCGGTAGACTAAAGATACTTTAATCGTAACCTACACGTAGGTAATTGAATCAATTTCTTTATTCCGTCTTCCCAATCACTGTAACGTGTTCCAGGCGGGAATGATGGCGTTCAAGGAGGCCCTGTGGTCGCTACAGTGTAATGTAATATCCGCAAAGGATATCGTAATTTTTTCCACTAGTCAGGCCGCGATTAAATCCCAGGACTCGGTCATATTTAAGTTCAAATCCGCCCTCAATTACCGCTTATTGCTTAACGAGATGGCGGACTAATTTGAAATTCACCTTTTATGGGTGCCGGGCCATAGGGACATTCCAGGGAATTGCAAGGCCGACGAACTCGCTAGGCATGGTACAACTTTGACAATTCTGCCGGAAAAGGAGGATCTCTATATGCCTCTCGCTACGTGCAAATTTTTAATTAAACAAAATGCAATAAGTGCCACTTATCGAAAGTGGTAAAACTGCACCACGTGGTCCATCACGAAACAGATCTGGACCATGCTGGATCCAACAATTTCTGTACAACCTGCATGGATGAAGAGGAGAAAGAGACTATTCTTCACCTCCTATGCTCGTGCCCAGCCCCCTCAGCTCGTAGAAAACTACATCTCGGAGAATACTTCTTTGACAATCTCGGCGAACTCGCTAATACAAACATAAGTTACTTCCAACGTTTCATTCTCAGCTCCTGCTGGTTCAACGGGTAGTTCTGATATCATTAGATCCTGGTGGTATCGCAATGGGCCTCCTATGGCCTAAGTGAGGCTGCACTTTTTTTTTTTTTTAAGACATTTTTGCTTATGAAAACGTCTTAACAATTGTTATAAGATCCTGCGAAGATTAAGCTTGTCTGCAAGAGATTGACTTTCTACACTTTTTAAATATATAATAAGCTTAAGAGCAAAAGAGAATATAATTCTAAATTTACTATACAATATAGTTTTATTAATTATTTCCATTCAAAAAAAAAAATGTTTAATTAGTTTTTTTCTAGTTTGAAAATTGTTTATATTTATTAAATTTCTAGGTAATTCATTTATTATTGAAGGAACGCTAAATTTAAGTTGTCTTCTACAGTGTTGCCACTAAAAAAAAGTCAATCCGGTCAAATCTGACCGGATGACCGGATTTTTATTTTCTAAATCCGGTCAAAAATTCCGGTCAAAAGTTAAAATGAGAATTTTTGACCTGAAATCCGGTCAAAAAGAGAAAATATACCTATACCTACCTATACAATTTACGACTTTTTATGTTATGTTATGTTTAGAAAACGTTTTTATAATATGTGAATCTTGAGTTTGTGAACTTGTTTTCTATTTCGTTTGTTTAAAATTTACTGAAACTAATTTTTCATTTTATATGACACAGGTAGATTTTGAGTGAGTAAAGGAGAAAGGTATATAGCATAGAAAATCTACTTTCAGAAATAATTCTGGCACGTTCTTTTTCGCACCATTGTGCTTTCGATACAAATCTTTATTTGATATTTGCGTTGATAGAGTGAGGACGTCAAAAACGGGCGTCCGCTTCGGCTTAACCATAGAAATTGTTTGTGTTTTCAATTTCACTATTCTTTTACCAGCCAAATTTTATTTCATTGCAATGACGCCTGGTTTTTGTGTGTAGCCAAATTGTTAATGGAAATGAAAGTCATGGGAGGACGTGTATGGCCAGGCAGGCCATGTACTAAGCCATGTGTCAATTGGGCTAAGTAATTATTCTCGAATAATTTTCTGACACTTGAAAAGAGTAGTTCACCAATCTGAGATTTATCGAATTTCACACTTTAATTAATTGAAATTCAATATTTAATTTCCTCTTCAAAATTCTAGCAAAAGAAAACGTCAAAAAATTAGCCTACAAGATAATTTATTATCCTGCTCCCTGAGCAGAATTTGTTTGAACTTGGGAGCATGTTCGTAATGTATGGCAAAGTTATATTCAAATTATAGAAATCTATCTTTATTTATAGTCAGTAGGGAAATTTTATTTTTCCGGTCAAAAAAGGGTTTTCCGGTTAAAAACATTTTTCGTTCCGGTCAAAAAACGGTTAGGCCGGATTTCAAAATTTTCTCCGGTCAGAGTAAACAGATTCCGGTCAGATATGACCGGAATCCGGTCAGAATGGCATCACTGGTCTTCTACCATAATTGTTGTAGCATAGACTAAATAACTTATACAGATGTCTCACCGCCATACAAATCGATGCTTGCACTTCTTTGCGATCGTCAAACACGATTGTCTAACAAATATATGGTGGAAAACAAAACCCACCATACCTCATTCAAAAAGAAGGGTGGATTTGCTTTGCTATTGCCTTGCCGTTGCCAGTTGTATTATGATCGTATGCAGGAGTGGGTGCGTGCTGGAGTATGACATGGGGTAGGTATATTATTAGCTTTCGTCTTCGTAGGAGACCGGAGACGTATAGAAGAGGAAGAGGTTTGGTATTGGTTTCGGCTGGATACGTGTTGTTGCATTTTTCTAGATAGGCGAATGAGTATTTTGAGGAAGAAATTTACATGTTCTTGTGCATGGAAGTTGTTTCGTGTTGTTGTTTTCTATATTCCTATTTGCTTTATAGTGTCTCATGATTGTTGGGAAGAGGGGTGTGTGCCGTATGGAGGTGTTCAGTTGTGTAATGCATGGTGTATGGGATTTTATTGTTGGGAAAAGGCACACAAAACGATTTGGGTTTGTGTGCCTTTTTCTTGACCTAAGCGAATGGGGATTTCGGTGATGAAACATTTTCTTCTGCACGGTCGATGATTTTTTGGTTGGCATCATTTGACCGTGTGTCAAAAAGTAAAATCGGATAAAGAACCAAGATTTAAACGTTTTTTAGTTTTATGTTGTAGGTAATATTGAATTACTGTGTAACCCTGGGTCGATAGAAGACTAGCGAAAGTTAAACATTCTTTAGTAAGTTGATGTCATGTATTTAAATAAAAACTAAACAAAATAGGCATTTATGTATGATTTGACCAAAATGAAGTAATAATGTACCGCAGTACACATATACGAATACAAACATGCAAATATCTACAATATGTAAACCTACATACATGCAAATACCTACACTGCTCTTAGCCTACTTTTGTTAAGGCAAACAATAACTACTATCAAATAACTGTTAACAAGCTCTAATTATGTTCATTTCCGATAAGCGAAAAGCTTAACGACACAATTGTTGGAGTCAAATATAAATAACTGATTAATTACGTAGTGTATAAACACCAGCATAGCCTTAACCAAAGTAGTTTCCAGGGGACACGAACGTGGACGTGGCAGTATTTAGCACAAGTATTGTATCTTTCATCTCTGCCGTAATCAACAAATCCATCAATTTGATCTTTATATTTGTTATAAGTTAAATTTGCCTGTATACTCATTTCATCAAATATTAACACAACTTCTTTGTCTTTTGGCGAAAATGTTAAGATACTTTTTTTTATTTCCTCTAAAACACCATTATTCATTCCAGGAGATAAACTTTTAAGTTTTATCCATCTGTGAAGTGAGGAAGGGTGTGGCAAGTGCAAATTCAGTTGATCTCGAAGAAAATTGTATCCAGATGATGAACGAAAAGATATGCACTGCGATATCCATTTTTCATCCTCGGTAAATTGCCGATTACTTTGGGAAAGAATAAGCTTGGCAAACGTTTTTGTATTATTATTTACACTTGTCAACAAGTCGATTCTTTCTTCTATTGATTGTTTTTCAATCTCTCGTAACCTTTTATTATTTTGTTTCAATCTGCGTGTTTGATTTACAAAATTGTTTCTTACTTTGTTATTTTTTCGAGCCCTTAGTTGCAATAAATTATTCATTTTCGTAAGTTTATTAATTTTCTTTATATACAAATGCTGTTTTTTTATATTAGATATACAATTCGTGCATACAAAATCGTGACACTCATTTTCAGTATGCTCCATAATCGCTGAAGCTTTATTAAGTTCTTCAATGCTAAAATCCATCATATTGTTTTTTTCTGTTCGATTATGTTTCGAGTAAGATATTATTACTTTATTAGTGTCAAAGACAAGATCACTATTTGCATCATCGTCGATTTCATCTGTCATAGACATATCGGATTTTTCTAAAAATAAAATAGGAATCGCTTTTCCTTTTAATTTCTTTTTACCAAAATATTTTGCTTCAAAATGTTGACTACAGATGAAAGGGCGTTTATGATTTTCTATATTTACACGCGATTCTCCTACCAGTTCCAACCATTCTCTATACCTTTTAGTACCTCGGTTTGGAACTTTAAATAATTTTATATCTGCAAATTTTGCTGCAGTTGCATTGCAGGAAATAATAACGCACTTAGCTCTCCAAGCCATTTTTCTAAAAAGAAAAAAGTTTCTTCTTAGGTATACCACCCCTAATGCTGTATTTACCTAAAATCTTTACAATTAAAGAAAACGTATTTGCTCACCCTTTAAAATAATCGAACTGTTTTGACTAGCACTGCACTACCTTGTCACATTCACAATATAAATTCATATGTATTTTTAAATCAATTACACAGTCACTTTGCTAGTTTCCGTACCAGCCTCTGATCAACTTGTGGTCGTTTATGACTACCACAAACCAGAGAGAATAGACCACCAGCTTCGGGCAAAAAAGAGAATTCCATAGAGCCAGTTTTGAAATGAGTAGCGCCGCCTCTTTTTCTATCTGTGAATACGTGTTGTACCACAGAAATAACTGTAAATGTTATTAGGTGCCAGTGTATGCGTGACCAATTCGCCCTCCATTTACTTTAGCATGGCACACATACTTAACCACATAATAACTTTTTGAAACTGGCTCTATGGATCTCTCATTTTTGGGCGGAGCTGGTGGTCTATTCTCTCTGGTTTGTGATGACTACTGTATGGGGTGTGTGCATAAAATCGATGGTTATACCAAAACCACACGGTCGAATGATGCCAACCAAAAAATCATCGACCGTGCAGAAGAAAATGTTTCATCACCGAAATCCCCATTCGCTTAGGTCAAGAAAAAGGCACACAAACCCAAATCGTTTTGTGTGCCTTTTCCCAACAATAAAATCCCATACACCATGCATTACACAACTGAACACCTCCAAACGGCACACACCCCTCTTCCCAACAATCATGAGACACTATAAAGCAAATAGGAATATAGAAAACAACAACACGAAACAACTTCCATGCACAAGAACATGTAAATTTCTTCCTCAAAATACTCATTCGCCTATCTAGAAAAATGCAACAACACGTATCCAGCCGAAACCAATACCAAACCTCTTCCTCTTCTATACGTCTCCGGTCTCCTACGAAGACGAAAGCTAATAATATACCTACCCCATGTCATACTCCAGCACGCACCCACTCCTGCATACGATCATAATACAACTGGCAACGGCAAGGCAATAGCAAAGCAAATCCACCCTTCTTTTTGAATGAGGTATGGTGGGTTTTGTTTTCCACCATATATTTGTTAGACAATCGTGTTTGACGATCGCAAAGAAGTGCAAGCATCGATTTGTATGGCGGTGAGACATCTGTATAAGTTATTTAATCTATGGTTGTAGTTTCTAGGTATTTGGAGAATACCTTGGGCCCGTCGTCGTCTGGTGTTGGCTTGATGATCGACTGGTCAAATAAAACGTCTGTCATCAAAGTACTCCAATATTGTTGGCATCTTGAGAATTTCTTCAACACGAAAAGCTTTGAAAACGCTGGCATTAGTTCGCTGGTTAGCGCTTTTTAATAGTTTCAGTACTGAGTTTTGAAGTCTTTGCAGCTTTTGAATGTGGGTTGTAGCTGCATTACCCCAAGCTAGTATACCATACCGTAGCTTTGACTCCACTAGGGCATGGTAAATTTGCTTTAACACAGGCTCAGTGGCATGGTATCGCATATGGCATGGTAGTGTATATAAATCAGTCTTCTTATGGTCCACGCATAGTTTATCGATGTGTTTAGCCCATATGAAATGACAATCAATGACTAAAATAAATAAATAAATAGGTGTGGCAACAGGCGTGAAGACTCCCATAGACCTAGCTTCTCGCAGCCATTCGTTTGTGTGAGTTTCTATTTTTGGGACGAATGGAAGGGACCTATAACTCACCAAGGCCACACATGCGATTTTTCCACACCCATGGTTCCTGGATGGATGTTATATGCGGTTTTTTGTCCTACTGACAGCAAGTCCCCTACATATAAGAGTGGTAGCAGCCTTGCAGTGCTGTAGGTTGATCTAATTAAACAAGATGGATATAAACTCTGGATTACGACTACTATTAGCACAACATGTCATTGAAATGGAAATTAATCCTACCAAGATGTAGATAGGGACGCATGTCGTACCTAGACTTGATGACCTCGGCTGAAGCCATGTCTATGCTCACAACCAGAAAGCTACCGTCTTCATTGTGACGGTTCTTACTCTGCCTGTGAGAACGGATAATTCAGGGCCCAGATCACGTAATATGAAAACGATCAAACGACATCGTTTCGACACTTGCAGTCTCTGTTTTTTGTCGCAGATATGATAGAGACAGCATTAGTGAAAACGATATCGTTCATTCGTTTTTATTTTACGTGATCTGGCCCCTGGCTTTTGTGTCAGGATCAGGATTCTGTGCCCGATCCAAGGGTTTAGTTAGATTCAGTTGGTGAGACCTCCACCGACATGTTCCTTTTCATAGGCACCACCAAAGAGCTGAAAGAAGTGTTTGCGCCTTCACCAGATAAAGCATTTTTGCGCCGCAGATCCAACACCTCCAACAGACAGATCCGCTGTCCCTTAGACAGGCGCAGCTCAAGGCACCACAGAAGTATCCCGAGTCTGACCGTCAGTTGCAGTGTAGTGAGCCACAGCTTGTCTCATGCTCAATCTGCCGAGTGAATCAGACATATAGCCGCATGAGTCGCTTGTGGGTTCGGGTATGAATGTTGGGGCCTTCAGAATCCGTGCACCGGCCGTAGTCGAGAAGACTAAGGATGGATTATAGCTATTGCCATTACCACCTGGAGTAGACAATTCCGTATGTTTCTCCATTCATAGCATGTTTTGAGTGTTAATCACTGTATCCTGTGGGTTAGAATACACTAATACAGTTGGTTTTATTGAGGATAGGCTAACCGTTACCTCAGACCAGCCCTCCTCCTTTACGCAGGATTGGGACCGGCATGCTACATCCGTAACAAAGCGGATTTTACATAGGATGGGAGCAAAAATCTCAGCATGTCGTCTGATATCAGGTGTTGCAGCCTGTCACCCTAACCTAACCTAGTCTACTGGTTTAGGTTGGGACTAAATAGCTAGATTATAAACGGTTTCATATACATAGCACGACAGACAGGCTCTTGATGGAATCAGTCACCTAAGATGGCTAAAGTATGCAAAGCGAATTGTCTCCGCCCTATGTGTGTTGGATTCCAACTCGGGAGGGTCTAGTAGAAGATGATCTTGTCCAATCGAACTTCAACCCACTGGGAGTACTTAAGCTAGATAAAGGCGCAGCCCGACCGTATTAGTTGAGGAATTTTGCACTGTTGTCCATTCGCCAAATCTATGTAGCAGATAAAATCGAAAACATAAAGATACATCAGAAAATACACACCAATTACTACACGTCCAGTCCATTCCGTAGTGATTTGGTAACATCCTAACCTCCTCTGCCAATCGAACCCAGTTAGAATAGAATCCAGCTGAAGTGCGTCGCAGAACTCCCAATTCAATTGAATTCTCTACTGTTTGCGGCTTTCCCATAAAATGCAATCAAATATGACGACCGACACGATGTGTATTACCAAAAATAAATTTATTTACTACCCCCCATCTCTGACCTTGATTTTGTTGTTTTGTTGTGGGCAATCACTTCCTTTATGGCGTTATGCTGACTATTAAAATTTAACAACTGCGTGGGAAGAAAATATTTCAACAATATTATGCGAGTCAATCAAATAGGACTGTTCAGTTGTTCCGCAGTTCCGCACGAGCCATCATAATATGAATGTCAATAACAATATCTCACTTGGTTATTTCTATAATATCCCTTTGAGCGGTCAATCTGATCTCTGATGGCTAATGTTACATTTCGGCCAATTAAATGGGGTTGTTATAAAAAGTGTTGCTTTCTTACACACGTAAATTTGATGGCACATCTGACGCATTTTGTAGGTGTTATTATTATTATTAAGGTTTCGCTTCATTTATCTGGCTTTTTCAAAATTCAAACAAGCATGGGAAGTGGGAAGCTGTTACTTTTATTTCGATTACGTGTGCAGGACATTTTGTTGGCTTGGTTGGTGTTTACGTATTTTTTTTCTTGGAATCCAATCTCACACGGCACTAGATTGCGAACTGATTTACGCATAAACATACGAAACTTTTGGCTATCGCCAACGGAAACGGACAGAGTTTGCTTGGGCCACCTAAAATAAACAATAGTTTATCAGATTGATTTATTCGGTAACATTTAGAGGGCCTATCGAGTTGTTGGATTACAGAAATAAGCATACCAATAATTAGTATCATCGGGCGAATAAAATTGAAGACATTGTCTTGCTTCATAGGGAAATAAACTTTTGTAAAATGTAGATCCGATTGTGCTGTTTAGTTACTAGGTACACATGAAGCAGGGTAGAAGTCACTGAATACTGAAAGTTTAATTTATTAATTGAGGGGTCATTAATATTTTGTGAATAGCAATTGATTAACCTTTGTTGTTGTTCAACACATACTCGTAGTTGTTGTACTAGTTTAGTTCGTTTTTTTTTAGTTTTTAAAGACCTTTATTTCATTAAAAAAAAAAAAAAAAATCATTACATAAACATAAATATTAAGTATGATTTGGTTTGGCCTGTGGCCGTCTACCAGAATGACAGTAACTTTATGTACAGGGTGAGCCTAATACAAGTTGCTTTTTAAAAATGCAATAAAATGCACAAAATTTAATTTTTTTGTATATGTATAATGGCTTTATTAGTAAGAGCAAACATTCCCATTAATTATGGAACAGAACGTCGTTCAAGTGGCTGCCTCGGCTGGCTTCGCAGTAGCGCATTCTGTCACTCCAATTTTCCAAGACCTTGCAGATGGTTTCGGGCTGTAGCTCACGGATTGCTTGGATGATATTGGCTTAAGTGCTGGAATCGTTTCCGGATTGTTGACATAACATTGGTACTTCACGGTTCCCCACAAAAATCTCAAATCGCAGCTCCGAGGCAGCCAATTGACATCGCCAATACGGCTGATAACACGCTTTGGGAATTTGGTGCGCAAAAGATCCATGTCTTCAATTTCGGTAAAAAAAAAGACGGTTAACATGGCTCTGTAACACCCGCCGTTGACCGAAACGTTGTTCCCAGCCTCATTTTCGAAGAAAAATGGTACAATTATTATGCCATCACTCCACAATGCGCACCAAACTGTCACTCTCTGTGTATGCACTGGCTTCTCGACAATATTGAAATAAGTTTTCAATATTTTCCAACGTTGTTCAAGCGTAAAGCGACTCATTTCGTTCCGCGGAGGTATGATACTTACATTTTGTCAAGATTTCGAGCGGGAAACAGCTTTCAGTGTCAAAATAACCTATGATTTAAAAAGAAACCACTATAGATGGCCCACCCTTATAAGTTGGAAGATCCTTTTCAAAAAGTAACGGAGGCATTTTTCGACAACTTCAAAATAACAGCAGCCTCAAATTTGAGCCCCATAGAAAGGTATGGAGGTAACAGCAGTTCAGGAAATTTTTTGTTTGGAGATATAGGTCACTTACTTATTTTTTATACAGAGACTCCAGATTGAAGAAAGTGCACATTTAGCTTCGGAAGATTTGCACGTAAGGTGTTTGAGCATACTTAGATTAGACGTGATCAAGATTTCCAGATATATTATGTATACTCTCTTACAACTTCTAGTTGATGACGTACCTTTCATTTCGAGAAAATCTCCCACCGCCACTCTTGAATGTGACTATCTTCGATTTATCTAAGTTAACAGAAAAGTTCCACGTCTTGCAGCACTAAGGGATCCTGTCTATCATCAACTGCATACTTTCTACTGTGTCGGTGAGGAATACGATATCAGGCGTATTTTTTTGGGAATCTATAGCTAGCTCACTTTTACTTTTACATGCAAAACTGGTATACTCACTTTTGGCTTTGTTATACACACTTTTGGTTTTACATGCAAAACGGTTATACTCACTTTTGGTTTTGTTATACTCACTTCCCAAAAAAATACGCCTATCATCTGCGTACATGAGAGCAGGAATCTTCTTTTCGCTGAACTCAATTCCTCCGCCTACTGCAACAGTGGTGTCTCTGATAAACAATATGCATTGCAGTTGTAAATTCCTCGGATACCAAATCTCCATCCCAAACATATGCCACGTTGTTCTCATACAATGATCGCAGTATGTTAATAATGGACACTCCGATTCTATACAACTTGTCGAAGAGCGCTTCACGGGCGATGGAATCGAATGCTTCAGGAAAGTTCACAAAAAATGCATGTAACTTTTTCAGTTTCTTTTTATAAAACTCGGCTATACACCTATTAACGAGAGTAAATATTTGGTCGTTGGTTGAGTAATTTTTCCTAAATTCTGCTTGGAATTCATGCAACACTGTATCATCTTTGACCCATTGTGTTAGCCTTTTGTAAAATAAATCACTAAAGAACTTGCCTGATGTATTTAAAAAAGGAATGCCTCTGTATTTTGATGGATTCTCGTATTCTTCTTTCTTGTGCAGTGGATAAATTATCGCTCTTTTGAAATTTTCCGGAACATCTTAGCTATCGAAGATTCAGCTGTGAGTGCTATTATGAACTCCTCCGTGCAGTTTTTATAATGCTCGAAAGTTATGCGGTCATCACCAGTGGCTTTTCCATTTTATGCATTCTTTATGACATTTTGCAAATCATGAGAGATACTCATCAAAGAATAGCGATATGGTTCAAAAGCTTGCTGAAGTGATCCCTAAGTAAAGGCGCTTTAAGGGTAGATGTCATCACATTTCTCCGCCTATTTATAAATCGAACAGCCTTCTAAAAGTCTGCTCATGACCTTGAAACGTTTACCATGTCAATGTTTGTTTATGTGAACGCAACTTTCTTTGAATAACACATAATTATGTACGTCTAAAGTTCCTGTTCGCTGCTCCATAGAGTGATTTGAAGGTATCAATATTGTGCATTAAGAAGTCTTAAAAAAGCGAACGACATAGTTGTTGTAATACAATTTGTCATACTTGACCTCATTATGTTGTGTTAGGTTAGTTGGCTATGCGAAAAATCGCCCAAAACTGAGAAATGAAGAACCGCCCAAAAATAGATTTGTTTGATTTGGCATTCGCTTTGGGTGAATTTTCATTTTCTTCTGTTTGGCTGATTTTTCATAATGAAATATCGCACAAAATTTCAAAAATGAAAGTTCACCCATAAATCGATAATTTTCGGCTTATGAAGGATTGCCCAAAAAAATTAAAACAAAACTGAAAAGTAATAATGAGTATAATAATGCCCAACTGCCGATGAAAAATTGCCCAAGACAAAAATTGTAAAATCGCCCAATTTTTCTGACACTCTTGTAAAATGAAAAACTGTCCAAAATTCGAATGAAAAATCACCCAAAAAGAATGAAAAATTACATTTACATTATATGTCGCTCCGCTTAGAGTACAATTTTCTTGGACATGCTGCCTCCAAATTTTTGATGTGGAAAATGAAAAATCGCCCAAAACTATGTTGTGGGCCGGTTTTTAATTTTTCGTAACGAAAAATCGCTTAAATTCTCAAAAATGAAAAATCACCTACACGTGGTTAAAAATCCCCCTTTTTTTATAACGAAATTTGGACCATAAATATATTTTTTTTTTGCGTCTAGCTGGATGTAAAATCGTTAAAAGACATCGCATGCAGCTTTGCGATAATGTGGGACTTGCGGTTAGCTCATCCACTAAAAACACCCGAGGGAAGCATGGTGTTACCATCCTTCCAATAATCGCACCTAGTCGTTGAACTAATCAGCAATTTGTTTCTAATACTTATAATTCTATGCTATGAGGTACTAACGTTGGTCTATTACCTTTTGTTTTTTAATACGTCATCACTTTTGTTAGTGTGATTGTGTTATAATATTATATTTGTCCACAATGGTTTTTGGGACTTCAACGAAATGAAATAATGAGCAACGAGTCTTAGTTCAATATCTTTATTCGGCTGTGGTCCAATGGAAAAAGAGACCGAGCAACTATCTTCCAATTTCAATTACAAATTTTTTGGTATAAATCAGAAAGGGATATTTCAAAGGGAAATTTTGCTTACATTAAAAGTTTTCACATCGAAATGAGTTTTAAGTTAATTCACAATTGTAACAATATTTCAAAGCAAAGTTTTTATGCAATTGTATGTATTAAATAAATATTAAGTTTTAAACGCATGTATGAACAATATTTATTTTCTTTATTCCTAGTTAGCTAGTTCCAATGGTTTTACTCTTCATAATCTTCTAACTAAATTGTTGTTATTAAGTAGTTCGACTACATCTGAATTAGCATGGTTGCGAAGCCTACCTTCCTAACCTCGTCCTCTACCGCTTCAATTTTTAGATCTCTATGTAGATCAGCGTTACGTATGTAGCATGGCGCATTAACAATATTGCGTAGTACTTTGTTTTGGAAGCATTGAATGCTTTGTAGATTTGTCTTACTTGTGCACCCCCAAAGCTGGAGACCATATTTTCATATTGGTTTTAGGACTTGCTTATATAGAAGCAGTTTATTATATATTAAGAGCCATGAATGCCTCAATATGAGCCAATACATTTTATTGTATCGTATATTTAGTTCGTCATGTTTTTTCTTGACATGAGTTTTCCAGCGCAACTTCGCGTCTAGAGTCATGCCTAAATACTTAGCTGAGTTCTAATGAAGAACTTCTTTGTTATTAATGTACACATGTATTATATGTATGTGACTTCAGTTCATTTAATTTTATTTGTAATTTTTTGGTCCAATCAGATATATCACTTATACGGTCCTTTGCAGTTTTTCTGTAAGTTCCTGCATGGTTTTTCCGACAACAAGTACATCAGTATCGTCTGCAAATGTGGCTATAGTAGTTTCGTCATTTTGTGGTAGGTCGTTCGTGTATATAAGGAAAAGTACAGGTCCTAACACACTACCTTGCGGTACTCCCGCTTTTATTATATTTTAATGCACAGTACTCATCTTCTTGCTTATTTCTAAATAATCGCTGGATTATGACTATAGTATTTCTGAGTATTGATTGGGAAGATATTTTTGTAGCTTATGTACTAATCCTTTATGCCAGACTTTATCAAAAGCCTGTGTTACATCAAGAAAGATGGTAGAGCATATTTGTTTTTCTTCTAAAGCCTTTTCTATTTTATCAGTTATTCTGTGAACCTGATATAGAGTTGAGTACCTTTTTCTGAATCAAAATCGATGGTTTCGTATTAGTGTCTTTTCTTCTATAATCGGATTAAGCCGTTTCAGAAGAATTTTTTCGAAGAGCTTTGATAGAATATGCAGCAATGAAATCAGACGATATGAGGTAACTTCACTGGGCAATTTGCCCGGTTTTGGACCATAAATATTGGGCCGTTTTGAATTTTCTGGTTTTGGGCTATTTCGTTTTGCGCGCAGTTGGCGCATGTGGTAGTCACTTGGTCAATTGACAAATCGAAGCGCAAGGTTCATTTCCTGACAGGGGAAAGCAGAAAAGTCTTCCCAAGTGGATTATAATACGGAGAATTGACTGTCAGAATTCAAACTATTCAAACAATCACTTAAAAGGAGTCTGATGATGAATTAGGAGCGTAGTTCGAAATAGGGGATCATGACGTTAACTAGAACGACTAAAATCTAGAATGGTCAAAATCTCGAAAATGAATTTGATAAATCTCGAATGCAAAAATCTCGAATGGGTCAAAATCTAGAAAGTACAAAAACCTCGAAAGACTATCTCGAAAAGTCTTTTGTAAAATGCTTAGCCTTTAGACCATGTTTTCATGATGCAGTGTCCGGTAATAACTCCTATGAGTATTAGGATTTGGTTTCGATCATCTGCGGGTGTTGGTCCATCATTCCTTACCTGCATTTAATGTGGCATTATCAATTAACCCCTTAGCTCTATTCAAAGCTCGTTTAACTTGTCTGTCCGAGACGCATTTGACCATCTTGTCTGCTGTTTGGTTCTTTTCCGACCAACTTATCCAGAGAAACCCAGCACATCAGTACTGTAAAATGGTTTATTGGTCTTATGGAACAAATTTGAATCATCCCATTTCTGTTGAGTTGGATATACATAGAAATAAAATAACACAGTGCCCAGTAATCATTTACAATGACAATGAGAATGAACTACTATCTGACCACCATTACTGAAGGTCAACTTATGACTGTACGTACGCCGTCAGTTTATCCACGATTAACTGCAGGCAAAAGGCATCCACATTTTTACTATATCAAAACGATGTATACATACGTCATCTAGTTTGGAAGAGATTCATATACCAAAAATAACTTCCTCATTTATTTTTGCATTTTTGAAAACCATTGATTATTAGCTGTCTTGTCACGCAGATGAAACACTCAATATACTGCGAGATGAGTTTATTTTTATACTATTAGAAGCTCTATGGATGTACAATGCACATACAGATACAATATACAATTATACATTATACAATATACATAAATGTATATGAAAGCAAATGAAAACAAACTTTTGGTTTTAATTAGTTCAAAATATTTAGATGTGCAATTCGTTAAATTTTGTGGGAACTAATGCATGTGTAGCTATGCAAAGAAATCGGACGTAAAGAAATTAATGACAAAGATATTATTTTTTGTATCTGACCAGCTGTGCAAATGATGATTACTTAATGGAGAATATTTCCATTGACAGGTCATAATTATATACCCTAAAAACACAATAGATGAAGTTCCCATCCAACTGACAAGTATTTATGTAAGGAGTTCAGTCAACTTATACAGTGTTAGGTTAGGTTAAAAAGGGGTATGAGAGAGATGTCTCATACGGCACTAGGCACCATAAGGGCCCATCGCGATCCCTAGAGGGAACCAATTGCAGTGATCTACAATGGAAAAACACCTAAACACTTGCCCTTGAGAAAACCCCAATTTCCCTGCAAAAACCAAGTAGCCCCTTGTAGTTGGTACTGTCTATCTCCTCTAGATGTTGGAAGAAGTACCAGCAATTTCCTTCTACTGCGACATATTGCCTCACATTCACATAGTATATGTGTTATGTCCTCTTCGCTTTGCAGGTCATCGCAGAATCTACAATTGTCCGAGTCTGCCAGCCTGAGCCTTTTGGCATGTTTTCTAAGAAGACAATGCCCTGATAATATGCCGATCAGTGTCCTGAGCTGTTCCCTGCCTAGTTTGAGGATTACGGTCGTATTGCGGCCAAAGTGCCTTAGATACTTCGTAACCGGTGAGGCCCTCCCACCCTCCGGTCGGCTTCCTTAGTTATTTTATTCCTAATATCACTTTTTTATGATGCAGGGAGGTGGTTTAATATCCACATCTCCTCCATCTAACATTTCCCCGCCTCTTCTCGCAAGCTCATCAGCCTGCTCATTTCCAGCTATACCGCAGTGTCCTGGTACCCAGCACAGTCTCACTCAGTTCTGACTGCTAATGCCTTAAGCATTGTGCGACAGGTCCTGACTAATTCAGAATTGATGTTCGTAGATTCCAGTGCCTTGAGTGCAGCCTGGCTATCGATGTAGATGGCTAAATCCCTTCCAGATATAGATCTCATCCGCATTAGCTCTGCCGCTTTCAGAACAGCCAGAACTTCTGATTGGAAGACACTGCTTGTATCCGGTAGTCGTATAGACACTTTTAGGTCTGGGTCTACGGAGTAGATTCCAGCACCAGTACCTTCTTCTGTTTTTGAGCCATCTGTATAGACTGCTATTTCGCAATGTTTAATTACATTATCCCTTTGCCATTCGTATCTTTCCGGGTATGATACCTCGTACGGAGTATCGAAGTCGACCAGAGGGTGAATTTCATCGGTTTGCACCTGTACGCCAGGGAGTCCAAAACTACCCTCTCTAAAATAGCCCAAGGTTGTGAGCCGTAGCGCACTGCTTCCCGCAAGTTGCTTAATATGCAAGTCAAGTGGCGTGAGGTGTAGAAAGGTGTCCAGCGCTGCCGTAGGAGTGCTGCGAAGTGCACCCGTTATTGCCACGCTAGACGCTCTCTGCACCGACGCTAGTTTGCCGACTGTTGTTTTCTTCTTTGTCGCCTTCCACCACACTAGTGCGCCATATGTGAGTATGGGCCTGACCACCACTGTATATAGCCAGTGTACAATAGCAGGTTTTAGGCCCCAAGTCCTGCCTACTATTTTTTTACAAATGAAAAGAGCGTTATACGCCTTTTTAATTCTTTCCTCTACATTTGCATTCCAGTTCAGTTTCCTGTCCAGAATAACCCCAAGATACTTTGCCTTGTCAGACAGAGGCAATTCCACTCCTTCCAGTTTTGGGAGGTTAAAGTGTGGTATCTTATGTTTCCTGGTGAAGAGTACCAGTTCCTTTTTGGAGGGGTTGACGTTGAGTCCACAACCCTTTGCCCATAAGTTGACTTTTCTTAAGGCACTATCCATGATTTCACTTGAGGTGTTTAAAAACTTTCCCTGAATGATAATAACTAGGTCATCAGCATATGCTGTGGCACTTATACCCCTGGAGCTCAGTTTCTTCAGAATGTCGTCCATAACAAGTACCCAAAGGAGAGGTGAAAGGACTCCCCCCTGTGGTGTACCACTTGTCACCGCCATTCTAATGGAACTTTGTCCAAGGGAGCAGTTTATCTTCCTACTTGCAAGCATGTTGCAGACCCAGATAACTATATTGTGCTCATCTGTAAGAAGGAATCTAAGGAAAAGGGTTTCTGGAGAGCCTAACCAGTTAAGGCATTGTTTCATCCCCTTACTATTTAAGTAAGAAAGGTGCAATAAATATAGGCAAGTAAGTTATTTTAATTTTTCTTTTCGTTTTAAAAAAATGTCACAATTATATCGCAAAATGCGTTGGCTGGATGATTGTCTATAAGACAACTCAAAAATCGTTTGAGATCCTGATAAAAAAATTGCCTACCAGTTTTAATACCGTCACTGTGGCATACAAGCTCAAGCACTGACAATGTTTTATCAGCTCCAAATTAAATTTGAAACTCTGAAATTGGAACTTCAATTCAAAAGCATGTAGGGTAAAGTACCCTTCCAGTGACCGACACCCTTAAGAGAAATTCTGAGTTTGAAAATTCAGAACTTTTTCTCCATTGCATCAATTTTCATCATGTTTATTTAAAATTCAAATGTAAATAATTTTCTGTAAGAGAGTTATAACAACACATACCTACATAAGTAAAACTTAAACGCTTATAAGATTTTTGTTCGTCATTAGACTTTGTCTTTATATCCCCAAATTCAACAGTGCCCATAATTAGATAAATTATTCTATTAAATTATTCTAATAATTAACAACGGGGTAGTCCACCCTATGTGAAATAATATAGTTGCTCGAACCGACTAGTCTATTAAAAAAAAAGTATATAAAAGAAATACCCAAAACATCAGATATTATATTGCCAATACGATTGCAGTTTGTGAGTTTTATATTTAGGGCTAATGGAAAGGACCTACTATTTTACTTTGTACATAATTGACTAAAGTAAGAAGCTTTCTTAAGCCAGAAATACTTTGCGTCATGCATTGCTATCACTGGAAAAATACGCAATTAAACATTATAGTCTGTTAAAGTTCTCACTTAACCATCATACCATTCTTTAAACCAGATCACGTGAAAACATCACGCAGCTCACACGCAGTTCACACCATAAGTGCAGGACTATAGACTATAATAGAAACCACAGGTTTACCCCTAGTTGTAAATCTTTTAAATGCATGCACCTTATCAACTTGGATTACAATAATATTTACATATGGCTAATAAGCAATGACACATTGTAAGGATTACGTTGTATTTGTAAGTCTTTTATAGCGTTTTTATGACGAGCTTCCCCAGCCTTTTTCCAAACTATCTGCAGACATGTATATTTGTGTTCCATGAGAGTTTTATCGTTATGACGTGTTGTAGACATGAATAAATTCAGACTAGTTTATCTACTCTCTTTTTATAGGCAACAGAAATCACTATTACCACATTTGTTTTCCAAAATGGGAACCCTACCGAATACTTAATTTCAAAATACCTTTTGGACAAAATACTTTTTTTTTGATGGGCTGACCTTTGGACATCATTTTTTTGGTGAAAATACCTATAGGATAAAATACCTTTTTTTCTAAATCTCTTTTGTCAGATTGCTTTCGTGTCGGGAAAAAGGTATTTTAAAGGTATTTTCAGACTTCCAGAACCACGACGAGGACGATGTAGTTTTGGTGGTAAAATTAAGCAAATAACATAATATAAACTTTGCATATACCCAACCTTGCACTTACACCAAATCCTGAGTGACCCCAAGCAGGGGGTTGCATACGTAGACATATCCACATTTCCAAAAAGGTATTGTGCGAAAGGTATTTTGCCCACAAGTATTTTGTCCAAACGATATTTTAGGAAAAGGTATTTACTCGTTCGTAATAGAGCGGTGAAGATAGTGGAAACTCTTGATCACGCCAACGAGGTCCTGATGGAAGTACACTTTCCAGGAAGCTATAAGTCAGATCAGCGCTGGGCGCCAAGGAAACAAAGAGCGAACAGGATGAATAGGGCGGAAGCAGAACGGATCGTGACACCACAGGTGGTTAAGGGGGCGGTAGCAACATTTTCACCCTTCAAAACCGCGGGATCAGACGGTATATTTCCAGGTCTAATGCAATGGGGAGTAGAAGTAGTTGCACCAAGGCTCAGAAATAGGTATATAAGTTGCATGTCTAGTAATAGCCAATATTAGCAGAAAAAAGGATTACACCGAGGTAAAGTCCTTCAGACCAGTCAGCCTAACATCCTTTCTGTTAAAAACAATGGAATGAGTGGTGGTGGACTATATGGAGAGTACGGCGCTTAAGATGTATTCTTTGAATAGTAGACAACATGCCTATAGGGCAGGTATGTCTACAGAAACAGCACTGCTTATCGACTCTGTGTTGATTTGAATGTCTTTAATGGCATTCTCCAACACTTGTTTCATCGATGTTGCGGTGGGGATTTTTTTCTTGTAAATATTTGGCATTTTTACATGCTAAAAAAGAGTACCTAAGAAGTTGTTTTACCACACAATTTTTATTTTGACTTTATTTATTTATTATTATTATTTATATTAACATTATTATTTAACACTTTGTCAATTCCTCCTTCAGCCGAAATGTCAAATCCTCCTTTTTGTTTACTTTGGGACTAATACAAAAAAAAACTTTTGTAATGGTGCTCAGGATGAACTATTGTTTATTAATGATTTTAAAACGAATTAAGGTGCACTATATTGCACCTTCAATGTCAAAAGCTACATAATTAAAATATTACAGTTAGATTGCTTAATGTCTAACCAGGTTCTTTGCCCTTACATTTGCAATCCAAATGCGATTCTTGAGGGGTATCTACTAGTTTGTGGGCTTGTTCCCTCGACTACACTTTTTACTCAATGGCCTATACAAAAACGCACTTATGATTTTAAATCTGCTACCGACTCAGTTTCTTGGAATTAATTGACCACATTCAATATTGTATGCTCAGTTGATCGACTAAATTAATCATTAATCATTATCATAATAGGCTTCCATAATTTCAACATATTGTGCTATCTATCCATGACTAAAATGTATGTATTAATCGATGTACACACAGTCATATTGACTGATGTCAATTTAAATATTATTTCATGGTGGAGCACCCATTGGCCCACCCTTTATAACTCTGGTTACCGTACGACTCCTCCCTCGGCTTGGAAATTATTATTATTCATTTACGTTTCCAAATCACTGCAGCAGGTGACGTATGAATTAATATATTTTGAATTATAATGTCCCACTGACTGTCACCTTACGAATCGATGGAAATCACATCAAGAAAGCGAAAACGAAAACTCATAATGAAATTATAAAAAAACCAACAACCCGGAGGGTATCTTTGGAATTCCTAATTGGCCTTCTTTGAATTGGTATCCTACATGTAATAAACATCCTGACGATGTCAAATATTCCAGGTGCGTGGGGGAATACTATTGATTTACTGATTCAACCTATTGGCGGTAAGGTATCGGTTTTTACTTCATTTGATCTCGTACCTAACCAAACAGTGGTATGTTGGGTTTTTATCTCGATTGGACCCAGTCCGGAGTGTCAGTGCTTGGCATTTAATTGAAACTTTTTTTTGTATTATGTCGGTTATTAAAAGTTCTTTCGCAGTTTTATCGTGCGATAATAAGTGCACACTTTTTGTTAAATTACCAAATAGCTTTATATGACGAATTATTATGGAAGTACTTATTAATCAAATTGACCTAAATACAGGTATGAGTAAAGTGACCAACTGTACAGTTTTTCGCTGTATACTACAGTTTTTCAGTCAGTCGATACAGCGCAAAATTGTCAGAAAAACATATACAGCGAAAACATGAGAATACAGCTTTATACAGTTTTACCACATGAAAAAAATATTTGGTAGGTTCCTACCGAATTCACTCCACGGGTAGAGCGCACCCGTTATGCAATGTTATGTAGTTATGCGTTTTGTACAACGTAATTAGAAAACGCAGCTAATTCTACATAATAAACTCCTTCACTTTTCTGAAATATACTTTTATTAGTGAACTGGAGGTCCTTTCATACAACTATCATTTTTCTTTGAATTTGAATTTGTATTTTGTGTTTTGGTTTCGGCGAGTATTATAAGACAAGGCGCGCACCGAAGTGGTGTGTCAGTGGCGTTGTGTCCAAGTGGCTGGCTTAAAGGCTGGTGAAGACGTGGATTTTGGCATTACAACTGCGAATTTTTGTTTACCCGGTAACTAAAAACATGCGAAACGACCAAGAATTTAATATATGACGACATTTTTTAAGAACTGATGAATCGGTAGTACCATACGCTGTTTGCATCTTCAGTGTGCGTTAAATCACTTTCATACCACTTCGCCGCCATTTCATCGGCACACCATTCCTATGCCCCCTGCCATCGCACTTGGTCACGACGCCACATCCACACCACTTCAGTGCGCGCCTTGCCTTAGAAATGATATTTGAATAGTTAAAAAAAAACATATAATTCGCTGTTAAAATGGTACAGTTTTTATACAGTTTTTCGGTCTCGGTTTCACAGCGCTGACCTGTCAAAGAGTTGGTCACGTTAGGTATGACGTATGCGTGCTCAAGAATTGTAAGGGTAGTGGGCGACGTAGGTCACAATATGTCACTATTTCATAGCATTTTAGTTGATAAATGCTGCTGAATGAATAATATACGTGGTTCTATAGTGATGTTGGAGAACTGCATACCCATTTCTATGTGAGGTTAGAGTTTGATTTATATAAAATTGCCAATAGTTAGTGAAGGATGTGGGTTAGGAGACACTGCGATGGAGCACTCAGTCGAACCTGGTATATTGAACTACCAGGATGCAGGCAATTCCTACCTATTGTAATGGGGTTTCTGCGACTTTCAGAGCCGAAAATGCACTTCAGCCATAAGGAGCTTACAGTATTAGCACTCACCACATAAGTGCCAAAGATCTGCCACCTGATCGGAACAAAGGCAGGACAATAACAAAGCAAATGATCCGAAGTATCGTCGCCCTCTCCACAAGTGTCGCAGACAGTGGTATCACCTAAACCTAGCACACTAAGATGCTTAGCAAAATGTGTCCCGTAAGAACGACAATAAGTTGTCTACAGTCATTTCTGCTGACAGACAGCAACAATACCGCAGACTTCTTACAGACTGTGTGGTCTTACGCGATATGAATCTTTGAATTGATGGATTGGTAAACTTTTGTAAGTTGTAGTTTGGCCAATATTCCAACCAGGATACTAGGGATTACAGATCTGTACCGAATTCTTCATCCCGGAAATTCGATTTTATTTAGAGTCTTGGGTTCCATTGGTGTCACAATTTGTTATATATTCCCTAAAAATCTCTTCTCACTTCATCATAGAGAATTAGAATGACACAGCCAAATTAACGCCTAAATTTTGTCGAAAAGAAGTACCTACAATAATTGTTCAAAGTACCTACGGCTACTACCGAAAAAACATGACATTTGACTTTTGTTTATTTCTGTCTTAACCAAAAAAAATTAAAGGCAGTAAATTAGTTTGTGAAATGATAAATTATGAGAACAAGTAGCTATATAGGCACGTTAAAATAGTTCACAAATGAGAAAAAATACATTTAGATTCAGATATCAGATGGTTTATTTATTGTTGGTAAGCTCTGCAGCAACAGCAAGTTCCAGCAGAAACAGCGATTTGCAGAACGTAATGGATGTGCTTGCACTTTTGTCGAATGATTTAAGTTCCAGCAGCTAATCATTGGCAGTGCACAAACTCCTTAAGGTGCTAGTACACGGTATATGTAGCACGCCATGTGGCTCTGACGTAATTTTGACGTCAGCGTATGGATAAATGCCGTGCACAAGCTCTCTTTGTGCACTCTCTGTTGACGTCATAGCCACATATATATGTGGCGTGCTACATACCGTGTACTAGCACCTTTACGTACACTGTAGCATTTTAAAAGTCCCAGTCTGGTCCCAGTGGGCGCAGTAGCGCAGTGGTTAGTGTGCTGGACTGCTGTGCGAGGGATCCCAGGTTCGATCCCCGCAAAAACACAAATTACATCTTAGTGTTTTTTTCTACTGCGCCACCTCTCGCGAACGTGTGACAAACATCCGAGAGTATAACTGTCCTGAAAAAGCTTCTCAATTCAGCCGTTCGGAATCGGCATAAAATTGTAGGTCCCTTCCATTCGCCCCAAAAATAGAAACTCACACAAACGAATGGTTGCGAGAAGCTAGGCCTAGGGTGTCTACCGCCTGTTGCGCCACCTATTTATTTATTTTTAGTCTGGTCCCAGTGTCTCTTCCTAAGTCTAAATTTTGGGTTGCAATTGCAATCTTGTTTGCCCATATTTTGATTGTTTTTGTTTGTTTGTTTTAATTTTTTTAGGGGACATTGGGGCACCTTGGCCAACTTTTTGCTTTGAGGTCTCATAAAATCCTGTGTTTAAATTATTGGCCTGTAAAGTTTTCCCATTTTGAGAAATGGAAATACCTAATCTTTGGTAAAATATCTACGTAGATTTAGTAAAGGCGTATAATTTATTTTTATTTAAAAACGAAGTAGGTCGTTATGTTCAAAGCTGAGCATGCCGGTTTTGAACTAGGCTGGGGCACATTTGGACGGCAGTAGGTATTTGTAATTGCTTTTGGCAGCTAATAAGCTAATACAAGCTTTGTATTTTTATAATAAAATAAATTAACTTTATTTTTTCAATGAAAAAAAAAAAAAACGACGAACAGAACCAAAATGAAATTTCGAAATTACAAAATATTTTACAAATGACTGAAGAAACTTTATAAAAACAAAAATGGGTCAGCTGTACAGGAATTTCGGTGTTCTCGATGTTCCCTGAGCGTTGATTGGTGGTGGTAGCTACCTAACCACTTGCTCAAACGTACCCCAATAGGTCAAGCGACAGAAAAATGTGCTTAAATAATTATATTTTTCATATTTGTCATAAAACGTACCTTACGGTTTCAAATGAAGTTGTGCCTTAAAGATATATTTTAAACAAAACGAAAAACTCACCATAAAATGTTTACACTCTTACAAATAAAAAAATTAAAATATGCAATTTAAGCATAAAAACCGCCTCATGCGGCTGCTTCCAGGCGACGACTGAAAGGATATCCGAAAATCGTTGACGACTAAAGAAGACGGCGTTACCAAGTTTAAATTTTGGTTAATATGTACTTTTAAATATTTTTTATATATTCACCTCGATTACCGTTATCGTTTCCGACTCAAAAATACACGACTCTTCCAAATCGGTATAACGCTTGTCGTTTTTACACGACAAAGGTCGGATGAAAATGTCAAATGCCCTTTTGTACTAGTTTTGTAGTCGTCACACGACTTTACTTTAATTACCTAAGAAAAAGCGACACGACTAATGACCTAAAAAACGACCTTTTTTGTCGTTTGCAATTTCGCTCCCGACAGGTAGTCGGGTGGTTCAATTAGGCTGTGTTTTCGCGTTTGTTTTCGGTTTTTATTTAAACAGAATTTATTTCTTTTGTATAGAAGAATGCACACAAACATGAAGGCGTTCGTTTTTGGTGGAAAATTTGCTGTTTATTTTCATTTTCAAAACATTTAGTTTGATTGCGTATGTCCGATGGATAATTGAAAACATAAAAAAAATTATGGAAAAAATCGAAAATAACAAATAAAAAGCAATCAGAAGTTCTTACTTCATTAATGGAGAAGAATACTCATTTGGCAAAAGGATTCAGCAAGGGGTTAAGGTGCTAGTACACGGTATGTAGCACGCCACATATATAATGTGGCTCTGACGTAATTTTGACGTCAGCGTATGGAGCCAATGGCTACATGCCGTGTACAAGCTCTCTTTGTGCACTCTCTCGTGACGTCAGAGCCATATATATTATATATATGTGGAGTGCTACATACCGTGTACTAGCACCTTTAAAGAAGATCGATTTTGATAGTTCTTGGAATTGTATTGCTACAACGATAAATAGCTATTGCCCTCCTCCCTCAAGGGTTGGCAAAAGGTACTAATTTTGATAGTGAATTGTGTATTTTAGTTTGTTTTGTTTAGGTTTGGGTAGATTTGAAATATAAAGTGAAATGCAAAAACTAGTATGCAAAAACTAGTGCACTGCAAAAAGGAGTCTTGCTCGAGCAACCGGAGGAGGCAACTTTAAACAGGCGATACTTTCGCCTCAAGATGAAGCTATTGCGAATTTGCTCTCGTTCGAAAAAATCTTTAATCCAAAAGGTGTGTCCATAGCGGCTTCAAATAGATACTTCAATAGTTCAGGCACAATCGCGTGATTGTAATACGAACTATCCGTCGACATCGCAGGTAGTTTCCACGCTAATCCCATCACAATGGGATAATTTCCCTGAAACGTCAGCCGCATATATCTCATTACAAGCTCGCCAACACCATCCACTTCTTTCTCCCATCAGACTGGACATATTCCTGCACAAAATGAATGATCTCTTATTTTTGATCATGTTAAAATTAATTCCTTTCTTTTTGCCCTTTCACTGCTTTCTTCTTCGTCACGATCTGAACTGTAAAACATTTTAATTCTATTCATCTTATAAATCTTTTGAAAACTGAAATCTTTCGAGAAGTAAAAACTTATTTGCACAATAATTTATTTTCGGGATAAAAAAAAACAAACTATTTGACAATTCCATACAAGTGCTACCAATCCTTCGAAAAGATTTTACTACATTCTAGTCGTCTAGAAATCTACTACAAATTTGGCGGGTCGTCTGTGTTAGGTAATGAGGATTGAAAACTGACACGACTCAAGAAACGACAAAACTCGTTTTCGACAAACGACAACGGTAATCGAGGTGATTGTCTTATTAGCAAATGGGTCTCAAGTTTAAAGGTGCCCCAGTCTCCCCTATTAATTTTGTTTGTCAAATTAATGTCATTGATATCACTTTCGATAACATCTAATGTCGTTTTCGGTTGGTCGTCCAGAACCATCCGGGAGAACTCTCCGCGATTCTGAATTCAAATCGAGAAGCAAATTTCTCTTCTTTTCAGGAGAAGAACTGTCAGTTGAGTGCCAATCGAATGATTTCAGAAGCGTTCGTATTGCTTCCGGACGGTTCTGGACGACCAATCGAAAACGACATAAATCTAAAGCAATCGTAGATTGTTAGCACAGTTTTATCTGAACTTAATGCATAAGCCCCGATAATTATTCGGGCTAAGGAATCCTATATACTTATTAGGATTGCGTATTTGGATGCAAAACTTGCTAAGCCCCTAAAGGATTGAAAAAAAGGGCCTTTCACCGGTTATCATTATGACCCGAAAAGCTATTCAAATTTTGACCATTTTCGGGTGAAACACGTTAAAGTCTTTAAAAAGAGAGGGTCAATCATTTAACAGACTTTTGGAAAATTGTTGCTCTGATGTTGGCTTGTGAGTTTCATGCAATTGCTTCAAGAATTCTGTTAAAGAAGTTACTCGATAACGCATTACATTAAATATTTTTGGACATCGGTGGTATTCATTCCGACAAGATTTTTCCATCGCCATCCTGCAAATATCAGCGTCACCGGATTTGCCAGGAATGTCGAAACTTAAAAATGGCTTGAAGAATTCCTTTCAATGAAAATACGCCCTCATAGATGACTTTAAAATCTTTAAAGAGGGTGGTGTTTACCGCTCTGCAATTCTTGCCTTTTTTCTAAGATTTGCCGGAGTGTTTCCACAATTTCTCCTCTACCCGTTTAGGGATTGCCCTTGTTGATTTAGAGTCGATGGCGGAGAATCGAGAGCTATGGAGGGTCCACTTGAGCAAGCTACACCCGCGACCCACTTAATATGGACCGATCAGGTAGGGTAGTTGGGACTAATATTAACTAACATTAACTCAGAATGACAATAACTAACATAACATATAGGTACCTGGTGAGCAGATAGTTAGCTGTTGGAAGTGTTCTACCAAATCCTCATCAATGACTCTGAATCTACTACCGTATCCCAATGCCCATCTCCGCAGTCTTCTGTTCGGGTTTTGTATTCGTTTCAGCCTCGGTAGAATATTTTCTTTGCGTAAATTCGACCGCCCACTTCTCTTGTTCTTCTTTATTCTACTGAGATGTCGATTTTCCTGCATTCTTGTCCAGTTAAATCTTCTTACGGGTGGATATTTTCAGATTCATCGTATATTACTAGTTCTATAGTATCAAATAAGAAATTAATCAAAAATTATTTAAACAAAATTCCGTCCAGTATTTCCCCAAACGTAGATAGGTACTTTAAAATAAAATAAAAGACTATTAAAGTATAAAGTAAAGTCTCAGTCAAATAATGTCTACGTGACTTCTTTCACTCTCTACACCTATGTACAGCAAACGTTTCAACTATCACATTGCAACGTTTCGCCTATACCCACAGCACTTTGGCATGCTGTTGCCATTAGATTTTTTTTTTCAATTACCACATACTACGCAATAACACGGCTAATAACACTACCATTCTTAGTCGCAGTCACATATACATACTAGCCCACCCAAACGACCATCCAGTTAACGCATATCACCGTGTCTTGAATACCTAACAATTAAGCTTCCTCCAACCCAGCCCATACTATGGCTAATCCACTGACTCACAAAATCCATTAAAAAAGAGAGAGAGAGAGAGAGATAGAGGGAAAAAAGAACAACAAAAACAATGCATTTCATGTCAAATGTATCTAGACAGTGTCCATGTCCACAAGCGCAAAGTGTATCTATTGAGTTGAAATATTTAGTTTTCCTTATTTTATTGACTCCCGTCGTTGTTCGTCTTGTGTTTTTGTGACCGATTACCCAACAAAGGTTAAAGGAAATGGAAGCAATACTGCGGTCATACTCATATGCGGCCAAGTATCTACTCCTGGTATCTTTATGATGAAATCGAATGACCAAGCCCCCTTTTGTAGTAAATTTAGCAGTAGAGATCAGCCGATATGGAGACATCGTACCCCATCATTCATAATGCCTATTGAAGATCATAGTACTGTAAACTAACTACGACACTAGGAATGGAACATCAGCGGCGGCGGTGGCGGGCGGATAGCCGACAAAATACTTGAAAATCGCACTCAAGTGGATAAAGATAAAATGAATGAAACTGTCTAATTGAGATAGAAAGACGCTGACAGACAAAGGGGATGTGATTGGGCTGAAGATTGAGTAAGCTTTTGTCCCGCAAAATGGTCATTATTCAGTGGTCAAGAGGGGGTGCAGTGAAGTTCTTGATCATTGAATGTTCGCGGTGAGCGGTAGGTACAATGAGATGAACTCATTGAGCTTGAATATTTTATTCTGCTATACATTTCCTAAGGGTTGACGGGGGACTCTTGTCAGTATGATGATTTGAAGCCCCCCATCCCCTATGCAATCGAATTGAATTATACCATTTGTTGGTGGTAAGAGGTAGTACTAAGCGGCTTTTGTTCAGTATACAGCTATTTCCGGTGCGGGGGTTGATCGTGAACTTGGTTTTCCTCATAATTATTTTGAAATTGATCAAGATCATCTGTATAATGCTGATTAAGTAGGTCATAATCATATAGGATCGATCGTAATTGATATAATCGATGGATAAGGCTATCCGGTATAATATGCAAAAAGAGATTGAAGTTCTTACATAAATCCTTGGATAAATAATGTGCCTGGATCATGATTGCGTAGTATCAAACCTCACTTAACTAAGTTTGCAAGCTATTGATGTCACCGAAAACCCCATAAAATATATTCTCAATCAGGATCAACATCAAATTCTGAATGGACTTAGCCATATGTCCGTCTGTAGGCGTAGTTTTTTTGGGTATCTATAGCTAACTCACTTTTACTTTTATATGCAAAACAAAAAGTGAGTATAACTATAACAAAATCAAAAGTGAGCATAACAGTTTTGCATGTAAAAGTAAGTTAGCTATATATGTAGTATTCCCAAAAAAATACCCCTAATATTTGAATTCCGCAATCTTACAGAGTTTGTAGATGAGTCCATGCGGATTCCAATCAATCCAACAGATTTCAGGAATGGTTAGGTTAGGTTAGGTTTGTGGGCTGGCGAGGATTTCTCCGTGCCACACTCAGGTCAATACTGACCCATTGTGATGCCCATGGGGGAAAGAGGTCGTCGCTTACCCAATATAACCCTATATTCAAATTACTTACTGTGCTGCTACATACAAACCATCTTGTTGATTTGACGAAGTTCATTATCTGGTCTATTGATGTGCTGGAAAGCTCGTCTAGGTCGGTGAAGAAGTGACTCCCTATGAATTTATACCTGGTGTGTTGGAGACCTGGGCAGTGACATAGGAAGTGGGTTGTGTCCTCAAGAGCTCCCTCATCACCGCAGCCTCTGCAAAGTTAAGGCCATATTTTCTTCATTTGGTACCGCAGGGTGTTGTGCCCCGTTATGATACCTACGAGGATGGACACTGGACAAGGATTTCCTATCCTTCCGCATTATCTTCTCGGTTCTTGATTCGTTGAAGGACGGCCATAGCATTCTTGTAGTGTTACAAGATTTCAGGAATACTCTCGATCTGTTTCTCACAGTAGAGACAGGTAGGTATGAGCGTTCAAGCAATATGGCGATCTCAACTATTGGACCAAAAAACCAGTAAGACAATTATCTTCGACTATGCCGAAGCTCAAATACCCGGTACTATATTAGGCGTATTTTTTGGGAAGTGAGTATAACAAAATCAAAAGTGAGTATAACCGTTTTGCATGTAAAACCAAAAGTGGGTATAACAAAACCAAAAGTGAGTATACCAGTTTTGCATGTAAAAGTAAAAGTGAACTAGCTATAGATTTCCAAAAAATACGCCTATTATTGTAAAATAAAAAAATATTTTAGTATTAAAAAATTATATATTTGTATGGGAGGTATGGGTAGTTTTTATTCGGCCAAGCTCCTTTTTTGTCAAAAAATTTTAAATATTATTAAAACAATACGTGCAAAGTTTAAACTTGCTATCTTTACTGTAGCTATTTAAATTTAATTTTTAACATAAAAAGCTATATAAATCTGATACTTTTGTATGGGAGGTAGTAGTAGTTTTCATCCGATCTTGCTCATCTTCGAACTTAGCCTCAGTCTGGTGGATAAAAGCTTACGTACCAAATTTCAAGTCGATAGCTCTTAAATTACGGCCGTAATCGTGCGGACAGACAGACAGACGGACAGACAGACGGACAGACGGACAGACAGACGGACATCGCTAGATCGACTAAGAAAGTGATGCTGATCAATAATATATATAGTTTGTCATACCTACAACGCCTCCTTATGGGCGTTACAAATGGAATGACAAAGTGAATATACCCTCACCACAGTGTGGTACCGGGTATAATAAATTTTGTAAATCTCTAATATATGTGCAACCAAGCTATGGAAACGGCAAGGAATCCCTAACAAATTTTCTGAATGTTCTACATTTGTTTACACGCGTTTTAATGATCTAAACAGTAACTCCAGTTGCTCTTCCTTTCCACCTTTATTGAAGAAATGCATCAAAACCCAAAGAAAAGGTTTTTTTTTAAAGAAGTTTCTGATTGTACTCTATATTCTGCACAACTGGAGTAGCCATTTATCCTGTGGAATAACGATGCAAATATATATAGGTCATAAAAAGACTACAGGACCTATACTATGTTAGCTGTTCAAATTGTCATACTCTCAGATTTCTTTCTGGAAATCGCTCCCATTCAAGCTACCATCCAATAGCTTTGTTTTTTATTATGATATCGAAGGTACCTTTTGCAAGACGTAATAAATATAGAAATAATCAAATATGGACAAAAAAAAATAATAATATCTATGCGAATTGCGAATCCAGGACCGTAGCTTTTTAGATGGATATTCTGAGGCTTTAGTTGGGTTCTGGCATATAGCCCTATTGTCGTCGACTCAGGTGTAAATTAACCCTAAGACATCAGCGCAGCCAACTTACGCAGCTGAAAAGTAGTGAAGGAAGAAGAGAGAAGATTTTTTTTGATGAGTTTGTTTTTTGAGAGTTGAGACGTAATTGATTTTGAACGTAACATTAGCTACGAATTTTTTTGAGTTTGTCAATAATCGAATCTTAACATTACATTTTTCTTGTCTTCAAATGAATTTTAACATATAATATTATCTCGTCTACAATAAAATCAACAAAACCGAGGAATTGAGTTCATTCTTTTTTGTCCATAGCTGGTTTAAGGTAACTAACAATAAATTCAATAATACTGACGAAACATTTGGTCCTTCGAGCCGGATCGCACGAGTCCTATTGTCATACAGTCCACTAAATAATTTCTTAATTACTAATCGGAAATCGTTGCGTTATTTGACATGTCTCAACAAGCACAAAAACCAACAAGGAGGTCGCATCGAAAGGGCGCCGGTGTTCATCAAGGGCGTGACGAAAATTTTGTGTGGAATTCTTCTGCACTGGGTAATCCACAATGTTCCTCTACAATTGTGAACGAGTCAACGCAGATGGATACTTTAATTGATTTTGAAGATGTCGGTGACTGCGACATCACAATCACTGCAGCAGTTGCCAAAGGCCCAGAAAAAGCTAAATCAATGCACTCAACATCAAAATGTTCAACAACAACTTCTAACAGGAGCAAACGTAACTTAGAGAAGAAGCGTTTGGAAATTACATTGGGAGCTGCTAAAAAGAATCAGGAAATTAATCAAGAATTGCGTGTATGTGAAATTGAGCTAAAGAGACTTGAAGAAGAGAAAGCAATTGTGCAACTGCAGCAAGATCTGGAACTCATAGACTGTGAAGAAAGTGACGATGAGCGAGACGACAGCGTTATGGACAAAGCTTCTTTGGTGAAAAGTTGGATGGTAAAATTGGATGGATTTAATGAGTGTGATGAAAGACGAAAAACAAACTACAACAATGTGGCCTACAGTCCTGAAAATGCGAAGCACACAAATTATGTTAAGGAAGGTAACGTGACTCATCAAACCGTGGAGAAAAATTTGTCAACCAATAATAAACCAGAAAGTGAACCAGCTATTTTGAGTGTACCCAACGATAATACTGGAATCGAGAAATATTTGAGAAGACAGGTAATGGGTAATGATATGCCGACATTTGACGGAAAACCCGAGAATTGGCCGCTCTTCATTGCGCGATATCGCTCTATTGTTACTCAGTGCAATTACAGCAACGATGAGATTTTATCAAAATTACATCAGTGTCTCCGTGGAGATGCATTGGTATCCGTCAAAGGAATGTTGTTACATCCATCGAATGTGCCTACCATCATTAAAACACTAGAAAAGCGATTTGGAAGATCTGAGTATATCATCGATACGATGCTCAACGAAATTGAATGTTTTCCAAATGTGAAGGAAAGCGACTTCGAAGCGCTTATTACCCTATCATGCAAGATGCAGAATATGATAGCTGTCCTGGAGCAACTAGAAGATGGAGCTAGTTACTTGCAGAATCCGCAACTCATAAAGAAACTATATTCGAAACTACCCACTGACCTGAAGCTTAGGTGGGGCGAGAATGTACGACTTAACAACGGTAAAACGAATCTGAAACATTTCGCGGGATGGTTGGACCAAATGTCAGATGCAGCTTGTTATGTGTTTACCCCAAAGAGCGTGACAAATGTTCGTAAGTTCGAAGTGAACTCCCGGCAACGAAAAGAAAATGTTCTCGTAGTAACTGGTGAGAATGATTCCTGTAGATACTGTGGAGAAGTTGGCCACAAAGCAGCGATCTGTCCAAAGTTCCAACATGATAGTATTGATGAACGTTGGGGGAATGTGGTAAGTTTCGGACTTTGTTTTCTCTGTCTATGTCCAGGACATCACTCCAGAAATTGCAATTCTAGAAACCGGTGTAATATTCAAGGATGTAAGATAAAACATCATCCACTGCTTCACAAGAATATTTCGACAACCCCATCAATGGAAACAGTTCCCCAACAGCAAAATGAAACGATTGGGGTATTAAATAATGATGAAGGAAATGTATTAATGCGTATTTTACCCGTAAAATTATATGGACATAACGGATCCGTCGTAGAAACCTTTGCATATCTAGATGATGGATCAACAATTTCCCTTATCCAAGCCGATGTAGTTGAGAAACTGGGTATCATTGGTGAAAACTACCCACTATGTATGCGGTGGACTGATGAAAACTTTGTTCTACGTGAGGATGACTCCAAGTGTGTGGATATTGAAATTTCAGGTATTTGGAATTACTCGCAAAAATTCAAGATGACACATTTGCGTACGACACGGAACTTATTACTTCCCCGGCAGACATTGGAGAAAAAGGCGATCGACATTTTCCCGCATTTGAGTGGATTACCTGTTAATGAAATGTTTGATGCCAGGCCAACGATTTTAATTGGCCAAGACAATATTGATTTGACAGTTGCGAGAAGAGTAGTTCAATGTCGGGATATGCGGGCTCCAATAGCAACCAAAACTAAGCTTGGGTGGGTTATTCATGGACCTACATCAGGCGCAGAATTTCGAAACAAAATGCAACACACTTTAACTATATGCCACTTCAAAGGTGAAGAGTTTGACAGCAGCGTAGAACAAATGATAAAAGCATCCTATTCAACTGAAGCATTTGGCGTGAAGCCTTTGGTGGAAAAAGTTAGCAAAGACAACTTACGAGCAAAAGATATATTGGAGAAAACCACTCGCAGACTGCATGATCGATTTGAAACAGGTTTGTTGTGGAGAAACGACGACTTAACTTTACCTGAAAGCAGAGGAATGGCATACAGCCGCTTGTTAAATATGGAACGGAAGATGGAGCGTGACGAGAGCTTTGCAGAACAATATCGACAAAAGATGATAAGCTACGAGGAAAAGGGATACATTAGAAAGCTCACGTTAGCAGAAAGCTGTGAACGAGGTCCCCGGACTTGGTATCTTCCCCATTTCGGCGTCGTCCATCCACATAAAAAGAAGCTGCGATTGGTGTTTGACGCGGCTAGCAAATCACATGGTGTAAGTCTCAATGATAATCTTATTCAAGGCCCTGATCTTTTGCAGCCATTGCCAGCAGTTTTAATGAGGTTCCGCGAAAAGAGGTTTGGTTACTGTGGTGACATTACTGAAATGTTTCACCAAGTAAAAGTTCGCAAGAATGATCAGTCCTCGCAAAGATTGTTGTGGCGAACTAATAGGAAAGCCCCTCCGGATGAATATGAGATGCAGGTTCTCACCTTTGGCGCGACATGCTCGCCGTGTTCTGCGCAGTATGTTAAGAACTTAAACGCTAAGATGTTCTCAGAGTCTCCTAATTTGATTGAGGAAGTAGAACGTAATTTCTATATGGACGATTACCTAGGTTGCTCTGATTCTGAAAGAGACGCATTAGATCGGATCGAAAAGATGACGACACTACAACGAACTGGAGGTTTTGCTTTAGTGAACTGGATTTCAAATTCTCCTGCGGTAATGAAAAAATATGCATCAGATAAGGCTGAGAAGAATTTTGATAAAGATAACGATAGCGAACCGGAACGTATTTTAGGTCTGTGGTGGGATGCAAAAAACGATTACTTCACATTCAAAGTCTCGTTCCATCGCGTTCCGAGTGAAATTGTTTCACTCGGAAAAATTGCACCAACAAAGCGACAAGTACTTCGCCTGATGATGTCTGTATTTGACCCTTTGGGATTTTTGGCCCATTTTGTAGTAAGAGCTCGTATACTGTTCCAGATGATTTGGCGAAGCGGCGTGGACTGGGATGATGAGATTCCCAAAGATCTTCAACATACTTGGGTTGAGTGGCTGAATGATCTTCAAAAAATTCCTGACGTTCGGATTCCAAGACCGTATTTATACGATGAATTACCAAACCACAGACTCGAGGTGCATGTCTTTTGTGACGCCAGCGCGGATGCCTTTGCAGCAGTGGCGTACTTAAGAGCGGTAAGTGCTGATAATGTCATTACCGTTTCCTTTATTATAGCGAAAACACGAGTTGCACCGCTCAAACCACTGTCAATACCGAGGCTTGAGTTGCAAGCCGCTCTTATGGGTAGCCGAATAATGGACACAATAAAGCGAGAATTGCGATTAAATATTAGTAACCAACGTTTATATTCCGATTGTAAATCAGTTGTGCAGTGGATTAAAGGGGACGGACGAATCCATAAACCCTTCGAATCACATCGAATAGGGGAAATTCAAGAGTTGACTAACTCTGAAGATTGGGCGTGGATACCAGGAAAGCTGAATGTGGCAGACGAAGCTACTCGGATGACAACGAGAGTAAATTTGGATCCGAAGGCAAAGTGGTTTACTGGACCGGATTTTTTATATTTGGATGAATCCGAATGGCCCAAATTGGTCCAAAGTACTACTGATGAAAATAATTTAGAAGAGGATGCAGAAGAGTGTAGAACATTTGCTGTAGTTGGTGTAATTGAAACCGATTGTGCCGACCACTGCTTACCAGATGTCGATAGATTTTCCAAGTGGTTAAGGCTTATCAGAACAACTGCTTGGTGTCTTCGGTTTTTAAATAACTTGAAAAGTAAATGTAGCAAGGAAAATAAGGATGATTTGAAAGCTAATTGGGGTGAACTAACTGCAGCTGAGCTGTCAAAAGCAGAAAAGCGGTGGATACATTATAGTCAAATTCAAAGTTTTAGTGGCGACATGTTAGAGCTAAACAAATATGGAAAAGTCAGCAGTCGAAGTAGATTGTTGAAATTATCACCAACGTTAGACGATGAGGGGTTAATGAGGTTATGTGGTCGCACAGAGCACGCTGATTGCATGAGTGATGTCGCGAAACTGCCGTATATTCTTGATCCAAAGCACCCATACACGAAACTGCTGATACAGCATCAACATGAGCAGCTACATCATCAAGGACGTGAGATGGTTCTTAACGAACTACGACAGCGATTTTGGATTCTAAAAGCCAGATCTTCTATACGAAAGACATTTGCAAATTGTCAGAGGTGCAAGGTTAATAAGTCGAACCCTCAAGTACCACTTATGGGACAGATACCGAAAATGCGACTAACTCCTGGAGTGAAGCCTTTCAGTGATACAGGCATAGATTATTTTGGTCCATTGTTGGTTATGGTAGGACGTCGAACCGAAAAGAGGTGGGGTGTAATTTTCACCTGTATGGTAACCCGAGCCATTCATCTGGAAATAGCGAACTCATTAACGACCGATTCGGCAATCATGGCAATCAGACGAATGATCGCAAGGCGAGGACCTATCCGAAATATTTACTCCGATAACGGAACTAATTTCCGAGGGGCATCTGAGGAGCTGAGGAAATCTATAATGGAAATAGACAACAAGAAAATCCAGTTGGAGTTCTCATCGAAATTCCTTCAGTGGCATTTTATTCCACCGGGAGCACCCCATATGGGTGGGTGTTGGGAGCGGTTGGTCGGCTCGGTGAAAAGGATTTTGAATGCAGTACTCAAAGAACGTGTACCCAGAGAAGAGGTTCTTCATACTGTCTTTTGTGAGGCTGAAAACATTGTGAATAGTCGACCGTTGACCCATGTGTCGGTCGATCCGAAGGATCCCGAATGTTTGACTCCGAATCATTTTCTCCGAGGATCCACTGACAATACGGATCAGCCGATTGGTGAGTTTGTTGATAAAGATTTGTTACTAAGAAAATATTGGCGCAGATCTCAGAAGTTAGCTGATATCTTTTGGTCAAGATGGGTAAGAGAATATCTTCCGACTCTTACGAAGAGATCTAAATGGTTCGGAGAAGGTGTCCCGATCAGCATTGATGACGTTGTGGTTATAGTGGATGAAAGCGCTCCACGTAACTCCTGGCCTTTCGGCATCGTGACCAGACTTTACCCTGGCAAGGATGGTCGAGTGAGGGTTGTAGACGTAAGAACCAGAGGTGGTGTGTTTCGGCGTCCAGTCAGCAAACTCTGTCGACTTCCAACAGAACCATATGATGCTAAAAGGCCGCAGACCTTTAACGATGGGGAGAATGTCGTCGACTCAGGTGTAAATGAATCCTAAGACATCAGCGCAGCCAACTTACGCAGCTGAAAAGTAGTGAAGGAAGAAGAGAGAAGATTTTTTTTGATGAGTTTGTTTTTTGAGAGTTGAGACGTAATTGATTTTGAACGTAACATTAGCTACGAATTTTTTTGAGTTTGTCAATAATCGAATCTTAACATTACATTTTTCTTGTCTTCAAATGAATTTTAACATATAATATTATCTCGTCTACAATAAAATCAACAAAACCGAGGAATTGAGTTCATTCTTTTTTGTCCATAGCTGGTTTAAGGTAACTAACAATAAATTCAATAATACTGACGAAACACCTATTCATTCAGCAAATGAATGCAAATCTTTGGTTTGCAATGGTTTTGCATTCATTTTGGTATTACAGTATAAAGTGGAAATATTGATCTGCAAGTGCTTCGACAATATTTATTGGAAGAAGTAAGAAGCCAGCCTGTAGGTCCGCCGCAGAATTTCTATTGATTGCTATTATAGGTATACTAGAATTCATTATAAAGGGCGTCCCATAAATTCACGTAAAATGTAATTTTAATAGAAAATACAGATTTTTAGTTAGAAAACCTAATTTTTTTATTGATTCATAAAATATACAGATTGGGGTTATGTATGAATTAGCACATCGGATAAATGGCCGCCACGGCTTTGCTGGCAATTAAGTACTCTTTTATTGAAATTTTCTATGACCTTTTCGCATAAATGTGGCTGAATTTCATACACCTCCCAATTTCCTCTTTCAAGGTGTTTGTGGTCGTAGGCTTGTTTGCATAGATCTTTGACTTCAAAAAGCCCCAAAGAAAAAAGTCCAATGTCGTTAAATCGCAAGATCTGGATGGCCAATTCTGATCGCAAAAACGGCCGATATGATCTATTATTTCTATAATTTTTATTTTTAGATATATTATTATTAGGATTATTCCATGAATGAAACCAAGGAATGTTAAATTGATCTATTTAGGGTTATAGTTAATTTAGGCATTCAAAAATAATTTATTTTTATATACAGTAGTCCCTCGATAATGTGAATTACCGATAATGTGAATTTCTCTAAAATGTGAATCGGCAAAACTTTACATTGTCATCTCTATAATGTGAACTTCCAAAATTTTCAACCTCTAAAATGTGAATTTTTTTGTAAAAGTTTTTATATTTCTCTTGTTTCTCTTGCTCGTTTTGCGTGCGATATTAGGGACTAAATAACTGTTATTTATCTTTAAGTTGTAAATGCAGCTATAGAGGGACAACAACTGCCATTTGTGTAGGTATAGGTATGGATGTTTTATGTACTTATGAGCAGTTCGTCGTTATATTTTTCAGTAAGTTAGTTGTGTCTTGTGTGGTTCGTATTTCTTTTTTCGTTTTGTGTGTAAAATAAGTTCAATTAGTAACTAATGGCATCTAAACAAAAATTCAATCGATTTTTATCGATGAAAGATATAAGTGAAAAATTTTACGCGAACAAGATGAAATGCTGGTGTCAATGTCAACAATTACAGGAATAAAATTAAATTCGAAGAATATATAAAATTATTTCATTTTCGTTTTGCTTCTGAATTGATATATATTGAAACTGTGCTTTAAAAAATCATTTTGTGTTGTTTTTAATGGATTTGAAAACCGTTTCAATCAGTTTAGTAAGTACTGAAAAAGTTCCAGTAATGTGAATCCCTCTAAAATTCGAAAACGCCTTGTTTTAATTACTTAGTTCACATTATCGAGGGACTACTGTATTTACACAATTAGGAACTGACTCATGCAGTAATTGAATTGTTTTACTGGCATGTGGCACCCTCTTGTGAAGCCATCAAGATGAAAATGAGCTTCTTCACTGAAGATGATGATTTTGTTCGAAAAATCAGCATCCACTTGTTGTTGTTCCAAAATTCATTCAACGAACTCTCTTCGCGCTACACGGTCAGTAGTCTTCAGTTATTGAGTCAATTGAACTTTGTAAGGATGAAGTTTCAAGTCTTTCGTGAGAATACGCTGTAGAGGGTTTCTCGAAGTGCCCAATTTTTGACTTGCCGAACACCCTGTGCCATCCAGAGTGTTTAACACTAACTTATCCAGTCTCCCCCAATTTTTAAATTCACAGTTGATGACGACCATAATATTTTGTTCAAAAATTGGGGATAACAATTTTTCAATTGCAATTCATTGCAACTCTAATTTTAGCACCCACAACGTCCACAAGCACAAAGCTACGTTGCATACTGCTCTGCTGTAGTGAAAATGGAACGTATTTCTATTGGTTCAACACCAATCTAGTTAGTACATACATACACACATGCCATCCCAGATTTCTGTTGATTGCAATAACTTATCCGAGATACAAAACTACGTAAATCCAAACAAGTCTGTGATTCTAAAACTGTGAAGTGTAGAGATTAGTCTATCGTATTCATGCACCAGTGCTTAGTTTTTATAGTTAATCCAAGAACCAGAGCCAATATTTCAACCAGAGGGAGAAATTCGTATACAGTCGATAAGTCTTAGTGACTCTCAAAATGTTGAGGTGCATCAAACTTTAATGGTGCTCAAACTATTAAGAGAGCATGAAAAGCTGTGGATGATTGAATATTAAATTTGGACTCTTTGGTGCTAATAGAATTTAACATCCTTATACCATGTTCCCATCAACTTGATTAGGTCGAAGTGATTAAAATAAATCACAATAAATCAAGTGGATTCAGCTAAACCACGTTGTTGGTGGGAACATGGTATTAGAGGTATATTGTGATCATTTTGTTTTGCAATTTCACTTTAAAGCTAAGTAAGCAGCTCGAGCTAAACTAAATTTAGCTGGTCTCCAGTTTTTCTCTCCAAATCCAAACACTAGCTAAAATTCAGCTAAATTTTGACATGTAGGTAGTGCGCTATGGATATAAGTTAGTGTCACTGCATCACCGAGACGAAAAAATGGTATATTTTCATTTCGCTTTATTTTTTCCTTATCTGCTAATCTTTGGTCTAAAATTTTTCACTTTAAAGGAATTGCTCGTCGAGGCATTCATTGATGATAAAACTCATCCTTATTTACTTCTCCCCAACACAAAAACATAACAGAAAAAAAAACAACACGATCTGTCAAAATGTAGCTTGAGAAAATGCCCCGAACCATTTATGAAAAATAAATAAATAGGTGGCGCATTTTGTGTCGAAAAGTTCAAAATTGTCTTGGGGTTCTCGGATATCTCGGTTTATTTGAAGTTGCTCCAACTGCTCCATTGCCAACTGAACAAATGCTAATCTCATTTCGCCCAATGTAGCCATTGTAAAAACACAATTAATTATTAACTGAAATTAGAACCAATCACACACAATCGCAAAATGTTTTTTTTCGTTTTTATAAATCGCAAATCAAAACCCACATCCACAATATTTCTTATGGCCTGTTGCACAGTCAGAGTTTAAACTGAAGTTTAACTAAACCTGACCGAGAGTTTAAACTTTTGGTTTAACTCGTTCAGTTTCACAGTTCAAAATAATCTGCCAGTTAACTAAACGCAGTTGTGGAAGCGCAGAACAATTTCCCTTAAGGGGATATTTTTCTACCAGCGCACTTTTGATCAAATAAATGGTTATTGCTTTTCTCAACTTTATCTATTTTACCATTTGTAAATAAAAGAAAATGTGTGCAATATTATTACATTATGTATTTCGGTATTAACGAAGTGAATTGATTTATTTTTGACACATGTTTGAACTGTCATCTACTTTCACCATTTAATTATTGCAGTATGTAATTAATTTTTGTTTTTTGTCAATAATAATAATATGTAGCTAGTTATTCTGCTTCTTGTTACTCGCTGGGTTTTTACCACATCCGATCACACGGCGCCAGTAATGATAATGAATATTGAAAGGATTTTATGAGCCTCTAATTAGGGTCATTGTCTGGTAATAGGTACGCGCAAAGTTTTTTGCTGGTGTTTCTGCGAAAATCTGCGAAAATCTGCGCTATCTTGTTCCTGTTATACAAAAATGTAATCTAGATCTGTATACAAAAATGGTATGAACTCCAAGAAGTGTGTTCAAAATCGGACAAAAAAATTGCATTGTATAAAGCATAGAGTAGGTAGTGTCTTGTTTCAGACAAAACAAAAGGTGAAAGATTTGAGTATGTATAGATACCTATATTTTGTTCGCCAAGAATCTAAAGAAATTACTAGCAGCATTACAAAAAAATAATCGTCATTTCCACACACTAAAATAATTAATTTCTATTGAAAAAACCGCAATAGGTACTATTTACGCTTGTCTACATTATGTTTGGCCCAAAATCTACCTGATGTTCACATGAAAAAAAAGGTTTTTCCTTGAAAAGTATATTGGTTGGAAATCTATTGAAATTTTCTGACATTTTTTAACAGTGGGTTTACCGCAGTAATGCTGAAACTAATCATAACTCTAGTTTTCACTCATATAAATTCAAGAAGTGTAGCACCCAGACAATTTATCTCTTTTATTCTCTCTCTCATCTCTCTGTATGAAATGGCAGCTGTCAAAATAAACCTCAAAATGCGAGACGAAAGTTTAAACGGCAGAATGCAGGCGTTTAACTTAAACCGAGAGTTGAACTCCACTTTGGGTTTAAACGAACACAGTGAAACCGAAAATTTGTTGAACGAAGGTTTAAACCAAAACGAGAGTTTAAACTCTTACTGTGCAACTGGGCATCAATTTGAATTGACTATTTTTTTTCATGCCATTCTTTGCACAAAAAGTAGGTACATTTCGACGTAAAATTCTACCTCATGCGAGAGGTGAATACAATTTTCGCAGAGGTGGAAAAAACTTTGAGAATACCAAATTTTTTCGTATGCGAAAATTTCAGGCGGATTTGCTCGTTTACGAGTTGCGTTATGCGGAATTTGAGAATTGGGGTCCTGGTCTCCAATTTAGCTGGTCTCCAGTTTTTCTCTCCAAATCCAAACACTAGCTAAAATTCAGCTAAATTTTGACATGTAGTGCGCTGTGGATATAAGTTAGTGTCACTGCATCATCGACACGAAAAAATGGTATATTTTCATTTCGCTTTATTTTTTCCTTATCTGCTAATATTTGGTCTAAAATTGTTCACTTTAAAGGAATTGCTCGTCGAGGCATTCATTGATGATAAAACTCATCCTTATTTACTTCTCCCCAACACAAAAACATAACAGAAAAAAAACAACACGATCTGTCAAAATATAGCTTGAGAAAATGCCCCGAACCATTAATGAAAAATAAATAAATAGGTGGCGCAACAGGCAGTAGACACCCTATTCGTTACTACTACAATTACTACAATTCTACAATACTACAAATCTTATGAACTAATATTTACATATTATGTATTTCTATAATGTGTGGCATTATGGTAAAAAAATTATTAGCGTAGGTTATTAATGATCAGGGTGGGTCAAAAACTCCTTCTACATGCCTTCGATTGCATTATTGCATCCACAGTAGAAATACATATCTAAATTATTTCGTAAGTCGTCTTTAATTATATTTAAGTTGGAAAAGCATCGTTCTGCAGTTTCACTACTAAGAGGCAAACTGAAACTACATAATGTTAGCAAGTAATTACATAAGTTTGTAAATGCTGGCTTTCCTTCGAAATTCTAGACGCTTTTCAAATTTATCCAAAATTGCACAATATCTTCATTATAATAAGGGTATTCACTTAAACGCGTAAAAGCCTCATAAACTGCGTAAACTGTAGAAATTTACCACCTCGTAAATGAACTGTCAGATTTTGTATGGAGAATAGTTTACGCAGACCTCATAATTTTCCGCGACGATTTGGGCTCGGAAATCAACTGCGGAAAGTTACGCAAATCACAAATGTCAAACTTTGAGAGTCAGTCATATGAATTGTTTGTGTGATTCCAGATACAGTCGATTTACGCGATTTACGCAGTGACAATTTCCTAGGGGTGTTCACTTAAAGCACCGCAAAAATTTATACTTTTACGAGCTGCATAAATTTATTTGATTAAGTGCGAATACCCTTAATATTCCTGTGGAAATAGAATGTTCTGCGTTTGCATGAAAATCAAAAGTGCTTCGCAAGTGCTTAAGGGTCAAACACAATATTCGATATAAGTTTTAATTTTTCTTTTCGATTTTTATTTTCTGAAATTTTAAAATTGTAGTGTTTTGTGAATATTTTAGGAATTTGCGGAGTGACTTTTTGAGGGCGAAAAATGTAGTGAAAACTCTAGAATTGTAGTAGGGGGGCAACGCTGATCGTCACTTTTTGGCGCAGGTGGTAGGATAGTCTCTGGTTCAGTATTGATATCGAAGTGCGAGGCTTTCTTCATGATATAGGAAAACAGGAATGTGTACATCGTCGTCGTTCGATGAAAAATCCCTAAGTCCATAGTGGCTCAGTCTGCTGGGCTACAAAGTGAGTGGTCTCGGTTTCGGGTTCACACCCCGATATAACACAAAATATCAACCTTAGCTTATTTTCCCTCCGCTGTCTCTCGGAAACGTCGCACATACAACCATTTTCAATTCCACATAATATCCAAAATATTATACATTAAAGGCTTTCTTGTAAACTTGGTAATTAAACACCATTGACATCGCACCAAGTAAGCCATATAAAGTTTTCACAGTTTGCAGTGCCATTAGCGATATAATGTTCTAGTTACTTATCTCGTTGTATCCCCTACTGAGCTAAGTCATTTAATTAATTAATTAATTGATTGATATCATCACCACGAGATCTGGTTATAATCCCAAAAAAAAAAAAAAAAAAACTACCATGGCAAACCTACCCTAATCAAATACTTTTGCCGCGATTCGCAGTGGATTTGATGTCACTTTATCTAATCCAGTGGGTTGGGTTGTGCTCGAATCTATACAACTGTATAGTATAGAAGCTCTGCAAATTTTTGCTCTGTCCCTCTTGCCTCTGACTGTGGTCTCGATTTTGTTGCAGAGTTTTCAGTGTGAAGGCAGATTAACAGCAATAATTAATGGGGAGATTCAAATCGGAAAATAATGGTACGTGAGTTGTTGCTGTAATCATGGGACGAACGCGAACAACTAATAAAAAATAAACACTGGTCTATGCCATTTTATTTTGGGTACCAACGATTTTCCTATATATAAAGTAGGTAACCCAAAAATTATGTATTCATTTCGCTTTCCTTTACTTTTTTAAATGGAACTGAGATCTTGCTAAATGTTGGGCCTAGCAATTTATTCTTCTTATCTAATGCTGATTTGAATTAAAATTATGAACAATCGCCAAAAAAATTAAAATTTTCTAAAGCAAAAATTCAAGTTATTTGAATAAAAATGTATAGGGTCAAAAATGTCAAGTGCAAAATTATGAAGGTAAGGTCCAATTGATTGATCAGCTTTTGAACAGCTTTGATGACGGTCAACATAGAGAGTGGACTTTCCATAATTTCTTTGAAATATAAACTGGACCGATTGTGAATCCGAGTAGAATATTGGGAGCCCAATTGGCATGGCTATGGCTGTTTCTGTTAAGAAACAGGTTAACGCCCGTAGAAGTAAACATTTCATAAATAAGACGGGGGTGGAAGCATTGTAGTTGCTCCATGCGTGAACTAAACAATTTTACGTAAGAAATATCAAAAATAATAACAGTTGATGGAATAGATGGCAATTTTGATATAGTCCAGGAGTGTCAATAATAATAAAATAAATAAATAGTCGGCGCAACAGGTCATAGAAACCTTTGGCTTAGCTTCTCACGATCATTCGTTTGTTTAAGTTTTTATTTTTGGAACGAATGGAAGGGACCTAAAATTTTATGCCGATTTCAAACGGCTTCATTGAGAAGCTTTTTCAGAACAATATTATACTCTCGGATATTTGTCAGACGTTCGCGAGAGGTGGCGCAGTGCATTCCCAGTAGTAAGTAAAAAAAATCTGAATAGACTAAAGTAGGCGCAGTAGCGCAGTGGTTAGTGTGCTGGAGGATCCCAGGTTCGATCCCCGGAAAAACACAAATTACATCTTAAGGTTTTTTTCTACTGCGCCACCTCTCGCGAACGTCTGACAAACATCCGAGAGTATGACTGTCCTGAAAAAGCTTCTCAATTCAGCCGTTCGGACTCGGCATCAAATTGTAGGTCCCTTCCATTCGTCCCTAAAATAGAAACTCACACAAATGAATGGTTGCGAGAAGCTAGGCCTAGGGTGTCTACCCGCCTGTTGCGCCACCTATTTATTTATTTATTTATTAATAGACTCAACTGTTAAAATTATGTGTATTTTTTTCAGGAACCAATTGTATCTATAATTGCAATGGCAACAGATTGCTAAAACAGTTTTTTTCTCAATAGTTTTACTTAATGAATTTTCATTTTTTTTATGAAATTTGTATCCTTGAGAAATTTCCTAAAAATTATGTTGCAACTTTTTTACATACGATCAACAGAAGTTGTAGTAAAAGTCATTTTTTGTCAGACAAAAATTGTCAAAAAAGACTCCATAGGTATGTATTTCTCCAGAAAAAAAATCCATGTGTGTTAGGTCAGGAGATCTGGGTGACCAAGGATTGGTGCCAAATCGACCAGTCCACCGTTGATGAAGTATGGTTAAGGAATGGTTCAGGTCGGGACTTTGCGCGGGTCAATCCAAAACATTAACATTGTTATCTGTAAGCTTTTTCTTAACTCTCCGCGGAGTATATAGAAGAATCGTTGTGGTGTTAGAAATCATATGTTACTGACATGTATGAATAAAAGGGTTTTCTCTAATATACTTTGATAAGGATGTTGGTCAAGGGTCGACCCTTATACAACTAACAGGCCTGGGCAAACGACCGCGCAAGAGTTTCAATTAAATATTTTTAAATAACATAAAAGCGATATTTTTTCTCCTTCATTAATTTCAAACCAATTCTTTCTTCAGCATACAATTTTTTCTTGTAGAATTTCTATTTCTGAAACGGAAAATGCACTGCACGCATTCATTGTTATACTTATGTTTTGTGAGGTGACAAATGTAAATTTACAACCAATGGTTGTTCAAAAATGCTAGCATAATATTAAAACCTTCTTGCGCATAGTTGCTTGCGGTTGTTGACATTTTCGCAGCAGCCACTCTGTCTTTAAAGACTGAAATCTACTATTTAACAATGTCACAAATCGTGTGAAGTCAGATTTTTTCCCACACCCTTAGGGCAGAATCTGACAAGATTGACAAGATTTTTGATATGTTTAATAGTAGAAAAGAAGAATTATTGACATTTATGCCTATAAAAGCGAAAACAAGAGGTGAAGACATTATGCTGCTTTTCAAAAATACATTCCTTAAAAAAAAAAACAATCCAATTTATGAACTTAAATGAATCACAATAGATTGTGAATGACGGGCAGAAATAATGGGTTCATACTTCATAGGTATGAAAAAGAATGATGATTTCCAAGATTTATATCTTATCACTGTAATCACAGGAAGCTCTGTGCTGTAAAATTTTGAATTCTCTGCATGTTATTGATACATGCAATTTTTTTTATGGTAGAAGGATACAAAGAAGACTTTTCAATGAGAAGGAAACGACTCCGTTCATGGGGAACTCCTGAATTACACCGACGTTTGATGATTAAGTATAAGTAGGCATCTGTTTTAACAAGGATTTCGGAACTTATTTGACGAAATAAAAAATGTTTTAACATCCACAAATACAATAGGTACATCAAGAACTTGATAATGAAGAGTCGTTAGGTTTATTGTCACATATAACTAAACCCCTCAATCACAGACAGAAAGACGTACAGACGGACTGAATAGCAGTTTTTTGAGTTCCCCTATCGTAATATGGAATGATTAAAATCTAGAGTTTGAGTTCTAAATTTTGAACAAAAACAATATCTATCTTTCTCTTAGTAGGAGAAAGTTAAAAGAATCAGAAAATTTTACTCCTTCAAAGTGATGTACTCTGCAAGGCTCATAGTTCGGATTCCGTTCCGAGGTTTGCTTCTGGAAGTTTATGAGCGAAGAAGAGTATGCGAAGTTAAAAAAATGCTTTTCATTTAACGTCATTCCTCTGTTCAACTTATTTATGAGAATGGGGATCACCGTTTTCAAAAATGAGCTATAAAAACAAAACATATCTGACGGGAACTTGGATGCCTGTTTGAGATTTACAAACTTAGAAGACGATTGGCTGGCAGTGTCATGCTTCAACTTTCTTAAATTTTTAGTGTAGGTACAGCAGTATAATGAAATATTTTTTATTTGTTAAGTAAACTTTTTTCAACTTGTTAATTTTTTAAATTCTGAAAAAAATCCAAATACAATTTTATTTCTAAAACAAAAAATTAAAAAAGAAGAAATTGAATAAAGTATTGGGACCAATATTGCCAAGTGGACCGCGAAGTTTTGTAAAAGGCAAAAGTAGTCCGTCAACTGAAAAAGTTTGGACACCAATGCAACTAATGAACCAACACCGAACCAAGAGAATGCACTGAGCGCGTACCATCGGATCCAAATAAATAAAATTTGGATTTGGCACTGCAAAGAACTTTTTTCAAAATTGCTATGGTTTTTGAAAGTGGAGTCTTTCGAAATTCCGGCTCTTCCTTAGGTTTTTATTGCCATAATGTGTTTTTTGTGGAATATGCATCCACGAGGATTTTGTTCTACGACACATTGCCTAACAGCCCTGGCCGCGAGTTCTTGATGGAGTTTAGGTGCAACAAGCTCTATAATTTTTATGGACGGCTCTACATGTCCAGCAAATCTTTCATTGGAATAGTTTTGCGTCCAATCTCCTTTCTTTTGTGGTTCTCAAAGCTTCCGGATTCCGGCCTTCTTAGAAACTTGTATTTCCCCGAAAACAAGCTTTGTAGAGCAACCAAAAATCTTTTCGCTATCAACGCCATTGATTCATTTCCATTTTGATAGCTCTGAAGTTCTGGAGTACACGATTTATTTTTACGCATTTTTGTATTGTGTAATTAATACACAAATTCCATTGCTGCGAACAAAATGACAAAGTTTCAGAAGCACAAAATTAGCTAGTCTGATGGAATTTTCATATTGTTCCCATCTTTCCGCGGAGCACTTGGATTTTCATGGCGGAGCACACTTTAGGAAACTCGGGGCTAAATTGTTGATTCCAAAGATTTTGATGCGAAGAGTTATCGCATGAGTTATCTACAGCTTGAACATTGGCACTGGTTAAATTTTATTAATTCAAAATGGCGAGATTTTCTATATGAAATCTTCTATTCTGACTGTCAAAATATTTAAATTAAAGGTTAATCATGATTTTTATGATTTTTGGTAAGGCCCAATGATTGATACTTTTACTTTTGACTAATAAAATTAAGTCACTGAGGTTTGGACTGTAGCTAAGAACACATCAAATTAAGAATGAAATGCTCCTGCAATGTGTTTATTATCATAAGAAGCTGCACATATTTGCTTTCCATTGCCTACAAAAGATCTTAAGAATTTTCTGGTCCAGTCCTAATGAACATCCTTACTAGGAAACGGGGTATAAGGACTAGACTAACCGGGGTACTAATAATCATTTTTAGTGTCCAGCCTAACATTTACGAAGTCACAATGGCAAAAATGTCCATATAAAATTATCCATTGTGACCGTCAAAATATTTACGCTGAAGACTAAAAATGATTATTGGTAAGGGCCTAAGTGTCCACTGACGGAAATGACAGTGGATCCTACATTATTTTCTATCACAATACATGTACAAAAAAAAGTTAAGAACATAGGTACCTACACAAAGATTTATTTGAATGAAACAAAAAATGAAACATTCACAGTACCTACCTAGCTAGCTCTGAAGATATTTTTTTTTTTAGATTTGATGTATTAAAGTTCTCTTTTTGTTCAGAAGTTGTAACCTCTCTAATAATATTGTCAAAATGTTCATTTTTCATCTTTCTAATCATTTTGCATGATGTTCAATTGTTTGTCAATTTTGGATGCTCTTCGCATCGAAACTTTTGCCTAGCCCTAAGCGTTAGGTTGTCAAGAGACTTCCAAGCCTTTACTTTACTTTGCACTTTTGTGGGATTATGAAAAAAAAAAAAAATACTGACATTAGTTTTGGAAGGTTTCTAGTATCTGGTGCTACTGAACCAGAAGTGAACTTTAATAAATAAAATTTAAAAAGAGCTATGGACTTCATTTTTCTTTAAATACTTAAATTTTTAAATCTAAACACAAAGGAAAGTCCGTTAACATTATAAAATAAATTTTATGTTGAGAAGAATTTTTAAATTTTCCAAATCAAATCATTGGTATGAACTATTGTTGTAGAACAGCTCCAAACTTGTAAATCACATTATGCTCATAAGTCTCGCCCGGATTCAAAATAGTCGATGGGAAATTTGACTGAAATACAAAATAATTGCTACAGTGTATTGCTAAAAAAAAAATCAATTCCAACTTACATGATTAACAGCATCCGGATAGCCTTGTGTCTCGAAGCAGAATGCTCCCTGTCTCACGTAAGTTGCCCCACCTTTCCCAACTATGGGACTTTCCTGCAAAAAAAAAGGAACCAATTTCACTAGGCGGCCGTAACGTGAATAAAATTGAATGCGTGTGATTTTAATAAATATTTACGAGATTCGATTTTGAATTTTTGGATATGAAAACATGTTGATGGCGGCAATTTTTGGTACGACAAAGTGGCTATGAAATCACAACAACAACTGTGATCGGGAAAGAGATTTCGAAATGACATTTTTGGTTTTGGGTCGTGTGGAGACGATGTGATTGGGTCTCGTTAATTAACTGTTTATTGTGTATTTATGAGGCATTTTGAAAACTTCGACTACCTATCTACATTATAAAATCAACGTGGGCGCACGTGAGAAAGGATAAAGCTGGAGCGGCGTATAGAAAAGGATGTTAAACGATTCACTGAAAATTGGGCACAAAAGCAATCAGGAATATTGGCATTTAATTTAATAACTATAAGTTAACTGGAGCGTGTTGAGATTGGAAATATATGGAGTCAAAGGAAATGGTATGCATTTGATTCCTGTTGAACAATATGGTTGGGTTGTATAGCTTAGCGTGAGTGGTGCGTATTTTACGAGGTTTAATTAAAAACTAGGCTCACCCAGTGGTCGAAATTCGACCACCATACATTTAAACACAAAGCAACGCAACATGCATGCAGAACGACAAAAAAAAATGAGTATGTGCTTCACCTTCATTATGTAGGTACATAAGCACTCTACTGAGGTGAAACTTCACAACAACTGTGTTTTGTTTTGCTTTGCTTTGTTTTGGTTTGTATTGTTTTGACCCACTATAAACCATCCATTTAAAGAGGAAATAAATAAAATTGCTGGAACTCGATTGCAGCGCCATCTACCGGGTCCTTAAACATCCAGGGATCCCCTCAAACACACACACCAAATTTCAGCAAAATCGGTCCAGGCGTTTAGAAGGAAATAAATAAAATTCCTGAACTCGATTGCAGCGCCACCTACCGGGTCCTTAACCATCCAGGGATCCCCTCAAAAACACACACCAAATTTCAGCAAAATCGGTCCAGGCGTTTAGAAGGAAATAAATAAAATTCCTGGGAACTCGATTGCTGCGCCATCTACCGGGTCCTTAACCATCCAGGGATCCCCTCAAACACACACACCAAATTTCAGCAAAATCGGTCCAGGCGTTTAGAAAGGAAGAAATTAAATTCCTGGAACCCGATTGCAGCGCCACCTACCGGGTCCAGTTGTGAATCTAAAGTTAAACCATTCAGGGACCGTGCAAGTCCGTACGCGTGAAAGAAGTGAAACTTCTTAAAAAGTATCGGATCGATCGCCATATACCTACGCCAATGGAGAATGGAAGACAACAAATATAATGTGCACCCTCTGCACCGCCCTCCCTTTCCATGACCATGGTACTTGTTCATACAATACTGCTTCTCATTTCCTTTGATTCCCTCTTCATATGAAATCCAAACAACTACCCCAACCCAACCTTACCCTGTTACCTGATTTGTACGTCTCTTCTCTTATGAAGATTATTAATACAGTCGAGAACGGATAAGTGCACAACGTCCGGACCTCAACTTTGTGTGCACTTATACGGTCTTTGCACTTATCCGTAAGTGCACATTTTTGCACTTACCCGTAAATGCACAATTTTTGCACTTTTACGTGCTTACAACTTAATAAGGTGCATAATTTCAAGCTCAACTGTTACTCCAAATATTTAATGTGGTTTTCCATTTGAACAAAAAAATCAATTTTTTTAATCTAGATCTAGAAAAATCAATCTTTTTTTTGATCGGGATCACTTTTTTCCGATTCCAATTTTCGAGATTTACACATATCTTGAACAGCTGTTTTACGCCATTCAGAACTTGTTTTCAAAACACAATTACTAAAAGCCTCTTGAAAAGCAATTATTTAGAACAAAAACGTAAATAATGGACAAGGACTTAATTTGGGAGCGATTGCTATTATCTTCGTCAACTTATTCTTCTTCCTCGTCGTCTGTGGATTTCGATTTTTCGTCGAAAAATCTTAGATCTGATGCAAACATAAGAACTTCATATAGATAATCATATCGACGAAGAAACGAAATTCACAGACGACGAAGAAGAATAATTTATTTGGGCAAAAATAAGCGACCCGGATTCTCCAGAATCAAAATATCTTTTCTGAACCCATTTCATTGACACAAAGAATGCTCTTCGGATGATCTTCTCGATTTCAAGTCAGAATTCACTCAAGAAGCACTTACACAAATTCTATTTATGCACCGCAGTTATAGCTGAAATTTTCCCATTTCACCAATACATGAGTGGAATCGACCAGAAACAGTTTTCTTGAATGACTGAATTACCCAGTGAAGCCAATGGAAAACGACATTAATGTCAGTCGGACCGGAAGAGCGATATGCCATTGATGCATATTATATTATGTAGGTACATAGATATGTGATAACGATAAGTGGTGTCCGGTGCAATTTGTAGGTATGTAAAAATGTTAAAAAAAATATATTTTACATTTGCACTTATCCGTTTTAAAAACAGTGTAAAACTTCATTCCGTGGTTGGAAAAATTATTCACTTATAAGAAATTTTCACTTATGCGTTTTGCACTTATACGAACAAATTTGTATAGAAATCGAGTGAAATGTCTTGGGGTATTGAAACGCGTTCCACTTAGGCGATTTTTCCACTTATCCGTTTTCCACTTAGCCGTTCTCGACTGTATACCTACCCCATGCTATACTGCAGCTGCAGCACTCACCCCATCCTGCATTGGACATACGATCACTATGTACATACAGCTGCTCCTGCTGACCATAGCACTCACTGAGAAAACAAATCAACCCTTTTCGAATGAGGTACACAGGCACACCACCCCCACGTATGACGATGTGGTTGTGTTTTTGTTTGTCCTGTGTCGCACGATCGCAAAAAGTAGAATTTCGACTGAGCGAAGGGGAAATATTAATTTTCTTTGTTTGTTGTTGTTGTAACCAATGCAATTTAAAAATATTAATTTACCTATTTTACAAATGTTTTTTTCAAATTATTATTCTTCATAACACATCTATGAGTGGTAAGCTTCAATTTGGTAAAAAGAAAAATGGATTTTGTATTCTTTAAGTAGGGTAAATGACTGTCACAAGAAATCGGGTCGGCTTTTAATATTATAATAGATAATAGATATCCATTTTTATTAATATTTTTTTAATGTTTTCAACTTTGTGGTTTGTTTTGGGGCAATGGTGGTTTTGGTGGCACCAACCAGTCAATCACAGGTACTATTGGACTAAAGCCCCTCCTCGAAGACAATGGATGGGACATTACAAAAAATTAAAGAAAACAAAATATTCTTTTGGGGCTCTGAAAAATTGCACGTAAAATCACTGCAGCATTTTATAGAGGAAGGTGGTGGATGGTTATTTTGTTGAGGACAGATGCAACATTGTGACTGTGAACCGTGAGTTCTGCAGAATGATGATCAATGACTAATTGCAAATGCAGGAGAGTACAATTATTGCGTACGCGTTTGCCAGCGTATTTTAGGCCCTTCGAACTAAGATCTAAATGGAACTAATCCCTGCGTACTAACTCCCTCAAAATGGGGGCAGTTGAATGAACGATTGAATGAATTAAATGCATTGAATTGACTATCAGTACCAGTAGGACTACGACTTTAAATTACACTATTGAATGTCAAAGCAGCTCAGCACCTAAGTTCTTTGAAGATCATTTTCCCCACCCCCGAATAAGCATCGCAGCTTGAATGAGATTTAAAAAGCTTACCTTCTTCACAGCATTCGGTAGAGAATTGCCCGTGTAAAACTGTACGCCAGGCTGATCGGAAGCCATCTCCATCCAACGTCCAGACTTCGGATGAACTGCCCTACAAGCACAAAAAATAAAAGAAAAACTTGTAACAAAGTTGACATCCATACTCCCGCACTTACTTTGCAATCACTGTGATACCATTGTTGTCCAAGTTGACGCAGAAATTGTCATCGAATCCTTGCTCTTTCGTCTGTCTCATGTGTTGACCAAGATCAGAGAGTTTTCTAAAATCATATGCGGTACCCTGAACGTCCTGCAACTCACCGGTCGGTATGGAATCATCATCCGTAGCAGTTATTTTATCCGCTTTAATGTACACGCTATGCTCGTATATAGCATCCTTTCCAGATCCCTATATACACGACACACAAAAAAGTACAGCACAGCCGATGAATATAAAACAAATTAGTCCCAGTTTCCACTTACGTGACCGGCCAAATTGAAGTACGAATGATTGGTCAGGTTGACCGGAGTAGGCTTTGTAGTGCTAGCGTTAAAACGCACATGGAAACAATTGTCAGCCGTAAGCTGAAAGAGTACAGTAGTTGTAACCTCTCCCGGAAATCCTTCATGTCCATCGGGCGAAACATGTTGCAATTTCAACGAACAGTTCTCATGCACTAGCTCCGCGACCGTCCAGTGGAAGCTATTGAACCCAATGAAACCCCCATGCAGGGTATGCTTGTCCATATAGTTCCTGCTGACCTTTATCTCCTTGCCATTGAGCAAGAAACGTCCATTGCCTATGCGGTTGGCAACTTGGCCCACAGTAGCTCCCAGATAAGGGTTCATTTTGGGATTAGTGTAACCTACAACCATTTATGGAGAATGAGAGTGGGCGATATGCGTGTGATTGAAACTTACCTGCAGTATCGTCGAAGCCAAGGACAACGTCGTCGACAGCTCCTCGAGCATCGGGAACTTTAATGCTGGTGATTGTAGCGCCCAATGTTATTACCTGTGGGTTAGAGAGAGGAGGGATATGTGTAGACTATATCATTGGATTTCGATTCTTGATGGCGATAGTGTCACGCGGAACGGGGCCCAGTTGCTCTTTTCATGTTGTGTTTGCGTATAGGCTTTGTGGGAATAGGAAATCGAATGCGGTTTTGCCTGCCTATTGAGTTGTTGTGGATTTTGGGTTAACAATATGGGAGTTGAATCACAACAGGAAGTTGTCATTTATTTTATCTTTGATTTTACTTATGAACCTCTATTTTGTGGCTATAATTGAATATTTGATTGATTTTGTTTGTATGTGAAATTTGTGGTCGTTTCACAGTCCCCCAAAAATAAATATTGCAACTACAATAAAATAGTAATTTAAATTATATACAGTGTGATAGCCGCAAAAAGGGGATTGGTACTGGTGTCATTTTAAAAAATTTCAGTCGCAGTGGGTTCTATATAAATTTGAAATTTAATTTAATTTTAATTTAGGTAAAGGTATATCTTGTACATTAAACTCAAAATCATTGTAAAAGCTAAAGTTTAATTAATTAAGCAAATATAAATTACATGAAGCAGTTAAAACACAATTGTAAACATTTTAAATCTAAGCAATGAATAAAGGTATTGAATATTGTTATGTTGGTATAAGCGCCTAGCTTAATTTCTCTAGTTCGAAAACGACTTATCAAAGTAACAACAAGCAAAAGGAAATTTTCCCAAAAATTTTCACATTTTCACTCGTCGAAAGTCGAAATGACTTGAGTTGAAGCCTCACAGTTCGGGTTACCTTCGAACATTTTTGTGAATTCAAACCAAACGACTTTAGATACAAAATTGTGAGAGATTTTGTCCGAATCTAATTTAAGGTATATTTTTTTGAGGATTATGGCACATTTTTAGCAGTTCTTATTATAATGAACCAACAAATGAAGTCTTACTTAATAAACGCATTCTTAGTTCCCAACATTCATTTGTAATAAAAAATTTACATTTCTATTGAAATTCTAACGAAAAGTTAAAATCACAAACGAGATGCAAAACGACACAGTACAGAAAGAAACTCGGAGAGAGTACGATAACTAGCTCGGCGCCAAAAATTGATAGCGGTATTTTGTAGAGGGGTTAAATACAAGCACTTTTTACTATGGGACTATTTATCTGCGTTTAGGCGGGAGGGGTAATTTAAAGAAAATGATACTTTAAATGGAAAAAATACATAAAAAAATGGCAACACAAACTATATCACTATCACAAACTAAAACTATATAAAAAGCCCGGAATCTGTTCTTTCCTATTATTTTTAAATCAAGTTATTTCTCTTACCAGTTTTTGAAAACAAAAAAAATCAATTTCAAACTTGAAATTTAAGGACGAAAATTGGGGTGAGTACAATAATTTTGGCGATGAAAACTAATGACGGATTTATGTAGAGGAGTTAAATTCAAGCATTCTAGGCGGGAGAAGTAATAAAAAAAAATTATACATAAAATTAAAATAAAATATTAAAAAACAATGGCAACACTTACAACAAAGAACTATAGTAATTTTCAAAGCCATAAGAATCTGTTTTAAATTGTCTAAAATGCAAGTCAGTGAAATTTAGTCTACCAATGTCAAATTTCAGGCCAGAGACTGTAGATGAGGAATGTTATTAACATTGGGTAAACTAATATAATTTAAAGAAAGTTTGCATATACTCAGACTTGCACCCATCCCAAAATCCAACAGTGACCCCAAGCAGGGGGGTTGCAGGGTAACAAGGCGCAAGGGTAAAAATTTGTACATACTCTAAGCGGAGCGACATATAAAAGTAATTCTCAATTTATCAAAAATTAGAGGACATAAATCAATCTGATTTTCTGTGTTCAATTAAGAATTGATTTAGGAACTAAAAACTACAAACGTATATATTTTCTCAATATTGAAAAAATCAGCATACAACTTATTTTTAATTTTTTTCCTTAAATTTCAAGTTTGAAAGAATTTTTTTCAAAAACTATTAACAGATATTATGTACTTGATTTAAAAAGAAAAAGAACAGATTCCTGGCTTCCAAGAATCTTAAAGTCGTTTATTGTAAGTGTTGCCATTGTTTTATTTTCATTTTAAGAAGCGAGATAGACCCCCTCCCATAGTAAAAAATGCTTATATTTAACCCCTCTATAAAAAAATCGTTATCAATTTTTTGTGCCTAAGTTATCGTACTCGTGCCGAAGCTAAAGACGGGCCTAGGGTACATATACGGACCTGTTGCGCCAGCTATCTATTTATTTATTTATTTATTTATGACTTTTCCATTAATTTTTCCAAAAACTTTACAGCTTTTACACGTCTGTCACCCATTCCAAATACCTATCGCGTTTGGAAATATAGAAATACCAAAGCGCCATAAAAAGCGATTCGCCGGGTATTATTTGAGAATAATACCGCAATTGAAGCCAATGTGCGATTATACATACATGGACTAGCTTTTGCCTGCGGCTTGGTGAAGCGCTGACATCTCAACATAGATCATACTATGGCAGACTGAGCCACTATCTACGGGACACACCATATTTATTATTCTTAGTTAGCAAATCCTTAATTATATTCCACACTGCCCAGATCTTCCTATACTGTGCAACATATGCAACCGAAAAGATCGTGAGGCCGTCTACCACTTTCTAGCAGTATAACCCCATTCTTACAGAATTCCGCTTGAATATCTTTGGAATACGTACGCTGGAGTTAAATGAAGCCATCAGCATATTCAATAGCGATGAAGTTTGGACGCATTAAAAAACTTATAATAGAGTACCTACACAAACCGAGTTTGAAGTCGATCGGATGAAAAATAAAAGTTTTCCCATACAAACCGAGTTTAAAGTCAATAGGATGAAAAATAAAAATGGTCCCATACAAACTTTGACCCCCCCTTTTACCCCTTTAGGGTAGGTTTTGATGCAAAAAGTTTCTTCAAACTATTCTAATAATTCTCTTCGCTAATAATTTTTATAATTTTTTGAAAATTGCTAAAAATTACTATTTTAGCCCCTTTTTCCTCCTTTTCATATAAAATTTTTCTGAGATCATCCCATTCAAAAAATCATCCCATTTACAAAAGTTCTAAATGTTCAATGGGTACTTAATGGGTTAAGGAAAGTTGTGTATCATTCCAAAGGAATTTAAATGACTTTTCCATTGATGCCGAAATTTACACGAAGTAAGTTCAAATTATGAGCAGAATTAACTTTAGTTTTGTCAAAATACTAATGCCGGCCACTGTAGATTATGTGCTGTAACCAGAATTACTATCAGATCAGTAGCTCACTGCATTAGTTCGTAACATAACTGGATACCAGTATTCCCTCATATCTGATATAATATTATTCAGCCCTCATCATCCAATTACGCGATCAACATAGATCAACTTTGTTAAAAATAAGAATAATAACTCATAAAATGTGACATGTGCTAACAGCATCTCGCCTAGTCTATCTTCAAGTCGTCTTGCCTCATGCCCCCGGCTTTAATCAGCCAGACTTAGAGCAGAGCACTACTGATACACAGCAAGTAGCTCAAAATTTTGAACTCACCTGAACAACCATTCCATTTAGATTGGAAAATGTAAAGCGACGCACAGGTTCCAGTTTTTTTGTTATCGGATCTTTAGCGCTACCAAATGCATCTTCAGTGATTGTCAGCATTTTGTTGATATTCTCAAAAGTTAATAAACGATTCCAAGAAATATTTCTACTATAGATATTCCGTGCGTGGAAATACTTATGTAGTCTTATGTAGCCAAAGGGAAAGGCGAACTGTTTCTCTGAGTGGCAATTTTATGGTTTTATTGAATTATTTTTGGAGCGAGTTGATTTCTGTTGTATTGGTTTGTGGTGAGTGGTTTCGGTATGGTTGACTTGAGCACACTTGAGTGAGGGCAACTCACGCCCAGGGTTGTCAGATGTGGCGATCGGTTTGGCGACGCACCCAAAAAAGGCGATATTTTTAGATTTTGGCGATTTAAATTGTTCAACCAAAATTCTCATATTTTTTCTTTATCATAATTTTCACTTAAACCTTACATCTGTGATGACTGTAACGAAATATGTATTAAAATTAGTAACGAATGCAGACAACTAAAGCTTGGAAAGATATTGATTTTGGGTCGGATTTTGAAAGAATCGCGATAATGAAATAATACCCCAATTTCAAATATGAAAAAAGGCCCCAAAAAACGAAATAATGCCCCAAATCTGACAGTAAACCCAAGCAGGGGGGTTGCATACGTTTTCGTTTTTCGTTTCGGGTCTGCATAATCAAATAAGACCCCAATTTTCATTAGGAATTAAGGCCCCAAAAAAGGAAATAACAGCAAATTTTATTAAAAATCGTTGTTGTTGTTTACTTTATAATTTGTTGGCACCTTATTTAATTTTTTTTTTGCGTTATTTAGTTGGGGCTTATTTCGCGAATCCTATTAATTTCTGTCAATTGGTCAAATGAATTTTATCTAGAATTTGGCAATTCCGGCTTCTAAAACTTGACAACCCTGCTCACGCCACGCCACACCCCACACCACGGCACCGTTCGTTACTCAGTGTTGCCAGTCTTGTGACATTATACGAGTTTAATGTTCGCTTTCTAATGGTTTGGCTGGCGGTGTTTTAATTTATTTTAATCTATAATCACTTGGCTCACTAGGATACGACAAATTATAAATTTTTGAAATAATATAATAGGTGTCTTTAAGGCTAAAGACGACGATTTTATTATTTATTTTATTATTATAGAGTGGTTGCAATTCAATCAATTTAAAATCAAATTAATTTAGACAGGGGCGAACGCATGTAGGGGTTTTAGGGGTTCAAAGCCCTCCCGAAATATCTGGTACGCAAAAATAAGGATAGCTCATTTTATAAAAAAACAATATCTATACTGAGATTTAATTTACTCTTCTTCTGACCAAATCTTGAAGATGAATTGTTGTATGCTCACTACTAATAGTCGTCTCCCGATGCCTTAAATAGTTTGGTCTAAATAACGCTATCATTAGTGTAGTTTGGTCATGTGGACGGAAGTCTTGGCTTTCATCATCCAGATTGAATAGTTCGTTCTGCCTTACAGCGGAATTGTATAGGCGAGTTGGAAACTCTTCGTCTGCATTAAACCAAGGCTTTCGTTTGCAACGCGCATCTCTGATGGCCTGTTGGCATGAATACCACTGGTCTTTGGTATTTGTGCGCTTCTATGTAGGTTGAGGTACTCGAATGGCATAAGTTCTGGTGGTTTGTATGAATTTGAAAACAATTTTGAATTGTACTAGCCCCACAGAACAGAGTGCATATTAGCCTGATATTGGCGAATTTAGCTATGTGCGGTGTGCGAATTGTCATAAAACGTTCACTAAGATTACTGAAGAATCCTCACTGAATTTAGCTCCAAATAAGGTATCTGTCCTGTCATCTTGAATATTCACGACACCGTTGCTCCAATCTAGCGAATTCATTTGTCGTAGGTACGTCCTCGTTCTGAGGGGGTCATGTTAGACTTCTGAGACCCATTCAGCTAGTCAATTCCGACAATGCACTATATAATTATCAAGTTATAAAAAATACTTTGAGTTTATATTACAAAAAGTAGAAATTAAGGTAAAACAATATATAATATCAAAAACCTGGCAAGTCTGCTCGTTACCGAATTCACGAGTGGTTTTGATGAGTGATTGTGCAGCAATCAGCTATATTTCTCTATCTTTATTGTTTATTGCGGTTTTTTTTTCTTATCAGTTCAGTTACCTACTCAAAAAGAGCGCAAGACAAAATTCGCAAATTATGGTTAGAAATGTCAGCAAATCATGGTTGTGCTATCAGCCTAAAAGTAGATATAGTTAGTACACTTAAGTTGACAGAACGATAGCGCTGCCGTAACTGTTTTCATTGCACTTACATGAATACTTGTGGTTTGTTTATATTATTGTTTTTTTTTTTTTAATACCTATTTGAAGAGCAGCTTATGTATGTTACTCACATGCCCAAACAATATCTATCTGTATGTAAAGATATCGTTAATTAAATTATTATTATTGTTGAGGTTACCTATGGAACTATGAATAGAGTAGGTTACTGTACTGTAACCTAATTGAATGATGAGCATCTATCGAACTAGATATTCCACACATTTACACTTCGAATTTGAGATACGAATACGATAGCTATGAATGTACGAAATTAACTCAATGCTTTTCGTTTTTTTAGGATTTTTCATGCCTCGTATGAATATGAACTTTTTAATTGAAACTTACAAATTTAAATGAATGGAACCTCAGCATTGTATGCCCGATCCTCAAGAAAGGAAACCCTCTGAACTGCGCCAACTATAGAGGTATTAGTCTTCTTAACATCGCATACTAATACAAGATCTTATCTGCCGTATTGTGTGAACGCCCGTCAACAACCTGATTGATCCCTATCAGTGTGGCTTCTGGCCAGGAAAGTCCACCATCATTCAATTTTCATATGCGGCAGTTTTTGGAGAAATCCCAGGAAGCTCAAATCGATACCCACCACCTTTTCATCGATTTTAAGGCTGTCTATGAGCTATGAGAGCATTTATAGAGCTATACAGAGCAATGTCTAGTTTTGGCATCCCTGCCAAACTCGTCCGTCTGTGCAGGATGACAATGGAGAATGCACGCTGCTCCATCAAGGACAAGGTCGGTAAAGAACTCACCGAAACCTTGGATGGCAAAAAAGGACTTAGAAAAGACGATGAGCTGTCATGTGACTTCTTCAACATCGTCCTTCAAATAGTGCAAAACTCAAACGCTAACACCAGAGGCACTATCTTTCAAAAGTCCGTGCATCTACTGGCCTACGCCGACTACATCGAGATAATCGGCAAAACGCACCGTGATGTCACTGGCGCGTTCGTGACTATTGAGACGGAGGAGGAGAATATGGGTTTGGAGGTTAATGAGGGCAAGACAATATAATGCTTTCATCAAGAAAGGACACCCGACATCGACGTCTTGGACAGAATGTCACTATATAGACAGATATAACTTTGAGGTGGTTAAGCATTTTGTCTACCTACGCTCCGCTATGGACTCAGACAATGACACCAGCGCTGAGATTAAACGAAGAATAACTCTTGCCAATCGCTGCTCCTTGTGCTAAGAAATCAATTGAGTAGTAAAGCACTCTCTTGAACAACTATAGTGACCCTTTACCAGACCCTAATCATCCCAGTCCTTTTCTATGGGCATGGACTCTATAAAAAAATAATGAGGTTACTCTTGGTTGCTTCGTGAGGAAAATTCTTCGAGTCATTTTCGGTCCCGGTGAATGGAGGAGGAGATATAACGTCGAACTGTATACGGGCTGTACAGCGACATCGACTTAGCCAGAAGAGTGAAGGTCCAACTCCAACGACTGAGGTGGCTGGGTTTTGTAGAGCGAATGGAGGCGAATGCTCCGGCTGGGAAGATCTTCGAATCCCCACCCGAGGGACGGCAGAGTAGAGGTAGAGCGCGACTCAGGTGGCGCACGCAAGTGGAAGGGGACCTTAACCAACTTCGCGTGTGAAACTGGAGACAGCTGGCCAAAGATTGTGCTGGCTGGAGACTCTTGTTGGTAGAGACCCAGGTCCACCGCAGACTGTAGCGCCCCCTTAAGTAAAGTAAGTAAGTAGTTATAATCTAGATTAAGAGATAGGCTACCTTAGGTAGACTTAGTCTTCCCCATGGAGTAATGACACAAATCCTTGGAGCTTGGAGGTTTAATTTCTTCTCTTCATTCTCCTTTCTCTCCATATCTTTTGACTCAATAGATTTGAGGTCCGCTCAAAGACAAATTGAAGTTATGTAGTTTAATAAAAGTTTCTTGAGCAGGCGGTATGCGCTTCAGCCGTGCTAATTGCAGAATAATCGGTATCCGTCAGAAGAATGTCGCCTCTTCTGTCGGATACCGATATTACCGTTTTTTTTTTGTTGGCCTAACTACTGCAAGATCAAACATCAGAAACACATCCTAGCTAGACTATGTATAACCGATCATTCCTAGATCATTAAAATTAAATTATTACTTGTTTTTAACGCTGATTCAAGAAGGACTAGCGTCCCAGTATAACAGTATAACGTCGAAAATAAGCTTAGCCCTCTATCCCCTATGTATCAAATTAAAAAGCCAACATCCAAACGTACGAATATGATTTATGAGTCACGACCATAAGTCCATGACTCGTTACGCAGTACTATAGCGACGGCTCTGCCAAGAAGACTGTTTCGCAGCAGTCAACTTGTTTCCAGAATAAAGGTCATTTGCTATGTGGCCCTTATAAGGCCGATCATCACTTATGGCTGTCGCATTTGGTTCAATATATAGCACCTTCCTATATGGAAAAGATTCGGGTGTTTGAAAGACAGTGTCTCAGGACCTGCCTAGGGTTGTTTAGAACTCCCGAATCTGAGTACATAAAATATTATCCCAACAAGACCCTATACGATGGGCTCGATTGAATCGGATTGACAATTTCCTAAGGTGATTAAGGTGATTCGAAGGCACTTTGCAAGGGCGATGGCCAACGCCAATAATCTGATCTCGGGTGGTTATTACCCGAATTTAATGTACCACGAGAGTACGCTCCGGTCTGTCTTTGTCCCGCCTGAGGCATTTCTTCAGGCAGACATGAAAGGGCTAGTCCAAAATAAAGATGGGTACGCCGCCAATGCTCAGGAGCTCCTCCGTTTTAATACCGCGATTGCGGATAGGGATACTGTCGATACCGGAAAGCACTTCACCGAGTTTTTGTGGCATGATGAAGGGGGTCTTTGGGAGGGGCCGCTCTCATCAACAGGAATGAGTGCTACCGAGACTTGACCGACAGGTTTATGGCCTCGCTCGACTCCCAGCGGCGCGTGTGCACCGTGTTGGTGACTGCCAGGTGCCCATCGACGCAATCCGGATGGTGACCAATCGAGAGATTGCTCATCACCCTGATTATATTTAATTTAGGTTCAGTATAGCTTAGGTAGTTTTAAGTATTTTGAGGTAGTTTTAAGAAAAAAAAAAACTAATAATAAAGAGTTCAAGTTTTTAGCAAAGTTTCTTGGAAATGAAAAGAACAGCGCAAAACTCAAAAATTGATAGATTTAAGGTCGAAAGACAATATTTATAAGGTTATAGTTAAGTTTAGAGTGCTCGTTAAGAACCAGTAACCTAGAATAAGATAAATGTTAGTTTTAATTTAGATTTAATCATTTTTGTCTAGTACCTATGTAAGTTAAAAAAAGAATTAATAATAATGAATTTAAAATTATAAAAAATTATAAAATTTAGCTACGATAGTGGGCGCAGTGGCTAAGTGATTAGTGTGCTGGACTACTGTGCGAGGGGTCACAGGTTCGATCCCAGGAAAACACAAATTACATCTTATAGTTTTTTCAACTGCGCCACCTCTCGCGAAAGTCTGACAAACGTCCGAGATTATAACTGTCCTGAAAAAGCTTCTCAATTCAGCGGTTCGGACTCGGCATAAAATTGTAGGTCCCTCCCATTCGACTGAAAAATAAAACTCACACAATCGAATGGTTGTGAGAAGCTAGGCCTAGGGGAGGTATGTATTCCGCCAACTATTTATTTATTTATTATTACAGCGACTATAATTTATGAGAGCTTGTAACTAAACACCCCAAAGGGAGATTGTATTAGAATAAAAAAACATACCTCATTCTCCTAACCAAACAAGGATTAGCTCTGTAAAAAGTTCGATACCAATACAAAAGTGTTATCTTTTATTTTTCCCCTGAGTGCGTCCATTATCTGAGTTCAGTTACATGCACATCAAAGCTCATTAGCATTCGGCGGGTCGTATCGGGTAGCAAAAAAAAAAAAAAAGAATCACTTAGATATCATAAATCAGAATTTCTTTCCCAAAAATATGCGGATCATTATGATTAATTTTTCATTCATCGTGCCTGGAATTTAATTTTTTTTATCTTCTTAGAAAAGACAGGGAAAAAACAAAAACTTTAAATTCTACCCAAAAAAAGAATTTCGTATTAATTGAAAATTTATTAATTCTCATGCTGAAGGTCTGCAGAGTAGCCTTACATCCTTTCGCGAAAAAGAGAACCCTTCAAAACGGTCTCCGATCCCTAAACAATAAAATGCCGAATTTATTTCTACTCTGTCTTAACAATTCATAAGCCCATAAATACTTTTTCATTGAATCCCTCTAAAGTGTATTTAATTATTTGTGCACGATCCACATTCCTCGCACTTGCCGAAGGATAACGCAAATTGACCCCGTTTAGTGGAAAGTTGAAAAGTTTCAACCAACCACCACCGCACGTAGTCTCGCTGGGAGTAGTCCTTCAGCGGCATTTGAATCGTAATTGCTGCGATTCATTGGAAAATTAATGTCGCGCAACGTTATTAATACTTGAACATTGTCGAGAATTGATGATGATGCTATCTCTGCAGCACCAACGATGATGACGGGAGGATGACGAGTTTTACACATCACGATATTATACAGAAATAATGACAATGACGAAGCAGAAAGGTACTGCAAGCAAAGGCAAACTTCCTATTGAGGTACGCGTACGAGTAGGAGTATGTAGGTTATACCACCATATCGCGCAGTGCAAATCAAATTGAAGTTGATACCTGGGCTTAATGGCTCTACGATAATTCATTTTGAACATTTGCCAAGTTATTTCGTCCTCAATATCCTTCTCAATGGTCGATGGCCGTATATATGAATTTGCACACGCGATACTTTCTGTTTCAGTGTATGTGCGGGGATAACGTATAATGAATACCCTTCTAGTTCTAGTACGTGGTGTTCATTTTCACATTGCGGCTTTTGGACTTACAAAGATATTCTAATGTGAGCCATGGACCTGGACCTGCTGCTGGCGAATGGATCTGGTGGTTACGTTTCATTTCCATGGCCGAATTGTACATGTCAATTGTGAATAACAAATCTTCACGGAATATGGCAGTTGGAATTGTCGCACAAATCATTTTTGGTTTAATATCGTTACCATAACTGGGTGTACCTGTGCAGCACGCGGTTTGGCAGACAGGATGGACGGATGGATCGAATGCTGCATTAAAGTTGGTCGTTTGTGAAAGGTATCAATGTGGGTCAGTCTTTATATATCTACAGGAAACGATAGGATAGCTGTTTGATTTTAATTGGGATTTGTAAGGATTTGTTGCAGTAAAAATGATTATGTGTGATGTATGACATTGGTTGATGGTTGACATGGAATCATGGAATCTTATATAGCTAGCAATTGGTGTATGTTGGAACCTAAACAAATATTTTTGTCTCCAATTCGTATTCCAAGACGTGCTATGGAATGCGTGCCATTAGGCAGGTGCGTCATTTGGTGGTGGACTGTGGGACCAAAATAAAATGGATAGTATTCAAGTCCAACATTTTTCTTCTTTCAGTACCTATTGGAATTGCATTTGATGATTTAGAGTCGATAGCCAATAATAGCGAGAGTTATGGACTGTACACAATGAAATTGACGATAATAAATAAATGAATGAATCTATCTATCTATCTCATGACTGAATGAATAAATGAATGAATCCATTAATCATTATCCGATATATTTTGCAAATTACAGAGACAGAGAGAGTTCAGTAAGTGCATTGTCGTGGGCTTTAAAACAATTCCTCCTAAAATTCTCCTCCAGAAAATCCCATTAACTCATTAATCTGGACAAAAATAACCTGAGGATCATGATGAAAAAATATCTTCACCGCACTGGAGTCGTACCGGATCCTACATGGAGACTATTGTCTCGAAAGTGATGAGTCCTATCTTCACATACTATTCAGCAAACCTTGCTGACACCCCCAGAGAAGATCATCGTCTTCCTGACTATCTCCGGAGTGAAAATATGGCCTTAGGAAATCAACAAGGAAGGCACAATAGGCTGCTTTTAAAGAGGCAGCTAATAGAACAGTGGTTGGACGAAGAAAGCGAGCACGAGATCAGTGATTTTGGCAATAAAGGACATGATCCGAATTTTTAGTCAGAAATTGAATATACACTTGTAAGCCGATGAATTTTCAGATGAAGAATGACATCAAGAACCACCTGATGAGGTGCCACATGTACTCACCACTGAAAATGTGCATCAAGAAGACTACAATCACACTAAGGAGCAGTGAACAGAATTGTCCAATATATTCTTGGAGGCGTAAAACTCGTCATAGACCTATGGCAATTTTCCCAAAAATTCCCAAAATGACAGGCAAAAATTCTATTTCAATTTCAATTTAATTCAATTTCAATTTTATTGGGCAAGAAAGCTCACAAGAAAATATTTATGCACATTAAAATAATTTTGGAAAATAAGGAGCACAATTAAATTAATGTTTAAATTTAATTTATAGAATTTAAATAAAATCTTAAATTAAATTAAAAGATATTATTGGTTATTGATATTGAGAAGTGTGCAAATAGACCACTTTTAAATTGCTTGAGTCCTATACCTATTACTTGTTTGATGGTTCTAAGGTAGTAGACGAGCTCAAATATATAGAACTAGGCGTAATAAGATTGTAAGTTCTTGGCGACTTAACAAACTTTAATTTTTAAAATAAATATACGGGGGTGATAGATCATGTAAAAATACGCAGCGTTGGATCCATTGTTGTAGATACCTGAGTTACCTACTCAGGAACTAAGAGCATGAGAAAACATTCGCTCTGAAGATCCAACCCAAAACGATCTACTTACGTCCTGCACAGGCCTCACAAGCCGGTCAGGAAAGGGAAACAAATTGTGAAAAATACTAAATATGCCTCGGATGAACAAACCAAAAATGTTGACGAGAGATTGGCGACGATAAGTATCAAGGCCAAATTTCACCATCTTAGCCATATATGCGCCCATGCCCCTACAGAAGAGAAAGACGACGCCACTAAGGAAAGCTTCTACGAGCTCCTTCCCGAAACATATGAGCAATGCCCCAAGCATGAGTCTCTTTTGGGAGACTTTAACGCCAAAATTGGGAGAGAGGACATCTTTGGCAGGACGATCGGAAGGCACAGCCTACACGACACCACCTCCGGCATTGGACTCAAGCTAATCGATTTTGTAGCGAGAAAAACATGGTGCTGAGCAGCACACGATTCCCACTTCCCAGTCTTGACATCCATAAGGACACATGGCGGTGACCAGATGGTCGAACCTGCAACCAAATCGATCATATCGCGATTGAAGGAAGACACTCCTCTAGTATTCTCGATGTCCGTACATTCCGAGGAGCCAACATCAACTCGGATCACTATCTAGTTGGTGCCAAACTTGGAGTACGGATATCCAGGGAAGCTCTTAGGCGAATAACAACCACGCAGAGGAAGCTCAATGTTGGACGACTTCAATCGGAAGAGACCGCTACAGCCTATGCCGACCGCGTATCCTGTGAGACCAATGGCAGCTATGTCAACAAGCCATAAGGAACGCAACATCAGAAGTATTGGACTTCTCACAACCACCTCCGAGGAACCCCTGGTTCGACTCCGAATGTGCTCAGGCAAACAAAGTCAAAACTGAAGCATACAAGTCGTGGCTCCGGCAGAGAACTAGAGAGTCTTATAATGTCTACGTTGAGAGAAGGAGGGATCAGAAACGCTTGCTCAGGAGAAAGAAAAAAGATCATCAGCAAAGTGAAGTCGAGGAGATGCAGAGATACTTTATCAAGAAAGAGGTGCGAAACTTCTATAGAAGAGTGAAAAAATCTACTTCAGGATTCACGAGCCGCCCTGGGCCCTGCAAAGATGGGGATTTAAACACAGTAGTGGATAAGCAGTCGATGTTAGCCATCTGGACAGACTATTTTAATCAGTTGTTGAATGGCGATGACCGCCAAGATCCCGCCACAATCACAGACCAGCACCAGTCGATCTAGATAACAACCAAGAGTTAAATCCGCCCGACCAAACTATAGAGGCATAAGCCTTTTAAACATCGCCTATAACATCTTGTCGAGCGTTTTATGTGAACGTCTTAAGCCGTTTGCTGACGATCTAATAGGTCCTTATCAATGTGGCCTCAGACCTGGAAAATCTAAGCGAAGTATTATTTTTATAAAACGCAAATTTATTCCATCGTCACCTATCCCATAAAATAAATTTAAGGGCACAATCTTGCAGTATTACAACCTCTTCGGATACAACTTCAAATTCCATAGAGGTTGATTGAGCATAGAGGTTACTCGGGTTACTCAAGTCCCAGCACTAGAAGAAAGATAAGCTTCTAATACTAATCTAAACAAAATAATAAACATGAGGAAACAATGTCTGTTCAATCAATATCAGAATTAAGTAAAGATCAATAATCTGTGGGTCTTGAAACAGGTATAAAAAAAGGTATTTTTAAAAAGTTAAATAACAATAACGTGGGCGCAGTAGCGCAGTGGTTAGTATCCTGGAATACTGTGCGAGGGATCCCAGGTTCGATCCCCGGAAAAACACAAATTACATCTTAAGGTTTTTTCTATTGCGCGAACGTCTGACAAACAACCGAGAGTGTGACTGTTCTGAAAAAGCTTATCAATTCAGCCGTTCGGACTCGGCATAAAATTGTAGGTCCCTTCCATTCGTCCCAAAAATAGCAGCTCACACAAACGAATGGTTGCGAGAAGCTAGGCCTAGGGTGTCTACCGCCTGTTGTGCCACCTATATTTTTTTTTTTCAATAACCATAACAAAACGTAATTCATTTCGACACCATAAAATACTTTACAGATACATATTTAAAAAACAATCTGTTTCCATGCTGCATTCTGGTGTTCACTTACTTTTGACGCTTACTGTATATCAGCAGAACCGCACTGTCAATCCTTGGTGCAGTGAATGCACTATTCTGTTCAATCCAATGACAGCACTATGTAACCTACTTAAATCTCTGTTATTGTTATGGACTTATTAATTGGAATGTTATCCTTCTTAAATAAGCTAGTATTCATTAGAAACCCTAGATACACAATAAACCTCTTCATTACCTGATTGTATGACAAGACTCCCCCCTCTCATTTAAAATCAAATTCCGAGCACCTACCTCTTCCTGCCGGCCGGCCCTCCATTTCAGTTATTGCCATAAGTCGGACATTTCAAATATTCGAAAATGATAATTCATTGCCAATAACAAACGTCATGTCCTTTCATTTTAGGCTTCTGGCATTCCAGTGCTGGTTAATAGGCAAAACCAATGGTTTTATGCCACTCTATCGTCCTTATCGTGACTGTTTGGTATACGGCCTACGCTTGTGCCTCAGCTACTCCTGCTGGTGCTGGTGCTGCACTTCTGTGTATGCTTGGTATTTGTTTCAAATTTCGTTTCGTTTATTTAATGTATGTGAGTATATGATAGATGACAGTGGTGGTCCTGACGGCATGCCTATGGTGTAGCTTAGGAGTACTCTGCTTAGCTATATCGTATCACCGTTTACCCTGTTTTGGTTTCATATCCAAACGCATATGCGTTCTCTGCGGCTATAATAGTGTTTCCTATACACTATACATATTTGTATATGTACCGCAATATTCCCCCACCCCCGCCCCCACACAGAGGACTATTGTCAGCCATCGGCTCTGAACGATCTAGGTGTAGATGAAGCGACAGCACCTTGCCAAACCAAACGAACAAACAACAACCCACACTGAGCCCATATATATATTCGTACAAGGTCCTTGCAAAACAAATCTAAATCAAATGCAGGGATGTAATAAATCTTCAATGTATGTATAGGGACGATATACTCTCACACACACGCCGTTCTTCACAGAGAGTAGGTGATAAATTATTTAAAACGAAGCCCGGCCATGTCCAGTAGCGCGTTGGTTTTAGATGTATGCGTTTGTGTTCTGTTTGTTCAGAGGTCCTTTGCTTCACTTCATTCATTCATTTATTTGCCCATCGGACATGTGTTTTACCGGGTGCTGTTGCTCTATATGATGGTGTAGGGACGGGGGTGTATGGTATAGCCTTAGTTGCGGTTGTTTTGTTGGCTCATAATGAAAACATCAAGTCAGGAAATTCACGGCGAACATATTTGCTGCCGATAAGCGAGGATGGTCGTTGAGTTGAATCGGAGGGAGACTCCTCAATGTGAACGACTTGAGAACCAGAGACAGAAAATTAATCAATGAAAATGTTTTGGCAAATTGACAGGCTGAATGGAGGAATTTTAAATGGCAATCAGTGTTGTTAAGCTCCTAATGATTTTCTTGTTTTTTTTTTTCCGGTTGTTCCCTTTGTTCTTACCTTAAACAGGTAGGTAATGTACAGGTACACGGTTTTGGGAGTAGTTTGTCTCTAAATTATTTACTATTTGATTTTACTTTGATAATGCATTTTGTGGAAGTAAGAGTAATCGTAATGAATAATCCTAAAGTCGGTATGAGGCTGTTTTATTTCAATTAAGCTTTCAAGTAAATAAGCTGACTTATGTAAACATAGGTAGGCAGAACAACTACAGAGGTAGTGTTCCGCTATAACGTCGTTAACTCCATTGCTGTTTTTTGTGTGGCGTTGTTCCACCATATTATCGAAGCATATGTTACAATTTATGACCTCCTGAATGGAGCCTACGGAGGCTGTCCGGAGTATGATGTAAAAGTTGTAGTCGGGGATTTCAATGCTAAAGTCGGAAAGGAAAACATCTTTGGCGGGTTAGTTGGTTAGCAAGGAGAAGGGAGGGAAAGAAGATCCTACATAGAAAGAAGAGGCAGCTTCCCAGCTCAAGGAGATCAAATAGTCGTGCGATCGTAATAACATCCGGATGTTTTATAAAAAAAGCCAAGCATTTGGCTGCTGGCAACAAAACCGGAACGCAGGCTCTTCGAGACAGCGAAGGAAACCTAGTCACCTAAGTGTAGGGAATAGTAGGTAGATGTGTTTAAGCAGCATTTCCAGTAGCTGCTTAATGGGCATCATGTATAGATAGAGTGATAGGGCAAGAAGAGAACCAACGTCCAGTCAATGAAGAACTTGTTCCACCACCTAGTATAGAAGAAGTTGGCCTGGCTATAAAAAAGCTTAAGAACAACAAGGCGTCAGGTTCTGATGGTTTACCAGCGGAGCTTTTTAAATACGGTGGTGATCTTTTGGTAGGGAGCATACACCGAATCATCAACCAAGTATGGGTGAAAGAAAACATGCCCGATGACTGGATTATCAGCTCCTTATGCCCCATCTACATCCTAAAATCTTGCAAGAACTATCGGGGCATATCCCTGCTTAATGTCGCATATCATTAAAGAAGCACTTTAGTTTAGCTCCACAGGACCGGCGTTCTACGCTTAACGATACAGCAAAGCAATGCGGCTTATTGCCCGGTTTCACAATGCTGAATTAAGAGCAACATAAATTTGAGTAGAGACGAACAGTGTCACTCATCTATATTTTCCGTTTCACATTACTCACCCCAAATGGTATAAAAAAACTTGGCATCACTTATAAAAAGGTTTGTTTATTATGTAGTAAATATTTAATAAATTATTTGATTTTCGAATTTAATTGCGAATCGATACTTAAAGTGCTGGCTGTGAAACCGGGCATAACGGAAGGTTGCAGAGTTCAAGCCAATTCTAAGCATGTTTTGTTTCCCACTGCACAAAAAAATCTTCATAAAACGAGCGATAATAGTAAAATAGATTTTTCTAATCTTAAATTTAAAATTTCAATAAAATATAGTTAGTATTTCCATTGTCCATGTCGTAAATTCTGCAATTTAGAGTTTGCTTAGATTGTATAGAATAGCGTCAACATTGTAGGTCAAGTTCTACTGGTCTTTTCTGTTGTTCTGTCTGAACACAATCATCGGCTAGAGCAGATAGAAGTTTCATCACTCTGTCACTACAAGCCGACGCGACATCCGACGAGCCTAACCTTGTTGTGACCTTCTTTCTTTTTCTTTTGCCGCCACCGTCGCCAAATCGGTCGTAGGCAGGGGCGTAGCGAGGGTTCGAGCAGTGGGGGGTGACTTTCATTGAAATGCAGACTTATTTTAGGAACTTGCAGACTGCATAGAAATCATGAAAATCGGCCCAGCGGTTATCGAGCTATAACGTCATCGAGTTTCACCCCATAAAAGATGTTTTTTGTAGATATGGGAGGTGCCACGGCCCTTTGTCCAAATTTGACCAATTTTTACATAATGTATTTTCAATGGCCACCGGGTTTGCATTGCAAAGTCACTGACACTGAGTGAGAGAACGAAAAGTGTATCTTAAAACTTAAAGGACCATTCACACGAGAACGAACGAACGAATAGATGAAATGCAAACAAAACACTTTTTATGCATTTATAAACAGCAAAATTCTCATTTTACTATTTCAAGAGTAGGATAATTAATTATCCCATAAAAATTCAAAATGTATTAAGAAAACTAGTATATATAAATAGTTTAAATTACGAAATTTCGTTTTCCAAACTTTTTGCCGTGAACGAAAACACCCATGCCGCGAATTGTCAAAGTTTATTCGCAATTCACCTCATTAAGCCGCATTCTACAAATAAAACATTCGTTTGAATTTAACCTCAAATTAAAAATGCCTACCGTCCTTTTTAAATTCGACTCGAAACTCGCTAAATTTTAAGGTGTTCAGTCGTCACCGATGACGACCCGAGTTTAAAATCGAAAGGTACATAAGTATTGACAAATATGAATTGGCATTTCCGAAAGGGTGAACCTTTGAAAACGCCGACTTGTATACATTTACAAGTTTGAAAACCTATACCTAATGAAAATCCAAACTCACTTCTTATAACATATTGTTCGGAGCAAGTTTTTGAAAATTGCTCTTTTTGCTTCCTTGATGTGCCGACTCTTCAAAAGCGTGGGTGGGTGCGACACCCCCCATACCCCCGCCTCGCTACGCCCCTGGTCGTAGGTACTTATGTTTTTCTATTTCTACTTTTAAATTAACTTGTATTATTTTTTGTATTTGAAAATCATCGTAAATTAAAAGTAAATAAATTGGATTTAAATTAGTATTTTCACCAGTATCGCTTTCTGAATATTTTTTAATTTTTAAAAATCTTTAAAATTAGAAGAAGAAGAAGATGGCTAAAACTGAAACGTAAATACTTTGTAAAAAGTTGTGTTCCAAGTCATTTGCAAAATAAATAACCACGCACGAGGGAACATTTCCATTTCCTCAGAGTCTCATTTGCGCCGATAAGTTTTCTTTTCTCCTAATGCAGACAGCTTTTCCTATCATTTCCGTATTCATTTTCCATAATCCCTCGCTAATTATGTTTCCATTTCCATTTGGCCAAATTATGCGCCATCAAATTGTGTTTAATTGCAAAGTTCCCCTTGCGAGTGATTTGAAATTCATATTTAAGGGTTGGGTATCCAAACCCTCCAGAGACATAGCCCACTACGGTATAGGGTAGCATCCGCTTAATTTGCGTTAAATTTACGTTCAAATGCAAATTTCAATTATGCCAAATTATTCGGGGCAAGGTAATATTTTCTTGTATGCGGCATTCGAGACGAAACTCAATATAGTCCCTTCCTTATTTGCGGCAAACTGAAATACAGCAATTCCAACGAAAAGGGACATTCTTGCTTTCTTAAAATAATTTTCTATAGTTTTCCGACGACCAGTCAAATCCTGGAAGTACCTATACAAAGGAAGTATTCAGTATTAGTATACCTATAAGAAAATAATCACTATACCGATCGACATCTTGTCAGAATTGTTTTTCCCATTGATTGTATTGAGTTAGTTTAGTGTGTGTGTGTGTGTGTGTGTTATTCCTCTTCTAAGAGGACTAATTTCATTACCAAATTGAAATGTGTCGACTAAGTGGATTTTTCTTATTCCAAAACATGTTTGTCTTGCAAGAGCAAGATGTTTGTGTGCAATCCAGACATTAGCATGCCGAAAAGACGAATATAATCAAAGAACAATTTTTTTAAATTAGCATGGCGCACATGTGTACCACTTACTGTGTGCATAAATTAAGCACTAACACATTGCGAGGATTTTTGAGTGGTTGAATTAGTAATTTGTTTGCGTTATACGAACTTTTAAAAAACACATCCAAATAAACACCAAATTCTAAGAAAGGAGCAGCTACGAAATATAAATCTACATAAGTCAAAAAGTATACATGAACAATGTTCGACAGTAAGAAAGAAATGAAAACATAAAAAAAAGTGAGATAATGTTGAAAGGGATTTGTGGTGAATAATTTTTTACAGAGGCATTCTGAAAGTTAAATAAATATTGCGGGTCATGTTGAATGATTTTCAAGGCCAAAGTGAATAACATGATTCATCGCATAACAGTTCAAAGTTATGGAAAAAGTTGCTGTCAGGAATTCTTATTTGTTGTTAGACTTACAATTATTCAGTTACAATTTATCCTTTTAGCAGTTTTTCTTCAATTATTTTCTGTAGTCTTTTAACTAACATATTTTCGAACTTTGGAAAAAAAGAGCTAACCTTAGTAGACGTATTAAACTGCAAATTATTTTTGGGCTTTATTTCCATCTTGTTGCTTTATTTTTGGGCGCTATGCATTTTTTTGGGCGTTATTTCCAAATCGATTTGGGCGCTATTTCCTTGGGAGTTATTGCCTAACACCAATTTTGTATACCTATTTTTAAAGTTAGGGTTCCCCTGAAATGAAGCCAAACCTTAAGGCTTTCTTTTATTTTCTTTGATAAGTTTTTTATCTTTATCAGACCAGATCTACACATTCGTGATCAGGCCTATTGTAATATCCTTCCTTTCCATCCATCATTCCATCCTCTACGATCCCGGGCACGCTGCTTTCAGTTGTCGAGACCAAGCACTCTGGCATCCGCGATGGCTTGGTCTTTGAAACGGATGTGCGGTGTTCCTTGTATTCTCGAACCTGGGGGCTGGGATTCGAAGATTCACTTAGCTGGAGCATTATTTTCCATTCGCTCGATGTGGCCGAGCCAATTTAGTCGACGTGTTTTGGCTTTTTGGACTACATCCACATCTTGGTACAGCTCATAGAGTTCGCGGTTGTATCTTCTCCTTTATTCGCCCTCATCGCACTCAGGACCAAAAATCCGCCGAAATATTTTTTCTTTCGAAGGAGCCTAGTATCAGCTCTCCCTTCCTTCTAAAGCAGAACTGGCAGGATAAGGATTTTGTAGAGCACACATTTCATCCTTCGAGTTAGGAGTTAGGTTAGGAACCCAGTTATTTTGCTAAACGGAAGTAGCCACGGTTGCGCTGGATCTCCACTAGGGTGTCATTCGTAGAGTTTATGTTTACTCCGAGGTAGGTGAACTCCTAAACTACCTCGAAATTGTTGCTGTCAATAGGTGGTGGACAGATGCTTTTTTGTTTGTTGATAGCATATATGTACTTAGTCTTGTCCTCATTTACTTAAAGGCCAACGGATTTTGCCTGTTCTTCAATCGCCGTGAACGCTTCTATCACGGCACGCTGGGAGCGACCGATGATGTCAATATAGTCCGCATAGCCCAAGACCTGTTGAAGATAGTGCCATGTTGACACCTACCCTACGCAGTAACTGCACCAGTACGGGATTGAAGAAGTCGCATGATAGTGCGTCCAGTAATTGTAAACATGAATATCGTGAATTCTTTAAATTCGCTTGAACATCGCAGTACCTTAACATATGTCTATTACTGTAAGTAGGTAAAATGCATAAATAGGTGGCGCAACAGGCAGGTAGACACCCAAGGCCTAGCTTCTCGCAACCATTCGCTTGTGTGAGTTTTTATTTTTGGGACGAATGGAAGGGAACTACAATTTTATGCCGAGTAAGAACGGCTTAATTGAGAAGCTTTTTCAGGACAGTCATACATACTCTCGGATGTTTGTCAGACGTTCGCGAGAGGTGGTGCAGTAGAAAAAACTTTAAGATGTAATTTGTGTTTTTTCGGGGATCGAACCTGGGATCCCTCGCACAGTAGTCCAGCACACTAACCACTGCGCTACTGCGCCACTGTAAGTAGGTGCCTCGAAATTATTTGTACATAATCATGTACTCGTCTTACATTTTGTCAATTGTTTTTATCTACAGAACTCAGCTCTCCTCTTCCTTTGCTCTCCTTTCTACCTATCCTTTGCCGTCATAAGATTCTATCCTGTTTTTGTTAATAATCTTGGCTTTCTATTTTAAAATCCCCTTTTTAATTAACAACTTGTATACCTATTCTTGTATCACCCACATTTAAGCAACATTTCTTAAGTTTATCACGCACTCCTTAAGCTTTACTGCACTCACTCTCACATACTATACGACTACACCTAAATTCTCTTCACTGCCTGTAAAATTGTTTCTACGTGCTGCTAACCACTGCATTAAACCGCGTACTTGACAATGTATGTTTTAGTTACTTGTGAAGTTTAAGATGTTCTAGTGTTCATTTCGGCAAGCACGTAATTAGCTTTACCTATACTTCTCATAGGTCATGTATACAATATATCTATTACAAGTATATATAGCAAAACCAAATTGTTTGCTCGTCGTACTGGCAATAACACGTCAGTAGTACTATTTCCGGAAGAAAGTCCTTCGCAAATGCAGGGAAACATAGAGAAAATTGAAACCACCTATCCATGGCCAACAAAATCTCAACATCCTGATTAGTTATTGCAGGATACACTCTACTACAGTACTACTACTATCTATACTACCTATCTTATATATTTTCTGTTTTCTCCTATCGTGTCGTGTCGTCCTTGTCTTTACTACGATGTCGTTGTCATCGTCGGAAGTAAACTTACAGAATTTAGGGAAAATTATTAAAAAAAAAAAAAAAAAAAAACAATTCCTACACTGACAACCACAAGCAGAAACCGGAAATGGAAATATTCTTATACAAACCCTTCTTTGTCTACTGAACGTAGATATACCCCCAGAAAGAAGAAGCAAAAATATGTAACCGGATGCAGCTATACCGGTGGTCGGTGGTAAGAAGACTAGTCCTGGAAGTGACCCATTATGCGTTGCGGATCATTAAATGTATTTTGCCTTTTCCGCTCGGTCCTTGTTGCCGTGTGGGAGGAAGACACAGAAATCCTTAAAATTATCTCGTCCTCAAATTGTAATCGTCCTCTGCTTAACGAATTCTCTAGAACAAGGACAAAACAATTCTCTTCGAAATTGAGGATACAATTGAATTTACGCTCAAGGATTGCGATTGCGAACTCTCCTCCTGTCAATGTTGGCACGTCACCTCGTTGGTTCCACCCATGCATGGCGTTTTGAATCATCTGTGTGTGTGTGTGTAAAAGCAAGTTGTAAACTTGTCTCGAGACATTTGTTGCCGGATTCACAGGCTGTGGCTATAATAGCGACCGTTTTCAGGGCATTGATTTACATCTTGATGTTGAAAGTTTTCAGTTGAACAGTGAAATTCGGAAACCCTGCTCTATTTTTGTCATCCTTAATGTTAGTTCTTGGTGTGTATACTCGTCAACGGAAGACCAAATTACTTCAGCGGCAGTGTTGGTGGATGCGGTTGCATGAGGGCTCAATTGTACGGAACAATTGGAGTTATAGTGAAAGCCTTAAAGTCAAAATGAATAACAGTCGTAAAGTGTGAAACGAACATCTTTGTGCTTCCATATGGTGAAATATGAATCATAAATATTACCCACACACGCTCTAAGTCTATACAGATGCGAGGAAAGTTTGACAGGCAATTGAGAGCCGAACGGTATTAACTTCGTGAAGCGAATGTTTTGGAAAAGTTTTTGATATGCCATAGGGCTAGGTATATTTCGAGCTACGATAGTTGTGCGCCATTGTTACTAGGTATAGGTACGAATGTTTCAGAGTTAGGGTTTGATACCATTGATGATTTATCGATCGCTAAGAAGTGTCAGATTGGTGTCTAAAAGTTTTCTATAAAAAGTGGTTAGTTTCGTATAGGTTAAATGCTTTTAAGAAAGTTGAGCTGATGCAGAGATTTCCCAGAAAGTTGCAGAAATCAATGGGGCTTTCAAGGCATTGGATACACAATTACACACATGCAGTCTATGCGTTATTTACTCCCAAAATGGGATATTTTTTTTTTTAACGTATGTTTTTGTACGATTGGAGAGAGATGACGAGTTTATATGCTGTATAGCTCGTAGTGTTACAAGTTAAATGTTCTTCTCGGGTCGTTGCAAATGGGAACGGGAATCACTCAAAAATTCTTGCGTTCCAAATGATAATGGCTTTGCGCCATATAGCAGGACTGCGTTGCCCTTTAGCATAGGCAACTAAATAAATATTATTAAAGCCTTCTAACTCCAAAGTGAAAACGGAAGATAGAATCCTTAACTTTATTGAAGTTGCTGCTATCATTAGTTACCTACATCTTATCCCAGACGTTGGATAGATATTCATTTGTTTGTGCATTTGGTGAAGTCCTCGATAACTTAAAAACTTTGCGCCTGTACTTCAGCCGTCTTGAAAGCTTTCATTACGATCCGTTTGAAGTAGCCGATGGTGTCAACGCTAGCTGACGGATATGTTGACGATATGGGCACCTGCCCCTTGCATTATCTGCTCTAGAACGAAATTAAGCGGCTGTAAAGTCTATAAAAAGGTGGCGAGTCTTGACTTGAAATTCGTCGATATATGATATATCTCATTATTAAGTTCAGCTTGACAAAAGTGTTTTCTTCGGGATGGTCGATGCTTTGATACCCGCTCCACTGCGTATAAGTCATGCAAATTGTTAGGCATGTGAGTTAGTACGTAGACAACACATGGGTCTAACATTGGTTTTGTATGGGAGGTACCAGAACTACCCGACCGATATAGCTCATTTTCAATACCAAACTAAAAAAATTTCGATTATCGATAATATCGATTTGTTTGGACAGATGGATATGACTAAATCGATTCAGAATTTTGTTGCTACTTGTTGCACGAATCTAACTACATAATAATTCGATAATTTCAAGGAAGATTCGGTCAACAAAGATTCTCTTAAAAAAACAAGTCCAAATGCGCTAGATTCACTGCAATTATTACAGGCTACTGGCTACTAGCAACTCATTCAGCCAAGTTTAGCATCCTCCATAACACCCGTTGGCGTAGCTGCGTAGACTCTTAAGGGATTGATCTTCAGATCTTCAAAATGAAATAGCAATATCAAGAAATATCTAAACAAAAGTAGACATGATGCCAAAAATTAGGATATCTTTTTGGTCACACACAGTTTATAATGGTAGCAAAATAAGAAGACTAGTTCACCGGAACAAGTACCTATGGGAATTCCATTTCATTGGAAAATGTTAAACCGGCTTCATAAAAGGCAGGAAATGTTATACAAAAGAGTGGAATTCAATTTTTTGGAGGTTTTTGGAAATGTTGTAAACAATAATGGTTATCATAAATAGTTTCTTTAAAAATGAAATGCGTTCCTAACTGGTCCCAAATAGGACATTTTTAGCGGATCTCTAACCTTTGGATGCGTCTGGCAAGGACTTGGCGACAAGTGAAACGTCTTGGACTTATATATTCGTTATCAGGGAGTTTTTCTTTAAATTCTAAAATAAAAATTAAGTGGTTGCATTAATTATTCAAAATTGGAATTTTAATGCATTTCCACTGCGTCTGGCAGGGCTTTGGCGACACCTAAAACGTCGTGGATACATGTATTTGTACTGAGGGGACAAGTCTCTATTATTTGGTAGTAGATTCAAACGGTTGCAACAATTGATTCCTTTTTTGAATCATAACGCATTTTTAATATGCATTTGCATGCTTTAACTGCCATTAAGCGCTGCCAGACGGGCATATTTGATATCTTGGGCATCAGAGCAACGTATTTATGTAAAATTCATCCGGTTGCCTTTCACGTCAAAAATTTACTGCGGGCTCTCGGTCTTTTAGTTGCTCGGGATAGGGCTCTACTACTCAATTGGCTTCTTAGCCCAAAGAAACAGCGGTTGGCAAGAGTTATTATTCGTTTAATTTCTTCTGAGATGTTGTTGTCAGAATTTATAGCAGAGCCGAAGTAGACAAAGTCTCTCACTACCTCAAAGTTATAGCTGTCGATCGTGATGTTTTGTCCGATTCTACGATGTTGGGTGTCCCTTCTTGTTAACAGCATATACTTGGTTTTGCCCTCATTGACCGCTAGTACCATTCGGGAAGATTGAGGGCGTATAAAAATATGGCTATTTATAATATAAGCCAGGGGTTCCCAATCTTTTTCATACTGCGACTAGAGAGGTTGAAATATTTTTGCGAGCTTAATCTTAGACTGCAGATTAATGGAGATTAATTGGATTTCGCTTCGAACTTACTCTTGGTATTCGTAATTAGAAACGTAATGCTTTCCTTGACCGACGTATTTTTCGACTTCCTCGTGTTGTTTATAACCCCATACTTGGGCCGCATTTGGATTTGGATTTGGAAACCGCTGGAAAAAGCTTGTATTTCTCGGTGTGACCAATGCGCGTGTTTGACATACAGTTTATCTAAGATGCACAAATGGCAGATTTGGCCTCGAAGAAATAGGTGTTTTTTAAAGCTTGAGTTGATACCATTCCGGTCTTTTCCTTGGTTTTCGATACAGGCATTTTTAAATATGGAGTCTTTCTGAATGCATTTAAACCTACCAAACCCCCCTTTGCTTGTAATATTACTAACTTAATAACGAAAATGGATAGTAGGGATAGGTTGATGTGTCTCTTTATCGTCGTGAAAGGTCGGAAAAGTAAAGCCCAAAAATAACAATGCTTGGTCGCGTCGATGGTGTAGTCAGGATGGATTGTTTTTGTGGGTAGCATTTGTTTTGCCCACTTTAATTTAACCGACACCTGATTTTTTCTGACACAGGTTGCAACAGACCTGAATTGAAGCTAAAATCTATTTTTTGGGTCCACTAAGGCGGTTCGTTGTTTAAATCCTGTTAGTGGTCGCACTCGAAAATGCACTTTCAGTATGATGCGATGACGACGATTATATAGTATAGATGACAAGTGAGAGAAAAATTTGCAAAAGGACCCTGCTGCAGTTCAATTTAAATATGTACATTTTAAACCCAATTTCGCCGTTTACTATGCTGATCCATATCGCACAGCATTTTTTTGAAGCATATTTCAGGATACCCGTCTAAACTCATTAAAAAAAAAAAAAAGTGACGCATACTATCATCGTACCTTATCATAAAATAGTAAAACTAAATTTATTCACGTTATTTTTTTTCTATTTCTATCTTTCTTCAAGTATGCTTTATAGTAGAAATCAGAAAACATGACAGTCATAAAAATATTCTGTATCACCGCTATTGCATGGATGAAATTATATCTAAAGTTGCACCAATTGTCAAGAACAGGCATAAGAAAGTGCACACTTAATAAACAAAATTGCGCTATTTGTATTTGAGTTATCCGTTTCTTCCAGGGGACGAGATCAATCTTCAGGTCCAATGACGAAACCAAGTAGTAGGTGTACATTACCATATGGACGAATGAGTTCAGTACACCCAACATTGTGGAATGAGATGCTAAATAAAGACAAACATAATAAAAATGTAAGAGTATTCCAAGAAAAAAAAAATGCAAAAATCTTATCTACTTACCAAACAGGTAGGTTGTGTACAACCAGACAGCCATTACCATAATGGAGTGATGATAAACGTGGAGGAATGACACATGACTGTTTTTCTTGCGGAGAACGAAAAACACCTGCAGAAGGTTTTTATTTTATTTTCCATTTAAGTACTATTTTTATAAACAAAATACTAATAGTTACCGTATCGAAGAGATCCAAATATTTTGAAATGTAGTAGATGTAAGTTATTTTCAATAATTGCATATTCGTAGGTGATCTGTCATTGTAATCAAAGTTCTTACATGTTATACTGAAGTCCTTTTGCATATAGGAGTACCAAAGTCCCTGGGGAAATAAAAAAATAAAAAAAAATATATATATATAATGTTTGAAATGGCTGATAATGTTGTAAAACAAAAATTAAGTTTTGCATATTTTTATTATGCATGTCGGAATAAAATATCGAAGAGAAATGTTTTTTTCCCACGCGTGACACTGCATGATTTTCTACAGTGGCAAGCATGCTGGGATTGACACGTTTTTTCCCTAATGTTGTTATTTATGTTCGTTTGAATGACCGATCTTTCGAATTTATAACAGCACAGAGCAGATCTGTGTTGTAAATATAGGTTTTAGTTTTATAAGAAAACATGTTTTTAGAGTACACCTTTGTTAGCAAGCACTTCGGAAAATGTCAAAGGAACTTTCCTTATTTTTTTACTTCTGCATTAAAACTCATGACGAAAACACCAACACAACAATAAAAATATCTGTGCACAATTATATGCAGACTATGGCTGTAATCAAAAGGTTATAAATTTATACCAGTAGATTGTAGTACAAAATACAATCGTGTCAATCGTGTCACGCAATGCAATCGCCTTTCATGTGCTGGATACCCGTCATGGTCATTCAGCTATGTCACAGTATGACAAAGTGAGCGTATCGTATGCATTTTTCTATACGTTGACACGCGCGTGACCCGTACAAATGATACTATGTAATCGGATATCAATATAGGCGTTGATACGCTCACGAATGTTACGAATATTACGACTTGATGATAAGTAAATTTTTTTAATGTCAGGAACAGTATGTCTTGACACTTTTTGTGGCATATAAATATTCGTAGCTTTATAATCCGGGATCGACCACGGTTTAAATCAACAATCCCCTTTATCTCCCTTAGCTAGCTGACTTCAGATGCAAACACATAGTTGGCTGAGGTTAGTGATGTGTCAACTCGAGTTCATAAACCGGTTCAAACCGAGTTAAACCGAGTTACATTTATATCAAACCGAGTTGGCAAAAGCGATGGAACAAACGGAATAATTTTATGTCACTGCATTTAACCGAAACCGAATGAAATACATTTTTCGGTTTCAGTTGGTTATTCCCTAGTTATAGCTATCATTGAAATGCATCATTGGAACAAATCAGTGGAATGGTGGTTTCATATTTTTGGCAAGTCGGTTATAGCAATCGTTGAAAAATTCAGTCAGTGGAAGTACCTACCTGTCAGTGACTTTTCAACAAACAAGTCTAGGTTTTAAGGTTAGAGTTGATCATTAAAAGCAAAACTGATCAGTGAAACGATTCCAAATTAGAGAAACGAGAATGAAACGAAACGAAAATTAAATAATAAAATTGGATTTAAAGAAAAGTTTTAATCTGAATTAAGTAATTTCTTTCGTAAAAAAATTCCACAATTGATTAGCTTTATCTTGATACCAACTAAAGCCAATATTGTTTGATTATTCGTCTTAAAATCGGAAAACAAAATTTTCAATGATGTATTTCAATGATAGCTATAACTAGGGCCTTAGCATTAAATACAGTAGGTACCTACCAACGGACAATGTAATAAGGCTTCAATTATAGCTATCAGTAAAATACAACCGAAAAAATATTTTTTTTTGGAGCACTTAAACTTAATCGTTGAACTCAATCTTGCACTTAAAATGTTTCTTTTGAATTATAAAGTCAGTTCATCTAAAAAAAAATAAGCAATTAATCTACAACTTTTCTTGAAAACGAATTTATTAATTTTTCCGTACGAACAACTTTTTCTGTTCAACTTCTCATTCAGTTTCACGAAGTATTCCACTGAATTCCTATGATATGCTATGGTTAAATGTTTCAGTTTTGTTCTGTTTCGTGTTTTTACGGATGGACTTTTCTGATGACTATAACCAGCGTTGCCAACCACTTTTCACGAAAAAATGCCTAACTTGAAAGAAAAAGATGTCTTTTTCAATAAAATAATGCCTTAAATAATTTTTTAAATAAAGTGGAATAGTAAAATAAAAATTAAACACAAATATAAAAGAATAAACAAAAAAAAAATCTTAAATTATAAAATCACAGAAAAAATTCTTAATAGGAACAAAATTCATGACATTTTAGTTTCATAAGTATAGGTACAAAGTATTGAATACAAAACAAACATAGTTTTAGTCCTCAGATCGCCTTGGTCCTTGAAATCATACATTGGTTTTTGAAACAAGGATATGTCTATTTGTTTGAATTGCAGATCATAGCAGTTTTTATCTTCAAAAAGCGACTTTGTGTGCAGAATTCCACTTAAAGTACTTTTATACCCAGTTTTACACTGGGAAGTCCGGTTTCACAATCTGATCTGAACTTCAGTTCAATTGAATTCAGTTTAACTAAATTTAATGAATAGAATTTGGCAGTATTGTACAGTACTTAGCTTTAATACGACTTTTCCAAAATAGTTTCTTGTCTTTTTTTTCAAAGAACACGCAAAACAAAGTAAAATGTGTGTTTTTGACAATCGGCTGCTCTGAGGTCTAAACGGCAGAATACTGTAGTTTAACTTAAACTACAGAATGAACTCTGTTCAAGGGTTAAACGAAACTGTGAAACCGAATTATTTGTTGAACTAAAGTTTAAACAAAAAGTGTAGTTGAAACTCTACTGTGAAAGAATGTTTAAAAAAATAAAAAGTCAGTAGGTATGTTGAATCAAAAAAAAATTTTAAAAATGATTGAAATAAAAAAAAGATGCCTTTTTGACAAAAAACGAGCCTTAAAGCCTTAGCTTATGAAATAATGCCTAAAAGGCATGAAAAAGCCTTAGTTGGCATCGCTGACTATAACTGAAGCCTAACTGAAGCCTAACACATGAATGTATTCCATCCCATTCATCCCTACTTGGAATTGGAATTCGGTTTCGTTTTGGTTTCTCATGAGACAATGGTGTAGCGTGGTCAGGGCATTTGGCCAAGTGGCACTACCTGTTCTCCTATTTTCTCTCCTTGTATAGTGTTGGTTTTTTTTCACATAGCTACCTATTTGTGTTAGTTTGTTTTGTAGTGTATGCGCTGTTTTTTTCTGTGATACATCGAACTTTTCTATTCAGCGATTGTATTATACTTATACAACGGTTCGGTTAACCAATTTAACGGGGGTTGAATGTACCCGTTTATAAAGTCGAGTTGGAAAACCGTTTTTTGTTTTTATACAAACCAAGTTGCAAAGTATGTAAATCTATTTTGAATCTGTGTTCGGTTCGGTTTCATTTCTTTTAGTTTCTTAGTAGTTTCCTGATTTTTTTTTTATAGTTTTTGGTTTCGGTTTTTTTTTTACACATTTTGTGTTTTATCGAAGCAAATAATGCCGGGCCCAAGAAAAAAGTCCCTAGTTTCGGAAGTTTCAAACAAACTGGAAAAAGGAAAACCGAGTTGAATTTTCTTCCGTTCTACATCGATGCAAACTGGACTAAAAATCACCCGAAGAAGAATAAGATAGCAAGAAAGCACTCAAGTTCGTATCTAGAATTTGAAGCAGGTATTTGTTTTTGTAGTACATATGTACCAATAAAGTTCAAAAATTGCTGCAGACCGTGAACATTTAACCTCACACTAATTCCCGAGCTCATAAACAAATGTTCACAAGTACTTGTTAGGTAGAGTTGAAAATGGCAGCTGCATTACGTGAATTAATCCGACATTTTTGGAGCTGAGGATAAATCGAGAGGGTCTACCTGGTCTGTCTGGGTGCTATGCAAAAGGGAGAGATAATTGTTTGATGAACCAATTATGAGCCAACGGTAGTGGGTTACTGACACCGACATTTATCCTACTACTTTTATCGTAGAGGGTACAACTTCTTCGACAGTCTTGGAATTGGAAGTCAAAGTTTTTAAAATTGAGCAAAATTGTAGGAGTTTTTGAGGGGGTCATCATACAACAGTCAGACAGCAGAGTCTACATGACAACACATTCGGAAATGGATTAAGGATATTAAAATTTGTGAAATGTCACAACTGCCAGCACACTATACCTACACTCAGAAAAAAAAACGAGCTTAAATCAAGAATTTCAGTGTCATTTGAAGCCTGTTCGTTGACGAAAGTATGGTAATCTCGGAAAATCTTATTTCAAGTACAAAAATCTTATTTTGAGCTCGTTTTTTCAAGACCAAAAATCTTCTTTTTAGATTTTTAATAAGTTTAAAAATCATGTTTTGGGATATTTTGAAGTATGTGGATCTTACATTATGGCTGAAACAAAATTATTTTGGATAAACCTAAGATCTTAGACACCTACCATCTTATAATAATATATCATCACTTCATTCATTCACATCAGTAGTCAGTAGAGAGGTAATAATAGAGGTATTCACGATTCGGTGTATCGGGTCTAGTATCATTGTGAAAGTGTAAAAGTGTGAAGTTTTCTTACACTATACAACAAAATATTCTTGCTACACTTTTACACTTTTACAATACCCCAGACCTATAGTAACAAAAAAATACAACAGTGTAAATTGTATTAGTTCGCAAATGTCAGTTCGATTTCCAATGTTTTTAGTTATTTTCTAGTGTTGCTACTTGCTAGCTATAGAGATTAGAAAAAGTGTGCTCACGATGTGATAAAAAAAAAATACAATTTTACTAGACCTAGATACACCGAATCGTGAATACCCCTAATATTAAATTTTTAAGGTACTCAGTAAGTGAGTGTGAATTTTAGAAACGAAATTGATTCGATCATGAACAAGCTTGAAATAAGATTGTTTTGTCCTATATTTGTGTTTTAATGTAATCTTTTAAGATTGTTTTGGCGGCTTATTTCAAGAACAATGGGTCCGATATTCAGATTTAGCACGTAAGAATAAAAAAACCTAAAATCAAGCTTGATCATACGATTTTAGCTTGCGATTTTTCTCCGAGTGTAAAGCTATTTATTACAACAACAATTTTACACTTGGACTTGGGATTTATTCCATGTTAAAGTTTGTCGGAACCAGTACTATTATGGGTAATAAGTTCATGTTGACATACATACGAGTATCTAATTTGAATTAATTCATGATATTGCATATTGTAATGTCAAATGGGCTATACTGTCAAGTACATAACAAAGTATCAAGGCATACGAAACAATATAGCTTTTTAACAAATGCTTGCATACCTTGAGGCTTATTCAAAGTATGTCACTCTGAATAGTTTCATTGAGATTTGCTTAATCTAAAGTCTACCCTTTGGTCAAGGTCAAAAATAACTTTCGACAAATTGCAACCAGGCAACAATTAATCAAAACAATATAATCTAGTAAAATATTAACTTACTGATGTAAACGTATATGTATTTAGCACTATCTGCAGGACATTATGTGCTTGAATTAAACGCTTCACATTGAACGGCTTCTGATCGTTCATCCAATTGGGACCCCATTTCTTAACAAACAACACATAAAGTGTCAGCACTAATAGGGCAGGAACTGGTGAACCAAGTAATAGATATCCTTTAACTCGTGGATCTGTAATTAAATCCTTTTAAATTCAACTCATTCAACACAACTCCGATCGATGTCTACCTTGGGGATATTTCTCACTAAAATCAACTATCTGACGATATAAATTTTTAAGCACCAGAGCCATTTTAATCTGATTATACCACAAGATCCGGCACGGACGGGTAACACTCGAATATGATTTCAAACACTAATTTACATAAATAATTTTGTTAACAAAGTCAGCTACTGACAAAGTGTTAGCTCCGTTCCGATCAACCGAAATTTACTGAATGTGCAGTGCACTGTGCTACGTTAGAAAGTGCCTGCGGGGTACTTAATTCAAATTCGGTGATCTATTAAATTTCATTTGGTTTTGAAACTACTGGTATATTTGAATAGAAATTTAATGTATTACTATCTACTGTATTTTAATGCAAGTGCTATTTTTTTTTTGCACTTTGTCTTAAAGTTCAGTGTAAGTGTGGAATAACTGAAACACATAATATTGCCAATTTATTGAGACTGTGCCAAAGCTGAAAACTGAAATACTCAGAGAAATCGGGCTAGCTGACATTTGAATATTTATGAAAATAGCTAGTTAGATGTCTTTTGTTGCTTACTAGGAACTTTTGGTTTTTGTTTTTTCCTGCAAGCCTCGAATTATAATTTGAATTTGTAATAATTTCAAGGTTTTTCCAAACATTAATAATAAATTAATGAACATTTTTCTTACGGAAGTTAATTGAAATAGAAATTTCAACACGGATTTACAAAAAAAACTATGCGTCAATTTCGACACTTCTCAGTTTCACAGAAGGTATATTGATCCCCGCAAGAAGCATTAAGTTACAAATATAATCAATGCTGAGGACTATAGTGAATTATATTTGTTTTGTCTCGGGCCTTGTGTAAATAAGTCAACGCATTACTATTAATTCAATTACATACACTCCGCGCCACTTGAATAGCACACCCCCTAAGGTCGGTTTTCGATTGCCGACTGGTCCCAAACCAAGCATGCTAGAGACCTAATTTTTTTTTTAATTAAAGTGATTTGTTGTGATTTGACCAAAAGATTTAAAAATAAAGCTTTAAGTATTAACAAAAATTTGTTAACTAAAAACAGAAAAAATGTGGGCCCCTAATTTTGCGCCACTTGAATAGTATTTAGTTTTACCGTTATCTTTTGCACGTGATCTCATATTTTTCTTTGATTGAATTTTTGACTATTTAGTTAACAAAAAAAAAAAAAAATAAAATGGGTGGAGAAAAAGCCTTAACCATTGCGGAAAAAGGACAAATCAAAGATTAAAAGACGTTAGCCTATTTATTACCAAATTGGCTAAGAAAATCGAGAGGAGCCGACACGTTATATCCATATTTTTAAGTAATGAGTCTAACTATGGATAAAAAAGCGAAAGGCCGCATACATAGTGTCCTTACAACTGCGGAAAGGCGACTTATATTAGGAAAAGCGTCAAATTCTCACGACTCTTTTCCAAAAACCAGGAAAAAATGTGGTATCAAAGCAAGGCTCACAACTATTCGTCGTATTATTTCGAATGCCAAGGATATAAGAAGCCTTCGTTTTTGTGGTCTGGATTTCGTAGTGGCACTATGTGGTATTTTTCGGCGAAAAAAAAAATTATTTTGAAAGGCCCCGATGGCTATAAGTACTATTTCCATAACCTCCGCAAAGAAACTCATCATTTGGACCGACTGCATAGCAGAGTTGAAGGTGGGGTCCGTTTCGTATTATGTCACCCGAAAATTAAAATTTTTGTTAACCACAATGAATGCGTTGTCTTTCTGATAAGGCTTTAATATATTATTTTCATAACCTTTTTGGACATCTGCCGTGGATCTAACAACATGATAAAGCGCCAATACATATACAGCTCGGGTTGTTGAAACGTATTTATAGAGCCAAATTGTGGAGCTATTTAGCTGATATCATCGAAAATGTTTGGCAATTACCTTAAATTTAAGTAAAGTTTATGTTAAAAAGAAGCAGAAATCTATAAAATAATTTTATCGTTTAGGTGTTCTATTGAAGTGGCGCAATAGGAATGGCCCACATTTTTCCTGTATTTAGTTAACAAATTTTTGTTAATACTTAAAGCTTTATTTTTAAATATTCCTTCTGGTCAAATCACAACAATTAAATGAACTTACATTAAAAAAAAAAATAGGTCTCCAGCATGCTTGGTTTGGGACCATTGGGCGATAGAAAACCGACCTTTAGGGGGTGTGCTATTCAAGTGGCGCGGAGTGTATAAATGTACTTTATTGGATTTATAGTTCAATACAGAAGGTATAGTTACAAAGCTTAGCAAGTGAGGTTACCGAGTACACGTGTGGGTGGGGTGGATGTCGTAGTTTCACGGGTTAGCTGCATTAGAGTCCTGAGGGGCAGGCCACTTTGCATCTCCATTCTTGGAGCATCCGACCTCAAGATGTCGTGTCGTTCTGGTGGTTTGACAATTCTTCCGGATCACGTGTTGACGATTGCTGTTGGTGGCAATGTTGTGGATGATGTGTTACCTGCTAAGACATTGGAGGATTTAGTTTTGTGGATAAAATAGGAGTAGATGAAGTTTGGTTCAACGAATTGTTTGTAGTGCTTGCGAGGGCTAGTTGCGATTGAGTCGGCTCTTGGTGGTTAAAGCTCGCCATACATTTTGATGGAATCTGTATGTGAGGTTCTGTTTGTTTAATGTGACTGAAGTTCCGACGACATTTTTTTCCGTTGCCGTCTCTGAGGATATAAGATCGTGGATGGACTCTGCTCGCTATTACTGCTGGTTTCCACATACTGTTGGGATTAGTTTTCGTTACAACATGTTGCCCTTTTGTAAGCTGGGTACTCTCTTTCGCTCCTCTGTTTGAGTATTTAGCTTGTCTTTGACCATGGACATTCGACTTGTAACTTTTCGCTGACATCATGCTGAATCCATGCCCACCTTCAAAAATCTCAAATGAAAAATTGAAATATCTGTATTTTACTGTAATATAGGTAGTCGTAAAATTCTGAGCAGGATATATTTCTAAAATTATATTTACAAAAAAAAATGCTATTACAATTTCGACTTTAAGACTATTGCGTTCTTCAGTCCATTGGTTCGTTATTAGAAAATATTCGTTCAACATTAGCATTATGTGCAGAAAATAAAAAAAAAACAAACTGTGCAATATAGGTATGAAAAGTGATGATAGGGGAACTCAAAAAAGTGGGTCTCGCAATTCTGTCCGTCCGTATGTCTGTCTGTCCCACCCCAGGGGAATCTAAACGCTTGGACGGATTTGTTTCAAACTTCATATTTAGAGTTTGTGGGCTTCCGGTACGGTACTTCACATATAACAATTTTACGAAATATTAAACAATTTAGATTTTTTCAAAAACGGCTCTATCGATTTGAACCAAAATTGATAGTTGTGTTAATGTAGGCATGCTTAACATGACTGCGTACCCTTCGTTTTTCGCTAAAAAGTCTAGCAACGGAAGTTTTGAAAATTGGCTTTTTCTCGAAAACGGTAAAAAACGATTTAAAAATCGTATTTTTAATGTACTAGTGTCATTCTTTACTTTATAGCAAACTCAGTTTCTCTCTAAAAAGACTGTGTCCTTTGATATCCACCCAAATCCCTAATAATAGTATGTACTTTAAAAAACTGCTCATATCTCAAAAACGCCATTTTCGATTATAATAAAAATATAACTGGCAGGTAATGCTTAAATCCATAGTAATACCATTTGCACAGTTTTGAGCTAAACAGTTGCAAAACAGTGTTTTTTGAACCATGAGTTCGTCCTTCGATTTCCACCACAATCGATAAAAATCTGTCTTTTAAAACTGCTAATATCTCGAAAACGCCATTTTCGATTTGGATGAAAATGTAGCTGCTAGGTAATGTTTATATCCTAAAGAATGTGTCGTACTCAATTTTCAGCTAAACAGTTTAGCAACAGTGCTTTTCGAATCCAAATTTGTAACATTTGCCAGCATAATTAAAAAAAAAAAAAAAACGGCTCTAACGATTTTGATCAAAATACATATTATACACAACATAAGTATTTTAAACCTGATCACGTACTTAGTTTTTCTCAGAAAAGTCGAATATAGCCGTTTTATGAATATTTCTCAAAAAATGACTACCCAAATCCCGACACAACCGGTACTATATTTTTGCAAAGCCCAAAACTTCAGTGGCAATTTAAGTCGAATCTGGGGCCTATAACACAGAACAACAAGTCAACAGGCACTTGTTGAATTATGTTTGTTTGACAAGTGTAGATTAAACGCGTAACACAACAAAAACCGTAACAATTGTTAATACCCGAAAATTTCCCTCGACTTGTTGAATCAGTTCAACAATTCAGTCAGTATTGCTGTCCGCAATCGGCACTCGAAGCTAAGCTACGCCGAAGTTGGTTAGTTGAAGACAGAAAAAGTATCACTTCGCAATGTTTATGACAAACCTATGGCAGGAATGCGCTGCAATTATATAGTTTTTTACAAGTGGACTTAAAATATGTAAATAATTAAATCTTAACACGCCATTGTATAAAGTAAAATCAATATTGACTGTATGAATGTTAGTATTCCTTTACTAATTCTTTAAATAAATAAATAAAAAAAAAAAAAATGAAAAATACTGATTACAGAATAATAAATTAGTCTTTATATTTAGCGTCGGAAGCCATTATTTGTATAGACTTTTACATTATTTGCATTAATTTAATTCTAACTTTCCATAGTTTATATTGATTGTATGCAAGGTTTCGGTTTACAGGACCTTTAGAGGATACTTGAACTGACTTCAAATACCAAACTTCTATAAGCTCTTATTTTTCAGACTTCGATTAAATAACTTCAGCAGGCCTTATATTAGCCTAGTTAAATAAGAATATCTCACCTCTCTGTGCAGCTTGTGAAATTTTTTCCCAAATGCCTTAAAGAAGCTATTACTGAAAATATATCTTGAAAAATGGCTGACATCTCGAAATAAGCCTTATAACAACAATATAGAAGTTCTAGCTTATTAAACTATATATATAAAAATTGGGCCTTATACAATTTAAATTGTTTGTTGGGATAATTTTACTATCACCGTGAACGTCACCTATAACATGGTACTGGTACTAAGATCCAGTCCCAAACCAATGTGAGACTATTAATACCTATTCTCTTCCTAACTTTTGCTTGTTTAACTCTAACAAGTCGGTCAACGTCGGCTAGAATTAATCAACTTTTTAACAAATCCATTCTCTTTTCTTTAAGCACTTGTTGTTTCCAGTTAAAGAAATGGAAGAATTATCAAATTTCCCACTTGTTGAAATGTTCTAAAACAATTGTTGAACTGCCCGCAGACTGGTTATTAACAGTTGTTAAATTTCATTTGTTTAACAAGCACTTGTTGTATTGTGTTATAGGCCCCTGATCGCCTACTTGAATTGAAGTGAAGGAAATGTCAATTCGGGGTGAAATTTGAAAGTAATAAAGTCCTGTAGTTAATACGTATGTTTATGTAGTATTTAATACCTTTTTAATTAACAAGGGTTCAGTGACTAAACCTGAGTGCATCTTGAGTAGGTACGATTTTAAACGTATAATTTGCTGAATGAATCTGAGATTCTGCGAGATTCGCAATAAACGAGAAAGTTTCATGCGACCCAGTCGTGCACATTTTTTTACATACATGATTATACGCCGGCCGTACACTTGCGTACCTCGTGATTCGTCCACAATTATGACAGTTGAATCTTTTGGCTTTACAGAAATTGCTCTTTTGAACGAAGTTTACTGACTTGTCGAATTCATTGACGATTTGCGCTGATAGCTTTGGAGCCAATTCCGTAGCCTGGCAGAGTTGAATTTCCTTTTCAAGATCGATATACTGGGATAATAGTTTGCTGCGGAGGTCATCGCTTTGGATTCCATGTATTCTTTACGGGTGGGGTGAAAAACTGAATAATTTGTTGTTTATGGTGCAAAGATAAAAAGAGATTCCACATTTGTAAGCAAAAAACTAGTATGTAGAAACTGCTATCCTGTCAGCAGTTGTGCTGAACTCTCTGATTGTTGCAAAAGGTGTGTCTGCTTCAACAACCCAACGTTTGGAAGTCGTTTTCGTGGCGTTTTCATGAAAAACGACTTCAAACAACTCGTTTTGAAAACTGCAATATATATGAGAAAATAGGGTATCACCCTATGTGTCACGATTTGCCTCATATCGTGCCTCATACGTATGAGTACCTTGAGTGGCACAAAGAAGGCTAGTACACGGTATGTAGCCATTGGCTCCATACGCTGATGTCAAAATTACGTCAGAGCCACATATATATGTGGCATGCTACATACCGTATACTAGCACCTTTAGGAAGGTACGTGTTTGTATTTCTTTCACACCACATGCTAGGATCAATCAACTGAGAGGGTCTGTGAGACCCATGTTTATGAATCTAGGGTTAAGACGCCTTAAAAGTAGACGGTGTGAAGTGGCTGTTGATGAACCAATAACTGATAAAAAAAATTTGAAGTCGATTTTTTTAATGCTCTTTCGGTCACCGTAATTATGTCTATGAAGTAAAGATTTCAGCTGATACAAGATTTGGAATTTAAAAAATCAAAATAAAAAAGAACTCACGCGACATTGTTCTGCGCTGCAAGAAAAGTTAACGATCAACTTTAAATCTGATATTGATGGATATTTGTTGTGCGTTGAAACTTTAGGTATGTGCAACACTATCTCGAAGACAATCAGGCAACACCTATGGAGCCATTAAATTTGATCAAAAAGCGCAATCTTCAGGAGTTATATCCCAACACCTGGATAGAGCTTCGTATTCTGTTAACAATACCAGTGACCGTTGCAAGTGGCGAACGCAGTTATTCTAAAATAAAGTTTATAAAAAACGTACTTGCGGACTACAATTTCCCAAACAAGACTAACTAGTTTGTTTGGACTCACTGTCCATTGAAAATCAAATTTCAGAAAACCTAGACTTTGATGCCCAGTTTTACAGTCTGCACTGAGGTATAGTTAAAGTTTGAGTGGAGAAAACCAGATAAGTGTCACTCACGTATATTGGCGTTTCACAGTCATTTCAAAATACTCACGTCAAATGGTACAAACAAATTGACAGCACTTACAAAAAATGGGGCATATTCATAGTCATACTATAAACCCGAGTCTAACTAAACTCGATTCTAAAGTTAACCCACAGGTAAAACAAGACTGCTATTCATAAAGAACTTGCCAGCTCTTTTTAATTAGATCCGAGTCTAACGTGTAATCTACTACAAATCTATTACAATATACACTTTCTGACAACAAAATGTCGATGAATTTGACTTGTAATTTTTATTTTGTTGTTGTTCTGCTGTTTTGTAAAGAAAAAGGGATGAGCGGCAAAAAAAAAGTGTTCAAAGAGCGAGAGAATGGAATTGATCAGAAGCAGGAACAAAATCCTGCCGCTGCATGAGTTGGTCCGAAGGTATCTAAAAAAAGTCGTAGACGATCAAAGAAATGCCATTAAAATAATTTCCAAAAAAAAAGCAGACATCACAATATTTAATTATTATCCATCAGTGAGAAAAGCAAAAGCATTGCAAAATTCTTAAATCTTTTTCGTTCACTTGGTTTTGACGTTTAATAGAGTTAAAAACAACTTAAACATACGTTTTGTCGTGATTAATATTAGACTCCAGTTTATCGTTTAGAAATGGGTTTAAATTGTCTATGAATTATATAAACTCCGGTTTTGTTTAGTTTATACATAGTAATAATTTATCAAAGATACATATATGAATATGCCCCAATGTCTTCTACAACATAATTTGATAATATGTATATTTGAATTTAAATATTAGAGTAAGAGCTAGTGGGCGCAGTAGCGCAGTGGTTAGTGTGCTGGACTACTGTGCGATGGATACCAGGTTCGATCCCCGGAAAAACACAAATTACATCTTAAGGTTTTTTCTACTGCGCCACCTCTCGCGAACGTCTGACAAACATCCGAGAGTATGACTGTCCTGAAAAAGCTTCTCAATTTAGCCGTTCGGACTCGGCATAAAATTGTAGGTCCCTTCCATTCGATCCAAAAATAGAAACTCACACAGAACGAATGGTTGCGAGAAGATAGGCCTTGGGTGTCTACCGCCTGTTGCGCCGCCTATTTATTTTTTTTTAAGAGCTAGCAAAGTTTTTTCTCAAGTGAAAGAAATTTACCTCATTTTAGCAAACTTAAGATTTTGCTATATGATGAAACCGGAATTTTGGTTTAGCTTTGAGGAATTAGTAGAGTGATAATAGCCGTTTTTTATTATCAGTGTGATCTGATCCGGATCAGATCATGAAAATAAAACAAACTGGATCATTGATTGAGTTGTGGCAACAAACATATAAAATCCAATACCAATTATGACAAATTTCGTATTGCCACCAGCCATCTTGCAGCCACACGGTACAATGTGACGTCGCAATACCATGATTTCTCCATTGCACTTGCTCATATTTGAGTTTGACATTTCGCTTGTTGTGTCGGGGTGTTACCATATGGATACGAATCTGCATACATTTAACATTGAATATTTTTTTTGGGGAAACTACAATGTTCAAATGTTAAGTTCAAATATACATTATAATTAACCGTATTGTACTGCTAATATTTCCATTTATATTTCTGTGCTATATAGCGAAACAAAACATCTCGAAAGTCGGAGTAGTAATTTATTCGAATTTGAAAAAATGCTAATTGATTTTTTGTGTTGTTAATTGTGGTTCACATTTTGGTCTGGCAATATTACTGTGTGGCTATAATTTACAGGGACACCAACCTTTAGTGAATGAAATAAACAACGCCACGAAACAACAACGAGAAATAGTTGAATTAATTTTCAGATCATATTTCGTGATCTCGATGAAAAGCAGGATCACATGTTGTTGTTGTAAGTGCATGTAAATCGATGATCTATAATGGATCTTCATAGCTGATAATAAAAAACGGCAAATATCTCTAACATAATATCAAAAATTTGACTTTGCTATTATGAATAAAATTTTGCCTTTTTTGCTCTTTAAAACCGGCAAACTGATATGTCAATTGCATTTTCTGTCTACATCGGTCGTAAAGTAACACATACCAAAATCTTAAGTTTGCTAAAATGAGGTGCCTAAATTTTTTGCTCTTTTGAGGTTATGGCATTAATATATAAACCAATGCAGAGCTGCCAGAAATGTATTTTCGTGTTCAGTAGTCACCCCGAACTAAGCTCAAAAACTTACAGCCTTGCTAAAATGACTTGAGAAAAAAGGTTGCTGGCTTTTAGTCTATATGGATTGTGATCGCCAAAGAACGCATAACTTTAGTGAAAACGACATAAAACTACACTAAACAATTCGCCATTATTCACAGTCACTTCCAAAAATCCATATTATAATCTGAATCCATATTTACAAATTGTTATCATTTATTTTTAGAATTAAATCAACAAACACAAATTAGATATATTTTAATTTCCACAAAACGTAGCTTGCCACCTGTCAGAGTTACGAGAAAGTAAAGCTTAAATGTCCAATTTTGGGCAATTTTTTAAGTTTTATAATGAAATATGGCAGTGTGAAACAGAAATCGATCCTTGAGTGGAATATGAAGGAGAATCGATACTTAAGTGGTCACTGCATTTGTGGAACTGGTCATTACAGTCTTATCTGAGAATTTGCTGACAAAAAAAAATTTTTTTTCCATGATAATATGTTTCGTGACTAACCACACCTTTCTATTAATTCAATGATAATATGATACACAATTGAAAGTACGTTTTTTTAATTGTAATGAAATATAAAAGGGCGCCAAATGCATGACTCGCCCGAGGCGCCTAGATCGCTAAGGCCGGCCCTGCCTACACCCGCGACCTTTGCAATGAATAGGTTGGATTTGGATATTGGAAATGAATGAATGAAAAAAAGTAAACAAAGATCTGATAGAACTATTTTGATATTCAAAATACAGTAGGTAGGTAGGTATATGAAAAGTTCTATGGGCAAAATCACATTGATATTGTGTTGAGTGTCAGACTGAGCTGTTATGTGATGAATTGGAATTTTAATTTGAACACTGTGGAGGAATAATTTTAATTCATAATAGGAATACATTGACATTGAAATAGCACTGCTAAATTGCCCTTCACACTGCCAGCAATGTTTCGACTTTGCAGTTGGCAATACATTGTATATTTAATACTACCTACCTATAGTTTGCTAGTTCAGTTATCGTTTAATCCGCCGCTTGAAGTGATATCAGCCTTAAAACATCATTTTAGTTTACACTTTCTAGAGCAAAGTTCGTCTACAGAAAATCTATTTTAAAAGCTGTTTATACGAAATCATCACGTGAACATGGAAAAAAATGGTCTACAAACTTAAAAAAAAAAAAAAAATTAGCTCAAACTTACAAATAATGATCTTAGTTATTGGCCCTGGAGTGGTCCTGTGAAGTTTGGTCAAAATTGGACAAAAGGGCGTGACACCGCCCATAAAAAAAACATTCAAAATCTTATATCTCGAAAACCATCGAATCGATTGAGTTGAAACTTACAGCCAGTCCTAGGTATTGCCCCAGGAGTGTTGCTGTGAAGATTGGTCAAAATTGGACAAAGGGCGTGGCACCGCCCATACAAAAAAAAACATTGAAAATCTCATATCTCGAAAACTGCCAAATCGATTGAGCTCAAATTTACAGATAATCTTTGTTATTGGCCCAGGAGTGCTCCTCTGAAGATTGGTCAAAATTGGACAAAAAGCGTGGCACCGCCCATACAAAAAAAAACTAAATCTTATATATCGAAAACCGCCGAATCGATTGAGTTGAAACTTACAGACAGTCCTAGGTTTTGCCCCAGGAGTGTTGCTGTGAAGATTGGTCAAAATTGGACACCGCCCATACAAAAAAACATTCAAAAACGTATATCTCGAAAACCGCCGAATCGATTGAGTTGAAACTTACAGACAATCCTAGGTATTGGCCCAGGAGTGTTGCTGTGAAGATTGGTCAAAATTGGACAGGGCGTAAATATCAAACTAGATCTTAAAATATTTAAAATATGTAACTATTTTAGGCAGCACAACGTTTGCCGGGTCAGCTAGTTACATATATAGATAATTATGTATCGAAACTCGAAGTAGGTATAGATAGATCTTAGGATCTAAGTACATTAAAACTCACGAGTGACGTTGACGGCGTTCTTAACTATGCATGTCACAAACCACATATAACTAGGCCGCCAACTTCTGTGCACCTACCCGATTCTCCCCGGAATCAATTCCCCTGTCTGTGAATTCGTGTGAAAGGTCAAAATCAATGGCGGCAATGATTCACCAACACATAAAAAATCCTGGGCCTGCAGGCAGCTTGTAGGCAAAGTCTGGTAGGTGGGCGGAGTCGACGGTCTATTGCTATTCTATGTGGTTTTTGATACATGTACTGTACCTATATGAACTATCAGATGATGTACATTGTACATAAATGTAATGTACTAGTATACGTAATGTGAGCGTCAAAAATGAGTAAACACCAACGCTATTTTAATTTTTTTTTAGGGTCTTGAAAAAGTTATTAAAACTTTAAAAAGTTTGATAACGAAATAACAATAACAAGAAGTATTTTATTTTTAAAGGGTAGATTCTTTTATAGGTATTTAAAAAGTAATAATTTCCAAACTCTTAAGAGAAATGAAAACATCATTATTCATTAGTGTTTACGTTTACTCACTTTTGACGCTTACTGTACGTACAGAACCTTCGGTGAGCGAGTGACTCGCACTTGTCCGTTTTTTTTCTCTTTGTTGTAAGTCCATTTACAAAATTGAGCTCCCTGCGCTTGTGATCTTCGAACAGTTTTTCAAACACATAGTTCGTTCTGCAGAAGTGTTATTTCCGTATTCTAAACACCGACTATGTTTCTTTTACAAGATTTCCTTATATAGTCCGTCCCAAAGCAAAAGAAAGATCCCAACATGCGCAGTAGCACTTTAATTAAGGGAAATTTTTCTCTTAAGGTATTTTGTATTGCATGGAATTGTCAATGCTTTTCTCTACTTTATCACAAAGTATAACGAAAATTCCATTTCAACCCTATTAATAGTGGTTAACGCTGTTATAATAAAGATACTCAACACCAGCGTTCCCACTTTCACAACGATCGTAATGTTTCACTACGATGTTGCCTTAGTTTGACAAAATCATTACGTCACTACGAAAAATTTGGAAACACTACGATTCTCCGTTCCTTCAGTAGGTAGGATAATATTATTGATTTCCAAAATATTTTCCCTTGGAAAAGTTGTCTGAACGCATTCACAACAGGGCGATTAATTTAACTAATTCACTTTTCAGCGCAATAATGGTGGTTACAAGAGGTCGATTTACGTTCTGTGACTGTGAAGTGATAAATAATTTAATTTAATTTGTAATTTTCGAGCTTTTCAAGGTAGAATACTTTTCATTGGCCAAATCGGGGCTATCATTCAGATATTCGATTAAATATGTACATATTTTGGGTTTCTGAATTCCTTTGTCCGCGCTTATTTTTCGTTTCCGATTGTGAGTCATAGAGCCTTGTCTATGTTTTTCACACTTCTTCACAAATGAAACGGCTGTGATAAAAAAAAAATTATCATATGAAAAAAATCTGGCATTTGTTTTAATTTTTTCATAGACCGAGAATCGAATTAAGCGCGAACTTGTGAGAACTCTTTTCACTTCACAGTATCATAGAACGAGAATCGACCCCCAGTTAGGTCGTGCTTGGCTTAAAACTAAAACATTATGGAGATTGCAATTATTTTTCATATTTCACTACGATTTAGCTCGAAACACTACGTTTTCTTCATCTCGGCACTACGCTTTCGTAAATTTTAAGTGGGAACGCTGCTCAACACTCTGGCTTGCATTACTAAACACATATTTGAGGAGTGCATAGTGCAACACCCAGACAATTTCTCTCTTCTTTGGGGTGGGTAAATGTGTATCTTTTGCATACGCCAACGATGGTGCTGTTGCTGTGTGGATAATCACTATCAGTCATATCTTGCAAACATTGCTCTTGAAGTAGCAGTGGGGCTATGACTTTCCTCAATTCCGCGTTTATCGTGGTCTTTATTTTACCTTCTGAGAAGCCGATGTTCGTTTTTGCTCTTACCTAATACATATCTACATTTATTCCGAGCGCTTATTTTCGTTTCGTTTTGTGCATCTGTCACAATTGTTCGCCATGACTGTAACCCACTTCGACAAAGTCATTCGCCACTTTCTTTATTTTTCAAGCCAACTGACTAGTTCTAAAAAAATATTTACCGACCTCAGTTACAGATATTTTAGAGTGGCTGATGTAAGGTATCTGGCATCTTTAAAATTGGCAACATTCTTGATTTAATTAAAATTCATCCACGGTACTTCTGAGACTCATTCAACCATTCAGATCCGACAGGGCATTATAGTGATGCCATTTTCTTGGTGTTGAACACTCGCGGTTATAAGGTTACCAAGCTGAGGCCGAATTGGTAAGATCGCAGTAGCTACTACGATGAGGTGAAATAAGTACAATTGATGTGTATTGTTGTAATGACTGGAATACCTCAAAACTGGAGTCACACTCTTGCAACGCATTTGAACTAATTTGTATCGTCTTATATTAATTTATGATATTTCAGAATAAAATTACATTCACAACTGTTCTAAACACATACATAGCTCCAGAAAGTCATAACCTTTTATTACCTACCTACATACCTACCTAATTTATGCAACACAACATTTTTCTCGCCATATAGGAAAACATTGTTCGCAGTTTGCCAGCCACGTTCAATTTCCGACGTCCGACCTCAATTTTTCATTTCAATGATTTTCTTGCACAAAAAAAAAAAAAAAAACAAATTTAATTTTAAATGGATTTTTATTCACAATCTTTAAATTTCGCCTAGTTCATATGCCAAAGTTGAAAACAAATTCCGAAATCCCATCCATCGACAACATAATTACCGTGCATATTTTATTTTAAAGTATTGCGCACATTTTTTCATTTATTTTTTTCCTTTTTGTTCATCGTACCTAAAAAAATTTAGGTATTTTAATGAAAAAAATGTTGTTTTTTTTTCGACTGCGTGCACTTCATATCCCTTATGTTGATTCAGGTCGCTCGCCTAGATGGGTTGAATAAAAACTACAACAACCAACGGCTAAATTTATATTTATTTATTCATTTAATACTATGCGAATATATTATACAACGAAATGTAGAAACAAATTCGAGAAAAAAAAGACGAACCGCGAAAATGAATTCAAATGTGAAAAATGTATAAAACGTAATAAAAAATAATAAATTAATTACTAATTCATGGGCTAGCTATTTCTTTTTTGTTTGTTTGTAGTTTTGTAGTCTACTCCTCCTTCTTCGTTCGCTTTCGCACATATGACTTAAGGTAAAAATCGAAGAACAGCACAAACATGAAGAGGTTCTGTATTAGTCCTACAAATGATACCAGGACCGGATGTCCGCAGTCGTTTTTCACAATCACGATGGCAAAGTGAAACACCAAGTATCCGAATTGTGCTAGTTGCATCTGAGTGATGTACCGCTTCCACCAGAGGCTCTTCTGTGCCTCAGGATGTACCGAGGTGATGAAGTAATAAGAATACATAACCGTATGGATGACAAGGTTAATTACGCCCAGCATTGTCGAGTGACTACCTATAATTATGAAAGGACACACTCTAATCGATAATTATCTAGATAATATATGGATTCAACTCACCGGCAAGGAATTTTGTAAATATGTAAACACCGAATATCATGCCGGCATGATGGTAGACATGAAGAAATGTAATCTGGTTATTCTTCTTACGCAGGACAAAAAATACCTGAAACGAGTAACATGAGTTAGGGTCTTCTAAGGAACAACTGATTTTGCTTACTGTATCGAGAAGGTCCACATATTTGGTGATGTAATATCCATATGTAGCCAGTAATAGTTTCTGCATCCATGGCTGATTGTTGGTCGTATCCAGTGGCTGACAGAAGAGGCTAAACTCCTTTCGAAAGTATGAGTTTTGAATGCCCTTTTGGGTGCATATTTAATGAAATCACAATCACAAAAGCAGATATAAACAAAAATGTCCTTACCAAAATGAAAAGTCCTGCATTTATTATCACTTGCACAGCATTGTACACCCGAATAAAATTTTTTAAGTGGTACGGTTTCCTTTTCTCCATCCACTTAGGACCCCATTTGAGGACAAACATCAAGTATAGCGCTATGAATCCCATCATAGGCCAAGGTGAGCCCAACAGAGGGAATCCTTCCACTCGGGGATCTTGAAGAAAAAACAATTCGTTAAAAGCACAACAAAAATCATTATATTTTGAAATTCACCCTTATACTCGCTAAATAAATAGGATATCCGACTGTATACATACTTCACCACCAAAGCCATTTTTTTTTATTTTTTTTTTAGTTTTGGACTAGAGGAGGAAGCTTTAAATTCACGAACCTTCAGACACAACACGCCCGTATGAATTGCGTAAAAGGAATAACTGTCCTACGAAAGCTAGACTCGATCCATGTGATTTCGAATTTATAATTTTAAATTAACAAAACATTATAGAAAGCAAAAGGGGGTTTTGACCGCACTAGAGCCATACACTACGACCTATGTAAATATGGAAAAAAGCGAATTACGCTCATCGAATATTCTTGGCTCAGGAATGTGTACACATTTCGAAGAGGTCGTTACACTTAATCCACTTTTGTTTGCATTAATTACATATTGGAAAATATGTAGACAAAATATTCTACAACATACCGATTTTAAAGAATCACTTGCGAACTTATACATTGGGCGTTTTTTAATTTACCCGCATGTTCTGTATAGCTAGATGAATGATTTTCATGGTTTAGCCGTGGAATTTTGTGATCAATTTTTACTCGACTTAAGTCAGTCATGTGTGTGAAAATAATAATTTTTATTCGTTTATTTGCAATTGTGGGCGCAACAAATGGTTGTGAGAACCTAGGCCGAGGACGGTTGCGGACCTGTTGCGCGAACTATTTATTTATTTATTTTGTTGACATAGAAGCGTCTCCTCAAGTTGTCCGCTGGTTGTGTTTTAGAAGGTACTTATCGCTGCCTGGAAGACGCTTCAATCTTGATTTTGAATAATTCTCACAGTCTCCGTTTTCCTAATGATACTCACGCCTGTATATCTGTTTTTTTTAGATAGATCTATCTAATCCTATTCAATCACTAGGTTAGAGGTGGCAGCCTCCGACATCTTAACATCATAAAAAGTGGCCGAGTTTTTTTGTATTTTCGATTATTTTTGAAAGCTGTTTTATGAATTGGTATATTTTCATCACATGGAAATACGGTGGTGGATCCACAATCACAGTCGGTGCTGAGGATTTGGAAAGACCACTTCTGCTTCTGCAGACTGTTAAACAGCGAAGACGACCAAAATTCCGCTGTCAGGAACGATCCATTCATTCCGGACGATGATAGCGAACATTTTCGTCCACCCGACCAAAATGAGGTAAGGATAGCGATATCCAAACTTAAGTCCAACAAGGCTGCTGAAGTGCTGAAGCAGATAACCTACCGGCCGAGCTTTTTAAAGCGGCGGGAGATTACTTGGTAAGGAGCATGCACCAACTTATCTGCAAAATTTGGTCGGAAGAAAGTATGCCCGATGAATGGAACCTCAGCATCGTGAGTCCCATCCAGAAGAAGGGAGACACTCTAAAATGCGCCAATTACAGAGGGGAAAAAGCCTCCTGAATGTTGCGTATAAGATCCTGTCGGGTATGTGTGAACGCCTATAAAACCTTTCGCAAATAATCTGATCGGCCCATATCTGTGTGGTTTTAGGCCTGGAAAGTCAACCATCGCATCGACCAAATCTTCACTATCCGGCAGATCTTAGAAAAAAACTCAGGAATTTCAGATCGATACATTATCACCTCTTTATCGACTTAAAGGTCGCCTATGATAGCGTATGTAGGGACGCAAGCAAAGCCATGTTAAATTTCGGCATCCTTGGAAAACTCGTCCGTCTGTGTTGGTTCGTCAAAGTGAGAAAGAACAGCATGTCGAAAAAGGTTTAAGACAAGGTGACGCGCTATCATGTAACTTCTTTAACATCATTCTTGAAGCAATTGTACGGAACTCGCAAGCCAACAATTTTTCAGAAGACCGTTTAACTACTACTTGCATACGCAGATGACAATAATGACATTATCGGGAGACTGTTAAGGAGTATATGCTGTCATCGAGAAAGGACTCTCAACATCGGCGACTCGGACAAAACGTCACAGTTGACAGATATAACTTCGAAGTTAAAGTTAAAGACTTTGTCTACCTATAGGCTCTACAATTACCTCGCAAACCGACATTGGCGTAGAAATCAAACGATGCGGGCGTATAATGCCACGTGTGGTTATAATGCGATCCTCTAGGTTTTCCGTCCAATGATGTTTGAAATCTAAGATTTTTTTTTAACGTCTGACTTGCCGGAGCATTCACATATGATGTGTTCGGCTGTTTCGTCTTCTTCAAGACATAGTCTGGACTCCGGTGAGTCGACTAAATGCATTTTATTTAGCCCACTAATTTTTGATATCGTTCCTACGTAGATTTAGTATCTTGATGCCTTGTTGGCATCTGCTTTGAAAGGCTGAAAGCTGAATAGCTTTTCGTGCCTGTCTTAGGCCTGAGATATTCTCCCAATATGATTTACATTATTGTTTTGTTCCCTGCTTTGTATAGCCAAACTTATAGCTGATTTGGGGATTGCACAGAAGGGTTCAGGTCCAATGAAAGGGGTTTTTCTGGCTACTTCATCAGCTTTTTCATTTCCTTCAATCCCCCTATGGCCTGGGACCCACCCTAATCCGGTTTTGTTCCTGGAAATAAGTGTTTGGAGGGACTTGAAGCAGTGCAGTACTTATTTAGAGTCAATAATGTGTGAGCTAAGGGTCCATGAATATATGGATGTTACCTGAATTGTATATAAGGCTGGCGCATTCATGGAATGGAACTTTGCCTCAAATACACTGAGGCTTTTTTTTCATAGGTATATGAACGTTCCGATTTGGTCCATGGATACCAGCTCCAACCCCCGAGTCCATTTTAGAACCATCCGTATACCACTTTAGGCCGTTTTGACAGTTTGGTGGGTTGTGGCTAACCCATGCTTCTCTGGTTGTGATCTCCATGGAGAATTTTTTGCTGAAACATAGTGTCTTTGGTAAGCGGTCTATAACCGCACAGATCATGTCAAGTTCTGGAAGTTCGGAAAGTAATTCCATTCCAATTCTGGATGTTCGCAAATATTTAACTCTTCCGCTTGTGTCAAACTTGTTGAGCTGCGTATTGCCACTTTTTAAGGTTCGGTTCCCACAGGGACAAAACGTAACCTTATTGTTTTCGATACGATGTCTGGGTGTCTGTCCGAACCCACTAAGCCAAGCCAACCTAGGTCAAGAATTAATTGACGTAGAAGGCTGAAATTTGAACACAATATCCGAGTAATTTGTATAAAGATGTGGAGGGCAGTGTTGGGACTTGAGGGTAGGCAAAATTTGGTATATTGGGAAACCTAAAAGTGCAAACATTCAGAACAAATTTTCTTGAGCTCTATAAACGTCACCTCACAAAGCATCAGCAATTTTTTTCCAAAGTTCAGTACCGATATACCAATTTTCCAGTGCACAAAAGTTTTAAAATAATTCAACCACTTGGTTTCTATTGTGTGGATGATGGAAAATAAGTCTTATTATGCGTAGGCATTTGTTATTATATGCGTTATTGTTCCATTTTTTCTCCATCCGAAAAAGTGGTAGATTTGGATATATGGGTGGTAGAATTTCGGGTTGAGCAAAAAGTGGTAGAAATACCACTTAAGTGGTAGAAGTCCCATCACTGGTGGAGGGGCGTTAGTCCTATTAAGGCTTCTATTGCCGCAGTGGGACAAGTACACATAGCCCCGGAAATGCACAGACATGCAAGCCGTTGTGCCTTGTTTAGTTCATTTATGGTTGTTTTTTTTGGGTGACTTTGTTCCACCACACTATTGAAGCGTATATTATAATGGGCCTGACCATGACTGTGTAGATCCAGTGTGTGATCTTTGGAGAGATCCCCCAGGTTCTACCATACATGTTGCGGCAAGCCCAGAAAGCTTCGGTTGCTTTTTGAATTTTGATGTTTATGTGGGAGTTTCATCTTAGTTTTTTTATCGAGGATCACTCCAAGATATCTTACTTCGTTGGAGTACTCAATGTCTGTGTCATTGATTGAAATTTGGTCATCATCATCATCATTTTCAAATGGTCCGCTTGTCCATTAAGTGGGTCGCGGGTGTAGGTTGCTCAAGTGGACCCTCCATATAGCTCTCGATCCTCCCCCATCAACTCCAAATCATCATTTGCAATCCCCATACGGGTAGAGGAGAGATTATGAACTTGATGTAACCATTTCATCCTAGGTTTACCCAGAGGACGCCTGCCTGATGGTACGGATTCCATAGCACGTCGTACGGTACGGATTCCATTTGGTTTAGATTTAAATTTCTTTTCTTCGTAAAAGGGACGATGACAGCCTTACTGGGGTTTATAGAAAGACTGTCTTTTCTACACCAGTCAAGGATTATTTTAAGGGCGTTTTGTCATACGTGTTGGGACATCGTTTGGTTCTTTGCCCCTAATGATGATGACTAGGTCATCGGCGTACCCAATTATGTGGAAGCCTGCATTACTTTGGTCTTGAAGAAAGTTATCGATAATAATTAGAGACCATAGTAGGGGTGAGAGTACTCCTCCCTGAGGGCAGACTTATTGCTTTCTGCAATTCGAATCAATGCCTGCATTACCGCCGATTTATCTGTCATACTCTAATTTTATCCAATAAATTGTGTACTCTATTACAAACCTGGAATATATTTTTGAGCCACCCAGTAAATGAAGCTCAGACTTTTAACTTTAAGCTTGTGCTGTGAAAGAGAAATCATCCGGAAAACCACAACAAACGTTTCACTGATTTCAAATGTGCACTCATTTGTTTGAATAGAAAAATGCACCCCTACCTAGTTCTTCCTGGGAAGTATAAGTTTTTGTCGTGAAAACTTTTTTGCCAAACCATAGAAGAAAACGGAACGCTTTTCAAATGAACTTTTTTGTTACCCTAAATCGAAATGAAGATTTATTATCCATCGCAAATCTTTTCGTCGGTGCGCATAGAAAACTCTGACTGAAAGTTTAGTTTTTTTTTGCATAAATTCAGGAGTTTTCCGTTTAACTCCTTTGTCATTGTCCTAGTTAAATCCGGCAGTTGCTAGCACGCCGCAACTATACAAAGTCTTTGCAAGCGGTTTTCACATTTTAACTCCTTTTCATTGGCACAAAACCCGCGTTCTTGAATGAAAGGAAAATCCATTTTGCGAGGAAAAGAAAATTGTCCTTGGCAGACGGCGGCGACGACGAACGACAAACTAATACTGTTAGCATTATTTCCTATGGGCTTTGTTTGACTTGGTGGTTTAGTGTTGTTGGCAATTCCTAATAAACCAGAAATGTCATGTGAGATGTGAGTCTGGCGACTGGTTGAGATAAACCGCCATAATACCAAGATGAAGTTGAAGACATTGTAAGTTGGTTCCTCATATATGTCCGAAGTAGGAGGTGTGGTGGTATGTCCTTTGAACTCATGGTAATCGCAGTCATGTTGGTGATTTGTGGAAAAAATTGTTTTTTTTTTTTTTTTTTTTCTTGGATCTTTGTATCGTCTTCCTTTCTGTTGAGTTGTGTACTATCTGCCATTTTGCTTGGAATCTATTTGCATGGCATTAAGTTGGCAGACTCTCTGTATAGCAGTCAGTGATCGGATCGGCCTGGATGTGTATAGTACCATATATCGTACTCGTATCGTTTATAAGCATAGATAAGGATATGATGTTATGTGGTTGTTTGATGTCAGTTTTCATTTATGTAGTTTGTTGGATTGAATCCCTTTTGTCATTGGATGATGTGTCCTCGTGTCTGGCGGGAGATTTTTATGGAAATTACTTTCTTTACCACACAGACGTATGGTTTATCTAATAATATTCATAGCCCTCTTGGGATAAAACTAGATTGTTCAACTAAATAATGTAGATACGAGTAAGCGTATGCTTGCTGCGGATTATATGCTAAGTTCTATTAATTTATCTAAAACGATTGCTAATGAGCTGCTATCCGCAGATTGGATGTGTTCTCTTGCATAATTAATTAAGAGGAATCAGCACGGAAATCCGATGAAGGTGCCCATGCCCATACATAATTGTGTAAGCGAACGAATTTTCAATGTAAAGCGTATGTATTGCTTCAGAAAGGTATGAGCCAGCTTTCATGAATTCAATTGCTGGTAGTTTCTTCAAGGGCCTAATAAGAAATTCTCACCCAAAGAGGTGCTGCTTATACATAAAATAATAGCTAGTCAAAAAATAAACCACTTTTAAAAGTACCTAACATGGTTAGGTTAGGTTAAAAAGGGGTCGGCACTAGGCACCATAAGGGCCCATCGCGATCCCTAGGGGGAACCAATTGCAGTGACCTTCAATGGAAAAACACCTAAACACTTGCCCTTGAGAAAGCCCCAATTTCCCAGCAAAAACCAAGTAGCCCGTTATAGTTGGCATTGTCTATCTCCTCCAAATGTTGGAAGAAGTACCTGCGCAGAAATTTCGTTCTACTGCGACATATTTCCTTACATTCACACAGTTTATGTGTTAGGTATGTCCTCCTCGGCTTGCAGATCATTGCAGAACCTGCTGGTGCGCCCGAGTCTACCAGCCTGAGCCTTTTGGCAGGTTTTCTAAGAAGACAGTGCCCTGATAATATACCGATCAGTGTCCTGAGCTGTTCTCTGCCTAGTTTGCGGATTTCCCTAGTTTTTGTGCGGTCGTATTGCGGCGAAAGTGCCTTGGATACTGCGTGACCGGTGAGGCCCGCCCATCTCCGATCTGCTTCCTTAGTTTTTTTATTCCTAATATCGCTCTTTATGATGCAAGGAGGTGGTTTATTATCCACATCTCCGCCATCTAAAAATTTCCCGCCTCTTCTCGCAAGCTCATTACCTTGCTCATTTCCAGCTATACCGCAGTGTCCTGGTACCCAGCACAGTCTCACTCGGTTCTGACTGCATAATGCCTTAAGCACTGTACGTCAGGTCCTGACTAATTCAGAATTGATGTTCGTAGATTCTAATGCCTTGAGTGCGGCCTGGCTATCGATGTAGATGGCTATATCCCTTCCAGATATAGATCTCATCCGCATTAGCTCTGCCGCTTTCAGAACGGCCAGAACTTCTGATTGGAAGACACTGCTTGTATCCGGTAATCGTGTAGACACTTTTAGGTCTGGATCTACGGAGTAGATTCCAGCTCCAGTACCTTCCGCTATTTTTGAGCCGTCTGTGTAGACTGCTATTTCTCAATGTTTAATTACATTATCCCATTGCCATTTATATCTTTCCGGGTACGATGCCTCGTGTCGAAGTCGACCAGAGGATGAATTTCATCAGTTTGCACCTGTAGGTATGCCCGGGAGTAGCTCCGCTAGTATTGTACAGTGCCCAAAACTGCCCTCTCTAAAGTAGGTAGCCCAAGGTTTTGAGCCGTAGCACACTGCTTCCCGCAAGTTGCTTAATATGCAAGTCAAGTGGCGTAAGGTATAGAAAGGTGTCCAGCGCTGCCATAGGGGTGCTGCGAAGTGCATCCGTTATTGCTGCGTTGGACGCTCTCTGCACGGACGCTAGTTTGCCGACTATTGATTTCTTCTTTGTCGCCTCCCACGACACTAGTGCGCCATATGTGAGTATGGGCCTGATATCATAGCGGGTTTTAGGCCCCAAGTCCTGCCTACTATTTTCTTACAAATGAAAAGAGCGTTATACGCCTTTTTAATTTTCCCCTACATTTGCATTCCAGTTCAGTTTCCTGTCCAGAATAACCCCAAGATACTTTGCCTTGTCAGACAGAGGCAATTCCACTCCTTCCAGTTTTGGGAAGTTAAAGTGTGGTATCTTATCTTATGTTTTCCGGTGAAGAGTACCAGTTCCGTTTTGGAGGGGTTGCCGTTAAGTGCAAAACCCTTGCCCAGAAGTTGACGCTTCTTAAGGCATTTATCCATAATTTCACTTAAAGTGTTTAAAAGTACCTACATACATGAACTTCAAACGTGAGTCATCATATAAGCCATCTTAAGTGAATCTATAATCTGATGTGAATCCTGCTATTGTAATACTTTCTGCGATTTCAAATGGCGGACCTTTTATGCTGACGTGGTGCATACTAATTTATGATTTGCACTAGTCATCATTGAGGCCCATTTATGTGACCACAAGTTGTGCCTGAGTATTCCAGAAGAATCATAAAAGACGTCATTTCCACTTAGCTACTCAATTTGCAAGTCACATCTTTTTACGAAAACAAGCACGTTTAAATAGTCTCAGTTAAATGTCGCCATTAAACTAATTCTAATCCTTTTAAGTATGATCATTTGAAAAAATTTACATAACCGATTGTCCCCTTCAATTGCAATTAAAGGGAACAATAACTTCTCATACCATGGCTGTCAGCGCCCAAAATGTCGCCTAAATTCATGACCAAAAATTGGAAATTTCGAACAATTTATTTATCTATCTAAGCACGCCCACTAAAGAGGAATATTCAACAATGAATACTTAGGAAAAAAAAAATACTCATGGGCAAATTGTAGGTTCGGCATTTTCCAATTCGATAGAACCGCAACCGCATTGAACTAAATAAATCGAAAGGATAACACACACCCATACTAAATCCAACACACTCTCTGTTCAATATGGTGGCAAAGTATTAGCAGTATGTTGTGTCCTGTCGTGGCCAGGATTTGCCGCCCATCTGCCATTTTCAAATGACGTAATTCTTGAAAATTCCGCAAATGTGTTGCTTCCGTTTGAATGGTTAGATTTGCATAAATTGCTCGGCTACTGACTGCTGCAGCAGTACCAGATGCTCAGGTCCATGCATGAATGTCCTGTAGTTTGGTATGCAGTTTCTCTATTTTATGATTCAGTTATCCAATTCCAAATATGAAAATATGTTTTTTTTTGTTGCATCTAAAAGAAATGCCTTCTGTTCTTCGAACAGGATAGACTTTTGAAATGAAGCAGTCGATGTTACCAAACCCGTAGGACACTAAGGACAGACATTCTTGTGAAAAACGATTAGATATTTAAATGACGCATATATTAGGTTGGGTTATATAGAAAATACAAATTGAAACTGTTGGTTTGGTAGTAGAAAATCAAATAGCCGAATGGAATATATTTTCAGCAATGTCCTTTGGTGGAAAGTATAACAATAACATGGTTATTTTGTTACAAAGCTGTTTTTTTTTAATAATTGCATGCTCTGGGATGTGCCTAACTATGTTTGTCCAATTAGTTGAATTGAACCAGAAATGGAAATAAAAAAAATTCATAACAATTTTCCTGCTTTGTGTTTTACCTCATCGAATAATAATGACAACATGTTGTCGGGTTGGGAAAAAAATAAACGTCCATTAATGGTCTCTAACGATTGGCAAAATTGCCGATGAGAACGACGAGAGCATTGAATGGGCAGTTATCCACAACGAAATTAAAACAAGCGATTGACTGCCTCTAATTGTGGTAGTAATGGTGGTGGATTCTAAACATTGGCTATATATCAAAATCTATAAACACTTTCGTACAGATGGGTTATGAGATTCGGTAGACCGGTTTATTCATAATAAGAAGTAAGGTATAATAGCTATAAAAGTGAATAAATAGTTGGCGCTACAGGTGAGTATACACCCCAGGCCTAGCTTCTCACCGCCATTCATTTGTGTGAGTTTTATTTTTAGGACGAATGAAAAAAAAAAAAATAAATAGCAACAGGCGGTAGACACCGAAGGCCTAGCTTCTCGCAACCATTCGTTTTGTTTTTGAAGCTTTTTCAGGACAGTTATACTCTCGGATGTTTGTCAGACGTTCGCGAGAGGTGGCGCAGCGGAAAAAACTTTAAGATGTAGTTTGTGTTTTTCTGAGGATCGAACCTGGGACCCCTTGCACAGTAGTCCAGAACACTAACCACTGAACCACTGCGCCCATAGCTACTTTTTATTAAAGCGGCTGTCCTGCATTCAGATTCCTTTGAATGATCAGCATTTGAGACACCAAGCCAAGCAACTATGGTCGCTGGCTTTATGATAGGAGTACAGGCTCTTCGTAACAGCGAAGGAAACTCAGTCCAAAAAGTGTTTAAGCAACGTTTCCGTTTGTTGTGCAGACACAGAAAAAAAAAAACTATTGAGATCTGTAAAAAAAAAGCATACTTTGTTTTGTTTCTTGAAATTGTAGAGCATTCGTTAATCGTTATACATATTTTTGATTAGTTATTTAAAAATATCAATGGACTTCAAATAGTTAATCGTTATACTGGACAGGACATTCGTTGTACTTGACGTCCAGTGTATGTAATATTTTTCCTAGAGTTTTCTTGGGTATTCACATCAAATATACAAACTGTAGATATAGCAACATAAAAAAAATAGGTATAGTTGGGATGATGAATTAGTCTTAACTAGTTATATAAATACTGGACAAAGTCTTTTATCTTTAAATACACTAAGAATTTTAATTTTGGTGAAACTTGTTAACGGTATGAATAGCTACAACAGAAAAAGTATGCAAATATCGATATCATTTGGACATTTAACTTTTATCTTTAAATACACTAAGAATTTTAATTTTGGTGAAACTTGTTAACGGTATGAATAGCTACAACAGAAAAAGTATGCAAATATCGATATCATTTGGACATTTAACTTTAACCAATTTATTAATAACGCACGAGGTTGATAAATTGTTCAGATTCATTTGTTAGTTCACATACAGAAATTTGTGCAGACATTTGACCATTTAATTTGAGAACATGAGAACATTACACAGCAGTATGTTAGATTAGGCTAGTGCTTTGGCAATACTTAAGAAACCTGTTCGCGTCACAGATCAATCTAAATCTGTCGTGATGCCCTGGGGGTTTATGACTCCCACATACTGGAAACCTATAAAAAACCTATTAACCCGTTTTATTTACAAATGCTGTTACTGCCAATAGGTACCTCAGCTTGGAATACGCTGCTGTCATCAGGAAGCCTGATAGAACTAGATAGTCCGAGACGTTCCGAGTAGAAACCCGGGCCAACACCAATTTCCATCTTTGATCCATCTCTGTATATAGGTGGTAAATGGCCTTGTGAAATCTATCCGGGGGTTAGTGTAGTCCGTGCATACATTATTTGGGATGCTTTGATCTATATTATTTAGAGAATGCCTTAGAGCTTCTTATCCATCTACTGGTTCTACTTCATCTGAACTCGAAACTCACTCTACCCAAAACTTACCAACCAAACTTTATTCATATGTATGAGTATATTATTGTCCCTTTTCGTACAACTCACCAATTACATTACATGTTACAATACCAATAAGTTAGCTGGTCTCTTCTGCCAAAGACCACTGGGGCCGTCTTCCACTGCCCGAGTAGGGTTGACATGTCACTCTACCACTACAATCTATATCTATACATATAATAAAACTGTAGGAATTTCCTTTGTCAGCTAAAAACTCGGAAACTACTGGACAGATTTCGATGAAACTTTTTTAAAATGTTCCTTAAGACTGTGAGACTGCTATAGGCTATGTCGTTTATAGCCACGTCCTTAGCAACAATTTTTAGCCAAAATGTATTTTTTGAAGTGAAAATATATACATAGTCATACACATATACTTTGCTACAAATGGATGTTTATGCTTTTGCGATCGTGGGATACGACAAACAAAAATAAAACCACACTAAGTTATCACCATCCGATACACCATATGGATAAATATATACCAACATGAACCAACCTGTTCCCACTGAGTCAGCAGTTCATTGGCCACGTCCCATATACGATAACGGTGATAGCTGTGTGAACACGATGACACCCGATGCAGGCGGATACACGCGCTGCGTGCATTTCTGGCGACTCAGCGGATTGGCCATGGTCAAGGGGACTACCCATGGCACTAAATTAGAATTAAGTCTTCAGTCTTAGTTTGGACTTCGAATCAGTATATTATAATCAATTGTTCGCTTTTAATAAAATGTAATTTGTAACGTTTTCATACGATTTTCTATTAGTTAAATTACGAACGAGTTGGACCAACCCAGGTTGCTGTTCGGTTTTTTTTGAAGAATCCTAAAAAGGATTTTCTAACTCACTATCATACGTAGGTATACCTCGCATTCGAAAAGGGTTGAGTTGTTTTCGCAGTGAGTGCTATGGACAGTTGTATATGTATGTATATTATGATCGTATGCCCTGCCCGATGCCGGATGGAGATGGGGTGCGTGCTGCAGTATGGCATTGGGTATATTAATAATCTTCATAAGAGAAGAGATGTATAATACAAAACAGGTTTCATTTCAGAATTTCATTCTGATATGTGGTATGGTAACAGTGTAGGGTTGGGGTAGGTAGTTGATTGGATTCCATAGGAAGAGGGAAACAAAGGAAAGGAAATGCTGTATTATAAACAAGTAGCTAGATCATGGCGGAGGGTGCACATTAAATCTATATGTAATGTATATGTACTTAAAATACAACTGTATCAATTTTCTTTGTCTCCTAAAAGTGCGAAAACTATACTGGACAGTTTTCAATGAAACACTCAAAGTGTAATCTTATATGGACCAAATATAATTTTGTTTGTTTGCTAAAGGCGAGCACGGGTTCGCTAGTATTGTATAAAATCGTTGGTGCGTAGGTATGTAAGTCCGATAATGGCCGCTGAACTACTGAAGCTATCCGCCTTCATTCCTATTAAAAAAAAAAATAAAAATAAAAAAAAATCAAAATAAATTTTGAAATATTTAAAATATGTAATTATTTTAGGCAGAACAACGTTTGCCGGGCCAACTAGTCATCAATAAATACTATTTAGATTAAAGGCCTAAAATGGCTACCTTGTGGAACTCCAGAAGTGTTTTTTTTATTTTTTTTTATTTTATTATTTTTTTATTATTATTAATTTTAAATAATTGTTATCAACACAAACTTTCTAATACCTACCAATAACAAATGATGAAATCCATTTTCAGGAAAGGTAGGATTCAAAAAACTATGCAAATAGTTCCACAGCACCCTTAGCATCATTTGACAATTATTATAAAAATGTTATGCACAAATTTACATAAGCATGTTAAATACGTTCGGAGTTTATTAAAAAAAAAAACTCAATGTCTTTGTCGATTTTTTGAATCCCTTGGAAAACTTTGTTTTAAAGTGCAATGTCGTCTGTTATATTTAGGAAGCTTTGATCTATATATTTTCAATGAACATAAAATGTATAAAATATGTAAAATGTAGTTAAATTAAATTTATTCTCTAAAACGAAAAGCTATTCCAATATACGCTTCCCATACTATTGCGCACAAGTCGGGGTAGACTTTTACCTTACGAAGTTAGCAACTATACCTAAAGATACATCTGCCCCAATTGAATTGAAAAGTTTGTAAACAGTGCGTCTTATGCATCATTTTAACATTTTTCTGTTTTTCTTTTTCACCCTAAAAACTAAAAATCAAAACTTCAACTAAGTACATAATGTATAATGTGATGACAATGAGTTCTGGTTAAATGTGTGCATTTGCTGTCACCGGCATTGCCGTTTTGTATTTATATAACTTCGCTTCAGGGCAATAAATTAATTTTCAATTTAAACTTTCAAACCGATTCGGAAGCATTGCAGTGGTTCCCCTCGACATTGTGGTATTCTATTCAGCACGTCGTCAGGGTAATCACATCACTGAGAGTAACTTCAACGCTCCGCCATCATAACTCACATTTAAGACTTCGCGTCAACGCAAATGCAAGCGAATCACCTTTCAACTTCAGCCGGCTGACGTGTGACAAATGTTCGTTCCACCTAATTTAGGATGAATGTGTAGCGACATGCAGCTGGCTATACATATGTATTCATCCAGATCCAGTGAGAAATTCATGATAATTGCTCCCCGTGTGCATTTCAATGGCTGACACACACGGTGTCCTTGTAAGGTGCGGCACACCATTAAGTTTTTACATTCGCTTGCAGTTTTTTTTTTGTTCTTTTCGTTCGCTTACTCTCTTCACACTCGTTTAATTGTTTCCTTTCCGCTGATGGAGGAATGTGAGTATCCTTATACAATTATACATGGAGCCACCCTCACCACAACCCCACCCACTTAATGTTTCACAGTACAAGTCGACTAGCTGACTTGCCGGATGGAATGGGCAAATTAAAACAAGTGTCAACGTGTTAAATTAGGAGCCCAGGCACAAAAATTTCATTAAAATGTAATTGCCTTCATTTCGTTTGTACTATACTGCTGCTGCTGCTAACACCCTTCTCTGGATTTCTTGCCACTGACAGGACCTTCTATGGTACTGCAAAGACATGATGTTATGCGGCGAGGCACTTTGGTGCTACTTCTCCATGGTAACATGGGTCAGAATATAGAACGAAGGAGAGCTTATGCGCTAGTGAGTTCCATAAATCCTTAGGAACTTTCCCATGTGGCCTGGTTGCTGTAGAAATATTTCGAACGAATTCATCCTTAGTGCGATGCGCTTGGTCCATTACAAGACGAGTAATCATGTCTCGGTTTTTGTTTCGTCGTGGTCTTGTGTGTTTTTCTGCGCAGCAGAGGAAATTATGGCTTCCATCGTACACACGCCAAACATGGGTCCTTCTCATGTCTGCAGGGTATGGAAAGTAATTGATTACTTCATATGTGGCTGGATCGGGTCCAATGATAATGCCAACAGGATATAGATGGGCATGTTAATTGAATGAAATTAATACTAATGTTGGTGAACTTGATTCGGAAATAATCTGCGGTTCAGAAAGTGAGTGTATTCGGCAGTAAATTTCTCGTAAGGGATACCTCAATTGAGGAAGGATTTAGGATACATGCTTTGCGGTTACCTTGTTTCTTTATTGTGAGAACCCTTCCTAACAATTTAGTATAAGTATACAAATATGGGGCATTTGAGGTAGTCACTCCTTGAAAGAAATGTGTACGAAAACTTGGATATGACAACGGTCGATATAACCTACCATCAAGGAAGTGAGTTCAAACATTTGGTGTGCTAATAAAATAGCTTTAAATCCATTAAATCCGATAATAAAACAAAATTAGAGTAACTCATTTATCGAGTCCTTTTACCTCTTGTAGGTTCCAGTGTCTAAACTACGTCTTCTTCAATACGCTTAAGCCATCTTCTACTGCTCCTCGACACCCTAAATAATCGATTTCATTAGAAATCCCTCCAGGAAATACTAGAAATTCACCTCGCAAATTATAACTTAAATTGGCGATGGAATTTTGATAGCAGAGTATCATTTTTTCACCAACATCCTTGACAACAAATATTTTTCCCTCTCCAAATCCCAGAGAGTGTCGAAATACCAAGAATTTATCTAAGATCCATGAAAATTTTTGCTTAGCATGCTTCTTCTCTCGGGAATCATGTCGACGACTGCCTTCTGGCAAATATCCATAATAAGCTCTAAGTCCTTAAAACGCAATTACAATAAAAATTAACACCATTTGGCCTGTCCTGAAAACCTAAAGTGATCTCCCCCCCAAACATCAGCGACCAGCAGCCCTGCGGTTGTATTTTCTTTGATCCTGCAAATGACTTTGCTCTCGTGTAATTTTTCAACCAAATATTTGAATCTTAGTCCATGAAGGACAGAGGGCGAATTGTGAAAAGAAAAAAAAATTTAAATAAAAAGGCAAACACTCCTTGCTCATCCAACAGGAAGCAACAGCTTTCTATCTTGCCTTGCACAATCGCATCTCCACCACCCAGCGAAACCTATGAATGGTACTCAACAGATAAGCGAAATAGGACACAATTTCTTGAACTTAACGAAAATTTCCTTCAGAATATCCCCAGCAAAGTCATTCTAATTTAACCATGCCCCAACAAAGCAAAAAAGGACACAAGTAGCTACGCTCCCGTCTGGAATAATTTTCACAATTTTTGTCTTTAATTTTACTATTTTCATACAACATTTGAACAGAGGGTCCTGGCCTGCCCTCACTATCCCGGCGTTAACTTAAAATAAAACTAGTTTGCACAAAATAATCATCCGGCTGACTAAGAGGATGTTTGGGATGGCCAGGATGGAAGGAAAATTTCAATTAAACTCAACGGTGAAATTATTATAGTCCCCACAAATGAAAATAAGCAATCATTTTGGCTCTTGTTGTGAATTTATAGGGTTGGGAATGTGCTTTTCAGTTTTCAGGACACTTTCACCACTCAACAGCAAAGTAATTAGAAAATATTCGCGCTGACTTTGGTGCGATTTTTCATATACATAATCGGCTTAAGGCTATACACAGAGTCGCCTGGAGTAGGTTTATATAGGTGGAGGAGGCGCTGTGCGAAATTACTTTTTCTGAAATGAAACACATTTTGTCAAATCGCAAGGTGGACTGTTTTGATGCCCCGGGAGTTTCCAAATGAACATGGATTCGTTTTTCATTTTTTGATGGTGACAAATATCAAATTAATTTCGTCTCATTTTGGAGATTTTTTTTTTCGCTTAATTATTCGGCTCTTCTATTATCATCATATCTAGACGGTTGCAATCGGCTTAATGGCTAGAAGGTGCGTGCTTAAAATTTTAATGAGTTCACTGTTTGTTATAGTCATACTGCGGGTAAGGTAATTGTGTTGTGATTTGTAGGAGCTTACGTTTAAATACTGTAGAGAACTACACATTTTAGGATTATTTTAGCTTATGTACCTTGCGAACGATAATTATATCATAAATGGTGAGCTTTTGGTTAAGCTCGCTAATGTGGTCATTTGAGAGGTTGGCTCGAAAGTCAGTATCTGTAGACTAGCCAACAGTAACCTATAATACTTGTCGCGTTGTGAAAAATGCTCCCTCCAAAAGGCATATAAGTTGCATTTGGTGTACTAGCGGTTGATGTACTAGCCGTTGGTGACTGCTCGTAAAGTCGTAAGTGCCAGTAAGCATCTCAGGATTTTTACAAACGGAAGTTGTTCGTGATTCCTTAGGGTTGAGATTCGACGGAATGTTTGGATTGTTGTCAAATTTGGAAAACCGGGCATTGTCGTTGTTAGGTTAGGATAGATTAGATTCAGGGTTGTGCGGAGAACATCACAAAACACTCCCTGGGAACCTTATAACTTTCCCCAAAGCATTTTATTTCCCTACAGAATTTAAATATCTTCGCTATCTCTTCTATGTTGTTAAAAAAGTAGTTTCCCAAAACTTTGAACCGAGTACGTGCTATGCCATGATATTCGCCCAGTACATGTGTGATGTCTTCCTCGACCCTTATATCATTGCAGAATCTACACAGATCTGTGTCTGAAAGTCCTAGTCTTTTGGCATGCTTTCTAAGAAGATAGTGGCCTGACAGTATACCTATTGATATTCCCAGATTTTCCCTGCTAAGTTTAAGAATTTCCCTAGTCCGTTTGTATGGTCCGTTTCTGGCCACAGGGCCTTGGACACGCGGTGGCCTGTAATTGTGGCCCATCTTCGGGCTGCTTGTTTTTGTATATTACTTTTGATAGTTTCCTTGAAGCTACTCAGTGGTGGGTTGACAGAAAATTGTTGATTTCTCGTCATTTCCACGCCCTTTTTTTCCAATTCGACGGTGAGTTCGTTTCCTTCTTTGTTGCAGTGACCAGCATAAGCTGACTTGGTTCTGTACAGCTAATGCCTTAAGCATTGTGCGACATTCCCTGACTATTGTTGATTTGATGTAGTTTGATTCTAGTGATTTGATAGCAGCTTGACTGTCGATGTAAATAACGATGTTCTTATCGGATATCGATTTCATCTCTAGTAGTTCTGCGGCTTTAAGTACGGATAGAATCTCCGACTGAAAGACACTACCACTATCCGGTAGTCTTATTGACATTTGCAGGTTTAGATTTGCAGAGTAAATGCCAGAGCCTGTTCCTTCCGAGGTTTTTGATCCGTCGGTATATATTGCCAGCTCATTTGATTTCATTACTGCGTTTCCCTGTCATTCTTCTCTGTTTGGATATGATATACTATAGGCATAGTGTATATCCAATTAAAGCGAAGGGCAGTCTTCATCCGTTGTTATTGGATTGTCATTGAAAAATTCGCTCATAATTGAGCAGTGTCCTATATGTTGCTTTTATGAAAAGAGCCTGAGTTTGTGAGCCTGGGCGCACTATTTCCAGCTGTTAGCTTAATCTGTAGATCAAGCGGCAGTAAGTTGAGAAAGGTGTCCAAGGACGCCATGGGTGTTAATCGAAGTGCTCCCGTAACGGCGATTTCGGCCCTTCTCTGTGCTGCAGCTAATTTTCCGCTGTCGTTTTCCTATACTTGTTGCTTTCCACCATACAAGTGTCCCATACGTCAATATGGGTCTGATCATTACAGTCATATAGTCAGTGCATCGGTGTTGGTTTCAAACCCCAGGTTTTGCCTGCTGTTCTTTTACATATGAAAAGTGCATTGTTTGCTTTGTTTATTCTTTCCTGTGTATTTAAGTTCCAATTTAATTTCCTATCTAAAATTATGCCAAGATATTTTGCTTGTTCTGAAAGTGGTAACTCTGTACCATTTAGCTTTGACAGCCTGAATTGTGGTATCTTGTATTTCCTATTGAAAAGAAACAAGTTCAGTTTTGGATGGATTGACGTTAAGTCCATTTTACCTTGCCCATTTGCTAAGGGTAGCCAGAGCGACTTCCATAATTTCACTTAGTGTGTCTAAGAATTTTCCTTGAACTATTATTACTATGTCATCTGCATAGGCCGTGACATTGATGTCCATGATTCTAGTCTTTTGAGAATTTCATTGATAACTAGGACCCATAATATGGGGGATATGACTCCTCCTTCAGGGGTTCCTCTTCTCCTTATGATCTCCTTATGGAACTTTGTCCGAGAGAATTAGTTTTCCTTGGATGTCTGAAGCTTCTGCCTGTTTCTGGTCGTTGTTAGGTTAGGTTAGGTTGAATAGGGTGTGGTCGTTGTTAACATGTATTAATATTTATGCGAATGGATTGTATTGACTAAATACGTATTTTTATCTATATATCTTACGACTCTTCTCATCTTAACAATAACTTTTTCTCCTTCTGTAAAGATCGTTGGTGGAACATAAGGACCGCATCTGTCGCTATTATTTGTAAGACTTTTAATAGTTGGTTTGAGGTTCTCCAGCAATGCTTTAGGCTTATAATTAAACATAAGCGCACTGGGTGATTTTCAAGTGTTGATAGTGTTGTGTTCCTATATTTAAAAAGGAACCGTTCTACAGCTTTCTTAACATCCGTATTCATCATACCTGCTGAACGATCTTGTATCGTAATATCGCCCAAGGTACATTAACCTTGACAACAGTTGGACAGTTCTAGTGCATGATTGCAAGAGATCTCGTATTGATCTCTTGTTGAAATGTTTTCTAAGACTCCTTACCTCGGGTGGGGGGCAGTCTTGATTTGCAATTAAATACGATGGTACGATTTACTGGTACTGAATGTTTACTTTTATTAATTGGTTTCCTTATATACTATCAAATAGCTTACATGACAAAATAAACAATTAACTTATAATGCTGATACAGAAGAACCAATGAATAATGAAAATAGCTTACATAAACAGAAATGAACAATTAACTTATAATGCTGATATAGAAGAAACTATGAAACGTATGGTGTCGCTATAGAGAAAACAATTAGTGGAAATGTGCCAAAGGTGAACGAAATTTGATGTGTAAAGGAAATGCTTTTTAAACAGAAATATGAGGTATTGGGTTTTTTCATATTGAAATTAAGTGTGTGATAGAAATGAGTAATATTGAGTAGGTCAGTAAAGAGTCAACAATTAGTTCTTACGAAATAGGTGTGCGGAGTGATGACCGCCTGGAAAGTAAACACCTGCGGTGAAGTAGATTTCTCGAGCGTCTTTTTCGCAGTTTGCACTGCACGTTCCGCGATTCCATTGGATTCATGTGAATAAGGTGGAGAATGAAGAAGAAGTATTCCTTCCGACTTAAAACACTTTTTAAGTTCATTGGCATTAAAGGGAGGACCATTATCGCTAACAAGCCAACAACGGGGCAACATTTTCATTCTGGAAATGGAAGGACTAAAATATTGGTTCTCAGCTTCGTAGGAATAATCACTCTGCGTCCCCATAGCAAGCAACCGTGCTCGATCGATAGTTCAAAACGTTTGTCGTAAAAAGTCTTATATTGATTAAGCACGCAGCTATAATTCCAACCCCTTTCAATAAATTCCAGTATGCGGCAAAGTATACAATGTCGTTTTCAGTTTCATGGGCAATTTGCTGATAATCGAGAGGAACTTCATCTGATTCGTTAAATAACTGATTGTGGCTATATTCAGGAACACGATCAATTGATACGGCAAACCGTGACAACAAATCAGAAACAACCATAGTATCGCGTTACACGATGTTTCATGACGCGATGGAGTAAATTAATAGTCAAAATTGAATCCAGTTTAAAAAACACGTCTTTATTGTGCGAAGGTTTATATTAAAAGAGACCGAATCAAGTTAATTGACTACAATTACCACGAGCCGAAAAAGAGGATGGGCCAAAATGACATTTATGGCGATCGACTTCTTCCGTGGACAAACTATTGTTAAATTTGTCTCATTGAGGGCTAGATTACATTAAAGACAAAATTTTGGTGTTAACACATAGCCTTGCCATAATGCCTTGGCCTAATGCTTGGGGTGAAGCATCGTTTGCAACAACAATTTCGCGTTCCAGATCAAAAGGCATAGGTAAATTACTTTTCTCCAGCAACTTTTTGGACTCTTCAAAAGACTGTTGACACACTTTATCCCAGCAAAACCGTGCATTTGCCTGAAGAAGGTTATATAATGGCCTAAAGATTTTAGCTAAATTAGGTAAAAATCTGTGATAGAAATTTAAAAGGCCCAAGTATTCCCTCAATGCTTTTACATTTGGTGCACGTTTAAAAATCGTATCGAATTTTTATGTGATTGGATGTATTTCCGTCGTTCTTTTGGATAACAACAATGGGTTAGGCGTCATCTTGGTTCCCATTCCCACACGATGAGGTATCTGAATCAAGTCATACCTACATCTCCTCTCTATCTATATGGAGATTGGAGATTGTTCCTGATGATGAGTCGGTGGCGGAAGTCGGAAGATCGATAGTTTTGTAGGGTCCACTCGAGCATCCAGATATCTAATAGATAGGGAAAATATACAGCTCATTTTTATGATTGAGTAAAAAATGAAAACTATCGGATGCTCTTCGTCGATTGTCCTTCAAAGTAGATATATCTTAAAATGCAAAACTAATCCTTAGCTGTCTATATACTTTGCAATACAAAATATTCCAGACATTATTGCTCTAGTTGATAAACATTTTTAAGTAAAGGTTACCTCAGCAAGTTTGAAATACTTTTCTAGTTCTCAGTAATCCTCTAAAGATATTCATCCCGAATTCATATCAAAATTACCTTGAAACTCTTTGTATAGCAGCCACATTCCATTTGAGCAAAACTTTTGTGATTTGTCTCATTCTAATAAAATTTGGCCAAAAACATTTCACTACCAAGTACCTGCTCCAAAATGTAAATATCAATTTGCAAAAAGAGCAACCAATAGCGACGGAAATAAAGTGAAAACTTTTCTTGACTTTCAAAAACGATTTGCTCCAACTTAGACATCACATCACAACTCTCCATTCCAAAGCCACTGTCTCTGGTCAGATCCTTTTCAAATAGGGAGGTGCTCTACGAGGGCGAATGCCTTCAAAATTAGTTTGCTATTTTTCTACGCATCTATACTAATTTCAGTTGAAAACCTTCCACCTACCAGGTAATGCCTCTCCAAGGGTCTGATGCCGAGAACTGCGAAATTGTTTACAAATCTTATACTACTTGTCGACGTTGTTATCCATTAGTAGCTGCTATATAAGTAAAAAGTTGTTGCGCGTACCTACTTTTTTTTAGACATGGCAAAGTTTTTCTTTGTTTAGCAGCACACAGTAAGGAAAATCGAATAAATATATAAAAAAAAAGAAATCTGTAAAAAAAATTGTAAAACAACACAGAAAACTTTTCACTCGCCGCCCATTAAAATGTTTGCATATTTAACGAAATGTTTTTCGGTTTATTTTTTATTTGTCGGTTTCTTCCGTTATACGAGTGTAGTAGAAGCACCCACAAAGTTTTATTCGGTGGGAGAAGCTGATTCCATCAGTCGTTCCAAGTACTTAAGGACACAAATTTTCCGGGAATAATTTAATTTTCTTTTTGTTATTTGAAGATAAACATGATGCAGGGACAGATCATAAGGCAGCACTAGCACTCTGAGGGTAACGGGCATTATGGGGGTGTATAAATCTGGCTGTGTTCAGATTATGACATCAAAGTGGGGCAGACTGGGTGGAGCTGGTATCCAGGAGATGTCGACAATTTTAAATTAAGTGCTTTTATTTAATTGCACAATTAATTATGTAGAAAAAACGACACGAAAATTGGATTTAGTTGGAGCGGAGAGTGTAGATTTGTCCGCGTGTGTGTGTGTGTGTGTATTCTTAGCCATGTGATTGAATGATGTCATTTGTGAGACAAATGTAGTGATTATGTAGCAGTTGGGGTTTGTAGGAAGTTTTAAACAGAAAGCACTTTGTATTTTTCGACATTGCCTTTGGAGGGCAATGCCTACATCATGTCTATATTATGTATACGGAATATAATTTAAATGACTGAAATACAAATCTGGTTTGGCAAACTTGATTATATGGGCATGGGCATAGCTCCCCAATTTTTCTTGAAATTATAAATTTAAGACCGTACATACTTCATCGGACATCGATTTCCGTATTATTATATTATGTATACGGAATATAATTTAAATGACTGAAATACAAATCTGGTTTGGCAAACTTGATTATATGGGCATGGGCATAGCTCCCCAATTTTTCTTGAAATTATAAATTTAAGACCGTACATACTTCATCGGACATCGATTTCCGTAACTTTCTTTACTAAACCTATAGATATCGAAGTAGGTAAGGTATGCGAGAAATGGGTCTTTGTTAGATCACATCGAACAGAAAGAAGTTCATAGAATACGTCAATGATAACATTTATCTATGCCAACTAATTTCGATGGAATATAAAGAAATATACAGAAAAACTTCAATCAAACAGCTGAAAGCAGTTTTAAAAATATAAAAGTATTGTTGATTTCTAATTTAGTTCTCTCAAGTTTTCTTCGAATTGATTTAATTTAATGAAAAAACTTAAAAAGACTGTAATTTTAGTTTTTCTAATTTTTCAGCGAATGCTGAAATAAAGCAGATGAACCCTTTATGGGCCAACGGTAGCTGTCACATTCCCGAAGTGGGTTACTGACACCGGAGGAATCCGGTTCCCCTTCGTCCAAAGGGTTCAAAAAAGAGCCTGGCCCTCCAGGTTGGGGTTTGTACACCGGGATAACTGCTCGACTGCGGAAAACCAACCCAGTTCCGAAACGACAACAAGCCTCGAGTACGGATAATTTTACTGTTGACGAACCTTGCAAACGAAACAAGGACAACGAATTTCGTATCAGTACGTGGAATGTTAGGTCCCTTAATAAACTGCACCAAAAAGGTACGTCATATTAACAACAAAGTTCGTCATATTGAAGAAAAAGTTGTTATTTTTGAGCCAACAACCGTAGTTGTCAATATGATGAACTTGGGTTGTCAATTAAAATTGAATCAATTAAATGTTCATATTGACAGTCGCCGTTGTTGATTTGATGAACGCAGTAGTCAAATTGGAGGAATTGATTTTCATAATGAAAATGGCAATTGTTAAAGTGAAGAACTCGATATTCATAATGGAAATCGCAATCGTCAATCTGAAGACCGGCGAAGCAAAATTGAAGAATTCAGTTTTCATAATGAAAATCGCAGTAGTCAATCTGAACATCGCAGAAGTTAAATTGAAGAACTCGATTTTGATATTGACAATCGCCGTTGTTGATTTGATGAACGCAGTCGTTAAACTGAAGAACTCGATTTTCATAATGAAAATCGCAATTTTCAATCTAATGAACGAAGTACCTAATTAAATTAAAGAATTCGATTTTCAAAATAAAAACGTCATGATTTAAAACACCTGCTAGCTAGATTAAGGAATTTATACTTACAGTGGAGTGTCAACATATTATATTGATAATACACATAATTATACACACTCCAGAATGGGTTTCGCCCCGATGACCCACCACATCGGGCTCATCAGTAGACAAACCACCACATCTGCATAGACGCAAAGTTTACTCGACGTTTACCAAGCCTATCATGTGTCACTATCAGTCACTTTTGACTGTGAACTATAAACCTAAACGTGTTTTCTTGAGTATTCATATTGACAACTGCGATTGCCCGTATTACAACAAAGTTAATCAATATAAAGATTTTGAAATACTGCCCTTATGTGGTAGTCATATTGACAACCCCGATTTTCAATTCAACAAACGCATTCTTCTAGGTGATTACAATGAAAGTGCGTACATCATATTGACAACTGCGATTGTTAATCTTACAACTTTTTTCATAATGTTTGGTACTAAGAATTGACAACCGCCCGTTCTTCATATTGACTATCCGGTTGTTTTTGATATTTTCAAAAAAAAGTTCATCATATCGATAATTCTGTTCGTCAATTTGACAATTTCCAGTTAACAACCACCGATTGTCAATATGACAACCAAAATTTTTTTCAGTGTAGACCGCTTGCAGCCGAACAACCATCCAAGAAGTGCGAAGGGATGGTCCGGGCAAAAAGAGGATGAAAAACTGCGATATTTATTATGGCGACTGCTATCGGAAACAAAAACAGCGCTTATTTGGATGTGGATTCGTCGTTGGCGGTAGACTTAGGCAAGAAGTCTTAAGTTTCAGCTGTGTGAACGAGCCCCGCACGACAATCCAGATCAAGGCTAAATTCGCCAACATTAGCCTAATATGCGCGCATGCCCCACGGAGGAGAAAGACGACGACACCAAAGAAAGATTCTACGAGCTCTTAAACAAGACGTAAGAGCAATGCCCTAACTATGACATTAAAATCGTCCTAGATGATTTTAATGCAAAGATAGGAAGAGAAGGCATCTTTTGTAGTACTGTCGGAAGGTACAGCCTTCACGACACCATCTCCGATAACAGATTTAGGCTGATCGACTTCGCGGCTGGGCGAAATTGTGTCATAGCAAGTACGCGGTTCCCGCATCTCGATATTCATAAAGGAACATGTATGTCTCCCGACCAAACAACCGTCGGGAGATCAACCAGATTCACCATATTGCGATCGACGCAAGGCACTCCTCCAGTATTATGGATGCCCGTACGTTCTGAGGGGCCAACATTGATTCGGAGCACTACTTTGTTGTACGCCTTCGGATATCCCAAACACCGCCAAGACAAGTAAATACTGTGAGGAAGTTTGACGTCGGACGGCTAAAATCGCAAGAGATCACCAGATCCTTCTCCGATCGAGTCTCTCTAAATCTCTCAAGAGGTTCTATGCAGCCAGCATCAAGCATTGAAGACCAGTGGCAACATTGTCCAAAAGCCATCAGAGACGCCGCCTCTGATGTGCATGGTTTCATTCGATCACCACAACGAAACCCCTTGTTCGACGACGAGTGCCGGGAAGCACAGGCAGCGAAACAAGAGGCATACAATGCTGCGCTGCAAAGAAGTACCAGAGCTGCTCGAGAGCTCTACGCTCAGAAAAGAAGAGACGAACACCGGCTTCTCAGGAGAAAAAAGAAAGAGCACGAGAAACGCGCGATCGAGGAAATAGAGAGATGTTACAGCAGAAATGAGGTTCAGAAATTTTACCAAAGGGTAAAAAGAATCTGCCAAGGCTACAGAGCCCGAACCGAAGCCTGCAATGACGAACAAGGGAACATCATTGTAGGATCGCTTTCGATGCTGAGGATATGGAAGAACTACTTCTGCAGACTGTTAAACGATGACGAATTAAATCCCGCTGACAGGCAGAAGGAACTAGTCAACCTGGAAAATGAAGACCAACAATTCCGTCCGTCGACAGACGAAGTGAAAATAGTCATATCCAAGCTTAAGTCCAACAAAGCCGCTGGTGCAGATGGCCTAACCGCCGAGCATGCACCAACTCATCTGCAAAATAGTCGGATGAAAGTATGCCCGATGAATGGAACCTCAGCATCGTTTGCCCGATCCTCAAGAAAGGAGACCCTCTGAACTGCGCCAACTACAGAGGTATTTGAGTCTTCTTAAAATCGCGTACAAGTCTTATTTGCCGTATTGTGTGAACACCTGAAGCCATTCGTCAACAACCTGATTGGTCCCTATCAGTGTGGTTTCAGGCCAGAAAAGTCCACCATCGATCAAATTTTCACACTGGGGCAAATCTTGGAGAAAACCCAGGAAATTCAAATCACCACCTTTTCATCCATTTTAAGGCAGCCTATACGACAGCATTTATAGAGAGGAGCTATACAGAGCAATGTATAGTTTTGGCATCCTTGCCAAACTCGTCCGTTTGTGCAGGGCAAGACAAAGTATATGCTGTCACCAAGAAAGGACACCCAAAGCCTACGTCTCGGAAAGAATGTATAAACACTATAAACAGATATAACTTTGAATTGGTTAAGGACTTTGTCTACCTAGGCTCCGCTATGAACTCAGGCAATGACACCCTTGCCAATCGCTGTTTCTTTGCCCTCTCTCGAACAACTAAAGTGACCCTTTATAAGACCTTAATCATCCCAGTCCTTCTATATTGTACAGAGGCATCAACTCTATATCCAAAACATAATGAGGTTAATTTTGGATGCTTGGAGAGGAAAATTCTTGGAGTCATTTTCGGTCCCGTCTGCATATAGACGGTGAACGGAGGTGGTGATATAAAGACGAACTATACGGACTGTACAGCGACATCAACCTAGCCAGAAGAGTGAAGGTATAACGGCTGAGATGACTGGGTCATGTAGAGCGAATGGACGTAAATGCTCGGGCCCGAAATATCTTCGAATCCACACTCGAGGGACGGCTCAGTAAAGAAAGACGGCGACTCAGGTGGCGCAAGCAAGAGGAAGGGGACCTTAACCAACTTAGAGTGCGAAAGTGGAGACAGTTGACCAAAAATCGTGCTGGCTGGAGACGCTTGTTGTTTGAGGCCCAGGTCCACCCTGGGCTGTAACGCCACCTTAAGTAAGTAAGTAATAAGTAATTACGCAGCTCCATGTACACAATGACTCATTGGATTTCCTGATTCCTGATTCATTTAAGCTATAAAACATAGAACTGAGTATAGCCCTAAAGCTGAGCAAAGCTCAAAAGAAGTCATCGAATTACAGCAACCATTTTCCACCATTGCGAACAACAGCGTTGTGAGGATGCTTTTTTGCTCCTTCGTTGCTCCATCAGTTGGGCCCATCGATCCAGACTCCCTTCTGTAGTTCTAGTACCTAGTTCTTTAGTTTGGTTGAAAAGTGGGTAGGTATCTGTCCATATCTGGGCATCTCAAAAATGGTTAATTACATACATCCAACTAGCTTTAGTAATATTTAAAATTCCTCAAATTATGAATTCTATCTGCAGTTTAATTATGCGAACTAAGAATTTTTTTTGTATTTATTTTGTTTAAAAATACATATATTAAAGATGTTCTGTAGAAGAATTTTTCTGAGGAAACTTTTGTATGTAGCTAGCGTAACGACTACAATTATTGGCACCCCCAATTTTTGACCCAACTATTGGCACCCCATCATTCAACAGTGATTTTCTCAATAACCCTTTGTTCGAATAAGTCAATTTATTTTTTATTTTGAATTTGCACATTTTTCTCATATTTCTGTGTCTTTAGTTTGGAGACATTCCTTTCCGTTTCTGTTTTATAAGTGAAAGTAAAATCACGTGCGACAAAAAAAACAAAACTTCAAAATTTTCAATGTTTTGGTTAAGGACCTATAATTTTGTAAGCTTTTTTTCACTACTTTCTTTTATATTTTTTAATGAAAACTTTCTTTATTTACTATAAGAATGCATTAAAAAAGTCGTTTGTAATTATATTTTGTTAAAAAAGTTATTGTTTTATTAATAAAAGGGGTGCCAATAATTGGGTTAAAAAAAAACTGGGGTTCAATTATTGGCAGGGGGGTGCCAATAATTACATCCCATGTATCTACAATTATTGGCACTGCCAATAGTTGTACTTTTGTGAGTGCCAATAGTTGTATCATGCAACCGTTATTCATTGATTTTTGTGGTAAATGCGTTTTTCCGCACCAATTTCCGGTTTGTTCAGAGCAAAAAGATCTAACATCTTATATGATATCCATAGGTACATATTGCTTAACGGTAAATTTAGGTTGCCTTTTTTGAAAAATATATACTATTTTACTTTTACTTTCTTCTTAAATTCTACAATGATTTAAATAATATTAAAAACAAATTTTTGTTTGTTTCCTTTAAAAAATATTAATTTTATAATACTTATTTAAATTAATTAAATTTCCAACGAAGAAAATAATATTTTTTGTTTATTTGCCTTAGGAAAACATAATGTTTTTCTGTTTTAAAGAGTGCCAATAATTGTAGTTTTTGGGGAGCCAATAATTATGTCAGGGTGCCAATAATTGTGGTTTTTTGTAAGGTTTTACTAAATTGGCATTTTAAATATATTTTCAATAACTAAACCGCTATTTATAAAACTTAATCAACGAGGAATTTAATAATTTATACTTCTGTATACAACAGATTCAAATAACTCTATAGGTAAACAAAAATGTTATAGTTGATCAAAGTTGAAATGTAGTCGTTACGCTATATGCTATATTTTAATTAAATATTAATTTAATCTTATATGTAAATAGTATATTTAATTTACATATAAGAATCACAAAATACTACATTGTAGATCAAAAACATAGATTTAAAATAAAAGACTCATAACAGTAAGGAACTCGCAAACAGGTTACTTGCTGTAACAACTAATCTTTTGCAATATTAACCACATGTACGCATAAACATAGATCAAATTAAAATTAACAATAAACGAGTCTGCTCTCCATAAATCGAAGTTCTTAGCCACGAGTTTACAACATGAATCAATACCACACCTATCTTTCTCTTCATCATTGTCCCCAGTTAAACTGATTAACATTCTTGGCTCTTCGAAAAGATAACTCGAACTCGAACAACAAATAACCTCAATCACCACTTACATTATATTCACAAGGTGATTTCCCAATTCACTACACAAGAAAATCCAGTCTTACACTATATTGCACACATTCTTACAACTCACCTGGCATATACACAAACTGTATAACCTTCCGGTTGACGGAAAAGCAAAGCAGCATAGAAAAAAAAAAGAAACTACCAACACGAAGTTAATTTTCAGCCGAAAAGTTTCTTCACAACAAATGGAACAAAAGAAAATCCAACCTAATAAAAGGACAAAAGGGCCGACAGAATAAGGATGTACTTTCAGGGATTTCCCCAGGTAGGAGCGGCAACTCAAGCTAATCCCTGTGAAAAAAAGAGAGAACGAAAAAAAAAAAATAATTGATTCCCACCAAGCAATTTCACTTGATTGCAAAGCTCAGTGGATAAGGTGATTTTCTTAGGCGTCGAGGCGTACCGCAATCACAAGAATCCCTGGGGTGACCACAATTGTGTGCGTATTTCAGCTGCCACTGGCATTGGTAGAATCCCATTCGACCGCACAAACGTGTGATTCACACCATACAAATGACCAATTTACGCAAATCGATAGATGAAGCAAGCGATAATTATCGTGGTGCCCTGAAGTGGTGCTTACGGTTTCTGGAATAAACGCCTTGATGTTTGTTATACCGTAATTGAGTTTATATACCATATCGGCACTCGGCAGCAAACAGGATTAGTTGTTGCAGGCATTAAAATGTGGCTTATAACATAGCGACTCAGTAATCAAGCTTATATGAATTTGTAACCCCTGACACCAACCATGGGTGAAAAAAGTCATAGCGACAAGAGTTAGAGAATAGTCATGGAAATACTTGCATCAATGGTTTATACTTTACAAGAATGCAACTCATACAGGGCCTACTACAGCCCAATTCAATTTTAAAAAATCATAAGGAAGGACAGTAGTAATAGTAAGCTACCTACAAACTAATAAAGGATGTCCTTTTTCAGATTATTTAAATAAAACAAATTAATCTAAATGGACTCTTCTTGAACCTAGTAGCTCTAGAGCTTGTTTAATTATTGACAGGAAATCCTTGGGTGGTGTTTCATAACCTCCATCTCAACATAATCTCTTTCTCGACTATTGATTTCAAATATGGATTACATTATATAAACACATTCAAATCCAGCACGTAAATCAATGTTTTTATTTTCTTTTCTTTACTTTTTTGAGTGCCCTCTCCTCCATTTATTGCAGGACATGTTGTTAATTTATTATTAAATCACATTTGAATTTATTTATCTTCCATTTAACTTGTTCCCTGTTCCAAGTCAACATACAATGTTAATTCGACACAAAAAGGGTTAACTTTGTCCAACAAAGAATATTTTTTTTTTAATAATATGTATACAAAAAATACCAAAAACCCTTTTGCTGAAACATGCTCTGGATACTGTTCACTATGACCCTTTTTGTAAAGAAAAAAAAAAAGGATGGGAAAAACTTTCAAGGATAATCAACCAAACATGCCAATGCAGTGTGCTAGCTACTCAGTATTTTCGCCACTAAAGATGGATAATACACCGAAAATACTTTTCATTGAAAGTGAGCATTTTTATCCTTCGTTAAAGCCACAGCCACAGGATGGTCATGTCGTACTCGGCTGTGTTGTTGTGTTGCAAAAACTTTTTGGCCATTCATGGCTTTTTATTTGGAAATCTCTGACAATGGACGGTGAGTGTTTGGAGGTTAGTTCAGGGGGGGTTACAAAATACAAAAAAAAAAAAAACAAGATAATAACAATGTGCAACAATGGAATGAGCCGGAGTTATGTTTCACTTAATAAGTTAGCTCTAACGGGGAAACATTTTGTGAAATTAATTTTACAAAATATTAGTAATTTTTTTTTATGTCTGAAATTACATCCGGCTAAAACTTTAAGAATAAACGCATATAAGGGAGAGAGTGAATGTCAGTAATAATTTCCAGTTGCCAGAATATTTTGGCCACGATGGAATTAAACAAAAATTCCCCTTTGAATATCAACTCAAAGCTATTAACTATTTGTCGTGACGTGACATACCTTACCTACTTAGGGTAGACCTGGGTAGTTCTTCAAATTGGTTTAGACTTCCACTCATGGGCTTCATCTAAAGCGATGTCTTCTTCCACTGCATTGTATTATACTAGGTTGGAGTCGCAGATTCTTCGATTCGTTACGTCTAAAGTCCTTTTGTTATAAATGTCGTAATGATCTTAGACAGTTCGTAGAGTTTGCAATTATTATATATCCTTCTCAAAAAAGTACCGAAAATAACTCGAAAAATTTTGCTTTCAAAAGGACCAGGGACCATACCGCCTTTGATACAGTCTATGCTTCTGTGCAATATAGTAAAACTCGGATGATGAGGGCCTTTTATAGAGTCTGCTTAGTCTTACTTGTAATACTGCTCAATTGTCTTCATTGGCGAAAGGAGCAACAATTAGCAACAGTAATTCATCACTTCATTTTGAATATGATAATATTTTCAGAGTTTATACCAAATACGAGGTAGTCACTAGCTACCTTAAAGTTAGGTATTATGATGCTCAAGTCTGCTTTGCTGATGTGCTACCTCTGTGCTGATTCTGGTTGACCAATACGTAGGTACTGGATTTTTGCCTCCAGCAATCTTGACCGCGTTCCAAAGAAGATGAAGACCCGAGCAAGGAAAACGGAAATCCAAATTTTAACACTGAGGCAAATCCTGGAAAAGACCTACGAAGTCGAAACTCACCACCTATTCTTCGACTTCAAAGCCGCGTATGATAGCATACATCGTCAGGAGCTTTATATGGCAATGGAGGAATCCGGAATCGCTGCAAAACTGTTTCAGCTGTGTCGCGTGACGCTGCAAAACACGTGCTACAACGTGCAGTTTGGAAATAGTACCTCAGAGTTATTTCAAACATTCACCGGATTTCGGCAAGGAGACGCGCTATCACGCGCTTGTACTGGATCAGATAGTGCGCAAGTCAGGTGACAATACGGAAGGTACTATCTTCAACAGGTCCGCTCAGCTGCTGAGGTATGCGGACGATATTGATATCATCGGTCGTGCCCAGCTTTCACGGCGCTTGTAGAACAGGTGAAATCCGTTGGTGTTGAAGTAAATGAGGACCAGACTAAATACATGCTATCAACAAACAAACAAGCATCTGTCCACCGCCTAATACAAAACGTCACTATTGACATCAACAATTTCGAGGTAGTTAAGGAGTTCACCTACATCGGAGTAAACATGAACTCCACGAATGACACTCTAGTGGAGATCCGGCGAAGAATTACCCTAGGAAACTGTTGCTACTTCAGTTTGGCAAAACAACTGGATTCAAAACTCCTAACTCGATGGACGAAATGTGCGTGCCTACAAAACCCTTATCCTGCCAGTTCTGCTTTATGGCGCCGGGTGCTGGACGATAAGCAAGAAGGGAGAGCTGGTACTGGGCTCCTTCGAAAGAAAAATACTTCGGCGGATTTTTGGTTCTATGGGCGAACTCTATGAGCTGCATTATTTGTATGTAGTCCAAAAAGCCAAAACACGTCGACTACATTGGCTCGGCCACATTAATGGACAATAATGCTCCAGCTAAGAGGTTCTTCGATTCCCAGCCCCCATGTTCAGAAGACAAGGAAGACCGACCCTCCGTTTCAAAGACCAAGCCATCGCGGATGTCAGAGCGCTTGGTATAGATAACTGGAAGCAGCGTGCCCGGGATCATAGAGCCCGATAAGTAAGCAACTAGTAAAATTATAAGTGTAATTTTATTTTTGTAGTCAATACAATAAATAAATTAAATAAATATACATTACAAATTACAATATCATTGGCACTAGATTGTGTAAGTAAAGTATATGCACAAAAGTTTCAAGAAAATAAAAACTCAAGGGTCCATTAAGTTAAACAAATATTTTCGTTCCATATTTAAAAATCCTATAAAAATACAAACTAATATAATTTAATAAGTACATACCTACTGTATACATTTATTATAACTATTACCGATATCGAACATTTATTGTAAAGTGACTTTTATTGATTAATTACAAAACTGTAACCTTATTTAAAATACTTCATAGACATACAAAAATCTCGACAAATTCGCACAAGCTTTGCGCCATAAAAATAGCAATACGATAATTTTCCATCCTTTCATAAATATTTACATTGGCAGCAGCCCTCACTCGAAATATTTTTTTAGGCAACTTTTTAGCTAGATTTATTGTTAGCTAAAAATCAAACCGGCAAAAATATCAATTCTAATCAGTATTCTTTCACATAGTAAAATAAGCCGGGTCTACGATAGCCGGTTGTATGGAAATACTTTTTTGTAATGACAAACAGACATTCCCATATTTACGGGACAATACGTTTCAACAAAAGCATCATGTGACTGTGAGTATAGATCCATACATTTTGGGAAAATGTGTATGAAAAATTCGTCAGCACAGAACACACAAAACAGACATAAAAACTGTCACATATCCGGCTCTTAGTCCTTCATCAATATCATTTTCATTGATTTTTAGACTGAGAATAATTTATTCCATTTGGAGTGGCCGATGCGCAACGAGAACATTGCCAACCGTAACCGTCCATATTCAAATCATTCGGCGAATGGATATTTCATAAATAAATTTCAATCAGTTAGAATTATGCCGCGGGGAGTTTTAGAGAAGCGCACAGTAGCTGTAGCATGGGCTCGGCATGGTGTTGTATGTCTGTGTGTTTTTTGCGTGTATTTCTCTATCCTCTGAACCTTTTTTGCTTCAATGTATTGTTATTCCAGGCAATTTATTTACCGAATTGAGTTATTGCATTTTTGACGACGTCATCAGTTCGATGTCATTTAAAAGAATCGACACTGAAACAATTCAAATTGAATTGTTCGCCAGAGTTCGCCATCATTTTGCCGATATACTTGCAGCAACGCGACACCACGACGAGGGAGTAGCACTAGAGAGCAGCAATGTCAATGAATTGCTGATGGTGACAAATGTGACAAGATGTCGATGTTGAATTTATGTAAATCATTTATTGATGGATTGTGTAGCATCGATGTTAGATATGATTTTGGAACGATGATTGGCTAAATAATTGATGCGATAGAATTTTTATTTATTTCAGATGCACTCGTATTAACGGTTTTGAATTATTTTGTAGGTATCTACTGTGCGTGTATGATTCAACTAATTGCATAGTTCAGGGGTTTCCTAACGGTGTGACGTCGTTGGTCGTTCCATCAGCTTTGAGCTCGATTTGAAAAAAATGTTGGGTCGGCTCGATGTTGGCTTTTATGTTTTGCCGCGCACAGGGCATTTTTCAGACTTTAACTTGGCGAATTTTTCGTCGGGACTTGGGCCTATATCGGTTTAAGACACAGGAGCTCAAAGTTAATGATAATGACCATAGAAAAATCATCTTAAGCGACGAGGCGCATTTTTGGCTGAATTGCTTGCCAAATTGCCGTATATGGGATGACGCCAACCCACTCTAGGTGATAATGCATTCATAAAAATCTGTTCGCCGCCGATGTTAGACGGCATATAATATTTTAATAGCGGCGACATTGCTCCGTCCTTTTTCTTGAAAATGACGTTTCTAAGGCTATTACCGTCAACCGCGAGCGCTACAGAACGATGCTAATCGATTTATTTTTGCCCAAATTGAACGATAGGTAGATGACGGAGGTAGATGACATGCTGTGGTTCCAGCAAGACGTGGCTTCACACAGTAGACACGATGGCCATTCTGCATGCACGATTTGAGGGTATGGTTATCTCTAGCAGAGGTGACGTGAATTGGCCACCAAGATCGTGAGATTTAACTCTGCTAGATTTTTCTTGTGAGGTTGCCTGAAATCGCAGCTTAACGCGAATAAACTATTGCATTGGGGTTTGTGTGAGTATTTTGGTTCCAACCTGTTGACAATCGTAATCAACATTATGACACAGCTTCGACGACTAATTCCGTCTAATTGACAATAGGTGCGTTTTTTATGAAACCTCGCCAGCCAGCCGTTCATTTGGACAATTGCCAGCAAGATGAAGCCAGCCAGCCGAGTTTTAGTATACAATTATGTATTTGGTTGAAATATTTGCTACATTCTGACATTTTTCTCTGAAATGTTGTGTGCATTTTATGAAACCTCCCCAGCCAGTGGTTGCCAGTAGTTGCCAGTAGTTGCCAGTTGAGGCACATTTCACATGCTAATTAAAACAACAACCTGCTTGCAACTGCTGGCAACAACTCTTGATTTCCTCCCCAGTCGGAGAACGGCTGGCTGGCAGCTGCCTAAATTCAATTCACAATGAACAAACAGGTGGCCCTGAAAGCAACAAGTGGCTTAGAATTTCCGTACAATTTGCTTAAATCAAAATGGCGTTCTTATCTCATGCACACAACATTCCAGAGAAAAATGTCAGAATTTATCACATATTTCAACCAAATACATAATTTTATTCGAAATGCTGGTTATTTGGCTATTGGCTAAATTTATTGGCTAAAATTCGTCTGGCTGGATTCATATTGCTGGAAATTGTCGAAATGAATGGCTGGTTTGCGAGATTTCATAAAAACACAACTAATATAAAAAACGGTTCAGTTTGTTTTGACTGATTTATCGATTGGTGATCAATGCCTAGCGAAAACCGTAAGAGCTAGCAAGCTGACATTTTGCAAGAAATTTCCTTTTATTGTCAAAGTGAGCACTAAGAAGCGATTTGGGGAAATTCAAACTTGAAGTGGGGGTGGAAAATCAGCTTTGGGCCCGAGTTACCGAGTTCGTTTTTCGACAATCAATAACGCCCAGAATATTTTAGATTTCGAGTTGATGCGAGTTTTGAGGTACCTATACAATGTTTCTATATAAACATGAAACATTGGATATAAAGGGTAATTTTTTAAGCGTTTGGTTTTTAAAATTAAAAAAAAAACAACGAAAATTTCCAAAATTGTCCATGGATTCGACGCCATGTTGCGCCGCCCTGGTTAGACCACATTTCGACCAAACCCAGCTCTTCCATTTTGGGCAAAAAAAAAGTCCGAAATCATTGAACGATAGCGAGCAACATTGACCGTAACATTGTTGCCGTCATCACCTTTGAAGAAATACGGCCCAATGATGCCACCGGCCCATAACCCACACCAAACGGTACATTTTTGTGGATGCATTGGCAGTTCTTGCAATGCTTCTGGTTGCTCAGTAGACCATATACGGCAGTTTTGATTATTAACGTAGCCTGCTCTGTAGGACGATTACGACGACCATAAAATGAACGCATTGCTCTAAACACATTTCTTACTGAGCACGATTTTTGATAATAAAATTCAATAATTGGCCAACGTTGTTCGGGCGTAAGTCTATCCATGGTGAAATGGAAATGCTAACTAAGCATATAGTAGTTGCAAGGGCAGCATGTCACCCCCATTCGTATTAAACTGCAAATCCTTTTTGGGATTTATTTCAATCTTGGTGTTTATTTTTGGGTGTTTTGAATTTGATTGGGCGTAATTTCCCAATCGATTTGGGAGGTATTTCCTTGGGCATTTTTGACTATCGCCGCTAGTATCTTATATTAACAGTTTATCCTGATGACTGATGCGTGATTCATGAAATTTTGAATTTGTCCGATTTTTTTAAATTTTTATTGGTAGGTAGCTACTCGAGTTACTAGGGAAGGGTCAGGATCAGGAAAAGGTCTAATAGGAAATTCTTTTTCATCCTATCGAGTGCTTAACAAAGCATAGTATGTATTTCTGTGAGAGAAAAGTCTCACATAAACGCTAGTCTCTACAGTACATATTGCTATTACCTATATAAAATGTCGAGCTCGAGATTTTAATCCGTTCGAAAATATTGTAGTGATATAATTTTAGTCAAATAAGTGGCTCCAGCAATTCCGACCGGCTAGTCGGATTTGTTTAAACCTTTTATTAGGGGGTTGTGGTCTCACATCGCGGGACTATATTCTACTTTTCATGGCAAACCTAATATTAGTGGTACTTCCCATATACATTATACAGTTTAAAAAAAAGATAGATTTTCTCAAAAGCGGATCTACTTAATTCCACGAATCATACATCCAACCATAAGTATCTAATATCAACGTAGTTCTTTTCAAGATCTGCTATATAACTTTATGGTATAAAAATGTTTTTTTAAGACAAAATCAAATGACATAAATCATAAGATAGGTACAGCTTATTCCTTATACAACATACCCAATAAAGTTACAAAAAAAGAGCTCAGCAAAACTTGTAATGAACGAGAAAGTCTCGTGCGATCCAGTCTTGCACTTTTTAAATTTCCAATGTTTCTTATATCGTATGCATTGCCTCCACGAAACATTTCAGTTTTGCCTTAAAATCTGTCTGACGGAGACAACTTCAACTTCTAGTTAAAGTATATCCACAATTGTTAATGCAATGTGTGTCTGTTAATTTATTTTTCGTGTTTTCCTTCCTATAACCCTTTCACCCATTTAAAAACAAATTCATTGTCACTACTTCCACATGCACCAAAAACCCCGTCACATGACTTTTGATCTTAACCTTTAAAAGACATGAATATTAGTTCGGTATAAAATCCATATCCATATTGCATCTATACCATATGCAATTAGCTGATTAAGTTGAACCCATGCCCAATATGGCAATAGGGGCGTTTTACTTTTGCAAACACAAATCCCTTTAAAATTTATTATTTCAGTGCCGAAAATCAAACATTATATCTCACCTCCCCTGGAGAGATTAAGCCGAAAACTTTTGCTTCAATTAGTTTAAACCAAACTTCATTCGCACACCCATACTCACATTAGATATAGCAATGCCTCAAGGACACGAACGCGAGCAAGCACAACTAACCGAGCAGGCGGGTGAGCGTGGGATACCACCAAAACCCCACCTCGAAAATTCGAATTTATGTTCCAACCAACAGTGCTACCGAAGGGCATATAACATACGATACCGCACATACCACAGAGGATCCGGCAGAAATAATCCCAAAGACCGCATACACTGTGAATAAAAAAGAATTTCATAAGGAATATCTATCTATCTATTGCGCTCCATTCATTCCTCACTGTAGATACTCCTATAGGAATATGCAGTAGATTTTCCAACCAAAGGTCTCCTTCCCATTGAAGATCTCAACGATGTAATCGAGCTGACAAATCTATCCCTAAACTATTAAGAGATAATTCTTATGGGGCATACTTCATTCAGCTCCGTTCCACCTAAATTTCCTACTTGTGTCTGTATAATTGCTTTGGGGCCAGGCAATCCTAGGAGCGAATAATTAGGCAAACTTATGTGTCAATCACTATAGTGTAGTGCCCCCTCGACAACAGTATGTTGATCTTCTACTTATTTGCCAGAGTATCCTCCGGCGCCTGTTTTAGGATTCCAGGACATGACATTGCATCACAATTGCCCGGAATCACGTGTGCAAGTAGCTTTATCCAAGTTCGCACGCTCATCCATCGGATGTCGGAAAGGAAGACAAGGAAATTGAATCGAAATTCTTACTTTGTACATAGGAGAGTCCTTCTTTCTTATCTATGCTATAAGTGAAACGAAGGATTCATTGAGAACTTGCTTGTACCGTCAATCTAAGCAGATATATGGTACTCGTATTGTACACTTTCTGTCATAGTCGATGCACGAAGATGGAGGCATTACCATATAGACTAATTTTGGGTAATTTTCAGAAGGAAATGCAGTCAGGTGCATGGACTCTGCAAGCGGATGACAAGACCGGATGATTGGGGGTGAGCATTAAGGAAGTAGACCTACTCGAGTGGAGAGGTAGAGAGGTTAACAATTACCTATCTGACTGTGTTGTTCTTGATTTACCGTGCAGTTAAATTCACTGTTGACGGTGTAGTAATAGTTCGACGACTAATAATGGAATAATGGGAGTTGAGTGTCAGTTAGTTATGCTTCAGGTTCAGGACTTTAGAGTTATTGGCAATTGTAGTGATTTCCTTTTGAGTTAGAGAAGCGGATATGCATACGTAAATTTGATATTAGTGAGGAAGTAGGTAGGTAGTTGATCCGCATTTGGGAATTATTTCTCATAGTATTCGAAGAAAATGGAAGCTTAGTGATCGGTGCCGGTGAAGACGTCTAAGTTTCAACCTCTGGAGAGAACCAAAATCACAGTCGTAATAAAAAAAAACTCAAACACTCGAATATTTTTGAAAAGCTGAGACTGTGGTCCTATTTGGAATTGTTGCGCCCAATATTTATTTATTTTATATTGGTGTATAGGGGCGAAGTGACTTAGTGATTTTTTGTGCTGCACTACTGTGCGAGGGGTTCCAGGTGCGATCCCCGGAAGAAAACTAATTACATCTTAAGTTTTTTTTTTCCATCCAAGAATAAAACAAAGGCTTCTCAATTCAGCCGTTCGGACTCGGCATTAAATTGTAGGTCTCTTCCATTCGTCCCAAAAATAAAAACACACTCAAGTGAAATGGTTATGAGAAGCTAGGACTAGGGTAAGGGTACCTACCTATAGAGAGAACTGTTGCGTCAAATATTTATATTTTATATTTTTTATACGTGCGAACGAATAAGCTGAGAGGGTTTTGAGAATACGGGGATATCTGACCAATTCGTTGTACATATTACTTTTAAAAACAAAATCGAAAACATTTTTAGGACATATACCTTGCAAAAATATCATTAACTACTTTAACTAAGCAGGGGACAACAACATGTGTTTTGAAAAGGAATACATAAAACACTGAGAATAGCGGACCTGGATATATCCAGATTCTGCCAAGACCTACTAGCTTAAGAGGACATACATAATATATCAACTATTCGAATGCGAGGCAGGTTTTTTAAACTGGAGAACATTTCTTGGAAAAAAACTATTTGAAAATTTAAGGACGCACTTATGGACGCAAGCAATTGAACAACACGGCGAATCCAGAGCCGTAGCCTTGGACATATCAAAGGCATTTGACTGAGACTGGGATAGAGCTCTATTAGGCCAAGTTAGCGACTTATGGATTACCACAACAACTCTGCGGATGGATGCAAAATTTTCTTCTGGGAAGATCGATCCAAGTTGTTGTAGATGGTGTATCATCTAATTCGTTTGCTATAAATTCAGTGCCCCAAGGATCTATTCTTTCTCCAACTCTATTTCTTCTCCACTTCAACGATTTGCTTGAATCGACAAATAATAATATCTACAGCTTTGCAGATGACAGCACTCTTATTATCCTCCATCTCGAAAAGTGGGCATGTGAATGCGGCTACATCACACAGTCAGAGATGTGAACAAATTAGTTCTCTAAATGATGTTCTGGACAAAATCTTGAAGTGGGGAAAAGACAACTTCTTTGTATTTAATGCAAACAAGACACAGTTCACAACATTTTCTAGGAAAAATGAGTCAACAGTTCCTCAGATCCAAATGGCTGACCATCCAATCCATCCCAAGGACTCATTGCACCTTCTAGGAATCACAGTCAATTCAGGAATCACATGGCAGGACCACATATCTTATATCGCAAGATCGGCGTCCGCTAAGTTGAGCTACCTATTTAGAGCAAAGACTTACTTTAGCCCCAAACAACTTCTCCTTCTCTACAAAGCACAGATTAGACCAGGCCTGAAATATTGTTCCACAATCGTCAGGGCTGCGCAGGGTTATTCTGTATCTATGGGTGGGAAAAAGAAGAAAGAAGACGTTTGCAGTACAATGGACATGAATTAAATTTTTCAAAAATATTCGCTTAGCAATTGATGATTTTTTTAGAAATATTTATGTATCCAAAAAGTATGCAACGATTAATTTTAAATATAGTTTTAAAACAAAGTAAAATTTAAACTCTTGCGTATCGCCAGGCGTTGCACCTTATTATTGAAGTGAACAGCACATTAAGGTGTCTTTTTTCTGTGCGGGAAAACGGTGATTAGATTGCATTAGTCAAGCATGCGTGCACTTACAACCCATAGAGCTATACACTAAGATCGTGGCAGCCAAAGGTGCTCTCAGAACAAAATGTGCAGAGAGGTGGCGCAGTAGAAAAAACCATAAGATGTAGTTTGTGTTTTTCCGGGGATAGAACCTGGGATCCCTCGCACATTAGTCCAGCACACTAACCACTGCGCCGCTAAGATTTTTCTAATACTGAATTCATTTTGGCTTAAATCGACTTATTACTTATGCTAATAACAGTTATAACGCATCGCTCGAATAAGATTTGGAAAGTAGTGAAGAAAAGTCAGAAATATTTTTACAGCAGATAAACAGGCGCTGTTCGATCCCCGGAAAAATACAATTTACATATTTTAAGGTTTTTTTTTTGCACTGCGACACGTCTCGCGAACGTCAGCCATTGCCATCCAATCACACACCAATCATTAATTTGAATCCCACTCGAAATACAAATTTTAAATATAATTATATAACATTGCAAATTGTCCTTCTATGTTACACATGCATCACCTACAGCTGCTACAACCTCAGAGAAAAATATTGACAGGTAGTGCACATGACACGTTTATTGATTGAATGATGCAGTTGTTAAATTTCCCAACTTCTGTATCCAGGAAGCAGATGGATAAAATGAAGTATACCACCACCCATCGCCGATAACGATGTATGTCATATCCTCAATACTACACGCAGCTAAAATTCGTATACTGCCTACCTCCTCCACCTCCCATCCGCACCCCTTCCACCATTACAATATCAATTTATGTTATACTCTATAGATATTTAAATTGGATTTAGTTATTGACGACTGCCTGCACTGCATTCGAAGGACTTGCATTATAGTATCCTGAATAATGCTCATGCAAAATAAGAGACATCACCCTATTACATGTGCAGGGATGCTGAGCTCCTATCAACCTATACCGCAACGCACATCACCGCATCGCGTCACAATATAAATGTGGCAATTTGTTGTGTTTTATAGGTTACGCTACTAGTCCAGCAGCAATCATACTAGTAGTAGTAGTATTCATTGGGGCAATTGTGTCTCATTGGATGTCCTGGTTCGTTTATCGGTGGCTGGCTGTCAGCAGTGGTGGCAGCAGCCGTGTTGGTTGGTGGTCTCGCGGAATTCACAAAAATTAATTAATGTTTGCAGTTTTACTGATGACGGTTGACCTAAATAATATGTATAACGATATAAATACGACAATGTGCTGCATGAGTATGGGTACGGGTAGGTTAGGTAGTGTAATTGGGGTAAAAAAAACAGCGAGCTTTATATGAGTTAACCAATTCGTTTGTTTTGGCTTGCTTTATGAGAGATAATTCTAATTTGCGGATTGTACAAATGTTTACCATTATGAAAGATTCACACCGACATTTTGACATTGCCATGGAATTAGTGCGTAGGCAGTAAAAGATGAATAAAATAATAAATACCAAGAGCGAATTTAGCCATTATGTGTACAGTACAGCTTCCAGACAAATTTCCGGCTGATTTGTTCATAGAATTTCTGAAATGATGGTTGGTTTTGTGAGCATATCCTTATGGTGTACTCTATGGATGCAAAGTACAATCCAATTTATTGGGATATGCGAAATATTTTTCGGTTGGTTGTTAGACGAATTTAGTACCTATAGGTATATTTGGTGGATTGAATGGATTTTGATTTTTGTACTAAGGCTTTTTAAATATATCGCTCATTTACTTGAAGACTGTCATAACTCAAAAAACTCGATTTTGCAGAAAACATGTTTAAAGTTTTCAATTGACTACCGCCTTGCAGAAATCTGAAGAAATCTTATAATTTCGAAATTAACTAGTAAACTTTTATAAATTTAATATATCCATAAAGGTAAATCGACAACAACTAGTCTTTTATGGTTTTTACCTGAACGAAAATATTCCCTACTTCGAATTGTGACGTTATTGTTGCAAAAATTATATTCATAGGAGTGTCATAAGTTCGAATATGTCGTTATTATTGAGAAAAAAAACAATAGTTTTGTACTTAGTCATTTCATTTTCAAAGTCTTATAATTTGAACTTTTTGAACTTAATATAAAGGGAGTTTTTTTTAGAGGTATACAAATACAATATGGAATAAAATACTTCCAGCTAATATTAATGTCTATGATATTAGCTTTATTTAATAGCTAATAATTTTTTGCCATTACTTTTTAAATTTCGGGCGAACCGAACCATGGTTTTCAAAATAAGTTTGCACAATTTGCACTCGTTGTTCTGGAGTTCATTCATCGTAAAATGGCAAAACGTACTTACCACAAATCAACTTTCAACTGCCATTTGACAATCTGTAGAAACAGAGTTGCCAATTTAAGAACCAAAACTCTAGAAAAACACCCTTTACTTCTAGTATTTAATTAATAAAAATAATAATTCAATAACAAGAAAATATCTTCAGCGTAACTTCTTTTTTTGAGTACACTACCCTACTTGAATTGCTCTTTAGTGTATGCAGATTTGTAAAAAACTGAATTTGGTGATTCTCATTAAATTTTAAGTATTTTTACTTGTGAACGTTTCAGCTCTACCATATTTAACGGAGCAATGTCATTTGCCAGCATTTTTAAATCAAAAAAATTCTCAAAACAAAGCTATTTTACAATAAATGGATCTCCTGTTTTTTTCGCCGATCGGATTATTGAAAAAAATAATTCGGGAGTATAAATGGGACCACTTTTAAGCATTCGTTCCGTTCCCTCTCAATTAAGGAATGCACAGAGTCTCCTTTGTTTTGTGTATGGATAACCATGCCAATTTCAATGAAAATCCTGTAGAAAAATTACTCCTGTGTTTATGAGAAAAACCCTGTTTTATCGTGTAATCATACTGTTTTATTCCCATTTGAATAAACTTGAAAAATTCTATTGATCGACGCACGGTCGAGTGTTTGCTTCCATGAATAAGACGTGAACGTGGACGTACGAAAAATTGCAAGACTAAGATCAACTTGAACATGTCGTACATCGCCTTATAGATATCATTGGATAAAAAACGAAGCCGGACACGCTGTGATTCGAAAAAGAAGTATTCTGTTCAAACTCAAGGTGGTATTGATCGAACTGAAGACAAATTAGATAACGAAACCATAGACAAAGGTATGGAGGGTCCACTTCAGCAACCTACACCCGCGACCCACTTAATGGATAAGCGGGCCATAGAAAATGAATGAATTAAAATATTTATCATTTATTTCATATTTAATTAATAGTTCCTATTCTATTCTTACATTTCGAAGAAAAAAATGCACTCCAATGAAAAAGAGTTCCTGTATACAATTTATTATGCCGGCAGAAATCATTCCGTGTGCGGTGGCCATTGTGTATTATTTCTAAAAATTTATAATTTTTATCAACAATTTCGTCTCATTTTGAGTTATTGAGATCTATTGAGAGTTTCCATCGACAAAATTATCTTCAACAACGACACATTGTCTTATAATATAAACGGCTGACTTCTAAACAGCCAGTCTTTTTTACAAAAATAACGTCATAAGAAGAAATACTTCAGTTGACGAAAGTATTTTTTTCATCAAGAACGTCACATGTTGCAGTATATGGAGTTTGATTCAAGTTAAATATTTCAACAAATCAGTCACAACACGAAATAATGCACTTTATATGAAATTTATCTACATTACAAATATCATAACATTTTAACGAATAATGTCACAACACAAAATATGCCAGTTTTTTAGAAAAGCAAACCAACTAACACACGATGACGACTGTAGCAAACTGAGATATGTCGCTCTTATGAGTAAAAAATGTTAGGATATATGAAATGAAATAACGGCATATTCTCTTCTAACGCGGAAGGTATACAGGATATTAATACGAAACTTTTACACAATAATGAAGCATCATAAAACGAATATTTCTGCATCATTAACTCAAAAATCGCGTTTTTTGAGTTATGACAGTCTTCTAGTAAATGAGCGATATCTTTTGCAGTGGAATATTACGGAATAAAGCCGCGTATCTATACGTAACTTTACAATTTTCAATTTTGTTTGCAAGAGGTTATATTGCCCCTTAGAACTGAACAAATATAGCAAGCCAAAGTTGATGTGTTGAATCAAGAACGACATGCCGGTTGTCCATTATAATCGAGTCTTAATAGCCGCGAACATTGCAATACAAACCTACGCCGAAAATCGAGAGATATAATTGTCCAATAGAACAGTCGGCATCCAAGACACGATGGCTTGGACTGAAAATTGTGAAGACAATGTCCTTAGAATATTTGATACAAAATATTTCTTTCGTTGCCCAAATTAGCGTGTTTAAAATATTATGTCCCTGAGAAAAAAACAAAAAGCCAAGTTGAATTTTTTTTTTGGAGTCAAAGAAGTGCTACTTACTGCTAAGCAAATACTGAATTTCCCAATAAATACTGAGTGACAGATCTAACTCCAACGAAGGAAAGTAGCTAGAAACGTGAAGCCATGTCAACTGGCAAAATATCGGATCACTTCAAATTCAAACCGTGCGTCGGTCGTAGTAGTGGAGTCTGGAATGTAGAACCGAATACGATCAGCCCTTGTTTACAGAACGAGGCCTTATCACAATCTGAAACTTACTCTACATCACATGACACATCGTCACAGGATGAGTGGACATTGTGTCTCAAAATGAACCTGGTTAGATCTAATAACCAAACTAAATTTTCTTCTAGTCATAATCCGCATAAATGCAAAGCACCGTCAAACTTATCTTAAAGCTCTGGATTCATCTGTTATAAAATCGAAGCTGGTCCTAGAAACTTACATGGCCACCTACGAACTAGCAAAGAAAACCCTAGTCACACTGAATTCCTTCCTACAGGGGTTTACTGGAAACGAAACGGTTGACTCACTGGCTAAAATCGGCGCGACAACGCCACTCGTCGGACCTGAACCCTTCTGTGGTTTCAGCAAGGAATGCTTCAGGGTATACATTAGGAGCTTAGCTATAACAGAATCTAATGAACTCTGACATTGGCACCAAACAGTTCTTCCCAAAAAACTTCCCCAGAAAATCCTATTCTCTTACTAATCTGGACAAAAACAACCTCAGAATCCTGACAGGTATTATTACTGGCCATTACTGGTATTATAAAAAAACATCTTCACCGAATTGGAATCTCACCGAACCCCACATGTAGACTTTGACTGGAGAGTGATGAATCCTCTCTTCATATTCTCATGGAATGTCTGGTCCGGCTCTCTTCCGTCTCAGAAAGAAAGTCCTTTGCGAAGAAATAGTCACTACAGCAAAATTTGCTGACTTACCCCCAGAGAAGATTATCTACTATCTTTCTGACTGTCTCCGGAGTCAAAAGATAGCTCTAGGACCTCACCACGGAAGGCACAATAGGCTCCTTTAGAGAGGCCGCAGTGCCAGGGCCGTTGAAGGCTATCCCGACCTATCATATAATCTAATATAAAGCACCGTCAGTTTTGGCAGCCAAAAGAGACTCCAAAGTCCATTTTTAAATCCGACTCCACAAATACATTAAGCAGAATGTAGATTTTCTGTCAAGCATAGTACCTATAAATTTATAAGAAAAAAAACAGGAAACAGAAATAATGGCAGTATTCTATCACTCTTGCCAGAACTTCCGGCAATAGGTCGTCGCATTCTTAATGAATATACTCTTTGAGTGCTTCCAGAGTCTAAGGCTTGTTGACATAAACTCATGATTTCAAAAAAAAACTCACAAAAAAACACACAAAAAAAACCCAAAATTTGTAGGATTCCTCTAGATTTCATAAATAAAACACTTAAACACTTTTATCTTATGTCTGTTTTTATTGTTTCACAAACTACAATTTTCCCGAGTTGACGCTGTGGCAAGATGAGATGTGTCTCGGTTCGTGGTTTAAGTAAAACTCATACTGAGAATGCGAAATGGCGAATGCAATGAACAAAAAGGAATGAAGAGTCTATAACGGTTAAATCAGGGGATCATTCCGGCCAGTGCAAATAGTCAAAAGGAGAAATTAGGCGATGAAAAGTTGTCTTCCTTGTGGTCGAGATTCAGCGTAGTTTACACGCACTTGGCGGTCAATAGTTAACAGCTCTGCGGTGTCTGCATTCTGTAACAGAATATATTACAGTCGTTCAACAGAATTCCCTATAAAGACCGCCGATTGATGCCAAATTGCCTGGCACGTCTGTCGCCTGATCGATACTCCGGTGTGTACTGCGAGATACTTCTGCCACAGCTGTTATATTCTCAGCAGGATGGGCTGCTCCTTGGCCGGCCAGACTTGGCAGCATCTCGTGTTGTCCCGTAGTCTTCTGTGCGAGCGGCTAAACGTCCAGTTGGTGTCAGACAACCGGGAAATATGCGCCGAAATTCACGCTGCTCCAAAACCTCCGATGAATTATTCCACAAAAACAAAATCGAAGCAATTATTCCGCGTTCTTTAGGAGCACATAATAGCGATTCATGTCCTATTGACGTGTATTTTGTACCTGTTTACTTCACAAATGTCAAAGTAGTAATGCAATTTGCATAGGCAAACATAGGTCCACCCACTACAGAATTTCAACAAATCTATTAATAACATTTTTTAAAATCCGCAAATATCAATTATGTCGGGGCAAATAACATCTGCAGGTTATTTAATTAATTTGCGGAATAGCTTCGCATTGTTAGGGGTAATTAAATAGAACATGTTAAAAAAATGTGCCCGAAGTAATTCTATACATTTTTATTATACATCCACGCATTTCGCTGGTAAATATTTGAAATTTAGAGAACTTCCTGGTTAAAAAGGGCGTCCCATAATTCACGCAAAAAGTGATTTTGATAGAAAATACAGATTTTTAATTAGAAAGCATACAGTATTTATTGATTCATGGAGTATACAGATTGGGGTTATGTATGGAATAGCACATCGATCGGATAAATGGCCGCCACGGGTTTGCTGGGAAGTACGTACTCTTTTATTGAAATTTTCTATGACCGTTTCGCATAAATGTGGCTGAATTTCATTAATACACCTCCAAAGACCTTTGACTTCAAAAAACCCCAAAAAACAAAGTCCAATGCGTTAAATCGCAAGATCGGGTTGTCCATTTCTGATGGCAAAAACGGGCGATTAAACGTTTAGGAAATGACTCATGAATTATTTTTCTGGTTGTATGGTTGTATGTCGCACCGTTTTGTTGAAACCGGATGTTGGTCACATCCATATCTCGTAATTTAGGCACTAAATCCTGGGTTATCATGTCATGATAATGAACTTTAATTGTTACTGCCTGACCAGCCGCATTTTCGAAGAAGAATGGTCCGAGAATGCCTCCAGCCTAAAATCCGCACCAAACAGTCACTCGTGGATGCATTTGTTTCTCAACAATTACTCGTGGGTTTTCTAAACCCCAAATGCGACAATTTTGATGATTAACGACGCCATCAAGATGAAAATGAGCTTCATCATTAAAAATGTTTTTGTTCGAAAATTGCGGACTGTAGCTGACAAAACTTCAAACTGTCAGCTGTCACATTGTTATTTTTTTGCGTTGACATCCTGTACTATTAAATGGTGGAAAATTAAAATTTTGCGTGAATTATGGGACACCCTTTAGTAGCTATTCGTAATACCGGCCAGCATGATGATCAACGTGATTGTGTTTGGATTTTACAAATCCGCAAACAAAAAATATAAAATGTCTATTCATTCTCTATTTTAAATGCGGATTCTATCTAAAAATCCAAGGCAACCATTTTTATCTCATAAAATGTAACTAACAAACAGAAGCAGAAAAGTGGAATGGACCGAATAAAATCTCTAGGCGGGATTTTAAGATTTTAGGAGCTCTGCAAGACATTTGATTTATATAATGTGGTCTACTTCATCATAATTCCTATGGTAATTCTACTGATAATAGGTATACTTCCCAAGGAAACGATATATTGCTTACTGGAAAAAAGATACCCCACATATTGGGTTTTCTTCAAGATAACATTTCTCCAATAGTTCAAAGGTAAACACTTTAACTCATTGATACCCAAGTGAGAAGCTTTCTTTTATATCCCCCCAAACTCATCCAATCTAAAGAAATTAAGTGTCAAAAGAAAAATATTTTTTGGCATTACGAAAGGAAGCCGACAGTTGTAAGACTTTCGATTACATACACATTAACGTTGAAAAAAATAATACATGGGCAAGTTTATAATACATATCTAACTAATACTGTATAGGGTTTTATATTATGTTACTTAACAAAGGGAAAGCTAATGTACCGAAAACTGTTTTCAAAGAAACTTTTTTAAAATGTTTCTTTAAACTGCGACAACCCAGAAGGCTAGGCTATGTATACGGTTCATTAGCACACCTACTTTTTGGGAGAGCCTTTGCTGACTTTGCTTTAATAGATAGTTCTTAATAAATACTAACAAACAAAAATACTTAATGGAGCCAATACCTAATTAATTTTAAGCTATTAGCCAGCTTTATGCCTTATCCAGAAGCTAAGTTATGCTTAGGTTAGGTAAGGTTGAAAAAGGTGTGAGCTCATCACAGTGGACTAGGCACCATATTGTGCCTATCGCCATCTCTGGGAAACCTTAACGGTCAAAAACCTAAACCTATTCGCCTAAGTTATTAATTTCCCTAAAAACCTACAAATTATTTAAAATTTTTTTATGAGGCCAACCTCATCCAAAATGTCGAAGAAGTCCCTTCCAAGTTGTTTTCTCCTGTGAAATAGCTTGACATTCACAGAGGAGATGAGAAATATCCTCTGCGACATGTAAGCCTTCGCAGTACATACCTGCATGATTTCTTCCGACCTAGCTTAGCCCACAGAGCCTTTGAAACCAAGTGCCCTACTATATCCGACCATCTTTGATCTGACCTATTTTTAATTTTTTCGAGAATAATTCTCTTGGCCACTGCTATTGGTGGTCTTATGCCCTCAATAGTTTCAATCTGTGGAAGATCTACTCCTATTTTGGCCAGAACGTCAAGCCTTTTGTTACCCTCAATATTACAGTGTCCGAGTATCCAACACAATCTAATTTGTTTCTGCGCGCATAATGCTCTGAGAATTGTGCGGCAGATCCCGGCGAGTTTGGATTTGATGATGAAGGACTCTAGCGCCGTTAGCGCAACCTGACTATCAATGTACATAGATAGCGATATTCTTGTTAGATATTGATCCCATATCAAGTAGATCCGCAGCTTTGAGCACGTCTAGAACTTCTTCCTAGACAACACTGCATTTGTCCGGAAGTCTTAATGACACGTGTAGGTCTATATCCTTAGAACATATACCTGACCCTTTACCCTCCTTAGTTTTGGAACCATCAGTATAAATCGAAATTTAATTTTCATTCGAAGCTTCATTATTTTGCCAGTCCTCCTTATCTGGGTATAGTACTTTGTACGGTGTGGCGAAGTCTAATTCGCCCAAATTTTCATCCGTTTTATTAGGGATATTGGAGAAGGATTCCCTTAATATGGAGCTATATGTCCTACCGTCCGTTAGTTAGCCGAAGCGCATTATTACCTGCTTGTAGTTTTATTTGTAGGTCAAGTGGTAAAAGATACATAAACGCCTCAAGTGCAGCAGTTGGTGTAGTGTGTAAAGCACCAGTGATGGCAAAGCAGGCTGTTCTTTGTACCCTTGTCAACATATCCTGAATATATATGTAATTGGTGTTTACTTTTTTAAGCTAGCCTGAAAGAGATAGGCACTGTACCTTTTACCACAACTGATTCTAGAACAAATATTACGTATACGCCAGAGTGACCTAGTAGCACACTTACAAAAATTGCCAAATCGGTTGAAGCAAAATGTTACGTATACGCCATAGTGAACGTTAAGAATAATTACAATGGGTAAATAAATAAATAAATAGTTATCGCAACAGGCCTGTAGATGTAGACACCTTAGGCCTATAGCTTCTCGCAACCATTCGTTTTGTGTGAGCTTTAATTTTTGGGACGAATGGAAGGGACCTACAATTTTATACCGAGTCCGAACGGCTGAATTGAGAAACTTTTCCAGGTCAGTTATACTCTCGGATGGTTGTCAGACGTTCGCAAGATGTGGCTAAGTAGTAAAGACCTTAAGGTGTAATTTCTGTTTTTCCGGGGATCGAACCTGGGACCCCTTGCACAGTAGTCCTGCACACTAACCACTGAGCCACTGGCTGCATCTTTGAAATTACCAAACATTTTTTTTCCGCCGACAAATTATGACGTGATTTTTAAAAGGATAAACAGAAAGTGATTACATAATTTTCCAATCGTTGTTTCGTACATAGCAAAAAAAAATTGTAGAATGGTCCCAAATCCTAAATGAGAAACATTTTAAGATGCACCTACTCTCTGGTTTCTTCAAAGTATTTTCTTATTAGTTCCTTTTTCTCTTGCTGGGTATTTCAATTTCTTTAATAAAACATTTTCCAGTTGAAAAACGTGGGCAGAATACCAAACTAGCCAAAAGTGTGAGAATATCAAATAAGAGAAAAGGATAATCGTGCAGCTAATAAAATGAATTTCACATCAGAGAATATATACAATATCGCTGTGCCGGATGAAGAGGCAATTTAGTCTATCCGTATTAGAGAATGTATCCCTGGTTGAAAAGACAATTTTATTTTTATTTTAAAGATTTAAGGATATAATACTGCTCAGTATTATGAATTTTGCTCACATGACGTAACACCTTTTAAATTAACCCCCGGCGAATAGTGAATAAGAACTCCACGTGTATCCTGAATAATTTATGCAACATAAAATTCCAAATGGCTAAGCCACATGTCCTTCTGAAATTTCAATTTCCCTTGTTTCATTACAAAATTTTCAACTATTAGGTATACCAAAATTAAGCAATTAATTGTCATCCTCTAGAAAGATGCTATCGCATAGGCTTGCACTATACAAGGACTAACGAAAAAAAAAGAAACAAAATGGTATACACAACATACCCACTTTGCACTTTCATGGGACACATGAACATTTTCCAGTTCAACGCTCATTAAAGGGGCAGAACGTTGGTCGTGCCTGTAGTAGGTACAACCACAACGTTCTTATTTTTCCTCGTTCGTCCTTACACTTTGTCTAAGTCAACTATCGTCGTAGTTGATGTTGCGAAGCGATGCAGTTCACCTCATGTACCCGAAGTGTATCTCACAAAAGCAACAGTGAGAGCACTTATATATAAACCTATCCGCACTTTCTCCTTTTGACCTTCTTTCCATTTTTCTTTTTTCCAAACGAAGGACTATTTTTGTAGACAACGTACGTGTAAGAGAATAATTCGAGGCGGCTTTCTGAGAAATCTAATAAATTTGTTGTCTTCTTCTTTTTTTTAAGAATTCGCAACAGGATGTGCGATGCTGGCCATGAATGTTGATATGCTTCACACCGCTTGGCACTATGCAGTCACCCAGAATTCGAACTGGGGCATAGTCACATCGTACCTCCTTCGCATGACCAGACTTGTCGTCCTTTTGCATAACTCTTCTATGGCAATGAGGCGTTATGTCCCAGCAGTGCTGGTGAGTGGTTAAAGTACCCATTGTGCTGTGCCGAAAATTATGGTTTGCACGTTTAGATAAATTTGTGTGTGTTTTTTTTTTGTATATAGGGCAAAGAGGATATGTCTTTATGGAGGGTGGCTAGAGGTCGTAAAAAGAGTACGTCACATGAAAAGGAATTCATTTGCCATTTTTGAGGCGGACACAGGGGAACTTGTTATCCTCATGCATGGCCTTAAGATGGTGCTTGTTTTGGCGTTGAATTAATTGTTATTATTTTTGGAAGGACTTGAGTTATTGGTCTGGATGGATGGAGGAAATTAAAATTATGTTCTAGCATGGTGCTACATACGAGAACGTTTTACTATTTTTTGGGTTTATAATGCTTTAAGGGTTTTAATTAATATTTCTTTGACGTAACAAAGCTGTTATTTATGCTCCTTAACTGGTGTGATATAAACAGCCACTTTTTGTGTGATCTTTTACGTTTCCCTGTTATGACGATAATAAATTTAAGGCAAAGTAACTTAGATCCTTAGTTGATAATTATTATTGGAGAGTGGAGGAAAAATGTTGTACGGAAAGGTATCAGCTAGATTGGAGCCAATTGCTTTTTATGGCAATAGACCCCTTATAGTGGCGATAAAGAAAAGAATCCGAACGCAACATTCAAGATAGACAAAACTTCCGTCCAGCAGATCTAAACAAAGTAAATATAGCCAATAGCAATATCCAATTTAAAGAAAATCATATCTGCTGGATGATTTGGTAGAGAGCATGCAATTTTTATATTTGAAATAGGCACATGTATGCCTAAGGAATGTCTTAAATCTTATCTTCGATTGCCCGGTTCATAATAAAGGAAAACCCTAGATTTAGATAGATCTTGAAATAAACCCTAGAAGTCCAAATTGTTAGTCTCTATCTTTTCATCGATTCCGAAGCCCCATTTGACAGCATTTATCAGAACGAGCTAAATAGAGCCATGTCTAGTTGTGGCATCTCTGCAACACTCCTTCGACTGTTTAGGATGACGATGGAGAAACCACACTACTGCTTTCGGGTCGATATTACTGAAACCTTTAATGTCAAAAGAGGATTTAGAGAAAGCAATTAGTGGTTAACGTGGCAAACAATTTCGGCGAATCGGGCAAAACGCCACAATCAATAGCTATAGCTTTGAGATATTATGGAACATTAAAAATTAAAATTAAAAAATAAAAACGTTAAAAATGGTGACCCTGATAGTAAAATATTTCCAGAAATTAAATGAAGAATAAAGGGCCCAACCCATAGAATCCGTCGCATCCGTTGCTTCGATGGATTGACTTCCCATAGAATCCGTCGCCGCAGTCCGAACTTGGATTCTTTAAAACAATTTGCAATAATTTATTAAATTCGAAAACATCCACAAATTTATTTTGATTTAACTGTTACCTGTAGTAATTCACAGATTCTCTCATTATTTAAGTATTTCCACCAAGTGGCAGGCGGCATAGGAGTGATGTGAAGATAAAATGGCAGCAAAGTGGTATGAAAGGGATTTAACTCGCACTGAAACGGCAAACAACGTATGGTTCCACGGATTCATCAGTTCTTAATTACGTTGAATTCTTAGTAGAGAGATAGATAGATTTTTAAATTAAATTTTTATTAATTTCATAAATATTTCAACATTAATTATAAAAAAAATCATTTGACATGGCATTGCCGTCTGCCGGGTTGACAAAACATAAATATATACATAAACAATAAAAAATAAAAAATATTGAATGCTACTAAAAGTTTTCATTTATAATATTTTCCCTATATTGTAGAGCAGTTTTGCAGTACTTAGTAAGTATCGGAACATTTATCTCATTTAGGACATCTATGACTTGATTCTCAGATAAGAGATCGCTTCCAAGAATAAACCTCCTCGTTTCTCGCAGTATTGGGCATCTGCCAACAAAATGGAATATGTCCTCCCTTTCTTCCAGATTGCACATACTACAGATTACCGGTAAATCATCTCTGTGAGGTATGTAGTTTAGTCTCAGGAGCTCTCCACGTAGCTTTAACAATGTTGCTATTTCGTCAGTGGCGTGTTCATCACGAAAGTAGTTTTTTTCCTGCAGGTTATGGCACAATTGACTATAAATTGATCTGTGGAGTGACGCCGTTGCCTTATTCACGAATTCCTTTCTTATCTTTTCGTCCACCTGAGAAATAAACTGGTACAACTGTGGCTTCCAACTGGTTGATGAATCCTCGAGGCATAGTTCTATACCAAAACCACTAGCCAGTTCCAACCAATCTTTGTGCCATCCAATTTTCTTTTGAAAAGTATACTCCATTGCTTTTTTTGGTAATCGGTAATCAGGCATGTTGCGCACATGGAGAATGTAATCCACTTGTCGTTTAAGGGTTTTTATAAAAAGCGGTGATAAGCCTGTTTCCAATATTAGGATATAATTCGGCGTTTTCGATAGTAGGTGAAAAGTTCTCTTTAGATAATATCTGAGTAGCTTTTCCACTGTATCATACCTCTTGCCACCCCAAATTTGTACTGCGTATAGGAGGATAGATTCCGACACAGATTCGAAAACTTTGTACTTGCTACTATGCGCGACAAATATGTTGCTGAGGCATTTTCTCCATGCCACGTTTATAGCAGTTTTTGACTTGGTCAATTTTTCATTGAGGTGTCTCTCCATATTAAGGCTTTTCGTAAAATAGACCCTAGGTATGTGTACTCTTTAACCACTTGGATAAGCTCACCGTTAAATTTCCATCTTTCATTTGCACAATTTCTTCCACCTCCTTTTTTAATCATTATTTGGGACTTACTTAAATTAACTACGAGACTCCACATTCGACAGTAGTTTGCTAACCGATTAATAGAAAGCTGTAGGGATTCCGGTGAATGCGCCAACAACACAATGTCATCTGCGAACAAAAGTGCTTAGATTAGTACTCCTGCGTACTCTATGCCTCCTGGCAGATAATCAACTATGTGCTCAGAGCACATCCTTGTCTTACTCCTGAGCAGTATTGAAACCATTCTGACAGTTTTTCACCGTTCCATACAGCTGCTTTCGTATCAATATATAGGTTTCGAAGAACTCGTCCGAACTTGCGAGTCATACCCATGCCATACAACTTATAAAATAGTGCGTTTCGATCCACAGTGTCAAAAGCTGTTTTAAAGTCGACGAAGAATGCGTATAGTTTTTTATCTTTGATAGAAAACAATCCACTATGCTATTGAGGACAATGGTCAACAGTGAAATATCCCCTCCGGAAACCTGCTTGATATTCCTTTAGTAGGTTATTGCTGTCTATCCATGAAGTCAGTCGACATTGCAAAATTGAAGTAAAAAATTCTTAGTATTCTTAGAATTCTTAGTACTTTCGTATGTTTTTAGTTGACAAAATCTACGTCGTTACCCGCCTCTACAATATTTTATGCCTCTACAAATGCACGTCGCCACCCTCAGCTTGGCACTCGAAAATTAAACTATAATTCGAGACAAGTGGCACCACGCCACCTGAAAAACACGTCGGCGGTCGCCACTTGCGTATGTTTACGTATTCGTTAAGCTATTATTACTCATGTCAAAAATTGTGTCAATGATTGACATGCTGACGTCAAAATGACGTCACCACTTTATTGCGCGCCTTACTTAAGAAAACTTTAGTCATGGTATTGGTTTATCGGATGAGCAGAAATGTTCCTGCCCGTGATGCCCGTTAAACAAGGATGGACAGCGAAGTATCGGACGATCTCGACGCGCACATGGCACAATTAGAAGAATACCTCAATCGACTTGGAGTGCGCAACTGGATTGAGTTAGCTAAACGCAGCGTTTCCCAAAAAGTGGTCCGGAACCCTAGGGTTCCGTGGAAGGGTCAAAGGGGGGCGTTAGGCAATAACGCTCAAGGAAATAGCGCCCAAATCGATTTGGAAATAACGCCCTAAAAAAACTCGTACAATCTGTTGTTGCAAAATATTTCGTCATTTTGGGTGTTATTTCCTTTCCAGGGTTCGTTTTTTTGACAAGCAGTAAAGCCCAAAATAGTAAGTGGAAATGCATAAACAGTGGAATAATGCTGCCCCCTGCAACCCCCCTACTTGGGGTTTCTGCTGGATTTTGGAGTAGGTGGGCGCTATTTCCTTGGGCGTTATTGCCTAACACTTCAAAGGGGTTCCGTATATTCAATCCGAGAATTAACTGAAACGTTTGTAGAAAACTAATGCACTATTTGCATTTTTTGAGAAAAACTAACTATGTGGTCTTGTTTAGAATTCTATGTTTTCTTAAATAATATGTATGTGTTTTGTCTAAAATGGTTAGAGCGGTTTTCCTAAAAATATGCAAATTAAATTGTTACAATAATATTATACATAAAGTTTGGTTCGAAAAGCTTTGTTCAAATGTTTGATATCAAGTTAAAAATAACGATTATACCTTAAAAATTAGTTTCTGTTAAAATCGTATACTTATGTATATATCTACCGGGTTTCAAGAAAAAGGCAATTTTCAAAAGTACCATTATAACTTTTTAGCGAAAAACTGGGTATGCAGTCATGTTAACCATGCCTTCATTAACTCAACTATCAATTTTTGTTCAAATCGCCAGACTCGTTTTCCAAAACATCAAAATTGTTTAACAATTTCTAAAATGTTTGGGAAGTAGGTTAGGTACCGTTAATATTAGCATACCTAAACAAAAAAATGCTTCCGAACGATAGGTCCTGTAAATACGAAGTTTGAAAGAAATCCGTCCAATCGTTTAGGCAGCAGGCCTAAGGGATACACAGACAGACGGACAGAATTGCGAGAAGCGAGACCCACTTGAATTGATTAAAATCTAGAGTTCGAAATTTTGCACGGAAACAATATCTACGTATAGGTACGAGAAAGTTAAAAATTATTTATTTACAAAATTTTTTCAGTGAGAGGGCTGAGCCTGCTTTCTTGAAAAAATCAAAACAAAATGAGGTTTCAAGGTCGATAGACAAATACGCATTTCGACTATTTTAAGTCTTTCTCGCTTTTTGGACTTGATTTCAGACAATGCTGAAAATCAATTTTCAGCGAATTTTAATAGCCTTTAAGCTGATTTCTGGGTACACATTTTTGACCGAAAGCCAAAACTCATCCAAGTATTTTTCGACGAATGTTGAAAGGTAAAAAACACTGTTTCTCTGTTACTGGGGAATTTTGTGTCTTGTGAGGTTTGAAACTCGTCAATGTTGCTTATAATACTGTCTGTTCTGCCTGTCTCCTTGGTTATCGCAGCACCTAAATTTCAGAGTGCAGTTAGTACTCCGACAGCAAATGGTTACATTATTTTATCCATAAAGGACTGCTGCCCTCAAACCTTCAATCTTACGAATCAAGCTACCCATGGGCCGTATATATGTATCTATATGGCATTACTTTTCTTTAGAGAACGGATCTATGTTGGCCCGTGGACCTGTGGTACTTGTTCAAGTTGGAGGAAAAAACGCAATTAAGCTCAAGTGCTCCTTTGGAACCAACATCGCATATGATTTATACAGACGCAATTTACTCAAGCAGAAAAACTGCACTTTTCCTCTGTACAGAAATACTTCACCTACTCCCAGGGGATGAGACATCGTTTTCCCTTTCCGAGTACGGCTATACTACACTCTTGAAAAAAATTTAACAATGACCAAAAGTGGTAGGTACGCAATTGCACCAACACTCAAGAGTCAGCAGAGCAAAGCTGTCTCTATATACCTACAGCATAAAATCAGGACTCCAATGTTACAAGCTTACTGCATTGGATAACACATGCAAAAATAACAAAAATACGGAGAACAACAGGAATCCAAGTCCAGAATGGAGTTTATAGTAAGCAAACTATTTACGTACTCTCCACATCCTGCACCTTGTAGCACATACACGCGGTACACGAGCATATCCCTATTTAACTGTATAGTTGTCATCATCGTTATCCTGGACCTGCATACAGGAATTATGCATAACGAATATGTAACGTAACACAGGCATATAGGTACCCGCAGGAAGGGCATTCAGCCAACCAAGCAACCCCAAACCAGGCATAACTATCCACAGCCAGGAACAAACAATAACAAAAAGGAGAAGTAAAAATAATATTGAAGTGACTTGGTTACTTAAATTAACCCACACCCTTGGGGATGCGTTTCAGAATCAGCATGCCTATGCGGTCACTGCAGATGCAGAGAGAGTCCAGCATTTCATCCCTTGCCTGACTGTTTCCCTTTTTCTTTTCCGATGGTGTTCCTCTATACACAGTCATGTTGTTAATGTGTTTCCCTGTTATCCTTTCAGAGAATACTACGTATATTTGGGGATTACGTCTCCACTTGTCGGTTTTTGCTTTTGCGGTGATCACAGGGAACACGGGGAATTGTCGCGAAAAGGACCTCTTGTAGGGAATATGGAATTTTATTTTTTTTTGGAACATAGAAAGCAAACGCAAAAAAAAATATGGAATTCGGTTCGCTTTATAATAATTTCCTTTGTTTGCTCGGTTATTATGGAAGGTTACCCTTTCGCACTTTTTGTTTATTCTTTGTTAATTCTCACATACCTACATGATAAAGAATTCTGTAAGGGAAATCAACCCAAAGGATGTCCTGAACGTGAACCCCTCCTCGCCTCTTTATTTATTTTTGCAACAGTCCCGCTTCCTTTGTTGTTGAAACAGCAGCGCGATTTAATTTTCATATAGAATAGGTTATGAAGGGGACTACTTCAGAGTCAAAGTACAAGGGTATATGTTCCTCTATCTATGTATGTTGCTTTTCATTCAACCCTTTCATTCAATTCATTCATGTTATTATTTTATTTATCTCTGGATTTCTTTGAAGGAATGATGTGTAGGCAGATTTTACATTTTTAGCTAAGTACCTATATGGACAGTGTCAGGCGCAAAAAAAAACCTGGTAGCACTAGAGTCCATTAGGTTATTAGTGGTATGTAGGAGGCAAATAATTTTTCCTTTTAAAATATAAAAAAAAAAAATCATCATTATCATGATTCGCTATGCAGGTGGATAAACATGTTTTACTATAGGAATGCAGATTTTTCTGCTTCTAAAAGAGGATGACGTAAACCAGATTTGGTTACATAGATTATAATTTATTCATTATGACAGAAATTCGCGCAACACTTTTTTCCATATGCTAAAACCGAGTTACGAAAATACCTTACAGAGTTCAGTGGATAATCCCGTTTCATTTGATCATCTCTCTCCATAGGAAAGTGTTTATTCAGTTGATAAATGCTCTTCTTATATAATCAGCCGTCAGCTAATGCGTTTCTTAATGTTTTTCTTAATTTATCATTCTCTTATTTCTCTCCTCGGAATTTAACCGTTTTCTCTTCAAGCAATTTAATGCTTATTTTTCGAAATTTATTTAAACCTTTTCGAAACCTTCTCTTAATTTACAAATTTAATCGTTTTGTTTTTTTGTTTTGATGCAAAAAGTTTCCTCAAACAATTTTAATATGAGTAGCAGTAGAATTAACTTTTCTTTTGTCTAAACAATTATGCCGACGACTGTATATAAACTCAGCGGCAGGGAATCTTGGCCAAGTTGTTATCATCCGATGGCTAATGGTTTTTGTACAGAATTGATTATCGTTGATAAACGATTAAATGCAACGCGATACGTTGAGGAGATCATTCAGGAACACGTATTGCCCTATATGGGGTTCATAGGATACGACCAGTGCCAGTTAATGCAAGATAGTGCAAGACCCCATGTAGCAAGTATCGTAGATGAATTCCTTCAAGTCACCGGTATTCAAAAACTGCAATAGCCTGCTCGTAGTCTGGACTTAAACAGTTAAACCCCATAGAGCATATCTGGGATATGCTCAAAAGAAAGATAAAGTGCTCATTCCACCCCCCCACAAACAGGGGGGGAACGCTACACTGACCGCTTGGGAGAGCTTATCGCAAGTTGATATCAAAAACATCATCCAAAGTATGCCAGATCGACTGCGCAAGCTGTAATCGAAAGGACGAAAGGAGGCAACACACGATACTGACACGTTCCAAAAACTAAAGAATATACATGTTTTTTTTTATTTTATGCTGTTTTTAATTTAAGCTTTTTTTCTAAGAAAATGTAATATTTTAAGTTAACGTTATTAAAACCACAGTAAACCTTTTTTGTTTTGTTTTGTTTTGTTTTGTTTTGTTTTGTTTTGTTTTGTTTTGTTTTGTTTTGTTTTGTTTTGTTTTGTTTTGTTTTGTTTTGTTTTGTTTTGTTTTGTTTTGTTTTGTTTTGTTTTGTTTTGTTTTGTTTTGTTTTGTTTTGTTTTGTTTTGTTTTGTTTTGTTTTGTTTTGTTTTGTTTTGTTTTGTTTTGTTTTGTTTTGTTTTGTTTTGTTTTGTTTTGTTTTGTTTTGTTTTGTTTTGTTTTGTTTTGTTTTGTTTTGTTTTGTTTTGTTTTGTTTTGTTTTGTTTTGTTTTGTTTTGTTTTGTTTTGTTTTGTTTTGTTTTGTTTTGTTTTGTTTTGTTTTGTTTTGTTTTGTTTTGTTTTGTTTTGTTTTGTTTTGTTTTGTTTTGTTTTGTTTTGTTTTGTTTTGTTTTGTTTTGTTTTGTTTTGTTTTGTTTTGTTTTGTTTTGTTTTGTTTTGTTTTGTTTTGTTTTGTTTTGTTTTGTTTTGTTTTGTTTTGTTTTGTTTTGTTTTGTTTTGTTTTGTTTTGTTTTGTTTTGTTTTGTTTTGTTTTGTTTTGTTTTGTTTTGTTTTGTTTTGTTTTGTTTTGTTTTGTTTTGTTTTGTTTTGTTTTGTTTTGTTTTGTTTTGTTTTGTTTTGTTTTGTTTTGTTTTGTTTTGTTTTGTTTTGTTTTGTTTTGTTTTGTTTTGTTTTGTTTTGTTTTGTTTTGTTTTGTTTTGTTTTGTTTTGATACCGAGGAAAAAGTCAAAAAATTGACATTCACAAAAGTTCTAAGTAAATTCTAAAGTTTTTAAATGGGTACTTAATGGGTTAAGGAAAGTTTTGTATCATTCAAACGGAATTTAAATGACCTTTCCATTGGTGCCAAAATGTACATGAAGTAAGTTTCAAATTATGAGTAGAATTAACTTTAGTTTTGTCAAAATACTTATGCCGACCAGTGTAGGTCACTTCACTACAGTATCCAAAACGAAAACATTACAAACAATACTAAATTTTTATAATTGCTTATTCCCGTCAAAACCAGAACACGACTCACAGGTGCTCCGTACTAACGACAGAGCGATACTGGATCTTACAATGTATTGTTGCAGAAAAGACTCGAATCCGAATGGCGAGAGTGAACAGTGTATGCATTCGTAACAGTGGTAGTTGCGGCTCAGCGAAATAAGGGCCCCCAAAATTCTTTTGTGGGGCCTTATTTCATTATGAAATGCAACCCCCTGCTTGGGTATTGGGTTTACTGGCAGATTTGGGGCCTTATTTCATTTTTTTGGGGCCTTATTTCATCACAGTAGGGCCTTATTCCATATTTGAAATTGGGGTATTATTTCATTAAGAAATAACACCCCAAATTTGGGACCTTATCTCATTTTCGCTTTTGGGGAAGGGGCCTTATTTCATTGGGGCCTTATTTCCTGCTGCCGGTAGTTGCATTACCTGCACTTTTATTTATCAATTATATCGATGGTGGGTAAACGTTTTTACGTCATTTTGACTTTTGCCGTGTTCTACCACCTGGCTTTTCAAAGTATTGCAGATGATGCCCTTCCTCTTCTAGTACAGTTGTTACTTGCTGCTTTACGATTCGCTTAACTGGAGATAAAGACCATTGGGATCATTCCGGCTATAAAGAGGTTTAACATATTTACAGATAGGTTTAACACTTTAACATTTCAATTTAACCTTTTCACATTTGAAGTTAGGAAAATTGCATTTCTAGTTAACAGAATAACATTTCAATTTAACCTTTTTTCAATTCAATTTAACAGGGTTTCAATGTGTCAATGCTATATACAAAACTGTACTACAAAATGCTTTTCCAAAGTCCAACGGCCCCATTCATACCTACTGCCAGTATCGTTAAACAGTGGATAAACGACCAAAAATTGTGACATTGCTCGATTGGCTGCCATACTCTCGGGGCATAAATATTAATGAGAACGTTTATTGACTATTGTCCAAAAAAGTATATGAAGAAAAGGGTCAATTTGATGATCCTGCAAGCCTAATTGGCGTCATTAAGAAAGCCGGGTCAACAACTCGGTTAACAATTTCATTTGAAATTATTGAAAAATATTATAAGTATTTTCCAAATCGTATCTTTGAACTAATATTGAACAAAGGAGGTAGACCTACATGCTAAATTATACTTAAATATGTAGTTAAATGTTAAAAACAACCAAAGCTGTGAATTTTATTTTAATTAAATTTTAAGGTTTTGAACCTATTCAGTTGAGCCAAAATAAAAGGTAATTTTGCGATATGTTTTTGGAAAAATAATCATAAGAATATAAATACGTGTGTTAGACCGCAAGCTTTCATGTTCCATTAACAATAATTGATTATTCTATATAAAACAATTGATTTCATTAAAATCGGCAAGTTGGTTAAAGACATTATGGTTATTTTACTTTTTAAAAAATGTTGAATCTATTGAGTTAGCGGGAGTGTATTATTCTTCTCGTTTGCATATATTTTGCATATATTTTTGCATATTTTTTGCATATAGCTATTTTGCATATTTTCGATTATCCATTACAATTTGTTATATTTGAACGATGAAACGTCTAGATATAAAGTTTGGTATCAATCTGTTGAAAAAGATGCAAATATTCATAATCCGAGGTCTAAATGACTATATTAAGCGGGTGGTGGTAAATGCACACGACTTAGTCAGGGATCGTCTAATACATGATCATGATCAGTTGGACGAGCTGAAGGCATTTTCGCCGGGGGGGGTTTAGTTTCACTGACTTATTTAAGGAACTTGCTGACTGTATAGAAATTAAGAAAATTGGCCCAGCGGTTATAGAATTATAATGTCATAGAGTTTCACCCCATTGAAGATACTTTTAGTATAGGAGGTGCCACGCCACTGTGTCCAATTTGACCAATTTTCACAGGAACTATCCCGGGTCAATACCAAAAATTGCCTGAAAATGTGAGCTCAATCGGTTCAGTGGTTTTCGATATATACGATTTTAAATGTTTTTATGTATGGGAGGCGCCACGCTCCTTTGTCCAATTTTGACCAATCTTAACAGGAACACTACTGGTGGAAAGGTGGAACCTTTGAAAATGCTGAATGTATACATTTAAAAGTTTGAAAACCTATACCTAATGAAAATCCAAACTCACTTCTTATTTTTTAATAGTTTGTTCCGAGCTAATTTTTTAAAATTGCTCGTTTTTGCTGATTTTTTTTAGATGCTTAAGTTATTAAATATAGCTTCTTTGATTTGTTGACCCCGCCCCACACTCCCACTGGCATCGCCCCTGGCCACTCACCAGACCTGGGTACTTAAGCATTACCATTGATTTTGCACTACCATTGAAAATTCCAATGCTAATGAAAGTTCGTTTGCACTAGCACTGAAAATTTCAATGCTAATGAAAGTTCGTTTGCACTAGCATTGAAAATTTCAATGCTAATGAAAGTTCGTTTGCACTAGCACTGAAAATTTCAGTGCTAATGACATTTCACTTTCATTAGTTCAGTGCTACTTAAATTTCAATTGCATTACCTACTTAGAAAGTTTTATATATAAATATACATATAGAAAATAAGTTTACGTCTCACTGATCATCACCGCCCAGCCCAAACCCTTTGCTCTAGAAAGCTGAAATTTTCCACAGAGGTTCCCTTTATGATGTATACAAGGAATAAGGAAGGATATTTCGAAATTCAACCCCTGAAGGGGTAAAAGGGGGGGTCAAAGTTTGTAAGGGAAAGTTTTTATTTTTTATCCGATTGACTTCAAACTCGGTTTGTATACCTAGTCTATTATAAAGCTACGAGTACACGACATGCCAAACACGACATACGCCTGCCAGTCAGACGTCAATTCGACGTCAGAATATGTCATGAAAGGGTGTATGTCGTGTACTCGGCATATTATTGACGCTGACATATGTTGGCATGCGTCTGTCACCCATATGTCCGACTGAGAATGGCATGTAAATTTCGGAGAATAGAAAAAAATCGTTTGAATTGAAGATTTATTGGACGTTTTTTAATCCATTGACATCGTAGCCATCCTTTGATGGAATTTGTTACTTTATGCCTTGATTGAAAGAAGACGAACCATATTTTGGGATATATACTATATTTGGAAAAGTTAAGATTTTAGGGCTTTCTAGTGACATTTCGAAATAAATATGGTACATATATATCCCAAAATATGGTTCGTCTTCTTTCTATCAAGCCATAAAGTAACAAATTCCATCAAAGGATGGCTACGATGTCAATGGATTAAAAAACGTCTAAGAAATCTTCAATTGAGACGATTTTTTGCTCTCCGAAATAGCCAATAGCGATGGAATTGTGTCACATTTATTGACGTTTTAATATCAGTTATATAATATTTTTGTTCAACACCTTACATATTATAACATATTACATGCATCTCCGCTGCGGCAAAACACATGCCAGCCACCGTCGACATACGAATATGCCAACTTTGAGACAAAACGTACATGCCGTGTACTCGGCATACTTTTCGCACATGCCACAATATATCTCTGGTGTCAGGTAGAAAGGGGTTAAGTCAAAAAATTCCGTTTTTGGATTTTTTTTGGATATAAGTCAATTTTTTTTTCTCTTTCGTTTGGTCCTATCGGCATAAGTCTAGCGTAACTACTTCATATAGAAATTAATTTATACAAAGGGTATAAGTCAGGAAGTTTTTAAAATTGTTTGGTATTAAGGGCGTAAGTTGACTTAACTCCTTTGTATTTATACTATTTTTTTATTTTGAAATATTTAAGTTGCTCCTAAGGGTTTAAGTCATCTTATGCCTTTAGTACCAAACAGAATTGGAAAAATCGTGTCAAAAGAGATTTACATAAATCTCTCGGTGCTACTACATAAATCAAATTGGGTTAATGTTTACCTAAGCATAAGAATTATTCTTACTCTCTCTTTCAGCCATAGGCAGCTTTTTGACATTTCAGCATTTATTGAAATGATAATAAAATGCACTCTATCGCAAAAGAAAGTATACACTTTACCAAGTTTTACACCTGTTAATAGTGTATACTAACTTCTGTGACACATTGCAAGTGTGTAAGCAATATGCAGTTGAGACAGTTGGAACAGTTTTTACTATCTCTTTCAACTACTATAGAAAACATGTAACGGTAGGTATCTTAACCGCATGTTTTCGCGCTTTATGTTTTCATTTGTTGTGTGAATTCAGTTTATTATCAACAAGTTCTCATTGAAACAACTGCGATTTTTGTGCAAAAATGAGTACAAGAAGTAAATATATACTGCAACTTGCTTTAGCGCGATCTGGAAACCGTGTCGTTAGTGGTAAGTACCTATTAATTTTGCATAATGTAATAGCATTTTATTACTATACAATTTTTAATAACAATTTCATAGAAACGACACAGCGTATTCCTGCGATAGGAAGGATTTGTTCTCGTCAATCTTCGCCAGCTCCATCTTTGCCTCCGGATATGCCAAGTATTTTTGATTCTGATGAGAGCGACACGGAAATGGACTTCAGTTCCGATGACAACGTCAAAGATAAAGATTTCGTTCCAGAAGCAGGAGAAGTTAGTAGTGACGAAGATATAATGGAAGCTGCAACTGGATCAGTGACAGTAAACGAAGATACCGGACTAGAAAATACAGAAAATCGAGGTAATTTGGTAGAAAATAACGTAAAAAAATGGGCTAGGGCTGTAAGGAAGAAAAGGACAGAACTGTTAAATAGTGGACAGAGCTATATTAATGTTAGCGGAAAGGTGGTAAAAGCGAGGGCATTACAAAGCTTAAGACAGTGCAGGAAAAAATGTTCGTCTTTCCTTAGTGAAGATACACGAAGAAAAATATTTGATGAGTACTGGTCACTGCGATCCCACAACAAAAGGGTTGCATTTATTGCAAGTCTCATAAATTCAAGAGGAAAATTGGTTACTCGTAAGAGAAAACCTGGTAGTTTGAAAGACAGACAGGTAACATATGAGTATTTTTTGGAAGTTAATGGAAAGAGAGTTTCTGTTTGCAAAGATTGTTTTTGTAAGACTTTGGACGAAACTCCGAAATTTATTGCAACCTCAATTAAAAATAAAGGACTTAATACATCCGGAATAACTTTAGATGATAAAAGAGGTAAGAATGCTACCGCTAACAAAAGAAGTGAGGAAGACATAAATGAAGTCCGAGCTCACATAAAATCGTTTCCCTCATACGAAAGTCATTATACAAGACGAACAAATGATAAAAAATATCTTCCATCTCATTTGAATTTGCGTATAATGTACGATATGTATAAAGAAGGACGAGACAATCCTGTGGGCCGGACTCTTTATGAACGAGAGTTCCACGAGCTAAAACTTGCTTTTAAAAAACCGCACATAGACACCTGCTTCAAATGTGATACTCTTCAAATGAGGCTGCAAGTTGCTACAAACTCAGGTGATCAGGAAGAAAAACAAAGTGCAGAAAATGACCTAAAATTTCATCAGGAGCAAGCAAATGCAGCATATGACGCAAAGAGTATTGACAAGCGAGAGGCTCAAAACAATCCCTCAGCCAAATGCTTCAGCTTCGACCTGCAGCAATGTTTACCAACACCATTCATAGGTTCTTCGGTAGCTTTCTATAAAAGACAGCTGTGGACTTACAACTTGACTGTTCACGACAATGCTAGCGGAGAATCGATGAACTACATGTGGCATGAAGGTCAAGCTGCCAGAGGAGGCAACGAAATTGCTTCATGCTTATACCAGCATTTGAAAAGCTTACCAGACACTGTTTCTGAAGTCACGTTCTATTCCGACACATGTGGGGGGCAGAATAAAAACAGTCATGTGGCTGCAATGTTTGTAATAGCCCAAATAGAATTCCCCCATTTGGTAAGATAGATAGATAGATAGATAGATAGATAGATAATATATTTATTTTATTGTTCTTTAGGTAATAAACCATAAATTTTTGGTGCCAGGACATACTCACATGGAGTGTGATATAGATCACTCCATGATTGAGAAGCAAAAAAAAAAAATGCAAACACCTGTATACCACCCGCATGATTGGTACCAATTAGTACGGATCACAGGCATAAAAAAACAATTTAGGGTGCATGAAATGCAGCAGGACGAATTTTTAGATTTTGCCGCTTTACTTAAGACAGTTTTAGTGTCCCGAAAAAAAAATGAGGCTGGGGAACTGTTCTCCTGGCACAATGTACAATGGCTACAGTATAAGGAGAAAGGTTTAGTCAAGTACAAAAATTCGTTAAAGGATTCAGACGAGTTTAAAGTTTTAAGCTTTCTGAGACGGGGAAAATCTAGAAATCTGCAAGATTCGCTGAAAAGGAAATACAACCAGTTGAATCCAATATCCGCTGAGAAAAAACGGGATTTGTTATCACTACTTACCTTGGTTCCACCTCTTTTTCATGATTTTTATAAAAATTTGGCAACTTCAGAGGAGGCACCGGATAACGACCCCGATTTATTGGAAGAAGAAAATGACCAAATATAAAAATTGAATATGATACCTAATTATTTATTATTTACTTTAATTAATTTAATGTTTTCAAATTTCCTTAATGAATTAAATTGAATTCTTAATGTAAACAAAGATTTGTTTTCTTGACTTAAGTCCTTAGAAAAAACTTAATTTTAACAGGTAACAAAAAATCGAATGGCTTTAAGGAGTTAAGTCATCAGAAAATCTGGTAAGCACTTATTTTTTGGTCAACAGCCTATAACGTTATTACAGATGACCATTTTCATAATTGTTTTGCATCATTACTTTTTTGAAAAAAGAATATCTGGATATCCAAAAAAATGTTTAATCTTCAATCCCATTTTGCGGAAAACTACTATTTCTGACTTAACCCCTTTCTACCTGGCACCAGAGATATAAAACGTGACATATTCTACAGTATGTCGAGTAATTATCGTGAGGTCAGAGTGGCATGCGTATGTCGTGTTTGGCATGTCGTGTACTCGTAGCTTTATAATAGACTAGGTATACAAACCGAGTTTGAAGTCAATCGGATAAAAAATAAAAACTTTCCCTTACAAACTTTGACCCCCCCTTTTACCCCTTCAGGGGTTGAATTTCGAAATATCCTTCCTTATTCCTTGTATACATCATAAAGGGAACCTCTGTGGAAAATTTCAGCTTTCTAGAGCAAAGGGCTTGGTCTGGGCGGTGATGATCAGTGAGACGTAAACTTATTTTCTATATGTATATTTATATATAAAACTTTCTAAGTAGGTAATGCAATTGAAATTTAAGTAGCACTGAACTAATGAAAGTGAAATGTCATTAGCACTGAAATTTTCAGTGCTAGTGCAAGTCAACTTTCATTAGCATTGAAACTTTCAATGCTAGTGCAAACGAACTTTCATTAGCATTGAAATTTTCAATGCTAGTGCAAGCGAACTTTCATTAGCATTGAAATTTTCAATGCTAGTGCTAACGAACTTTCATTAGCATTGAAATTTTCAGTGCTAGTGCAAACGAACTTTCATTAGCACTGGATTTGATTTTCCTACTGCATTGAATAGTGCACTATCAAATTAGTGCACTATTCCCAGGTATGCCACTCACCAATAGTGCCTGTATAATAAAAGCTTGGGATCTGATTTTGGGTATCGTAGTTCCTTCATAAAGTATCTCAATTTGGGTCAACGTAATTTTATGTATACGTATTAGAAATATTTAATAAAAACTATATTATCATTCCAAATATGTAAATCCGAAATCTATTTTGTTGGCGAAATAATTGAATTTTCGAATGCTATTGCTATGCAGTTTTTCGCTTCACATCCTGTGAATAGTTTTCCGCATTCTTTGGAATTAATGGAGTAAGTAGCCTATGGCTACCAATATCTGTTGTCCGTAGATCTCATGGCATGGCTTTTTGTACCATCGGAATAAAGTAGTTTGGCTATCCTAAATTCCAGAAAATTGATTAAAAAATAACTTGCGTTCCTTTTACAAACAGTCCCTGCGCCATATCGAAACGTATTCCCCGAAAAAAGCGCCTAAAAACGATTACCCTCAATCAGAGGCTCATCTCTTCACTATACACAATTAAACCTTACACGCTTCAATATTAGAATGCTTCAGGAAATTTGTTTTTTTTTTTTTTTGTTTCGCAACAACATGCTTTCATCTTCGGCACAAAACATCGTTGGTGCTATCCTAGGCTGCAGCTGAATTTGGATTTGCTTTACCTCGTTTGGTGGTGATGATGTTGGTGTTGCATTCGACCGGCCGGGCCGTGGCATTAATACTTCTGCTTTTGCAGTCCGAAATTAAAGCAAATTGTCTGTGAAACCATTTTTCACAGTGGTAGTTTCCAAATCGATTTGTGCACTTTTCAAATATTTTCCGAACGCGGATGAATCTTTTCACAGGAAGCTTTGCATTTACCAGTGGTTCCTGGTGCTGCATTGTACTGCTTTTTTTCTGGTTTTGAGTTTATAGCGGATGGATGGCTAAAATGCTGTTTTGAAAACATTTTTTGATTTGATCAAGTTTTTTTTTCAATCCCTCGATACGCATGTACAGGCTTTCCCTCTTTTATGGGCTTTAGCCTTGGTTGTTGTATATTAAGTGGACGGTGGGTATAAGTTGAGATGGTTTCGATGTTGGACAAACAACATTATTATGCATTGTGTTGGTAACAAGGATAATGAGAAATTATTTTCTCTGCAGTTATGCTGAATTTATGAGCTAAGTTCTTGTATGCTTTTAGTCCATAATGTTAAATTTATGGTTCTTTTAATGGTTTTTGTTTAAATTAATTGACTTACTTGTACAATGAACACATTCTTATTTTTAAATTAAAGATAGTCCAAGTCAATTGGTTGGTCGCAGCAAATAAGATAGCTGCTCTATGCAGATATCTAATTTTCAGAGAACACTGTTGAATGTTGGTGGGTGTGCGGTTAACTCATCAGGAAATGTAGATAATGTAACTCAGGTAAGATATGTATATACTTTGATGAATTGACGACTGTCGTAATATGCAATTAATTAGTTATAGCGGTCAGTGTATATAATTTCAATTAGCATTTAAGTGACATATTCGTAAACATTAAACATGGCTGTTGTGGGCGTAGTGGTTCAGTGGTTAGAGTGCTTTACGGATGGTCTCACGTTCGATCATCGGGAACACACAAATTACTTCTTAAGTTTTTTTTCACTTCACCACCATATCGCGAACGTCTGACAAACATCTGAGAGTATAACTATGCTGGAAGAGATTCTCAATTAGTTCGGATACGGCATAAAATTGTTTGGAATCTTCATATTGATTATTCCGATATCTTGGCCTTAATTATCTTCAATGTTAATGCGATACAATCGATTTTAGTCTGAGTAGATTCTCGAATGGCGGTAATGTTTCAATAGTTTTTTGTATACGTTTTATTTATTATATTATTAAGATATCAAGTAATTACTAAACTATTCCAACTTTGTTTGATGAAAAAAGTAAACTAAACTCAGCAAAGTCATTAGCGGTGAGTTCAAGCCTTGCGACATTTCTTCCTAGTACCCAGTAGCCTGATAGTAATGCCCTGCCCAGTGACCTGAAAATTTAACAGGCTCTATATAATATATACGAAATATACGTGACCTGACCATGCCAGTTTTGCATGGTTACAGCTGTCAACTCCATTTTTCGTTAGCCTGTGCCTGAAAATACTGCAGTTATTTGGCAGTGTTATATCTGGACGATTGCATACCTAACCAACCCCTGGCCGTAGGCAGGCAAAAAACAGAAAGTTGGTCGATAGCTGTAGGTATCTAATACCGGTAGTTGGGTTTCGTAACAATAATTATTACACTAGACAACAAATTTGTACTTTGAAATGATATTGTTTATGATAAGTAACTTTTCTTATAGATTTAGAAGCGCTGAATACGAAAATGTGTATACGAAAAAAAAAAAATTTGTTTCAGTTTTTTTGAAAATAATTTTTTTTATTTCTCACAAATATGGCAAATCGTACCTATATCTGTTATCACTTATCTCTATATATATAAAACAAAGTGGAAAAAACTGTATGTTCCCTCTGTCGCCCGTAATTTTCAACCAATTTAGATCATTTTTTTAAATGTCCGTAATTACGATGATCAATTGATAAGCCAAACAAATTTAAAAAAAAAAATGTAAAAAGCAAAAAAAGGCCTGGCGAACCCGGCAGGGGTTCATTTAGTTTTATAATAAAAGGCTAGATCTTACTTAGGCGCGTGGTGGGAACATATTTGCTACCGGGATTTTAAATTAAAAACGCCCCCTCTCCCTTCTTTGAAAAAAATTTCAATTTTAAAAACAATTATACGAAAAAATTGTATAAACTCTAATTTTATTGCAAATTATACATAAATACATAAATCTTTTCATATGAATCCGTATTACATTACTGTAAAAGCCTACGGAATTCGGAACTACTTTCACATAGTTTTTCTATAATAGTACTTTCTTTGATTTGTTGAAGGATGACATTTTCACAAGGCATTAACATATACGTCTCCAAACTGTCATTGCCCATGGTTTATCTTAATCTATCTTCTGTATATATAAAAATGGTGGCAAAAATGTATAGTAATTCATCAATTGAGAACGGCTGGACCGATTTGTCTCAATTTTTTTTCAGTTGTTCGTAATCGCCGGGAGTGGGAGAAGGTTCTTCTGAAAGAAAATTTTGGGAAAACCCTCCGGAAAAGTTGGAAAATTGGAAATATCGAAAATTGAGAACAACTGGGCCGATTTGGCCCATCTTTTTTTCAGTTGTTCGTAATTGCCAGGAGAAGGTTAACCTGCTGGCGCTTGGCAATGGTCAAATTCCCGTTGATGTTTCGACTGGATTGTTATCGTTTCCGGACATTTTTTGAGAGTTCATATCGTCGAAGGAGGAACTCATCACCAACGATTTCCACGGAATTGCACAAAATTATAAAAATATCGATTGGATTAGTGAACGGGCAATAAGCAGCGAAGAATAAGGACGTCGATAGCTTGAATTTCATTATTCAAAGTCAAATAGCTAGAGAACTGCATACGTACAAATCCGTTGACAGCATGACCGACGAGGATGAATCAACTATCCGACGGACTTTTTGAACTCGCTTGATGTGCCAGGAACACCACCGCATAATTTACAGCTGAAGGTGGGATCGATCATAATCATGTTGTGGAATCTGAATTATCCGAAATTGTGCAACGATATGCGGTTGTCCGTCTAGAAACTGATGAACAATGTGATTCAAGCGACGATCATCAAGGGTAAATTCAAAGGAGAGGAAGTCCGTATCCCACGAACTCCGATTATTCTAACTGATCGGAACGGGGAACTGATTCGAATTCAAGCGGATTCAGTTCCCCGTTCGATTGGCTTTTGCGATGACAATCAATAATAATCGCAAGACCAATCTTTGAAAGTCTGTGGAATTAATCTCGAATTTCCCTGTTTTTCGCACTTCGCTGTACGTTGCCTGTTCGCGTGTTGGCAAACCGTCTTCGTTGTTTGTTTTTGCGCCGGAAAACAAATCGAAAAACATTGTTTATCACATTGCTCTCTACTGATTTCAATTCCATTCAAATAAATCACATTGAAATTTTAACTATCTGTGTTTTATTATATATCACTCCGGAGTTTATATGAAGGTGTTAAAATGGGACGAGACGAAGTTCGCCGGGTCCGCTAGCTAGTTTTTTTTAATTTTCAATTTGGAAAAACTCCTTTCACACTATACCTGTGTCATCGGTAGTGTAAAGCGATTTTCAGTTGCCATTATTATTTTGTCGAAAATAACATTAAAATTGATAATTTCAATTTTTTTTAGTACATCTTTGACACAACTCTTTATCGTCGACCTTCGTTGCTCAGGCAGTGCTTCTTCTATAAGAATATCAAAGTCTACTAAATACTTATTCTTTGCCTTAACGAATTTGTGAGCACCCTTCAATACGCATTCAAAACCACCAACACGTATTTTTTTTATTTGGTCAAGCATACCCAGTACAAAACTGAGAAGAACTAATATTAAAATAAGAAAAAAATGAATCAACATTAAAATGTATGTCATTTATATTTTCAACTTTTCCTGAAAAAAAACGCCCCTAAAAACGAAACGCCCCGGGAAATTTCCCGGTTTCCCGTATGGCCACCACGCGCCTGATCTTACTTTACCGCCCATTCGAAAAAAAAAAAATATTTTTTTTTGTTTATTCCGATTGACTATACTTACTTAATATTAATATTAAAATCCAGAACCGTACTTACGTAGTCCGTAATGTCTGCTTATTTAACATTATTATCAATTAGGTTATTGGCTTGCCCTGTATAATAACAGCAAAATTATTATAGTGATTCCCTCAGATGTAGTGCCATAATTTTGCTGCTATCTCTCTAGTCTCTACCGTGTATTTGTATATCCAGGGGGGAGAGTGTGAAGCATGGTTTCCAATTCCAGTAAAAATGACGATCTTTAAATTTTGTTGAGTAGAGTGAGGTAGCTTATTTTGTCAAGTGCGTTGGCCACCAGACCTCCATATAATATGAGTATTTGTATAACAACTGCTATACTAAACCAGCGCAGTCAGACTGCAGCATCTGAGGACCCAGATACTCAGAACAGAATGGGTTTACGGCCTTCTTAATATGTACTCTCATACACGTTTAGTTTCCAGCTCAGCTTTTTATCCAGAACCAAATACAAGTCATTGCTTGGCGTTGACGGAAAAGCTGAGACGGATTTCTTTTAATTTATGTAGTTCGATTTGAGGAACTCGATGCTCTCTGCGAATAGCAATATATCTGTTTTAACCGGGTTTTGGTATATCTAGGCCGCATTAGTGAACCCATTTGCGAAGGCAGAATAAAACAAGTCCCATAGTACTGGGAAGCACTAGGTACTTCCCAATAAATAAAATGGGGGTATCGTCCGCATATAGGCTACATCTTTGTAGCCGTTTTTCTCCGGGGTCAACGTGTCAAAGAGTCGACTATAATTTTAATAAACAATATTTTATTTCTTTTTTAAATTTTAATTTTAACTTTTACGTAAATATTGCGAAATCTAGTGGTCTTAAATCGTAAATTAATTAACGACATGAAATAAATTGAAAATCCTGCCGTTATCTAATAGCTTTAAGCAATGAATCGTTGTGTTGCTCAAACTCATCCCTTTCTGCACAATCGGATAGGCTTTTGAGTATTTTGCCTTGAATGAATTGTTTACTTTTTCTTTTCTAGATGTGGGTGCCTTCTCTCGTTTAGGCAATAAATGGTCCCCCCCGGAATACATAAGACCGTTCTACGAAGATGGTTTTATCCGTTGAACTGATATACTATACCTACGACCAGCGGTTCAGTTATTAGCTCAATGGATAATTTGTTAACTTTTGTAAAATTGTAAACCTATTGAATTAAAAAATCGCCTTTTACGACGGACATACCTTACCTTGGGAATATTCTAGTCTCCTATCCCGAAGGGCGAGTCCGTAAACCGTTTATAATAACAATGATTATTGCAAAATACCCGCTACTCTTGGCAACAAATACAAATTCTCAGGATACGCTATACTGTGGCTAAATTTTTTCCAAAAATGAAATTGAATAATGGATATAAAAAAATGTGAATAAATATTAACACGAAAAATACTCTTTTACACAAAATTTATAACCGCACACACTCTAGCGCAGGATACAAAATTCTCCCTGCTCTCACATCCTTTTCCTATTACAATTCCTTCCACTAAAGCATTCTTAAATCTAATTTATTATGAGAAAAACAAACACAATACCGAAACGACTCTTCCATATATCACTTTCTCTCCCATAATACCCAGGGTACCTACGTATGCAGCCATAAGTAGCTACAGAGTGCCAGTAGGGTGCCCTTGCCCGTACTTAAGTCAAGTATACAATAAAAATATTTAAAAATAAAACTCGCGCTCTCGAAAACAGGACATTCCACCAACTCCTACCAACATGCCCCCCCTTCAAAGGGCATTTCTAAGTACCAAGCTAATTGATAATGAAAATGAGATTCAGCGAATGCAAACACAATTAAAATTGTTATTGTTAACACCACATCGCGTCGTCGTCGTCGTTCTCCGGAATGCTTTTCCGCCTCCACCATCACTTCTGGTCTCTCCAGCTTAGCATTATATGCACGAGTATGTCTAGCTCAGAGTTAAATTGAATATTCCGGGGATTTAATTTGAAATTTAAACAAATTATATAATTATGTACACATATGAGGATGTGATACCGTATAGGGCTTGACAAAGGACACTCTGTGTCCTTCACAATTGCGGATTAATTACATTCTATTATTATACGCTTTAAATTCCGATCACATACACTCTCTCAACATTTAATATAAACAGCTACGTCAATCATTGACGATGGTCCATTGTACGCCGGCCGATAAGACTGTAACCCGATTAGGTGTTTCTCTTTTCCTTCGAGGAATACTTTTATCTGTAACCCTCTTTTGAGAACGAACAGCAAAAAAAAAGCATATACAAAATAACATGAAACCAAAAGCCACTCTCAGGTAGGTTTCCCTTTGTGTGGAAAAATTTGGATTATTCTCTGTGTCCCTGTCCAGTCGCGATTTTTTATACGAACAATGGGGGTGCACCACGAAAAAAAATCCTTTTAACTGAAAATCCGCTATCATCGTGTCAACCCAACAATTTTTGCCGTTCTTCAAAGTTTCGCCCACGAGCTGTGTACCTACTTGTTATTTTTTTTTTTTGACTAAACGTCGCAGGCGCTTTGCCTTACATGCAATGATAGTAATTTACCGTTTTTGTGGTTTTTCCAAACACAAAAGGATTCTTTTCGTTCCTTTATGCGATGTTTCTGCTCTTAACAAAGCGAGTAAAACGCGACCAGGATACATTTGAGGTTGAGTCCTGCCGGAAAGTCATTAGAATTTGCGTACTCCCACCCTAAGGATGATGGTTACCGGGAATGATGACGATGATGATGATTATGATGATGCCACCGGATGCTTATGGTTGCCGGTTGGATGTCCTTTCGGATGATGGAATAAAGATATTTGACTGGCCAGATGCCAGGAGACATAATGAATTGGATACAATTTTTTTTTTTTATAACTTTGTTCGTTTTATGTACGAAAAAGAGAACTCAAAATGAGAGGATTATCGATAGAAAGTCCTTTAATCAATGAGGGAAAAAGTAATGCGGATTAATCAATTTTATGCAAAGAAAAAAGTGTTGTACAAGGTATGGCGTTTGAAAACTATTAAGGAAGTTGTTTGAACGTATATTGCCTGATGGATACTCAAAATCGTGTACCTATTTTATGAGGATAATGGGAAATTGAGGTGAAATTGAAATTATTTAATGGGGTGGGAAAACTGGTCTGGTAGGTACACTCACATAAAAACGAAAAAAAAACTTAAGACGGAAATGGTACGATACATCCGAAAGAGGATACTTCTTCAGTGGGTTCATTCAAATACCTACGGATATCATTGCATAAAATAAATTCTTCGAATGTTAGTAAAAACTAGAAAAGGCAGAATAAAAAATCGACCATCATCCCAAAAAATTTCGAGGCAATGAGGGCTTTAGTTGTTATGTGCTTTAGCAGTCGTTGAAGAGGCGGTAGATCACGAAACTTCCGAATATGGGCTAGTCCTAGTGTATTGCAGAACAATTTGAAACATTCACACTGTGCGTTGGATAGCATTTTTATATGCTAGATTTGCAAATTATGTGCCTCGATAGTTCTTGCTAAGCAATTAAAAAAGTCCCCAAAGTTGGTTTTCTAACGCCCACTGGTCCCAAACCAAGTAGATATGCTAGAGACTTATTTTTGTTTTATATCAAAAAATAATTTAATTGTTGTGATTTGAGCAGAAGGAAGATTTAAAACTAAAGCTTTAATTATTAACTAAAAACCAGCAAAATGTGGGGTCCTAATATAATACGCCACTTAAACGAAAAAATTTTTTTTTAGAGAATTCTGCTTCCTTTTAACGCAAACATTATTTAAATTCAAAGTAATTTGAGTATTATAGATTTAAAAAACAGAATCAATTGTGTTTTGAGTCCCCTTTCTGCAAAATTCACACCTCCCAGATTTGGAAGGGGTGAATACAAATTGGCCAAATAATTTTGCGAAATCGAGCTCTAAGCTAATTTGTTAGCTTGGATTAGTATAGATAAAGTCGAATATTATTGTCCCGATCCAAAAACTTGACGTGTCAACCATTCCCAAACGTTTTCGATGATATTTAAATCCGGTGAGTATAGGCCGGTCAGCTTAATAAACTCAGCGGCACGGAATCTTGGCCAAGCTGTTATCATCCGATGGCTAATGGTTTTTGTGGTATCTATTAATACATTTCGCATCTGAAGGTAGGTCAGGAAGTGTTTATCTCTTTTCTTTAATTCCGTTATTCATTACGTGTATGGAGAAGAAGAGGAGAGCGGTTTCTACCCATCACCACCACAGAAACTGTGGCTTTTCATGGAGCCTCTATTATGGTATATGGGGAGGAATAAGTTTCGAAGGACGTACAGAATTGATTATCGTTGATAAACGATTAAATGCAACGCGTACGTTGAGATCTTTCAGGAACACGTATTGCCCTATATGGGGTTCATAGGATACGGCCAGTGCCTGTTAATACAAGATAGTGCAAGACCTCATGTAGCAAGTATCGTATAGATGAATTCCTTCAAGTCACCGGTATTCAAAAACTGCAATAGCCTGCTCGTAGTCCGGACTTAAACCCCATAGAGCATATCTGGGATATGCTCAAAAGAAAGATAAAGTACTCATTCCACCCCCCACAAGCAATTTGATTTTTGATTTTCGATCCTCTTTCTAGTGAATATGATTGAATTTGTCTTACCGACATTAATGAAAATAGATTCCATTCCTCATTCACTAGGATTGAAGTCCTTATAATGCCCCCAATGTTGTCCCTCAGCATAATCAGCAGATCATAGGCATCCAATTGTAAAAATAACTATGGCTACAACAATGGCTAAGAGAGAATCCACTACCAAGTTTTAGATAGTGACGAATGGAAGGAATCCGCACAGTTTTATGACATGAGACCAATTTGAGCGGCTGAATTGAAACGCATTCTCTTATAGGTGGGTAGATCTGCGGATGTTTGTCAGATGTATTTTTTATTCATTCCAAAAATAAAAACGCATTTTGCAAGGTTTACTACAGTACAGAAGAAAGGACCTTCGAAACTTCCTCCCTTTCTAAGTTTTGTGGGTAAATTAAGTATTTGGGCGAATTGGTGTAGATTCTGGGTGGGTAAAATCGTATCGTCACCTCCGCGTGGTGCCCGCTGGATAGCCGAAAGGTGAACTAACGACGAACGTTGTATCCATCGGATCCAGAGCTGTGACACCTGAGTTACCTTCTCAGGAAGTAGGAGCAAAAGACCAGATATCGCTCCGAAGAACCAGCTCCAGCGATCTCAGTCATGCGCAGGCCTCACAAGCCGGCCATGAAAGGAAAACTACAATTGTGATGAAAACACAAGTAATAGCCTCGGATGAACGGACTGATAATGTTGACAACCCCCCCCGCAAACGAAAAACGGACAACGACTTACGTGTATGTACATGGAATGTGCGTACACTCAACCGGCCACGCAAAGCAGAGCAGCTTGCCGATGCCCTCGCAGAAAACAAAGCTGATGTGACAGCCCTCCAGGAAATGCGATGGAATGGACCAGGCAGTAGGAAGATAGTAGGCTGTGATTACTATTATGGGAAGTGTTTACTCGAAGGGAGGAAGCGTCTATTTGGATGTGGGTTTGCTGTCAGAGGAAAACTAAGGCAAAGAGTTTTAAGCTTTCGAGATGTAAGCGAAAGAGTGACGACAATCCGCATTAAGGCCAAATTCCACCACCTGAGCCTTATCAACGCGCATGCCCCTACGGAAGAGAAGGATGACACTACCAAAGAAAAATTTTACGAGCTCCTCGCCAAAACTTATGAGCAATGCCCCAAAAACGACGTTAAAATTCTCCTGGGAGATTTTAATGCCAAAATTGGTAAAGAAGTCATCTTCGGTAGGTCAATCGGAAGACATAGCCTGCACGACATCACGTCTGGAAACGGACTCAGGCTTATCGACTTCCTAGCCGAGAAGAACATGGTCTTGAGTAGCACTAGGTTCCCCCGCCCAGATATCCACAAAGGCACCTGGCGGTCCCCCGATGATCGAACCTGCAACCAAATCGATCATGTTGCTATTGACGGAAGACACTCCTCCAGCATACTTGGCGTTCGTACGTACAGATCAGCCAACATCGACTCCGACCACTACCTAGTTGGTGCTAAACTGCGCGTGCGAATATCCATGCAAGCTCTTAGGCGAACATCAAACACGAGGAGAAGATTCAACGTTGGAAGACTGCAGCAGGAAGATACCGCCAATGCCTTTGCCGACAAAGTATCCTTAGAACTTGCGAGAAACACTACAACGGATGAGATGTGTCCAGAGACCCACTGGCAGCTTTGCCAACAATCCATCAGGAATGCTGCAGAAGAGGTGCTAGGGTTCTCACAGCCGACACCGAGGAACCCCTGGTTTGACTCCGAATGTGCTCAGGCAAACAAAGCCAAAACGGAGGCATACAGATTGTGGCAGCAAAGGAGGACACGGGTTTCCCGTCAGCTCTACGTCGAAAAGAGAAGAGATGAGAACAGCTTGCTCAGAAAAAAGAAAAAGGCCCATGAGCAGCGTGAAGTCGAGGAGATCCAGGGATGTTTTAGCAGGAAACAGGTACGGAGATTTTATAGAAGAGTCAAAAAGAAAATAACGGGATTCTCTAGCCGCCCTAGAGCCTGCAAAGATAAGGAGGGAAACACCGTAATTGAGACGCAGTTAATGCTAAAAATCTGGAGAGATCATTTCAACCAGTTGCTTAATGGTGATGAAGTCCACGATCCCGCCAACGAGCAGTCACGTCAAGTTCTTCTGGTTGATGATCTGGAGTTCCACCCACCCGACCTGAGTGAGACCAAAGTAGCCATCACCAGACTGAAGTCGAACAAAGCGGCCGGTGATGACGGTCTACAGGCGGAGCTTTTTAAGCACGCTGGAGCTGATCTGGTAAGGAGCATGCACCAACTCGTAACCAAAATTTGGTCGGAAGAAAGCATGCCCGACGAGTGGAACTTAAGCACCATCTACCCGATCCATAAAAAAGGTGATCGCCTTCTATGCGCCAACTACAGAGGCATCAGTCTCTTAAACATCGCCTACAAGATCTTGTCAAGCGTATTATGTGAACGACTGAAGCCATTTACAGACGAACTGATTGGGCCTTACCAGTGTGGCTTCAGACCTGGAAAATCTACCATCGACCAAATTTTCACTTTACGCCAAATCCTGGAAAAGACCCAAGAATACATCATCGATTTCAAAGCAGCCTATGACAGTGTAAACAGGAACGAACTATACCGGGCCATGTCGAGTTTTGGCATCCCTGCCAAACTGATACGACTTATCAGGATGACGTTGGAGAATGCTCGCTGCTGCGTCAAAATTGGAAGAGATTCAACCGAAACCTTCGAAACCACCAGAGGGCTTCGACAAGGCGAAGCGCTGTCATGTAGCTGCTTCAATATTGTTCTTGAGAGAGTGGTGCGCAACACCAACGCCAATACGAATGGCACCATCTTTCAAAAATCCACACAATATCTTGGATATGCAGATGACTTCGACATTATGGGAAGAACCAAACGATAACGAGCAGTGACGGGTGCCTTTTCCAGTATCGAGTCTGAGGCGAACAAAATGGGTCTTGTCATTAACGAGGACAAAACGAAGTATTTACTGTCATCGAATAGAGTCGATTCCCACCGGAGACTTGGTCAAAACGTGACAATTGATAGGCATAACTTTGAGGTGGTAAATGAATTTATCTATCTGGGTACTGCTGTTAACTCTGCAAATGACATCAGCGCTGAAATCAAACGTAGAATAACTCTTGCTAATCGCTGTTTCTTTGGACTAAGCAAGCAATTGAGGAATAAGGCCCTATCGCGAAGTACCAAGGAGACGCTGTACAAAACCCTAATCATCCCAGTCTTGCTGTATGGTGCAGAAGCATGGACCCTCTCTCAGGCGGATGAAGGATCTCTTGGTATCTTCGAGAGGAAGGTTCTACGTACGATCTATGGACCGGTTTGTGTCGACAGGCAAAGTAACATCTGGCGGAGACGATACAACCACGAACTATACGAGCTGTATAGCGACTTGCCACTGGTCAAAAAACTGCGAGTTCAACGGTTAAGATGGCTAGGGCATGTTGAGCGAATGAACATCGAAGCTCCAGCCCGTAAGGTATTCAACGCTAAGCCTGAGGGAACCAGAAGCAGAGGCAGACCTCATCTCCGGTGGAGTGATCAAGTTGAGGCCGACGCACGCCGACTTGGTATTCGAAACTGGAGGCAGCAAGCTAGAGATCGAGTAAGCTGGCGAAATCTATTACTTGAGGCCCAGGAGCACAATGCGCTGTAGCGCCATCTAAAGTAAAGTAAAGTAAAGTAAGGTTTAGATTCTGACCGCGAATGTTTCACAGGGATGGCAATGGGCCTGCTATTGTTAATAGTCTATTGTGATGAACTCACACCCTCGTACCTTACCTAAGGCCATGGAGGTTATAAATAAATAAATAAATAGTTAGCGCAACAGGCGAGTAGACATCCTAACCCTAGCTGCTCACAACCATTAGTTTTTGTAAATTTTTATTTTTGGGACGAATGGAAGGGAACGACAATGCCGAGTCCTAACGGTTGAATTGAGAAGATTTTTCAGGACAGTTATTCTCTCGGATGTTTGACAGACGTTCGCGAGAGGTGGCGCCGTGGAAAACACCTTAAGATGTAATTTGTGGTATTCCGGGGATTGAACCTGGGACCCGTCGCACAGCCCACGTGGAGGTAGGCTCTACAATATGCCATCGTCTCTACAATATTTCATCAGTAGTTCGACTATCTGCAGACTGTCAGATTTGTGTGGTTTCCTTCTTCTGTAACTTAGTATTACATGCTGATTTCGTTTTATAGAGAATGTGCCTACCAAATAAAAAGACCAAGTTTCAAGCACGAAATTTGACTTAAGTGGGAAGAGTGGTGTGTAGAACAACCAAGTCCATAGACTCACATCACTGTCGTTTGACATCATCAGTTTGTTATATTTTATCCCCCTAATAAGAGATAAAGATTTATTCGACAACCAACATTTTAGACTGGGTCCAATGTTTAACACCCAAACAGACTTTGCCATCCACATGAGTTTGCTATATGCGAACTAAAAGCCAACTCTTTAATGTTTCCCCATACACTCACCACCCAATAGAGCACCAGCTTTTGAATTTGTTGAGAACATTGCTCTAGTAATGCCGGAAGCAATTCATTCGAGCTGCCAGTATCTGATTTTTGCTCCAGAACTTTATATGCTAAAGGTCAACTTCTAGTAGAATCAACAGAGAACTAACAGGGCCAACAAACAACGAAACACAATACGCAGCAGAGCGTTTGTATCCCAAGGAACCCGCCGGTTATTCCCACAGCCCACGATCCAGCATACCCTGTCTAACCTTCAGTGTAACACTGTAGCGCACATCACATGATAACCACTCTACGCCGGTATTCGTAAGCACAGCAGCAATGTTTAGTTTCAACCGAAGAATAGCTGTTTCGGGAAACTTTTTGAAACAAAAACCGCGCCCAAAACCCTTCGCACTTTCCACCATGCCGTATATTAGTTCGAAAGCGCGTCCGTACGCCACAGGACATATAATACACATAAACATAAATCAAATTCGAATCGGGATGGTATGGTGATAGCATTACAGCTACTGTTTCATAGGAATACGCGATCATGAACACCGTTCCCAGGAGCAAAGGATTTATGCAAAATTTGGCCAAAATGGGTGAAAACGAGAGAGAGAGAGAGTGAGAATATCCCTTCCCCGAGTGCATACCGAGAAGCCATTAATTTCTTCTCGCGGATGCAAACGAAATATTTAGCGTAAAGTGTGAAGGCCGTTATCTAATGGGCGGCGTGAAGTGGGCGACTGTTTTGGGTTTTCATTTTTGCGTTTTGGCGTTCGCTTCCGTATAATGTTTCGGAGTTAAGTGCTTGCAAACTATCTCTATCGGTATTGTTGGGCTCGAAAGCAATTTCTAGAAATTGGCACTTCGGTCTGAACACGATGGTATGTGTGTGTGTGTGTGTGTGTGTGGGTGGCGATGGGAATCGTAGATATCTCGCTTATTGCGGAATAGGGTCATATATCAAATTTTCAATACCGCTAGCATATTTGACTTGAAAGATGATGGGTTCGCATAGATAGTCCTGAATGTCGATTGTGTGTACCATAAACATGTTGTGGTCAATACAGAGGAACGGTAATTAGATTGAATGGTCGCTGTTAGAGATTTTTGATGACTACATAAATGTGCATTAGAGGTGGGAGTTTCGAGAGTTCAAAAAATAGAAGAGTCTATAAAAAGCCATAAAAGTAGGATTAACTGAAGTTTTCTGAATTTATTGCCTCTAATTCGGACTTGACAAAAATTCCACCGCGGTCTAAATTTACCTACCTCTACATCAAGATATAATTTATCAAGATTTTCCATAGGGACATAATAATTTTTTTATTATCTGTGTCATTGTGAAAATGTCGGTCAAAGTTTGCATTTTTAACAGCGAGAGTATTGAATATTGCTCAAATGTTTACAATGGCTCCGGCTGCATAATATGTAGGTATTCCAGTTTGTTTAAATTAAAAATGATTTTCTAGAATATTTTACCCTCTATGTCACAAATGTGACTTAATTTCGTCGTTGTACACAAATTTTCATAGATCTTTATTTTTATGTAACCCCAAGAGGAATTATATATCGAAGGGTGTCAAGTCGCACTATCTCATTAACCTTTTGAAATTGCTGAGATAATGCATCTCAAAAACTTCTCGTGAATTTAGATAAATGCTGCATTGGCTTTATGGCATGAGATACCGTACCGTCTTGTTGGAACCACTTACTGTCCACATAAATATCATCTAATATGGGCCACATAAAGTTACATGTCATTATTACGATAGCGTTTACCATCCACAGTAACCGCATTTCAGGTCTCATATTTTTTTTTATTCGTAGAATATATCCGTACATACGGAAAAGAATTTTCTATTCGCCAATACAATTATTCAAATCCTATTCATATCGTCGAAGGGATTTATTTTGGACGTGGCCTGGAATATTTAAGCAAAAACTGTTTTTATAGGTATCATTTAAATATTCAAATTTTATCCTGTGACTGTGATTGCACTTAAATACGAGAGTAGATAATCTTGTCTACATTTTTGCCAGCGTTGCCAAATAAGATTTAAGTTATTAATTCAGATTTCTAGTTTGGTAAGTCTAACTAGATTTGTTGGAGGTCGGTTGGTACACTTCGGATCGGAATATATCCATTTCAATGAGTAGCTACTTCTCGGACGGATCGGTCAATGAATCTTTGATTTGGTCATGTTAAACACCAACGCACGTCCTCAACTCTTATTCCAAGATTTGATATGAAATCAATATCATCAGGCGGGCTTCTAGGAAGGCAAAGGATGAGGTGGTTAGATCAAGTCCATAATCTCTTCTCTTACCGTATGGGAAGTGCCTTTGATAATCTAGAGTAGCTGGCGAAAGATCAAGATATGGAGGGTACACTTAAAGCAACCTACACTCGAGACCCAGAGACGAAATGAATAAAGGATAGAATGAAAAAAAATTAGGGACACTCTTCACGTTTTCGTCAACAGTGCTTCTTTGTCACATAGACGCGAGAAGTGGTTTGATATAAGGGGTGTTTTCGTAAGAGTTAAGTAAAAGAGGAAGATTTCTTTTTCGATGACCCGTTTAAAAAAGCAAACATTAAATTGTTGTAAATTTTTATTAAAAATAATTAAAATTGTTCTTATCCGACTGGCAAATGCTATGATACCTTCCACTGGGAGGATAAATAATTATCGCAAAAGGACCGTTAGGCATCCTAGTCCTAGTTTCTCACAACCATTTGTTTTGTATGTGCGTTTTTCATTTTGGAAAAGTCCTACAATTTTATGCCGAAGTTTTTCAGATAATTTTTCGGCTATCTGTCAGACGTTCGCGTTTGCATATAAGTCGTTCAATATTTTAGGCAAATTCCAGAACTACTTGACCGACATGGCCCATTTTCAATACCAACCTGACGACAGCAAAGTAATTGCATTCGCTTAGGTCGGTCGATTCGTTTGGATGCTATCGTGTTTTAAATAGTAGACAGACGGACCGACTGACAGACAGACAGATATCTAGCCATCCATACAGAAATACATCCTGATTCAGAATCTTTATATATAAACATGTTAGGTTGGTTTTGGTTTGTGTACACTTGTAAAACTAGAAAAGTATACTGCGCCGATTGAGCGGATATTTCAGACAATTGTGGATATTGGCCCGACAGGGTTTCTTTGAAGTTTGATAAAAATTTAACAAATCGGCGTGGTACCTCCCATACAAAAAAGCGTTCGAAATAGTATATTCCGAAAACCATGAACCGATGGACTCAAATTTTAAGAAAATTTTCGATATTGGCCCCGAGAGGGTTTCTGTGAAGTTTGGCAAAATTGTACCTGCCATACAAAACAAAAAAAAATTGCAAACGCTATTTCTTAACACTTATGGGAGGTAAAGTTCTAAAACATGGAACATTGATATGCATTGTAGTTCCTGAGCAGGGGCAACACCGGGCGGGTATAACTATACAAATAGAAAAGAGGAAACTAAATGACTGTGAGGAAATCTCTGTGTACCAAATCCTGACGGCTGGACGAACGAAGCCGGGGGCAAAAGCTTGTGTTATATACTTTACTAGCTGTATTTGCCCGTACCCAAGAATTGTATTGCTCCTTGTCTATATCAAGACAATGAATATTAATGCTAAAATTGTACAAATTATTTCTTACTAGCTGACCCGTGCTCGCCTTATACAAAGAAACTTATAATTGGTCCATTTAGGTCCCGTTTATAGCTATCAGTAAAATGCAACCGAAAAAAATATTTTTTTGCTTTTTTGAAGCACTTAATCTTAATCGTTGAACTCAATCTTGGTCTTAAAATGTTGCTTTTAAATTATAAAGTCAGTGCATCTAAAAAAAATAAGCAATTGATATACAACTTTTCTAGAAAACGAATTTATTAATTTTTCCATTTGTTCCGTTTTGTATTATACGTCTCTTCTCTTATGAAAAAAAAAAAAAAAATAAATAGGTGGCGCAACAGGCGGTAGACACCCTAGGCCTAGCTTCTCGCAACCATTCGTTTTGTGTGAGTTTCTATTTTTGGAACGAATGGAAGGGACCTACAATTTTATGCCGATTCCGAACGGCTGAATTGAGAAGCTTTTTCAGGACAGTTATACTCTCGGATGTTTGTCAGACCTTCGCGAGAGGTGGCGCAGTAGAAAAAACACTAAGATGTAATTTGTGTTTTTCCGGGGATCGAACCTGGGATCCCTCGCACAGCAGTCCAGCACACTAACCACTGCGCTACTGCGCCCCCTCTTCTCTTATGAAGATTATTAATATACCGAATGCCATACTGCAGCATGCACCCCATCCCCATCCGGCATCGGGCAGGGCATACGATCATGATATGCAAACATTACAACTGACCATAGCACGCACTGCGGAAACAAATCAACCCTTTTCGAATGCGAGGTATACCTACGTTTGCTGGTGTGGTTTTGTTTTTGTTTTCGTATCGCACGATCGAAAAAGTATAAACATCCTTTTGTAGCTAGGTATATGTGTTGTGTATGTATATATTTTCACTTCAAAAAATACATTTTGGCTAAAAACTTTTCCTATGGAAGTGGTTATAAACGACATAGCCTATAGCAGTCTAACAGTCTTAAGGAACATTTTAAAAACAGTTTCATCGAAAAAAAGTAGTTTTCGAGTTTTTAACAGCCAAAGAAAGTACTTACCTTTCGAACTGTCGTTTGCAATGATGGGAGGTGCCATACCCTATGTCCCTTTGTCGAATTTTGACCAAATTTAACAGAAACACTCCCACGTCAATAGCTAAGATTGTTTGAAAATGTAGGCCCTGCTCGTTTTATTGACTTTCGAGATATAAGATTATGTATTTTTTGGGGAGGTGCCACGCCCCTCTGTCACCTTTCCCTTCCCACCTTAAGTAACCTTAGTATCGCCATTATAACGCGGAAAGAATTTTTAAATGGAATAGAAAATAATTTTTTGGCCGAATAGTTCCAAAAATTGCAGCTACCACATATCCCCACTCCTACTACCACTCCTACTACCACTCCCACTTAAAACTAAAGTATTCTATGCTAACAAACGCCGCTGCTGTGAGACTCGACTTGTATGAAGGTGAACATTTATCTTTTCCATGCATACATTGTGAAGATCCAATTTAAACGAAAATGTCATCCCATTCAAAGGATTTGACGAATCTACCACCATCATGCGAATAAGGCACGTTGTTAAAAAAATTGTTTACACCTCAGCGAAACTACTTCCGAAATTCTAATTCAAAGATCACAATCCACTCAACGAAATCCAGGAAATGTGTCAACTGAAATCTGATTTAATCATTTTCAGCTTGAGGTCATTCATCTTACTTATTCCGTTTTCAACACGACACTATATATTGTAGCAAAAACAACACGTTTCGACAATTCATATACACGCGGCTGAGTACCTACCAAGAGAATCCTCAACGGTGCAAAGAAATACACAGGCTATAAAGCATACTTTCGCGTACACTATATCTACCGGTACCATCGAAACTACCTCCAACAAAGAAGACACGAAGTGACAAATTTCTTTTTATTTAATTAAGGCAAAAAAAAAAAGTACCGGGAACCATTACGGCGAAAGGGTTTTCCGCTATGAAAGATACATACAACAGGTCAAAATGCATGAAGCGTTAGGATAGTAACCACGACTGTGACTACGACTATACCTACGTGAGTTATGTTGGAACGAGGTAGTCCTCTTCATCACGAACGTGTGATCGTACAAGGAATTTTTTTCTTTTTGTACGCTTCCTTCTCCTTACTCCGAATCTGGTCTGAATTCCATAGACTACAAGCTGCTCTGGAATTAAAATAAGTGTCAACATGAGCGAAATAATGGCTAAGGATCAAAAATTTCATTAAATTCTTATTCCGTTCGTCGTCCTGTTTTTTTGTAATTACCTTCGTTTCGAAGCGCGTACATTCAAACGCGCACACATGCATGGCATACCTGGGGATAGATAGAGGAAGGTACAATGTCAGGAGAATGGATGTCACACTAAATGGAACATGAGAACGGACAAATATGCAACTGTGGAGATGAAAGTCAGAAACAAGAAAAAAAAGTTGTAAATTAATTTCATTTCACAAAGAAAGATGGTCCCTTTCGATTCAGAGCTTATACCTACGTAGTTTGTATGGCATGAGTTTGGTCCCGATGACATGAGAATTTTGTGGGGTTCCTTGATAACGTCAGTTCTTTAATCTGCTGTCTTAACTCACAAATACTAAAAAAAATTGTGAAACATGGTAAGAGTTAGTAGTAAAAAATAGGGTCAGTAACACGGTATGTTATGGGGAATTTTAGACACAAGGCTTTTTTTTACAAAAGAGTACATTTTGGAAACCATGGTTTACTTAGCCGTGGCTGCTTTAGAACAAAGCAAAAGCATTTAAAGGAATCACAATAAAGTTTAGTTCAAAAGCTTTTAAATTGTTTCAATCCATTACTAATTTCTAAGTACAAATTTATATAATATCGATAATAGGTATTCAATCCTAAAAAAGGCCAAGCTTCTTACCCTTTTTCAGTTTGAGTTATTCAGAAAAATGAAAATATTCGATATACATAATATTTACATACAATAGATTTAACCCTTCGATAAAAATTAACCAAATAACCACGCCGAAGAAAAAAAAAAGTCCTTACAGTTACAAACCTTAAACAAGTCCAATTTTCCCACCGACAAAGTTTCCTTTTCCGAGCAAAGGTAAACACAAAGTGACTTCAAGTCAACCGGTCCGGCAATCCATCCTATTGCATCAAAAATATATCGAAAGGTTACTATATATACATACCCCAAAGTCACCCTTGTACTTGTAGCACGACTCCAGCACAGCTATCAGAAGTAAACATTTCCCCAAACTGTATACGGATCAAAGGTTGAGCAAACCAGTCCCTTTCGTAGATACACAAATTACCTTCACACCATAGAGTAGATGAGAGCAGTCAGCCGCTTACCAAGTCAATCAATCATTTTTGGATCCCATCAGCAAAATTTCATTCGGTTACCCTTTTGCAAACACACAAAAAGGAGAACAACAAAAAAGGATTCTCAAAACTAAAAATGATAAAAAAAAATATTTATTAGGAGTAAATCTCTATATCGAATCCTGGGGTGTATGGTGATGAAAGTGTTATTAGTGGCACGTGGGGGCTTAAAATTCAATTGAAACATAAAACGCCAATAATGGTCCTACTACATATATTTAGCTATTGACGATAGGTATACCTAAATAATATTATTTTAAGGATGTTATTTCCTTTTAAGGAATATTGAACACCTCCTTCTAGAAGTTTTATCCGAATGGGAAGCAATTTATTTTTTCGTTGAGCGATCTCATTTTTGATGAAAATAACTTTCGCAACTTAAAGGAATTAGGCTTTTCCTTTGGAGTGGATGCTTATTTGCATTAAAAAAAAAAACAAGGAAAGGTTTTAGCTACATAATTCCTTTGGGGTAGTTATATGAAACATTAATTTCAGGAATATAAAAAACAAAATCCTGGGGTGTTAAAAATATTGTAAAGCTTTTAAGATGACTTACCTACTTTAGGTGGTCCTTGCAAGTTCTGAATACGTAAGATTAGTTGTCATTAGTTTTCCAAGCGAAAGGCTAAGGCTTTTTGGTCTTAGAAGGCATAAGGCCATATTCGATTGTATGGCCTTATGTACCTTTGCAAAACCGTCATAAGACCATATTTTTTTACGAAATAGGGCGATATTTCCAACATGCTCTGAGGGCCTTATATTGCTCAGTTGAAGTCAAATATTAAACGGTTTGAATATTGTTTTTTTGAATTCGAGATTTAATTTTAAAGAATCTTAAGTCCACAATACATAAACAGTGGAATATGAATATAAATGGAATGGGGCTATTTTAGATTATGTGCCGGGAGGCAACGGCAACATCAATGCTGCCTAATGCATTGGCAACGCACTTACTAACAACTCATACAATAATAACCTATGTAAATAGATATATAAGTCAGGCCATACTAACCGCACATGAAATGTAACAGTTTAGACAAGTCAATAAATACTACCGTGTCTGACAGCCAAGAGTCATTCTTGTAAGTCAGAGTTAACTGAACAGCACATGGTGGCAGCGGTGCTGATTTTTTTTCATCGAGCGACAAACCATAACCTGTTATACCTACACATAATTTTTTTTTATTCTTTCTCTTCTAAGGTTTTTTTTTGAGAGAAGGAGAAAATTATTAGCAATATGAATAACGACAACGATGAACAAGCCGGTCGTCAACAGCAAGTCGGTCCAGCACCAGCAGTTGGACAATTTCAGGTACAGTGCCCCGAATCCTTCACGTTCTCGACACCGTCAGAGTGGCCAAAGTGGAAGAGGCGCTTCGAACGCTTTATGCGAGCATCTGGACTAATTTCTAAAACAGAAGACGAACAAGTTAACACCCTCATATACATTATGGGATGCCAGGCAGAGGACATTCTCCTCTCCTTTGGATTGAACGAGGCGGAGACGAAGAAGTTCCAATTGGTGATGGGTAAATTTGACAACTACTTCGTTATCCGGCGCAATGTGATTTACGAGCGCGCCGTGTTTAATTCAAGGGAGCAAGAGGAAGGTGAGCCAGTAGACGCGTTCATCACATCGCTGTATGCATTGGCCGAACACTGCAGCTTTGGTGAACTACATGATGAGCTGATTCGCGATCGTATTGTGGTAGGAGTAAAAGACCGCAAACTCTCCGAAAAGCTCCAAATGGACAATGCTCTCACACTGGAGAAGGCCGTTCAGCAAGCGAGGCAAAGCGAAGCAGTGAAGCGGCAATTGCGTGACCTTGCGAGGGATGCAGAGGACAAAACTGTGGATTTTGTCACATCCAAAGCCAATGGAAATAAAAACAGAAATCTGAAATCCAGCGATAGCTATAGCAGAAGTCGAGAAAATCAAGGTTGGCGTTGCCGGTGGTGCGGAGGTAAGACGAAGCACAATAGGAATGACTGCCCAGCAAAAGGCGAAAATTGCAACAATTGCAACAAGCAAGGTCATTTCGCACGTGCTTGCCTTGCAACAAAAACAGTCAAACAAGTCGCGGCCAAAGCAGACAACCGTGATTCAAAGTTCCTTGGGGCTGTTTCAACAACGACATGCAGCTTTAATGACAACAAAAATCGCAGCAAGCGATGGACAGCTGACGTCGCTCTCAACGAGGTTATGGTCAATTGGAAGTTGGACCCGGGAGCTGATGTCACCACAATCCCATTTGGTATATTTCAACAAAAATTTAAATTGACATCACTCCTCCCGTCGGACCAGATTCTTTGCGGTCCAAGTAAAGAAAAACTTCGTACCATGGGCATGTTTCGAGGTGAGTTGGTTTATTTGCAGGAGCGAAAGGTTGATTCAATATACGTGGTAAAGGGCTTGGCGCAGCCTTTGTTGGGGTTACCAGCGTGTGAGGACCTTGGACTCGTGAGGCGCATCAACCACATCGGAAACTGTACAAAAGTGGAACCGAAGCAGGAGTTCGCAAAACTGTTCAGTGGACTAGGTACAATTCACGAGCCCTATAATATAAAGTTGGAAGACCAAGCAGTGCCCTTTGCCACACATGCACCCAGGCGGGTACCGATTCCGCTTCTCGATAAACTTAAGAAGCAGTTGGATGATATGGTAGCGCAAGGGGTCATCGAGCCGGTGGACAAGCCCACTGACTGGTGTGCTCCTATGGTCATCGCTACAAAGAAGAATGGGGACATCCGCGTCTGTGTGGACTTGACGCGGCTCAATAAGTTCGTGAAAAGGGAACGCCATCCAATGCCTTCTGTCGAGCACACACTGGGACAGCTGACTGGGGCCAAATTCTTTAGCAAACTTGACGCCAATAGTGGGTTCTGGCAGATAAAACTCACTGAGGAGTCAAAACTGCTGACAACTTTCATCACACCGTTCGGGAGGTATTGCTACAACCGTCTCCCATTCGGCATCACCTCTGCTCCAGAACACTATCAGAAGAGAATGTCCAGTGTAGTCCGAGGATTGGAAGGAATCCTTTGCCAAATGGACGACATTCTCGTGTGGGGCAGCTCAATCGACGAACACGATCGCCGTCTACGTCTAGTTCTGCGACGTCTTCAGGACTCAGGAGTGACTCTCAATGAAACTAAATGCCAGTTTGGGGTCAAACGCATTAAATTTCTCGGGCACATTTTGGATGGAGAGGGGGTACATCCGGATAGCGATCGTATTTCTGCCATCGTCGACATGGACCGACCGAAAAATGTGCACGAAATTCGCATTCTGATCGGACTGATCAATTATCTTGGCAAGTTCACGCCAAGATTGTCTGATGTTTTACAACCTCTCAACGAACTACTGAAGAAGGAGCGAGTATTCACATGGGGACCAACGCAGGAGACTTCGTTCGCGCAAGTCAAGAAAATTCTCACCAGCGAACCCGTATTGGTAATATACGACAGTAACAAAGAAACTGTAGTATCTGCTGACAGTTCATCATATGGGATCGGAGCAGTCATTCGTCAACGGCAACAGGACGGTAAGTTAAAGCCAATCTCTTATGCTTCCAGGACGCTTACCGACTGTGAAAAACGCTACGCGCAAATTGAGAAGGAAGCCTTGGCTCTTACTTGGGCTTGTGAGCGATTCCAAGACTTCATTACTGGCATACGATTTCAGCTAGAGACAGATCACAAACCTCTTGTGCCAATATTTACTACTAAGAACCTGGACGACCTGACCCCACGGCTGCAACGGTTGAGAATGAGGATGATGCGTTACGATTTTTCCATATTTTACACCGCAGGTAAGGATCTAATTGCCGCCGACGCACTCAGTCGCCAACCTTTGCATGTAAACGAAAGCAGCAACGAGCTGGAGGAGGAAACTTCCGCACACATCAATCTGGTGGTCTCTCATATTCCAGCGTCCGACTTAAAACTCGAAGAGATCTGGGTAGAACAGCAACGCGATCCAATTCTTCGAAAAATCGTTCAAAATACGCTCAACGGATGGCCAGAAAAGAGCAAACTGGTCAAAATTCTGCAACCCTACTATGCGGTCAGAGACGATATTGCCAACGAAAACGGGTTGCTGATGCGTGGCTGTCGTCTCATCATACCAGCATCTATGCGACAGGATATCCTCGGGAGACTTCATGCTGGCCATCAAGGAATCGCAAAGTGTCGAGCCAGAGCACGTGAATCTGTCTGGTGGCCTGGACTTTCAACAGACATTGCCGAAATGATTAGCAGATGCAGTGCATGCATTCAAGAAACACGAGGAGTAAGAGAAAAACTAATGCCATCGGACTTCCCAACACGTGCATGGCAAAGGGTAGCTATGGATCTTTTTAAATGCCAAGGGCGCTGGTACTTGATTATTACTGATTTCTTTTCCAGATTTTTCGAGGTAGCTTTACTCGAAAGATTGACGGCAGCAGCAGTTATCAATCACTGCAAATCAATTTTTGCACGCCACGGAGTACCAGAGTTAGTTAGAAGCGACAACGGGACTCAATTCGAACCAGTTCAAACGTCAGAATTCTCCAAATTTGCGAGGGACTATGGGTTTCGCCATATCACATCCAGTCCTATGTTTCCACAAAGCAACGGGTTCGTCGAGGCTGCAGTAAAAATAGCCAAACTGCAACTCAAGAAAAACACTGACCCCTACAAAGCGCTTTTGGAGTATCGTGCCAGTCCGTTATCCAACGGCTACAGTCCAGCGGAGCTTCTGATGGGCCGTCGCATCAGATCAACACTGCCTATGGCCCCGCAGCGCTACACATCAACAGCAGTCGATTACAGCGAACTCAGAAGGAAGGAAGATGCTAGGATAGAGACGCAAAAACAAAACTACAACCGAAGACATCGTTCTATACAGAAGGACGAGCTGATTCCAGGGGAGTTAGTTTGGGTTCGTGACAAGCGAGTGTGGGCGACAGTTCGTGAGAAGACCAATCACCCTCGTTCTTACATTGTTGAAACTCCGACTGGAAAACTGCGTCGCAATAGTTATCATCTCACTCGAGCTCACCGTGCTCAAGAAATTAATGAACAAGCAGAGAACGACGAAGAGATACCACAATTAATGTCATTGCCATCAGTTTCGCCGACTGGGAAGACAACATCGCCGATGACGTCATCTGCGTCAGCATCACCGACATCATCACAGCCACATTCTTCCCCATCGACGCATTCTTCACCGTCGTTGACACCATCATCGCCAATCTCATTAAACGAGCAACCATCATCATCAGGGTCTACACAAAGTGCCGAAACCCAAGGCTACCGGACTCGATACGGGCGACTGGTAAAACCTGTCGAGCGGACGAGATACTGAAAAGGGGGGATGTGCCGGGAGGCAACGGCAACATCAATGCTGCCTAATGCATTGGCAACGCACTTACTAACAACTCATACAATAATAACCTATGTAAATAGATATATAAGTCAGGCCATACTAACCGCACATGAAATGTAACAGTTTAGACAAGTCAATAAATACTACCGTGTCTGACAGCCAAGAGTCATTCTTGTAAGTCAGAGTTAACTGAACAGCACAGATTATAAAAAATATTGTCCAATTTTTGGGGCTTTTTTCATTTATTTTTGCGGCGTTTCTTCATTGGGACTAATTTCATGAAGCCAAACCTCGCATCTAGTCCAAATCCAACAGTGACCACAAGCAGGGGGGTTGCAGGGGGATAGCATGCCACCATATAAATATTTTACGGTTTGTTATAAAAATTCTTTCAAAAATGCAGGTTTGGGATAAATCCGACACAACACGAGTGGCTGCTAAAAGCTGAAAAAAAAAAGACGAAAGTGACATAAGGCCATATTGGCCATGCGGTCATCCTTGGGTTCTCTCAGACTTAACTTCAATGCGCACTCGATTGGTTTGAAATTGTTTGTGCTGAATCTGAGATGAAAGCAAAAGTGAACAAATCTGAAAAGATAGTCGTCTCCTGACCGCCTGTTCAATGCATCGCGGGGTCTTATCCACGAGCGATGGAAGGTGCAATCCTTAGTTTTCCTGTTGGATTTGTCAGGCTGGGTTCATTTTGAGACGGCTTGGTCTTTCTGTTAGGAGGACTGAATTTCTGGTCAAAGCTATGTTGGGTTGGTGAAGAAAAAATCTCCTTTTCCAAAATCCCTTTTTAAAATCCCATTTCCAAAATCCCATGTCCCTGTGCTGGAATCCCTTACTCCAAAAGACCCTGAGAGAAAATCACCACGTGACAAAATTAATTCTGTCGCGCGACAGAGTGAGATACAAGAAGATCTAGAAGGTCTAGAGAAATTAGAGCTTATTAAATGTAGGTATGTTTAAGTCTGGGTGGTTTCTGAGAGTGATAAGCGAAATTGTATAACATGAGGTGACCAATATTTATATCATGGAATATGTGCACTTCATTAATGAATCTACGAATTTAAATCGAAAAGTTAATCCAGGCTGCAGAAAGGCTTTAAAAATTGGAAAGTCTCTTCATTTTAACATTCATATACACATCAGAACATGCAAGTATAATGTAAAATGTCCTCAAATGCATTCTTCTTCTTCTACTGATTTCTTTTTTTGCTAGTATCAATACCTTCTGTGGATCGTATTATTTGCTTTCGATATATTACTGATATTAAAATCACAAGGAATACCTACCACCACCTTATATATCAATTGATTTGCAGAATGAAATTGATAGGTATGCTACTTGATTGTAATTCTATTCGTCTGTGAATCCTTTCGTTGGCAATCATGTGGAAAACATTTTCTCGCTTAAATGATAAAAAGAGGAAAACCTCAAAGAAGTTCATGCATACCTACATATGAAATGAAGATGAAGACGAACACGTAGAAGTAATTGAAAGTGCTGATGCAGAAAATGTGCACATGAAGCTTTAGAAACTGCAAAGGGTTCTATCATGCCTTACACCACTCATAATGCCGAGCACATTTTGTCCATTGAGACATCAACAGATGGTCATGGAAAAAGGCATCAAGAATCTTCGGTCTCTTTGATGTAATGTGAGTCAGCTATTGTGGCTGTGACTGTAAGTAGTGCACAAGCACATGCAGCACACGTCACGTCCGGAAGATACATATTTTATGCTGATATCAGTTTCCTTTTCCTGGATCCTACAGATTGCTAGGTTTTGTTATGTATTTGCCTACTAGAATGTAAAATACTTTACAAAAGCGAGCAATGCGGTTGAAGTGGACATGACTGCGCTCAAATTACGATATTCTCGCTCGGCTTCATAGATTGTCCGTTTTCATTGATGGATGCGCAAAATGGGTTTCCTTATGAATTTCTGACAAAGCAAATATGTACATGAAAATTTCATTGGCACATAGTGCGAATTATTATTTACAATGGATTTCAAATCATGTAAGTAAACGTCTTTGGCTAATAAATGTAGAATATGGTATTTAATATCCCCTGCGAACTAAGTTCACTCAAATGGAACTAACTACAATTAGCCAAATGGAACTAAGTCCAACCAAATATGCAGTAGGATTTAGTTCTATAAAGTTTGGGATATAGTTCATTTGGGACGTAGTACCTACATTATGAACTAATTCCCAAGGAAGTAAGTTTGAAATGCATGATCAGTGAAATATGTATAGGGTGGCACTCTGCCCCCCTGAAACCCCCCCGGAATACAAAATTTCTTTAATTCCTATCGTAACTTTGCATCCAATTCTCATATCGGAGCTTACATATAATTCAAAGATGGATTTGGATCTTATTTCCTGAAAATCATGGAGGTTGGTTCATATGAACTAAATCCCAAATTTTGGGGGAGCTAGTTCCATGGGGGGTTTAGATCTTGACAAGATAAATGGTTGGCGGGACCATTGCATGTTTGGCTACCAATGTGAATCTGACCAGCAGTCGCTCGCACTTCCCACACTTCAGGCTTGGCCTGGCTGACACGACATTCATATGGGAAGGCACAAGTACACGGCGCAGAGTTCACTATTCCTGTACCTACCAAATTTTATTTCATTGGAATGACGCCTTGAGGTACACTCAAAAAATATTGTAAACCGAACAGATCAATGCACAGATTTAACAACAATAATACCATAAATCCTAATAAAACAATTATTACGAATTGTATAGGTACTCAAAAATTAGTTTTTCTGCTGTGCAATTTTTTGGAAAATCATTAAATTTTCAGTGTTTAATCAAATTACAGTATATTGTAAATGATGCCTCTTTTCCTTTTATAATTATTGTAACAAGATGCCTCTTTTCATTTTATCCATATCCATCCATACTATTTTATAAAATTCGTCCCTCCATAACTCGAGAACCATTCTTCATCCGATTTTCATGATTTTTGTTTTTGATTTAGAGATGTGTTGTCTAATTAGGCCGTAGGGTGAGAATTGTAGAGGATGAAAGGGGTAAAGGGGGGTAAAGGGGGTCTCACGAACCGTTAGCCGTATGAACTTGAAAGTTTGTATGTTGATAGAAATAAGTCCAAATTATTACATGCCTCATTCATCAAGTGACTAACTCTGAAAGTATTTGTAATTTGTTTATAGCTACTTGCGCCCACTAAATAAATAACATGTAGGTATAGTTTATTAAAATATATATATAAAATATATAGCTTAAAAAAGAGGACGAAATATAAACAAACGCACATTTATATGATAAATCAAATAAATTTTAATTTAATTTAAAAGAAACCGGCGAGCGGAACCGCGGGCATGGCTAGTTTCAAATAAAACTCACTTCAACTTTAATTTTATTATTATTTATCACTACTCTCTATGTCTATAGACGGCACGAGTACGACAACTTAGGCGCCAAAAATTGATAACCAGTTTTTGTAGAGGAGTTAAATATAAGCGTTTTTTACGTTTTACGCTTTTTTTTTATAATGTAAAGAAAGTTTGCATATACTCAGCCTTGCAGACGTCCCAAAATCCAACAGCGACCACAAGCAGAGGGTTCAGCATGCCGCCCCATACCCATTTGAAGCTGCAAGTGTAACAATTTTTGTTCTCTAAGCGTTGCGACACATAAAAGTAATTTTCCATTTTCTCAAAAATTAGAAGACATAAATCAATCTGGTTTTCAGTGTTCGATTAAGAATTAATTTAGGCAGTAAAAACTACAAACAAATTAAGTATCTATGTATATTTTCAATATTGAAAAAATCAGCTTATCTACAACTTTTTTTAAAATTTTTTTCCTTAAATTTCAAGTTTCAAAGAATTTTTTTTTTTTTTTCAAAAACTGTTAATAAAAATAACTTGATTTAAAAGTAACATAAAAGAACAGACTCTTGGCTTTGTAGGTGTTGCCATTGTTTTTTAATAATTTATTTTCATATATAATTTTCCCGCCCAAACGAAGCGAGATAGACCCCCCCCCCTCCCATAGTAAAAAATGCTTATATTTAACCCCTCTACAAAAACTGGTTATCAATTTTTGGCGCCTAAGTTATCGTACTCGTGCCTGATTTCCTGGAAGCAAATAAAATATTGCACCACAATAATAGAATTTTCAAAAATATGTAACAACCTCGACGATACCACAATATCAATAACACCGCCTCCCATTGAGGCGCTCTAATTACCAACGACATCATCAAAAATATAAAAAATAAAAAATCTCAACCACGAACCATGGCATGCAAATTCAACATCATTAATCTCCTAGCAAGTTGACGTTCAGTCATTAGCATGGCTCTTCGTTCGTCTCCACGAATGGCGCTGGGGCTGGCGTTGGCGCTGATGCCCAAGCATGCATTCATACGTTAACTGGGTGCCTTTCGGGTCTTCCATATATGATGGTAATGTTAATTTACGGGAACGTGATTTGTGACGGCAACATCCAGGATAATACAGGTGTGTGCCAAAGCGAATGTCATCGATTGAAATAATTTTCTCACCATCTAAAAGGAGGGAGGTAAAAATAAATTAATCATTTGAACATGAAAGGATTTCCGCTTAGCTACAATTGAGTGGCTTAAATGGATTTTCTTGTCGAACACACTTGCCAGGGAGGTAATACAGAGTCCTAATCGCACTCATTCCCCTATATCGGACCAACTTAATGTTTACACTAGCGGAAAAAATATGAAGTCATAACGAAAAGTTTGAAAACTTTATCCCTAGACGTCAGTCTGGAGAATAAATATGCGGCCTTTCTGCGTGTAAAAGTGATTAATGGCAACGCTGAATGGAATCTTTTCAACAGCAGAGACTTCCTCCTCATCCCCAATCGCCATATTATAGTTCTCGATGTTTCAAAAGATTTAATAATAAGACTCTCGATGAAGTAGACTTATTGGTCATAAAGGAGAATATTGGTGTGGTTTTGTTTTTGTTTTTCTTTTTTTTAGAACTTTTTCCCAAGATAAACAAAATGGGCACCTTAAGCACAATACAAAAATGAGAAAAGAAGAAATCATTTCGGACATTCATGGAGTTCTTTTTTTTTTTTTTTTTTTGAAAATTTTCGTTGATAATCTGTGACACTTTAATGGCGCAATAAATCAATCGACCAGTGTCAGTAATGTTTGCTTGGTGAAAGTTTTAAAAATTGAAAATGCCCAAGGTATGGCTAAGAAAAAAACGGATGGAAAAATTGTGTGGATCTTGAAAGGAGTGCCACCAAAACGGCTTGGAAAAAGTTTGTGCACTGCGTCTATTAAAACTAAAAAAGTTTAGTGAATGAAAAAGTTTTACACATAATTGCAGCACTTGTGATTAATGTGAGTTTCATCATACGGTGTTTTAGAAGTTATATTCAATTGGAACTCAATCTGAAGAAAATGCTTAACTTAGGTATGTACTGTACATAGACAGTTTGTCGAATTCAAGTCTAATTCTGATATATTATTGTGTGAACGTCTAAACTTTTCGCCAACAACCTGATTGGTCCATATCAGTGCGGTTTTAGGGCAGGAAATTCTTCGACCAAATTTTCACCCTCCGAGTGATCTTAGAAAAATAAACAGGAATTTCAGATCGATATATGTACATACAGACCACCTTTTTATCGAGTTTAAAGTGGCCTATATGATATCGTATATAGGAGCTATACAAAGACATGTCACGTTTCGCCATTCCTGCCAAACTCGTTCGTCTATGCAGGATGACGATGAAGAAATTTCGCTGCTCCGTCAAAATTGGAAAAAACATCACCCTTGATATCAAAAAAGGATTAAGACAAGGCGACGCGCTATCGTGTAACTTTTTTAAAATCATCCTTGAATCAATTATACGAAACTCACAAGCCAACATCAGCGATTCAGAGGTTCAATTTTTCAAGAAGTCTATTCAAATTCAACTGCTTGCATATGCTGACGATATTGCCATTATCGGAAGATCGGAGCGAGCTGTCAGTAGCGCATTTACAAGTATTGAAAAGGAAGTGGCGAAGATGCTGTCAACGAGAAAAGAGTCTCAGCATCGACGACTCGGACAAAACGTCACGATGGACAGATACAACAACGAAGTAGTTAAAGACTTTCTCTATCTGGGCCCAACTATCACCTCGCAAAATGACATCAGCGGAGAGATCAAACGATTGTGATCAAAAGGACATCTAAGAAGTAAAGTCCTCTCTTATAGAACCAAGGAGATTATTATGATCCTACTGTATGGTGAATGTTTTGAGAGAAAAATTCTTCGTACGATATTCGGTCCAGCTTGCATCGGTGGAATGTGGAGGAGAAGATCTAACGACGACCTTGAAGATACAATCCCTGGGATGGCTGGGACACGTGGACCGTGTGGACAGCAATACACCAGCCCGACGAGTCCTTGAGTCCACCCCTGAGGGACAACGTAGCAGAACAGGACCCAACCTTACCTTGCCATGCGAGTTAGTATGTACTGTACAGGTACACGCATGTGACTAATATTGGTTTTGTATGGGAGGTACCAGAACTACTTGACTGATATGGACCATTTTTTAATACCAACCTGACGACCGTATAAATAAGTCCTCTCACAAAATTTCATTCGCCTTTGCCGACTCGTTTGGACGCTATCGCTATCGTGACAGACAGACAAACGGACATGGCTAAATCGATTTAGAATGTGATCATGATTCAGAATATTATATAATGTAGGTACTTTATAGCAGTTGTAAATGAGGTCTCATATAATGTTGCGCGGACAGTGCTTCAGCGTCGCTAAAAAATCATTGCAAAACGAAAAATCCAATTGAAATTTCACAAAAAATGAAAGGAATGTTGCCATTTAGTACTTTTTTCGAATTCCCTCGCCAATAATTTCGCAATCCTCAAAAGCCTTTATTTATTGAATTTAATTAATTCAGCAATACATTGAAGTACATCGCTGGCATAGAGAATCACCCTGAACCGCAAAACTTTAACAGACATTATTGCATTCTTCAAGTGCATTGCATTCCCCTCTGGATGTTGGTTCCTTTAAATCGGTGGACGATTTGCGGCCTCATGTAATCGATTTCATTTTGTTGAAATGTGTTTTTCATGAAAAGAGAAACAATCCAACCGCAACGATGTATCCTGGATAGGTTGAATTCAAAATAAAAACTCAATCTCACATTCTTGGGTCATACAGGTGCTTCCTGCAAATAGTGTTTTTAAAATACAGTTTACCAACAACAAATACACATAGATAAAGCCAGCGCTCTAACATTTTGTTATATTCAGGTGCTCTTCGGTAAAATAGTTTTTGAAACCAAATTCCGATATCTAGGCAAATGCTGCAACATAAAAAAAAATCCGCGAACCACCATTTCGTGCTGCAGTAGTATTTAGAGTACAGACGGATCAATTGCTAAAAGGATTTCACTACGGTTCATTTTAATTGAAATTCCTATAGCTAGTACACGGCGATTCATGAACCTTTGATCGGCATTCTCTTTCTCTTGTTGGTTACCGACGAAGACTGACGAAAAAAAATGTTCAACTAGGTAGTTCTATGTCCATCTGAGCCACCGAAATGTAATTTTAGGTCGATGTCGATGATGTTCAATGGATACAAACTTTGGGAAAATAATGAAAGCAAATGAGCATGGACTTAAGTAAAGTGAACCAACGTCCTACGACTGTGTATGTATGTAATATAGATCGATTCATTGATTGTTTGCGACCTTTTTAATCCAAAGATTTGCACTACAGTTGCTGATGGAGTAGACAGACTCAAAAAGGGCTAGATAGATACACATCACTTTACTTTGCTAATTATTCAAAGACTTAAGAAAGCCGTTGTCCGTATCCCATTTTTCGTAGTTATGGAAAGCGCCATAACTATTTTCCGATTTAATTTTTTAATTCTGTTGAATTGAAGAAATAAGTAACATGTGATGTGATTTTTAACATTTTATAAAATATTTAAACTTAGATAATTAAAAAATAAAATCAGAAACATTTTTGAATCGTTTTTGAGATGACCAGAGAATAACAAACACTTTAAAATTCCAGTTTCCAAAACTTATAAAAATTAAATATTTAGTTAAATAGCCTTAATTTTTTTAAAACGCCAGTCAATCATTTCTGAAGACTTTCCACAAAAGTCCGGCATCTTATAAATAAACAAATATTTGGCGCAAAAAGTCCGTATAGGCACCCTAGGACTAGCTTCTCACAATCATTTGTTTTGTGAGTTTTTTTTTGGGACGAATGGAAGGTGTAGTATCGGCACTGTGCGATGCCAATACTTCTTGTCTATATAAAATGTAAAACAATGAAAATAAAGTCGCACTATATAAAATAAAAATACGGAAAATAAAAGTCAATTGATGGTAAACTATAGAGAAATCGGTTCTTTAATATTGGGTCTCTACAGAAGGGACCTACAATTTTATGCCCAGTCCGAACGGCTGATTTGAGAAGTTTTTTGTCAAACTTTCGCGTTAGGTGACGCACTTGACAAAACCTGAAGATGTAATTTGCGTTTTCCGGGGATCGAAGCTGGGACTACTTTCACAGTAGTCCAGCACACTGATCACTGAGCCACTGCTCCCATCCGTCATCCTAATATGGTGGTAGGTATATAGTTCCAGACCTCCTTAATATTTTCGAAAAGCTCAGCATTTTTTGATTTTTTGGCTTTTAATTCTCTTTCGATATCTGCCCGCAAGTTTTCAATTGGGTTCAGGTCGAGACTTTGCACTGGTCAATTCAAAACATTAATTTTCTTATCTGTAAACTATTGCTTCACTTTCCGCGGAGTATGCCAAGGATCGTTGTGGTGTTAGAAATCATATGTTACTGATATAATATGAAAAATAGAGTTTTATCCAATATGCTTTTATAAGCGTGTTGATCAATTGTCGACCCCTATACAACCGACCAAAACCGAACCTAGAGAATGCACCGCAGACCACATTACTGTACGAATGGAGCGTTTTCCAATCGCCAACCGTGAATCTTTATTTAGACGATTCGTTAGTAAGATTCTGGTTGTGAATCTTCGCGGAAAATGTTTCTACAGAAGATCGGTTTTGACCACCAATGTGGGTTTTCAACGACTAAGTAAAGCTTTTTTATTTTTGGGAGTTTTTTTTTTTGTGGAATATGCATCTACGAAGATTTTGTTCTACGACACAGCGCCTAACAGCCGTGGGCATGAGTTCTTGATGGAGTTTAGGTGCAAGAGTCTCCCTAATTTGTATCGACATCAAAAATGGATTGGCCCTACTTGTCCGGAAAATCTTTTTTTGGCGTAGTTTTGCGTCTAATCTCCTTTTTTTCGATTCTCAAAACTGTCGGTCTTCTTAGATACTTGTATTATTTCTCCGATAACAAGCTTCGTAAGACAACCAAATCTTTTCGCTATCAACGCAATTGATTGGATTCATTTTGATACATAGCTTCTTATATTTGTGTATACATTGCATTTTGATTCGGTATCTTTATTAATAATTAATTATTTATTTCCTAACTCCTTAAGTTTTCTGCGAAAGTTTTTCTTAATGGGTTACCCCACCCAAAAAAAAAAATTAATTTGTATTGTATACGCCAATTGAAGTCGCATTTAACTCTATGTATTTTTATAACATCTGTATATAAAAATAAAATCACAAAATTGTTCTTATAGTTTTTTCTAAGTACTTTGTATAAATTAAAAAAAAAGCCTTTGTATTATAATTATAAGAAATATCATATCTATCTCTATCTATCTGTCTAAGTTTTGGAGTACACGATTTATTATTACCCATTTTTGTGCTGTGTAATCAATACAAAATTAAATTTACATTGTTGCGAACAAAATTAGTTTCAGAAGCACAAAACTAGCTAGTCTATTGGAACTTTCATATTTTTCCCATCTTTCCGCGGAGCACTTGGATTTTTATGGAGGAGCACCAAGTCCAAGTGCCGATGACACTTTAACTTGTGTTTACCCTGATTGACATACCTCGGCTTTGTCCGTGCTCAGGAATTACAGTCCACGTCAATGTTCCAAGTTTTACAACTTTAGCTCCCATAAGTGTTGAGAACTAGAGTTTGGAAATATTTTGTTTGTATGAGAGAAACCATCTCGGGCTAATACCTACCCACGATTGCCTGAAAATTTGAGCTCAATCCGTGCAGAACTTTTTTTATGTTAGATACCAATAGATGGCGCTGGTTAGCTATTTTTCGAAAATTCTTATTTATGTACCGATTATGCTCAAATTCAAAATCTGTAATCTAACATATAAAAATTTCGTGTCACTGTGTTTGTGGTCGCACTCCTCCGAAACGACTCAATCGATTTTCATGCAATTTTTTGTGTGTATTCGGTACGTATGAGAATAGGTTGCAAAGTATATTTCGTCAAAATTAGACAAAGAGGAATGGCACCGCCCATACAAAAAACATTCAAAATCTTTGTTTTCGTGAAAATTAATAGTTTTTAATTTTCGATTAATTAAATAGATGATACCAGATTATTAGTGTAGAGACGATCTACTTATAGGTTACAATGTTGTAGAGAGAATAAAAAGAAGAAAGGAAATTAACCTTTATGCAAAAAGAAAACCATGTGGCAAAACATTTGACAAGTTAATTGTTCAATGGAAGAGTATGTTCGAAATATTATTTTAAGTAGTCATGATGTTTATATCCGGAAGGACGTTACAATTTAAAATTTCAATGTTTCATGTTTCAATTACATTATAAAAATAACTTATAGATTGAACAATGTAGAATTTACTGAACAATCTTATTTCAAGAAACCCACCGTATCGATTGAGTTCAAATTTACCGACAATCATTTATTGACCCGTGCTGAGCATATTCCTGTAAAGAATTTTCAATTTTTTTCCTTTGCTTATACATTTTCAGTAGCTGTTCACAAATTTCCAAAACGAACATCAAAGAAAACAATCGACATAGCAAACATTTTTTCTGCGACAACAACCGATTTTGGAGGACCTTCAAGAAATTTAAACTGTGGCGAAGTGGGACCACTATTGAATTCGAAAAAAAGCAAAACTCGGTGACTCGAGATGGTATCTTATTACCAAAAGTCGAAGCGTTCTGACTTCTGAGTACAATTACCATTAAAAATGCCAAAATTTCTCCTCATCGTTGCTATAGGATAGGCTCTTATTGTAAGAAGGGCATTCGGCAATATAGATTTTAGTTGTATGAGAGACCACATCCTTGTGCACGTGTAAACTAAAACTATACCTACCTATAAGAAGTTTAAAATGTAAGCCTTTTCTTGATGAAGCTCTGCATAGTATTTCATTGGTCCCATCACGTGGTTCATATTAGGTATCATTGGGATAATCTTTCTTATCCTTGAAGTTTAATCGGTCGAGAAAGTCTAATTCCCCATAAAAAAAAGAAACACCTAGGTATCTATTATATACTATATCACCTTAAAGAAATTGAAACAATCTTCGGACTACGAGAATATGAAAAAGGACAACTCATAGAAACCCTATCAATGGTGAACACAAATCAAACTCGCACCCATGGGCTTAGTTTAGTTTCGGCCATCCTTGTTCACGTTCTATACTATACTTCAGTTTACAATAAAATGATTAATAAAGGTCCATTTGGGTAGTTGGGATAACTTTTTAGTTACGGTCCACCAATTACAACAAAACATAAAAACAACAAAAAGAGAAAGCAAATTATTTATGACATAACAATAATAAATATCTACACCCTTGCAATAAAGAAATAAGCAACGAAACAAAAAAAAAACGGAAAACTAGGGAGGTTCTTGCGGGAACATCCGCTGTTGTCAGAATCAGGAGCTGTGGAGAGATAAAGCCACCCCTATTGCTGGAAAAAAGTTGACAACTTTTATTCGGTATAGCTTATTCCCCGAGGCATAATTCTGTCCACACAGACAAGGTACAAATTGACGAACATTTACCTTGGCACAGATGTAGCATCATGTATATGCGGATAGGAGCGCAGTTGTGAGAACGGGAACCTCGAGGCTTGTTGTTAGCTTGAGCCTGAAAGGAGGCCAATGATTCGATAATAACTCCAATAAAGTGTGACAAATAAACGACACATTTATATCAAGTGACAAGCCGTTGACATGCCCACATTCATCCTGCCGTATGTCGGATAATCATGGGTGGACAAAGGAGAGGGCTTACTCCTCCTGGGGCCATGTTCCGATGAGAGGAAAAAAGGTCACGTACGACGACGGCAACGGGATGGACAGAAGTTTGTTATTGTTGCTGATGATAATTTTCATATTTTTATCTGAATAAATAAACGGAAATGATTTCCTAGCGGGAAGACTTTTATTTGTTTATTTCGTATTCTCTGTGTCACCACCTACACGCTCTATCTCCCTTTTTGAATAGTTGTTCCTTCCTGGGGGTAGAAATCCCATTCTGATGTTGGACATCGTTTCGGAACTCCGCCGTTCAATGACCATCACTGCAGAGTCTCTCTCTTGGGAAAATTGTGTCCTTTATAGTCTGGTTTGTGCATTTGATTGTGTGTGATATTTGTCACTGTTAGTACGACAGCTTAAGTTGGTGCAAATTGAATAAGTTTGATGTAATATTTATTTTGATGAGTGCTGCAGGATGTCGATAAGGCAACGCGGATGACATGGGTTGAGGTACCAAGAGGACTTGGAGAAAAGTAACACTTCTTTCTGGATTATATTCTACCAGAACTGAACAATTAGTTTCTTTTTTCTATGTCTTTTCTGCCTGAGACACTGCAGCCTTCCATCCTCTACGATCCCGGGAACGCTGCTTCCAGTTGTTGAGACCAAACGCTATGGCATCCGCGATGGCTTGGTATTTAAAACGGACGTTCGGTCTTCATTGCCTTCTCGAATCTGGGGGCTGGGATTCGAAGATCCTCTTAGCTGGCGCATTTCTGCCCATTTGCTCGATGTGGCCGAGCCAATGTAATCGACGTGTTTTTGGACTACATCCACATCTTGGTACAGCTCATAGAGTTCGTGGTTGTATCTTCTCCTCCATTAGCTCTCCTCGCACACAGGTCCAAAAATCCGCCGAAGTATTTTTCTTTCGAAGGATCCCAGTATCAGCTCTCCCTTCTTGTTTATCGTCCAGCACTCGGCGCCAGACAGCAGAACTGGCAGGATAAGGGTTTTGTGCACACATTTCGTCCTTCGCGCCAGGTGTTTTGAACCCAGTTATTTTGCCAATAACGAAGTAGCAACGGTTTCCTAGGGTAACTTTTCGTCGGATCTCCACTAGGGTGTCATTCGTGGAGTTTATGTTTACTCCGAGGTATAGGTGAACTCCTTAACTACCTCGAAATTGTTGCTATCAATAGTGACGTTTTGTCGTAGGCGGTGAACAGATGCTTGTTTGTTTGTTGATAGCATGTACTTAGTCCTGACCTAATTTACTTTAAGGCTAACGGATTTCGCCAGTTCTTCGATCGCCGTGAACGGGTCTATTATGGCACGCTGGGAGCGACCGATGATGTCAATATCATACGCATACTCCAGCAGCTAGACGGACCTGTTGAAAATAGTGTCTTCCGTGTTGATTCCCTGCGCACTATCTGTTCCATCAGTACGAGATTGAAGAAGTCGCATGATTTTATTTTACTTTAGTATGATTATACTGTTTTGATGTACAGTTGCATCGAAGATACCCCATGTGGCCTAAGGCCTAGACCAATGATTCAATAACTGTGCGTCGCAAGACGGTACGCACACGAAGTTCGGTCAGCTTTGAGCTCGATTTGAAAAATATGTCGGGTCGGGTTGATGTTGGCAGATTGTGGCGGCCATTGTGTTTTGGTGGCGTCTGTTCGAGATAACCGGTTCGGTAAGCAATCAACCCGTACTACAAAGGTACGCCATATCGGCCAAGAACATTGCCACAGTCCGTGAAAGTGTACAGGAGAACCCAAGGCAGTCAATTCCTTGCCGTGTACAAGAAGTAGACACTGAAGTGTCATTTTTCAGTAGATACTTTTTCTTGAAAATTACGTTGGTGAGGTGATCATCAACGGCGAGCGCTACAGAACGATGCTAACCGATTTTTTTGGCCCAAATTGAACGATATCGAGGTAGACGACATGTGGTTTCAGCAAAACGTGCGTCGCTACGTGTCATACAGCAGACACCACGATGAACATTCTGCATGAACGACTTGAGGGTATATGGTTACCTCGAAGATCGTGATATTTAACCCCCGCTAGACCATTTCTTGTGAGGTTGCCTGAAATCGCAGCTCAATGTGAATAAATCGTAATCGACCAATGCCTTTAAACCCAACATAATCAATGCCATCGTTCATATTCAGCGGGATCTATGCGGCAGATTGGACCACTCGGATTCGTGCCAGCATGAGAAGCTACGGCGGACATTTGGACATGGTATTACATTCCATACAATAATGGCATACATGGACCTTTCAAATAAAAAAGGATATTGTTTATACCTCGCACACAGCTTGTTTTATTTCATTGCAAAGTCGAAACATCCTTATTGAAAAACCCTATAGTGAATCTTCAGTAAGCTCAGCTTCTATTCACATATCTGTGCTTTGTTCCATTGTGTACTTTTATGAGAGGCATCGAAAAAATTTATAAATATATAACCTGTACAGGAAGTCGCTGTATAGAAAAGATTGGGAACCCCTGGCCTAGACCATTTCCTTAGTACAAGTGTCCTTTAAGTACACAGTTTAACTGGATGTTCTCCTCGAATCGTATTTCACGTGTGACTTCACTGTGTGCCTTTTTAGCGACTTGTAGAATATCAGTATAGATTATAGATTATAGATTATCAGTATCACCATCCTTCATCCATTGAATGACAACAAGAATTAATTGTCATAATGACAATCATTTCGCTTATCGACACTCATAGCAACATATGAATTACAAAATGAAACTTCAATTAGAATTGCTAATGTTGAAGGAACCTCTCGCTCAACATTTTCCCAATTCGTTTCCCCAGCAAAATTGAATGCATTTTTATCGTCCCCCGCATATCATATATGGCAATAGGTTTCGCCCTTATATTTGTTTATCTATTACCATTCCCCCTTCACTTTATTTCTCAGTCATCAGATTGCATAACATAACATTAACTTGATATCGATTACATTCTTTCTAGCTAAACAATTTATGACTTCTCCTCTCGACTGTGTTGTTAACTCATCAATTCAGGCTTCACGAAGCGCATACAGCCATAAACAACCACCAAACCCAACACCTACCCCCCCATCAGCATCTCTTTAAGGATAAAATAAAACGGAAACATTGATGTAAATTTATTACCTGCAAAAAGAAATTATCTTAATGTAAACGAATGAATTTCCTTTTTGATGAGAGGATGTGATGTATGTTGTGTTGGGCGTTCCAAAGGGGGTATGGGGTATGGCCAAAACGAGAAAAATCACTGAAATTGGAGAAAGAGAGAAAACAAAATTGTGTTTCCGCCGTCTGTGTTCCCTCGGGATGTGCAGAATCCATATACACATAATGCTCCTTTTAAAGAGAGTATCATGTATGACAGTGGAATTAGTTAAGTGATTTCGTTGTCAACAATGACGGTTCTACATGCGCCAGCTGCCGGTGTAGGTATTAGACCCTTGAGACTGGCTAATCGATTACAATGTCAACATATATATGTATCCCATCCCACTTCCTGGTATATAAAACGAAGTGACTTGAGTGACAGCCTTCAGAGATCGCATTGCTAATTCATGGGGTCGAAAAGAGACCGAAAAAAAAAAAATGTGGATGTTAGGTTGGTATCTATATCTACACTGCCCGAGGTCGTTATCGGTACCATGTGAGCATATGAAATTTTTAAGTGAATTTTTGAATACCATAAGCTCTTTGGAAGAGTTCATTTGCATCTTTATTACTTGCGAAAGAATCACGGACTGGGTGGGTATACGCGGGCGCTCAGGTTTTGAGTATCAAGAAAATTTACGCATTTGTATGCAACACGTCTGTCTAGCAGTGGAATACGGTAATGTAATCTGGGTAATATGCGCCGTGGATGGAGTGTGAGATTTCGCAGGATTCTTTGCGAGGTGAAATTCTATTTAGTTATCTTTATCTATATATGCATTTGAGAGTGAATTTGCAAGTAGGTTGGCTGAATCTCAAAAAGACTAGCTGAAAACAAATTTGTATAATACATAGCTCTGTAGATAGACTGAAAAGAAAGAGATAAGTTGTGGGTTTGAAAAATACATATTTCCAAAAGTGGTCATAAAGACCGCGGGAATTAAATATACCTACTTGTGTGGGTATACTTTCGAATTAAAAAAACAATATTTTTTATAGTATTTCTATGATGATCCTTTTGATAAATTTTATTTAATTAATTTTATTGTCCGATTAATATATTACGATTAATAACGTTTATAATCACCGAACTGTGGTCTCAGTAGATGTAATTCCTGGACGGTCGACTCCGTGTTCGTTTCTCATATTTATATCCTACTTAGTAATCTATGTATTTGGTTCAAACACAATCTTTCCGTTATTCTTTTCTTATTTGGTTTGGTTCAAATATTATAATCTTTTCTATATTCTTAATCTATCTCTTCTTCTCTACTGTGTATTTGGTTCAAATACAATCTTTTATATACTCGTAATCTATCTTTTCTTATCTACTGTTGTGTTTGGATAAAAACAATCTTTCTTCTAATCTTAATCTATTTTTTCTTATCTACTGCTGTGTGACCCATTCAACATTGAGATAAGTCTTAATAATACTTAAACTATGTGGTTACGGGTCCTTAACTCGGGCGGTATATTTTCATTAGATTTTGTCTATATCGGGCCACAATGCAAATAGTGCGTTTGTATTATCAGTTGAATAATTACAACTCAGCAAACATGTGTTAAAATTTTGCCGAAATTCAATCGCTTCACTACTTGAACATCTTTCTTTTATAGATTTTCGCTTTAGTTCCATAAATGTGTCATGAAACCTGTCAAACAAAATTTATATAAATTTAAATTTTTTAATTTTTAATTAAGAAATCAAAAATAATACATAATTTAAAGAAATAACCTAACCAACGCATTTTCGTGTCAGAAAAATAGGCGAAGATTATTATTTAGCTCAATTGACACATGGCCTTAAGCCACGATTACACATGTCAAAAATCGTGTAAATTTCCTAAAGTTGTTTGTAGACAAAATCTAACTTACTGGTCATATTGACGTGAGCATGTTTAAAATTTACACAATTTTTTACACGTGAGTAGCTTTAGAATTTGATGTTTTCATTTTCCTCATAGTAGTCACAAAAGTACTATTTTTATACCACAGACTCCTATCGAAATTGTCATATGTCATTTCTGGGATGGAATAATAATAAGTATGTCCATTTAAAAAAAGTTTGTAGGACTTCAGCAATATCTATCCATTTAAGGTTTTGCTTTTATGGTAACAAAAATACACTCATCTGTGATCATATCCTCAAAATGTTTGCCTTTCACATTTTTTATCGACTGTTAAAGGGAATTTTTCAAAAAAGTTGGGCTGATGATTGATGGATTCCTTTCGTCGAGAAGGGAATAGTAAGGGCCGTTTATGGGAGGCCCAAGGCGGACGCTCTTTTCCTAACTGAAAGCCTTGGATTTATCCATAAGCTTTGTTCTACCAACCTTGCTAGGATTTCGGCAAGGAGAAGCGCTATCATGCGACTTTTTCAATCTCGTGCTCAGGGCAGGAGGTGTCAACATGGAAGCAGAGGCGTAGCGAGGCTTCGAGCATTGGGGGGGGGGGGTGACTTTCATTGATATGCCGACTTATTTCAGGAACTTGCCGACTGTATAGAAATCATAAAAATCGGCTTAGCGGTTATCGATTTATTACTAACGTCATCGAATTTCACCCCATAGAAGATGTTTTTTATATGGGAGATCCCACGCCCCGTTGTCCAATTTTAACCAATTTTCACAATAAATATCCCGGGCCAATACCTAAGATCACCTGTAAATTTGTACTCACTCGATTCAATGGTCTTCGGGGTATAAGATTTTGATTGTTTTTGTTTGTATGGGAGGCGCCATACAGGAACACCTCTGTGCCAATTCCTAAAGGACCATTCACATGAGAGCGACCAACTATCTACGAACGAACGAATATTCGCAAGTGTTGACAGTGTATTCACATAAACACTTTTCTAGGTCGCGGTAGTTCGCCAATTTCAGCCATCAACTGTAGGTATTAAGAAAACAAGTTTAAATAACGAAATTTCGTTTTCCAAAATTGTTGCCGCGAACGAAAACACCCTTACCGCGAATTGTCAAAGTTCGCAATCCACATCAGTTCCAGAAACTAGCGAATCGAATTTAACCTCAAATATTAGAAATGCCGCCCATTCTTTTTCAAATCGAATCGAAACTCGCTTAAAATCGAAACGAAACCAGCTACATTTGAAGGAGTTCATGTGGAAACTTTGAAAATGACGACTTGTAATTTTTTTTAATTGCTCGTTGATTTGCCGACTCTTGAAAAGCGTGGGGGGTGCTCTTATCCTGCCAGTTCTGCTTTTTGGTGCCGAGTACTGGACGATAAGCAAGAAGGGAGAGTTGATATTTGGCTCCTTCGAAAGAAAATTACTTCGGCGGATTTTTAATCCTGGTGTATGAGAAGATACAACCACGAACTCTATGAGCTGTACCAAGATGTGTATGTAGTCCAAAAATCCAAAACACGATGACTTCATTGAGGTGGCCACATAAAGCAAATAGATCCACCACCGGATACCCTGTATATTCAAAGAAAAATTATTCATTACACACCTGAATCTGCTACAAAACTCGTACGGATAGAGATCTCTGATGCCATATGCGAACCTGTCTATAAGACCTTCAGCACCTTCAAAAATGTATTCAAAACATACCAACTCTCAGAATTCCGCAAACATAAGAGATTAAATCAGACGGACCAAATAAACCTACTTTCCGACATTCTTGGTCTGAGACTGTATTTTTTTTTTCAACAATCTAATCTGTAGGTTTAGGTCTGCTAAGACCGAAACCAACAAACTTTTATTACAACAGGCCGTGAAGAAAACCAAGCAATGCAGATCGATACCCATTACCCAAGTGATTTTTACACTGTCACTGGTGAGAATGGTTTCATTGAAGAGTTGCCAAAAATATTTGGACAGTACCGGCATAATTGAGTGAAATTCTGGGTAAGGACAAAACCAATCGGATGCTTGGCAACTATATTGTACACATAACATCAGAAGTCAGGCGTAGAATTACACTTGTCAATCACTGTTTCTTTGGCCTGCAATTTCAGAGTACCTAAGACCTTTTCAAGCAACACTAAGTAGAGCATACCCAGACTTCTGCGAAGGCGGAGAATAATTTCTCCCCAAACTTAAATTCTTCTTTCTTCTTAGTTTACAACTCAATTTAAGGGTTGCATACCAACTTCTATTGAGGTTTCACTCTTTATACCAATTCCATGTTTACACAATGTTCGATAATTTAAACGGCCATTACTCTAAAAACAAAAACATCCAGCTCTTAGACATTGGTTACCATTTGCGCAGTCAAATCACATCTTACCCATTAACTTCTCTTAACCAACACTCGTTCTCTGCTTTATATCCTAGGTCAATACCACCATTACTACACGTTCCACTGGCACAGCACTAAAAGCGAAACAATTCTGGCCACGTGGCAGCAATTGTGCCATAGGAAAACACACAAGCACCTGGCACTATACTTTGGCCACAGCCAGTGCCACCGCTCAAGCTTGTCCAATGGTTGTAAATGAAAATATTGCCATGGAATTAATTGCTGGGAGAAGAAATAATTACATCTGCTCTAAGGGTTGTATTACTAATTCATCCCTCATCCTCCTCTTCCACATAAACTCCTTTATAGCTGCAATAAAAATGTCCTCGAAAATCTTTGAACCGAAAATATGCAGAGACTCTTTAAATGGTTTTCAAAAAATAAACAGTCCTGGGCCCTTATACCCACTGTTGGCTAACCTTATAGTGTCAAATATACGCGCTTCATAATGTCTACGGCACGATTTTTAACTATGGCAATTTTCAAGTCACGTTATTTCTTAATACCCCACCCATTGGCCAAAAATTAATGCAAACGAAAGGATAACGCCTGGTGACAGCAGAACAATGAAGGTGATGACTAACGATTTTTTTTTGTTATAAATGTAAAATTCGTGAACTAAATTTAAAAAAAAAAAAAAAAAAACGTCACGACCTGGGTACCAGACGAGCTTTCCCATGCTACCAGTTTATGTAGATTGTGTACACTTTCGATGCGATGATGCATCGTATAGAGCTGCTTTGGCCTGACGCCTGACATAATTTGAATACATAATCTGCTCGCAAAGGATGCTTTGCATATCCTAAAGCGATGATGAAAGCCGCATAGCATGGATGGAATATTTTCAAAATGCGAGTATGGGTGATGCCATTATCATCAACACAATCGTTAGCAGCATATGTTGCGTCAATTAGTGTGCGCTCCCGACAAGTGTGTCAGTCAGTATGATGAGCGATGTGGGGGCGGATGGCCCGTCAAATTCCGCTCTTCACAATGTTTCAAACGCAGAGATGCGTGACTTTTATATCGTATGAGCTTGAGCTACAGCAAAATGCTTTGATTTTAGGCCATAACCTAGGGCAGGTGAAGGTTAGTAAGACAAAGAGAAGTACGGGTTGTTGGTAAATGTACCTTTATTGCGATTAATGTTGGTACCATGTAATTACTTTAAGGCGGGTCAATGCAACTCTACATGAAGTTGTTCGTTTAAGTTGACAGAGTAATTAGTTGGCATTGTTGCATGTAGACAATCCAGGTTAATTAATGTAAAAATATGTCCGAACCCTAGGTCGATTTTCACTGCGGGCCAAATAAGATCGATTAGGAACTCGTCTTACTTCCCAATTCAATTAGGTATGGGTATTCACGTGCCGATTTACATCAAGTGAATATTTGTTGGTTGCATGTGAGGCTTTAGCCAGTAGTTGTGGTTGGACCCTGCTAACATAAGCTGAGAATCTCTCTAAAGACAGTTATGTAAATTGCATTTTCCCGAGGATTATACCGTATACCCCTCTTAATAAGCATGCACAATAACCAAACCATTGAGCCGTGTTTTAATTGTCGAAGTCACAAAAAAATATTGTGGTTGCTTGTTTGTTTCTATTACCTTTCTAGTCTATTCTTCTGCGGCTTACAGTAAGATTAGGATGTTTCACGGTTTTTGTATATCTTCTACAAGGTTTTCCTCGAAGCGGTTTTACTAAATAGTCCTTAAAAAATGCCAACCTATAACGCTATGGTTGTAGATAGAAGTTAGATACACACCTTAATTGTTGTAAGTTGTAGTCGTCTAGAAATAATATCTCCAAAATTCTCTTTTAGCCAATGTAGTTTTGAAAAATCGATGTCCTCGCTATTGCTAATTGTGCTGATAGCTAATGTTCATTGGTATTCTTTGACTGTCTTGTAGTGCGCTTATTTTTCGGATATCAAGGAATAATTACGTTTAGAGTTATTCTGAACCACTGCTCGATCAAAAGCCTTTAAGATTTCCAAGACTACGCGCAGGGGCATAGCGAGGGTTCGAGCCTTGGCGGGGTTACTTTCATTGAAATGCGAACTTATTTCAGGAACTTGCCGACTGTATAGAAATCATGAAAATCGGCAAAGCGGATATTGAGTTATATCTAACGTCATCGTATTTTACACCATGGATGTTGTTTTTTGTATGGGAGGTCCCACGCCCCTTTGTCCAATTTTCACAGGAAATATCCAGGCCCAATACCTATAGGTTAGGTTAGGTTAGGTTAGGTTAAAAAGGGGTATGAGAGATGTCTCATACGGCACTAGGCACCATAAGGACCCATCGCGATCTCTAGGGGGAACCAATTGCAGTGTTCTACAATGGAAAAAAACACCTAAACACTTGCCCTTGAGAAAGCGCCAATTTCCCTGCAAAAACCAAGTAGCCCCTTATAGTTGGTATTGTCTATCTCCTCTAAATGTTGGAAGAAGTACCTGCCCAGAAATTTCCTTCTACTGCGACATATTTCCTCCCATTCGCACAGTATATGTGTTATGTTATGTCCAGCGTTGTGCTGAAGTACCCAATTGGGTAATTTGGCTCAAGTATTTCAACTTTGGCTCAATGCTCCGAGCCAAAGAGAAATGGCTCACATTTTTCTTAAGACTTAAACTTCGTTCTTAAAAAAAAAAAACGAATGTTAAAAAAATTAAATTTACTCAACTGAACCCCGTCACAAAACAATCGCTGGTTAAAGCGATTCAACCAAGTAAACGCACTCATTCAGCATTTCAAATTCCTATCGGGAATAATGTATGGAAATGTTTCCCATTAGAGACGAACTATACAGAGTCATGTCTCTGACCCGAAGAGTCTTTGATTCCAACCCGGGGGGACAATTGTACCCCGGACTGTAGCCCGGACTATAGCGCCATCTAAGTATACTTAAGTAACAAAAAGATCTCTGACAGACATCAGGCATATTTTTTCGTTTGTCTGTATCCTTCAGAGTGGTGTCATGGATTATGACTGTACCTCCCCGTATTAGAGCCAGCATCTGTTTGAGGGTTGATTCTCTGGTAGACTAACCATTTTGAGCCCAATAGTCTTACTCTTGTTGCGGAATATATGAAGCGATTTCCACGTTTTGAAGGTATGGCCTGTTAGCTTCATTCGCCAGAAATCTCATCGTCTTTAGATGATACTTGAAGTTACCTTATGCTAGAAGTGCGCTCCTATCTATTTGTGTGTTTCCTGTTTCAAGCTTCGGACTGCTTATTTGAAAGAGTACTTTAGCGGTTTACATTGCTGACAAGGAAAACATTTCCACGGGCACAGAAGTAGACTTCTTAACCATGTTAACTTAGAAATATCAGAACTTTTAAATACGGACAATGTAATCAGGATATTAAGGCGGGTGTATCTAAGACCTCTTGATCTATAAGAGTTAGCTAAGACCAAGAAAGTAGGTAATATTTTCAATCAAAATTTACAGAAATCCTACAAACGGCGGATTTATCTTCTCAATTTTTTAAAATGACTCAAAAAAATAAATTGCCTAGATATTAGTCGAACGACTTCTGGAGTTTTTTTAGATCGGTTTAAGGTCCCTCAGTCTTCCAGAAGCATCCCGTAATCGCGTAATAGTTCTGCAATGTTGATTTTGCCTTCCAGCGAACTACCAAACAAAAAAAAATTGAAAGAAATCTCAACAAGTAAAGCACCCCCCCCCCCCTTTCTCTTAAATAAAGTGGCTCAAACTTATGTGAAATGGCTCGGAGAATGGCTCAACTCCAAAATTTCTGGTTATGTCCTCTTCGGCTTGCAGGTCATTGCAGAATCTGCAAGTGTCCGAGTCAGCCAGCCCGAGCCTTTTGGCATGTTTTCTAAGAAGACAGTGCCCTGATAAAATGCCGATCAGTGTCCTGAGCTATTTCCTACCTAGTTTGAGGATTTCCATAGATCTTTTACGCTCGTATTGCGGCCAGAGTGCCTTAGATATACACCTAAGTTCACCTGTAAATTTGAGCTCAATCGATTCGGTGGACTTCGGGATATAAGATTTTGATTTTCTTTTGTTTGTATATGGGAGCCGCCATACAGGAACACCCGTGCGTCAATACCTAAAGGACCATTCACATGAGAGCAAGTTTTGACAGTCCGTTCACATGAACACTTCTAGCTGTATTAAGAAAACAAGTTTATAAACAGTTTAAATAACGAAATTTTGCCGCGAACGAAAACACCCTTGCCGCGAATTGTCAAAGTTGGCAATCCACATCAATAAGCCGAGTTCCACAAACTAGCGAATAGCATATTCCTTCGAATTTAACCTCAAATTAGAAATGAAATTTTTAAAATCGAATCGAAACCCACTAAATTTTAAGGATTTCAGTCAGCAAATTCACCGATGCCTACAGTCCTTTTTAAAATCGAATCGAAACTAGCTAAATTTTAAGGAGTTGCCAACTTGTAGGTGGGGTTGCGATACCTCCCCAAGTCCTCCCTACGCCCGTGACTACACGTTTAAATTCGCCATATTGTTAGATTGCCTGCACCAGTTAATGGTTTACATAGCTCAATTCAGTCTCCAGGAAAACGACGGCTGCGAAATCTATGTTGTCTGTTCCGCTCAGTTTTTTTACTAACGTCCTAGCAACTTAATTATAAAAAATTAAAGACCTAGTGCCACTTTCACAATGCAGGCGTGATAACGTGACGAGAGCGAGACGCGAATCGATCTCGTCTCGCTCTCGCCTTAACATAGTCCGGCAATTCACAATGAAACTTAAACTACAAACCATGTTGCCACTTTTATTTTTCTTTTACAAAACAGTGTTGCACTTTTATTGCTTTTTAGCACTACTGCATCCAGTTTGAATAAGAGCAACCAATTCGCACTTCTTAGACGTCGCTTCAGCAAAATGCACCCGAAAAAAATTGTGTTGCTTTTTTGATCTTAAAATGTTGCATAAAATATGCTTAACACTAAAAACAAGAATATTTTCGGGGCAGTGTTTGTTTAAAGAAATACGAAATTCCCCTTTTCACTGTCATTAATTATTATGGTAAAATCAGTTCTAACATTATTGCAGACTTTAAATAAAATAATAACAAAAAAAAAAAAAAAAAAAAAACGATAAAAGAGCCGCCCTGTTTGCTTGAAAAAACACATGTGGCAACCTTAAGTACATTTCTATGAAAATGGCGTCGATTCCCACTCAGAGAGTAAATGTCATCGGTGTCTTCTCGGCCGAGATTTTTCCAATTTTTCTAAATGTGTATTTCCTTTGTTTGGGAATTAATTCACAACTAGCGCTAGACTCGATCTCGCTCTCAGCCAATCACCCATAACCATAAGTCATATTTCATAGAAAGTTACAATAGCGTAGATGCTGCGCTACCCTAAATCAAGGTAAGTAACTTATAAAGTCGTCAGTGGCTTTTTAAACAGTAGTTTAAAAACTATTTACAGTAGCTGTGGTCAGTGCAAAAATGGCTAACTTTACATTGTAAGTCCGAAGTCCTATTGCTCTAGGATCGTTGGCCATGGACATAAAAAACTGCTAATACAAAATTATTTAGAAGTACATACTTACCTGCACAAAATTGAAAAATCAGTGCCTCTCAATAAGCAAGAAAAAGTAGGTAGGTTGTAGGTACCTATCCGTAAACTTATTTAATTGTTTTCATGTTTTACTTGTTGAAATACCTACCTACTTGCAGAGGAAACATATATTTGGACAGGTCGGTAGTAAATGCTATACAACCACCAAACAAACAGGCAAACAAAAAAAAAATCATCACGAAATCGGATAATGGAAAGTTTTCTCATTAAATTTGTTTTTTTCTTCTCTAGAAAAAAAAACTACTCCCCAAGTAGGAGAGGAGCGGATAGCTACCATCGTTCTCGCATCTCCGACTACTTTTTAATTCGAGTCGATCATCAATTTGAGTATATAAAAGTCAGCTGATGAAGAAAGTTTTTCCAACAGCGCGATGACGATGACAACAAAAAGAAAAGGAGTAAACTCTTTGCTTTCCTTTGGTCTTGTTTTTTTTTTTGTGCCTTTCTTTGTGTGCTTTGCACACCCTTTCGATCTTTAAATATATAGATAGGATAAATGGAGGGACATTTTCACATTGGGTAACTGTCAGTCTTTTGTTGATGTTACCAGTTGTTTTTTTTTTTAAGTTTGTTATAACTTTGCTTTAAGATCTCATTAAGGATCTCAATGAGTGTGCGTGCAATGAAGCTTAAATGCTGCGATAATAAGACAACGGAAAAGAAAAAAAAAATAATAAAATGTTAATGGCATTTTATTATAAGGAGGTTAGGCCAAATCATCAAAGGAGAACAGTAATATTATAATGTATATACCTACAGACACGACAAGGACTTGGGCTTAATGAGACCGAATGCATGAGTGAATTTTATGAGCAATATGCTAGCTATACTCACAGGATATCATCAGAAAAGTACCCAATGGTGTTAACGAAATTGGTTTTTATTATAATATGTTCGTTTCAAATCGAGATGTAACATGTGGTGGAGTTGAATGTTTTGCGCAAATTTTTTTTTGTACTTTTTTATGAGATCTATGACTTTTGGTAGTAGATGATACTTTGCCAAGTCAATTGTGATAATCGGCTTAGAAAGAAAAATTTTCGCGAAAGCGATTGAATCATATCATGAGGTAGTAAATAATGATGAGCTTATAAAATGAAGAATATATTTTAGTTAATAAGAAAGCGATATTCAACATTACAAGCATTTAGTTTTAGTTTTTAGCTCTATAGTCAGGGCCGGCCTTAACGATCTAGGCGCCCTTGGCAAGTCATGCATTTTGCTTCCTTTTTAGATTAGATTTAGATTTATTTCATAGAAAACTTACACTAACAGTCTTATAAAGACCCTTTTATATTTCATTCAAATTTAAATTTAAAATAAACAAATTTAAAATAAACTTATTTTATATTATGTCCGATATTTATTATTGAATTAAAAAAAAAATAACAGAATACGGAGCGAAATCCAGGTGTTGGGATATAGCTGTTAACGATGGTCCTTTTAATAAAATTTAGTCACTCTAATGCTGAGATTCGAATGGAATGGAAAGCAATTCGATTTCAGCCAACTTTCGATTTCGAAAGAAATTCGTTCATTTCTCTCTCAGTTTCGATTTTATCGAGATAAATGTCAAATTTTATTCGAGCGAAAATTTGTGGTCGAAAGCTATTTAAAAATACAAGTTCTATTGTTTTTGCATAAATCGAAAGATATGTTGCTTACTTTTATCACATTCAAGCAGGGAATAGTGCGCTTCTGCTAACTAACGCAGGGTTTTTCAAAACCAGACAGGTAGGACGTAGCTCCATACTAATGGAATCCTTCTCCAACATCCCCGATAAAACGGATGAAAGTTTGGGTGAACTCGACTTCGAAACACCGTACGAAGTACAGTACCCAGATAGGGAGGACTGGCAAAAGAATAAGGTTTCGAACGATAATGAAATTTCGATTTATACGGATGGTTCCATAAAACTAAGGAACAGGGTCAGGTATATACTCTAGGGATATAGACCTACACGTGTCTTTAAGACTTCCGGATACATGCAGTGTGTTCCAGGCAGAAATGCTGGCCGTGCTCAAAGCGGCGTATCTACTTGATATGGGATCAATATCCAACAAGAATATCGCTACCTGCATTGATAGTCAAGCTGCGCTAAAGGCGCTAGAGTCCTTCATCATCAAATCTGAACTAGTCAGGAGCTGCCGCACGTTGCTCAGAGCATTAGGCGCACAGAACCGAGTCAGATTGTGTTGGGTGCCCGGACACTGCGATATTGAGGGCAACGAAAGGGCTGATGTTCTGTCCAAAACCGGAGCAGAGCTTCCACCTAATGAAACAATTGAGGGCATAAGACCACCAATAGCCGTGGCCAAGAGAATTATTCTCGAGAATATTAAAAATAGTGCAGATCAGAGATGGGCGGATATAGTAGGGCACAGGGTCTCAAAGGCTCTGTGGCCTAAACTAGATCGGAAAAAATCGGCAGAGCTACTAAAGCTCAGTAGATCGGGCCTACGAATGGCGGTAGGGGTGCTATCTGGGCACTGTCTTCTAAGGATGCACGCTAAGAGAATAGGTCTAACAGATACGGACATATGCAGGTATTGCGAAGACTTACATGTCGCAGAGGATATAACTCATCTCCTCTGTGAATGTCAAGCTGTTGCTCGGTACAGGAGGAAATACCTTGGCAGGTATCTACTTCTTCGATAATTTGGAGGAGGTTGGCCTCGCAAACAAAATTGAAACAATTTTCAGATTCTGTATAGGGAAATTAATTGTTTGGGCGAAGTGGCTTAGGTTTTTTGACCGTTAACGTTCAACAGGGATGGCGATGGGCCCAATATGGTGCCTAGTCCAATGTGATGAACTCTCACCCCACTCAACCTAACCTTTTATCACAAAATGTCAAAAAATCATATTATAGAATTAAATAGGAAGCAACATCTGTTCGTGTACGTCTTATATGAAAAAAATATATATATGTAAATATATATATAATCGCAGTTTGCTATCAAAAGTGACACAACACGTATTTAAATGCTACCTTATTAAGCCGGAAACTTCCAGCAAGCGAAATACCAAAAGCAAACTTAATATATTTCGTCGGGCGCATAATTATGTAAAGTGGATTAGATTTTCGCTTCAATAAGATCGTTCTTTACTCCAAGAATACAAAAATGCCATCTTTACTCAAATTAAAACCAACAACAAGTGAGAATCTAACAGGTTAATATTATTATACAGCTTATTTCGAAAATAAAATTCATCCAATGAAATCATTCGATAATGAATTTCTTTTCCTCGAAACTTAGAATCCGAGAAGTACACTCGAGTGAAAAGGTGCTAGTACACGGCATGTAGCAAGCCACATACGTATGTAGGACTGACGTCATTTTTACGTCAGCGTATGGTCCCAATGGCTACATGCCGTGTACAAGCTATCTGTGTGCATTCACTGTTGATGTCAGAGCTACATACGTATGTGGCTTGCTAACCATCCCATCTATCCTCTTTTTGGAGGATGGTCCTCCTTTTTCAAACAAAAAATTTCAAAACCTCCAAACCTACTTTCTAGACCTAAATCCTCCGTTTACCCTCCAATCATCCTCCTTGACCTTACCTAAAATAAATAAATATGCGGCGCAACAGGCGGTAGACACCCAAGGCCTAGCTTCTCGCAACCATTCGTTTTGTGTGAGTTTCTATTTTTGGAACGAATGGAAGGGACCTACAATTTTATGCCGAGTCCGAACGGCTGAATTGAGAAGCTTTTTCAGGACAGTAATACTCTCGGATGTTTGTCAGACGTTCGCGAGAGGTGGCGCAGTAGAAAAAACCTTAAGATGTAATTTGTGTTTTTCCGGGGATCGAACCTGGGATCCCCCGCACAGTAGTCCAGCACACTAACCACTGCGCTACTGCGCCCCCCTTGACCTTACCTATTGAAATTTAATATGAATTTTTTCAACGAAAAATCAATTGAAATTTTGAACTTATGAAAGTGTTGAAAATATAAGTTTACCAAACTCCAATTTTAAAATAGAAATTAAGAATTGATTGAAATTCATTGTTACATTCAAGTAAAAAAAACGTCAACAAATTAGCCTAATTTTAAAATTGTCTTCGAAATAGTTTGCAGACCTAAAATTTAATCGCGCGGCAAATCTCCATCAACATCAGATTTAAAGTTGATTCTTAAAATTTATTGGTCGTTCAGTGCGGCTCTTTTTCACCCTACATTAGTTAGAGAGAAATACGACAAGACAACAGTACTATGAATGTGACGAATCTACGAACATTAACCAATTAGGGTTAAAATTAATTTATAATAAGAAAGACTGTTTTGTACTTACCTATCTCGAACTTGAAATGAATGAGAACGTTTTAAGCGACGCAAATGTGTCCTTTAGTTAAGATACACCGTAAAAAGAAAAACGATCAACTAAGTTGGTCGTTCTATATTCTACTAGAAAAGCTAGATAAATATTGATACAAATTAATCGCACTGACTACCACCGTCAATTTTGGATATTTATGCTTTCACACAATACAAGTCCTATCGCTCTACCAAATTTAAACACTCTACACTTCTACAGCAATCGAAAGTGGCCCAAAGAAATAGTAACCGATTTTCAAAAGTGGGCGTATACCACGCCCCCTGAATGAAAAATCTGAAGTTTTCAACTTTTCCCTGTGTATGCACCACAGGATCTAGCATTCTGCCAAATTTCACGATTCTAGGATGGCCGGAAGTGCTTTCATAATGTTGATAATCATCGTCTGTCTAAGTGAGTGAGTGCGTGAGTTAGTCAGTTACGGTTTTTGTGATTTTTGAAGTCCTGTGTTTTGTGAACCTCTAATGGGATAGATATGGAATTTGGTGAGGTGGACCTTTTTTATGAGCTTGGTATATGCTATATATGCTATAGGTAAGTTTGAAGTTTTCTGCTTACTTGGTTCCGAAGCTAAAGAAGGGCCTGAGTTTGTTCCTGTAAAAAGGGTTAGTGCTTACTAGATAACTTGGCTGGGGCACTACTGTACCTTAACCTTGATAGTGATAGTGACATGTGCACGAAAATAAATACAAACAACATGCTAAAAAAAAACAAGTTAGCTTTTTACGTAAAAATGAAGATCCTGTGCCAAATAAGCACATAAGTTCTAAACTCATTTGAGCAAACATTCTTCGACAGATATTGGGTAGAAAATGCCAATCGTCTACATCGGCTAATTTATTTCGAACATATATAGAGCAAAAATGATCCTTACTAGTCTCCGCCCGCACTCAAACTAACGGTTGTGCGAAGTTAGACAGAGTACCCTGCGTCTGTTGGTCTAGCTTTTTATTTCTGTATTTTTTTAAAGATATCAAATTTGTGCAATCTTAAACGTCGTCATTCAACATCAAGGACTCACAGAATCATAATTTACATCAGTTTATGACAATGATGAAAGTATTGTAACTAATCGTTTTTCTGATCTAATTGAATTTAATTAAACTCCAATTGGCGCACATGATTCAAATTCGAACGCAACGACCTTACAAATCAATTGCCCTTCTAACATTTTTAATTCAATGAAACTCCCTGTACAAGTAGACAAACAAGCTGAGAAAAATCACTCTAATTGCTGAAACCACTCAAGCTATATACAGTAGATACATCATGCAAATGCCAATCAGCGTTTTAATCTCATTTGCTGCCGAAGGACTAACAATCTCATTCGCTCGCGCAATCAATCCATTTGCTCATCATTTACTGTACCTAATGCTGTTTTCTGCAAACATAATGAAAGTTTGTTTCACCCATTGGGATGCATTAACTTCGTCATTTTCTTTGCCATACTGAGTAGGTGCTTGACAGTCTGCCTTCGCATCGCACAAATCGAATGGTTTCATCGATGGAATCGCTAAATTTTAATTATTCGCTAGAAATCCTCCAACCCATGTGTTTGCACGTCATTTGGTGCATAGCAAGGCAATCATTTGCATAACTTATCCTTCAAAAAGGGATCTCATTGTTTTTTGAATAGCTCGACGTATAGTACTATGTATGTGTTTATGTGGCACAGCAAGAGTCGGAGCAGAGTCCCTTCGGATATCCTTTAGTGTGCATCTACTTCATTAGTTTGTTTCATTAAGTTTTGTTCCTTCATTTCCTTTTGTTCTTTTACTTTGGCGAAATTTCCATTCTTCGTCATCATCATCATTAACGATCAACTAAAGCAAAAGTAGGTACATATGCATAGAATGGGTCCAACGTCCGAACGAAATGAAAAAAAAAAAAATTTGGATAAACAGAAAACCAACTGCAAGAACAGGATATCGACATGATAATTAAAAAGTTTTCAATTGAATTCTTAAAGAGATGCAAAATGAGAAATGAAAAAAATTCGTAAAAAGGAAAGAATTGGGACGAATTGTAGGATGAAGAATAAAAGTTTATTTTCCATTTGACTGTAAATTACATTGAATACTTTGACTGAAGTTATTCGCTCATTGCAAATGAAAACGAGCTAAAAGAAAAACTGACATACACATGAATGTTTCCACTGAGGGCTGGTACTTTTTTTTTTGTCCTAAACAAAGAATAAGTGATAATTAAATAACTATGTGCCGTTGTATAGAATTTGGTTTGCGTTCCTCGCGGTTACTTTGAGCACGGAAAGCTGTTCTTCTCTGTGGTGACATTACGAAACTCCAACATGACAGCTCTTTGGCTGGCATTGGCATAAAAATAACTTTGTTCACTGACCTAGTTCGATGGCGTTGCTAAGTACCTATCCATCACTTTGTCATGACAAAAAATAGAGAACGAATTGAAGGGTTGAATGTTGTAAGAGTTGTAGTGAATAAGGATGAGAGGGAAGCATAGTATAGGTATTTAGGAAGCTGAGCTTAAGGAGCTTCATATTGAAGAAATAATTTGATATACACTGAAAATAAAACCTTGGTATATTTGATAAAAATGAGGCTTAATTCAACAAATTTTCTGTCAATATACGTCCAACAAAATCTTTCTATCAGATTGACAAAATTTTGATAAGTTTTATCATGTTTCAAAACATTTGTTGTGATGACAAAAAAATTGTTATGGTAACAAAAATTGTTTGTTCGTACGTATAAAAATATTTTGTTAAACTAACTGTTGAAGTTTATAAGTTCCAAATACATACTAACTAACTATGTTTATTATTCTATTTCTCTTATTTTGCTTTAACTCTTATACCTACATATGAGTACCTACTTAAAATTCTCTCTTTAACGAAAATCAACACAACAATGTAAATGTAATGAACATACTTATTTACTCTAATAAATACAAGTTGAGTTGACTCTGAACATTCAAGCTGATCGGGCGTTTCTGTTATCCAAGCAAACAGGTTATGGGCCCAGGCACCCACATACGATAGAACAATAGCTATACTGGTACATAGAAACTGCAACGGGTATTTTTTTTCTATTCTTTGTTCGTAGTACGGATCGCCTTTTTTTGTTAAAAAATTCAGAGGTACACTCGATCGTACAGTACTGACAGCTAAATCATGGATAGTGAACTGGTTAAAATAGAAAAACTTGCTAATAATGAACATTGGACATTATGGAAATTCCAAATGAAAGTTCTAATGAAAGCAAGCGAGTTATGGGAAATTGTGACCGGTGTTAAAGTCAAGCCAGAAACTCGGGAAGAAGCTGCAAAATGGGTGAAGCTGGATCATAAAGCTCAAAAAATGATTGTGACTACAATTGGGCAGGAACCTATGTTGCATATCATGAACTACGACACATCGGCTGAAATGTGGGCAAAGTTGGAGAGCGTTTATGAACAGAAGTCAGAGACAAATATACATTTGCTGCAGCAACAATTTTTCAATTATTCAAAGGAACCAGATGATACAATTGCAGTGCATATTTCGAAGCTTCAAAAGATTGGCCAGCAGCTCAAGGATCTTGGCGAAGAAATTTCGGAGAATATGCTCATTACGAAAATTCTCATGACCCTTCCTGAGAGCTTTAGCCATTTCTTTACATCTTGGGAGTCAACTGAGAAAAAAGAACGGAACCTAAAGAATCTTATTGCTAGACTGTGTATGGAGGAGTCCAGATTAGGTGTGCAAAGTGGCGTATCGGGAGCTTTTTTTGCAAAAATTGAAAAAACGAGGAGGAATAATAGTTTGGGTAATAAAAAGCCTGGAAAATGTTTTTTTTGCAAAAAGGATGGTCACTGGAAAAGCGAATGCCCAAAAAGGAAAGGGAAAACTAGTACGGGCAGAATTGGAGACGCGTTCATTAGTCAGAAAAGTCTGTTTACCACCGCTGAGAGAGATAGTTGGTTCCTAGATTCTGGTGCTAGTGACCACATGTGCTTTAGAAAAGAATGGTTACGAGATTTTCAAGCATTCGATGAACCAATGCTTATAAGAATTGGGAACGGAGATGTCATCAAAGCTGTAGGAAAAGGGCTGGTTAAAATTGAATCATTCAATGGTAAATGTTGGGCTGTGAGATACTTATCTAATGTATTGTTTGTTCCAGATATAAAGCTGAATCTGTTTTCATCTAACTCTACTCTTGACAAAGGTTTTAACTTGGTGTCGAATAATAATCGATGTGAAATTCGTAAGGACGACGTAGTTGCTGCTGTTGCTGTTCGGGAGTCAAGTAAACTGTTCAGGCTGGTATTTAAGGTAGTTTTACCAACAACTGTAGGCAACGCAAATGCTGCCATTGCAATACCTTTGCGCTCGTGGCATGAGAGGTTATGTCATCAAAACATAGTGCATGTGAAAAATGTTTTAGCTTGCCAGAAAATACCTTTTTGCGACGAAAAAGATTTCTTCTGTGATGCATGCGTTTTTGGTAAGCATCATCGAAAGCCATTTAGTGGAAGCAGTAACAGAGCGAAGGTAGTAGGTGAACTGGTTCACACGGATCTTTGTGGTCCAATGCAGGAGACTTCGTACGGAGGTGCTCGTTACATGCTTCTATTTCGAGATGATTTTTCGAACTATCGCAGGGTTTATTGCATAAAGTCTAAATCAGATGTCAAAGGCTGTATTGAACAGTTTTTGGATCAAATTCGCATTGATACAAACTCACAAGTAAAAACATTACGCTCAGATAATGGGCTCGAGTTCGTAAATGACGAAGTGGATGCTGTATTACGTATACATGGCATATGTCACCAAAGGAGTACACCTTACACCCCCGAGCATAACGGTAGAGCGGAACGCGATATGCGGACCATCATTGAGTCTGCCAGGTCCATGATACACGACAAGAACATGAGCTATAAATATTGGGGCGAAGCAGTAACAACCGCAGTATATACTCTTAATCGGACTGGATGCAGCCCAGAAAAAGGTAAGAGTCCTTTTGAATTGTGGTTTAACAAAATTCCAGATATAAACCATTTACAAATTTTCGGTTCTGATGCATTCGTACATGTGCCTAAGGAAAAAAGGCGCAAGCTCCATCCGAAAGCGAAGAGAGGCGTATTTGTTGGATACGAGGAAAATTCCAAAGGCTACCGTATATGGCTACCAGAAACCAAAAAAGTGGAAATTTCAAGAGACGTTGTCTTCAAGAAACAATCTTCAGCCGCTACCGTTATAGCTCACAACGAAAAAGAAGGGGGTGAAGGTGGGATTCAAGATACATCCGAAGAGCAGCATCGCCTGGAAGAGCGATTAGATCCAGTGGAAGAAAAAGAGACATCAGAGGAAGAGGTAATTTCTGAAAATAATACTGAGCCTATTTCAACCGTACGTACTTTACGTTCTCGTACTATTCATACCTGTGCATTGAGTGAAGGATGTGCTTTTCTTGCTGACTGTCAAGAACCACAGTGTTTTGAGGATGTTGAAAATTCTCCGTTTTGCAAACAGTGGAAGATAGCAATGGATGACGAAATCGAATCGCTTAAGAAGAACAACACCTGGGATCTTGTAGATTTACCTCCAGACAAGAAAACAATTTCTAATAAATGGGTCTATAAGATTAAACTCGGTCCAGATGGTAGAGTCGAACGGCATAAAGCACGCCTTGTTGCGAGAGGTTTTGCACAAAAGTACGGAATAGACTACGAAGAGACATTTAGTCCCGTAGTAAAATTTACATCAATTCGAATGATATTGGCTCTATGTGCTACTGAAAACCTAACACTCCGGCAGTTCGATATCAAAACAGCCTTCTTATATGGCGACCTGTGTGAAGACGTGTACATGACGCAACCAAAGGGCTATGATGATGGCAGCGACAAAGTTTGCAAGTTGAGGCGGAGCCTATATGGTTTGAAACAAGCATCGAGATGCTGGAACATTCGATTCACGGAATTTTTGAGCAAATTTTGCTTCAAGGTAAGCGCGGCTGATTCGTGTGTTTTTGTTAGTATAAGAGAGGGACGAAAAATTATACTAGCGATATATATTGATGACGGATTAGTTGCAGCAGATGATGAAAGCGATATTGAGTCTCTTCTATTGCATTTAAGACAGGAATTTCAAATTAAGGTGTCAATGGCAAACTATTATCTTGGGCTAGAAATCAATGTTTTACAAAATGGAAACGTTCAAGTAAAGCAGTCATCGTATGCAAAACGAGTTCTCTCAAAATTTCGGATGTTGGATGCTAGATCCGTTTCAACACCAGCTGAAAACAAATATGCACCACTCATATCCAGTAGAAATACTGCATCAAATTATCCATACCGCGAAGCTGTTGGTTGCCTCATGTATTTAGCTATTGGTACAAGGCCGGATATCGCATACGCAGTGAGTTTAGTCAGTCGTCATCTAGATAATCCAAAAGAATGCTACATAGTTGCGGTAAAAAGAATTTTAAAATACATTCGGGGAACTCTTGATTATGGTCTTATTTTTAAAAAAACTAATCTTCAAATACATTGTTTCACAGATGCTGACTTTGCTGGTAATCAAGATACACGAAATTCGACAAGCGGATATGCTTTAATTATTGGAGGTGCGGCAGTTTCGTGGTCATCACAGCGTCAGAAATGCGTCGCTTTGTCTACTACCGAATCAGAATACATTGCGGCTTGTGAAGGAGTAAAGGAGTTGATTTGGGTACATCGCTTATTCCATGAGCTAGTTTCAAACGGCGCCGACGTGGATGTTCCAACTCTAAATATGGACAACCAAAGTGCAGCAAGACTTATTAAAAACCCTGAGTTCCACAAACGGACAAAACATATTGAGGTAAAATATCATTTCATACGGCAAAAATATGACGAAGGCCTTTTCACGTTGCGGTATGTCCCAACAAATGAACAAATCGCAGATATATTTACCAAACCATTACTAAAAGATCGTTTTGAATCCTTAAGAGAAAAGCTAGGAGTTTTGAAATTGTAATTAACTACCAGTTACCTTTGAATTATATAAATTGAAAAATAGAATTATAAAAGTGGAAGTGTTGAAGTTTATAAGTTCCAAATACATACTAACTAACTATGTTTATTATTCTATTTCTCTTATTTTGCTTTAACTCTTATACCTACATATGAGTACCTACTTAAAATTCTCTCTTTAACGAAAATCAACACAACAATGTAAATGTAATGAACATACTTATTTACTCTAATAAATACAAGTTGAGTTGACTCTGAACATTCAAGCTGATCGGGCGTTTCTGTTATCCAAGCAAACACTAACCAAAATGCTCTTCATTTTACAGAGAAATTTATCATTTTGACCTTTATCTTTTTGTCAAATTAACAAAAAAATTGTTAATAATATCGAAGTCGTTTGTCAATTCAGCTATTTATTTTGTTAAATCAACAGCAAATATTGTTGATTGTACAGAAATATTTTTTCAGTACTACCTTTTGTTGAATCTATAAACAGATTGTTGGTTACATAGCAACATTTTGTCAGCTCCAGCATTTTAATTTGTTGATTCAACAACAGAATTGTTGATTGAATAGAAATAATCTGACAAGTTTTTATTAATTGTTCTGTTGAATTAAATAAACTATTTTGTCGATATGATTAATACAGAATACTCACTTGCAGTTGTCCTTTAACCTCATTTTGAAGGTATGAGGTAAGTATTTATCTATAGATATAAAGAAATTATATCCAAAATATGTCTACAATACCCTTGTAAAATAAAGTAGGTGTTAATAAATGATACCCAAAGCAAATAAGTTTAGTAATTAGATTTATTTAAAGTAATTAAACAAATTAAATTCAATTCATTTTACTTAAAAACATTAAAGAAATATTTTTGTAGGAATCACCAAACGAATCGCCCATCTATTTAGAAAAAGAAAAAAATGCGTTTGTTGTAATATACATACGAGCATATAAAAAAAAGTTTGGTCGATGAATCAGTTAACAATTTTTAAACTATTTAATAAGGTATGTTATCATACTTACATACATTCCGATACAGATAGAGATTTATTCATCTCCTTCAATTTCGCTAAGTTCTATGCGTCTTTTAGTTTGGACTGAAGCATTTTCATGATTCGATCGTATTTTGCAGCGCATACGATTTCGAAATCTGCAGAATCAGGGAGCATAGTCTTGAAGTCAATGTTAATCTATTTAAATTATTATAAAAATAAACTTGCAAATTAAAAAATCGTACACATATCTATTATCAAATTCCTTGCAATTCTTACCAATTTGTATCCAAGAGGTTGTTTATAAGCTCTCCATTTACCCATAATTTCGGCCGTTGAATTAAATTTTAACATTCCAGAAAGCCTGTTAGAGGTCGACGTCCAAAGATTTTCGAGTTCAGCCCATGAACAATTTTCCGCTAAAATTGCATTCAAATGGTCTTGAACATCTTCCTCTTGCACTATATAAAGATTTTATTAGAACATTATACTGTTTTAATTTCTTAATTTTACCTAAAGCAACAGCAACTCTTACTTCGCAATCTCGACCACGAGATGTGCTGGGCCTGGGTTCCTCAATTATGTACATTTATTTTAAACAGCCCACAGCTTTTAAGGACTCGAATTTTGTTAAAATATTTGGCATTTTACCCGAAGGCGATTTTCCAAGTTGCCTTATGAAGTATAGTTCCTAAGATAATTTTCATTTAACAGGTTTTTTTTAAGAACTAATAATAAAGCGTCATTTTACAGTCATTTTGATATAATTTTTTATTAGATATTCTATACCTACACATTATCGTACTCATTTCACTTACCTTTTAAATATTTTCATATGCGGCTTTCTTTTATGGAAGAAAGTTTTAGTTCACTGACTATGTCCTCATCTATTTACTTGCAATGTTTTTTTTTATCACTTTTCACTGATTATATTTGGCGCACAAACAAACTTGCTGCTTTACTTACTTGTTACTTAGCGTGTGAAAATGCGCCATTAATAGCATTGCATTCAAAGGATTACAATGTTTAAACTGTATTTTTATCGATTCAACACGTGTGTTATCAATTCGACAAACTTTTTGTCATATATCTACAATCCTTTTTATCATTCCAAAAAAATGTTTGTATTATTGATAATCTGTATTTTGTTTGGCTAACAAACATTTTGCATAAGTTTTGTAAATTTTACAGACATTTACAAAAGTGATTTTTGGTTCTGTTTTTATGGATATAACAAAAACTTTGTTAATTCAACAATAAATATGTTAAATTGATAAACTATCGGTTTATTAGACTGAAAATTGTGTTTTGTTAATCTGACAAAGTAGGTTTTTAGTAAATGTTTTATCCGTTTGACAAAATATCGTTCAAATTGATAAAACTTATGTTGTATTGATAATTTTCATTTATCATTACAACAATTTTTTTTCAGTTCAACAAAACTGCTTTTGTTGAAATTTTACAATGGAATTTTGTCAATATTACCTGGTATTTTATTTTCAGTGTACTCTCTGCGATCCGATAGACCACGCAAATTAATGGAAAAAATTTGAATGGAAAGCAATTTGATAAACCAGCCACTCCAGAGAAAGAGCCCGTGGTATGATGATTAATGCGTGTACCTACAGGAAAAAGGTGACATAAGATGAACACAAGAAAGCACTGCAGCGCAAAACAAGGGCAGCGGGAGAAGAGTATCGAGCGAGGAGAAGGGAGGAAAAGAAGATCCTGCTTCCCAGCTCAAGGAGATCGAATAGTCGTGCGATACAAAAATGGCGATCCTATGTCTTGCAAGAACTATCGAGGCATACCTATCCCTGCTTAATGCCGCATACAAGATCCTATCCAACGCGTACTGTGTGAGCATCTAAAACCGTTCTGCAAAACACTGATCGGCACGTACCGGTGTGGCTTCCGGCCCGGCAGATCGGCTATAGACCAAATTTTCACACTGAGGCAAATCCAAGAACAACGAATTTCAAGCCAAAACTCACCACTTGTTCATCGACTTCAAAGCCGCGTGTGATAGCATACATCGTCAGGAGCTCTATATGGCGATGACCGAATTCGGAATCCCGGCAAAACTGATTCAGCTGTGTCACTTGACGCTGGAAAACACACGCTACAACGTGCAGTTTGGAAGCAGCTCCTCCGACCTACCGGATTTTGCACCGGATGTTGGCAAGGAGACGCGCTATTATGCGATTTCTTCAATCTCGTACTGGGGCAGATAGTGCGCAGGGCACGTGTCAGTACCGGAAGGCAGTACAGCGCGTTTCAATTCACTTGGCCATTCTACTGCGCAGGTTTCTGTGTATTTTGTTTTTGTGTTTTGTTTTGTGTCGTGTATATTCTCTTAAATCCTCTCTCTGCGCAACCGACGGTTGGCCAAGTGAGTTGAAACGCGCTGTACCTTCAACAGATCCGTCCAGCTGCTGGACTATGCGGACGATATTGACATCATCGGTCGCTCCCAGCATACCGTGCGATAGACGGCGTTCACGGCGATTGAAGAACAGACGAAATCCGTTGGCCTGGAAGTAAATGACGACAAGACTAATTAAATGCTATCAACAAACACGCTTCTGTCCACCACCTAGGACACAAAATGTCACTATTGATAGCAACAATTTCGAGATAGTGAAGGAGTTCACCTACCTCAGAGTAAACATAATAGGATACCCTAGGAAACCGTTGCTACTTCGGTTTGGTAAAACAACTGAGTTCAAAACTCCTAATTCGAAGGACGAAATGTGTGCTCTACAAAACCCTTATCCTGCCAGTTCTGCTTTATGCCGCCAAGTGTTACATATTGACCTTCGAGTCCTCTAACTTTAGATATACAAAAATAAGCCATTCATGCCTTACATCTGAAAAAGACGACAAATTTAATCAAGTCCATCCAGTTATTGTAATAGAAAAAATGAACCAACGCTGAAAACTGTTATTAAACATTTAAGTGGCCTGTGCTCCAAAATACGTTTCGTAGACGTAGACACGTAGACGCAAAGTTTTTATACCTTATACAAGGACGAAGCAACTCCTAGGCGAAACTAGAAGTCAGATTAAATAAGAAAATACCTCACGAATATGCGACCAGATTTTAAGGTGCCTTTGGCGCCATCTTATTTCATTCTTCTTATAGTATTATCAAATGAAATTCAGAGCAATCAATGGACGTATTTAAGTCTATGTACACCTCATCGAGGAGAACCTTAAACCAACCAACAAAATTGGTTTACAGAGTTTACTTACCCAAGCAACATTTTTAGAATAAATGTATGTATGCACAAATGCAAGCTCAGAGCTCATACCAAAACAGTTACATTTCAAGAAAACATTACCTATACAGTGAAATACATACATAAAACATAACTGTTCAAATTCCACACCTAGCAGTGCACCTACCCACAGACGATTGAATCATTTCTTCATTAATTAAATGTCAGCCAGGTACATTCAGAATCGAATTGTTAAGCCAAGTTATACGGTTTCTGCAGTTTGCCAAGTAATTGCGTTTCCCAATTCCGGCAATGGGCATCATCCATGTATCATATATATGTCCATACATGCTATTGAATATGATCTATTCGTTCTGCATTCAGAAGCCCCATTCACCAGACCACTTGCACATATTTTGCGAAAGGAATTTGTATTGAAAAAGGATTTCGATGCCTCAGCAATAATTCCCAAAATTAATGCAGAGAATCTTATGAAGCATAAAGCCAGAGCCTTACCCATCTCGGAGCAGTCTATTATTCTCATTTATTATGGCAATAGCTGTCCGAAACTAACGACATTAAGCTAATCACAACAACAACAACAAACAACAATTGAGTGTGTCAGCTCAAAGTGAGGGCACTCAATCCAATCCATTGATGTCCAGGCCAGGATAACAATAATATAAAACTGTCAAATGGCGAAAAGTTACGAGTACTAGTTACGACAGGTAGCGGAAAGTTATTCAATCCTTGCCGAAAAAAAAGAAAAAGAAAACAAAAACAACAATCAATTCGTTTTCCAATTCTATACAAGTATCTACATACATAGATACTATACTGGGAAAATAAAGCATTTCACTCCTTCGGAGGAGCACATGTCGATTGATTGCCCTACAATAACGAGACGTACACCAACCAAACCCCGTAAAGGAAAGGGATGAACATTTCTTGTATTCCTAAAATAACAAAGACAAAGAGGCCAAGAAAAGGATATAAGGAAGCGTACAAGCATCTCCTACGCAGTCGAAGGTAAGCAATAAAAACCGACACCTTTGCCTACCGTGCGAGGTGAGGTGGCTGTCGGGCTGACTGATTTATTGCCGACAATCTTGAATCTTCACTCAGGTAGCAGTAAAGGTTTCTGGTCAAACAGCAATTTCTAAGGGTGTTGACACATTAAAAGGGCAAACGCTGCAGGCGCATAGTGTAAGAGATACCCCGAAAAGTATCGTAAACATAGCGAAGAAGCACAGGTACAGGTGCTTCAGTGAAATGAGTCTCGATTCTTTTTAACGACAAAAGTTGTGACTCCTAGGCTCCGTGGGGCGTGGGTGTCGGAAATAACTTTCATTTGATAAATATCATGTGACTTTGGGAGATATCGATATTTGCGACAAAGCAAAGCTATATTTACAAATTTGCTCGCACAGCGGTAGCATTTTACGAGAGAAATATAACACCTGTGAGGCAATAATAATGACTGATGGCCAGAGGCGTGGTAGGCTCATATATTGGTTCTTGGTTTGTAAATTGTAAGCGTATATTTGCTTGTTGGGAAATATTTGTTCTAAGCATTTTCATGGTGACATTTGAATGTCACATGAGATTTCTTTGTAACAAAAATAATTGATGGCATTTCTTGAACGCATTCGCCTGAGTTTTTAAAGTTGCACAGGATACCCCAGGGCTTAAAAAAAATAGTATTCCCCTAAAACCATCTTTTCTACAGGTAGATACTCCTAAGTCGCAACTGTATACATTAAGCGTGTTTTGTTTGCAATCCTATATAGGCTTAGATAAAACACAAAAAAAAAAAAAAAAAACGCCTTACTGGGACTTGGAAGCACTATGCTAGCTGACATTTGACTTTTTAGCTGTTTTATTCTGTCTTACCAAGTTTAAATTTTTGTTAATATGTACTTTTAAGTATTTTTAAAATGTTGTCTTAGCAATGAACAAATGAACTCCACGTTCAAAGGTGCCCCAGTCTCCCCTATTCATTTTGGTTGTCATAATACCGTCATTTATGACACAATCGTAGGAATAGGACTTTCGATAACATTTAAAGCAATCGTAGATTGGTAGCACAGTTTTTATTTGGCCTTAAGGCATAAGCCCCGGTGATTATCCGGGCTAAAGAATCCTATATAGGATTGCGTATTTGTATGCATAACTTGCTAAGCCCATATAGGATAAAAACGCGCCTATAAAGCACTATAGGGAGCTGAACTCCTACTAGTGAAGTTTCTAGACTCGCAAAATGATAGACTAGCAAAATGATAGCGAGGAAACTTTAAAAGCTTTTGCAGAAACTCATTTTTTAAGAAAAAGCACACCAACGATTTTGACAACTGATGGAAATTCGGATAACGTTATAGCTAGCTTGTCACTAATCAAACGGAGGAAACTCTGATGGGTTATAATGGCATTCTACCAGCTCTGCGGCAAAATGCTCCAAAATTATTAAAAGATGTTAAAACAATTTTAGCCGTAAGCCCTGGTAGCTAGTGCTATTTTGGTGGAGTTTAATATATCTAAGCCATCAAATTGTTTATTTGAGTGGCCTTTACGCAGGGAAAGGTGTTGCGCCCCAAAATGGAGAGTAGATATGGGCTCCAGTTAAGGTTACAAACACGATCATATATAGGTAAATATTATGTTATACTGTCTAAAAGCTGTTTACATGGCATGGAGGGAAGCGCGCGCAAATGAATCCAAAGTTAGGTTAGGTAAGGTTTGTGGGAATTTCTCCGTGCCGCACTCAGGTCAATACTGACCTACTGCGATGCCCGAAGGGGAAAGGGATTGTCCCTTACCCATTAGAACCCTTTATTCAAATTATTTACTGCGCTGCTACGGTGCCGTGAAATAATTTCTAAATTCGGCTTTATTTCCCATTATGAAAGCGAAATAACGCCGAATTTTGAGATTCGGCCTTATTTCACTTTTAAAAGAGAAATAAAGCCCAGTATGGTTTATTACACTTTAAATTTATAAACACATTTAGAGAGAGGTGCCTGTTTGCATATTTCAAACTAGAAAATTTATTGTGTGCACGTATTCATAAGTACTTGAAACACATTCAACATATGTATGGGGGCCGGGGGGACATGCTGCCCCCCTGTTTGGGTTTACTGTTTGGCTATGGGGTGGGTGAGAGGTTTTATGGGTCATGGGCTTAAAGAAAGTTTGCATTAAAATTCGGCTTTATTTCGCAAACAATGTTCGGCTTTATTTCGCTTTCAAAAGTGAAATAATGCCGAATCTCAAAATTCGGCGTTATTTCGCTTTCATAATTGGAAATAAAGCCGTATTTAGAAATTCGGCCTTATTTCGCTCGGCGTTATTTCACAGCACCCGCTACTACATACACAAACCATCCTGATGATTTGACGAAGTTCATTATCTTGTCTATTGATGTGCTGGAAAGCTCGTCTAGGTCGTTGAAGAAGTGACTCCCTAGGAGTTTATACCTAGTATGTTGGAGACCTATGGGCAGTGACGTATCTGTATCCTCAAGAGCTCCTTCATCATTGCAGCCTCTACAGAGTTCTTCTTCAAGTAAGCCCATTTTCTTCATAATGGTACCGCAGAGTATTGTGCCCCATTTTTATACCTACGAAGGTCGACAGGGATTTCCTATCCTTCATTATTATATTCTTGGTTTTGTTTTCGTTGACGGACGGCCATAGCATTCTTGTGGTATTACAAGTATTTAAGGTTGCCTCGTTCGCTTCTCTTGTGGCTTTTCTCCCTGCTTCAAGCTTGAGTGTGCAAGACGGGATGTTCACAGAGGGATCAGCTTGTTCTGAAACAGTTGTCGAACATTGTCTTGCTAATTCGTCTGCTTTCTCATTGCCTGGAATGCCTCCATGTCCCGGAACCCAGCAGAGCGATACCTTGTGATGTGTGCTAAGAGCCTTGAGTTCTTCGCGACAGCATTTCACAACCTCCGATTTTATTTCTGGTGTAGTTATGGCTTTTATTGCTGCCTGGCTGTCGATAAAAAAGGTAATACTTCTAGGTGGTATGGCTCTTACCACAGGCTGCTGTTGTCACTGCCAGGACCTCAGCTTGGAAGACGCTGCTATTGTCGAAGAGGCGCTAGAGAAGGGTATTGTAAATTTAAAGCGTGATGCAGTCCGTGCCGGGTACATGGCCAAAATATTTCTGTAGGATCATCAAATGACACGCTTCGTTTCAACCAGGCCAAATTTCATCTAAAGGCTACAGACTAATTAGTATCTCGTCACTTCCCCTCAAGCAACTTGAAAAACTTCCCAATATTCATATAGTTTTATGCAAGCTTAGCACACGTATTCAAAGGATAAATCGCTTAAAACAGTTCTACATGAAGTAGGGAGTAGGAAAGTAGTCGAAAGAAGCATTCATCATACCGATTTCGAACTCCCTTTTTGGGTATTGATATTAACAGGGGTGTTAAGAATGTTAAACAGGAAGCAATTAGACATGCCCTGGAAGGAAGGTATAGATGTCAAGCTTAGCGTTACCAATTGACTTGCAAGATGCTCTTCAAAAGAAATAATATCAATTCCACTCTCGGAGTTCATGTTCAATAAGGAAAACGGTTACAAGAGAAACTCCCTAGGTTAGGTTAGGTTGAATAGGGTGTGAGTTCGGTGCCGTGACATAAAGCCATGCGACATAAGGCCATATTCGAACACTTGGCACTATGTCGCTTTAATAATGCGTCATAAGACCATTATGGCCTTATGTCACTTTCAAGTCATTTTCAGGTTGGGTGTATGCAAAGTTTCTTTTTATCAATGTATCGCGTGGATTTAAAGAAACTTAGCGTGTACCGAACCGCGCACCTATCCCGTAACCCAGCAGTGAACCCAAGCAGGGGGGTTCCTTTATTCCACTTTATTGTGGACTTAAGATTCAAATCGTTAAAAATGTAACTTGAACTGAACAAAATAAGGCCCTCAGGGCATGATGGAAATATGGCTCTATGTCGCAAAAAAATATGATTTTATGACGCTTTCGGATAGCGACATAAGGCCATATTCGAACGAATCGCCTTATGTCACTTTGCAAAAGCGTCATATATAATATAAAAGGCCATATTTGGAAATATGGCCTTATGTCGCATGGCCTTATGGCCCCTCAATGTCTAAGAAGGCAGCTAATGCAAATTCCTTGTGGTGTAGGCTGTGTTCTATTTTTACCTACCACTTCATGTAGAGATGTTTCTACCGATTTACCTTTTAGATATACGTGCTGAGCATTGCATAGAAGAGAAACGACGAGAGACTGATTGGTCTATAGTCTTTCGCAGAGCTTAAGCTTGGTTTACCTGCTTTGGGTATGAAAACTACCCATACCTCTCTCCATACCGTGGGTATGTAGCCAAATTTAAGGAAATGTATAAAAATGTCCCTGATTCTACCTGTAACCATAGCCGGGGCCTTTTGCAACATAGCTGGCGAAATGCTATCAGTTCCCGGCATGCACTTTGTACTCAGCGAAAGACATTATAGCCTAACGCTATGAACTCCCTAGAGACCTAGACAAATTAAGCAACGCAGCGTTTCCCGTCACTACTCATTCGAAAGGGACAGAATTGATACTCATTAGCAAGAAATACATGACACTATCATTAAAACTGATTAGGCTTTGCTACAATTGAGCTTTCCTTATCAGACTATACTCTACTATACAGGGTGTCCCAGTTAAGAAGGACAATCCTTTAAGGGAAGATTCCTGAAGTTATGCCGAACAAAAAATTGTATGTCTAATTTCATCGTATTTCCCGTTATAGCCCATCAAAATGGGTGACCTCTAATTTGGAGGTGTTACGACTAAAAACGCTATAATTTCTAAACTATTATAGCTACAAAAATTGTTTTGTACATTTTGAAAAGACAATTTAGTAGCGCATACAAGTCTTAAGCACTTCGGCTACATCTGGGCAGCTACAAAAAAGTTCTGGCTCCTTAAACTAAAAATTTTGAAAATTGTTGTTACAATTTTTTACTTAAAATGCATTTTCCTCAAAATTTTGACTTCATCAATTTTTCCCTTAATGGATTGTCCTTCTTAACTGGGACACCCTGTATATCATGGTGGCCAGTTTGGTGGAAGGCTTATACGCCAATATCAAGACGAGTATACGCCTATACGGATTATGTCGACAAGGGTATCTACCTACACACTACACATACACAGTTCAGCTTATGTATATTTTACTACTGAACCCCTACAAATGTATTTTTTACTGCATCGGTATGATTTATAATGATTCTTTTTATCGCGGAGTTATAACCATTTAACAAGCAACTTTCCGGTGAGGTTTCTTCCATTTTCGCAATTTTATCGCAGGTGATAATTTTATAAATGAATATGTTGGAAATATGTACCTCAATAAATGTATTGCTAGACGAATTTATTCTCGTTTCACCTTCAACAATTCAAGGAATTACCAGATTTTGATATTCATATCTCCTATACCTACCACCCACGGTGCATTAACATAAAAAATTCAAAGCTTTGTATGTATTTGTTTTCAGAATTTAGGATTCACAGCGACACTGGCGCAATAAGTTATGGGTTATGACGTCAATTGCTAGTTTGTTATGAGCACATAAACCCCAATGTTGTGGTTTCAGTGACAAGGTGTTTGTTTTAGGTACAGTATCAAAGACAGGACTCGGTCGCGGTTTGCAAGTAGAATTGAGTTCTGATTAGGATGACATTATCTGTCCATATGCACTTCTCTTTACTCCAGCAGCTACAGATAACGTCTACAATGTTAAGACCAGATTTCCAAGAAAAACCTTACCATAACCAAATCAAATATTCCTCCCAGAATAGAATACTGCTGATTTTACTACCCATAGTTTCATGTCTTCACTATTTGAAGTATGTACATACTTCATAAAGGCCAGCTGTTTGGTGGCAAGCTTCAGGTTGTATACATCGCAAACTTCCACCCCAATGAAATGCCAGCTGCACACGGAATGTATGTTAACATCTCACATTGCACATCATGTGTCCGTCATTTCATTTGAATGGTATCCGTACCGTATCTGTCCACAGAGGAGGATACCAAACCTAGACGAAGACCACCATCAACTGCAGCAAATATGCTCTGAATATATGTATGTTGGTCCTGCTGTTGCGCTTTGGCATTGTATCTTGCATACACAGTGCCAATCAACAATTCCACTGCAAAAAAAAAAAAATAAAAAAATACCCAAAGGACATTCCTCAATGGAGATGGTGGTGAAGGCGGTTGAAAACGGTGGTATATGCCACGGATAGTATACTATACGGCACGACAAATCAATTCACCGGCGTCGTTCTATCAAGGGTGCTACATCCCCCCTAGTATGTTTAGTTTAAACTTGTTTTTCTATTTTGGTTCCACTTCTAGCTGTTTATTTACACTGAAGCCTGCTTAATTTTTCGCATTCAGGATGTGCAAGTCTTAATGGCAATCCTCTCAGTCTCTAGAGTATAGAGTGCTCTACTACTTACCGCAGGTACACTTGTGTCGTTCAATTTGCTAACAAATGGGAGACCACCAACAACATAGGTACACCATAGTGGACGTAAGCGTTCAGGTGTGCTTACCTAAAGTTCATTTAAATACCACAGAACTCGACTATCGACGACCCGTTGAAAGATATCGAAATCTATTGACACTTAGAGCTTTATGTATATATATTTGCCAAACTTGCGTACATTGCAATGGAATATTGAAACGAAATTTTCAAGAGCTGTGACATCAACCTATCGAAGTCACATAAAATTAGTGATCGGGATTAGGTTTTAAAATCAAATCAAAGAAGATAAATAAGTAATTTATTCCTTAGCATCTGTTGTTGTGCAAATTGTATCTCAACTATCAAATGCCTATAGTTGGGGCTACAGAACGATGAGATACGGGAGGAATTTGCACGGCAGGCATCTGAACACTCATTGAGCTTGAATATACACTCCACTGCTTGTGATGCTGTGATGGTTGTCTGCTCCATGCATCTAATCACCGCCTGGTTGTCCAGTGCTATTAGGATATTTCTTCCTTCCACCTGACTCTAAAGCAAGTAATCCAACGCATGCAGCAAAGCAATCATCTCAGCCTGGTATACTGAAGTGTGTTTCCCGAGGCTAATGTGACGGGCTAGTTCGAGATCTTCTGAAAAGATTCCGGCCCCCGCTCCGCTATCTGTCATGGATCCATGTGTGAAAATCACGATTTCTGGAAGTAATCCATTCTTAATATAACCTTTGTTATACCATCCATAGGCATGTTCAGTGACCTAATCTCGGTTTTGACAAGCTCCAGGATCTTCCTGTGTCCATAGATGGTACCACTATTGTGCCATTTCGCATCTCGATGCAGACGAAGTGCTGTTAGGGCCGCTGTTTTCTTAATAAATAAGTCTAGCGGTAAAATCCCTAAGATCACTTCCAATGCGCATGTTGGTGTTATGCGTATTGCACCTGTAATTCCTATACATGCTAAACGCTGGACCCTATCCAGGTACTTATTAGGAGTCCTCTGGGAGGCTTTCGCCCACCATACAACCGAAGCGTATGTGACCTAGGAGAGAGTCCCCACCTCTGTCCACATACACGTTTGCACTGATGTAGTACCCTTTTTGCCTTCGTGTCCTTCTCCTCAACATGGTAATTCCAAGTAAATCCAGTATCTAGGTATACTCCCAGATACTTAACCTTCTTGGTCGTTAGTTCCGATCCGAAAAGTGTTAAGGGCTGAAATTCCAGATTTTTCCTCTTCCTACTGAAGATTATTAGATCTGTTTTCTTTCTTTCCTCTTTCCTCTAAAAATCCAAGGCTCCTGTATCAGGACTATGACAAACGAATCCTCGTCAAAACATTTAGTCATCATCGCTGACGCTGTCCCGGTACGGGCCCACCTCCCGCCCGAGTTGTGTTGATCCCATATCCATGGTCTTTATCACTTCGTCGCCCTACCGGGTGGCTTTCCCTGTTGAGTCTTTTCCGATGATCCTTGGAACTTCACGAATGCTACGTCCAACCCGCAAAAGTGTCTATCTCCTGCTTGTCTAACCAGCTTCGCTTCCTCCCTCGGACACCAGATCGTCTGCTTGGTTCCACCAATTTTCCCGTCCTCATACCTTCCCACATGAGTAACCCTGTCCTTCACATAGGAATTCTGACGACTTATTCTGGCAAGGATGACATCTTTGCTCTCGGATTGACCGGGAACAAAGATTATCAACCTTTCCACATCCTTGAGTATGTGAAGCCTGTCTATCTTAAGGTTGATTCCCTACCATAGGTTGGCCATCTTCTCCACAGTCTCACATAGGCAACCCTTGGTTTCTTGGTTACCGCATTTTATTGCGATAATCCCTTCCTCCAAGGTTATCTCCTTAACGCGGATATCCCTCCTTCATGACTCATGTCGGCAACACCCATATGGATATCGTTCGCCTCGTCTTGAGCAAAGGTTTTTACGCCCTTGTCAACTTTGGCTCTCTCACTCCTCGTGTATGGCTTTGAATTATCTGCTTTTTTAAGTTACTTGAGCTTAAAAAATTGTACTTACGCCAAAACATCTCTATAACAAACAACAGAAGAAGAAAAGAGACTGCGGAATTTCTATTCAATACCATTGGCTGTTTAAACTTGAATTTCTTAGAAGTAAGACAAATACTACTTCCATACATAGACGAAACGATTGATGAAATTAATAAAACACAACAGATATTTGCTGAAATTTAAAATATCGTCCAAGTGAAAAACGTATTCAGTCTGATCTTTGCAGAGCCATCGGAAATTGTTTTATTACTCCATCTTAACATAAGCCCGTCCCTATTGGAATACCCTTTTTATTCCATTTTCTTTTTCAAGTTGGTTAATTATATTGTAGGAATCTATAATGTCCTCCACATCTACATATATTAAAAGTTTTGCACTTTGCAAGTATTGTTGAATTTATAATAGTAGGTAGATTTTATCGATTTATAGAAAGTTTACCAATAATCTGTAATTATAAGCAAAATATTTAATTTATCTGTGACTTGTGGAACACGTTATTATTTTAATAAAACATGAATCGCTTTGTCAATATAAAAAGTAGCAACTTACTGTTTTCGTATATAAATTTTATATGAACTTTGAATACATTTATGCACATTTGGCAATTGTAACTTGTGGCTTCAAAGAGATAAAAATGAAAAAGCTTCAGAAATAATTTCTGCTTACTCCTTCCATTTGTATGTACATATTAGCCCAAATCGACTTGCCTGTCCCTGTTTTTAAATTTCAATGTTAAAAACAATTAGCTATACCAAAAAATTGTATAAACTCTAATTTTATTGCAAATTATACATAAATACATAAATTTTTTCATATGAATCCGTATTACATTATCTACTGTAAAAGCCTACGGAATTCGGAACTACTTTCACATAGTTTTTCTATAATAGTATAAGTAGTACCTACTTTCTTTGATTTGTTGACGGATGACATTTTCACAAGCCATTAACATATACGTCTCCAAACTGTCATTGCCCATGGTTTATCTTAATCTATCTTCTATATCTTCTTCTTCTACATATATATATAAAAATGGTGTCAAAAATGTAAAGTAATTCATCAATTGAGAACGGCTCGACCGATTTGGCTCAAATTTCTTTTCAGTTGATCATTATTGCGAGGAGAAGGTTCTTCTAAAAGAAAAGTTCGGAAAAACCCTCCGGAAAAGTCGGGAAAACGGAAAAACGAAAATTGAAAACGGCTGGACCGATTTGGCTTAACATTTTTTTCAGTTGTTCGTAATTGTAAGGAGAAGCTTTTTACGAAAGAAAATTTTGGGAAAATGGAAAAATCGAAAATTGATTTGTATGGAATTTGGCGTACAATTGTTCCGGAATGGATTTTTGAATGGAAAATTAGAAAATTTTTAGTGGAAAAATCGGAAAATTCCGGGAAAACGCGAAAAATTTGAATATATTTTTCGACGAAATTTTGCAATTTATCGCATAATTTCATGATTTTGGATGATGTAAAGGCGGAAAATTCATTGTGAAGCTTGAAAAATTTCGGATAATTGTGAAATTCATTATGATAAAAGACGTTTTGCGTGCATTTTGGGTGGAGAAGTTAATCTGCTGGCGCTTGAAAATGGTCAAATTCCCGTTGATGTTTCGACTGGATTGTTATCGTTTCCGGAAATTTTTTGCGAGTTCACATCGTCGAAGGAGGAATTCATTACCAAAGTGTTCCCCGCAATTGCACAAAATTATAAAAAATCTCGATTGGATTAGTGAACGGGTAATACTAGCAGAGAAGAATAAGGACGTCGATAGCTTGAATTTCATTATTCAAAGTCAAATCGCTAGAGAACTGTATACGTTACGTACAAATCCGTTGACAGCATGACCGACGAGGATGAAGCAACTATCCGACGGAATTTTTGAACTCACTTGATGTGCCAGGAACACCACCGCATAATTTACAGCTGAAGGTGGGATCGATCATAATCATGTTGTGGAATCTGAATCATCCGAAATTGTGCAACGATACGCGGTTGTCAGTCTAGAAACTGATGAACAATGTGATTCAAGCGACGATCATCAAGGGCATATTCAAAGGAGAAAAAGTCCTTATCCCACGAATTCCGATTATTCCAACTCAACTTCCATTCCAATTCAAGCGGATTCAGTTCCCCGTTCGATTGGCTTTTGCGATGACAGTCAATAATAATCACAAGACCAATCTTTGGAAGTCTGTGGGATTAATCTCGAATTTCCCTGTTTTTAGCACTGTGTCAGTTATACGTTGCCTGTTCGCGTGTTGGCAAACCGCCTTCTTTGTTTGTTTTTGCGCCGGAAAACAAATCAAAAAACATTGTTTTTCCCATCGCTCTCTACTGATTTTGATTCCATTCAAATAAATCACATTGAAATTTTAACTAGGTATCTGTGTTTTATTATATCACTCTGGAGTTTATCTGAAGGCGCTAAAATGGGGCGAGACGAAGTTCGCCGGGTCCGCTAGTTTTTTATAATTTTCAATTTGAAAAAAACTCCTTTCACACTTTACCTGTGTCATCGGTAGTGTAATGCGATTTTCAATTGCAATACATAATTATTATTTTGTCGAAAATAACATTAAAATTGATAATCTCAAATTTTTTTAGCACATCTTTGACACAACTCTTGTTCGTCGACCTTCGTTGCTCAGGCAGTGTTTCTTCTATGAAAATATCAAAGTCTAATAAATACTTATTCATTGCCTTAACGAATTTGTGAGCACACTTCAATACGCTTTCAAAACCACCAACACGTAATTTTTTTACTTGGTCAAGCATCAAGCATACCCAGTACAAAACTGAGAAGAACAAATTTTAAAATAAGAAAAAATGAATCAAGATTAAAATTTGTGTCAATTATATTTTCAACTTTTCCTGAAAAAAAAAACGCCCCTAAAAACGAAACGCCCCGGGAAAATTCCCGGTTTCCCGTATGGCCACCACGCGCCTAGTGTCCAGTTACTTTGATTTTTAACACACCCCAAATGAGTTTAATTCCCATATAAGTATATCTATTGCTTTAAGTTTAACAACCCATTAAATTATTTTGACAAATTAAATTGAGATTTTAAAATAAAATTGTCCTAGTCGCAGTGATGAGGACGAAACAGCAATCAAAATAGTTTTATGTATGCAATCAAAATGTTCGTACAGTAGTCTTAAAAAATCGGCAATTTAATAGTAAATTTATTTATTTATTTTTTCTACAGAAATCGTATTCCATTTTTGTGATATTCGGCCCTAGCGAGGTATCCGTCGGAACGGAAAATTCTCCGATTTTGTACGAATCGGAGGATATTTGCAGCGAGGTATACGTCGGAACAGCTTTTCGGAACTTTGTTCCGACAAATATGTAACGCACACTGGCGTTTTGCGTTTCACTGCGATGAAGTGCGTTTTTACTGATATTTTTGACAGCTTCATACGAATTTTCTTCCGATATGCTCCGACAGGAATTGGTTGCGGAATTTGTTTACGATTTGCAGTTAAGTGTTGATAAATGAAAGCAATAAAAAAAAACATTTTAGCAAAGTAATTGGCTGTATTTGTTGCTTAAATGTGTGTTTCCAGGGCAAAAAAAAAACGAAAAAAAAAAACAAGCACTAAATAGGAAAATCCCGATGTACCACGAAACAACATCATATCAAATCAATGCGTTGTCGCATTTTAATTATTCTTTCCGAAAGCGGATACCTCGAATGTAATTTGAGTCTCCGACGGAGTATGCGTTGCGTAGAATTTTCCGTTCCGACGGATACCTCGCTAGGGCCGATTAATTAGTCAAAAAATATAGGTACACACATGAAGACATTCAAAGAAGTAATATTGTCTTTCGGTATAGATATTCTCCCCAGGAAAAATACAATATTATCACCACAATTCATAATTTGCAACTAAATCAGAAACCTAATCTCTGTCTTCTCTTGTGTCCTTTTAGCTTCAAATTTGTGTCACAATTTAAACAAGAGTAAACCGCATCCATATTATGCAATCCAACACACATGCATACTAGTTACGTTACTGAGATAAAATCACCATCATTTTGCAGAATAAAAGAACCAAAAAAAAAGGATAATCCACCGAAGTAATCTGAGAAAAATCGGTTTTCCTTTTTCTCGAATGGTTGTACATTTTTTATATGAAACTCCTCCACAGTACACCTATACTACATACAACTATCTATGTACAATACTCTTATTCAAATCCAACCACTATATAGACGAGAGGCAATGGAGGAGTTGTATATCATTTTCCCTGGGAATCCTTCAGCTTACTTGCATGAATGAATACCACTCTTTCAATAGAAAATTAAATAATGATGGCTGGATCTCAGATAACAAGCAGAATAATATACAGAGAGGTTTTTTGTTTCTGTCATATCCAGCTATTCAATTGAGCGGAATGGATATTCATAAATTTTCCATTCCTGTATTTATCTAAGAAAATTCCTCGGTTCCTATTAAATTCAATATTTATGCCAAAATTATTTGTTAAAATTCTTAAAGAATCAAACCTATTATGATGGTTTATAAGAAACAAATGCGATGCCAACCAATGCCACCATACAATAATGCCTTGTACCGCAGCTTCGTTTGTACAAAAGGACTTAAATAAAATCAAATAATATTCCTAATTGAAATGTTTCCACGTCGAAATTGATTCTAAATATTAAGGCCTTTTTAAGAAATATCACCCCAAAAAATTAAAAATTATCCCTAAATAATGAAAATTGGCCCCAAACTCAATGAAAATCCCGAATTTGAAGAAATATTCAAGAAAAGGTAAAAAAAAAAACTGTTTGTAAAATTTAAATTTTAGCTTTAGAAAAAGATAAAAGTTGAAAATTCACGCGAATATTAAATTATTTAAAGTTATTTCAAAAACTGAGCTGGCTTTAAACTTTAGAAAGTTTGAGAATATAAAAGTTCAAAATTCGCGCGATCTAGAATTAAAAATTATTTCAAAAACAGAGCTGGCTTGTCTAAAAGCTGGCTTTAATTAAAAGCTATTTCCAAATCTGAACTGGTTTTAGGCTTTACAAAATTTAAGAAATTACAAGTTAAGAATTCGCGCGCTTTTTCGTCACTAAACTGATCGATGTGTAGGTAGGTACTCAATTCCCGGAAAAATACAAATTACATCTTAAGGTTTTTTCTACTGCGCCACCTTCCGCGAACGTCTGACAAACATCCGAGAGTATGACTGTCCTGAAAAAGCTTCTCAATTCAGCCGTTCGGACTCGGCATAAAATTGTAGGTCCCTTCCATTCGTTCCAAAAATAGAAACTCACACAAAACGAGTGGTTGCGAGAAGCTAGGCCTTGGGTGTCTACCGCCTGTTGCGCCGCCTATTTTTTTTTTTTAAGCGTTTCTGTTAGGTTTCAGGGCTATGTGACAGACAGACAGACTTACGGACGGAATTACGAGATCCACTTTTTTTACTATCATCGTAATTTATCAGAATTGATTAAAATCCCGAATTCAAAATTTTGTATGAAAACAATATCTTTCTCTTACTACGTATACGAGAAAGTTACAAAAGTCTATATAAGTTATCGAAGAGCATTTGCTGCACCACAAGTATGCAAGTGCAGGTTCACACGACAAACATCACGCAATAAATACAGGACGTGAGAAATGGCGATGTGGCTCTGCATGCTTACCGAAGGACATACCGATGCACCAGCGACTAATATTTAAGGACGGACAAAATTGCTTAGCTTTTAGTTATAAGTTAAACGTGTAAGTGTTAAGTATTTTCTTTTATAAAAAAGTAATACAGTTAAGTTTTTATTTATTCCTTTGTTGATATTACAATGAATTTGGATTTTGTGTCGAGTTTGGATGGCACACGTTAGCAATAGCTATTATTTTACTAACCAACAATTTTTTTTTTTACATAAAAGCCCACAGTTTGTGCGAATTGCAAATTATATTTAATTCATACATGAAAAAGGATGATTGAAACAACCAACGTTGTAGGGACTAGGGAGACCAAAATTGGATGGGTCTGTTATATATAGGTTATACGATTGTGTAACTCGTTGGGTTTTATATTGCACTTTTTGAAATGAAAAATAATCAAAAATTCCCAATATAATATTTATTTACTCAACTATTTGCAGTTAAAACTAAAACCAAAAAGTGTACATTAACATTATGGCAATTAGCTAGGTAATTTACAAATTAAAAAATGGAGTAGGTGGTAGGTATCTAGCTATAAGTTTTTTTTTGGATATTTTTCAGTTTATCGAAAACATTTCTATATAATGAATTAAATGTAACGTTGTAGTCAGCAAATGACTAATAACAGTGCAGGAATAGAAACAGAACACAAGCACCTTCGTTCTGTAGTAAACTCAGTTTCTGTTTTTATCGCCCCCTCAGCTAAAAAAAACACTAGAACAAATCTAGAAAAACATGGCTACCTCGGTTTTCTGTAAAATTATGTTATGCATTATTTTATTTTATTGTACCTTCGACTTGGACGATAAAAAAAAACACATTTTGAAAATTTGTTTCCCAATCTCTTCCTGCCCGATAAAATATGTATGTCTGTTCCAAACAAACAGCAGATGCAAAAAAATAAAAAATCAAATTCTAAATAAAAAAAAGGGAAACGCTGACAGCAACAGAAACAATAATTGGATTCACTAGCGGCATGTCAAACTCCATATAAAAAAAACAGATATTTCATTATTTGCGCTAGAACTGTAGAACTTATTATGAAATAGATACCTATCCAATTCAATGAAATTTTTCCATCTAGCGCAAAATTCCCAGGGCATCAGGATAGATACAAATTAGCTGTCAATATAATTTGATTAAAAGTAATCGAATTTGGAAAAATAAACAAAACTGAAGGTGGAGTTCGGCGATAAAATTCGGATTGAAATGAATTAAAGGCTTAAATTAGGTATAGCTATCTTTAATGGAAAACAAATTTACAGTGAAAACAAAATAAGAAATTAGTTAGCGCAACAGGTGTAAAGACACTCCTGCAGGGACATAGCCAGGGTCCCCCCCGAAAAACGAAGCAAAATACTAAACATAAATCAAATCTATAAAAATAAGGAGACTGTCCATGGTAGGTATATACTAATACAGTATCCACACGCTAGGTTATGTACACTGTACAAGCCATCGCTTGAACCTGGCGCTGTCTAATGCCATGTCAACTTCTGCAAGTCACAATTGCCTTGGTGTAGTTAGTGAAATAGCTAATTTCTTCCACAACCACTCAAATACAAATACAAATATAAATTTCAAAAATGTCATTAAAAAACCAAACACCAGAGAGCCGAAAAATTCGACTTCTACGCCTTTGTGAAACAAGATTCATTGAAGGGCATGACAGTATTATTTCCTTTATTGAGGTCTTCAAATGCATGTCAAAAGTCATGAAGAAATAACGAGCAGAACGTGGGCGATTTCTTCGAAAGCATTAACACTTTTGGCAGCGGTCCAAAAAGTTCTGAATTCTCTTAAGAACATCCAAGAAAATTGCGAAGATTTCTCAGATTTTCAATCCGCATTCCAACTTGCCGAGGACTTATTTGAAGTTGAATTAAAGCTCGAAGAACTTCATTGAAATAATCAACGCGTTTCAATCCAGAAACCCCTTCTACTGACGGCTATTTTAGAGTGTATATACTGATTCCTTGCATACCTAGATTCGTTAATACAAAATCTTACGAACAGATTTATGGTCAACGAAGACGTTCTACCATCGTTTCCCAGAGCACTATTTCGTAAAAACCGACAATTGCGACAGGTGACAGGTGACAATTTGTAAATTGATAATTCGACAACTGTCAACTTTCTGTTTCATAATTAATTATACAATTTTGTAGAATTGTTGGAAAATAGCCGACAATTGTCAAGTTTTGGTTTCATAAAAAATTGTCATCACAATGAATTGTCAGGAATTTTTCGAGAATTGTCATGAATTCTCTGACAAATTTCTACTGACAATTTTTTTATGAAACAGATAAAAATTTACAATTGACAATTTTGTCAGTATGTAATTGATAATTCCTACAGGCGTTTGAGGTTCGTTCAAGTATTGATAGTGAAGTGACAAGTATGATTTAAAATGCTAAGGGCCAGTTTCAAGACCAGTTGATAAAGTCTCGGATAGACTATCCGGAACTTATCTGTCAGCTAAACTTCAACTTTTGGTTTCAAAGGTTTCGGATAGTGATATATGACAGATATAGTCTCGGATAGCTTATCAGCCGGTTCAACTGGCTGTTACATCCTATATCCGGAAGATACCTGCTCCAGCTCCTCCGTTAGAGGTTTTTTGGATTTTTGGTGGCTTCAATTTTTCTTCTGTTAATTTTTCAAATGTCTTTTTTCTTTTGGTTTACCTAAAACAACAAAAAATATTAGAAAACACGAAAAAAAAAATACAAAACAAATGACATGTGTATCGAAACAAACTGATAAATTTTTCCGCAAGTTAGTTTATCAGAGACTTTGACGATGAAACAGAAAAAAAATATCAGCAGCTTTTATCTAGTGGAAAGCGTTATGTGTCGGCTAACTATCCGAAACTTTATCCGGAACCTTTGAAACTGGCCCTAAATATTATTATTTCTTGAAGCGGAAGTGATGCAGAATCTCAAATCTAATTTCGTGGAGTATGCATTCGACACTTTAAAGAAAGAATAAATAATAATATTTTTTGGATTAACTGATTTAAAATTTAAGTAAAAAATTGCATGTTCGGAAAACAGCACCGAAGTATATTTTGTTAAAAAATTGGTGGACATCTAGAGCATACCGCAAAGCGCTATCACCATGTTGATAAGACCCACGACAAATTTGTCAAAATATCTACAAAAAAATTGTCAGGACAAATTTGTCAAAATACATTGTCAGGACAAAAGATAAGTTTCGTTCGTGTACTTTCAGCATAGAAAAATGAAAAATGTCAAATCCCAAAAAATCTCTCAATTTTCAGAGAAGTACCTGACTGGTTTTCTTACAAAAAGTTTAAGAAATGTCATTTCGACATTCGTAATCTACAGAATCTACAAAATAAGTCGGATTTGAATTTTTTATAAGCTAAAATACCTATTAAACCTACCATTTTGAATGCGATGATATCTTAGTATATGTTCTAGGTTCTAGGAGAACCATGAAATCAATAACAACAACGACAACGTTAATATTTTAACCCTTTATTTAAATTAACGACTGCTTGCGTCTGCGGATTCGAGTCGAGTGACTCAATCAATAGTACAATAAATACACGAGAACAGGGGATGATTATAGCCTTACAGATTACAGTTAATACAAGCGATAAGTTGGTATTAGTGCATACGAATAGAGTGGATGAGTAGGGTTGCCTTACACTTTTGAGTTGTCACTTAGATGACAGTTTTCATTTTTCAGTAAGTCGAAATTCGGCGAGTAGAAAATTACGAAAAAATTAAAAGAGGGGAAATGGATTTCTTTCTCATTTTTTTCTATTTACCTACTAAACATACATGGTCGCATTCGCACAGTTTCTTAGCAAATTTTTAATAATTTTACGTTTGCAAAAAAGTACCCGAACGAACCTATATTGTCAAAATATGACAATGACAAAATAGTCATGACAAATTTGTCGTTGTATTTAACTGACAATTATGATACCTTTCAATATTTTTTGAAGTGAAAATTTGGCAGACAAGTGCGACAAATTTGGAGAATTGTCACCTGTCAATGTTTATGAAATAGTGTCCAGCTCTTCTCCCAGGTTTTGCTGCAGTTGAGCGAGTGAACGAAATTGAAAAACATAACTTTGATAAAGCAATTTCGTTGTCAGCTGTGAAAGCTGAGTACATTATTTGGTGCGAAAAAATATCGTCGAGTGATCCTTCTACCGAAGTCTTCAAATTGCTTGATATGTGACAAGACTTACTTTAGAGCTATAAACTTATTGCTTACGGTTTTGGCTTGGCCACGCTTCCAGTGACCACAGCTAGTGTTAAAAGAACCTTTTCAACTGTGAAAAGGATTAAAACAGTGTCCTGAAGCGTTATGGAGAATGCAAGATTAAGCTCACTTGCTTTGATATTTGTTCATTCGGATATTAATGTGGATCCAGATAAAGTGATTGATCTCATGTCAAAAAAAAAATCAAGATGTCTTCTGCTTTGAAAAAATATGTGTAAAAAAATAAATGCATATATATAGCTTTTTGTTTAAAGAACTACTCGTAAGATTTGTGAGCAAGCCCCCCCGGAAACAAAATCCTGACTACTTCACTGACCCTTGGGGCAGCTTCTCACAACCATTCGTTCGTGTGAGTTTATAAATTTGAGACGAATTGAAGGGACGAACCCTACAATTTTATGCCAAGTCCGAACGGCTGAATTTATACAGTTATACTCTCGGATGTTTGTCAGAAGTTCGGGAGAGGTGGCGCAGTGGAAAAAACCTTTGTGTTCGGAAGCCAGATAATTTCAAAGTTCGCATGAAATACCATGAAAAAATAAGCAGTTGTTGAAAACCCCTTGTGACATTTAAAGAACCCGTCCTTTCGGATGTGATTCACTACGCACGATAGAAAAACATTCATCTTGTTCTTATGGTTAAAAATAACTTCACAATTCCTGTGACTATTTCCATGCTACGATTTAAAAAGCACTCATGTCCTCATCACTTATCCTGTCATTTCAGGTGCTGTGCTTAAAAATGCAAGGGCATTGAATAAAAGCCCGATAAATATGGGAATCAGTCCCTTCTTGACAACAAAACCATTCATCGCTAACCTGCAACTGACATAGCGTTTCTTTGAAATCCAACCACGCATAAATTTCCCTTCCAAATGTCGTCTGTTTTCCACTTTTTTTTTTTGTCCTACCACGTTTGTGTTGTCGTCGCGTCGACCAATGTAATTCTTCATTTTCTCTCAAAGGATCTTTCTAGAAAGACTACTCCATGGGTGTATGCGACCTGGAACACACTTACGTCAAGCGAGGTCATGTGTTCTTTTTTTTCACTCCACGAACAATTCACAATAAACTCTACAAACGATTGCATTTACTGGGAATATTTTTCCGGGATATGGAATCTCCATGTATTCCCTCGACTGTGTTCGCCATCATCATCATCATCATCATCATCGTCAACTTAATCAAACTGCTGCGATGTTTCCTAGTGCCGCTGGTCCAAGAAGTTACATACGTATAGCATGACGTTAGTGCAATTGTGAAATTTCAAGAGTCAGACGATGAGGAGGAGGATGACGACGACAACTATAGTGTGCCATTGCCTTCATCCTGGCAGTTTTTTGTTAAACTTCCTTTGAGACCACTATTATGGTGTGTGCACTTATATACAGCTTGGAGTGTCCTTACGATTGCAGTGAAATTGGTCGAATAATAAACGCACTTGTGGCTGTGGCTATACAATTGCAGTTTATTGCGCCCCCTTGATGTCCCACTCCCACTCTTGGCTGGAGGATAATCATTAAGACTGGTTGTGTGTAGATATACGACATAATACGTGTCTGGAAAAGCTATCGAATTTGTGGGTAATGCACCTCATCGAAAGGATTAAAATCGAATAATTGTTTGCGGTTGCACATATGCGCACCAAAAACACGTTCAAATTATTTATTGTTATTGCCTTAACTTTTGCATAACTGGCTACTGGGTTTCTGTAACACTGCGTAGAGTAGATGGTAATCCTTGGAATGTAAATATTTATAGTTTATGGTTATTGCGTTAGGATGTTTCGGAAATATTAAGTCGTTTCGCATGTGAATATGTGAATAAATTGTTATTTATTAAAACAAGCCAAAAGTCCCAGGATGATAATTCACTGCCAAGGAGTAATAATTGAAAGTTATTATCAACGTAACACACCGAATGAGATACTAATTTAGCTATGAGGAGTTTTAATTGCTATCTCTGCTGTCTTTGTGCCAGTGAATATATATGAAATGTGACCACTGGTAGCAGTAGTATTAGTATCCTTGAGGATGTTTGTAGAAATTAACAACGACTACCTTGGAGAGTATATTTTTTAATTTCGCAACTTTTAATTAGAAATCGAAATTAAACTGGAATGGGAATAGCAAGGGAAGTAAAAAAAAGGCAAAGCAAAAACAGCTGCAGAGTTGGACAATCTAAAAAAAAAAAGAATAACAAAAATGTGTTCACGAATGTTAGCAACCGTTTCTGTCATGCTTTTCAAAATTAAAACCAAATGATATCCTTCATTGCTTTGAATGTAAATTGCTTCTACAGAAACAGAATTGAAAGAGACCAACACAAATATTCTGGAGAAACTTTGTAATTTATTTAAATGCTGTTGTGATGGGTATTTTACTCATTATCACACGACCTTGGATTTTTCAGTTGTGTTTTGTGTATCTACGAGTAAATCAGAGCTAAAAAAAATTTCAATTCCAGCGGAAAGGGCTCCTGGTTTATAATTTCTTTTGGGGTACGTACGGTACCTATAGAGGTGGCACTCTCCAACACCTTAACGAAAAAAAGTTGCAATGTTCCGAAATTTGTTGTTTTTTCAATTATTTTTGAAAGAAGTTTTATAAATTTGTTTAACATATTGATCAATTTTGAGATTTTTTTTTTTAATTTATTTTTACACGGGGCACCATCGAATTGACATAATTATGTGGTAAATTTTTCAAATAAGAGTCAGAATATACAATTTGTATTAGTAATCATTCAACATGTATAAAATTTGTAAAACAAAAGTAGCTATCATCGTTACACAAATGAAAAGAGAAATTTGCTTCGTCTCTTCTTGCACTGTCATAATCTTCTTGGTTTCTACTCGGATTCATTTTTTTTTTCTGTTTTATCTGTTTATTAGCTTTTTCTTGGCTTCCGACAGCCTGTCGAAGGTGTCCCACTGTATGTTTTTTTTTACTTATATACCTACTTCTAATAATTTAAAACAAAATATATTCTATAATAATCTAAACTTATGCCCCATCTACAAAAAAGGCGATCCTATGTCTTGCAAGAACTATCGAGGCATATCCTTGCTTAATGTTGCATACAAGATCCTATCCAACGTACTGTGTGAACGTCTTAAACCGTTCTGCAACACACTAATCGGCACGTACCAGTGTGGCTTCCGGCCCGGCAGATCGACTATAGACCAAATTTTCACACTGAGGCAAATCCTGGAAAAGACCAACGAATTTCAAGTCGAAACTCACCACCTATTCATCGACTTCAAAGCCGCGTATGATAGCATACATCGTCAGGAGCTCTATGTGGCGATGGCCGAATTCGGAATCCCGGCAAAACTGATTCAGCTGTGTCGCGTGACGCTGGAAAACACGCGCTGCAATGTGCAGTTTGGAAGCAGCTCCTCCGATCTATTTCAAACTTGCACCGGATTTCGGCAAGGAGACGCGCTGTCATGCGACTTCTTCAATCTCGTACTGGAGCAGATAGTGCGCAGGGCAGGTATCAACACGGAAGGCACTATCTTCAACAGATCCGTACAGCTACTGGGCTATGCGGACGATATTGACATCATCGGTCGCCCCCAGCGTGCCGTGGTAGAAGCGTTCACGGCGATTGAAGAACAGGCGAAGTCCGTTGGCCTTCAAGTAAATGAGGAAAAGACTAAGTACATGCTATCAACAAACAAACAAGCATCTGTCCACCGCCTAGGACAAAACGTCACTATTGATAGCAACAACTTCGAGGTAGTTAAGGAGTTCACCTACCTCGGAGTAAACATGAACTCCACGAATGACACCCTAGTGGAGATCCGGCGAAGAATTACCCTAGGAAACCGTTGCTACTTCGGTTTGGCAAAATAACTGGGTTCAAAACACCTGGCGCGAAGGACGAAATGTGTGCACAAAACCCTTATCCTGCCAGTTCTGCTGTCTGGCGCCGAGTGCTGGACGATAAACAAGAAGGGATAACTGATACTGGGATCCTTCGAAAGAAAAATACTTCGGCGGATTTTTGGTCCTGTGTGCGAGGAGGGCGAATGGAGGAGAAGATACAACCGCGAACTCTATGAGCTGTACCAAGATGTAGATGTAGTCCAAAAAGCCAAAACACGTCGACTACGTTGGCTCGGCCACATCGAGCGAATGGACAATAATGCTCCAGCTAAGAGGATCTTCGAATCCCAGCCCCCAGGTTCGAGAAGACAAGGAAGACCGAACCTCCGTTTCAAAGACCAAGCCATCGCGGATGCCAGAGCGCTTGGTCTGGACAACTGGAAGCAGCGTGCCCGGGATCGTAGAGGATGGAAGGCTGCAGTGTCTCAGGCAGAGACTCTTCACGGGTCGGGAGCCCGATAAGTAAGTAAGTAATCTAAACTTAGTTTTGTATGCTTAAATGGTATTTTTTAAAATATCACTTTAAAAAATATGGATACAAAAATATTAAGAACTTACCCACAAAATCATATTGGATGTGTAGAAAATTGAATGTGGGTTCTATTTTGGCGAGGCTTGCTGCGTGCTTTCTGCATGACTGCTGAACTATTGCACTTGTGTTTTACATAACTTAAGGCACGTTCAAAATCTTAACAAATGTTATGGTGGTTTGTGTATCTAATGTGTATGCTTCAAAAACTCGAAAAGTTTTGCACCGATTGGCTCCAATTTTCATAGAATCTTTGATATTGGCTCGAGATGGTTTGTTATGATGGCTTGGTTAAAATTGGACAAAGGGGCGTGGAACCACCCATACAAACAAATATTTAAAATCTTATATCTCGAAAACCACAGAATCAATTGAATTCAAATTTCCAAATAATACTCTTAGGTATTGGCCCATAAGTGTTCCTGTGAAAATTGGTCAAAATTAACCTTCACTTTGTCGAATAATAAAAACTCCTTATCCTGACAGCGAACACCCCGGTGTAGAAATTGACTTTCATTAATTGAACTATTGAACATTATAGTATTTACCTACTACAGAAACAAGTGATTGCAATACAAACAAACACAAGATTCTACTTGTGCGTGCATATTGTCAATATTATCCTTGGATTTAACAATCTTTGAAGACGAATTCTACATACAACTTCGGGTAAATGTAAATCTACACCCAGGTGTATACGGTCAATGTGGTCGAAAATATACTAAAAATTTCGAAATTTCTGCAAAATATAATATCAAAAAATTTTCATTATTATCTCTTTTCCGGGAGTAAAAATTAATTCAGTCACTGAGCTAAAACGATTTTAGAAATGGCAAAAAAATAACTGAGATATTTAAAGGTGAAAACTGGGATCTACACCCGGGTGTATACCGTCAAGGTGAAGGTTAAGACAAAGGCGCGTGGCTCTGCCCATACAAAAAAAGAATTCAAACGCTATTCTTCGACAGACTTGGAATTGGAAGCCAAAGTTTTTAAAACTTGTAACATTGATATGAATAATGCATTATCCTGAAAGACAAGAATATTATCTAAGGCAATACGATTTGTGAAAAAACAAAAAATGTTGTGTATTACAGAGCATTACAATAAAAACTGTTTATCTATTTAACTATTTTGCAATACGAGGGGCTACGCTTGTATATTTATAAAATTGTTAAAGGCTTACACACAGAGATAATGATGACTGTCGGAGGTGCCCCGCTTTTGAAGCCTACCCTACTGCAGAAACAACCTTGTATGTATATGCTTTTATGTAGAACAGTCGAAGCCCTCTTACTCTTAGTCGAATTTTGGCTGGAGAACCCTTTCGGTAAATCTTTTTTGTTATAAGGATAAAAAAATATTATTTTTCTTTTAGTTGCTATGGAGACTCTTACTAAAAATATAGTAACATTAATTTTGGTAAATATTCGTTCTAAGGTAGTTTTTGGGGACGTTGCCATTATGGCATCACAGAAAATGAAAATTGTGCCAGATTGAATAAACGGAACTTACATGTATTGTTTATTTTATTTTTTTAATTGCCTGATATTAATCATTCAAATAAAATCGAAATTGATAATATATTTGACAATCATCAATGTAAAAGAGAAATATAAAAAATAGCCTTCCGACGAAAAAAATCAAACTCTATTGCAGACCGATCTTTCACGAGAGCTCACAATGACAACAACTATCACCCACTTTTTTTGCTTCTAATGATTAAGCAGATATTCTAAGAAAAAAATAGATAAAATATAGTCAAGGAGCGAGAATGGATTTTATTAATATTCGTTTTGCCATATGGCACCAAAATAAAATACCGAAAGGTATATACCCTATCTCAAAGAGGCAGTGGTGGACCTGGTCCGGCATATCTTTTCCTTATCATCATTAGCGTCAGCTGCATGTGTAGGTACTAATGCTTGTATAATTTTTTCAGGATCTTCTTATAATGCTTCCAATTTTACCATGTTAGAGATTCTCTCAAATTTATTGGTGTCTTCCTTTGCACATCTTAAATTTTGGGGAATTTCATCTTCATGCATGATTTAATGTTGTGCTAAAATCTGTTTTTTTTTTTGAAACAATTTTCAATTTGAAATTCCTTTAAAATTTCGCTTACACAGACTTGCAGTGACATCTTATAGCAAGCTTCAAAAGCCAAGAAGATCTTCTGTCATCAAGAACATTAGTTGCTTAGTTTTTTTAAAGCACCGATGAATTTTGCTCTGTTCAATGATGAAGAGCTTTAACATTTCTGAGACAGTCATATTTGATCATAAAAGGGGGCTGGGATACGAAGATCCTCTTAGCTGGAGCATTATTGTACATTCGCTCGATGTGGACAAGCCAATTTAGTCGACGTGTTTTGGCTTTTTGGACTACATCCACATCTTGGTACATCTCATAGAGTTCGCGGTTGTATCTTCTCCTCCAATCGCCCTCCTCGCACACAAGACCAAAAATCCGACGAAGTATTTTTCTTTCGCAGGAGCCCAGTATCAGCTCTTCCTTCTTGCTTATCGTCAAGCACTCGCCGCTATAAAGCAGAAGTTATTTTGCCAAACCGAAGTAGCAACGGTTTTCTAGGGTAATTTTTCTCCGGGTTTCCACTAGGGTGTCATTCGTGGAGTTCATGTTTACTCCGAGGTGAACTCCTTAACTACATCGAAAATGTATGTTTTATTTCAATATTAAGGCTATATAATATTGAAATAAAACTAGACCGCGCGGTCAATTTCGTCTTTCGATCGCGGTCAAAATTTATCCCCATCGTAGAACATAATGCCCACCGGTATTTTCACTTTCAAGACAGTTTTATAGCACAACGAGCCTCTTCGTTATCTACTTTGTATTGGATTTTTTTTCTCATTCCTATATCAATCTCTCTGAATGATCCTTAGCTATATTTTCTGTTCTTTGGGTACTCGGTTTACTTATCGTAAATAGGCTAGCGGCCAGAAATTGTTTGGTTTTCTTAAAAGGTACCAACGATGTCGTAAAATTGAGAGATTGTCTGGATTTCTACATAGATACAGAAACAGCTGTTGGCGCTCAGGAGTTCTGTGTAGACTGTGGCTACTCTAAGCTTGCTTAGGCGTTCCAAGTAAAGTTGTTCTTTAGGGCGAATCTGAGCTTCTTCTTCGAAAGTTGCTGTTCGCTCCTCGGAATGTGTGCACATTAAGGATGTTGGATGGCCGTCCAATATCGATTAGCAGTTAGCACATTTATTGTCAGTTAGTAGTTCAATTCAAAAATTTGTTGTTTTGTGTTCTTCGAATGAAGGATTATGAAGTTGGTGTTGGTTCAATTAATTTGAGCTCATTTCGGCTTAAACGAGTAAAAGTTAAAGGTACGGTTGCAAGGTCCATCTCGAATTAAGTAAAGCTCCACCAACTAATTAATTTCTTATGTTCGAGATCGAGAGAGAGAGAGAAAGTCCTAGCGGTTCTTTCTGCCATTTCTATGCAAGTAGAATAATGAAATCTCCTTACTTCCTTTCCGACAGCATTGGCAATAATACAATGTCTAGTCGAACACGAACATTGTTGATGTACTTGCAACATCTACCATTCAAGTCCACTTTAATTAATGCTTATCCCACATACACCAGCGTGCTTGCTAGTGTTATACCCCTGTAAAATAATTTCTATTAAATATTTGGTCCTTCAATTTCCACAGTGGCTCTTGAATAAATTGTATTTAAACGGCTTTCTTCAGTTGATTACATCACACTTATCCAAGGGGCACATATTAAACAATAGCCGGCAATTATTCGAAGTGCGATGGCAAGCAATTCAAGTGCCGGTCACTTAGGTTAATACCCGCATTAGTGTAATAAAGATGTCCGTTTATTTAACCAACGACGATGTGTATTCAATAATCATTATGTGTCTCTCTATTCCTCACAGTAACACCATAGATACATCCATCGAAATGCTTATCTGATGACCTCGGCACACCTGCATGTGTGCATACGAGTATATCCTTGATTCAATTTCATTCGAAGTGTCATATTAGTAGCGTAATGCACTGCTGAATATGTCAATCAGATTGTCGTGGCATTTGGCCTAAATGCGATGATGATGTGCTTTAGTTAAATATTTATCAACTAACTGCATTTCCAGTGAACGATGGGTGATGTCCTGCAACGAAATGCTGCAGTGCAACGATCTATTAATTAGTTTGAACGGCAATTTCGATATACGGTCATTCTGAGATATTAGCGCATCATTACCAAGAGTGGGGGGGACATAAACCCACCGCCACCAGTATTATGCTACATGGCAGGCATGTGCTTGAGATAAACCACTGATTGTGTTGGTGGATATTTCGAGGGAGCATTAATGAGCTAACGCTTGCTTGCGATAGCGTTAAGTTAACAATGGAATGGTAGTAGCGTCGTCGTGCAAGTGATAATCCGAGGTTGATTGAATGGATATGCATCAGCAATATGTTTTTCTAATATTAATTGTTTATATCATATCAATCGGATAATCAAAGCAAATTGCTGGCAAAGTAAAATAAATACGCCCATTCAAAAAGATACTTTTAATTTAAGCATAAATATTGCATTAAACCCTCCAGGAATACAACGAATTAGTAATACCAACGCTGTTGCTCAGGACGATGTCTAGACAAAGCGTGTTCCTAAAAATAGCAATGAATTTCGTCGAGACATAACATCACCACAACAGGATGTAAATGAAAATTGACATCCGAATAACAAAACAAAATAGCGGGGGCGACAATTCGATCCGCAAGAAATTGTGTCGCGTGTTGAAATGTATAATTAGATACTTTTCTTAAAATCAGATTAAATCGATCCAATTAACCCACACTGGATTTTGTTTTTTTAAAGCGGATTTTATTGTATCAATTGATTTGATTTGATGCCATGTGACAAATACGCCTTTCTAGGCGTATAATGATGCAGGTTATCACACTATCGCAGTATCTACTTGGAAAGAAACATCAAAGTGGGCACTTTAACCTCCCACAGGTGCATCGAATTCTAAATAACTGCGGAAAGTGACAGGCACAGAATATGTTTAATAAAGCTAGTGCCTGCACCTACTCCAGAAAAACGTTTCGCCGTGATCTGGTGTAAGGTCTTCTTAGTGGACAACTGACATATTACATTTTTCTACAGGCACTGTTTGTTCAGTAGCTATTGAATGTTATGATCTTACACTTCCATCCAGTCAAAAAGTGACATTTAAATGCATTTATACAGGCGAAGGCATGTAGTAGAAGGAAACTCTTAGTTGAAAATCTATATTTATGAGCTAAAACTGCGCCCTTACTTTGTTAAGTGTAGGCTCATTGAGAAGCCTGTGTCACATTCACACTAACTTGAGCGTAATGATTATAGTAGCATTGAGTGCGGTGCCAAATACTTATTGTCATCATCTCATATGCCCAGAGCACGGCTTATTTGTTAATTACACTCTAAGAAAAAATCGTGTAATTTTACTATCATTAAGCGAGGAATCTACTTGCCTACCATAATTGCAGTAATTTCACGCACGTATCAATTTTAAATATTTAATGCGTAAATCTTAAACCTTTGTTGTGTAAATTCACACATAGATTTTAAATATAAATGCGTATTTCTATTGTGTATGAAAACGCTTTAAATTAGATTTTTTTTTTTGAAAATTTGCTTTCAAAAGCTGAAAAATGGTATAGAGATTCAATATTTAATGTGTACAATTACACAAAATTGTACATGGATCAGAAAGACTATTCAAAACAAGTAAAAGAGTTATCATTCTTTGCGGATACTATGATACCCTCCACTGCAGTGAACCTGTCGAAACGAAATAAAACAATCCAAAAATGTTTAAAATATTTATTAAAAATATTTATAATATTTATTATTTATATTAAAAATGCCAAAAAGACTTCAGAAACCGTACAAGCACAAAACGATGCGATGGAACTTGGGAGCGCAAGAGGTTCAACTGCTTCAGTCATAGGTCTGATCATGTATGAACTCGCAAATGAATTGTCACAATCGAATTGCAAATTTTCACACATAAAATGTGTAACTTTTATCAGATGGGTTATATGTAAATATAAGCACTGGTTGTTGGTCTTCAAACACTGTGTGTGTAAATTTCATAAGGTGTTTATATTTAAACAAAATTTGTTTATTTATAAACATTTTGAGAGTAATGTTTAAACAATAATAGATTACTATTGAACAATAGTTGTTGAAAGGTACACAAAATGTGTATATTTGCAACAAATGTTTGTAATATCTAACATTATGTGTTTAACTATTTTTTTACCTATTGTCGTGTGTATAAAAACGCAACTTGCCTATTTTTACATTAAAAATTACATACATTTTCATAGTAATTTTACACGCATTTTTTAGAGTGTAGATACACTGAATAATATTTGGATAAATTAAGTGGATTGTAGCTGTTGTAGGTATATATTTAGTTCCAAATATTAGAAATTAAAGAAACTATTTTTGGCAACACTGGTTTGAACTTTATTATGATACTAATTGTAGGAACAAAACACGTCCGCTTCCTTAAATGGTTGAGTTGTAAGTTCTATGGACGAAACACGTCCGACGTCCTCGGTGGTTGAATTGTGATTGACTTCCTTCGTCTCATGAGTGCACAATGCACAGGATAGAAGGATCGTGCACAGAACAGTCGATCGCCCACACAGCAACCGACGTGCATTTGTGTGCGCAGACATCTATTTTGTCCCTACATGTATGCGAACAGCTTATCGCCATTCGATGTTCTTCAGAATATTGAACATACACCTTAAGGAAAAACCCTTTAAATCGTTGGGTCCTTTGGAGCTTATCACTTAGAACGGCCGTTAGGTCCTATCGCCCAAAACCATAACGCCCAAATTAAAAACATAACGCCCACCACAATGATAGGCAATTTTTTGCTGTCACATTGATTTTAGGCAGAATGACAACAGTGACCCCAAACAGGGCGGTTGCATTAAATACATATTAAACTGCATAATGCTTTTTCGTCTTTATTTCCATCTTGTTGCGCGTTATGGTATTGGACGATACTTTGGATATAGACGTCTTTGATGAGACCTTTTATCTCGTATCCATGAAATGATGGGCGTTAGCCCTATGAAATAACGCCCAAATCAATTTGGAAAAAATCTCGTACAATTTGTTTTTTCCAGCAGGTTCGTTTTTATGACAAGCATTAAGCCCAAAATAATAAGTGAAAATGCATAAACAGTGGTGAGGAGTAGGTAGGTATTTATACTGTAAAAAAACATTCACTGTATCCAACTTTGTACATACTCCACATCTGACAGTAACCCCAAGTTATTGCATAACGTCACATTGATGATAACGTAAATGCTTTATTGTCCCTTTTACCAAAGTTCAAAGAAGAATTAGTCTCAGCCGCTGTTTACTGTTTGCCTATGGGATGGGTGCAAAAAAAAAATCTCGAATTTACTTTTTATTTTCGAGATTTTTTCGAGATTTTTGTTCATTCGAGATTTTTGTACATTCGAGATTTTTGCTTTCGAGATTAAAAAAAAAAACTTTTCGAGATTTTTAGCCTTCGAGATTTTTGTCATTCGAGATTACGTCATGATCCCAAAAAAAAAAAACATCCAAATGCCTCAAAAATTAGGCAAACGCTTTTGATCGTTTCGAAAAAACACGAAATGTTTTGAAAAAAACTAAAAATGTTCTATGAAAGCTACCACGCCCCACTATTCAATAATGCCTAAATTTTGTAAAATGCTTCCAATAGGAAATATACGCCCACTTACCAAATTTCAAGGCTAAAGCTGCCATCAATTTCAAGATTATAGTGTTTTAAATGACTTTGTTATATGGGAAGACCCAAGGATGTTCGACGCCGCATGCATATCAGATCATTAACCAAACTTAGTTCAAAAAGTCTAGTCTACAAGTAATATACAACACTAGACCGTGAAAAGTCTTATAATTATTTTTTGAATGCGTGCAAAACTCAATGAACTCAATGAACTCCTTCATTGGTTAAATATTCACTGCACCCATGAGTACAGGTGCAAGTTCACACGATAAACATCAATTAATAAAACTAGAACGATAATTAAGTTGACACTTCGTCTTGGTGACTCTATTGGCCACTCAAGGATGCATCAATACCCCAGCTGCACACACGACTAGCATACAAGACAGTACAAAATTTTTAGGCAGTTAGTCTTAAGTCAAGGGTGAAAGCGCATCGTCTTTGAATATAAATAAAACAAAAAAATATTTATTATAATAAAATAACAATATCGCGATCGGTGACGGAATTGTGAATTAATCAACACACAAATCTACATGTTTTTGATTTCAATATCGAACTCATAATAACAAAATTATAACATACCTAATACAAAAATTAATAAAATATTGAAATACTGAAACCCTCGCAGTCTAAGCTGTGCTAGATGAATGTTTAATTGTGCCGGTTACTTACATACTCAATGGTGGCGAATTTGGAAAATATTAAAATACAAAATTGAGTTCTAAATATTTACCCATCTTTTAATCGGTGATATAAAAAAAAAAGACTTGAATTATATGCACGAATTTTACTTCTATTTGAATTAAAACTTAATTAAGTTGGATATTGATAAACTGTCTTTTTGAACTGAATTGAGAAATTGGTATCGTTGAAAATTAAAACGACCGAAGGCGGCGCGACGGGATTCTGCTTTCGTTCCATTTATTATTTTTCGTGTTCGCCAGATTGGAGCGGAATTTGTTTTAGAAAAATTATTTCTATACCTGATATAATGTAGACGAGACCATACAAAACCTTATAGAGGCAATCAAAAAGGATATGTCGTTGTAAAAACTCTACGTGCCTTCGAAAATATTTAAGTTATATTTAATTTCCTACTTCGAATGACCAGGCTAAAAATGTCTGCGAAAAGGATCTCAAATGTTTATTTGAAAGTGGAAATATTTCACTAAAAAATTTAATCCGACATAACTCATACTAAATATTTTCGTTGAACTCAGGGGCTAGATGATCACGTAAAATAAAAACGATTGAACGTTGCGACAAAAGCAATCTCTGTCTATTGCCACAGATACGTTATGACAGAGAGACCTTTAGTGAGAACGATATCGTTCGATCGTTTTAATTTTACATGATCTGGCCCCAGGATTGCCAGCGTTTCATTGACTATGACTAGCGGTACGTCAATATAATATGTCTAAATCCATATAAAACTAATTTGGATCTACCACAATAGCTCTAGCACAAAAATGGTTAGATTCCAATTTCTTTTTAAGATCTTGATATTAATTTATCGTGTCTCTAGTCAGAATATACAAAGTCCAACTGAGTTGAAAAGGACTCATGTTCCTCTAATTATTTTTGGAATGTTTGGCAAACGTCTCCCAGAAGTTCCTTTATTCCAAACATCAAACGAACATTTTACTTTTATTATTGATCCTTTTAAAACTTAAACTTATTTGAATTAATATTAAACAACATAGAAATTGATACTATTGTCTGTCCTCTATGCGTTTATACACCATACATTTATTAAACTTTGGTGAGTTGTATTCCCCCAATGGTTTCTGCAAAATTTGGACGAAATTATACAAAAGGACGCGGGCGTGGCACCAGAATAGAAAACAAGGTTTGACTGTAGGTTTCTGGCTTAGTACAACCTGTTTAGAATTCGTGGCCTTCGAGTCTTTTTAACAATTTTATTTAATTTAATTGATTTCGATAAAGACAACGACACTTAATTTTGTGGGTGACATAGCAAGTAGTGTTTATTGTAAAATTCCAATTACCATTCGAGATTAGATCACACGCATTTTCCACTATTATCCACGCTCAGTTTCTGTATAAAGCTTGTTCCGAAATTCCTGCAAGATGTTAGTTTTGAGTCATTTGTGGGATAAGTTGTTGGTAATGTAAAAAGAGAAGGAGCAAGGTTGGTCCTTTAACCTTGCACAACTATTTTCCATCCCTTGGAGTGTTGCTATAAGCCAGTAAAGCAATATAGATTTTTCGTCTCCAGGTGGATTCTCATATTAGATGTGTTAGCTGATATTGGAACTGATATTCTAATATGACATAAGGCGACCATAGTCTCAAACTAACGTTTCTTGTATCAGCAAATTCGTTATAGACTCTAACTGGTTTCAATGGAATTGGACACCAAATATATGCAACGTATCAATGAACGACTACTTCGTAAGCCCTGTACTTTTTCGGCGTAAACAGTAGGGAAGATTCTTTTTCAATAAAGGGGTAGTTTGCACAGATGACTCTGACAATAACTAGTGCCCTGTGAGTGCAAATTCATGGTTGATGCTGTCGATGAAAGATAAATACAATATTATTGAGGCGTTAGTGTCGATTTCTTCTATTAAATCTATACAAATCTGCCATAAAGTTTGATTCGGCCCAGTTGTGCTGTCGATATGAAGGTTTTTGCAGGATAGTCATAATGAACTTCTTAACCCTGTGATCACAAACATAAGTATATGTAACAAGCTCGACATAATTTATACAAATATTAAAATTCTTAATATTTTTTTTTATATTTAACAATGATGACATCTCACACCTTATAATGTCCATAACTTTTGTTCCCATACAGATTTGTAAACGCGTTGAATAATGACTTCGAAAACAACTCCGTCACCGTCTTTTCCTAAACCGAGAAGCAACGATGCAACCAAAAATATATTCAATAGTGCTCGTATTGCGGGCATAGTAATGCCAGAGAGATTCAAAGTGCTCTATGTAATTTACTCGATCATAATAAACTTGGTTTTGTTTATAATAGTGCCATTAGCTTTCGCACTGAGCTACTACTTTGGCTGGGAGAATCTGAAAATAAATGATTTCCTAATATCGCTGCAATTTGCCCTTAACGCAGTTGCGTGCGCTATTAAGTTCCTCTTCATCATATACTACCGGAAGCGTTATTACGAAATGATGCATATTCTCGATAAACTTGACGCTCGTATAAAGTATCCGGAGGAGATTCGTGCATCTCAGAAAATTATTCGATTTGGCAATCGCATTGTGCTCATAATTGGTGGCTTTTACTTTCTGTTCTCGTCATTGACATTTGTGGGAGGTGTGTTCAACGGGAAACCATCATATGGAATGTACATTCCGTTTGTAAACTGGCAAGACTCGGTTTGGAGCCTACTAATTGCTAGTACAATTGAGTATTTATTAGGGAACGTTATAGTATTCCAACAGATGCTGAATGATGTATATTCAATCATATATGTCGAATTGATTAATACTCATATGGAGATTTTAGTTAACAGAGTATCTAGAATCGGAACTGGCCCACAGTCTAAGTCTACACAAGAGGATAATGTCATTGAGTTGGTTCAATGTATCTATGATCATAAGAATATTCTTGAGTAAGTATATCTCCGCCTTTTAAATTATATTATAATAATTGTTGAATTGTTCTCCCAGACTAGTTGATAATTTAGCTCCAGCTATATCAGGAACTTACTTTATTCAGTTTTCAGCAACAGCCATCGACCTGGGAATAAGTATACTAAGCATCGCAGTTTTTAAAGATAATTCCGCATTATTTGGACGAGTTTCGTATGCAGTGTGCTTAATTGTAGAGCTCCTGCCATGTTGTTACTGTATCGATAATCTAACGGCGACAACTAGGAGGCTACCAGACGCAATTTTCCATATGAATTGGATGGATCAAAGCTTAAAATTTCGTCGATTGTGTTTGTTTTTCATGCAACGATCACAGGAGGATATCAAATTTATTGCAGGAAAGATATTTCCAATTTCTTTGGAAACCTTTGTATCGGTGAGATACACAAAAAAAAATCCTTTACACAATATCAGTGGTTGTGCATTTCGTTTTCTCTTCTTACAGATTGTAAAGTTTGCGTTTTCACTATATACTCTGATAAAAGATAAATTTTATTTTGAAGACGGATCTACTTAATGCCAAATTATCGGATATATATTTTCACTCAGATTCTCATTTTTCGGGACTCAGTAATAAGATATTTTTACAAAAGCAATTAAGACCTCATGATGACTTGACTATGCAAACTATTCACTTTGGATTCATAACTAGTATAATCTTATACTGACTGCGAGTCAAAGGCAATAAGCAATAAGTTGCTCCTTCTTTTCGCAGAATTTTACTCTACATTCTGCATAATTAGAACCGCCATCTATACCTATCTTTGAAAACATGGCTGAAGAATATACCTAATGGCTATAACATCGACTACGAACAACGCAACGCATACTAGAGCTGGATTATAACAGTACTGTGCTCCAGAACTTACACATATAATTAAAAGCTGTTCAACATGTCATACTCTCAAAAGACATTTTTTTCCTTCTGGAAGACCGCTCGCATTCAATCGATTCCCAGAAAATGAAAAAAAAAAAAATGGAAAAAGAAAAAATGATCTAGAAATCTAACAAGCGACAGATAATATATGGATTTTGAAGCAGTCGTTGGACTGGGAAACTGTTGAGATACCCAGATATATGTACCTTGAAATGCTTCATATAATAATATATAATAACAGAGAGAATTATTTGGAAAATTAGTGAACTTTGGAACTCGATTCCTGGGAACATATTTTCAGAGGACAACTTACATACACCTAGACGCAGAACTAGCATCTATCTGCAAGCATCATAAAACGACTTTTAAGCTTATTCCCTTCGTAAATTATTAAGCAAGTTTTTTGTTCTTGCTTTGCCGTTTAGCGCCACTATCGGTTAGTCTTCTGGCTGTCCAGCTAAGCCATTTCCACTGTCTGATGAAAACTCAAATTTTGTTTGCTATCAGACAAACTTATGTTGTGCTCGAATTTTAAATTTAGATAAGATTTCAGAGACTGATGTCGGTTGGAATGCCAATACAAAGATACTCGAAACTCGGTTTCTGAGGCGGTAAAGCAAAAATCTCCGTTTCCAGTCATAATGTAGATACATACTGCTCGCTAAATAAAAAGAGTCCAATATTTGACGTTTTATTAAATACTCCAATCGTAGCTTAATTCGTCAAATCACATTGTCGTTCAATATACGCTCAATATACTTTAAAAATAGAAGTTAATAGTTAATGACGGGCCCTATTTGAACTGACTGATATTTATATAGTTATGTAAATATGTGCCCATACGTAGTACACATTAATCTGGAAAAGCTTTTCGAACATGTTTTTATGGTCATACATTGTACTGAAATTAAGTCAACAAATCTTTGTTAGATACCTATCGACTTATATTACATACAAGCTGAGATTAATATGTATAGGATTGAGAAAAAGAAAAGACTTAAAGTAAGCCTGACTAGGGTACACTGAACCAAATTTGGTAGTGATATTGATAAAAAAGTACGTAGACTTGAAGAAATGGTGATCAATATAAGGTTAACACCTTCTGTCCGTTATTTTGACAAATATTTTGTTTTATTTAAGAAATATTGTCACTTTGAAGAAAGTTTCGTCAAAATTAGTGTTCTTCATTTAAAAAAAAAAAATATTCTTGAAATTGAAAAAACATTCTTCAATTCGACGCATCGTGCATTTTGAATCAATGAAATTTTCTCCATTTTTACGTATTCTCTTCTTTAAATTGAAAATCAATTCTTCATTATTTCAACACTTCACTTTATTGATATTAAATAAATATTCTTCAATTCGATGAAAAATCCATAATATGAATTTAAAAATATGTTATGAAAAATTGTTGATTCTTCAAAAATTAATAAAATATTTTCTTCAATATAGTTCAGTCAACGACTTGAGTTTGTCAATATGACGAAATTTCATTCGTTTGAATAAAATACTAAATCAGACAGCAATTATAGGAATTTTATTGATTTTTCAACGATTAACAAAATATTTTCTTTAATAGACCTACGCGATTTGGTTCAGTGTATGACAATCATTCACAATCCAACATTTTTTTTTTAACATTTTCAAGAAATATTTTGTGACTCATAAATTTTGTTATATGTTGGGTGCCACGCCCCGTTTCCCACTACCGCTCATATTTCGAGAGGTGTTTTTAGGACAAGTCTTTCTAGGGATCTATCCTAGTCATAAGGAACTTTTTAACCCTACGATCATAATTAAAAATTCGTATATTCCTCCCCAGCACTATTAGAATTCTTAATACATACTTGCATGTTTCTTAAAAATAAATTAAATCTCACACATAGTAGGTAATTCCCATAACTTTTGTTCTCAAACGGATTTATGTAAGCTCGTCGGAAAATGTCATTGAAAATAAGTCCATCAAAGCCAGTGTCTAAGCCCAAGAGTAATGATGCAACCAAAAACATATTTTCTTGTGCGCGTTTGTCGGGCATCGTAATGCCGAAGAGGTTTAAAGTGCTCTATGTAATTTACTCATTCATAATTAATATGGTCTCGTTTATTATTGTGCCATTAGCTTTCGCCCTGAGCTGGTCGAATCTGGAAATAGATGATATCCTAACATCGTTGCAATTTGCTCTTAACGTTGTTGCGTGCGGTGCTAAGTTCCTTTTCATCATATACTATCGGAAGAGTTATTACGAAATGATGCATATCCTCGATAAACTTGACGCTCGTATAAAGTATCCAGAGGAGATTCGTGCATCTCAAAAAACCATTCGATTTGGGAATCGCATAGTGATCATAGTTGGTGGTATCTACTTTACGTTCACTTCGTTGACATTTGTGGGAGGTGTGTTCAACGGAAAACCACCATATGGGATGTACATTCCATTTGTAAACTCGCAAGACTCAGTGCGGAGCTTAGTGATTGTCAGTGTAATAGAGTGTTTGCTAGCGAACGTTTTAGCACTCCAACAGATTACTAATGATGCATATTCCGTCATATATATCGAATTGATTAATACACATATGGATATTTTAATTAACAGAGTTCTAAGGATCGGAACGGACCCGCAGTATACACAAGAGGATAATGTAAATGAGTTGGTTCAATGCATCCATGATCATAAGAATATTCTTGAGTAAGTGTTGTGTAACTAAGCAATTTAACTGATATTAAATAATAATTATTGAATTTTTATCACAGACTAGTTGAAACTTTAACTCCGGTCATATCAGGAACTTTCTTTGTTCAGTTCTCAGTGACAGCAGAGAACCTGGGATTAAGTCTATTAAGTGTCGGAGATTTTAAACTAAATTCCGAATTATTTGGGCGGGTTTCGTATGTAGTGTGCTTAATTGTAGAGCTTCTGCCATGTTGTTACTGCGCTGACAATCTAACGGCCACTGCTAGGAGGCTACCAGACGCAATTTTCCATATGAATTGTACGGATCAGAGCTTGGAATTTCGTCGATTGTGCTTGTTTTTCATGCATCGGTCACAGGAGGATATCACATTTACTGCAGGCAAATTATTTCCAATTTCTTTGGAAACTTTTGTATCGGTAAGAGTAAATTACTTGACATACTTTATCAATTTTTATTTATTTCGTCTATTCTCTTTTCAGATTATGAAGCTTTCTTTTTCAGTATATACCCTAATAAAAGATAAAATGAATTTTGGGGACACATTTTACTAATGTCAAGAAATCAGTTATAGCTATTCTCTTACTCAGACCTACGATCTCCCTTACTTAGTACCTATATAATTCTACTTAAGTAGTTATTATGTATTAAAACTAGCTGAACCCCCGCCGCGTGCCGGTTTTGCCAGGCCTTTTTTTGTTTTTTTAAATTTGTTTGCCTATCAATTGATCATCGTAAATTACCAACATTTCAAAACAAAATGAACTACAGTAAATGACGCTTATAAGAAACTCCAAAATGCCACAATTTTTGTTTCTTAATGTGCTAGTACACGGTATGTAGCACGCCACTTATATATGTGGCTCTGACGTAATTTTGACGTCAGCGTATGGTCCCAGTGGATAAATGCCGTGCACAAGCTCTCTTTGTGCACTCTATGTTGACGTCAGAGCCACATATATATGTGTCGTGCTACATACCGTGTACTAGCACCTTTATAAGCGTGTGTTTCTTATATCCTAAACACGGATATAAGAAAAAAGTTTCTTATAAGAAAAACACGGATATAAGAAACAGAAGTTTCTTATAAAAAATGTTCTTCAGAAAAAAAAAACATTCATTTTTAAACAACAAAAAATAAATTCGCTTTGCAAAGTTATTGCAAAATAAAAAATTATAAATATGTACAAAAATGCACACTGGAGTTACTCAAGCAGGAATCTATGAATAGAACACTTCCTTTAGAATTGCTCAATGCTCATATCTCCAAAGCGGAATGATAAAATAATAGTATTTTTGAACGCTATTTTTGGGAAACTCTTTTTCTTTCTCTGTGACAAATTGCAAATTCTGGAAAAAAGCCGTTAGCTATATGTTTTTTTCCACTTCATTTTAGCATTCGATGAAATAAAAATAGGCAACATTTTTGCGCCACTTGAATAAAACATGCATTTAGTTTGGCCGTTATCTTTGGCACGTGGACTCATATTTTTCTTTGATAGATTTTTTTGTTAATTTCGACTATTGAATTAAAAAAAAAAAAAAAAAATGGGTGGAGAAAAATCCTTAACCGAGGCGGAAAAGGACAAATTCAAGTTTAAAAGTCGCTCGCTTATTTATTTCCAAATTTAGCTAAGAAACTCGAGAGGAGCCAACACGTTATAGATACATACTATATTTTTAAGTAATGAGTCTAACTATGAAAAAAAAAAAACATGAAAGGCCTCATACACAGTGTGCTTACAAATGCGGAAAGGGAAAAAGCGTCAAATTCTAAAGACTCTTTTCCAAAAATCCGGGATAAATGTTGTATCAAAGCAAGTCTCACAATCATTCGTTGTAGGTATTATTTCAATTGCGAAGTAGTCACCCATTAACCCGGTTCGAAAAGCGCAACGCCTCCGTTTTTGTCGCGCAAATGTGACTTGGACTTCGTAGAGGCATTGTGTGGTCTTCTCAGACGAAACAAAATTAATTTGGAAGGCTCGGATAGCGAGCTGCTATTTCCATAACCTCCACAAAGAGGCTAATCATTTGGACCGGCTGCATAACACGATTGAAGGTGTTATGATGTAGGGGCTGTTTTCGATTTCGCTAAATTATTTGGCCAATTTGTATATACAACCGGATGTGTGAATTTTGGAGCAGAAAGGTGGCTGAAAACACAATTGAAAAATTTTTTTTAAATCTAAAATGCTCCAATTACTTTAAATTTAGGTAAAGTTTGTGTTAAAAAGAAGCAGAATTCTCTAAAAAGTTTTTTCGTTTAAGCGTTCTATTCAAGTGGCTCAAAATTACGGCCCACATTTTACCGCTTTTTAGCTAATCATTTTTTGTTAATACTTAAAGGTTCAGTTTTAAATCTTCCTTCTGGTCAAATCACAACAATTAAATGAACGTTAATTGAAAAAAAAATTAAGCCTCTAGCATGCTTGGTTTGGGACCAGTGGGCTATAGAAACCCACCTTAGTGGGTGTGCTATTCAAGTGGCGCGGAGACGGAGAGTATAAGTTTCGTTTTAATTCAAATATTATTTCGTGACATTTTTTTTTTTTTCAATTTCACAAATGAACACAAACACAACTGAACTGACATTTATGGCTTTTCTTTGAGAGTTCAGAAATGCATGTATTTCCTAAGGGCGTGTTCGTTCACATTTTAAGAAACATTTAAATGGGACCTTTTTTTGTGTCATACGAAAGTTTCTTATACACATCATATTTCAGAGGAAAACTGAGAATCGGTGTTGTAAAGCCAAATCATTATATCAGTGTTTTTCTTATAAGTGTGTTTCTTATAAGGTATGTTTTTTACATTGGTGTAAATGTGTTCGTACACAGTGCTTTTGTTCAGGTTTCTTATAAACGTGCTTTTCTTATAAGCGTCATTTACTGTATATTGGTTGAAAATTACGGACGACATTTTTGCCACTTTGTTTTATATAGATACATATCAGGCACGAAGAGTGACTTTTTGGTAAGCGGAAGCACTCAACTTTAAATTTAAAATTAAAATTCTTTTATTCAAGAATATATCGCTTTTTTAAAACTATTTAAGGCCAAAATGGTATATAAGAAAATACTTTTAAAATTCATTAAAAACAAAATATCAAATACAAAAAAAACAATATTATTATGTATAATTATTAAAGTCTTGTACATTAAATACAACTTTTTTTAATCTAGTTCTAGTCATAATAATCCTTTGGCTCGAGAACGTATTAATTGCACGTATAAAAGAAATATGTATAGAATTTATTTAAATAAATAATAATGTAAATAATTTAAAAGGTTATTAAGTCTTGTACTTTAAATTAATTCTTCTTTTTTTGAAGCAAAAAAAGAAGAATTAATGAAATTGGTTCAAAAAACACTGTTTTGCAACTGTTTAGCTCAAAACTAAGCAAAAGGTATTACTATGGATTTATGAATTACCTGTCGGTTTCATTTTTATCATAATCAAAAATGGCCTTTTTGAAATATGAGAAGTTTTTTTTAAAGTATGTACTATTATTAGGGATTTGGGTGGATATCAAAGGACGCAGTCTTTTTAGAGAAAAACTGAGTTTGCTTTCAAGTTAAGAATGATGATAGTATCTTAAAAATAAGTTTTTGTTAATATCTTTTCTACCGTTTTCGAAAAAAAAGACAATTTTCAAAATATTGGGAATTGATCAAAATTTCAATTTTTTACGAAAGCAATATCTTTCTCTTACTACGTATCTATACGAAAAAGTTAAAAATTCCAACAAATCCATGTTTTACTGCTTCCTACGGTCGTCAACGAAAGAATGCTCTGTAACTATATTTTTTCCAGTCACTTCAAATAAATATTTTGTTTATCTTCCGGTTTGAGGATTTAACAGCAACTTGAACCGGCCGATAGGCTATCCGAGACTATATCCGTCGGATATCAGATATCACTATCCGAAACCTTTGAAACCAAAAGTTCATGTTTAGCTGACAGATAAATTCCGGATAGGCTTTCCAAGACTTTATCAGCTAGTCTTGAAACTGGCCCTTAGATTTGTATGGAATTATTTTACTAATGAACTTTTGAAGAACCCATTAAATTTCACATTCAAAGACCAACGGGACTTATAAGGTATAAAAACTTATAGTAGTCTTATGAAATGGACATTCAAATTTTTCGTATCAAAAAGAAAACAATGACAACGCTATGACAGTCATCTCACTGTACCTTTCGACTTAGAGAATAAATATATGATTCCACTCGAAGTAGCATAAAAATTGCTGATGGAATTTTCTATAAAAATACAATATATATCTAATCCAAAGTGAGAGTAATAAATTCTCATAAATTCAATATAATTTAAGAACTAATGTGACACATGTAGCAATTTTAAATGCAAGTGTGAGAAATTGTGCTGAATACGTTCTTCAGTATTAGCACAGGTTACAAAATACAAATTACCACCAGCAGCAGTGTAGTTACGCCTAAAACACTAATATTCCAATTTAGTGTTGGATTGCAAAATCGACTAATCTCCTTGAAAATTTACCACCAAGCGAATCAATGTAGTTAGCAGCATCTTCGCCAAAAATACTGTAATCCATTGATTTCCTGTAACATGACAAAACTTAACACCATAAATCACTGATAAGCATTCCGGTATAATCTGCTATGTGTACTTGCAGAACGTTCTCAGCTAGCTAAGGGGTGCACTTAGCGTTGCTCCACCGAAAGGTTTACATGTACGTACATGGAAAATATTGACTATACGTACCTATTCACGTAAGATCTACACGTAGTTAAACCTAAAGCGGATGTTCATTTCGAAAGACCATTGCGGAGTCGGAGTGGTTGTAGTATATGTAGGTTGCCCTTCAATGAAGGATTCCAAAGTAGCGAAATCATGTAAAGGATTTCTTAATTGCAATTTATTCCCAGCAAAGGGGGGAATAAAGTAGATCGATGAAGATTCAGAGATGGTGTTGGCGTTTTTGTTGGCACATCGAACTTTGATGCCAATTAAAAGGGAAATGAGCTTACGTCAGATGGGATTGACTGGGGAGCCAGCAGCAAAGCGTTAATCTGATAGATAGATAGAAGTCTTTAAGTGGAATTTGTATAAAATCTTCCTTCATGAATGTTCGGTGAAATAAAATCGGAATACAATTTAGGATTGGATACCTTTTTTTACTTTTTGGAAAAATCCAGCTGATGCAATGCAAATGTTTGAGGTAGAAATTTCATACCCCTCAACATATATAGGTATAGGATAAGATGGTAGGGGAAGGTCATATACCTTGATCCGGATTTCAGTTTTTTGTAAATATTTTATGTGTCATTTTTTCATTAGTTTTTGTTTTTTTTTACTTCAAATAATAGTTTTAAATAAAACAAAGTTTCTTTACCTTAAAAAAACTTAACAAAGGACTTCAATATTATTTAAAAACTTATTTTAAAGGAACAACATAAAAGAAAAAAAAAACAAATTTATCACTTCAATATTATTTCAAAACATCTTGGTCATGACTTGGACTGGACCAAGGTACACGCGCTATGATAGGTCCAAGGTACACGAACACCACTTTAGCCAAAAAAAAATAATTTTGACGTAGTATTGAAAACACATCCGTACGAAAATATGTTCCTACAAAAAGATAATTAATACACTTACCGAAATTGATTAAAGTAGCGTAAAAGCGTAAAAGAGACAGAAGAGAAGGTGGGCGCAGTAGCGCAGTGGTTAGTGTGCTGGACTACTGTGCGAGGGATCCCAGGTTCGATCCCCGGAAAAACACAAATTACATCTTAAGGTTTTTTCTACTGCGCCACCTCTCGCGATCGTCTGACAAACATCCGAGAGTATGACTGTCCTGAAAAAGCTTCTCAATTCAGCCGTTCGGACTCGGCATAAAATTGTAGGTCCCTTCCATTCGTTCCAAAAATATAAACTCACACAAAACGAATGGTTGCGAGAAGCTAGGCCTTGGGTGTCTACCGCCTGTTGCGCCGCCTATTTATTTTTATTTATAAAAGAGACAGAAAATTTAGCACTACACAACTTCAGAAAAGAGATAAAAAAATTACTTTTTTCACTAAAAATTATGTTTTTTTTTTTTCTGCCGACTCGTGCAGCTGTACGTTCAAAAATAACCTGAAAAGAGAAATGAACAGAAGGGGAACATTTCACAGAAGAACCGGTTTTTGTGTTCTTTGTATTTTTCTGAAAATTGGCACTAGGACCAAGGTACAATCGGACCAAGGTACACGACCTTCCCCTATAACTCTCTGCTGAAAATGTAAACTATCTTAAGTCAATTTTCATAGTTTTTCAGGAGAGCAAAAAAACATCAAAAAACGAAATTTGAAAAAAGCCTCCAACTTTTAACTCTGCAAGGGCTTTTTAGAAGGGAAATTGTATCCTCTTTTTTCCTAGCCACGTTTTAAAACAATTTTTTTTAAAAATCAGCGAGTGTTTCGCGTGTTTGCTCAGTAAGAAATCTTAAGTTGAGATAAGATACTTTAGCTAATTTTGTAGAGCATCGATTTCAGTTCTTAAATCGACTTAAGATGAAGTGCGCATTACAGTGCATTGTTTAATGAAATATAAACACAACATAAGATGTTTTGTACTTCTTTTATTTAAACTTTAGGTCATAAAATAAAATGTTTTCGTTTAAAAACTTACGAAAGAAAATAAATAAATGGTATCTAATAATTCATTACAATACACTTTTCTAATGAATACGTATGTAGATTATGACCCTTAAATGTTTATTATTTGACACTCTAGTACCACAAACACTCTTTTCAGAACTATGAGTATAAAAACTACTTGTATTTTGTATTATTTATGATAATTTACTAACAAAAATTACCGTTATAAATACTTGCTAAATTCGATGCTCTGTTATTACAATTACTTTTTATAGACACTTCTATAGACCACTATAAACCACTCTGACTGCTATTTGCAATGCACTGAAATAACATCTTAAGTTGACTGTCATTTTTGGTAACGATACATCTGGTAGCACCTGGCAAGATATCTTATGTCGACATAAATCTGAGAAATATCTTTTTTTTGTAATTAAATATCATCTTGAGTAGACTTAAGATAGTTTACTTTTTCACACATTTGATTATATTTCACATGCACTTTATCTTATGTCGAGTTAGGTACACAATTTTTAGTAACTTACACGGAGCAAACAATCTTATATCGACATAAGATGTTTTAGCTTTTCAGGAAATGCCAATTATATTTTGACCAAAATATCTTAAATGAAATAAGAGGTTTTTTTTACAAGTAGTATATCATCTTATGTGGATTTAAGATAATTTATTAAATGTTAATACGCATTTTTATCGACCTAAGATGATTTTGATTTTCTCTAACTCGGGATACAATTCAGATACAACGACGAGGGTTTGGTACAACTGCGCGTATTGAATAAGGGAATCTTTTGCACTAAACTGTTCAAAATTCACTTAAATCGACTTAAGATAGTTTACCTTTTCAGCAGAGAACTATCACCCAAAATGTTGATTTTCTTTATGCCAAACGAAATACCTACCTACCTACTTTTCTAAATTCGAAAGGGAGTTTTGTTGAGTTGGGAAGAATGATATTTAGTAGAAAATCGAAATAATAATGTATCATTGTACTAAAACTAAACCGTAGGCACTGATAGGTAGCTAGTTCTGCATATACCAGTGGCCACAAACAAAAACAACTAATGTCGAGCTTAGACGAAATTCAGTTGATACCTTTACATTCATCATGTCCAAATCTATAAGCCGTTTTTTTAGCTTTGTATCTTCAAATTTAAAGCTACCTAGCTTACAATGTCCCGAAAACAAAACAACTAAAGTCAGATTTTGATATCCTCCTTAGCCCTTAGGGCAAAACAACTTAACTACACAAAAATAAACTAAAAATCGAATCGATCGTTGACTTAACGACTTAAGAGAAACACAATTCTGTTTTATCACGAGTAATAACAGCAAAGTTGAGTTTGGTTGTTTTTCGGTGTGATATTTATCACTTTTCTTTGATTATATACATAAGAAAAAAATGTCTAAAGTCGAGTTGGGTATGGGTTGTTATTCCATGACGCGTGAGCGGTTAAGCCCTGCGAAAAAAGGGTTAAAATCCTATTAGCGAGTGAAGCGACCCCATACTTTAAATACATCAGACCTTCTTACAGGCGCCTATCTGACAGCTTTTGGTATAGACTTATTCAGCTATGTAACTGGAATGAGTCACATAAACATGGTTTGATTAACAGAAAAAAATCATTTCCTCAAGAAAAAAATATTATACATATTTATGTTTTTAAGGTAATTTTAAGCCAGAAAAAAAAAATAAAAAATGTTGCTTAGTGTTCATAATGGAAACCCGCCCCGTAGTAACTAAATTCAATTTTCTCTAATAAAAGTACTGTTCTTTAACGAGCAATAACAGCTAAATTCGATTTAAGATTTTTTTGCCTTGAAGTCGTGTTAAGCCATAACAGCTTTACTTTACTTTCTTACTTTTGATGGAGCTACAGTCCGAGGCGGACCTGGGTCTCAACCAACATACCTCTCCAGCCAGCTCGATCCAACGCTAGCTGCCTCCAGCTGCGCCATGTTGGTTGAGGTCGCCTTCCAACTGCGCGTATCACTTTAGGTACGGTCGTCCTCTACCTCGTTGTCCCTCTGGAGTAGAGTTGAAGATTCTCCGGGCCGGAGCATTGATGTCCATACGCTCTATATGTCCCAGCCATCTTAGTCGATTAATTCTAATCCGCTTGACTAGGGCTATATCGATGTACAGTTCTTCATTGTACCTTCTCCTCCAGACTCCTGAGATACAAACTGGACCAAAGACCACACGGAAAACTTTTCGCTCGAAGCAGCAGAGTGTGTTTTCATCCGCCCTTGATAGAGTCCATGCTGCTGCGCCATATAGCAGGACGGGGATGATAAGGGTCTTATACAACTTCTGCATAGTTGTTCGGGAGAGGGCTTTACTACTCAATTGCCTTCTAAGCCCGTTGAATCAGCGATTGGCAAGAGTAATTCTTCGCTTGATCTCAGCGCTGATGTCATTACTGGAGTTGACCGCAGAGCCTACGTAGATAAAGTCTTTCACTACCTCAAAATTAAAGCTATCCATAGTCCATTGTTACGTTCTGTCCAAGGCGCCGATGTTGAATTGTGAACAGCATATATTTCGTTTTTCTTTATTCATCGCTAGTCCCATTTTTGCCGCTTCTGACTCAATACTCACAAATGCACCACTGACAGCTCGCCGATTTCTACCGATTATGTCAATGTCATCGGCGTATGCGAGTAATTGCACAGAATTTTGAAAGATTGTAACTCCGGGGTTGGCTTGTAATAGGTGGAAATTATTTACGACGACTACCTCGAGTAGACCAGCGACCGCACCCTTTAATGACTGTCAGAAGACTAACTCAATTGCTCTTCTCCTTATACAACCACACGATCGCTGGCCACTCTCTCTTTATTCGAGAGGGTAGTTTTTCCCTTATGGCTGCTGTTGACCGAGAAAAGGGATCATTTTTATTCCTCGTGCAGTGTCATACAACACTTGTGAGTTTCGTACAATTCTTTCAAGTATAATGTGTAAGAAATCACATGACAGCGCGTCACCTTGTCTAAGACCTTTTCTGACATCAAACGGTTCGGTGGTGTTTTGACCGACCTTAACGGAGCACCGAGAGTTCTCCAGCGTCTTCCTGCACAAGCGGACGATTTTAGCGGGAATGCCAGAACTAGACATGGCTCTGTATAATTCTTCTCTATATACGCTATTAAAGGCAACCTTAAAATCGATGAATAGGTGGTGGGTGTCGATTTGAAATTCCTGGGTATTTTCAACTCATCTGCCGTAGTGTAGACAATGTGGTCAATGGTGGTCTTTACCTGCCTAAAATCGCATAGGTGTTCAGATATTATTGCGGAAACAATTTTGTATGCGATGTTCACGACACTTATGAATCTGTAGCTGCCACAGATCAAAGGATCTCCTTTCTTCAGCACAGGACAACCGCTTGCTATGAGATTCCATTCATAGGTCATACTTTGCGGTCTTTATGATCCGATATTGATGGAACTTTTTTTGTAAGTTAACTACACATTTAGTTAATATAAAAAAAAATATTTTAGAAAAATTTAAATTTTGTTAATATTTTATATGGTATTTTTGAAATTTTGAGGACGGTCTACGCACAAACGGTAACAGAGCGACAATTATTTTTTTACAGATTTGTGTTTTAGGGGACTGCAATCAATCAGACTGTGAAAAAACCGTTATTTTCGAATGGGCAGTAATTTAGCAGATATTTAGGCAGTAGCCACTCTTTATCAGTGAAGACTTATAACTTGTTCGATATGTTAAATGTGATCTTAAGCCCAGACAGCTAAACTAGCTCACGCATTATAGGATTCATTGTAATATTTACAATTTTCTGCGTAAAATTTACAATTTTTTTTTTAATCAAACTATTTTCAAATCATAAACATATTTATGAATTGAATAAATTGGTGGAGTGTACGATTGTCATCGCAATTTTTTAAATTTGAGTGGCCCCGACTCTAGTAATGCGTTTCGCCCCGATATGTGGTCGGTGAGCTCATCAGTAGACGACCACCACATCTGATCTAGACGCACTGTTTGCTCGATTTTCACAATTTTAATTGTAGATAACTATAGTCATTACAATTTAATAGTAAATTTCGCTTATGTTTTTTACTATTTTCAATTGTAACATTTTTTATTCATATACAGTTTGAAATCGATTATCCAGGATTTACTCTATTATCCGTGATGATTTTCAATAAATTTCTTTAATTCTTGCAAAGAAAAACCAGCAAAACCTAACATGCAAGGTTTTGTTTGTTTTTGTTTGCATTCTTCTGTTAATTTTTCTCACTCAGTATGTAAATCGATTTACAAAATGGTTAAACATTGCATAAAGTGGGTTTCTTCTTTGAGAATATCATATTCGATTATCCGGGATTTTCGATTTTCAGGTATGAGCTTGGTCCCGAGCACCCCGGTTAATCGAGAGTTGACTGTACCTACTTTGAATTTTGTTTTACTATCTGTTGTGGGAGGGCACATTTCCTGGAGTTTTATGACTCGGCGGTAGATCTGTTTGTATCGCCTGGCCGATGGATAGGTCCCTCCACGCCAACTTGGTTGTATCCATTTTGTGAAGAATTTCAATATTTTAAATTGTATCCCGACTTCTTTTGTCTGGAAAGCTTCGATTCTGATGTCACAATTAAAATAGTAAATTAACAAAATTTGCTATTTAAATTGTAAATAGATGGTTTTACAATTCGGATAGTAAAGCCTTTACAATTTTTTTCTGTGTGTGTAGACAAAACATATTTATTTTAAGTTCTCTATAAAAATAGTTTAGAACCATATGTGAAGCAAATGAAGCGAATTTGACCAATTTATCTAACAATAAAATAAGGGCAAATCAACTCCCATAACTGATGATTTTCTACATTGCTTTGAATGTTAGTCCTCCGTCCCATGATAACAAATATCACATAATTATGTCAGGCACATTGAACTGTGCATATTTCCAGCTCGAATGACAATATCCTAATACCGGACACACTTTAACTCAAAGTACTTAATCAGCACAAAATCATATGTGGCAAGCTTCACACAGCATAAAGTTTCCCGGCCCAATGCAATCTGCTTCCATTATGTTCTCGCAAACACACATAGACATTACACAATTTGTGTTTGCCCACTTCCTACATGGGCATGTAGGTGGGACCATCCTCTAGACTCCAGCTCCGGTTGGAATAACATTTGCATTCCCCAAACAACCAGTAGGCGATTTAGGCTGAACGCATTTATTTTCAGTGACACTGCCACAGGTAATGGATTTGTTGCACCTATTTAGATAGAATCACCAATGGCCACGTATCAATGATAATAATCGTCATAAGCCATAGGGTAAACATGGACTCCGCTGTCAGTGAATTTACATGTCCTGAGCGCGGTAATATCATCGATTGGGGATACATATTTGCTGTAGATAATGTTCCTGCCAATTATCAATTCGAGGTAATAACCTCATTACAGTATGGTCGGTAGACGGTGATTGCCTCTGACATCATCTCTTTTACGTACGTGCTTATAAACTTTGGTCAGATATTTGCGCGTTTGCCATTCCTGATCACAGGATGTTTCTGGATGTATTTGCTGTATGATTAATAAACACCTCACTGAGTATTGATTTCTAAATTTACCTGTTAGGCTAACTGTAAAAAAATATCAGGAATTCGATGCCGTGGGATATCAAAAGCTTCTGTATAATTCAGGATTTACATGAAGAGCTTACTTACGTTTCGAAACAGAACGAAGTGTTTTCATGTGTCAAAGTCTGTTGCCAATATCGAATGTCCTGTCGGTATTAATTTATGTTTTGCAGTCGAAACTATTTGTAGCGTAATGTCATTTGAATTATGCATCGGAGAAGATGTATATTAAAGGATAATCGAATTGCTTAATTGGAATTCAGTGAGAGGATGCAAAGGAATAAATTTTAAGCACCATACATAGCAATGAGCCCTGATTTTAGTGGTTTTCAAAATTGTATATTTTAACCAATGGTATGCCTAATTTATTATCTGCAATTGGTATTGTTTTGGCAATGCATATTAGTGTAGTACCTATGCAATCAGGTGTAATAAAGTGTCCATGTTAATAATAATAGCTCTTAAAAGGCGTGGCCTCGAAAAATGTGTCTCTATAGTTAGCGTGGTCCCTGGCTAACTGCCACCAGTTGCGAACTACAAGTCGGTGGAGGTCCCTTTCCGCTTTCAAGTCCTTTCAAACTTTCTCGAATACGGAGACTGAATCAATTTTTACATTACGATGATCGTGGAACTCAAAAAAGTGCGTTTCACACTTTTGAGGTTGGTTGGTTGGTTGAAAGCGGTTGCCAGCTGGAAACACCCACACACTTAGAACAGCATAGGTCCATTGTGATACCACGAAAAAAGATCGTATAAGATCTCCCTACTAGTTGAACCATATTTCATATATTTCATATTTCAAATATGACCGGAATCCGGTCAGAATGGCATCACTGTGGCGTGAGACTCCAATTCGGTGAAAATATTTTTTTATAAGGCCATAATGGTCAGTACCTAATTAAACCTGTTAGGATTCTTAGGTTATTTTTTTTTTCAGATTGGTAGGAAAATAGGATTTCTTGAGGGAACATTTTGGAAAAATTTGGTTGGTGCAGTTCTGCCGAGGTATTTTAAGCCTTACTCGTGCCAGCTCACGAACTTCGGCTATTTTCATCATAGCTAAAAGCAAGTTTTCTGGATGATGAATTTCTTTGGATAACAGGATCAATGAACTTTTTAAATTTCAAGTTCAGATATCGAAACAATGAAATCATTTTCCACAAGTGACAAATGAAGTGTCGAGAACAGAAACCCTCCCGGTAGATTACCTCAGATGGTCTGCAAATTTTTAACTCAATTGGTTCGGCTGTTCTCGAGATATAAGATTTTGAATGTTTTTTTTTTTTTTTGTATGAGAGGTGTCACGTAATTTTTTCGTATTTTGGGCGTTTTACATTCGTAAAACCTCGAGGATTTATTATTTACATTAAAAAAAATGGAAACACGGAAAACGATTTTTCCGATTTAGTTTTATACAGATTGTACCTAAAGGTTTTCCAATAGCTTCTTCCATTATAACATAAATAAATAAAATAAATAGGTGGCGCAACAGGCAGGTAGACACCCTAAGCCTAGCTTCTCGCAACCATTCGTTTGTGTGAGTTTGTATTTTTGGGACGAATGGAAGGGACCTACAATTTTATGCCGAGTCCGAGCGGCTGAATTCTGAGAAGCTTTTTCATGACAGTTATACTCTCGGATGTTTGTCAGACGTTCGCGAGAGTTGGCGCAGTAGAAAAAACCTTCAGATGTTATTTCTGTTTTTCCGGGAATCGAACCTGGGATCCCTCGCACAGTAGTCCAGCACACTACCCACTGCGGTACTTCGCCCAGTCCATTTAAACTAGCATTTTAATTTTCCATCACTAGGTAATCATTTCTAACATAACGTGCACCTCAAGTCCAATTATGTTCTTCGACAGAAACGATTGCTCAAATTCCCTTGAAAATGAAGCTTTCGAGCTTGATATCCTTACGTAAATTATTTTTTTGTTTTTGTAATTTTTGTCCGTATCCGTACCTACCTCCTTGGCGCGTGCATAAGTATTGAGACGGAAGCGGCGAAGATAGGTTTGGCGGTCAATGAGGGCAAGACAATGTACCTATGTATTGTCTACAAGAAAGGACACTCAAAACCGACGTCTCGGACAGAATATCACTATAGATTGATATAACTTTGAGGAGTTTAAGGGAGTTTGTCTACCTAGGCTCCGCTATGAACTCAATCAATCACACCAGCGCTGAGATAAACGAAAAATAACTCTTGCCAATCGCTGTTTTTTTGGGCTAAGAAAGCAAAGCCGTCTCTCGAACAACAAAATTGACCCTTTATAAGACCCTAATCGGCCTAGTCCTTCTCTATGGTGCAGAGGCATTGACTCTATTAAAAGCGGATGAGGTTATTTAGGTACTCATGGTTATTTCGAGAGAATGGAGGAACTGTATACCTAAGGGCTGTACAGCGACATCAACCTAGCCAGAAGAGTGAAGGTCCAACGACTGATGTGGGTGGGTCATGTAGAGTGAATGGACATGAATGCTCCGGGCCAAAAGATCTTCGAATCCATACCCGAGGGACGGCGCAATAGACGAAGACCGTGACACAGGTGGCGCATGCAAGTGGAAGGATATTTGGGGCGGGTTTCCATTATGAATACTGAGCAACATTTTTTTTATATTTTTTCTGCCTTAAAATGGCCTAAAATAAAGTTTACGCAGAAAAATTATATTACAGTAGGTACATCTTAGAATAAGTCAATTAAAAAAAAAATAAAATAAAAAATTGCTTAGAAACCTCAAGCAAAATTTAAAATTTTAAAAATAAAAAAAAAATAAAAAATTGAAAAAAAGTTTCCGCAGAAAATTTCTTTTACAGTACATCTTAGAATAAGACAATTTATAAAAAATAAAAAAAAAATTTGCTTAGTGTTCATAATTGAAACCTGAGCCGGATATTTTAACCAAGTAAGCGTGCGAAACTGGAGAAGGCTGGCAAAAGATCGTGCTGGCGGAAGACGCTTGTTTGTTGAGGCCTAGGTCCCCCCCGGAATGCAGCGCCACCTTAAGTAAGTAAGGCTTTATTTTTGATCCTTGTCCTTTGCCTTATCTTTCATGTTAGCAAAATCATATCTTACCAACGTCTGTGAAATTTATATCTGATATCTCTGATCGGTCAGTAGCTATAGCTAGTCAAAATTTAGGTCATTTTAATGAGCTCTATACTTACGTTTATCAGTTCGGGTCTGGTTGGATGAGACCAGCCCGGAAATTCAAATAAGCAGGTTATATCAGTTGAACTACTGGAAATTGGGATCCTATCAGAGCCACTCGCACTCATGCCTTTGTCGAAAAAAAAACAATGTTTGTATCAGTTATGTATTTAGTAAGCAAACAACGCCCTGTCTTATTTTTCTTTACTATAAAAGCGCTAGTCCATCATAATGCATAAGAAAACAATATCCAAAATCTCAACAACTGTCCGCATTCCCTTTTTTTGCATACATCGTCCACCTCCTTGCACTTCTTCTATCCGGAACTGCATTCCGAGCATTATGTGTACTGACCCATTTAACCCGAAGAGAATATAACAAATATTTACACATTTTTCCCCGTGGACAGCAAAACAACAATCAAGTCAATTTGTTTATATATGTTCTATATCCGGGGTACAAGTTGTTTGTTATCGCCAAACAGACACAACTCCATGTACGTGCATATCTCTCAATCCCATCCTTGGTGGAATAATTTCTCAATGCATCCGGGAAAGAATTTTTTTATTTCTTCTTTCTCTGCAAATATAAACGAATTTTATTGCAGAATATATAGTGGAAGGACCAAAGGACTTGGAAAATATTGAAAGCAATTTCTAAAGATATACCCACTTCGTTATGCGCTCTCGTCTTATTCCGTTCTATGAAACTTTAATTAGGTCACACTAAGTATGCGATCCTGTAACAAAAATCACATCAGGAGATGCTGAAAATAAAAATCAACAGGATGTCTACTGTTGCGAAATATCATAAGAGCATCTACTTGGGATTGCATAGAAAGGATTTACGAATTTGCAAAGGAAGATAGTTGCTTCTTTCATGTACATCATCATCAGCATCTTACTCGACTCCTTTCACGTCCATATAGCATCCCGACTAGATTAATGTCACTTCAGGTTATGATTAAATGATGATAGCTCCTTGATCCTTTTCTGGGGTATTGTGTCGTTATGGAAATTAATGAAAACCGAATAGGACGCACACATGGTACTCTAGCCAGTGACACATTCACCCAGTTCATCAATTAAGTTCTCCTTCTAGACACAGAAATGGGTGGCTCCAAGGGGAACGGGAAGACGAGGGTCGTGTACGGTGTTGTACAGGGCTTTTTATACTTCGAATAATCGCACTTAACCTGCTTCCCAGGGCAAAGTAGCGTGAGTGTGCTGCGAATATCATGCTCTCAAGGATTTGAATTGTACATTATTTGTCTCAGCGTGAATTTCTGCATTAGTTAGAAGCGAGACAGTGTGACGTGTGAGAGAACTCTTAAAGGATTAAGGATGTTTGGACTGGGGGGTGGCTGGGTATATGATTGCGCCGCCTGCTTGCCTGTATGAAACAATGTCACTCACATGTGTGTAAAGGACTCTAACCGGTCATTTATTATTCAGTGTCCTTAATTTGAGTTACGCTGACGACGATGACGACGATGAATGAACTCGTTTTTTTTTTGTTCGTCCTATATCAGTATATGAGTACCTATATGGATGCCTTTTTCTGTGCAAAGGCTTACTGCACAAGTGCTACAGATTCCCTTTTCTGGCTCAGAAAAATTGTAAAATACCAAAGAAAAAAAAAAAGGGACTCCATATATGCGAACAGAAACGAGGAAGTAATTTATGAAGAATCGCCTTTCGCTTTCTCTCTGTCTCTCCTGTAGTTAGGATTTCATTTCTTTTCCGTTTCTAGCTGTTGACTTTTGTAGTCCGCACAGGAGGCCATTAATTTCCATTAAAAACAGGAATGGGAACGGGAAGTCGGCAAAAGAAAAATTTCTCTTAACGAGAAATTGTTTTAAATTGTAAAGTCCTAGCTGAGAAGGGTATGCGAGACACAGAGAAAGGACCAACAAAAAAGAAACTGAAATAGATGGTACGCGTTTGAGTGTGCCTGGGAGGCGCTTTTACTTCGTAATTGTAGTGCATTGTACATGGGTGGGGTCGAGAACCCGACTATAATGTGAACGAAGGAAAAGCTGAAGCATTCTTTTTTTTTTCAAAAGTGCTTTGAACACTGCAGCACATAAGGAGCGTAATTATACTCCTATGATGAATAATGACGGCCCACTTAAACATCAAAGGACCACGAATTGCATCAAGCATGCATCCTTCATCGGGCATATCATATGGCATCCGCTATAGTGGCCAATGGCGCTGATATCATTATCTCATGCAAACTCACAAATAGGATTGCAACATCATTGAAATGCTGACTGCGAAACATGGATGTGCCGGTTTGTTGATTTGAAATGCATTATGCGTTGCACAGTGTGGAATGAAGGCAAATCCTTGTATCAATGTATCAAGGATATCCTAGTGTATAGTGCCTGGCCCCGATTGGCCATAATGCAGGATTTTGTGCGACATTGTGTTCATTAATCTCGATGAGAAGTGACAACGATGAGGAGGTATCTTTGGCAAGCTGACTGTCGGAATTTGAAATTTTCAGTGGGTGCAACGTTTTAGTAGCTACTTGTCCTTGTGATATGGTATGTTGGTTGAAGAGCGTTGAAATTGATTTCAGTTTACTTACAAAGAGACTATCATGCAGGGTTAATTGCATGTTCTTTGTCGATCAATATGAGTTGCTTGCGTATATGATTTTCGATCGAGTAGATAAGGGGGGAAAGGTGAGGAAAAGAACATTTCCCATGGGATGCGTTTTGTAATAACTTCTAAAACTATAGATATAAAACATACATCTGCAAGCATCTCGGGCGCTTTTGAAGCGTTATAGGTTCGCCTTTCCCGGGAGATGTATTTAAAAATAATCCATTTTTTTTTTAATATAACGAAATTTAGCACATCACGAATTAAGTCCAACATGGAACTATAACTCCCACGTACTAACTCCCACAAAATTTGGAATGTGAACTATGTCCCAACTCCCAACATGGGAATTCTGCATGTAGGACTTTGCCCAATAAAACACCAAAATCAAAGTACATATTATTAGGTTAGTTTAGGTTAGTGGGTTGGCAAGACGAGAGAAACCTGTTCGTGCCACATTTAGATCAATTTATATCATTTTTGTTTTTTTTAATACTTCTATCGGAAAATGCGAACCTATAGCGCTTCAACAGCGCCCGAGATGCTTGCAGATGTATGTTAGTTGTTCTGCACTTATTTTTTTATAATACATTTTAATTACAAAAAATAATTATACTTTTTTCTTTTCAATTTTGTTTTAAAATTAATATATAAAAATAAGAAACTAAAACAAAAATATTAATTTTGTCATTTATTTTGCTACCTTTTGAGACAATTGATGCCATATGGCAACGTTTCCAAAAAGCACTTTAGAACCAATATTTACCAAAAATAATGTTACAATAATTTTAGTAGGAGTGTAAGTAGCAACAAAAAGAAATAAAATATTTTTTTAACATTAGAACCTTTTGCAGTACAATGGACCAGTAGTTGTGTCTGAGTGCTCCATCGGATAGTAACAACTCCGACAAAAAAAAAAAAAAAAAAAACCTTAGAACAAAAAAGATGTATCGAAAGGGTTAAATTGCTGCAAATTGTAGTCTTCTGGAAATATATCCAGAGGAAGCAAGTTCCAAAGTTTGCTTATCCTGTAACAGAAGGAGTTTTGGAAAGTTGATGTCCTCGCGGTTGTCAAGTGTACTGTATGGCCATGAGCATTAGCAGCCAGTCTTGTGGGGCGCCCAAAATTTGCATTTCCAGGGGTAATGTCTCTGAGTTCCTCGGAACATATTATACCATGCAAGTTCCTATAGAACAAGCATAGGTCAGCGACTTGTCTTCTGTGCACCAACGGTTGTAGATTCGATGTGAGTGTAGACTGTAGGCGTAGGGTCTACAATAAGTCGAACTGCTCGTCTCTGTATGCTGTCAAGTATAGGTTAAGTGAATGTTTTGGAGCCGAACTCCATATATGGGAACAACATTCAAGGCCTGGTCTAACCTGTGCTTTGTAGAGAAGGAGAAGTTGCTTGGGGCTAAAGTACCTACCTCTTTGCTCTAAATAGGTAGCTCAACGTAGCGAACGCGATATAGGATATGTGTTCCTGCCATATGGTTCCTGAATTGACTGTGACTCCTAGATGGTGAATTGAGTCCTTGGGATGGATTGGATGGTCATCCATTTGGATCTGAGGAACTGTTGATGCATTTTTCCTAGAAAATGTTATGAGCTGTGTCTTGTTTGCATTATATACAACCAAGTTGTCTTTTCCCCACTTCAAGATTTTGTCCAGATCATCATTTAGAGAACTAATTTGTTAACATCTCTGACTGTGTGATGTAGCCGCATTCACAGACCCACTGTTCGAGATGGAGGATTGGTAAACCAACCCGTTTTATTTACGAATTTAAGTAGGTCATTAGCTACCTGTCTGAAAGTTCATCTACATCCTCAAAGAAGTAACTACCACGGATTCTATTTTTTATGTGGCATAGCGCTGGGAAGTGACAAAGAAAGTGTGGGGTGGCCTTATTAACCTTCTCATCTCCGCATCCTCTGTACTGTTTCCTATTTCTTTGGTATGATATTACAGTGCATTATGTCCGACAATAAGACCCACAATCGAGGACAATAATTTCTTATTCAAATGTAGGATTTCTCCGGTTTTCTTTTTGTCATAGATTGGCCACATTCTCCTGGTTATACTACCACAGGAGTCGAACTTGCTCCATCTTTTATTGGTTGCCATTAGTATTTTGTTGCCAATCTCCTGACAGATTACATCATTATCATTACTGCGGTGTCGGCCTGGTTTAGTTCAAGGGATGACTCTTTTCTTGCCAGCTCATCAGCTTTTTCATTTCCAGATACACCTCTGTGACCGGGAACTCACCATATTCTTACGTTGTGCAGCGCGCCAAGAACCTGTAGCTCTTCGCGACTGCGACTTACAAGCTTCGATTTTAACTCTGTATTTTATGGACTGTATGAAATATGTTGACACAAAATGAAATAAAGACTTTTTAGAGTCGGGAAAAACTAAGAAAAACCCGACTATACTTTATTAACTCTCGAATAATTAAAACTGCCGCCCTGTACCGACTGTACGCCCTGACGTTCTAATCTATACTAAACTAAAATAATGTTCTACTTTAATACTTATACAAATTCAATTGTGTAGTGATTCGATACAAACTCAATGGCAGAAAATTTGTATTACCTTTTGACTGTCAATGATAAAGGTAATATCTGCATGAGGTATTGCCATCATTGTAACCTGTTTAGCAGCTGTTATCGCTGCCAGTACCTTAGTTTGGAATACGCTGCTAAATGGTAAATGGTCTTGTCCAATTCAAAGTATTAACTTCTTACGTTAGTTTTTCTTTTTAGTAAGGGATTAAGTTAAAAATTCTTTAATTGCAATTAGCTAGCGAAAAAAAATTGTTGCCAAGACGTGCGAGAGATCAGGTCTAACTGCTCTCTAAAAAAGAGGACCTCGGAATATCGACCAGACAAAGTGTCATGCAATTGCGCTTCAGTCATAGAACTTTATGGTGAAAGACTATAAGATTTTCCCTTACAAAGTGCATCATCAGTGCATCAGCTGTTAGTTGTTGACATCCAAGCTGGTGTTCTGAGGGTTGCATTTCTGGTGGTTGCCTAATCTCTCGTTTTGGCGATTTGCATTGGCCGGCAAGATCGTCTGCATTATCCGTTCCAAACTTCTTTTTGTGGAGTTTTTAAAGTCACGAGTCTATGTCAACAAGCTTCAGACTCTTGAAGCCCTCAAAGAGAATATCAGTCAAGAATATCTGGAAGCAAAATGCCATAAATCAGCCCCTAATGATTAGAATATACATATACCTATATATTTATGGGGTCTCCGATGGCTCCTTATTGGTGTTACAAATGAATATAAATACTTTTAATGGAAACAAACAAAGAAACAAAGTAATAATATTCACATTCTCTAAGTTAGAATTATGTGCAAATTCTAAATTGCATGATCACACACTAACACTGGCCATTGTAGCCATGTCTGTTTGCTTCTCATAAAATTTCGATTTAAATTGACTGAAGAATCGTATCCTTTTGCATCGATTGAAAGCATTGATACCAAATAGTTGCCCATTATGTTATTCTGTCAGACTTATGGAAACCAAACTTGTTGTCAAAGGATACCTATAACTACCTTAAATATTAGAGCAGTATCTCTACAGAACTACATTTATTTAGGTGTATGGTTAATGGTTATAATATAACAACAGTCCACAGACATATGTATATGAAAACGCCAGTGTGACTGAAACTGAATAGATTATAAAGCAGGAAATCAAAACGTGCACTAGATAATCATTTCCCAATTAAGTTCTAGACAGATAGCACATGAATTCTCAGACAAAACGAAGATGAAACGAATCGAAATATGAAAAGGACAATGTAGTTGAGACAACATGTTGTTTTGTGCTCCCACTCGACCCAAAGGAGGATAATCTTAAATTAAATGCTCTATCCAAAGATACGCCTAATGCACTTGGCAGAGTGTACTAACGCGGAAACTCATAACGCATAACCCCGTGCGGAATGTAAAGAGATATAGGATCCCCCAATCTACGGTTTATTATATTCAAATAATAATTCTAAGCGAAAAAATGTCAGAAAAGATAATGAAACAAGAAGCCTAGCACGTGCGTACATACTCCCCGAGATCATTGTTCGTCCCATTTTCAAACTTTTCTTCCTTTTTTTTTTGTCGGAACTCCCATGTGGTGCATCAGTCAAGATATTGTTCGTTCCGGAAAGTTTTTTATTTTGATTTACTGGGGACTGTGAAATAATGACATCAGTTACAGACAGGAAACATGTGATGTTATATACATATACAATATACCTACCAGCGGGTGATGCGTATATAAGTCTGGTTGTTTGGTTATTCAGGGACTTTTCATTTCCTTCTATTGTGTATTATTGTGGAACGTGAACTTGAGGGAAAAGAAGTGAATTAGCGGAAGTAGACAAATTTATGCAAACGCTTCGTAATGTATTTTAAACAGTTATCTATACCTATTTGGGAAGAATCTTATTATTTAAGCATAACTAATTAAAAAATTAGTAAAGTACCTCAAAAAAAAACTTTGTCCTGTTGTTGTCCTGAGGCGGTTTTCTGCTAACTGCAAGAATGTCGCCTAACACATATTTAACAATGAACATTAAATACACATTTAAACTATACACTATACATAAATGAAGCGTGTGGACGATGTTACAGTTGTTGATAGTTTGGTCGTTAATGGCAAAGTTAATTAGTTAAAGTGTGTTTCCAGATGTAGTTTCATGTTATGCTGTTCTTTCCTTTTGTACTATCAAAGATGTCATTCTTGACGGTAAAAATAAAGTCGAAGGCAATAAGGTCGAATCGATTTTATTTCCATTTTAGACTGGAAATAATGTCGAATTGCAGAAATTTTTGTGTTCGACTTTATTTCCAAAAAAAAAATAATAAAAAAATGGAAATAATGGCGATCGCACTTCAATAAGACCATTTCAACGCACCTACTCCAAATCTGACAGTAACCACAAGCAGGTACATGTTTCACTACTTATGGGATTATTACCATTTTTCTATGGAAATAAAGTCGCAGTCGGCTATAGAAAAAGGTGCAATTCGACATTATTTCCAATCTAAAATGGAAATAAAACCGATTCGACCTTATTGCCTTCGACTTTATTTCACGGCACCATTCTTGAATATTCAGGCATTTAAATCATCAAGGACGAAATTGATGGCATACCTATCGTGGACCTTGTTATTCATGTTTTTCCAAAGAGCTCGTAGAAGCAATATTTGAAAGCATCATCTCTATCCACTGTAGGGTAGTAAGCTAAATGTTCAACTGCATTGTAGATACTTTTCCGATTTATTAAGAGATAATTCCAACGACTCTGGACATCACGAAATTAATGCCAATCAGAGCCTACCCTAATTTAATTATGCAACACCCGACACAGAGCGAGTAAAAGAATCTTGCGTTGGACGTCTGAAATAACTTAGTTTAGTAACAATGCTGCGTCGTAGAGTCATTTAAAGGGATGATCGATGAAATCCTGTGGCCTTATATTGCTTTCACAAGTGGAAGTAGGCCTTGCTGAACCTGCTTGGTATGCAAACATTGAGTTACATTTTGGTTGATCCTCAATTCCGCCCTCTTGACTTTAAAAAGCTGTAAAGTAAGTGCATTTTTAAACAAGTAAAAGTGATATCATGCTTCGATACCCTCCACCCTCCACTGCATACAAGTCATGCAAAATGTTACGCATGGGTTGGTGATGAAATCTCCTTTTCCAAAATCCATTTTTCAAAATCCCCTTTTAAAAATCCCCTGTTCCATAATCCCCTGTGCTGGAATCTCTTACTCCAAAAAACCCTGAGAGAAAATACCCACGGCACAAAATCTCCCATTTATAGATTTCGTGTTATTAATTCTGTCGGGCGACAGAGTGAGATATGTATGCAACCCCTCTGCTTGTGGTCACTGTAGGATTTGGAGAAGGAGCAAGGTTGGGTATATGCAAAGTTTATATTATGTTAAAAAAACGGATAAATTCTAAATTGTGGAACAGGGGATTTTAACGAATCATAGGAGATTTCGTCCCGGAAGATTTTGGAAAAAGAAATTAAGAAAAAGGGAGATTATGTCCAATAAGAGATTTTGGAAAAGGAGATAACGTAGGGATCCCGTACACTACACGTCTTAATAATAATAATAGGTAATAATAATGGAGAGGGTTTTTGCTCGGGTTTTTGCTCTGTCTTAGCCTTGGCAATAATATCAACTTTAGAGCATTTCCTCCAGTCCAGTTTCTTTTATGAATCTAAGAATGATGGTTTGTATATCCTTATATGTTGTTTGGTACTTGCCCAGATGTTTAATCCTCTTGTGCGTCAGTGCCCCACAGGATTCTCATAACAGAATCTACAGAGACCTTCTTCTGATAAGATTATTTATTTCAGGTGTTCCCTTAGTCTACAGATTCCTGTTAGAAGACCTGTGAGGATTCATAGGTTGTCTTTGCTCAGACCAATACATCATGTTTTGAATATTTTTATACGAGTTCCCTAGAAGTTTCTTAGCTTGCCTCAAGCCCTGATGGTTTTTAAAAGCTGCGATTCTTTTTAATCCTCCAGAACTCTTCTCGTAAGGTATGTTATCCTATGCCGCAGAACGGTTTAGGCCATGGGCTCCACTGCTTCCTGTCTTGCCAGAGAGTCCGCAGCTTCGTTCCCCATGATACTGTTTCTCTGTTGTTCTTACCCAATTCTTTAAGCCTATGCAAGCATTCCTATATAAGCTTAGATTTTATGATGTAAGCATCAAGTACCTTAATGGCGGCTTGACTATCTGACATCACTACTATAATTACAGTTTCTCTAGTTTTTCTTGAGAATCATCCGAACACACCTATCTATAGCGCATATTTCAGCTTGGAAGATGCTGGTACATTTGCCCATGGATTCGTAGTGCTTAGTTCCTGGCCCAAACACTCCTGCACCAGTTCCTTTATCCGTTCTCGATCCATCTTGTGTACCATTGTATAGTGTGGTTGCTCAGTCCATACATCGTGGATGTATTGCTGCAGTTTTTCTTATTGCAGAGTTTCCGATTTCTGCGGTATTCTCAACCATGAGGTGTAAAGGAGTTAGCTCTAAGAGTACCTAGCCATGGCTGCAGTTGGGCTTTTACGCATTGCTTCGGTTTTGTATGAGATGTACCAGAACTACTCAACAGATATAGAAAAAGAAATCCTCTCAAAATTTCATTTGCCTAAGTCGATTCGTTTGGACGCTATCGTGTTTTCAACATACAGACAGACAGGCACACGGACATGGCTTAATCGATTCTGAATTTGATCCGAATTCAGAATATAAAGGGTCCGCCAAATAACTTTTTTTTTTTTGAAAATGCTATAAAAAAAAACTACTGAATATTTTCTCAAATTTCTTTTTTTATTTGAAAGTAAAATCCTTCCGGTTAATAATGGAAAATAATTTCATTCAAAAGGCTGCCTCGGCTGGCCATGCAGTAGCCTACACGATCGTTCCAATTTTTAAGCACATTATCGATTGTGTGCTGTATTTCACCAATGGCTTCACGAATATTGTCCTTTAAAGCGTCAATTGTCTCTGGCATGTCGGCGTAACACTTATCTTTTACGGCACCCCACAAATAATAGTCCAACGGTGTCAAATCGCAGCTCCGCGGTGGCCAAACGACATCAGCTCAGCCGATCTTCAAAAACAGGGCGCAAAACATCGAGTGTAGCTTCGGCTGTGTGGCACGTAGCGCCGTCCTGTTGAAACCAAATGTTGCCAATATCCTCCTCTTAAATTTTTGTGAACAAAAATTTGTTCAACATGGCCCGATAACGATCGCCTTTGACTGTAACGGCCACTCCTTGCTCATTTTCGAAGAAAAATGGCCCAATTATGCCTCTGGACCAAAATCCGCACCAAACAGTGACTCGTTTTTGGTATATCGGTTTTTCAATGTATGCGTGCGGGTTTTCTGTGCCCCAAATACGACAATTTTGCTTGTTTACATACCCGCCAAGATCAAAATGAGCTTCATCTGAAAAGATGATTTTTTTGGCAAAATCGGCATCTTCTCTAACACTTAGCGAAGCGAAAACGCATTGGATAGTCAGTTGGCTTCAACTCCTGAACCAATTGGACTTTGTATGGCGTCATACCAAGGTCTTTATGCAAAATTCGTCTCAATGATGTCTCCGAAATGTTCAATTGTTGAGAACGACGGTGAATTGATGTTGATAGCGCTTCACGCACACTTTCTGCCACAGCAGCAATTTTCTCGGGTTTACGCACTGTTTTTGGCTTTTCACGCTTTGGTTTATCGATGAGGATGCCAGTTTCTTTCACTTTTTTCACAAGATAACGAACATACGGAGCTGACGGTGCTTCTCTTCTTCCAAAATCCGTACGCAATTTTCGCACACATTCTGCAACATTACCATGATTTTCAAAGTAATGTCGCAATATTTCCCAGCGTTGTTCAAGCGTATACACAACCATATTCGTTCAGCGGAAGGATAAAACTAATTATCTGTCAAATCAGACATGAGCTAAGTGTTACCATTCGCGAAATAAGCACTAGTTGAAAAAAAAAAAAACGTTAGATGGCGGACCCTTTATATCGGGTCTCTGGTGACTCCTTCGTGGAGTTACATATGTAATGGCAAAGTGAAATATATCTACATTTCTGTGGAGGGTATAATAAGTGCATCCAGGTTACATTATTTTTTGACAGACACACAATAATTGCACAATTTTCAAAATAAAATTCTCTAAATTATAACCCACAGTGGGCGCACTGGTTAGTGTGCTGGACTACTGTGTGAGGTTCGATCCCCGGAAAAACACAAATTACATCTTAAGGTTTTTTCTACTACGCCACCTCTCGCGAACGTCTGACAAACATCCGAGAGTATGACTGTCCTGAAAAAGCTTCTCAATTCAGCTGTTTGGACTCGGCATAAAATTGTAGGTCCCTTCTATTCGTCCCAAAAATAGAAACTCACACAGACGAATGGTTGCGAGAAACTATAGGCCTAGCGCCTAGGGTGTCTATATAACTTCGCCTGTTACGCCACCTATTTATTTTTTAAATTATAAGAACCACAATGTATTTAAGGTTAAGGTTGAAAATGATTGTTATATATGTCCATGCCCACAGTGTTTGGTACTAACTCGGAATTTATAATCAAACATCTTTATGCAACTGTATGGCCATTGAAAAATAAGGATCTCAGTCGCGATAATAGATTTTACTTGTTTATTGCGACCTGTATGTATTGACAGTATTTTTTAATTTAGAACAACAATTCACTTTTCAATATTATTCCTGATAATACTGACTAAAGCTCATTTATATTTGTTTCCTTTACAAAGTTGATATTTTTTATGGTGAATGATTTTCATTACTACGTAACATAATATTGAAAAAGAAGGTCATAGTACTACATAGGTATTAGTGTCACAGGTTTTTTTTTAAATATCACCCACCACGAATAACTTGCAAATAATACCAATAATGTCTTCTCCCATTTTTCTCATTATCCCTGACTCATTTTTGTATCTACGTAAATAATATCCCACGTATATTACCATACTAATAGTTTATGAACAAAATATTTATATAATATATGTAGGTATATATATATAATAGAAAACATGTTAACAGAATTCCGATCTGTCGGAATGTTAGAAACACAAGAATGAGGTCAATGTCGAGTTTACCGGTGGCCTACAATTCAAAAGGAATATTGGAATGGATATGATGGTTATTAACATGGATATATGAGTAATAATTATTATACACGGTAGGAGATTAATCACTGAAAATAGTTTACCTTTCAGAGGCATTTTCATAACTGAACCTGCAGTAGGTATGAGAAAAAAGTATGAACCCCATTTTGTCAGAAAGGTATTTTTAATTAAAGCTGTCAATTACAGCGGACTGCGTAGTCACATACCCAACCCCATGAATGTAAATTTATGTTAAAAAAAAAAAAACTCTCAGCATTCGGACTATACTTTTTCATCAGCTCTATTCAATGATTTACAATAATTAATGCTTTCGTAATCGTAATATATAATATGCGAAAGAGATTAAATAAAAATAGCTTTTAATAGAAAAGTAATGAGAACTAGGTGCAAGTGCTTCTGCCCTCTTCACAGGTAGCTTCCGTTCGCATATTGATGGGTTAATTCTTAAAGCAAACTCATTACTTGGTTTCGTTAAAGGATTGTCCAAATATCAGTCGTATGATATGTATATGTATCTCCCAAAACGCGTAAAAAGTTTTCCATTCGCCTCTGCGCCATAACAGATTGGGTTAATTGGGGTCCTGTATGTCATCGCCTTAGTTCTATGAGAGAGGTCTTTACTTACAGATACTTTCTTAGCCCTGAAAATCAGCGTTTGATGTTAGCTCTGATGTAATTTTGAAGGGTTACATTTATACAGTATACATTTCGTCAACCATATTATGACAGATTATTATTCTTCATTTTATCCACTTTAACAGAAGGATCTTTGCCGAGTCCGGTATCTATGGACATTGGATTTACTTTGTAGTAATTAGACTAATAATTCTGTAGATACGTACGTAGTATGGTAACCGGCTTCTGACAGAAGGCGATAGCCAAACTATTAGTAAATCCAACTATTTATAATAATAAGAACTAAATCGGTGATTGAACTTTAAATCTCGTTACCAGCCGAACTGACGAGCAACCTTCAGAGTGGGTAAATACCAATCTGGTGTACTGCTGATCGTATTCCTCAAATAGTTGTGTCTATTTGAAAACTTTCGGTACTTGGAGCCTGCGGGTAACTAGTTAAATTGCCAAGTCTACCTCCCAGTAGACCTTTGAACCGCCAGAACTCTCTCAAGATGGTCCTGTGAATCGCCTGGACTGCCACCAATGTTCGTGTTCGTTTGGAAGGATCTTGGCGATCCGACGAGCTAGCCCCAGTCACGAAAAAATGCACATCACAATCTTAAGGAGATAATTCGACAATAAATTGTTACCCCATGCTGCCCGTTCAGTGTGCCTTTTCAGGATATTGAACAGCGGACGAGCTCAGCCGACATTAACCGACATTAGCTAGCTGTAGCTGGCATAGTAGGACCGTCGCCAATTGGTCATATCTGGGTCCCCAAACAAATCCAAAGAACTCCTGCTATTGAAGACACTATTTCCGATGTGCTTTCCAGTTAAAGAAAATTTAAAATTAGATGTTTGCGTGAATTTTCTTAGTCACCATCAGTCCACACGTGTTGTCATATAAAAATGTAATCAGCAGGACCCTAAAATTCAGAACCATTTCGGTGTGATGCATATAAACCAAACCGCACCTCAATTTCAATATAGTTTATGTGTCATCCAGAGTACCCCGATTTTGTTTGTTTTATTCTCTTTTCGATTTCCTCTTTACTCTTTTATACATTTGGTTGCTGGTAATTCACTTAAAGCTCTGCGATTTCCAACGATTGGGCCGACAACTAGGAACCATAAATTTTCGCCAGTGGATGATATCAATTTTCATGTCTCTTTGAAAGCCCTTGTGCAATAAAATCTCCTCAGTTGAATTTGGCGAAATAAATTCTCTCCGCTTTGGGTGTTAAAAATCCTCTTCCAGACGGAATATTCGCCCAATTGGACAAAGGCAGAGAAAAAAAAGGATACCAACCAGGAAACTCATGACAAGTGAAACTGAATATAGCTGTATACAGTACCTATACATTTACTGATAAATATTTTATTTGAATTTCGTTTTAAGGATTATCGCTTGTTTTCATCACTAACACTATTAGACTGCGCTTGCATTGCTATTGTGTGCTTTTGCTTTCCACATGCATTAACAGAAGTGACTTTACGTGATTGCTTGACTTTATGGTTGTGGTGTGAACGAGGTGCTCGTTGCTTGATTTTCGCTGTCAATTCCATTTTCCATTGCTCTGTACGCTCTCTCTCGTAGGTTAGTGGTCATAAAGTTTATGTAGCTCTAAATTTTCCTGTTCGCACTTTAGTGATAAACACTTTACCGCAAACACCTGTTTCTCTTTGAAGGATATTACGCGTCTTTTGGGTGGGCATTATGTGCATTCGCACTTACAAAATGACGATTAAGTTCACTGTTCACTATTATTAGAGAAACCTTTTTGTAAATTCGGCAAACTTTATTGCATCCCGAGGATGTGAGTAAAGGATTAAATATTTCGAGTTCTAACTGTATTATGCGATAAAATAAAGTTTTCCTCTTGATCGTTGTTATTAGTTTTATAATAAGTGAAACACAGGCAAACACAATTTCACTTAATCCCAAATGAAGTACTTATGTACTATGTGTTAAGTAGGCAATTACATAGTGTGGAATATCAATTTTGGTTTCTTGGTATTTTAATGTTCATAACACTTTTGGAAATTTTTTTTGTTAATTTAAGATGGTTTTGAAAATGATTTCGAATTATATATTTTTTGCGATTATTTTATGTTAGTTCTCATCGACACTAGTGAGGCCCTACGAACTAAAGTCCCAACTGGAACTAAGCCTCACTAGCCAAAACTGAACTAACTCCCACTGCATATTTCGTAGGACTTAGTTCATGTGGCTAGTGGGAGCTAGTTCCAGTTGGGACTTAGTTCGTAGGGCCCACTAATGATGGTCGTAGTGACCACTCCAGGATAGAATTCTGTTTCATAGTGCAATATTTGATTAGGTATACGACTTATGAGCCTATAATATTCGTTTTCGAGATTCTTTATTTCCCGAAAAATGTAATCCCGAAAATCCAAAATCACGAAAGCCCAAAATCCCGAAAATCCAAAATCCCGAAAACCCACAATCCCGAAAAGCCAAATTTTTCATTTTATATAATTTTTCGGGATCTCGTTTTCGAGATTCTTTATTTCGTTTTGAATGTAAAATAGACAAGTGTTTGTCCATTCCATTTACCGTAATAATGTTTTATAATGTTTGCAAATTATTGAATTTTATTACCAAAAATCGTGGTCATTAAGAAATGTGTTTAGAGCACTTCGTCCATTGTATGTTCGTTGTAATTGTCCTACTGAGCAGGCTATTGCAGATCAAAATTGCCGTACATGGTCTGCTGAGCAACCAGACGTTTAGAGTGGTTTATGTGCCGGTGGCATCATTGGGCCCTATTTTTTCAAAGATGATGATGGCAACCACGTTAGGGTCAACGATGCTCACTTTCGGTCGATTATTTGGACTTTTTTTTGCCCAAAACTTAAGAGCTAGGTTTGGGCGACATTTGGTTTCAACAGGACGGCCGCGACGCAACATGCCACACAGCTCGCGAATCCATGTATATGTACATATTGCGAAGCAAATTTTGTGAGCAATTCATCTCACGTTTTGGACCTGTGAATTGGCCGGCTAGATCGTGCGATTTAACGCCGCTGGACCATATTTTGTGGGGATATGTGCAGTCTCTCGTCTATACAGAAAAGCCAATAACTATTGCCGCCTTGGAAGACAACATAACTCGTGTTATTGGTGAGGTACCAGCCGATATGTTGGAAAATCTATGCCAAAATTGGACAACCTGGATAAACCACTTGAGGCGGAGTTGCCGTCAACATTTACACGAAATAATATTTTAGAAGTAAATGGCAAGAATTGATTAATCAGCCCTAATAGAAATTTCACTCAATTTTGGAAATTTGAGTTGTTTTTTTTTTTTTTTTTTTTCACTTTTAAAAACTAAACGCTTAAAAAAATCATACTTTTTTAGTGCCTAAGCTGGGGGGGGAACCTTTTATTATTTTTACAAATCCAGAAGACGAACACAGTGGATTTTCCCGAAAACAATATTAGATGTAATGCTACACTGAACCAAAAAGGTACGTCATATTAACAACAAAGTTCGTCGTATTGAAGAAAAAGTTGTTATTTTTGAGCCAACAACCGTAGTTGTCAATATGATGAACTTGGGTTGTCAATTAAAATTGAATCAAATAAATGTTCATATTGACAATCGCCGTTGTTGATTTGATGAACGCAGTCGTTAAATTTTAGGAATTGATTTTCATAATGAAAATCATAGTTGTTAAACTGAAGAACTCGATTTTCATAATGAAAATCGCAATTTTCGATCTAATGAACGAAGTAATTGAATTAAAAAATTAAATTTTCAAAATAAAAACGTCATGAATTAAAACACCTGCTAGCTAGATTAAGGAATTTATACTTACAGTGAAGTGTCAACATATTATATAGATAATGTGTATATGCCACACTCCAGAATGCGTTTCGCCCCGATGACCCACTACATCGTGCTTTTCAGTAGACGAACCGCCACATCTACCTAGACGCACAGTTTACTCGACGTTTACCGAGACTATCATGTGTTTCACAGTCAAAAGTGACTGTGAACTATAAACCTCAACGTGTTTTCTTGAGTATTCATATTTAGAACTGCGATTGACCATATTACAACAAAGTTCATCAATATAAAGATTTTGAAATACTGCCCTTATGTGGTAGTCATATTGACAACCCCGATTTTCAATTCAACAAACGCATTCTTCAAGGTGATTACAATGAAAGTGCGTACATCATATTGACAACTGCGATTGTTAATCTTACAACTTTTTTCATAATGTTTGGTACTAAGAATTGACAACCGCCCGTTCTTCATATTGACTATCCGGTTGTTAAATGTATGTATTTGATATTTTCAAAAAAAGTTCATCATATCGACAATTCTGTTCGTCAATTTGACAATTTCCAGTTAACAACCACCGATTGTCAATATGACAACCAATATTTTTTTCAGTGTAAGGCATAACTCTCTATTATAGTAGAGGCATGCCCTAAAGTTTTGTATTTATGTGAGTCAAAGATACAAACGAATATTTTTGTACTAGGTATTATTGAACCTTTATCGCCAGTTAAGAACAGATGGAAAAAGCCTTATTGATGGGCAGACATTTGCCTTGTTTCGACTCAGTTAACCCTAGCAAAAGTAAAAATGAAATAAGGCCCCAAATTTGGGGTGTTATTTCATAATGAAATAATACCCCAATTTCAAATATGAAATAAGGCCCCACTGCGATGAAATAAGTCCCCAAATCTGACAGTAAACCCAAGCAGGGGTTGCAGGGGGGGCTGCATGCCCCCCCATACGTTTTCGTTTGAGGTCTTATATTATTTCTACTTTTGGGGTCTTATTTCATAATGAAATTTATGAAATAAGACCCAATATGAAAATATTTCATAATGAAATAAGACCCCAATTTTCATTAGGAAATAAGGCCCCAAAAAAGGAAATACCACCCCAAATTTTATTAAAAATCATGTTGTTGTTTCCTGTATAATTTTTTGGGGAATTATTTCATTTTTTATACCCGGTACCACACTGTGGTGAGGGTATATTCACTTTGTCATTCCATTTGTAACGCCCATAAGGAGGCGTTGTAGGTATGACAAACTATATATATTATTGATCAGCATCACTTTCTTAGTCGATCTAGCGATGTCCGTCTGTCTGTCCGTCTGTCTGTCCGTCTGTCCGTCTGTCTGTCCGCACGATTACGGCCGTAATTTAAGAGCTATCGACTTGAAATTTGGTATGTAAGCTTTTATCCACCAAACTGAGGCTAAGTTCGAAGATGAGCAAGATCGGATGAAAACTACTACTACCTCCCATACAAAAATATCAGATTTATATAGCTTTTTATGTTAAAAATTAAATTTAAATAGATACAGTAAAGATAGCAAGTTTAAACTTTGCACATATTGTTTTAATAATATTTAAAAATTTTTGACAAAAAATGAGCTTGGCCGAATAAAAAGTACCCATACCTCCCATACAAATATATAATTTTTTAATACTAAAATATTTTTTTTATTTTACAATAATATAGTACCGGGTATTTGAGCTTCGGCATAGTCGAAGATAATTGTCTTACTGGTTTTCTCTGGCCTTATTTCGCGGAGCCCGAAGTAACTATTGGACTCCAATTTTTACGAAAAGTGTGCACAAAATGCTTTCTAATTTTAATAGTTAATATTATTATATATAGTATTCATATATACTTTACTTGAGAAAAAAATCAAAAAAATATTTTTTTTAAACTTTAACTCTATAATATTCCAAAAGAACTTGGAATCCCTGTTTTTTGAGATCAGTTTATACTTTTTTTTATAGAAAAAAGAGAATATAACATAAAATCATAGGAGCTGAAAAATGAATTCATTAAAGAACAAACATGAGAAATATCGCAAACAAAATTAATTCATTTTGAGCATTTGTTACAAAGCTCAACTTTATGCTCCCATTTATTACATTTATTGCATCTACGTTGTCCTATCTTATTCGTTCTTTAATGTTGGTGAATTTTTTTTTAAATATTAGCTCGAATCGAACACTAAAGGTTACGTAGAAGGAAATCTTCGTCGTTTCGACGAACATTGGCGCCATTTTTGGATAATAACAAGACAGACAAACAGTTTTTTCGTCGAAATTACACAAACTAGAAGAATAGAGATGGCTGGTGTGACGCGGAGAGAAGATGCGATCGGAATAAAGATCGAAGAGAAAATCGAGAAAATTAATTTGATGGTCGTAGAATCGACGAAGATTACCCTTCTAGGGTTAATTTGGTAAACGGCAGAATTAAAAAAATGTATACAAGAACCCAAATTTAATATGAATGGCAATAGTGAATGCAATTAAGTTAAAAAAAAAAACCCTATAAGAATAGGTAGGTACCTACTTAGTATATCTACTCCTATATTGAAATCAGGGCTGAAAAAAAAAACAACTGGCCCCTCTCAACCACAAGGATGTAAATTGTTTGCAAAGCAAATAACTTTTTCTTAAAATAATGAACTCATAAAATCATTTCGATCCGAGCCCATCAAGCGGAAATTTAAATCGAAACTTATCAAAGTTTTCTATATACACAAAATGTTGGGGAAAATATTATTTACGCTAAAATAAGTTTTCTAGTTGTTTGGCTATTCGAGTGTATGCTTTCAATGCTAACTATATACTACACGAATGAGTGCCACGTTTATATCTCTTACCACTTTCACCACAAAGCACCAGGCGAACAATTAACCTCAAAACGCCCAAACAACCATGACCAGACCATTGCCAAGCAGAGAACAATTGTGTATCGTCCATAAACCCCAAGAGGGTGATGGCGATTGGATTGGCTTGAGCGGTAGTTCACCACAACTTATCAATGGATTTTAATTGGATGAAATCAGTTGTTTTTTCCATGCGCAGTCATTCGATAACTTTGTAAAAGTTGAACAATAAAAGTTTTAATAAACACGAGGATTAAATTCAAAAAACAAAATCATATGGAAAAATCGCTCACGGTACTTACCTAATTGCAGTTGTGTATATTAATAAGTCATTTGGCTATCGGGCATCAGTGTTGTATACCTATATCTATAAGACTGTTTGGATTTGCCTATAGGCTTGGGTTGAGTGAGAGTTCGTCCTGCGAGAATAGTTTTCTTCTTTGTTCGTCAGTCTGGGGATGATGGTTGAAATGTTTCGGATTGGCAGTCACTCAGATGTGAAATTTAAAAGTTGGTTTTTATTTTTATAAATAGCGTGAGCAAGGGAATGGAATAATTAATAGGATAGGAACGAAGAGTATAGGTAGATAGTTACTACACGTGGGACAGATATTTGTATTCTATTAAACGGTCTTTGTTTTGTAAGTATGTACCTACCATTGCTCTTTGTTTTTTGGACCGTGCAACCACAATCAATGCTTATACAATAATTATAAGCATTCGGTGCTAAGATTAGGATCCGACAATTGCGTAATTTGGAATTGTAGAAGAGCTATAATAGGAATGAGCTGCGAAGTTTCTTTACATTGTTGCCATAAGCTTGTCTAAGTTTTTAGGACACTAACGTCCCGGGAAGCTGTATAACTGAAATTATACTCGTAATTAATTAATTTTGTTGGTTTGAAGAAACAATTTAAATGAAGAATGAAAAGCAAGACACCCTCATCCAGTATTTTCTGTCTCAAGGAAGACTTGTTGTCTTTTGGTAGATGAAACATTGATTGAATATTCTGTGCTCGGAAATTATATAGCAGACAAATTTGCATGTGTTAATCACGTGTAGGGCTTTAGTCAAGACACTAAGTGTAGTACCCAGTGTCAGGTATAACATTTCACAATACAGGACATGATCTATCTTATAATATATGTATCTACTGAAACAAAATCTAAAATCTACTTTTACTAAACTTCGTGAAAAATCTGTTATGGTCTAATCTTGCAAGCCAAATTTGAACCACTTCCTCTCAACTTTGAAATTTTCCATGCGGGTTGTAGATAATGTACGTGCATGTAAGGAGTTTGTGATGCTTAATTAGGTGTGGACATGCACAATCGTACATACATATTTGAGATCTGCAGCTATGGAAAGTGTAGCGGTATGAACGCGTAGTAAAAGCAATGCAATTATACCTGTCGCGAATTTTCATTTATGTGGAATGTGTAGATACTCCGTCATTCTTCGACTAACTTCTCTCGTAGTCGGTTGTAGATTTTCCGAAAATATCTAAGTCTTGTGCTAAATGCAAGCTGGTTATAAAACGTTCACAAAAAGTTGAATTTGTCGAGTGCGGATATTATTATGGTCGTCATTTTCATAAGAATTGTGTCGATTTATCCGACGATGATTATAAATCACTAGCGGACCCGGCGAACTTCGTATCGCCCCAATTTAACGCCTTCAAATAAACTCCAGAGTGATAATAAAACACACATAGCTCAAATTTCAATGTGATTTATTTGAGTGGAATTGAAATCAGTAGAGAGCGATGTCATAAACAATGCTTTTCGATTTGTTTTCCGGCGCAAAAACAAACAACGAAGACGGTTGCCAACACGCGAAAAGGGAAAAACAGGGAAATTCGAGATAAATCTCACAGACTTCCAACGATTGGCTTTGTGATTTATTGTCATCGCAAAACCCAATCAAACGCGGAAGTGAGTCCACTTGAATTTGAATAGAAGATCAGTTGGAATAATCGGAATTCGTGAGATAAGGACCGCCTCTCCTTTGAATTTGCCCTTGGTGATCGTCGCTTGAATCACATTGTTTGTTAGTTTCTTGACGGACAACCGCGTACCGTTGCACAATGTCGGATGATTCAGATTCCACAACATGGTTATGATCGATCCCACCTTCACCTGTAAATTATGCGGTGGAGTTCCTGGCACATCAAGAGAGTTCAAAAATTCGTTCGGATAGTTGATCGCTTCATCCTCGTCGGTCACGCTGTCAACGGATTTGTACGAATGCAGTTCTCCATCGATTTAACTTTGAATGATGAAATTCAAGCTATCGACGTCCTTATTCTTCGCTGCTAGTATTGTCCGTTCACTAATCCAATCGAGATTTTTATAATTTTGTGCAATTCCGGGGAACACTTTGGTGATGAGTTCCTCGTTCAACGATGTGAACTCGCAAAAATTTGCCGGGAACAATATCAATCCAGTCGAAAAATCAAAAAATGCAATCAAAATGCACACAAAACGTCTTTTATCCCAATGAATTTCACAATTATCCGAAATTTTCTAAGCTTCACAACAAATTTTCCACCATGACATCATCCAAAATCATCAAATCATGTGATTAAATGCAAAATTTCGTCGAAGAAAAAAATTCAACATTTTTCGCGTTTTTCTGGAATTTTCCGAGTTTTCCAATAAGAAATTTCTATTTTTCCATTCGAAAAGCCATTCCGGAACACACAAAATTCCATACAAAAAATCAATTTTCGATTTTTCCAATTTCCCGACTTTTCTGGAGGGTTTTCCCAAAATTTTCTTTCAGAAAAACCTTCTCCTCTCCTGGAGATTGCGAACAACTGAAATTTTTAGCCAAATCGGTCCAGCCGTTTTTATATAATATATAAGATTACCTTATCCCAATTTGTTTTGAAAGTGCAACTCTTGTATTAACCTTGTCATATTAAACAGTTTTCACGCGCTCTCTAATAGTATGTAAATGCGATTAAAACTGATCTCGCGGCTCTAAAAAGCTTGCTAAATAGCAACAACTCTCCACCGCGTAAAACAGCGGGAAAAAAATATAATAGTTATACTAGAGACACTGACTCGTTCTCTCCTTGATTGATGAATTCTGTTAATTGTCCTCAGAAGAATGATCCGATCTCATCTGTTGTTTGCCGCAACCTGGAGGAGGATCTTGATTTAACAAAAAATTCAACTTTCCTCATCTCAAAAAAATGTTAAACAAACCCAATCTGAAAATAATGTTAAACCAACTCAATCTAAAAACAATTATTCCTTAATTCCCCATATTGAAGTCAAAATCTACAAAATGTCAATATTCAAAATCAACAAAAATAATTGGCACTTATACTACGACTTCTCTTGGTGTATTGACTGATAACAAGTGGATTCATTTTTTGACTAAATTCAATAAAAATACCAAACCTGATGACATACTAAATCATATTTCAATGAAAACCAACATTCCATCTAACCAATTTAGTTAGTTAAAAACGACTCTAATTTAACTAATTATAAATTTGTGACATTTAAACTGAGTGTTCCGTCTTTAAAGCTACTGTCGGTTGTTATGGCTTCTTCAGTATGGCCATGCTTTGTCCAAATAAAAAAATTTTTCTCACATCAAACTAATGCAATACCAAAGTTTACACCAACAATCATACAAAACTCCAAATTGTCATTGGCCCCGCTCGCCGCCACCATTACCACCAGCCGCCGAACTACCTAGGGGTAATTTTTGATCAAAAACATGATTTCTTAAAACACATAGATTTTTTAGTCGCCAAAGTTAATTCTATGTTGGGATTCATTCTGTGTAATTCAAAGGAGTTCTGTGATCCACACACTTTGAAATGTATATTTTTGCGTTTGTGAGATCTACTCTTGAATATTGTAGTACAATTTGTTTCACTCTTTTCGAATCGATAAAATACAAAACGTTTCACAAGAATATTATAGTGAAAAGGGCATAGATATTCCTTCTAATGGAACAAGGTGCAAATTATTTGGAATATTGCCTCTTAATATTCGAAGAAAGTTCTCTGAGATTATGTTCATTCGTGACGTATTGACTAATCATATTGATTGTTCCGATATTTTGGGCTTAATTAATTTCAATGTGCCTGCGAGGATGCTTAGAAACCGATTGTTGTTTAAGATTCCATATCACTGAACAAATTATGCTGCCAATGAACCATTAAGAAAAGCCAATACAGTTTGCGATATGATAGATTTTAGTCTAAGTACATTTTCATTTAAAAATAATTTGCTATTAATCTTAAACAACAATCTTATTTATTTTAATATATATATCAAGTAATCACTACAGTATTGTAAACTTGTTTGATGAAATGAACTAAACTAAACTATTTATAAACTATTTATATACACAATGTACTATGTCTATTGACTTAGGACTTTTGCATTGTGTTTCAGTTTTGATGACAATACAATAAAATAATAGTAAAAAATCAAACATTTGTGAGTAGGTATAGCTAGATATTAAACTGCACTAAAAAAAACAAAAAATTAAATAACACATAGTTTAAAAAACTAATGAAACGATTTTATAAGTAAGTATACTGCACTAAAAAGCAGAAAATACAAATTAACCAATCTATTTTTAAGGCTTATCCTGGAAGGCTCTTAGAGTAAGCTATGTTTGTGTAGTTACTATAGTAAACTATTATATCTATTATTTTTTGTTCTAAGGTTGAAATATTAATTTTCTTATTGTTGCTACGGAGACTCCTAGTAAAAACATTGTATGTAATATTAAAAAAAAAATAGGTGGCGCAACAGGCGGGTAGACAGTAGACACCCTAGGCCTAGCTTCTCTGTGTGAGTTTCTATTTTTGGAAAGAATGGAAGGGATCTACAATTTTATGCCGAGTCCGGACGGCTGAGTTGAGAAGCTTTTTCAGGACAGACATACTCTCGGATATTTGTCAGAAGTTTGCGATAGGTTGCATTATTTTTGGTAAAATATTGGTTCTAAAGTTGTATTTGTGGACGTTGCCATAATGGCATCAATTGCCTCAAGTGGCAGCAAAATAAAGGACAAAATTATTATTTTTGTTTTAATTTCTTATTTTTACAAATTAATTTTTAAACAAATTTTAAAAGAAAAAAGTGTAGGTAATTATTTTTTTTAATTTAAATGTATTGTAAAAAAATTGGATTTTTGAAAATATTTAAAAAAAGAAAATATTTTCATATAGGTATCTACCTAAAATAAAATAATAATAAAAAAATAATAAATTGTTGCATTTATACGCTATTTTCTTCGTTAAAAAAACAAGCATACCTATTCCAAGATAAACACGTGTATTTACATTTATAAAAAAAAAAATAATTTAAAAATAAAAAATATTAAACAATTAAAATTAAATACTAGATATTCATAAAAATCTAGGCATGTAATTTCTTTTTAATTCAAACTAAATTAAAAAGTAATGACATTCAAGAATATTATGCATAAAATACATTTATTTTTATACATATGTAATGTAGGTATATAAATATAATTTTATTCATAGAAATTATACCTTAAAATACTCCCCTAAACAATACTGTATGGCATCAATATGGCGACACAGAAAGCGAAAATTTAATAAACTCAAATTCATATGTTTATTTTATTTGTTTAATTATGCGCCTAATATTAATCATTGAAATAATATGGAAATTAATAATGTATTTGACAATTATCATTGTAAAAAATAAATAATAAAAATAGTCTTCCGACGAACAAATTTCATATCTATTGCAGACCGATCTCTCACGAGCGCTAAAAGTAGGTATACAGATACAGATCAGCAAAAAAAAAAATTAAAAAAAATATTCAGTGAGAGAATGGGTGTTATGAATATTCGTGTTTCCATATGGCATCAAAATACCGAAAGGGAAGGATTTTCTCTTCATTTTATAGTCAACTAGCTGACCCGGTAAACGTTGTTCTGCCTAAAATAGTTATTTTCAATATTTCAAGATTTATTTTGATATTTTTGTTCAATAATTTTGTTTAATAGGAATGAAGGCTTCAGTGGTTCAGCGGCCATTATCGGACTTACAAACGCACCAAGGTTTTTATATAATAAAGCTGTACCCACCCGGCTTTGCCCGTGCACAGGAATTGTATTGCTTAGGACTTAGGTCTTAGATATGCTCTTTCGTAAAATGTTAAAAATGAGAATAAATCGATTTTCTGCAATTTTCTTTCTGTGTAAACCTGAAATACAGCAATACGAACACAACAAAAAAGAATCATGAGAATCGGAGCAGCGGTTATCGAGTTATAACGTCATTGAGTTTCACATCATTGAAGAGGTTTTTTGTATGGGAGGTGCCACGTCCCTTTTTCCAATTTTGACCAATCTTCACATCAACACTCCTGGGCCAATATCTACCTAAGATTATCGTAAATTTTAACACAACCGGTTCGGCGGTTTTCGATATATAAGATTTTGAATTTTTTTTCGTATGGGCGGTGCCACGCCCATTTGTTCACTTTTGACCAATCTTCACAGGAGCACTCCAGGGCAAATACCTAAGTTTATCTGTAAATTTTAACTCAATCGATTCGGCGGTTTTCGAGATATAAGATTTTGAATGTTATTTTTTGTATGTGCTGTGCCACGCCCCTTTGTCCAATTTTGACCAACCTCCTTTAGTGCACTCCTAGGCCAATACCTAAGATTATCTGTAAATTTGAGCTCAATCGAGCTGGTGGTTTTGAAGTTATACGTATCCGTATCAGGATCCATTTTTATATATATAGATTCAGCAATAAATCAATTCCTTCTTTAAAAAAAAACCCTTATAAAAACTATAAAGTCCTCTCAATACTTTATTCTTTATGTAGAAGTCCAGAGGATTTGTTTTTCTTCCTTGCAATTTTCATTAACGTGTCTTTCATGCTTAAGGGCACTTAATGTCGTTGTCATAGTTGTCGCTATAGAACCAACTCCTTGGCAACATAATCAAGCTTGAACTACTTCAGACACGGAATTATGGTGTTTGGTCTTAACCGCTTTACACACTTTTATTGCCGTGAAATTAATTATCCTGCAGGGCAGCTTAAAGAACCACAGCCGAGTATAAAGAAAGCAAAATGAAAAATAAAATCTCATCCCAGCTCGTCGAGTGGAATGAAAAGCTTGATTGGAAAAGTTAGCTTTTCTGCTTGCGACAGATAATAAAATGAATTTTTTCTTCATTTCCCTATGAGACTAAAAGACTGTAGGTGCTTGCAGTAATATCCTCTTTATGTTTGAGAGAAAGGAAAACTATACAGTTTGTAAGGATGTTTAGTCTTCTTTGTTAAAATACAACGTGAACAATTATGCATTATAATATACTTCTTAAGAGTTTTCATATATACGCATGACTCAATATTGGTGGCTTGTAATGCACAAACAACTTAAATTGGACCGAATAATTTTTTTTTAAATTCATATTCATATATAATTTCATAATATTTAATGTTTGCTTTAATTTATAATGCTTTTTTGGAGTGTTATGAAACTTTCATATTAATTCTAAGTTTGACCGCAAAGCAAAATTTTGAATTTGCTTCCTTAAAAGCAATTTGTGCATTTGTGCAACTTGTTAAAATAGGGGATAGGGGATGGGCTTGGACAAAAATCCTCAACTTGTGGTTCCTTTCCGCGGGCGCCCGCCTGAAAATGTCTAAGTCTAACCAGCTTGTCTGGTTAGTGTCAGCCAAGGATTTATGCTAACGCTTTAATCGTATGTTGTGATCTATTAGGTTGAAGTGGGAGTAAACCCTAAAATCGTACCTGATGACAGTGGTGGAGCTAGCAGATAGTAAGCCGTGCCAATGGATGCAAAGTCGGGGGTAAAACCGGTTTCTAACGAGCTCCCTCAGACGCCTTGGCGAGGGTCTGTTGTATTAAACCTTGCCCAGGTGCAACGGCGCTGCCTGAGTCGACCTTTTGTTTCAGGCCCTACTCGTGGAAACTATATGGAAAAGCTTAATAAAAAATAAACAAAAAATTGAAAAAGAGGATTTTAAATCCCAAATAAAAACAGGGAAGCCGGCGATGGAACTCTAACGTATCGGAACCTCAGTCATCCATCTCCGGCTTAGAAAAAGCATTAAAAGAGGTGCTGCTAGCTAGTGACAGTGAGGATGCGGATTGCACAATCACTGACACTATCATAGCATTTAGTGTGGTGGCTGGTACTCTCCACTTTTGTAGATAAGGCCATCGGTGGGCAGGCAGGTACTCCCACCAATATAGTGCAGGGCAAAAGTGAGCTGGCTGGTACACACACTCAAGAAGCTAGGGGTAGTAGCGAGGTGGCTGATGGTACTCTCGCTAACACCGCTAAGGGCATCCGGTCACTCTAAAATTAGTCAGGGAAAGAGTTTAGCGCACATCAGCTGAGCAGGATAACGGTACGCAACGCACGACGTAAAATCGAAACTGCGAAGCGGAAATTTAGCCAATTCAGCGGATGTGGCCTTAAGTGCCTGGGACAGGGCTCAATTAGAGCGAGCCAGAGAAACTTTGACCGCGAAGCAGCCAATACAGCTAGGGCAACTAGTCAGGCGTCCACAAGAGGACCTAGCCCAGGTAGAGAGCAGAAAGCATGTGGGGAAAAGGCCGTTAGTGCAGGAGTCAGGGAGAAGTTCCAGAGCAAAAGGAGCAGATCTGATGACGTCGTCGAACCGAGCGTAGCAAAAAAGGTGAAGGCTTTTACTTCGCCTGCGGCGCATCCGGTTTTCGACCCAAATGACGAGGTCCTTGTTACCATAGTCAACGAGCAAGAACCGAGCGGTCGCCTGACTATGGAACAGTGGATAACCATCGAAGAAAAATTTCCTTCATACTTCCGTTAAAATAAATGGGGTTAAATAAACTATTAGATTAGATAATAATATTGAATACGATCATGATTGAATCAAGTTTTCTTTGAACATTCGAATTTGTCATTACTTCGCACTGTATAATGTAATGACAAACATCTTAATTACTGAATTTCCTTAATGGTTCAGAATAGGGCCTTGAATTCTTTGTTTTTTATCAGGTGAGACAAATGTTATATAGCGTATTTCTATACTGTATCCTTAATACTGTCAACTTAATCCAAAACCATCCCGATTTGTACATCATAATATTCAGGACATTATCGGACCCTATATCGAAGAATTCGAAGAAATGTTCTTTGGCAGAATCGTTTAGCTTTAATGGCGCTCTAAATGTTGAAAACGCAGAAACTGCTTGCATTAACCTGACGAGTGCAAATATCCTTTCAAAGTTAATACCGCTGATACTGTCTCCAAGTTACCCGTACCTAGTGCATACAAATTTCATTCACATAGGTAAAGCTACGAGTTTTACTCTTACACCAGCGCAAGCTGTTTCAATGTTATACTTTGAAACCCCACATTTGATGCGCAGATATCAGAGTTGATACAAAAAGGATATTCTTCCTTCTTTCCACAAAAAAATAAAATCGCAATATTTTAAACGATTTGTTTGAATTTAATAGTGTCGGATCCTAGTGACGTGACGGTGATGAGTGGGAGATATAACCTGTCGACCTATAAAGGTCGAGGTATTCTAAAATTTCCTTGAATTCAGATGACACTTTTGACATCAGGCAGACACTTCTTTTGAAAGGTGATACAAGACCTATGTAATGTATACCTGCCGTCAACTGAGGACCCGGTTTCGTTAAAGGAATCTGCTTCGAGTATCAATTTAAAAATCTCTACAAAAAAACACTTACCTCACATTCAGTCTATATACATAGTAGCACGTGTCAATCCCGATCATTACAAATTTCAGGAGGAGAAAGAAACCATGGACATCACAGTCTCCTAACTCCTAATAAATCAATAATCGAAAAATCGAGTGAACTTCAAACATAAAAATATTATGCCAGGGCAGTGTCATACAAAAAATGGCGTCTACCGAATTTTATTGTGTTAATGTTGAAAGCCCTAATAGGGTTATTGATTTTATTGTTTTTTTCAAATTACTCATAGAAGTAGCACGGAGTCTCTTGATGTTTCAGTGCATCATTTAACGTAGATAGCTACACCTACGCATTTATACTATTTCTTGTTGTTGAAGTGCCAATATAAATAATAATCCCGCCAGACCCTTTCCATACTTAAGTCTTCATAAATACACTTTTGTCATATATCCTCTATCAAACAAGACAAGAAAAAAAATGTCCCAAGAAGCAGATGAACGTTTTCTCGGATATTGATACGAAAGTGTCCCCAGAGGACTACAAAAATATCCCAACGAAAGATATTATCTATCGTGCCATAAAAAAACCGTGCATGGGGGATAGTAAGAAAATATTAGGGATCATTATTTATCTCAGTGTATAAGGATGGGCGATTTGCAACTACAAAAATATCCCCTCTGATCATCAGCCACGACTTTGGAAGGGTATAATATTATACTCTATGCTTAAAACTGAAATATGACCATTTTCGTACAACGTTGGGCAACGTTGACAACAAACCGGAAGTTTGAATCATAATCAGGATATTGACGATTGTCAATCGATGAAAAACGACTTTTTATGGAATGAATGGGTCGGGTTCGGTTTGGTTGCTTAAAAAAATAAAAAAAAACCCTCAAAAGGGACAGCCTTAAGTTAAGTATGCGTATATCTTTCTACAGCACAAATTATAATGCGGAACCGAGAAGAATTGATGACTTGCAGAATTTTCTATCGAAGAAGATGAAGTACGATGGCTTGTGAACAGAAATCGTTTTGGGATTTAAATGTTTTATTGCGATGAAGGAAAAGGGCTTGGGGTTTTTAAAATCGCAATTTATAGTTTAAGACACTTAATATTTTGAGGTGTCATTTTTTTGTGCTTATGTTAGCATTATAAAATTGAGAATACATATTTATTGGAAAAAAGAGTATATATATCACAAAAATGTTTAAGAAGTTTAAGTAAAATCGATAAAAATTTGAAAATGAATAGAAAATATGACATTTTTATGTACCGTAGCGTAAGCCTAGTCGCAATGCGTAATAATTACACGTTTCCGCGTATATTGCAGGTATTAACACAGTACGCTTTTTACATAAAAAATATTACAATTGTATAAAAACAATGAGTGGTACTAATAATCATTTTCATTTAACTTTTACGAAATCACAATAGCAAAAGTTTCCATATAAAATTATTTTTTGTGACCGTCAAAATATTTAAGTTGATGATAAAAAATAATTACCTATATGTGCGGCCTTATATTTTTTACATTTTCAGACTTTAGGAAAGTCAAATTAGTACCAACACCTTTATAACTTAAAAATATTAATTAAAAAATCTCGAAACAAATTTTTATTTTCGAGATTTTATTCAAAAATTAATTTTAAATCGAGATTTTTGTATTAGTGATTTAAGTTTTCGAGATTGTGGAGATATCGTGGTAGACCTAAAATTGCTATCGCTTCTCATTGAATGGACAATGCATTTTTGGAGGGATAGGGAATACGGATCGGGTACCGTTTACAACATGCGAGCGTTATCAAACGGGTATGCAGTATGCTTAAAGTGACCAACTGTACAGTTTTTCGCTGTATAGTACAGTTTTTCAGTTTCAGTCAGTCGATACACCGCGAAATTGTCAGAAAAACATATACAGCAAAAACATGAGAATACAGCATTTATACAGTTTTTCCACATGAAAAAAATATTTGGTAGGTTCCTACCGAATTCACTTCACGGGTGCGCTCTATGCAATGTGGAGTGTGGCGTGTTGTGCAGCGTAATTAGAAAACGCAGCGAATTTTACATAATAAAATCGCCGAAAAGACTACCATACATTATATCCAAATAAATTCGTTTCCTTTACTCCTTCCCTGTTCTGAAATATACTTTCATTAGTGAACTGGAGGTCCTTTCATATAACTATCTTTTTCTTTGAATTTGTATTTTATGTTTTGGTTTCGCGAGTATTATAAGACAAGGCGCGCACCGAAGTGGTGTGTCAGTGGCGTGGTGTCCAAGTGGCAGGTTTAGAGGCTGGTGAAGACGTGGATTTTCACTTTCATATCACTCACTCCTATGCCACCTGCCACTTGATCACCACGCCACTGCCACACCACTTCGGTGCGCGCCTTGTCTTAGACATTGTCTTGTCTTAGAAATGTTATTTGAATAGTTAAAAAAACATATAATTCGCTGTTAAAATGGTACAGTTTTTATACAGTTCTTCGGTCTCGGTTTTACAGCGCTGACCTGTCAAAGAGTTGGTCACGTTATATGCTAGTGGAACACAATATTATTATGCAGCGTTTGGCGCTATCGAGCTTTTAAAAATTAGTAGCAATTCAAAATTCTACGCAATGTGAAAAATTTGTGCGCGAAGCGAAAAGGACCCAATAAGATAATATAAAACTTGTCAATATATAACATATATATAAAACAGCCAAATTTGTCGACCTTACAGAATACTAGATTTCAATAAGGCTACTGAACCCGACTGAATCCCGGCTATAGTACTAAAGACCTGTGCGCCGGAACTTGCACTTGTACTATGTAAGCTGTTTAGCATATCGTACTCTCAGAAGACATTTCCTTGAACTTGCTGGAAGACCGCTCGCATTCAACCTATTCCAAAGAAAGGGAGGAAATGTCTGCCACAAAACTATTGCCCAATAGCGTTACTTTCAATGCTCTAAAAAGTAATGGAAAAGGAAATAAATGTCGAAATAATCAAATATCTAGAAGGCCACCGGTTAATAAGCGACAGGCAATACGGATTTCGGAGCCGTCGTTCCACTGGAGACCTGTTAAGCTACGTAACGCACTTATGGACGCAAGCAATTGAACAACACGGCGAATCAAGAGCCGTAGCCTTGGATATATCAAAGGCATTTGACCGGAGTCTGGCATAGAGCATTACTAGGCAAGTTAGCGTCTTATGGATTATCACAATAAATCTGCGGATGGATGCAAAATTTTCTTCTGGGAAGATCGATCCAAGTTGTTGTAGATGGTGTATCATCTAATTCGTTTGCTATAAATGCAGGAGTGCCCCAAGGATCTATTTTATCTCCAACTCAACGATTTGCTTGGATCGACAAATAATAAGATCTACAGCTTTGCTGATGACAGCACTCTTATATCCTCCATCTCGAATAGTGGGCCTGTGAATGCGGCTACATCACACAGTCAGAGATGTGAACAAATTAGTTCTCTAAATGATGATCTGGACAAAATCTTGAAGTGGGGAAAAGACAACTTGGTTGTATTTAATCCAAACAAGACACAGCTCACAACATTTTCTAGGAAAAATGGATCAACAGTTCCACAGATCCAAATGGATGACCATCCAATCCATCCCAAGGCTCAATGCACCTTATAGGAGTCACAGTCAATTTAGGAATCACATGGCATTACCACAGTTCCTTTATCGCAAGATCGGCGTCCGCTAAGTTGAGCTACCTATTTAGAGCAAAGATGTACTTTCGCCCCAAGCAACTTCTCCTTCTCTACAGAGCTCAGGTTAGACCAGGCCTAGAATATTGTTCCCATATATGGAGCTCGGCCCCAAACATTCACTTTACCTATACTTGACGGCATACAGAGAGGGAGTTCCGAGGAACTCAAATACATTATTCCTCGAAATGAAACTTTTGGGCGCCCCACCAGCTAGGCAGCTAATGCTCATGACCATACAGTACACTTGACAACCACGAGGACATACATTTTCCAAAACTCCTTCTGTTATAGGACAAGCAAACTCTGCAACTCGCTTCCTGGGGATATATTTCTTGAAGACTACAATTTGCAGCAATTTAAGTGTAGAACTAACATACATCTGCAAGCATCTCACGCTGTTGAAGCGTTATAGGTTCACCTTTCCCGGGATAAGTATTTAAAAAAAAAAAATCAACAATTATTGCCAGACGTTGGAGGGTTTAGAGTAGGTAAGTATTTGGGTTTTACATCTGCTCAGGAGATTGCTGATTAGGCTCTTGAGCACTTGGAAAATGAGCCCTTATTTTGAGAAACAAATCGTTTTCTTTGACGAAGCACATTTTTGGATGAACGGTTATGTTAAGAAAAAAGTGCGAGTACAATCCATATGACGAATCTTGCTGACATGCCACCAGAGAAGATCGTTCTATTTTTGACTATCTCCGGAATAAAAAGATGATTGTAGGACATTGCTAGGAAGGGCAAAAGGCTCCTTTTAAAGATCCCGCAGTTCCAGAGCCCCATGAAAGCTCTTCCGACTTATAATCTAAACTAATCTTAGATTAGATGGCTGTAAGATTCATTTCTTGTAGCAATACTCTGCCAAAAAGGGGTTTTTGCAGGAGCTGGAACTCCCCTTATAAAAAATTGTTTTGTTATATAAATAGCATTGCATTTCGGAAAACCAACATTCCTCAAACTATTTCCGGCATAAAGCAGCAAAAGTGTTGGAATAGGTGATCAAAAATTAGGCAATGACATTTTTTTAATGAAACAAATTAAGAGCTCAGTCCGGCATCTGGCACAGTAAAACACTATTGTTCATGTTATGGTTACCAGGAAATAAGCCATCTGAGTTATCTTGGGGTGAACAGTTCTCGTCTGAATCTTATCAAATTTCTACTATTATTTGCTTAACTCCAAAAAATTGAGCGTGCACCGAAACTTGAGCTTATTTAGCTACCTTACCTACACAAGAAAATGGTTTCCAAAAGTCAAACATAAGGACTTATCTAACGAACTAAATTTTAAAGTGAACTTTCAATGTAGTACCTACATTCTTGCTTGAGTTCCATCATAAGATACCCAAAATCCAAAATGTCCCAATGTGTCGTCTCAAGACAGTCTATGACAAAAATCATACAATATAATGAACTCCCTAAGATCCCTAAGTACTACAAACAATACTCTTCACTGAAGTATCTACACTTATTTTCTACCTCTCATGCCATAGAAATTGTAAACCCATTTTTCTGTGGAATTTTTAATATGAGATCATTGAATGGTGAAAGTAAATATGTGAAAAACGTGATATACATATCACATTCAACATCTGAGGATTCGTCACTTTCTTGATTTTCTTGATTCCGACATAAAACAAAAATCCTTGTTTACCTCGGATAGAAAATTCAAATTTCTCTGATGGATTTGGATGCCTTTAGAGGTTTACCCAAAAGGTGATGGCAATCAAAATCCTCTGCGCGCTACAAATACCTTCTACGATAAAATTGAGTATTTCTAAGGACATTACCTAGAAACACTCAATCTTGCTTTTTTTTTGTATGGTGTCAATGGAGCTAGGAAAAATAACTTTCGTATTCATTTTTCGTACGAATGAAGAACACTCCTGATTGACTTGACTCGACGGCAATAATGTTACAAAGGTGATAACAAAGAACAACATATTCCATGAGCACGTGTACCTATAGGTGTTAAACGATTTTTTATTTATTATTTATTTCGTAGAATATTTCTACACACGAAATCAACGTAATCTCATTTATTTATACTGTAAACCTACAGTGGCTTTCCAGGTTAACAGAAAATTTTGCGTGTAGCTATTGAATAATGTTTTCAAAATAAATTTATGAACAAGATAAAATAAATTTTACTATATTTAAGGGTTATGTGTCTTTTGTTAATAAGGAGGGCTAGAGACGGAACGTCGACCACCAAAGTGATTTGTGTATGGTTTTTGGATAGAACCAAAATTCTTAATGCCGCAGATAAGGAAAGGAACTTTAAACTGTGTAAACTGGTCCTCATTTGGATCTCTGGAGGGCTGCGTGAAGGTCTAATCGCTAGTACAATTTACAAAATGACAAGAAGAAACACCGAAAAAGATTTTTGCATTATTCAACGTCAAGAATACAAGCGTCAACTGCGTTTACCAACATTTCTTGGAAAATAAGCTACGCCTTCTTGTCTTAAACGGGGTACAATTAAACTCCAATGGAGTTACGTGGCATGAGCTTTAACTGATACGAATGTTTTTACATTGCGGAAGATGGACAGACCACAGCATGGAGCGATCAATCAGCCTTCAACTTTACTACTTCGTTGCACTCCATGAAATCTTTGGGTCGAGTCTGTCGCCTTAACTCTTGGATTCGATTTGATTCAAGGCGACGTTTGCCATCATTAATAGGCATCCAGTTAAGCCATTGGTCCGCTGCAATATGCTTAGCTCTCTCGTCACTGTTTTGCTAAGGCCTTACTTGGGTGTTAAGATCATACCCCCAAACTTAGCTCATTTCGAAAGCGTCCCGTATTACAAAGAGGCTTCTTAGGAGGGACCATGCTTGGTACCTTTTCTACATTAAAAAACTGCGACAGTGTCTGTGTCTACGATGCTCACTTGCGACATCACTTAACGCTTACTCCCCTTGGGACTAAATTGCTTATCATTTGTTCAGTATTATACATATACAATTTTTTTTATATTTAGGCCTACTGATGTCCATGTATAGCTGCGCTTCATACGCTTTCGTCATTTGCACCTTTTTGTACGTTTCCTTGCCGCTTGTGTATAAACTAAACTTTGCCGCTCCGTGGACCATTGTTATTACAAACTTTTTCTGAGAATCGTATTTTTGGGATTGTGAAAATCTTAATTATCGTATTTTGTAAAAATTTGTGTAGGGCCGTATTAGGGTGTTTAGAAAGATGTGCCATTCTAACAAATGTCATATACGGACACCGTGCGATTGATAGGTATACCTACCCTTCAACGACTTCTGCAGAAGGTGCACCTCCCATACCAAAAATTCATTCAAAATCTTATCTTTCCAAAACAACCGAATCCATTGAGTTTAAATTTACATACAACCTTAGGTATTGGCCTAGGAGTATTCCTCTGAAGATTGGTCAAAATTGGACAAAGGGGCGTGAGGGGTCTACCCCGATATCTCGAAAGCAAAAATCTCGAATGTAAAAATCTCGAAAATAAAAATCTCGAAAGCATAATCTCGAATAACAAAAATCTCGAAAAAAAAACTCGATGTGTATGGGGGGCATGCTGCCCCCCTGCAACCCCCCTGCTTGGGTTTACTGTTCGGATATAGGGTGGGTGGGCAAAAAAAAATCTCGAATTTACTTTTTATTTTCGAGATTTTGACCCATTCGAGATTTTTGCATTCGAGATTTATCAAATTCATTTTCGAGATTTTGACCATTCTAGATTTTTGTCGTTCTAGTAAACGTCATGATCCCGGGCGTGGGACATGGGAAGTAGTGAATTCATGCGCGACCTGGGAAGTGGTGAATTCATGCGTGACCTGGGAAGTAGTGAATACAACAAAATACATGTTAGAGTGTGCGGCTGCGTTAGTGGTAGTTGCACTGTGCACTGTTTGTGTGTGTGTTTTGCTCCAACGATCTGGTTTGCAATGGTTTTGCATTCCCTTTGTGATCAACTGGTTGGTTTGGTTGGTCTGAAATGGTTTTGTACCTATTGTAGAGGGGAAATATTGCAGTCCCTTGTGGCAAAATTGCTTTCGCATAAACACAGGACGGGGAGGAGAGAAGATGTCATGGAAATAAATTTCCATCTCCTGGGCAGAGGGTCGGCACGCTTGCGTAAGGCTCCGGCATTTAACCCTAGAACACTAACCATAATTGTTAGTACGTTATTACTAACCATGAGTCAAATCGACTCACCCATGTCAAAAACGAGTGTAATTGCGTAAATAAAAGGCATTTTTGTTCAATATTAAATTTTTTATTTAAACAAAGTAAAACAGTAAAAGAAACTTTAATCATTTTTGATCATTACAGTATAAATTCAGCAATTTTTGTTTTTTTAAAACATCAATACTTTGCTTGGGTATAGTTTTTGCTACTGTACTCCCTGGAAAAGTTATTATGCTGGAACTTGAATCAGACGAGTCGAATGCGACAGATGAAGTCTCAGTAGCTGTTGTTTCAGTGAAAGCAAAAGTGTGAGCGGCCAGGGCCATTGCTGGGCCCTCGCAATCTTCTTTTTTGCCTATGTTCACTTACTTATATTTCTATTCTGTTATTACTAACCATGAGTCGTTTTGACTCACTTACCTTTGTTGTTGATAATGTCACGGGATACACACTGACAGCAGCGACACAACGTACACGGCGTCTTGACAGGCACTAACCAGTAGAACCTTAGGTGGCGCAACAGTGCGCTAGTGCATCATGCGAACTGCGCATGCTCAGTTATGTGTACCTTGTGCAGTGTTGTTATAAAGATTTTTTCAAGATCTTACAAATTTCGGTTTTATATCTTAACTCATCTTAAATGTGAGTGAACAGTACATAAATCGCAAAAACGCATCACATTTGAGATTATGGCATAAATTCATGAAACAATACCAACCAAGTAAACAGGTTCAATGTAGTCAAACCATTTTATATCGCGGCATGTCAAGGTTTTTTTTTTCTTCGAAAATAGGTTAATAAGTAAAGTGTTTCATAAGGTTATAAATGTAGTGCGAGTGCACATATTATATTATCTCCAGGTTAGTAAACTACAAGTTTGAACGAAATAATAAAAAAATTAAAATTTAAATTTTAAATTTTCGTTCTTAAGAACTGAGTTTGAACGCATATTATTTCAATGCAGAATTTCATTAAAATCGTTAATTTGTATTAACATCGTTTTTCCGACATTGAATCAGTTTGTGTTCATCTGCTAGGAGTGTTATAAAAAAATAAATAAATAGGTGGCGCAACAGGCGTGTAGACACCCTAGGCCTAGCTTCTCACAATCATTCGTTTTGTCGTACCGTGTAATGTAGGTACATAATATATTTCTACGCGGGAACATTTTTTGAACCCAAATTCAGACTTAGAAATTGTACAGAGAGAATTATTTACCATAATTCAGTAACTCGATGCTGTGCAAGTCTGCGACTGCGAGATTTGCATTATAGTTTTATAGTACCTATCATGAAACTGCTTTGTATTTATTTTAAACATTTTTAGGCAAATAACGTTTTTAGAAATCATTTAGAAAGACTTCTGTTTTTTTCAGTACCTACCTTAATCTTTTTAAAAGTAACATTTCCCGCTTTGAACTTATTTTTGGATCGATATCCTTGACAATTTCCCCAAACTTTTAGCTTACTACCATACTAGGTCAAAAGCCCAAGCCTGCAGTTTTTAATGTATTCAGCAAACTGACAAACTGTTTGGGAATTGCATTTAACAATGCAACTGATTCAACTACATAATTGTAACAAAATGTTGAATTGTACTCTACGAATCTTCAACTTTTCACGGCTAATTTAAATCGGACTCTAAATAAGAGGGTCCTCGATATTAGTTACATATATACCTAGCTTAATGACAAGAGCTAATTCAGAAAAGATTTTTAGAATTTAATTTTAAATTTAAAGTTAAAATCTTAACATATCTTATTGTAATTCTACAAATCTTAAAAAATGCTCTAAAAACGAGTGAATATCTTCTCATCTGGAAACCTCGTCAATATCTTAAAAAATAAGATAATTAAGATCATATAACAACAGTGACCTTGTGAGTCAATTTGACTCATGGTTAGTGTTCTAGGGTTAACTCGTCGGTGGGGTGGTTGTTGTTTTTGTAATATCTGGTAAGATTTCTATAAGTTGTTCCGGTGAGTGACCTACTCTAAAAGATATGATGTAACTCATGGTTACATAAAGACGGGCATCAAAAAAAAGGAAACCGCTAAAACAAGGGATGATAACACGCGACAAGGGGAAACATAAACCTATCAGATAGTGTTGATAGGGGATGGTTGTAAATCATCCTTCGGCTGAACCCACCCTAATCCATTGTCCATTGGTCAATGGCTCCTTTGGCTACCATGTGCCGATGCATATTGATGGCAGCCCCTAGTAATCTCTGTTTACGCCAAAGAAATTTCTCCGATTACGATTAACCTATCACCAAAATAAACAAAAACTTATGCCATTCTTCTAATGAAACACCGCATCAGAAATGAAAAGGTCCACATCTAACGTTTAGTACAATAGCAAGTAAGTATATTTATAATTCAAGGAGGGTATGTTCTAAACATAGTACCTATTATATTAAGTTATAACGAAAGAACATATGTTTAAGTTGCTGAATATGACACCGAGATTTGACAAGGTAAGTTACGTTAAAAAAACAAAGAAAAGGAACAACTTTACGTAAAACTCTGAGCAGACATTAAAAGATTATGGTAGTATGGTAGTATCGTCAATTCAAAAAAAAAAAAAATTGTATATATATACTAATTATCGAATGAGTGGTTGTAATTGAACATTATTACAAATGTGGATATATAGAATATTATGTAGGTATATATTATAGTTTCATTCTTAACTCATTCTATGCTTTGTCGATATTTTAAAAAGATTAAAGAGCCCAAAGAAAATATAAAAGATACGCACTTACGGTTTGATACGTTTGAATTGTTTGTTACTGTGTCGATGAATCCAGATGCTCCTTCGTTTTGTGCGCACAAATCGCTTATCTCTTTCTGGCTGTAGATACTCTTTTGCTGATGAAAACTAATTAATAATCTGAAAAATTAAAATTGGTTTATATGTTCTTTAAGGCTCCTACGACTACCAAACTCAAGCTACTAAGGAATTGTACAATTAAGTTTTGATACTACAAATGAAATTCAACGGATGTCATAAATACTTGCATAATTATCTTATTGATACAATAATTTCTTTTATTTGTTCTGGCAGGGAGTTTCACATACGTGTCGGTGTAGTTAGCACGTGGCACGTGGTATAGTCCGGTAAGCAGAGTCACTCTACGGGTTCGCTTCGGATTCCCACGTAACGTAGGTACGTGATCGTTTCGATCACACGATGGTCTTGCTGATAGCACGTGGTGTAGAGAGAGGCTTGTCAACGATGGTGAAGTCTTCGATTGAAGGGATATGTCGCTTTGGATACCTCCTTGTTCGAAGTCGATGCTGTGTTGGCGATGTTTAGTTGGTTGGAGAAATCTGCTATCTTCAGACAGAACCGACTGAGAGCAAGTCAGATTGTGGGATCTCAACAATGGTGTGCATGCGCGCTTTTTCCCTTTAGGAATAGGTGGCGTTGTGGTACGATGATGGAACGTGGACGGCGTCTGGGGCTTACGAGATTTCGATCCAAGGTGGCGAGATCGAGAGTGGTTTAGCGGAGTTGCACACAAGTAACGTGGGGGTGCAGAAACAGGGTGGATTTTCGCAATCCGGCTGTACTTCGAGGGTTAGCCTAGAGCAGTTTTTGGTTCTCTAGTACAATTTACGCAGGTCTTTCACTTGTAGTACGGGTGGGAGGTGGAAGATTTTCGTCGTTGGAAGAGGGATCGGCTGAAATAAATTTTCTACGTGCTAATCAGCATGTAATAAAATGCAATATATTTTTACCTTAACAAATTTTTGCATGGTTTTGCATTCCCTTTGTGATCAACTGGTTGGTTTGGTTGGTCTGAAATGGTTTTGTACCTATTGTAGAGGGGAATATTGCAGTCCCTCTCAATAGGCAGATCTGCGAACTGCGAGTGCTTGGAAACTTGTTTCGGTCATAACTCATAAGTAAGAAGCCAGTCGGTAGGTCCGCCGCAGAATTGCTATATCGATTCTTAGATAAAATACATTCAAAATCTTATATCTCGAAACCCACCCAAGAGTATTGATGTGAAGATTTGTCAAAATTCGACAAAGAATCCACCGAATCGATTGAGTTGCAATTTTTGGACAATCTTCGCTGTTGGCCTGGGTGTGTTCACTTTTCTTCGGCAGTCATGGGAGCCAAAGTTTTTAAAATTTGTAACATTGATATGCATTGTCCTGACAGACAAGAATACTATCTAGGCCAAAACCAAAAAATGTAGTGTACTACACTGATTTAATGAATTTGAAATAATTTTTTTTATTTTTCTATTTGCGCTACGAAGTGTGCAGGGGGTTGCTAGTTTTCTGTAATAGGCGTCAACGCTATGACTCAATTTCCTACCTTCAGTTCACTGTTAAATAAAATATTCGGCTTATCTGTTTCACATTATTTTAGTGAAAGTTGTTTCAAGTAACGGCTGCAAAACTTCTGATGCAACTCTGGAAGTAGCTTGCAAAGCTAATCTACTATAAATACTTCCGATCTGATGCAGTTATAATCAGAATTGAAACATTTCAGTATCTACCTACCGTAAACCGCAGTCTAAGAATGAAGGTAAAATGATTTTGAAAGATTTGTCTAAACTATACTTAGAATCTTCCTTCATTAGGTCCTTATTTTCTTCGCTCTCGTTGCTCTCCTTGCTGTCGCCTCGGCATCAGTTGTGGCACCAATTGCTGCGGGTCACTTGGGACTTCCCTTGGCCCCAGTTCAAGTAGCAGGATTGCATGGCCCAGCTTTGGTTGCTGGTCATGGACTTGGGCTTGGACTTGGTCATGGAATTCATGGTTAATTAAGTGGACCTACGACAAAGGATCATCTAAAGTTCTTGACACTTCTGTATATCCGCTTAACAATACAATTTCTCGTTTTAATTAAGAATATAATTTTGTTTTATTGACAACGCCAGTGGCGGATGCAGAGGTATGGTCATGGGGGTCATGACCATACCCAAAACTCCAGAGAAAAAAAGAAAAAAAAAGATTAAACAACTGAAAGGAACTACAGCTATGAATTAATACATTTGCTGTCAGCTCGAGTTTACCAACGAAAACTAATGTTGCTTTCCATTGAGCAAGAATTTTTTCAGAGTCAGATCAGTTTTTCTACTCTAGAAATCAGTTGTGTGTTAAATTCGTTTTACATTGGGCGGAAAAAACCCATTTTTTTAAAATTCAGATCACTTTTGCGAATCTCGATTTGAGAGCGAGATTTACACATAGTTTCACCAATACCAAAACAAGTGAGATTTGTAAACACAAATTGCAATAAAAAAAAGCTGACTGTCAAATAACACACCAACACAAATGCAAAAAAAGTATTTTCATTTCATGTTCAATTGGGGCAGGAAAAATCTAAGATCTGAGAGCAAAACGTTAAAAGCTCAATGGAAATCGACATTAAAGAATACAAATTCCCCAAAACTAAAGTTAAAAATGTAATAAACGTAAAACTAGGTTAAAAGTATTCATTTCTGGAAGAAGTAAAAGTGTTTGTTTTTGTTCAATATAAATTTATACCGTGAAAAATATTGTTTTTCCAAATCGATTTACCTAATGCTTTTTTTTTAATTTGTTTTTGCCCTTTTTGCCTATTATTCAGTAACTGACTTATAAATTATAATTAAAATTATAAGGCAGCTGCATAGTCAGAGCATCGAGAGCCTGAACATTTTTTCTACCTAATACGTATACAGCTTTTGTACTGAAAAAAGATACGAGCGTTAGACATCACAGATCTCATCTGATTCGTTCAAGGCTCAAATGCTTCATTTCACGGTTAAGTTATGAATTCAGGAACGTATGTGCATTTGAAATTAAGTATACAAATTAAAAGAAGTTAATAAAGTTATACTGTTAATATTAAGATTAGATTCTTTTTTGTACTCCCCACAAACACGAAATATTCCCCTCTAATTCTCTGAAATACTCCTCTCCAAATTAATTGATCCCCAAGTGAGATGAAAGAGAGTCCGTGATTTTGTTTACGTGGCTTTTCGGACTTGAGAATTTCATTTGTGCAGTAGATTTTTCAAAAAACAGCAGTAAAACCAATTTTAGCGCAGTAGATTTTTTGTTTGTATAGGAAACCTGCATTTAATGTACATAGCTATTTAAAAAAAAATTATTAACAAAATAAATAGGCGGCGCAACAGGCGGTAGACACCCAAGGCCTAGCTTCTCGCAACCATTCATTTTGTGTGAGTTTCTATTTTTGGAACGAATGGAAGGGACCTACAATTTTATGCCGATTCCGAACGGCTGAATTGAGAAGCTTTTTCAGGACAGTAGGTAATACTCTCGGATGTTTGTCAGACGTTCGCGAGAGGTGGCGCAGTAGAAAAAACCTTTAGATGTAATTTGTGTTTTTCCGAGAATCGAACCTGGGATCCCTCGCACAGTAGTCCAGCACACTAACCACTGCGCTACTGCGCCCAAAAAGAATTATTAGTTTTTCATAAATCGATCTGTTTGAATCTTTATTGATCTTTATTGATAACGAGAGCAGTTTTTTTTTTATAGCGTTTTCAATTGGGCTCTTCAGATTCTTCTCTCAGATTTCAGATTTTGCCTATGCAATCGAATTCTATTCATCTATACATATTCGAAATGTGCCCTAAAATTGATTTAGGTATTTAAATTTGTAAATTAATAATCAGAAAATGCTTTCGATTTCATAAAAGTGTTCCGGTCCCAAACCAAGCTTGCTAGAGACTTAATTGCTTTTTAAATTTAAGTTAATTTAATTGTTGTGATTTGACCAGAAGGAAGATTTAAAACTAAATTTTTAAGTATTAACAAAAAATTTTGCGCCATACGAATAGAACACTTAAACGAAAAAAAACATTTTAGAGAATTCTGCTTCTTTTTAACACAAACATTACTTAAATTTTAGGTACCTAATTGGAGTATTTTAGATCTAAAAAAAAATATTTCAATTGTGTTTTAAGCCACCTTTCTGCTCCAAAATTCACACATCCGGTTTGGAAGGGATATGCAAATTGACCTATGCAAATGTTATGTATATCTATTTTTCAAAATATTTTGTTTGGTTGGCTGGCCTCGGCCAACGTGACCATACCCAAACAGAATTCCTGGATCCGCCCCTGGACAACGCTTCATATAATCGCCTGCCCAACTAAATGCTTGACATAGTATATACAACCCCCCCTGCCACGACAAAATAAGTTGATTGTTCCATTTATTCGGTTCAAGTGAGTAGCTACTTCTCGACAACAAGCACATTATTCAGTCTACTATTGAGAAATGTCGACATCCGATAATCAAAAGCAGATTGTAAGAGCTAAGAGCTATTTGTCGTAAAGAGCTAGTAGGTAGGTACATAGTTGTAGTGCTATACCCTTGAACAAAATAACTATGTCAAAAATGGATGTGTCTGGGAGAGAAACTTTCTGAAGTGTCATTTTTGTCATGACAACCTGATAAGTTGGTCTAATTAGACCGTCTGACGGTGCCGCCTAATGAACTTCAAATCTGGGTCAATAAATTGAACTGTAATCAAAAATCATAGAGCAGATACAGACAGATCCTTCAGTAGATTGCCAATCAAAGTTGAACGAATCATTTCCTTTGATAAACTGGTGATGACAACGTACATCAATTATGGGAAGGTTTTCTGCATTCTGACACAGGAACGTCAATTGTGGATAACATCAAAGTAGTTGATTGCCAATATGCAAGAGCCAATATGGTGGCTTGGTATTTCTGAAAGGATATGTGAATTGAATATTTATCCAATGCATATAGAGTTGTACATGTATCACAACCCAAAGCGTGCCTGTTTCAAAGGTTTGTCTGTGCTATTAGGGAGGTATAATATCTTCTAGTATAATAATCTCAAACGAATTTCCAACATAAAGTAGGCAAAAGAGGAAAGTCTTAACGTATGTATGGATGGATTTGAAAGGCAAGATGTTATCAGACTTTTCTTTTAAATTGCTCGACTACAAGTACGAACTGATGTTGATTTTTATTTTGGCTTTGATTTTGATCAAGCCTTCTCATCCATGAACCGTATGTCATATCATATTTTGAAAGAGTAATGTATAATGTTTAGCTGTATATATTTGAAATCAAAGATATATATCTACACATAACTATTTCAAGGTATTCTTAAGACCACAAGGACTAAAAACCAGTAAGACAATTATCTTCGACTATGCCGAAGCTCAAATACCCGGTACTATATTACTGTAAAATAAAAAAAATATTTTAGTATTAAAAAATTATATATTTGTATGGGAAGTATGGGTACTTTTTATTCGACCAAGCTCATTTTTTGTCAAAATTTTTTAAATATTATTAAAACAATATGTGCAAAGTTTAAACTTGCTAGCTTTACTGTATCTATTTAAATTTCATTTTTAACATAAAAAGATATATAAATCTGATATTTTTGTATGGGAGGTAGTAGTAGTTTTCATCCGGTGGTTACGAATTGAAGCAGACGGTTCGCAAGCGCATAATAGTTAGTAACAGTTTTTGTTTGATTATCAGCTGCGAGCTCGCGCATCCATAGAGGAAAATGCGCTTATCCTCTTACTTCAGTCCGCGTGAACCATTAGTTGGATTTGGGAGTAAACCCTAAATCAAGGCCGGACCAAGGTGTCATATGTCCTGAGCCAACGGTTAACCTGGCTGGGGGCCATAGCTCAGTCGCAAACGGAGTATTCGGATACCTGGTGAACTCCGGATTAGCCAGCCTTATCTGTGTATTCCGGATCTCTGCACAAACGGACGTTAATTTCTCCGTTACTCGTGGGACCAACTATGAACAACAACTAAACAAAAATAACAAAACAACAAAAAACTAATGAGACCGGTTCTTCTTTAAAACCGAGTGGTAGCACGGCGATTAAGCTGTCTGCCGCGAAAGCTCCGAAATCGCTGGACAGTATAGGAAGACTGCCCAACTACATACCTCCAATAGCCGCGTGGAGCTCAAAGGTACTATATTACTCCCCCACGTTCCATTAGGGACTATTCGGGAACAAGGCGTATCCTTGCTCCCTCGAAACAAGCGTACAAAGATCATTGCACAGCCAGCCGTATTCTCGAGCACTTTGGTAATATACCGGGGTGTAAAAGAACCTGCAAGACGAATGCCCGATTAGAGTGGGCCAAGAAGAAGCTGGGACTAGCAGCGACTCTACGTCAAAGTGACAACAATCGTTAGAGGAATCCGTTTCGGAGCCCAAAAGAGCCTATAGTTACATAACACCAGTACTTTATCCAGGCCATCCAACGCCACATCGAAGTCCTACAGCGATGTCCTTAACAAACAAAACGGATCCCTAGGCACAGTGACAAAGCCTCTGTAATTTTAGAAAACAAGATTCGTATAAAAACCAACAACAGGTGGAAAGAACCTGGCAGGGGCTCTAACGAGTCATAACTTTCTAGGAAACCATACAACAAACAATGAAACTAAATCTCAAAGATGACTATATATGTAGAATTCTAGAGGTTTGCGGAGACGAAGAGGTTTACGAAGACATACCTCACTTCCTCTCAAGTCAAAAATCACTGAGTCTCTACCACTTGAGGAACAGAACACTTGGAATTTATTACTTGCTTATGACTTACAAGAAGAACTTTCCGATCTTTACAGGTTTTTGAGGATATCTTGGATGGACAGCGTCGGGTAAATACAAGAAGGAGGGACACGAAGATAACAATCTCCCCATAAAAGTGCATCACAATGGGTTCACAAGCACCTAAGTGTGGTACAGAACATGTGTTTTTTCAATGTCCACGGTATCAAGGTGAGAGGGAAACACTGAGCGGAAAAACTAGGCGTGACACCAACCCCCGAAAATATTGTTAGCGAAATGCTTAAAAGGCAAGAGGCTTGCGATGCAGTGATGGAGAATACGAAGACTATCATGAGCAAATTAAGAACACTGGAGCGTGAGAGAAAAGAGTCCAGCAGGACTACCACGAACCCAGACGACAATTAAATCAGTACACCCCAGAACGATGCAATGCCAAGAAGGCGGTACCGTAGGGAAAATGGGTAAGAAGGGAGAAGGGGTTAGTAGGTAAAAATCTCACACTGTTACTGGGTACAGGCCTGGTTTTGTCATTCGAAGATTACCACCTCCCAGCGCAAAAAAAAAAAACCAAACAATCCGCCCGCAAAGCGGTGCTATTCCGAAAGACGAAAGCTTAACCCGCTTTCTCTACGACCAAAAGAGGATAAACCAATATCAGCTTTCAGAAGTAAAAGAAAGATCATGAGTGAAGGGTGCGTACAAGGAGATAGGTACAAACAATTGCTACTTAGAATATAGTTTTCCGAAGTTCAGCAAAAAGGTAAACAGACCTATTCAGACAAATAGACAGAAACATAGACCTGCTGAGGTGAAGATGTAAACCTTGTAATTAGGAAATGGAAAATAGACTTCTGCTTATTATTAAATGGCGAAGGTAACACGTTGTCAGGTGAACGAACCATTCAGCCTAAATGGTGAGAACCAAGACTTCCATATACTAAAAAATGCAATTACATTATTTGAACTCAATAAGTCTAATAGGCAAGCAAACTTTAGAATAGCTTACTGGAAATATATGCCCAGTCCAGAGGACTACATTCGCTATCTTCAACAATTTATCAATATCGGGATGACAGAATGCTGCCAAAGCGTTATAAATTCGTCTTTAGCGTAGAAGCATTTGAACTGGGGTAGGTTAACATCTAAACTCAAATACGAGTAGTAAAAAAGCTGAGTTGAAGTAGACAAAAAATCTTACCACCTACAAGTTTACCTACATTTGTGTAATTTTTTGTCCGATTCGTCCTTTTGTTTTATTTTGTCGTCTTTACCTGTGTTCGATAGATACTAACTACGCATTTTTGCCCTAAAAATGCAGTTTACGTTGATTACGTAGTCGTGTCCCAAACATCGATAAACATCAGTCAGTACAAAATCAACGGGCGAATAGACACTTTGCCAAAACTTATTGAAAATATTCTTGTTCTTTGTATTCTTACGATATACCGCAAAGTGTCCCTATTATTTTTCACATGCGACTATAGCTCAATTCCAATAATCAGATGTCGTTTTCAATAAAAATGATTAAACGTTCCCTTCCAGTTCACCACAAACGTGACAGTTCTTATATTAGTTCACCAACGACCAATAGATAGACTGCAGTCCACAAAATCGTTATCAGAATCTTGTGTCCGATTAATTGAAAAGCTTATCGATTTCTTTTGATAATAAATCTGTCCTGTGCTTCCCTAATTCCCGTAATAAATTTCAAATTTGGGCATCTAATTCCAGCTAACTTATATACGCCACGTATTGTATATAAAGTGTCATCGTATTCTTCAATTTTCTGGAGCAAATAACTGACAATTACCGGAATATTTCTTAGGACTTAAAGCAAATACATACACATGAACAACAAAACAAAAATTCTCAAAAACACTCAACGCTTTATATAGCAAAAATCGTTTTCGCCCCGAAACGGAAACCACATAAAAGCATTAAACATTGTCCTTTCACAGCTCGTTGATTTGTTGGGTTCACAATTGCTTGTAGGTTGCAGGGCGGGTGCGATCATAATATATCCCAGAAAATATGTTATATTCGCACCGCTTATTCCCAACAACATACTGAAACTGAAGGCATTTGTACACATCCTCGATGATGATGATGACGACGAAGACGACAAAGACTACTCATATACGACAATAATGTTCTTCAATAAAAATTGTGATGGCTTTTATTTCCAGGCTAATTGTGTGGAACTATTTGCAAAAGGGTTTCATCCGCAGCGATAAATGAATGCCTGCACGCATCCCTTATACTTTCGAATGTCCTTTTAATGGCACGAATTACGAATTGTCTTTGGAAAAAAATTTAGATATTTTTGGAAATATTTACAGCAGTATCCTGAGAAGAAAATAATTATCCTTTTTCATTTAATGATTATATTTTGTATGCCTCCGAAAATTATAGGAGGCATTGAAAAGTTTCAACGACAAAGGTTGTTATAAGATTGTCCATTAGAAAGTATTCGATTGGTTTAATTTCGATTCATAACTAATCTCTTCTTTGTAGGTAGGTACCTTTTTTTCAGGTGGGTTTTGTTCTTCTCTTTTTTGCTGATGACTGCTTAAAGGATGCCTTCCTTTGGAGAGAAGGTATTGTTTCAGAATTATTGGGTTTCCTCCTTTTGTCCTAGGATAAGACCTGAACAGAAAAGGCAACAAGTGGGTAATGGGATTTTCGGAACTCAATTCATTTATCTATACTAGCCCGGGATGGGAGGTTAATACAAAACAGCTGACATTTAATTTTTGTCATATCTGATGATGAGTTTTTTCTTATTGTGAATCCAAAATAAAAGAACTCTCCATGATTTTTAATTTCCATTATCATTGAATCACAATTCGCAATCGCATTCATAATTCAACTTTCGCCATTGGCCATAAAATCACAACTCGTTTCCGAAGCACGTATGGCATCCTGAAAGTGATTCAGCCACGACCACCATTGCGTTGTAATATCATGTTGCATTAGAGATAAATAGCAAAACCAACCAAGAACACAATGATTCCTAATGCACCCGTCTAAACGAAAAATAGAGAATCTTTCTGCTGTTTTCAATCAGTGCGCAATTTCGATTACCTAATGGTGAACACAAGCATGGAACAGTAGAAACCTGCATTTTGTGTGCCAGTGCCAGTGCCAGTCCTACAGGATACCTTCTTTAGGAAAAGACAAATCACCGAAAACTATCACGTCCGCCATATATAATATACCTATACCTAACCGTATGTATCTATGCCCGTGTAATGGAGTCTTCTTCGTTCTTCCCCCCCCCCCCCATTTGGGTTAGACTCATAAAAACGTAAGTCGTAGAAAAATATGGAACAATATACGAGAGAATACGGTCATCATAAGAATAACAACCAGTTGGTATGGTATGCCGGGGAATATAAAGTTTATTCAAGGTCTGTAAAAGGGAAGCAGCATTTCGAGAATATGATTTTTAAAATTTAAACCCATGTATTGCAGAATTTACGACTGCGAGTGGATGGTTGAGACCGCATTTCTAGTTTTGGACCGGTTGGGTGATAACAAATGAAATGTAAAGAGATTATGTTTGTTAGTCGATTGTGACGGCGGGTGGCATTAGGTCAGCCTGCAGGAAATAAGGCCCCTAAAGAGAAAATGAAATAAGGCCTCAAATTTGGGGTGTTATTTCATAATGAAATAATACCCCAATTTCAAATATGAAATAAGGCCCCACTGCGATGAAATAAGCCGTAAAAAAAAATGAATTAAGGCCCCAAATCTGAGAGTAAACCCAAGCAGGGGGGTTGCAGGAGGCAGCATGCTCCCCCATACGTTTTCGTTTTTCGTTTGAGATCTTATTTCATTTCTTCTTTTCATAATGAAATTATACCCCAATTTTCAGAATGATTTTTTGGGGCCTTATTTCCTTTTTTTTTTTTGGCCTTATTTCGCAGAGTCATCAGGTTATTATGAAGCTGGTGGCAACCGCATGTGCTTGCTGCAAAGGACTGCGGACTTCTATACAAAACAGTGAGTCAGCTTTAACACTCTGAAAACCCCAGCAATAAAGCCTGTAGCGGAGGACTAAAATTCTACCTTTTAATTCTGTTCAAACTTCTGTTTCAAGGATAGATGCAAATATAAACAACCTGGACTCTGTCGGATCTGGATGAATCCAGTTGACACGACAGCCCATTTTTAGTCTCGAATATATGGATGAGTGGATCATCACTCTATCTACAGTAGGTATATCTAGAGTTAATTGTGGCGGTTTAACCTCCATCACTACCACATCACTATACATTAAGGCTTCGGGCGTCGTTCTACTGCGGATACACAAAAAACGCAAAAGACATTGTCCTGGTGCAAGACCATGTGTCTATAATCTTATCTAATATTATCTATCTCGCGAGACCACACTTAATACTTTTCGTGACTTCTAGCCTTGAAGTCGCTCAGATGAAATTTATTTGACTTTGGGGTATCTAGCTTTTGACTTTCCACTCCCCTGCGGCCATACTGGAGAAGACTTTTGCTGGAGAGAGGGGAGGCATAAAGCAGCACTTTTGCTGGGATCCGAATCCGACGCTATCGCGCAGTAAACGCAGCACTGATAACATTGAAAGATGTGAGCCACTGTTTTTTTATTGATTACCCAATTAGTACTAAGAGGTGGTCTTGTGTAACAGAGTGGTTGTGAACCAATCTTTCATTACTTATACTATGCAGAAGGTCTTAAATATTAGGCGTGTTTTTATACCCGGTACCACACTGTGGTGAGGGTATATTCACTTTGTCATTCCATTTGTAACGCCCATAAGGAGGCGTTGTAGGTATGACAAACTATATATATTATTGATCAGCATCACTTTCTTAGTCGATCTAGCGATGTCCGTCTGTCTGTCCGTCTGTCTGTCCGTCTGTCTGTCCGTCTGTCTGTCCGTCTGTCCGTCTGTCTGTCCGCACGATTACGGCCGTAATCTAAGAGCTATTGACTTGAAATTTGGTATGTAAGCTTTTATCCACCAAACTGAGGCTAAGTTCGAAGATGAGTAAGATCGGATGAAAACTACTACTACCTCCCATACAAAAATATCAGATTTATATAGCTCTTTGTGTTAAAAATTAAATTTAAATAGCTACAGTAAAGATAGCAAGTTTAAACTTTGCACATATTGTTTTAATAATATTTAAAAATTGTTGACAAAAAATGAGCTTGGTCGAATAAAACCTACCCATACCTCCCATACAAATTATATAATTTTTTAATACTAAAATATTTTTTTTTTTTACAATAATATAGTACCGGGTATTTGAGCTTCGGCATAGTCGAAGATAATTGTCTTACTGGTTTTTTTTGCAATCCTGTATAGGCTTATATAAAACACAAAAAAATAAATCATAAATGACGAAACCCATTCATATTAAAATAGTGCACATATTAGAAGAAATACATTTAGTTTCAGATAGTTTATATAGTCTATAGATAGTCTGCAGCAGCAGCAAGTTCCAGCCGTAACAGCGATTTGCAGGATTTGTTTTCTTTTTTTTAAGGGGAGACTAGAGCACCTTGGCACACTTTTTGCTTTGAGGTCTCAAAAAATACTACACTGCAAAAAGTTTCTTCAAACAATTCTAATAGTGACTGCAAAAAAAATTTTCAAAAATCTCTAATATTTTTTATGATTTTTTGAATGGGATCATCTCAGAAAAATTTTGTATAAAAAGGAGAAAAAGTGGCTAAAATAGTCATTTTTAGAAATTTTCAAAAAATCATAAAAAATATTAGCGAAGAGATTTTTGAAAATTTTTTTTTGCAGTCACTATAAGAATTGTTTGAAGAAACTTTTTGCATCAAAACATTTTTTTTTTGATACCGAGGAAAAAAGTCAAAAAAAAAAAAAAAAAAAAATAGACATTCACAAAAGTTCTAAATTCTAAAATTTTTAAATGGGTACTTAATGGGTTAAGGAAAGTTTTGTATCATTCAAACGGAATTTAAAGTATGAAGTATGTTTCAAATTATGAGCAGAATTAACTTTAGTTTTGTCAAAATACTTATGCCGACCAGTGTATGTGTTTAAATTATTGGCCTGTAAATTCTCACTTTGAGAAATGCAAATATCTAAACTTTGGTTTTGACAAATAGCTAACTAGGCTGAGGCACTTTTGAGCGACAGTATTTGTAATTGCTTTTGTCAGCTAATGAGATACTACAAGATTTGTATTTTTTTATTAAAATAAATTAACTTAATTTTTTCAATAAAAAAAAAAAAAAAAAAAAAAAAAACAAAAACGACTTAAAAGAAGCAAACTGAAATTCATAAATTACAAAATATTTCACAAATGACTGAAGAAACTTTATAAAAACAAAAATGAGCTAGCTATACAGGAACTTCGGTGTTCTAGATATTCCCGGAGCGTTGATTGGTGGTGGTAGCTTAGCTTTTTTTTCGATGCCATTTACAGACCTCTTGTTCAAACGTGCGCCAATAGGTCAAGCGACAGAAAAAGGTACTTAATAATTATATTTTTCATATTTGTCAAAAAACGTACTTATATCGGGTTTCAAAATAATGAAGTTGCGCCTTAAGGATATATTTTAAACAAAAAGAAAAACCCACCATAAAATGTTTACACTCTTAGAAAAATTTAAAATATGTATGCAATTTAGCCATAAAAACTGCCTCAAGGCGATGACTGAAAGAATATCTGAATTCTGAAAGTCGTTGATGACTAAAGAAGACCGTATGACCAAGTTTAAATTTTGGTTTATATGTACTTTTAAATATTTTTTAAATGTTGTCTTATTAGCAATGTTTAGATTGGCATCACATTCAAAGGTGCCCCAGTCTTCCCTATTAATTTTGGTTGTCAAATTAACATCATTTATGACACAATCGATAGCACTTTCGATAACATTTTTAAAGCAATCGTAGATTGATAGCACAAATTTTATCTGGGCTAAAGGCATAAGCCCCGATGATTATCCGATTAGGATTGCGTATTTTGTATGTTAAACTTGCTAAGCCCATATAGGATAGCAAAAAAAAAACGCGCCTATTACACCAGTATAAGATCCTCTCAGTTACTCAAAAATGTAGTTATATGTTACGTGGTTCATGAAAATAGTAGTGCTGCTCTACACAAAACTTGAACCAAATGAAACGGTACTTTTTCCGTTGAAAAATATAGGTAAACTAATCAAACTGTTACTTTTTCCAGGGAATAGGTGATCATGATCACTAATATACGGTCATATGCAAAGGGGAGTCGTGACTTGAGAACACGCCCCAATAGTACACATTATTATAAACAAGTGGCGGCCGTAAAACTGGTCACTCGACTACTCCTAAAAAAATGTGCATCCCAAAAGACGCTGATTACACCCTCTCCCAGATCCAACTAAAACTTTGTAACCTACCTTTACTATATCCCCTTCAGTACCGACTGGAAGAAAGTTATGTAGGATATACACAAACGAGTTCAAACCGAAACCAAAATTAGGTGGTTTTAAATTTGAGTTGGCCTCGACTCCAGTAATGCGTTTCGCTCCGATGTGGTGGGTGGGCTCATCAGTAGACGACCACCATATCCGGTCTAGACGCACTGTTTTCTCGATTTTCGTCGAGACTAATGATTTTTCAATCAAAAAGTGACTGTGAATCATACCTCAAGACGAATCTTTGGTTCAAAGACTTTCGCCGATAGGATTTTTTTTTTGTATTTTTATCGAAGATCTAAACTTTAGGATCCCTGGGTACTGCCTTGACACTGAAACTGCAAGAAACATAAATAGAAGCTAGTCACTTTCCTCAGTAGGATATAGCTATCTTCGTTAATAGTTAAGCAGCTTTGAAATCGATAAAATCTAGTTCAATCAAATGACGCACCAGAAGGATGAGGTTGAGTTAATTTAACATCTGCTGTCGCGCTGCCAAGCTTTGCAAGAACGACGAATACGTTCCCTAGGATTCAGATTCTTTGCAAGCACCGCGAAGTAACATAGATAGGGATAGAAATTTAAATATTCAGTTAATCATAGTTGCTATTTCTTGTGGTACATATTTACCCTACTTAATTTTAACCTATTCAAATTTTTTGTTTACCAAATTGAAACGTATCATTCATAGATGTGTCAAAAAGAATATAATTTATTCTCAAACACTTTTTTTTTGTAAAATAAATAAGATAATATTTTTAAACTACCTTGGTTACAATAACAATACTGCAACACTTTGGCTTTGCTTAGTCGAACTCATACTCATACACAGATAGCTATTACGTGGTGAAATTTTGACCATTGGGTGAGCCATCAGAGCTTAGTACCTAAAAATGCTTTCGAAAATCTCATTGCATCATTCTTATTTGAATCACAACAGCTGGTGCTACTGCAATGCTGAAATCACTTTTTGTGGCATAAAACAGTTATATACGCATCGTATTTGAATTGTCCAAGAAAACAGTACGTAGTATCATATCTACTAGCACCAGCCTATCAGATAAGGCTCTTTTTGCACCATCATACAAATTAACTCATCATTCACAACAGAACTCAAGGAAGCTGTCAACACGCCAACCCCTTTTTGCCAGACCACACTCCACAGAGATTACAATAAATTTCCCAGAGAAAGAAGAATGACCTGCCATAAAGCAACTTCCTAAAACAGTTGTTTTTGTCCTTTCAATCAGCACACTTAATCTCTACTTGGAGATTGAGCATAGGCTTATGGGCTCCTTTTGCCACAGCCACTGTACGACAGAGGATAAACAGGAATAACCAAGGTTTTGGCAATGTATCCGGAAAACTTTTTCCACAGGCAAAAAGTAAATTTATCGGAATTGTAAGGTCAACAGCCCACTGCAACAACTATAAGGACAAGCACCCACTCATACTTTTGTACCATGCATGCATGCATGCGGCATATCCTGCATACAAAACCAAGTGAAAAATACGAGTATATGCCATTATTCCAGGAGGCAGGCGATGCAATTTCCCTGAGAGTTTCGAGAGATTTAAATTACAACCGCAATGCGACAGGAACAAATAATCATCAAAATTTATTGCCGATTCTCCCTATTTTCCTGAAAAAAAAAAAAGCGAAAAGGATTGTTATTCCGTTCCCCATGTCGTTGGTCGTCGTTCCCACCTTTAACGCTCTTCCTTTATGGTGTACAATTCTTCTGGGAGTATAGATACCCTCTGGATACACATTTTGTTGGCTTCTCTCTGAATGCTTTTGGGGGCCGTGTGCCCGTGTCCTTAGTCCTTGTTAGAGAGAGGTTTTACGTGCCAAAACATGCGCCACACGTTTCCGGATATTTTGTTTTTCTTCTTTGCTATCCTAGAGTTTTTGAATTTAAGTGGGAAGTCAACTTTATGATGGCTTGTAATCGATACCCTCGGTGGCACATGAGACGGTGTGGCTTTCAGGCTCCATGAATTCTCTAAATGTTTGCACACCTAACCACTGGAAAAGGTGGTTGGTTTGCATGCAACGTGTCTTCCGACGACGAGGGCACCTGTGACATTCTCCTATACGACTGGCAGCCACAAACTGCTATTTAACACCTTGAAGCCAAATGTGGTTATTGACCTTGTACTGCGGAATAATTCATTTGCTTAAATGAGTTGATATCCGATTTTGTGGGGGAGAATTTAGCTGCCAAGAACTGGTGGCATTTGAGAATGCAATGGTTAACCTCAGTAGGTAGGATGGGAGGTAAACAATGGTGTGTCTTCTTAGATCATGGAAATTTATCTGGCAAGGACCGACCGGTGGGAATGCACAAATGGTAAATAACACGCGGTTGTATGGTTCAGCGCGTCAGACTGAGCAATTATTATTGGACTCAGCATCTCATAGTGCTCCTCCGAACACGCAGTATACGATCAATATGTGGGTTTGTTTGTACAGTATAGGTGGTATAGCTTGTGGTCTATTTGGTAAAGCAGGATGCTTATTCGAACGATTGCACTTAATGCGCAGACCCACAGGTTAGTGAACTTTTCTAAAATAGTACATACTGAATTTTGAAATGTGCCGCCCAAGCAGCTTTGCTACCATATTTTTTTTATGTAAAGTTGGCTGTAACCTTGGCTTTATAGCTTTATTTCCTCATCAACCGGTAAATATGCTAACTAGCTTTACAATCGTGACCAAATATCTAAGAAAATTGTTTTCAAGAACAAACCATAGTATAATCTTATTGTACCAATTGCAACAAAAAAAAAATTGCTGATGCAATTCTTAGAGCAGATTGCATGATCAGCTTAATATAAATAGTAGCCGTTAGCAGCATTAAAAATCACAATTGAATCGACAACAAGTCACTTCAGTAACCAACAAACTCAATCTAATAATGAAGGTAAATTTTACAATTTAGTTTAAATTGAAAGTAAAGAAATTTTAATTGAACTTTGGTATATTCACCACAGGTCCTCATTTTCTTCGCTCTCGTCGTTCTCCTTGCTGTCGCCTCAGCATCTGTCATCGGACCAGTTGCTCTTGGCCATTTGGGAGTACCATTGGCTTCAGTTCAAATCGCCGGATTACATGGACCAGCATTGGTTGCCGCTCCAGCTCTTGGACTTGCCCATGGACCCTTGATTCATGGTTAGGTTAAACGAGAATAATATTGAGATCACATTACCATGTTGTTCAAAAGTAAATAAATTTTTCATTATGCAAGCAAAATTTACAGTCTTTTTGTTGTACATACCTACATAAGTTATTTCGAAAAAACTGATTGGATATTGGAGTAGGCGTATTAAGGTGTTCGTCAACTTTGATGTTTTCTTTCCTCTGTCGGCCGGTTGAGAGGAAATACAAACTGAAAATTTAAGCCCTAAATTATGTTTGAGAAATCGATATGGATTGAGTGAGCAGTTTTAACATTATGCTAGAAGGCATTTTGGGCCTGAGTTCTACATATTCTAGCCATCTAGTACGTACTTTTCTGACGAAGTCGATTGACGGATAGATTATAAGTCGGAAGAGCCTTCATGGGACTCTGACACTGCGACCTCTTTAAAAGCAGCCTATTATGCCTTCCCTGGTGAGGTTATAGATCCATATTTTTAAACCAAAGACAGTCAGGAAGACAACGATCTTCTCTGGAGGTATGTCAGTAAGATTTGCTGAAGTAACTACATTTCCTCGCCAATGATATTCTTTCTAAGCAGAGTCAGAGCCGGACATTCCATAAGTATGTGAAGAGAGGATTCGTCTTTATCAAGACAGAGTCTTATGTAGGGTCCGGCGTGACACCAATTCGGTGAAGTTTTTTTTTCATGAGGCCATGGCCACTAATTATACCTGTTCTTAGGTTATTTCTGTCTATATTAATGAGTAGAATTTTCTGGGGGTGCAGCGTGCAGTTGTTTTAAGCCAGACTTCATTGGATTCGGTAAGAGACAAGCTTCTTACCTTAAGGAAGGCGGATATTTTTTCTGTTATTCTACTCTTTGTTGTGCGCAACTGGAACCGCCATATATCCCGTGGCTGAAATCGTCGGTGACTGATGTAAAATTTCGACCACGAGCGATTCAAAGCGGTGTTAGGCAATAACGTCCAAATCAATTTGGAAATAACGCCCTTAAAAAACTCGTACAATTTGTTGTTGCAAAATTGTTCGTCATTCTGGGTGCTATTTCCTTTCCATCTTGTTGTTTATTTTTGGGCGCTATGCATTTTTTTGGGCGTTATTTCCAAATCGTTTTGGGCGCCATTTCCTTGGGCGTTATTGCCTAACTCCATTTAAAGCAGCTATAAGCTGTAAAAAAATGGTACGTCATCGGATTTCATTGCTATAAACGCAAAAGTGCGTTGGGCATATCTAATCTATATAGAGCTCGATCTCAAAACACTTCACTTCACTATTGCTGTCCTATGACATTATTCCTTAAGCCTAGATTCATAGACTATATTCATTGTTACGCTTCGTTCATAAACATAGGTATGTCTGTGAGACCCCTTACCTTCAAAGTTATCTTATTTAGATTCTATACAGATTTTTTGCAAAAAAAACCAGTAAGACAATTATCTTCGACTATGCCGAAGCTCAAATACCCGGTACTATATTATTGTAAAATAAAAAAAATATTTTAGTATTAAAAAATGATATATTTGTATGGGAGGTATGGGTACTTTTTATTCGACCAAGCTCATTTTTTGTCAAAATTTTTTAAATATTATTAAAACAATATGTGCAAAGTTTAAACTTGCTATCTTTACTGTAGCTATTTAAATTTAATTTTTAACATAAAAAGCTATATAAATCTGATATTTTTGTATGGGAGGTAGTAGTAGTTTTCATCCGATCTTGCTCATCTTCGAACTTAGCCTCAGTTTGGTGGATAAAAGCTTACATACCAAATTTCAAGTCGATAGCTGCTCTTAAATTACGGCCGTAATCGTGCGGACAGACGGACATCGCTAGATCGACTAAGAAAGTGATGCTGATCAACAATATATATAGTTTGTCATACCTGCAACGCCTCCTTATGGGCGTTACAAATGGAATGACAAAGTGAATATACCCTCACCACAGTGTGGTACCGGGTATAAAAACACATAGGTTACTTTGAGGAACATTTATTTTAAATAAATAGAAGAAAACAAAAATAAAATGCATCCACCCGGCGAAATCTTGACACCAATACCCGCAATGGTCCCAGCACATGGGACGTTTACAGGAGGTACAGAAAAACCTGGTCTGACGCTTCTTTGGTGTAATCGTAGAAAGTCCAATTTATTCTGAGTTGATTTTCAGAATTCACTAGAATACATGGCAAGGTATCACCTAAAATTGCATCAATATTCCTTTTTAGGCATCGCCTCAAAGTTGGTACTTCGCGACCATGTAAATATAACCCAACCAAGGCTCTAGCAATTTGTGTGATAACTCTTCAACAAATGCTCCCTTGTCAATGGTTTTTGTTTATTACGGCTGCTATTACGTACGTGGAAAAAGTTGACTATAGACTTATTCAATTTGTCAAAAAAGTAACATAGAGACCACGTAGCTATAAAAAGTTGTATAACACTATACATAAACATAACATAAAACATACCTCAGACCCCTTGCACGTAAAATATCATCGAAAACTAAACTTTTATGCGCCAACGAAACTTGCACGAAACTAAGGTTTCTTATTTTTAGGAAGGTACTGAAAGGTACGTGTTTGTATCTCTTTCACACCGTATGCTATGACTGATTAATAAACTGAGAGAGTCTGTGAGACCCACGTCTATGAATCTAGGGTTGAAATGCGAAAGTTTTGTTTATTAATCTTCAAATTTATATATCTATCTGAAAGTAGAAGTCGGCTGTAGTCCCCAGAAGTTTCACAAAAATGTTGAATAACTGGAAAATCCGCTCTCAAGGTGACACCAACCTCGAGTCGACTCGATTATCTTTCTATCTATTTCTATCTATCTATCTATCTATCTATCTTCTATCTTCTATATATATAAAAATCATGGTCAATTGTGTTTGTCGATAATGTTCTCTGTAATGCGTGAACCGATTTTGATTCTGGAAATTTCCCATGAAAGGTGACGTTGATACCATGGTTTATAAGTTCATACGGTCTTTGTAGGTGTATTGGTTCATGAGTTATAGGGGCGTGGCAGCTCCTATACAAAAAATGCATTCAAAATCTTATTCCTCGAAAACCACTACATCGATTGAATTCAAATTTACATACAATCTTAGGTATCGGCCCAGGAGTATTCCTGTGAAGATTGGTCAAAATTGGACAAAGGGGCGTGGCACCTCCCATACAAAAAAAAACATTCAAAATCTTATATCTCGAAAACCAGCAAATCGATTGAGTTCAAATTAATTTACATATAATATTAGGTATCGGCCCAGGAGTATTCCTGTGAAGATTGGTCAAAATTGGACAAAGGGGCGTGGCACCTCCCATACAAAAAATACATTCAAAATCTTATATCTCGAAAACCAGCAAATCGATTGAGTTTAAATTTACAGATAATCATATCATATAATCATAGGTATTGTCCTGGGAGTGTTCCTGTAAAGATTGGTCAATATTCTTCGACAGTCAAAGCCACAGTTTGTAAAATTGGTAACATTGATATGCATTGTCCTGATACAGAAGAATATTGAATTGAACATGGCTATACAATCCAAGATTCCTGGCGACTTGGTTTCGTACAAGTCAGTGGATACAGTTACTAATGAAGAAGATGTTGTGAATTATCCAACAGAATTTTTGAATTCGTTGGACTTATCAGGAATGCCTCCGCATAATCTCCAATTGAAAGTTGGAGTTAATATTATTATGCTTCGGAATATTAATCAACCCCGTTTGTGTAATGGTACAAGACTTTCTGTTAAAAGATTAATGGCTTATGTAATTGAAGCTACCTCAAGTAGCACACTGGTGTATAAATTGGTGTAAATTCGTAAATTTTGGTGCAAAATTGAAAAAACTGAAGAAAAATTCAAAATTTTGGTGTATCTGTCAAAATTATCGGTATAAAAATTACACCATTGTCTTTCCTGTGCAAAATTTCAACATTTCTTTTGAAATTCGGTGCAAAAAATAAACCGATGTTCAGCTGTTTTTATAATATACCAATAATGGTGCATAAAATTATTCGATTCTGAAACCAACCAACATGGCATATTTTATACACTATATTTTGTAGATATTATACACCATTTGAAATGGCCAACTATATTTCGGTGAAGGATTTACACCCTGTGGAAATTAAATACACCAAACTACATAAGTGTGAAAAATAAACAACAAAATGTTATTGAAGTTATTCAGTCGCCATTTCATTCTTAACGAGCTCTGCATTCTTAACAAGCACTGTCTTTTTAAATTAACAAATATTAACAAAATTTAGTACCTCGAGTTTAATAATTATTTGAAGTGTTATCGTAGAAGGGAAAACTTTTTAAACAAATTTAAAAACATTGTCAAACCAGTTAACAACATCCAGCAAAGTCATCGAAACTTATTCGGAAATTGGGGAGACATCAACTTTTATATTCGGCCCAAAAACTCTAAAAATGGTTCATTATCTGGACAAAATATTATTTTAAATGCACCTAATATTGTATGTATTACAGGCAAATGAAATATCAAGTGAATCAATTTCGAATGATGATTTGGATGATAATGACGAAGTTGCGGAAATTGTATATCGCGAATTGGAACTGTCTTCGGAAGATTGCGTCATTGATGATGTGAACGCACATATTCATTTCATGTCTAAATTAGCTGATTGGGCTGTTTTATTGCGAACTGAAGGAAAAAATGAACTGCCAAAAGATGCACGTACTTTGCTCCATACAATATTGCTATACATACAATGGGATATTGGTACTATGGCATTGAACTGTTTCCGTATTGCATTTCGTCAATTAAATCAAACAATGCAAGCTCTTCTCAAATTCAATGTTGACGGATTACCTCTCTTCCGAAGTAGCAAATTCCAATTTTGGCCTACTTTTGTATTTTGTTAACTGAAAAAAATGTTTGGAAATATAAATTGTTCTGAAAGAAAATCTCGTCCATTGTATATTTTTTTCACAGTAAATGCTTGTTGGTTAAAAAAATTCACAAAGAGAGGTTGGTGTACTTAATACACTCATTGGTTGAATATGCACCATTGTATACACCACACTGAGAGTTCGGTGATTTTAATACACCATTTGGTAAAATATTCACCATTGAATACACTACACAGAGAGTTTGGTGTAATTAATACACTTTTTGGTAAAAAATGCACCACACCGAGTTCGGTGTACTTAATATTAGTGCTACAGTGTGGTTCACTTGTTTAGGCGTACAAAAGTTACGATTTATTTCTTGTTTTTTTCGTATTATGTGGAACAAAGGAAAAAAAAACTTATTTGGCAGAAAGATAAATTCATACACTATAAAAAAATCATTACTAATTTCTTAATACACCATGCAAAACGTGTGCATTTTTTTTGGTTCACTTGAATAGACGCACCTGTTAAAAAGTCGAAAAACAACAAAACACCAAAATTGTTTGCAATATTTTTATTTATTTTAGTAAATTTTTAGTTATTTTAATAATGTGTGAGGCAGTACCATTGGATATAATCTCAAAAGTTATATTCTTCAAAGAGTCATAATGAACTTTGAAGGTAGGTAATTCAAGGATATATTTTCTCAAGAAGCTTTGATCGCTACAATCAGCTCTTGATTGTGTTGATGATACTGATTGTTGCTTCAAAAAATTTCACGGGGCAAGAGTTTCAATAAAATTAAAATTAGGCAAATGTGGGGGACAGTGCAATATTTTAATATTTTCACTGACAATCCATTATTTAACAAGGCGTGAATTGTGCGTATATGCACGTTATCCTTCTGGAATATCCATGGAATAAGTCCACAAAGGTGCTTTATTACGGAAAAAACTGTGTCCAAAAAAAGTTTTGCAAGAAATACTAATATTTTATTGGAAACGATTTCCAATTTAAAAGCGCCGAAGAATGAAATTGCACCACATACCATAAGTACCCCTAATTTTGAATGATGACGGTTCAAAACATATTTTCTTTGTGGAGATCATGAAAGTAATAGTTATAGTTGCAGGACCATCCAAGTTAAACTCCTTTTTGCTCGAAAAGTCGTCTTTGCTTCAATTTCTGGAGACCACTTTAATGTTTATATCCCATGCCATGTCAGACCTTGAAAATTCAAGGCCTGGGTTTCTTGCATCCATGATTAGGCGGTGGTTTTTTTTTTTTGTAGTTTTGTAAAATTTGGGTATAAAGCATTGACAATAGCACAACGCAAGTGGATTTGCTACAAAAAAAAAACCAGCAAATTCTATAATTTTGTTTGTAAATTGAGCGCCATAAGGCACTATTCTTACAATTTTAGATTGTTTTGTGGTGTTAAAACTTTCACGATCCTTGCTTTGTAGTTCTTTCCATAAGATACTCTATTGTTTACAAAGTTTCTTATCAAGTCTTCACTTCGAGATATTTTATGAGCCATTTCACAATTTCAAAAGCGTTTCGAGAGTTAAGCTTTAACTTTTGACTTTTCTGAACATTCAACACTTTTTTCCTGCCTAATTTTAATAAAATGTGTGCGTCTAAACAAGTGAACCGCACTGTATTTCTCACAATGGTGCATTTTTCTCATTTCTCCTTTAACTTTGGTGCATTTTTTGCATCAATTTCACGAAATGCTACAAATCAGTGAATATTCTACACAGTTTCCAGCAAAATAAATGCACCGAAAACAGAATATTGCATATAACTTCTACAATTGTGTATTTTTCTCCTTCTTCTTTTAAATTGGTGCATTTTTATATCCAAATTCAGGAATTGGTGTATATTTTGGACGACGGCCATATTTTTCAAGGAATATTAGGAAAAAATAAGATTCGGCTGGCCGCCATATTTAGAATGAAGACAATGATTATTTATTTTACTATATATATCGACTTAATCACGCCGCATTTTTTGTATTTTTGACTCGTTTTTTAGAGTACGTCTCTAAATAATTTAAAAAACAACCATAAAATTATAATTTTCGAAAAACTAAGCTTCACGCATCGAATAAAAAATCTTTAATTATTAAAATTTTCGAGGCGCTCGATTTTTAGACGGGGTAGGACAGAAAATAAATCGACAGATTGGGCTTCGTTGTTAAATTAGGCACTCACATTGATATTTATTCATGATTTTCTTACGTCTATATTATGAATGTGAATACCTACTTAGAATCATAGAATGAGTTTTAAAAAACGGTGTAAATTTTAGCTCAAACTCTGTTTCCGATGGAAAAAATAAACTTCGGTTTAAATTTTAAATCAGAATAAATTCTAAGTTTAGGATTTTAATACGCTAATGGTGTATTTTATCAATCGAATTATCGTGTATTTTTCACACTCAAGGAAAAAGTTTTTCACCAAAATGTGGTGTAAACTGTTTACCATTGGTGTATAATTTGAGCTAATTATCAGTACATAATATACACCTCTGGAGTATATTATATCCTAGTAACCAGAACAATTTTTATACCACTAGCACAATTTATATACCGAAAATCGGTATAATTTTTGTACAGCCGGTGTTAATTATATACGAGAACACGGTATTATTTACACTGAATCGAAATTAAATGTGCAAAAACTGCACTAAAAAGTGGTGTATTTTTTATATTGAAAATGCATATCACGAAAATGCATAAAATACACCAAATATTTTGGTGTATTGTAGACTTTTGTGCTACTTGAGACTATTCTAACAGGAAAAATTAAAGGCGAAGATGTATTCATACCACGCATCCCAATAATTCCATCTGATATTCCATTTGAATTTAAACGACTTCAGTTTCCTGTTCGCCTTGCGTTTGCGGTTACTATTAATAAGGCGCAAGGGCAAACGTTAGGAATTTGTGGAGTGAATTTAGAGTATCCAGTTTTCTCACATGGACAGTTATATGTAGCCTTTTCGCGGGTTGGCAAACCATCGGTTTTGTATATTTACACCGAAAATGAAAAAACCAAAAATATTGTGTACCACAAAGCATTGCAATAAAAACTATTTATCACTAATTTAAATGAATTTTGCACTACGAAGTGTGCAGGGGGTCCGCTAGTAACACTATAATAACCATAACACATAATACATAGCTGACTAATACCTACACTACATACCTACCTACATAGTTTCTTTTCAAATCTCTCGGGATGGGACTCGCCATGATGCTCATGATCAAAGACATTTTAATGCGTATGTCAGACATTGTTTTGAAATTTCCAAGCTCGTTGAATTTGGTGAGTAGCTACTTAATAAACCGGAATACGAAATCCACTAGAGGCCGCTCTTGAGACGATTTTAAAGAGTAGAATTAACTGTAATAAGTGTTTTTTTAGAAATAAAATAAAATAAACTCGCACTTTTCGGTATCACTGTCAAGGACGTTTCTTTTAGGACTTTGACATATTAATAGCGAATTAAAATATGTATGTAGCACAAAAAAAAAAAAGGAAAAAAACAAAATCATTCAAAAATGTGTATCCTTAATTGCCTTCACTTCAAGGACAGAAAATATGTGACGGGCTCTTCAGTGAAACAAAACTTAAAGAAAACGAAAATTTTAATTCAAAATGGAACTGGAAACCCAATTCCACCGCACGGGAATTAAAAATTATGGAAGGTAATTACATTTTAATGAGAATTTTCTCTTCTCAACGGCAAAACATTAATTTAACACCTTGACGTAATGCTCTAGTGGCCACAGCTGGGCTAGAGATACTCTAGGATAAACCAACTGTGTTGTTGAATCGTTTTCTGTTCTGCTGGGGGTATTCTTTATCCTTTAATGTTATTGTCCTTGTTTTGGGTGCCATTTTTCATGTTCTTTCTCTCTATCTCGCCTTCCATGGGTATTCTGCTGAATGGTCTGCATCGGGTTTTACATAATTAAATGCGAAGCAAAGCGTCGGTCCTTGTGCCTTGGCTTGGGCTTGGTGTTGATTATATGGTAGAAGGGCGAACAACCACACTGGGCACAACCACTGGCTTAATGAACGTATATAGGTATGGCACAGTGAGACGTGATAATTGAAGAGGGAACGTGGGCAGTATCATTTGTGCATTAGATCGGTTCTAAAATGTTAACGGGAATATTTTAACTAATTAACATAGTTCAAGTGTAGTTATAATAGTTATTCAATATACGTAATTATCATTTTAAGGTAGTCGTTTTAGAGACTGAAGTCGAAACAGTGCGACCGCATCTATAGAGAGACAGAGAGCAGAAGAATACTTGGACATAATAGGTAAACAGTGAAGGATGATTATAGATAGGAGCTCTCAACTAAAAATGTACTGCAAATAATATGATTCGACATATGATGAAAAACTTTAAAGAAAATGAGTTTAGAAAAATACTTAAGGAGCAGACGCCTTCTAGAAGATCAATTCCTTGTTTGGGATTGGGAGATAATGAACGCTTGCGGAAAATATAAATCATGAAATGTTCACCAAAACAGAAGAACTTACAGAGATTATATTAGCTGGTAACTCCAAGAAATCTTCTGGAACTGAACAAATTTCTAACTTGAAGCTCAAGATGTTAGCACATTTGCCCTTGCTCCCAATAACCATAATACGTAGCAACACCTACTTTCGAACATATCAGAAAGTCTCAAAAGTTGTTACAGTTCCTAAAAATGCGAACCCCTTAGACGTCGATGGATATCAGCCAACATCTAAGGACTACTTATAAGCTGAGAGAATTCGACTTTAACAATAATTTAGTGAGCTAAACTGGCTATAGTGATTTCTTGACATATGGAATATTTTATGTGCAGGTACATACATGAGGTATCCTGCAGCACAAAATGAAAGCAGGATAGGTACACGAGGGTAGGTTCACGTTAGAGATCAACCATCTAAAAACCTAAACATAGGTATCGAATGAGCTTTTCCATGCAGCGGGTACCTGAAATCGGGTTTTGCCGGTATTATTTATACAAACAGCTCATCAGCCCAGTAACAACCTATGGTTGTACCACATACATACGTAATAGTTATTTTACGATTGAAAATCTTCTATTTATATAAACTTAAATAATCTAAAGGGTGCCCCATAGACAAATTTCCGCAAAATTTGAATTTTGCCCCATTTTAATAGTACAGTGATGCCAACGGAAGAAAAGATAAAAATGTGACAGCTGACAGTTCGGTGTTAGTAAAAATGGAGCGCTATATGAAAGAACAACGCATTTTCATTGTTGAGTAATATTTTAAAACTAATGAAGGTTTGTTCGAACAAAATCATCTTCAGTGATGAAGCTCATTTTCATCTTGATGTATTCGTTAATCGTCAAAATTGTAGCATTATGGGGTTCAGAAAACCCACGAGTAATTTTTGAGAAACAAATGCATCCACAACGCGTGACTGTTTGGGGCGGATTTTGGGCTGGAGGCATAATCGGACAACTCTTCTTCGAAAATGCGGCTGGTCAGGCAGTAACAATTAATGTTCATTATCATGACATGATAACCCAGGCTTTAGTGCCTAAATTACAAGATATGGATGTGACCAACATCTGGTTTCAACAAGACGGTGCCAGATGCCTTACAGCCAGAGAAACAATTCACTTACTACATGAGTCATTTCCTAATGGTGTATAATCGGCGGTTTTTTGGCCATCCAGATCTTGCGACTTAACGCCATTGGACTTTTTTCTTTGGGGTTTTTTGAAGTCAAAGGTCTATTCAAACAAGCCCACGACAACCAACGCCTTGGAAGAGGAAATTGGGAGGCGTATTAATGAAATTCAGCCACATTTATACGAAATGGTCATAGAAAATGTCGATAAAGGAGTAGGTACGTATCTATACTTGACAGCAAAGCCGTGGCAACCATTTATCCGATGTGCTATTCCATACATAACCCCCAATCTGTATACTCTTTGCATCAATAAAAATTTTAAGCTTTCTAATTAAAAATCTGTATTTTCTATCAAAATTACACATTACGTAAATTATGGCACACCCTTTATGATAAATTAAATTAAATTGGATTTAATACTTAAAACCATAAAAATAAATAATTTGATTTATACTGGGATAATCCTCTGAACGCTTAAGTTTAATTTTCTATGAAAAATCAAAAACAGGGTGTTATATCCTTACCTTAATGGTCATCCTTATATTTTGCTGCAAAAGCAATCGACATCCTACATGCCACCGCACTTTCAAAAAAACCAAAACGATTATCTGTTAAAAACAGCTAAAATCAGAAATATCAGTTCTATTTCAAGCCTATTCGTATGGTAAACTCGAAAAATCTTATTCCAAGTACAAAAATATTATTTTGAGCTCATTTTTAATTAGCTTAAAAATCTTATTTCAATATTGTTTCGTGATGCTTTTAAGAATGTTCGTCCTTATTTTAAGAATACATACAAAGGCTACGTTTTAGACCATTGTCAACTTGAATTGAAAACGACGTGAATAAGAATGAAGCCGCCTTAAAATGAGAAGGAAATTCCTTAAACAAGCCCAAAAAATCTACTTTTGAGATTGTTTTTAGTAAGCTTAAGCTGTTTTGCGATTGTTTTAAGAATGTGGTTCTTACAAATTATTTGCCTGTAACTGTAACAAATTTATTTTGAGTACCTATTCAAGATCTAAACCTTAGATCACTGTGAGAATAATATCTGGCTTATATTTTTTTCGTGACCATATTAGAAATACCCTCAACAAAATACTACTACTAAAACGATATACCTATCTACCATCTTATAATATAATTTTGTAAGGTGGAGTAGGCGAATTACTTGCCGGGCTGGAAATTCACATCAGTATGTGTATGTTGCCTTATGAGAATTCACTCAGTAAGTGAGTGTGAATTTTAGGAACGAAAAGAAATCAAAATGCATGCATGTACTTTAAGTATTGGTGATCTTGTTCCAATCATGAATAAGCTTGAAATAAGATTAATTTGTCCGTTATTTGTGTTTCAATGTACCTAATCTTTTAAGATTGTTTCGACTTATTTCAAGAATACAAAACTAACTCAAGATCTTGGCGAGCTTAATTTAGGAACATAATATTACATTTAGATTTAAATACACTAATATGCAGAATATGCAATCTCAAATCAAGTTTTTTTGTTTCTTAATGTAGAATTAAAATTTGTTTTTAGAATTATGTTATTATATTAAAGGATTATGGGAGTCATATTAAGATTTAGCACGTAAGAATAAAAAAATCTAAAAACAAGCCTGATCATACTAGATTTTAGCTTACGACACACGGGTCATCGTATAAATTAATAAAAAAAATAATGGAAAACTCGCTCGTATGGAGTCTAAGGACACGCCGGCATAAAAGGTAACAAAGATGCCCATTCTTCTTTACTTACTTTATCTTTAATTAAAACGACACTAACAAAATATTATATAATAACATTCTGGAATGGACAAAATTATCGAGAACGGATTGAATGAATATAAGCTACGCATCTCTACAAACCAATAAACCCTGATACCAAACCACTTCTCTATCCTATAAACTGTACCTCGTCTTGGACACACACAAGCTGCACATAATTACCTCATCATTAAAACCAGTCGTCCTAAATGCCACCTCTGCTCTCTGCAGATCAAAACTGGTTTTATCTTCACATAATGCAAAGCCATCAAAGCCTAAACCCGAAATCTATATTCTTCCTTATCCTTTTGTCAATAAATTTCTCTGCCCCCAACTATCACCTGCATACCGACGTGCAATACAAATAAAAATTAACCAATTATTTTTACGTCATCGTGAAACCCTATTCTTTCTTTTATCCATTTAACTGAATTCCTAATGCCTTGCAGACACACCCCACCCGTGACATGCAACACAGTCCAGAAACTGGAATATTTCGTTCGATAACAGCGATGCTGAAATGAAAGTCAAAAAGCAAAGAAAATGCAAGCCTAAAGGAAGCGAATTCAATTAGTCTGCTTTGAACATAATTCTCGTCCAGCAAGAGTCAGAGTAGGTTAGGTAGGTAGGCTTGTGGGCACTGCACCATATAGTTACTTGCAGTCGATGGATTGTGCCTTAGTACAACCATCATCAGTGACCTAATTTCTGAAGTCGGCTTGTGGCAGGTGTTGAATAATTTCACTGCATGGTTAATCAAGATTAGGTTCAATCCGCTCCGCAGGCCAACATTCAATCTAAAATTAACTTTGATCGAGCTACAATGTTGGAATCAGGTTTCATTAGAATTAGAATAGTCATGAGCGGATTTATGTACTTTGGTTACAAATGCGGAAAAGTGCAATATCTACCGGTTGGATAAATATGTAAATTATTTTTACATGAGCAGTGAATATTGTGAATATTGTGAATAAATTGTGAAAATTAAGTTGGTACCTATACCTACCCTACCTTGCGGCGTTAAAATAATTGAAAGTGAATTTAAGAGGTAAAAGTCTAGGTTTAGGAAGGTATATGTTTTGATTTCGAACTGCATAACGACGTTCGTTAATGGGCACACTTTTCTGTATCATGTGCAAGTAGGAGAAATAACTATGCTACATTGGACATAGTACCGTTCGAATGTGAGTAGGTAAGCAGTTAAACGTAGGGAGTCCTATCGCCTCTCTAATGGGTGCTATATTATTAAACAAACTAAGCTTCGAACGATTGTGGTTATATTATTGACAGGGTCAAGTGTTTATTTCAGAAACAACACAAGTTAGCTTTTTCCAATTTTTTTTTTTTGCAAATTTTTTTATAAATTTTTTTTATATAGATTATATTAGGTTAGGTTGAGTAGGGTGTGAGTTCATCACATTGGACTAGGCACCATATTGGGCCCATCGCCATCCCTCTGGGGAACCTTAACGGTCAAAAAACCTAAACCACTTCGCCCAAACAATTAATTTCCCTACAAAACCTGCATTTTTTTTTCAATTTTGTTTGCGAGGTCAACCTCCTCCAAATTGTCGAAGAAGTACCTTCCAAGGTATTTTCTCCTGTACCGAGCAATAGCTTGACATTCACAGAGGAGATGAGTTATATCCTCCGTGACATGTAAGTCTTCGCAGTACCTGCATGTGTCCGTATCTGTTAAACCTAATCTCTTAGCGTGCTTCATTAGAAGACAGTGCCCAGAGAGTATCCCTATTGCTGTTCGTAGCTTTGATCTAACACGTGTAGGTCTATATCCCTAGAGTATATACCTGGCCATGTTCCTTAGTTTTGGAACCATCCGTATAAATCGAAATTTCATTATCTTTCGAAAACTCATTCTTTTGCCAGTCCTCTCTATCTGGGTATTGTACTTCGTAAGGAGTGTCGAAGTCAATTTCACCTAAGCTTTCATCCGCCCTTGTTGAAACCACAGCTCGTGCATATCATGGTTGTTCAATTGATGAACGAAAAAGTAAAGTAGCAATCACCATTGACTGTAACGTTCTGGCCAGCATCGTTTTTAAAGAAGTACGGACCAATTATTCCACCAACCCATAAAGAACACCAAACAGTCAGTTTTTGTCTCAACATACACTTGAGGATTACCGTCACTCCAAATACGGCAGTTTTTTTTTATTGACGTATCCATTCAACCAAAAGTGAGCTTCATCGCTAAACAAAATTCGTTTATGAAAATTGGGATCAATGGCAATCTTGTTTTGGGCCCATTCACCGAATCTACGCCTTGCTAGGTGATCCTGTGGCTTCAATTCTTGCACGAGTTGGATTTTGTAGGCACGCAAAACAAGATCTTTTCGCAAAATCTTCCATAAAGTGGATGGAAACATATCCAATTCCTGTGCACGATGGCGGATAGACTGATTCTGCTCTACAGCAGCAATTATTCTGTATGCACTGTACGACGCCGACGTCTCTGTGGATGCGTATTATGATTTAGAGCTAACGTGGTGCGAAAACATTCCATAGTTAATCGAATTAATTGCTCTGATGGACGATTGTGTTGACCGAAAATGGACGTAATGCGAGATACGTATTTCGAACAGAACCATGTTCAGGCGTTAGTCTATTCATGTTGAAATGCCAAACCTAACTAAAAATAAATCAATTGACAGCTGACAAAATGGCCGCCAATTAAAGTAGTGTTGCCAACTTAAAACCAGTAAGACAATTATCTTCGACTATGCCGAAGCTCAAATACCCGGTACTATATTATTGTAAAACCAGTAAGACAATTATTTTCGACTATGCCGAAGCTCAAATACCCGGTACTATATTAGGCGTATTTTTTGGGAAGTGAGTATAACAAAATCAAAAGTGAGTATAACCGTTTTGCATGTAAAACCAAAAGTGGGTATAACAAAACCAAAAGTGAGTATACCAGTTTTGCATGTAAAAGTAAAAGTGAACTAGCTATAGATTTCCAAAAAATACGCCTATTATTGTAAAATAAAAAAATATTTTAGTATTAAAAAATTATATATTTGTATGGGAGGTATGGGTAGTTTTTATTCGATCAAGCTCCTTTTTTGTCAAAAAATTTTAAATATTATTAAAACAATATGTGCAAAGTTTAAACTTGCTATCTTTACTGTAGCTATTTAAATTTAATTTTTAACACAAAAAGCTATATAAATCTGATATTTTTGTATGGGAGGTAGTAGTAGTTTTCATCCGATCTTGCTCATCTTCGAACTTAGCCTCAGTTTGGTGGATAAAAGCTTACATACCAAATTTCAAGTCGATAGCTCTTAAATTACGGCCGTAATCGTGCGGACAGACAGACGGACAGACGGACAGACAGACGGACATCGCTAGATCGACTAAGAAAGTGATGCTGATCAATAATATATATAGTTTGTCATACCTACAACGCCTCCTTATGGGCATTACAAATGGAATGACAAAGTGAATATACCCTCACCACAGTGTGGTACCGGGTATAAATAGCCTTTACATCTAAGACGGGCTAATGAATTCTATACGACCATTAAGTCAATTCAGGAAGAAACAAAAACTATTGGCGGGATATGTATTGACTACATGCAAAATCTTCAGTGTTTGTACAGGAAACGTTCAACTTAAGGCAACTTACTGTTAGCGTATTTTGTATACACGATCTTTAGGGTAACACCGCAACTTTTTTTGTTTACCATGAAGGGATCGCTGGAAAGGCCTAAATGAAGTGTAGGTACCTACTCTTTTTTAAATCAAATTTTTCAAAGTAACCTAAAGGACGCCCAGGACAGGAGTTGCATATTTTTTCAGATGGCTGTTGTGGTCAAAATAAAAATCACACAATGATAAGGTTTTTCTCATCTTTAGTATCTTTAAAAAAGTTCAAGAATATTGAACAGTATTTTCCTATACGAGGACATTTTTTTTACCATGTGATAGAGACTTCGCAGTCTTAAAATTGAAAAAAGTGATAGAATTTACACTGTTCAAAAATATGTCGATTTGACACTATCTTCTTCAGTATCAAAAAAATTTACAGTCATTTTACGAATACAAGATACATTATCGGCTACAAAAGCTGGTAGCCACGCTTTTATAGAAGAAACATGCTTTCAATGGAGTATTTTGGAAGACATGAGCGGCTAGAGAAAATAAGTATACGTTTACTACTTACAAGTAATTTTTCCCATTTTTCCCACTCGGATTGTTGTTGCGAGAGACTTTATTAATGGTTTTACAAGTCAAACACTTAACCTGGGAAACCTTCAAAGAGATGAACTGGTAGCTCTGCCGCAAAGCCTTGCTTATCTTTCTGGAAAGGTACCAATTAATATTTAGAAGATGAATGGCAAATAAAAACTAAAATTGTATCTACCAGGAGACATTGATATTCAAGAGTACCTACTATGATGAAATTTTTGTTTGGCAAACTTGTGAAAAGGATTCCAAATTTCTAATCGAATCGATACAGATCAATAGTATTTTCTTAATTTTTTTGTAAACATTTTTTCTTGTTTAAAGCTTATAGTAAATATTAAAAAAAAAAAAAAAATAAAAGCAAACGTACCAAAAAAAAAGTTCGTTTATTTCAGAAACGATATAAGTCAAGCGACTTTAGAGGCTTAAAAACCGATTAGGACTTAAAAATAGGTAAATATTTTAGCGGTTCGAATGCATCTTAAGTTAAATTATAACTTGGCATAATCAAAATTTGTAGTGTTGTGGAATTTTTTTCATATATGTAAAATAGTTTTTTGTTGCTCCTGAAAAGTTAATGCTCATTGACTTATGTTGTTTCCTGAAATAAACGATTAAGTTGATAATAGGTTTAAGGTATAAATTGCGTACCTAAGCATCATAACTAGAATAATTTAATTCGCTAGAAATTAATGAAAATATTTAAGGTAAGACAAGTGTTGTTATCAGAAAATATTTCTTACGATTAATTAACATCGTAACAAAGTTTGGTGTTTCTTTGTTGTAAACTCTCGATCCGACGAGCTTCCATCAGCCTTTGACAAAAGCACCATCGCATTTGCAACACCAGCAGAAGCAATTTCCATTAATTTACTTGCAAGTTTCCATAATCATTCATCTCTCGAAGAAAAATTGTACTCAAAATCCATTGTTGTACTCCAAATTGAACATCTTCCGTCAGTCGAGCAACCGTAAGTCGACAACGATGACATTGCGATCGTTCGTATTAACGAGCGCCTTGTGCTTTTGACAGTTTTTCCTTCCGCCAAAGTTGTAAATAATATGACTTCTTGCAACGAGCCAGTTAAGGGTATTATCACCAGCAGGGAAATACTTTCTACCTCAATTTCAATCTTCCTCATATTTTTGTGATATTTCTGTGTGCACGAAAAAAAACGAAAAATAAATATACCAATATACATGGTAATTCATCATCAAACTTTGACATAATGAGAACTTAACGTTCCGGCATACTGCATACACTATATACACACACGGATACGGATCCCTCGTCTGGCCAACATTAACTTATTCATGTCTCACATACATAAGCTCTCATGTTTATATGAGAGTGCGATGATGACGACGACGACTACGACGACGTTGGATGACATGGTGGTGATGACGGTGAAAACCCAAGACAAGACCCTAAAGAAGTATCAACAGGATATTAAGGAGCATAACTCATGTTGCATACTCCGACTGGGTGGCCCACCAAAATCGAAAAAAAGGAAAACTTTTGGTTTCGTTGTGCCCGAGATTCGTTTATCATTTTAAGATACCTCCATGACACTGCATGCGCCTGAGATGTAGGTATGTGCGTTGGCGTAGGGAGCTGTTAAAAAATGTAATAGCATACATTTTGAATATTAGGTGTCTCTGGGGATGATTTAGGGAAACCTATTTCCCAAATATTAACTAAACAGAAATGGCACGGGGCGGTAGTTTCGTTTTACTGCCGGTATTCGAATTTAATTTGAGTAGGGTGCTCGAGAACGACATTTGAACTAATAAAACTAGCAATTTAAATTCACGAACTAGATTCCGGATGTGCAGCTCCAAAGACTACCTATACCGCTTTCCTTGGAGTTCATAATATAGGTACTTGATCGCTGACTATAATATTAAGTGCTGTTTAAGTTTGAAGTAGAATATCCTGTGGATGAACTTTGGTCTTTTTGGTGTATGTACATTATTTTGTCTTATCGCGAGTTGATGTTCCATACGTACCTCGTACCGCTTATCTTTTAGATATTTCGAATATGCGAATATGCATATTGATATGAAGTCTTGTATGCGTAAGGAATATGCACTATGCAATGCATCCTATAATCTTGTGCACGAATTCAGAGAAAAATAAAATTTTACAAGCATGAGATTATATATTTTTTATAGAATACGCTTTTTTCGCGTCCTTTTGAACAAAATTCTATATAATTGGGTGCAGCAAAAACAAGGAACATCGATTACCCTTTCCTTTTAAAAGAACATATTTTCGTAAGCTTCCGTCAAAACAAAGATTATGATGAAAAGATTATTAGTTGAGCGTTAGGTGCATAAAAGGCTAACTCCAATGCACTCCACATAGGTTGGAGGCTGATAACTGCCTACGCATTTGGATATAGAACACACTCTCAACAGTAGAATGATTCTTTCCGAGCTAGGGAATTATCAAACCCACAGGTCACTGTGCAGGGGTACCCCCCAGGAGACGTACTTTTGCCACTACTTTGGATTTTTGTAGTAGAGGAGTCAATAACCGTTCTGGAAAATGAGCAATTTCATTGCTCTTTCTGGCAAATTTCCCAGCACCATAAGATATCTTGGACTTGACCTCAACCCCTCCAAGACAGAACTAATACTTCACAAAGAAATATACAAAGTTCCCCGCATAGTTCCATCTAAACTTAGAGACTAAAATTCGCAAAAAGCGGCGAAAACCTAGGTATAATTCAAGACAGTAAAGTCAAGGCGTTATCATATGATCTGGTGGCCAGCGTTTTTGAGAAGAAATGTAACATCAAATCAATAGAATGCATACAAAGATCAGTAAGTTTATGCATCACAGGTATTTTCAGGTCCACCCCCACGGTCGCTTTAGACACAATACTGCATCTTCTTCCCGTCGACATCTACGGGAAATTACAACAGCTCTAAGACGCACAGAGAATCACAAAAATGGGCCAATTTTCAGGTTGGTCACATGAGAATTCTATCCAGTAGAATTCCGAACAAAACTGACTATAAAATTCCTGTTAAGAACTTTTGAACATAGAGTACTAAACAAGAATCCCAAATCGAACCGAATGGGAGAATGGCACTATATGCATCAACTCCGCAATTGAAATCTATATTGATGGTTCTAAAATGGGCGCAGTAGCGCAGTGGTGAGTGTGCTGGACTACTGTGCGAGGGATCCCAGGTTCGATCCCCGGAAAAACACAAATTACATCTTAAGGTTTTTTTCTACTGATGCGCCACCTCTCGCGAACGTCTGACAAACATCCGAGAGTATGACTGTCCTGAAAAAGCTTATCAATTCAGCCGTTCGGACTCGGCATAAAATTGTAGGTCCCGTCCCTTCGTTCCAAAAATAGAAACTCACACAAAACGAATGGTTGCGAGAAGCTAGGCCTTGGGTGTCTACCGCCTGTCGCGCCGCCTATTTATTTTTTTAAAATGACGGAAGGCACGGGTGTGGGAGTCTTCTCTCAATCAGCTTTGCATAAATAGAAACAAAATTAGATCCATTGTGGGAACATTAGCGGGACACTGTCTGATAGGCAGGCATGCCCGCAGAATGGGAGTACCCTACAACGATTTCTGTAGGAGCTGCATGGATGAGTAGGAAGAGGAGACCACCATTCACCTCCTTTGTTCCTGCCCAGATCTTTCCACATTGCGTAGGGCTACCTTAGGGGCTAATTCCTTTAAAGACCTAAGTTCGTTACAAAGTCCAACTGGCTTCACTGAAACACCAACACGCAATTACTCATTGAATGAATACTAATCGTCACGCCGCGCCACCCTCTTCGATGTCAAGCAGTAGGGTAGTTTTGCTGCGATCACCCGTTTCTGCTCGACACCAGTCTCTCTCTCCTCATAGACTAACTGTCAGAGGCAACAGGCGGGGGTAGACTCTTTCGCTTATCCTCCGCCTTTCCCGAAGACAAGTTATGTCACCCTTTGGGACGTGAGCACAAACCAGAGAGAATAGACCACCAGATTCGGGCAAAAAGAGAATTCCATAGAGTCAGTTTTGAAATGAGTAGCGCGGCCTCTTTTTCTATCTGTGAATACGTGTCGTACCACAGAAATAACTGTAAATGTTATTAGGTGCCAGTGTATGCGTGACCAATTCGCCCTCCATTTACTTTAACATGGCACATATACTTAACCACCTAATAACTTTTTGAAACTGGCTCTATGCAGCGTTACCGATGGACAATTTGAAAATGTCTCCCAAAAAGGTCGCCCGAGCCAAAAAATGCGTCCCACTGAATTTCGTTCAGGTTTAAATTAAACAGTTTATTGCAAAAAAAAAAAAAAAAAAACAAAAATAGGAGAGCATTTATTTTCTTACCTACTGAAATAAACTTAAAGTTAAAAAAAATAATGAAAAAATAACAGTTCATGTAGGTATATAGTTTTTTTGTTTGGTGTGCGCTAGACCCGTAAATCCTCAAAACTTATTGATCTGGAATCAGGGGTGGTCTAGAAAATTCTGAAAATCCCAAATGAAAAGCCGGAAAATCGACAAAAATCTAAATTTCCATTTTGTATGGGAGTATACACCATCAATGATATCAAAACTCGAAAACCACCAAACCGATTGAACTCAAATTTTGGGAGAATCTTTGCTCTATTAGCTTAATAGAGTTTCTGCAAAGTTTGGTGAAAATTGGACAAAGGGGCTTGGCACCTCCCATACAAAAAATTCTTAAAAATCGTATATCTCGAAAACCACAGAATAAATTGATCTCAAATATTGAGAAAATCTTTGTTATTGGCCCGAAGGTGTTTCTGTGAGATTTGGTAAAAATTTGATGAAGGGGCCTGGAACCTCCCATACGATAAAAATGCATTTCAAAAATTGTAAGATTGTTGACATTGAAGTGCATTGTACCTACTTACAAATTGGAATAGGGTGGGACTGGAAATCGGGGAATGGCACGACCCATACAAGTTATTTAAAACAAGCTTTAGCTTTTGAATTCATTTGAATTATTCGAAAGTGTTTCATTTAATCACTAAACGAAACTTAAACTGTAGCTGTAGACAGTGCGGCCAATATTCCCGATCTCATTGAGTTGGGTACCGTACCGTACCGTAGTACAGTTTGGTACTATGCGCCTGTGGAGAATTATTAAAGCAGAAAACACTCGCAAATATGTATGTATTTCTTTTTTCAAAATGTTTGGGTGTTATTTGAGAAATAAATTGAAGCTTTGAAAATGCGACCCAATGTCGCCTGTATTTGTGAAAGGTGTCCAAAAAACGATTATTTCGAATTGTGGTCGCCACGCGCCCGACAGTAGAAAAGTCGCCATTTGGCGACATATGTCGCCCATCGGTAACACTGGCTCTATGGATCTCTCATTTTTGGGCGGAGCTGGTGGTCGTGAGCAAATGCGTATAGCAGCCAGACTCCTTACAAGTGAACTGTCAGAAGTTACAAGCGGGAGTTAGACTGTTTTGGTCACCCTTCGCAATTTTCCGAAGACATAACGCCACCGGGAGGTGCCGACAACATCGTTCAACTTCATTTTGACATCTCGAACATTAGAACATCTCTATCAGAGGCGATAGGCGAGGGCAGAATGTTTCAGTTACCCGCCTTCCTTCCCGAAGACACATGTCACCCTTTAAACGTCAAAACAGTAGAGCAGATAGCCCCAAATACGGGATCATGACGTAATCTCGAATGACAAAAATCTCGAAAGCTAAAAATCTCGAATATACATACAAAAATCTCGAAAGACTATATCACGAAAATAAAAAGTAAATTTGGGATTTTATTTTTGCTCCCACTCCATATCCAAACAGTAAACCCAAGCAGGGGGGTTGCAGGGGGGCAGCATGCCCCCCATACGTATCTCACTTTTTAACACCATTTTTAATATTAATTCGAGATTTTTTTTTTCGAGATTTTTGCTTTCGAGATATCCGGGTAGACCCCCCAAATACTCTCCATTGATCTGTAACAGCCACTCTCCTTATACATCAAGCGGACTGTCAGAGGCTACCATCGGGAGGGTTCGGTCGCTCCTTCACCTTCACCGAAGACTAACCGCTCCTCGAGGAGCTAACTCCTCTGTTTCGGTAACCCTTCGTTTTTGCATTCTGTAAAGTCCTATTCTATGACGCCTGCTCTCTCCTGTGTCTGACGATCTATTTTTTTACTTATTTGATTTTGACGATTGACACTACTGCTGCCAGAATACTACACTTTCCCCGAAGGACAAACCATGACCCACTTTTCGGTATACCAAGCAGTAGGATGGTTTGCTTCCTACAATCACCTACAATCGCCGTCGTTCGTCGTGAAAATTTCTTACTGTACCTATACATTATTCTCCTTGCTGGACAGTTAACCAAGTGTACCTTCACCTTGGCTGCTGGTTGGTAGGTAATGGTCCAGTTCAATGCTGACACCTCACAGTGTGCGGGTGCCAGCTAGAAGCATGCCCAGTCCATTGCCTATCGCATGGTGGTCAATATAATTTGTTTGTGTATTTCGGGATGTGAGGGTGTTTTGCTACGAGTATGTCCCAATGTAATATACGAGGCCAATGTATCAAAATATGCTTGTAGGTATTTGGTTTAAAAAAAATCAGTGCACAATGGTCACTCTTAAATGTCGCAATTAATCAAAGAATCTTACTTACAATTTGTTCGTATCTACCTACCTAGGACTGCACATAAATACACTGCATATTAAATTGCTCTCAGCACGCATACAGATGTCGCTTTTAACCTCTGTTGGAGTGTTGGGTATTAATTATACATGTTTGTAGATGGGAGGTTGTTTCTCTATACTACCTGAAACATTACTCGCAATTAATATGATGTTAAGTCCCTGTTTTTAATTATCCACTTTGTTACTTTTTCCCTTGCTCGACTAATTTCTCAGAATTCTACGAAACTATACTACTTGTAATACTACATCAGCAGAAAAGAAGACCTTTGCAGTTGTTTTCCTTTGTATAATGGCACCTGCCAAACTCTCTATGGACTAGCTATACTCGTTTCCTATTTCTAAGACTCGTCTTCTATTATTCTCCACAACAATTATTCTCATTAAATAATTCAGTTTAATTGCAAGGAAGAATTTCTTTCTTCGTTATTCCTGCAATTGCAGCGAAAGGAAGTGAATTAATTACCTGCTTCCTGTTTTAAAGGCAGGATGTATGCACTTGACTCCTTCGTGAACCCACCACAACTAGACTTAGAACACAAAAAAAAAAAACTTTCGTCTGTGTTTCCTCTTTGTTATGACGATTTTTATAACCTCCTCAGGTCATGCTACATACATGTGCATTCCACTAACGTCATTACATTTCTATAGACAGAAATATTTTCTTAAGGGACAAACTTAAATTTGCTGTAAATTTTCTCTTTTAATAGCATCGTGCACGCTTACAACGAGTTGGTTTGAGTTCATTTGGTCCAGAAACACGTTCGCTTTTAAGTTCGTTTCATTAATTTACTTCAAAGAGGCAAAAAAGGTTCCATTGTGTGTTTACGGACTTCTATGGCAATGAAAGAGCAAAAGGAAATGACTAAAAGTGAAAAAGGGCAAAAAATTAAATTATCCTTTAATTTTGATTCATCATTGAAACAAAGACCTTCCAGTGAAATTTCAAGGAAATTAAAAAAGAGGAATGCAAACCTTCAACTAATTGACTAAACATTCTTACGCTTCTTGGCGAGCACACTCTTCTGGTTATTTGCCATTTGAATTCCCCGCAGCGACAATAGTAACAGTTTCAAGGACATTAAAGGTCTTAAGATGAGTGGAAAGGATCATGTCGAAAATAACATTGCAAAGGTGGGTAGAAATTAAAGCACTAGTTCGATTCTCTTATCAAAACAAACTGATGTCTTCGTTTCCGTAGAAAATTAAAAATTCTATCATAGATAAGGTGACAGGAGACCCCAAAAAAAAGTTGGTCTCGCAATTCCATCCGTAATTTATCTACTCATTTTAAAAACGGCTTCAACGATTTGAACCAAAGTTGATATTTAGGGTTACGCAGACATGTCCAATATGACAGTTTTTTTTTTCGTTAAAAATTAGGATAATCCTACCTAATTTTTTAAATTGGATTTTTCCGCAACCAATAGGTACATACGATTTTTACGAAAAGGCTATGTTAATGTAAAAAGGTTGTCATTCGTATTTTTACTTAAAGTAATTTTTAAAAGCATTCGTTTAGTCTGCCTACATCCTGTAGAGCCTTGTCAAAAACAGTTGTCTTCGCTTGAGATATAGTCTTAGTTTACCTGAAAATGGGTGTAATGCTTTGGACAGAAATAATATCTATATAATGTACTTAAAATAGAATTGATATTCCCGAAAAAACTGCATCCTCAAATTTGCACTAGGCCTCCTATGCTGCCCTACCCATATGTCTCTGGATTACAAGGCCTCGCAAATCAGTCCGGGCATAGAACATAACTGTATGTCCATCCCTTTGCAGCATAATGCTTTTTGTTCGGGTTAGGGAACACTTAACTGGAGCACTCAGACGAAACTGGTAAATTGTACTACCATCAGGAAGCATAATCCAGTATTACCCATTGTACTCAAATTTCTTCGGAGAAAGCCGAGAATGCACTTCAGCACTTACAGTATCAGCACTCACTACATCAGCGCCAATCATCTACCACCTGATCCGAGCAAAGGCAGGACTATAGCAAAGGAAATGAACCGAAATGCGTCGCCCTCTCCACAAGCATCGGATATAGTTGTATCACTTAAGCCTAGCACACTAAGATGCTTAGCATAAGCGAAGTGTCCCGTAAGAACGCCAATACCTGCAGTCTTTCATACGGAGAGACAGCAGGAATGCCTCAGACTTCTGTGGTAATTCCTGGCACACACCACCATATGAGGGATAAACTTTTGCGTAAGAAGTGCGAATTTTAAATTTCCACACCCCAAATCGATCCTGCCTTGCGCAAAAATTTTGTTTGGCTACGCATTTGGGTTCATTAAAAATTGATCCTCCGCTTCGTAATCGTTTCCTGGCTATGCCAATGGTTTATTTACATGCCCACGTTGATCGCCTTTATTGTGTAGTGTGCCAGCACCTACTATTTAAAATAGTCAGCTTGTCTTAAAGCTAATTGAAGATGATTTAGGAAAAAAAGGAAAGCCACCGTAATAACGGTTTCTTTATGATGTCTTGGGTGATATGCCTCATCTGAATGAATTAGAAAAATGAAAGACGGTTTACAAAATTTAAATATTCCCAGTTTAGCAAAAAACAAATAATCAATTTTTGTTGTTGTTGATTTTCATATAATTCATTTTTTGAGACCATTTCATTTTCGTTTTAAAGATGCTCCTTCAATCACTCGTAAATTAAAGGCAATGGTTTGGAGACCTGAAATATGAAATTTAAACTGAATTTTGATTTTTGTTTTTACTTTATTTACTATACCAAAATAAATTAATAATTACAGTTTATTGTTATTGTTAGTCTTAAGTAATTTTTACACTTCGGTACATTCCTCTTTGGTCTGTTGACTGCCGAAATTAAACATTCTCCGATAAAATTGTTTTCTCTTCATAATAACAATATGCTTATTATATTGCTTATTATTATTGTCACTTTTGTGGAAATTTTTGCTGTTTAAAACGAAGAATCAATTGAAGCGTGTTTTCATCAAATGTCGTTCCAAAACGTCAAATATTAGAAAGCATCACGGATATACCTAAGGCAGTATAAAAACATCATTTGAATGCAGTTCGCAGTGTGCAGTCGTTATGCGCATTTTTTTTTTTACGTTTTGGAATTTAGCCTGTACTTAAATTTCCCCAATTCCTGTCTTACCCAATCAGCATTCAAAAATATTAATTTCATACAGCCCAAATTCTTTCGGTCGACTGTTTCTCTTGAAATAAAACAATAATTAAACAGCCAACACCCACAAATTATATCCTTAGAACCCGTTAGCTTTACACCAGGACACCATCACAGTAAACACATCACAACACAACAGCACTGTTAATCTTCTCATGACTTCAACAATCTGGCTGACACTCATGCTGTCATGCAATGAAAAGGATGAAGAAGGGTTATTCTGTCTAGCTTTTGCTGTTTCACTCCTCCCACAACCACTTTACAATATTTTAGCACACCCAACCATGCATCAAAGACAGTAATGCTAAAGCTATGCAGAGAAACGACCAAACAAAAAACAAAAAAAAAAAAAAAAAAAAACTGAAAAACTCCGGTGTCGTGGTGTTCTTCTATGCTTTCCATCATCTTTTCCCTAAACAGCAAAACAAAAGCGCTAACGCTATTTCTAAAGACCTCTACACGGTGCACTGTGCACAGAGAACTGCAAACGCAACGGTTGTAGTTACTGAAGGAGAGTATAAATTCCTGTCGTAAGATTGAACATTTGAAAAATGTATGTGCACGAGGAAAAACTCGCTTGAACCTTCGAAAGTCACAGCCTGTTGAGTGAGCTACTTAATCTGCAATGCAAGGCTTAGACAGCAACAGGGAGTCAAATATTTTTCGTTTCTTTATTCCCTTTTTGAGGATTTTTGTGAATTGAATTGACGGCACTTTAAGGGAAAGAATTGCCCCTGTTATGGCATCGTAGTCGTAGGGGTTGCCATTATCATCAGCATTACAAATCCACCAGCTACCATCATCGCCGCCGCCGCCGGTATGATGAGCTTCATCAACGTCATCTGTTGTCAGAGGTTATCATTCAACATCTATACGAGTAGATGCATAGAACAATTCTAGAAATCTGTTCATTCATGTTGAAAACTCATCTTCTATATCTCTAGTCATGGTTGGAAAATCCTTTTTTATTATATTCGGATATCCCTTCATTCGAATATACGTCATGTAACGTGCTCGAGGGAGAAGGTATAGAATATTTTAAAATATTTTTTTTTTATATATTTTGAAGAGAAGGTGTTAAAATTTCCACTTGATTTACAAGAATTCCACTCGAGTGAAGTTGAGCAGTTGAGGTGTGATGGTGTATAGCAGGTTAGGTATGTAAAAATATAGAACAAAGCAGTAAGATTCACTTTTGCTTGAATTTGTACTTTATGTAGGTATTTTTTGTTAGGAAAAATAAAAAAGTAATTTTTTTAGGGAAAGGATAATTTTAGGGAACAATGTAAAGGCACTCAAGTGTTGAGTACTTTATTGGTTGTTGAGCAATGGCGAACTAATAAATCAAGGCGAATGATGGATGCATTGATTGGAGCTGATTACAGATATTGAAAAAAGTGTACACCAGTAGCAACCTTAAATCAGAGGGAAATATGGTTCGTGTCGAAGGACGAGATTCAACGAAATAAAAACGATCTATGCAAAGATGTTGACTTTGTTAAAAAGTTTCTGGGTTCACTGAGTTCACTGAACTCAGCAGTGTACTGCCACTAAAGTTTAATACTGCAGTAAACTATTAAATCAGGATTCCAATATTGCCATGATGGTCACCAAATCATTCACTTAACCTGCTTGATGGCATCAGAAACTAGCAGTTCGACTAAAGAGAACTTACTGAAACTGGCGAAAATTAGCCATTATTGGACAAAATGGACAACCACCAAAAATTTCGAATTGGGGATCTCATGGGAGGGTGGCTTTTCATATCTTGCTTGACATATCCGAACGTTTTGAGAGTCATACCTTTTTCAGCTATATACTTTGGGTGAGCTACAAGATTGCGCCGATGACATGGAACTTTTGGCAGGGCTGAAAAAAAGCTATATATCCCAGGCCAGTTAGGAATAGTGGTTGGATTTTATAGATATGGAGCGTTAGAACTTCTTAAGGGAAGAACGCTTTTATTTATTACAGTTATAGATTTCGAAGTAGGTACATAATACTGAAATAATTTATGGAAGGGTTTCTATATTATCGGCTCAAAAAAAAGTTCCAAAACGTATCCAGGCAACTAAAAAGGAATTTTGTTTAACACGCCATATAAAATAAAATAGTGGCTCATTGGCTGGTCTACTGATACCGACACAGAGCGAAGGATCTCAGGTTCAATCCCCGATAAAAAAACTAATTACAATTTAAGGGTTTTTCCACTGCCGCCCACCCTCAATGGCTCTCTCAAAAACTTTACTAATTTTACTGTGCTACCTTGAGCTTCTGTTCTGGTATAGATTCTACAAGTTAAGTACTAAAATCGCATGAAGTGGAAATGATTTTTTTTCTTCAGTGCCTAAGTCTGAAAGTGGGCGCTGTAGCGCAGTGGTTAGTGTTCTGGACTACTGTGCGAGGGATACCAGATTCGATCTCCGGAAAAACACAAATTATATCTTAAGGTTTTTTCTATTACGCCACCTCTCGCGAACGTCTGACAAACATCCGAGAGTATGACTGTCCTGAAAAAGCTTCTCAATTCAGTTGTTCGAACTTGGCATAAAAGTGTAGGTCCCTTACAGTCGTCCTAAAAATAGAAACTCACACAAACGAAGGTCGGGAAAAGCTAGGCCTAGGGTCATACGCATACTGATGTCTTAATTTATAGGTAGGATCATGTATAATTATCGCATAAGTTGGTTATTTGCGCTCTTATCAGATAGGACCAAAGTTGTATATTTCGGATAGCTTATGGATAGTCTAGTAGGTTAGTAGTTACAATAGTCTAAACTCATTCGTATAGGATTTACAATTATTTTATGGGTAGATATATTCACCTCAACTTGGACTACTTAAAGCTCATAAAGCTAACACGACACTATTGCGAACAATTCAATATTCAAACAAACACCGACATACTATAGATACACATTCAGTTCAAAGGACACCATTTGCGAAAATGATGGCTCACTTGTCTAGTCGTTTCACAATATTATTACCCATCTTAAGTGGCAGTGTCTTCCTTTATCTCTATACGTATAACAGACAACTTCCTTTCCACTTTCCGGCCATTGTTGTACAAGTTTACTTGACCACTCACTGTGTGCATGAATGCCCCGAACTAATAAAAAAAAGCCATTCGACAAAGGACAAGACAGGAAAATTCATTTCAAATTCCTGCACAGAATTCCTTTAGGAAATGAAGGACTCTATCGGACCCAAACAAGTAGATGCGGTAGCTAGGAATTTCTTGGTACTATTACCAGGACCATTGCTAGGTCAAACAATGAGGGCAGTCAGTGCGGTCATAGCAATCTGACCATAAAGCACGTGCACACCGTGAAAGTCGTGTTTATGTTTGCATATCAAGATGATAACTTTCATTTTCTCACATTTTATGATGTCATCACATCAGATTATGGAAATATTGTGTATGTATGTCGTCGCGTGTCCGTTTTCCTTTCGTCGGTTATGTTTGCAAACGACAGGTAGTCATATCAAATGGCTTAGGTACTGATAAATATAATATTTGTTGTACATACATAGTATACGGATGTATCGATTTATTTACATCTCTGTACACAGGTTGGGAGGAAATATCTTTGGTATGGTATTTTGTATGACCAACATCAATTCATGATGACTGGAGGGAAGTTAGGTATACTGGCAAGCTTCTTGCTGCCCCTGTTCCCCTCTCCTCACTTTTTTTCGTAGAATGGAATGCGGAATTATTAGGTTTGTATCTTTGTATTTTGGCAAAAGAATTTCAATACGAAGTTCCATGCAAAAATACGAACGCATCTTTGCGCAAGAGAGTCCAATTTAGGTTATAGGCAAGAAACTTTGAATCTTGCGAAGGGCTGAAGGGTTTTTAATAAAGTGCGCCTAGATAACTAACCTTATTTTTTTAATATTGTCAATATTACAACAATAGCCGTTTTTTATTATCTGATCCGGATTAGATCATGAAAATAAAACAAATTGGATCATTGATTAAATTGTGGCAATAGATAGTTGTTTTTCACATATAAAATCCAATACCAATTATGCCAAATATCGTATTGCCACCAGCCATCTTGCAGCCACACAGTACAATATGACATCAAAATGCGAGCAAGTGCAATGCTCATATTTGAGTTTGACATTTCGCTTTTTGTGTCGGGGTGTTACCATATGGATACAAATCTGTATACATTTAGCATTGAATATTTTTTTGGAGGAAACTATGTTCAAATGTTATGTTCAAATATGCATCATAATTAACCGTATTGTACTGCTAATATTTCCATTTATATTTCTGTGCTATATAGCGAAACAAAACATCTCGAAAGTCGGATTAGTAACTTATTCGAATTTGAGAAAATGCTAATTGATTTTTTGTGTATTTTATTGTTCCATATTTTGGTCTGGCAACATTACTGTGTGGCTATAATTTACAGGGACACCAACATTTAGTGAATGAAATAAACAACGCCACGAAACAACAACGAGAAATAGTAGAATTAATTTTCAGATCATACTTCGTGGAGAAGTTTAAGTATCTCGGGGTCTTATTCACGAGTGATGGAAGGAGCAATGCTTAGTTTTCCTGTAGGATTGGTCAGGCTGGGTCAATTTTGAGACAGCTTGGTCATTCTGTTATTAGGTGGACTGAACTTGGTGTCAAAGCTAAGTTGTCAGTCTTTAATTCGGTGTTTGTTCCAACTCTTACCTATGGTCATGAGGTTTGGGTAATGACCGAAAGAATAAGATCGCGAATACAAGCTGCCGAAATGAGATTTCTCCGTTGTATTGCTGGTGTGACCCGTAGAGATCGCATTAGAAATACCAGAATACGTGAGGAACTGAATGTCGAGCAGCTACTTCTCCGGACGGAGCGGTCCATGCTTCGGTGGTTTGGTCATGTTAAACGCATGTCCCCGACCAGGATTCCACGACGTGCTATGGAATCCGTACCATCGGGCAGGCGTCCTCTAGGTAGACCTAGGATGAGATGGTTAGATCAAGTCCATAATCTCTCCTCTACCCGTATGGGGATTGCCCTTGACGAATTGGAGTCGATGGCGGAGGATCGAGAGCTATGGAGGGTCCACTTGAGCAACCTACACCCGCGACCCACTTAATGGACAAGCGGACCATTTGAAAATGATGATGATGACTTCGTGATCTCGATGAAAAGCAGGATCACATGTTGTTGTTGTAAGTGCGTGAAATAACGCTGAACTCGTAAATAAATAAATATATAGAATAGAAATAGAAGTTAAGTAAAATTGAATAACTGCTGGTAAATGAATTTGGAGGGTTGGGGTTGAAATACTGTATGGTCAAAATTCTGTTTTCAAAATACTGTATTTCAAAATACTGTATTTCAAAATTCTTTATGAACAAAATTCTGTACGAACAAAACTCTGTATTTCAAAATTCTGTATGAGCAAAATTCTGTATGAACAAAACACTGTATTTCAAAATTCTGTAAATCAAAATTCTGTATTTAAAAAATAGTTTTGATAATGTAAAAAAGGGCGGTAAAGTGGTATGAAAGGGACTTAAGTGGCAAACAACGCATAGTGCCACGAATTCATCAGTTCTTAAAATGTCGTACCTGTTATTTCTTGGTCGTTTCGCATGTTTTTAGTTCCCGGGTAAACGCAGTTGTAATGTAAAAATCCACGTCGTCACCAGCCCCTACAATATGATATGACTAGTTTAAACTAAACCACTTCCATTCCACCTGCCATTTGGTCACCACGCCACTGCCACTGTCTTCTGCCTTATGTTTTGGTTAAATTATGTAGGCACCTGAATTTCAGTTTATCTATATATATAAAAATGGTGGCAAAAATGTATAGTAATTCATCAATTGAGAACGGCTGGACCGATTTGGCTCAATTTTTTTTTTCAGTTGTTCGTAATTGCCAGGAGAAGGTTTTTACGGAAGAAAAAAACAAACGTTTTGTGTGCATTTTGGGTGGAGAAGTTAACAACATAAATAATAGATGGCGCCAGGTGTATTTTTCTTGCTGCAATTGATTCGAGTTTTGCGTATTATTACAGTACAAGAATTGCGATCAATTGAAATTCATTGCGAAAATAAGTTTGCGTGTAAAAAGTGAGGTTAACCAATTGGGTTGCGGTCATTCAAACTCGCTTGATGTGCCAGGAACTCCACCGCATAATATACAGCTGAAGGTGGGATCAATCATAATCATGTTGCGGAATCTGAATCGTCCGAAATTGTGCAACAGTACGCTGTTGTCCATCAAGAAACTGATGAACAATGTGATTCAAGCGACGATCATCAAGGGCAAATTCAAAGGAGAGGAAGTCCTTATCCCACGAATTCCAATTATTCCAACTGATCTTCCATTCTATTTCAAGCGGATTCAGTTCCCCGTTCGATTGGCTTTTGCTATGGCAATCAATAAATCCCAAAGCCAATCTTTGAAAGCCTGTTAGATTATTCCCGAATTTCCCTGTTTTTCGCACGGTCAGCTGTACGTTGCCTGTTCGCGAGTTGGCAAACCGTCTTCGTTGTTTGTTTCTGCACCGGAAAACAAATCGAAAAACATTGTTTATCACATCGCTCTTTACTGATTTCGATTCCATTCAAATAAAACATTGAAATTTGAACTACTTGTCTGTGTTTTATTATCACTCTGGAGTTTATCTGAAGGCGTTAAATTGGGACGAGACGACTTCGCGGGTCCGCTAGTTTTACATATCTATATTTTGATTTCAATAAATTTTAAAAATTATATCAAAGCTTGCTTGTTGTTATGCAAACGCTTTCTCAAAGTATAGAATCGGAGCATAAACAGTAGGTATTTCAGAAAACAGAATTTTGCATTTACAGCATTTTGGAAATACAGCATTTTGGTAATACAGCATTTTGGATATACAACATTTTGAAATACAGAATTCTGAAATACAGAATTTTGTTCATACAGTATTTTCAAAAAATAAATAATATACAGAATTTTGTCGATACAGAATTTTGAAATGCAGAATTATGACGCGCTCCCGAATTTGGAGCAATTGGCCCTACGTTTTTCTATAACAGATGGAGTTCCAATATAAAAATGCAAATTTGTTCGAAATTGTGTTCTACTTAATTGGAGAATGACTGACATATGTACTTATTTTTTACTGTTTTCTTAATTTTAAACCTTCATTCGACTTAATCCAATATATCCAATATACAGGTAGGTACTTACTTACTTATGTATTTAGGTGGCTCTACAGTTCGGGGTGGATATGGGTCTCAACCAACACGCCTCTCCAGTTAGCACGATTTTTAGCTAACCGCCGCACTCCAAGTTGTTTGAGGTCCCCTTCCACTTGTGCGCGCCACCTAAAGAGAGGTCATCCTCTAATGAGTTGTCCCACCGGGTTGGAATCGAACCCTCTTCGGGCGGGGAGTTGGTGTCCTGTCCATTCGCTCTACATGTCCCATCCGCAGCCATCTTCGAGGACTGATGCGTACTTTTCTGACCAGGTTGATGTCGCTGTACATTTCATTGTTAAATCTCCTCCTCCAAAACCCGTCAACGGGAACCGGACCGAAAATCACTCGAAGAATTTTGCTTTCGAAGTGACCAAGTAGATCTTCACCCGCATTTGATAACGTCCATGATTCTGCGCCATAAAGCAGGACTGGAATGATGAGGAGCTTATATAGAGTCTCCTTGCTGTTTCTCAACAAGGCACAATCAATTGCCTTCTTATGCCAAAGTAACAGCGGTTGGCAAGTGTAATTCTTCTCTTGATTTCTGATGTGACAAAGTCCCGAAGTACCTCAAAGTCATAGCTGTCTATCGTGATGTTCTGTCCGATTCGTCGATGTTGTGTGCCCCTTCTTGTTGACGGCATATATTTCGTTTTGCCCTCATTTACCAATGAATTCATTTTTGCCGTCTCTGTACTGATACTTGCAAACGCACCAGTGACAGCTTGCTATGTTCTATCAATTATGTTTACCATGGGCGCATACAAGTAATTGGACGGACATCTTTCTTGGCCTCGGAGCTTCGGACAATTCTTTCAGTTATGATGTTAAGAAGTCGCATGACAGTGCGTCCCCTTTTTTGAATCGTCTTTGACGCCAAAGGTTTCGGTAGGTCGCTGGCTACCGTCCTTGAAGCAGCAACATTTAGACACACGACATAAGGCAATTCATGGATTTGTTCAAATACCGGGTACCTACCTAAATACAGGGTTTTTCAATAAGAACGCTACAAAATTTTTTTTTTTTTTAAAAACAAAAACGGTTTTGGATATCAATGAAATTCTTTATTCCTGTGAAAGTACGTTCGATGCCATTATGTATGGAACTCGATTTCTTTTGCATGGCCACCACGGGCACGCTTGCAGAAGTCCAGACGCTGAACCCAATTTTCGACGGTTTTCAAGCATAAATCGGCCGATACTGCTGCAATTTCACGTTCGATATTCGTACGAAGTTCATCAATCGTCGCTGGCTTGTTGGCATTGACCATAGACATGACGTAGCCCCACAGGAAATAGTCTAACGGCGTCAAATCGCACGACCGAGGAGGTGGATTCAAATTTTTCCACTAGACGCTCAATTGTTGATCTGCTAGGACGATTATGACGACCATAAATTGGACGTAGCGCTCTTAACGTTGAGGCTCATATATCTTTCCATCATGAAATGGCAAACCTTACTCACTTCGAAATAGACCACCAGCTCCGCCCAAAAATGAGAGATCCATAGAGCCAGTTTCAAAAAGTTATTAGGTGGTTAAGTATGTGTGCCATGCTAAAGTAAATGGAGGGCGAATTGGTCACGCATACACTGGCACCTAATAACATTTACAGTTATTTCTGTGGTACAACACGTATTCACAGATAGAAAAAGAGGCGGCGCTACTCATTTCAAAACTGGCTCTATGGAATTCTCTTTTTTGCCCGAAGCTGGTGGTCTATTCTCTCTGGTTTGTACCTTACTGAAGAGAAATGTCAAAAGAGCGGCAAGAAATTCGGCGTCGTTTGCTGTCCCTGTCGCTCTACTTTTGTAGCGTCCCTGTTGAAAAACCCGTTATAAAGATGAACGACACGCTGAAAATGTCAACATATTAAGCATACTTACTTATGTATGTATATTTAGTCGCAATAAAAAACGCAAATAAAATTGAATTAAACTTAACAAAATAGTCTTTATTAATTAAAAGTCGAGAAGAGAATAGAAGTGAACCGATCGGTTTCGTAGCTGTCGACTCGAATGAGAAAAAACCTCATGCACCGATATCGTTGCGACGTTGCCGGGTTGGCGTCGACGTGGACGATTCTGATTGGCTGGGGGCAGGCGTCTTCTATCACCCAGCTGAGCTGTCACTTGATGTGAGCGGAGTTGCCAACGCGTAATTGCTGGCGAGTCTAAAACCCCCGCCACATATACAAAAATCGACTGCTGCTTCCATTTTAAAGCTTTTTTTAAATCAAAACTCTGATTACGTTTATTAACCATTTTCTTTTATTTTTCCCATTTTCCATCGTCATTTTAATTTCTCAATTTTAACTATAGTACAAAATGTTTGTTTTTGTTTTTCTTATTTAATAATATTCTTTTAATGTACAATTATATTCTTGAAGTGTAACTGAATAAATTATAATATATTGTATAGATTTATATAAATATTTCTATTTTTATTTTGAAATGGTATTTGTTCCGTTCATTCTTCGATTTACTTTATAATTTACATAATGAAAGTCAAAATATTATAGAATTTTACATTTTTGGTTTTGTATTATAAGTTTTCAAAAAGGCTCACTAAAAGTTCTATGTATTGGAAAACGTTGTTGTGAAAAAAATATCCTTTGATTTCAGTTACATATTTAATTATTTTTTTTTTTGTATTGAATTTTCTATAATTTTCACTTTGTGTAGAATTTCTTTTCCCATTTTTAAGTAATTGAATTGAGAATTAATGTTTAATATAAATATTTCTGATCTTAGTTAAAATAATCATTAGTTTATTTTATATCTATTATGTCATTTATTTATTTACAGTTTTCTCTATTAATTTTTATTTATTGCAAAAATTGCATGTTAATATTTGTAGGATGTTTTGTTATAAATTTGGCTGATGATTGATGATTGGTAAATTATTATTTTATACAGAAGGATAAGACACAATATTATTATGGTGTGAATATAAAATCATTTTTTGAATATATTTTTAAGCATGAAGTAGCTTTTTTGTTTGACAGAAATAGAGCTTACATTACTCCATACAAATACTAGCATGCAAAATTCACTCTGAAAAATATTTGGCAAGGAGAGCGAGAGAGATTTTAAAGATTATTTTATTGAACAAAGGATAAATAATGAATATTAACTTGTTTTTTTTTCGAAGTCAAATAATACCAATAATTAAGAAGTTAATTACAAAAATCATTATTGTCAATTTAAATTTGTACATTCTCATGACTAGGGTATTTTTATGGCAAGAGCACCAGAATGCGACCTGATTAGGAAAATAATCCCAATTTGATCGTCGAGCTTCTATAGAAGATGTACTTAAAGCAACTAAAGAATTTTGAAGATTAGGTTGCCTAAACTATCCCCTATTTCAATAAAAATATAGCTATTGTGGGTTATAAGAAATTCAATTTATTATGCGGGACACATTTTATAAAATATTAGATAAGCCATCCTTTCAATAAATTTTCGATGGTTTCGGGCCCTATTTCACGAATAACTTAATGGCTTGACTAAAATTGTTAAACCATGGCTTATGGCTAATTCAAAGCTCCAATTTCTGGCCATACAAAAATCGGCTATCAGTCATAATAGTATCGCTCTTCCATTTTTGTATTGGAAAAAATGTGGCCACTCAAAAAACCAGACGAAACTGTCACACGTTCAAGATGCATTGACTTTTCTATACCTATGTGTGGAATTTGTTGAGCAAAATTGCCACCGATTTCCCAGCAATTGGCAGATTGGAGTGATTGTGCCCCTTTTCAATAAAGGGGATAAAAGGTATTGCTCCAATTACATAGGGGTGTATAACTTTTAAGTCTCCCCGGAAAAGTCTTTGCCAAGGTGCTAGAAACGCGTTGCATAGCTGTGGTCGAGGCACGATTAGGAGATGAGCAGTGCGGTTTTCGTCCCGGCAGAAGCACAACCGACCAGTTATTCACTCTCAGAATGGTGCTTGAGAAGGCTTGGGAGTATGCTACACCTGTTTACGCATGCTTCGTAGATTTGGAGAAAGCATACGACCGAGTCCTTCGAGGTAAACTCTGGGGTGTATTACATTAGTATGAAATTGACGGTTCTCTCTTGAGAGCCATTCAATCTCTTTACACAAACTTTAAAAGCTATGTGTACGGGTAAACGGCGTTAAATCAATACCTTTCACCATGGGAGTTGGACTTCGCCAGGGGTGCGTCTTGTTTCCTCTCCTTTTCATTACTTATATGGACTGGATGTTACAGCGCAGTCTTGGCGAAGAACGTTTCGAATTGGGAGATCTGAGGATAAGTCACTTGCTCTTCGCTGATGACTTGGTCATTCTTGGGTCCTCTCAGACTGAATTTCAGCGCGCACTCGATCGGTTTGTAGCCGTTTGTGTAGAAGCTAAACGTGAACAAATCTGAAGTAATGGTCAACTCTGTATGTTAGAGGAGTCCCATTGAAACAGGTGGAGAAGTTTAAGTATCTCGGGGTCTTATTCACGAATGATGGAAGGAGCAATGCTGAGTATTTCTGTAGGATTGGTCAGGCTGGATCAATTTTGAGACAGCTTGGTCATTCTGTTATTAGGTGGACTGAACTTGGTGTCAAAGCTAAGTTGTCAGTCTTTAATTCGGTGTTTGTTCCAACTCTTACCTATGGTCATGAGGTTTGCGTAATGACTGAAAGAATAAGATCGCGAATACAAGCTGCCGAAATGAGATTCCTCCGTAGTTTTGCTGGTGTGACTCGTAGAGATCGCATTAGAAATACCAGAATACCAGAAAACCGGACGGAGCGGTCCATGCTTCGGTGGTTTGGTCATGTTAAACGCATGTCCCCGACCAGGATTCCACGACGTGCTATGGAATCCATACCGTACGCCCAGGCGTCCTCTAGGTAAACCCAGGATGAGATGGTTAGATCAAGTCCATAATCTCTCCGCCAGCCGTATGGGGATTGCCCTTAATGATTGAGAGTCGATAGCGGATGATTGAGAGCTATGGAGGATCCACTTGAGCAACCTAATGAATGATAGAATGATAGCTGTAGGGCCCATGTGGCATTGGGCTAAAATTGTATGACACACCATCCACTTTGGAGGTGAATAAGTTTGTAATATTTCCCATCATTGTTGAAGCTTGAATCGATCGATTTCGGACGGCAATAACCATTTTCTATAAATTTGTTTAATGCATAAGAGCTGTCTGTGTCAGTGTCAAAATGGTTCAAAAAGAAACAAACAAATGTCCGACCCTTACTTAAAAGCTTCCATGTAATACCTACTGCAATTATTTCTCAAAAATAATGACATCTCATTCATGAACACACTGAGCACAAAATCAACCAGTAAGACAATTATCTTCGACTATGCCGAAGCTCAAATACCCGGTACTATATTAATATAAAATAAAAAAAATATTTTAGTATTAAAAAATTATATATTTGTATGGGAGGTATGGGTACTTTTTATTCGACCAAGCTCATTTTTTGTCAAAAATTTTTAAATATTATTAAAACAATATGTGCAAAGTTTAAACTTGCTATCTTGCTCATCTTCGAACTTAGCCTCAGTCTGGTGGATAAAAGCTTACGTACCAAATTTCAAGTCGATAGCTCTTAAATTACGGCCGTAATCGTGCGGACAGACAGACAGACGGACAGACAGACGGACAGACAGACGGACAGACGGACAGACAGACGGACATCGCTAGATCGACTAAGAAAGTGATGCTGATCAATAATATATATAGTTTGTCATACCTACAACGCCTCCTTATGGGCGTTACAAATGGAATGACAAAGTGAATATACCCTCACCACAGTGTGGTACCGGGTATAAAAATACGCTTAAGAGGAATGCAGTGGGACACAAGATCGACAACATTAATACACAGTCAACCGAGTTTGTTTCATATTAGTAGACTTTGAGAAGGCCTTTGACCGAGTCAATTGCAAGTGAATCTGGAAATTTAAATAGGAGACGGATTCTCACGACATTTTTGTTGAGGGTCCTTTTATTCCGCAAAATGTCCCGTTCTAGCATTCTTTCTGAAGATCCGGTGACTGAAAGCTTTGCGAAACAGTCCCCAAGGTACACGAAGAGTTGGAAGACCAAGGACTAAATATTAATATCAACAGTATTGGTCGAAGGAGCCACCCTGCGTAAAACGTTGCCCATCAGCTGTGGCAAAATTATTAAGGAGGAAAACATTGACCAGCATTATTTGTTGCTGCTTCCTACCATGTCAACCAGTTAAAAAAATAGTAAAATCATCCAGCAGCATAAAGAATTTCCTAAAACTTTTTTATAGTAGTAAGAATGTCCAAAAGAATCTGTTGGTTTTTGGACCGCTCAAAAATAGATTTCAACGGTTCACTTAACACAACGATCGAATGCTTCTGTTATGCTTTTGGCTATTTCTCAGATGTACGGGAGAGGTAACGTATACTTTACGATCTAATTTTGTATCTTTCCATGATTTGATCCTGAGTTCCTAGCTCAACAGTCATGATACCATTGTTCTTTATCTATCGCTGTATTGCATCGTAATATGTGATTGTATTGCTCTACCTTAATAAAATGTTTATTTTGACAATAACTATTTTTGTAATATTCTCTAAATGAATTAAATTGTTTTTTAGACTACAGATATTCTTGCATTCACATTGATCATCGTCATCGAACGTGTAGAAAATTCGTTTTGAGATTAGCTATTTGGGAAAAAATTGCAACAGACATTTCGCAAATTATTAATTTTATTTTTTCTTTATTTTTGGCTCTTGATTTTAATTTCTAAAATTACTTGGACAATTTTGTATTCGAATAAATTTTGAATTTTTTTTTTTTTCTAAATATATAATTTGCTTATTTAACAGGTACTAATACTCTTTGAATAAAATAATAATGAATGAAATAAAAAATTAAGGACATACATTAAATTAATGTTAATTTTAAATAACATTAGTCTTCAACATTCATTATTCACTTTCTGAATTCCTCTCAGATATCCTTTGCTGGTTTTTTGTTAATTGATTTGATTTTTTTATGTTACTATCTACTTTAGGTAATTACACTAATGATACATTTATTCTAATTTTGTATGGTATTGTAAATATTTTTTTTTTTTATATTTTATTTGCATTTTATTCTAATGTTAATTAAAAATGTACAGCTCTTATATATTTGTTTTTCTTTTATTAAAGTGCATTTTTTTTTTTTTTAATTGAATGTAGTATAACAGTTTTTTTTTTATTATTAATAAATTTATTACAAAATCATAGATAAGTGTTTGGATTAATGGCTTATAATCGTTCTCTGACGTTCTCAACAATTATTGTTGAAATGTATTGCGGGTAGATGAATTGAAGAAATTATTGGAAACTAATATAAGGCAAAGAAATATTATACTCACGAATACGAATACGAAGAGCTAGAATACACCCGTAAGAACTTTCCGCCATAAGCGGGTATAGTCTGCTCATTCTAATATGTAGTTAGGTAGGTGTGGCGGTTTATCTGAAAGCCCAAGTAGTACTAAGTGCCGTTTTGTTACCACAACTCATTTGACCTGCTTGCTAAAGTTTATCGAAGTGGAGAGTCTAGAAAAAACCTTAAAGGTTATAAGTTCTTTGATGCTATGAAACTTCCTCGAGGGATGTGAAGAAGTTAGCTGTCTAGTCCTAGCTAGTGCCGGACAAGCGCATAGGTAGTGAATGAGGGTTTCTTTTTCGGTTGCGTCGTTACAACTGCGACAGTGTGTATTATGTGGGATGCCTAATCTGGCTGCATGGTGCCCTGTAGGCCAGTGGCCTGTGGTAATGTCTATCTTTTGCCTCGGAACTATGTTGATTAGGCGACAGGCTTCACGGATACCAAGTAGGTACATATTTCCACCTGAAACACACTGGCTGAGTCCGGGAGCCTGAAGGATTTTGAGATGCTCAGATACTCCGAAAATACACCCGCACCTACAACTCCAGAGTCCATTTTTGAACCGTCGTCCGCGTAGATTGTTAAGTTCGGCTGCCTGTTCACCCATCCGTCCTGCCAGTCTAATCTTGAAGGAAATTCTACTTCATAGTGTTTTTAACAAGTAAGTAATCTAAGTAATCTGGAGGTAATGTAATCCGTTGAGGGTGGTACTAGCTCCCTTGGTAAAGAAAGCAGAATATATTGCTATGTCCGTAAGGGTCTCGCATACCAGCACCCCGACTCTCTGAGTCTGATCGCGCTGTGTATTGTGATGTTTGTGATATGAAAGTCTAAGGATAATAGGTTCAGAAGGACGGTGAGGGCGTCTGACGGCGTTCATTCTATTAACTTGGCAGTATTTGATAACAAATGTAATTGTTTTGCAACTTCAAAGGAATGTCTGGCGATGTTCAATCACAATCTGAACGAGTTCTTGTGTCGTTTCGCAATCGTAGGTGAAACATGGATTTATCACAACACACAAGATGAAGGAACAGTCGAGACAGTGGATTTCTTTTGGTGAATTGAACCTGATGAAGAAGGACAAAATTTGTTATTTGTTTGACAGTTTTTTGGGATACACACGGTGCTAATCACATCGTTTACCTTTAAAAGGGTTAAATGATTGCCAGTGCCCATTATGCAGAGCTGTTGGATTGATGCATTCCCGATTTGTAGCATAAGCGACTTCTACGAATATTTTCTGTTTTAAAAGATTAAGAAATCTCTCGGCGGTAATATACTTAGGTCGAATGAAACGATACCCTTTATTTGTTCCCATAACGGCGACGAAACATCATCTTAAAGTCCAAACATGAAAAAGGTATACCTAGGTATAGGTAAACGACACTCATTCCAAACAATGTTCCTTTGCCTTGCCACTCATTAGATGTATCACATTTTATAGAGACTCCAAACCTCTTGGATTATAAACTCACATTATCTAAACAACGTTCCAACTGCACTTTGCAGTACATCTTGATGCTCTATCTGCAATCAACTTAATTTTCTGACATATCTTGAGTAGGTATATACCTAATTAGATTCAAAAAAAAAAAAAAAAGGAAATGAAAATACCTTCGCTGCTCAAAGAACGACTCTAGTTGCCATGTATTCCATACGAAACGTAAAAAGTATCTTACAATCTTACCCGAAAAGTTTTTATTTTTTTTTACTACATAGCACTACGTTTATTATACTCTTGTCTTCCTACACTACTACAGTGATACAAAATCACTACCACCCTGCATTTCAGTTTGGCCGCATGTCTGCGATTGTTTCGATGATGATGATGATGCTCCACCTCCTCCTCCGGCACCACCGTTTGAGCACAGCTGCTGGGCATCCCTATCCTGCTGCTGTTGTTGTTCGCGTTGCTTAGGGAACATTGTCATCGGGGTGCCCTCATTAAATAGAGTCTCATTCTCTAGCCGCTCCTCATCGGGCAGCGATAGCGTGGAGTTCCCACTCGCTGTTATCCGTCTACCCATATTGTCGTATTTCAAACAAGCACCACCCAAGGCAGAGCTCTTCGCCCCCAACGGTCTCATTGTACCCCCAATACAGGCGAGCGATGTGCCATCCGAGTCATTGGCGTAAGCTGATGGCGGTGGCGGCGCCTTCATGCAATTCACACAGGTTGGTGCTTTCAGGCCGCAATTACTGGAACAACTACTTCCTGTCGCTGTTCCACTACTACTATTGCTGTTGCTGCTACACCTGCCGCCCGTCGTCGAGTGCTGTTGTTGTAGCTGCTGCTGTTGCTGCTGCTGCTGATGATGCAGCGCATGCAACTGATGTTGGTGTTGCTGTTGTTGGTGCTGTAAGTGCTCTTGCTGATTGTACCCCTGGCTGTAGCTGGTGTCCAAATTGTGGTAGCTCACAATTTCGTCGTGTGGATATAAATTCGTCTGGACTGAGGGATCCTTTTTAAGGATACCTCGCCGTTGATTGTTTCTTGGCAGTGTGGCGAAGGAGGACACATTAACCGGCAGCATTTGCTGTTGAGTTGAACTACTGGCACTACTGCTGCTGGCTGTGCTGCCGTCCACCACCCTCTTGGGAATATTCAACAGGTCCGGATAAATATTGATGTCGGAGCTGTCGAGCATATCCTGCGTCACCGAAACAGATATGAAGATGTTTCCGTAGGCCGGATTGGTGACTACATTTGAACAGAATTCTGGTGGCGGTGGGAAGACTCCAACGTTGAGAGGGAATTCCTCAGGAATCTGATTTGGATTTGAGTTCGGAATTCCTACGACTCCGCACTGTGCCTCCGGTGACATCATTTGCTGTCGATTGGTCATATGAGAAGAGGGACCACCCTGCATAGGAATGCCGACCTGCTGATGATGGGGACCCAAGCCACGATGGTGGTGATTCTCAACGGTGATCTCGATTGGCTCGAAGCCGATGACGGATTCTGTTTTATTCATTGCGGGTCCATTGTTATCGATACCAGCGCAGCTATCACCACGATCATTGGTAGTCGTAGTGATGCTGAGATCCAGCAGCTTCTTCTCCTGGTCATTAAAGCTCACACTGCCTTTAATATTTTTACTCGGATGACGCCGTTGCCGCTGCGTTCTCTTGCAGAGACACACCACGAATGAGATAAGAATTAGAAGGAAGACAGTACCGAATGTTCCCATTATCAAGCCGAAGTACCAAAAAGTCTCCGGGGTCTTCACTAGGACATGCTGCACGATTTCAGTCAAGTATATGCTAATATTCTGCGACGCAGATCCAACAACATTCTGGGCAGCACACGAATACGTTCCCGCATCCAAGCTCGTCATATTAAAGACAGTTAGGTTGCTCCAAAGTTTGTCACTGGCAACGTTCTCCTGGTCAAATAGGACGTTGTCGTTGTCTAAGATCTTGCCATTCAGCTCCCATGTAACCTCCGGCATGGGATCACCATACACCAGGCAACTGAATGTGGTATTGCTGCCGATATCGATGTTCTGGACGTCTTCGTTGCTAAAGATCTCAACTCTTGGTGGACATCCGAATTGCGCTTCGTCCACAACCTCCCAATGTTTATCCTTATACTGATATGGACCCTTACAAGTCAGACTTATACTATTGAGTTTGTTCTGGACATACCAGGTGCGAAATTTTCTCAATTTGCAATTGCATTGCCAGGGATTCTCGTCCAGCACCAGAGTCTTTAGGTTCGTCATGTGCTGAAACACATACTCCGAGAGACTCTCCAACAGGTTGTTCTTCAGGTAGAGAAACTCCAGTAAATTCAAATTGGCCAGCGCCATTGGATCAATGTAACTTATCAGACAGTCGTGCAGATCCAACGTTCGTAGGTGCGGTAAAATGGGAAATTGATACGCTACCAGTTTCTTCAGTGGATTGCCATTCAGATAGAGTATTCTCAGCCGATCATTGCCCATGAATGTGTCCTTGTCGATCATTTCGATTCGATTGTCACTCAAATCGATTTCAACGAGAATCTTGAGATTTTTGAACGTCTCCTTGTGAATGTACTGCACTTCGGATTTCTTGAGGTATATTCGTTGTAGGTTCAGTAGTCCCAGATTTGTGAACTCTTCTCGGTTCAGATTCGGTATGTGGTTGTCATTGAGGACGAGTACCTGCAGCTCGGTGCTCAGCGTGGTGGGTATTGTAGATAATTGCAGTGAGCTGCAGATGGCCGATTTTTTGCCGTTTGTCCATTTGCATGTGCAATTTGAGGCACAACTTGCTGACCAATCATCACCCATGGTCGGTGGGATAAGGGCGGTGAATAGAAGAGCAACTGGAAAGAGACAAATACAAATTTTGTTATATTATAATTCACCGCATCTGAATAAGTTTAATTATGAGATATTTTTGAAAATATACATTAAAAGTTGTAAATTTTTGAAGCAAGGCAAATGCAATCCCCTTGATTGTACCTATACCAAATACTCAGCTACATCTATACAGTTATTGGTGAGATGCCTGACAAACTGGGCAAGATATAGATGTCTGCAATAGACCATGATCGGGCACTTAAGTCGATCAATCCACACGTCTTTCATTTTAGACAAGGAATAGTGAATTCGAAAGCCAATAACAATTGGAAGGCATCTTCTAAAGTTCATAGCAAATGCCGGATTAGCAAACTTTAATAAAGCTACGATTACACGGCCATTTTTTCGAGTGATTTTAATGACGCTCTGACCTAAAAATCGCGTCACAAAGCAGTTATTTAAATGTCGTTCTGTGTGATCGCCATTTTTGGGATAACATTTTCGGCGTCATTTAAATGACTAGGAAAATGGCGGACCAAATGACATAAATTTTGTGCCATTAAAATGACGGAAAAAAAATGGTGATCGCTCTTCAATGACGCCTAGGACAAATGAATAAACTTTTTGACAAGACACGAAATTCATGCCATGCCATTTTTCTACGCAAATGACGAAGCATTTAATACGGTATCTGTGCTTTAATTTGGATTTTTTGTCTCGTGGCGAAAGGACGTGTTAGATTAGATTAGATTCGATTTTAAGTTGGGAGAGCCTTAATTGGGTTCTGGCACTCTCAACCAGCCTATTGTGCTTCCCGTAGAGTCCTAGAGCAATATTTTTACTTCGGAGACAGTCAGGAAGACAAGTATCTTCTCTGGAGGTAGTTCACCAAGATTTGCAGAGTTAACGATTTCTTCGCCAAGGACATTCTTTCTAAGGCGAAAGAGAGCCGGACATTCTGTGAGAATGTGAAGAGAGGTTTCGTCGCTCTCCAGACATAGTCCACATGTGGGGTCTGGTTAGACTCCAATACGGTGAAGATGTTTTTTCATAAGGCCATGGCCAGTAATTATCCCTGTTAGAATTCTTAGGGAATTTTTATCCAGGTTAATAAAAAAGTAGGATTTCCTGGGGGAACATTTTGGGAAAAATTGTTTGGTGCAGTTTTGCCCAGGTGTTTTAAGCCAGACTTCATTGGATTCGATTAGAGCTAAGTTCTTAATGTGTCATTTAAATGACTCGAAAAAATGGCCGTGTAATCGCAGCTATGTATAGACCTGCAGAACAATGTTATCATTGCCAATTCAGCATCTAATACAGTATCGCTTAACATATTGGTCTTCTCAATTAAATTCCGTAGAGCAAATAGTATTCAGTCACTGAAAAACAAAAGATATCTCCAGCTTACGGATAAAGTAGAAGGTATGACTACAAATTCTGCGAACTGTGAATGTAGGCGTGAGTGTGGGAGTAGTTCAGATTCTATTTTGCCCATGGCCATGACCATTATGAACTCCAACAAAAAACCCTCCCTAAATCTCTGTTCATAGTAACAATTCATGATCGAAGTGCAAAATTGTTATTCAAATACCTACTAATCAACCGTTAATGAGAAATGAAATTTCCAGGAATCTATCGCGAGTAATCATTCTAATTCGATAAACAATTATCTACATTGGAACAACACCAAAATCCGCTCAAAATTATATAAACATCAACACAAACAAAATTAAATCACAATAATATTGTTTTTATCCCTTACCTGACAAGCAAATTGCAACGCAATATATTTTCATATTGATAACATTAAGTTGTATGTCCTTGATCCTTTCAACCTAAAAACTGCATTTTTCACCCTTGTTCTGTTCCTATCTCTACCCAATGGCATACAGCTGTTGTGGTTCTCACATGACTCAGTCGATGGAATTTAATTATGCTGGACCCAGCATCAAATGGCCAAATCGATTGGAGGGTAACACTAGAAACGTTCTGCGTCGTCCTGTTTTATTTTCAATCCTTTGACGCAAAGCTTACAGCCAGCAGCTGCAGTCTTTGTATCTCCCTCTATATGTGTAGGTATACACCTGCAAGGAAATAAAAAAAAATACTATAGCACACAAATGCTTTCATTGTAAAAATATAAAATATGGAAATGGAATTATTTTTAATTATGAGGGCTTATATAAAAATAAGGTTGTCTGTGTGAACTTGTTCCTCTGCCATAATGTTTGCCATGTTTCACTTAAAAAAATAAAAAAAAATTAAGTCAACAACTATTCTCCTTTGTGTTAATTAAAAGATTATCAAAAGACTAACTGAAATCAGTTTCGAGGGTGATGTACTCATAGGTCATGGGGTTTGCTCTGTAATGTTGTTACACAAACAGTGAAATTGGGCATAAACAGTCTTAAAATGTAGATTTATTAAATTCGCATTTTTAACACGAATGGGTTAAGTTAAGATGGGCACATCGGCTCATATCAGTGATCGATATATAGATTAAATGAAATGAGGGCGCCAAAGTATATAAATCGAATGTGGCAGTGGCACTACCGCATTCTTCATCGGAACCAAAGCCTCACGCAAGGTCTCCATCTTTCATCGCAATAAAAAGGTAGACAGGCAGACGTGTTGCAAAGAAGAATAAGAGAAAAAAGAACCAGTAAGACAATTATCTTCGACTATGCCGAAGCTCAAATACCCGGTACTATATTATTGTAAAAAAAAAAAAACAATATTTTAGTACTAAAAAATTATATATTTGTATGGGAGGTATGGGTAGTTTTTATTCGACCAAGCTCATTTTTTGTCAAAAAATGTTAAATATTATTAAAATAATATGTACAAAGTTTAAACTTGCTATCTTTACTGTAGCTATTTATATTTAATTTTTAACATCAAAAAGCTATATAAATCTGATATTTTTGTATGGGAGGTAGTAGTAGTTTTCATCCGATCTTGCTCATCTTCGAACTTAGCCTCAGTTTGGTGGATAAAAGCTTACATACAAAATTTCAAGTCGATAGCTCTTAAATTACGGCCGTAATCGTGCGGACAGACAGACAGACGGACAGACAGACGGACAGACAGACGGACATCGCTAGATCGACTAAGAAAGTGATGCTGATCAATAATATATAGTTTGTCATACCTACAACGCCTCCTTATGGGCGTTACAAATGGAATGACAAAGTGAATATACCCTCACCACAGTGTGGTACCGGGTATAAAAAGAAACGACAGCCTTGTGCCAAGTAAGGTAAATAAATGCTAAAATTTGGCAAAATAATTAAAGGGGAGCCAATTACAAGCTTCTTTTTAAAAATGCAATAAAATGAACAAACTTAAATTTTTGCCATGTATTATGGCTTCATTAGTAAGAGCAATCATTCCCATTAATTATTATGGAACACAACGTCGGTCGTTCAAGTGGCAGCCTCGGCTGGTTTCGCCGCAGCGCATTCTGTCACTCTACTTTTTCAAAACCTTTTGATGGTTTCGGGCTGTAGCTCACGAATTGCTTGGATGTTATTGGCCTTAAGTGCTTGAATCGTTTCCGGATTATCGGCATAACATAGGTCCTTTACGCTTCCCCATAAAAAAAAGTCCAAAGGGGTCAAATCGCAGCTCCGAGGCGGCCAATTGACATCGCCAAGAGACGCCTGATAACAGGATTTAGAAGTTTGAGAGCGCGCCATCCATGTCTTTAATTTCAGTAAAAAAAAAATCGGTTAACATGGCTCTGTAACGCCCACCGTTGACCGTAACGTTGTTCCCAGCCTTATTTTCGAAGAAAAATGGTCAATGATTGCTACCACTCCACAATCCGCTCCAAACTGTCACTCTCTGATGCATTGGCTTCTCGTCAATATCGTGCGGGTTTCCCGAGCCCCAGATGCGGCAATTTTGTTTGCTAACGTAGTCGCCGAGATTAAAATACGCCTCGTCAGAAAAGATGATTTTTGGCCCAAAATCGTTGTCTGATTCAGCTGCTCTAAGGCCCAAACTGCGAAGCGATAACGAAGCGGCCTCAACTGCTGAGTCAATTGGACCTTGTAGGCGAATAATCTGAGATCTTTGTGCAGAATGCTCCTCATGCTAGTGCGTGAGCTGTTGAGATCGATGGCCAGTTGATATTCGTGAATTGAGTCTCACACTCTCGGCTACAGCAGCCACTTTCTCGTCTTACGCACCGTAGGACGACGGGGACCATGAATGTTGTCCACAATATTTCGAGTGGGAAACAGCTGTCAGTGTTAAATTAACCTATGATTTAAAAAGAAACGTGTATTTATTGGGGGTTGCATTTTGCTTTAAGTCGAGCTCATACAAAATTCCCAGATAGATATACAAGTTTCGTAATAGAGAGAATCTCGATAATGCAGAGAGAGCAAAATATTGGTAATGCTTAAATATAAATACTCATGCTGAAAAGGCACCTTCCCAATATCATAAATCGGCCGCTTGCTTGCCGAATTTGATTTTAATATACTTAGGTTTCAAACAGTCTGTACCAGAATGATCGGATTGAAACGCGAGGCGATGTCTTAATGTGCTAGTACACGGTACGTAGCACGCCACATATATACATATGTGGCTCTGACGTAATTTTGACGTCAGCATATGGTCCCAATGGATAAATGCCGTGCACAAGCTATCTTTTTGCACTCTCTGTTGACTCCAGAGACACATATATATGTTGCGTACTACATACCGTGTACTAGCACCTTTATACCACGGATAGCAATCAATATTCATTGACGCACAGGACAAAAACTCAAGGTTTCGATCTCCCGAATTGCAAATTACCTTATTCATTCCGATACTCTTAGAAAGGCTAACCTTATAGATGAACCGGCCTGAATCAATCGACTGATCTTTTAAGACACTAGAGAGGTAACAATGCCACACTAAAAAAAAATAGTTGGCGCAACAGGTCATAAAAACCCTTAGGACCAGTTTCTCACAACCATTCGTTTGTATGAGTTTTTTTTATTTTTTAGGACGAATTTAAGGGACCTACAATTTAGTGCCGATTCTGAACGGCTTTTTCAGGACACTTTTACTCTTGGGTGTTTGTCAGACGTTTGAGAGAGGTGGCTCAGTGGAAGAAACTTTAAGATGTAATTTGTGTGTTTTCCGGGAATCGAACCTAGGACCCCTCGCACAGTAGTCTAGCAGGCTCCCGGAAATTACGTTAGAGGAAATTACGCCAGAATTTTTAATTTTTTTTTTTTTTTAAACCCCAGAAAGTTTTTATTTAGTCAAAATTGGAAAAAGCACCAGAACATTATTTGGAAAATACGTCAGAAACGTTGGAAATTAGGCCAGACAGGTGTGGAAAAATAGCCAGAAAGTAAAATGGAAATTAAGCCAGATAATAAACATAGGCAACTCGTGTTCTGGCCTAATTTCCAAACTAATTATGAAAAAAGGATCATAAAATGTTATTTATTTAAAATTTATCGAATTTCACACACAAAAAACCTTCGCACCCACTCCAAATCCTAATGCTGCCCTCCTGCAACCCCCCTGCTTGGGGTCACTGTAGGATTTGGAGTGGGTGCGAAGGTTTTTTGTATGTAAAGTTCGGAATTGCACCCTTTACCTTTCTTTCTGAAAATATTGTTTCTGGCATTTTTTCCAAACATGTTATTTTGGAAAAAAGACATGAAATTTCGGAAAGATAGCCAGAAAATTCTGGCTTTTCTTCCTAAGAAAAAAGCCAGATTTTGTATAGAAAATTTGCAGGCATTTTTTCCAAAAAAAAAAAATCTTCCATAATTTCCGGGAGTCAGTCTAGCACACTAACCACTGCGCCACTTAGCCCCATAATGCCACACTATAAAACGTTTTTATAGGCGCAAAAGTTGGTCATCCCCTACAACGATTTCTGCAGAAGTTGCAGAGATGAAGGAGACTATAGTGCACTCATTTCTCCTTATGTACTTTTGCTGACCTCTAGCCACACTAGGTCAATATCTGTTTCACGATCTTTGCGAATCTAAGCGATCAATGACGTATGACGAGCATCTATCTAGCCTAGATTCAATAAAAATAGTAACTGCTTCCAGGACCAGGAGTGTACACACCTGCCCTCCCAGAAGTAGCACAATAAACCTATATTAATGTAAGTGCACCTTATCGAAAACCAACAACCTTATTATGTTTTGTGTGAAAATAGTTTCAAAAATTGAAAAAAGAAACAAAATGCGAATACATAGAGGAAGTATATACGAACAAACTTAAAGCTTCTTCAACCCTATTCTAATCGACTATGGTTTCCTGTAACGGATACCCTTTCTTACTATACTCTGTCCCATTTATATTTTCAGTACAGGCCTTATGGGAAGCTCTTTTTTCTACCAAAGGTGCCAGTAGATACTTTTACGGCACTCAATCACAAGAATTGCCACTGAAATAAAAACCAAGCCACTGACTTACCAAGGAATTGTTTTTGTCATTTACGTAAAACCCACCATGACCAGTCTGTTTATGAAGAAATTTTCCTCAAAGGCGCATACACCCCATCATGACCAGTCTGCCTCGCATGTGCTGGCAGAATGAGGATGACGATGATCTTCTCGTGTGTGCGCTGCGCCTGTGCGGTTGCTATTTTATCACAGAAAATAAACATGTGTGGTGTTGGTGTGTGTTTTAAGCACCTCAGAAGAGTGTTACCATATTCAGTTGCAAAAATATCATTACGGGTTTTTCTATGGATTGTGTCAAAGAACTTTCGTGTTTTGTTGCTTTTTAAAGCTTTTGAGAGCAAATAAATGAATTTGATTATGTGGGATGTTGCCATACAGTTTTTAGGTACTCCTTTAATTATTTTGTAGTTCTGATGGATCTGTTAATATGCAGTTAAACCATTTTTTCGATTTTGTCTTTTATCAGAAATGGAACACTGTTTAATTTGTTTACTTTATTATTTTGTATCATCGGCTCAATCAGGGAATTTTTTGTATGTTTAATAATATTATTATTGCTGCTTCAAAAAATGTGTAAAAAAATCGAAAACTGATAAGGAGGAGGAGGAGGATATTAATATACAGTCCACCAGCTGTCGAAACAATGAGTTATTCTCGAGTTGATTATTACCCAAGTTCACAGGTACCCGGTAATTTCGGGTAATGGGTATCCTAAATTCAGAAGTACTTGGAATTGAATATTGAGACACAGTTTTTTATACTTTTTATAATGCGGGTACCCAAAAAATAGTAGTTTTTACTGAAGGAGCAGTGGAAAGTTTAGTTATAAACTTAGGTGAAGAGAGTAGTAGCAGCAACTACTCGTCAGAGTGATAAAGTGTTCTTTTTTTAATTTAATTAATTTTTTTCTGTAATATATTTTTACGTTAAAAGAGATTAGGCCTTCTGGGGAACTCTTAAAAAAACGCGCCTACTATCTTACCTCTTGGTGGTGTGGAAAAAGATAGATTTAATTTAATTTAGATTTAGTTTAATTTTTTTAGATTTAGTTTAGATCTACATGTTTCTGTTCATGAAATCTTAATAAACGGCTGGTAACCCTACCGATATTTGTGAGAGAATTATGCCAATTTATAGTGCTCACTATGGCAACCATGTGAGAGCTTTATAATGGAGACAGCTTATTGAAATCCATAAAAGTAAGGGTGAAAGGCAAATACCCTATCTTCCCTGTACTGAAAATATAAATGGGACAGAGTATAATTGAAATTCTATGATGCCCAATTTTTCAATTAACAGATCTAAATGCAAACCTACACTCTATTTGTCAGCCAAATACAATAAAACTATCATAAAGAACTTAACACATGCCTATCTGTTGATTGAATGACCAGACCATATTTCGAGACTAAAAGATGATAATATCCTTTAACTTAATCAACCCCACCTAAGTACCATCAAATACTGATTTACACAGCTTGAACAGGACTAATAGAATTTCATCCACTCATATCCACAAGAGATGAACATAATTCTACCGTTCGAGTAGGTACACAAACGAATCTTACCGCTTAAGTGCTCAATCCTTTTCCAGCTGTTATTTTCATCCGAGGAGTTATAAACACAACAAAAGGCACAAAGTATCCCCATAATCCTATACAACACAGCTCCCGGATAGGCACACAAGCATATTGTTATTTCTCATTTGCTCGACCAGGAGAATTGACCCCTCCGCTGCTGGCTCAACCCAATGACAAATGAAAGACCGGATGAGATTGCAAAGCAACAATACTTAGTATATAACAAGCCGAGCTAACCATTGCCATCACACAAAGGAGGGATTGACTAAAGCTCCCTCTAGCTATCGTTGGTCACAAAAATACGCAACAACCAGAGCTCCAGAGCTCCACTTGTTGTTCGATTATTCTTTGATAATTCATTATCATCTTATTCGTTTTCATTCACCCGTACACATTCAGCGTAGCAAAGCAATCCTCCAAACTATCAGGATATATGAAATTGTTTTTTCATCTTTCCCCTCTTAAATGTGTACAAGAGCTTAACCGAATTGACCCTGAAATTAGAGCATTGGTTGGCAAAAAATAAACTCAAAACATTACCAAATGTCATCGTAGGTACACCTACACATGTCACTCCGTCTGTCCGTAAAAACATGCCCAAAGGACAACTTTCGTTCATAAATTAAATGAAAATGTTTATTATCACAATGCGGTCAGCATGAAATACTAAGTGTCCTAGTGGCAGTTGGTCGTTTTTAGAGAATGAAAAAAAAAAACTGTCCCGCTGTCTTGTGAACAAAAAAGACAGGATAAAGGAATCTTTTTCATCAAGTGGAAGTTTCTCCTTTTTGCATTATTTTGCTTTCTTGTTCTTCCTTTCTATTTCTGTCATTTGGAATGAAATGAAACTGACTTAGTTGTTCGTATACCTACTTCTTTTGCTTTAGGTGACGGTTTGGTGGGTTGTTGCTGTTGTTGTTTGGAGAGGATCAGAAAGGATAATTTCTTTGTACACCGGGATTATGTAGATGTAGCATTCAGTAATGAGAAATTTACTTGTGCTTTTGAATATAATACATAATATTAATGATGTTGATGATGACAATAAGGACAACAAAAAGGAAAAATCCTTTTTTTTTTTGGGAATTGTGTTTGTATTGCGGCAGTAACATCTCTTCATTGAGGTTGTATTTTTTGGAAAAGGTTCGGAATTGTTTAGATATTCGCTGGAAGTACATTACTATGAACAACGGCAGATGAGGATTTCGTGGTTTTTCTTCAGAATCGACCCTAAGACATTGAGGTCTTAAGGCGGATACAAGGGCGCGTCACACTCCAGGTACTACAGAAAGTTGAGTACATTATTTATGTCTTCATGCTGTTCAAGTCAGATATCAGCGCGAAGTCCATGATATCTCCACATAACTGATAACGACAAGCGGTCCATTAAAAATGCATGAATAAAAACAGCGACCTACCGACCGCGACGTGCGGTTGAAAACACAATCATGGAGGGTTTTCATGGCCTCCAAAATGTTGTTTGCAGAACCTGTCAATAGTGTATTTGGAGCTGATAATACACTAAGGTCGGAATGGAACACATATCGGTCAATCTTATAGGCATGGGCGAGTAGATAACCCAGGTTTATAGCCAGTTCCATCACCCCTTACAGAAGAAGCTGGCTTAGTTGTAAAAAACTTAAGTATAAAAGGCCGCGAGCCGCCTGTAACAGCGGATCACTTTTTTTTTCTCTAAGTGATAGAACAGCAGAATCTGGACTTCGTCAAAAGAAGGTATTTTGATTCATGCTGCTGGTAAGATGAACATAGGATAAAATACAACAATAAAATCTTTAAACTTAAGGTCTTACTCAAACCTTGTAACCTATTCCCAAATAATTCTCGATACAAGATGTCTGATGTCTGAAAGGCTGAACTCTTTGACCATTTTCTGAGTTTCAGGTCACACTTTAATTTTGTGTTAAATGTTATATCCGATTTGATTACTAAACAAGGCTCAGATGATAATTTGTCGGAACCTGAACCTGCGCTAAATCTTTCTGCGTCCTCGGTCAGGGCCTCCATTGACGATTGAGTTTCTTACAAACAAGGCAATTATTGTGTACCTATGGCTATGGCATGGCTCACCAGGATGTGGGTAGACTGAACTTATGATCCCGAACATCTGTATAAGAAATCTGTGCGATTCTTGGTGTCCTTCATACAACTTAATTTTTTTTTATTATTGCTTGCCTTTGCTCGTTTTCGTTTCTGATATGTTGAGCTCCTTAACCAGCTGCATCCAGTAGAGATGAGCTAAGTTGCTATTTTGCATTCGCAGTTATAACTGTGAATGCGATTTCTTATTCACAGTGAATTTAAACTGCTAATGTAAACTGCGAATGCGATTTCGAAATGACGTCATATTATAGACTATCCGCGGTACTAATAATCATTTTTAGAGTCCAAGCTAACTTTTACGAAGTCACAATGGTGAAAATTTCCATATAAAATTATCCATTGTGACCGTCAAAATATTTAATTTGAAGACTAAAAGTGATTATTGGTAAGGCCCTTTGTGAAGTAGGTTAAGTACCTACTATGCATTTTATTTCATACATAGTGCGTATTGGCCTTCTATAAACATATGTCTACTTTTCAATTTATATGACGTTATCATAGAGAAACTAATTTCTTTAAATCCTTTGTAGGTAAATGATCGAACATTTCGATCGGCATAAATTACATTTTACGTATACATATTTCGTCTATTTCTGTAAAAAAAAATTCCATATGATGCTTATTTTTCTTCGGCTGGCATCTTTGTTTTACATTTTTTTTTTTATTTTATATATAAATTTATAGGCACAAAAACGAGCTACATTTTTCTGTAAATAGTTATACAATGTATATTTAAACTATCTAACTCCCAATGCGAAACTTAATAGCTTAACCGACCGATAGCCAACGTTTTAAAATTACTTCTACCACAAATCGCAACTTAATACCCCGTTGCTATTGCTACCTATATCACATTGTTGCGCTCGTTCCCAATGTTGCGATTGCGAATGCTATCGCAATATCTTCCTTCTCTCCCACAATAGCAACTTGGCAAATTGCCACCTTACTGCTAATAGCAGTTAGCCTTAGCAATAGCAGCACAGCATCCAACCAACCAACTTTCCAAGTTCCAACCAACTGCGACTGCAACTGCGATTGCGATTTGCGATTGCGATATGTAAAATGCTATGTGACGTTCGCTTCGCACATTACCTACTAGGTAGCTATTGCTACCTATATCACATTGTTCCGCTCGTTCCCAACGTTGCGATTGCGAATGCGATCGCAATATCTTCCCTCTCTCCCACAATAGCAACTTGGCAAATTGCCACCTTACTGCTAATAGCAGTTAGCCTTAGCAATAGCAGCACAGCATACAACCAACCAACTTTCCAAGTTCCAACCAACTGCGACTGCAACTGCGATTGCGATTTGCGATTGCGATATGTAAAATGCTATGTGACGTTCGCTTCGCACATTACCTACAAAGAGGGTAGTTTAGTTTTATACTTTTATAGTCTCATTTCTCTTAGCCGTTTGCTTGGGATTGAGTGAGAGAGTGACTCAGTCCACTCAGCCAAACATACTTTTTTTGTTTGTGTGTGTAATGCGGGAACGGGAATGCATGAACAAATTAAGTTGTGTTGTGATTGTCATTGTGACTGTGAGAGTTGTGAATGGGATGTGAGTATGTGACTCAGAGATAGAAGCGAGACAATAGCATTTAGCAATAGCAGTTTATTTATAAGTTGATAGCAGGTTGCGAATGCGAATTTTCATTAGCAGTGAAAAATTAGCAGGTTGCTATTTTTTGTTCATCTCTAGCATCCAGTAGGTACTTCAGCCACAGACTTTTAAAATACCAAAATCTGGGTGGCAGATGGTGACTGAGACAGTCAAATCTTATATAAGTTTACATCTCCTGGTCGCGACTTAGTCTTCGGGTCAAGGTGGAGGGCGACTCCTCTCACGCGGCCATCACTAAGGAGAGAGACTGTAGCAGATGTGGGTGTTTGAACCAGACTACTTTTCCGCTTGACCAAAATTCGGTGAATGGATTGTCTGTTGGAAAAGGATGGGGGTAATCGTAGCAGTCTGCCTCCCTTTATTTCCTTTTGACGACCAGTCCACATGACAGAGACTGGTGCTGAGCAGAAAAGCTTGATTGAAGCACTCCATCGTCCGTCCTACTGCTTGGTAGTTTGGTATCGAAAAAGAGAGGTCGCGATTTGTCTTCGGTGAAAAGGCGAGGAGTGACCGAATAGTTTAACCCCGCGTCTGTTGCCTCTGACGGGGTCCTCGAATTGGGGTTGATTTATGTTGTCAGCTCCTCCAGTTGCCGGTTAGTCTTCGGGGAGGGCAAAGGGTGACCGAAGCATTCTAACCACCCGTTGATAGCCTCTGAGAGTCCTGAGGAAGGTGTATGGTACAGATCGGATAAGAAGACTGCGGCAGGAGAGAACGACGAAGTGTGACCGACACAGTCCAACCCCCCGCCTGTCCCCTCTGACGGAGTCTGAAAGTTCGACGTGTAAAGGTGAAAATGACTGACGTAGTCAGCTCTTCCCGTTGGCGATTAGTCTTCGGAATCAGACAAAGGGTGACCGAAGCAGTCTAATCCCCACACCTGTAGCTTCTGACCGTTCGCTTTCAATAAGTGGGGCTGGTTTTTATTCAATAGGTGAGTTGCGTATTGATTTTTGGCCAAATTTTTTTGGATGGTATACAGGTGCTAAAATACTGTTCCATCTATTGTTAGTGATTATTAATGCTTCCTCGAGAAGCAGGGATTTTACTGATTGCAATTGAGCGTGAGCGTGCGATCCTTCGCTAATATCAGTTATGTGAAGGCCGCTGCCTTGTCTGGCTAGTTCATCTGACTTGCAGTTGCCGGGAATGTCACTGTGATCTGGAACCCAGCACAAGGTGACTGAACATCTATCCGCAATCTCGTTTAGAGAATCCCGGCATTTTTTTACCAACTTTGATCTGGTTGTTGGTGTATATTCAAAGCTTTAATATGTACATATCTATTCACCTTTTCATTAGATTCAAATCCATACGCAACCTTGAATGGTTCTACTTAAAAATGATCAACATTATTGCCTTTAGAACGCTCGTTCCTTTTCCAAGAATTATACCGCCCTTTAGGTCAGCTGAAGGCCTTTGGTTTCTTCTCAATTGTCTTGTAGGTCTTGGAGATATAATAATAGACATTATAGTATGTACATGTACAATGTACATAAATTCAAATCGAATTTAAAATTTACTTTCCATACTCATACCCAGTTAAGCTAAACCTATGAAAAACTTTAAGTGATTGTTCCATAACAACAAAAGAGTATAAACAAGGATAACCTCTTCATTTCATTCAGCAAACAAAGTAAAAACTTTTTTAGTTTACCAAGTTTACATCAGCATTTTTTTTTTTTTTTGTGTTTACTTAACACCCGTTTACAAAATAAGACTAACAAAGTTTTAAATAAATTGCACTGCAATATACTGGGATATTTTATCTGAAAAAAAAAGGATGCCCGGAAGGGTAAAAGTTGAGATAACACCCTCGCGTGTGTATAGCACTCCCACTCAAGGTAATAAACTGCATACGGGTCCACTGCCAGGAGGGGACTACAATCCAATGGCATTGAATATGGCAGATGACATCATCCCTATACACTGACAGGGCTTTTGTTAAGTGTCCCGTTATGGAATTTGGCTCCGATTCAATACACTCAGGGTAATCAACATCACCATTGGCCTGGCCAAGGCAATGCTTTCGGGATATGCACGTGTTTATTATTGTTTCCAGCAACTTTGAATATGCTAAGGTTGAAGGTTACACTACACCAACCGAAAAAAATACAGTAAAAGAGAGTTAAAAATGCAATTATGTGCCAGAGGGATACACTCGAAGAAAAATAGGCATAGCGGGTGAATATGGGTGATAGGACTATTCATGGAGGGCTACAAAAAAGAACATTCAAAAATGTATAATTTTATCGTGGAACAGGATAACATAACCGGGACCGCCATCACTCTAACTATATAAATATATTATATACACTTGATAATTTTGTACACCCAAAATCATTTGACCTTAACGTTAAAAAAACAAATAAAAATTAATAAAAAGGACCATCACAGATACCTACAGAAAATCGCATACAAAAAAAAAAACTCATGTATTGCGCAAATTTTCGCGACGCCGAAGCGACGCACAGTAGATATACGAGGATTTGTATGTGAAAATCCTCTGAGGCACCCGTATGTTTGACAGGATGTGAGTGAGGAAAAAATAGTATTTCATAAAAGAATATAAAATTGGTTTCCTGCTATAAAGGTAGGATGCAAAAAAATTGTCCACAAGGACAATGTTTTATTTTGATGTTGAGTTCAACGTGGTGCACAATTAGGCAATTCTATAAGTGGAAGGATAGCTAGAGTGTGAGTGTGACAGCAATGAATTGGCTGTCAATTATTATTCAAGTGAGGGATTTATGTTGGTATCGTGAATTTTTGTGGCCTGGACTTACTATAAGCCCTTAACGTTAACATGTTTTGATGAGCTTGTAAAAGTTTTGTGGCGTCAAAAGCACTGTCCGATGGCAGTATTTCGTAAAGTGTATAACTAGGTCGCATGAAATTTACTCGATCACTGTTTATTTCACTAAACATTCAACTCAGCGAAAAGTAGACAAATGTTCAATAATACAATTCAGTCACTTGCTATGAATTGGCCTACTTTGTACATTTTGTAGGAAGTGATATACAAAGGTTACGTACTTGGACAGAGTTGATCTTTTTTTTTTGTATAGGAGATGGGACATACCACGCCCCTATAACTCATGAACCAGTACACATTCAACGTGGTGCACAATTAGGCTATTCTAGACGTAGTAAAAAAAAAAACACTTCCCCCATGGTGGAACGAAGACCTCTCCAATCTGAGAAAGATGACCAGAGCGATTTTCAACATCTGCCACAAACACAATTTCTGGCAGCCTTATAAGGACTGTTTAGGCCTTTAAAAAAAAGCCATAAAGACATCCAAAAAGGAGGCCTGGATGGATTACTGTCACTCGATAGAAACCCTTAAGGACTCTGCCAGGCTAAGTAAAATTCCGTCCAAGGAACACTCCAACCCTTCCTTTCTGAGAAAGCTAGACGGAGGATGGACCGAATCCCCGAATTCCCGGATGCAGCGATATTAGTACGGAACCCGACAGGTCTCGGCAAGTACAACCTGTATTCCACAGCAATATCACTTCAGTAATTTCCGAGGAAAAGATTTCCTGGGCTATTAACAGCTTCTCGCCGTTTAAGTCTCCGGGCCCTGACGGCATTCTACCTGTCATGCTACAGAAAACGCAAGTCCTAACACTACCTTGGCTGGCGCCAATATTCAGAAGCTTCTTAATACTAAACCACGTACCCTACTCTTGGAGACGCGCTAGAGTGGTCTTTATGCCGAAGGTAGGCAAACGTGGGCATAAAATCGCGAAGGATTTCAGACCAATTAGTTTAACCTCCTTTGTACTCAAAACCCTAGAGCGTATTCTAGACATCCACATGCGAAGTTTTCTAGAAGAATCTTTGCTATCCAAATCACAGCATGCCTACCTAAAGGGTAGATCCACGGAAACGAGGTAGTGCGGACAATCGAAATATCACTACAGTATAAAGAATACACACTAGCCTCCTTCTTAGACATATAGGGAGCTTTCAATAACGTACACACTGAAGCTATTCTTGAATCTCTGATTGAGCTGGGCATAGAGGAATTTATTAGTCAATGTATAGTCTCTATGCTCAGGACAAGAACCATTCAGGCAACACTAGGCAGCAGCCACATAACCAAATTCGCCCATAGAGGAACGCCGCAGGGTGGCGTCATCTCGCCCCTACTATGGCTAATGGTTATAAACAAAATTCTGGTGAAACTGACAGGGAACGGGTCAAAGCGGACGACGTGGTGATACTAGTGTCAGGGAAGTTTCCCACCGTGATTAGTGAAATTATGGGGGCCGCTCTAGACAAGGTAAGCACCTGGGCTGCAAGTTGCGGCCTCGGTGTCAACCCGAGCAAAACTGAACTGATGCTGTTCACTGCCAAAACCAAAATACCCGATTTTACCCTACCCCGTCTAAACGATCAACCACTCACACTGTCATCCAGCGCTAAGTATCTAGGTATCATGCTCGATCCAAAACTTAACTGGAAACATAACATTGAACACAGAGTAAGGAAGGCGTCGGTCGCTTTCTATGCCTGCAGCAAAACCTTTGGTGAGAGGTGGGGACTTCAACCAAAGATGACCTTGTGGATGTACACAGCCGTAGTGCATCCAATTCTCACGTATGGATCACTAGTATGGTGGCCTGCGTTGAGCAAAGTCTACAACCTCACGAAATTGAAAAGACTGCAAAGAACAGCAAGTATAGATACCACGGGGGCAATGAGGTCGGCCCCAACAGATGCCCTTACTGTGCTCTTGCATCTTCTACCTCTTGACCTACACACAAAATATACCGCATTATGCAGTGCTATAAGACTCAAGGAGTCGGGATGCTGGACTGCAAGGCCGTATGGCCATAGCAACATCCTGGATTCGCTACCAAACGGCATGGTCACGACTACATAACACCCAAATTAAACTTCACGAAAGGCTTCCACGTTAGTTTCCCAACAAAGGATCAGTGGAAGAGGGACGAAGTAGTGAAGGGATTCGACACGGTCATTTACACCGACGGATCTAAGATGAGCTGTGGTGTAGGGGCCGGTGTCTACTCGGAATCACCTCAAATATCAATTTCAATACGCTTACCGGATTTTGCTAGCGTTTTCCAGGCGGAATTACTGGCCATCCGAGAAGCTTGTACGCAACTAGGGCGTAACACAACGCTTAAACAAAGCATTGCTATCCTTATAGATAGCCAAGCCGCCATCAAAGCCGTCGACTCGGCTACCATATCCTCTAAACTGGTGCAGGAGTGCCGGAACGAACTTGCCTGTCTGAGCGAACGCTTCAGGGTCACACTTCTCTGGGTTCCTGGGCATAGTGACATAACAGGCAATGAGCGCGCGGATGAGCCTTGCCAGGAGGGGCTCAGCACTACACGCCTCGCTCTCAACGAGGGTCCACATTTCGCTAGGGGCGGTAAAGGGACAAATACATTCGCATTTTCTGCAGATAGACAATTCCCGATGGTCGGGGTTGACAAACTGCGTCATATCAAGGAAGATATGGCCTATCTACAACCAAAACAGAACAATTAACCTACTAAACAGAACCCGCCCAGATATCGGAAGAATCACGGCAATAATCACGGGGCATTGGCCAATTGGAGACCATGCGGCCAAGCTAGGTATCCCATACAACCCGCATTGCCGCAGTTGCGGTAATACAAATGAAAAATAAACTCTCTCTCACTTCCTCTGCAAATGTCCAGCTCTAGCGAGAGCCAGACTGCGCGAGTTACGAAACGTCATCATGCTGACACAGCACCACCGAAGCCACCACGGTTGACCGGAGGTAGCACATAACTTGTGTTTCAATTCTAAGAATTAGCATTTACATTAATTATGTCAATTAAACATTTTTATCTCAATTCCCAAAATTCCAAATTCCAATTTTGTCAATTAAACACTTTTATTTCAATAATTCCAATTTTGTTAATTTCACATTTTTACTCTAGTTCTAAGAAATCGTTGTCTTTATAAAATTACCTTATCGATTTGAATAGAAATGAAATGCCAGAATAAACTTGTCAGTTAAATAGAAAGGTTGTGTTTTTTTTATCTCTACGAGGCCCCGTACTCGTATTTGGCGCAGTCGCGTAGTCCGGTGACTTTTCTTTAACACGATATTTTAAAAGTATTTAACCGGCGGTTTATCGGAAATATACAAAAAAAATAAAAGGTTAAAGTGACATTTTGGTGTTGTGACGAAAGTGCCGAAGGATTATCGATACTCTACGTCAATATCGAAGGAACATCGATAGATAGTGACCCAAAAATAAGTAGGATTTTTATCCTTTAATCACCGAAAAGAACTACAAAGTGGAAAAATAATAACTTAAACCAGTGCAGACAAGGACAAGCAACAATATTTACTCAATCACATAGACGAATAAGAACAATATACATCTTTAATACATCTTTAAGACATCCTTAATTCATCTTTAATACAACTTTAAAAATTCAACATCTTCAAGACATCTTTAACACATCTTTAACGCAGCTTTAAGAATTAAATCAGCACAGTATGATACCTAAACTATTGGGATACATGTAAGTTCAGTATATTGATATATTTTCCTTTCTCTCGCTTTTTATCCCACTCCACATGCATAGAAAGTTAAAATCATTTTTCCCTTACAAAAAACCCTTACGGACATTAAGTCTTAATTCTATCACAGAGAGATCAGAAGAGGAGGAATCTAGCGAAGGTTTAGTGTTCTCAAGAATATTAAGTACAAGTTCACCTTTGATTAACGCGGAATTTGATACAATGTCGAACCCAATTATATCAAATGTAAATGTAAACGCAAACGCGGGTGCAAACGCGAATGCAAATATAAATGCAGGTCCCAGTCCAATGAGAATACCCCTTAACGATATATTTAACTCGCTTCGAATTCCTGACGTAATAAAGGATTTGCCGAAATTCGACGGTAACCCTAGATTACTTCACGAATTTATTAATAACGTAGAAGAAATATTAGGTTTAGTTTCTAATGCAAACGGTACACCATATTCAGTCATTCTACTGCGTGCAATTCGCAACAAAATAGAAGGAAAGGCAAATGAAGTCTTGAATATGTACGGGACTCCATTAGTCTGGAACGACATAAAAAATAACCTTATATTACATTACTCTGACAAAAGAACAGAAACAACGCTAATTAGAGACTTACACAATTTAAGACAAAATAATAAAACCATAGAAGAATTTTACAGCAAAATAGTCGAAATACAAGCGACAATTTTGAATAATATTTTAATTCATGAGGAAAACCGAAACGTCATTTCAGCGAAACAAAATCTGTACGCCGAAATGTGCCTAAATGTCTTTTTAACAGGATTAAATGAACCCATCGGCTCAAGTATAAGAGCAATGAGACCAGACTGTCTCGCTACCGCATTGTCCTTTTGCATAAAAGAACAAAATATTTTCTATACTAAAGCAACAAGCAATAGATTTCAACAGTACAATCCAAGATACCAACAACCTAGGCAATATTTACAGACAATACCCCACTACCAAGCAAGACCACAAAACTATAATAATAATAGGTATCAAAACCAACAACCTCAACCAGTTCCACGACCCTACTATAATACTAACCCACAAAACAGACCTCAACAACCAAATACATACAGCCAAAGCCCAAATCCTTACACTCAAAACCCAAATAATTTTAGGAGTCAAAACCATAATCCTAATCAAAATAGGCAAACCCCAACACAACTCCCAAATAGGCCCCATACAACGGAACCTATGGATTGGAATTCCACTAATTCCCGTCTTACCATTAGAACAAATAGACCAAATCAACCGCACACATACGGACAACCCAATTATGCAGCTGAGGAAGTACACAACCTCAACACAAATGAACAAATCGGAACCTATCAACAAAACCTTGATCAATACTATAACGAAAATGGAGCAATCATCGAACCCTACCACGATTATGAGAACTTTGATGAACTAGACAGAAATCTACTCGACACATTTCAAGCACTAGATACGACAAATTTTCAAGTAGATGCCCCGACAAGGCAGTCGGATACTTAGACATCAATAAGCACGGGCTCACCCTTCCCTACATTCAAATTTCTTCTCCTTTTGGTAGAACACTCAAATTTTTAATAGATACGGGTGCTTCTTCATCTTTTATAGACCCACAATTTATACACCCCGACGACATTATAAAAATACAACCCATTACAATAGCTACCATTTTAAATAAACACAAGATAGATAAAAAGGTTATCCTTCCAAAATTCATAGAATTCAAACAACCAGGAACACTACAGTTTCTAGTATTCCGTTTTCATGGGTATTTTGACGGCCTCCTAGGTCTTGATGCCTTAACGGCGATTGGAGCAAAAATAGATCTGACAAAACAAATACTTGTAATAGGTAATGCCAGCATACCTATTTGTCTTAAACCAAACTTCACCTCAGGAAAACATATAATCCTTCCATATTCAAAATACATAGCAAAAGTCCCCACAGATATTCGTGACGGAGACATCTATATAAGAAAAACGATAATCGAACCAGACCTATATATTTCTGAAGGAATTTATAAATCAAAAAATTGGTTTAGCCTAATAGAAATCGTAAACGAAAGTATGTACATGAAAACTTTTCTTACGGAGCAACCCCTCAAAGTAGAACCATATAATTCCCCAGAATTTCTAGAAGTAAACAATTTTCACATCAAATACACAGATACAAATAACTCTCCTGAATTTGTTGAACTCAACAACATCAATACCGAGAACGATCAAACAAAAATAAACGACGATAATTTAGCAAACCTTATTCGTTCCTCGCACCTTAATCAGGAAGAAAAGAAAAGCCTAATTAAAATTTGCAGACAATTCGAAGATACATTCTTCAAAGAAGGTCAAAAATTAAGTTTCACTAGCCAAATCAAACATAAGATCCAAACCACAGACGACATACCCATTTATACGAGATCTTATCGTTACCCGTACTGTCATAAGGAAGAAATCCGACAGCAGATAAACAAAATGCTCGAACAAGGAATAATAAGACAAAGTTATTCACCTTGGAGCTCACCTGTCTGGATCGTTCCGAAAAAAATGGACGCCAGCGGCAAACAAAAGTGGCGCTTAGTAATAGATTACAGGAAACTCAACGAAAAATCCATATCAGACCGTTATCCCATACCCAACATAACAGAAATACTTGATAAACTTGGGAAGTGTATGTATTTTTCCACCCTTGACCTAGCCAGCGGATTCCACCAAATCGAAATGGATCCGAAGGACATACCAAAAACAGCTTTTTCTGTTGATGGCGGTCATTTTGAATACTTACGCATGCCATTCGGGCTCAAAAATGCCCCAAGTACATTTCAACGAGTGATGGACAACATCCTCAAAGACCTTATAGGAACATGTTGTCTAGTCTACCTGGATGACATCATAATTTACTCCACATCTTTACAAGAACATTTAGAAAATCTCAAAAAAGTTTTCACCAAATTGAGGGAATCTAACTTAAAAATTCAACTAGATAAATCCGATTTTCTCAGAAAAGAAATTGCCTTCTTAGGCCACATAGTCTCAACTGAGGGAGTAAAACCCAACCCCGATAAAATTCACGCAATAAAAAATTTTCCCCTCCCTAAAACTCAGAAAGATATACGAGCTTTTCTTGGATTACTCGGATATTATCGCAAATTCATTAAAGATTTCGCAAAACTCGTTAAACCCATGACCCAATGTTTAAAAAAAGGCGAATCTGTCAAACTTAGCGAACAATACATAAAAACCTTTCAAATATGTAAAAACCTTCTAACAAATGACCCTATATTGCAATATCCCGACTTCACAAAGCCATTTTTATTGACAACAGATGCCAGCAATTTTGCTATAGGTGCTGTATTGTCACAAGGTCATATTGGAAGCGACAAACCAATATGCTACGCTAGTAGAACACTGACAGACACAGAATTAAATTACTCCACAATTGAAAAATAACTTTTGGCCATAGTATGGGCCACCAAATATTTTCGTCCATACCTCTATGGACACAAATTTCAAATTTTAACTGACCACCGACCCCTCACTTGGCTAATGAGCTTGAAAGAGCCCAATTCCAAGCTCGTTAGATGGCGACTTAGACTAGAAGAATATGATTACACTATAACCTACAAAAAAGGAAAATTAAACACCAACGCCGACGCACTTAGCCGTATAAAAGTCAATAACCCAACCATATCAAAACAAGAAGACATAAACATTAACGATACAACAACAACAGTGCAAGGAACATCTGGAACTACAATCCACTCCGCAGAAGAAAACCTTGACGATGGCATTCCGATATCAGAAAGGCCATTAAACGAATTCAACTTACAACTTATCATACGGAAATCCGAAACACAGCCTGGTATGACCCTAACAGTACCTTTCAAAAACAAACAACGACGACAAATACAAAATACGGAATTTAATGAACAAGCAATAATTGAAATTTTTAAGAAATTCATACCCCCTAACAACTATCTGCAATCTTTTCAGACGACGAGACCTTTCGAATAATACAATCTGTTTATTCTAAATATTTCTCTAATAGCAAACTTTTTCGACTCGTAAGATGCACAGAAATACTAACAGACGTAATACCAAATGACGAACAGGACAGACTTATAAACGAGTACCACGAAAATAATAATCACAGAGGTGTTAACGAAACCCTACTGCACCTCAAAAGAACTCATTATTTCCCCTATATGAAAACAAAAATAACGCAGACAATCAACAATTGTAACACATGCCAAACACTTAAATATGATAGAAATCCCCCGAAATTAAAATTTGAAAAATCAGAAACTCCCACTAAACCACTCGATATAATTCATATAGACATATACTCCATTAACCATAAAAGCATATTAACGCTCATTGATAAATTCTCGAAATTCGCTTCAGCATATACACTTCCCTCACGTACACGCATTTCGATGCTAAAATGCATAAAACACTATATAAGCCTACACGGCATTCCAACAAAACTAATTTGCGACCAAGGGCCAGAATTCACAAGCAATATATTCAAAGATTTTTGCAAACAATATGACATAGAGTTACATATCACTTCCTTCCAACAAACCTCTAGTAACTCACCAGTAGAACGTCTTCATTCAACCTTAACAGAAATCTATAGAATCATTATGTTAAAAAGAAAAGAAAATAACTTAGACTTAGAACACGAAGAAATCCTAAATGAAACCTTAATAACATACAACAATGCAATCCACTCCTCAACTAAACTAACACCCTACGAAGTCTTCTATGGCAGAACATATAAGTTTAACAATGAAATACAATTTAACAACGAACATGACTATTTAAAAAAACTTAATGAATATCAAACCATACTTTACCCAACTATTAAAGAAAGATTAGAATATATAAGAAATAATAATATAGATAAACTCAATAAAACAAGGGAAGAACCCGAAACATTAGACACTAATGATTTAGTTTATAGGAAAGAATCTCGAAGGAATAAATTAACACCCCGATTTTCAAAGCATAGAGTTAAAATAAACAAAAGAATAACAATTCAAACAGCTGACGATAAAAAAATACATAAATGTAGACCAAAACGAAAAAAAAAAAAAAAATAAATAAAACTACAAACAAAAACAATATTCCGTTTCAGATGCATCTTAATAAGTGCAACAGCGCAAAAAATGGAGACACAGGTACTGACCAACAGACAAATAATACTTCCCCTTAAACTAGGAAACGCAAGAACAATAAAATCTTTTAACAACCTGCTACATATCGTTGATCTAGACATCTACAAAGACAATGTTAACAAAATCTCTGACGCAATAACAACAACTGACAAATTTTATAATCTGAAAGACTCTATTGAAGTAACAAAACAAAAATTAAAAGAAGTTAAATTTAAACTCGACTCATTGACCCCGAAGATAAGAAATCGAAGAGGTTTAATTAACGGTTTAGGCACAGCAGTTAAATTTATCACTGGTAATATGGACGCGGACGATGCAAAATACTTAAATAATCAGATTGAAAAACTATACCTTAAAGAGTCGCAAGCCCAAAATAAATTAAAGAACGAAATTAGAATTAACGTAAAATTGACACAAAGACTCGAAAATATAACTAATCATATTAACGAACAACAGAGTAAAATCGAAAATTTCTTTCAAAAGTTCCAAGACCAAAATAGCAATAGACTTCATGTAAATGAAGAACTACTTCTTAGAACACAATACCTAAGCCAGATAAATTATAACATTGACCTCCTAAATAACCACATTACAAACATTGCCGAATCAATAGTAATGGCAAAGCTTAACATTATCCCGAAATTCATCCTTAGACAAGATGAACTTGACGAAATTCAAAATATATTTAACGAACAATCAATAAAGACCATCTCTAGCGAACATATTTATGAAATGCTAGAACTACAAGCATACTATAATGATACAAAAATAATATTTAATGTCCGTATACCCATGCTCTCCTCCGAAGAATACTCTTTATTCCATGTTATCCCACTACCCATTAACATTACCAAAGAAATTGATACCCCACCCTACATCCTATTTAACCTCCAAAATATACAATATCTAAATGAACCATGCCCCAAAGTAGAAGGTATATACTACTGTAAGGAATCGATTCATCAAGAACAAACCAACCAATCATCATGCCTAGGGAAATTGATCACTAACCAACCAGCCCATTGTAACCTAAACGAGATTGGACCGATTACATCAATCCTGCAACCAGAACCAAACTATATTCTACTAATAAACGCACCTGAAACAAATATAAACTCAACATGTGGCTATAATTCACAAACGTTATATGGTACAGTCCTTATACACTATGAGAACTGCGACATTTTCATCAACGGATTAATCTACAAAAATAACCCGAACATATTTTGGGAAGAAATTCACCTTTTACCCACAATACACCATGAAGTCAGTTCCAATCAGACCAGAGAGAAGCTAAGCCTCCAGAAATTGAACGGATACAATTACATCAATAGAAACTCAATTGAAACCCTACGATATGAAACCAGACAAATAGATAGCTATACATTCGGCAGTATCATAATTATTGGAGTTTTACTAATATCATTTGTAATCTATACTTTCAGAAGATTATCATCCTATAGCATACAGTACGAGTTCGCTCCAGCCCAACCTACGTTGCCGTATCTTTGGCCATCGCTTCACACTAAGGGGGGAGGAGTTACGAAACGTCATCATGCTGACACAGCACCACCGAAGCCACCACGGTTGACCGGAGGTAGCACATAACTTGTGTTTCAATTCTAAGAATTAGCATTTACATTAATTATGTCAATTAAACATTTTTATCTCAATTCCCAAAATTCCAAATTCCAATTTTGTCAATTAAACACTTTTATTTCAATAATTCCAATTTTGTTAATTTCACATTTTTACTCTAGTTCTAAGAAATCGTTGTCTTTATAAAATTACCTTATCGATTTGAATAGAAATGAAATGCCAGAATAAACTTGTCAGTTAAATAGAAAGGTTGTGTTTTTTTTATCTCTACGAGGCCCCGTACTCGTATTTCGCGCACTAAACCAACCATTCTTTGACGACCTTAGCGACATCTCGGGCAAAGGGATACAGGATCTTATCCGTTTTCTCAATTCCACAGGTTGGCTATAGGCACCGACCGGACCACATCCTAAACAATCACCAAAAACAGGTCACACGAGCCGTGGTAAAAAAACGGCATACATCTTAGTGCTAATTGGGTTCAAGGTGAACCGCCACTGCTACTGCTACCTACCTACCTACACATTCAAGAAACCGTATATACATAATATAAACCATGGCACTGACGTCAAAATACAATACAATTTATTTCTATGTGCATATATAGATTTGTTTCTCTGTTTGTATGTGGCATGTACGCCTTATGGCATCACATTAAAACCGCTAATTCAATACTCATTTAGAAGAAAAGCGAGTCGAAAGAAACAGATTTCAGAGCCGTGGTTCCATTGGAGACTTGTTAAGCTAAGTAACGCATTATGGACGCAAGCAATTGAACAACATGGCGAATCCAAGCCGTAGCCTTGGACATATCAAAGGAGTTTGGCATAGAGGAAAGGAAAGTTAGCGTCTTATGAATTACCGCAACAACTCTACGGATGGAGACAAAATTTTCTTCTGGGAAGATCGATCCAAGTTGTTGTAGATGGTCATCTAATTCGTTTCTATAAATGCAGGAGTGCCCCAAGGATTTATTCTTTCTCCAACTCTATTTCTTCTCTACATCAACGATTTGCTCGACAAATAATAATATCTACAGCTTTGCAGATGACTGCACTCTTATATCCTCCATCTCGAACAGTGGGCCTGTGAATGCGTCTACATCACACAGTCAGAGATGTGAAGAAATTAGTTCTCTAAATGATGATCCAGACAAAATTTTGAAGTGGGGAAAAGACAACTTCTTTGTATTTAATGCAAACAAGACACAGTTCACAATATTTTCTAGGAAAAATGAATCAACAGTTCCTCAGATCCAAATGGATGACCATCCAATCCATCCCAAGGACTCAATACACCTTTCACAGTCACAATTCAGGAATCACATGGCAGGACCACATATCCTATATCGCAAGATCGGCGTCCGCTAAGTTGAGCTACCTATTTAGAGCAAATAGGCACTTTAGCCCCAAGCAACTTCTCCTTCTCTACAAAGCACAGGTTAGACAAGGCCTGTAATATTGTTCCCATATATGGAGCTCGGCCCCAAAACATTCACTTAACCTACTTGACAGCATACATAGACGAGCGGTTCGACTTTTTGGAGACCCTACAGCCTACACTCACATCGAATCTACAACCGTTGGTGCAAAGAAGACAAGTCGCTGACCTTTGCTTCTTCTATAGGTACTTCCATGTTCCATGGTAGATGTTCCGAGGAACTCATAAACATTATCCCTCGAAATGCAACCCACAAGACAGGCAGCTAAAATGCTCATGACAATACAGTACACTTGACAACCGCGAGGACATCAGTCTTCTATAAATCCTTCTGTTACAGGACAAGCAAACTTTGGAACTCGCTTCCTGGGGATATATTTCCAGAAGACTACAATTTGCAGCGATTTAAGTGCAGAACAAACAAGCATCTCGGGGCGCTGATGAAGCGTTTTCAATAATCAAAATTTGTATATTAATTATTAGGCAATACGTTCCTACGTATTTTGAGTTAGCACTATACCTGAACGTATAGCTAATTATGATTACTTCGACACAATTACATAATAAAAATATCTCCTAAAAATTCATAACGACGAAATCCTCAGAAGGCTTGGTTTCTCTTACCAATAATTATACCCAATACACTAAGCTTATTCCTTCATTTCCGTAGACATTTTATATTAAAAAAAACTAAGTCTACTAGCACGCGCATTGTATTTTCTGCTTATTCGAAATAACGCAGACATAATTCACATTTGAATAAAATCCCCAAAGCCTACATCAACGTCTCACATTCCTTAAAGAGCTTATAACTGTCGCCACATAAAATCAAATCCTTAGCTACAACGAACCACTTCAAGGTTATCTAATATTATAATCAAAATAATTGACAGTCATACATTATAAGCGCATGTGACACTCGGAATAACATTAATTGGAATAAAATACCCCAGGATAATTAAACAAGATGAAATTTAATTCCCCAGCAAGGATTAAGATTAATTAAGTAAAAATCGTTCATTAAATTCTAGGTCACCAAGAGAGAGAGAGAGAAAAAAATAATGAGAGAGAGAGACGCTGTCGGCCAACAAAAAAAAAATTACCCAGCAACAACTGACTGAGTGTCACGTTTCGTTTATATACATAAATTTCCAATTGAGACAACCAAGGATCAGCAATTCCAACGCCTGACAAATGTCCTTATTACAATGCCACTCACATGCCAAATTGCACGCTGTGGTCAACATCAGTGTTAATCTAATTAATTTGTAGATTTTTCCTACCCGCCTACACTGATGCGCGTGGTCTCTGTATTATAATAAGTCCTTCTCGATATAATTTATGCCTAGGAGTAATCAATGTAACATCCATTGGGTATATTGATTTCGATAAGTGGGTGGCACCAAATGTATAAATTAACAAGATTTTAGTGAGTATGCTAACAATGTTAATTATAAAAATATGTCGTAGGTACTTCCTAAACCGAAATAACGATGTTCCTATTTAGAAAATATTTGCAACTCGTCAGTTCCATATTTTAAATAAACATACAAACAAACTGACGGTAGTACATGACCTACCGCAAATCCTTGCTCCAAGAATTTAATAATAAATAAATAGGTGGCGCAACAGGCGGTAGACATCCTAGGCCTAGATTCTCGCAACCATTCGTTTGTGTGAGTTTCTATTTTTGGGACGAATGGAAGGGACCTACAATTTTATGCCGAGTCCGAACGGCTGAATTGAGAAGTTTTTTTAGGACAGTCATACTCTCGGATGTTTGTCAGACGTCCGCGAGAGGTGGCGCAGTAGAAAAAACCTTAAGATGGTAATTTGTGTTTTTCCGGGGATCGAACCTGGGATCCCTCGCATAGTAGTCCAGCACACTAACCACTGCGCTACTGCTCCAAGAATTTGCAATGATGAATTTTAAATGATTTTAAGTTTTAGGTAGGTACTTTGCTTTATATGGCTTATAAATTTCTTTTAACAAAAAAATAAATAAATAAATACTAATAAAATTGAAGCAAGCAAATTATCGTGTCACCGATTCATCAATTTTTAAAATGTTGAATTATTCGTCGTCGTTGTTTTTAGTTTCCGGTTAAACAAATTACACGCCATCACGACACCAGCAAAATACTATGTCGCCCACATCCGGTTTGATGCGCGCCTTTTTAAAATAATGTTTTCATAGGCTTTAGCGATTCCAGCTGCCAATTGGTCATCATCATCAGTTATCACGCCACTGCCACACCACTTGCGTCCGGCGACAGAGGCTGTAAAGCATTACAAAGTTTCAAATTGATACGACGAACGGTTCGTGAGTTATGAAAAGGGCCCCCATTTAAAAGGGGTCATCGCCAATAACTCTGGCCCCAAGCAAAATTTCCAAAATCGGAAAAATTAATTATCGTTATTTCTTATAATAGAACACAAACCGAGTTTGAAGTCGATCGGATAAAAAATACAAATTTTGCCATAGGTACAAATGTTGACCCCCTTTTAACCCTTTAAGGGTTGAAATACTAAAGTTGGAGAAATTAGTTTCTTTATTTCTCATAGAGAGTACAAAAACCGAGTTTGAAGTCAATCGGATGAAAAATAAAAAAATTCTCATACAAACTTTAACCCCCCCTTTAACCCTTTAGAGGTTGAATTTCGAAATATCCTTGTTCCTTGTATACATCTACATCATATTCCTTGTATACATCATCAGCGCAAAATTTCAGGTTTCTAGAGCAAAGGGTTTGCGCTGGGCGCTGATGATCAGTGAGTGGTAAACTTCATTTTTATTTATACACGTCCTTTCGCCACGATACAAAAATGCAAATGAAAGCACACATATCGTATTAAATGCTGTCTGGCTGTAAGGACTTTAAACAGCTTCAAACTTCAATGCGTATTGAGCTGTCTAGAATTGCATCACCATTTAACGGAGTCCATTGGATAAGTTGCTTTAAACCTATCAACATAATCCCACAAGTGGCCAAAACAGGGGCCATTTGGTTGGACCTGAAGCGAAAATTACAAAACGCTCTTTAAGGTCTGAAGCTATTCAATTTTAATAACGAGTTTAATTTAGAAAATATTAATTAATAAGATATGCTCCATATTACGAAAAACTTTTCGTGGTACCAGTCTTAACATCGGTGTTCTTGCAGACGACATAATTTCAAAGAGGCTTGAATTAGCTGATCTACCTTTTCGAGATCCCATTTTGAATAGAAAAATGAAGGATTTGAAGGCTGGGAATAAAATACTTTCAAGGAGTTTAGCTAAATGAGGGTAATAATTTATCAATCATTTTTCGCAACTCGTGGGCACGGATTAGTGATTAGTTTGCTGGAGTAATGAGCGAAGGAATCCTGGTTAAACCCCCCAAAAAAAGTTAAGTACAAACTTTTTCGAAGCGAAGCCCAAAATCCACATTAGTCGAAGTTGAAACAGTTGAAACAAAGGCGCGTTTGAATTTTTCGCATTATCCAGCCAGACTTGCTTCGTGGGCTGTATATTTTCCTGACACAAAATCTCTTTAAAAAAAATTAAATAAATATAAACGACTCCACTTTTCCCAATAAAAATTATACAACCAAACAAAAAATCATAACAAGAAAGATTAAAAGCTTGAAATAAAAACTGAATACTTAATAATTAGCAAGAACGAGTAGCTGAAAATTAAATAAGGGTTTTTGAATTGGGTCGGGTCGATCTTCGCACTCTGTGGCGGCCATGTTGTTTTGGTCTGTCTAATCTGGTGTTTGACAGTCATTAATGTCAAATCACCAAAGCAAGTTACACGTTTGAGTACCACGTCTAAATAATGAGCCGGGGAGCAGCGGGTAGCCGCGGTGGCCCTTCAAAGTCCACTCCCCAACATTTGGTGGCCGAATACGATGCAACCGGTTGGGTAACCTATCAACCTGTACGTCAAAGGAATGCCAAATCTACCGAGAAGATTGCCCGGTCTGTGATAATGTAACTGAGCCAGGAACTCAAAGTTTATGACCGTAGAGGACCTCGATTTTGACCAAAAATTATCTGGATGAATGGCTATGCTAAGAAACAAAAAATGTCGACATGTTTTTATTGAAAAACTCTTCGTGTTTACTCAGTATAGCATCAGCTAGAAGAGTTAATACATCAGCCGTTATTAGGGAGTCGCAGTATGAAAAAGATTGGAAACCCCTTGGCCATTGGTGATAATAATTTATGGTTTGATCATTTTCTACGATAGAATAAGAATGATCGATATTGCATTGAATCGATTTTCTGAGCGCTAAAATATAAATAGGTTGATAAATGGAAATATTCACCCTCCATAGCAACCCTTGGCGGTCAAGGACCAAAAATGTACGTATCCTTTTCAGACGGCCGTATACTTTCATATGCTCCATTTTTTCCGAATGTTTTTAATTAATTTGATCAAAAGCGAGTAAAGGGCTCTTTGCTTCAATGTCACATAAATTTGTAATGCGTTCACGGCACATGTATCCTTTTTGTGCGTGCGGTTACTGAGTGAATAGTGGCCTTGTGTGGTGTCTTAATTTTATTACAATGTGCCTTTTATTTATTTTGGATTTTGGTCCCACTGCCAATCCCTCTGCACACTTTGATTTCACCATCCTTATAAATGAAATGTCATTTGTCAGGCTTGTAACAAACAAACAAACCCACAGATAAACGTCCTTAGGGACAATTATGAATGATGATTGCGAAATGCCACATCCAGAGTAAGAGAAGTGGATACATAGATTTTTCGTTTCCTGTATGCTCCATCTGCTCAAGCACGTACTTTTATAACCTCAATTGGATGCCCATGCCTGCGCTGCGCTGGGAGGCAGTGCTACCGCAAGCAGAGAGCAAGGACTTCTTCATTTCACATCTCTTTTTCAGAACCATATGTGTGGCATTCTCTGATCTGCTGAAGTAAAACAACAACAATAAAGCAAGCGTACTGCAAAAAAAGGACGAGCCCAGGGCAATCAACATGACTCGAATGATTAAAATATAAATTGTTTCCTGGCAGCGACCTGGTATGTAGTGTCGCATGGTGCTGCTGGTTAATACGTAACTTTAAAAGTAAACGTGTATACGTTATTTACTTTTGCGTTTTGTTTTTTTAAGACCTATACCACAGCCCAGAAGGGAACATACACCACCCATCATAGCCTTTGCGGTTGTGCGTATGTCATCATTTTGTTTTGTAGTTTCCTGTTTGCAGAGATGATGATGTGTGTTGCTCTTGGTTGGATCCTGTGATTAGGTAAGCATATGCGGGGCAAAATGTAAATGCAATTTGAAAGCAAGCAAGCTTTCGTGGCTTCTGGCAGATGATTTATTAAGTTAATTAAAATTGTTTTATTATAAATAGTGTAACAGCATATTAAATATTCTCTGTCATGGATGGCATGCTGCTGGGAAGGGGCAACAACTGTGGCGGCTGGTTTGAGAAAGATTTAATTAGTCAAACTGTATGTTAATTTTAATAAATACAGACATTTTGAAATAGTATTTGAACACCGACAGAGGGTGTCTGATGAAAAATAGCTTTCAGCATCCTGTGTGATTTAATTAAATTGTTTTGTTATGTCCAAGGGAATTCTGTAAATCAGTTCAACTTATTGTTTGTGGATATCCCTAATAAATTTACGAAGACGTGTGAAAAATGCAATTTGTCCATGAGTGTTTGGCAAAACAAGGAGTCCGTTGAAATTGCTGACTTGTGGGGATCAATAAAAATAACTAATAATGTAATAAGTATACACCACGAAACTGAGCCACATAAATGATGTAGGTACCTCTAGTTTAAGGTGGATATTTTTGCATAGGATAAGTCAGAGCAAAGGCACACGACCCGAATGAGTCCTGTAAAGATGAGCAAGGAAATCTTGCAGTAGAGTCACAGTTTGAGTTGAAGTTAGGGAAAAATCATACTTCAGCATATTTTCAAACAGCCAAGTCGGACGAAATTCCTCTGGTAGAAAAAACCATTCAATTCAAGCAAAGATTTCGGTCCCCTCGATCAAAATTAAGTCAGGATAGCTATTTCTAATTTTAAGTCCAACAAGACTGCTGGAATAGAAAGCGTGAGAGCCGAGCTATTTAAGGCAGCGGGAGATGTCTTCATGCAGAGCAGACTCCTCACGAAAATTTGGTCGGAAGATAGTATGCCCGAATGAATGGGACCGATATCCACAAGAAAGGAAACCCTCGAAACTGCGCCAACTATAGAGGCATCGATCTCTAACAACAAGATCCTATCTGACGTACTCAGTGATCGCCTGAACCATCTGTCAACGAACATGGGGGCCTTTTCTAGTGCGTTTTATACCCAGTAGGTCGATATCCAATCAAATGTTCACAGTTCGACAGATATTGGAACAAACCCAAGAAGACCAGACTGATACCAACCATACATTTAAGGCCTCATAAGAAAGCATTTATATAGTCATGTCTAATTCTAGGTTCAAAGCCAAACTCGACGAAAGACGGTGGAGAACATTCACTGATCGAATAAGTTCGGTAAAAATCTCAACGCTGGTTCTTTGGATTAAGAAGGCAACACCATAACTCATATATATAGTAGTACCTACTCTCATCATCTTAGACATGTTATACGTAATGGACATCATGGACATTAGAGATGAAGATAACCAGAATACCCAGATACCCTACTATTAGAAAAGGATGCCAGATTTTGTCTACAAATGACTTTAGGTCAAAATCATGTCACGTCAGCATGTCAAATATTGACACGCATTTTGGTACGTGTAATACACTTTTAGTTTTGATGTGACCCGAAAATTAAAGACTCAGGTGAAAGGTATTTAAATGCCCTATGAAACCATCAGAAATCTTTAAATTCGATTTTTAAAATCTCCTGCTTTTGTACATAAATAATTTTAAAATTCGCCGTCAAACCCCCTCAATCCAACTGCATCCCACAACTTCCTCACCATGTTATTAATGGCTATCATTTTGATGTAGCGCTTTAACACCAGATTAGACTTTACAACCACTTTGGACAAGAGTTGCAATACACCAACATATAATTGCTCTTCTGCTTACGGCTCTCCTCTTCCAGAAATAAGGTTATCAAAATATATTGCGCCAACAGAATTTTAGTCACAAGATAGATCAAATATTTCTTCGAAATTGTCCACAAGTTCTAATAAATTTCAACCCAATGCGGAGACAAGCTCCAAATCTGGCTAACTCATATTTTCCACTTCGGTGATATTAAGTAAAAGTTCTTCCATTTTGAAAGGACACAAAACGAATGAGCTATATAATAACCTCATTCTTCCATCTATTCTACGAATACAATCTCTCCAACTCCATCACTGCATTATTCGCTTGCACTCTGCTCGCATCTAAGTATTAAATTAAGTTTGGACATCACCTCGTATACATCCATGTAACCGTATCTTCCGCATCCTTGCAGCTTTATTGTCATGTCATCATAAAGTCGACAACTTTATTAAATCCAATTTTCTCTACTTCAAGCTTCTCTACCATCAGTAAATCGTTGAATTCTTCTCTTGCAAGCTTGTAACGGGTATACACGAACACACCAACATAGAGTGCAGTGCTGCCGTTTCCAAGACCGGAAAGTATTCTTGCATGGATTCCATTATTGTTATCAACATTTTTCATAAGCATCCACTTTGTAGCCCATTCAAAGTTGTTTGTCTGTCTGTCTGTCTAGTTTTGCACGTATCCCTTTTGCTCCCAGCCAGCAGACACTTTTAGTGAATGGGATGATCAAAGACAGCTGGGGAAAGGGGAGAACCGTAGACAATAATTATTGAAAGAGTGAAATGGCTTTCAAAACTTTACGATCAGTTTAGTATTGAGATGGGATTTAACGGTACTTGTGCCACAAAATATACATCAAGTTGAATTTATAATTCCATAAAATTGAGTGCCTATTCAATTTGGCGAAGGGCACATCCTTTGCAGTTCGAAAACGTCTACAGCTTAAGCCAACGGAGTCGAATGCCAAATTCTTTATACTATTCATTTTGTCTGGCATGTATTTAACATATTATTTATAATCCTGTCGGAATCCTTTTAAGACGCCTTTATATAATTTAACCGTGGCTAAGAACGTGCTCATAAAGACTGCATGTTTGGTGCATGTTTTTCCAAGTAAAAGCGGATAGGATATTCGAATTTCTATTTGTGCTTCACAAGGATGTCGGAAACAGACAATCCCTTTAAATTAGGTCAGTGGTGAAGTTGCTTTTTTTGTTCTCTTATTCATCTTACGGTAATGTAATATCACATATTGTATCGCTGGAGAGGTACTCGCGTGTATACCTATGCAATAATTTAATTGAGCACATGGGAGCGCTATTAAGTTGTTGTGTTCCCGTAGAGGCATCCATACATGTCACGTTCAGCAGTGTGTGTTTTCTTTTGTATCCTTGTTCGTTGAATTCCTATGCAAGGAAGGACTATCTTGTTTTATCATTGCTGTACCGCCATTGCAGCTCTTGTACCCGCCTTTAGACAGGAGTTCTTTGTCTGCTAGAGACACACATTGGATTTGAAAGGAAAGGCAATTCCTATATCCTCGTATTGGGTATACGATACCCTCTATACGTAATACAGAGCTTCTTATTTTGCAATTTAAATTCAGTATCTGATGTGGTGTTTCGATTATTGGTATCGCAGGCTATAGACTACCTACTCTTGGTGTGTTTGGAAAAAAAATCCTTTAACAGGTTGCATTGGACGATCGGATCGGAATTCCATTATTTCACTTGATTAGGTATAGTCTTTTGTAAGGCACTCGTAAGTATCAAAAATATTGGTTCGATAGGAATATCTTTTTCTATTTCTATAGCTATGTCTTTACGTGAAATTCATTTTAATGCCTGATAAGACCTTACGAGCTATTGAATTTTTGGAAGGAAATGTAATTTGCATTGTACCTACTTACACCAGGTTTATGGAGGCACATTTGGCTTACCTGAAAAAAAAGAGAATAAAAATAAATAAATAAATAAATGTTGAAGTCTAATACGGGTTTCTAAAATAATAGGTAATTACAGGTATAACAAATCTGAAGTATTTTTGGATATTACAAAATTAAAGCAAGGCGGGCACTGAAGTGGTCTGGCAGTGGCATGGCAGGTGAAATAGCTAAAGCCTATGTAAATGTAGTCGCGCGAATGAAAGCGGAGTGAAGGTGATGTCGAGGTGGCATTTTTCAGGTGACGTGATGCCATTCTGGTGCGAAAACAAATAAACCCTTTGCTAGTGTGGTTTTGTTTTTGTTTGTCGTGTCACACGATCGCAAAAGTATAAACATCCATTTATAGCAAGGTATATGTGCCTGTATATATTTTCACTACAAAAAATACATTTTGGCTAAAAAACGTTTCCCAAGTACGTGGCTATAAACGACACAGCCTATAGCAGTCTCACAGTCTTAAGGAACATTTTAAAAAAAGTTTCATCGAAATCTGTCCAGTATTTTTCGATATTTTAACTGACAAACCAAATTCCTACAGTTTTATTATATGTATAGATAAACGCCACTTTATGATGTAATAGTCCGTACTAAAAAAATGCTTCCTTTTTCTTGTTTAAACTTCAATGATATTAGATGTCAAAATAATTAAATAAGTATAGTTGGGGCAATAGGCGTATATAGGCACCCTAGGCCTAGGTTCTCACAACCATTCGTCTTTTGTGAGTTTTTATTTGCTGTAGCGAATGGAACGGACTTACAACTTTGTGCTGAGTCCGAACGGCTAAATTGAGAACCTTTTTCAGGACATTTATACTACTCTCGGATGTTTGTCAGACGTTCGCAAGGGGTGGCGCAGTGGAAATAAACCTTAAGATGTAATTTGTGTTTGTCCGGGCATCGAGCCGGGGACCCGTCGCAAAGTAGGTAGTCCAGCTCTATAAGGTAATAATATATGTACAGAAGATAAAGCAATGCGTGGAAGGGGCCTACAATTTTTATTAGGAGAGTTTTATTTTGGGACTAGGTAGGTACTCGATTGTTGCCATTTGAGAGTGGTAATTCGCGGTGTTTGCTATTTGAATTTGGAACTCCCCACTCTGTACGTTACAACACACTAGGCGTCGAAATCAACTGAAACTTGCTGAACATTGTCTCCAACAGAAAGTTGACATACACGCAGAAAAAAATCGTAAGTTAAAATCCAGTATGCTCAGGATTTAGGTTTTTTTATTCTTATGTGCTAAAACTTAATATGACACCCATAATTCTTGATGTAATAACATAATTTTGAAAACAAATTTTAATTCTTCAAAAAACAAAAAACTTAATTTGAGATTGCATATTCTGCATATTAGTGCATTTAAATCTAATAATGTAATATTTTGTTCCTAAATTCAGTTCGCCAAAATCTTGAGTTAATTTTTTGTTCTTGAAATAAGCCGAAATAATATTAAAATTTTAAATTTAAACATAAATTAAGAACAAAGCAATCTTAATTAAAAAATATTTATGATTGGAACAATCCGCAATAATACTTAAAGTGAATGCATGAAAATATGTATCTATCTACTCTTTGCTCATTTGGTTTCGCCGTCGCATAGTGGCTGGACTGGATCTAGCTTTCGTCATGACAAAAAATTGTGACCGAGTCCAATAATTAATATAAGAATTTATGTATACAATGTAAATAGTTTATAAGGTAAATAAGTTTTAATTAAATGGTGTATTGAATTAGAAATCGTTTCTTTTATTGTTGACTGAACTGCATGGCCTTCTTTGTTCTTTTAATAATTTATTTCCTTTTTAATTTCCATAAGGACTGAAAGTAAAGAAAAATAAAACCCAGATGCTCTTACAGTAATTAAAGGTTTAGATCTATTTGAATACTCAAAATAAATTTGTTACAGGCAATTATGAAAGAACCTAATTCTTAAAATAATCGCGAAACAGTATTGAAACAAGCAGCTTAAGCTTATACTAAAAACAATCTTAAAGAATTTATGTATACAATGTAAATAGTTTATAAGTTAAATAAGTTTTAATTAAATGGTGTATTGAATTAGAAATCGTTTCTTTTATTGTTGACTGAACTGCATGGCTTTCTTTGTTCTTTTAATAATTTATTTCCTTTTTAATTTCCATAATGACTGAAAGTAAAGAAAAATAAAACCCAGATACTCTTACAGTAATTAAAGGTTTAGATCTATTTGAATACTCAAAATAAATTTGTTACAGGCAATTATGAAAGAACCTAATTCTTAAAATAATCGCGAAACAGTATTGAAACAAGCAGCTTAAGCTTATACTAAAAACAATCTTAAAAGAAGATTTTTTGGTCTTGTTTAAGGAATTTCCTTCTCATTTTAAGGTTCATTCTCATTCACGGCGTTTTCGAGCTTAATTTGTATTCCTTATCTCGAATTTTTCCGTGGTAGCCCTTTTCGCGCATTTTTACTCTTAGGGAACAATATGTTAAATTTAAATATCTTTTCACGGTCCATAGTAGTTTGAAACACAATGTACTACCTCCATCATAATTACTACTGTCGACAAAGGTTTTGGAGTTCTCTATCCATCCTTGTTTTCGATTCAGTCCAGTGACATTCCCACTCTCAATAGCAAGCTTGTATATAGGATGCAAACAAATTATTTGATCTAAATTTGCCAGCCATTTGTGAGCAAAAAGAGATCCAAATAATTCATGATCGGACTTAGCCGCATAAGGATATCCGCATACTCACGCGGTCATTACTGGACACTGTGCGATAGGGGTACACGCGAAAAGGCTGGGCATACTGCATAATGACTTTTGCAGAAGCTGCAGAGACTTTGAAGAAATAGAATGTGTTCGTCATTTGCTTTGCAAATGCCCAGCTCTTAAAAACAGTGGACAGAGGATTCTCAACATCTTCTTCTTTGATGAACTAGAAGATCTGGAGAATGTTGATCTTAAGGAACTCCTGAGATTCATACTCAAATCGGGGTGGTTCCAGTAGGTCAACAAACTCCACATCTCTTCGGTTACTCTTAGGAAAAGCTGGAAATCTGGACACAAGAGCTTGTGAATGCCTGTGATTAATACCAAATCTAGGTGACTCAAATAAAAGCGGTATATTCTTTGTCTCCAACAGGTATAAAATGGAAGGTTCCCGTGACTGGACACAATGGACCCAACTGATGGACTACGTGAAGCTGTGGCGGCCGCCACAGAGCACCCAATTACCTTCCTACTTGCCTACAGCTGCATTATATTTTAAAGCAAGCTAGGCTGTATTAGGTAGACTTATTGTATTGTATCCCGGCGCATAGCTAAATTTAGAAAACCTTTTTTTAACCTAAACAGATAAAACTAATGCCCAGAAAATAATAATTTTCTAAGATTCGAAATCAGCACGCAAAACTACCTCTCTTTCTTTCGTCTTGACCTTTTATTTCATTCATGGTCTCACAACCTCTTAAAACACTTAGCTTAAGTGGTGCAATACATTAGTCGGAATTTAAAACAAATCTTTTCCGCCTACAAAAGTCTATTAATAATGTCAACATTCAAATACCTATGTGTGGACACAATTGAAGAGTCATTTAAATAGAAAAGAATATATTCCTCATAAAACACTTCCACGGCTTACAGTAACTAAGAAATTGAATTTCAATCTTAAAAATTTCGTACAGAACATACTTTCATTTAATTGAAAACAAATAAATCTAAAAATAAGCATAATTCCAGGTCTATTTCTGCTTAAACACACTTAAAAGCATTTAACGATCTACTAAGGATAGGTATACTTCGTAATACCTACTCTACTTCAGTTCTCTGGAGATGAGGTCCTTGAATTAATATTTCAAGAGTATCGCCGTGGCCTACTCCCATCTCCTACATATAATTTATTTAATGGGGAAAAAATGAAATTTGTTCCCCCAAACTAGAGGACATTCCGTCCCACTCCAAATAAATTTCTTTAAAATTGATTGCCTCTTTAGACGGTAGATATTTCATTTCCATTTTTATTTAAGGAAATTATAGGATTCCTATTCTGGTGGCCATTCCCAACATTTATCCATCTTCGCAACATCAATTTTCATTACTCAAGCATTTCTCGTTTCCCATTTTAAATAATCCTTTTAAATTTATTCCCTTTTTTATTTAGTTTATTCCTTCGTACCGTGTACACCCAGGAGCTGCCCTAAAGACATTCCCTCGATTTACTGAGGCAGCATTTTTTTTTTTTTTTTTATCAAAAGGTATGGACGGATGTTTTGTTGACCATTCATCAATCTACCCTACAATCACCCTAATGCCATGAGGGGGAGTGACATAAAATAAAAAATTAATCGTGAATCAGTGCTCCTTAAGCTTTCACTATTCCGACCTCACCTGGGGCGGGTCAAGACACGAGAACGACGACTGATCGATGACAAATATTGATGGTTTTCTTCGTGTTCGTGGAAGGGCAATGAAATTGAATGATGACGCTTACCATTGCACTCTCGTTCCACTGATGATTAATTTTCACCTTCAGATAGGGAATCATCAGCTTTTCCTCCGATGGCATGACCACCGGCGGCGGGTAGGTATCGATTACATTTCGGATTATTGCAGGGGGAAGAATAACCTTCATAATGGCTACTCAACCTGTCTCGACTCAGAACTGTCAGCTATGAAATAAAAAATCCAACGCCCGTTTCTAGGGACCTCTTTGGTTACTGGTTATCCAATTGCATTAAGCAAGGCCACTGCTCTCGATGGTAGGTATCATCATCATCCACACCTGTTGTTTTCGAGGAAACTTCTTTGTGTTTTCGATGTTAAAGGGGTTTAAATGGTGACAGATGGTATAGAGGAGCATAAACGATTTTCGTTTCGCGTGTAATGAGAGCAGGAGATTGCGAATATAAAAATGTTTGTACAAAAGATAAGAAATAAATGATGAAGTGCTTTCATCGTTTTTGCCTTTTCTCTTCATTGTTATGAAAAGTAGGATTGGATGAATGTGAAAAACATGGTATTAACTTTTTCTTAATTTAACTGTCAACACAGCGGGCTTAATATAATACAATCGGGTTGCGTGCTTTCACATAATAATATAGGAATTGTTGTTGTTAAACGAAAGTGAACCTTTTTGGGGATCTGAAAAACTATATTACCAACAAGGAATCTTTTGTTTTTAGAACTAACTATTCTCCTTTCGAAAGAGGGGCAAACTGTCAATTAGGGGTCATTTTCTTGAACAAAGATTGAGTGCATAAGTTAACACAGCACTTTGACTGTTTTATGGTACAAACAAAATTATTCCTTCCATACGTCCTTATATACGTCCTTATAGAAAGTTACAGATTTGTTTTGCCTACTATTTATTTATTATTTTTAACTAGGGTGGCCCAAATACGTTTTCTTGCGGCACATCTGCTGTTATTTCCTTAAATTTTAATCGTTTCAATTTAGCATTAGCCGTGCTTATACGATTTATCGGCCGAGCTTTTTAAGGCAGCGGGAGATGACTTGGTAGGGATCATACACTAACTCGTTTCTAAAATTTGCTTAGAGGAAAGTATGCCAGATGAATGGAGCCTCAGCATTGTTTGCCCGATCCATAAGAAAGGAAACACAGCCTCTAAACTGCGCAAAACTTTAGAGGCATCAGTCTCCTCAACATCAGTTACAAGATCCTGTCTCCCGTACTGTGTGAACGCCTGAAACCATTTGTGAATAGGATCCTATCAGTGCGGTTTTAGGCCCGGTAAGTCCACAACCGACAACATATTCACACTACGGCAGATCCTGGAGAAAACCCAAGAAGTCCAAATCGATACTCACCATCTATTTATCGATTTTAAAGCCGCATATGACAGCATTTATAGAGACGAACTAAACAGAGCCATGTCTAGTTTTGGCATCCCTGCAAAACTCGTCAGATTGTGCAGGCTGATGATGGAGAATGCTCCGTAAAGGTCGGTTACAATATCACCGATACCTTTGATGTCAAAAAGGATTTAGACAAGGTGATGCGCTGTCATGTGACTTTTTCAACATCATTCTTGAGAAAATTGTACGAAACTCGCAAGCCAACAGCAGGGGCACAATTGTCCAAAAGTCTGTGCAACTACAGACGACATCATTGGCAGAACACAGCGAGCTGTCACTGGTGCGTTTGCAATTATTAGCGCAAAAAGTGGTGAATGAGGGCAAAACAAAATATATGCTGTCAACAAGAAGGGACACACAACATCGACGAATCGGACAGAACGTCACCATAGACAGCTAAAAATTTGAGGTAGTTCGGTCTTTGTCTACCTCGGCTCCGCTATTAACTCCGAAAATGACATCACAGAAATTTAGTGATGAATTACACTTGCCAACATCTGTTACTTCGGCCTAAGCCCTAAGAACGCAACTGATTAGGCCTTGTTGAGAAACACAAAGGAGGCTCTAAGTCCATCAGGTCAACCCCGGACTGTAGCGCCATCTAAGACTCAGACTTAGGCACTGAAAAAAAAAAAATCATTTTTAATTCATGCGATTTTAGTACTTAACTTGTAGAATCTATACCAGAACAGAAGCTCGAGGTAGCACAGTAAAATCAGTTAAGTTTTTGAGAAAGCCATTGAGGGTGGGGCAGTGGAAAAACCCTTAAATTGTAATTTGTTTTTTATCGGGGATCAAACCTGGGATCCATCGCACAGTAGTCCAGCACACTAACCACTGCGCTACTGCGCCCACAATCAGTTAGTTTCCTCTTTTATATTTATAGGAGGAGTTAGTTAATATCTCTGAAAAATATGTTTAACACCCTATTGGAGAAAACAGGCCAAAATTGGATATGATCAATTTGTAAGTGCAGTGGTATATTTATTGCATAAAAAATGGTTTCAAGATTTTTTTTGTATATTATATTAGATTGATGACTATTATGGCAAGTTGAATGAAGTAAGGTCATGAAAAAGCCCACTTAAAAGGGGTTATTGACAATAACTCGGGCAGCAAACAAAATTTCCAAAATCGGAGAAATTGTTTTTCTCATTTTCTTATAAAAAGTAGGTAGATACCTACATTACTAACCGAGTTTGAAATCGATCGGATAAAAACACCACCACCATATCCTTCCTTATTCTTGGTCTATCTATACATCAGGTAACCTCTTTACAAAATTTCAGCTTTTTATATGACAAAGGGTTTGGGCTGAATGGCATTGAAATCGGTATGTAGGTCGATTCGTTCGGACGCTATCGTGTCTTCAACAGTCTGACAAATTGACAGACATAAGCTCGATTGTTGCCACTTTTTTACATTACTTAAATAAATTTGAAATCTGTCGTAATAGGTAGCTAAAGCTTTAAGGTTGCCAACTTCGGCTGAGCTAACTCTATACCCAAAAATCCCATAATGACAATATTTTGAAATTAAACGAAGAGATTTAAGTGAGTTTGCATAACTAGGAGAGGTGCAAAAAATTATGAAAGTTCTTATAAATATTATAAACTTCGCTGAATTCTTAGAAAGCTATTGAAATAAACTTTAGCTAACCTATCTATCTATCAATAAAACACCTACTCAATGCGTATCGCCTTATTCATAGATTCCAAAGATATCCTACAATATGTTTCTCCATTTAGTTTTACAAATAGGATGCATATACCTAGTCAAAAATCAATTTGCTAGCTATTTCTTTTCACATTGCTTTCGTTTTGCCAATCTTCATTTCAAAATCAAGTCCATAATATCATTTGCATTACAATTTAGAATTTACATAGGTTCAATATATAGTTCCCGAATCATTGGATTTTCCTCCAAAACAAACATTATTCGAAATGAAATTTTAAGTTCACGATATCCTATTTACCCATCTCTTCTATTTCAATTCCATTCACAACCTACAACACTGAACCCTATCTGTTAAATAAACTTCATAGTTGCTCACAGGCATTTCGTGCCCAAACGAGCTTGCTTTTGCTCCATTAGTTTTCGAGCGCTGGCTGCCAGTATCCTTTCATTTCCATCTCGGCCCCAATGTATACCTTTTGACCCCTAACCAAACTTATAAACACCACTTTGCTGCGATCTACGCAATTACGAGTCCTTTTTCTATTTCGTCGAATAAAAATAAAATTCAAACAAATTGTCCTTTTGGCACCCTTCAAAACCATTAAGGATAATGACTCTGACCATTAGCTCTAACAATGCTTATTTTCTATTCACACGTTTTCGGTATGCGACAACGTCCTACCGGTTGGTTTCACCAGACACCAAGGGATGGGAATGGTAGGTAGTTTGATTCTACTCGTATTTTTTTTTGTTTTCTTGATTCTTCGTTTGTATTTGTACATAGGTACGAGAGGGAGAGAGAAATCAATGTGGCATTAAATACGTACAATAGAGAATTTACACTGTCTCTATCAAAAGGACGAAAATAGATTTCATAAGTAAGCAAAAATCACAAGATGGGGATCAGGATTTCGAATAAATGGCTCGCGGTACTCTGCTTTTGTCAGAAATTTTAACAAAAGGCACAAATTGCCTACATGCCCGACACTCCACCAAAAAAATTAAAGCAGCAGAAAAGGATGTGGCAGGCATGGTAGGCTTTCATCGCTTTTTGATGTACCTACCGTATACCCCTTAAACTTCCGGCCGGACGGAAAAAATGGAAAATATTATAAAAGTAAATGCGAATCCCATTCGAATGCAGTGTTAACAAAAATGAAGGACGACTACTGCTGTGACAGTGGAACCACAGACAATGCCAAGTTCCTCAGTACCTACCTACCTACAACCAAGTCACTCGAGAGCGAATATATTTTTGCATAATTTTTCGACATTTTTCTATGGGGACTGATAAAATGGCATTTCTCCCCAAGGAAATAAATTTAACGGAAATTCGTGTGAAATGTGTGTTCTTCCCGACACACTGCACAATCCTTTTTTCTTTACCTTGCGCTCCATCCAGGTTTGTATATTATGTTGTACCCTGTTTATACCCATTTTCGGATGAGATTCCCCAGTGCCTTTGCTTATATCTTCTGTGCAAGACTATAGGGACGTCACAAAAGGAAAAGCTTCGCTTTTTTCGATTTTACCTCAATTTACAAATTTACGAATCCCGTTCGTCCTTTTCTAACTCGATGGGTGTAAATTATACATTCGAAATTATGTTAGTGAATTGAATTGTCTGCGAGTGGCGCATTTCTTGCCTTCTTTTATATTTCAAAGCATATTAAGACTGAAAATGGGATACACGCACAGCAAAAAAGAAAAGAAAAAAAGAAGGATACCCTGCAATCAAAGAGGATATAATGTATAGTATAGGCCAATGCCACTGATCGGTTTTATTGCTCCACCAAGAAGAGGCCAGACTGGCAACAGTAGAATTGTAAAAAAGAAAAGCGATTATCGTAAATTTATTCATCATTCGGCGCTTTTGTTGCTGTATATGTGCTATCCTGATGCGTAGTTACATGGGTCTTATACTAGTTTTGGTTAAGTCACTCTTCCCCAATAGGATTATGATTAAATCAAATTTGTGTATCAAATGAGAAATAAAAACTAAACGAGGGGATCCTTACGGCTTGCTCACATATCCCTTTTTCGATTAAGTGTGGTTGTGGGCGATGGGGGAACGATTTGGTATTTGATTCTTCATTTTTTTTCTGTTGCGTCGTTTGGCTGCTGCTTGTATTCACTGACACGTCCTTGAGGGGAATTGTAATGTTAGCATTTTAGGTTTTGCTCCCCCTTTAGGAAGAGGCGTGGAAACATTATGGGCTCGTGTGTGAAGTCAGCTTAATTTACATTTAGAAGGATTTGGGTTCGAATAGACTTTACAAGAATATTTCTTTCTGTTTTTCGTATTTTTTTTTTTTTGTTTTTTTTTTTTGCTATGCAATGAGATTTGGAACGAGCTCATGGGAAATGACTTGGATCAAAAGTGAAATTATAAGGCGGAAAATATAATGTGGATACATTTGTGGGAAATGGTTTTTTTATTCAAAATTAAATCGATACCCATGTGCTTGAACTAAGCCAATTTAGTCAACACTAAGTAGGTACCAACAAAATATGACTACTGACTTTATGAGGCAAGTGTGCATACTTTTCTGGAAATAAAAATTGAAAACCCAATATTCTAAGAATCGTTCAAGTTTCCCAGTTATACAATTTTATCTACCGAAATTTTAGCATTAATCTTGTTGAAAAATAACTTTTGTTAGAGTGGGCGAAAATACGTCAAGAGATAATCTTCGGATTTTAAAACTTCGAAATAGCAATGGGCGTCATTTAAGAGGAAATTGCAAATTTTATAGGTATGTGGTGGTAACTTAATTAGTAACTTCCATGTTCAGTATTATACAGTGCTGTCTATAGATAAAATATAGGAAACCCAAATTTATTAAAAAAAAAATCCTTCTAACTTTCCTTATGCCCTCTTTTTTTTTCCAGGAAATTAACAAATTCTGAGAGTTTAACAGCCAGTGCAGTGTGGATCACTGTTATTGGTTGTTTTTTTACTTACTCTGTGTATTCAATTTTTATTGTTGCCCAATTTTGTACTTAGGCCGTGTACAAAATAATTATTTACATACTACTATAATTTTCTGACACTGATGGAAGTGTTGAAAGAGAAGTTCATCAAATTCGAATCTTAAAATCTTAAAACAGAGATTTATCCAATTTTTCGCTTTTAATTAATTGAAATTCAGTGTTTTATTGTTACCGTCGTTCCTTCGTCGTCCTGCGACGTTAGGCGGGAGAGTGCCAGACCAGCTTGGGAGTGGTCGTGAGGTTGAGATGTTCAAGAATGGGCGCCACGCGATTGCCCTTCCGCCTAACTACCCGCACTGAGAACCGCGACTTAGTGCGAGATTCGCGTTATTACCAGATAACCCCAATTAACAAATCAAATTTTTTCAAACACGTTATAAAATTTAATTCAATTTCCTTACAAACTAACTTAAATCTAATACAATGATTAACTTATATCTAACTATCCTAACCCAATAATAGAATTCGGGAATTCACCCCCTTGTATCCTATCCCCTACGTAATGGGATCTACGATACCCCCTTTTATGACCGACGGCGACTGATCCGCTTAACTTCCGACGCGGTCACAATTATCTTATTGTAACGCAAAAGAATAATCAAAAAAAAAACGAACAAAAAAAAAAAAAAAAAACCATTCGCCTCGACGGGACTTGATCGACTCGAGCGTTACGCTTAGCTTACTGCGCAACCGCTTAAACCCCAACGCTGTTTCGGTGCTTTGCGATATCTTGTAAGATTGGTAATATGTATATTACTACGGCACTTAACTATATTGGCACACTCGTGTATAACACTTATGTATCTAATTTACTTATAACTTTGGTATATGTAATTGGTATAATCTAATTAGACTTATCTGAGTGTTGATGTCCGTGTTGCTATCTAGTCGTTTGGCTTAGCGACTACGGTTACCGACGTCCGATATCTTAGGCTGTTGGTTCCAATAGCTTGGGGCTCTGAGGTCTCGATTACGGTAGATACTCCAACAAGAGAAAGAAAAACCTCCAACTACTGTAGATAACTCGTAGATTCGTCGATGATCCTAGGGGATTGGTGGTAACTGATAAAACAAATTCTAACGAGGCAACTAGATTTCAATTATTACCTGATTTGATTAATAAGAATACAAAAATATCTCCGCACTACGCAGACTTCCTATTAATTGCGGGTATGCACGTCCACACACTTTTTCTTATTCACCCACTGTTAGAATGATATTCTCGTTTTTATTTTAATTGTTCTTTTCTTCTTCTATTCGCTATCACTTTCAATACACTCGCTCAATGTCAACTATTCACTCTGACTGCCAACCTTTGTCTAATTCCCCAGCTGAAATAATGTTCGCATCGGACCATTTGCCCATTAAAATCTTCTTTTGTTAACTAGAATGCACAGCTATGAGCATCGCGCGATCGCCAGTTCAGCTACTCTTAACGCTATCTCGTAGCGTCATCCAAAAAGAAAAAAAAAGTATCTCAATAGCAGTTCTAGAACCATTCCCCGCAAGGACTTGAACCCTGGATTCAGGATCCTTAGCCACCCAACCAACCTCTAAAACTTTTTGGGTTTTTCCATTCTGGTGACATAAGCGCATCTCATTTGTTCTCAACGAAAACCTTTGCCTTGATATGTCGCCCATAATACTTCCCCCTTCCTTTCGAAAGGTTTTCGTCGTAAGACAATCAGGAAGCTTATAATAGATCATCCTTACTATTAAATATTTTCAAGTCCTTGGCGTGCCATATTCCTACTTTCTTCCCGTTTTTATCACTTAACTCATATGTCCAAGGCGATACTCTTCTTATAACTTCAAAAGGACCTACATATCGGGGAGCAAGTTTCGCCGTGAAGTATTTGGCGGCATCGGAAAGAACAAAATTCTTCCTAAGGACCATGTCTTTAGGATAATATTGTGTTTCCCTTCGCCTCAGGTTATACTGTTTTGCTGATTTTTGTGCAGAAATCTGCATTTTAGATCTTACGTCCTCCACAACTTCACCTAACGCCCTCGACCATGCTTGAAAATCGATTGATCTATCTGCCATGAAACCACCTGGAGGACTGGGAGAATGGTCGCCTTTGACACTCATCTCCCTCCCAAAAAGCACGAAATAAGGCGTAGTTCTCAGAACCTCGTGAGTCGTAGTTCGAATGGCACAAGCCAATTTTGGAAGGAGAAGATCCCAGGTCCTATGATTATCAGAGATATAAGCGCGAAGCTTAGTTTTGAGAGTCTGGTTGTATCGCTCCGCAGGATTGGCTTGCGGGTGATAAAAAGCAGTGAAATTCATGGTTACCCCGTAATTAGCTGCCAATTCAGACATTTCCCTACTCTTAAATTGGGCTCCGTTGTCACATACGACCCACTTAGGTACCCCAAACACTAGAAACACTTGCTCTTCCAAAATGGTGCGCAAGGATTTTGCCGTAGCCGTTCTCACAGGGAAGAATAATGGAAATTTCGAAAAATAGTCAACTACCGTTAATATATAACAATAGCCCCTTGTAGACCTTGGCAACGGACCTATAAAATCAATGCATAGCATTTCCCATGGCTTACTGACATTGCACCGAGACGCCATCAAGCCAGCAGGTTTCTGTAGGTTAGGTTTTACCGTCTGACAAACCACGCATCTACGAACGTAATGAGCAACGTCGGACCTCATTTTTGGCCAATAATAACTGCTCCCCACCCTATCCAGTGTTTTCTGAATTCCACCATGCCCACTCAATATGTCATCATGCGATTTTCTAAGAACTTCAGACCTACCCTCCTTTGGAATGACTTGTTTCCACTGGTCCTCATCAGATGTCAATTTTGGGTATTTACTCGTTACGCGTTTAAATAGCACGTCGTCGGTCACCCTCCAATCGGGATAATCCCTACTATTGTGTCTAACGACACTCAACATTTTAAGATACCAAGTATCTTTAGTACCCTCAGTAGACACTATTGCTACCTCCTCGTTGGCTCTGGATAACGCATCCGGGACCAAATGCTCCTTCCCTTTCCGATGTACAATGCTAAAATTGTACTGTTGCAATTTGACTGCCCATCGAGCCAACCTACCCTGCGGGTCCTTCAAATTGCTAAGCCAGAGTAAGGAGTGATGATCGGTTATCACCGTGAAACTGCTACCTTCGAGATACGGACGAAGTTTTTCAATTGCCCAAAGAACTGCTAGACACTCCCGTTCAGTCGTAGAATAATTACGCTCAGTCTTGGACAACGTCCTGCTAAGATAACTAATTACTTTTTCACCCCCACTATCTTGTTCTTGGGTAAGGACTGCGCCTATGCCATACCCTGACGCATCAGTGTGAATAGTAAACGGTAGGTTGAAATTTGGACAAGTAAGGATGGGTGCCGAGACTAGTTTCTCTTTTAACGATCGGAAGGCATTCTCACAGTCATCGCTCCATAGGAACCGACGCTTCTTCTTTAGGAGTCCTGTTATGGGAGCGATGATATCGGAAAAGTTGGGAACAAATCGTCTGTACCATGAAACCATACCAACAAATCTCCGTACACCTGATACAGTAGTCGGCCTTGGATACTCAACCATGCATCGAACCTTATCGGGGTCTACAAGGAGACCGTCCCCGTTCACTACGTACCCCAAATATTTCAACTCACTTTTACAAAATTCACATTTTTCCTTGCTTAAAACGAGACCGGCTGCTTTGATCCGTTCCAAAACTACTCGCAATACGTCTAAGTGTTGCTCAAAAGTCTCCGAAACAATAATTACATCGTCAAGGTACACAAACACGTTCGGTTCAAGGTCGGCTCCGATGACTGTATCAATAAACCGCTGCCAAGTAGCCGGAGCGTTATGGAGCCCAAAGGGCATGCGACGAAATTGATACAGCCCCTTCCCGGGAATAGTGAACGCGGTGTACCTCTTCGATTCTTCGGCCATTGGTATTTGCCAATACGCGGACTTGATATCCAAGGAGGATAAAAATTTGGCATTCCTCAACTTATCAAGCGTGGCCGATACAAAGGGAATGGGGTATGCATCGCGTTCGGTTACTTGATTTAGTTTTCGGAAATCGACGCAGAATCGATACTTGCCATTTTTTTTTTAATTAATAAAATGGGGGATGACCAGGGACTAGAGGAAGGTTCTATGACGCCTGCGTTAAGCATGTCCTCGACCTCCTGGTTAATTTGTTCCTGAACAATTGGGGAAACAGGGTAATAGCGCTGCTTGATAGGCTCCGCACTAGTCCTTATTACATGTTCCACCAAATTTGTGCAACCTAGCCCCTCCCCCATTGACGCAAATATTCTCTCCGTTAACTCGCTCAAACTCTGTTTTTGCAACCCCGATAAGTTCGTACTGCCTTCGACTTCACACAGCTCTTCACCAAAGTTCCAAACCCGCTTACTTAAATCTGGGATTATGGAAAAACTTACCCAAAAATCCGCTCCCAGTATAAGACTATGAGCCAGTTTTGGGATGACCAATACTTCCATAACTTTAATGGTATTCTCCACTTTAATGGGTACGTGAAGTGCCCCCACTACCTCTACTCCATCACCATTAGCCACCGTCACCGTTTTCAAATCTACCTTGGATAATTTGCATTTTAAAGACTTCAGTATTTCCCACCCACTCCCACCCAGGATTGTACGCGACGCCCCTGAGTCTAACAATCCTAATAATTTAACTCCGTAAATTTCAACATTCATATATGGACGACGATCAGCACCCTTCCTCTCTAAAATAAAATCGAGTGCCAAATTGCACCCCACCGGTCTCCCCCCGGTATTCTCCCGTCTATGTATCGGATTAAGTGCGGTTTCTTTTGTTCGACTCAATGACCCGCCTGCCCTTGAGCCGACGCATTGTTTCCCGAAGTTGACGCTTGCGGCGTACATTGCGGACAACGACTTCTAATGAAGCCAACTGTATTGCAACCATAACAGCGCACTGGTTGTGGACATTGGGCAGCCATGTGCCCAGGTTGCCTACATCTAAAACATGTAGGTGGTCTAGGCGACCGGTATGGTGACGAAGCAGCGACCTGCTCGTCCTCTCTACTCGACGCATCAACATAAGCCAAATCCGGCTCCAAAAGGGTATTGTTTCGCCTTGATGGCGGAGGCACAAAATTTTCTACCAGGTATCGCGCGGCTTCTAGTTGGTGGCCAACTTTCACCAGTTGGTCCAAAGAAGAGATTTCAACCAACGCTATTTGTGTCTGATAGAATGGAGAAATATTTCTGAGAATCCACTTGAGTTTGGTTTCCTCAGCGCATGGCTCACTCAGCCTGGCAAACAACCCTAGCATCACACTCACATAAATCCCAATGGTTTCCGCTCGTCCCTGCGTCCTACCCCTAATCTCCTCCCAGAGCCGGTCGTCGTATCCCGGCGGCAAGAATTCAGCCCTAAGCTTCGAGACTAATCGTTCCCAACTGTTAATGGAGGGTTTATTCGCTCTGTACCAGACCGCGGCCGTCCCCTCGAACAAATCATAAGCAGAGCTGAACAGTTCTTCTTTACTAAAACCCCTCGCAACCCTTAGTTCCTCAACTTTCTCCAAAAAGCTGCTAACCGACTGAGATTGATCACCCCGAAACTGCACACCCCATTTCATTATTGGGACCCTTTTGGTTTGGAAGAAAAGAGGTGATGACGTAGCCATTGGTAGGGGGTAGTGTTCGGCTTTGTCTTTCTGGTCGGCGTTCACTCCTAGTAAAATGTTGTTACCTGCTCGTGCCTGCTCTTCTGCTACTGGTGGTGATACCTCAACGCTAGCTTTTATATCTAAATTCGACAACAAAGCTACAATTTGCTGCCTCACCTCTACCAGGAAATCTTTTTCATCCTGAGCGGCTGCTTGTGATCTGCCAATTCGCCTCAGAACCCATTCTGATTTGGCTACCACTTTTTTATACTCCTTGGAGTTTTCATTACCTGTGAACTCGTTTACTAACTTTAGAATCTCTTCTAACTTTGCGCATATGGCGGCCTTATCTTCTAGAAAACTGAAAGGATAATCTGGCAATATGAAACTAGAATCTCTCCTTAAGGCAGTGCGGAGCATCTTCCTCATCTCATCCACATCCTTGCCCTTAAGACCCCTTATGTCTAGCTCATACGTCAGTTCTTCCCCATTCAATCTATTGATGTCCATTTTTTTTTTCCGTCTATGATAAACTAAAAAGAGTAGTTGAAGGTTTTTCTTTTCCCTTGCCCGTTGGCTCTAAGATACATTAACTTAAGCGACGAATACGTTAACGAATGGGAGTCAACAACTCAACAACAAGGACAACACTAATATAATTCAGAAATCAATAAAAGAACAAATGCGTGCCAATATAGATACATATACGAATAGGTTTGAATGCCACAACGATACAACTTATAATGACGATAACTGTCGATCGGCGTATATTATTTTTAAATTGATATTTATTGGTATTTATTGCCCCACGTTGGGCGCCAAAATGTTACCGTCGTTCCTTCGTCGTCCTGCGACGTTAGGCGGGAGAGTGCCAGACCAGCTTGGGAGTGGTCGTGAGGTTGAGATGTTCAAGAATGGGCGCCACGCGATTGCCCTTCCGCCTAACTACCCGCACTGAGAACCGCGACTTAGTGCGAGATTCGCGTTATTACCAGATAACCCCAATTAACAAATCAAATTTTTTCAAACACGTTATAAAATTTAATTCAATTTCCTTACAAACTAACTTAAATCTAATACAATGATTAACTTATATCTAACTATCCTAACCCAATAATAGAATTCGGGAATTCACCCCCTTGTATCCTATCCCCTACGTAATGGGATCTACGATACCCCCTTTTATGACCGACGGCGACTGATCCGCTTAACTTCCGACGCGGTCACAATTATCTTATTGTAACGCAAAAGAATAATCAAAAAAAAAACGAACAAAAAAAAAAAAAAAAAAACCATTCGCCTCGACGGGACTTGATCGACTCGAGCGTTACGCTTAGCTTACTGCGCAACCGCTTACTTTACTTTTTACTTTTAAATTCATTTTTATTTAATTCTTATTTAAACTTACATACTAGACAAAAATGATTAAATCTAAATTAAAACTAACATTTATCTTATTCTAGCTTACTGGCTCTTAACGAGCACTCTAAACTTAACTATATCCTTATAATTATTGCCTTTCGGCCTTAAATCTATCAATTTTTGTATTTTTTGCTGTTTTTTCATTTCCAAGAAACTTTGCTAAAAACTTGGACTCTTTATTATGTGGTTTTTCTTAAAACTACCTAAAACTACTTAAAACTACCTAAGCTACTTAAACTAACTTAAATATAATCAGGGTGATGAGCAATCTCTCGATTGGTCACCATCCCGATTGCGTCGATGGTCGCCTGGCAGTCACCAACATGGTGCACACGCGCCGCCGGGACCCGAGCGAGGCCATAAGCGTCGGTCAAGTCTCGGTAGCACTCATTCATGTTGACGAGCCCGGCCCCTCCCAAAGACCCCCTAAAATACACCTAACTATCTTACAAACTAGCTTAAAACTAAGGAGGATGTTACGTAGGTAACGCACCGACCCGGGAGAGCGTGTCTGCCCTCACCTCTTCCTCAAGCCACCAAAATTCGGTGAACTGCTTTAAGGTATCAACCATGTCCCTATCCGCAATCGCGGTATTAAAACGGAGGAGCTCCTGAGCATTGGCGGCGTACCCGTCGTGGATGAGCCGCTTATCCCTCGCGCCGCGGTGGCTGTGGTACAATACCGGCACACCATCTTTATCCTGGACTAACCCTTTCATGTCTGCATGAAGAAATGCTTCAGGCGGGACAAAGCCAGACCGGAGCGTACTCTCGTGGTACATTAAATTCGGGTAATAACCACCCGAGATCAGATTGTTAGCGTTGGCCATCGCCCTTGCAACGTGCCTTCGAATCACCTTAATTAGGAAATTGTCAATCCTATTCAATCGAGCCCCATCGTATAGGGTCTTGTTGGGATAATATTTTATGTACTCAGACTCGGGAGTTCTAAACAACCCTAGGCAGGTCCTGAGACACTGTCTCTCAAACACCCGAATCTTTTCCATATAGGAAGGCGCTATATTGAACCAAATGGGACAGCCATAAGCGATGATCGGCCTTATAAGGGCCACGTAGCATATGACCTTTACTCTGGAATCAAGTTGACTGCTGCGAAACAGTCTCCTTGTCAGAGCATAAGCCCTCTTGGCCCCAGCAAGACAAGCATCTATATGTTTGTCAAAATATAGATACTGGTCGAGCCAGATGCCAAGATACCTGACCACGCTTCGCACCGCCAATGGTTGTCCATTTTGTCCAATAATGGCTAATTTTCGCCAGTTTTTTCTGGTATCCCTAGAGGCCCTAGCCAATGGAGTTCTAAATAGGATTGTTTCCGATTTTTGGAAATTGATTTTCAATTTCCAATCATCGCAATACCTCTTAATTTGATCGAAGTCACGCTGCAATAGGATGTTGATGACCTCGACTTTTGGACCTGATCTGTACGCCACTAAATCGTCTGCGTACGCTATAGCATGTCTGAGGGAACCCACCAGATCACTCGTGTAAATATTAAACAAGATCGGAGAATTCACCGCTCCCTGTTGTAAGCCGTTTTTAATTTCGAAGACTTTGCTCGAAGTCACGTTGCCAGATTTGACTACGAACTTCTTTCCCATAAGCATGTCATAAATCATATATAGCAATGGTTTTTGCATACCCAACCTAGTTAAGCGCAACCGCTTAAACCCCAACGCTGTTTCGGTGCTTTGCGATATCTTGTAAGATTGGTAATATGTATATTACTACGGCACTTAACTATATTGGCACACTCGTGTATAACACTTATGTATCTAATTTACTTATAACTTTGGTATATGTAATTGGTATAATCTAATTAGACTTATCTGAGTGTTGATGTCCGTGTTGCTATCTAGTCGTTTGGCTTAGCGACTACGGTTACCGACGTCCGATATCTTAGGCTGTTGGTTCCAATAGCTTGGGGCTCTGAGGTCTCGATTACGGTAGATACTCCAACAAGAGAAAGAAAAACCTCCAACTACTGTAGATAACTCGTAGATTCGTCGATGATCCTAGGGGATTGGTGGTAACTGATAAAACAAATTCTAACGAGGCAACTAGATTTCAATTATTACCTGATTTGATTAATAAGAATACAAAAATATCTCCGCACTACGCAGACTTCCTATTAATTGCGGGTATGCACGTCCACACACTTTTTCTTATTCACCCACTGTTAGAATGATATTCTCGTTTTTATTTTAATTGTTCTTTTCTTCTTCTATTCGCTATCACTTTCAATACACTCGCTCAATGTCAACTATTCACTCTGACTGCCAACCTTTGTCTAATTCCCCAGCTGAAATAATGTTCGCATCGGACCATTTGCCCATTAAAATCTTCTTTTGTTAACTAGAATGCACAGCTATGAGCATCGCGCGATCGCCAGTTCAGCTACTCTTAACGCTATCTCGTAGCGTCATCCAAAAAGAAAAAAAAAGTATCTCAATAGCAGTTCTAGAACCATTCCCCGCAAGGACTTGAACCCTGGATTCAGGATCCTTAGCCACCCAACCAACCTCTAAAACTTTTTGGGTTTTTCCATTCTGGTGACATAAGCGCATCTCATTTGTTCTCAACGAAAACCTTTGCCTTGATATGTCGCCCATAATATTATTTCCTCTTCCACATTCTAGCAAAACTCAAGAAAAAGAAAACGTCAAAAAATTAGCTTATACGATAATTTATTATCTTACTCCCGGAGCAAGCTGCAAATTCGTTTTCCACCACGATAGTGTCAGAAAATTATCCGAGGATAATTATTTAGCCCAATTGACACACGGCCTTAATAAGTAAACAACATTTTTATTTTAATTCTAATGAATAAAGAAATCCATGTAACTTTGTTTCTTTTTTAAATTGACATAAAATTTACTTTACTCCAAAGGTAATCGTCTGGCATTAAAATTTAAGATTTCTGGCATATGACCGCCACAGCCGGCTCGGACGCCTAATCTTGAGGTCCAATTTTCGATGACTTTTTCCAACATTTGTGGCCGTTTATCGGCAATAACGCGGCGATTGTTGTTCTCCAAGTGGTCAATTGTTTCTGGCTTATCGGCGTAGACTAGCGGATTCACATATCCCCACAGAAAATAGTCAAGCGCGTTAAATCGCACGATCTTGGGGCCAATTCACGGGACCGCAACGTGAAACTATGCGGTTACCAAACGTTTCCTTCAATAAATCAATGTTGCAGGAGCTGTGTGACATGTTGCGCCGTCTTGTTGAAACCACAGCTCCTGCACATCATGGTTGTTCAATTGATGAACGAAAAAGTCAGTAATCATGGCTCTATAGCGGTCACCATTGACTGTAACGTTCTGGCCAGCATCGTTTTTAAAGAAATACGGACCAATTATTCCACCAACCCATAAAGCACACCAAACAGTCAGTTTTTGTGGATGTAACGGTGTCTCAACATACACTTGAGGATTATCATCACTCCAAATACCGCGGTTTTATTTATTGACGTATCCATTCAACCGTGGGCGCAGTAGCGCAGTGGTTAGTGTGCTGGACTGCTGTGCGAGGGATCCCAGGTTCGATCCCCGGAAAAACACAAATTACATCTTAGTGTTTTTTTTCTACCGCGCCACCTCTCGCGAACGTCTGACAAACATCCGAGAGTATAACTGTCCTGAAAAAGCTTCTCAATTCAGCCGTTCGGAATCGGCATAAAATTGTAGGTCCCTTCCATTCGTCCCAAAAATAGAACCTCACACAAACGAATGGTTGCGAGAAGCTAGGCCTTGGGTGTCTACCGCCTGTTGCGCCACCTATTTATTTATTTACTAGCTGTACCCGCCCAGCTTTGCCCGTGCACAGGAATTGCATTGCTTAGGTCTTAGATAATAATGTTCTTTTGTAAAATGCGAAAAATGAGAATAAATCTGGAATTTTCTTTCTGCCTCAACCTGAAATATACAGCAATACGAAAAAAAAAAAACAAAAAAAGAATCATGAAAATCATATAAGATGTTTTTTGTATGGGAGGCGTCACCCCCCGTTTGTCCAATTTTGGCGTGGCGCTGGCGATATCGATAATGGATGTAATGTATTGGATATATCTCTCCTTGATCATGCTACTTGTTTGTAATGCTGTATTTCCTTTCCTTTGTTTCCCTCTTCCTATGGAATCCGAACAACTACCTTACCTACCCCAACCCTACACTGTTACCATACACCATATCGAATGAAATTCTGAAATGAAACCTGTTTTGCATTATATGTACGTCTCTTCTCTTATGAAGATTATTAATACTATACCCCCCCATGCCATACTGCCGCACGCACCCCATCCCATACATACCTACATAACAACTGACCACTGCTAAAACAAATAGTGTTGTTTTGTTTGTCCTTTTCCTGTCGCATCGCACGATCGTAAAAGTACAAACATCCATTTGTAGCAAGGTATATGTGTATGTATGTACATATATATTTTCACTTCAAAAAATAGATACGTCATATCAGAATGAAATTCCTACTGCGTTGCGTGGAGATGGATGTAATATATTGGATGGATGCATCGCCCTCCCTCTCCTTATCATGCTACTTGTTTATAATACTGCATTTCCTTTCTTTTGTTTCCCTCTTCCTCAGGAATCCAAACAACTACCTACCCCAACCCTACACTGTTACCATACCACTTATCGAATGAAATTCTGAAATGAAACCTGTTTTGTATTATACGTCTCTCTATCATAATATACATACCTACATATATAACTGACCATAGCACTCACTGCGAAAACAAATCAACCCTTTTCGAATGTATAGTATTATACGTATTGTTTTTGTTTGACGATCGCAAAAGTATAAACGTCCATTTGTAGCAAGGTATATGTGTAGGTATGTATATATTTTCACTTCAGAAAATACGTAAGAAAGGACGTAGCTATAAACGACATAGCCTATAGCAGTCTTACAGTCTTAAGGAACATTTTAAAAAAAGTTTCATCGAAATCTGTCCAGTAGTTTTTGAGTTTTTAGCTGACAAAGAAAAGTCCTACAGTTTTATTATATGTATAGATTTTATCCATTCAACCAAAAGTGAGCTTCATCGCTAATCAAAATTGACCGTAAAATGGACGCAGTGCGCGATACGTAGCTATTTCGAACAGAACCATGATGTTCAAATTAAATTTGCGTTGTTCAGGCTTCAGTCTATTCATGTTAAAATGCCAAACCAAACTAAAAATAAATCACGTGCCTCCCACTGCTTCAAACTATGCTTACTTAACTAACCCTTCAATCTATATAGCTATACAGTCAAACGAAAGCTTAGCCAATAAAATGAATCTTACTTTAGACGCAAACAGGAAATACTGGCCGCGATCGGATATGTTAGTCCTGATTTTGTTGAATTCCAAAGAACACATCTCATCGATTGGTAAAGGAGAATTTCCTATCATATTTACACCTGGAGATTGTGAGTCCTTATAAAACAGAAGTTATTTGTTGTCTTTAGACATTGTGTCCAGAAAATTGTCTCTATCAGTGTGGATACGTGTCACTCTAAAACCATAAATAGATATAAACTAATGATTGTAAAACGCTCTCGTCTTTCTACCCATATGCAAATTTTCGTCCCGAATTCATTGGCTTTTTGGGAAGACACAAATCAATATTATGTAACAGTGTTTCAGCAATGACTGTTTTAACTCAAGCTTTATCTATTTCCTAAAGCTGTCGTCTACTTGCATATCCTTGCCAACCGTCCATATTGTGCCAAGCGATGATTATAGTTATAACAGCTTTCATCTCCATTTCAAAACAGATACAAAACTCAATCCCATTCCATTCTATTCTGCATATTCTTTGTGACAATATTCACTTTTACGTTATTTTCCATAGAGATGCCTTAAACGCTGACACTATTACTTTAAATGCACTTTCCGTTTGGTTTTGTAATGCAATCACCAGAAATGCTGTCCTACATCCTTTTAGTTCGCAAAAAATAAACATGGAAACAAAAAGAACAGTGAAAGCAGTTAGTAACGTTAAACTTGCACATTCCTATGCGTACGCAAAAGGATACCTATGGAACATAGAGAGAGTCATCATCGCCTCATGCTCTCCGACTGAACCAACCAACAAACGAACGGTATCAATTTCTCATCCCCTTGCAGCCCCCAAGACCCATCATTTTATTCCATTACAACGAAATATCATGCGGATCGCAATTGCAGAAAATGCATATTATAGATATATGCACTAGTGAAACAAGAAAGGCTAAAAAGGAGCAACATCCTTGTGCACGCTACAAACATGCTTGTCTTCCAATTCCTATGCTCCAATTCTGCCACAGATAAGTTCATCACCTAACACTCCGGCACATATAGGTATACTGTGTGTTGGAGGCTGGCGACGACGGGGAGGGTTGCACAAACTAAGTTGCTTTTGCGATGGCAAGAGGTGGGCTTAGGAAGCGGTGCTGCTCCAAAATTTCATGTTTATCTCACCAAATACCATTTTAATGGCTTTGCGGTTCTGCAGCAGCATAGTGCCTGCGATAAAAGTTTCTCCTACTGCTGCACTACTTCGAGAGAAGGTGTGGCTGCCGCCACCGCTGCAACAACAAACATACCTAACAGCAAAGTAAATGGAAGCAATGTGCCAGCAAAACTACAAAGTTTGATGGCTTAGAGGAGGTTGATTGCGGGTGTGTGTATCTACCTCCCTACATCTATCGTATCGTAGCTCATTTTTGGAACAGCATGTCTGTGCGAGGATACCGCATTTGCAAACATGAAAAAAAAAACCCTGTTTACGATTACACTGATGCCTGACTGGTGGAAGTAAACGAGGACACGATACGAAAATATCGCAAGAAAGACACTATACTCCTATACCAATATATTCCTCGACAAATATTTCTTTGAGCAGGTTGGGTAAAGTGTGTAGCTGTCCTGGATAAATTTTGCCGATAGTCGAGGCATTCCACTTCTTCGATGATACACGAGTGAGTGTGTGTGCCTGATGCTCTGTCTCCTTGTCGTCGTCGAATCGATTTGCATAAACATTTAAGGCTCGATGCCAGAAATTCGAATAAACATCGACAAGAAGTAAGTGCAACCAGCCTACGACAACCAAGTACGACGACGAGGACGAATTTCCATTTCACGGCGGATTAAATGCGGTAAATCGATAGGGGGCCCGAGAGCGGATACGGGGGAGTTTCAATCTTGTTTAAGGGCATCCCCTCCTGCTTAGTTCAAAAATCCATCAATTCAGGAAATTTTAATCCATAAATATTCATCGTGGAGTGGGTAAGCTGGCTGGAGCAAGGTGGATTGGGCGAAAACTTAGTGCGGTGCGTTCTCCAGGACATTATTTCGGGTGAAATACGAAAAAGGATTTCTATGTTTTCTGCTTGCTGGCTTTCAGGTATATGTGCGTACCAGTGTATCGAGAGGACTTTACATTTGGCACACTAAACAGAGTGCGGCTGCGGTGGATCATTCGATGGTGCGGCGTATAGCTGTTTGTTTATTACTCCTGAGGGTGTAGTGTAAAATGTTTCTAAAATGGAATTCCGTGCTTCAGAAGCAGATTTTATGTAACTTGTTGGTTGATAGCAATGAAATACGATAGTTAAGTACATGAATGTATGCGCATTTTGGCAGGGAGAGAAAAGTCCTCAATGGGTTTATTTTCTTTTTCGCTCTGGAAAAGCTGAATAAATTGTTGGTCAAACCCATCAGTTAGTGCTGCCGGGTTGCCCTAAGATAAGAGTCTTGGCCAAAAATGCCGCCAGGAGAACAGAGTGTAAGATTTTAAATACAAATTATAAAAATTCAATTCGTTACTGAGCATTTATGAGACTTTCAGCTACATCTTCATTATCAGTTTGCGAGAATTGTGCATTTTTGGTTGGGGTACCTGCTTAACTGAGAAGTTCGATTGAATATAAGAATTTTGGGACGCACATTTTTTGTCAGACGATTTTCCAGCGACGACGGGTGTGATGTATTCTCAGCACTTTTTTTTATAGGTTAACAATCTATTTCTTCTCCACATCAGCGATTTGCTTGGATTGACAAATAATAATATCTACAGCTGGTGCATATGAAAGCACTCTTATATATCCTCCATCTCGAACAGTGGGCCTGTGAATGCGGCTACATCACACAGTCAGAGATGTGAACAAATTAGTTCTTTAAATAATGATCTGGATCGAAATCTTGAAGTGGGGAAAAGATAACTTGGTTGTATTTAATGCAAACAAGACACAGCTCACAACTTTTTCTAGGAAAAATGCTTCCTCAGTTCCCCAGATCCAAATGGATGACCATCCAATCCATCCCAAGGACTCAATGCACCTTCTAGGAGTCACAGTCAATTCAGGAATCACATGGCAGGAGCATATATCCTATATCGCAAGATCGGCGTCCGCTAAGTTGAGGTACCTATTTAGAGCAAAGAGGTACTTTAGCGCCAAGCAACTTCTCCTTCTCTACAAAGCACAGGTTAGACCAGGCCTGTAATACTGTTCCCATATAATGGAGCTCGGCCCCAAAACATTCACTTAACCTACTTGACAGCATACAGAGACGAGCAGTTCGACTTATTGGAGACCCTACACTCACATCGAATCTTCAACCGTTGGTGCACAGAAGACAAGTCGCTGAACTATGCTTGTTCTATAGGTACTTCCATGGTAGATGTTCCGAGGAACTCAAAGACATTATCCCTCGAAATGCAACTTTTGGCCGCCCCACTAGACAGGCTACTATTGCTCATGATCATACTTGACAACCGCGAGGACATCAATTTTCCAAAACTGCTTCTGTTACAGAACAAGCAAACTTTGGAACTCGCTTCCTGGGGATATATTTCCAGAAGACTACAATTTACAGCAATTTAAGCGCGGAACTAACATATATCTGCAAGCGTCTCGGGGCGCTGTTGAAGTGTTATAGGTTCGTCTTTCCCGGGAAAAGTATTTAAAAAAAAAATCAGAACCAATAACTTAAGCGAAGCGAAGAGTGGTTTTGCTGCAATGGATTTCGCTATTAAAATAGTACTTATATTAATGATAGAACACCAGGGCTCTCATTAGTCAATAATCGCTAACGATATCGTCTCGACGATAGCCTCGCATCACGTAACATTGTAACGTCTCGACGACATCGTTTTTGACGATCTAACATTTTGCTTCCAGGTGTCATTTGTATGCTAACGATGGACGTTTAAGATCAATAAACTTGAAAGGTACACTGGAATGACTTGAGTCTAATGGTAAACTTTTAAAGGACAACAATTTGGGTATTTAGAAATGTTGCAGTGATTTTTCAGAAAGGAGACGTGGACATAACAATAGGCAGCCAGTCGAAGTTGTACGTTAGTTCAGACAATTATTTAGGTGTTATGTTTACCACAGATCTTAATAGTAAAAAATGTCTTTACTATCCGAAGGAAACTGTCCGAAGAAATGCAAGCAATCAATTCAGTCTGCAGTACTTTTATTCAAAGCAAATTATGTAGGTATCTCAAGCCCCAATAAAAATCATCCGATCGACTGCGCAGGCTATCCTTTCTGTATGATGTGTACCTATTCAATCTAAATAAGTGCTCATCTATACAAATGAAGTAAGACTGACTTGGGTACGAGGACACATAGGGAACGAAAAGGCGGACACCCTTGCAAAACAGGAGTCAAATGAAAAGTTGCTGGGACCAGAACCATTTTCTTTAATTGGTAGAGGAATGGTAGAATAACTGATTCACATATGGATCACGGCAGAAGACCTGAGAAGGTGATCAACCGTGGAACAATGTAGGCAGGCTAAAATGGCAATAAAATGACCGGCCTGCTTCACTCAAAGAAGGGTTGTAAGCATGAGTAGAAGAACATTGAAATGGGTGGTGACATTAACTACAGGATATGGTCATTTCGGTCATCATTTAAGGAAGATGGGCCTTCGAGAGAATGATAAGAAACTATGTTTGGAAGAATCTGGGATACCAGCACATATACTGTGTCAATGTACAGCTTTGGCTGGCAGAAGAATGAGGATCTTGGGACAAAATATGGCCGAGACCCATTGAATGAAACAGATCTCACATAAACAGATGCTAGCGTTAACACTAGGAATCGAACCCAGGGAAGAACTCTGGAGAAGTCCAGAGAGTCTCTCTGATGGGTAAGATTTATAGTGGTAGAAAAACGCAAAGAGACCCGCAAATGGTGGTCCGATTCGAATATCTCTCGAAAATCTATGTATATACCTATAGTAGCTCAAACACTGTGGAAAAGTTGAAGGATTTGGTACAAAGCGCATAATTTACATTGCCCAACAGCGTTCCGATAGGTTCCGTTCTCGAGATAGGTTGTTCACCCCTAAGAAAATAAATAGCTGCTTTTTTGATAAGAAGAATTCAGAAATGATAAGAATTCATGATAAGGAGGGAATTGCAGGACTCAAACTACGTGCCTCATACCTATACCTCAGCATCCCATAATCTGTGAACTCTACAACGGAAAAGAGAGGGAGATGTCCGTAGATGTCCATCTTATTGCTGTGTGTCCAATATTCAGCGAATTTCGAAGAATGGACTTTGGAGTATACGACCCTTGAAGCAGAGGAGCTGAAGGCCACAAACACAACCATGGTATTTTGCAAAACGACTGCTGTATAAGCTGTAGTGACGCACGTAGAAAAGGCAGATACTATCCGCTCCCTATTATGCGAGTTCGTCCGCTTTCTTCGTCTCTCGACAATAATTAAACCTACAAAAATTCTTAAGGTGCATTACAATATTCAGTCTACATAAAATGACAGCCACTGTTTACCAAGTTGTATATAAGTATGAATTATAGGAGTCCTTTTTATTCAAAGAGCTACTTTATTGTAAGCTACGTCTGGCAAATAGTATACCTACAGGAAGGTACTTTCAATGTTGCAGTCCATGCGAACTTTAACATAATTTTCCTTCGTTGCCCCTAAAAATTGAAATAAACCGCCCTAATGGATCAAGAAATACCATGAAAAGTAGAACTCTTAAAGTCCCTTTAATTTTCCTCCATAGCTCGCTTTAAAATCATAGCATTTCTGTGTCACCAAATTCATGCATTTGGCAATTACATCCCATCCCCTTACCCATTTCTCGTCCTAATTACATTCGCGCTGCACACGAATTCCTTGTGTGCGAGTTCCTACTGGAAGATATAAAACAAAATCCCCATCCAACTCAATTATTGTCATATAAAACAGTCTTCAAATAAATGTACATAGAGTTCGCCTTTAATTAGCCATTTTATAGCATCCACAGTGTGGCCTTTAATTAGCCATTTCATAGGTCTCCACTGTGTACAAACATTGAAATCAGTGCCAAAGGAACTCGCGCTCTGTCCATTTCTACCGACTTAATCCATTCAGGATATTTCTGGTTCCCGGGCCAACGAAAATCCAATTAATGCAACTGCATTGTTTAAAACGGCATTAGTTACCCGCCAGTGAATAGAGCTACACTTGCAGATTATAAAGTAAACATAATAAAAAAATTCAACCGACTGTAAGCGCAATTGCAATTTCAAATTACCCAAGTTATCCTTCGGCACTTGTATGTTTTGTTTTTTTTTTTTTTTGTAGGATGGCAAGTTGCTCTAGAGTTGGGCTTTTTTTTATATATATTCCGGTCAGTAGATACGAAATATTTTAATTTAAGGCCCAGGCTATAGGATAGAAAACGAATCGTCATCAGAGAAGCTCTGACCAGCACCAAGTGAAATGGTCCTTGGTGTTATAAACTCGTTTCGATGGAAATAGGTCAATTGGCTAATTTCGTAACTTCATGGATGCTATTTTTTACAATTTCTTTCTATTGCTTTCTTTCACCTGAGGAACGATATCCCTTGCTAAAATAGATAGGAAAGTGTAAAAGGCGAATACCACTTTCAGAAGAGGAATAATTTCCAAAGCAACTTTGTGATCTTTATGATCATATTCCCGCTGAAATACCAATTCCAATTAAAGCGGTAAATGGGAAAACCTCACAAAACCACAAACAAACACTTTGTTATGTCATAGCTGCCAATCTGAACAATCAAAGGACAAACTCGACTGAACTTGAGTAAACAGAAAAAAAAAGAGGATATGAAACATAAAACTTTTCAAATAGGATCCCGGTTTTACTAAAGAGAAATCACTCCATCACGAAGTTCCACATTCAGTTGCACTCTAACTACCACATAAATGCACACGTCCTGGAGTGAAATAAAACTTTCTCTTTGGATTGCAAACGCAAAAGGATTTTCGAAAAAAAAAAAAAAAACAAATTTTTACGAGTACCAATTTCAACGATGGTCCTTAAATCACTACCAAACGTATCAATTCGTCTTTGTCTGCTTCTATTTTACTAAAAGGACATGATATCACACGCCAACAAAACTGCGATAGAATATTCGAATACCTAGCTACTCCTTTGAAGAAAGCTCTAAAGTTTTCTTCGCAAGACAAACAAATTAACGTCGAAGCATCAAACGAGAAAAGAAAGGAAAATAAGAAAAAAAAAAATAGGTAAGTCCTTGAAAGAATACGTAAGTACTTTCCGACGCCTTTATTTCGTGCCAAATGAATAGATACTTCTTTTGAATATGCAATTGTGCGGAACGCTGAGCGGATTCGCTAAGCCAATAAAATTCTATTCATGTACCTAGGTATGTAGCTAGTTATGTAGAATTGTGTAATTTTTAATATTGTGTTAAATTTGTGATGCATGGTGGTTGGAAGAATATTGATGAAGAATTTGATAAATAAGCATAAATACTAAATAAATATTTTTTATTAAATTGAGATGTTAAAAGGCTTCTTGCAGATATTTAACCTACCCCAAAGTCAATTATCATCTGTAACGACATCTTACAAATTTTCCATCGCTGAGAATTTCAAACAAACGGATGTAGCCACTGATCGCCACTACTGGACAGGGCTCACTCATGGATTTTCACAAATACTACACGTAACCGATGCTGGCAACAGTCGACCAACACAAGTCTAAACCAGCCAAAAATACAAGTTTTAAGACAACAACCCGAACCCAGGCGGTGATTTTATTTTTAGTTACTCACTACTTCACACTATTTTATGGTTAAAAATCTACCTAATTGGTGATTTTTTATTTGTTTGGTTTTTAAAATTGAAAAAAAAAAAAAATTAGTGAAATTTTTATTAGGGTCGATAAATTAATTCTTTCCATTTACTTTTTAAATATTATTTCGTGTAAAAGTTGACCGTGACAGCGACTACGCCTCAAATGGTCCATCCGGAATATCGAATTTTTACATACTTTTTTCAACATAGGTATCGACTGGTATATCACCAATAACACAAGTTTTGTTGTCTTCCAAGCCGTATAGACGAGAGACTTCACATATCTATACATATAATAAAACTGTAGGACTTTTCTTTGTCAGCTAAAAACTCAAAAACTACTGGACAGATTTTGATGAAACTTTTTTTAAATGTTCCTTAAGACTGTAAGACTGCTATAGGCTATGTCGTTTATAGCCACGTCCTTAGGAACAGTTTTTAGGCAAAATGTATTTTCTGAAGTGAAAATATATACATACACATATACCTTGCTTCAAATGGATGTTTATACTTTTGCGATCGTCAAACAAAAACAATACACATTCAAAAAGGGTTGATTTGTTTTCGCAGGGAGTGCTATGGTCAGTTGTATATATAGTGTAGGTATGTATATTATGATCGCATGTCCGATGCATGCAGGATGGGGATGGGGTGCGTCGTGCGTGCTGCAGTATGGCATGGGGTATATTAATAATCTTCATAACAGAAGAGACGTGTAATACAAAACAGGTTTCATTTCAGAATTTCATTTGATATGTGAATGTGGTATGATAACAGTGTAAGGTTGGGTTGGGGTAGGTAGTTGTTTGGATTCCATATGGGAAGAGGGAAACAAAGGAAAGGAAAGGAAATGCAATATACATTAGCATAGGTTGATTTGTTTTCGCAGTGGTCAGTTGTATATGTAGGTATGTATATTATGATCGTATGTCAGTATGGCATGGGGTAGGTATATTAATAATCTTCATAAGAGAAGAGACGTATAATACAAAACAGGTTTCACATCAGAATATCATTCGATTTGGTGTATGGTAACAGTGTAGGGTTGGGCGGGGTAGGTAGTTGTTCGGATTCCATAGGAAGAGGGAAACAAAGGAAAGGAAATACTTACAGCATTACAAACAAGTAGCATGATCAAGGAGAGGAAGGGCGATGCAGAGGGTACACATTAGTATATATCCAATACATTACATCCATTATTGATATCGCCACGCCAAAATTGGACAAACAGGGGTGATGCCTCCCATACAAAAAACATCTTCTATGATTTTCATGATCCTTTTTTTGCTTTTTTCGTATTGCTGTATATTTCAGGTTTAGAAAGAAAATTCCAGAAAATAGATTTATTCTCATTTTTCGCATTTTACGAAAGAACATTATTATGTAAGATCTAAGCAATACAATTCCTGTGCACGGGCAAAGTTGGGCGGGTACAGCTAGTCATAATATATAAGCGGCCAATTCCCATGTCCAAAACGTGAGATGAATTCCTCACCAAATTCGCCTCGCAATATGTCCATGGATCCGCGTGCTGTGTGGCATGTCGTGCCGTCCTGTGAAAACCACATGTCGACCAAACGCAGCTCTTCCATAATGGAAAAAAAAAGTCAGAAATCATCGAACGATAGCGAGCACCATTGACCGTAACGTTGTTGCCAAACGGTACATTTTTGTGGATGCATTGGCAACTGTTGCAATACTTGTGGTTACTGCAATTTTGATCTTGAATAGCCTGCTGGACGAACGATGGCGACGTCCATTAAATGGGCGAAGTGGTCTAAAGTCTAAACACTTTTTTTACTGAGCACGATTTTTGGTAATAAAATTGAATAATTTGCAAACGTTGTTCGGTCGTAAGTCTACCCATGGTTAAATGGTAATGCTAACTGAGCATGTTTTAATTTGTCTTTGACACGTGTCACTAATTATGCGTGAACTGGCAAAAAAATTGGGAAGAAAAACCAAACATCTAAAAAATCGCCCTTTAGTAGGGTGAAATGGTATCGTGATAGCAATAATATAGTACAACGCTCCAACTTTTTTTTTTAACTGATGGTAACCCTGGTAAGTGTCCAGACACAATTGGATAAGGGTAAAATAATGGCTCCCGGTAATTACGCCAATTTTTTTTTTAAATGCTTGAAAATTTTCTATACAAAGTCTGGCTTTTTTTTCTAGGAAGAAAAAAGTCAGTCTTTTATGGCAATCTTTCCGAAATTTTAGGCATTTGTTTCAAAAACTTTTCAGACGTTTTTTCAATTTCTGAAAATGGAAAAAAAAAACCCGGAGAGAACAAGTTTGGAAAAAATGCCAGAAACAATATTTTGAACTTTGAATACAAAAAACCTCGCACCCATTCCAAATCCTACAATGACCGCTGACCTACAGCGGGGGGTTGCAGTTGGGCAGCATGCCCCCTCATACAGATTCTTCCTTAGGCATGCTGTCCCCTGCAACCTCCCCGCTTGGGGTCACTGTAGGATTTGGAGTGGTTGCGAGGTTTTTTGTATGTGAAGTTCGATAAATTTGAAATAAATAACATTTTCTGACCTTTTTTCCAAAATTAGTTTTGGAATTAAATTATACATTTGATTTGAAGGAAAACGTTCACAGAGGAAAGGTCTGACTGATGCTGAAATAGCAGATATAGCCAAATATGATTGGGACCAGTCGTCCGATGAAGATGAAGTGGATGAAGATGGGGATGATCCAGACTTTTTGGAAGAAGCAATTGAAGCAATTTTAGCTAGAGGCGAGGAGGTAGAAACAGAAATGATTGAGAATTTGCTGAAGGATGACGAGTGTAGAAACTGCGATGCAGATGAGGAGGTAAGTGCGGGGGTCAGTTTTGAGAAAATTGAGGTGTCCACATTGAAGTGGAGAAGACGGGAAATGTTGGCCGTTGATGCGACCTGGGGAGGAGAAAGAGCTGATGTTGATAGCGTTTATGAAGAAAAAGCGCCTATAGAATATTTTGAACAGTTCTTTGATGAAGAAGTATTTGATCTTATGACATCGCAAAGCAATCTACATGCAATGGAAACATTTGGCATAGAACTTAAATGCGCACCATTTGAAATGCAGCGTTATATCGGTGTACTTTTATAAATGGGTATTATCAAAATACCTCAGATAAGAATGATTTGGTCAAAGCAGTTGAAATTCAATTTTATAACTGATGCTATGTCACGGTCAAGGTTTGAAAAAATTAAAAGTTGTTTCCACTTGAATGAAAATTCAAAACAGCCAAAAAAAGGTGAACCAAATTTTGACAAATTATATAAAATACGCCCATTGTTGTCATTACTCAAAAAAAAGTTCAACGAATTGCCTCAAGAAGAATTTCAATGTGTGGATGAGCAGATTATAGCATTCAAAGGGCGATCAAGTCTAAAGCAGTACAATCCAGCAAAGCCACATAAATGGGGAATGAAAATGTTCACCAGGGCAGGGACGTCCGCAATGATATATGATTTTGCTTTGTATGTTGGCGATGGAACATGTCCAAAATACGGGCTCGGTATTTCCTCCGATATAGTTTTGTTTTTGGCTTCAACCATGCCCAAAGATCAAAACTATAAACTATATTTTGATAATTGGTTCACTTCAATAAGCCTTATGATAGCTTTGAAACAAATGGGCATATTCGCAACAGGAACCGTACGACAAAATAGAATGGGTAAATGCAATATTCTTTCAGAAGCCGAACTAAAAAAACGTGGCAGAGGTTCGTATGATAAAAAATGCGAAATAACTCATAATATAACTGCACTCCGCTGGTTTGATAATAAAGGTGTGCAGCTGTTGTCTACCCATATGTCGGTCGGACCATTAGGATCCTGTAAGCGCTGGTGCAGCAAAGAAAACAAAATTATACATATTCCCCGACCAGCAATAGTTAACGACTACAATCAACATATGGGAGGAGTTGACCTATGCGATATGTTAATGGAAATATATAAAATTAATCACAGGTCAAAAAAGTGGTATATGCGTATATTTTACTGGTGCATCGGAGCAGCTGTTGTAAATGCCTGGCTACTCTAACGCAGAGAATTAAAAGTTGTCAAACCTAATTGCAAACCAATGGCACTAATATTTTTTCAAATGGAAATAGCGCAATCTCTCCTAAGCTCTTCGTCTTCCTCCAACTTCGTTAAACGCCCAAGAGGTCGTCCTCCTACAGTAGCCTCGAACTCCCCGCATACCCCGCAGACTTCGAAATCGTCACCATCGCCTTTGTCATCGCCATCAATTAGTGTTTACAGCTCTTCATTGAAACGGAAGTACACCCCAGATCCAACAGAAACATCGCGATATGATCAAAAAGGACATTGGGTTATTTGGGGTCAAAAAGGTCGCTGCCGTCTCTGCAAAACAGCAACACCTCTTTCCAAATGTTCAAAATGTGAAGTTCACTTGTGCTCTAATACAAGTAAAAATTGTTTTCTTTTATATCACACTTAAAACATACATTTTTTAAAATATGAAATATAAAATCTTAGCTGCATCCGCCAGCTGCCATAAATGTCAAGATATTGTGTAATTTTGAGAATTGAGTGTTTAGCGCCATCTATCGGAGATCTTCGGATTTACATAAACTTTTCACTTCATAAAAAATATACTGTGTAAGTTTCAGCTCATTTGACCAACTGCTTTTCAAAGTGTCGAGAAAAAAGCCTTTGCAATGTTTTTTATATGGGAGGTGCCACGCCCCTTTTTCCAATTTGTACCAAATTTAACAGAAACTCCAATAGCACAGATTACCTGAAAGTTTGAGCTCAATCGGTTTGGCGGTTTTAGAGATATACGATTTTGAATATTTTTTTTGGATGGAAGTTGCCACGCCCCTTTGTCCAATTAAAAAATAAAATAGCCTACCGCAGTACTGTAGCTTTCTATCAGTCAAAAAATTTTTGAAATCCAGAGCTTACCCCCTACAAATAAATATTACTTCCTTATTGTAATAGTAGTGGGATGTGATGAACTCCGTTATTATATTCTTGTTTTATTTACCACTTTCTACAGGACCTCGTAGGAAGGACTTGTGGCTTTCAAACTTTGTAAACAGATTTCTTAGGTCTAAAAGAGGAAACCCACCAAATTTTGAATATTTAGCACCACTAGGTCAAAGGCTGTCCTGAAAGGTAAGCCATTAATCAAACATAAAATTTTTTTACAAAAAATGTTAGCCGTAAGCAACTGCAATTCACTTTCTTCCTATGACTTTTCTTGCATTCTATCGCTTCGGTTGTCCATGCATTTCCTTCCATTTACAATTTTCTTTTCATTCTTTTTTCTTCCACTGGCAGCAATAGATAGTCGCAAACCTTAAACCTTAGACCCGGTGCACACTTGCGTTTTTTTTCCCGCGCGGGCCCGCAGCCAGAAATCGTGGCCAGGAATTGTATTGTCTAGATATATTTTTTCCCATGAAGAAGAATTCTGTTTGAAATGTATTTTTTTTTTGTTATAAGAGCCGTCACCCCCTTTTGTCCGATCCTGCCAGGTTTTGCAAAAGTACAAATTCAAATTCAAATCTTTATTTAATAGCCTTTACACAGTAAGATACAATATCTTATTTAGTTGTGCAAGTTTCAGTGAAAGTTTCTAGTTCAAAATTAAAAGTATAATGTTATGTATGTATTATGAGTGGAAAAGTACTTGTTCAATTACAAAAATATAGATTAAATTCAAAAATGCATTTCAAAGAATTGCTAGATAAATAACTACTACATATTTATAAATTCCTAAAGATAGACAACAAAAAACGAAAGAAAAGGAAAGGACTTAAACAACCAATCATCATCATCGAAGTGTTTGCAGGTATTGCTTGAGTTCCACTTTGAACAGCGTTGTACAGCTTATCAATCTTATATGTCGGGGAAGGGAATTCCATAGCCGAATCGCATGAATAAAGAATTGTCTTTCAGAGACCAAGAAATTGTAGCGCATTGGTATGAGGTCAAAAGTTCTACTTGAACGCATAAAATGTATCTTGCTAAAAAGGTAAGGTGGTTGGCGCGTCTGTAGTATAGTGTAAAGTAAGATCAACGTTCTCATCTTAAAAAGGTCTTCAAGAGTGATGCCATGAATCGATCTTGAAAAAGAGGAAATGTGGTCATATCTTCTGAGTCCATAAATATATCTTGCAATACTATTATAGGCCACATTGAGTTTCCGCTTGTGCTCATAATCACAGTTGCCAAAAAGCTCACAACCAAACATCAGAATTGGAATAAGAAGCGTTTTGGCAAGGATTTTTCTTGTCTTCAGAGGTGTGACTCTTTGTGTAGCCCATAGCATGCGAACACCTCCATAAACCCTGCCCAAAGCAAGTCTTATGTGGTTGTTCCAAGTAAGCGTCCGATTAAATGTTATACCAAGATTTTTGGCGGATTCAACATATTCAATAGGGCTACCATTGAGATATATTCTTGGGAAACATAGAGTATCAACCGGCTTCCTTGAAACAACCAAGCACTTTGACTTAGAAGGGTTTAAACGGAGGTGATTAGCACATGACCAGGATAAAATACTTTCCAGATCAGAAAGTGCTTCAATCAGGCAATAATGTTCAGATATAGAGTTTAAAATAACATTGTTTTAAGGGTGGTGCCATCACGTCTCTTTGTCAAACTTTGACCAAACTTTCACAGAAATACCTTTGGGCCAATGACATATTTTTTTTAGTTCAATCAGTTCGGTATTTTTCTAGATACAATACTTTTTAGGGTTTTTGTTTTGTATGAGAGGTAAATCTAAACCATCTTTGGACCCACTCAAACACACACAAAAAATTTCATCAAAACCGGTTCAGCCGTTTAGGAGGATTTCAATTACAACACACGTACAGAAGAATTATAGTATATCCAAAGGTCATTGTCCATATATCGATTTCATGGACCGTAAACAGGGAAACTATAATCTTACCCCACCTTCAGTACTTATACAGAATCCCCTATCGGTCGAATCATTTCACCACTAATAATATAATGCATCCAACAACGCGTATATGTCCTTTGCATTTTATCATAATATACCCAAAGATGGCGCTCAACAACTCTCTTACACCCACGTGTCGTATGTCTTATCCGACTTAAACACGTTATTCCTTTTAATGAGAATAATTACTCAGATTAACATCCCAGCAATCCGATCAACCATTCTCAGGCCAAACCTATTTACACAATCTATATCAGTACAATACAACCTGTGCCTACCCTGGAGTTGTCTTGAAAATGTAATCAGCCATTAAATCGATAACAAAACAAAAGCATGAATTCAGACGTAAACTTAGACATTCTATAATAATGTCTATGTGACCCTTGGCGAAAGATGTTTTACTTAACATGGCTCGCTTTATCCATTCAGGTGGCCTCATTTAACATGATAATACCTACCTTGATGCAAATTGGCAGGATTATTGCAACAATAAATTCAATACCATTAAATGCAACAAAAGCTGTTTCCAATTATTCTTGTACTAAATATTATTATGCAATACTGAGTTGTATAGCAGCATATAGAGTAGGTATACATAAGGACTCGGGTACCAACAACGGTTCACTTAGCTTACATCGAATATTAGAATCATTGTAATGGGTCAGTCGCCTTGTTGGCCCACAAAATCGTTTCACTTCATTAGTTGTAACATGCAGACCAACAATAATTATGGTTTTGTGTAGATGCTACCTATTCCCAATGGTGTGAGTATGGATAAGTGATTTTGGCATATCCTGAAGCCATAATACTTAGCCCCATAAAGGTATGTGTAGATTGAGATTAATATGAAGCGTGTCTCAAGCAATGCCAATGGGTGGGAGTATTTCTTAGCCAGGATTGCGTCATGGGTAATTGATTTGATTATTTCCCTATTTATTGGAAATGATACATAATAACAAGATGAACAGCTAGAACTAGACTGGGAAGTCCTGTTACAGTTTTAGGTATGAATTGGGCGGGAAAAGTCAAATATGTCATCAGTTGTATTTGCATGAAATCTAATCATCATCTAATCATCAGGTGTGACGATTGAGGTGTGAGTCACCTAGAAATCAACCATTAATGCCTACCAACATTAGTAAGTATTAGTTTGTATATTTCATCTTTGAATCTACTCCTCCAAGCCCGTCAAGGCAAAAGGAATCGACAATTTTAGGAAGAATCTTTTTCTGCAGATATCTTCATCCGCACTTTAAATAGAGACGAACTGGGATGATCAAGGTCTTAAACAGAATTTCATTAGTTATTCGCAATAGCGTCGCCCCAGAATTGGTTTGACGTAAACGCCAAAACAGCTTTTCTGGCAATTCGAGTTTAAAGTTTGAAAGCGATTTACTAAAATTCTGCCCGATAGGATTCCTTCATTTTTTCTTATGATGTTAATATGGAAATGGACAACTCATTTGTGTAGTTGTTTTGCCTTGGACCGATAGAAAATGTTAGAAATATTTAAGGATTTGTTCAGAATGGAATTGACGTAAACGCCATCTTACTTACAATTTTTTCTCCTTCATACACGTACGGCAAATAGAGTACCTTATACGTCAAACCAATTCTCACCAATAGAATATTTTAGTTACGTAAGTTGAGATTTAAGTTTAAGTCAGGAAAAAAGATTGCAGCTAATCTCGAATAAGCTGATGCTTGTCATTGTCCAAAGTGAATATTTTAATAAAAACAAATTTAGAGAACAATAAAACTAATTTTTATTTTTAAAAACGATTTAATTCATAGGTACAATGTTAATAGTACATAAAAAAAAGCCTTAAACTAACAGCCTTTTGATTTCATTTAAAAGTTAATCATAGTTTTTTATAGTATAGGTAAGGAACAAATTAACATAAAGTATAAAATAACATAAAATCAGCCTTTTTAATTCATTTTGGTGGAACTTGTTATCTTCTAGCTTACATTTGAAGCAACGACTTAAAATAATGTTGGTCAATGGGCGGCAAAAATGGAAGAAGGCTTGCTATATCGGATTTCTTTTCCTTAGATATTGTTCTGCCGTCTTGGCTTAAATTATTAAGTTTTTGTTCAAACAGATTCCTTGGAGTTCCAAGATTTCTATTTTTTGCCGTCTTAAATATTGATTCGGTCTTAAACTCCAAGTCTCTTGCCGAAATTTTGAAACTAAGAGAAAACTCTTTGGGTTTTTTGTACACCAGCATTTTTACCTTCGCGAACGGAATTCTCGCAAAATAAAGCAACTCTGATTTCCTAGAAAATGCTATAAAGTCATTTGGTTGCATTTGAAGAATTATCAAATGAACCTTAGGGCATCGCATGTTTCTTAATAACTTTATAAGGTGAAGAGGGCTATAAATTTCAATATTTTTTAGGTATCTATCTATAGTGCTATGAACGCAATCGACCTCTTGAATCAGCGAATGACCTGGCTCCGAAAACTTTTGTATAATCTCTTCTAATTTGCTGTCATTATTATATAGAAGTTGTAATACAGCTGTTGAATTTATCTTATTTTTATTTTGAGGTACACATGAGTCGCTCCATAAAGTAATTCTTTTGATTTCAGGATTATCAGCCAGAATTTGTTTCAAAATTTTCCACAGTGCACTAGCTATGTCATTTCCACTGCGTCCGCTATGCACCTCAGTCCAGATGGCACAATACGTGTTTTTTTGTTTTCCAGGTATTAACACTGTAGCTGTTAAGTTGAAGACGTTTATCTTACGCTTATAATAGAAAGATGAAGCGTTTCCTTTGGGAAGTGAAAACACACTCTGCAAATCATAGCATACAACACAATGAAGAGGATCAATATTAGTCCTGTCAATATCACGCTCTGCTTTTAGGGCTTGTTTTTCAGCTTTATGGCTTTCAAATTGTGATTGTTCTAATTCAGTTACATCTGTTTTGTTTTTAAATAGCAAGCACTTATCACATTGGTCTTTTTTTGGTTTCAGGAACGACAGATTAAAGTCTTTATTAAATATAGCGCGATAAATATGAAGCTTTACAGGATTTGTATTTTGTTCCTTGTATAAATTGAACATTTTTGTTATATTCAGGTGTGGATCAAGGTATGACCTTTGTGAGGTGCTACGGCAATAGTGAGAGTCAATTGTGGGAAAACTTTTGATATGCTTGCGAACATCATTCAGTCTTTCAGGTGGTGTCACCTTTTTTTGATTCTTTCCTTTTTTCCTTGGAAGCGGGCAACCTGTTGCATTATCCGTTAAATTTTTGAAACAATAATATATCCTTTTCTCGTTGATGGAAAGCGTGTTGAGAAAAAAGGTCTTGCACACCCGGAGAACCCTATCGTTTTCAGTTGCAAGGTAGTACTTGAAAGTATTTTTTTTCCTTTCTGACTCGATCACTCTCCTACGGCTAACTTCCTCCTTCTGGACAAATTTATAATAGAACTTACTTTTGTTTTCGTCTGCAAGACTCCAAAAAGATGAATGAATCCTAGCCCGTTCCTCCTCAGAGAAATATTTTTTGCAAAGAAAGAAACAAGTATCTTCACAAGCTGGTCCAACAATTTTTTGTGAAATACTGCTTCCTTTATAATTTTCGTAATCTTGTCCTGATTCTCGCAATCGCTTTTGGATGTGGGACTTCCATATTTCAGGTCGTTTCTGGCGTTTTCTTGAAAGCGGTGAACTGCAACTTTCACCTTCTTTAGTATAAAAAAAATAGAATTAAAGGATATTGTTTTCTCCTTATAGTAGTTGTACAAATCTGAAGAGCTGTATCCTGGGGGTACTATTCTTTGATTGCTTTGATTTTCAGTTCCAGGACTGTTCAAAGTAAAATCAGAAGTCGCAGCATGTGGGGTCGCAGAACTAAGCAATAAATCCGAATCTGTATCTTCATTCTTATCTTGTTCTGCGGGACTAGACAAGGTAAAATCTGGGATCTCTATAATAATACAATGTTATCAAGCATTATTGTTATGATTGTAATATTGTAATTGTAATATCAGAATTACCTGAAATATCTGGAGCGGATGACGAACAACTGCTGATGACATCCGAATCAGAGTCTACAATTTCTTTTTGGAGGCTAAATAATGTTATATATTTTAATTATTAATAAAGTAAATTGGAAAAAACAAATTATTAACTTACCGAAGCAAAGACGGTGGCAAGTGTGAATCCATCATTGCGTCTTGATTTATTCGTTTTATTTATAATTCAATGGACGTACGGCAAACCAAAACTTACAACCCCAATTTCACAATCTGACGTACGTCCATTGAATCTATTACATTGGCCGAGGGGCTACGATGGACATAAGGCAAACCAATTCTCAGCGCTGTGTTTCGTATATCCAAAGGCAATGTTCGTACGGCAAACCAATTCTTACAGAAAAATTTACAGCTTTTGCTCCTAAAATTTGACGTAAACGCCGGGAATTGGTTTATAAGGCAAATCAATCCTACAAGGCTCCAAAGTTGTGTCGTTTACGGCAAAGTCGATACTCAATATCTTCGTAGCCAGGTGAGATAGGACAAAACTGTTTTCAGAAATGGAAAGAGCATCCTCAAAAACCTATTACTGCATACCTAACTCAAAAACGTTAAAATGGCGTTTACGTCAAAACAATTCTGGGGCGACGATAGGATTCTACTACCACCCAATTGCCTTCTCAGCCGAATAAAACAACGATGGACATGCGATATTCTTCGTTTAATTTCTGCTGAGTTATAGCCTATGTCATTTTCCAGACGTATTGTCATGAAGGCCATGCTTGCGATTGTACTACTAAAGATATCATTATCATTGCTCTTATGTGGCTTAGCCTTGGTGCGGATTGTCTTAAGAGGTACACGGTTCATTAATATGTCGATAGCGTATGAAAAATCCAGGAGCAAGATAGCAGGCCGGATATTTCAGTGTCAGTAACTCAATTCGGGACGTTATCAAAGACGGATGAAGATCTCCTTGGTCGCTTCAAACCAAAATTCTTCGAGTGATTTTGCGTCCCGTTTGCGTTGACATGGCTTTGAAGGAGAAAATTGAACAGCGAAGTCTACGAGCTGTACAGCCACACCGACCTGGTCATAAAAGCACGTATCAGTCGACTAAGATGGCTAGGACATGTAGAGCGCATGGACACCAACGCTCCGACCCGAAGAGTCTTCGATTCCAACCCGGAGGGACAACGCAGTAGAGGAAGTGGAAGGGGACCTCAACCAACTTGGAGTGCGCAACTGGAGACGGTTAGCCAAAGATCGTGCTAACTGGAGAGGAGTGTTGGTTGAGGCCCAGGTCCACTCCGGACTGTAGCGCTACCTAAGAAGAAGAACTTACTTCTTCTTGATAAAGAATCAAGCCGGCCATCATCTCTTTTGCAGCGCTCTGACTAGTCCTGAAAGATTCGTACTAACCATCGCTGAACTAAACTATAGATGCAGTTGATTTAATAGACTTTTGAGACTCATTCAGCTAGACAATTCCGACAGAGCAAGTGTTGCTATTCGTTTCATTTGTTTCATGTTCAACTCTCCCATTGTCGATAGAAAGTAGACTCCGGATGGAGAAGACTAGTATCCGGTGGCCAAAATAGCTATAATAATTTTCCCGCATTCCCATAATCAACTCAACATCCTTTAATTTTTGTTTCATCCAAAGTATACACTAAAAACGAACGCTGAAACACATTGATCCCAAAGACAAGAAGAACAAAAATTTGATGTGACATTTTTTTTCCAATCCAAAAATAACCTTTAATATTATGTTCCAAGAACATCACTTGCGTGTTAATGAATAATGAAAAGCTGAACGATGCCCTGCACGCGGCATCCCTTAACGACATTACAAGGAAATTGATTGGATTCTAGGGCAGGTCATGAATATTTATTCACATATCTACACTAATGTTTGCAGGAATAATAGATTTATATACGTTCCTCGGGTTCGTCATGAACTTGAGACAAAAATAAATCGAGCCAAGGGACAACGTCAGAGCTCTAAACACGTGTTCAAATTCAAACTTTTTCGGCTAACATAATCAAATTTGCGCAATGTTAGCGCCCAGGATATTGAGTTTTAATGGAGTCATTAGGTCGATTCTATTCCTGCCCAATCTATCCTAGAATCCTTGCATTATTTATTCCATCCATCGCGTCCTTGCTAAAATTGTGGGCATTGTTGAGATTCAGTCTCAGTGGACCGAGCTTCTGTGAACAGTAGAGGTGCCCTTTAGAAAGAACCTCATTTAAATAATTCCCGTGTCATCGGGAGAAGATGATGTGAATAAATTGGCTGGCGGATGATGAAATTTTTTGTCACAGTATATGGCATTTTTTCGTGGTGAAGGATTCTTTTCGTTGCGTCAGGTATACATAACATACTGTTAGTCTGGTATACTAGATTCGATTTGATAGATATTGTGTAGGAGTGGTTGGATGACAAATTACTTGTGTTTACATTAACTTGACGCTTTGACAAAGAATGCCACGAATTTGTTAGTCTGATGGAAGCATAACGTATACAAGACCAAACAGAAGTTCGCCCACCTTTGCAAGAGCAATGATTATATAAAATTGATTTTCTTGTTTGCTGTCTGGTAAATTTATAGTGAAATTAAAAGAATGTTTGCGAACGACCAACGAGACGGTGATTTATTATGGGAAAGAGCGTAGGGAAATCCCTACCGCTTTTAGACATTTAGTTGTAGACATGTTAAATTCGTATATCTCGTTACTTATTTTAAGAGAATGTAGCTACGTTTCTTTAGTTGTAAATTTAAATTTATTTTCATCATAATATTTGAGGACTATATAATATATAGAAAGTTAGTGTCAATTTTTGAAAAAATAGTCCACACTAAAATTATATATCTAATTGGGAAAATAGTTTTGTCTCGTTGCCTTTTCACGAATAGATCCAGTAATTTTTGGGTGTGATTGATAACACCAAATAACTCACATAATTAGGTAGTTCTTAAGTAGTTGTTCCTAAATGTTACCGTCTTGCATGCTGTAGTGGGGGCAATGGTGAGTAATTGCATATCAAAAATGCAGTTTTTTCTGAATTACAAATAATTGGTATAACAACTTTAATATCATTTCAAAATGTAGAGTTAAGTGTCCTGATTACCAATATGGTGGGCCAAGACGTTTTGCGGGCGGCCTTCTACCTGCAAGAGTTATTTTGTGTTATCAATCACACCCAAAAATTACTGTGGGCTCTTAGTCTAGAATAAGCTTCTAAGCTGATCGTAATATTATTTAGCAAGGAAATAGTCTGGGAAGAAGAACATAGGCGACTTTTTATACTAAATTATTTACGAGGAAAGACACTTATGGTACAAAATTATAAAAATCTCGATTGGATTAGTGAACGGGCAATACCAGCAGCGAAGAATAAGAAAATCGATAGCTTGAATTTCATTATTCAAAGTCAAATCTCTGGAGAACTGCACTCGTACAAATCCGTTGATAGCGTGACCTACGAGGATGAAGCGACCAACTATCCGACGAAATTTTTTAACAATGTGATTCAAGGGACGATTATCAAGGAAAAATTGAAAGGGGAGGATAAGTCATTATTCCACGAATTATTCCAACTGATCCTCCATCCCAATTCAATCAGATTCAGTTTCCCGTTGGATTGGCTTTTGCGATGACAATCAATAAATCGCAAGGCCCAAGGCCAATCGTTGGAAGTCTGTGGGATTAATCTCGAATTTCCCTGTTTTTCGCATGGTCAGCTGTAGGTACGTTGCCTGTTCGCGTGTTGGCAAACGGTCTTCGTTGTTGGTTTATGCGCGCGCCGGAAAACATAATGTCGGCATAATGTTTCCACTCTCCATACATTGGTCAGACAACTAGTTGTAAACAACTTCAAATACTTCAAAAAACTTTTTATAATATACTTTATTACTTATAAATGACTTTACATGTTCAACTAAACGCGTCTGCGGAAGCAACTTTCTCTGAACTATGCCACTCATCAACTGGTCTGCTCGTCAACGCGCCCACTCTTCAACTGTACTATAGGAAAACATGCTTTCGCTTGTGCAACTACTACTTCTTACACACATAGCCATAGGTGACTTAGTATTTGAGCAACTACATAGTATCTATAATTTTTCGTGACTTATTCATTGACCGTCATACAAGTACAGCCATATTTTAAAATATCCTTTGATTGCTAATGATTTCTGTCAATGTAAATATATCCACTTCAGAGCAAGAAGTCACAATAGCTCTCTGCGCGAAATAATACATATTGCCACCGTTATTTGACTACATTCAGTAACACCTGTTGACGTACTTTTAGCCCTAATTACCCGAAGCGCTAAGTTCTAAACGTTTAACCCTTTCGGTACATCTTTTTTGTTCTAAGGTTAAAAAAATATTTTATTTCTTTTTGTTGCTACTTAGACTCCTACTAAAAACATTGTAACATTATTTTTGGTAAATATTGGTTCTAAAGTGTTTTTTGGGAACGTTGCCATATGGCATCAATTGTCTCAAAATTAATATTTTTGTTTTAGTTTCTTATTTTTATATATTAATTTTTGAACAAAATTCAAAAGAAAAAAATTAAATTATTTTTTTTAATTAAAATGTATTTAAAAAAAAATTGGATTTCTGAAAATATTTAAAAAACACATTTTTTCATATATGTATAAAAATAAAAAAACTAAACAAAATAATAAATTGTTGCATTTATACTCGGTTTTCTTTGTTTACTTCAAACAATACAAGTACTACAAATTAAAAACTAAGCATATTCCAAGATAAACACGTGTATTTATATAAAAAAAATAATTAAAAAATAAAAAATATTAAAAAAAATTAAATATTCATAAAAATCTAAGTAATTTTTTTTTAAATCAAACCAAATTAAAAAGTAATGATATTCGAGACTATTTATGCATAAAAATACATTTATTTTTATACATATGTAGGTATATATATAATTTTATTTATAGAAATGATGCCTTAAAATGCACCTCTAGATAATATTGATGCCATATGGCAACACAGAAAAGGAAAATTGTGCCGAATTGAATAGACGGAACTTATATGTTTATTTTATTTTTTTAATTGTGCGCCTGATATTAGTCAATCAAATAAAATCGAAATTGGTAATCTATTTGATAATTATCAATGTAAAAAACAAATAATAAAAATAGTCTTAAGACGAAAAAATTCGAACTCTATTGCAGACGGATCTTTCACGGGAGCTAAAAGCACAGTGACGACAACTATCACCCAGTTTTTTTGCTTCTAATTATTAAGCAGATACTCTAAGAAGTTAATCAGAAAAAAAAAATAGAAAAAATATACTCCGAGAGTGAGAATGGGTGTTATGAATATTCGCGTTGCCATATGGCATCAAAATACCGAAAGGGTTAAATTGTAGATAAGTCGCACAAAATCAGAAGCTTTCACGGAGAATCATATAACAATGCAAAAGGCTATTCATTTTTGAGTCCTTAACCTTTAAAATCGCGGCACTATTCTCAACATGTATATTGATACTATCCGAAGTATTCTGAGAGATCACATATAGTAACGAGCTGACATTCTTTTATTCTTTCTGGTATTCTTCGACCAAATCAGCTGACTTGACTACATATTATAAATGTAGGATCTTCCACTTTTCTACCTCAGACTTGATATTTTAAATAGTCAGAGGCATTTTGGATCTGCCGTGTCGAGTCTGCGGTAACAATTGCGGTTTAAAACCCCGGATGATATATTGGCTGTATTCGCTTGTGGTTAGACCAGCGATTATCTACCTACGCGGCCGTGGTCTGGTGGACAAAGACTAACGAAGTCACTGCAGTCAAAAAGCTAGAACGGGTCCAACGTATAGTCGGAAAATGCATGACGGGCTGTCTACGCTCCACGCCGACCACTGCACTGTATGTCATCCTAGGCCTATTACCTATTCAGGTACATATTCAAATCGAAGCAAGACTGAGTATTCATCGTCTATTCCACTCGAAAAACATCTACCCCTATTACTACCATGGAGGGTCATCTGTCCCCAATCAACGTTATGGAGTCTGAAGGAGTATTCAGCATGCTCCTAGACTGTTGTAGAAGTACATATAATATGTTTATATTATATTACAATAACAGACAAAGACTGGCTGGTGAACACTCTCTCCTGAGAGTAATTAGATTTAAGTATATAGAATTATGTATTAGGTTAAGCTTGAAATGAAATTGAATTAAACGTCACTTTGCCCAAAACGTGCTTTCACTCAACACCACATGGCGCAGTCGCATAATCGGAATAAAGTGAACAATTGAAAGAAAATTCAATAAGATACAGAAATAAAGAAAGTTTATAATTAAAACAAAATCAATTGAGTAATTTTAATTAAAATAAAAATAAAAATAAAGAGTTAACATGGATTTTACAAGACCAGAACCATTAAATTTGGACGGAAACTTAAAAGAAAACTGGAAAAGGTTTAAAACACAATTCGACATATATTCAACAGCAACGAAAACAAATAAAGAAGCAGAAGAGATTCAAGTGGCTAGATTACTTAGCTGCGCTGGACGAGAAGCTATCGAATTATTTCAAACCTTCAACCTAAGCGACGATGACAAAAAAGTGCTAACAAAGGTGGTAGAGCAATTTGAAAAGTACTGTAATCCACGTACCAATGTAGTATATGAACGTTACTTGTTCTATAAAAGGTCACAAAAGGAAGGTGAACCATTTGATCATTTTCTAAAAGACATCGCAACATTGGTGGAAAATTGTGACTTTGGACAACAAAAAGATAACATGCTGCGCGATAGAATCGTTATTGGGATCAACAGCCAGAACACTCAGACTCAGTTACTTAGAATCGATAATCTGACATTGGAAAAGTCGATTGAAACATGCCGAATCGCAGAGACAACTATGGAGCAGAGCAAGGTTATGCAAAGAGCGGTGGGGGAATCGAAGTCGGAGGTGTACGCGGTCAACAACTCAAACGGAAGTCTTGACAAAAAACAAAATAAATTTAAACATGTTAATGAGAATAGTTTTAAGCAATTACAGAATTCACATTCCAATCAATCTGTACAGAGACGTGCGCAGCAGCCAGGAAATAGTCGATATAGCGTTGGACCAGTTGGAGGCATATGCAAGTTTTGTAACTTCAGTCACGTGAGAGGTAAATGTCCGGCCTATGGGAAAAAATGTAATTGTTGTGGAAAACAAAACCACTTTGCATCGGCATGTAAAAATAAGAATCGCCAGGTAAATGATATTGCTTGTGAATATGTTGAAGAGAGTGATGACTCTTTATATATTGATCACGTGGTAAAGTCAATCGATACAAATAAATTAGAGAGTTGGACAGAAGTGTTGAGAATAGAAAATGAGCCAATTGAATTTAAATTAGATAGTGGCTCACAAGTTAACATTCTTCCAAAGAATATTTTTAAAAAATTTCAAAATTTAGTTAACTTGAAAGCATTTAATCAGAAATTGGAGGCATATGGTGGATTTAAATTGTGCGCTCTAGGACTGGCATCTTGTAAAACGATATTTAGAAAAAAACATTTTGATCTTGAATTTGTCATTGTTGATTGCAATTCAAAACCGCTTTTGGGTCTTGAATCTTGCATAAAGTTAGGGTTAATAGATCGCGTTAATGCAGTTGAAGCTAAAGGTTTGGAGTTGCGAGATTTTATTGAGAAAAATAAGGATGTTTTCGTTGGTCAGGGTCGGTTTCCCGATAAGTGTTCTTTGGAACTAGATAGTTCAACTTGTCCAGTAAGTAAACCACCTCGTAGAATTCCTCTTAGCATTAGAAGAAAGGTTTATGATACTCTTATAAAAATGGAAGAAAAAAAATATTATTACGAAGGTAGAGACCCCTTCAGATTGGTCGCATAATATGGTTATAGTGGAAAAGGGCGATAAATCGATTCGTATCTGCTTAGATCCCAGAGATTTAAACGTGGGACTAAAGCAAGAACATCATTTGATCCCTAAATTAGAGGATTTTATATTTAAAATGCATGGCATGAAGTTCTTTACTATATTAGATTTTAAAGAGGGATTTTGGCAACTAGGGCTTAATGAAGAATCCAAGAATCTTACTGTTTTTAGCACGCCCTTCGGAACTTACCGTTATGAAGTTCTACCCTTCGGTATAAAAACCGCCCCCGAAAAATTTCAAAAAATGAATGATAAGTATTTTGGAAACTTACCAGGTGTGTTTGGATACATTGATGACTTGATAATTGGTGGAAAAACTTTAATAGAGCATGATGAGAATATTGAAAGAGTGTTGCAAAGGGCAAGAGAAATCAATATTAAATTTAATGAGAAGAAAGTTCAATATAGAGTTGAGAAAGTGAAGTACTTAGGGCATATTTTTTCTTCAGAAGGGCTGTCTCTAGATCCGAAACGAGTTGAAACTATAAAGCATATCCAAACACCTACAAATAAAAATGAGCTTCAAAAAATATTAGGAACCATAAACTATTTACGCTCTTTTATCTCGAATTTAGCTGAGTTATCAGCTCCTATGAGAGAATTACTGAAGAAGGAAAGTATTTTTTGCTGGTCATCAGTACACGAAAAAGCACTCTCGGAAATTAAAAATTCAATTGTTAACGCTAGTACTTTACGTTGTTTTGAGCCCAATTTACCCATAACTATTCAAACGGACGCATCTAAGAATGGCTTAGGCTGTTGCTTACTGCAAGAAAAAAGACCAGTCTGTTTTGGTTCTAAAAGCTTGACTGCAACTGAAACAAACTATTCACAAATCGAAAAAGAACTTTTGGCGATTGTGTATGCGTGCCATAAGTTTCATGACTACATTTATGGACGACACGTTACAATTCACACGGATCACAAGCCGCTTGTGTCCATAATAACGAGACCTTTAGAAAAAACATATTCGGTCAGAATACAACGCATGAAAGTTAAACTTTTTAAATATGATCTTGAAATAAAATACGTACCGGGTAAAGATCTTCACATTGCTGATTTGCTTTCTCGAAATGCATGCCCTGATTCGGAAATTAATTTAGAAAATATTATAACAGATGTTGTTCATAGCGTTAGCATAAGTGACCTTAAGAAAACAAAGTATCAAGAACATACAACCCAGGATGAAATTTTAATGAATTTATTAGTTTTGTTTAAAGAGGGATGGCCTAATTCTAAATCCAAATTACCAGATCATATGAAATTTTATTTTAATATAAAAGACAAACTATTTTTTGAGGATGGATTAGTTTTTTATGAAAATCGAATATTTGTTCCTAAAACTTTGAAAAGTGAAACTTTAAAAGCTTTGCATGAAAATCATTTTGGTATCACCAAAACCATTTCACGAGCCAAGACATTATTTTATTGGCCAACGATGACTCAAGACATTGAAAATATGATTTACAAGTGTCCAATTTGTGAAAAATTTCGAAGTTCAAATATTAAGCAAAGTTTACATCCACATGAAATTCCAGAATATCCTTACCAAAAAGTTGGGTGCGATATTTTAGAATTTGAAGGAAAATCCTTTTTAGTCGTAGTAGACTATTTTTCGCGTTGGTTTGATTTGAAAAAACTACCTAACAAATCAGCTAAAAGTGTTATTTCAATATTAAAAGGAATTTTTGCTACTAATGGCATCCCAGAAATAGTGGTATGTGATAATCAGCCATTTAATTCGTTCGAGTGTCATTGTTTTGAAAAAGATTGGGGTCTAAAATTTGTTTATTCGAGTCCATACTATCCCCGTTCCAATGGCCTCGCAGAAAAGGCTGTTCATATAGCTAAGACTATGATGAGGAAATCTAAAGAGAGTAAAGTAGATATTAACATATTTTTACTTGAATATCGAACAACAGCTATCCCAAGTCTAGGTTATACTCCATCTCAGTTATTAAACAGCAGGTTACTTAGAACAAAGCATCCTGTTGAGAAAACCCTGCTAATATCTAGGGCTGTACCTTTGGACGTTAGGGACAAGATGAGCAAGATAAAAGAAAAGCAACAAAACTGGTATAACAAAAACTGTAGGCAATATGAATTAAAGCTTGAGAGAGGAAATAATGTTGTTTATCGAAGGGAGGGTAGATGGGAGCCAGCAAAGATTGAAGGAACAGCGGAAACACCTAGGTCTTATTTTATCCGCAACGAAAACAATCAAATACTACGCAGAAATAGTTTACACCTGCGCAAATCGTTGAATGAGCCACATTTTAAACCTCCTGAAGATCCAGTTTCTGAAACTCAGAATGCAATCCCAATAGAGCCTACGCCACCAAAACCAACTGAAAAGTTAAATACCTCTCCAACAGCCAACCACAAGCAAGATCATTACATAACCAGGTCCGGACGTCAAAGTGTAAAACCTAACTTTTATCAAGCGTCGAAATAAAATAAATTTGCATATGTCTCATCTGTATCCGGTTGTTGAGGGAGATGTTGTAGAAGTACATATAATATGTTTATATTATATTACAATAACAGACAAAGACTGGCTGGTGAACACTCTCTCCTGAGAGTAATTAGATTTAAGTATATAGAATTATGTATTAGGTTAAGCTTGAAATGAAATTGAATTAAACGTCACTTTGCCCAAAACGTGCTTTCACTCAACACCACAGACGACATGCTACCGAAATATGGCTTCCATAAAAACTTCTCTATCATCATCCCTCCAAGGGAAGACTGGGATTCCATCGCGACTTGACCTAGTCTGGTATATAGATGGTTCCAAGATGGATACAGGGACTGGATCTGGCATCTATAGCGAATCGCCTCAAGCGAACTTTTCAGTCAACCTAGGTAAATACTCGTCCATATTCGAGGCTCAAGTCCTTGCCATCAACCATTGCGCAAGAATAAACTTAAGTTCTAACACACGTGGTAAAACTATATTCATCTTCTCAGATAGCCAAGCTGCTCTTAAAGCTCTGGACTCATCTGTTATAAAATCGAAGCTGGTCCTGGAAACGTACATGGCCATCTACGAACTTGCAAAGAAAAACCTAGTCATACTACACTGGATTCCAGCCCATAGTGGCTTTGATGGAAACGAAACAGCCGACTCACTAGCCAAAATCGGTGCGACAATGCCACTTGTTGGACCTGAACCCTTCTGCGGCGTCAGTAAGAGATGCTTCAGAAAGCACATCAAGAACTTAGTTCTAACCGAATCTAATGAAGTCTGGCTTAAAACTCCTGGGCAGAACTGCGCCAAACAATTCTTCCCAAAATGTTCCCTCAGGAAAATGTATTTTCTCACCAACCTAGGAAAAAATAACCTAAGAATCCTAACAAGTTTAATTACTGGTCATGGCCTTATGAAAAAACATCTTCACCGAATTGGAGTCTCTCCGGACACCAAATGTAGACTAGTAAATCTTGCTGAATTACCTACAGAGAAGGTACATACTTGTCTTCCTGACTGCTCCGAAGTAAATAGATGGCTCTAGGACGCTACCAAGGAAGGCACAATAGGCCCCTTTAAAGAGGCCGCAGTGCCAGGCCGGTGAAGGCTCTACCGACTTAAAACCTAATTTATTTTATCTTTAAAAAATTATTTTGTGAAGATATGACTTATAAGTTGGGAATATAGTTGAGTTTTTACAGAAAAGTGTCCCACTCTCCCCTATAGATAAAACATAATAATAATTATTTGCTAAAAAATATATATTAAAGTTATGAAGAATGGCCAAACTACTCAAACTTATTAATTTGTGGAATATTTGATAATTTCCCTCTCAACACAGTTCGCCTATATAAACCACTTAACCATTTCACTTAAGCTCCCTTGACTAAACCATTTGGACACAATTTCCATTCCGCACATTGGCATCGTTTCCAATTATAAAACCAATCTAATCCTACATCGAATTAAATTCTCAACAAACACCTCTCTTGATTAAAATGCATCAACGGCCTTAAATGCCCAATGGTTCGTGTAGCGTCTTAACCCAAATATCTATGAAAATCCCCTCGAAGTATGCATAACCATACATCGCCGCACATTATCCTCTGATGCTTTCACTGAAATCCCTCAATAAATATTTTAACCCCACCATCAACAATTTCCGGTGAATTCACCCAACATCGCTTTCAACACCACACACAGTATATACATACACATTTGTGCGGTATATGTAGATGTAGATTGTAGTTATATCTTGATAAACAAAAAAAAAAAAAAACAACTTCAACTTCAACTCCTCTCAAGAAATTTGCAAGCTCGCGTAATGTTCTTAGGCAAGTAGGTATATTCACATGTAGCAACCCATTTATCCTCTCACGCCAACCGCACTGCGAACAACTTAAGACCATTTTCTCATATTAATCAAAATGTGTTCATTAAATATGGCTGACTTGGTGAATATGTAATATCATTAACTATGCAAATCGAGGCGAAAAAGGAAATTATAAGAGATTTTATTCGCCTATCATCAACGCATGGTCTCTGTTGAAAGTTTGTTGCCTTCAGCAGCAAAAAGACGACGACTCCCCGTTCTCGTTCCCCGGCTTTATGCATCATCACTTGTTTGCACTTTGTGTTGAGAAAAATGTTTGTGCACACAAACCGAAAAGGATATATCAGCTAAAAGACTGAAGGATTTCCCGTTTTAAAATATTCGAAGATGTTTGCATTCCATTTTTAAAACGACGACATGACATGGATATATCCTTGACATAATTTTTTATATCATCATCGCATACATCACTTGGCGTTCATAAACGTGGCGGTTAGGAAGGACTTTGGAGAAAAATGTATTGCACACAAAGTGCCATTTCATAAATTAAGACCCAAAGGCAAACATATGCTTTCATACCTATATACAAAAACACACATATCTCCGCAGTCCCTCCTTCACCTTTCACCCATAGGTATACTGTCATCTCACGAAGCTATAAGCAATTTCTTTGGAAATATGCGTTTGCTAAAATTATTTCATTTCATAAATATATCGTTTTATGGATTTAATTAAAAAGTAATTGCCTGGGAGGTTTTCAACATCCTTTCCGAAGAAAATAATAGACAAGAAAAAAATAAAAAATTGCTACACAACATATACCAACAATGGCGAACAGGATAATTTCTCAGGTGTACAAGATATTACTTGGCAGGTGGAGGAGAGAATATCTGTTTAGACTTCTAGGTGTCTTGTGTTTTAATTGCTCCTTTGCTTCTCGGTATCGTCGTTAGGCCACCTCTTTTCCATGCTCCTGCAAATGGAAGTAGCTAGAAAGGATAAGATCATCATTTCATTTCTGAAAGAAGCTATTTTTAATGGAAAAGTACGTGGCATAAGGATAAAAGGTTTTGCTTCTTCTTCTTCTTTTTTCTTCTTCGTCTAACCTGTGTGTATACCTATGAGTGTATGCGAATATCTTGTGCGAACATTTTAAGTGCGCTACGTGTGCGGGTAATTTTCGTAAGCCAGCAATTTTATGCTGCACATAAAGTTCTAAAAAATGCGAATGAATGGAACGAATGGTGATTGGATTAGGGGTAGATGGCGTTTAGGTGGGAGAGTTTTCTGTACTAAAATATGGTCCATATAAAGACCGACGAAGGCGCGTCATTGAGGGGACTTATTTTATAAGAACTAATTAAACTCGTATTTGGGAGGTGGTGGAAATGGAAATACCTGCTAATGAGATGTCACTGTATTTGCTTTGCTAACTAGATGTTTTCAAAGAAACACCGCAGGCAATAGAGGAGCGTTCAAGGGTTGACGTAATTTACGAATTCTGTTAGATATGGTTCTAAAGTACGCAATATTGTATCACTTAATTGGTGTTTACAATTATTTAGTATATGAGAAAAGGGCGGCTTTAAATCCCTTCATTTTGTTGCACCGTTATTTGGATTAGGTTAAGTTAGAAGGGCTTTTTGCAATACATATATGCAATTTTCACCCAGAAGCCAATGAGGCCCATCGTGATTTCCCTTTTGTAGTACATGATAGGACATGCATCGAACAAAACCATTCGGATCTATTGATGAATCATTTTAAATCTGTTAGAGGTATCGTTGCTAGATCTTCCAAGCCGTCGAAGAACCGTGCTCCCATACAAGAGTAGCGGCGATCTTTTGGAGGACTGGGCAGTGACACAGGAGATGTTCCATAAACTGTATTTCCTCTTCATCTTTGCAACTTCTGCAGAAGACATTTGTGAAGATACCCAGTCTTTTGGACATGTTTCCAATCATGCAGTGTCTGGTCATTACCCTAACGAGCACTCGGATTTGGTTTCTATCGAAAGATATCAGGATATTTGACCTTTTAGTGTCAATTGCGGGCCACAAGCTACGAGTTATAGTACATTCGGGAGTGTTGTTCTATCCTTCTTTAGCCAAGTTTAATGTAACATTGTCAATGAAGCCCTTAGCTGCGTTAAAAGCTGGTAATACTTGTTTGTCAGATAATAGTACGTCCATTTACGGATTTGGAGTTTACCATATTGGAGTTAATCGCTTTAAGTGCTGCTTGGCTGTCCACATAGAAAGTAATTTCCATTACTGGTTTTTCCCTCGCTAAGACAGTTTGAGATGCTTTCTTAACCGCGTAGATCTCTTCCTGGAAAACGTTGCACTGGGTCTGCCAGTCGGTATGAATGGCTTTTCGGATTACCTCGTTTATAATATCAGAGTCAACAGGATGATGTAATGGAAAATTTTAATACAACTATGAGCGTGGTTGAGGAGGAGTAGCATTGAGAATGCCAATCAAACTGCCAAAAGTTTGAACAGATATAAGATTCTTGCATCTGTAGTTGAAATAAAGCAGAGCAAGATTTTCATATTCGTTTTATTAATGCCTCTAGTTGAAAAAAGTAATAGAGGGAGAAGTGTGCCAATTTTGAGAAAATTTCAAAGATGAATAAATTTGTACCTGCCTATAAGATAGGTACATACTTTTAAAAAAATGTTGGCGATTCCCTTGCCATTCTTATAATTGCCATTTATAATATACCTACTTTCAGAATGCAACAAAATCAAATAGTAATTTTGGATTAAAATTTGCTTTGTTTTGAGACTACAATTCACTAGACTGAGAAAATGGGAGTGGAACTTAAATTCAAAGAGTTCAGCTAAGGATATCAATTTGTGGTAAGTAATAGTAGGTAATCATTTTTAGTGTCGAGGCGTCACAATTGCGAACATTTTCATATAAAATTATCCATTATAACCGTGAGATCAATCACCTTATCTGGATCCACATTAATATCCGAATGAACAGATATCACAGCAAGTGAGCTTAATCTTGCATTCTCCAGAACGCTTCGGGACACTGTTTTAATCCTTTTCATAGTTGAAAAAATTCTCTCAACACTAGCTGTGGTCACTGGAAGCGTGGCCAAAACCGTAGGTAAAAAGTTTATAGCTCTAAAGTAAAGTCTTGTCACATATATCATGCAATTTCAAAACTTCGGTAGAAGGATCACAGAATGTACTCTATCCATAAGATTTTGTATTAATGAAGCTATGCGAGTTATCAGTATAGACACTATAAAATAGGCTTCAATATTAGAAGAGGTTTCTAGATTGGAACGGGTTACTTGCTTCAATGAAGTTCTTCGAGCTTGAATTAAACTTCCAATAAGTCCCCGGCAAGTTCGGATTGGGATGCGGATTGAAAAGTCCTCAAAGAGAATGTCTGTCAAGAATGTGAGGAGTCCCCATAGTGCCACAGCACTTATAAAATTAAGCTATTTCCCTAAATTCTCGTCGAAATTGTAGTTGGAGCCTTTTACAAATATTTATGCACGCTTCGTATTGTTGAGATAAATAATAAAAAAAATCCTTCCAAGAACCGACATGTTCTGTTGTTTTCAAAGGCTATGGCTCGGGTGTTATTTGTGAATACGTCTGCATTGCGGATGCCAATATGAATATTTTTGATCGATTTCCCCCCACAAGATAGAAAAGGAAATTACCAGTTGGACTGATTCGAATGTATACTACGGCATTAGGCACAAATAAGAGAAAACAAAACCAGCAAAATGTGCATATTGGGCAAGGAGAGGAATCCAATTCAAGCAGTGCTATAGTTCAACCTGCATTCCCGGTCAGCAATGGACGATAGAAAGCTAATCTTCAAGGTGTTTAATTACACCTACCATTCTATTGTAACGAAGCGAATTACAACAATTATTAGGTGTCTGCAGACATCATTGATCGATAAACTGTCAGTTCAATACTATGGGTTTCGAAGGTGCAAGCCATAAGCCATATATCTACAGTATTCTAAATATTATAGTAGTTATGCAGGAGCGATATAGGCCCCTAAAGTTAATATATCTCAGACACCACATTTTGTGCGACTGGGAAATACCATGAACCATAACGAGGGCGCTTACGTTACTGCTACGACGTGATAAGATAATATAATGCCAATGGATGATAGATCTACTGAAATTTTTGTTGATCGGATTTTACCAGTACTACTCTCGTGGATTTTAAAATTCCAACAGGAATGACGCCTTTTCGAGCCTGGCCTAACGTAAAGGTGGGCAAGAGATATCCTATGCGATTCTTAACCCACTAATAAATATAGTGGAACTGTACCTACTGTTTTGTAATATGACGAGAGGGTTGAACCGATGAATTTAATCGACGACGATATCGCTTACAAGCAATGAAAATGAATTGACGATGAAATGAGTACGACGATGAAAAATAGGTGAAATTCCAGATTCAGTATTACAATTTATTACCAATAAGTGATGCTTACAGCTTGCTGGTTGATAATCGAAAGAGAAAGAGTTCATGACAAATTTAAGCACAAGTGGCAACGAATAACAGCACAAAGAGAAACAAGAAAATATAACAATATTAGAGAATTTTAGAGAGCAACTAGAAGAGAGCGACATAACAGAAGAACATTTGAATTAACATACGGAAACGAATATTATTATGCGCTCGTCGATATGCGACCAAATCATACAAAAAGGCAATTAAACAACTCTTATACGTAAGACTAATAAATATAAAACAATAAGCAAACAAAGTATTAATTCGAGTTAGAAAAATAGAAATAGGGTAAATTATAAACATTTGTACAAATAAGCACTTAGTACAGAACATGTACAATGTTTGATATTTCTTTGGTCACAATGACGAGCTTATCAGTCTTTGAGTAAACCAATATCGCACTATTTACCATGGTACTGCATGAATCAATATATATCTAACAATTTGTAGGCGTATACGCAACATTTTATTTCACTTTCCTGTTTCTTCATCTATTATAAGCAATCATTTCGGTTGTGTGGTAAGAAAAAATCGCCAAGAATATCTCCAATACACCAAACATCAATTCGAAATTCACCACGGCTAACGACAGCATTCTCAAAGCATTCTCAAAGCATAACAAATGACAACAAAAGGAATCTAATGATTATCCACTCTGAAAAATGTCCACCTCACAAATTTCTTGCCATTCCATTGGCAATATTCATCGTCCTTTTCATTTCACATTTACATTATCCCTTCCCCGCAAATCTGTCCTATTGTGGATGTACTTACAGAATAAATTTGTATTTCCTTCACGATTTCAATTCTCAACTAACGCTATCGGCGAAGGTCATCGATGAAATTGAAAAGAACGAAACAAATAAAGAGGACACAAAAGCAAAAAAAAAAAAAAAATACCATCATACCTACAACTGAAATTGAAAAACCGGAAGAAAATAAAAATCCCAGTCCACACCTCCTTCTCGCCCATAAACTAAACTAAACCAGACCGAGAAAAAAAAAACAACCGCCCAACCAATCAAACCCCAAAGCTAGACCACCCCGCATTTTTATCCGCAAGAAACTTATCATCAGAAATTCCTTTCATGCCATCTAATTTGAATTCGAAAATTGATCAAGACGAGAAGCTGCAATGATAGACAAAAGTCGTCCCGCTTGGGGAGACGACCAACAACATGCACAAAAGGAGAACAGAAAAAAAATGACTTGGAATAGAAAATAGAAATTGAATCATTTGTCTTTGGTTCTCTGACTTGACTTTCTAATATCCCTTATACTACAGAACACACATAGACACAAAGAAGGACATTCGCCATCGCCAGCTGTACCCAAAGTGAAATCAATAAATACACAGGAAGTGTCTATTTTAAAATGGCATCTGCATTAGGACAAAAGGCCTGTCGTTTTTCCCTATCGTCCTTTTTTTTCTGTTATTCAAAAGTGAACTCGCCATCGCTGCTGGTACTATCGTTTACAGTTACTTGTACGAACTCCCACAGAGTGGTGTTATACCGAACGGCCAACAAGGACACAATCGTGTCATGGGGGAGTTCATTTAATTTTAATATCAAACCTTTTTCGTGCTAATCAAAAAGCAATTTCGATTGGTTTCAGTGATCCCTACCTACACCTCGGTGCACAGTGATTTATTTAAAAGAAGAGACAAGAAATTAAATTATGTTGAAAAGGATTTTGCGAAACGTCAAAGAAATCATCTAATTATTTGATGGTATATAGGAGAAGTGACTGTGAATACTTTTGATGCCAGAAATTGGGACTAGGCCAAAAAGCATCAACGTTATCCCTTTTTTCGTTTCGTTGTGTACTTTTCTTTCACTGTTTACTGAAAGTAAATTATTGCCAAACGAGTCCTTTTCCTTTTCTATGTCAGCCTATGTTTTTGAAAACGAAAACTACTACCAAGGACACAAGAAGGATTATTTTCCTTTGTCTGCGGTCCAAAGAGAAAAATATAATTTTTTAATCTTGACTTTTTCTGGCTGTTCTCGTCGCGTCGTCGTCGCCATGTTTCAGCATAGAAATGAGTAACAAATTGCATTTGTAATGTAGTGGATTAATGAACGTAGTCAAGGATTTATGGGCACCCATTCTCGGAAAGGTGGATTTGGGTTTGAATACTACGTTGAAAGTTGTTCTTAAAAGGACTTACAATGTTGCTACAAATTGTATTCGAATTTCTCAAAAAAAAAAAAGGAATTTGAGTGTATTCAAGGATTTAATAGGATTTCACTGATGAATGAAATAAGTTACAAATCGATTTTGAAATGTCTCAAGGACATTTGGATATTTATTTCTTCTATTTGAAAGTGAGTGAGTTATAATTAAACCCATTTCTTCTTGAACCGTCTTCATCAAAATGGGATTCTCGCAACTATTTCAATTAAAATAAGGTCGTGTGTAATAATTTATAAAAATACCTGCGTATTTGTACAGTTGGATTGTGTAGTCTGTGGTCCTATTTCCATTTCAACTTGGCTTTAAAGAGAAAGGTCTGCAGACAAACCTAGTGACATTCCCTTTTGGTCTTATATAACTTATAAACGCAAGTTTTCGTTTCGCGGTTTCGAAGATATAGATTAGTGGCATTTAGACTGCTGGGGAACTCTAAAAATGAAGAATAGCAAGAGGATACGCAAAGTCCTTTAATATATAGTTTCACAGCTTACTTGCGCATACAGGTCGACTTGGTCGAGTGACAAAGTGTGACCAACTTGGGTATCTACACACGAATTATCCAATAGGTAGTCTGCGGATGGTATTGAAGTACTATTTGAAGACCGAGAAATCCTACTGCGACAAAACTACCACGTCAACTTTCCTCAGCCAACGGAATGGCTTCGGCCAGACTCTGAGCCAGGGAAAGAATGTCATCGTGTATTCACGGATGGCTCTAAAACCGAACAGTGGTTTGGTTCTGGAGTCTTCGTGGAAAACGAGAACATTAGACTACACTACCCCTTATGTAACCATGCGACTGTCTTCCAGGCGGAGATTTTCGCTATCCTTACGGATATGCGCTATATTGTGACAAACAGGTGGAGGGCTAGAAGCATAATGCATTTGCAGTGATAGCCAAGCTGCACTAAAAGCGCTGCTCAAACCTCTTACCTTGTCCAAGTTAGTGCTCGAACTCAAGCTTTCTTTAAACTTGGTCGGTAGGCTAAACACGGTCAAAGTAGTTTGGGTCCCAGGTCACACTGGTATCCAGGGAACTGAGATCGCTGATAAGCTTGCTTGGCAGGCTGGGTTCTGAAGGAACTCTCTTAGGACCTGAACCTGCGTTGAGTTTGCCTGCATCCGTTGTTAGGTCATCCATTGATACATCGGTTTCTCGTGAACACGAGTATCGGGGCGTGACTGTGCTAGGTTAAACGACAGCGTCCGGACATCTGCAAAAGAAGGAGAATCGACTGCAGACTGATTGTGGGCGTCCTTTCGGGCCACCAAACTTTTACCAAACACTTAAATGTATTGGGCTTGAGCGACACTACCATCTGTCCTTCTTGTGGAGAGGACGACGATACAGCGGAAAACTTCCTCTGTAGTTGTCCTGCCTTTGCTCGCATCAGGTGGCGGATCTTTGGGGCTGACGTGGTGAGTGCCGAACATCTAAGCTCTTTATCACTGAAGCTCTTTCTTATCTTTCTTCGAAAGACGGGAATACTAAGTTCAGTAAAGTAAGGTGTCCGTTTGGCAGTACAATGGACCAGTAGTTATGTCTGAGTGCTCCATCGGATAGCAGCAACCTCCTACAAAAGACAAGTATGGAAAGTACCTACGCAAAGTTTCAGCCTCTTATTAAACTTCAATGAACTTGTCGATTCGAACACTTAAATTGTAAAGAACTTCTCTACTAATTAGTGAGAGACTTTATCGAAGAGAGGAGATAGAAGATATGAATGCCTAGAGGGCTAATAGAAGAGCTTTAAGTCTGTATTATTATATTAAAAAGTGAGCCCTTGGGTTCCTGCAACCGATGCAATACTAAACATTCCGGCAACGTCCTAGATGAGATTAGATTAAAAGTAGGGAGAGCCTTTATCGGCCCTGGCACTGCGGCCTCTCTAAAGGAGCTTATTTGTGCCTTCCCTGGTGAGGTCACAGAACCATCTTTGACTCCGGGAGACTGTCAGGAAGAGAAGTATCTTCTCTGGGGGTAGGTCAGAGAGTTTTGCTGTAGTAACGATTTCTTCACCAAAGACATTTTTTCTGAGACGAAAGAGGGCTGGACATTCCATGAGAATGTGAAGAGCGGATTCGTCACTCTCCAGGAAAAGTCTACATGTGGGGTCCGGTGAAACTCCAATTCGGTGAAGATGTTTCTTCATAAAGCCAAATCCGGTAATTATACCTGTCAGGATTCTTATATTATTTTTGTCCAGGGGGCTTATTCCCAAATACGCGGCGGATCACTTTTCATGGCGGATTTGTATTTTTGTATTTCCAAAAGCGATTTTATCGAATCAAAAGCGATAGCCGCATAGGTGACGGATTGTTCGCGGATAAAAAATAAACTAAATTCCTGTGGCGGGAAAAAGCTGTCAAAGTGTTGGAAAAATAAATGTAAAATTGCAACTCAGAATGGAAATACTGGAAAGCACTGAAAATATCATTTTCGCATTCGTTCGCATTTGAGAATAACCAAAAGCGAAGACGGTCGAAGTGGAGGTATGGCTTTCAATACGATCCGCCGCTCATTTGGGAATAACCTCCAGATTAGTAAGAAAATAGGATTTTCTGGGGGAGAATTTTGGGAAGACCTGTTTGGTGCAGTTCTGCCCAGGTGTTTTGAGCCATAGTTCATTAAATTTGGTTTGAGCTAAGCTATCCAATCTTATCCAAAGCTGCAACTTCCATCTTGAATGTTCTTTTTTACTGTAGCTTGCGAAGTATGACTTAAAAAGAAAAACCGAAGCAGAAAGGTCTAAAATTACTAAAGGTAGTCTTTCATCAGAGAGATCATCTCCCTCTTTTGTCTGTAAGCTAAACTGTAGTCTGGCAGCAAAAGTATGGATATATCGATGCAAGGTTTCCTAATCGGTGTTAAGGTATAAAAAACAATATTATAATTGCCAAAAGTAACCTGGCCGCTTGTGGTACACCATGCTCAGGATGGTTCTTCAGAGTATAGGCTTTATAGCGTGTAAAACGGAGGCATGTTCAGTTCATAAAGGTAAATTTAACCTCATGGATGTTTATGTTGACGATAAGCGTCGTTTTAGTAGGTAGAAAGATGAGCTACATAAAATCGCAGATAGCAAACGCGTTTGAGTGGAGGTAGTGAACAGACCCCATTGCAGCATTTCTTGGGAATGGAGGTTGAGCGAGATGGAGATACGAGTGCCATTATCCGAGTGCAATCTTTTGAAGCAATATGAAATTGCAAATTGTGGCAACACCTCTAAAAGCTAGTTTTCAAGTAAAAGGCGATAATAAAAACTACGAAAAAGGGGTCTTCACATATAACATCAATAAACCTGCATAATTCCTTCGTCTTGGACCGAAGTTTCTGATTAGGCTTATGACTCACAGTCATTCATTGACTGTGAATATTATAAGTTTCGGTAAGCATGAAGTAAACAGTGTTTTTAGGCAGATCATTATTGATAAGCACACCCACTATACATCGTGGCGAAACGCATGATGCTAAGCTTGTAATATGGCTTATTACTATATACTGTAGTTCTGAAAGAAACACCAACTAAATCGGACTCATTGTCTATATTCTCTTGGTTTCCTTTTCACCACTTCGTTGCTGGGGTAATGCAATTTTATTCGGAGGAAAATATCTTTACTCTCTAAGCATCTATGCTTTTAAAGAGCGTTTTCTCTTCTCTATTCGGAAATATTCAAAGAAAAGACTCCCGATTATTCTGACTGACATAAACTTTCTCAATAAAATTGTCACCAAAAGAGCTATATCTCTTCAATTGCGTGTCATTCTATAAAATATATGCATAGTACCTACCACATCAATTATTCGGTTTCTTTCACATATTCCAATAAAAGGCTTTCCACAAAATCAACCACTTAAAATCATAAATTGCGTAATAATGTGAATTCCATAAAACATTTTAATATCATCTACCTAGAGAGTATCTGTATCTACTCTTCTTTCACATCATCGTATGCATGACATAATTCCATTCGGAATAACGACTCGAGGTAAAACATTCAGAAGTCGTCAACAAATCATGAACATGGCCAAATTAACATTCCATAGCAACATTTTCGGAAAATTTATTTCCTTCCCCTACCTGGAGAGCATGCATTAAGTAATTTTAATGGAACGCAAATTGAAAAGAAAGTGAAAGAAGAAAATACAGCCAAAAATAATAGGTAGGAGACCGGCACATGATGCGAAATTATTAAGATACTTGTTCAAAAAAAATAACGAAAGAGACGTTCAACACATTTGACTTATTGCCAACCCGGCCGCAAATAATTTTCGCACAACAACCTACTCAATGTTTCATAAATATCTTTTTATGGGGCCCAAACATTAAAATTAATAACATTTTTGCATACCTTCACAGAAGCTATTACCCCTCGCACATTGCTTCCACATCCACACCCATGTTCCTGCGGCTTCCATATCTTCTATCTTCCATACTCACTTCGTTGAGTTGCGCCATCAGAAATCTCATATATTGTTTCACCTGAATTTATTTCATATTTCATCCGAAAATATGCAAGCAAGGTGCGGAGGAGCAGCAATATAGGTTTGTATCTACGAGTTTGTGTTGACTACACACATACCTACATGTGGATGTGTATGCAGTTTATAACACAATATGATTGAGGGCAACAAAACAGGAGTTGACTAATCTCACTTAAATTCATCCCCCACACGTGGCACAACAAGGTATTGTAATAAAAGTGGAAAAGTCAGCCTTCACGAAAAATTGTCCTGCTATCGCAGTAGCTACAGTTCCCCTGATGAAACTCGCGGATCAAATACCAGTCATAAATAAACAATGATCTCCCCCGATGTGTTGGAAGCTGGTATAGCCAACTAGACGAAGAGCAGTCGCTGAGGAATGCAAAGAAAAAGAAAAAAAATATTGCAACTTTGGATGGAAATAATTCCAACATTACAAGCAAATTCATATCCCTGCCATACACTTGAGAGCACAATTGCCATCATTTCACTACTGTTGGTGAGCTGCTCTCTTGTCACATGTGCACCCGGGGACTAAAAGGTCTCGACCGCAATCCTCCAGAGCTGGCTCTTACACAATTTTGTGTCTACAGCAGGAAGCATTACACGTAGTGTCGTGTACACATCATTGTCTGTATGGGGGCGAGGGGGTTGTTTTGGTAGAGCTGTTGGTATGGTAACCGCACTCATCTTCGATATTATTATCACTCCTCGAAACTCTCACATTGTATACTTTTCACGTAGCGTCTATATACAGTATCTGCGAAAAAATGAGGTTTTAAAATATGGTTGTCAGTCAATTCGGTGTGATGGCGAAGAAACTTATCTTGGGTAAAAAAAACAAACACCCCCAACCACTACACCATGCATGTAAGGTTTAACTCGAAGCAGAGGGTAGTTTACATGCTTTAGAATCCTCATAGTCGACAGGAATAGGTAATTGTGTTTTCCCTAAAAAAAAAAAATTAAAATGTATTTTACAAGGTACTTTACATCCCTTCACCACTTCAACTTATCGGGCTCCACTCCAGGCAGCTATAAGAATGCTGGCGCGAAAAGCCCAAAGTTCTTTTAAGACAGCACAGGATATCCCTCTGCTAGGTCCCTGGACATGAAAGCATTTTAGGCAATGCGAAAGCGGACCCTCAGTGAATATCTCGCATTGCTCTAGTTCAAATCCGCAAAAATGCCACAAATGCCAGATGGACCGTCATGGGTATTTGTATTAACGTATGAAATTTTCAACCATCATTCAACGAAACAGGCACCGAGAAACTTAGGAAGAAGGATAGAATATCTCTTTTCAGTATCGTAGGAGTAATAATGGGGCCCAAAAATACTCTACACCAGGAGTTCCTAGGGGCGTCGCAAGATGGGTAGGCACACAACGTTCCATCAGCTTTGAGCTCGATTTGAAAAAAATTTCGGGTCGGGTCGGGTCGATGTTGGCAGATTGTGGCGGCCATTGTGTTTTGGTGGCGTCTCTATAATCTGGGGGTTTACGGTTCAGTCATTGATGCCAAACGACTACTGCAAGTTACGATTTAAAATGAGTGTTGCTGAGTGCAACAGTTGGGCTCGTTGCGCCCATTTAACGGCAGGGGCGGTGGCTCTTGAAAGTGGACTTTCCAACGTTTGGTGGCCAAATTAAAGACAACCGGCTCGGTAAGAAATCAACCCGTACTACAAAGGACGGCCAGATCGGCTGAGTACACTGCCGCAGTCTATGAAAGTGTACAGGAGAAACCGAGGTACTCAATTAAGAAGTCGGCGTTTTGCAGACATCAACATGGCGAATTTTGCGTCGGGACTTGGGTCTATACCTGTTCAAGATCTAAGTAACCCAGGAGCTCAAAGTTAATGATACTGACCATGATCATAGAAGACTCCAATTTTGGCCGAAAAATCATCTTTAGCGACAGGGCCCATTTTCGGATGAATGGCTATGTTAAAAAGCCAAATATAGCCAAATGAATAGGACGACGCCAACCCACAAAATTTATTCATAAAAATCTGTTTGGTGCGAAATTTAGACCGGGGTCTTTTTCTTGAAAATGACGTGGGTGAGGTGATTATCATCAACAGCGAGCACTACAGAACGATGCTAACCGTTTTTTTTGCCCAAATTGAAAGATATGAAGGTAGACGACACAGCAGATGCCACGATGGACACTCTGATTTTGTTAATACCTCGGACACAGCTTATTTTATTCCTTTGCAAAGTCGACTCATCCTTATTGAACAACCCTTTAGTGAATCTTCAGTAAGCTCAGCGTCTATTCACATAATCTGTGCTTTGTTCTGTTGTGTGGTTTTATGAGGGCGCGTCGCAAAAATAGTATAACCTGTATGGAAAAGATTGGGAACCCCTGCTCTACACGGTACCACATGAGTAGAGTATTTGAGAAGTATTTCTTCCAAGACGTATGAAAATGAACTTCATTAAATACTGAGAATGGTTTGTATGCTCTGCTGCATGGGCAATTGTTTAAAGCAACCTCTTTCCGTCGTCGGCCATTCCACTTGAAACTCATCGCCTTATTCGCTGACAAAAAATGTAAACCCTCTTATGAAGAGTGAAGTCTATTGTGGTTCAATGTTCAGGTTCAAAGCTCATGAAGTTCACTTTTTGCGGAAGAACACCAGAAAAATTGGAGAATAGCTGTCTAACCCTGCAGACCCTGCCCTGGCGAAGAACGTTGGCGAGACCTCATGATAGGTAACAAGTAGAAAAGCTTAAGTATGCTGGATTTTTAGTAACGGACGATATGGAGGGAATAACGCTGAGTTATCTTGTAGGACTAGTAAATCTGGGTCGATTTTGGGTCAGATATTATATCCTTCTTCTGCTTTAAGAGGAGCTAACTTTGTGTCAAAGCTATGTTAACGATCTTTAATTCGGTATTTCTTGCAACTCCTACTTATAGTCATACATTTTCGTTAAAGACTGAAAGAACAAAGATCGCGGATAGAGACTGCCCAGATGAGATTCCGTCGTCGCATTGCTTTTGTAACCCGCAGAGATCTCATAAGTAAAGGTGCTAGTACACGGCATGTAGCAAGCCACATACTTATGTAGCACTGACGTCATTTTTACGTCAGCGAATTGTCCCAATGGGTACGGTACATGCTGTCTACAAGCTCTCTTTTGTGCACTATCTGTTGACGTCAGAGCTACATACGTATGTGGCTTGCTACATCCTACATGCCATGTACTAGCACCTTAACAACAGAATACTATACTCTGTCCCATTTATATTTTCAGTACAGGCCTTATGGGAAGCTCTTTTTTCTACCAAAGGTGCCAGTAGATACTTTTACGGTACTCAATCAGAAGAATTGCCACTGAAATAAAAACCAAGCCACTGACTTACCAAGGAATTGTTGTTGTCATTTACGTAAAACCCACCATGACCAGTCTGTTTATGTCTGTTTATGAAGAAATTTTCCTCAAAGGCGCATACACCCCACCATGACCAGTCTGCCTCGCATGTGCTGGCAGAATGAGGATCAGGATGACGATGAGGGTGATCTTCTCGTGTGCGGTTGCTATTTTATCACAGAAAATAAACATGTGTGGTGTTGGTGTGTGTTTTAAGCACCTCAGAAGAGTGTTACCATATTCATTTGCAAAAATATCATTACGGGTTTTTCTATGGATTGTGTCAAAGAACTTTCGTGTTTTGTTGCTTTTTAAAGCTTTTGAGAGCAAATAAATGAAATGAAATGCTGCTTCAAAAAATGTGTAAAAAAAATCGAAAACTGATAAGGAGGAGGAGGAGGATATTAATTTACAGTCCACCAGCTGTCGAAACAATGAGGTTTATTGTCGAGTTGAATTTATTACCCAAGTTCACAGGTACCCGGTAATTTCGGGTAATGGGTATCCTAAATTCAGAAGTACTTGGAATTGAATATTGAGACACAGTTTTTTATACTTTTTATAATGCGGGTACCCAAAAAATAGTGGGTACTCAAAAAGAAACGGGTACCCGAAAAATTTTTTTCTGTAATATATTTTTACGTTAAAAGAGATTAGGCCTTTCACCCTTACTTTTGAAATCCATAAAAGTAAGGGTGAAAGGCAAATACCCTATCTTCCCTGTACCTACTGAAAATATAAATGGGACAGAGTATATATGTGTCAGCAGCTTCTTTTTTCGTATGGAGCAGTGCACGCTTCGGTTGTTTGGTCACGTTAAACGCATGTCCCAAATTCAGATCCAAGGACGTGCTACGGAATCCACGGCATCAGGCAGCCCCCCCCCCCCTATATATAGGCCAAGGATGAGATGGTTAGATCAAGTCCGATATTATACCTATGCGCGTATAGGGATTGTACTTGATGATTTTTAGATTCGGTGGAGAAAGCCCGGTAGTTGTGGAGGTTCCACTTAAGCATCTTACACCCGCGACTCTTGTAATGGATATGCGTGATATTGACATTCCGCGGTTGTAATAATCATTTTTAGTGTCCAACTTTTACGAAGTCACAATGGCGAAAATTTCCATATAAAATTATTTTTTGTGACCGTCCAAATATTTAAGTTGATGGTTAAAAATGATTATTGGTAAGGCCCATTGAAAATAATGAGTAAATGAATAAATGAACTACGCTTTGACATTGTCAAAAGTGTTTCTAGCTAACATTTCAGCTTGTCTGATGCTTTCCTACTACTATCTACTAAGAAATCTAGTGATCTTGTTCCACGTATTTTTCATAGATGAAAGTGATTACAACAAATAAAAGCTGTATAATAATTGTACCTATTTGTGTATCTCCTTGTAGCCAATCCTGCACCTCACTACATTAACAGCCTTTGACAAAATACCCACCATAAAGGCATGTCAGCTTTAGGAACTACGTTCCATTGAAAGGCACAAAAGACATCACTTTGTAAGGCTTGTCCATTGCCGAATGTACCATCCAGTTTCGAGCAGTCATTCGCGATTGCGGATGTGTCGACACATCACTAACACCATCCCCTATAGCTATCACTGGAATTGTTTTTATTTAATTCCATTCAAAGTGGTTACATAATTATATAAGGGAAAGCCACTGCTGCAGTGTGTTTTATTGGGCGTGTTTGTCGGATCTTAAGTAGAAGCCTTGTGGCACACACTGTTCTATGATTTGTTATGTTTGTGTCCCTTACACAATTTTCGAGTTCCCAATCTTTCGATTTCCCGATGAAACCAAAAAAAACATCAAAATTATTCAGAAATTTTATCATTTTTGATGAGGTCGTAAATTCGCCGTATACCCAAACTCATTTTTACGATTCCTCCCTCCAGCTTCTATGCCAGAGCAACATGCATTCAACGGGTGGGGCGAAGAGCAAAATTCACAATAAAAAACGTTTGCTTGAAACATTGTAAAACATGGCAGCGTTTGCTGTTCGAAAACCCACGATTGGTTATAGGGGTGGCAGAAAAAAATTTAGTGCGGCATGTTAGACCACATGCTATACAATGTTTTTACTTGAACGATTCATCGAAAGGACGGAACACCAGGATCACCAGAGCGGAGTGTTGTGAAAAAATAAGTCTTGAGAATTTATTTTTTTTTTCGTTGGTATTTTATGGGTTATGAATCTGAAATGATTGAATAATGCGTTATCGTGCGAAGCTGTAAAGTATAAAGTGTGAATGCTCGTTGTGGTTACGCTGGCGGGTTGGTTGTTTGCATGCCACACAACTATACCACATCCGCATCCGTTCAAACGTTAACCGAGTTATGTTTGTCAATTTAATTGCGGAAATAATGTTCTGCTGGTACTGTCTATGTGAAATGCAAATTTTGTGGTATTTTATTCTCTGTTATTTGATGGGTTTTGTCATATTTCTGGTAAGTGATAAGAGTTCTGTGAATGATCATGGAATTTAATATAGCATTCGAAACAGGCGGCTGTGAATAAAATAATGCACACCTTAATTTGCTGGTGGAATTTGAAATAACAGTCTCCCTCTGACATTGAATATCTCGAAAAAATTATGATTTGCATTTTGTTGGCTATTATAGGTATTTAAAATACATTGGTCTGGCTTAATGGCAACTACCTACCAGATATGTAGATATTTAGAATTATAGTCGAATATGGATTTTTGGATTTATGATTATAGTAGGTAGGTATACAATTATACATATCCGATGATTTCAAAAGTTCAATGTTTTGAACGTTTATGGAAAATGGTGGAGTGTAATTTGAATTTAAATATTTTTTTTCCCAGTAAGACATTTTCTCTTGTAGCATATGATTGTTATACTTACTTGCAGAAGCTTAAATGGACTAACCAAACAAGGAAAATTCATGCTCCCTCTAGTATCTAAAATCTGAAAAGCCTGACAAACTTCACGTTTTTGTCAACTGCCATCCAAAGAAAGATCGATAGGAATTTTTGTGTGCTTTTTGTGATCGATCGTATCAATCGAAGAAGCTAAGATAAGACGTACGCAAACTTCAGTTTTTTTGCTTCTCATATGAGATTCAAACAAAGATGTTTTGCTAATGTCAGCGACCCAGATACAAGTATAAATACCTTAACATACGAGTAGGAACTCCAAAAACTTGGTGTCGACACATTCGACAGAATGGTCCGCGGCTACATATGCAAAAGGAAAAGCAGTCGCTGGCAATCTGGTTGTACTACCGTAAAACACCCGGGGTAGTACAACCAGACCGGGTTCTTAACATTGACCAAAAATCTACAAAGTATCTAAACTGTCCTCACGACATCCCTGTCCTAGCTATGTGAGTTTCGTACCTCACTTATAACATCAGTTTACTGACAAGTGGTAGAAAAAAAAATTGGATGCATTCAGCCGTCAGATTTAAATTTAACCGCCGATAACGTACGGAAGCATTTGGACGTGTAATTTAGAGTGCTCAAAAATTATCTCTGTACACCCTGTTACTGTGTTTTTTTTTGTTAATAAAACCAAACAAGTAAGTAGTTTACTTTATTTTCAATCAAATAGTATTGAAATTGGCACTATATATTTAGTTTTAAGTAATTTAAAGTAAAAATGAAAAAGTTGCTTCATACAAATCATGAGTTTTCCTAACTTTGACCATGGAGTTCCCAACTTTGACCATCCGGTCAATGTTGGGAACCATTTAAAAATGGCGGGTTTCTTACATTGACCACCCGCTGGTATTGCTGCCTTTAAAAAGATATATAACGGTATCCTTAAATTCCTTTCTGCTACGTAGTGCAACGTTCTACAAACGCATTTTTTTGATTTATAGATACGTACATATATAGATATAAGTATGCCGCCTAAGGAAAAAAACGAGCCTCGAAGAAGGTACAAAAGTGTGTCCGAAGAAATAATTAATGAAGCTATTAGTAGAATTCAAAGAAAGGAACTTTCAATTACAAAAGCTTCGAAGCTGTTTAATATTGCTAAGGGGACTTTAATTAATAAACTTAAAAATCGTCATAATAAAACTGTTGGCCCTCCTACTGTTTTTAGCGAAACAGAGGAGAAATGTTTAGCTCAAGCGCTACTTACTGTCAGTGAGTGGGGTTTTCCTTTCTCGGCGGCAAATACCACAAACTTGGCAAAAAATTATTTGGACAATGTCGGGAGAAAAGTTCCAGCCTTTGGGGATTTAAATTTGCCTGGTAAAAAGTGGCTTCGTGGATTTTTAGAAAGAAACAAATCCACTTTAACATTACGGGCTTGTCAAAATTTAAAGGTTTCAAAAGCCAAACTTAGCCAAAATGAAATGAAGGCTTATTTCGAAAATTTAAAAAATACTCTGACAGATGATAATGGCCAGTTTCTTCCTGCTGAAAGAATTTTTAATTATGATGAGACGAATTCGTCTGATGATCCAGGAAGTATTAGGTGCGTCTTCAAGAGAGCTGTAAAATATCCTGAGCGGATAAGAGATAGCACGAAATCCAGTATTTCAATTATGTTCTGCGGTTCAGCATCTGGCGCAATGATACCACCGTACGTAGTATATAAATCAGAACATTTATGGGAAACCTGGATGGAAGGAGGTCCACCAAACACGCGGTACAATAGAAGTAAATCTGGTTGGTTTGATGGCATTTTATTCAAAGATTGGTTCCAAAACCACTTCATTCCATATACAAGACGACATAAAGGTGAAAAAGTAATTTTAGGTGATAACCTAGCAAGTCATTTTTCTCCACAAATAATTGAATCAGCAATGGAAAATAATATTCGGTTTGCATGCTTTTTACCAAATTCAACCCACCTTTGTCAACCCCTAGACGTCGCATTTTATGGTCCCTTAAAAAAACAGTGGCGAAAAGTTCTAGATACGTGGAAACAAACCAGAGGCAAAAAATCGCAAAGCTTGTCCAAAGAAGCCTTTCCATCTTTATTAAACAAGCTAGTCGCTGAAAGTGTTAGTAAGGAGGGTCGGTCGAATAACTTGATTGCTGGGTTTAAAAAATGTGGTGTGGTCCCGTTCAATCCAGACATGGTTTTGTCTAGAATGCCTGTTGAAGTCGGATGTCGGAACTAATATTTCTTCAGCAGTTATTACACTACTATCCGAAATGCACAAAGAAAGCACACAAACAAGAAAAAAAAGAACTAAAGTCAATGTGCAGCCGGGAAAAGGTATAATCATGGTTGATGTTGGTGGATCGCCATCAACATCAGCAACAGCACCTCAAATAACACCGGAACCCGAATTGGTAGCTGAAATAGAGAATTTATTTGACACCTCTGGAGGTTTTACAAGAACAACAAATTGACGATCCCCTTTCAGATCAATCCGTTGAAGATCTTTTTCAATGTGTCCTAAATTCAAAACTAGTACCTATGTTCCTAAAATTTACGTTCATCAATTATAATTTCGTGACTGTTAATATCTTTAAAAAATTTACCTATTTTGTTTGCTTAGCTTTTATGTTTTTAACTTTGAAGTATACTTTTTTTAATTTAGTATTTCTTTGAAAAAGTTTGCGTTTTCTGAATTGAATTTTTTTACAGATGTGTTTCTGAAACATATAAAACCTTGTATAAAACCTAAACGTATACCTATTTATTTTTATTTTGTTTATTTACCTATTTTTCTTATTTATTTTATGCAGAACTGAATAATATGTGATTTTTTGTTTTAAAGACTGAATTAAAAAGTATTTATTTTGTTTGTTTACTTTATTTATTTTATTGTTTCCATTATTTCTGTTACGTCTGAATTTGTAATTTTGAGTTTAATTTGAAAATCTAAATTAAAAAGAATTTGTGTTTATGAATTTTTTTTATTAAATAATAAAACATATTTCATTTTCATTTATTTATTTCATTTGAATGCTTACACATTAAGACATAAAATTATCTTATAAAATAGTGAAAGCTTAATATTCAATTCAATTAAGATACAAGCTACTCAGATATGTTGAGATATTTAAAAAAGAAAACAACAATTTACAATTTTACATTACCTACTTAAGGAATTCTTAAACAGAAAAAGGGTAATAATATAAACATACAAGCATACATCTCCATTCATTTTACTAAAACTATTAAAGAAAAAGAAAAAAAAAAAGAACTAAAATCAGAAACGATCGGGAAACTCCAAATAAAAGGACTTGAGTTTAGGCCGAAACTGCCCAGTGCCGCCTAACCTCCGCACATGCCGAGGCAAGGAATTCCATAAGCGTATGGAGTTAATGAAAAACTGTCGTTCCGATGTTAAACATGCGACTCGAGGGTGAACGAGCTGTTGGGATCTATTAGAGGATGTAAAACACAATTTATTATAAAGGTAACTTGGGTGATGTGTCTGCACCACGTTAGATAGCAATACAAGTGAGCGAAAACGAAGTAAATTGTCAAGAGTCATATTATAAAGTGACTTGGAATAATTGGAAATACTGTCAAAACGATTCAAGTTATAAACATAACGTGCTATATTATTAAATGCGACGTTAAGCTTCCTCCTACTGACAGCATCACAGTTGCAGAAAATCTCGCAACCATAGCTAAGAATTGGAACAATAAGTGTTTTTGCTAACATGATACGTGTTTTTTGAGGAGTAAAATATTGCGAGTTCCATAACTGGCGTAATACCCCGTATACTTTGCCAACGGTTACATTGATATGCGTATCCCATGTTAGCGTCCTATTAAATGTCACTCCCAAATTTTTTGCCGAATTAACATACTCTATTGTGGAGCCATTAAGTGTTATGTCTGGAAAATAAGAATAATTCAGGGACTTTTTACTAATAACAATACATTTAGTTTTCACGGGGTTTAGAAATAGCCCATTCCTTTCAGACCAATCAGATATCCGCTGTAGATCCAAATTGATCGTATTAGCACAGTCCTCAATCATACCTAGATGACAACTCCGATACAGCTGTATATCGTCAGCATACATGTGTATAGATGTCGATATAGATACTAATTTTGGGATCTCGTTAACATAAAGGGAAAATAGAAGAGGGCCCAGAATAGAACCTTGTGGTACCCCGCGATTAGTGAAAAGGAAGTCGGAAGATAAATGCCCAACAGAAACTGCTTGTTTCCTTAGCCTTAGATATGCCGACATTAATGAAACCGCTGATGGTGAAAAACCAAACAACGTAGAGAGCTTACTGCATAAATTAAAGTGATCGACAGTATCAAAGGCCTTAGAGAAGTCCAAAAATATTAAGAAAGTCACTTTGTCCTCGTCCAGAGACTGCCTAATCTCTTCAACTACGTTAATGACCGCAGTTACACAGCTGTGATTTTTCCTAAAGCCAGATTGCATCGGTGAAAGCAAACCGTTATAGTTAATATGGCAGTTAATTTGCTTCTGCATTATCCTCTCGAAGACTTTTGAAAAATAAGGAAGAATGGAAATTGGACGGTAATCTTTACTATTTGGACTTTTTGGGATAGGAATAATCTTCGCATTTTTCCACTGAAAAGGATAAACACCGGTTGTTAAGATATGATTGAAGACATGGACTAGGGCAGGTAGAATTACAGGAAGAATTATTTTAACAAATTTAGGATGTATTCCATCTAAACCAACTGCATTAGACTTCACTGACAACAAACTAGCAACGACATCTGTACTTGCAACACAAGAAAACTCGAAAGTTTCTACTAATACTCTAGAAGAGACGGATGGACTTGAGGGAACTACATTAAGGTCAGAGAAGGGAAGTTTAACGAAGTTTTTGTTAAGAAGGTTTAGATCTAATTCTAAATTATCGTCCAAACTAGGGCTATTTTTCCCCATCCCTATTGCACGCAGATTTTTCCAGAGCTGTCGACCTTTTAACGAAGGATTCAATTTGGTCTTGTAAAATTTATACTTGGCGGCCCTTATTTTACTAACTACCTGTTTGCGTCGGGTACGATAGAGGCAAAGATGAAAGTCTAGTCTGTATCGCTTCCACTCGTTATAAGCCTGATCTCGTAAGTTCATAAGATTCCTGATTTCGTTAGTGAACCAGGGACACTGGCCATTCTTTATTGACTTCACTTTTAATGGAACATGTGTGTTAAATAACGTAGAGATGTTGTAATTAAGGAACTGAATTTGATCAAACGGGGAGGATAAGAAGAATACACGATCCCATTCAATAAGACTTGCCTCTGTTTCCAGCAGAGGATAGTTAATATAATTAAAATCTCTGTATTCATGGTTAGAGGCCGAGCAATTTATCACAAAGTCGAATGTTAGGTAAAGAAGATCATGTTTGGAAAACACAGGTGCCGAAAGCTGATCGTAAAATAAAATATCATTCGAATTACCAACAAAAAAAACATCTAAAAGAGTACTTGAATCCGGCAAAAAGTGTGTGGGACTAATTGTATTAACAGGGAACAAATTTAGTGCTCTCATGCTTTCAGTAAGATTACTCTCGACTAATAGGTTACTATTTAAGTCGCCACCTACTATGATTTTAGGATAGCATGGCGATATTGTCTCCAGAAGACTAAATAAAGGATTGAAATCGATATATTTGTTAGGCCTGTAGACCGACCCAATGAGTAGATCTCCTGTTGCAGACTTAAGTTCAACGAATACAAAATCAATTTCACTACCAACAGTAGATTTACACTTTAGGAAACATCTCAAACCTCTTTTCACGTAAATAGCAGCGCCACCACCCACTCTTCCAATTCTATCGCCGCGAAAAAGCCTAAAGCCGTTTAGTTTGTAAACTTCGTCTTTTATTCCTTCAACAAACCATGTTTCCGTTACGCAGACAACATCAACCTTAGATCCCTCGAACAGATCCCTAAACTCGTCAATTTTAGGGACAAGACTTTGCGCATTAATATGGCACACCTGTAAGCCTGTCCTTTGTTCGCTCAATACTCGGATCATAGATTGAAGAATTCGATTATTACCATTGCTCATGGAAGTCCCGACTATTTCATTGCTCTGCATCTCTATCAAAGACAAGCAAAAACAACGGAAAAGGCATGTACTGAAGGACCAGCGACACAAGACGTTTCAAAACACAAGTTCCCTTACCGTTCATTCCGATCGATATAATATATAAATAATATAAAGCTATGAAAAAGAAAAAATTAATTAAATAAAAACACAAATGGAGATGTAAGAGTATTGACAATGATATAATTAAAAGAAAGCAAAAAAAAATGTCTATAAGTAAATAGCAAAATTATAAAATTAAAAAATAAAGCAAAAAAAAAGTTACAGAGAGTTTAAGAAAAAAGAAAAGTATGAGCAATTATCCATGGGGGCTGGCAATGTCGTTCAATTTATTGATGTCATCAATGTAGACAGCTTCTTTATCAGTGTGACGTTTGACAAACACACGGCCGCGAATCGTAAACACGGAAAATAACAATTTTTGTTTTTTCAATTGCAGTGCCGCATGTAGCAAATTGTTGTTGTATTTTGTGAGGCACTCGCGCAGGTAAATTGTCGAATCTGATTGTAGGCCAACGTCACGTAAATTTAATTGTTTTTTGTTGATTTTGCGGTATTTTGCGATCGATGTGAGAACAAAGTTCCTGTCATATGCAGATCGAAATTTAATAATAATAGTGGCGGCATTTGTATTAGGCTTCGGGCGAGTGCGGAAAATTTCATTAATTAGTGGCGGTTTAATATTGATTTCATGGCACAAGTGATGGAAATAAGATTTCAAGTTTTCTTCAGGTGTATGTGGAATACCAAACAAAACCGCGTCGCGAGAAACATTTTTATTCTCCAGTTCTTCTTGTTCAAATTTAATTTCGGAGAGTTGAGATGTTAAATTAATGCATTCAGCTGTGTTATTATGAAGTGCGGTTTGTGTGTCTGACAAGACTTTGTTTACATCAACTAAAGATGTTTTTATTTTTGAGATTTCGGATTTCATGGTGTCGATATCGGCGTTCGTACTTGTTTGAGTGGTTTCAAGAGTTAAAACCCTTGAACTTATATCAGATATAGTTTTATTAAGTTCCCCGAACTGATTGTCAATTTTTGTCGCGAGTGCATTATTATTATCATTCATTTTGGACGATAAGAGCGATATTATAAACTCACTTTGACTTTTAAGTTTTTCATCCATTTTTTCCCACATTTGAGTGTCACTTGCGGATATTTTTTTTGAAATTTGTTGCGGCGAATCAAAGGAGGTTCGAGGTGAATTTGTGGTAAGTATATCAAACTTCGAGTTCGACCTGCTCCGTTTGGAATTAGACATTTCTTTAGGTAAAAGTTTGATGAGGATTATGGCACCAATGACAAAGGAATTTTTTTTTTGTTAGAATTACATATAAGACATTATCAAACAAAAACTTCTAAAATGTCACTTTCACTAAAATAGTTCAGTTAATTTGTATAGATACTAGAAACTAAACTAATTTTAACTGATTGAAAAGCTAATTTGCGTAAATTTATTACTAAAAAAAACACTTGAATTGCCAGCCGAGGGTAAACACGTCTATTCAGTAGCTCGCATCGCACTCGAAATAAAACATAAAACAAACAATTTTCGTTTTCCAACTGCCATAACCCCAATGGGGGTTATGGCAGTTATGTTAGGGCAACCGATGCTTTACTTTGACCGTTTACTTATTTAACAATAACTTTGTTAACAAAAATAAAAAACGCTGGGGACTTAAACATTATAATACTGAATGGCAGTCCCCGCAGTGCAATTATTGAAAATAATTAATACGACATAGGAGTAATTAGTAACAACGTGTTAAAGTTCAAAAGTGGTCAATGTTAGGGTGTTTTACGGTACAAAATATGGTTCACGTCGATGCCAATCAGTTTGTAACACCAACACATCCCAGTAAGGAAAAGTATTTCTCAAAGATACAAAGATACTAGCCATCTGTGAAAATCATAATGGGCAGACAATTTTTGGAAATATAGGTGAAAATCAAGGAACAAAATATGTTTTTTTTTATAATGAATATGCCACGCCCCGTTTTCCAATCCCTCCCACATTTGGCCATTACTCGGACAATGCACATTAATATTCCAAAGTTTGCATCTTTAGCTCCCATGAGTATCGGGAAATGGCGTTTGCAATGTTTTTTTTGTATGGGAGGGGCTACGCCTCTTTATTTGATATTGACCAAATTTCACAGGGTTACATTATAACGGTATTTAAAGGTATATTACGTATTAATAAACTAAATAATGATAATACTAAATTTATTTAAAGACTGCAATTTGGTATTTATTGCTCAAGCTTCATACAATATATACTGGGGAGCACTATTCTAAAGGTGAATGGAATGGATTTTAAAAAGATAATATCGTTCTCCTGTGACAATGATTTTATGTAGTGATAGCAAGGCTCTATATTTCAGTAGGACTGATAAAGAATAGCCAGCAATTAAATTAGTGTATACTCTATATTCGCGTTTGCTAATAACGAATATCTCGCACAACTATTATACGCGACATCGAGCTTTCTTTCGGATTCATGGCCCTTGTCGTCGGCAAATATTTCAAAGCCATAGAGAACAAACAAAAGCCGCAACTGATGTGCTAGGTTTCACCCGACCACCACCGCGAAACCCTTGGTTTGATGAAGAGTGAAGCACATGCAGCGAAGCAACTGAATTACAAAGCGGCTTTGCAGAGAAGGACGAGAGCAGCTCGGGAGCTCTACGAACAAAAAAGGAGGGAAGAACACCGGCTTCTCCGGAGGAAAAAGAAAGAGCATGAGAAGCGCGCGATTGAGGAAATAGAGAAGTGTTACTTCAGGAACAATGTTCGGAAGTTTTACCAAAAGGTAAAAAGAACGTGTCACGGGAACGATACCCGAACAGAGACCTGTAGAGACGAACAAGGAAACCTTGTAGTGGAGTCACAGTCGGTGCTGAGGACATGATGAAAAAACCATTTCTGCAGACTGTTAAACGGTGAAGACGACACATATTCCGCTGTCAGGTAGAATGAACCATTCAACCTGGGCGATGAAAGCCAAGAATTCCGTCCACCTGACCAAAATGAGGTAAGGATAGCAATATCCAAACTGAAGTCAAACAAAGCTGCAGGACCGGACGGTTTATCTGCCGAGCTTTTTAAGGCAGCGGGAGATGACTTGGTAGAGAGCATACACCAACTCGTTTCTAAGATTTGGTCAGAGGAAAGTATGCCTGATGAATGGAGCCTCAGCATTTTTTGCCCGATCCATAAGAAAGAAGACCCTCTAAACTGCGCCAACTATAGAGGAATCAGTCTCCTTAACATCGCTTACAAGATCCTGTCTGCCGTACTGTGTGAACGCCTGAAACCATTTGTCAACGAACTGATTGGACCCTATCAGTGCGGTTTTAGGCCCGGTAAGTCCACAACCGACCAAATATTCACACTACGGCAGATCCTGGAGAAAACCCAAGAAGTCCAAATCGATACTCATCATCTATTTATCGATTTTAAAGCCGCATATGACAGCATTTATAGAGACGAGCTATACAGAGCCATGGCTAGTTTTGGCATCCCTGCCAAACTTGTCAGATTGTGCAGAATGACGATGGAGAACCGCTCGCTGCTCCGTAAAGGTCGGAAAAAATCTCACCGAGACCTTTGATGTCAAAAAAGGATTTAGACAAGGTGATGCGCTGTCATGTGACTTTTCCAACATCATTCTTGAGAAAATTGTGCGAAACTCGCAAGTCAACACCAGGGGCACAATTTTCCAAAAGTCTGTGCAACTACTTGCATACGCTGACGACATCGACATCATTGGCAGAACATAGCGAGCTGTCACTGGTGCGTTTGCAGGTATTAGCACAGAAGCGGCAAAAATGGGTTTAGTGGTGAATGAGGGCAAAACAAAATATATGCTGTCAACAAGAAGGGACACACAACATCGACGAATCGGACAGAACGTCACGATAGGCATCTATAATTTTGAGGTAGTTCCGGACTTTGTCTCGCCTTAGGTGGCGCGCACAAGTGGAAGGGGACTTCAACCAAATTGGAGTGCGCAACTGGAGGCGGTTAGCCAAAGATCGTGCTAACTGGAGAGGCGTGTTGGTTGAGGCCCAGGTCCACCCCGGACCGTAGCGCCATCTAAGTAAGTAAGTAGAGAACAAAGACAACTGTTGGTACCTTCCTTAGCACTTTTAAGGATTCTATGCCAATTAATATTAACTTTAAAGGGTAAAATGGTTACCTTCTTATGCCAAATCTACCATCGATTTAAGAGTGAAAATTAGAAATTGTTTTGTGTTAAATTAAAGTCGAGCTATAGTATAGGATTCGTAGCGTATACTAATATAGATCGGACAAATACTAACGCGCCACACATAAAATTTCTAAAAAGTGAATATAAAGGTTCAAATGTATGCAGATGATGTTCAAATGTACAAAAGTTGTCCTCTTGGACTAATTGAAGACTGTGTCTTTGATATAAATGAGGACTTAAGAAAAATTTTATTGTTCGCTCAAGGTAATGGGCTCTTCTTAAACCCAAGTAAGTCTAAGTGTCTTATTATTTCAAAAAAACCGGTAGATTCGTCATACTTTCCAACAATCATACTTGACGGTGCTCCACTTGAATATGTTGAGACCGCAAAAAACTTAGGAATGGTGTTTAACCGGAATCTTACCTGGAATTCTCACATTAATTCAGTTGTAGGGAAAGTTTATGGAGTGCTCCGTTCGTTGTGGCCAGCGCAATATTATACTCCCCAAAAAACCAGACTATTGCTTGCAAAAACACTCTTAATACCTATATTGATATATGGATGTGAGATATATTGCAATTGCGACTCTAATAGTAGGCGAAAACTCAACGTTGCATACAACAGCATCGCTAGATATATATACGGCCTAAAAAGATATGACCGGATCTCATATTTTTCAAAAACTATATATAATCTTACATTTGATAATCTCATCCGATATCGAACCTTAGTTTTATTATTTAGAATAATGGATTCACATCAACCTTGTTATCTCTTCATTAGATTGCAAATGTCCTCATCAAGTAGATCGCAACAAATTACACAATTTCGATTCTCGAGCTTAACCTCTGAACGTCAGTTTTTTGTAAATGCCACTCGGTTATGGAACTGCCTACCGCGTCATATTAGGCGAATTGGGGACCTCGGGTGTTTTAAGAAACAACTGGCGGCACATTTATCCCTGAATTAATTTTTGTTAAATGGGTTTTGCTTTTTCCTTGATATCCGTGGTTTTAACCAAAGCAAAATATATAAATTTATAAAAATATTATAAATATATAATGTAGGTAAATGTAATACAGTAAATGCAAAAAATCGTAGAGTAAAATTGTTTATAGAAATAAAACGTAAATTTGCAATAAAGCATTATTAAAGAAAAATTATTTTAAAAATTATTTGATAAGCTAAATTATAATGTATTTAAATTTTTTATCTAAAGTAGCTTATAATTGTTTTAATACTGAAGCTTGTATTAGCTATAAGATATTGTATCTTAAAATGCAAGCCTACAAATAAATAAATAAATAAATAAATAAAATAAGGTGCACATAAAGCTTAAATTTATTCCACATCAAAGCAACTCAATATCGGTCAAACGAAAAATATTGCTGATTGCGGCAATAATAAATTACCGCTGGAGATACAGAGCGCATGTTGAAACGTAACAAATATTGCTTCATAGTTTCAATATACTAATTTGTCATTAGTGACACCTGACACTAATAGGTTCTACGTTTTATTGATTTTTGAAAAATATTTTGAACGATCCAGTTTTTAATACAAAGTTCGTAGAAATAGTTGAAAAGTATCCCTGATAGCTAGAAACTTCTTGAAATACTGTTGTTTCAATGTGAGAATAGGTTAAATAAAGTTGCGTATTGTTTATTGACAATTGCGAGATAATAGTTTGCAAAATGAAAATCTTGAATTGCCAGGCACAGGCACCCAATCAAATGAATCCATATTCTGTCATTGTTTGGTGCTGATTTTGAGCATTATAGAACCATTCTTCTATTATGGATGTGTATGAGTGGTTTCAACAAGAAGGTGCCACGTGCCATAAAGTCCGCGAAACACAATGGCTGCATGGGCAATTTTGTGGTTCTGTAATTTCCCGTTTAAGGCGATTGAGATTTTTTAAAGTGTACGGTTTTTATGCCTACAAACCCAAGCCATGCAAATCGAATACTAATAAATTGGTCATGGAAAATTTCGACAAAACAGTGATTCTCTGCCAGCACAATGCCGTTTGTAGTTTATCCGATAGGTATGCTATTCCTCTACTGTAGGTATACTTTATGAATCCACAAAAACTTAAAAAAAAAACACCTCTGCTTTCTATCAAAATGACTTCTTGCCTGACCTTTACTTCATTTGAATTTTATTACGAAACTTTAAATTTTGGAATTTAAGAATGAGGATGGTAGAAGGCCATTTTGAACAGAAGATATGACATCCCAATCTAGTAAGTTTATAAAACAACTAGAATAAAAGCAGAATCTTTCAAATCCCTCCAAAGTTTCATAGAAGATAATGCTCCTTTAATTTACCTCATCATAAACTCATCTTCAACAAAAATTCGCACTCATAAAATCACCAAAAGTTCAAAAAAATATTTCCATTAATAAGGCTCACGAAACGGCTATAACTCCAACCATAAGAAATGGATCCGAAATTCTTCTCTATTTTCATTTTAATATTCTTTTGACTCTTCTGTATTTGTTCTTTAAAAAGAAAATAAATAGCTAGCTAAATCTTCTTAAACCAAGAAAGTGTCATCCCGATGGAATTCAAGGCATTTCACGAATTCCCACAACAGGAAGTTGCTTGTGTTTCGATTTTCGCTCCTTTTTCACTATTGTATAGCTTTAGCTATTTACCTTAACCTTCCCACGGCTCGTCTCTCAAACAAAAATCCTCTATATTAGAGAAAACTCCTTTATTAAGTTAGTGCAGTTGAAAAGTTTTTGCCAAGGGAAATACAACCGTCTTGGTGGATACATTGCCATGCCAAGGCAGACGGGTGCATTACCTTTTTTATTTTTCTCCAGATTTTGTTCCCAAAACACTTTGCTCATTTTTCTACGGATTTTGTTCACGTTTTAATGCCGTACCAACATTTTGACAATCTGCAGTTTGTAGTGACTCGAAGAAACTTTCATACAACTATGGGGGAAACAAAAATTATAGGTTTATGGATATTATTTTTGGGAAAAAATATAAAACTTAATCGGGAGTTTATTCGACTTCTTTCAGAAACTATTTATGGCCGGAACGTGCTTTTACACGTGCGTATTTATTAATTTATAGAGGAATATAAAATGTATGGAATTGGGGTTAAAGGAACACGTAGCTATAAGTGAAAAGATTAATATGTCAACATGTTACTCTTGAGAAATTTGACTTCAAGTTTATGAAAAACTTGTATTTTTTGTTATTTAGGGATAAAAATATTGCTTAAACATTCTATGAAGTGTCTTTACATCGCGATTTGGTGTCAAATTTGTTTGTTTATAAAAAATGAGTCTGGAAGTGGCACTACAGTCAGTGAAGCCCGTAACCTAAAGATGATTGATTTGTTAGTATAAATTTGACATTTAACGTTAAACTTTTATTAAGACGAGACAGAAACCAAACTAGAAGTAGTGGACGCAGTAATTTGGAAATAAAATTGGAGAAGGATTCGTCGTTCAGAATAACGGCTTATGCGAATGACGTCGTACTGTTGGCAATGGGTAAATTCCTTCCAACACTGGCGGAAAATATTGAAAGCCCTGAAAACCCCTGACACCTGAACCAGGAACTGCGGTCTAACAGTCAATCCCCAGAAAACTGAACTTTTCACAAATAAAAGGAAAATACAACAGTTTGCTAGACCTTCTGTTGGCGGTACATCCCTCAGAATCTCTGATAGCGCAAAGTACCTGGAACTTATACTAGCCAAAAAATTAAACTGGAAATTGAACACCAATGAAAGAATCAAAAAAGCCACAATAGCCTTTTATTCCTGCAGTAGAACTTCGGGAAAACCTGGGGACCATCCCCCAAAATTAAACTCTGGGTCTGGATGTACCTACATTGCTATAGTAGATAAGACCTATACTGCGCTAGCAGTCTCGTCTGGTGCCCCGCAATCAATAAAGCCACTTACTTAAAAGAGTTAACGAAAGTTCAAAGAATAGCGTGTATCGGCACCACTAGTGTGATGAGGACAACTCCAACCGCAGGACTTAAGGCTATCCTCAACCTGCTTTCGCTAGACATTCATATACAACTATCGGCCGCAATTAGTGCAATGAGAAACAGTAAACTGGAAGTTGAACGAAACGGGTCACTAGATGATCCTACAGAAATATTTTGGCCATATACCTGTCACGGACTACATCAAACCTTACCTAGAGTTTACAAGACCCTTCTCTAGCGCCTATCCCAGCAGGGAAGAATGGAGAGACGAACTCGTACCTAGCTCACAAACCACAGCCATATTTACAGAGGGATCTAAAATGGACACTGGGGTAGCGTCAGGGTCTGTGGTAAGGGCAATTCCATATACTGGAGTTATTACCTTCTTTATCGAAATCCAGGCAGCAATAAAAGCCATAACTCCACCAGAAATAAAATCGATTGTGAAGTGCTGTCTTGGTACACAGCCCAAGGTATCGTTCTGCTGGGTTCCGGGACATGAAGGCATTCCGGGCAATGAGAAAGCAGACGAATTAGCAAGGCAATGTTCGACAGCTGTTTCAGAACAAGCTTGAAGCTTGAAGCAGGGAGAAAAGCCACAAGAGGGGCCACCTTAAATACTTGTAATACCACAAGAATGATATGGCCGTCCTTCAACGAAACCAAAAACGAGAATATAATGCGGAAGGATAGGATATCCCTGTCCACCCTCGTGGGTATCATAACAGGGCACAAGACTCTGCTCTACCATATGAAGAAAATGGGCCTAACGGAAGAATAACTCTGTAGAGGATGCGGTGATGAGGGAGCTCTTGAGGATACAATCCACTTCCCATGTCACTGCCCAGGTCTTCAACACACCAGGTATAAATTCCTAGGGAGTCACTTCTTCAACGACCTAGACGAGCTTTCGGCAGCACATCAATAGACAAGATAATGAACTTCGTCAAATCAACGAGATGGTTTGTATGTAGCAGCACAGTAAATAATTTGAATAGGTACATGGTTATAGTGGGTTAGGGACAACCTCTTTCCCCTACGGACATCACAATGGGTCAGAGTTAACCTAAGTGTGGCACGGAGAAGTCCTCGCCAGCCCACAAACCTAACCTCACCTACTTATTGAAGAGGGAAATTCTATTAATAGAAGAAGTCTCCACTCCTCAGGTATTTACGCTTCTTACCTAGGTGGCAATATAATTCAGAGTGTTCCTGGGTATTAACCTTGCTCCTAGTGGGGTTGTTCCCACTTATGCGCGACTCGGTTTGTCTTTTGGTTGTAGTCGAAGATTATTCACGCAGTAACGTTACTGTCCATTTGCTCTACATGCCTTAACCATTTCAGACTACCGATTGGTGCATTATTTTCTGACTAGGTATAGAAGTCGCTGTACAACACGAAGAGCCTCCTGTTAAATCTTCCCCTTCAAACGCAAACTTTTAAAGTTTTGAGTCTGAAAACGTACCATTCTCTATCGCAGAGCATAAATATACAGCCAAAAAGAATCAATTTATCAACCCAGGTCTGAGTGAAGCACTAATCGTTTTAACAAAATCTCAAAGTAAAACACAAAACTAGTTCGATGGAGAGCCCTCACTTAATCCTAAAACCATCAAAACAGACCCTTGTAATGGAGAAAACACTGAACTCTCATAACATATATAGACAAATCATCAGCTCTCCGTTTCATTGAACAAATTGTTTTACCCGCATCTATATCAACGTCATCGATTGCCAAAGAAAATCAAGCTAAAACAACAAAGCCGCAGCAAAAACAAAATAAAAAGGACAAACGAAGAATAACAGTTTTCCAACAGATAAAATCTAGGGATACAGGAGGAGTTTACAAAGGATTTCATCGTTCTATCGATTCTCAATCCAGAAGATAATAAGCTTTGTATCCCTGGGTCCAGGTCAATTTCCTGCTTTTCCCTGCGCATTCCATTGTCTTGCTCCTGCAGTATCCCTTCGACGAGCACGAATAGTTTGTTTTAAAGCAAAAGAAGAAAACACCTATCATTGGGAGCGGTTGGGTCCATAGAAAAGTAAAATAAATGTTAAGGTGTGCTGTCTCCCCGAAGGCTTAATAGGAAAAATAAATAATTCCCCCCCGGTGCGGTGTGGAAAGAGAGGTGAGATTTAAACTCTTCCAATAACACCGTTGGCTTTTTCAATGAAGATTCCAACAAACTCGAAGGAGAGAATCTGTGCACAGTGTATAGAGAAATATGTTGTGATAAATCTGAAAGTATCCCGCCTCGAATTTTACCCCTAAGTCCTGTCCACAGATTACGTGCTCATCCAAAGTATGGCCGATATAATATTATGTACTTCTATAGGATGCATTTCCATAGGGAAGGGACAGAGAATTCCCACCTGGTTCAGGCACCTTGATTCGTGTACCTATATGCATGTTGTGTGCAATATCTACAAACAAAATTATTTGTCCAACAAATATATCCCCAATCGATTTAGAACTGGTCGCTTCTCGGAGGAACAAAACCCCAATCGATTGCAATTCTTCGACATCCTTTCGATTGCACTTTAGTAGCCTAGGTAAGCTTGACTGTTCCATGTCGAACAGCGTACAGCCCATTCTCCGGGAAGACAATGAATTTTCTGTCTATATACGAGTATTGGTAGATAGAAGAAAAGTTTTGTCATTCCGCAGTCTGGGTGTTTGGTTTTTGTTGCTGTTGTTGTTTTTCCTTGAATGCTATTTTTATCCTGTCTGGCTAAAAAGGCAGTAGTATGTTGTAGTAGTGATGGGAATAAAAAGAAAAATCTTTGAATTAGTGCCAACTTCATTGGCGTTGTTTACAGGAGACGATAAATTTTAGGATTTCTATATTTTTTTTTCTTTCTCCGGAATGTCCTTGTTGGTTGTTTTTGTCCTTTGAGCAGAGTGTTTAGTTTAGAATTTGCACTGCAGTATGCTCTCGCATTGTTGGCTGAGAGATGAACAAGGAAACTGCTCAACTGTTGGCGTACCTATATTATGTATTTTTTTTTCCTTTTTCCTTTGAAATAGAAAAGTCAACAAGATCCCTATTGGAATGGGAGTTGAGTCAGACAGGCTAGCAATGCATACGAAGAAGAAAGTCAATCTGAATCGATGTGTAGTCGGTTGGCAGTGGCTTATAATATGTGGGCGATAGAATGCACTGAGGGAGATAACAAGAATGTCAGTGAATGGTGTTGCTTTATAGTGATTGAGTTACCTGAAAGGATTCTCTATCCCTTTATGTGCAAATGTGAGATTTGAAGAGTCAACAAATGACGGCTTATGGAATGATACGTTTTTGTGCAGGATTGCATGTCGAGTTCGATGATGAATGTGTGCATATGGGGCGTTGAAGGAAATGGTGTGATTTCAGTGCCTTTTTGAGAATTTTTAAGCTGGCTTATAAGGTAGTTCGAGGCTTAAATTTAGCTTCGCAGTTAAAAGAAGCGAGAAAAGTTGCCTAGATTCAATTGATTATTAAAAATGGTAGTGTTTAGATGGGTTTGGCGGTCAATGAGGGCAAGACAAAGTAGTTTATGCTGTCATTAAGAAAGGACACCCAACACAGACGTTTCGGACGGAATATAGACAGATATAATTTCGAGATGGTTAAGGACTTTGTCTACCTAGGCTCCGCTATGAACATAGATAATGACACCAGCACTGAGATTAAACGAAGAATAACTTTTAACAATCGCTGTTTCTTTAGGCTAAGAAAGCAACTGAGTAGCAAAGCCCTCTCTCAAACAACTATAAAAGTGCCCTTTTATAGGACCCCAATCATGCCAGTCCTTCTCTATGATGTAGATACATAGACTCTATCAAAGGCGGATGAGGTTACTCTTGGTTGCTTCGAGAGGAAAATTCTTCGAGTAATTTTCGGTCTGCATAGACGGTAAATGGAGGAGGATATATAGCGACGGACTGTACAGTGTACAGGCTGTAAAGCGACATCGACCTAGCCAGAAGAGTGAAGGTCCATCGACTGAGGTATCTGGGTTATTTAGAGCGAATGGACGCGAATTCTCTGGGCCGGAAGATCTTCGAATCCACACCCTAGGGATGGCGCAGTAGAGGAAGACCGCGACTCAGTTGGCGCACGCAAGTGGAAGGGGACCTTAACCAACTTACATTCAAGTAAACGTCTACAAGTTAGGTATTATTATAATGCTTTAAGTTGTAATTTTTTTTTTGTGAGGATTGAACCTAAAACTCCTTGAACCTAAAACTCAGTTGTTCAACTAACCACTGAGCCATACTGTGTCGACAGCTACATCACTCACTTTTTATTGGCCCCAAAACACAATCAGCCATAATGCATAAACGATAATGCGTATAGATAATTTGCATGGCTCCAAGAAGCTCATAAGCAACTAAGAAATATCTAACCGCAATTGTTTTATGCAAATTAGGTAGAAATCTCCTTTTCAGAACAATACTCGTACTTCCGCACAATTTTGAATTTTTCTTTAAAATAAACTGACTCCGATAATGTTCATTATCACTGCAGACTAACCCTTACCAAGTATGTAACTACTATTTGCATGTGTGCATCTATATTCCGGTTGATTAAAAATGTCGCACGACCTTTTGTCCTTTACACATAAACGCCTGATAATGTTCACTATACTCAACACTTTTGTATTTCTTGAAACAGAAATAGTTAACACCAAGGACATCATGCTGAGTGGTCCATAATCTTCTTATGAGTGCCGAGGACATTCTTTTTGCCAGTTACACAAAGAAAAACATCATCTCGTCCCATTGAACATTAAACAAACATTTGGCCCAGACAACTCATTTTTAAAGAGCACCGTCACTGTCCCAAATAATCTCATTCGTATGTACATACGTCCTTGATACAAAATTCACATGCAAACAAAACTGGAACATCACCAACAATTTTGACACTTATCCGCATGCATGTACTATAGAACAGTCGTTATACTGGCAACTTTATATGTCCACTCCCCCTAAAAAAAAAAAGTAAATAAATAAATAAAATAAAAATGCGAAACGTAAAACTATGCCATCTACATTGACACTGCCAAGTAGATGGTATAATGAAGGATACAGAAAGTTTGCAAGTTGTTGTCGAAAATTAATTTTGACAACATCTAACGATATATAAGATTTGAGTAGTTGTAGATACACTAACAGAAAATACATGACCTGAATTTAAGTCCTTTTGAGATTAACTTTCCCTTACTTCAATCAAAATCGTCTTAATTTAAGAACGTGCAAAGTTAAGTAAAAAATAACATAGAAAAGTGTTACACTAGACTTTTCGTCACATTTTGCATACTCGATTTAAGGATTTTCAGAGGACATACATTACTTTCGTATTTACTCGGATTTGATAGTTTTTACATTTTTTAGTACCTTCTCAATCTAAGAAGGCGTAAAGTAGAAAAATAATTTTGAAGAGTCAACTATGTACAATGTACTATAGGTAAGGTACTCATTTTTAACAGAGTTTGCGACCGAGTTTTTTTACTGAATCTCATATGAGCCGGTTGCTGGTGCACAGTCAATTTAATTTTGCTTCACTCACTTCGTAGTGCAAAAAAATATAGGAGATTGGTCAAAATTGGACAAAGGGGCGTGGCACCTCCCATACAAAAAAAAAACACTCAAAATCGTATATCTCGAAAACTGCCAAATCGATTAAGCTCAAATTTACAAATAATCTTAGGTATTGGCCCAGAAGTGCTCCTTTGGAGATTGGTCAAAATTGGACAAAGGGCGTGGCACCGCCCATACAAAAAAAACATTCAAAATCTTTTATCTCGAAAACCACCGAATCGATTGAGTTGAAACTTACAGACAATCCTAGGTATTGGCCCAGGAGTGTTGCTGTGAAGATTGGTCAAAATTGGACGGGGCGTAAATATCAAACTAGATCTTAAAATGTTTAAAATATGTAACTATTTTAGGCAGAACAACGTTTGCCGGGTCAGCTAGTAAAAATATAAAAATCAATTTTAAATTCATTTAAATCAGTGACAAACAGTTTTTATTGTAATGCTCTGTAGTACACAACATTTTTGGTTTTTCCAGGAATTGTATTGCCTAGGTACTATTCTTGTCTGTCAGGAGAATGAAAATCATTGTTACAAATTTTAAAAACTTTGGCTTCCAGTTCCATGACTGTCGAAAAATAGAGTTTCCTATGTTTTTTTTATGGGAGGCTCCACGCCCCTTTGTCCAATTTGTTTGATGTTCACACTCCCGGGCCAATACCTAAGAGCTGAAAATATGATCTCAATCCAATCAGAGATTTTCGAGATATAAGATTTTGAATGTTTTTTTGTATGGAAGGCGCCACGCCCCTATAACTCATGAACCAAAACCCATACAAAGACCGTATATACTTATAAACCATAGTATTGACGTCAACTTTTCAGGAGAAATATCCAGAATCATAATCGGTTCACGCATTAGAGAGAACATCGATGACAAACACAATGGAACTTATTTTTATATATGTACATACTAGCGGTCCCGGCAAACTTTGTTTTGCCTGCTCCTACATTTTCAGTGTCCGTCAATTGTTCTGCGGCCGTTTTATATAACCGATGTGTCCGGACTGATTCTCTACTACGTGTGCTTCGACCGTTATTTCCTCAGACGTGTACCCAGGAATCCCACCCACACTTTGCGCGGTTGTTTGTTTGGACAATGCACATCAATGTGTACAATTTTACAACTTTAGGCTCCCATGGGTGTCGAGAAATGTATGAGCTTCTTGCATTTTAATTTTTTTTTGTTAAGTGTTTATTATTAGAAATTTTATTCATGAAAATTTTGCTTTTTAATTATTGAGTGGTTATTATTTGAAATTTTGTGGAATCGGATCGCAGCGCCACCTACCGGGTCCAATTGTGAATCTACACCATCCTTAGACCCACTCAAACACACATACAAAATTTCATTAAAATCGGTCCAGCCGTTTAGGAGGAGTTCGGTTACAAACACGTACAGAATAATTATTATATAAAAAGATGTAGATAGATGAACCTTGTTGAAAGCTGATTGTCAGAAAAAGTTATTTAGGTATGTGAAAGAAAAAATCGAGAGTCCCTACATTATTGTGAATTAAAAATTACGCTTCCTATGTTGCTCCTTTTAACACCATATTGACGACGAAACGATCTCAGTTTACTCAAAGGTGAGTGGCCGATGCCGCATGCATAACCTGAAAAAAAGCTAGTGAAATAGAGAAAGGCATTTTTTTTTGTTAATGACATGTTAAAGACACGCTTTCTTAACCAATGATGTGCCGGGCAATCATAGAGATAATGTGCTCGGAGGATTCTTCATTCTGAAGACAAAACCTGCGTTTTGGCTCCGGACACAAACTCATTTAGTTAAGATGGTATCTCAAGCCACAATGACAACTACTTCATAATACTTTCTTTGTTTGCTGATGTCCTTTAGGAGTAAGCCTTAATTAATCTTTTGGGTTGTCTTAAACTCGGGACATTTTCCCAGTGGTTCAGACGAAATTATTTTTCCCAATCGTTAATTAGTTGAATTGTAGAATTGAGTTGTAGCCCAATTGACTTTGCAATAAGGTTCTGGTCCATAGAACGCGGATTCAGATCCGGCCCTATCTAGTTCGTCCGCCGATTAATTGCATGCAATACCTTGATGGCCAGGTACTCATCCAACCTTGTTGTTTGGATAGGGCCTGCAGGGCATCGTTTTGAGTCCATTGTATTGGACGATAAGGCTTGTAAAGCCACTTGACTATTCGAGAGGATTGGTTTTTTGGCGAGTTCACATTTTGGAGATTAAAATGGCCCAGATCTCAATGGCGTGGACTTCTGCCTCAAAAAATGTGGGATTCTCATTTCTATAGGTATTGAAATTTTGGTGTTGGATCCATAGAGACCAGCACCGACTCCAGATTCCATTTTCGATCCATCGTACCAAACCATTGGCCCATTTTGTGCGGTCCAGTATTTCTCCCTCAAATATTTTCCCAAAACTGTATTTCCCATCCATAACGGAACAGAACTTGTCCATGGGATTTTAGGTATTAAGTTAAGTATTTAGGCTCGAACTTTTTTAATTAGCTGTAGTAATGCGAATAGTTTAAAGTTTCTGTGTAATTTCATAGTTTCCTAAGTGTGAACAATTTTAACCTTTGAGTGTCTCTCTACCTAAACTTATTTTGTTGGTCGTTGCCGGTCGTCCTCCGCACATTAAATTTTTCGATATTGTATGACAATATTATAGTAAAGTATGTACTTCGAGCGCATCCTTCTTTAGATATGATTACGACATAATAATGTTATTTAAAAAACAGACAAACGTTTGTATGTCGCATTTCCTACTAACCCAATCCGTATAAATCTCTCAAATGTATAGTAGAACTAAATGGAGCAGGATTTAGTGTGTTTATATCATGGCATATTTGAGTATTTTGTTTGCTTAGAAAATAGAAGCTTTGGCGCACAGCAAAAGCATTATACTTAGACATAACGACCGTATGAATATCATTCATTCATTCATTTTCCATTCTACTGCGGATGTAGGTTGCTCAAGTGGACCTTTAATAACTTTTGTAATTTACAATGGATTACTTAATTTTGTTTTTAATTTGCAATATATTCGAGCACAATAGAACACAATCAAAAGTTTATAAAATTTTCAAAAACTGAGGTTTTTTATAATTACCTCTTTAAAAACTGGAATTAGCCATTGGCTGATTTTTAATATATAGAAACGGCTAATTTAAATAACAAAATTTTTAATTTACAAAGCACAATTGAGTAGAAAAAAATCAATTTAACATTTTTACAAAAACAACGATTTTCATATAAATTTTTGTTTGATTGTATTAACCATGAAATCGTTTAATAACGGTTTATATTTAAATCAATATTGTTAATAGCACAAGAGTATCACAACTTTTTTCGGAAAAAATGTGGGAGGAGAGGGCGGGCTTCACTTCCACGCCTTTCCCACACCACTTCTGTGTGCTCCTTGGTTTAAATTATATTCATATCAATAAAATGAAGTTTTGCCATCGACATTGAAACTATTGTGCGAGTAATATGTACAATTCCTATTTCAGTGATTCATTGTTTTACCTACATGCCACTAGTAAATAATGGATTCCTATTTTGATATGATGTATGCGAGAATCCGGAGTATTTTCAGCACAGAAGTCTATACATACATTGAATTGGAAAAATACTGCCTTACTATACGAATCGGTTTATAGAACTGTAGTTATGAACTTAGCCTGTTATAAATCATCACAATTATTGTTAATCCGGCAGATTTGTTTGTGCCATTGCTGACAAAATTTCTACAACAAAAAAACAATTATCCGAAGATTTAGTAATGAAATAAATTAACTTACATATTTATCTAAATCTACCTATTAGATAAAATTTATAATATGTAGGTAGGTGACTATACCACCACTACTAAACTGATTTCAAAAATTATTTCAATATTAGGAGATTAAAGCACTAGGTACGATGCGATACAAATTAGGTAAATACGTAATAAGAGCTGCACCTATTTTACTTTATTTAACTTGTCGGACTATGTTTAATTCAAAATTATTTTAGGAATTTATTTTACTATATTACAAGCATATATGAATCATTGAAGTTCCTTTTACAATTGATGATGCTGATGTTTATGGATCTACTTTTTTGTAGTAACAGGATTTCATGGAATTATTAATTTATTGGAACTACTTATTTGCGACAAGTCAAAAGAAGTTGGTTGTGCTGCAAAAATATTTGTTGACCATATTTTGTTGCTGGGATGTATTTCAAAGTTTAATCAAAATATGTTGTAGGTAGGTATTTTTCGTGAGCTTATGACAAAAAGTTATTTAATAGACATTTTTGATCAGAAGTTCTTGGGAGGACTTTGGTTTTCGAATCAAAGGAGTCAAGTTGCAGGTAGAAGCAGAGGTCTTCAACAGAAATGTAACTAAGTCGGGAAACTATTTTCATTGGAAGTGGTAAAGGAGAACCTGTTTTCATACGTATATCTGACATGAGTCGAGTAGGTATAATGAATTTCATAGAATTTCATATGCCTGAGGTCGCATGGATATAATTTTCCAAGAAAAACAATGGTGCTTTCAGTTTCATTCAAAATCGAAAATGTTCCTTTTATTTCAGGAGTCATGACTGGGTTTTGGCCGGATGGGCCCGCTTTGTTTGAATTGTCTCGAATTTGCGTTGATGCGTAGGAAATGACTGTAAGTAACTTTTGAAGCCTACTTTTAGAATGACCGTGACCGTGTTCCACGTATTTCGCGTTTATGTGGGCAAACACGTGCTAACCGTTCTGCCAAGATAATACCAGAACGTCCTGCTATGGTATAGCAAATCACCGACATTAAAAAAAAAGTTTAATCAAGCAAGTATGAGACAGCTCTGAGAATTTAACTCAAATCTAAATATAGGATGAATAAAAATAAGCATACGACATCGAACATTTGGCTAGTCACATACTGCTCCACTGGAATGCTGTCATAAGAACACTAGACAAACGTATCTATGCATAATGATCTCATTGAAGAGAGTACCTACTCTTCCAATCCTTTTCTTAAAAATGGGAAATACGATTTCACATGTCAAAAAAATGTGTTTTTTTTTTATTTCTTTGTCATGTATCTCTGCCAGAAAGGACATACAAATCCAGTGAGTTAAAAGAAACATTCACACGACCGGCAGAAGACATTGAGAGATCTGTAGGTAAACCTATACGCAAACAAATAGAACGAAAGTGAATAAAAAATCCTTGTTCCATAGAATAGGCATTCCTCTTTCAGAGCATTTTTTTTCCTGTTTTTTTTATTTTTTGACATGTAAATTGCTTTTCTGTCCTTATTTTTCTCATCCTTACGGCCAAAAATTCACACACACAAGCAGATAGAAAGTTTCCCTGTTCGAAACGAAAAAATCCGATTCCTACGAAAATTAATCCAGGACAACCTTGCCAACAAGGAAAAGAAGAAAAATTCTAGAGCAAAATCCAATAATGAAATTTGGGTGTGTACGCCACAGGGATGCTTAAATTGACTTTTGCGGCCTTGTACTCTTCATTAAAACCGAGTGTGAGTCAGGATAGATGTGTGTGTGGCTATGTTCCTTTTTTTTGCGGAAAGTAGATTCTCAAATATTTTACTTTCATCTCTCCACTATGCACAGCTAGTGTTACATCATCGGTTGGTGAAGGTAACTTCTGCTGCCTTCATTCCCAACATTCACCACGATTGAAGCGTATTATATATCTTTATGGGTAAGATGGGGGACACAACGTACAGGAAAATACCAAAGGACAATGTTGGAGACAATTCAAATTCCTACCCTAGGCAGTGGTATAAATAAATTTTAAAGTTTATTGTGTCAGCTGCGGTGGAGCTTTTCGGTTAAGCCAAGCGAAAGAACAGTGGTCATCACCATCGGAAAGTGGGTCTCATTAAGTCAATTGTTGTCCTTTGTTGTCAATTGGTGTCCTTTGGTTGCGGATATATCGGCAGATTGAGGAGTTTCTATAGGTACGTATATACAGTTTCGGGGTATTGGTGTGTATCTATAGTCTTTTACAGAGTTGGGGTTGTTTTGAGGTGAATTTGAATTGATGACGGGTGATTGTGGATCTTGATGGGGGCTTCGTGTTCTAGATAAATCGGATTGCTAGAGTTTGTTTGTGTCGGTTATACGAGTTGTGGTCTACCATTATGAATGTGGTTATCTTCAAATAAAACGCATGAATTTGAAAAGATTACTAATCATTTGGCTGTGGATATAGGTATGGCTGGATGCATATGTTCGCTCCTTTAAATATGCTGGAGTGAGAGATGTTCCTGTACCTCACAAAATAATATAAAATATCAAATGTGTCTCACTGGGCAGATTACGAATTGAAAATTAAAAAAAAAATGGTTCAATGCCCTTTTTAGGAGTATCTATATCTAGGTCTACGTAGGATGGTATGTTGGATATAATATTTCTTAAAATTATTTTCCGAAAATGGTCAGCAGTCACAATAATGCTGGAGAAACCAATGTATCCAATGTAGATGGCCTCTGGTTATTTGACAAAAATTTATCCATTTTGTGTTGAAGTAGGTTTGGCCCGTTATAATTTCAATTTAATCAATGAAACTGAACTCAATATCAAACTAGAAATATTTTTATTTTGAAACAATTTTGCCGTTGGATCATATCTCATTGATAGTATTCGCTTATGAAGGGCGTGTTACCATGCGGTATACAAATCTAAATGTATCTACAAAGCTGTTACTCAAAAATATTATCATTCCAGCTGATAGCAAACATGGGACAACAATCAAGTTACAAACTATAGTGGTTGTAAGGGCGAGAACATAGATCTAGGCGCAAGATATGGCTTCACAATAATTTTCTTCACAAGGTTTGTAGGTACGTTGCATTAGGTAGCGCACCTTCATCGTGACCTAAGGCTATTCATGTTCTGATGAGTGGGCAAAAGCGTGGAGTAACAACGTTTCTGGCTTAATTTGGGGAGCAGCCACTGACCAATTTTTGGTAAGAAAATTGGTGAAGTTTATCATTCAGGTGTTGCATGTTCTTAGTCGGTATGTTATACATGCAATCCAATGGGTAATTATGGTGGCCAACATGGAATTTTATCAGGTAATCCTACTTAAATTGTATCTAGAAGGTGGGGTTTTTTCACAATAATTCCAGTTGCTTGTCTGACTAACGATATTTTTTTTTGCAAGGAATCGTGATATTACAACAATACCTTCAACAATCCTAGATAGTCCGAAATATTATCCACAGATTTGTTTGGTCTCCAGAAACTTAAAAATATTTCTATTATAATGTCTGTCTGTCATACATGTTGAGTCTTTAGGTTTCGAATGCTTCGTCCAACAATATAAGGTAGAGCTAAATTTGCATAAGGCCCCGTATATTATTGAAAGCGCTTATATCTTAAATTTATTTCAACAATTGGGCAGCAACTCAAAAAAAAAAGTTGTCACTTGTGCATGTTCTATGAAAATGTGCATTTAACCTGCTATTCTACTTCAAAGTCGGTATTAAATCTGTCGTATTCCGAAAAAGAGTGCGTGACCCAAAGTATTTCGAAATGTGATTTCGGCTGTCTCATTAGAGACCCTGAGTTTGCAATGACCTGATGGGACAAACGACAAACCAGATAGGATTCGTAGAATATTCTTACTTAAAGTCATATTTTTAAAAATTATAATTCCCTAAAAGATTCCAGTTTTCTGAAAACTTTTAGTTAGGTTTGAACAATCTCACAGAATAGTGAATGTTCTACGAAGGCTTGCCAGAGATTGATGTATACAAGGATTATACCAACCCCCAATACCGGATGCGTCCCTCCACTCCATCGCTCAGCTTAAACCTTTTGCTGTTTCAAATAGCCTGCAGCTGTTTGCACTGTCAAGAAGGTTTGTGATGGCTGTGTCCAAAATAATGACTCCACAAGAAGCTCAACATTTTTTCAGGAGTCTGTCTATTGTTGTTCGTGGTATAGGTAACATCTACCCATAATCTCGTAAAGGCCCTAACTACAGTTTTCATACTTCCGAGTTATTGACGAAGACACAAAATCGCTAACCGCAACCAAATAATAGAACGTTAGAAATTCCAAAAAATATTTGTTTTAAGGGTCAATAATGTACTTTATTTTTTCAGTTATATATTTCAAATTAAAAATTTTAAAGTTTTTAGAAAATAGTGTAGATACGGCTTTTTTGTGTTTCAAAATATATACATATAGATAAAAAGCCCTAAGACCGCCAATCTACAAACTATTTTTATTTAAATTCTTTATTTTAAATTACCTGTGAATGAAAAAAAATTTAAGTATATGAAAGATTGAAGGTATTAAATAATATTTATTTATTTATTAAAAAAAATGTTTTTACAACATTTGATATTATTAAATCTAATCCAAATTTACTTCAATCTCGGTCACATGAAGATTGTTCCAGAATTATTATCTATTTTCAGGAATATAAATATAATAATATAATATATTTTTTTTTGTCGATGGATATTCGTCTTGGCTGGGAGCGAACAAATGATGATGGTTTAAAATGGTTTGTCTTTAATTATTGACTTTTTAAAACGTTAAGTGCGATGAGTTCAGTGTCGAACAATTTCTTGTAAAATGAGTGGTTGTTTCCTCTCTTAACTTTCAAGCACGTAATAACGTGCAAGAGTGGTCTTGGTGCGATTTTATTTATTTTGTAAATAGAAGAGCAATCGGGCCAGTCGTTAAAATCGTATGCAGATATTTCCTTTAGTCCTTAAAGTCATAGAGTTTTCTCTTCCTTTTCATCGAGAGTTCCACCTGATGATGGAAACGGTTAGCAGACATGAAATAATGGATCTCATTAGAATTGATTATCATTATAAGATAGGAAAATAATGTCCAGCTTTTGTTTTAGGCAGCGCGATTATCACCCCATAGAGTTATTTGAACCTTATCCCGATGGTGTAAAATGGAAGCATGAAAAGTGTTTTTTTTTCATCCGGAAGTACGCTCATGCCAAATTGCAGTAAAAGGGGTTTCTTTGCTATTTGTTCCAAGAGGCACAACAATTTCATTAAAAGCGATAATCCGTTTGACAAAAGCCTTGAATCCTTCTAAACGAGGCAACATTATTACTTTTTGTAAATCCACAGACACAACTAGAGTATCTGGCGTGATTTCATTGGAATCTCGCTTGCTTTGCATTTGATATTCTAGTAAGTTCTAAATCGACTGCCTCAGTCACCACCAAAGTCCTCTTAACGAGGTAGTACACCCAAATACGCAAGTAACGTAACAAAGAACCGTTCTGCCCACTTCCCCCCCCCTTGTGGTATCACAATGGACCAAAAAGTATGGTCTAAGTGTGTCCCCTTTGGGACAGCCACCTTACCTAACCTAACCTAGCCTAAGTTCTAAACGGGTCTTGTGATCCATCCAAGCCTTTCAAACATCGCAATTTTATTTATTATTTCGCAGAGCTCGCATTCTTCATGCCCAAGCGAAGCAAAGGATGTATTCATCTCTCGAATAATTTTGCAGAAGTTCTGATAGTCAAGGTTGGGATTTATAAGCTGATGGTGCATGCTTTTCATTGTCAGATCGCTTGTAAAGTAATTCACAGAAATTTTCTTCTTGAAAATTAGCTATCTTGTTTCATATCTCGAGCAGTACATTTTTTTCGTGTTGAGCTTAATAAAAATTGTTGCCTGCCTCGCCAATCTAAAGACCAAAATTGGGAGTTAATAGCAAGTCTCCTACCTTCACAGATTTTTGAAATGCATTTTTCTCCACATGATGGTCGAACTGGATGTTTCTTGGTTTCATTTTCTTTTCTTTTAATTATTTTCGCGTTCGGTGATAGCCCTTTCCTCTTCCTTTTCATCTGCTGCAAGGTTAGGTAGTATAAGTATTAAGTAGTATCAATTATTTAGTAAAATTCCAAGTTATGTGGGGCTTAAAAAATGCTGATGTCTGTTTTTTGTCTGAGAAATTATAAATGAGAATTCCACCACCTTCAGCCCGAAATAGGCTTTTGTGTTGAGTTAAATTAACATAGATTTCTAAAGTTTAAATTTACCTTAAATCAAGTGTGCGACCATAGGGCCTGTAATACTTTACAAGTGATTTTTTTTTTAGAAGTCTATCACTGGCACCTCTACAGGTGTAAAAGGCCAATAGTACAAGTGGGAAATTTTCGGTTTGTCCTATTTCTTTTAATCTGTCACTTCTAGATTAGTAAGTTAATGAAATCTTACTTGTGATTTATAACTTTTATAACGCTTTTAGTTAGGTGTATACTGTATACATTATACATGCAATAATTTTTTTTCGCAATTGTGACAATTTATTAAACGATGTCACCCCTAAATTTTTTTTATATTTATAATTCATATTTGAAGAAATACGTGGACTTGTCTTGTAATAAAATATTACTTGGCTTATGATAATTTGCCATTAAAAAGAAGGAATTTTTATACAGACAATTTTTTTTTAGAAAAGGCATTCGATTTTAAATCTTATCAGCCCTTTTTCAAATTTTTATTATTTAGCTCCATATTTTATTATCAAATTTAGCGAATCATGATTCGTAAAATTTTAAAATCATTGGAAAATGCAGCAAACCAATTTCAAATACGTCTTTTTTCATGGCGGTTTGCTTATCTATTTTCAAATGAATACAATTATAAACTTAGTCCACAAGTCGAAGGAGTTTTTTATTTGCTACAACTCTAGAGACTTTCTTTTGTTACAGATATAATCTACACTTGTAAAACTAATATAATCCTACAATTGTAGGCTACATAAATTTGTGACTTTTGAAAAACTTCTTATAGTATTTGTTACTTTGTGCTGTATACTATGATTACAATACTGTTTTGAAAGTTCTCAAATATGTATCAAGTTCTGTTTGATCCCTTAGAAACAAGTCCACTAACGATCCTATATTATGTATTTTGATAAAATCATTTCAATATGTCTTTGCCTCATACTTAATAAAAAAGAAACTCATACCTCCCACAGAATAAATCTTGATGAACTTGATTATAAACTTTTCGAATCAGAACTAATAACATAACTTGGTCATTCATTATATTATAGGAAAAGTCAAAATCCCCTACGCAAAAATTACATACAATAATATCAATTTTGTAAATCTCACTCTCTATACCCGCAGTGAAACCCTGAAAGTATTCTAAAGCAGTATAAACTTTCTTTATGTCGAAACCGTAGACCAACTACCACTGCACAGCGATAAAATTCAATATACATATAAAGTGACCATAAATTGGAAATTGAATTTGAAAGCTTTTAAAACTATTACCACATGAAGTGTGTGGAGAAGTCTTAAAATTCGAAAACTGCCCTCTTCCTGACTATAATAGTGTGCAATATGCATACACGTATACCAACATCTATAGGACGATCTTTTTCATGACCCCTATTAGAAATGTCCATTAAACAATGGATTTCTTGTAAATTACTTTTATTGTGATGAACACCACGACTCAGTATAACAAACAAGATGCAATATTTTTGCTGTCGAATTTTATTCCTACATATAAAGGATTTTCATCCAATTAGACGTATATTTAGGAAACCTTACCTATTATGTCTGTTGAAATAATCGACAAAGGAAGAACTACAAACAATGCTACAAAGCCGCCTTTGGAAAACATTGGTTCGAGGGAAAATCGATGACTGTTTTGTTTACAGGATTTTTGCAACAAAGGCCTTTATAAATAAGGTATAGTACCTATCTCTCGCCCTCATGCAAAGCATCCGATATCGATAAATTATCACACGGTATGACATACAAAAATTATATTTCACACAAGAGTGCCCATAAACACGGGTAAAAGGCAGCAATAAATATTGCGCAGACATAAATAATGCTTTTATCCTTTTAGCTTGGGTTTCTTTTTGTGGAAATTAACAGGAAATAAATTGTCTTTCACAATTTTTTTATTTTTTTCTGTTTGCCGGTAAGTCATGCAGAGTGGGGTTTTGAAGTATAAAGTTACTTCGATGTTCGGTAGCATAACCTGACAACCGGTGTTCAGTTTAACTTAAATCTAGTTCAGTATTCGAGTGATGCGGAATATTGAGTGGGGAAGCGAGGACGAGGAGTAACAACGATTCTCGCTAGTTGGGATTGACCCTGTTTTTATATAATATAGCTGTACCCGCCCGGTTTTGCAAGTGCTTAGGTCTTAGATAATAATGTTCTTTTGTAAAATGTGAGAAATGAGAATAAATCGATTAAATGGAATTTTCTTTATATGCGTAAACCTGAAATACAGCAATACGAACAAAACAAAAAAATTAAATCATGAGAATCTGCCCAGCGGTTATCGACTTTCACCCTATAGAAGTCCAATTTTGACCAATCTTCACGGGATTCGGGTTGGTAGAGCTGAGTAGCCTCTTCTTCACCCCACTCAGGTCCTCGTGGACCCATTGTGATACCCTTCGATGGGGTTGGCGCCAACCAACTTGAACAGCGGTATTCTGTCATATCGCAAAAGTGTGTTGGTCCTGCTTTTGTTGTACTCTGGCCACATCTTCCGTGATTATGTCAAAGGTGGTTAGTGTTTTCCACCTGATATTGGCTTTCATTCGGATCTGGTACTCCACTCGCTCTCTGAGACTACAAATTGGTGGTTTGATCGACTGAAGTGCCTTATGTAGGCCCATTGCAGAACCTTTTCTTGTCAGTTCGTCAGCCCTCTCGTTGCCAGTTATGTCCCTGTGTCCAGGAACCCAGCATAGAATCGTATTATGCTGCGAGCCAAAAGCCTTGAGCTCTTCGCGACAGCTGCGAACTAGTTTGGATTTTATCTCATTAGTATAGAGATTGCCTTGATAGCCGCCTGATGGCTGTCAATGAATATGATAATATCATTCCGTGGTATTGCCATTATTGATACCATTTTTGTCACTTCCGCGACCGCCAGTACCTCGGCTTGGAAAACACTACAGTAATAAGGGAGCCTGATTGAAATAGCTATGTACACATGTTGTGTTCCTCTGAGAATAATCCGACTCCAGTTCCACATTCCATCTTTGATCCGTCAGTATATATGGCTATTGAATTCGTTTCCGTGGGCTCGTTCCTGACACATTTTTCCCTGCTCGGAAACCGGCAAGAGAAAGGTTTATCGAAGTCTAGGTATGGTGGCATGTAGTCAGAGTTGATGTCACTCCCTAATAATTCCTTGAGGATCCGCGCATGCCCAAAGAGACTGGGGATCCAGCATTTTGTCTGGCTTATCCTCAAGGTACTTTTGGCAGCCGATTCTTGGATGTATAGATCCATAGGTAGCAGGTTGAGAAGCATTTCCAACCCAGCAGTCGGTGTTGTTCTCAACGCACTAGTTGTTCCTCTAAATTCTGTTCTGTTACTTCAGAGCATTAAAGCAATATTTTTGCCAAGAAGTAACGTCGAGGAAGCCCGCACTCATGATTAGTCTAATTCCTGAATTCGATCCATTTCAAAGGAAGTGATCGTAAACATTTATAGGCGCTTAATAGCTCCCTTACTAAACGGCAAGTGTATAGATGGATTCACGGCGGTGGTAATGCATTTTGCTTATGGCATTCTTAAACCTTGAATGATTTTACTATTCAACTTAAGTCCAGACTTTGGTGGTGTTATGAAAGCGGTTTTATACCCCAGACGGGAAAAGCCTCTCAGACTATAGCAAAGGCCTTTATGCCTATGTGCCTATATCATCTTTTCAACTGCCGAAGGTGAGTCACATAATGCTACCCGAAAGGACGAGATACAAAATTCCCTCATTAGTGCTACAATAGGCAAACGAAAGATGGAGTGGTCTTGAAGTTGTTGTAACAATGCGAATCAGACATTGACACGAAAAAGTCGACGCAGAACAAAAATCATGCTAAGTACTAGCAGAGCTCATATCGGAAACCTATTTAGAGATAGAGGTCCATGTTTACTGTATTTCCGAAACAGTTCGATTGGGCTAATAGAATGACCTAAGGCCTAATTTTGGAATGAACTGTTTGGTTCAGGGCCGACAAGTGGAATTGTCGCGCTGACAAAGCCCCTGTGGGCTGGAATCCATTTCAGAATGACAAGATTTTTCTTTGCAAGTTCGTATATATATATGGCCATGTAAGTTCCCAGGACGAACTTCGATTTTATGACATATGAGTCAAGAGCTTTAAGAGCTGCTTAGATGTTTGAGAAAATTGTTACCGCAGACTCGACAGCAGATCCAAAGAGATCTGGTGGCTCTGTTTACGATACGTTCTATTTGTGGCTTCCGTGATAGTTAGCCGATAAGTTTTCTACTATTTGTTTGTGATTAGAAACTCTCTATGATTTATTTAAGCACAGTCTAGTAGGATAAAAATGACGATATAGCGTGTGAGTAGCAGTAGGTACTGCTGTACAATATACAAAAAACTTAAACTAAGACTGAAGGTCCTAGTACACGGCATGTAGGAAGCAACATACGTATATAGGTCTGACGTCAACAGAGCTCACAAAGAGAGATTCCACACGGCATGTAGCCATTGGGACCATTCGATGGCGTAAAAATGACGTCAGTGCTACATACGTGGCTTGCTGCCTTAACGTTGCAGTTTTATTTTAAATTTTAATCCAACTTACACTCGTGAATATCGAATATTAAATCCCAAGCTTACCTGTAAAGAAAAAATGAACATGATTATAAAATTAGTAACATTTTCAGATTATATAATATTATGTACATAATTTAATATATTGTCTATAGAAATATTTTTTATAAGTAGGTACTTGTTCATAATTCTGTATCCCACCTACTTCGATTTTTCCAAGAATTCCTTCCGTATATCCTTACAACTTTATCCTTGAAAATGTTCCTTCTTCTTATTATAATTCCCATTAAGAAAGGAATTTGCGAAAAAAAAAAATGAAAACAATATCTGCTGGGCGATATTTTCCTTCCAGTGTCTTTAATCAGAATAAATCATTGCAATACTAATTCCTAAAAAGGGTAATCAAAACAAGTGAAAAAGAATTACGGTAATAGCAAAAACAAAATTCCTTTTTTTCTTATTTATGCATCCCACTTTGCTGGCCCAGTGTTTTGTGTAATTTCATATCCAATGAAATGCGACCATCGGAAGGGGTTTGTGGTGATGGGTCCCTTCCGGTTATAAAATATTCATTACTATGTATTTTTGTTTCTTCAACATTTTGTTCGAACTGAAAAGTTATTCCAGGATATTTTTTTTTTTACTTGGAATCATTTTGAAGTGGTTGTGGAAATGAATGAGGTTATTTTACTTTTGTGAAGGATTAAAATACTTATTAGATTGTCAAATAATGACATATCAATCAATTGGAGACAGAGCGATTAGGATAAGACAATATATTTTAAGAATGGAATTAGTATTAATATTAATATGTTTTTATTGTACTATTTATCGTAGATTATATAGCGTTAGAACAATTTACCCAAATGTAGTGCAGAACTCTATTAAAGAAGAAAATATGATGCAGATTGACCAAGCAAACCTTAAGTTCTAGGTAGGTCTGACAAAAGGTTAGGCATGTGAGTTAGTCTTAGTACGTACACAACAAAATACGGGTAAACTGCCAGAAGTCAAACTATGTATTCTATCACTCCTACTATGACTATGACTACGACAATGACTATGTCTACGAGTTCTACTGGGTTCTTCCAATGATGTCGATGTCGATGTCAGCGTATGCAAATAGTTGCACAGTATTTTGGAAAATTGTGCCCCTGGTGTTTGGCTCCCGAGTTTTGCACAATTTTCTCAAGAATGTTGAAAAAGTCACATGACAGCGAATCACTTTGTCTGAATTCTTTTTCGACATCATAGGTCTCGGTGAAATTGTTTCCAACCTTTACGGTGCAGCGAGCCTTTTCCATCGTCATTCTGCACAATCTGACAAGTTTGGCATCAGGGATGCCAAAACTAGACATGGCTTTGTATAGCTCGTCTCTATAAATGCTGTCATATGTGAGTATCGATAGACTTCTTGGGTTTTCTCCCGGATCTACCGTAGGGTCCAATCAGTTCGGTGACAAATGGTTTCAGGCATTCACACACTATGACAGACAGAATCTTGTAAGCGATATTAAGGAGACTGATGCCTCTATAGTTGGAGCAGTTTAGATTGTCTTCTTTCTTATGGATCGGGTAAACAATGCAGATGCTCCATTCATCAGGCATACTTTCCTCTGACAAAATCTTGGAGACGATAATAAGTGTATGCTCTCTACCAAGCCATCTCCCGCTGCCTTAAGAAGCTCGTCAGTTAAGCCGCCCGGTCCAGCAGCCTTGTTGTACTTCAGCTTGGATATTGCTATCCTCACTTCATTTTGGTCAGGTCATCGCCCAGGTTATGAATGGTTCATTCTGTCTGACAGGGGAATGTGTGTCGTATTTTGCTCGTAGAGCTCGTGAGCTGCTCTTGTCTGCAGCGACGCTTTGTAGGCGAGTGGCTTTGTAGCATGTGCTTGCCGGAACTCTTCATCAAACCAAGGGTTTCGTGGTGGTGGTCGGGTTAAACCTAGCACATCAGTTGCGGCATTTCTGATGGCTTCTTGACATCGATGCCACTGGTGTTCAGATCTTGATGCTGGCTCTACAGCACTTCTCAAGATGTTGAGGTATACGTTCTGGTTTGTTGCATTTGTAGCCGTTCAACGTTGAATCTCCTCACAGTATGTCCTCGTTGTTGTGTGTCTTGGATATCCGCATCCATATTTGACAGAGTATTTGACAGTGTTTGGCAACAAGCTGTTTTGTCGAGAATGCGTACCTATGGGATCGACGAGTCTCTTTTTTAATGGATTAGAAACTACCTTTCAGGCCGTTCAATTCAAGTTGTATTTTACGGTTTCAAGTGAGCAATTCACGAATAAATGCTGGCGTTCCCCAAGGCTCTGATTTGTCCCCGACATTCTTTCTTATATTTATTAAATGATCTCTTGCCTGTCACTTCTAATCCAATACATCCTTTCGCTGATGTTAGCACCCTCCAGTTTTCCATATTCGTTCATTATATTCACGTCCCTGCTATTCGGGTGTGGAACTGGAACGGCTGCGTATATTAAACACATTAAATTCCGACCTTAGCAGCATTCTAAAATGGGGTACAACAAATAGTGTAGCATTTAATGCTTCAAAAACGGAATGCTGCCTTCTATCGTTAAAGCAAAACCTGAACCCTCCAGCGATTGTCGAAACCGAAAGACTTTCCACACTTGGTATGTGTGTCAACAACAAACTCCTTTGGAATGACCACATTATATGAAGTGGCTATAAAACTTATAGGTGATTGAGTCAATTGACCCGGTCGAACACCGCAGAAATGTTTCTTGCCTTTCCTTGTCTATCGCTATTTTCATCACCAAAATGCTCTGATGAAATAGATACCTGCATTCCGCCGCTTCAACAATTCTCAATCATTAGTTTGTTGATTTAGCCCCAATAGCAGATAAACCCTTAATTTTTGATTCGCATTCCAATGTACTGCATTTTTCAGTCGATTTGATCGTACATGTTCTAATAGACAATTTGCTTAAGTGTGGATTTTTCTTTTTCAAAGAAATTGTCAAAAGTGTCCTCTTCCTCTAATCAAACGACATGCTCAATATCGCCCTTTAATTTGCGGTCATCTATCAGACTGAAAACGTCAACCTCTTTAGTCCTTTGATCTGTTTGAAGCTTGTAGTTTGACCTACTCTAGTCACCTACGATAAAACATCTAAATTTGTAAATTCTCTCGAGCATAAACTAAGTATATGAAAACTGCCAATACCAATCCACCCTATAGAAACCCATTAAATCAAACCACGTGTATCAAAGTTTAACTCAAAAAGCCATTTTTAACGATAATTTTCCGTCCTTTTGCAATTTTTCCATTTCAATAATTCCATACAAAATCAACGAGCATTTCCATAAATACAAGGATGTGTGAAAGACATTTTTTTGAAATAACTGAATCTTAATGATAAAATCCTTGTGAAATGTTTACTTCATCAGCTAGACTCATATATAGTTTGGGGGGGATTTTCCTCTTCGCTGATTATTGACAAAAAGCGGAAAACCCATCATCATTCTTCTGTGCCTTTCGATTTGTTTCCGTATGTAGCCAAGGACTTGACGCTATATACAGAAGTTGGAAACAAAATCATACGTAGGTCTATGATTCCATCATAATAAAGAAATGAAAATATATCCCACTAGCCCGTAAACATAATCCTTGCCTCTGAAATGAAAATCAATTTTGCTTTTCGTCCTTTCAGTGGTGGCAGGGCGTACTGTATCTACCCTGTACTCCTCCCACACAACACACCAGATCGACGTCCTATTTATTATATCGTCTATTTTTATATTTACGCTTGTCGATAAATCTGAGCCATACAGACAACATGTCCTCTAGGGATGAGAGCCAACGCGCTCAATGTCCTGCTGTTGCTACTGCTGGCTTCTGTTTTTGTGTGCTTTTACATATTTTATTATTATTTTATCTAAACATGTAAGGCTCTGTACCAGTGCATGGTAAGGTAGATACGTCGTATGCATGGTTGTGATAATTTCCAGTATTAGGCAACTGGGGGTAGTTGTTGGTCTTCTTTTGGCAATCTCACATCAACATCAACAATGATGCTCTCTGTGATACCTAGGTTGAAGAAATCCCAGAATTTATATGTTTTTTTTATAGGCAAAGGAGAAAACGCTACTCACAGGATGGCGGGCATAACGAGTCGTTGAGAGAAACTGGTATGGTACACGCTTGTAGTCGACCTTTGATTGAAAGGATTTATGGGCGAGCAAATAAAATTATACAACATGTTTGTGTTTATGTTTTTCGCTCGAAGGGAAGGATGCCTATAATGAAGGGATATTTAAAAGCTCTGCCTTCAAGGGCAATGTTAAAAGGAATGACGTCTCAATCTAAGTGACAAGTTCAAGGTTTTTCATGGAAGACGTTTATAAAGAAACTCTAATTGGAAATCTGAATAAAGGTGGCGGACAAATCGACCCATATTTTTTTATCATCTTGTGGATTGATGATGATGTTTTGGCCTTGAGAATGATGCTAAATTATTTTGAAATTAATTATTTTTGTCAGTGATTCATAAAAATGACATCATTCAATTAGGAAATAGAAATGTAAAAATATGATATATGGGGTGATTAATGTTGAAGTAGATTTGTACTTCGTGCTTCAATCCGTTTTATTTTTGTTAATGGTATCGAATTAACTCGAAAACTAAGCACAATCGCTTGGCTTATGTTATGATGATTATAAAATCGATAACTTCTTATAATCTCTTATACTTTAATAACCAAGTCGTTCGTATATGCGCGCCAAGCTTCATCTCGGCCATGAGTCAAAATAGGGGCAATATAATCCTACCCTACGGTGATATTCTCTCTCCATAGTCAATGGGTTTCCCTCTTCTCCAGAGGTGTAACTAAATGGTTATATGTTTCGATGAAAAATCGCCTGGGATATTCCTCGGGCCTCACATTGAGACAACGAGCAATAAGCAACAAAGCAACTATCAAATTGTCAATAAGCATAAGGGTCGTCCAACATATTTTTCAAAAATTAATAAAACGTATTATGCACAAACATCTAGCAATGCACGTGTCACAAACAAGCTACTACGAAGTGATATTGTCAGCGATATTGCCGCAATCAGCAACATTTTTCGCTTGGCCGATATTGAGTTGACCGTCCAATTCTTGCATATGCCGATGAAATTGACATAATTGGTAGAACACAGCGAACTGTCATGTCACTGGTACGTTTGCTAGTATAGAAACGAAAGCAGCTAAAATAGGTCTAGCGGTCAACGAGGGCAAAACAAAGTATATGCCGTCAACAAGAAGGGGCACCCAACATCGTAGAATCGGACAAAACCTCTCGATCGACAGCTATAACTTTGAGGTAATAAGGGACTTTGTCTAGCTCGGCTCTGTTATAAATTCTGACAACAACATTTCAAAACAAATTAAACGGAGAATAACTCTTGCCAGCCGCTGTTTATTTTGGCTAAGAAGGTAATTGAGTAGGAGAGCCCTATCCTGAACAACTAAAGAGACTAGAGTCTGTGTAAGACCTTGATCATTCCAGTCCTGCTTTCTGGTGATGAAACTTCGACTCTATCTAAAGCGAATCAATATAGAGTCGAAAACAGCTTTAGATTGTTGTACTATGTTGATATATTATGAACAGGTCATTTTCAAAAGCGACTTGAATCATTAAAGGTTTTTAACCATTCACATTTTTAATGGTATAGAATTCAAAGATTTTTTTTTTAATTGCTTCAGTGATTGCAATTTGTGTAACCCTTATGCATACTGTCCTAACACATATACCTACCAAACAGTTTAAAAAAAACTGTAAATCGATAACGCCTACCCTGCCATACAGGCACACTTCAGTTTAGATATCAAAATATATACAATAGGTATCTAATAGTGGCTCAAGGGATACATAAAAGCGTTTTGCATCATGAAATACTGCGCCACTAATAGGAAGATAACGAACACACAGGAAGTCTATACTGCTCCTGTTACTCATGGATGTTAAATTAGCTTTAGAATGGAAGAAACATCTGGTGAATTTATAAGAGCTGGATAACAATGGCAATATTTCCACCAGATTCTACTAGATACGGATCATGAAGAGGGTTATGTAAAGAAATGCGAAACGTGAGACAAATAATAAGAACGAATTTCTCTACATTGTTTGAAAATATGACTGACTTTGGTGAGTAAAATATACATAGTATGTACCTACCACCATTTTCGAGGAGTCTCCCACGATATTATTCTAAATTTCTACAAAAATGACTAAGAATTCTGTATAGCAATTAAAATTTATTCTGGTAACGACAGAGTTGAAATGTTGTTAATTGTTTGATACCCTTGTAAAAGACCAATAAGCCTATACTAATAACCATGATCCACATATATTATTTATTATTGCCACCTTTGGCTCTTATTATACTTATATGTTGTATATTGTAACGCAAAGGAGGAATCACCAGAGATCCTTTAAAGTATGTACCTATATAATATTCTGAATAAGGATCAAATTCTAAATTGAATTAGCCATGTCTCTCTGAGTGTCTCTCTGTTGAAAACACGATAGCGCCCAAACAGGCGCTTACCGAGGGGGGGGGGGGGCTTTTCAAGAGTCGTCAAATCAAGGAAGCTACATTTATTAACTTGAGCAACTAAAAACCAGTAAGACAATTATCTTCGACTATGCCGAAGCTCAAATACCCGGTACTATATTATTGTAAAATAAAAAAAATATTTTAGTATTAAAAAATTATATATTTGTATGGGAGGTATGGGTACTTTTTATTCGACCAAGCTCATTTTTTGTCAAAAATTTTTAAATATTATTAAAACAATATGTGCAAAGTTTAAACTTGCTATCTTTACTCTAGCTATTTAAATTTAATTTTTAACATAAAAAGCTATATAAATCTGATATTTTTGTATGGGAGATAGTAGTAGTTTTCATCCGATCTTGCTCATCTTCGAACTTAGCCTCAGTCTGGTGGATAAAAGCTTACGTACCAAATTTCAAGTCGATAGCTCTTAAATTACGGCCGTAATCGTGCGGACAGACAGACGGACAGACGGACAGACAGACGGACATCGCTAGATCGACTAAGAAAGTGATGCTGATCAATAATATATATAGTTTGTAATACCTACAACGCCTCCTTATGGGCGTTACAAATGGAATGACAAAGTGAATATACCCTCACCACAGTGTGGTACCGGGTATAAAAATCGGCAAAACGAGCAAAATTTTCAAAAACCAGCTCGGAAAAAAATGTTAAAAAATAAGAACTCAGATTGGATTGTCATTAGGTATAAGTTTTCAAACTTGTTAATGTATACAAGTCGGCATTTTCAAAGATTCACCCTTTCGGAAAGGACTCCTTTTTACCGTTGTCAGGTTGATATTGAATGGGCTATGTCGATCAAGTAGTTCTGGTACCTCCAATACAAAACCAATATTAGACCCATGCGTGTACAGGACATACTAACAATTGCCATTTTCATTATGAAAATCAATTCCTCCAATTTGACTACTGCGTTCATCAAATCAACAACGGCTATTGTCAATATGAACATTTAATCGATTCAATTTTAATTGACAACCCAAGTTCATCATATTGACAACTACGTTGGCTCAAAAATAACAACTTTTTCGTCAATATGACGAACTTTGTTGTTAATATGACGTACCTTTTTGGTTCAGTGTTTAAATACCTACCTAATAATATGAAGAAAATGTTTTTCAATCGTTTCAGAAACGTTTCGGAAAGTTTTGAAAACAATGAAAAATATTTTCACAACAATGTTTTCTGAATGCTTCATAAATGTTTGTATGGAGTGGACAACTGGACAAGCCTATAAGTAAGCGTTATAATCTATACAATATTAAATGACGCTTACAGGCCGGAGTCGATCACCGCCTCAAGCCCCTAAAGCTAGCTCGGAGTTCGGCCGTAGCTAGCTGCTTCCAGCTAGTTTGTTGAAGTCGCTATAGACTGGATCAAATAGATATCACCCGAAAATAACGTTCTCTCAAAATGTCTTCTGATTTTGGCTTTCTAGTTTCGTACAATTGATTTAAGAACTACATAATAAAATGACAAAGCGAAAGCAGTTAAATGATTTCTGGCCTTAAACTGAACTAATATGCGCCGATTTAGATTTTTGGCGTTCACAGGTGAGTGAACACTAAAGATGTTTTCATTTTTCTTTGAAGTTTGGAAACTAGTTTTTTAAATACATGTAAAGTATTTTATCCTGTCAAAATTAAATACGTTTTATTATTGTTATTTCGTTATGAAACTTTTTACAAATTGCAGGCTTTTAAGAACTTTTTCAAGACCTTAATGAAAATTTGAAAAGGCGTTGGTGTTAAATCACTTTTGACGCTCACTGTAGGTGAGATGGTCCTATATGCGACATTCAGGAGACATATTTTTTGGTAGTTGGCGCAGTTCGGAGTATTTCCTTTTATTGTGGATATGTTACAAGATGCTGAGCTTCCATTCACTGAGCATGAGCATATTATTTAAACCATATCCTATCCGTATATTATTTGTATCCACATTTTATATCCTCTGCTCAAGAGCCGCACTTTTATGTTTGTCCAACTTGCAAAAATGTACAGGCATCATAATAGTTTACTGAATAAAGATAGAGCTTCATTCACCTATACTCCAAAAAAGCGATGATGTTCTATTCTATACCTTCGCGTAGTACTTAAAGTATTTTTTTCCTTGATTGTTGGCTCACTTCTAACTATAGCGATTCTACAATAAATATTCAAACATTTTACTATCCCGGTCACACAATGTCAAGACTATTTACAAAATATAGGCACGGAGGCTATAATTCAAACCAAAGCAAAGGAAGCCCCTAAGCACATTTTTTCCGAGTTTACCAATGTCAATAGTTTTGAAGATGACACAAAATATCCTTAAGCCCCGCCAATTTCTGAACTCCATGCCAACGAATATTTATCAGTTCTTAGCATGGATGGAATAAATTAAAGGATGTTTCCTTCAAATTTGAATAAAATTATTTGAATCACACTTCTCCGATCTTTGGCTTGGCATAGCTTCAAAGATAAAGAAGACACATTATTGCTTGTTCTGTGTACGAGTAAATCGTCACTATCTGTTATTTTGCGGCATTTTCCTATACATGTTTTAAAATATCTACATCTACACTCATGTGCTCACATAATTCGATATCCTATACGCATATGGCTAGGCTATAGCTTGAGTGTGAGTTGTGTTATTGAAATTGTTCGCTCAATTTATTGGCTAAAAAGGCGTGAAATTTCCACTTAATTTTAATGCGAGACGTAAATTTAATTTAAAAGTGGTTTCCAGCAGACATAAAAATGGAAAACATCAGGCAATTGGGGGATACTATACTGGCACGTATGGGATGCTCCTTTTACTATGAGTTACCGAGAGAAAACAACAGTAAAATTGTATTTCCACTTATTGGTCCTTGTACTTGTTAAGAATTTCATTAAAACAACGAGTGGATGGTGATGGGTGAATGGAAAGTGGTAGAGAACTTAATGTCGGTCGGTGTCGTCGGTACGGTATATATGTGGGTATAAAGGTGAGTGAAAATATAATGTTCCATTTGGCTTTGTTTACGTGGAAAGGAATAAACATGAAAATATTAAAACGCAGTAAGTCTCGAATGATGTTGTATACGGCCATTAACATACGCCAGGAACATATTTGGCGAAAGGATACGATAAATTTATTATGCACGTGTATTCATTTTTTTTTGTATTACGCAGAACTGTTTTATGTCGTAATTTTCACCTTCAATCGATTTTTGGGGTAGATGCTGGCAATTTTATTAACCATTGTTACAAAGTGTTGACACAGATAGTGAAATATTTGCGTTTTTTTTTACGCTGTTGTAATTAATTGACCAATGAAACATTGCTCAAGGTGTTTGACTATTTACGAAGTAGGTAGGTATATGTGTTTTTATCCTGGTTTATATTTAAATGGAAGCTATTATATTCCGTTAATTGCAATCGACGCGTGGGCGTTTATTCATGGGAGGATGGTAAATACGTAATAAATGTTGTACAATATACATATGTATTATGTATGTGAGTATGGATTATGGGGCAACAGCTACTGCTCTTGTTGACTTTACCGCGGATAATACATGAGATCAGAATTCTGTTGCCTAGCTACTTACTACTTTACAAAAATTAAAACAAAATGTAGGTGTGTATGTAATATTGCTCTCGAAAAGAACAGTAAAAACCTTTAGCCAGGTAGGTATGAGGCTCTCCATGAAGCTGTGCGAAAAGGGTGGGGCCTGCAACCAAAACTGACCCTTTGGATCTACAATAGTACTACCAATCCACACATACGGGTCAATAGTTTGGTAGCCGGCTCTTAAAAAAGCCTATAACATAACCAAGCTCAACAGAGTCCAAAGAACGGCATGCATAGGCACCTCAGACGCTCTGCGGTCAACGCCGTCAGACGCCCTCACAGTCCTTTTGCATCTTTTACCTTTATACCTTCACATCACAAATATCACAGCACACAGCGCGAAAATACTCAGAGAGTCGTGGTGCTGGTATGCGATACCCTATATGGACATAGCAACATTCGGCTATCTCTATCAAGAGACCCCCAAATTGGTTTTCATAAAATACACTGAAGTTGAATTTCCTTCAAGAGTATAGTGGCAAGACGGCCGGCTGAACAGGGACTCGAATTTAACAATCTACAGGGACAGTTCAAAAATGGACTGCGGGTGCGGGTGTAGTTTCTGAGTCTCTAAGCATCTCACAATCCTTTAGGCTTCCGGATATAGCCAGTGTGTTTCAGGGCGAAATACTTGCTAGGCCTGCCGCCTAATCAAACTATATAAACCGCCACACCTACCTACCTATTTAGGTATGTCCGCAAAAAACTAACGAACTATTCCAACGATTTCCAAATTTATTTTTGTTTAATTTTTATAATAAAAATTTACAGGTTATAGGCTAGCTACTTTTATTTATTGGAAGAACACATTTTAAATCTCGCATGGCTTAGTAAAAGGAACCGATTTTTTTTTAATTTTTTTTTCCAGCTCATCTTATTTTTGTTTACAAAACCGCAGAACAACAAAACAAAAATTTAAATTCTTAAATTCGTCGACATTGTTGTCAGAAAGTGTATATTGCAATAGATTTGTAGTAGACTACACGTTAGACTCGGAGCTAATTAAGGCGTGGTATAACCTTTTATCAATTAAACAGAGTGGCTTCTGCGAAAAACACAGCTGTGTTACTGCTTTGTTAAATGTTATAGAGGATCTTCGGCAAGCACTCGATGAGGACAAAGTAAGCTTTCTGGTTCTCCTTGATTTCTCTAAGACATTCGACACTGTGGTTCATTCGACACTCGCAGATAAACTTCGTCGGTCTTACAACTTCTCGCCTGAAGCTGTTAAGCTTATCTCATCCTATCTATCAAATATAATGCAAGCTGTTAAGGTAGGTGACAGCCTATCAGACTTTCTTCTTTCCAACCAGTAGTGGTGTCCCACAGGACGTCGAAGTCCAAGTGCTTAGTTATATCCAAAAAACTTATCGAATTATCTTATCTTATTTTCCTCGTATCGTTTTAAACAACGCATTTACTGATTATGTTGTATCGGCTAAGAACTTAGGAGTTATGTTTAACCGAAGCCTCACATGGTACCATCACATTACGGTTACTGTTGGGAAGGCATATGCAGTGCTACGCACTCGTTGAATCTCCCAACGGTATACTCCCTTAAAAACGCGTGCTATGCTCGCGAAGTCCCTAATTTTACCGATCTTGGCCTATGGATGTGCAATTTTTTGTAGGTAGTTGTAGTTATGTGTGCGCAAGAGAAAGCTCAATGTTGTTTTCAATAGTACCATTCGGTATATTTTTGGGCTCCGGCGATACGATAGAGTCTCTAACCTTTCTTTTCGACTCCTCAATATGCCGCTTGAGAGCTACTTTGAACTTCGTATGATATGTTTACTTTATGATATACTGCTTAAGTGCTTAACTGCTTACCCACCAACCGCCGTATATCTTTACGAAAGACGAGGGCTTCACCGGTTAGGTCTGATCAATTAATTCAGTTTTTTGTTAAGGCTACTCGTCTCTGGAATTCTTTGCCGCGCCATATTAAAAGGATAACAAATCCAAAAAGTTTTAAGTTTCACTACTCTCTCACTAGTACTCTCGCCACTATATAAAATGTTACACTTCTCTTTTCTTTGACTTACTTTAATCTTCTTTCTTAGACCTACACTATTCACCTTTCTTGTCTATTTCTCTCCTTCCTTCCTTCCTTCTTTTCCTTTTATTTTCTTTTCTTTCTATATTCGGATATCTATTATAATATTAAAACCCGACCCGATTTCTTGTGATAGTCATTTACCCTACTTAAAGAATACAAAATCCATTTTTCTTTTTACCAAATTGAAGCTTACCACTCATAGATGTGTTATGAAGAATAATAATTTGAAAAAAACATTTGTAAAATAGGTAAATTAATATTTTTAAATTGCATTGGTTACAACAACAACAAACAAAGAAAATTAATATTTCCCCTTCGCTCAGTCGAAATTCTACTTTTTGCGATCGTGCGACAGGACAAACAAAAACAAAACCACATCGTCATACGTGGGGGTGGTGTGTCTGTGTACCTCATTCGAAAAGGGTTGATTTGTTTTCTCAGTGAGTGCTATGGTCAGCAGGAGCAGCTGTATGTACATACATAGTGATCGTATGTCCAATGCAGGATGGGGTGCGTGCTGCAGTATAGCATGGGGTAGGTATAATATTAATAATCTTCATAAGAGAAGAGACGTACAAACCAGGTAGCAGGGTAAGGTTGGATTGGGGTTGGGGTAGTTGTTTGGATTTCATATGAAGAGGGAAACAAAGGAAATGAGAAGCAGTATTGTATGAACAAGTACCATGGTCAAGGAAAGGGGAGGGCGGTGCAGAGGGTGCACATTATATTTGCTGTCTTCCATTCTCCATTGGCGTAGGTATATGGCGATCCGATACTTTTTAAGAAGTTTCACTTCTTTCACGCGTACGGACTTGCACGGTCCCGGGATGGTTTAACTTTAGATTCACAATGGACCCGGTAGGTGGCGCTGCAATCGAGTTCCAGGAATTTTATTTGTTTCCTTCTAAACGCCTGGACCGATTTTGCTGAAATTTGGTGTGTGTGTGTTTGGGGGGATCCCTGGATGGTTAAGGACCCGGTAGGTGGCGCTGCAATTGAGTTTTAGGAATATTATTTATTTCCTTCTAAACGCCTGGACCGATTTTGCTGAAATTTTGTGTGTGTGTTTGAGGGGATCCCTGGATGGTTAAGGACTTGGTAGATGGCGCAGCAATCGAGTTCCAGGAATTTTATTTATTTCCTCTTTAAATGGATGTTTATAGTGGGTCAAAACAATACAAACCAAAACAAAGCAAAACAAAACACAGTTGTTGTGAAGTTTCACCTCAGTAGAGTGCTTATGTACATAATGAAGGTGAAGCACATACTCATTTTTTTGTTGTTCTGCATGCATGTTGCGTTGCTTTGTGTTTAAATGTATGGTGGTCGAATTTCGACCACTGGGTGAGCCTAGTATTTATTATGCATATAACCAATCTCTCTTTGTTTTAGTATTAAGCTCTCCTTTTGAAATGTATATTGTATAACCTATCACTAGCTTATAAGATTTTATAATTATCTTACTGTGAATGTGTGTAGGTATGTTGTATGCATCTTAAAATAAATGAAATGAAATGAAGAATATCTATAAATAGATCATTATGTATCTCTATAACCATCGGTAGTGTTTTTTTTTCATATCTGCCTTAAATACCGTGCCGTCCTATCCAATTTTAAATAAAGCCAAGTCAAGCTCAATCAAATTCAGAATTATTGTTATTCCCTTCCAACATATCCGATCCCCACAAAGTCAAAGGCAAGCAAATTGCATAAACGCCTTTATACTCGTTTATACAAACAAGTTGCCAATAACAACATTTTCCATATGAACCATGCGCATGAGAGCTTCCACATAGATAGATATAATTGATGATCAAAATGTTTAGTCGAAGGAATATAATATAGCTTCAGTCTCCAAGTCTAGAATCTGGATGCGTATACATAACACATATACCTACTTTACATACATGTATAACTTGGCATACTTTTTATATTTTATTTTCTCTGTAAACAACTTTCAAGTCGTTTAAAGCTTTTTATGCGGATGTTGTTTGTAATGGAAATGTTTTGATTGATGATATTGGATAGTGAATTACTTTGGCCTAAATATTGACTATCAAGTGGATGGTCTTTGATGAGGTTGGTAGGGGTCTATATAGATCAAAAATGTAACATGCGGACGAACAAATCGAGAGCGATAAAACTCCAAAAGGTGGGTTATGTATTATGGTTTTGTATCATAGATTTTACGGCTGGCTAACAAGCGCTTAAATCAAAATGTTAGCACCCTTTCTTAAGGCAAGGAATTTGATTTCATGGGCACTAAATTTCGACATGATGTGTGCGCATAAAGTTTTGAGGACAATGTTGTTAAATCCATTTGGAATTATGGGAATTTTGTATGTTTGAATTTGGTGTGACATAATTTGCTCCTTTAGTACGCAATGGTTTGGCTCGAATGGAAATGTAGATAATAAGTTTATTCTCACTATTGCCATTAAAAATAAGAATGCAACTCTGTCAAATGTATTTCTTTGTCTCAATATCCGAAATAAGATTGTGTGAGAGATGAACAAGAAATTGGGAGAATTGGAAGATCTGAAAGCAACACATGATATTGACGACACCGACACCGCAAAAGATAAAAAAAAAATAACAGATATTGCGTGCAAACAGTGCATTCGCCTTTACCACAGCTGCAACAACTCTTGTGATGTGTCGACTATAAAGGACTTTAAGGAACAACCAAGTGTCACGCTATATAACCTCAAATTACTGTCATATAAATATAATTGGAAATAAGAAATACACTGGTGATCACTAAGATGATCATACATTCGTAATATGTACATACATTTCGCTCCAAGCGACATGTTCTCTTGCAAAATTCATTCGATGCTCCTTGTGTACTTGCCTCAAACCAGGTTTCTTTTTTCTTCTCTGTATAGTACCACTTTTACCACGTTGCTATACAGGCTGTTTCTCCGCTGTTCGCCCTTATTTTAGTCGCTGGTAGAGTAGAATTTGGAGCAAGCCGTAGAATTACCCGCTTTTCTCGCAATGTTGTCGCTACTTCCGTGCGTCCTTATTGATTTTTCCCATTGTGTTGTGGATCCGCAAGATAACTGTTTACAACAGTCTTAGCTACTTCTATATATCCTCCTTGCAATTTCTCGGCCTGAGATTCCTAACTCCTTGAAAGCATCTAGTTTTCATCTTTCTGTCGCTGTCAAAGTCTTTCCGGAACCAATTTTTTTTTTAACTAAATAAAAATAGTTCTTTTAAAAGATCCTGCAATGAAATATTCGCAATAGCCACATCCTAGTGACGCATCTTATACCTACGCTTTTCAAGTAGTTCATTGTTTGATCTTGGGAAATTACAGTCGTCGTTTCATATTTACGCTTTAATTTTTTGATCACTTACTGTTGGGAAAATATGTAGGAACCTGTAGTAAAAGTTTCCGGGTTCAAAATTTCCAAGAGGTATAAAGAGTGAAAACCTAATTAAAAAGCGTTTTTCTTTCATAATAGCGCTGCATTTTTACTAACCCTGAACTGTCACCTGCCCCATTGTTATCTTTTTTTTGCATTGTCATCACTGTACTATTAAATGGTGCAAAATTCAAATTCTGCGTGAATTATGAGACACCCTTGATATAACGAAACAAACAACATTTGTGGCTACTGAACAGCTCCAGCTGGAGGATATTGTTGGGTAATGGAAAATAGCTGATAGGAATAGCAAATATTTTGTTTGAAATTAAGGGGTAGGATATCGCACGCGTACGCTAGTCCAAACTCTCGCCAGCGAACTGAGACTCGTCGCTCAGTTGTAGTACCACACACTAACCACTGAAATATACCCCGTCACTTGGTGCAACTGGTCGGCATAAGTATTTTGACAAAACTGAAGTTAATTCTACTCATAATTTGAACTTACTTCATGTAAATTTTGGCACCAATGGAAAGGTCATTTAAATTCCGTTTGTATGATACAAAACTTTCCTTAACCCATTAAGTACCCATTTAAAAATTTTAGAATTTAGAATTTTTGTGAATGTCTACTTTTTTCCTCGGTATCAAACAACAAAATGTTTTGATGCAAAAATTTTCTCCTAACAATTCTAATAGTGACTGCAAAAAAATTGATTTTTTGAAAATTGCTAAAAATGACTATTTTAGCCACTTTTTCCTCCTTTTCATGCAAATTTTTTCTGAGATCATCCCATTCAAAAAATCATAAAAAATAATAGCATCAGAAAAAAGTCAAAAAAGTAGACTTTTACAAGTTAAATAATAATACAGTGTAAACGTTTAAATGTTTTTGTTTTTGTATTTAAAATGAATGCTTATTGTTCCTTGTTTTCAAGTATTAATTAACAGAGGTTTAATAATTTTTAAGTACATTAAATATGTACTTAAAAATTATTAAACCTCTCAATATTGTTGAATAGGTGCAGGTGCATATAATGCGTATATTATTTTCGGATAATATTTGCGTTTTTTCCTATTGTACTATTTTCCGTTGCATGAAGTACAATATGACCGCCAACGATTGTGTAAATAACAATCAATTTGTTTTTTTTTTTTTGTTCAAAGCAGACCGCAGGTTGTTTCAATTATTATTTTACATGAATACATTTTCAGTTATAAATTCAATACATTTCGTAATCCACAGATTGTGGGTTTGTAGATATGTAAATAAATTCACAATAACACAGGCAAACAATTGCGCGCTACAAAAGCGCGGTACAATTTTTTTTCTTTTAAAAATGAACCAGTAGACATGTACGTATTTTATTGTGTGTATATCGTTAGTAAATATACCTAGTAGATTGGATCAGCAACAAATTTCGTAGGTATATTTATAACATAAAATGAATAATTCCAACATCCCATAATTTGTTAGTTGAGTGAACGCAGATGCAAGGACTAACAAAATAAACGTAGGGTACCTACTCATAACGAAACCGGCCTTACACGAAATGGGCAAATCGGATAAAAATAAAATAAACAGAGTAAAATCATTATTTTGGAATCGAAAATTCAATTGTTGGCATTTTTGAGGACGTGAAAACATTTCAATTGGAATTATTTGAATTTTTTTTCGAGTTCTCTTGAATTTGCTGTTACATTATTATGGAACTAGCATTGGATGACATAGCAGATTTCATAAATGAAAGCACCACTGATGACCGGCTCTGAGATTTTTTTTTGCAATTACTATTCCGTTATTTATGAATGATATACAAATTAAAAAAAATACTATTACTATATAAATAAGAAATTTATTAAAACCAATTCTGCTCAATTTAATAGCAGTACGTGAAATAAATAAAAAATCCCTCACTCTCACTGTATGCTTGTTTTCTAAGATCGTGATAGTTATTTAATTTTTATTTAAAAAGACTTAGCATAGTTGAACTCATTTTTGCAAGGGAGGTAAAGTAAAGGATTCCTATTTTGGGAACAATTATTATGTTAAGTATGCAAAATAATGTTGTTTTTTAAATCAAAATTTGAATGAAAAATAAATTGTTTGCACAATAGGTTCATGGAAGATACTTAAACCTATTCAGTTGGCTTATATTTGGCACCTACAATTATATGTCGAAGTAGACATACGAAAGGCTCAGTTGCGGAACTAGGATAGCTATTGGTACCTATTGCATGTTTGTCAAACCTTCTCGAACCTTTTTCCTAGGGCAGTGGTATTTAAATAAAGTTCATAGTACATTTACACCTTTTCATTACAATTTGTTTACTGCAAAAGTAAGAGAGCATTTAATATTCATAAAGCTTTTCTTTTGAATGGTTGCTCTTGGCAAATTTTTTATCAGAAGAACTATCTGGTGGCTGGCCAAAGGCCTTGCATTAATAGCGTAGTAGGAATGTCTTCCGCAACAATGTTGTTAATTTTTATCGTTAACTAAAAAATGTAGATAAATCTATATGCAAAAAAAAGAAGCAGCCTCAAATCACACACTCTCGCACCACGTGCAGTATATTTTGATTCTTTAATTTCTTAGGATTGTTTGCATAGCTATTTTAAAATGGGAGTGACTGCAAGTAAGTAACTAGATTAAATTCGGCAGATTATAGAAACTGCAATACTACACTCAGTTTTAATGGGGATTGGCCATTAATGTGATTTAGGATCATGTCTATCCTCCTCCGACTAACCAGCCATTCCTTAGAAATCTTTTGTATATAATAGAATTAGTAACTGCCAAGTGATCTGTTGCTCAAGTGGTAGAGACTCGAGCAGTACCAAAGAGGTGATATCTGTCCTCGTATATCTTAATTATATCGCAGCCTCTACAATCTACATATAGATTTATCTTTGTTTTCTTTATTTAGTTTCAATAAATGGTTTCTTAGGAAATTATGACCCCTCAAAGTCGCTATTCCAACTTAAACACCGATTATCTAGGTTAGTTTAGGTTAGGTTAAGTAGGGTGTGAGTTCATCACATTGGACTATAGGCACCATATTGGGCCCATCGCCATTCCTGGGGAACCTTAACGGTCAAAAACCTAAACCACTTCGCCCAAACAATTAATTTCCCTACAAAACCTGAAAATTGTTTCAATTTTGGTTACGAGCCCAACCACCTTCAAATTGTCAAAGAAGTAACTTCCAAGGTATTTCCTCCTGTACCGAGGAATAGCTAGACATTCACAGAGGAGATGAGTTATATCCTCTGCGACATGTACAGTACATAAGTCTTCGCAGTACCTTCATGTGTCCGTGTCTGTTAAACCTAATCTCAACCTTAGAAGACAGTGCCCAGAAAGTATCCCTATTGCTATTCGTAGCTTTGATCTGCTAAGCTTTAGTAATTTTACAGCGATGATATATAAAATGGTAACATTTTGTTGGTAGGTACGGCTTTTGTTATATTGCGATCAAAACTTCCGTAATGATTCTCATTTTATTTATTTCTTAAGACTGTTTTTGACCTTATTGTTCTCCGTAGTTTAGTCTAAAATTAGAGAGTTGTAGCTTGATCGACTGAAGTGCCCGGCCAATATATTCTATTACAATACAGTCGCTTTTCTAAATAGTTCATTAATTTTTCATTGACGGATAAAAATCGATCTATTAAGCATATGTCAACCAAAATCCTTAGGCTGTAGTTATAGCCATCAGTAAAATCCATCCAATCCATCCATCCATCCAAAACACAAAACAGAACACATTTAGCCATAGCATATCATAGGAATTCAGTGGAATACTTCGTGAAACTGGTTGAGAAGTTGAACAGAAAATGTTTTTCGCATTGAAAAATAAATAAATTCTTTTTTTTAGAAAATTTAAAGATCAATTGCTTAATTTTGTCTGACCAATTAGTTTTATAATTCAAAAGCAAAATTTTAAGACCAAGATTGAGTTCAACGATTAAGTTTAAGTGCTCCAAAAAAGTTAAAAAATTTTTTTACGGATAGCTATAACAGAAGCCTACACAAATTGCTCAGAAAAATGCCTGTTCTCTGAGCCCGTTGATGGGCCAACAAATTCGAATTACCTTCCGAACTCATAGAGCGAAGAGGTGATCAAAAAAGTAAAATTAGCTATGTTGATCCAAATTTTCAAAATTCCATTGCTTAAACATACGGACAAAATATGTCATCACTGTTGACAGCATATTATGTCGCTGTAGGATAATGTCAGTATATATTAAAAAACATGCAAATGTGTGGAAAGTAGATACTTTCAAAAATCTAGAAAATAGGCGTCCCAAAACGGGAATCACACCACATCAGTACTAAATAGCACTTTCAATGTCCCTCACTACTGAATACATAATTTAAAAATGACTTTCCGAATAGTCAGAAGTAAAGTTGAGTTGAAAGTTGGGCGCAGTGTGCTGGACTACTGTGCGAGGGATCCCAGGTCCGATTCCCGGTAAAACACAAATTACAATTTTATAGTCAACAAAAAAAATATTTTTTTTTATATCGCAAATAATTTCATGTGATTCGTGTTCTATGTGCTAGAAATATTGCAGAAAGACAAATAAAATATTTCTATCACGACACAATTAATATATCATTATATTAATATTTATTTTCTTACTTTTTTAACAATTTTTATATTTAAATTCATCTATTTTGGACTATAAAAATTAGGGGTTTCCCTAATTAATAACCAACAGTAGTCTGCCAGCATCGCAGGGTTCCATTGTCCTTGATATAGTTTTTCAATGACAGCTACATCTTGGTGGAATCGCTCTCCGTGTTGTTCATCACTCATAGCTCCATATTTTCGGGGATACAATCCAAATGCGAGTGCAGAAAATGTATTTTCAAAGACATGTTTCATTTCATTTTATAAAAAGCTTGCAACATTTTGTCAACAAGGTCAACATATTGGGGGGATTTATTGTTCCCTAAGAAGTTTTCAGTGACTGCAACAAATGATGTCCAGGCTTCCTTTTCTACATAATTTAAGTATGAAGTGAATTCGGGATCTTTTATTACCAGGGACGGATTTTGTTGCCGTAAGAAATTAAAAAAGGCAAAACTAAGCCTTTTTTTAAGCCTTATAATAACACCGTACAACCAGAATCATTTGGCAACGAACGCCTGCGATTGTCCCTCAGGAAAGCTTTGAAAGAGCTGAAGAGACGACATGGGCAGAGACAAGTGGAGTCCAGAGTTAAAATACGTCTTGCCATCGACTGCAATATTTGAAGGCAATTTGAGGTTTTCATCGCCATTTACTTACTACATTATTTATTTATTTGAAGGTCTTAAGTCCTTCATTTGCACGAAAGACGGAGTGCGCTTTCACCGCAACTTCAGCAGCTGATCCTTTTGCTTTTTGCAATCGATCTCATCATCTCATCGATCCCATTCAAAATTTTTAAAATATTTCCAATCAATTGCACAGAATATAAGAATAATATGTACATTAAAGGGTAAATAAGTTTAAAAATATGAATTTTTCGGAATTCAAATATTCTACCAGTTTTAGACGTAGTGTAAGGAAAATATTATTTTTGGTGTAATATGAGTGAGTGTACCTACGTAATGTACTGCATAATTTTTAAGATATTTGTTTGGTGTTGACTAGTGTTACATCTTAAGGTTTTTTCTACTGCGCCACCTCTCGCGAACGTCTGACAAAAATCCGAGTGTATGACTGTCCTGAAAAAGGTTCTCTCAATTCAGCCGTTCGGACTCGGCATAAAATTGTAGGTCCCTTCCAATCGTCCCAAAAATAGAAACTCAAACAAAAGAATGGTTGCTCGAAGCTAGGCCTAGGGTGTCTACCCGCCTGGCGGAACCTATTTATTTTTTATTTTTTTAAGTTGAGTAAAACATGAAGTAAACATAATTAGGTACATATTGGACTATTCGCTCTGTTTTTCTTTCCTTTTGTGTGTGCCGAATTCGAATAGCAGAATTGATAAGAATTTTTACACCCTCAAATGCTTTTATAAGTAAGCGAGAGGTGGGACAAAACCTTAAAGTAAGAACCAAGAAACTTAAAGTGTGTGCTATTCCGGGGGTTGAACTCGTCGCTTAGTTACCTAACACACTAAAATTTCCTCCCACATACCTACCTACCTATCTCTATCTAAATCTCTATACATGCCGTCATAATAAAAACATTTATCCAATAAGGCATTATATACAATGTAGCAAATGCCATCCAAACCTATACAATACACCATCATATCTCTTCCACTTGGCGTACTTTATAACATCGCACGTACCACGTACTACTCCGTTTTTGACGCTCATGTGTCCCGGGTCAAACACCCTCGATTACTGGCACTCAATTAAATGTTCATAGCAAAAAGTCATAAACGAAGTGTATTCCCATGCGGAACTTGAAGATGTGCTTAATCATCCGTTCTAGACCTAATCCATCGATAATCATATTTTGTGTCCTTCGTCCTCAGCATTTCCACCACACTCCCACACCGTTCACATCCATCTTTGCGAAATATTAATACTCGTATAGTCTGATGGAATCCATCTTTTTTCATGCTCGAGAAATTCTCGTTTGTTTTTCTTGTCACCCAGTACACAAACATTTGAGGCGAATTGCTTGTTTTGGTGGTTTCTCATTCTACCCACCACCCCTTCACAGAACAGGCTTCAACAGTAATCCTACAAAAAAAAATACAACTTGCTGGTATACATTGGGTATGGTATCACACACAATGGTCTTTGCCGGGCTATGAACTTTTGTTTATTTAAGTCACGTTCGAACATCGATTCGAGCGTATTTAGTATGTGAATACGAATACGCAAGGCAAATAGTCCGGGGACTCTTGCCGTTGGCGTTGGTGTAAATGTATGTAAAAATATTTCCAAAATTTTTTGCTAAAATATTAGTTGTTCTTGTATGTGTGATATGTGCCAGAGATAACAATATCGAATTTTTGTAGCGAAAATATTATTTTGCCAGATTTCCTTTGAACAAAATATTTAATGCGGATTGTGGAGCCAAATGGTAGCAATCAAATTAAGGATACAAATGCACGGATTTAATTTTGTCAGACTGCTTTGTTGGTTATTCGTAATTTGTGATGATATTCTAGGTATAGCTATTATGTTTGGTATACTGGCAAAAGGATATGCTTATAAATTGGAGTAACAATTGATGATTATGGGATAAGCGTATAGCGATTATTTTTAAGTAGATATTGTTAGGTAAATTTTTAAACTGATAGTATGCGTCAATGCTATATACCAAGTAACAAAGGAGGTGTGATGTGATGAGCTGCCGATAAAATAGGGAATGAAAACCTATGACTATGCATGAGCAGCAGCGATGCTTACCTAGATGTGGATTTGTATCCTAAGCAAGATGTCTTGAGCTTTTGACACGTGAGTAAAGTTCTATGACAACTCTTATCAACGAGATTTCATTTATGCCCCTATTGTGTAACTACAGTTGAGTTGACTTGAGTTGTCTCTTGGTTTTATTTAATTCAAAATTCGGTATTGTCCGTACTGTAATACACAACCTTGATAGAAAAGTTGTCTGTCAAAACACAACAAAGATGGTAGTGGTTGTCTATAAGTTGCTAGTTAGTTTGGGATGTGTGAAAGTTGAGTTGAATTTAAGACAACTCAACTCAACTAAGTTGAGTTGTCTTACATAATAGGGGCATTACAGATTGTTTTTGATATAGCTAGGGGTGCGACAACCCCCACGATTTTCAAGAGTCGGCAAATCAAGGAAGCTACATTTATTAACTTGAGCGACTAAAAAAAAAATCCGAAAAACCGAGCAATTTTCAAAAATTAGCTCGGAACAAAATGTTAAAAAATAAGAAGTGTGTTTGGATTTTCATTAACTATAGGTTTTCTTGTAAAAATGTAGGTATACAAGTCGGCATTTTCAACCTTTCAGAAATGCCAATTTATACTTGTTTATCTTTATGTAGACACCTTCTCCGAGTTTCGATTTTAAAATGGATGGTCGGTATCGATTTATTTTCCGACTGAAATCCTTAAAATATAGCGAGTTTCGAATCGATTTTAAAAAAGACGGTCGGAATCGTCAAGCAACCTTAGGTATTGTCCGGGATAGTTTCTGTGAAAACTCGTCAAAATTGGACAAATGGGCGTGGCACGTCCCATACAAAAAATATCTTCTATGAGGTGAAATTCGAAGATGGTATAACTCGATAACGCTGGGCCTATTTTCATGATTTCTATACAGTCGACAATTAAACCTTAAAGCGCAAATATTTTGTACACAACTAAATAAGTTTGAAAATATGGTCAGCAAAGTTTTACTGTTGTATTCACTAAGAAATATATTTATTCATTCATCATTCATTCATTTTTAAAGTAAGGTTACTCAAGTGGACCCTCGATTCTCCGCCATAGACTCTAAATCATCAAGGGCAATAATCCCCATCGGGTAGAGGGGAGATTATGAACTTGGTCTAACCATCTCATCCTGGGTCTACCTAGAGGACACCTGCCTGATGGTACGGATTTCATAACACGTCGTGGGATCCTGATTGGGATCAACACAACCGGCTACAAACTGATCGAGTGCGCGTTGAACTTCAGTCTGAGAGACCCAAGTATGACCAAGTCATCAGCGAAGAGAAGATGACTTATCTTCAGATCTCCAAATTCGAAACGTAAAAAAATATTATGTTTATAAATAGAATTTGAATGTCATAACCCACTCTTTTAGTACCTACCTAGATTATGTTAAAAAAAATATATATAAAAGTTTCATAGAAAACTTTTAGAATTTTCCCAGATACACTTTAACCCATTTTAATACGCTCCTCCGTACAACAGGACAACTTGAAACTTAAATACAATTTCAGCAATTTTCACCATAAAAATAAGCAGACGAACTTTTCTCATCTCTTCCTCTTTGTAAATCTGTGCCAATAGTGCACCAAACCCCTCAGTGGCAATGTGACAAATCAAATCTCCCTAAGAGCATCATCATCGCGTGCAACGTTCGTACACATCCTGCGAGATTTCCGAAACGACTTCATTCGCACCATGTCTGTTCGGAATCCATAGAACTGAATCTCACCGAAGACGAGGTTATTGAAGTCTATGATTGCTAAAAAAAAAATTAAAACTAACTTTTTTTTTGCTAACGCAGCCATTTACAAAAACTTGCAAACATCATCTCGATGTGAATCGATGTTCTCTACAGTTCGGATCAGAATAAAGGTGTCCAGCAACCGGAAGTATTACACTCATCTGTATGTCCTCAGATGGTTTCTTGTTGTCAGGGACTCGTTTCCTCGTGTCTGTTAAAGAGCAAAGCAATAGTTTTTTTTTTTTTTTTTCAACAAAATGTCTCCTTTCTGTTTGACACGGACTTCCGAGGGATTTTATTGTCTGACCTAAATAGCAAAACGTTTGATATGCATTTTCTTTTAACCCCTGTTCGTTATTGATATCACCATTCCATTGGTTTCAGTGGATATGGTATTATTGACGAAAGAAATCATCAGGTTTGGATATAGGGTAGATACTAGATACCCACAAAAAAAAGTAGAACGATTACGGTTGACCCTTGAACAATTGGATTTTTTGGGGATACACTTAGAAAAACAATTTTGCACACAATTCGAATCCTTTTTAAGTAATAATAGGAGCAGGCAAAAAAATAAGAAACATTGAAACATGTGTCTAAAGAATAGGTGCACAATATAACATAAACTATCTTTCCCCGCGAATGTTAAAGCTATACTTTTATACAGATGGGCAACAAACCCAGTACTTACTATGACCTATGTCCTCTTTTACCCCATCGCTTTCCTGCTTCCGTTTGCTTCCTATTAATGGTAAATCGGAAATATGTCACCCAAGCAAATCTTTCTGAGAAGCTATTCCTACAGTACCTATACTTTTATACAGCGACAAAATGGAAGACTTAAGGCCAACGAAAAGAACAAGATATTTTGAAGTTTGGCAAACTTTTTACCTGACTTTTATGCAGGGTATCAAAGCATCGGCCAGGCCGATGATAACACTTCTACCTGTTTTTTTTTTTGCTACCAAACTTAGGATTGTATTGGACACGTTCCCCCGCAACTAAAACCTTTTAGATACTGCTAGAAACACTCACGGATGTCACATCACATGGGATAAAGATTCTGGAAACGCACAAAAGATAAACGTACTTGTTCCACTCACTTCTATATATTAAGCAGATGATCAAAGTTGCTAATGTCTTGAAAACCGTGACACACGTAACATGTGAGCCAAACGACTACTGGTTTGGAAATTAGCTAACTAGAATAACTTAGTACCACTAACACCTATAACATAAAATTAACTTTCCATAGCAGATACATTTTCTTTCATTCAGATTAAATTTATAATATAAAATGAAAATAAATTGAAAATCCATTTTAAAACTGCGCATGGATTTGAAACGCATATTTTCTCAGTGTGGACATTTTTTTTAGCCAGACATAATCAGATTGAGTGCCGTATCCACAAGTATCTAAATATAATTTCGTTAGGATCGGTATAAAGGTGTAGTGTTTGATCCCAGAGGCCATTCATGTTTGAACTGAAGTTCGAATATAGTCCGCATCCGCACACTGTCCCGTCATGTCCTAACCTATACTACTACTATTATTATATTGAAAAGAGGTGTAATCGATTTTATGAGAAGCCTTGAAGGGTTGAATATGCTTAATCTTTTTCATAGTCCTTTATGGATTGTGTATAGGGAGTAGGGTGAGAATTTCTGGGTTTCGCTATAGTACGTAGCTACACGTAAATTATTCAAGAGTTCGAACGGAGAATATTTTAGGCTCTGTTTTTTGAGGATTTAAGGATTAAACACATTTGACCTAGTTTTTGTATTGGGGTTTAAATACTGCATGTACTCGTAATTCTACAATTTGTATTTGAAAAACAGAAGCGTGTTTTGTCAATTACAGGCCTTCTCAAGCAAGAACCATGGAACTGATTTTATCCATTTTAGGAACTGATGTTGGATGTTGGGAAACTTTTCCAAAAAAAAGTGTATTATGTAATATAATCAATCGGCTTAATCTAATCAGCTGCTAATATTCTTTCTATCGATTTAAGAACTAATTTATGTATAGAGCTTCTGTCAGCTATCGTGGTGCCATTAGCTACTTGAGGTGCCGATTTCAATCTGTTATGTATTGTAGTCTATAAACCGTTGAGTGAGAAATATTTGATGATGCTAAAGTTAAACAAATGAAAGAAAGAGTTAAAAGTAAGTCAGTTGACACCACGGGTCCATTCCATTTATAACCATAGGTAGAAGGAGTATAAACAAAAAAACGTATACTACGTCAGTTATTAGACTTGCTGAATTTTTTGGTTGCTGCTATATTTTCGCTTGATTCTCAGTAGGATTAGAGTTCCTACTTAGATATTCGTTTAATGCCTTCTGTCCAATATTCAGTAGTAGCAGCACCTAATCTACCCGTCTTTTGTCCCAGAATCTCAGTGGATTCTTTTAGTAAGTTCCGGCACCACACCGTCATCTGACGTGGGATTTTGGATAATTTAAAAAATTGTAATAAATGCTTGTTACAGACGTTTGGTTAGATATACTTTCTCAAGCTTGGTGTTTAATTGGAGTAACTTTGAGCTTCAGCAGAGGCTTTCCCAATCCGTTCCAATAACAAAAAACATTTGATGATGAATATTTCTCGCTCCTAGACCTAGGTATCTAAATATCCACATCCTGACGAATCACAAAACTTCCGGGTTTAACTAGTTGCCAATAAGTCTGATGAACTCTAAGACTGAAAATACGTTCACTATTTCATGATAGGTACTGCAAAGGTTTTGTGTCAAAAGTGTATTCCGTCATTTAGTTTAGGATAGTGCTGGTTTAAAAAGAAGAAATCCAAGTGTTCTTTCATATGAAGCTTCTGTCGAACTTGTTACGAATATTATATTGTGACTGTGAATGAGAGTGCGAAAGTGAGATTGAATAAACATGGGGTTTTTTAAACCTAATTTTCTACACAATAAAAGTTGTACTCGCTTTAATCGGAGCTGGACCAAACGATTCCAATAGTTAATGCGAAAAGCTATACAATATACATTGCTTCTCTCGAAGCAACCGAGGATAACTACATCCGCTTTAGTCTATCTAAGCTTCAGAGTCATAAAGCAGGACTGGGATAATCAAGATCTTATATACATAGAATCTCCTTATTTTTTCTCCTTATAGAGCTCTACTACGCAGTTGCCTTCTCAGCCCAAGGAGACAGCGGTTGGCAAGCGTTATCCATTGTTTAATTTCTTTTGATATGTTGTTATCAGAGCTTATAGCACATCCGAGGTAGACAAAGTGGGTTGGGGTTGAAATACTGTATGGTCAAAAATCTGTTTTCAAAATACTGTATTTCAAAATACTGTATTTCAAAATTCTGCATATCAAAATTCTGTATTTAAAAAAAATGTTTTTGATAATGTAAAAAAGTGCGCACTTCATTTGCATCAATTTAGAATTTGTTGTTATCTTTATGCTTACTGTTCATATTATTTATTTGAAGTATTAAGTTTACTCTTAGACAACATTATAATCAAAGCTTGCTTTTTGTTATGCAAACACTTTTTTTTTCAAAATGTAGAATTGGAAAACAGAATTTTGCATTTACAGCATTTTGGATATACAGCATTTTGGATATACAGCATTTTGGAAATACAACATTTTGGATATACAGTATTTTGAAATACAGAATTCTGAAATACAGAATTTTGTTCATACAGTATTTTCAAAAAATAAATATACAGAATTTTGTCGATACAGAATTTGTCTTTTGACATAAAAGGTTTCGTTAAGGTTGTTATTCACCTTGATGCAGCATCGAGCTTTCTCCATCGTCATCCTACACAAAGTAAAGAGTTTTGCAGGAATGCCAAAACTAGACATGGGTCTGTGTAGTTGGTCTCTATGTCGATGAAATTATGGTGAGTCTAAGTGGTGCAGGGAAATAAGTCCCCGGGGACTAAGTCCACTGAGGGACCAAGTTCCCACCTAGTGGGAAATAAAACTACTTTCGTGAAGTGGACTTAGTTCCCATGTAAGGTGGGAAATAAATTCCGAAAAGTCTGACTGGTTTTATTTCCCTTTCAATATACTTAATTTCGCACATATACTGCAAGTCTGACAGTAAACCCAAGCAGGGGGGTTACGTGTTTAACTGTTGAATGTGTACTAAGTTCCCCTTCCCATAAGAAAGTGGGCTTAGTTCCCACATCACATGGGAACTAAGTCCACTTCACGAAAGTGGTTTTATTTCCCACTAGGTGGGAACTGAGTCCCTCAGTGGACTTAGTTCCCGGGGACTTATTTCCCTGCACCAGTCTGAGTATGGCTTTGGACTTCTTTTTTTTCCAGAAGTGTGAAAATTGTGTGAAACTGTATACTTTACTGGCACCGTATTGATAGGGGAAAGATCAGATCTATATTAAATGGTACGTTCTGCCTAACAGCGGGATTCTGGGTCTTCGTCAACATTATAGAGTCTGCAAAAATAGTTTTTCCACATTCTATTACAAGGTATCTCTACAGGATTTTCTGCCTTCGGACGTTATTTTTATCTTTAGGTAAGACTTCCATACATTGTTTCTGGAGTAACATTTCACAATTTCTTCAACCGTAGGCTTCTCATGCTCTTTTTCTGAGGATCCGATGTTCGTGGACTAGAGCAGCTCTAGTCCCTTTGGCAGCGCCGCTTTATACGCCTCATATTTTGCTGCATTTACTACTATTGTCACTGTTTTCACTGAATGTCAATAACTCAAGCTAATATAGGACTCTAGAACTAGTTTCTAGGACTAATCAAAAGAGAAAAACGTTTTTGCAAAGAATTTGATGAGTAGGTCTAGGTCACATTAACAAACAGGAATATCACAGTTCACGCTTTCAATTAACTGGGAATTTGGCTTCCATTTTAGAAGCGGCATGGAAAGCATGTCAAATTTAATCTCATAAAATACAGATCGTGCCATCGTTGTACCTACGTTATAAGACACCTTTAAAAGCTGCATGCCTTTTTATGACTTTTCATCCGATAAAGCTGAAATTAATTCTTCTCATTTCCCTCGCTTTGATTAAACTTATTATTATTACCAATAATCAATATTATTACCGTGGTGCGATATTCATCACTGTCATCATCGTGAAATTTACCGTCTCTCAACATGGTGGCGTCGTCTTGCATATCAATTATTGTCTCTGTCAAAAAGGGTCTGCCATATTTTCATCTCCTCTACGAAGAAACGATGGAGATGGATGGAAAACACAAAAAACAAGTTGCCACTTTAAAACCAATTATTTCCACTTCAATGTGCATCCTTGCAGCCGAACGGAAAAGGACATGATGCGGAGTTTGCTCTTGGCATTATGAAATTATGATTTTCAACATTTCATCGGCGTTGTTTCCTGCAACTGTCTGAGTTGAATTCTATCTTTTTTATTACTTTTTCGTCAGCAATCCGCATTTAAAAATGGAAAAAGTTTGTACTATATCCCTTTGCGTAAAGTTAATAAAACGTAACGGCGGCGTCAACAACTTCGATTTTTTCCACTTTCTGTTTGTCCGTTACTGTCTGCCTTTATCCCGGATCTATGTCGCTGCGCTATCTCTATTTTGCAAACTGATGACAACGCACACCGTCTATGGGCCAGTTAAATGAATTTCATTCACATCGCCTTTGTGCCTTTGCCTGGTATAGCTCGAAGGATAGTCGGGGTAAATTGACAGCATTCATAATTTTTTTTTTACAAACCATTCGTCCTTGTTGTTTCTCTTTCTTCTTTAACTCATTATTATTTTTCTTGTCATCTTTTTTTGTGCTTTTTCCTAAGGAAATTGCTTTCAATTTCTTCGGATAAATTTATCCAACTCAAAGGCTTTTTGTCGTCGCAGTATGCTTACTCGATCTTGAGAAATTGCACACATACAATGTAGGTGGAAAAAATAATCCATACAAAACAACTTTCGTCGAAGGATGTTGAGCAAAGGCCTCCTGGTTTGGTTACTCAATTCACTGTCGCACTTGTACTTGGTCAAGCACGAAAATGACATTAGTGCCAGGCAGCACCACCAACAAAAGCAACGAAGACAACGTCGACGACTACACAGGATACCTTCGAAAAGTCGCACTTCGTATAGCTATAGCTATGTTCGAAGGGATCACCCCAACCGAGAGATATTCCATCACTGTTGCTGTGCAAGAATTGAACTTAATCGCACGCGAAGGAATGCGATGTTTTATTTTGTCTTCTGTGCTTCAACTCTAGCTCTCCCTTTTTTTTATGCGGGCGGTAAATAACGCTGTACGTGTTCAAGTGTTGGCGTGAAAATTGTCACTCGAAATTGTTCGGAAGGGAGAGCGAATTATTTCTCTTTTCGAGTGCAGCTCAGTGGAAAACTCAACAATTCAAGTTGCGGTAATTTAGGATATTCAAGTATTCAACGTTTGTGAGCCTACAAAAATTCTGCACAACGAAAAAGGAAATGCCAAAGACCCAGAACAGATGTGTAGCTTGTAGACTTGGTGTCTGGTGTTTCCTTCCTTGTCCTTTGTTAGGTTTATTTGTGTTAGCGTTTGAAAGTCAAAGAAAAACGCCATATATGGAATAGCTAGGACTTTGTGCGTATATGTAACATATTTTGTTGATTGCCAAAGAAAGAAAACGGAAAACATCCGCATTGGCCTTGTGATTTTCCAGTTACAAGAGTTGGAGTCGAATATGAAGGTTTGTTTGCTTACCCTTTTTGAGGGAGTTTCACATTTTTGTTTGTGAGGGAAAACGTTATAAGTCCACGAGGAGATACATATACCTACGTATGTTCGGAGGTGAAGGTATACAATGCATAGAGAAGGTACTTTTGCCTGAAGTGCTGTAGAAATATGCCGGCTTTAATAAATTTGTTGGAATTTATGATGAAACATTTTAAGTTGAGAAATTGTACCTGTACTATTCCTTGCGTGGAATTTTAGAAATCTTCTCAAAAATCTATAAAATACATATTTATTTGTCACATTATACCGTGCCACTTTTGTAACCTTATTTTAGCACGACCGACCATTACTAATGATCAAAGTGACCAACTCTACAGTTTTTCGCTGTATACTACAGTTTTTCAGTCAGTCAATACAGCGCGAAATTGTCAAAAAAACATACACAGCGAAAACATGAGAATACAGCATTTATACAGTTTTTTGTTTTTCTTTGAATTTGTATTTTGTGTTTTGGTTTCGGCGAGTACCTATTATATAAGACAAGGTGCAAAGTGGTGTGTCAGTGGCGTGGTGTCCAAGTGGCAGGTGTGGAGGCTGGTGACGACGTGGATTTTGGCATTTTGTTTACCCGGAAACTAAAAACATGCGAAACGTCCAAGAATTTAATATATGACAACATTTTTTAAGAACTGATGAATTGGTAGCACCATACGTTGTTTGCCTCTTCAGTGTGCGTTAAATCACTTTCATACCACTTCGCCGGCATTTCATCGGCACACTACTCCTATGCCACCTGTCACTTGGTCACCACGCCACTGCCACACCACTTCGGTGCGCGCCTTGCCTTAGAAATGTTATTTCAATAGTTAAAAAACATATAATTCGCTGTTAAAGTGGTACAGTTTTTATACAGTTTTTCGGTCTCGGTTTTACAGCGCTAACCTGTCAAAGAGTTGGTTGAGTAATGCTACATGCAATATCCAGCATAATTGAGTAAGGGTTAGGTAGTAATTTTTCCGGGAATAAAACTGTGTTAACGGTACTCTTAATTATTCAAGAATCACGTGAAAGCTACTAATGGGTTACTGACTGGTAGAAAGAGGCCATCGCCAAGGGTAGTACGGTTTTCAAGTTCGTGATCAGCTGAAACCCGTTCCATATTACGAAAAATAATAATCAAATTCTTGTCATTATCATGAGGAACCTACTGTCCACCTACTGGGGACTATCAGTACTGTGAACTGTCAAGCTATCCCGTCACCTCTCGCAAAGCTTCGAAAAACATCCAAAGCTATAAGAATATTGTCCTGTGAAAGAATCTCAATTCGGCCATTTAAATACGGCATTAAATCGGAAGACCTAACATTCGTGAAAATAATAATGTCAGAAGCGATTCCTTGACCTGTTTCGCCAACTATTTTCATAGTCGAATGTTGTGAACTTCTTGGGGACTATTTTCACAGCCAAAAATGTGGTACATCTCTGAACAGGGTTGGGGTCAAAATTCTGGCGAGGTCAAAATTATTTTTTCAAAATTCTGTTTTACAAAATTCTGCTTTCAAAAATCTGCTTTTCAGAATTCTTTTTTTCAAAATTCTGTTTTACAAAATTCTGCAAATAATAAAAAACAGCTTTTTTTTATTATTTATGTAAAACATTCTACCTAGCTACTTACTTGTTATAGAAAAAGAGGTAAAAGGAGTTTTTTTGTTTGCTCTCTTGGTTTAGACAAATATTCTGTTAGTATACCCTTGTGAGTGAACGTGTGCTTCTAGAGTGAAAATAAATATATCTGTAATTAAATCCAATAAAGGAAAAGATAAGTTGTGCGTGTATGGATATATGTATTATTGTGAAAAATTAAATAAATGTTAAAATTATAATTGGGCCTGTGCAAACCGAATAAAAAATAAGTGTAAAGCACGAATAGTGACAAAAATAAACTGTGATGTCCATACAATTGTAAGGCAGTCAGGCCAACATGTCCATGAGCAACGTGTTGTGGAAATTATGTACAACAAGCAAACAATACCATCAAAGCACTAGCAAAAACTACATGTCTTCTAGCATGCTAAATAGTGCAACAATCCGTTGTTAATACCCCTGAGAATAGCCGGTACACTCTTCCGTCAAATAATGCTCAAAAAATTAAAGTTAAAAGGGCAGGAAAAGCAACCAATCGACGAAAAGAACCAGAAACTTTAAAAGACATAGATATTCCTTTAAGTTTATGTATAATGTTCTTGAATGAGAATATTGTTCATGTGGTCTGAAGAATGGTTGGAAGAGGAGCATATAATTATCCTTGGAACAATATCTTCTCTAAAGCTTTTGGAAGAGAGTGATTGCTGGATGATGGACGGAACATTCGACGTTGTACCAACAATAATGCGGCAATTGTTTTCCATTCATGGAAGAGTAGAACGGCAAATAGTTCCTCTCATTTTTTGTCTGATGAGCAAAAAATCACGCTCGCTCTATGAATTTTTTTCTCAGAGTTGCATAGAGTTGCCATTGCCAACGATTATGGCATTCGCCTGGCAGCAAAGCGAATTGTGTGTGATTTTGAGAAGGAAATTTCTTCGGCAGCAAAGTTTTACATTCCTTCGGCTAAACTAAGAGGGTGTTTTTTTCATTTCGGCCGAATTATTTGGAGAAGGGTCCAAAAAGAGCAGTAGGTTTGAGAATTTATATTCATGCACTTACGTAACTATATAAGAGTTCTTATTTCAGCTTATTTCAGCAGTCGAATCGACGATTACCATTTTAGAGTTAATTAATGCATCAGTAACGGTCCATTAAATTTCTACACTAAATCATATTTTTAGCAAAAATAGTGGTTATCATCGGTACGATATTATTACGTATGTACTGCACTTCATCATTATCGCGAACACGTAACTATATCTTTTTTTAATTAAACGCCAAAGCAATGGGAATAAAAATAAGCCAAAGTGTTCAGCCACCATTAGGTACACAATATGATCTGAGTTACACAATGCAGTACACACATACTTTGTACTTTTAGTTACACCAAAAACAAAAGAAGTTCAGTGGAAAAGGTACCTTGGAATGAAATGAGATACTTTATTTGCAACTAGGTAGGTATGTGCTGCAACTTTAGTCTACTTTTTCCATATAGAATATATTGGAGGTATGCCCTTATTGCCCTCACAACTCCTAGCAATTTCACTACAATTGCAAATATAGATAAAAATATCCTTTCATTATGTTCAGCATCGCCTAATGTTTGCTATTCCCTTTGTGTCTAGTATTATAGTAAACCCATAGGTAACATTTCTACTTGTATTTTTTATAAGACGCTTATGCACTTTAGATGTTGGTGTATGTTGTTCTATTATATTATCATTCAAAATTAACCACTTAAGTTTATGGTTCGTTGCACAAGTGGAATATCCAATACACACTAGGTACAAAGGGCGCCGTCTATAACATTTTTCATATGAAGCTAGCTATCGTGACTTTTGAAATAGATTTAATAGTTGAAAATGATTATAAGTAATGCACAAAGTAAATGACTCAATATTTGCTTTGACTGTTTTATAAATCAAAATTTCGTAAAAGCTGTTTGCGCCTTTGCAGTTGAAATGGGTCCTCCAGATTTATAATTTTTAAAATTGAAATAAAAACACCAAACGCTTCTTTTGCGATTAAAATGACAGTAGCTGTCAATCAAAATGAATCTTCATGTTTATTCAAGCAGTATATGGATGTGTTCGCCTTCGAAAGCCATCTTGATGTCATATTAGCCAACACAGGCTATTATCAATGCGTAAATGTAGTTCTTTCATTGTTTTTGTTAAAGCTAAATGGTATTAAATCCACATTTTAAAGTGGCAGGATTTGCTTGAATAATTGCCCACTTTAATGGAGATGGAAAAGGATCAACACCCTGCAGAGCACCAGTATAACACAAAGTAAAGTGTTAAATGTTTTTGCCTTACCAGAAAAAAAAATCAAGCCTTTTAAAGAGCGCAACTCACAAATCAATGGATAAAGTAATTTTTTGCAATGTCCATATTTTTGTACTTTTTATATCCTCTATACTATACACTATAGTATAGAATAGACTATACCTTACACGGGTGAAATAAAACACTAATAAATTATTTTCTGGAGCTTATTATACAGTCTACCCTATCATTGTTCATGTGACATGACATCTATACATATAATAAAATTGTAGGAACTTTTTTTGTCTCTTAAAAACTCGAAAATTACTGTACAGATTTCGACGAAACTTTTTTTAAAATGTTCCTTAAGACTGTGAGACTGCTATAGGCTATGTCGTTTAAAGCCACGTTCTTAGAGACAGTTTTTAGCCAAAATGTATTTTTTTATGTGAAAATATATACATACACATATGTATAGGTATACCTAGTCAAAAATGGATGTTTATACTATTGCATTCGTGTGACAGGACAAACAAAAACAAAACAACACCAGCATGCGTATACCTCGCATTCGAAAAGGGTTGATTTGCTTTCGAAGTGAGTGCTATGGTCAGTTGCATAATATATTGTATGTACATATACTATGATCGTATGCCCGATGCCGGATGGGGATAGTGTGCGGCTGCAGTATGGCATGGGGTATATTAATAATCTTCATAAGAGAAGAGACGTATAATACAAAACAGGTTTTATTTCAGAATTTCATTCGATATTTTGTGGTATGGTAACCATGTAGGTTGGGGTAGCTAGTTGTTTGGATTCCATAGGAAGAGGGAAACAAAGGAAATGAAATGGTGCGTTCGTTGACTTTCTAGATGGTACGGGCTCTAAACTTATGGAGAAGTAAGACCAATTTGTCGATTCCTGTCATATTCTATGAAAATTCAGAAGAATTCTGTTGCTGTAGGTATTCCAAATTGTCTCGATTGGGACATTCTATAATTTTGTAGTTGAATAGCCTAGGTTAGAATCGATTCTCAATTTAGAAGATTTGAATGAAATTTAAGTCTATTGCCTAGAAATTATTGTCAAAAAACAACAATAGCAACATTTTGGTAGAAATTATAGCTACCTCAATCTAATTCTATTTACACCATGCGAATCACACTAGACGCTCCTAAATTGGTTGTAGTTATATACAGACATCATTAGTGTCATGAAGTTCGTAGAAAATGTATGTGTTGTCGTGCAGCCTTCCTGATGCTGACGAGAACGGGACATGAAATGCACTGCTAGCTATCTCCAAGCAAGCACAATAGATCTTTTAGGTCGACGTGCATCATATCGCTCCGGCAAGTAAGACGTTAAAAAAATCCTTTGAGTATAATACTTATACGCATCGCCAGGATCACGTAATTACATTCCATATTAAGACCCGTCGTACCTGAAAGCTAACACTCATATTACCTTCTTCCATATACTATACACACCATACATTAATAAAAGAGAAGTTTCGTCTTTATAATATATTTAATAAAATCCCTACCCAAATGAGCACAAAAAGCTATGATATATGAATAGACATAACTTTGCTCAGGCACATGACGATTCTCACAGAAACATCCTGCGGATATTTATCTTTTCGATGTTATAATATATGTATATGAACATAAATTTACCCCATAATATGAATAAGGCTATAACGAATGAATATATTAATATTTGCGGCAACAGGAAGACCGAGTATAAAAATACCGAATTAAGCCTGCTATTACTCCAATAAGGTAGCATTAAATGAGAATTTGAATAGGACTTACGTTTTACCTATTATTAAAAAGAACCCGATTTTACATTTTATCGTGTTGTATCTTTTTGTTAATGGGAACAAATTAAAAAAAAGAAATCCCAACCCCAGGCAATCGTTTTTAAAAATACAAAACATTTTCCTTATTTCCTTTACATTTTAATCCTCCCCCAATCTGCTTATGTAAATAGGTTGGAATTTAGTATACCTACTCATGTATTACTAAATAAATGCATGTGGATGGAATATAATTTTAAGGATTTATATTCAGAGGAATAGGGACATGTGGTTACCTACTTATTTATAAATAAAATTCAAAGTTTATGACAAACTGAATTTTAATAATAATAGGATTTTTTAATGTAGAGATGAGAGCGTAATATTATTAAATATTATTAATCAGCTGATCTCCCTTTTGTTTGAATTTGATTAAGAAATATTTTTTAAAAGCTATTTATTTCTGAATGGTCTCAAACTTAATTTCAAATAAAATCGAACACCAAGCCAAGTAACAAATATGTATTCCTGTAGCAAAAATATTGTTAACGGATAGTGGGAACCTCAACCAAATTATGTTTGTTGAGCAGCTTTTAACAAAATTATTGAAATCCTTCCGCCCTCCAACAAATCCGACGTCTTACAAGCCTAATTACCTAATGGCGAAAACCCAGTTTTCGTAATCATATAGAGAAAAGTAAGAGAGGCCACAAGGTGCCCAGACGTGGCACTTGCAGACGTAGAGCTGCGGGGAACGTCTTTCCCACATTTGGATACTTGAGGGGATAAATCAGCTTGCACTTTATCTCAAAGGAAGGGTTACGAATAATGTACACGAATAATGATGAATAGCTTTATTTCCAGAAGGATTTGACATCTAAAAGTCAAATATTTACCGCATAACAGCGATTTAAATGCGGGGATTAAGAATAAAATAAAGTAGACGACTGTGTACTGTGTAAATGAGAAAGTTTCATGTGATCTTTTATTTTTTCTTCAGTGAAACTTCTTAAGGCTTTCCGCACACGGCTCGTATCGTAATCGTAGCGTATGCGGTGCGATGTACGAGAGGCATACCATTTGTTGTCGCACACTTGTATTTAAATGGAGAATCGCACACGACTCGTCTGCTACGCGTAATCGTCGCAGCATGCATGCTACATGACGACTATCGTCAAGCAGTGTCGGCCGCTTATCGTATTTGTACGAGTACGCTTGGAGTTTGTTTACATTTTTCGATACCTACGTATTTTATTTAAAAAAATATATCAGGCGACATTTTATTTTGACGATTGGAAATTGCGTCGTGTGCGGTTAAATACGCTTATCGGCATCGTAGCGGCACGGCAAATTCATGATGTGACGACGACGATACGATGACGATACGAGCCGTGTGCGGAAGGCCTAAGGCTTTTTTAGCATTAATTTTGAACTACGATAAAACGAAAAAGTGATAGGTTAAAGTGAAACTTCTTATATCTGATGTCTGGTGGAGCAATACTCTCGGATGTTTGTCAGACATTCGCGAGAGTTGGCGCAGTGGAAAAAACCTTGTTGTTTGTGTTTTTCCGGGGATCGAACCTGGCACCCCTCTCACAATAGTCCAACACAGTAACCACTGAGTGAGTCAGGAAAATAAACAACAGCATATCTTCCAGATAAACCCCAGATCGTTCCCTATCATGAACCCACTTTATTGAATTTAAGAAATCCTTAACAGGAAAATTATTCCGGTGATATTCGGTTCTCTACCTTGCATCGGCGTAGCATAGAGGAGAAGCTTCAACGATGAACTCAACACCCTATACATCAACAATGACCTCTCCCACAATCTTAAAATACAATGGTTTAGATGGAGAATTTAAGTGGAGCGATACTATTCTTCATGGACATCATTTCCGCTGTTTCTATGCTTTGTTAGTAATTATTATTATTTTTATCCGATACAACTTCAATTCATTATCGCCCTCCTTTATGTGATAATATTGCTTCTGTATCTAACTCAAAAATATGTGGCTACAAAATCTATTTCGAAAAAAAAAATATTCGATATTGCTACCAACAGCACCTCTCACATCGGAACTTTTTCTAAAAAGTCCAAAGACTGGGCTGGCAATATAAGAACATTGTTGCCAAAGCAAAAGTTCGAGAGTAGAATTAGGTGCCCATTAAATTCAGTTACATATACCCACATCTACATAGTACAATATTGTTGCCACCATAATACCATCAACAAAGCATACTTAACGTGTCTATTTGCAGTAAATGAGTTTCCCAGGATCCCACAACTAGCAAGGTAATTAATTAACTACATACTCTCTAACAAGTCAAAAACATTCTCAAAACATTCGAGAAAATTAACCACCCTGCTACATAAATGAGATTCAAAAGCATTCATAAAAACTCATCCAGTTGCAATCCTTTAAAAAATCCTTGTCAACCCTAACTGTTGCGTCGTGTCGTCGTGAATGGCGGAAAAGAGAAGAAAACACGATTTTGCTAAGTAAGTACACTTGGTGCACAATTTAAGTTAATGAACGACACTAATGAGTTTCTTCCTTTTCGTAACCGTACACACAGTTTTCTCGTTCCTTGCACTCACTTTGATCTGTGTCGAGCGAGAGCAACCTCAAAGTGCATCCAACTAATACACACCTTCTGAATAGGAAAACGGAATACACACGGTTTTACCTGAGAAAAGGACACACACAACTATTGCAAAATTATATACGAGTATCTAGGAAAATAATATCCCTTAATCCCGATTGGATGGAAGAGCGTTGTTTTTGCATTGTTTGTTTGTTGGTTTTAGCCCTCCACGGCATTAGCTAGCACATTAGTCGGTCTTAATGGGTGCTGCAATATAAATACGGCAAGGTAACAAGGTTATTAGAGAAATAACAAAAAATATAAAATCTTTTCTAGGGGACAGAACTGCATCTAGAATTTCAGACCTTACCCACCAAGGGCGCGCCCTGCGTTTCTGCAATAACTTTTTGCTTAAATCCGGGTTTTACATACAGCGTCGTGTAATCGTAAGGACCTTTATTTGAGAAGATTGTTAGAATATTTTGTTACACAGTCAGATGCTTATTTTTGTGGAATGTTAACTCCAAGGCATAATTATTATAGTATCATGGTTTCATGTCTTCCAGCAAAAAAAATTATCCTTACCAAAGTCAGAGCTCCTTTTGCAATGGTTCACTTATTTTCTGCACATAGCAGTGAGAAGAAGCAAAAAAAATATAAATTTCTCTTCTGACAGTGAATGAATTAATTTATTTTTTTCTACGTCGCTGTCGCCGCCAAATGTCCTCTGTCGGGAGCGTCAGTATAATTAGGATGATGATGATGGTGAGAATTTAACAAGTGGGACACACCCGAACAATTACAAACCAGAGAGTAGACGAAACGATATCCTCTGTGCACTGCGAAGGAACAACAAATTATTCCAACCATGCTGGTGTATTCAAATTGTGTATAGATAGGATTTGAATAGCATGAGCAGGATCATTGACGATGGAGATGGACTCGAGGTCATTAATTTAATGTGCAGTTTCTATTTTTGTTTATGGATGGCCACTTTCGCGGTTAGCCGTTGGAATAGATAAGGTATGCACAAAAAAAAAACAAGCTTCACTACAAGGACAAAGATAGTTTTCTATATGTTCATTAGGTGCTGCAGTGTTCCACTTCCGCAACATAGTCAGCTTACTTGTACTGATTGGCACCATTCTTCCGGTAATCATAGCCGGAAAGTAATGACTTGTCTGTTTGACCATACGTTTGCATCTTACCCAAAACCCAAAAGCATCTGAAAGATGTCTGCCTAAAAGATATTGGTTTGCAGATTTTTTATTCCTGGAGATAGCTGATCCCGGCTAACGTTTGAATAGTCGGATCGGATACCCCAAAGCCTCTGATGGACCCTCTGATGGACCCTCTGGCAACCTAGGGCTAGCTTCTCACAACCATTCGTTTGTGTGAGTTTTTATTTATTGAGACGAATGAAAGGGATCTACAATTTTAGGCCAATTCCGAACGGCTGAATTGAGAATCTTTTTCAGGACAGTTATATACTCTCGGATGTTTGTCAGACCTCAGACCTTCGCGAGAGGTGGCGCAGTGGAAAAAACCTTAAGATGTAATTTGTATTTTTCCGGGGATCGAACCTGGGACGCCTTGCACACTAACCAGTAACCACAGAGCCACTGCGCTCATTGACTATTGCGACTAATTGATACAAATTAGTGAATATTTTTGACAAAACATTTAAGGTGCGCTTTAAAGAAATTTTTGAGAATGAGCTAATAGCATCGCTCTTAAGTCTTATCAATAGTTAAAGAGAATATGTCAAGGAACCAGGATTTCTGGAGAAGATAATGAAAACCTTCTATTAGCATATAAGATATAAAGTCAGTTAAGGATATGAACAAATTATTTCTGTTAAACGGAATTCCGCTTTCTGGGGCCTGTAACACAAAACTACAAGTTTAAAGGTCTACAGTTACTTGTAGGACTATATTAGTTTCACAAGTGTTGATGATTTTCTGTAACACAAAAAAAAACTTTACAGTAGTACGAAAGAAAAATTTCCCTCGACTTGTAGACTCTCTGTACAAGTGTTTATTTGAAAAGACATATGTACATTATAAGCAAGTGAACGAATCCAAAAGAATAAAGACTCTGTTGAAAAAAATTGCCGTGCTTGTTAAAATCTAAGAAAATACAAAAATTATACTTGTTGCTTTTTCCGATGTCAAAGGAAATAAAGGGCTCAGGAAGTATTTAGTTTCGGCCAAAGTCTAAATATTATTCTGCAAAATAAAGGCTGGACGTACATGCGAGAAATTTTTGGGCAAAATTGTCGAATTGTGAAAAATACCTTCGGTGGACAAGAACCATTCCGAAGGATAATACGAACAAGTGGTACTATACCGAGAAGAAAACTTAAAAAGAAACCGGTTATGAGGCAACTAACTACACAAGGAGCGATGAATGGAAACGCGTTATCTTTTCGGATGAAAAAAAGTTTACATATCCTTGACCTTGAGGCCCCGATGGTTATAACTTTTATACCAAAAATGTTTCAATTCAAGAATTAATAATTCAAGAAATGAATCAAGTTTGTGGAGTAAGCATTATTATATTATAAAAAAACATTTAAATATTTTTTAATGTTTTTTTATAATATTTAATGCTTACTCCACAAACTTTATTCATTTCTTGAATTATTAATTCTTGACTTGAAACATTTTTGGTATTAAACTACGCCAGGCCACGGGCAAAAGAATCCTATACGATTAATCTTTGACCAAAGACTCGTATTAGGTTATGGTTCACAGTTACTTTGTGATTGTTTTTCCATAAGTCTCGGTAAACATCGAGTAAATAGTGCGTCTAGGCAGATTTGGTGGTTCGTCTACTGATGAGCCCACCCACCACATCGGGGCGAAACGCTTTTGGAGTTGAGGCCACTTAAATGTTTTTTTTTTTTATAATAAGTTATAACTTTTATTTCCAAAATAAACTCCTCAAGGTAGAGAGCATACCCCAAATTCATTATAGAAGATTTGGTCGGGAAAACGGAAATAGTTTTTCTTTATGATTCCTAACTATTATTTCCATAATTACGATGCGATCAATTCACTGGTGTATCTGCCAGTATAGAAACAGTAGCGGCTAATGTGGGTCTGGAAGTTATCGAGGGTAAGACAAGGATAGTCATCCTACATCGAAGAATCAAATCTCATCTATAAAGTCTGATAATAGCAGTTTTGAAAAGGCAAGTGAGTAGTTTAGCCCTATCCCAAAGAAGTAAGAGTCTATATAAGCGTCAGATGAAAGAAAAAGGGGAAGACTAGTCAATGGGGAAAAGGTGCTTATAATTTCCATAAAAGTTATGAATTGGCACAATACTACTTGTTGAAAAAATAAGGCTTTGCTCGTTCCCAAGGAATTGTATTTCATAGACTTGCTCTTACCAATCAAGACAATGCACTTTAAGGTTTAACAATTTAAAGCTTTAGCTCCAAACATGAAATAGAGCGTTTGCAATATATTATTTTTGTCTTGTTTGGGAGTTGTTATGCCATATAGTCCAATCCCGTCATTTAACAAATTGAAACCCTAAAGCCGTAACAAATGCTTATATGTACTGTCTTAAATATGTTTAATATTTGAGAGGTGTCACTCCTCGTTTTTTAATCGTGCCCACATTTCGCGAGGTACATTGCTAATTTTACAATTTTAGCTCCCGTGAGTGTTGAGTAATTTAAATGTTATTACAATAACTAGTTTAAGATGTCAATATTCTTATATCAAAACGTTACAAGTACATCAAGGTTGTCATAATGATATGTACAAATTTGGTTACCTATTGCATCTAAATGAAATCCCCATAGCGGTGGCGTATACGTAACATTTTCAATTAAATTCTCTTTTATCTCACTCTAAGAGCAACGTAACTTAAGTATTCATTCAAAAACGAGTTCATATTACAAGCTGAATAAATCCAACTTGAATTCCCTACTTTCATAATGCCCATGCCTATTGACTGTCCTATTTTCGGCTCATTCCCCTCAGCAAAAACAAATTACAAAATAAATCACCACTTAATCGGATTATGTATCGATATTCCTTCTGACAATAGATCAACCAAAACTCTTCACAAATATGATGAAGAACACTCGTTAGGAAGCCCCCCCCCCCCCCCATACACTTTAGTTCATCTCTGCCTGTGACATTGAGGATCCCGTAAGCAGTCCACAATATTATTACAAGTGCAGAAGAGTATCCTTTCCCATACTTCGGAATGGATGATGATGATATCATTTCTTATTCAAATCGAAAGAAATCGTACGAAATGAATTCAATTTGTGTTACTGTGAAACGTGCCATTCAAGTAAATATGAGAAACATTTAATTCGATCCCCACATTAAGTGAGTACTGAAAAGGATATGGCAGAACAGAAATAAAAATAAATCAACATAAGTTGGAATGCCATCGTTAAGAGAGGGAACAGCAGTGTAGGTGGGTTTCCTCTTACTTCATTTTGTTTTTTAACATCAATTCAGCTAACAAGGAGTCTCCATCAACTTCATTCGTCTAGCGGGGACATTTATGGAAATAATATTTGTTCGTATGTATAATTTGAAAATGAAAATAAAAATTGTCCTCTGCCCTCGGTATACCATATTGGCATAAAAGGAGAAACACATTTTCCATATCCTTCGTTCTATATCAAATGAGAGCAAAAAAAAAAATGACACACAATCCACAATCACACATATCCTGACACATAACCTCTAAGCTCGTCACAACATACAACATTGGTTTTCACAACTTCTCTTTCTTCTCGAACACACAATTTGAGGACTTATCAAATGGAATTGAGTTGACTGTAGCGACTATAAGGAGGACAAGGATCAAGCAAATTCGCTGCTAAAGTATACCACTACGTATACACTAAAATGTACATACAGAATTTTATTTCTCCTTATTTTTCTCAGTTATTTCGGAATATTTAGGTCTCTCCTCTGTATGCTGGCATAAATTGTTGCTATTGAGTTCCGCCTGCCCGTCGTCGGGATATACTAACAATCCTGCCACAACTTTCGCGTCTGCACTCCTATATAATATGTGTGTACTGGTATATGTATGCAAGTTGAGTAAATTACGCTAGTTGGTCCGATTATGGATTATAAAAATGTCATTGTTAGTGGCGTGTCCTTAGATTGTGGCTTGGCTCCGTATAACTATCGTCGTTTGGTTTGGAATATCCTCGTTGTCTACACAGAATGAATATGAACGAACATCAAATTTGTTGCAATTGTTGTGGATGTGTGTGTGTGTTGAATATTATGCTGAGATGTCCTTAGGGAAAGAAGATTTTTTTTTTCTTCAGTGATTTTACATTGTTAAGGCAAATGAGATGAAAATTCAAGGACATGGGGGCTCGTTACGAAATCACTAATTGCTTATACAAGTTTCTCAAAGAAGTTGAGGTTGTTTTCATGAAAATAATAAGATACGTGGGATTAATAAAAGTACAGTAAAGTGTTAAATTTCCCTCAAGTGCGCCTAGGGATAGCTTACGAAATTGGGCAGGATACGAAGCGAGCAATTACAGACTTTTGAGGAATATAATAATAGAATTTTGTTGGAGAACGTTACACGCAACGACCTTGATATAAAACTATAATCCTCTACCCCAGTTGGGTATACTTTTTACACCCTGACACTATTAATCAAGTTTCAACAAAAAAGGAAATACAGAAGAGCCTTAAAAATGATTGGGTTTACGAATATTTTATGAATTTTGTGAAATTACAACAATCTTTTGATGGTTGGTAGATATCGTACATTCAGTAAGTCCGTATAGTGCGGAATTTAAAACTAAGAAGGAGCAAAAGTGGTGATTTTTTAAGCGTTGATTTATTAAATTAAAAAAAAGAAAAAAAAAAAAAAAAAAAGCGAAAACAAAGCAAAATTGATTGAAATTTTTATTAGGGTCGATAAATCAATTCATGCCATTTACTTTTTGTATATTATTTCGTGTAACTGTTGACCGCGACTACGCCTCAAGTGTTCCATCCGGAATGTCCAATTTTGTCATACTTTTTCCAACAAATCGACTGGTAGCTATCTCACCAATAACACGAGTTATGTTTTCTTCTAAGGCGGAAATAGTTGCTGGCTTTTCCGTATAGACGAAAGACTGCACATATCCCCACAAAAAATAGTCCAGCGGTGTTAAATCGCACAATCTAGTTCTAGGCGGCCAATTGACAGGTCCAAAACGTGAGCTGAATTGCTCAACAAATTCGCCTCGGATTATGTTCATGGATTCCCGTGCTGCGCGACCATACCCAGCTCTTCCATTTTGGGTAAACAAAAGTCCGAAATCACTGAACGATAGCGAGCACAATTGACGATTAACCGTAACGTTGTTTTTGAAGAAATACGGCCCAATAATGCCAACGGCCCTAAACCATACCAAACGGTACAGTTTCGTGGATGCAGTTTTTACAATGCTTCAGGTTTTTCAGAAGACATATACGGCAATTTTGATTATTAACGTCAGTAGGACGATTACGGCGACCATGAAATGGATGAAGTGGTGCACACATTTTTTACTGAGCACAATTTTTGGTAATAAAATTCAATAATTTACAAATGGTTTAAACAATTTGGACAAAATAAAATATTAGGGCAAGAAGAGAGAACTCACATTCATCAGGCAATACAAGAAGTTGGGTTGGCGATATAAAAAGCTTACGAATAACAAAGCCGCAGGCTCTGAGCATGCAAAAAATCATCAACCAAGTATGGGTGGAAGAAAGTATGCCCGATGACTGGTCTATCAGCTCCATATGCCCCATATACAAAAATAGCGATCCTCTATGTCTTGCAAGAATTATCGAGGCATATTCCTACTTAATGTCGCATACAAGATCCTATCCAACGTACTGTGTGAACGTCTAAAACCGTTCTGTAACACACTAATCGCCACGTACCAGTGTGGCTTCCGGCCCGGCAGATCGACTATAGACCAAATTTTCACACTAAGGCAAATCCTGGAAAAGACCAACGAATTTCAAGCCGAAACTGACCATCTATACATCCACTTCAATGCCGCGTATGATAGCATACATCGTATGCGACGGCCGAATTCGGAATCCCGGCAAAATTGATTCAGCCAGGTCGCGTGGCGCTGAGAAACACGCGCTACAACGTGCAGTTTGAAAGTAGCTCCTCCGAACTATTTCAAACATGCACCGGATTTGGGCTATAAATGCGACTTCTTCAATCTCCTACTGGAATAGATAGAGCGCAGGGCAGGTGTCGCTGTCGACATGGAAGGTACTACCTTCAAAAGGTTAATGCAGCTGCTGGGGTATATGCGGACGATATTGACATCATCGGTCGTTCACGGCGATTAAAGAATAGTCGAAATGTGTTGGCCTTGATGTGAGGACAAGTCTAAGTAGATGCAATCAACAAACTAACAAGCATATTTCCACCGCCTATGACAAAACCTCAGTATTTATAGAAACAATTTCGAGTTAGTTACGGAGTTCATCTACCCCGTGATAGTTTTTTTAGATTGTCTTTTATCGTCAATAGAAAAGGAAATTCGAAATTAACACAGCCTTTAGCAAACAAACAAACTTATATTTGGTCCATTTAAGATTACACTTTGACTGTTTCATTGAAATCTGTCCAGTAGGTTTCGCGCTTTTAGGAGACAAAGAAAATTCCTACAGTTTTATTATAAGTATATGTACTTAGATATCGATTTAATGTGCACCCTCTGCATCGCCCTCCCTCTCCATGATCTTGCTACTCTTGTTTATAATACCGCATTTCCTTTCCTTTGTTTCTCTCTTCCAACGGAATTCAAACAACCACATACCCCAACCCTACACTGTTACCATACCACATATCAGAATGAACGTCTGTACGTCTCTTCTTTTCTGAAGATTATTAATATACCCCATGCCATACATACCTATATATACAACTGACCATAGCACTCACTGCGAAAACAAATCAACCCTTTTCGAATGCGAGGTATACGTTTGCTAGTGTAGTTTTGTTTTTGTTTGTCGTGTGTCGCACGATCGCAAAAGTATAAACATCCATTTGTAGCAAGGTATATGTGTATGTATATATTTTCACTACATTTTGGCTAAATCTGTTCCTAAGGACGTTCCTATAAACGACATAGCCTATAGCAGTCTCACAGTCTTTAGGAACATTTGAAAAATGTTTCATCGAAATCTGCCCAGTAGTTTTCGAGTTTTTAGCTGACAAAAAAATTCCTTCAGTTTTATTATATGTATAGATTTTTGGTAAAGATTTTTAATCGTAGCTTGTTGCTTCTAAATTCTGCAACATTTTGTTATGTAATACCAACTTCGTTAGTTGACAAAAGGAAAGGTATCTAATGTAGATGTAATCACTTTAAAAATATAGAATATTTTTCTGAATTGTTCGACACTGAATATAGAATACCAGGCAATTTTACACCATTCAAAAATTAGATGGCTTTCTCTTCAGCCGGCAGTGGAACGACTTTTACTTATGTTTGAAACAGTAAATTAATATTACGAAGACGTCTAAAATCCACCGAAAATAGACTTTTTTGGTTTGGCTTGTGTTTCTTTCAATGAGAAAAACTTTTTCTAATATTTTGAGAATCCGTGAATGCCAAAATTCACGTAATCTATAACAAAATCTTTTTGTTTGTAAAATATAAAATTTTTTTCGCAAATAACCGATTTATCCCAGCCAAAATTTTTAAAATCCCAGGAATTTATTCTAAGATTTCTTAATCTATTTTAAAATTTGAGTTTAGTTATCTTCGTTTTTCAACACTTTCATATATGTCAGAAAATCAGCTGAGAATAATTTTTTATTCAGCGCAATTGGCACACCGCAATGAAAAAAATATTTTTTTCTAACACGGTACTCGCATTTTGGTCATAGTTTTGCACTCGTTTTTAGATCCTATTTTGACCGGGAAAGTCCGGGATATTCGTGCTCGATAACTACTTTCTTCAAATGATTGCAGGCAATCCTATCCCAAATAGATACAGCAATTTTGCTTATTGTCGCAACCGTTCGTCCAAAAATGGGTCCGTGGGTAAAGATAATTATATGTTATCCTTAAATTGGGATACGCTTCTCACTGCCCCAGAATTAAACCAGTGAACGCGTGGCGTTGTCTAAAGCTCCTCCGTCAGTCTGAAATTTGCACGGATGTGAAAACACTATAGCATCCAAACAAATCGACCTAGGAGAATTACATTTTGTGAGAGGACTTCTTTTTACCGTGTCGTTAGGTTGGTATTAAAAAAGAGTCATATCTTTCGAGTAGTTCTGGCACCTCCCATGCAAAACCAATATTAGACCCATGTGTTGTGTACGTACTAACTCACATGCCTAACATTTTGCATGACTTGTATGCAGTCTAGGATAACAAACCATAGGCCAGGCAGTTGATATCACTTTTACTTGCTTAATATGCATCTATTGCTGGGGTCTCAGATTCGATTCCCGGAGAGACCCAAATTAAATTCACTGAAACGAATGTTTATGAGAAGCTAGATCTAGCGGTGCCCATACCTGTTACCTGTTGTATACCTACCTGTTGCGTCAACTATTTATTTTATTTTATCTTAAGTAAATTGAAAACTGGACTTTATCATTGGCGCAACAGCTTGTGTAGATAATAATAAAAGACTTAATCCAAGAAACTACGTGGCGAAAGTTTTAATTCATAGAAACTGAATTAAAAAGCACAGTGCATGAAATATGGATTCAAATTAATCAACATATAATAATAAATACACCAATTCCATATATACTCTCCCCTTGCAAGCTAACAAAAAGCAAATTAATTTTAAATTTAATTTAACTCATCTGTGTCTAATTTAAGTAAACAAAATCAAAAATTGAACACAAGCAAGTAAAAATCATGACACACCCACACCCGTCACATCAGGAGAACCATCGATCCAACAAAAATAAAATAAATTATTTATTTCTCCCTTGTCCGCCTGTGTATACGACTGAGAGACGAACACTATAGTGCCTGCCACTCCCATGCCATTCGTATTCGATTATTGTTAATGGCCTTCAGGGCAACAGGAAAATGAATAAAAAAAAAATTATATATATATTATAACAAATTGGATTCATCATCCTGTTGTTTTTTCGTTTTTCTGTATTCTTCTTTAATTTTGTTCCTGAATTTCCTAATTTCTCAATTATTTCCTAATTGAGAAGCAGAACGAGTGATGTGTGCACGAGCAACTGTCAATTAGATACATAAAGAAAGATACACAGTTGTGTTTCTTCGTTGTTGCAATACTCCACCCTTAGGGTAGGATGGTTAAAAATATCATGGTAGATAATATTACAAAATAACAAAGGTCACTGCTGCCCAGATTTTAATATACAATTTACGTATACACATACATAAACTCATCATGGTACACCCACTTAATGTAAAGTAATGCATACTAAGGAGAATGTGGGAATAATTCCATGATGATCAGTCTCGAATGTTGGAATTTATATTTAAATTTTGTAATAAGGACAACAAAAAAATAATAAACTCTTTAAAAGACACGTCATATTAACGCCCCAAAGTTCTCCCTTGTGTTGGATAAAATATAATAATCCAAAGAAGAATTTATGCCAGCGCTACAACTGCACAATTAAGCAGTACATGCCGTTGCAAAAGGGGTATAAAAAAACTTATTTTTTTTTTACTAGAGGAATCCATCTGCGGATCTTTTTAAAGCCAATTAAGTAACACAAACGTGCATAATATACTTGTGCTTTATTTCGAGCTCATTAACCTCAAATGCATTCGGTGCATTATATTTCATGAGAAGGATGGATATAAAAACCGCTGGATAAGGATTAAAAAAGAATAAAATTCAGCAGAAAATCAGAGCAAAAAAAAATATTAAATTTGCTACGCAGCCGTTGCTTTTGTGCCTGTAGCTTAGTATATGGGAAGATAATGTCCTTTTGGGTGGATAGTATGTGAAAGTTTTTTCGCATACTTTTGAGATTAGTGCTGAAATGAAAATTTAAGTAATAATATGAGAACACAAAAAAAAAAGTTAGCACTCGAAGAGAGTTAGCTAAGGAAGACGGATTTTATTTAACGAGCGTGCTGACTAGCGATATTGTTGCTTGAACGAGGAAGTGAACTGTATTCACAATTGCTAATGTATGGGAGATCTGTAAGTGGGGTGTAGGAATGGATAGCTAATCTTCATTTGATGCAACATCAACACGATTTCGGTTGCTGCTGGCTGATGCTTACCAAAAGTGGGTGGTGCATAATGCCGCTGAAATAACAACAAACATCATTCTCCTGGATATGAGATCCTCCACTTGGTTTGACTCGAGCTACAAGGAGGCTATCAAGTTGAGAGAGTTTCATTTTTGGGCTTATATTAAAACAAATCAAAACCAAAAAAAAAACGGAAAATGTTTTGACGGTTCTGTATAATCACTGCTATTCCAAGATACGATGAAAAAGACGCTATTATGCAAGTTGTAGTTCCACAAGTTTTGGAACTTTCACAGTTTTTGAGGATTTGCGTTTCACGAAGCGAAATGAAATTACAAAATTTGTACAAATTGTTGGATAATTTTACATGAGAAAGATCGCCTGTAGCTTCGCTTACAAGTCGTTTTGCAATCACATTTCATTCGAAATTGTAGGTATTCGTGACAAAGACATAATAGCATTTTATTAATAGTGAAAACGAATAATTCATTTTGAGTTCCGGAAAAAAAGTCTACCGACAACGTATAAATTAAGTTTTTTTTTTTTTTTTTAATTTTATGAACAATTTTTTTATTTTTTCCGCAAACTCTTTAAGAATTGAGTTCACGCAAGATGTTGTCCATTCCTTAATATTTTGATCCTGGGAGAGCGGTGAGCGCATCGGAAAACCTACCGATACAATTTCTTTTTTATGTCTTATTATAGATGCTACAAACAATTTATTTGCTATGGTCATAATTAAACAATGTACAACTTAGGTTGATGAACGCCATCCACAAATCTTGTTGAAAAAAGCTGTAAGTCACAAGTCAACGGAATTTCTGGTGAAATGGTAATTTGTAGGACTTGTGATAAGCAAGTTGTTTTTCCACAATTTCTATAGCTTTGATCAAAAAAATTTTTAAGACACTTACTTGTATTTGCTGAAACGGAAATTGGCATTACAAATTTGTAGTTGCAATATACAATAACAAATTTGTGGTTTTAAATTGTAATTGGTGAAATACGCCACCTGTAATACAACGCGACAAGTAGTTGTAGGACAAGTGAATTTCGACAGCTTGTAAAATATTTTATAACAAAACGACAAGTCCGTGAACTTTTCGATGAAAGATGACAAGTGGGAAATTATATAATTTCCCTCTTTCTGTCAAGAAAGACTTGTAGAATTGAATATTGTCAAAAGCTTACAAGTGCATTTTTAATGTTATACCTACCTAATGCCTTACATTTATTTTGTGTAATTAACGTATTAATTCTTTTGTTACTTATTTAGTTAGTACTTACAATTGCGCGTTTCTTATCATTTTGCTAAAATACGACCCTTATATACGTCCAATTCTTACTTTGCGGAACTACTTTTAGGCTCTTTACAAGGCAAGTGTATTTCCTTCCATTTTGCACATTTATTTTTTTTTTTTAGGACATCAATGAAAGCACCAAAAAGGATGTCTATTCCTCTCTTATTTCACATAAAAATACGTTAAAATAGCATTTCTTATGTTTTGCCAGAAGTGAACTTCTTTTGACAAGTGCAACGGTTTACGTTCTGTTACAGAATTAAGTTCTTCTTGTCGGATAAGAATAGTTAGACAAGTGAACTTAGACTTGTTGACCTGTCATGTTGTGTTATAGTCCCCTGGACCTTCAGTACGCCTGTCCAGTTACCAAGATAAATATGACCAGGTGCTCTTACAAACTGTGGCAAAACTCTTTTATGTCCACCCCATCCCTTAAAAGTGAGTTAACACCGATGCTTCTTTGAGTTTTCTGTAGGGCCTGAAAACAGCTCTAAAAAACCAACAATTTGTAAAAGTTTGATTACGAAATAACAATAATTAAACATATTTCATGTCGACAGCAAAAAATACTTTATAAATATTCAAAAAAAATTGTATCCAAACTCCAAAGACAAATGAAAACCGCATTGGTGTTCACTCACTTTTGACGCTCACTGTATATTAACAAATGCTGCCTCAATGACCTTGGATATAGCAAGCTTTGAACCGTGATGGTTAAAGAGGCGTTTTCCCAAATTCACGCCGATCTGTATAGCGAGAATAAAAGGAAATTAATTTAGTGTGACACTGGGATACCATATTTTAAATCTTCATTCAAGTCATAGTTTATAATGGAAGGCGTATTTTAGAGTAAATATCTTTCTACAATACTATACAGACCAGCCTTACAAATTTTACTTAGGCTATACCATGTGATTGCATGTTAAATACGATTTCCTCTGCGAAATTTACATTTTGCCTAATCATTTTACCATAATCTCTCTCTCTATCTTTGTCATTGTATTTAATAAAAAAAAACAAAATCATTAAATCACTCACCAAAAAAATTTTCTCAAAGTAAATTATCCTGAAAAGAGAATACAAAAACAAAGAACCTTATTAGGCAATCATTCATTTTAGCGTGAAACCTTTTCAAAAGCATTAACATTTTAAAACAATCTTCCTGTACAAGTGAGATAGAAATAATTTTCACCAAAATCACCATCATCAACGTTGTCTACTTAGCATAAATTAAATTTATTTTTGCTCCTTTAACGAAAAAACCATAACAAATTACTATCGCCACTTAGGGAACACCCTTTCAGACTGTTACCCGGTCTAGTGTATAGTATATAAATGTGCTCCGTTACACTTCATCACACGCAGCAGCCCACACTTTTGGTCATGAAGAAGGATATAGTCAGAGATACTCAGTGGCCTCGGTGACACAACTCGTAAAATGGCTAAAATGTACTCGGACCCATTAAAAAGGATATTTTGTATAATTTTTAAGCTTGCGATAGTACTTATGCACTTCCTCCCCGCACTATTCCTCTGTCAGGCCATTTGGGCTACAAAAATTGTGGGAAATTATTATTTGCTTAACCAGAAAGATGGAGAAGTGGGCGATTGGATGGAGAGGGCGAGACTCTGTTAAAATTGTTTCCAGTAAAGTAGAGTGTTCGGTTATGAGGTGTTAGCTGGTGGGCGTCGCGTGGTTGATAAAATATCTGATATGTCCCATTTGAAAGGAGATTTAGACCTCTTAGTCAAATTAGACAAGGATTTAGTTGGGTGTTAGGGAAAATAGATTGATGTACCTATGTATGTATATAGTGGACCTAGATAGATGGCTTTAAGGTGGTAATTGTAATCACTAGTGAATGTGTGTATGGTTTAATATGAATAAAATGAGTTGATCAAGTAATACTATAGGGAGTCAGTTTTTCGGATTAGGGAAAGGGAATCAACCTTTTCAGGTTTAGTAGGTCATTTCATTAGAAAAATTTTTAACTGGCGCCCAATGAAGATATATATGTAAAACAACAGTCCGAAAACATTTTTAACTCATCTTCGAGTTGTCACAGAATAATAAAAACTTTAAAATTTAATTTTGCAAAACTTATAAAAATTACCAATATTTAGTGGAATAGCATTTATTTTTTAAAACAGCAGTCAATCTTTTCTGAAGACTTTCCACTAAAATCCGGCATCTTATATATTTGACGCAACAGGTCCGTATAGGCACCCTAGGACCAGCTTCTCACAACCATTTGTTTTGTGAGTTTTTATTCCTGGGGCGAATGAAAGGGATCTACAATTTTATGCCAACTGCGAACGGCTGATTTGAGAAGCTCTTCATTACAGTTAAACGTTCGCGAGAGGTGGCACAGTGGAAAAATCCTTAAGATGTAAAATTTGTTTTCCGGAGATCGAACTTGGGACCCCTCGCGCAGTAGTCCAGCACACTGACCACTGAGCCACTGCGCCCATCCGGCATCCTAACATGGTGCCAGACTTCCGTAATGTTTTCGAAAAGCTCTTCAACATTTCTGGATTTTTTGGCTCTAAATGCTCTTTCCATGTCGGCCCATAAGTTTTCAATTGGGTTCAGGTCGCCGGCCGGAACTTTGCGCAGCTCAATCCAAAACATTACTTCTGTTATCTGTAAGCTATTGCTTCACTTTCCGCGGAGTATATGCTAAGAATCGTTGTGGTGTTAGAAATCGTATGTTACTGGCATGCACGTCGCATTTATGTAAAAAAAAAGTTGTTTCCTCTTTCCTCCATATGCTTGATAGTCTGAAGCGTATACTTTGGCTGCAATTCTTTGTTTGGAAGACGCCTTACATACACTTTCCTATCGGATCCAAATAAATTAAACTTGGATTTGGCACTCCAAAGACCTTTTTTCCAAAATTGCTATAGTTTTTGTACTTAAGTGAAGTCTTTCGAAAGTTCGACTCTTCCTAAGGTTTTTGTTGACACAATGTGTTTTTAGTAGAATATGCATCCACGAGGGTTTTGCGCCTAATAGCCCTGGCCGTGAGTTATTGATGGAGTTTAGGTGCAATAATCTCCCTAATTTTTATGGACATCAAAAATGGATTGGCTCTACTTGTCCGGCAAATCTTTCTTTGGAGTAGTTTTGCATCAAATCTCCTTACTCTTGCGGTTCTCAAAACTTCCGGATTCCGGTCTTCTTAGAATATTGTATTTCCCCGAAAACAAGCTTCGTAGAACAACTAAAACTTTTCGCTATCAACGCCATTGATTCGTTTCCATTTTGAAAGCTCCGAAGTTCTGTAGTACATGATTTATTTTCACGCATTTTCGTACTGTGTCAATCAATGCACAAATTCCTTTGCTCCGAACAAAATGACAAAGTTTCACAAGCACAAAATTAGCTAGTCTGATGGAATTTTCATATTCTTTCCCATCTTTCCGCGGAATCCAAGTTCTCATTGGGAAACTCGGGTCCAACTGATATATTTGCAACTAGATACATAATATCTCGAATTCCATTTAAATGCACTATCTACACGCCTTTGGTTTTTTTGAAAACCATCGAATATTTAAATTTTAATAATAATTATGCCTATCAGTAAAAAGAACAACAAGTGTTTAAAAAAATGCTTGATATGGTGTAAGTAAATCAAGTCAGCTTTGATTATATATCCTGTCCATTCCATGGTTAGGGTAATGGTTACGCAATAAAAATAATGTACCTACATCAATTCTCTTTAAAATTGCTGCCATCTCGCCCTTTATGCTTTCCCCAAAAATACTACACTTTTATGATTATTACCCAGAGGACACTCTTCAGATAAAGCTGAACTACTTTAGTCATTATTGCGATTATTTGCGTCTCTTTGTGGCATGACTTTTCTTCAATTGCCAGATCTAGTTTTCTTAACAGACTTCTGTTAAACTGCCCGAATTGTTCAACTCGTCACTTTCAACAAGTTCTTAGACTGAAAGGCCAACACCACCACACTACCATTGGATCTCGTTGTTTCCTTCTATTATAACTCACTGTGACTCTGCATTCATAATTAAATTGTTTAAGAGCACATTTTATCGCAAACCATTCGGCTACACAGAAGCAAAGTCGTTAGACTTCTTTAAAACTCTGCGCAAAACTTTGAATGACTTTATATGGCCGATCAAAGGATGAGAATAATTGTAAACTCCTGCAGGCGTAAGATAGGTTCTGTTTGCGACTGGTGAAAGTATTATAATGTTAGTGTTGGAAAGTGTATCGGTCAGGAGTTTTATGATTTTCCTTTTGGTTTAATTTCCATTATAAATTTTTGGAAACAGACCATCAGTTAAGGACGACATAAAAGCGAAACGCGAGGACATAAAATTATTGGCCACCCATAAAACTGGGTATAATGGGGGAATATTTCTGGGGTACATACCAATTTGTTAATTGAAAGTTACAAAAGAAAGAAAAAAAAACCACACGTAAAATCTTGTGGCGGAAAAGGTTTATGCGTTGCCCTAACTCAAATTGATGCAAATACCAAAATTGTTCAATTTTAAGGTGGAAAATTTAATAGATTCTAAGAATAATATAAAATGCTGAATTGTTTTTATTTTTTCTATTTTCTTCGGTTTAATTATAAGAAAGTTTTTTATAAGTGTAGTTCTTGTAGATATCAATAGTAGTGTTCAAAAGCCTGGTAGTTTCAATAAAGCTATACTGGAAGTGCTTCAAACAATTGACAATGATAGAACTTATATCGCAGCGGTTGTGATGAAGCAATCATCATCAGACATCATGGTATAACCACATAATCAAAACACATAATCCATTTTGCCTGCAATCAGGTGTATGAGCCAATTCTATTCGCTCCTCACACAAAATGCCAGCGTTATAATGAATGAGATCCCCATTGGCAAACCATCAGTTGCTTTTTATTGAGAAACATAGAAGACTGCCAAAAAAATTAGTAATTGATAATTACCTACGAACAACCTAAGAGTTCGAAAAATACCAATCCGGTAGGTAGCTTTAACACCTATATTTTTTTAGAATGATAGACCTGTTGGTAATCAGGTACAACGCCCAGTCTAATATGTTCTTAGTATTTGTCGATGATGGCTTTTCTCTTTTTTGGAAATATCTTGAATGAAACGACATTCCTCAGAAGATAATATAAATCTGACGTATCTAGTATCAATCTGTGTGTCTTCTCGTTCGCGGCTACAATTTTGGGATTTATTTCATCCGACTATGTTTGTAGGTAGGTACTTTGTGTTAGTTTCAGAAATGGGGTTACTAAAAAGACACGAACTCTCCCTTAGCCTTTTCATTTCTGTGTTTGATGTTCATAAACATAATTTGTACAACGGAATACTTTCCGATCCTCAACCGAAGGACCTGTTCTTCACCTTTATAATATAGAAATAGATAGATCCTGGTAATTTGACAATCTTAAACCGAGAGCGGATTTGCAGTTGCGATTCGACAAAGAAATTGCGAAACGAGTAAAATGGTTTTTGAAGAAAGAGACCAGAGTTTCCCAAGGGTCTTAACAATATTAATCTGAAAACATTATTTCCTAAGTTTATATGCAAAATTCATATAAATAACATATTTGTTCTAAATGAAGCGCCTTGGAGAAGAAGCACACGAAGACTGCAATATAAATTTTGTAGGGCAACTTTCCTCTGATTTTTTAGAATAATATAAGAATCGGCCCGCAAAAGTCTACCCCACAGCACAAAACTGGAGGCGAGGAAGTAATTATTTCTGGGGACAAATCTCTCATCACCTGCTATAATAACGTTTGACGGATATCCCTACTAAAGGCATAACTAGCCTATTTTCTTAAGCATTATTTATTCCAATAAGCTGGGACGTTAAATATGGCCCTTTTAGTCTACTTGCATATGTATTTTGCTGTTCCACTATTAGGTATCCTTGTTTTTTAAGGTCCCGTACGCAAAGGGAAAATCGGAATTGCTTTCGCTACGATGTCTGCCCAGTGCCCGTCTGTCTGTCTGTCCAAAGCCACTGAGACCAATTTTGTTCCTAGGTCTATCTCAAAACCGAATGAGCGTAGAAGACTGAAATTTGCACACAACATCCAGTATCACCTCTAGCTAAACGACAAATAACATTGGTGGCGATTTATCGACTGGTTTTGGAGTAATTAGTAATTTGGTGAAAAAATATTTTCATTCGAAGAAAAAACTTTTTATTTCTTGATTTACAAATATATTCCTTTCTTGTAGATCATCTTCGTTAATATTTTAGAAGATATTTACAAAAAATCACCACATAAAACACGCCCCAATTGGAACTTCTATTCCAATTCCAATACATACCCACATCATACACCATTTTCCATTACATTGTCAATGTTACCCGTTACCACACCCACACCACAATTGGTATTTGGTTGTTCTCTCGCCCATGATCTGATCATCCATTCTTTAATTCGTGTTTCGTGCATGTATTTTTTATACCCGGTACCACACTGTGGTGAGGGTATATTCACTTTGTCATTCCATTTGTAACGCCCATAAGGAGGCGTTGTAGGTATGTCAAACTATATATATTATTGATCAGCATCACTTTCTTAGTCGATCTAACGATGTCCGTCTGTCTGTCCGTCTGTCCGTCTGTCCGTCTGTCTGTCCGTCTGTCCGTCTGTCTGTCCGCACGATTACGGCCGTAATTTAAGAGCTATCGACTTGAAATTTGGTATGTAAGCTTTTATCCACCAAACTGAGGCTAAGTTCGAAGATGAGCAAGATCGGATGAAAACTACTACTACCTCCCATACAAAAATATCAGATTTATATAGCTTTTTATGTTAAAAATTAAATTTAAATAGCTACAGTAAAGATAGCAAGTTTAAACTTTGCACATATTGTTTTAATAATATTTAAAAATTTTTGACAAAAAATGAGCTTGGTCGAATAAAAAGTACCAACACCTCCCATACAAATATATAATTTTTTAATACTAAACTATTTTTTTTATTTTACAATAATATAGTACCGGGTATTTGAGCTTCGGCATAGTCGAAGATAATTGTCTTACTGGTTTTTTTTTGCACTTGTGCTCTTTCTGTCCATTTGTATTATTACGAGTTGGGTGGGGCCGAGGATTTTGCAATGAAATTAATTCTTGCTTGCATTACTAGGGGGTAGGTCAGTAGCTGTGTTCATGAAAATAGTAAATAGTAATCTCTCTAAAATAGTCAAAAGTAAATAAATTTTGACCGAAAGTAGCTAACTAACGGAATTTTTAAATTTTTATTCTCCTCTTTGCATTCTAAACAAAAAGTTTGCATCCTTATATTTTTCAACGGAAAAAGTACCGTTTCATTTGGTTCAAGTTTTGTGTAGGCAAAACATCATTATACCCGGTACCACACTGTGGTGAGGGTATATTCACTTTGTCATTCCATTTGTAACGCCCATAAGGAGGCGTTGTAGGTATGACAAACTATATATATTATTGATCAGCATCACTTTCTTAGTCGATCTAGCGATGTCCGTCTGTCTGTCCGTCTGTCTGTCCGTCTGTCCGTCTGTCTGTCCGCACGATTACGGCCGTAATTTAAGAGCTATCGACTTGAAATTTGGTACGTAAGCTTTTATCCACCAGACTGAGGCTAAGTTCGAAGATGAGCAAGATCGGATGAAAACTACTACTATCTCCCATACAAAAATATCAGATTTATATAGCTTTTTATGTTAAAAATTAAATTTAAATAGCTACAGTAAAGATAGCAAGTTTAAACTTTGCACGTATTGTTTTAATAATATTTAAAATTTTTTGACAAAAAAGGAGCTTGATCGAATAAAAACTACCCATACCTCCCATACAAATATATAATTTTTTAATACTAAAATATTTTTTTATTTTACAATAATATAGTACCGGGTATTTGAGCTTCGGCATAGTCGAAGATAATTGTCTTACTGGTTTTTCGTTCAGTTTAGCTTTGTCCTCGGAAGTAAAGTGAAGATAAATTAAAAATAAAAATATGTAAGTAAAAAGAAATTATTATTTTTGGTAACCTGAAATTTAAACTCGGTAATTCATGAGTTTCCTACTTTCTAGGTAATGCAGGATAGATAGAGTTTTATAGAGCCGATCACCTCCTTCCAATAACATGACCGGGTAAAAGTAATGACTTCTAGACACGTGCTAGAATCGAGATGATAACTACTTGCCGTTACCATGAACGATTTCTGTAATCGATTATGGAATGGGTCATTTCGCGACTGGGATATTATTATGAATTAACGTACTCCACTACATGCATTTTGTACCACTTGTACGGAACCTTCTGTGAGCGAGTGACACTCGTACTTGGCCGGTTTTTTACTTGCGCATTTGATTTGTGAGCTTTTTTAAATTTCAGAGAATGTATACCCCCATATTAAAAGCATAGGTTAGGTTAGGTTAAAAAGGGGTATGAGAGATGTCTCATACGGCACTAGGCACCATAAGGGCCCATCGCGATCCCTGGGGGGAACCAATTGCAGTGACCAACAATGGAAAAACACCTAAACACTTGCCCTTGAGAAAGCCCCAATTTCCACATAGTATATGTGTTATGTCCTCTTAGGCTTGCAGGTCATCGCAGAATCTACAATTGTCCGAGTCAGCCAGCCCGAGCCTTTTGGCATGTTTTCTAAGAAGACAGTGCCCTGATAATATGCCGATCAGTGTCCTGAGCTGTTCTCTGCCTAGTTTGAGGATTTCCCTAGATCTCACTCGGTTCTGACTGCATAATGCCTTAAGCACTGTGCGACAGGTCCTGACGAATTCAGAATTGATGTTCGCAGATTCCAGTGCCTTGAGTGCAGCCTGGCTATCGATGTAGATGGCTATATCCCTTCCAGATACAGATCTCATCCGCATTAGCTCTGCCGCTTTCAGAACAGCCAGAACTTCTGATTGGAAGACACTGTTTGTATCAGGTAGTCGTATAGACACTTTTAGGTCTGGGTCTACGGAGTAGATTCCAGCTGCAGTACCTTCCGCTGTTCTTGAGTCGTCTGTATAGATTGCTATTTCGCAATGTTTAATTACTTTATCCCTTTGCCATTCGTATCTTTCCAGGTATGATACCTCGTACGGAGTGTCGAAGTCGACCAGATGGTGAATTTCATGACGTTAGGATCATGACGTTAACTAGAACGACTAAAATCTAGAATGGTCAAAATCTCGAAAATGAATTTGATAAATCTCGAATGCAAAAATCTCGAATGGGTCAAAATCTAGAAAGTAGAAAAACCTCGAAAGACTATATCTCGAAAAAAATCTCGAAAACAAAAAGTAAATTCGAGATTTTTTCTTTGCACCCATCCCATAGCCAGACAGTAAACCCAAGCAGGGGGGTTGCAGGGGGGCAGCATGCGAACGTTGTCTACGCAGCTTAGATCTGCCATCAGGGTTGTTATATGTTTTTTAATTAAAAAAATCTTCAAATGTAGTAAAAAAAGGACTAAAGAAAATTCTTAAGTGAAATAAATTCCGATTTTTTATCAAAAAGCGGGAAAATGGTTGTGGTGGCGGGTGGAGGGTTTTTAGGTAAAAAGAGGGTAAAACCCGCCAAAAGCGGGTGAAATGGTCACATTGCATGCCCCCACATACGCATCGAGATTTTTTTTTCCGAGATTTTTGTCACTCGAGATTATGCTTTCTAGATTTTTTTTTCGAGATTTTTACATTCGTGATTTTTGCTTTCGAGATTTTTTTTTTCGACATATCGGGGTAGACCCATTTCATCGGTTTGCACCTGTACGCCAGGGAGTAGCTCCGCTAGTATTGTACAGTGCCCAAAACTGTCCTCTCTAAAATAGCCCAAGGTAGCGCACTGCTTCCCGCAAGTTGCTTAATATGGAAGTCAAGTGGCGTGAAGTGTAGAAAGGTATCCAGCGCTGCCGTAGGAGTGCTGCGAAGTGCACCCGTTATTGTCACGCTAGATGCTCTCTGCACCGACGCTAGTTTGCCAACTATTGTTTTCTTCTTTGTCGCCTTCCACCACACTAGTGCACCATATGTGAGTATGGGCCTGACCACCACTGTATATAGCAGGTTTAAGGCCCCAAGTCCTGCCAACTATCTGCCACTGCAATTGCCGTGTCTCACTATCAACATGGTTTTGCAATATATTTCCCGGTCGAACAGCTCTTGTTTTTTTTGGGTTCACAAGTTACTTTGGATCGCATGAATAGATATGGAAGTGTCGTATTATAAAAATATGTAACTGTAACCAATCTACTACTGCTTCCTTTGTCCCGCAGGCATGGAATTGTCATCATTTTTCTCGAGCACAAATTTCCGGAATAATTTTCTCAATTTATATTGAAAAGTCTTTACTATTTGTACGGCCAGCGATATTGAGTACCTACTCACTTTTTTGTATAAGTCGATATTTTTATGTAACATTTATAATAGATCGCAAATGGCTCATCTCCCCTACTCTTGGTCGTGTTACTCCAAACTCTATCGGTATGAGAAGCAGTACGAACTCGAAATTTGGTTTGGATAAAATTTGTCACTCGCGTTTAAAATTACCTAATCCATATTTATACTTTGTTGAAAACGAAGCACTAACAAACAATATCTTACGAATTAAGCATCCCTCCACTCCCCAATTGATTTTTTTCCACCCCTGTTGAAGAATTACGAAGTTATGTGCTTTGAAAACATTTCTCTTGCTCTTATACATAATTTGACGAAAGGGAAGAAATCAAATTTCCACATTTTGCTGCTCATTAATCAATCCACACGTCAACTACAGTCATCAACAATGCAAATTGTTTGTAGGTAAAACTCATACCAAACATAACTCTTTAAACATTCTTCATTGATCTACATTCTGGTGTAGGTATATATTTCCGCCTTATGTCATTTGTACAATGCGGTACAAATTAATCTATAGCTTCCCAATTTCACAGTCATACGCATAAATTTAACAAACATCAAAGGAATTACATGAATACTTGCTGAGTATTTGAAGTTTGCCACACGCAAACACCCTCCTACTACACCCACCTGAAAGCATCAACCACAAACAGCATCTGCAAGGGAAATAACGCAAAAGCAAAATCCAAAAATGACATAAATCAACGAAAAAGTTAAAAGGTATTCGCTACCTACTTCTTTCATTAATCCTTTGCCTCCCAGCAAACGTATACCACACAACATTTCTGTGACAGGGCACGAAATCCCCAAAGATACAGATAGTAGTACGTACCTCTTCCCGGTATAATCCACTATGTCATTGGTATTTGCTGTTTTTTTTTTGTTGGTATGCATTTTTTTTCTTTTGTCTATATCCAGTGTCTAATAGGTAGATGTTTTTGTCCTTTGCACAGAATCACTATAGTAATCCGATTGCCTCAGTGGACCCAAATAGCACATATTTTCCTAACCTCAGCAAAGGATATTCAAAAGCTATAAAGAAGGCTGTATAAAAAAAACTCAACTTAATCAGAATAAGAATTAGAAGGATAACAAACACAGCCATGGGCAATAAATAAAACGCTTCGTAGGATTCTTTAGCTTAAGCACACCAACAACAATAAAAGGCAAAAAATACAATAATGGCAATTGTTTTGCTTCTGTCATTGACCGTCATTGTTGTCCTTACACAACAAAAATACAAAAAAATGATTATGACACAACATAAGGATAATAGGGAACGAAGATGGAACCGAAGTAGTAATCCATAACTCAAACTCATCAAAGCTTTCTCAAAGTAATACCTGCAATGATTTTTAGATTTTTCATTTCATTTCATTTAATTCTGAGAATTTCAACATCGGGCCACAAACAGGTCATCTGTTTCGAAAATTGTTTCTGACTGTTCACTGTTCAGGATAGGTATATACAGATATGTGATTGTGAGGTCCTCGGTATTCTTACGCCAAACAAAAGTAAATGCCATTTCAATGAGAAGATCTGCCATTGAAATTAATTTCGTATCCTTTCTTAGAAAAGAAATGAAATACGTTACACAATTCCATTCCTATATCCTTGAGATAAGGACCCATTCAATTGATAATTGAAAATCACTGCAGAAGTTCACGTTCACGTTCACAGATGGGTTGATGGTTTTTCAATGAATGACCCAGAGATGAAGACGAGTATACGTGAACACATCCTGACATAAAAAAAAAGAACGATAAGTTAAGTGGTATCCATAGCTGATTATTTTTTAATTAATTTTCGAAGCAAGAAATAGATGAGGTTGTAATTAGAAAATTAAAATTATCATTTACGTAAGTAATTTGAAGAAGACAGTTTTGGCGAATGACAAGGACGATATTATTATAATAATATTTCAATGCTAATTTTTAATAAAACTTTTGCCCATCACAAAAGTTTCAAACATGGAATGGTGTATGATTGCTTTTTGTTTAATTACATGTCACAGGGACAAGGCAGACATCCTACACCCTCTATACGAAAATAAGTTCCTATTAAACATAGGCCTGTAAAACAGACACTGAAAACCGTAGGCAATAACAAACAAATTAAATTTTCATTAAAACCATTTCTTATCCAAAAGTAGTCTGCATGTCTTATGACAACATTTTACACATTCAATGCCCGTGGCTTGTTACGTCCGTGAGGAAACTTCTTCACCTCGTGCCAGTCATTAGCCAGTGAATGGCTTTTACCTGAAATTAGAAAAGAAGCAAATGCACCAAATTGCCAAAGTTTTCACACTTTTCTCGTGTAGGACTAATTAAAATCTCATTTCCTTTTCAGCTGTAGAATTTCAAAGGCATTTTAAGAGATTATTTATCTCACAAGCTTCTCTCCTTTCAATGTGGTAACGGGATAAGTGTGATGGTGGTTTCGTTGAAAATGAAAAAGGACGCACACGGAAAGCACTTTAGTGAAGCGAATTGAAACAGTGGTGTAAAAGGTTCTATATTTTATTTATTGTTTTGTTTTTTTTTTTTTTGTATTTACTATTTAAGACTGCATTTTTCACGAAGTCACTTAAAATAAAAAAAAATTAATAAGGATAACCTCGCTGACATTCTGCTCAATATTCTGTAAACGTTGAGTAGGTAGGTCGCTCGACATAGATTTATTGAAAACTGGCTTAACCAGTTTCACTGAGGGTATTCAATTGATTTTAATGCAAATCTAGAAAATGAAAACCCAAAAAGCGAAGGACTTTAATCTGATTATTTTGGAGTTGGTGGCTTTTTGGCAAAATAGCATTTTAACATAAATACTGAACGAATTACTTCAACAAAATTGTTGAGGTAATCATATACAGTTTTGCTCATAAAACTAAAAAAATACGAAATGAGATTTTTTCTGGTCTACGTTTCATATTTTCATTCAAAAGAATGACAAATTGACAACAATGGTTTCAAACTAGGTATATAAAAATATATATGTACTTTTATCTGCATACCTACTTAACTTACTTACATACTTAGGTGGCTCTACAGTCCGGGGTGGACCTGGGCCTCAATCAAACCGGCCTCTCCAGTTAGTACGATCTTTGGCTAACCGCCTCTAGTTGCGCACTTCAAGTTAGTTGAGGTGCGCGCCACCTAAGTCGAGGCCTTCCTCTACTGCGTTGTCCCCCGGCCCGGGGTTGGAAACGAAGACTCTTCGGGCAGGAGCGTTGGTGTCCATTACTCTACACATGTTCTAGCCATCTTAGACGGCTGATGCATACTTTTCAGACCAGGTAAATGTCGCTGTACAGCTCGTAGAGTTCGTTATTAAATCTCCTCCTCCAAATTCCACGCAAACGGGACTGAAAATCACTCGAAAAATTTTGCGTTCAAAGCGACCAAGGAGATCTTCATCTGCCTTTGATAACGTCCATGATTCTGCGCCATAAATGATGACTGGGGTGATGAGGGTCTTATATAGAGTCTCCTTGGTATTTCTCGACAAGGCCTTACTAATTAATTGTCTTCTTAGGCCGAAGTAACAGCGGTTAAGTGTAATTCTTCGCTTGATTTCTGATAGACAAAGTCCCGAACTAATTCAAAGTTATAGCTGTCTATCGTGAGCGTGACGTTCTCTACGATTCGTCGATGTTGTGTGTCTCTTCTTGTTGACACCATATATTTTGTTTTGCCCTCATTCCCCACTAAACCCAATTTTTGCCGCTTCTGAACTGATACTTGCAAATGCATCAATGACAGCTCGCTGTGTTCTGCCAATGATGTCGTCAGCGTATGCAAGTAGTTGCATAGACTTTTGGAAAATTGTGCCCTTGGTGTTGACTTGCGAGTTTCGCACAATTTTCTCAAGAATGATGTTGAAAAAGTCACATGACAGCGCATGACCCTGTCCTTTTTTGATATGAAAGGTCTCGGTGAGATTGTTTACGACCTTTACGGAGCAGCGAGCGTTATCCATCGTCAGTCTGCACAATTTGACGAGTTTTGCAGGGATGCCAAAACTAGAGATGGGTCTCTATAAATGCTGTCATATGCGGCCTTAAAGTCGATAAACAGGTGGTGGGTATCGATTTGGAGTTCTTGAGTTTTTTCCAGGATCTGTCGTAGTATGAATATTTGGTCGGTCGGGCCTAAAACCATACTGATATGATCCAATCAGTTCGTTGACAAATAGTTGTAGGCATTCACACAGTACGGCAGACAGGATCTGGTAAGCGATGTTAAGGAGACGGATGCCTCTATAGTTGGCACAGTTTAGAGGGGCTGAGGCAATGCTGAGGCATACTTTCCTCTGACCAAATCTTGGTGTATGCTCTCTACCAAACCATCTCTCGCTGCCTTGAAAAGCTCGGCAGTTAAGGTGTCCGGTCCAACTTGGATATTGCTATCCTCACTTCATTTTGGTCAGGAGGACGGAAGTCTTGGCTTTCATCGCCCAGGTTATGAATGGTTCATTCTGCCTGACAGCGAAATTTGTGTCGTCTTCGCCGTTGAACAGTCCATGCCCTCAGCCCCGACTGTGACTCTACCACAAGATTTCCTTGTTCGTTTCTATATCCATCTATCTGTACCTAGCTCCTTCTATATGCTTTTTCAAATCGCAAATAAATAGCCTGTCACTATATTATGACCGTCATAATTTTGATTCTTAGTTCCACAGCACCAGCAGTTTTTCTTATTAAAAGCCAAACTCGGGATGAATTCTATCTATCTAAAAATTATCTAGCTTAATGCCCTATGTGCTGCTTTAAAACGTGAAATATGTAAAGCAAAATCACCGCATTACATCACATTCAGTTTTAGGTTATGGTAATTGTTTGTCACTACCCTGGCTTCATATAATCGTAGACGACCCATTTTAGGCTCTAAACCTCAACGTAAGAAAACATTTGACATTTTACAGAATAATTTGTGTAGGTATCTACAATCGTAGTAGGTAGACCTGTATGAAAAAGTCATATTATCCTTTTAAGACACAATCTAAAACAATTAATTCTATTGGAAAATCTCTTGAATTCATATACCTGACAATTACAATTTCTGTGCAATGAATGGAGAGAGCTGGGGCAAGTTTAGATGGCAAGATATCTGACATACATATGAACAGACTTGAAATCCAGTTAGCTTCGCCCCAAATTCACAGCAATCCATCTTAGTAAATTATTATATTCTGACAAAGTGCCTGTACAAATATTCAGAGACTGGCAAAAGGGACGTTTGATTAATTATGCAGGAGCAAAAGTTGCGTCGGCACGTTTCGACGGAAGCCATGATAAGAAATGACAAAATGTGTGATTTGAAACTTTCGCAGTTGAAAATAATCAAATTATAATGAATACGTTGATTCAATAAGCACGTGATTTCCGAATTCTCTCTACCGTTCTTACCTTTTCAAAAATGAATTTTATGAGGGAGAAAGCTGAGTCGGTTTTACTTGCTATTTCAAAATCCATTGAAATTGTGGTAACAAGCCAGATCAGGGTCCTATAATACAGCATTTGAGAATTAATGAATTTCTACAAGTGAATATTAATATTAATATAAATATTTCTGAAATACCGACAACAGGTATTATGTACCTAATCATGTAAAACTTGTCGATTTACCACCTTCGGGCTTTGTTAGACCTTTTTCAGATCCCAAACACTCCCTTTCCTAACTTACATTATACAATTGGTTCAGTGGTTTAGTCGTGAAAAGATAACAAGCACTAGACATACATTTGGACAAAGACAGGCAGATAGACCTGTATGGTGATAGAGAGACCCATCCCCTTGCGCCCGGTGAGATAACACCACATCATGCTATAGGCTCTGTGAAGTAGTCCTGACTATGTTTTGGAGCTTGGCAGATGGGCCGGTGCAACACGGAGGGGATGGTCGAAAAGGCCATTAAGTTCAGCAATAAGGCGAGATGTTTTAAGGAACTCTGCAACGGAGCAGACCTTGACCCCTAGGGGATGACTTACAGGATTGTGATAAAAAATCTGAAGGGCTGTAAGTCCCAACAAGTATCCTGCCCGACAATGCTGAGAATAGGTAAATCACCTATTCCCACATAGGCCGTCTATTTCGATGACTACCATAAGGGCGATTAGTCAAGAACGCATCCCTGCAATCACCACGAAGGAACTAAGCGATGCATGCAGGAATATAGGCGACAACAATGCGCCCAGACCCGATGGCATCCCTAATATGCTACTCAAAGCACCTGTTCGAAAAAGACCAGACCTTTTTAGTGCAACGATACAAAAGTGCATTGAGGAGGGGTTTTTTCCTAAACCATGGAAACATCTGGTTTTGTTACCAAAAGGAAAGAAGCCACCAGAAGAACCATCTTCGTATCGGCCAATATGTTTGCTGGATACAACGAAAAAATTGTAGAACGTGTCATATACGGCATACTGTTCGAGGTGGCCGAAAATAAAGGAGCTATGTCAGACTACTAGTATGAATTCAGAAAATCGCGTTCTACCGTGGATGCCATAAAGGCGGTAGTAGCCATAGCAGCTGAATGAAAAAGATGGAGCCCCCCTCTCCAAAGAAATTCTGCGTTGAGACGCTAGACACTGAAAATGCCTTTAACTCATCGCCGGTGTACCTGCGGAGCATAGTTGAAAATTACTTTATCGATAGAAAGTTAAGGTATCAGACAGACAATGCAGTTACAATGATACCGCCGGAGTACCACACGGATCCGTTTTTGGACCTCTCCCGTGGAATATAATATATGACGGAGTCCTGCGACTAACGCTGCCTCAAGGAGTTGAGGTGATCCGTTTTACTGACGATATCGCCATGGTAACGGTGGCCAAATACATCCACGAGATAGAGTCCGCTACGGATGAAGCAGTTGGCAGAATCAAAAAATGGCTGAAGTCCGCCAGCTTGGAACTAGCTGACCAAAAGCTGTCTTGATAACCAGCCGAAATTGTGTGGAATTTTCAAATTTCCGTGTTGGGAATCAAACCATTAGGTCTGAGGAGCCTTTAATGTACCTAAGAGTAATGCTCGACAATAGGCTAAACTTTAAAACGCACATCCAGTAGTCCGGCAGGAAGGACTCACAGATGCAAGCAGCTCTTTCCCTAATGCTGCCAAACATCGATGGACCTGAATATACCAGGAGGATTCTACCATCCGGAGTGGTCAGCTCATTATGTACTTCTAACGCTGCACCGGTCTGGGCGCGAGGGGCTCTAAAAACAAACGAAAGAAGGAGAAAGCTCTCGTCAGCATACAGGCTCTGCGCAATACGAACAATAAGGGGGTTTCGAACAATCTCGGATGAAGCAGCCTGCGTTATATCGGGATTGATCCCCATCGACATTCTTGCCATCGAGATGCAAAGGATCTACTTTAGGCAAATAGCCAACCGTCAAGAGGACCCTCCCTACCTAATAGAAGGGTCAAATTAGAAGCGTGGGAAACATCGATGGCACTATGGCAAGCCACAAACTGATCCCCACTATCAAAGTCTGGACAAAAAGAACAAACTGGGACTGCAACTACCACCTTACGTAGTTCTTATCGGGACACGGTGGCTATTGGAAATACCTTCACAGATTTGGTCACGATAGCTCGCGTTTCTTTCCAGAATGCCCAGACGAAGAAGAAGATACGGAACACGCAATGTTCCATTGTAGGCGCTTTGCAGGGGGAAGAACGAACTTAACAAACCCCCAAAGTCTTATAAGCCATATTTTAAGGTCAGAAGATGACTGGGTTGAGGTATACTCCTTTATAACGAGTGTACACGAAGAATTAAGGAGACTTGAAAGACTTAGAAGAGCCGAAATAGCGGATCCAGAGGACTTTAGGATGAGTTGCTAAACAGCCCCGCGAAGTATACCTAACGGCAGTCTCGCGGGGAGACTGGTTGAAGGAAATAGGGTGTGGATTAGTACGTCAGGCGCACTCCTGGCATCGATTATTCGGCACGGGCTACCGCATCTTTAGAAGATTACCACATCCATTGGCGGAAAAAAAAAGGCAGACAGAGAGGGATAAGGTCCCATACATTTCGGTATCGTTAACTACAGACTGACATAGTCACATTTTACAACAAACATAAGGAATAAGGCTATTCTTGTATTTCTTGTAGGTATTGTCAGCACTGCCGTTGATGTTTCAAATACAAAATTTATCGATTTTATTCGAATGAAATCGGTTGAAATTTAGTTTTGTTCCCTCAGGACGTTGCGAAGCTTTCAGTTTGCAATACTGACTAAAAGGCAACAACTTGTAGGTAGAAACAACTCTTCAAACTCCTACACTAACTATTTCCACGGTCTCACTGTCATAAACTCAGTAATTAGACCAAATTTTGTGGGAACACTTTTCAAAGGATAAAATTCCCTTTCCTGTAGTTCTTAGAATGTTTTGATGTAAAAACGAATAGTTATACTTATTTGGTAAATTAACGTTTTCTAACGCAAATACTTGAGTTACTGATTAAAAGTTCGACCGAAGGGACAATTTGCTTGAGTGTCAGGCCGCTGTGCCTCGAATTCTCGTAAACATTATCCAACTTGGATAAGGGACAAAAAAAAAAAATACTTTCTCCCTTCCTTCAACTCACATTTCGAGAAAGTTTTACGATGTACATTTGATAATTAAGTTTCGTTTTGTGTATCAATTTGAAATTGTAATTGCGAACATTTTTTGTTGGCTCAGAGTGTTGTGTAGTTTGCTCATCGTTTGGCGGAATTTCGTTTGAACGTTTTTCTTCTTTTCCTCGAGTGGAGTGAAAGCAAATTGAAGTGATTTCCTTGCAAACGGTGTTTTTGCTTAACTTCGTCTAGAAAATGGCAGCTAGCTACCCCTAAGTGGATGCAGTTGGTTTAAAATTCATTACTGGTGAAAACTGATTAATTAATTGCAAAAGTTACGGGAGCGCTAGGATAGATATTTTTTTTTGTCTTGTCTGTTTCCTCTAAAACTGACTTAACGAACCAAGGAACCAAGGATAGGTGTAGATGGTGTAGCAATGTATATAGGGAAGGCTTTCTTTTAAAGACAAATTGATCGTTAGGAGCACTGCAATTGTCTGGACTGTGTGGTGCACATCTGCAGGATGGACGAGACAGAAACGAAAATAATTGCTCACTAAATGAAGTTTACATTTGAAACTATTGAGGATGCAACGCGAGAACAGCGTACAGATACTAACTGTTTTCGAAATGGTAAGGGTAATACACATTCATCAGATGTGCGGTTGAAAAATGAGCACTGCCATTGCGTATACGGTGAACTTTTCCAATATGGATGCAATTTTCAACCAACTCAAATAGGTAAATGCTACTACACTTAGATAGTTCTCGGTTTCCTAATTAGTTGATCATTAATTAGATGTTACAACGCTGGATGTTGACCATTCGGATGGGATAATTTCAGTGGTTGGCTGTGACTTGCTTACAATTGCCAGATAGACTTTTCGTCCCAACAACTGGAAAACACAAATAAAAGCACACATGTGCTCTGAGGTGAAATTGCACTTTAATTATTTTCATCGATATACCCTGGGGAAAGTTCGGAATAATTCGAGATGGAGTTTACAGGCTCGGTTAATCAAAATGAGCTGGTGTATGGGCCATGTACGGTGTACGCGTATTATGTATCTCTATATGTGAACAGAATGGGTTTTTTTTAATTGAATTACAGATTCCAATATATCATTATAATAGGTACTTGACTGAAACACCCTAATAAGGGTGTAAAATAATCTCTTGGCATAAAATAAGCTTTGATCTTCTGAAAATGTATAAGCAAACCGCTTTATATGGAATCATTCATCTGAATTAAAATGTGGGTAGTTGAATATATAGCCTGCTCGAGAATAATGTATACTTACTAAGAAAAAGGAGACTCGAGAGATGGACAAACTTTAAATTAAGAAATAAGAAAATACATTACGTTGTCAAACTCTCTGTTCCTTATCAGTAATTGGTGTCCTAATTATTATCATTGCTCAGTTGGCGCAAGTTTTACAATGGGCAAAATCGAAGTGCAGGTTCACTATCTGACAGGAAAATTTAATTAAATGTCTTCCCAAGAGTAATATATCTACTATATCTACGCAGAATTGACTGTCAGAATTCAAACAAATCACTTATGCCCAGTTGCACAGTCAGAGTTTAAACTGAAGTTTAACTTAAACTGACAGAGAGTTTAAACTTTTGGTTTAACTCGTTCAGTTTCACAGTTAAAAATAATCTGCCAGTTAGCTAAACGCAGTTGTGGAAGCGCAGGTCAATTTCCCTTAAGGGGATATTTTTCTACCAGCGCACTTTTGATCAAATGAATGGTTATTGCTTTTCTCTACTTTATCTATTTTACCAGTTGTAAATAAAAGGAAATGTGTGCAATATTATTATATTATGTATTTTGGTAATAACGAAGTGAATTGAATTATTTTTGACACGTGTTTGAACTATCATCTACTTTCACCAATTAATTATTGCAGTAATAAATTTTTTTTTTTTTCAATAAAAATAATTATGTAGTTGTTGAAATGTAGTGGGCATTCGGAGGGATGCGATCACAGGTACTGCTTCTTGTCACTCGCTGGGTTTTTACCACATCCGATCACCCGTTGCCAGTAATGGTAATAAAAAATGAAAAAAGGGTTTTATGAGCCTATAATTAGGGTCATTGTCTGGTAATGCGTTACTGACATCGGATTTTCCCGTCCGCTGTCCTAGGGTCAAAACAAGGGCCTGGCCCTCCAGATTGGGGGGGTAACTTCCCGAGCATGGAAAAAACTACTAGTTATGAGAGAGACACAACCAGCCTCGGATAATGGAACTTCTCAAATGGCAAAAAGACCCGGAACGTCAATGGACTATGATTTAAAAGTATGTAACTGAAATGTACGAACGCTCTACACCTCAGGTGCTACACTCAAAAACTTGAGCATGTCCTCATGCGGTACAAGGCAGATATAACCGCGATCCAGGAGATACTCCGAACTAATTCAAACACGCATCGGATTTCGGCAAGGAGATGCGCTATCATGCGACTTCTTCAATTCTTCATCAGGCCCGTCCAGCTATACTGGGCTATGCGGACGATATTGACATCATCGGCCGCTCTCAGCGTGCCGTGATAGAAGCTTTCGCGGCGATTGAAGAATAGGCGAAATCCGTTGGCCTTGATGTAAATGAGGACAAGACTAAGTACATGCTATCAACAAACAAACAAGCATCTGTCAACCGCCTAGCACAAAACGTCACTATTGATAGCAACAATTTCGAGGTAGTTAAGGAGTTCACCTACCTCGGAGTAAACATGAACTCCCCGAATGACACCCTAGTGGAGATCCGGCGAAGAATTACTCTAGGAAACCGTTGCTGCTTCGGTTTTGTAAAACAACTGGCTTCAAAACTTCTAACTCGAAGGACGAAATGTGTGCTCTACAAAACCCTCATCCTGCCAGTTCTGCTTTATGGCGCCGAGTGCTTAACGATAAGCAAGAAGGGAGAGCTGATACTGGGCTCCTTCGAAAGAAAAATACTTCCGCGGATTTTTGGTCCTGTGTGCGAGGAGGGCGAATGGAGGAGAAGATACAACCGCGAACTCTATGAGCTGTACCAAGATGTGGATGTAGTCCAAAAAGCCAAAACACGTCGACTACATTGGCTCGGCCACATCGAGCGAATGGACAATAATGCTCCAGCTAAGAGGATCTTCGAATCCCAGCCCCCAGGTTCGAGAAGACAAGGAAGACCGAACCTCCGTTTCAAAGACCAAGCCATCGCGGATGCCAGAGCGCTTGGTCTCGACAACTGGAAGCAGCGTGCCCGGGATCGTAGAGGATGGAAGGCTGCAGTGTCTCAGGCAGAGACTCTTCACGGGTCGGGAGCCCGATAAGTAAGTAAGTAAGTCTGGTAATAGGTACCTACGCGCATAGTTTTTTGCTGGTGTTTCTGCGAAAATCTGCGCTATCTTGTTCCGATTATACTTTTTTTAAACAAAAATGTAATCTAGATCTGTATACAAGAATGGTATGAACTCCGAAACTGTCCGAAACCTTTTAACTGAACAAACTCAAATTTACAGGCATTGACCCGAGAAGTGTGTTCAAAATCGGACAAAAAAATTGTATTGTACCTATAAAGCATAGAGTAGGTAGTGTCTTGTTTCAGCCAAAAGAAAAAGTGAAAGATTTGAGTAAGTATAAATATATTTTGTTCGCCAAGAATCTAAAGAAATCGCTAGTATATAGCATTACAAAAAAATAATCGTCGTTTCCACACACTAAAATAATTAATTCATGTATATTGAAAAAACCTCAATACAATTTACTCTTGTCTACATTATGTTTGGGCTAAAATCTACCTGATGTTCACATGAAAAAAAAGGTTTTTCCTTGAAAAGTATATTGGTTGGAAATCTATTGAAATTTTCTGATGACATTTTTTAACAGTGGGTTTACCGCAGTAATGCTGAAACTAATCATAACTCTAGTTTTCGCTCATATAAATTCAAGAAGTGAACACAGTGAAACCGAAAATTTGTTGAACGAAGGTTTAAACCAAAACGAGAGTTTAAATTCTGACTGTGCAACTGGGCATTAAAAAATTTGATGATGAATGAATGGTGTGACAAAATTGCTTCAAGCAAGTCACGCACTGAAGAGGTGAGCAAGTGGCGTGGCGATTGTAGTATTAGTTAGGTGCGTACAAAAATTTCAAACATAAACTTGCAAAAGTTACCCTATATTATGTAAACTGACCATAACGTCGCCAAAGAATTTCACGTTTAGATGGCGTGCTCACGAATGATTTTCGAAGATCCATCCTTTCGAAATTTGAGTATATGCGTGTAAATTTTCGCCCAAATTTCCTTTTGCACTGTAGATCTCAAACCATTAGGTCTAACCCGAATAAAGTAAAAATTAACTTGAGTATTATAAGATTTTTTATGTACCAAGTTCTAAAAAAAAAAGTATTTTAAGTGATCTTTGCTAAGAAAAATACTACATTTAAGTGCTTAGATTAATATCAATTAGGAGATAAACTGATTCTGAAAAGAGGTAATAAATCACGTGCTAAAATGTAAGATTAAAATTAAAAAAATTAAATATTTCATTAGGAGCTGACATTGATAGCCTAGGAGGGAATAGTCGAAGACTTGCGCTGTGCTTGCAAGAAAATTGTGCGTTGCTTGCTCCTCACCTGGTCACCCCATCAGACCACATGCGCTTTGCATATATGTGCACAGACACATACGCAAGCACATAGTCAAGAAAAGCAGCACCACAATCAATTTGATCAGTTGATCGGCACGCGTCTTCAAACCAACCACGCCAATTGCTTCCGAAAAAAAGCAGCAAAAGTCGGTATCCACCTCAAAATCCCATGCTGGCAGACACCCGAAATCGCGCTGAGAAGTCACCGCTCCATCAAAAAGTGTTCGCAAGTGCATGGTTTAATTAATAAATTATTGCTAATTATCTAAGATAAAAAGAAAAAGAAAAAATATATACATATATACATATCTTACACATACATACTATACAAATTCACCTCACTCACTCTCACTCTAATTCATGCTTACACAATTACACATACATAAATTATACATAGTACTTATATAATAATAGATTTTCCTTTCATTCAATTTCATTCATACTTTCATGCATACTTATAAAATTATCCTAATTGTAAATTTGTCTTAATTAACTAATTACCTAATTGTATAAAAGTGACATAGTGGTTCTTTAATTTTACATCTAAAATACCTAAACAAAAAAGCAAATAACGCATACACACAAAAACAACATCATCATAGCAGCAGATCATCGAGACATGTCCCGAAAATCTACGCATGGATAAACAGGTAACAAATTACATTATTTAAAAGAAAAGAACACATAAACCACTATTACACAAATACATACATTCAACCGATATTTTTCATTAAATAATAGTTTTGCAATATTCATAATATAAATTTGATATTAAATCTAAAGTTAATTGAAATCATAATTCGCATACATACATACAATTTTTACTCATTCATAATTTTATATAAATATCAGTGAGAAATTTTATTAGTATTTGGCATTTGCACTCAAACCAAAATACACACATAAATACTTTTGTTTTATCTGAGTGACTTTATAATTGCAAAAATACACTCAAGTTTCATTTTGTTTTGATTCTCATATTCTATGAGACATTTTTTTTGTATGGAATAAATTCTTTTAGTTAAATCAAACCATAATGTGTTGCTAGAAACTTACTTTTCAGTCATTCCCATCATTCTCATCAGTCCTTAACAGCAGCCAGTATGCATTTCAGCTAGCATACAAAACCCCCCTATTGGTAGCTATCCCTTATCCCTCATTTGCATTCGTCATATGTATTTGATGGAGATGCTCTTATCACTCCAAATAGTCGGTATGATCAGCTGTGATCGTTGTGTAGACTTTTGAGGGAAACCGCAATATTTTGGTACTCTCTGTGAATTACGTTGTCTTCTTACTCTCTAGCGGTGGTATGATCTCTTAAGATCAGCTTTAACTATATTCCGTTTTCTTCTCTTCCCACACCCAGCGCCAGCCCTGAGCAGCCGGAAAACATTGTTAGAAAGGAGGCATTATAAGAGAAGATGGAATAAAGTGTATAACAGTTTAGTTTAGACATTTTTGCTTCCTTCAATTTGAATGGCAGTAGTCATGTGAAGGCTATGGAGTACACACTCCAGCCCTAAATATGCTACACGATGGAATAGCAACAGAGTGGTATGATGTGACAAACAACGTATGCACCATCGGTTCATCATCAGTTCTTAAAATGTCGTCCTATTTTGAATTCATAGTCGTCTCACTTACAGCGATGCCAGATTACAAGATATATATATTTTTTAAGATTTTTAAGCTCCAAAATAACCATATTTTTGTGAGTGAAAAAAAAAAACGCATGCACGACTTCTGTTATGCTAATGCTTCTGTCAGCAATGGAAACTATTTGTGATATGTGATAAATTGGCTCAAGGATGTTACGAATAAGAATTGCCACTAGAAATTTAAACTTGTTCGAGTCAAATGATAACAAACAACGAAACTGTTTGACTGACAAACTGTTTTAGCGATGCCACCTGCCACTTGGTCCCTACGCCACTGCCATACCAGTGGCGCGACAAATGTACTTTCAGTGTTTCGGGGCTATTCCGCCGATCAGAATCATTGACTGACACAGTCGCTATGCGCGAAGGTTGGCTATTGCCCTTGCAAATCAAACCCCGAAGCGAGCACCATGCCGGCATGCGTCACGAATTCGTGCAGGGGGAACTACGAGGAATGAGAATCACACTGAATAGATCAGACAACAGAAATTGCGATCTGCACCGTAAATTTTATATTATTTTATAAAATTTATTATTATTATTATTGGAAAATAACCGACAATTGTCAAGTTTTGGTTTCATAAAAAAATTGTCAGGAATTTTCCGAGAATTGTCATAAATTGTCTAACAAATTTGCACTGACAATTATTTTTGTATGTACCTAATTGACAATTCCGACAGGCGTTTGGGTTTCGGTCAAGTATTGATAGTGAAGTGACAAGTATGATTTAAAATATTAGATATTATTATTTCTTCAGACGAAAGTGATGAAGGATCTCAAATTCAATTTCGTTTAGTACGTACGCAATCGATGCTTTAAGAAACGCATGTTTCATTTAAGAAATTACGCATGTCCGGAAAACAGCATTGAAGTATATTTTGTTAAAAAATTGGCAAAAATCAATTACTCTCTTGATGATAAAGCCTGTTAAAGATGGGATTCTTTTATCCCACCTGGGTTAATCTTAGGTACATAAACCTAGATTGGAAGAAATGTATAAGTCGATACAAATCGATTATACTGATAATAACAACCCCTCAAGCAGACTCACTTGAGGTGAAATAAAATGTCTTGGATGGCTGTTTTGATACTATCAACTTTATTTCCATAACTTACTCTATTTATACTACTTAACACTCAATCAATAATGCTTAATTAACTTAACTCAATAATGCTTAATCAATATTACCCAAATCAATAATGCTTAATCCATATTACCCAATTAAATAATGCTTAACCCGCACTTCTTTTATTGACCGCACCATAAACAAAGTGGTAACATAACTTGAATGGTATTGACCTTTTTATGCTTAGAGTTGCGGATTTAACATTCTGCCCGCGTTGAACCAAAGGTTCAAAAAAAAAAAAAAAAAATATATATATTTATATAATCTTTATGAGTAGAGGTACCTTATCTATTCAAATATTAATAATTATTATTATACATCAATATGAACATTAAACCTATCTTCATGTGCTTCTTGTTGTTGTTGTGTAGTTCTTCTTGGCTTCGGAGTTGGTTGAATGCACTGCTTGTTCCTTCTGGCGCTTATGTAATATTTAGTAACCAAGAAGATCACTATTAAGAATGCTAATAATACCCCAGCGTATCCAATGTTGTGGTGGACCTCGTGACTCGTCAATTCTACTGGCCCCGATTTGATGAATTCTTCGATATTCTGCTGCAGCATCTTGACTTCCGACATGTGACGTTGGTAGAGATCTTGTGGCGTGATCAGGTCTACCCCGGTACTTGGGACTACGGCATCCGTGAGGTTACTTAGGGGAATGTATGATAGTCTAGTAGTTGATGGATATATGTTATGTCCTCGAATTGTTAGGAAGTGCTGCTTCATTAGGCATTCCTTTTGTAGCTTAGCGACACCCGATCCTCTGATGGTTAGCGATGTTGTGTTTTGACCACATACCACGTTTACTATAGTTTCTTGACTTAAGGCGTAGATCCATTCGTTTGGGTAGCGGAGCTGAATCCAGTGAGGCCCGTCCCCAGCCTTTTGAATTCGGCATTTATCGTAAGCAGGTAGGTGATTAAAGAATGAAATCTCGCAGGCACTGGTCAATGAACCCTTATGATGTAGCGGCCTTCCTTGCTTACATAAGTACATCTCGTGATTGATTGATAAACAGGTACTCATATCTCTCTCGGAAAGTGCGTAGTATAGATCTCGATGAAGGTTTATTATAATGTATGGTGAGGATGGCTGGATGGCGGTAAATGTTCCATTTACCAGTACAGGTACTGGTATTACATGAAATATCTCAAAGTCCTCGGATGATATTAACGGTATTGTGATCTCAAAAATCGCATGTTTCGGAAGAATTTTCCCTTCAATGGTCATCAGGTTGAGAAGAGTGGTTAAATCCATATAAGATGCAGGCAGTTTTAACGATGATGGTAAATGTTCTTTTATAGAACGTAGCTCTTGCTGCAGCTGTGTGGGTGGCATCAAAAGCGGACTTATTTTTCCATGTTGACTGTGCGTCACCACATCTAGTAGTGAGCCTTGAATACGTTGAAAATTTGCAATAGTGGTGAGTATTTGAATTGCCAATGCTACAAAGGTTTGTGCTAAGTTTTCTTGATATAGATCACGGGAGATGTTGTTGGCCTTGTAGGTTATCTCAGCAATGTGGGATGACAAGGTCTCAAATTGTGTTGCTATGGTTTCTTGATCGCGATTCATTATATTTATGGTGGCCGCCAGAAATGATGTTTGGTTTTTGACGTGGTTCCTTAGTAATTCTGCATTGGTCTTGATGCCCTCAATCGTCCTTGAAATTTGGTCCGCGTAATCTGAGTCCAGGACTCCGAACAATGTGTTGGCCACGTTCCCTACAAGGTTGAGGGCGCCTCGTTTGGCTCGGTTACCGTTTGACGGTGGTATCAATAGTCCATTGGTTCTTTCGAGTTCTCCCTCCAGATTTTGTATCTGTATGATTATTTTTTCGCATAGGGTACCAGATTTAATCAGATGACATAGATGTTTCAATGATGAAGTTGTATTCGTTAATAGTTGTAGTTCCCTTGCGTAGATCTCCATATCGTAATAGGCTATAATCTTCCACTCACTCGCTAATATACTGGCTGCTCCCATATTCTCGAAGTAGATCCCTGATTGCGAGTCGAATGGCATTAGCTCGACTGGAAGTCCTTCACTCAGTGGAAGTGTAAGTAAAACCAAAAGAATTGTTGCAATTGTGGAGCCTAAGGATCGCCTTATTCTTTTTTTCGGTGATTCTTCATTGTTAATCGATGGTTTGGTTGCTTCTTGGATCCTTGAAGCTTGCTCTTGATCGTCTTGTTGTTGTGAACTGTCATCTACTGGTAAGGGCGCAAGGTTATGTATGGGTCGTTTGAACATCCCATGACTCGTTTTAACTTCCGCCACTCGCACTAAGTCGTCGCTTCCTCTTATGCATTTTATAATTCTTCCTAGCTGCCACTGCATAGGTGGTAAATTGTCGTCCTTTATGATCACCAGCATACCCGGTATGATTGTGTTGTTCGCTTGCTTCCATTTGTAACGGTGTTGTAGCTCGTTGAGGTATTCATGTGACCATCGCTGCCAAAATTGTGTTTTTATTGCTGTGATTGTCCTCCACCTATTACCTAACCTACCAACGGTTGGTTCTGCTCGTCCGTCGATGGTTGATGTTAGTGGCTCTCCAATTAAGAAATGTCCTGGTGTCAGGGCAGTAAGATCGTTGGGATCAGACGACACTGGAACCAGGGGTCTGGAGTTAAGTATTGCTTCCACTTCGATCAATAACGTTTCTAGTTCTTCATACGTTAAGTTGGCAGCGAGAAGGTTGCGTTTTAAGAAATGTTTGGCTGATTTCACAGCCGCTTCCCATAGTCCGCCAAAATGAGGTGCTCGAGGTGGAATAAAATGGAATTCCATGCTTCTAGTCGTGCAGAATGACGTTATTTTTTCTTTCGACGCCGCTGCGTGTATTGAGGATTTAATTTCCATAAGTTGATTTCTTGCTCCGACGAAGTTTGTCGCATTGTCGCAATAAAGGTTTAGGCAGTTTCCTCTTCTTCCTATAAAACGCTTGAGCGCACCTATGAATGCTTCTGTCGTTAAATCTCCTACGACTTCCAAGTGTACTGCCTTGGTTGCGAAACAACAAAAAACAGCTACATATGCCTTTCGAGGTTGTTTCCCTCGTACCTTGAAGGGAATCCATACCGGTCCGAGGAAGTCTACTCCGGAGTTGACGAATGGTCTGGCAGGTTGGACCCGTGCTGTTGGCAAATTTCCCATTATCTGCGTCATCAGTTTAGGTTTTGCCCTGGAGCACCGAATACATTTTTGTACCACGGAACGTGCCATCGTTTTTCCCTTGATGGGCCAGTATTTTTGGCGCATTGCTGCCAGCAAACCCTGTGGTCCAATGTGTAGATATTTAAGGTGAACCTCTTGCATTAATAATTTGCTGACATTATGGTTGTAGGGTAATAATATTGGATGCTTGGCGTCGTAACTCAACTCAGCTGCTTCTAAGCGTCCTCCTACGCGAAGAATTCCATCTCCGTCCAAAAATGGAGACAAACTATTCATTGGGCTGTGAGTGTTGACATAGTTGCCCTTTGCTAGTTGGTTCAGCTCTTCCTTAAATGCCTGATTTTGAACTTCTCTTATTATCATATCGTTGGCGTTCTCTAGCTCAGACAGGGAGAGATGGTCGTGTAACCGTTGACATCGATCGCTCTTCTTGCAGTTATTTATGAATCGGTTGATATATGCAACAATCCTTTGCAGGCGTCGGAAGGAGTTATGATGGTCAATGATGTCGATGATACCGGTTTTTGATTCAAGTGTTGCCATGAGTGTGATCCTTGATTTTTTCTTTTCGTAATCGGTGGTTTTCGATTCGAATTTTCCTGGCCACGTACTCTCTGGGCCATATAGATATAAGGGTCCGTAAAACCACATGGTACAGTCCTTTAGTTTTGAGGCCGAGATCCCTCTGGATACTATGTCCGCAGGATTTTGTTTTGTAGGCACATGTCGCCACTGCTGAGGGGAGGTTGTGCTCCTGATGGTCCTTACCCGATTGGCAATAAAACTATGATAGTTAGCCGCTTCCGAATTTATCCAAGCGAGTACGATTTCGGAATCGGTCCAAAAGAACTCCTCCACTTCTCCTAATTTCAAATCCTTTGCTACCCGACGCATTAGCTCCGCTGCCAACTTAGCTGCACATAGTTCTAACCGCGGTATAGTGGTAGCAGAAGTGATATGTTCGTCGCCCCCAGATTTGATTGGTGCAACTCTAGATTTTGAGCAAACTAACCGGATTGTTACCGTACCGTCGTTGTTAGTTGACCTCATGTATATCGCCGCGCCAAACGCCCTGCCTGAGGCATCTGCAAATGCGTGCAGCTGAATTTTCCTGGGGCCTGGAGTTGAAAACAAGTGCCTGGGAATTTTGATATCCTTTATTGCCACTAAATCCTTTCGGAAGTTCTCCCACTGGGTGTGGAGATCCATTGGTAGAGCAGCATCCCAATCAAATTTTCGTTTCCATAACTGCTGAATGAATATCTTTGCCGTGATTGTAATTGGATTTACGATACCTAGTGGATCAAATATATGCGCAATTTCTGATAAGGCTGTTCTTTTTGTGATTCGTTTGTTCACTTGCAATGCCGAGTTGATTAGGAATTCATCAGATCGTGGGTTCCAACTAAGTCCTAAGGTTTTTAATGTTTGTGATTCCTTATCCTTGACATCAGATTGTATTGCTTGATCATTGGGTGGTATGTGTCTAAGTAGCTGTGGTATATTGCTGCACCATTTTCGAAGATTAAATTGTGCTGATTGCAAAATTTGAATTAGTTGCCTTTGCATGGCTATGGCTTCTGATAGGCTGTTAGAGCCGGACATAACGTCATCCATGTAAAGGTCGCTAGCCAAAACCTTAGCTCCTAATGGAAACATACGTGAGTTGTCCTTGGCCAGCTGTTGAAGACATCGTGTTGCAAGATAAGGTGCTGATGTGGTACCGTATGTTACTGTGTTTAGCTGATAGCATTTCATTTCTTGATTCGATCTGCTCCGCCAAAATATGAGCTGGTAGCCCCGATCCTCCTTTCTCACAAGAATTTGTCTGTACATTTTCTCAATATCTGCTGTGAATACAAAGCGCGGCGTTCTGAAGCGTAAAAGTATTGAGAAGATGTCATCTTGTATTGTGGGCCCAGATAACAGTACGTCATTTAATGACATGTTTGACGATGTTTTCATCGATGCGTCGAACACCACCCTGAGTTTGGTGGTGGTACTATCGGGTTTAAGCACTCCATGATGGGGCAGAAAGTAGTGTGGTGACCCTATAGTACTTTCGTCGACCTCGCTCATATGTCCTAGATCTATATATTCTTGCATAAAGTTGGCATACAGAATTTTAAATTCGGTGTCTTTGTTTAATCTCTTTTCCATGGCCAAAAATCTTCGTAGCGCTATTTCTCTGGATTCTCCTAAATCTGAGGGCTGGCGGGAGAAAGGCAAGCTGACTATGAACCTCCCACTGTTTTCGTCTCGCTGAAATGTTTTTTCGAAATGCCTTTCACATTTTTGCTCTGCTATAGTATTACTGCTTTCCTCTTCAGCGATATCTTCCAGCCGCCAAAATTTTTCGATGATCGTAGTGAGGGATCTATCTTCGGTTCCCGTTGCACATGTTACCGCCGTGGCAATTACTCTGCTTACTTTGCCTGCTATCACCCAACCCAATACTGTATTTTGGAGTATTGGTAGATCTTCGGCCAATCGTATTTGACCGACAACCAAGAATTGATGGTAAAATTCTGCTCCTAGCAGGATGTCTATTTTGTCTGGTCGGTTGAATTTTGGATCGGCTAGTGGGATATTGCTGGGAATATTCCATGTAGAAGTATCCAATTGTTGAGCTGGCTGATAGGATATTATCTTGGGTAAGACGAAAGCTTCGACCCTGCACGAGTATGAATTTACTCGTGATTGTATTTCTATATTGATCCTTTGGTTGGATCTTTGCTTGCCGTGACCAATTCCTTCAATAGCTAATTCATCTGCCATAGTAGTCAGACCAAGATTATCTACCATTCGCTGACTGATGATGTTAACCTGTGAACCAGTGTCCAACAGCGCCCGACATTCCCAGGTTTTTCCATTGGGTCCGATTATTGTTACTCTGGCAGTCCCTAACAGCACGAATGCGTGATTTTTGTTGTTAAGTAATGCACTAACCACTGACTCTGGTTCCCTTACTACTGCCGTTGCTTGACTTGTTGAAGGTTCTTCGTTCTTGATGATCACTGATGGGGTTTTTGGTGGACGATTGACCTTTATGTCTAAATGTAACAGAGTGTTATGCTTTTTGTGACACTTCGAACAGTTACTGGAACTGCAGTTTGACGCAAAGTGCCCAGCTCGTAGACAATTGATACACAGGTTATTTTGTTTTACGATGCTCAATCGTTTTGATGCCGTTAACTCCAAAAACTGTTTACATTTATAAATCGGATGATTGTATTTGCAGATTAGACAACCTAATTGCGGGGACGCAATTGCTGATAACGTCTTAAACCCTTGCTTTTGAGTTCTGTTTTCTTCTGTTTTGTCCTTATTTCCCAAGGCTTCTAGAGATTGAAAGCGATTTTCTAGGAACTCGAGAAACTTCTGGAATGAGGGAAGTTGTCTTGGTTGCACCAACGACTGTTCGTACAGTGTATGTGTATCCTTGTCCAATTTTTTAAGAAAGAGGTGAAGCAAGATCGGGTCCCATGCCTTTGTATCCACCTCTAATCCTTCTAATCCTAGTAAACACTCTTGTATAGTGTCGTGTAAACTGCGGATGGATCTGGCATTTCCAATTTGGACATTTGTGTGTGACAACATTTTTGATATCCAAGATGAAATCAGCAGTCGTGGGTTATCGTAGCGCCCTGTTATTATCCTCCACGCTGCACTATAGTTGGCACCTGACACTGTCAGATGACGCACCAATTTTTCAGCCTCTCCTGTAAGGCTTGATTTAAGAAACCACATTTTTTGCCCATCCGACAGCCTTTGGTTGTGGATCATTTCGGTGTATAGGTCATTGAATTGCTGCCACTGAAGGTAGTTACCGTCAAACTTTGGTAACTCAACCTTGGGCATTTTCATCGTTGTTGGAGGATTTTCCAACCTTTGAGCTAATGATGATTCCATGGTCCCGTAGAGTTCTTGCAATATTTCGGCGAGTTGCTCCTGTAACTCAAAGTAGTCTTGGATGTCATCCTGGGTTAGCTGGTTTTCCATTTTCCGATACATAGCAGTTAACTCTTCCCAATTTTGCTCCAATGTGCGAATTTTGATTTGGCAAAATGCCTTGCTTTTGGTCTGCTGTAAGATCATCTTATCCATTGACCCCTTTATTATCCCTATGACAAAATTGTATCGTTGTCTTAAGGAACTGATGTGGTTTTCCTCCAAAGCTGGAGGGCGATCAATGTTCCGCTTTGGAATTGCTGGATGCTCTTGAGTTATTTTTGGTATTGCTCCCTTAGCTGCCATCTCCAATCCATCCTTCTTCGCTGGCCCGGGAGATGGGTCGCCTGTTGTCGCTGCATGTGCCATCTCTAATTTTTTCTGGATGTCTTCAAGGAATGCTTCTTGTATTTTTTTTATCTCTCCATAGTAGTCACGGCTGAAATAGGGATGACTGAGATCGATCTCCTCTATCTCCCTGATTTTGGAGTCTGTTTCGTCAAACTCCTTCCAAAGTGAGTTGATTTGATGCAATCGGTCTTCCAAGTAGTTGATTGTTTTGCGGTCAGGGGAATCCTTCTTAAAATTCCTCCATAGCTTGCAAATATCTTGTCCAATCTCATTCTGAGCTTTGGTTATGGTATCCACGTCCATCTTGCCGTTTTACTCCTCTTCCAGCGAAGTACTCCCAATAAATGATCGATGAAGAGAGTAATTTATCAGTGCTCGAATTTACGTTGAACTGTGTTATGGCCCAGTTTACGCCCTACCGCGAATGAATTTTATAACCCTGCACTGTGCTATTACCGATGTACGCACCTTGGGTTTACAAGCTCCACTGTGTTATGGCCCAGTGTACGCCCCCGAACTGTTGTACGGTTGTCCTGTCACGGTCGCCAAATGTTAAAGATGGGATTCTTTTATCCCACCTGGGTTAATCTTAGGTACATAAACCTAGATTGGAAGAAATGTATAAGTCGATACAAATCGATTATACTGATAATAACAACCCCTCAAGCAGACTCACTTGAGGTGAAATAAAATGTCTTGGATGGCTGTTTTGATACTATCAACTTTATTTCCATAACTTACTCTATTTATACTACTTAACACTCAATCAATAATGCTTAATTAACTTAACTCAATAATGCTTAATCAATATTACCCAAATCAATAATGCTTAATCCATATTACCCAATTAAATAATGCTTAACCCGCACTTCTTTTATTGACCGCACCATAAACAAAGTGGTAACATAACTTGAATGGTATTGACCTTTTTATGATTAGAGTTGCGGATTTAACAAAGCCCATGACAAATTTGTCAAAATATCTATAAATATGACAAAATTGTCATGACAAATTTGTTAAAATATAACAATCATGACAAATTTGTAATTTGTAAATCGTCGCCCCAAAATTGGTTTGACGTAATCGCCATTTCGACGTTTTTAAGTAAGGTAGGGGAGACTGGGGCACATTTGAACACTTTTTGCTTTGAGGTCTCATAAAATCCTATTTGTTTAAATTATTGGACTGTAAAGTATTCTAACTTTAAGAAATGCAAATAAACTTTGATTTGACCAAATAACTACGTAAATTTAGTAAGGGCGTATAATTTATTTTTAATTAAAAACGAAGTAGGTCCTTATGTTGAAAGGTGCCCCCAATGTGGGGCAGTTTTGAACTAGACTGGGGCACTTTTCAACGGCAGTATTTGTAATTGCTATTAGCAGCTAATAAGTTACTACAAGGTTTGTATTTCTTTAAAAAAATAAATTAACTTTAAATAAAACAAAAACGACTTAACAAAACCAAACTGAAATTTTGAAATTACTAAAATATTTTACAAGTGACTTAAAAAACATTATAAAAACAAAAATGAGTACCGAACAGAAATTTTGAAAAATTAAAGACAAAAATCATCATCACAGCTGTCCTCGATGTTCCCGGAGCGTTAATTGGTGGTGGTAGCTTAGCTTTTAGTTCAATGCCACTTACAGACCACTTGTTCAAATGTGCCCCGACTGTTTTGTTCAAACCTGCCCCAATAGGTCAAGCGACAGAAAAATGTGCGTAAATATTTATATTTTTCATATTTATCAAAAAACGTACATTTATACGGTTTCAAACGAAGTTATGCCTTAAATATATATTTTACACAAAAATAAAAACTCACCATAAAATTTGTAAACTCTTACAAATAGAAAAATTTAAATATGCAATTTAAGCATAAAAACTCCTCATGCGGCTACTTCCAGGCGACGACTGAAAAGATATCCGAAAGTCGTTGACCACAAAAGAGCACGCTATTACCAAGTTTAAAATTTGGTTTATATTTAGAAATATTTTTTAAATGTTGTTTTATTAGCAATGTTCAAATGTGCCTCACGTTCAAATGTGCCCCAGTCTCCCCTATGCAATAATAAGTTTTTGAGGATGCTTTTTCCATTTCTGAAAACAGTTTTGTCCTATCTCATCTAGCTACGAAGATGATATTGAGTATGGACTTTGCCGTAAACGACACAACTTTTAGAATTGGTTTGCCTTATAAACCAATTCCCGACGTTTACGTCAAATTTTAGGAGCAAAAGCTGTACATTTTTCTGTAATAACTGGTTTGTCGTACGAACATTGCCATTATGTACTATTAACATTGTAGGTACCAATTAAATCGTGTTTAAAAATAAAAATTGGTTTTATTTGTTTTCTAAATTTGTTTTTAAAAATATTCACTTTGGACAATGAAAATCATCAGCTTACTCAAGATTAGCTGAAATCTTTTCAGCTAAATATTTCTAAAATTTTATACCGGTCCAAGGCAAAACAACTAGACAAATGTGTTGTCCATTTTCATATAAACTTTATAAGAAAAAATTAAGGAACCCTACATCGGGCAGAATTTTAATAAATCGCTTTCAAACTTTAAACTCGAATTGCCAATAAAGTGTTTTGGCGATTACGTCAAACCAATTCTAAGGCGACGAAATATGAAATGAACATTTGTCAGAGAAGAGGTATAAATTAGAATTGTCACTTATGTCAATGTTTATGGAATAGGGTCCACGATTGTGTTGTGCAAGTTCAAAAGTCAAATTACCATCATTGACTAAACCACCATAGCCATTGCGCTGTTTTCTTTACGTTAATTTACCAGAATTGGACATTTCCTGAAGAATGGTCTGCCCACAAATACACCGGCTCCTTTCAAACGACGACATTATCCATTATCCGAGCGGATAAAACTGGAAATAAATGAACGCCAATTTAGTGCCCTCACAATTGATGAATTTGTCGTCGTCCTCGTTGGTGAAAATGTTGAATCCCGTGATATTGTTCCGAAGCTGTGTAATGATGGCCAATTGCAACTTATTTATGCGACTCATCTAAAAATGTATTTTTGGCAGGACGAAGTTCGCCGAGTCCTCTATTTATGGTTCAGGTAAAATTATATTCATATGTTTAATCTCTTCTCTATATATATAAAACAAAGTGGCAAAACTATGTTTCCCTTTGCCGACCGTAATTTTCAACCAATTCAGTTGATTTTTTTTTACAATGTCGGTAATTACGGTGATCGGGCGATAGGCCAAATAAATTAAAAATCGGACAAAGGGGCGTGGCACCGCCCATACAAAAAAAAAAAAAACATTCAAAATCGTATATCCCGAAAACCACCAAATCGCTTGAGCTCAAACTTACAGGTAATGCTACGTATTGGCCTTGAAGTGCTCCTGTAAAGATTGGTCAAAATCGGAGAAAGGGGCGTGGCACCTCCCATACAAAAAAAACATTGAAATTCGCATATCTCGAAAACCACCGAATCGGTGGAGCTCAAACTTACAGATAATCATAGGTATTGGTTCTAGAGTGCTTCCGTGAAGATTGGTCAAAATTGGACAAAGGGGCGTGGCACCTCCCATACAAAAAAAATATTCAAATTCGTATACCTCCTAAACAAAAAAAAATCTTCTATGGGGTGAAACTCGATGACGTTATATCTCTATAACCGCTGGCCCGATTTTCATGAGTCTTTTTATGTTTTGTTCGTATTGCTGTATTTCTCGCATTTTACGAAAGAACATCTGTGCACGGACCAAGTCGGGCGGGTACAGCTATCTCTATATATACAAAACAAAGTGGAAAAAACTATATGTTTCCCTCTGTCGCTCGTAATTTTCAACCAATTGAGTTGATTTTTTTTAAATGTCGGTAATTACGGTGAGCCAAAAAAATTAAAAAATAAAAATTGTAAAAAGCAATAATTTTTTTTCTCTTTGTAGAAGAAGTTTCCTATACATAGTAATACAGGAGCTTTTTGTGCATTGTTTCTGCTTTAACACCTTTTGTAATTATCCTGCATTCGAAAAACCCAAAACACTATTGTAGAGAATTAAAAGCAGCGCACAACAACGATTATTATTAAACTAGCTAGTTCGCACAAAACTTTCTAATTAAAATCTTACAAAGTTTTCAAACTTCATTTAGACTCTTGGCTCAATTACAGACTTACATAGTATTAATAGTACATAGGAAACTGCAAGGAGAAAAATTCTCTTTTTACGAAGGCGAAACTACAACAAAAGAAGATAAATTTATCTGTCATAATACAGCTTATTGTTGCAATGCAAAGTTGGATGCAAAACCTTTAGAAGGAGGAGTTGTCAGTATTTGTATTTCATCGGGGATGAATATGTTCATCATTTTTGACTTGACAAGCATCACTTTCGCCTACGTTACTCGACTTAATGTAGAATTTAATTAAATTAGGTAGCTAAGTACATTTGGCTCATAATGATACCTAAAACAGGCGACATGGGCCATTAAATCTGAACCCTGTTGTATCGTCAAGTTCCATTTATATTCATTTAAAATATTATTACTACTCTCATAGAGTCGTTTCAGTAATGTCACCGCAGAGAAATTAAATTGACACATGCAACCATCTCGCAGCATACACCAGTTTAATTGTGAAGTTACAAAAACCTTCAGCTAATTATGGGTTAGCTAAGATCAAAATGACATTGACGTAATATGCACACGTGCCTTACATTAGGTATACCTACCTTAGCTGAAAAAAATCTGAACTTCTTACTTAGAAATCGCAAACAGAAATGATTACCATACGTGTAACCCATGGTAGGTATATTGAATTAGGTATATAATTTTCAAGCAATAATATAATGCCAATAATATTGCAATTATTATTACCCTTGAAAGTAATTAAATATTATATTATTACTAAAACTCTTTCAATCTGAAGTAATGCCTACCTTCAAGTTAGATAGAAAAATAAAAATTATCCTTAATGGAGGTCATGCCGATTTATACAATATCAAAAAAAAAATCTTTCTCTTTTCGTTTCTAATTTTAATTTCAATTTAAAAGTTTGGCATTCTCTTTGCCGCAGCATACAATTTATTGCTGCTGATTTGACATTTTGTTTTGTGAATCAAGAATAATATTCAATTGCTCCCATTTATTTGCACAATCTCCTGCCGAGTTGGCACTGTTTGCGGGATAGAAAATGAATTACCAGAGGCAAAGCGAAGAATTAATAAGATTGAAATACAAATTTGTTATATAGACGTCACAGTGAAATATGTAGTAATGTTGACAAATTCGAAAAATATATAGCATTCCGACAGATTTCAGAGATTTGTAATTTAAACTTTAGTGGTGTGACGAAAGAAAAGGTCACCCAAACATGAAACATATGGCTAAGTCGATCCTTTTCAAGATGATGGCACTAAGAATGACTTTTATTAATAAATAGATGACCCGATTTAACTCTGAAAATGACAACACATCAGAAATCAAGCGAAGAATTACACTTGCCAACCGCTGTTACTTTGGCCTAAGAAGGTATAATTGATTAGTAAGGCCTTGTCGAGAAACACCAAGGAGACTCTATATAAGACCCTCATCATACCAGTCCTGCTTTATGGCGCAGAATCATGGACGTTATCAAAGGCGGATGAAGATCTCCTTGGTCACTTCAAGCGCAAAATTCTTCGAGTGATTTTCAGTCCCGTTTGCGTTGACGGGCATTGGAGGAGGAGATTTAACAGCGAACTCTACGGGCTGTATAGCGACATCGACCTGGTCAGAGAAGTACGTATCAGTGGACTAAGATGGCTAGGACATGTAGAGCGAATGGACACCAACGCTCCTGCCGGAATAGTCTTCGATTCCAACCCCGAGGGACAACGCAGTAGAGTAAGACCTTGCTTCAGGTGGCGGGCTCAAGTGGAAGGGGACCTCAACCAACTTGGTGTAGGGTAGGGCGGGGCTAGTTGGGCCACGGGGCAAGTTGGACCACGCGAATTACTCAGAACCAGTAAGTTCTAAACGAACAGGATCATACACAAATGATGCTTGCACAATAACCAACACGTGCAGAACCGGTCTCAGCTGCATCATATCAGCAGGAGGCGAAGCACATCAAATTTTCAGTCTTAGCATGAAAAACTAAAAAAAATGCCGGTCTTTCTTTTATTATTTTAATGGTGATAAGGTGCAAGATATACATTAAGGTAAGGTTTTGTTATGAGATACGTTAATATATTTTAGTATTCAGTGTACGAAATTGGATAGTTTTGAGTATTTTTGGTTTTGTGACCCAATATGTTCATCAAACTAGGTGTGGGGCATGTTGGGCCTAGGGAAAAACTTGCTCCGTTAAATAAATAAGTATATGTGTTATCTGTATGACCGTTATTATTTGTTCTAGAATGCGTACGTGCAAGCGAAAAACTGAGAAAGCTGCCGGTTGAGGGATACAGTGCCATACTTGTCGAAAGTGGGCTTATACCAGTGTCCACCTGTTTTACGTCATGAAGAATTTTTTTGTTTTGAATTCTATTTATTTGTTATATTTTGAATAAGATACTATTATAAATTCGGGATTTTTTGCCCTTTATGAAGCTCATTCTTCCACTTTTCAAGCCGTGGTCCAACTTACCCCACTCACTGGCCCAACTTGCCCCGTTGGTGGGGTAAGTTGGGCCACTTGGACTTAGTGCATTTAGGACAATGTTATTCCCTTGTGGATGAATATTTTCAGATCTTTTCAAAATCATTAAGAAGTACGAACTCCATTCTATCTTTTGATACCACTCTTGAAGGTATAGTATGGATAATCTGGTTATAACAGGACGTCAAACGAAAAGTGGCCCAACTAGCCCCGCTCTACCCTACGCAACTGAAGGCGGTTAGCCAAAGATCGTGCTAACTGTAGAGGCGTGTTGGTTGAGACCCAGGACCACCCCGGACTGTAGCGCCATCTAAGTAAGTACCTAAGTAAGATGACCCGGTGAATTTCGTACATAGTAAAATTGATTTGTTTTTAATTTTTCATAAGCGATTCAATCAACCTTCGAACACAAGTTCATTCACTGTGTACAGTATATCTAAGATTTGTTTGGTGATTAAAAATTAAACAAATTTTGGGCGCAGATTTTCCGGTCGTCTGAAACCAACTATGACGTTAAGGCCTAGGCCCCGGAACAGCCGCTCTGCTGAGAATATCCCCAACAAAGTGAAGACAGTGCATCCTTTTAATCGAAAATCATCATGAGCGACTAGGCCCATTTCCATTCCATATATAACGCATATAACTCACGAAGAGCCATTACACCCACTCCAGAGTTACTGCGTGGTGTGCTGTTCACGCTAGAGGTGTCATCGGGCCTTATTTTTAAGAAAACGCCGGAGACAGAACGACTGCTGTGTGTGAATGACGATCGCTACAGAGATATCCGCAATAACTTTCTTCTACCCCAATTGGAAGAATCGGGACTGGAGAACACGTGGTTCATTAGGATGGAGCAACGGGGCATACTGCAGGAACAACAACCGAAATTGTTGTGGGGTTTTTTGAAATCATGAAATCTATATCCACGTATACGCTGGACCATTAGACCATTCAGCCACATGGGGTGGGGAGTCCCTCAATCGCATCTCATTTCCGGGGTGGCTGTAATATCGGCCATAGTCCAGATTTTCGACTAATTAATCGACTTCACGTGGTCTGTTGAAGATCCAAAACTCATTAACCTTATTTCGCTTGCTATGATCGTCAACATGTGAGCGCAGTGGCTCAGTGGTTAATGAAATGGGCTACTGTGCGAGGGGTCCCAGGTTCGATCCCCGGAGAAACACAAACAACATCTAAAGGCTTTTTCCACTGGAAAAATCAGGATCACATTCTGAATCGATTTAGCCATGTCCTTCTGTCTATCCGTCTGTACGTCTGTCCCTCTGTCCTTCTGTCCGTCTTTTGAAAACATGATAGCGTCCAAACGAATCAACCTGTGTGAATTAAATTTTGTGAGAGGACTTCTGTCTATCGTTGGCAGGTTGGTATTGAAAATGGTCTATGTCGGTCAAGTAGTTCTGGTACCTTCCATACAAAACCAATATCAGACACATGCGTGTACCTGTGTACAGTACATACAGTGAAGGGTACCAAAGCGTCGGCCAGACCGATGATAACACTTTTACTTGTTTTTATTTATGGTCGTCAGAACGTGTACGAGTCGCATTATATGACAAAGAAGTGTATAATATGATCAGTGATACGTAGATCTTACGGCCCTGCGAAATAAGGCCCCAATGAAATAAGGCCAAAAAAAAAAAAAGAATTAAATAAGGCCGCAAAAAATTATACAGGAAACAACAACAACGATTCTTGTTATAAAATAATTTTATGTTATTTTCTTTTTTGGGGCCTTATTTCCTAATGAATGAAGAAATGAAATAAAACCCCAAACGAAAAACGAAAACTTATGCGGGGTGGCATGTCCCCCTGCAACCTCTCTGCTTGGGTTTACTGTCCGATTTGGGGTCTTATTTCATATTTTTGGGCCTTATTTCATTTTCTCTTTTGGGGCCTTATTTCTTACAGCCAGATCTTACCACCAATGCCCCCAAAATAGCAACTGATTCAAACAGTTCTAAGAAACGCCATTAGAGACTCCATCCTCATAATTTGTCATATTATGTTCATTAAGTTTGTGGCGGCTGGATCCACCCATCACATCACAATCCACAACCACAATCCAGTCCACAACTCTCGACATACATACACACATTCCACAGACTGTTCAAGCCAGTCTTCAGTCTTCACGTGATATCAAATCGTTCCGGTCGACTAACTCGAATCGAATTAATTATTAATCACTGAATTTAAGTATATATTATATAGGAAATAAAATTAAGAAATATTAAGTAGTGAAGAGGTTGATGTTTTATTTATTCGCTCATTAACATCTTCGCCACAATTGGTGACCCCGCCTAAAAGAGATTAGTAAAAATTTTCCGTTAGTCAGCTAAAATAAACGCGCGCGAAAAATGCCTACAGACGACGAACTAGATGTACCACGAATCGAAGTACAACGTTCCGTTAGCGAATCTAATATACCCGCGAGCACAGCGCCAAAAATAGAACCTCTACAGCAGCACACTGCGGAAGTATCAAAGGTCTCTGTGAAGATTCCCCCTTTCTGGAAATTACAGCCGGAATTGTGGTTTTCGCAGGTAGAATCGCAATTTTATACGGCTGGAATCAAAAACGACGCAACAAAATACCACACAGTGGTAGCCGCGGTGGAGAGCAGCATTTTGTCACAGGTCAGCGATATCATTCTCAATCCCCCGCCCGAACATCTTTATGCAACTCTCAAGGACAGACTTATCGCCCAATTTGCCGATTCGGAGTTTAAACGATTGCGCAAGCTTCTACAAGAAATCGAGTTGGGTGATAAAAAACCGTCTCATCTGCTGAGGGAAATGACAGAGTTAGCGGGAAAATCAGTAAACGCTGGCATTGTAAAATCTCTCTGGCTTCAGCGTTTACCGCAAGACATTCGTGGTATCATAAGCATCAGCAGCGAGGAACTTCCCCGTCTAGCGGTTTTAGCCGACAAAGTCGCAGAAATGACAGAGAATTCATATGCATCTGCTATACAAAAAAACCATCATCTATTCCTCTCACGCCAACGTCAGACCTCGAGACTCGAATCGCTCAACTCACAGAACAAGTCGAACAGTTGAAATGTTGTGTGTCAGCAATTAGTAATGGCGGCGGCAGACAATCAAGATCAAGATCGAGACGTCAAAACTTTTCGCGAGTTAGATCGAAATCGCGCTGTGAAGACTATTGTTGGTTCCACAACGAGTACGGCCAAAAAGCAAGGAACTGCCGTTCTCCGTGTTTATTCAACAAAAAATCAAAAAATCAGGAAAACTAATAGGCCAGTCACTCGAAGCGGCAAGTGACAGTAGCCTTCGCAGTTGCCGCTTATTCATTACAGATCCCATTACAAAAATCAAATTCTTAATCGACACCGGCGCTGATATTTCTGTGCTGCCACCAACAATCCAGCAGAAACGTCAGAGTTTAAATTCGAGCTATCTCTTCGCGGCAAATAATACAAAAATAGCAACGTACGGTGAAAAAACGTTAATACTTAACTTGGGACTACGACGTAGTTTTAGATGGACATTTACAATCGCAGATGTCCACCGAGCGATTATAGGCGCCGATTTCCTGCGACACTATGTACTGATGGTGGATATACGAAACAAACGACTAATCGACACACAAACAGAAGTGGCTTGCAGTGGTATTTTAGCTCGCATACATTCCCTTCAATTAACAAATATCTGTTGCGAACACCCTTACAATTCCCTACCTTCAGAATTTAAGGACATCACACGACCGCTGCCACATCCAAAGCCCACAGCTCACTCTACAACGCATCACATAGTTACCAGAGGACCACCAGTGTTTTCTCGAGCAAGGCGCCTGTCACCAAAAATGCTCCAAATAGCAAAAGCCGAGTTCCAAATTATGCTTGAGCAGGGCATCTGCAGCCCTTCCAAAAGTCCGTGGGCAAGTCCACTGCACATGGTTAAAAAGGCAAACGGGGAATGGCGACCTTGCGGGGATTTTCGCCGTTTGAATGCTGCTACTGTACCGGACAGATACCCTGTGCCTCATATACATGATTTTACATACTTTCTGGATGGTCAACATATTTTTTCAACACTGGATCTACAGCGCGCATACCACCAAATCCCCGTTGAGGACAGCGACATACCCAAAACCGCCATTATAACCCCGTTTGGACTTTTTGAGTTCCGCAAGATGACATTTGGACTCAGAAATGCTGGGCAAACATTTCAGCGATTCGTCGATAGCATCCTACGTAACTTCGAATTTGCCCACGCATATATCGATGATATATTAATCGCCTCGCATGACGAAAAGCAACACCTACAACATCTCAGGCAAGTATTCGAGCGATTCCGAGAAGTGGGAGTAGTCATCAATGTGAACAAGTGCCAATTCGGACAGAAGGAGGTGCGATTTCTTGGTCACATCGTCAGCGCCGAAGGAATTAAACCGCTTCCTGAAAAAATCAATCTGATACGAAATTTTAAGCGTCCTGAGCAGGTGTGTGAACTTCGCCGGTTTCTTGCAACAATCAATTTTTATCGGAGATTTATGCCGAAAGCAGTGGAAACGCAAAGCAGCTTGCAGTGTCTCATCAAGGGCAACAAAAAGAATGATCGCAGTCAAATTCTATGGACGGAAGAGTCCATTGCAGTTTTCGAAAAGTGTAAGCAAGCAGTTGCTGACGCAATCACACTCGCGCATCCAAAATCAAATTCGCAACTAGCGCTGATGGTTGATGCTTCAGACACCGCCGTAGGTGCTGCGTTACAACAGCTCGTCAACAAATCCTGGCAGCCTTTGGGATTTTTTTCAAAAAAACTGAATCCAACTCAGACGAAATACAGCACCTACGACAGGGAGCTGCTCAGTGCTTACTATTTGGTAAGATATTTTCAACATTTACTAGAAGGTCGAAGTTTTGTCATATTTACAGACCATAAGCCATTGACTTTTGCGTTTAACCAAAAACCTGAGAAGGCCTCTCCGCGACAACGCACGCAGCTCAGTTTCATCAGCCAGTTTACTACGGACGTGAGGTATATCCCAGGGACATCGAATGTCGTTGCAGACACGCTTTCGCGTATTAATGCCATCACAGCTGTTAATGGAATCGACTACACTCAACTTGCCGAAGCTCAATTACTCGATGAAGAGTTGCAGACTTTATTACGGGAGAATTCAACATCGTTGCAGCTGAAACAGTTCGCCGTTCCTGGAAACGAAAATAACAAGGTATTCTGTGACATATCAACGAATCAAATTCGACCTTTCATTACCAGGGAACTAAGGCGTATGGCGTTTGATAGCTTACATTCGATGGCCCATCCTAGCATTCGCGCCACGACACGACTAATGGTTTCGCGATTTGTTTGGCCAGGCATCAAGAAAGACTGTCGTCGATGGACAAAAACGTGTGTGTCGTGCCAAAGATGTAAGATCCATAAGCACAATTCCACCCCCAGAGGCAGTTACATCGCAACCGACCGCAGATTTCAACATATAAACGTCGATATAGGTGGCCCCCTACCACCATCCAGAGGATTCCGGTATTGCCTCACAATCATCGATCGGTTTTCAAGGTGGCCGGAAGCTATTCCTGTAGAGGACATAACAGCGGAGACCATTGCGCGAGAGCTTTACCAAAATTGGATGTGTCGGTTTGGAGTACCACAGCGAATAACCACCGACCAAGGGAGACAATTTGAGAGCAATCTTTTCGGGGAGCTGACGAAATTGCTCGGTATTAAGCACCTACGAACAACTGCGTATCACCCCGAATCCAACGGTCTCATCGAGCGGTGGCACCGAACGCTAAAGGCGTCAATACGCTGTCACACATCAACGAAGTGGGTCGACGTCCTACCGACGGTTTTGCTGGGACTCCGTACAATCCACAAAGAGGACATCAACGCAACAGTAGCTGAGATGCTCTACGGGACGAACCTCAATTTACCAGGGGAGTTCTTCGACACATCAGCCAGTAATGGAGACAGTACTGAAGCAGAATTCGTCAGGTCACTGAGAGATTCCATGGCTACCATCCGATTCACGCAGACGTCATCGCATTCAAGCAAACAATTTTTTGTGCAAAAGGATCTGAAAATAGCATCTCATGTTTTCGTTCGTAATGATGCTGTTAAACCACCATTACATCCCCCATACAGCGGCCCTTTCCGGGTAATAAATCGGACAGACAAGTATTTCACCATCGAGAAGGAAGGAAAGCGCACCAATATTTCAATCAATCGACTCAAAGCAGCTCACACCAATACAGTCAACGAAGAGGACTCGTCAGCGGATCTTGAATCAGCAGCACCATCTTATACCCAATTCACAATGACGCTTTGCGGCGTGCGTGCGTTGACAGGCGTTTCAGAGACTTTACGATACTTTATGTCAACGCGCGCAAGCCGCACTTTTCCAAAACTAAATGGCGCTTCAGAGCGTTGGCGCGTTGAGAGATTAGAGTAGGAGAGATTGAAAGTTCTGTTTGGTTTATGTTGCGTACGTACGTTATGTACGAATTCAGAGCAGAATGCAACTACTCCTTTTTGCTTATAATTGTTATTTTAATGCACGAATTAAGAGGAAATTTGTTCAAAATAATAAAAAAAATTCATAAATAAATATCAATAAAATGTATTTTGACTTTTATTGTCGTGGAATATTTTTGTGGAAGAATTGCCTGTGCATTCAATGTACACAGGTGCATGCCTTCACATGAAAGGCGTTTCAGGTGAGACAGGTAGATTTTTAGTTTAGTTGAGAAAATATGGGTAAATTACATCGAAAATCCCTTCCCTTAAAATTGTGAATTGATTACTTTGTGGAATACTTCTTGTAAAACGATTTAAGTGAGCAATATTACCAAATGGACAGCATTTATCTGAGCTGTGGAAAGAAGTTCAGTCACTTAAATAGAGAAGTGCAATTTTGTTAAAAACTTGGTTTGGCTATTTAAAAAAAAACCCCTATTAATAAATTCTCAAATATGGATACCGACGATTTACTTGATTTTTCAATTTATATTTATATATTATTTCAATGTATACATCTGGTGGTATGCTGGACATTCGGACGATTGCGATCGCAGGTACTGCTTCTCGTCGCTCGCTGGGTTTTTACCACATCCGGTCACCCATCGGACAATGCATATTGAAAGGATTTTATGACCTAATTAGAGTAATTTTTTTGCTATATTTCCGCGAAGATCTTCGCTGTCTTGTCCAGACATTTTTTTATGTTCTTATGTACGGACTTCAAACCCTACCAGCCGATTGAGTTCAAATTTACAGGGAATCTTCGATATCTATTGGCCAGAGAATTCCTGTGAAGTTGGGCCAAAGTCGGACTAAGGTGCGCATATTCATGTGCATTGTCCCGATGGACAATAAAAAATATATCTAAGCAATGCAATATTCATTGGCACGAGCAAACCTGGGCGGGTAAACCAAGTAATAAAATAATACCTATCATTTGCACATCGCAGGAAATTAGATTTACCCTCAACTAGATAAAGAAACTATAAATATTCTAAACAAAAATGTTTATCTCGTTAATAAATTGTATGAAGAATAGAGTAGTTTCAGACAAAATTGAAATATCAAAAGCGTGTACATAACATTTGAGCACATATTTCTTTTATAAACAATCTAAAGAAATCACTAGTAGCATTACAACAAAAATAATATTCGTCATTTCCACACAGTAAAATAATTAATTTGTATTGAAAATACCTCATAGGCTACTAAAAACGAGTAGGTACGTATATACCTAAGTGAATCCATGCAACTCCAACAATGAACGGCATAATGCTCTAACACTTTAAATATTATCAAATCGAACAAACCAAACCGAAAGAAAACGTCAAAGCCGCCCAACGCCACTGAAAGTAGAAAGTTGCTCTACTTGGGCGCCGCGTTGAACTTTACGATATTTACGATCACAACGCGACCCGAAGCCTGAAGCCGCATTCTGGCTTGCACCATATGAAAGCATTGGTTCTACTCTATCTGTCAACGCACGCACGCCGCAAAGCGCCATTGTGGCTTGGGCATTATGTTACACGGTATGGTAGAAGAGTAAAATTCAGGTCTACGAATCCATAATCACCATCTTTAGGAGGGGAGTACTGTGGCGGCTGGATCCACCCATCACATCACAATCCACAACCACAATCCAGTCCACAACTCTCGACATACATACACACATTCCACAGACTGTTCAAGCCAGTCTTCAGTCTTCACGTGATATCAAATCGTTCCGGTCGACTAACTCGAATCGAATTAATTATTAATCACTGAATTTAAGTATATATTATATAGGAAATAAAATTAAGAAATATTAAGTAGTGAAGAGGTTGATGTTTTATTTATTCGCTCATTAACATCTTCGCCACAAGTTTGTATCTAATATTATTACACAAAATTTAATGTTGAAACCAAGCGATTATATAAATTACCATATATCATAACATCTTGAATACCTACATTTTTTTTTAAAAGAAGCTGAGCTTATATCTAAAGAAAACAGTTTTTTTTTACCAAATTCGCTGCCATTATCACAAGCTTCATTAATAAAAACACAAAATCCCTGCGTTCATTTCATATACAATAAAATATTAATGGCAAAAGCCATAACTTGTAATCGCCACCGCCAGCATTTGGGCGAATAAAAGTAATTTTACTGCTCCCTTAATTTCGACTTTTGCACGCACCAATGCACATAATCCCTCTCATTATCCAAGAATCATAAAGCGTATCTTAAATTCTGCACCAAGGTAGAAAGGGACAAAATATTGTTTATTATATTATTGAATCAGAAACGGAAATGCGTACATAAAATACATCTTTAAAATTCATAATTCTAAAATAAATTAAAGACGAAACAGGACGGGTCACCCGCCCGCCGCCGTGCAGTCACCCTAACGATAAACGGAATATGAAAATATATGCCAAAATGAATGTAGACTGTAGAGTGGTGGGTGATATGAAATCTGCTTAACAGCCATAAATAAAATTCCTCAAAAACATACCTTTAAAAACGGAAATTTGCTAGCAGAACCAAATGAATAAAAACCAAAACGTTGGAAAGGAATTTACAATAATTTATACCAAACTGGTCAAGGGCGAGTATTTTTTTTTTGTGCTTTGTTTGTTTGACCTCCTCTGCAGAAACCATGAAAATGATTATCGACAATTTCGCCGAAGTTGAATGGTAATTTAAAATAAAAATAAAAATAATAATAATAATAATGCCTGCACTGCACACCACGAGAAATGTTCGCAAATTAAATTAATTCAAATTTCATGAAGAAAGTTTAATTCCCCACCATGATGGGTGATGTCTGCTCTAATCTGAGCTACAGTCAGTTTGAAGTCTGACATTGTTATAATATCAAAAACTGTTCAACCTGCTGTTGGGCGAAATGCTGTCTACGAGCAGTACCCAACCCACCTACCCACATCAAGGACTCTCATATTGAAAATTAAATTTTCAAACAACTTGAAGGATGCCCCCCACCTCTTTTGGGACGAATAATAATATGATACGGATACCTAACAAGCAGCATGAAGTATCTGCTGGAACAAGAAGTAAATTTCAGATTTCACTGCAGGCATGGCTTAGTACCCATTCTTTCAAGCGAGGTAGGTTTTTTAATTTGAGTAGATACTACGAGAGATAATATAAAAAAAAAACATTCATATTCCACACACCACTCATTATTATTATTAATATTGCACGTGCGCTCACCAATAACATGAAGATAATTATGCTGTAAACAAAACTGGGTATACTATTAAAAATAATGCTATATCTTGTATTGCATATTATACAGTTTTCAAACATAGACAGTGTAAAACTAAAAGACGTTTAATTAATATGATTGCATTAGATACTGTGATTTTGAGATAGGCGCAGTCAGTTTGTGGGCTTGTTGTTCGTGTGGTTTTTTTTGTAGTGTTTGACTGTACATACCATAACATAGGTTCAAGCTTCGAAGCCGACCATATTTTAACACTTATAAGTACCCGGGTAACGCACCTAAGGCTCCAACAAGGTGGTTCACAGGCTAAATGGCACATCAGATGCACATTCACAAAAAGCGGAAAAATTGGGTAATAGAAGGGAAAAGAAAGACTGAATTCGACCATCTTGCTGTTATTTTCCCTTTAATATTTTAAGGACCTATTTCATTCTTTAATTTTTTTGTTAAATCGCTGGGTAAGCTCCAAATTCTGTTGCTTGGAGATAAGCAATAAAAGATGTGTTTCGATGAAATCAGAATTAATTATTATGTCATCCGACTAGAAGACTTTCACTTGCCTATTGTAATGGTCCCAGTCCCACACCAGTTGATCTATAATCCACATTGAGATCGAGTAGTTTGAAATAGCGAATACCGACTTACGCCGTTCTGGAGTTATGTTATGACTCTGGCTATTGTAAATACCACCACAGATTTGAACACGATAAATCGTCTTTGTACAAAGAATATCTAGAACAAGAAGAAGATAGATACGGAGAACGGAGCACGCAAACGATCAAAAGAGTATTATATTCCAAACCAGGGGTTCCCAATCTTTTTCATACAAATTTTGCGGCGCCCTTCTAAAAGCACACAACGAAACAAAGCACAGATATGTATCTAGAAGCTGAGCTTACTGAAAATTCACTAAAGGGTTTTTCAATGAGGATTGATCGACGTTGAAATGGAATAAAACAAGCTGTGTGCGAGATATTAACGAATCTCATGTATGGCATTATTGTGGAATATAACACCATGTCCAAATGTCCGCCGCAGCTTCTCACGTTGTCACGGATCCAATCTGCGGTATAGGTCCTGCTGAATTTGAACTTTGTGGCTATGTTGGGTTTAAGGACATCGGTCGATTGCGGTTTATTTGCATTGAGATGCGACTTCAGCCAACCCCACAAGAAAAATCTACCGAGGTTAAATCGCACGATCTTGGTGGCCAATTCACGTCACCTCTGCTCTAGAGATAACCATACCCTCAAATCGTTCATTCAGAATGACCATGGTATAGCATATGCTGAGTAGTGACACGTAGCCACGTCTTGGTGGAACCACATGTCATCTATCTATTAGCATCGTTCTGTAGCGCTCGCCGTTAATGGCCGATAATGGCCTTTACCAACGTCATTTTCAAGAAAATGTACGGAGCAATGACGCCGCCGCCGCCGTGCCGGTCTAAAATCCGCACCAAACAGCTTTTTATGGATGCATTGCCACCTCGTGTGGGTTGGCGTCATCTCATATAAGGTAATTTGGCTTGTTAGAATAGGCATTCAGTCTTACTAATGGCGGCAATGATTTTCCATGCTATACCATGGGCCTGGGATTTTTCAAGTATGCTTACGTTAATGGCGCTCCTTTGATTTTGTACAGCACCAATACATGAAAAATCCTAGGCCCGCAGGCAGCTTGTAGGCAAAGTCCATTATGTAGGAGGAGTCGACGGTCTATTCTATGTATGTGGTTTGTGGATTGAAGTATCAATGCGTTTTGTTTCTCTTTGGCAATGGAAGTAGAGGAAATGGTAAGAATTTAAACAACAATATTGAATGGAATTTCCGAAGTCTCTTTCCTTCTTCTGTTGTTTGTTATGGAGAAGTTTTGTCGTAGTATGGACTATGATTGTTATGAATTTTAAAAATGGATAATATTATTCTCGCCCTTTTTTGGTAGTGACATGTTTGGTTATCTATATCTACATACAGTGAGCGTCAAAACTTAAACGAGCATCGGTGTTCACTCACTTTTGGCGCTCACTGTATATAAAAATGGAAATCACGACTCACTGACCATGAACGTCGAGCCCAAACCCTTCGCTCTATAAAGCAGAAATTGTGTACGAACACAATTCACGAACCATTCAATCCACTTAACACAAGTGTTATAAAAATTTTAACACTTCGCCTTATAAAAATTTTAACACTTGTGTTAATTTTTTCGTCTACAAATAAATATTATTTTTCAGAAAAAAATTGGAAACGTCGGCAAAAATTTAATCTTGTCTAATTGTCTGAAAATAAATAGAAATCATCAGAAAATCAGATATTGGAAACGTCGGAAACAATTTTTAAAACGTCTGAAAACAAATTGTAATCGTCTGAAAATTTTAAAAATCGTCTATAAGTTTGAGTAAAAGGGAATATTCATAGAGGAATGCTGACGAATTATTCAGATTTTCAGACGAAATTTCAAGTTTATCAGACGAATATTTAAAAAAAGCTGACAAAAACTAACAGATGAATATGAAGAAATTAGAAGACGAAAATAATTTCTTTTCAGACGAAAATGTTTTAACCAAATTTCAAATAATTTCCGTATTCATAGTAATGCTTTAGTTAAGCCAAATATTATGATGACTATATTTTTAAAATAAATGGCCATCACAGTCACAAATTTCTACTTAGGATGAGCAATTCAAGTTTATTTTATTTGTTTTTTGTTTTTTATCTCACCTTGAATAACATCATTATTTTGATCACTCAAGTTGCTCTATAATTGAAAATGTGCTCCTTTTGCTATGCTCAATTAAATTCGGAATATAGCCATTTATCAAACATTATGCCAATTAGTCAACGAAATCTATCAAACCATGCATGACAGCATCAATCCGTTAGAACACTTTATTCTCTCCAATTACCCCAGAAATTCCTATTCCTTATCACCATTTGACAAATTAATCTCTTCTGATATGAAACAGACAAGGGGACAGCCACAACCTTTATGTTTCGCCCTGCCCGACGACATGACACCAATAAAGCATCAGAGAAAAACTTACTCGCTTTACGATTCGGGTGTATTTCATTTATTACGCGCATCAATAATTAATCACTATACCAGCACAGATTCCTAATTAGACGGTCGAAAGCGAAAACAAAAAATCAAGTTGACTTTATACAAACGCAAGGAAGACATGAAACAGGACACCATCAGGCAAAAGACATCACAAGTTAAGATGCTCGGCGAAAATAATCCAAAAATCATAACACATTTTTTTACGAGGCGTCTTAATAGTGGTGCTCCAATGCGCTTAGTGGCTTCTGAGAGGGTTTCATAGGACGAGGGATACCGCCACAAATGAGGACATAAAACATTTTTCTTTCCTTCATTTTTTTTTCTTTCTCCTTTTATCATAGTGTGAAGTGAAATAGATGACTAAGCAACGTTGTGATGCTATTTTTCTTTCACAATAGATTCGTTAGGAGTTATATTTTTTTCAAGTAAAACATTTCACTTACCATTACATACATATTGGCTCATGGTTCACACAAAAAGGCTTAAGACAGATTGGTGGAGATATTTTTATATGTGTATCTGCACACATTTCATCCCACACGCTTTTTCACACATGTCAAAAACACTAAAATGAATCATTTGCACTATCCTTTAGGAATAATGTCCAGTGCTTATTGTATTTGTGTGGGTTTTTTTTAACGAAAATAATGTGTCCACATGCTTTGTGGTCTTCCTTTTTTATTACTATCCAACTTCGCCTATACCCCAGCGCCTTACACACAAAACGATAAGTTATGTGCACGATTTTATCTTATTAAAAGGATGCCCAGGACGAGACCGAAAAGAGAATCAAAAGGACTGTGAAGCATACAGGAAAAAAATCTACGGACAAACAAATCACACCAAACTGACCCTGGGAAAACAAAAATTCTGCCACTAAACCGTATCCATCAATTAACTTCAAAATGTGGGATAACATCTAGGATGGCAGGAGGAGTCTTTTTTTTCACCGTACTATCATCCTCATCATCGTGGGGTTCATACCCAGTCATAACCTCGACCGTGTATAAAAAGGTAGAGGTAATGTCCCGGGTGGGTTAGTTCTGGTATTCCTTTCTCCACATTTTATGGAATTAGCGTCACAGTTGCATGCATACATACATAGCTAGAAAAATACCCAGCAGTAAACTTACCTTCGTCCTTATTGTAGTTAGATAGTAGTCACAGACAGCGAGTAACTGCTGCAGAGACTCGGATATGGGTTTCGTGCGTTTGGAATTTTTTTATTTTTATTATCCTTCATACAAACTCAGCTTACTTGCAGGAGCAGTTCAGAGACATTTACCCTGTCAGTGTGGACAATTTAAATGTGGATTACAACAGTGACCTGGAACAAAAGTAAAAGCAATATGAGCTCTAGTAATTCTCGAAAGAGTTGAAATAAAAAGTTACTTGACAAGGATAATGCGTAAGTGAAAGTAATATTTGGGTAATTTGAGAGCGGACATTCGCAGTCATCATCATCACTCTAGTACCACCACAGTGTATAATTAGGACATGCGAAGCTTCTCTGGTCTGGAAAGTGGGTTGGTTACTTTACTCGGAATATTATAATTTGTGTACATTATTGTGTTTTTTAGAGAGGGTTCGGTAAAGGGAAGTTATTAAATTAGTAGGTATGGTGATTACAAGCGAGGAGAGCATGTTTGTAAAATGATAAATGGAATTCGCTAAGGGGTTATTTGAGAACACCAAATTCGTACGCTTATCCTTCCTTAACCCCGTATCTATCACATCGACTCCTACGATGAGGGTACGTTTGCTAAAATTTAATAAATGTGATGTATATAAAGTAATGAAACTACGTAATTAAAACATGTTTACATATAGGAGTAACTAAAAAACGGAGTTTTTGACATAAGAAATAAATTAAAAGTTTTAAATAAAATGTATCTTTGGCAAAGTAAGACGGAATTAGATAGATCTGCGTCCTTCGACACATTTGTTGTCGCACCCGTTTCTCTCCGCAGCGGCAGTACTAATACTGGAAACTGATTGTATCAGGTTTAAATAATCACGGAAAGCCGTTATGTGGATTTTTCTTAGTAGGTATATACATATGTTCGGAAAGCATGGCCTGTAAAAGACCAAGTCTCAAAATACGACTTAGAATACTTCACCTTAATATTTGTAGAAAAATAAGGATATCACCAGATCGTAAAATGTTTGTTGAAAACGACTGACCTAAGCCGCTATTAGTATTTAAGATATCAGGCAACATTATAGACTCGGATCGGAATACTACCATATTTTAGACGAATTATGAATGCTTTTATTTTATTTTTTCTTATTTTCTTATTTTGTTTTTTTTATTTCAATCAATCAAACCAGTACATCTACTGTTCTCGCTAGATTTTACTGATTACAAAAATCATACTTAAGAATTACCACCAAAGCCTAATTTATTCCTAATATGAAAATCAATAACAGCACAATATTTATTGGTTTCCCTAAGACATCTAGAAATTGGTTCATTGTAACCATAGTTAACCGTATGATAAGGTATAATGAAACAAAAGTCGATTTCCAAATTCCAAGAACTCTCGCAGGAGCATAAAATCTAACTAATGATAATAGAAAAGGGCAATCGATATGACCTTAACCATCTATCAAATCGCGAAAAAACATAATGAAAAAATATTGCGTCCGTCTGAAAAGAGGTACATAAGATACCAAATAATTTGCACCTCGTCTCGTAAGATGGCATTTCAATATTCCATCGCAGTCTACGAACAGCTACTCTAGTAAGGATCTTGGAACTTCTCAATTCTAAAAGAATGTCCTTCTTAAAATGGATTCCATACTATACTGCTGTATCCGAAATCCGAGATGTAATCTGACAAATGCAAAAAATCTACATTTAAGAGTATGAGGATCTTGAATGTCTTTCGAATTCCGCAATATAAAACCTAGCATCTGATTACATTTTGGCAATCAAAAACTCAATATGCTTGCAAAAGCTAAGTTTTATGTCAAAAATAACTCCAAGATTTTTTTTTGAGCAAATAATGGACAATTACGTACAGTGAGTGTCAAAAGTGAGTCAACACCAATGCTTCTTTCAGTTCATCAGGCTCTGGAAACAGGTCTAAAAAGCCAATAATATGTAAAAAGATTGATTACGAAATAACAATAATTAAACATATATCATGTCGACAGCAAAAAATACTTTATAAATATTTAAAAAAAAATTGTATCCAAAATTCAGAGACAATAATGAAAAGCGCATTGGTGTTCACTCACTTTTGACGCTCACTGTACGTAAAGGGAATTGGAGAGAGGTGACGATAAAAAGAAAGGTTTTGACATTTAGAGACATTGAGATGAAGGTATATAGAAAGACGTTTAAGGTCTTCTTTTAGAAGAATACAATCTTGAACAGAACATATTGGTCGGAAGATATTCAAATCGTCAGCTAACATAAGGCACTGGGTAGATACTGAAAAACAAGTTAGTAATGTCATTAATAAACAAAAGGAAGTGCAGAGGGCCCAGATAACTACCTCGAGGTACTCCAGAGGTAACATAAATTGGTTAAGCAGGAATGAATCCACTTTAGGATATTGGAGTGAAATCCTAAGGTAGTAAGGTTTGGAAATTAGTGTACTGTGGTTAACGAAATCAAATGCCTTAGCAAAGTCTGTATAAATTACATCACATTGCAAGCCATTCTCAAGGTAATTCAAGGCGGCTCCGCGAAATAAAGCCCAAGGAAATAAGGTTTTTCCTTTTTTGGGGTTCCAAAAAATTCTACAGGAAACAACAACAACGATTTTTAATAAAATTTGGGGTGTTTTTCCTTTTTTGGAGCCTTATTTCCTAATGCAAATTTGCTTGGGTTTACTGTCAGATTTGCGGCTTTATTTCATTTTTTTTTTTGGGCCTTATTTCATCGCAGTGGGGCCCTATTTAATATTCGCAATTGGGGTATTATTTCACTATGAAATTACACCCCAAATTTGGGGCCTTATTTCATTTATACTTTTGGGGCCTTACGGAGTCGGAGAGAAAAATCTTTTTAAGAGAAGTGTAGTTAGGTAAAGTAGAAATTTTACAGATTGGGCGATAGTTAGTAATATCATGTCTTGATCCAGATTTATATATGAGCGTTAAAAAGGACCGCTTTTAATCTTTCAAACAAATTCCAGACTGCAGAGATAAATTAAAGACTAAACACAAATACAGAAAACGTGGAGGAGCAGTTTGGAGTAAAATTGGCGGGATGCCATCCTTACCCGGATTTTTTTTCTAGCTATAATAAAGAAAGAGCAATTTGAACTTCAGTGATTGAACACTATAAGTTGCCGATATTTACGAAATCACAGGACATTGAGTTATTACATGTGACTCTAGGTATGGTAGTACCACAAGAATAAACAGACTGAAAGTGGTTAGCGAACATGTTACAAAATGGTTGAACGATAAAATGAGGATAAACTATTAAGACGCATATCTACAGTTAGGAATACCATTTAGAAGCAACAACAATGAACATAACTGTGACCATACTTAAAAACCAGACCGCAAGAACCTTTGCCGATCGCATATATTCCTCAACTTATCGAGAAGCCCCGTGTAGCCAGCATCAATTACCGAAGACTATTGCCAGCGAAGCTCAATTCTACTAAACTGCTGAACCAAATAGGACCTATATCAGCCAAGTTAGTAAATATGGCCAATGACGAATTGGAGAAGAGCATATTATATGAGTATACCAACTAATCTCCAATATGTGGTCCTATAATATTAAACCTAACAAATTAAGCATCAGTATTGTTTTTCCGAGGTATCTGACATCAAAAGACCCCTTCTGCCTTACTGTGTGAACACTTAAAACTATTTATTAAAGAACCGTTTATTCCTCCATGGTATAATTTTTTTAAAGCATTCTTGTAAATTTAAAATTAATTCGTTACCTAGGTGTTATAGGAGAGTGGTATTCCAAGGAGAATTAAATTACATAAAACACCAGAAGGCAAAAGGACTCAGTATCTTAAGCGAAAAAAAAAAAAAAAAAACAATTATGGTAATAATTCTTATAAGGAATCCAATTTCATTCATTGATATTCCTTTGGAACGAGGTCGTTTTATGTACCTACACCGGTGTTAAGACAATAAAATGAAAAATGAAGAAAGAGAAGAAAAAATATATAAGATGAAAATTATGTCTCAGGAAATTGTGCTTGAACATTAAACTGTTTTTCACAACGAATAACGGAAACAATGGAATTTATTATCATTGATTCAAAGCGTGTCCAGTATGCACTACCGACCTTGCAGTTGCAATTTGCGATTTATTTATTACCATAGCAAAGGAAAAAATAATCGATAGAGTGCTAGAGATCCTTGGAGTTGGTACATCAAATATTTGTGCGACGTTGTCCCTCCTGATGAAGAATACTTTTTTTCTCGGGCATCAGGAATGCTGCTAGTAATTCTTCCTATTAATAAAAATATAAGTCTTTACGTGCCTACTATGAAATATAGTTTTAGCGTTGTTTATACTTAGTAATTCCCTTAGTCCCGTTGTATTTATAGTATGAAGTATCCAGATCTATAGAGCATGGTTTACTATGGTAAAAAAAAATCGAGTTTATTCGTTCTTTGTCCGCTGTGTCGTCATTTTCTTAGTAGGACTTGCAGATTGTAGATTCGCTTAAGCTCAGCACTTTTATCTTTTACGAAAGTGTCGTCTTAACAGTCCATCCTTCTCCGGAACACAAGGAAGGTTTCATATTTCTTAAACAAATTCGATCATGATTGCTTTGCTTGTCTATCTATATCCGGCAGATTTATGTACCTTGTGTTATTTTAATGACGATCAGCTAACGACTGACGTCTCTTTATTATTTCATTAGATTAGATTTACAGAGTTGCCATCGATATACAACACCTTCCCTTTTAAGTTCAAATTATAATAAGTTAAGTTCTTCAAATTGTAATATAATATTAATTTCAAATAAAGCATAAATCTTCAGTTTATATTATATCAAGACAAACTTATAAAACTAATGATATCTACTGTTATAAAGGGATTAATTTAAATGTTGTGTTGTATTGTGTACTTAAATAAATTCATATATACAAGCTTCTGTTCAATTTATGATCGTTTTCGTAGCCATTTCGAATTTCTTCGCAGAACCGTTCCATCTTCGAGTTCAATCCAATAAGATCTTGGTCCATCGTGCGTGCTCATGATTGTTGCTTGTATCCACCCTTTCTTATTGTGCTGGTACCACGCCTTCTCCCCCTGAAGAAATGGTTGCTTATACTTTGCGCTGCGATCGTAGTATTGTTTCGAATGTTGGTTCTTTGCATCAATGTTGTTCTTTATGTTTGGTATAACCTTCGGTTGAAACAGATTCATTCTTGCAGGTAATAACGTTCTTGTTTTCCTGCTCATGAGTAGTTCGACGGGTGAAGCATCGACTTCTTTTAGCGGCGTGTTGCGGTATTCTAATAGTGCGAGCCAGATTTCTTCGTTGTTTTCATGTGACTTTTTTAGTAACATTTTCGCTATCCCAACTGCTCTTTCAGAAAATCCATTAGCTTGTGCATATCCTGGGCTTGTTGTAGTTAGTTTTGTTCCAATTTGTTGGCAAAATTTTTTAAATTCAAATGAATTGAATGGCATGTTATCCGAAATAATCTCAATTGGTATTCCATTATTTGAAAAACATGTTTTTAGCTTGTCTATGCATTCTCCTGCTGTTTTTGAACGCATTGGGATTATATCTAGGTAGCGAGAGTAATAATCCGAAATAATTAAGTAAGATTTTGATAAATACTCACAAATATCCAAACCCAGTTTGCAAAACGGTAATTTTGGTACTTCGTGCGATAACATTGGTTCCTTTATGTTTGAAGAACGATTATTTTGACATACAGTGCAGTTTTCTATCCGCTTTTCTATTGCTTGGTCAATTTTGGGCCAATATACTAAACCTCGTGCTCTTTTCTTCGTCTTCTCAATTCCCTGGTGTGATAAGTGTAATTGCGACAATATGGATTCGCGTAATGTAACTGGAACAATAACTCTATCATTCAAAAATATGATATTGTTTTCTATTGATAAATCCTTACGTAGCTTCCAATAAAGTTTAACCTCTTCGCTTAGCATTCGTTTGTCGTCTGGCCAACCTTCTAACAGCACTGTTTTTAACTCTTGTAGAGTTTTATCATTTTCTAGCTCTCTTCTGAAACTTTCCAAGCGTTCGTTTGTGATATTGAGCGAGTGTACGAATTCATTTAAATCATCTATTTCTTGTGTCTGATCATCCTTGTCATAATATCTCGACAGAAAATCTGTCGAGATATTTAATTGATATTTAATTGATATTTAATAAGGCTTAGTTTCATGCGTTGTAGTCTCGCTGATGGAATTTTGCAGAAATCTTTTTTCATAATTTCGACCAGTGGTTTGTGGTCACTTTTAATTGTTACTAGGCGACCATAATAATAATGAAATTTACGACATGCAAAAACCACTGCCAAAAATTCTTTTTCAACTTGTGCGTAGTTGATTTCAGCATCAGTGAGACTTCTTGACGCAAATGCAATAGGCTTACCCATCTGCAAAATACAACAACCTAATCCATATTTTGAAGCATCCGTTTCTATCGTTATTTCCTTAGACTCATCGAATGTTTGCAGAGTTGGGGCATTTGCAATCATTTCTTTGATCGATTTCAAACAAATGTCATGCGCTATTTGCCATTTATAAACAACATCATGTCTGAGCAATTCTCTAAGTGGTTGTGAAATCGACGCCAAATTCGGTATATACTCTCGAATATAGTTAATCATGCCGAACAATTTCTGTAAATCTGTTTTATCTTTTGGCTTATCAATGTTCATTATCGCTTTTACTCTATCCGGGTCACATCTAATACCATCATGGGATATAATTTTTCCCAGGTATTTTACTTCTTTCACTCTAAACTGAATCTTATTTATGTTAAATTTAATGTTCAATTCTCTTGCCCTATTAACAACACGTTGTAAGATGGCATCATGTTCTTCCATTGTATCAGCCGCAATCAAGATATCATCTATAAATACAATTACATTGGGTATGTCTTCAAAATTTCTTTCGTTGTATTTTTGGAAAACTTCGGGCCCGATTTTAATACCATATGGCAAACGCTTAAAGCGATAACACCCAAAAGGGGTATTAAATGTACATAACTCACTTGCTTTGGTGCTTAAACCAATCTGCCAAAATCCCTCTTTCAAATCGAGCACCGTGAAGTACTTTTTGTTTGCGATTCGGACAGATATTGATTCAAAAGATGGGATAGTGTGGTTTTCACATAAAATGTCTGCATTTACATCTTGTGGGTCAATGCACAAACGTAGTTGGCCTGATTTCTTCTCAACAATAACCAAGTTCGACGCACGTTCGATCGGCCCATCCACTCGTTCAATTATATTCCGATCAACCATATTCTGCAGTTCTTCCTTCACACGAGTTGTCAGAGATAGGGGTATTCTTCTTGCCGGCTTCACCACTGGAAAGGAATCATTTTTTAATTTAATGTCCAGATTCTTCACAAAACACCCCAAACCTTCAAATATGTCTCGATTTGTCTGCACAAATATGTCCTTTGACATATGTTCAATTGAATTTATTCGTTTAATCAAATTCAATTGTTTGCACGCTTCCAGACCCAGTAGGGGTTCGTACCTAGTATCGATGACAGTAAACTTCAATGACATTGCTTTGTTTCGGCACGTAACAACACATTCCACGATTCCCTTGTAATTCAGATCGTTTCCCCCATAACTCTGCGGCGGTACACCACCTTCTTTTAATATGACGTCTTTTATATATTTCAGATATCTATATGGCAAAACATCAGCACCCGTATCCAACTTAAAATTTATCATGCAATTATTGACACGAATTTGTTCATACCATCTTTTGCGCTCTACACCTGCTTCTTCTATATTATGCAAAACAATATCTTCATCCTGAGCTACCGTATCAAATTCTCTTATTTCACGAACCTTAGATGCAAAGCAGGCGACACTAAAATGATTCAACCGACCACAATTATTGCACCGTTTACCAAACGCTGGACACTTGCCATTACCATGCATACCTTTGCAAAACTTACAACAACTGCGAATATTCTCGCGCCTCTCGCTTTCTACATTTTTACCGCTTATTTGGTTGTTGTAGGCAAATCGGCCGGTTTGTTTTTGCCTATACTCACTGTCAGTGCGCTTTCCCGTTCTTGAATTTACAGCATCTACCGCTGTATATTTGTTTTGTTGTTGCATGTCATTCGCATGTTTTTCCACCAGTTCTGATGCTCTTGCAATTTCAACTGTTTTAGCTAAATCCAGTTTTTCTGTTTCGAGCAACTTTTTTCGGAGTTTATTACTATTAGTGCCAATTACAATATTATCGCGCATCATTCGGTCGGGGTCGGCATATCCACAGCATTTTACTAATTTGCGCAAATCCAATAAATATGCCTCAAATGATTCCCCTTCTTCTTGTTTTCTTGTATTAAACTTGAATGCTTCGTACACCTCGTTCTTTCTCGGAGAACAATAACTCTCAACCGCTTTTACCACTGTTGTGTAATTTTTCTTCTCGTCGTCACCCAAGCCCAATGTATTAAATATTTCTATTGTTTCCGGACCACAAGCATTTAAAAATGTACCAACCTTTTGTGACTCCTTTCTGTCTTCTAACCCAATTGCAATAGAAAATACATCATAATTTTGCTTAAAAACTCTCCAATTTTCAGCAAGGTTTCCTTCTAGTTTTAATGGATCTGGTCTCCGCACATCAAAATTACCGCCATTCGTCGTCATTTCTGATTCTTCGCCTTCTGTGCTATCACTTCCAATGCTCTCGAAATCTTCCTCAGAATTTAAATTTTCTGTTTCAACCTGACTTCTTGTTTTAACCATCTATTCCTATTTCGACTGCGCCATGTGTTATTTTAATGACGATCAGCTAACGACTGACGTCTCTTTATTATTTCATTAGATTAGATTTACAGAGTTGCTATCGATATACAACATACCTAATTTTTGGCTCTGTTAAAGAGAATCTTTACAGATATTGGCAAGCATGATGTATTTTGTGTGGCTTGCATTCTTGCAACCAAATTTAGTATGTAAATAGTTAATTTTGTACACTGGATAAGGACATAAGCAGCACCTTAAGTGCAACTTAGCTTTTATGACAGGTAGACTACAGCATAATGGTACTTTCCCCAAATATATTTTTGTTTAACATAGAACGTGGCCATAGGATGTGCATACAGCCCTACCAGAAAGATAGAAGCAATCAAAAATTAAATTACTTATGTTTTCCCATTCTAAGAAGACCAGCAAAGAAGACCCCTTCTAAAAGGATGGTTAGGGCCACCTTTGGCAGCAGCGCTGTCGAAAAACTTGTGCACCGAGGCACCCCGCAAGGCGGAGTGCTTTCTCCATTGTTATGGAACATAGTTCTTAACGAACTTCTGATCTCGTTGGAGAGCTCAGGGTGTAAAGTTGTGGCCTACGCGGATGACGTCGCCTTACTCGCTTCTGGAAAGTATCCTCAAACACTTTCCGACATCCTGCAACTCGCTTTACGTAAACTAGTCTCCTGGACCGACAGCTGCGGTTTTAGTGTCAACCCTCCAAAGCGCAAAGGAACTCCACTCGAGTTCATTAGCAACGCTAAATATCTGGGGCTGAAGCTGGACAGGAAGCTCCTATAGAGAGAAAATATTGCCGAACGCGCTAGAAAATCCCTAGTGGCTCTATACTCCTGTAAAAGGGCTATAGGCTCTCGATAGGGCCTTCAACCCAATATAATGCATTGGCTTTATACTGCGGTCATAAAACCGATAATTTTATATGGCATCGTTGTGTGGTGGCCAACCTTGAACAAAAGTTCCAACCTAAAGGTCTTAGAGAAGATTCAGCGCTTGTCATGCCTGTGTATCACGGGCGCACTGAGGATATCTCCAACCGCCGCTCTGCAAACCATGCTTAACTTACTTCCACTAGACATCGTCAGTAAAGAACATGCCACCAACATGGCGATCAGATTAAGGGAAGGGAAACACTAGACAGGGCAACCAACTGGTCACGCCAGCATCCTTCTACAGACGGACCCCCTGCCCACTACTATCGATTATCTGCCCACGAAAATCAATTTCGATAGAGGCTTCACCCATGAAATACCGGACAGGAACCAATGGGATTCACAATATGTCCTACACAAATCACTGTCAATATTCACAGACGGTTCTAAGACACTAGAGGGAGTGGGCGCCGGAGTCTTTTCAGAGCGAATTGAACCTGGGCCTCTCCTTCTGTCTTTCGAAACACCGTAGTGTTTTTCAGGCCGAAATTACAGCTATTCGTCAAGCTACAGCGTGGCTGTCGATTAATTCGGTATCACAAAGGGATATCGTCATATACATTGATAGCCAGGCTGCAATCAAATCCCTAATATCCAGCGAAACAAGATCCAAGGCGGCGGAAGATTGCCGCGTATCTCTCAACGAGATAGCTGGACAGTACAACCTCACCCTCTGCTGGGTTCCTGGTTACTGTGACATTCCAGGGAACCGTGCAGCAGACGAACTAGCAATGCGTGGCTCCTCTGCCATGGACAGTATAAGCCTGCACAACGTGTATGCACCACTTTCTCACGCTAAACAAATATTTCATGGCAGTAAGGAGTGCAGGCTTCAGATGGAAACATTTGGGATACTGCGATATTGCCAAGCTCAACTGGCCAGCTGTGGACGCAAAGCGATCCAAGGAGCTTCTTCGACTTAATAGATCCAGCATCTCGAAAGTCGTTAACGTGATCTCCGGGCACTGCATATTAGGCAGACACGCGCAAAGGCTCGGTCTGCCATACAATGACTTCTGCAGAAGTTGCAGAGACGAAGAGGAGGACGAGTCCGTCACTCACTTTATTTGCAGCTGCCCTGCCCTGGCCAATCTAAGAAAGGCCTACTTAGGAAACTATTTTCTCAATGATCTCAGTGATCTAGATAACACCAGCGCCGCTAACATTCTTAGCTTTATAACCGGCAGCAAATGGTTTACATGAGTAGCCAGTAAAGAAACAGCTCCCCAAATCCCAGTGGTATGCACAATGGGCCGAATAACGGCCTAAGTGTTTCTCTCATCGAGAGCCACTTTAAATAAACTAAACTAAACTAGACCCCTTCTAGTTCTGTAGCCACACATGAAAATTCGGTCGCAAGCTCTCTCCGGTACTAGATTCGTTCTAATTACAAGGAAAATGTACCATATAATTTCTTAGCATTTTTTTTTTGGTTCCATCACTCATCGGAGTAGGCATATCTATGAGACATGGGTCATAGAGGATATCCGTCGTGCAATGGCAATGTGATTTGTACCAAAATCCACCTCTATTTTAAGTGAAAGACTGACAGGAACCATAGTGATAAAGATAACAAGGGTTTTATGCTTCCTAGCATAAAGTACCTACTGTCCAAAGAAACATAGCCGACAGTGTTTTTCATATCGACGAAGATACAGTCCTCTAAAGCGCATCAACAATTCCAAAAGCATGGTTTTGTTGTGCAATTTCGTAGGGTCCCTGGGACGCATTCTTGTTAAGATGTAGTTCTAGCAATATCAGAATTTTCTTCTTCAATCATGCGTATGCAGATTAGAACTTATTTATTTCTGAATAAAATGATTCATCAAAAACTAGCCCCACCTTAAACGCATGACAATAGTTACCTTAATGCTCCTGGAAACTATTGAAGCCCTAAAAGGTATTCTCCCCCAAATTGTATTCACTCCAATAATTCGAAATTAGATATAAACCCAGGGCCAGAAGAAAAGATCAACCAAGCGATGAAAACCTTTCCTAATTGTATTACAAATCTTCAGACATTCCTCAGATCTTCCCCCAAGCCCCAAAAGGTGTGTTTGGTCTACTAAACAAATATGACTGTTGAAAAACACACAAAAAGAATAATTACTAGTTACAGCCAGAACCTGAAACATATTGCTCAGTGCTCACCCTGCCATGAAATAGCTACCCCTACCATCGACAACCGACGACGACGACGACGTCCCTCACAATCCAGAATTTCATCTACAGAAAGTCGTTTGTTCTTTCATTAATATTAATTTAAGGGTAAAATGATTTTCTAAAACTTACTCTCACAATGGAGAGCTAACATTCATTGAATATTATGTATTTGTATCCTGTCCATGTTCTGGGAGAACAACTATCTACAGAAGGACGTTAATGGAATGGACTGTTGTGTCAATTAAAAAAATCTGGCACCGGAACGGACGCGGACACATGTGCAGGTCGATTATGCACACTCACACCCATACCGTATACTGTACTGTTTCATCAGTGAATGGAATGGAAAAAATGAAGTGCAAACGAAGAACATAATATTAAGGCTAGAAGACGCTTTTGCACTCAGCCTTGTTTTATAGCCCATTATACTGCAATGTGGGAGACACGATGTCTCTAAGCAGGCAACAGAGTATATATTAATTTTGATCCAGCCGGACTGGACTGGTCGACTGGACATGTGGCCGTAATTCTGGTTCACAAGAGATGCGATGTATTAAGTGCTTTTAAGACTGTAACAATATAATAGGTCTACTTGAAATATTGGTAGATCGCATAGGTAGTCACGCACAAAGAATTTATATGGGTTATGTTTGGTTTAATGGTTTTTCTGTAACTCGGGTGTTTATAACCTCTTTGAAAAGCTCATACCAGTCCTTTCGGTTCTATCTTCTATACTTCTATACTTTCACTTATTGACCTCTCTTATGAGTTACTTTTTCTGAAAATCCTTCTAAGGCTGTTGATTGTTTCAGAATTCTGTACTCAATAATAAAAATATACTAACTATGTAATGTACTAATTTTTTTAAAAATGTCGCGAAAAGTTGTATCAATACTGTTTACAAAAAAAAAAAAAAAAAAAAAAATATGTATATTTTTATTTTTTTTGTAAACAGTTAAATAAATTTTATCTATTTAGCAGTCGCTTTTGACCACATTTATAGAGACGAGCTTAAAATTTTCATATACATAGTTTTTAAATGCAAATTTGACACTTTTTTATAATTCAAACTCGAAAGAAACATGTAAAGGTCAACCCCCGCGAGTGGATCAATCTAAATTTAATGATATACTCGTATAGTATATCGCCCGCATACATCAGTATAATTGTCACCTACCGTGGTATGTACCTTTTTCTTTAGACTTCATAAATGTGGTCGAATGGAAATAATATTCAGTAACTGCGAATCCAGTTTGGCTGCAGAGTCAGAGCGCCTACCAGACAGATATTTTGAAGGCAATGTGAGAAGACCTTGTGGCGAGCATGCACCTACTCGTCTACAAAATTTAGGTCTTCGAACACTCGCTGGTCTCTCATTTACTATCTAAGGGCATGTCCGTCAGGTTGGGTATGCAAAAACTATTGCTATATGATTTATGACATGCTTATGGGAAAGAAGTTCGTTGTCAAAGCTGATGGGATTTCGAGCAAAGTCTTTGAAATTAAAAACGGTTTACAACAACGAGCGGTGAATTCTCCGATCCTGTTTAATATTTACACGAGTGATCTGATGGGTTCCCTCAAACATGCTTTAGCGTACGAAGACGATTTAGTGGCGTACAAATCAGGTCCAAAAGTCGAGGCCATCAACATCCTGTTGCAGCGTGACTTCGATCAAATTAAGAGGTATTGCGATGAGTGGGTCCATTGGCCTCTAGGGATACCAGAAAAAACTGGCGAAAATTAGTCATTATTGGACAAAATGCACAACCATTGGCAGTGCGATGCGTGGTCAGATATCTTGGCGTCTGGCTCGACCAGTATCTGTATTTTGACAAACATATAGATGCTTGTCTTGCTACGGCCAAGAGGGCCTATGCTCTGACAAGGAGACTGTTTCGCGGTAGTCAACTTATTTCTGGAGTAAACGTCATAAATGCTACGTGGCCCTTATAAGGCCGATCATCGCTTATGGATGTCCCATTTGGTTAAATATATCGCCTTCCTATATGTGTCAGTATCTCAGAACCTGCCTAGGGTTGTTCAGAACTCCCGAGCCTGAGTACATAAAATATTATCCCAACAAGACCCTATACCATCGGGTTCGATTGAATGGGATTGACAATTTCCTAATATTTCAAATTTGTAAGGAGGTTTTTTCCATCAGCTTTTCCTCCAAATACTAATAATTTATTTTTTTAATATTATGTTTGCACATATATAATTGTATTCTATAGTATAGATTTTCAGTAGTAAGGTAGTAATAACCAATCTCTGTAAATTGTGCAATACTAGTTGTTTAAGAATCTATATTTTTGCTGAAAATAAAGATATCTATCTATCAATTTCCTAATAAAGGTGATTCGAAGGCACGTTGCAAGCTAATAATCTGATCTCGGGTGGTTATTACTCGAATTTAATGTACCACGAGAGTACGCTCCGGTCTGCCTTTGTCCCGACTAAGGTACTCCTTCGTGCAGACATGAAAGGGTTAATAATTCATCGACGCAATCGGGGGATTCCTCTCACCCTGATTATAGGTAATTTAGGTTAAGTAGCTTAGGTAGTTTTAAGTAGATTTAGATAGTTTTTAGGAAAAGCTAATAATAAAGAGTCCAAGATTTTAGCAAGTTTCTTGGAAATGAAAAAAACAACGTAAAACACAAAAATTTATAGATTTAAGGCCGAAAGGCAATAGTTATAAGGATTCAGTTAAGTTTAGAGTGATCGTTAAGAGCCAGTAAGCTAGATTAAGATACATTGTTAGTTTTAAATTAGATTTGGTAATTTTTGTCTAGTAGCTATGTAAGTTAAAAAATGAATTTAAGAGTCAAAAAGTCAAGAATGTTCGGCACTAGCTAAAATCCAGCCAAAGATCTATAGGGAACACTTTTCTTCAACTTCCTTTTGGTGATAGAGAACGCAGAATTAGAGAACTACTAACCTTCTTGAATTCCATACGAGGATTGTCAACCTCTTAAAACTTAAACAAACTTCAACAAACAAATTCAAGTGAATGGAGGAAATAAAACGGCACTTAGTGCTACGTCGATTTTCCGAAACTGCCGCACCTATCTCCCAGGCTAAATAAGGCCCAATGCACACATCTCTTGTAGAACGAGAACACATTGATGTGACAAACTTTTTACATGAAAGCGTTGAATTGTCTCCTATGCACTTGTTCACATTGAAAGCTATGAAATCAGTTTTTGCGACGGTAATCACATGTGTAGTGTATGCCTTGCCTAGGATAATCCACATTGATATAAATTCTATTTTTGGACTATTTCCCATTGAAAGTTGGTTGATATTCTCAAATAGACCCACTTCGCCTTCCTAATTTTCACAGAATTCTAATCATAATCTTCAAAACAGAACAATCAAAGTATTTTCTTTCTTTCCCTTACTACTCAAAACCAGTTTAAATTAGGTAATCATAAGCATGAGTTATATAAACGCTAAAAAGGATATCACGTTCCATCGTTACTCTTTGAGGCACACACAAATCTGAAGTCTAATGGAGCTCCATACTTTTACACAATACTTTACACCGCTCAGACCGCATCTTTGGGAAAAGCAATTTTCAACATCAAAGCCTTCTATTAGCATTAATGTCATGCAATTAAAACCTAAAGGCGATGCAGGAGTGGATTGACATCCCAACACCCCTAAAGTTACGCAAATCAAAATGCAGGTAGGTAATCATAATCACTGTTGCTTTGTTGAGATATTAATTTATGCATTTCCCACGTATTTGAGATAGGTAAGAACGATTCAATTTTGTAAGCTTTCCTTTGGCCAGAATTCAGGTCCCGACATACCATTATGCCTCTGGGGTATACGTCTTCTAGAAGACATTCTAAGAACGAAGATATATGCTAACAATTAGCAACATAGCAAGGGAAATAAATTTATTTCTCAATATCATTACTGATGAGGAATATTCCATCTTCCTTTGTGCCAACCATCGACACCAAGCTATCTTCACCACCCACAATCCATTTGTGGATGTACATACCTACAGAACATCACGACATGACACGTGATTCGATTTTGCCATTCACAATTAATTATAGAGGGTCTCTGTGTGGGAGGGACTCCTGCCTCCCGCACCAGCCGCGAAGAGAGTTTATGAAAATCCCACAACCGGAACAGAAGTATAATTGTTCCGTTTCATAGTGATTCGGTTTTGCCCTCTACTTTGGGGTGGTTGTAATTACAAATAGTGCGGACAAGGAATAGCTATAGCTGCCAACATGGCATCGCATCGAATGAGGTTGATGAAAGGCAAACTGCCTTCGATTGGCTTCGGCACGGTAATGGCGGTGGATGCTATCTGGGTTGTAGTAACTGGTAAATGGTAACCCCGTGACTACCACCAGTACAATGCAGGCCACCGCTGCTCAACTGAAATCGAACATAATAATGGGAACAAGGATTTTCTTGTCCGTTTTCGAAACAACAGTCATACACTGTGCGAGGTTTTTCCCATTTTCATGGGCTTTACTCAATGTTTTCTTGTTTTTTTTCATTTGCCTTTTCCATTTTTTTTTATTTATTAATCTGCTTCTTCTGCCTTGTGCGAAATGTTCGTACTTGAGTTTGCTCCGATGGGATCCTTCAATTATGTTCATTCAGTTTGATGCAATTGTTATTTACTCTGGTGGCTTCCCTTTCCAACAGCAGGGTCAATGATTCGAATGGAGTACCAGTACAGTGATTTTAGGCGATTAGTTCCGTGTACTGGAAAAAGGACATTCACACTGTTACGACTATATTATGACAGCCGTCAGAGTGATAAATTATACAAACATTATATAGATACTTTGTTCAATTTCACCATGAAACAACTTCAGGACAAAGTTTGATTTCTGTCTTTAGTAGTTAAGTTTTCTCATAAAATTGTAAAAAAATTTAAAAAGTTAACAAACTGAAAGAACGATAAAAACACTGTCGTAAAGTGTACCCTGAACACGTTGTCTTTAAAAATACTCGGCCAGTGGGGCCATGAATATAAGTAGGTATTTCTGGTGATGTAACAAAAAAAAAACTCCGCAATTTCATTCTGTTTTTTTTTTTGTGGCAATAAATCATGCTATCATAACAGGACAATCGGCACAGGATTGTGAGTAGTACCAAAGCAAAAATAGGAAAGACATATCTACTTACATTCGTAGGAATATTCAATAAGAGATACATTTCATTGTATTTGTCAAGATTGTGAAAGAACAAGATAACACGTGATAACGTTACTGGCATGGGATGTGGGTGGTTGTGTTTTTGTTACACTAAGGACTAAGCTGCGTGACATTTGGAAAGTTACAAAAAAAATTTACAAAGCAGATTGTGTGCAATTGTTTTTTGTGAGTAAGTTTTCAGGTTTGTCACCGTTTGGAAAGATTCATGAAAAATCGACAATCAGATAGACTGTACGTTCACTTCTTATAAAGGGTGTCCCATAATTCCCGCAAAATTTGAATTTTGCGTCGTTTAGTAGTACAGTGATGCCAACGCAAAAAAAAGATAACAATGTGACAGCTGACATTTCGGGGTTAGTAAAAATTGAGCGCTATACGAAAGAACAACGCATTTTCATTGTTGAGCAATATTTTAAAAAAGTTCCCAATTTTCGAACAAAATATGGCCGTCATAGTGATTTAAAAACATCAACCGTAAAGAGAATAACAGCAAAATTCAGGGAGACTGATCTTTAATACTCTGGGTGTCCTGCACAAGTCGTTCAACAGAAAACATCGAAACAGTTTGCGAGAGTATTTCTGACAGTCCAGGAACATCAATTCGGCACCGTAGAAAAGAATTGGGCATTTCGAGAAGCTCTCTACAGGGAATTCTCACGGAAGACTTGAAACTTCATGCCTACAAAGTTTAATTGACTCAAGAACTGAAGACTACTGACCATACAGCGCGAAGAGAGTTCGTTGAATGGATTTTGATACATCAAGTGGATGCTGATTTTTCGAACAAAATCATCTTTTGGAGTTCAGAAAACCCACGAGTAATTGTTGAAAAACTAATGCACCCACAACCACAACGCGTGACTGTTTGGTGCGGATATTTTTATCATGGGGTGTACGCTGTAAACTATCTCTCGGTTGAAGAGAGGAGGCTTTTGCTACCACGCTTTTGATATCACACATTGGAATTTTGAAGAACTTGTGCGAGAATTTGACCCCTGTCTTATGGATATGCCGTCTGACGCAATGACACCAGAACTCCTACTGCGACAAATCTACCACGTCAACTTTCCACGGAATGGCTTCGGTCTTTACGGATGGCTCTAAAACCGGACAGGGGTCTGGTTCTGGAGTCTTCGTGGAAAGCGATAACATTAGACTACACTATCCAGGCGGAGATTTTCGCTATCCTTATGGCTATGACAAACAGGTGGAGGGCTAGAAGCATATGCGTTTGCAGTGATAGCCAAGCTGCACTAAAAGCGCTGCTCAACCCTATTACATCGTCCAAGTTAGTGGTGGAACTCAAGTTTTCTCTGAACTTGGTCGGTAGGCTAAATACGGTCAAACTTGTTTGGGTCCCAGGTCACACTGGTATCCAGGGAAATGAGATCGCGGATGGGCTCGCAAGGCAGAGTTCAGAAGAGGCTCTCTCAGTACCTGAACCTGGGTTGGGTCTGCCTGCATCTGTGGTTAAGTCATTCATTGATACTTGGGTTTCTCGGGAACACGAGTGTCGGTGGCGTGACTGTACTGGGTGTAGAGAGACCAAACGACTGCAAAAGGTCCGCGTCTTTCCTTCTGTCTCTCAGGAGAATCGACTGCAGACTGCTTGTAGGCATCCCATCGGGCCAACAAGATTTTGCCAAACACTTAATCGCATTGGGCTTTAGCGACACCACCATCTGTCCTGCTTGTGGAGAGGACGACGATACAACGGAACACTTCCTCTGTGGTTGTCCTGCCTTTGCTCGCATAAGGTGGCGGATCTTTGGGGTTGACGTGGTGAGTGCCGATCATCTAAGCTCTTCATCACTGAAGGACGGGAAAACTAAGTACAATAAAGTAAGGTGTCTTTTTGGCAGTACAATGGACCAGTAGTTGTGTCTGAGTGCTCCATTGGATAGTAGCAACCTCCGAAATAGAAAAAAAAAGAGAGAAATAAAAATGTTTTTCGAAAATGCGCATGGTCATCAGGCAGTAAAAATGAATGGTATTCGTTTTCGTGACACGATTTTAGTGCCTAAATTCAACAAGACGGTGCCACATGCCATACAGCTAGAGAAACAATTCAATTACTGCATGAGTCATTTCCTAATCGTGTAATCGGCCATTTTTGCGATCAGAATTGTCCATCCAGATCTTGCTATTTAACAAAAACTGTCAACATCGATGAATGCAAGTCCATATGCCTAATGGTACGGACTATTGAAAGATCGTACATTGTGTGTTGGACTGTGAATTTCGAACAATTCTTTGAAGTTTTATATTGAATAATTTACATGACAGCGCATCACAATCTGTTTTTGACATATCCAAAGTTTTGACGAAATTTTTACCAACCTTAATAGAGTAGCGAGTCTTCTCCATCTTCTTGTCACTTTCGAGACCTAAATACATATAATAAAATAATAAATAGGTGGCGCAACAGGCGGTAGACACACCCAAGGCCTAGCTCCTCGCAACCATTCGCTTGTGTGAGTTTCTATTTTTGGGACGAATGGAATGGAAGGGACCTACAATTTTATGCCGAGTCCGAACGGCTGAATTGAGAAGCTTTTCTCTCGGATGTTTGTCAGACGTTCGCGAGAGGTGTCGCAGTAGAAAAATTTGCGTTCTTCCGGGGATCGAACCTGGGATCCCTCGCACAGTAGTCCAGCACACTAATCACGGCGCTACTGCGCCCACACCTAAATACATACCTATAGTTGTTGTAAATGCGTGAGAAGGATTATTCTTTTCTACTACTCAATACTCAATAAAACACGTCTATGTAAGCACTCGTACGGTTGTACTGGCAGAAGAGGACCATGGATTTTTTAACCACAACTTTGAGCTATTGTCAGTTTCAAAAACTACTTTGCTGTTCTTTCCCAGAGTTCTAATTTCGACTCCTCTCTTATTTTGGACCAAACTAATCGATTTCAAAGATATTTCCGAGCTGTGTCACCGCTTTCAAATCGATTTCGGAACTCAAGATCAGCATAAATAATAATTTGATCACTTCAGCAAACTTACTCTTGACGAAACTTTACGTCAAGAGTGTTGAACCTACTTTCCATAAGAATATAAATAATATTCACTGACTATACAAGGTCCCCTGTTTAAAATAATTCAGTTCCCCTTTTTATCTCAGCACAAGGTGACCTATATTTTCCAAAGGATTTCTCGCATAATTTTAGAAACGCAACCACCTTTGACTTGTGTGCCGGAAAATCATTTGCAAATTTAACTAAATAAACGTCAGCACCTTTCAAGTTGCCTAAGCCCCCCGCCTGCTTACAAAATCTATGCCAGAAAATATTTTAATTAAGTCATACTTAATAAGGGTTGCCGTGCAGTTTTTTACCTACCATGGAATAGCAAATATTTGTTTTCGTTGTGCACTCACAAGGGAGGTGGATTTCACAAAGTCTCCGTATAAATATTGATTGTTTATATAATATACAACTGCGTAGCGAAGGCATTTCAAAAACTAAAAGCCCAAAGAAGCATTCTCCAAATGTGGCCGGATATGAATGGAAATGTAAATAAAATCTCTTCATTCACTCTCTGTGTCTTATATTGCCGCTGGCTTCTCCCCAGTCCCCACCTCCGCAAACTCAATCCATTTGCGATGATACTCAGGTGCTATTAGCACACAATCAAGTGAATGAAAGACAGAGTTGTAAATGAAGCCTATCCTTAGTCCCATCAGCATACACACTTTTTGGGACACAAACAAAAACAGGGAAAAAACAGCCCCAAACAAACAAAGGGATGAAGGCGAATGCTATGCAGATTGAAATGTTTATATCTCTGGAAAATTATTCCGCCTTACTTCACCTACATTTAGATGTATAAGTTTCACCGGTTGTTAGTTTTTTTTTTCCTTTGGTTTCAAGGAATGTATACTTAACGTACATACTTCCACCTTAAGGGACCACGATATACCCTTTTCGAAATTGTTTCACAGGCAACAATAGAAAGGTGAAATCCTTTTGTTTGCGAGAAAATTCCAATTTCTGTAAATCTGGTGAAAATTATTTCCCCTTAATTCACTCCTTGCTTTAACACACAAATATATACCCGGTATTCACTGTATAGTAACAGTCATACCATTTTCAGAATACACGGCGTCCTGCTGGGAACAGTATAGAACCCAGATAGGATATGCTTTCGGATTCAATTCAGGTGCAACCGATCTGAGTGAATATAGCTAGCATTCAAATGATGATGTTTATGCCGACGACGGGACAATAATGACAGGAGAATATAATATTAAGGATTATGCCAAACTCCCACATGCAAAACGTCGCTTGTATTATCCTTAACGCTGGAGGAAGAGGAAGCTCCAAAATGAACACACACAAAAATGGATAATATAATGCTTGAGAGAATAGAGTGATGTAAGACCAGAGGACCTCCTTCACTCACATCCTTTGTGGTGTGCTTTCGCACTCACATTTCACATACTCGCATAATAAAGTGTAGAGAAGTAGTACATGCTCTACAATCCGAAACGAGATGGTGATGGTGGCTTCTTCGTTCCGTCGGATCGGACAGGTGAAAGTAAAATCCCGAGAAAATGTAGATAATACTCGGATGGTGGAGAGTACTTAAGTCCCCTAGGGTGTCGTATATTACGTCAAACCATCCAGTTCTAGAGGGCGCCACCGACACATCAGTGAAGAGAAATTATTTTGGTATGGGAAATTGTTACGAATATCCTTCAGTCGAATGTAGGTAGGTATTAAGAGTGTGGTGGGATAAAGATTTACAGAGATTTACTCCAAAATATCCGCATCAAGATTATAAATATATTCAGGGACCAACCGCTGAAGTATGCACAAGCTGATGGAAGTAAAATGAGTAAGTAGAAAAAAAATTCACAAAGTGATTAGGGAATGTGGTGACGGTGAGTAGTTTGTTGCTGTTTCAGTCGTCAATTCAAAGGATAAAGAAACCATTAGAAGCACTTAGCTTTGTACTTGAGACGGGGGCCCACATGTGTTGATGGTTGGCACTGGAATACTTCAGGTATAGGAAGATACAGTTTTGATTTGTCGGATTGCCTCTAAAAAATGTAGAAATCTGGAAAAGAAGCTGCTCTGTCGAGCAATATGTGCTATAAATCAGAGATTAGACACTCAACATTTAAGAGAGAAATACATATTAGTAAACAAACAGCTTAAACTATCCAGAAGACATGGTGCATTACACAGGACCCAAGATTTATTGACTTACACTCCGCGCCACTTGAATAGCACACCCCCTAAGGTCGGTTTTCTATTGTTCACTGGCCCCAAATCAAGCAAGCTAGAGACTTATTTTTTTTTAAATTAAAGTTCATTTAAATATAATTTAATTAATGTTGAGATTTGACAAGAAAGAATCTCTTTAAATATGTATTAACAAACAAATTTTAACTAAAAACCGGCAAAATGTGGGGTATTAATTTTGCGCAACTTGAATAGAAGATGCATTTTGTTTTTTTAATTTCGACTATTTAATTTACAAAAAAAAAAAAATAAAATGGGGGGAGAAAAAGCCTTAACCGTAAGCCTTAAATCAAAGCTTAAAGGTCGGTTGCCCATTTATTGTCAAATTAGCTAAGAAAATCGGGAGGAGCCGAAACTTTATATCCATATTTGTAAGTAATGAGTAATGAGTAGGTAATGAGTCTAACTATGAAAGATCACATACATAGAGGGCTTAGGCTTATTAATGCGGAAAGGCGACTTATATTTAAAAAAGGCGTCAAATTCTCACGACTCTTCCAAAAATCAGGAAAAAATGTGGTATCAAAACAAGTCTCAGAACTATTCGGTCGTATTATTTCGAATGCTAAGCATATAAAAAGACTAAAAATCAAGAAGAAGTCACCTCTTAACCCGGTTCGAAAAGCGCAAAGCCTCCGTTTTTGTCGCGTACATGTGACCTGGACTTAGTAGAAGCATTGTGTGGTCTTCTCAGACGAAAAGAATTTAATTTGGAAGCCCCGGATGGCCATAGCTACCATTTCCATAACTTTCGCAAAGAGACTAATCATTTGGACCGGCTGCATAGCAGAGTTGAAGGTGTGATGGTGTGGGGGCCGTTTCGTATTATGGCACCTGCAAATTACAATTTTTGTCAACCACAATGAATGCGTTGTCTTGCAATGGTATCTATACTGATAAGGCTTTAACATATTTTCATAACCTTTTTGGACATCTGCCCTGGACCTAACAACATGATAAAGCGCCAATACATACAGCCCGGATTGTTAAAACGTATTTATAGAGCCAAATTGTGGAGCTATTAAGCTGACCGATTTGAATATCATAATTTTTGGCAATGTTTGATATGTCAAATTTATGGATCGGGAAAACATCCCACGTGTGCACAAAATCCATTTTATGAATTTTTATTTAGTTCCCTCGATTACAATATTTAATATTTATTTAATAAATATAAATAAATATTTAATAAATCCATACGATCAAATCGAAACATTCATTCATTCTTGAAATCACTTAAAGACTGGCTTTTTACTGTGAACCCTTCTAACTTGGAGATACTTATGAAGTAACAATTTAATAAAAAAAGGCAAAAAGATTCTCATCGTACTTTTAATTTTTCTCGATATCTGTTCTGTGATTACGTCAGGGAAATATTTCAGAGAGACTGGTCATCGTCCTTTAAAAGTTTAATAGAAATAACATAGATCGCATAGATCGCTGCTAAAATTACAAAAAAAAACAAGTAAACAAAAATATTGCCCATTTGTTCTCTCACAAAAACAGCCAGACGGACATGGCTAAATCGATTACAAATTTGATCCTGATTCAGAACATATAGGGTCTCCGATGACTCTTTTTTTGGCGGTATACTGTAATGGGAAAGTGGAAACATATACTCTTCCTGTGGTAGTTATAATAAGTGCAAGACTGATTCGAACGAAACTTTCTAGTTAATTGCAAGTTTGGTTGTTTTGTTTTGGTTGTAGGAATGCGTATAAAAGCTCATTATATAAAATAAAAATAGTGTTAAACAAAATGCAGCTTTGGCTAAAAATATTTCATTAGAGTGTCATTCTAAATTTTTTAATTTTAGTATAGTAAACATTTTGTAAAAAAATGATATAAATTAAAATTTTTCATTATCGACTTGATCATCCTCATTCTTCCTGATTTTTTATTTTTTTTTTCTAAAACTGAGCAAAATTCACATTAAGCACGTTGGAGACACTATTTATTTAGGCTCAAATAGTTTCTCCGTTTAAAAGTAGCCAAAGATTTTATCAAAAGTTCTTAGAGCACTAAAACTTAACAACAAAAAAAAATGCTACAAAAGTGTCTTTAATTTTCAAGTATTAAACTAAAGTCCAGGTGGCTTAAAAGTACCCCCAAGAAATGGATACATTTTTTTTTGCATTTAGGTAATAGAAAGGTTAAAAGCTACTCCCATTCACATTTCGTTCGTCCTTGGTTTATGTTTTAGTTTACGTTTTCAGTCCTCTCCATGGATTTGTATTTTTTTTATTTTTTTTTCTCGTTTAGTTTGTTTCTCCTTATAAATGGGTCAACATTCACACGGATCCTAATGCACCAGCATCAGCAAGACAAAATAGAAACATTCAGTGTGTTAACATTCGTTTGCCAGTTGAAATGTGGAAAATGTCCCAAAGCAGTGAAGTTGAAGCTGATAGCATAAACAAACAGTGAAGGAGTATTTTTTTAACACTGAAACTTTCGAGTGGGTAATAGAGAGAAATTCTACCACAAAAATGTGATAAAATGGGATAGGTACCGCATTATGTGTGTGTGTATAAATATAAGTTCGAAAACGATTTTGACACAAATCATTGAGATGCAATTCAAAAATTTGTATTAGATACACCGTTCTTATCTGTTTCAAATATTGGAACGACATTTAGGTTATTTTTCTATCTCTTAATCTTTGCTTTAGGCTATATAAAATATCTACACTATTAATTGCGAACAATGTACTGCTTTAAGCTTTTACCAGTTACAGAAGAGAATAGTTTTTAAATACACCAGTACATCATTGTTGGTTTCAGGTCCAACTCTTTGCCCGCTGTTCTCTTACAAATGAAAAAGGATTGTGAGGCTTACGGACTTTACGTTTCCAGTTTAGTTGTCTACCAAATACCGTACCTACCAAGAAATCTTGCGCTATTCAAGAGGGAAAGCTCCACTCTAGCAAGCTTAAGAAGTTTTAAGGTTGACATCTTACACTTTCTGCTAAAGAGTATCGCTTCTTTTTTTACCACTTATTGAAAGCAAATGCCTACCTAAATAACTTGGTCAGATATGAATGTCCATGTTGCTGTGTTGTCGTGTTGCTGTGTTGCTTGTATAATTTAAACATACAACCGGTCATCCGACCCAATCGAAAACAAACAACCAATTTAATTTGCAAATTAGTGTCCTTGACAGAATGTTCTTTACCACATGCAAACATTCAGTACCAGGCCCTGACCTATGCATACAATTTAATTTTTTTTTTCTGATTCAATGATAGCATTTCTAAGCAGTAACCCAGAAGAAAATCCTCAAATTAATTAAATAAATTCTACCCTAGGCAAATGTCGCTTGGAACTTTTCATTTTATAGCAGTTATCATTCAATTGCCATAAAATTTTTTTTTTCTTCATTTTTCTAATCCTCCCAGCCTTTACCAATCATCGAATTTCATTTCCACCCATCGACATTCAATTTAAATTTTGTTCGCTTGGTTATGGTCGAATGGGAAAGCAACTAACCGCTTCGATGAATTTTCATTCCTAATTTAAGCCTCCCACTCGGACTATATCCACACAAACACGCATACCTCGCAAAAAGCAGTAGTAAGCAAACTAACACGAGAGAAATTCGAATTTCATGCCACCTTTATCCGCGCGCACATAAAAGTGATCCCAACCTCTAATTGATTTGCTGTCTACCAGAGCAGAACTCCCATTTCATTTAGGTAGATATACCTTGGAGCTCATAGACAAAAAGGTTTAAGGATTTTTCACAGGAGCGATTCACATGTCAGGTGGAAACCACAAAGGCATCCAAAGTGATGGCTTGACGGATGATGAAAGTTGACAACTTTGGTTAGTAACTACATTTGATTTGGGGGCAGCGGAAGTGGACAACTCGAATGGGTGGATGCACTTTTGGGTGGATGCACTTTTGGGTGTTTTAATGCACACGCACCGAGGTAACAAAACCAAAAAGTGGCACTGACAACCGATTGAAACATCACATGAGAATGCAATGCAGCTTGAGCGTGTAACACTAACCGCCATTGTGGTTTGATAAAGGTAACCCTGATTCCTAAGACATCAAGTGTGTGTATACTGTGTATAGGCCTGGAATGTCACAGGAATTTGCAGGCGTTATCCTCCGTAGGGGTAATGATTTTCGATTCGATGAACAGGAACACTGAAAAGGTGTTTTTAGAATTTGAAGAATCCTCAACGGAATGTGTGTCCTTGTGTTCTGTTTGGGGGTGATATATGCGAATGGGAAAGGCCTTTTTTGATGAGTATCTGTGGAATGGCTCATGGCATGGCTCACACAGTTCTGAACGGAAGCTTAATGAGAACATGAAATTAATTCGGTATCCGGTTTTGATATAAAATAAGATATCAGAGATATACGACCTCACATGAAATAAAAGCGAAGCTATAAACATAAAATCGTAGATAAAAATGATGTATAAAGGCAATTAAGAGAGAAATCGCTTAAATTCAGAAAAGATAGAAAATAGAATACAAAATATATTTTTTTACGTTAACAATTAGAAGACCTTTGCCATTCAGTTGGAAGTACAATACAGTGGATTTTTATGAAGCCAGTCAGATGATTGAAGTCACAAAAGATTCGGGGCGTTATTTCCAAACACCTTTTTTTTTGCAGCTTAATACGTGTTGAGGGAGGCATGCTAGCCCTGCAAGCCCAATACATGCGGCCACTGTTGCCATTACGTCCAAAGTCAATCTTACATATCGCCTAAATTTGTGTGAATTTTTATGACACTTTTTAATTTGGGCGCTATGGTTCTGGGCGATTAGAACCAGCGCCCTTGAAGAGATACTATAGTATGACGATAAAAACATCTTCAGAGTATTAGACATCAAAATATCCCAAATGAACATAGTGACAATGGCAGGTACTGCGTTCAATATACCTGTCTTTACTTGGCCGAATTATTGCTGTTGACCTTAACCCAAAAACGTTTGAGAAAACTATCGATTTTCAACTACTACAGCAACTATTATGTACCTACCTACATGGATTAAAAGTTCAAAGTGTCAAAGTCGTTTACAACACGTTCGACGTTAGGTTTTGTTTTACTCATGTATTTCATATTATATAGAGAACCACAAACCATTTTCCCATTGATATATTTCACGGACTATTGAATGACATTTTTACGATAGAAAGAAAAAAAAGAGTCGTATACCACTATTGGACGGAGGCGGAGACTCTCGTTTTTCCAACTTGTACACCTAACACTGACAGGATTGTATTGCAAGCAAGGATTTGTTTGAATAAAAAAATTAAGCTAGCAAAATGATATTGATTTTATCTGTCACTGTCACTGCCATATGTTTAGTGTGACACATGACACTTTGGATAGTAATTTCCTCAATCAATATAATATTGAATAATGGCGGACCACTTTTGATGGTTTTCGAATCATGTATTTTGTGCTACTTTTCATGCGTTATAAATAATTGAAAGGGCTATTGCATACATACAACACAAACGGAAGTGTTGTTTGGCCATGGTCTTTATTTCTTTGTCATTGTTTAGCACGCATTCATTTGGTAAGCTTCAATTGTGTTGGACTATAAGTGGAAGTATAAATGTGTTCTCGGGTGGCAAATAAACGATATACCTAAGTGTGTTGTAGACGATTGGAAAGTGAGAATGGAAGAAAATGGATTTACCACTTGTGTGGGATTTTCTACAGTATCAAGATTTTTACTTGACAAAGAGATAACACTCTACGCAGGCTTTTAAAATTATTCAAGGAAGAATATTGAAGGAACTTTATTATGTGAATGGATATATTCATAATGGATACAGAACCAAATGGCCATATAAATAGCCGGACTATTAAATGCAGCAAGGAGTACTCCACCAACTCATCTTCCAGATTTGAAGATGGAAGGTATGTCTGCTGAAGCGAACCACAACAACGTTTGTCGAATCTACGAGATACGAGAACCTTTTAACTGCATATCCTTTTCATTAACAATGCATTCGACATTATGTCTGCCGCACTGTGTAAACGTCTGAAAATAATTGGGAAAGATAATCCCACAACTGACACTACGGCAGATGATAGGAAAAATAAAAGAACTTCAGATCGATACCAACCATACGTTTATGGCCTCATATAGGGCCATATTATCTATTTTTGGTATTCCTGCCAAATTTGTCAGATTATTCAGGAAGATGATGGAGAGTACTTCCATTAGCAGCAGGCAGAACGAGCAACAATCATCGAAGTAGCAGCAAGTGCCCTCATATAGCATTCTGGTGCCTCGCACAAGTGCCGATGACCACTTAATACATTGAAGTTAGGTATAAAGACAACTTCCTTTACGACTCAGAAATGGTAGCGAAATAGCAATCCTGCTGAGAAAATAATTTAACACGTCGACAGGTATCACTTGAAGGACGACGCTAACATATGATGTTCAGATTATAACGATCGTCACACTTTTATGACATACGAAATTTGCATTTCTTATAAGTCACACTGACTAAGTGTATATGAAATTCCATGAGTACCCGAATGAAGGGGAGACTTGTCTAATGACATTATTGTTACTACCACTCTGGTACACCAGATAAAGCTCCCGTATGGAAATTGACCTCGATCAGTGTTCTATTTGCGAATCTGGCCATTAATCAGCAGCGTCACCGTCACATCAGCCCTTTTGGCTGTTTTCCCTAATCTGGGAGCCACGTTTGCCGTAAGGCCACATCTTAGAACTTAGAGCCGGCTTTATCTTTGGGCCACAACTGGGTGCCACGCTTGTCGTTGGCCCGCATCTCGGAGCCACACTTGTCGGTGGGCCGACAATTGTCATGGTTTTAATTTTCGAGCAATTGCTATCATCTTCATCATTTTCTTCTTCTTCCTCGTCATCTGTGGATTTCGATTCTTCGTCGATATGATTATCCATATTAAGTTCGTATGTTCCATCGACAGGCGAAATTAATTTACACAGCTAATGTACTGTCAAATAACGCACTAATACATTTACAGAAAGCAGATTAATCTGCCTTCATGTTCCATCTGCCACGAAAAATCTGAGATCTGAAATTAAAATCTGATGTGCCAACTAGAAAATCACATAAGATTGATTTACAGAGATAATGAAGAATAGTCTCTCATTCTCATCTGACTTTTCATCCCTGCTGCTCCTAAAGCAATCATTTTTAAAAAGATTTACCCTTCTGGCATGTTGGCCTATTAGCGAAAGTAGAATCATCAATCATCGTGATTTCAAATATCGCCAAATTTATATGGCATCTACGGTGCCCCGCATGCTGGCCGACTACTCCATTAGTTTAAAAGGGACCCCTTTCTGACGAGATGGTTATGGTCTTTAGCGAGTCGGTCTCACAATTTAATAGAATAAAATGTGAATATGCATAGACAGTTTTCTCCGAATATACCTAGGCTTTGAAAATAATCTGGCTGTGACTAAAAATCTTGACATCTATGAAGGGTAGATAACGAATTAAGCCTGAAGGGGACATATTTTCTGGGCATTTTGTGCCATTTTGTGCGACTGAAAGACAGACATGCTCACACTAAGCACCTGGACTTGCACCCTTTGTTAATGGATTATTTTGTTTGACGTTCAAAAATTCAGACAAAAGATTTTTTTTTAATTTAGTCTATAGAGTTTGGCTTTAGACCGTCTACCAGATTGACATTCAAATGAATTAAATCATATTTCTTATATGAGTGTATATAAATTCAAATAAATTTTAACGGTGCTTAAGTGTGATTTTTTTTATATTTTGATTTTCTTTAAAACATTTCTTTAATTATGCGATTTCTGTAACCAATTGCGTTTACTGTGTAATTGTAGAGCAAGTTCCAATTTCTACCACCATTCAATAAATGTGCATTGCTTCCTCCAACCCAAATGCTGGAGCTCCAAAAAATTTGTGCGGATTTCTTTAAGTATTGGGCATTTTGCGATGAAATGTAACACATCCTCTCGCTCCTTGAGATTACAAAGTTAGCATAGAATTGGAAGGACTGGACGGTGTGGAATAAAGTTCAGTTTTAGAAGTTCGCCTCTTACTTTGAAGATAGTGCTTATCTTGTCTGCGAATAACTGTTCAAAAAATAAGTCCAGTCATTCAGGTAATAGATAAGCTAGCTCTAGTAAGATATGTGTTGGGATGATTGGGCTTCATTTGTAAATTCGTCATAAATTGGTTGTCCAGTTACCGTCAGTAACCTTCTTGCTTTCTGCCTAATTGAAGCCTGTGACTCATTCGGCATAAGAGTGAAGCTATAACCGCATTTCCGTCCCAGCAATTCCCAGTCTTGAACACATTGGACCTTGTACTTCAGCATTTGTGCAAGCAGCAACCTTGGAATTCTTTCTTGGCTCATCCCAAAAACCTTTACGATTTAGTCTAAATGCAATTTAAGGGTATCCATGAACAGGGGTGCTAGTCCGCAGTCTCCAAGTGTAACGTATACCTAGTTCGGAGAACTGCTTGGAATTTTAAAAGCGCTCCTAAGGAAATATCGGATAAACTTTTCCACAGCTTCGAACGAGCATTAACCCCAAACTTGTCCTGCATAAAGCAAAATTGAAGACGCTGTCGCACGGAATATTTTCTGCTTCGAAATATGAGAAACATATGCTTATTATTAATACAATTTCCAAAGACTGTGCAAATCGCCCGTTTAGCTTCTGCAAGCTTAGCCTTTAGGCTCATGTTCAAACTCGGCGTGATTAGCACTCCCAGATACTTGTAATGCTTGGCTATCTCCTATTTCCATTTTTCAGTTCGAGCGTACCGTCCTCCACCGTCTCGGAATATCATCATCTTTGACTTCTCTAGGTTTACAGTCAAATTCCCCTTTGTACCATTTTATCATTTCAACTTCAGAAAGAACAGTGTAGGGGAGACTGGGGCACATTTGAACGTGAGGTACATTTGAACATTGCTAATAAAACTACATTTAAAAAATATTTCAAAGTATAAGCAAAAATTTAAACTTGGTAATACCGTGTTCTTTAGTCGATAACGACTTTCGGATATCTTTTTAGTCGTCGCCTGGAAGGAGGAGGTTTTTATGCTTAAATTGCATATTATCATTTTTCCATTTGGCACATTTTATGGTAAGCTTTTCTTTTTTTGTAAAATATTTTTTGAGGCATAACTTTATTTGAAACCGTATAAAGGTACCTACGTTTTTTGATAAATATAAAAAATGTAAATATTTACGCACATTTTTCTGTCGATTGTCCTATTAGGGAAGGTTTGAACAAAACAGTCGGGGCACATTTGAACAAGGGGTCTGTAAGTGTCATTGAACTAAAAGCTAAGCTACCACCACCTATTAACGCTCCGGGAACATCGAGGACAGCTGCGATGATGGTTTTTGTCTTTAATTGTTCAAAATTTCTGTTCGGTTAATAAAATAACTCATTTTTGTTTTTATAAAGTTTCTTCACTAATTTGTAAAATATTTCAGTAATTTCAAAATTTCAGTTTGCTTTTGTTAAGTCGATTTTTTTTTATTAAAAAAAAAATAAAGTTAATTTATTTTGTTAAAAAAATACAAACTTTGTTGTAACTTATTAGCTGCTTAAAGCAATTACAAATATTGCCGTTCAGAAGTGCCCCAGCCTAGTTCAAAACTGCCCCACATGGGGTTACCTTTGAACATAAGGACCTACTTCGTTTTTAAATACAAATAAATTATACGCCCTTACTAAATTTACGTAGTTATTTGGCCAAATCAAAGTTTATTTGCATTTCTTAAAGTTAGAATACTTTACAGTCCAATAATTTAAGCACATAGGATTTTATGCGACCTTAGGGCAAAAACTGTTCAAATGTGCCCCACTCTCCCCTATAAGCTAGCAACTATTAATTTCGTATTCCTGTTTTTGTTTTTTTCTATATGCGTACATTGTGGCTACAAAGAACACCACAATAATCGATAACAACTAAGCCCAAGACACTTGCTTAAATAAACATAAAAAAAACTCACTTTTCCTTTATGCGAAATACATAAATAAAGTAAATTTTAAAAAAGTTTCAAAGGTTCTTTTTCAAGGCTAAACAAAGAACATATGCCTCCATCAATTTTAGATAAAAAAGGATATTAGCCCGAAACATGAAGATTGCTTTCATAGAAAACTTTGAAAACCGATAAGTTCAAAGGTTTTTACACTCCTTTCCCCGAGGTACATTGAATTTTCATAACCGGAGCAAAAGGAAAACAATTCCAAAACAACAAAGTTCACAACATCCGCGCCACATAATTGCCTTTCTCTGGTATAATCTTCTCTTCTCATATTCCATTTTTCTGTCTTTACCTCGGTGTAGGTACACACATCTATACGTGGAATGAATATAAGTATCTTATCCGGGTGCGGACTATCATTTTACAACTTTCCTCTCCAATCACTTACTAGGAACAACCCTCCCTCTGGCACCGATACAGCTATCTACTATTGTTGGTTTTAAACAAAGGCAAGAGCAAACAAAAAATTCAAGTCGTTATCAGTGTTTCACTTATATCTTCAATCCTGTATACACAGTGCACACACCCTTGTACTTATTATAATCCACCTCGAGGGCGGATGTAAGTTCAAGTAAATGAATGAATGTGTAAAAAGAATACCCCAGCCAAGGTGAAGGAAGTGAGGCAGTGCAGCTGAAAAAAGTATCCACTGTAAAACTATTTCAGTTCGGATATCATGTATCTTGGAATTTGTTTTATTTTCTTCTTCGTATCTTCGTATATGGTGGAGGTGGGTATCCTTTGAAGCCTTGCATAGTAAGGTTGCTAAGACCTTTGCTCAGCATGTTTAGATAATATTACGGGTTCACAGGTTCATTTGGATTGTTTCTGCATAACGAAGGGTGGAATATAGAGGGACTGAGAGTGATGTTCTTACTGTCATCGTTCTGAGTTAAGAAAATAGGGAAACATTGCAAAGTAGGAATATTGTCTTATAACGCTTCAACGGCATGACAGCCAGATGAGGAAGGGCTCTCTACTGGGAAGAAATATCAAATATCTGCATATGACAAGTGTATGTACGATGACTTCCTTAAATTGGATTTATTTAACAAATATGTCGTCTTTGAGAAAAATGTGCGTGAGAGCCGTTGTATTATTATGCTTTATACATTATACTCCATAATCTGTGTTGGAAACGAGATGTTCTTCAGCAAAAGGAAAAAAGAAATCTGTAACAGAGTCGTATTTCCGGGAAGATGTCAATTTAGAACAACTTTATCTTACAAATGCTGATGTGTAGGTACAGAGGTACTATGGTTTCTGCTATCTTAAGTGGTAAATACTTATAGCAATTTATAGTTCTTCAGATTGCCAACTTGATTGTGACAAAATGAGACCGCTAAAAAGAAAATATTTTTGTAGGCGTTATCATTTTAGTATATACCGGATAAGAACGTCCTACATTCGACTCGTTCATGTATCTGAATTTCATCATTACGAATAGTACGAAGATCAACCGATATCCATCGGATCAATCCATTAAAAACGAATGGATCAAAGATGGAGGTCGGCGTTGGCGTGGTTTTTTACTCCGAATGTCTTCAACTATCCAGTTCAATCAGTGTTCCTGACTAGAGCAGCGTATTCCGAGCTGAGGTACTGGCAAACTGGCAGTGACATCAGCAGCTAAATAGGTGGCAATAGTGGCAATACCTCCTCATGCAGATATTACTTTTTCATTGTATGTGATAGTCAATATAGTCAAGCAAGCAATATCTATAAGCGTTGAATTTCGTTGAGTTCAAATCGAAACTTGTAAGTCGATCTAAGGGTTCTTGGTGCGCCGGGTCCCCCTTTTACACAGATGTATTCGCTATAGTGCTTAGAATTTTATGATGAACTTACAATCCTACACAACCAAACTTTTAAGTCATTGCTGTTCAAAAGACAAGGTTTTGTGCCAGGTCGATAATTCTAAAGAAATCATACAATTGAATTAAATCTCCGATGGCTAAATTCCTTTAAAGAGCATCAGAATGGGTCTACAAGTGCCTAAGTATGATAGAACAGTGTTTACTTTGTAAATATAATAACATTTTATTGTTTCCCTAAATATTTTGTTGTTAAAATGTGGCCAGAGCGTTTTAGATACTTTGTATCAACACCAACATTTGCCACAACTTCGGTCGTTGAGTTGTAAGATACTACGTTTAGGTTTTCCACTAAGAATTTCTTTAAATTTGAATAAAACAAACTGTGAGTATGATATCCTTGAATTTTTTTATTTATTTAGAAGGCCCATGTATGCCATTATGACTGAAATATAAAATCATTCAAAAATGTCCGCCACGGCTTTGCTGGTTGGCGTGCATCCGAAACGCCCAATTTTCCATAACTCTGGCGCATAAATAATCAGGCTGAATTGAACCAATGGCATTGATTATGTTGGCCTTTAAGGGCAGTGGTGGTTTGTGGTTTATTGGCATGGACCTGTGACTTAAGAAAAGAGCACAAAAAGAAATCAAATGTGGTAAACGTTGGCCAATTCATATCGCCTCGGCGTCGTGTGATATAACCATGTTCGGAAATCGCTCGTGCACAATGTTCATTGTGGCATGGGCTGTATGGCACGTAGCGCTGTACTGTTGAAACCACATGTCGTCGGTATCCATATCATCGAATTGATTCCGTTGACGGTGATGGCCTGGACAACGTCGTTCTCAAAGATGTATGGACCGATGACGCCGCCAGCCCAAAATTCAAACCAAACATGATACATGGATGCATTCACATTTAGTGGATCTCGTGTGGATTGTGATTGTCCCAAAATCGACATTTTTGCTTATTGACGAACCCATTCATCCAGAAAATATGCCTCGTCGCTGAATATGATTTTGGGCGAAGCGCTCGAAATGTTGCTTCAACAGAAGACCCACTTTTATAAAACGCTATAACATATAACCATGTTGATTTGACAGACAGAATAAATAAATAGCAGCCAATTTGACAGATGTAATGTTAATAATAATATGGCCGCAATCACCTGTCAAAGTTCGGAAATCCCTATTGGAAAACCCTTATTAGCTACTTTTATGAAATCTATTTACTTAAGTGCAAATTCAAATAATATTTTGTGGGAAATAAAAGTAAAACTCGTGACAATTAAGATACATAAACAATAATTTTAAAAACATAACAAAATTAATTTTATTTCTTAGTACTGAAAAAAAACATCAAATTGGAGTGTCTCATTTTAAAGTATTAAAAGTTAATAAATCAAATATAAAATGGAAATTAATAATTGATATTGGATTTTTATATGGGATTGGAACCCTTGCCTTGGCAAGAATCAAATCAAATACTCTTTCTTTCATTGATTTGATTAAGTTTTCTAAAATGTCTGGCTCAAATTGAATCCATAATTCTTGGAGAGCGTGCTTAAGATCTGCGGTTGACCCATATATATTACCTTCCGCGTATACTCTCCAGACTAGGATTCCCGAAAGGTCTTCCACTGGGTTTACGTCAGGAAAGCATGCGGGCCATTCCATTACATCAATAGAATTTATTCTCAACCAATACATTGACACTGATGCACTGGTGTGAATTCTGGCATTTTCGTGCTGAAAAATCCAAGTTTTCTCACGATGCTCTGCCAAAAATGATGCCAAACTGCATCCGAGTACATGAACTTAGTCCCTGCTGTTTATTTTTGATGAAGTGGATTGAATTTCCTGACAACCCCTTGAAGAAAAAGGGTGATCATTACCGAGCCACCTCCTTCATCTTTGGAAATATTGAGGTTCCATCAGGGCCTTCTAAATTCCATTTTTTCTCATCTAGTGAGGCGGCATAGTATAAAATTGTATAACAATTGTGCACTTTGTGATGAAAGCATGCAATTTTTACCATGAAGGACACATTATATGAAAATGATTTTAAGATATTGGGGCACTTCAGATTGCGCCCTAAAGGGGTAAAAGAGGGGGGTCAAAGTTTGTATGGGAAAATTTTTATTTTTCATCCGATTAACTTCAAGCTCGGTTTATGTACTCTCTATGAGAAATAAAGAAAACTCATTTCTCCGATTTTGGAAATCGGCTTTTGACTACAGGCATTTAAATGGCTATAAAACTTTTGCTCCATAAATTCACTTCGAGAAAGGTATTGAAAAATGAGATAGGAAGGTACTGGTCAAAGTAGAGCATTCTCGGAAACAGTATTCTACTACAGTGGCCAACAACATTTTACCCCAATCAGAAAAAACTTTTCCACTACAATACGGGGGGAATAGGGGTTCGTTGGAATCACTGAAAATTGACTTATATTTGCACTTTATCGAATCCTTTGAATGTACCTACAATATTTCAAGGAGAGCAACTCTTCAAATTCATTGAATAAAATGCTTGCATTAATAAACCACCCGTTTCCCAAAAAAAAAAAAATTATAGAAGAATGCAAAAATAGCCACATGAATTTAATTACATTTATGCATATCGAATCCAATGGCTGGAAAAGCTTCGCAGGAAATGCACAAAAAAAAAATGAACAGGATATTTGCACTCAGCTGACAAAGTGTCACTCTCAATGGCGTGAGTATAATTAATTGAAATTTTCTCTTTAATGGCTGGCGTTAGTGTGTTTTCTTTTTATGTGTCACTATCATAATAGCAAAAAGCAAAGTGTGGTGGGTGCTCGCGATGTGTGTTTCCTTGAAAGGACGCACAGTTTTATTAGTTTAATGTGGCGTAACATTTTTTATTTTTTCGTTCGTGCTCTCGGTTGCCACATGATTTTTTAACGCGTTTCAAGGATGCGGGATACTGTTTCGGTTTTCCTGTTTTTTTTTTGTTTGAGGCTTTATAACGAAAGATGTAGAGAGAGAGGTTGAAAAATGATGGCAACAACTTCCCTTGGGTTATGTCTTTATCTTTTTATTTTTACTTATTTTTCTGCTTCTTTTCACATTGCGTAGGATCACTTTAAGGAACGACGATGATGCTGATGAGGGTGATGGTGGCGATGATGATGATGATGATGATGAAAGAAGTAATGATGGTGTTGTTGTTGTTGTTTCTGGGGAAGACGGCAATATAAGATTTATCTAAGTGGAAATTTCGTTCAACCACTCCATCTGATTAAAGAACAACGAACGAGGAGCCGATCCAGCTGGTCGCTGAAACAGGCCGGAAGCATGTACAAAATGTAAAATCTTGTGTTCGTTTCTGTGTCCATCCATCGATTGCTGTGCTATTCGAAAGGATATAGTGTAATAACTCAGGAAATTCCTCACCTAAATTTAGACCGTTCCCAAGTAAATCGATTTTCATTTGAAAATTGCGACCTTTAAATATTGACATGGGAATGATAATCCTTTTGGAAATGGAAACACATTCAATTGCACGGATCAGATTGGTGATGGTGAACATGTTGAAAAATTTCAAGGGTAGATAGTATGCCTGTATTGGACACCCATCATTTCCATGGCAGTGAGTGTAGGCTTGGACCCGTGATGGTATATTGAAGTACAAAATAGTTTTCCTTTGAACGAACCCATTTCAACTGGAACTAAAGTGGGTATATCCTATAAACACGTTTGCACTAAGAAATTGTATTCCTGTCGATGGCAAATAGAAGAGTTCCGGAAATGAACTTGCAAATCATGGAAGCATAGGTAAAGTGGAGACAATTAAATTTCTCAAAATTGGGTTTTGGATCCTCGATAGCTTTTCGTAGTAGGTGGACTTATTATCTTCATGTGGATGTCGAACTCAGCAAATGCAATATTGTGAGACAATAGGTATATAAACCTATAACGCATATACTTGTGTTGAATGTCGGAAAGTATCCGCACCAATTAAGTAGGTATTGCCTACCTATTGCTGAAGGACGAGTTTCTTGGTTATTCATAAAATTGGCTGCGGTTTGCTTGGCTCTTCATCTCGCCTACACTTTTCATTTATACATGCTGAAATTTATATGAGCTAACTCGTCGAATTCATTTAAATTCAACGTTATGCTTGGCTAATTTGAAGCCTTTAAGTAAAAAAAAAAAAACAAAAAAAAAATGCTGTACCTATCACATTTGTCAATTTTAGGAATTGGTCATATCTGGACGAAAGTGTAGGTACTCGATGTCACTGCCGAAGTCATAGCATGACACATCGGATATGATTTTGCTTCATAGAGCAAATGTAGAGATTTACAAAATGCGATTGCTGATTGGTCATGTAACTTAATGAAGATACAAGTCCCTACTTCGCACCTCCCAATGATCAACGGCAACAACACTGGCGCCGACTGTTTTCCATATTGGGGCGACTACAAAAAGCATCTGTTTTCGTGCCGTGAAATAATAACGCCGAGCGAATTAGTAATGTGACAACAGAACAGATAGAACTGGGTCCCCAGGAGTTAGACATGACAATTGGAGTCATCTTTTATGTACTAGAGTCAACCGAAATGAACTGTTCAAAAATTTCACAAAAGTTCCCTGCCAAACTTGTCAGATTGTGCAGAATGACAATGGAGAACGCTCGCTGCTCCGTAAAGGTCGGAAAAAATCTCACCGAGACCTTTGATGTCAAAAAAGGATTTAGACAAGGTGATGCGCTGTCATGTGACCTTTTCAATATAATTCTTTAGAAAATGGTGCGAAACTCGCAAGCCAACACCAGGAGCACAATTTTCCAAAAGTCTGTGCAACTACCTGCATACTCTGACGACAACGACATCATTGGCAGAACACAGCGAGCTGTCAGTGGTGTGTTTGCAAGTATTAGTACAGAGGCGGCAAAAATGGGTTTAGTGGTGAATGAGGGCTAAACAAAATATATGCTGTCAAAAAGAAGGGACACATACGGCCGTAATCTTGCGGACGGACAGACGGACATCGCTAGATCGACTAAGAAAGTGATGCTGATCAATAATATATAAATAGTTTGTCATACCTACAACCCCTCCTTATGTGCGTTACAAATGGAACTCCTTTCACTCCGTCACATTGTAGTAGGTAGTTTTTGTGCCAATAACATCTCTTCATATTTTACTCCATTTACAGAATCCAGGATTCTACATCTACGATAATCGTCCCTAAATCAATAAACCCACACCTGCGTTGAGGCAAATAATTATTCGCCTACGATGTACGAATGTCCACGGCGGACATTTTTAGAAAAAAACAGTTCTAAGCACCCTCCACTTTGAAAGTACCTACATCAAACCTCTCCAAACAAAAATATTTCTATATACCTATACTACCTAGGTATACGAAGGAATAAAATTTTCATGAGAAAAGCTATCCCAGTCAGAATTTAGATGCCCCACCAAGAGATTAATTGTTCGTATCAGGACATTACTTAGTACCACACTGACCCCACTATAAGGACTCAACCTAATTTCACCGAAATAGCAAACAAAAAACACTCAACCGCTCAAAGATAGAGGGCCAACACGCCATATTAGCGCAGTAAACAGAGATTCACCAATAATCCTATTTCGTTTACCTGTAACGGGAGGTTCGAGTAGGCACCTACTAAAGTACACCTATACACCAACTGCCGGCAATCTCCTGTTTTAGGATAAGAGAATTAGATCCATTTTAATAATTAAATTATGTTACATCCTTTTCACATAATTTTTCTGCCTGCCAAAGTAGGTACGACGCAATGTATAAACGTCCAAGCATCGACTAACAGAGGAAGGACGAACAATTTATTACAAACCTCTAATCCGCCTACACAATCATAGAGAGTGGGCATGGGCATGCAAAGCGCTGCTGGATAGATAGATATATATACTTATATGTTTTATATATTTTGTTTTGTTAGACCTGTGATGAGGCTCATTCATAGTTAAAATATTCGTACAACAAAAGGGTTGGTAGCCTACATCTCTGTTCTTGTATACCCCCCACAGTCATACGAAGGCAACTAAAGCAGGTACAAAATAGGGAAAATATTATGTTTGCAGACTGGTTTTGGCCAACTTAATCTACGGGCGAGTGAAAACCCCATAAACCAGAAAACAAACAGCCCCTTTTTGTTGGAAGAGCCATTTTCATCGGTACAGTAGTTCCACTTGGGGGTTGGGGTTGGGAAACTCGATACACGCAGAAAATTAGACTACACCATTATGGTTGACTGCCTGCACACCGAACTGTTCTTAAATGCAATTTGATTTGAGTCTTCTGCATGAGCGAGGAGCCCACTACAACTCTGACAGAGTTGTCAAAAATGAGAAGTCCTTCCAAACACCCACACTCTGCTGTTAATCCTTTTGTTTGAACCATGGGAAAGTAACCTATATATTATGTTGTGGTATTAAAACCGCAACAGGACATTGTGTGACGGCTTGTCATAGGATTTTATTGGTGGGTGGGATTTCCCATAATTCAGGTGTAATTTGTAGCCGACGACGGAGAAATTAACATTTACACTGCGTAGCGTACGCACATTGTGCTGCTGCCATAGCCATTATAATCCACATATTTGTATGTTACAGATCCCTTTTTGATGAGCGGTGTGTGGTGGGGTGGTAGTACTTTATGTGTGACAGTGTAAACAAACATTCCGCCGCAGAGTGCATTAATGAGGCTTTTGGGTATATATGGATTGTGTTACATGAACTAGGTCAGTGACGGTCAAAACTATCCGAATAAAGGTCAAAGGTATCTATACATGTTATTGTAGCATTTCGTGTGTTGTCAAGGACATTATGTAATTTGCCCTCTTCCATCCCACTTCGATAGTCTCTGACTTACTCAACTCAATTGCTTATCATTTATGGCTTAATGATGTTTCTGAAGCATTGTTTCCTCCAAGCACAACAGAAACATATTCATTCATCATAATTAGTTTTTCCTTGACAGGGACATGCATAACCGTATAGCGAATTATATCCAACCCATATACCGTAATACACCTAACAAGAAATTCACATGCCCTTGTTCAAGCCTAATTGCAATTTAATGTAGTAATTCGGGAGACACTCTTAAAACGCAATGTGTATGTCCTTTCTGTTATGTGTACATTGGCAGTATCTATACATGTAACATGATGAAGAATGTGCATGGGGAGTAATGTAACGGAAAGCAATGAACAATTCTGAAAATTCATTTAATGTCAACTCATCTTCTCGTTCAAACCAAAACAAATACATCGTGTGTAGGTATTGTTGGAACGCTAAGAGAAAAACACAATAAAAAAGAGCATTCTATGATTTTCTCTGCAAAGTATTTGTTTTGCGTTGTCATTCATATAGCCAGTGAGTTGCTGAAACTATAATGGCAATAAATGTCCTTGGAAGAGACAACATTGCATTGAAAGCATCGTCAGCAAGTTTTCTCGAAACAAGGACACCGCTGGGTTTCAGTCGATAAATTTATTTTTTGCTAATGCGAATGCAGGGATATTTCTTTGGCTCCTATATTATTATGTTGGCAGGTTTGTGATTTTGAAAAATAGTCCCTGTCGATTTGAAATACGGTTTTTAATACCTGATCCGTGGAATTCAAAATGCATTCCGAAAAAATTGTCCAGTTACAAAATTAGCTGAGGCCATGGTGTAGTGGGTAGAGTTTTTGCTATTATGAAAGTTCAGACTCAAAGAAGAAACACATGGTTCAATGATGAATGCCGGCGACTTCAAGCAGATTAGTAAGAGGCATAGGAGTATATCTCGTAACCACAGCACACTAGGGCCAGGGCGGAGAGAAAAGCTTCTTCGATGGAGAGATGTCACTTCAGGAATGAGTGAAGGAGAGTTTCTTTTTCATTTGTATTACCGCAACTGCTGCAATGAGAGTTGTATGGGATATCTAGTTTGGCCCCATGGTCTCCAATTGGCCAATGCCCCGTGATTATTGGCGTGATTCTGGCGATATCGGGGCGGGTTCTGTTTAGGAGGTTATTTGTTCTGTTTTGGTTGTAGGTAGGCCATAACCTTCCTTGATATGACGCAGTTTGTCAACCCCAACCATCGGAGGTTGACTTTCTGCAGAAAATGTGAATGTATTTGTCTCTTTCTTCGAATCCACCCCTGAGGGACAACGCAGCAGAGGAAGACCCCACCTTAGGTGGCGCGCACAATTGGAGAACGACCTCAACCAACTTTGTGTGCGCAACTGCTAGCGAGGGACCGAGCTGGCTGGAGGGGCTTGTTGGTTGAGGCCGTGGTCCACCCCGGATTGTAAGCGCCACCAAAAGTAAGTATTTGTCCCTTTACGGCTCCTAGCGGAATGTGGACCCTCGTTGAGAGCGAGGCGTATAGTGCTGAGCTATGTCCTGGAACCCAGAGAAGTGTGACCCTGAAACGCTCGCTCAGACAGGCAAGCTCATTCCGACACTCCTGCACCAGTTTGGAGGATATGGTAGCCGAATCGATGGCTTTGATGGCGGCTTGGCTATCTATAAAGATAGCAATGCTTTGTTTATGTGTTTTGTCACGCCCTAGTTGCGTGCATGCTTCTCGGATGGCCAGTAATTGCGCCTGGAAAACGCGGTAAGCGAACTGAAATTGATATTTGAGGTGATTCCGAGTAGACACCGGCCCCCACACCACAGTTCATCTTAGATCCGTCGGTGTATATGACCGTGTCGAAGCCCTTCACTACTTCGTCTCTCCCTTACTGAGGGGGGAAGATGTTAGTTGTAGGTTAGGATGTTCTATGTTATTTTCGATTTCAGATTAAGGTGGATGTGCATATAGCTATAGTTAGAGCAAGCTCCGCTGTAACATTTTGCACTGACAGAAGTACTTGGGATTCTCATGTTCATTATTTTCACTGTCTTCCTTCGGTGTCCGCCCGTAGTTAGATTAACGTTGTTTTCTTTCTTTAAGCCCAATAGAATTGACAGCTTGGCCGTTGATCCTTTCAAAGCTTGAGGAGACTATCTAGAAGGGATCATACTCCAACTCATTTGGTCGAATGAAGATGCCCGATGATTGTAATTTCAGCTTCGTTTGTCCGGTCTTGAAGAAAGTAGATCCTTTGATCTGTTCCAACCACAAGAGGATATAAATCTTAAAGCCGATGGCCAACAATCTAAGTTTCCAACTTGTTTATGCGGTTTGAGGTCGGTAAAGTACACCATTTAACAACATTTTCACACTACAGTAGGTCTTGGAAAAGATCCAGCATTTTTAAATTGGTGGTGTAAGGCAGATCCTTATAATACCCGTCATGCTATATGGCGCAGAAGAATGGACGAATTAAATGTAATGGCGAATTAAAAAACACGAAGTTGGTTCGAGCGAAAAGTGCTCCGTGTGTTCTTTGGTCCAGTTTGTATGGCAGGGGTCGGCTAAGATACATGGGACATATAGTTCCTATAGACGTCAATTCTATACGGGCCAGAGAATCTTCAACTCCCAAAGGACAGAGAGAATAATTTTACCTTGGGTATCTCGCGCATCTTGTTGGAAGGAGATCTGAACTAGCTAGCGATGGACGGAGCTTGCTGGAGAAGTATGTTGGATGAGGCCCAGACGCATACACATGCTTAACTCTATTGACTCTATAGCCCCTAGGGCATCACAACCACAAGTACCTTACATTTATCTAAGTTCATATATTATAATGTACGAAGATCGGGTTTCTATCGACCACTGGTCCCAAACCAATCATGCTAGAGACTTAATTTTTTTTTAAATTAAAGTTAATTTAATTATTGTTATTTGACCAGAAGGAAGATTTAAAACTAAAGCTTTAAATATTAAGAAAAAAACTATTAGGTAACTAAAAACCTGCAAAATGTGGGGCCCTAATTTTGCGCCACTTGAATAGAACACTTAAACGAAAAAAACATTTTAGAGAATTCTGCTTCTTTTTAACACAAACTTTACCTAAATTTAAGGTAATTGGATTATTTTAGATTTTAAAAAAATTATTCAATGGTGTTTTGAGCCATCTTTCTGCTCCAAAATTCACACATCTGGTTTGGAAGGGACGCATAAATAAATTGGCCAAATAATTTAGCGAAATCGAGCTCCAAGCTAATTCGATGGCATGGACTAGTTTAGATACAGTCGAATATTGTTGTCCCGATCCAAAAACTTGACGTGTCAACCATTGCCAAACATTTTCGATGCTATTCAAATCCGGTAAGTAGGCCGGCCAGATTAATAGCTCCACAATTTGCCTCTATAAATACGTTTTAACAATCCGGGCTGTATGGGTTGGCGCTTTATCATCTTGTTAGATCCACGGCAGATGATCTAAAGGTTATGAAAATAGGTATGTTAAAGCCTTATCACTTATGAGTATAGATATACTATTGTAAGACAACGCATTCATTGTGGTTGACAAAAATTGTAATTTGCAGGTGCCATAATACGAAACGGTCCCCCAAACCACCACACCTTCAACTCTGCCGATCCAACTGATTAGTCTCTTTGCGGAGGTTAAATTCTTTTCATCTGAGAAGACCACACAATGCTTCTACTAAGTCTAGATCACTTGTGCGCGACAAAAACGGTGGCTTTGCGCTTTTCGAAGGGTTAATGGGTGACTTATTCTTGATTTTTAGTCTTTTCATATGCTTAGCATTCGAAACAATACGACTAATAGTTGTGAGCCTTGTTTTGATACCACATTTTTTCCTGATTTTTGGAAAAGTGTCGTGAGAATTTGATACCTTTTTTAGTATATCTAAGTCGCCTTTCCGACCTTAGGGGGTGTGCTATTCAAGTGTCTTCGATTAACTATTGATTTATCATTTTTTAAAAATGTCAAACACCGCTTTTATATGAATACCTCTGATGCTTTAAAGGTGCTAGTACAAGGCACGTAGCAAGCCACATATATAAGTAGCTACGACAACAGAGAGTGTACAAAGAGAGCTTGTACACGGCATGTAGCCATCGGGATCATACGCTAACGTAAAAATGACGACAGTGCTACATACGTATGTGGCTTGGTACATGCCGTGTACTAGCACCTTAAGCGATGCTCTGCACGAGTCTACGTAATATTTTACTACTTCCGAACCAATCATTCATGAGTTACACGTTTATTGGATATCTGTGATTGTTACGTAAATATTTCTTCTTGCTTCTCCCTTGTACATATTTATGTTCGTTCTTCCAAGGCCTGGAATCAATTAATTAAGACCTTTTTATATCCTTTTAATAAAGTATCCTGGCAGTACGGAAATACTTAATCAGGCATTCATTTCTAATGGCCATTATGTACAGTACATTCGACCTAACCACGTGAACGCCCCATGATTCGTAATAAAATATGAATTTAAGCCTACTTAACATTTTCACTCTGACTTGTTGCCATCCATTCAACAGGAAGATAACATCCTTTCAATAAAACGCCTCGTGTCTGAAGGACCACTTCTCAAAATGGATCTTTTTCAATTTCCCAGGCGAGTGTATTTATTCATAGATAGGATGCTCTAAATTGACTCTTAAGTATCCCACCTAAACAGAAACAAAGGAAAGAGAAACACGTTCCATTAGGACCTTCACTATTGCCAGCAGCAGCAGCAGAGCAGCAATTAAATGTCCCAATCTATGTTAATTGTCAATTAGCGTGCAATAAATTAAAATTAACTCCTCACAAACGAAAGCAATTTAACCAAAATAAAATCATTTATCTTTACGGCAATTTGCTGCTGCTGTGTGTGTATCTTTTTGCATTCGATGGATAGTATGTAGGTATGTATTATGGGGAAACGAAAAATTTAAATCTACACTCGCTGGCTTGCATTCGAAAACAGTTTTGATCTATCAGCTCAGCATGATGGCGGATTATCAGCATCAAAAATCAACGCGAAACTGAATCTGAATATAGTTACTTGGAGTAGTGTTATTGCGTATGAGAGATGTGAACTTGTACAATAAACCTGCACTAACTCACACTAAGATCAATGTATTCATTTTGATAGCAGGGCTATATTGTAGTGAGATGGATATACACTAGGTAATTGGTCTGATCGGTAAATTTTCGGAGAATTTTCAAAAGTACATTGCACTGCTGCATTCGTATATCCTGCATACCTTCGTGTTATGCAGGTAATTTTACGTTGCCCATGAAAATACCTCGCGATGATATCGAACTCCATCGGCAAACTCTCACCGTTGCTATATTTAGATACACATGAATTGATAGCAAGCACAAACCAGACTTTCCATCTCCTGACCACTCGTGCGCCAATTCTTGCGTCAAAATGTTTGAAATCTAAAGACTTTCCAATGTTAGTCGTATCTACATACTTCGGGTTGTAAACCCAATTATAATTACAAGCAGGATTTAGATTGTTTTAGCAGCAACAGCGACCCAGAGGAAAAGTTGCCGCAAAATAAATATAAAACATTTTGTAGATGGGTCAAATTGAGGACACCCAACTATTGGGATATTTTTTTTTTTAAATGTCATTGAAAATAATTACACTGACCCATAAAAGTTCGGTTTCAGATATACTCGTATGTATTCGAAAATGCAACAACCAAGTTTATGAAACCGATAATGGGATGCTGAAAATTTGCTTAGGCAAAGTCGGACAATTTATTAAATCCCTATGTATATATGTATGTGTAGTTTTTGGTAGAGGGATTATTTTCCAAAGGATTGAGCAGTAGTAACATGTTTTTGATATTTGAATAGAATGGCGGTAAACTGCTGTTTGCTTTAGAAACTTTGAAACCAGAACATTGGCCGAGAGAACTGAGATGAAATTAGATCCCACTTTGTTGGCGTACTGAAAATAGGACATTCATCATGAAGGATGTTAATAATTAATGTATAATAATTACCACATCATGACAAACAGGAGCAAAAGAGAAATACACTTATGCCAACAGTTTGCAATGATGGCTGTTTCAAAGTAGCTTATGTGCTTTCCGAGTGTAATTAGGTTAAACAACAAATTCATGTGAATGTGGATATTTCAAAGCAGGTTTTTTTGGGGAAGCCTAAGTTTGATAAATGTGATAACTGCCCTACAAAGGGAATTGCATTAAAATGTCCATGCAATATTTCGTACCTTATATGTTTACATGCAATCAAGTTGGTAGGCATTTTATAATAAACTAGCGGACTCAGCAAAAGTTTCTTTGCCTGCTCGTAGATTTTCATTGTCCGTCAATTGTTCTGCGGCCGCTTTTTTTTATTTATCATGTTATTTGAAGTTTTATTCATGATTTTTTGTTTTTGTTGAGTGAATATTATTTTAAATTTTATTCATGAGCTTATCCTTGTTTTTTAAATTTTTTTTATTATTGAGTTTTTTTTTATTATTTGAAATTTTTTGGAATCGGTTCGCAGCCCCACCTACCGGGTTCATTAAAATCGGTCCAGCCGTTTAGGAGGAGTTCGATTACAAACACGTACAGAAGAATTATATATATAAAGATGTTTTTATAATGAAAGCTCTTAGGATGGTTAACAATTAAATTTATTTCCTAAAAGACTGCAGTATACCTACCGATACGTCGATCACTAAAAGGTCAGCTAAGGGGCATAAAAGCAATTTGCACAAATGTGGTTTCTAGAATGCATTAACATCAAACTTGTAATCAATGAAAAAGGAATAAACTAACGCAAAGGAAGTGTTCATAAGAAAAGAGAGAATTATACTAAATTTTTATATGTTGTGATTATATGTGTCCTAAAGTAATTTGCCTCTGGCCTTGAAGATGTTAGAAATTACGTCTGTACTGAACCGTAAAATCGTGAAATTTTATTTTTCGTAGCTAGATCATGTTTGCTGGACTACTGTGCGAGGGATCCCAGATTTGATCCCCGGAAAAACACAAATTACATCTTAAGGTTTTTTTCTACTGCGCCACCTCACTCGAACATCTGACAAACATTCGAGAGTATGACTGTCCTGAAAAAGCTTCTCAATTCCAGCCGTTCGGACTCGGCATAAAATTGTAGGTCCCTTCCATTCGTCCCAAAAATAGAAACACACACAAACGAATGGTTGCGAGAAGCCTGTTGCGCCACCTAATTATTTATTAATTATTTTAGATCATGTTTGAGTAAAGGATAAAGTACACCTGGTTTCACTTTGTTGCGTTGTCAATTTCAATTCCGCTCGGGAAGACTCTTCAATGTCTGATAGCAGGTTGCTCGTTCAGAGAATACCGCCAGGATTCGGTATTATAGTCCGAATAGCTCCATATTGTGTACGCTGCTTAGCTTTGACCATTCTTTTGTGGATGATTTGTGGAAGGGGGTAGTTTGGAAGTATGTATGTAAAGAAAATGTAATCTTAATGTAAGGATGTAGGGAGGAGATATACCAGTTTCCAGATGCAACATATATGCCGGTGTATTTCCGGGTAATGTAAACATTTTTTTTTAAGAAATATCTTAAAAGTTTTTCAATTTCTTCTTACCTACTTGAATATTTCCCAAACTTGTGCAGCATAGCATACGTCTGACCTCATAGCCGCCTCAAAAATCTTAAATATTCAGCTCGATTTTCCTACAAATGATGTCCCAGCCAACTGCATTTTATAGCCTTTCCCACCTCCTTTCATTTGTATCTCAGGTGGAGCCTGAGGGATACTTGGGATATAAGTAAAACTTCAAGGTATTTATACTCTTAAACCACTAAAAGTTCGTGGTTTTTCCACGTCTCGTCTATCTTTCATGCTATAATTAACTATATTTAACTTATATTATTTACAAATGAATACATGATGAATATTTAGTACTAGCTGACCCGTGCACGCTGCGCCGCTCGCCTTTAGCAAACAAACAAACTTATATTTGGTCCTTTTAAGATTACACTTTGAGTGTTTCATTGAAATCTGAACAGTAGGTTTCGCGCTTTTAGGAGACAAAGAAAATTCCTACAGTTTTATTATAAGTATAGATATCGATTTAATGTGCTGTGCACTCTCTGCATCGCCCTCCCACTCCATGATCTTGTTACTTGTTTATAATACAGCATTTCCTTTCCTTTCCTTTGTTTCCCTCTTCCTATGGAATCCAAACAACTACCTTACACTGTTACCATACCACAATATATCGAATGAAATTCTGAAATGAAACCTGTTTTGTATTACGTATACTTCTCTTCTCTTATGAAGATTATTAATAAACATCCATTTGTAGCAAGGTACAAAAAATACATTTTGGCTAAAAACTGTTCCTAAGGACCTGGCTATAAATGACATAGCCTATAGCAGTCTCACAGTCTTAAGGAACATTTAAAAAAAAAGTTTCATCGAAATCTGTCGAGTAGTTTTCGAGTTTTTAATAGCCAAAGAAACTTCCTACAGTTTTTTTTTTTTGCAAATATTCCCATTATTTATGGAACACAATGTCGTTCAAGTGGCTGCCTCGGCTGGCTTCGCAGTAGCGCATTCTTTCACTCCAATTTTCCAAGACCTTGTTGATGGTTTGGAATTCTTAATAATCACTTTGGAGTTTTGATTAAAACAGTTTCAGTTTCAATGATTTATAAATTCTCCTTATTTTATTTAGGACTTAACTAAGTAATCTTACGATACGAACAATAATTCTGGTGGAGGCCACTGAGCCGTGCGTATTAGTTCGTTGAGTTCAGTACGGTAAGTTCGTTTGGGTTAACTTACATAGGCCTGATTCGATCGATGGTAAAATCGGACGCCACAATGGTTTCGGGCTGCAGCTCACGGATTGCTTAAATGATATCAGCCTTAAGTGCTTGATTCGTTTCCGGATTATTGGCATAACATCGGTCCTTTACGGTTCCCCACAAAAGAAAAGTCCAAAGGGGTCAAATCCCAGCTCCGTGGCGGCCAATTGACTTCGCCAAGACGGCTGATAACATGATTTGGGAATTTGGTGCGCAAAAATTCGATTGTGGCATGCTCATGGCGCTCCATCCTGCAGGAACCAGAGGTCGTCCAAATCCAAGTCCTCAATTTCAGAAGAAAAAAAGTCGGTTAACATGGCTTTGTAACGCCCTCCGTTGCCCGAAACGTTTTACCCAGCCTCATTTTCGAAGAAAAAATGGTCCAATGATGCCACCACTGCACAATCCGCACCAAACAGCATCCGTGGATGCATAGGCTTCTCGACAATAACGTTTTCTGAGCCCCAGATGCGGCAATACCGTAGCCGCCGCCGAGATGAAAATGCGCCTCGTCAGAAAAGATGATTTTTCGCCCAAAATCGTTGTCCAATTTAAACTGCACTAAGGCCCAAAGGAGTGTGTGGAAATTATCTTATGTCACTGATCAGTCCTTCAACAGCGTCATTTCAGTTGGGAGTGATGATCTTCGAGATACCTTTTATTCTCTGGCAAATACAGTTCTATCAATATATGCATTACAGATCCAAATGGTAAGTTGTATATTTCACTATAAGTACAACCCTCTTCTAACCTACCATAGACCATACTTTTATTCTCTTAAAAAAATTTCTACAAGTATTCAATATTGAACAACATTAATGCCAACCCATCAAAAGACGAGACACGTTGTCCTCAAAGTTGGTTTGCCCCTAGAAAGGCACTTTAGTAAGGACGATGTTGCTTGGTAATCCCTTCAAAACACCTAGAGGTGAATATTCTATACGAAGAACTCCATTAACACTGAATTTTCGCTTATATAATCTGCACTCATCTTATGTTTGGTGCATAATAAAACACCCACTCAAAATTGTCATCCTGGTCGCGGCAATCCTGCGGTTAAAATCTGTAATTACGACATTGCTGCCAAGTTAAAGTATCCGCAAAAGTATCATTCCAAATCCAATAAATCCTTTGTAAAAGCCAACATTCCCCAATAGCAGAAGGACAACATCCTTTCAAAAAGAGCCATTCCATATTTTTTCTTCGTTTTTTTTTTATCACTGAAAAGGGATTATTCTTTTAAACCTCGCCCAGCACGTTGGTTGCATAATCATTTGCGCGCCATTGAAAAAAGGATTTTGACATTTGCCACTCCTGTCTTCCTGATTCTTTTTCTAAGCCATTTGCCACTTGAGACAGAGTAAAACGACGACGACGACGATGATGATGATGCTGCTGATGACGAGACCGTAAGCGCTAAAGAACGACAGCGATGGTACCTCTTAAATGGCGCATATAAACTTGAAGGATCTCTTAACTAAAATGCTGGTCCCGCATGCTGCTTGATTTTCGCATAATGATGCAAAGATTAAAATAAGAAAATCTCAACAAAAACCGTTGAACAACTCCAAGATGGTAGAAGAACGGTGGGTAGGTGGCATTATGGACTGGAATGGAATTCGTTTAACTCTTGATGCTAAGAAAATTGAAGATGGAGGACTGACATTGGGCAAATAAGACAGATCAACGTTGATCGACACGCTGAAGCTTGGTGGGAAGTGCCCACACCGCAAGGTTTACTTGACTAAATTGACGAGGTTCTTGTTTGGTGATTTTAAACGATAAGATCCGTTCGTAATCCTTGCTGTCACGTTTTTTGTTCTATTTTGTTCCCATTCATCTTTGGATCATCCTTTTGCTAGGTAGGTACCTTAACCATCTGCTGACTGTCAATATATTCGTTCATTTATCAAATTTCACTCTGACAATGGTATCATGTCCTTGTCGTGCGGATTTACTTAGTTTCAGATCAAGTATATAATGTTTGGCGAATAAATAGTTCATTTCTTATTGTTCCTGATGGAGTTTGTGTATTTGTTTTGGCAGCATAATAACCTAATGGAAGACTTTGTTTGAACAGCTACAATGGTTCATAGTGATGTTCATTCGCCAAAGTCAAATAGATTGATGTAGATGTCGAACACCATATAAGATGCCTGCTCAAACACCTTTCAATTGGGATTAGTGACGGAAGTTGTTTGGTTACTATTTTGTTAGATTAGACAGCCATGGTGATGTAGTTGACGGAAATCAACTAAGAAAAGATTGAATTTCGGTTTCCTTTTGTTAATTTGATATTGAGGTACTGGGACCAGATGGTGGCAAATAGTGTTATTAAATGTATCCAGTTTCACGAGAGCATATTGAAGTGAATCGATTCTATTCATCATTGGGTGAGATGTTGCGAATTGTTGAAACTGCTTGACGTATTGAGAACACAAAATAATTATGCCCTTAGGGTATGTTTGGCTTCGTTGGTAATATCAAGGTTTGTGGTATTTGGGAACCCAATTTCTGTGACATATTTTTAAATCGCATTTACGAAAAAATGGAGCTATCGATCATCGCGTGAAGAATAGTTGGCGTAAGGTTTAAATCTTTCTTTCGTGGTGAAAACAATGGCATAGTCACCTCATATCTATAACATTTTGATTGATAACATCTATGCGAAAACACTTTCGTAGGCCCGCACGTTCTTCCACAAACAGTAAATTCCCATTATACTATGTACCTGGAATTTCTTAGAGAATGATTGCCGGAGCTCCTTGAAGATGTTCCTCTTCTTCAGAAAAGAGCGATGTTCTTTCAACAAGATGGGACACTTTGTCACAGTAGCAGCGGGGTAACTCCATACCTCAATCATACTTTTAATGAACTGTGGTCTAGTCGATTCGGTCCCAACCCTTCGCCACCCATCAGATCTCCTGACCTGAAGACCCATGAATCTTTTATTCTGGGATGCTATGAAAAAAAAACCTTATTTTTGAAAGGTTTATTTTTAGGTTTTATTAGAGGTTTATTACATGTACTATAAAAATGTATAATAATTCATCAAATGAGAACGGGTGGGCCGATTTAGCTCAAATTGTTTTTCAGTTGTTTGTAATTGACAAAGAGAAAGTATTTATTTTGGGGAAAACCCTCAGGAAAAGTCGGGAAATTGGAAAAATCGAAAATAGATTTTTTGTATGGAATTTTGTGTGCAATTGTTCCCGAATGGCTCCTCGAATAGAAAAATAGAAAATTCCGGAAAAACGCGAAAAATTTGAATTTTTCTTCGACGAAATTTTGCATTTTCTTTGATTCTGGAAACAATTTGGGTAAGATCTCAAATTGCGTTGGCTTTTGCATTCTCTTACATTGCTGCCATATATTGTTGGAAGGCGGTCGAACTGCACATTCCGCTTTGAAGCTACCGATGAATCTTCTCACGGTAGACAAGCCAACTAGCACAATGACCAAGAATTCGGAGAAATTGATGCGAGAATGCAAAATCATCATTTGGGATGAATGTACGATGGCGTATAAACGAGCTTTGGAGGCATTACGATGTGATTCGAGACGATTTGGTGGGGCTATGATTTTGCTCTTCGGAGATTTTAGTCAAACGCTTCCCGTCATCCCGAAATCAACTGCTGCCGATAAACTTAATGCATCGGTGAAATCGTCGTCTTTGTGGCGGAATGTCAAGGAGTTGAAATTGACCACGAACATGAGAGTCGCATTGCAGAACGACCCATCTGCTGCTGAATTCTCGAGACAACTGCTGGCGCTTGGCAATGGCCAAATTCCCGTTGACGTTTCGATTGATATCGTTCCCGGCAAATTTTCAGATCGTCGAAAGAGGAACTCATCACCAAAGTGTTCCCCGGCATTGCACAAAATTACAAATCCGTTGACAGCGTGACCGACGAGGATGAAGCGACCAACTATCCGAGGAATTTTTGAACTCGCTTGATGTGCCAGGAACTCCACCGCATAATTTACAGCTGAAGGTGGGATCGATCATAATCATGTTGCGGTATCTGAATGGTCCGACGTTACGTGGTTGTCCGTCAAGAAACTGATGGACAATATGATTCAAGCGACGATCATCAAGGGCAAATTCAAAGGAGAGGAAGTCCTTATTCCACGAATTCCGATTATACCAACTGTTCTTCCATTCCAATTCCAGCGGATTCAGTTCCCCGTTCGATTGGCTTTTGCGATGACAATCAATAAATCGCAAGGCCAATCGTTGGAGGTCTTTGGGATTAATCTCGAATTTCCCTGTTTTCGCACGGTCAGCTGTATGTTGGCTGTTCGCGTGTTGGCAAACCGTCTTCGTTGTTTGTTTTTGCACCTGAAAACATTGTTTATCACATCGCTCTGTATTGATTTCGATTCCATTCAAATAAATCACATTGAAATTTGAACTATCTGTGTTTTATTATCACTCTGGAGTTTATCTGAAGGCGTTAAATTGGGACGAGACGAAGATCGCCGGGTCCGATAGTATGCTATATATTTGTTTGGCTCACATTTTGGTAATTCATCCCTCCATATTAGAACCGATATACTATTTTTGAATTGATTTCTGTTCAGAAGTTAGCTAAGAGTATAAAATATAATTAAGGTTGCCCGCCAATATTGTGATGGGAGTCACTTCACAAGTTCATTTGTAGTCAAGTGCAAAGTTCTTTTCTCATATCGCACCATTGAAAAGCCGAGCAAATGCACTTGCTACTTTTCTAATTATTAAGGGATCATTCAGCCATCTTAGCATTTGCAGGAAAAAGATTACCAACGGTAACCAATATCAATAGATGATTTTTCTCATGACAGGAATATTAATGCAAGACTATAAGCTAAGGGCCGAAACCACGTATAATAACGGACTTTGCCTACAAGCTGCCTTCGGGCCCAGGATTTTTCATGCTGTACAAAATCAGAGGAGCGCCATTAACGCACGCATACTTGAATAGTCCTAGGCCCATGGCATGGTATATCATGGAATAATCATTGCCGCCATCGATTTTGACATTTCACACGTATTCACAGACAGGGGAACTCATTCCGTGGAGAATCGGATAGGTGTATGGAAGTTGGCGGTCTAGTTCTATGTGGTTTTTGTATAAGGGACACTGATAGAGTACATTCGTTCAGATCCACATCACAACTTGGAGATTATTTCTCACTAGAGTTTGTGTCAATTAAATATTTATGAAATTCAAAAACCAAAGCTGAATAGTAAATGGTAATTTCATATTCATTACCATTAGGTATGCAGACAACGTAACGTATAGCATTGCTTGCGACAGGTTAATTCTTAGCGACTATGCATATGCAGCACTGTTAGAACAAAAAATATTATTTTTGGACAAAACGAAGTATTTTTGGGACATATTCCCAGAAGACCGTACTCGTACATATGCTGCTCACAAATAAGATACCTACAAATTTGCAACCCAAAATGGGGAAAAATAACGTAATATGAAAAATATCTATTAATACTTCCTATCGACTGGAAACTTATTTGAAATCTACAGTACTATTGAGAGATCGCTTAATAGAGGGACGCCTTAAATCACTCGTCAAAAAGGGCATCAAGGTGGTCGCCTACGCAGATGTATTTAGTGAAGTCATGGAATCTGCGTTATCAGAGCTTTCAAAGTGGACGGAGAACAATGGTTTATCGGTTAACTCCAACAAGACTGAACTCATCCTGTTCACCAGAAGATATAGGATACCAAAATGGGAACCACCCAAATTGAGAGGCATTCATCTTAATCTTTCACCCGAAGCCAAATACCTGGGTATCGTGTTCAACTCCAAATTAAACTGGAAACGGAATACGGAGGAAAGAATGAAGAAAGGACTAAATTCTTTTTACGCCTGCACGAAGTCTTTCAGGAAGAAGTGGGGCTTACAACTGAACATAGTGCACTGGATGTACACGGCGATCGTAAGACAAATTCTGACATATGGCTCGGTTGTGTGGTGGGTAAGCTGTTAACATTAAATCCAACCTCAAGAATCTAAACAAGGTACAAAGAATTGCTTGCATAGGTATAACGGGTTCACTAAAATCTACACCACAACTGGGTCTAGAAACGTTGCTAAACCTACAACCCATCGAGCTATATACTTAAGAACGTGGCAGTCAAAAGTGCTCTCAGACTACGAGAGAACAAAATTTTGAAGCCCGAATCATTCGGTCACTCACGCATACTTCCCATCTTTGATCAGAGCGGCCTCATGCCACTCACAGACTACAAGAAACCGAAGTATGACTTTGACAAGAAATATACAGTCTGTAGGTATACCGGACAGGACGAACTGGCTCTCCCCGAGTACTGCCATAAAAGGTATACCCATTTTCACAGATGGCTCAAAGACGGAGAATGGAACGGGAGCAGGAGTCTTCTCAGAAGAATTAAACATCACTTATTAATATACCGATCCGACTGGCAGACCAGTGCAGCGTTTTCCAGGCAGAGATCTACCCGGTTAAGAAATCAGCTCAAACTGTCTTAGGGAGGAAACTACCAGCAATGAAAATTACCTTCTGCGTGGACAGCCAAGTATCATTTAAAGCGATTAACTCCAATCTGGTAAACTCCAAACCAAAATCCAAAACTCGGCATTGAGAGCATTAAACCATCACACAGGAATGCTGTGTTGGGTTCCTGGACATGTTGGTGTAGAACGGAACGTAGCCGGAGATAAACAGGCCAGATGCGACTCTGGAATGGACGTACTATTAGCTGATAGAGAAGTATTACCAGCTTTCAAAGCAGCTAAGGGCTTCATTAACAATGTCACATTCAACTTGGCTAAACAACGATGGAACAACACTCCCGGTTATACTATAACTCGTAGCTTGTGGCCCGCAATTGACACTAAAAGGTCAAAGATCCTAACATCTTTTGATGGAAACCAAATCCGAGCTCTCGTCGGGGTAATAACCGGAGGCTGCATCATTGGGACCATGGTCAAAAGACTAGATATCTTCACAAATGGCTTCTACAGAAATTGCAGAGATGAAGAGGAAATAGAATCTGTGGAACATCTCTTGATGTGTCACTGCCCAGCCTTCCAAGAATGCCGCTACTCTTGTATGGCAGCATGGTTCTTCGACAGCTTGGAAGATCTAGCAACGTTACCTCTATCATATTTAAAATGTGAAAATATTCATTGTGCATGGATCTGTCTACGCCTACGTCCACGATTGAATTTAGAAATTCGGCCTTATTTCGCTCGGCGTTATTTCACGGCACCGTATATTCGTCAGGTGATTAGATATCTATTTGCCTTCGCAATGAAATCCTTTTAGGAGATACATTTCCTAATGTAATCATCCTTAGGTACAGCTCCAAGATGACGGTTTTCGAATAGTTTCGTATTTATTAAAGACACGCATCTCTCCCTTATTATTCCTTCTGTTACCTTCCGTTGATTGTTTTTTCTGCCGTCTTAAGATACTGGATGCTAAAGGTTACATTCGCACGACTTTCCCGTTAGGCTCTTAACTTAAAAAAAAAATTCACAATAAATAAAATTAGCAAAATAAATTAGTTTATAAAATCAAAAACAAAAAAAAATAAAAATAAGAAAAAAATTAAACAAAAAGAAAATCATCAATTCAAATCAATTTAATAAATACTAAATAGTTAATAATATTTGCCAGCCCCTTTAGTATACTGAAGGTAGTCATAAAATTGGACGAATTAGAGAAGAGCAAAGTTGGCAGAACAGTGCAAACTTCGAACTGTTGGTGAACGATGTAACCATTATAAAATTACAGATTCAAGAAGAGTGCATTTTTATCAAATATCTGTACGAAGCTACTGAAAAGTTAGACATGTTTATTTTAAGTTTAGAAACGTAACCGAAAATGTGTAACATCGTCACATCGTTTCGCGATCGCCTCGGCTTCAAGAGTATTTCTCCAACACAATGGGAATCAGATCCACGACAATTGGGTTACACCTGGGTGCCACCAGGTAATGACATCGTCAAAGGTCCTGCGTTACTTTGATAAGATCCCTCAGGAGAAAGTTCCAAAACTCAGTTCAAACGGTAATATGTAAGAACCTTGAATATTTACGTCTCTGTAATTATTCAATCAGCTTATTTAAGGGTTTAGTTTGTCCATTTGTATTGGCGCTATACCCGGAGGCCCAGGGCTTAGCTTCAATGAGGGCCGAGGCCTGTGCTAATGTCTCTAATACATACATACATACATACAACAGAAAACCCCAACAGTTTACAATTTTGCACAGAAAAAATATTCCACATACGCCCCCGCAATTCTGCATTATGATAAATCTCCGTCTCGCATCTAAACATTATCACACGCTCTAAGCACTCCCGCTATTCCAATTTCAAATCAACAAATTGGATTTTTTGTTTTTCTCTATACCCCCTCTGGCGTAACTATATAGAATGTAAATTCATGAATAATTTGTCAACCGTTGGAAATTAGCGCGCGTGTTATACATAGTAGAAGAGTGTTTCTCGACCCACGCAATATCAGAAGCACGACATGATTTATGGAAAATGCTGAGTCTTCTCACAACTTAGCGCCACTGAACCTTGGAGTTCATTTCTCTGGTGTGTTCACCTGAGTTTTCCCTCCCGCACACCTCTGTAATCACAACTTACACATCTTTAGTGCAACAGCCCTGCATATCAAATTAACTTGTAATGAGACCACAGACTAAATCGACGCGACGTCGTCGTTAAGTTCTCCACCCCATGCTGAAGGGTTGTTCGATACTGTATACTAAGTTCACAAATGCACGCAGCACGGGTATATAATATATAGCCCAGACAAAAGCCTTGCTTTCCCTTAATCGGCTTAGTTGCCGTTGATTGAACAGGGGAATGCCATTTCATTTGCCACTTTTATAAACTGCTTGCGGAGGATATTTTTTCGTTTTGTTTGTGTTTTGTTCGGCTGTCAGATGAAACTGGGTCGGGGTTTTGGAGTGAAACAGAAAATGTTCTGCTTTTTAATTCGACAACAGTGGGAGGTGATTTCTTTAAAGTGATTAAGGTTGAATGAAGGGAGCGAGGTAGGTTAGGACTATGTTGCTGAACAGAAGGAAAGGCAAAATCACTCACGGGGGAGAGTGTGAAATGATAATGTTGCTAAATGGCATGGTTTGACTTTTCACGCACAATGAGTGTACGTATAGAGTGAGTCGGGAATCTGAATGAGAATGGTGTGGAGATAAAGGAAAAGTACGTGATTTCGTTAAGCTGTCATTGGAGGCTTGAAGCACGGAAAAGGACCTAATTTAAATTTTCTCTTTAGACACGAATTTAATTTAATTGGATAAGTTTGCATTATAGATTTATAGGTATAGGTAAAATCTAACTGGGCTATAGTGCGATCCATGTGACGTGTTACTGATGTTAAGTGGATTTAATTGATTTTTGTGATAAAAATCGATGGCAAAATTGTATTTCGAATTTTTTAGAGTTATTTTAATAAGGCTTTTAGCTGTTGACTCCTCACTAAACAAAAATATTTTGTTTGCCCAGAGTTGCATAATGTTGGGCAATTCAGTGACATAAGATGGGTGACATAAGCCACCAAATGGCGACTTTTCTACGTGACGACCACATTTCGAAATTAGCGATTTTGGAACCCCTTTCACAAATGCAGGCGACATTGGGACGCATTTTCAAATCGTCATTTTATTTCTCAAATAACAATTTTTAAAAATGAAATACATTGTAAAGAAGACTTTGAATTGTTGGATGAAAGCAGGAGCCAGATGTAAGAGGTTCTGTATCTTTATGCAGCGGGTGAGACACGCAAGCTATGCTCGGCCGTAGCTCGACGGCATTGGGGGACACAAAAAAATCTGTGTCTCGAGTATAACTAAAAATAAAACGGATGACAACATTGATACTACCCACAAAAGATGTAATCGAATGTGACTATCGAATGATGTATGAATGTTTGCATGTTTTAAATTGTATCTATGTAATGTATGCGTAAAATTAACGAGTACTAGTTGAAAATGTTTGTAATTATGTATCACCTAATCTAGTTCTGTGTGGTAGCAAGTTGTTATGCCACCTTATAGGGTCCCGCCCACTAATTACAAAAGAGTATTTTTAACACCCTCTTGCACCATGTCTATCCTTACCCTTTTGTGTATTACAGGATAGTCCCTTTATTGTTTAAGCTGTACTAAACGGACTAGTACATCAAATTTATCTCTATGCGCATGCTAACACTGATCGAAATCTCACCCTTAGAAAATTACCTTTAGCCCATCATGATCAAATCACTGAATGAAAATTAGTTTAGAACTTTGTACATTCATTAAGACACGTTTTATTTCAATAACTTTCAAATAAGAAAATTGTGGTTTATATAGGTAAAATATTCGTTTTCAGTTTTAAATTCATTTTGCCAAAGTTCGTGTATTGCATTCTTCTATTAGAAATTTGGAATCTAAATAAATTCTTTAAAGAAATGAAAAATATGATAGATTTCACAAAAAGGAACCAAAATCAATAATCAAAAATTGATATAATAAGGAATGTTTTATTAACTCTTATTAAATGTATATTAAATGTAATTACCGCGTTTGTATTGGGCAATTATTGTGTATGGGTAGGGTATAGCTATAAGTTTTTAAATATGTATTTAGTGTATTGTATATATGAATTTATATGAACCAACAAAAAAAAATCAAAAATTTACTCACTTCATGCAATTTTCAATAATCCGTTCGCTCGATGTTGATGTAGTTACATAAACCCGTTCCAGGAGACGGTGATAACGTAGATTTGTGTGTGAAATAAATATGCACTATTAATATATACCTATACACTCAATACACTCGCGATCTAAGAACTTACTTTATAAACTATTTTATGTAAATTAAATACCCTAACGGAAAATTTAGAATTCGTAATTCGTAGAATATTAACTTTTTATAATATTTGATCAGGTTTTATATGTATTACGTTACTTCATCTATCAAATATGAAAATTTTATCAAATCTTTAAGTATGTATATTATATACCTTTTTTTATTTTAAACTAAATGAACTATGGCACTTTTTATATAATTATTATTCACTAATATATAATATCATTTAGTTAGGTTAGAATGTTAGATTAAACAGACTAAAATGTATCAAAATAAAACAACGTATGCAAGGAAACCGTAGGCTCTTCGGAACATCTTCTTCGACAGAGTACAACGCGGAAACTGGCAAATTTCTGGTTTCACTTCCTATGCGTTCCTATTTGGTAGGTACATGTAACCAAGCTGAGATCTTGGGATCCGCTATGCTTAACAATATAGTCGGAGTAAGGAATATATCATGCGATTTGACGACTGATGCTTATGCTTGTTATATATTTGTGTAGCGTATATGTGCAATTTCGCGCTATTTAGACCAATTTCGGAATTCCACGTAGGCACTTATGTACACACAGGGTGATGATGACGAGCTTTATGACCATTCGTTTATATATTAAATATAGCGTAGGTATATAATACGTTTACGCTTTTTTGGCAAACTTATGATGTAGATCTTTATGCTGAGTTCTATACGTAGACTCCAAACCGCGTGGGGTGCCTACACATGCGTAATAATATATAAAAAAAAAAACGTTCAAACGAGAGAAAAAGACAATTTATATGAATCATACCTTATTGATGAAATAATGACAATTTACTTGTCGTAAGTAGTCCTCAATTAAGGCTGAATTTAGATCCCCACGACTTAATTTTTGGATTAAAAAAAAAAATATATTTGATCTGTACACTGTACCACTTAAAAAAAAAATAGGCGGCGCAACAGGCTTTAGACATTCAAGGCCTAGCTTCTCGCAACCATTCGTTTTGTGTGAGTTTCTATTTTTGGAACGAATGGAAGGGACCTACAATTTTATGCTGAGTCCGAACGGCTGAATTGAGAAGCTTTTCAGGACAGACATACTCTCGGATGTTTGTCAGACGTTCGCGAGAGATGGCGCAGTAATTTGTGTTTTTCCGGGGATCGAACCTGGGATCCCTCGCACAGTAATCCAGCACACTAACCACTGCGCTACTGCGCCCACTTATGTATCTATAAACTTGTCTGCACCAGGAGATGTTCTATGCGAGTTTGAAACGTTAAAAAGGCCGCGCAAATCAGATCTGGGCTTTATATAACCAATGATAATGCTGCCACTATACAGATGGTTAAATAGCTGAATGGTATGAGCTGCTGAATCTGCTCATAGAAATTGAACTGACAAGGTTTCGAAATTGATGGTGTGAGCACACTTTTTTGCTATAATTTTATTTTGAAATGGATTCGCAATTAAACAGGCACTCTACAACATTAACAATCTTAGAATTTTTGAAAAGCATTTTTTTTTTGTATGGGAGGTTCCACGACCCCTTTGTCCAATTTTGATCAAACTTCGCAGGAACTCCATTGAGCCAATAACAAAGATACTCCCAAAATTTTAGTTCAATCGGTTTGGTGGTTTTCGTGTTTTACGATCATTGGTGGGGTATATTCCCATACAAAATTTTTATTTGAGGTTTTCCGAATTTTCAAATCACTCCTGATTCATGAACAACAAAACAAAAGAAGAATCATCCAAATCGGTCTTTAGTTAATAGTTAATTTTTAGTTAATTTTGTTAAAAAAATAAATGCTCTTCTATATTTTTTTTTTTAATTTTTAAACTGTATAATTTATACCTGAAAACAGTTTTTTTTTTTGTTAAACTGGGTGGGACGCATATTTTTGGCTCGGGTGACCTCTTTTGGAGACATTTTCAAAAAATTGTCTATCGGTAACGCTTTGGGCTCATTTATAGGCCGAGCGCATTCGAAAAATAAGCCTAGACAGGCAGCTATAAAGTAGTTGTTATGGCTTGCCAGGACATATTATGATGGGCCTATGAGGGATAACAAACTATGACATATCCAATGATGATTTCAGATGCACAACCGCAGTAGAGCGGCTCCTGACTCTATTAAGGGACCTACTTTACAGACGATTGGTAACTGAGAATAAACTGTTTATTATTATTTTTGTGGGATTATTTGATAATGGTTTAGAAATTCAATAAAAATAAATAAGAATTATGAGTACTTTTATGCGGTTTATTTATTTAAATTAATCCTTAAAAACCTGTTAAATAATATTTATCACAAATAAAATTTAATTAATTGAATTATTCAAACAGAAACAAAAGGTCACCCCATGTATGTGTATAAAAGCAAACCTTTGCTGTTATAACATCTGTGAAAACCTTCGAAAATTTATTATGTAAATTCGATCCACTTGAAAATATTAAACAATATCCGGACTGACAGATGCAGCTGCTTGTATTTAAATTGAACACGTCAAAAATATTTATTTTAAGATGAAATATTTAAAACATGACTCTACCACTTGTCGCATATGGTTGGCGATTTTAATATCCAAAATGCCTGGGTACCATATACAAGTAATTAATAATGTTTTTCAAGTTTGCATTGCAATTCCAATATCGCGGCGAATCTACATACTAACAGCGTATTAATAAAAGATAGAGGCAATGTAAATATGTATAATATACATATTCACAACACATCCTGGAAATCAGTTTGGCATTTTTTTACCCGAACATGTATCTACAATTGTACCACCCATAATAGTTGAATAAATATTTATCCAGCGAAGTTCGAATGAGGATATTAAACCGGTTGAATATCGATTTTGTTTTTTACATAGGTATGTGTTTTCTCCCATGGCTGAATGCCTGCTATTTATCCTGATATCCAATAACCAATACTATTGACTTGTCAATCAACATTTTGATGTTTACGGAAGCACAGCGCCCATCGTTCATACTTATACGGAAATGAATGAATTTATATCAATCGAAAATATTTCAATTACTTGTTTATCCTCTCACCAACGGATTCCTATGAGGTTAATATGGTCAATCGGCTTACAAAAAACGTGGAAATGGCCAAGTGTGAATTTTGAAATGGATTGAAGCGTAGCGTACTCGCTCGCTTAACTCCTTGCTGTCCTAGGTGAAGGATATGGAATCGGATTTTGAATATTTAACGAGCACGTAAACTTCTGTGTAGGATATTTTGTTTTTTGTTAATCCGGCATCATTTCGAATTCTAAAAAATTATGGGTATGAATTTTGTTAATTTGGCTATAGGTACATAATTTTTTGCATAATATATATTATTTAAGGTATGCAATTACTAGCAAAACGACACAATCGACCGCTATAACTTCGAGGTTGAAAGATACTTTATCTACCTCGGCTCTGCTATAAAGTCTGATAACAGCATCTCAGTTCCCTGTCCTTTATAACGTCGCTGAACCTTGGACACTGTCTAAAGCGGCTGAAGATATTCTTGGTCACTTTGAGAGAAAGATTCCTCGTAAGATTTTCGGTTGTTTTTGCGTTGACGGGCCTTGGAGGAGGAGAATCAAGGACGAACTGTACTAGCTCTATAGCGACATCAAACTATTCGAAAGTGTGCGCTTCAGTCATCTAAGATTGCTAGGATATGTAGTGCGAATGGAGGCTGGCGATCCGGCCCGAACAGTCTTCACAACGCAGTATAGGAAGACCTCGCCTTTAGTGACGCGCACAAGTGTGGGGGGAGAGTACGATAACTACGGCGCCAAAAATTGATAACGGTATTTTGTAGAGGGGTTAAATACAAGCACTTTTTACTATGGGAGGGGGGGGGTCTATCTTACTCCGTTTAGGCGGGAGGGGTAATTTAAAGAAAATGATACTTTAAATGGAAAAAAAATATATTGAAAAACAATGGCAACACTTATGATAAAAAACTATACCATTTTAGGAAGCCCGGAATCTGTTCTTTTATATTATTTTTAAATCAAGTTATTCCTTTAAATAGTTTTTAAAAAAAAAAACAATTTTAAACTTGAAATTTAAGGACAAAAATTGGGGTGAGTAAAATAATTTTGGCGATGAAAACTAATGACGGATTTATGTAGAGGAGTTAAATACAAACATTTTTTACTAAGGGAAGGGGGGTCTATCTCGCTCCGGTTAGGCGGGAGGGGTAATTAAAAAAAAATTATAAATAAAATTAAAATAAAATATTAAAAAACAATGGCAACACTTACAACAACGAACTATAGTATTTTTCAAATCCAGGAATCCGTCATAAATTGTCTAAAATGCAAATCAGCAAAATTTTGTCTACCAATGTGAAATTTCAGGCCAGAGACTGTATCTGAAGAATATTGTTGACATTGGGTAAACTTATATAATTTAAAGAAAGTTAGAATATACTCAGCCTTGCACCCATCCCAAAATCCAACAGTGACCCCAAGCAGGGGGGTTGCAGGGGGGCAGCATGCCACCCCATACGCATTTCAAGGCGCATTTCAAGGCAATTTGTACTCTAAGCGGAGCGACATATAAAAGTAATTTTCAATTTTCTCAAAAATTAGAGGACATAAATCCATCTGGTTTTCAGTGTTCGATTAAGAATTAATTTAGGCAGTAAAAACTACAAAAAAATTATGTATATATTTTCTCAATATTGAACAAAATCAGCACTTGATTTAAAAATAATATCAAAGAACAGATTCCTGGCTTCCAAAAATCCTAAAGTCCTTTATTGTAAGTGTTGCCATTGTTTCTCAAAATTTGTTTTTTCATTTTAAGTATTATTTTTTTTAAAATGCCCCTCCCGCCTAAACGAAGCCAGATAGACCCCCCCCCCTTCCCTTAGTAAAAAATGCTTGTATTTAACCTCTCTACAAAATACCGTTATCAATTTTTGGCGCCGTAGTTATCGTACTCGTGCCTAGTGTGCAACTGGAGACAGTTAGCCAAACATCGTGTCAAGTGAAAAAACACAAAATAATTCACCACTCTGTTCGCACTGTTTACCCTGGTAAGGGTCTGTAATTTTTGTAATATTTTTCTTAGTGGTTGCGTGTAGAAGGGTGTAGTGGTTTATATTAAAACTAAACCATTATAAAATAGTAGCTTTTATCCCCTGTTTCCATTACAAAAGTATCTAACTAGTGTGCTTTGCTACGCGCTAGATCAGATCAAGAAAAAATTCTCTATACAAACCGAGTCCCCATTGATTTTCTTTGTTTCTTGTTTGTTCTTTTCCCACACTTCGAGATTGAATTTCTAAAAATTACTTTTCTTAGAGTTAGAGCTCTCTATGGAAACATATGGAAACCAATGCCAGTCCGGCCTAAACGGCAAGACCGATAAGGTTAAATTTCGCAAATCAAGACGCTCAATAAGAAGGAAACTTAAAAAAAAACCAGTCCAGTCCAAATGGCTAAACCTAGAAGCTTGAAATTTGTTATTGTATTTCGTTCATTCAAGACGGAATAGTCTGGAAATTTCCTTTAAGAGATGAATAATAGGGTGGAAACTTTTTCCACAACTTTAATGAACTTGCCATAACATTCACAAATCAATATCAACAAAAAAAAACTTGAGACTTTATTTAGCCAATACTGTAAAGAGTATGTTGAGATATAATTCATCTTTCTGCTCCGTCCAGGGGCTGAGCTACATTAAATTTAATTAATTTAATTTAAACAAATTTTAAAATGTGAATTATGAAAAAAAGTTCGAAAACATTTTAATTTTAATAATTAGAATCGCAGATCTGCTTTGATGTGGTGGGCGCACATCAAAAACCGAGTGGCCAAAATTCGACGGCATTCTAGCGAAAAGTTAAGCATGCATGTAATAATTTTTATATGAACCCAACCTACTCTATTTGAATCCGTTTGATGTAATTGTAATGCTATTCTAATTGATCACAAATTACTAAGTTGTTCTCAGTTGCGATCACGCCAATAATAGTCTTAGAGCCGTTATAGTATGCCCTCCTATCCCTCCTATTTAATTATATTTCAATTATTGTATCTACTCAATAACAACCAATCTTACTGAAATAAGGCATTTAAAATCCTCAATGCTGAGTTTTGTCATGGTGAAAGCATCCACAGAGGTTAGCCTTTCATTTTCCATATTTTACAAAAATCGAAATACCGCCGTAGTCAATTCGACAAAAAAACATGTATCCTATTAATATGAATAATTTTTTATTTTATTTTTTTATCTAAGAAGGAGTTCTGAAAAAGTAATCTACATCCCTACCTACTAAATACAAAATGCAACGTCTGATTTATAGTTATGTGGCCAAATTAGGCAGAAGGGTGGATGAGAATTGTTCATTAGTAAAGGGGTCGCGGGGAGTAAGGGGGGTCTCACAAACCGTTAGCCATATGAACTTGAAAGTTTGAACGCTGATAGATAAGTCAACATTTTTCCATGCCTCATTCATTGTTTTTCAAAATTTATCCTATAAGGATTGAAAAAAGGATGCAAACTTTTTTTATTTCGACCTTACTACACTTAACTTGCCATTAAAAAAAATAAATAAATATGCGGCGCAACAGGCGGTAGACACCCAAGGCCTAGCTTCTCGCAACCATTCGTTTTGTGTGAGTTTCATTTTTGGAACGAATGGAAGGGACCTACAATTTTATGCCGAGTCCGAACGGCTGAATTGAGAAGCTTTTTCAGGACAGTCATACTCTCGGATGTTTGTCAGACGTTCGCGAGAGGTGGCGCAGTAGAAAAAAACCTTAAGATGTAATTTGTGTTTTTCCGGGGATCGAACCTGGGATCCCTCGCACAGTAGTCCAGCACACTAACCACTGCGCTACTGCGCCCACCTTAACTTGCCATTATAAACTTATAAATCTATGTATATCAAATCAAGAAATGATTTTAATTGTTAGGCAATACTTCACCGTGTATTTGAGCTAAAATTCATCTTTCTGGTCCATTCAGATTGTGAGATATAATAAACTAGTTTCTCCCCGCGGTTTCGCTCGCGCAGCCCTCAGGATTTTAAATATCACGAAGGAAACCTTCCTATGAAAGTATCTGAGAGCAGTTAGCAGATCAGTTATCTAAAAATACGTAGCGAAGTATTGCCTAAAATGGTTTACTTTTTTTAAATAGATATTGATTTAGATTTATGACTATGTAGATGTACATATTTTTTACTTCTTTGCTAAATACGCTGCGTGAGCGAAACTAAATTTTAGGTGATCATTTAAAGGGAACCTCTGTGAAAAATGTCGGCTTTCTACACTCACAGAAAAAAAATTGTAAAGGCTTTACTATCCGAATTATAAAACCATCTATTTACAATTTAAATAGCAAATTTTGTTAATTTACTATTTTAATTTCAATTTTTTTAGTTTTACTATTTTATTGTTTGTTGTAAATTTGAGTTTTTAAGCTTTTTTTTTATCGTGCTGGCTCTCGCAGCAAAAAAATTGTAATATTTCCAATTTTCTATGTAAAATTTACCATTTTTAATTGTAACTATAGTCATTACAATTTAATAGTAAATTTCGCTTATTTTTTCCTATTTTCAATTGTAAATTTTTTTGTTTTCTTCAAAAAAAAAAAAACATAAAAACTCAAATTTTCAAAAAAAAAAACCGAAATAGTAAAACAAAAAAAATTGCAATTAAAATAGTAAATTAACAAAATTTGCTATTTAAATTGTAAGTAGATGGTTTTTCAATTCGGATAGTAAAGACTTTACAATTTTTTCTATGTGTGGGGAACCGCTTTTCCTGCATTGAGACATCAGAATCGAAGCTTTCCAGACAAAAGAATTCGGGATACAGTTTAAAATATTGAAATTCTTTATCAATTATTATTCCGAGATATCAATAAATTAAGTTATAGCATGGACAGTCAAAGAAGTGGAAATTGATATCAACATAGGTATGTTGGCTCGGGCGAACTCAGACTAAAAAACATTAATTTGGTCTTCTTACTCACAATTAGCCTGGTGTGAAGCAAACCATATCCTCAAATGAGGATATGTCATGGTTTAGTTCAGCTACAAGATTCAATGTCCTCAATGAGCCATATGCGATGCCAAGATCATTCTACAGTTGTCATAGTAACACCGATCGGATTAGTGCAGGTTACTTAAGGACTAAGTTGGTGATGGGGGAAAGCTAAAGGGGAGGTAGGGATAGGGACTAACTCTGGAACTATTTAGCCAATTTTAAAAATTCTTTCAAGATTGTAGCGGCTACATTTTCCGGATCAATATAGGTTACTTAGTGAAAGGATGGTGGAAGGGGAAAAGGGGGGGGTTTTAGGGGGCTAACTTCGGACATTTGATACACTTTTCCGGTTAAAAAAATGGACACAATCACGATGAATAATGTTTTTGAAATAGCTAATTCAATAAAAAGATTCAATATTTATGCCTAATTAAAACCTCTACAAGTCTGAAACCACATGTAAGATCTCATCTACTAGTCTATACGTGAGATTTATTTTTTTTTCTACACTACTTGTAGTTCTGAGTTACAGGAACAGGATAATCACGAAATTTCCCACTGTAAGGCTGGGGTCATTGTATAAAATAATTGGGGTCATTGTATAAAATAATTGGGATATACATTATTCGGAGAAGTATCGACATTATAGAATTATAGAATTGAATTAAAATAATTTAAGTAAACAAAACATCAGAAGTAGGTGTAGACTACTTCTGATGTATTGTTTATCAGTCAGAAAATTGTGCATGAACACAAATTTTGATTTTTAAAACCCTCTGCAGAAAATAATATTCACTTATACATTACATTTGTAACGCCAAGAAGGAGTCACCGGAGACCCCATAAACATGTTAAACATATTATATATTCTGAATCAGGATCACATTCTTAATCGATTTAATCATGTCCGTCTGTCTGTCTGTCAGAAACTTGATAGCGCCCAAACAATTCTACCTAGACGAATGACATTTTGTGAGCGGGTTTCATTTTATCATCGTCAGATTGGTATTGAAAATAGGCTATGTCGGTCAAGTTGTTCTGGCACCTTCCATACAAAACTGTACAGTATACTAACTCACATGCCAAACATTTTGTATGCCTTGTGTGCAGTGGAGGGTATCAAAGCATCGGCCAGGCCGATGATAACACTTTGACTATTTTTTTTTTTTTTATTTTTTTTTTTAGAAAATACACAAATTATTATTATAATAATAATCTTTCAAGTCCCACGTCTATTTACTAAAATGGGAAACGTAAAAAATGACTTAGAAATTAAAAAAAAAAAACTAATAACAAAACCATGCCCAGGAGTGCCTTTGAACGAAAACAGTTTCAAAATTGAAGCAACCTTTTATACAAAACCATCTACAGATACATCCTAACCAAACATAGAAACCAATTATAATGACATTAGAAATCATCTCACTCAAATCACAAAAAAAAAGGATAAACTTTTGTTACCAAACAAAATAACATCCCCAAAATCAACTGCCCCCCAATGAAACTCCTTCAAAATAAAATACCAATCACAAAAATTTGGAAACTCATTTAAAACTTTCTGTACACTCGCACTCCAAGCACTCTTTTTCCCCCCGCAAAAAGGATTCATTCTCGAGTATGAAGTTAGATCCAAAAAGTAAAGCAAAACTTTATCAATGTCTATGGAGAGATGGCAAAAAAAAGAAAAAGTTAATACACAAAGTCGTTTAATGTTCTGAAAGCAGCAAGAAAACAGAAAACAGAAAACATCAAACAACTTTAACTAAGTGTTTTTCGACAGGTTTTCTCATTGTAGCCTAGTTATCAACCGGAAATGTATGTGAGAGAAAAAAACTCACAAAATCGAGGTCAAGAAAATTCCACCGGAGGGACAGAAAGTGTAAAAAGAAAAAAAACATGAAAACTTTATTTAGACCAAGATGTATAATCACACATAACGAGTGTCCTTGCCACCCACAATGTTAAAACGGAAGATAAGTTAATTCTCCTTCAGTTTCCGTATTTACAAACAAAGAAAAATCCTTTTCCTAAATGGAAATTATAATTCCACTCACACTTCATCTTCCGAAAGGAAACAAGGATAAGCTTGATTTTCTACAGATAATAAAAAAAAAAAAAACACAAAACACAATTGGGTAAGGAAAACACCGCGAGTGACACATAGTTAGGCTACGATGGCACAAAAGGGAGTAGCTATTCGTGCAAATATGAAATCATAAACCCTTTTGACATCGCTCTACCCACTTGTATAAAAAAAAAGGATCTGCATAAATAATAAATTTGTAGAACGGAAGCGAAACAGAAAAAAAAAAGTATTGTTTGTCGCTTTTTCAGTCATATTTTGTAAATACTGGAATACATGCTTTCGCCAACGTCATGGTTCGAGAAAGGAGATTTAAACACACACAAATAAGACACCAGCTAAACGGATAATAGTGGTATTAAACTAAATTGCGAAAAACGAATTATATCCTGTATACGATGCCAGAGTGACGGCATCTTTCTGTCGTTTCAGTTTGCATACAATTGAACGAGAACTACATCTGATTATCCTAGATTTAAGGATTCTCCATCCCCATCATTAAAATACAAACAAAATACGAAAGAGGAAAAGCAATAAACTTACCCTGCTCACTGGTATAATGTAATAGCGCGGAGAATCCTTTTTTGATTTTGCTACTGTGGCGCTGAATTTAGTAAATCCTTTTTCTGCGTTTTCGTAACGTCGAAAAACACCAATTTTTATTTTATTTCCCTTTTACGATCGGAAGATAATTACTTCCTCATTTTTTTTCCTTCTTTTTAGTGCACAACAAGGATAAATGCGATTTAAGCAAATTACCCTATAAACTTGTAAACACACTGAACTACCACACGCGGTTTTGTTAAAGCACTTGACTACAAACTCGGCAGGACACTAGTGTTGTTTTTTCACTGAATCACATGCCGGGTGCGGGTATTAATCACAGGACCTACTTTTGAGACCGTGTAAATCTCACTATATTAAGGAATATTTTTCAAACTCTCAAAGAAGCACAAAATTTTCTAGGCTCCTTAATGTATGCGTCACTCAAAGTAGCTTACACTGGGACAATGTCTTTTACATCACAGGATATTTCCATTTTAATAAAACACATTTTTATGACACTCCATTTTGTATTGCACTTAAGAATAAAACCCCATTTAAGGAGCAATAATAATGCCTACCGACTTACGATACAAATGTCGAGTACAAGGATATTAGGGACATTGAAGACACCATAACGAGCAGGGGCAATAGGAGTTTATTTTCATGACTTTCGCGTCGAAGGGCCACTCCCGTGGGAAATTACATATTTCACTAGACTTTCTAATGTTTCTGTGTGTAAGTAAACATAAGCATGCTGTTGGGACAATTGCCGGTTTAACAACGTATTGCTGTAAAATAAAAAAAAATTTCACCAGTCGAAAAACAATCAAATCTAACGAGTATTTATGTTGGTTTTTTTATTTTTTCCGACACGAGGAAAAATCTTACGAAACAGGATGTGTATTTACACATATGACACACATCTGGCTCACGCATGTACCGCCAGTGGGGGAGCGTAATTATCCACTAAATGATTGGAGGTAAATGAAAAGTTATCCGTTTTTTTTTCTCAATTGAAAGCCTTAATTAATCCATAAATTAGATGCGATCCACGGTTGAATGCGAAAGGATAACAACAATCTGTAGCAGGAGCTTTTTTTATTCGAATGATGCTCTGTAACAACTCAATCCGACACGAACCGACATTGTGCTGCTCTGGCAACAGTTTGATTATAACTGGACTTGTGACAGGCAGTAGCATGGTTCCATGTTGCATTGCTGTAGCTTTTGTGAGCAGTTCTTTTTTGTCTATCTCAGTTTGTATCTCGTTATCCTCGCCCAACATCTGTCAGGCGAAGTCCTACAAATGAATGGTGTATAGCGAGAAACTTTCGCATGTCTTCGGAGTGTCTAGTTAGAGAGTGAATTTTGATTTCCCCTATTTTTTGGGCAATTCGGAGTTTGCATATGCATTATAACCGGGATTTTATGTCTATGCGCATGTCCCTAACAGAGCTTAAAGCAACACTTTTGGGATACGTGCATTTTCCACGAAATATCTCTTTCCAGTAGCTCTAACAACGTTATCGACGAAGAGACTACAAGTTGGAAATAGTTTTTTTTTTTTTTTGTCTTCTTAGGTTAGGTCAAAAGCACTATGGTGTTCTATATCCTTTGGGGATTGTTGCTCTAATTTAACCCCTCACCACCTCTTACCACGAGTTTATCGTTTCACTGATGAAAAATGATTCAGTAGTAGCTACTTCTTGTGGCAACGAGTAGTGTTTTACTTGTTTTCGAACTTCCTCGGTCGGCATATGGGGTTGGGATTGGGAATCATTTTAAAGGCGATGTATCTATTTGGTGTTGGGCCACACCATTTTCCTGCAGCAATTTTCCTGGTATTAATGGTTAAGTAACGAAAAGTTGATAACCTTTTTTGGGTCGTCATTCGCAAGGCAGTATGTGGAAAATATGCTATGTTCGGTTTCCGGTCCTTTTCGAAAGTTGAAAGAAGCGGCAAACATTTATCTTTGTGGCTTCTTAGGATTTACTGTTGGTCTATGTGTCGGCATGTGTGAAGTTATTAGGTTTTTTTGTTTGAAAAATAGTCGACTGTAAATTATGAATAATTGGGTTTGGAATAGCTCTATATACGAGCTGTCGTATTTCGAAAATTTTAATATAGGTCGTCTGCTATTTATTTTCTTAGCTTTTTTTTTATAGCTCGCATACCTTATAGCGTATATAATATTTACCGCCATTTCGCATGAAAATATGATAAGGTTGAGAGGGAAAATAATGTCCTGTTTGAAGAAGATGGTTTCAATTTATGTTCTGTGTGGGTGGAGGTAGGCCGAACGTTAAACTGTTGGCCGGCCACAATGAGCGCATAGATATTTATGTCAAAAGAACATTTACGAGGAGGGTTGTTTGAGAGAGCATTGCAAATAAATAATGAAGCCGGACCGGAGACACTCAAAGGAAAAGGTAAATGTTTGCATCAATTTTAAATTGTACCTCTGCGTCATCTGCCATATCTTAGCCATCGCTTCGTTGGAGAGGTATTTGGCGAGCCAGATTAGGGTGGCACGCGTTACCTTAACGATGCTAATCTGACGCTCCACATATGTACATTTGATCTCATTGTTGTTTCGAGGACATATTGTTCGGCCTGGTATTTATTTAACTTAAATAAATGTTTCTATGCCCCAATATGAGGGTCAAAATAGCTCTATTTTCGATTCCAAACTAAGTGTTGCTCTTTAAAATAAATTGCTCTTTGATGTACACGTATTTCGAATAATTCAATTACCCGCACATGCTGTATGATTCACGGGAAAACAGTCATTCTTCTTGGCAACCTGAATGTAGTTACTTTGCCACTTTGCGCATGAATTATTGAACAACCGAAAATCACCTGAAGTATAGGTACACACAAAATCCTTTACCAACTTCCTGGCTTGTAAAAATAATTTAAAATTCTATTCCGTTCATAGAATGCATATACCATCCCCAAGCAACAGGCCACGTGGACGTTGTCTGAACAAATCCCAGACCTTTTATATAGATAAAAATCAAATCCATTCATCGATTTACCATTCTTCTGCAAACTCAACCGGCACATCGACAGCGATGTCAGAAAACATTAAATATTTGCAATGGAGAAATTTTCAATTCCCAACAATGGGACAGTAGATATTGGATAGGTGCTTTTTCATTATGGTATCATTTGCCCAAAGTTATATTGTCGCAAACAAAAAATAAAAAATTCTGAACGGCCATGCTAACAGGATAAACCCAAAATGTACAAACTGTAAACAGTTTATCATCTCCAGATCGTAGTCCTTTTTTGTTGATATACCTACATAATCGTATACAAGCATAATAGCCAGCTTTTATCAATCAGTGCTTATATTTTTTAAGCCTCGTATAGGTTTCTGAGGTCAATATTCTTGAAAAAATTTAAATATTTCGCATCTGAGTCAGTTTGTCGTTAGTGATATATTTTTTCCTGTTCGATAGAAGTTCACTGAAGAAGTATAGAATTGACTGTCTTCATATCTCAGCTCCCGCTTATTGTGCGATTATGCCATTATGCCCAACTCGTTGGGTAGCCGCACCTTCAACGCAGCTGATTAACTTGATCAAAAGTTGTTCTTTGTCAAAATTGCACATTTTCATCAACTAGGTATACGAAGCTTTTCAACAATTGACACAGATCTGAACTCCAGAAAGACCATCATACCTACAACTACTAGCACTCTGTCCTGTTTGTGGAAGTACATAGCTACCACTGGCCGAATGTTTTCTTCTATGTACCTTTGTATTTTTGTACCAGAAATACCTAGGCGTTATGTAACAATGGAACAATTATCCTTACGCGTATTACAAATTTTACAAAAATACTACTGGAGAAAGTTAAAGGAACGAAAGTGGAAATTTTACTTTTTTTCCATTTGTACCTAATTTTATACTTTTTATTAGCTGTTATATAATTTGTTTTGTCTAGGCTTTGAGTGTTTAATTGAAATCTGTACAGTAGTTTTCGAGTTTTTAAGAACCAAAGAAAATTCCTACAGTTTTACATATTATATGTATAGCAGCCTCAAACCGGGACTGACCCGGTCAAACCATATGGCAAGCCTATGTATAGATATAGATATAAGGCTTTGTATCATTTTCAAATATATTTTAGCGCAATCTTCATATAGGTAAGAACACTTTGATATAATATGTATTGTATATTATCTAGCATTGCTTTAGGTGTTTGGATGTTCTCCCCGTTTTTCGTTCGTTTCCCTATTTCTGTGTCGTGTATAGGCCCTATTACATTGACATTCGAGTCGGTATGAATCCAATATTTCACACGATATAATTTATGCATCCCTTGGGATTCTCAGATGAACTCGCCGGCGAACCAAATCTTCTTCGGGGAACTTAAAGCGAACGAAATGCGAACTCTCTGCTTTGCTGGAATGTTAAACAAAAACAAATGACGACACAAATGAAAAAAAAGAACAACATTTAAAGTTCGTCTCACTTTAATTTTCTTTTTTAGATGTGAAAGCATAGAAAGACAACAGGTGTGATAAAAATTTTGGGTGCAGTGATAGATGTGGTATTCTACCATATTGAGGTAAAAGTGGCAACGCTTGTATAACTTATAAAAACTGGACTTAAAACAAGTAAAAGTGTTATCATCGGCCTGGCCGATGCTTTGATACCCTCCACTGTATGTACTGTACAGGTACACGCCTGTGTCTAATATTGTTTTTGTATGGGAGGTACCAGAACTACTAGACCGACAAAGACAATTTTTAATACCAACCTGACAACGGTAAAAAGAAGTCCTCCCACAAAATTTTATTCATTTAAGTCGGTTCCTTTGGACGCTATGGTGTTTCCAACAGCTAGAGAGATAAATTGGTCGAATATTGACTTTGTATGGAAAGTAACGGAACTACTTTACCGACATGGACCATTTTTATTACAAAGCTGACAACCGTAAAATTAAAATCTCTGACAAAATTTCAGTCGCCTTAGTCGATTCGTTTGGACTCTATCGTGATTTAAATAGATAGAGAGACACATGGGTCTAAGAGTGGTTTTGTATGGGAGGTACCAGAACTACTTGACCGACATAGCCCATTTTCAATACCAACCTGACGACGGTAAAAAGAAGTCCTCCCACAAAATTTCATACACCTAGGTCAATTCGTTTGGACGCTATCGTGTTTTCAACAGACAGACGGACAGACAGACAGACGGACATGGCTAAATCGATTCAGAATGTGATCCTGATTCAGAATACTTTATAGGGTCTCCGCCGGTGAATCCTTCTTGGCGTTACAAATGTAATGACAAAGTGAATATATGCGGAGGGTATAAAAATGTATGCTCGTAGTTAGATGACTCAGTTGTTTAACTTGAGGCAGGTCTAATACTCGGTCAAATATGCATTCGCTTTAAATAATTTTCACACTAATGCAATAAAAGGCACCTACCTATTCCTATAGAGGATTACTTTGTAATAATGATGTTTGCATTATATCCCACCTGCCATTGTGGCTCCAAAATAGACTGGGAATTATTTAAAATTCAATAAACGAAATGGGGACAGTTTGAAAGCTCTTTGGTCATAATTTCCCAAAGGTTCGAAAAGTCGATTTTAATTTATGTACCTATGGTGGGTGGGTAGGTATATAAATACTGTTTAAGCGGATTTTCCTGTAGGTTTTTTTTTTCAATACTGAGAACAAAGTGAACTGATGAAATTATTCGTCCAACATTCTCCATATTTTTTTAGCCCTCCGGCTGAGTTAAAATTTTAAAAAGAAAGACGAATATTCGATTATGTCAGCTGTGCTAGCTTCCTACCCTATTTTCATTCTTGGTAGGTAGATCCATAAGGCATTTCCTCTTTTCATGAATGTTCCCCTAGGAAGGAGGAATAGTATCAATTCAATGTCTTCATTTGCATACACCTATGCTACTGGTAAGCACATCAGTTTACGCTTCAAATAATTGCTTGTAATTATATCTTTTCATTCTGTTACATATTTAGTTGTTAATTTGGCATGCTATTCAATTTCGCGCGCATGTATCAATTAAATTACACTCACTATTACTACTGAGCCCTAGACGGCTTAAATGTAAGTACAAAGCACCTGTAATTGAACGCAGTGTATATAATTATCCATACGTGGTGACACTTGTGGCAGGATACCTACCGCACATAATATATAAATATATACAAAGACGTATGTGCAAATATAATTATGTATATTTAATCCTGCCTCACAGACATAAGCACGAGCTGTTTAATTATATTTATCTTTGATTTTAATCAGATTTTCAACCAAACATCAAATAAATTGAATTTTAATTGGGGAACTGTGCGATTAATCTCACAGAGGATAAGGACTCGAGTTCTTAATATGATGTAAGGTATTGAAAGTGGTGTGGCAATGTATGTATGTTGGTGCGCCTTTTGTAAAATGATCTGCAATAAACATGGATATTCCTTACAGAGTTGAAGGAAAGCTATAGATAATCTTATAATCACTTCCGCTACAGACTTTTGCATTAGGTAAGCAGTTAAGTGAGTTCAAATATATGAGCTTAGCTCCTTGTGTATGTCGTAATATCTCTGCCGTGCCGGGGGCGATGGTGTACATGCAAAATGAAGGGATTAATGAATAGACAGAAGAAAAGTATGAGTAATACATAATGTTTAGTGGCCAAGTCTATAAAAAGAAAACTATATAGCAAAGGGAATAAGGGAATATGACTTAAACTTATGTAGGGGTGCCTCCCTAGTTCACACACTTTAGGCTTCGCGCATTATATACAATAGATACATCTTAGTTTACTATACTTTGCTTGGAAGGATCTCAACAGTTTGAAAATGTTTTCGTCATTTTCGCGATGCTGGACGACGTAAGTGGATGCATATCTTTCTGTGAATTCGATTGGATTGGGTGTCAATTTTTACCTAGAAGTAATGCAGAAGTCCCCGTCTTCGTAATTGCGGAGGGCACTACGACCCGAAAGATCTTTTATGCCGCCATAGTCAGTTAAGGAGACCAGGATCCAGGAGATGTTCAGTTCTCTTTATGAATATTGGATCTATCTGGTGGAGATCCTTTGTAGTTTTCAGAAACCAAGCTACTCTAAGCCGATAGTCAGCAACCTGATAGGCCCAGTGGGGTTTTAGGCCTGGAAACTCCACCATTGACCAGATTTTCACACTACAGCATATCTTGGAAAAGACCCACAAATTTAAAATTTAAAATCAACACCCACATCGATTTTAAGGTTGCCTTTGATAGCGTGTATAGAGAAGAATTATACAGAGCCATGTACTTTTGGCATCCCCGCTAAACTCGTCCGTTTGTGCAGGATGGCGCTGGAGAACTCTCGGTGCTCCGTTAAGGTCGGTAAAAACACCACCGACCCGTTTGATGTCAGAAAAGGTCTTAGGCAAGGTGACGCGCTTTCATGTGATTTCTTTAACATCATACTTGAAACGAAACGGTGTTGTCTTACACCGGAGGTACAATCTTTCAAAAGTCTGTGCAATTAATCGCATACGTCGATGACATTGACATAATCCGTACAACTCGGCGAGCTGACAGTGGTGCATTTGTGAATATTGAGTCAGAGGCGGCAAAAATGGGACTAGTGGTGAATGAAAGCAAAACGAAATATATGCTGTCCACAAGAAAGGACATTCAAAATCGGCGGCTTGGACAGAACGTGATAATGGACAGCTATAATTTTGAGGTAGTGAAAGATTTTGTCTACCTAGGCTCTGCGGCCAACTCCAGCAATGACATCAGCGCTGAGATCAAGCGAAGAATTACTCTTGCCAATCGCTTTTTCTACGGGCTTAGAACAAGGCAATTGAGTAGCAAAGCCCTCTCCCGAGCAACTAAGCAGACGTTGTATAAGACCCTTTATCATCCCCGTCCTGCTATATGGCGCAGAAGCATGGACTCTATTAACACACTCAGTTGCTTCGAGCGAAAAGTTCTCCGTGTGATCTTTGGTAAGTTTGTATCTCAGGAGTCTGGAGGATAAGGTTTAATGAAAAACTGTATTGGCTGTACAAGTGTACAGCGATATAGACCTAGTCAAACGGATTAGAATTAATCGACTAAGATGGCTGGGACATATAGAGCGTATGGACATCAATGCTCCGGCCCGGAGAATCTTCAATTCTACTCCATATAGGGACAACGAGGTAGAGGACGACCTTACCTAAGGTGGCACGCGCAGTTAGAATGGGACCTCAACCAACATGACGGAGCAACTGGAGGCAGCTGGCGTTGAATCGAGTACTCCTTACTCGGATCCTATAATTCGGCCAAAGTTGTGTTTTTCGTGATATCGAAGCCGGTAGTTGTAATAAAATTAATTTCGTTCTCCAAAACTAGAGAGCACGACCTCAGTATAGGTTGTTGGCGCTAGAGAAATATGAAAAAGGAAAGAATGTACCCTCGAAACAGACCACAATAATTGTGAACTGAATTCCACGTTTTGGGATTAACGCCCAGGGCTACCTAGATATCATAAGACTTTTAACATACAGTCTCTACGTCCAACTAAAGATCTAATTATACCTTATACATCGAGCGGTCAAATTGAAGTTCTACTTATGTGCCAACCTGGTGCACGTCTCGCAAACCCGGGCTAAGCTGCGGCTGGGGGGGTTACAAAGATTGTCACTCTAAGTGGCTCGATACAAAACCGTCGTGAGAACATTACAAAAATAAAATTACGTGCACAAGATACGATGATTTCTTTTCCTAGTTAATTTACCTCAACTCACCCTTGCGGTTAGACCCAGATGGAGTGGTCAACCTGTCTTTACCCACCCGTCCATGGTTCTCGTTAGATTCTGTGAGAACCCCAAATAGCTCTAGGCTAACTATTCTTTCTTTACCAAAACATCAAAATAAATAATCAGCGAATTATGGGATTCATTTCCCGGAAACAATCATGTTTATTGATATAACGAAATAAAAAAAAAACTTATGTCGTTGGTGGTTCAAATACAACAAAAGAAAATTAATTGTAACTTACTGATGTATCTCAAAAATCTTAATCTTTACGTTACTTATCCTAAAAGAAGAAATTCTCATATTAGAGAAGCAAAACAAGAAAATTTTACCCATTGAGGTTTTTATTACGTTAAATACTTAATTACGTTAATTGTGAATCTAACTCGATAAAAAGTGCTTGCATTATTATGGTTCAAAATTCACCAAATGCTATTGGTAGATACGTTAAAATCTAGCCACTGTTTAAACAAAATTTCAATATTGAGGGGCAAAATAAAATATAGTATACAAATTAAATCGGTACTTACCTGAGCTGCAGCTGGTGAATGCATTCTCCAATTATCGTAGCTCAGTGCTGGAATTTTGGCGCGAGATAAAAAAAAATTATTGACCTAAGGATGCCTTACTATGGTATCATCCGTCACTACTTAATCATATAAATGATTTTACCCAAATAATTGAAATAAATTACCTACCTTGGTGTTGTTTCGAAAAAGAAAAACAAAACCAAGTTACGAAAGATTTACTTTTATTTAAAATTATAGTTGCTTAGACATAAAAAAAATTATAGCTATCCGCGTAGCAAACACTTATTACATTATCTAAATTAATACAAATGAGATATCATGTAAAAAGGAAAATGAATCTTTACTTTAAAAGTTAAATGACCACGTCAACGAATTATTAAAAAAAAAAATCAGGATCTCAGCTTCACTGCATACTATGAGATAATGATTATCCTTCAGATCAGCTACTCAGCTACCAGGATATTGTTAAAGATGGAATTCGACTTATTGCGATTACGACTTACGGCGACACAGAAATGGATTAAAAGTTCGAAGATTCGACTTATGGCGGTTTACGACTTACGGCGACACAATAACGATAAGTTCTTGATATCAAAAAAAAATTATAGTTTATGCGTTTTGCGACATATTGCGATATGGTTCGATATGATTTTATATTAAAATTTTCGACTTATTGCGATTACGACTTACGGCGACACTAATGATATGTTCGTAGATAAAATTTTTCCGTCTTATTGCGATTACGACTTAATGCGGCACTAGAATGGTGTATTTTTCTTAAAATTGACGAGAATGTTCCCACTTGGGTTTAATTTAATTTATACGAATCGGCTTATTGCGCACTACGACTTATGGCGATCTCAAACAAATTATTTGGACGACGTTCCATTTTTAATTTTCCGACTGACCGGTTAAAATAAATAATACCCGAGGCATAATACTTTGCCTAACGAATAATTTGTATCGAACAACAAGACTTAATTAATTATGTCATCGCGGCGAGTATCAAAAATGACTACCGACCGAGAACTGCACGACGTGAATACCAAAAACTCAACTCCAACTGAATGACGAATAATGACTTACTAAACGACGCGCAAAATTTTCACCACCTTTTATACCCACTCAACAACAGACAAAAAAAAAACTAACCCAAGCCAACATCAACATACGATGCGGCATTATTTCTCCTCCATGATCATACTATACCTCACATAACTATAGCTACCTCTACCTCGCCTCGAAACAAGTTCTCCCATGCTTTTACACAGGTTTGTGTGTCAGCCATATGAGACTGCAGTCAACCAAGCACAATGCCTTGCCTATGGCTAAGCACATGCTATGGCTGAAAGAGTTGGCTGTGGGAAAGTACCGCTGCACAAGTAGATATGGTACGAGGCCATGGTAAGAATTACTCTCCCAATGGTGCGAAGTCTAGAACAAAAAAAACTACAAGGGGGGTGTGGTGCACAAGCAAATATGTTTGTCACCTTGTTCTCGCTGCGGTATGGAATTTTCCTACGCAGTGCATGGTGTTATGGGTATATAAAAAAATAAGTGTGCGCGGCTGTACCTTGTTGTAGTAAACAAGATACCGCTGCGTATGCGATAATCTGCTATTGGGACAATTGATTTGTCGCAGTGGTGTGAATTTTCCACTGTTGTACTCGACTGCAATTTTTCGCGTAGTACAGTCGGGCGCGTAAAAAGTGGACATGTATGAAAATAAAAAAATTTTACTTTTCAGATTTTTCCCTTTTCAGATTTTTACTTTCAGCAACCAGTACATAGTGAGCCGTAAGAAAATTCATAAGCTTTTTGATATCACAATTTCCACTCGCTTTTTGATACTCTGTCACTGGATCATTATCCCGCCTTAGGTAGAATTTGATTATCTCATATTGTAAGCCATCTACGCTTAAAAGCTCAGAGTAACTATATGGTGGTGACGTTCATCTCCACTGTTAATAAACGACCACAGTGCAAGCCAGCTAGTTTCCAGTCAGATCATTCCGCCACAAATGTAAAACATCAAGTTTGCCCTCTCGGAAGTCTAGATAAGTGGGTCTGGGTACCTACCTACAGGTTTTTGCATTAGTCCATAGAAGTCACGATCTGCTCTGCCTTACTGTAGCGAAATACGTAGGAGGCAGCCTCAAAGTGGCAATTTGTTTCAGTAACAGGGTATGGTGCATAAATTAGGCTCGTCTTAGTCTACGTCCATAGTGAACCAGCTTCTCGCTTACCAGCTTTTACCGGAATGCATTTTTAATTCTTGTTGACGCCGGTAACCAGCTTTCTAGGGTGAGAAAGCGAGAAGCTGGTTTCACTATGGACGTAGCCTTAGAGTATAATTCATCTGGTTCACTAATTCACCCCGTATATTAGTCATACCTACTAACATCCCCAAGCATTCCGATTGCTCTGCTTGACAGACTTAAACGCACGGTATTGGTAGCATTTCAGTTGCTCTCTTTGACAAACTCCAACGGACTGATTGATACCGTCTTGGCTGCTTTGTTCGACAAGGTTCAATGCACGGATTGGTACCTTTGCTTTGTTGCTTTGCTCGACAAGGTCCAGCCCGGCGTATTTTAAATAGGCAAAAACGGTTAAGGCACTTAACTAGTATTGTTTTTTGATTTTCTTGAGGGGATTCGAAACCTGGATATTATTTCAATATTAACGGCATAGTTCCAGAATTATAATTATAATAAAAACTATTTCCAATTAATACTCGTCAGAATATTAATAATTTTGCTATCAACTCATGCACATCCTTACTATATCCTTTCACGTTTTATGACTAACCAAAAAAAAAAAAAAAAACACGTTTCCTTTTCTCTATACGCACATAATATGACCTGTCCTAGATTATACACACGGCAAGTGTAAATTATTAATATTTATATTATAAATGACAACTTTGTCATCGCATCAACACAACATCCTGCGAGAGAGCCTTGACATATCATCCGCCAACATACTTTCCTAATTGACTGATCAACCGCAAAAAATCCCTTCTTATAGCCACACCATCAGACCATCTACCACACCATTCTTGAGAGTTGCCATGTTATGACATCAGCAGGAGACCGGAAAACAGGAAAAACATATTTTACTCCTTGCGTAAATTACCACACACCCCAGGACATAAAATAGAGCGCGACCAAAAAGTAGGAAGGTAGGTACACCAAAACATTATGAAAAAAAAATGCTGGTGGGAGCCTATTAACTCCTTGACTTCTTCACTGCGAGCTATATATTATACAAGAGGATTTTTAGCAGCGCGTACATTAACCATATTTCATTTCTCGAAAAGGAGGCACTGTGGCACCCCCTTCACATATGTGTGACAGCAGGCAAAAAAAAAAGTACGAAAACAAAAAATATGCTCTCTAGCGTTAGGAAAACACACTCAAATGGAAAGCGAAATATTTTCACATAAATCTCACGCTCCTTTCAGGCAATATTTGCCGCAGCTTTTTTTATTACATTTTTAATATTCAATTGACTTTGTCGTTTGCTGTGGGCTTGTTTTAATTAGGCAATATAAGGCTCTTAAATGAATGCGATTCTTGGGAGTGCTTCGAAGTGATATGGTGCGAAGGCATTAAAAATGATTTCATAAAAAACATAATTTAAAGGTTGCCATTAATGAAAATACCTACCGCGACAGGGGAGTGGCATGTGTCAAACATTCGTTTTAAGTCTCATCAAACTGTTCAAGCCAAGACAAATTAAACGTTTTTATGTCGGCATGTCGCCTTCGCTCGGGCGTTTTATAAATTAAAAAAATACAATACCTACCTTTCAGTATTTACTTAACCCTTTCGGTACATCTTTTTTGTTTTAAGGTTAAAAAAATATTTTATTTCTTTTTGTTGCTACTTAGACTCCTACTAACATTGTAACATTATTTTTGGTAAATATTGGTTCTAAAGTGGTTTTTGGGAACGTTGCCATATGGCATCAATTGTCTCTAGTGGTAGCAAAATAAATGACAAAATTAATATTTTTGTTTTAGTTTCTTATTTTTATATATTCATTTTTAAACAAAATTGAAAAGAAAAAAGTATAATTATTTTTTTTAATTAAAATGTATTTTAAAAAAATAAGGATTTTTGAAAATATGTATTTAAAAAACACATATTTTCATATATGTATAAAAATAAAAAACAAAAAAAAATAATAAATTGTTGCATTTATACTCGGTTTTCTTTGTTTACTTCAAACATTACAAGTACTACAAATTAAAAACTAAGCATATTCCAAGATAAACACGTGTATTTATAGATATAAAAAAAAAAATTAAATATTCATAAAAATCTAAGTATTTTTTTTTTAATTCAAACCCAATTAAAAAGTAATGATATCCAAAACTATTTATGCATAAAAATACATTTATTTTTATACATACGTAGGTATATACAGTTGCGTTCATGATAATAGTAGTGCTGCTCTACACAAAACTTTGACTAAATGAAACGGTACTTTTTCCGTTGAAAAATATAAGGATGCAAAAATTTTGTTCAGAATGCAAAGAAGAGAATAAAAATTTGAAAATTCCGTTACTTTCAGTCAAAATGTATTTACTTTTGACTATTTTAGAGAGATCCACTACTATTTTCATGAACACAGCTGTATATAATTTTATTTATAGAAATGATGCCTTAAAATGCACCTCTAGAAAATATTGATGCCATATGGCAACACAGAAAAGGCAAATTGTGCCAAATTGAATAGACGGAACGCCTGATATTAGTCAATCAAATAAAATCGAAATTGATAATCTATTTGATAATTATCAATGTAAAAAAGAAATAATAAAAATAGTCTTCCGACGAAAAAATGCGAACTCTATTGCAGACCGATCTTTCACGAGAGCTAAAAGCACAATGACGGCAACTATCACCCAGTTTTTTTTCTTCTAATTATTAAGCAGATACTCTAAGAAGTTAATCAGAAAAAAGAATAGAAAAAATATACTCAGAGAGTGAGAATGGGTGTTACCTATGAATATTCGTGTTGCCATATGGCATCAAAATACCGAAAGGGTTAAACCTTTTACTTGAAGTAAATACTTTTTTTTATGCATACCACCCATTAGATTACACTTGGTTCACACAACGACTTCTGGGACTATAGATTATACTATAAATTGTATTAAAAATTGTCAATCTCCAACCGCTTTGAAGTCGTTGATATCATATTGGAAGTCCATATCTAAAGGGATCTCCAATTCTACGCCAGGGGTAACGGGCCAACGGCACCGCTTAAGTCCCGCAGTGGACTACTGGATCCTATCGCTTTAGGGCCTTAGGGGTATAATAATAGAAATTATCCTCAAGGTTGTGCGTCGGGGTAACTCTCCTTGCACACAAAAACTAAACTAGTTTTGAAGCAATTAAAAGCCTCGTTAGATGGATTTACTGTTGAAGACCGTATAATAACAAAGACCTTCAGGTCTGCACATGGAATTGGAGTGTTCATTATACTGAACAGACCACGTGCAGTCTAACAATTAGCAGATGTACTGACGAGTGGGGAAGCGAGGAGTAACAACGATTCTCGCTTGTTTGGGACTGACCCTGACAATTTCTGTTGGGAAATTATGTCGAATTTCAGATGTCCTATAGACAGCTACAAGGCGGACATAACTGCCAAGGCCAACTGCAACGTATAGCAAGAGTCATCACCCTATCGGAAGATGCTATAAAGTTTGCAAAATGGCAGCAGATGTCCATTTAACTTTGAATTTTTTTAAGTAAGCCGATGGAAAGTACACGTCAACAAGGCATGCATCGCTAATGTCCTAAAGAATACGACATAGTTGTTTCGAATTTTTTGCTGAATAATAGCTAGATACTTCGATGGCGTTGGCATCAGCGATGACACTTTACTCCAATTGGAGTAGATCTACTTCATTTTTTCACAAATTTCAGAAATCTACTCTCTACTTCACTTATTTCTAATTTCCCATTATCTACTCCAATTTCAAATTTGTTATCCATTTCTTTATTTTGTTTAATAAAAACGTTGCGTTGAAACTAATCGGAGACACGAATATCGTGAATTCTATTCATTCGCTTGAACATCGCAGAAACGTTACACTGTTTTATCGCTTTTTTAACAAACAGTGCTCAAACGAAATTGCCAGCTGCATTCCGCCCCTTCAGCAATTCAACCGCAATACTCGCCTTGCTAGGAATGCCCATCAGTATATACCATCGAGCCTATCTTCGGCCGTACTTTGAAATATAGAGATTCTTTCATAAGCCGTACAACACGAATGTAGAATGCCTTGCCCAGCTCTGTCTTTCCTCCTCAGTATAATTTACGAACATTTAAAACCATTGTGCATCGGAATCTCCTATCTTCTCTATCCCATTTTCCTTAACGCCCGCGCTGTGTACATCACACTACACCATAAGAGTAGTCATAAACTCTTTAGCGCGTGTCAATTATAAAAAAAAAAAAACAAGTAAAAGTGTTACCATCGGCCTGGCCGATGCTTTGATACCCTCCACTGTATGTACTGTACAGGTACACGCCTGTGTCTAATATTGTTTTTGTATGGGAGGTACCAGAACTACTTGACCGACATAGAACATTTTTAATACCAACCTGACAACGGTAAAAAGAAGTCCTCCCACAAAATTTTATTCATTTAAGTCGGTTCGTTTGGTCGCTATGGTGTATCCAACAGCTAGAGAGATAAATTGGTCGAATATTGACTTTGTATGGAAAGTAACGGAACTACTTTACCGACATGGACCATTTTTATTACAAACCTGACAACCGTAAAATTAAAATCTCTCACAAAATTTCAGTCGCCTTAGTCGATTCGTTTGGACTCTGTCGTGATTTAAATAGATAGAGAGACACATGGGTCTAAGAGTGGTTTTGTATGGGAGGTACCAGAACTACTTGACCGACGCTATTTGGACGCTATCGTGTTTTCAACAGACAGATAGACAGACGGACAGACAGACAGACGGACATGGCTAAATCGATTCAGAATGTGATCCTGATTCAGAATATATATACTTTATAGGGTCTCCGGTGAATCCTTCTTGGCGTTACAAATGTAATGACAAAGTGAATATACCTTCCTGTGGAGGGTATAAAAAAGATTTCACAATTTTCTAAAATGTTTTTAGGCCATTAATGACAAGTAAGTAGTATGGATTTATGGATTCTTTCGTTTCGGAGGGTAGACGAAATTCGAAATATTGGTAGATGCAATATAAAATAGCTAGATATATCTTTTTTGCTCTTATTGTTAAACCAAGAATACCTTACAATGACTTGCAGTTTTCACCCTACAGTGTAGATAAAAGCAACAGCACCTAAAAATATTTGTTGAGCTAGAACAAATCAATAATAACTTTTTAAATGCACGAAAAATGGGCAAAATACTTTAAAAAAATTTACAATATTGAATCACACAGTGAACTTTTCATACCTATTATTGCACAGTTTTTTTTTCAATTTCTGCACACAATGCTAATTTTCTGATAACGAGCTAATCGATTGAAGAACGGAATAGACTTAAATTGTAATTTTAATTGAATTTTATTAACTTGTAAAATTGTAAAAGCATTTTTATTTTGTATATTATTTATATAATTTTAGAAATATGTCCTGCTCAGAATTTTACGACTATGTACCTATATTATAAAAAAACCGTTATTTCAATTTTTCATTTGAGATTTTTGAAGTCGTCCTCTTTTTGGTGGGCATGGATCTGGTCATCCTATATATGACAGCTATAATCAAATTTCAGTTATATCGCAAATGGACTCTGGTTATAGCAACAAGTTCCTCAAAGGTGGGTATTATAGCAAATATCCTTGTCGGTTTATTTTTGTTCATCAAAGCGAAATTTGACATTCACACTAGTATAATGGCAATCTATGACATATTTTATTGTGACATATTTTATGGTACACCATTTTTCGTATCTACATAATGCACATACTATATGCTAATGTATAGGTGTATACCACCTGTAGACAGATTTCTCAAAGTCTAAATTCCCGTTTTAAGTATAAAAACTGTTCGTTTCATTTAACCTACAAACAAGTGCTCGCACCTCGCCATTCTCCGAATATCTAGAACAAGGACACCATGAAAATCCTTACTTGCTGTGGTCTCGCTCTGCTTCTAGTATAATATTCCTTAGCGTTATCGTTATACTACTTTTTTGAAAAAGGAAACAGCAGATATTCCCCTCTGAGACACACTCAATATCCTATTCCCCCGCATAGCGCACCAGTACCTACTGAATGGAGGTGATTCTCAAATGTTCCCTGCATATACAAAGTGTAGATAAAAGCAACAGCATCCCTCACCTTATCGCCAAGGTGAGATGATGTGCGTTGAAGTAGATTCTTCCGCACACTTATCTAGGGAATAATAATGATCTTGATTCTGTTGTCTGCTTAAAAAAACACAAAATAAGAACAAAACCTTAAGGTAACTGGGTGAAGAGCCTAAAAAAAAAAAAAACTATCAACTAACAATAAAAATAGAAAAATAAAATCGCATAAAATAAATACAAAGCCACCATCAAAGCGTTGCGCAAGGACTTTGTCACGCTCTTCAGTTGGGTTGTTGCGAGGGTCTTTCCTTTGTAGTATCTGCGGTGCGATGAAATATTTTGGCGCGCTTCAACGACACTCCAACTCACAGCATTACACAAAAGCGAGAAACTTTTTCGCATGTCTCTGGCTTTGTAAGGAGCGATGCCCGCTGCTACTATACCTACACATTGATTTTATAAATAATTCAAGAGTAGGTACAGACACAGATACACAGTTATACAAAGAAAAGTGAATTTCATTTCACCATGAATTCGATTGAATTGTAAAATTGTTTCGGGGGCTAGTGCTCCTGTTTTTCTCCTATGATGGAGCAAACGATGAAGTGTGGTCCCTTTGCGTTGAAAGCACTTTTACTGGGGTGTTGAATTAATGTATTGGAACAAAGAGGATTGCTGCATGTCTTAAGAAATTTAACTTGTGGCTCTGGCTCACATCTTTTTAGAGGAAAGTTTGTGAAAATTGTCTGAAATGCAGAGTCTGGGGAATATGAATGTCAATGTGTCCTTGCATAAACATTGCGGTGAACTCGTCTGAGTGATGGATATCAGGAAATTCAGAAAATAAGCGTTTTGCATTTTTTTTTTGGTTTTGACTTTAAATTGTATTGTTGCTTAAAAGTCGCCCTTGCCATCTCACGGTAGTCGTGGGGAAAAGGTTACAAAGATTTTTATTATACGAATTTGATTTGTAATAAATCTAAATTAGTTTGACTGAATTATTTAAGTTTGCTCCGTCACCAACTGAACATTGCTGAACTGAAATTAGCCACCGCCAATAGTTTGAACCATTTCAGTGTAACGAGTATGAGGTAACGGTAGGAAAGAAAAGTTGGATAATGTGTTTGACAACGACAGCGGTCCTATCTTAACCCTTACATGGACGGTATCTAAATGGCTATATATTTTCATTTTCATCTCTAAATATCTCTTCGAATTTTTTTTCGATTTTAATGCAGTTTTGAATCAGTAGCTAAATTTTAGTTTTATTGCAGTTTCTTATGACAAAAGTGTTGTGAGAATGTACCTACTTTTTTACTATTTTTTAAGTTTTGTCTTACATGGACAGTTTTTACCCAGGTAGATATTCCTTGATGTTGGATGCAAAATGTCGATACGAAAAAATATTATGTAGGTACACCAAATAAAGCCAAAAAGTAAACTAATGTATATATACAAATATGGTAAGAAAATAAAATACAGTTTATTGCGAAATTGCCTTGAAGGGTTTCACAAAAAAATTTGCTCAATAAAACGGCAGCGCTCTGCTTTCCCGCAGTTCTTCCACTGTTTCACAGTTAGATCGGTGACAGCCTATTACTAACAAAGTACCTAGATAAGTGTAAGAAAACTCCTTTTCGTGAATAGCCTTCTATTCTAAAGGTGTCTTCTCAGTATGCTGTTCATGAACTCTTCCAAAACCCGTTGTCGTTGGTTATCGGCGACGACGCAGAGTTTCCAAGCGGTGTAGTCTTCTTCGAGGTGAGTGGTGCTGTCGTGGATGTGACGGTACAGATCTTGATGGCTCGTTCAAGACGGCTGCTTTCTTCTTCTTCGTCTTCTTCTTGTCATACCAGCCTTGTCTTTTCGGCGGCAGGTCGACAGTGTAGAGTACATCGGCTCCATCTGTGACATTGGCTGCTGGTCTGTGTTCATTTAAAGAATCGGCGATGGCTTCGGGTGGCTACTGGCTGTTTTGAGATTTCAATGGAGTTGGAGTCGAGTTGGTGCTACTCTGGACTAGCGCACATGAGTGCCATCTGCGAGGCGTGGGCATGGGACATCGGTGGCAATTTTATTGGCTATTTTCAAGTCAATAAAAAAAGGTGTTGCTCCGGTATCGATGAGTGCTTCGAGGATTTCGTTGTTGATGGAAATGCGGGCGAAGACGCGTGAGTCGTCGTTTATAAACAGCGGATGAGGGTTTATGGGGACTTGACGTACGGGAGTTCCCAGTTGCCTCAATTGGGCGAACTTCGCCATCCTACGACGACAACAAAAGACTACTTGTGGGATTCGACAGCTCTGCCGCACATGGCCTTCTTGACCGCATTTCCCGTAACAGTTACGTAGCTCTGGTCCCCTCTGTTCCGCCGGTCCCCAACACTGATGCTCTGGGTCCGACCAGTATTAAAGTGTGGGTACTTCGTGGCTTTGTCTGCTGGCGGGTGCTTGCATGGTGGCTACTTAGCTTGGGCGTTTGTCAGCACGGATGCAATGAAATCCTTTCGTCGAATGTATAGCTTGTATTCTGGCCGGCAATTATTGTAAATCCTATTTCTAGCCATTCCCGTTGCAAGACGAATGAGTATTTGGATTGCCATGACGTAGTCCGTAAATGGTTCCCTGGGGCTCTGGATGCGTCGGCGGATATCGTCCTCAAGTCGCTCGAATAAGTATCGTCATGGCAAGAAGTGTAAATAGAAATCTCGCTTGAAGTTGTCCCAATTGGTCCAGTCGCTTTGGTTATTGCGAAACCAGGATAATGCTTTGTCTTTCAATAACTCAGGCAAAGTTCTGGTTATCCGGTCGAAGGGAAGGCAGTAGCATGTTGCGAGTTCTTCGATTCGTGTTAAGAACCCTAGTGGATCCCTTCCTCCATCGTAGCGGATTCCCCATTTACGAACTTGGTCGCAGATTTGCGCGTCGCTGATTTCAGGCTCAGATGTCTTCTGTCGCATAGCTTCGTCGTTCGATGTTCCCGCTAGATTTTCGTAGCGGTCTGCTGATTTCACCTCCATAGTCGCTTGGTCTCGTTGTGCCGCAAAATCGTTATCTGCGAAGAATACCGCTTCTCTTGGCCGTTGTGTTCTGCTGCTCCGTTGAGTATGGTGAATTCGAAGGCCGGATTCTAGTTTTCCCCTTCGCACTGTGGTCGCTGTCTTTGGTATCGTTGCTTTAATTATCAAGTCCCTGCTCGGGCGCCATTTATAACGTGTGTTGGCGTTTTGGTTTATTTACACTCGCACAGGATGTGGCGAAAACCGTTTCGTTATAAAGGCTGATTTTGAAAGAAAAACCGTAACCTAATGGAAAAAACACATACAGAATGTGCGCGATTTTTTTTTATCTACCCGGGTAGATACTGTCCAAGTAAGTACCTTCATTTAAATTTCCGTCCGTGAAGGTTAAATAAAGTAATTTTTTTTGTAATGTTGCGAAATAGATTTTTATAGTTTTAACTCAAAATTTGAATTTCAGACTCAGACCATAAGATATTGCAAAAGGTAGATAAATTATTTTCTATTAACATTTTACTGTTAACATGTAAAATACCTATTGAAAAGGTAAGCCTTTAAATTTGAGTTTTATTCTGATAATTTGGCATTTTTAGTACTTCATATTATTTTGGTCGTGTAAAACAAGCCACCAAATTTTGTAATACTGCCAAATCATTTGCCATCCTCCTTTCAACGAAATAACGCGGCAAATAACTGAACTGAAAATAATTAATGTCTATACGAAACAATGGAAATCATTCATAATTACCTACCTACATGTGGAATTGTGGGATGTTTAACAGGAAAATTAATTTACATGTCAATATAACTTCTCAAACAATAGCATCATTATAATATGTGCCCAGAATATAGCAAGTTAATGGAATTCCCATAACCTTCACCAAAATACTCAAATTCCTGTCTGTAGATTAAAAAAAAAAATGCTCGCATGTAAGAAATATTGGCAGAAGAAATATTTCCCGAGTATTAATCACCCAAATACACCCATCTTCTACAACTTCTACCACAAATGCGTTACAATACATCGAACTCGTTATTCTCTTTCAGAGCCTGCGGCAAACACAAAAGGGTTTAAGCCGTAATTTCTTCAACGCACTGCTTAAACTTTCATACGATTCTCAAAGAAAAGCTATAAATTACCGTTAATCAATTATCCGTGAATGAGAGAATAAGATCGTTGCCGCAAAAGTTCCTTTAGCAAACTTGGTCGGTCCCCCTCCAACAAATCCGACAGGAAAAAAAAACAAACAAACAACAAAACCCGACGAACAAACTTATTGAAAGGATAATCGTCATAAAGCAGTTCGCTACCCTCCGCAACACCAACCAGAGAAACAATAACCCTCGGTTATTTATGGTAAGTCTAACAGTGAGACTGTCTGGGGAATGAGAATGGTTTGACGGTGGTGGTGGTGCTGCTGCCGCTGCTGATTGGGTGGGGTGCACGCCGATGTGGTATCACTGGCACAATTTAATTGGCCACAATCTGAACAATCCCAAAGAATTTTCGGTCGCCAAAATGATTAATTTAGAGCTTTTGACTGTTGGATGGCGTGTTCTTTGGGGCTGGCTTTTATTGCAGTTTGATTAGGAACAGCAGCAGCTGTTAAGTCCTCATTGAAAGGGGACCAATTAAGGCAAAAGGCTCTTATCAATTAATTTCGAAATAAATTGCGGTATATGTGCGTTATCCTCGTTTAGAGATGAGCAAATATTTTTGCACTCAATTTAGATTTTAATCGGTTTAATGCCCTTCATTTAATTTTCTGCTTAAAAAGACGACGACAGTGTCCTTTTACACTGCTAAATGGATACGATTTAGCCGGTCACACTATAAAAGAACTTCAGAACGGAAAACGTGAAAGACATTCCGATTGAAATTGAAACCTGAAGTCAACGGCAGAGCACAATTCTTGTCATCTAATCGCTGCAATAAAATGTTCCCTCTGCAATACAGTGTAGAGATTGAAGCATGTTTTATGATGTTTCTCAGGAATTCTTAATTGCAGGTGCGGGTCGTGAGTGTCACAACTCACAAGGCGATTAGATGTTTATCTTCGTATATAGAAGTAACACCTATCGTCAGGCATCTTGGGGTGATGTTGAAGCGTTGTAGTTCCCCCTTTTCAGAGAAATGAACATATTTACAAAATATAATATAAAATAATATTAGTCTAAGAGCCCGCAGTAAATTTTGGACGTGAAAAGGCAACCGGATGAATTTTACATAAATACGTTGCTCTGATGCCCAAGATTTCAAATATGCCCGTCTGGCAGCGCTTAATGGCAGCTAATGGGTGCATATGCATAAATTAAAAATGCGTTATAATTCCAAAAAAGAATAATTGGTGCAACCGCTTGAATCTACTACCAAATAATAGAGAATGGTCCCCTCAGTACAAATACATGTATCCAAGACGTTTTAGGTGTCGCCAAAGCCCTGCCAGACGCAGTGGAAATGCATTAAAAATTCCAATTTTGAATAATTAATGCAACCACTTAATTTTTATTTTAGAATTTAGAGAAAAACTCCTTGATAACGAATATATAAGTCCAAGACGTTTCACGTGTCGCCAAGTCCTTGCCAGACGCATCCAAAGGTTAGAAATTCGCTAAAAATGTCCTATTTATATACAAAAACTCGCAATGATCATTAAGTAAATGACGCAACCGCACAAAATCTCTCCTAAGCATAGACTGAAACACCAGAAACATAACTGCATAAGTCCAAGACATTTCACTTGTCGCCAAGTCCTTGCCAGACGCATCAAAAAAAAAAAAATTCGCGCTGAAAAAGTATTAATAAAAATGCATTTCATATTTGATTATATTCAATCAAGGACTTGGCGACAAGTGAAATGTCTTGGACTTATGCAGTTATGTTTCTGGTGTTTCAGTCTATGCTTAGGAGAGATTTTGTGCGGTTGCGTTAATTATTTAATGTTCAGTTGTTAGTTTTTGGGTATATATAGGGCATTTTTAGCGGGTTTTTAACATTTAGATGCGTCTGGCAAGGACTTGGCGGCAAATGAAACGTCTTGGACTTATATATTCGTTATCAAGGAGTTTTTCTCTAAATTCTAAAATAAAAATTAAGTGGTTGCATTAATTATTCAAAATTGGAATTTTTAATGCATTTCCACTGCGTCTGGCAGGGCTTTGGCGACACCTAAAACGTCTTGGATACATGTATTTGTACTGAGGGGACCATTCTCTATTATTTGGTAGTAGATTCAAGCGGTTGCACCAATTTATTCCTTTTGTGAATCATAGCGCATTTTTAAGATGCAGTTGCATGCTTTAGCTGCCATTAAGCGCTGCCAGACGGGCATATTTGAAATCTTGGGCATCAGAGCAACGTATTTATGTAAAATTCATCCGGTTGCCTTTCACGTCCAAAATTTACTGCGGGCTCTCGGTCTATATAGAGCACAACTTTGAGATCAAAGAAATTAGATAGTATAAAAGAAAAAATGAGTGCCATGGTACCAAATAATAATTGTTCATTACCTAACGACACTTATTATAAACTAATCCTTGACGCTCCATCTCTCAAGCCTCACTAAAGCCTCACTAAAGTCCAAAGGGCGGCATGCATTGGGATAACGGGTTCTCTACGAACAACACCCACCGCAGCAATGGAGGTAATACTAAACCTCACCCCTCTGGATATTTACTGCAGCAGTAGAGCGGTCAAGACCGCAATCAGACTAAGAGAGTCTGGAATATGGTCATCCAAATCCTATGGGCACGCCTCCATCGAAACACAATGGAGCGCGGCGAAGGAGAAGATAACCACAGACTATCTACCCCCCGCACTCGTTTTTGAAAGGAGATTCACAACCAGAATTCCGGACAGAAGTGAATGGGAGCACAATGCAGTTACAGAAGAAGGGGAGATAGCCCTCTATACCGATGGTTCTAAGATGGATGTTGGTACAGGCGCGGGCATCTTCAGCGAAACACTAAACCTGCGAGAATCATTCCGAATCAGCGATGACTGTAGTGTGTTTCAAGCGGAAATTGCTGCTATAACCCTAGCGGCAAAGGACCTAAGGAGGCGACACATTACCGACAAACAAATCACTATATACTCTGACAGCCAAGCGGCCATAAAAGCCATGGAGTCAGTCGTGGTGAAGTCGAGGGCAGTAAGTCATTGCAAGAAATACCTGGACGAAATATCGCAAGCCAACACGGTGACCCTATGCTGGGTACCGGGGCATATGGATATCCCGGGAAATGAACAGGCGGACGAGTTTGCAAGAAACGGGTCGAAGATGCACGCATCAACGGCCCTAACGCCTTGTCCAGCGTAGACACGAGAAATGCGGTGCGTGCGTTCCTATGAGGGTAATGCGGGCACATTACAAAATCAAACCTATGTTGGGAAATGTAGATGTCCAAAGTAGGCACGATTTTGCGGTAAATGCGTGAGTTGCGATGTCCCCGCATCGCACGCATTGTTTGAAAATCAAACTGGTTTGATTTTGCCCGCATTATCGTGCGGAAAATGATGATGGAAGTTTTTATTTCAGAAATTCAAAAGCGAAATGTCATGGTGAAATAAAAACCATATTGACAGAAGGAGTGCGGCAAAGGAATGGGACGAATTTTTCTGAAATGTAGTCGAATGTTTTATCTGTTTATATATTAAACTGTTGTGTCGCGTTTATTTTTTCGATTTTTGAATATTCTTATTTTTAATAAGCTATTTTCAATCAAAAATCGTTCTTGCCGAAAACGAAGCCATTTTACACAGAATAACAAAAGGTTATTGAAGCAATCCGCATGAACGCATTATCGTTTTCTAATTGGACACATTCCGCATTCCCCGCAAATAAATGCGGTGCGTGCAACCAACGCACCGCCCGCAAAATCGTGCCCGTGTCTACGCTGGACATGGCGTAAAATCTGTAAAAACTCCGCTAAGCACAGGAAGATTGACATTGAATCCTTGAGTAGAACAAATCTACGCTGGCATAATCTCAACACCTGTAGGCATGCAAAAGAATTATGGCCAGAAGTGAGCAAAAGAGATCCAAATTCATGATCGGACTTAGCCGCAAGGATATCCGCATACTCACGGGGGTCATTACTGGACACTGTGCGATAGGGGTACACGCGGGAAGACTGGGCATACTGCATAATGACTTTTGCAGAAGCTGCAGAGACGTTGAAGAAATAGAATCTGTTCGTCATCTGCTTTGCGAATGCCCAGCCCTTAAAAACAGTAGACAGAGGATTCTCAACAGCTTCTTCTTCGATGAGCTAGAGGATTTGGAGAATGCTGATCTTAAAGAACTCCTGAGATTCATACTCAAATCGGGGTGGTTCCAGTAGGTCGACAAACTCCACATCCTTTCGGTTGCTCCTAGGACAAGATAGAAATCCGGATACAAGAGCTTGTGAATGCCTGAGATTAATATCAAATCTAGGTGACTCAATAAAAGCGGTATATTCTTTGTCTCCAACAGGTATGAAATGGAAGGTTCCCGTGATTGGACACAATGGACCCAACTGATGGTCTACGTGAAGCTGTGGCAGCCGCCACAAGAGCACCAAATTACCTACCTACCTACCTAATCCTTGACGCTATTTCTTGTGGTACATATTTAATCTACTTAATGTTAGCCAATTCTACTTTTTTGTTTACCAAATTAAAGCTTATCATTCATAGATGTGTCGACAACATTTATAATTTAAAAAATTATTTTCAAAATACATATCAAGGTAAAATAATATTTTTCTATTACCTTGGTACTTTTTCAGGTCAAGGTAGGTATGTGGACGGTTTTTTATTAATTTAAAATACTCTCCAAGTTACTCCAGCTCTTGTTTGATGTTTACCTACTCCGAGTGTATATTGAAGTGCCTTACACAAAATTTTAATCAATCAACTCTATTTTGCGTATAGTAAAGGCACTACCATATTACAATATTTTATACAACTTTGAGTGCTAAAAGTAAACAAAACTATGTATCTAGTTAATAGATGATAGGCCATCTGTTGGTTTATTTTCGAACCATATTACATTATGTATATTTTGTGGGCGCTGTGTCTTATTGATTAGTGTGCTGGACTACTGTGGGAGGAATCCCAGGTTCGATTCCCGGAAAAAATAAATTACATCTTAAGGTTTTTTAATGATGATGTCGTCCTGTCGAAACAGTTCCAATTTTTAACACAAATTTCAGTCGAAATACTGCACCAACTACAGTGGGTATACACGAATTTGTGAAGAAAGTTCGTGAGATTGATAATCAAACATTATCCCGTGTTAGTAATGGAGAATATTCAATCTGTTGCCATAAAAGTGTGCATCTAGAACCTCAAGGTATCAAAGATCTCAGCAATGGCATAAAGGGATTTTGCATACAGATCTCGGATTATTCGCTAATAACGTCCAATCATTGACTATTCTGTTGTAAAGCCCAACAGCAGCTCAAAATTTAGGACAATTTTGTTCAAAAAATTATGATATGCAAACAATTTGAGGCAATCAAGAAATATATTGGTCAAGCTATTTGGTTACCGAAGCCGTCGGTAAATTTTCAAAAATTACGTCTTAAGTTTGGATTTTCATTAGGCTTTAAACTTGTAAATGTAGGTATACCTACAAGTCGGCATTTTCAAAGTTTCCACATGAACTCCTTAAAATTTAGCCAGTTTCCATTTGATTTTAAAAAGGACGGTCAGCATCGGTGAATTTACCGACTGAAATCCTTAATATTTAGCGAGTTTCAATTCGATTTTAAAAAGGACGGTTAATTTGCCGACTGAAATCCTTAAAATTTAGCCAGTTTCGATTCGATTTTAAAGAGAAAGTGCGGCATTTCTAATTTGAGGTTAAATTCGAAGGAATATGTTATTCGCTAGTTTGTGGAAATCAGCTAATTGATGTGAATTGCGAACTTTGACAATTCGCGCCAAGGGTGTTTTCGTTCGCGGCAAAAAGTTTGGAAAACAAAATTTCGTTATTTAAACTCTTTATAAACTCGTTTTCTTAATAGGTACAGCTGATGGCTGAAATTCGCACAATGCCGCGACCTAGAAAAGTGTTCCGGACTGTAAAAACTTGCGAATATTCGTTCGATCATAGATAGTTGGTTGGAATGGTCCTTTAGGTATTGGCGCAGGGGTGTACCTGTATGGCGCCTCTCCTTCAAACAAAACCAATCAAAATCGTATATCCCGGAGGCCACCGAATCGATTGAGCTGAAATTTACAGGTGATTTTAGATATTGATCCGGGATATTTCCTGTGTAAAATTGGTCAAAATTGGACAAAGGGGCGTGCGACCTCCCATACAAAAAACATCTTCTATGGGGTGAAATTCGATGACGTTAGATATAACTCGATAACCGCTGGGCTGATTTCCATGATTTCTATACAGTCGGCAAGTTCCTGAAATAAGTCGGCATTTCAATGAAAATCACCCCCCACCCCCCCCCCCAAGGCTCGAACCCCCGCTACGCCCCTGCTAGTCAGTTCAGTTTCAAGGTGCTGACACCGAGGGCTCGAAAATAAGCAGGAAGGGATAGCTGGGTAACGACAAGAATCAATTTGATCAATGTATTTTTGGTCCTATGGATTAAGCGCAAACTCTGTGAGTTATATTGAAATGTCGATCACCATCATATCCATAATGGATACAAAGAGTCGCACGACCCTTGGATGGAGTTCTTAACACGCAAAAGAACTCCAATGTTCTTTTGCGGACTCAAGCAGTTGAAGCATAGGTTAGAGCTCCGCAATTTGTTAAATCGTTCAGCCACAGATAGCACGAGCAATTTAGGATAGCCACTGATGCGATGTATACTGCTGTCACAAAATTCACAGTTGCCAGGAGAAGTCGCTGCCAACTTTGACTTCACCAACCGTGGTGCATTCATCAAACGCCGCTGTGATGAGCCAATTGAGGGGCCATTGTTTGAAGAGCCAGGTTAATGGATAACGTCCAGAGATAGACTTTGTGTTCTGCCGAAGCCTCCTGTACCAATGGCTCAGCCTTAGGAACCATCATTCTATTAAGCTTTGCCACTGATGGGTTGTATAGATCTTCCACCTCGATCCATAGCAGATTATGCTCCTCCAGTTCGTTGTCAGCGACTGCATTGTCCACCAGTACATCGTGCGCTGCAGTGAAGCGTTCAAAGTGTAAAGCTAAACTGGCCAATTCTTGTGTACATACGTGTGAATCGCCAGTAAATCCCTCAGCCATAATTGCAGCGGTCTACGGCGCAATATGTTCGCCTCAGACGTGCGTCGATTTAATTCCGCCATTATGTATGCTTATTCTCCAGTATAGTACCAGCCAATGTCGAAGAAGTGCCAAAAGATAAGCCACAGAGCAAGAAATCGAAAATGTACGCCAATGCCAAAGATTATCAATTATTAAAAATGCCAGCTAATGTTCACAGAGTAGTAAATACGCCAATGCCAGAGAGTACCAATGTTCAAATGCCAGCCAAAGTCCACAGAGTAGTAAATGTACGGCAATGCCAAAGAGCACCAAATGCCCAATGCCAGCCAATGTCCACAGAAAACCAAAATGGAAGCCACTTATCCGATGCTGAACAAATTCCACGATCTCCACCGACTCCTCTCAACACGTGATCGAAATCGAATGTTCCAGAGCACCCGCCGAACCAAACCACTGGTTAATGCAATGGGAAGCCACACTAAAGCAAATAATTTTATGCAAAAATAACTGTTTTCAGGGCCAAATGAATTTAAATCCTCACAGGAGGCACCAAAAAATGTGTAATAGAAATAGAGAGAAAAAGCCAAAACCAATGTATAGAATTATTCGTGTTTTTGATATAATTGATATTAGCGATCAATTAAGCAAAGCGACGAAAATCGGCGATCGGCGACAACAAGTCAAAAGGAAATCCAACGACCAGAGAAGAAAGATTGTCTACGGGCGAGTATATAAAAAAACGAGAAAAACTCCAAGTATACCAACTGTTTATTTTGCGATGATTCCTCGATGATGGTCCAGTAACGAAAGAGACTGAATCAAGGCAAAAACTCATTATCATTACATTATTTTAGAGAGAAAAGTGGACTGTAAATTTTAACAGTTGTTTTGCTTTTAACATTCAGTATATAGTATAGGGTATTTCATGATACAATTTGTTAATGGCAATATAAGAAAAAACATATTGGCAATATACATACAAAAAAGAAAGTTACAAAATTCATTTTAATCAAGAACAATTCGCAAAAGAATCAAGTAAGAAAAACCACGAGCCAATGTAGAAAAAAATCAAGAGCCAATCTGAACAGTATGACGGTTTATTCCAAAACTAAAAACAAATTCATAATTTACAAAAAATAGAAAGGTGATGCCCATTCTGTGTGTGCGTGTGTAGGAGTAGGTGCAGTGTTGCATCGCTTCAAATTAATACGGTGGTGTTGTCTGCCAGAGTGCCAGCTGTGTTTCTCTTATACATCGACTATATTGGAACATTGATCCGGCCAAGTTACTTCAGTCTCAATACAATATCACAAGGAAGACCGAACATACTTCTAAATATGACTTCGAGAAAATATTGAACCTGAAGAATTAGTCCAACTGAAGTTTATTTTTTATCTATACTGTCAGATTTTAGAGCTCACTAAAATCGAAATGTTCTTCTTATTTCTATAAATCTGTTACATATCAATCTGTTTAAATTACGTTTGTCATCTCATCGTATACCACTGCTGTGGTGCCCAACTCCCTATAAGATCCATTGCTTCATTTATACCTACTCCAGAATTTCGACTAAATAACCACCAAATTCTAATGCTACAATTTTTCAGAATTAAATGCAAAGGATCACCGTCTACCTCGCTTACTGTACTATCCCAATATTCGTATTCATGAGCCAAACTCGGTTGCGCTTCTTCTGTGACTGCTCCTTCCGAATTTGGCTAAAATGAGTTATTCGTCAGAAGGAGAAGAAACCATTGATGCATCTATGCGAACCATTTATTCAATTTCCTGAAGCCAACTATAGGAATAGGTATTTATGTCATTCAACCTTTCGTCGTCGTCCTCGCTGATGGTGGCAGAGGACACAGTTCACCAAACAAAAAAAAATAACGAATTTCTTAAGCTCATTACAGCGTCGTCGACGAAATGAGGACGATCCGACAATGACGTTTAGCTATACCATACGACAAACAGTATGCTGAGTGGAGCAGAATTGAAGTGTAAGGAACCGCTGAGTTTTATATATACCCATAGCATCTATTTGCATTAAAATTCATTTTCCCTTGCGGTCGTCCTTTTTTCCCCAACACCGCATTGAATCTATATACAAAATATCGGATTGCAGGACTTGACATCATTTTTTTTTCTTGTTGCTTGTGTATTGAAACTGGTACTTTGAAAATGCATATGCAATCTTATTTTGAAAAAGATGTCGGTCATATACTTGAGGATGGCATACTACTGCTGCTAATGGCTCATGACGGTATTCGGTCAAATGGCTTTAAGTGATGAATCGATATAATGAGCTGTGGTTTCTTTATTCCTCCTGGATGCTTTCAGGCTGCGGTACTATGCTAAAAGTAGAGAGCAATATTCTGTGACTGCTCTAATTTTGGCATCACTTTAGAGGGATTATATTTTAAAAGACAGCAGGGTAACTCCTTGGCTATAGTTCAGAATGGTTTTTATTTTGAGAGGTTTATTTTTAAGGCTGCAATGGGCTGCAAATATGTTGCATATTGTGCAGAGGGTTTTATTTTTAACCCTAGTCTGATGTTCTTAAGAAGGAAGTGGTGCTCGTCATTTTGTGTGCAGAGAATTATGCTGCTTTTGTGTTCGCTCCTTTGTTCTGTAAAACTACTTGAGGCTTAGACTGTGTAATCGGCTTTCGACAGATGACAATTTCACGGCGCTTAACATCAATTGTAGTAGGACGAAAATGAACACGAACACGAACATCATGGTGTCGGTGTGAAGTGTTTAGTCACATGTTGGGAGTGCTTTGTTTGTTCTGCTAGGCATGTGTGAGAATCGGAGCGGATAGAAATAAATATATTTGCATTGCAGTTAAGACGGAATTGAAGGCAAGGCAATACGAGCAGGCTCTTGGCAACACTGTGCAAAAACTGGTGTATGAATACGCCGCCACGATAATAACCGATATAGATTTTGAAGTGGAGCATTGTCATCATTGACAAGTGTTCAATAGGAACAGATTACAATACTTCTAAGTATCGGTGTAACTAACAACACATTCAGCAAAGAGGATAAGGTTTAGTTTGGTATCAAAAGCGTAACCAAACTAAATGGTTTGCATTAAACATGGAAACAAGTAAAACACGACGACCCATTGAGCCGAGTCCTTACACCGAAACCAAACTATTATGTGGCAAGTTGACGTTGTTTTTAAATTGTCTAGTTGAGGTGTAAAGTCACGACGACGACGTGAATGGGTGTAACCCATTTGTCTACTTTTTCAATACTTTACATTCCACACCCAGATATACAGGAAAGAGTGCCATTTGCAGAATCATCTGTCTGCACACGTTCTTGTCGAGTTCTGGGATAGGGTAAAAGTTTTTCTTTTCATTCGGGCCAAGTGATGTAGGGTAGGTATACTAACACATTGGGATATGTGAAACCGCTAATAGTGTAGATCAAAGGATGAACGAGTTCAGTCGGTCGAAATGAGTTTGCGTCATGTCAAAGGGTTATTGAAAAAGTCTCGTTTAGGTTGACGTTGATATTAGAGGCTAGCTATTGTTGAACTTTAATCCAACCCTCCTTTGAAGTAGTTTGCAATGCTTTATAGACGATTGTCATATTTTTATTTTTATACCTATTATATCGGGTTCAGTATGTTGCGTTGCGTAAAGACTTCAGCTGCAGTTGTCTATTGAAATTTTAAAAGCTGAGGAAGACCGATAATCAAAACCCTTTTCGATAAGGAATGATACGGATTAAGGTGACGAAGCGCGTGGGTTCAGTCGAAAATCTTACAAATCTTATATCGTCAGTAAAAGAAGGTAGATGAAAAATGTAAAGTTTTTAGGAGAGTGAAGAAATTTAAAAAAAAAAGGAGCACCGTACTTGGTTTTGGCGATGAGGACTTTGATGAATGATTTCCTTCATAGGGTTTACTTGCATTTTCTTGTGTGACGTGACTTTTGCGCTTACCACTAAAATGATACCCCTTTTGGGAACGTTTTTTTTTTTTTTTGGTTGTATTTACAGCTTCTTTGCCTTCTTTTTTGCCTTCTTTTCTTGGCCGCTTTTGAGCATTTTTGACTTATTTCACCTCTGCAGCAACGCCCGACTATAATCGAAACTCGGTACTCTTGCGCTGACCTTTTGCAAATGTCCGGACGCAGTCGTTTGGTCTGTCTACACCCAGCCAGCACAGTAAGGCCACCGAACTCGTGTTCACGAGAAATTCAAGTATCAATGGATGACGTAACCACAGATGCAGGCAGACCCAACGCAGGCTCAGAACCTGAGATCTGAGCCCAGCCTGGCAAGATCATTACCGATTTCATTTCCCTGGATACCACTGTGACCTGGGACCCCAACAAGTTTCACTGTGTTTATCCTTCCGACCAAGTTCAGAGAAAGCTTGATTTCGAGCACAAACTTGGACGAGGAAGGAGGGTTAAGCAGCGCTTTTAGTGCAGCTTGGCTATCATTGCAAACGCATATACTTCTAGCACCTGTTTGTTACAATATAGCACATAGCCATAAGGATAGCGAAAATCCTAAGGGGTAGTGTAGTCTAATGTTCTCGCTTTCAACGAAGACTCCAGAATCATCCGATGGCACTCTTTCCCTGGCTCATAATTTGGCCGAAGCCATTCCGGTGCCTGGAGAAAGTTGACGTGGTACTTTTGTCGCAGTAGGATTTCTGGTGTCATTGCGTCAGATGGCATATCAATAAGACAAAGGATAATTCTCGCACAAGTTCTTCAAAAGCCGAAGAGCTTAACGAAGTGCTTGCGCCTTCTGCAGTTAAAGCATCTTTGCGCCGAAGATCTAACATCGTCTTCCATTTCCTCTTCCACTGTCCCTTAGACAGGCGCAGCTCAAGGCCCGTCTTTTCAGGACCCCGTTCAACCATGAAGGTATCCTGAGACTGACCGTCAGTGGCAGTGCAGTGGGCCGCAGCTTGTTTCATGCTCAATCTGCCGAATGAATCGGACATAGAGCCACATGAGTCGCTTGTGGGTTTGGGTATGAATGTTTAAGTCTCCAGAATCCGTGTCCCGGCCATAGTCGAGAAAACTACAGATGGATTATGGCTATTGCCAGCTGGAGTAGACAATTCCGTTTGTTTCTCTATTCATAGCATGTTTTGAGTGTTAGCTATTGGCTCTTGTGGGTTAGAATACACTAACAGTTAATATGACTGAGGATTGGCTAGCCATTACCTCAAACCCTCCTCCTTTACCAGGGCTTGGGACCGGCATGTTACTTCCGTAACAAGTCGGAGTTAAGATCGTATTTAATAATCGCATGGCGATTTCGTTTCGACGATAGCCTTCCTGATATTCGTGTCGGAAATGTCTGTGGTTTTCTCAAAAAGTACTAAACTGGTTCAATGTGAAAATAACAGACTACAACACTGATGTTTTTGTAGGTAGTGCTTATAAAATGACAGCCCACAACCGGGCCTAATTCTGGAAAAATAGAAGACGTGGTACCACTATTTGCTGGTGTATTGCAGGAAAACATTAGACCTTGAATGGTATGAAACCGAAAAATCTTTGGACCTCCAAAAGTAACCGCTTCCCAATAAGAGATCGAAGTGTTTTTCAGCAGAAAATAATTGAAACAAAAATCCTTCACATACGCATAAGAGGATATTCCCAATTTACATTCGAATAACTAAGTATGGACTCATCAAAGGGCTAAAAACCTACACAACAAACAATAAAGCAGGTAACTAATGTCCCCCAAAAATCCATAAAAATCAAAATTTTTTTTTAACAAAATACACTCCAGCAAAACCGATTATTGTTGATCCACAGCAAATGAACACTTTGTCATCTATCGTTCGACCCAGATTATGGACAAAATTAAGAGGAGATTATTTTCAGCATACCTAATAAAGCTTAAAACGAAACACACGTACAGGGAAAACATATCAAATCCTATGATTAATAACCGAAATCATCCCAACTGAAGCCCTACAGCTTCGTACCGAGAGTCTCTGCAACCGAAATGAAACATTCAAATTTGCTTTCTCATTCCCTATATAGTACGGATTTGTCCCGAATCCTCAACTGACCACTGCAGGAGGCACCTATGTATGTATACCTACTATAGTAATAAAATTACAATTAAAATTCAATCATGCTACAGGACACCCTCATACTTGTACATACACACATTGAACCCCACCTGGCGTTTAGCTGTAGGCATTATTTCATCATCCAATGGTTAACTCATTCGCACTCCATATACCTATTCAACTGATTTTAGCCAGAACCCTTGGGGTATTGATTAGAAAACCACCCACTTAATGTGATTTGATGAAGGATCGGTCGGCTTTTCCAAAAAAGATCATAGGACGGTCGTGTCCCGCCCGTGCTATTATTAATTAAAACTAATTCTTGTGTGTTGAATTTTAAAACTTCACTCTTTAGGGCCTAGGGTCTAGGTATTGTTAAAATTTTAATTATCCTATAGCAGGTTGCAAAATTCAAAAAAAAAAAGGAACAAAAACAAAACGAATCAGAGGAACTAAATCATTTAATTAGGATCACAGGCTAAATGGGAATGGGCGCATTGCAAAATGCGAATTTTATTAAGTAGTATGTTCTTAGACTGACGGAGGGTTCTATAGGAGAAGAGTGGAACTGTCAAAAGCATTTGTTTCCATGGAGGCATTTTCCAACCGAGTGGATATATAATTTGTAACTATGCGGGTCAGAAAAAAAAGAAAGAATATTGCATCGTATAAAATATACTTGAATATTTGATGGCTTCCCTGGTGGTGTTTTCGAATAGGGTTCCTTAAAAAAGTAAGGTTGAGAGGGTTATTTCGGCAAAGGTTGTTGTTGATTACTCTTTAATTAGGTCAGAGATAAGGATTTCTTTCTTTCGTTTGTCCTACTTTTCTTTTGTTCTTGTGGAGCAGCTTTATATTGATTGCTTTAGTCTCTTGTGATGTTTTATTGTTGAGTCAGATTGGAGGGTAGCCAGTATTGCCATGTTTATAATGTTTTCCCCATTTTGTGGATAGACGATCAAACGAGAGGTAACGTTCTGTTTTTTATTGGCCATACTGTCATTTTTAACTTGGTGTAGGTATCTTATCTACTTTTTACCACTAAGTAGATCCTTATACTTACTTCACAGGGTTTCAGTTTCAGTATTGTCAGGATAGATAACTGTAGGGGAATTCTGCTCAAGATGACATACTTTTTATTGAAAGTGGAAAATAAAAATATCCAGAAATCATACGGATGAAAATAAAGTGAATTCAATAATTAATTCATTTATTCATAACAACAACAACAACATTTAAATAAATTGTGTAAAACAATAAATAGTAGGGGTATTCACGATTCGGTGTATCTAGGTCTAGTAAAATTGTAAGGTGTAAGATGATATACAGTAGACGCTCGGTATAGTGAACCCTCTGTATAGTGAACTATCCAATATAGTGAACCACCAAAATTGTACACAGACTACTCTAAATAGTGAACTATGAAAATCTCGATATAGTGAACTCAGATTTTTTTTCGCAAAAGTCAAAGAAAAATGTTCCAGTTTAGCAATGCGTTCATTTGTGTTTTTTTTTTTATATTTTAGTTATGAAGTTAGAGACTGTCCCAAAAACAGGACACAGGAAGTGGCCAGAAAAATTATGGGCCGGACATTACAGGTCGAAACTCTATTGCTACCTACGAATTTCTTTTAAAGAAAATTATCTGCGTACATCTTACCGTGATGGCTGAAACAGTCAAATCAGTTGGTTAAACATGTTTGAATTTAGCATCTCCTGGTGGCGGCTTTTCTTCGGGTATAGTCGGAGGGTAACCGTAGCAGTCCATCCCCTGTCTGTTGCCTCTGACAGTCCACCACTGAGGAGAGACAGACTGATACATGGCAGAAATGGGTGGTTGAATCAATCTGTTCTTCTGCTTGACCAAAAGTCAGTGAATGGATTGTCTACTGGAAGAAAAGGATGGAGGGTAACCGTAGCACTCTGCCCCCCATTTATTTGCTTTGAAATCCCGTCCACGAGACAAAATCTGGTGTTGACCAGAAGAGCTTGATTGAAGCAAACCACCATACTGCTTGGTACCAAAAAAAGGGCTTAGAGTTTCTCCTTCAGGGAAAGCAAAGGCGAATGGTGACCGAAACAGTTTAACAGTCCATTGCCTCTGTCGAGATGTTTAGAGTGTCGAAATGAAGTTGACTGATGTAGTCAGCTCCTACAGGTGGAGGTTAGTCTTCGACGATGGCGAAGAAGAGACTTAGGTAATGATGGTGACAAATTATTTTTTTAAAATTTAACTATGGAAAAAAATGATATTTATTTCTGTGTTCCTCAAAAAAAAAATTCATCTCAGTGTTTTTTAAAGATTAATAATTTTTTTTTTTGTTATTTTAGTGTTTTGTAATTAAAACGTTGGTGCTTATTTATATCAAATTAGCTTATTTGAACAGTTAAAAACTCCCGCTCGAAATAGTGAACAATTTCGATATAGTGAACAGGCCTGGCTTTTTTTTTTATTAGTTCATTATATCGAGCGTCTACTGTAATGCCATTAGGGTAGTAAGACATACCGATTGCAACCACGTTTTTTTTTTTTAAGTCTTCAATAGGCTTAGATACATCGTATTTTGACTAATAATGCCTGCTTGGTGTTCTTTTGTAGTCATTTGGCATACGGAAATGAGAAGATATATAAATTAAAATGAAATACTACATGAAGAATTATGTCATCTTGGACGGTCGGATATCATGTCATCTTGTTCGATATGAGTGAAAATGTATAGCAGATTGTAGGTACCAACATTTTCTGATCAGGTAAAAGTATCACACAGAAATCACTAAATATACAAATAACAGAATCCACAAAACACTTCAGACACAGCACAACACTCACCTTATCAGAAATTGTTCAGTACAATTTTCAATACAAAAATATATTTCAGGCATAAAATTCTTGATTCCTTTGTCAATTTAACCACCTTATAAATTGGCAGCTGAATTACTATGGGGGTAAACAATATCGTCAAACTGCATCTCTTAACGTGTGTGGCAGAACTGTGGCGCTTATGGTTAATGAGTAATTGCAAGTACATAATGTCATCTTATCTGGTATGTCATCTTAAGCAGAATTCCCCTATATGGAACATAATATTACCTTGGAATTGTGCATTGCAAAATTTACCATCTCTTTTATGTATAATACAGTTGACGCTCGATGGAGTGAACTAATAAGAAAAGGCATCTTCAATAAATCGAAGTTATTCAATATTTCATGCGGGAAGCAAAGAAAGACTTTTCAAAGTTGGATTTCTTTAAAAATGTACTGTTTTTGAAGATTATTAAATAACAATTCAACAATTAAATAAGATAAGTAAACGTTTAAGAAAAACAAACAAAGTTAAAAAAAAACATAAATTCAAATTCAGATACATACCGTCTTCATTTTAACTTTCTCGTATACGTAGTAAGAGAACGATAGATATTGTTTTCGTACAAAATTTCGAACTCGAGATTTTGATCAATTCTGATATTACGATGATAGGGGAACTCAAAAAAGTGGGTCTCGCAATTCTGTCCGTCTGTCTGTCCCCCTCCCCTGGGGAATCTAAACGCTTGGATGGATTTGTCTCTAACGATTTGAACCAAAATTGGTAGTTGAGTTAATGTAGGCATGATTAGCATGACTGCATACCCAGTTTTTCGCTAAAAAGTCCAGCAACGGCATTTTTGAAAATTGGCTTCTTCTCGAAAACGGTAAAAACGATTTAAAAAAAAACGTATTTTTAAGGTTCTTAACTTGTAGAAAACTCAGTTTTTCTCTAAAAAAAGACTGCGTCCTTTGATATACACCCAAATCCCTAATAATATTACTTGAAAAAAGTGCTCATATCTCAAAAACGCCATTTTAGATTATGATAAACATGTAACTGACAGGTAATGCTTAAATCCATAGTAATACCATTTGCTCAGTTTTGAGCTAAACAGTTGCAAAACAGTGTTTTTTGAACCATGAATGCATCCTTCGGTTTCCACCCAAATCCCTAATAATAGTACCTACTTTAAAAACAGCTCATATCTCGAAAACGCCATTTTCGATTTTGGATGATTTTGCAAATCGCAAAACTTCAGTGGCAATATACATAATTCGAAATTCATCGCATACTTGCCTCCTTCAAGTGTCAGTTCGGGGTGAAATTTGAAAGTAAGTAATAAAGCAGTGTTTTAGTTAATACGTATGTTTTTGTAGTCTGTATTACCTATACATTTTTAACAAAACTTCAGTTACTAAACCTGAGTACATCTTGAGCGGGTATAATCATAAACGTAAAATTTGCTAAAATGACTGAGATTCTGAGAGATTCGCAAGAGACAGTAAAAAAAGAAGTATATTTACTGGACCTGTGCCAGTCTCCAGTTTCGCACGCTAAATTAGTTAAGGTCCCCTTCCACTTGCGTGGGCCACCTCAGTCGCTCTCCATGACCTAACCACATGAGTCGTTGGACCTTCACTTTTCTGGCTAGGTCGATGTCGCTGTACAGCCTGTACAGTTCGTCTTTGTATCTCTTCCTCCATTCACCGTCTATGCAGACGGGACTGAGCATTTCCGTAAGAATTTTCCTCCTTACGGTGGTTCTGGGTTCCTGGTTTTAAGGATACCAGTTGCGATGGTAGATTTATAAATAATTGTACTGAAGATTTGCTATTGCCTGTATTTGTATCATACATATATGTACCTTACCCAAATTAGCTGCTAGCAGACCAAAAAAGAAACCAGCAACTGAAACTCGTTAAAAATACAATTATTTGGTAAGCAATTTTGCACCTTGCCCCCAAGGACTGGCATAAATAATTTGCATTAACATTCCACCTCAGCGCATATCTAATTATGTTTCCCAAGAAGTCCCAAATTGTTTGTACAGCTACAATATATCATGATCTCTCTAAATGCCTAACAAATTAAAGCTAAGCAACGAATAATTTATATTAAAAACAAAGAAAAGTAAAGAAAAAAAAAACAAAATATTTAAATAATTAATTCAAACCGCATAGAACGTCCTTATCTCTTGTGATGCTAACCATCTGCTAGCTTGTTAAAGGTGGATATTAATTGGATTTATGCAAATAACCAAAACACACCCCTAGAAACCTATTTAACGGTATAGCTATCGTTGAATTCTTTAGACATTCAAAATCCACATATACACTTAGCAAAATGCCACATACCTATATAGACTTGGAGGTGCTGCCACAAACTAAGCCTCTGTCCAATAATCAACGACACCGACGAGAATACAAAAACCCGACACAATAATACACACAAAACTCATTATCCCTCTTCAGCTAATTGATATTAATGAACGAAATGATTTCCGGGTCCAATTGCGGTTTGATTTCCTATATTTGTCGGTCTGATCGGATTTGAGATAAACAAAAACAACTAGAAACCTAATTCGCTAGCACTGCTTCTAATGAGATTTTAACAAATCAGTTTATATTATTCTCTGTGCCAAGCCCGGGCCCACCCATGCGATGTGTGTCTGTGGGGGTGGGTGGCGCAATGGCAAGCCATTTATGCTGACTCAAAAGCAATTAATCTTCTCTTAACACGAGACCACGGTTGTCGGTGGTAATTCCCAACTTAGGTTGGAGTTTCGCTTTTTGCGACATTCTATACGGGGGTGCGGATGCGGACTCTCGGATTGAATGTCCAATAATTACGGTTTTTAAGCGAGCACGTGGATTACTACTCATATACGGGGGGGTTCATTTACCATGAATAATGATTGAATTCAATTTTAGATGTTGGGAATAAGAAATCGGTTTGATATTGCACATAAAAAGGATCTTGATATTGAGTTAGCATTCGAATTTCAGAGAATCTAATAGAAAATGGAGTAGTCCTTTGGTTTTACAAACTGTTTTATCCATACATGTGGGAGTTGTTCGAACCAGACCACCATATCGGGTCAGTTTCTGTTTCTCTACCAATATACATCTTACCCAAAGAGACATTCCGTATATGCGCATACAGTTCTTCCCGAAGGAAATGCTGCAGGAGTTTTTGGAAGAATGCATGGGCAAATGTATCGACATCTTTCAAGCTTAGATATGCGGTATTAGGTAGTTATACTGTCCAATTACATGTTTTCACTTTTTTTGCATTCGGGATATGCTCGTCCAGCATCTCGATACACTTTTTTTACTTTCGGTGGCGCTTACAGTCCTGGGTGTACCACGGCCTCGACAAACAAGCCCCTCCAGCCAGCTCGGTCCCTCGCTAGCTGCCTCCAGTTGCGCAGACCATGTTGGTTGAGGTCGTTCTCTAATTGTGCGCGCCACCTAAGGTGGGGTCTTCCTCTGCTGCGTTGTCCCTCAAGTGTGGATTCGAAGACTCGTCGGGCTGGTGCGTTGTTGTCCATATGCTCCACGTGTCCCACCCATCTCAACCGTTGTATTTTTAGTTCGTCATTGAATATTCTTCTCCACACTCCATCGTCACAAACTAGACCGAATATCACTCGAAGAATCTTTCTCTCAAAGCATCCCAGAAGGTTTTCATCCGCTTTTGACAGGGTTCATGCTTCTGCACCATACAGCAGGACCTTGATGATTAAGGTCTTATATAATATCTCTTTGGTTCTTCTATGAGAGAGAGCTTTACTTCTTAGACGCCTTCTTAGCCCCAAGAAACAGCGATTGGCAAGAGTGATTCTTCGCTTGATCTCTGCGCCGATATCATTTTGCGAAGTGATAGTGGAGCACAGGTATACGAAATCTTTAACTACTTCGAAGTTGTATCTGTCCATCGTGACGTTTTGTCCGAGTCGCTGATGTTGAGAGTCCTTTCTCGTTGACAGCATATACTTCGTTTTGTCCTCATTAACAGCCAGACCCATGCAAATGCGCCACTGACAGCTCGCCGCGTTTTCCCAATAATGTCAATATCATCAGCATAAGCAAGTAGTTGAAAGGACTTTTGAAAAATTTTACTTCAGGTGTTGGCTTGTGAGTTTCGTACAATTGCTTTAAGAACGATTTTAAGAAAGTACGTGATAGCGCATCGCCTTGTCGCAAACCTTTTTCCAATGGATCGGTGGTGTTCTTGCCGACTTTGACGGAGCAGCGAGATTTTTCTATCATCATCCTGCACAGAAGGACGAGTTTGGCGGGGATGCCATGCCTTTGTATAATTCGTTCCTATATACGCTATCATAGGCGACTTTAAAGTCGATAAATAGATGGTGTGTGTCAATCTGAAATTTTTTCAAACATCTGTCGGAGTGTGAAAATTTGGTCGATGGTTGACTTTCCTGATTGTTAGATCTATCTTCTCCATATTATAATGGATAGCTCTTTTGTTTTTGACACCACCGCTCAATCCTTTTGAGTGTATTAGTCATGACATCTACATAAGTGGTGGAAAAAATAATAGAAACAAGCTTGTTCTTCGTCGCTTATCGAAAAAATAAAATATTTTCGGGAAAAAAGATAAATTGAACCCATACTAATAGTTTTAATACATTGTAATGAAGAAATGTAACATTAAAGTTTTTAATAAAAAAAGAAGAGAAATAGTGAATTAATGTCGATTCTGGTTTTCCTTAATTTTGGTCTGGAAAAAATAATAGAAACAAATTAGTTTTTTTTTTCTGTGAGGAATTAATTTAAAGTAAAGATGTTTCATATCCTTTTAATACTTGGTCGTTGCGCCGTTATTTTTAATAACTGCTTCACATCTTCGTTCCGTGGAATGAACCAATTTGGCATAAGTTTCAGGAGTTATAGAGTGCCATGTATTTTGAACAATTGACCACAGTTTTTCCTGAGCTTAAGAGGACCCCATGGATGTTCTATCGGGTTAAGATCAGGAGATTGTGATAGCCACTCCATAACATTGATTTTATTTTTTATGAAACCATTCTTTGGCCAACTTTGAGGAGTGCTTGGGGTCATTATCCCGCATAAACACCCATTTAATGGGCTTGTCTTCTTCAGCAAATCGCAGGATAAGAGTGTTTAAGATTTCCACGTAGTCTACCTGTCTACGGCACACATTCTATCCTTTATCATGAAAAGTGGACCAACCCCAGATACTGAAAAGCACTCCCAAATCATTAAATTTCCTCCGACATGTTTAACTCATTTCTTTGTCTATTTGGGATCGAATTCGGAATTCTTTGGTCATCTGATGTACATTTTCCCATCGGAACCAAACAAATTGACCTTGGTTTTATTCGACCACAAGACGTTATTCCAATTAGCACGGTGGTGGAGGTGTTTGTTGGCGAAACTTAGTCTCTGTTTAAAATTTTTTTTACTCAAGTATGGAACTTTTCTGGGACTTCTTCCAGGAAGACCTGCTTTTTTAAATCTATTTCTTGTTATACGACTTGTAACTGGTGCGTTTAACTCATTTTTTAGGTCTGTGGAAAAAAAAATGGTTTCTCCTTCCATAGTCGTATTAACAGTTTGTTAAATCGTGAAGTCGTTTTTCGTTTTCTGCCTCTGGTTTCTACTTTGGGACTTGAATGGATAGCTGTGAATACTTTTTATAACTTTTTTTTTTTAGAATACTAACTTTATGACCTTAGCCATTTCATTCATTGTTTGCCGTCTTTTCTTAGCTTTTTTTTATCACCTCACGCTCAGAACTGGTGCAATGGACTCCAAGACCCATTTTAACCTTCACTTTGTCGCATAATAAAAACTCCTTATCCTGACAGCGAACACCCCGGTGTAGAAATTGTCTTTCATTAATTGAACTATTGAACATTACAGTAGGTATTTACCTACTACAGAAACAAGTGATTGCAATACAAACAAACACAAGATTCTACTTGTGCGTGCATATTGTCAATATTATCCATGGATTTAACAATCTTTGAAGACGAATTCTACACACAACTTCGGGTAAATGTAAATCTACACCCAGGTGTATACAGTCAATGTGGTCGAAAATATACTAAAAATGTCGAAATTTCTGCAAAATATAATATCAAAAAATGTTCATTATTATCTCTTTTCCGGGAGTACAGATCAATTCAGTCACTGAGCTAAAACGATTTTAGAATTGGCAAAAAAATAACTGAGATATTTAAAGGTGAAAACTGGGATCTACACCCGGGTGTATACCGTCAAGGTGAAGGTTAACAAAATGTTAATTTCATAGTTCTAAGATTTTCTTCTAAAAATCACTAAATTACAGGATAAACTAATTTACAACTATTTCAATTAAAACAAGACCGTGCTTTACTTCAAAATCACTGATGCCGTCGTTTGTTTCTATTATTTTTTCCAGGCAAAATAACATTTTTGCTCATACTTTTTCTGTTAGACGAAAATCAAAAGCTGATAAGAGCAAATTGCTGCAGCATTTCAAAGTACTTCTACCTAGCATTTGAGTATAGAATTGATTTCGGAGAAAGACCAAATTGTATGCAGTTAATGATGGTTTAGCATTATGTAAATATTTGTTTCTATTATTTTCTCCATCACTGTAGATATCTATGCATTTTCTATGTACCCACTACCCATGTTGTCTACTATTGAGACAATAAATCTTAAGCGCTGTACTCTCAATATAGACCACCATAAACACTTCAACTATATGTAACTTAAAGGGCATTAAGCTGACTGGCATGGAAGGATTTCCCATTTTCCCGATATTCTCAGGAAGACTACATTTGCTTCCCCCCAATACCATCCGTATAAATACTATAAATAGCCTATAGCTAGGCATGGAAAGTACAATTCCTGAGCCTTGGTGTAATTAGCTAAATCTGCTCCTCATATTCTAAAATTATAGCCAAAACTAGCTGACCCGGCAAACGTTGTTCTGCCTAAAGTAGTTACATATTTTAAATATTTTAAGATCTAGTTTGATATTTTTTTTTTAATAAAATATGAAGGCGGATAGCTTCAATGGTTCTGAGAACGCCGGCTAGGCTACTGTTACCATTGTCTCTTCTTGGCATCATCGTAACAAATATCGAACTGTAAATGATCATCACTTTGTATAAATCGCACATAAATATTTCACTATCAATAATTTACCTTTGAAATAGCCAGTGCAGAAAGTTAACGAACGAAAAAGATACAATTGAAATTTGGAAATCAATTTGAGAAACAAAACAAATTGATTACTTTTACGTTTTTTTTCCTAAACCTTCGGGTGGCAATTACGAACAAACCCGTAGAAGAAAGTATCAAATTTGGTCGCGCCCCCTTTGACCAATATTGGTCAATGACCACTCCTGGGCCAATACCTTTGATTGTCTGCAAATTCGAACTGAATTGATTCGGTGGTTTTCGAGATATAATATTTTGATTCTTTGTTTATGGGCGGTGCCACGCCCTTTTGTCCAATTTTGACCAATCTTACAGCAACACTCCTAAGCCAATACCTAAAATTGTCTGTAAGTTTCAACTCAATCGATTCGGCTGTTTTCGAGATATACGATTTTGAATGTTTTTTTTTTGTATGGGAGGTGCCACGCCCCTTTGTCCAATTTTGACCAATATCCACAGAAATAATACTGGGCCAATGCCTAAGATTGTCTGTAAATTTGAACTCAATCGATTCAGTGGTTTTCGAGATATAAGATTTTGAATATTTTTTTTGTATGGGAGCTGCCACGCCCCTTCGTCCAATTTTGACCAATCTCCTTCAGTGCACTCCTGGGCTAATACCTAACATTATCTGTAAATATGGGCTCAATAGAGTCGGTGGTTTTCAAGTTATACGTATCCGAACACATTTTAAAACTCATTTTTATATATATATAGCCAAAATATTGAAATTTAAAATTTAAAATTTAAAAAAATCTGGGATGTATTTGAACTGAAACTCCTTCGAATCAGCAGTCCCTTTCTTTTTGTTGTGGTTGAATACCTTATTGCTAATAGGTAGGTACTCATCGTTTGCAACGTTAATATAGGTACAAATCTAGTACCAATCCTGATACATTCTAATCTGCCAAGTCCCAACAAACATATCAATGTGTGGCAAATGTTAGCCCTGTAATATTAATGACATTGTATAATGTATAGGTTTAATGTTCGTATACTTGAGCAGGATGAGAAATGTCTAGATTTCCGCACAAGAAATTGAGTACCTACTTATAATTGACATTTTGACCGTCGGGATTTAATGCTGCCTCGCCTCGTGTCTCCCGCCAATCATGACGGTGAAAATGGTCGTAAATAATTTTGTGCTCTTATTTTATCTTTTCTTCTGGTCATCTGGAAGATACTTTTTGCCCATTTAATAGGATTATGCTTGTTTTCGCAATGACGAGGAAATGAACGAAAAAGATTTATGACTGAGTGAGTCATGAAAAAACTCGCTTTTGAAAGGAAAATGGTTTAGAATTCTTTAGGTGAAGATGAAGACTTGTATGATGTTCTAAATTCGTGGAGAATTTTTTTTTATTCAATATTTTGCAAGGAAATGTGCATTTTAGAACATGATGGTCATATAGTCATAATAAAAATAATATGTCTCAAATTAAGATAGGACTACATCCATGTTCTTGATTTAATTCTTAGTCGAAAAATTATATCTTACAACTCCAATTACTGATTCTGAGGTTACCCTCCGAACACGATATAAATACCTAGTAATTACAGCCCTGTTATCCTGATCTGAAAGACGGACTCCTTCAAAAGCGGATGAAGAAATCTTTGATCGTTTCGAAACTTTTTGCTATATATTCGGTCTTGACGGGTTTTGGAGAAGACTATTCAACGAAATCACATTAGATTAAAACTGCTTTTCAAAGTTCCATTTAGGATGGATGTACTTTTGACTACCCTGCAGGTTGCGAGCAGCCGAAGGAGGCTTTGAAGCGTAATAAAGCAGGAAGTGAGGTGGAATGGTCCGGGAAATATTTATGACTGCTTTTTGGGTACAGTTTTTTTTTTATCATCAAATCGTTAATCCAATTGGTCATATCGACTTAATGACAATCCCCCAGTGTTCTAAAAAAAAATAATAATAAATAAAAAGGTGGTGCAACAGGCGGGTAGACACCCTAGGCCTATCTTCTCGCAACCATTCGTTTGTGTGAGTTTCTATTTTTGGGACGAATGGAAGGGACCTACAATATTATGCCGATTCCGAACGGCTGAATTGGAAAGCTTTTTCAGGACAGTCATATTGTCGGATGTTTGTTAGACGTTCGCGAAAGGTGGCGCAAGATGTAATTTGTGTTTTTCCGGGGATCGAATCTGGGATCCCTCGCACAGTCCAGCATACTAACCACTGCGCTACTGTGCCCCCAGTATTCTAGATGTCCAAAAATGTAGAGTCGCCATCATTGAAGGAATATCTCGACCGACACTATACAGCTTTGAATGGATGCAATTGCAATAAACCACCAGAACCTTTGTCGATTCACGCTGCTATACTCTTTAGTCTGAATCAAGCGTGGCGAGGACCAGTGGCATTAATGTGAACTTAAAAGCATCGTCGTTTATTGAAAAGAGCGCTTTGGTCAAATGAATGGGAATCATCTTCGTCTAAGTTTAACGGATCAAACTGCCTGGTTGGTTGTATTCGTAGTAAAATAGTCTACAGTATCCTCGGAACCATCTGTGAACTTAGTACCATGTTCTTAAGCTCATCCTGCAAACTTCTGTTCGGGTCTTATACCCTTGAGAATAGCATTTAACCCTCTGGTAAAACCTTCGAACATTGCCTCTGCAGTAGCAATACTCAACCGCCCGCTTCTCGTAGGTACTTTATCTTCTGACAGGTTGATGTTCCCCCTTCTTTTTTATCCATAGAGCATGCGATCAGCTTGCAAAACCGCACTGTTTGTTGGCTGCTGCATGCGTTAGCGTATTGTGGCATTTCTTACCTGCCCAGTAGCTTTTTGACGTCAAATCTTTTTACAGCATCCGTTGGGTGTTGTTGCGCGTGGTGGATATCCGCATCTGGCATCTGGTGGATATCCGCATCTGGCCACCGCTAAGACCTCTTGTTGTCATATTAAAGTTTGGGAATGGTGTGTTGGCCATGACGAAATTTCGGAGCTTCTGTCATGCAAGCATTGCTTTTCAACTGTAAAGCCTAAGATATCCTCTCTTCCTATTCTATGGCGTCAAAATCGCAAAAAATAATATCCATGTCGTTCTTTCAGCACTTACCTTATGTCTCATCGGTCTTCGCATCCTTGGCTACGTCATCATTCTTCAAATTAAATTATATGAAAAGGATAGTCTAGAATACGTCATAGGGTAATGCCTTTTATGCTTCCAACCTGATTGTGTATAATTTTCTTCTACAGTTGATGATGGCCCATACAAATGCAAAAAAAAATTCAAAGCTATCGTCCTTGACCTCAATATTAGCAATATTAGATTGAAGCAGGTCGCAAAAAATCTGTCACTTCAAGGAAACGAAAGTTCACGATACATCCGGACTTGTGTTTCGTTCAAATTACATTTAACATCTTCTACTATCGTCTTCCTTGTATAAAATACGTCCCTCGGTTTTCTCATTCATCATCGAAACCAAGCAGATTAGGGCCACAAATCATTGCAAAACATGTTATGACTTCAATATTTGCTCATCTCGAACTTGGCACGTCCCACCGCGACATCTCGCTAGCTCTATACAGTTATGCTTATGGGATGTGCAATGTCACATTTACTCTGATCACAAGATTTACTGCTGACACACTTGGACAGGGTTACGTAGAACATGGAAAATGTTCCTTAATCCCGGTGCCAATACAAACTCACCCCAACCTCCACCCCGCCTACACTATACTCGTACTCGTACACCTTTCAAATGGTCCCACGAGGAAGAACCACTGACAAACATTGTCCGATTCAATATTCAATGCCCTTGTCACTGGCATAATTTATTTGAAAATGATCGATTGGCCATCGAACGAATGTCAATGGGGGATGAGAACGAATAGACACGAATGCGGGGGAAGCAGTTACCAAGGAAATTGAATTTCCAGTGCGGAAAGGATTACTTTTGGATATGGCAACTTCGAGAGGTATCTCCCACCGATAGTCCTTGAAGTGAAATTTAATATCGAATCGAGAAATCAATCGAAGCGCAACAACAAAAGGGAACGATTCAAATGCGATTATCAATAAATACAGTATTATGACACCTAAGTGGGTATTATGCGTCGTCTAAGGTCAACTCTAGTAGACGCTTACTGTCAGTTAGATTAAACGCAGCTAGAGACAGTGTGCTATACGCCCACATCATTATTCGAAATGGAAGGCAGTTGAAGAGGGAGACCTATCAAGGTTACAGCAAAATGATTGGTCGTTAAGATTGTTCTTTAAAGATATAGTATCGTCTTTATGGCCATAATGGCGCGCTCATTGTTTTTATTGGACTTTTTGAATTTATCGTAGCTCAGATGATGGTATGGAGGTATAGTAGTTTTATTGCACCATGAAAGGAGCGTTCTTGGATAGTATTGGAAAAGCAAACTTGATTACTGCGAAATAATTTGGTGTTTGCTCACCTGACACACAATACACTCCACTCCACATGGAGTAAAGCAAAAGTTTCCCAACGGTAACTCGCTAGAGAAATTCTAAAATCCCCCTCAAAGCATGGGATAACATTTGAATATCCTTGACCTATTCGATGGTGTTTTGATGAAAGCCAAAGAGCAACACAAATCAGCACACCCCACTGACACGGTATGCAAATTTGCGCTCCCAAACGATTTACTGCACAAACTGGAGGATAACGAATACCTATTTGTAGAACAGGAATCGCGCAGTCAGCGCAAATTCATACAAAGACCGCCCGGAAGGTCTCAAGTCTCAACGCACAAGCTATGTTTTCTACTCTTCATGTTAGTATGTTGGCATTATGGTTTAATGAAAAGTTTCAGGATTCGGTTTGATTCATTAAATAGTTTGTTCTCCTATGGTATAGTATAGAACTCTAAGAGATTATTCTCACTTGTGGTCTACGATATTATTCGTTTCGAAAGTTAGTTGCACCGCAGAGCATTCCAGGTGTAGTTAATGGCAAGGCGAACTGCGAGAAGTTTTAACAAGTTAATAAGTTAGGTGCGGGTATAGGTTGAGGTGTACCTACGCCTTCAGTGTTTATATAACGCAGTTTAAAGTTCTTTCAGTGCAGGAATGGAGTATAATGTACCTTTACCTATTTTGGTATGGTAAAAAGTTTTTGATTAAATGCTACAGGTTAATGTGGTCTTAATAATGAGCACATTTTGTCTCTACGCCTTATATCAAAAAGAACAAAATTGCTGATTATGAAAAAGATTAAAAGAAGGATGCACCTATTTGTTTTGATTTAAGAAAGCGCAGCAAAATCAAGCTTATTCTTTATGTACTGCTTATACACAACTATCGGCCTCAATTAGTGCAATGGGAATTAGCCAAAACTTGAAATTTAACGAAACGGGTCATTCGATAATCCTACAGAAATTTGGCCGTGTACCTGCCACGGACTACTTCACGCCATACCTAGAGTTTACAAGACCCTTCTCTAGAGCCTATCCCAGCAGGGAAAATGGAGAGACGGACTCGTACCTAGCATGCAAACCACAGCAGTATTTACAGACGGATCAAAAATGAATACTAGGGTAGGATCAGGTGTCTCCTGCAAAACCCTGGGTATATCAAAATCGATACGCCTCCCAGACCATAGCAGCGTTTTCATGCAGAGGTCCTGCCAGCAGCCCGTCAGTCTGTGGAAAGGGCAATACCACATGGAGGTATTACCTTCTTTATCGACTGCCAGGTAGCAATAATAGCCAGAACTGAACCAGAAATAAAATCGAAGCTTGTGAAGATGCACAATGCATCGCTCTGCTGGGTTCCGGGACATGAAGGCATTCCAGGCAATGAGAAATTAGCAAGCTGATTCCTCTGTCAACGCCTTGCACACTCAAGCTTGAAACAGCAATAGAAAAACCACAAGAGGGCGAACGCTAGATGGGCCACCTTAAATATTTGTATTACTACAAGAATGCCAGGGCCGTCCTTCAACGAAACCAAAACCGAGAATACCTATAATACGGAAGGATAGGAAATCCCTGTCTACTCTTTTAGGTATCATAATGGGACACAATACTCTGCGGTAACATATGAAGAAAATGGGCTTAACGGAAGAAAAACTTTGTAGTAAGTGCGGTGGAGGATTATAGAACCCACTTCCTTTGTCACTGCCTAGGTCTCCAATACACCAGGTATAAATTCCTAGGAAGTGACTTCTTCAACGACCTAGACGAGCTTTCCAGGGTACATCAATAGACAAGAAAAATGAACTTCGTCAAATCAACAGGATGGTTTGTATGTAAGTAATTTGAATACAGGGTTATAATGGGTAAGGGACAACCTCTCTTTCCCCTATGGGCATCACAATGGGTCAGTATTGACTTGATTGTGGCACGGAGAACTCACCGCCAGCCCACAGATCTAGCCTTATGTACTGCTTAAAACTTGGTTTGAACTATGTACCAAAGGTAACAATCAATTTCGTAATCAAGCCAAATGGTTTAGCATTTCTATACTAGTCAGCGTAGACTATCATCATTATGATGGTGAAACTTGAATATGAAGTTGCTTAGGTACTGTCAATGAGAGGATCAAATATTTGATCGTGGAGCACAGCTTCAGCGAACTCCAGTGACCAGGGGCGTAGCGAGGGGGGGGCGTGGGGGGGTGTCGCAGCCCCCCACGCTTTTCAAGAGTCTGAAAATCAACGATCAATTTTCAAAAATTAGATCTTAAGTTGGATTTCCATTAGGTATAAGTTTTTAAACTTGTAAATGTACACAAAAGTCGGCATTTTCAAAGGTTCCACATGAACACCTTAAAATCGGTGAATCGTTGAATTTGCCGACTGAAATCCTTAAAATTTAGCGAGTTTTCATTCGATCTTAAAAAGGATGGTCGGCATCGGTGAATTTGCCGACTGAAATCCTTAAAATTTAGCGAGTTTCCATTCGATTTTAAAAAGGACGGTCGGCATCGGTGAATTTGCCGACTGAAATCCTTAAAATTTAGCGAGTTTCCATTCGATCTTAAAAAGGATGGTGGGCATCGGTGAATTTGCCGACTGAAATCCTTAAAATTTAGCGAGTTTCCATTCGATTTTAGAAAGGACGGTGGGCATCGGTGAATTTGCCGACTGAAATCCTTAAAATTTAGCGAGTTTCCATTCGTTAAAAAGGACGGTGGGCATCGGTAAATTTGCCGACTGAAATCCTTAAAATTTAGCGAGTTTAGATTCGATTTTAAAAGTACTGTTGGCATTTCTAATTTGAGGTTAAATTCGAAGGAATGTGTTATTCGTTAGTTCGCGGCTTATTGATGTAGATTGCGAACTTTAACAATTCGTGGCAAACGTGTGTTTGGGCCAAGAGGAGGATAATTAATTATCCCATCAAAATGTATTAAGAAAATAAGTTTATAATCAGTTTAAATAACGAAATTTTGAATTACAAACTTTTTGCCGTGAACGAAAACACCCTTGGCTCGAATTGTCAAAGTTTATTCGCAATCCACATCATTTAATTAGGGTTCCACAAACTAGCGGATAAAACATTCGTTTGAACTTAACCTAAAACTAGACATTGAGGGTGAAAACTGATGTCTGGAATTCGCGAACTGCCGCGACCTATAAAAGTGTTCATGTGAACGGGCTGTCAAAACTTGCGAATAGTCGTTCGATCGTAGGTAGCTGGTCGCTCTTATGTGAATGGTCCTTTAGGTATTAGCCCAGGGGTGTTCCTGTTAAGATTGGTCAAAATTGGTCAAAAAGGAGCGTGGCATCTCCCATACAAAAAACATCTTTTATGGAGTGAATAATCGCTGGGCCGATTTTCATGATTTCTATATGTACAGTCGGCAAGTTCCTGAAATAATTCGGCATTTTAATGAAATTCACCCCCCCCACGGCTTGAACCCTCGCTACGCCCCTGCCAGTGACAATTGTAGTGAACAGTTTATAGATTTCATTTGACATGAAATGAACATCCACCCAAATTTACCAATCTTCTGACGATTTTGTCAGAAGTAGGAAAGGAATTTGTACCGAAATGGCGCAAATATAACCATCTTATGGTAGTTATACTCTCAATTCCATATTATATTAGCTCGAAGACTCTAGTCTATAACATAGTAAGCATGAAAGGCCTTTGGAATGAATAAAGGTCTTTGGATTTAATATAGACGAGTCGTGGGGTTGAAAGATTCAGGAGCTTAGGTCCGGCAACTATACCTACAAGAATATTCAATCGCTGCTGGTGAATACTCATATGGAGTCGTGCATACTGCATAGGGCGCAACTTACTAAAAATACATTAAGGCGGTTTGAGGAATGAATCACATCGCTGCCTTAATTGCAAGGAGTGTCTCAATACTGAATGTGACAAGAACCAGGATGTCATGCATAAACGTGAAGCATCAGAAGAAGCAGGGAGCAGGTGTGAGCGGCTTAAGGCGAAATTGATTAAATTGAATGCAACGGTTAGCCTTCACCTTCTTCTTTTCATTGTCCGTCAATTGTTCTGCGGCCGTATTATTTAACCGATGTGTCCGGACTGATTCTGCCTAGGAATCCCGCCCACACTTCACGAGGTTGTTTGTTTGGACAATGCACATCAATGTCTACAATTTTACAACTTTAGCTCCCATGTGTGTCGAGAAATGTATGAGCTTCTTGCTTTTTAATTTTTTTTTTGTTGAGTGTTAATTATTTGAAATTTCATTCATGAACTTTTTGCTTTTTAATTTGTATACCCTCCACAGGAAGGTATATTCACTTTGTCATTATATTTGTAACGCCAAGAAGGATTCGCCGGAGACCCTATAAAGTATATATATTCTGAATCAGGATCACATTCTGAATCGATTTAGCCATGTCCGTCTGTCTGTCTGTCTGTCCGTCTGTCTGTTGAAAGCACGATAGCGTCCAAACGAATCGATCTAGGCGAATGAAATTTTGTGAGTGCTCTTCTTTTTACCGTGTCGTCAGGTTGGTATTGAAAATTGTTTCTGTCGGTCAAGTAGTTCTGGTACCTCCTATACCAAACAAATATTGCATGGCAAACATTTTGCATGACTGTTATGCAGTGGAGGGTATCAAAGCATCGGCCAGGCCGATGATAACACTTTTACTTATTTTATTTATTGTTGAGTGATTATTATTTGAACTTTTATGGAATCGCATCGCAGCGCCACCTACCGGTTCCAATTGTGAATATAAACCATCCCAAGACACATTCAAATATACACACAAAGTTTTATTAAAATCGGTTTAGCTCCAGCCGTTTAGGAGGAGTACGGTAACAAAGACGGACATTGTATATATAAAGATTTCTACTGTAATGTTGTTCTTAGAATTGATAGCAGAACTGATGTAGAAAATAAAAAGTCCCTTACTATAAATAAAAGTTATAGCTGTTAACTGTCAATAGTGACTTTGTATCCTATTCGTCGATGATGGCTGTCCCTTCTTGTTGACAACACTTACTTTGTTTTGCTCCCGTTCACGACTAAACCCATGGTTGCTACTTCAGTGCTAATATTTTCAAACGCGACAGTGGCAGCTGCGTATATGCAAGCAATTGTACAAACCTGTGAAAATTCCTCCTCTGGTGTTGTCTTGTGAGTTTCGAATAATTTTCTCAAATATGATGTTGATAAAGATATTTAAATGATAGCGCATCACCTTGTCGGAATACTTTTCTGTCATCAAAGGTCTCTTCCGATTTTAATGGAGCAGCTAGTGTCCTCCATCGTCATTCTATTTATGACAAAACTAGACATTTCTCTCTATTGATGCTGTCATAATGCGGTCGTCTCCCTATGAGTTTAATATGTAATGCGACTGGCTATCCTTGTTCGTTTGGATGGAAATCGTTTCTTTCATCTTCCTATGGTTTGTTCTACCTGATAGCCGCATTTGGGAATTCTTCGTCGTTTCAATGTCTGCAAAAGTGGTTTTTCCATGTCCTCAACACCGACTTCAAATCAACTTACAAGGTTTCTTGCTCATCTCTACACGTATCTGTTTGGGTCTTGTAGCCTTGATATTTTCTTTTTACCTTTTGGTAAAATTTTAGTCTTGATTAAAACCTTTCTATTTGACCAATGTATGACAAGGGTAGACCTTGACATTTACCTATAGTGATGCCCAACTGTTCAAAGGTCTCCATATACACATCAATTATTCTTCTGCCAGAGGTAACCACCGAGAACTGGTAATGTTAATTTTTGGAGCAACTTCCTAAACTTATAAGCGCGAGGAGTAGGTATAGGTATCAACCTATTGAAAACGAAAAAGTAGCAACACTATAATGCTCTAACAGAATTGACTGGCTGTGACGATTTTTCGGTACTATAGTCAGTCAGGGTACTGAAAGGGAGCTATTGACATAAACCCTTTATGCATTACTGACACCGGAATACCCTGCCTGCTGTCCTAGGGTCAATCAAGGCCTTGGCCTTGCCCTCTATTTTGAAGGCTGTGCATAGGATAAACTACCTAGCCCAGGCACGTAGCCAGGGGGGGGGGGGGGCTTGAGGGGCTGAAGCCCCCCCCCCCGAAACGCTAAGCAAAAAATTAAAAACTAAAACTTTCTAATATAAATTCAAATCTTCCGCAACCATTCAAATGCAAATATAACTTAAAAAAATTTCATTAAAAAACACGCACCAGAGAGCCCAAAAACTCGACTTCTAAGCCTTTCTGAAACAAGATTCATTGGCATGATAGTATTATTTCCTTTGTAGAGCTCTTCAAATGCATCTCAATAAGTCTTGAAGAAATAACCAGCAGAACGTGGGCGATATCTTCGAAAGCATCAACACTTTTGGCAGCGATCCAAAAAAGTGATTTCCTAGTAAGCCTCATTGCATGCGAAAAACTATTCAATTTAACGCTACCCTTATCAGTTTTCCTACAGACCAAATCCTTAGATTTCGTTTCTGCTATCGACCGCACAAAAGAAGTTCTGAATTCTCTTAAGAACATCAGAGAAAATGCCGAAGATTTTTTCAGAGAGGCTTTTCAATCCGAATCCCAACTTTCCGAGGACTTATTTGAAGTTGAATTAAGAGCCCCAAGAACTTCATTGAAACAAACAACGCGTTCCAATCCAGAAACCTCTTCTACTGAAGCCTATTTTGAGTGTCTATACTGATTCCTTGCATAGGAAACATCGTTAAAACAAAATCTTACGGACAGATTCATGGTTAACGAAGACGTTCTACCATCATGTCATGTCAAAAAAAAAATCAAGACGTCTTCTGCTTTGAAAAAAATAATTTTAGTATGTTCGTTTAGGTACATACGATTTAAAAACTAATAAGAATCAGTGAATTGGAATATACAGAGTATACCAGTTAAGCAGTATAATCCTTTAAGGGAAGATTCCTGAAGTTCCGCCGAACAAAATATTGTATGCCAGGTGGGGTCTATTTTCACCATATTTCCCGTTTTATTTTTTTATGGAATTTTTCTCCTTGAGAATTTTTCTAAAAATTATGTTAAGCAACTTGAATTTGTAGTAAAAGCCGTTTTTTTTTTTGTCAGACAAAAATGGGCAAAAAGAGACTCGATATTTCTCTAAATTCAACTTTTTTCTTTCACAGAAACCCAGAAGAAAAAATCCATGGGTCTTAGGTAAGGAGATCTGGGTGGCCAAGGATTGGGCGAAATTGACCAGTTCACCCTTCATTAAAATTATGGTTAAGGAATGGATTTATCCCGCTGCTACTGTCACAAGGTGCTCCATCTTGTTGACAGAACATCGCTCTTCTCTGAAAAAGAAGAACATCTTCAAGGAGCTTCGGCATTCGTTCTCTAAGAAATTCAAGAGAATTAACTGTTTGTGGAAGAACGTGCTAACCTACTAAAGTGTTTGCAAAGATTTACGCTAAACCTCCTTTGAAATAAGAACACATTTTGAAAAAGCTGTTTAAAATAATTAAATTCTTACCTTTGAAAGGATGTTGTGTGATTTAATGGGGATTGGGGTCTGACCAATGGTGCAAATTGTGGAGGTTTGTAGCTTTATAACTTTGTTGTGAATTGCGCTCCGTCAGTCCACAGAATGTTCTTGAGGAAGTGTCCGTACCGGTGCTAAATGGGAAGGGTGTAACCCATTACTTTGGAAAGTTCTGGGAAGTTCCAATTGCACAGCTTGTCCTCGGACCTGACTAAAGGCTTAACTTCCACAGTACTTCCATTGCTCATTATTACGTTAGTTTATTTTTCTGACTTAATTTTGTTTGACCATTTTTTTGACAAAAAACGGCTTTTACAACAACTTCTGTTGATCGTACGTAAACAATTTGCTTAACATAAATTTTAGAAATTTCTCAAGGATAAAAATTTCATAAAAAAGAAACAAATTTATTAAGTAAAAATTTAGAGAAAAAAACATGTTAAGTAAAGATATGTAGCAACAAATTTTCAAAATGTTGAGTTTAAGGAGCCATAACTTTTTTATAGCTGCACAGATGTACCCGTAATGCTTAGGACTTGTATGCGCTACTAAATTGTCTTTTCAAAATGCACAAAATGAACAATTTTTGTATCTAATAGTTTAGAAGTTATAGCGTTTTAAGTGGTAACACCTACAAATTAGAGGTCACATCCTTTGAAGGGTCATAACGGGAAATATGGTGAAAATAGACCCCTCCTGGCATACAATTTTTTGTTCTACGGAACTTCACTAATCTTCCCTTAGAGGATTATTCTGCTTAACTGGGACACCCTGTATATAGTTTCTTGTTTAAAGAATTCCTCGTAAGATTTGGAAGCAAGCCCCCCCCCGAAACAAAATCCTGGCTACGGCCCTGACCTAGCCAGCATCAGATATTCATGGATCCACTCTTGACAACTGTGCAAAACGTAAAATTGTTTCTAAATCGTGATACAGTCCCTTACTCTTATAGAAGACTGTATTTTACCTTATGGTTCTGCAATGTCTTTCAACAGTGCTTCTTCCATATGCAACAGAGAGGATGGTAACCCCAATGCACTATTTTTTTGTTGACCCGCTCCTTTAACGCAAGCCAAACTACAGTTATACGGTTTATTGGAGCCTTTAATATAATACCCAGTAGCCTGTTTTGTAGTTCAGGATTCCATATCCAAAACAATTTCATTACTATATAACACTTTTATGGATCACAAATTTAAAGGAGTTAAATGATAGCTCTTGCAATTTAGCCAATTTCAAAGGATCATAAAAATAACACTGTTTAAGTAATCATAATCAACTAAAGTAAATCGTCTGCGTTCTACATTCATTATGGATGTGTTGCATTCTCATAGATGAATACAAAAATAATCTTTTGTTTAAAAGTTGTTTTCTTTTTTTTTTTAGTTAGGAAAGAGTGCTTACACTAGCATGTTACGAGAGGACCGTTACCAAATTAAATAACAAAATTTTATGGACTCTTGGGTAGCACTTGCGAGCAACAATGTTGGACGAAGTTTTAATACACTTGTTCAAGTTGGTTTGGAACGATAGTTTTTGAGTTTCTTCTGTTGTTCCAAGTTTTTCCATTCGACCTTTGGGTAGAGGCTAATGGGAATTGTATAACACCTTGAAAGTTATCGATGTTCCAAATACCTAAATTATTTACAATGTTATAGGAATTAAGGATGCGAATATAATTCAACAAAATCACTCAAGGACGTGCGTTCCATTTCTAATATACAATTCTTAGAAAAATGATGGTATGATGAACTTCATAGTCCTTTTTTCCCTATGTGCTAAATTTTCTATCATTAACACAGTACCTTCCTCTGAGTACTTAACACGCTACCCGACTAAGGCGTATTTCTTTTTTTTTTTAATTTATAGTATAAAGGAACAAGAAATATATAACACATGAATCTCCAATTTCGAGACAGAAAACAGCAGACAACCATCGTCGTTGTCCTTGTCGTCGTCATCATCATTATCTTCGTCGTTGTTGACGACGTGTCCTTTAAATAAAGAAAATAGTTTATCAAGGAGACACGTACAATATAATTTCAAGAAACTCATTACAATATTAATGTTCATGGTGTTGTGTACTTGCGTATGTGTGTCAACCTGTCAACCAGAGAATAACACACAAGCGGAAAATATGTCCGACGACAAGACAAACCCAAACAAAACCATAAGATTAAGATTAACAACTTCCAACACCGATTGCCAACAAAAAAGGACACTTCTCTTGAACATCAACATCTTTTTGCTTGTAAGTTACCGTAGCCATATGCAACTCTCGTGCTAGGGACGAGGGAGCTTTTCCAAATTGGCTTTTGCGCCAATGAATGTCCATCGCTGGCAAAGACCACATCCTAGGGAGAACCAGACCGGAAAGATGAACTTTAAAATGGACGATTGAGGGATAAGGACACCACAAAATATTCAGAAAATTAATGATTGGATAGAATATGTACTGTACAGTCTGGCATGAAAGATACACCCCGTGGGAGTATGTATTTCTTGTGTGCCATTTTACAAGATTTAGGTTAGGAGAGCACATGTGATTTCCGTGAACGTCCGTACATGTCACCCTATAAGCCCAAGGCTTTCGCTTTGAAAGTTAAACGTGCTACTGAATAGTTAGTCGAAGATTTCTTGAGGAATGGTACATTCGGAGCGTGTCACTTAGATCAAAACTTATTTCCATTTCCCTGCCACATAGAGTCGGGTATATCCGCTACTCTTGGAAATTTTGTTAATTTACTAGAGGAATTTTCATATTTTTCTGATACTCGAATTGGCAACATCTACAAGTTCCTCGAGGAAGTACTCTCCTAGACTTTACTTTCTTATCGAGTATACTCCAAGGCAGTAACATTGCAAGTGGAATGGTGTTTGCTCTTCATCCTTATACATGCAACTGCGACGACTTGTCTTCCTACTACAAGTGAAGTGACGTGTTCTACTGATAGACTCAAATCGAATCCAATGACGTCGGGGTAAGACACCTGGGCACAACTGTACCAGACAATTCTTCCACAGAAAACCCTAATCTTTCAATAATATGCACAAAAATAACCTGAGAATCCTAACAGTTATAATTACTTACTTACTTACTTACTTAGATGGCGCTATAGTCCGGGGTGGACCTGGGCCTCAACCAACACGCCTCTCCAGTTAGCACGATCTTTGGCTAACCGCCTCCAGTTGCGCACTCCAAGTTGGTTGAGGTCCCCTTCCACTTGTGCGCGCCACCTAAGGCAAGGTCTTCCTCTACTGCGTTGTCCCTCCGGTTTGGAATCGAAAACTCTTCGGGCCGGAGCGTTGGTGTCCATTCGCTCTAAATGTCCTAGCCTTCTTAGTCGACTGATACGTACTTTTCTGACCAGGTCGATGTCGCTGTACAGCTCGTAGAGTTCGCTGTTAAATCTCCTCCTCCAAAGCCCGTCAACGCAAACGGGACCGAAAATCACTCGAAGAATTTTGCGTTCGAAGCGACCAAGGGTTATAATTAGTATGACCATAAAAAACATCTTCACATGTAGACTTACATGTAGGCTCTATCTTGAGAGTGACAAATCCTCTCTACTGGAGTGTCCGGCTCTCTTTCATCTCAGCAAGAATGTTCTTGGCGAGGAAATCGTCACTTCCGCAAATCTTACTGACATATCCCAGAGAAGATCCCTGCCTTCCTAACTGTCTCCAGAGTAAAATGACGGCCGGGGAAGGTACAATAGGTTTCTTTTGAAGAGGCCGCAGTGCTCATTAACTCTCTAAACTAACTCCTACCATGTGCAGCCAGTGCATTCGTTTTGGAGTGATGTCCCATCTGAACTGAAGCCAAAGTATGGTTTCCAGTAGTGGAGTGTGGTAGATGGTAGTGGCATTTTTAATACGACTATGAAAGTTCAATTTCCAACTCTTATCTCTCGAGAATAAGTCTTGCGCAGCGAGATAAGTTAAGATGGATATATTGTTATTTAGGTGAATTGATTTGTTGAACTCGATGCGGTTTTAAGAATAGATCTTTAGGTTTTCAAGGCGATTTAGTTACAGCTACCGGCTCTATATTACTGAAAGTCCCTTCGATGTCTAGGAATGCTAATCTTGTTGATTCCTTGGCTGCTAGTGTTTTTTTTTTCCATAGCACCGGGACTTTGAGAGCATTTCGATACTATTTCACATATACAAGGCCAATGGGAGCAGCGATGCCAGATTACAAGATATGTCTTTTTTTTTTTAAGTTTTTTAAGCTCAAAAATATGCGCAACCTCAAATTCATTGAAGCTCACGATTTTTGTTATTGAACTATTATTTCAATGTCTAACAATTTAGAACAAAATTTTCTATGGAGGAAAGTGGTTTTCTATTCCAATATTATCAGTGGAGAATAACTCATGCACGGCTTCTGTTATGCTAATGCTACCGTCAGCACTGAAAACTATTTTTGACATGTGATAAATTGGCTGTGGGAAATTAGGAATAAGAATGATCCGAAGACCCGTGCATTGGTGGGCGCATAAGAGCTCCCTCGCTCTCGGTTTCAGGAAAGCCGGCCTTTGATAGGGTGTTGGCACATGACACCTCACACTCCAAATATGTACTGACTTTCGGAGAATTCAAGAGCGTTCTGAAGCCGTCGACGTCGTCTGTCGTTGTCTCCTAAGTTTTGCTTTTTCTGCAGCTTTTTAATCGTCATTTTGCAGTTTACTACCTTTTTCCTAATTGAAACTGATGACGATATAGACAATTTGGATGATCTGGCAGTGGAACGATTGTCATCATCCTAAAGAAAAAGTTTCTCAAGTCCGAGGTCAACCGTTGCCTCGCTTCCCCCAACCGAAGCAGCCTTAGGTACTTGTTGACGGTTCTTGGGAGTAAGAGGTTTCTTTCCTCCTACGTCATTTTTGTCTGAGAATCGGTTTTCCTAAAGGTCTTGGTGCCCTATTCATTATAGATCAGTCCCTTTGCCTTTTGTTTTGAGTAATTTGTCTATTTTGGACCCATGAGTAAGGGGGAAGGGAAGGCCGTTCTGTACTCACCCGCTGTATACACAAAAGGAGAATTGAATTGAAACTAGATGTCTCCAGGTATCTATAGAGTAGACACATAACATTGTTCCATACAGAAACTCTGTCCAGAAAATAGAGGTCCAGAAACCCCGGCCAACAACTTCTGACATATGTACTTACCCAAACAAATTTTCTTCTTATACGAACGTTATTGTACCACGGTGCGATATATGATACCACGTAATATATAAATAAGTAATAGCAGATTCCAGCGCTTTATATTAAGCTCCTGTTGGTTTAACGGGTAGACTTAGAACAAAAAATTCAGTGGTATCTATAACCTGCAGCTGCACAGCATCAGACTGCCATCCTAATCTAACCTAGTTTAACATGCAACTTCTTTTTTGCTATATCTTTAAGGAGTATTATCTTCCTGTCCATGTCCAGATATGGGGCACTGCCCAAATTTGGTGTTGCTTTTATATTGTAGCTTCACAAAATTAAACAGTGCAAAAACAAGTAAGGTACTGGAGTTGAAATTGGTCCTGCTAGTAACTATGGAGGCCAAACTACTCTTTACCTAACATTCTTTCGAACGCAAGGACAGAATATAGTCTGCTATATACAGTGAGGGTGCCATTCCTCGTATTAAGGTAAGGTAATCTAATATGAAAGTGTCCTTCGGGTTGAGAAGCTCCACCAAGTAGCTACATACATGGTACCCAGGGGGCAGGGGAGCCCCTGATTCAAATCTGACGTAGCCCCTCCATTGAGGAAGGACGGTCGTGGGGGCTGTCGCTGTGGTTGAACGCAAACGCGGGAACTAGATGTGTTCAATAGAACATAGAGGCGTTAGATAGATAATAGCACCAGAATTAGTAGGTCCACGTCTTTCTCAGGACACTAAAGTGGGTGTGCTCACCGTGAAATTAAGCAGTCAAGTCAGTGTGTTCATGTTAATGCATAATTCATTTTCTGTCCATGTCCAAAAAGCTGACTTGCTAAGTTCCTCATCATGACAGCATCTTTTTTATCAACTTACTGCGTCTGAAAAGTATCAGTTTTAAGAAAATTCTAGTATGTACAATATAATCCATTTCCTACTGATAGTAGAAATATTTCAACTATATTTCTATCCAGCTTACCAGTAGTTCTAATGCACTTTCCAACTCACCGTCTTCACATAAGACAGCCTCATAAGCCCTTTCAGTATTAGAAACTGAATTCAATTTAACCCCCTTTCTGTATCACATACTGTAGAATAGAAACAGGGAGAAAGCCCTTCATATGTGTGTGTTTGAACATGTTTACCATATTAAAAGCTTATAACGAGATAATCTTAATTGGGTCGGGGTGTTGCTGTCATTAAGTATGAATCGAGTGTGTGGGCTACCAAAGACACACTAATCTACATTTTCCTGAATAACATCTTTAAAGGTTTTTGTACGCGCTCACGTACATCCATTTGAACGTATAAGCTGGTAGGTAACATGTTTTTCTATATTAGATACATATATATTTCAAGTGGTAAACAATGCAAATATGGGGATTTAAAAAAAACAGAAACACAAACTAAACCAAAATAAAGCCGCCTCTTGTATGTTACAGGACTTTGGGTTGGACGAGACCAAACAAACAAAAAACTTACTCTAGTTTTGAAACAAAAACCGCCCTAAAGGGAGGCTGGAGGACAAAATGTTCCTTATGGTGCTTGGTATTTTTTTGGTGTTTTTTGGGTTTCAACTTTTTGTCGATGGGACAATTGGGCTCAAGGGAACAATTTCGACACCTAAGTGAGATGAATGAGCTTGATTTACTTTTCCGAGTGCTAAACAGGGAGAAACCCAAAACACCTTAGAGATTTGCAAATAAGGCTTAAGACGGATTAGAGGTAACTTAAATATACCGGCCGGTAATGTGCCAAGAAGAATGATAGGCCAACCTTTTTCAAGTGACGATTGAGAAATGAAATTGACGCATATGTCATTGGCTTAGGGGTGTTTTTTTTTTTTTTTGGAGGAGGTACAGCAACGTGGTCCTGGCCATTTAGTGGAAATATTTTTGCGTTTCCACACTTTAGAATGAATGCGGAGCAAGATGGTAGGATATAGCAATTGCCTTTATATCAGTGTTGTTCCACGACGCGTCGTTTTTAATTGTCGACACTCTGATGTCGACAATAGCGTCGTCTATGTCGTCAACGTCGTTTATTACGTCGTCTATGTCGTCAATGTCGTTAATTGCGTCGTCAATGTCGTCAATAGGATTGTCAATGTAATTCAAAACAGCTGTTAGTGCAACGTCTCTAGCTCTACTAGTTACTAGTAATAGTAAGCATACGCGTGGGAACAGAACAGGACTGCTTGAATATGAATTTATTAATAAATTAGAATTTAATGACTGAACGACTTTGAGTTGGTCAAGTTGAATAATATACAAGCAGCTAGTTGCAATAGTTGCAAAATAAATCTTTTAAACACACCTGATCGCCTCAGACACTTTTTTTATTCATCTATTTAGAAATGTGTGCAAAATTTTAAATAAATAAAAACGTTTACCCATTTTAAAATAAAAAAGTTACCTATTTTATATTTTAATTTTCTTAATTTTATAAAAACTATAATGTATTGCTTGATTGAACTTTGTCGACATGTCGTGTCGTCAATTTTGAATTAACGACACGTAATTGACGACGCGTCGACAATTGCGTAGTCTACATGGTGTAGTCTACACGGCACAACACTGCTTTATATGATTCTTTTGTATATTTAGAAAAATTATGCAGGCCTGACATTATAAACAACTTCGCCATGTATAGATAATTGTGGCATATAGCAGAACTCTGATGACGTAGATCCTTGTTCAAATTCACATCATTATTCTTAATTAACGTTGACACCTGAGGATTCAAGGAGGCTTAAATAAATTAAGCATACATGGAGCGTGATACACCTACCCACGGGATTTATATTATCTAACCATGTCTGACATGGAAAAGTTTTTGAAACTAATGATACCATAATCGAATGACCAAAGTTAGTTTGATATATATGTGGTATACAGTGTCCTTGTGGGGATAATATTAAGCAATTAACACTCTAAGGTGGAGAACTACCACTAGATGCGATTAGTTCATACGGTATTATGGTGGAAGTGGAAATATGAGAGATTCGTAGGGAGGGTTTAAAGTTCAAGTGGAAATTAATTATTAATTTTCAACAAATTGATCCTAATATGTATTGAATGCGGTCTGAGTATCATATTGCTAATGACGTTTTAAACTAGAAAGGCATCGATAGCAAAACTCAGTCAAACAGGCGATAACAAGAGTCAGAGATTCAACGTAAATTTGCTTGTAGGTATATTGGAATCACCAATGACTGCCAATTATGATCTATAGGCCAGATACAACCTCTGGTTCCTCATTCCAATGGATAGGCATCGGACATAGTGGCCTATTTACCCCCACGATAAAACCTTAAAACTAGAAATTCATTGGCATACTCACATACCCACCCAGCAGCAACAGCAGCTATTTAATGAGGCATTGGAATTTTCACAGCTGGCTATCGTGATATATGTATGTACCTTACCTATCCAGTATCCAACTTACCCACCTTTGCATTTTAAGTATTCAAAATGCTGTTTACCTTTTACCTGGTCATTAGCTAATTTTATATTCATTCAGAAATAATTGGATAATAATCCTTAACCACAGCTAGCAGTCCATGCTTACCTACTGAATTTATAACAGGATAATAATGATGGTGGGGGATCTATTGACCCCCCTCGTTCTGCATACATTTTTGGTTTTCTTTGAGACCCTTTTATCCTTCCCACTTGATGTAATTCGTCATGTAAATTTGCAAGTGAGCTTGACTTTTGAGGACGAATTCGCTATGTATCTTTAGATTTCACTATGCGGTCGTTTTCATTTTATACAGTGCATGATGCTGACCTCGGTCTTATCTGTTGGATAAATAAAATATTGAAGCATAAAATATTTGCACAGGGACCCTGTTGAATGGTGGATAATAATTCGAGGATTCCCTCTTTATGCCATGATTGCCTTTCTTTAGATATTTGCAGAGGCATTGAGACGAATTTTTCTATAGACTGAATGAAGCTGCACCAAAATTCGAATATTATTTGATTTGCTTTAAAAAAAGTCTTAGAAAAGATTTCTCTATGCTTGGCATGCTTAACCGCTTTTTTTATTGAAATTACTTTGGTGGTGGTTGGAAATCAATTCAGATGATGTTGGCTTATGAATTTAGTAGTGCCAGTAGGCCAAATTCACCACAGAGATGGTGTTTTTTGAATGGGAATTATTTTACAAAGCGATGTTTTTATAAGTGATTTCTAAAGATATCCTTAAAGATTTTATTAGGTACCAACATTTTTTTATACCAACCTTGTCTAATTCTAAGTAGATATGGCTTAGTATAGAAATACCTGTCAGACAAAAGTACTCGAAAGTAGAAGAGATAAGTGATGTGAAATTTGACTACTTTTGAGTAAAAAAAATAAATAAATAGCTAGGTGGCGCAACAGGCGGTTGACACCCTAGGCCTAGCTTCTCGCAACCATTCGTTTGTGTGAGCTTCTATTTTTGGGATGAATGGAAGGGACCTACAATTTTATGCCGATTCCGAACGGCTGAATTGAGAAGCTTTTTCAGGACAGTTATACTCCCGGATGTTTGTCAGACGTTCGAGAGGTGGCGCAGTAGAAAAAAACACTAAGATGTAATTTGTGTTTTTCCGGGGATCGAACCTGGGATCCCTCGCACAGCAGTCCAGCACACTAACCACTGCGCCCACAACTTTTGAGTAGAGAATAAAATTACTGATATTGCGGATATAAGGTGACGAAATAAGATTCCGCCGTTGCATTGATGGTGTGACTCACAGTGTTCGTATAAGGAACCACCGAATTCGTGAAATAGGTACTCAATGTCGAATAGCTACGTCTCCGGACGGGGCCATTCTTTGGTGGTAATTTTAGTCATAATTTTTCTTTGTATAGGACAGCTTCTCATTAACTGGGAAATGTCTGCATGATGAATTTATTTTGTAATAGCAAATCCCTTCGTTTTGAATACGTAGATTTTATCCCTTATGTGGCAACAGGATTGTGATCGACCCTACCTTCAGTTGTATATTATGCGGTGGAGTTCCTGGCACATCAAGCGAGTTCAAATATTCCGTCGGGTAGTTGGTCGCTTCATCCTCGTCCTTCACGCTGTCAACGGATTTGTACGAATGCAGTTCTCCAGCGATTTGACTTTGAATAATGAAACTTAACCTATCGACGACGTCCTTATTCTTCGCTGCTAGTATTGCCTGTTCACTAATCCAATCGAGATTTTTATAATTTTGTGCAATGCCGGGAAACACTTTGGTGATGAGTTCCTCCTTCGACGATGTGAACTTGCAAAAATTTGCCGGGAACGATATCAATCGATATCACCTCGTAAATCCTTCATCGTTCGGTCAACTGCCTCCAAACCTCGTTTATGCGCCATCGTGCATTCATCCCAAATGATGATTTTGCATTCTCGCATCAATTTCGCTGTCGCCGAATTCTTGGTCATTGTGCTCGTTGGCTTGTCAACCGTGAGAAGATTCATCGGCAGCTTCAAAGCGGAATGTGCAGTTCGACCGCCTTCCAACAATGTGGCAGCAATGCCAGAGGATGCAACAGCCAACGCAATTTGAGATCTTGACCGAATTGTTGCCAGAATCGAAAAAAAAAATGCAAAATTTCGTTGAAAAAAAAATAAATAAAATTTTTCGCGTTTTTCCGAGTTTTCCACTAAGAATTTTTTTTTCCACTCGAAAGCCATTCCGGAACCATTTCACACAAAATTCCATACAAAAAAAAAAACAATTTTTCCAATTTCCTGACTTTTCCGGAGGGGTTTCCCAAAATTTTCTTTCGTAAAACCTTTCTCCTGACAATTACGAACAACTGAAAAAAAGTTGAGCCAAATCGGTCCAGCCGTTCTCAATTTTTGATTTTTCCAAGTTCCCGACTTTTCCGGAGGGTTTTCCCAAAACATTCTTTCGTAAAAACCTTCTCCTGGCAATTACGAACAAATAAAAAAAAAAATGACTCATGTGAAAAGTATATAGGTGCTCGCAATGCGACACACAATATATCGTCCGAGAATACCAAGCCGTACCGGGGGAGCCAGTATAATGCCTGCGGTGTATTTTATCGGAAGGTATTGGTAACAAAGCCCAAACGGAGCTATCATCCTAGCTTACCTCAACGGAGCAGAAGCTCGAGTTAGGTTTAGGTATAATAGCGAGTGCTTTCATGTAGGCAGTCGAAGACAGATATTATAGGTGGTCAGTTCGGTGGTCGGTCGTAAAATTTAATCGGCGAAAAGTACAGTCCCTATCATCAATAAAACGAACAGTTGCCTCGAGAGCGTGAAAAAAAAGTTAATCTAGTTCTGGATACGTTATTAAGATATTTTTGTTTTATTTTTCTCGCATAAAACAGAGAAATCATATTCCCTTCATACCCGGGAATGAATTTAAAAAAAAAAAAAAATTAAAAACTTTAAAGATAAATCTTTAAATCTAAAACACTTACGAAAAGCTAAAACAAGTGATATTTAATCAATCACGTGTATCCGCCACCAAACGCAACTTCGAACGAATGCTGGTCGGCCTAGAACTCTAGAAAATTAATCGTAATTGAAACTTCTTCCCGTTGAATACTGTAATCGGCCAAATCTCTCTTTGTTAAATTAAACGCAACTGTCTTTTAAAACGTTATAAAACTGAATCTTATTTATTACCAAAATGCATTGCTTTTTATACGTTTGTTGGTTATGTATGTACTGTCAATATTGTGTATATACAAAGTGTAGAGTTTTTAATGAAACTGTCAAAATGACATGGTTTATTCACAATCATTTATTTTTATATTTACTTCAAAACTTTACTTTACTTTAATAGTGTTTCCCAAGTATCTGTTTTGGTCAAAATCGTTTGATCGGTTTTTTGTAACAATATACAAACAAAATTGTAACAAATATTACAATGTTTGCTCTTCAACTGTTAACTGGAAACTGAGTACCTGCTACAATTGTTCAGTATATTAGCATTACCATAAGCATTACCTACCAGTTACATTTTTATCCAAATCGAAAATCGTGTTTTCGAGATACGATCAGTTTTTTTTAAAGTACCTACCATTATTAGCGATTGGGGTGGAAATCGAAGGATTTAAGAGAAAAACCGAGTTTGTTATCAAGTTAAGAATAACGATTGTACCTTAAAAATTAGTTTTTGTTAAAATCGTATATATCTACCGTTTTCGAGAAAGTACGTTTCAAAAGTACCGTTATTACACTTTTTTAATATTAGAAAAGAGAAGAGCTCGCAGAAAATGGCAAATGACAAGATATCCCGGCGATAAAACTATATTCAATAGACTAAGTAACATGCTTAAAAAAAGGATAGGCGAATTTAAAAATAGATCCCTAACTAAATATCTTTGCAACTTAACTGCTGACAAAGTCACAGACTACTCCCTTTGGAAGGCTGCCAAATATTTAAAGAGACCACAAGCGCAAGATCCCCCGCTAAGAACATCTGCTGGGAAATGGATCGGCGACCCAAAAGAAAAGGTCAAACTTTTTTCGGAACATTTGACAAATGTTTTTAAACCCTTTCCACCTAATGTGGCAAACGAACAAGTTGAATTACCAGAATAGATGAAGACGTAATCAATTTTGTTTCCATAAAAGAGATCAGCACATGTATACATAAGCTATCTAATAGAAAATCGCGAGGTTATGATCTAATAACTGCCCAAATCCTGAAGGAACTACCCTTCATTGCATTGGTAAAACTAAAGCTTTTAATTAATGCTTGTTTCAAGTTAAGATATGTTCCACATCACTGGAAGATAGCAGAAATTATAGTTATACCTAAACAAGGTAAACCACTATCAGAAATCACCTCATACAGGCCAATCTCACTTTTACCAGTATTATCAAAACTTTTTGAGAAACTGCTTCTTAAAAGACTAGATAGAATTATAGAGCAAAGAAGGCTTATTCCCACCCACCAGTTCGGGTTTAGAAATAAGCACTCAACAATAGACCAAGTACATCGTATAACTAATATTATAGAAAAATCATTAGAAGAAAAACAAGTTTGTTCTACATTATTCTTAGAGGTTGCTCAGGCTTTCGATAAAGTCTGGCATAAGGGCTTAGAGTATAAACTTCATAGGGATCTACCTAGACAGTACTATGCGATACTTAAATCTTATATTTCAAATAGATTCTTTAGAGTTCGCTATGGCTCAGCGTATTCTGAACTTAAAGAATTACAAGCAGGAGTTCCACAGGGAAGTGTTCTGGGACCAACCCTGTACCTATTGTATACTAGTGATATACCACATACGAATGATACGATGATAGCTACATTCGCACTGCTCTTCTATCAACTGATAGATGCGCGGCTAAAGCAACAGCAAAGCTACAAAACTCAGCTAACGAGATATGTGATTGGGCACAACGTGGGCGAATTAAACTTAATGAGTCTAAGTCCACCCATATCAATTTTACAAACAAAAAAATAACGAATTTTCCCGTCGTTATTAATAACCAAGTAGTTCCTTATTCTAACACAGCTAAGTATCTGGGTATGAATCTAGATGCTAAACTGAAATGGAAGGAATATGTGAAAAAGAAAGTAGAAGAATTAAATATTAGATAGAGAAAACTTTATTGGTTGCTAGGATATAATTCGGAAATGTCCATTGAGAATAAAATTTTATTATACAATCAGATACTAAAACCCGTTTGGACATATGGTATCCAATTATGGAGCTGTACAAAGAAAACAAATGTACAAATAATACAAACATTCCAAAATAAAGTCCTTCGGGGAATAGTTAATGCCCCATGGTATATTAGAAATAATGACTTGCATCGTGATTTGCAGATTGATCTTGTAACGGAAGTAATTAAAAAGTACGCAATTCGTCACAATGAGCGTCTGCAGATGCATATTAATCCCGAGATAGAAGACGTCTTAAATGTACGATATAATATACGTAGATTAAGAAGAACAAAACCTCACGAACTTTTAATATAAAAAAAAAAAAAACAAAAAAGAATAAAAAATATGAGAACCTGTATTTAAATTATAATACTTTCTCAATCGCAACTCAACGTTGAAACTAAAATCATTTGTCGATCTTTCTTTGATTGGTCATGATTATGGAGGTGTTTTTAGTGCGGTTAGAATCCCACACTACTCATGGGTTTCTAATCCCACTGTGTCTTTCGAGATTTTCATCTTCAAAACCAAAAAAAAAACTTTTTTGCAACAAAGAAAAACTGGGTATGCCGTCATGTTAACCATTCCTACATTAACTCAGATATCAATTTTGGTTGAAATCCTTAGAGTCGTTTTTGAAAAAATCTAAATTGTCTGCAGAAATAAAAGACGGACAGAATTGCGAAAAGCGAGACTCACTTTTTTAAGTTCCCCTATGATCGCAATATATATCAGAATTGACTAAAATCTTGAGTTCGAAATTTAGTATGAAAACAATAAAAAAATTTTCTCTTACTACATAAATATACGAGAAAGTTAAACATTATTCTTGCTTGACTCAACCAAACTATAAATATCAATGAAATACTATATGATTTATGTTTGGTAAAAAAAAAAGTTTGTAAAAAGGTGTACTATTGACCTGTTTCATATTCTGGTAAAAATCTGTGATTCGCACCACCAATGTGACCAAAATCTCATTTATTTCCTTTGTTATTATAGTAGAGAACCGCTTAGCCCATTCAATGCAGAAAATTTCCTCTAAAATTAAAAATTCCCATGGTTTGGTACCACTAATAGATTCCGAAGCTATTGCCATACGAACGATCTAATGCTATGCTAATTCGTATTTTATACTGACTGGGAATGATAGTATAAATCGAATAAAACGTCGGATCCAGCGATGCCAAATCAAAAATGTGTTTTAGAAGCAGAGATGTGATTTCAGGGCTAGTTCAGGGCCAGACCAAACGACTTTAGTATATACTATTTGTATAGTTTTGACGTTTTTGACGTACAAAATATTGAAACAAAATTTTAATTTTAAATAATTAACTAAATTTTCACAGAAAACCAATTTTATAGCAATAATCAAATGCGTATTTCTTGAAAATATAAATTAAACACAGTGCTAAAAGACCAATTTACAGTGCTAGATCGAATGAAACAGTGCTAGAATTTCACAAAATAAAAACAAAATTGATACACAGTGAGTGAATTTATTTTTATTTAGCTATGTAAAATTAAAGGAGGCTATACATACAAATTTACTTCAATGGAAATTGTTTACTTTAAACTTTGTTCATGCAAATTCCAAAGATTGGTTGGCTATATGAAAATACTGGCTCTCTAAGAAGATCCAATATTTCAACTAAGAAATAAATAAATAAAATTCTAGACTTAATTGAAATTTATATTCAAAAATAACTTAGGTTATCGTCAATGGCTGATAATACTTTGACATTTTGGATAAAGTTCAATGCTGATGTCGACTTTTAGCGACAGTGTTTCCAATTGCCACATCAACCATTATCAACACTAAAATTAAATACAACACTCGGGATCCGACTGAGAGTGAAACCTGGAAAAATAAATTTAAATTCGCCTCGAGCAGGGAAGTGGTCACCTAGAAGTCCATCCATTTGGCTCCGTAGTGCGATAGGGCAAAAATGTAAATTTAAATGGATTCAGCAAGTTTTCTGTAATTCGATATGACCAAACCGAGAAAATATCGCCGGGAATGGTATATAATGTCATGGTGAGAGATATACATCGCGGGGTAGTTACCTACATTGTGAATCCCTTAGCAGTTATATGCAGATGAGATTTTGAAGAGTGTATGTAGATACGCGCATAAAAGCATTGCGGTAGAACAATTCGAGAAAAACGATACTGCTGTCGCTGTGGTTGCGGAAAATGTAAACCATCCATTTGCGAATGGTGTATAAATTGAGCTCTTGTGGTTATTTTGATTAAACATATGACTCCCTAAAGAGAAAATAATTATTAAATTTCGAATGCAACTGAATAGGATCAAGTTTTAATGTATCGACTATCCACCACTAATTGGTACTGAAGCTGAATTTCCAATTTCAAGCATAAGGGGCTCTCAGTTAACTAAAAGACAGTATGTATATGAAGCTGTCTGAGTAAAAGTACATTTTCAAACAGAAATTAAAATAATATGTACGTAGATATCTGGTATCTGATGTTTTTTAGACTGTTTTTCAACAAATACAATACGAATAAAACGCAACAGATTTTGACTGAGATATCCTACGGCTTATGCACACTACATATATCTATATGTAACACGAAAGGCAAGACATTTCTGTGCCTGAACCACAATATGTATTTTCATTTCCTCCAATTTATTTCAGTGGCACATAGTACCTATACCGCCATATTCCAGCAACAAACCTTATGTGTTATGCCATGACCATGATATTTTTGTTTCATGTGCATCGAAAAATATTTGAAATCAACGAAGTTATTTGCAGCTGTGCTCTTCAACAGGCTTACCACATGGGTTGAAAATAAGAAAATTTTGCATGAACTTCAAGCAGGTTTTAGAACTAAGTATTCAACAATTGACCAAATATTTTCACTAGTGAATATAGCAGAGATCTATAAAAAGAAGCGCAAAAAACTATATCTATTTTTCGTAGATTTCCGAGCAGCATTTGATACCGTAGCACGCGAAGCTCTCTTGTATAAGCTGTACAAAATTGGATTTTCCACCAAAGTCATTAATGTCTTAAGGGCTATGTATGAAAATAACACAGCGTCCATTTGGGATGAGATCCACTTATCAGAGGAGGTCGAGACTACTATGGGTGTAAAACAAGGATGTATCCTTAGCACGTTGCGGTTCATCTTATATATTAATGACATAATAGACGCTATTAAAGGAGGAATAGAGATAAGCAGAACTCGAATTCCCGCGCTGTTATTTGCAGATGATATGGCTCTCCTTGCAGATACTGTGGAAGGTATGCAGTTGATGATTAACAAACTGGAAAACTACTGTAAAACCTGGAACTTGTCCCTAAACCTAGCAAAGTCGAAGATAATGATTTTCAGAGAAGGTGGGGGGAGGTATTGCCGACGAGAAAAATGGACGTATCAGGGTGAGCCAATTTAAGTTGTGCGCGAATATAAGTACTTAGGAGTTTTGATTGCATCAAACCTGAACATGAAGAGGCATTAGCATTGAAACTAGCGGAAGCAAAGCGAGCAGTCGGTGCAGTTTGGGGAAGTTGCATCAACAACAGTAATATATCCCACAGCGCGAAGCAGAAAATATTCCGCGCAACCGCATCTTCCATTCTTCTTTACGGAGCACAAATATGGGGTTATCGAGCATTCGAAGAGGTAGAAAAGTGTCTTCGTTATTTCCTTAGAAGGACACTCAGACTGCCGAGCAGTTCACCTATCTACATGCTTCATTTGGAGACAGGTATATCACCACTGTTCTTGGACACACTCAAATTACACCTGGATTATGTGGTACGAGTTATGTCAATGAACGATGACAGGTTACCAAAAATAGTACTAACACACATGCTATTGACCAAAGGAACTTGCGTATAAGAGTGGGAAAGGCTGGCATCTGAATGCGAATACAATCTATCTGTTGCACCCAATGAGCAAATAGTATCTCTGAGGAATATGCTTCGCACCCTATTGAAGAAAACAGGTCAAAAATTATATACCTATACCTAATCAATTTGTGAGTGCAGCGCAGGTATCCCAACACCGATTATACTACAGCAGACTAAGCCACTATCTACGGGATAAAACATATTTCATAGATGGCAAACCAACGGATATGATGAGCACCATTTTTAGACTACGGGGAGAACTCTTGCCCCTTAATTATATCCCGCACCGCCCAGATCTTCCTATACTTTGCAACATATGTAACCGGAAAGAACGTGAGGATGTGTACCATTTTCTAGCAGTTTGCCCAATTCTTACAGAATTTCGTTTGAATATATTTGAAGTACGTACGCTCGAGTTGGATGAAGCGATAAGCATACTCAACGGCGACAGAGGATGGGACGCGTTATATAGATATACAACAATTGCCCTACGTTATCGAAGCTGCATAATTGGAGGAAATTTTTAAATCTGAAATTTGAAATTTGTTAACTATAAAAATAGGTATAAATATTGCTTATGAGTATGTTTAAAATGTCAGTCTGGTAGACGGCCTTCGGCCAAACCAATTACGGACTAAGATATTGTAATAAAACTAAGGAATTTATACATTTTATGAAAATAAATAGTCTAATTAACTAACTTAACTAACTATTTGAAATCTCCCCAATGGATGATACAGCCGCAGCAGAACTTTACCCTAGTAGGTATGGCAAGTTGAAAAACTATTCTTCAAAATATTGTTTGCAAGAATAATGGAGTCCCTAATAAGAAATTAGTAACTACCTATGTATTTCATTATTAATTTCAAGAGTAATAAAAATATCTATATTTCTATAAACTATGAATTCACTATGCCAAGAATCCATTCTTGTATTTCTTAAACTAGATGACCTGGTGGACTTTTGATATTTTTTTAACTCTTCATAAGAAATCAGAAATCCCAATCAACTCGTAATTCAAATGAATTTTGTTTTATGTCTTCACATCAGGACCACTCCCGGGCCAATAGGTATCTAAGAATTGTGGGGTACCGCCTATAATGCATCCTTGCAGCAACATTTTTAGTAATTGAAAATTAGAATATCGCCCTGGACACTACCTTTACGAAACTACATTGGCACATATATTTCATACGTAAACCTGCTGTGCGAAACTTGGCAAATTTAGTACTAAGCCGCTGTAACCTCATACACGGAAACAAGTTTCAAATGGCCTACCAAAATCCGATGACAAGAATGTATAGCTCTTTTTACTTTAACCTTCTGCCGGTGATGGTACTGTCGAGCCATCCGTCCTTTGCTCAGACATCAAAAAAATAAAAATAAAAGTATTTAGGCAACTACAAACTAAATTTTGTGTCCTGATTTGCAACGATTCACTGATTAACTAATTAATTAATCGCACACAAAAAAATTATTAGCGTGAAACCTAAAATTATTTTCACGCCAGTGCCACTGCACTTACACGCCTACACCCCAGTACTTTATCAGGTAAAATGTTACATATTTCCGTCGAATTTATTGAATTAAGTGAGTGTTTTGTTGAGCACGATCAGTGACGATAGTTAGTACTGCCGAGTGATACCACAAATTGCGTCGCACGCCCGCTTTGATATCGCTCCATGATCAGCCACGTGCTGACCAAAACCACCATCGCCGGTAGAAAAAACCTACTCTGCCACCTAATATCGAAGCAACTAGGTAGCGATCATTTCTCAGAGAAGCGCCACAATCACCTAAATCCGCAGGCTCCCACGATACACCAGTTTGAGCTGCGAAACAGATGAACCCTCGAATCAGGGCACCATCTCAATCGTCGTGACCTGCAAGCAACTCTAGTGTTGAATAAAACAAATGATCATCGTTTCGCCAACTATTGGTTATCAGCCCAACAAGATCGCTATTCACCCATCCGCAATCATCAACAGCGCGTTCTCACCCCCGCTGGAACTCCTTTAATCTTGCGACCCCGATTCTGTTCGAACGCTGCCACTGATTCGGTGAGCCATATACCCACCATCAGCTGCCACCAAGAGAATCAAAGCAATCCATAGTCAAGCGACCACCAGCTCGCATCAGTCTGTTAACTACAACAACTACACCATCATCCACCCAACAAGCTTCAAAGTTATCAGAAACTCGTCTCATCCATTCTGCGTTATCACCTCCGCATCCATTGATCCACCTGATTGTAAGTCATCGCAACCTTCAACAAGTGCCGTAAAGTGTAGCAAAGTGCACACGCATCGAACTCTATTGTTCTGCCAAATTGTATCCGCTACAACAACAATCATCTATCACCACTGACCTTCAGTTCACCATCAGCATCATCATTGATATCATTTTGATATTATCAATAGGTAGTACACTCGCATTTCAGAAAGGACAAGATAGTTAAGTATAATATAAAGTGATACAGTGTAAAGATCGTTCATATGTGAAATACTTATTGTTTTTTCTGAAATAGCTATACACCTTTTAGATTGAAGATCAACCAATATGCTGTGCACAACATCTTGGGATATTACCGGCGTCAATTAAATATAAAACAACCAAACACATGGTAAGAGAGACAAATTTTTGTTTTGCAATTATTTTGATAACGTATGAACGAACTAGGTGTATACATAGTATTTTTTTTGTTTTTGCATTTCTTTTGAGTCATTTTCGTAGACAATAGCTCTTGTTCAATGATAAACAAGTTTTTTTTTATTGCGAGAGACGTGTACTGATAAGGAATTAGAGATTCGTAGGTAATTCTACGGCCTAAGCGTATGCAAACATTTTTTTCTGCTTATGCTGGTACGTACGTTTTGCTTATGATTTCGCAAAAGATAAATTCAGTGCGACAATATTAATTTGTAGGGTAGGTACTAGGTACAATAAGAGTACATACATATTATGTACCTATATATATATATATATGCACTTGTAATATTCATTTAAAGTTTAAATGGATTGATCGGACGGTCGAATTAATGACACCGATTTTGATTGGCACAGAGATTGTGTGAATTTGCTTCATGTTAGAAGTGCAGATGAAAAACCCATTAAAGTATATTAGCATTGAATTGACAATTGATCATTAAACCTATTTGATTTGTTTGATCTATTTCTTTTTAAATAATGGTCAATTTGTATTTAGTAATTATAAGTTTTTTTTAATAATCTAGTATAGTCTGTATGGATTAATACTTGTTAATACAATTGTAAGTCAATCATGTTGTTTAAAATATAAAATTACTGAACTCATAGTGAACTATGTACATGTACATATCGTGTTGGGTCATTTTCATTTATTCTGAATAATTAGTAATATAGTGTTGTGCTAGTGGGAATGTGGAAGCGATAGGTATGTGTAGCGACGGTAAGGTGAGTGAATCATTATAGATTGCTCACGCATACGTTAGGGGTCATTGCGAGTAATCAAGTGGAGCAATGGCCTAGGTAGTCCCTATTTCTTACAGAATAGTGGACCGAGGGAGGGCCACACAAATGGGAACCATTTCCACCTTTCGGTTTCCCAACTTTAAGGATTTTATTCAACGGTCTAGAGCTTTGATAGAATAGGTTTGAACATTCTTTTAGGCATGTGAATTATGTACGGTAGTTCAGTGGCATGTGCAAGAACCCACCCATTTCGACGAGCTAGATTCGTGCTTTAAGCAAGCATGCCTACCGCACTACGTCAACTGAACACCCCACCAAACTACCCATCAATTTTTGCAGGATTTCCTGTGATCCTGGAAATCAATGGGAACGCAAAAGATCGCGTACGTTTTCTCTTCGTCTCAGTTTGGTGGGACCAACTTCCGTTACAGAATGACGGAAAATGTTAGCTTCGAGATTACGATTTTTAATTTTTTTTTTTTATACGGGAGGTGCCACACCCTTTAGTCGAATTTTTGGCATGAGTACGATAACTTGAACGCCAAAAATTGATACGGTTTTTTGTAGAGGAGTTAAATAGGTATAAGCGTTTCTTACTATGGGAGGGGGGGGGGGTCTATGTGGCTTCGTTTAAGCGGAAGGGGTAATATAAAAAAATTAAACATAAAATGAAAATAAAATATTAAAAAACAATGGCAACATCTACAATAAAGGACTTTAGGATTTCTCAAAGCCAAGAGTCTGTTCTTTAAATTATTTTTAAATCAAGTAATTTGCATTAACGGTTTTTGAAATAAATGCTTTCAAACTTGAAATTTAAGGAAAAAAAGTTCAAAAAAAATTTTTTATGCTGATTTTTTTCATAACATAGATACTTAATTTGTATGTAGATTTTACTGCCTAAATCAATTCTTAATCGAAAACTGAAAACTAATTGATTTATGTCTTCTAATTTTTGAGAAAATGGAAAATTACTTTTATATGTCACAACGCTTAGAGTACAAATTGTTACCCTTTCACCTTGAAATGGGTATGGGGGGGGGGGGGGCATGCTGACTTTTCCCAACCAGCTGCAAATTCTGTGACTACTTATATGTAAACTCAGATTTTTTTTTAGTTTAAAAAATATCCAAATTAAATAAATTACAGACACACAAATGTAGGCAAGAAGTGGAAATAACGTATTTCATGCCTTTTTCACCCTTATTCTGCCTATTTACCTGTAGTGGTTGTATAGGTAGTAGGTGTTGATGCTTCTAACTGCATTATATGTTGCCACTTTTCAAATGATCCAACCACACTTCACGTTTTCGTAGGAGCGATTGCACAACGGAAATGCTTTGCGCAATATCTGTCCTAAATTTGGCTCACTCACCTAAAGCGCTTTGTTCGTTTCTACACTTTCCAAAAAAAAAAACGACTCCCCATTTGACTGCAAACAAATTCAAACGCCCACACCACACACGAGAGGAAAAAAAAAATAGAGAATATTTTCCGACTTCCGTCTCAAGGACTCTCAACCCAGTCATTAGTCATACGACTAACGGATATACTGCAAAACAAATCTTTTCATCAGTTCTTCCTTAAAACTCTGCAAGGACCCACGGCGCAATTCACTGCGACTGCAACGAGTGAGATACATGAAATGAATAGCATACTTGAATGTGTTACAAGCCAGCGAAATGCTTAAGCCGAAAGGATCACATGGAGCACATTTCTTTGCCAAACGTACATACAGAGGCGCTGCTGGTGCTTTTTTTCAACACCTTTCCTCCTCCAGATGTAGCTTTAGAACTCTGGTGGGTTGGAATACCATTCGCATCATCTGAACCAAGCTATTATCGCCTTCGCCATAGTGTTCGTTATCCTTTCAACAGAAAATGTAATGGGATATTTCAATAGTTTTTACCTCCTTCATGTCTCCGCGATGTTGGCGACATCTTTATCCCTGCTCATGGAGAGTTTTCGAGTTTCTTTTCTTAAAGATTTATTCCCCTTTTCGCTTCCTTGTTTTTGAAAGGATTTCCATTTGTAATGGTATAGAAACGTTCACCATATAATCCAGGACCAAGCTTATAAGTTTGTCGTTTTTTTTTTTTTGTTGGTCTCCCTCTACTTTCCAGCAACAGAGTATGAGAGCGAAAAAAAAGGACGTCCCCATCAGTCGTGTTTCCTGTTGCAATTTTTTGTGTCACCCTCATCGTTTAGTGTCACTTAAGGACATTAACAGAATCAGATTCCTGCAGAATCCTTTTCAGTTTCCATTTTCCTTGATATTTTGGATTTATGTTGAGTGAAATCTGATCCTGCCACCCATCTTCTTCGTCTTTTCAAAGGCAGACACGCGGGATTAACTTATTCAGATGGAATGTGATTACGGAAAATCGCGCAGACAAGATGACAGGACGTGGTAAGGGGTTGCCACTTGTACCAATTCCAGTTTTCACCCCTTATATTCAGCGGAGAATTGACACATTCTCCTCTATATACACCCATAAATTATTGACACAAAATTAGGAACTCAGGGAACCTTAATGTTCCGCATCCTAATAATGGTCTCGCATTCTCTGGCGAAAGGATTTCTCTTATTTTTTCTGATTTTGTTTTTCTCTTCGCGTATGAATGGCAAGAAGTTTATCCTTTCGAAGGCGGCGAGAATGAAACACAATGTAATGTACATATATTAAGCTCCATTACGTATTGTCGGGTAAAAGCCAAGGACTAACTGGAATCAACGTCAGCTCTCTACAACAACGACGCCACTGAATCTATGGATACTTTAAAATGAACGCTCGCCCGCCCTGGAACAATAATAATAATTATCTACCGGCGTAATTATAAAGTTTTTCACACTGCGGATAAATTTGAATCTGAACGCCGCCTTGCTGGAAGGATAATAGTGTGTCGAGAAGTGAAGGATCGCCAGTAGCTCTAGTTAGAGCATAATGGTGGATGTAATGGAAGCCCGCATGGACGATGGTTCTAATTTTGTTTTTGTCTTTTAGGGTTGAACATAATTTAACATTAATTTACGCTCTTTACCTATTGGAACACCGTGTAGCGTATACGTATAGGAAAACTTTTCTTTCGAGGACAAGACAGTATTTTACGCTGAAAGAAATAAAGAGGGAACCTACCTACTAAATAGTTTTGGGTTTCGTAAAGAAACTTTTACAAATGAGTTATTGTGCAAGAAGGAAGTTGAGATGTCTCATTGAGTGGAAAATTTGGAACTTGTTTTGGGATGAGCCTCAAATAATTTGTGACTGTATACAGTCGGTTTTTGAATTGAGATCCCTGAGTTAGCACAAGAAACGAGTTGAATGACGATTTGTGAACAATTACCGGGAAAGAGCGCATTTCATGATATAGGCAGTCTTAATAAACAAAATAAGACTCTGTACCGTCAAGGGCGAGATTTTTAATATCTATAGTTTTTGACAAGCAAGATGAGTGAATTATTTTTTTTACATGAGGCTACGGTATTTACTTTGTACTTCAATAGACTGATACAGTTTTACACATGCAGAATAGGTACCTACCCTCATCCCCGTTTGGATACAAGTTGCTAGGATATTTTAAATTGATCGAACAATTCAGTATCGAACGATTCTTTGATGCAACATGCAATGATCTTTGCGGATGTTTCAACATGTTCCCATTCTGGTGGATGGTCGAGTACAGGCCAAACGAAGATCGAAAGACTCACTCTTTATGCGTGCACGAGTGAATTCCTCCAAAGCAAAACGTAATCACTTTTATGGACTCCCGAGTCCCGACTACTTGCGTGAGACACTGCAGCCTTCCGTTCTCTGCGACTGTTGCTTCCAGTTGTCCAGGCCAAGCGCTCCGGCATCCGCGATGGATTAGTTTTTGAAACGGTTCGGTTCGGTTTTTCTTGTCTTCTCGAACCTGATGGGGGCTGCGATTGGAAGATTATCTTAGCTGGAGCATTATTGTTCATTCGTTCGATGTAGCTGAGCCAATGTAATAGACGTATTTTGACTTTTTGGCGAAATCCACGGGTGCATGCAATAACGCCCAGTGCAATAAGGCCCAGTGCAATAAGGCCCATGGGCACTTTTCAAAATGCAATAACGACCGCGGGCTTTATTACATTTTGTTAACGCAAAACAAATTTAAGGCTGCAGGAAATAAGATCTGACAGTAAACCCAAGCAGGGGGTTGCAGGGGGGCAGTATGACCCCCCATACGTTTCCGTATATTTTGTAAGCTCGTGGGCTTTAATTCACAGTTGTTGTGGGCGTTATTGCATTTTGAAAAGTGAATTTACGCCCATGGGAGTTATTGCACTTTTGGATGTGCAATAACGCCCATGGGTCTTATTGCACTGGTCGCTATTGCATGCACCCGAAATCCACACCTTGGTACAGCTCATAGAGTTCGCGGTTGTATCTTCTCCTCCAATCGTCCTCCTCGCAAACAGGAACAAAAATCCGCCGAAGTATTTTTCTTTCGAAGGAGCCCAGTATCAGTTCTCCTTTCTTGCTTATCATCCAGGACTCGGCTATAAAGCAGACCTAGCAGGATAAGGATTCTGTAGAGCACACACTCCGACCTTCGAATTCGATTTGGGAGTTTTGAACCCAATTGTTTTGCCAAACGGAAGCAGCAACGGTTTCCTAGGGCATCTTTGCCGCATCTATACTAAGGTGTCATTCGTGGAGTTCATGTTTACTACGAGGTATGTGAACTCCTTAGGTGCAGTAGCTGGTGGGCACAGTAGCGCAGTGGTTAGTGTGCTGGACTACTGTGCGAGGGATCCCAAGTTCGATCCCCGGAAAACACACAAATTACATCTTAAGGTTTTTTCTACTGCGCCACCTCTCGCGAATGTCTGACAAACATCCGAGAGTATGACTGTCCTCAAAAAGCTTCTTAATTCAGTCGTTCAGACTCGGCATAAAATTGTAGGTCCCTTCCATTCGTCCCAAAAATAGAAACTCACACAAACGAATGGTTGCGAGAAGCTAGACCTAGGGTGTCTAACTGCCTCTTGCGCCACCTATTTATTTCTTTATTTATGTGAACTCCTTAACTACCTCGAAATTCTTGCTATCAATAGTGACGTTTTGTCCTAGGCGGTGGACAGATGCTTGTTTGTTTATTAATAGCATGTACTTGGTTGTACCCTCATTCATTTCAAGGCCAATAGATTTCGACTGGTCTTCAATCACCTTGAAAGCTTCTATCACGGCACATTTAGAACAACCGATGATGTCAATATCATCCGGATATCACAGCAGTTGAACGGATAGTGCCTTCCGTGTTGATACATGCCATGCGCAGTATCTCTGCTTCAGTACGTCATTGAAAAAGTCGCCTGATAGCGCGTATCCTTGCCGAAATCCGATGCATGTTTGAATTAATTCGGAGGAGATACTTCCACACTGCACATTGCAGGTCGTATTTTCCATCGTCATGCGATGAATCAGTTTTGCCATGATTCCGAATTCGGCCAACGACATTATAGAGCTTTGAATTGGATGAATTGAGAGTGAGTAGGAAGTAGGTCGTAAGTAGGTTTTTTCCAGGATTTGCCTCCGTGTGAAAATTTGGTCTACAGTCCATCCGCCGGGCCGGAAGCCGCACTGGTACGCGGCTATAAGAGTATTGCAGAATGGTTTAAGACGTTCACAAAGTACGTTCGGTAGGATCTTATATGCGACATTAAACAAGGGGATCCCTACGTTATCCCCTTTTCGAAAATCCCTTATTGATTGGACATAATCTCAAATTTTTATTTTTTTTTTTCTCTTTTTCCAAAATTTCCCGGGACGAAATCCCCTATGCCAAAATCTCCCACAAGCAAACTAAACATTACATATATCCCAAACCTTGCACCTACTCCGAATCCTATGTGATCACAAGCAGGGGTCTCACTTTTTTAACACCATTTTTAGGTGCCGCGGTGACAGAATTAATAACACCAAATCTGAAAATGGGGGGTTTTGTCCCATGGGGATTTTCTCTTTGGGTTTTTTGGAGTAAGGGATTTCAGCACAGGGGATTTTGGAAATAGGATTTTGGAAAAGGAGATTTCATCACCAAAAGGAGATTTCATCAAGATGTAAAATGACCATAATGCTTTTTTCCTTCTATTTTCCTCTAATGGCTTGGGAAAATTTCGACATGCGAATTTGTCCTGCTAAGATTTCGGTATATTTGTGTGTTACAAAGCTTAGCTTCGGTATACATGTACTCGGCCGGCGCCTAATTTAGGTACTGTACCGGTCCTTCCGGGACAGGTGGTCATTTTAAGTATACACTCTCGCTCAACTGAATAGGTTCAACATTTTTAAAAAAATTAAACGAAACGAAAAGTAAAACGCCAAAATAATTGGTCATTTTTAGATATGCTTTTGGAAAAATAATAATAAAATATAAATACGTGTATTACAGACCGCAAACTTTCGTGTTTCATTAACAATTCATTAAAAATTGATTTCATTAAAATCGGCAAAGAGATATTGTTATTTTACTTCTTAAGTAGGAAGTTGAAATGTTGAACCTATTCAGTTGAGCGGGAGTGTACATGAACATATACGTCAGCCATTCTGGTGGTGTTATTTTTACAAACCAAGTCACACCAGCAATACAACATCAAAATTTGATTTCGACAGATTGTATCCGCAATCGTTCTCTCTTTTTTCGCCAGCGCCCAAGCCCAATAACCATAGCCATAGGTAAGAATTAGAGAATTCACCGCATAAAAGACCATTAGATTAGTAGGTGAGAGAGTTCCGGATTCGATCCCCGGAAAAATTCAATATACATCTCTCTCGGGAAAGCGTAATTCTCCTGATGAGAAAGGTTTTCATTAAGACGTATGGGACTGGCATAAAATTGTAGACCCCTTCCATACGTCCGAGAAAACGAAAACTCACCCAAATCTACGGTTATTAATACCAATTCCTAGGGCTTTATACGGTCCTGTTGTTGGGAAAGTACCAAAGTAAACTTAAATGACCTATTTCTGAGGTTTGCAAATACAACTATCAGTGACCCAGCCACTCTTGAAAGTTTAAAGCTTTAAAACCACAAGTAACTACTTTAAAATATTCGGTTCTGCACAGATACATTTTTGACATAACTAGGTATATTAAATGCTATTGCTGGAAATAAATTCTTAAAGGTGTCCCAAATATCCACTTCCTAACAGTAAATTACACAAATTAAGTCAAACTACACATACATACCTACCCGACCGATAACAACTCCGACAAAATATGTTTACGATATCCTTTCGAAAATTCCCTTACCTGTTAACTTGCTGCTTGTAATAGCAAACCCATTTGGGGTACGAGAGTAATACTGAAGCAAACACACCCCCAATGTCTGCATTTTGTTGGGTTTGATACCATTAAGCAAAAATCCTGAATTAAACGTATGCAGTTGAGTGAAAGGACAACAACAACAATAGAAAAACGAGCAAAGAAAACAAAAACCCCATCGTTACAGAAAGGCGTTCTGATGCTGCTTGTCCAGGGCCTGTTCTCAGTAATTAAACAGATGCCAGAAATCTTCCCCTATGTGGGATTTAATGCATCCGTTCGGTGCCAGTCGTATGGACTATAAGGGAACAACACCGCTTGTAAGAGTTGAGGGTTACCTCATTTACCGTTAAGTGTAAGTTGGGTATACTCATTTTCATCAGTCAGAAAAACCAAACCATGACATTTCACTCTCGACCCACACCTAGACCAGAATGCTTCGCTTACATATACGTTTACGTTTCCAGCATTTTAATTTCTTCGCCCATTGTTAAGTTCAAATTTCTGGTTTTGACTGAAACTCCGGCATGTTGGGGAGTTGTGTTTAAAACACTTGAGGCGGGAGTTAGCTTTTGGATTTTGTTCCCTTCTGTTCGTATCGTACTTTAAGCAAATTTAAAATTTAAATTTTGTGTAATGGAAATGTTACAGTGATTTTAAATTTTAAAATATAGTTCTGTTCTGATGGTGCCAACAGTGATGATATTCAATGGTAAGGCTGTGACAGTTGCAATTCGTAGAAGAATGAAAGGACTTGTGTCGCAATCTTTGTTCGACTGTGATATCGTCCGAACTATTTTCGCTATCGCTAATGCCAAATAGATTATTATGCCTACCAAACTCATTGCTTACTATTCCGATTCCGAGTAGACTCAAGACGCCTCTCCACTTTTGCTCGCTGATGAGCGAATTACCTCCAGTCGCACACTATATAAGTTGGTTGAGGTCCCCTTCCACTTGTGTGCGCCAAACCTATCTGATTCCACCTGATGTTGTGTTCACGTTCACGACTACATCCGATTCTGAAGCTTTTGTCCCAATATTTGCAAACGAGCCAGTCACACTGACAGCTGAGTTCTGCCAAAGTTAATGCCATTCGCATATGCCAGTAATTGTATAAAAAAAATAAATAAATAAATAGGTGGCGCTACAGGCGGGTAGGCACCCTAGGCCTAGCTTCTCACAACCATTCGTTTTGTGTGAATTTAATTTTTGGGACGAATGGAAGGGACCTACAATTTTATGCCGAGCTCGAACGGCTGGAATTGAGAAGCTTTTTCAGGACAGTCATACTCTCGGATGCTTGTCAGACGTTCGCGAGAGGTGGCGCAGTAGAAAAAACCTTAAGATGTAATTTGTGTTTTTCCGGGGATCGAACCTGATATCCCTCGCACAGTAGACCAGCAGTCAGTACACTAACCACTGCGCTACTGCGCAGTATAAACAGTGTACAAACTTGTAAGATCACTTTGTCTAAATCTCTAATCTCGCTAAATCTTTGAGCGAGTGTCATTCTCGTCATTCTCACAGCCTGAAGAATTCGACAGGAATGTGAACTAGTCATGGCTCTTTAAAGTTTTATACGCGTTCTTGCCCAATAAACAGATGGTGGGTATAGGTATCGATCCGAACTTCTTTAGTTTTTTTCAGAATCTGTCATAATGAGAATCTTTTCGGACGATTGTGGACTTACTAAAACCACACTGGGAGGGGCCAATCAGTTGATCAATGGTTGCATCTTGCATGCGTTCAGACAGTACGGCAGACAGGATCTTGTATGCGATATTAAGGAGACTGATGTCTTTATAGTTGGCTTAGATACGATACTGAAGTTCCATTCATGCGGCATACTTCTTCTCTTTTTAGACTTGAAATTAGACATAGCTTTACACACTTTAAATCTCCTCACGGTTCTTCATTGTTGTGGAGTCTGACTTATTTGCATTCGTACCTTGGCCCCAAATGGTTGACCCGAGACTATGCTGGTCTTTTTGAAAGTTCGAACATCTAGAATACTGCAGCGATACCTCACGTGGATAGCGATATAATCAGATTGGCTCACAAATCTATAATCTGGTAAAAGGGGTTGGTGATGAAATCTCCTTTTCCAAAATCCCCTATTCCATAATCCCCTGTGCTGGAATCCCTTACTCCAAAAGACCCTAAGAGAAAATCCCCAGTGACAAAATCCAACATTTTTAGACTTGGTGTTATTAATTCTATCGCCGCCACACCTAAAAATGGGGTTAAAAAGTGAGATACGTATGGGGGCATGCTGCCCCCCTGCAACCCCCCTGAAGTTGTAGTCACTGTAGGATTTGGAGTAGGTGCAAGTTTGGTTATATGCAAAGTTTAGTTTGCTTGTGGGAGATTTAGCCATATAGGGGATTTCGTCCTGGTAGATTTTGGGAAAAGAAAGAAAAAAAAAAATTATAGATTGTGTCCAATAAGGGATTTTGGAAAAGGGGATAATGTACGGATCCCCTAAAGCCATATTTCTTTAGGAATATTGAGGTTAAGAGTCTATGTGCTATTTATTATAAAGTCATGCCACACTATAAAACCAATTAGCTCAAGTCTGTTTCCATAAACGTGATGTCATGTGGGCTATGCTTTCCTGTCCTACTACCAACGATGTTCTCCTTGTATAATCTTGTTTTAACTTTGTACTCAGAACGTTGCGTTGTTTATATGTTTTGTCGAGGAGCAATATTTTTGGTAGCATCAACTTTTTCCTCTGTAGAGACATGAGCGAGTATCACGCTGATGTTGGCGAATTTATAGTAGGTATCGTATTTCCATTGGCAATTATATCTGAACTGCAGGCAGCCTGTTCAGAGCCCGAACACTACAAGTGCAGATCAGAATGTCGTAGTTCTCTTCTCGTTGTCGTATCTCTATAGACGTAACGAAACCCTATTGTAGATTGTAGATTGTGGGGGGGAGGTGGTATATTAAGTCCCAAATCACTGCGGCCACAAGTGGGCCTATTGTGATATCCTCCAATTATAGCTCATCCATGATGCCGCAGTTTGTTATAAAGGCGGCTAGCTCTTTGGGTGTGCTGGCAGCTATATCCGCTGCTTCGAGGTAGAATTTACCTAGATAACGTTGACGTGTTTTGGTTAAACAGTTGCAGTCACATAGTATGTGTTCTGCTGTTTCTGCGTCCTCGTTGCACATTCTGCAAGTGTCGTCTTGTGCTATAGCCATTGTCATCAGGTGTTTTTTGACTCGACAGTGTCCTGTGAGAAAGCCTGTGACCAATCGAATCTGACTTCTACTTAATTGTAGTAGTTGTTTCGTTTTTTTTGTGGGAACTGTTTGGCATGAAGATTTTGGCTTGCCTGTTTCCTTCGGTGGTCCTCCAGAAATGCAGCTTCTTTTCGTTCAGCCAGGTTTTCACACTACTTTTTATAGTGTTGATTGGTAGCCCGCAGAATGGTCTTGGCATCATGAATTGGGATGCGGATCCTTTTCTGGCTAATTCGTCTGCTTTTTCATTGCCTTCATATCCACTGTGTCCCGGCACCCAGATCAGGTGAACCTTGTTTGTGGTGGCCAGTATTTGCAGGATTTGGAGGCAGTCCCAGACCATTTTTGAAGTTATTTCAAAGGCGTTAATTGCAAGTAGAGCTGCCTTGCTATCAGAGAGAATGTAAATGTGCTTATTTGTTATAGCCCTGTTTAGACTCTCTCGAATGCAGAGTTCTATTGCATGTATTTCGGCCTGAAATACGGAACTGCTTATGTCCATACTAGCGAATAGGGACGTTTTAGTGCACGGACCGTATACTCCGGCTCCAACTCCTTCATCTGTCTTGGATCCATCTGTATACCATACAGTTGAACCGTTGGCAAATGTTGGTCTGTTCTGTTCCCAGTTTAGACGGTCTGGGAATGTAACCTTAAAGTTGTGTCGGAAGTTAAAGCGTGGTAGACATTTGTCTGTCAAATGTGTTCCAAGTAGTTCATTTTGTCTGAATTCTTGTAGGATATCAGTGTGGACTATGTTGGAATTTGATTCATCTTCTGTGATGAGCGTATAGGCGTTGACCATTGCTTCTTTCATGAGTTCTAGATGAAGTGGTGGGATGTTTAGGATAACCTCGAGTGCAGCTGTTGGTGCAGTTTTCATTGCTCCAGTTGCACAGACACATGCTAGTCTCTGTATTTTGTTGAGTTTAGCCTGTGCTGACCTCTGCGTTGCTTTATACCACCAAACGGCGGCTGCATACGTGATAATAGGTCTTGTTATTGCCGTATACATCCACAGTGTCATTTTGGGGTTAAGTCCCCAGTTTTTACCGAGTAGACTTTTGCTGGTCCATAAGGATAACCTGGCTTTGTCAATAGTTTTGGTAAGGTGAGAGTTCCATGTGAGTTTTTCATCTAGTGTAATTCCTAGATATTTGACTTCAGTTGAGAACTCTATTATTTCGCCGAAGAGTGTAGCATTTCTCAGTCTTTCTCGCTTTCTTCTCTTGGTGAATGCGACTATGGTGCTTTTTTTGGGATTGACTTTGAGACCAACTTTTATACACCATTCAGCAACTAGGTTTAGAGCCCTCTGGAGACGATTCGAGATTGTGTCTTCGAATTTGCCTCTGATTAGGATAGCTATGTCGTCTGCGTATCCTTGGACATAGAAACCGTCATTACTGAGAATCGTCAGTAGTTCATTTACTACGATGGACCATAGTAGGGGTGAGAGTACTCCTCCCTGGGGGCATCCTTTCGTAGCTATCATACTGAGTTTTGTGCTGCCTAATGAGGTTTTTATTGTTTTGTCCTCTAGCATGCATTTTATCCATTTACACGTAGTGTCGTCAACTCCCATGTTTTGGATACCTCTATATATTTGTGAGAATTCTGTATTGTCAAATGCTCCTTCTATATCGAGGAAACAACCGACCGCTATCTCTTTGTCTCTGAGAGATTTTTCAATTCTTGAGGTAAGGTTTTGTAAGGCGTATGTGGTCGATTTCCCGGGTTGGTAGGCATATTGATATTTGTGAAGGGGGTTTCTTTGAAGTGCCCCGTCTCTGATATGTCTATCCAGGATTTTTCCATAGTTTTGAGGAAAAAGGAAGTGAGGCTGATTGGTCTATATGACTTAGGTAGTTCGGACGGTCTGCGTCCTGCCTTGGGTATATATTTGACAACTACCTCCTTCCACTTTTTTGGTATATATCCCCACGCGTAGCTAGCTCTGAATAGGTTAATTAAAACAGGTAGCAGTTGCGGGATGCCCTTTTGTAGTAGAGCCGGAAATATTTCATCCTCTCCAGGGGCTTTGAAGGGCTGAAATGAGTTGATTGCCCACACTATTTTGCCTTCATGAAAAATTTCCTTTGATCTATTCCAGTCCTCTCTGAGTGGTCTATTTATTCTCAATATTGTCAATGTCTCTGATATTTGTGTTGCATATGCCCAGATTATCCATGAGTTCTTGACAGTATATGTTCCAATCTGTGGATTTGGGTTGCCTATATTTTTCAGAGATGATAGTACCTAGTTCAAGATTGAAAAGGATATGGCGATGATCTGACATCGAAGTTTCTGATGAGACATGCCAGTTACTAATAAAATTTTTTATAAATGTGGTGCATAGGGTGAGATCTATTACCTCTGTCCTAATACTGTTTATAAAAGTAGGGCTGTTTCCCTGATTGAGAATTTCGAAACCCTATAGTGGGTGGGGGTGCGTATATCTTATTACCTCTCGTAGGCGAATTCAAAACTTCTCACCTTGTCGCGCTGTGTTATAGGCCCCAGGAAGATTTAAAGGAATCCTATGATTCATAATATTTATAAGTGCCTTTTTCTATCCCCGAAATCTAATTCAGTAATCGGATATATTTATGGAGCAAATTAGAAAAGATATACAATATGTTCTTATAATTCTTAGTCAGGACCTGGCGCCAGAGTTCGTTTTTTTCCACCATATACAATTAAGAATGGAAATTGGATTCTATGACATCTTCTTTTATTTGTTTGTCATTATTTGTTTCGCAGAATTTTTGTTTTACATCATTGCTCTTTGCTAAGGCTGACTTTTTACATATTTCTAACTCATGTGAATTGATTCCGATTTCAACACCACACTTCATGCAACAAGCGTCCACATTACAAACAGTTTCATGAGAAATTGTTGGCTTCTAGGCAGAAATTTCGAAGGAATGTGTCATCTAAATAAACGATTTATATGAAGTATCCTTAGCACACCTTATTATCTCAGTTGTTAAAGTTATTCTGCGAATTGAAATTTCCTGAGACATTCTTTGCCATAAATAATTCAATGTTGATACAAAAGTACTCGTAACAATAAACAAAGTCAGCAATACTATCTATAGCCCTTATTCCAATTCAATTCATTCCTTCATAGCCGTTATCGTTTCCCATTATTTTCTCGCCCCGAATACCACCGTGTCAACAACCATAAATGGCCAGCAAAATAACACCCATCGGAAGCTCACAAGAACTTGTTCAACAAATTAAAAGAATCCTCTTACTGCTTGAGCGAAGATCAACTATATCCTTATATAGCCAGGATTCGGGTCGCAGCCTCATGAAATTCCAACACATCTCTGTACTAAGGGGTATGACTTGACAAGCCATTCTATTCTCAGGTTCATACCATTCAGCATTCTCAGACTACATATTTACGTTTGGTAGTGTTTGGATTTTTGTCGTTATCCTTCGAAGTTCTTTCTGATTGCAGCAATGAAAATACTAACAAACAAAAATAGAACCAAATAATACGAGAAGTGAACAGAGAGAAAGAATGGAATTTAATGCTGCCACTTTTACTCGTAGTTCGGAACTTGCCCTAACGTCCACCCTGGGAGATATCCTCTGCTGTTGCACTCCTTGTACTGCCATAGAAATACCATTAAGACAATCACGAACTCTATGCAATTGGTCCGTGTGTTTTGTGCATTAGTTTTTTTTCTCCTTATCATTGTTTCAGGGCAAAATGTCCTTCTCGTATATACAACATGACTCCGAATGAATTAACAATGAATGAAATCGGAAAATAATAGGAACAGGATATTTTTATATGCATTTACAGTTTGTTGACATAGGAATACGACTTAGTTGGGGATTTTGTAAGGAAAGAGGAGACAAAATACAATGACGCTAACAGTTGGAATAATTGATAAGTTCTATAGAGTAGGTAGTAGGACCCTAGGTGGATGCAGCACTTTTTTGTGCCCTCTAGCTATATTGTCATGTCATGGTCCTGGGGATAGCAGCTGTCTAGTTGTTTGATACTGTGACTGTGAGTATTCTTGAATTATACAGATGCAAATTAGTAATTCTATTGCCCGTTCAGATGAGGTTGTTGGTCGTTTAACAGTGCATTCACTAAAACAAGTTTAGTCATTAATGTAAGTACCTACCGTACTTTTAAAACGTCGATACGGTTAAGAGTTTTAGTTTTCCAAACAAATATAACATATATAATTGGTGCTTTTCTTAAAGGCTAACACAAGGTCCTAGTAGGTACCTATTCATCTGTGACAACAAGGAAAAACGGCATAAGTCATTTTTAGCAACTTTTCAGGAGCACAGGTTAAAGGTTTGAGGTTACAAAAAAAACTGTGCATGGGATGGGAAAAGTTGTGATGCACAAACAAAGATAGTAAAATGTTCAATTTTATATAATTATTTTTTTATTCATTTTTAATTCATTTGCAAACTTTTTTTAATTAAAAAAGACTTGTGTCGTTTTTCCTTATTCAAATTTAGCACTATTCGTGAGATAAGTCGACTTATGTCATTTTTCCTTATTTTTTGTTTTTTAAATTAGCTTGATAAGTATAGACTTACGTTGTTTTTCCAAAATGACATTGAAATGGAAAATTGGTTTAGGTATACTTATGTTCGTCTTTCAAACTACATTCTGCAATTCAAAAAGTTCAACAACACGCCCGAAGAGACAAAAAAAGATAATAATTATTAAAAAAACAAACATTTCTTTTTCTATTTCATTACAACTTCTGGTTCCTTTGGTTAATAAATAAAAATAACGTAGAATTTTATAACGAATGCATAGGCTGCTCCTGCTATACTAGGACCGATTTTGGCGGACTCTTTGTCCTCTCTTTTACATTAGGCAAAATCAGCTTAGTCCTGGTGTATTCTGAATTCGTTAATTGACTGTAATTTCTCCTCTGAGTTTTCAGTAGCTGGCTATTTTATTATGGAGTTTGTCGCAGGTTCCACAAGTGTCTAGCAGTGGAGGACTAATTTTTAAGTTAAGACCATGAAAGGCCTGTAAGCATTTGGTCAGGCTATCTGGTTCTGATGTTTCTAAGCAATACAGCTCATAGTCATACATTCTTGCAATTGTTAAGCCAGATTGTAAGTACTTTTTTAAAGTGTCCTGCCTAATATAATGGCTATGGTAGACTGGAAATTTTGTTGATCTGTGCTTTTATCTCCTGTAGTTTCGACTTGAAACGACATGCATTTGGGGTTTCGAACATCCTCTTCTGTCTATTAGAGTTGTACATGGTGCATTTATTTTCTTGCTAATTATACCTACTTAGCTACTTATATAAAGAACGCTTGCATTATAGTTTCCTAACGCGCAGTACTGATTAAATAAACTGATTTGGTTATGTTCTGATAATTTTCTTATGCATTCGTTTCGACACGACGACAATGGTTTCGATTTTATTGCTTCAAGACTTTTTTCTTTTTTTGTTTTGTACGGCATGCTCGTATTTCTTTATCGTTGGCGATATTTTTTAGCCTATTTTGCTTTGTTGTTTGAAGAACCAGCTATATTTTCATTTTCTTGAGAATCAGATACGTTATTACCTTCGAAATTGCTTGTACCATCAAGAACCATTTCTAGCTCGCCTGATTTACGCGAAACGTCATTTGTGGACTCCTCCCTCAATAACCTTATCACAAAATTCCCTGCTTTCATTGTCACTACTCGAACTGATTTGGAAATCTGGATCCTTGATCGAGTCATCCGAATCCTGCCAAATTTGATGCTCAACAACAAGTTTTTAAAATAAGTTTTATGATGAAATAACGTGCAGTTATTTCATAATAATTCTAACTTAGGTAGTTACGCAGACAAAAACGAGTTTGGATAAATGTTTAGAGCTTTAAAATGTCTTTTTAGCGTCGTGTAAATGTAGCTAAAGACATGAATCAAAATTCACGAAATAAACTAATTGAATAATAAATAATTTAGATTAACATACCTACCTTCAATATTCTTAGGAGACATAGATTGGGGGCGCTCAAAACCACTTTCATTAGTACTTTTCTTAATCGCTAAAGCCAAAATTTTGCTTGCGCGAAATATCATGGCTAACTACCGTTATTTTGTTTGCTAAAAGTACAACATTGACACTCAATAATGTAGGAGTCCAAAAATACAATTTGCTTTTACTTTTGAAGCACTTATTAACAAAAAAACACTTAACTAAACTGTATGCGTGCAATACAAAACAACACAAGTCACTTAATGAATTATGTTTTGATTCGGGAAGAAAAACACAAGTATACATATTTCTTCATAATTTTGTTAACGTCTTTTGGAATAACAACACAAGTACACTTATGTTCAGTTGTCCTGCAAAAAACAGTTTGGAATAACAGCACAAGTCGTGTTGTTTTCGTGAAAGATACAATTTTCGATTTGGAAAAACAACATACCTAAGACTACTCATGTTTCTAGTATTGAAATGATAAATTTTGGAAAAAAGGCATAAATCTACTTGTGCTTGCGTTATTTTGATTTACCGGTGTAGCATAAGAGCATAACTAAAAAAAGTTTTAGAAAATTTATACCTACCTACTTATGCTGTTTTTCCTTATGCAAGCTGTGTAGTCATAGACTTATGTCATTTTTCTTTTGTGTGTAGTTCATAAACCGAAAGAGATAAAAATACGAAAAAAATATGACAGATAGAATCGCTTACTGCGCATCGAATTGTGTAAAAATCTCAATTTCGACATAAGTCGACTTATGATGTTATTCCTTTTTGCCACAGCATTAATCGTTCGTTGCATGTACACTACAGCATTATTCTTTGCAATCGCTTTTTCCTATAGTCAAACTTCATAACAGGACCTTCTGTTAAACGTTAACAACAAATTAAGAGTTATGGTTGTGTAAATGTGTACCTAACCGTCGACGTTGGCGTTTGAAGGACCAACACACGTGAATGGTATTGTTCACCACCCCAGGTGGTAAAAGCGCTCAAGAAGGACACGCAGTTGCAGTCACAAACCACTGAGGTTTGTGGTTGCGATTGTAGTTTGCACAGTTTGAGGTAGTTTGACTGGTTGATAGAGAAGAACGTGCGGTTTGGTCGATTGTATAGTTGTTAGTTTTGAATAAAATAAAAGTGTTTTAAATAAAAGTGTATATAATGTAGTTCTTGTGTTTATTCTAAATGTTCTCAAAATACATGTAACACCTGTTTAAACGAAATGTTGAATTTTCAGCATGCTCTTAGAGTTTAACATCTAAACTATACCTACTTGATACTTCTGAGGTTCCCACCAAGTAGGTACTTGTCCCAAGTAGAAGTGATGTGGGGGCAGTTAAAATGTTATTGCTAGACGAATTCTATATACATTTTTATTAGACGCATTGGCACGAGTACGATAACTTAGGCGCCAAAAATTGATAACGGTTTTTTGTAGAGGGGTTAAATATAAGCGTTTTTTACTATGGGAGGGGGGTCTATCTCGCTTCGTTTAGGCGGGAGGGGTAATTTAAAAAAAGATGAAACTTAAAACTAAAATAAAATTTAAAAAAACAATGGCAACACCTACAGTAAAGGACTTTATGATTTTCGAAAGCCAAGAGTCTGTTCGGGTTGACCAGCAATTTCCCTGTAAGGTTATCCGGTGGCAGGTTATGTAATTTTATGTTGCTAGTATTAATGCCTTTCGTTGCAATGTAGTTCACTATATCACTGCTTTTGGTACCATATTCTAGCCGTGATTCGGAGTTGAGGCAGTACTACACGTGGCCACTACATTATCGTTGACTCCGTTGAGTACGACGCTTCCTGATGGCGATTTAACTTGCGAATTTGATCAAAGAGCTCTTTTTGCTGTGGGAAGTTGAAGCTGATGGATTTGTAGAGGATCTTGTAGATCCTTCCGGTAGATGTAAAATAGTACCACTGTGAGGAATCTGATACTATGGCGGTTGAAGTTGCAGGGCTGGTTCGATCAAAGTTGGTGTTATGACTGGTTCACGCAAAGTTTGTTGTTATGACTATATTTGGGTGGCTTTTTCGGCTTAGGTAATCTAAGTTCGGTTGCAGTTGGATTATAGGGCTTTGTCCAGGTGCGATTGCTCTACCTGGTAGGCCTAAGCATTTTGCATGAGCCGTATCAAGCCGTATCATTCGTGTTCATTCGACAAATGTTACAATTTGGTGTACTTTTTGACGTATTCATTCATACTCCAAAAAGATTACGATGGTAACTCTACTTTAGTTGCAAGTACAACAACCAAAAAGATCAACAGATGATAATGTTGTTGATGGAAATGATGAGATGTGGTTCGTGGAGAAGATTAAACAATAAAAATGGTGTGGTGAATATCAATTCAATATTCTAAGCAGACGATGAACATAACTGAAGAGTCATTACATTACACTCATTTAGTAATCATTTTCATTTTCATTACTGTCAAGAAAGTACAGAAAAACCTAGCGATAGGACACCGATATACTTGCTAGCAACTTCCATGCAAATGTAGGTACTCCACGTCAGCATGTCAAAAACTGACACAATTCGTGATGTACCATGGCAGAAATTTTCACAAATGGGCAACGAAGCTTTCAAACAAAATAACGGTCATTAAAAATAAGGCATCAAGTTCAAAAACTGACGATTTCACAAAAGGCAGAAAATATATTGCAACTCATAGTACCGCACGCAGCGGCGCGTGTGCAGTTTTGTAGAAGACGTATATAGTTTTCAAAAACCACAAAAGAAGTCAATGAATATCAACGAATTCGTGGAAATTACTAATGTTACTTGTACTGGGAAGATAAAATAATGTATTCGGATTCAGACATACGAAAGAAGAGGGTCTGCACACAATTCCTTGTATCGCCTTATTTGATTTTCTCTGAAAATGTATTCATCAGCTGAAAATCGATGGTGGTTGCATTCTCCATCAACAAGTCTTTTTCCATGGTCCAAAATGAAATTGTTACTATGTTACAATGATGGCGATGGAAATATAAAAGAGACACCAGACAAAAATCCAACTTTTCAATTTCAACTTCTGATTGTATTTTTTTTTTTTTTTTTTTTTTTTCAATTTCAATTTAACCCATAAATTGGATTATTTGTACGACAGATGCACGTTCCTGGTGAATTTAAACCAACATTCTTACCATTTGTGCGGTATTCAGATTCAGACATGCAACATTGAGTGACAAGACATACCTTACAACTCTTATAGGCAGGAATTGCTCTGAGTTCACACAATTTGAGCTTTGTGATATCTAAATTTGTTTAACATACATTCATACACTTTTCTTACACATACATGTGTACATAGAAGTCTTTTGCCACTTAGTTATAAGAATTTAAAAAAAGTAAGGAGATTATAAAGTGCTTTTGCTTGAGTGAAGGAATATTAGAATATTAGGAAATTATGGATACGGGATACGATACCGAAGTTTTAAGATATTACATATATGAATGTGTTTTAATAATGATGTGAATATTGGACAGTAGGCTGGAGGAGTGAAAAAGGATACGAAGTGTGGCGTAAGCCAGATTTGATTAAAAATATTAAGAACTTTTCTAATATTATAGTTTAAGAGAGTTAAGGTCTTAAATTGTATTTCCTTAGTTTTTGAAAGAAGACAATTTCACGAATTTAAACGGTTTGACTATAGTTGACTATCGCCGAAATATGTCTGAAAAAATGTCCAGAAAATATATATAAAACATTCCAAACATCGATTACCGTTCGGCTTTTGTAGCAGGTGAAGCCATGTTTTATAAGTCTGAGTTTGTCCATTTTGAGCATGCACCAAGTCATCTGAAAAATTTGGTGGGAAGAAAGCATGCCCGACGAATGGAACCTCAGCATCGTGTGCCCCATCAAACAGAAAGGAGATGCTGTGAACTGTGTCAACTACTGAGCAATACGTTTCCTGAATGACGCATATAAGATCTTGTCGGCGGGTACTGTGTGAACGCCTAAAGGTGCTAGTACAAGGCATTTAGCAAGCCACATACTAAATTTCTGAACTCTGGAATTTCAGATCGATACACACCACCTTTTTATTGACTTTAAAGTCGCCTATGATAGCATATATAGGGACGAGCTATAAAAAGCAATGTCAAGTTTCGGCATTCCTGCCAAACTCGTTGGTACGTGCAGGATGACAATGGAGAATTCTCGCTGCTCCGTCACAATCGGCAAAAATATCACCGATTCCTTTGACGACGACTCGAACAAAACATCACGATGGACAGATACAACTTCGAAGTATGTGAATATTCGGGGCAGCATGCCCCCATGCGTATTTCACTTTTTAACACCATTTTTAGATGCCGCGGTGATAGAATTAATAACACCAAATCTAAAAATGTGGGATTTTGTCCATGTGGATTTTCTCTTAGAGTCCTTTGCAGTAAGGGATTTCAGCACAGGGGATTTTGGAAATAGGATTTTGGAAAAGGAGATTTCATCACCAACTCTCACTATCACCTCGCAAAATGAATCAGCGCAGATATCAATCAAAGAATCACTTTTGCCAATCGCTGTTTCTTCGGGCTAAGAAGGCATCTAAGAACTAAAGCCCTCTCTCATAGAATAAAGGACATATATTATATAAGACTCTAATCATTCCGGTCCTGCTATGGTGCAGAAGCATGGACTCTGTCAAAATCGGATGAAAAGCTCCTGGGATATTTTGAGAGAAAGATTTTTCGGACGATATTCGGTCCAGTTTTTATCGATGGAGTGCGGAGGAGAAGATTTAACAACGAGCTATATTGGATATACAGCGACCTTGACCAGGTCAAAAAGTTTAAGATACAACGGCTGGAATGGCTGGGGACATGGAGCGTATAGACAGCAACAATGTCTGATAAACAATGTAGCGGGGGAAGACCCAACCTTAGGTGGCGCGCACAATTGAAGGGCGACCTCAACCAACATGCGGTGTGTGCAACTGGAGGCAGCTAGCTCGGTTGAAGCCGTGGTCCATCCCGGACTGTAAGCGCCCCCAAAAGTTAAAAGTAAATTGTTCTGTTCTAGTTTCTAGGGACAAAAGAAATCAATGTTTGTTACCCCAAAGTGCTCTTCATTTTATAATTTTTTTTTTAAACTAGCCACATACGTAAGTTAGTAAGAGGAAGATATTGTTATTTGTTTTCGTAAAAAATGTCAAACTCGAGATGTTATTCAGTTGTGACATCACAATAATAGGGGAACTCAAGAAAGATGATATGGCAACTCCGTACATCTGCAATCTGCTTCTGCACGTCTGTCTCGTCCTGAGGAATACAGTCCAAACGTTAGGACTGATGTGATTCATACTTCGGATTCAGAGTATATAGGCTACAATTCGGATGGTAGCCCCAAGGTATACCTAAAAGTCTAAATGGAATTCATTTTCTTATAAAAAGGCTCTAATTATTAAAATTATCAAAGGGCACGGTAGTGCGCCAGCCAAGTTCTCTAGTAAAGGCACTTACCCTTTTTACAGGAACAAACTCAGGCTGTTTTCGACCCCCCTCTAACTTCGGAACCAATTGATCCAGAAAACTTAAAACATTTACCTAGCTCATTAAAAAGGTCCACCTCACTAAATTTCATCTCTATAGCGTTAGTGGTTCTCAACATACAGGACTTCAAAAATCGCAAAAACCGTAACTGACTCACTCACTCACTCACTTAGATGATGATCATCAAAATTATGAAGCACTTCCGCCCATCCTAGAGTCGTGAAATTTGGCAGAATGCTAGATCCTGTAGTACATACACTGGGAAAAGTCCAAAACTCGAGATTTTCTATTCGGGGGGCGTGGTATACGCCCACTTTTGAAAATTGTTTATTATTTCTTTGGGTCACTTCTCATTGACGTATAATGTTGAAATTCAGTAGAGCGGTAGAACTTCTCCTTTCAGGAGGCGTGGTATCCGCCCACTTTTGAAAATCGGTAGTTATATATTTGGGCCACTACCGAATGCCGTAGAATGCTGAAAGTTGGTATAGTGGTAGGAGCTGTATTGATCTCTTCTTCTCTTATATTATAGAACAACAAAAATTAGGTGCGTAAATAGACAGCCACGAAAAGTAATGCGATTTAAAAGTAGGTACGCCAAGTTCAAGTTTACTTGGCAAGTTTTTCGTTTATAACTTCATTTTATTATACAATATAAAATTTATTAGAATTTGAAAACTTGACTATTGAACCTACCAATTTTTTTAAACATTCTTAAAAGCTAAGAACTAATATAAGACAACTTGACTCTTTTTTTACATTTATGTTTTTGGTCTGATATGGTTAACAAGATTATATAGAAATTTATACCTACTCAGTTTGTCAAGAAGTCAATCGGATGAAAAATAAAAATGTTCCCACGCAAACTTTGACTCCGCTTTTACCCCTTTAAGGGTTGAATTTTGAAATTATCCTTCCTCATTCCTGGTACCTTGTATATATTATAAAGGGAATATCTGTGCTTTATAGGGCAAAGGGTTTGGGATCATTTCCATTTTTAATTTTTAAGTATATGTACGAAAACATTGAAGACACATTTTTTTCACAATACAAAAGTATTAAATAAAAGTTATTATAATAGTAGTAGGTACATTGAACGCTAACGAAAACAGGTGGGAGCTGGGAGGTTGTCAAAAGTGTTTTTCTTTTCTCTTTAATCCACATAATACGAAAAAAGGGATCGTAATTCTGGTGCGAATATGCAAATGAAACGCATCGTACTTATTGATACAAATGAAGTTAAATGGCTTTTAATTGCTAAAATAATACTGATAGTGGTTTCAATGGAACAGAATTAACAGGATTCGGTTAAAAATCGTGACGAACCTCAATAAAGAATATTGGAATGCAGAGCGAGGCCAACTCAAATTTAAAAATTTGTGATGACAATCGTACACATGTTTATGTCTTAGAGTTGGCAATTTCCTTGTAATATGCATTCACGCCCGAGGGAGTATTAACCGATTATGAGCCAACTTACCAGCAAAATACCTGCCCATTTCCTCATGGAAAACTCACACCGTTCATTTCCGTCCTAACATTGTATGGTGGTTCTTACAAAGGGTGTCTTTGCCAACCCTACGGATACTGCCAATTAACTGTACGTAATTGATTCAAGTTATTTTTTGGTCTGTACGTACACATAGGTACACCACGCCTCTCTATATTGTAAGCTTTGATATCCGGGAAATTGTTGAGTTTAAGGATATAACATTTACATTGCCTGTCTAGGAATGCGCTTGCAACTGGGAGCGTGTCAACCGATACTTTCCTTGGCTTTATCCTCTTTACTTTTTTGTCTTGCTATACCCCTCGAGAACATTGAAAATCAACAATGTCTGGATAACTGGGAGTCATTGTATTATTGTGGGTGTGACAGAGGTTTAGATGTTTTTTCTTTTATTTTATATACCCTCCACAGAAAGGTATTATATTCACTTTGCCATTACTTTTCTAATGCCAAGAAGGAGTCATCAAAGACCCCATAAAGTAAATATTGTTCTGAATCAAGATCAAATTCTGAATCGATTTAGCCATCATGTCCGTCTGTCTGTCTGTTGAAAACGCGATAGCGTTCAAACGAATCTACCTAAACAAATGATTCAAGTTCCATCGTCGTATCAGTGGCAGTGCACAACTCCTTCAGCAGTCCTAGTCTGGTCCCAGTGCCTCTTCCTAAGACCAAATTTTGAGTTGCAATCTTTCTTGTCCATATTTGGATTGTTGATGTTTGTTTTACTTTTCCTTTTTAGGGGAGACTGGGGCACCTTGGTACGACGTTTTGAACTAGGCTGTGACACTTTTGAACGGCAGTATGTACCTATTTGTAATTGCTTTTAGCAGCTAATAAGCTATAACAAGCTTTGTAATTTTTTAATGAAATAAATTAACTTTTTTTCAATAAAAAAACAAAAACCACTTAATATAAGCAAACTGAAATTCATAAATTACAAATATCTATAAATGACTGAAGAAACTTTATAAAAACAAAAATGAGTTAGCTGTATTTCGGTGTTTCGTGAATTTCGGTGTTCTCGATGGTGGTGGTGGTGGTTTAGCTTTTATTTCAATGCCACTTACAGACCACTTGTTCAAACGTGCCCCAACTGTTTTGTTTTTGGTCAAACGACAGAAAAATGTGCTTAAATAATTATATTTTTCATATTTGTCAAAAAACTGACCTTGGTTTCAAATGAAGTTGTGCTTTAAAGATATATTTTAAACAAAAAGAAAAACTCACAATAAAATGTTTACACTCTTCTTAAGGACCATTCACATGGGAGCGAACGAACGAATTGATGAAATGCGAACAAACAACTTTTTAAGCATTTATAAACAGAAAATTGCACATTTTATTATTTCAAGAGGAGGATAATTAATTATCCCTTCAAAATGTATTAAGAAAATAAGTTTAAAAATAGTTTAAATAACGAAATTTCGATTTCCAAACTTTTTGCCGCGAACGAAAACGCCCTGACGCGAATTGACAATCTATTCGCAATCCACATTATTTAATTCGCGTTCCACAAAGTAGCGAATAAAAAATTCGTTCGAACTTAACCTTATTCCAAGAGGAGAATATCTTGGAATAATAAAATGGGCAATTTTCTGTTTATAAATGCATTAAAAGTTGTTTGTTCGCATTTTATCAATTCGTTCGTTCGCTCCCATGTGAATGGTCCTTTAGAGGTTAAGCTCGAACGAATGTTTTATTCGCTAGTTTGTGGAACGCGAATTAAATGCTGTGGATTGCGAATAGACTTTGACAATTCGCGCCAAGGGTCTTTTCGTTCGCGGCAAAAAGTTAGGAATTCGAAATTTCGTTATTTAACCTTTAGAGTACCGAGTGGGGGACTTTGAGTCCCCCACGACCATGTTTTTGTCTAAATTTCGTCCCATAATATTTGCTTTTAATTCTTCTTTTAGGTAGTCGAGTTTTTTGGTGTGTTTAATTTAATACAAAATCAATGTGAATATTAAATTTCGGCAACATTTCATTATCAAAAATGTAATTATAAAGTAAGGGGGACCTAATTTACCCCCGTCGTACTTTAGGCAATTTTTTTTTTACAGCTAAAAATGGCAAATAGTCGAAGATTTCTTCATCAAACTGTTAGTAGATACGTTTTTTTTTTTCAATTGAAAGTTATAGAAGTAATAGAAGCTATTTATGAAATATATAAAAAATCATGTAGGTGTTGTGACCTTTTTCTTTGTATATTGTTGTTTTATATTGGGATTTAGTTTAAATCAAATTAAAAACAGTTTTCATTTTTCACGGCGTTTCGTCCATGTCAATCAGGTGTAATGAGTAATTATTACATTTATATTTTACAAGGGACAAACATATACTTGCATATATGTGCCAGTTTCACTTTTTAAGTGGTCTTTTACAATCCTGTGTAACATCGATGTAAAATATGAATGTAATATTTATTCATTACACCTGATGATGTCCATAAACATGGACTAAACGTGTCGTGAAAAATAAAAACTGCTTTTATTTTCACTTGACCTAAAGCCCAATATATCTACCACAATATAATATAAAAAATGTTCCTAGGAAATGTTCCTATACGTATAATGTACCTACATTTTTTTTAAATTAATTTTTTTATTAATTTTTATGAAATGAAATTAAATTTATGATAAAAAACTTAGAAAATTTATTTTGTTTATATATTTAGTCTATAACTAATAATTAAACACAATAAAATACAATTAAAAGTTGAGTTTCAATAGGGGGACCCAAAGTACCACACTCCGTCTCTTAGGTCTGAAAATTTGCTCGGTACTCCAAAGGTTAAACTGTTTATAAACTTGTTTTCTTAAAACATTTTGATGGGATAGCTTAATATACTCCTCTTGGAATAATAAAATGTGCAATTTTTTTGTTTATAAATGCATTTGAATGTTCCTTTACAAATAGAATAATTAAAAAAATAAAATAAAAATAAAATATAAAAAATAGAATAATAAATAAATAAAAAAATAAAAAAATAGAATAATTAATATATGAAATTTAAGCATAAAAACCGCCTCATGCAGCTGCTTGCAGGCGAAAGGATATTATCCGAAAGTCGTTGACGACTAAAGAAGACGGTATTACCAAGTTTAAATTTCGGTTAATATGTACTTTTAAATATTTTTTAAATGTTGTCTTATGAGCAATGTTCAAATGGTGCCCCAGTCTCCCCTATTAATTTTGGTTGTCAAGTTAACGTCAATTATTACACAATCGATAGCACTTTCGATAAGATTTAAAGCAATCGTAGATTTGTAGCACAGTTTTTATCTGGGCTAATGGCATAAACCCCGATGATTATCCGGGCTGACGAATCCTATACATATAGGATTGCGCATTTGTATGGCAAATTTGCTAAGCCCATATAGAATTGCAAAACACAAATTACATCTTAAGGTTTTTTCTACTGCGCCACCTTTCGCAATCTTCTGACAAACATCCGAGAGTATGACTGTCCTGATAAAGCTTCTCAATTCAGCCGTTCGGACTCGGCAGAAAATTGTAGGTCCCTTCCATTCGTCCCGAAAATAGAAACTTACACGAAAACGAATGGTTGCGAGAAGCTAGGCCTAGGGTGTCTACCTAGCTAGGCGCCACCTATTTATTTTAACCGCAAGGTCTTTAAACTTTTCTATAGGTATAAACCTTACCAAAACTGATAAAGATGATGAATCTCCTATTGCTACATTAAATATTTGAATTTAAAATACATAAAATTCGTTAGTTACTGAAAATTTTAAAGTACCTTCATAAATAATAACTTTTCCATCCAATTTGGGCCAACAGATATTGGTTATCATCGCTCTGTAGTCCCCTCAGTTGATGGTGATGGCCGGCAGTGTCATCGTCAATGATGCCGTCGGCCCACAATTCACACCAAACACTGACTTTCTGCGGATGCATTGCCACTTGGTGTAGAGCTCGTGTGGATTGCCATCACACCAAATGAAGGAATTTTGCATGCTGACGTATCCGTTCATTTAAAAACTGAGCCTTGTCTCTGAAGATAATAAAGTTTTATCATTTACACGTGCTGCTCGACGCTGTAATTTGCCATGGTGATTTCTCTTTAGTGTCTGAAAAATAAAAAAAAAATAGGAAAATTAACAACAGCATGGCCGCCGTGAAATGTCAAAATTTACCCGTCCCTATTGGAAAATCCATTACATCACATCACGTAGTAGGTTATCTACTTTAACTCGTGACCTGTTACCTTTTGCGGTTCTTTATACATCTAATATAATGTACCTCCGCGACATCGTGTGGTCCATGAATATTAATAGCATAAAAGTCGACCATTTTCTGTAATGCCTCAAACTAGGTAGGCACTCTACCATCATATTAGGAAACTACGGTAGGGAATGTTCAAGAATTTAAAAATTGGTAAAATCTACTTTAGACTACTTTCCTGTGATCTTACATTTATTTAATGCAACTGTCCCAATCAATGTATCCAAAATTTCAGCAGCAATCCAGACACTTTAACAGCCACCATCATCATCTATTCAAACACAACTTTACGTAATTAAATTTAATATTGACCCAGACTAAGGAAGGCACACTTTCAAACTTCGTAGAACAAAACTCAATCAATAGGAATGTCTAATGGCCAAGTAAACAACCAAAAAAGACAAGTGGAAGCTTTCTAATCCAAATACACGAGCCCCGAGTCGTCAGGTCTATTTCTTGTCCCATGTCATATTCTATGCCTTAGAGATTCAAGTTCAAATAACTTTCAAGATTAGGTACGAACCGGAGCCATAGTAGCAGGAACAACGAGTCTCTGTACTTTTTCTAAGTTTCAACGCGAAATGTTTACAAATGTAGATAATGTGTACGGTACGCATACAACAAACTTGGTCGTTTGAATAATTTATATAAAATCTTGTTCCCTTCCGAGGAGAACTTTTGTCGTAAAGCAAACCAAACTCTATTGGTTTACCCAAGATAATAATTTTGCAGTTGTTTTGTTTTTGGATTAATGGACCCTTGTCAATCTGTGTAATTCAAATTGTTTGTCCTTATTTGGAATATCCATTAGAATCAGAATTGGTCAGTCTTTATAATAGTGTTATTGGCAAGCGATAAGTGGAAGCAGTGTCTCCAGCGCTTAATGCTTTTATGATATTTTTTGTCTAGAAATTGAATGAAACAGGGACTAGGTATTATGGACATATGAACAGGCGATGCCAGTTATAAGGCTAATATTGGGGAATGTAGTGCAGATTGTTATTGTGCCGCAAACTAAAGACTTCTTGCCAGGTTCCGGGACATCAAAAACCATTCGCATTGAAATTGCAGTTTCTGCTGCATATATGTCACAGCTTCCAATCAACTTTTCGACCAACCAGCGCCCATCGCTCTCCCTGGATGGCAAGGGTCTCGGAAAGACGCGCATGTCAGAGCCTTCCGAGTGGCCAACGTTGACCCCAAACTGGTACGATATTCGCCAAAATAGAAATGCTTTGAGAAAGCACGATGATACGTCGCTGTAATTGGTAAGAAACTGCCAGCATATTCATCAATCTACAACTATAAAACTCCTTCGTGGGAATACTAACGGGACACTGTCTGATAGGCAGGAATGGAATGAAATAGAATGGAATTACCCTATAACGATTTCTGCAGAAGCTGCATGGACGAGGAGGAAGAAGAAACCAGCTCTTGCCATCTTGCGCATGGCTACCTTAGGCTTCAGTTATAGCCATCAGAAAAATCCATCCGTAAAAACACGAAACAGAACAAAACTGACACATTTAGCCATAGCATATCATAGGAATTCAGTGGAATACTTCGTGAAACTGGTTGAGAAGTTGAACAGAAAAAGTTTTTCGTACGGAAAAATAAAGAAATTCTTTTTTTAGAAAATTTAAAGATCAATTGCTTAATTTTTTTTTAGGAATTAGTTTTATAATTCAAAAGCAACATTTTAAGACCAAGATTGAGTTCAACGATTAAGTTTAAGTGCTCCAAAAAAGTGAAGCAATTTTTTTACGGATGCATTTTACGGATAGCTATAACTGAAGCCTTAGGGACTTATTTCTTCGAGGACTTGAGCGACCTGTCTCGTACCGATATTTGCTGCATCATAAAGTGCGTTACAAAGTCGAACTGGCTTCACTGAAATATCAACACGCAACTCACGTATTGAATAGACACCAACCACACTTCATGAAAGCGAACGGTCAGAATCTAAAGGTGTGGGGTTAGACTGTTTCGGTTACCCCGCGCCCTTTTTCACTGAAGACAAATCGCGACCTCTCTTTTTCGGTACCGGCAGACTGCTACGGTTACTCCCAGCCTTTCCCAACCGACAATCCATTCACTGCTGTTTTGGTCAAACAGCAAAGCAGACTTGTTCAATCACCCATTTGACAGGCACCAGTCTCCCTCCTTAGTGATGGCCGTGTCAGAGGCAATAGGCAGGAGGCAGACTGTTAGGGTCGCCCTCCACCTTGGCTAAGGCTAAGCCGCAGCCAGGAGATGTAAACTTATATATGATTTGACTGCCTCAGTGAGCACCAAAAACATCTCAACGAGATTGGTTGGTTGAAAGTGGCTGGCATAGCTGGGAAACGCCAACACACTTATACCAGCGTAGGTCCATTGTGATACCACGAAAAAGGATCATATAAGATCTCAACGAGGTAAGACATTCGCAAATAGCAATGGAATTTCCACTGTAATGCCCGGCACATAGAATCTTTCTGGCCACAGTAGAAAGAGACTTAATTAACTTGGTGCACGAAAATAGATGCAGTTAGCTACATCAGTACCAGAATTATTGAAGAGGGTAATGCCAATTACGGCTTCATCCAAAACTACAACACCGGACAAATAAATAAGTTAGTAAGTTCGTTATAAGTTGTAATACTCAAAGCGCAAGTGCTAATTGTTGCTCCTTTTTGACAACAACAGCAAATTTTTGAGCCTTTTTAATATGCTGTCGCTGTGTGGTAAAAATACCCAAATTCTTACAGAACTTCTAGCTGTCATGCCCATGATGAACCTTTTTTATTTTGCACCTACTTGCTGTCCTTAAAGCTTCATATTGTTCTTCATTATTATTGTACCATACAGTGTTTATAGTCAGCCAAGTGTAAAGACTGTTTATCTGAGGGATATTATTTTTTCAAAATTATGATGGCTGAAAGGTAGATTATGGTCAATTGATATGGCATTTTATTTAGGTCAAGTTATTGGGTATAAAATTCAGTCCGATGATTTGAGAAATTATTGTTGCCATTCAGAAGAAGGTGTTCCTTGACAGGATGAATGTTTTTGTTATTCAAAATGTTTCTAAGAATTTCTTCAAAACACCACAAATTTACACATCAGTTGGCCTGGACAAATGAAATTTGCATCTTGTTTGGGGCATTTGTCTGTCTGCTATAAATGATATGTATAGGTCTTAGAATTCACTGAACTGGAACACTGGAAATTTTATTACAGAGGATATTTATTTAAAATCGATAACTTCCATGCGTGGCGTGTTGATATGATAATGATATAAAAGAATAACGAATGAGGGACTAAAAAAAAATACATTATTTATTGGAATAGTTAAGCAAACTAACCATTAAATTTTCCAAATGTCATAAGGATATTTTGTATGTGTCCATTTAGGACAGATTTAAGTTATATTACCAGTTACCAGAGAGAATGCTTTCCTATTTGATATGGCGACAAAAAGCTATTTCATAAAATTGTCTCGTATTTATATGACAAAAAATATTTAGCTCTTCTTTCTTATTCAATCTGACTTCAATATAGTAGCGGTCCTGTTGAAGTTATCTGCCATTGTTGTTAAGCCCAAAATAAAAGCAGTTGTTATAGCTATTAGTGTTAAAAATTATTTAAAATACTCGCGTGTAACATCAAATATTAAATGCAATACCTAACTTAAGTCAAACTATAATTAAAACCCTTTCATAGTTTAACATCAGTCAGCTTAATTATTTCCATATCCACCTGCCATACTTTTTATTAAAATTAAACAAATCTAAAACAATCGACATGAATGCAAACGTTCTCGAAGCGTTAAGGGATTAAATAAAAATGTGCCGCCATCAGTTCCTTTTAATGGGTTCTGTCTGGCAATTTCTTTTTTTTTTCCTGCTGTTGTCTTCATTCTTTTTGTATATCCATTCCATTGAGAGCCATCCAATTTAGTCCGATTTCACACTATAATGACTACCCCCATCGCGGCATCACTTTATCAAAAACCAAGCCACGTATACATAGTAAAATCACAATATCGAACTTGGATCACCATACCAGTGGGTATGCTACGCGTAGGTACGCCTTGCCATCGTCCAGCGAAAGGTGAACACCAGTAAATGGCAGTGGCCATTTTTGATGTCCGCTTGTTGGAGAAACTGCTATCCAATGGAGAATAATAACGCCACGATTGCTAAGGAGTGCTATGTATTGTAGTAGCCGGTTGCCGTTATTGCCACGAAATCCATGGCTATACTAAAACCATGTCTATGCCTCCGTGTCTTTGCGTATTCCTGGCATGGATAATGGGGGAAGTTGGGTGCTTCGCAGCGAATTCGATTTCCAGATACAAATTCAGCATCGCCATCTGTGCTAAGCGCGGGAGAGTCATTTATTTTCCCAGTTTGCGTCCATTCAAAAATTCTGATTTTTTTTTTTAGCTCAAGAATCGGGAAACAGGATTTCAGATTTGGTACTCCTTGTTGGGCATCTACAACGGGGTTGCATTATTATATCCGCCATCTGCAAAAATTTGGCAGTAGTCAATTTCCGGTCCGTTGAAGATATTCGAAAAAGAAAGGTATGGGGAATGGGTGGTAATTTCCTTTGATAGGTTTCGAATTGAAATGTTATTTCGAAGAAAGATTACTGAATTGGTTTGAAAATGGAATGGAAACAACAGATTAGGAATGTGGCCGAGCGTATAGCTATTAAGCAAATCCTGAATGTTTATATACAAACCATAAGTTTTAGGGCTTTTGAAATATAATAAAAAAAAATCTGTTTAGGTGCATATCTGAGGAAGGACCTGTATTCAAATATTTTTATCGTACTTCCTTATTTTTGAAACAGCATTAGATAATGACAAATAATTGAGGAAGTTTGCAAAGCAAGTGCAGAATGTTGTATCTTCTAAGGACCAGCTTAAGTCCCAGCTGGTGCAAGTGAAAAGTAGGCCTAAATCCAATAAGATGCCAAACCGATTCAGAGGGTATTGGCATGGCTTATTTTTTGTGACATCATTTGGGTATGCTATGTTTAGATATAGTCCATTAAGAACTCGATTTGACAGATTATAGCAAATTCCATATTATGCACTCTTGGACTGTATTACAGTGTAAAATACCGTCTTAACAATTTAATAAGACTATTGCAACCTGTGTTAAATTTTAAAGCTAGATAGAAATTACCTTGCTACTACTCATTTGAGTTATCCTCCCCTCATGCCCTAAACTTCGCACAATGATAAGCTTTTATACATTTTGTCATTTTATACACACTGGTGATTTTCGATTTACGATATACGATTTTAAATGATTTTTTTTTGTATGGAGGTGCCATGCCCCTTTTACCAATTTTTACCAATATTCACAGAGACACTCCCTGCCCAATACCCAAGGTTTGAGCTCAACTGTTTCGGTGATTTTTAAATGTGTACGATTTTGAGAGTATTTTTTTTTGTATGGGAGGTGCCACGCCCCTTTGTCCAATTTAGACCAATCACAGGAATACTCACGGGCTCACTCGGTTTGGTGGTTTTCGAGATAGTATAGGATTTTGAGTGTATTTTTGAGAAATGCTACGTCCCTTTTTCCGTTATTTGGACCTTATTTGTACTATTACAAACTATAGATATTCCGCCACTGACTGATGATTGACCCCTTGTCCCTTTCGATAGAATTATTGTTTTTATCAAAAACTCAGGCTAACTGATGGGCCCGCTACCATAGTGCAAACGATTCTCAACGTCAAATCACCGCATGTTCCCACCCCACTGCTGTCGTCAATCTACTCCGAAGAATGGGAAGAAAAATATCTAAGTACTGAGCCTCAGAGTATGTATCAGAAGCAAGTGCAAGTGCATCATTACGCCCGTGACTAGATCTGTTGAGCTTTTTGGCGGCCAAGACAATATTCAGAGTCCAGGTCCAAGCTTTCTTGTACTTACTCAGTATAAATAGAACCCGTAGACTATTCATAGGCATTATTTCTGTATCTATTTAGGTAGTGGGGTTCAGTGCTTCCGTATAAATAGCTAGCGCTCTAATTCCTCGCCTTCGACAGGGTCCAGGTCTTCCGTGTGGGTATTGTTAGCTACCTGACATTCAATTTTAACAGCAGTCTTCAACAATATTTCGACATAGAACATAGAAGTGGTTGGTATCTCGTGCGATATTTTGCAGAAGTAGCTATGATTGTATCCATAAGAAAATAAAATCTAGCGATCATCTAGTTCCGAGTTTCCTAAAGCGTGCTCCGCGAAAAGATGAGAAAAAAGTATGAAAGTTCTATTAGAACTAATTTTGTGCTTATGAAACTTTTTCATTTTGTTCGCAAGAGATCACGCCCAGAGCTATTAGACGCTGTGTCGTAGAACAAAATCTTCGTGGATGCATATTCCACAAAAAATACATTATGTCAACAAAAACCTGATGAAGAGCTGGAATTTCGCAAGACTTCACTTACAAAAACCACTGCAATTTTGGAAAAAAAGTTCTTTGGAGTGGCAAATCCACGTTTAATTATTTGAAGCCAATGGAAAAGTGTATGTAATGTAAGGCGTCCTCCAAAGAAAGAATTGCAGCCAAAGTACACACTTCAGACCATAAATAACGGAGGAGAAAAAGTAATGGTCTGCGGTGCATTCTCTTGGTTCGGTGTTGGTCCATTAGTTGTATAAAGGTCGACTCTTGATCAACACGCTTCTAAAAGAATATTAGAAAAAACCCTATTTTTTCATAAATGGCTGTAACATATGATTTCTGACACCACAATGATCCTTAGCATACTCCGCGGAGAGTGAAGCAATAGCTTACAGATAACAAAATTAATGTTTTGGATTGAGCAGCGCAAAGTCTCGATCTGAACCCTATTAAAAACTTGTGGGCCGATATCGAAAGAAAATTAAAAGCCAAAAAATCAAGACATTCTGAAAAGCTTTTCGAAAACATTAAGGAGGTCTAGAACTAAATACCACCATATTAGGATGCCCGATGGGCGCAGTGGCTCAGTGGTTAGTGTGCTTGTCTAATAACACGAATAACATCTTCAGGTTTTGAACAGACTCTAACTGTCCTGAAAATGCTCGAAATCGATTCAAAAATGTTTTTAAATATTTTTTTTAATTAGCTATCTACTAGGTTTAAACATTTTATGAAATGATAAAAATCACATCGCATACATGTCACTTATTTCTTCAATTTAATAAAATTAAAAAAAAAAATCGGAAAATAGTTATTGCGTTTTCCATAACTACTAAAAATGGGATACGAACAACGAAAGGCTCCGCGAGGAGTTTCTCTCCAGAAAAGTGCAAAACAAATTGGGAACCGCTGATCTAGTTCAACGCAAATAAAGATGGGGTTAATTTGGCCTTACAATAGGATCCGATTAAGTCCTGCAATAATAGGTCATCAAGATGTTTAATTATATATTGATTTGGCACTGGGCTCCTTTCCTTCAGTCAATGTGGAGTAGACTTCGTATAATTTGGCGTACGAATTAACTCTCTAAAACTAAGTCATGTCTGGTATACAAAGCCCAAGAACAACCCTATTTGGCAGCCTTAAATGCCAATAACATCCAACATTCCCCATACGTAATTCTCAAAATGTTACTTACTGGAAAAGCACCATATATCCTGCAGCATAATGGCTTTGAATCATATCACAGATGAAATGTAACAGCATCATATTGAATTCAATTGCTCCGATATATACCATTGTGCACCGTGCTATGGCAGGCCTCCGAGCCTCACCAGCGCCAAACACAGCTCCATCAACAACCACCGAACGCCCTATCAAAAATTAGAGCTAAAATCAATTCAGTGAAATAGAATCCCTACAAAGTCGCACCTTATATCCTACGAACAGTATTTATTTTCAATTTGCTCCTGTCGTCCATCCACAACAAAAACAACACTCCTCTTCGTTAATATTCACTTTGAAGTAGACACAGCTAAGTACCAGTGTACCAAATAATCATCAACAACATTCAACAACCGAAGGGACAGCAAAGCACAAGCCAGATGTCAAAACCATCCATTAGACTATCTCATTCGTTTCGCCTTCCTACGGGCTATTATTGTCAAAAAAGGGTTCTAATGGCAAAGATGGGTATCACAGTGGCGCGAACATTATTGCCAGGACTCATCAGAGCATCGCAGTAGCAGCGCATCAACACAAGCAACAGCGGAAGCGCCATTCGGGTGTTAATAATGCACACTCAATTAGACCTGCTCCAACAATATTTCATTTGAATGACTGCACAATTACTTGAACAGAGCGCTATGGCCATAGGGCATAGGGCATACGGATACGCCAATCCGAACTGTAAAAGGCAGATTTTAAGGCGTACTAAGCCGGTGGTGTTATGGCAATTTGTAGCGCTGTCAAATTGCCGGATGTAGGTGTCATAACTCGCTGTCACAGATTTGTTGCGCTAAATGAATTTGTAGGTCCTCTCCCAGAGGAAGTGACGACTGACATGGAATGGGTTCCTATTAAATGAATATTTTCAGCGCAACAACATTTCGTAAGCCTCTAAGCCCTTTTGCATTCGTTTTACCCTTGGCAGTAATAACGAACCAAATCAACAGAACAGCAATGCTGCTGATATAAAATTTCCCTTTCAAATTTACTTTCTCGAAATCGGATTTGGGTTATTGTTTCGAAGGATGGAAGACATTTTATTTACGTTTGCCAAAGGACAAACAAAATAGGTATATAGGTGCGCGGTAGCACACTAGTCTTGGAAAGAGTGCTTCTATATTTGATTTGACTGTGATCTTGATCCTTTGCCACAAACGCTATTTTGTACTGCATTGCTTGCTGTCCTATAGTTAGAATAGGTATATGGTTTGGCGTCTTCAGCTAGTCAGGTGTCGGTTTGGCATCCAATCATTTAAATAAATCTCGCAAAGTGAATTCCAATCCCTTTGGTGTGTTGATTCTAATATACTACCGCTGAAGCTCCTCCTGCTGCTGCTGAATGTGCTGATGTTCGAGGAGAACCGAATGACAAGAAGTCATCCCAAGAAGGACCCAAGGAAGTGCAAGTGTATTTGCATGACATGCATTATTCATACGATGGAGTTTTGCAATTGAACTTTCAGCTTCGTCGTTGGTAGATTTATAAATTTGGATTTAAGGATATTTGCATTGATTGTGGATTTAATTTCCTGCTGAATAAAGGAATTTCGGGCGAAAACATTGTGTGCAACCAAAATTGGTGGACATAATGGGAGGAAACTTTGCCGCATCGTCGTTGAATGTATGTATTTAATTTTGGTATAGATTTTGTGGTCGTTCAAGTTCAATTTCAGTATCTTCGATATTATGTGCTATCGATGGGTGTTTGATAGTCAGGGGCTTAGCGAGGGTTCGAGTCTTGGGGGGTGACTTTCATTGAAATGCCGACTTATTTAAGGAATTTGAAGACTGTATATAGGAATCATGAAAATCGGCCCAGCGGTTATCGAGTTATATCTAACGTCATCGAATTTCAGCCCATAGAAGATGTTTTTTGTAGGGGAGGTTACATGCCCCTTTGTCCAATTTTGAACAATTTTCACAGGAAATATCCCGGGCCAATTGTCTTCGGGATATAAGATTTTTATTGTTTTTGTTTGTATGGGAAGCGCTTTACAGGAACAAACCAACGAACGAATATTCGCAAGTTTTTACAGTCCGTTCACATGAACACTTTTCTAGGTCGCGGGAGTTCGCGTATTTCAGCCATCAGCTGTATAAAGAAAACAAGTTTAAAATCGAATCGAAACTCGCTAAATTTTAAGGAGTTCATGTGGAACCTTTGAAATACCGACTTGTAGGTATAGACCTTCAAGTTTAAAACTTATAACTACCTAATGAAAATCCACACCTAAGACCTAATTTTTGAAAATTGCTCGTTGGTTTGCCGACTCTTACATTGTCCTTAATTTTCGTAGAAATTCTAAAATGCAATCAAACTATAACAGGGGCGTAGGGAGGGGGGCGTGGTGGGGTACCTATCTTCTGGACTTTTTAACTATCGTCTGACATGATTGTTATCAGCTAACTTTTGTTGCGGTTTAAGAAATAATGAGGTGATTGACAAATTAGTGAGTCCTGCCGAAAGGGTCCCTGTCTGCGTAGGTACCTACCTTACCTACATACATTCCTAACCCAAATACGAACGCATTACTTTGAAGTTTGATGAGCAATCCAATTTAGAGAAGAGCTAAATAAGTCTGTCTAAACCTGTCTTAAAGTCAGATAGTAAAGTAAGGTTAAGAATACCGCTCAAAACCTGATTAGTAGCATCACCAGAGGTTTCGAGGTAATGTACCCGGTTAAACCTCTTGTAGATCGCAAATTCCCTGATGGAACTTCAGAAGCTAAAAAAGGAAGCCAGAAATCTTTGAAATCGGTCACTCCTGATAAATTTATAGGTGGAACCTTTTCCGATCCGAGACGAAGAAATGTTTTTGGTGTCACCTCTCAATCAACGAGTGCTAAAAGGGGTCACTCACTAATATCTTATCAGTAATAATAAACTTCTTTGTTCAAAACATATCAAGTCCAAGATATCAAACGGGCTCTAAGCTTTCTGGCCCTGTAAGGGTGCTTTTTGGCAAGATATGGTGCTTATCACCGATAAATTTGCTTTGGATCTATGCAGCTGTAGTGACACCCTGCACTCGCGGCATTTGAATTTTCAATTATATAAAAATACATAACATAATGTATTTCTAACAATTACATACATGCACAAAACTACTGTGCTTTATACCGCATGCAAGCACTCACACACACATACACATCACACATATCAAATACATAAATATACCAACATACACATGCATAAAAATTAAATCATGAATTTGTACTTAGTTAGTTTAAGTTAGAATAAGTCTAGTTAGTAAGGGAATTGATCTCCGTCAATAAAGATCAAAATACAAAACTAATTTACCACAGAGTCTCTTCCTTTTTCTCGTCAATTTGCCGCGGACAAAAATCTTTGTGCATATGGCCAAGCAGCATACGGCTATGATAAGACTTTTTCTAATTTTAGCGTCGGTTGGGGGCTTTTCGTTGACTATGTGACTGTTGCATTTAAATGTTCGTATCATCCATACTGGTGTTTCAATGACCTTGCGGAACACTTATTCTACAACCCAGCACCCAGGTTCCATGGATATGCTGTCTGATCCAGTGACACCGGGAACTTCGGTTGCTGTCCAAATTTGGATTCGATTTTCATTGCGTTGAGGACGTTCTTCAGCCATCAGAGTCTAAGTCTGGGCTTGGATGCAGTCGGCAGTTAGGAATAAGCTGGGTTGTAGTATTTGCGTCTGATGTAGCGTAAGTTAGTCTACGCTTAAGGACTTGCTCAACCCTAACCCTGTAACACGTTCCAAACGGAAGGCGGACCTTTTTGAATAGTAAAGTATAGCATGGCTCTTGTCTGGGTCCTAGATTACACTGGGATTGACGAAAATGAGATTTCCGAGACATTGCTAAGCAAGGCTAAAAAATTGATTTATCGGAACAGAGCCTGCTTTATGTCCGCCTTTCCGCTATAAATGAATTTACATTTCACGAACAGAATTGTGGGTGGCACGGATTTCTATCAGGATCTGGGTAGATTAATAGCGTGCTCCCAAATGTCAGTAAGAAATCGGTGGCATTCTTGTTGTCTCTCAGCAGAAAAGTGAGTAGACAACTTAGGTATACTTACGGGACAATATTACTTTTTCTAGGCATCTTAGTGTGCTAGGCTTAAGATACGCCACTCTGTCTGCAACGTTTATAGGGGGCGCGACGATAGTTCAGATCTTTCCATTTGTTATTGTCCACGTTGATGATGTGTTAAATTTTCATATAGATACTCGTGAATTGCATTCTCAACTTTTCCCGAAAGTCGAAGGTGTTTTCCAGTAAAATTTGTGATACTGGATTTTGCCTCCTGGTTCAATCGACCAATTGCGTCTGAGTGTCCCAATGGAGTGTTTCCTAAAAAATGGCAACTATAATTCAGCTATCCAATCACATACAGTCACAAATCATAACATCCTTAATTTGAGTCTCAATTTCGTTCTCCTGCAACCAATTGAAAGCCACACTTTTTCAGAAATTTAATTAAAATGTCTACATGACCCCGAAAGCTGAAAATAATTTGTTTCGCCCAATACCACGCCCTCTTAATATGCAGCTCTGACATGACAAACCATCTCATATCGCAATTAGCCACATAACAGTATTTAAACAGGAAATACTGTAGAAATAGACATTAATCGAGATAATGTTGCTTTGATTGATAGACACGAAAATATTGTGGGACGTGGTGGGCTGGATGGCGATATACAGCAAGTTGGCTGGATAATTAGCAACTCAATCAATTACGACGTTTTCAGTAACCGTTGCCAGATCAACTGTATAGTCGACAAATATGTGGTAATGATAATGAGTGCGCGATGTTTGATATGAAGAACGATAATTGGGTGGCTGTAATGAAATGGAACTGTTTACATTCTTTATTAAGTTACTTATTCTGAATTCAATATAAAATGGACGAAATAAAATTACCACAAGGCTTTACACTCATACAGAGTCAAAATTTAATTATTGTTTTGAAGGGGCGCATTTTTGGAAGCTTCTCTGATTTTTTATTCTTGCTCTTCCATGAATTTTCGAAATGCATTATCTTTTTAAACATGACAAGGATAATGGCATCAGTAGGTACATTATATTCTACTGTCTAAAAATTGTTTAGTTTATTTTTCACAAGCATATAGAATTGCTCAATAGAAAATACTGTCTCGAAGTCCATTTATTCTTAGAGATAAGAAGGATAAATTCAATCCTTAAAAACCAGCAGGCAACTTTATCGTTGTAGCATCGTCTAAAGTGAAAGTTAGTATCGCGGCAACTTGACATCGAAAAACTATCGCTGTGGGACCTACCGGAAGTAAACTTATTTATTATCAAAAGGGAAGCCAAAAAGAGATATTGTATCCTTGTGCAATTAAAAATATGGAGTTTTGCGTTCCACCGAAAATTGAAATGGGATTCAAAAGTCTCGGCAGCACTATTTTCTACCTGCGACTACGCCAAGTCAAGGTCCATAGTACTTATTTTTTTTTGTCGCTTCTTGTGTAACTAAGGTGACTTTTGTAAGCAAGAAATAAATTGAATTTTAAATGAGAACATTGTTTGCGCTTCTCCTTTTTTGCATTTTTATAATAACGTATAAATGTATAGGGTATACCGGGCGTATACGTAATATTTTCTGCAAAGGTATTTTTTTTTAAGACGGTTTGCTGTTGTTATACGAATATAGTTAGTTGGAATTTCAGGATATTCTTGAGATACCTTTATTTATGAGATATACCTGCTTAGAGATTTGTTTCTTCCTTGCAGATTGAGAAAATAGATATTTGCTATACGACTTTTTAGTAAATTGATGCTTTCGACTGTAAATAATTATGCTTCATGGAAAAATAAACCAATGAATTTAGAAAAAGAAAGAGATTTCTTATTTCGCAAAACAGCCGAATACCTATAAATAAAGAACATGATGGTGATAATTTGAAAGAACGCTTCCTCAATTAACCGTGAAAATGCTTTATTAGATACGCAATTAGCTTTTCGGTCTGTATAGATAATGATGGGTCAAAGTAAGTCTTTATCTCAGCGCTAAGGTCATTAATCAAGCATAGCTAAAGAAACACAGTGAAACACCAAAACTACAGATACACGAAACTTAACTTTAAGCTGAATGTATGCCTGTGAAAGAGTTAATAAGGTGGCGATAGTTTTGTGATTTGGCAACTAAATCTTCGGTAGAAGGTGTGGACTTCTTAATAATTCTGTAGATGTTTACGGCAATTGAAGTGGAGCCAAAGCAACCAATCCTTAGACAATAAATTAAATACAGAAAGTACCATATTGTACCACAACCAGTGCGATGATGATCTTTAATATATACTTGGCAGTTAATGCCAATCCATAAATAGTTAATATTCGTGATAATTATTCCTTTTTTTTTCTTTATTCTACAAAATTCAACAGATATTCAGTGGTAAACTCCTGAGTTGCTGCTGCCCACGAGGTGTAAATATATCATGTCAATTTCTTCTTTTCTTATTCGTTCTTCATTCGCGGCTTCATTCTGCCATTCTGTCACTTAAACTAGAGATGTGTCGGTGCTAGCTGCTCCTTTCGATAACCGGCAAGTGCTGCCAAATCGCCACATCACCGCGCCTTGGTCAACCGCCCAGTTAGGTCCACGAGACACTCTTTTAATCCGTCCGGACCTGGTGGTAATTGTTTTTTTAGGGCTGGTTTATCTACTGCGAATAACACTTTTGGTGGCGTTCTAATACGGTCCTCGCATCCTGTTTGTCTATAAACAGAGTTTTCACTATAAAAGCTGGTTTGAGTCTGTCGATGCTAATAACATTCACTGGTTTTCCTCTCACTAAACATGAAGAAATTATCAGTTCCATCAATGAAAAAGTGATGGTCGTACTGTATCGTCTTGAATGAAAATTTGTTCGCAATACCAGCGGTAATGACTTCAAACACTGAGCGTTTTGCTGACATATGGTTGCCGCTTTTAATGTGTTATGTTTGGTTCGGGAAGAGGTGTAGATAACCCAAAGGCAGAGAACGATGAGCACTATGATGTATTCGGCTGCTTCAGTCCGGGGTGGGCCTTGTTCTGCGCGCCACCAAACAACAAAAAAAAGAAGTGCTCGCAATGTCAACCCTGAATCTATTTATCTTTATATCGCATATGTTCCACTGTAGGTCTAGATGTTAGATGGCCCACGGATTTGCCCTCCCAACCTTGCGCATTCCCTTTCCACTTAATTTAAAGCGAGAATGGCCCAAATAATAAAACTGATGCTTTTTTTCTTTTAAGATGTCATACCCAGCTTACTTCATATGTTTATTTTAAACTCATATTCATTTTAAATCAAAATATTAAAAAGAAAAATTTAAACTAACAAATTAAATTCAGGTGTTCCAAACAAAAAACACACGGAAAACAATTACAAAATATCCTAAAAGAATTTTTATTATTTTGTAAAAAAATTCAAAAACAATAAAACGAAAAGAATTCCTAATCACTATATGCTAATCAGCAAAATTCAATCTAAGTCTATAATGTAGTAGGTATGTTCTTTTCAAATTCAGTTTTCCTCAAAAAACAAAATTGTCAATTACACTCTAACGCGACCTATGTATTCCCTGGTGTTAATAGGCCTATTATCTTCCGGAACTACCTTTCTTTCTTTCTAATTGTTTAATATATATACGTTTTTTTTTTTATCTTTTACTAAGCCGCGAAGAAAAGTACATACATTAGAGTGTTCGAAATGTGAACTGAATATGGCTTTTGTAGCTTCGAACTATGTTCTTTTGTTTTTTTTTTTTTTTTTTTAATGCTAAATAGACGGGTTTTCTTTTCGTTTCTACCGTTGATGCAACAATCAAAATTAAATTATTATTTTTTTTTCTTTCATATATGCAAAGCTAGGAAAATTAAGTAAGTAGGTATCTATAGGTATATAATTATGTTACGATGGTGTTTTATATGTATAAATTTTATGTGCAATTATTATTTAAAAATTGAGCTTAAGTATCATGTATGACTTTAGGTATATAATATGTATCTTTTATATGGTGCATGCGAGAGCAGTGCAGAACACCATGTGGTTATGAATGTATATAATATATATATGATGTATATCACAAATTGCCTGTTTGTCCCGGTTTCCTCGTGCGCATTCTGCATAGGAATCTGTATCGATGGAATTCTGGTGACTTCGATCTGTACTCTTGGAATCAATGGGATATTGCGCTATTCCTCTGGCGAGACAGGGTGTTTGCGCACAATAAACTATCTTGTCGTTGAACCAGATCCACTTAGCACAATCGCACTTCACTTGGATTTTTGTCGAGGAAAGTATAAACTAATTCCCTCGAATTGAGGGAATAATTTACTTAGCGTAAATTGCACTTGGATGCGAAAAAGTTTAGTTTTTTTCTTTTTAATGCGGGAGTCTCAAATAAAACTGTGATAACTAATAGCACTGTAGAAACTTTCTTTTAATTATATAGGTACACTATCAACTTTTAAGAGCTTTGCTTTTGACACGAGCGACTAACTACTTCGGTCAGCTTTCTTTGGCTGCTTGATTATGTTTTACTGAAAGCGACTCAAATAAGCCAGTCTCACACCGAGCAGAGCAACAGTGTCATATCATTGGTACCGTAAGCATTGTTCTTTTGGGCATATATTTGGGATAGATGGTATGATTTGTAGGAGAAGAGTTGCTGTCACAAAATTTGCGGTACAAGTACATTATTTATCTCAGAAATTATTATACACATCTATCTCATAGAGATGTAAAATGCGATCCGATGGGAATCGCAGTGTACGGACTTGGTGGGTGTGTGGACATGGTAGGTAGCACATTACAAATGTTCGGTGCCCTCTTTCGATCATACCGTTCGACTGTGGGTGATATGCCGTGGTTCTGTTCCTGTTGAAACCAAGTATCTGCCCTAGTTCAATGGAATTGCTTTTGGCAAACGAGTAGTATAACTATCGATGAGCATTAGATAGTAACGACAGTTCTCTGATGTTGGTAGCGGTCCTATTATGTCCATGTGTACCGTCTGCCGCCAAAAGTACATAGAGGATCACCTAATCAAACCGCTTGAACATGATATTCGAATGTCATATACTTTCTATAAATATCCTAAAGAACTTCTTAGGCGAAGACGTTAACAGGAACTACACGTCGACATACTTGAAGTTATCTCCTATATAGATAGAGAAGAACGGGAAACCAAGGAACCAACAAAAGACAAATCTATGTATATCCTTGGCTGATGGGTCTCTGCGAACACAGCTCAATCCGACTCCACCATACAGCAGTGTCTTCCAAGCGATGGTTCTGGCAGTGACAAAGGCAGATAGTGTAAGTAATCAATGATGGAAATACCACAGCGGACATTAAAAAAGTGTTGCTACAGAAATCACTCGCTGTCACAAAAAACTTCAGCCTCTTGGCTGCGTTCCTGGTCATAAAGACATAACCGAGAAAGAAGTAGGTGATGAACTTCCAAAGGAAAGAAATCAGTGTTCAATGGCTTAAACCATTGGTAAGGGAGGGATAACAAAGATTCTCATTACTTGGGTTTTGTCCTGACAATTTCTGTTGGGAAATTTCAATTTATCAAACAGTGAAATTAAAATTTTGTTAAAATGGGTCTTGGAGTCCATTGCACCAGTTCTGAGCCTTAAGGTGATAAAAAAGCTAAGAAAAGACGGCAAAAGCTAAGTTCATAAAGTATTCTAAAAAATAGTTCTAAAAACTATTCACAGCTATCCATTCAAGTCTCAAAGTAGAGACCAGAGGCAGAAAATGAAAAACGACTCCACGATTTGATAAACTGTTAATACGACTATGCACGTAACCATTTCTTTCTCCCACAGCCACAGACCTAAAAAATGAGTTAAACGCACCAGTTACAAGTCGTACAATAAGAAGTAGATTAAAGGAAGCAGGTCTTCCCGGAAGAAGTCTCAGAAAGGTTCCAAAAATATCAAACAGAGACTAAGTTTCGCCAACAAAAACCTCCACGGTGCTAATTGGAATAACGTCTTATGGTCGAATGAAACCAAGGTCAATTTGTTTGCTTCCGATGGAAAAATGTATGTCAGACGACCCAAGAATTCCCAATTAGATCCCAAATACACAAAAAGTTAAACATGGCGGAGGAAATTTAAAGATTTGGGTGTGATTTTCAGCATCTGGGATTGGTCCACTTTTCATGATAAAGGATAAAATGTATGTCGTAGACTGTTATGCTGTCATTTACTGAAGAGGACATGAATATTAAATGGGAAGTTATGCAGCATAATGGCCCCAAGCGCTCCTCAAAGTTGGTCAAAGAATGGTTTCATAAAAAACAAAATCAATGTTATGGAGTGGCCATCATAATCTCCTGATCTTAACCCGATAGAACATCTATGGGGCGTTCTTAAGCGGCGGCTGCAGTGCCAAAAACAAGGTAGAACTGTGGTTAATTATTCATTAACTCTTCACAGAAAAAAAAATAATTTGTTTCTATTATTTTAACCATGCCAAAATTAAGGAAAACCAGAATCGAAACTTTGTTCACTACAAGTTAAGCGTTAAGAAAGAGAAATTTGTGCACCCCATTTTTTCAACCCTTATAGGACGAAGTTTGAGAAACGATGAATGAGGCATGCAATCATTTTAACTTATCAATCAACATACAAACTTTCAAGTGCATACGGCTAACAGTTCGTGAGACCTCCTTACTCCCCCCGATCCCTTTACTCCTGAACAATTCTCACCCACACTACGGCCTAATCTAGCCGCATATCTATAAATCAGAAAAAAAGACATGAAAATTGGACGAATGGTTGTCGAGTTATGGAGAAACGAACGGACGGACGTTGCATTTTATATACCTAGTAGTATGGATTTCTCTTCTTTTTTTGATTAAAAACTTTAAAGTTACATTTCTTCATTACAGTGTATCAAAACTATTAGTATGGGTTCAATTTAGCAAGCTTGTTTCTATTATTTGTTTCCATCACTATTATATTCACCAGCGAGCTGCAAGGAAGTAACTAGGAAAGAACCCATTATAGGGAAAAGCCTATGGAACAGTGAATCCACAAATACATTCATTAGGTAATGCAGTAGGCTATCTTGTCAGGCCGGTATCGACCCCTATTTCACTCATAGCTTGACCAAAATTGTTCTTAAGTGAATCGTATCAAGGAAATGTTATTGGTTATCGATCAGCCAATCAGCTGCAAATGGTGCGTTATTTGATAAGATAATATGATTCAAAAAGAATGCAACAGATGGCCCATCAATTAACAAAATTTAATCACTGACGTAAAAATAAATAAAATAAAAAGAGAAATAAAAACTAGATTCTACGGAATATCAAGACAATTAAAGAAAATGATTGGAATAAAGTTTACAAAATTAAAAAAAAAAAAAACGCTAATAGCTTATGCTTTCCTAAATACCATGATAATAATTGCGACTTACCAAAACCGTAAATATGGCGTATATAAGTCAACACAGTTCTCAGTCTTCTTACTACTGATTAATTTAGCTTATTTATGAATCAGACAACACTTCGTCAATGAAATTCGGAATTTCCCAAGTGTGATAGTCAGCATCATTAGCAGCAAAGTGTAAACAAATTACGATTTCTGAATACACTATAGAATTTATAAGTGCGGGAATTTTATTGCTGTCGTCATTGTTTCTACTCGTAGAAGGCCGCACGGTTCTACTAAAGTGTGTGCGTCATATCTGAGGTATTATCTGGCATATAAAAGTTGATCCGACATTTTTCTTATTAGCCAGTCTGCTTCTGACTTCTGTCTAACTCACTCATCATGACAATTAAAGCCGTATTTCTCCTAACGCTATTTGCACTGTCTTATGGGCTACCATTAACCAAGTCGCCCGATAACTCCGGATTGGATGTTGACGAACTTCAAGCAGCTATTGAGAGTTACCTAGATGCATTATTTTATGCATATGAAATTGCTGATGCAGATCAGGTAAATGATATATCTACATATTTTTTATAAAATCCTCTTTGTTACAAATTAAACAAAAAATATATGTTGTCACCTGTAGCCCGCCAATGACAATGGAAAACTTGATCGTGGTAGCAGAGAAAAAGACGCGATATGACTCTGTGATAAAAACCTATGTAAATAAGTTTAGGACAATAAATTATTTCCACACAATTTTAAGGGTTTGTTTTTATTTCAACTATAAATTAGCATGTTGTGTCTACATCTACACTATAACCAACCGCACATATGTATCCTATCTTAAGCCCCCAATCTATTGTCAATCGCGTTTTATTACAAGAATCACTTTGTCACTTCCAAATTAAATACAACACGGATCAACTAGAGCTTCCTCTGTCCTTTGTTTCACCACTCAATTTCCGTCTGTTCACAAATATAACCTCTATCGTTCGAATACATATATATCTATACCCATACAGGTAACTACTGGTGGCATCTGCAATTACACTCTTGTACCTTTAAATATTTGGCAATTAATTTTCGTCAGGAACGTTCTACCGCGCTTCTACCGGCGACATCCAATTTAATCACTGTAAAAGGTTTTTGGCTTGGCTTTTCACAGCCAAACCCAAAAATTGTCATCAACCCCCTCTCCCCGAAAAGATATTCACTCCACCATACCAATCTTCATCCGAGAGGTTATATTATATCAGATACGTACATTCAATGCCATGTATGGTACATAAAAAAAAAGCGATACGAGCAAAGAAGCTCTATTAAATTTTATAACTCTTCTAGTTGGATGCAAGTGTATGTGTTCGTGTATCCACACAATTGAATCTTAAACGCTCAAACCATTGCCTCCTTAAGCCCACTTCGGGTGAAACAAACGTGTGTCTGTGTATATATGGAACTTGTTACTTACGAAAATTACTCATTACTTTTGGGGGTATGGCTTTGTGTATTTTCCGAGCATAAATTGGATAAGGGTTGCGGTATATGTTTAGGTTTACATCAGAAGCAAATTCAATTAGCTAAATATGACAGGCGGGGCAAAGATCTCATATACATATGCCTATATGCCTAAGTAAGCGGTCTCTCTACACTTACTAATAGATTCAGGGGGGGGGGGGGGGGGCGGAATTCAAGTCTTAAAGTTTCACGTTAAAGGATGTCAACGATTCGGTGCGAAGCCAAAAGCATTTTCACACTTTTTCAAAAACGCATAATATTACTCGTTATATTTCACACAACCAATTCAGGGTACCGTGTGCATGAATTCCTAATGGAAAATAAAAGAGAGGAACTTTTCGAAACGACGTAACTGACCCAGCTGCCTCCGGCAGTACTCTTAAAGAGCTTTACCCTTCCACCCTTTTCAGCATTCAAACAGTACTCCGCTCTCGGTTTATGCAAATCGCTTTTCTATTTAAAATTCTGTCGCGAAATGCGAAAACGTTTCGTCGACATTTTGTTGACTGTTTTTTGTTTTGTGCGACCTACAACTGCTATACAAAGCCTGCGGAGTTGTGTCGGAAGAACCAGCTTTTGGATTGAGCGAGGGGGGGGGGGGGGGGGTGGGTAAAAAATAACCGAAACAAAAACTGACAAAAATTCAGAAATTGTCATGTTTAATGCATGCTGTTGATAGGGTGCTGCTCTTTTCAAAACATTCCAGTACGCGTACAACGGTGCATGGGGTTATACCGACTTTTGGGGAATGGCTTATTTTTGAAGGTGCTCCACTTTTATAGCCTATAGTCATATTGAGTGTGAGAACCATAATATGAACATGAAGTTCATGTTGCTCTACAAATGTTGATACCAATTCAATTCACATTACATGATTTATGAACTGGGAACGCCTCCCCCCCCCCCCCCACGGTTTTGAAGAGTCGGCAAATCCAGGAAGCTACATTTATTAACTGGAGCCACTAAAAAAAAAAGAAACAAATCGGCAAAAAGGAGCAATTATCAAAAACTAGCTCGGAACAAAATGTTAAAAAATAAAAAGTGAGTTTGGATTTTCATTAGGTATAGATTTTCAAACTTGTAAATGTATACAAGTCGACATTTTCAAAGGATCACCCTTTCGGAAATATTATAAGAAAAACATGCTTTTTTTGATATTAAAAATTATTTTTAAAAACCATTGCCTGCATTTTTTATCTCGGTTAATATTTCTTTATAAGGTAGGTATACTGCTATTTTTTTTCTCGCAGCTATATTTACCTTCTCCGATTTTCGATTTTAAACTCAGGTCGGCATCGGTGATTTTGCCGACTAAAATCCTTAAAATTTAGCGAGTTTCGAATCGATTTTAAAAAGGACGGTCGGCATTTCTAATTTGAGGTTAAATTCGAACGAATGTTTTATTTGCTAGTTTGTGGAATGCGGCTTAATGGTGTGGGTTGCGAATAAACTTTGACAATTCGCAGCAAGGGGGGCTCCACTTCTATAGCGTTCGTTCACGGCAAAAAGTTTGGAAAACGAAATTTCGTAATTTAAACTATTAATAAACTTGTTTTCTTAATACATTTTGAATTTTTATATGGGATCATTAATTATTCTACTCTTGAAATAGTAAGATGAGAAATTTTCTTTTACATTTTTTCTGCATAAAAAATGTAATTCGTTTATTCGTTCTCGTGAATGGTCCTTTAAGATACACTAGTAACCGTTTCTTTTTCTCAATCAGTGTCAGTGACTTCGTCATGTAAACCCTTTGGGCGTTGAAAATACATTATGAAAAAATGTAAACAATCTCAACTCAATTCAACTTTTAAATACTATTAAAATTAAAAATTTAAATTCAAAATCTTATATCTCGAAGACCACCGACTCGATTGAGCTCAAAACAAGTGGTCTTAGATATTGGCCCAGAAGTGTTCCTGTAAAAATTGGTCAAAATTGGACAAAGGTACGTGGCACCTCCCATACAAAAAAAAATCGTCTATGGGGTGAAACTCGATGACGTTATAACTCGATAACCGCTGGGCAGATTTTCATGATTTTTATGCAGTCGACAAGTTACTAAAATAAGTGGGCATTTCAATGAAAGTCACCCCCCCCCCCCACAGCTCGAACCCTCGCTACGTCCCTGGATCGATGAGAAATTCCAAAAAAAAAAAGCCAAAGGAGACAAGCTGCTGAAGTTGCGGTGAAAGCGCATGCCGTCTTTTCTGCCAATGGAGGACTCAAGACCATCAAATAAATAAATAATGTAGTAAATGGCGCTGAAAACTTCAAATTGCCTTCAAATATTGAAGACGATGAGAAGACGTCTTTTAACTGGGCTCCACTTGTCTCCGCCCATGTCCTCCCTTCAGCTCTTTCAATGCTTTCCTGAGGGAAAATTGCAGGCGCCCGTTGCCAAATGTTTCTGGTTGTACGGTGTTATTATAAGGCTTAAAACTTTTCTTTTAAAGTTTAGTTTTGCTTTTTTTTACGTCAACAAAATCAAATCCATTCCCTGGTTATGACCTATGTGGCGGATAGCTTTGTAGAAATTTATAAAAAAAAAGCAATTCTCACAGCGTAGCTCTTGCTTAAAAAGTTCTTCATTAGCTTAGCTTTCTGAAAATATTACTCTCGTCATCTGATCTGGATGAGATTTTAGCATGACCTCACAACAACTAGTATTATAGTTCCGTTCTTCTAGCTCATTTTGAAGATCCAGTTAGTTAGAAGTTCTTATTTTATACTGGAAAATAATCCCTAAGGGTAGCGAAGAAGATACTGCAGTTCGGAGTGAATCAGGTTAGGGCCTCAACCAACGAGCATCTCCAGTTAGCTCGGTTTTTTATTTTTAGTACTGATGCCAAATAAAAATGTATCCATGCAAATTTGTATCAATTTCTTTCGCTGCCTTTGCTTCTCAGAATTATGGTTACCTAATTATTGTTGTAAAATGCCTATAATCTCTGAAGTGTTGACAAGAAATGAAGTGCTACGACTTCCAGTTAAATCGTAAGTCAAAAGTTTCAACTCGAGGGCAAGCGTCTTCTAAAAGTAGGTACCTAAACCCAGAGATATCCACGTTCAGCAACCCAACTTATATGTAAATCTAACAAAACGACAATGAAATCTTCGTTACCACATAAAGGATTAAATAAAGTTAAATCAACTAATCGTCTCTTGCATACATCCAAATTAAGGAACCATTTTCGCCAAAAATCTACCACAAGACAAAGACATGTCGTTGATTATTACCCAGATAGCTACATCTTGGTACCTGGAAAGTGTTAAATAAATCCTTAACCCTTCGGTTATGCTTACGCTACGATCTAGAGCTCAGATTGAATTCCATTACATGCAAAACTTTCTCCTTGTAATCACTGTTGTCTGTTTAACAATTCCTCCCCCTTTGAAAGTCTTCGAAATCTGTTGGGAAATTCTTTAGAAAACTTCTCTCCTGGCGTGTATATATACGAAAGATTGCATTAATACCGACACAAATGAACAACACGAATGCTAAAAGTGATTCAACCCGAAAAGTTCGTTTCAATTAATTTCTGACACAAAACTGAATGAACTAAGTTATAATAAGAACGAAAGTTCTCATCCTTCAGCTGAATGGCACTTGTACACATTTTTATGTGACATGTAAGTTACGCCTTGAAAACTTAAATTTGGCACTAGAAATTCAATATTCATCATGTTGATATCGGGATGATGAGTTCTAGTAATGTTGATCAAATTTACGTGGCTAATCAAATTAATGTAACATTTAAGTTAATTGTATGCATTATGGTATAAAGTTTTATTACTTACCAGTTTTATGGCTGGCAAAAATCCTCGTCCAAACCCTCCCCGTGGGTGCCGGCTGGTAATAACCTCCACAGTTGTCTTGTGCGATGTCAAGATGGGGTTAGCTGAGGTCAGGGGGCATCTCAATGGATTCTCAACTTTTCAATAGGTCAATTCTTTGAAAATGCTCTTTGACCATAGGATAGGGGTACCTGATTTCAGTGGTGGTGCGAGCGCATTCATGCACGAAACCGTGCCGAAGAATGCAAGGCTGGGGGTCAAACCAGTCCTTAACGAGCTCCTTTAGACGCACAGGCGAGGTCTATCGTATTTTAGCCTTATCCCGGTAAGCGGCTCTACCGGGATCGACCACTTTTCCGCACTACTCGTGGGACCAAAATCCAAATAAAAAAAAAATGAACAACAAAAAAGAAACAAAAATTTTAAATACGTCATCCGAAGATGACTTACTTGCCTCCAGTCAGGAGACAGTAGTGGGTAGCGCATGCCAAGAGAGGAGTTCCACTCAGGCAGATCTCCCAAAACCTTCAACATCCTCCAAATCTATCACGCAGGACACTCGCACTAGTGCCCAAACGCGTGAAAGCAGCCACAAATCGGCCAGCAACCGCAGAAAAAGCGCGTACAAGAGGGCTATTTTCATTCTTGGTAAGATCACCAAAAATGAGGAGGCCGGTACGGCTTCTCCGCGGGACCTGGCTGACAAAGAAAAATATCAGCGGATCGTTGATGAGTTCATCAACTTCCGCAAAGAACCACAACCAAAACCTCAACCACAACCACAAGCGCGGAAGACGGAAGCCACAAAGCGCAACCGCTCCCTAGAGGTAGTCAAGACCGACTCTCAAAGGAGTAAAGTTGCCAGGCTGTCTGCCAACCGCCCAACATCATCAGCGCCTCAGTCGACGCGAACCGTCAACGAGGTTGTCAGAGACGACCTGCAACTCGCACTGGTGGATGAGCTATCTACTGGCGGCAAGACGGTGAGCGACGCATGGGGCGCCATAGAAAATAAATTATCCGAGATGGTAAACGACTATCTCCTGAACAACCAGGGCGGACCACTCCCTTGCTTCGACTCAGCCGAGGTCGTACGAGGGTACAGGGTCATAAAATGCGAGGATGCGTTCTCAAGGGAATTCTTAGTGGACAGCGTTCACAAGATACGTGACGCATGGGACAGCTTGAGACTCAAGTTGATCCCAGCCAGAGAGATCCCGAGAAGGCCAAGAATACGCATTTGGCTCCCGAATATGACCATTGACAGCGACAAACTAATCCAATGCCTAAAGCTCCACAACCCAAGCGTTCCCATGGATGACTGGAAAGTTATCAAAGCTGAGGAACCCCATAACAATACCCTATCGTTCCTGTTATTGATAACCGAAGGCAGCGCGGACCTGATCGAGAAGATCGGCTGCAAACTTCGCTTCGGTATCAGGCACGCAAAGGTAAAAATCTTCCGATCAGCGAGTCAGATCGACGACTTAGATGCAGTCGACGGCGCCAGCAAGTTGCTGGAGGACATGCTGATCGACACCATCCAACCTACAGCCCAAACAAATCCAACAACCGAAAACACCAATGCTGAAAGTCGTACAGATTAACCTGCATCACTCCAAGTGTGCTACGGCTAATCTGATGGTTTTTCTCAGTGAGGAAAACATCGACATCAGCATTGTGCAAGAACCCTGGGTAAAAGGCCACAAAATACAGGGCCTAGGAAACAAACAATACAACCTTTTCTACAACCAAAAAGACAACAGTGGTAAGCCAAGAACCTGCATTTTAGCTAAAAAACATATTAAAGCTTTTCTATGTCCCAATTTTAGCTCGCCCGATTTGACAGTCGTCAAATTGGAGAATGCGGGAGATACGGACCTGCAAATCGCGTCCGTATACATGGCACACGACCGAAGATCACCACCAGAAGAATTTAAGGAGCTTGTAACCAAAGCAAAGTCCGACCTGCTGATGGGCTGTGATGCCAATGCAAGACATACGCTATGGGGTAGCTCGGAAACTAACGAACGAGGTGAGTCTCTTTTTGATTACCTTATAGAAAACAACCTATCAATATACAATAGAGGTAACACTCCAACCTTTATCTTTCCTAGTACGGATAGTTTTAATGGTTGGGAGGAAGTTATAGATATAACACTCGGTAAGAACAACAATAATATGAAAGTAGGAAATTGGAGAGTATCCAACCTGAAATCTTTTTCAGACCACAACTGGATACTCTTCGATGTAGATCTCGAGATTGAGAAACCAAAACCCTATAGAAACCCCAAAAAAATTAACTGGCCAAAGTTTGGCCAAGTTATTAAAAACAAATTGCACAAATCTCCACCTCAAATAATAACCTCGACCTCAGAACTCGACACAACAGTACAGACTTTCGAAAAAGCTTTTAGCACAGCCTACAAAGTCTCGTGTCCGGTTAAATACAGCAAAAAGACCCTCCCTCCGTGGTGGAACAATGAACTCTGCAGGCTAAGAAAGCTGACCAGAGAGACTTTTAACATATGCCACAGTTGTAAATACTGGCAGCCTTATCGGGACTGTCTTAAAATATACAAGCAATCTATCAGAGTGGCCAAGCAACAGTCATGGATAGATTACTGCCAATCAATCGAAACCCTAAAAGACTCTGCAAGACTCAGCAAAATACTGTCCAAAGAACACTCCAACCCCTCTCTCCTGAGAAAGGCGGATGGAACATGGACCGAGTCAGCGGCAGAATCCCTAGAGCTCTTACTAAATACACACTTCCCAGGGTGCAAAGACAACGTTCCAGAGTGTAGCAACTCACAACGTCCGCAACCCTGCGCCCCGGGAAACATAACATCCATTATCACTGAGGAGAAAATCTCCTGGGCCATGAACAGTTTTGCTCCATACAAATCGCCGGGCCTTGACGGCATCCTGCCCATTATGCTACAGAGATGTCAAGACTTGACACTCCCATGGCTCATGTCGATTTTTAGAAGCTGTATACTCAATAACCATGTACCTCTCTCATGGAGACAAGTAAGAGTGATTTTCATTCCAAAGGCTGGCAGACGCGGTCACGAAAGCGCGAAAGATTTCAGACCAATCAGCCTGACCTCCGTTGTTCTGAAGACCCTCGAACGAGTCCTAGACAACCATTTACGTAGCACAATAGAACCAACACTCTCAAAATCACAGCACGCATACCTCAAAGGAAGATCGACAGAGACGGCCCTCCATGAAGTAGTGCGAACAATCGAAAACTCATTACACTATAAAGAATACACCTTAGCGACCTTTCTAGATATAGAAGGGGCCTTTAACAACGTACATACTGAAGCGATTCTGGAGTCCTTAACGGAATTAGGAATAGAAAACCATCTTAGCCTTTGGATTGTTTCTATGCTTAACACCAGGATCATTCAGACAACACTAGGAAATAGCAACATAACCAAGTACGCCAGCAGGGGGACACCCCAAGGAGGTGTCATCTCACCACTGCTATGGCTCATAGTGGTGAACAAAATACTCAACAGTTTAGATAGAGAAAGAATCAAGGTAGTCGGATATGCGGACGATTTGGTGATACTGGTGTCAGGAAAGTTTCTCTCCGTAATTAGCGAAATTATGGAGAATGCTCTGTCGAAGGTTAGCACCTGGGCCAAGTTGCGCGGTCTCGGTGTAAACCCGAGCAAAACTGAAATGATGCTTTTCACCACTAAGACCAAAATACCCAGCTTTACACTTCCTCGCCTAGACGGCCAACCGCTCTCATTATCCTCCAGTGCTAGGTATCTGGGAGTGATCCTGGATCCCAAGCTAAACTGGAAACTGAACATTGAACAGCGGGTAAAGAAAGCGTGCATTGCTTTCTATGCCTGCAGCAGAATGTTTGGCAAAAGATGGGGCCTGCAACCAAAACTGACCCTTTGGATGTACACAGCCGTAGTACGACCAATCCTCACTTACGGGTCAGTAGTCTGGTGGCCGGCTCTTAGAAAAGCCTACAACATAACCAAGCTCAACAAGGTCCAAAGAACGGCATGCATAGGCACTACAGGCGCTCTCCGGTCGACGCCGTCAGACGCCCTCACAGTCCTCCTGCACCTATTACCCTTAGACCTTCATATCACAAACATCACAATACATAGCGCGATCAGACTCAGAGAGTCGGGGTGCTGGTATGCGAGACCCTACGGACATAGTAATATTCTGCTCTCCTTATCAAGAGAGCTAGTACCATCCTCAACGGATTATATCACCTCCAGATTACTCTTCAAAAAACACTTTGAAGTAGAATTCCCTTCAAGATCAGACTGGCAGGACGGACAGTTGAACAGGGACCCGAACTTAACAATCTACACGGACGGTTCAAAAATGGACTGTGGAGTCGGTGCGGGTGTTTTTTCGGAGTCTCTGAGCATCTCAAAATCCTTCAGGCTCCCGGACTCAGCCAGTGTGTTTCAGGCGGAAATACTTGCTATCCGTGAAGCCTGTCGCCTAATCAAAATACACACGGACATAGCTCCGAAGCAAAAGATAGACATCTTCATTGACAGCCAAGCTGCGATCAAGGCTATCGCCTCAGTCAATATAACCTCAAAACTAGTACTAGAATGCCGAGAGGAACTGGCCTCGCTTGATCAGTTCAGGATTGCCCTGATCTGGGTTCCAGGCCACAGCAACGTTTATGGAAACGAACAGGCTGACGAGCTGGCCAGGCGAGGTTCAAGCCTCCACTGTTCACTTGCGGAATCGGTCCACATCCCAATAGGAGCAGTCAAAGCGAAAATTTCCGAAGAATACCTATCGAAAGCCAATCTCAGATGGAATAGGCTAACAAATTGTACCATATCCAGAAGGATGTGGCCAAATTATAGCAGGGAAAAAACAACCCACCTTCTGAATAAAACACGCAAAGATATAGCCAGGATAATCGCGATAACCACAGGCCACTGGCCTATAGGGGACCATGCATTCAGATTAGGCATCCCACATAATACCCACTGTCGTAGTTGTAACGACGCAACCGAAAAAGAAACCATCATTCATTACCTCTGCTCCTGTCCGGCACTAGCTAGGACTAGACACCGAGCTCTGGGTAAACCCTTCTTCACATCCCTCGAGGAAGTTTCGAAGAATAACATCAAAGAACTTATAACCTTTTTGAACTCCACAGGTTGGATCTAAAATCTCCACTTCGACAAACTTTAACAACCAGGTCAAATGAGTTTGTGGTAACAAAACGGCACTTAGTGCTACTTGGGTTTTCTAATAAACCGCCACACCTACCTACCTACCTACCTACCTACCAGTTTTATATTGGATTACATTACATTACATATATGAACTTGGCAATTAGTCAGGCGTTCTTTGGCCTGTAATATAATACTACAAGTACTTGCAATACAAGTGAATTTATATACAGATTCCAGTCTTTCAAAAATGATATAGTCTTTTTTTATAAGTAGGCGTATTTTTTTGGCAATCTATAGCTAGCTCACTTTTACTTAAAAGTGGCTATAATTAACGCAGTAATAAAGTGGAGATAGGAAAAATTGCATTCATAGATGGCGGTGTTGTAAATAAGGAGGAATTATTTTTCATCCTTGAACGTTGAGAGCGGCTATTTGTCACTAATGGGTTGTGTTCGTTGATTGTTGTCTGAATTGGTAAATATTTTGCAATTCTCTGATTGGTTGAAATGCAGTTATACTTTTTAATACTTCATATTCTTACATAATATTATTTAAAATACGATTGAAAATGCTGCATAAACTTTGTTGAAAAATAGATATTAATATGTACTTACTGCAATTTGTTGTATTCAAGGTAACAAAATGCAACGTGAACCTTCAATGGATGTAATAGACGCGATTCCTTTTTGAATATTTTAAAGATAATCACACTGTGCTGAATTCCGACCGAAATTGAATTCGTGCGGATTTCGAGTTTTCTGTGTGATCAGTTCGCTTAATACATATTTAGTTTTTTTTAACAGTAGCTGACTTGATTTGTTTCAATTAAGAAATAGGTAATTGGAAAACAGAAGTCAATGCGACTTAAGGTAATCAAAAATGCATGTTTGGTACACCGAAAATTCGAAATCCGCACGAATTCAATTTCACCCGGAATTGAGCACAGGGGTTGATGTATGCACATAATTTCACCGCATTTTCCCGTAAATAAGGCGTATTAAATTTTGATGCTCATATTAGATCAACAAAATAGACCAACAACATTTTTCAAGCTATTTTTGTTTTGGTTTATTCCACCTTCAAACAAAGTATTTTTTAAAAAGGTTACCTAAGTAATTTAATTTCATAAGATGATGGATTTTATTGTTTTAAAAATTATAAACATCTGTCTAGAACCGGATATATGTCTTGGCAGCGCAGATAGTCGCAGTAGCACCCAGCAATAAAACATCTGCACCATCACCATTAGGGGTCGTAAACTTATTAATTAAAACCCAGCGAAAGACAATACCTACGATCAACACGCATTTGCACGTTTTCCTGAATTCTGCCAGCAGTATGAATACGGCTGGAATTTCGAAATACAGTTCATTCAGTATTAGTTAACGAACCTTTGTAGTCGATACAATTTAAGAACGATTTTCAGTTTCTCCAATGAGTATCAATTTTTTGAACATACCCTTTTCCAACTAATATGTCAAGTTGAAAACAAGCGTACCAACTTCCAAATAAAAATAAAGTGTGCTAAAGTGAGTTAGGGATGTTTTTTTCAGACTCGAAAAGTGAGTATAGTAAAGAGTCTCAAAAAAATACGCCTAGTGTTGCAATTATGCTTTTTAATTTATTTATTTTTTTCATTTGAAGTATTATTATTTTTTAATTAGGTACCCCTCCCGACTAAACGAAGCCAGATAGATGTAAACCGAGTCTACCAGTAGAAGTTAATTTGCATTTCCTACTCCTGTAAACATTTTTTTGTTTTACAGAAATACATTCTCAAAATACTGTCAAACTAATGCAATCAATCCCACAAGTGACTGTAAACCTGTAGATTTGTAGTTTAGTGTAAGTATAAGTAACAGGCCCCTGAGCTTATGAAAAATGCCGAAAAGAACGGTAGCAAAAGTTGATTCCCTGCAAACAATATCACATCACTTGATTCTTAATTAAGGTGGCGCTAAAGTCCGAGGTATGGACCTGGGCCTCAACTAAAAAGCGTCTCCAGCCAACACGATCTTTGGCCAGCTGTCTCCAATTTCGCACTTTCCACTACTTTCCACTTGCGTGTGCCACCTGAGGAGCAGTCTTCCTCTACTGCGCCGTCCCTTGGGTGTGGATTCGAAGATCTTCCGGGCCGGAGAATTCACTTCCATTCGCTCTACATGTCCCAGCCACCGGAGTCGTTGGACCTTCTGGCTAGGTCGATGTCGCTGTACAGCCCGTACAGTTCGTCGTTGTATCTCCTCCTCCATTCACCGTCTATGCAGACGGGACCGAAAATTACTCGAAGAATTTTCCTCTCGAAGCAGCCAAGAGTAGCCTCATCCACTTTTGATAGAGTCCATTCCTCTGCACCATAAAGTAGGACTGGGATGATTAGGGTCTTATAAAGGGTCACTTTAGTTGTTCGATAGAGGGCTTTGCTAGTCAATTGCAAAGAAACAGCGATTAGCAAGATTTATTCTTCGTTTAATCTCAGCGCTAGTGTCATTATCTGAGTTCAAAGCGGAACCTAGGTAGACAAAGACCTTAGCCACTTCATATTTATATTCTGTCTATTCGACAATATCTGCGGCAGTGTGAATATTTGATCGATGGTGGACCTTTCTGGCCTGAAGCCACTCTGATAGAGACCAATCAGGTTGTTGACGAAAGGCTTCAGGCATTCTGACTATAGTGATCCTTAAACTTTCTCACTGCTGCATAATCGTATTTATCAGATTTTTTAATGCAGCTGTGGATGTGGACTGCTCTGTCTTTTGCCATCATTATTCGAAGTCTAGAAGCTTCGAAAATGTCCTTTTACATTTCCTGATCAAGAGTAGTTAAACTCTATATCTATTATCTATACAAGATCAGATCCATCTCTGGCTGGATGGTTCACCGAAAAGCATGTACTTTCATAAAAGCGGATAAAATAGATATTTTTTAGAAAAAATATTCTGGTGGTGATATTCGGTCCGCTTTGTGTCGATGGAATCAGTAGGCGTAGGGATGCTGACCTAGTTGTAACCTTAAAACACAGCGGCTACGGTACATGGATCCTATAGATAGAGTATAGACAACAATGCAGCAAAAAAGAACATCGCCGTATAGATGCGACCAAGTGAAATTTAAAACTAAAAAGACAGACAAACGGACATTGCTAAATCGATTCAGAGTTTGATCCTATTCCAGAATATATATATACTTTGTGGGGTCTCCTGTGACTCCTTATTGGCGTTATAAATGTAATGATAATGACAAAGTGAATATACCTTCCTGTGGAGGGTATAAAAACACTCCGGCACCAGCAGTTCAAAGTATTCAATATTACAGCGATATCCCCGAAACCTTTTCCACAAAATATAAATTACAAAATCATTAATCCAATTTCTGCAATCATATACACAATATTGTTCAATTTTAGCTATACCTAAATAATTTACTACCTTCAAAAACATTAACATACCAACACAACACAAAGCTATATAAGCCAGTCCAATTAATTAACTCTTGTTTAGCATGTCATCCAAATAATTCATGAAAATAGTAAATCAAAACCGCTCAAGTTTTTAATTCACTACCCTGGCCGCTGCAGCCGGGCTGAATAGCACCATCACATAATAATTTCAAAACGAAAATTTTATTTGACAGAGCCGCTAACTAAACACAACCTTGTATGCCGACAAAATAACCGCTGCAGGAGAATTCTCCAATCTGAGCCACCAAACAGAGGATAGTTAGAAACAAATTAATTTAAAATTTATTACCCCGTGATCCGAGAACTAATTTATATGAATAATTCATGAGGTGGATGCAGATATACACACATTGTCCATATATGGCTGCATTGTGTGGACCATTGCGGCTAAACTGTGTGCTCAGTAATTAAATATTAAATTAATACCTCTAAACAGCGACAGCGCTGCTGAAGGTACCTATAGCCATACCACCAATATTATACTCTACTCATTCTATATGGCACTGCATCCGATGACATTTAACCAACTCGCTGTTTCAAATTAAAGTCTCAGTTTTTGCTCGTTGCCATTTGGTCGGGCACGTTGACAATACGCGAATTGCAAAAATCTGGAAATGAGGCCGAGTGCACTCGATTAGAGAGGACTCGGCAGTTATGGTGAATAATTAACCAGAGGATAAATGTCGCAGGTTTTGTCATAAATCACAGGCGCGAGAATGCGACATGGGACTGAACTGAAACTTCTACATCTACAAGCAAAATTGGAATAATTTTCTATAAACATATCTAATGTAACTAGAAGGCGATGCGCACATAAAATCGAATTAAACATAATGTACCTACATAGTTGTAATGAAAATATTACATTTCATAGGATAAGGAAATGTATAGATACAAGAGCTTAACCTGAGGAAGCAACATGTTTTTTTAGCCGTCGTGTCACCTCGAAAACTTTGGTTAGGTTGAAAGTGGCTGCCAGCAAGGAAGTGCCAACACAATTACACCAGCATAAGTCCTTTGTGATACCACGAAGAATGGATCATTGGAGAACTATTGCCTCTACCTACTCGTTGAACCATTTTGAGCTTCTTATGAGGCGTAAGAGGCTTTTGAAGTCTGTGTTTGTTAGATCACCTAAGTCATTGGTTCAAAAGTGAAGCTACATTCTACTGGAGAGAGCTGGGCAGGAACAAATCAGGTGAGGAATAGTTTCCTCCTCTTCTTCATTCATAATCCTCGATGGTACAATAAACGTCTCTTGCAACTAAAAAATTTGAAGAACAAAGCCCACAAACGCTACAAGAAGTTGAATAACACTCACAATAAAGAATTGTTTGCTAAATCTAGGAAAGATTTTACAATTTTGAGTAATTTTCTGTATAATAATTACATTATGAATATGGAAAGAAAGCTAAAAGTTGATTGTAAATCGTTCTGGTCTTTTATTAACCATAAAAGATGCAACAACGGATTACCAAGGCAAATGTTTGTCTCTGATTGACAACAGTTCCTACTTTCATTAATGCAACAGAAACATGTTTACTGTATCCCTTTATGGAATTTTTATTCTAAAACAATCAATAATTGGGGGAACAGGTCCTTTTAGAACAATACGCGTATCTTCTCACAATCAATCGTTTTGTGGGAGTTCTTATTTTTAGGATGAATGTAAGGGATTTAAAATTGTATGCGGAGTCCGAATGGCTGAATTGGAAGCTTTCTCCGGACAGTTATACTCTCGGAAGTTTGTCAGACGTTCGCGAGAGATGTATAATTTGTATTTTTCCTAAAATCGAACCTCTAAGTCTGAGCCAGCACAATAACCACTGAGGTACTCACAGATAAAGGAGAGAATAAATTATTGCTTGGATTAAAAGTTATCCATTTTAAAAATCCCCATTTATGGTCCAAACTGAATAGTATGTATGGGTTTCTTTTTTGTAAATACTTTTTCCGGGAAAGGCGAACCTATAACGATTCATTAGCGCCCCGAGATGCTTGCAGATGTATGTTAGTTCTGCACTTAAATTGCTGCAAATTGTATACTTTTGGAAATATATCCCCAGGAAGCGAGTTCCAAAGTTTGCTTGTCCTGTAACAGAAGGAGTTTTGGAAAATTGATATCCTCGCGGTTGTCAAGTGTACTGTATGGTCATGACCATGAGCATTAGCTGCCTGTCTTGTGGGGCGCCCAAAAGTTGCATTTCGAGGGATAATGTCTTTGAGTTCCTCGGAACATCTACCATGGAAGTAACTATAGAACACCTTTGCTTGTTGTCTTCTGCGGTGACTTGTCTTCTGTGCACCAACGGTTGTAGATTCGATGTGAGTGTAGGGTCTCCAATAAGTCGAACTGCTCGTCTCTGTATGCTGTCAAGTAGGTTTGTTTGTCATAATCCTCACTATCGCTACATTAACATCGTATAGACCAAAATGCAAAAAATTGATCTGCCTGTATCTTTACGCTAACCCCGAGTTTTTGTGATAAGTGAACCGATGTGGGTATCTGCGATTTTTAAAATTGATATATTAATCTATACAATTGGTCTAATGGATATGGGGTTAATTTTAAATGTTAACCCATTTTAATGCCTAAAACCGATCAACATAATAATGTACTTTTAAAAATGTACCTACGTTACGTGGCTCGTGTGTGATATCAATGGCTATGCTTACATACTACAATAAGTGGCTATAACCAGAGTTTCGCCTTACAGATAATCCTTTTCAAAATTATTATTACACTATATTATTAATAGTTATATTTACATTCCTAATTTAATTGCCTGTATGTAGGTAATACATAAAATACAAATCATACATTAAATAAAACATAAGTAGCACTATGTTAATGAGGGATTTATCATGACAACTTTACATGTAATTGCAGATTAAATTTCATAAACTTTAATACCTTGACGTTATAGGAATATTATATTCCACAAATATAAAGATATACCGAAAGCGCTGAGTTTCTACCTGAGACACACACCACATGTACACCCTTTCAAAATCTATTATTAGCGCTCATCTCCTTACATTCGTTCACTAATAACAGAACTCTAGCCTACCCCCTTTCTGAAAGGAATGAGCGTAGACTTTATTGTTTTTAATCTACTAGCATCACAACTTTTAAGTCGAGTCGGAGGGAAAACGAACTAAATCAGGGCGACCAAGTAATAACGTAATAAGCGTCTACCCATATACGCCCAAACTTTGTAATTAAAACCATTAATAATTGGCAACTAGTTATATATTGACGGAAATAATTATATAGGTACATTACATATATTTACATCGTTACACCTGGCAAAAGTTGCACGTCTTGGGTATAAGGGGGTATCCATTCGAGACTGTTTAAAAAGAGGCCAATTTTCGACAATCTTCTCTTCCTGTTGTTGGGAGAAATGCAGAAAGCCGCACTAATTTGAACACGGCGGAAACTTTCGCAATTATTAAGGGTATATAATGCAGCCTCCTCGGGGGCTTTGAACTACATTCATACAGAATAATTATACCTAAATAATGTATATGCTTATGCTTTACGCGGAATCGCTTCTCTTTTTTTTACTATAAACTACATGGAGGTTACTGAACGGAAGTTAGAGGTCACACAGAATGCGCAAGGGCGTACAAAACCAGTACAAGTTCCGAGAGGAAAACAACCACAAACAAGTGCGAAATTAACTTAAATTTCTTCCTGATCTAAGTGCATTGTTATAATAATTAAAATAGTTAAATAAAAATTAGCTGAAAAATAATGCAACATCCCTGTTAAAATGAGAAGGAGGACAGAAAATATACCAAACCAAATATACCAAATAGATTGCATATAAGTATCGTTATTGTAGTCATCTTTCATATACAACCACGATAGAGGGTTAAACTTCCCTCACAATGACAAATCTATAGGATTTTTAGGGACGGCAAGGTGATTGAGACCATTCACCAATATTTTTGTCTAAAGACTCTACTAAGGACTCAGCTTATCATGGTGACTTAGCAATTAGAAAACCAAACTATTAGTAGGGTGAAGTACTGGGTCATATAGATAAATTATTTAAAGTATCATTAGCAAGTTCATTTTTAGGACGACAGAACAACGACTTGGTTTTTAGCAGATATTTTTCCCCATCCACATAGGTACATTACACAATGTGTTGCAACACGATAGGCACATGTCTGCGACATTTTTGTCTGAAACACAATTATGTGGTCATCGCCAATCACTCCTGTAGGGAATACAATTTTTACCGGAATGGTGCCTATTAAGCAATCTAATTTACATTCCTGATAGTGATAAGGGATACTTTTCATCGGAATTTATTTCCGATAGTGGAGGAACAAATATATGCCGCGCGTCTGCGACATGTACCAGCAACAGGTCTTGCTTGGTCTGCTTCAATAATTTGAAGCACGTTGAACGTTGTTGAACGTTGTTTGCGCGGAAGTCTATCCATATGGTAAAATATCAATGCTATAACTGAGCATTTTTTACTTTGACATGTGTCACGAATCAGTCGTGAACTGTCAAAGAAATCAGGCTGAAAACCTAAACAGCTAAAAAATCACCCTTTATTTTTCGAAAACGGTTTTAAGGATTTTTTAGAAATTACGCATAGAGAATCTATTTATCTATGTAGATTTTGACTGGAATAAAAATACCCTTTTATCTAAAGTCTGTGTGTTTTTCGTGATTTAATTTAAGTTTGCAATTTACTAACCTGGAGCTTAGATGTGTACTAGATTTAAATTCTTATGGAACATTTTACGTAGATACAATAACTAACCTATATATTTTCAAAAAAACATTTTGACATGACAATGCCAAGTTCGGTTGACCAAATTGTACTTAGGTTAGGTTAGGTTAGGTTGAATAGGGTGTGAGTTCATCACATTGGACCCATCGCCATCCCTGGGGAACCTTAACGGTCAAATAACCTAAACCACTTCGCCCAAACAATTAATTTCCCTACAGAACCTGAAAATTGTTGCAATTTTGTTTGCGAGGCCAACATCGTCCAAATTTTCGAAGAAGTACCTACCAGGGTATTTCCTCCTGTACCGAGCAATAGCTTGACATTCACAGAAGAGATGAGTTATATCCTCCGTGACATGTAAGTCTTCACAATACCTGCATATGTCTGTATCTTCTGTTAGACCTAATCTCATAGTGTGCTTCCTTTGAAGACAGTGCCCGGAGAGTATCCCTATTGCCATTTGTAGCCTTGATCTGCTGAGCTTTAGTAATTCTACAGATTTTTTCCGATCGAGCTTAGGCCACAGAGCCTTTGAGTCCCTGTGCCCTACTATAATCAACCACCTATGCCCTATTTTTAATATTCTCGAGAATAATTCTCTTGGCCACGGCTATTGGTGGTCTTATGCCCTCAATTGTTTCATTAGGTATGGAAGCTCTGCTCCGGTTTTGGCCGGAGTCCGGGTAGGGTACCCAACACAATCTGACCCGTGGTTCTGCGCGCATAGCATTGTGCAGCAGCTCCTGACTAGTTCAGATTTGATGATGAAGGACTCTAGCACCTTTAGCGCAGCCTGACTATCAATGTAGATAGCGATATTCTTGTTGATGGATATTGATCCCATATCAAGTAGATCCGAAGCTTTGAGCACGGCTAGAACTTCTGCCTGGAACACACTGCATGTATCCGGAAGTCTTAATGACACGTGTAGGCCTATATCCCTAGAGTACATACCTGACCCTGTACCCTTGGTATTAATTTACTTTGTTGGTATCAATTTTTGATATAAACTCACGAAGGCTCTAAACAAACACCTCATCAACTACCCTCCAATTACCCCAATTTCCAACCTGTCTGTGTTTGAAACAAGGATTATATTTAGCACTTTCTATATGGTCTCTCACCACAAAAATGATTGAAATCTAATTGTTACATGTAACTAGGCTTGAGAATTTTGACACATATCCACTCAGCACTTCTATTTACATTACCAGATACTTCACCTAGAACGAACTTTGATTTCAAAATAGCACCAAAGAACCACAACATTCAGATATTTGCACATGCACAAAATAGCCACAATGATTTATTAGATCAGGTGTTTAATTTCTAAATAACAGTGGTGGTTTTCATTCCTGTAAGTGTCCTGCCTATACAAACCAAATATTCTTTGATGCGTTGTCTGCTCTTGTCGCCCGATTTGAAATGTAAAACCATAGAAATACTTGTATAGTTGTGTAGAATGCTGAGATTTACTTCAATTGTGTATATTGAGTAAACAATTTGGAATTCGATTTAGGTAAGTCCGGTTTGTGAATGTTAAACAGATACCAGGATTATAGACAGATCTGTGGCATTTGAATGGAAAGGTGGTATTAGTGTACAACTCTACTTAGACAGGTGTTGTTTTTTTAGCCATAATGATGGGATTGTTATAAAAAGCAGACCAATTGCTTATTCTGGTCGTACCAACACCATCTGTTATCTGTGTTGTCCAACAGTGTTGCCAGCAATAATTAGACAAATAATTGATGAACTGACATTTTAGTCACTCAATTGCTGAGAGAATCATTGGCATAAGGATGAAATTTATTATTTGTATTTGCATTATGTTATTATGAGGGTATACATAGATATGAATTGAATAACCAGGTTATGTAATTTATTATTTGCATTTTGCTTCTTCCTTTCTGAGAATTGTCCCCTTAGGTCTGAGGACGTGCAAATTAATACTCATATAGTTGCTCCCAATTGTCCTTTACAAATATCCTTACACAATCACTCAATATTCAAATTGGTTAGTATGTATACCTACATTAGGATTATTCGATTTTACGAGTCAGGTTATTAAGCATATAACTGTACGTTAGTTTTGGAAATATCGCTTTCAACAATACAACATTCTCAATATCTAGAATTTTTATAAAAATCTCAATTAGAGAAATGTTACAGCAGGGATGAGGTTTAGAAGTTTTACCAAAGGGTAAAAAGAAATCCCCAATACTACAGAGCCCGCAGGTAAGGCTGCAAGGACAAACAAGGGAACATCGTAGTAGAAGTACAGTCGATGCTGAGGATATGGAAGTACTACTTCTGTAGACTGTTTAATGGCTATGACGAATTAAATCCCGCTGTCAGATAGAATGAACTATTTAGCGTGGACGATGCAGACCAATAATTCCGTCTACCCGACCTAGACCAGCCTTAGCCATATGTATCTAATCTAAGCTTAAGACTTAAGTGCAATGAAGCTGTTGGAGTAGAGGGCCTAACCGTCGAGCTGGCGATAACTTGGTAGGAACATGCACAAACTCATCTGTAAAATATGGCCAAAGGAAAGGATGCTCGATGAATGAATCCTCAGCTTTATTTGCCCGATCCTCAAGAAAGGAGACCCTCTGAACTGAGACAACCACAGAGGTATTAGTCTTCTTAACATTGCTAAAAAGATCTTATCTGACGCGTATTGTGGGAACGCCTAAAGCTTGAAGCGTCAACAACCTGATTGGCTTCAGGGCAGAGAAGTCCACCTTCGATCAAATATTCAAACTGCCGTAGATCTTCTTGAAAACCCAGGAACTTCAAATCGGAACCCACCACGTTTTTAAGGCCCCTATGTCAGCATTTATAGAGACGAGCTATATACAGAGCGATGTCTAGTTTCGGGATTCTTGTAAAGCGTGATGTCACTGACGTGTTCGTCAGTATTGAGACGAAGGCGGTGAAAATGGGTTTAGCGGTCAATGAGGGCAAGAAAAAGTAAATGCTGTCAACAAAAAAGGACACCCAATACCGAAGTTTCGTACAGAGTGTCACTATAGACTTTTAGATGAGAGACAATGAGACCAGCGCTGAGGTTAAACGAAGAATAACTCTTGCCAATCGCTTTTCTCTCCCTCTCTCTCGAACAACTAAAGTGTCCCTTTCTAAGACTCCAATCGTCCCAGGACTTCTTTACGGCCGGGTTGGAGGAATTGACTCTATCAAAAGCGGATGAGGTTACCCTTGGTTGTTTTGAGAGGAAAATTCTTCGAGGAATTTCCGGGCCTTAACCTTACCTTACCTTAAGTAAGTAAGTAATTTCCATAAAATCAAAAATTGATATGAATTCTTTAATTAATTTAATTAGTAGATTGTAGATGCCCTTTCTCCTTAAGCTGTAAGCTAACAGCATCCCACATGCTTATTGTCATCACACTTTTGTCCACATTCGGTCGTCAATGCTGTACTCAAGTCAGCAGTTTTAAATTCATTACCTATAAAGTATGAAAACCAATTCACACGACCTTATCCCGGACATTTGAGTAGCCCTAGTCAGGTCATGTATGATCTGATCAATGTGTAACGAATGGCAAGTTTGTACAACTATCGATTTACAATACCGCGCAACATGTATTCATTCTGTCATGGTGAATACATTCAGAATATATATTTTTTTTTTCCACCCGTATACGGTACACATTTTATTATAATTTTTTTTAACCCACAAAGTGCATGTTGTCGTGGCATACCACCGAAAATACACGATAAGGCGTGTATGTATATAGCATATAGCTATATCGTAAAATTAAGCGTCGAATGAAAAAATAAAGTTATTACCCCATCAGGATAACGATGCAAATTCGGAGACTGTTTCGGCATTATTCAGCCAAATATGGTTGGCAATTCGGTTTACGGCTCCCCAATGTATTTTAGTTAACATTTTTTGCATTTATTTTGACTTGAATATAAAACGCTTAAATCGGCTTTTAGCTGTCATTTGTTTGTCACCTAGGTATAGAGAGGTACATTATGATGAATTGGCTTACAATTGGGTCAACAATTGCAAAGACCAAGCTGCACAAAGTTTGTCATCATAAAATCCCTCCGACCTCAGATTGTTGGTATCTTGTTCATAATGCGGGAAACTTGATTCTGGGAAGGAGTGAAAACCTAATTTGTATCCTAGCACCGAGAGTTAATTTATATTTCTCGCCATCAAAAGTTCCGCTCCATAGTAGTGGTGTAATTATTATAGAATGATGGTGTGGTGCGAATTTCACAAGAAGGGCAAGAATGGGATACACCAAAAGGGAACGATAGTGAGTTACTGTATGCCGGTGCAGTTAAAAAGCCTTCGGAGAATTGCATTTAATGGGTGTGTAAAGGAGTACGCTGAGGATGGCCGCAAGGACGTTAGGTTAATGAGCAAGCAATTTGAGTTAATTCACGCTTCGTCGTTTTGTAATTTAGACATCAGACTTAAAAGCTTTACAGCAATGTATATGAGTATATGAGGTGCGGGAAATATAAAAAAAGTACCTATATACTTTTGTAATTGAGCAATCAACATTTTTCAAGCGGAACTTGAACAAGGACATAATGAGGGGTCACTTGATATGAGACGGATGTATTTAAATATTATAATATGCTAGTCAGTTATCAACAATAGTGTCAGTTATGTTAAGGATAGCCATCAAGTCACACATGACAACGATAATATTGAATATCACTGTCGACGATTCATGCAATGATAATGACATTCTGATTTTGTATGTGAAACTTGAGGACCCTAATTAGCCAGGCTGAGTATATAAAAAAACTGTGATATCTATGACAATTATTCCTATTGGGATCAGAGTCAACATCCATCAGCACTTGAATAGTGTGCTGAAATATCATTGGAAGTAGAATTACGCGTAAGGTCTTAAGACACGAATGGCTTGTTCTAATCCGCATCAGGACTTAATTCGCAAACAAATTCTTTATATGTCAGAAATGGCGTATTTCAATCATTTAAAAGACTATAATATACAGTAATTCTAAAGAACATTTCGGCAATAACATTCATCATTATTGGGTTTTGTACAGGTTACAAAATGTCTATAGTATCACACACCTCTTGCTGAATTGACAAGATAGCCATTATTGGTTAGACTTAAAGTACTCACAACACACCACACAAGTCTGATTACGGCTTCAATCATGGCTTTCTCTGAGGGGACCTACCAGTACTGTAACCTAATTTGAGGGTGTTATTTTACAATCACCCTTATTTCGAGTGTCGTTTTACTTTTACGACGTTTGTCCTTATTTGAGGCATACGTAGGTATTCTATAACTTCGACGTCGTCGGTAAACGGTAAGTATTTCACATTCCACATACGATCCAAACCAGATAAATGGTTGTATCAGTTTTTTGTTGTTTATATTTTTCGAAATAAATTCTCAGTTTATATCTTAAAATTGATAGTGGATCAATGTAGTAGTAATGAAGACGAGGTCATAAAACAAACTGATCTCCTTCGAACCCGGCAACACATAACGACAAAATTCAATTCATATGATATACCAGATATTAAGTCCGTAAAAGTGCAAACATTCAAGTTAATACATTATTTTCGAATTCAAAATGTTTATTATAGTCTAAGAAATCTTCATTGGACGACTTAAAAGATAAGCTCGTGGAAAGTACAAAGGGATATACCTAACTTGCTGTGACTGTGCGATTCTTGACTAGGTAGCTACTAGAAGTATGTAGGAAACATTTTAATTAAGGACTACCAGATCCACAGACTACATTCAAAAAATGCTTTAAAGTAATGCTAACAAACACTTTTGTCAATCTTTTCCATCAATTTGATTGGACTGGGTTACAGCTACGATCTTCAGACTCTTCTTTTAAAATCCCTTTACCAATGAAATGTTTTTTTCTATCAATACCAATAAATTGTTTCTGGTTTGTTACTTTTAACCCTTCAAATGAATTTAATTTAGTTATTTATATGAACAAATTAACGATTCAAGAAAAATTACATTTTCGGACGTTTTTCATTATTTGAGGTTCACTAATTTGTTAACAACAAAAATTGGCCTTTTCTTGTCGTGTTCTGACAGTGAAATTTCTCACATGGTTTTCGTCGTATACTAATGGGATCCACATGGCGTTTAACGACAACTGGCGTTCAAAGACGACAAAACGCCACTCGTAATTCTAAATTCTATTTGGCGTATTTTAAATCGTCGTGAATGCCACCATTCTTTACATGATAGAAGTTATTCTCCCTGAATATTAGGCCTACTGTCCACGACAGATTGCATGCAACCTGCAAATGATGACAAGCGTATTTTGCGTCTGAAAACTATCCATGAAACGTCATACAAGCTTAATTCAAGCTAAAAATGTAGGTCTTTTCATTCAGCCGAAATTGACAATTTAAAAAAAAAGTATCTAACGTCCATGCGTCCTACAAGTTGCAATACGCTTGAGTAATGACCAGCTGCAGCTCAATCTGCTTGAAGATTGCCTGCGACTAATGCGACTTTGCCACTCCGTAGACAGAGCTTGGTTTGTTTATATGCAAGCTTACAACAATCTGCAAATCACGAAAGCGTGGATGAAGTGCAGCTACGTGGACAGTAGGCCTTAATCATAAACCATCCATTATTATGTATTCATTTAAAGAGACGGGACTCCCCGCTTTCGTCGCAGTATAAGTAATGAAAAATTCTCATGCTCATTTCAAACGTTCAAATGAAATATTTCAAATAATTATTAAGAAGATATTACTATTTATTGTGAAATTTTGCCGCCCTTTAAAAGTGCCGCCCGGGACTGACCTTGTGATCGACAGAACGTGTTTTTCACGTTATTTTAGACGTCCGCACATTCAGAGGCGCCAACTAGAAAAACTATGTACCTGGTGTATAACAGCCAAGGTACGTTTGCGGTCAATTGAAGCAAGAGAGAGAATATTGTTAGAAAGCTCATCGTAGAAATGGATTCCGATCACATTTCCCGCAAGCCCTCAAGAAGTTCAGTGTTACCAAATTCAAGGTCGGATGTCTGGTGTCAGTATTGCCATCTGTATTTTATCGGTCAAATACTTTCTAGGCAGCAGGTAATACGTCGTCATGCTTCAGAATTCTCAATTCTCATTAACAGGGATTATACAATAATGTATCTTGATTTCAGTCTCACCCTCAGATAGGCGGGGATAAGTATGCTAGGCTGAAAGGCTACCTGGGGGAGTTATTTTTTGAAATCGTTGTCAATGATGAGAATCACACTTGAAATCATTGTTTACATTAAAGTAATTTAATTTTAAACATCTCAAATTCGGACAATTTATATAAACGTGCACCCACGTATACCTACGTATACTACGTCAGGTTGATAATATCCATCTAAACTGTTGGAGATAACTTGATTTGGAAATTCAATTATACGAACCTAAGTACCTACACGCTATACACAGCGAAATCAATGTGTAGTCATGTCATGCAGTCATGTAATCCTACACGATACGAGTATTGAAGTCGATAATAATCTCTGAAGATAGCTCTTATTACACTATTGATGCCTGCTAACACCAATCGATGGCTGGTTTCAATTATAGAATCCATCGATTCATCTCGTATATAGGTCAGTGTGATAACTAATACAAATGTTCTATCCGTCTATGACCGAAAATGACGGCATTTTCTATCCGTTGGGATTCATTCGTTTAGTAGGAAGGCAAAAGTTACGTGGAATGATTGAATGATTAAAGTTATATCGCATCTTTTGAACAAGAAATATAATATGGAATGTATTTCCACCATATAGGGTAAGAAACTTTTCTGCATTAGAATCAAGATTTAAGAACTATTTTCGACTTTGCACAATTCATAACTCGTAAATCCAGAAATGGCATTTATAAGGATGATGGATGTGACATATCAGTTCTCAGACATGTCACAGTTGATGGTGCAGGCTGACTGGATTTTTAACTTTCTCGAATGCTTAAATAGTGACAGTGGCAAACTAATATCGAGTCTTCCTTTTTGCACAAATCTTTCAACCTGTTCATCTGTATATCTGTCTTTTTGTCTGTCCAGGGAGTTTACGTCTAAACTGATTAACCAATTTGCTTTACACTTAGTGTATAGGTACGGATCGTTCGGGCAGAACTTCGGGCCGTTTTCCATTCTTAAAAACAAAAAAATAAAAATTGCTACCGTATAATATGCAACTCTTTAAAATATATGAAATATTTCCTTTTTCCTTATATGAGTTGAAAAGTATAATATTTTGTGTTATTTTAAATGTTATGGAATTTTTCAAATGTTATACAAATATGTTCGTTTATTTAAACGTTTACTTAAGTTATTAATTTTTATTGTTGAATTGTTCTTCTAAGTTTTAGATTAGATTAAAAGTCGGGGGAGGCTTCAACAGCCCTGGCACTTCGGACTCTCTAAAGGAGCCTTTTGTGCTGGTGAGCTCCTAGAGGCATCTTTTGACTCCGGAGAGAGTAAGGAAGACAAGTATCTTTTCTGGGGGCAGGTCAGCAAGTTTTGCTGTAGAAGGATTTCTTCGCCAGGGACATTCTTTCTGAGACGTAAGAGAGCCGGACATTCCATGAGAATGTGAAGAGAGGTTTCGTCACTCTCCAGGCAAAGTCTACATGTGGGGGGTCCGGTGAAACTCCAATTCAGTGAAGATGATTTTTCATAAGGCCATGGCCAGTAATTATACTTGTTATTTTTGTCCAGATTAGTAAGAAAATAGGATTTTCTTGGGGGAGAATTTTGGGAACAACTGTTTGGTGCTGTTCTGGCCAGGTGTTTTAGTTCATTAGTTTCGGTTTGAGCTAAACTCCTAATGTACTTCCTGAAACATGCCTTTCTGACACCACAGAAGGGTTCAGGACCAACAAGTCGCATTGTCGCGCCGACTTTAGCCAGTAAGTCAGCTGTTTCGTTTCCATAAAACCCCTGTGGCCTCGAATCCAGTGTAGGATGACTTTGTTTTTCTTTACATGTAAGTTTCTAGGACCAGCTTCGATTTTAAAAGAGATGAGTCCAGAGCTTTATGAGCAGCTTGCCTGTCTGAGAATCCATAAATGCCACATCCAGTCCCTGAAACCATCTTGGAACCAGACTAGGTCAAGTCGCAATGGATTAAGTTTGTATTTTTCCCAGTCTTCCCTTGGCGGGATGATGATAGAGAAGTTTTTATGATAAAACTTTTTTTATTAGTTAACTGCACACATAGTTATAATAAAAGAAATAACTTTGGAAAGATTTGTCACTCCATTCCTGAAATTTGGGTACTATTTTATATGGTATTTTTTAAACTTTGGGGGCGTGCCACGCCCAAACGGTAAAAGAACGCCAAATTTTGTTTCCAGATTTGTATTTAGGGTACTGTAATCAATCGGACTGTGTAAAAAAAAAACGTTATTTTTGAATGGGGAGTAAATAAAATCTGTCAACTTTTTAAATCAAATTTTCTCGAAAAGCGTTGGTCTTACGAAAAAAATACTATGATCTTTTTTGTAGGCAATTTCCTAAGCTCGATTTACACTATTTTTCGATAAAAGTATTTCTTAACGAGATATTCACGAAAAACTGTTTTTCATGACTTTTAACCGCGCGTAACATTTTTAGCGGCACATGTATCGCTGGGAACTTTTGGGATATTGTTTAGAACCATAAAAGGAAGGTTCATGCAAAAATCCAGCTTTCCCCTAATTTTTCCGAAGTGAATTTCTTTATTCCCCGTATTATTATTCATTTTTTTGCAAGTTCATGCGACCAGCTGACGTATAATCCCCCCTCCACGATGCGACTGACTATGTTTTTTCAATACTACATGACGTCAATAATTCATTTAAAAAAAAATCAGTCGGCATAAAATGAGTTAAAAAAATTTTTTTTTTCGACAAGTTCCACACCCTCCCACAACCGCACCCACCGCTACCGGAATAACTGACGTTCGGTTTCGTCATTCTCTACATAGTATCTATTATGTTCATTATAATCAGCCGGCATGCGATGAGTAGGTCAAAAAGATCCCTGCCTCCCGGACTAATATGTTGGATCTGTTCTAGCTTTTTGAGTGTAGTGACTTCGTTAGTCTTTGTCCACCAGACCACAGCAGCGTAATATGTGATCACTGGTCTAATCACAATCGAGTATAGCCAATATATCATCCCGGGTCTTATACCCCAATTGTTACCGCAGACTCGACGGCAGATCCGAAGAGATCTGATGGCTCTGTTTACGATACGTTCTATTTGTGGGGTCCATAATAGTTTACTGTCAAGAATTATTCCCAGTTACTTGGCTTCCCGTGAAAATTCAATGGTTTCACCATGCATAGTGGCGCAAATTAGGAGACCTAGTTTTCTCCGTTTGGTAAAAGGGACAATTATAGTCGTCTTTTTTGGACTTACACGTTTTAATAAATCGCGAAAAAAAAAGCATTTTGGATTATTAATTTTGGAAACCTTCTTAACTTCGGAAGTAGTGAACATCGTCATTTTCCTCAACCTCACGAGTTTGGAAGGTATGCCAAAATTAGATATGGCCCCATCAAATATCGATCAATAATTCTTAAGCTTTATCTGGAATCTACCATAGTGTGAATATTTTCTCGGTTATGAACATAACCGGCCTAAACCCACACTGGTATGGGGACCAATCTGTCCGTTGGTAATTGGTTTCAGTCATACAGCAGACCGAATCATATTATGTGATATTAAAGACACTTATGCAACTATACCTAAAGTGTCTCTCTTGTGTGCCATGCATGCTGAGTTTCCAATCATCAGGTAGGTACCTAATACTTTCTTTGGAACAAGCCCTGGAGATCAGTTGGCTTATGATTTCATCAAGGCGTCTTTTTCTACCATTCAGCTGGCCCGAAGGCCGTGTATTGTGAATGTGAATAAAGTTACTATTGCTATCCTCACTATACATATTGGTCGGGTGAACGAAATTCTAATCTTTCATTGCCAAGGTAGGATGAATGTTTCCTTCTGCCAAACAGCGGAAATTCGATCGTCTTCGAACAGTGCCCTTGGAGTAGTACCTCTGTCCTTCCTTGATTGGGCGCTTCTAATGCATCCTCTTTTACTCCACAGAATCCCTTCTTATTCCCTCATATTTCGCCTGTAGAGCTTGCATATCGTGTAGTCCTTCATTCCAGGACCACGCGATCGGCAAAGGTTCTGGCAGTTTATTAGGATTGCAGCTGTTTAACATTCAATTTAATCACAGTAGGCAGATATATCTTCATTGCTGTGACTTCCGAGGTATCAACATTTGTACTTTGGCTAAAACGTAGGTAATGGTCCGAGTGTATGTTGGCACATAAAATACTGTAGCAAATAAGTATCACTTATAGCTCTATTGTAAGTCTATAACAAAAATTCGCTGATAGCTACAGATCAAAAAACAATTTGTTTTCTGTAGCTATTATTATCAAAGCCTTTTCTCAGTAGTATCCCTTTATAAATATGCAGGAAAACCATTTGTGGCAAAAAGGTTGATTAGGTCTTCATCGATTCAAGGATATTCTATCTACACTTTTCATGTCCTTTTTACCTGTGCATCCGTTGGTTGTATCAAATAAAATTGTTTTCATACGAAAAAGGATATGCCCTGGTCAATAAGCTAAGGGTTATCATCATCGTCATCTATTTGACCTGAAATCGATTGCATGGTTTTGTAAGCATCATCGTGCATTAGATAGAAAAATTGTGTGTTCACTTTTTCTCTCTCTGGTAAAACGTTCGGATTAATCTTTGAAATAAGTCAGATGGAGAACTACGTCACATTTAAAGACCATCAGGATAAAAACCAAAATTCTAAGCTAATTAATTTCCACTTAAAGGGTATAACAAATTTAATAACATTATTATTTAAGTAAGCTCGTAATTGTGATTGCTCCTTTCTTTACTGCGTGCGTTGCGTACCTTCAAAAATGAAGGACTCTAACAGATGTTCAGAAGAACCGACATTATGTCTTTGTTCCTGTAAATTGGCTGAGATATTATACCGTGACCCAATAAAAAGGTTAAAATTTGTCGTTGTTGCCTATTCCTTGAGCTAATTAAAGACTTAATTTACTTCCACCCCATCACACTGCGGAAGCAAAATGAATGTTATAGGGTGTGGCATTTTCCAAGTCTATGTTGTGGCAGACCACGAAAGGGTTTATGTGATTTTTCTGGTAATAAAATTGTTGGCTGGCATTCTCAACATAAGCTATATACTATAATTCGTCTACCTCTTTATAACAGGTGTACAAGGGCAGAGTAGACGGTTTCGGTCATAAAAATAAAACCCTAACGATATGGCCAATGCTATTCGAATTTGGAATTGCTGCAAGTGAGTTCAGGTCTTCAACCCTAAACTGTCTTCACGACGTTTTTCTGAGGTCGCTTACTTTTGGAAAATATTGCTATTAAACAGAAGCTGGTATAGGAGATGCGGAATTTTCCCGATATACATAATATCGATAATATAAATGGATAAAATAACAGTGGTAGTGGTTGCCCACAAGACCAAAATTCAACTTACGGAGTAAATTCTTGAATCCTACCAATCCAATCCTCTCAAATTAGGAAGTTGAAAAGGTATGTTAATGTTAAGCAGAAATTCCCCACATGGCGACGTTCTGTATGCTTTTTATTGGATTAGTATTTGGATTATAATGACTCAGCCACACTTATCAAGTACCATGATTATTTACCTAAGTACTATTATATAAAATTAAGGGTAAACTGGGCCACTGGGGTACATTTGACCCCGGGGGACATTTGACTTTGCGAGTTTTGGTGTGAACACAGTCTTTAAGAAGGAAAGTTGGCATTGAGAACGAAGCCTTTGACAGTTGTGCTTCAACTCTTCTGGGACTAAGACGTGTTCTTGTTCATTTTCGAAATTTGATGTAATTTTTGACCACCGGTAAGTAAGTCTGATTTGTGAACTTAATAAAATTGTTTTTTTTTTTTTTATTGTGATGCAATATTATGATGGCACTTTACTAAGTTTTTATAAATTAAAGACAGTTCTGTGAAAGTACCTATAACGTTAATTATTAAAAAAAAAAAATTAACCTTTGGGGCACATTGACATTTCGTCAGCGGAAAGCAAAATTGGTCTATATCCATTTTTTATCCAAAATCAGTTAATGATGCAGTTTTGCTAATTTAAGGGCGCTTTTTCCGAATCTGAAATCCGTTTTAGTCTATCTCCATCGGTTCACCAGATATTTTAGAATCCATTTGTTCGAAGAGCCAATTTGTTGTGGCAAAATTCATTCCAAATTGTTCAAAGTGACACTTTTGTATGAAATAGACCAATTTTTCATATATTTTCAAGTTTCAATAAGAAGAATTCCAAAATAGTCTAAATCCAATTTGTGATGGCACTTAGACCAATTGGTGTCAAATATCTCGCATATGATTCGTTATGGAATTTTGTTCTAAACGACAAAGAATTCTCATTTGGTCTATCTCAAATGAGTAGGTACATTGCTAAAATGTCTAACGATTTTGTAACTACCAAAAATACTTTGTATTGCCTCATTGGTTGTGAACTTGCCAGGTCTGTATATAGTCTAATTTGCTATTGGAAATATAACAACGAAAGGCAAAACGATTTTTTTTTAAATATACCATCGCTAGATACAGGTGGGGTAAACTTCATCTCAAAATGCAAAGAGATAATTTACGAAAAAAAATCTTCTTCGTATACCTACGTACACTACCGTGAAGGCGTGCAGATAATAGGTTCGTTCGGGTACTTTTTTGCAAACGTAAAATTATTAAAAATTTGCTAAGAAACTGTGCGAATGCGACCACGTAATGAGTAAATTGAAAAAAATGAGAGAGAAACCCATTTCCCCTCTTTTCATTTTTTCGTAATTTTCTACTCGCCGAATTTCGACTTGAAATGAAAACTGTCATCTAAGTGACAGCTCAAAAGTTTGACAAATAAAACTCTATTTTTTCGTCTTCAACGATGTCGGAGGAAGAAGTTGTAATTGAATGTTCTCCTAGAACTTATCAGCGCATTCAAAATGGTAGGTTTAATAGGTATTTTAGCTTATAAAAAAATATGATCTTGCCTGCCATACTTAGTCGGTGGCTCTCATATCATAAGTATTACATTCGAGGCATCCGTCTTCGGAAAAGAATAGTAATTAAAATGTGGCGACGCATTGATATGGCAGGATGTTGTTTCGTGCTACATCCGGGTTTTCCTATTTAGTCCTTGTTTTTTTATTTGCTTTTGCCCTGGAAGCATACATTTAAGCAACAGATGCAACCAATTACTTTGATAAAATGTTTTTTCTGTGTTCCTTTTATTTATCAATATTTCTCTCCAAATCGTACACAAATTCCGCAACCAATTCCTGTCGTAGCATATCGGAAGAAAATTCGTAAGAAACTGTCAAAAATATCAATCAAAAACGAACTTGATCGCACTAAAACCCAAAACGCATGTATTCGGAAGAATATCTTGAAGCAAAAATCCCCCGATTCGTGTGAAATCGGAGAATTTTCCGTTCCGACCGATACCGGCAGATTGTATAATTTTGAGATTTGGCTATTCAGGGCTATCTAACGGATGGCACGTGAAAGACATTTTGAAATCAGTTCAGTGGTTTCAGTTCTTATTCTTACCCCCTACAATGAAAGATTACCTCTTTATCTTTATAATATAGTAGTGTGATGTGATGAATGTATGATTTAACTGGTAAATTTGTATGTAAAGGATCGTTTAAGTTTATTTCTTTATAGACAAACGATGTTAAGCAGGCTTTTATTTTTGTTTATTTCAATAAATAAATTTGTGTCCAATGCTACGTTTTGTATATTTTCTGAAAAGATAATCAGAAATGCACTTTTTTGAACAAATTTGAGTTTAAAATTGGACATAGAACACTACATGAAGGGGTGAGTCATATACTTTAATTGCCAACACCGTAGTTCTCGATTGTTCTAACTACCATATTTTGTTCTAAGTCCATTTTTTTTTCTATGATGATGCACACTTGTATGGGAGTTGTTCTATGTCCATTCTTTGGTTGTTTGTTTTTAAAATTATTACAAAATAGTAGAATGTTATTTATAAATAATTTTTTTCATTTTTGGAATCGACATTGGAAAGAGAACTTAAAAAAATTATATAAGCTAAAACGCAGCCAATAGATATGGCAATAATTGTATTTGAAACTAAATTATTGTCCCCTGTAAAATTTCGTTTTTGTGACTTAGACCAATTTTGCTTTCCGCTGACGATTTGTTAAATATGCCCCACATTGAAGATTGATCTGTTATATATTTGTGTTTTTGATTTCCTATTGATATTTGGTTTAAATATATGGTTAATAACTAAAAAAAAAAAGAATAGAAGTGAGATTGACGAAGAAAAAGCTGTTTTAGACATGTACGTAAAAAAAGTGAAACAACAACATCAGTAGCTGATGAGTATCTATGGGCTGAATAGAACCACATTGATAATGCATTTGGAAGAGCAGGATCCCCTAAAAGATTGGTCGGATTCGGGCAATGAAAGTAGCAACGAAGATTTTCCATCGAAATATATGGCGCAACAAACCTAGCTACAAGACAGAGAAGGAAAGGAACTGGTAGAATATTTGAAAAAGTGTTCTTTTTGGCTTATCAAACGAAACTTAAAAAAAAAAATTGTAGGTATATGAATTTATCAAGGATAGGCTGACCAGACTTCCTCTTTTAAGAGGAGATGTCCTCTTTTTATCTAAAAACAAGTAAAAGTGTTATCATCGGCCTGGCCGATGCTTTGATACCCGCCACTGCATAAAAGTCAAGCAAAGTTAGTATGTACTGTACAAATGTACACGCATGTGTCTAATGAGGGTTTTGTATGGGAGGTATCAGAACTACTTGACCGACATAGACAATTTTCAAAACGAACCTGACAATGATAAAAAGAAGTCCTCTCACAAAATTGTATTCACCTATGTCGATTCTTTTGGACGCTATTGTGTTTTCAACATACAGAGAGACACATGGGTCGAATATTGGCTTTCTATGAGACGTAACAAAACTACTTGACCGACATGAACCATTTTTAATACTTACCTGAGGACCATAAAAAGAAGACGTTTTGCAAAATTTCATTCACCTAAGTCGATTCCTTTGGACGCTATCGTGATTTTAACAGACAGAGAGACACATGGGCACAAACCAGAGAGAATAGACCACCAGCTTCGCCCAAAAATGAGAGATCCATAGAGCCAAATTCAAAAAGTTATTAGGTGGTTAAGTATGTGTGCCATACTAAAGTAAATGGAGGGCGAATTGCAGTTATTTCTGTGGTACAACACGTATTCACAGATAGAAAAAGAGGCGGCGCTACTCCACATACTCTAATAGTGGTTTTGTATGGGAGGTACCAGAACTACTTGACCGACATAGCCCATTTTCAATACCAACCTAACGACGGTAAAAAGAAGTCCTCTAACAAAATTTTATTCGCCTAGGTCGGTTCGTTTGGACGCTATCGTGTTTTCAACAGACGGACAGACAGACAGACAGACGGACAGGGCTAAATCGATTCAGAATATAATACTTTATGGGGTCTCCTGTGACTCCTTCTTGGCGTTACAAATGTAATGGCAATGTGAATATACCTTCCTGTGGAGGGTATAAAAATAATGTCCGGTATCTTTTTGAGAACATGTGCAATTTGTCCTCTTTTTGGGATTTCACAGTTTACGGAATTTTTCGACACCACAAAACTATAACAAACCTTTTTTTCAATACCTACTAATTCAGAAATTTTCTGCATCTTTTCTGGTATGAACACGACCTAAAATTTGTAGTTAAAGGTGGAAATGAAAACGTGGAAAAAATGTATTTGTTTATTCAAGTTGTTTAAAATGTCTTCAGATGTGGGTCGAATCTCTGAATGAGTTTGATTGTTTTACATGGATGGACTTTAACAAAATTACCAACAAATTAAACGAAAATAAATTTGTTGACCAATTTTGTAACCTAAAAATATTTGTAGAACTTTTTAAATGTTCCTCTTTCGCCTCAGAAATAATGTCCTTGGCGAAGAAATAATTACCTCAGCAAATCTTGCTGAATTACCCTTACCCCAGATAAGATACTTGTCTTCCTGACTGTCTCCGGAGTAAGTAGATGGCTCTAGGACCCTATCAGGGAAGGCACAATAGGCCCCTTTAAAGAGGCCGCAGTGCCAGGCCGGTGAAGGCTCTCCCGACTAATAATGGTTAAAACATTTTCTTCTGAAAAGAAATTATTTTTATCTTTTAATTTGTTCATATTCATCTTCTAGTTTTTGTCAGCTTTTTTTAAAATATTCGCCTGAAAAACTTGAAATTTCATAGATTTCATAGTAGGTATATATTGTATATTGCACACTGCACAGTTTGTTTTTGTTTTTTCAATTCCTGCACATAATGCTAATATTGAGCGAATATTTTTTTAATAACGAGCCAATGACTGAAGAACGGAACAGACTTAAAGTCGAAATTGTAAAAGAAATTTATTTCGTAAATATAATTTTAGAAATATGCCCTGCTCAGTATTTTACGACTATATTCTAAAAAAAAAATTTCAATTTTTCATTTGAAATTTTTGAAGGTGCGTCCCCTTTTTGGTGGGCATGGATCTGGTCACCCCAATCAAGGATAATAATATTAGCTGCTCTCCTAGTTGAGAAATTTAAAAAAAGCTGGAGACGATTGGCTTTGCGGTTACTTAAAACGAAATATTGAACTCTCTCTACGAAAGCTCGAAAATATGAGCTTAGCCAGAATCAAAGGTTTTACAAAATCAACAGCTGATGGCTTCTTCCAAACCTTGGACAATGAATGAAATGAATTAATTTATGTTTTTTTTTACTAAAGATTATAAACTTTTTTATTTAGGTTTTCTTTAAATATTGTTTAATAAATCATTTAAAACACGTTTTCATTTTCTTTCCATTCAAACAACAGACCCGCTAATACTTTTTCCCACAAGATTATAGGTTAAAACTTAAAACTGCCCTTGTAAAGTCAAATGCGCATTTTTAACAAAATGACTTTATTTTAGAATTTTTTTTTTTTTTTTTAAATGGTAAATTTGTTATAAAAGGAATATGTATATGTAAGTTTTATCTCAAATAATCAATGCATCAAATGCAAAAAAAACATTGGAATACATCGTTAGTTTCGGAAATACAGACCTTTCAAAATTAATGGCCAAATGTACCTCAGTTTCGCCAATTATGTACCTTATTTTTAAATGCTGTGTCGCAGCCAGTTGTTAAATAAAATTATAACGTTGAAAAAGTCTACTTAGTTTGATTTGTTCGTAATAGTCTTCTGGTTTGGTATTAATTATTCGCAACACCACTTTTGTTATGCTAAGGTGTCTTAATGTCTATTGAATTTTATCAAGGCTTTTTGTCTCTATGTGCAGGCGTGTGCCACTGTAATCTCTATTGCATCATGTTTAGGAAGATGTTGACAAATTCTGGCAGCATAAAGTTGCATTTATCACAACACAACCTGACAGGGACATGTTTTTGTTTTTTTATAATGATCATGCCAATCACGTCATATTCATCGATTGTTGAATGGAATAGGTGGTTTTAGTAAATGGTGTCGGCCGATTACGGTCCCTGCTCTGCTTTGTTCTAGCGATGCGCAGATGAACCTCTCTCGCCTTGATATTCGCATGAAAAATTAATGGCTGCTTTCTATCCCACTCTACAACTGATGCGATGACACCAAATCTTCACCTGCAGCTTATCTTCAAATTTGATTTTCTTCAAGATCGGAATTTATTTTTGCAAGGGAATGGATTTTATATTTTATCCAATGGATCCAGAACAAGGCACTTTATGAAGGTTGACAATGTTTGACAAATATGCAAATATGAGTCGGTCTTTCAAGCTGAAATCTATCATCTATGGATGTGCTCTACGATGTGGGAAACTCCATCGGAATAAGCGAAGTATTTGTACGTGATCTTTAGATGCATCTTCAATACTTAACTTAATTTAGGTGAAAAACTTCTTGATTATGAGTTCAATCAAAACACAGCACAAATAAAGAATGCACCCACCCTAAAGATATTCCTTATAAAAATGTAAGGATTAATGTATCTATATACTTACAATGGAATTATTTTTACAATTCCCCGCTCAACGTGCTGGACTATTTAGGTGACCTTAAATTACACGTGAATCCATTTGCTTAATGCCACCGATAACGAATGTGTTAACATAAATATAATCAAATGACATTTCAATAAATATACGCCACGCAAGTCACGCAATAATCCGTCTGCTTGTCTGTGTGACTATACCACTCCTATCCCGATCCCAGACCAATAACATTTCCATTTCCTATATTTTTTTGTTTTGTTTTGTTTCCCCAAATTTGTTCGCTTTGTATAATATTGAGGAGAATGTTCCATCGAACGCTTTCACGATGACGCGTACAATTGCGTGCGTGAAATAAAAATAAATTCAATTTCGGATTGGTCCCCAAGGGGTATTTTCTTTCACTCACTGATAAATGAATGGATAAAAGTTCTAGCTGAAGGTCCGTCTGCTATCTGGGTAAATGCTTCTATTATTTGTATACAATGCCTTCGAGGACATCGCGTTTGTTTGCGTGTCAATATTTATTGAAGCGTGTTTCTGTGAAAAATTGGTCGCGCTTTATCGCTTATCGCGTGAAATTGCCCACAGATTAGGAATGTCAAGCAAAATTTAATGCTAATGGTGGCAGTTAGAGGCGTGCTAAGGTAATATTGTTGGCTTAAGGATTTGCTTGTTTGTTTGTTATCAAAAATCTACTGATGTATGAGGCGAGGATAGGAAGTCGTTAAGATTTTCAGATTGATGATGTGCGACCTTGTGACACACCTGTCGTGTTGAATGTTGAAAGTTATTTCATTCTATAACCATGTTCGATATTTGAATTAGTTTTTTTTTTTTTTTTTTTTTTTTTTTTTGAGAAAAATCATCGAGATCAACATCGTAACAAAACGCACTATCCAGGCAGTATTAAGTGCCGAGGACTAAGCGTATCGATGGCATGGAACTATCAACATATGTGACGGTCTTCACCAGCTTCTCCGTAGGTAAAAAAAAATCACAAGAAGATCGCAATCGGGGAATCGGCGATATATAGAACGCAGCTTGAAAGTCTTACCAAAAGGTAAAAGGAACGTGAAAAGGTAACAAGACCCGAACCTGTACAAGGACCTCTAGTAGTAATGTAATGTGTTATGGATAAGGAAAAACGACTTCCACATAATACTGAACAGCGAGCGAATTTCTGCTGTCAGACTGAATGGACCATTTAATCTTGGCAATGAAAACGAAGACTTACATCCACCCTACCAAAATGAAGTATGTTAGCGTTAACTATAGAATCTAAACTAAAATTCGAAAATACTGCTGGACCTAACGGACTGCCAGCCGAACGCCGAAGTATTTAAGACAACGGATGAAAGTATCTCTGATGAATGGAACGTCACTCGTTAGCATTTTTTATTGCATTCCACAAAAAGACTCTTTAACTCTGCGTTTTTTTTTTTAAAGCAGATAATCAGTCAAACATTTATTTATGTTTTTTAATTCATAAATTATTTCTTGTTAAAGTAAAAGAAGTCTCATAAAATTTGCATTCTCAGAACGTTACATATTTGTAGGTTTTTTTATTTGATATTTTTTTTTTATTTCGCACATCGATCCGCGAAAGATACTTAAATAAACGTAATAAGGGACATCATTCTTTGGTAGGACAAAAACAATTTTTTTGCATTCCTCTTTTATGATTATAAAGGAATTTATTGGCAAATTTAAATTTTACCCGTCTGCCGTGTATTTTTTGCGACAAGAGAGGTAAAATAAAAGTTCAATGATTGTGTTATTGGAAATGGATTTATCAAGGCTGGTCTAATTTATTATTACTTTCACTTTCGTACTTTAGGGTGGGCTTATACCGCTTCAACAGCGCCCAGAAATGCTTTCAGATAGGTAGATATTAATTATAATTATTCATTTAAATTGTTGTAAGTGTCTTCTGTATGGAGTCAAGTCAAGTTGCAGGAAGTAATCGACAACAGCTTAGTCAAGCCATTTTGTTGCTAGCTGTAGAAAATAAGTAACATCTTTCATATCTAGAGCTGGAATAGCCCTGTCATTGTTCATTCATTCATTTCATTTCATTTCATTTATTGCTTTTAATGGTTTGTACATTAAGATATAATCTTTTATAGTACTTAGTGATTGTACATTAGAAAAATTTAAAATAATGTCTTAAATCTAGTTTACATCAAGTATCTTAATCTAAGAGGTGAAACATGGATGGAGAATCTGAGTTGAGAAAGGAAGGGGATAAAAGGTTGAGATTTAGTGGGATGAGTTGGAGTTCGAAAAATGTTGTAGTATTGCACTTTTAAAATTGGACGGATTAGAAATATTTTTAATTTGAGAGGGTAAAGAGTTCCACAGTCGAACAGTATGGATGAAAAATAAACGTGAGGAATTAAGGTAATTACATCGAGATGGAATGAGGCCGATAGTTCTAGAGGATCGAGTGAAATTAAGTCTGTTATACAAGTAAGACGGACATTGAGTATTTATGATTTTATGTAAAAATATACAATTCCTGACGTTGATATATTCTTGCAGGGTGCAACCAATTAAACCCCTGGCAAACTCAGAAATATGGTCGTATCTACGAATGCCATAAATATAACGCACTGCATCGTTATAGGCAACTTGAAGTTTACGCTTGGATAGTGAGTCAAGACTGCTGTAGACCACCTCAGCATATGTTATGAATGGTAAGATCAATGCCAATACCAGCTTTCGTCGAGTTTCCTGTGGAGTAAAATAAGCACTGATCCACAATTTGCGCAGACATCCATAGATACGACCGATGATCACGTTAGTATGATTATAACCAGATAAGTTCCGGTTAATTGTATAGCCAAGACTAGTGACTGACTCAACCGCTTTAATTTTATTGTTGTTTAGTTGTATTTCAGGTAGGAGACACAAATTAAAATTATTTTTTGATATAGGAATTATCTGGGATTTTAGTGGATTTAGTAGTAGACCATTAGGTACTGACCAAGTGTGAATATGACTTAACTCCTCGTTAATGAGAAGGACAAGTTCATTTAGGTTGCTGAGTGGTTTAGCTAAGCTAAGGACATCATCTGCATATAGGTGTACCGAAGCATATTTACACACTGAAGGAAGGTCATTTATGAACATGCAGAAGAGTATCGGCCCTAATATTGACCCTTGAGGCACTCCCTGCTTAATTTCTTTTAAATATGAAAAGCGTTCACCTGATATAACCCTTTGCGATCTGCCAGAAAGAAAACTATTTATCAATTTCACAGCCCTTTCGCTGACACCAAAGTTATTCTTCAGTGTCCAACACAGGATTTCATGATTTACATTGTCGAAGGCCTTCGAGAAATCTAGTAAGCAAAGCAACGAAACATAACCCCTGTCATAGTCTTGCCTTATTTCTTCTAATAAATTGACCATAGCTGTAGAACAGCTACAGTCCGGGGTGGACCTGGGGCCTCAACCATCAGTACGCCTCTTAAGTTAAGGCGAGAGTTAATAGCGGACCGAGGTAAACAAAGTCCCGAACCACCTCAAAGTTATAGCTGCCTATCGTGACGTTCTGTCCGATTCGTCGATGTTGTGTGTCCCTTCTTGTGGACAGGATATATTTTGTTTTGCCCTCATTCACAACTAAACCCATTTTTACCGCCTCTGTACGGATACTTGCAAATGCACCAGTGACAGCTCGTTGTGTTCTGCCAATGATGTCGATGTCGATGTCGTCAGCATATGCAAGTAGTTGCACAGACTTTTAGAAAATTGTGCCCCTGGTGTTGGCTTGCGAGTTTCGCATAATTTTCTCAAGAATGATGTTGAAAAAGTCACATGACAGCGCATCACCAACAATTTTTAACATCAAAGGTCTCGGTGAGATTATTTCCGAACATTACGGAGCAGCGATCGTTCTACATCGTCATTCTGCACAATCTGACAAGTTTGGCAGGGATCCCAAAACTAAACATGGCTCTGTTTAACTCGTATATATAAGTGCTGTCATATGCGGCCTTAAAGTCGATAAACAGGAGGTGGGAACGATTTAGAGTTCTTCCGTAGTGTGAATACTTGGTCGGTTATGGATTTACCGAGCCTAAGACCGCACTGATAGGGTCCAATCAGTTTGTTGGCAAATGGTATCAGGCGTGCACACAGTACGGCAGACAGGATCTTGTAAGCGATGTAAAGGAAGTACTCGAAGTAGTTTTAGAATAATGAGAGTTTCTGAAAAAACTCTTTCGGTTTATCTACGATAATTGTGGCCTATGGTGTAGTGGTTAGAGACACGCTAGAGTCACAGCTGCCGGCGCGAAGGCGAGGATCAGCACGGCGCAGGGACATAAGTCCCGAAAAAAAAGTCAGGACTTATGTCCCACCAAACATATTTTCGTAGAGCTATGGTGCCGTGACATTAGGCTCAGCGACATAAGACCAAATCTTTAAATCTGGATATATGTCGTGTTGTGAAGGTGACATAAAGCCAAATTCTTTAATTTGGCAGTATGACGCTTTGGTAAATTAACATTATTTAGACTTTGTCATTTTCCACTGCAGCATATCCGATTTTGCTTAAATGATTAGTTAGAAAATACGCTCCGTTGACCATAAGTCAACGGTCAAGTCATTGACAAAAATGGCCCAAACGAAAATGAAGTACGGTACCAAAAAATTATATGAAAACCAACAACTACAAAAAATTGATTAATTTTTTTTGCTGAATTGGAAATACATATTTAATTTTTGGGGCACCTTTTCTTTTTATTTTTCTAATTCATTCAAGATGATGCATATCTCCTGGTAAGTTCTGGCACTCTACAGAATAAGAGAAATAAACTTGGGCATGCAAATAATCCAGAGGCGTAGATAGCAAAGAAAGAGAGGATCAATTTCAAAATCCTAAAGGCGTAGCCAAAAAAAAATTTTGAGCAAGGGAGGATCGATTTGGGGTGTGAAAATTAAAAATTCGCGCGAATCCTAACTTGCTCAAAAATTTTTTTTGGCTACGCCTTTAGGTTCTTCACTTTATCCCTCTTATTTCGTTGTTTGCCAGGACTTGCCCAATAATAGTCTGCTTGCCTTGTAGATAGATTGCATTTTTGAAACTCTTGGAGTCAGTGCTGCCAGATTGTGGGAAATTTCCCTTTTTGTGAGAATTTTTGTACTCGAAATGAGCTAAAAGGGAAAAAGGGAAACTTTCTGTTTTCCAGAACAAACAAAAGGGAAATTTTGTTCTTTGCAACTATACTTTAATTTGCTTGTTCAACTTCAGGAAGACAATTTATTTTATACACCTGACTTCTTTCATGAACAAGCGCTTGTATTGACACAAAAAGAAAGAAGACCTGGGGCCAAATAACGTAAAATGAAAACGACCGAATGATATCGTCTAAGTCTATTGCCACAGATATGATAGAGCCATATGTTTATTGTTTAGTGAAAACGAAAGCGGTTTCCATTTCGTATTTTACAGGATCCCACCCCTGTTTTTTGCAATAACTAATGAAGACTGACTATCCTATCTTAGCCTTTTATCCTAGCCGATAAAAGCGGCACGTCGACCTGATTAAGATCTACATATTGTACCATACATGAGAAATAGGGTTAGGCTCTCCACTTTTTTTGTAAAGTTTATGATACTGCTGCAGAGGATTTTTCATCTCTTTGGGGTCCAGTTGGTCTCTGGAGAAGATCTTCCTTCCAAATTCGCATATAACGTTGTTTCGTCTTCTTCCATACATAGCCTGGTCTCCGCTAAGTTGGCTGGATTTATTTAGCTTAGGTGGTATTGTAACACATGATGCCCTATAAGGAATCCTATACAAGGTTTCTAATATCATGTCTGATATGGGCCTTGTTAAACCTGGTATATTCTCCCAATATGAGATACATTTTGTGTTCCCAGCTTTTTATGGCTAAGTTTTTAGCCAATTTGGGGGTATATCAGAAAGGTTCAAGTCCCGTGAAAGGGGTTTCGGAGCCTATTCTGGCCAATTCGTCTGCTTTTCGTTTCCTTCGAAGCCTTCGTGGCCAGGAACCCACCATAAATTGCAAAGGTCTCGGGTTGTGATATCTAACAGATAAAGTCAATAGTATAGTCTATCAGGCGGTTCAAGTGCCTGTTAAAACCCAAGCAAATATTTATTTGAAGTGCTAAAAAAAATATAGTTTCAGAGTTTTTCGTTGACGAGCGTAGATTGCAGCCACAACATGGATTTATTCGAATTTTTAGAAAACAAATTTCTACATCTGTCTCCATGTAAAAAGTAGTTGGAACAATTTTATCATGAACACTAATAAATATTCATAATATATTAACACTATTACAGGCAAGTTGTACATATGTACATAAATAATTGACAGACAAGAATCTTAGAAACTAGTATCACAGAGATTTTATTGCCACACTCCATTATCTGTCGGATAGCGTTGTGTGAAACTTTTTCCGGAACCTTTGAAGCTGGCCCTAAGCCTTTGAAGGGTGTTGAAATAGTCATAGTGTGTTACTGATTTGGATCCAATGATAGGTGAGCTAAGGGCCTTTATTGATGCTTGACTGTCCGGGAATATATAGATGTGAACGGCTTTGATGCAAATTTTTTTGATGTGGTTGGCTCATTCTTTAGTGTAGCGTGGAGCTTTGCCAGTAATACACTAAGGTTTTCCCCATAGTTATTGAGACTGTTTTTTTGTTTCGTTAATTTTTTGGTTTTCTTTCGTAAAATATGTGTGGGAAAATCTGAGGTACTTTTTCGAGCCAGGCGAAGGAAAAAAGGGATTTTTTTGGAACTTGCGTGGGAATTCTTATAACAAAACACTGGCAGCACTGCTTGGAGTGCCATTTGAAGTAAGTTAATTGCAGATGCTTTAAGAAAATGAAAGAAAAATAATAGCTGTCCTTGCTAGTGTACATAAAGTGTAGAAGATATCTAACATCGAAGTGTAGCTGGAGCTACATAAATCTATATATATAAAAATGAGTTCTAAAATGTGTTCGGATACGTATAACTTGAAAACCACCGACTCTATTGCGTCCATATTTACAGATAATCTTAGGTATTAGCCCAGGAGTGCACTGAAGGAGATTGGTCAAAATTGAACAAAGGGGCGTGGCACCTCCCATACAAAAAAACATTCAAAATCTTATATCTCGAAAACTTCCGAATCGATTGAACTCAAATTTACAGATAATCTTAGGTATTGGCCCAGGAGTCCTCCTCTAGAGATTTGAATTGGACAAATACTTGGATACTTTCTTCTACGGGTTTGTTCGTAATTGCCACCCGAAGGTTTGGGGAAAAAAAAAAACGTAAAAGTAATCAATTTGTTTTGTTTCTCAAATTGATTTCCAAATTTCAATTGTATCTTTTTCGTTCGTTAACTTTCTTTACTGGCTATTTCGAATGTAAATTATTGATAGCGAAAAATGTATGTGCGTGAAATGATCATTTACAGTTCGATATTTGTTACGATGCCAAGAAGAGACAATGGTAACAGAAGCCGGCGTTCTCAGAATGGCCGCTGAACCAGTGAAGCTATCCGCCTTCATTTTCTATTAAAAAAATAATAATTGAACAAAAAATATCAAACTAGATCTTGAAATATTCAAAATAACTATTTTAGGCAGAACAACGTTTGCCGGGTCAGCTAGTTTAATAAAAGCAATAATATTATATACCTAGATAGTTCGGTGTGATTTTTTATTATTCGATTCAACATTTTCCTATTTTGGGGCAACTTTTCGTTTAGTTTGGGTGGATTTGCATATGAAACTATTTTTTCTTGGCATTAGATTAAGTAAACAATATTATATACTACTACACAATGTATAAATATAAAGTGATAGCAATAATTTATTTTATATTTTATTATGTCAGCACCTAACAAAACAGTTCTGAATTTATAAGACACATTATGCGCACTATAAGCATGCTAGATGCATATAACCGCAAATGTTACACGAACATTATTAAAATCCAAAATATCCACTGACTTGTTTGCGTTTCATTCGGGGCTTGTGTCCCATTTTCGACAATAAAAATTCGGGACTTACGTCCCGCTGGGGTGGGGCATAGGTCCCCAATTCAATTAGGAACTTATGACCCACTAAAGTGGGACATAGGTCCCAAAAAAAGAATTCGGGACTTATGTCTTCGGGCCTTATGTCCCTGCGCCGATCAGCACCACTCTGCCACCGTCCATAAAGAGAAACGAATTACTTTTTTCGAGGAAGACGGAAACTCTTTGCATGAGCTTACAATGATCCGACGTTCATCGGTAGTGCTGGATTCTCACCAGATGTTTATTCCCCGCGGAACTGCCTTAAGACATTACTTCGCGGTGGTCGATATAAAACCATATTAGATCAATCTATTAATTATTGAGCTATTCACTTTACGTAGGCGCTCTAAACGCCTAAGATCGCTTTCATAATATATACTACATTCTTTTGTCGTCATCTAGCCGGCCATTTCGGACTAGCTCGATACTTAGCGTTTTCATTTCTTCAGCGAGTAAATCGATAGGTAGCATTGAAGATATCATGAATATCATCGTTGGAAACAGTTCTAATTGCATAGGCGTACATAAGACTTAACTCTCGTGGCACTTGACCATTTTTCTACTGCGTATATGCGATGACCAAAATCGAATAAGTTCGTTCCATTGTGCAAATATTTCGACAACCGAAAATTGATTTAAATCGGTTGACGTGCTCTTAGGTTTATCGCCTCCCGAGGCTACCTACATCCATAGATTCCGACAAATAAATTCCTTTTCGTTTTCCGTGCACAAGAGAAGTGAAATTTTCTGATTTATTCCATTTTAAGTAACTTTTGAATGGCTTATTCGACTGTCTCCTTTTGTACACTTCATCCTTTTCAGTTTGAGGAAAAGAACATTTTAAGAATGATTTCCTCAACGATTGGAAAAAAGATAATGCAAAAGTAGCTGGGGCAATGCTGAAGCGATTGTGTTTGCATTTCCCGCATTCTCGTGAAAGGATCATTTTATAGCCTGCCAATGTTGAGATTGTATTGCATTTGTACTTAATTCGAACTTAAATACGGACACACTAAAGTGATGTCGAAATTTCTATTGACATCTTGATTGTCCTGCTGATAGATGCAATAAACGTAATAAGATTTACGGGCCTTAAGCTGGTTTCCTTACCAGGAGAAATGTCATAGTTTTGGAGAAAGGTCAATAACTTATGGAACTTGTTGTGCTCTTGATCCCACATCAATTGTACAATGTATGAATAGAATGTCCCGAATGGCTTTTAAAAAATGCCGACTGTCAATGTCAGCGACTGTTTTCTACCCGATTCCGCTCTAATAAAAAAAAATCTGTTCACAAAATAACGTATTCCCACAGACAGTTGACATTGAAATGTATTTTATCTTCTGACGGGGCAAAAGGAAAGCATTTTAAAACCTTTCGAAACCCCATCTGAATACATATTATACATAAAAACGTAATACTCATTCAACAGCAGCTCTTCAATACAAATGAAGTGGCTGAACCATTCAAAGGCTATCACTCCCAAGAGCTACTCTGACCAATTTTCGACACTTCCGCTTTAGACCTGCCATCTATCTGCCATTCAAATATTTCATGATCCATTGAATAGCATTTTACACAAGACTAGTTCATCGTTTTTCTAGTTTTTCTATGCCACGGACATGGGAGTAGAAAAAATACCAAACAAGAAGTGTCTGCAGGACTAACATACAAAAATGAGTGCTCTGCTCATTCGTTTCAATGACCCCGCCGAACATCTACTATGCAAAGTGTGATTTTCCTTTTGGGTCAGTGGTTTCATCCGTTAGCTCAGTAATTGACATTGACACGTGTTTTGTTTTGTGTTGTGCATGTGCTGTGCTAGCTGCTGGGTTGTGTTCGATTATAATGGTTTTATTGCGCTCCTCATGCATGAACAAAGGATGTGCGCACTATTCATGAAACACATTTGTCACACAATTGGCACTATCACATTGAAAACTTTTATTGTTCGCTATTCTTCTTATTTTTTTTTTTCGTCCTTTTTTTCTGTTGGGTGGATTCTATTGTATTTGCGCATTCATAATGTTACGGTAGGCTTGCTGACAGTTGAAACAAAAAGGGCGTAATTGTTCCCTCGGGTAATGGAAAGCTAAATGAACGGTTTCTTGTTTTAGAATTAAATGAACTTTAACACACAATACTGAAGGACAGCATCAAATAGGTACAGCAGCTAAGGGCTGCTCATTTTTTTCTATTCTGTTTTTTTGTATCAAGGACATGGTCGTTGTTAGGTAGGTACCTATAGCAACTCAATAATTAAGCTTACAAGAAATATTTTCATGTTTACATCAGTAGAGGGATTATTTATTATTTTCTAAGTTGTTGAGATAGCTGGTGGATTGTATTTCAACAATTGAAGTGTGCTCTGTTAGTAATAATTTATAAATTGCTTACTTTTCAAAAAAGTTATTTGTTCAGGATAGGTACCTACTTCATGACCAATAAAAAAATCCAGTACCGACCAGCTCACGGATATCCTTGAAATTAGATTGGCATTTCGATATTACACAATCAGATATATCAGTCAGAAATTCGAAGTTTGCGTGACATTTTGCCGGGGTAAATTTATTTGTATCTACGTAGCTGAAAATGAGAAGTAATAAGACTTCAGCTGGGTGTGACTTTTGCAGTTAGCATTCTTACATTCACGTTTGTACTCGGTGTGCATGAACACACTTGAATACACGTGTTTCGATAGATCGCTATCACTATCGCAATCGCAATCGCAATCGCTATCGCGGTGGTGAGTTAGCATTTCACTTGATTTCTGATGTGATGTCACTGCGGCCACAAGTGGGCCTATTGTGATGTCCTCCATTTATAGCTCATCCATGATGCCGCAGTTTGTTATAAAGGCGGCTAGCTCTTTGGGTGTGCTGGCAGCTACGTCCGCTGCTTCGAGGTAGAATTTACCTAGATAACGTTGACGTGTTTTCCGCTGTTTCTGCGTCCTCGTTGCATAGTCTGCAAGTGTTGTCTTGTGCTATACCTATACCCATTGTCATCAGGTGTTTTTTGACTCGACAGTGCCCTGTCAGGAAGCCGGTGACCAATCGAATCTGACTTCTACTTAGTTGTAGAAGTTGTTTCGTTTTTTTGTGGGAACTGTTTGGCATGAAGTTTTTGGCTTGCCTGTTTCCTTCGGTGGTCCTCCAGAAATGGAGCTTCTTTTCGTTCAGCCAGGTTTTCACACTACTTTTTATAGTGTTGATTGGTAGCTCGCAGAATGGTCTTAGCATCATGAATTGGCATGCGAATCCTTTTCTGGCTAATTCGTCTGCTTTTCCGTTGCCTTCATATCCACTGTGCCCTGGCACCCAGATCAGGTGAACCTTGTTTGTGGTGGCCAGTATTTTCGGAATTTGGAGGCAGTCCCAGACCAGTTTTGATGTTATTTCAAAGGCGTCAATTGCAAGTAGAGCTGCCTTGCCATCAGAGAGAATGTAAATGTTCTTATTTGTTATAGCCCTGTTCAGACTCTATCGAATGCAGAGTTCTATTGCATGTATTTCGGCCTGAAATACGGAACTGCTTATATCCATACTAGCGAATAGGGATGTTTTAGTGCACGGACCGTATACTCCGGCTGCAACTCCATCATCTGTTTTGGATCCATCTGTTTACCATACAAGTGAACCGTGGGCAAATGTTGGTTTGTTCTGTTCCGAGTTTAGACGGTCTGGCAATGTAACCTAAAAAAGTTGTGCCGAAAGTTTTGGTAGACATTTGTCTGTCAAGTATATTCCAAGTAGTTCATTTTGTCTGAATTCTTGTAGGATATCCGTGTGGACTATGTTGGAGTTTGATTCATCTTCTGTGATGAGCATATAGGCGTTAACCATTGCTTCTTTCATGAGTTCTAGATGGAGTGGTGGGATGTTTAGGATAACCTCGAGCGCTGTGCAGTTTGTTTTAATCTTTAGTCTTTAATGTAGCATTTTAAACAACATTACGAGTTTGACAGGGATCCCAAAACTATGCGTATAGCTCTATATAGCTCTTCTCTATATGGCAAAATGTAGCTCTAAAGTCGACAAACAGATTGGGGGAATCGGTCTCTGGACCTCTTCTGGTTTCATCTGGATCTTCCATCTTGTGATTAATTGGTCGTATTGCGATCTTACCGGTCCTAAAACGACACCCATAATCAGTTCAATGTAACTTTAAGGAGACTGATTCCTCTATAGTTGCCGCAGTTTAGACAATATCCCTTCATGGTTATCGGACAACCAATGCTGGGATTTATTACATAAGGCATACTTTCTTTGGAATAAATCCTCAAGATATGCTCTTCTACTTCTTCACAAAGTTGTCTCCCGCTGTCTTAAACAATTTGTCTGGTAGGCCGCCTGGTCCAGCAGATTTGTTTGACTTGAGTTTATATACTGCTTTGGTCTCTGCATATTGGTAGGTACCAGACTTTCGCAGAAAGATTTGAAAGGGATATAACCCTTAAAATTTGAGCTTTCTAAATCCTTTTCTTGAAAATGACACAATAGAACCATTTTGGTCCGATTTAATATACTCCGCCAGGTTCATCCCCTTTTATCGATTCGATGGGCAAAGCTACTTTCTCCGCCGAGGCGGAGCGTTGGAGTGTTTTCTGCATTATGCAATATGATACAACATTATGCCCTCCTCAGGGCCCTATTCCAGATTGAGTAGCTGAGTTGATCGCTCCATAAGTGCAAGATGTCAAAAGATGTCTGATCGGAAAGATGTGTCCTTTCTTTAGATTTCACTCCTTAAAGACACTACTTGATTCCTGATGTTTAAAGATGTTCTAAATTTTCGCTGAAATTATTCAACCTTCTAGAACTTATCTTTTAATGTTTTATCAGTTTGCAATATCTGTATATTATAACCCGACTTCCCGAAGCTAATACACATCGTAACCAGCTTAAGGAAATTAAAGAGCCTCAAGATAGATAAAATATACGGAGTATTTTTAAGAAGCATAAGCGACAACCTAAGGGCCTTACCAAAACTCAGGTTCTTTAAAGCATCGAAGCAAGCCATAAGTCATAAAGTCGTCTAAATAAAGTAAAGGCATTTAAGCAAATCCATTGAGCTACTATTGTGTATGCGGATATCATCGTCTGCTTAAGTGCTTAAGTGATATGCTTCCCGATTCATTTCTATTTGGCTGATGTCTGTATTATATGGTACCTCATACGTCATACCAATATAACTCTTGGGAGTATAAAATAACTTTCTACAGCTTTTCAATTATTGTCACCCCCATTTCGACAATGCAGAGCTGGATTGTTTCAACTGCTCGTGCAAGGTAGTCACTAAATATTGTAGACTTACTATAAGGCAGCTCAATGCACTTGTACGATATATTGTAGAATGTGGCGTGGTCGCTAGGGTTGGCGCCTCTGCAGGTAGTTACGTTTTAGGTATCCATGCATTATGTTTGGTAAAGTTCACAGTGGTTGCGTGAATTAAAAGTAGCTATCGCGTGCTTATCACCTCAGAGGATAATTTAAAAAAAGCATAAACTAGATTAACTCAACAAAGTACACAAATAGATTACAAACAAACGAACCTGTCTTCTCAAAAAGGCTTTAGCTTGAGTTCGGGTAAAACATACCTCCTACTATGCTTTCATACTCATGTTGCTTTCATAATTGCCCTACTAAGAGCATTCCTCCATCAATTCACCTGATAATAATAATCAGATAGCGTGAGTAATTGTTTCATTAGATTTCACAGAATCCCCGCCCTCCCAATGAAACTCATTAAGTCGCAATAAGTCTTTGCTCATGCGAGTAATGAAGTTTCGCGGAGCGGAGGATAACAAGAGTGCAATTGAGTTTCATATTCATTGACTTACCAAGAGCGATGAACGAGTCTTTGCAACAATGGAAAGCAATTGGAAACCATTTGGTGAAAAGTTAATTTTAATTTATCGCACATTAATCGGTAATTAGCTCTGCTGAGGGCTTTCAAAAATTGGCGTCCTACAAATACGAAAGTAGTTACTTGCTTAATGAAAGCTTTTTGGTATTGTAATTGTAAAGCGCGAGCGATTGGAATTTCAATTGACTAAAGTGCATCGAAAGTAACTTTAATCCAGTCTTTCATCAAGCATAAGCTTATTTATCTTTGTTTCCATTTTATATTTTCTAGTGAGCGAATTAATGGGAGAGTGGGTAATAATGAGTATCTAGCTACTACTCAAAAGACACATTATTTTCTGCAGCAACAGAAGATGCATAATATCTCCCCTCCCAGTAACTCAGATCGGAAATAGAGTGTCAGGGCCTAGATACTCACATCCATTCATTTGTATGACTTTTTATTTTTGTGAATAATGGAAGGGACCTATAATTTTAGGACGAGCCCGAACGGCTATACTGAGACGCTCTTCCAGGACAAAAGAAGCCTGAAGTGTTTGCTTTATGGATCCTTTTTTATATGCCAAAGTTGGTTTGGCTGAGGGATTTTATGTATGTATGTACTAAGAGGCTATCGACTATGATCTTGTGTCACTTTATGTGTGCCGCTTATAGGAAATCCACATCCAAAATAAAAAAAATGTGCACGACTGGGTCGCATGAAACATTCTCGTTTATTGATAATCTCGCTGAATCTTAGGAAAATGTCGCCAAATTTTACGTTTAAAATCATACCCACTCAAGATGTAGGTACTCAGGTTTAGAACTGAACTCTTTTTAATTAAAAACGTAACACATACTACATACGTTTTAACTACGACACTTTATTACTTTCAATTTTCACCCCGAACTGACACTTGAAGGATGATTTAAAAAAGTGGTCTCAATTTTGCAAACTGCATCGGTTGAGCTTCATTAAGATTATTAATGAACTAGGAAGGGCTCAGCACTACACGTCTCGCTCTCAACGAGGGTCCACATTCCGCTAGGAGCGGTAAAGGGACAAATACATTCGCATTTTCTGCAGAAAGCCAATTTCCGATGGTCGGGGTTGACAAACTGCGTCATATCAAGGAAGATATGACCTACCTACAACCAAAACAGAACAAATAACCTACTAAACAGAACTCGCCCAGATATCGCCAGAATCACGGCAATAATCATGGGGCATTGGCCAATTGGAGACCATGCGGCCAAGCTAAGTATCCGATACAACCCTCATTGCCGCAGTTGCGGTAATAGAAATGAAAAATAAACTCTCTCTCACTTCCTCTGCAAATGTCCAGCTCTAGCGAGAGCCAGACTACGCGCACGACGACCTTAGCGAAATCTCGGGCAAACGGATACAGGATCTTATCCGTTTTCTCAATCCCACAGCTTGGCTATAGGCACCGACCGGACCACATCCTACACAATCACCAGAAAATAGGACACACGAGTCGTGTTAACAAAACGGCACATCTTAGTGCTAATTGGGTTTAAGGTGAACCGCCACTGCTACCTACCTACCTACCTAAGATTGTCTGTAAATTTGAGCTCAATCGATTCGGTGGTTTCCGAGATACATATAAGATTTTGACGATTTTTTTTTGTATGGGCGGTGCCACGCCCCTTTGTCCAATTTTGACCAATCTTCACAGCAACATGTAATATGTATTATACCTACAACTAGGTAGGGGATAGTGGGTATGTATGGGACACAGGAGGTATGGGACACGAGCATTTTCCTAGACGCTATACCCTTTTTTCCATTTGTGCTGATCACAAATTTGTTCTTTAATGTGTACCCACCGGTCAACGAAGCAGGTCTTGTGCACAGTTGTAATTACGCAGTGGAGAGCAAAAAAAAAGTATTTTGTATATAAAAAGTAAAATCCTTGGGTAAAATTTGAGTCTAAGAAAAAAATTAATGAGTGAACTTATTGTACAAAAAAGTGAATCGAATATATAGTAACATTTATTACGAATTGATTTACTTCTAATTTTGTTTAGTCTGTGCCATGTTTAAAGTGATATTTTGGTTTATCTTGATAAGGTGCCCTACAGGATGATTGGGACACTCATCTGCAGGAGGAATGGGACAGAGTGTCCTCAACCTCAACCTCAGCATGTTGCACCAAATAAGAGGAATCCACGGGATATTTATTCCTTTAGTGTGGATTTAAAATCCAAAAAGGAGCGCAACATTTTTTTGTAATTTTTGAACACCAGAGTCAAAAAAATGAGAAACACAAATAAAAATAAGTTTCATTAGATACATAATATGGAGGTACATATTTTATTTTATTTCTATGAGGGAAAAGCATCAATTGCTCTTCAAATGTATATGATCACAGAGAATCTTGTTAAAAATATTAAAATAAATATGATTTCAATTGAATGTTTTCTTTTATTGAATTTTCACTTAATAATGGGGACAGTTGGACGTATGGTATCACAATGGGCCTCCTCTGGCCTACGTGAGGCTGCAGTTATTGCGGCCTGCCACTCTAACCTAACCATGGTAAACCTAGTTACCTGCATAAATTATTATAGGAACACGATGAATAACAAATTATTATTTTTAGTCGGAATTCTGTATTTCTATTTTTTGAATAAGGAATTGATGCGATTGTAACAACAAATACTTATACGATCATTTATCTATAATCGTTAGAGTGTTTTTTTCTAAAATTATGCAGACCTGACTCTTGATGTCTGTAGACAGTAGACACATATTGTACGGTTGTTCGCACTACTGACACAAAAGTCCAAGAAAACGAACTCCAGGTGCATTCAAACGTATAACTGTGTATTGTCTAGACACTAAACGCAATAATAAAGCAAAGTAAATGCAAATTCCTTCGTTTTGTTTTGTTTTCGGTCGTTATATCCGAACTTTATGACAAACAACCACCAAGAAATGGTAGTTTTAACCGAAATGGTCGTTATAGCCGAAGTTGTTATAACCGATAGAGTTTATTCAGTATTGAATGGCAAACCAAACTTTAGCTTATAACTTCGTCGTTATAACCGAAATGTCGTTATAACCGAGGTCGCTATTCGCGAATTCTACTGTATCTTATATGGGAAGTACCCTAACAAAAAAAAAGCCTGCTAGCGATGAGTCCAAAAACTCTAAATACGAGGTTTGAAACAAATCCGTCCAATCGTTTAGGTTTCAGAGCTATAGGACAGACAGACATACGGACGGACAGAATTGCGATACCCACTTTTTTTAGTTCCCTTATCATAGTTATAGCAGAATTGATTAAAATCTTGAGTTCGAAATTTTGTACGAATATGTACAGCTGTGTTCATGAAAATAGTAGTGCATCTCTCTAAAATAGTCAAAAGTAAATAAATATTGACCGAAAGTAACGGAATTTTGAAATTTGTATTCTCTTCTTTGCATTCTAAACAAAAAGTTTGCATCCTTATATTTTTCAACGAAAAAGTATAAGGATTCATTTGGTTCAAGTTTTGTATAGAGCAGCACTACTATTTTCATGAACGCAACTGTATGTATCTTTCTCTTACTACGTATATGAGAAAGTTACAAATATTATGTTCTCTTCTCTGTAGCAATCAGGTTAGCCTCTATACAATTTATTTTACGTTTAACCATTAACCATTTAACCTATAGATCCTATATAAAAATTCCCCACATAATAGCCAATTAAATAAAAAAAAATGTTTAAATTGATTAACAAATATAATATAAGTGACGACTATTACCGCAATTAAAATGTTAAACCAATTGATGCACCAATTTGAGCAATTATTGATGTATTTTCCATCCCATTTGCAAATAGGAATTATCCCTCTCCTAGAATTTTATATTCAAATTAAAAATATCAAGTGTACATCGGCATTCAGTCAAATATTAAATATATGTAATTAAAATTTTAACTCAAATGTCCATAATTCAGGACAGCTTCCGGATAGTAATTGTTTGCACAGAGTAGGCGCATAAAGCATCCCGGCTCATTTCGTTATCCACCTGTTCAGTGTGTATTTTAATGGAATTTAATTACTCTTGTTCATTTCTTTGAAAAATGAAACGAAGTAAATAAATCAGTAAACTTTATAATGGTCGCCTATGGGTGGAATAAAACTGGCAGGGAAAAAACACTGTTATTTTATTAATATTAATTAGTACGGAAACGAGAAGGCAGGGGACCATTGATCCAATAACGATACAAAGGGAGAGAATATCGCATAAAATGGTTCAAGTACCTACACAAAAGTAGACAAACTAAGGGCAGTTGACATAAGACCGGGATAAGAGATGCTTCTTACCGGTAGCTCAGCTTCAGGGCAGTGATGCCAGACTTTTCGCACTGACTTTCCCACGACGATTATCAAAAATACCCTTTTTGCCCATGCCGTTGTTAGAAAAAACCCCACGATATTCGCCACGAAAATATACATATATAAAACTACATACCTACATAGTAGTACAAAAATTAACAAAAACAAAAACAGTCTTCTCTTTTTATTGAATGCGCGCAATGGTATTTCTTCCTATTTATATTTTTTTAAAGCATAAATAATATATGTTTTTGAGTTGACAAAATGTAGAAATAAATTGTGTTACCGTTTACAGTAGATGGCATTGGGAAAAGGAGGCAAAGCGACAACCATTTTTGATTTTTCCATAGAATGCTAGAGACTCCTATTGCGCGTTAGTGGATTTGGCAAGTAAAACGGTTGAAATTCAAATTGTTGCCCCCTTGTTAACAATAGATGTCACTTCAAAAAAGTGTTGATTTTAAAATTATTCCACTCCGAACCAAGAGAGCTAGTGGTTATGTTGGAGCCAAAACGAACAACATTGACAACGCAATGACATACAGATGTTTATTTTGCATTTGCAAAATTGAAAATGAGTGCATTCATTGAATGAATCTAAATGGATTGCTTCAGAGTATGCATTATTTATTGATAGCATTCAGATATAGAAATAATTTAATAAAATGAATATTGCTAAGAGATTAGATGAAGTATTTCAAATACCCTTTTTTTGTTCTGAGAGATATTATAAAAATGCCCTTTCGCCCTTTAAGCTAATTTTGTAATGCAAAATACCCACGAAATGGGTAATTACCCACGATATGGCATCACTGCTTCAGGGTTCAGCCCAAACTCTAGCGCTGCTTGGGGAAGTCCTTGTCCCAGATTCCAAAAATTAAATTTGTCAAACCATTGTTGTTTTACCATCTATTTATCGATTTTAATGCTGCATATGAATATGACAGCAGTTTTAGAGACGACCAATATAGAGCTGTGTTTAGTTTTGGCATCTCTGCCAAACTTGTCAAATTGTGCCGAATGTTCTCTCACAGCTCCATAGAGCTCGGAAACAATCCCACTGAGACTTTTGATGTCAAAAAAGTATTTAGACAAGGTGATGCGCTGTTATCTGACTTTTTCAACATACTATTTGAGAAAATTGTGCGAAACTCAGAAGCCAACACCAACGGCACAATTTTCCAAAAGTCAGTTCAACTACTTACATACATACGCTAACGACATTGACATAATTGGCTGAACGCAGCGAGCTGTCTCTGCTGCGTTTGAAAGTATTATCACAGAAGCGGCAACAAATGAGTTTTGTGGTAAATGAGGGCCAACCAAAGTATACAGTACATGCTGTCAACAAGGAGGGACACACAAGTTCGACAAATCGGACCAAACGCCAAAAACAATCCAAATATGCTAACAAAACGTAACCGAAGTGCACCAAAAAATCTCCCAAAAACTTGCCTAAAATCGCCTGAAAAACACTCAGAAAACATGACCTTGACCAGTCCAGAAACCTACTGCATAACCTACTTCCCATAACGACTGGTCACCGCACCGGTGTCTTTAAAATTTCATTGCAAGCACTTGAGACACAAAAGAGCTGACTCACTTTCAAAAGTATTAAACACTAGAATGTGAACAAGTTTTCAATCGTTAGGTACACCTATTTTAAATGCATTTTCTAACAATGCATGTAGTGTTCATACTCTTGTAAACTTTACCTTCAAGTAGCTATCAACATACAAGTGGGTTCTGTTAGTAATAGGTTATAAATAATAAGAGAATTGGAATATTGATAAAAGCTTACGTATCCATACTTCTATTATTTTGTTTCAACAATTTGTACCAATAAACTCTTGTTCTAAGTAGCTAAATACCGTGTATACCTATGAGAATCACGTGTGTATAGATTGTATTGAAATTCAACTTGAAGAAGTTGAAAATTGTTTTGTAGTCCTTGCCACAATGAAGAAATAAACTTTACTCCCAGAAATGTCAAAAAGAGCATTTTAAACATTTTTTTTTGCATTGCAGGTGCCATAGATAGCGATGTCTAAAAAAAAGAGAATGTAATGTAATAAATAGATATACAGGGTGTCCCAGTTAAGAAGGACAATCTTTTAAGTGAATATTCCTGAAGTTATGCCGAACAAAAAATTGTATGGCAGAGGGGAGGGGGGTCTTATTTTCATAGTATTTCCCGTTAGTACCCATCAAAGTAGGTGACCTATAATTTGGAGGTGTTACCACTTAAAACACTATAACTTCTAAACTATTATAGGTACAAAAATTGTTTTGGGCATTTTGAAAAGACAATTAAGTAGTGCATAAAAGTCTAAAGCACTTCGGTTACATCTGGGCGCTACAAAAAAGTTATGGCTCCTTAAACTCAAAATTTTGAAAATTAGTTTTTTACTTAAAATGTCTTTTTATGATCAATATTTGTTGGTGAAGCGCTGTCATCTCAACACAGATCATACTATAGCAGACTGAGCCACTATCTATGGGACATAGCATATTTCTTAGTTAGCAAATCCTTAATTATATTCCACACTGCCCAGTTCTTCCTATACTGTGTAACATATGCAACCGGAGCGATCATGTAGGATGTGTACCACTTTCTAGCAGTAGGTATAACCCCATTCTTACAGAATTCCGCTTGAATATCTTTGGAGTATGTACGCTGGAATTAGCATATTCAGCATATTCAAAAGCGATGAAGTTTGGACGCATTACAAAGTTTAAAATCGATACGACGAACGGTTCGCCAATAACTCGGGCCCCAAGCAAAATTTCCAAAATCGGAGAAATTAGTTTTCTCTATTTCTCATAGAGAGTACACAAACCGAGTTTGAAGTCGTTCGGATGAAAAATAAAAATGTTCCCAAACAAACTTTAACAACACCTTTTACCCCTTTAAGGGATGAATTTCGAAAAATCCCTCCTTATACTTAGTATTGGTATACATCACAAAGGAAACCTCTGTGCAAAATTGCATCTTTCTAGAGCAAAGGGTTTAGGTTGGTCGTTGATGATGAGTCAGTCGGAATCTGCATTTTTATATAATAGATTTGCATCTATGTGTAATGCTATGAAATGAAATAAAGGAAAATGAAAACAAGTAAAAGTATTATCATCAGCTTGGCCGTTGCTTTAATACCCTCCAGCCTCCACTGCATGACAGTCATGCAAAATATTTGCCATGCGAGCTAGTACTACTACAGTGACGGCAAAAACATTCCGGATTTTTTCTTGATATATATGTAATATTTTTCTTAACATCAAGGAGAAATCCTTTAACTTAATACAATTAATAATTGGAAGAATTCCATTAGAAACCTTTATAGGTACCTTTAAAATATAATACCTTTACAATATACCTAATATAAGGAAAATATTATAGAAAAAATCCGGAATGTTTTTGCCGTCACTGTATGTACTGTACACGCACTGTTCTAATATAGGTTTTGTATGGGAGGTACCAGAACTACTTTACCGACATAGACCATTTTTAATATCAACCTGATGACGGTAAAAAGAAGTCCTCTCACAAAATTTCATTCACCTAGGTCGATTCGTTTGAAGGCTATCGTGTATTCAACAGACATACAGACGGACAGGCTAGATCGATTCAGAATTTGATCCTGATTCAGAATATATATACTTTATGGGGTCTCCCATACCATATGTACCTATGGTGGCTTTTTCTTACGAACTGTTAGCCGTATTAACTGAAAACTTTGTATGTTGATAGATAAGTACACTATACGTGCGTTAAGAATTCAGAAATTTCGAGACGTCAAAACAAAATTTATTATACACGGATTGTCAAAACTCGCGAATATTTTGTTCGTTCGTAGGTAGTTGGTCGCTCTCATATAGTGAATAGTCCTTAGGAATTATACCTATTTAAAAGTTACATTCGTGGGCGCAGTAGCGCAGTGGTTAGTGTGCTGGACTGCTGTGCGAGGGATCCCAGGTTCGATCCCCGGAAAAACACAAATTACATCTTAGTGTTTTTTTCTACTGCGCCACCTCTCGCGAACGTCTGACAAACATCCGAGAGTATGACTGTCCTGAAAAAGCTTCTCAATTCAGCCGTTCGGACTCGGCATAAAATTGTAGGTCCCTTCCATTCGTTCCAAAAATAGAAACTCACACAAAACGAATGGTTCCTAGAAGCTAGGCCTTGGGTGTATACCGCCTGTTGCGCCACCTATTTATTTTATTTTTTTTTAAAGTTACATTCAAATAAAATATGTAAGTATTTGTGTTTCCAAATGAAAAAAAAAATGGAATATCTAATAGCTATTTTAAAAAATTAAAAAGAAAACATATTTTTAAAAGTATGTAGGTACTGCTACTGCACTAAAAAACATTATTTGAACTTGTAAATTTCAATCGGATCTTTACACATCGTGCCTAGCTAGCCTATTGTTGCCTTGGAATTTCATAGGAGAATTTGTTATTGTAGATGCCAGTATGTGTTGAAGCCAAAATTAGTTATTAGGAGATTAGTCTTGCAACCAAATTAGGTAGATATCTACTTTCGAAACTTTTAAATCAATTTTTTAATTGATGATAAGCTAATTATTTTTTTCTAGCGCACAATGAATGTTTATAATTTCTTACTCGAAAATAAAAGCTATTTCCATAATAGGTAACGTTAGCGTTAGCTACATCATGTTCGCAATAGTGAGTTATTTACTAGATAAATTCAAGAAAAGTAATGGCATTGATTTGAAAAATGATCCAATGGCTATACAAAGAATCATAATAAAGAAGATTCCTTTCAAGAAAATTAAAACATTTTCTGAAAGAAAAATTTTTTATCTAGCTATGATTAAAACAACGAGTTAATTAAATTCTTTTCTATATTTAGGTCCTGAGTTCATCTCATTAAAAATGTTCTCTGTTCTCAGGTAAGAAAAAAACATAAAAATAAATTCAAAGGACTAATTGGTAAATAAGGGTTCATTGGTCTATCTATAGAAACGAGAAGGCTAGACGTTAATGCTATAATTCCAAGAAAATGAAAATCATCACGTTTAGCACGTGCGAAATCATGAGTTCAACTAATAAAAATCATCCGAATGAGAAAGCAATTATTATTGTTTCATCTTTATAGATGCTGTTGCAATACTCTTTGCCAATTTAATGTTAATTAAAGTAGGCAAGAGTTGTGCTATATCCGAACTTGATAGCTAGTACCAGCATAATTATACGTATGCGTATTTATAAATAAATAAATAGTTGGCGCAACAGGCGTGTAGACACCCTAGGCCCAGCTTCTCACAACCATTCGTTTGTGTGAGTTTTTTTGTTTTTGGGACGAATGGAAGGGACCTACAATTTTATGCCAAGTCCGAATGACTAAGCTGAGAAGTTTTTTCAGGACAGTTATTCTCTTGGATGTTTGTCAAACGTTCGCGAGAGGTCGCGCAATGGAAAAAAACCTTAAGATGTAATTTAATCCTGGGACCCCTTGCACGGTAGTCCAGCACACTAACCACTGACCCACTGCGCCCACTATGCATACCTTACCTATGGGAGTGTATATTTTAGTTGTACCTACAGGTTTCCTGCTAGCCCTAGGCCTATGAAACTTTTCAGAAGTTCAAAAAACATTCAAATTCTCCTTTGACATTTGGGTAGAAAATATCTCAAAAATGGAAAACTTTCCTATTCCATTAGTAGGTAATTACATAATTGAATTTATCTTAATTTCAATACTAAAAAATAAACCTACAACAATATTCACTATTTCGAAGAACAATCTGAAAGAAGATACACATCTTCCAAAATCGGCTTAAAATTTTAATAGCTCTTTCATCGAGAGTTCTGCATTTTATGTCAAATCAGGTGCTGAAATCATTTATGGAAGTTGGGTCTTGCAAACTAATCAAGAACCTGTTGAGGGATCCCATTTAAAAAACCACGTACCTATCTACATAGTTGCAATACATATTCAATTATGGTGCAAGTGAAATTTTATGTTTTTTGTTAAATTAATTTCACGCCCACAGGATGTGTCCAAACAAATTTAAACCGAACATAAACTTGTGTCATACACAATTAAAGTTAACTCCATTCAGTCGAATTGTGATAATAAAACAATCAAAATTATCAATAGGATAAAAATAATAAATATCTGATGCACAGCATGTAGCAACATACCACATAATTATGCCATAAATCAAATGTATAATTTGGCTGGTAGATAATTAATTAATTTTTTGTTATGCAATCTGACCATCAGTCGACAAAGTATATAATATTAATTTGACACTAAACACGACCGATAATAAGCCGGGAAAAATTCAATTAATACGAGATCGATATGTATCATGCAGCCAGACCATTTGAATTGAATAAAATTTACTGGCGAATGTGACCCATATGGATGCACAATATTTTATTCTGGATCAATGCGCAGTTAGTAACTGTGAAATTGTGGTGGCCTTTTTGGGTATCCATTACTGTAGTGTGTCAATAAAATAGTTAAATGAAATAGCTTTTCATAAAGGAAGCTTGTTCTTTTCCATAGATTTAACATGGAAACATGATGTAGCTGCTGATTACAAATTTGTAATATGTAAAGTGCAGTTGGTGCAGTGTTGGTCATCCAGCTTTTTTTTTAAGTATGTAACGTCTAATAGCAGGGGAGCGCAACAGGGGTTTTTGGGATTGAATCAAGCGCTTCAGATTACATAACATATGAGGGGATACCTTATACCCTGTTGAGAACCTATACCTCTAAATAGGGCCGCGTGTGTAACAACAAATCGATAGTTTTAGATATTTTGTCTAAATATTATATAAAAAAATTTTTAAATTTACATACGAAACAATGAAAATGCTTTTTTTATACACGGTACCACACTGTGGTGACATTCCTTTTATAACGCACATAAGGAGGCGTTGTAGGTATGACAAACTATATAAATTAGGTATTGATCAACATCACTTTCTTAGTCGATCTAGCGATGTCCGTCTGTCTGTCCGTCCGCCCGATTACGGCCGTAATTTAAGAGCTATCGACTTGGTACGTAAGCTTTTATCCACCAAACTGAGGCTAAGTTCGAAGATGAGCAAGATCGGATGAAAACTACTACTATCTCCCATACAAAAATATCGGCTTTATATAGCTTTTTGATGTTAAAAATTAAATTGAAATAGCTACAGTAAAGATAGCAAGTTTAAAATTTGCACATATTGTTTTAATAATATTTAAAATTTTTTGACAAAAAATGAGCTTGCTCGAATAAAAACTACCCATACCTCCTTTACAAATATATAATTTTTTAATACTAAAATATTTTTTTATTTTTACAAGAATACATAGTACCGGGTATTTGAGCTCCGGCATAGTCGAAGATAATTGTCTTACTGGTTTTTTTCTCACAATTTTTTTTTCGGAGTTCTGAAAAGCTATAAATACCTAATAAATTAATAAATATTTTTTATGTAAAATAAAAAAAATCACTTTTTGCGAGATAATTAAAAATAAAAATGGATGCCTATTTTTCGGATATGTGGAATTTGGTATTGCGTAACTGAAACGACTCGACTCTCTGAACTCTCTTATTAAAAATACAATCCACAAACTATAACACAAGTGGTTTGATATTTCACTCGACGAATTCCTACTTTGGCCTGGTGTTTTGTTTGTGACTTATTATTTAATAAAACAAATCAAAAATGAATAGTGTTGAGATGTTTTTTTGAAAGCAGTGACAAAGAAGAAAACTCCATTGAATTTGCCCGACGTTAAGTCTTAAGTGAGTGGTAGAAATAATTTAAATTGCAAACATTTTTTTAATAACGATAATTATTTTGACTTTTAAAATGCATTTTAGATTTATACTATCAAAGTCGAAGGTGGTCGAAGACAATTCTTGCCATTGCCGATTAACATCACTTTTTTTGGGTCTTCGTGAATAATTTTGCCAAAGGAATATTTTTCTGCATTTCGTTCACTAATTGTAGAAATTGTCTTTTATTTGTTATCTCCATTCTGCAAAATAACAATAATTATCTTTTAGTTAATTAAAAATTAAGTAGACATACTTTCTTTAACACATTATCACACAGTCGTCCTAAAAATAGTCGACGACAGAAATGTATCATTTCTAGGACAAACGTCGTCAGAAAACGCCTCACGCAATACCAACGATCGTGACATTTCAGACGCCATTTGTCGATCGTCGCCGCGACAAAAGTCGTTCATTTTCAGTCGCCAATACCAAACAGTCGTGTCGTTTTTTTTTTAGAGTCGTAAACGACAACGACAATAGGGCTGAATATTATTTTATCAAACATTCAGATTAAGAGAATCCCTCAAAATAATCGTCAGATTATGGATCAGAACGCCCAAACCAATGGCCTATTTCACGAACTTACAAATTTGTATTTAGGTACAATTATTTTTTGATAATTTTGTTAGAAAAAGACACAAATTCTGTTTCAACACAATTATTTTTAAAGCAAAATTATAGTTTTCTATAGATTTTGTGGAAAAATACTTGTAAATACAAATTTGTAAGTTCGTGAAATATGTAGGCCACAGGACCCTGTTTCATAAAAATTAACAATTGCGACAGGTGACAGGTGTCAATTTGTAAACTGAGAATCCGATAATTGTCAAGTTTTGGTTTTATAAAAAAATTGTTATTACAATTAATTGTCAGAAATTTTTCAAGAATTGTCATGAATTCTCTGACAAATTTGTACTGACAATTATTTTTATGGGACAGATAAAATTTTACAATAGACAATTTTGTCAGTATGTAATTAACAATTCCGACAGGCGTGAGTTTCGGTCAAGTATTGATAGTGAAGTGACAAGTATGATTTAAAATGCTAAATATTATTACCTATTTCTTCAAGCGGAAGTGATGAACAATCTCAAATCTAATTTCGTGGAGTACGCACTCGACACTTTAAATAAAGAATAAATAATAATATTATATATTGCATTAAGTGATTTTAAATTTAAGAACAAATTACATGTTCGGAAAACAGCACCGAAGTATAGGTATTTTGTTAAAAAATTGGCGGACATACCGCCAAAAGCAATCACTCTCTTGATAGGACCCATGACAAATTTCTATACCTATGATCTATAACTATGAAAAATTGTCAGGACAAATTTGTCAAAATATGACAATGATAAAAATAGTCGTGGCAAATTTGTCGTTGTATTTAACTGACAATTATGTCACCTGTCAATATTTTATGAAATGAAAATTTGTCAGACAAGTGCGACAAATTTGTAGAATTGTCACCTGTCAATGTTTATGAAATAGGGCCCAGAGCATCAAGGTGAACCGTTTGTGTGAAAATCTGAAGCATTCGACTACATATTTCAAAGTTGCGTTTTTTTTTTTTTCATTTTTCAAAAAAACCCTAAGATCACATCACATCCAAATCATCAGTCTTTTGAATGGGAGCTTCGTTCGTGCTCACTTAACATCCCCTTTGAATTACATTTTTTTGCACTATTGTCTCCCCCTCTTCCTTATCTCTGCAGCTCTTGCAGAGATCGCTGTAAGGAATATAGTTTGCTAGAGTCTGGAAATCAATTTGTCAATTCGGACGGAGTCAGAACATACGCAGCTTTCTTAGATATAAAGCTGATGCCGCAATTGACAGATTTTTTTTGGCCCTACGAACAAAGTGCCAACTGGAACTAACTCCCACTAGCCAAAATGAACTAAGTCCCACCAAATATGCAGTGGGATTTAGTTCATACGTTTGGGAGATAGTTAAGTTGGGACGTAGTTCATTATGAAGAAATTCCCAATGAATGAAGTTCCAATTTGAGAAAAGTGGGAGTTAGTTCATTTAAATTGTTTCGACGAAAAAATAATTCTAACATACACCCTACCTAGCACTTAATCCAAATCCAACAGTGACCCCAAGCAGGGAGGTTGCAGTTTACACATACATATTCACTGTGTCTAATGGGAGATCAATTTTCGTAGGAACAGTGGTATAAATGTATGCAAACCCCCCGCTTGGGATCACTGTTGGATTTGGAGGTTAGGAGTAAGTTCATTTGGGACTTAATTCATAAAGAACAAAGTCACACTAGTGGGTTTTAAATCATTCTCATATTGGGACTTTGTTTATTCTAGAGTTGGGTCTTAGTTCCTAAAAATCATGGGAGTTAGTTCCAGTTGGGATTTTATTCGTAGGGCCATTTTTTTTTACCATACAAGGAAAATGCCCTTCACGTTGTGGTTTCACTTGGTGGCCTAAGTTTCTTACTAAAAATAAAATTCGCTGCGATCGGTTTTGAAATCATCATACAGTTGAGCCCCTCTGTACTACCTTGTGCGTCATACCTCACCTATACTCGGCGTCACTGCAGAGATAGTATAACAAAAATTCAATGAAACCATAATGAATCAACAAGGACACTCGCTCCCGCCTTCTTTTGTTAACAAAGACAATATTGTAATTTCTTTTGATCCCTATACAAGGTTAACTTCAATTATATTAATTTAACCACCAAACATCAATAGCTATATCGCTACCCTTTTTCTGATTGAACATTGTCCTTGAATTCCAATTCCAAGTAATTTCACCATCAGGGTGGGCGTTTATTTTGTTTTTTTCTTTTACTTTAACATTGCACTCATACTTAACCACGCAGTAACTTTTTGAAACTGGCTCTATGAAACTCTCATTTTTGGCCGAAGCTGTCGGTCTATTCTCTGTGGTTTGTGGCGCTGTGCAAGGTCTTTGCAAAGGCATAGGCTAGGCATGGAGACATTGAAGTGGGTGTCCATTAGTAGAATGAATCATTGGTACGATGGCTTTTTTGAATGGTCTTTTTCAAAGTATATATATTTTGCAGCTTGAGAAGTATTATCAATGTCCTCGCAGAAGTTCTGCAAAGATCTAAGCTTTGCTTTTCTAACCTCTGTTTTAAACCGAGTCAAGATCTCTTTATAGATCATCGTCGAAGGTAGCCTCGATGATTTGGCTCTATTAAAGTTCTCTCTATTTTTGCAACGTAAGTACTTAAGTTCCGTAGATGCTGGTCTGACCTTATTCCCGCTTTAAGGAATTCGATAAATGCTGTGTTTAGTGCAGAGGTAAGAATGTTGTTTTGCTTATCGAACTCCAGATATTGAACAAATATTCCTACGCTTAGCAGAGAGAATAGACTTGTGTTTATCCAAGTTGATGTTACTAAATTTTTTTTTATAACAGAGTATCCTTTTAGCTGTATAGCATAGATAGGTACTAATAGTCGGAGTTTAATTCTTTTGAGTATGAATTTATTATTTTGTCGAGCAGATTTGAAAATGCATACTGACATTTTATATCACACTCTCCACCAGTGGACATAAGGGACTTCCTTTCACTCTTGTGAATTTATGTATTCTTCTTTTTCTTAAATCCAGAGTTATCATAGTTCCTATATAGCTTCCTAGGACCTATGCTTAACTGTCACTTCACTTGCGTATTTTTCCACGTGGGATTTGTTTCTTGGTTAATGGCTTTTATCCTTTCTGTCTCTTTACCAAAACATTCCCTGAGCTTTTCGGAGTTTCCAGGAAAAAGAATAAACACTTGCATTGGAAAATTGCCTCCATGCAGTCATCTCAAAATGGAAACCACGCAAGACCCGACTCAAAGCTTTTCCACAAAAAGGTTCACCAATGGAATGAGTATTGTTTCCAGAGAGTTTTATTCCACTAAACGTTCAAGAAATAAAAACAAAAAGGGTTTTCCTTAGGTCAATTCAAAAACATGCGTTCCGTATACCCTTGGGCAATGTTGTTCTAGTTTAACCCCAAAAACAAGCAGTGGGTAAAAAGAAGCAATAAACGAAGACCTGTTTATGCTCATGTTCTGGTTGTACCTATGTCATTACCATTCTGTTTGTGGAGCATTTTAAGAACTACTTTGCTTTAATTTCCTTCTGGTGTAGTAGAAAGGGAATAGCACCGGGAGGATGTATTTTGAGGGTGTGATTATTATCTGAGATGGAGATTTTTGTTTTTCTTGTTTGACGAGGGTGCTGACGATAAATATGGCAGAAAAGGTAGGTATGATGTATAAATGTATGTTGTTTTTGCTTATTTATGAAGTAATTACTTGAAAACCTTTTAATTATTGTATTACTTTATTTTATTTTTTATTTAAATTATTTTTGGCTGGATCTTTTTTTTTGGTTATCGGCAGATGAAATTTTCTTTGGCAGCTTTAAACGCAGATGTTTTCGAATAATTTTCAGTGCCGTTTGCGTTAATGGGATTTTGGATAAGTGGATTTAATAGCGAAATGTAAAAGCTGTAGAGCAAACGGAGACTAGCGCTCCGGACCGAAGTCTTCAAATCCAACACTAAAGGACAGTGCTATATTGGAATTTGGAAGGTGTCGCGCACAAGTGGAGGGAGTCCTTAGCCAACTTGAATGCTATGGAAATTAAACAGCCTAACTCTACTCTGTTATACAATTGGATAATATTTAAAGGTTGCACACTTTGATTGGTATTGTAAAAGTAGGGGAAAAATACGTTTATTCAATGTTAGTTATATTTATTGGGAAAACTAGAAATCACTAAATTAAATTAATGTCACAAATAAAAACAAATTTATTCCTAAATTTTTTATCATATTTTCCGTATCAGCCTGAGTGATACGTTCGTCCAGAAAAGCTAATCCTACGTTTGTTTCTGTCAGATACCAAAGATGTCTTTTTGTGATACCAAAGATGTCTTTCTGTGAGAGCACCTTTTTTTACCTTTGCATGTGGGTAAATGGTCAGAAGCTGTAGCTTATACAAATAATTTTTTGGAGCCCATCGACTTACAATTGCCTCGTGCCTAAAGCGAACATGTATGAGGCTGACAAAATGTGCAACCTGTTTCATTCTATTCAATTCTCGTTGACGAACATTCAACTGTTTAGTGAAGAGGACAATTTTAAGTTCATATTTTGCCATTGCCTTCCACCTTGATGCAGAGCCAATGGGATACTGAAATTGAAGTCGTTTTGAGTCCAACATCCTATGTACAGGAGTGAAAGTTGTAAACTTCTTTGTAGTCTTCTCGTATATGACTTCCTTCTTTCAGTACAATTTGTATGTATTGAACCATTTTCAGTTGTTGTTCTTCTAGAAAGCCTTGAACGGGCCTTTGTTTATCCAGCATTGTCCTATATGAATTCTTATCAAGTGAAGCTCACAGACTTTGGAACTTCCGAAAAATTTGAATGTCAGGACCACTTGATTGTATGTCACAACACTCTTCAAATACTCCTTTCAATATTAGTTACTGGGTGTGATTACTGCAGGCTAACCACAACAATGTTCATCCTAATTCCCTTTCATTTCTGGTACATGCCCCTTGGATCAGTCCTGTATTAGTTGTCGATACCGGAAAGCAGTTCACTGAATTTTGGTGGATTGATGAAGCGGTGAGGGCAGACACGCTCTCCCGGGCTGGTGCGTTACCTAGGTAACATTCCTCCTTAGTTTTAAACTAGTTTGTAAGTTAGTTATAGGCGCATCGTAGGGGGTCTTTGGGAGGGCTCGGGCTCGCCAACATGAATGAGTGCTACCGAGACTTGACCGACGCTTATGGCCTCGCTCGGGTCCCCGGCGGCGCGTGTGCACCATGTTGGTGACTGCCAGGCGACCATCGACGCAATCGGGATGGTGACCAATCGAGAGATTGCTCATCACCCTGATTATATTTAAGTTAGGTTAAGTAGCTTAGGTAGTTTTAAGTAGTTTTAGGTAGTTTTAAGAAAAACCAAATAATAAAGAGTCCAAGTTTTTAGCAAAGTTTCTTGGAAATGAAAAAACAGCACAAAACACAAAAATTGATAGATTTAAGGCCGAATGGCAATAGTTATAAGGATATAGATAAGTTTAGAGTGCTCGTTAAGAGCCAGTAAGCTAGATTAAGATACATGTTAGTTTTTAATTACATTTAGTCATTTTTGTCTAGTAAGTAAGTTAAATAAAGAATGAATAAAAATGAATGAATAAAAATGAATTTAAAAGTCAAAAAGTCCTGTATTAGATGCTGGTAGTATCAAAAGACATTTCGATGATATTGTCACTTAGCCCAAATCGGTCCACTTCCCGAATAACTACTTCAGCCATCTGCTCACCAGTGCCTTTCAGGGTAACAGGTACGCCAAGCAAATGTTCAAAATCTTTGCCAGTCACTAGAACTGCAACTCTATTCTCCAAAGTTTTGACACTCCCAAGGGCAACAGTTTACGATCCCAATGCAATACCAAATTATGATCTTCAAAGAGTGACTCTTCGATTTTCTTTCCCATTTTACTTCTATTGATCGCCCGAGCTCGGTAAACGGTAACTGGAGATACGGATATTTTTGAAATATCGTGGCCAAGGCTCTTTGCAGTTACTATAAATGAAGTATGTACTTGCTTGTTGAATAGAGAGCTGATGTTCTCGATCCCAAGTAGACGTGATTGTCTGATCAAGAGGTTTTAATCTATTTACTCGATTTTTTTTCGTTGCTGGAGGCGAAAACTCGATTCATTTTTGTCTTCTTTGGCATACTTAGTTCTTATTTTGAAGGTGAAAACATTGTCTACTCCTCTCATTGATGAACTCATACGATCTTCTCTTTGTGACCAAAGAATTTTTTTATCTTCTCGTGATACGCTAGTCATTTCCATCACATTTTGCGTCGAAATGTCCAAGAACTCGACGAGATCACCTTTCCAAATATTCCGTTTCACATTTGCTTTATCCGTGTTCCTAGATTTCTCTTTACCCAAATTTTGGTTTTCGATTTTGGTCAGCTTTTGTATATACCAGCACGGATATTCTTTTCCGTCTTAACAGAACACTTCCTGTAGTTTGGAACTGGTAGATTTAGCAGCATCTGAAAGTGGTTCTTTCATTTCCTTGTGATTGTAAATAAAAACTAAAAGAACTTGTTCCTTTGAATGTAGCCGAGCTCCTAAAAACTGACTACTAGGCACCTTTTCTAGCAGCTAATTCCTCTTTTGGTTCCCATTTTAAAATTCAATTACCTTCAAAAGATGAAAGATATACGAGTACATGAGCATGAGCAGCCCATTAGTACAAGGTGCTTCAATATTAAAAATTTCACTAGTTTGATATAAAAGTGATCAATGTGTGCAACCCGTAAATATTATCCAATCTTTTTGAAATTTGGCATAATATATCTTTTACATCATACTGAGACTCGGGGCGTAAGCAAAGCTATATGAAAATCATATCTTTGGAAAAATTAAACACCCTCATACATACAATCATATACATTATATTATAATGTATAGCTCTCTTTATTCTTTTCTCTACGTTATATACCTATTTCTTCTTCCTCGTAGAATGAAATTTTCTTGAAATTTGACACCCCATTCACGCTCAATAATTTAATCGGATCGCCGCGTAAGAAGCTTCACTTCAAAAATTATTAACGCAACAGGTAGGTATTAAAGCCACCCTAGCTTCTCACTACCATTTTTTTGTAATTTTTGCTACGAATGGGAGCGATACGTAAAACGCTCATAGTAAAAGTTTTTCTGTGCTATGTGTTTCCTTGACAAGAAAGATGGAATCCTCTTCAGAAACAGAATTTTAAACGGAAATTTTATATTTTTTGCACTCTTAAGCAAAAAGAGAGCGAAAGTTCACTAGGCTAGGCTCGGGAGAAACTCGCAATTTTCGTCGAATCAAAAATCGAAGCTCCCTTGGGAGCGAAGAATTGCGGTTCCATTACAAAGGTCCCTTTTAATTAGACCCGTCCACTTAAAACGGCTATTTTCAGCGTAGTAAGTAAGTAATGTTTGACTTTTTTTTGCTAGTATGGTAAACTGGGGCACATTCGTTACCGGTCACATTCGTCATTGCAAATTAACTGAAAACCCCGATGTGTAATCCAATAATTTAAACGACAAACTCAACCTTTTGTAAACCCACACCATGTGTTGTAGTTTGAGAGTTCTAGGTAGGTAGTCGGAAAAAAAGGTAGAAGTGGTTTTAAGTTTTTTTGCCTTTTCATGTAATTTCGGACATCATGTAAGTAAGCACTTTTTTATATTTATTTAGTGCAAAACAGAGAGATATTTTGTAAAGAGTGTTTATGTTAAACAAAACGAATTTACTTAGTTTTAATTTTATTTTTGTAAAAAGAGTAGATAGTAAAAATAAAAATTATGAGACATCGGAGCACATTCGTCGTCCATGCCTGGGGCAGATTCGTCAGCTGACTTTTGAAGTATTTTGCCCCTGATTTTTCTGTTTTTATTTATTAAGTATTTTGAATTATTTCCTCATTTTTAAGTCTTTTGAATTATTTTGTTCCTTATTTTTCTGCGGTAAAAATAGTAATTTTTGTATTGTTATTTATAAAATATCTAGTAGTTACTTATCGGGCTCCCGTCCAGTGTAGAGTCTTTACCTGAGACACTGCTGTCTTCCATCCTCTATACGATCCCGGACACGCTGCTACCATACCATTGTCCACACCAAGCACTCTGGCATTCGCGATGGCTTGGTCTTTGAAACGGAGGTTCGGTCCTCCTTGTCTTCTCGAAGCTGGGGGCTGGGATTCGAAGATCCTCTTAGCTGGAGCATTATTGTCCATTCGCTGCGGACGTGGCCGAGCTAATGTAGTCGACGGGGTGCTTATTGTTTTGTTTTTTTTTTTACTACGCATTTTGTTGTTTCGCTTTTCTTACAATTATTTCTGTTTACTTCGTAATACCGTATGTTGTTTTTGTTTTACTTCGTTTTTATTCACTTCGCCCTACAATTATTTCGCATTTCTTTCTCTCTTTTTTTACTCGTTTTGAATTTTCGTTAAAAGTGCAATGAGTTATTTAGGTCAATTATTTTATCTCACTAAAGGTTTATTTCGCATTTTATTTTTATTAGAATCTATTGTTTTGGCGTGTGGTTTTCTTTTCGAAATTCGTTTTCGTAGGTTTTGACGGTAAAATTAGCAATCAACATAATATAACGTTTACATATACCCAACCTTGAACCTACTCCAAATCCTACAGTGACCACAAGCAGGGGGGTTGCAGGCGGGTTGCAGGGGGATCAGCATGCCCCCATACGCGCGAATTTGAATGCATTTGGGCTGCTTACATAAAAAAAAAACAAAAAAAAAACGAAACAAATGATTGCGAAATAATTAAAATCGAAATAAACAAAAACCGAAATAATCGAAAAACTAAACAATAAAGGGCGAAATGAGCTGAAAATGAACTAAATAAAAGACTAAATTATTTTTCTTCAAAACAATAAACCAATTAATTGAAAAACATATTAACAAAAATGCTGAAACAATCAAATGCGAAACGACTAAAACGAAACAACAAAAAAACGAGATGAAAAAGACGAAACAAACCATACCCGTAGTCGACGTGTTTTGGCTTTTCGGACTGCATCCATATCTTCGTACAGCTCATAGAGTTCGCGGTTGTATCTTCTCCTCTATTCGCCCTCCTCGCACACAGGACCAAAAATCTGCCGAACTATTTTTCTTTCGAAGGAGCCCATTATCAGCTCTAGAGCTGAGGGGAGCTCCCCTCTTGTTTATCGTCCAGCACTCGACTAAAGCAGAACTAGCAGGATAAGGGTTTTGTAGGGCACACATTTCGTCCTTCGAGTTAGGAGTTTTGAACCCAGTTGTTTGCCAAACCGAAGTAGCAACGGTTTCCTAGGGTAATTCTTCGCCGGATCTCCACTAGGGTGTTATTCGTGGTGTTTATGTTTACTCCGAGGTAGGTGAACTTTTTAACTACATATGCCTCGATAGTTCTTGCAAGACAGGTGATCGCCTTTTTTGTATAGATGGGGCATTTATGGAGCTGATAGTCCAGTCATCGGGCATGTTTTCTTCCACCAATACTTGGTTGATGATTCGGTGCATGCTCCCTACCAAAACATCACCACCGTATTTAAAGAGCTCCGCTGGTAAACCATCAGAGCCTGAGACTGCGGCCCCGAACGGGCACATTCAGCGAAATTACTTTTTTTTATAAATACAAAAATAATAGGTATGTGCTTTGAAGTTCTACGAAAACGTTTCATATTTTATCACAATTTGTGTTGGCCTCGACTCCAGTAATGCGTTTCGCCCCGATGTGGTGGGTGGGCTCATCAGTAGACGACCACCACATCTGTTCTAGACGCACTGTTTGCTCGATTTTCACCGAGACTATACTGATTTTTCAATCAACAAGTGACTGTGATATTAGTTTAAACTTTTAAAAAAGTTGAATAATTTAGTTTATTATGATGCTTTAAACTTTTGGTAACGAATGTGCCCCAGTTTACCATGCATATTTACATTTATGGGAGTCTCAAAAAGCCTTATTTTGAATGGTTGGTTTTTTGTCAACCCATATGGGAGCAGTCTAGGAAAAGAATAAGGCAGATCTACGACAGAGTTACTTTAAGCCTTTAGAATAATTAATTTCAATTTGTATTTCAAGTGAAACGTATCTCAAAAACTCTTTCAATGTGTATTCGTAATTTCGTATGCACTTACAGTTTCACGCGGTATAATAGGCACAAAACTATACAAAACAAAAATATTTTACAATTCAATTGAATTCACATGGAATGAGACTCAGCATTCAGAGCTTCAGTTCACGTAAGTTCGTAGGCTTAGGTGCCATATATAATCTGGAATAATTTATTAAAAAAATATCTATCCTAATATCTACATATATACGCTGATGGATGCGTTAGCACTTGACATCAATTTGTTCACAATGTTCTCCGCTGGTGGATTCTTTTAGGATTTTTATTTCACTTGCATATACTCGTCCTATATTCAATTCATTATCACTGTCCTTGGATATTCTCGATTTCTATTTTCTTCTTGTATTTCATTCGACGCAGGAGTATAATATGGATTTAGTATCTAACACCACAAAATAGAAGCTACGCTGGCATTAGTATTGTTACTCATACCTACCTGATGTACATAAAATATGCAAACGTATTCACTTGAACGCGCACCACAGCTCGTATCGTACCATACACACCTTCGCGGGAGTTGAAGGTGATCATGGTGAGTGGTGATGAGAAATGCTGTTGGTCGTGAAAAATATTCCAATTCATGAGCTGCCATACTGAACTAAAAGCCAGATTTTACTACAATATAGAAATAGGATGCCTGCTGAGTGTAGGTTGGAAAAGAAGGTGGCTGGTGGTAGGCCTCGTTGACGAATTGGTATCCTAAATGTTGTGGGATGTATTTCAGTTTTAAATTCTCATTTAAAGGTGAAACTCCCCTGAGGAAGAAATCATAGACAAGAGAAAGAGGAATCACATCGGATGGAACACTTTCCTCATTAGGAGTAGGCGTAGGATAACAAAATGCGGAATTTGAGATCCTTTTGTTTTCTTTGCAGTGCTTATTAAAGTGAAGGCATTATAATAAGGCTTTGTTGTTATATTTTAGGTAGCGGCACCAATAAAACGGCCTTAATGATAATATTTTTCATGTGTGCCAAAGTCCTTGTACCAAACAATGGTTTCAAGCAACTACATAATATCAATTATAAACAACGATGTAAAAGAGTCGACTAGGCCACCCACCGCAGATTTCATTACTTGGAAGCAAGTACTAACAGCAGAATATCGGGCCTCTTTCGCCTATATGCGGTCTCATAATGGGTCCGGCCTAACATGTCTTGACATTTGAGTAAAGTTAACTAAAAGCCTTGCTACCTAGTTATTTAACACCTATGGTTAGTTATTAAGATACACCACAAAAATATTGTATTTTACAATAAATAATATTCTATTAAAACTATTGCCATTGTGACTTCCTTACCAACATTTAAAATGATAGGTAGGTAAGTTCAAAAATAAAATATATAGTATATTTCAAAATCACATATTGCTTACTTCTATGTCCTGTTGCAAAGAACATAAAATGCACACACAACACCACTTTCTTCTATGATTAAATTTCTTTTTCACAACTGGATTAAATTCAAGAGAAAACGTTGAATGAGGGCGAAGCATAATATTATGATGTTTATTGAAAATATGCCAATCATGTCACTGTCAGAATTGTAAAAGACGCACATGCCTCCCATTTATTTACTCTTGTGTTAAGCCAGATGCTTCAAAGACCACAAGTCAATATTTTGCATACTACGAGTAGTATTATGGACATCAAAAGGATGAATACCATTAGAATGATTGAACAGAATTGCTTTGGCATTTCTCAATAATACTTGGACTAGTGAACACCGTCTCTAGCTGTCCATCTAAAAGAAACGAGGATCAGTTTTTGGTGTACCTTTTTTAAAAGATTCATGAATGTGGTCATTTTGTTTACAATACAACATGAGTCGCTAAAACTTTAATAAGGTGCGGTGTTTAAAAATATAAAGTTGTCTGGAACTTGAAAGCGCGTCACCTCAAGGAAAAGTTTGTGCCAGTCCCAGTATATCCAATACCTATGCCGAATGGGTTCTTGTATAGAGGTACCTCTATAATAATTATTATAATTATTTTTAAATTTACCTACCCTAAGAAGACTTAATATGGGTCCTATGTAAAAAGCAATTGCTCAGTCTCATGAGATTGAGCTGTGTGACAGAGCGAAAGGTATTGAGACTGAGCGTTTGCAATGAGCAAAAGCTCGATCTGGTATGCGAAACCTTTGTCTCAGTTCGTTGTCTCAGTCTCTGCGAAGATAACTTAAAGATTCGCAGAATATTCTATCCAGTCTTCACTTCGCCAAAATTTGTTTCCGCAACTTCACTAACTATTAACTTCTGGATTAACTTATTTTAAAATCTTTGATATGCAACTTTGAAATGTCGGAACTAAAAAAGCGGTGTTGGGGTCAGCGTTGCCACTAAAATCTAAAGCAAATGTAGTACGTTAGCCAACAAAATGTAGCATTTTAAAGCAAAATGTAGTACCATAATGAGTTTTTGTTTTTATTGATTTTGTCGCGTATGTCTGTGAAAAAAGTGGGCATGTGAAGCTTTAATAGAGCTTAGTATACTTAATGGCAAGAGTTTGCAGACATTCGATGAAGATGAATGTATGCTGTGCCTACTGCATCCTTTGAAAATAGTTTTGGACAGACATTGGACAGTTTTTCACTCACCCCGCTAAGAGGTCTACTGACTACTGATGACTGATGTGTCAACCGAAACCTCTCGATTGACACATCAATATAGTCTCATAAACTATAAAAGAACATTTTTGTTTTACTAGTTGTTTGGCAATATGTAATTTGGCAAAAGCACCAATTCAAGTTTTGACAAAGGAAGTTGGTTTTGTCCGACAACATTTGCCTTAATATGGCAGAGTTGAATGCAGTACTACATTAAGCAAACTATTTCAGAACAGAGAACAGTATGATGCTGTTTCTAATTGTTATGTTTCTAAAAATTCGGTATCCGAAGCCACGTTCAAAAACCGATCCATATTTGCAGTTGCTTGCAGGTGCAGCCCAAGAAAAACAATCAACAAAAATTGTAATTGACGATCAGTTGTCTGAATTCTGGCAGGATATACCCTGCTCTGACAACCCGTTAACCTAAGACCTAAGGCCAGCGTTACCGATGGACATTTTTAAAATGTCTCCAAAAAATGTCGCTCGACCCAAAAAAATGCGTCCCACCCAATTTAACGAAAAAAAACTTCTTTCAGGTTTAAATTACATATAGTTTATTAAAAAAAAAAGAGAATTTATTTTCTAAATGAAATAAATGTTAAGTAAAAAAAAAAAACAAATAAAGAAAAAGAAAAAAACAGTTCATGTAGAGAGTTTTTCTATGTAGCGTGTGCGTTAGTCTCGCAAAAACTCAAAAATGGCTAAATCGATTTGGATGATTCTTCTTTTGTTTTGTTGGTCTTTAATCATGGGTGGCTTAGAAAATTCGGTAAACAACAAATGAAAGGCCGGCAAATCGAAAAAATTTTAATTTCCATTTTGTATGGGAATATACCACCACTGTTTGCAAAACTCGAAAACCACCATTGATCTCAATTTTAGGAGAATCTTTGTTACTAGCCCAAAGGAGTTTTTGGGACGTTTGGTCAATATTGTACAAAGGGGCGTGGCACTTCTCATACAAAAAATTCGTAAAAATCTTATATCTCGAAAACCACAGAATAGATGATGTCAAATTTTAAGAAAATCTTTCGACGTCATATATCTCAAAACCACAGAATAGATTGAGCTCAAATATTGAGAAATTCTTTGTTATTGACCTGAAGGTGTTTCTGTGAGATTTGGTAAAAATTGAATGAGGGGCGTGGCACCTCCCATGCAAAAAAACTGGATTTCAAAAGTTATAAGACTGTAAACATTGATGCGCATTGTCAATACAAATTAGATTAGGGTGCGATTGGAAATCGGGAATGGCACGAGCCATAGAAGTTATTTAAAACACTATAGCTTTAGCTTTGAAATTTGGTAAATTGACCTAAATTTGTATATGTAAATAAAAGGCATTGAATGCATTTGAATACGAACGAGTTTCAGTTAATCACCAAAGGAAACTTAAACTGTAGACAGTGCGGCCAATATTGCCGATCTCAATGAACTGGAGTTGGAAGGTTGATTGGGATTCATAATCGCAGAAATAAGTTTTAGGTGTTACGAAGTTCACCGGGTCATCTAGTAGATATGCAAACATGCGAAAAGTTATTAAAGAAGAAAACACACGCAAATATGTATTTCTTTTTTCAAAATTGTTGGGTGTTATTTGAGAAATAAATTGAAGTTTTGAAAATGCGTCCCAATGTCGCCTGAATTTGCGAAAGGGGTCTAAGAAACGCTTATTTTGAATTGTGGTCGCCACGCGTCCCGACAGAAGAAAAGTCGCCCATCGGTAACACTGCCTAAGGCCTGTCTGAATTCTGCTGATAGACAGAGACAAATACTTCGTATCGTACGTAAATGGAAGCATTCAGCTGAAGAATTGCATTTACTTTAGAATGATGCAAAGTTTCTATATTTATTTATTTAGTTATAAAAGCAAAAGTGGGAAAATTTACAAAAGAAAAGTTTTTCGAAAAGAGTAAAATGGTTAGGCGGAGCTTAACAAATGTAGTAATTTGGGGTAAAGATGTAGTATGTAGTACAGCGTTGAAAAATCAAGCAAATATGTAGCACAGTACTACATATGTAGTACAAGTGGTAACGCTGGTTGGGGTCATTTATTACCTAGAGTTTCAAAGGAAAATAATAGAAAATAGGGACATCCTATATAAAATCGGTGTGGGCGCAGTTGCGCAGCGGTTAGTGTGCTGGACTACTGTTCGAGGGATCCCAGGTTCGATCCCCGGAAAAACACAAATTACATCTTAAGGTGTTTTCTACTGCTCCACCTCTTGCGAACGTCGGACAAACATCCGAGAGTATGACTGTGCGGAAAAGCTTCTCAATTCAGCCGTTCGGAGTCGGCATAAAATTGTAGGTCCTTTCCATTCGTCCCAAAAATAGAAACTCACACAAGCGAATGGTTGCGAGAAGCTAGGCCTTGGGTGTCTACCGCCTGTTGCGCCACCTATTTATTTTTTTTTTTATAAAACCGGTACTTCTCTATTTTACATAATGAACAAATTCAAAATCATTACTGTCTTTTTTTCTTTTTTAATGTGGCTATTGTTGCAAATTTCTGCGTAGTTATTTTGGTAATGATATCGACATTCAAAAAATTGGAACTTGGTTTGAAAATACTACTCAAACTTATATTCTAATTATATTCCTAATTACAGAAGTTGCAATGAATTAATGCCCCTATTATGTAAGACAACTGCAACTAAAGTTGAGTTGTCACTTGATTTTATTTAATTCAAAATTCGGCATTGCCCGTATTGTAATACACAACCTTGATAGAAAAGTTGTCTGTCAAAACACAACAAAGATGGTAGTGGTCGTCTATAAGTTGTTAGTTAATTTGGGTTATGTGAAAGTTGAGTTGAATTCAAGACAACTCAACTCAACTAAGTTGAGTTGTCTTACATAATAGGGGCATAAATTCAGAATTTTGCATTTCCAGAATTTTGAAAAACAAAATTAAAAAAAAAAAAACAAATTTTAATCATATCGACAGAATTTTTTAGAGATTTACAGAATTTTTGGCAATACAGAATTATAGAATACATAATTACTTATTTTCCCCCCACGGAATTCCTCTGTGTTTGACAAAAAGTGATCAGTTATTCAATTCATTTGTACCGGATTAAATCTATAAAGATTTCAAGTCCCGATTTTGTGCAATGCCACCGAGAACGTCCAAATACGCACCCATTTGACCAAATTTATAGTCTCGACTTTTTATGAGCTTTACCTCATTGTTGTGAGACACTGCCATGTTTTTCGCATACGAGAAATCAAAACATGAGATCTATCTCATTCCTTTAGCAAACGCTCAGTCTCTGAGATCTGTCTCATTTTCTTTTTGCATACGAACCCGAGCTAAAGCTTTAGAAAGTGACATTTGAGACTGAGCGAAAGCATTTTGCATAGCACCCAATGTTTCCCTCTTGTCGGTGTTCGTATCTCATACATACATAAACATTCGGAATTTTTGAGCAAATTTACCCAATAGTCGTCTATGTTACATTCGACTGATACACGGCCCCAGCTGATTGAAAAACTATCAGTGAGACTCGAAATTCTCAATTTTTTTTACGAGTAGTACACTGATTTACGGTACCAAAATTAAAACTTTTTAAATAAAAATGGGGGGTCTTAATCACACAGCATGTTTGTCCAAAAATGGTGTAACACTAACAATATTTGAATAGTTGGCTCAACAGAACCGTGTACGCAACAGTGTATATGTATTTACATTAATAAAGAAGGGCTCTGTAACGCCCACCGTTGACTGAAACGTTGTTGCCAGCCTCATTTTCGAAGAAAAATGGTTCAATGATGCCACCACTCCACAAACCGCATAAAACTGTCACTCTCTGTGGATGCATTGGCTTCTCGACAATAACGTGCGGGTTTTACGAGCCCCACAATGCGGCAATTTTGTCTTGTATCGTCGCCGACGAGATGAAAATGCGCCTCGTCTGAAACATCTTTTCAAAAAACGCACTGTTTGGGCTACCTACACAGCACTTACTTCGGAAATAAGTTTTCAATATTTTCCAACGTTTTTTAAGCGTTCTTTCTGTCAAGATTTCGAGCGGGAAACAGCTGTCAGTGTCAAAATAGCTTATAATTTTAAAAGAAACCATTAGATGGATATACAGGGTATATGCGATAAATTCCCATGACATTATTTTATCCGATCGAAAATATATACGATATACCCTACTGAACTCAATACACCTCTTAAACTCTAAATTTAAGCCCTGAATTTAATGTTTTCAGATTTATCATTTTGACAATAATCACGTGAAATTTTTTGTGATTAAGGCATACGGCTTAAAATAAATGACAACATTTTTCACATCAAATTACAATAGTTTTAAGGTGTAGTTATAAAATGTTAGCCGCGTTGTCTTCCAAAAAATATTCAAATTTATTCCGAGATAATAATATTGTATGCACTTGCACTAGCTAGTTGAATTCACAACACCATCATGTGTTTTAAAAAGCAGATTCTTTTATAAAGGGTGTCCCATAATTCACACAGAATTTGAATTTTGCGCCATTTAATAGTACAGTGATGCCAACGGATAAAAAGATAACAATGTGACAGCTGACAATTTGGGGTTAGTAAAAATGGAGCGCTATGCCAAAGAACAACACTCATTTTCATAGTTGAGCAATATTTTAAAAATAATGAAAGCTAGAGTCCGTAATTTTCGAAAAAAACTCACCTTCAATGATGAAGCTCATTTTCATCTTGATGGCTTCGTTAATCGTCAAAATTGTCGCATTTGAGGTTCAGTAAACCCACGAGTAATTGTTGAGAAACAAATGCATGCACACCACATGACTATTTGGTACGGATTTTGAGCTGGAGGCATTATTCTTCTTTTAAAATGGTCAGACAGTAACAATTAGTGGTGTTCGTTATCGTGACATGATAACCCAGTTTTTAGTGCCTAAATTACAAGATATGGATGTCACCAGCATGTGGTTTCAATAAGACGGTGCCACATGCCATAACTACAGCCAAAGAAACAATTCAATTACTGCATGAGTCATTTCCGAATCCTGTAATCGGCCGTTTTTGATATAAGAATTGGCCATCCAGATCTTGCGATTTAACGCCATTGGACTTTTTTGTTTGGAGTTTTTTGAAGACAAACTTCTATGAAAACAAGCCCATGATTACCAAAGCCTTTGAACTTTTTTGTTTGGAGTTTTTTAAAGTCAAATGTCTATGGAAACAAGCCCACGATTACCAAAGCCTTGAAAGAGGAATTTGAGAGGTGTAGGTATTAATGAAAATCAGCCACATTTATGGGAAACTGTCATAGAAAATGTCAATACAAGAATACGTACCTACTTGCCAGCAAAGCCGTGTCGGCCATTTATCCGATGTGCTGTCATCAGTGTTGTTCCTCTACATGTCGACTTTAATTGTCGACTTTTCAACGTAGACAATTGCGTTTACTTGTTCTAATAATTATCTACTTACATTGTCTACGTTGTTAACATGGACATGTAGACAACTGAGAATTGTTTACGTTGAGTTGTCTACAAGACAATCGTGTAGTCTACATTTTTAGTCTACATGGCACAACACTGGCTGTCATACATAACCGCAATCTGTATAATCTATGAATCAATAAAATATTTAAGCTTTCTAATTAAAAATCTGTATTTTCTATCAGAGTTACATTTTGCGTGAATTATGGGACACCCTTTATAATAATACTTTTCTCTTCAGTATCGCTATCAGTTGTTGAAACGAGTCATTGTTGGCATTTTGCAAAAACGTACAAAACAACTCTATTAGGGATAAATAAAGTTCAGGAGGATTTTTTTTCACTTAAACAAATAGCGTAGCCTTGCCCATTCTCACAGCAGGAAAACTTACTTAAAAGCTTCCTTTATTTAAATTTCTTCTACATTATTTCAATCTTTGTCTGTTGTTTTCTGTAATCATTCTACCACCTACCAGCTATACTTGTAATCCAACTATGCTGGAGTGTTATTCAGGAGCAATAGAATATCTTGCACTATACTCTTGGCCGCAAACGTAGATGTAAGTACCATTATTGTTAGTTACAGTAGTCATGATGGAAAACAGTGTGCATTAGAATACAAATTGAAATAAAAGTCGAGCGTTAGTAGGTATACCTTCAAGAAGGATTTAAATTGGATTGCAAGAAACGCAATCTCGTGAGAAAGTATGTCAATTTGCTGACGACAGAGAAGCGAAATATTTTAAATTCGAATTTAAATGAATAAATAAAAAAAAAAGTCGTAAGAAAGTTCCAGAAAGATAACATTATTCTGTCTGAATTGATTAAAAACTATAATGTCAACTTTAGTCAAAACAAAAATACATTTTGGTCAAAACGATTTATCGAAATCGGTCCCTTAATCTTCACGTCAACCGGTAACAGATATAAAACCTCCTAATACTGTTCTATTATTTGTAAAGAAAAAATACTATTCCCTGCAGGATATTACTGATAATAAGCTCAGCGCTAACCAGTTGTTTCAAACTTTCAAGACTCGTGCTTTATAATCTATTTAATATTTCTAATTCCTATGTCATCGTTTATGCCTTACAAAAAGAAGCCCATAAGCATTTAAGTATAACTTAGATACCTATATTATAGGCATAGATACGATGTGGTCGCAGTAGCTCAGTGATTAGTGGCTGGACTACTATGCGAAGGCTCGAAGTTCTGAAACACACAAATTACATCTTAAGGTTTTTCCTACTGCGCCACCTCTCGCGAACGTCGGACAAACATAAGTCCAAGAGTATAACTATCATGAATAAGCTTCTCAGCTCAACCGTTCGGATTCGGCATAAAATTGTAGGTCCCTTCCATTCGTCCCAATAATAGAACTCACACAAACGAATGGTTGTTAAAAGCTGCCTATACATACCTGTTGCACCAACTACATATTTATTTATTTTATAAATAGGATGTAGAGGACAAAACACTCTCTGATCTGGACGTCCGTCAATTAGTTTTCAAAAAAAAAATTATGTCAATCTTATTCGTGGTATATAGGGTCAGTTGAAACTAAATATAAGTAAAACAGCCATAGTGGATAAAATTGCTTAAATGCCATTATAAGAGTTCGAAATTACTGTCAATATCTGTTATGGTTTAATATTGAACTTATAGCCCACTTAACCTAACACGGAGTGAAGAATTTTCCTAGAAAAACATTTTTTATACAGGTGTTCCCTGCGAGTTAATCTTCAGTTATGTGATGAATTTACTGCAGGAGTAGGTAGGTCTAGGCAGTGTTACCGATGGGCGACATATGTCGCCAAATGGCGACTTTTCTACTGTCGGGACGCGTGGCGACCACAATTCGAAATAATCGTTTTTTGGGCCCCTTTCACAAATACAGGCGACATTGGAACGCATTTTCAAAGCTTCAATTTATTTCTCAAATACATATGTACGTGTGTTTTCTGCTTTAATAAATCTAGCGCATAGTACCAAACGGTAATACGGTACGGTATGGTACCAAACTCATTGAAATCGGGAATATTGGCCGCACATACAAAATACAAAATGGAAATTTAGATTTTTTCGATTTTCCGGCTTTTCATTTGGGATTTTCAGAATTTTCTAGACCACCCCTGATTCAAGACCAATAAGCTTTGAGGATTTACGGGACTAGCGCACACCAAACAAAAAAACTATATACCTACCCTACATGAACTTTTTTTTTTCATTATTTTTTTTAACTTTAAGTTTATTTCAGTAAAAAAATAAATTCACTCCTTTTTTTTTTTTTTCAATAAACTGTATAATTTAAATCTGAACGAAATTCGGTGGGACGCATTTTTTTTGGCTCGGGCGACCTTTTTTGGAGACATTTTCAAATTGTCCATCGGTAACGCTGGGTCTAGGTACTGAATTTGAATCTTCTGAGCACTGTTCGATCTCTTTGCACAGACTGTAAAAGCTGTAGTGGGCTCTCTTTGCTCTCTTTGCTCTAAATAGGTAGCTCAACTTAGCGGACGCGAACTTGCGATATAGGATATGTGGTCCTGCGATGTGATTCCTGAATTTATTGTGACTCCTAGAAGGTGCATTGAGTCCTTGGGATGGATTGGATGGTCATCCATTTGGATCTGAGGAACTGTTGATGCAGGTATCGTAGGTAATAGTCCTATTGAGCAGGCAATTCAAGATCAAAATTGCCGTATAATGGTCTGTATTTGGTGAGCAATTCATCACACGTTTTGGACCTGTGAATTGGCCGCCTAGATCATGCGATTTGACGTTGCTGGACTATTTTTTGTGGGCATATGTGAAGCCTTGAAAGAGGAATTTGAGAGGTGTAGGTATTAATGAAAATCAGCCACATTTATGGGAAACTGTCATAGAAAATGTCAATACAAGAATACGTACCTACTTGCCAGCAAAGCCGTGTCGGCCATTTATCCGATGTGCTGTCATCAGTGTTGTTCCTCTACATGTCGACTTTAATTGTCGACTTTTCAACGTAGACAATTGCGTTTACTTGTTCTAATAATTATCTACTTACATTGTCTACGTTGTTAACATGGACATGTAGACAACTGAGAATTGTTTACGTTGAGTTGTCTACAAGACAATCGTGTAGTCTACATTTTTAGTCTACATGGCACAACACTGGCTGTCATACATAACCGCAATCTGTATAATCTATGAATCAATAAAATATTTAAGCTTTCTAATTAAAAATCTGTATTTTCTATCAGAGTTACATTTTGCGTGAATTATGGGACACCCTTTATAATAATACTTTTCTCTTCAGTATCGCTATCAGTTGTTGAAACGAGTCATTGTTGGCATTTTGCAAAAACGTACAAAACAACTCTATTAGGGATAAATAAAGTTCAGGAGGATTTTTTTTCACTTAAACAAATAGCGTAGCCTTGCCCATTCTCACAGCAGGAAAACTTACTTAAAAGCTTCCTTTATTTAAATTTCTTCTACATTATTTCAATCTTTGTCTGTTGTTTTCTGTAATCATTCTACCACCTACCAGCTATACTTGTAATCCAACTATGCTGGAGTGTTATTCAGGAGCAATAGAATATCTTGCACTATACTCTTGGCCGCAAACGTAGATGTAAGTACCATTATTGTTAGTTACAGTAGTCATGATGGAAAACAGTGTGCATTAGAATACAAATTGAAATAAAAGTCGAGCGTTAGTAGGTATACCTTCAAGAAGGATTTAAATTGGATTGCAAGAAACGCAATCTCGTGAGAAAGTATGTCAATTTGCTGACGACAGAGAAGCGAAATATTTTAAATTCGAATTTAAATGAATAAATAAAAAAAAAAGTCGTAAGAAAGTTCCAGAAAGATAACATTATTCTGTCTGAATTGATTAAAAACTATAATGTCAACTTTAGTCAAAACAAAAATACATTTTGGTCAAAACGATTTATCGAAATCGGTCCCTTAATCTTCACGTCAACCGGTAACAGATATAAAACCTCCTAATACTGTTCTATTATTTGTAAAGAAAAAATACTATTCCCTGCAGGATATTACTGATAATAAGCTCAGCGCTAACCAGTTGTTTCAAACTTTCAAGACTCGTGCTTTATAATCTATTTAATATTTCTAATTCCTATGTCATCGTTTATGCCTTACAAAAAGAAGCCCATAAGCATTTAAGTATAACTTAGATACCTATATTATAGGCATAGATACGATGTGGTCGCAGTAGCTCAGTGATTAGTGGCTGGACTACTATGCGAAGGCTCGAAGTTCTGAAACACACAAATTACATCTTAAGGTTTTTCCTACTGCGCCACCTCTCGCGAACGTCGGACAAACATAAGTCCAAGAGTATAACTATCATGAATAAGCTTCTCAGCTCAACCGTTCGGATTCGGCATAAAATTGTAGGTCCCTTCCATTCGTCCCAATAATAGAACTCACACAAACGAATGGTTGTTAAAAGCTGCCTATACATACCTGTTGCACCAACTACATATTTATTTATTTTATAAATAGGATGTAGAGGACAAAACACTCTCTGATCTGGACGTCCGTCAATTAGTTTTCAAAAAAAAAATTATGTCAATCTTATTCGTGGTATATAGGGTCAGTTGAAACTAAATATAAGTAAAACAGCCATAGTGGATAAAATTGCTTAAATGCCATTATAAGAGTTCGAAATTACTGTCAATATCTGTTATGGTTTAATATTGAACTTATAGCCCACTTAACCTAACACGGAGTGAAGAATTTTCCTAGAAAAACATTTTTTATACAGGTGTTCCCTGCGAGTTAATCTTCAGTTATGTGATGAATTTACTGCAGGAGTAGGTAGGTCTAGGCAGTGTTACCGATGGGCGACATATGTCGCCAAATGGCGACTTTTCTACTGTCGGGACGCGTGGCGACCACAATTCGAAATAATCGTTTTTTGGGCCCCTTTCACAAATACAGGCGACATTGGAACGCATTTTCAAAGCTTCAATTTATTTCTCAAATACATATGTACGTGTGTTTTCTGCTTTAATAAATCTAGCGCATAGTACCAAACGGTAATACGGTACGGTATGGTACCAAACTCATTGAAATCGGGAATATTGGCCGCACATACAAAATACAAAATGGAAATTTAGATTTTTTCGATTTTCCGGCTTTTCATTTGGGATTTTCAGAATTTTCTAGACCACCCCTGATTCAAGACCAATAAGCTTTGAGGATTTACGGGACTAGCGCACACCAAACAAAAAAACTATATACCTACCCTACATGAACTTTTTTTTTTCATTATTTTTTTTAACTTTAAGTTTATTTCAGTAAAAAAATAAATTCACTCCTTTTTTTTTTTTTCAATAAACTGTATAATTTAAATCTGAACGAAATTCGGTGGGACGCATTTTTTTTGGCTCGGGCGACCTTTTTTGGAGACATTTTCAAATTGTCCATCGGTAACGCTGGGTCTAGGTACTGAATTTGAATCTTCTGAGCACTGTTCGATCTCTTTGCACAGACTGTAAAAGCTGTAGTGGGCTCTCTTTGCTCTCTTTGCTCTAAATAGGTAGCTCAACTTAGCGGACGCGAACTTGCGATATAGGATATGTGGTCCTGCGATGTGATTCCTGAATTTATTGTGACTCCTAGAAGGTGCATTGAGTCCTTGGGATGGATTGGATGGTCATCCATTTGGATCTGAGGAACTGTTGATGCAGGTATCGTAGGTAATAGTCCTATTGAGCAGGCAATTCAAGATCAAAATTGCCGTATAATGGTCTGTATTTGGTGAGCAATTCATCACACGTTTTGGACCTGTGAATTGGCCGCCTAGATCATGCGATTTGACGTTGCTGGACTATTTTTTGTGGGCATATGTGAAGCCTTGAAAGAGGAATTTGAGAGGTGTAGGTATTAATGAAAATCAGCCACATTTATGGGAAACTGTCATAGAAAATGTCAATACAAGAATACGTACCTACTTGCCAGCAAAGCCGTGTCGGCCATTTATCCGATGTGCTGTCATCAGTGTTGTTCCTCTACATGTCGACTTTAATTGTCGACTTTTCAACGTAGACAATTGCGTTTACTTGTTCTAATAATTATCTACTTACATTGTCTACGTTGTTAACATGGACATGTAGACAACTGAGAATTGTTTACGTTGAGTTGTCTACAAGACAATCGTGTAGTCTACATTTTTAGTCTACATGGCACAACACTGGCTGTCATACATAACCGCAATCTGTATAATCTATGAATCAATAAAATATTTAAGCTTTCTAATTAAAAATCTGTATTTTCTATCAGAGTTACATTTTGCGTGAATTATGGGACACCCTTTATAATAATACTTTTCTCTTCAGTATCGCTATCAGTTGTTGAAACGAGTCATTGTTGGCATTTTGCAAAAACGTACAAAACAACTCTATTAGGGATAAATAAAGTTCAGGAGGATTTTTTTTCACTTAAACAAATAGCGTAGCCTTGCCCATTCTCACAGCAGGAAAACTTACTTAAAAGCTTCCTTTATTTAAATTTCTTCTACATTATTTCAATCTTTGTCTGTTGTTTTCTGTAATCATTCTACCACCTACCAGCTATACTTGTAATCCAACTATGCTGGAGTGTTATTCAGGAGCAATAGAATATCTTGCACTATACTCTTGGCCGCAAACGTAGATGTAAGTACCATTATTGTTAGTTACAGTAGTCATGATGGAAAACAGTGTGCATTAGAATACAAATTGAAATAAAAGTCGAGCGTTAGTAGGTATACCTTCAAGAAGGATTTAAATTGGATTGCAAGAAACGCAATCTCGTGAGAAAGTATGTCAATTTGCTGACGACAGAGAAGCGAAATATTTTAAATTCGAATTTAAATGAATAAATAAAAAAAAAAGTCGTAAGAAAGTTCCAGAAAGATAACATTATTCTGTCTGAATTGATTAAAAACTATAATGTCAACTTTAGTCAAAACAAAAATACATTTTGGTCAAAACGATTTATCGAAATCGGTCCCTTAATCTTCACGTCAACCGGTAACAGATATAAAACCTCCTAATACTGTTCTATTATTTGTAAAGAAAAAATACTATTCCCTGCAGGATATTACTGATAATAAGCTCAGCGCTAACCAGTTGTTTCAAACTTTCAAGACTCGTGCTTTATAATCTATTTAATATTTCTAATTCCTATGTCATCGTTTATGCCTTACAAAAAGAAGCCCATAAGCATTTAAGTATAACTTAGATACCTATATTATAGGCATAGATACGATGTGGTCGCAGTAGCTCAGTGATTAGTGGCTGGACTACTATGCGAAGGCTCGAAGTTCTGAAACACACAAATTACATCTTAAGGTTTTTCCTACTGCGCCACCTCTCGCGAACGTCGGACAAACATAAGTCCAAGAGTATAACTATCATGAATAAGCTTCTCAGCTCAACCGTTCGGATTCGGCATAAAATTGTAGGTCCCTTCCATTCGTCCCAATAATAGAACTCACACAAACGAATGGTTGTTAAAAGCTGCCTATACATACCTGTTGCACCAACTACATATTTATTTATTTTATAAATAGGATGTAGAGGACAAAACACTCTCTGATCTGGACGTCCGTCAATTAGTTTTCAAAAAAAAAATTATGTCAATCTTATTCGTGGTATATAGGGTCAGTTGAAACTAAATATAAGTAAAACAGCCATAGTGGATAAAATTGCTTAAATGCCATTATAAGAGTTCGAAATTACTGTCAATATCTGTTATGGTTTAATATTGAACTTATAGCCCACTTAACCTAACACGGAGTGAAGAATTTTCCTAGAAAAACATTTTTTATACAGGTGTTCCCTGCGAGTTAATCTTCAGTTATGTGATGAATTTACTGCAGGAGTAGGTAGGTCTAGGCAGTGTTACCGATGGGCGACATATGTCGCCAAATGGCGACTTTTCTACTGTCGGGACGCGTGGCGACCACAATTCGAAATAATCGTTTTTTGGGCCCCTTTCACAAATACAGGCGACATTGGAACGCATTTTCAAAGCTTCAATTTATTTCTCAAATACATATGTACGTGTGTTTTCTGCTTTAATAAATCTAGCGCATAGTACCAAACGGTAATACGGTACGGTATGGTACCAAACTCATTGAAATCGGGAATATTGGCCGCACATACAAAATACAAAATGGAAATTTAGATTTTTTCGATTTTCCGGCTTTTCATTTGGGATTTTCAGAATTTTCTAGACCACCCCTGATTCAAGACCAATAAGCTTTGAGGATTTACGGGACTAGCGCACACCAAACAAAAAAACTATATACCTACCCTACATGAACTTTTTTTTTTCATTATTTTTTTTAACTTTAAGTTTATTTCAGTAAAAAAATAAATTCACTCCTTTTTTTTTTTTTCAATAAACTGTATAATTTAAATCTGAACGAAATTCGGTGGGACGCATTTTTTTTGGCTCGGGCGACCTTTTTTGGAGACATTTTCAAATTGTCCATCGGTAACGCTGGGTCTAGGTACTGAATTTGAATCTTCTGAGCACTGTTCGATCTCTTTGCACAGACTGTAAAAGCTGTAGTGGGCTCTCTTTGCTCTCTTTGCTCTAAATAGGTAGCTCAACTTAGCGGACGCGAACTTGCGATATAGGATATGTGGTCCTGCGATGTGATTCCTGAATTTATTGTGACTCCTAGAAGGTGCATTGAGTCCTTGGGATGGATTGGATGGTCATCCATTTGGATCTGAGGAACTGTTGATGCAGGTATCGTAGGTAATAGTCCTATTGAGCAGGCAATTCAAGATCAAAATTGCCGTATAATGGTCTGTATTTGGTGAGCAATTCATCACACGTTTTGGACCTGTGAATTGGCCGCCTAGATCATGCGATTTGACGTTGCTGGACTATTTTTTGTGGGCATATGTGAAGTCTCTCGTCTATACGGATAAGCCAGCACCTATTGCCGCCTTGAGATGGTGAGATAGCAGTCGATGTGTTGGAAAAAGTATGCCAAAATTAGACATTCCGGGTGGACCACTTGAGGTGTAGTCGCGGATAACATTTACACGAAATAATATTCAAAAAGTATATGGCAAGAATTGATTTATCGACCCTAATACAAATTTTATCCAATTTTGCAAATTTTTCGGTGTTTTTTTTTTTTTTTTCAATTTTAAAAACCAAACGCTTAAGAAAACGAATAAATTTTTTCTCTTCACTCATGACTTTGTTGTTCCTCTCAGACTACACTTTGATACCAAAGCTAATTTTTTTTTTCTACCATGTCTTACCTTTGAGCTTGGCGAGTTAATCTTCAGCTAAACGATTTATACTACTGCCGAAGTTAAAATTCTTCATTGTATTACCATCGACACCCGGATTTGAACACCCTGAGGTCAACCCTGACAACGATGAATACTATACGAGTATGAATCTAAGAAAACAATCACAATTTATGTGAATAGTATTTTAAAAAAAAATCAATGTAAACCGTTGAGCCCCTGTTGTTGAGCCAACACATAAAATATTAATAACCACTTTTTAACCTAGCCTTAAGTCAAATTGTATACATAAAAGTTCAATAAAAATGAATGTAATGTAATATTCATTGTATTACTCAGATAGCTTGTATAACAGCAGAATATATATGAGGTAGATACTCTGTGTCAAACAGTTACTTCTCTTAACGAAGCGACAATTTGGTGCAATGGGTTCCTTGTTCCTTACCAGCATGTTAGAACTCCTTCAGGCAAGGCAGGTAAGTCCGTTAAATCTTTTCTTTCCCTATAGTGAGGTGATTGCGCCTTATGATTCAGAGATTCAATTTCGGAAGATAATAATGGTACCACTTCAGTATTCTATACTCTTGTAAAGGATGAAGGGGCCCTTAAAACTATTATCATAAGATAAGACAATATCTACTTGATCGTTGAACCAATCTGTTATTTCTTTTTAGAACTAATGACAAATTGTTAAAATCTTGAAAAAAAAAACACATTTCTAATAACGCAACGTTTTCATTATATCTGGCAATTAATTTTGGCATTTCAAACAACCGCTTTCTCTATCACCCCTATCGTGGAATCCGCTGGGGGGAATTATTCACGGAAAAGAATATTTTGGTATCGTCAAAATCGCAAAGTGAACAGTTCCCCGTGTGGGTAATGTGTAGGAGTTTCACTGTATCGTTAAAAACGTTCAAATTGAATTTTTCCCGAACTGGAAACTGTTCATTTTGCGATTTTGACGATACCAAAATATTCTTTTCCGTGAATAGTTCCCCCCGGCGGATTCCACGATAGGGGTGTATATCTACTGAGCCATAGTCAAAGCCCGTTGCCATTGCCAGTCATCGGAAAAAGCAACTTTTATGTGTCAATAAAAATACCTGTTGAGTTGACTAGCCCTTACATTATTTTTCATTGATTACTGCACAAACAAAAACTTCAGAAGGCGATATAACTTTTTGGAAAAAAGTATCTATTGGGAGTGCCTATTGCTATTTTTGTTTTAGAACAAAAACGGGATAGTATTTAAAATTAATATTATATACCAACGTACAGAAAATACTCCAATCTATTTAAAATATCCACGAAATAGAGTGTACCCACAGAGGTACACCCTTCTTAAAGGTGCCTCGTAAATGGTAGCCTTGATAATTTTCTGCTCAAACTTCACTTCACTACGGCTGGCGGTGTAGTAGCAAAGCGTTGTTTTTATTTTCATCAACTTTATCATTTTCATTGTTCAGGTTGTCTTTCGGATGCTCAAAGTTTCCCCTATGTCTTTATGGAGGGAGGCATTTCCTTCGCTCTACCTACTCTGTTGTTGATAATAGGATGGGTTCGTTGAGCTCGGCAAAAATCTATATCAGGTAAAGGATACCACTTTTTGTTAGTTTCAGTTTTCATCCACGCAGAAACGACGTCTCATCTCAATCTCATGCTCTTTTCGTCTCGCACCTTTACATCTTTTGGATACACAACTTTATTATTTATTATTATTTTAGGCAACTTTCTGTATATACGAATTCGCCGACATGAATTTCAACCACCTGAAGGTGCGTTGAGATTGAGAGTATAGAGATACAATAAAAATAAGTCTGTTGCTGGCTGCTACCGATACCGAGCTGCGGTTTGGCGGAAGCATTTTGTTTTTTTATTCCCATGAATAAATGAATACCGCCAAAGATTTTGAAATTAATTTCAGGTCTTGTTAAGAGGTGGTTGTGTAGTGTTTGAAAATGTTACACAGCACACTTAACAACAATTACATCAGGAAGGGTATATAGGTACTGTGTAACTGTTTCGAAGTATGAGGCATTTATGTCGTTAAGATGTCTGCATTTTAGTTTTACAAAGCTGGTGGCGACAGCTTATCCTGTCGATAAGCCTTATGATTAATTGAAAAGTTTGTTGTCGTTATGGTGATTGTGCTTGTTTGAGAATAATTTTATCTTGTTTTACTTTCAGATTACAGATGCGGGATGGCAGTGGATAGAAATTGGTGATTAATGGGATTTCGAATTACTACAGGCACTTAAATCATCAGGAATGTCCTTCGAAAGTTTTACAAGATGATGAAATGTTTGTTTTTTGTAAGTACTATTATTGATATTGATAATATTGGAAAAATATGTGCACAATCAGTTTTTGAAACGATGAAAACGCGCTGAAAGATAATAAATCAAATAAGCCAGGTGACCTATAAATAGCCAGGAATCGGGAAAGGTATTAAAATAAATTGAACTCAATTCCAAATTCCAATTTAGTCTATTTTTGTCAGCGATATTATGATCTGGATTAGAGGGATCACAGTGCTTTACTGTATCCGTTTTCTATACACGTCACTGAGGCCAACCCAGTGCTGGTATGTTGTGTCTTTTGTATTCAGAAGATATTAGGCGCCCCTTTTGCAATTATAGGTATAGGTATATACGAATGCTTGGGGTTGCAGTGCAGTGCATTTCTGCATTATGCAAGCTCTTATCTCATTTCTTTGAGATAAGTTCGGCAAAATCGTATCATCACCTCCACGTGGTGCTCCCTGGATAGCTATTTTTATAGTGAACTAACGATGAACGTGTACTGAGTCTGACCACACACGCGGAGCTGAACACTCGGATCAGCGCAAGCTCAGCTGGGTGAACTTCAGAACGCATGTAACAAATTGGACAAAGTATTAGTCTTCACTCACCAGAGTGCCCAAGTGCGTCTCTGGATGCAGCCGTAAACGAATATTTTGCGGTAAGGAGGAAGACAACAAACCTTGTTGACCTGATCGGCTCTAATGCGTCTCAGATGTCATTAACAAGAAGCCCGACGGACAAAACAAGCGGGCGTGCCGTGAGCAATAAGTGCCGGCAAAGATCCACAAACAAACGTCGCCTTAGGCCTCACAAGCCTATGCGAAAGAGATTAAACTTGTGATGAAAACGAAAACAGCCTCGGATAAGATTGATTTTTACGTTGACGGCCCATGCAAACGAAATAAGGACAATGACGTTCGGGTATGCACGTGGAATGTGAGGACCCTCAATAGGCCACGTGCTGCCGAACAACTTATGGAGACGTTGGAGACCTACAAAGCGGACGTCACCGCCATCCAAGAGGTGCGATGGGATGGACCGGACAAAAGGAGTATGAAAAACGGTGATATATACTACGGGGATTGCTACCGGGAGAAGAACCAGCGTCTATTTGGATGCGGGTTTGTCATAGGGAGTAGACTTAGGCAAGAAGTCTTGAGCTTTAGACATGTAAGCGAGCGCCTAGTGACAATCCGCATCAAGGCTAAATTCTCCAACATAAGCCTTATATCGTTCCCTTTCTTCGTTAAGCACGTATCTACAAAACATTCATTCTTCAGGAATTAAAAAAAAGAATAGCTTCCCTTAATCGAACACAATACACATGTCAAAAATCATGTACATTTTTGACAGGCTGACATCATATTGACCTCCAGGTTAGTCAAACTGTCAAATTATAAATAATAGAAAGATTTTACTGATACATGCGTTTAATTATTCCTGAAGAATAGATGTTTTGTAGATACGTGCTTAACGCAGAAAGGGGACGATATGCGCTCACGCTCCGACTGAAGAAAAAGACGACAGTGAAAAGGAATGCTTCTTTGAGTTACTGGAGAAGACATATCAAATGTGTCCTAAGTACGACACTAAAATCGTACTTGGTGATTTCAATGCCCGACTAGGCAAAGAGGGCAACTTTGGTAATACTGTTGGTATGCATAGCCTACACGACATCACATCCGGTAACGGACAAAGGCTAATTGACTTCGCGGCGGGGCAAAACATCGTGGTAGCAAGCACGCGCTTCCCACATCTCGATATCCATATAAGCAAACGTGGCTATCCCCTGATCAGAAAACGATAAGCCAGATTGATCACATTGCGATCGATGGACGACACTCATCCAGTATTTTAGACGTCCGTACATTCAGGGGTGCAAACATCGACTCTGACCACTACCTAGTAGCTGCTAAGGTACGCTTACGGATAGCTCGTACAGTCCAGCGACGAGAAAATATTGTGAGAAAGTTCGACGTCGAAAGGCTTCGATCGCAAGAAAAACTGCTTATAACACCTTCAGGCAGAGGAGAAAAGAAGAGCACAAACTTCTCCGAAGAAAAAAGAGGGAATACGAGAAGCGCGCGGTTGAGTCGATAGAGAGATGTCACTCCAGGAATGAGGTTCGGAAATTTTACCAAAAGGTAAAAAGGGCATGTCAAGGCTCTAAATCCCGAACCGAAGCCTGTAAAGATGAGCAAGGGAACATCGTGGTAGAATCACAGTCGGTGCTGAGAATTTGGAAGGACCACTTCACCAGACTGCTAAACGGCGAAGATGCCCAAGATTCCGCTGTCAGGCATTCGGAGCCATTCAACATTGATGATGATAGACAAGAATCCCATCAACCTGACCAAAATGAAGTGAGGATAGCCATATCTAAACTTAAAGCAAAGCTGCGGGTGCAGACGGCTTAGCCGCTGAGCTCTTCAAGGCTGGAGGAGATGATTTGGTAAGGAGCATACACCAACTCATCTGTAAAATTTGGTCGGATGAAAGTATGCCCGATGAATGGAATCTCAGCATCGTTTGTCCGGTCCTGAAGAAAGGAGATCCTTTGATCTGCGCTAACTACAGAGGTATAAGTCTCCTCAACATTGCATATAAGATCCTGTCTGCAATAATTTGTGAACGCCTTAGGCCGATGGTCAACAACCTGATAGGCCCTTATCAGTGCGGTTTTAGGCCTGGAAAGTCCACCATTGACCAGATTTTCACACTACGGCAGATCTTAGAAAAGACCCAGGAATTTCAAATCGACACCCACCATCTATTCATCGATTTTAAGGTTGCCTTTGATAGCGTGTATAGAGAAGAATTATATAGATCCATGTCTAGTTTTGGCATCCCTGCTAAACTCATCCGTCTGTGCAGGATGACGCTGGAGAACTCTCGGTGCTCCGTTAAGGTCGGTAAAAACACCACCGAACCGTTTGATGTCAGAAAAGGTCTTAGACAAGGTGACGCGCTGTCATGTGATTTCTTTGTACGAAACTCACAAGCCAACCCCGGAGGTACAATCTTTCAAAAGTCTGTGCAATTACTCGCATACGCCGATGACATTGACATAATCGGTAGAACTCGGCGAGCTGTCAGTGGTGCATTTGTGAGTATTGAGTCAGAAGCGGCAAAAATGGGACTAGCGGTAAATGAAAGCAAAACGAAATATATGCTGTCCACAAGAAAGGACATTCAACATCGGCGCCTTGGACAGAACGTGACAATGGACAGCTATAATTTTGAGGTAGTGAAGGACTTTGTCTACCTAGGCTCTGCGGTCAACTCCAGCAATGACATCAGCGCTGAGATCAAGCGAAGAATTACTCTTGCCAATCGCTGTTTCTACGGGCTTAGAAGGCAATTGAGTAGCAAAGCCCTCTCCCGAGCAACTAAGCAGACGTTGTATAAGACCCTTATCATCCCCGTCCTGCTATATGGCGCAGAAGCATGGACCCTATCAAGGGTGGATGAAAACGCACTCAGCTGCTTCGAGCGAAAAGTTCTCCGTGTGATCTTTGGTCCAGTTTGTATCTCAGGAGTCTGGAGGAGAAGGTACAATGAAGAACTGTACGGGCTGTACAGCGATATAGACCTAGTCAAGCGGATTAGAATTAATCGACTTAGATGGCTGGGACATATAGAGCGTATGGACATCAATGCTCCGGCCCGGAGAATCTTCAACTCTACTCCAGAGGGACAACGAGGTAGAGGACGACCTTACCTAAGGTGGCGCGCGCAGTTGGAAGGGGACCTCAACCAACATGGCGTGCGCAACTGGAGGCAGCTAGCGTTGGATCGAGCTGGCTGGAGAGGCATGTTGGTTGAGGCCCAGGTCCGCCCCGGACTGTAGCGCCATCAAAAGTAAAGTAAAGATATACGAATGCTGATTGATATCAAATAATAGTGTTGCGAAGCCGCTAATCAACATTATACCACCACCACCTACTCCACAAAGGGGACATTGTTTGGTATTTTTCTACAGAACACACCTTCTTCTTCTGTCAAACATCCCAAAACGACAAGCAACCACATGGATTATTCGCACCGCACACAAGACCTGTCAACAAAAGCGCGGACAGAAAGAAAAAGATCCTCTCGGGAACCAAAAGAACAAACATTTTTAAGGAAATAAAGTCTCCAATTGAATTAAAAATTGGGCATTTTCATTAACATTTGCTCATTTCGTAGCAAAGGTTGGCTAACAATCTTCCACACAGAAATAAAAACGCAACAATAGCAATAAATAACTTAAATATTTATCCAGGTCCAACGGGTGAGCCATCTAGTGGTTTTTTTTTAAATCATAGGTTATTTTGACACTGACAGCTGTTTACCCGCTCGAAATCTTGACAGAAAGTCAGTATCATACCTCCGCGGATCGAAATGAGTTGCTTTACGCTTGATCAACGTTGGGAAATATTGAAAACTTATTTCCAAATTGATGCTGTGTAGCCCAAACGGTGTTTTTTTTTTGAAAAAAAAGTTTTGGCCGAAATAAAGCAGCCACCGCGCCTGCTATACGCAAGTTTGTGCAAAAAGTTCGTGAGACTGGGATGCTAGTGGACAACACTCATGGTCCCCATGGTTTTTTCTTCATCATTTTCAACATTAAATTTGTTCTTGTAGAATTTATATTTCTGAAACAAAAACTGCACTGCACGCATTCATTGTTATACTTGCAGGATATCAGGCTTATTGGTACGAATGTTTTTGGAACTAAAGAACATTTCTTTCCAGCCAGGTACAACGAGGAGAGGGGCTTGTGTTTCGATGCCATATCTTGTTAGTCTAGTTAATATTACATCTACTCGCGGCAGTGTTGGTATATGTGAGTTTCAATGTTAAATCTCATTTGAGATAGTACCTACCTATAGGCCTCTGGAATTCTGGATACATGCCAATTAGAAGTGGTTCTACCAACGGTGGATAGTTTCTATTTTGATTCGGAAACCATCAACCATTAAGCTTATTAATCGAACATAACAATTTTAATTTTTAAACTACCTGATGGCTATTTTTTTTTTTACATAATAATTTTTTGGAGTTGTGGTACTATCTTTCAAGCTGTTGGCCAGGGATTAAGTGCTGGCGTCCGCCTGTAAGGCCACTACATGCGACTGATGTTTGTATAGGGAACTATTATGTTGCACGCGCTGCAGGCCTCTCGCTATCCTTTGGATCGGTTTGTTTAGGACTAAGCATCACAAATTACTATCAGGGCTATTATCTTGGTCTTTCCTCTGAGAGTCTCCCAGTCGAAGTGCCAATGGTTTATGCCGATTTCAGAAAGGTGAATAATGGTTGTCGTGCCACAGCTGGAGGCGTTCTGAGTGTACGTGTAAATGTTAAGACATGCATAAACCACTAAATTGCATATTATATAAATTAATTTATTCTGACTGAATGCCATTTTATGACCAAAGTAAGTAACAATTTAGGGAAATTTGAACTCAAAGCGGGGGAAAAGTTGGGTCAAATTTTGTATGAGAAAATTCTTATTTTTCATCCGAAATTTCGAAATTTGTGTAATTTAAATAAGAAATAAAGAAAATCCATTTCTCCGATTTTGGAAATTTTGCTTCGGATCCGAGTTGGGATCCCTACGTTATCTCCTTTTCCAAAATCCCTTATTGGACGTAATCTCTCATTTTTTTAATCTCTTTTTCCAAAATCTCTACATACATACTTATTAAGTCCCTCGTTAAAATCCCCTGTTCGCACAATTTAGAATTTATCCGATTTTTAAACGCGTAGTTTTGGCAGTAAAATTAAGCAAAGAACATAATATAAACTTTGCAATTACTACCCAATTTCGCACATACTGGAAATATAACAGTATACCCAAGCAGTGGGGTCGCAGGCGGCAGCATGCCCCGGCCCCCCATACGTATCTCACTCTGTCGCGCGACAGAATTAATCTAAAAATGGGAGATTTTGTCCCGTGGGGATTTTCTCTCAGGGTCTTTTGGAGTAAGGGATTCTAGAACAGGGGATTATGGAACAGGGGATTTTGGAAAGGAGATTTTGGAAAAATGATTTTGGAAAAGAAGATATCATCACCAACCCATCCGAGTTAATAGCCACGGGAAAAGAGCCACTAGTCACTAGGTATAGGTACTTCTGTAATGAGGGCGAACCTGCGGATAAATCCGTCTTACTATCGAATTGGATGGCCATAATAATATAATATTGGGTTGAAGACTTGTAGGGGTTGAGGTGCCTACCACTCATGGGGCAGAAGCACGCAGCAACCATTTCTGGCCACGTTAATTACCTACCATTGTAGTTTCACTGTAACTTTGACTCTAGCCATTGATTGAATCCAAACCCCAAGTAGCTAGTGCTATTACAGAGACTCAGAGTGCATGCTCTTAACACGTGCAGAGAGAAGGGGATTTTTTGTGTTGGTAATGAAATCCCCTGTGCTGAAATCCCTTACTCCAAAAGGGGGACAAAATCCCCCATTTTTAGATTTGGTCTTATTAATTCTGTCGCCGCGACACCTAAAAATGGTTGAATTCAGTCGTTCTTGTCACCAGGAACTATCACCTTCGCGTAAAATGGCAAGTATTTTTCAAAACTTCTTTAGATTCACTTCATCAAAGTGACTTCTTTGGTTTTAGTAGTTCATAGAAAAAAATAAAATAAAGACGGCAAATTAAGATTTTCATTGAGTTCATGCAAGTTATTTTAAAAAGGCTCTCATAGCTTCAACAATGCATTTCTGCTATTACATTAGCATTAAAGATGAATCACTTCTTAGACCCAACGGTATCAACAAGTAGATTATCAAATGAATAAATAATGCCATGTGTAGATACGACTGTGTAAATACACAAGCAGACAAAATAGCCGACTATATTTTTTACTGCCTATAAAAATCAACACAAAAGTTTTAAATCTATCAAAACCTGTAGCCTATAATAATACCTAGTAGGTGCATAAACAAATTTACACTGAAAGAACACCCCAAGCAAATCACCGACACCAAGAGCGTCAATAAATACCCCGAAGAGCCCGAACCCAAAGTTATTGCTTCTTCTCGTTGCGCTACATCTTCGTGCTTTACGACGATTATCCTTTGAGTTCAGTCGTTTGAAGGAGTTCTATACGCGGAAGGAACTTTTGCGGCATAAGAACCGGCATTTCTTCATTCACGGATAATTGATTAGGGGAAATTTATGGTTTTGGAAAGGCTCATAAAAGTTTAAACACAGCCTTGCGAAGGAATTACGACTGCGTTCACCCCTTTTGTTACTAGTTGCGGTATATGAGTGTGACGATGATGGTGATGATTTTTTATGGTGCGGGTGCAAACAAGTGTGAGCCTTTCGCTTGAAGTTGATGTAGTGTAACGTTTTTTCGTTTTTTAATAGGATTTTGTGCGATTAATTTTCTTAAGGTATTTTTCAAGCCCTGCAGGGAATTACATACATTTTGTTTTGCCATACGTTCCGTAGCTTAAATTTGCTGTTGTTGTTGTTGGGGTGTATGCTGGTAAATTGATTGGCATGATAAACATCTTGCACACGAAAGAATTTTCCTTGTTTACAACATAAGCAGCTCGACAGGGTATGGTTATAAGCTCAAACGTTCCTAGGCTAGGCGTGTGTGTGTGTGTTTTGGAACGCCCTTGATGAAAGGAGATGAGTTAAAGTGATTTATTTTGCACACGCTTACTTAGAGAGAAAGCATATTGCAAATACTGATCTCTAATGAATAGGCTTTGTGTCTACCTGTACCTGAAGCTGAAGTGTTAAATGAAACATGCGGCAATGGGGAAAGTCATTGGATTGAGGAATATTATTTTATTGAAGTGTCTATCCTAATGATAGAACTATACGATTCTCTGACAGGCAGATCTGTCCCATCAGAAAAATTGACTCTTTCAAAAGCGGATAAGGATATCTGACCGTGTTGAAGAAACAATTATTAGAAAGATATTTGCCCGTGTTTGCGTTGATAGGTATTGTGGCTGTAGGACAGGTCTTATCGCCCAAAACCATAACGCCAAAATTTAAAGGAATAAAGCGTCGCAAAGCCCAAATAGAAGGACATATCGCCCAGAGTAACGCCCACACCCCAAATCTGACAGTAAACCCAAACAGGGGGGTTGCATGCATCCTATACGTATTTTGTTTGTTTGTTTTTGGGTGTTATGCATTTTTTGGGCGTTAGTAAAAATAATGCCATTACGCCCAAAATCAATGTCACATCACCCAAATTTACCTTCGTAAATTTTACAAAAATAAATTGCCTAGCAATTTTTTGGGCATTATGACATTTTCCAATTTGGCCTAACACCAGGTTTTGTAGGAGACGATTCAATGATGAATAAGAGCTATACAGTCACATCGTTCTAAGCAAAGAACTGACCAATCGGAAATATAGATGGCTAGGATATGCAGAGCGAATAGACACCAACGCTTCGATTCTAACGCAGGGGTCAACGCAGAAAGAACTCATTGCGAGCACACTGTGCTAACAAGGAAAAACCGCTGAAATCGATTCGACAAAAAGTTAATCCGCGGATAGTTGGATCTTCCTGAAAGTTATATAAAATTTAGGGTAATTTAAGTCTCTTACTGTCTAACGATTAATCTATTGATCATTTCGAGCGTGATAAGCAAAATAAACACTTTAGCTGTTATGGCCTCACACGTCTTTAAGACTGGCTAGTCGAAGAACGCCAATTTTATTGGACAAAGTTGACTTCAGCTGATATTCCGTCGTGGAAAAACCACCAAACTCGACTTTGAACATTTTTTTAACTTTCTCGTACACGTAGTAAGAGAAAGATATTGTTTTCGTACAAAATTTCGAACTCGAGATTTTGATCAATTCTGATATTACGATGATAGGGAAATTCAAAAAAGTGGGTCTCACAATTCCGTATGTCTGTCTGTCCCACCCCTGGGGAATCTAAACGCTTGGATGGATTTATTTCAAACTTCGTAATTAGAGTTTGTGGGCTTCCTAATATTATTAGCCCTAATATTAACAGTACTTCCCATATAAAAATTTTACGAAATATTAAACAATTTAGTTTTGTTCGAAAACGGCTCTAACGATTTGAACCAAAATTGATAGTTGAGTTAATGTAGGCATGCTAAAGATGACTGCATACCCAGTTTTTCGCTAAAAAATCCAGCAACGGCGGTCTTAAAAATTGTTTTTTTTTTCTCGAAAACAGTAAAAACAATTTAAAAAAAAACTTATTTTAAGGTACTATTGTTATTCTTAACTTGATAGCAAACTCAGTTTTTATCTAAAAAGACTGCGTCCTTTGATATCCACGCAAATCCCTAATAATAGTAGGTACTTTAAAAAACTGCTCATATCTCAAAAACTTAATTTAATCGATGATAAAAATGTTACTGACAGGTAATGCTTAAATCCATAGTAATACCACTTGCTTGCTCAGTTTTGAGCTAAGCAGTTGCAAAACAGTGTTTTTTGAATGCGTCCTTCAATTTCCACCCCAATCGCTAAAAATGCTACTTTAAAAACTGTTCATATCTCGAAAACGCCATTTTCGATTTGTATGAAAATATAACTGAATAGGTAATGTTTATATCCTGAAGGATACGTCGTACTCATTTTTCAGCTAAACAGTTTAGTAACAGTGCTTTTCGAATCCAAAGTTGTAACATTTTGATCAAAATACATATTTAAGATAACATACGCATTCTAAACATGATCACGTACTTAGTTTTTTCTCAGAAAACTCGAATATAGCCGTTTTATGAATATTTCTCAAAGATGACCCAAATCGCCATCTGTATTCACACCCGGCATATTTTTGCAAAGCCCAAAACTTTAGTGGCAAATTCAAAATTCATCGCCTAATTGCCTCATTCAAGTGTCAGTTCCGGGTGAAATTTGAAATTAAGTACTAAGGTGTTGTAGTTAATACGTATATTTATGTAGTATGTATTACGTTTTTAATTTGCAAGGGTTCAGTTACTAAACCTGAATACATTTTGAGTGGGTATGATTTTAAGCGTAAAATTTGCTGAAATGACTCTGAAATTCTTCGAGATTCGCAATAAACGAGAAAGTTTCGTGCGACCCAGTCGTGCACATTTCTTAACTATAAAATCAAGAAAGAGGATAAATATCACGCAGAAAAACAGGCAAACTCAACTTTAGCTGTTATTGCAATATGTATTTGATTTTTTTCTTAGCCTATATGGTTTGGCCTTTTATAAGCCGTCTACCAAATTGACATTAAAAAGAACAAAACCAATTTGGAATATTTGAATAGTATAGATAGTTTCTTTGAAAACAAGCTTGAAATCCCTTTAAAACTTTTTTTTTTATCATAAGAAAAAATTGTTTAATTCAAAGAAGGATCCTTCTCGAGCAATGCAGTCTCTAAACATGGTATCCACGAACTGTTGCTTATAATAATTGGATAAACAGTTTATTGTCCGCCACCTCATACAAAACATAATAATAGATACAGCATCATCAGATACCTACCATGATACTCGTACGTGTCCAGCAATTAGCATAAATCTAATTAATTTTTAATAATATCACAAGCTCATGCACAGCATGCGGCGAGCTTGAGAATTATTATCACCTCTCTACCTGAAACCCTGAAAGGCTTGTTATAATTTACATGGGCGAATATGAGAATCGCAACGGAAATTCCCTTCTAATACCAACTGCCAGGATATGTTTGTGTTGGATTGTGTTTTTGTTGTTGTTTATTTGAGACCGCATAATAAAAAATGGAAATGGTCGTTAAAGTATAAGGCAGGCAAAACAGGCAGAACGAAAGAACAACATTTCATTTGGCGAGGACATCTGCTGGTTAGTAAGTAATTAGGTAATTTTCGTTGTTGGGATGAAGTTTTAATTGAATTTATATGAAAGCTTTGGGAATAGTCAGAGGAGTGTGCCTTAAGTCTGATGAGAGTGCTTAAAAGTGCGTTAGAATATTTTGAATTCTGTTTGTGCGGACAGGGAATAATTTAATGGCTATAATTAGAGTAGCTAAGGTACCTACAACATGGGAAATGGTAAGTAAGGAAAGTCCTTATGTATGTGTGTAATAATATACATAATCTTCATCCTGCCTCTAGAATCAAGCTTATTATTGCGGACCTTAATGGTTGTAGTTAACGTAGTATAGATACATATATCTTCTATACTACCAATACATTTCGGCCCACTTGATGTTGTTTTATAGGATTAACGCATTCAAATGAAAAGGTAATATTGGACTTATCTACTTATATCAGCCGAAACTGTCTGAATTTAAAATAACTATAGGTAGGTAGTACGGTACATACCTATATATTTTTTTGAATATTCTGAAGCCTTCATATTAACGCGGAATATCACCAGTTCAGCTTCTTGGATTTGATATGACTCTTCACGCAATTTTTTTAGTTTTTTAATTTTATCTACGAGCGCATAACAAAGTACAAATGAGTTTTGAAAAAAATATGTTCTTCGGTTGATAAGTACCTACGGATGCATGCGTGGTTGACTGTTATGTAATGTTCCTCTGTCGTTGCAGAATGACTGTAGAGAAATCTCGCTGCGCCTTCAAAGTAGGAAGGTGTAACTTATTTAACACCATTTCTGAAGTAGTTGTACAGAACTATACCAACTTCAGAGGAATAAAATTTTTCAGAAGTCCGTTCAACTACTTGCATATGCAGATGATATGGAAAAAAAGCGCTGTCAGTGGCGCTTTAGTAAGTATTGAAATGGAGGCAGCGAAGATGGGCCTGGTTAAAATATGTGATATTATCGATAAAAGAGTCGTAACATCGGCAACTGCCATAATGGACTAACTAACTTCGAAGTAGTTAAAGACTTTCTTTACCCAGGTTCTACAATTACATCATAAAAGACATCGGCACAGAAATCAAACGAAGAATCACTCTTGTAAATCGCTGTTTCTTTGGGCTAAAACGGCATCAACCAAGACCTCTCTCACAAAATCAAGGAAATATTGGACAAGACCTTCCTGTATGATGCAAAAACATGGAAAGCGGATGAAAACCTCGTGGTATACGCTTTGAGAGAATTCTTCGAGTGATTTACTGTCCAGTTTGTATTAATGAAGTGTGGAGGTGGAGATTCAACGACGAAATTTACGGGCTATATTGACCTAATGAAAAAGCTCACAATACATCGATGAGGTGGCTAGGTCCCGTGGAATTTAGGAACAACAACGCACCAGCCCAGCGAGTCTTTAAGTTCACCCCTGAGGAGCAATGAAGTAGAGGAAGACCCCACTTCGGGTGGCGCGCAAAATTGGAGAGCGAGCTCAACCAACTTAGTGCTAGCTGGGGACTGCGCTAACTGGAGGGGCTTGTTGATTGAGGCCATGGTCCAACCCGGACTGTGAGCGCTATCTAAAGTAAGTGTAGAGTAAACTAAGGGTCTACGAACATGATTACACGATGCTCACCGATAATCTTAGCAGAATCGAAGAAATAGGCACGTAATGACCTCTTTGATTGGCAATCATGTGTTAAACCACGTTCTCTGATAGTTTGCCAATGATTCTGATAGGTAGGTAGGTGTGGCGGTTTATTAGAAAACCCAAGTAGCACTAAGTGCCGTTTTGTTACCAAAACTCATTTGACCTGGTTGTTAAAGTTTATCGAAGTGGAGAGTTTAGATACAGCCTGTGGAATTTAAAAAGGTTACAAGTTCTTTGCTGTTATTCTCCGAAACTTCCTCGAGGGATGTGAAGCTTTGGGTAAACCCTTAGCTCGCTATCTAAGTGTCTATAGTCCTAGGTATTGCCGCACAAGCGCATAGGTAGTGAATGAGGGTTTCTTTTTCGGTTGCGTCGCCATCGTTACAACTGCGACAGTATGTATTATATGTGGGATGCCTAATCTGACTGCATGGTCCCCTATAGGCCAGTGGCCTGTGGTAATCGCGGTTACCCTGGCTATATCTTTAGTTGTTTTATTCAGGAGGTGGGTTGTTTTTTCCCTGCTATAATTTGGCCACATCGATAGGGATTATACGGAAATTTTTGCTTTGACTGATTCTATTGGAATGCGTAGACCGATTCCGCAAGTGAGCGGTGGAGGCTTGAACCTCGCCTGGCCAGCTCGTCAGTCTGTTCGTTTTCATAAACGTTGTTATGGCCTGGAACCCAGATCAGGGTAATCCTAAACTGATCAAACGAGGCCAGCTACTCACGACATTCTAATACTAATTTTGAGATTATAGGTATTGACTGAGGCGATAGCCTTGATCGCAGCTTGACTGTCAATGAATGTGTCTATCTTTTGCCTCGGAACTATGTCCGTGTGTAGTTTGATTAGGCGACAGTCTTCACAGATAGCAAGTATGCCTGAAACACACTGGCTGAGTCCGGGAGACTGAAGAATTTTGAGACACCCGCAACTACTTCACAGTCCATTTTTGAACCGTCCGTGTATATTGTTAAGTTCGGGTCCCCGTTCACCCGCCGGCCTGCCAGTCTAATCTTGAAGGGAATATTGAATATTACTATGTCCGTAGGGTCTCGCATACCAGCACCCCGACTCCCTGAGTCTGATCGCGCTATGTATTGTTTTGTTTGTGATATGAAGGTCTAAGGGTAATAGGTGCAGAAGGACAGTGAGGGCGGCTGACGGCGTTGACCGCAGAGCGCCTGTTGTGCCTATGATGCATGCCGTTCTTTGGACTCTGTTGAGCTTGGTTATGTTGTAGGCTTTTCCAAGAGCCGGCCACCGATTCTACTCCACAATTTTATCACAGACTTCCAACAGATTATCTGTTTTAAGGAAGCATTTTCATGTAAGATCACATGTTTTATCTCCTTACATCTATTCGACTTTGAAATTATTTTTTTTAGAGACGATTTTAAAGGGACGTATGTATAGGTACCAGTGGCGTGGCGTGAATAATTTGAAATGGTAAGTCGAAGTCGAAAAATATCAAAATATCAAAGGGAACATGTGGTAGGTATACAAAACCTACAAAACCTTAGTTAATTGTTTAAAGCCATAAAATCGAAAACTCCAGGAAGAAATTAAATTAATGAAGATATTTTTTCATATTGATTCAATAGGTAGTGCACAACTTTCATATTTCGATTTGTTCAATAAATCCAAAAAAATAATTGCGTGTAAACGTGATTTATATCTTGTCTTATAACATTGTCTTTTATTTCTACATAAAGGTTCTTGAAATGTGTGTTTAAATCGAGCATTCGGGATTTTTGTGGAGGTCCAGCAAAATCATCTACTTAATCTTTGAAACATTTCTTCAAACGTATTTAGGTGCCTACTTAGATCATAGCCAGCCAAGACTCAAAACACTTGATTTCTCACTTAGCGACTTGTTTATAAACTTTATAAACACATCAGTTTGTTTATTTTTTAAAAGATACTTACAAAATTCACCAAATAACTCGGAGAAAAGCGTGTTATTCTTATTTTATTGCATAGGAAAGCGGCTTTTGAACAGAGGATACTCCCCTCAGAAAAACTCAGAAAATCATTAGGTAAAAAAGGGAACTGACTATGACTAGATCACAGCGACAGCGCAGCGATAGGATATACACACACAATTCAAATTCGTTGCGATAGGATATCCACACACAAAAGCGGTCGTTGAACAGAGAGGATCAAACTCAGATAATCGCAAGTGTACAAAAGAGAAAGGAGACAATTCTGTTCTATCCAGTGAGAGATTTTATAACCCGCGAAACCCGACATATTTCGGGTTATTTTAGCTTTGGGCTATGCTAAGAGAATGTGGGCAGTTCTAATACTAATGATAATGATAGCGAAGGGTGTGTGTTTCCGTGTGTATAATGCTCAATTAAGTTGGTGGGGTCCGGGTATGTACGGTACCTTGTGCAGATGAATAGATACATGTTATTAAGTTTATCCCGTGGGTTTTATGTTGCTCGTTTTTAAGTAAACATTGTTGTGTAGCTGAACTGAAACTTTTAAAAGGTAACTCGGTAGGAATCGGGTTATATGGACGCCACGCCACTGATAGTACGTTTGTATACAAACGGCTGTATTTAGAGGCCTTTTGAGGACAATTATAGTCTGGGATATTTGTGCGTTTATCGCGAGCGGTGGGGCATGGAAAAATGAATTAAAATGCTATTTACGTTACTCAGGGGGTTGAACGAACATGTGACCAGGGAAAAGTTCATAGCTCACTAACAACGTATTACGTATTATCTTTGTATCAAACAGCCTATAGCTTTATGGTATAATTTTTATTTACTACAATTCCGGGTCCTCCATAATGGATTAGCTGCGGTACCAACGAAATTTATTCAAAACATTCCACCGAGTATACTGATGATGATTCATTAAAATCAAAACCTTAAACCTCAATTCTAGTTTGCCAGTGAAAACAATACGAGAAACTACTATGAACTTGTTTTTGTTAATTTATTTAAAATTCAAAATTGTCGTCAAGTTTGACTTGAAAAATCTCCGCCAACAACGTGAACTAACTTTTATTTTGATTATGCAATGTTGTACTGCTATATTAGGTACTAGTATAGCATTCTGTTAATTGGTCTAGTTGACGAAACTCAATTGTGAGATTGCATACATGATGACATTAGGACTTTTTTTTATTATCCCGCAGTCTACAACGAGAAAGTTGCCATCATTCACTAAATTTTCCGATTGTGAACAATTAGGTATACGATCCCCTAAAATTCAAAACCTGCATAAATTTTGCTATAAGTTAGACGAAATTTAAGCTTTTTATTTTTTTTTTTTATTTGCTAACTTTTTTAAATGTATCGGCCAAGAGCTAAATTTCATGCTAATGAGAATATGTAACATATGTAAAAGTTTATGCAGTGCATCTATGTAACAAATATACGAATCCTATGACCACAAATTTTGAACTGAACCAATCTATTCCCGTTCTCGGTTTCATAGAGATTCAGTTCAAATTCAAAGTAATTCACATTTGGGATAATTGAAAAAGTTGCATAGATACTTTGTGTCTATTTATATACCGGGCTTGTTGTTTCTGCATCTCAATGTCTGTGTGCAAGGATAGTGCACTGGACGATGTAGGATTCAATTGAATTTAAATATGAAAAGCTGTGTAGTAAGATATGGTCTTTGTTGCATAGAGTTTTGGTAAAATAAAAAGTTTCAACTAATGAAATGAAAACGATTTTTGAATAGAATGTTGTTCCAAATGTTTTCATATGAAACAGATGAATATCTAGGTAGGTACCTATAGTCGTATAATTCCTCATTTTAAATAGACGCATATGGGTTACAAGCTTTTGGAAAGTTCTGCGATACGAATTATTGTGTTGTAAACTTTTTATTAAATAATTTATTTTTGAGGTATTCTTTGTTTGAAAATAAAAAAACCTTATAAGAGATTAACAAATCACGTACTACATAGATACATATATGGCGAATTTCATCACCCTCACGAAGATTTACCAAGATATCCTGATAAATTTGCGGAGTATTTCAACCTTAATACTGGTTTATTATTTACCTTAATCAATATTTACCAATCAATCCAATTAAATTGTATGGGTGTAGGTACTTTACTAACTTTTATCGCTGAATCTTAAACTTTACTTCAAAACTAAGCCATTTATGGTGGCATTAGTCTCCATAACATCGCATACAATAAAAGTTTGTCATATACACTCTGCGAGTCTAAAAACATCTGCCAACGCCTACCAGTGAGGTTTCAGTCCCGGTAAGTTCACAGATGAACAAAAATGTACATTACAACAGATCCTTGAAAAAATCCAAAGAAGTCTAGATCGATACCAACCATTTATGTTTGGCGAATTTAAGGCCGCATATGACTGGGTTTACAGAGACGAGCTATAAAGAACCATCTTCAGTTTTGACATCCCGGCCAAATTTGTCAGATTTTGCTGAATGACGATGGAGAACACTCGCTGATCTATTAAGATCGGAATCAATCTCACCGAAACTCCAACCTTGAGGGACAACAAAGTAGAGAAATACATCGCGCGCACAGGTAGAATTAGACTGAAAGCAGTTGGCAAAAGACCGAGCTAACCGGAGCGACCTACTAACTACTGATTGAGTCCAGTAGATCTATCGGGAAATATAGCGCCAACTACTTAAGTGAAGCTGGAAAACACGCGCTGCAACGTGCAGTTTGGAAGTAGTTCCTCCGAACTAATTTAAACATGCACCGGATTTAGGTAAGGAGACGCGCTATCATGCGACTTCTTCAATCGTGTACTGGAGCAGATAGTTCGCAGGGCAGGTGTCAACACGGAAGGAAATATCTTCAACAGGTCCGTTCAGCTGCTGGAGTATGCGGACGATCATCGGTCGCTCCCAGCGCGCTGTGATAGAAGCGTTCACGGCGAAATCCGTTGGCCTTAAAGTAAATTAGGACAGAACTATAAGTACATGTCATCAACAAACAAACAGGCATCTGTCGACCGCCTAGAACAAAACGTCACTATTGATAACAACAATTTCATGGTAGTTAAGGAGTTCGCCTACCTCGGAGTAAACATGAACTCCACAAATGATACCTTAGTGGAGATCCGGCGAAGAATTACCCTAGGAAACCGTTGCTACTTCGGTTTGGCAAAACAAAACTAACTCGAAGGACGAAATGTGTGTTCTGGAAAACTCTTATCCTGCCAGTTCTGCTTTATGGCGCCGAGTGCTGGACGAAAGAAAAATACTTCGGCGGATTTTTGGTCCTGTGTGAGTTGTACCGAGATGTGGATGTAGTCCAAATAACCAAAACACGTCGACTACATTGGCTCGGCCACATCGAGCGAATGGACAATAATGATCCAGCTAAGAGGATCTTCGAACCCCAGCCCCCAGGTTCGAGAAGATAAGGAAGACCGAACCTCCGTTTCAAAGACCAAGCCATCGCGGATGCCAGAGAGCTTGGTCTGGGCAAATGGAAGCAGCGTGTCCGAAATCGTATAGAGGATAGAAGGCTGCTGTGTCTCAGGTAGAGACACTACACGGGTCGGGAGCCCGATAAGTTAGTAAGTACTTAAGTAATTAAGAGCCTGCCGAATAATCGACCACCTCCTGACTGATTGAGGATTGGTGAACGGTAAGAGCTAGGAAGCTGACATTTTGCAACTAATTTCTTTTTATGGCCAAAGTCAGCACTTAAAATCGATTTGTGGAAATTCCACCTACAAGGGGTGTCGAACTTTGCATTTCCTTTCCTTTCCTTAATTTCCCTCTTCCTATGGAATCCAAACAACTACCTTCCCCAACCCTACACTGTTAACATACCACATATCGAATGAAATTCTGAAATAAATTAATGAATGAATATGAAAATTATTAATATGCCCCATGCCATACTGCAGCACGCACCCCATCCCCATCTGGCATCGGACATACGATCATAATATACATACCTACATATTATACAACTGACCATAGCACTCACTGCGAAAACAAATCAACTCTTTTTGAATGCGAGGTATACGTATGATAGTGTGGTTTTGTTTTTGTTTGTCGTGTCGCACGATAGCAAAAGTATAAATATCTATTTGTAGCAAGGTATATGTATTTATATATGTATTTTCACTTCGAAAAATACACTTTGTCTAAAAACTGTTCCTAAGAACGTGGCTATAAACGACATAAGCTATAGCAGTCTCACAGTCTTAAGGAACATTTAAAAAAAGTTTCATCGAAATCTGTCCAGTAGTTTTCGAGTTTTTAGCTGACAAAGAAAATTCCTATATAAAACTGTCTAAAAACTGTTCCTAAGGACGTGGCTATAAACGACGTAGCCTATAGCAGTCTCACAGTCTTAAGGAACATTTTAAAAAAGTTTCATCGAAATCTGTCCAATAATTTTCGAGTTTTTAGCTGACTAAGAAAATTCCTATAGTTTTATTATATGTATAGATTAATCAATTTATCTAAGACAAAGGGAAATGTATCTATTTGTATCAGTTCTGTATTTTCTTAAAAGTTTGTCCCACTCTTACCACATTTTATTTATCATATAAATACATGCAAAAGAGCTTTTGTCACATTGTGTAGGTATATTATATAATACATACATCCATATAAACGAAACTTTCTTGTTCACCATCTGAAGAAAATTGAAAATTGATAAGAAAATAACTGCGAAGTAAAATAGAAAATGCGTAGGTATAGCGCGGCAGCACTGCCATCACCATATTCCCATTAAATGCGTTATTTACTACGACTACAAGCAACGAACAAAAAATTCATCTTAGATAAGCCGCACCAGGTTATAAAACGTAAACGAGCCGAATGCCGCACAAGCCACAACGCAATACTTTGTCTCATCATCACCATCAACGCGCCTGGCATATTCAGCATGCCACCGACCAAACCTTTATGTTCATGTCATGTGACGAAAATAACCAAACAACGAGCAGGAGTTTATCCAGTTCCGCCATGCTGTTTTATACATACCAAAGAGATGAGTTTAACAACACTGACAAAACATCAAAGTAAGCAGACTATTGTCCTGAATTTTAAAACAAACGAGAAATGTGACACGAAACCTCTGTCCTCTATATGTCGCGTGGATGAAAGTTATTCTTTCAATCTCCCGTAACATTGACGGATAAGATTAGAAGGGTTTTTCTTCTCGCTCTCAAAAAGCATTTTTATTGACTTGATCCTGGCTGTGTACTCGTAGATGGCAGTCATGATGTGTGGTAAAAAGGTTCTCATTTTCCGCACATCTATCTCGATTCGAGCCGAAAAGCCCACAAGCCCACAAGCCCACAAGCCCACTGCCGCACGTTTTTGATGACTTCTTTGCAGGTAATAACACAGATCGTTGAGAGAAAAGGATTTCATTAGATAAACATCGTCCTTTGTGTCTGAATTCGATTATTTGTTCTTTGCTTTAGTTTATTACTTGAAAGGTTTCCGACGTCAATCATTTGTGGTGTGGCTGTGGGTCATGTGTGATTTTTTTTTTTCCTGTTACTGAAGATGGATGGTGGGTAATAATGTTATTGGCATTGAAATTATTTGGCTTACAGATTTTTCAAAAGAAACAAAAATAAATGGTGAAATTACTTGGAATTGGAATTCCAGGACAATGTACAATCAGAAAAGGGATAGCGATGTTGATGTTTGGTGGCCGTTAAATTAATATAATTAAAGTTACATAACTTTGTAGACGGATCAAAAGAAATGACAATAATGTATTATATTTGTTAAAAATAGGAGGCGAGAGCGAGTTCGTTGTTGATTCATTATGGTTTCATTGAATTTTTGTTTTACTTACCTACTAGTAGGTAACTGGGCAAGAGGCAGCCAAGAGAAAGCAAACCCTTTTATTGAGTATCTTAAAGAAGTCTTCAAACGTTATGAAGTTAAAGGTTAGAAAGGAATCGAAATAAGATGTGATGAAGATAGATCTATTCAGCTTGGCATGCATAGTTTGAATACTTGGATTTTCGACAAATAATTATGTCCATTACTGACCTAACCCCAATACAAACGCAAGCTAGAAATTTGATTGAAAAATCTTTCGGCCCCTCCTCCCAGATATCTAGTAATAGGGGAGACTGGGGCACATTTGAACGTGAGGCACATTTGAACATTGCTAATAAAACAATATTTAAAAAATATTTCTAAGTATAAACCAAATTTTAAACTTGGTAACACCGTGCTCTTTTGTGGTCAACGACTTTCGGATATCTTTTCAGTCGTCGCCTGGAAGTAGCCGCATGAGTTTTTATGCTTAAATTGCGTTTTTAAATTTTTATATTTGTAAGAGTTTACAAATTTTATGGTGAGCTTTTCTTTTTATGTAAAATATATTTTTAAGGCATAACTTCGTTTGAAACCGTATAAATGTACGTTTTTTGATAAATATGAAAATTATAAATATTTACGCACATTTTTCTGTCGCTTGACCTATTGGGGCAGGTTTGAACAAAACAGTCGGGGCACATTTGAACAAGTGGTCTGTAAGTGGTATTGAACTAAAAGCTAAGCTACCACCACCAATTAACGCTCCGGGAACATCGAGGACAGCTGCGATGATGATTTTTGTCTTTAATTTTTCAAAATTTCTGTTCGGTTAATAAAATAACTCATTTTTGTTTTTATAAGTTTTTTAAGTCATTTGTAAAATATTTTAGTAATTTCAAAATTTCAGTTTGCTTTTGTTAAGTCGTTTTTGTTTTTTTTTTTTATGGTTATTTATTTTGTTAAAGAAATACAAACCTTGTAGTAACTTATTAGCTGCTTAAAGCAATTACAAATACTGCCGTTCAAAAGTGCCCCAGCCTAGTTCAAAATTGCCCCACATTGGGGGCACCTTTGAGCATAAGGACCTACTTCGTTTTTAATTAAAAATAAATTATACGCCCTTACTAAATTTACGTAGTTATTTGTCCAAATCAAAGTTAATTTGTATTTCTTAAAGTGAGAATACTTTACAGTCCAATAATTTAAACAAATAGGATTTTATGAGACCTCAAAGCAAAAAGTGTTCAAATGTGCCCCAGTCTCCCTTACTAATAATACAAAACGAATGCGAAAAAAACTGCACACACATGACGAAATACGAATGAAAGAATAAGACGACCAAGAGGACAGTTTCGACAACCAAACCAATAATGGTGTCTGTACAGGTATGATAATGATGAAGATGAGTATGAGATGGGTTATGGGTATGACTTTTTGACTTTTAAATTTATTTTTATTACTTCATTCTTTAACTTATAAACTAGACAAAAATGATTAAATCTAAATTGAAACTAACATTTATCTTATTCTAGTTTACTGGCTCTTAACGATAACTCTAAACTTAACTATATCCTTATAACTATTGCCTATAAGCGTCGGTTAAGTTTCGGTAGGACTCATTCATGTTGGCGAGCCCGACACCTCACAAAGACCCCCTACTATACGCCTAACTAACTTACAAACTAGCTTAAAATTACATAGGTAACGCACCGACCAGGGAGAGCGTGTCAGCCCTCACCTCTTCCTCAAGCCACCAAAACTGGTTTAAGTTTTAAGGTATCGACACTCGACAGTGTCCCTAACCACAATTGCGGTAATAAAACGGAGGAGCTCCTGAGTGCCTTCCGCATTCAAGGTTGAAGCAGGGATAGAAAAGCCACAAAAGATGCGAACGTTAGATGGGCCACCTTAAATACTTGTAAAACCACAAGAATGCTATGGCCGTCCTTCAACGAAACCAAAACCGAGAAGATAATGCGGAAGTATAGGAAATCCCTGTCGACCCTCGTAGGTGTCATAAAGGAGCACAATACTCTGTGGTACCATATGAAGAAAATGGGCCTAACGGAACAAGAACTCTGTAGAGGCTGCGGTGTCAATTGACAAGATAGAACTCAATCCATTTGGTGGTTTTTTAGAAATAACATTTTTAATGTTCTTTTTTTTTATATGGGCGGGTCCACGTCATGAACCAATACGTATTTGATGACGATATATGTATAAATATCCCTAGAATGCATAAGGGTTTTTGAATAACGTTAACACATATGGGGTTCCTGAGCACCCCAGCACTTTGGGTTGAAAATACCAGCAACTTATAATACAATCTTATAAAATGTATTTATATTAATTTAAAGTAATGTATTTATTGACTAAATTAACAAAAAAAATTACATTTCATTCACAGCCTTAGTAATTAAAAAAAAAACAAGTAAAAGTGTTATCATCGGCCTGGCCGATGCTTTGATACCCTCCACTGCATAAAAGGCAAGCAAAATGTTTGCCATGCGAGTTAGTATTATGTATTGTACATGCATGCGTGTCTAATGTGGGTTTTGTATGGGAGGTACCAGAACTACTTGACCGACATAGCCCATTTTCAATACCAACCTAACGACGGTAAAAAGAAGTCCTCTAACAAAATTTCATTCGCCTAGGTCGGTTCGTTTGGACGCTATCGTGTTTTCAACAGACGGACAGACGGACAGACGGACAGATGGACAGACGGACAGACAGACGGACATGGCTAAATCAATTCAGAATGTGATCCTGATTCAGAATATTATATACTTTATGGGGTCTCCGGTGACTCCTTCTTGGCGTTACAAATGTAATGGCAAAGTGAATATACCTTCCTGTGGAGGGTATAATGACTGTGGTTATTAAGTAGTGGTGTGACCATATAGTGTTTTTAAAAATGCACGAAAATGTAGATTTTTAAGCTTGGATCTTCCAATTTTTTTTTGTTTCTGAAAGGAGACATATATAGCAACATAAGCATATGTAAAAAGTTTTGATTTTGTAAGTCCTACCCGCATATTTTTAATCCTTTTTTTCAACATAATAAAGGCAGCTATGTATGTACAGTATGCCATACTTCGCACCGCTTCGCAGCGGCTGTCTGAGCAAATGTGCCTGCACTCCATTTTTGTCTTTTTTTACGTATCCTAGGATATAAAAAGCACCTTCCATGCTTTGGAATCTTTTTTTGAGGTTCTCTTAATAAAATATCCTTGCAATGCTGTGGATCGCCTTCCATTGATTCTCGAAGCAATTTTTCGATGGTACTGCAATTGTATAACGTTTGTAATATAATTCTGAAATAATTCATTAACTTACCTTGCTAGAGTTCCAAAAATTTAAGAAAAATGATTCACATGTCTTTCAAAAAAAAATTACACTAACACATATGGGGTGCCAGCACACCCCAGTGACCATGATATCTACAGTCCGGATAGAGGAAATTCACTAAACTTCTTTTCAGGAATAAAGTAATAACGAAATAAATAAAAGTCACGGCACTCTTAAAAAATAACTACTTTTATTTTAAAAAATATAACCGTTTTAATTTTGAAGTGGGGTGCGCACGCACCCCATATGCATTCTAGGGATATGTACATATAAACCATGGTATTGGCGACACCTTTCAGGGGAAGTTTCCAGAATGAAAATCGATTCAAGCATTACAGAGAATATTAATTACAAACATAGTAAAACTTATTTTTAGGTATATAGAAGATTTAGATTATATATATTCTCTAAAATAGAAACTTTTTGGCAAAACAGTCTTCAGCAGATATATAGCCACGGACATGGTCCACAAGAAAGGAATATTATGTTGTTTTATTTTTTGTAAATCATGAAATAAACAGTTTTATTGTACAAATGAAATTTTTTTTTTTCACTAAATTACAAATTTCTCCAAAACCAGTTGATGTATCGCCACCTTTGGTATTTGTCGTTTAACTAGAGGTTATAGCGGATGTTGTGTGTAAATGTCAGCTTCTATTCTACGTCAATTAGTTTTTGAGATAGACTTAGGAACAAAATTAGTGTGTTCGAACAGACAGACAAACAGACAGACGAACAGACATCGTAGCGAAATTAATCAGGTTCCGTTTTTTCCCCCTTTGGGTACGGAACCTTAAAAATGCCCAGGGTTTGATTTAATCACAGGTGAAATTTTAAGACATTTAAAAAATTTCGACTTTGTACTTACTTACTTACCTATCAAAATATCCTCGTGCAATAATTGAAATTGGATGAAATGCACACGACTGAGTTGTCCTAAAGTTCAGCTGGCTCACAGAAGAGTTGTATGGGTGTAAAAAATTTGCTCAGACCTTTTAATATTTCCCTACAATCATCCTTCCTTAATCGACAACTTCCACTTCCCACTGTAGCAAAATCAGATATTAGATAGCAATGCTAGTGATATAGTTTCTTCTTAAAAATTATTACAATTTTCTTGTTATCATGTATCAAGGTCAAACACATTCACATTGCATACCTTTGTGTCCATCCAGTGGTAGCCATTTTTTTTCTTATCATTATCACACTCATATCCTGTGCAGATATATATAGAAATTGTTTGTATACATCACCTGCACACATAATGATGCAATAAATCTTTTCAACCAAACCGTTGAAAAATTAACACATTTTCCATTTTCACAGTTCTATATTGTCGACACCAAATATACGAGTATCGTCTGCCACAAAAAACCTGTCAACAGGTAGGACATTTAGTTGCCAAAATGTCTACCTTTATCTTTAGCACCGCGAAAATGTTTAATGTGCCTTAAAATTACCATAATGTGCTCGTTTTTTGTCATTAACAAACAATTCACCCGAAATACTTTGGCCATTAGACGATTGCACGATATTAGGAGGTGTGTTTTTTTTTTTTTTGTTATCCTTAGCCAAAGTCCATAGAATTTACACAAAGGCCACAAAGCCACAGACACTGAATAAAAGACGAAGAGGACAACTTCACTTCAAAGCTAAAAACCAGGCCACTACCACCAGTGCCATTATACGATAGTACCTACTATCTACGAGGGTCCCTAAAGTATTTAGCAAAACAAAATAAATGCCAAGAAACGTATCAAGGACCAACGTGTTGTTAGGAATTCATTAGAATATTTTAAGATACTCTTAAAGTGATGTGGTTTTTTTTTTTAGTTTTAATTTTAAGATGGAGTGACATTTTGTCATTTTAGGGAAGACAACTTTGGCTATCCATATTCTTCATGTATATGGTTTTGCCTTCTGTGATAAAGTAAAGTAAAGTAAAAGAAAGTAAATGTTTCCCAAAAGAAAATAAATATTTCATTTCGACATAAATGCAACTGCCATTTGAGTCATGAATTTATGCCAAAACGAATATCTATTCGAATGGATCAGGACTATAAAGGAGCATATGTCCGAATAGTATATTGAGATGTTTTTTCTCCTACACAAGCATTATCGCCCCTTTGGTGAAACCATTTCGTCCTTTTCAACTCGAATAATTTGCATATCCTTTTAAATGTACTTATGTACCTGCTTAAAAGTCAACGTCCACAGCAAATCCCATCTAAGTGCTTGGTGAAATAGAAAATCCCTAAGAAAATGTTCTCAAAGGCCAGCTGTCCACCCACAAACCGAACGCTAGGGGGAGCAACTCTGCCTCCTTTGGCACACTGCTCACAGAACCATATTTGTATTGGGCCTTTTCATTTCCTGTTTCTGGGTTATAGTATGGCTGACGGTTTTTGGTATTTACGTGTCTTTCGGTAATGGTATTCAGTAGCTTTCACCAAGATTCTCTTCAGAAGATATATCCTAATTTGAGTTTAGTGTAAGTCCCATTCGCTATTAATCCCCCCCAGTTAAAGTGTTGTGCCATGACAATGAGGAAAGATAAGAAGGCACCTACCATCAGACCCACAATTTCCTTCCTTAGCACCATATGGGTGGTGATGGTGATAATTTGTCGCAAGAAGAGAAGCTCGATTCATATTTTAATACGTACAAGCAAATGTTATACAGGAGGCAGTATGACAGTAATACCAACCCAAGTGCCTGTAAGAATGATCCCGCTTTAAGCTTTTAAATGGAAAGTCAATGAAGGAAGTTGTTATGGGATTCTAATATTTTATGCAGCAACAGTGTGGTGGAAAGGACTGATTATATAGCTGGATTTTCATTACTTGTGAAACTGGCTCTGATTTCCATAATACATTATAACATATCCCTTATTTCTGGAGCTATGAATAAGCACAACTATTAATAAATTCTAAAGAGGGACATGAATTCAGGAGGAAAGGTAGGTACTTTGCCTGCTAAAGTTATTGCAATGTTAAACATGATGCAGAGATTATCTGTGCTGTATGCTGTCCTAATGCAGATTACGGTTAAATTGGTTAAATGCGTTTTATTTTTAAAACAGAAAGCTTTATATACATTAATTCTTGTTCTCCATCTCAAGAAATCTTAAACTTGTTATATACATTCTTTAAAACTTAATTAATACAACTTATGGTTCTAGGGCCTGCTGATCTATCGCAATCGTAAAAGGCAGTAAATTTAGTTGCTCCTCTTTACCACATTTAGTGAAGAAGGTCGGATCGTTAGCATCGACAGCTAAAGAAAAGGCGAATATTTTTGCTTCAAAGTTTTCGGAAAAGTCTACTCTATACAACAAACTGCAGCTGCCATTTACCCCGGTGATGGATGTAAAATGTCGAGCATGTGCAAATTTTTAAAGAGCTGCGGATTGTAAAAAGGCAATGTGACTTCCATGGACAAAATCTTGAATTGGAACAAATAAAACTTGTACAGAATACACAGCTCACGACTTTTAGAAAGAAAAATGCTTCAACTTTACCACAGATTATAAGGCACAGGTTAGACCCCCTATATATAGAGTTCTCCTTCAAAACTTTCACTTAACTTAGTTGATATCATGTCCTGACTAGAACATCCCATACTAACATAAAATCTACAAATTACAGAACTACGCCTATTTTATAGGTAAGTAAAGTATGCTACCATTTAAGCCCTGCTATTACTCGAAATTCTATACAGGGTGTCCCAGTTAAGCGGTATAATCCTTTAAGGGAAGATTCCTGAAGTTCCGCCGAACAAAAAATTGTATAGCAGGGGGCGTCTATTCTCACCATATTTTCCGTCATAGCCCTTCAAAGTAGGTGACCTCTAATTTGGAGGTGTTACCACTTAAAACGCTATAACTTCAAAATTATTACTGGTACAAAAATTATTTTGTACATTTTGAAAAGCTAATTTAGTAGCGCATTTAAATCTTAAATAGGTACTTCGGGTACATCTGTGCAGCTACCAAAAAGTTATGGCTACTTAAACTCAAATTTTGAAAAATTGTTGTTACAATTTTTTACTTTAATACTATTTTCTCAAAATTTTTTTACTTAATAAATTTTTATTTTGAAAATGGTGTGAAAAATGTAGGGTAAGGTCGGAAGGATTTCACAGGCAGGAGGAATTGACATCAGCACTTTTCTGAAAAACTAAAACCCTGACAGCACTTTAAATGTTGAGAAAACGAAGTTTGTAACGATTGGTTTGAGTGATAAACAAACGTCTTTTTTATTTTTGTTCCCATTTCATTTGACATTTTGGCTGAAGGAGGAATTGACAAAGTGTCAAATTCTCCTTTATGAGTCAAAATAAAAATTGTGTGGTAAAATAACTTCTTAGGTACCTATACTCTTTTTAGAATGTAAAAATGCAAAATATTTACAAGAAAAAAATCCCCATCGCAACATCGATGAAACAACTGTTAGAGAATGCCATTAAAGACATTCAAATTAAAACAGAGTCTATAAGCAGTGCTGTTTCTGTAGACATACCTGCCCTATAGGCATGTTGTCTACTATTTATAGAATACATCTTAAGCGCCGTACTCTCCATATAGTCCAACACCACTCTTTCCATTGTTTCTAACAGACCACAAACCAGAGAGAATAGACCACCAGCTTCGGGCAAAAAAGAGAATTCCATAGAGCCAGTTTTGAAATGAGTAGCGCCGCCTCTTTTTCTATCTGTGAATACGTGATGTACCACAGAAATAACTGTAAATGTTATTAGGTGCCAGTGTATGCGTGACCAATTGGCCCTCCATTTACTTTAGTATGGCACACATACTTAACCACCTAATAACTTTTTGAAACTGGCTCTATGGATCTCTCATTTTTGGCCGAAGCTCTGGTTTGTGTAACAGACTGGTCTGAAGGACTTTGCCTCGGTGTAATACTTTTTTCCCGGTTTTGGAAGGAAAACCACCATTGCCTATTGCGAGGCATGCAACGTATATATTCCTGAGCCTTGGTGCAGTTACTTCTACTCCCTATTGCATTAGACCTGGAAATATACCATCTGTTCGCGCGGTTTTGAATGGTAAAAATGTTGCTATCGCCCCCTTAATCGCCTCTGGTGTCACGATCCGTTCTGTTCCCTCCTATTCATTCTGTTCGCTGCTTGTTTCCTGGCGCCCAGGACTTATCTGACTTATAGCTTCCTGGAAAGTGTACCTCCATCCGGACCTCGTTTGCGTGATCAAGAGTTTCCACTATCTCCGCCGCTCTATTACGAATGAGTCCGATATGGGAAACTGGATCTCTGGAGATAATCTTTTGTAGTCTACTGATTTCAGATGTACCTACTCCTCATGCTCGAGCAAAAGTCCCTCCATGAGTCCATGATAATAATAAATAATTTAATAAATAAAGATTAATATGGGTTGAAAATAAACAAATTATATTTGTTGATTAAAAAAGCAATATATAAGTTGTTTTATTATTTTAAAGTGTTGTAAAATAACCATGTTGTCAGATCCTCCTCCCTCTGAAATTCTATACATCCAAGCAAATCGACACCTATGACCTAATAGGTCTGTTCCTTTACTTTTGTAGTAAAAATGGCATTGGTGGGGATGAAGTCTCTCTCAAAGAGATAACCTTTCGAAAACGTTAGGGAACGCTTTGAAAAATGGCAGATGCATTTTGTTTTTCTATAAATTACATGTGAGTATGAATTCAAGTATGTGGAAAAGTTTTTACTGGCTGAACTATATGAATTCGAGAAGAGAACAAAAGCTACATTATTTTCCCGCCGTCTGATATCATTTTAATACCAATATGTTTCTCATATTGCAGGAAATCAAAAGACAAAAAATGAAAATACCTAGGTATAGTCGTTACACGCATTTCAAAAATCATCTGTCAATTTTCAGGCGACTGACAGTTGTTTCAATTCTTACTCAAAGAAATTTTTTGAGTAAAAACTAGTAAGATTCTCAGTGGAGGGGTCTGGGCCTCTGGGGTAATATCTTGATCTCTCGAAGCCGCTCTCTTTTACGAATTTTTCGATTTGAAGAACGACATTGAGTAAAAATTCGTAAAAATTCGTAAGATTTAAAAGTAAAGGAACAGACCTAATATGATACATCATAATAAAATGTCAACAATAAGTCAGTTTTACTTATTTACAAAAACGGACTTAAATTCAGTCAAACACTTGAAATGGACCTATAATTCGAACATGCTCACAAAATACAATATCGACCCCTCGTACGCTGACTTTTACGCAACCTACATTATGGTTCTTTCGTCCATGCCAGCAAATCTGCGAAAATGACACTTAATTGGGCCGCATACACTGATTAGCACATTACGTAAACAAAAAATATGCATTTCATTATACTTGTACACACATATGGGTACCATATTGCTAAATAAAAAATGTATTCCGCAATGACCACAGTCATAGTCAACAAGCGAAGTGTCATGTGTCATGGGCATAAGTAAACATAAACACCACTCGCGACAGCAGTATATATGTAATCCCTAGCCATTGGTTTTATATGTCTGTAGCCCCCGGGTCATTGTCCCTCTCGGATGTAGTGATACAGCGTTTCTATCTAAACCTGAGCTAAAAAAAAAAAAAAGGATAACAGCGGTCTACTCGTAACTTTTTCAGTTCAATTTATTTGTTGTGTCATTTTTCTTATTCCTTTATCTGCGGATTTGTGCGGAGCTTAAGTACATAAAAAATAGTTTCCCCTCATGTTGCGGATAAAGTTTATCAGGTTATCCGAAAGGATAAGGCGCAGAATCGGGTAATAGAATTTGTTTTTATTTATCATCATCACGCGCCAGGATAAAGGGTATTGTTCATTCCAGAAGCACACCTGTCGCTCTCTAAGCTAGGATGTGATGCTTTAATGAATTTAATGTTGGTTAAATTGATGGGGGGAAGAGTTTGGTCAATAATAATATGTAATTGTATTTGTGTAAATGCATAGCTTCTTTCATACGCGCAATACTTTTGTAATTGTCCTTGTCCTTAAACGGTTTAAATTCTCATGCCCCTGGCAATCGCTCAACTTGTAGCACTCAGCATCATTTAATGGCACGCAGCCCTAACAATTTATTGGCTGTCAATGCGATTAATTGATTTATTGTAATCCCAAATGAGCGAATTTACAGCCGTCCCTATGATTCTTGACATTATAGCGTTGCCCGTCCTATAGCTCTAGTCGTCTGTAAAAATGTAAATAAAACAACAAATACATCGCCAGTCCTGCAGTGCAACCATCATCTGATTAATGTCTGCCGGGTGGGTTTTGTTTTGTGGACAAATTCCACTGGTGTCAATATGGTACTCAACCCATTTAAAAATGTCAAGCTTTCTCCCATATTAACACCCTAATCCCTCATGGGCGCCTCTCTACCATTATGCAACCGCTTTTCGATTAAAATATGTTTGACTGCTTGCAGGCATGGTTTGGCAATAAATTATGGTCCTCTCTCTCTCTATTCGTATGGACATACTATACATATGTATAGCTAACATTTGAATGCATTGGCCGAGCGGGTGGTTTAGTGGTGTCGAAATCTTTTTCACTCATTCTATACGGCATTTAATTTCGAATGCGCATTCAGTGTTGTCACCATTAATATTGATTAAAATTAATTAACTAACGTGCGGTGTCAGCTATTTGTCTAATTGTGGCTGACCTTAGTTGATCAGTTGGAGAGGGGATGTTTAGATAGAGAATATAATTTTACCTTTTCGTTGACAAGCATATGAATGGGATATCAGCACAATTTTATAAGTAAGGCAAAATCTTGACCTCACATAATTCTGCAATGACGCCTCTATAAAAAATAAGCTCTTAAAGAAGTTCGATGTAGGTTTAAGACAGCCAACTGATCATATCTGTGTCTTGAAATTGAAAACTATTACTTACTTACATATTAATAGCGCTACAGTCCGGGGTGGACTTGGGCCTCAATCAATATGCCCCTGCAGTATAGATCAATCTTTGCAAACTGTCTCCAAGCCCACTCTAAGTTTAATGAGGTCCCATTTTAATCGTGTCACCTATAGAGCGATTCGCACATTCCTGACCAAGTCAATGTCGATGTACCTATAGCTTGTAGACTTCGCAGTTAAATCTCCATCTCTCTTAAAATTCCATCAACGCAAACGGGACCGAAAACCACTCAAAGAGTTTTTATACTCACTAGGACTAGAGGAAAGAAGTAGGTACACCTACACGTTTTTTTTACACTTTGAGTCAGCATTTAATACAGTGGGAGAACATAATGTTCTTAGTATCGGATAGTAGCGAAAGTTTGGATCTGTCATGTAAAAACTGAAAAGACGTCTAAATGAGTTGCAATGGCAACAGAAGTCAGACAAGGTTGTAAAGGGTGTTTGTTTTTAGAGGAATACAAATTTAATCTATGCATATAATAAAACTGTAGGAATTTTCTTTGTCCTTTATAAACGCGAAAACTACTGGGCAGATTTCGATGAAACTTTTTTTAAAATGTTTCTTAAGGACGTGAGACTGCTATAGGCTATGTCGTTTATAACCATGGCATTTATAATCTTCATAAAAGAAGAGACGTACAAAACAGGTTTCATTTTGTATACGTTTTGTTGTTGTTGTGAAAACATTTGAGTGAATAATTAAATTACTTTGGTTTAGGATGAACTCCGTTGACTCATTCCAAAAGGGTTGATTTGATTTTTTTTTTTCTTATTGATCAGGAAAACGAAAAAAAATGTATTCTATTTGCTTTGTATGTATGTCCATTATTGTATCTTCTCATCATTAAGATTGTTGGCCGGACGGGTGTGCCGTTTGGATATGTTCAGTTTTGTAATGTATGGTATGTATTTTATTGTTGGGATGAGGCACACAAAACGATTTGATTTCGGATAATGTTTTGCAGGAAAAATACTTCTTGACGAATTTCGCAAAAATTATTTTTATTGTTTTCCATTTTCCATGTATATGGCGATCCAATACTTTTATTAGCAGATGGTTGTATTTTGAGCTATAATTTATCTATCTTTCTACTCCATCCAGAAGTTGAGAAACAATAAGAAAAAGATGTTAGTTGATCAAATGCGAAATCAATGCTAAACCAATAATTGTCTGTTGTTGCTCTGCTTTGGGGTGGTGTGCGTAAATCACAGGCGATTTGAAATTTCAATTGGCGACACGAAAATCGGTTTGGCGACGCACCCCAAAAAATGCGATATTTTTAGACTTTGGCGATTTAAATTTGTTTAAGCAAAATCCTCATATTTTTTTTTTTTTTATAATTTTCACTAGAACCTTACATCACTGTGATGACTGTGACGAAATATTTAAAGCTTGGAAAGATATTGATTTAGGGTCGGATTTTGAAAGAATCGCGATAGAAATCAGTGAATGAAAGTTAAGAAGCAAGTTAACGATTTGATTTAAGTTTTTTTACGAAAAATTATGAGTTGCACGAATTCATATGATTTTTATGGTTTTTGAATTTGGAGAGATGAAACTTTTGAAATTTGTCGATTTTTTGGCGTTTTACATTTTACGTTTGGCGATTCCAGTTTTTAAAACCTGACAACCCTGGATGTGATGTGGCCTATGTGCGAGTAAGCCGTATACGGTGCATAGCGCTTGATAGAAAAAATAAGAGATACATTGTGTTCGTTAATCGTGCCATATTTTTTACAACAGTTAATTATTGAAACTTTCAAGGCAATATATTTAATGTTCATTTAGCAAATAATCTAAAGTGAAGTGAAAAACAAAAATTATCCAAAAGCGTGATTTATTTTTCCGGTAAGTCGTCAATCATCGAAATTCTGACTTCGCATTTCTTTCTTTTATTTCTTACAAACTTTTTTAAAGTTCATGTTGTTATTTAAAATGTAATCTTAAATGAACCATGCTGCACCATCTTGTTGGAACTAAAACCCTGTCACGTCAATGCCATCCAACAACTAGAGTGGTGCGAAAAACATTCATTGTGTTCCGAAAAGTTTGCTCAGATGGACGATTATGTCGACATTAAAATGGACGTAGCACACCATAAGTTTGGCGAACCAAACCATGGTTTTCAATATAAGTTTGCAAAATTTGCACGTGATGTTCTGGCGTTAGTCTATTCATCGTAAAATGGCAAAACTTACTAACCACAAATCAACTTTCAATCAACTGTCAAATTGACAATCTGTAGAAACAGTGTTGATAGTTTAAAAAACAAAACTCTAAAAAAACACCCTTTGCAATGCTTGCTTTATTTATTGAAGACCTAATAGACTTTCTATAGGTACAAATTTATTTCGAAAGAAATAATCAGCAAAATATTAAAGGAAGCGTTGACTCCCTTAAGTACAAGCCTTTTAATTGCATTGATTAAGAATTATTGTGAAACCGTACCGAGATATTTCAGAAGCTCTTTCTTTAAGGTTTGCAAACAAGGAGAAGATAACGATTGAATTGGGGTTATTAAGAAGAACTTGGGGAAAAACTTTGGCGAACTTAAAAGAAATATTAAGACCGAGAATGTTAAAAGTAATATAATCTTTATACCTATAAAAATGGATCCTGGTTTGTGTTCGGTTACTTATAACTTGAAAACCACCGACTCGATTTAATTTTGAATAATCTGAGGAATTGGCCCAGTTGTGCACCTAAGAAGATTGGTCAAAATTGGACAAAGGGGTGTGGTACTGCCCATACAAAAAAAAACATTCAAAATCTTATATCTCGTAAACTGCCGAATCGATTGAGCTCAAATTTACAGACAATCTTAGGTATTGGCCCGGGAGCGTTCCCGTGAAGAATGGACAAAATTGGATGAAGGGACGTGGCACCTCCTATACAAAAAACATATTTTATGGGGTGAAATTCGATGTCAAAGATCTGTCCTGTCCGACAATGGCCACTGAACCACTGAAAATATTCGCCTTTATTCCTATTAAAAAAAAAATTGAACAAAAATATCAAAATAAATCTTGAAATATTTAAAATAACTATTTTAGGCAGAACAACGTTTGCCGAGTCAGCTAGTATATAATAAAAATAGTTAAAACATTTTCGTCTGAAAAGAAATTATTTTCATCTTGTAATTTGTTCATATTCATTTGTCAGCTATTTTTTAATATTCGTCTGAAAAACTTTAAATTTCGTCTGAAAATCTGATCATCATCAGCATTATTTTTGTCTGAAAGAAAAAAAATATATATAATCTTGCCAGAAAAAAATTTTAAATTGGCAGCTATATATTTTTTTTAAATTTCGTCAAAGACAATTACAACTAAGATGTTCTAAAGGGTCCGCCAAATAACTTTTTTTTTTTTGAAAATGCTATAAAAAAAAAATTACTGAATATTTTCTCAAATTTCTTTTTTTATTTGAAAGTACAATCCTTCCGGTTAATAATGGAAAATAATTTCATTCAAATGGCTGCCTCGGCTGGCCATGCAGTAGCCTACACGATCGGTCCAATTTTTAAGCACATTATCGATTGTGTGCAGCTGTATTTCACGGCTTCACGAATATTGTCCTTTAAAGCGTCAATTGTCTCTGGCATTTCGGCGTAACACTTATCTTTTACAGCACCCCACAAATAATAGTCCAACGGTGTCAAATCGCAGCTCCGCGGTGGCCAAACGACATCAGCTCTGCGGCTGATAATGCGATCTTCAAAAACAGGGCGCAAAACATCGAGTGTAGCTTCGGCTGTGTGGAACGTAGCGCCGTCCTGTTGAAACCAAATGTTGCCAATATCCTCCTCTTGAATTTTTGTGAACAAAAATTCGTTCAACATGGCCCGATAACGATCGCCATTGACTGTATCGGCCACTCCTTGCTCATTTTCGAAGAAAAATGGCCCAATTATGCCTCCGGACCAAAATCCGCACCAAACAGTGACTCGTTTTGGGTATACGCACTGTTTTTGGCTTTTCACGCTTTGGTTTATCGATGAGGATGCCAGTTTCTTTCACTTTTTTCACAAGATAACGAACATACGGATCTGACGGTGCTTCTCTTCTTCCAAAATCCGTACGCAATTTTCGCACACATTCTGCAACATTACCATGATTTTCAAAGTAATGTCGCAATATTTCCCAGCGTTGTTCAAGCGTATACACAACCATATTCGTTCAGCGGAAGGTTATTTTTATATTTTTCAGACGATTACTATTTGTTTTCAGACGTTTTAAAAATTGTTTCAGACAATATCTGATTTTATGATGATTTATATTTATTTTCAGACGATTTCTATTAAATTTCAGAGTTTTTTTCGATTTTTGCCGACGTTTCCAATTTTTTTCCTGAAAAATACTATTTATTTGTAGCCGAATAAAAATTTATATTTATTGTTACAGGAAATTTGTAAGGAAACAAATTGAATTGAATTGTGCCTTTCTATCTTCTAATTTCGTAAAAGTGCATTTTGGACCGCAAACCTTGAAAATATTCTATGTTCCATAATTGACATAGGTAACCAATTGCTTTATAATTAATTTAACAAGAATCTGTGTAAATTAAAATTGCATGCTTTTTTTCTATACTATGACTATGTTCGAAACATGAAACTCATTCATGGACTTTTGCTCTGATATTCGAGAAGCCATTTTATTAAATGAAAAGTTTTGTGATTATAAGTTCCATTACATGAGCAAAATGCCAATATTACCCGAACAGACAAGTGCGATTACTTTTCCACTGGCGCTGTAATTTTTCAACGAATTTCAATGACAATGTTTTCCACCCCAAAACACATATTCGCATAAAGGACTTTCAATGAGAATGGGAAACTTTTTTCCCTTTCGAAATTCCATTTAATTATAAAACAACATCTCATTTTTTATACACCGGACAGGACACCATTAATATGTTAATATCCGCATCGTATTTAAACATATAGTGCAAAAATAAAAAATAAAAAATAAAAATTAATAATGTTAAATGGTACCTACGTTCGAAGTGAAGAGTTGAGAGCTGCTATGTAAGCTCCAATGTAGCCATTGCTGTTGAAAGAATTTCTGTTTGCGCGATATAAAAGCTACAAAATTCCACTGGTTGGTATAATGGAGAGAGAACCAGTAATCAGTTAAAAGGACATGACGATGCACTGCATACGTGTGAATTGTTTCAACATATCATTTTGCATGCGTATAAATCTGATGAGTTGCAATTTGGAGCTGGAGTGCCCGACCCGTATAATATGTTTGGGAACGTTATTGTAATAATTATATGTATAGACTTTGCGAATAAAAACAGAGGCAAGAGGCAACTTACTTTAACATTTTGTTACTCCTCTTGGGGCAGGCAGCGAGTCATTGACATCGGCAAAGAGTTTCCACTCGTGATTCCACAGAATGATTAATATCCTACCCTGAGACTGAGAGTGACCAGTTCAATCGAGCAGTCTCAATTTTATGCCAAAAGTGGAAGGAAACTTTGTTTGACATCTTACTAGCTCTTAACGTTTGGGCTGGGCGTTGATAAATAATCGCAAATCAGACATGAGGACAAAATGTTTTAATTATTATTATTTTATTTTCTCTTTTTAGGCGAGTGGAAAACATGCAAATAGCAATATTATTAGAAGCTCAGTGTTGTCTCAGTTTTTAGAGCCGCGAAAAAACCTAAACTTTTGTTTAAGGTTGAAATCTATTGATGGTTGGGTAGTTATCGCAGGTAAATGACTTTAACACTCATTTAAAATAATTTTTTGTAACGTTGAACCTACAACTAGAATTATAACCATAACTAAATATTGTTTAAATCTCAAGATACTTATTTACCACGCCTTTAAGAGATTTAGAAAACCAATTTTAATTTATTATCTAACTAGCTAGAACACGCCCGGCTTAACACAATGCACATTAATGCTCTAAATTTAAAACTTAGATAACAGTTGCAGTTTTTTTTTTTTCTAACTGCAATGTGCCACCCCCATTTTCCCGATCGCGCCATATTTCATTAAATGCAGATTGCCAAATTCCAAGGCTAAAGCTGACATAAATGTCAAGATATACAGGGTGGGCCAAATAAAAGCTTCTTTTTAAAAATGCAATAAAATGAACAAAATAATTTTTTTTCAATGTATTAAAATGGCTTTATTAGTATTAGCAAATATTCCCATTAATTATGGTACAGAACGTCGTTCAAGTGGCTGCCTCGGCTGGCTTCGCAGTAGCGCATTCTGTGGTGCCATGAAATAAAGTCTTACGCAAAAAAGTCCAAACTGGATTTTTGGACTTTAGGTATTGCACCTTTGGAATTTGCTATAAAGTCCAAAACGAGTTTTGGATTTTATTTCATTTTTTAATGTTCAATAAAGTCCAAAATTCTTTCCGCTTTCTTTTTCTTTTAAATAGCTGAGTGCAATAATGTCCAAAAACTTTATTGCACTCTTGAAATTGCAATAAGCGCGTTTTGGACTTTATTTCACTTTTGAAAGTGCAATAAAGTCAAAAATTACTTTTTGGACCTTTTTGCATAAGACTTTATTTCATGGCACCGCATTCTGTCACTCCACTCCATTTCGGGCTGTAGCTCACGGATTGCTTGGATGATATTGGCCTAATATACTTGAATCGTTTCCGGATTGTTGGCATCACGGTTCCCCACAAAAAAAAAGTCCAAAGGGTCAAATCGCAGCTCCGTGGCAGCCAATTGACATCGCCAAGATGGCTGATAGCACGACTTGGGAATTTGGGGCGGAATTTGGAAGATTGATTGTGGCATGGGCTGTGTGGCATGGCTCGTCATCCTGCATGAACCAGAGGTCGTCCAAATCCATGTCTTCAGTTTCAGTAAAAAAAAGCCGGTTAACATATAGGCTGGCGCACGAATCGTGCTACAAAAACAAAACGTAATAACTTTCTTTCTGTGTGAGTAATCGGCTTTTGTTTTTTATTATTTGGCAGGTTACTATATAGATTTATTAAAATGAATTCTTGGGATACCGAAAAGAGGATTTGGATAGTGCAACGGTACCATGCTTTGCAGTCCTCCATTTCCATCCAAAGGGAATTAAGGCGGGAGTTTGGCGGCACTCCCCCGAGTAGATGGACCATTATGAAACTGGTAAACATGTTTGCCGAATCTGGAAGCATCGCACTAAGACCGTACCATCGAGATCCCTATGTTCGGGTTCAAGATCGCGGCTGTAGTATCGTACATTCAGGCAAATCTAAGCGTTTCGACTCGAAACTTCTGGGCGCAAATTGAAATTAGCAGACGGTCATTACAACGGATAATTCATGATGACTTAAACTTGTTTGCTTGCATATTAATATCAAGAAATTCCACTTTCCGTTTCCGCTGACCTCTTTATGTCAAGCAAGAGGTGTACAAAACGAAACCAAGGAATTTGACTGAATTGAAGCAGTCCATTAAAACAATAATGAGGCCATCCCAACTTCAAACCTTCAGGCCGCAATGAATAATTTTCTGATCTGAAGGTATCGCATATGCGTGGATAAGCATGGAGGGCATTTACAGTTTATCATCTTAAAAAACAATTAGATATATAAAATTAAATTTAACTTTCTATACAATAAAAAATAAAAATTAAATACATTGATTAAAAAAACTACTTTTCAAAAAACGCACTGTTTGGGCTACACAGCACTCACTTTGAAAATAAGTTTTCAATATTTCCCAACGTTGTTCAAGCGTAAAGCGACTCATTTCGTTCTTTCTGTCAAGATATCGAGCGGAGTGTCAAAATAACTTATGCCCACCTTAATGTATGTTGAGATTTGGATGTTAAATATGCTTACGACTCAAACGGCGCAGCAGCAACGCACTGCCACTGACCATGAAAAAGATGAAGAATTGAAGATCTTCCACCATCAAACCGGAAAATGGCTTTCTATTTGGTAGTTGTATTCATCCTTTAGTTTAGACTAGTATTCAGTCTGTATAACCTCGAACCACCTCAATGAATGACATAAGTATTTCAAGAAGAATTTGTGAACAATTCGCAGTCCCGAATATCCTCTTGTACATAGGATTTGGAAGCACAATATGAGAACTTCCACGAACTAATACACACTATAGCGGAAGTGGTACCACCATGTCATTAAATTGTACGCGATTTTCCTCGAAATTTCATACCAAGTTAAATTTCGTACGTTGATGATTCAGCGTGAGGTAATATTTAAAACGTCCTTCGGTTCCGGTTCAATGGTAGTGGATCCCATGTATTTTATTCCTTTTAGCACAGAACATGTTACAATCAAATCGAATGCAACACCACAAATAGCTATATCATTTCTAAAATCGGTTAATGAATCACACTTATTTTTGAAAGCAAAATGCTGATCCCGAATTCTCTCTCGTTATGAACATTTTGCGTCATACCAGTTTCCAATTTCCATCAGTAGCGCACTAACTGTGCGAAGGGATTATTGTTTACAGTTTGAATGTTACTGCACGCGTATCCTTACGTATTGTTGTTTGCTTTTCATGCTATGTGCATCAAATATGTCACAGTTCCGTTAAAGTTCCGGGAAAATTGCACGAAAGACAATAGTGATGCAGGCCTTTAGGCCGAAATGGATATTTTTTTGAATTATATATTGTTTTCGACGCGCTCTTACCTTTATGCTCTACATAAGTGCAAGATAATGTTTTAGATTTTATGTGAATACAAAGTTGGGCAAGGATTATAGCTGTAGTTGGAAGAATTGCACATATTGTATCTACCTAGTACAAAGAATTGATAGACTAAGTAAAAATATCGGGAGATGAATAACGAAGCGTTGGGGTAAAACTATTATATTCAGTATATGTATACGTATCACTTTCAAAAAATCGTCAATAGGACACATAACTTTAAAAGTAAAGAATCACAATACCTACACACCTATATTCAGCCATTCATGAAACCATTGTAAACAATGTGGACAGTGTACACTTACTTGTAAAATAGTTTTCAGCACTTATTACAATCTTCATCTGAAATTTCGATTTTGGTTCGTCTTCAACTACTAACATAAGAAAATGTTATAATATTTGCCGTTTTTAACTTGAGTTTCTGTTTGTTTTTGAAAAAGTCTAATAAATAAATCAGTTTTCACCCACTTTCCTACTATACTAGGTACACGGTAACAAAACCAAGGTGAACCGCCACTACTACCTACCTACTTAAAGATATAAAACTTTGCAAACAGCCATAAGCATAAGTGGCAATACATTTATTTCAGTCACAAAAGATAGGACTTCCTTCAACTTGTTATTACATAGAAAACATAATAAAATTAAAAAATTTTGAAAAGGTTTTTAGGCTATACTCTTACGAGTATTTAAAAGTATCACTCAAGTTGCTGCTTCATCCAAAAGCTGAGTTACATTAAATCCAAATTCGGGCTCCATGAAATTAGGCCCGAATTTAAATAGTAAGCCACAACAACGTTTTGTAGTAGGATTCGGGTGATTTTTCATATTTTTGGAGCCCTATTTCATTAATAATTTCAGACCGGATTGGCTCCATGAAATTAGGCCCCAATGAAAAAAGGCCCAAAAAAAATTAAAAAAGGCCCCAAAAAATTATATAGTAGCAACAACAACGTTTTGTAGTAGGATTGAGGTGATTTTTCATATTTTTGGGGCCCTATTTCATTAATAATTTGAGACCGGATTGGCTCCATGAAATTAAACCCCAATGAAAAAAGGCAAAAAAAAAAAATTAAAAAAGGCCCCACAAAATTATATAGTAAGCAACAACAACGTTTTGTAGTAGGATTCGGGTGATTTTTCATATTTTTGGGGCTTATTTCGTTAATAATTTGAGTCCGGATTGGCTCCATAAAATTAGGCTCCAATGAAAAAAGGCCAAAAAAAATGAAAAAAGGCCCCACAAAATTATATAGTAAGCAACAACAACGTTTTGTAGTAGGATTGAGGTGATTTTTCATATTTTTGGGGCCTTATTTCATTAATAATTTCAGACCGGATTGGCTCCATGAAATTAGACCCCAATGAAAAAAGGAAAAAAAATAATTAAAAAAGGCCCCACAAAATTATATAGTAGGTACTAAGCAAAAACAACGTTTTGTAGTAGGATTCGGGTGATTTTTCATATTTTTGGGGCCTTATTTCATTAATAATTTGGAACAAAATTTAATTTTTTTAGTGTAATTATGCCCCAATTTAAGATCGATTCTAAATATCACCCCAAAAAAATGAAAAATTGCCCCAAAAGAATGAAAAATTACCCCAAACTCAATGAAAAACGCGAAAAATATGTTAAAATCGACTCTAAATATTGGGATCTTATTAAAAAATATCACTCCAAAAGAATGATATAGTATCACCCCAAACATAATGAACCACAAATTACCTACAACAAATATTCAAGAAAAATTAAAAAAACTGTTTGTACACTCAACGAAAAACATGTGTAAAATTTACCTAAATCGAGTGCTAACTTGCATAAGCCCTAAGGCCGTTTTGAGCTTACTTAGTTTTAAGGCAAGTTGCGTTAAATTGCTTAGGCAAATACCCTGTCACATTATCAGTGTAGAATTGCCTTAGATATAGCTTGAATTATCCATATTTGCCTAAGCCAATATTTCCTAAGACTAAGGTAATTTTTGCCAATATTTTTAGCCAATAACTGTGTTGAATTGCTTTAACTACTAGGGTAATAACAAAATGGTTTTGCCTTAGAAATTGCCTAATTTTTGCAAGTTTGTTTATTTGCTAGGCTAAAGTGCATTAAATTATAAATGGCTTTTTGCCATAATCCTAATTGAAAGTCAAATTATTTATTTTATTATATTATATTTTATTTGTATACCGGGCAGTTTCACAATTTATTTTTTTCAGGCTTGCATCATTATTTTTGTTGTTCATTTTTCTGAATATTCCATCAACTGTTTTATTGAAATATCTCAGCAGTCACCAGTTTCATCCTAAGAATCTATAAAAAAAAAATAATTTTTTTAAACATAAATTTCTTTGTCCTCGATTTTATTAAACAAAACTTACCTTCTTCATTACATTCCTCGACAACATTTGTGTTGAGGTTCATTTTTCTAGGACTTGTATGTTCATATTTAGGGACATTTTGGACATTTTTCCTAGAACTAAAAAGTTGTTAATAATGAAAGGATGATGTTGCTTTTTATCTGCAGTTATAGTACATAATAGAAACTATTGAAACTATTTATAAAACTCACCTTCATATTGTAATAGAAGCCAGCACGCAGTTTTAATTTTGTAATTTTGTAATCACGTATTACCGCTGTTTTGCTTAATAATGTAACCACACAAAAAAATGTTTGCCTTACGGGATACTTCTTTTTACCGGTTTTGCAAATAGAATGATTAATTTTTGGACGCGAAAGTTACCCCAGGCGTAAGGCAAAATTACATTAGGCTTAAGGCAACGTTACACAGTTTAAGACAATTAAATGTGTCTGCTTAGATCTAAGGCAAAACGCCTTTAGGCCTAAGGTGAAGTTAAACAGCTCCCGAAATGTTTAAGAAAATTTACCTAAGACTTAAGGCAAAATTACTTAGTTTACCAGACAATCAAAGGCAAAGTTAAAAAAAAAACATATTATTTCTTGGTTAAAACAACTAAGCATTTTTAGGCAATTCAACCTATTTTTCATTAGTTAGGTCGCACATAAATTTGCTTATTTTTAAGGAGAAATATGCTTGACTAATAATATCCATACAAAAAACGTTGCCTAATGCGGTTAAGGCAATATTACACAGGATTTTTCTCTGAGTGTAATTGTTTACAAATTTTGTTAGATTTGAGAAAATAAAAGTTGAAAATTCGCGCGAATATTAAATAATTATTAAAAGTTTTTTCAAAAACTGAGGTGGCATCAGTCGTCTAAGATGTAGAGCGAATGGACACAAACGATCCGGCATGAAGAGTCTTCGATTCCAACCTGGAGGGACAATGCAGTAGGGGAAGACCTCGCCTTAGGTGGCGGGCACAATTGGAAGGGGACCTCAACCAACTTGGGGTGCGCAACTGGAGGCGGTTAGCCAAAGATCGGGTTGACTGGAGAGGCGTGTTGAGGTTGAGGCCCAGGTCCACCCCGGACTGTAGCGCCATCTAAGTAAGTAAGTAAGATCAGAAGTACATGTATTTTCTACAAAACTAATCATCGAATTTTGCTTTTCTTCCTTCACAATATCCACTGAGGCTTGTGCTGTGTGTGCGGTTGCACCGTCTTGATGAAATCACAATGTTCAATTGTGATGCTACGCGTATCCAATTCCAGCAGTAAGAAGTCGTTTATCATGGCCCTGTAGCGTTCGCCAGTAACAGTGTCCGTATTGCCGATGGCGTCCTCAAAAATATACCCCCCAATCAATCCTCCCGCTTGAACGCCGCACCACGCAGTTGCTTTGAGTGGATGTAATAAGATTTTGCTTATTGACATAACCACTTAAGAGGAAATACGCCTCGTCGCTCATGATGATTTTCGACACAAAATCGTCCTCTTCGTTGTTGAGATTGAGGAATGAGGATGGCTTGACAGTAATTCAAATGCGACTGACGGTCAGCAGGCATTAACTGATGCACTCTTTGTACTTTGTATGGGAACATGCATAGGTCTTTCTGTAAAATTCGCTGTAGGGTCCGTCTGGTGATGCCCAATTGCGTGGCCCGTCGTCTGGTTAAAAAAAAATCGATACAATATTATTCCACGGTCCTGCAGAGTATATCGCTCTATTGCTTGTCTTTTTTTTTAACTAGAAAGCTGCAGTAGGTATATAAGCTTTCTAGTTAAAAAAACGTCAAATATGATTGACGTACGACGCCATTTGCAAAAATTATAACATCTTCCGATAGGGTGATTAATTTTGTACGTACGAATATCTCGCACCGAGTCTTCGCGCTCCCATAGTACGTATTCGCACGAGTCAAATTCATACGAAAACGCGTCCAATCCCAATGTATGGCTTGCTAGTACCTTGACACCGCACTCCTAAATTCAGCATTACTCAGACAAAATTATCAATTCCAATTTTACGTACCCACTGAAACTTCAACACGTAACGTTGACTTTTTGCTTTTACAGCACCCTCTTCTTGTACATTGACAGTTTCAAGATTTATAGATGACACTTGGACAAGACGACATATTATAATGCCGAGAATAATGCTCAATTTGGTGCAAACCCACCCAAGTGCCTGCCTATCTCTGTACTGTAGGTACTAATACTACAACTCACGGTCACATCCCGATGAAGTTAAAAATCGCCAGATATTTTCATCGGTCGTACCTCTATACACAAAAAGATACCTATACAACTATACATTACCTGACTTAATAGAGTAGTGCTTCGCATTGTCTAACCGTAAGTTTCGAATGTTGGAAGGATTCTTGCGCCAAAACCATAAATCTGAGAATGATTGATTGCCGATAGATGGAATGTGACCATAAATTATTCAATTGACAGCTAGACAAAGCAAATTAATTTTGTATTCGAAGTGTATATAGGTAGACATGACTATAGATGTTTCTAGAAACTAATTGCTGGAGCCATTATCTAAACTGCGCATTACATGACAAGCAATCAATTTGTGGCAAATTGCCATCGACAGTTTAGTTTGTTTTATATTGTTGGGCGGTGTTCTTCGTATTTTTTATTAAACACAAAATTATATATTTATTTCGCATTTATTATTTGAAGACAATTTTCACACGTATGCACCGCTTTCAAAGTGCATTTTTGGGACATTACGACTTTTTCGATTAATTGGATCCTTACATCCATACTATAGCTACTTTATAAAGTGTAACGTCCTTCTGTTCGTCTCTCCATAACTCGAGAACCATTCGTCCGATTTTCATGACTTTTTTTTTCTGATTTATAGATTTGTGGTCAAATTAGGCCGTAGGGTTGGGTACGAATTTTTGAGGATTAAAGGGGTCGCGGGGGTAAGGGGGGTCTCATGAACCCTTAACCGTATGAACTTGAAAGTTTGATAGAAAAGTCAAATTTACTACATGCCTCATTTATCGTTTTTCAAAATTCGTCCTATTAAGCGGCCCCTAGACGCTCAATATTATTGTGCAATATTTGATATTGCACAATATTATTGTTCGTCTGTAGATAATATTGCAAGGTTGTGCAATATATTGTAGAAAAACAAAATGCTTTTGATATTTATTGCGCAATTTATAAAAATTGTATCGTCTGTGGGTAATATTGCACCATATTTGATCAGTTATGTTTCAAGTGTCTATAAAGAAACATCTCCGCGAGTGAAAATGTCTGTAAAATATCAGCAGTCAACTAAATTACTGGGAAAAATATTGCACCGTCTGGGACGCCCAGCCAATAATATTGTGCAATATATTTCACAATAATATTGAGCGTCTATGGGCTGCTTAAAGGATGAAAAAAGGGGTTGCAAACTATTTGTCATTACTACGCTTAACTTGCCATTATACTCATAAATCTATGTTTGTCAATTCAAGAAATGATATTATTTGTTAGGCAATACTTCGCCGATTATTTTGACCTAACATTAATCTTTTTGGTTCATCCAGAGGGTAAGATGTAATAAATTGAAAATACATATTATTTGCCCAAGTTCGAACAAATTATTTCCTCGATATCAGTTGTGCTTAGGGGTGGCTAATAATTTTTGTTCTAAAAATAGAATTATCACTCGAACGACGCACGGGCATTCAGAATGCTCATGTAGATACATCGGAGTTGAGTTTGATGTAGGGAATGCATATGCATGAAACAAACTATGCACATAATGTACGTGGATATAACGAGTTTGTGATGGGTAAGTATGTAGATATACACAATCGTACATATCTGCATTATATTTGAGATCTGCAGCTATGGAAAGTGTAACGATATGATCGCGTAGTATGAAAATAATCAAATGTGATGTGTGACGAGTTTTCATTTTTTATGTGAAATATTATGTCTTGTTACTTAGGATTTTCGGATCAGTACAGGTTACGAATGGACTATGTCGGAGACGGGAAGGGGTATAGGGGTGGCCAATTTTAAAAATTCGTTCAACATTGTACTGGCTACATCCTCCGGATCAGTTTACGTTACTTAGGTATAGAACGGGGGAAGGGGAAAACGGATAGGTATAGAGACTATCTTCGGAACAACTAGGTCAAAGCCGGAGTTGACCTCCGTCAGCCATGTTTTTCACATGGACAGCTATATGCTGCATGTTCGCGTGTGAGTTGCAGTCGTAATTTGTTTAAATTTACGCCCACTAAAACAATAACATTTATATAGTTTACAAAACGCCATTGCGATAGAATATTTTGTCAGCTTAAAAAAGAGCGAAAAATATAAATAAACGTACATACATTTATATAAAAAAATAAATAGGCGGCGCAACAGGCGGTAGACACCCAAGGCCTAGCTTCTCGCAACCATTCGTTTTGTGTGAGTTTCTATTTTTGGAACGAATGGAAGGGACCTACAATTTTATGCTGAGTCCGAACGGCTGAATTGAGAAGCTTTTTCAGGACAGTCATACTCTCGGATGTTTGTCAGACGTTCGCGAGAGGTGGCGCAGTAGAAAAAACCTTAAGATGTAATTTGTGTTTTTCCGGGGATCGAACCTGGGACCCCTCGCACAGTAGTCCAGCACAGTAACCACTGCGCTACTGCGCCCACATTTATATGGTAACTGAAATAAATTGAATTTAAAAGGATATAAACCGGCTTATATCTTATATCTCGAAAACCACCAAATCGATTGAGTTGAAACTTACAGACAATCCTAGGTATTAGCGCAGGAGTGTTGCTGTGAAGATTGGTCAAAATTGGACAAAGGGGCGTTTCACCGCCCATACAAAAAAAAACATTCAACATCTTATATCTCATATATCGCCGAACCGATTCAGCTCAAATTTGCAAAAGTGAAAACAATTTATTGAGAAAGTCAAAGATAATCTTGGCATCTTTAAAACGCAGATGATGTGCAAATAAAATAATACAAATCATATTATCGAATGCTCTAAACTGTTTGGCGTATGACGTGTAACGATGTATCTACTATCATTTACAAAAAAGAACTTTCAAAGCTAAATGCATCCACTAAACGAATTTCGTTTCCCATGTCGATTTCCATTGGACAAGAAAATTCACTTTTTTCAGATTCTGCTCTAGAAATCAGCTGTCTTGTCAAATTCGTTTTCTATTGGTCGGAAAAAAAACATGTTTTTCAGATTCAGAGCACTCTTGCGAAGCCCCTTCGCTTTCAGTCAGCTTCATTCTGATGCTTTGAACACTCCGTTAGGGGCAATAGGTGGGGGGTTAGACTGCTTCGGTTACACTTCATATTATTTTCCTCGAAGGAAACCAAGCAATAGGGTGGATTGCTTCAGCTTTGAGTTTTATTAAAGTTTCAAGCTATTTTGTTGGTGCCTGTATACTAAGCAAAAAAGTCGCATGTCCATTAACTCAAAGTAATCACCAATATTACTGACACTTATGCGCACGATAAAATAATTTTTTTTTACATGTCCACAACCGTTTAAATTAAAGGCGCGAAAACCAAAAACAGTAATAATACGCATTTATCTCAAAACTACTAAAATGGAGATGCGCCCTTTCATTTTAAGACAGCAGCATTTTATCTGCCTTTTTACTTTTCTGAAAAGGGACGCTTGGAGGCACTTAAAGCTCCCCCCCCCCCCTCTTATAGTATTACCTAACCATCACGTTAAGCATATTATAGCGATGCTATCTGCCCTATTGGTATCAAAAAAATCATACCAAAGAAAACAATTTGACGAGAGGTCCTGTATAGAACCTTCTTATAATGCACTACAATATGTGGGGTGGCAAACAAAAGTTGAATTCAGTGTGCAGTACATATCCAAGGTCATATAAAATATGGCATATCCGATAAACCCCATGAGAGGGTACTTCGATGTGTACATACTACCTAACCTTAAGTGCAATTACCATAAATAGAGTAATTTACAACGTGAATATTTCATTTAAATAGCCTGTTTGGCGGGGGTGGAATTTCGCAAATTGTTGTAGGTACCTACTACATCGAAAGATAATTGATTGGGTGTGAATTGCAGGTGTTTTGAAACATTTTTTTAATAAATTAGTTTACAACGCGAAGTTGAATATTAAAATACATTTCATTAGCATTCATTTATTATTGACACACTTTTAATAATATGCTACACCCTGTCAAGAATGCAAATATCTATAGTAGTGACAACGATTCTATTGGCAGGAGTCACAAACTCACATAAGCTTCTCAAATTTAAAATTCCAACTGCAGAGGCGTAGCGAGGCTTTGAGGTGTGGGGGGTGACTTTCATTGAAATGAAAATTTATCTTAGGAATTTTCCGACTGTATGGATTTAGCATATCTACATATTAAAGAAATAATAGTGTGATGTTATGTATGAACAAACATCTGACAAACATCCGAGAGTATGACTGAAAAAGCTTCTCAATTCAGTCCTAAGTTTCCCTGAAATCCAGCAGAAGGCACGCGTCCTTTTTGGAAGCATAAAGATCACAAAGGAAGTGGCCCCTATGGTTGGGATTTTCCGCACAAATTTGCCCAGCCATTCAATAGTTTGCTGCGAGGCGCACTTCACCATTAGGATTCCATGCCTCAGCTCACAACTCTCCGCTTAATTGACTTTTGCATTGTTCCCACTCTGCATCCGTCATTTCCTGATCATCGCCGGCTTTCCCTATACAGGGCTCCCTACTAAAAAAAAAAAAAAATAGGTGGCGCAACAGGCGGTAGACACCCAAGGCCTAGCTTCTCGCAACCATTCGTTTTGTGTGAGTTTCTATTTTTGGAACGAATGGAAGGGACCTACAATTTTATGCCGAGTCCGAACGGCTGAATTGAGAAGCTTTTTCAGGACAGTCATACTCTCGGATGTTTGTCAGACGTTCGCGAGAGGTGGCGCAGTAGAAAAAACCTTAAGATGTAATTTGTGTTTTTCCCGGGATCGAACCTGGGATCCCCCGCACAGTAGTCCAGCACACTAACCACTGCGCTACTGCGCCCACTAGTAGCTCCCTACTAGTAGCTATTTTTTTTTTTGTCAGAAAACTGATAATATACGCATATACCTACGCCTCCTCTAGGACCTCACCTGTCGATGGCTATGTCCGTTTCCAACAAGATTCTGTCCGACGGTGCTGGAAACTTTTGAAGTCTCCCCACCGGCTTCATCCAGATCTTGTGCACGGGCAGTTCAACCCGAAGGTGAGCTCCTAGCAGAGCGACGCGCATTAACCGCACACACACTTCCTGTATTAGGTACCGAATACAGGGCCCGACTCTTCCGTTTTGCCCTGTTTGAGTCAAAAGAACAGGAGGGAGCGTCGAGTTCAAGAAATTGATCGGTTCCGGTTGGAGCACCTTCCGCCGACTTCATTCTTTTCCCCTTCGCCACCGGAAGCGGACAAAGCTCAGCGCTTGCGCCTTTAGCTGATTGAGCTTCTTTGCGCCGCACAAACGAAGCCTTCCTCCTTCTCCTATTCTCTCCTCGTTCAGCAGATGCTTCCCGAATCAAACCATCCATCAGCCGCAGCACTACAATCAACTGCCTCACTATTTTGAGAGAAATTAGGCATACTGGGTAAAACCCTTCTGCCACTTTCTTCCTCCTTCCAGTCCATTTTCTCGAACGAGTCGGATAATGAACCGCAGTAATCTTCAGAAACGAGCACTGGGCCCGGACCTGTATCATCGCCTGAAGAGACGTAGCTTGTTTTTAGTATGTTGGGTGGGGCCTCCAGAATCCTTGCCCCGACCGCAGTCGAAAAGAATGCGGATGGATTTTCACGTTCGTGTGTACTAACTGGAGTAGATAATATAGGTAATCCATAGATTCTTCTGACATACTTACAGGTTGTACGTCGAAGTCAAGACGTGGATTTTAAACGTATACTTACGTATAAATGTAGCTTCCTTGATTTGCTGACTCTTGAAAAGCGTGGGGGTGGGACAGGGCAGGACTAGGTCTTATTGGTGTTATCAACCTTTTTTGCATTCATAAATGTGAGTTTATTTCGCACATTCGTAAAAAACAATTTTTTTCGATTTTTTTTTACACAAATAGTAAATATGTACATTCTTTAAATTTGTGTTCGCGCTCAAATATTATGTATTTGATCTCCTTAACATTTTCCATTTTTTATCTGCCTCTTTTAGTTTTTTGCGTTTAATTTCAAATTATTCATTTTAATCCATTTAATCCACTCATTTAACGATTCCAAAACTAATTTAAATTATATCGTTAATATACAATACTAGTTTTTATCCGGAGCTTCGCTCGCGCAGCCCTCAGGATTGTGTACACAGAGATTACAATCAGTAAATTTATTCTTACAAATTTAAATATCGCAAAGGAAACCCTCCTATGAAAGTACTTAAGGAACAGTTATAATAGATAGCTATAAAATACGTAGTGATTTCAGAGTTTTTCTAAGGGGATTAGATATTCAGCATTCACCACCAACAAATCAGTATAATCAGGGTCTGGGATGGGAGCCCTTGGCGGACTTTAGATGTTCGGTTCCAGGGGAGGATAAAACTTTATATGATTCAAAACGCATTGCTAAAGTATGACACAATATTCTAGTAGTACATTCAGAATGACGCGCATTTAAAATTCATTTCCACTGCAACATCCATCATTATACCGCAGCCAGTGTTTGCAACTGTTCAAAATTCAAATATGTATAATGTCAAATTAATTTCTATGTAAAACGGACTGTTCAAGGACACTAAGCGCAAGCACCATTAAAATGAAAATTTTTTGATTCTTCGCTCAGTTTATCCATCTTCTTGTCGGGCTACTTTAATTTACCCACCCAGAGTCATTAATCTATGTAAATTTGGCCTTCTCAAGCCATCTGAATCCTGGGCAAAATAATGCACACACAAGTGCAAGACCAATTGCCCATGTAAGAACAAAACTTTTCGTCCGACAAGGAGATTTATATCTCTCCTTTCATGTGGCAATAATTTTCGTTGAGGCAAACAAGTGAACGCGCGTCTCGCTCTTGCTGAGATGAAGCTTGAAGTTAGTGCAGCGCGCAGTAATCGATGTCCTGGGAAATACCGAAAATTATCATACGCTTCCATAGCCCAGCGATAATTTTCTCAAAAGATTTTCAATTCTATATGGCCAGGATATGGAGTATCCTCGAGATAGTATTTTTTGTTTGTGTTAAGGGTATTTTTTTTATTTCCTTGCTAAGGAAGAAGAAATTGAATTTTTTTTGTACTTGTTATGCACTCTGCAGGATATCCTGTCGGTAGTATGTAAGCATCGGTTGCATACGTTGGCATAGGTTCAAGGAATTTTCATTTTCCTGTTGTATGAATCGATTATGGGCAAAATTGAATGGGTGGCTGAGGCTCGGTGCTGTGGTGACTTTGGGGGTTGAGTTCTTTTCTTCGTGTATAAGGGACGATAACACCACTCATGAATGGTATATAATAATTTATGGGAATTTTGATGTGAACTTAAGAAAGTTGCAGGATTGCATTTTTCACAGTAAGGCAGGGATATGGAGCAACTTAAAAGGGCTTAGGTTTTGAATAGTCCTACAAAGTGTCTGCGCTGCCCTTTTTCGTGTTCTTCTATGGGTAGACTGAAGAGCATTTTCGGTTAAGAGGACTCATAACCTTATTGAGTTATTGACCTTAATGTGGTAATGTTCTTGTGATGCGCTTATAAACGTAATGTAGAACGTTTTCTATCGGGTATAATGGGATTTGGTGGGCGCAAAAGCTTTGTTGGACTTCAAATAGGAGAAAAAACGTCCCTCGATTAACGATTTTCTGTATTTTGTTGTTCTAGTGACTGCTGCTAACATCTATAAATAATGTTTCAACCAAGTTCATTAGGAAATATGTTAAAAGCGAGCTTCTTTGATTACATTTAGTTTAGAAAGCACCTTCTATGTATAGGAAGACAGCCAACGTATACAATATAAGGACTTCCAAATACTACCTAAAGTACATATAATTTGTTGACAGATATGCCCCTGGCACCTTAGTGTAAGTTATGCACAACACATGGAAACCTTGTTTTTGAGATAGTTCGTTACTTTAAAGTACAATAGTTCTTCTAAGTTTTTCAAATGTAAGGAACAATTTATAATCTTTCGCTGATTTTTCCAGCTGCATTGACATTTCCCGCAACCTATGAATATTGCAAGAAGTTATTTTGTAGCATTAGCATGGTTGGTTATACCTGGTTCCACTGAGTTTTTTATTTGACATGTCTTTAGATCCCATGCTATTTTATCTGTGGCAGTGTAATACTAATCAGTGGACTAGCACTTGCTTTGGATAACTGAACTTCAAGTGGTTCAAACAAAAACAAAATTTCAAGTGGTGTTTATGGGGATACATTTGACGAGTACCTATACTAAAAACGCTTCGGATCTGCTAGATCTTGCTAGAGACAGGCAAGCTGGTTTCATATTATTTTAAGGCACCTTAAATCTCAAAAAGAGCTAAAAAAAAGTTATTGCCAAGGGCCCATGAGTATTTAAAATGTTAAAAATGGTGAACACGCTAACAATTTTTTTTTCTAAAATTTTTGAATTGATTTTATAAATTATCTATAAAAAAATATAATGTCCTACTTGATTTTATAATTCACACTTATTTGTCATCCTATATACGACTATGGTATGTCACGTGAAGTTTTGTTAAAGATTTTATTTCTTGTGATAATGACAGTCAAATATACAATCAATTGTCTTGAAAAAGTTACAAACACTCACTTAGGTCAATTGCTCTAAATAATTATCCTCGGCTAATATTTTCTAATATTAATCTAATATTTTCTAATATTTTTTGTGGGCGCAGTAGCGCAGTGGTTAGTGTGCTGGACTACTGTGCGAAGGATCCCAGGTTCGATCCTCGGAAAACACACAAATTACATCTTAAGGTTTTTTCTACTGCGCCACCTCTCGCGAACGTCTGACAAACATCTGAGAGTATGACTGTCCTGAAAAAGCATCTCAATTCAGCCGTTCGGACTCAGCATAAAATTGTAGGTCCCTTCCATTCGTTCCAAAAATATAAACTCACACAAAACGAATGGTTGCGAGAAGCTAGGCCTTGTGTGTCTACCGCCTGTTGCGCCGCCTATTTATTTATTTATTTTTAATATTTTCTAATATACAACATGTGAGTGCTGAAAAAAAACTTCACCCAACTCAAATCTTAAAACAGATTTCTCAAATTTTACGTTTCTCAGCAATTAATATTCAGTGTTGTGTTTCCTCCAAAAAACTATAGCAAATTTAAAGCAATAATGTAAACGTCAAATTTGCCTATAGGAGAAGGATACTTTTTTTGACAGCTGAAAAAATCGTTTTCTACGACAATAGTGTCAGAAAATAAGCCAAAAATTTAGCGCAAATTAAGCCACATTCCAAAAAAAAAATTAAATATTAGTCTTTTACGACAAACGAAAACATGAATGGGATGAGTATGTTTATACCCGGTACCACACTGTGGTGAGGGTATATTCACTTTGTCATTCCATTTGTAACGCCCATAAGGAGGCGTTGTAGGTATGACAAACTATATATATTATTGATCAGCATCACTTTCTTAGTCGATCTAACGATGTCCGTCTGTCTGTCCGTCTGTCCGTCTGTCCGTCTGTCTGTCCGTCTGTCCGTCTGTCTGTCCGCACGATTACAGCCGTAATTTAAGAGCTATCGACTTGAAATTTGGTATGTAAGCTTTTATCCACCAAACTGAGGCTAAGTTCGAAGATGAGCAAGATCGGATGAAAACTACTACTACCTCCCATACAAAAATATCAGATTTATATAGCTTTTTATGTTAAAAATTAAATTTAAATAGCTACAGTAAAGATAGCAAGTTTAAACTTTGCACATATTGTTTTAATAATATTTAAAAAATTTTGACAAAAAATGAGCTTGGTCGAATAAAAAGTACCCATACCTCCCATACAAATATATAATTTTTTAATACTAAAATATTTTTTTTATTTTACAATAATATAGTACCGGGTATTTGAGCTTCGGCATAGTCGAAGATAATTGTCTTACTGGTTTTTATTATTTTTGATTTTCTTGTATAACATTTATATATTACTAGCTGACCCGGCAAACGTTGTTCTGCCTAAAATAGTTATCTTAAACATTTCAAGATTTGTTTTGATATTTTTGTTCCATTATTTTTTTTAATACGAATGAATGAGGATAGCTTCAATGGTTCATCGGCCATTATCGGACATACATACGCACCAACGTTTTTATATAATATAGCCGTACTCGCCCTGTTTTGCCACAGACATTGTATTACTCAAGTCTTAGAAAATTTCCACATTCGCCCCCGATGTTATAAAATAATATTTCCTTACTATGGTTTTAGTGGACTCTAGGTCTAGTTCAACCTCTTTAACCTAGAGCCAATTCATCACGAATTTTTCAAAGTTTGTATTCCAAAAATTACCTGGACCGTCAATTATAGAGGCAATGCAAACTTAAAAAAAAAAATGTTCCACATACGCCTATGATATTGTAACAAATTATTTCCTCTATTTAAAATGGGAGAACAATAGTGAAAAAAGTGTTCTACTAATGATTTTATTTCTGTTGTTCCACATAAGTACGCCTCCGATTTTTTAAGCAATTGTTGCCGTTATTTGTATTAGAATCAATATTTTGGAAAAATTAAAAAAATGTTCCACATACGCCTCGGTTGTTATGCAAAATATTTCCTTAATAAGTTTTCCGTGACTCTAGGTGTAGGTGAAGCTCTTTAGCGTAGAGCCTATTCATCACAAATTTTGCAAAGTTTATCCTAAAAATCACCTAAACCGTCAATTACAAAGGCAAACAAACTTTAAAAAAAAAAGTTCCACATACGCCTCCGATATTAGATTTTTTTTTTTTTAATATTTTAATATTCAAAACATTCATCAGACGAAACATTTAAATATTTTTTTAGGTACGAATTAGTAGTAATAGTCGTTGTCTGTAGCCAATTAATTATAACCCAGAGAAACATTCAAAGTTACTCACCTAAATCGATTAACCGATTACTATTTGAGTTAGAAATTAACTCATAGAAAAAAAAAATTAACTGACATGTTTCCCTTTATGAATCAAACATTATCGATTCACCCCATGTGGCGTGTCAGTAAGCCCCATTTTGGTAGACTTTACCACCAATAGGGTATGACCTATTTGTTCAACTTCTTTTGTTAAAAAAAATCCCTTTCAGATATTCATAAAAATTACCCTCGGCGTTTTGTTTCTCGTTATTCAATGATACAAAATTGTCCAAATTGAGGCATTTTTTTATCATATCCAAATCTGAACTTCAACTCGACAGGTATGGCCGACTTTTCTAAAGTTTCCTTCTATCCGTTTCTTTAATCGAGAATTTAGTTTTTTTTTTATAAAAATCCAACATCTTATGGAATTTAATTAAATAAATCTTAATTTCAAATTTTACTAATAAAAAAAGACGGCAGAACTGTTCCGCGTATTTTCTTCCTTCTATTCATCTAAATGCAGTTTTTTTTCTATCTTCCTACTTCATTCAAAGTGTACTTACATAATAGATAATATATAGGATACACACAAGACACAACTAGTCAACCCAGGTGCTGTAAGGAAGATACCATCGATTTTTTTTACTTCACCTCATTTTCCTCGTCTGCATCTTTGAAATTCACCTGAAACGTTTTGGTTTTTTTTTCGTCTAATTATTACTTAAGTCTTAGATCAATTTTCTGGAATTTTCTTTCTGCATAAACTTTAAATACAGCAATACGAATAAAACAAAAAAATAATCAAGAGAATCGGCCCAGCGGTTATCGAGCTAAAACGTCATCAAGCTTCATCCCATAGAAGATGTTTTTTGTATGGGCTGTGCCACGCCCCTTTGTCCGATTTTGACCAATCTTCTTAAGTGCACTCCTGGGCTAATCTATATATATAAAAATGGTGGCAAAAATGTATAGTAATTCATCAGGGATCATGACGTAATCTCGAATGACAAAAATCTCGAAGGCTAAAAATCTTTTGTCATTCGAGATTACGTCATGATCCCAAATATGTCATGTACGTTGCTTCTACTGTCGTTGTTAATGCGGTTGTCGCAGTGGATATGATAGAGATAGACCCTTGGAAAGATTAGTTTCAAGTCAACATTGACATAAAAGTAATGTCTGTCTTGATTTGAACAAGAAACAAATAGATAGCTATTGACTTTGACTCGGCCATGAAGCGATTTTCGGATTTGACACTGTTTTCGCTTCTCGAATTTTTGTTCATAAGTGTACCCAGTACGGGACATTTAGATTAACCTAATTACAATCAATTACAAGTCGCATTCAAGGAGTTCGTATGTAAGGTACAGAATACCAAGACTATTTTCCACAAGTGTATTCTCAGGTATATCCGGATGACTTGCCTTTCACCAAAAAGCAAGATATTCAAGAAATACGCAATGAAAAAACAATTTTCTTTTCTCTGTCATATTTTTGCTTTTCATTTATACCCGACTTGATTCTCCTTTCCATTTACACCTATGTTACAGAATTGTTATCCTTTAGCCACAGGGAATGGCAATGGCAGTAACAATAACAAAGTTGCTGCTTCTGAACGACACCTTGCGCATACACTATCGTATAGCTTCACCTGAAGGACAAAACGGGATTTTCGTTCATTGTATTCATGAAATTTTAAAAATGCAACTTCACTCACGATTCGCATCGCAACGCAGCTAGAATACCAACCCTCTTGACGGAGAAAAAGAAAAGGGTTCATGTGTGCGCCATTTTTCTTTTAATAGAAATTCAAGTGCAGCCTCGGAAATGTGTCAGTGCATTATTTTGTCCTTGTTGCTTCGAGGCTGGGGGAGCGAGAGTGTGAATTCAAAATAGATAGTCGGAGTCCCTTTCGTGTAAAAACTGACTCTTAAATATGCATCTCAGTTAAAGTGCTACATATCACAGTCGCAGAAAATATAAAGTTTTTTCGGGTGTCAAAGTCTCAAAGTGCATTATATCCTGTCGATGGAGTACGAAATTCTGTGCATCATCAAGGGGATTAGCCTATAATGCAGTCTCATGTAAAATGGAATAAAAATGTATCGTTTGGAAGGTGTGCAGTCTGCACACTAAAAGAATTGTAAATTTTATTAAAATGGTTTCTTGTACATAGGTCCTTAACAGAAGGCATTATAATGGAGAACGACTCGCCATTGCATCCGCAGTCCGCAATGTCCTCGCACATCATCACATTAAATTTATTATGTCCAAGTGAATGATTTACAACCGCGCGCCTTTCCTTTCGATATTTTCGGTCCAATACACACATACAAATAAATAGTATAAAAATCACAACCACACTTGGTTTTGGTTGCGAATAAAATGTAAATTGCATCATCACATGAACCGCACCAAGCCACAGGACTCTAAGGGCACCCACGCACCACGAGTGACTTCATTCATCTGGATGTGGTCATATCAACACTCAGTGTTGGCTGGACATTGGTTTCATTAAGTCAAACAGTGAATAAACCTGCTGAATGAACCCAAATGACATTTTGGTATCAGTCACCAGAACCAAAACCAAGTGATTCAGGGATTTTTAAGCTGACCAGTTCCGTTTTACAGTCTTTGTCGGTGGAGTCGGTATTATGCTTCGAATTCATATCGTGATGAGATTCCGTATTGTGTTGCATTTTATCATATCTGACGCTTTATTCTGGTTGAATAATTATATGGCGAGTGATGAGTGTTTGAGTGTAAGGCGTTTGTACTGAATTCAATTGCAGTTCGAGTTGGTATTTTATTATGAGAGGAGGGTGCCGGTGGACATTTCATGATTTTCCGCTGCAACGAATTGTGATTGCCTGCCAAGTAGTGACCATTAACTGCATTCTTTGAACTATACGAAGTTGGGAAATTGCAAATGTCAAATAAAATAAATTATACTCCTCTAAAGTTCAGTTGTGGCAGTGGAATTCTTTTAAATTGCTGCACGGGGTGATGGTACTTATGTCAGCATTTTAATTTATTTTTATTTTGACGAGGATATATTATTTTGATGACCAATGACAGAGGCATCCTGTTGATTGTTGTTGCGGAGCTCTTAAATTTATGGTCAACGATTTTACGAAAAGTTGATAATTTGGCATCTTGATCGATTCAAAAAAAAAAAAATAAAAATCAAAAAAAAAGTACGATTTTATCTTTATGTTTAAAAAAAACGTTGTATTTTTTAAATCCTCCACGAGATCACAAAACTACTGTTGAATGAAGTTAGTAAGAAGTGGCAACATACTTCTGATTAGCATATGCAGTCTTGAGTACAGCAAAAAATCGATAAGACATGCTTATAACCTGGAAGAAATAAAACAAAAAATTAAATACAACTCTGAGGATACAAAATTGACCTACCTTCATAAAAGTTTGCAAAGAAATGGGCGGAAAAGTAGGCGCATGAATTCCTGCAATCTTTTGACTTCGGCATATAATTAGTTGTATCATTTTTCTATAAGCCAAGTCGGCATTATACCAAGGATGTTTGTATGCCGCCGCACCCACTGATAGACTCTAGAATAATATTATGTATATATTTTCCAACTGGTGAGCTATTTTCTGACTTACGGCATCAATAAGCCTATTTCCATAGACGCAGATAATCATGATCTGTGCCAAAGATGTCACCAGAAGCATACCATATTGCATCAGTTTCTCAGTAGATCCAACTATCAATTCGAAGCCTATAAAGCAGATCATGCCGGCCGAGGCTACAATATTCAAGAGCATGGATAAATTAAACACTTCATCCATGGATTCAGTCAGTCTGAAAGTACGAATCAGAATTAATACCCTTATCCCATTTTATACCTTACTCACTTCAAACACTTTATATGAAGTTGTAAAATGCCTCTTAGGAACTCGTTATCCTTCTTTCTGTACATTGGTGTATACTGTTCCAACCTTCTCGATATGTAGTCGAATTGTAGACACAATTGGGTCACCAAAGCGACTAAGAACAAATCGGCCGTCAAAACCGCAATTCCAGCGTAAGTCGCTGCCCACATCTGCAGAGAGTACATTAGAATGTACACGGTCCAGTTCTGCGTCGAATCAAAAGGATACCACATCGGAAATCCTAGAGGATAGTCAAATGTTGCCCTATTAACTAGCATTGCTAGGATAGATTTGGCAAGCGGAAAGAACCCAAAGTAAAGACTATTCGTAATGCAAATGCCAGCAAATATTTTCATAACCAGGTTCACGGGTGTCACATAGGCACGGAGGTGATAGTCCCTTTGCAGCAGTTCTGTACGTGGGTAAAGATCCTCCAAGTCCTTGAGAATTCCTCTAATAGTCACCTTGTTCAAATGCAATGTGATCTGTTTAAAATTGCCCACAAAACCGAAACCGACACATGGTGCCACAGCAGTCACCTCAAGCATTAATGACGATTTTATTGACAGGATAAGCGAAATTGTTTGTAGACCCCACTGAACATTATAGTTGATCAATCCTAAGATGAATACAATCTTTAAATATTTAGATGGTATCGAAACTGGCGCGAGCATTTCTTGGCCCATCGTTTTGTAAAAAATCACGGGAATCCTTATCAGTTCAATGTACGGTATTAAAGACATAGTGCGAGACTGGTGCTGCAATCCTTAGAGCCGCTATAATTTATACAATTACGACAGTGTTGGCCTGAGTTACATTATATGTGTGTGGGTTAATTGTTGTTATTTGAGGTATGAATAATTCATCACAAATGCTTGTGGTTCCGGCAACAACCTGGCAACATAGTTGAAAACACATTTTGTTTACTAGGGACTAGTATTGGTTTCGCTAAATTTTTTGGGAATTTACTTAAGATTGCCCTGTATCTGAGGCTTCATCATTTTAATACAATAGAGTTAAACTGTCCAACTTGCCTACCAAGCTGACTTATGTCTACCTGACATTCTTCTTTCCGAATTTGGGAGTTTTAAAAATGCTGCCATACAACAGAAAGTTACGTGCGACACCCTCGTGCACATTTCTTTACAAGACCCCGCGTGTTAGATATAATTGGTTGTAATAATATCAGCCATGACTAAAGTACTATGGCAATTAAAGTTTGAAACTTTTTATTTTAACAATTCCTGATTGAACAATGAAACATGTTTCCCTGATATCTAGAAACTTTATCCATTAAGATTCATCGACTACATAAATTTAGTAAGAAATAAGTAGCTAGCTTAGTACAAATTTTAACAAACTTCCACCAAAAACATGTCAACATTGTTTTTGTAAGTTTTAATTGCATTAATTAAGTCCATCGCTAGCGACGAAGCCATAAGATTCTGTTACCATTAATTTTCAATTTATTATTTATTATTTATTTATTTATTTATTTATTTATTTTTTTTCAATACGGAAATAGTTTTAGGATCATCCACAACGGACAGATTCTTTCTTCGTTGTTCCAAGAACTATGTACATTTAAGGGTACGAAATTTACCCTTGCCTGCTGAAAGCTTCATATCATTAGTGTCTCAGTTTTATCAGGTTCTTAGAAACACGAAAGAATCAGAGCACAAATGAGGATATGGCAACTTATATTATGCACACTCGTAGCTATGCGATGCAGATACATATTATACTTTTGTACAGTGAAAGATATTGATGAATGGAAAAGTATCTCAAGCCGTGCATGCATTGCAAGAGGAATATTATTGATCCAAATTTTTATTGTTCACTATTTCGAAGCTAGAGGCTAGACGTTTTTTGGTTAGTGTGCTGGACTACTGTGCGAAGTGCGAGGGATCCCAGGTTCGATCCCCGGAAAAATACAAATAACATCTTAAGGTTCTTTCTACTGCGCCACCTCTCGCGAAAGTCTGACAGACATCCGAAAGTATGACTGTCCTGAAAAAGCTTCTCAATTCAACCGTTCGGACTCGGCATAAAATTGTAGGTCGCTTCTATTCGTCCCAAAAATAGAAACTCACACAAACGAATGGTTGCGAGAAGTTAGGGCTATTGTGTCTACCGGCCTGTTGCACCACTTATTTATTTTATTTATTTTTATAGAAGTTGTACTCAATCTTAAGCCCCTAAACCTTTTCGTACAGAAATCTGCTGCAAACAGCGCCCTTCGGATAAGCCAGATCAAAAGCTGGAAACACAGCCTGACGCGTCATGCACACATCCTAAATAAATGCACAGCCAATACCTAATGAATGCACGGACTACACTACTCCTCGTCTAGATTTCACAAGAACATTTAACACGTGTTTTCCCAGCAGGGACGAATAGTACGAAGATCAACCGATATCCTTAGGATAAACCATACCCATCTATATACGGATGGATTAAAGATGGAAGTTGGCTTTGGCGCGGGTTTCTACTCCAAACATCTCGGACTATCCAGTTTAATCAGACTTCATGGCTACAGCAGTGTATTCCAAGCTGAGGTACTGACAGTGACAATAGCTGCTAAACAGGTTGAAATGCTGGCAATACCTCATGCATTACATTTTGCATTGACAGTCAAGCGGCAATAAAAGCGATTTCTGCCGTTGAATTAAAATCGAAGCATGTAAGTCTCTTTCGCGAAGAGCACAACGTTACACTATGCTGGGTTCCCAGGTGTATCTGGAAATGAAAAAGCTGATGAGCTGACAAGAAAAGCGGCCTCTCTTGAACTAAACCAGGCCGACACCAGTAATGATTCCCTCCTGTAATCTCAGTCAGACGACTGGGAACAAAATATTAGTGGCGACTAATGAAAGATGGAGTAAACTCGACTCCTGTGGCGTAGCTCGGAAAATGTGGCCAATCTATATAACAAACAGAAAGCTGGGAGAATCTTACAAGAAATCCTTGACCTCGATTGAGGGTATTATAATTGGACACAATATGCTTAAATATCATATCAAGAAAATGAGAATCAGCACAGATGACCAGAGCAGATATGTAGTGATGAAGAGGTCCATGAGGGTATTCCACACTTTCTTTGTCACTGCTCAGCGCTCTTCCACATACGAAATAAAATCCTTGCTAGCTACTTTTTCGAGGATTTAGAAAAACTTTCCGACATTATACGAAAATTGGCGGAGCTCCGCCTAGCCGTCCGAAGAAATCATCAATTAACATTTAGAAAAGCTAAATGATTGAGGACAATGTGACTAAATATGGCGGAAGAGACGCTTCCCTATTTTCAAAAAACTTCCTCTCAATAATGAAGAAGGAACTAGTCTAAATGGACAGTGGATTCACATTAAAGATTGCAAGAGCTGTAAATTTTCTTGCCAATCGCTGTTTGCTCGGGCTAAGAAGGTATCTAAGAAGTAAAGCCCTCTCTCATAGAACCAAGAAGATACATATTACATAAGACCCTAATCTTCCCGGTGCTGATGTATGGTGCAGAAGCATGGACTCTGTCAAAATCGGATGAATACCTCCCTGGGATGATTTGAGAGAAAGATTCTTCGGACGATATTCGGTTTGCAACGACGTTGACCTGGTCAAAAAGCTGAAGATACATCGGCTGAGGTGGCTGAAGTACGTGGAGCGTATAGACAGCAACACAGTAGCCCGACGAGTCTTTGAATTCACCCCTGAGAGACAACGTAGCAGAGGAAGACCCAAACTTAGATGGCGCGCACATTAGAGGCAACCTCAACCAGCTCGATGTGCGTAACTGCAGGCAGCTAGCTAGGGACCGAACTGGCTGGAGGGGCTTGTTGGTTTAGGCCGGTCCACCCCACACTGTAGTAAGCGCCCCCCAAAAGTAAAAACTAAAGTAAAGTAAGTCTGTCAAGTTGAAGGAACTAACAGTAACAACACAATTTATATGGCTATTCTACAGAATAAGAGGACTTTTTGTCTAAGAGCATCCCACCGAGGACCTCCTTAAACAATTCCAATTCTACCCGAGGGCAATCTGTCGTTGAAATAATTTTCTACAAACTTTATTTATGTTTTATTGATGTAATATTACTTTGCTGGCAATGGATGCCTTTATGTACATCTCCTTACATGGACGATTCTACCCAACGGATTACGGACATACACCCATTTGCATTTCGCTGCTCTTCGTTGCCTGACTTGAGCCACATTTCCGTCGTGAATGTTCTGCAATGGAAAACATTAAATTAAATGTTGAATACATATCTAAACCTGTAGCCTACCTCTGCGAATAAGGCATGATACAGCTCTCCAACGTTAACGCTTCCTTCATCAGCAACAGCCAGCCTCGACTCCAGATCCCTGTTCTCAGCGGGTTCAACCGCAGATAAGGGTAGGCCGCAGGCTAATGCAATCAATGCAAATAGAAACACCAGTTTTGTAACCATGTTGAGGTAATATCGCGAACTTATAAGCAATGAACTGTTTCAAAGTTGTAGCTGCTTATATACCTAAATTCAAGCAAGTGACTTTGCACTGAACGTTTATTGTTAATCAGAATGTGGGTTTGGTTGGGAAATTCCCTCTACAAATGCAGAGAAATGGTGAAATACAAAAATAAGCAATACCAGAAATTCACATTTTCTTTGGAAAATCTAGACTATACACACATTACTGTATCGTGCGTTTGGATTTCCACCATACGATCGTATAACAATGATGGAACAGAATTTAATAAGAAATGTAATGCGAGAGCGAGGTGTAGATACAGGTCATGTGGTATCTAAGTTGGATATCCATTATAGACAAGAACTTTTGCCAGTGTAGGAGGTACCAATAGATTCTTCAAATTGCACAAAATGTTTTGGGTTTGTACGATAAGGTCTTTCGTCGTGGAGATATTCATAAGGGCAGAAGGTGGTGTAGGTAAAATGTATGGATGGCGACACGGGGTGAACCAGAGCCGAAATTGCTCTCTCCATTATTGTTGCAACACAATACTAATGAACACGTTGTGTAACGCGGTGTAAAAAATGACGGTGTACGTCGAATGTCGATTAAAACAACTTCCCCAAAACATGTTTATTTGGTGACTTTAAATTTAAACTGGCTGATAAATGTTTACTTGAGGATATTAACAAGAAAATGGGAAAGAATATTTCGTTAGTTCAATAAAGTTTAGAAATTCGTTTTGTAAACATGTCACTGTGAGATACTGGATACTGCTGTAATCAAAGCAGAAATTCAGGATTTCCTAAGCGTCAACAAGGAAAATATCTCGGAGGAAGATTTTGAAGAATTGGTATTTTCCTTCAGAAGAATAAAGGAATAGCAATAGTCGCGTTTTTATTTTGCAATCCTATATGGGCCTAGCAAGTTTTCCATACAAATAGGCAATCCTGTATAGGATTGCCCAGATAATCATCGGGACTTATGCCTTTAGCCCATATAAAAACTGGGCTACCAATCTGTGTCATAAATGACGTTAATTTGACAACCAAAATTAATAGGGTAGACTGCGGCACCTTTGAACGTGAGGCAATTTGAACATTCCTAATAAGACAACATTTAAAAAATATTTATAAGTATAGATTAACCAAAATTTAAACTTGGTAATACCGTCTTCTTTAGTCGTCAACGACTTTCAGAATTCAGATATTCTTTCAGTCGTCGCCTGGAAGCGGCCGCATGAGGCGATTTTTATGCTTAAAATGCATATTTTAATTTTTCTATTTGTAAGAGTGTAAACAATTTATGGTGAGTTTTTCTTTTCGTTTAAAATATAGCGTAAGGGATACAGTAGTTGGCACCTCTCCGTTCAATAGCGATTTGCGCTGTTCCAGTTAGGTACTTCTTTCGATAATAAATCTTGTTTTTTCCAATAATATAAGTAATATTTCCCAGCAGTTCTTATGTTAAAGGCTCTCTTCAGTCGATATTTAAAAATAAAACTTTTAAAAGCCTATAAGTATAACAGAGGGTGCCGGCGCCGACGGTGTACGACGGTTATTTGTTTCAGATTTTTGAAAATGCCTAAAGAGAAGAAAACTTATGATTCTGATCGGTATCTTTCGGTAATACGAAAAAGACAGATTTCAAAGATGAGAGCTTCGGAAGTTTGCAGCATATGTACCAACATCAGCTATTTAATATCGACTTGGTGCTATTTTTAAGAAACCCGGTCAGAATAGATGGAGAAATGCATTAATATATTTTTTTATTTTTTTAATAATAATTTATCAAAGTGCCGCATTTTTTATTAATTTAATTTTTATTAACTTCAAATAAATGAGCACTAAATGCATTTTAATAAATGGGTAGATATTATTTTATCAAACTTTTTGGGTGCCAACAACTGTAGTTTCGTATGGTGCCAGTACTGTACAGGGGGGCCAACTACTGTAGGTTTTGTGACAAGTGAGCAAGTGGTCTGTAATTGACATTGAAAAAAAAACCAACCTACCACCACCAATCAACGCTACGGGAACATCAAGAACACGAAAATGCCTGTACAGCTAACTCATTTTTGTTTTTATAAAGTTTCTGACATTTGTAAAATATTTTGTAATTTGTGAATTTTAGTTTGCTTTTGTTAAGTCGTTTTTGTTTTTTTTTTTTTATTGAAAAAATTAAGTTTATTTATTTTATTGGAAGAATACAAAGCTTGTAGTAGCTTACTAGCTGTCAAAAACAATTACAAATACTGCCGTTCAAAAGTGCCCCAGCCTAGTTCAAAACTGCTCAGCATGGCGGGTACCTTTGAACATAAGGACCATCTTCATTTTAAAATAAAAATAAACTATACACCTTTACTAGCTAAATCCTCGTAGTTATTTGTCCAAACCAAAGTTTAGGTATTTGCATTTCTCAAATTTAAACACACAAGCAAAAAGTTGTCCAAGGTGCTCCAGTCTCCCCTAAAAAAAAAAAGAAAACACAATCAAAATATGGACAAAAAAGATTGCAATTCAAACTTTGGACTTAGGAAAGAAAGAGGCACTGGGACCAGACTTGTGACCAAACTGGTACTGCTGAAATGCTACAGTGCACGTAAGGAGTTTGTGCACTGCCCACTGATTCGCATCTGGAACTTGAATCATGCGATAAAAGTGCAAACACATCCATTACGTCCTGCAAATCGCTGTTACGGCTAGAATTTGCTGTTGCTGCAGAGCTTGCCAACAATAAATAAACCGTCTGAAACTAAATGGATTTCTTCTATTTATTCTTCTAACTATTTTAATATGCCTTTAGCTACTTGTTCTCGTCATTTATCATTTTTTAAACTAATTTACTGCCTGCAAATTTTTTTGGTGAAGACAGAAATAAATATAGGCCAAGTACACATGCCATCCTAGATACTACTGATGGGTCACTCTGTTCAGTAAATTTGTTCAGTAGCTTTCAATTAAGCGATGATTTGGATGGACATTTGTCACTTTTGTAGTACGATTGAACTATATTCTGAATAAGTTCTCAATTTTCATAAATGAAACCGACGCCGACGACGAGGCTGCTAACTTTTGCACAAGAGCTTATAGATACTCAGTATAAGAACAAAGAAATAAAGGTAGGAGTAGTAGATATTCTAATGCTGAAAAGATAAACACTTTCAAGTGCATCCATCCATCAGTCGCATCATATACGCCGTTTTCCGATGCAGAACTATTATATTGATAAGGAGAAACCCCATACTAATCGACCCAGCTGAACCGGCAGTAGCAAGGACAAATAGCTCCCCAAAGGACAATACAATAATTCATCATCTCTTATTTACAGCGGTTGGCTATGCTCCTCTCCAGCTCGACAGCTTGACAAACCGAATCGAACTTGAATGAGTTCGAACTTTCAAAGGCAAGTGCATTGTTATTCTTATGCATAAACAACACTCATACCCTTATATCCAGTTAAAAGGGCGAAATGAAGAGACCGTACAGAGTATACTGCTGACGCTGGTGCTTCTGACCATGACATCAATATTAGGAATTCAGTAGAGGAAGACCTTACTCCCTGTCTCTATCTCGCTCTGTCTTTCTGCGATAAATAATGTGAATGGTCTATTTCAAAGCGCTTCCTTGGTCATTCGGTGACATGCCAGTTGAATGGGTCCTAGAATATAGAACAGCCAAACTCCAATAGGACTCCCACCAAAGGGGACTATCCTTGAGCGCAGTAGATCGTAAATCTCCATCTACTACAGTCGATTCAATTCAGAATTGTCCTTTAACGTAGACAAAAGCATCCAAGATGGATGAGTAGCTATAGGTGAAGTGGATGATTATAGATTGTATGTCCTTGTCTTGTATGCATGTGGGAGTAGATGGGATGTTAATAATAAAAGGAGGTTTTGCGTTTCTCTTTGTGGTTGAATGGATTTTTTTTTTTTCGAGACAAATTATGTGAGGGTTTCTTAATCGCCCATCAAGTGGAATTTGTTCATCTTGAGAATATTTTTGTCCGATTAATTTTCATTTGGCTTTTATTTAAAAATGCATGTATGCAAATGAGAACAATCAATTAAAGAAGAAATGGTATCATGTTTTTGTGGCCCAATTGTTTAGTGAAGAAAATCTTCCTTCTAACTCCATCAAGGTCTGGACAGTTACATATTCTGGTTTAGCAGTGCTGTCTTCTTCAAGACACAACTGGCATTCTGGAGAGTCAGCTATAGATTCGTATTATAGTATTATAGGCATGTCCGAGGAATTAAAAAAAATCAAATAAATAGTTGTCGCAACAGACGTATAGACAGACACCCTAAGGCCTAGGCCTAGTTTCTCACACCCATTCGTGGAAGTGACCTACAACTTTTTATGCCGAGTCCGAACGGCTGAATTGAGAAGCTTTTTCAGGACAATTATACTCTCGGATGTTTGTCAGACGTTCACGAGAGGTGGCGTAGTGGAAAAAACCTTCAGATGGAATTTGTGTTTTTCCGGTGATCGAACCTGTTATCCCTCGTACGGAAGTCCAGCGCACTAACCACTGAGCCACTCCGGCACTGAGGAATTACATTGATTAATTATGTTCTTAATTTCCAAATTTAAGAATACTAAATTTCAAGGCCAAAAGGTGGCAAACAAATTTGCCAAACTGCATAGGTTAGGTATGTTTATGGGACAGACTCGCATGGCTCCGGATAGACGAAGGCGTGCATCCGGATAGACGAAGGCGTACATCATATTTAACAAGAGCCTGGTGGTATGGGATATGCAACAACTATATGAACTTCGTCTGCGAAATAATCATCTGAGGAGAAAATAATAAATAGAATTATCGCTGGCTGAAAAAAGAATATCATCGCGCTTGTGGTTTCACTACCCATAGCTATGCCCGCGTCCTATACAATTTACTACCCCGTTTCTTTACTTTTACTACGATACCTGTTCACTTGGAAATTACTTTCATCTGTCATTTAATGCGGTTGTTTCATCATGTTGTAGTGGAACTTTCAATGACCATATTAATCCAGCAAAACCTGGGGGAAAGTTCAGATTTCCCTCATTAAATTGAATTAAAATCACCAGACTGTAAAAAAATTTCCCAAAGGGATGTAAGGTGTGCCTGAGCCTGACCGATTGACTATAGAAATTTCCGTGCGCTTATAATACCTATAGCTGAATGAAAGAGACAAATTCGAACGAGGGAGTGAAATATTGTATAAGTGCCCTTTGGCGTTAATGTACTCGTATAAAGCGATAGCAGTGATTTTATTAAGTACTTTGTAAGTAAAATTGGAGAGTCATAGTGCATTACAATTTGCAAATGATGGGCAAATGAAGTTTAAGAATAACTTTCTTATGGAAGTCATATGGGATATTGAGTTGCTTCCCAAGGAGGAGGATTTAAAATATATATTTTTTTTTTAAATACTGTGCGATTAACAATTATTTTTCAAAGTTTATATTAACAGCCGAAATTTTCCTCTTGGTAATAATATAGATGCAATATTATGTTTGGTATTCTTCTTTGAGTAATTTCGAATTTGATGTTTGCACATCACTGGATAGTTCCTCATCCAAGAGGTGTGGGCTCTGGCTAATATCGATTTTCTAAGACGTCCTATACTTCTTTGACGAAATCAAAATTTAGTTATACAATATTGGGTTATCTTATGGAACGTTTATTTTGTTAAGTTGAAAGATCACTCTTGATTTTCAGATTAGGCATACCAACTCTACAAAAACAATATAAAATAAAATATTTATGTTTATTTAGTACTAGCACCCTTCTTAGTGCAAAATAGACTAATAAAAAAATCAATTTCAAATTCATTTAAATCAGTGACAAACAATTTTTATTGTAATGCTCTGTGGTGCAATATATTTTTTACAGGTATTACATATATTAGGAATTAGAAGTTAAGAAAAAATATTCAACATTAAATATAAGGTTGTGATTTTACTCAAAATTTACAAATAAAAATAAATAATTAAAAGACACCAAATCTAAGTCAAGTTTAAATTTAAAAATAGAAGTGATAAAAACGCGTAAACGGCAGGTAAAAACTGACTATGTCCAATTTTTAATGAGAGAGGAAAATGATTCCAAAGACTAGCTAACAGAGTAAATTAAAATTGGACGTCGCGTTGTCAGACAAGGGCTAGACCTAGGTGCAAGGTTTTTTTTTGTCTTACATCCTTTTATAATTCTGTCGACAAAGGTTATACATTTGAAGCGAAGAAAACAATGCAAGTTACATCCGAGGATTTTCCCCGAGTATCCGAAAATGTGATTGAGGCTAAATATACCTAAACCTGGTAATATAATTGAAGGCTAATTGCAGTTTACGTAACGAGGCTGAGTCTTGATCGGCTCCAATACTTTTACCAGTCTTATTTTAACGTAAAATATAAGATGTGCATATAAGATGTGGTGGAAAGGCCGTGCATTGAAACATATTTGCAACTGTATCTACGCTGTATGGGGTCGCTTCAAAACAGCCTTCCATTAAAATATTAGTCCTAGATTTTTGATCTTCGACATCAACCTGATATCTGTTTCACAAAATAGTTAGAGCCTTCCAAACATTTTATTTTAACAAGATTTAAAAGCAGATTTTCCTTTCACAACACCGTTGCGGAAAGCATTTTTGAATCCGAACCAACTTGAAATATCTCATACTGTTTCTGAAACATTTTCTCCATGCAACAGTTCTTAAAGATTGAATTTATGTATTCAGAAAAATTATTTCTTAAATTTGTACAAATAACTGATCTAGTACTTTTCCAAACAAATCTGTTTGAAATAACATTTTGGCAGCATTGTATTAATTATTCTGTCATTGTCAAATGCTAAGTACAAATGTCAATCATGTAAGCCAACTTATGGCGGAAAATGTTAACCTAAAAAAATCGAAGAAATTATAACTAATCGGTGCGTTTTTATAATTTTTATATTTTTTATAATTACTTTCTGTTCTCAAGTGTAACTGTCTCAAAATTATACAACAGTAATTTTAGTTTTCGATTGGTCCAATTTGTCATTGAGGTGTTTTTCAGTTCTGAAAAGCTTGTGTCCCTCCTATCAATTTCGACTTAATTGTCGTTTAGTTTTCACTGGAGCACCCTTCGCCCTTTTCTTTTTTGAAAATCGTATCCTTTGATTTTTCCTATTTGGAGATTATTTTCCACAGCCTGTAGTATACCAATCGTCTCTTGATTAATTACAATGAAAAAAGTGAGTATGCTGCATTTGGATTTATTCCTGCTAACCCGGCAAAATAACCAATTATATCCTCAATAAAGAGTGTTTCGCTTTAGAGCGCATTCTTAGATACATTTTATCCGACAAAAACTGGAATCATTCTGAAAAGCTCCCACCATTCTCACTGGTATCTTGGAATCCTCATATTCTTAAGAACATGCTCACATGCTTTTGAGTAAACGTAATCAGTGGCGTTTTTATAAGAAGAACTAGCTATTGCGTTTGTCAAATACAGTTTAAATTGTGCAACGGGTAGAGTGGCCCCTAGCCCCACATACAACAAAGTCGTTTAAAATGCTTTATATTGGCTTTCATGACAGCTTTACTTTCGAAACAATCCCAAGGCGGACTTTAGTTGGTAGCTGCCGCCAATCACACACTGTAATTAAAGAAGTCATATGATAGCCCGTCACAATGTTTAGTTCTACGATTCTATTTTTGTAGGTTGTAGTTCCCTGGAAATATGTCCTCAGAGTTCCAAAGCTTGAATGCTACATATATCCAAAGGAGTTTAGGATGTCCTCGTTAAGTGTAATGATAGACACTTGTTGTCTATCTATGAACGAGTAGGTCTACCAATTCAAGATTCTTTCTCATTTTAATACAAAAAAAAATCGAAAACTTATTACCACTACAATTGTAAAAATTTAATGCAACAAGCTGCAAAATTTGTCGAATTTGTTGAACGACTGAGTAATGTCAAAACGAGTCATAAATGCATGAGAACTTCAATACAAAACAAATTTACCAACTTGCGTGTCTATAGGTTTAGGGTTTAATGCAAGACGTTTCATGAAAAATAGCCACGATTTGAAGATATGACCTTTTATTGGAATATTAAAAAGTTTCACCTTAAAATGTGATTTAATGTTATTTTGTGAAGTGCGACTAAAACTTTTGCACGTTTTGCAATTTGTTTGTCATGTGACGGAAATCCCTTACAAAACAAAGAAATAGTTAAAAAAAAAACTCCTGTCGAATATTCGTCAGAATTTTATAAAATGTTGCCTATATGTTGTGCTTATTAAATAACTTTTGAACCAACAGGTGCAGCTGCAATTTGAAGCTTTAAATGACTACTGCTTGGCATTATCATAGGTCGTCTGTAGCACCGCAAAAAACTGATAAGACATACTTATTACCTGAAAAGAAAATAATAATAACAATGAATTAAGACCTTTATAACACTACAACAAAGTTAACAAACCTTCATAAAAGTTTGCAAAGAAATCGGCGGAAAAGTTGGCGCATAAATTGCTGCAAACCTTTGACTTCGACATATCAATAGATTTATCTTATTTCTATAGGCCAGGTCGGCATTATACCAGGGATGACCATATGCCGCCTCGCCTACCGACAAACTCTAAAATAATAAAGCAAAATAAATTAACACTTCTCATGCGAGAGAATAAACCAACTCACCGCATCAATCAAGTTATCGCCATAGATACAGATAATCAAAACCTGTACCGTCGACGTAATGAAAAGCATCGAAAATCTTAGAACCTCTGCAGTCGATGCAGCTATCACCTCGAAACCCACAAAGCAAATCATACCAGACGAGGAAAGCATATTCAAGAGCAAAGATAATCCAAACACATCATCAATAGATTCACTTAGTCTGGAAATAATAAGCCTACGTACAGACTCCCTTCCATGCCGTTGCTTTTACCTATACTCACTTCAAACACTTTATGTGACGCTTTATGGTTCTGTTCAAGAATTCGTGATCCTCCTTACTAGACCGTGGACTATACTCCTTCAAGCTTTTTGAAATATAATTGAATTGCATACACAACTGGGTAACTATCGACACTAAGAACAAATCCGCCGTCAAAACCGCTAAGGTAGCCGTAGCGCCTGCCCATATTTGAAAACAATAGGCCAGTATGTAAACGACCCAACTTTTTGATGTGTCAAAGGGATGCCACATGGGATATCCTTGGGGATAATCAAATTCTGCGCCATTTCGTACAACTGCTGTGATTGATGCTGCTAAGGGAAATAATCCAAAGTAAGCCGCATTCCAGAGACAAAGACCAGCAAAAATTTTCATCACAATCGTAACGCCTCTGACGTAGTCAATAGTATGATAGTCCGCTTGTAGCTGTTTTGTATCCGGGTGGAGTTTCTTTAATTCCTTGAGAATCCTTTCGATTGCCATTTTATTTGAATGTAAAGTGATCTGTTTGAAATTTCCGACAAAACCGAAACCGAAACAAGGTGCCACAGCGGTCACTTCCAGCATGGAGGCGGTTCGTAATGACATGATAAAAAATATTATCTGAAGGCCCCACTGTAAGTTGTAGTTGAAAATCCCCGAAAAAAACAGAATCTTCAAATATTTAGACCACGAACGATTGTTAACACCCGTCTGTAGTATTTCCTGCCCCAACGCTCTGTAACATATCACCGGAATATTAATAAATTCTAAGTATGTTACTAAAGCCATGGTGAGACTATAAACCTGGCCTTCGATGCACTTCTATTTATATGCAATGCTTTCGTGATTGATTGTAGTTCCATGCACTATATGACTCCATGTATATCGTTTAATCAATTATTCAAACTGTTAAGGGTTGTGGAAAGTATGAAAAAGTATCTGATAACTTCGGTTTGTGAGTGAATTGCTTATAAATAATGGACGCATAGGTGGTATTTACATAGATTAAGTGGGTACTCATACACAGTCACCCCAAGGAAATACCGATTGGTAAACAGCCCAAAGACTGAATGTCCTCGTCCGATATACAGAGTAGGAGCACAAAAAATGTATTCGTTTCTCATTGCGAGTGAACTGAACCTATTTAAAATTCAATTTATTAGGTGTAAAACTTTACAGCCGATCAAGGAAACAAGACTACAACTCTGCCATAAACTTTCATCAGTTCTGCAGTCGAGACTGGAGCTCTGTCTAAAGCTACGATTACACGGCCATTTTTTCGAGTCATTTAAATGACTCTGTGACGTCAGGAAAAAATGTCGCATTAGAGCGACATTCAAGCTACGATTCGTCATTGGTCATTTGCGAAAAAATGGCGATCACACGAAATGACTATCATCGTGATTTTTGTCCCAAAATCAAATGACGGACACTGCGAGTCATTTAGAATTTTATGACTTGCCTCATCAAAATGGCAAATCTCACCTTTCCTATTATTTCGATTTCGCGTCATTTATCTGTTTTGTTATCAGACGGTAATGACCTATGAGAAAAATATAGCTACTGTCATTTAGTGTTTTTCTCTCGGCGAAGACGCGACATTTTTAATTAAATTAAATAGGAAATAGTAGTGAAAAGAAAACAAATTTATTATGATAAATAAAAAATGTAAAAAAGAACAAACAGAACCCAAATATGCGAGAGAGCGTTTCAGCGGAAACACGACTGGTAATCACGCTGCGCTACCTTTCCATACTGGTGAGAGTTTTCGATCGCTGCGATTCCATTTCCGCGTATCGCAGCCAACGATAACGTGCATCATTTCGGAAGCTCTCGACGCTATTTACAAGGTTTTGGTCTTCTCTCAATAGGTACCGAACAACACAACCCCAATAAACAAAAAAAATGGAAACCAGTTAAACACGTCCTTTGTCACAGAAGAGACACCAAATCTCAACATGCTTAACAACCGGGTAAATCCACTGAGTCAGCACTCATTGATTTAGTAACAAGAATTTAATTATCCGTAAATAGAAAAGAAATCTGTCTCGTTGCTTTCTTGGATATTGAAGGAGCTTTCAACTACACGTCCTTTGGGTCTCCGATAATAGGAAGATGGACTATGGCAATGCTCAATGAAAGAGTAATTCAGACCCGCATTGATGATGTGGAACTTTCGACGTTAACAACAAGAGGGTGTCCAGAAGGGGGTGTCCTCTCGCCTCTTTTTGTGGTTCCTAGTCATTAACGACCTACTCCAATCCTAATCAAGGGATCGATATGCCGGATATGATATGATATGCCGACGACGCAGCAATCGGAAACTGAATGACGGGCTGTCTACGGTCCACCCCGACCACTATACTAAATGTCATCCTAGACCTATTACCTATTCAAGAACACATTCAAATGGAAGCAAGACTGAGTATCCATCTTCTATTCCATTCGAAAATCATCGACCCCCATTCCTACCATGGAGGTCACCTTTCCCTTATATAATAATATAATATGGCTTCGATAAAAACTTCTCTATCATCATCTCTCCAAGGTAAGACTGGGAAAAATACAAACCTACTCCATCGCGACTTGATCTAGTCTGGTATACAGACGGGTCCAAGATGGATACAGGGACTAGATCTGGCATTTATGGAGAATCGCCTCAAGCGAAGTTTTCAGTCAACTTAGGCTAATACTCGTCCATATTCCAAGCTGAGTCCTTGCCATTAACCATTGCGCTAGAATAAACTCTCAGACAGCCAAGCTGCTCTACTTTATGTAGACTATGTCTGGACAGCGACGAAACCTCTCATCACATTCCCACGGAATGTCCGGCTCTATTTCGCCTTAGAAAGAATGTCCTTGGCGAAGAAATCGTTAACTCAGCCAATCTTGCTGAAATACCCCCAGAGAAGATACATACTTGTCTTCCTGACTGCCTGCGGAGTAAAAATATTGCTCTAGGACCCTACCAAGGAAGGCACAATAGGCCCCTTTTAGAGAGGCCGCAGTGCCAGAGCCCAATGGCGCTAACACGTCCTTTCCGTCATTTCAATCAGTCATTTCCCCAACAGTAAGTCATAAAATTAAAGGGTAAATAAGTAACGACGGACAGCTGGAGTTTCCGATGATCAATCAAAGAACTACTTGAAAAGCGTATAAAAAGATACGCCATGCGGATGAGGCCATTGCGAATATTTCGTTGCAGGATCATCACATGATCGATTTTTTTTTTCCAATTTTTGTTAAGAATACATATTTAAAAAAGCGTTGAAAAGAACTGATTTTATTTAGTTTTAAAAAAATGGGTTCCGGAAAGACTTTGACAGCGACAGAAAGAGGAAAAATAGATGCTTTTAGGACTCTCAGGCCGAGAATTTGCAAGGAGACTAAATAGAAGTAAGTCTGTTGTAAACAGTTATCTTGCGGATCAACAACACTATGGGAAAAATCAAAAAGGACGCACGGCAGAAGCAACAACATTGCGAGAAAAGCGGTTAATTCTACGGCTTGCCTCAAATAATACGAAAATGTGGTAATATACAGAGAAGAAAACTTAAAAAGAAACCTGTTTTGAGGCAAGTACACAAGGAGCATCGAATGAATTTTACAAGAGAACAGTGAATGGAAACGCGTTGTCTTTTCGTCGTTCTCTTTTTTATCTGAAAAAAAAGTTTATCCTTGACGGCCCCGATGGTTACAATTTTTATTTCCATGATCTAAGAAAGGAGGAGATTATTTTGGCAAGACATCACATCCGTACATCAGGTGTAATGGTGTGGGGAGCTATTACCTACTATGGCACAATCGAGTTGGAGTTTTTGTCCACAACAATGAACGGCAACAACTACAAATGTTTGCTGGAACGGTCATTTCCAAAAGTGAAAAGCATTTTCGGACCCCTATCCTCCGGACTTAAACATAATCGAAAATGTTTGGGTATGGTTATCTCGTAAAGTGTATATGAAGGCGGCAGACAATTTTAAACAAGGACACTTTAATCGAAGCTATTGTTAAAACATGCCCCTAAATTTCTCTTAATAGTTAAAAAAAAAACTGTGCGATTCTATTCCAAATCGTCTTATAGAGGTTATATCGAAAAATGTTTTAAAACCATAAAATGTAAACTTTTTATTCAATTTTTCCTTTTCTTTAAATTTAAAGCGCCTTCGTCACTTAATATATTAAGAAAAACTCGCCAAAAATTCGCCAGTAAATAATTAAAAATATTTTTATATTTAATAAATAATTTTCATTTTATTTTTTATTTTTATTTTATTTAGGCACGAGTACGATAACTTAGGCACCAAAAATGGATAACGGTTTTTTGTAGAGTGGTCAAATACCAGAATTTGTTACCATGGGAGGGGGGGACTATCTTGCTTCGCTTAGGCGGGAGGGAAATGAAAAAAAAAAAAATTTGAAGAAGACCACACTTACAATAAAGGAATTTAAGGTTTTTTGGAAGCCAGGAATCTGTTCTTTGATATTATTTTTAAATCAAGTTATATCTTTAATAGTTTTTGAAACAAAAAAAAATGCTTTCAAACTTGAAATTTAAGGAAAAAAATAAACAAAAAAAAAGTTGTATGCTAATTTTTTCAATATTGAGAAAATATATACTTAATTTATTTATAGTTTTTACTGCCCAAATCTATTCTTAATCGAACACTGAAAACTTGATTATTGTATTACGATATGTGGCACTCTCTGTAGATGTCAGAGCTACATACATAATGTATCTTTCTACATGCCGTGTACCACCAATATCAAATGAATAGCCACGCGTAGGTCATGTAGTGAGCAGAAATTTGTATGTCGTTCTAGTTTCTACTGAAAAACCACAAATTTAAAAACTGTTGAAATGGCAATCGAAGAATTTTCCTCTTTAGTTTGTCCATGTGACAAAGGATTCCTTTTTGGTATTCCCAATGGAGGACCATTAATGTTTGAACACTCACCTATTCATTCAGTAAATCTGATGCCATTGAAAATGGGTTTTCGGTACTCAGTTTCTGGCAAAGGTGTGCAATTGTGCATTTACTCGGAAGGACCTCAAAGTCAAACCTCATCGTTAAGGAAGGAACCACAGAAAAAGGTATGCTGCATGACCACTGTACATTTACAGTAATTAAACCGATTCCATCCATACAGCGGGGGAGAATTAATGTGTGCATTTGGATCCAGGTAAGTGGAGTTAGAAATATACATCAAAGAGTCCTGCCAATTGGAAAATGAGGTGAGCAATCTTTCTGCTAGTCATTTCTCCAATTCCATGCACTTTTCTTATTTGTGTATAATTTTAACCTGTGACTTTGAGACTGGTGTTTAGACGTTTTTTTTTTTTTTATTTAACCAGTAATATGCATCAGTAAAGGAATAAATTGTGTTCCCTTTTAAGTATATACAACTTCAATATTACAGGGGTATCTATAAGTATTTGCATTATTAAAGTGATACCTTTAGCAAACTTACTTCCTCGATTTTTTCTTTTATGAGTGAAGTAGGTGGTTTTGCATATAGGGTAGATGGATATTTAAAATTACTTCAACAACTATAAGTCGTAGTTATAAAGTTGAGTACTGTATACATAAAGTAAAAGAAAACGTCTGATTTTAAGCACTCTAACAATAGATTGCATATGAGTGAGGACTTTTTAAATCTGATCAAATACCCTAAGGATAGCAGCAAATCGTACAAGAGGCAAGAAAAACCTGAGCGACAAGGATGAAAAGTGTGTTAAGAATTTACTTTCCACTTTTTAAGCTACATTAGTTGATATACCATATGCAGTATCAGCCAGCGGATGGGACCACAAAAGCAGCAAACTACTGTGGGAGCAGCGACCACCAGCTGTAGCACTAAAGCCTGCGAAGGAACCTAAATGAGTTGATCAATGTCAAACTTCAACTAAGTACAGGCAGCATACTTCGTCCCACTAAACTCGTCATCCAACCGGATCTCACGCATAAATTGCTTAGAATTTACATCATTGTACGTTTTCGTTGAATGCTGAATTCGAAATTGATGCCTTTTGCACATAGTGAACGACGGGTATAATCCGCCCACATTGGGGCTTACCACGCAGTAATGCTGAGCTTATTCAAAACTCAATATGTATACCCTCCATATATATTCACTTTGTCATTACATTTGTAACGCCAAGAAGGATTCACCGGAGACCCTTTAAAGTACCTATATATCACATTCTGAATTGATTTAGCCATGCCCGTCCGTCTGTCCGTCTGTATATCTGCCTGTGGGAAACACGATAGCGACCAAAGGAATTGTCCTAAGCGAATGAAATTTTATAAGAGGTCTTATTTTTATCGTTTCACGGTCGTCAGGTTGGTATTCAAAATGGTCCATGTCGGTCATGTAGTTCTGTTATCTCCCATAAAAAACCAATATTAGTACAGTACATACAGTGGAGGGTATCATCAAAGCATCGGCCAGGCCGATGATAACACTTTTACTTGTTTTAAGTAGACTATTTACCGAATTTCATTTTATAGCTACCATAAAATACTCAAGATATAGTGTAATTTTGAGATTTGGGTGTTCAGCGCCATTTATTGGAGAATGTGTTTTTTTTTTTGTATGGGTGGTGCCATGCTCTTTTGTCCAATTTTGACCAATTTCACAGAAACACCTTAGAACCACTTTGAACTCATTCGTATCTGTGCTTTTTGAGTTGCGCAGATTGAATTTTTATATAAAAGATTTCATAAAATTTAATTGTCCAGTAAGAATTGGTTATAACGACCTTCAAGGGAAAGACAAATCGACAAATTTGGTCGTTATAAGGTAGCTGTAATCTATATCGGGCTTTTTAATCTGCATTTACATATCAATAGATGCCATTGATCCCAAAAATTAAAACTCACACAAGAGAATGGTTGTAAAAAGCTAGGCATACCCAAACCTCATGACCATAAGGTAAGAGTTGGAACAAACACCAAATTAAAGACTGAGAACATTCCTGTGACACCAATTTCAGTCCCCATAATAACAGAATGACATTTAGCCTGACTAATCCAACAGGAAAACTCAGCATTGCTCCTTCCATCACTCGTGAATAAGACCGCGAGGTACTTAAACTTCTCCACCTGTTTCAATCGAACTCCACTAACATGCAGAGTGCATTGAATAGTCGTTCAGGAGACGACCTTCACTTCAGATTTTTTCAATTTTAACTTTCATATCAGCTTCAACACAAACATCTACAAACCGATCGAGTGCGCATTTAAGTTCAGTCTGAGAGGACCTAAGGATGACCAAGTCATCAGCGAATAGCAAATGACTTATCTACAGATCCTCCAATTCCAAATTCCTCTTCATCAAGTCTGCGCTGTTACATCCAGATCCAATCCATATAAGTAATGAAAATGAGAAAACGCACCCTGAATATCTGGTCGGTTCAACATCTTTTGTCCTATAAAGGATTAATCACATAAAGTATCTACAGGTAGCTAAACTTAACCACAACATGTATCTAGCCATATGAACACGGATAAAAGAAAAAAGTTATATAATTTGATTACGCAATACCATAGATAACATCACCACCGAACTAATAACAATACAGCGAATAGTGGTTAAGTGCATTCGCGTTAAATTCGGTGTAAAACGTTCGCCAATTTTATTTCTCCCACTTTCAATTAATTGGAACAGTTTAATCGGGTGAACTTTAATATGTCCCATGATAGCTTACTGGCCTTAATTTAGTGAATTAATTTCATGTTTACTGTTCAAATCGAAAGCAGATACAATATATCCATTTAATTTCTTGACCAATATGGGTCTACGAAAAAGGTCTCGAGGTAAAAAATTGTTTTCAACAATAACAAACCCTTGTATTATTTGTATGTCGGTCGGTCGTCTAGACAGCATCCCAATTTTTTGTGATCTATTGTAAAAACCGGGTCAACATTTGACATTGTCTTTGCCCAGATTTCCATAATATCAAAATGTAGCAAGATACAAATTTTATTTTTCGTTTTTGTTTGCGAAATAATCAATACCCTTGACCGGAGGCTGTGTAATCTGTATATAGTAACAAATGGTTTGATACCAGAGTAATAATTTAATTACATTTTTTTTTAATTAAATTCGAATTGTTTAGTTAGGCTTTTGCTTAAAGCTGTCATTCGTATATAGGTACCTTACCACAGGCTGTATAAACATTTTATGTAGAAGAAAGGTCATTCCAAAGAATGACGGGAGTATTTCTTGTTTGACTGCCATCAACGGTATAGCAGAATATAAATGGTTGAACAAACCATTAAATTTATTTCATCGTACATTGGGTTGATAGGGTTGTATTTACCTATTTGTATATTACTGGTATGGACAAGGAGGAAAACGTCTTTGTCTATTAAAGCTAAGATGACCAAGATTTTAAATTGCAAAAGGTTTAGCAATCATGTTTTTTGTTATTTTCTGACAATTATATCAAATACAGCTAAGTGTTAAAAAAAATCGCTAATAATTGAGCACGGGGGTGTATATTTGGGTCAATATATCTTTCTCTATACCAAACCACTGAGCGAATGCGTTCTTCTTCTAAATGGATGTATCGCAAACATCGTAACACATAAGCTAGTATTAGTACGGTGACCATCCGTCCCGTATTTCCCGGGACAGTCCCGTATTTCAATCGTCTGTCCCGATTTTTTATTAAAGACATACCTACGGGACGAACAAATGTCCCGTATTAAATTTTTAGTCCTGTATTAGTCCCGTATTTTCATTATAAACTTTTTAAATTATTATTCAAACTCTTTATTAATTTAAAAAAAAAACATGCATTTCCATATAACTAAGGTTCACTATTCAACATAAAATGCATAATGGCACATTTTCAATGACAGTTCGCACACGACACAATAAATGTATGAAGCATGTCTAGGACATGTTTCCGCAATAGTCCAAAAAAAGGTTTTTACGATAGAAAAATTCGAAAAATTTCCCGGAAAATTCGAAAATTCGAGAAAAGCAGAAGGTGTTTTTATTTTTGTTCTAAACTGTTCTAAACTCATGACTCAACGATGGATTTGCGTTCACAAAACGATCATAAACAAATTTGTTGAAATTTAGACAGGGCAACTATCGATTCAGCTAGTAAAGATTAATAATTATAAAGACGTGAATAGATACCGATACTTCCCTTAAGATGTAAAATTTAGGCTAAGGAAAATGAGGGTACATTTGGATGGGGGTTTAATTTTATTGCGGACAGCGTAGAAGAAAATCGATTTTAGGACTTTGTATTGGGGGTTATTCCCAAATGCACAGCGGGTAGTTATATATTGGGGTCGCGGATCGCATTGTTTCTGTCACAAACCCTTCAATAAGTAATAATTTATGGAATAGTCCAGTACAAGAGTTTTGTTTTTGTCTGTTTGTTGGTATAATTTGTTTGCTAATATTTTTTTTTGTCCCGGGCTTGGCTTCTAAAAATATGGTCACCGTAAGTATTAGACATGTTGAATCAGCATACCTATACTGGAAATTGTGTCCTAATCGCAACATCGTACAATAGCCAAATTTCTGTCATCATATGTATGCTGAAAGGAGTTTGTTGACAAATTTGTTAGCTAGTCTGCATATATGTATGTTGACAACTAAATATATTTTGTATGTTTCTATTGCCTTGATTTCTGCTTTTAAAAGAAAAATGGCTGAATTGTTCTGTTCCCAGCTTATAGGTCCTCGTTTAATTGGTTTTGTTATGCATTTTTTAGCCATCCACCGTTAGTGACAAGTGAATTTTGAAAGACTTGGGTATACGATACCGGAAAAGCTGCAGACATCAACATCCATGGACACAAGCGCAAACCTGATTCGCAACGAACAACGAAACAGCTGTCGTCGTCGTCATCCTTGTCATTGGTAACGGAACCAAATTTCAAAGAAGTAGCAAGCATTGATTAGCATTGGTACACAGAACGACGAATAAGATACCTTTGGCGATTATATTGCAGATGAATTGCGGAGCCTTCCAACCGCACAAGCCACATTTGGGAAACGTAAATTCTATCGGGCACTTATAATTTTCTTCAATAAAAAATTAATAATACAAAAATTCATTCGTTTATTTTTCCTTCTTTCTGTCGTCTTGGTAATTTTTAATATGGTACAAATACAAGGGAAAACAAGTAAAAGTATTATCATCCGATGCTTTTATACCCTCCACTGCATACAAGTCATGTAAAATGTGAGGCATTTATGTAAGTACGTACACATGGTTCTAATATTAGTTTGTACCTACTACTATGCCGATATACCCTATTTTGACGGACTTAGTTCCCACCTAGTGGGAAACCACTTTTGTGAAGTGGACTTAGTTCCCATGTAAGGTGGGAACTAAGTCCACTTTATTATGGGAACTTAGTACACATTCAACAGTTTAATACGAATGCTGCCACCCTACAACCCCCCTGGGCTTACTGTCAGATTTGCAGTATGTGCGAAATTTGGTGTAGGTATTGAAACCACTCAGAGTTTTCAGAATTTATTTCCCACTTTACATATATATGTGGCGTGGTACATACCGTGTACTAGCACCTTAACAAACATTTCATCAATTTAAGTACAAAAGCTTCTTATATAGAAAAATTTAAGTGTGCAACTAGTCAGCCACGAAAAGTAATGAGATCTAGATCTAAAAGTTCTCAGTTTAAGAAGGTTCAATGTTAAATCAAGCAAAAGTGTTATCATGGCCTGGCTAATACTTTGATATGCTAGAGCTTAATAAAGGTCGCACAATAATGTATCTTAATAGAGACAGATGAATATGCATTCGAGGTAATATGCTTACAGTACAGAAAAGGTAAGTCGACAGAGGGTGCAAGCACAAAAGAACAAAAAATCCTCTGATACTGGGACATAGCTAAATTTTGACATGGAGTGCTTTGTGGATATATAAGTGTCACAGAAAACAGCTGTTCGTTAAAAATAACTTCAAAAATGCACCGATACGAAAAGTGGCTTTATTGCGCCTTCTTTTTCCACTGTTTATTTTTTATACCCGGTACCACACTGTTGTGAGGGTATATTCACTTTGTCATTCCATTTGTAACGCCCATAAGGAGGCGTCGTAGGTATGACAAACTATATATATTATTGATCAACATCACTTTCTTAGTCGATCTAGCGATGTCCGTCTGTCTGTCCGTCTGTCCGCACGATTACGGCCGTAATTTAAGAGCTATCGACTTGAAATTTGGTACGTAAGCTTTTATCCACCAAACTGAGGCTAAGTTCGAAGATGAGCAAGATCGGATGAAAACTACTAGGTACTAGCTCCCATACAAAAAAAAAGATTTATATAGCTTTTTATGTTAAAAATTTTAATAGCTACAGTAAAGATAGCAAGTTTAAACTTTGCACATATTGTTTTAATAATATTTAAAAAATTTTGACAAAAAATGAGCTTGGTCGAATAAAAAGAAACCATACCTCCCATACAAATATATAATTTTTTAATACTAAAATATTTTTTTTATTTTACAATAATATAGTACCGGGTATTTGAGCTTCGGCATAGTCGAAGATAATTGTCTTACTGTTTTTTTTTTTAATTTTCAAGGGATTCATCATTGAGGTATGTAAATGTTCATTGAAAAACTCATCTTTTTTTTACATTTCCGCAACACAAAAACACTACAGAAAAAAATCTAATCTGTCAAAATTTTGATTGAAAAAATGTACCGAACCATTAATGGGCGTGCTAAATTGTGACAGATATATTCAGTACCTACAGTCGGAATTAAAAAGTTTATTTCTTTTAAAGCAGCGTACCGCTTGGCTAAATGCATTCGCTTATGCCGGAAACACACGTGCAGAAGATTAGAATACACATGTTCTTAAGATTCGACGAAAAAATTGAAATTACAAATGGCTCTGGTTAATCCACGAAAAGTCTGATTTTCCTGAAAGTTATATGAAAATAAACTTTCGGTCTAACGTTTCATAATCTATTGGTATCAAAAACTCAATTTCGTCTAAACTCGACTTTAGTTGTTTTAGTTTGTGGCCACAGGTAGTGATACAAAAAATGTAAATTCTGTACCCACCACAGGACTGCAACATGTCTCTATTTATAAATCCACTGCAACGCAGTGAAATAAGTTAACTTGGCAGCATCGAATTTTTAAATTCAGCTACTAACGCATACGAGGAAAAGGGAGACGGAAATTATTTGTCGTCTGTGTTGCACTCTCGTATTTTTCTCCGCATTGATAGCAACCGATGCAATACTTGCAGTGAAACACTCAGAATTTCTGCACATGTGTTTTGGACATTAAACTTAGTTCAGCTAAATTTAGGAGAGAATTCTGTATGGGAGCTAAAATTTAGCTCCAGCAGCGTAATTATCTTCAACATTCAACAATCAGGTATCTGATTCATAAAATGAGGATAATGCATTTCAAATCAAAAATTATCTCAATGAAACGTAACACAAAAAAATGTTCTTTAAAAACAAGGACCCTCAAAGAATTTATATGTTAAATTCAGTTGAGAATTTAAATTTTATTGTAATATTTATGGTCCTTACAGATGGGTAATTATTCCCATTTTTATGTGTCTGCTCGAAACCAATCTGTGGGTGAGTACGTAACGTATACATATAGATTTATTTTTGTTATCTTTGAAGTGTGGCCCACAATACCGAGCCCTATTCATCTACTTAGATTCTCGTAACTCAGGCCAGGCCCTCAAATACTGCCTCATTATTCAAATCAGATTATCTGAACGAAACAATCTCTCGTTAAAATAATGAAATAGGTATGTCATTAAATGTTTCCACAATTTAGCATAAAATGGGAACAATTCCATCACAGACTTCATTATAAAAAAAAATCATTACAATATATTATCTATCTATCTATCTATCTGTAAGTCTTGTCATTTTGTGTTAAAATTACGATTTTCTTGTCATCATTGAACCATGAAAATGTTTATGGTATAGGTATCTTAAAATGCATAAATGAGGGAATCTTGTTGCGCAGTGCCATGTTGAATGAAAAGCCAAGTGGTATCTCATAAAATAAAATAAATACATCAAAAAGTTTATTCACCTCTCGGTATGGCCTTAGCTTTTCTTATTCTCATACATCACACAGCCTGTCTACCTCATCACGGCGACGGAGTTGAACATTTTTAATTTAATTTTCCTGATGAACTTATCTCCATTTCCAACTTGTTTATAACGGCGGATAAACCACGTATAGGACGAACAGACTGACCAAAAGTATCGCTGTCCAGTGAATTAATTCTGTCACCGAAGTAGAACGCCTGAAGGAGAGCAAAATAAAGCTGTCCATTAAGCCGTCTGGACCTTTTAAAATCTGCCTAGAGGGTGAACACAGAAAAAAAGGACTCACAGATAGAGAGCGTTGCAAACTTTGACATTGAAGTTGTGCATATTATTATGCCAACCATACTGCCGAAGCTGCGAATAGCAATGCGCCGTAAAAATGGCCAGCAGTAACGTAACCAGACCGCATTCGTGTGCTAACGTTAAATCAATTAAAGATCAGTCGTCACCGTCGTAGCTGGATTTTGTGTCTTTGTGAATGCGACGATGACTGCAGAACTTTCACATCCCAGCGAGCGCAAGGTAGGAACTGAGTAAATTGCTTTTAACGGATGGAAAGTTTGAATAGCATAAAAAAATAGATAGTGTTAGGTTCATGAAATGAGTTTAAAAGTCTGTCGAGCATACGAACCTAAAAAAGTTGAGCAGCTAGGCCTTAAGTTATATCGTAGCTAGCTAATGGAAAAGCGTTGTTGTTCTTTTGCGGAGCTTTGTTATTATTTTTCTCCAAGAAATACGAACTTACAATTACAACGATTCAACAGTGGCCTGAATGATTGCAGATATATGCTAGTTCTGCTATTAGTTGTAGTTTTCTGCAACGGATCTCTAAGCTCAGTTCTGCAATGCAATTTTCACCCAGAAGCCATTGAGGCCCATTGTGATTATCCTTTTGTAGTACATGATAGGACATGCACATGCATATATAACAAAACCATTCGGATCTGTTTTGGAATCTTAGAGGCATCGTTGCTAAATCTTCCAAGCTACAGGAGATGTTCCACAGATTATAATTCCTCTTCATCTCTGCAACTTCAGCAGAAGTCATTTGTAAAGATACATATTCTTTTGGCCATGTTCCCAATGATGCAGTATCGGGTTATTACCCCGACGAGCACTCGGATTTGGTTTCTATCAAAAGATGTTAGGATCTTTGACCTTTATGTGTCAAGCAGCAGCAGTACGAGGAAAAACACAAAGAGAAACGGGATATATATCAATGATTCTCTCACTAAGTACACGCAAGCTCTCTATATAAAGGCGAAAGACACAATAAAGCAGAAAGGTGTAAAATATGTTTGGTTTAAAGATAATAAAATTCTTGTCAGAAAGGTTGAGGGAGGAAAAGTCATGTCAATTAGATCTTTTAGTGATATTGCACGTATTTAGTGCGTTTTCTGTTTAGCAAGCAAATGTTTGATTACACAAATGATTTATTTGATGACTTTTCTTCCGTTGATCTTAGTAGTTCCCAATGTAGTAATTTTTTAACTAATAGTTCGTTTTGTAAAAACAAATTCTTTATTGTCCACCAAAATATGAGAAGTCTAAGAGAAAATTTCGCAGCACTTGTTGTTCATGTTGATTCCTTTCTATGTATTCCAGATATTATTTTAATATTAACATTTTGGAAAATAGTGAACTTGTTTCGAGCTATTTGGAATTGTTAGCTTCGCATGGCTTAGCAAGCTTTATCAATGAACCTACTCGTGCTGTCTCAGGTAGATGTTTAGACCATATTTATGGACGTTTAAAATATGGTGTCAGTAACTGCGAGAAATGCGTTGTTGATCTAATGCTTACTGATCATTCCATGACTGGGTTGTTGTTTAACGTTTCCAATAATTTGCGCAATTATAGTGCTAAGTCCCGTAAGAGTGCAACGAAAGTAAACAATCTTACTTATGAGTTTTGGGATGAAGTCTATCTGTGTACACACGCTTCTACTACCTATTCGATGTTCATCGCTCCTCTTAACCCTCTGCGACTGACGTGCCCTAATTTTCACAATTCTACTGACGTGGTAGTACATCAGACACCATTTTGAAAGCTTGTATTTTCAAAATTCGTTTTGTATTTTTAATTTTAACTATTATATTTTAAAGATATGATTATGCATTATTTTAAATTACTAATATATAAAATAAAAAAGCCATATGAAGGTAAACAAAATTTATTGATAGGACATAAATAACTTTTCAAAACTTACACATGTAGAAAAAGTTAAAAAAAAAAAACATAAATACTTTTTTCATTTAAATAAACATTTTTTAAAGTTAACACTTATGGTAGTCAGACTACAAAAAAAGAGATCAATTCATTGGTTCAATTAAAGGATATGTAGCCTCAAAATCACAATTTTTTTTGGCAGTCTTCACAAAGTGGTTTAGAGCATTGAAGACAAATTGGCTTTAAACAATCACAGCAAAAATATCTTGTCACTCGTTTTATTTTTGTTGGACAAATAGAGCATAGTTTTCTTCCACTTGATGGAATCGATTGAGTCCTTGGTGGTGGAGGGGGAAGATCTTTACCCAAAACTCTAGTGACCGTCATCCGCAATTCTCTTGGCAATCTTTCATTGTATACGCGACTTTTCATGTGATCTAGCACTAATACTCTTGCCATATTCAAAATAAAAGTTCCTCTTCTCATTTTATCATCACTGTCTGCACACATTTGATATAAAACGAAGCTGTTTATGCCTGCTATGTAGGCCAACGACGAGTTTTGCGCCTGCAAGAATAAATTGAGCACTTCTTGTTGACTTCGTCAACTCCTCCTTTAGTGTGATTGTAATCTGCAATCATAACTGGCTTTCTTGTATCAGTATCTGTATCTTGATTGTGGTGGGAAGAAGAGATTAACAGGACAGCTTTGTTTTTGTTTGGTACATATGATAGCAACGTAAAGTCTTTCGTGAAACCATAGAGGGAACTCTCCAATTCTCTATTGATGTTCGGCAAGAAGCATGGTGGTATCTCAGCTTTATTCTTCCTCAGCGTACCTAAGTAAGTCAGTCCCCTTTTCAGCAATATTTCCATAAGCGGAATCGAACTGAACCAATTGTCAGCTGTAATGTTGCCGTTGGAGTTTTCGACAACTTTAACAAGTCTCAGAACAGATTGAGTTGGTATTGCCATTTTTCTTTCTTGTTCAGTCAGGCCTATGCCATCTGAATTTTTGCCGTGGTAGATGTAGGCATTGTAAATGTAGTATGTGCGTGCATCTACCAATAACTGGAGTTTGATACCATATTTTCCTGGTTTCTGGGGCATATAAATAATAAATCTGCAAATTCAAAATAGCCTTCAAAATTAGGAGTGTGCAAACGGCCAGGTAATCTTATTATGTTGTGGGCCGCAGTTCGTAACGTTCTAGGGCACTCTTGTCTATTCCAAATAAATCCTTTCTTACCTTTTTAATATCCAGATGGCTCTCTTGAGGTTTCTTGATTCAAATTTTCAGTGGTGGGTACTTGTGGCACTTCTGCACGTGGTTCTTGATTCTCTTCCTCACCTGAAACTTCGTCGGCTTCCAAGAATTCAGTTTCTGGCTCAAAATTCGGGTCCACATCTTCATCGTCAAAATCACTGGACTCGTGCTCGCTTTCTTCGTCCAACCACTGTTCTATTAGCTGGTCATGACTTACAAAAGTTCCAGTCGACGTTCTTTTAGACCTAGAAGACCCTTGGTTGTTACTTGAGTGAGCCATCTAAGAAACAAACAACAAATTTAATTTAACAAAACAATTTTACTGACATGTTGTTTAGGAGACACTACACACATATAATTATTTCACTGAGGTGGTTGTTTCTCAGACACATACCTTAACACTGACGTGGTTGACTTATAGACACCCTCCTTCACACAACAATGCAGGATCGAGCATACTACAGAAAGGTACTGAGAGCGAGAGAGTCAACATTTGAAAAATAACGACGCAATTCAACTTGTTCCATATTGTGGTGTCTGTCATACTACCACGTCAGTCGCAGAGGGTTAAGAAACATATTCTCAACTGTTCCTCTATACAGCTACCTAAACGTTCATCTAAACGGCTTAAGCCTTGGATTTCCTCATAATTATTGAACAAAATCAAGGCTAAAAATAAACTTTGAACAAAATGCTATAAGTACCCCGAAAATCTTAGGCTAAAATACAGCTATAAAAAACTGTGTACTGAACTTAAAAAGGTAATTTAAGGAATGAATGGCAAATAGTTAACAGTATCTTAAACAAAAACTCGGTTGTGAATAAACCGTCTGTTATTCGTGTCAATGACTGCGTCGTATCGGACAAACTAGTGATTCCTGATGCTTTTAACTGCTATTTTACGAATACAGCCACCAGTTTGCAACCATGTCCTGTCCAACATTCTTGTTGTAGATGTTCGACAAGTGACAAACAAACTTTCTGTAATAGTTTTATATTTGAACCCATAACTCCAATTGAAGTTTTAAAAGTTATTGGTACCCTAAAAACTAATTCATGCGGTGCTGACGGTATCTCAAATATATTGCTCAAAAAAGTTGCTTTTTATATAATGGATGTACTGTCATATATCTTTAATCGGTGCATATTTGATGGGGTCTTTCCCGATGAGCTCAAGTGTGCGGTTGTAGTACCGTTATTTGATGGTAAAAAGTGTACTGCTGGGTTATTTATCGATATTATCACCAAAGCGTTTGTTGCATTCGCAAATATGCCTCTCCTATATCCTAATTACCTAATCTTACATTCATACACTTCTTCTCACATCGCATATTTCTTCCCACGAATTAATAATTTTATATCGTGTCTTATTCGCATATCTCACTTATCTATCTTATATTTGTCTACCTTTTATCTATACTAATTCAAATTACATGAACTGGTCACTGCCAGCATACGCAAATCGTATTTCGCATTCTTACTCTTCTTCCCACGAATTAATAATTTTATATCGTGTCTTATTCGCATATCTCACTTATCTATCTTATATTTGTCTACCTTTTATCTATACTAATTCAAATTACCTGAGTGAACTGGTCACTGCCAACGTTCTCAAAGGTATCACCTATCACCTTCAGTGTACTGTCACAAAATTTTGATGTTCGGAGGCAGAGCAGACAATTAAAAATTAGGAGTTGAAAAAGTAACGCGCCGGAGTAAGGGTCTCTGATTTATACCGTATAAGAATAAAATAATATTGCAATTTTATTTCTAATTATTTTGCAATAAAATCCACTTTGTGATCAACTAAAAGTTCAGTCTAATTATTTTGGTGTTAATCTTCTTCCTATCGCTATACAATACAAAATAAACAAGTTTCAAATTAAACTCCCAACCCAAGTGTGTAGTTTAAAAATCCGAAAGACAAAACACATCGAAGGGAAGTTAATAGTGTCGTGCACAACAACTGTGTCTTACTCCAATATCCTGTTCCGCAAATGTGCTCTAATTGCGTATGTTGGATTATATCAGTCTTAGTGTTTGGATTATCCATACCGCGGTAAAACTAGAACAATTTGGCGCAGCCGGTAGGATTAAGGAAGCAACAGTTTTACACTGGTAATAGCTTGAAAAGCCTTAATCTGAACATCTCATACTGGGCAAGACTACTTTACCTTTTAACTCGAAACTGAGTCTGGTTTCGAGGGTATGAGTAACACCACTCCCGAACAAGAGTATCCAGAAGACCAACCAGGAACATCCAACAATCAACCACTGCAACTACCCCAACCATCACGAGGACCACCACCGCAACTACCCCAAATATCACGAGGACAACCACCGCAATCACCCCAACCAGTTCTATCCCCGAGAAAGCTGCGATCAGGAACGATATTGCAGACCAATAATAGTGTAAGTCTAAGTGATTATTTAAAACTAGTGTTAGAGAAAGCCCGAAACAGTGAAGACCTAACAGTTCTGCAGTGTGACCATTTAAACAGAGAGTTAGAAAAAATTCGTGAGCAGAGACTCAGTAAAATTAGCAATTTAAAGGAAGCTACTGCACATTTTAAAAGGGAACTGTTCGGTTTTCAAGGTCAAGCGCAATCTCTCGCTTTAGAAAATAAGTTGACTCGAGTAGATAGTAGTGCGAGTGATTCGAGGGATAACGACATTTCTTTAAACTGGTTAGATATTTCGATTCCTGAGTCTGAACAGGAATTTTTCATTGAACATAAAACAAAAAAAAATTTAAAAATGTCTGTCGATGTCGACTACTGTAAAATCGCCAAGTTAACTGCGCAGTTAGTTCCAATATTTTCGGGTGAACAAAACCCTGCATTGAGCACCGAACTACAGACGTTTCTAGGCTGCTGTAGGAAGGTACTTGATTGCCTACCTGAGGGAGAACACCAAGCTTTTGTTCAAATATTCCCTACAAGACTGCGAGGGGAAGCGTATTTGTTAGTCGCAAGTAACCAAATAACGTCCTTCGAGGAAGCAGAAAAGCTCCTCAACCGCACTTATTTACCAAGGGAAACTTACCAAGAAGTGGTAAATAAACTAATAACAATGAGACAGTACCCCTTGGAAGCTCTCATCGCTTTTACCGGAAGGATAAAGCAGATGCTGCAGCTTTGCAAGGAGGCGGCGGACCACAAGTATGGTTCTACGGCAGCTCCCGCTGTGAAAACACAGCTAGAAGATTTTGCCAAAAACGCTTTAAAAACTGGGGTCTCTAACCCCCATCTCTGCCAGTATCTATTAACGATAGGAGATGGAACCCTAGATCAATTAGTGCAGAAAGCGTTAGACATGGAAAGGTTACAACAAACTGTCTTTCCACCACAACAAATTCCCCATTCCACTACCCAAGTTCCTACTAATACACCCTACACCCCTAATAATAGTTTCGCAAATCCACCGTTATGGTTCGGGAACAATAGTAGTTTTTCTCAACCGCAATTAAATCCGCAAGCCACACCGTTCGATTCACAACATAATAAATTCAACCACAGCATAATTTGTAGTTTCTGCGGAAAGACTGGGCATACTTACAGTGATTGCCTAAGTAGAAAGAATACACCTTTCTGCACAAATTGTAGGCTATATAACCACGATATTAGAGACTGCCGACGAGCTAACAGGCCAAATAACAACAAGTTTTCCAATAATAGGAAAAAGGACTTCAACCATCGAACCCCTACAAGAGTTTACGAAAATTCCCCCTCAAACCAGACGACCAACAACTCGCCGCAAAACATCTCTAGGGTTTATAACATACAAAAAAAATGTGATTTCTGTGGTCGACCTGGTCATGAAGTCACCCAATGTAGACAAAAGGTTAAATGGGAATCGGAGAACCAGGGAAACTCCCAACTGTCGAGCCCAAAACCCCCGGCTCGACATTAACTTCCAACAAAAAATCCAAAAGGTACTTCCGGAAGCCCGAACACGGTGTCCCCACAATAGTTCTTCCTCTTGACATAGGCCTAAACGGTCATGCAAAACTAATCGTGGACACCGGCTCCGAAGTTAGTTTAATAAAACAAAATTCACTTAAGCCAGATATAAAACTAGAAACCGATAAGTCATGCCTCCTACAAACACCATTCGGGAACGGGAAGAGCATCGGAGCTTGTCAGGGACATTTTGAGCTCAATACTAAAATTCCATGCACCTTCCAAGTTGTGGGTAATACGCCCACGTTTCCAGACGACGGGATACTTGGAAACGATTTTCTGTCAAAAAATTGTAACGTGGAAGGACCTAACCAACATCTTAAATTCCCTCAAACGAAAACTAATCCCGAGCTGTTTAGCTTACCTCTCAGCTCAACTAACAAAGGTAGCTCAATCCGAAATATTGCAGAAAATAGGCAAACTACAAATAACAATAGTGCAAATGTACTAATCTCTCCCTATAGCGAAGGCGGCCCTGGTATCAAACAGTCAAACATACTAACCTCTTCCTATAGCGGAGCAGACTCTAGTACCACTATTATAGAAGTAGTATTAGATAAGCCTATCTGCCTGCCTGAACGGTCACAAAAACTTATAACAGTTCCTTTGGAATGTTCGGAAGAAATGCTCTGCTTACCCGATAAGGTAGGCGATGGAGTCTTCCTATCTAACTGTATTTTCCCTTCAGGCCATAATAGATCTTTAATAAGTGCCCTCAATACTAATAACAAACCAGTAGCTATACAAAAATTAAAGCTGCAACTAAGTCCAGCGCAAAACTATAAAATAATCCCTCTGGAAACCGAAAACGAACACCCTCTAGAGGCGAAACATTCAATTCATCATGTAAAATGCTACCCACCGGACAACGAGATTCCGGAACACACACAATATAACTGGAGAATTAAAAAACTCAAAAACGAGCTCAACGTAGGAAAAAACCTTTCTTATGAAGAAAAGGCCGCTATAACAAACCTCTGCAATGAGTATTGTGATATTTTTCATTTAAAAGGCGATCGCCTCTCACACACAACAGCTATCACACATGAAATACCATTAGTTCAGAATCAGGCACCGATAAACCAGAGAATGTACAGACTGCCCGAGACAAAAAGGCAAATAATCAACGAACAAATGAAGGAAATGTTGGAAAATGACGTTGTCCAACCTAGCAAGAGTCCTTGGAACTCACCCCTCCTGGTAGTTCCCAAAAAGCCGGGTCCGGATGGTGAAAATAGGTGGCGAGTTGTGGTTGATTTTCGCAAGCTAAATGATTGCACCATAGGTGACGCTTACCCTCTACCTCGAATTGAGGACATACTTGATCAACTCGGTCATTCCCGTTATTTCTCCACGCTCGATCTAGCCAGTGGCTACCACCAGGTTCTGGTAGATCCCAAAGATCAACCAAAAACCGCTTTCAGCACCAACTACGGACATTATGAGTTTAAGCGCATGCCTTTCGGCTTAAAAGGAGCGCCGGCTACGTTTCAACGCTTGATGAACTATGTCCTTACCGGGTTACAGGGCATAGAATGCTTTGTATACCTGGATGACATCGTCATATACGGAAAAAATCTCACAGATCATAACAACAAACTGAAAAAGGTCTTTGATAGACTAAGAGAAAATAATTTAAAGTTGCAGCCGGAAAAGTGCAGGTTCCTACAAAAGGAAGTAATATATTTGGGACATATATGTTCAGAAAAAGGAGCACTTCCAAATCCCAGCACAACTGCCACTGTTCAAAATTTTCCACCTCCACGTACAGTTAGGCACGTCCAATCTTTCTTGGGACTCGCCAACTACTATCGTAAATTTATACCCCAGTTTTCTAAAATAGTTCGACCTCTGACTAACTTACTCCGTAAGGATGTAAGATTCAACTGGACCGACAAATGTCAGATAGCATTTCAAAAAATTAAAGAACTTTTAGTCTCACCCCCTCTCTTGATCTACCCTGATTTTTCAAAGCCTTTTAATCTGACGACGGATGCCAGTGGCGAAGCCATCGGGGCTGTACTTTCCCAAGGCGACGTAGGAAAAGACCAGCCCATTGCATATGCTAGCCGCACTTTAAACAAAGCCGAACGTAACTACTCTACTATTGAAAAGGAGTTATTAGCGATTGTATGGGCTACCAGAAATTTCCGATGCTACCTTCAAGGACGCAAATTTACTGTATATACAGATCATAAGCCTTTAAAGGGCGTATTTAATGTAAAAGACCCTACAACTCGCCTCGTTCGATTTCATCATAAATTGTCGGAATTTGATTATAAAATAGAATATAAGCCAGGCAAATACAATACTAATGCTGATGCCCTTAGCAGAATTCCACAATTTAAGGTGGCAAAATCTGCACAAGAACCCAAACAGTGTACTTTTGCAGACAAAATCGTAACATATGATGAGTACGAAGCCGAAAAAGCGAAGCAAACACTTAAAGAACCTGTCGAGTGCAAAATTTGTGCGAATATAACTACATCTCCGTCAATTACACAAGAAACTACGGAGCCTTTTATAATTACAGTACAAGCCGAGATGCACCAACCACCAAACGAGCTCATCAACGTTGTACCGATAAATACAGCAGCATGTAATGTTGTGACGCGGTTACAATCACAAAAGGAGAGTACAGCTCCTGACCCAGCACATACGGTTATTCAAAGCAATCAAACCAAACCAACTGAAAAATCAAAAGCTGCCATAACACCGAGCGCAACGGAATTGCCACCCGTAAATGCAAAACCCATAGAAGTAATCAGTAGCCCCGAGGAGATACAAACCATTCTCAAGGACTATCATGACTCGATTTTTGGCGGTCATCAAGGCGTAGTAAAAACGTATAAACGAATTCGAAAAAAATATTGGTGGCGGCACATGCTCAGAGACATAAAAAATTACATTAAAAAATGTAAAAAATGTCAGACCATGAAAGCAACACCTTTGATACGAATGCCAATGATGATCACTGATATCGCCGAAAAACCTTTCGATAAGGTCTATTTAGATATCGTAGGCCCATTAGAACAGTCAAAGTCTGGAAATTTGTATATTCTAACTTTTCAGGATAATTTGACGAAAATTGTTGATTGCCATGCCATGCAAAATGCAGAGGCCCAAACAGTGGCGCAAGTGGTTTTCGATAACATAATTACACGTTTCGGTATTCCTAAACGGATTGTAACTGATCAGGGGACAAACTTTCTCAGTGACTTATTTAAAGGGCTCTGCAAATTACTTAAGATAAAAAAATTACAGACAACAGCTTACCATCCCCAGTCTAATGGTGCACTTGAACGAGCACACCGGCCAATAGTGGAATATTTGCGCAGCATAACTGATGAAAACCCCAAGTCATGGGATCAGTTTTTGCGAACAGCGACGTTTGTTTATAATAATAGTATCCATGATAGTACTAAACTCACACCCATGGAATGCCTATATGGGTTCACTCCTGACATACCGTCTAATCTGAAAAGAGATCCTGAACCCATATATAATCATGAAAATTACTGCCATCTTCTACGATATAGACTTCAAAAATCGTATTCCATAGCCCGACGCAACCTCTTAGCAAGCAAACATAGGTCGAAAAACTATTTTGACAGAACAATAAGACCTCATTCATTTCATGTAGGGGATAAAGTACTCGTCAAAAGCGAAAATCGAAAAGGAAAATTATCACCGATATGGAGAGGGCCTTATCCAGTAATAAGTATAAAAGGACCCGTAAACACAGCCATCAAATTTGGTAGAAAAGAAATTGTGATCCATAACAATCGATTAAAGCCTTACTACGAATAATGCAAAATAAAACTAACTCTAAACGCATTTTCCCACCGTTAAGTATTACTTTCTGACTTCTCCTTTTTTTCATCTCCCTACAGTACATTATGGAACTGATGATTATTTTCTTAATAATTATGCTTCCCGTTGGTCAAGCTTTCGCGCAACCATACACGGTAAATACTCTCAATAACACAGGCGTGGTATTTGAGGGCCTAGGCGATATAATATTTCCCCCCTGCTAGTGAAGAATTTTCCAGCTTAAACCTTACTTCCCTTCTCCCCTCTGCTACAAATTTGAATCGAACGCGATTAATAATAGGTTCAGATACAAATAAAATAATTCACAAAAGCACTCAATCCCTGGAGGAAATACAAGATAAATTGAAGCAACTAAAAGAGACTACCAAAGCTACTAATCACCGCACCCTATCCATAACTTCCCTCTCAATTTCCAGTCTACTAATAATAGGACTAATACTAGCTATAGTGTTTAAAACTATACCCATCATATTAAGAAACTGGCAGAGTAAAAAAAGCACTCCTTTAAGGGACATAGAAATGCAGATTATAGAGCCCGCTACAGAGCCCCCAAAGGTTAATGAACCTTCATGTAGTGAAACCCCCAGGAAACCGTTAACTCGATCACTTATACTACCAAAATCCGTTCAGCTAGTATAAAAATATAGGTAATTAAAAAAAAAAAAAAAACAAACATTATACTATTACACTAAAAATTAATGCTTAATAAAAATAAAAAATATATTTAAGAAATGTAACATTATATATTAATAAACATAAAATAAATATTAGATTTAACTACATACATAGTACACACTATCAAACAAACAAAATCATTAGATTTTTAAATTTTTAAATACAGTTTCAATAAACTACCCGTATATGTCATAAACATACATACCTAATGATGTAAAATAGGTTTCGATAATAAAAATAAAAATAAATGAACACAGATTCCTATTATAAAAACAAAATGTTGTTGCCAAAATAATTACATGTATGTATCTATGCACAACTAATTATGTAATCAAAAAAAAAAAAAAAAAAAACATATGTAAACATAAACCTTAAATATATAACTATTAGTAATTATTATATCATAAATTGCTATACGTTAAAACATAAAATACGTAATGATAAAAAAAAAAATTAAAAAAAAAAAACACGTTGTAAATTATTGCTCTGATCTGCCTTCAAATTTGTACCGGGTATTCCAATTCTATTACATACTAGTTTCTGAGTATTATTCCTCTTCAAAGAATAATCCTCTTTTATTAAGAGGGAAGGATTTGTTGCATTCGCAAATATGCCTCTCCTATATCCTAATTACCTAATCTTACATTCATACACTTCTTCTCACATCGCATATTTCTTCCCACGAATTAATAATTTTATATCGTGTCTTATTCGCATATCTCACTTATCTATCTTATATTTGTCTACCTTTTATCTATACTAATTCAAATTACATGAACTGGTCACTGCCAGCATACGCAAATCGTATTTCGCATTCTTACTCTTCTTCCCACGAATTAATAATTTTATATCGTGTCTTATTCGCATATCTCACTTATCTATCTTATATTTGTCTACCTTTTATCTATACTAATTCAAATTACCTGAGTGAACTGGTCACTGCCAACGTTCTCAAAGGTATCACCTATCACCTTCAGTGTACTGTCACAAAATTTTGATGTTCGGAGGCAGAGCAGACAATTAAAAATTAGGAGTTGAAAAAGTAACGCGCCGGAGTAAGGGTCTCTGATTTATACCGTATAAGAATAAAATAATATTGCAATTTTATTTCTAATTATTTTGCAATAAAATCCACTTTGTGATCAACTAAAAGTTCAGTCTAATTATTTTGGTGTTAATCTTCTTCCTATCGCTATACAATACAAAATAAACAAGTTTCAAATTAAACTCCCAACCCAAGTGTGTAGTTTAAAAATCCGAAAGACAAAACACATCGAAGGGAAGTTAATAGTGTCGTGCACAACAACTGTGTCTTACTCCAATATCCTGTTCCGCAAATGTGCTCTAATTGCGTATGTTGGATTATATCAGTCTTAGTGTTTGGATTATCCATACCGCGGTAAAACTAGAACACGTTTGATATGGTAAATCACGACATTCTTCTCAAAAAACTTGAAAATGCGGGAATACGTGGCTTTATGTTAGACTGGCAATCATATGATTCTCAACTTAGGGGTACCACAAGGTTCTGTTTTGGGTCCGATTCTGTTCCTTGTGTACTACATAAACTCGCTTTTTACTCAAAATTTTAAAGGTGTTCCAACCGCTTTTGCAGATGATGTAGGCTTCGCATATGGCTCGGTCAGTCGCCTTGGTCTGGTTTCCGACATAAATTGGGACCTTAACCTTTTAAGAATCTGGTTTGCTAAACACAACTTGGTTATTAGCTCCAAAACAAAAATTATGATTTTTAGTTTGTCGGCTATTCCTGACTTTGATGTGAACATTTATTTTCATGCATCTGAGTGCCAAAGATTCCAACTTACTTGTTGCAACTGTCGATCTAGTTCTTCTTATCTACTTCTTATGATTGCCTGAACTGCAGTGATAAATGTTTCCAGATCGAAAATGTTAGTGAATTCAAATACCTGGGTCTTACCTTAGATTCAAGGTTTAGCTTTTCGAATCATATAGAAACTTTGAGGAAATATTTTCGCTGTGCCCTTAGGCATTTTTTCTATCTGCGTAATATCTGTTCAACTACGTTATTAAAAATGATTTACTATGGTATTGTCCAATCGAAACTACAATACGGTATTAGTTGTTGGGGCGGCGCTTATAAGAATAAAATACATCCACTATTGACTATGCAGAAATATTTCGTACGTAAATTATGCCGCAAGCCTGTTAGACATCCTTCTTATCCTTTGTTCTGTGACTTAAAAATTCTTCCTGTGCGTCACTTGTACTGCTTTAAAGTCTTAAAATCTTTCTTTATGAAGTCTGGCAACCGCGATTTCCGACTGATTTCTAATTATAATTTACGTGGAAACTTTTCGTACTCAGTATCTGTTCCTCAGTTCCATACTTCTGCTTATCGTAATTTTTATAATATTTCATCTATTCGTATATTCAATAAGCTTCCTCAGTCATTCAGGTCAATCTCTATACCTGAAATGTTTCTCAAACTTGTAAAAAACTGGCTTCTCAATTTAAATTTCGCTAGTGTAGAATCTTTTCTCTTTGACTATCTGGTGTAACCTTAGAAATACGTTTTTTTTTTTTTGTATAAGCTGATTGTTTGATTTCTACTTCAGAGTAAATTATTGTTCTCTCTTGAAACTATTTAAGCTTTGAAATAATTAAGTAAAATTGTGATTTTTTTTAAAAGGTCACCCCACCCATATAATAATCTAACTTTGTAATGAATATGATTTACAGTGTGAAGGCATTCAACACTATTTTTTAATACTTTTGTATAGAAAATACAGAATGTCAAATGAATTTCTATTATTAATTTAATATTATTAATTAATGTTAATTATGTAATTTTAATTTTTTGAATTATTTATATGTATAGAAATTTATGGAATTAATAAACTTAAAACTTAAATCTTAAATTGCGGGCCACAAGATACGAGTTATAGTACAACCGGGAGTGTTGTTCCATCGTTCCTTAGCCAAGTTTAATGTGACATTGTCAATGAGACCCTTAGCTGCGTTGAAAGCTGGTAGTACTTCTTTGTCGGCTAATAGTACGTCCATTTCAGAGCTGCATCTGGGCAGTTTATCTGCTGCCTCCAACATGTCCAGGAACCCAGCACAGCATTACTGTGTGATGGTTTATTGCTCTCAATGCCGAGAGGCGCTGGCTTACTGATTTGGAGTTTACCAGATTGGAGTTAATCCCTTTAAGTGATGCTTGGCTGTCCACGCAGAAGGTGATTTCCATTGCTGGTAGTTCCCTCGCTAAGACAGTCTGAGCTGCTTTCTTAACTGGGTAGATCTCTGCCTGGAAAACGCTGCACTAGCCTACCAGTCGATATGAATGGCTAATGTTTAATTCTTCTGAGAAGACTCCTGCTCCATCCATTCTCCATCCTTGTGCCATCTGTGAAGATGGGTATACCTTTTATGACAGTGCTCGGGGAGAGCCAGTCCTTCCTGTCCTGTATACAGACTGTAAAATTTTTGTCAAAGTCATACCTCGGTTTCTAGTAGTCTGTGATTGGCATGAGGCCGCTCTGATCAAAGATGTGAAGTATGCGTGAGTGACCGAATGATACCGGCTTCCAAATTTTGTTCTCTCGTAGTCTGAGGGCACCTTTGACTGCCACGTTCTTAGGTGTATAGCTCGATAGGTTGTAGGTTCAGCAACGTTTCTAGACCCAATTGTGGTGTAGATTTTAGTGAACCTGTTATACCTATGCAAGCAATTTTTTGTACCTGGTTCAGATTCTTCAGGTAGGATTTAGTGTTAACAGCCTCCCACCATACGACCGATCCATAGGTCAGAATTGGTCTTACGATTGCGGTGTACATCCTGTGCACTATGTTCGGTTGTAAGCTCCACTTCTTCCCGAAAGCCTTCGTGCAGGCTCGTAAAAAGCATTTAGTCCTTTCTTCATTCTTTCCTCCGTATTCCGTTTCCAGTTTAATTTGGAGTTGAACACGATACCCAGGTATTTGGCTTCGGGTGAGAGATTTAGACGAATGCCTCCTTGATGCTCAAATGCTCATCTCTGTTTGGGTATTGTTACCTTGATACATTTTTTTACCTCTCATAATCGATATCATTTGCCTTCAGCTATTGTTGATAGTGGCATAGCTTCTGGCGATTTTTTGCGATTACAGCCATTTAACGTAATCTCCTCACAGTATTTCTTTGCTGTTTCGGCATACGAGATATCTTCATATTCATCGCTCTGCTACAAATGGGAATGATCCGAACGGAACAAACTTCAATGCAAATTGGTATTACACTTAGAGAAACAACCAGCTCTAATTATTTTAAAGTGAAAACATTAAAGACAGTAAAACGACTAGCCTCAACAGTCGGCAGATAAATTATATATTTTTAGCAACAAAAATATTGTCTCCTACACACAGACCCTCTAACACAATACCTCGTCTAAGAACTTTCTTTAAAAGTTGGCCTCAATTCAATGTCAAGTCACTTGATATCCTCGAATGGTCATCATCTTTGAACGTAATGTCCTTTGCTCGCAAAGAGAAGGAAAATTAATTACATTAAGAAGTTTTACTTGGCTCTCCTTAGTTCTCGGAATCAATCGAATTTCGTTCGCAAAGGCTTCAAGATATCCTTATGATTGAACTTTCTCCAACACCATGGGAATTAATATAATCTCATCTGAACGTTGTTAATTCATTGTTCAACCTCCCAAGACTCTCTACCTCTGTTTCCACTATTTGGAAGTGTTAGAAAGTCAAGAGCACGAGAGGTGGATATATATGAGTGATGGGAGCCTAAGATACCTTCTTTCATATACCTGACATGAATTGTAATTAGCTAATGAAATAAGTTCCTAGTGCGACGTAACATTGCCAGAGGTATACCGGAAGCACTGACTTATTTTGTACTTACGAGTATAATGTACTTCAGTAATAGCATGAGTTTGCAGGAAATAAAGATAATCATACTCTGGACGTATATACTCGTACACATAGGCACAAAGGAAAGTTCTGTCGTCGTTTTCTTAAATTTTGTGTCAATTTGTAGGTAACTCACCGCAGCACCGAAGTTGAAGTAATACAGTATCGTATAAGTGAAGAACCATTCGAAAGAAGCGAGAAGAAAATCTCTTAAAATGTAGTTTGTGCGCCATTGGGGAGGGGTCAATTATTTAACTCCATCCACCGTCTTGTAACATAGATCTATCCTATCCTATCTATCTAGATTGTGCATTTCATGTTAGATATTGTCGGATGTTGTTACTTAATATGTCTACAAATATATGCTACAAGATGTCTCGTTGTCGGTCAATGCATTGTGGTCATGAAGAAATTGATGTCTGTTATAAAGGGTCTGACGCATGACGGAATACCTATAATATATTTCTGAGCGCTATATATCTCTATCTCTATCTCTATCTCTATCTCTATCTCTATCTCTATCTCTATCTCTATCTCTATCTCTATCTCTATCTCTATCTCTATCTCTATCTCTATCTCTATCTCTATCTCTATCTCTATCTCTATCTCTATCTCTATCTCTATCTCTGGCTTTATCTCAAGGATTCAAAAGATTCCTGTTCTATTCTTTAATTTTATTTCAATTTTAGCCAAATTTAAACTGCCAGAATTATGTTCAATACAGTGCGGAATGCAGAGAGCGGATCATTAATGAAAATCATCGAATTATCCGCACTAATTACCAATACACGCCATTCATGTGGTGCATAATTCCGTAAGCGTTGCAGCTATACCAACCGCATCAACCTCAATACAATATAACAACAAACAACAATCAATATCCCTTCACTATAATTGGACGTCAGAATTTACGATGAGGTAAGTCATTTAAATGGGGTTTAATTCGCATGCATGATTGGACGCCCATCGATACCTGAAATTACTTCCTTATGAGCTGTGTTCCTTTGCCTACTTCACACGCTGTTAAGTATTAAATCACGCAACTAATTGTTATAATTTTACAAAGCCCGTCAGTTACCTCATTTTAGCTCGAAATCCACCCCCAAGCATCATCTCAACAGGCAGTTAAACGCTTTGCACGAGAATGTGGTAGCAACTTCTTAATCCTTGTCAAGGATAAATCGTTTAATGAAACCTCACACCAAGTAGTATGCCAAAGCGGAGCGAAACGTGTGTATCTCTGAGAATGTTGTCCTCCCGCTTTTTATTTTTTTTTAGTAGCCTATTAAAACAAGGATGCAGCTAATTATGGCAAATAATTTAAATTCTTTTTTTCTATGACAGAGAAAAACTGTGCACAAATGAGCAAGAACCTAAATGAGGGTGTAATTAGACTCTGTGCTGTGCCGAAGTGGGTTTTTTTTATAATTTTTTTTTCTAGGTATTCGTGTTATACATATATCGTGCATCCACTGTCCACTCCACACTCCACAGTCAGCTAAATTGAGATCAAGGTAACAACTCTGAGGAGAGGAGTAGTACTATTTAAGTTTTCTTGGAAATGGGTGAAGGTCAGTTAATAGGATAATTTTACTTCTGTGACTAGGTAGCTAGTTGGTTGTCGCACGTACCCAAAAAAGGTAACGCACTCAATTGTATATTTTTAAACAACCCACAATTCCCAGGAATTCTGTGGGGATGTGGGCATTAGCGGCGGGTGCTAGTGGCGTCATTGCGCCAGTGACTAGAGGTGTTGGATTTTTGGTGGCCATCCATGACAATTGTTCGAAGGGTGTTGCACTAAGTACACTTTTGGTATTCAGGAGAACTAAACAAAAAAAACAAAAAAAAGAGCTCCGATTACTCTTCTCCGATAAGGACCAGTCTAGTCTCCAATGCTTCCGTATAAGTTTTGTAAGTTCCGTATAACCATTTTGTTATTGCTTCCCTACAAGAATTGTTAGCGCTGAGCTGTTGCGCTCAGAGTTAGTTCCTTTCTTATTCTGCATAGGGCCTAGAACAAGGTGGTTAGATATAACGCTATATAGGGTAAAGGTAAATTAAGTAAACAGAGGTTAACTTAATTCGTGTTAAGTGTTTCTTCCGATTAATAAAAGGCTGGGGGCAACCCCGGATCCGACAAGCTTATCCCAACATTTAAATAAAACACCATCACAAATGACAGACCCTTCGTCAGCCGCATGAGGGAAGGAGTAAATCTGAGGATTGTTTAATTTTGAAAAGGAAAGTTCAAACTTTTCTTGGGGTTACCAAATTTGATGTCAAAGGTAATTGGCCCTAGCGAGGAATCCGTCGGAACGGAAAATTCTCCGCAACGCATACTACGTCGGAGACTTAAATTACATTCAGGGTATCCGTATCCGTCTTCGGAAAGAAAAATCAAAATGCGCAACGCATTCATTTGACATGATATTGTTTTGCGGTACATCGGGGTTTTCCTATTTAGTATGCTAGTTTTATCGTTTGTTTTTTCCCTGGAAACACAAATTTAAGCAACAAATACAAAAAATTATTTTGCTAATATGTTTTTTTCTTTATTGCTTTCTTTTATAAACACTTCACTGAAAAAAAAATGCGTAAACAAATTCGGCAGCCAATTCCTTTCGGATTATATCGGAAGAAAATTCGTATGAAGCTGTCAAAAATATCATTAAAAAACGCACTTGATCGCATTGAAACGCAAAACGCCAGCGTGCGTTACATATTTGTCGGAACAAAGTTTCGAAAGCTGTTCGGAAGAATACCTCGAACCAAAAATCCTCCGATTCGTATGAAATCGGAGAATTTTTCGATCCGACGGATACCCCACTAGAGCCGAATGACATGAGATTTGAGTACAGACGCAAAGAATAAACGTTGTCGCAATGAGATGACCTAGTTCTAATATTATGCTGACTCGCAAAGAACTTAAGAAAGAACCTAAGCTACTCATTGCCTAGCACTTACTTTCCGGACCAGCGATGCCAAACCTAACTTAACTGTGAAATTCTACCACTGTAAATTTCTCTTTTAGCACTGTGTTTAATGTACATAATATTTTCAAGCAATACACATTTAATTATTGCTATAAAACTGGTTTTCTGTGAAAATTTAGTTAATTATTCAAAACAGAAATTTTGTTTTAGTATTTTGTACCTACGTCAAAAACGTCAAAACAGTCGTATACTAAAGTCATTTGCTCTGACTCTAAACTAGCCCTGAAATCACATTTCTGGCTCTGAATCACGTTTTTGATGCCTGTCCAGAACACATCGGTCCATGATTTGGTAGTATGGTTAGACTAAAAGCATGCCCTCAAATCGGATTCCAATACGTATTTCGAAATCCGCGAGTATACGTTCTATAAGGTTGACCATGATGAAATAGTCGGATCAAGATCCCCTAACGATTTAGAGTCGTTTGCGAAAGTTCTAGAGTTGTAGAGAGTTCGCTTGTTCATGGTTTGCGAATGGATGGCATATTAAAAATGTACCAACGTTTCCAAAAACTTAGATTGAATGGATGCGTGTAAGCCCTGATGATCAATAATATTGATGGCAGACGTCTGTTCCAATCATAAGGGCCATAGGAGTTTTTTTTAGAGCTATCGAATTTTATAAAATAAAACAAGTCACTGTAATAAGTTAATGGCTACAATTTTTTCATCTACAAATAAATAGTATTTTTCAGAAAAAATTGGAAACGTCGGCAAAAATCGAAAAAACGTCTGAAATTTAATAGAAATCATCAGAAAATCAGATGTTGGAAACGTCTGAAACAATTTTTAAAACGTCTGACAACAAATAGTAATCCTCTGAAAAATATAAAAATCATCTGAAAAATTTAAAAATCGTCTGAAAATATAAACAAAACAATTGTCTGAAAAAAGAACCAAAATAAACAGAAAACATATTTTTTTTCATCTGAAAAAATTATAATATCGTCTGGTAAAAATTAAAATCATCTGGTATCTATTTCCATAATAAATTATTGACAATTAAATATTATAGTTCCAATGGTTCCTTTGAAAAACATTGAAATTTCAACAGTTTTTTTTTATTGTTCATTTCACAGCTTCAAGTCATCTCGATGTCAGCCTCGATGGTCATACAGTTTAGTAAAAGGGAAAATTGATATTGACATTTGTAATTTTGGTGAAATATGATTTCCCGAAACATTAAAAAGATTTCCACATAGTTGAGAAGAAGGGAATATTAGTAGGGGATGTGATCTTCGACTCTATACATATATTGAAAACATTACTATAAGTTTGAGTAAAAAGGAATATTCATAGAAGAATTTTGAGAATCGGCGTTGCGATCTTTAATTCTTTGAAATATAATATATTTTAGTTGAAGGGGTATCGAGGGGGATTGACATGTGGCGAATATCGAACATCTTAGTTGTAATTGTCTTTGACGAAATTAAAAATGAGAAAGTTAAAAAAATATAGCTGCCAATTTAAATTTTTTTTCTGGCAAGATTATATTTTTCTTCAGACAAAAATAATTCCAATGATTTATTTAGATTTTCAGACGAATATTTAAAAAAAGCTGACAAGAACTAGCAGATGAATATGCAAAAATTAGAAGATGAAAATAATTTCTTTTCAAATGAAAATGTTTTAACCATAAGTTAATGACGATTGTATTGACTTTATACAGAAGATAATTTTATTACATTACTTTTTAAGTATGGATTTTTGTATACTTTATACAGGCTCCGCAGTTAGATTTAATATAAAGCTCCAACTGGCCTAGTTTTTGACCAACTGCTGTGTATCGTAGGTATACTCATGATTAATAATATCAAATAATAATATCAATGCGCTGATCTTCAACCATCTCAAACGCTTTAGTTTGACAAAGAACTTTATAAAAAGATTTTCTTTCTGACAAGTAACAGCACTTCCTCCTGATTACTTCAAATTGTTTACAAATATAATTTGCTGCTCATACCATAGTACCACATCTAGCATTCAGCTGTAAATTCGGTGAAACACCACTTACAATATTTTGCTGCTTCTTTGAATTTCTCCAGACAATAAATTGGTATCTAAACGAATATCCTTCAGTTCTTTTCAATAGAAATATGATAAATACGGAAGAATTTTGGAAAGCCAATTAAATTTGCCTTGATTAAATGGAATAAGAAATTCGTTTTCAGGATTTTTTACAAACTATTGGCCTGAGTAGATACAGAGACTTCCATTATAAGGGTCCGCCAAATAACTTTTTTTTTTTTGAAAATGCTATAAAAAAAAACTACTGAATATTTTCTCAAATTTCTTTTTTTATTTGAAAGTACAATCCTTCCGGTTAATAATGGAAAATAATTTCATTCAAATGGCTGCCTCGGCTGGCCATGCAGTAGCCTACACGATCGGTCCAATTTTTAAGCACATTATCGATTGTGTGCAGCTGTATTTCACCAATGGCTTCACGAAAATTGTCCTTTAAAGCGTCAATTGTCTCTGACATGTCGGCGTAACACTTATCTTTTACGGCACCCCACAAATAATAGTCCAACGGTATCAAATCGCAGCGGCTGATAATGCGATCTTCAAAAACAGAGCGCAAAACATCGAGTGTAGCTTCGGCTGTGTGGCACGTAGCGCCGTCCTGTTGAAACCAAATGTTGCCAATATCCTCCTCTTGAATTTTTGTGAACAAAAATTCGTTCAACATGGCCCGATAACGATCGCCATTGACTGTAACGGCCACTCCTTGCTCATTTTCGAAGAAAAATGGCCCAATTATGCCTCCGGACCAAAATCCGCACCAAACAGTGACTCGTTTTGGGTATACGCACTGTTTTTGGCTTTTAACGCTTTGGTTTATCGATGAGGATGCCAGTTTCTTTCACTTTTTTCACAAGATAACGAACATACGGATCTGACGGTGCTTCTCTTCTTCCAAAATCCGTACGCAATTTTCGCACACATTCTGCAACATTACCATGATTTTCAAAGTAATGTCGCAATATTTCCCAGCGTTGTTCAAGCGTATACACAATCATATTCGTTCAGCGGAAGGATAAAACTAATTATCTGTCAAATCAGACATGAGCTAAGTGTTACCATTCGCGAAATAAGAACTAGTTGAAAAAAAAACGTTAGATGGCGGACCCTTTACATAATAGATTAATTGAATTCCATGAACTCGAACATTATGTCAAAGAATTCGAAGAAATTTGCGAGTATAAGATTTCAAGTTAACAGTACCTATCTGTTAACAATTGACGAGTTGAAGTTGAAATGTCGCTTTCGGAAGTTTGCAGACATGTTTCCAGTGAATACAAACATATGTGCCACAAGCAGTTTAAAAAGTTTATACATTAAAAGTTACCAGATTGAAGTAAAAAGTTAAAAAGGATAAAATTAATCCCAGCTTGCATATATACCAACTCATTTGTTTTTGCGACCGAACAAAGTTTACATCATCTTTTTTATTCTTTTGAATGCGCTTACTCTGAATTATTATTTCATTGTGGGTTTTGACAAATCGCAGTATTCGCTGCGACATCAACCAATTCAGACGAAACATGTATCTCCTCGTATTTTCAGACGAACTCGACGACAAACGAATCACTGAGGCTATTCGGAGGTATCCAGGTAGTCCTTATTGGCGCTAAATATTTAACAAAACCAGTAAGACAATTATCTTCGACTATGCCGAAGTTCAAATACCCGGTACTATATTATTGTAAAACGAGTAAGACAATTATCTTCGACTATGCCGAAGCTCAAATACCCGGTACTATATTATTGTAAAATAAAAAAAAATTGTTTAGTATATTTAAAAATTATGTATTTGTATGGGAGGTATGGGTACTTTTTATTCGACCAAGCTCCTTTTTTGTCAAAATTTTTTAAATATTATTAGAACAATATGTGCAAAGTTTAAACTTGCTATCTTTACTGTAGCTATTTAAATTTAATTTTTAACATAAAAAGCTATATAAATCTGATATTTTTGTATGGGAGGTAGTAGTAGTTTTCATCCGATCTTGCTCATCTTCGAACTTAGCCTCAGTTTGGTGGATAAAAGCTTACATACCAAATTTCAAGTCGATAGCTCTTAAATTACGGCCGTAATCGTGCGGACGGACGGACAGACAGACGGATATCGCTAGATCGACTAAGAAAGTGATGCTGATCAATAATATAAAGTTTGTCATACCTACAACGCCTCCTTATGGGCGTTACAAATGGAATGACAAAGTGAATATACCCTCACCACAGTGTGGTACCGGGTATAAAAAAGGATTTGATATTATTTATGTAGTCAAATTTTGTAAAGAAGTGAACATCAGCATTTTTGATGCAGCAAATTCATTTAAAAATGTTTCGAAAATCTCCCAAAATGACGCCGAAAAACGGGTTCAAAATTTAACTACAAAAAAAAGCATCGGAAATCTCGATTAACAACTTTTTTAAGGCGAAATTTAATTTGTTTCGACACTTTTTAACGCATGCAAACATTAAAACTCGCTTTCTGTCCATATAACTGTAGATACAAAAATATGTATCCAATCCACCAAATCTGCCCCGAGGAGCAAGCCAAACATTTTTGTCTAAAAAGATTTAAAATATTGATAAGAACACAAACACACTAAAACACTTGTCAAAGAAATTAGTTTTCTCATATTTTGGTGCGCCATAACATTTCTGACTTAATTTCATTTATGTAATTTAAAAGTGACTTAAAAAGTGACGACTATGCCAAAAATAATTTTGAGATAATTTATTCCTTAAATATAATAGATAATTCCTTCCTTTTTGGAAAATCTTCTTCGATTTTTTGAGTTTTCTGACGTAAATTTTGACTTGCCTAAATATTCATTTCTCGATTTTGACAATACATCATTCTTAAGTGTTGCAACTTTATTCGTTATTGTTAATCGTTATTATTAATCGTTTATATTAAATTGCAACTGTTATACAAAGTCAATGTAATTTGCCCATTACTTATTGTTGTTACTTCCAATGTCAAAGTCAAGTTGTCAATTGTACATATGTAATTGTCACTTTTTAATTGTCAACCATAAAATGTAAAAATCATTCATTCCATCTCCAACCAGCAATCTAATAAAACATATTTATAACGTTTTAAGAAAATTAAGTCTTTTATTCTCCAATCCAACATTAAGGAAGCTTGCATCAAAACGCAGTTAAATTAAAAAATTTTGTACATAATTTGTATTTCATACCTGCCCTGCAAAGTCTTACAAACGACATTTTTGAACTGAATTTTTTAGATTAGAAAAATGTTTACGCCTGCTAAATTAATTATCCGATTCTCTTTATGCCACAGAGGAGAATATTGCTGCCAGCTGCCGTATCAACCATTGTTAATAAACCGTGAAATGTCCATTCGGCAAAATATGTAAATGGTAAATGTGTTATTCGACCACATGGAAAATTGTAGGCAAAGATCTTGTTCTAAAGCCGTACAAAATACAGCTGGTCTAAGAACTGAAGCAAGGCGACCTACCACAACGTCCAACATTTGGTGATGGACCTTAAAAATGCTCCAAGAAGATCGGATATTTATTCGAAGAATTCATCTCACGTTTTGGACCTATGAATTGGCCGCCTTGATCGTGCGATTTGATGCCGCTGGACTATTTTTTGTGGGGATATGAGAAATCTTTCGTCTATACCTTGGAAGACAACATATCGTGTTATTGGTGAGATACCATAATCGATATGTTGGAAAAAGTATGCCCAAATTGGACATTCCGGATGGACCACTTGAGGCTTAGTCGCGTTTAACATTAATACGAAATAATATTCACAAATTAAATGGCAAATCAATTATCGACCCTTATAAAAATTTCACTCAATTTTGCAAATTTTCGCTGTTTTCTTTGAATTTTAAAAACCAAACGCTTAAAAAATCACCCTTTAGTTTTGATGCATTTTTAATGGGATTGATGCATGTATGAGGAGATTTTTGTTGGTGAGGTTATATGATTCTTGGATCAATTTTAGGGGAAGATTTAATACGCCCTAACTTGGTGGGCGCAGTGGCTTAGTATTTAGTGTGCGAGTGGTCCCAGTATTAAATTACATCTTAAGGCTTTATCCACTGCGCCACCTCTCGCGAACGTCTGACAAACATCCGAGATTATAACCGTCCTGGAAAAGCGTTTCAATTCAGCCGTTCGGACTCGGCATAAAATTGTAGGTCCCTTCCATTCGTCCCAAAAATAAAAACTCACACAAACGAATGGTTGTGAGAAGCCAGGCGTGTCTAGTGTTCCAACTATTTATTTTATTTTAACTTGAAATAATTTGTTTGATAATTCTGGTGTAACTGATCTAATTCAATTTATTTTTTTCATACTTATTTAGGTACTTCAAATAAGTTTTTGATATGCAGGATTGCCATACTTTAGGATGAATTCAAAAGCTTTCTTCTTGGTAGGAAGAGAATTGATTCAAAAATGCATGACAGCATATTATTTTCTAAAATAGTGTGAATCAAAAGAATTGGTAAACAATTTTGTAATTTGTTTGACAATTCTATTTTGACAGTTTTGAGACCGAATTTCAAAACAATTTTAAATCTGTCCTTAAAAAAATGCTTATTTAGCCTCAACATTTTTGACAATCATCATGTGTGAAGAGAATTTTCGAATTTACCGACATTCATTCATTCATTCATTCATTTTCAAATGGTCCGCTTGTCCATTAAGTGGGTCGCGGGTGTAGGTTCTCCAACTGCCTGAAAGTTCTCCAACTATACGTATACCTAATATTCCAACCTTTCAAAATAATACTATTTTCATTTATGTCAAGTTCTAATTCTTCCTGTGCCATCCAGAAAGTTGTTCTCTTTCCCTTATTGCTTCGTGTGTAGTTTATTGAAATTTGTCACACGTATTAGTGTCTCAATGACAAAAAAAAAGAAAGGATGCCCAACTAAACAATCGAAAGCCATTTCATTTCCCACTCCTTTCTACTACTTCATACTTACGAGTGTTTGTTGCGTATAAATTTATGGTAAACACACCTGATACCTGTTCAATTTTTTTCCAAATGCTCGTCGCTCCCCTCGTTGTGAGTTAGGACTTTTGCGCGCTTACATTGGCCTAGAACTTTTTTTCCATCCTTTGATTTACACTTGACGCGGGTATTACACCGTGCCGATCCTTTATAACGTTTGGAAATTAAAGAGTGAGTTTGGGCCAACAGAACACCAAACAAGACACCACCGAACTTAAGCGTTAAATTTATATCAAAGGTTTATCAATGACGGAGCATGGGCTCACGTGCGTCTTATAGATTACGTTTCCTTTCTTTTGTTTGTCAGAGCAAAAAGGATAAAGCCGAAGCACAAGAAGGGAAATGAGTTTCACAGAAAATTCCACTCTCGATGCGGTATTTTTGTCACCGAGTATAATACTTCAGGATTAAGCGAAGAACAATACGGCAAACAGACTGGAGTAAGCAGCTTAGGACCTGGAATGATCCTTTAAATGACTTCGCAAGAGGACGACGACGCACGATGGTGATGATGATGATGATGCTGATGACGACAACGGCAGAAGAAGAAGAAACTTTGAATTGAATTTTACCAAAGCAGAGGCACGTTCTTGATTTATCTTTATTGGTGCATTCGAGTGCCTTTTCGTTTTCGTTTCTTGTTTCGCTGCTGTGAATTACATCCTTTTCACGATGCGGTGTTTTATAGATGTTTACGGGAAAATTGAAATACGTGAGACGTAAAAAACAACAGCTTCTGCGCTTGCAAGCAACTTGCGCGCGTGTATGTTGGTTATGAAGCTTGTTATGACTTATCCGTGGCACTTGATGCTTGTTTTATTGTAAGGCAAGGAGCGCTTTTTTTTAAAACACTTGAAGACACTTTCCTAATTGAAACTGTTTAAATGGAAAATTATTTTTTAATGTTTCTGGCATTCGTCGTCTAGAAAGTTTAGTCTTAACTAAGAAGAAAAAAAGACAATGACACCTTTCTCTCTATAAAGCAACGAATTCTTAGCAAAATTCTGATTTTGTCGCAACTTTGGCCACCTGACGTTCAAATTAGTGACGGCTTATATTTGGCAAAAGAGATTTGTCCTTTAGTTACTCCAAATTGAAACAACAACAAAAAAAGCTGATTTTGTAACAAGATAAAAGATAAAAGTATCCATTTCGCGTATATTGAGTGGGAGGCCTTGAAGACACTCCAACTATTAACTTTGTCTGTGAAACTAAATAGACACACACACATCTAACTCGTTTACAACACAAGGACGTGATGAAGATGCAATCTTTGCCATCGCCCGCATGCTGTCCATAGAAAGTTTTACCCGTAAGGAAATTTTCTTTTCAAACATTTCAATTGGATATCCTTGCTACTTGTTCAACTCATAGTAAACAATATATGTTAGCGAATCTCCTTTGGCACTTGTGATAGTTCTCGTAGAATGGGATCAAAGGGCAATATGCATCGATGGTGCATCTTTTGTTCTACAACCTGCTTATAGGATACACTTATGTTATAGGGTTCGCCTTCGCTAGCTGCTGCTCCTCATGTTTCCAAGGATTATGCACAAATTTATGGCACTAATTTTTCGCAAGAAGGTATAAAGTTTTGTTTGAGTAGATGAGTAGGGACGACATAGAGAAATTGTAAAATTCTATCGTTTGGTCGATTCGATGAGCAACGTAAAGTTTCCGTTCGAAGAGAAAATAGACGAGATATGGGCGAAGTGTTGAGAGGACGTATACATATACTCCTGCTTTATTTCGTTGGAATCCCATCAGAAAACCATAAGGAAATCTAACAGAAACCTTAGGAGGAGATGGTGTAAAAAGTTTGATGATGACCGTACATGGAGGTCTGCAGTCTTTTGAAACTTTTAGTGTTGTCATAAATTTGAAAGTTGTAATGGTTGAGGCTTCAAGGAAATTCCCAGAAAAGGGTGTGAAGAATATGGAAAGATATACTCATCATCTGTTTCAGTTGTTTATATAATGAGAGAGACTTGGGAACCATACACAAATGGAAAAATTTACACCACACATGCTCAGGCGCACAAGTTGGATGGAGTATGGTTAATTTTGATTGAGTAATTGGGTGCCTATGTATATTTTTCCAAAGCATCCTATACTAGCTTCGATGGAGCAACTATACCATTGGTATAGAATCTACAGCTGCCATGATGGAAACATGATGGAAACATATCCGAGTCAACACATGGGTGGGTGTTGTTGCATTTGGATATAGCCTTTACCCTGTCGTAGGTGGTGGATGGTGGGGTGGCATCCAAATATTCAAAGTTAGCTGCGAATAACCTAATATCTGATAATAGTCTTCTCCGAATAAGAGCCAAGTCATACGTGCTTTCGAGTCACATGGTGGCTCAAAGGGGCAACTATGATTTTCAATATAAGCCAGCCAGCTAAGCTTCAAATAAACCCTGGTTTAACAAAGAATGCAAGCGAGTTACCACAGCGAAAAACAAGGCTTTCGGTGAATGGCGGTCAATTCCTTCGGAGCAAAAAAGATCAGAATTTATAATTCTTCGAAATAGATGCAACCTAATTATTGAATCGGCGAAGACAACTTACAGTGAAAGAGTCACTAACAAAGTGATTGGATGTCCTAGCGGTTCACGCGCATTCTGCTCCATGGCAAAGGCAATCAGTAATAACTTTAGTTGCTCTTCTTGTCCACCTCTAGTAAAAGAAGACGGTACGCTAGCAACACCTAAAGAAAAGGCAGATCTTTTCGCTAGCATGTTTTCAGAGAATTCCACCCTAGATTCTGCACAACTAGAGCCACCAAATATCCCCCGAGGGTGCAAACATCGATGGCAGAAGTGAAATTTCGGCCTCGAATAATTCAACGCATCCTTAAAGAACTAGATTGCAATAAGACAACGGGACCCGACGGAATCCCGGCTATAGTACTCAAGACTCTGTGCATCTGAACTTGCACCTGTAATATGTAAGCTGTCTAGCATGTCGTACTCCCAAAAGACGTTTCCAACTTGCTGGAAGACCGCTCGCATTCAACCTATTCCAAAGAAAGAGAGGAAATGTCTGTCACAAAACTATCGTTCAATAGCGTTACTTTCAATGCTCTCAAAAGTAAAAAGGCAATAAATGTCGAAATAATCAAATATCTAGAAAGCCACCGATTAATAAACGACAGGCAATAAGGATTTCGGAGCCGTCGTTCCACTGGAGACCTGTTAAGCTACGTAACGCACTTATGGACCCAAGCAATTGAACATAACACGGTGAATCCAGAGCCGTAGTCTTGGACATATCAAAGGCACTTGGCCAAGTCTGGCATATAGCCCTATTAGGCAAGTTAGCGTCTTATGGATTACCACAACAACTCTGCGGATGAATGCAAAATTTTCCACTGGGAAGATCGATTCAAGTTGTCGTATATGCGTGTATCATCTAATTCATTTGCTATAAATGCAGGAGGTGGGTGCAGTAGTGCAGTGGTTAGTGTGCTGGACTACTGTGCGAGGGATCCCAGGTTCGATCCCCGGAAAAACACAAATTACATCTTAAGGTTTTTATACTGCGCCTCCTCTCGCGAACGTCTGACAAACATCCGAGAGTATGACTGTCCTGAAAAAGCTTCTCAAATCAGCTGTTCGGACTCGGCATAAAATTGTAGGTCCCTTCCATTCGTCCCAAGAATTAAAACTCACACAAATGAATGGTTGCGAGAAGCTAGGCCTAGGGTGTCTACCTGCCTGTTCCGACACCTATTTATTTATTTTTTATAAATGCAGGAGTACCTAAATGCAAACAAGACACAGCTCACAACATTTTCTAGGAAAAATGCATCAACAGTTCCTCAGATCCAAATGGATGACCATCCAATCCATCCCAAAGACTCAATGCACTTTTTAGGAGTCACAGTCAATTCAGGAATCACATGGCAGCATGATCTTAGGATTCTCAGTGTATGCCATCATTGTGCATTAGTTCGGAAAGCGATGGTCCTAGTACAGATCCCTAAGGAGCCCTGTCTGTTAGTAGGTATGTAATGCTTAGTTCCGTTGTTGTGACGTAACTATTTCTAAAATAGTCCATCAGAAGTCTGGCATTTTTTTGTAAGCATGTATCTGCAGAATCTCTGTCTCCCCATATTAAACTGCACTTGAAAGGTTTGAAGCAATCTGTATTTTAGATGAAGCTAAAAGTATAGCTAAACGCCAAAACCCTTTTCTGTTCTAAAAATTTAAATTTCACTATGGGATTGATAAGACATGAGTCCATCACGTGCATCGAAATCAAGAATTCTAAATATCCAAGGGGCATAGATTATTTGCAAGAAAGTTTAGTGCGAACACAGAGTCTGGTGCCTTTACAGCTTAAAACATTTTTATGTAAGTTATCTTCACTCATAGGAATATGTTAAGAAATTTTAAAAAAAAGCTCCAGTGGTCTGATAACACATACAAACCATAAAGTTTAGCCCACATAAATGTACTCATATCGTAACTACGCAATAAATCAACAGGCTTACCACTTTTTAAATTAGCTTCACCCCTAAGGTGAGATGTTGTTTTTCAAATTTGTTGCACTAACTTACGTTTGTAAATTCATTGTATCTATTGCCATGCCATTCATATTGATTTATCTTACACAAATGTCACAAAGTCAATTAATAGCTACTTACCGCAGATGTAAATTTCAAAGCTTAGCAAAGGTCAAATTGAATACGAACTTTATGTGGTTTTCCTTCGTGCATATAAAAGTGCCACACTGGCTCTGACCAGCATCAGTCAGCTAACTGCAACAGATCCTTCAGTTATCTAAATAAATCTCCTAAATTAGTTTTCATCATGTTAATGAAATACGTGGTTTTTCTGACTCTTTTAGTCCTGGCCTATGGCGGTGGTCTACCAAAATATTACAAAACAGATGATGAAGAATTGCAAGTGGATTACATTATGCCAGATGAACCTATCCAGTTTCATGCTCATTCACATGCAGATCGAGAAAATGATGTAAGTCAAACTATTGTGTGAATAGTAATTATTTTTAAATGAATATATTTCTGCAGAACATGTTGATGCAGAGACTGAGGGAAAAACGTGAGGCCAGTCCTGGTAAAAGGACCGGACCAGGAAGGGAAAGAGGAAGGGGTAGGAAAAATCCCAAAAAGTGAATATAACCTTCATGTGTAGCCTAGAAAATGAGTGCTACCATTCCAAATTGTTTGTTTAATAATAAATATATAAAAAAATATTGCAGTATTAATATTATAGCTTTCTATAATTCGAACTAGGTGAATAACCACTGTGTCTGGGGTTTGTTTTGCATTGGTTCAGGTATTGGGTAAATTTCAAGATAAGAGCAACGCAGAATTTTTTTTTTGTAGCTAATCCTGAGCAGATAAATTGTAAGGCATTTAAACATTCATAGAGTACCTTTGGATATACGTTTACTGGACCTTCTATATAGGTAAGGTATAAAAATAAATTGTATTGTGTTTGTAATTAATGTTCTCTGTAATGCGTGAACCGATTTTGATTCTGGAAATTTCCCCTGAAAGGTGACGTCAATACCATGGTTTATAAGTATATACGGTATTTGTATGAGTTTTGCCTCACGAGTTATAGGGGTTTGGCCCCATCCATACAAAAAAAAAACATTTAAAATCTTATATCTCGAAAGCCATGGAATTGATTGAGTCCAAATTTAGAGATAATCTTAGGTATTGGCCCAGGAGTATTTCTGTGAAGATTGATGAAAATTAGACAAAAGAAATCATTGCAAACGATATTCAACAGTCATGGAGCCAAAGTTTGGAAATTGTTCACTATTTTGCACTACGAAGTGTGCTGGGGGTTCGCTAGTTCAATAAATAATCCATAATAGATGCACTTGGATTTGTAAAGAAACGTACCACGTCGTCACGCCACTAGGTACCTAATTCAACATTCCGTATATTGAACACATGTTAACTGCACATCACATATCCACCTAAGAAAATACCAATTCTTGGAAAATCTCTTCCATTTGAATGAGAATTCATCGGATTCACGGTGAAAACCATATACAATTTCCAAAGATAATCCTTTCGACTGGAATCCCCTTTCGTGTGGATTTACAGATAACCAAAGTTTTGTCATCAATTGCAATCTGTTGATGGGTCTTCTATATTAAGGTGCGCCTTCATACCTACCAAGCTTCGCATATATACGCGGTCCATAATCCTAGAACATTTGTCCTTGGTTTCATCTTTTTCGTTGTCGTTGTCCTCGCTGACGAAATCATCTGTAACACACAATACACACCATGAGGATTATGCCATTGCTCGATGTAGGGATAATAATAATATACTCTCGGTTGTTCCGTCACCATCATCATCAGTACCGCAGAGCTTCATCCGAGTCATTGAATCTGATATTCAAATGTCGTGCAACTTTTGGGGAATTATTGCCGGCAGCAGCAGCGTCAGCCGCAAGACTATACTCCTTGGAGAGAAAAGAGTCAACCACATGGATTTCAAGGACTTAACCTTCTTCATTTGTTATAGATATTTGAATTGAATTGTTTTTGTGGTATTTGTGGTGATTCTTTTGGGTCGATGGAAATCTCGAATTAAGTTCGTTACCTGTGTGGATTTTACGATTTAATGGGGCTTCATTCCTTTACCATCTCCGTCCATCTATCATTCGTAATGGAGAAGCATTTATTTGGCTTAGAGAAGGTTACGGGCAAAAATTGTGCACCCAACAGCTTCGCTGGTGAAATAATGAAAGCTCTTTTAACTGAACGGCTGTTCGAAGACAATGAATGTAGGGACATGCTTTAAAGCCTTCAAGGATACTGACATTTTAAACAAATAAAATTTAAAAACAAATCCCCAAAAAGCGTATGGAACACACTTTTCACACAATAATTTACCAATTTACATTATAAACGGTAAAGCAAGATTTTATTGTTCGAAGTCCAGAGATAATAAAACGAAACTCTCTCTCCAAATAACGACCCAGGAAGGACTCTTAGCTTAAATGATTCACTCAGTTTGAACAGTAAATAGTGAACGCTACAACTTGCGCGGAGATTTTTAAAATGTTGGGGTCCCTTTTTCATCTCTTAGGTACTTCATTCATCTTGCCATAAGAGTCTTAAATCTAAATCAGTACAAAAATAACTTGAAACCATTTTACTTCCAGTTGAAGCTTCGATTGATGATACGCAATACATATTATTTGTCTATGCATCTTTATACTTACTTTCTCAAACGATTATGAGTTAAACGTAAAGCGGATCGACAAAATACAAACGATATAAAACCACTCCCAACATCAACTTGGGGTAACTAGAGGTACAAAGACCTGAGGCAATCAGAGGTAAAAACAGGATATAAGTTAAAAAATTACTCACATTTCTAAGAAATTCTTATATGTATTATATTTACAAAAAAAATATCTTTTTTTTACAACGACAATTACTTAGGAATGCACTTGAATTCTTCCTCGGCATTCCTGCTCTTCGATCCATTTTTTTGCCATAAGTTCTTTGATTGAATCTTCTAGAAGCTTTTTCTAAAAAAAAAAACAAAAAAAAAACATTTAGGTAGATTATAAAATAATTTATATTCAAATCATATCTTTCAAATCTTACCATCAAATCAGTATCCAATTTTAACCGATCGATTACTGCAGGGTTAGTTTCACCGATCCCATTTTCCTCAATCGTCGAGTCCTTCGTTACTGGCTGGCAATATGTTATTGCTATCAAGGCTAGAAGTAAAGCTATTTTCAGTCCCATTTGAACTCTTTCAAGAATATTTTCCAACTGAATTTATATTAGATTTAAGTTATCAATTTATTCTATTAATAACTCATAATAATCTTTCCAATAATTAAGTATGTATATGCAATGCAGTGAGTATACCTACATTTACAAAGTCTGTGACTCTAATGCGTATTAAAATGAATTTATTCGTTTTTCTAGCGTCATTATAATATGCATGCGATAGTATATTGTTTAGCCCTAATCTATTTATTTTTGAAGCGCATGGCTATGAAAAGTAAGAACGTTTTTAGCTTTTAATTAAAAATACGGCGCTTATGAGAGAAGTTTAAAATGTATGTATGTATAATTTTCTATTCATACGTATTCGAAAAAATAACGCTGTTCAAAAATTAAGATACTAATGTAGTTCAATTATTTTATTTCGTTTTAACATTTCTCGTAAGTACGTAGTAAGAGAAAGATAATTGTTTTCGTACAAATTAAATTTTGAACTCGAGATTTTGATCAATTCTGATATTACGATGATAGGGGAACTCAAAAAAGTGGGCCTCGCAATTCTGTCCGTCCGTATGTCTGTCTATACTATAATAATAGTACCTACTTTAAAAAACTGCTCATATCTCAAAACCGCCATTTTCGATTTGGATGAAAATGTAACTGCTAGGTAATGTTTATATCCTGAAGAATACGTCGTACTCAGTTTTCAGCTAAACAGTTTAGTTACAGTGCTTTTCGAATCCAAAGTTGTAACATTTGTCAGCATAATTTTACAAAAAACCGCTCTAACGATTTTGATCAAATTTAAGACAACGTAAGCATTCTAAGCAATAAGCGCCACCAATCGTAGGTGGTCACACTGCACCACGTGCTCCATCACGAAACAGATCTGGCCCATGCTGTATCTTAAGCGCTCCAACAATCTTGTAAAACAAAATGGATCCAACATAAGCACATTAGTATGTGTCATCACGGGACACTGCATTATTGGGAGACATGCTCTCAGACTGGGCCTCCCCTCCAATGATTTCTGTAGAAGCTGCATGGACGAGGAAGAGACAATTCTTCACCTCCTATGCACGTGCCCAGCCCTCTCAGCACGCAGAAAACTACACCTCGGAGAATATTTCTTCGACAATCTTGGCGAACTCGCTAATACAAGCATACGTTGCCTCCAACGCTTCATTCTCAGCTCCTCTTGGTTCAATGGGTAGTTGTGAGATCATTAGATCCTGTGGTATCACAATGGGCCTCCCCTGGCCTAAGTGAGCCTGCACTTAATGCGGCCTGCCACTCTAACCTAACCTAACCTAAGCATTCTAAACATGATCACGTACTTAGTTTTTCTCGAATATAGCCGTTCAATGAATATTTCTCAAAAATGAATATTTTTGCAAAGCCCAAAACTTCATTGGCAATAATTCGAAATTCATCGCCTACTTACCTTGAAGGAAATGTCAGTTCGGGGTGAAATTTGAAAGTCGATTTATAATAAAGCTGCTTAAAAATCCATTGTCATCGAGGTCGGCCAAGTTACAGCGTTTTTTTAGAGGTGTTGATGGCGGTAGGGTAATAGCACAAATTCCAACCTACCTTGTCAGGTTGATGGAAGTATTTGATGGTCATGCTGCCAATTTGCTTCTCGCCTTTGGCTGCCAAAACTTTTGGTATGGATTCAGCACAGTTTGAATTTCCAGTTCCGTTTAGATTATAAATTCTCTCAGATTTGAAGCGAAATAGGTAAAAGATATATTTGTCAAAGACAGATTGTCGAAGACTGCAGTGATTTTTGCACGATCAAATCTGGTTGATCGCATAAGGTACTTTAGTTGCTTCAGGCTTTCTTAGCGACAAAGCTCGGTTGCCTTTTAAACAGCATTCATTAAGCCATCTTCGGCAGCTTCATTTTCTGTGGAATACTTTTTTCTGATCTTGAGACCCATAGTGAAGTTAATTTTTATTAAATTATTTTTTTAAACTTACATACTAGACAAAAATGATTAAATCTAAATTAAAACTAACATTTATCTTAATCTAGCTTACCTTAACGAGCACTCTAAACTTTATCTTTATAACTATTGCCTTTCGGACTTAAATCTATCTGGTTTTGTATTTTGCGATGTTTTTTTATTTCCAAGATACTTGCAAAAACTTGGATACTTTATTATGTTGTTATTCTTAAGACTATCTAAAATTACTTAAAATATGCAATCGGTAGCACTCATTCATGTTGGCGAGCCCGGCACCTCCCTAATATGCCTAACTATAACTTACAAACTAGCTTAAAACTAAGGAGGGATGTTACCTAGGTAACGCACCGGCCCGGGAGAGAGTGTCTGCTCTCACCTCTTCATAAAGCCACCAAAACTCGGTGAACTGCTTTCGGGTATCGATACTATCCATATCCGCAATTGCGGTATTAAAACGGAGGAGCTCTTATGCCTCGCGCCGTGCCGCCGCGGTGGCTGTGGTACAATACAGGCACACCATCTTTATTCTGGACGAACCCTTTCATGTCTGCATGAAGAAATGCCTCAGACGGGACAAAGTCAGACCGGAGCGTAATCTCGTGGTACATTAAATTCGGGGAATAACCATCCGAGATCAGATTATTGCAACGTGCCTTCGAATCGCCTTAATTAGGAAATTGTCAATCCTATTCAATCAAGCCCCATTATATAGGATCTTGTTGGGATAATATTATATGTACTCAGACTCGGGTGTTCTAAACAATCCTAGGCAGGTCCTGAGACACTGTCTCTCAAACACCCGAATCCATTCCATATAGGAAAGGCGCTATTGAACCAAATGGGACCACGTAGCATATGACCTTTACTCTGGTAACAAGTTGACTACTGCGAAACAGTCTCCTTGTCAGAGCATAGGCCCTCTTGGCCCCAGCTGAAATAGCTGACCACGCTTCGCACCGCCAATGGTTATCCATTTTGTCCAATAATGGCTAATTTTCGCCAGTTTTTCATAGTACACCTAGAGGCCCTAGCCAATGGAGTTCTGAATAGGATAATTTCCGATTTTTGGAAATTGATTTTCAATTTCCAATCATCGCAATACCTCTTAATTTGATCGAAGTCAATCTACAACAGGATGTTGATGACTTCGACTTTTGGACCTGATCCGTACGCCACTAAATCGTCTGCGTACGCTATAGCATGTCTGAGGGAACCCACCAGATCACTCGTGTAAATATTAAACAGGATCGGAGAATTCAACTGTTGTAATCCGTTTTTAATTTCAAAGACTTTGCTCCAACTCATGTTGCCAGCTTTGACAACTTCTTTCCCAATGACTCTAACCACTACACCATGGCCACCGCCAATCAGAAATATAAAAACTGGAAATAATTACCTCTGAAAAGTGTATATTGGACCGGTCCATGAATCACTAAAAGTGCTTGAGAATCACAAGTTTAAGAGATAATTCATATTTTCTTTGTAAGAAGCTCAGTCTCACCTCAAACGTTTCCCCAACGGACTTAAGAAAAATGTATCCTCAGCACCAAACTACAGATAGATAACCATTAAAAAATTCACCCTATCATCATCCCCACGAATCCTTCTCATTCATGATATTGTTTTCTTATGCATCATCAAAAGTCGTCGTGAAAACTTCAGAGCTCTTAGCATTGAAAATGTTTCCACATGAATCACTGAACTTGAAGAACATTCCCAATTGGATAGTACCAGCCTCATTTACCCTTACAAGTCCCTTTCCAAATGGGCTTAAAATTGTGATCCCAATACCCTTTTGCCGTTGTTCCAAGAAAAGCTTTTTGTCCTTCGAATCGTTCAATAGAACATTATCGTACGACAGCAATTCCGTAAATTCAACAGGAGTAGAATAGGTCTAGGTATACGAGTAGATATAAAGTAAAATGATGATAAGGACTTAGAAAACCACTTTCATGTTTATTTATTTATTTATTTTTTTTTTTTGTTTTTCTGATGCACAAGCATCAAGTCTGGTGGAAGGAATTGAATTGAAAATTTAAATTGGAAAAGTTTGCAACGATTTAAGAGAGCTAGAGCACACTTCGCCATGCAGTGAGTTAATTTTTTTTTCCTATGAATCTCTTGCCGCAGTTTTTCCTCAGTGGGTGTTGGTAAAGGTATCTCAACAAATCATCTTGTCATTGCGATTGTATCGCAAAATTTATTGCAGTTCTTAAGCACGAAATGGGTGCATTTGCTGCACTTATGCTGTCTGTCAGCTAGAATGTCACCGACTAAACTTTCCAAATTGTGTAAGTTTTTTGAACGACAATTTTAATGGTCGAACGATGTTTTTAACAAAAAGTTGAATTCGGTAGGGAATTACAAAGTTTTTGGTACTACATATTACTAAAGTCGATTGTAATTGTACAACTTATAGATGATGTATATAAAATATCGAATGATATATGTGTCAGAATATGGAAGTTATAGGTGGGTTGGACTTTGCTATCTAAATCATGTAAATTACAGAAGATAACTTTTATAATAAAAAAAAATTCATCGCATCTCAACATAGCAGAGCAATCCAATGTTTACTCAAAATTATTGGATGTTCATCAGTTGAAGAGGAATGCAAACTCTATTTGCATTAAGAGGAATAGGGTTAATGCGGTTCATCGCATAATGGAATTATCAATTAAATACTTGAATTCATGAGCTATCTCCTTTTCCGAAAATAGTGTAAGGATAGGCTGTATTTGTATGTGTGATTTTCAGATTCCAGTATTCTGAGAAATTATTAATAACTAAAGCAAGGAAAGATATCTATTTCTGGAAGTTTACTCGTATAATTAAACCAATTCCACTTGGGTATATTTGCGATCCTATCAACAATGAAGCCTTTCGACAATCCCTTCCTGGTGTTTTAGTGTTTTTGATAGACTTGAGCGCAAAGAGAGAAAATTACATAATCTTAAGTATTTACATGAATGAGTAGTATCTCAAAATGATGTAGGTATCTACAAATTCAATACGAAGTCTATATCAGCATGTAAAGTTCTGTAACTTTAAATTCAAATTTCTTCTCAATGAATCTTCCTATTTCGATGAAATAAAAACTAGGTATAGTATACTGCTCCATTAAGTTCTATGTATGTTATGTTTGAGAAATTCATATGGATAAGAGGTGAGTAGTTTGAAAGTGCTACCAAAAGGCGTTAATGCCACATATTATATTTGGAAAGGATAAGGATTAATTTATTCATTAAAAAAAGGTTAAAAACAAGTAAAAGTGTTATCATCGGCGTGGCCGATGCTTTAATACCCTCCACTGCATAAAAATCAAGCAAAATGTTCGCCATGCGAGCTAGTATGTACTGTACAGTACACGCATGGATCTAATAGTGGTTTTGTATGGGAGTTAACAGAACTACTTTACCGACATAGACAATTTTCAATACCAACCTGACGACGGTAAAAAGAAGTCTTCTCACAAAATTTCATTCGCCTAGGTCGATTCGTATGGACGCTAGCGTGTTTTCAACAGACAGACGGACAGACAGACAGACAGACAGACGTACAATGGCTCAATCAATTCAGAATGCGATCCTGATTCAGAATATATATACTTTATAGGCTCTCCGGTGACTCCTTCTTGGCGTTACAAATGTAATGACAAAGTGAATATACCTTCCTGTAGAGGGTATAACAAGACCAAAATCTCAAATTGTTTAGCTGTGTTTATAACAATGCCAAAGGGATAATCGAAGGAGGCAGGTATCTATTTAGTTTTGATGGCTTTGTGCAGGAAGGACAATAATCGGAATTTCAGTAGACTTCGAGGCTGTAACCATGCTTTTAGAGAACACAAAAACATGATCGTCATAGAGTCTAGTATGTAACACAGACTAAAAACATAACGAGCTACATATGTATTTTATTTTATATTCAATTTTCGTTCAGACTGGTTGTAAAAGAGTTTTAGCTAATAGAAGTTTTATATGTTTAGGAATAAAGCTTTGGGTAACCTGACGAGCGCTTAATCTCCGATAGATGATTTCAGCAGCGCTGCCTACAATTTAATATTAGTGCGAGGTTCTTTGCTGTTTGAACAGATGTTCTCTATGATGTCATTGCCAACACTCTAAGAAAAAATCGTGTAATTTTACTATCATTAAGCGAGGAATCTACTTGCCTACCATAATTGCAGTAATTTTACGCACGTATCAATTTTAAATATTTAATGCGTAAATCTTAAACCTTTGTTGTGTAAATTCACACATAGATTTTAAATATAAATGCGTATTTCTACACTTAAGGTGTTCAAATTAAATTTACATTTACATAATTAATGTTTAAAATCCAACAGAATTTCAGAAAGAAATGTTTATAAATCAACATAAAATGTGTAAATTTAAACCTTTTATGTTTACCTAAATTTGTAGCAAAATTCGACATACAATGTGTAAAATCCAACAAAATTGTGTATGAAGAAGCTTAAAATTAAACTTTTTTATGTAATTTTGCTTAAATTCAATATTTAATGTGTACAATTAAACAAAATTGTACATCGTCAGAAAGTATATTCAAAACAATTCAAAAACAAGTAAAAGTGTTATCATCGGCCTTGATATCCTCCACTGCAGTGAACCTGTCTAAACGAAATAAAACAATCCAAAAATGCTTAAGATATTTATTAAAAATTATTCGATTTAACAAAAAAAAAACTTCCGTAAAAAAAGTAAAAAACACTTCTTTCACTAAAAGATGCCATGGAACTTGGGAGCGCAAAAGCTTCAACCGCTTCATTCAAAGGTCTGATCACGTATGAGCTCGCAAATGCACCGTCACTCACAATCGAATTGCAAAATTACACATAAAATGTGTAACTTTCATCAGATTGGTGTAAATGGGTGTTGGTCTTTAAACACTGTGTGTGTAAATTTCATAAGGTGTTTATATTTAAACAAAATTTGTTTATTTATAAACATTTTGAGAGTAAAGTTTAAACAATAATAGAATATTATTGAACAAAAGTTGTTGAAAAGTACACAAAAGGAGTACATTTGCAACAAATGTTTGTAATATCTAACATTATGTGTTTAAATTTTTTTTTTACCTATTGTCGTGTGTATAAACACGCAACTTGCCTATTTTTACATTAAAAATTACATACATTTTCATAGTAATTTTACACGCATTTTTTAGAGTGAAGTTCGTTTTAAGGGAGGTAGAATTAATATTTACATACTACATTATAATAGCTTCTTGTTATAGGAAGTGATTTTGACTTTAGGGGATTTAAAACTATACAATTCTTTTTAGGTGCGTTACTCAATATAGTTAGTCTGTTGAACTACTGTGAGAGGGGTCCCAGACTTCCAGGTTCTAAAAAAATAAATAAATAGATGGTCCAACAGGCGTATAGACACCCTACGCCTAGATTCTCACAACCATTCGTTTATGTAAGTTTTGGGACGAATGGAAGGGACCTACAGTTTTACGCCGAGTCCTAATCCGAAACGCAGAATTGAGAAGCTTTGTCAGATCGTTCGCGAGACGTAGCAAAGTGGAAAAAAAAAAACGTTAAGATGTAATTTGTGTATAGGATGATTAATGATTTTTTTTTTTTCACACATTATTGTCTTTGACTCAGATAGGAGAGGCTCAGCTTTGAGGACTCCACTGAGAATCAAAAATAAATTTGCACATATTTAAACTACGACAAAAAATTTAAGATCGTCAAAAGACTTAAATGTTACTTTTAATCGATATCGTTACTCGTAGCTCATCTTAGATTAAAGCTGGTATGGTGCTATGCTGTGGACGAAAACCACACTGACAAGTAGTAAGTAAACCTAGATGCCGTTTAAGTTAATAAAACTTTTTTTATTTTTTAATGCTCAAGGGGTTCTTCCCCTGATATGATGCTAATGCATAGAACGAGTGGAAGTGTTAATAGGAACAATAGGGAAGATGTACTGGTGCACATTGATTTTAAATTATTTTACGTTAAATGTAATTTATTAATTATTTAATTTTAATTGTGTATTTAAAAAAATCACATTTTTTTACAATAACAATTATTTCTTTAACCAGAATCACGAACCACTCAATCCTTCGTTTGACATGTGCTTAGCAATGTTTTTCGCCATATAGACGAATATGGTATTCATTATTTTAAATTAAAAACAAAAAAAAACATTTACGTGCAATGAAATACTTTATTATAAGAAACATATCTCACAACTTTATCAATAGATTGTGACACACTAGTTTCGGTTGAATTAGTTTCACCGATTCCATTTTCCCTAATCATTGAGTCCATCATTACTGGCTGGCAATAGGTTATGTATTTCTATCAAAGCTTAAAGCAGATCTATTTTCAGTTTCATATTAAAACGATCAAGTTAGTTTTCCAACTGATTCCATGTCTGATTTGAGTTATCATTTTATTCCATAAATAACTCATACAATCATTACATATATGTTTTACATACAATCAGAGACTCTAATCCGCAATCGCGGTAAGATCAATTTGTTCGTATTTCCTACGTCATTATGTGCAAGGGATAGCAATCATTTAGAACTACTTAATCTATTTATTTTTAAAGCTACGAAAATTAAGAATGTTTACCTAATAAGAAATAATGAAAAATACTGACTTGGGTCACGACAAAGTCATCTTCATCTTCAGTAGTAAGGTCCATTTTCATCTCAGCGGATATATTAATAAGCAACACGCCTTTCCAATATATCCACTGACAGGCTGTCAGAGCTTAAAGAGGGGTGCATACTATTTCAGTCACCCTTCGTCTTTCCATATAGACAAATCATCGCACGGAGGTACGTATTTTGGGATCATGACGTAATCTTGAATGACAAAAATCTCGAAGGCTAAATATCTCGAAAAGTTTTTTTTTTAATCTCGAATGCAAAAATTTCGAAAGACTATATCTCGAAAAAATCGCGAAAATAAAAAGTAAATTCGAGATTTTTTTTTGGGATTCCATAATATAAACTTTGCATATACCTACCCAACCTTACACCTACTCCAACCAAATCCTACAGTGACCACAAGCAAGGGGGGTTGCGTACGTAATACGTATCTCACTTTTTAACACCATTTTTAGATTTGGTGTTATTAATTCAGTCGCGCGCAAATTGTTACCATTGTCTCAAAAATTAATATTAATTTGAGATTTTGTTTTTCGAGATTTTTGTTATTTGAGATTATGCCTTCTAGATTTTCTGAATTCTAGATTTTTTTCGAGATTTTACATTTGAGATTTTTGCTTTCGAAAATTTTTTTTTCGAGATATCGTGGTAAACCCACGTATTTTATAGTCACCTATACCTTTACCCGCCTACTAATCCAAAATATCTGAGCAACTGGGTTGATTGATTCAATCACTCTTCTGCCCTTTCGACGAGGCCATATTCACAGCTTCTCAATTTGTGGCCATATCCTTCCCGATCTTCAATTCTGGTCTCAGTGTGTCTTAAAATGGTAGTGCACGGCATGTAGAAGAAAGCATGTAACACTGACTGAATTTTTTAATTCAGCACATGTTTCATGCAGTGTACTAGCTCTCTTTGTGACACTCAAACATGGCACAGATACCGTATGTGTATGATATGTTGCACTCTCTGTTGACGTCAGAGCTACATACGTATGTGTATTTCCACATGCCGTGTACTAACACCTTATATGTACTTTATTATTTCAATTAAAACAAATCGACATTCATTTTTAAATTATCTACTTTAAAAATTAAATTCAGCTTGTGGTAAAATAAATTAAAAATGTAACTAATTTGGTCACACGTTTAAATTTCCTGCAACAAAATACTAAATTAATTTAATTAATTATTCCTGCGTATGCTGGGACATCCATCCCTCTCAACTGACCTTTGTCAACATAATCAATTCTGAATCGCAATTACCTATCAGATGCATTTTAAAATACGGTGCACTTGACTTATTGTAATAAAAAAAACCCTCATTTGAACCAACTACAAATGACGCATATTTTTATAGCGGCAACCAGATTTCAAGCGAATCTGTTAGAGTGCTCTTATCTAATTTTAATTGCACTTCAGGCGTGTGTTTTACGGTATATTATATATTGTATGGTATGGGTATATTATATTTTAACGACTTGTATTTTATATACATATTTTCCGAAAGCTGATTTCTGGTTTTCGCTGGAGTGCAGCTTAGGAAAACATTGTGTACAAGTCGATCGTCTATTTCAGTAGTAGTTGTGTTAAATTCGAACGAGGCAGTGGCACTAAAGTTTGCTAACTGTGATGAAATCTTTTCGTAGAAATCTATTATGCATATGTTCAGATTTTCCCGCAATTGAAATGAGATTGTAGTTAGATTTTTCATAGATGTGACACAACTTTTAGTTTTGTTTACCAACAAAGATCGATTATACTCGTAGGCAGTGCCGTAAATAGGGCGGTGCCAGCGGTGCCCAGGCACAGGGCGTAGGCCCAGGAGGGCGCAAAAATGGCCAGGACCAACTTTTAGGTAATTCGGGTTGAAAGATCTTTAAACTGTGACACTCGTAACTCTCGCAACATTACAAACCCAAATAAGATAAGTTTACTAATAAAAATATTACCTATAAAAAGGGTGCAGGTGTCATGAATATGAACTTTGATTTATGTAAAATGCAATCCATTTAGCGTCAGTCGAGAAACCAAAATTACATAGAAAAAAGTAATTTCCTACCTCTCATGAATCTATGGAGGTACGCACAATCAGACAATGAGACACAGAATACCCATAATGATATCTATTGGAAATAGTACCTAAATGTTTGTCTTTTTTTCCCCAACTTCAATTACACGCATACGGCAAAAGTAAAAAATCAGAATATTTTTGATGTTATTGCATTTTACTGCTTATTTATATTTCATAATTTTCAATATCCCATTTCTTATGTGATTTTCCATTGGGCACATCAGATTTTTATTTCAGATCTTAGATTTTTCGTGGCAAATGGAATATGAAAGCAGATTGATCTGATTTTGTAAATGTACACTCAAAAAAAAAAACGAGCTAAAATCAAGAATATCAGTGTCATTAAAAGCATATTCGTTGACTAAAGTATGGTAAACTCGGAAAATTATATTCCAAGTACAAAAATCTTATTTTGAGCTGGTTTCTTCATGACCAAAAAATCTTCTTTTTAGCTTAAAAATCTTACTCAATCCTGTTTCGTGATTATTTTAAGAATTTGGTTCTTACATTATGCTTGAAACAAATTTATTTTGGGTATGCAATTGCTCCAAAATTAAGTCCATGTCCATAATTTATGTTTTTGCTCGGAATAATTGCTTTTCAGAAGGCTTTTCGTAAACAAATTCTCTCGTTTTGGTAACAAATTCTGAATGACATGAAACAGATGTGCAAAGTAGATTGGTAATAGTGATAAAATGTGTAAATCTCGAAAAATATCGAGATCTGCAAAAAGTGATCCGCATCAAAAAAAAATTAATTTTTTTGCCCAATGGATTATGAAAAGTGATCTAGATAAAAAAAAGATTGATTTTTTGTCCCAATGGAAAACCACATTAGACAAAATAATAATCTGTACATAGTCATCATCACAAACCACATAGAACAGACCGTCGACTCCTCCCATATAACGGACTTTGCTTACAAGCTGCCTGCGGGCTGCGGGCCCAAGATTTTCCATGTATTGGAGCTGTACAAAATCAAAGGAGCGCCATTAACGCACGCTTACTTGAATGATCGTAGGCCCAGTCATGATGGAATAAGTATAAGGTGGTCTCGTCGGCTGCCGACTCGTTCGTTTTTTGGTCCCTTAACGCTTCGTTAACGTACACTTACTACGCTGAATAAAGAGAAAAACGTGTCGTTAAGGGACTACTTTTTGCCGACGAGTACTTATTCCATCATGGGCCCAGTGTGGGACTGTGCTTAGGCTTTTTCTCTTTCAGTTACACTTCGTTCACACCACAGTTTAGTTTTAGGGAATCTTAAATTGTTCAAACTGTTCATATCAATTAAAATTGGCGATGTAAAGAAATATTCACATAAGAATGAACGAACGAATTGATAATAAGCGAACAAACCAATTTTGATGCATTTATATAAACAAAAAATTGCTCATTTTACTATTGCAAGAGTAAATAAATAAATAAATAAACAAATATGTGGCGCAACAGGCGGTAGACACCCTAGGCCTAGCTTCTCGCAACCATTCGTTTGTGTGAGTTTCTATTTTTGGGACGAATGGAAGGGACCTACAATTTTATGCCGATTCCGAACGGCTGAATTGAGAAGCTTTTTCAGGACAGTTATACTCTCGGATGTTTGTCAGACGTTCGCGAGAGGTGGCGCAGTAGAAAAAAACACTAAGATGTAATTTGTGTTTTTCCGGGGATCGAACCTGGGATCCCTCGCACAGCAGTCCAGCACACTAACCACTGCGCTACTGCGCCCTAGTAAGAGTACCTAGAATAAAAAATAATCCATCAAAATATGAGAAAATCAAGTTTGAAAAGAGTTTACTTAACGAAATTTCGAAATTCGAACTAAAAATGGTAGCCTCGAAGGAAAACACCCTTGGTGCGAATTGTCACAAGTTTATTCTATCTACCTCATAAAAAAATCTTTGGAACTTAGGCCCTTATTGTGTTTATCGATCAGCGATCGTCACGACAATTCGTTCCCTTTCTGCGTTAAGCACGTATCTACAAAACATTCATTCGTCAGGAATTAAAAAAAAGAATAGCTTCCCTTAATCGAACACAATACACATGTCAAAAATCATGTCAATTTTTGACAGGCTGACATCATATTGACCTCCAGGTTAGTCAAACTGTCAAATTATAAATAATAGAAAGATTTTACTGATACATGCGTTTAATTATTCCTGAAGAATAGATGTTTTGTAGATACGTGCTTAACGCAGAAAGGGGACGAATTGTCGAATGCGTCGATTGATTTTAGCTATTCGTATACGCACAACATTTTTTATCGACATTTGTAATCGACTGTAAAATCGACAAATATCAATCGCAATCGACAATCACAATACTAAAATTTTTCGACACTCACAATAGGGCCCTTAAACTCAAATCAGAGATTGTTAAGTATAGTAGAAATTGATGTGACATAAATGCCACAGAAATTTGGGCCGAAATAATCAAATTAAAGCGGCTTCATTATTTGAAAAATGCGAATGTCAATCAAGCCTAAGTCTTCTTAAGAGGAAAGGTTATCTGGCCTAGCAATTTTATCGATTGAAGCTGACATAGCACGACTTCGCTATGGGGAAAGCTCGTAGACGTAGAGTAAATCTTTAAGTAAATAGTTGTCTTATTTTGTTTACGTTTACTGGTGTTTTATATTTATTATACCTACCTGTATGTATACATATTTTGACAAATATATTTATTTTGTTTGCCTAAAGTTAATATATTTTTAATTCTAACAAGTAACTAAACAAAAAAATTTGGTGTCCGAACCTCGCAAAATCAGTATATTTTTCGAGGGCGCAAATATAGAAGCTCGCACCGGGCGCATAAAAGCCTAGTTCCGCCACTGCTCGTAGGATTAAAATTCCTCCGCAATTGGAAACAAGATCAATCGCGGATCAAAATAAAAATCTCAGTAAAAATATTGTTCAAGATCATCAGTGTAGGTACCTCTAAAGCTGGTCATCGATCTGTGCCGTAGCCTATTGGTATAGGATATGGAGTTCGAAGTGTTTAAGGAATAACTACTAATGTTTTATTATTATCCATACTCCATTAAGAATTTTGTGAAACTAAAAAAGACGATTCACTAAGACAATAATTTTCATTGCAGTTACAGCTTGGTAAACACACAAACTACAAAAAACGGATAACTAGTTTAGTTGGGCCTTTAAAACGACTGTGCCTTGATAATAATCATTTGTCAGCTTCATAATAATTATGCATATATGGACATTTTGGCCATTGTGAGCTAGTAAAATTTACTTTGGACCTTAAATTGATAAAATAAAACTTTACACAAGTGCTTCCATCGTTTAAGTCCAACCTTTTTGGCATATCTATATATACCGAAAAAAAAAAAAATGGAACGTTAGGTCTTATCGCCCAAAACCGTAACACGCAAATTAAAGGCTCCGTCAAACAGAGTGCGTTTTAACGCCGCGTTTCACCGCTGCGTTCCACCGCCGCGTTGTAATATACTGCAATACATATCCCCTGACACACATAGCGCTTTTTCAACGCCGCGTTGAATTCACCGCAGCGTTAAAACGCGGTGGTGAAACGCGCTCTTGTGAAAAATTACAGATTATTTCTCTGACGCGGAGCGGTGAGTCATTTTTGTAGTGTGAAATGGAAAAAATAATCGAATTTGTACAAAATGTACGATATGGGTGATGAAATGAATAGAAACATTGTTTTAAAGGGTAAGATATGCGATATAATTGCAAAGAAATTAAATGAGAACGTATTCTCCGACTTCTTCTGTATTTTTATTTATGACGTGCAGCCAAATTCTTTTTCTTTTTCCTAAATTTCGTAGCACGGCATTTTGAGAGAATTTGATGATAGCTATCTGTTTGACGTCGTCTAACACGGCGTTGAGAACGTCGCGTCAAAATAATCCTAACGCCGCGGTGAGATTATTTTACGCGGCGTTAGGATTATTTATAACGCGTTCTGTTTGACGAAACCTTAAAAATGTCATAAAGTAATGTATCTGGCCGGTTCGCCTTGCATTTGACAATTTGAAAAGTTGGAATCTTAATTTTTTTTCTACAAGGTTTAACCAATGTTCAGGCAACAGTGAGAACCTATCATAACATATTTTGTTTGGACAGAAAATGGGGGAATTGGAACTGGGTCTGGGTGAGGTCTGATTTGACTCTAAATTCTCAAAGTTAAATATTCGTGGAATCAGCTGTTTTGGTATGACATCGTTTGTCCTACGTGAAGCTTCAATTTAAGGCTCTTGTCCTTAATTCGAGTGCATGAGCACAATATTGGTAGAGCTATTTGTGAAATAGATCTCTTAAACCATTCGAAATGTACTGCGGAATTGGATTGACACCATGGTCAACAGCCAAGCAAATCGAGGCAGTCAGTCACTTGAATGGAATTGTTTTGCATTAGGTAATTGCATTAGTGTTTATTTGCAAATAATTATAAAAAGTACCTGCCAGATAACCTTCACATTGGTTTTCCTGCAGTTAAGACTCAGTATTTTGTAAATTTTTTGTTTGGATTTCACAAGGAGGGCGCCTTTGATATTTAAGTTCATATACAAACTTTACATGAGACTGCAACAGGTTTGTATTTATGTACATAGCTATTCCACACTAGTTCTTATTTTTTATAAATTCATTCGAATGCTTTACTTTTTGTAAATCAAGAAGATTATAGTTCAATACCCCGAAAAAAAAAAAAAAAAAACCCCATTAACAAACATGAAATAATAATATGATTAAAAAATAAATAAAATTCATTAAATTAAAAATCGTATCTATTGAAATACTTATTTACATACTCGCACATTTCAGTATCTTAATTAACATTACTAGACTTCAAGGTATTAATGTAATTAAAATACATAGTTTCTTGTAGTAAATGTTGCAATTAAAAGCAAATTGCTGAAATGAATTCCCTTATTCCGGCATATTTTTCAAAACACAATTAAATTACAATATGCTCGCTTTCAATATAAAAACGTTCAGCCGACTAACTTCAATAAGTATTCCGAAGATACCTTCCAGAGAAATAAGTCAAGATCAATCGCAATGTTTTTGAAACTAGTATTTCTATGCACATTGATCGCTTTGTCATCTGGACTGCAGTCAGAGGAGTATTCTATAGTGTCAGACCCAAATTTACAGACATATTCCAGACTGATTCGGGAAGCTAATGAAAGTTATTCTGGAGTAGTAACTACTGAAGGCATCCCGGTCTTTGATGTAAGTAGTGGTTGGATATTCTAAAATACTTAGGTATTTTCAAATGTTTTTAACAGCCACATGACGATGAAATCAGTGAAGAAGAGTGTTATGGTCACCTAGAAGCAAGAAAAAAATGTAAAGTAAGTGTGCAACATAGTAAATGAAATAAAAAACTAAAATGAATTGAAAAACCTACCTTCTCTGTCGTGTTGTTGTTCCATTTAATTGGTTGTCTGTCTGTTAAACGTCAAATGTATTGCGAGCCGATGTGACTGTTTGTTATTTGTTCCCAAATTTCCCCATAACCGAAATGGGTTGAGTCCCGACTAAGGGAATTTCTCTGTATGAAGCGAATTCGAGCCCTCTATCTTCAAACCTAGAAAGGGAAAAACGATAAATTTAAAATTTGAAATTGTGCTCTCAAATAGCGGCAAAAACAAAAATCCACTGTGTCTGGGTGTGGATATTATAGCAACAGTCACACCACTTACTGCCGCTTACGAATTCCAGTTCCAAGAATTAAAAGAAGAGGACACTGTACATTGGTAAAATAACCGCCGGCAAGTTCACACGGCCGAAGTGCTAAAAGTACAGTGAAGTACGTTACAACAAAGACACAAAGACCTGAAATAAAAAGGCAGTGACTTTAGTATAATATATTGAGTACCTTTCTGGATTTTTTTTTGTTGTGTAGTAATTTTGATGTATATTGGGGTAAGTGATAAAGATAAGTTGTGAATTGTGGAATAGAGAGTTAATTCGTAATTTATTGATAGGTGGCAGCAAAGATAATCTGCAAAGTGAATTTGGCGGTCATCGACTAAGAAACTTGAAAGTCGTGACCGCCCCATTTTTTTTTTACCGGACCGCGATTTTAGTTCGGATCTAAATTTATGCCGAAGCTATAATCTGCGGAAAATTATACAAACCATCTACGAAAAAGTGAGGGCGAGTGACGAAATTTAACCTCCCCACATCAAAAATAAAATAATTCTTCATTGGCGTAAAGGTGACCTTGAGCACCGAAAGTCAAGATCGTCGAGTTCAGCAGTGAATGTGCAGACCCTAATTTATATATATCTCCGTGTAACTTATACATAGCTACAAATACAAAACACCGCAGATATTATTACTCAGGCACTCGTGTGTGCACTCAATATAAAAAAAATTAAAAATTATTCGATTTGTCTAATGTTTAAAGACTTAAAGTCAACATATTTTCAAATCATAGTTTCATGTACCTAGTTTTAAGATTGTTAGCATTTGCTTTTTTTTTGTGCTTGGTATCAGGATTTTCATTATTGATTATTTTCCTTTATAGTTTGTGATAGGTTCCTTTCACCGACCCCTATTTAGTTTTTTTTTGTTGCGATATTTCGCTAATCCCTAAAAGTATACCCACCTACACAGAGCTCTATTTAGGTAGGCGTAAGTAAAATTTAGATTTCCCAGTAACCAAAAGAAGGTTCATAATCGATACAGTGGAGGGCGGCGAAATTCGACCTAATTAGTAATTTAAATATTTTCCTTATTTTTGTGTCGTTTTTTTTTATATTCATTATTTCCTTTTTTCATTTAATTGTTATGTTGTTATTTTCTTTTGTTTATATTTGGTTAATATCCTGATTAAATTCACGCCATATGATAAATATCCGTGTTTTGGTTTCTTTTTTATTATATGATCGATAATATCATATAATGGCTTATTAAGAGCGAAGTTTCAGGGGTGCGGTAAGGTGGTGTCAAGTCCGAGGCGATGATCTGATGTCGAAGCGGATAACTATATCGGGGAAATCCACACAAAGGCCACCGGATTTCCAGGTGGGGTGGGAAATGGCCTCGCTGCAATAACATCCGCAGCGCCTATCAGAGTGGTGGACGTCCGTCCGCTTCTGGTACAAAAGCCAAAGTAAGTACCTGTTAGTTTTTTTTTTATGGCATGATATATGTTTTGTAATAGGTCGTAGAGTAGCGAGGACAAGGACCTCCCCGTCCGGCGAGCTAAGTCGTGCTAAGCAAGCATGCCGTGCTCCTCGCTCTCTGCACTCTAACCTTCTCTTTCACACGTCCCATCCTAAGGTCCCATCCTCATCCTTGCTTCCTGTCATTTTTTCAAACTCCTAGCTCCCTCTATATCCTCCCAATTAGGCATATTACAAATGGCGCCCAACGTTTGTCTGTGCACGTCCTTTCGTCCTTAATGTTGTCTTTCGTCCACAATTGTTCTTGTTGCCAACACCAGAGAACTTGTAAGTCTTCGAGTGGATAGCTCTTGGAATGCCAACTTGAATTGCGACGAGTATCCCTGGTGTTGACAACAGAAACAATTGGAACCTGTTCTAGTCCTTGTCATTTTCTACTCTCATACTATTACCTGTATACATTTTACTTTTCTATCTCAAAATTTCACTTTTCCATTTTCACTTTGTATCGTCTCATTCTTATATGGATCTAGTGACCTTGTCTGATATGTTTGTCAAGTCAAGTAGCATTAGTCCATCTGTTTAGTATTAGATTCTTCTTAGTTTAGTGCAAATTGGATCGCTTCAAGTCTTCCATCGGAAGCCCAACACTTACAGTGGCTAGTATGGAATTGCGGAAGCGTGAAGAGATGCAAACTCGTGTGTCCTTGTACTTGTGTGTTCATCACTCCGCCACTCTGAAGGAATCATCAGTTCGTCCGTCTGCAGTCTTTACACAAAATCCGCAAAATATATCAGATCATCGATTCTACGCCAACAACTACGCCAAGGACACCCACCTGAAACACCCCTACAATATGATATAAATAACACAAACAACCAACACATTTTTTTTTTGTTTTCGTACCCGTGGTACAATTTAATTCAATTCATTCTACCCTAAAAATCGTTATATAAATACAAAAATACTTGAATTAATATAATCAACACAAAAAATATACATACACTTACCCAAATATACTTTTCTTAAATACATAAACCTTATTTACAGCATATTTATTTTCATATACATAATATATATACCTATATTTATTTACATATACATATACTATACATATATATATCCATATAACCTTCTTTAACTATTCCCTTAGAACACATACCATATACCCATATTCCATTTTGTCTTACGTTTAGTTTTCTATTTATTTCATTTTTGTCGTCATCTGCATATTGTTGTGTGTGAGTCACCGCAACTGTCATTCGTATTCTTGTTAGGTACGATGAATTTATCTGAAAAAGAAAAGATAAACCAGAGAATAAGAAGAGAAAAAGTAATAGATAGTAGGCGAATAATTACCCGTTCAGCAACTGCATCATTGACAGACAGTATACCAATCGCCATGGCAAATGTACAACGTTCTCCACCACCTAAAAACACATTTATTCCAGTGCAAGAAGTAAGTGACTTACCCCACCATACCCCACCTGTTAGGCATTCACCCATTTCCGATCAGGCATACGAGCAACTTCAAAGATCTGCACTTGGGCCACAGCCTAGCCAAGGGGCTATTCCCAAATCCAATAGTTCCCATAGTTCAGGTGCTCAGCATCCACAGTCTTCAGATAGGCCGCCTAGTTCGGTGTCCTCTATACGAGCACCATCCTATAGCAGCCTAAGTGGAAATGGTGCGGCATCTCTTGAAGCCCAAAATGATAGTTTTCGGACTTTAACAAATCTACCTCAGAACTCCATTCCACCAGTGAATAGTCACCCTGAGGTACCCGAAAACAATCGCGTGCCAACGGAATTAAAAGCCTATATTAATTTGGCAGTAGTGAATTCATTTGCCTCATACGAGAGTTCTCTAAGGCATGAAATATCAGAAGATATGAAAAAAGAATTAAAAAGTAGTTTAATGTCTTTTATGAAGGACATCAATGACATGATTAGACCATTGCCGAACGTACCTCAGCTACCACATCTAGACATGTCCAGCAATAGCAACAGTTTTAGGGAAGCTCATGAGCCACCACAGGCCCAAACTGGCGCTGCCCCCTCAAACCAATTGCAGCCCGAAGCTCCGATGTTTGCTCATACAAGCAGTAGCAATCGGGGACGAAATCGAAACAGCAACCATAGACCGAATAGGCAAAATAATTTCGCTAACGCTCACCAACAAAACTTTAGTCAGCCAGTAATGCAATCGGGAGTCACAAACCGCAATCAGGGACAATCGTATCCATCTGCTGGGGGTTCTATAAAAATAGACAAATGGGGTTTAAATTTCGAAGGAAAACCTGATATACTTACAGTAGAAGACTTTGTTTTTCGACTAGAAACCCTTCAACACCATTACAATTGTCATTGGTCAGAAATCCTTCGCGACTTTCATTTGCTACTGTCTGGTGCTGCTTATGAGTGGTACTGGCAGTTCCAAAGAAGCAATTACCGCCCTGATTGGCCTATGTTACGCGATGCCCTGTTACGACAGTTTCGCAATTCGAAGTCTGATTTCGAGATAATACGAGAAATCATGGATCGACGTCAAGGAGCCTTGGAATCATCCGACGATTTCTTTTATGCGATCACGAAACTTAAATCGCAACTGCAGGTTCCGATACCTGAAAATGAATTGGTCAGAATCCTAAAAAGGAATCTGAAGGAAAGTGTTGGAAAGTTGGTGTTCCCAATGTCCATATTTACCCTTGAACACCTTAGAAGCATGTGTAGGGAGGCTGAAAACGCGTTTCCAAGTAGGGACCCAAGATACAATCGCGCACCAGCCAGGTACCCAGTTCACGAACTAAATTTCGTCGAAGACGAGTCTGTGGAAGTGGATGCTGGCGTGGCTGCGATGAACTTCTCTCGCCCAGGCCAAAGAATGGTACGGCCACCATTAGAACAAAAGTCCCAACTAGTATGTTGGAATTGTAGAGTTCCAGGGCACAATTTTATAGATTGTCCCGAGAATGTGCGGAATATATTCTGCTATAAATGCGGGCAAGCAGGTGTCATCACTCCCAAATGTTCACGTTGCAACCCGGAAAACAGGGTGAAGAACGCGATGCATCTGGGGGAGTCGCGTTCGACTCAGACGCCCTAGAACAAGTAAAAAGCGATCAAGAGACTCAAACAGAAATAGATAGAAACAATTGTCCACCTGGACCAATTACAATATTAAGTAGAGATAATAGTATAGATATAGATAGGATTAGTAAACGTTTAGAATTAAAGCCGTTACATGTTAGGTTACAAAATTATAATATAGTTAGGAATAGGATTTTTAATGGAGATCGGCGACCGTCACGTAAAATTTTGAAGGCCAGAAACAGATATAAAATTAGGAAAGAACTACGAAAACGCATATCGGCTACTGTGGTGGATACTATTGCAGATCCCAGGCCTTACGCAAAAATTAAAATAGCTGGCAAAGAGGTTCTTGGATTGCTTGACAGCGGTGCCAGCATAAGCATCCTGGGCAAGAATTGCCTAGATTTTGCAAAATCTTTATCTTTGCCCATATTTCCATACAACTCAGGAGTTAGAACTGCGGATGGCAAAAGTCAGTCCATCATAGGCAGGATTCAAGCCACAGTAGAATATAAGAACTGCATGCACATAATGTATTTGTACCTAGTCCCAGATCTTGAACAGAAATTATATTTAGGCGTGGATTTCTGGAAGGCATTTCAGATAGCGCCTAGTGTGATCAGCACGATAACTCTTTCGGATGCGTCAGGTGATCCAAATACACATGAACTTTCTTTCGAACAGCGGTCCGAGTTGGAAGCGGTCAGGAAGAGATTTCTCTGCTATACACAGCACGGTCTTGGAAAGACGGAGCTCGAGGAGCATGTCATCGACACAGGTGACGCGGCACCTGTGAAGCAGCGACACTACCCTGTGTCTCCAGCGGTGCAAGCCCTTTTGTACGAAGAGGTCGACCGGATGATTAGTCTAGGCGTTGTGGAGGAGAGTGAGAGCGCATGGTGCTCACCAGTGGTCCTTATACGCAAACCAGGCAAAAACAGGCTGTGTTTGGATTCGCGAAAAGTGAATGCGCTGACAAAGAAAGACGCCTATCCTCTCCCCCACATCGATGGACTTCTCAGCCGGTTGCAAGACACCTACTTCATAAGTAGTGTAGACTTAAAGGACGCATTTTGGCAGATACCGCTGGAGAAACAGAGTCGTGAAAAGACTGCATTTACAGTACCGGGGAGACCCTTGTACCAGTTTACTGTCATGCCCTTTGGGCTGTGTAATGCGGCTCAAAGGATGTGCCGACTAATGGACAAGGTGATCCCCTCGCGCTTAAAGGACAGAGTCTTTGTCTACCTGGATGACTTGCTCATCGTAGCTCCGGATTTCCAAACTCATGTGGCACTGCTTGACGAGGTCGCGCAATGTCTGCGTAAAGCGAATCTCACCATCAACTTGAACAAGTCCAAATTTTGCTTCAAGGAGTTAAAATATTTGGGGTTCATAGTTGGTGGTGGGATGCTTAAGACGGATCCAGAAAAAGTTGCGGCAATCGCAGATTTTCCGATCCCGAAATCGCCAAAGCAAATCCGTAGACTGCTCGGTCTCGCAGGCTGGTACAGGAGGTTTATCAGGGATTTCTCGTGTCTGACTGCTCCCCTCACAGACCTGCTGAAGAAAAGAAAGGAAAAGTTCGAAATCACTGACGAAGCACTACTAGCCTTCCAGAAACTCAAAATAGCATTGACTACGGCCCCTGTCCTAACACACCCCGACTTCTCGAAGCCATTTTATATTCAGTGCGATGCTTCAGATTCTGGAATAGGCGCTGTGCTGTTTCAGAAAAACAATGAGAATGAGGAGTCGCCAATCTCATACTTCTCACAAAAACTGAACAGCTGTCAGAAAAACTACAGCGTGACCGAGAAGGAGTGTCTGGCTGCGGTTATGGCAGTGCAAAAATTCCGGCCGTATGTCGAAGGAATGTGTTTTACAGTCATCACCGACCATTCCAGCCTACGTTGGCTAATGGGCCTAAAAGACCTAAACGGCAGATTGGCCCGGTGGAGTCTTAAGCTGCAGGCATTTACCTTCGACATCGAGCACCGCAAAGGCACACTTAATGTGGTACCAGACACTCTTTCCCGCGTCTACGTTGATAGCATCGACATTAAAGAGATAGCGCCATTAATAGACCTTAACTCGGAAGAATTTCAGTCGGATGAGTATAAAAGCCTGATTGAGACCATTCAAAGCCATTCCGATGAGTTGCCCGACCTCAAAATAGAAGATGGTTTTGTTTATAAACGCGCCTTATCGCCTACTGGAGATGAGTTTATGACAGAGCATCGATGGCGACTCTGGATTCCATCTGGCTTGACGGATGAGATCATTGCCCGTGCACATAATCCTCCTCAGGCATCTCACGGAGGCATAGCGAAAACCCTACAAAGAGTCCGACAATACTTTCATTGGCCGAACATGACTGTTCAAATTAGAAAATATGTCTCTCAGTGTGAACTATGTAAGCAATGTAAGTCCGTTAATCAAATCTCACGTCCACCTATATGTACTAATTATTGTTCTGATCGTCCTTTCCAAAAAGTGTATATCGATTTCTTAGGTCCGTACCCAAGAACGAAATCCGGTAACGCGTATGTCTTTGTAGTCCTTGATCATTTGTCCAAATTCGTGTTGTTTAAGGCGCTAAGAAACGCCAACACTAGTAGCGTGATTAAGTTCCTCGTTAATGAGGTGTTTAATGTGTTTGGAGTTCCGGAAATTATACATTCGGACAACGGGAAACAATTTGTCTCGAAGGATTTTCAATCACTCCTGAAGAAATATGAAATTCGGCACTTTAAAACAGCCAACTATTCACCTCAGTCCAATGCGTCGGAGAGGGTAAATAGAACGTTGCTAGCAGCTATACGCACGTATCTCAAAGACGACCAAAGAGAATGGGATCTCCACCTTAGTGACATCGCTTGTGCCTTACGAAGTTCCATACAGGTCTCCATAGGTGTGTCACCCTACTTCGCACTATTTGGAACGAACATGATGACACACGGCAGTTGTTATAAACTGGCCAAGCGATTGAACGCGGTGGATGATAGCGAGCTGCTTACCCTCTCTCGACAAATTAAATTGCAATGTGTACGTGACAAGATCAAGGAGCACATAATCAAGGCTAATGAAAAATCGGCAAGGTCATACAATGTACGATCCCGCAATGTACGCTTTTTACCCGGACAAGAGGTATACCGACGAAATTTCATACTTAGCGATACCTCTAAATACCTGGCGACGAAACTTTGTCCGAAGTATGTAAAATGCCGCGTCGTGAAAAGAGTCGGCAATAATATGTACGAACTCGAGAATCTTGTAGGAAAGAAAATTGGAATATTCCACGCGAAAGATCTCAAGCAATAATATTATGTACCTGAAAGCTACGTTCAATCTGTGATATAGACATATATCCTATTCCTGCTGTGATATTCCGTGTACACATACATTAGGTTAGTTAATTGCATATATACTTCGTCCATCTTATAGATTATTTATTTATTAGAGTATTTATTTATTTATTAGAGTATTTATTTATTTATTAGAGTATTTATTTATTTATTAGAGTATTTATTTATTTATTTATAGTATTTAGTAACAATTTATGTCATTTATATTAATTATTTATATCCTTGTTATTTATTTATCTTATTTACTTATTTGTTATTTATTAATACGTATCTTATCTATTTATTTGTTATTTATTTATATGTATCTTATTTATTTATTAATGTTATTTATTCACTTATTGTTCGATTTCGATAGTCCCATTTATTAGACGCAGATGTATATATTGATTCAACTCGTATTTATTCTCACCCTTTTGTTTATTCATTGTTTTGTATATTTATTTACGTTAGTGTAAGCATGCACAAGCAAAGAAAAACTCACTATGTCCACTAGGTCCAACAATTCTGTTTGGTAATGCATATTCCTATTTATCTCGTCATCTCACTGCGTAAAGCGAGCAAAGATTAAGCATCGCTTGTCGTAGATAAATAACGCCAACTCGGCAAACTCTGTTGATGATAACCAGTAGGTACCTGAAATGAAACAGATGCGAATAAGTCAGATTATATGTATGTATTAAGTACACGCGAATATTATAAGTCATTTGTGCATGCAGATACTTAATTCTCCCAACAATCCTCGCACAACGTTTTGTTGCAATCACCGCTTCTTCGTATGTGAATGACACAACGTACCTAAATAGTCGTCAAATAGCCTATAGAGATAGAGAACAACAAATAGGTAAAAGGGTACGCAGGTGGGGTGAGCCATAACGTTCTGAAATGGAAAGTGTTTATAAATATGAAGCTACTGAAATATAGGTAACAAAACATGCTTGCATTCTACGAAAAAGGAAAAACCGAAGAGGGTAGGAACACGAAGTCTGTATTGCATGTACACTTACACATATATTGCCCGGCTTGTTGATTGTGGGTTTCTTCACCACGTTCGGATTATACATTTTTTTTTTGTCTTCAACTGACCCCTTTCACCGCCCATATCGTCAGTCGAGTTTCTTCATGGTCGGAGATTTGTTATGGTCACCTAGAAGCAAGAAAAAAATGTAAAGTAAGTGTGCAACATAGTAAATGAAATAAAAAACTAAAATGAATTGAAAAACCTACCTTCTCTGTCGTGTTGTTGTTCCATTTAATTGGTTGTCTGTCTGTTAAACGTCAAATGTATTGCGAGCCGATGTGACTGTTTGTTATTTGTTCCCAAATTTCCCCATAACCGAAATGGGTTGAGTCCCGACTAAGGGAATTTCTCTGTATGAAGCGAATTCGAGCCCTCTATCTTCAAACCTAGAAAGGGAAAAACGATAAATTTAAAATTTGAAATTGTGCTCTCAAATAGCGGCAAAAACAAAAATCCACTGTGTCTGGGTGTGGATATTATAGCAACAGTCACACCACTTACTGCCGCTTACGAATTCCAGTTCCAAGAATTAAAAGAAGAGGACACTGTACATTGGTAAAATAACCGCCGGCAAGTTCACACGGCCGAAGTGCTAAAAGTACAGTGAAGTACGTTACAACAAAGACACAAAGACCTGAAATAAAAAGGCAGTGACTTTAGTATAATATATTGAGTACCTTTCTGGATTTTTTTTTGTTGTGTAGTAATTTTGATGTATATTGGGGTAAGTGATAAAGATAAGTTGTGAATTGTGGAATAGAGAGTTAATTCGTAATTTATTGATAGGTGGCAGCAAAGATAATCTGCAAAGTGAATTTGGCGGTCATCGACTAAGAAACTTGAAAGTCGTGACCGCCCCATTTTTTTTTTACCGGACCGCGATTTTAGTTCGGATCTAAATTTATGCCGAAGCTATAATCTGCGGAAAATTATACAAACCATCTACGAAAAAGTGAGGGCGAGTGACGAAATTTAACCTCCCCACATCAAAAATAAAATAATTCTTCATTGGCGTAAAGGTGACCTTGAGCACCGAAAGTCAAGATCGTCGAGTTCAGCAGTGAATGTGCAGACCCTAATTTATATATATCTCCGTGTAACTTATACATAGCTACAAATACAAAACACCGCAGATATTATTACTCAGGCACTCGTGTGTGCACTCAATATAAAAAAAATTAAAAATTATTCGATTTGTCTAATGTTTAAAGACTTAAAGTCAACATATTTTCAAATCATAGTTTCATGTACCTAGTTTTAAGATTGTTAGCATTTGCTTTTTTTTTGTGCTTGGTATCAGGATTTTCATTATTGATTATTTTCCTTTATAGTTTGTGATAGGTTCCTTTCACCGACCCCTATTTAGTTTTTTTTGTTGCGATATTTCGCTAATCCCTAAAAGTATACCCACCTACACAGAGCTCTATTTAGGTAGGCGTAAGTAAAATTTAGATTTCCCAGTAACCAAAAGAAGGTTCATAATCGATACAGTGGAGGGCGGCGAAATTCGACCTAATTAGTAATTTAAATATTTTCCTTATTTTTGTGTCGTTTTTTTTTTATATTCATTATTTCCTTTTTTCATTTAATTGTTATGTTGTTATTTTCTTTTGTTTATATTTGGTTAATATCCTGATTAAATTCACGCCATATGATAAATATCCGTGTTTTGGTTTCTTTTTTATTATATGATCGATAAGATCATATAATGGCTTATTAAGAGCGAAGTTTCAGGGGTGCGGTAAGGTGGTGTCAAGTCCGAGGCGATGATCTGATGTCGAAGCGGATAACTATATCGGGGAAATCCACACAAAGGCCACCGGATTTCCAGGTGGGGTGGGAAATGGCCTCGCTGCAATAACATCCGCAGCGCCTATCAGAGTGGTGGACGTCCGTCCGCTTCTGGTACAAAAGCCAAAGTAAGTACCTGTTAGTTTTTTTTTTATGGCATGATATATGTTTTGTAATAGGTCGTAGAGTAGCGAGGACAAGGACCTCCCCGTCCGGCGAGCTAAGTCGTGCTAAGCAAGCATGCCGTGCTCCTCGCTCTCTGCACTCTAACCTTCTCTTTCACACGTCCCATCCTAAGGTCCCATCCTCATCCTTGCTTCCTGTCATTTTTTCAAACTCCTAGCTCCCTCTATATCCTCCCAATTAGGCATATTACAAGAGAGTTCTAGACGCAGGTCCTGTCGAATTGTTCGCAAAAGATACAACTGCGGTTGCTAGTTTTGGAGCCTTCAAAGAAAGGCATATTTGAAAATAAAAATAAAAATCTTGATAAATAATAAATTGAGGTATGATTCACAGTCACTTGTTGATTGAAAAATCAGTATAGTCTCGGTGAAAATCGAGCAAACAGTGCGTCTAGATCAGATGTGGTAGTCGTCTACTGATGAGCCCACTTACCACATCGGGGCGAAACGCATTACTGGAGTCGAGTCCATCGTTATTCAATTAATAAATAAAATATGTTTATGATTGAAAGTTGTTTGATTAAATAAATTATTTAAGTTTATTAGGTATACATCTTCTTTATACATATATGTATATAAAAGTGTAGGTATTTTCTCTGTTACCTCAAAGCGCGAAAACTACTGAACAGATTTTAATAAAACTTTTTTTTTTAAGTTTCTTAAGACATTGAGATGGTTTAAGGCTATTTCGTTCATAACCACGTCCTTTGGAATAGTTTTGAAATGTATTTTTCCACTTCCTATTCTCAAAATATACTGATTGAATACAAAAAAAAATACTTAAAGGTTTTTATTGGTCGTGGCTCTACTTCGTGGTGGTTGGTGCACATATAAGCTTGTGTTGTATAATGTATCTAATGTAATGTACTATAAATAATCGAAGTTGCGGGCACAGCTAGCTAGTTTTGAAATTACATAAGTGCAACAGTGGTCTGCAAGAAAGTTTCTCGTTCATTGCAGTTTGACTGAATTAATTTGCCTTTTTTTGTAACATGTTATGTATCATGCTTAAAGTTCTGCATTCCTCGAGGAATTCACTTTTTCAGAACTCAGAAGAACCAATCTTTTGAAAGCGCTGCCTTTAGATTTATATATCCAGAAGACAACCCGCGGTATTAATAATCATTTTTAGTGTCCAAGCTAACTGTTACGAAGTCACAATGGCGAAAATTTCCATATAAAATTATCCATTGTGACCGTCAAAATATTTAAGTTGAAGACTAAAAATGATTATTGGTAAGGCGCAACGATTTATAGCAATTTAAGTGCAAAAGTAATACCATAATGTCCGAAAAAATAAAACAATTTTAAAAGTGAACCTATACAAAAATACGTGAATTTCTCAAATTGTCATTCCGACATTTATTTTGAGTCGGAGAGTCACATAGTTATAGTTCTCATATGATTTAATTAATTAGTATATTTTAACACTTTATTATAACAATAATCTTTCCGGATTTGGTACGAACTCGATTTCTTCGACAGGCCCTTCGTTTGGATCGTGATGGGGCGATCTCTTCATCATCATGTGACTGTAGAGAATATTATAAAATCTATAGTATTTCAGAAGATATTGCAGTTAAAAGTATACTAACCTCAAGGATATAGTTGGCTTCACCAATTTGCTCGGAAAAGAGTCCTTCCAAATAAATATCTAGCGCTTCTGGAATCAAACTGACAGCCTTCACATTTGAGTCCAGTTCGTCTGTGGATTCCCTTTGTGGGAGTCCGTAAACCAAAGCGAACAATGCGCAAACAAATACTACTTTCACGTACATTTTGATTCTGTTCCACTTACTTCTCTGAATGGTTTCTTAGTTCTTACTAGAGGTTGTCAACTGATGCCTTTTATATTCGTTCCGAAGGCAAGTTTGTAAAAGATATCACCTCTCGCAGAAATTCACTGGAACTTTGTGTTTAAGTATTAATCGGTAAGGGGATTTCATTTGGGGATTTTTCATATTTGTATCTATTGCAACGCATATCATTCTCAGTATTGAGAATTTATATATATTTCATTATAGCAATTAAGTCTATTTCTGAGTACCTATACCTACTACCAGGTAAAAGTAGGGTATATAAATAAATATTTCAAGAAGTGCTACCTACCTATACTTATTATTATGCAAACACTTCAATGAGCTGAGTAGAGTATGTACGGTGTTTTCTTACTACTTTTCTCAAATCCAATTCAATGTCTCTGTGGGTACCAATTTTCTAACTGTACAAATCCTAATTTTATAAATTCAAAAATAACTCTGTCTGTAACTTTTTAAGGACTCAAACTCTGAACTAATCGTAATAATAATTTGGTAAAGAAATAGTCAAGGCACTGGCGTATCGAGGGGAGGCAAGGGGGGCACAAGCCCCAGGCGGCACTTTTTGTTAGGGGCGGCAATTTGAAGCGGTTAACATTTTTTTAATACATAAAATTTACAAAACGGATTCTTTTTTCATTCCAAAGAATTTGATTACAAAGTTCCAGCATTAACACTGCTTCACAGTAAGTCATCAGACATTCCATGTGTTGCTTAACAATAAAATCCAATGAATCCTGCTTCCTAGTATGCAACTACATTTTTTCTGTGCAGAAATACAGCAAAGACTTCAACAGCTAGGAAATTTGGCGACAAAGTTCGACAAAGAGCAATCATTATATCTTCTACAAGCAAAACAAATGAACTCGCCAATAAAAGCCCACTGCAACTATTAAAATATATATTACAGCTTAGACTGGAAGTTAGTCTGTCTAACTTTACATAATGCTTCGTCTTCTCACAAATGCAATATTACTCCTCTCGGCTGTGAGAGAAGTTTTTCAAAATTGAATCATTAAAAATTATTTAAGGTCCACAATGAGCACTCTAAGCCTATCTAATCTGGTTTTGGGTATCATGGCTATAGAGCAGGAATGGATGGATGGAAGGATGGACACCGTACAGAGACCATCGATACTGAAATAATAATAAGAGATTTTTCCCTGATGAAAAGTAGGAAAATAAAGAAAAAAATTAATTACATACATATCTTTACCTGCATTATGTACCTACCTATATAACTTTTTTCACTTTTACTTAAAACTAAATTAAATGTTTTCATCCTTTCATTTAAAAATAATTTTTTTTAAACAAATTTTAGTTATATGAAATTATGTATTTATTTATTAATGAATTTAATTAATTAATAAAAAAACATAATTGAATGACACCAGCGCTACGATTAAACGAAGAATAACTCCTGCTAATCGCTGTTTCTTTGGGCTAAGCAACTGAGAAAACTCTCTCTCTCTCGGACATCTAAAGTGACCCTTTATAAGACCCTAATCATCCCAGTCCTTCTCTATGGTGCATGTACTCTATGAAAGCGTATGAGGTTACTCTTGGTCGCTTCGAGAGGAAATTCTTCGAGTAATTTTCGGCCCCGTCTGCATAGACGGTGAATGGAGGAGGAGATACAACGACGAAGTGTAGGCTGCACAGCGACATCGACCTAGCCAGATGAGTGAAGGTCCAACGACTGAGGTGGATGGGCTGGGCCATGTAGAGCGAATGGACGCGAACGCTCCGGCCCGGAAGATCTTCGACTCCACATCCGAAAGACGGCGCAGTAGGAAGGATATGTAGGTCACCCGCGAAATGGGGCCGGAATTGGAAAACGAGGCGTGGCACCCAAACAAAGCTAAAATAATATATCTTTATATTTATTGTAGCTTTAGTCTTGACATTTTGGTAAATGGATTGCATATTGGAAGCATTAAAAAAAAATTGGGGGAGTTGATGGCACAAAGGGATTTGGCACCTTCAGTATAATTTAAGCTATACGTTTCCGAGGCACGGGCAAAGTTGACCTTTTACACCTAGAGTACTTGGGTACATAATTATGGTCAATTGACACGGCTATTCTTTGATAGCTCGCATTGACGATGCCTGGTCGGTTGGAATTCGCTGTATAATAGCCTTGGAGCATCGCACCCTATAGAAATCCATTTGAAATTTTTTTTTTTTGTTTTTTTAAATACTTCTTCCGGGAATGGCGAACCTATAACGCTTCATCAGTGCCCCGAGATGCTTGCTAGTTCTGCATGTTAGTTAGTTCTTCACATAAATTGCTGCAAATTGTACTTCTGGAAATATATCCACAGTAAGCGAGTTCCAAAGTTTGCTTGAAAGTTGATGTCTTAGATTCGATGTGTGCAGTAAATCGAACTGCTCGTCTCTGTATGTTGTCAAGTAGGATAAGTGAATGTTTTGGGCCGAGCTCCATATATGGGAACAATATTCCAGGCCTGGTCTAACCTGTGCTTTGTAGAGAAGGAGAAGTTGCTTGGGACTAAAGTACCTCTTTGCTCTAAATAGGTAGCACAACTTAGCGGACGCCGATCTTGCGATATAGGATATGTGGTCCTGCCATGTGATTCCTGAATTGACTGTGACTCCTAGAAGGTGCATTGAGACTTTGGGATGGATTGGATGGTCATCCATTTGGTTCTGAGGAACTGTTGATGCATTTTTCCTAGAAAGTATTGTGAGCTGTGTCTTGTTTGCATTAAGTTGTCTTTTCCCCACTTCAAGATTTTGTCCAGACCATCATTTAGAGAACTAATTTGTTCACATCTCTGACTGTGGATGTACCCGTATTCACAGGCCCACTGTTCGAGATGGAGTATATAAGAGTGCTGTAATCTGCAAAGCTGTAGATATTATTATTTGTCGATCCAAGCAAATCGTTGATGTGGAGAAGAAATAGAGTTGGAGAAAGAATGGATCCTTGGGGCACTCCTGCATTTATAGCAAACGAATTAGATGATACACCATCTACAACAACACTTGGATCGATCTTCCCAGAAGACGCTAACTTGCCTAATAGGGCTCTATGCCAGACTCGGTCAAATGCCTTTGATATATCCAAGGCTACGGCTCTGGATTCACCGTGTTATGTTCAATTGCTTGCGTCCATAAGTGCGTTACGTAGCTCAACAGGTCTCCAGTGGAACGACGGCTCCGAAATCCGTATTGCCTGTCGCTTATTAATCGGTGGCTTTCTAGATATTTGATTATTTCGACATTTATTGTCTTTTCCATTACTTTTGAGAGCATTGAAAGTAACTCTATTGGACGATATCTGTGGCAGACATTTCCTCCGTTTCTTTGGAATAGGTCGAATGCGAGCGGTCTTCCAGCAAAAAAGAAACGTCTTCTGGGAGTACGACATGCTACACAGCATCTACATACAATTATGTCCATTGGCAGTGTTTGCTCAATCTCGTTTTACACCATCCGATTTTTCCAGACGATTTTTCCTTTATTATCTTTTGCAAACTGATAGTACGTAGTATATCCGACATGGTCTATTTCCCATTATTTTCATCCCTTTTACATACATTGGTAATAAAATCGAATGAAAAGTAGAATGGTGTAAATCGGAACATAGACAGGAGTCAAATTGCCAAATTGTCATACCCAATGAATGTTCAAATCTTTAATTCGACATTAAATACCATACGGTCCCACTACTAACATTTCATGGCCTCTTCGCGTAAGGTTGACGATATATTTGTCGATACAGTCACGTAAGCAACAAAACCTGTATCGTCTGAACTGGTTAAACAAAATGTTGCCACAGTAGCATGAAGCGTCTTCAAAGTACATACCTATAATAATTTACACCTTAGAATTAGAGTCATTGCTTGTGGCCTGAGCCGCGTAGGTTCGCGCCCCATTAGTGGGAAATAGCTTTACTCTGCTACATAAAGATAAACGCATTATATCAGAGTTTATCCACCTCTACCCCAACCCATTCAATTCTAACTCTTACCCGTGTTCAACTAACGTTTGAAGATAGTAGTTGATTATCGTTTTGCTCAACAAGTGAATGGGTAGTGTACGAGCTAGTTTTGCTCTTATAATATTATTATATTTGTGCATTCCTCGAGGAATTCACTTTTTCAAAACTCAGAAAAACCAATCTTTTGAAACCGCTTCCTTTACTTGTATATCAAGAAGACAACGACTTACCGCAATTTAAGTAAGTACAAAAGTAACTCCTATACCTGCAAGGATATGCGGCAAAAAACGAATTTAAAAGTGAACCTACAAAAATACGTGAATTTTTCAAATTGCCATCCCGACATTTATTTTGAGTCGGAGAGTCACAGAGTTATTTTAACACTTTTTTATAGTAATAATCTTTCCGGATTTGGTACGAACTCGAACCGTTCGACAAGCCCTTCGTCTGGATCGTAATGGGGAGCTCTCTTCATCATCATGTGACTGTTGATAATATTATAAAATCTATAGTATTTCAGAAGATATTGCAGTTAAAAGTATACTAACCTCAAGGATATAGTTGGCTTCACCAAGTTCTCCAGGAAAGAGTCCTTCTAAATAACTATCTAGCGCTTCTGGAACCAAACCGACATCCTTCACATTTGAGTCCAGTTCGTCTGTGGATTCCCTTTGTGGGAGTCCGTAAGCCAAAGCGAACAATGCGCAAACAAATACTACTTTCACGTACATTTTGATTCTGTTCCACTTACTTCTCTGAATGGTTTCTTAGTTCTTACTCGAGGTTGTCAACTGATGCCTTTTATATTCGTACTGAAAGCAAGTTTGTAAAAGATATCACCTCTCGAAGAAGTAAGGGGATTCCACTTGGGGATTTTTCATATTTGTATCTAATTGCAACGCATATCATTCTCAGTATTGAGAGAGACATACATTATCATTAAAGCAATTGAGTCTATTTCTGAGTAGGTACTGGTACTAGGTAGCGTAAATAAATATTTCAAGAAGTGCTACCTACCTATACTTACTATGCAAACACTTCAATGAGTTGACACCAGGCAATGCCTTCGTCGGTTGGAATTCTCTGTATAATAGGCTTGGTGCATCGCACCCTATAGAAATCCATTTGAAAATTAATTGGAGTAAAATTTCAAAAATATAGAATAGCGCGGACGATAACATCCCCTAAATGTATGCTCTGTGCTTCGTAAAAATAACCTACCTAGCTACTGTTTTATTTAAAACCAGCGGATATCCAGCGTTTGCACTGCTACTCCGTAAATGGATGTTGAAAATCTATACGACACGCTTCAAATTTTGTATGGAATTTCACTGAGCACTCAAAACGCTAACTAAGAAGGATTTAAAAAAAAAACTTTCTTCGAAGAGAATGAGAGGATGCAAACTTATTCGTACTTCACTTCATTAAACTTGCCATAACAATCATAATTCTAGATCAATACAAAAAATTTTGAAACTGTTTTAGGCAATACTTCACCGAATATTTTCAGCTATCATACGTCTTTCTGCTCCATCCATAGACCCAGCTACATTTAAAATCCCAATCATTCAAAAAGATTGCATAGGTAATTGTATTCAGAATAACCGGTTGAGGCAATGATATAAAAATTAGTTGACACCATAGTAGGCAACTATTTTCCATCTTCCATGTGGAAATTCCTAATGGAAATTGTATTCGCATTGGTTTAATCTTAAATCCCAAGACTTTTTTCAGTTGAACGAAAACAAGCTGGTAATGGATCGTGAGCAGATCCTAAATAAATTTACGGGCAATAATGTATTTGCAGACCCCACAACCTACTCTAAAGGTGCTAGTACACGGTATGTAGCACGCCACATATATGTGGCTCTGACGTAATTTTGACGTCAGCGAATGGACCCAATGGGTACATGCCTAACGTGACCATTTATTTTTTGGCACAAAGCGGCGGGATTTTTGAAGCTAAAAGCGGGCGTGTTTTGGCGGGTTTGGCGGGTGAAAAATTTCGTCCAAAATAGTAGAAAACAGTTTATTTTACGTATTGTCACGTAAAATCTAATATAATTCTTTAAAAATAAACTTCATCAGTTTTTTTAATATACGGAGAAACGGCTTCCAAATCTTGCGTACCTAATCGTTACATATTTTTTAATTTTTGCATTTTTCGGCATCTCGGAGTTGGTGTGTCTCTCTTTATCTTTATACATTTTACCGTCGTTTTTAGAGTGTCAATGAATAACATTGGTTGCTTCTTTGACTCATGATATTTGCAATTTTCGCGCACTTATGCCAACTGAAGTTGTTACAACTTTAACCAACATAATCTGCCCTATCGAGGTATCCGTCGGAACGGAAAATTCTCCGATTTCATACGAATACGAATCGGAGGATTTTTGTTTCGAGGTATTCTTCCGAACAGCTTTTCGGAACTTCTTTTCGACAAATATGCAAGGCACACTGGCATTTCAGTGCGATCAAGTGCGTTTTTACCGATATTTTTGACAGCTTCGTACGAATTTTCTTCCGATATGCTCCGACAGGAATTGGTTGCGGAATTTGTTTACTACGATTTGCAGTGAAGTATTGATAAATCGAATGTAATTTCAGTCTCCGACGGAGTATGCGTAGCGGAAAAAATTCCGTTCCGATCGGATACCTCGATAGGGCTGAATTATTGTTAACTATATCATTTGTAACTGTTATATGCAACTTGCTCATTATACCTATGCTCATGTCAATTGTTAATGTCAGTCATTCTGTTGTCAAATTGTAATTGTCAAAGATCTATCGAAGAACACAAAGTTGAAATTGAATCATTAATCATCCAACCGTCGAATAAAGTAGCATGTTTATAACGTTTTAAGAAACTGCGTTTTATTTTACACTTAACAGAAGTTGTCTACGCAGCTTAGATCTGCCATCAGGGTTGTTATATGTTTTTTAATTTAAAAAATCTTCAAATATAGTGAAAAAAAGGACAAAAGAAAATTCTTAAGAGAATTAAATTTCGATTTTTTATCAAAAAGCGGGAAAATGGTTGTGGTGGCGGGTGGAGGGTTTTTAGGTAAAAAAGAGGGTAAAACCCGCCAAAAGTGGGTGAAATGGTCACATTATACATGCCGTGTACAAGCTCTTTGTGCACTCTCTGTTGACGTCAGGGCCACATATATGTATATGTGGCGTGCTACATACCGTGTACTAGTACCTTAAGTCTTTATTTCGAAGGACTAAAGTCACCTAAGGACTGTTCGAGAAAAATTCCGGAAAGAAAAACTAGGCCTGAAAATTTTTAACGCTGAAAGAAACTGATTATGCTTAACATTTTTTTAAACTACTATTTCTACACTTTATTAGCCCCGCTAAATAATCATATTCGGCTAATTTTCTGACACTCATGAAGTGTTGAAAAGAGAAGTTCACAAAACTTAAATCTAAATATAGAGATTTATTGAATGTCACGTCACGGTATTAATTTAATAAAATTCAGTGTTTTATTTGAATATTCTAGCAAAACTCAAGCAAAAGAAAATGTAAAAAATGTGCCTATAGGATAATTTATTATCTTGCTCCCGGTGCAGGATAACTTGTTGACAGCTGTAAATTAATTTTCGACCACCATAGAAAATTATCCGAATATAATATTATTTATCGGAGCCATAAGATCAAATAATTAATAATTTATTTATTTATTTATAATGAGTACTAGCGGGCCCGGAAAACGTTGTTTTGCCTGCTCGTACATTTTCATTGTCCGTCAATTGTTCTGCGGTCGTTTTTTTATGATTTTTTTTTTGAGTATTTATTGCATATTTGAAATTTTATTCATGATTTTTTTTTTGTTGAGTGTAATTATTTCAAATTTTATTAATGAGTTTATTCTTGGTTTTTAAATTTTTTTTATTGTTGAGTGTTTATTATTTGAAATTTTGTGGAATCGGATCGCAGCGCCACCTACTGAGTCCAATTGTGAATTTAAACCATCCTTAGACCCATTCAAACACACACACAAAATTTCATTAAAATCGGTCTATCCGTTTAGGAGGAGTTCGGTTACAAACACGTACAGAAGAATTATATATATAAAGATAAGAGCATGTGATCAAAATTTAACGGTACTGCGATGCCATATTTCAATATTCCGGATTTACAATCAAACTTCATTTGTCATGCCCATGAGTCAGCTTGGAACATGACATGACATGTTCCAAGCTGACGTATTGGAAGTGACAGCAGCTGCTAAAGGCTCACTATACTGCTCGCGCTAAATTTTAGCTCCCATACTAATTTAACCTAACCTAACCTAACCTAGCAAAACAATCCCGTTCGCATGGTAAATTCTTAACTTCATATGATTAGACCATACAAAATGTCAGCCGGGTATTAAACGTATTAGGTGTTACATATAGGTTTTTTTATTTTTTTTTATTTTAGCTCTCAAAGGAATTGTCTGGTGCTCGAAATTGGCGCTAAATTTTGACATTTCCGAAATAACACAAATCGTGAATTGACCATTTCGTAGAATACTTGAAAATCGATGTACCAGTTGGTAAGTCTGTAGGAAGAAAGTGCAGATATTTTACTTTTTCTTTTTATATTGGTACCTAGCCAAATCGAAGCTTATCAACGTAAGACTCTGCTTGATTCGTGGACACGTGTGTTGGGTTGAATATGACTCTCCTGTAATCTCAGACAAGCGCGATTTGATATTAGCGACAAGATAAGACAAGGAGTAAGTTCGAGTCCCGTACCATAAACAGAAAACTAAGAGAAGCCTAAAAATAAAAAACAAATTATTGTCCTCTTGTGGGCGTAATTACAGATAAATGCTGAAGTACCATACCAAGAAATTTAGAATCGACAGGGGTGATCTTTACAAAGGATTCGATTACGATGAGGTGCATGAGGATACTCCAAGTTTTTCGAAGGTTCTAAGAACTTTTTGACAGTTCTTCTGACTGGCCAAACCATTTACCTAACCAAACCTACCCTATATCTGGGGATAAATCATCTTTAACGTTTGGACCTAGTTATCCACTTATTGTGGCGGTTTTTAAACTCTTGTTATGAAGGAAGAATTTAATTGATTGTACCTATGAAAGGATTGGGCTTACACCGATATAGATGAAGCCCAGTTTGGCTGGTTCGTGCGAATTACAGTTACAACAAATTGCAATTTAAAATGAATTACAACTTTTCTGTGCTCAAAAGCTTTTTCATCATTAAGAATAGTTTCCGCCACCTATACTATATACCTAACCTACCTATAATTATAATGACCACGAGATGTTATAGTCTCGCATTGGAATCTGTTTTGATTTATGGATTCAAATGAGATTGATTGTTGCTGTTCTTAATTTATTAATAGTATAATTATTCAACAGCAATATATTCGGCATTTCGGATAAAGACTGAACTGCTTATTTGCACTCAATTCGTAGAAAATCTATATACACTATATATGGTTTTTGTGAAGTTTTGGTCTAAATTGGATAAAGGGGCGTGGCACCGCCCCTACAAAAAAAAGCATTCAAAGTCATATATCTCGAAAACCACCAAATCGATTGAGCTCAAACTTAACTTAAACTCAAAGATAATCATAGTTATTGGCCCTGGAGTGGTCCTGTGAAATTTGATCAAATTTGGACAAAGAGGCGTGACACCGCCCATGCAAAAAAACATTCAAAATCTTATACCTCCTATACAAAAAAACATCTTCTATATGGGGTGAAACTCGATGACGTTATATCTCGATAACCGCTGGGCCGATTTTCATGATTCTTGTTTTGTTTTGTTCGTATTGCTGTATATCAATATCAGAAAGAAAGAAAATTCCAGAAAATCTATTTATTCTCATTTCTCGCATTTTACGAAATAGATAATAAAACCAGTAAGACAATTATCTTCGACTATGCCGAAGCTCAAATACCCGGTACTATATTAGGCGTATTTTTTGGGAAGTGAGTATAACAAAATCAAAAGTGAGTATAACCGTTTTGCATGTAAAACCAAAAGTGGGTATAACAAAACCAAAAGTGAGTATACCAGTTTTGCATGTAAAAGTAAAAGTGAACTAGCTATAGATTTCCAAAAAATACGCCTATTATTGTAAAATAAAAAAATATTTTAGTATTAAAAAATGATATATTTGTATGGGAGGTATGGGTAGTTTTTATTCGATCAAGCTCCTTTTTTGTCAAAAAATTTTAAATATTATTAAAACAATACGTGCAAAGTTTAAACTTTCTATCTTTACTGTAGCTATTTAAATTTAATTTTTAACATAAAAAGCTATATAAATCTGATACTTTTGTATGGGAGGTAGTAGTAGTTTTCATCCGATCTTGCTCATCTTCGAACTTAGCCTCAGTCTGGTGGATAAAAGCTTACGTACCAAATTTCAAGTCGATAGCTCTTAAATTACGGCCGTAATCGTGCGGACAGACAGACAGACGGACAGACAGACGGACAGACAGACGGACATCGCTAGATCGACTAAGAAAGTGATGCTGATCAATAATATATATAGTTTGTCATACCTACAACGCCTCCTTATGGGCGTTACAAATGGAATGACAAAGTGAATATACCCTCACCACAGTGTGGTACCGGGTATAAACATATATATCTTTTCTACATTCAAATTGTAACGTGCTTGATATACAAAGCATCTAAAAGATCGAAGCGAATGGTTTGCTGGGCGTATTTTGAATGTTTACTTTGTGATATTTCCAAAGAGTATCTATGTGTATCTAGATAAGTATCTTAGAAAATATACCTGGTATTTCCATCTCAATGCTACAGACATGAATAGAAAAATTCCACAAATTTTCCAAAATCGTATTTTTATTCTAAACAATAACAAACTTTTCAGATCATTATTAAATGAATGCGGTTACTACATGAATCACAGTATCATTCTCTACTTTGTTTACGTTTAACATCCCACGGGGATTTCGTTTCCATGCAGAAATTTACGATTCACATTATCAAAATTGATATAAATAAAGAAAGGTATGCAGTCAAGTGGGTGCAGTAGCGCAGTGGTTAGTGTGCTGGACTACTGTGCGAGGGATCCCAGGTTCGATCCCCGGAAAAACACAAATTACCATCTTAATGTTTTTTCTACTGCGCCACCTCTCGCGAACGTCTGACAAACATCCGAGAGTATGACTGTCCTGAAAAAGCTTCTCAATTCAGCCGTTCGGACTCGGCATAAAATTGTAGGTCCCTTCCATTAGATCCAAAAATAGAAACTCACACAAAACGAATGGTTGCGAGAAGCTAGGCCTTGGGTGTCTACCGCCTGTCGCGCCGCCTATTTATTTATTTATTTTATGCAGTCAAGTGTATAGGTACTTCAATCAAGAATGCATTTTTTTTAAAGAATAACAATACTAGTACAATACTACGTCATTTTGAATTTCTACCGCGCGCTGTGACACCAATAATATAAATGATTTCAATTTGGTATCAGCTATCACTATCAGACGCAGACGGTATCAGATTCAGAATGTAGTCCTATAGAGCCGAGTTTCCCAAAGTGTGCTCCACGGAGCACTTGGTGCTCCGCCATGAATATTCAAGTGCTCCGCGGAAAGATACGAAAAAATATGAAAATTTTATCAGACGAGCTAGTTAAGAAAGAAAGAAAGAAAGGGGATTGCATGCAAAACTTATCCAAAGGAAGGCACTCATATTTGTCGAACAAGTAGAGCCAATCCATTGTTGATGTCTATAAATGTTAGGGAGATTGTTGAATTTAAAATCCATCAAGAACTCTCTCGCCCGTTAAATAGAACAACATCTTCTTGGATGCATATTCGGCAAAAAACCACATTATGTAAAAAAAAACAAGTAAGGTGTTGGATTTTGCAAAACTGCACATACAAAAATAATAGCAATTTTAGAAAAATGGAAAGTGTATGTTAGGGGTCCTTAAAACAAAGAATTGCAACCAAAGTACAGGCTTCAAACCATAAAACATGGAGGAGGGAAAGTAATGGTCTGCGGGGCATTCTCTTGGTTAGCATACTCCGCGGATAGTGAAGCAATGGCTTACGGATAACAAACTTAATGATTTGGATTGGCCCGCGTAAAGCCCCGACCTAAAACCAATTAAAAACTATTTCGCCGATACGTCGAAAAAGCTTTAAAAGCTAAAAAACCAAGAAATGCTAATCCGCTTTTCGAAAATATTAAGCAGGTCTGGAACATCTTATCTAATCACCATCACCGTATTTTAGTGGAAAATCTTCAAAAAAGATTGACTACCGTTTTAGAAAGTAAAGGCTATCCCACTAAATATTGGCGTTTTTTCTCTAAGTTTTGGAAACTGGAACGCTAAAGTTTTTGTTATTCTGTGACCAATTCGAAAATAATTTAAAAAGGTCTACGAATTATTTTTTTTTTCTAAATAGGTATCTACTAATTTTAGATATTTATTAAAATGTCTACAATACTTCCAACCACTTTTTTCTGTGAAGACTGTTTCTAAAAGAAATATTTTATTTGTAGATAGGTAAGTGATATAAAGACATCGATTCTAATTCGGTGGTCACCACGGTATCTGTCACTAAAATACAAATTTTAAAACTATGAAATATTTATTTAAATATGTAGGTATACCTCATTTATGTAGGTACATATTATACATTAATTTTTTTTTAAGTTAATTATGTATTTATTATTATTTATTATAATTTTTTTTTTGTTTTTCATTTAAATTACTTGTTTTTGGGTGGTAGTGGTCCGTACTAGTTAATTATGTATTTATTATTATTTATTATAATTTTTTTTTGTTTTTCATTTAAATTACTTGTTTTTGGGTGGTAGTGGGCCGTAGGTCAAAATGAAACAGTTTATTTTGTTCACTACGTTTGTCTATGTTTATGGTATGGACATCATCAGGTGAAGAATTAGATCTATATTTGCATGATGATGTCTGTCGACATGGACGAAATGTAGTGAAAAAAATTAACTGTTTCATTTTGGAACTAAAGCCCAATCAAATTGGAAAATAGTTATTACGTTTTCCATAACTGCGAAAAATAGGATACGGACAACAAAGTGTTCCGCGAGGAAATTCTCTCCTGAAAAGTGCTCCGCGACCAAAAAAGATTGGGAACCGCTGCTATAGAGTATAGACTATAGCTATGCTAGTGCGGCAGACGCACGGCTAGCCCCAAAGCTTTCACATTAAAAACATTTCGCGAAGCTTTCATTCAATAATAGCAGAAAAATAGATACCTACAAAAGACAAAACTCGCTGCTCAGTCTCAGTATAGGTCTGGACACAAACTGCATATATAGACCTATATAGGTTGTTTGTGGGTCTGTCTGGATTTCAATAAAATTGCATTTACAATAATTTCACCACCAACCCTAATCACTATGGCTCTGTTGGTGCGAATTGGGAAATACCAGAATCAAATCAATGAGTATACAGACAGAACAGCGATGATGATATAAAAAAAAATTTACCATGCAAAGAAATATCAGTTCAAATTAAGCTATCCATCTACCTATTCGTGCAGTTGCAGCTCATAAACATTCCGGGCTTGCGATATTAAAAATGTCTTTTAAAACAGTACTTTTCGTCGTCTTGGTAGCAACAGCAATGCGTGTCTTTGACATCGGGGTCGCCAACAGACATGGCAGGCAATCCGAAATTTCGAGGTACATCTCTTGGTCATACATATGGCGACTATTGAGTAGTTTTTTGGGTTGCTTTGTCATAGGACCGTGCAAGTGTTCAAGTCGCCAATTTGGCAATGGATTTTCAGCAAGTACTATCGTGGATTTGGATGAGTGTCCAGTTAGAAATGAAAGTAGTGTTTACTTAAGAAATGGCATGATGCTGCATTATATTGTAAGTTATCTATACAATAGTTGCAAAGAAAATAATTTAATTGAACCATCCTTTAGCAGTGAAAGAGACAGCATCAAAGCTCTCAGATAAGAAGATAACCTTGCTTAGAAAATAGTTCCTGGAATATGGATAATTCAAATGAAGTTAGCTCTGGATTTGAAGGGGATTTGCGGAACTATAACTACAAAACAAATCGAAGTATTTATTTTAATTAACCATTAAGTTTAAACCAGTTTAAATTAATAAAATGTTAGGTACCGACTTTAAGACTTATAGCGATGCATATTAAAAATGTACCTGCTAAACATTTTCCAATGCCAAAGTATAAGATTGAATAATTGTTAGATATGTATATAGAAAATAAACGATAAGAACCCAAATTTTGATAAAGGACGATTTTTTTTATGGTTCAGTATGTATAGTTTCTAGGTATGTAGATACTGTACATACATACTTCGAAAAAAAAAATACGAAAATAAAGCTGGACTTTGGTAAGTATGTGTAGGTACCTACACCGTCGAGATTCGCCATTTGTCAACAACAAACAATTATTCAACAAAATTGTCAGCGATCTGCTTGCACTTTTCGTTTTATTTTATTTTTTTATAATCGCTAGTCAGAGGCATAGCGAGAGTTCGAGTCGTGGGGGGTGACTTTCATTAAAATGCCGACTTATTTTAGGAACTTGCCGATTGTATAGAAATCATTAAAATCGGCCCAGCGGTTATCGAATTATAACGTCATCCAATTTCAGCCCATAGAAGATGTTTTTTGAATGAGAGGTGCCAGCCAGTGCTGCCAGTGTTTTGTCTTAAGAATTCCCACGCAAGTGCCAAAAAATTCCCTTTTTCCCTCGCCTGGCTCGAAAAAGTACCTCAGATTTTCCCACACATAGTTTATGAAATTAACGAAACAAAAAAACAGTCTCAATAACTATGGGGAAAAACTTTAGTGTATTACAGGCAAAGCTCCACGCTATACTCAAGAATGAGCCAGGCACATCAAAAAAATTAGCACCAAAGCCGTTCACATATATATATACCCGGACAATCAAGCAGCTATAAAGACTAGCTATCATTGGATCCAAATCAGAATTACACTATGACTATTTCTACACCCTTCAAAGACTTAGGGCCAGCTTCAAAGGTTCCGAAAAAAGTTTAATATTAACCGACACATAACGCTATACGACAGAGAAAGGAGTGTGGCAATAAAATCCCTGTGATACTCGTTTCTAAGATTCTTGTCTGTCAATTATTTATATACAACTTGTTTGTCATAGTGTTTACTTATTATGAATATTTATTAGTGTTCATGATAAAATTGTTCCAACTACTTTTCACATAGAGACTGATGTAGAAATTTGTTTTCTAAAAATTCAAATAAATCCATGTTGTGGCTGCAATCTACGTTCGTCAACGAAAAAAATGCTCTGAAACTATGATAGGCTATCCTAAAGACTTTATCTGTTAGATATCACTATCCGAGACCTTTGAAACCAAAAGCTGATGTTCATTTGGCAGATAAGTTCCTAATAGGCTATTAGAGACTTTATCAGCTAGTCTTGAAATTGGCCTTAGCCTTGGGAACAGAAGCAAATTTGGTGGGTTCCTGTCCATGAAGGCTTCGAAGGAAACGAAAAGCAGACGAATTGGTCAGAATAGGCTTCGAAACCCCTTTCACGGGCCCGGAAACCACAAATATATACCCACAAATTGGATAAAAACTTAAAAGACATAAAAAGCTGGGAGAATATCCCAGGTTTAACAATGCCCATAGCAGACATGATATCAGAAACCTTGTATAGGATGCCTTATAAGGTATCATGTGTTACAATACTACCTAAGCTAAACAAATCCAGCCAACTCATCGGAGAGCAGGCTATGTATGGAAGAAGACGAAACAACATTATATGCTAATTTGGAAGGAAGATCTTCTCCAGGGACCAACTTGACCCAAAAGATTTGAAAAAATCGTCTGCAGCAGTATCATCACTTTACAAAAAAAAGTGGAGAACCTCCTAGCCTAAACCCTCTTTCTAATGTATGGTAGGTACAATATGTAGATCTTAATCAAGTCGACGTGCCGCTTTTATAGGCTAGGATAAAAGGCGAGGATAGGATAGACAGTCTCCATTAGTTTCGTTTTCACTAAACAGTAAACATGGCTCTATCATATCTGTGGCAATAGACAGAGACGACATCGATCGGTCGTTTTCATTTTACGTTATTTGGCCCCAGGTCTTCTGTCTTTTTGTGTCAATACAAGCGCTTGTTCATGAAATCAGTCAGGTGTATAAAATAAATTATCTTCCTGAAGTTGAACAATAAAATTAAAGTATAAAGTTTCAAAGAACAAAAATTCCCTTTTGTTTGTTCTGGAAAACAGAAAGTTTCCCTTTTTCCCTTTTAGCTCATTTCGAGTACAAAAATTCCCTCAAAAAGGGAAATTTCCCACAATCTGTCAGCACTGGGTGCCACGCCCCTTTGTCAACACACAGGAACACTCCTAGTCTCTATCAGCAATTTCAATTTCTCCCCACCAGCAAGAGGTTGGTCTGTTGTTTGCTCATATTCGACAAACTAGAAATTGAAATCAATAGGCAATCCGTCATGCAATCGGACAAACTGTTTTTTTGTGAATCGCAAACGAGTTTTCAACCAGTAGCGTCATGTGCGTCGTCCCATTTGATGACATAGGTTATGACTGGGTGGGGGTCAACTCGCGGAATATTTTTGGCAATTTATCATTTCGCCATAATCATTTCGCAATTTGTTGTCTTGCTTTTTAATTATTTCGCATTTCATCAAATCGCAAATTTTGTTAGGCAATCTTTCATTTCACTTTGTAATCATATCGCAAAAACATCATTTCGCATTTGTCATCTCACAAATTTTTATCTTGCGTTGTGATTTGTTCGCATTTTACTATTTCGCATTGTATTATTTCGCGAAATGTTTTGTTTTACAATCTATTACATGATAATAAATTTCGCCGCGAAATTTCATATCATGTAGGTAATAGATTGTAAAACAAAACATTTCGCGAAATAATACAATGCGAAATAGTAAAATGTGAACAAATCACAACGCTTTTCTTTGTTTATATCTATACTCAAAGTCGTAGGAAAAACCATCAACACTAAGCCTATCTTTGTTTCTTATTGATTTAAATAAGAAATAGACCTTTTCCGGACTATCCATTTTCCTAAAGAGCGTAACCTCACTTAACAAAAATAAACAATATCAATATCCATATGAACATTGAATACACATATATAATATGTAAATACAAATTAAGTTTTATATTAGAGGCAAGTGCTTTTAATAAGCCAAGATCGGAATAGTCATCTTTTTTTTCTAAAATACTCCTTACTCCTAATTTTAGCAACAGTATATCTAATATCCAAAGTGCTTCATACGCGAAATGGAAAAGCGCGGGGAAAACACGCGAAATAAACACGTTGCAACATAATTCAAAGACGGAATGAGAATTTGCGAAACAAATATTGCGAGATAGCTAAACTAAATTTATTTCAATAAATGCGAAATAAGATTTGCGAAATGAATTTTGTCGAAAAGACCGGCACCCGTTATGACTCAAAGCAAACTAGTTGCGAACTCGCATCGCTGATCAGTTTTTTTGCAGTTGCTCCGTGTGTATTGGGCCTAAGTTCGAACGAATGTTTTATTCCCTAGTTTGTGGAACGCGATTTGATCATGTGGATTGCGAATAAACTTTGACAATCCGCGCCAAGAGTGTTTTCGTTCGCAGCAAAAAGCTTGGAATTCGAAATTTCGTTTATAAACTTTTTAAACAGTTTATAACTTGTTTTCTTAAATGCATTTTGATTAGCAAAATTCAGTCGGCAAATTCACCGATGACGACCGTTCTTTTTAAAATCGAATCGAAACTCGGTAAATTTTAAGGAGTTCAGTCGGCAAATGCAGACCGTCCTTTTGAAAATCGAAACTTGGAGAATAAGGTACCTACATAAAAATAAATAAAAATATAAATTGGCATATCCAAAAGGTGGAACCTATGAAAATGCCGACTTGCATACATTTACAAATTTGAAAACCTATAGGTACCTAATGAAAATCCAAAATCACCTCTTATTTTTAACATTTTGTTCCGAGCTAATTTGTGAAAATTGCTCGTTTTTGCTTAGCTATTTCGTTTATTATTTTTTATTGATTATTTTTTAAGTAGCTCGTGCTAATAAATGTTCCTTCAAGATTTCTTTATTTGCCGACTCTAGAAAAGCGTGGGGGTGTCGCACTTGACTTTCATCATAAGATACACCCTTCTAGTAGGTAGATAGGTTTTTTGATCTTAGATCAATTTTTACAGATCTGGATTTACCTATGTTCAAACATCCATAAATCTACCTTGTATAGGTAATTTTTGTCTTTCTGTCAGTCAGTTTGTCTGTCTCTCTCATTCATTGTGTTCAAATTTGTTTGTTTGTCTGTCTCTTTGTCTGAATGTTTGAACTAGAGAAAATAACTATTAATTTTTTTTTTCATTTCAGATATTGCATGTACTGTACGTGTACCGCGTCCAGTGAATCCAGTACAGGTGAACCCGAGGCAGTCAATTCCTCGCCGTGCACAAGAAGTGGGACTTTTGCATTTTTCAACTTGGCGAATTTTGCATTAGGAATTGGGTCTACATCTACACCCTTATAAGATCGCTGATCTATGCTTGTTCTATAGGTACTTCCATGGTAGATGTTCCGAGGAACTCAAAGAAATTACCTATCCCTCGAAATGCAACTTTTGGGCACCCCACAAGACAGGCTGCTAATGCTCATGACCATACAGTACACTTGACAACCGCGAGGACATCAACTTTCCAAAACTCCTTCTGTTACAGGACAAGCAAACTTTGGAACTCAATTCCTGGGGATATATTTCCAGAAGTATACAATTTGCAGCAATTTAAGTGCAGAACTAATAGTACGTTTACACCGCACCTAAATTCATCATTTCGACTAAATGCAGCATTTCAGGCCAAATGTTCAGCATTTCGCCATATATTTTCCAGCATTTCGAAATGTTGAATTTCAGCGAAATGTTGAATTTCATCGCTGCATTTGCAAGTATGTCAAATCGAACAAACCTCATTTTGATGACTTTTGGGCTCACTGACAAAAAAAGCCGCTGTAAAAAAATCCGATGAAGAATTTTTTGTTGTATTTAATATTATTTATTTCGGATTGTATTTAATATGTCTGAATTATCACTTGTATTGACTTGTATTCATGTTTAGATGAATATAACTAAAAAAATAATTCTTTAGGTACAAACCACTTCTGATTTCGAAACATAAAAAACATCAGTAGGTAATCAATTTGATACTAGCTGTCATTTGAAATGTCAATTGAAATTTCAGTGAGAACGCAAAATTGGATTTCCAAATTTTGTCTGCTGAAATATTGAATTTAGGTGCGGTAATGTACTATAACATACATCTGCAAGCATCTCGGGGCGCTGTTGAAGCGTTATAGCTACGTTCGCCTTTCCCGAGAGAAGTATTTAAAAAAAAAAATCTGAATCGATCTAGACATGTCCGTCTGTCTGTCTGTTATAAACACAATAGCGTCCAAACGAATTCATCTAGGCGAATGAAATTTTTTTTAGGCGACTACTTTTTATAGTCTTCAGGCGTACCTGAAGTACGTTATCTTCCATGAAAAAATTTATAACAACTCTTGAAGTCAAACTTTCGATTTTGAAAATTGGCCGCCAACAATTGCACTATATAACTACATATAATGTAATATGTATATATATTATAAAGCATTAAAGCAATAATAATTTATCATTTCGATGTCAGACATTGGTTCCAATATAAACAGGTAACGGAAATTCCACACATACCTAAATAAACAAAATACTATCTACCAATTGCGTCCAAAATAAAATAACATTCTCATATTGAAGTAAATACAAAATTCATTCTGACAGCCATCATCGCGCCCGCGTTGTCGATGTAGATTCGATGTAAGCATAAGCTGGCATAAGCATTTCAAATGCGACGGCGCTGTCCATTTCACAAGCTTTTTTCGATATCAGAAGTAAACAAAATTACCAACCTACTGGAATTTCACCAAGAATCGTAAACACCATCCGTCAGCCGGTGCCGGATAGAATTATTGTATAAAATGCTGCTTTCCATTCAGCAATCAGCACTCATCAGTTGCAATTCAGTGCGTCCACAAATCAGAGAGAGTTTGAGTGCGTCTTACCGAATATTATGGCCGCAAAATTTGTATTTTTCTTTGTTTTGCTATTAGTGTCATTAAAAATGGCATATGGATGCTTGCCAAATACGATATTGGATGTGGGGGGTGACTGCAAATTTCCAAAAGTCGATGACATTTACTATGCACACGATATGTTCCTGAATTTTATTGTAAGTGTTATAATTGCGTGAAACACAGTTACCTAAATATTTGCATTTATTACAGTGAAACCAATGGCACTCAAATAACGGGAACGGTATACTTATTCTCATCTCTATCACCAACTTGGGGGCGAACAAAGATCAATATAATTCAAGCAGAGATGATACTGAACTATTGAGGATCATGGGATTATGATTGTTGTATTATGTGCCTACAACTACATACCTAGCTATGGTGTTGTTTAAATTATTTTGTTTGTTTAGTCCTACCTGTGAGATTTTAAAATTTGGGCATAGCAAACGTTTTTCACCCTTTCATGACCTGTGTTATCAATGGACAACATTCTACATAATTAGAGTTTTTTAATTGTTTTCTGCAGATGCTTAGGGCATGACATTAGCATTGCAAGTGAGTACACAGTACACACTACACAGTCACTCTAGAGCAGCTTTTCTTTGTGACTAAATGAGTGGAAAAAAATAATTCAAAAAGTGAAATTGGAAAAATTCAAAAAAAAAGTTAATAATAATATTTTTTGTAGTTACATAATTGTAATTATAATTTAGCCATAAAATGCATGTCTTGGCACCTGCTTATTACATATTATTTTCAATAAAAACAGGTCAATTATTAAAAAAAAAAAAACATTTTTATATATGTTTGTTTTTAAAGTTTGATAAATAATACGCTAACAAGTAAAGCTTTCATTTTGACTTTGCTTTGAATTTTATTATAATAAAATCTATAGACACTACATACTTATAGGAAATTTCAACTTTGATCAACTATAAAATTTTTTCGTTTATAGAGTTATTTGAATCTGTTGTATACAGAAAGTATTAGGTAGTTATTGAAAATATATTTAAAATGCCAATTTAGTAAAAACTTAAAAAAAAAACACAATTATTGGCACCCCTTTTATTAATAAAACAATAACTTTTTTAACAAAATATATTTACAAGCGACTTATTTAATGCATTCTAATAGTAAATAAAGCAAGTTTCATTAAAAAATAGAAAAGGAAGTAGTGAAAAAAAACTTACAAAATTATACGTCCTTACCAAAACATTGAACATTTTGAAATTTTGATTTTTTTGTCGCACGTGATTTTACTTTCACTTATAAAACAGAACTGGAAAGGAATGTCTCGAAACTAAAGTCACAGAAATATGAGAAAAATGTGCAAATTCAAAATAAAAAATAAATTGACTTATTCGAACAAAGGGTTATTGAGAAAATCACTGTTGAATGATGATGTGCTTTATGTAATTTTCTGATGGAAAATCACATAAAGTGATTCAATCGTCTTTACAACAAACTAACTTTTCTCAGCAAATTTGGAGTAGAATACCTCCTAATGACGACGGGCCACCCAAAATACTTCGTCCAAACACAATCTTCTAGTAGTAATTCATCCTCGCTTTCAACCAAAACCTATGCAGTGTTAAAATAGTTTTAAGTATAATAGTTTGTCCCAGTATCCGTACTGCAAAAGACAACGAACAGAACTTTTAGGTACCTAATTTGTCTGCGACCAATGAAAAGTCATTGTCCGACCTTCATGTGAAAGTGAAATTGTCAGACAAAATCTTACAATCGCGTGAATGGACAATTTTGCATCGTCAATTCATTGGGTAGTATGAATAGAAACTAGCATTTGCTTTGAGTAAAAGGTTGTAGCAAAGTAAAAGCACTTAGCAATTGCTTTAAATCGGTATGAATAAAATCTTACTTTGCTAAAGTAAGTTCGAAAATTCGAATTAGTACTTTCTTCTGTCAAAATTTTCAAGTCACAACTGTCATGTGGTTTATTTTTTGAAATTGAATTTAGAATAATTAGAAAAACGATTTTTGGGGGCAAGATTTAAATTTCTGGATTTGAAAGAACGCCACCCCGTGTCTCCAGATTTTCTTCTAAAAAAGTATTAGCCAAATAGTCCACATTTCGACACGTAAAGCTTAGTACGCTCCACGAACTTAATTTTAGCTCCCATACATAATTCTCTCCAAAATTTATCTGAGCTAAATTTAAGCCAATCCATTTAGCCGAGCTGCTTGAGCTAAAAAATCAAACTTTCATTTCAGACTGTACTGGATATATCTGTCACAATTTAGCGCGCCCATTAAGCCCCATTTAGACGATCAGTTATCAGTTCAGTTAAAAATGGCAGTGCATTTAGACGTCAGTCCGGTATTCAGTTGAGCTTTAAATTTTTCGTGAGGTTAGAAGATATATCTACTAAAACTGACAACTGAACTGAAAACTGATGGGAATTCCATCAGTTTCAGTCTCAGTTTCAGTTTCAGTTAGACGCTTCAATTTTTGTGTGGATATAAGTGTCACAGAAAACAGATGTTCTTTGAAAATAATTTCCTTCAAAAATTCATCGACACGAAAAATATTTTATTTTCGTTGCGCTTTTTTTTCCTCGTGTGCTATTCTTTGATCTTAAATGCTTCACTTCCAAGGAATTCCTCGTCGATGTATTTATTGCAATAACTCATCTTTATTTATTTTTCCGCAACACAAAATCACAACAGAAAAAAAAAACCAACAGATCTGTCAAAATTTACCATTAATGGGCGCGCTAAGTTTGTGACATACATGCAGTACAGTCTGAAATGAAAATTTGATTTTTTTTTAGCTGAAGCAAAGCGGCTAAATAATTAAACTTAGCGCAGCTAAATTTTGGAGAAAATTTTGTATGAGAGCTAAAATTTAGCTCGAGCAGCGTACTAAGCTTAAATTTTGAAACAACTGTTGGTTTTTTTTCTGTTGTGATTTTTCGTTGCCGAAAAGTAAATAAGGATGAGTTTTTTCAACGAAAATAAAACGTTTTTTCGTGTCGATGAATTTTTGAAGGAAATTATTTTCAACGAACATTCTGTTTTCTGTGACACTTATCCACAACGCATTCCATGTCAAAATTTAGCTAGGGTTTTAACTAATGTTTGGAGAGAAAAATTGGAGAGCCGATAAAATTTAGTTTCGCTCAAGCAGCGTACAGCAGGATCAACTCACAAATAAAAAAATTCGAAACATTAAAGAGTGGGTAACTCTGATTGCAGACAGGGTTGTCAGATGTTGCGATTTATCGCCAAACGGGCGATTTGAAATTTTATTTGGCGACACGAAAATCGGTTTGGCGACACACCCCAAAAAAGGCGATATTTTTAGATTTTGGCGATATAAATTTTTTTAACCAAGATCCTCATATTTTTTCTTTTTTTATAATTTTCACTCAAACCTTACATCTGCGATGACTGTGACGAAATATTAAAATTTGTAACGAATGAAGACAACTTTAAAGCTTGGAAAGATATTGATTTAGGCTAGGATTTTGAAAAAATCACGATAGAAAACAGAAAACAGTGGTTGCACAGAGCATGTGAATGAAGTTAAGAAGCAAGTTAAAGATTTAATTAAGTTTTTTTTACGTAAAAATTACGAGTTCATTTGATTTTTATGGTTTTTGGATTTGGAGACTGTAAAATTTTGAAATTTGGCGATTTTTTTGGCGTTTTATATTTTACGTTTGGCGATTCCGGTTTTTAAAACTTGACAACCCTGATTGCAGATAGTTTCTCTACGAAATAAATTTCTCTATAAAAAATGTAAAGATTTAGCAGCAGAAACTGCAATAAATTACTGTACGTTGCATACACATTTAGTTCATATTTAAACCATACTAAATAAGTAGTTGCACATATCTATTCCCCTCTAGATGTCGTAACTACGAATTCGCCGGACCAAAAAGACCTGGCATCACTTGACCATCTGACATTGACAATTTGGTGACATTTCTCGTATAATCGTTAGGAAAATAAAATTTGCCATTTGCACCAATACCAATCGCGTTGCCGCTGAAAATATCAATTTTCCGCAAATTATTAATAAATTTGTTCCCTCCTAATGAGGCAAGACATCAAAAGGGTTACAATTTAATTGCAATAGTGTACTTCCCTTGTGCATAGTAATAAATAATGTCAAAAACAAAGAAAAAATCGCGTGTTGAACCAGAATCCGGATCAGAGGAAACGGCTTCTGTGGATTCAGATTCTGACTCCTCCGAAAGTAAGTCTTCCTCTTCATCATCATCTTCGTCATCATCATCCGAAGATGAAAAGAGAACACGCAAGAAACTAACAAAAGCAAAGAAATCCAAAAGCAAGCCAAGCAACGACAAAAAGAAGAAACGTAAACACGAGAGCTCCGACTCGGAGTCGGATGATTCCTCATCTTCGTCGTCATCGTCGGCATCTTCGACTGGTAATAAGGATGCAAGAAAAAAGAAACGCAATCGAGATAAGGACACAGAGCAGAAGAAACCCAAACGAAGGAACTCGGATCCTTTTGATTTGGAGGTAAATCGGCCAGAAGGAAGACGTAGTCCACCTGCTTTTAAGAGGTCAAGATCTGTTGAACGAGGGGACGATGGTGGCAATTGTTCAAAATGGGATAGTCCAGGAAGAGAAGGACGACGCGGTGGTGGCTATCAGCATAATCGAAATTTTGACCGAAGGGGCGGTGGCGAAAATTGGAATCGCGGCTGGAACAACGGTTGGCGGAATAATCGCGATAATGGCTTTCATGGCAGAGATGGATTTAGTGGTGGTAACGGTGGTCGCGACAAAGACTGGGGAAGAGATAGAAGAGACAATGGTCCATCTTTTCGTGGTGGACGCAATCAGGATGAGAGGTGGCGTAACGATGACAGAGGACGCAATGATGATAGGGGACGTCAGGACGACAGAGGCCGAAACGATTACAGAGACCGAAGACCAATCGAACGAGATGATGATCGTGAAAGAGAGAGTGCTGGAAATCGGGGCGATGCTCGTCCCGAAAGAGAGCGAGATTTGAACAGAGGCCGGGACAATGAAAGGAGGTAAGTAGACGCCACGATTCTCAATAGTTTGTTGTAAAATATTCCTTTCAGACGCAGCCGAAGTCGCAGTCCACGAAGGCCGCGCAACTTTCCGCGACGCAACAACGAGGACAATGACAAAGAATACGAGTGGGGAGGTCGCAAAGATGATATACGCGTCAAAAAGGAAGAGGAACAGAGTCCAACTGAAAAGGAGAAGCCAAACTTCGGTCTGAGTGGCAAACTCACAGAGGACACCAATACCGTGAATGGCGTCGTAGTCAAATACGCCGAACCTCCAGAGGCACGCAAACCAAAACGGAGATGGCGCTTGTACCCATTTAAGGGCGAAAAGGCGCTACCCACTTTGCACATTCATCGTCAGAGTTGTTTCCTTATTGGACGCGATCGCAAAGTATGCGATCTACCTGTTGATCATCCCTCATGCTCTAAGCAGCATGCAGCGCTACAGTATCGACTAGTTCCATTCGAAAGAGAAGACGGCACAGCGGGGCGCCGCGTTCGACCTTACGTCATCGACTTGGAGTCTGCTAATGGTACTTTCTTGAACAGCAAGAAAATCGATCCCAAGCGTTACGTCGAGTTGATGGAGAAGGATGTGCTCAAGTTCGGCTTCAGTTCGAGGGAATATGTGCTCTTGCATGAGAACAGCAAAGATGATGAGGATGACGACGACGTGAAGCAAGAGGACGATGGTGTTCAAGTTAAGGAGGAACCCGAGTAGATCTTAAGCGCTTATATTGTAGTGTATGTCAAAATTTAATTCATTATTATTTGTTTGCCTCAGCATAGAGGAAATAAAAAGGTATACTCTCTCCTTTTCGATTTTTAGAAAAGTTTTTGGCGAGTTTTTTTTTTTTTTTTTTTGTTATCATCTGTCGTCTTTGTGGAAGCGTTGCTAACAGCTCTACGAAGAACAAAAATCTCATTATTATCTTTGACCGGTTATTGATGTGCGAGGAGTGGCAAGTTGTTTCTTTTTTTTACTTTTAATGTACCAACCGTTTCCCACTTGAGATAGCGCTCTAAATAAAATTGCGCGAAAAGTATCGCTCTTGACACCAGACTAGCTATTCAATTTAATAACAGATTTGAATTTTTAAGTGACGTATTCTGACGGTTGTAATAATTGTCAAAATTTCCAAATCTTATAATAAACTGATATATGGACCACTTCATGTCAGCGAATTAGCGTTTGCTCTTAGAAGTCCCACTGACACAGTCAGACGACAGACTACAAGGTACAGAAAATCAACGATTGACTGTATCACTAGATAGCATTCTAGCTCAGACGTGGTTGCAGGACTCCTACCGTTAAAATAATTTTTGAAAGGGTGCCAATCTCAATAATCTCAAGACCCCGGAAAGTGGAGCAAGATCAAAGAATTTGTTTGTGCATTTGAACCCGCTAAAATCACTACCAAACGTTTGCAATGTTTGCAACTACCAGCTTAGTTCCAAAACCTGGCTACGTTATAAAATTCAAACAGCAAGTTTGGAATCCTAAAGAAGAAGCTATACCTATCCTTAGTTGTGGTACATGTATGTAGGTAGTTGCGCTTTATTTGTACCCTCGTCCGGTTCCATAAGACCCTACATTTCTATTAGTGGAGTATGAGCTCTGGCCAGTGGTAATCATTAATCAATCCGTATTCATACTTACTTAGGTGGCGCTACAATACGTTACACTATTCGATCTACAAATCCTAGTCTCTTTCCATGTTACTTTACAGTTCGCTCTTAAATCTTCTTCTTAAAATAGAAACGGTAGGTAGGTATTTATGTCCGGACATTTCTTTTAATTGAAAAAAAAACTGCATAAAGTTTCGATTTCAAGTTGATTTAAGTGAACAATCAAGTCAACTTGACACCCAAACTTGCCCTAAAGCTTCTTCCATAATACACAATCATAAACAAAGTCATGGTAAATACTTGTATGTATATGTACAAGTTTGTCTTAAATGCTATTTTAAAATCTCGATTGTCCTTCATTAACGTAATGAACTGACTTCCTTTTTGGCTGATTTCCATTGGTTTCCGCGTCGCTCGGTGCTGATACCTTGAATGAGGCAAGTTCACTTCCACTATCTTCGGTTTGATTTCTTTGGTTTGACATCACTTGCTCGGTAAAGCTGTTCTGCAAGTTCGACGGGTAAACGGTTCCGTTCGCAAATGAAACTGAAATGGAAGACAAGGAATAGTTGGTTCGCAACCGAAGCCAGCTACATACCTTTCGAGGTGTCTTCATCATCATCTGCCTCTGCGAATGACATGTTCGTGATGCCTTCTAAAAGAAATGCCATTAAAAGGGTACAGACATTTATACGAGCTTACCTTCATAGTCACTGGTATGCTTCTTATTTAGGACCGCTAACTTCATCGACATAAGCTCGTTGAGACATTGCTGGAACGTCGGCCTATCATCAGGCTCATGACTCCAGCATTGTATCATTAGTTTGTACCTGCAAGTGGACGACTTTAATTTACGGCTCTGCGATTAGTGTTAACTGATCCTACAATTTGTCAGGACATTCCTGAGGTTGCTGCAACCGACCGCCCTCCTTAACGAAATTCAGTACTTCTAAATTACTCTGCGCCGGATAAGGTTGCTGACCGAGACTTAGAATTTCCCACAACAATATGCCAAACGACCAGATATCAGACTGTGATGTGAATACTCCATCGACGAGACACTCTGGGGCCATCCATCGAACTGGGAGTAAACCTTCGCCTTCTTTGCGGTAATAGTCGCTCTTGTAGATGTCTCTAGCTAGACCGAAGTCACCGATTTTCACAACACGAAACTGTGGGTCCATCGAAGAGACCAAGCAGTTGCGACATGCCAGATCACGATGCAAGAAGTGTAAATCTTCTAAGTACCGACAACCCGTGCAGACATCCAGGCACATGCCGACAAGTTCGAGCAGTGTCAGACTTCCAAGTTTGCTCTGTGAATGTTCAGAATGAGGGAAACTCGAGGGAAACTGGAAATGGACTTACCAAATTAGGGCGAGCTTGTCGAAGATAAGTCTGTAAATCCCCACCCTCCATCAATTCCATGATGATACAGATGGAGTCCAAGTCGAAGCACACCCCTATTAGCTTGACAATGTTCTCATGCTTAAAGTGGCTCATGAGGTGAGCCTCTTGCAGGAGTTCCGTTTTCTCTTGCTCACTAGAGCCCTTGCGTAGGGTCTGCAAACGAGAAAAACAGTTGAAGCAGCCTTAGATGTTAAAATGCAAATGCGTCTACCTTAATGGCAACACGATCCTGCGATCCATCGTCGAGATATGTAACCAAACCCTCATATACCTCGCCGAAGGCTCCGCTGCCCAGAAACTTGTGCATGTCAATTTGACCACGACTTATCTGCGGCAGCAGAGCTATATCACCATCAGTCAAGGGCTTTCCAGTGTACAGCATGCTGCTGGTTTGTGAGAAGTTGCGACTTCTCGCCACTTGTTGCAAGGTGGCGACATCCAGGCCCCAAATACTTGGTCGCGATTCGTAAAGGAGCTTCTTCGCATGTTTCCGTCGGCCGTGAACTGCGAATAAATGAAATTGAAAGAAACCTATACGGACAGTCAGGACCACATACTCACCATATCTGATCAGCATCGCCATAGTGACACAAGTCGAAACTATGGTTATTGGGGCTATGATGGCAAATACCAAGGTATCCCGCTTTCGTGGTGAAACAAACGGTTCGGCAATCATTTCACTATCTGGGCTGTACGGTCCCCAGCCAAAGGAGTTCCTGGCACGCACTCGAAACATCAAAAGCCGCATCGTGTGCAGTTCGGTTATAATGCAGTTAGTATCGGTTCCATTGCAGTAAGGAATCCATTTATCTTGGACCGGTTCGATTTCCTCAGCCCAGGGAAGCTGCCCGAGTCGGGCCATCGTTTTGTTGCTCAATCGCAGATCGTCGTCTTGAGCAAAGTAATGGGACCGTCGAACTCTTTTCACCTGGCTCGACTGTAGAGCTTCCAAGCTGTATTCTTGGATTGGAGCGCCATTACTCCGCGCTGCTTCCCAGAAAATTTTAAAAACCTCTCGCTTGATGTGCCTTATTAATGGCTGACCAGGAGCATCCGGTCGATCAGCAAGCGTTTCAAAAACGAACCGATTGTCTGGAGGCCAGACATACGAATGTACCGAGTGCGAGTAGAAGAGCTTCAGGTGGAAGCTGTATTTCGTCTTGGGTTCGAGAGATTCTATGACTCGTGCATGCGAATCGGTCGTAATATTTATGCTAATAGCGTCATCCAAGTCCAGAGGAGAGTAAAGAAGAAAGGCTGACGTTATGTTTGTCGAGGAGTTCCAGTTCACAGTCAAGCTGTAAGCAGTTGAGTCGACAAAAGCCAGGCCTTCTGGTTCGGGAAACGTTTCGAAGCTATAAGTTGAGCTCGTGTTGAATGCAGTTTCGGTTGAGAATACCTTTATCCATACCAAGTATATATGATCCGGTCGCAGGCCGGACAATAGGAAAGAGTTCCATTTGTCTTCGTTCTCGGGAATTATTTTTTGATGGCGATGGACCACCCCATTGTTGGGATTCTCTGTCTGCCAGTGGATCTCATACCAAACTCTGTCGTTGTTAAGCACCTCCGGATGTACCCACTCAACCAAGCCGTCCCTCGGACTAACCGCTTGGACAGTGACATTCCTCGGTATCGATGGTGTTCCAGGAGCTGTTATGAAGTGAACAGCTGGGCCGTATACATTTGCGTAACCGAGTTTCTCGGCATAATAGTTGCTGATCTCCAGCTGGACAGTATACCTAGTGAATGGCTTCAGGTCTGTCACATTCATCTTTGGCTCAAAACGATGTATTTCCCTGGCTCCGGCTTCTTCTTTGCCTAATTCCTTTAGGAGTAGGTTGTACTTTAGGCCGGGTATCTTGAATCCACATCCCTGTGGTGGGGAAATTCTCGGAAAACGTAATTCCAGGCTGTGTTTGGTTGAGTTCATAAGTTGCGGAACCAGTAGGTTTGTCTCGACAAGCGGTTCTTCTTCGAAATCTGGCAAGAGGCATTTTCTCTCCGGATACGGCTGAAGGCTCAAGGCTGTAATGACGCTAACATCTTCTATGTTCACCATGTACTCGAGAGATTGCTTCTGTCGGTTGTAGGCTCGTATCGAATGTCTTTTCATGGCATAGACGAACCCATTGTCCCACGCTAGATGTAGGTTTTCAGTATCCACGCCGATCTTTAGAACTTGGCATGATCTTTGCTGAAGATTAAGCACGCAAATAGTTCCTTTTTCATCGGTCAGCATCACCGATTCTAAGTCCTGCTCAAAGGAACCGGGATACATGTTTTCATACGTTAAATTCGTACCCAAAAGCTGGTTTACCTCACTCAATTCGCGTAGATACCATCCGCCTAAGCTTCCATCTCGTTCAAGCCATAGTAAGGTCTGACTAAATGGAAGAATTACTAAATCCCTTATAGGTTTTGGATTTGAAATCAACAATTGGCCACTTAGTGGCTCGCCTTCGAAATGGTTTAGATCCAAAGAGTGTATGGTACTCCCACCGCCTTGGTCCGCCTGAGACCAATAGACGATCCGAGCTATCCAATCTACTGTCAGAGCTTGAATATCAGCCTCTAAATAACTGAGAACATTTACATTTCCCTCGAAGTATGACATCAGTTGTCCAGCTTCGTTTATCCAAATCACTCGATTCTCTTCACGAATGGTGACGAGATGCCTAGCGGAGTCGTTGGTTAAGGTGAAGACTTCCGTGGAATTCAGGTCCATATCCAGGAGACCAATGTGGTTAGCGGTTGCGAGTAAGAGCCTCGGAATTGACTGAAACTCTGAGTCTACGCTGATTGATATCACTTTCGAGGACGCCCCTCCAGCTCCGGAGGTGAAAGCCTGGGCTTGAAAGGAATACGTAGTATTTTCCTCTAGGCCCCAGAACAACGCCTCAAGCTCGGTAGAGTTTTGTATGGCAAAAGTCTCATTCTCCTTCTGGCAGGTGATACTATACAGGACTATGGGTCCATTCGGCTCTTCAGGAGACTCCCAGCGAACAATAGCGGAAATGTTTTGACCTCCCTGGAGAGGATTGTGAATACGATTGATAAAGGCTCTCAACCGTTGTGGCTCTGATGGAGCTGCTGTAGGTGAAAACAGGTCAACCGTCGTTATATGGCCACTACTCCAAGGGGAGGCGGCTGTTATCCAAACCTTAAGAGGGGAATACGGTTGCAAATCTACATGTGGGTAATGGACTGATGTCTCGAAACTCTGCCGGAATAGGCTGTCTCCGATCTTTACGGAATACATGACTTTGTAATTACTGTCAGATTGAACTGGGTCCCAAGTTATGTTGAAGTTATCCCAGAGCCCAATTATTTTTATGCTAGAAGCATTAACAGCGTCGGGTATCAAACTGTAAGCAACTTCTAATTGCTGTGTTGGCTCTATCACCTTTACTCCATATGTCACGACATTGGATGCGAAGACAGCTTGGTTCTCGCCTATTTCGTTTGCAATAACTAGCGTTGTCTTATTTGTCAACCATAAAAGTCTTCCGGATAAGTTTGAGAACCAACTTTCAACAGGTGACCCCTCGAAGGGTGTCATCGCAGGACTGCCTATATCTTTCATCGTATTAGCCAATGGTGCACTATACAGGTAGCCATCACCGTCGGACTGTGTCGTCCAAAGAACGCGTCCATTTTGTTGGTCCAAAGCGATACCTAAGGGTAACTCGTCTGCAAACAGAGACGCCTTATAATAAGTCACGCATGGTCTACCGCTTAAGGAACATGCCTCAACGCGCAGTCCTGTGGAGTAATATATGTATCCATTTTCAGAATCCAATTCCATATCAGTTATTCCAAAAATTGGTAACAGTTCCCGTTCCGAACCGTCCAAATTTACCCGAACTAAAGCTCCCTTTGGTTCGTCTGTGAAGTACAACTTCTCTCCCTTCCAGTCATAGGCTATGCGTCCCACTAACGTATCTCCAACAACAGTCGTCAGATTGCCCATATCCCACAGATAGACCTGAGAATCTCTAACAATGTACAAGCTTCCATTAACCCATGAAAAGCTCCTAATGGATCCGTTCAACAGGGTTTCAATACCGTCCCCTGCTTCATTGGAACGCATCAGGCCATTGTTGGTGGCCCACAATAGATAACGGTCATCTGAAGGCATCCACGTTTCAGATCGAAACCACTCACTCCAAGGTCCATCAGCTCCATTCAATCCAGTTGCTCTGACCCTAAACCAATACTCTGTATTCGGTTTGAGCTTTTCGACAGTAAAGAACTCAGTCTGAATGTTTCTTATCGACACGCTGACCGCACCTTCTTTGACTTCTAAGTCAAAGTTCCAACCTGACCAGGCTGCTGCACCCTGAAAATATCCCCTTTTCGGTGAATTCCAAGACAATTTCGCTGTATCCGCTGTAAGAAGAGCTTGAACATTGCTCGGCGCAACTTCTGGGCTCGGCGTCAATTGAGCCGATGGCTGGAAAAGCTTTAAAATTTCACAGCTATCAAAAAGGACCGTTAATGATTGGTTGCTGTAAATTTGCTTCCCATCGGTCCAGTAGAGGATGGAATCATATTGCACCAGGCCAACTATAATTTCCGAAGAAACATCAACACCTTCGTCGAATGCAAATTTCCCGTCATATGAGATTTTCAGGAGCCTTCTGTCCATCTTTGAGAATGTACTAAGAAGAGTTCTTTTAGGATCCACAGTAAGCGTGCGAAGGCCTTGCGCTTTATAGATGTTTGTCCAGCTTAGGTCAGCCAAGTCTAACCGAAATATTCCTGACTCCAATGTTATCCAAAAGATCAGTCCATTCAACGGGTCTGCATAAATCTCGACAGGCTTCTCCTTTAACCCTTCTACGATTATCGTTTGCCCATTCGCTGTAAATCCAGTTCGCGATATCAGCCATGTTCCATCACTTTTCAACTCTCCCACGATATATAAGTAGGAGTTCAACCAGTCTACGGACATTTTGGACGGCTTAAAATTGCCAGCGGACTTGGGCGAAATTATCGCATCACGTTCTCCTTCAGTGTGCATGTTGATTCTGTTTGAAGAAAGGTTTATGAACTAAGTCGGAATGAAATTGCATGCCTGTAGGTACCTATAAACATGTCCACTGTCGTCCGAAACAAAAAATGTCTGCTGATCGATTAAGACGTCAAAACCAAGTATAGGATGGTCACTTTTATAGAGTTCGTTTGCTATCGACCCGTCCACAGAGGTATTCACGAGGACTACCTTGTACTCTCCAGCGACAATGAAGGCTGGAGTTGCCACTTCTCCTGGAATGCTATCGGTTGAAATTACTTCCATTGCAGAGGGACCCTCGCCAAAGGAGTTTACCATCGATACTTCGATGTCGTAACTTTGCTGAGGCTCAAGGTGATGGAGTATGATGTAGGTGTCCGATGAATTGGCAACCTGAAAAGGTACATCACTTTTTAGGTCAAACAATTTTGAGAAATAGGAGAGCACTTAAAGCATGCAAGGATGAGGACTGAACAGGTAAAATAGGTTGTTTGTAAAGATTTTATAACTACAAAGAGTCTTATAAGTGATTGCTGTATTACCTACCTACAGATTAAAAAATTACGGATTCCGATTATAATACACTATGGTCCGATTGGACCTGTTGCGCTCAATCAGAACAATTGTTGACCAAATGGGTCACTTCCGGTACTAGTTCGGATTTCTAGGAATCGACAGAGACAAGCCCGAAGGCAAAGCCTCAAGCTAGCCAAGGTTGAAATGGAAAAAAACACAATCTTCGACAAAGGCTCGTTCTTGGTAATGGTGAACTTTCGCCTATAGCGTATACAACAATGCCTAGAGCCTAGAAGATCAGCTAGTACTAACATGTTCTCAGAGTACAAGCTTGGTTGGGCCCTCCTGGCACATCACTTAGCACTGAAACACTAGAATTTTTTTTAATGACATGCACAAAATCGTAAAAGCCACGTTACTTGATCCATGCGCTTTCATAGATTTCACTGTAGGTATATTAGTCTTAACCCCTTGTCTACGGATCACAATGGATCTGCAATGAAGTAATTGCGAGGGGCTAATAGTAAATACGTCTAACCCCAATTGATGGGTAGGGTATTACACAGGGCCTAAAAGGATCTACATTTGATAAAGTAGTGTATTCTCTACTCTACTACACCAACCCAGGAACCTAACCTAACTTAAGTTCAAAATGTTGTTTTCAGCTTCAACCTTTTTGCCTAACTTAGTCAAACCTATATGATATATCGTTCACACAGCTGAAACTTAAGACTTCTTGCTTAAGTCTGCCTCCAACGACGAAACCACATCCAAATAAGCGCTGTTTTTGTTGCCGATAGCAGTCGCCATAATAAATGTCGCAGTTTTTCATCCTCTTCTTGCCCGGCCCATCCCATAGCACTTCTTGGATGGCGGTTAGGTCTGCTTTATAGCAGTTCAGGGCCTCCGCTAGTTGTTCGGCTGCACGTGGTCTGTTAAGGGACCTAACATTCCAAGTGCAGATCCGAAATTCGTTGTCCTTTATTCGTTTGCCAGGTTCGTCAACAGTAAAATTATCCGTATCCGAGGCTTGCTGTTGCTTCGTAACTATAGTGGTTTTACGCAGTCGGGCAGTTACCCCGGCGTACAACCCCCAACCTGGAGGGTCAGGCCCTTTGTTGGACCCCTTGGACGAAAGGGGCCAGATTCCTCCGGTATCAGTAACCCACTTCGGGGATGTGAGAGCTGCCGTTGGCCCATAAAGGGTTCATCCGCCACCATCTCTATTTCAGGACCCTGACTAGTCCTGAAAAATCCTCACTGACCTCAGCTCCAAATATGTCGAAGTAGCTCAAGTAAGGTACCTGCCAAATTGACTGTTGCCGCCACCGTTGATTCAGTCTAGTGAATTCATCCGCCGTACGTCGTCTTTCTGAGGGGTTCATGTAAGACTTCTGAGACTCGTTCAGTCAGTCATTCCGACAGAGCATTATAGTGTTGCTATTTTCTTCGTGTTCAACACTCGCGCTTATAACTTATAAGTTTAGCAAGCCAAGCCCAGATGGGCGAGACCAGTACCCGGTGGTTACAAGCGTAGGTAAAATAAGCACAAGAAAAATGTACAGCTGGGCACCCACCGCCAAGTTGATGCCAATCAGCGCCCACCCGATTCATACACACCCAACCACCCTAAAAAGAGTAAACCAATGTTATTTTTAGTCCATCCTAGGTATGGATAGCTGGGGCCAGATTATGTAAAATGAAAACGATCGAACGATATCGTTTCGACAATGGCAGTCTCTGTCTATTGCCGCAGATATGATAGAGACAGGTTTAGTGAAAACGAAAGCGGGTTTCGTTTCGTTTTTACAGAATCCCACCCCTGGTAACGTCTTGAGGATGGATTGCTTTTCCATAAATGATGACTATATAAATTTAAAACCAAATCACCATTTAGGTGCGTTTGTATAAAAGATGTGGTGGATTCCAACTTCTTCATGATATCAACTCCTTCTTTGTTTGGATAGGGTCTTATGGTCAATACACAATGTTTTACTTATCTACGTGGGTGATTTACTTATCTTACTGTTGAAAGAGTAGGTAATTATAGCATAGTTCAAAAAAAGATTACATGCCATTGAATTTTAATCGAGTGTGATAAAATACGATATCTTGGCGGAATCAATTTTTAAGCGGAAATTGATATAAAGACTTAAGATACGATGGTAAGATTTCTTCATATATGTTCAAAACCATAATAGCAAACTATGGTAGCAACCATTTCATAAAATGTTTGTAAACAAAAAAGTAAATATAGGTACTCGTATAGTTGGCGCAACAGGTCCGTATATCCCTAGGGGCCTAGCTTTCCACAACCATTCGTTTTGTTTTTGTGAGTTTTTATTTTTGGGACGAATGGAAGGGACCTACAATTTGTATGTCGGAATGGTTGGATTGAGAAGCTTTTTCAGAAAAGTTATACTCTCGGATATTTGTCAGATGTTCGCGATAGGTGGAAAAATGTAGAAAAAACGTTAAGATGTAGTTTGAGTTTTTCCGTGGATCGAACCTGGGACCCCTAGGACAGTAGTCCAGCACACCAACCGCGGAGCCACTGCCCCCGAGCAATATCATTCTGTGTCTGTGAGAAGGAGTTGTATTGAGTCTATTACCATCGACCCCACCGCAGCTCCGATGAAGTTACATAAATAGCTTGATGCCGTCCTTTGTATGTACCTCTGCAGTACACCTGACAACTGTGAGAACATCAGAAAAACGCATTTGGTTACAGCTTACAGGATAAGCAAAGTTTGGAACTCGCTTCCTGGAGACATAATTTCTAGACGATTAGGGGATCATATTATCATATTCGATTTTTGAGACTTTTCATTATTCTCATATGAAAAACCGCCATGGAGGTCTTCAGAATCATGGCATATCTCTGAGCTCATCATTCTTGATTCATATATCCAGATTTGACAACAGACAACCTTTTTCTAACGTTACCTATGACATATTACTAGGGTTGGTGATGATATCTCCTTTGCCAAAATCCCCTTTCTAAAATCCTCTATTCCATAATCCCCTGTGCTGGAATCCCTTACTCCAAAAGACCCTGAGAGAAAGTCCCCACGGGTCAAAATCTCCAATTTGGTGTTATTAATTCTGTCGCGCGACAGAGTGAGATACGTATGGGGGCATGCTGCCCCCCTGCAACCCCCCTGCTTGGGTTTACTGCCAGATTTGTGGTATATGTGCGAAATTGGGTATATGCAAAGTTTATATTATGTTGTTTGCTTAATTTTACTGCCAAAACTACGCGTTTAAAAAACGGATAGATTCTAAACTGTGGCTGTGGAATAGGGGATTTTAACGAGGGATTTAATAAGTATGTATGTAAATGGGAGATTTTGGCATAGGGGATTTTGTCCCGGAAGATTTTGGAAAAAGAGATAAAAAAAGAGAGATTATGTCCAATAAGGGATTTTGTAAAAGGAGATAACGTATAGGGATCCCGTGTGAATTTTAGGAACGAATATTGCGCTTGTTTCAATCATGAACAAGCTTGAAATAAGATTGGTTTTGTCCTTTATTTGTGTTTCAATGTCATATTTTAAGAATGTTTCGGCTTATTTCAAGAACAATTGGTGTCATATTAAGATTTAGTACGTAAGAACGAAAAATAATGTAAAATCAAGCTTGAGCATACTAGATTTTAGCTTGCGATTTTTCTCTGAGTGTACATATGATTCAGATTACCAGCAATCAAACCAAACAAAGATAAACTGAAAAAGAAAAGAACCCTTTGGGAATTATTAAGATAAGAATAATATCAACCTTCGATCGATATAAAAAGCTCACTCCGTTCATGAATTGATCATCATTCGCAGATAAGTTTCAATTGCTCTTTTGCCTTTATTTGCGTTTTTATAAAAAAAATCAAAATGACAATCAAAATCATCGTATTTCTTGGTTTAGTAGCAATTGCCCTGGGATTTGTCATTGACCATCATCATCAACCTCCTAATGCAATTCTGAAGAATCCACCATTTCAAGTCATTGATGATTCATGGATTGTAAGTAACAACGATAATAGGTGCCTATGTACGTTAAAAAAAATTAATTTTAATATTTTATTCCATTTTTAGGAGCCCTACCCTTTTCCTCCAATTCGTACAGTACGATCACCTCAAGGAGGATCAGTCGAAGTAAAAGTCGATCACGATGACAAGTCTGGTACTAGTGCTTCTGTCAATGCAAATCAAAACATCTGGAGCAGTTCCGATGGCAAGACGAAGATAGACGCCAATGCAGGTGTATCCACGAATTTTGATCATGGAAATTCAAATACCCATCATGGGGGTGTTTCTCTTAATCATGAGTGGTAAAAAGATCTAGTAAATAATTAGGTTTTTACTATAAATATATATTATTTGTAAATAAAGTACACCTTATCACTAATTCTTTCAATATACGTAATAGATTTGTTTATTCAAAATTTGGGCTTAAGTCATACATTTAAAGTCCCAACATAAAAGTCATAGGAAGTCAACTTTTGTAATTGTACAAACTGAACTTAAGGCCGAAACACAATATTTGTTGTGGCCATCATAGGTCGTAACCGTACATTGCCAATTTCGAAAAATACTTTGCAAAAGTTTTTTGCGCTACTCTCACTTGAATATTCAAAAATTGTACACTCTAAACGTCAATCTGACAGAGGCATGGTTTAACAAATTACCATCATACTTTAGTCTAAGATACAAATTTGTATTTTTAAAACTTGAAATATGTAACTTCAAATAAACAATCTATGTATTTATCAAGTCTACAAGAAGAAAATACCATAAACAGTAAGAACGTTCCTCAAACTTTTTTTGAAATTGACAATTGGCGTATTTTTATGCCAATTAAAAAATTAGCAAGTGGAAATAGCGAAAAATTGCTTGTCAATGAATTGACAAAAACAGCGTTTGCCGATAACTGACAAAGATTTTGATTGACAAGTGGAAATAGCTGAATTGTGAAACAAAATGTCACTTTGTCTATAATTGACAGTGAAAATTAATTAGCATCAAATTCATAAGTTTGTCAATCAACTGAGAAACGATTTTTTGCCAATAATTGTCATAAGTGGAAAAGAACTGACGGTGTTCAATGACATAAACGCGAGAGCTGTCAAACTTTGTAAATCAACCGACATGTGGAAACCCGCCTTAAGAAACCGAAACAAGTACATAAAATACATAAAATACAAATGAATGCAAATCCGAAATGATTCGAGATGCTTTCTTGTAAACTTTCCTATGTCTGGCAGATTTGATTTGTGTAATTTAATTTGGGTTTCCGTGGGATTGGACCTAAAACCTATGGCTTATAGAAGTTCAGCAGATTAACTAAGAGACACTTTATTTACTTCCTTAAGGTGGCGCTACAGTCCGGGGTGGACCTGAGCCTCAACCAACAATTGTCTCCAGCCAGCGCAATCTTTGGCCAGCTGTCTCCAGTTTCGCACGCTAAGTTGGTTAAGGTCCCCTTCCACTTGCGTGCTTCACCTGAATCGCGGTCTTCTTCTACTACGCCGCCCGTGCCACGGGTGTGGATTCGAAGATCTTCTTAGGTCGTATACATGACCCAACCACCGCAGTCGTTGGACCTTCACTCTTCTGGCTACTTCGATGTCGCTGTACAGTTCGTCTTTGTATCTCCTCCTCCATTCACCGTCTATGCAGACGAAGAATTTTCGTCTGCATAGACGGAAGCAACCGTCTCTTCTTCTCGAAGCAACCAAGAGTAACCTCACCCGCTTTTGATAGAGTCCATAATTGTCCATTCTGTCCAAGACGTCGGTGTTGGGTGTCCTTTCTTGATGACAGCATATACTTTATCTTGCCCTCATTGACCGTCAAACCCATCTTCGCCGCGTCCATCTCAAAACTTTTGAAAGATAGTCCCTCTGTTGTTAGCGTTTGAGTTTTGCACTATTCTTTCAAGAACGATGTTGAAGAAGTCACATGACAGCGCATCGCCTTGTCTAAATCCTTTTTTGACATCGAAGGTCTCGGTGAGTTCTTTACCGACCTTGATGGAGCAGCGTGCATTCTCCATTGTCATACTATGCACAAACGGACGAGTTTGGCAGGGATGCCAAAACTAGACATTGTTCTGTATAGCTCGTCTATATAAATGCTGTCATAGGAGGCATTATAATCGATGAAAAGGTATGGTGGGTATCGATTTGGACTTCCTGGGTTTTCTTTTTGGTCGATGGTAGACTTTTCTGGCCTGAAGCCACACTGATAGGGATCAATCAGGTTGTTGACAAAAGGCTTCAGGCGTTCACACATAAGCTCGGCAGTTAGGCCATCTGCTCCAGCGGCTTTATTGGACTTAAGCTTATAGATATGGCTATCTTATATAACGAATCAAGAACCGAGAAAATAATGCGGAAGGATAGGAAATCCCTCTCCACCCTCGTAGGTATCATAACGGGGCACAACACCCTGTGGTACCATATGAAGAAAATGGGCTTAACGGAAGAAGAACTTTGCAGAGGCTGCGGTGATGAGGGAGCTCTTGAGGACACAACCCACTTCATATGTCACTGCCCAGCTCTCCAACACACCAGGTATAAATTCCTAGGGAGTCACTTCTTCAACGACCTAGACGAGCTTCCCAGCACATCAATAGACAAGATAATGAACTTCGTCAAATCAACAAGATGGTTTGTATGTAGCAGCACAGTAAGTAATTTGAATACAGGGTAAGGGACGACCTCTTTCCCCCACGGGCATCACAATGGGTCAGTATCCTAGACGAAGTTCTCATCAGTTCTTTTGTAAACAAACGACTTTCGAAGGTCTGTGAAACTAAGGTCATTATCAAAATACCGTCCAAAATCGCGGCTCTGAGTTCAGATAGAAAGTTTAAGTTTTAAGGCTGAAAGGTATTCTTTTTGTTATTGCATATAGCAACTACTTAAATCGGCAATTTAAGTCCTGCTCCTGCACATTCATCATGATTTTTAATCTACATTATTATGCATTCTTTGGGTTATAAATAATTATAACATTAATATGATTCACATGTACATAAATCTACTACTTATAATTGCACTTCAATGGATAAGTAGGTAATCGTAAAAAAAAACCCTTGGGGGATCCCTATGAGATAAGCAATAATATACATAGTTCTCCTTCTTAGCCACCCGAATCTGATAAATTAATATAAAAAGCCTACTCTGATCGTGAACAGATTATCAATCGTGGAGCAGTCCTCATAGTTGACTATACACAACATCGCCCTTAAGTTACATCTTTCATTGAATTGTTTAAGCAAAAATGACACTCAAAGTCATCATATTTCTTGGTTTGATAGCAATTGCCATTGGATCAGCCATTGTGGATAATAAGAAGACCACCGAAGGTCTGAAACAAAAACAACCCCTCCTATTACAAGGCCTCATCGATGGTTGGTACACATTGGTAAGTCCAGTACAATTTTCAGTTAAGCTAAGTACACACGATTGTCAGATCTTACAATATTGTCAGATCTATCAGTGAAAAATGTGTCCCAAATGTCTTACAACCGTCTGAACTTACAATTTTGTCTTACAATATTGTCAGAAATGTCATTGTCAGTCCATTGTAAGACATCCATCTGACAATGAAATTGTCAGGTTGCTGACGATCGTCTGAACAAGTCTGAACACACAATTTTTTTTATTGTCAGACAATTAGGACATTGTAAGACTCATTGGATATTGTCAGATGTCGTTGTTTATGGAAGCTGACAATAGCTTACAATTTCTTCGTTGTCAGACAATATAACCAGTGGTTTACGAGGGAAATCGAAGTTAGCTTTTAAATGATGGAAACTAATTCAGAAGATATTGATATGAACAACTGTGGAAATTGGAATTTAAATTCTAATTTGAATTGCAAAAGTCGAAAAAAAATTGTACAGGAAGAAAGTACAGAGTGAATGGGGTTGTTGGATGCGCAGAGTATAAACTACCCAAAGAAGCCCTGTGGTAAGCGGTAGAGGTAATAAAGGAAAAAAAAGTTGAGTCAAGTTGCCAATGAAACCGTCTCGATTTATTGGATGATCGCGCGCATGTCGGTGTCTTGATGTGTGGAGTCACCAAAACTAGAATTTCATTGGATTGTGTTGAGTACATTCGCAAAAAATTGCGATAAAGTTCCGGCTCCTCAGCTTGCTATTAGGAGTAGAATCCTTCCTTCTGACAACGGGCCACCCAATCCTTCTTCAAAATATTACGTCGTTTTTGTATCAATTCATCATCCTCGCAGTCTTCTAACACGTAGGCAGTTAAAATCTCGCAAGTACAATATTTTGCTCCATTATTCCTACTACAAAAAACAACCCACAAGAATTTGAATTTATCTGACAATGTCTGGCAACAGATCGACCAATTTTTCATATCCAAATATCTTCCGACCGTGTGAACACCCAATTTTCAATCTGACAACGTTGGCAGAAAAGTCATTGTCAGACCATTGTAAGACATCCATCTGACAATGAAATTGTCAGACTTTGGGACAAAATCTTACAACCATCTGAACGGACAATTTTGTATTGTAAGGTAGTTGGCTATTGTAAGCTCATTGTCAGTCATTGTCAGAGCACTGACAGATCTGACAATATTGTAAGATATTACAATCGTGTGTACTTAGCTTTAGTTAAATACACCAAGTATACTTTAATTTAAATTACTTTACTTTATAGAAACCATTCCCAAAAAGACCTCATAACTACATTCCTAATCGCACAGAACGATCACCTGAGGGGGGATCAGTCGGAGTAAATATAGATTACAATGACAAATCTGGTACCACTGGTTCCCTCAGTGCAAATCAAAACATTTGGAGCAGCTCTGATGGCCAGACAAGCATTGATGTCAATGCAGTTGGTTCCACTAATTTTGATAGTGGCGATTCCGCTGCCAATATCGGTGTTTCACTTAATCATGATTGGTAAAAAAACACCATCAATTATTGATGCAGTATGAAATTTTTTTTATAAATTAAACATTCATATATAGACACAATATAAGACATTTTAATTGATAATAATGGGGTTTGATGCAGGACACAAAAGCGGGTGTCCTACACTACTGCTTACATCAAAAGTAATAAGGATCGCTTGAAGGGCCTTTGCGGAATGTGCAAAGGTTCGAGCCTTGGGGGGTGACTTTCATTGAAATGCAGACTTATTTCAGGAACTTGCCGACTGTAGATACCTATATAGAAATCAGGAAAGTCTGCGGTTATCTTTTTATAGCTAAAGTCATCGAATTTCACCCCATGAAGATGTTTTTTTGTATGGGAAGTCCCACGCCCCCTTGGTCCAATTTTGACCAACCTCAAATTAGAAATGCCGCCCGTTCTTTTTAAAATCGAATCGAAACTCGCTAAATTTTAAGGATTTCAGTCGGCAAATTCACCGATGCCGACCCCCCTTTTTAAAATCGAATCGAAACTATAGCTAAATTTTAAGGATTTTATGTGGAACCGATGAAAATGCCGACTTTTAGGTATACATTCACAAGTTTAAAAACCTATACCTAATGAAAATCCAAACTTAAGACCTAATTTTTGTCAATTGCTCGTTGATTTGCCGACTTTTGTTGTACCAACTTTTATCTGGTTGTTGGTAATGGCTGCCAGACGTCTATGTTAGAGACGATAGCTTTTCCACCTATCGCGTACCGGACAAGTATGTAAGATATCTCGCGTATAGCTATCACTGCTGCCTAAACAACGCTACAGTATCAGGGAGACGTAAGGCAATGTTTTGTTCGGGTGATTGAGAGAAAACTCTCACACCCGCACCGCCCCGTCTTTTAAAATTCATCTACGTTTATTTTCAGTGCGGGTTTGTTACACATTGTGGCATTCTCCGAATAAGAACAATTTGAAAAGTCTGTTTTGTACTTTATTTTAAAGACTTTTGTTCGGAATTGTGCTAGGCAAAGTGTTCATAATTATGGCCGACAGGAGAATTGGACCATTCCTGAGATTCACTGAGTCTAGCTTTGTCCTGGAGGGGTTGACACTAATTCCGACCGTATCTGTCCGACGTCCATCTTCAGAGTGGCATCAGATTCTATTAGATCCGGAAATTATGTACATGTAGACTGAGCAATTTATTTTTAGCAATATATCAATGTCAACTGCATATATGCTAAACTTAAAATAAAATAAATAGCTGCCGTACAGTACAGTACCCTTTTTGTGCTTTTTTTTTTTGTTTATCAAATGAAAGTAATTTGAGTGTTTTCTGGAATCTGAGATTCCTATGTCTGTATTGTATTACTTTAGTAATGAAGAAACCCCACTTTCTGTTATGTTCTTTCGTAAGTCAAACGAAGATAAGGCAAATATTGCAAACATTCCCCAAAGATAAGCACAATACGGTTCCCATATTGAATGATATATAAAAGCGCACTCTGATCACAATTCTCTAGTTGACCATCCATTTTAGTCGAGTTAAGTATCTACAATGATAATAAAAGTCGTTATAGCCCTTAGTCTAATAACAATTGCCACAGGATCAATTGTCAATCACGAAAAGACGACTACGGTAGATCCAAAAATTATAGAGCCACCCGATGGTGTTCAGATAGAATGGATTGTGAGTAACAAGTCTAAGATCCCTTTTAAATATGACTACATTTTGTTACTTTTGTAGGACCCACCATTTGATATTACTACTACAGAATCAGCCACAACTAGCATCAATCATAATGGAAAGTCCAGCAGCATTGGCTCAATTCATGGCAAGAATAATGTTCGCAGATTTGCCGCCAACCGAAAATAAACGTGCAAAAATGTAAATGACAAACCACATTTGTATCAGTGTTTTAAATAATCACCCATCTTCCCCTTGACGTTTGTCGGAAACGCCTAATATTTCATTTCGGTTTTAAGACAGTGTTTGTAACTTTTTTGAGACAAACGATTTGAAATTACAGTGAACACATAGAAAAATAAACAAAATCGACAACAAAAGTTCGAAAAAATCTGAATACCGTTTTTACAACGAAACGACACATGAGTCGTATACGACAAACGCAAACGGTAATAAGGGTGAATATCCGCGGGAAGTTGGAACAAAGAACCATTTAAATGAAAAAAACAATCATTTGAGCAGCTCTAGTTATAATACGATCGAATTAACTAACTGCATCTAAAATTAAATCTAGAACACGAAATACCTTGCCAGTCAAAATTTAGTGGATAAGTCTCTAAAAGCTGATTGCAAATCAAAATAAGTATACTAACCTCGATATCTAAATTTTTAATTATTCAATGGTGGTGGTGCAAAGAATTTAAACAATAAAGACAGTACGGTCAATGACGGACTTAATTCGAATTATTTGAATGGAAAATCACTCTTGACTCACTAGCTTAACATCAATCAGAATGATAAATTTGGCACCACTGGCTCTGTTGTTGTTAAGCTAAATATTTATACGAAATATGATGGCGAGTTGACTTTGGTTGTTACCTAATGCATTGAATATTGAAAATGGTAACGCCGGATAAACAACCGATTTTAATTTACACTAAACCGTATATGGGAAAAACTCGTTACCATTTAGAAGAATACCTATCTACTGTTCAATAAAACGTCACAGTGTTTTTTTTTTTTAATAAAAACGCCAAATTCGAATTTTAAGTTAAATTGAAGAATTGATGAAAGGGGCATCACTTTCCCTCAAACGTAGTTGCATCGATTAATGGTAATTATGTGACAGTAACGGTAGTTTATATCAAAACTCAGCCTGCGTATGCTTGTGCTCGCAAAACTCGAAAAAAATTGCCTCAAAGGTGTTTCTGTGAAATTTAATCAAAATTGGACAAAGGGGGCACCTTCTCCACAAAAAAAAACTTTTCAAACGCTTTTTATCGACACTTCGAAAAGTAGTCGGTCGGTTAAGCTGAAACTTACACTAATAGGTATATCTGCTATGAAGTGAAAAGTGCGCGTGGATCAAAAGTTTTCAAGTTTTCCGATAGGTGGCGCTAAACACCCAAATCTCAAAATTACAGTACTATCTTCCCATTTATTGCAGATTTAGCTTAGGCGGGAATGCGGGATCAAACAAATGGGCGTGGTACTGCCCAATAAACAAAATCTGCAAAAGTTATTGTACTGATAGAAAGGAACATATTTTTTAACCAATACAATTTCTAGGCACGTGCAAAGCCTGACGGGTACAGCTTGTATTTATAAATAAAAAATAAATAGGTGGCCTAGCTTCTCGCAACCATTCGTTTGTGTGAGTTTCAATTTTTAGGACGAATGAAAGGGACCTACAATTTTATGCCGAGTCCGAACGGCTGAATTGAGAAGCTTTTTCAGGACAGTCATACTCCCGGATGTTTGTCAGACGTTCGCGAGAGGTGGCGCAGTAGAAAATACCTTAAGATGTAATTTGTGTTTTTCCGGGGATCGAACCTGGGATCCCTCGCACAGTAGTCCAGCACACTAACCACGGCGCTCCTGCGCCCACATTTTGGCGCCTTTAATTCCCTTTAAAAAAATCCCTTCTTGGAGTTTAAAACGGCGCAGATCTCAATGGAATGGACTTAAGTCTGAAAAATCGTGGGACTCATTCCCATGGGTATCGAGACTTTGGTATTAGGTACAAAGATACCAGCACCAACTCCAGATTCCATTTTCCATCCGTCAGTGCCCGTTTCGTGCGGTCCAGTATTTCTAGAGAGCTAAGCCCCGATAATCGTTGCCTAATGTTTTATATTCTAGCACCCCAATTTTTAAACACTTACCATTTCAATGGAAGAATTCGAGTTCAAAATCATCGCCTTTACTTTATATCCTTCCAGTGGAGCGTTGACAAATCGCCCAGGTTTCCAGAAAACTGCTATCTTGTCGTGATCCAATGCAAAAACGTCGGTAATTTCTGGTTCCGACGATGGCACACCCAAAGGCATAGTTTGAAGAACATCCGATTCAGCTGAGAATACAAAGTTTGAATGATCGGTGGTAACCATCATTGTTATCCTAAACTGAAAATAGAAATGTACTAGATGATATATTTTATTTATATTGTTATACAAAATCATTTGCTCACCCTATATTTGGTATATGGTTGAAGTTTTCCCACAATACAGGTATGACTGTCGATCCAATGAAACGTCCAAGAGTACCACCACTTTTGTGGGGTATCCACATAGCTCCATTGTATTAATAGCCTTTCCGTCGAATATACTCTTTGAGGATTAATTGGCCAGGATAATGTCAACGAAGTGCCATTGACTGCGTCATTTAGTAGAACTGGAGCGGTTTGAAAATCTGGAGATTTTTTGAGATGATTCATAACACCGAAGAGAGCTTCTTCGCAACCAGAGATACAGGCAATGTCACAAGGTGACAAGTTATTGTGCCATGTTGTGTCGTCATGCTAAATGGGATTTTGATTGGTAAATATTTCAATGTAAATGACCAATTTGATTAAAGCTTACACAGACATGCTCGCAAGTTGAAAATGTCGACGATTTCCATTTGTTGCAACCCATGGAGCACTGAAAGAATAATACAAATTAAAGATGACGTTTAGACGCTAATACTTGTTTATTTCGAATTGGATAGGATAACATTTTCGTTGGCGTCAATCTGGTGGTGATCACAGTGGCAACTCTCAAGTGTGTTGTAATTAAAACCTTACTGGGCTCATTCTTAATACCAAAAAAGGGTACCGATTTCGATGTAGACAAGATTATACAGAGATGTAAATACTAAATACAGTCCAAAAAAAGCCAAAACAAGTGGAATATATTGGCACTTGGCACATCCTCCCAAGAGCATCTTTAAATCGCAGTCGGATTGAAGCGACAAGAAAAACCAAACTTCACTTTCAAAGACCAAGACATGGTGGGTGTCAGAGCACTTGATCTGGGCAATAGGATGCAAGGTGACATTGAGATTCTTCATTAAATAAGATTATGTAAGATTATGTAAGTTATCCTTAAAAATCGTATATACAAATTGTAATTAAATTCGCCTACAGATTCGTTCCAAAAGGTTCTTAAAAAAATCGCGATTAGGGATTATCTGTCCACCACTATAGTACAAGAAAGATCAATGAAAAGTGCGCTTCTTAAAGGACTATTCAGATGAGTCCGCTGTTTTTTTTTTTTTTTGATAAGCAATAAGATGTACACACTTTGAAAGCATTTTTAAACTTAGGTATGTGGCGATGGACAGATGGGTAACACAGTTTGATTTTGTTTCCATATTCCTCCGCTCCACAAAAGTATGTAATACTAGCTAACCCGGGCTCGCCTTACGCCGCTCGACTTTAGCAAACAAACAAACTTGGTCCATTTAAGATTACACTTTGAGTGTTTCATTGAAATCTGTCCAGTAGTTTTCGCGCTCTTAGGAGACAAAGAAAATTCCTATATAGCGTATAGCAGTCTCACAGTCTTAAGGAACATTTTAAAAAAGTTTCATCGAAATCTGACCAGTAGTTTTCGAGTTTTTAAGTGCCAAAGAAAATTCCTACAGTTTTATTATATGTATAGATTATAAAAAATAATATTATAACTCTTACACCTCACACGTCATTCCATTCCATATAATATCATGTGTCTTAAATTTGTCATAACGTAAGCGTAACACAAAATCATATACCTAGGTAACTCTCAGTACGCACGTCATCACCTCAATTCATGAGCATTGTTTCACATCCGGCTTTTATAAAATCAAATAAATACCAGTTCATATCTGATGTCGCTTTCAATAACTTTAAAGTGAATCTGAGTCAAATATACCTTAAAGTGCACCCACCCCGAACAATGCCTGGGTTTCTGATTACACTAAAGCATTTTGCATGGCGAAATTGTGTTACACAATTGCACTCGGTGGCGAATGTCGTGAGAAAAAGCAATTTCATTATAGGCACCCTCTTGCTCGAAGTTCTTCTCTGCCTCAAAGCCATATAACTGTGTAATTGTATCCTTAAACACTTAAAAAGATTATAAAGTGATAAAACCACTTACCAAGTCCTTATAACTTTTACATCCAACCGTTTGGAGGTTCCCATAGTACTTGTCCTGCAAATAAATAAATAAAAAAAAACATAATTAATGTCCTTTAAGTCGGCTTTATATTTTATGGACCAAATTTAAAAAAAAAGGACATCATTCGACCGTGACAGGACTCGAACCTGCAATCTTCGGATTCGAAGTCCGACGCCTTATCCATTAGGCCACACGGTCCTTGTACAGCATCTTTTCTATGTTCTAATATCAACGCGCAATCATCCCTTGTAAAAATCAATAATCATGTCCTTGTAATGAGAAGATGTGTACTTCATACAAATCGTTCATCCCTCTTTTATTGGAACAGGAGCAAAACATACATGTGCACTATGCAGCTGTTGCGCTCTTCCATAAAAGGAATAATATTTTCACAGGACATTGTTTGTAATGCAAATGAAAAACTTCCCATAACAATGATAAATGGAAACACTAACACTAATATTTAATAAAGCAAAAAAGAATATCGTATTTCGGTAGCGAAACGAAAATTAGGTACATCCAAGTTACATTATCAGAGCTGTCTAAATCTTAACGCTTTTATGAAACAAGGATGGAACTTATAACGAAAGGATGTGCTGGTATCAAAAACGTTGGCGTCATTGTAGTGGGTTCGTGAACTATAGGCACAGCATAGTACCTAAGCCAATGCTCAGGAGCTCCTCCGTTTTAATACCGCGATTGCGGATAGGGATATGGTTGATACCTTAAAGCAGTTCACCGAATTTTAGTGGCTTGAGGAAGAGGTGAAGGCAGACACGCTCTCCCGGGTCGGTGCGTTACCTACGTAGCATCCTCCTTAGTTTTAAGCTAGTGTGTAAGTTAGTTAGGTGTATTTTAGGGGGTCTTTGGGAGGGGCCGGGCTCGCCAAAATGAATGAGTGCTACCGAGACTGGACCGACGCTTATGGCCTCGCTCGAGTCCCGGCGGCGCGTGTGCACCATGTTGGCGAGAGATTGCTCATCACCCTGATTATAGGTAATTTTAGGTTAAGTGGCTTAGGTAGTTTTAAGTAGTTTTAGGTAGTGTTAAGAAACACACAATAATAAAGCGTCCAAGTTTTAGCAAGTTTTCTTGGAAAATAAAAAACAGTGCAATAGATAAAATTGATAGATTTAAGGCCGAACAGCAATAGTTATAAGGATATAGTTAAGTTTAGAGTGCTCGTTAAGAGCCAGTAAGCTAGAGTAAGATAAATGTTAGTTTTAATTTAGATTTAATCATTTTTGTCTAGTAGCTGGACAAGAGTTATAATGCTCTTGATCCAGTTCTGTTGATTTAGTACTTTTTTTAATTTTTTGTTTATATACACTCTAAAAAATTCGTGTAAAAATACTGTGAAAGTGTATGTAATTTTTAATGTAAAAATAGGCAAGTTGCGTGTTTATACACACGACAATAGGTAAAAAAAAAAATTTAAACACATAATGTTAGATATTACAAACATTTGTTACAAATGTACACCTTTTGTGTACCTTACAACAACTATTGTTCAATAATATTTTATTATTGTTTAAATATTACTCTCAAAATGTTTATAAATAAAAAAATTTTGTTTAAATATAAGCACCTTATGAAATTTACACACACAGTGTTTGAAGACCAACAACCAATGCTTACATTTACAGCCATCTGATAAAAGTTACACATTTTATGTGTGTAAATTTGCAATTCGATTGTGACGATTCATTTGCGAGTTCATACATGATCAGACCTTTGACTGAAGCAGTTGAACCTCTTGCGCTCCCAAGTTCCATCGCATCGTTTTGTTCATGTACGATTTCTTTCGATTTTAAAAAAACAAAGTTTGAATTTACACTTTTTATGTTGATTTATAAACATTTTCTGAAATTCTGTTGAATTTTAAACATAAATTAGCTATGTAAATGTACATTTAATTTGAACATCTTAAGTGTAGAAATACGCATTTATATTTAAAATCTATGTTTGAATTTACACACCAAAGATTTAAGATTTACGCATTAAATGTTTAAAATTGATACGTGCGTAAAAATACTGCAATTATGGTAGGAGAGTAGATTCCTCGCTTAATGATAGTAAAATTACACGATTTTTTCTTAGAGTGTACCCAACCGAGATATTATAATGGAAATGATGAGGTAATCAGAACAATTTTGTGTAAAAATTTATGAAACGTTCACACTTCCAGCTTTTGCAGTGAATTGTCCTCCTAATTTTCACTTATCAGATGTCATCGCAATGATAGCTGTTGACTGACAGTTCAGTTTAACAATGGCGCGAAATTTAAAATGACACCTCTTGTTGGATGATTCTGAAGCGTAGGTACATATCCAACATTATTTATCAGAAGCTAAAAATCCATTCGGGCGATCTTTAGTATAAAAACGTAGGACTATTGAACGTGTGTTATGCAAGGTGGCGTAAAAGTCATCACACCAAAAACATAAATGTAAAATAACAGCCAAGTTCTTTTATATAGAAAACAAAAGTAAGTGTGTAACTAGTCAGCCACGAAATGTAATGAGATCTAAATGTACGCCAAGTTCTTAGTCCAAGAAGGTTCAATGTGACCTAGAAAAGTGTTCTTGTGAACGGACTGTCAAAACACTACACCATGGGCCTTATCTACCAAAAATCATTTTTAACCTTCAACTTAAATATTTTGACGGTCACAATAGACAATTTTATATGGAAATTTTCGCCATTGTGACTTCGTAAAAGTTAGCCTGGACACTAAAAATGATTATTAGTACCGCGGCATGTCTACCTCTAATAGCTGGTTAGTATTTGCTTTCCCTATTTTACTTAAAGGTCCTATGTAGTTGAAGGAGTTGTAGATATACATCATTAAATTTATCTGATTTACCATTGACTGTGTGAGAATTAGCGTTTTGAAAGCGTCACTAAAGGTACAATCTGTCTGACGTGGTATGATAAGATATTCGTGATTCTCATCAATTTTGGGCAATCAATCAATCAACAGATTTTAATAATAGGGCTTAGCTTAAATAGCTAAAAATAAATAAATAACTACACATTATTTTAATTAAATTGAAATACCAGTCACTTGACTGACCTCTGACGATACAATAATAATAGCGGTGTAATTTGAAATACATTTTTTGTCTGTATTTAGTTTGTATGACCTTGATGAGTTTACTGGACTTTTAGGTCAGGTTTTTTTTTTTTTTTTTGTTTACTTTGTACATGGGGTAGGTCTTCCTCTTCGCTGTTTTTTCGGTCGAAGAAGGTATCTACGAAGTGAATTAAGCATCTCAAAAAGAACCGAGGGTGATACATACATACCTAATAAAAGCCCTTAATCATCTCGTCTCTGCTGTATGGTTCAGAAGCATTGACTTTATCGAAAGCGGATGACGCTTTAAGAGAAACATTTTTCGGGTGATATTCGGTGCATTTGGGATCGATCGAGTGAGTGCGAGGAGGAGATTCAAGGACGAACTTTACGAGCTATATGACAACGTTGACCTACTCAAAATGCTTAAGATACCACGGCAGAGGTGGATTAGGTCAAGTGGAGTTCATGGACAACAAAACAACACATAAGCTAAATAGATATGTGTGTCAACTATTAACTTGACAAGTGACCAATGGTTTATCAACATTTCTGCTCTAACCAATTAAAAGCTATGGTAAGTTCTAGTAATACCTATTACCCTACTCTCACTGAATCTAATGGATAAATCACATTGCTCAAACGTCCGCACCTAACTCTCTGTTTTCATTCAAATCGCAACTCTGTGGAATAACGCAGTTCATTCTTCAGTCTTGACGTCAGATCGTTAAATTGGCCGAATTAGTTGATTGCTTGTGTATATGATGTATCTTCCACTGAACGCCACTATTCTTTATCCAAGCTTTATGTCACTCCTTGACACACAAACAATCAAAAGAAAAAAACAAATTCAGCAATTTCACAAACTAATTCCATCCTCATCTCATGAATGTGCCGCTGTCACACTCACAGCGCTCACAAGTCAAGACTGTATCATTTTGTTTAGCCAACGCTCGGACTGCCTTCCCGTCATATACCTAGATAGTAGACATAGGTAGCTATACCGGTCATTCCGACTAAATGTTTTATACTCCAACTATTGTCAAAAAAAAAAAAAAACTAATTCAATTAAAGCAGCACGACAAGCTACATTATAATGCCAACATTCTGTCATGTGTAAAGCTATTTAGAACAAAATCCGCGACAACACAATACATCAAGTCCAGAAAGTATCTTATACGCTATCGTCCGTCGAGTTAGTTGCTCTAAATAGCTTTGCACTGTTTTGCAACAAAACAAAAATAAAAATCTAGCTAGAAGGAGAAAACAATAATAACAATGATTTGTAGATACAAGTTAGAAATACATACTAAGTACTTAGGCTCACACAAGTAAGGTACCTACAATAGCATGCCCGTGCATAAAGCTTGTAGGTATCTATCGTATAAATGAAAGATGATCGAAACGCTGAACTGTGGCCTAAAGTGCAAAGTCATATAAACTAAAGTGCTGGAATAGTAATTAACGATCGTGTTTACAGGGTAGCATTGGAGCTACCGATCAAGATAATTAGAAATAAATTGCCTCAATTTCTGAATGTTGTTCTAAATGCGAGGTGTAGTAAAATAGATCTGTCACTGACTGACTTGCAGATAAGAAAGATAACTTTCAGCTCAAACATGTCCCTTGGTCTTACCTCGTATGAGCATTTATCCATACAGCTGGAAATGATCTCATCGTATCCACTTTCGTTACCGCTTAGCCACGATTCAAAGGCTAAAGATGTATTTTGGTCCACCCCCGATACCGGGCACGAGCATAAATAAATGACAATAAATGATATTGCCAAGAAACTGCGTGATGATAACACTGACAAACCGCCGCCGCCGCTTTTGATGATCGAGTTGACGATCATTAAACCGATCGGACGCATGTTTTTGTTTTTGTTTTAAAGGCCGGCTTGACTTGACTCCTCGATTGACCTCGTTCGCTATTTAGCGAAGTTATTTCGACCGAAACACAAGATGATCTTTCTCAATGATCTTCTTAAATGATCGTATTGGCCCACATTTTTTTATTATTATTGTTTTGAAAAATATCAGAATGTAGATATGTTCTTTAGATCACTGCCCCGGTATCACATAATGACAAAAATTGTCATTGTATCTATTTCGTTCACATAAACAACACACGTGTTATATAAGACAGAAGACAGGTGGCTCCAAGTCAGATATGCCAACAAACCGGTTTCCTTAAAGCCCGTGATTGGAAAAACAATACCAATTTAAATGTGAATAAATCTTTAACTAATTGATTGAGCGAACGGGGCTTGCACTTAATTATAGTCAAGTGACAAAAGATACAAAGCGCCTTGATCTTACTCGTGTATAGTGTACCGTGGTCGGATCGCAACTGAATTCAATTTGCGCCATTGCCGGAGCAACTACTTCCCCCATGGATATATGGTATGGTAATTATTGTGCCTTTGCAAGTCAAGTTTTTCAAATGAAAAGAAACGTCGCGTCGTCGTTCGGTGGAGTGGAACTTGTGTATGGAACTGCTACCATGGATGAGTCGACTCGACACGACATAATGAAATATGAGACATGACATGGGGGGATGCTTTTGAATGATGACGTTCAAGATCGCTATGACAGACAGCCACTACCTGTATGAGTGAGACTGTCCCCGTCCCGGTCTTGCATCTTTTTCAGTTTTGTTTTTTTACGTTACCCCCTGGGTTGGTCGTGGTGCCTTGAGGTCTGAATCGTTTCCAATGAATGACTCTGGTGCTCGTCCAAACCGGAAGCTTGATCATGATCACTTGTGATTGTTTCTTTGAACTTGAGTTCAAACTTTTGCATTTGTAAATATATCTAGATATACACACAAACATCATCCTACACTGTTTTTGATATGCCATTTCTTATCTGCAACTTGACAATGTTGTTTGACATTTTTTTTATCACTTTGAGATGCCAATCAAACAAAACAGAAGCAAATCAAAATTTGTTTCACTATGGCTGCAGGCTGCCCCGAAACGATCATAATGACCTGTTTTGGTCCTTAAAGATCAACGAAATAGTTACCTATGTATTTTTAAATTAGTCTTGTTTGTCCGGTTTTCTTTTAATCTTATTTTCGAATGCATAATACTAAAAATAATGTCATGATCGAATTGTTTGAGTATGTAGGTAGGTATCTACTCTTACCAGAATTTGCACGCTTGATCTTTGACCAGACACTCAGAGAGTGTTTTTGATGGCTTTCTTATGACAGTGGTTTTAATTCACTGTCATTCTTGGTTTTGATGAGTGTCATTATGTAGTTTGAGTTATTGGATACCGCTGTTTGTGGTTACTGAAACTGAAAGCCAAAAATAAATGGTATATAGCGAGTGAATATTCTCAGGGATATTACCTACAGAAAAATTATTTGACTTACCTCTTGTATTGGTAAGTGCGATTATCTTATAGTTCAATATAAAATGACCACTTAGAACTTAGACGATGTAAAGAGAGACAACATACATAAGTGGCACATTTAAAGTCATTCAGTGGTCAGTGGACAACATACAAGTGGATATTTAAGAAGTCATTCAGTGGTCAGTGGATTTTCGGTTAACCGAAACAATGCGTTTATGAACTTTCGAGTTTGATGCTACCTACTACCTAGTTAGGTAATACTATAAAACTAACAACTCAGGGGTAGGTGCCACACTAAGCTTGCGAATTTACTGATCCGAGGATCTAACACAACTATAGGGCAGTGAATTGTATACTAGTTTCTAACCTATAATTTAGACGGGTTGGTTGGTCAATTGGAACTCGAACCGAATTCGTTGATGTTGTCCGAAAAAAAACTTCTGAAAGTATTAAATCGCAGAGGCTAGGAAGAGACTATCGTGGGGTGTGGTAGGTATACCTACGAATATATCGAATATATTTAAAGACACAGGCTAGAAAAACGTCAAACTCAAAGTAGATAGGAAAACTCATCGAAGTGCGGCACCTACCGAGTTCGTCAAAACCCAGCACTGACTAGTACAGACCCCATGGGGGCGATGAACTATAATGACATCTGGACCAATTCTTTCTTACGATCGTATGAACACTCAGAAAAAAACTAGCTAAAATCAAGAATATCAGTGCTATTTCAACCCTATTCGTTGGCGAAAGTAGGGTAAACTCGAAAAATCTTATCCCAAGTACAAAATTCTTAATTTGAGCTAATTTTTAATTAGCTTAAAAGTCTTACTTCAATAGGTACTGTTTCGCGATGTTTTTTTATAATGTTCGAATACAAGGGCTACGTTTTCGAACATTGTCAAATTAAATTAAGCTCGAAAACGCCGAGAATGAGAATGAAGCCACCTTAAAATGTGAAGGAAATTCCTTAAAAAAGTAGATCCAAAAATCTATTTTTGAGATTGGTTTCAGTAAGCTTAAGCAGCTTGTTTCAATACAGTTTCGCGATTATTTTAAGAATGTCGTTCTTACATATTGCCTCTAACAACTTTATTTTGAGTAATCAAGATCCAAGTAGATCCAAAAATCTATTTTTGAGATTGGTTTCAGTAAGCTTAAGCAGCTTGTTTCAATACAGTTTCGCGATTATTTTAAGAATGTCGGTCTTACATATTGCCTCTAACAACTTTATTTTGAGTAATCAAGATCTAAACCTTAGATCACTGTAGTATGGAAATTAAAAAGGAAATACATTATTAAAAGAACAAAGAAAGCCATCCGGTTCAGTCTACAATAAAAGAAACGACTTCGTCGACACCATTTATTTCAAACTTATTTAACTTATAAACTATTTATAGACTAAGAGCAAGCAAAGTTTTTTCTCAAGTCATTTTAGCAACTGTAACTTTTTGAGCTTAGTTCGGGGTGACTATCTTAAGTTTGCTAAAATGAGGTAAATTTCTTTCACTTTTGAGGTTATGGCATTCCTACCAACGCAGCGCTGCCAGAAATGTATTTTCGTGTTCAGTAGTCACCCCGAACTAAGCTCAAAAAGTTACAGCCTTGCTAAAATGACTTGAGAAAAAACGTTTCTGGGGTCTTACTCTATTACATTGTATACACAAATTCCTGTATTAATTATTGGACTTTAGAAATTAGATATTTTTTGTTATTTCGAAATTATTTTTTAATTCGCCAATTTCAATGGACTGGAAATGGCAGACGAACCCAGTTTTAGGTCATCATCTTCATTTTCTTCCACGAATTTGGTTATACATAAGTATATCACTAAAGAAAATTAAAATTATAGTTAATTTCTTATTTATATTTTAATTTTCACTCATTATCAAGTAGGTACTTTAAAAAAATCACTTTTAACTCACTTATGCTTTTAAAACCGACGAAGTATCTAATGATCCAGTCCAGCTCCAGCCACGACGCGACGGCGAAATCGCATAAGCAAACAGAAGATACCTACCTACATAGATATAAATACATAAGATATTTTCATGTGCATGTATGCACTTTAAGTATTGTTGCGGATTGTTCCAATCATGAATATTCTTGAATTAAGACTGCTTTGTTTTTAATTTGTGTTTAAATGTTAAATTTTAGGATTGTTTCGGCTTATTTCAAGAACAAAAAAACTAAATCAAGATTTTGGTGAACTTAATTTAGGAACATAATATTGCATTCAGATCTAAATACACTAATATGCAGAATATGCAATCTAAAATCAAGTTTTTTGTTCCTAAATGACGAATTAAAATTAGTTTTTAGAATAATGTTATAACATCAAGAATTATGGGTGTCATATTAAGATTTAGCACGTAAGAATAAAAAAATCTAAAAACAAGCATGATCATACTGGATTTTAGCTTGCGGTTTTTCTATTTCAATTTCACTTCAATAGCACTTCTTGTGGACTCATGAGGTGGGACCCAAAGGAGCCATATTATGATTTTCTGTCCATGTTCCAAAAAAGAAAAACTTTATGAAAACCATTCTGGGAGTTGAGTAGGCACGTTTTTGCCTGAAATAAAAATGTCTTTTTACAAATGGCTGATTCGATAGGCCAGAATACGAAGTATGTGAATAAGTATCTTACCTACTTAAAATCAAGGCCAAGAAACGAAATATTAAATAAAACTGTAGAAGATCATTCCTAACTAAAATAAAGTGCACGAATCTTTCTCGTTCATTGTGCAAAAACTCGAAAAAAAAACTACCTAGACCGATTTGTATGATTCATCCTTTTGTTTTCTTCGTATTGAATCTAGGGTGGTTTAGCAAAAAAGAACATTTTGGAAGACCCCAAATGAAAAGCCGGAAAATCGAAATTTCCATTTTGTATGGGAAGGGAATGTACCTACAGATGTACCTACACCACCAATGTTCGCAAAACTCGAAAACTACCAAAACGATTGTGCACAAATTTTGAGAAAATGTTTGCAACCTCAAGTAGTTTTTGTGAAGTTTGGTAAAAATTTAACACAGTGGCAACTCACATATGAAAAAGAACAACCTTTAAATCGTATATGTATCTCGAAAACTACCGAAACGATTGAGCTCAGGCATTCTTATAGGCATTGGCCCGGGAATGTCCTGTGAAGAATGGTCAACATTGAGCAAAATGGCCTAGAAGTCATTTCAATTACTTGTCATTTAAATAACCAAATAAAATGAAATAAAATAAAATAAATAAAAGTGAAATGCTGTTCGTTGGTAATCACACCACTTGAGAACGGATAAACCGTTGACTAGCTAATTTGTTTTTTATTTAATGTTCGGAATAGTCCGGAAAGAAAAATTGAAAGGGTTGTAAGAAAAAAATTGAAAATGCCATTTCCATGGGGTTTTTTTTACGAACTCGTGATTCTACTGATCGTGAAGCTCAGGGCAGGCCTTAACGATCTTGGCGCCCCGGGCGAGTCATGCATTTGGCGCCCTTTTATCTATATTTTATTAAAATTAAAAAAAAAAAAAAAACAACCTATTTTCAATTGTGTACCCTATTTATTATTGAATTAATAGAAAGGTGTGACAATTAGTCACGAAAAATGTAATGAAAAAAAAAAATTAAAAAAACAAATAAAATCTTATTTTTCTAGCTTTTTTGTCAACAAATTCTCTGATAAGATTTTCAAAATCTAGGTTCTCTGTAATTTGATTTTCAATGGACAGTGAGGCCAAACTAGTTAGATACTTAGGTGTTGCCTGATTGTCTTCCAGATAGTGTTGCAGACCAAATCGCACAACAAATTTCTATCAATATCAGATTTAAAGTTGATCATTAACTTTTCTTGCAGTGCGGAACAATGTCGCATGAGTTCTTCTCAATTTTGATTTTTTTTTATGTTAAAGCCCAGTATCTTGCTCGCGCTGAATGCTCGCTAAATTCGTAGTACCTACAGAATATAGATGGGACACGCACCAAAATATGTTATTGCCACATGTATTTTGAATTTTGTTATTTTTTCACTTTTTTCCTACTCACTTATGTCGTTTTCGATTGATCGTCCAAAACCGCCCGGAAGCAATCCGAACGCTTCTGAAAGCGTTCGATTGGCACTCAACTGACAGTTCTTCTACTGAAAAGAAGAGAAATTTGCTTCTGGATTTGAATTCAGAATCTCGGAGAGTTCTTCCGGACGGTTCTGAACAACCAAACGAAAACGACATTATATTTACTTTCAAGTATTCCACGAAATAGTCAAGTCGCAATTTTGAAACTAAGAATTTAGCGTGAGGAAACGGATACTGCTTTACTAAACAGCTTCGCTAAATTTTATCTCTGTAGACATTTTTGTATGGGATATAAAATTGAGCGCGAGTAGGATACTATGGGCTTGGGCTTAAACAAGAAATTCTGTGCGTCAGAACTATCTAGCATATGTTGAAATCTTTCCTTCATAGATATAAGTACGGTATTCAAAAGAGCATTAAAAAATCGACTGATTTTTTGGATCAGTTACTTTTTCATCAACAGCCTCTTCACCCGGTCTACGTTTAATGCGCCTTAATCGCGCAAATGATTTGAAAAAAGGCCACGTACCAAGTTCCGATACTGTTACAATGGCTTGTTCGCAACATGTTTGTCTATAAATATGTATTTCCAAATAAGATCAACATTTGTTAATCATTTCGTTGATTTGAAACAAAACGGCGCGCGTACTATATTAGAGAAACAACAAATGTAATGTGTAATGCCAGTGTGGCCGCTTCGTGTGACGTCGCAGTATCGCTTTGTTGGGTAACATCGGTCAAGGAAACCAAATATGTACTACAGACAGGGTCTTCTCTGATCACAAAATAAAAATAAAAAAGGTTTTCTTAAACTAGACTAAATGGGCCATATGGTCGCTCAGTTCTTCTTTCTTTCGACCTACATAAGATAGAGAGGAATGCGACAAGACAAGCAACTAAATGACAGGTCGTGCGGTAGAAATGCTAAGTAAGTTCTCATACTCATTAATACAAGATAAGTTAATAAAATTAAATACGCTGAATTTACTTTTCTAAATATCGATAGAGATAGGTATTTAAATTCAGTGAAGTTATAAGCAGGCGCGCGCAGTGCCCTGTACACCTCGGCGACCTCCAGGTGCTGGCGCCCCCCCCCCCTAAAGCCGGCACTGGTGAAGCTACTGGTCTCACAAGCAGATGAGAAGGCGTGAAGAATGCGATTAAAATTAACTGAAATACCATCGATTGCAGGACAATGAACATTCGTTTTAGCAAAATGTATTCACCGTGCAATATTTTCTTGATCTTGACCCTTGCGTGTGCGATAAAAAATTTTTGTTGAGAATTTTAAAAGCGGCATTACTTCGATTTCAAAATTATAAATTTATTAATACTAATTCACGTTACAAACTATATACAAATTATGATGACAAGAATAAATAAAACTGATGGTAATCTATGTCCTTAATTCATACATCAAGCAAATCACTTAGGACATCTAATGACAACGACGGTCTTTCTAGTTCTCCTGTTCCGTATGGCTATATATCTGCAGACAATAACTTTCCTCTTCATTCTGCTACCATGTACTTCGGTCGGATGAAAGAGATGTGCCTGCAAAAAAAAATTTAATATTGTCAACAAATTGCTTAAAATAATTTATAAAAAGAAAGCAAACTTACAGCAGCTTCTTGGAGCTCAACTGGGGGCTCTTCCAATTCTACTATGTTCTCACTGTCTGGCACGCCAATAAATTGATTCTTTAAATACTCTTGCACATTGGAGGATAATGTTTCGGCCTCGATGTGCTCCGTACCAACATTGCTGGGAATAAGAAAGGCTGAACTAAACGCCAACAGCGACAGAAGGACAAAAAGTCTTGCACTCATTTTTGTTGGATGAGTTCAGAATCTATTGCGTTCGAAACAGTCAACAACAGACAACAGTCAACTGGTGTATTGATGCCCTATGTAAATCTGTTGGCTTTTATAGTAAAAAATTTCATATTCATTCTTATCACAATTCAGAAGATGGGATTCCCAATTCCATTCGGCTGAGTAGTCATGTAGGCAACAATTTGTCACTTTAATAAATAATGAATTATAACCGCTTATTGTCGGTATAGCTTAAGTCAACAGTTTACAGTTGAAAGGAATTATGGAATCTCGAAAATATTTTTAGGACCACAGGAAAAGTGAAAAGATCATTATACCTACTGACTTGGATCGTATGATAAGAACATGAGATACACTAAGTTCAAGTTTTGTTTTCAATTTGTTTGAACTCAATTAAATATTAAGTATGGGGAAAAACGTGATAAGCCATAATAGGAAAAACCTAGCACGTGCAAAATAGTACAGTTCTAAAAATAGAGTTCTACTATGAATAATAGCCTATAAACAAGTGTCTCAGCTTTTTGACTTTGCGTGTCTAATCGAATGTAAAAACCCAAATTATTATTATCATTATTGTTGGAATTCATTTGTGCTGCTTATTGTATTGTAGCCGCTGATACTCTGGTACTTTTTTTTTTTACATATTTTGCATTCATTGCTTACATATTCTGCCATATTGCTCGAAACAGCTATTAACAACTCACTGGATAGTGATCCATCCAAACGGTGGGGTACCTACCTAACCAAAATTGCATTGCATTTAGTGTTCAGATTAAGTCACAGTAGCGATTTGTTTCCATATAAAATTATCTATTGTGACCTACAACAAACTAAAGCCACTTATAATAAATGTGACGTACAGGTACAGCGCCACCTTTCGCAAACGTTTGACCAACATTTTGAGCTGTGTGATGATTGATTCTCTACTAATTGAAATTGAAATGTTTCCCTCTTCTCTATCTGACAATCACAACAATTTTTGCTCATTTAGTTAACAACGACCATAGTTTTGAATGCATTTCAGTGCCGAAAAGTGATAACAGTTTCTTGTAGAGGGAGGGGCTAAATAGACGCATTTTGTATACCCTCCACAGGAAGGTATATTCACTTTGTCATTACATTTGTAACGCCAAAAAGGATTCACCGGGCACCCTATAAAGTATATATATTCTGAATCAGGATCACATTATGAATCGATTTAGCCATGTCCGTCTGTCTCTCTGTCTGTTGAAATCACGATAGCGTCCAAACGAATCGACTTAGGTGAATGAAATTTGGTGAGAGATATTCTTTTTATGGTCGTCAGGTTGGTATTAAAAATGATTCATGTCGGTCATGTAGTTCTGTTACCTCCCATACAAAACAACTATTAGACCCATGTGTCTTTCTGTCTGTTGAAAACACGATAGCGTCCAAGCGAATCGACTTAGGTGAATGAAATATTGTGAGAGGACTTCTTTTTACCGTCGTCAGGTTGTTATTGAAAATTGTCTATGTCGGTCAAGTAGTTCGGGTACCTCCCATACAAAACCAATATTAGACACATGCGTGTACCTGTACAGTACATGGCAAACATTTTGGCATGACTTTTATGCAGTGGAGGGTATCAAAGCATCGGCCAGGCCGATGATAACACTTTTACTTGTTTTACTATGGGTGGTGGGAAGGTCTATCTTGGTCCGTTTAAGCGAGAGGGGAAATGAAAAAAACTATACTTTAAATGAAAAGTGTATAAACAATTATATTCAAAAACATTGCCAAGAATCTAGTGTAGTAAAGGTGCTAGTACACGGTATGTAGCACGCCACATATTATATATGTGGCTCTGACGTAATTTTGACGTCAGCGTATGGAGCCAGTGGCTACATATGGTACTCATACGTATGAGGCACGATATGAGGCGCCCGTGACACATACGCATTGTGTGGCTTTTCGACATTCCGTGTACTACCCTTGCACATACGATTTGTGCCAATACGCTACATAATGTCGAGTGGTTACCTGCATGGTTCGTATGTAATAATATAATAAAACTGCGGATAGCACCTTTATAAACGAATAACCAACAGCCAACCGATATGTGCGCTCTTATGTAGCCACCGCGCTACATAAGAAAAACGAAATGTGTGCCTTATGTGTAGTCTATCTGGTGACGTCAGAGCCACATATATATGTGGCGCGCTACATACCGTGTACTAGCACCTTAAGTCTGACAGGGACAGCTATCACAATTGAATCTTGACCTGATTCATCGGTGTTGCGGACAATACCTACGATCAACACGCATTTGCACGTTTTCCTGAATTCTGCCAGCAGTATGAATACGGCTGGAATTTCGAAATACAGTTCTTTCAGTATTAGTTAACGAACCTTTGTAGTCGATACAATTTAAGAACGATTTTCAGTTTCTCCAATAAGTATCAATTTTTTGAACATACCCTTTTCCAACTAATATGTCAAGCTTAAAACACGCGTACCAACTTCCAAATAAAAATAAAGTGTGCTAAAGTGAGTTAGGGATGTTTTTTTGAGACTCGAAAAGTGAGTAGGTATAGTAAAGAGTCTCAAAAAAATACGCCTATAGTTGGAAAACATAATGAATTTACCCTATTTTAGTTTCATTCTCCATTCATTCCGCTAAACTAAATTACTAAACTACAATCTGTCACTTTGACAGACGTTTTTCCATTTTCATTCTTTTTTTTTCTAACCTCGCTCTGAGAAACAACGAGAATTGTAAAGCAAAATTAAAATTGAGTTTTATAATAAAATAAATTAAAAACCAATAAAATAAACTTGCGACCTTGTAATTTACAACACCTTGAATACAACAAATTGCAGTACCTAAGTACATATTAATATCTATTTTTCAACAAAGTTTATGTTGATTCGATTTAATTGTATTTTAAATAATATTATGTAAGAATAAGAGAATTGCAAAATATTGTTACATTCGGCTGGGATTCGAAAAGATAAAACACTATTCTGTTTACTAAACTTTAATAAATCACTTTTATTACAAGACAATATCACTTAAAATCAACTTTTCCGCTTATTTCAATCTTTTCCACTTATTACAATCACTACCGATACTATTCGAACTTTGCTTTACACGGTTTAAAGATAAACTGTCCTCTCGTCGGATTTCGCAACCCTTTTTATACTCCCCACTAAAGCTTCTCGAATATTCTATACTCCAACCGGAACAATCGAGAATGTACTAGTTTCGTTTTAGACCATTCACCATTCGTTGAGTTTGGAAGATTCGAAGTTTCGAATTCCGTTGAATAAGTTCGTCTACTTTCCATTAGATGGCGTTGTGGTCAATAAGTAGTACTTTTCAATCCACACTACAATATCCCCCTCTTAAACTTGTTCGTCCCGAACAAATGCGTCAACATTTTCCCCAATGTAACGGTGAAGACGATCCACATGGACAACTTTGAGTTTACCTCTTCCTCGTTGGATTCGATAGACCACGTCGTTGATTCGCTTGACTACTCTATAGGGCCCCTCCCAATCTTGTTGCAACTTAGGCGACATACCTTTTCTTCTATGGGGATTGTACAGCCATACCAGATCTCCTTCCTCGAATCCTGTAGTTGTTGCTTTGGCATCGTACCTCGTCTTCATGCGGTCGCTGGCGATCTTGATCTTATCCCTAGTTTTTCGATGCACGTCCCTGATGGTTTCTCTGAGGTCCGCAACATAATCGTCCTCATCCTTGGGTTCCTCAGTGGGAGATCCGAACATCAACGCACTAGGTAGCCGGACTGTTCGACCAAACAGGATTTCAGATGGCGTATGTCCCGTAGTGTTATGCACAGCATTGCGATAGGCTAGTAGAAACATTGGAATCTGTTTATCCCAGTCCCTCTGGTCGTCGCCTACAACCTTAGATAGGTGTTCATTCAAGGTTCTGTTGAAGCGTTCTACCATCCCATCGGATTGCGGATGAAGCGGAGTTGTTCTCGTCTTTTTAATCCCAAGTAACTGGCAAACACCTTGAAAAATCCTGGACTCGAAGTTTCGCCCTTGGTCGGAGTGCAATTCCAACGGTACACCAAATCTGCTCACCCAGTTGAAAACAATCTGCTCTATCACGGTTTTGGCTTCTTGATTAGGGATAGCAAATGCTTCTGGCCACTTACTGAAGTAGTCCATAACCACGAGGATGTAACGATTTCCATTAATCGTTTCAGGAAACGGTCCGGCAATATCAACTGCAATTCTTTCGAAAGGGGCTCCAGCATTGTATTGGTGCATTTTGCCTTGAGTTTTCACTCTCGGGCCTTTGCTGGCCGCACAGGTTACGCACTTTCTGCACCAGTTTTCTACATCATCCCTTGAGTGGATCCAGTAAAATCGCTCTCGCACCTTTTCGAGCGTCTTATTTATTCCCAAGTGGCCCCCAGATACTCCATCATGCAGTTCCTTTAGTACTTCACTTACTTTGGACCTGGGAACAATAAGCTGCATCACGAACGACTTTCCATCAGAGCTTTCCCATCTTCTTCTCAAAATGCCGTCCTGCACATGAAGAGAATCCCATTGTGCCCAGTATGCCTTCAGCTCGGGGCTCCTATTGGATATCTCCTGCCAGTCTGGTTTTATCTCATGCTCCTTCCAGGCGAGAATCGGCTCGATATCCGGATCTTCCCTTTGAGCCTCCCGGATCTCTCTCGCACTCCAGCCGTCCATGGGCTGAGCTCTCAGCCTTTGTACGGAAACGGCATCTTTTTCCTCCTGACGCACGCAATGTTTGCAATCGGCTTTACAAGGACGGCGGGAGAGAGCATCTGCATTAGAGTGAAGAGTTCCCTTTCGATGCTGTATTTCGTAGTCATACATCTGCAGCCGTTCGATCCACCTCGCGACTTGTCCCTCAGGATTTTTAAACTGCAGCAGCCACTTTAAAGACGCATGATCGGTGCGAAGAATAAATTTGCTCCCATAAAGGTACTTGTGGAAGTGTTTTGTCGCCAGGACTAAAGCGAGAAGTTCCCGTCTGGTTACACAGTAGTTCCTTTCTGGCTTCGAGAGAACTTTACTGAAGTAGGAAACTACTTTCTCTTGGCCATCATGCACCTGGGAAAGGACGGCTCCAACTCCCACATTACTAGCGTCTGCATCCACAATAAATGTTTTTCCAGGAGTGGGGTATGCTAGTATGGGGGCGTCACACAGTTGCTGCTTAAGTTTTTCAAAGCTCTTTTCGCACTCACCTGACCATTTGAATTGTTTTCCTTTTTCTGTCAGTTGATGCAAGCTCTTGGCAATCCCGGCAAAGTCCTTCACAAAGCGTCTGTAGTAGGTCGCAAGTCCCAGGAAGCTCCTCAGTTGATGTTTGTCTTTGGGAACCGGCCAGTTTTTCACTGCATCGACTTTCTCTGGATCAGTCCTGACTCCTTCGGAAGAGATGATGTGCCCGAGATACTTCACTTCTGGTCTAAAAAGAGCACACTTTTTCGGGTTCAGCTTCAATTGCGCGCTTCGCAGTCTCTGGAACACTTCCTTCAAGTTGTCCCGATGTTCTTCAAACGTTTTGCCCACCACGATGACATCATCTAGGTACACCAAACAGGTTTTCCACGTTAGTCCCAGCAAAACCCGCTCCATTAGCCGTTCAAAGGTGGCTGGAGCATTGCACAGTCCAAATGGCATTACTGTGAATTGCCAGAGCCCGTTTCCTGCTGTAAAAGCTGTTTTCTCCCGGTCTTCGAGATGGATCTGCACTTGCCAGTAGCCACTCTTCAAATCGATGGTGGAAAACCATTTGGCACCGGATAGTGTATCCAGGGTATCGTCAATCCTTGGCAGAGGGTAGCTATCCTTTTTGGTGACGTTGTTCAGCTGACGATAGTCCACGCAGAATCTCGTACTGCCGTCTTTCTTCTTGACCAGTACAACCGGTGACGCCCATGGACTTTGCGAACTTTCAATTAGCCCTTCCTTTTCCATCGTCGACACCATTTCTGCAACCTCCGTCTGTTTAGCTAATGGTAGTCGTCTGGGAGGCTGACGAATAGGTCTTGCATCTCCTGTGTCGATTCGGTGTTGTACGAGATGTGTCCGACCATACTCGCCGCTCTGCGAAGCAAATATATCAGCGAACTCGTTGATTAGGTCCCCCACCATGGCTTGCTGTTCCTGATTCAGCTCAGTCTGTCCAAATATATTTCTTTTTATCTCTGCCATTTCCGTGGATGTAAGATGTTTGGTAGGACCCTCACTGGATAATTTTGTGACCGCAGTTATTGGTACGCACTTACCGACCACCTCCCCTTGCTTTAGATTCAGGCTGCTATGTTCGACATTTAGGACTCGTACGGGAACCATGTTGTTTTTAGGTTCTACAAGCATCTTTCCAACGACGTAGTTTTGATAATGATTTTCTGGATCTGGCTCAACTAGGTAGAATCGGTGGTTCCCAGGATCGCCTTCCAGTTTTGTCCAAATAAGTGTTTCTGAAGAAGGTGGTAATATCTCGTCTTCACTCATGACTGTCCTTAGAGCTGTGACATGCTCGTCCCCGTAAATCATGGGAATCTCGACGTTCCTGTACTTTAGTACTTGCAAGCCGATGTCCAGTACTACATCATGCGCCTTCATAAAGTCGATTCCGATGATGCATTCGTCACATATATCGGCCACTAGGAAGGTATGGGAGAAGACTAATCCCGCAAGATTTATTGTTAGCAGTACTTCTCCATACACTTTTGCTGTTGCTCCCGTTGCTGTTTTTAGACAGTAGCTGCTGGTGTTGTGCAGCCATGAATGTTGAACGATATCCCTCCTTATAATGGAAGCGGTGGCACCGGTGTCGATGGTGGCCACATACATTTTCTGGCCGATATGGGCTTCCACTGTCAAACTCTTGTTACCTCGTTTGGTTTGGGAAACTTGAATGGTGGTCCTGGGGGCGTCGATTCCAGAAACCAACTTCTGCCCCGCGAAGTTGGTTCTTACACGTTTCCCGACTGATGATTTTGAGAAGAGTCATCCGCTGGACGCTCAGATGCCCCTTCATTACGACTCCTAGCGCTGCAGTACGGACAACTAGTGTGTCTGGGTGGAGCTCTGCATTGTCGCTGTAGATGTCCAATTTTGTTACAGTTCCAGCAACGAATCGGTCCCCTGCGAGCACTGTTCTGTTCTACGACGTTTGCCCTTTGGCACGAGCATTCGACGGTTGTCATCTCTCTCACACGGTGAAACCCTTGTGATGCTTGGTCAGCAGCTTTCATGGTCAGGGCAAATGCCAGTGCCTCAGGGAGAGTTTTCTTTCCAGCCATTCGTACAGCCATTTGCAGTTGTCGGTCCTCTATGGCTTGGGTAAACGCCTCTATAGCCATTTCGTTGATGACATCCTCGCCGGCGTTGGGATACGACAAATGCGCCAGCCGTTCGATATCCGCTTGCAACTGCTGGAGCGTTTCCCCCCGCTTCTGGATTCTACTGCGCAGTTGCACCCTGTATACTTGCTGCATGTGGTCATCACCAAAGCGCATTTCGATAGCCTTCACCAATGCGTCGTAGTTGCGTTGCTTTTCTTCAGAAATAGTTTGAAGCAACTCTGCAGCTGTGCCTCGTAGTGCTAGCGTTAGTGCGATGGACTTTTCCTCGTCGTCCCAGCTGTTGGTCATTGCAGCTGCTTCGAACTGCCGCCTATAAATTGGCCATGATGTTTGACCATCGAAAACAGGCGGTTGCATCTCCTTCCTTCTAGGGCAATCAGCAGAATATTCTCGGACTTTCTGTTTCTTTACTTTATCCAGTTCCCTAGCCAAGTTCTCGAAGTTTGTCTCATGCTCTCTTGCTTGTTCTTGTAATTTTTGATTGATTTCGACAAATTGTGTCTCATGCTGGTTTAATTTGTTATCAATCGCGTCGAATTTTACTTCTAGAACGTTCTTAAATTCTTCCACGGAATCTTTTTGTGCAGCGACAATAGAATTCTTTTGTTCTTCTAGAGAATTCTTTTGTTCTGCGAATTTAGATTCAATAGAATTCTTCTGTTCTTGTAGAGAATTCTTCTGTTCTTCTAGAGAAATCTTATGTTCATCTAGAGAATTCTTCTGTTCTTCGAGCTTGGCAAGAATTAATGCCATCATAGCGGCCATGTCAACGCCTGTACTTACTTGTTCTTCTTTTTCTTCTGGCACTTCGAATATCATGGATTTTGGATCTCCTCCCTCGCTTTCGACAGCTTCCTGCAGACGAAGTATGAGGTCACTTTTTCCCCCAGCTGTGGAGAGATTCCGTTTTTCCAGCTCAGTTTTTAACTGAGGTATGCTTAGTTGTAGTAATGCCAATGTGCGAACCATTTTTACAAATTCCTTTGGTTTTTTTTTTTTTTTTTTTTCACTTTATTTTATTTAATTTTATTTCTTTCTGTAGGTACTGCACAAATTAATTCACTTTCACTTTTTTTTTTTTTTTTTTTTTCAAATTCACAATTTAATTCACTGTTTTTCTTTTCACAACACTTCCCACAGAATACGTTTTATCCCACTTCTGACACCAATGTTACATTCGGCTGGGATTCGAAAAGATAAAACACTATTCTGTTTACTAAACTTTAATAAATCACTTTTATTACAAGACAATATCACTTAAAATCAACTTTTCCGCTTATTTCAATCTTTTCCACTTATTACAATCACTACCTACCGATACTATTCGAACTTTGCTTTACACGGTTTAAAGATAAACTGTCCTCTCGTCGGATTTCGCAACCCTTTTTATACTCCCCACTAAAGCTTCTCGAATATTCTATACTCCAACCGGAACAATCGAGAATGTACTAGTTTCGTTTTAGACCATTCACCATTCGTTGAGTTTGGAAGATTCGAAGTTTCGAATTCCGTTGAATAAGTTCGTCTACTTTCCATTAGATGGCGTTGTGGTCAATAAGTAGTACTTTTCAATCCACACTACAATATTTACCAATTCAGACAACAATCAACGAACACAACCCATTAGTGACAAATAGCCGCTCTCAACGTTCAGGGATGAAAAATAATTCCTCCTTATTTACAACACCGCCATCTATGAATGAAATTTTTCAACTTTCCTATCTCCACTTTATTACTGCGTTAATTATAGCCACTATTATACCCACTTTTGGTTTTGCATGTAAAAGTAAAAGTGAGCTAGCTATAGATTGCCAAAAAAATACGCCTTATGTCAATACGAGCGGAGTTTAGTTAGTAAAATAAAAGTTTAGTCGCCACAAACATTTCATAGCTAGTTTCACAGCTCACGTCAAACGAAAACTAGTTTGGTGTGAACGCATCGACGAGTTTTCGTAGGTAAACTTTTTGTCGAAAACTAAGTTTTCAGTGCGGTGTGAATAGGCTATTAGTAAACAAGAGTTTTTAAGATAAAAAATATGTTTATGAAGCTATTGGGAACTCCTAAGATTTAAAGACAAAACTAAAAATTATTAAATAAAAATATTTGCCTAATAGTAAGAAATAAGCAACATACCACTACCTCTACGCCTTCTGCTAAGCATTTCTATGTTCACGCTAGTTTTTAAGCAGGTACTCTTAATCACAATACTCTGAAAGCTAGGGCAGCACTGAGCATTCAAAACGAACAAATCTCGTCACTGAAAAGCTTGTTTTCTGAACAAATTTAGAATAAATTTCCGCCTCTACTATTTCTCACTAGATGTCAGGCAAACGAATTCGCTTTGAAAGTCAAACATCGCCTTAACTAACCTCTATCTGTCTCCCTTTTGCTCACAACCTAGAATAATTGTTCAGTCTTCACTGACACTTGACATCACCGAGAAAATATCGCCATGACACTGGCACCACCACCAGACCTTACGTTCTCTCTCTCGCATTTGATAAACCTGTCAAAAATTTGACCATAAAAACCAATCCATAAAAAAGTACTCACCCACACACCCCCCTCAAAATCGTGTAAAAACCATAGTATGTACCAAACCAACAAAAAAGACGAAATGTAAATCACACAATTATAATTTAATACAATCGAGTGTGTGTAGTCGTAGTGTAACGACAGCAGTAGCGCGAAGTAACAACGACAAGAGAGAGAGCAAGTGCCCAGAAGTGCGCGAGACAACGACGAGACGACGGTAGGGTTTGTTTTCCCTCATAGTCCCAAGTTCACAATAAATTTTCCCCCAACGTCGTTCACAGATTACAGAAAGAAAAACTAGATATTCACGCCTGCTGCAAAAAGAGCATAATTTTCCACCACTACCATTATTTTCGCTGTTACACAAACAACAAAAAACCCTGCAGACGTAATTTTTTTTTCGGTTCAGTGCGATGAATTGTGGTGGAGTGGAGTGGAGTAGGTAAAAAAATCCAAATCGAAATTTGTTTTTTTGTTTCTGTTTTCCAAGATCAGTATTTCGCCTTGAAATAAACGTCAACTATTACGACTTACGTACGGCTGTGGTGGTGCAGTGCGCTCCGGCGAAAAGTGCAAAGAAAAAAAAAATGCGAATATGAAGTGATTATGTGAAAAATCTAGATTTCCGTATTATTTCGGGCCCCCGATTGAGGGCAAAAAAGAATATAATTAAATAATAATAGTGCCCCTCTGCCACTAGAAAAATTCTTATTAATTAATGCCTATTATGATGATAATTCCGATTCTTGTACATAACTTGTGAATTGTGATGATGGTGATGGATGATATTTTGACAGCTCGCTGTATGACAAACGTCAAATTGTTTTTTTTGTTTGTTGCTCTGTTGTTTTAAATTTTAATTCTCTGTAATTCGTTGGTTGATTTTGCCTCACAAAAATTTAAGAAGCCCTAGCAAATAATAGAATAGAACAAGTGAAGTGAGGTGTCAGTTTAATAATATTTATGAACTTTGTTTTTTCTAATTTGTTCTCTCTATAATATACGTGCTCTGTGTGTATGTGTATGAAAATAATAATTGTGTGCGGCTAAGGAGTGTAATCGCATAATTTTTATTATAGACGGTGTCGGCAAAAACAACAGCACCAGCAAGTGTAATTGTGTAATGGATAAATGAGAAAACGTAGTAGACTAATTCCCGAAACGGATAAATCGAGGTATCTACGCAGACGGTCTGACAGTGAAAACAACAACAATTCAATTTTCAACACTTTTTAAACTGCCAAGGTTAGTAAAAATGATATTAGTACAGACGTTTGTCCTCTTTGTCTGAAATAAGTGAATGGATAATATTCATACACACACATTATTGATTGTAATACATATTTGGGGATGTTTTTATTAAATGGGGACACAGTTTTTGTAAAATTTATCTGTGATTATATCCTTTGCCATTGTCACGTAACTGACCTCACCGCTTAGCCTGTTGGTCCCCACCCCACCCTTGTTAGCATTAGCACAGTAAGTGAATTCGTTTTGATGGCAGCAAATACCTACAGTATATATGTATATCTGTCTCTACCTACCTATCTGTCTACTTACATTACTACCTAAGTATGGTGATAATAAGTGATATTTTTTATTTTCGACTGCTGGAACGATTACAATGGAGAAGAGATATTTCTAATAAGAAACAAATTCAGACGGTGTTACCAGGTCGACATATATTTTTTTCAATGCAAAAATGACGAAATGGTCGCGTTTTATTAAACTTCTAGTACCTACATAATATTTTAGATGGAGAAACGACAGCTACAGCTCCAACGACAGCTGAACAAAAAATGACATTTTTATTATGTTTTCACTCAAAAAATAAAATTATTTTATATAAAAAAATTGAATGTCAGTCTTTAAATCATTTCAATCCGAATTTTATCGACCAACTCCACCTTCACTTTTGTTTATTTTTCCATTTTTTTTTTTCACATACCTATCTATCAGCGATGACACTTTACTCCAATTAGAGTTGATCTACTTCACTTTTTCACAAATTTCAGAAATCTACTCCCTACTTCACTTATTTCTAATTTCCCATTATCTATTCCAATTTCAAATTTGTAATCAATTTCTTTATTTTTTTTTTAATAAAAAATATTCTACGATATTTTCTAAAATGTTTTTTTTAGTCCATTAATGACAAGTAAGTAATATATCGGGATTTATCTGGAAAACTGTAGCCCCAGGTCAAAATATGAATGGCGAATTAGTAGGTAGAAAATATAAGACTAAGTTAGAGTTTTCACCCTACAATAAAATTCCTAACTAGGACTGCTAAAAGTATGTATGTCCCGAGCTATGCTCTATATTCGCAAATGTAAACATTTCGGCTTTCTATGTATATATATTTACATATGTATAGTTGCTTTTTGAAAATCTACTCCCGTTTTTCTCATCTACTCCACTTTTTTAGGCAATTCTACTCCAGAATTTTTTTCAGAAGTGGCATCGCTGCTATCTATTTGACAGCTCATTTTTTTGCCTAGGGAGGTGCCACGCCCCTTTGTAAAATTTTGTAGAAATACCTTTGGGTCAATAAAGATTTTCTCAAAATTTTAGCTTAATCAGTTCGGTGGTTTTTGAGACATTATTTTTAAAGTTTTTTTTTTCTTGTATGGGATGCGCCACTCCCCTTTGTCTAATTTTGACTAAACTTCACAGAAACTCCTCTGGGTTAATAAAAAAGATTTTCTCAAAATTTTAGCTCAATCTTTTTTGTGTTTTCAAATTTTTGGAATATTGGTGGTGTATACATTATATTCAAAATGAAAATTAAAATTTTTTTTTTTTTTGAATTTCTGAATTTTCTTACACTATTTCTCGTCTTAAACCGTTCTCCAACACACTAATCGGTACGTACCAGTGTGGCTTCCAGACCGGCAGATCGACTATAGACCAAATTTTCACACTGAGGCAAATCCTGGAAAGACCAACGAATTTCAAGTCCAAACACCACCTATTCATCGACTTCAAAGCCGCTTATGATAGCACACATCGATCGTCAAGAACTCTATATGGCGATGGCCGAATTCGGAATACCGGCAAAACTGATCCAGCTGTGTCGTGTGAAGCTGGAAAACACGTGCTGCAACGTGCCTTTTGGAAGTAGTTCCTCCAAACTATTTCCAACATGCACCGGATTTTGGCAAAGAAACGCTATATCATGCGACTTCTTCAGTCTTGTACTTGATAGTGCCCAGGGCAGGTGTCAATACGGAAGGCACTATCTTCAACAGATCCGTACAGCTACTGGGCTATGCGGACGATATTGACATCATCAGTCGCTCCCAGCGTGTCGTGGTAGAAGCGTTCACGGCGATTGAAGAACAGGCGAAGTCCGTTGGCCTTCAAGTAAATGAGGACAAGACTAAATACATGCTATCAACAAACAAACAAGCATCTGTCCACCGCCTAGGACAAAACGTCACTATTGATAGCAACAACTTCGAGGTAGTTAAGGAGTTCACCTAAACCGGAGTAAACATGAACTCCACGAATGACACCTTAGTGGAGATCCGGCGAAGAATTACCCTTGGAAACCGTTGCTACTTCGGTTTGGCAAAACAACTGGGTTCAAAATTCCTAACTCGAAGGACGAAATGTGTGCTCTACAAAACCCTTATCCTGCCAGTTCTGCTTTATGGCGCCGAAAGCTGGACGATAAGCAAGAAGGGAGAGCTGATACTGGGCTCCTTCAAAAGAAAAATACTTTTGGTCCTGTGTGCGAGGAGGGCGAATGGAGAAGAAGATATAACCGCGAACTCTATGAGCTGTACCAAGATGTGGATGTAGTCCAAAAAGGCAAAACACGTCGACTACATTGGCTCGGCCACATCGAGCGAATGGACAATAATGCTCCAGCTAAGAGGATCTTCGAATCCCAGCCCCCAGGTTCGAGAAGACAAGGAAGACCGAACCTCCGTTTCAAAGACCAAGCCATCGCGGATGCCAGAGCGCTTGGTCTGGACAACTGGAAGCAGCGTGCCCGGGATCGTAGAGGATGGAAGGCTGCAGTGTCTCAGGCAGAGACTCTTCACGGGTCGGGAGCCCGATAAGTAAGTAAGTAAGTAAGTAAGTAACTTTGTGAGCTTAGTTCGTGGTAACTACTGAACACGAGAATATACATATTTCTGGCAGCGCTGCGTTGGTTTATATAGGAATGCCATAACCAAGACATTTATCACATTTTATAGCAAACTTAAGATTTTGGTATAGGTTAATTTACGACTAGTTGAGATCCGGCGAAGAATTACCCTAGGAAACCGTTGCTGCTTCGGTTTGGCAAAACAACTTGGTTCAAAACTCCTAACTCGAAGGACGAAATGTATGCTATACAAACCCTTATCTTGTCAGTCTGCTTTATGGCGCCCAGTGCTGGGGCGATAAGCAAGATGAGAGAGCTGATACTGGGCTCCTTCGAAAGAAAAATACTAAGGCGGATTTTTGGTCCTGTATGCGAGGAAGGCGAAAGTAGGAGAAGATACAACCGCGAACTCTATAAGCTGTACCAAGATGTGGATGTAGTCTAAAAAGCCAAAACACGTCGACTACATTGGCTCGGCCACATCGAGTGTATAGACAATAATGATCCAGCTAAAAGGATCTTCGAATCCCAGCTTCACGGTTCGGGAAAACATGGAAGACCGAATCTCCGTTTCAAACACCAAGCCATCGCGAATGCCAGAGCGCTTGGTTTGGACAATTGGAAGCAGCCAGCGTCCAAACCATGAGCACTGAACTGCACATTTAGCACAATTATTTCAATTAAAAAGTTATATGACAGCGCATAATCTTTTTCTTTTTTACATCAAAAATCTCAGTGAATTGTTTCCGACCTTAATGTAGCAGCGAGTGTTTTTCACCGTCACTGAGTTTGCCAGTTATGCCAAAACTAGGCAAGACTCTATAACTCATAAATGCTGTGTCATTATGTATGTAGCCTTAAAATCGATGAATAGGTTATGGGTTGGGTATCGATCTGAATTTCTTGAGCTTCTCCAGGATTTTGAGTTCAAATATTGCTATACTTACTTACTTTACGGGTGAATGGACATTTTGGCCGTCATAGTTTTAATTGAATGATTTGTTCTGTCCGGACAGGGAAATTGTGTTTGGCTTTGCCGTTTAACTGTGACTGTGACTCTACTATAAGATTTCATTGCTCAGCTCTACAGCTCTCTGTGCAGGTCTTGTTGCCTTGACACATTTACCTTTTCGTAAATAAATAAATAAAATAAATAGGCTGTCCATGGCCTGTTTAGGGTCAAGATATTCATCGTGGAGACTCAAATGTCGTTGTCATTTTTCCGTTCTGCATGGTCGTCAATAAATCCATTTTAAGGCAAGACCCCTGTTTGGCACTAGGACAGCATCCCGTTGGACAAAAAAAGCTGGGCTTGTTTGCATAGACCTTTGTTTTCAAAAAAACCCCAAGGAAAAAGGTCCAATGGCTTTACATCGCAAGATCTGGATGGATTGTTTCTCTGGCTATATGGCATGTGGCACCGTATTGTTGAAGCAACATGTTGGTCACTTCCATATCTTGTAATTTAGGCACTAAAAACTATTTTACGATAACGAACACCATTAATTGTTACTGCCTGACCAGCCGCATTTTCGAAGAAGAATGGTCCGATAATGCCTTCAGCCCAAAATCCGCACCAAACAGTCACACGTTGTGGATGCATTTGTTTATCAACAATGAACTCATGGGTTTTCTGAATCCCAAATGCGACAATTTTGACGATTAGCGAAGCCATCAAGATTAAAATGAGCTTTATCACTGAAGATGATTTTTTTCGAAAATTGCGGACTGTAGCTGACAAACCTTCATTACTTTTAAAATATTGCTTAACAATGAAAATGCGTTGTTCTATCGTATAGCGCTCCATTTTTACTAACCCCGAACTGTCAGCTGTCACATTGTTATCTTTTTTTTTTTTTCCGTTGGCATCACTGTACTATTAAATGGCGCAAAATTCAAATTTTACGTGAATTATGGGACAGCCTTTCTAAAAGCCCATAACCTTGTTTCTTTAACTGGATCAAGTGAAATCTAAGGGTCGTCCGCAATTGAACTCGTATGCATGCGGTAGGTATATGCCTATTATTTGTAAAATGTTTGGCCATGTGCCTAGTGCAGTAAGAATATCTAAAAGTATATCTATACCAATGTACTAATTTAATTACATATCAACTTTATCATCCAACTTCATCCAGATTAAAATTCCCATTAAAAAAATAATAGCTTCCTAATCTTTCCAATCGTTGACATGGCAACACCGTGCCCCGTATTTTGTGGCTGTCATGTTTGTCTCCAAGTATGTAGTTGTTGCTGCTCCATGGCCTTGGACAACTTTATTTGCTTTATTAATTTTGATTCTGTTTAATTTGGTTGTTTTTTTTTTCTCCCCATTTTTGTGGTTTTCCCCCTCTCGCCCATCAACTTCCATTCACTTAGTCACGATGATGAACAACAACCCCTCACACAACACACAAAGAAATCAAAATACGTACCTACTTATACTTATACCTATGTGTGTATTATTTTTTTTTAGTCTGAAACTCATTAAGAAATCTGCCAAAATGAAAATAAGAATCGTTATCGCTGACAAGTCATCATCAATCTATCGAACCACACACAGTCAGATGGAAGCAAAAAAACTGCCAAACTTCACTCGATCATCTCGCATATTGTGTCTGTTCTTAGCTACGCGCAGCGTTTGTACAGTAGTGTGTGCTATACAAAAAAAACATGACGTAGGTCATGAGAAAATACCCGAAAAATAAACAGCGGCACACACAACAACCGACTAGCTCTACATCTACACATAGGTACCATGACCATGAGATATTGGGGTTTCTATTGACCAATGACCACTACCAATTTAGTGTTGAAATTGTTCGTAGTGCAAAAATCAATGTTTTGAGGTTCTACATAAATTCCAAAACACTTTTGGATTTCAGAGATACCCATACCGCTTACCACCTTCGGTCGCGTCAGCCGGCGAAAGACGAAACCAATGTAACACGCAGATATATCTACCGTGAAATCTCATTAGCGCCCGCCGCGTTCAGAAATTCGTTTCTCACTCGTTAGATCGTAGTTTTCGAATCAATAGGAGAAATCGTAATTCCCGAGAGATACTCGTACTCGTACATTAGTATTGAAAAAAAAAAAAAAAAAAAAAAAAAAAAACGTTCAATTGAAGTACACCATGATGTATCTAAATGTATCTACAGCGCTTCCGGGGACGAAGACTGGTGGTATTTGAAGACACAAACTATAGGCATAGTCGCATTTATGGTACCACAGCAGCGGCACATATTCGAGACTGCGAGAACGAGCAAACGATACAAATAATAATGATTTTGGTTCTGCTTTGGATCTTTATACTTTTATACATATTCGCTTTGATTGAGCAACTACCTACTAATGTGTGTGATGTTTTATTATACATATGGATTTGATAGCCACACGAACACTATACGTTTAACAGTTTGTCCGAATGGTTTCTTGATAGGGGTAGGTCTGGTTTCGGTTTCAGATACATTCATTAGGAACTATCGCATATACACATAAATACTTCCCATCGGCATCAAGTGTATCTTTTTTTGTTCGTTGTGTTTTTATTTTGGTTTTCGCCTTGTAATTGATATTTTTCTTTGGTTTTTAATGAGATGGTTTGATAATAAATTGTTTTTCAATTTTCCTGCATATTTTCCGACTCGTTTAGCGTACATAATTGTATAATTGCAGCGGGGGCAACAACAGAGGCAAGAGCTCGGAAATTGATTTATTTTGGTTTATATTGGTACCGGAGTTTGTTAACGAACGTTGTTGCTACTGCTGCTGCGTTGTTTTATGTTTTATGGGTATTTTATCTCTTTAGGGGCTGGCTTAGGTGATGTGTGAGGGGTCACGATCACATCATATGAGTCTAGCAAATGGGTAACTACATGAGTGTGGCATTTGCGCAGTACTATATGGTTATGAAAACATAAAGTGGGCAGGTACTTAAATGTATGTTATTTCTATTTCAAGGTTGACTTCAAAAGATAAGTTGAGAACTCTGTTGGAAATATCCCACTAATGTGACTCACGTAAAGTTAAAAAAATGTGCACGACTGGGTCGCAGGAAACTATCTCGTTTATTGCGAATCTAGCAGAATCTCAGAGTTATGTCAGCAAATTTTACGTTTAAAATCATACCCACTCAAGATGTAGGTACTCAGGTTTAGTAACATCGGGATTTGGCTAGTCATTTTTGAGAAATATTCATAAAACGGCTATAATTGAGTTTTTTGAGAAAAACTAAGTACGTGATCATGTTTAGAATGCTTGTATTTTGATTAAAATCGTTAGAGCGGTTTTTTGTAAAATTATGCTGACAAATGTTACAACTTTGGATTCGAAAAGCACTGTTACTAAACTATTTAGTTAAAAACTGAGTACGATGTATTCTTCAGGATATAAATATTACCTAGCAGTTACATTTTCATCCAAATCGAAAATGGCGTTTTCGAGATAGGTATGAGCAGTTTTTAAAGTACCATTTTTAGCGATTGGGGTGGAAATCGAAGGACGCATCATGGTTAAAAAAAAACACTGTTTTGCAACTGTTTAGCTCAAAACTGAGCAAATGGTATTACTACGGATTTAATTACCTGCCAGTTATATTTTTATCATAATCGAAAATGGCGTTTTTGAGATATGAGCAGTTTTTTTTTTAATGTACCTACATTATTAGGGATTTGGGGGGATATCAAAGGACGCAGTCTTTTTAGAGAAAAACTGAGTTTGCTATCGAGTTAAGAATGACAATAGTACCTTAAAAATACGTTTTTTTTTAAATCGTTTTTACCGTTTTCGAGAAAAAGCAAATTTTAAAAACTGCCGTTGCTGGACTTTTTAGCCTACATTAACTCAACTATGTGTCACTATTTTGGTTTAAATCGTTAGAGCCGTTTTCGAATAAATCTAAATTGTTTCGTAAAATTTGTATGAGATGTACCGTGAATATTAGGGCTAGCATCCGTCCAAGCGTTTAGATTCCCCAGGGGTCGGACAGACAGACATACGGACGGACAGAATTGCGAGACCCACTTTTTTGAGTTCCTCTATCATCGTAATATCAGAATTGATCAAAATCTCGAGTTCGAAATTTTGTACGAAAACAATACATACATACATACATATCTTTCTCTTACTACGTATAGGTAGGTATACGAGAAAGTTAAAAAATAACAAATATATCAAAAAATAATGGAATTGCTCCAAATTGTTGCCTTGGGGAAAATATAAGGTCTCTTAAATAAATTATGGATTGCCGACAGAACATACCCAGGACAAAGTCTGGAAAAAAACTTTTGTCGAGGCATTTTCAAGCACTAAAGCCGGTATTAGACGATATGTTGAATTTGAATCAGCATACGTATGCTGAAAATTGTGTTCCAATCACAACATATCGTGCATAAGCATAAGCATACTTGATGACAGAAATTTATTTTTTACACGATATGTTGTGATTGGAACACAATTTTCAGCATACGTATGCTGATTCAACATATCGTCTAATACTAGCTTAAGTGAATTCATATTGTTATTTGGTAATATAAAAAAAATAAATTGTAGTTTAATAGTTTTTACTACATAACCTTATAACTCGTTGGGTGTTTTTAGAGGCAGGTATACAGAACTTCGAACTGAGTCGACTTATTAGGAAATTTGGAGATCACAGTTCCGACTACATAATTTTTCGAACAGCTGGGACCTCTTCAGACGGCACTCATCTGCTTAAAATCCCCCATGAATGACTTTCCGGAGAATTTTAAGAAGGGATTACCATTAATTTACATACAAAATTCAATTAAGTCAGCAACTGTTTGCCAGAAGTTCAACACGTCGCGTCGGTTATTATTATACAGTCGATTGTTCGTATACGCTGCTTAAAAAACAAAATCAAAATATGCGTTCCTATGCGAAAAACCCACCAATAATAATTCGTGAACGATAAATGCACTCACTTTGATACTCACTCACGATTTGGCGTGGTATCTTTGCTATAAAAAATTCGCCTAGACGATACAAGCGGCACGTCGACCTGAATTGAAATTTATTGTATCATAAAAAAAAGATGGATCCAGTACGGGAGTTCACTTTCAACACTTTACCCCTCCGAAAGGGGGTATAGGGGCAGTCATTTGAAAAATGAGGGAACATTTGTAGGTATACTAATTTTTACTTCTTTACGAACGTGTACGAACAGTTTCCAATTATAAATACATACAACTAAAGTTTTCTAAGATTTTTGTGGTTTTAAAAAATCTTCTAATAATGGGTGATTTTTATGACTCGACCGATTTTTATGAAATTTTTTGTGAATATTTGGTAGGTATGAAAAGTAAAGTATGTAAGTATGTAAAGTATATTTCGTCAAAATTTAACAAAGGGGCGTAACACCGCCCATACAAAAAAAATTCAAAATCTTATGTCTCAAAAACAGCCGAATCGATGGAGTTTTAGGTATTGGCCCAGGAGTGTTCCTATGAAGATTTGTCAAAAAAGCGTGGCACCTCCCATATAAACAATACGCGCCAGACAACAAAACACGAAATGTCGTGTATCGCAAAGTATTGCAATGAACGAAATTGTGATTTTATAGCAAACAATCTGTTTTGATTTTTTTGACATTGCAATCGAAATATAAATAAAACATTTTGATAATCGTTGCGATTTCAAATGTAATGTTAGACAATAAATACTTTGGACAGGATTACCGATGGAAAACCAGTACGGCAATGGTATATTCACAGCTGTGCAGAATTCCGACCGAAATTGAGTTCGAAATTAAAGTCGCCAAGAACGTCAAGATAGTTCTTGGCGACTTTAACGCCAAAATCGGAAAGGAGGGCATCTTTGGCTCTACAGTCGGAAAGCACAGCCTGCACGACAACATCTCCGGAAATGGACTCAGGCTAATCGACTTTGCGGCGGGGCGAAATGTCATCATTGCCAGCACACGATTCCCACACCTCAACATACACAAGGGGACTTGGCGGTCTCCAGATCAACAAGTCGTCAACCAAATCGATCATGTTGCGATCGACGCCAGACATGCCTCCAGTATCATGGATGTCCGAACTTTTCGAGCGGCCAACATAGACTCGGACCATTACTTGGTAGTAGCCAAAGTACGGATGCGGATATCCAATCCACACCGGATATCCACCGGATATCCACACGGATATCCACAACACCGAGAGGATACTACAAGAAGATTTGACGTCGCAAGGCTACTATCGCAAGAGACCGCCAAAACCTTTACCGACCGCGTCTCCCTATACCTCTCAGCAAGCCCATCCTCAGCTTCACCAGCATCAAGTACAGAGGACCAGTGGCAACTCTGCCAGCGTGCCATCAGGAGCGCCGCTACCGAAGTGCTGGGTTTCACTAAGCGACCACAACGAAACCCCTGGTTCGATGAGGAATGCCGCCAGGCACATGCAACCAAGAACGAGGCCTATCAATTAATGCTGCAGACAAGAACCAGAGCGGCTGAGAGAGCTGTCCGCGAGCTCTACGGGCAAAAAAGAAGGGAGGAACACCGACTTCTCAGAAGGAAAAAGAAAGAGCACGAGAAGCGAGCGGTCGAATCAATTGAGGGACGCTACTGCAGAGGCAATGTTCGAAAGTTCTACCAAAGGGTAAAACGATCCACCCAAGGATACAAGGCCCGAACAGAAGCCTGCAGAGATGAGCATGGGAATACAGTAGTAGATTCACAGTCGGTGCTGAGGATTTGGAAAGAACACTTCTGCAGACTGTTAAACGGCGGAGACAGCCAACAACCCGCTGTCAGGCGGAATGATCTGTTCAGCTTGGACGATGATGGCCAAAACTTCCGTCCACCTGACCTACACGAAGTGAGGATAGCGATATCCAAACTTAAGTCCAACAAAGCTGCTGGAGCGGATGACCTTCCGGCCGAGCTATTCAAAGCAGCGGGAGATGGCTTGGTAAGGAGCATGCACCAACTCATCTGTAAAAATTGGTCGGATGAAAGCATGCCCGACGAATTGTGTGCCCCATCCACAATAAAGGAGATACTCTGAACTGCGCCAACTACAGAGGAATAAGTCTCCTGAATGTCGCGTATAAGATCTTGTCGGCTGTATTATGTGAACGTCTAAAACCTTTCGCCAACAACCTGATCGGCCCATATCAGTGTGGTTTTAGACCAGGAAAGTCAACCATCGACCAAATTTTCACACTCCGACAGATCTTGGAAAAAACTCAGGAATTTCAGACCGATACACACCATCTATTTATCGACTTTAAAGTCGCCTATGATAGCGTATATAGGGACGAATTATACAAAGCCATGTCAAGTTTTGGCATCCCCGCCAAACTCGTCCGTCTGTGCAGGATGACGATGGAGAAATCTCGCTGCTCCGTCAAAGTCGGCAAGAACACCACCGATTCATTTGATGTCGAAAAAGGTTTGAGACAAGGCGACGCGCTATCATGTACTCTCTTTAACATCATTCTTGGAGCAATTGTACGAAACTCACAAGCCAACACCAGAGGTACAATTTTTCAAAAGTCCGTACAACTACTTGCCTATGCTGATGATATTGACATTATTGGGAGAACGCGGCGAGCTGTCAGTGGTGCATTTGCAAGCATCGAAACGGAGGCGGCGAAGATGGGTCTGGCTGTTAATGAGGACAAAACGAAGTATATGCTGTCAACGAGAAAGGACTCTCAACATCGGCGACTCGGACAAAACGTCACGATGGACAGATACAACTTCGAAGTTGTTAAAGACTTTGTCTACCTGGGCTCCACTATAACATCGCAAAATGACATCGGCGCAGAGATCAAGCGAATAATCACTCTTGCCAATCGCTGTTTCTTCGGGCTAAGAAGGCATCTAAGAAGTAAAGCCCTCTCTCATAGAACCAAGGAGATATTATATAAGACCTTAATCATCCCGGTCCTGCTGTATGGTGCAGAAGCATGGACCCTGTCAAAAGCGGATGAAAACCTTCTGGGATGTTTTGAGAGAAAGATTCTTCGAATCATATTCGGTCCAGTTTGTGACGATGGAGTATGGAGAAGAAGATTCAATAACGAACTATACGGGCTATACAGCGACGCTGACCTGGTCAAAAAGCTAAAAATACAACGGCTGAGATGGCTGGGACACGTGGAGCGTATGGACAACAACGCACCAGCCCGACGAGTCTTCGAATCTAACCCTGAGGGACAACGCAGCAGAGGAAGACCCCACCTTAGGTGGCGCAAACAATTGGAGAACGACCTCAACCAACTTCGTGTGCGTAACTGGAGGCAGCTAGCGAGGGACCGAGCTGGCTGGAGGGGCTTGTTGGTTGAGGCCGTGGTCCACCCCGGACTGTAAGCGCCACCAAAAGTAAAATAAGTAAAGAATGCTAAGTAAACTGAGCGCACCGAAAATTCGAAATCCACACGAATTCAATTTCGGTCGGAATTCAGAAATTATTTCAAATTTCCATTTCTCCTTTCGTATCAATTTTCAGCACAAGCAAGCTCTGTGTGCATGTGCAGCCTTTAAGTTAAGTTAATTTAATTTTTAATTCGTAAAAGCTGTTTTCTAGAAAAAGCGTTCTTCTTAGCGAAATCGTTACATCCATTTTTAAGGAAACCCGAATTTAAAAAACCGCTAAATGCGGTAGGATTCCAAAGACCACCACCACCTAGAGGTGTAAAAATTTATTTAACTCCAAGTCATTGGTTGGGCTTTAGGTCCAATAACAGACTGGCAGACTTTTCTGAATCAGAGAACCATAACATGCATCACTAACTCAAAATTGAATTTGTCAGCAAACACATAGATACATACTCCGGACCTATGTATACTTGGGAGTAAACAAAAATTATAATAAATTACAAGATGAAACGTCGTTATGTAAGACACATATAAATATTAACACGAAACACATAGCAACATTTTTTTATTTTTTTTTTTTTTTCTAAAATAGGCCAAGTTGACTTTTAATATAATTTTAATCAATAAATTTGTTGGATAATTTATAAAGAAGTGGAAAGTAGCGCGCATTTCGAAAAATGCAATTCATAGTCAGTTTATATGCAGTTCGTACTTTTCGTCGCTCTATCAAGGTTCTAAATAAAAAAATTCGATGCAAACTTTACATTACATAAACAATTTTTGTAACGCCGCGCAATGTTGATATTGATTTATTTTATGCACATTATTTTACTACGCTTACGAGTACAACAATAGGGGGATAGTCGAGACAGGCTAAAAATTAAATGGAATTTTCTCAGAAACAAGCAAACAGAAAACAACTCAATGTGTCATAACAGTAGATTATTTCTGTTTCATGAGAAAACTGTGATATTATTACATATTTTCCGTTTTATTTTATTCATGTATATTTCATTTCGCAGAAATAGAAGCTGACAGACATTAGCATGTAGCATTGAAGTGACACTTTCTAAAACCGGCTGCACATTTAAAAAACTTATACACCGCAAATTTGATTACACAGACCTAACTTAATAATTCCTTATCGTATTTAAAATCAAAATAAACAGCTGTAAATTTGTTCCACATAATTCATTTGAGATACATATTATCCTTCTTTTGCATCCACATTCGTGTATCAAATGCAAATCCATTCAAAAACGATTGAATTAGATTTGAATTAGAAGAAATATTTACATGAACTCTTTACCATTTGTTGTTTATTCTTAAAACTGCAATCAAAAAAGTAAAATTAATTTGTTTCAAAATTGTGTGCTCTATTGAAGAGAGTATAGGCTTTTCGATTATTCATGAAAGGATAGAAAACGTAGGATATGTACCTACATACAATTACAGAGTTGGTTAACTTTTGTGACGGAACAATTCAAAATCTTTATGCATATAATATCTTGAAATGAAGTGAACGACTGGGTCGCACGAAATTTTCTCGTTTATTGCCAGTCTCGCTCAATGTCAGAGTCAATAAATCGAAAAAAAACTTCTTCAATATTTTTTTGAAATTCAATTTAGTCTACTCTCGTTACTTTGGAAATTTGTTTAGTTAACTTTATGTAGGTATCTACCTACTAGAAGTTTTGCTATGAATCGGAAACCCGCTTTGAATTTTTTAAATTTCTCGTATACGTAGTAAGAAAAAGCTATTGTTTTCGTACAAAATTTGGAACTCGCGATTTTGATCAATTCTGATATTACGATGATAGGAGAACTCAAAAAAGTGGGTCTCGCAATTCTGCCCGTCCGTATGTCTGTCTGTTCCACCCCTGGGGAATCTAAACGCTTGGACGGATTTGTTTCAAACTTCGTATTTATAGTTTGTGGGCTCCCCGCTAGGAGGCGTTTTTTTTATGCTAGCCCTAATATAATAGATTTTTTCGAAAACGGCTCTAACGATTTGAGCCAAAATAGTGATAGTTGAGTTAATGTAGGCATGCTTAACATGACTGCATACCCAGTTTTACGCTAAAAAGTCCAGCACCGGCAGTTTTGAAAATTTGCTTTTTCTCGAAAACTGTAAAAATGATTTTAAAAAAAACGTATTTTTAAGGTACTATTGTCATTCTTAACTCGATAGCAAACTCAGTTTTTCTATAAAAAGACTGCGTCCTTTGATATCCACCCAAATCCCTAATAATAGTACTTTAAAAAAAACTGCTCATATCTCAAAAACGCCATTTTCGATTATGATAAAAATGTAACTGGCAGGTAATGCTTAAATCCATAGTAATGCCTTTTGCTCATTTGTGAGCTAAACAGGTGCAAAACAGTGTTTTTTTTTAACCATGAATGCGTTTTTCGATTTCCACCCAAATCCCTAATAATAGTTACTTTAAAAAACTGCTCATATCTCAAAAACGCCATTTTCGACTATGATAAAAATGTAACTGCTAGGTAATGTTTATATCCTGAAGAATACGTCGTACTCAGTTTTTAGCTAAATAGTTTAGTAACAGTGCTTTTCGAATCCAAAGTTGTAACATTTGTCAGTACAATTTTACAAAAAAACCGCTCTAACGATTTTAATCAAAATACATATTTAAGCATTCTAACCATGATCACCTACTTAGTTTTTCTCAGAAAAATCGAATATTGCCGTTTTATGAATAGTTCTCAAAAATAACTACCCAAATCCCGATCTGTATTCACACCCGGTATATTTTTGCAAAGCCCAAAACTTCGGTGGCAATATAAATCGAAATTCATCCCTTACTTGCCTCCTTCAAGTGTCAGTTCGGGGATAAATTTGAAAGTAAGTAATAAAGAATTGTAGTTAGTAGTTAATACGTATGTTTATGTAGTATGTATTACGTGTTTTTCTTCAGTTACTAAACCTGGGTACGTCTTGAGTGGGTATGATTTTAAACGTAAAATTTGCTGAAATGTCTCTGAGATTCTGCGAGATTCGCAATAAACGAGAAAGTTTCGTACGACCCAGTCGTGCACATTTTTAAATTACAAAGTTGGAAATTATTTTCAAAGTTTGTTAATTTCAAATGTAACGCATTCATTATTTTTTAGCACTTTATTTTGTGCTACAGCTTTTTCTATTGGCAAGGCTTTTCCATTTTCAAGTGACATTTAAAATTCTTTATCAAATATGCGACTACTAACTATTTGTTTTTATTGTAGGTATCTATTAGTTACTGCAGTATAAACATACGACATTCAACTTTAAGTCCAGCCGTTAAAAACCCGGAAGCTTTTTGTTATACATAAGTGACCGTAGTTGGCACTCTCAACGTTCTCCAACTATGATGATAAGATGTTTTTTTTTTAATTAGAAAATGTCGTATCTATCTACTAATTAGCTGTACATAGATTGTAGACATTAAAATAAAAAATAAAAACGCGTATTTTATGCATTTAATTGCGTCAGCAAGTAAAAAATATTGTAAGGGGAAGGTGAAGTGTGAAGCAGTGATCTCTATTACATTAAGCGTGAAGCAAAAACTATTGCAGAGAAAATGTTTGTCTAGAATATTTTGCTTATTTTAAGATTTTTTATCGTATGTAAGTAGGCAACGCTTCTAGCCAGATCCCCTGGACATTATCGTCGCAAATCATACATGGCTATTGTATACCCAAATCGCTCGTCGATAATACCATCCAGCGAAATCATTTACCAAAGATGTTTTCATTAATCTAGAACGAAAGTTAGAGGTTCGAAGGCGATCAGATACCGCCCTAGTTCTAACCATATACGATGCCAGCTAGCAGTAGAGCGTAGCTACTACAATGGCTCTCTCGCTTACAAAGGAGCTTGTTCGAGTTGGATACAACGATACAACTAACCCAAAAATGATGGTGGCTGATAGATGGGTTAGATCGAATTTGGCTTTTCCGTAAATAAGCTGCTGCAGCTTATGGGTAAGGTAGGTATGAGTGTCTTGAATAAGCTACAACTGACCACGGTCCACGACTGGTCATGCTTCAGTGCCTTATTTATAGTAAAGGCCTAAATTTGGACAAATCGTGGTTGTCATAAATTGTCTTAAGGTCACCAGCACAACAGTTTATAATACCATCAAACTAAAATGACGCTTCAGAGTTGCGACCATGCATCTTGAAGATGACAAAACAACTGAACAAACACTATAAGTGAATGTCCATAGTCCTTTTGTGGAATTAGAAGGGATATGTTTTCCAGGGAACAATTGGGACATATTTTTCTTTGGAAATCATGTGTTTGTGCGTGCTTATAGAAAAAGCTAGAAGTAAATCTAAGAAATTATACATGCTATTATTCGTGTCATTCCGTGTCATTCCGTGTCATTACGTGACATGTCCTAAAGCAGTGATCGCATGTTACGATGCGCGACACAATTGACATGAAAAAATGACTGATGTGAATGGCTATGTGATTGCTTTGTCAATGACACCGATTGACAATGTCCCACGACTGATACAGCTTCCAATTTTCTACAGTGTCGTGAATGTCGCGCTTGACATGTTTTTCCCCTGTTTATTTTTTTCACATTATCATTTTGGGCAACAGAAGTCCAGATGTGGGAAAAAACCCAGCAAGCGATAGGGCTGTGAGTACCTGGGGACAACATTCGTACTGCCGTCACTGGCAGTATTAAGTACAGCCGTGGCAATTTGTTCATCGTGTCACCTCGTTACCCTGTAAAAAGAGAGCAACTGAATGGAACGTGCCTGACCACACGATTGACACTGTAAATCAGAAACTGTGAATGTCAAACGGGGCTGACACGCTCACAAATGACACGTAAATGACAACTTTATCATTCAATGTTTGTGACGTCAACATGCCAATAATTTACACGTGACGCAGATGACATGTGTAATCGTAGCTTAACAGCGGTTCTGACTTCTGACTTCAATTAGGTAGTTGTCTCCGAGAATTTCTGTTGGCAAACTTTCCCATATTTGATAGAACAAGAACTTGTCTACAAACACTTGGGTTGGAATGACAGCTTTTTGGAACAACCTACAAAATCCAGACTATGATTCTTGGAACAGTCAATTCTCTGATTATATTCCACTTGGAAACATTTTTGCATTTTTCACCCTGTCAGGAAGTGAACCACATATCATAATTATGTAATAACTTTGATCCGTGTATGGCATTTCAGAACCTAAAGGTGTCATTAAATTGACAAGTAAATATGACGAACTAGTTTAGCGAGTTCTATTGATTATGTTGCGAAACCTTGAGGGACGCCTTAGGTGCGTAGTTACACTTGACAGTGTAATTATATTATTTACTGCAACTTGCTGTTTTGTGAAGGTCAGAAACTCAATAAACATTTACGTCAAACAAACATCAAACAAAAGAGAGTCAGGTCATTATTCTCGTATACCTATACATAACTGAACAAATTCTTCTTGATAATAAAAAGGTGCTACCGGTCTAACTGGATCCATTGCAAATGTCTCTCAAATAAACAACAGTGAAACCAAATTGTAACGCAATTATCAGCCGAATTATTTTCCCACACTATCAGAAAAAAAAATAAAACAAAAACAAGATACGTAGATACAATAAAAGCAACCTACCTATTTTCGCCGTAAGCAAGTTAAATTCGTTGACCTGTGATAACTTTCTCGTAAGTTAATTGATAAAATGAATTCCAGCTAAAAGTTACGATCAGTTCTCGGAACCCAAATACAAACTCCCACAAACCAGAAACCCGAAAGAAACACAATTAAAACAAGTATTCTAATCGAGAAACAAGAACTGAAACTTAACCTATTAACAAGACTCATTTCAAGTCATGTCCTCCCTCGTTCAATCACTTTACGCACATATCAATGGAATTCTGTTGGGCAAGTTCATAATGCAAAGAAGTTTAGAGGCCATTGGCCCATCGGCTATAAAAGGCTTTTCCTGGAAAAAATAAGACGCTTCGTAAAGTGAGCACAACAAAAAAAAAAAAAAACTCACACTATCTATGATCATTAAAATACTATTTCTGCACTATGTATCTGTATCGATGAATCTAAACATTGATGGACCACAGCGAGATACAGAAAATAAAGAACCACGTGATCGAAAGGTACCTGGGGGGGACCGCTTTCTTTCGTCTTCTGCCAAAAACGCAGTTAAACGCGGACATTATTTGAAAACCACTTTCCAAGCAATGTGCTTGAGATACATTAGACCACAACATATGGTCAAGAGAGATAACAACAAAGACAAAAACCTCGTAAAAAAACCTCAACTTATGTGCAGAAAACATAAGTTTGCCTGGGGCCAGCTGGCCAAACAAACTACAGCCAAACCATCTAAGGTTTGCCGCGGTTTTTCGTGCGAAATTTCCTGAGACACTCTACAGTCTATATATACAGTCATCGACACTTGAACGAAGAGCCTTCTTCATCATCGTCATCATTATCTTTGGGGCTTGGCTTAATCCGATTTTGTTGAATGAAACTTTTGCGTTGGCTTGGCAATAGTCGTAAATGTTCGCTTCAACATTACGATCATTGTATAGTCAACTGCATAGCGACTATAGTTCGCAACGAACAAATATCTATAGGTACAGCATTCGTAGATGGAGATTTAGATAGTTTTTTTTTATGTTTTGTTTTCTATTTTTAGCAATAGCTGAACTACTTTAAGATTATTTTCTATTTCGATTCGAAGTTTTATTATTTTTTCGGCTTATTTTTCTCTGCACATGTTGATGGATATTATTTGGAAGTCATTACTTAAGCTTGTCTAAGCGTAAAAAAATTACCACTTAAGTCACTTGAGAGTTTGCGGCAATTGTAGAAGGATTGATATTGGATATGGGTCAGTCAGTAGTCGAGCGGCTTAGATGCATGTTGTATAGCCTGATTAGGCGAAAAAGAAATTCATGTACGGACTGACAGTTCGTCTTTCGTTTAGTCATATGGAATGATGTGTGGACACCGAATGCGTCATTAGAATAGGTTTAGAGATTTGTTGAAAAAGCTTTCATCTTGCACCTTTTCAAAGAGCATTTTCGTAAAATCACTTTGCAACAAAAGACACAGTGTCTTTTCTTTTGTTTACGTTTTTCTGATTGTATTGAAAGTCATCACTTGAACAAGTCTAAAAAGGAGAAAAACATTCTAGGGACCGATAAAACTGTGTTATACCAAAAAATGCATTTTAGGGATTGAGTACCTACCCTAATCTCAAAAACCACGAACCAAAATATTCAAATCACCTAAAAACGTGTATGGGTACCCCGAATTTAACTGTTTAAACCAGCCAGCGGTTCCCAATCTTTTTGGTCGCGGAGCACTTTTCTGGAGAGAAATTCCTCGCGGAGCATTTCGTTGTCCATAGGTATCCCATTTTTCGTAGTTATGGAAAACGCAATAATTATTTTCCGATTTTTTTCTAATTTTATTAAATTGAAGAAATAAGTAACATTTATATGATGTGATTTTTAGCATTTTATAAAATATTTAAATTTAGTAGATACATACCTAGTTAAAAAAAAAAATTAAAAAACATTTTTGAATCGTTTTCGAGTTGGCCACAGAATAAAAAATACTTTAAAATTCCAGTTTCCAAAACTTATAAAAATTAAATATTTAGTTAAATAACCTTAATTTTTTTTTAAAACACCAGTCAATCTTTTCTGAAGACTTTCTACATATTTGGCGCAAAAAGTTCGTATAGGCACCCTAGGGCTAGCTTCTCACAACCATTTGTTTTGTGAGTTTTTATTTTTGGGACGAATGGAAGGGACCTACAATTTTATGCCCAGTCCGAAGGGCTGATTTGAAAAGCTTTTTTAAGTCAGTTAAAGTCTCGAATGTTTGACAAACGTTGAAAAATTGAAGATGTAATTTGTGTTTCACAGTAGGCCAGCACACTGATCACTGAGCCACTGTGCCCATCCGGTATCCTAATATGGTGGTATACAGTTCCGGACCTCCTTAATGAGCTTGAAGAGCTTTTAATGCTCTTTCGATATCGGCCATAAGCCCATAACCACAAGTTTTGAGTTGGGTTCTGGTCGGGACTTTGCGCTGGTCAATTCAAAACATTAATTTTCTTATCTGTAAGCTATTCCTCACTCTCCGCGGAGTATGCTAGGGATCGTTGTGGTGTTAGAAATCATATGTTACTGGCATGTATGAGAAAATGGGTTTTCTCTAATATGCTTTTATAAGCGTGTTGATCAAGGGTCGACCCTTATACAACTAATGGACCAAAACCGAACCAAGAGAATGCACCGCAGACCATTACCTTTTCTTCACCATGCTTTATGGTCTGAAGCGTGTACTTTGGCTCCTATTCTTTCTTTGGAGTACGCCTTGCACACACTTTTCCTTCGTATTCAAATAAATTAAAAAAAACCAAAGAACTTTTTTCCAAAATTGAAATGGTTTTTGTAAGTGAAGTCTTGCGAAATTCCGGCTCTTCCTCTGGTTTTTGTTCCACCGCTGAAGATGATTCACTTTGCCATTATATTTGTAACGCCAAGAAGGAATCACTAGGGACCCCATAACGTATATATATCCTGAATCAGGATCATATTCTAAATGGATTTAGCCATGTCCGTCTGTCGGTTGAAAACACGATAGCGTCCAAACGAATCGATCTAGGCGAATGAAATTTTTCGAGAGGACTTCTTTTTATCGTCGTCAAGTTGGTATTAAAAATGGGCTATGTCGGTCAATATTAGACACATGCGTGTACAGTAAAAACTAACTCGAATGGCAAACATATTGCATGACTTTTATGCAGTTGAGGGTATCAAAGCAAGGAAAATCAACAACAGATGAAACAATATGGCCGCCATGAACTGTCATAATCTATCCGTGATTTTAATGATCGCGCTACAAGAAAGACAACCAATGAACCTCAAGTAGTAGTTCACTGTGACAATCGGCTGAACATAGCCTCTTCAAAACTTTTGTGGCTACAGGATAAGACAACGTTAGAACTGACTTCCTGTCAAATATTTGGAGGCGCTTTTATAACGTTACTCCCGCCAAGCGACAAACAACAGAAACATACATTTACAACCGAAACAGAATTTTTTTTCAGCAACAGAAAATCGCCTCTGGCGACAAAACATAAACAAGTACATATATATATTGATTGTTTCTGTTGCATACTGCCAGCGACAGAAATGTCAATTGATCGTGGTAGGAGGCATGTTATTTTTTTTATATTGTTGTTGATTTTTTTCTGCATCTGTCATCTCCAACCTGCTCTAGTTTGCGTTTCGATTTCGGCGACTATAAACAAAAAAAAATTGCATTATTTTGAAATAGCGTTTGACAGAATAAACGGCAGTCATGTTTTACTGGATTTGTTCCAGTTTTGTGTAGCTGTAGCTAAACAAGAAGCGTAAACAAAACAGAAGAAATGTGTGTTCTGCTTCTGTGTTTTTAATTAGCCGACTTTACCCTCTAGTTCCATATTATACCCCTAGAATAAATGGCCGAGCTATGTTTACCAGGAGCTCGGTATAAGCGCTTGAACATCCCTTGTATCTAAATTATGGCAATGCAGGACACTAAAAATTTCGGCTTAACTAGAACTGAGTCGAATTCCTCATTCATTTATATCATTTCTACCCTAATCCATAGGCGTTGTCAGAAACCCTATTTTCAGGGAGAAACCATACATCAATTGAATGGAGAACAAACAAGTCTCTCCTCCGAAGCACTAAATACTTTTCACAACAGCTGTTGCCAGCTAAGCCCACTGGCTTTTGAAAATATTTTTCTTAAGTTCAATCGGGTACGAGTTGTCAGGCACGAGGACACACTGAGCTATAGGATAATGAAATTCCTCAATTCCACGTATATTTAAATACCAACCGAACCAGTTAGTTAATATTGTTATTCATAAAAAGGCGATGACGTAGAACTCAACCCTATATTCCCTAATCAGTGACTTTCTCAAAACGAGTAGGCTTCGAAACCCAAACAAAACATTATGTATATGTGTTTATAACAGACGCCCATGCGTCACCCAAAAAAAAAAAAAGAAAAACAATTTAATTTTCCACCGAAATAAATAACAAACCCTTGGCCTTTGCACAGAAAAGAAACTCATCCACAGAACTACTGTGATTCCTTAACAATTTAACTCATTTAAACGCACACTCATAACACAATAATTGGCTTTCTCAGCGAATTGTACTTATTTTTAACACAATCCCTTAGCTTTCACAAGAAATATACCATCAATCAATAACCACCAACCATCATCCCCATGGTATAACTTCAACCCTGACTAGACGAGTGCAAATATTCCCATTGTTAGCTATATGTACCTACATTGAAGCACCCCCGCACCCCACCACTTACTCAAGGACTTTATCCATAATTTCATGGAAAAATACACAAAAAAAAAGGGAATTTTTCCAAGAAGCGCCTTGAATCAAAGTATGACGTCCCTCGTCGCATTACCCCTCGACTCTGTTAATCCTCGACATCGATCCATTTAATTGAAGAAAACACACACATGTTGCCACCTGTTGGGTTAATTCCCATTTCGGGATTTGTGCAACAACATGATACCGCACAACACAATCACTGAGCTCTTGTTTGTATGAATGGCTGTCTCTGATTATCCTCTGGCGCACAACAAATGGACGCACACAGTTTGATGTGAAATTAACAATCTATTTTATTTCAATCAGGTCATGGTATGACCCTCACAGAAAAAAACTATATGTATAAACATGTGTGCAGCGTATATTATGACAGAGTAATAATATCGTGGGTTGTGATTGGCGAAACAAAATTCAATTCCTCCTTTTGACAGTTTGCAAACATTGGCACACCACCCCCAATCCTTTGGGAAGTAGATATATAGATATAGATAGTTAGTGGTATCTTTAACAGTTGGTGTCCAAAGATCGTGGGTTGAAATGGTTCGACTATTTTTAAGTATATTTTCTATATGTAGCTATACTGATGGCATTAAGAATCCCATTAAGAATCCCATTGTGATTACCCTTTTACAGTTTCTACATGATACTTACTTACTTTACTTATCGGGCTTCCGACCCGTGCAGAGTCTCTGCCAGAGACTACGCTGCTTCCGGTTGTCCAGACCAAGCGCTCTGGCATCCGCGATGGCTTGGTCTTTGAAACGGAAGTTCGGTATTCCTTGTCTTCTCGAACCTGGGGGGCTGGGATTTGAAGATCCTCTTAGCTGGAGCATTATTGCCCGTTCGATGTGGCCGAGCCAATGTAGTCGACGTGTTTTGGATTTTTGGACTACATCCACATCTTGGTACAGCTCATAGAGTTCGCGGTTGTATCTTCTCCTCCATTCGCCCTCCTCGTACACAGAACCAAAAATCCGCCGAAGTATTTTTCTTTCGAAGGAGTCCAGTATCAGCCCACCCTTCTTGCTTATCACCCAGCACTCGGCACCATACCGTCTGGAAAGCGCCATGTTGCTGTGTGGATCCTTAGCCTTAGCCTAGTGCTACTTATCGGCGTATTACGAGCTGCTGCAAAATCGTCTAGTCGGTAGCCGTTGTCTGTTGTCGTTTCGTGGATTCTGTGCTTACCAACTAACCCGCCAAAGATGTTTTCCTTTCCGACGTTACCATTGAAATCCCCTAGTACAACTTTTACATCATACTCCGGACAGGCTCCGCAGGTTCCATTCAGGAGGTCATAAAACTTCTCCTTGATGGGATCTTCAGCCTCGTCGGTAGGGGCGTGTGCACATTATTAGGCTTATGTTTTGGAAAGGAGCTTTGATGCGGATCACAGAAAGTCGATAACTTATCGGCTTGAAGTCAATGAATGTTGTCCTAAGCCGATTTGTCACGATGAATCCGCATCCTAATACATGCAATCTTTTGTTGCAGCTGAAATAAATGTCGCAATTTTTTCTCTTCATCATACCTGATCCTATCCATCGTATATCTCCTGGATCGCGGTTATATCTGCCTTGTACCGCATGAGGACAGACTCAAGTTTTTGAGTAGCACCTGTAGAGTAGAGCGTTCGTACATCTCAGGTACATACAACATACTTTTAGATCATAGTCCATTGACGTTCCGGGTCTTGTTGCCATTTGAGGAGTTCCATTATCCGACGCTGGTTGTGTCTCTCATATAACTAGTGGTTAGTCGGGAATTTACCCCGACGGCACAACCCCCAGGCCCTTGTTTTGACCCTAGGACAGCGGGCCGGAAAAACCGATGTCAGTAACCCATTTTGGGATATGAGTATAGTACATCATAGGACATACAAAATCATTCGGATCTGTTGATGAATCTTCTTAAATCTGGTAGAGGTATCGTAGGTTAGGTTAGGTTTGTGGGCTGGCGAGGTTTTATCCGTGCCACACTCAGGTCAATACTGACCCATTGTGATGCCCGTGGGGGAAAGAGGTCGTCCCTTACCCATTATAACCCTGTACTCAAATTACTTACTGTTACTTACTTACTGTTACATACAAACCATCTTATTGATTTGACGAAGTTCATTATCTTGTCTATTGATGTGCTGGAAAGCTCATCTAGGTCGTTGAAGAAGAAGTTGAAGAAGCTGTCAAAGAACCGTGCTCCCATACAAGAGTATACCTAGCGGAGTTCTTGGAGGGTAGGGCAGTTACACACAGATTCTATGTCCTCTTCATCCCTGCAACTTCTGCAGAAGTCATTTCCAAAGATACACAGTCTTTTGGCCATGTTTTCAATTATCAGTGTCTGGTTACTACCCCCACTAGCACGAGGATTTGGTTTCTTTCAAAACATTTTAGGATTTTTGACCTTTTAGTGTCAATTGCGTTCTACAAGCTGCGAGTTATGGTGCAACCAGAAATATTGTTCCATCGTTCTTTAGCCAATTTTAATGCAACATCAGCATCATCGAGCTCTTAGCTACATATCCATATCAGAGCCGCATCTGGCCAGTTTATCTGCTGCCTCGTTCCCTTCCACACCAACATGTCCAGGGGGTCTAGCACGTAACATGATACAATCGAGTTCAGTCGATACAATCGAACTCTGGCAGCACCTAATTTGTCTCAATCGAGGATAATCAATCGAGAATAATCGATTGAGACAAATTAGGTGCTGCCAGAGTTCGATTGTATCGACTGAACTCGATTGTATCAAGTTACGTGCTAGACCCCCAGGAACCCAGCACAGCAGTTTCTACTGTGTGAAGGCTTATTGCTCTTAATGCCGAGAGCCACTGACTTGCGGACTTGGAGTTTACCAGATTGGACGTAATCGCTTTAAGGCTGTCCTTACAGAATGTCATTTTCATTGTTGGTAAAAATTAAATTGGTTTGATAGTTTGAGCCCCGTAGATCTCTACCTTGAAAACGCTGCACTGATTTGTCGGTATGAGTGTATGACTGGCTGATGCTTAATTTAAATTCTTCTGAGAAGATTTCTGCTCCCCTTCCATTTGCCATGTGTGGGCCATCGCTGAAGATGGGCATACCGTTCTAACAGTACTCGGGGAAAGCCATACATACAATGGTAGTGAGAAAATTGGTATAACAGATAGTTCTAACTATAAAAAACTGTTACTAACTTTCCACAACCATTAAACATAGTGGTCTTGACTTAACTTTAGTAGAGTAGGTACCTGCATTAAAAAAAAAAGCGGTAACCAGTAAATGTTTCGAAGGGTCTTTTATTTACATTGTAGATCACTTTTCTAAAACTCTTTCTGCTACAGTAGAAGTAGTAAACCTTGGAACTCGATTCCTAGGACACATTTACAGAGGACTAAAAAAAAACAACTCAAGTCCATACACAAGCACTCGGAGCATTAGCAATCGCTTTCCCGAGAAAAGAATTGTTGCCATAAGTATGCAAGAATACCTGCATACTACAACTACATTATGTATCCCCACCGGTTACGGTAACGCGTAAAGCCGTTTTCAATGCGACCCGCGCGTTCAACCGGTAGATAAATGTGGCGTGTGTATGCAAAAAGAAAATAAAAAAATAAATAAATAAATAGGTGGTCCTAGGCCCAGCTTCTCGCAACCATTCGTTTGTGTGAGTTTCTATTTTTAGGACGAATGGAAGGGACCTACAATTTTATGACGAGTCCGAACGGCTGAATTGAGAATCTTTTTCAGGGCAATTATACTCTCGGATGTTTGTCAGACGTTCGCGAGAGGTGGCGCAGTGTAAAAACTTTAAAATGTGATTTGTGTTTTTCCGGAGATCGAACCACCTGGGACTCCTCGCGCTCGCACAGTAGTCCAGCACACTAAACACTGCGCTACTGCGCCATGTGTATGTACGGCAAAAGAAAAAAAAAAAAAAAAACACACACACAATATAAAGTGAAATGGTAACCTTCATTGCTTTTTATTTTATCAAAAAAGATACATATGTTTTAAATTGAATACTGCTCAGTGTATAGACGGAGCAGAAACATGAATGATAGGTCAAAATACTCGATGAGGTATTGTCTAAAAACAATTTCAAACTTTTTCTGGTGAAGTATTTAAAAAAAAAGAAACTATAATTTTTCTTGATTTGCACCTAAATTTGGTCTTAAATTTGAGCTGCCTATAGTTTTTACGTAGTTTCAAAATCTAGAAGGAAGTTGTTGTTACGCCAAGGTTTTAAAACCGCCGGCCGGTAAATTTATCGTAATTAAAAATCAGCAAATCGTAGAAATATAGGCAACTCAGGCACAAATTAAAGCGTTGTTTTTTTTTTTTTTTTTTAAATCATGGTAATTACGATATTTACAATCATTTTCCCTGCAACACATCATAATGTATTCATCGACCACTTATTAATTATAATTTCTATAAAATTTTAACTCTACTTATCGCCGATTAAAAATTCTGAGTCAAATGTGTATCTATCGTCTCGATTTTTGATGAAATAATGACATTAATAGTGTAATCGCACACTATACACAGTATACTACACCAATTGATTAACAACACGATAAAAGCAACACCACACAGTGTTGACATTATCTTCTCACTTAATGTCAAAGCTTCGATAAATTGTTTAGCTTCGATAAGTGGTTATAAGAGATTTTGAGCTACGAAAACTGAAAAATATGCTGTAGAAAATTTGGTTTTATCGATAAAGTGATATAAATACCGATAAGTTTTGATATGTGTTCCTTTGTAGAAGAATGAAAGGCACCTGCAAAATTTCAGAAGATAGTCCTAATGCAAATGTAATATTATTGTACTTGGTATGGGAGCTTTATAGCTATTATCCATCGGTTTTTTTTTTCTAGTTTTTTTCAATAAAAGGCGAACACAAGACACAATCTTTCAAAAATCTCTCCAATAACTTGCATACGCCTATGATATTCACATAATTTGTTGAACATAGCGAGCTGTCACTGGTGCGTTGGCTATAGTTTAGCAACGGAACTGGCTAAAATAGGTTTAGTAGTTATCAACGAGGTCAAAACCAAGCTGTCAACAAGAAGGGATATCCAAAGTCGTCGAATCAGATAAAACGTCGCAATCGTACTTATTGCACTTATTATTTTGAGCTTTACTGATGTTTGTGTTAAAAACAAACCTATGGAAAGGTAATAACACCCAAAATTACGAAAAAATTTGCAACAACGAATTGTACAAGATTTTTTAGGGCGTTGTTTCCAAATTGATTTGGGCGTTATTTCCTTGGGCATTATTGCCTAACGCCGCTTTATCTACCTCGTCTGTATACTATAACCTCTGGTAAAATCATGCCAGAAGAAATTAAACATAGTATAGAGCTTTATAGCGCTCAAACTTGAACTCTATCTAAAGCGGATGACCATACCCATAAAATCTTCGTAAAAGCCTTCCAAAACTATATAGGCTTGCTACTTGAGGCTTCCTTTCACGCCCAACTGTAGATCCATCTAAGTAGATAGAAGATAATGCACATACCACAAAGCAAAACTCATTCCATATCATAACAAAACCATAAATGTAAAAAAAAATACGTTTGTCTATATGTATAAGAGAACTTTTATATATACAGCAAAAAAAGTGTACGCCAAGTTCTCAGTTTAAGAAGGTACATTGAGATCTCATTACTTTTCGTGGCTGACTAGTTACAAACTTAGGGATGATTTTATTACTTTAATAAGCTACGCATTTTTTATTTATTTGATTTCATTAACAATATTGAAACGTCTTCGATTTTTAATACATACATAGTCAACAGACACTGACTAGCATTACTTTGGCTTTCTTTCTTGTAAACTAGTTATTAGAATTTCATTCAGCATCAGGTAGATCAATTTCTATTCATATTTGAAGTCGTCAGCCCCAGGCCCCTTAATGGAAAATTTTTAATTTTCGATATTTTATTTTGTTTACCGGTAACATCGTTTTACCAAATTTTAAGACTTTACGATAATCGGAAGCGGCCCCAATAAATCATAACCGATTTTATAATATGGGCGGATATTAGCCTCCTGCACTGCGTTGTCTTTCCGGGTTGGAATCGAAGACTCTTCGGGCTGGAGGCTTGGCGCCCATTCGATTTACATATTATAACCATCTTAGTCGACTAATATACCTACTTTACTGCCCAGATCAATGTTGCTCTACAGTTCGTAGAGTTCGCTTTTAAATCTCCTCCTCCAAAGTCCGTAAAAGAAAAAGGGCAAAAAATCACTTAAATTATTTTGCGTTCACATCGCTCAGATAACAAGAAATATTGTTGTTAATGATCCTTTCGAACAATCGAAGATATTTCACGTAATACATAGGTCTATAATTACATCAGATAATTTACCGAGAACCTGACTTAGTATTACCTACCTACATATATTGATGTTATTGATAACTTTCCAAACATCCGAGAATAATCCACTGGCAATTGCCTTATACTGAAAATATGACAAAGTGGAATGGAAAACGATTTTGTGCATTTTTGTTTACGACATCCGATCCCTCACAATTATCACCATTCAGACCTCTAAGCTAATTTTCTACCTCGAGTTTATACTAAGGTTACCCATATCTGCTATATTTGTCAAGACACTTTTTAGTTACGTTCACTTTTCACTCCAATATATTGTGTAAGTTGCTGCTAAATCGATTGACTACTTTTCGAAGAGTTTGGAATGATTTGTTTATATAAAATGTGCCATGCCTCTTAATCAAATTTTGACCAGACTTAACAGGAACATCTCCGGGCAAATACTTAAGATTGCCTAAAAATGTGAGCTCAATCGGTTCCGTTGTTTTTGAGTTATGAGATTGTGAATACTTTTTTGTATGGAAGGTGCCACGCCCCTTTGCCATCTTCCCTCTCCCGCATCACTATAAGAAACCTATAGTGTCACCATGACAACTCTCAAATATTTTTTTTTAAATCGGCCGAGTAGTTCCAAAGATAGCCGGCTAACTAATTGATTTTCATATCCATACTTCCATACTACTTTATAAAATGCAACGTCCGTCTGTTCGTCCCTTCATAACTCGAGAACCATTCGTTCGATTTTCATGATTTTCTGATTTATAGATGTGTGGCCAAATTAGGCCGTAGGGTAGGTGAGAATTGTAGAAGAATAAATAGGTTGTGGGGAGTAAGGGGGGGTCTCACGAACCGTTAGCCGTATGAACTTGAAAGTTTGTAAGTGGATACATAAGTCAAAATTATTATATGCCTCATTCATCGTTTTCCAAAATTCGTCCCATAAGGGTTAAAAAAAGGGGGATGAAAACATTTCTATTTCGACCTTATCTATTGCGCTCAACTTGCCATTATACTTATAAATCTATGTTCATAGGTCAATTCAAGAAATCCTTTTAATTGTTAGGCAATACTTCACCGAATATTTTGAACTAACATTCATCTTTCTGGTCCATCCAGAGGGTATGATATTATAAATTCAAAATAGATCTTATTTGGCCAAGTGCGAACAAACTGTTTTCTCGATTGCTATTGTGCATAGGGGTAGTTTTATAATTCGATCGGGGAAGGCGTTGGTAAAGGGGTGGTAGGGACTAACTCTGGAACTATTTGGCCGATTTTAAAATTTTTCTCAACATTGTACTGGCTACATCCTCCGGATCCAGTAAAAATTATTTAAGGAGAGGATTGTGGAAGTGGAAACGGGGGTATATGGGCTATCTTCATAAATACTCGGCCATTACCGGAGTTGCACTCCGACGCCATGTTTTTCATATGAACAGCTATATGTTGCAAGTTCGTGTGTGAGCTGCAGTCGTAATTTGTTTATACTTGCGCCCACTAAAAAAAATAACATAATGTCCCTATAGTTTACAAAAAAGGGATTTGCGATAAAATATTTTGTAAGCTTAAAAAAGAGGGGAAAATATAAACAAATGTAGATACATACATATATGTAGATAGTCAAATAAATTTTAATTTCATTTAAAAGAAAAGAAACCGGTGGCCGGAGCCGCGGTCATGGCTACTGCGTTCATAAATATGAGCAAAAACATAATTTTTTTAATAAAAAAATGCTGTATTTTTAAAACTAAAGTAAAGCCTATAACCTAAACATATTTATTTCACACATTAAAAAAAAAAAATAAATTTTGTAAATTTGTGGATTAGTTCCTAATATTCTTACGGAAATACAATACATTTTTGGGTACGCAATAATAAATTCCGTCTATTTCTTGCATTTTGGACAAATACCCAACGTTATTTGCCAACCAGATAACTTGTCTTCAATCCTCTACATATATGTCTATTTATATTCTCTAATGAGGTATTAAAATAAATCTTTGTTGATGCATTGTTCATTATTACTTTCGTGCAATCTAAAAATTGCCCTCTAAATCAAATAATATTTTGACACTCCTATCTATAATGGGACAGAGCTGCGTTTATCAATCAATATTCATTGCTTGAAACAAAAGTCCCTATATTAACCATAACAAAGACTCCAATACCACCGTCCTTTGGAATCTATTAAATACCAGATGAATCACTGTTTCTAATCTTTTGTCGACCACCTACCTACCAGTACCACCAATACACCTACGGTTCTCTTTCTGTTCATAGCTCTCAATACATTATGTGTCATGCGTTTAAAAAATAGACCCAAAACAATCAAATTCTTCTCCATGCAATAGCACAAAAAAAAAAAAGAAAAGAATATTGCCTCTGCTAACAGCAAAGAAATGTATCTACCACGTACATACGCGTATCTATCTATATTCCGCTAGCGATTGTTTTTTTTTATTTTTTCTCCAAATGTATTCGCAAAAAAAAAAAAAAAAAAAACATTTCAACTTTCAAGGCCTTCTGTTATCAGCTAGAGCTTTTTCAATTTTTTTTGTTGTCTTTCCTTCGTCTGGTATTATAGGTAACTTTTGTTTGTTCTTTGTTGTGAAAAGAGAAAACAGTATAAAAGTGAGTTGTAGTTTAGCGCCACGAAAATCATATATTCTATAGTAAGTATATCGCTCATAGATGGTCGCATTTTATTTATATGTCACAGCCTAGATTAAGTTCTTGAAATTAGGTCGAGGGTAAAGCAAAGTTGAAATAAAAGAAAAAGGAAAACAAATTGTTATTACCTTCTTTTTGTGTGTGCGTGTATGTATTCGTTTTGTGGTTGTTTTTTGGTCTCTTTCAGGATAAAAACTGATATAGATTGATATTAATTGGTATCAACTACATTTTGGGGTATAATTATGACATAGAAGGGTGAATATGGCAGGCAGCTTTATGATGGTATTTTTAGAATTCTCTACAAATAAAGCTATACTGTATGTATGGTCTAATATGATGGAGCACTGTAGAAGTACAAGGTCGCCGATGTTAGGATTAGAGGAAACGAACTGCATATTTATACCGCACATTTTTTATTTCTTATTTTTGTAATAGACTACTTTACTGATTTTTTTTAACAAATAGGGATGAAACTACAATTTCATTGGGGAACAGTCATAACTAACCTTTAGCGCGTTATAAAAAAAATAGCTAAGCAACTTAACAGTCAATACAGTTGGACACAATATACCCAACTGATGGTCTACGTGAAGCTGTGGCAGCCGCCACAAGACCACCCAATTACCTACCTACAGTCAATATCTATGATGCTTACTTATGTCCTTATGATTAGGTACTCGTATCTTATCAAAGGTTAAAACATTTTCGTCTGAAAACAAATAGTAATCGTCTGAAAAATATAAAAATCGTCTGAAAACATTTATTTTAAAGAATCAAAGACAGCAACGCCGATTTTCAAAATTCATCTTTGTTTTTTTTTATGGACTTATTCTTTCCTTCTATTCCATTGTTGGTATAGAAGGAACACCTTTTTCAGACGATTACTATTTGTTTTCAGACGTTTTAAAAATTGTTTCAGACAATTGGAAACCAATATCTGATTTTCTGATGATTTCTATTAAGTTTCAGAAGTTTTTTTTTCGATTTTTGCCGACGTTTCCAATTTTTTTTCTGACAAATACTATGTATTTGTAGACGAAAAAATTGTAGCCTCTTATCAAATTGTTTCAACCTTAATTTCTTATTGACTGTGATGTGCGAATTCTTGTTGTGAGTTATACGACAAACTTCCATAACTCGGACTTCTTTAAGTCGAATTTCTCTATTACTCGATGTTTTATTGAGAACTCTGCGTTTTCAACTTTTCAACTTTTGGCCTCCATAACTCGATGTTTTTATAACTCGAAGTTTCTATAACTCGAATTTATTTTTCTTTATTTTGAGAGTTCGACTTATGGAAGTTCCATACGTATCAGTTGTTGAGAGTATGAAATACCTTTGCTTATTAAATTATACTGCCCAACCAGCGCAGCGTTGCCAGATCGATTGGTTTTTTTTTACTCATTTCACGAACTGTGATCAATGACAGTTATTAGAAACATACGTGACTAATAATTTGGGTTCATGTTCAACCTCCCTCTCCATTCCTTGTGTCATGTTTTATTGAAGAAAGCTGTTTTAAGGCAACAAAAACGTTCGAGAACATCGAGAACACTTGTATCTTTCTCGCAATATTTATCCGATTCTGGGTTTTTTTTTCCAAACCGTAGTGGAGTAGTAAAAAATCGATACCAAAATCTATTACTGCATAATCTATTGACGAATGGAAAAGTTTAAAAACTCCCTTTAGTAGAGAAGCTGACAGCTGGCCCTTTGCGTGTACTTCCCATAAGAAATGCAGAAATGTTGCGAATTTTTATTTATTACTTCATGACTGAAATATTGATTATATCAATTATTTAATGATATTGTATCGCAGTGTATTATTGGTGAAAAAGGAGGTGTCATTACATAAATAAAAATTAAAGGAGAAAAGTAGAAATATAGACACCGTAATTACTATGCAATTAAGGGTTCCTTCGACCTTCAGTATAGTAACCAAGAGTCTTATACCCACTCTTTGTGAAATAATCAAAACAAAGGGTATAGGCCATCTGTTTGGTTTCTTTTTGATTAATAAATTATTTTAACACTGACAGCTCTTATGACGTATGAGTTAAACAAATTGACAGAAACTCAATACGTATTTATCTACTACATTTTTACGCTTGAACAAAGTTGGCAATATTGCAAAGTTACTTTGGGCTGTGTTGCCGAAACAGTGCTAGTTTTTAATAGAAATGTCGGTCGAAATAATGCACCAACCTGCAATTGGTGAATACGCATGTTTGTGAAGAAAGTTTGGTAAGACTGATTTGCTGATTGACGGCCTCAACCAACAAGCTCCTCAAGCCAGCTCGGTTCCTAGCTATCTGCCTCCACACTCAGAGAAAAATCACAAGCTAAAATCTGGTATGATCAGGCTTGATTTTTTAGATTTTTTTTATTCTTACGTGCTAAATATTAATATGACACCCATTGTTCTTAAAAAAAGCCGAAACAATCTTAAAAGATGAGCCTGAAACACAAATAAGCTCGCCAAAATCTTGAGTTAGTTTTTTGTTCTTGAAATAGGACCACATTCTTAAAATAATCACGAAACAGGATTGAAGTAAGATTTTTAAGCTTATTAAGAATCTCAAAAAAAGATTTTTTTATCTTGTTTTAAGAATTTTCGGTCTTAATTTAAGTTGACAATTGCCCAAAACGTAAATTTTTGTATTCTTAAAATAAGAAGGAACATTCTTAAAATAATCCCGAAATAGGATTGAAGTAAGATTTTTAAGCTCACTAAAAATCTAAAAAGACAATTTTTTGGTCTTGAAAAAACGAGCTCAAAATAAGATTTTTGTTCTTGGAATAAGATTTTCCGAGTTTACCCTACTTTCGTCAACGAATAGGATTGAAATGACACTGATATTCTTGATTTTAGCACGTTTTTTTTTCTGAGTGCACTTACGCACATCAAGTTGGTTGAGGACCGAATATTGTCCGAAAAATCTTTCTCTCAAAACATCACAGGAGGTTTTTATCCGATTTCGACAGATTCCATTGTTCTGCTCCATACAACAGGACCGGGATGATTAGGGTCTTATATGTGTAATACCTCCTTGGTTCTATGAGAGAGGCCTTTACTTCTTAGATGCTTTCTTAGCCCGAAGAAACAGCGATTGTCAACAGTGATTCTTCGTTTGATCTCTGCGCTGCGCTGATGTCATTTTGCGAGGTGATAGTCGAGCCCAGGTAGACAAAGTCTTTAACTACTTCGATGTTGTATCTGTCCATCGTGACGTTATGTCCGAGTCGTCGATGCTGACACTCCTTTCTCGTTGACAGCAGATACTTCGTTTTCAATAACTTGCAAATGCGCCACTGACATCTCGCTGCGATCTTCCGATAATGTCAATATCGTGAGCATATGCAAGCAGTTGAACAGACTTTTGAAAAATTTTACCTCTCATGTTGGCTTGTGAGTTTCGTACAATTGCTTCAAGGATGATGTTAAAAAACTTTCACGATAGCGCATCGCCTTGTCTCAAAGCTTTTTCGACATCAAAGGGTTCGGTGATGTTTTTGCCGATTTTGACGGAGTATAGCGAAATTTCTCCATCGTTATCCTGCACAGACGAACGAATTTGGCAGGATTGCCGAAACTTGACATGACTTTGTATAGCTCGTCCCTATATATGTATGCTATCAAGTCGAAAAAAAGATTGTGTGTATCGATCTGAAATTCCTGGGTTTTTTTCTAAGATCTGACGGAGTGTGAAAATTTGGTTGATGGTATAGACACCTTCGTATGCATACCCAAATCGCTCACTATAATTAAGAAAACGTTGACAAATATATCTTCACCATATTTAAGTTTTATCCCCACGCATTTTGTCGCACAATTACTTAACCAATTGTTGGTATTACCGAAGTTGGCCTACGTTTTCCTATAGTAGCCGACATATTTCCTTGTGAATTTTATACAGAACATTCCAATTTGACTAAACGCTATTTGAACTTTTCGACACGAGGAGGAATATTTTTTTTTATTTCTTAAGTTATTCCTACCGCTTAAAAAGATCTAAGCCTTTTATAATTGTAGTATATGACTATACTTGTTATGAATTTGGCTTTTTGTCTGTCTGTTGAAAATTCTAGAAAATTGTTGGTACACATATCAATTATCCGACCCTATCCATAAAGCCCATTTTTTCCTACATAATAATATTATTTACAATTCCGTCAGTATATTTAGACCTCCAGCTTATAATTCTCTATATGAGCGTTCTTGATGATACACATGTATCCACGTGTCTTATTAAAAATGTATGTTTAATTTTAACATCAATTTGTTAGGTTACAATTTTTTTTTTAATTCCATGGGATGTCACGATATAATATTTTTCTACACGATAAAAAGCTTAACCTCAACATTAAATCTTGAACATTTCAACTATTCAAATCGGCGACATAGAAAAAATCCCGTTGAACTTTAGACTAACCAATTAAACATAATTATAACTTATTATCGAAAGAGATACAAATCAAGTCGTTCAGTCAGAACCTGGGAACCTCACTTGTCCATTACACGTTTATGATGTTAACTTGACTATACGAGTTATGATGAATTTTGTTTATTTAAATTTATTTAAGAATTTTTACATTGGCTCTGTAATAAAAACAATACCTTGAGTGGTTACAAAGGTAATAGGAAAATTTGGTTTTACAACTTACGACGGCTATATAATTAACAAATTATTCAAAATTAATTTTAAATCAAATGACATTTCGTCTGACTTTTTTTTTCATCATGATTCATTATTTTGAGTTTCGGGTTTGTGGTGATGTCAGTTATTTAACTTGTTTTGGCTCTTGTTCATAATGTTGCTATTGTTTGTACGTATACTTTACTTTAAACGGATCTACATTAAATTTTCAGATTTTCGATAATTTTTTTTTTTGTAAATTGTAATGCGCACTTCTTTAAAAAAAATATTTAACTTTATCGGTAAGAAGATTTCTCGTTGTTGCATGGATGCTAACTTTGGTGAACGTTTTGTTTTGGTTGGAATTATAGCTACATATTAAAAACAAAAGTTGATAATTCATCATCAGACAGACTCCTTTAATCTTTTCTTCAAAGAGTTTGATACTCAATTTAAACATTAGTCGCAATAAAGCCATAGAGGATCTTAGGACTACCTTTTGACAACCACTTGTGTGGACCTAATTTTTGGTGTGATCGGAAAGCCTATATCTACAGCTCTATGTAGTATCGCTGAATGCAAAGGTCTGAATTCGGAGGACAAGGTTTAACCGTAATAAGATCAAATGGGCTTAAGGTTTTAACTACTTAGTGTCAGAGTTGACAGTAAATCCACCTAAAGTCATATTCTTGAAATCGGCTGTAGTGTCTTGAATGAACTACTGTATAAATTGTTAGAGGTTTTTTTCTGTGCGAACCGAACATTGTATAAAATGTCAGATTGAATAGAACAAAACTGACTTTTTACGAGACTGCTGGACCAAACGGTTGTCTTTCATTCAGGATACAACATGGGCCATTATGCGATTTCAATGTAAATGCAGATTGGTTTAAGCTTGAATACTCCTACGTAATATTATATTGCTGTTCCCTCTTTAGGCTGAATTATAGTCCCTCTCCAAAAATGTGGACATCTGCTAAAACAATGTTTCAATGATGCGATGTCAAAATTGGCAACAATTTTCCCAGCTGCAATCAATTTGACAGTTAATTTGTACTCATTTTGGCTTGCCATTTCACCATGAGTATAGACTTACGATCCACGGCCAAAGCTGCTCGAAAAACAAGTCGAAAATTAGACTCCAGATTCCGCGTTATTCGACGTGGGCCATTACGGTGACCATCCGTCCAGTATTTCAATCGACTGTCCCGATTTTTTTAAATACATACAAATGTTCCCTATTTAATTTTTAGTCCCGTATAGTCCCCTATTTCCATTATAAACTTTTTAAATTATTTTTCAAACATTTTATTAGTTAAAAAAAAAATGCATTTCCATTTAACTAAGGATAGGCCTTAGTTAAATGGCCTTAGTTAAATGGAAGTGCATGTTTTTTTCACTCTTCAACATGAAAAACAGTTTGCACACGACACAATAAACGTATGCAGCATGTCTACGACATGTTCCTTAGTCCAAAGAAAGTTTTTACGAAAGAAATATTGGAAAATTTTCCCGGACAATTCGAAAATTCGAGAAAAGCGGAAAGTGTTTTTATTTCTGTTAATTTTTGTATAAACTCACGGTAGATTTGCGTTCACAAAACGATCAGAAACAAATTGAAATGCGGAGCATTTGTCTTAGACATGTGTACGACAAATATCATATCATCATACCCAAATCGGGGTGGTAAATAAACAGACTTTACATCCTCGGTTACTCTTAGGACAAGCTGGTTGATTTGGATACAACAGAACTTTAAGAACTCCTGAGATTCATACCAACTAAAATATAAAACGCGGTATAATTCTTGTCTTCCAGCAGGTATGAAAGACAAATTGAGTACAAATCAACTGTCAATCAATTGAATGGATAGTTCACGTAACTGGACACATAATGGCCCAACTGATGGTCTAAGTGAAGCTGTGTCTGAATGGTCGGTGGAAATTTTGAAAACCGCTTCCCGTACTATTTCCGACTAAGTTAAAACTCACTACAGAAACGCCAGAAAACAAAATTCCAGGCACAATTATAAGCTATAAATAACCGTAATTAAAGCTTCATAAAAATCATATCATTCTTATGATTATACTGTAACGAAAGTCCAGATTTTCAGACTTCCGCTAAAGTATTCTGCACGTCACCAGTAGTTACCCACAAAATACAAACGTGTCAATTGTGTCACTCGCCTCTGTCATTCATCTCGGGGATTTTTTTTCTCGTTATTTATTTTTTTTTTTTTTTTTTTGAGAAATAAAAGTGTCATGTAGACCAGACTTATTGTGACTTAAAAAGATCTCGTCGTTGGCATAGGCTCTTTAAGTCTTTAATCATGCAACCAATACATGATAGTTTGCCGGCTCACACTATCTAATTAAAATATATTTTTAACAAAACCATATTTATTTTTACATCAGAAGCATAAAGTGTCCACATGATCTCTGTGCTTCATTTCAAACGACTTTTAGCCTCTTTATCTGGTGCTGTCTTTTGTTTTTTTTGTAACCATATTTAGTCAAATCTAATCTTATCAAATCCTTGTTTGCTGTGTGAGTAATCTACAAGGTCTAATTGATAAAAACACACAAAACTGTTTTATAGAAAACTGTTGGTAGGTACCAATCCGTCTTCAAAATGCTAAACAAGTAACATGGTGAACCACTATCCCCTAAAAAAACAGCCTATCCCCTTTTGACTCATCCACCTATGTATACACTGTATATCGGCCTTCTAAAGAATTGGCCTTGAAAATAAAAGTTCACTAGCCGTCCAATATCTATTTTTAGCCCCTTCAAATATTGAAAGTTAAATAAAGCGAATCATAAGAGAAGAACGCAGATATATTTAAAAAAAAGGTACACAAAGCGAATTTTCAAATTCAAATGAAAAACAACCGAGAAAAATTAAACAAAAATATACAACGAAATTAAGAAACATTAAAAAAAAACATACATAAAACGTTTGGCCTTAATGTTTTATCGCTTCTCGTACGCGCACACCCCTCTTCAACTGATCATCATCAGTACAAGAGTACCAGTACTGGTACTAGTACTAGACCCCGCTCCGCCCGCGACCATCTCTATCGATGTGATTGTGTTGCGTTAGCGCAAAGTTTCTTAATTCAATATTTTGTCAGCGCGAGAAGAATAAACTCTTATTTACTCGGAGCTATATTTTTTTTATTTTATTAATTTTTTTTTTGTGTCTGTATTTATTTTCTGCTCTTTCATTGACATGGACATCGGACATGGCATTGTCTAAACATTTTCGATTACGCATTTCCACTTGTAGGTTCATTGCGTGATTGTATGTGGGGTTGGTTTGGTACGTTCTAATTTCTACCCTTCCAATACTCTGTCAGCCATTTATGCGCTTGTATGCGATCGTAAAATAGAAAAACAACAAACAAACATAAACACAGTGAAAAAAAGCACAAACACTACTATTATTCGATTCAAGGACGCGTAAAACATCATCAGCCGTTTTATAGCCTTTTGTCGATTTTCACTTTGTTGGCTGTTCCGTTTGCACTCTCTTCTTCGTAAAAGCGGGAATTTTTCTCTTAAAGCCCGAAGCTTCCTCTACCATTGCTCTTGATTGTGTTTTCTTGCACCTTACCCATTTTCGTGCTTTATTTTCGCCTTTAAGCTGTTCCTTCTCATCTCTACGCATTGGTGGAGTGGTTTTTGTTTTGGTATGCGCTTCTCTTGTTTGGATGGACCATTTGACTAAATTGATTTTATTCGTCCGTTTTGATTTCCTAATTCTATTCACTTTGGTCTTTCTTGACGACGACCGACGGGTGGGTGAAGGTCGGGGCGGCTTTTGATTGAATGGAATGCGTGGAGGTGCCTTCTGGTAAATAATTACCATTAGCCGAGCTTTGTGTGTTATCGGACAGGGAGACTCTCTAAAAATAAGGTAATTTTTTACCAGTCGCAGAGTATTGGTTTCTATAACACCTGCCTTACCGGCCACAGGCGGTAGGCAATGTTTTTTTTTTTCGTATTTGTGGCTTTTGGTTTGTTTACCATCCTATTATTGGTGTTTACTATACAACAAGCGGGATATGAATTGTAATTCATGGATTTGATCAAATGGACTGTGCTTAGGTGTTGTATGGATTGGCGACATTGTTTGTCTGTCGTGTAGTTATTTTTAGAGGAGATGGTAAATATGTGATGTGGAGTAGATACGGAAACTGTGCTTAGTTTATTTATAAAAAATAAGGTTTTTGAGAGCAAAACATTATGGCATATCTCCGTGATGATCAGCCCATAGACTTCTATCCTACTTGTATGTCCATGAAACCTTTTGATTTTTAGCGAGTTGAAATGGGTTTAATTCCAAGGGGTGAATTTGAGACACATACCCACACTCTAAAGCCTAGGGTGGATCTATTCTGATGTATAGAGCTGGATCATGTTGCTACATTTCGTCTGTTTGAGTTCCTCTTAGTCTCTAAGAATTAGAGCCAAGGTCCAATGACAGAGCCTTAAGATACGCCGCCGCCGCCGGCTGTCCGGCCGTTTATCTTGTGTTCATTAGGTACACGGTTGCCATAACACCCAAATCCTAAAATAGTCTATCACAATGTTTATAAAATGATTAAGTACTCGAGTAAGTATTGGGTCGGTTTGTCTTGGGAATTCTCCGCTAGAAAGAGACAGACTATATGCGAGAGAAATGGATGGGTTGTGCGATGGAAGATTGATTTTGTTGATTTTTTTTTTGCTGTGAGTTGTGTTGGTTGTTTTTTTTTTTTTTTGATGGAACCACAGACGACGCGACGTAGCGATAGTCCCATATTTATCATGGGCATGGACAATAATCTGAATGTAGAACAACAAACATAAATGCGAAATCAATAATGCGATGGCTGGTGGGATCAGTAGTTGGTGGATCTATTTTTGTTTGTTGTTCTACATTCAGATTATTGTCCATGCCCATGATGGGCAGTGTAGTGTTTTTTTATTTATTTATTTATGTATTTAATTTTTTTTTTTAAAGGAGTCTGAAGCAGTTAATCCATGATTTTGGTGTAATGGTGGGGAAACTATGATACAATGCCACTTGTTGGACCTGAACCCTTCTGCGTCGTCGTCAGTAAGAGATGTTTCAGGAAATACATCAAGAACTTAGTTCTAATCGAATCTAATGAAGTCTGGCTTAAAACACCTGGACAGAACTGCACCAAACAATTCTTCCTAAAATGTTCCCTCAGGAAATCTATTTTCTTACCAACCCGGAAAAAACAACCTAAGAATCCTAACAGATTGATTACGGCGTCAGTCTAATCATGTTGAAATGCCAAACCAAACTAAAAATAAATCCCTTATCAGCTGACAAAATGGCCGCCAGTTAAAATAGTGTGGCCAACTTAAAGTTCTATACATCTAAAAAAAAACACACTTTACAAAACCGATGCAAAGATTTTTGAATTTCACTGCGTTTTGATGCAAGCTCCTTTTAGAATGATGTATTGTCAAAAATCGAGAAATTAATATTTGGCCACGTCAAAAATTATGTCAGAAAACGCAAAAATTCTTTTAGTTTTGATGCATTTTTAATGGGATTGATGCGGGTTTTGAGGAGATTTTTGTTGGTGCGGTTATATGATTCTTGGACCAATTTTAGGGGAAGATTTAACGCGCCCTAGCTTGGTCGGCGCAGTGGCTCAGTGGTTAGTGTGCTGGACTACTGTGCGAGGGGTCCCAGGATTAAATTACATCTTCAGGTTTTTTCTACTGCGCCACCTTTCACGAACGTCTGACAAACATCCGAGAGTATAACTGTCCTGAAAAAGCTTATCAATATAGCCGTTCGGACTCGGCATAAAATTGTAGGTCCCTTCCATTCGTCCCAAAAATATAAACTCAAACGAATGGTTTCGAAAAGCTAGGCCTAGGGTGGCACCCGCCTGTTGCGTCACCTATTTATTTATTTATTTTATTCTAACAATTTTTGCATTCGCAAAAGAATGAACAAAAAAAACAAGATTTCTTATTCCAATCCCGAATAAATTAATTAGTAGATAATTCAGTTGTCAACCGGCCTATTCCAATTTCACCTTACCTGTCAAAATTACATAACTTAGGTATAGACTTTATAAATCGTCTTAATTTTTTGACACACTTGATCACTCGATACTTTATTCGAAACTTAAAAACATCTACCGTTTCTCGCCCACTACTACCAAAATGTTTTGATCGTACCGAATAGGAAGACAGCAGTGCGTTGCCATTAAAGATAAGACTTTAATTATACTCCCAGTATCTTGTGGATTACCACAGGGCTCAATTTTTGGATTCTAACTTTTTCTTTATTAATAGTAAAATATAGGCCCCTTCCATTCGTCTCACACGTTCCAATGGGTTTGAAAAGTTATGCCTCTGTTATTATCCTCAAACGCATTTTTTTTCTTTTGTAAAGTTCTGACATGTTATTGTTCTCCATATTTATCTTTTAACAAATTTGTAATATATTGCATTTTTTACTATATATTTTCAGTTAAGACACAACAATAACACCCTAATTGCTGCCATAAATCAAGAAATCAATAACTGTGACTGAATAAAACGCGGTAAAAAAAAACAAAATAAATTTTTATACCAACATTGACCAAATAAAACCAAAAAAAAAAAAAAAAAACATACTTATGTATTTGAATTTTATATTCCATCAAATGACAAGTGGACTTAATAAAAACTCTTACTCGGGCATCATATATGAATAACTTTTTCAAACCATACACACAACCACAAACGCGGCACGATGAATCAACACGGTAAAAATCAAAACATAATCATAATCAAACAAATACCAATTAAGCGAGAACTAATGCCAAATCAAAAAATTAGCGCAATTAAATGCGAAACTATTAAACCTGATAGTAACGCAAATCGAGTGATAATGACGCCCACTTCTGCAACGGCGGCGATATCATCGGGAATATCGCTACTGCCGCAGCAGTTATTGGCAATACCAACAACAATATCGCCAACACCGACAACAGGTGCAATAACCATAATACCACGCTTATTGGCCGGTGCGACGCCAAGTTCGGTGACAACTTTGGCTGTATTGACACCTGCAACAGCTGCCACAGCAGCAAGTGATACGGCAATATCACCAGTGCTTTCAACAAAGTCATCATCGACGACATCAACCACATCGGATGCGGAGACATCAACCGCCGACATGATGGCCAGTGTGTCGGACTATTCGGATAACCAAAGCGATGACAAATTGTTAAAGTGAGTAGACGCTATTTTAATAATTGTTGTTTTATTTATATCTATAATTATGGGTTTTTATCAGATGGTGAGTTGTTTCAGCCCAGAAATGCTGACATTTCGTGTTAGCTGTTTTTGCGACTTATTTGCTGTTTTAACTTGCATAAAATGGAGCTCGTTTAAGTTATAGAGCCTCCTGTTGCACTATTTAATACCCAACTATGACAATGAAAAACATTTTTACTATTTACGATTCGAACCTTGAACGCGATTGGATTCGAACCTCTAACGTGCTAACCATTGACCCCAATCAGGGAGGTGGTCGTTGTTAGGGGGAGGGGGGAACGCCCATAAAAAAAAATATTTATTTTTATTTCATCTTATTCTAAGATTAATTAATATGTATATTTATTATTCTATCACATTTTAGGTTTGAACTTTATTACACTTTTAGAAAAGATGAAATATGTAATGGCCAAAATCGTTTTCGCTCTAAACTCTAAAGTGTGTAATAAAGTTCAAAATTTGGTGAACTTTATTGCATTGTACTTTATTTCATGGCACCATAAACTACAATCAGGGCTATCGTGAACAAAATTCCCCCCGAAATATTTCCCATTTTTCAAAAATAGGTATCGGCAATGAATTTCGAAAAAGGCAAAAAGTTTCCCCCGCAATAAATTGGTATCGTGAACAAAAATTCCCCCCGGAATATTTCCTTCGTAAATTTGCACGTGGAAATTCAAAATAAATATGGAAATTCAGTTAATAAATATTTAAAGTCAGTTGCTTTTTTTAATTTAGTTGATTTGAAACGAGGAATTAGAAATATGTAAATGCATTTATTTACTAATTTATTATTTTATTTTTATATACCTACTTTATTTAATAGATAAATAAAGTTTATAAAGTTTAAAGGCTATTCCATATTTGTGCTAATCCAATTTCATTATCCTTTCCAACTCCTTCTGCAAAGAACCACAGCTCTGCCAGAACCCAGTTCGATTATGGAATTGGTGGCGAAAGGTTTTTTGACTGTTGAGAGATTTGAATATTGGTTTTTTGACTCTGTATAGTACTGGTGAAATCTAATACATATATTATGTAAACTATATTGCAACGCGATTTAATTTCTACTTACAACGACTCACTGTATTAACTCCAAAGGATTGGATTTATCTATTGAAGTTGTTCTGTTCAATTTCGCTTCAATTTTCCTCCTGTTGAATTTGTTCCTCGGCTATTTTCTTTCACCGAATCGAAGACTTTCTTTACTTAAATAGGGATAAATCCAATTGGCGTCTTTGCAATTACTCAAATTATCACAATGCCTTGGTTTAACGCAAATAATTTGCAAAATATTTCCAAATATGAGCTTAAATGACAACTGAATAAATCACAATTAACAATTGACGACAACTGTCAACGCATTCGAACATATTTTCGAAAAATTCCGGGGGAAATAAATTCCGATGGAGATTCACGATAGGAGGAATATTTTCCAGGGAACAAATAATGTTCGGGGGAATTTTTTTCCCCCGTAATTGCCGATTATAGTAAATCGAAAATAAAATTAAAGGCGGAAAAGATCCAAGCTGTCTTTTTTTACAAGTCTTACCGTCTAACCATTTATTAATAAATGACAATCAGATAAACTGGGTGCGGGTTGTTAGATAGGTGTTTATCTTGATAGTAAACTAACCTTCAAGGAACATACTGCAAGGACATTACATAAAATAGGTATTGCAATTACTAGTAAAATGCGGTATACTTTTGTTAATAAGAATTCTTTATTGATACACAAAGTTATATTCCAGGCAATTTTGTTATATGGCTGTCAAGTTTGGGGAAAATGTGCTGATTGCCATATCAAAAAATTGCAGATACTGCAAAATAAATTATTAAAAATCGTAACGATTGACTTATTTCCACTCTTTCACTTTCACTTAGGAAATTATATACTGTTGCTAAATTTATTTAAGTTACTTTTTGTTTTGAGAGAAAAAATAAAATTATTTGTCATTAAGAAAACATTCTCGCAAAAGTTCATCGTTAAAAAAAAAAAAAAAAAATAATAAAAAAATATATTATAAGCCTTAACTGTTGGCTTATATAAAATCTATAGAAAGGTAAAGATTTTTTTTAACAATTTGGTTTGGTTTATGGTAATATTTTCTTTTATCTCATATAGTCATTATTAGACTCTTCGATTGTGAGGCATTAAAGGCCTTTGTTTTGTCTTATAAAGGCAAGACACAATTAGAGAGCTTTTAAGAAGTAAATTGGAGAAAAAGAACTGATCAAAACTGTCTGGGGATCAAGAATAAAACTGCAATAGAGAAAAGAAAATAATAAAAAAAAAAAAACACAAAACAACGTAAAACAGTGCAGAATTCGAATTGCTGCAGAGCACAAACAAAATAATTACCCTAAATTTTAATAGTGTTAGAGCTTAAGTTTTTTTTTATTATTATTGTTATTTTTATTTAAGTTTGTGTTGTTGTTCAGTTTAATTTTGTGTTGTGTATTTATTATTTAATTATTTTAATTCCTAACATACTTTTAAAACATCAAGATTTCGTGCGCACGGACATCAACAAAATTCAAGGTATATTTTTGATATATTTCTTTTTATTCCATAACACAAAATTTAAGTTAAACACCAACATTTATAAAATTCTCAATTCTTAGTTTTAGTTTTTATTTTGTTTATTAAATCAATAATTAGTTTATTTTATTTGTTTAATGTTTAGAAATTAAGCCATGTTTATTTTTATAATTAAAATTTGAAATTTAAGTGTTTGACAAATGATGGCTTAATTTTTCTTTAACAACCCATAGATGGCGTAGGTCGCGGAGGAGATGCGCACGTTAATTTAGGGTAGATACTAAACAATCGGCCATAGTATTTACAAGGATGGGGTGGGTGGCCAAGGAGTTCTAACGCTGACATTTTGAGACTCCACATCCAGATAATTTCCCATCCGCCTGAGACCGGGATTTTATCTAAATTTTATGTTGAAATGATTTGTTCCGATTTATAAATTTGTACTGTGCTGTCGCCAGAACCAGCCCTTAGCCGGGTTTGCTTCACCTGCAAGAATTACGACCCTTCTTTCAAAAGCACAGTTACAAAATGATTTTGAACATCTCTTGGCTCTACACCACCTCTGCTCTACATAACTGAGCTAATGTTGAATTGATCTCCGATATTATTAGAAAACTTATCGGAACGTTCTTGATCAGATGCAACTTCTCTGACTTTGTTTTTTTTTATTCGTTAATTTATATATGTACTTATTCTTTAAATTATTTATTTGTTTATTATATTATTATTTATTTATTTATTTATTTATTTGGTAATTTATAAACATATTTGTTAATTTACTTAAATGCTAATTTATTTACTTACTTACTAGTTCACTCTAATTTAATATTAAAAACAATTACTAATTCAAATATGTGTGTATTTTTTTTTTTTAATGTTGGGTTTCTCGATGGTTCCCTTCAAAAAAAAATCTGAATTTATAAAATAGTATTTAAAATGTTTAAGATTATTTCAGTTGAAAGAAAAATCGCAAGCAATTGTTCTTGAAATAAGCCGAAACAATCTTAAAAGATTACATTGAAACACAAATAAAGGACAAAACAATCTTATTTCAAGCTTGTTCATGATTGAAACGCAAAAATACTTAAAGTGCATTCTATTCGTTACTAAAATTCACACTCACTTACTGAGTGAATTCTCATAAGGCAACATTAAAAATTGAATATTATTACCTGTCTACTGATCTACTGATGTGAATGAATGATGTGATGATATATTATAAGACGGTAGGTATCTAAGATCTAAGGTTTAGATGTTGAATGCCAAAAATAAATTTGTTTCAGGCATAATGTAAGAAACACATTCTTAAAATAATTGCGAAACAGGATTGAAGTAAGATTTTTAAGCTTACTAAAAATCTAAAAACAAGTTTTTTTTGGCTGAAAATAAGATTTTTGTACTTGGAATAAGATTTTCCGATGGTAAATATGTACTTTCGTTAACGAAAAGGCTTGAAATGACACTGATATTCTTGATTTCAGCTCGTTTTTTTTTTTCTGAGTCTACCCTATATATCATATCTCTGTATTTTAAATTGTGTGATGGCTTCTCTTTGTAATTTTATGATGAAATAAAAATCTATCTATCTTATTGAAGATAATAATATATGTACTTCCAAATTAGTAATTCTGTCTCAGAAGAAATTATAGTACATCTCATCAAGTACTTAGACTCTGCCAGCATATTAAGCAAAATCGTTCTTTGGGAAAATCAACTGGCCTTGTGTTGCTGGACATTGAGAAAGCTTTGTGTATAGCATTTGGGCATTCTCTATAAGTTGTTGATACTTCGTTTTCCCCCATAGTTACCTTATAAAACTTGTCCTGAGCTTCCTTTCCTATGGTTTTTTTTTAGTTTTCTTACATCGAACCCAGAGATATCTATGGTTAAAACAAACGCCGAATTAAAGAGTGTCACCAAGTTCAGTCCTCCTAATAAAAGAATGACCAAGATGTCTCAAGGAAAACTCAGCATTGCTCCTTATATTACTCGTGAATAAGACCCCGAGATACTTAAACTTCTTCATCTATGTATTTCAATGGGACTCCATTAACCACATGGTTAGTTCCATAAGGCGTTCTGGAGAGGACAATCTCTCCAGATTTCTTCACGTTTACTTTCATCTCAGCTTTAACACAAACGGCTACAAACCGGCTGAGTGCGCGTTGAAGTTCAGTCTGAAAAAAACAAGTTATCAGCAAAGAGCAAATGGCTTATCCTCAGATCTCCCAATTCGAAACGTTCTTCGCCAAGACTGCGCTGTAGCATTCAGATCCAGTCAATATAAGTATTGAAATGGAGAGGAAACGAAGCGCATTCCTCGCGAAGTCCAACGCCCCCAAGGTGAATGGTATAGAGTTTACGTCGCTTACCCGAACACAGAAAATGAATGGCTCGAAAAACCGTCAATTCCATACTCCTGTAACAAACTCTAGAGTTTACCTCTATATAGGGACTCGGTTGTATGCCTTCTTCAAGTCCACAAAGCATGCGTAAAGAGGTGTGGCATACTCATGTCATAACCTTTTCAAGTACTATACCATTCTGAGAGTGAATAACTATAGTCGGTTGCGCTTCTGCTAGGAAGAAAATCGAACTGCTCATCCCCTAATCTTGATTCGACCAGAGCCACAAACCACATAGAATAGACCGTCGACTACTCCCATATAACGGACTTTGCCTACAAGCTGCCGGCGGGCCCAGGATTTTTCATGTATTGGTGCTGTACAAAATTAAAGGAGAGCCATTAACGCACGCCCATGGTATATCATGGAATAATCATAGCAACCATTGATTTTGATATTTCACACGTTTTCACAGACAAGGGAATTCATTCCGGGGAGAATTGGGTAGGTGCACGGAAGTTGGCGGTCTAGTTCTATGTGGTTTGTAACAAGAGCTCTGCAAAGCGTTTTCAGCACCTTGGGAACGATTGCTCCAATCTGCCATTCGCTGGTAGTTTCGCCGCATTCCCAGGCCACTTTAATGACACGAGAGGGCCATTTAACGGACTCTTCACATAAGATCTTGAGAATTTCTATCCGAATTTCATCAACTCTGACATATTTGCCAGCTTTGAGCGATTTAATTTGATTTTATCGCGAAAAGTGACTTCCTTTACCGTGGGACTATTTTCCGCCCAGCTCAAGGCGATGGATCAGGGACTCAGAAAAGTTCTGACTCCATCTGCGCAAGATGTCCTCTCCTCATTGGAAAGAAGTGTACCATCTTTGGATTTCACTCCGCTTCCTTCCTCTTAGACGACGGATAGTCTGCCAGAGCAGCTTCCTTGGAGATCTGTGGTCAGGATCACGATAAAATTTTTCTACGAACTCCTTCCAAGATTGTTCTTTGGCTGCTTTAACAGACAATTTGCAAGTTCTTTGCGCCTCAATGTATTTGGTTTTAATATACATTTTTTTTTTCTTCGGATAGACACAAGACACGCACTGTCACTGCTCTTGATTAAGTTTGTACCTTGCCTCTGGTTTGTACTACATACTTTATCTTCATAATTTTTCTTTTTGTCCCAGCCCAGGATATATGGGGGTAAACGCTACGCGCACCGGTACCTGCCGCGCTGACTTACCGTGTATTAATTTCGTATTGACACGAGGGTTAAAATTAAAATTCTATCACTCTTAACTATAGTCAAGGTTATTTACCATTAAAATGGGACTAGTAGTAGTAGGTACTATTTTAGTACGTAGGTATATAATCTTGCAGTACAATTTCAACTGTTTTGTTGGTTTTATTATTGCTTTAAAGAATCAACCCAAGAAATTATTGCATTTACGATTAAATCTCATCCCATCACCTAGTGTGACAAGAAAAAAAAAATTCATCTACCTGTACCTAAATAAGTAAATTTACATAAGACAATATTTGTGCTCCTTATCAGTTTATTTCGGCCTATGTTTATATTGAATTTAATACGCTCTGATTTGCTAGTCAAAACACACGAAGAGAGATAGAGATTTCGTATCGAATATCCTATTTGTCACAGGACCATGCTTCAACAGGATAACATAGAATCTCCTATAAATTGACTCGTTTTGACAACCCCCAAAGGAGTATTATTCAATTTGCATTATGAATGAATATACGATACGAGTACTTTATCATTATCATTTTCGGATCAAAAACTCGCACATAGATACAATCCATCCTTATGGAAATGTCACGTATATGTGGATACCGTATATATGACTTTTAGGCATCAATTATGTATACGAGTCAATATTCTCAGTTTCACAACATAAATTTCTTCCGAGAAAGCAAACATCTGCGCGAAGCGAATCCACGTTAGCAACTTTTTTCCTCAAATAGAGATTAGTGGCGTTTCACTCTGCCTATTTGGAGTCTATACTTATAAATCAAATAATGAAACGCGGAATAAGACAAGGATATGTATATGTCTCTATGCAGTCCTTAAATATTAACACCCACGTTTGTATTCAGGGTTTAACCTCCCCATTTGTTTTCAGAATACAAACAACGATTCTTACTATAGACAATGACGCAAATGTCATGTGGGGTAATATCAGCCCCCCCAACTTGACAGGTGGGTGAGTTACACAAAAGTGCGTGCAGTATATTCGAAACGCAAACAGATAACTACACCAAAAACGAAATGTCAAAGTTGAAGGACCCCCTAAATCTGTCAAACACATGAATCTGATGGATGCCAAACAATTAGAGGAAATTAAATGTTGACTTACGGTATTAGTGCCAAAGTTATAAATGAATCTGCAGGTATCTATCTCACCACGTCTTTCGCGAGGGAAGTACTATTTAAAAAAAAAAAATAAATACCCACTAACTTGTCGTTGTCACTCTTAAGAGAGACATTTTAAGAGCATCCTATATGTAATGTTACAATCACTATTTTAATTACACGTAATGCTTAAAGTTACAACTGTGATACGTGTAACATGTTCCTGTGCGGCGCGACAGCTGTGTGTTTAGTCTGGACAACGTTATTGTTGCTTTAAAGCTTGTCGTCGTTATGCTGTCGGCTTGTGTTGGGTTGGGCGGTACCAAAAAGCTATATATGCGAGCTTAAAATTTCTCCCCACAAAGAGTTTTAGTTAACATCGAGAGCGGGAGAGGCAAAAAAAAAAAAAAAATAATAATAATAAGAAAACTGGTCGCCGACCTTAGCAGAGAGGAGGAGGAGAGAAAAGTGCGTTTAGAGACTATTGCCTTTGCCACTCACATCTCGATCTCAGTCAAAATCCCAACTACGCAACATCACGCACGCATTAAGTGATACTCCATCTCCAACGTATATAATGTATGTGGCTCCGTAACCACGAGACGATTGTGCGGGGTATAACATATAGTGGGCTTACGATGATAAAAATAAGGCAAGGTCAGTGTTTTTTTTGGTGAATTTCCCTATATACATAAATGAAAGGGAGAATGCAAGGTGCTTATGAAATGGACAACTCTCTATCTATTGAGTTTGAGTGTAATTCTCTTGAGTGGAAACTTGATTGAACCAATATTGAATGGTGGTGTATCGTCGTGTCGTCTTCATCTTTACGCGTATTATGTGTAGGCGGGCATGGTTGCGGTACTCAGCGTGGTATCATTTTTGGTGGAGTCTCCCATTCCTTAGTGTATGTATATCATTGGGTACATTTTTGTTGTTCTCACTCGCTTCGATAGGTACAAGGCTCTTCCAAGCCTTGATGTACATACATATATAGTCTCTGAGAAATGTGATAAAGGAACAATCGAAAAGACTAAAGGCAAACAAGAGAAGAAGATTTTAATTTGATTCCAGTGTTTCAAGGACTTTTGGTACCTATTTTTTTTTTCTGGTTTTCCTTGGATACCGTGAGAATTGAAGTTTTCCGTTGTCTGTGTTAAGTCCTTCCTTTAAACTATATGATTGACGAGGGTAATGGGAATGGGATGAAATTTACTTAAGTTTTCTTCTTAATTAGTATTCAGTTTGAGTACGGTTGAGTGAATATTCTTCGCTGAACAAGGCGAGATAATAACAGTGGCAATGGTTGTTATTATCCTGTTTTTTTTTTTTTTTTGTTCTTCCTTATGAAGGTAGTTTGATGATGGCTCTTGAGTCTTTAAAAGTGCGTTATGGGTGGCACAATCTAATGGAAATTATTTATTTTTTATCGATAGTTGTAAACAGTGCTATATAGAGAAGAAAATTTGTATTTCCTTTCTCTCTTTTTCGCATGGAAAGGATTGGGATTTAATTTTCTGTCCAATGAACTTAAGGAGCTATGAAATGTTAATAATTTTATTTTTCACTGTTGAGAAAAGTTATAGGAATCATTTTGGTAGCTGATTTGCATATCCGCGTAGGATTTTTGTGTTACTTCCCCAAGGGCAAGATGATTGTTTGCAGTCAGATCACGTCTTCATTTTAGGTCATAGTTGTTTTAGGTTGTGTGTTGTTGTAACCCTTCTCAACTAACATATAGATTTTCAATGATACATACCTACATTACATATATGTATATATATATGTATGTATGTATGTAGAAAAAATGTATGTAACATATAAAGTTGTCAGCAATACAAAAAAGGAAAGGGTGGTTTTATCCCTAAAGGAAAGGAATCTATAACCACGCTTCTGTTAAAGATTATAGTTTATAGGTCAAGAGACCTCCCATAGTTTTTTAAAAAAAAATCTAGAACAACTCATAATATCAGAGGAATATGTGTCTAATAAAGTCATAAAACCTATGCGAAGCTCAACACGCCTACCTTAAGGTAGGTAAATCAGTGGAAAGCGCCTAGTTATGTGGATGTCGACATTGAGGGCGATTTCTATATTATAAAAAGGAGCTCAATTATGAAAGCCCTTAAAAAGAGGACAGCAACTCCCACAAAGTGCTATATGAAAGACCTCTACCAAGTGCAAACTCTTCTGTGTTCCCGGACAAAGAACTTAGATTCGGAAATGAACACAAGCGAAGCGAACATATTCATACTGCCATTAAATAGACGCATCATTCATTTTCATTCATTCATTTTCAATGGTCCGCATGTCCATTAAGTGGGTCACGGGTGTAGGTTGCTCAAGTGGACCCTCCATAGCTGTCGATCCTCCGCCATCGACTCCAAATCATCAAGGGCAATTCCCACAGTGTTCCCAGGTTGAGGGGAAAATCACCATTTTTGCCGATTTTTTAAGACGAAAGGGGAAAAAAAGGGGACAGGGATAAAAACGGGGAAACAAATCCAAAAAGGGGAAAAATCTTAAAATACTATCAAAAAGTTTGTAAGGGAATTTTTTAGAATAAATAAATGTTAACAACCTACAAAAACAACCATGCTCAAGAAACGTGTCCATGCAACATCTCACTGTTTTGTTTGTTTTCTGAATGCATTCATTCTTTTGACATTTCATAAAACTATTACCATGGCCTGGCCATACGCTCCTTACCATGAACAATGTGTCAGAGACAGGTAGATTTTGAGTGAGTATAGAAAGGAGGTAGGTAGATCATACAGATAATGGACCAAAAATCCACTTTCAGAAATAATTCTCGCATGGGCATGACATGACGCATGAAGGTTCTTTTTCGAAACCATAGCGCTTTCGATACAAATCTTCCTTTTGTATTTGCGTTGGTAGAGTGAGGACCTAAAAAGCGGGAGTTCGCTGTGGCTTTACCATACAATTTTTGTATTTTCGATTTCATTATTCCTGTCAAACTTTATTTCATTGTAATGAGGCGTTGTTTTTGAGTAAGTGTAGCCAAGTCGTTCATGTGAATGAAAGTCATGCCCGTGTACTGGGCCACACATTCCCTCCTATGGAAGTCGTTTTGGGCAAGACAGGTCGATTTTAAGTGAGTAGAAAAGAGAGAAGCGATTTTCTCAACTAACCTAACGACACGACTTTCATGGGAAGGCATGCGTGGCCCATCACATAGTGTGTCCTTGCACTATGTCTAGATTCAAAATATTACGCGAATTTCTAAATAACGGCGGCACAACTTAATGGGTAAGTGAAAATAATTCTCATTTTATTTAGGATTTTCAAATGAAGGAAGAACCAAACAAAAAAAATAAAAATAACTCACGCAATAGGAAGCATTGTCCGAGTTCAAAAGCTGGTTACGCAAAGATTTTTTCTTCGGGGACAAAAAAGGGATTTTTTTGATTTCCAAAGGGGAAAAAAAAGTAATTTTGGTGTTAAGAAAAGGGGATTTTTTTTCTTAAGACCTGGGAACCCTGAATTCCCATGGAGAAGTTATGGATATGGGAAAGACGTGCAGTCTACCTAAGATCTAATTTGCCGGTGTCGATCTGCAAGAATGACGCCTACGTAGCCTAGGATCCAGGTTCTTTGCAACCATCGCAGAGGTAAGATGCTTTTATACCTCCTCATTTAATTGGGGTGTGTACCAACTAGTTTCCAAGCCGACCCGTAACCTGATGGGTTTTGGTTTGTTCTAAATCTCAGCGTCCCTTCTAAGAGGGGATTCACAATGGACTAGATCTCCTAAGGTCTCCGTTTTTGCCATCAAAGTCCTCAAAAATAATTTCACTTCAAAAAATACATTTACACCAAAAACTGTTCCAAAGGACGTGGCTATAAACGACATAGCCTATAGCAGTCACACAGTCTTAAGAAACATTTTAAAAAAGTTTCAGCGAAAACTGTCCAGTAGTTTTCGAGTTTTTAAAAGCCAAGAAAAATTCCTACAGTTTTATTATATGTATAAATTAATATAAAATACATACATTTTTTATTATTAAGATTATTAATATGATATCTCTGTGATTGAAAATTGTGCGGCAACAAGCAAATGTAATATAATGAACGTAATAAAACATCTGCCTAATTATCGTAGTTTCTCGTCCTTTTAAACTTTCGATCAATGGGGTTGGTATAGCGTCGGCCATTTTGTAACAAAAAAAAAATTATCTTACGAACATTTTAAGCGAGACAAAAAAATTTTATTAAATTTCACTGCAACTAGACCTTGTGCTCTGAGCCATAACCTAAAAAAGAGATAACCTATGGGTTTTTTTTTTTTTCAAATATGTTATGTCGGTATTATTTTACTGGATGTTACTAAAAAAATTTAAATTTCTTATTACATATATGTATATGCACTTGAACAGAATAAATCCATTGCCCACTAAATAAATTATAACATTTTGTGTCGTGTTGCTACATTCGAAAAATATGTATCTAGTGTTTCAGTTTTTTTTTTTTTTTTAATTAAATGAACTTTAAAGCGTGCAAATTATAAAGCAGATGCGTCAACCGATTTGGTGGTCTGGTCTATATTCGTACATTACAATGTAAATTTAAAATATCTCATTAATCGTAACTTATTATTGTTACATAATAAATATCACTTGTAACTATGTATTTCTTAAACAAAAAAATAATAAATAAATAGTATACCTACTTATACAACATGATTAACATTTTGTGTTCTGTTTTAAAACGCTCGCCGGGCATACAGAGGTAGGTGAGTAGGTACTCCTATTAAAACAAAAAATTATCTTAGCGCCTGCGAACTTGAGATAATTTAATAATAATTAAATAATACAAAATGTTCACTTCTATATAGACAGTAGTTTTTTTGTTTATAAATTTAATTATATCTACCAATTAGACAAGAGAAATGTATAAATTTGTGGGATTCAAAATAAAACAAGTTCAACTCTCAAAACTTTAAAAAAAAAAACAAAAAACTGGTAAATACAGAGTTGTTAACCGAAAAATGAACGAGGGGTCACGGATTCAACTCCGCCAAAATCATAGTGGGAATACATTTTATTGTGTTCTTCTGCCAGAAAGTGAACCAAATTGTTCTCTTGTCGGGCTAAAGCACGCTACATTGGAACACTCCAACGCAACTGGTCCATTGTGCTACCAGATACCAAATCCAGTACTATCCCATTTCTGAATTCGTGAATTTCTTCGACTTTTAGAGAAACCCGATTTCGCACTTCAGCGATAAGGAGCTTAAAGTATTTCATAAGAAGGCCGATTGGTTGCCTATAGTATTTTTTGCTAAGAAACAGCAAGCTTGTCGCTGATCTCTTACGTTCGGCAATATGCGTTTAGTCTGCCCGCAAACTTTAGAGCCGTTTCACAGCGAACCAATCTTAAATGGAGACCCTTACTGAGGATTTGGGAAAAAACAATTAACATCGAAGCCTTAGATAGCATAGATTTCCGTTTGACAAACAGATGCATGCTTGCCTGACTAGTAGTAACGTCTAAAGTGTTGTTGGTTTAAACGACGCCGCAAACAACGGACCGTAGTTTTGAATCCACTCGTGAAGATTCCCAATACAGGATTCAGACCGTGACTGAAGTTATTTTTAAACGCAAGTATAAAGCCGACTCCAAATTTGCACATAATAGTCGATGTTCTGGTGTCATTCGTAACAGGATCGTAGGATAAGTGTCCAAAAGCTACCTCGTCGATGACTTTATAGATTTGATGACTATAGAATCAAAGAGAGTCAAGTCAAAATAATCTGTTCTTTGGAGTTAAATGCAGAAAGCTATCACGCAATTACGTGAAAGACCTCTCCATCAAACAGACGACGCATAAACTAGAAAAGATCGATGTCGAAAGCCGGAGTTATTTCGGTGATAAGCTCGATGTCTAAGTCTGAAAACTGAGAACGTGTACATGTGCTTTGCCCAAAAAAGTTTCTTATTGAGGACTACTCGCAGATTTGTCGCTTCATCGGAGATCTTGATATTGACGCCCTTTAGGACTGGCAATTCTCCGTCTTGTGAAAAGAACAACCTCAGTTTTTAAAGGATTGACCGAAAACTCATTCCTAGTGCACCATTCATCGACCATGTCCAAGGCCATCTGCGCGTTGAGTGTCACATTCACAGTCAGTGAATACCTATGACGGAGTTTTTTTTTTTCTTTTGTCCTAATGTGGTAGATGTTCCCGAAACCGATGCTTGTCCTTTACATAGCAAGTAATGAAAGTTAATAAAATTTCGAAAAAAAAAAAACAACAATACATGCCCCCAATGAATTATTCAAAATGCAGATTACCACCGCACTTATTGTAGTAGTACATTCACATCACATCTCTGCTAACCAAAAAGGAGAAGGCAACAACTTCAAAGCATTTGTTCAATTAATGTACCTTACGGTAAATGTAAATCAGTTAAATTTGAATTGTCATTTCCCGAGTGCAAATAAAGTTAAAAATACTACAATAAGAAAGGAAGAAAAATACATTCGAAACCAGCCAAATCCAACTACATAAAATAATGACATAGTAATGATTTAGTAAAATGGTAGCGGTCCACCTATATGGGTCACAAGAAGTCTTCAAAACATGTTTTCCTTATTTGGCCGATTACACATTTCATTGTTGCAAAAGTGGTGGACGTGGAATCATGGGAAGAGGTTTTATTTTGGGTCTATACACGATATACATTGTACCGGTACAGGATGTCGTGTGGAGCTTTTTCAGATTTGAAATTTTCCGCCCAAAGCTTTAATCGGAAAGAAAAGCAAGAAAAGCAAGAAAAACTCCCATAGAACACTTGTGGATTGTACGGTACTGCTACAGTGCTACTACTATGCTACTGTCACGTCCAAAAGAGCGAGAGAATCGCTTCCACTCCATAGAGCAGGGGCTATACGACTACGATAGAGCGTTGAGTTGAAATAAATAAATTTACATTTATTATTTGCGCTCATACAAAGTATCTTTTACACCATAGGACGGCCCACTCTCAGATAGATACTTTGTATTGTAACTTGTAAGTTGAGTCTGCTTTTATTTTTATTTTTCTGACTTTTGATATAGGTACTCTGACGCTCTGGGTCTGGCTGGTTCTGGTGGTGTGGCCTCTCCTGGTGGTGACTCTCTGAGCAAAGAGAAATGTGGAAATCAGCTTTTTAGTCGTCTTCTTGATAAATTGATAACCTGCTAAACTTAACCAAAATAAAAATGTATATACAAAAACCATGCCAGAGAGTCGCTAAGAGCGCAAAGTGTGCTGTACTATACACCGAGCCAAGAGTATAGAAATAGTAATTCAAGCGGTCGGGCGGGTGTACTACGGATACATTTTTGTTTATGCGCTGCTTTTTTTTTTCGTATTTCGATTCTTTTTCGACAACAACAAGAACGAAAAATCAAATAATTTTACGACGACACTCCGCCAATCATTTGAAACTGCTTTCCGACTCAGTATACAAATTGAAATTCTGCGGATAACTGCCGCAACGGTCGGTTTCTTCTCGGAGTCTTAGATTTTTATTTTGGTTTTAGTAGTATCTCATAGTGTGTATGAGAAGAAAAAGTATCTATTGGATACTATTTGGTTTCTAATTTTTTTTTAATAGATTGGCGAGTTTTTGAAGATTTATTTCGGGTTGTCTTCGATTTAAATTGTTTTTTTTTTTTTATTTCTCTTGTTGGCATTTTTTGCGCGAAAGTCTTTCTGCGGGGTGGTATGGAGTGATACCACGATATTTTGTCAATCTTTTACATTTTTCGTTTCTTTTTTTTTTTTTTTGTCCGCGAGAGAGAGGGAGAGAATTGTATTTTTTTTATGGAGTTGTTTTCGGTATTCGGTTCGCCGCGATCATATTTTTGTTGACGTTGTGCATTTTCAAACAAGAAAAAAAATTAAAATCAAACCTCATGTGGGTTATGATTACGTTTTGCTAATGTGAGATTATCAAGGACATTGTATTTGCTATATTAAAATGTATTGTGTTGTTTTGCCCCTAAAAATAGTCTGTTGAGAGTCTGCGATAAAAAAAAAGTGAATAATCGAAAAAGTATTACAATAAGTGAAATTATATATACATATACATATATGATATAATTAAATGAAATTAAAAAATTGCCAACTAAGTGGAAAAAACCCCACATCTCCATTTTGTTCGTCCCGTTTTAAAAAAAAAGTTTTGCCGCGTTTTTTTTTTTTTTTTTGTTTTATTTCTATTAATAATTTTTGTTTTATGCTAATATCACATTCTCTTAGTTACTTTTGTTTCTATTGAGTAAAAAAAAAAGTCTATCGTGTTTGGTTCGGTTGATTTGTTTTTACGCGCGCGTCTTATCTTCTTACAATTCAAAATCAAAAAACAGTTTTTATATGAAAAATACTCATTTTGTCATTTTAGAGAGTATCACGCTTTTTGGTGACATTTCACAAAGGGATTACATTTACTTTTTATATATATCGTACATCAAGTTTAAGACAAAAAGTGCGAACCGCATTTATTTACACTAAAAACAAATAACAAAAACCGGTTTCAAAAAGTTACTATAACAATATTAATGTAGTACAAATGACAACAAACACCTGTAGATAGTTTTTTTTTAAGGAACAAAATATTACCCACACCTTTATATTTATACACCTACTTAACTTTTGGACGGATACATACAAAAGTACGTACCAACAGAAATTTGGAACCAAAACAACAAATTTTACTCACAAAGTCATGAGATTATGTGGCTTAAACAAAAAAAAAAAAAAATTAAACTAATTCAACAAAATAATATAAAAATATTTATAAAATTAAATGTGTAATGAATAATTGTTATATCTGTTACATAAATAAATAATTTAAATATATAGTTTTAATCAGTACCTAATTGTTATAAATTAAAAAAAAATTCTATCTCATAAAAATACCACAATGGAATAACGTCAGTGCTAGAGTGTGTACCTAAATAAAAAATTTGTGAATACAAAAAATAAAATCAGTGTTTAATTTTGGAGATATATTTACGCATACTCCTCTTTATGTGCTTTCATGGGTATTTATATTTAAATAACAAAAAAAAAATACTCCATCTACATTATAACCATCGAATATAAAATGTTTTATATAAAATTACTGTGTCCATGCTATTAACAAATAAATGAAAATATTATATGAATCAAAATGTCTATTTTAATTTTACATCAAAAATAAAACATGAAAAAAGAAAAGTGCAATTAATCGAAGAGAACTAATTTCGGAGTACCTAAAAAAATGTTTTAAACTAAGTACGAGTATTCGCGATCTCATAAAGGGATTTACTATTTAACTATCGCTGAATTCGAAATCTCAGTTTAACCCAGGTAAAGCAAAAACAATATCTACTTCGTTTTATATTTATCTTAAGCACAGTCTAATAGAAGATAATAAAAACCTTTTAACCTCTTTGAATATAATTAGTCATGTTTTATGTGAGGAACGAGTTTTTTCTTTCGTCCCGTTATCTTTGGTTTAATTTAAGGAAGTTCGCGATTTTTTGTTTTCTTTATTACTTCTGTTGGTCTATGGTTAAATAAATATATATTTTAAATATATCTACAGTAAAATATACATACATCAATGTGTCTTTGAAACATGTCTTTGGTCAGTTAATATTTTTAATTATCAATACTTACATTTGTAGGGATAAATTTAAATATATTGGAATTTTATGTGCCTCCTAATTAGGTTATATTGTTATACGGGCTTAATTTGTTTGCTGATAGTTCAGTTTAATTTGAATTATTTGCAATAAAAATTATTTTTGTTTATTTTTTTGTTGTTCACATAAAAGATCTATTTCGAGAAAAAAAAACATAGAGATGTGTTTTTATGTCAACTTGAAGTGGTAAATAAGCAAACACTCTATTAATAGTGTTTGGGTAAAATGTGATGTGCGTGTCTGTGTGATTGATTAAAATGCAGGAGATTATGTAGGTATTTTGATAAGCTCTCCGTGTTGTGTGATGATTTGTAAATGTTAATCTTTATTAACCCACATTTCCGGGTGGAAAGCTATTTTGGCAACAAAAAAAAAAAAAAATTAAGAGAATGAAGAATACAATTGAATATGTCTCTGAGCTCTATCAGCTGACGAAGGCATTTTGTGTAATGATTACCAAAATGCACAGATACTTGTAATGTCCGCCAGAAATTCTGAAAATTACTTTTTGTCACGGCTCGACGTTTGGCTTTGCCGCAGGGCTACTGTGTTCATTTGTTTGTTGGAAGGTTGAGTATTCTTATCCGAGTCAATTCTATTAATAAAATAAATAAAAAGCATTTTACACCTGCGACCTCACGAGAGGGTCTCACGAAACTTTCTCGCTCTTTGCAAGTTTGGTTGGGTTTTTTTTATATTATTTGGTAAATGCCTAAAAGCTCGATAAAAGAAACCTTTCTTAGAATATAGGACTAGTCCTACTTAAAGTGTATGTTTTGCAGGATGAACTAAGGCACGTTCATTTGAAATGACAGTATATACAAATATGTACAAGGTGGGCCATAGTGTATGACCCTGTTTTTCTAGGCTAAATCATTGAATATATATCTACAGATGTTCTCCTTAATGGTTGCCAGTGCCAGAGTTTGTTGCTTGTCTCCGTAACTTTGACTTTCAATACCCCCATTAATTTCGGTGATCTTGTGGGCCAGTGCTAAACGTGACCATATTATTAAAAGTTCTTCAGGATAGGGTTCCATTGCTTAGATTCTATTTTTGTTTGCTCCCCAAATGTCAAAACTGGTACATAGTTTCCGATAATTTCATATACAGTGAGCGTCAAAAGTGAGTGAACACCGATGCTCTTTTAAGTCTTCTTCTTTAATGTCTTGAAAAATGTCTAAAAAACAAACAATCTGTAAAAAGTTTGATAACAAAATAACAATAACAAAACGTATTTCATTTCGACAGCATAAAATATTTTATAGATATTTTAAAAAAAATTGTTTTTAAACTCTGAAGACAAATAAAAACAGCAATGGTGCTGACTCACTTTTGACGCTCACAGTACATAATTATGGCCCATTCAATCTTTTTTCTTCTCTTCCTATTTTTAACCCAAAAATATACTTCATACATTATAAGTATGGAAAATGAATCCGAATCCAACTTTTAAGTTGAAAAAAGGGCACACTATTCATAATTCCTTAAGCGTTTAAGGTTCGGTGCCTATATGCAATTAAAACGTCCTAATGAAAATCGCTGCTGTTTCTCCGAGGAAGAATCGAAATCTATTTCATTGTTTACAAAAAGTCACTTTTGTACACATTAACTTAACAAATGTTGCAGAACTTGGAAGTTCATCCATAAAAATTAGTTTCAAACCACAAGACCACAACTTTTGTTGGACTGTATAACTCCTTGAGTTCCAGCAGGTTCCGTGAGCTATCCTTGCACCCCCGATAAATAAACTGTTTGTTGTGGCTTTTTTATTTCCTGCTGTTACCTAAAAGTATGCAGGGATACATTTTCTAAAGGAGGGTCACAAGCCGGTATCTATCAATCTTGTCAGTATAGAAAAGGTAGCAATCACGTGTACAGGTAAACACTCTCACTGCATTAAATTGATTCTCATCAATTTCCAGTGCATTTTTGAAGGTGAACGCTCCACAGAGTTAGTAGTCAAATAGCAGCAGAAGCGATAACCACGTCGCTCTGCTCCCTTGCTTTGTCGATAGCATCAACCCCTGGTGGACTGTCACGTGCAGACTCTTACGAGAGTGCCGCAGCCCTGTACCCGTACTCCGATGCTCACGCCTTGCTGTAGAGCTCGCTTTGTCAACCTGTACTCCGACAATAAAAAAAAAACCGCTGCATATTGCCGTAATGCTCACTTTTGGTTTGTTGAGAAATGTCAATTACCTGATTTACCTAATTTTGATTATTTCCTGATTTTTTGCTGATTTTTTCAATATTGAGAATATAGATACTTAATTTGTTTGTAGTTTTTACTGCCTAAATCAATTCTTAATCGAATACTGAAAAATAGATTTATTTATATCTTCTAATTTTTGAGAAAATGGAAAATTACTTTTATGTGTCACAACGCTTAGAGTACAAATTGTTACCCTTGCACATTGAAATGGATATGGGGGGGATGATGCCCCCCTTCAACCCCCCTGCTTGGGGTCACTGTTGGATTTTGGGACGGGTGCAAGGCTGAGTATATGCAAACTTTCTTTAAATTATATTTGTTTACCCAATGTCAACAAGATTCTTCAATAACAGTCTCTGGCCTAAAAGTTCACATTATAGGAAAAATTTTGCTTTGAAATTGTTTTTTTCAAAAACTATTAACAGAAAAAACTTGATTTAAAAATAATATTCAAGAACAGATTGCAGGCTTTCAAAAATGATATAGTCTTTTAGTATAAGTGTTGCCAATGTTTTTTAATAATTTTTTTTTTTCATTTTAAGTATTATTTTTTTTTAAATTTCCCCTCCCGCCTAAACGAAGCCAGATAGACCCCCCCTCCCATAGTAAAAAATTCTTATTCCCCTCTATAAAAAACCGTTATCAATTTTTGGCGCCTAAGTTATCGTACTCTCCCCTATTTCCTTTTTCTAGAAATTCGTTGTGCACAAAAACAAATACGAGTACATGAAACCTTTTTTGCTGAAACAAAGCACAAATCAAAATAGATTTTAATTACATTTCTGTTGACGACGAGTCGGCCTCTACCTGCAACTTCACTCCATTGAATGCCAAAAAAAATCTGATCTACAATTTCTATGAAATGCCTTTTTTCACTCGGTACGAAAAGTAAGAATTTTAATTAACTATTCTATCGAAAAAAATACTCACATTAGTTTAGGTTAAGTAAGGTTGTATACGGTGTATAGACTAGTCACCATATTCACGGTCAAAACCTAAACAAATTCGCACAAGCATTTAATTTCACTACAGAACCTAAAAATGGTTTCAATTTTGGTTTGGTCCTCCAAATTGTCGAAGGAGAAACTACCAAGATTTCCCGATTTTTTCCCATCTAGCTCAGGCCTTTTATATGTGACCATTTTCGGTCTGCCCTATCTGCAACATTGTCAATTTATGAGCGATAGTCAACTGTTACGCACAGGATTGCCAAATGCTTTCACTGTTTAACTGTTCTTGCAGTTTAAAAGTTGGCACGCCGCCGCCCGTATTCATTCCCGACTAGGTACATTTTGCAAATTCCTTTGACCAAGGAATACGACTATCTATACCTACATCCATTGGAAAAAAAAATTCAAATATGTTGGATGCCGAAAGATGTATAGGTAGCGTTTTAAGGGACCTTGTTGTATGGGATGTGCTATACGCTCCCCAAGTCGTAACCATTCATATAGCGCTAGAAACATCCTCAAAAGATCCTCGACGTTTATACAGTGCATTTTCGTTCCTTTTGGTATAATAGTGGTGAAGGAAATATGATATAATCATTCGTTTCTATCTCTAAGATCGGTGGCAGAGTATTGGTGTACCCCTCCAGGGCTCTAACCAAGTAACGACTGTTGCACTATAGCCAGCACAAAAGCGGTAGTGGTTAGTGAGGCATTTTCCAATTTAAACACCCGAAAAATACAAATTACATCTAAAATGTTTTTTTTTCCTTGCCCCACTTCTTGCGAACATATGAAAAATCTCCACGAGATACATAGGCCTTCCCATGAAAGTAATTTTATTTGAGATAGGTAGATTTTTAGGTTAGTTGAGAAAGAAGGGTAGATTACACCAAAAATGCCTTTTCCTTTAAAATCACTTAAAATCGACCAGTCTCTTTCGACATGACTTTCATGGGAAGGCCCATATATCCATGTATTTCATCTGAAGAAAGGTTCTGAAGTCAGCCGTTTGGATAAATCATACCATTTTAGGTCCTTTCTATTCGTGCCAACAAATTAAACTCACACACACTACAGGGTCTAAGAAGTTAAACCCAGTGTACCTTATGGACTTGTGGCGTAATTTTTTTTTTGTCAGATGAAACCGTAAAATCCCATGAAAGGGTTAGTGTATCAGAAAAAAATTAAAATTTTCCTAAATTGATAGAAATCATGAGAATCATGATTGCATGGGATCTCTTTCTTAGGCATTTCAATAGAGTCAATATTTATTTTTATTAAACGGTGTAGTGCAAATGCCATAGGTAAACATTTTATATTTTCTTCTGACGTCAATGTATCTTTCAATGAAATACCTGAAGCGACATTAAATGATCCAAAGAACGTGTCTCCAACATGTAGTACGTGCCGATTTGTATCATTTCGAATGACGCCGCCCATTAACTGATGCAAATGCAAAAATTGCGTGCGGCTTTTATCAAACGACGAGTCTTTTGAATTCTTCGTTCATCATAGTTCATATCATTGCCATTTATTTTCTGTGGTGTTTGACTGAATCTATTATTTAAAATAAATCTGCGAAAACATTGAAATAGATAAATGCAGAAAAATGTTTTGCTACCTACTGTGGTTGTACAAACAAATTTGTCAAATTTCTGCTTAGTAGTAACTTAGTAACCCCAGTTAAAAATTTACTGCATTTACGTTCTTAGACGATCAATAAAATGGAAGGTTAGGAAGTAGATTAGATACCCTCAAGGAGAGTGTTCTTCTAAGAGGATACACTTACTCAGGGAGAAACCAAAATGTAGAAAACTATTAAGTTTCAAACAGGTCTCATTCAAATTGACCAACAATTTTTTAACTGAATCGAGTGTTTTCTTGTGGGAAACACTTGTGCACTCAATTATATATTAACAGCACAACACGTCCAGATGTCTCATCAAGCATCTGCGAATTTTCTCAGAAAATCATTGTATCTGTTGATTATATTTACATGGACATAGTATACTTCTCTTTCGTTCCGCTCCAATAGAGAAAACATCACATAGTGTTTGAATGTGCTTTCAAATCAGCTGAAATGCCTATCTCGCACCACATAGGTGCCAAGGCTATTGGGCCGTATTGTCATTAGACTTTAATCTTCTGGCTCAGGGCTATCCAATTTTTGGTACGAATCTAATTTCAGCGTTTGCCTTATGCGGACTTCCAGCACTAAGCTGCGTATTGGCCAGCTTAGGCTGTTAGTAAGCTATGCCTAGTCATCTCAAACTCCCAATGCTCGTTTTTTTTACTATGTCGTTGTCGCTTTATAGCTCGTATTGCTTGTCACTGAATTGTCTGCTCCTAAACTTGTCGACTCCACTGGGATCGAATATCTTAAGAATTTTTTTCTCGAAGACGGTTTGAAATCGAAAAAAAGATATTTAGTATCGATTTGGGCTTTTAGAATATGTCTAAAGCGGTGGACTTTCTGGATAGGAAGGGGCCAATCAGAACATATACGAAGAATTCAACGGGTTCACACAATATGGCAGATAAAATATTAGACACGATGTTCAGCGAAGGGTTAGCGCATAGTCTTTATGATACGTAATTCTTTTATAATAACTTTTAATGCAAGCAGCCGGCACTCCCATATCCCATGCGATTTTTTATCTTAATCGTACTTGGGTATTACCAACATAATTTCATCGCAAAGCGGCATTTTAATAATCGACGAAATTGAATTTTAATTAGTTATACTGGTTGCACTTTTCGTCGTTAATTGTTCCGGATCGCAGGTCGAATTCAATGGACGCCCGAAATTACATCATTATACATTCCTGGTATCGTATGTACTGTTCATCCAAATATTTTGAATCCAGTTGGTATTAAACGCAAGCATCTCGGGGCGCTGTTGAAGCGTTATAGGTTCGCCTTTCCCGAGAGAAGTATTTAAAAAAAAATAAAAATATTGGATGAGCACATTTTATGTGGGCTTTCCATGCCAAAAAAAGAGACGCCGGAAAATATTTTTAATCTATGGGCCCAGTGATGGGACTTCTACCACTTTTTGCTTAACCCAAAATTCTACCACTCCCAAATCCATATCTACCACTTTTTCAGACAATAACACATAGGTATAGTAACAAATACCCACGCACTATGACTGATTTTCCATCTTCAACACGATAGAAACCGAGTGGTTGAATAATTACAGATTTTTGTGTACTGGAAAATTGCTACTGGTACTGAACTTTGGAAAAAAATCTGTGACGCTTTGTGGGGTGACGTTTATAGAGCTCAAGAAAATTTGTTCTGAATGTTTGTAAAAAAATTATTCATCCTATTTTGGGTGATGATAGCATAATTGCAGCATTTATGGTATGTTTAAAAAATCTACCACTTTTTGGTTTCCCAATATACCACCTTTTGCCTACCCTCAAGTCCCAACACTGATGCGCCTAGTCAATGGACTGCGAAGTGCAGGATTTACTCCCCGGCGCGGCGCGGGAAAACCAAAAAAAGTCTTTCCCTTACGAATTTATACCAAGAATTGACTGTCAGAATTCAACTGTTCGGACTTGAAAAATACATTTGTGCAGTAGATTTTTCAAAAAATCACAGTAAAACAAATTTTTTCGCAGTCGATTTTTTGTTTGTATAAACCTATCTGCATTTATTATAAGGAGTATTTCATTATTGACTTGACAACATCAAACTTTCAGTCTTAACGCACCCTTAAAACCGATTACCGAACTGTCAATGTCAAAATATTCAGTAAAAACAAAATTTCCATCATGATGGTGAAGTACACTAAGGAACAAAGTTTACAAATAGTAATTAAAAATGATCCGAAATTCCGAGTCGATGGTCGCATCTTTAAGAGCGTTAACGCCAATTTTCGGCCGTAAGCGATGAAGCACATTTTTGGTTAAACGGTCTCGCCAAAAAGCAAAATATGCGTTACTGAACAGGTGAAAACCCTCATGTGCTTCATGAAACAGTACTTCATCCGCAAAAAGTCACTGTTTGGTGCAATTTCCATGCTGGTGGCGTCATTGGGCCGTTTTTCTTCGTCGATGAAAATGACAAAATGACAAAATGACCGTCACGTTACGGTAAATGGTATTCGCTACAGAGACATGTTGGAACGTTATTTCTTTGAGCAATTGCATGAATTGGACATCAGTGATATGTGGGTCCAACAAGACGGTGCCACAAGCCACACAGCGGGTGCAAAAATCGAGTTATTGAAGTCTCAGTTCGGTGAACGTTCGGTGATCTCGAGAAACGGAGCCGTCTATTGGCAGCCGAGATCTTGTGATTTAACGCCTCTAGACTTTTTTTTATTGGGCTACATTAAATCATTGATCTATGCTAACGAGCTGGCAACATTGGAGGATCTCAGAGCCAATATTGCACGAGAAAAAGCGGCCGTATCGGTCGAAATTTGCGGCCGAGTCATCGAAAATTGGATTCAACGTATCGACCGCTGGATACGTTCCCGTGGCGGACATATGAACCAAGTCGAATTCCATTCTTAAATGTTTTGATAGTAATTTAAGCCAATTAATTTGTTGTTGAGATATCTCAAGTAGTTTGCATTTTATTTAAAAAAGAAGTTGTCAAGTCCTTAATGAAAGACCCTTTAGTAAGAAAAAGGGGGCGAGTTTCCATTATGAACACAGCAAATTTATTTATTTTTTTTTTTTTCTGACTTAAAATGACCTTTCTGCTCAGCGTTCAGTTTAGCGCTTGGACAATTGACGGCTAATCAAAGGTCCACTCTCTGACAGGCAAAAACAATAAAATGTCTTCCCAAAGAGGAATGTCTAGTCAGAATTCAACTGTTCAAACAAATTCCTTGAAGGAATCTAATGATGAATAAGTGGTGTAGTTCGAAACAGCTGAAATTATAACCGAATTGTTTGTTAACAATGTTTTTGTTCTCTCAAACAACATATCGAAACTAAAAATAAACTTTGTCTTTGTTAAATTCATGAGATGCATTAAAAAGTACAATTTGAATGTCGTATTCTATAGGTATGTAAGTTATTGCATCCATGCTGATTCCAACAAATCTATTCAACTAAGGACGCCTATAATTTTTAATATTCTCATTTCGTTACTGCCCTGCCAGTAGCCATTTGAATGTAATCCATTCACTTTTTAATGTTCCCTATTTATTGAGGTGAGGGCAGAGAGAACTGTTAAGATGGTGGTCGATAAAATTAAGGGTCTTTCCAAGGGAGGCGCAGGAGTGGGCGCAGTAGCGCAGTGGTTAGTGTGCTGGACTGCTGTGCGAGGGATCCCAGGTTCGATCCCCGGAAAAACACAAATTACATCTTAAGGTTTTTTCTATCGCGAACGTCTGACAAACATCCGAGAGTATGACTGTCCTGATAAAGCTTCTCAATTCAGCCGTTCGAACTCGGCATAAAATTGTAGGTCCCTTCCATTCGTTCCAAAAAAATAGAAACTCACACAAAAACGAATGGTTGCGAGAAGCTAGGCCTTGGGTGCCTACCGCCTGTTGCGCCGCCTATTTATTTATTTTTCCAAAGGAGGCAAAAAAGGTGGTAAAAAGAAGGTCATAGATTCTTTTTCGCGTAAAGATTGGTACGTACGCAACGTAAAACTTGCTATGCTCAGCAATCTCAAGTCAGGAAGATTCGCACCAAGACGACTGAAATCATCACACGTGATGTCGGTACATCGGACTTGAAGACAGTTGTTAGCAAGTTGGCTCCCGATTCCATCGCTAGGAGTTGAAGGCGTTGTCTCCGAAGGCGCTGTTATATATAGGCCTGAGGGCTGCGAGCCACCAGTACAATAATCTGTTTAAATTGTTGGAAGTTACTTTGTAATAAATAAAGAGTTACATAATAGGTTTTTTTATATTACACAGGAAAGTATAGGTATTCACTTTGCCATTACATTTGTGACGCCAAGAAAGAGACACTGGAGACTCCATAAAGAATATTATATATTCTGAATCAGGATCAAATTATGAATCGATCTAACCATGTCTGTTCGTTAAAAACACTATTTAAAATGAGCTATATCGGTCGAGTGGTTCTGGTAACCGCTATACAAAAAAAAAAATAAGTAGTAGATAAATACACATGCCTATGTTCCATGACAGTGCCATGAAAAAAAATCTTATGCAAAAAGGTCGAAAACGAGTTTTGGACTTTTTTTCACGTTTGCACTTTATTGCACTTTTGCAAATGAAATAAAGTCAAAAATTCCATGACTTGTATGTAGTGGAGGGTATCAAAGCATCCGCCAGGTCTATGATAACAATTTCACTTGTCTTATATAGGAATCGGAATTAAACCAAAAATATATTTTAGTTCAAATGAAATTAGTTTTTCTAAAAAAGTTCAGTAGAGTGCGAAGTAGATCAATTTTGTTTCTTGTTCTCTATGTACCTTATACATACTAATAATCATTTTTAACCTTCACCCTAAATTTGTTGTAGGTCACAATAGATAATTGTATATGGAAATAATCGCTACTTTGAGATCGTAAAACTTTATAGCTGCACACTAAAAATGATTATTAGTACCTACCGCGCTCTGTGTTTTGAACATTTACCTTATCGGTTGATAACTTGTCTGTATCTGAAAGTTATTGCCTACAATAATAGTTGACAATAACCAATGTACTAAATAGAGCCATCTATTTGGTGATTCCCTAATATTTTCTAAAATATTTATCAATATCAATTTCATGTTAACTGTCACTAGTCATTGCTAAATATGTCTGACCACTTTGTATACTACCAACAGCGCCTCCAACTAATTAACAACACAAAGGCATTTGTATCTCTTAATCCAAATAAATACATATAGCAAAACCTAATCGAGCGTAATAAAGTAAAAAAAAAAACTGAATACCTTATCAGTTTGTGTACAGAAGATTGTTAAATTGATGTCCGCTACAACACTTGTCAATATGTAACCTCAACTTTTGCAGTAAATTAATTGATGCACAACAAAGATGACTTCCATTTTCCAAATAGACCGAGTCCTATAGATACTTTGTATTTCTATATCATCCACTTGAATACAACAAGTTTCCAATCGCTAAGCCCAATAGCAAATATTTGTTCGATTCATTTAAAAAGTCCCTTATCAGAAAACTACTTCAACTTTGTTGCAATAGCTGATTTATGAGCGTAAATAAATTTTTAAACTAATTGATTAGTTTATGGTAGGAGGGAGGCAGGGAGGGAGAGAGTTTGTTGACATTGCGACACCGAATGCAAAAACAATTCATCGCGAATAGACTGATGAATATTTATTCAGATTGCTCGAAGGTGATGATGAATGATGATGTGATGATAAATGTGTGGAGTACGAGCGGGAGAGAAATATTTATAAAAAAAAAATATATTTGTATATATTCCAGGTAAATAGGAAAATACAGAAAGAATAATTCAAAGTATCTCTGCATTTCAAGTAAAGAACGAAAACATCTTTTCATTTTCTTTGAGTGAGAGAAATTATATTATGTATCTTCAAACTGAATATGTATTCTCTTTCTTGAGAGATTTAGTGTAGGAGGAGAAGGAGAGGATATAAATAAATTATTAAGCTGGGACGCACTATTCAGAAGAGCTATCCAAATGGTCTTATGCGGTGCCATTATTCGGGAAACATCCTATTATCATTTACAGAATAATCATTTTACTGAATTGCTTATGATTTCCATAGAGGAAAATTTATTTTTTTAGTCTTTTCTAAATGGAGTACATTTGGTTCTTATAAATGATTGGCAGAGATTGCTTAATAGATTTTATTATCACTTGTATTAAATTATTTACTAGGTGTAGGTATCCGCTTTTGTTTTTTCTACTACAGGTCTAAATTTCTGTATATAATTTAGACTTGTAGTAGATATACACGTATATACGTTTTTCACAATCTAAAGAAAGACGTGACTCTAGTTTCGTATTTTTTTTACTTCTTTAATGCACTAATTTACATATTGGGACGCATTTCTTTAAGATTGTTTCTTTAAGATCGACAGATAGTCCTTTACAGTCAGTTAGTTTGCTCTTTTATATTTGTATATCGCGCAGGAATCGTACCTAGGATAGTATCTCTGAGAAATATTTTTAACACCATATTGGAGAACAGTGGTCAAAATTTATACGATTTGATCAATTTGTATAAGTACCTACAGCGATGGCTTCTGGAAGTATTGCCAAAAAATGGTTTCAAGTTTTTTTTTTTGTAAGATCATGAAAAGGGGCCCCCTTTCTTATATAGAGTACACAGACCAAAGTCGATCGGATGAAAAATAAAAATGTTCCCATACAAACTTTGACCCCCCCATTTTTACAAACAAGTGAACCTCTGTGCGGCTTTTTAGGTCAAATAGTTTGGCCTGGGCGTTATAGAGTCAGTACGAGTGAATCGTAATTTCCATTTTTATAGATGAAAAATATGATAAGAACCGAGAGAAAGGGGCAGACAACCTTTCGTGCCTCAAGTAACGGATTTTCTTATTGAAATAAGTTTGAGATCGGAATTGACGAGCATCTTGCAAAGCCAATTATTAATACTATGGCAGTCATTAATCCTTTTAATTACAGGGGATGTTTAACTCCCTTCCCTCTACGTTCCTAAAAGTCCCGTATTTTGTAAGAAGCTTACAATTACAATCAGTAGCCTATTTCACTAACCTATACAAATTTGTATTTACAAGTATTTTTCCATAAAATCTGTAAACAAATTACAAATTTGCTTTTAAAGTAAAAGTGGTGAAACCGAATTTGTCCCTTTTTTTAAGAAATTAAGAATTTGTACGTTGGGGAAATAGGCCACAGGTATAACTCGTATCCTCTTGGAGTATACGCTGACCGATGAGTCTTAAGAGTTTATAAGAGTGTCTTTGTGTCTGACTACTGAAATTTGAAAGGGATCGTTAGATAACTATACTATAGATTGCTCTTATTATTCTAACATACGTAGAAAAATGTGAGACTTGATAGAACCATATCATCCTGGGCCCATCCAGATGCCGAGTTGGCTGTTATGTACGTTGACTGACATTGAGTGCCTCTGGTATTGCTCAGAGCTCAGACCTCGATAATGTGTTCAATTTTTGTTTTTGATTCACAAGCAAAAGGTATTACCATAGAGCCATGGTGACCATTGATATTTCAGATGAATGGGGTACACATCTGTACTGATGAGCTAGCTCACTTGCCATATCAAGGCAAACAACAATTTTGGTCATTAATAGATTTATGTTAAGCAATTTTCCCACATGCTTAGATCAATGTAGATCCATCGTAATTATCTTCGGACTTACGACTCGGACAATACAAAAATATATGAAACCAACCAACCCCTACGCAATTTTAAAGTACGAAATTTATGGAATGGGATGGAATTCCGGGAATGTTCGAAGACATCTTGTTCCAATGATTATATTTCTGATATAACAGATTATTTGAGGTGGCAAAGAAAGTTCCAAATGTCTTTTATCCGTGCTGATTCTCAATTTCCTTGGTATCGTATTTCAGCATATTGTGTCAGGTGATAACACCCACAAGAGAGGACAACAATTTAAGGCTTATTTAAGGTACCGGCGTTAGGCAATAACGCCCAAATCGCTTTGGAAATAACGCCCAAAAAAATGCATAGCACCCAAAAGTAAACAACAAGATGGAAATACGTAAAGCCCGAAAATTATTGGGATCCCTACGTTATCTCCTTTTCCAAAATCCCTTATTGGACATAATCTCTCTTTTTTTTATCTCTTTTTCCAAAATTTTCCGGGACACAATCCCCTATGCCAAAATCTCCCATTTAAATACATGCTTATTAAAACCCTCGTTAAAATCCCCTGTTCGTTTAGAATCTATCCGTTTTTTAAACGCGTAGTTTTGGCAGTAAAATTATGCAAACAACATAATATAAACTTTGCATATACCCAATTTCGCACATATACCGCATATCTGACAGTAAACCCAAGCAGGGGGTTGCACGGGGGGCAGCATGCCCCCATACGTATCTCACTCTGTCGCGCGACAGAATTAATAACACCAAATTGGAGATTTTGACCCGTGGGGACTTTCTCTCAGGGTCTTTTGGAGTAAGGTATTCCAGCACAGGGGATTATGGAATAGGGGATTTTGGAAAAGGATATCATCACCAACCCAAAATTATTTCCAGTTTATTACGTACGTGTTGCCCCCCTCGCAGCCCCCTGCTTGAGGTTACTGTCAGATTTGGAGTATGTGCGAAATTGGATATAATTGAAGGTTTATTTTGCAGTACAAACTCCCACCTACTCCTACTCCAAAAATCCAACAGAAAACCCAAGCAGGGGGGGTTGCAGGGGGGCAGCATATCCCCATAGTTATTCCACGGTTTATGCATTTCTACTTACTATTTTGGGCTTTACCTACTGCTTGTCAAAAAAGCGATCCCTGGAAAGGAAATAACACCCAAAATGACGAAAAATTTGGCATCAACGAATACGAGTACGAGTTTTTTTTAGGGCGTTATTTCCTTGGCCGTTATTGCCTGTAACGCCTTAGGTGCAGTCGATTTTTTTTTTTTGTTTAATATTCAAAGCTTTCCACGAAACAAAACTCAAATCGCCGCAATTTCATATATAAGGTGTGCTCGTATTTTGGAATAAAAAACCTTTTTGAAAGAACATTATGCAGTATAGTGTGTTATTTTTTATGAAAAACGACCTCGGCAACATTCTGTGAATACAAATAATGCCTTTGCGCGTGTGTACTTTCTGCATACTCAGATGCATAGCTTACTAAAATCCAGATGGAGAGATCATATGGCGGAAAATCGCAACAGAAAATCTTCGAATTTGATAGAATTTCTGCTGGCGGATGTTTCGTTTTAGCTGCTCAAACGCTATACAAAGTGCTCTTGGATAATGCCCATATAGGGATGGTGGCTTGATGGATTTTTATATTCGCCCACTACCAAAATCACATTTACCTTTTCATGGTTCAAGATCAAGATCATTGTCGAACAATTCATCTTTCAGTGATGTATATTTTGTTGATTCTTTTTCGAACTTCATTACGAAACAGTTTATTATAACGGTAAAAGAGTTACAGGCTTAAATAAAAAAACAGACGGTAGAAAACAGTGTGTAAACTGTAGGTATTGCATACCAAAGCATGTTCTCTCCTGAGGCTCTCAGACGTGTTGCCATTGCCAGCAAATCCCATTCATATTCTACGTAATTTTTTTATTATCTCTACGGACACATGTATAATTCATAATCTCGCATCTACCTACCTACCCTCGGGGAGTCATCAAATTTTAGACTGAACCAAAAAAACCAGCGGCAAAAATATTCATTCAATGGATTTCACTTATCATAACTAATCCTCATCTTTCGGCCGCAAGGTAGATATTTTTTTTTGCTACTCTTCTAAAAGAATAGCAAAACGTCAATATCCTCCTGACAGAGATACACATCTATAACATCTACATAATTTAAAACGTAATTTCTCCTCTTTATTTCAGTGTTTTTATTTTTACACTATGCGCCGGTCTTCTTTGTGCGGTGTTTTTATTTTTATTAAAAGACAAACAGAAATCTAATCTAAATCCAGATTCTGCTGATACATCGTATATTTACCGGCATCAGTCTAGCCTCGAATCGATCTGATGTACCGGCCGGCATCATCGTAGTGTATACTGTAAACACGCTTGTCATGCTCATGCTAATTACATGAAAAAGCAACGAGAGCAAAGAAAGACAAGACAAAAGATTGGCTCACATAATAGCCGTGAAAAACTATATTTAACACAAATTTTCAGCCAAAATAGATGTGGTCATAAGAGAGCTGGTAACGAATAAGATATAAAGTATCTATCTATCTATCTATCGTAGTCGGGATTGGTTATGGGGTTCTACAGTCCCCACAGTGCGTTGTTGTCATTGAGTGAGTTTTTTTTTCAAATGCTTCTACGTCAGGCAGGTCAATTGATTAGTGTTTATCTGTATAATCTATTTTCCGCGTTTTAATATATTTTTGTTTGTCGCGATGACGATGAGAGAATTAAAATAAAATACACTGACCGATATCGAGAGAGAGAGAGAGAGAGAGACAGAAAAGGAATTGAAATAGAATTCAAAAGTGAATTTTTGGGGGCAACTTTTGACGTAGATATAGTGAACGGTGGCATTACGTCGCAAGTGTCACACTTCAATTGGACGTATGAGCATTGGCTTGGCTGTTGATGTTCACTCATGGGGTGTATGAAGGTCACCGTCGCGTCGTTGTGGCTTGTTAATTTTTGATCATTATTTAAACATATTTCTTAAATAATATACATAATAGGAAAATATAAGAAACTAGTGGGCCCGGCAAACGATATTTTGACTGTCGTACATTTTCATTGTCCAGCCGTTATATTATTTGAAATTTTATTCCTGATTTTTTTTTTTTTGTTGAGTGCATATTATTTGAAATTTTTTTCATGAGCTTATTCTTATTTATTTTTTTTTATTGTTGAGTGTTTATTATTTGAAATTTTGTAGAATGCAATCGCAGCGCCACCTACCGAGTCCAATTGTGAATATAAACCATCCTTAGTCCCATTCAAACATACACACAAAATTTCAATAAAATCGGTCCAGCCGTTTAAGAGGAGTTCGGTTACAAACACATACAGAAGAATTATATACACATAAAGATGGAAGTGAGCAAATCCATTTATTTTGAATGGGACTAAAATAATTCGATTATTAATTGTTTTTACACATTTTCTGCTGACTTGCACTTGATATTTTGTGTCTTTATGATTTAGGGAAGTGCTTTCTTTCTCTGCCAAATGAATACCCTTCTGCACCACTGGGCAAGTGGATTTCTTATTAATTGAATATCTGCCAATCAAAATCATTAAATTGTTTTTGAAAGAATTGGTCCTGCCAAAAACATGAAATATAGGGTGTTTTTTTGGAGCCTCTTGAATTGGCATCACTATTTCCTGCGGTAAGCAATTTGACAGCGGACAGCTGATTTGGGCTCACTTTGGTTGGCCATTTCGGGAGAAGACCTACGTTTAATATTACACCAATATTTTACTTACTAATGGGAAACTGACCCAGCCTATACGCCTCATAAAGGGTGTTCCATAATTCACACGAAATTTTAATTTTGCGCCATTTAATAGTACATTGATGCCAACCTAAAAGAAAATAATAATGTGTCAACTGACGGTTTGGGGTTAGTAAAAATGGAGCGCTATACGAAAGAACAACGCATTTTCATTGTTGAGCAATATTTTAAAAATAATTGTCAACTGTAGTTTGTCAGCTACAGTCCGCTATTTTCGAACAAAATATGGCCCTCATGGTGACCAGAGAAGAGAAGAAAATAATTGAAAAATTCAGGGAGACTGGATCAATTAGTGATCTTAAACACTCTGGGTGTCCTGTCACAAGTCGTTCAACAGAAAACATCGAAGCAGTTCGCGGGAGTATTGCTGACAGTCCAATTACAAGATATGGATGTGTCCAACTTGTGGTTTCAACAAGACGGTGCCACATGTCATACACCCAGAGAAACAATTCAATTAGTGCATGAGACATTCCTAATCGAGTAATCGGCCGTTTTTGCGATCAGAATTGGCCATCCAGATTTTGCGATTTAACGATATTGGACTTTTTTCTTTGTGGTTTTTTGAAGTCAAACTTCTATGCAAACAAGCTCACGACCACCAACACAATGTAAAAGGAAATTGGGAGGTGTATTAATGAAATTCAGACATATTTACGTACTTGCTATAGCAAAGCCGTGGCGGCCATTTATCCGAGTTGCTATTCCATACTTAACCCCAATATACTCTATGAATCAATAAAAAATGTAAGCTTTCTAATTAAAAATCTGTATTTTCTATCAAAATGAAATATTTCGTGAATTATGAGACCCTTTACATGCTTAAAAATCGAAATAACATAAAATAGCCTTTCAAATAAAGTCAATACCATGGGGTCACATTTATGACTTGTTTTATTTTATTTGAAATTTCGGTTCCTTTTAAAAGAATACGCTATTAACTCGTATGATAATTTTTTTTAAATATAGCATACTTTTAAAATTTATATCTTTTTTTTATTATATGGCCTTTAAAATTATTTATGAAATAATGTCGGTCAATATCTATGTCTCAAATGTGACCTTCTTCAAGTATTATTTTTAAAAACATTCTCGCTGATTTCTGATGCTATTTCGTAATTTATTTTCGAATGTTGTCATTGAGCATTATTTTATGGTTATTATCATACACCTTTCTCTTAAATATTTTCTTGCTTACGTTAGCCATTTTGTCGCCCAAACTTTTTTTTTAAAATGGTTCATTACATACGGTGGACTTGCTTGAACACCAACAACATTTTTTTAAATTGTATTCACAGTATCTTTGAAATATTTTTTTCAATTATACAATTTTCTTCTTGTATTCTCAATTTAACAATTATTTAAATAAATTGATTAAATATTTTTGTAATAAACAAGTAAATAAGTAAAATATTAACTGACAAATTACAGTTAATTTAAAAACAATCAAAAATATAACTCGCATATACGACAAGCTTAAAGCTCGATAATCTATGTGACAGGATCTTTGAAATATTTTTTTCTGCAACATTTAAAAATTTCAATAGCATTTGCTAGAAAGTCGACCAATAACTCATTTTATAGCTTTAATTTAGGGGGAAATATTCCATTCGTCCCGAACATAAAAACTCACACAAGCTAATGTGAGAAGCTATAGGCCTAGGGTGTCTACACGCTTGTTGTGCCACCTATTTAATTATTTTTTATTTAGGAGGAAATGCTACGCAATTATTTTTTGTCTTTCATATTTCATTTGCTTGGCAGAACTACCGGCGATGGATCCTCGCATTCTTAACGGATATTCTCTCTTCTAAAGGATTCAAGAGTCTGAGGGTTGTTGAGAAAGACTTGTGACTTCAAAAAACCCCAGAAAAATAAGTCTTACTTACTTACTACGGCGGCCCTACAGTTCGGGGTGAACCGAGGCCTCATCTAACAAGCCTCTCCAGTTAGCCCGGTCCTTAGCTAACTGCCTCCAGTTGCGCACACCTAGTCGATGTCTTCCTCTACTGCGTTGTCCCTCCTGATTAGACTCGAAGACTCTACGGGCCGGAGCATTTGTTCACATCCACTTTACATGTCCTAGCCATCTTAAACGACTTACTCGTTTACTTGAATCTCTTCTCCAAAGCCCGTCAACGCAAACGGGACCGAAAATTTTACGAATAATATTTCTCTCGAAGCGACCGAGGATGTCTTCATCCGTTTTAGATATGTAGAGTTCAAGCTTCAGCACCATAAAGCAGGACTGGAATGATCAAGGTCTTATACAGAATCTTCTTAGTTGTTCGGGATAGGGCTCAACTACTCAATTGCCTTCTTCGCCCAAAGAAACGGTTGGCAAGAGTTATTCCTCGGTTAATTTCTTGTGAGATGTTATTGTCAGAATTTAAAGAAGTCTGGAACGGTTAAATCAAGCGAGAGACATTACGCGACCTGGAAATGTAGCCCTCAGAATTTCGATTGTGGCTCATGCAGTATGCACCGTTGCTACATCCTGTTGGAACCAATTGTTCTCCAGTCCCAATTTATTCAATTGATTAATGAGAAAATTGTTTAGCATGGCTCTGTAGCGCTCGCCGTCGTTAATAGTCGTCTGGCCCTTGGCGTTTTCGAAAAAAATAAGACCAGCAGCACAAAATTTCTATACCTACTAATTTCCTTTCTCTTCCTAGCTTGTGTTTAACCCAACACAAGGCAGTTGCAGTGCAGGAAGAATTACGATCCCAACTTTAGCCGCAAGGAGATATCCCCCGCGTAAAATAAATAAAAATGGTTTGCCTAGAAAGCTAGGCGATGCTCGATAAATAGGTAAAATGAGTCACGCTAGATCGCAAGTATTTTAAAACACTTACCCACGTTCGCCGACACGCCTCCTTTAGCGTTCATTGCTCATTCCTTCCGAGTCGGGTCCGAGTCCCACAACGCCCCTTTTTTCGTTTCCTACATCGAGTCTGCCGCCTTTTCGTTTCTCTCCCGTGCACGAGCTGCCTTACCACGTGCGCTAGCCGCTCCCGTTTCCTGTCGCTTTTTAGTTTCAAGCAGCGGAGTTCAGAATAACTGGGCAACGAGCCGCAAAAAGATTCACTTTAAATTGATGCTATTTTCACTTCATTGGAGTTCGCAATTACTGCCCAACGACCTGTCGGTTTTTCGTATCCGATTTGTCGTAGTTGGGAATTACTACCCAATAAAAAATTTGAAGTTTGCCTCTAACTTGAAGTATCTCATCTTATTTCGAAGATTACTCATTACTGCCAAACGAGCCATAATAAGTTTTACTTCAACCTGAGGCTTTTTCGTTTCATCGGATTTTGGAATTATGCACTGCCTAACAATCTGTCGCTTTTTCGTTTCATAGGACTTTGTTTACTCATAGTTTCACTTAAAAGAATTTAAACAATCTGGCTGTGTTGTAAATTTCAGAACTTTTTTTATTATTAATAGCGGGAGTGACTATCCCTCTTAAATTACCGAGACCACCATGTTCTCCATAATACTAGTACTAATTTTGAAATTCCTCAATTCAACTCAGAGCACACCATCTCTTAAATTTATTTCAAACACTTCGATACCTGAATTTGGTATTTGCCATAAAGCATAACGTATTTAACACAATTCGCAATATTTATATAAACCTCGCGAATATTTCACATTAGAAATCATCCAAAAATATGCTCATCAAAACGTGAATTCCCTATTAAGACCAACCACTAATTTTATACGTAATCTGCTGAGTAAATAAAATCGATTAAATCAGAGATTAATTTTAGACAATCAAAAAAAAATTCTTAAAAGAAAAATACAAATCTCAAAACAAAAGCTATAATAAAAAACATACAAAAAAAAAAAAAATGTCCCACGTCAAGGCTGTGACTGTAATGTTTATGGGTGGCATCAAATTCCGATGACATTTGCAAAAATCATCAAAACAACAACAGCAAGTGTCAATTCCTCGTGTTAACCTGCTTAGTGTGAACTTTAGGATGCACCTCCATTTCACCCTTTGTAAAGGGACGACAATAGACCAAAAAAGTATTTGCTGACGTGTTTTTTTTATACCTAACAATTCATTGAATTACGCAAATACAATTGAAAAAAAAATCTGAGTTCATCATTTTTGGCGGCTATTTGGTCAACGACAACAGCGACAGTGACGAAAGCGCTTAAGTTCAGCGAGACAAGAAACAACAGACGACCGACCGACGACGACCGGGTAAAGTGATACATTTTATTACCAGCTTTTTGGATCGGCCCCTCGTAATTAACATATATGGAGATATTTTCTCGGGCATTGGAAGCGACAAAACTATTTTGTATTCGATACAGTTTAAGGTGCAGACACACATATAGACTAGAGTGATTGTATTTTACCTTTCATCCCGCTGATAGAGATAGAGCGAAATGGAATGACGGAAACCAGTATGCGTGGACTTGAGTATGTGTTTCCTGACTTTTGGCTTGAATCTTTTATTTTAACTGGCATGGCGTCTGCTCGTATACAAACACAGGGGGACATAAAACTTAAAAATAAAAATACACCACATTGACATCGGACAGGTGATCCAGTCAGAGAACATGCATAATTTAGATTTTAAGCGAATTAGTAGCTGAAAATCAATTTGATTGAAATCCGTATTTAAGTAGTTACTGTTTTTGGTTTATAATCTGATTGAGGTTCCATATGAGCTGGGGAACGTAGTTACCCTGATGTTTATCATCCGATATCGTGTGTGGAATTTTAGTGACATAGATACTTTTGTTGAGTCAATACCGCTTGTGGGATATAAAGGTTGCTCAGAACCGACCTTTAATTTTTACGAATAATCTGGATATTCTCATGGGTCTTAAAAATAGGACGAATAAATGTCCAACTTTAAAGCTGATTAGAAGTTGTCTATACTTCAATAATAATAGCATGCTTCCATTTCCATGAATACCTGGGCAATGTGGAATCAAGGGCGAAAACTGTTACCAATCTTTACATATATAATTCTTCTGTACGTTTTTGTAACCGAAATCCTCCTAAACGGCTAAACCGATTTTAATTAAATTTTTTATGTGTGTTTGAATGGGTCTAAGGATGGTTTAGATTCCCAATTGTACCCGATAGGTGGCGCTGCGATCCAATTCCACAAATTTTCAAATAATAAACACTCAACAATAAAAAAAATGTAAATATCAAGAATAAGCTCAGGTATAATATTTCAAATAATATACACTCAATCAAAAAAAAAATCATGAATAAAATTTCAAATAATAAATACTCATAAAAAATAAAAAATCATAAAAAAAAAAATCAAATAATAAAACGGCCGCAGGAAAATTGACGGAGAATTAAAAAGGTGCGAGCAGGCAAAACAACGTTTGCCGGGCCCGCTAGTTATTAATATTTTTTTTTTTGTTTTTGAATATTTATTCCATCTCTATATGGTCTGATTGTCAAGATGCCTTTTGTCAATTAATTTAGAAAATTAGTTTGTAAATTCAATATTTAATAATAAGTAGGTCCCACCCAGGGCGAAGAGTTCCTATACTGCATTAGACAGACTGCGAACCAGAGCATCGATGCTGTAGTAAATCGATGTTACTAGTAAAAATAATTCTCGTTTTTGAATTATGTCGTGCATGTTTTCACTAGATTTATATATCTACCACCTTCCATACAGACCATACGTAGATATACCTCAAACTTCAAAGCCTTGAGCCTTGATTTATCAATGGCATTCGATAGAAGATGTTTTTGACAGTATTAAGCCTTTTGATTTACAGTTTTTCTGAAGACAAATACTACTTATCTAGAACTATAATATGGCATATCACAAGGTAGCATGATAGGGCCACTTTCTTCTATGGATCAGAAATATACCTGCCGGCTTATTATAAGTCAACAGAATAGTGGGCTTACCAAAGTCGATTAGTATCTTATTTTGTCTCTTTCAAGCTCTCATTAAAAAAAAAATGTTAAATGGACTAATTGCAGAGCCCACATTCCAATAAATCTGTCAACGTAGGTATATTGTTAAAATTAAAAAATGGAAGACACATCCCGTATGCTCGTTCACGGATGGATGTGACATAGACGATCTTACCACAAACCTTCACCTTATAAGTTTAACACACTAGGCGTGGAGCTACTGGTTTTATAAAAGTTTTAGGGCTAAATGCACTGATGTTGCCTGTAATCGTGACGACTTCCCAGATCGATAAAAGAGCAGAATCTCCTTCTATTGACAGAGATAAAAGAGTTTACAACTTATGTTGATGGGCAACCAGCAATGAAAATTCACGTTTGTCAGGGAGAACGTGAAATGACAGAGGATAACAAAATTCTGATATAATAGTTTTTTTTATATATGTATTGTATATATATATTTTTTTTTTTTTTTTTTCAAAAGTTTCCAGCGTAATCAGGAAAAGGGCGTGTATCCTGCCATACAAAGAAGAAAACACTGCAAACGCTATTCTTTGACAGTCTTGGGAGCTAAAGTTTGTAAAATTTGAAACATTGATATTATACCTGGGAAAAATAGCCGAATAATAAAATTCAGTGCTAGTGAAAGTTCGATTGCACTAGCACTAACATTTTCAATGTTAATGCAAGTTCATTTTCATTAGAAGTACAATTTTCAATACTAGTGCAGTCAACTTTCATTAGCATTGCAATTTTCAGTGCTAGTGCAAACGAACTTGCAGTAGCATAAACATTTTTAATGGTAGTGCAAAATCAATGCTAGTGCTTAAGTGCCTAGGTCTGATTGATATGCATTGTTATGATAGACAAGAATATTTGCTAGACAATATAATTCCTGAGCACGAGCAAAACCGGACGGGTACAGCTAGTATTTAATAAAATAAAACTTCAACTGCCACATGTTGCTAATTTGGAACACTGTAGACTTTGTCATCTCCCTTCGAAGGACATTTTATGTAAACCTAATGCAAATAACTCTCTTTGAAATAGAATACTTAATTCATATAAATTTATATTTAAATCAGAGAAATGCACCTGCTTTGGTATACGTATCTGTCTACTTTCCGCTGTTATAATGTATGCCTGCCAGGATAATACCTACACACGCTGCAATCAAGTTTTTTCAAGGTTGAGTCAATCCATCACTGTCACAGCCTGTTTACCTAATTCCATTTTCTGTAGGATATTCATATATTCATCATACAGTTATAGACTAATGCATAACTCGGTTATGTGGTTAGTTATCCTATCATAAGGCAAATCATGCTCCTGCCAATTACAAAAGTTAATTTCTGTTTTCCCAAACGTAAACGGCTTTATTTGTTTTTGACATAAACCAAACGTCATAAATTAAATCAATATAGGGCGGTTAAGTGACCACAGAGACCAACAAATATTTTTCAGTCAGTATGTGTTATGATCTCGTTATCAAAAGAATCGAAAAGCTTAAGGACTTGAATAATAGAGAGAACTAATTTGACAATTTGTTTTTGTCTCTTTCAATGAAAGCGGAAGGACATTTTGTTAAATGGTCCCCCATATACCTATGAATGAAATTGAACAATTATTCAAAAGCTGTCGGCTTGATATATAAAAACCATTGAATGCCTCTGATTTCACTTATTACGCACCTATTGGAAATTGGCTTCATTTCAACGGTTGTAAGAGCATCACCGATTAATTTTATTATGGCCGATCGGCCGACATCAAAGCTGTATGAATCAAATTCTATTATACGAACAAGAATGGAAATAAATTCGGCTATATTTGTATTTGTTTGTTCGTTTCTGCGAACGGAATTTCAATGAAGACTTATTTGTTTACAAATTTCAATTGGTTTGCTTAATTTGTCGATTGGATTTTTTTTTTCTGTTTCTTACTATATTAGGCAACATGACAATCAACACTGATGACGTTGATTAATATGTGGTAACATCTTTGATAAAGAATTCATATATACATTAACATTAACAACATGTGCACCTACATATATACCTATTCGATGTGTGTGTGTTGAAAAGGGCTTATTAATTTAACGGCTCTAATCGTTAGTAATGGGGTGTATAGGTATAGCTATTGCAATTAAGTTGCTAGATTATCTTTCGAATTTAGTTGGGAACTAGGCCGCCTGGTTGGTGATATATTCAAAATTTATTATGTGACTTTTCAATTATTCCATTTGAATCCCTTTAAAGGGCATGTCTTCTATATTTTATTAAGGAAAGGCAGCATATGTACGCTTAAACAGGTTGATCGTAATTAAATTGCATGCCTTTAGATCTATTTTAGAATGTAACTTCATACAAAATTTAAGGCATATTATGAAGTAAACATGAAAGGCGCTACAGCTTAATGTATTCGAGTCTATATCGGCATCGGCAATATGACAATATCTCACCGTTCATAGTTAAATAAAAAATAAATAAATAGGTGGCGCAACAGACACCCTAGGCCTAGCTTCTCGCAACCATTCGTTTTGTGTGAGTTTCTATTTTTGGGACGAATGGAAGGGACCTACAATTTTATGCCGAGTCCGAACGGCTGAATTGAGAAGCTTTTTCATGACAGTCATACTCTCGGATGTTTGTCAGACGTTCGCGAGAGGTGGCGCAGTAGAAAAAACCTTAAGATGTAATTTGTGTTTTTCCGGGGATCGAACCTGGTATCCCTCGCACAGTAGTCCAACACACCAACCACTGTGCTACTGCGCCCACTAGTTACATGGTCTTAAATTACGAGCGGGCAGGTGGGAATGGGAAGGCTATTACAATGTAATGCCCCGTTCATAATGCAGTCATTCTCGCTTTAACATCGTCCGGCAATTCACAATGAAACGAGGGACAACGAATAGAGGGACCACTGAAACTACAAATCATATTGCCACTTCGAGAGCTGCACTTTTATTGCTTTTTTTTTAGAACTATTCAGTTTCAATATTCTAAGAGCAACCAATTCGCACTACTTAGGCGTCGCTTATATCAGCTATCAGTAAAATGCAAATGAAAAAAAATGTGTTGTTTTTTTTAGAGCACTTTGGAGCACGAATTTATTAATATTTTTGTACGTACCACTTTTTCTGTTCAACTTATTAGTCCATGGGTTCCCTGACTGTGCGTCGCGATGCCCTGGGGCGTTTTTGGCCTATCCTAGGGGCGTCGCAAGACGGTACGCACACGATGTTCCATCAAGTTTGAGCTCGATTTGAAAAATATGTCAGGTCGGGTCGATGTTGGCACATTTGTTTGTTGGCCATTATGTTTTGGTAGCGACTGTCTCATCTGGGGGTTTACTGTCCAGTCACTGATGCCAAACCACTATGACAAGTTACACGATTTAAAATGAATGCCAGTGCAGAGGCTTTTCAAAGTAGACTCTCCAACGTTTAGTGGGCAAAGAAGTCGACTTTTTGCAGATATCAACTTGGCGAATTTTTCGACGGAACTTGGGCCTATACCCGTTCAAGATCCAACTAACCCAGGAGCTCAAAGTTAATGATTATGACAATGACCATCACCATAGAAGATCCTAATTTTTTGCCAAAAAATCATCTTTTTTGCCAAAAAATCATCTTTTTTGCCCAAATTAAACGATATGGAGGTAGACGACATGTGGTTCCAGCAAGATACGTGTCATACAGCAGACGCCACGATGGACATTCTGCATGAACGAGGTATGGTTATCTCTAGCAGAAGTGACGTAAATTGGTCACCAAGATCGTGCGATTTAACCCCGCTAGACTTTTCTTGTGGGGTTGCCTGAAGTCGTAGCTCAATGCGAATAAACTGCAATCGACCGATGCCCTTAAACCCAACATAACCAATACCATCGCTCAAATTCAGCGGGATTTATGCGGCAGATTGGATCACTCGGATTCATCCCACCGTTAAAAGCTGCGGCGGACATTTGGACATGGTGTCATATTCCATACAATAATGTCATGCATGGACCTTTCAGATAAAAAAAGGATTTCGTAAATACATTGCACATAGCTTGTTTTATTCCTTTGAAAATTGACCCATCCTTATTGAAAAACCCATTAGTGAATCGTCAGTAAACTCAGCTTCTTTTCATATATTTGTGCTTTGTTCCGTTGAGTGCTTTTATGAGGGGCGTCGCAAAAATATTATAACCTGTATAGGGAGTCGCTGTATGGAAAAAATTGGGAACCCCTGTCTTAGTCAATTCCACAAAAGTTTCCACTGAAATCCTATGAAATGCTTAGGCTACGGATAGAGTAAACGCGAGTAGCGGACCGAAAGATAAAGCTAAAGATTCTAAGCTATAATAAGAAGAGCTAATGACGTCCATAATGAATGCTAACATTAACGCTTCGGTAGTGCATCAAAATAAAGAACATCCTTGAATTATGAAAATTTATTCGTTAGAAGAAGAGGAGTTTGCATTTAATAATTTATTTTTCAGCCATTCATTATTTGGAGAAAATAGTTTGTTCAAGATATTAAAAAATATTAAAAAGAAATTAAAGAGAAAACATATATATTTTCGGGGCAATGTTTATATAAAGAAATGCGAAATTCCCCTTTTCACCTTCATTAATTATGTATTATAGGAAAATGAGTTCTAACATTATCGCAGACCTATTTAAAAATTTCTCAGAATAATCAAACCGTATCAAAATAATAACAAAAAAACGATCAAAGTGCCGCCCTGTTTGCTTGAAAAAACACAAGTGGCAACCTTAAGTACATTTCTATGAAAATGGCGTCACTTCTCACTCAGAGAGTAAATGTCAAGACGACCTTTAACCAAACAATATCGAGATCATCTGCTTCCATTCTTCTTCTTTTTAACACCTTAGAATTTTTCGGCAAATATGCCCTTGAATCGAAAACTAGGATTCAGCTCGTTTTCGGGACAGCGAAGATGTGTACAGTGTCGGTTAGTGAATGTATTTGTGTCTCATGTGAGTCTAGGATGTGACAGATGTTGGTGCATATATAGGTGACATTGATATGGTTGAATCCTAGTTCCTTGATCTTGCAATATTCAGATGTTAGTTGTGCTAAAAAGCACACATTTACGACAACACATCTGATAGACATATATCTACTGTTTTCGTGTCAACAAGAATTGAGTTAATTGGATTAGTTTAAAAAATATCAGCCAGATAGTTAAAACAAATTAATACAAAAACAAAGTTGGTACATATGATTATCTAACACGTGTATAATTATCACACACGATATCAAAATCAGACTTTCATGAGATACATGCACGTATCACATAGTTATTGTATCGTAGGTAACGTTAATTAGCAGTAACGCAGCTGTTCAAATCGAATTGACCTTCAGTAAGTTTTTAGGTAGGTAGGTACCTTCTGGAATTTATTAACCCGCTTAAAACAAATACAACTTTTCACGATCAACGTTATAAAGATTTAGGTGAAAAGGAGGCCTCGTGCTACACTAAATTATAGTTACGTCTAAATTAGATCATCAGATGGGATCCATTGTGCCTATTTTAGGACCACTAGCACTGGCAACTCAATTCGCTTTAGCGGCAAAAGAAGAGAAACTCAGAAATTAATACGAATGTGCGGCAGTATTTTTTATTTTTTTTTTTTTTGCTAGCTAATAGGTGCGTTTTTATGAAACCTCGCCAGCCAGTGGTTGCCAGTAGTTGCCAATAGTAGCCAGTTGAGGCACATTTCACATGCTAATTAAAACAATAACCTGCTGGCAACAACTCTTGATTTCCTCCCCAGTCGGAGAGCGGCTGACTGGCAGTTGGCTAAATTCAATTCACAATGAACAAACAGGTGGCGCTAAAAGCAACAAGTGGCTTAGAAATTCCGTACAATTTGCTTAAATCATATTGCGTTCTTATCTCATGCACACAACATTCCAGAGAAAAATGTCAGAATTTATATATTTCTACCAGATCGTTCGGCTCGCTTCATCTTGCTGGCAACTATCCTAATGAACGGCTGGCTGGCGAGGTTTCAAAAAAACATGCCTAATGTAAACCAGCACGCCCACTAGACGGATGTGTTGGTTCACAACGAGTAGTGTAACTGTAAGTATAAATTTGATTAATCTATCCTTGTCTAATTAGTCGAATTGTGTCATTGTCGTCCTTTTGTAGGGTAGTCTGTTGAGTAGTAGTCCAGTCGTATGATGTTGCACTGATGGCACTACTGACTTGTCTTGCCGAAATGTGATTCCTGAATTTGCCCAGATGTCATCAAAGAACGATTTTTTGCTAGATCTGGACACCCATAAAGAAGGTGGAATAGGTACTATTTGACAGTGGGTGTTATGGGCGGACGCCAAGCTTGGCTGCGTGAGTTTCTAATGAACAGTAGACCGTACTTATTGTCCTGGATCTAGCATCACGTACAGACGAATGTTTCTGGCTATAAGAGGTTTTTTGTTCCAATTATGTCGTAAGTTGGCCAAATCTTCCTTGAAATAACGTACTTCGTCAGATATGTCTCTACTTTTGATTACAAGTGTTCTTCTCGTATCGCAGTGGATAATTCATCCAGAACCCAGACGAGAGTAATCTCCAATCGATAACTAGCCCGGTATAGTATCTCCTTGCAGTTCCACTACAAGCTTAGAGGTAGACGTGGTCGAATCGAGAGCTTTAATCGCAGTCTGACCGTGCGTCGTCGGTGAAGATAGCTATTTTAAGTCTGGATGTCCTGAATACATCCATTGTAATTTTCCATATTTGGAAATCCATAACAGATAAATCAAATAACTACTCAGAAGGTCGTCTTGATTTACATATTTATTTTAACACTGACCCTTATAGCAGGCAATATTTGAGGCTTCTGTTTTGACACTTTGATCGCCATAGTTCACGAAATTTCACAATTTCAAAGCAATAATTCGGGATCCCTATATTATCCCCTTTTTCACAATCCCTTATTGGACATTTTTTTTTACAAAATCTCCCGGGACGAAATCCCCTATGCCAAAATCTCCCACAAGCAAACTAAACTTTGCATGATAAACCCAACCTTGCACCTACTCTAAATCCTACAGTGACCACAAGCAGGGGGGTTGCGGGGGGGGGCTGCATGCACTCCCATATACGCATCTTACTTTTTAACACCATTTTTAAGTGTCGCGGTGTCAGAATTAATAACACCAAATCTAAAAATGGGGGATTTTCTCTTACGGTCTCTTGAAGTAAGGGATTTCAGCACCTGGGATTTTGGAAAAGGGATTTTAGAAAAACAGATTTCATCACCAACCGCAATAATTCAAATAAATATTTCAAAATAGTTTGAGATCCTACTCGTACCTATCTCATTTTTCGATACCCGATGGATTAAAACAGCTCTTCTTCACTAATTGAATTTTTACGACAATTAGGGGAAGATGTTTTGTAATATGCATTTTGAATGTGAAATAAGCCGATTATTTAAACTACAAATTGAAAGGTGACCGACTGCTCCATGAATGATCAGCTGCATTTATACGACGACGAACGGAACAGACCCGCATTGTAAAGTAATAAAATGAGAATTCCTTTTGGCTATAGTCTAAAGTCTAAACAATCGAGTAAATCCAGTATTGCTGCCCTCAACCACTATCCCACTGTAAGGAGTGAGTTGGTCGTCGAATGTATGATTTTTTTTTTTTTTTTCGTAGGATGACGCCGCGTCGCATTACCAATCCACACGTACACATAACGAATATTTACTATAACAAATTATCTTGATGTAGTATTTATTTTTTTTAATTTATTTAAAGCAGCCCTCTCTAGAGAATATTTTAAATTTATATGTATACCTTTAAGAGTTCCAGTTATCACTAAAAGACTCCATTGTACTATTACTATTTTTAGTGAGTGACTATAAGATATGTTTTACGAAAACTCTTGAAACTCTTTTCTAAACTATAGCCAACCATCTGGCTGTTGTTTCTTCTTACTTATAAAAAAAAACATACCTAGTTAACATGTCGTTAAATGACAAATCAATCAGATATCCGGGTTTGGTCATGCTCGTTAAAAACTAAAGTGGAAGGTATAAAATTAAAATAATTTTTCGATGCTACAAGTGTTTTTTTTTTTTTACATCAAAATTAGAGTGTTAAACAAGAAAAATTAAACCAATTTAAAAAAAAAATATATTTTTAATAGCCTAGACCCAGTCAAATGATTTGAGGAATTTTACAATTCAAAGAAATAATACTTTGTTGAGAAATATGGTACCCATCTATACAGCCCCCTACTTAAGGGTCATTGTTGAATTTGGGTGGGTGAGAGGTGGGGGGGGGGGGGGGGGGGAGTTGGAATAGGTGCTAGGTTGAGTATATCTATGCCAAGTTTCTTTATATCTATACATTTTTCTTCGCACCTACTGCAAATCTAAAAGTGACCCCAAAAAAAGAGGGGTTCATGCCCCCAAGACTTACATAATATTTTTTTAAACTGATAACTAATTCATAAAGCAATATTTTAATCGTAGGTATATTTTATCATACTCTGGATAAGCGAACTCATTCTTTTTTCAATTTGTGGTGAAACAGGGACTAAGTCAAAATAAAGTCTACTAGTATGTTTATATTCACTTCCACTCGTTCGGAATGAATGAAATACATATTATGTATATTTCTAATTATGTATTATAATTTAAACAATTTCCTCCAACCTTTTCGGTTAGCTGTAAATTAAACCAAAAATTATTACAATTACTATAATAAATCATTTTGGGCTGCCGCATCCGGTGTGTCAAAAAAAAAAAAAAAGGAACTACACGCATGCTCTAATTAATTTTAATAATTTTGACTCAATTTTAAGATTAAGATGTTATCTTTAGACATAAATTTGTTCTTTAACCTCAAAAGATGTTCTATGTCAATTAATGCAATCTGGTCTGACAAAATGTGTGTTTTTTTGTCCATGTTGTCATAATGCTAATAAATACCGGAAAAGTAGGAAGAATAATTAATGTCATGAAAAAAGAAACGAATCAAATGGATTCGTCAACCTTGTGCATTTACTGCAGTTGACATTTGCCAAGTGATGGTTATGTTTCATGTTTGCGAAGCGAATGATTTTATTTCGTGTCTCGCTTTGATTCACCTTTGACTTGAGGCAATGCTGTTTTTCGTTTTGATGTCGAGCCCCAGAGGACATTAATTTAACATGCATATATTTATGAAAGGAATGCAGTTGGGACACGGGCCGCGAACGCGATTCAACAATGATTTACTGGCAAATCTGTTTTGTTGGGTCATTTTCTTAATGTGTTCTCTTAGTCCCTTTCAGAGTTGTATTTAACTTTAATGAAGACTAAAGTAAGTGAGCATATTTTGTTTACCGGTTTGCATTTACAATATGAATGCAAAATGAAGAAGTGTGTTTGGTAGATGTCCGGCAATTTGGATGATGAATGAATTTCTGGACAACAAGGGTAATGACCAGACTATGGTTGTCCAACGGATATGTGGACCAAAATGAGTAGTACTCGTGTGTAGATTGCATGATGTATCTATATGTAAATTAATCGAATTTTCAGAATAAAATGGCCCAAGCACGCTGCACGTGTACAGTCCTTAAGCCCAGTATCCTGCTCGCGCTTAATTTTAGCAATCGCACTTCTCTCCACATCCATACTACTTTATAAAATGCAAACGTCCGTCTGTTCGTCCCTCCATAACTCGAGAACAATTCGTCCGATTTCCCTGATTTTTTTTTCTGATTTATAGATGTGTGGCTAATTTGGGCCATAGGGTGGGTGAGAAAAGGAGTAAAGGGGTCGCGGGGAGTAAGGGGGTCTCACGAATCGTTAGCCGTATGAATTTGAAAGCTTATATATTTATAGATAAGTCAAAATTATTACATGCCTCATTCATCATTTTCCAAATTTTGTCGGAACTACTTAGCCATTGCAGGAGTTGACGCCGACAGCCATGTTTTTCACATGGACAGCTATATAATGTTGCGTGTTCGCGTATGAGCTGCAGTCGTAATTGGTTTATACTTGTGACCACTAAAAAAAATAAAATATCCGTATAGTTTGCAAAAAGGCATTGCGATAAAATTTAAAGTTTGTAAGCTTAAAAAAAAAACATCGAGTTCTGAAGCTGTGACCTCCCACATAATTTGCTTTATTACCTACACCACTAAGTGTATAAAAGGTAATGTTTTTTGTATGGGGTAAGGACTTGAACCGATTTCATAAATTCTTTCCATAGTATAAAGCTACAGGATAGAGATAGAGCAATGCGAAAGGCTAGTCTATTTTTAATTTGACAAAAGGACGTGGCAGTTCCCGTACAAAAAAAAAAAAAAAAGATTTAACAATCATAAATCTCAAAAATCACCAAACCAATCAAAACTAAATGCCTGCTGAGAGTTATTAATAAAATGTGGGCAGGATCGGACAAAGGAACTTGGCACTTCTAGACAATAACATATTTCAGTACCTAATACAAGTCCTGGGCACGGGCACAGCCGGGTGGATACAGCTAGTACTATAATAATACTTACGATTTCGCCTCGAGGTGTAAGCCCACAAACTAAAATGACAACTTTTACATCCATCAGTACAGGCTATTGTTGAGTGTACAATAAGCTTAAATTTTGTTGATATTATCCCATGACCATTAACAAGAGGTATTGGTACCGCAGCTTTGGTATCATAGGCTTAGTAAACTGATTTCATCAAATTGTTTTACCTTTGACTTTAATAGGTATAAGGTACCTATACTTCTACTACTATTTTAAGAGTTTATCAATGATGACACGGATCTATGGAATTGCCATTTAATTTTTGAATAAAACTTCTAGATTGCATTTTTTTTACCAATACACTTTCCCTTTCAAGAAAAATTAGCATTTTCTAGATGAAAGTGTTAAAAAAGCGAAAAAATTGATGCTTCTCAAAATAGTACTCACCAGGGAATATAAGCAGACTCCCCTCCAATTATTTATACGAAATGTCTATCCCAGTCTAAATGACAAATTTCTTCACGTGGCAGGTTAATTATTTTCAAAAAAAATAAAAATAAAATACGTAGACTTCCAGCTATGATGCTGCTAGAAATATAACAAGTGCCACATGTCAGTAAATTGTATAGATTAATTTGTCCCCCGATTATGATTACAGACATTTCTATATAGACAAGTCATCAAATTCCAAGCCCATGTATAAAACTGTTGTAAGCCCTTAAAGCTGTCGCTAATTAGGTACACAACGCTAAGTGGAATAGGGTTTGTTTTTGAAAAAAAAAAAAAAAAAACATACATACTTTTCCAACATATTATGCAGGATTTGTTCGTCTATTTACTTTCGTTGAAGGATTTTACAACTCCAATGGTTAAACATGGGTACAACTTGTGCATGGGGTTGGTTTCATGTGCTCAGGATATGTTCCTTTCGAGTTTTAAAACAAGTAGTTTTTTGGTTTCCTTTAAAAGATTGCTTATGGAACTTAAATCCCATTGTAATTGTGGATCATTTTTAAACTTTGTCGACCCGTGAGAAAAGTTCTGCGTATCTAAAGTGGGATGAGGGGATATTTTCTATAGAAAATTATTCCAGAGTTAGGTATTCTTACAATTAAATCGATTTAAAGGCTGCCGTTTGCCTGCTAAAAATGTAATTGGTGTCAGACATAACAGATTCTCAATTGCAGCGGAAGAAGACGTCCAAAGAGCTTTTCTTATGCACAGGCAAGCTGTTCTTTGGAACTTACTTAGCTTATCACTATTAATCGCTTTATCAAAGGCGGTAAGCCAAACATATGGCCGAGAGCGAGAACTGTAGCCAGTGAGTGACTCGTTTTACTCTTTATTGTATGTTGAGCTTCTCTTTTCTCAAGTGTCAAGTACCTACCATCGTCTATATATCAAACAACTCCGCAACTGACAGACAACGCCAGACCCAACCGCTAATCGTCATAGAAATTTTCAGGGGGGGGCATTCGCATTCCACAAAACTGAGTAGACGCCCACTAAGTGATTTTTTATATGACCCCCTCCCCCTTTAAAGGGGGGCTTTTTCATAACGCACGAATAGTCAATCGCATTCGTATTAACTTGAAACTTTGTACGTGGATAAATAATAGATAAACATTATTAAATGCGTATTTCGTCTTTATTCGTTTATAGCGGATTCGTTTATTTAGCGGATAAGAGCTATAGTTTTTAAATAAAGGGTCAATGTGTAAAATTTTGTTTTTCCTATAGAAGAGGACCAGTTCGGTTTTGTGGTGGTTTACGCCCCCCCCCCCCATAAACAATTACCTTGCAGCCCTCCGCATACAATTACAAGCTACAGTTCATTGACTATATACCAAGTATCAAGAAGGGGAGATACGACGCCATCAGTATCTGTACTGATAGACCTTCTGGCAGATGGCTCACCTCAGGTTAGAGGTGAGCAACAAATTAATCAATTCACCAAGCGAGCCATCTACATTCAGAGCTGACACTCTGACAGTCGGAACGATACCTACGTTTGACCCTAAAACTTTAGCCCGTGTTCACAGAAGTTCGTAAATGCAAACACAGCAATTCGAAGTTGACCGTAAAATAAAAGCCTATAATAAAGAAGCCCGTAAATGAACATTTTCAAAAAGTCCGTATTTTTTACGAGCTTTTTCATTTTTCAACGCAAATTTTTGTAAACAATGAAAAAATTTGAAATGTTGTTGTTGGCGAAAAGTTGATTTGCATATACTCATACTCAACCTCGCACTTGTTGCAAATCCTACAGTGACCACAGGCAGGGCGGTTGCAGGGGGGTCAGCATGGCCCTTTTTTACGGGCTCTTGAAATACCGGATTTTGTATAATACGGGCTTTTGGAAACGGACATTTGGAAACGGGCTTTTGGATTGCAGGCAAACGTACCCAACAGCTGACAGTGCATTTGCGATTACAGATGACGAAGGAGATCCTCGATGGTACGTGTCCGCGTACATAGTCGAGCATCGGACAGAAGTTTCGTGTGAGTGCTTCTTTGTAAATGGATTTAAACTCGGTATAGTGTACACGAAGAGCAAGAAATTGCCGTCTATATTTAGGGCAATTCGATTCCCTACCTGGTGATATGTTTGCCACACGTGAGCTCAGAATCTAAACGACCGCAACGATAGGTACTCCCAAGGCATTCCCCAAAACACACTATTAAAATCTAGTCACATCGAAAATACATCTTTTTTTAGCATCTACGATAAATAATATCATCTTTTCATTCGAAAATTGAAATTGTCCACAAATGATGCCTCAAATGTGATCTAGATATAATTTGCCCAGCCCATTAACAAACCCAGGACAAACCTCTTTCACAAATGTTTCCCTAGAGCTCCAAACTCTGTTATTACTTTACCTTTAGAGACCTAGGACAGTGCGCACAAAAAAGGATAACACCTCACAATGTGCCCTCAATTTGTTTATCAATTTAGGGTTTATTATATGGCCATATAGAATTATATTCGGTTAGACGTGGTTCTTAGGGGATATTCCGTACGATTTGGATTTGTTTTTTCCATTTAAAGTTTCTAAAATATTAACATGGGATTTGTATCTCTCAGACGCGCCCACACATTGATGTATGTATATATTGTAGGTAATCGAAAATTTGACGTTTAAAACATTCGTATAGCAAATCGCATGTATTTTTTCAGATATACACAATTTTTTTACAAACAGTCCAAAAAAAAGTAATAATCAAACAAATTGAACAGACAAAAAAAAATGTTTCCAATGGAATTAATCGAAATTCTTCATAATGAATACAACGAATTTCTGTCCTGGAACTTCCAGTAGTGATTCAATTCAATTACAAGCTAGTGACTGTCTTGATACTAAATTAGTGTCAACACCACATAATACATCATCTCAGCAACTAGACGAACTAGCCAGTGAAGGTGATTATTCTGATTCGGAATATATGCCGAATATTGCCTATTATCCCGGTGGTAACGACAGTGAAATTGGTGCATCTAGTGGTGGACTTGGTGACATCGAAGATTACGACGACGAGGACGCCGACGACGACGAATACCTACATCGGCCGATTAAAGAGGAATACAATATGACAGCAGCGACACAATCACGTCTGCTAGATCCATCCACGTATCCGCATTCACATCAAACGGGACCGCCGAAAGCCTATAGTAATTATTCAACAGAAGCATCATTTCGACCGCCATCTCTATCAATGTTACACTATACGTACAATTATCCGACACGGGGTAGAAGTGGTGCGATGGGACCACCATCGCGTTTTCATGGCGGTGAACCGACGGGATATCCACCAAATTTTTGGTATCCCAATAGTAGCAGTGAATTTTATACACCACCTCCACCATCGGCTCCACAGACGCCGTCACATCTATCTGGCCATCATATGGAACATTATCCACCGCCGCCGGGACATTATGGTAGATATCCTCATCATCCTATGCATCATCATCATCCTCATCATCATATGCATCCGGGAGCTGTGTATGGTGGTCATCATGACCAAATGGTGGATATGTTGCAGTTGTCCAACAGGTATGTTGTTTGATTGTTATACATATCTCTCTGGTTTTATCCTTTAGTTAGGTGATGTAATCTTAGCTTGATTTATATGTAGACTAGCCATGTTCCGCCCGACCGGTTTTTGTTTCTTTTAAAGTATTTAAGTATTGCCTAACAATAAAAAGCATATCATTGAATTGACATACATAGATTTATGAATATAATGGCAAGTTGAGCTTAGTCCAAATAGGAATGTTTTCACCCCCTTTTTTTCAGCCCTTATAAGACGAATTTTGGAAAACGATAAATGAGGCATGTAATAATTTTGACTTATCTATCAACATACAAACTTTTAAGTTTATACGGCTAACAGTTCGTGAGACCCCCCTTACTCCCCACGATTACTTTACTCCAAACAATTCTTCTCAGTTAGCGCGGTTTTTTGATAACTCCCTCCATTCCGATTTGGATGAGGTGCCATTGTCATTGTGCACGAGGTCTTTCTCTACTACATTGTCTCTCCGGACTACAATTGAAGACTTTTCGGGCCGGATCGTCGAGGCCCACATCGCTGTACAATGTACATGTCATAGTCGCATTTTAGACGACAAAAATTCTTGATGACTTTTGTTTAATCGTAGGGGCTCATATTATAAGTCATCTCCGACGCATCTGCTATATGATAACAACAACGCAATACCACAGAACCATTCGTTAGCGTTTGTATTTTTGAGACGACCGGAAGAGACCTACAATTTTATGCCGAGTCCGAACGGCTGAATTAAAAAGATTTCACAGAAGAGTTATACTCTTAGATGTATTTCAGATATTTCGTTCAGTAGTCCAGCACACTAACCACTGAGCCACTGCGCCCACAAAAATGATTAATAAATAAAAACGAAACAAAAGCAATAAATGAACCGACAAAGAAAAAAAAAACAACAAAACCAACCAAAGTTTTTTCTACATCTGTGTCATTCCAAACACCTGTTGTGGTCACTCTCGTGAGCTTCTGAAAAAAAAGAGTTGTTATTATTACTAATTTCATTTAAATACAAATTTGCATTATATCTTTAAAAATAAATTATGTCGCTGGAAGAAAAACACGATACAACCAATCAGTAGGAAGAGGATGGCGGAAATAGAGCCCATTTAGGTAAACAGTAAGAGGCAAGTGAAAATATTTACAGAAGAAGGAACCCGAGACCTCGATGCGAACATAGTAAATTAGAAAATGTATGTTTTTTTTTTGTTGCTGCCCCTTACTTGTTACGGTAAATGGGAAAATAGGACAGATCCAGGAGAAACAAAAAAAAAAAAAAAAAAACAAATCTGGCCGGAACCCCTCGAGGGAAAGCATCCGGATAACTCAACGTTTCAATATTCTCCTGCAGTTAGCAGGGGTTAAGTGGTTTGTGTGTTGCTCTGCGCATCAAAGGGGTTGCTTAATATTATTTTAGTGCCAGTTTATTGAATAACCCTGGCAGTGAGAAAAGGGTCAACGAAAAGATATATACAAACATAGGAAGGGACTCCTTAAGTAAAATAAAAACAAGAAAATTATCGTGTTAGATTCTTTCAATAGGAGTTTCTATATAATTGGAAAATGCGATTGAATCTAAATACGATACTGATACTGACCGTCGACAGATGAATAGAGAAGATTATCATTTTGAGAGGCTTTTCGGAAAAATAATTTTTTTTTTTACGTTTTCAGTTAAGATTCTGTCGTTTTTTTTTTCTGGTGCCTACAAAACTATGATTTTATTTAAAATTAGCTAACCCGTGCTCGCCTTTCTTCGCTCGCCCTTAGCAAAAAAAAGAACAAACTAAAATTTAGTCCATTTAAGATCACACTTTAAATGACAACACGAACTTTAAAAAACTTTGCAAGAAATGAAAAATAAATCACGCGTTTGGATAATTTTTGTTTTTCATTTCACTGTAGATTATGTTCTAAATGAACATTAAATATAGTATTGCCTTTAAAGTTTCAACACAATAATTAACTCAATGTACCTCTCATTCGTACTACCTAGCGCTATGCAGCCTACTCGCACATAGGCCACATCACATCATGCTTGCGATTTATTGTCTTGAATTTGTTTTGTCAAGTGGACATTTTAACCGTTACCTAAGCGGTTTCTACACTTTTCCCATCTCTTATTTGTGTATTAAATGCATTTTTGTAATTCATCCCTACTTTGACGTTCTTACCGATTGCATCATTGGGATCTTAAATCCCTGTTTTCTTTATTTCTGAATATTGGGAAGTGTTTAATTAGAGTTTGTGACCATCTGTGTATTAAAAATGAGAAAGAAAAATGTCATTAGACGCGACTGGAGCAGTTGATCCTGGCTATAGCCAACGTTGGATTGCGATGACACTTGGTGTGCCTCGAACCACTATAAGAGAAGCCATCAGACGATTTCGGGAGACTTGTTCGTACAATAGGAGGCCAGATCAAAGTAGACACCGGTGCACTTCCGCTCGAGACGACCGCTTTTTTTGTCAATAATGTGCTCAGGGATCGCTTTCGTACAGCTACTAAAGCTCGAACTCGTCTCTTGGAAGTGAGAGATGTTGCAGTTAGTGATCGAACAGTAAGAAGAAGACCGGCAGAGAGAAATCTAAGACCATTTCGCTCAGTTCCATTCTTCCACTGATCCATCATCCATTCAACATATTCTCTAGCAAACTGAAGTCTGGCTCTATGGTGTTGTGGGAGTTCATTTCACTTCCCATTCTCCGCTCAACAATTCAATATCGAGTCGCCTCCTACAAAGGTTCACTTGAAAAAACGTTCTACTCCCGTTGGATATAAGTACCTACTCTTGATTCTTGAAAGCGACCGAATGTTAGATAGCTGTTTTTGGCAGCGTATCCTAATGGCTCGTTGAGGAGTAATTCCGAACTCGGATGAAACGAAGAAGCGACATGTTGTTGGCCAGTTATTCCGAACTTCTATGAATCGAAAAAGCTTGTTGGACAGTAATCTCGAAGGGTAATCATGGAAGGGAAAATGAACCACGAGCTAATGAAACGAACGTCGTGGGAGAGTGTTTTAAAATATTACTTGTGATCTAGGGGGGGGATCCTCATTTACACCAATTATGGTTCGTAATCGCCTAACTTTCTCGGCTGAACAATTTTTTTAAAGGTCTGCTTTTTAAATTGGCAGCAGTTTTTTCAGCGACGACAATTGTCCGCGCCAATATTGTCGACGTTAGCGGTTGCACACCACAAGCTCAAATTGCATCCTTAACTGGTTGAGGTGTTCAGTTGTGTTACCACGCTCTATAAATGATCCAAGTGGTATCACAAACAACCAACCTATGGTCTTAACGTGTCTCAACTCTGTCAACCTATTACTCATCGAGTTCATGCCTATACAACGAGCTAGACGAACTCTTTAACTACCTCGAACGAGATTGCTGCTATTAATAGTGGCGTTTTGTCCTTGACGGTGAAGAAATATTTGCCGCGAAAGGCGTTATCGCGCCATATGATTGAAGTGGCCGATAATGTCGATATCGTTCGCATACCTCAGTAATTGTTTAAGATAATGCCTTCTGCATTGCCGCCTGTCTGGCTCTCAATTTGCTGAAAAATTAGGTTGAAAAAGTTACATGATAGCGTTCAATCTTTACCGAATTAATGAGGGGCTCGAATCGTCAGGTGGCGGATCAGACAATACTCACAATACGAGAAAAGAATTTCAGCCGTCTAAGCATTTAAGTAGAACTTAAATCGTTATGAGTCGTATCAGCAAACATCCCTTAGTGATTTGTGCCTCATTAGATAACCAGTTAACACCTGTGGGTCTTATTTTAGCTTAAGTAAATTTGTTTTCTCTGATGCGAGCTGGTGTCGTGAATATCTTAGCCTGCCCTTGGCCATGGGTTTGGTCGAGTAATCAGAAAAGTTATCATCTTCTCATTTTCTAATTGTTCAGTGTAGGTTACTTAAAGACTCAAAGGTACCCCTACGAAGGTTTCTCTACCTGTGAACAGAAGGAAGGCGACATTTCGCGGCAGACAATCGATGCCTCAAAGCCGTCGTGAACCAGGTATACAGGCAAATTTGTCTATATTGTCTTTAGCCAGATATTCTAGGGCATCGAAACAGTCCCAAATCAAGCTTCACCGATTAACAAGGATTTAGAGCGGTCAGTCTTGAAAACATACTCGAATGTCGAATTGAATCTCTATTGCTTTTACCTTCGCTTATAAAGTATAGGATGATTTTCTCAGTGTCAAAGCGCCTTGGAATCTAGGCCTACAAATAAAAATTTCAAATTTAATTTTATCTAAAAAATCTATTACTTAAAATTAATATCTTCTTTTTTTCGAAATATGTCACGAACCATGACCAAATTGACTACATTACCGACACTGTTCACATAGACGACCCTATTGTCATCATCACAATGTCGACAATTGAAAACGACACGTACTGCAACAACACTGATGCTAACTCCCTATATTATGGTAGGTATGAGTATGGACAAAACATGATGTTCTTGGAAAGCTGATTTCCATTTTTCGGCCTCTTGAGACATTATAAACTTGTATATTTTAATACCATTTGAAAAAACAAAAACAACACAACAAAGCACAAACCCTTAAATGGAAATATCGAAACAGAGGATACTGAAAAGTATAATGAAAACTCACAGCAACCTCTTAGTGATATTATATTGCCACTTCAATTTGTCGATATTCTTTTATTTCCATTGAAAAAATAAAAAAAAATTCTACTTATAAATAAGTAGAAAAGAAGAAAATGAAATATCGAGAAATAGCCCATGTACATCCTTGAAAGGGCTTTACTATATCCAATTTGATAATGCAAGGCAATTAGGAATTTTATCAAGGTTTCTTGTTTCCCCTAATCTTATCCCTATATACATTACGTTACGTACTTTATATGTTTTCATGTAGACACATAAACTGGTATTGAACCTCATTAAATCGCACTGAGGAAGTTCAGAAAAGTTTTCTCTTATTTAAGTGTTGGGGAGTTTTTTTTTTTTTTTTTATTTAAAAATGTGATAAGAAAAGTTTTAAAATCCGCTGCTGTTTGGGATGGTCAATGCTGACAACGCAACATCAACGACTGATGACACAATTTTTGAACATAGTGTCCATCTTCTTGGAACCATAACTTCCCCAAGTCAAAATCGTCAATTTCTGATCGTATATCCTATATGTCGACTTATCATTGAGGTCATTATCTATTTAGACTCTGTTTATATTTTTAGTTAATTAATTACATTCATTAATTTATCACCTTCCCAAAAATACTGCCAACAAGTATTTACTAATTTTTCTAATTTTACATTTTATCAAAATATATTTATGGCGCCGATAAGAGAACAAGAAACATCTTGTTTGTTGTTTATTTTTTTATTTTTTTAATATCATGAGACAAACAAACTAAATTTAGCACCACAAAATAGTTTGTTCAGTAAAATAATAATAAAAAATGAAATAAAATATTAAATTAAATGATACATTCGCTTAAAAATAACAAATTTTAAAAATAAAATAAACAATGCTTAGTCATAAAAATATTAAAATTATTCTTCACTTTGACGTGATCAAACTACTAGCGGAAGACAATCAAATTTAAAAACAGAATACAAATCATTAATAACTCATAAAAAAATAAAATAGCACATTTTTCAAAGACATTTATCTATAGTAAGTGAAAAAAAATAAATAAAAATGAAATACTAAATGAAAACATACGAAATCGTTTATTTAGTTGGTTGTGTTGACATAATTTTTTCGTTATTATACATAACCACGCATCTCTGTCACAAAAACACAAAAAGTGGGCGTTACTTCAAATGTATAAAATATTTTGAATATTTTTGTTAATGGATTTTCTGATCGTTTATTTATTTGCATTCATTTGTTGAAACGAGAGTGAGCTCATTTAAGAAACAATCGGAAACAGTATTTCTTTGGTACTTTGGATGTGGGAAAATTCATAGAAATTACATTTTTATATGTGCAGATACTTTCGTTCACCTAAATGAACGGAGTGTTTGATCCGACAAATACTTGTTCGCCATTGTGGAAATGGCATGAACGTGAACAATTCCTGAACCAAATCTTGTGTGGGATGTGATTGTATTTGTGTTTATTGTTATCTTTGTCTCTTGTTACCCAATTGGGGTTAAAGTTTTATTGAAAAATCCCAATGAACAGAGCCTTGTATTAGATTCACAGTCGTCGCCAAGGTATGCGTTTCTGCAGGCTATAACGGCTACGAAGACCACCTACCGCTGTTAGGCAGAACGTACCATTCATAGGCGATGATAGATAAAACGTTCTTTCACCTGATCAAAACCAAGAATAAATAATAATATCCAAGCTTAAGACCAACAAATTAGATGGGGTTGATGATTTACAAACTGATCCTTTTAAAGCAGTTTTAGGTCTTATAGCCCAAAACCATAGCGCACAAATTAAAAGATGTCATAAAGCCCAAATTTGTTGACTATTCAATAGTCACGAAAATTTGGGCGATGTGACATTAATTTTGAGAGTAATGGTAACAGTGACCCCAGCAGTTGCCGGCATGCCCCCATACGCATTAAACCGCAAATGCTTTTTAAGCTTTATTTCCATTTTGTTGTTTATTTTCAGGCATTATTTTACAATTTTTTTTTTTGCTTTATTGTCTAACGCCTTTTAAAACAGCTGGCGATGACTTTATATAGAGATGCACCAACTCATTTCCAAGATTTGGTCAGATGAATAAATATTTACAAATATCTAATAAATGGAATCGCGGAATTGTTTGTCCGGTCCGGAAGAAAGAAGACCCCTTCAGCTGCGCCAACTACAGGGGCCCTTCGAATTGCATACTAGATCCTATCTGTAATATTATGTGAACGCCTTAAATCCTTTCCAAATAACCTGATTGATCGATATCAGTTCGGTTTTAGGCAATTTCTGTGTTACCTGTGTTCTGTGTTACCTCAAAGCCCGAAAACTACAGGACAGATTTCAATGAAACTTTTTTTAAAATGTTTCTTAAAACTGTGAGATGGTTTTAGGCTATGTCGTTCATAGCCACGATCTTTATGTGCGTATTATGTCAAAGCAAATAATGGCAGCCATGTTTGTCTGAGGAGCTTCGCAGACGGCTGAAATTTGCCTGATATTATAAGTAAATAAATTAAGCTACTTATATTCTACGATGGAAACGAAGTTTAAGTTTAAAATTTAATCTTAACAAGCTATAAGTTTTTTAAATAATTTACCTAACTACGTGATTTTAATTAGACAAATTTGGACAAGTTTGTTAGTACATATTTACAATATTTTATTTTTATATTTTTACCTTATGTATCGACCGATTTTTAGAAACTTTTTGTACGAACACTTATACCTAGACCTACAGACTTAAAAAATGTTTTTACCTATTATTATTTTTTTTTTTTATTTTCGCAAAACCATTTATTGTTCCCCAAAATGGACCAAAGGCTTTTCTCCTTAATCTGGGCTTGCTGCACCTTCGTGACAATTTACATCGACTATTGGTATTGACTTAACCAAATTATTCCGTTCCGTATTGAAAAAAAAAAAATTCTTTAATATCTTCACTGATGCATTTCTGTTGGTAAATCCTCGGATTATGGTTCATCGGATCTATTTGCATTGCTTTTGGTCAGCACTTTGATGTTGTGGCCGTGTCTCAATTAGTTAAGCAAATATGAACTGAATATACATTTTCCACAGGGGTATACTTTAGTGATTTTTTTTTGCTTTCGATTTAATAGCAAACACAAATTGTCTGGCTACAAAGTAGTTCTTAAATCTATTCAACATTAATATTCTTCCACATGAATATCTACAATTTTCCAGTATGAATATCATTAATAACCAAATTGTTGCTTAATTAATAACAATGAAAATTTAGCATGGAACCCCGACCTTACTTACTCGAACTTGACCAAATGATTATCGTAGCAAATTCATATACATATGATCCGAGCTAATACGAGTATATCATTTAAATAATCAGATTTTAACGCCATTGTATAGGAAATTTAAAAATATGCATTTTTAACAAAAAAAAAAAAAAGTTTTATTGGGCGGATTTCTGGAAAACCCAACCCCAATCCCATAAAATGGAAAATGTTATCTACGAAATACATATTTACAAAATATGTTCCAACAAATTTTACCTTAGTATTAAATATATTTTCTAAAACAATATTTAATAATATACATAATATAAATCTAATAATATTTTGTTTTTTTTTTTTTTTATTTTTTCAGGTAAGTGCATTCAATTTGTAAAAAAATTTGTAAGTACCTACCAAGTTAATGTTCGTCAACTCTTTTTTTAACTACGAGCGAATACTTATCGAATTACCAATAGCTCGCCATGTCGTCATTAAGTCACAGCTTGTGATTTTATTTTATTTAAATATATATATTTGATATACTTTCTTATACTTAAGGTGGCGGGGTGGACCTGGGCCTCAACCAACAAGCGTCTCCAGTCAAGACGATCTTTGGCCAGCTAAGTTGGTTAAGGTCCCCTTCCACTTGCGTGCGCCACCTGAGTCGCAGACGGAGGCAAATAAGGGTAACCTAATCCGCTTTTGATAGAGTCCATGCCTCTGCCACCATAGAGAAGGACTGGGATTATTAGGGTTTATAAAGCGTCACTTTAGTTGTCCGAGAGAGGGCTTTGCTACTCAGTTGCTTTTTTAGCCCAAAGAAACAGCGATTAGCAAGAGTTATTCGTCGTTTAATCTCAGCGCTGGTGTCATTGTCTGAGTTCATAGCGGATCCGAGGTAGACAAAGTCCCTAACTACCTCAAACTTACAGCTGTCTATACTGACATTCTGTCCGAGACGACGATGTTGTGTGTCCCTTCTTGTTGACAGCATATATTTTGTCTTGCCCTCATTCACCATTAATCCCATTTTTGCCGCCTATGTACTGATACTATAAAAAGCGCCAGTGACAGCTCGCTGTGTTCTACCAATGATGTCGATGTCGTCAGCGTTTGCAAGTAGTTGCACAGTCATATGGAAAATTAAGTCCCTGGTGTTGGCTTGCTAGTTTCGCACAATTTTCTCAAGAATGGTGTTGAAAAAGTCACATGACACCTCATCTCCTTGTCTAAATCCTTTTTTTGAATTCAAAGGTCTCGCTGAGTTCTTTACCGACCTTTATAGAGCAGCGTGCATTCTCCATCGTCATTCTGCACAATCTGACAAGTTTAACAGGGATGCCAAAACTAGACATATTCTCTATATAGCTCGTCTCTAAAAATGCAGTCATAGGCGGCCTTAAAATCGATGAAAAGCTGGGTATCGTTTTGCACTTCCTGGGATTTCTCCAAGATCTGCCGCAGTGTGAATATTTGATCGATGGTGGACTTTCCCGGCCTGAAACCACACTGATGGGGACCAATCAGGTTGTTGACGAAAGGCTTCAGGCGTTCACACAACACGGCAGTTGGCTCAGTTCAAAAGGTCTCTTTTCTTGAGGATCGGGCAGACAATGCTGAGGTTCCATTCGTCGGGCATACATTTTTCCGACCATATTTTACAGATGAGTTGGTGCATGTTCCTAACCAAGTCATCGCCTGCCACTTTGAATAGCTCGGCAGTTAGACCATCTGCTCCAGCGGCTTTGTTGGACTTAAGCTTAGATACTGAAACGTTCAGTAACACCCTCTTTCGGACATCGGTCTCCTTTATGCGTCAAAGGTTAACTTAAAAAACGGTCCATTCCTTGTTAGCCAGTATGTACTAATAAAAAAAAAAAAAAAACAAATCCATAGGTACCTATTGAATTAAAAAAAAATCTACAAACAAATTAAACGATTAAAACGATCAATGAGGAAAAAGATAAGTTACTTGTTTATGATTAAGTCTATTTACATTCATTTGCCTTTACCACAACCACATGCATACATTATAAATGCGAGTAACTTAAAGAGATACAGATGCGGGTATTTACGCTCACTATTATTGATAGGTTCGTTTTTCTTTCATTATTATTTTTGTTTGCATGTATGTTGTTTCGAGCACTCCAGCGACCTTGACCAGCACAATTCCCAAAAAACAAATAAAAAAAATTCCACACATTCAAGCCAAACAAATATCCAAACGATTAAAACTAAAACTAGACTAATGCAAACTAAAATTATACACGAGTATCTACGAAGCTTTTAATTCATTTCGTATACCACAAAAACAAAAAAAAATGTATCGCCCACTGTCACTGTGTTTGTGTAAATTAGCTGATGAAATATAAATGCTGACGATTAGGGCGTCAAAAAGGAGGTTTTCGTGAAGCATTAGAAACAAAATATAACAGATCCAAAATTACAAGCTCTATAGCGTGCTATTTTCGTGCTTGACTATTTAAGCTCGCCCCCTCATGAGACAAGGGTTTGCTTAAGAGGGTTAACATTTGAACCACAAGTAGTCACGCAATACGCAAGAGTCGAGAGAATTACAAATTAGCGCATTTTTTGCTTTTGGCTTTCTTTTCGTTGCTTTCCTTCCGCCTTCGCGTATCTATATTTTAATAGTGAAACTGAGAAAACTTGATAAGAGCAGGTTTTGTGCCGGGGGCCAGCGGAGTTCGATGACATTAGCCATGAAAAAGAAAACCGAGGGTACCCCTAACGCCTGCTATATTGGAGTGGAGGGTGGACGATAATAACAACGAAAACTAAACTTACTTGCACACACACACACGCACACTGTTTTGGTAGTGAATCTGAGTTGTTGATCGCGTTTAACTTATATTGAGGTCACCGATAATGTTATTCGGGGCGAAGGACAAATTCATCATATTTTTTTCTCCTTCATTATTTATGATAGTGTTGGTTTCGTTTTTAGTTATGTATTTTATTGTTTTGTCTCTATTTGCTAGTCTTGTCGTGTCCCTGTTAGTTTCTGTAATATTGTCGGTCAAACTGAGTATGCTTGTCTCATTTATCTCATTTAAATAATGTACGAGTGTGTTTTTCTGTTTTGTTTTGCTTGGGGAAGCTTTTTTAGGGGTGCTTTTATCATATTTAAATATAAACCAAAATAGGTTGCGACTAGAAGAATGTTATATGTACACGTCCGCACTTACAGTCGTATCAGTTTTTGGTTTATCTGGTTTATTTTAAGTGGTGTTGTCAAATATTTCATAATTTCTTCTATGACAACCGAGTGAGATATGAATTGAGTTAGGAGGCGGGAAGTTTGAGATTTTATGAGTTTTAAGGTGACACTTGGAAGTAACTATGCTGCTGGCCGGGTGGTTGCGGATTTTTTGTGGGTTGTCAATGTAGATGTTTCTTATCGTTGATATTTGGCGACGATAAAAGGATTTTAATCCTTTATGTCTTTTTGTTTTATGTCTAAAGCTAAAGCCATTGTTTTTGTATGTAAATATTGGACATAAAACCAAGGACACTAACTTCAACTCGTATCGTGTTTAAGCAGCAATACAATCATGTTTTTTTATTTTAAGCTGTAAGGCTTAGTAGTGGAGTAAAAGGCGTGGGTATAGGGTAAATATTTGTAGCTGAGTTGATTATTAATAAGGCAAAAAAGGGTCTTCACAGCTTTATTGCTTGCATGGAAGTTGGTTAAATCTATTTACAAGAGTGCCTTTGGCAAACTATATTATAGTAAATTGAAGCTCACCAGATATCGTATTTTCTGTGATCCTATTGTGATCTTAAATCGAGACAAAACTTTAGATTACCGACAGAATGTTCTTGAATTTATCTCCGTATAATATTAGAGGTCGTTAATAGATCGAACAGGGTCGCAAGTGAAACCGAAACCGCGGTTAGAGCTAGGAAGCTGACATTTTTAAACAATTTTTCTTTTATGGTCACAGTAAGCATATTTTCCCCAGAAAGGGAAAAAGGGGGGCCAACGTTTGTATGAAAAATTTCTTATTATTTATCCGATCGACTTCGAACTCGGTTTGTGTACCGTAAGAAATAAAGAAAATCAGTTTCTCCGATTTTCAGAATTTTAGATCAGGCCATTTTTTATTATTTCTGTGAAGACGTCAAAACCGAGCGTCCTCTTCGGCATTAACATAGAATTTTTTGTGTTTTCAATTTTACTATTCTTCTGCCAAATTTTATTGCATTGCAATAGAGTAGCTTACTAAAACGTCAGTGTCAAAGAGAAAAAAAAATTTCAGCTAGCTAAAAAACTTGTAGGAAAGCAACAAAAATGCGGGGGATAAGTTTTACATAGTTTATCGGTGAAAAGTTTATAACAAAGTCCAAAATACAAATTGAAAACATTGCAGTATTGAAATTTAGTGATTGTTAGGGGTTTGCAAAAGTTAAATGGTTAAATTTGAGGAAATTGTGTACAAAATTAAAAAAAAATATAGTTAAAACCTATCCCTCGCCATATAAAATTTCGTTTGTTTTCGAAACCGTTCATGGGAATGAAAGTCATGCACTTTATGCGCTTTTTTCTATTGTGCCAGTGAAATTTCGCAGTGCCACCAACTGCTTTTTAAGCCACTTGTTGCTTTCTGCGCTTGTTGTTTTATTTAACATGTGAAATGTGCCTCTAAGAGCAACTACTGGCTAGCGAGGTTTCAGAAAAACACGCCTATAGACTCGTGACTTCAAAAAACCTCACAAAAAGAAATCTGGAACTGTTAAATCAGGGAATTTTGTCGGCCAGTGCTAATCACCAAAACGACAGATTATACCGGACAGATTGCCCGGAAATGCAGGGATCAGAATTTCGGTTGTGGCTCTGGTCTCTGGAGTACGCGCCGTTGCTTCAACCTGTTGGAACCACATGTTCTTCAATCCCAACTGATCGAATTGAGTAAAGAGACAGTTAATGTAGCGCTCGCCGTCCATAGTAGGCGTTTGGTCGATACTCTGCGACATCTTCAGTCACATCATCTGCGATATTATCAACAGAAAAGCTACTCCGGGCTGGTCAGTCCTGGCAGCATCTCGTTTTGTCCCATACTCTTCTGGGCAATCGGCTTAAGGTCATAGTGTTTGATCAGTTGGTGTAGACTGTCGGACGACCGTGAAATCTGCGCCGAAATTCACGCTGTGCCAACACCACCGTCGATTCCTAAAAAAAATCAAAACAATTACTTACCTACATATTCCGCTTTTTTCGGAGTATAGCGATTTATGTCTTGTTGACGTATATTTTGTATCTGTCAAATTAGAATTGACATTTGCCGCCTTTTGCAAAAATTATAGCATCCTCCGATAGGGTGATGACTTTTGTATGTTTCTTCTCCGAACACGCAACTAATCTATCTAAAGACTGTCCTATAATTCACGCGAAATTTGAATTTTCCGCCATTTAATAGTACAGTGATGCCAACGGAAAAAAAACATAACAATGTGACAGCTGACAGTTCGAAGTTAGTAAAAATGGAGCGCCATTCAGAAAACCCACGAGTAATTGTTGAGAAAGAAATGCATCCACAACGCGTGACTGTTTAGTGCGGATTTTGGGCTGGAGGCATTATCGGACCAATCAGAATTGGACATCCAGATCTTGCGATTTAACGCCATTGGACTTTTTTCTTTGGGGATTTTTGAAGTCAAAGGTATTTGTAGATATACCTATACTATCAATAAAAATTGTAAGCTTTCCAATTAAAAATCTGGTCTAATCTTTTCTGTCAAAATTACATTTTGCATGAATTATGGGGCACCCTTTATAACGAAAAAGTTGTCAAAAATCTTTGAGATTAGTTTTAATGAACAAAAATTGTAAATTAATTCAATGTCAACTATCTTATTCGAATTTTGCAAAATCTACTTTGCACCCTTTTCTAGAATTATATAAACGATTGTCTATATATATATGTATATCGATATCATTATTTGTCTGATGTAACTTTATATGTAGGTGGTACATATTATATCAATTTTTTCCTCAAGCATTGTTTTGGAGAAATCACAATACCCAGCGCCACTGAAACCAACAAGAATAATAAAATAAAAACAAAATCATCAACAATAATATGTCTAGACGGAAATTTAAGACCACTTGCCGAGTGTGCGTAATTAACGACACCAACAATGCATTCCGATTAATAAAAAAAAAAGAAATAGTAGCAAAAATTACCACCGCTGCAGACCAACGCGGCCCACCAAAACAAAAGAAACCATTTTGAATATAATAGATACGTACTCAAGCTATCTAATGGATTTCACAATAAAAGCCAAAGTCGAGATAAAATTGTGCATGACGATGATGCTTAAGTTACCTATCCCAATATCAATGCCAGACAAATTGATGTACTTGTTGTTGTTGTTGTTGTTTGCGTTTGACACCCCCAAATCCTATGATGATGAATGAAATTGAATACTGCCAGCGTCTGTCTGTACGGTACGAGACAAACTAAAGGCGACGAACAGGAAATAGTTATTTCGCAGAGTGTATAGAACCGTATAGTGGTAACATGAGATTATCGCTGTCTATCGAAATAAAGCTGACAGTATGGCTGGCTAGCTGGTCGAGCTTAATATAGTTTGTTGTTTATGTTGGTGTACGGTGTACGGTGTACGGATTACATAAGGCGCGACCGGTGAACTTTAGTATGTCAGACAGAGACCGGTTCTTCAAGTGATCATAATTGTATCCATATACAGTTCGAAGACAGAAATATTCAATATACTCGTTTGCATTTTTTCGCTTGATACATGCCACTTATCTATGCGGTATGCAATGTACAAAAGATACGAGTAATTGGATTGAATAAATTGGCAAGCGTTTGCATATTCTACACTCAATTGCCGGCATACAATGATTCAGCCCTTGATTTACTTGGGCTTGATTATAAATAAAATTCTGCTCGATCCAAAACTTAACTTAACGTCTTCTATGCCTGTAGCAAAACCTTTGGAAAGAAGTGGGGACTTAAACCAAAGATGACCTTGTGGATGTATGGAACTCACGTATGGATCACTAGTACATGAAACTGAAAAGACAGCAAAGAACAGCCAGTATAGGCACCACGGGGGCAATGAGGTCGGCCCCAACAGATGCCCTCACTGTGCTCTTGCATCTTATACCTCTTGACCTACACACACAATATACCGCATTATGCAGTGCTATGAGACTCAAGGTGTCTGGGTGCTGCAGTGCAAGGCCGTATGGCCATAGTAACATCCAGGATTCATTACCAAACGGCATGGTCATGTCTCCAACCGACTACATCGCACCCAAACTAAATTTCACGAAAGGCTTCCACGTCGGTTTCCCAAGAAGGGCTCAGTGGAAGAGGGACGAAGTAGTGAAGGGCTTCGACACGGTCATATACACTCACGGGTCTAAGATGATGGTGTAGGGGCCGGTGTCTACTCGGAATCACCGCAAATATCAATTTCAGTCCGCTTACAGGATTTTGCCAGCGTTTTCCAGGCGGAATTGCTGGCTATACAAGAAGCCTGCACGCGACTAGGGCGTGACACAACGCATAAACAAAGCATTGCTATCCTTACAGATAGCCAAGCCGACATCAAAGCCATCGACTCGGCTACCATATCCTCCAAACTGGTGCAGGAGTGCCGGAACGAGCTGGCCTGTCTGGGCGATCGTTTCAGGGTCACACTTCTCTGGGTTCCAGGGCATAATGACATAACAGGCAATCAGTGCCGGACCACATCCTTAACAATCATCACAAAGTAGGTCACACGAAGCGTGGTAATTGGATTCAAAGGCATGAACCGTCTCTTTTTATTTCGAAATTATTCCCTGTAGTATAATAATGACCATTCCCTAAAAGAAAATTTTTGTCAGCACCAAACTAAAGGGCAAAAGTTATCATACTCCCTATCGCTAGGCTATCGAGACCAAATATAACAACATTTATCTGAGCTACTTCTAATCCTATCAAACTCATCAGTTGGATGCAGAATGACGATGGTGAATACTCGCCGCTCTATAAATTTTGGAAGCAATATCACGCACTATAGACCTTTGCGTTCCCATACAAGATTCTCTCCAAAATTTAGCTATAAGCTAAGCTAAATGTAAGCGCATCCCTTTAGCCGAGAAACTCGCAGCTCCACGTAAAATATCAAATTTTCATTTCAGACTACATGTATCTGTCAAAATTTAGCGCGGCCATTAAATGGTTCGGCACATTTTCTCAAGCTAAATTTGACAGATCGTGTTGTGTTTTTTTTCTGTTGTGCCTTTGTGTAAATAAGGAAGAGTTTTTCAATGAATACCACGAGTATGAACATTTGAAACATTTTTTTGTGTGTCGATGCATTTTTGTGGGCAAGTAGTTTCAAAGAACAGCTGTTTTTTGTGACACTTGTATCCAAAACGCACTATGTCAAAATTTAGCTAGTTTTTGAAGTAGAAGAAATTGGAGAGCAGCTAAATTTAGTTTCGCCCGAGCTTGTATAATTGAATAAATTGTCCAAAACTCACAAGTCAACAGCAGCGGTACAATTTTCCAAAAATCTATCCAGCTTCTTGTTTCAACTGAGGATATTTGCATATGGAGCTTTAAGTCGGGTTAGGTTAAGGTATATGAATGAGTGTTTAGGTTAGGTTAGATTAGGGTGACACGCCGCAACAAATGCAGCCGCACTTAGGCCGGAGGAGGCCCATTGTGAAACCACAAGATCTAATGATCTCACAACTACCAGTTGAACCAGCAGGAGCTGAGAATGAGGTGTTGAAGGCAACTTAGATTGCCGAAGAAGTATTCTCCGAAATATAGTTTTCTACGAGCTGAGAGGGCTGGGCACGTGCATAGAAGGCGAAGAATATAGTCTCTTCTTCCTCTGCGTCCATGCAGTTTCTACAGAAATCGTTGGAAGGGAGGCCCAGTCTGAGAGCATAATACAGTGTCCCGTGATGACACCTACTAATGTACTTATATTGGATATTTTTAGTGTTACAAGATTGTTGGACCGCTTGAGATCCAACATGGGCAAGATCTGTCAGTTTGACCACCTTCGATTAGTGGCGCTTATCGCATTTTGTTCAATTAAAAGTTTTCACCGAGCGAGAGACATATAGAGATTCTCCTTTTCCTGTAGAATCGACAAAGTTGTGCCATGCCTATAGCGAGTTCGTCGGCCTTGCAATTGGAATTTCCCTATGGTCCGGCATCGGCCCAGCACAATGAATTTTTAATTGTTCCGCCATCTCGTTAAGATATAATCGACGATTGAGGGCGGTTTTGGACTTAAAGATGATCGAGTACACGGATTTAATCGCGACTTGACTATCGGTAAAAATTACGATATCCTTCGCGGATATTACATTATACCGTAGCCACGACAGCGCCTCCTCGATCGCCATGATTTTCGCCTGGAACATGCTACAGTGATTGGGCAGACGGAATGTGGTCGTACAATTAAAATCTGGGAAGAAAAAAAGGAGTGTTTGATGGAAAAGGAACTCATCCAGCTCCATTTTTCGACTACAAAATTTTAAAATGCGCGTTTCTGTCTTTGCTTTTATTATGTGTTATTTCCGACCATATCCAAGACTGATGTGACTTATGCAATGAGTTTTGGAAAAATATTCATTAAATTTAATTAATAATTCAATCAATCTGAAATAAATGATTGCATGCTCATCGTATTTAATCTGCGTAATGAAACAAATTATCCTCGATTGCGTATTGGCGTTAATTGTAATAAAACCTAAAAGGAAGCTATTGTCACACGTGCATCCTTTTTCCATAACGATGTACATATAGTGCATCATAATCCGCTAAGGGTTGTCATCATCGACCGTGTCAATAGTGTGCTGTACTTGGACTAAATCTCAAACACTGTTATCCGTAGAATATTATTAAATGCAAACACTTATGTAATAATAAAGCTGAAATTAATTGCATAGGCACAGTTGCTAAAGAAGGTTGCACCTCATTCGAGTAGGTACATTTTCCTTATTTTTCTCGGATATCATTAAGGGCGCATCTGTTCTCAGCGTTTTACATGAACCTCATATCAGGGTGCATTGCTGTCAATGGGTGCTAGTTTCATGCAAGTGTCATCTGTCATTATAACTAAGCAGTTTCCACTGTTCACTAGAAAATGGAAATTAATCAGTTAGTTCCTGGAACCTTTGCTTTATTAAATTGCTACAAAATGAGGGATGTATGTAGGTCACTTAGAAGGAAAATTAAATAAGCTTACAACGCTTTGAAGATTTCATACTTTGTCCTTGGTGTTGCTAACAGTTTTCTGGAAATATAGTTACCCTTTATCTCCTGCTTAAGGGTACAGCTCGAAGTACTTGAATTCAAGGAAATTTAGAAATTTACAATAAAACATCCACAATAGCACAGTGCACAGATATACAGATTAATAGCAGGTGTGTATTTGTGTAGTTTTTGCCGGTAAAGGAACATACAAATAAAATCAGAATAGTAAACTGACGTTACCCGCTTTGGAGTATATTTGTTGCTAAGAATATGATTGTATTGTATAGCACTCCTTCAATTTTGAGAGGAGTAGTATATCATGTGCAGTTCTCAACTCTTCTCTTTGAGACGAAATAGACGTAATGATAGCATTGTTAGATCCTTCGGGTCTAAAAGGTGTATTGCGTCGATTATCGTCTGGTAATTTTTTCTTTTAAAATAAAGTTCGTTGAGACAAATCCAAAAGAGCTATCAATGGCATACAATCTGTCTCAATTCAATTGCGAAATTTAAGCCGAAGTCAAGATCATGGAGTACCATCAATTACGTTCCGTGTGGGTGTGGGCACTTAGGTATTCTTTGTGAAAGGTGGTGGTGGCGGTAGTTTAAGACCCTCCGGCTCCGACTTTGGTTAACACCTTCATCTGATAAATGAAATGATTACTTATATTACATAGCGCTACAGTCCGGAGACAGTGAAGTATTTACAAATTAGTTTTCTGTACAAACATAGAACTAATAAAAATTAAACGAAAAATTGGACCAGACTTGAGAAACACCTAATAACTTAATACTTGTTGAGCTCTATTAACTGTCTCTTCCGTAAAGAAGAAAAATAGAAACAAACCAAACCAAATTCTACATCATTCCTCCAAATCCACATTGCCCAAATTGTTCGCGGTTTCTTATAATTTGGACCTTTCATAGGTATAGGTACACAATTTTGGAAGAGCAATTTAAGAAGGCACATTCAGTTGGAAAACTAAAACGAAAACCATATTGACACAAAAGACATTATTTTGTCTTAAACACTTGATCGTTCTGTTTTTTTATATATTTTTTTCAAAAGCTTTCTAAAATACCAAGAGTAGAGAAATTGGTGTAAAATTAGTTCTTAATGTTTTAACATCTTTTCTTAAATAAAGCCACAACTTCAGCTATCTTGAAATCAGTTAGTTAAGATTTTTTTTAAAAGAAAGATAATATTAGTTTATGCATTTCAAGACTTATAGGCTTAAAAAACAAAGCTTTGAAAAGATAAAAAGCCATTAGATAAACACTCGCACTTAGAAAAATCAGCATAACTATCTGATATCAGTTTATTCTTTATTGCCAACAGTGGCAAAATAATCATTAAATTTATTGGCTGAGTCCTTGAGCTTATTTATGATAGTATCGTTAACTTTCAAGCTATAGATTCGATCGCTTTTAAATCGTTTGTTAAGTATGTCATTAACGAGTTTCCATTCTTTTTTTTTGAATCACCTTTGATCAACCGAAACTTGTTTACAAACAAGTAAAAGTGTTATCATCGTCCTGGTCGATGCTTATATACCCTCTACTGCATAAAAGTCATGCAAAATGTTTGCCATGCGAGTTAGTATGTACTGTACACAGTGTACACGCATGGGTATAATATTGGTTTTGTATGGAAAGTATCAGAACTACTTGACCGACATAGACAATTTTCAATACCAAACTGACACCGGTAAAAAAAAAGTCCTCTCACAAAATTTCATTCGCCTTTGTCGATTCGTACGATATCGTGTTTTCAACAGACATACAGAAAGACGGACAAACGGACATGGCTAAATCGATTCAGAATGTGATCCTGATTCAGAATATACATACTTTATGCGGTCTCCGGTGACTCATTCTTGTCTTTACAAATGTAATGGCAAAGTGAATATACCTTCCTGTGGAGGGTGTAAAAAATCTCAACATAGTTGGGATCAATGACAAACAAAATTGCCATTTGTGGAGTAAACTGAGGCAATAGGATAATGAGAAGTATTTTCATCCAAAAGTGCACAGTTTGGTGTAGTATTCACTTCGTTCTGGTTGCACTTATGAGTCCGAGGCTTTGAATTGCGTTACAACCAACGGATAATGAATGTTCGAAGAATATAAACGATATTATGATCCGGACGATATGCCAACCCATTGACACGACATCACATATATCACGAAATGGATAGATCAGTGAGATAGAACCCCAATTACTCAAAAGATTGGCCCAAAATTGGATCGAGAGGACACACTTCGTCAAAAATAGCCGAATAGTCTATAGGTCTAAAATCGTTCTCAAACCGTAATGTAATAAATTATTCTTATTATCCTTTAATTGTTACGGCCACATTTTCGAAGAAGATGGGTCCTATAATGTCTCCAGCCCAAACAGTCACGTGTTGTGGATGCATTTCTTTCTCAACAATTACTCGTGGGTTTTCTGAACCCTAAATGCGACATTTTTGACGATTAACGAAGCCATCACGATGAAAATGAGCTTCATCACTGAAGATAATTTTGTTGGAAAAATCAGCATCCACTTGTTGTTGTTCCAAAATCCATTCAACGAACTCTCTTCGCCCTGCAAGGTCAGTAGTCTTCAGTTCTTGAGTCAATTGATCTTTGTAAGCATGAAGTTTCAAGTCTTTCGTGAGAATTCGCTGTAGACAGCCTCTCGAAATGTCCAATTCTTGACTACGGTGCGAATTAATGTTCCTGGACTGTCAGCAATACTCCCGCGAACTGCTTCGATGTTTTTTGTTGAACGACTTCACTACTGACAGGATACCCAGAGTGTTTAAGATCACTAATTGATCCAGTCTCCCTGAATTTTTCAATTATTCTCTTCTCTTCTCTGGTCCCTATGACGGCCATATTTTGTTCGAAAATTGCGGACTGTAGCTGACAAATCTTCATTATTTTTAAAATATTGCTCAACAATGAAAATGCGTTGTTCTTTCGTATCTATAGCGCTCCATTTTTACTAACCCCGAACTGTCAGCTGTCATGTTGTTATCTTTTTTCCGTTGGCATCACTGTACTATTAAATGGCGCAAAATTCAAATTTTACGTGAATTATGGGACACTCTTTACAAACACGCGCGTATTTGAATGCAACGTTTCAATTGCGAATTTCAAAGCAATCAGTAAAAAATCTTAAAGCTTTTGAGCAAACTTACATTTACATTTGTATTTTTATAAATAAATAAATAGAACACCGATAAGCATTTCTAAAGACTGCCGATGTTAATCAGGCCCGAGCACCTTTATCTCATCACATTACTAAACTTACCTAATCGTTGCTGGGTCCAAAAATACTACTTTTCTCGCCAGTATAACTATAACAGTTTACCTATTTGTGCTTCCAACAAAAATATATCTATTCCGCGCATACCTTCACGTAAAATGAAAACACCCCATAGAAACCTCACGATTTTGATCGAATTTTGTCACCGAAAATACCAAAGATGCTTATTCAGGAAAAAAAAAATATTAAACGCCAAGATTGATGATCCACAAACAAATCACGTAACAGCTTTAAATTCAACAAAAAAAAAAAAATAAATAAAATAAAAGTCCAAATAATCGATTTTCTATGTCAAATTATCTTTTCCCATAGAGTTTCTTCTTTCTGCTCACCGATGAGAGGAGGCAATAGTTTTGCCTCTCACACCTACATGCCACCGCCGCCGTTCAGCCGTACTACTGACAGATATGGCGTTCCGTCAACTATTGCCAACAATTAGCTAGCTGACTGCGACTACACATAGCGACTCTAGCCGAGAGGCAATTGAACTTAACCATTTGGTCAGTGAGTAGTCATTTATGTCGATTGATGACGACATTTGCATAATCCCGCCATAAATCGTACTATTTAAAAATTCATTGAGAAAATTTAAGAGGGGTTGATGACGAGATTCATTTAGTAAAAAAAAAGAAAGAAAATCTAACCAAGACAGAAACAACAGAGGAATTCGAAACAGCCCGAAGAGGAGAGAAACTTAATTAGATGCATGTACAGTTTTGGTTGTGTTTTCATGTCGCCATCGTCATCGTGGTAAGTTAGGATAGGAGGCAAAGGCAACACCACATTTTGGGGAACATATTATTATATAGTAATGCGTAGGTACTTGAAGAAATCGTCTCTCGTTTTATGAATGATGATGATGATGGAGAGGTTTATCCACTCGATGACATGATGTTTGTCTTGCTTAAGTATCGTTAATCGATTTGTGTATGGTTAACAGGTGATTAGCTCTTTAGGAATTAGGCCTAATTTGAAACAATTATCGAATTCTTTCAGAGATTTCTAGGAATTTTCCTTTTTGTGTGCCTACACAAAATTAGATTCACACGCAGTTTTTGTTTCGGTTAGTAGAATTTTGGTATTACCCGATGGTATAGAAGATCTTCTACGATGATTACACTTCATAGTGGTCGGTTAAACTTGTCAAAAATGTACGAATTCATTTATGACGTTGCGTCGTACCTACAGATATCGGAGTTAGCCGGTGTCAGGGAATTCCATTGCATAATTATAGCTATCGAACTATCGCCTTTTAGGACTATGGTGCGTTCACTCACTGATTACTTCATCTCTCCTCAATTATGCTTTAAATCACAAAAAATAATTCGTAACCAGAATAGCTTCGCTGGATAGCCGGTAAATCGCATTATTGAATTTTCTCCTCCACACTCCTTCGATACAAACTGTACCGTAAATATCCTGAAGATTTTTTTTTTCTTAAAGCTTCTCAAGCATGAACCTCGCTTCTGCACCATATTTATTTATCACCAATAAGATCTATATTCAATTTATTATATCTCACCCTCTGGATGGACCAGAAAGATGAATGTTAGCTCAAAATACTCGGTGAAGTATTGCCTAACAATTAAACGCATTTCTTGAATTAACATACATAGATTTATGAGTACAATGGCAAGTTACGCGTTGTAAGGTCGAAATAGAAAAGTGGGGTGCAAACTTTTTTCAAACCTTATAGGACGAATTTTTTAAAACGATGAATGAGGCATGTAACAATTTTAATTTATCTATCAACATACAAACTTTCTTGTTCATACCGCTAACGGTTCGTGAGACCCCCCTTACTCCCCGTGACCCCTTTAATCCTCAGCACATCTATAAATCAGAAAAAAAAAAATCATGAACATCGGACGTTCTGGAGGGACGAACAGACGGACGTTGCATTTTATAAAGCAGTATGGATTACTGCCGAAATTGTGAGTAGTTTGTCGGAAATTTAAGAACACTTACCAAATTTTCAGAACTATTAATAATCTCACCGGACTGTGGGTGCTATAGTGGATAAATTTGATTCAACATAATTTACCATTGAATTTTCTTGTGTCAGCCAGATAATGCACTAGTGGACGTATCGAAATAATGGCAGCCTGCCAATCGAATCAGTCGATTCCACGCCGTTCATAGGAATTGGGAATTCCTCAGTCCACTTTATGGTTAACTTTCCGTAGAGATCTTGCCCTAGAAGATCAACTTAACTCTAAAAAGAAAGCCTCTTAATCTGTTGAAGTGCCAAATATTTTTCGATTGGGCTGTGCAAAAGTTTGAAAAATATTCTGGCTTATACCAAGAAGCCAACAACATTACAGGAGCTGAGGAAAATTGTCGAACGCAAAATTACCAGCGTTGCGGTCGATATGTGTCAACGAGTGGTATTAGCATCACTGAGAGTGGGTCTACTATGTTAAAGGTTTCCTTTCGTTACAGTCATCTGTACAAGTTTTTCTATGTTTTGGCCTTTTTACGTTGTTACGAAGAAATATGTATACGTCTTAAGGCTTTCTCAATACATTAGTAAACCTCCTTTAATTATACCAAGTGTGCTGCCAGTGTCAAACAATCGATTATAAGGAGTCCCCCACAGCTTTGTTGCGTCCTTATTTTATTATTTTTACCAACTCAATTCAGTTGTAATTAATTTCATCTGCCACAATGTGTCCCAAATAATCACTGAAAACAAATAATAAATTCTTTTATAAAATACATACAATAATATAAAAGTACACCTTGTATCTAACAGCATGTATCTAACAAAACAAAACCCACAAAATAGCATAAATTGTTTCGGAACACAAAAAAAAATCAATGAACCTGAAAAATAAAATGAATGAAGAAGCATTTTCTTTTTATACGTCAAACAGTTGACAAATAAAATAAACTTGGTTACGAATTCAGTGAACTTGTCTATCGGCATCTGCTGCAAAAATTCCTCTATCTAAGATGAAGTCTTTACCTCGATATTTGTTCTTTATTTATTTATTTTTTATTTAAAATGTTCGTGACAGTAAATTAAATAACTAAATTAGTGAAAGAAGAATGATGAAATCATGCGTATGTATACATAAACAAATTTTTTGTCTTCATAAATATCAACAGTGGTTCTTATAATTTATCGGATGAATTATGTTTTTGGCAAGCGTTTTGTTATATTTTCTTTTGTATTTAATAAATTTATGATAAAGATTTTAAAAATTATTATTGTCATTAATTCCGTCAGAAATTTGGACATTTTAAATATGATTGATAAAGAAATATTTTAAAAATTTTATGTTGGGAAATCTAGACGATGAAAATACATAATAAATTGTAGTAAAATGAGAAGTTATTATGGAAATAATTTAACTCATTGACGGTTTGTTTGATAGCAAAGTCGTTTTTAGGCAGAAAGAGTCTTTAAAATAAAACTGAAGATATACAATAGCTGGTAGTACAATTTTCGAAAACAAAAAATATGTTTTTAGAATCTTGCATTTAGAATAAAAGCCATGAAGCCAAAAATATGATTACCTACTAAAATGCTCGGTTTAAATGAGTTGCAATCGATTAAATTGGCAACCGTTTTTCATAAAAATGACAGAAATTTTAGAAAGTAACGAGTAATTTCTTTGGCTTGTACAGATGAAACTGTCAAATGTAAAAAAGAAAAAGAATGTGTAGGTAAATACTATTAATTTAGATAATTTGGTTACATTTTAAGGTTTTTTAGTACGAGTTTTTTATTCTCAATTCTTTTTATATGCAAGGTTAGTAGTGTTCGGCGTTGTTTGTTGTTTTCAAAGCAATGGGTGGGCCAATAAAAGTTTCACATTGCAATGAATTTAATCGGTGAACGTGCGGCCGGCGCCGCAAGAAATGGTCTGAAATGGTATGAATGAAAACTTTAAGCGGGACATTTCTAAAATCGTCTGAACACTCAAAGGAATGCAACAGATTTGCTCTTCCTTATATGGTGCATGATGAACTTGATCGCATGATCACTAGGCTGGAAGAAAAGAAGGCAGTCAGTGCTTGTAAGCCAAACAAGGGTTCAGAGGAAGACCTTAGATACAAATTTTTTAAATATTCCTCTGCATACGTTAGGCGTCTCTCACTGTTTTATCGGTTTTTTTTTTTTAACAAAAAGTGCTCCAACGAAATTGCCAACTGCATTCCTCCCCTTTAGCAATTCAACCGCAATACTGGCTCCGCGAAATAAGGCCCCAAAAGTAAAAATGAAATAAGGCCCCAAATTTGGGGTGTTATTTCATCTATCTATACATATAATAAAACTGTAGGACTTTTCTTTGTCAGCTAAAAACTCAAAAACTACTGGACAGATTTCGATGAAACTTTTTTTAAAATGTTCCTTAAGACTGTAAGACTGCTATAGGCTATGTCGTTTATAGCTACGTCCTTAGGAACAGTTTTTAGCCAAAATGTATTTTCTGAAGTGAAAATATATACATACCTACACATATACCTTGCTACAAATGTATGTTTATACTTTTGCGATCGTCAAACAAAAACAATACGTATACTATACATTCGAAAAGGGTTGATTTGTTTTCGCAGTGAGTGCTATGGTCAGTTATATATGTAGGTATGTATATTATGATCGAGAGACGTATAATACAAAACAGGTTTCATTTCAGAATTTCATTCGATAAGTGGTATGGTAACAGTGTAGGGTTGGGGTAGGTAGTTGTTTGGTTTCCAGAGGAAGAGGGAAACAACGGAAAGGAAATGCAGTATTATAAACAAGTAGCAAGATCAAGGATAGGGAGGGCGATGCAGAGGGTGCACATTATGTATCCAATATATTACATCCATTATCGCATATCTCCACGCAACGCAGTAGGAATTTCATTCTGATATGACGTATCTATTTTTTGAAGTGAAAATATATACATACACATATACCTTGCTACAAATGGATGTGTTGGATTGTAGAATAAAAAGACTTGACTTTCTTAAAACGTTATAAATATGTTTTATTAGATTGCTGGTTGGAGATGGAATGAATGATTTTTACATTTTATGGTTGACAATTAAAAAGTGACAATTGACAACTTGACTTTGACATTGGAAGTAACAACAATAAATAATGGGCAAATTACATTGACTTTGTATAACAGTTGCAATTTAATATAAACGATTAATAATTACGATTAAATAACGAATAAAGTTGCAACATTCTCCCCGCCTGTGAACGATATGTTCGCAATTAAGCTTCAGTGACGTCACGTTAAGATGCTCGCCTCAATGCCAGTCCTGGTTTTATCTTCAGCATAATGTTCATCTTGTAAGCGTCTGTTTATTTGCTCCAACTCACATGGAAATAGAGAAAACATTATAATTGAGGAATTGAAACATGTAAATGACAATGACTGATTACGGAGACTAGATCAACGAGAATAACAAACTATACATTCATCTCCTTTCCCTTCATAGCACACAATCGCTGACAAAAAGTGCAAGCCTCGTTTCATTAGCTGCCTTGTTCGTAGTAAAATTGATTTGTTGACGTCGACAATTTCAATCCGTCGGTGAATTAATTCGATTTTTATTTTGTTTAAAGTGCGTATAAAGTTTGATAAAGATTATTAAAATTAATATTTCGTGTGTGCTGAGTTAAATTCAGGTGAGTTTTTATTATTATATTGAGTGTTTATACGAAAAAATTGTGTTTTAAATTTCTCAAAATAGTCCATTTGATTACATTGGTTTGTGTGTGAGTCATTTATCAATGGGAATTTCATTTTTCTTGTCTCCTCTGTTTCGCTTTTCTTCTTGTTGATTGATATGCGTGCGGGGGGTGCGGGGTAATTTGGTGTGCAGTTTCTGCGATGTATTGTTCTTCGATTTTGATTATTGGACTGTATTACGTGTTATTATATATATATATTTTTTTGTATTTGCGAGTAATTGTTGATGCATGTTGCTAAACGTAGATGTTGCTAGTTAAATGTTGCTTGGTAAATGTTGTTTGATGCATAGGGTATGTGATTGATAATTGTGCAAGGTGTTTTTTGATTTTGAATTTTAGTTGAGTAGTGTTGAGATATATGATTAAAATGTTGAGTGCTTGTTAATTTAAAGCATGAGTGATCGCTTAAAAATTGTTTTTGTTGTGAATGTGAGTGTTATTAATATATAATTAAGATTTTAATTGCAATGTTGAATGCGTTTGCATAATTATGACATCGTTAAATGTTTAAAGTGTGAGTATGATGCCGAGTGAGTTTGTTGAGTCTAATATCATTTGAATGCTTGAGTGAGCCATGTGATAAATATAATATGATATCGTTTTGTTTGCTTGAGTGAGCGGTGTGATGAGTGTAGTGTGATATCATTATAAGTGCTTGATTATGTTTTTGATTAGTTATAGTGCAATGTAATAGAGTGAGTTTTGGTAATGATTGTAGTATAGAGTGCGTTTGTGCATTTCTGTAATGATTATATTGTCATTTTAAGATGATCGTGAATGAAATTGTATGAATGAGTGCATTGAATCGATGAATTTTGTTGAATGAATACTAGATATTTTGGTGATTGTTAGATAGTTGAGTGTTCTACAGTGCTTGTGTTAGATGGTAAGGGACATATTTTGGTAATGGGTCTCTTAAATTCTCCTGTTTGTGTTCTAATTTTTACCACGCGAATAAGGTTGTCCGCTCCTGGGTACAATACAGTGATACGTCCGAGTAACCATTTTGAGGGTGGTAAACGTTCATCCTTTAGTAGAACTAGGTCACCGATCTTGGGCTGAGGCTCAGTTTTTAACCATTTCGGTCGTTGTTGCAAACGAGCCAAATATTCTCCGCTCCACTGCTTCCAAAAAATGTGAACGGCCGCTTGAATTCTCTTCCACCTGTCTATGTGTAATGTGTTGTCTGTTGATTGATCTGCTTGTGGTATGAGTTGAGTTGAGGTACCTATTAGAAAATGTGCTGGTGTTAGGACTGAAAAATCATCGAAGATATCGGTAAGCGGACATAGAGGTCTCGAGTTGAGACACGCTTCTATCTGGGCTAGAAGAGTGCTGAGCTCCTCGAAAGTCAGCGTTTCGTTGTTGACGATTCTTTTCAAATGAAATTTGACGGACTTCACTCCTGCTTCCCATAGTCCTCCAAAATGGGGAGAAGCAGGAGGAATAAAATTCCATTTTGTTCCGATACATGTTGTTGTTGTTGCTATTTCAGTCCAGTCGATGTTTGCGGCCTTTAGCATCTTCTGCAGCTCGGTGTTTGCTCCCACAAAGTTTTTTCCGCAGTCGCTGTAGATCTCCGAACACACTCCTCGACGTGCGGTGAATCTTCGGAAAGCTGCCAAGAATGCCTTAGTGGTCATGTCACTAACAGCTTCAAGGTGAATGGCCTTTGTCGCCAAGCACACAAATATCGCAAAATATCCCTTGTATATTTTACCTCCTCGTCCCTTCCAAGCCTTGACTTCAATCGGTCCAGCGTAATCTACTCCTGTGTGCGTAAACGGTCTCGATATTCTTACGCGAGGTGCAGGTAAATTGCCCATCTGTTGTTGCATGGGTTTCGCCTTGTATCGGTAGCAGATGACGCAATGATGGATACATTTTTTAATGCTTCGCTTGATGTTAAAAATCCAATATTTCATGCGCAGATATACAAGCATTTGCTGGACTCCTCCGTGGAAGGTCCTATCATGAGCAGTTCGGATAAGTAGTTGAGAAAAATGATGTTCCGGCTTGAGTATGATCGGGTGTTGTTGATCATATTGTAGACTCGAATTTTGTAATCTGCCTCCAACTCTTAAAATGCCCTGATCGTCGATGAATGGATTAAGGGATCCAAAGTGTTTTGTCGACGATGGTTGTTTAACTAACTCTGCAATTTCCTTGGAAAACATCTCCCTTTGAACCAACCTAATGCAAATCAGAGTTGAAGCCTGTAAGTCTGAAGGAGTAAGTGGTAATGAAAATTGATTTTGGGGAAATCTTTTGAGACACATTAGCACAATTCGACGACAGTATGAAATAATTCTGAGCAATTTCTGTAGATTTGATTGCTTGTAGATTTGTTTAACTACTTCGTTCTTATTTTCAGCTATGCAGTGTGTGTGTATCTCAACAGCGCGTATCTCTTCTTCTGTTTCCAATGTAGATGGTTGATTTGGAATAGAAAATTTCCAAATTGTCTGCAGGTATTCCGGTCCCTTCCACCAAAGATTGTTGTTCAGCAAGTCAGATGGTGATGCTCCTCGAGAGGCCAAATCCGCTGGATTGTGTTGGGTGGGAACGTGCCTCCAGATGTTGATATTAGTTAACCTTTGAATTTCTGCGACTCTATTACTAATGAAGGTTTTCCATTTAGATGGTGGCGCTGATATCCAACACAGTGTAATAGCAGAATCAGTCCAAGCGAATGTTTCAATGTCGCCTAACTGCAAAACCTCAACAACATAATTCAAAAGGCGAGCTAGCATAACAGCACCACAGAGCTCAAGCCGAGGCAGTGAGACGGTGTTCAGAGGCGCAACCCTAGTCTTAGATATTATGAGATGCGTGTGAGTTATATTTTGACTATCTAAAACCCTTAAGTACACAGCAGCCCCATATGCCTTCATAGAAGCATCACTAAACCCATGTAACTCGAATGCCTTGTTTCCGCTTTCAGTGAAAATCCAACGTGGTATACTGATTTTTTCCAACGATGGTAGCTGTGATTGCAGCGATAGCCACTCCTCCTGGAGCTCAAATGGAATTGGTGCATCCCATGTCAGACCCTTTAACCACAATTTTTGCATGAAAATTTTTGCCGAAATCACGCAAGGAGATATCCAACCTAGTGGATCAAAGAGTTTGGCAATCGTTGAAAGTATAGAACGCTTTGTAACATCAAATGTCTCGGTGTGACTCCACTGAAAAGAAAATGAATCGCTAGAAGGAAGCCATTTTATGCCTAACGTTTTAATATGTTTGGAAGACTCAAAAGGCAGCGAAAATTCAACTTCGCGTTCTTGGGGTGCGACGAGACTTAAAACTTCTTCGCAGTTGCTTCCCCATTTGCGTAAATTAAAACCAGCTGATGAAAGTAGTTTGCTGATTTCAGTTAACTTCTGTTGGGCCTCCAGTATTGTGTCTGCTCCACTGACCAAGTCGTCGACATACATATCCTCGCATATCATCTGTGCTGCAGATGGATAAGTCTCCTTTTCATCATCAGCTAGCTTCTTCAGTGTGCGAGTTGCTAAATATGGAGCAGAAGCTGTTCCGAAAGTCACCGTCTTTAACCGATACATCTTTATGGGATCCATCTTGCTCTCACGCCAGAAAATCAGCTGATAATAAGAATCTGCTTGACTGATCTTGATTTGCCGATACATTTTTTCAATGTCAGCTGTTAAGGTAATCTTGTACCTCCTCCATTTTAAGATGATGTCCATTATATTTGACTGTGTTTTAGGTCCAACCATAAGGTGTTCGTTTAAGGAGGTCCCGTCCGTGGTTTTAAAGGCAGCATCGAAAACCACCCGCAGTTTAGTTGTCGTACTGGACTCCTTAAATACAGCATGATGTGGTACAACGTAATGGAATGGTGAGTTTAGAACTTCATCTCGGCTGACATCTACTTCAATCATCTGACCCAACTGTAAGTATTCCGCCATACAATTCTTATATTCCGTGTGTAGCGTTGGATTATTTGCAAATCTTCTTTCTAGTTGGTAAAATCTTCGCAACGCTCCTTGCTGACTTGCTCCTAGTGCTGGGTGAATACCGTCCTTGAATGGTAGGGAAACCTCAAATCGTCCTCCTGGCAAACGTCTAGTGTGTGACTGAAAGTGTTGTTCACATGCAGCATTTTCCTTCGTTTCAGGTTCCTTAAACGGGGACTCCTCGATCTCCCAAAATTTTCGGATCTGAGTGTCCACATCAAAAGTTTGTAGATGAACTCGACAAGTTTCTATCGGGGCCCTACCTAGAACAATCCACCCGAGTTGAGTATTTTGGGCAATGGGAGCCACACTTTCATTTACCCTAACGATTTCCGGTAACACCACATCGCAAAAGACATCGTTACCTAGGAGCAAATCAACATGGCCGGGTTTATAAAACAAGGGATCAGCTAATTTCAAGCCCTGAATGTGATCCCATTTGTTGGGAATCAATTCCTTGTTTGGTAGCAGACCTGTCAAAGTCTTGAAAATTAGCGCCTTAACTTCGGTGACAAAATCGGTTTGTGCTGATTTTAGCGTCAAGTGCACATAGTTTTGACATGACCCGTTTTTGGTATTGCCCAATCCAGTCACTTCAGTAAATGTGCGACATTTTTGCAACCTTAGTTGTTGTGCAGCTGCTTCGGTGATAAATGTGGCCTCTGACCCTGGGTCTATTAACGCCCTTAATTTGAGATAGTCTCCGGTTGACGATTTTATCATCACGATGGCTGTAGCTAGTAATATTTGTGTATTTGTGTGATCTGAAATGTGGTAGTTGCGAGCAGACGAACTCGTACTAGCTTGGTCATATGATGGATTGAATGGTGGAGCGCTTGGGTTCACTTGAGTTGAGACCTGGTATGACTGGTTAATGGAGTTGGGTTTGGGTACACAAGATTGTTGATTAAAATCGGAGTGTGATTGGATGGCATCAGAATGCGAATGTGAATTTGTTTGTGGCACTCGGTTAGGCTTAGTGTTTTGACTATATGTGGCAGGATTTTGTTTATTGGAGTAGTGAAGGAGCGAATGATGTTTTTGTTTGCAGTGATAACATCGGTTCTGACTTGGGCATTGTTGTGTTTTATGGTTGTAAGCCAAACAATTTTCGCAAACACCCAGCCGTTCTACCATATTGATTCTAGCACTAACATCCAATTTCAAAAAACTATAGCAGGAGCGAAGCGAATGTTGACCTTTGCGACAAACAGAACAATTGTGCCTTTCCTTATTAAAAGAGTTGACATGCATGACCCTCTTTACCTTGTTTTGATCCTTTTGGAAATGTGTCTTTGAGTTGACCTTTTGTTGACACACAACTTCCAAAGAGCGAAAACGGGTTTCCAAAAAGATCGAAAATTCTTTGAATGTAGGCAATTCCTTATTCATCCCCAACTTTTCTTCCCACATTTGTTGCGTAGACGCAGGTAACTTTTGAAGAAGTATGAAGATGATGATGGTATCCCAATGATTGATTGGAACACCTAAACCCTTCAACGAATGCAGCACCTCTGTTGATTTATCCAGCAAACCCTTAATTGAATCTGCGGTTTCTAAATGGATTGTTGGCTGTTCGAAAAATGTTTTCAACTGCGTACTAACCAAAATGCGCTTGTGATCGTAACGTGTAGTTAGTATTGACCAGGCTTGATCATAATTGTCATTGTTGACCTCTAGGTAATCTAATAGTGATGCAGCATTACCTTTTAAACACGATTTTAAATATGTCAACTTTTCGATTTTAGACAATGACGAATTATCATGGATCATTGAGACGAATAGATCATGAAACGGACGCCAGTTATTATAGTCACCGGAGAAAATTGGAGGAGTAATGGATGGAAGTCTAATTTCATGGCTGTATGAAGATTTATCTGCACTATTTGAATTAGATTCCTGATTTTTCCCTGTTTTCTCAACTCGCGAATTTTCATGAACACCTTCTATCCTATCTAGTTCATTCAAAAGCACTGTTTTATACATGAAGTAAGTTTCCATAACTTCATCGTACAATTCCTCACTTTCCTTTGAAATGTCTTCATTATCCTCAGAATTCATTTCATCATAATGATCACAAACCTTCCTTAAATTATCCTCTAAAGAGTTCAATCTACTAATCAGATAGTTCTTAGTTTTAATTTCAGCACTCACTTTCCCAAAGCTTATGCTTTCCTTTCCAATTAAATTGCACAACTTCTTAAATATTTTTAGCGAAATAGCACTCATTTTCGATAAATTATATTGAAATTATATGGACGAGCAATAAAATGTAAGTAAAATTGCACTCACTTTGAAATTCCTTTGATTTATTGTTGATTTTTTGTTTTCAGGTACTGTGGACTCCAATAGGACAATGACGACACTCAAAACTGTTACGGACTGGAACTGTGTTAACATCAACGGTGCAAGACAACGGCACAGACTTCAACGGTACAAGACTCCAACGATGATGATGAACGGTGCGTGAATCCAACGGGACGATATTCCAACGGGACGGTATTCCAACGGACAAGACTCCAAACGACGTAAGTATACGCAGCACAATATAACGTAGATATATTTGACGATTATTACGTATGCATTGAACATTAACGACGTACTCACATGAATATTGTTTAAATTCCTTTGTTGGCAGGTACTCGGACTCAACTTGGATATTAATTCCAAAAGAACAGGATTACAACACCAAATGCACAGATCCAACGTAGCGGGACGATACTGCAACTGCAACGGGATGAAAATCCAACGACGAATTACTGCAACTTGATGATACTCCAACAGCAATCAGCACAATTCGGCAGACAAAATTAATCAAAATCACTCGCAAAATGACTATATTCGTTTAAGAGAAAATCTGGCTCGAAGCGACCAAATGTTGGATTGTAGAATAAAAAGACTTGACTTTCTTAAAACGTTATAAATATGTTTTATTAGATTGCTGGTTGGAGATGGAATGAATGATTTTTACATTTTATGGTTGACAATTAAAAAGTGACAATTGACAACTTGACTTTGACATTGGAAGTAACAACAATAAATAATGGGCAAATTACATTGACTTTGTATAACAGTTGCAATTTAATATAAACGATTAATAATTACGATTAAATAACGAATAAAGTTGCAACAGGATGTTTGCACTTTTACGATCGTGCGATGCGACAGGAACAGGACAAACAAAACAACACTATTTGTTTTCGCAGTGGTCAGTTTGTATATGTAGGTATGTATGGATGGGATGGGGTGCGTGCGGCAGTATGCCATGGGGTATAGTCGTATAGTATTAATAAATCTTCATAAGAGAAGAGACGTATACATATAATGCAAAACAGGTTTCATTTCAGAATTTCATTCGATATGGTGTATGGTAACAGTGTAGGGTTGGGGTAGGTAGTTGTTCGGATTCCATAGGAAGAGGGAAACAAAGGAAAGGAAATACAGCATTACAAACAAGTAGCATGATCGAGGAGAGGGAGGGCGATGAAGAGCGGGTGCACATTATATATCCAATACATTACATCCATTATCGATATCGCCACGCTAAAATTGGACAAACGGGGGTGACGCCTCCCATACAAAAAACATCTTATATGATTTTCATGATTCTTTTTTTGTTTTTTTTTTTCGTATTGCTGTATATTTCAGGTTGAGGCAGAAAGAAAATTCCAGATTTATTCTCATTTTTCGTATTTTACAAAAGAACATTATTATCTAAGACCTAAGCAATTATTATCTAAGACCTAAGCAATACAATTCCTGTGCACGGGCAAAGCTGGGCGGGTACAGCTAGTAATGAAATAATATGGGGTGTTATTTCATAATGAAATAATACCCCAATTTCAAATATGAAATTAGGCCCCACTGCGATGAAATAAGGCCAAAAAAATAAAAAATGAAATAAGGCCCCAAATCTGACAGTTAACCCAAGCAGGTGGGCAGCATGCCCCCCCCCCCCCCCCCATACGTTTTCGTTTTTCGTTTGGGGTCTTATTTCATTTCTTCTTTTTTTGGGGTCTTATTTCATAATGAAAAAACACCCCAATTTTCATTAGGAAATAAGGCCCCAAAAAAGGAAATATCACCCCAAATTTGATTAAAAATCGTTGTTGTTGTTTCCTGTACAATTTTTTGAGGCCTTATTTAATTTTTTTTTTTTTTTTTTTGCCTTATTTCCTGGGGCCTTATTTCGCGGAGCCGCAATACTCACCATGCTAAAAATACCCATCAGTTTACCGCATTCAGCCTATCTTCGGGCGTACTATGAAAAATATAGAGACTCTTTCATAAGCCGTACAACACAAATGTGGAATGCCTTGCCCAGCTCTGCCTTTCCTCCTCAATGCAATTTACAGACATTTAAAACCAATGTGCATCGGAATCTCCTATCTTCTGTATCCCAATTTCCTGTGTAAATCTGTGTAAATCACATAACACAATAAGAGTATTCATAACCTTTTTAGCGCGTGTTAATTATAAAAAAAAAATTATAATTCGTATAGAAACTCACAGAATGCTGTTTTAGAAAGTTTCAAGAAATGTTTTATACAGTGTCCGGTAGAAATATCGGATTATTTTTCAAATTGCAAGGTATTACTCCTCCTATATTGGGATGACAGCTGCTCGGCAGGCACAGTTCAGTTTGTGAGGTCTTGCTCTTGGCATAGTTTTTACCAGTTGAAGCCATGAAACCATGGACAGAGCAGCGCGTGTTTATGAGCACACGCCTCGAACACTGGAAGAATTGAAGGAAGCGACTCGTGCGGAAGCCGCCCAAATTGACCGACGAATGTTGGAAAGAGTGGATGCCAATAATTTTTTTTTTATTAACGATTTTTTAAAACCCTCTAACTTTTTTGCGGTACTGTGTATATTCTATTTCTAAGAAGGGGAATGCAACAAACATCGAGGAATATATTTTATTAATGCTGTTTTGAAAATCTTCTCTTCAATTCTCCTTAAGTCATTAAGTCACGAAATGGATTATAAAAAATAATCTTCTTTTTCGATTGGGTTTTCGTTAGGACTCAATCGTCGATAATATTATTTTCACATCATCAAGTAGGTATTGCAAAGATGTATTTCAAATGTGGAGAGAAATTGTAATCGTTCTTTTTGGATATTAAGGCTGCTTTCGACTTAATAGACAGATATACACTCTTTCTTAAACTAATCAATGTAGGAGATTTCACGAAATTCCTAAAAATGCTGAGGAGTATGTATGAAAAAAAAAATATGCACGACTGGGTCGCACGAAACTTTCATTTCAGTCAAAATGGCGTTTTTGAGATATGAACAGTTTTTTAAAGTACTATTATTAGGGATTTGGGTGGATATCAAAGGACGCAGTATTTTTAATACAGAGTTTACTATCAAGTTTAAGAAAAATCCAATTTTCAAAAGTTCCGTTGCTGGACTTTTTAACGAAAAACTAGGTATGCAGTCATGTTAAGCATGCCTACATTAATTCAACTAACAATTTTGGTTCAAATCGTTAGTGCCGTTTTCGAAAAAATGTAAATTGTTAATTGTGTTATTTCGTAAAATTTTTATATGTGAAGTACGAAAAACTTAAAAATAAGTCAGCATACCTTCGTGAAATTTTTTTTTTTAATTTAAATGCAAGTCTAGTTTTAACTCATCATTACCAATATTACACTATTTATACTCGGAGATCACACCCATGATCTCATTAAAATGGGGTGCTTACAACAAACTGTCAGTCATGACCGACAGATAATAATTAAATCATGGCACCAAATTTATTCTTAAATTCTCGTAGTTATTCAAGAGTGTAAAACACATGTTTTATTCGATTTAATCAGATATGAATTCGTTCATAAATTTCATTATATCCGCCTTATTAACAAAAAAAAAAAAAATACAACCCACAAGAAACCACTATTTATGCATACATTTCGGCGAAACCACAAAACTTACTATCCATATCGCCCCGGTTTGTCTACAAGATACACGCCCTAAAAGCAAAACAACAACAACAAAAAATCCATAAACGAAAACGATCTATGATATTTACAATTCCAATGACTAAATTTATATCAACTCTGCCTAATAACATTCAATTTTGTGCAATAATAACAAAATGAAGCAGACAAAAAAAAATTAAATAAACAAACAAAATATTCAATGATTGTGTGCGCTTCTTTATAATTTTTTTCGCATAAACAAAAATATTTGTACAACTCATAAAAAATAAAAATATACTCTTACATAGATAAAGTTTTTTGGTGTTTTTTTTTTTTTTTTTGCACAACGAATTGGAAACAAAAAAAAAACAAAAAATGGCAATACAATTATCGCACAAGGTCAAGAGATAGACTGCGAACGAAGCATAAAGCAAGAATCTCCACCACGGTAGTGTGAGCGGGAAGGTGCTGAAGCTGATTCGAGTGTATTTATCTGTCACGCGGTGATGCAGAAATTATTAGTAGACTAGTTACAATTGATATAGAAAGTGATCTGTATTTTTGCTTATCTAAAGCGCCGAGCGTCGTTTAAGAGTTCTTCGTTCACTGTGGCGTATGTGGAATATTTTTATTTTTTTATTTAGTACAATATGTTATGACTATGAGGTTTGTAGTTTGAGGCTAGTTGTTGCTAAGGTTTCAATTACATAAAGTTTGGTGTATTATATATTCGTTAAATCTTCGTTAAAAATTGAACCTGTCATTCGCCTGTCTGCAGTCATTTGTACTAAGATAAGTGACTCTCTAATGCAGGTGCGGGGCTTCCGAAAACCTCCTTTCAATCTAGTCTTGGAAGTTCATGGCCGAATTCTTTACCCTAAATGCCAGTGTGACCTACGCAAACCAATATAAAAGTATTTAGTCCTGTGACCACATTTTGGAAGTTTTTAAAGTTCATACACTACTTCTGACGTGGCTATAAAATAAACTTATTCGCTTAAATCACAGAGAAACTCCCAAAAAGTTTTAAAGAAACGTTGGTTGGTCGCTGGATTTTTCGCGACAAGGTTTCTATTTTCCTAAAAATTTAGAATCCAATTCTTGTGATCTTAGTATACTCACCGAATTCTTTGCAACTATTTAAAAAAAACTTGAGGTTGTTTAACTTAAAAAAGATTTAAAAAAAAGTCGTGCACGTACAAGGGAGAGAGCCCTGCCATGCAATGGGTTAATTACCCAAGGAAGTAAAAGAAAGCTAGATATTTAACGTGGTTTCGGATATGAAAAAAGGATATGAAATGTAGAGCAGTGTCGTTTTTCTGTATATTTCGCTTGCAAATGTTGGATTAAATACTAGTATTTAACAAGCAGTAATGTCATAGATTCTTACTGACTAAACTCATTCTTTCTGCCCTTGCGGCATTACATTGCGAGGATGTCAAATCTATAGCCTGTTAGCATCTGTTTCGAAAATAAATTTAACTCCCCATGCTTTCTGTTGATCCAATCGTCTCTTCTGGGTGGATCCCATTTGTGGTGCCATTCTCATAGATTTTCTTTCTACCCGTTGTGGTTAAGTTTTATCCCTTGTCATTGCTTTTGCTGAGCTGATGAGATACCGTGACAATTGGGTTTTTATTAATTATAGACCGGAGATTGATTGGATTGTACTATGGCGCCTTTACTATATTCATTCGTCTTGTCCATTATTTTTGGACACATTTCGTAAATTTTTCCGCCATCTTTTAGTTTATATACCATACCTACATAATAGAAAAACGATTGAAAAGAAATTCTGCGGCGGACCGGCGGAAATCGATAAGTAGCAATTCTGCGGCGGACCTCCCGACTGGCTTCTTACTTCCTTTCAGTATCGAAGCACTCGCAGGTCTGCCTATTGAAAGGGACTCAATATTTCCTCTCTCTACAATACAAAACCATTGCAGACCAACCAAAACCAAACCATTTGATCACAAAAGGAATGCAAAACCATTGCATACCAGATCGTTGGAGCACACTCACAGTGCACAGTGCAACTACACCTAACGTAGTCGCACACTCTAAAATACATTAGGACTATAAGAATGAATTTGAATTTCCAAAACTTTAGGACTTGTCATCATCAGGCAAAGGCATTATATTCGCCACTTTGAAATAGAAGATATCTACATTTATATTACAACTTATATATTTTTATTAAATAAATATCTTTACAATTATATTTGTTATTTTACTTTTAATTAATAATATTGCATATGTATTGTATATATTTCATGTATAGAAACGCTCTAATTTATTGTCTTCACTTTTTTTCTTTCAGGTAAGTGTTTTGGGCTTCAAAAAAGTCGTGAGTAAGTATGTAGATACGTCGAATTTGTAAACCAATGTTTGGAGCAACAGGTCCATATCTTCGATTGTGCGCGTTTATATTTAGTTTGGATCGAGTGGTAGGGACAGTTAGAGGCATAAATCCGAAGGCGAACCGATGAATTGAAAAGCGAGACACGTTTGCAATGGACAGATTCTTAAGATTAATTTTAATTGATGCACCAGTGAGCAAGTTATATCCTCACAATACTTCCACGTCGATAGTCTATACTCTCTCTCACTCTCTCTATCTCTCTCTCACTCTCTCTATCTCTCCCTCACTCTCTGTCTCTGTCTCTCGTGGTGGCCTGAGAGTTGAGAATGAACTATCATTACGAGATATCTAATTTCAAATTATGCTGCTATTTAGCTCGTATGTATATACTTATGAGTAGTCGAAAATAGCTTAATCTATCAGTACTACCAGATCGTTGGAAATTTCCATTTTGAAGAGAAATTTTATTCTTGAAATGAGCTAAAAGGAAATTTTCGTTACCAACTGGAAGATACATATACATATGTTTGGATATGGTACGTGGGAAAATAAAGGAAATTTAATGCGAATTTTTTATATTTTTTATATACAGGGTGTCCCAGTTAAAAGTTGCTGCTATGTAACAAAGAACTAGTAAGTAATTTAAAAAATAAATTAATAGATTTCATGTCAGTTTGTAAGTGATTTTTAGTATAATCGCAGACGAATGCAGGGAACTAAAATTTTAAACTGAATTCGATCGACCGAATTGAGATTCTTTCTCCGAATAAATTAGCTCATGGATAATTTGTCAGACGTTCGCGAAAAGTGGTGGTAGTGGAAGCAGTTTTAAGGTATGGGGGCTCCGGGGGCTGAACCGGAGCCCTTCCATGGCCCTAGACATGGCTTGTCTCGACTTGTGTACGTTTTTTTTTGGATGAGGGTCTGAATTGCGAAGCCTTCTCAGGAGAGTTATGCCAGAAGTTCGCAAGAGATGATGACAGTGAAAAAAAGACGACCCTGAATGAAAACAAACAATCTTTGATCATTAACTTTACTTTACTTTAGATTGTTTCTCGACCAAAAGTCTAGCCTTCTTTTATAAATCGCTAGGGAAAATGAGAAAAAACTCACACACACACCTTAATTGAACCCTAAAAATGGAGAATCCAATTATCCAAAAATGGCGGAGGCGTACATTTTACATTCTCGAAATGGTTCCCATGTCGAAAACATAGCATACAAATGTCCTTACTTTTAAAGTTATCTGTGGGTACGGGAGTATTTTACCACAAAATCCGATTAGCTTTGTAATAAGTTTTTTTCTAATTTAATATTTTAATTAAAATCCTAATACACAACTCTATAGCGCACTTTACATAGTAGGTACATACATACAACATGTACCAGGGGGTACCTACCTACCTACATGTATCCTAGCAATCCCCTATAGTGAAAATAAAATAAATATTCTACGCAACATCAAAATTCCATTTCACATGTCGATCATGTTTGCTCTACTTGTACTCCGCTGAGTACCTATTAAAGATTTAATAATTAGGTCCTAGTTATTTCAGTATATACACATATCTACAACTGTGTACAATAAGCTCATATATCAAACTCTTGAAAAATGTGTGTCGCTGCTCTACTCCTTGGAAGGCATACTTATTTCGTAACAAAATAGCGGCCCAACAAAATAATAAACAAAATCCGCACTCTATATGCGTATCTATGGTAATTGAGAAGTATCTACCTACCCTCCTAGGAAACTGAAAGTAGTACATAGGTCCTGGCTATGTGGTGTCCTTGAATTTGAAGTACCATACTTTACCATACAAAACCAAACACGCACAACCAAACGAGGTGGGGATATATGGATTCGGGTGGCCGACATTTAAAGCTTCCACTTCATATACGTGGATACGCAGTACTGTGCGTATTTGGTAAATTTTGTAACTCTCCCTTTCTCCAGTGTGAACGCTAACATTATATGTATCTATTATGAAATTCATGGCCATCGCAGACGTTGTCATTGTCGCCTTGAAGTAGGTACCCGGGCCCTTCGAGAGCTTTCGGTTTTTCATTTCTTTTATACGATTGCTTCTTTGTTGTGGGTGGTTTTGTCCTTGGGCGTGATTGCGTTATGTACACTTCATGGCCATTGAGAAGATGTCGTCGTCTTCTTTCATTGTTGTTGTCGACTTGCCCGAAAATAGGGAACACTGCGGAAAGGAACTGATTTATGAAGGAAAATATCAGACGCATAAATAAGTACCACCAAAAGTTGGTGGCTTCAAACAATGTAATCTCTTAACTAAGAGAGTGAAGACAGAGAGAGAAAGGGAGAAACAGCAGTCTTTAGATTCTCTTGAGTGAGGTAAATAATATATGTACTCATATTTCACATAGTCACGTCACTATTGTAAACAATTCGGTATCGACAGGACTGTGTGCGTGTGCGTTTATGGAAATACGGATTATATTAAAAGTGTCCCAGTCTTATTTGTGTATTTGTCGTCCCTTTTTTTTCGTTGGTTTCTTCCTTGTGCTTTTTGTGGTCTATTGATTAGGTTATATACATCTTTTCAAGCTTGTTTTTCTCTGACTACAGCAAGAGGAATGACGGAAACAGGAAACAAGGTCATTATGCGTGGCTCTGTAGGTACATATGGTTTTTGATTGAAGTGGTATCGCCGTTGGACACTGGTTGTCTGTATTTTATATCCCTATCTGAATAGCATATATATATATATAGTAGTTAGATATCAACAACCGAGAAGGTTTGCTGTCGTTTTTGTACTTTTATCAGATTTAGAGGAGAATGTAATGGTATTACTGAAATATCTAATTGGGGTACATCGACAAATTTTGTATCTTTCAAATTAAATTAAATTAGCTACAGTATACAAAAGGCCGATTAATATCCCTGCAATTGTCACTAATGTATCCAAAAATGTCAGGCCTTATTAGCTTGTACGTACATGTTCACGTACCTACATCCATTTTTGGGAGGTTCCCGAGATTGAACCCAGAACCCATCTAACCACTTTCCACACACTGCCCCCATTGTGATTGTCAATTACTAAGTAATTTTATTCCTAGTAGCTACAACTTTTATCTTAAATTAGCCACCTTCCCTTTTTTCAACTCTTATAAGACAAATTTAAAAAAAAACGATGATTGAGGCATGTAATGCTTTTGACTTGACTTATCTACCAACATACAAACTTTCAAGTTCATACGGCTGACGGTTCGTGAGACCCCCTTACTCCCCACTCCCCTTTACTCCTCAACAATTCTCACCCACTCTTCGCCCTAATTTGGCCACACATCTATAAATCAGAAAAATAATCATGAAAATCGGACGGATGGTTCTCGAGTTATGGAAGGACGAACAGACGGCCGTTGCTTTTTATATAGTAGTATGAATATGTCCTAAAAAGAAGAAGCTTACAGAACTGCAGATTCTACTTGAAGTCCTCATTAACTTAAAGCTGGTGAGAGTATGCTTCTTCTTCAGAATGACATGCAGGATGTTTATGTGGTCGATAGCAACCTTTCCTACCTTCAGTGGTACTTTATGAATACTCCTAGAAAACCTGCGAATATGGGCTGATTGAAAAAGGTTCATCCATTTTCGAGGCTTACTTTTGATTAGAAATGCGATCAAGAGTTCAAGACTCAGCTCAGATTAATTTTACGAGTGAAAAGAGAAAAATTTTTCTCTGTTGTGACGTATTGTAAAAAATGTTTCAAGTCGAAATTACCGCTCTTTTCTACAAAGTATTGAAGTATCTACAAAAGTAGATATGTGCCACACAATCTGGGCATACACTTGTATACCGCATCAGTTCTGACTACATGTTAAAAGTTTTCAATCGGCCCAATTTTATGAACCTAATAAGACCACAAAAGAATTTCTAGTTTTATTTTATGATCACAATCATTCATGGGAAAACTTTTACAATTCCCTTCCGGAATATTAAAAAAAAAAAAACAAAACAAACTACACCCACAAACAGATGTACGATTCATACGACCAAGGACGAACGACAACAACTACAACGTCGCATATATCCTTTACGATTTCCTACTGAAAAAAAAAACACGAATTCTCTCTATCAAAATACAAGATAAAGGAGAAAAATACCCCAAAAGAAAAAAGAAAAGAAAACATAACTACTATGCATGAAAGGGAAAACATTGACAAAAAAAGAAAAGAAAAACAACTTTCCCTCTCTTGGAGGTCAAAATTATAATTAATAACCCTCTTGCGTGACCAATACGTAAAAGCACAGCGTAAATAAATTGAAATTTTTCAAATTTCCTCTTGAGTTTTTCCCTAGTTTTGTGACCAAAAAAATAAAATAAAAATCAAACGTTGATAGTGACGGCGACGATGTCTGATTTTGATTTGCACCCACAGAGACATGCCTAATGAAAAGCAAGCAACACACACAAATAATAAACTTGAGCAATTTTCCTCCTTTTTGATAAAGTACAAAGGGGATTTTTTTTTTTCCTTGATGTAATTTCCTTTTCTGTTTTTTTTTTTTATTTATGTGGAGAGTCAAATTACTTGGGAAATATTGAATTGGTTCCTGATCCAGGTACCAAGGTAACTACTAGAGTGTTCTTATCCTACCCATGATATTGGGTGGATTGAGCATGGAGGTATTGTAAGAGATGGTTTGGAATGAATTTGAAAGATTTTTTTTTATTTCTTTGGGTTGTTTTGTAATAATTGAGCTTAAGCTCTTGAAATAAATTGTGATTGCCACAGTGGACCAGTGAGGTCTTGTGGAACTTAAAGGAAGCTAAGGTAGAATGTGTTTCTCCAGAACGAAAATTATGTGACTGCTTCATAATTGGAATTGTTATGAGTGTTGAATTACTTTTTAAAACCAAGTAGACAGTCATTATTAACTAGAAATATATGTTAACAACGAGTTGCATGAACTTTTCAAAAAACACTGCTTTAACACAAATTCCTCAACGGAATCATGACGTAATCTCGAAGGCTAAAAATTTCGAAAAGTTTTTTTTTATTCTCGAAAGCCAAAATGTACAAAAATCTCGAAAGACTATAATATCTCGAAAAAATCTCGAAAATATAAAGTAAATTCGAGATTCTTTTTTTGCACCCATCCCATAGCCAGACAGTAAACCCAAGCAGGGGGGTTGCAGCATGCACCCCCATACGCAACTCGCTTTTTAACACCATTTTTAATATTAATTCGAGATTTTTGCTTTCGAGACTTTTTTTTCGAGATATCGTAGTAAACCCTTCCTCAAAGTATATTCCAAAAAAAGACGGAATACCCCACCACTATAGATAGGGATAGTTATAAACTGGAGTTGTCTGAGAGAACTGGTCTCATATACCAATTTTGAAAAACCCAAATATTGTTTAGGCAGAGATACACGCTATTAAAAAATTTGCTAACTATAGGTATTTAATCAAACTACTTTCAATCATAAACATATTTATGAATTGAATAACGTTGGAGTGTACGATTGTCATCACAATTTGTGTTGGCCTCGACTCCAGAAATGCGTTTCGCCCCGATGTGGTGGGTGGGCCCATCAGTAGACGACCACCACATCTGATCTAGACGTGATTTGCTCGATTTTCACCGAGACTATACTATATTATAAGTACCTTTTTGCATACATACAGGGTGGGCCAAAACACAAATTTCTGTTTTAAAAATGCAATAAAATGTACAAAATTAAATTTTTTCCGTGTATTATGGCTTTATTAGTAAGAGCAACATTCCCGCATTAATTATGGAACACAACGTCGTTCAAGTGCTTGCCTCGGCTGGCTTCGCAGTAGCGCATTCTGTCACTCAAATTTTCGAAGACCTTGTTGATGGTTTCGGGCTGTAGCTCACGGATTGCTTGGATGATATTGTTCTTAAGTGTTTGAATCGTTTCCGGATTGTTGGCATAACATCGCTCCTTCACGGTTCTCACAAAAAACAAAGTCCAAAGGGGTAAAATTGCAGCTCCGAGGTGACCAATTGACACCGCCAAGACGGCTGATAACATGATTTGGGAATTCGGTGCGCAAAAGATCGATTGTGGCAAGGGCTGTGTGGCATGGCGCGCCATCTTGCATGAACGAGAGGTCGTCCAAATCTATGTCTTCAATTTCAGTAAAAAAAAGTCGGTTAACATGGCTCTGTAACGCTCACCGTTGACCGAAACGTTGTTTCCAGCCTCATTTTCGAAAACAAAATAAATGGTCCAATGATGCCACCACTCCACAATCCGCATCAAACTGTCAGTCTCTGTGGATGCATTGGCTGCTCGACAATAACATCCGGGTTTTCCGAGCCCCAGATGCGGCAATTTTGTTTGTTAACGTAGCCGCCGAGATGAAAATGCGCCTCGTCAGAAAAGGTGACTTTTTGGCCAAAACTTCTTTTCAAAAAACGCACTGTTTGGACTACACAGCACTCACTCTGGAAATAAGTTTTCAATATTTCCCAACGTTGTTCAAGCTTAAAGTGACTCATTTCGTTCTGTCAAAATAACCTATGATTTAAAAATAAACCACTAGATGGCCCACCCTTTATTTGGCTTCTTTGTTTCTGTATTAAAATATTAATAATTGTAAACATATACGAGTACTCATATTAAAACTGTAGATGGTTTTTATATCTGTTACCGATTGACGTTAAAAGAAATTTCTATGAAAACCCTTTCTCCGAGATGGCTCAAGGGTAGACTATGTCGTTCATTGTTAAGCCTACTTTTTAGAAGGGTTTTTCACTGAAATGTACTTTTTTCTGAATTCACTGCCTTCAACTTATCATTACTCAAATAATTCTTAGCCAATGCACAAAATAAAAAGGAAAAATATTACTTCAAGGTGGCTCCCTTCCTTAAATACTTTAGGCTATCAGACAGCTGAAGCTGAACTTCATCCAAAAGCTGAGGTACAGACCAAAATGTAACGTGATCAAATTAAAGTTATTTCATAAAATCAAAAAAAAAAAAAATGTCAGCAATAATTTTGCTTCGTCATTAGTTTCGTAAATTTTTCGTACTCTCCCAAAATTTGTTTCCTTAAATTTCAAGTTTGAAACCATTTTTTGTCAAAAACTGTTAACAGAAATAACTTTATTTAAAAATAATATGAAAGAACAGATTGGCTTTCAAAAATCCTTAAGCTTTTTATTGTAAGTGTTGCCATTTTAAGTATTTTTTTTTAAATAACCCCTCCCATAGTAAAAAAAAAAGGGCTTATATTTAGCCCCTTTCAAAAAAAAACATTCTCAATTTTCGGCGCCTTTAGTTATCGTGCTCGTACCGAAGTGTGTATACAAATGGTGAGTCTCCCCCAGTATGACCGACCCAGGTCGGTACCACAAAGGGTAAATATGTCTCCGAAGTTCATAGTAGCTACGAAACCTTACTCAACTCAACTCAGCATTAAAAGCAATGATTCGACATACTTAAAAGTGTCCATTTAAATAGATATATTCAATATAGTGGTATATATTTTAAGGATATTTTTTCTACATAATATTTTTGTATCTACCTACATACATATATAATTCAATTATTAACGTTAATATCTAATTTGTTTTCCTCTTTTATGTAGGTGGGTAGTACACGAATTCAAAAACACAGTAATTTTCCATTCCATCTGAATTATTGGGTTCCTCATTGTCCATTCTTGCGTAGCAAAGAAAATTACATGAAAGAAATACACACTCTTTTAACCGATTACGCATGAAACACCACAGGAGATTTTCGTCCTATCAAACGGGACAAATTACCACATAATGACACGTGTTGAGATGAAATGTAGGTAATGCTATTTGAAAAATGAAAAGAAAATAATGCCACTCAGCGTGACCATTCAAATGCAAAAGTATTATAGATACCTACCTCGAGGGGAGTAGAAAGTTATTTTATTGCGGTTTTAGGCTAAGCAATAATGGTCGAATTTTAAATGAATACATGTGTTTTAAACAAATGACAGAAAGACGTTCGACAGTGCTAGAGCACTAACATTAAAATACTGTACCTATTTAAAAATACAGCGCCACCTATTGTATTTTATTCAAACTACTCTGCCGATAGAAATAAGATCAAACCGTCTAATTTTCAGTGAAATAGGCCCTTGCCAGGAATAGAGTAGCTTTCCAAATTTTACAACTTTTGCTCCCATGAGTGTCGATAAATAGGATTTGAAATGTTTTCTTTTGGGGGTTTGGGTGGGTCAACCAAAGTTCTCCGACCTGTGAAATTTGACCTAAGAGTATATGTAATTTCTATTTAAACTAAATTGCTTCTTCAACATTTGCGAAGAGAAAGAAAAAAAACGAAAGGAGTTACATGAAGCAAATTTTCGTTTTCGTATGATTTCTTTCGTTTTTTTAAAAGCGAATGCGGTTTTCGTTTCGTTTTTTACAGAATCTCACCCCTGAACACCGGTTATTCTATCTGAATAAAATTTATTAAAAGTTCCACTTGTTTCCTTTCTATTTTTATTTCGTAAAAACCTTCCCCAGAAAAAGGATATATAGGCATGTACTCAAAAGATTTATCCCAATTAAAAGTGACGGCTGTCAGATAGAGTATTTCCAAATCGTACGCGGAATATTAATTGCAAAATCCATTTTGATTCAACAATAATTTGTTAAAATTTGATGTGGGGTTGATAGGAGAAACAAATGAACCAACGCTACGGAAGATAATTAGTTACTGAGAAGGATCACAAAATGGACGGGACGACAATATTTGTTTCGGCTGAGGTAACTTTTATTTTACTATTGTTCCGGATTTTCATTCGGCAAATATACACTCAGGCAGGATGTAATGAAAATTCACTAGTTGGCTTTCTGACTACTGAAGGTCGCCACTTAATTTGTTAATTGGTATCAATGTTCAACTACGACAAGGGGGTACCAATCAAGTGAAGAAACACTTCGAAATAAAAATTATAAAATGCTACTGTGAAGTCCTATTTTGTTAGTTCTCCGACCGTCCTTAAATTTCGTAGAAATGAATCACATTTCACAATTTCACATTTCATCAATGTCCACTTGTCAGAGGTTTACCTATATATCCTTAAAAATTTGGATTCAGTGGCGAAAAATAGCCGGGGAATGTAGAATGTCAATATGATGAGTTCATTTACCTGCGGAACATTAAAACTAAAGACGAAGATGTAATTTCCTTGTCTAGTGTGATTTATTTTATTCATGTGAAGACGCCAACAGAACGTTTTTCTCTGTTTCAACGAAATGCATTCAAACTGCTTTTCAAAAAACTTAAACTGAGTGATCATAATAGTTACCTACCTTACCTAAGCACCTAATTACTTATTTTAGAAACAAGAAAGGGAACGAAACATTGGTCGCGGAAGACAAGACTTCAACGCTTCCTAAAATTCCAAAATCTGAAATGAGTATTTTTTTCCTAAATAGATAAGTCTTGATTATTCTTCCTGTTTCGATATAGACGCAGTTACTCCGAACCCGTCACCATATTCGTAACAAAATAATCGGCAGCCAATAGGATAGCATAGATCTCCGCTTAAAAAACAGAGGCATGATTGCCCAACGAGTAGTAAAGTCTAGTGTCGTCGATTTCCACGAAGAGACCAGCACAGAACCCTTCGGTGCCATCCGTGAAAATTCAACTACATTCCAAACCAGGCTCATACTCTGGCTGAAGTTAAAGTGTCATTGCATCAGACGGCATATCGATGAAACTAGGGTCGTAGGATAAGAATAGTAGATTGTATTAATAGTATAGAACCCATCTAGAGCAGAGCTCGGCGTACTCGGGAAAGCACCCGTGCAGCCAAGACAGACCGTTCTTCGGAGTTTTGTGCAGAAGGCAGTCATATAATTTCGCGACAGCCCTCTCCACCAAACAACCGACGCACGCATAGGCTAGAAAAGGCCTTATCATATAGATCCAAAAGGAACTTTTATAGGGGATACTCGTAAGCCTCACGTCTTACCAAAAGCGCCACTGCCAGTTTTCAAAGGATTGACCGAAAGCCAATATTTTCTAGTGCACCATTCATCGACCCTATATAGAGCTGCCTGCACGTTAGAACAGTCACTCTGTAAACATTATTCAATCTATAGTATGGCAACATATTCCACTTGACGTAGACGTTTGAACCATTACAAATAAATGACAAGCATAGGTGACTTGAATTTTACTTTAGTTTTATATGATGGCTTATTTCTAAGAATTTAGAGTAACTGTATTTGGAAATTTCTCTGTACTTACATACTACATCTTATTTCACATGAAGCCAAGCTGAATGCTGGTCAGATAAGGCGCAAGTTGCATCTTCCAGTGGGCGTAAGAAGAGTACAACAAATGTTGAAGGAAAATCCCAACCCAAAATACACAAAGATGCTGAAAAAGCCGCTATTGCAGCAGCATCATAAGGTTCGTCAGAAACCACATGGCATGGACCAGGGAGTGGGAATGCGTTATTTTTTCTGATGAAAAAAAAATTTATTTGGACGTCCATTTTGGAAATTTAAGAAAATAAAGGGAGCGGGTCGAAATTCTGCTCTCAAAATTCAGCTTTGCAAAATTCTGACTTTTAACACAAAAATTCTGTTTTTTTTTTTTTCAGTTCTGTCTTACAAAATTCTGCATTTTCAAAATTCTTCTTTTTAAAATTCTGACAGGCAATATTTTAAAGAAATAAATTCTGTTAATTTTTTTTTTTTTAATTTACGAATTTAAAGAAAATAAGTGGGTACCAGGAACACAAAAAAAAAAAACAGTCAAAAAATGACAAATTATTTCATTTAATCAAACTACTTCCAATCATAAACATATTTATGAATTGCATAACGTTGGAGTGTACGATTGTCATCACAATTTGTGTTGGCCTCGACTCCAGTAATGCGTTTCGCCCCGATGTGGTGGGTGGGCTCATCAGTAGACGACCACCACATCTGTTCTGACGCACTGTTTGCTCGATTTTCACCGAGACTATACTGATTTTTCAATCATTATTGGAATATAACTTTTACATTTACATATTTAATTTTTCACAATAATACATTATATCCATCCACGCACAACTTATCTTTTCCTTTATTGAATTTAATTACAGATATATTCATTTTCACTCTAGAAGCACACGTTCACTCTCAAGGGTATACTGTATACTAACAGAATATTTGTCTAAACCAAGAGAGCAAACTTAAAACCAATAAAAAAAACTCCTTTTACCTCTTCTTCTATAACAAGTGAGTAGGTAGGTTTTACATAAATATTTGCAGAATTTTGAAAAGCAGAATTTTGTAAAACAGAATTTTGAAAAAATAATTTTGACCCCGCCAGAATTTCGACCCCAATCCGAAAATAAAATCAGTTTGAGACGTTTCATTAAAATTACACAAAAATCAACTTACGCAGTTACGTTAGAACTGTCATTCGACATTACCTCGTTATATTTTTACATCCCTGACCTTGTTTACCTAAAGAAGGAAAAAAAAAAAACGAAACAGAACAAACATTTGCCTACTGCGCACATTTTCCCACGCACATCTGCTATTTATAAAATATTCACATTCACTAATGTGCACCTTAACTGCCTTTCGATTGAGCTGGCCGCCCATATTCCATATTGCCGGTCGTCTACAGCAACAGCTAATGTCAACATCAGACATTTACCCAGTGATACTCACAGCTGCACTTGATTTTGCCCCGTGTCTGTCTGGTCTCTGGTCTGGGGGCTCTCATTAAGCACAACAAAACTTTCCACCTAGTGGAGCAAAGTTAATGCAAAAACAAACAACTTATTATAGCTGAAAGAATTTATCCCGCTCTCAGCGAGTGCTAGACGGCCGAGGGGGGGTCCACCCCTTATCACCATAAAACAAAATTTATTGCGCAGTCCGTAGCCGCGGTAAATTGTTGCACCGAAGGCAAGCCTAGCCAAAGCCAAGCCAACACCGACACCGACACCTCTTGGGAAAGTAACAAAGGGCTGTGAATGTTGCTCTCTCATTCATCGCATTTTATTACGTTGCAACTTGCAAGTAGTTGGCCATTCACAGTCACGTAATGAATTTTACAACACACTAACACTACTAGTTCCCAAAAGGGAATGGAAGTAAACAAATTACAATTAAACAGTTGCAGTTACAGATACAACAAGTAATAATATGACAGGAAAACGTGACTTTTTAGCGAGGCGCGTCAAAGAGGGGGGCGGCAAGCCCTCTGCTTCTTTTCATGCTGACAACGAAGCGGAATGAAACTTGGATGCCTTTACAAAGTAGCATTTCAATTTTATTGATGTTTATTCAACTTAAATTTGTTGGTTTTTCATTTTTGTAGTCGCACTTGGGTGTTCGCTGTAGTGGTAGTGTGTATAGTGTGTACCTTTGGTTCCAAAGGTGGGACGAATTAACGCGCAATAATATATGCAATGGAATGACAGGCTATAAAGAGTTATATAGCAGGGCTAACCATTTGGCATTGAGAAGGTCAGGTTCATCTCTAAAACTATTACGTTTCAACTTTAAATTTTTTTTATTATGTTTCTACTGTATTGTTACGGAATGTTAATTATTTTTGAAGACATTTTTTCAGATTTGTGTAAATAGAATTATTATAAACTAGCTGACCCGTGCTGGCCTTGCGTCGCTCGCCTTTAGCAAAAAAAAAACAACAAATATTTCGTCCATTTAAGATTACACCTTAAATGACAGCACGAACTTTAAAAAAGTTTGCAAGAAATGAAATGCGAAGACAGAATTTCGATGATTGACATAATGTAACGACTTTAGATTATTTTCTAAATGAACATTAAATATATTGCCTTGAAAGTTTTAACACAATAATTAAAAAAAAAAAATTAATAAATAGGTGGCGCAACAGGCGGTAAACACCCAAGGCCTAGCTTCTCGCAACCATTCTTTTTGTGTGAGTTTCTATTTTTGGGACGAATTGAAGGGACCTACAATTTTATGCCGAGTCCGAACGGCTGAATTGATAAGCTTTTTTTTCAGGACAATCATACTCTCGGATGTTTGTCAGACGTTCGCGAGAGGTGGCGCAGTAGAAAAAAACCTTAAGATGTAATTTGTGTTTTTTCCGGGGATCGAACCTGGGATCCCTCGCATAGTAGTCCAGCACACTAACCACTGCGCTACTGCGCCCACAACACAATAATTAACTGCTGTAAAAAAAATATGACACGATTAACGAACACAATGTACCTCTAAAATTCGTTCTACCAAGCGGTGCATAGCGCTACTCGCACATAGGCCACATCACATCATGCTTGCCATTTACGCCCACTACCCCAAGGCAGAGCAACAATAGAAAATTATTGGTTTAGCATTGATTTCGCATTTGATCAACATATTTAACTTATTGCTTCTCAGCTTCTGTATGTTTTGTACGTCTCATCTCTTATGAAGATTATTAATATACCGCAACCCCACGCCATACTGCAGAACGCACCCCAGCCGGCATCGAGCATACGGTCATAATATACATACATATACAACTGACCATTGCACTCACTGAGAAAACAAATCAACCTTTTTCGAATGAGCTACACGTATGCAAGGTACCTACGTTGAGTTGCACGAACTAAAATACATTTTAGATAAAAACTATACCAAAGGACGTGGCTATAAACGACATAGCCTATAACAGTCTCGCAGTCTTAAGAAACATTTTAAAAAAAGTTTCATCGAAATCTGTCCTGTAGTTTTCGAGTTTTTAAGAGACAACGAAAATTCCTACAGTTTTATTATATCTATAGATGACACCGATTTTTAGAAGCTGTATCCTGCTCAGCGACAAGGTACCATATTCATGCAGACGAGTGAGAGTGGTTTTCATTCCTTTGTAGTGAATACTTGTGACAGCATGCATAAGCTCACCTGAAAGTATCTTCGACAGAGACTGCTGAAGTACTGGTTTATGAGATCTTACGGCGGCAAGTAGCAAAGCAATATACCTACTGCTTTCTCTATCAGGAGAACTTTTACCGCCCTCGAAAAGCTTTTCACAAATCATTTTGAAGTACAATGCTCTACTAAATCAAATCAGACCCAAGGCAATAGATAGACAAACTCATTGACTGTCAAGCTGCCATCAATGAAGCTATGTTTTATCGCCTCAGTCAATATAACTTTATAACTAGTGATTGAATGCAGAAATGAGCTGGCCTTGCTTGATCAGCTCAACACTAACCTGATTAGTGTTCATAGTAACGTTTATGGAAGCAATAAAAGGTTCAGCCCTTCACTGTTTACTTGCGCAATTAGTTTACATTCCGCTCGGGGAAATCAAGAAAGAAATCTCCTCAGGATTCCTAATGAAGGCCAACTTCAGATGGAGAACGCCGATAACCTGTGTCACATCTAAAAGGATGTGACGAAACTAAAGCAAGGACCCATCCAAAACCAAACGCAAAAAAATATCGCCAGACCAACAGCAATCTGAACAGGGCGGCTATTACCTATAGAAGACCATGCATGCGCTTGTCCCGTACTACTAGGACTATACAACAATCTCCGGTACACCTACCTACCGTTGATATATTATTGAAACTTGTTTGTTTTGTTTATCTTTTATTTTTCCCTAAATTATATTAAACACCATTTTTTGTAGCACATCTACGGAATTGTCTTTCCAAAATGTAATAACAGCTCAACATGTTTAATGTTTATACAGTACGGTTCACTTGATTAGACGCACAGGAGTTACGTTTTAGATCTTTGTTTTTTTTAACGTATTAATTGGAACCAAGAGAAAACAAAAATTATTAGACAGAAATTTGATACACTATAAAACAAACATAATTTTAAACTTGAAAAGATACGGTAGTTTTACTCAACGTAATACGTAATACATACATACTATGTAGTTGTGATTACTTTAAAAGTGAGTAGATTTTCTTACTGTTCGTGGGAAACTCGAATAATAAGATATCAAGTAACAAAATCTTCAAGATACACATCTAATCCATCAATTAAAAATCAATCGAATTTCTCCTTTCCACCCACAATCTCACCATTAACATCTTGTAAAACGAGAAGAAAAAATATGAAATAAAACAAATTGCATGAAAGATAAAAAAAGAAAACAAGTAATACTCTTCACTCGCACACCCACATCCCAGTGGCAAAGTGTCAATAATTGTCATGTCCGCCCATCACAAACAATGTCATCCTTCCTGTAGATTTCGAAATTCCATTGCAAAGCAAACAGTCCCTTATTGTGTCATTATTACACCAACAAAATGACACTGAAGGTGTGGGGATTTGTTATTTTTTTATTATTTTTTTTTTCTTCCTCGTACTCAGTACTGTCTGTCAATCCATGATGTACCAACATGAGGAGAAGGTGGAGGCAGCCCTCAATATTATTCCAATGCGTTTACAATGTTACTGGAGTGGTTTTGTGCTACACATTACAATGAGCAAACAAATGAAATCCACCCTCCGCCGCCGCCTCTAGACAAGCCAGGAATGTGTTCTCGTTCTGTTATAGCAATGACACTCATCGCTGAGGGTGCTTCTATTGGAGCCGTGCACCGGATTATTGTCAAAGAGGTGTGGATTTGGAAAACAGTTGTGGTTATTGGTGGCTGGTGTTATAGTATTACAGAAGCAGTATATTGTCAAGATATTTTTTATTGAGACTTTGGAATTTTGTTATGGTCGTAGAATTTTGTTGTATGTAATTGTTGGATGATACTTGACATACCTGAAGACTATTACATTATAACTGGAGGACTTGTAGTAACAATGAGTCCGATTTATGGCATTTTCCATCACTCTTGTGAGAACTTTCGGTGATAGGTCCTTGCATTCTTGACGGATATTCACTTTGAGGACTTTAAGAGCCTGAAGCTTGTTGACATAGGCTCGTGACTTCAAAAAGCCCCACAAAAAGATATGGAAATATCCACGTTCTTCACACTTTTATGTCCCCCACTGTAAACACTTTGTATGGCCACTACTGTGCACAGCCAACCGCAGACACACCACCCGCTGCTATTGCACAAATAACCTAGACTGTCCAACCAACCATCATTTGGGGCAAGAAATTTTCATTCGTCACTTATAAGTCACACTGACTAAGTGGAGGAAATGGCATGAGTACCCGAATGAAATTGCCATTCGGAGAGACTTGTCTACGCGTTGATCGTACCAATCTAGTGTACCATATAAGGCTCCCATATAGAAGCTGACTTCGGTCAGTGTTCTAAATTTTAGGTGGATAAGATTCCTTTGGGAAGCTGGCCTTAAATCAGGAGTGTCAGCACCTTTGGCTGTCCTGCTTCATACCGGAACCACGCTTGTCGTTGGGCCGCATACGTAGCCACGCTTGTCGCTGGGCCGCAGATCGGAACCACTCTTGTCGCTGGGCCACACGGAGCCACGCTTGTCGGTAGGCCGCAGCGCAGATCGGAACCACGCTTGTCGCTGGGCCACACACGGAGCCACGCTCGTCGCTGGGCCTCATATCGGAACTACGCTTGTAGCTGGGCCGCAGATCGAAACCACGCTTGTCGCTGGGCCGAAGATCCGAGCCACGCTTCTCGTTGGGGGGCCGCATATTGTATAGCGTATACTCTACGTTAGCCTCTACTTAGGAATCTAAACATTGTCAGGTAATCATAAGACAGTAGTTTATAAGTTGGTTACTGAAATAAAGAGGACCTCTTAACCAAAGTTTGGTGTTTCTTTGGGAAAATCCTGGATCCGGGGAGCAAAACCTCGGCCTCAGAAAAAGCACAGCACAGAGCCAAAACCACCGACAAATTATTCCGCAAAAAAAGAAACAATTATTCCCCGTTCTTTAGAAGTACAGCCATTCATGTCTTGTTAACACGTATTCTGTATCTGTAAAGTAGAATTGACATTTGCCGCCATTAGCAAAAATTATATCATCTTCCGTTAGGGTGATGACTTTTGGGGGCACCTTGGATTTAGTGATTTTTTTGTTACCACAGGAAGTTACTTTTAATTTATTTATTTATTGCTTAAATTTAAACAACACACTGCCTATGTTATTGGCCATTATCCTTCCCTAATTTTAAATAGCTTATTGCTATTCAATGACTTTTTGTTTAACCACAAGCTTTTCCTTAAATTTTTGTTAACATGACCTAAATAAGTGCCTGATATTAAAAATGATGTAGGTATCTGATGACACATGTTTTTTGTAACTGCAGAATTAGGTTTTTTTTCTACTGCGCCACCTCTCGCGAACGTCTGACAAACATCCGAGAGTATAACTGTCATGAAAAAAGCTTCTCAATTCAGCCGTTCGGACTCGGCATCAAATTGTAGGTCCCTTCCATTCGTCCCAAAAATAGAAACTCACTAACTAACCGAATGAGTTCTAACTATTATTGTATGTGATTATTTATTTAAACAATAAGTAGTAACTTTTTGTAAGAAATCAGTTTCCCAAGGCATTGCATTGGTCGACCGACGATACGAGGGTTAAAAGTGCCTCTCGCTGAATTTGGCCAACTAACCCTGTTCTCCCCTAACGCGAAAAGTTATTTTTCATTGAGTTTCTGGTGGTCTTTGTAATATAATATTCACAGAAATCGTTTCATGTTATTTTAAACAAGTAAATTTTAAACAAGTCGTTCTTTCTCTCTCCTTATCTCTCTCTCTCTCTTAAAATGCCTATAATGACATCTGACATCTGACAATTTTATGTATAACTACAAAGGAAATCGTCGTCAGTTTTGTAAACAAACGCAATATGTCTTACTAATAAAATGTAAATATTTAAATAATAGTAAACGTCAACCCAATCATGGGTGTATATATTATGTAAATTAGTTAACTAATTTTGTATGCACAGAATAAGCTTGATTGCGGCCCACATTATCACATATATTTGGTACACCCTGTAGAGTGTAGGTATATGAATATGAATACCTACCTACCTACCTATATATGAAATTAATATTAACTGCCGTGTTAACGATTGACGTCATTTTTTTGTCATTTGGCCATCTTAACCTGTTCTTAAAATTTGTTATGATTTCAGGGTTTACATTTCGATATTTAATTTCTAATTCTTTCGGTTAAATATGACACTGACAAATTGAAAGCGTATCTTCATAAATTTGAACAAGTGTCAAGTTTAATCAAATTGAAATAAATAATGTGATGAGGTGAACATTTTTTATTCGCAAACATTTAACAATTCATTTTGTGTTTTAGGTAGGTTTTTGTTTCGATTTATAATACTTCGATTAAGGATAAAATTGTGTGACTGTTAGGATTATATTTGATTTTAAAAACTCTGAGTTTTTGAGTATACTTTCATTATTCGGCGATAATCGGAAGCTTGGAGGCGACCATTCAAAGTATTTTTGTCAAGAGAGTATATCGGCGCTAGAAATGAGTGGAAGACCCCGACATGGGACTATACATAAACTACGAAGAGACCCCTTGCGCCTCTTGGCGCATTAGGAAAAAAATTCAAATGGCTGCAAACTAGGATTACCTACTTTTTATTATGAGCTTTTTCAATTTTCAAATAAAATATAACGACCCAACGTTCGCAGAACATTCATCCTGGAGAACTCATTCGGTCAGTTAGTGGCTTTCTGAAATCAGACTATACATTTTTCACTCTCAAGAACATTTTTGCCGGGATTACCCCAAGGCTGTATATTAGGTCCGATACTCTTCTGCATGTTGGTAAATGACCTTCCATCAGATTGTAAATATTCGTTATACATGCAGAGGATGTCCTACACGTGGCGAAACCATTCAGCATCGTCAATGAAATTGTTCTTCTATAAAATGATAGTTGAATGGACCTAAAACATACAGTGAGCGTCAAAAGTGTGTCAACACCAATGCTGCCTTCATCTGTTTTTGGAGATTAGAAACAATTTTTTTTTTTTTTCAATATCTATAAAGTATTTTTTTTAATTTTAATTTTTAAAAAAATAAATAAATATAAAAAAGTTTGCATATAATTTAAAACAAAAAAAAAAAAAAAAAAAAGTGGGCGCAGTAGCGCAGTGGTTAGTGTGCTGGACTACTGTGCGAGGGATCCCAGGTTCGATCCCCGGAAAAACACAAATTACATCTTAAGGCTACTGCGCCACCTCTCGCGAACGTCTGACAAACATCCGAGATGACTGTCCTGAAAAAGATTCTCAATTCAGCCGTTCGGACTCGGCATAAAATTGTAGGTCTCTTCCATTCGTTCCAAAAAATAGAAACTCACACAAAACGAATGGTTGAGAGAAGCTAGGCCTTGGGTGTCTACCGCCTGTTGCGCCGCCTATTTATTTTTTTTTTTATAAAGTATTTTATGCTGCTGAATGAAATATGTTTTGTTAATGTTATTTTGTTAGCAAATTGTTTGTTGTGATCACTCACTTTTGAAGCTCACTATTTACTATTTAATCTATCAAATTCCAAGTAATTCTCATTTCACAAAATGTAGATTTTTACATGAAAATTATGAATACTCAATTTTTGTCTTGGCATCCCTACGTTATCTCCTTTTCCAAAATCCCTTATTGGACATAATCTCTCTTTTTTTTATCTCTTTTTCCAAAATCTTCGGGGACGAAATGGCCTATGCCAAAATATCCCATCTACATACATACTTATTAAATCCCTGGTTAAAATCCCCTGTTCCACAATTTAGAATTTATCCGTTTTTTAAACGCGTAGTTTTGGCAGTAAAATGAAGCAAACAACATGATATAAACTTTGGGTATACGGTATACCCAACCTTGCACCCACTCCAAATCCTACAGTGACCACAAGCAGGGGGATTGCAGGGTGGCAACATTACGTATCTAACTCTGTTGCGCGGCTGAATTAATAACACCAAATCTAAAAATGGGAGATTTTGTCCCGTGGGGATTTTCTCTTTTGGAGTAAGGGATTCCAGCACAGGGGATTTTGGAAAAGGGATTTTAGAAAAGGAGATTTCATCACCAACCCTTCCGTCTTATTTGTATAACAGACTTCACTCGCTGCTCAAGAACCATTAGCCTAATTCCCTTTCGTTGTAATTACCTTAACTCCTCGCGTTTATTTTTCATCCATACTGTTAGACTTTGGAACGCTTTACCCACACAAATCAAATCCTTCCAATTTTAAAAAAGCAATCCTTCAACATTCCTAAAACTTACCCCAACAACTCTGAATTTTATCTCTTAACCTTCCAATCTACAAATGAACAATTGCCACTGTGCGATTCCAAATCGCGACTTCAAGTATCTTCCCGCTATTTAAGGGCTATCCTCTTCAACTTCTTCAAATTTCCTATGGTGAAATGAACATTCGCATACAAAATTTTGCAACGATAACTGCAATAGGTGTCCAGATGTATGGTTTTAAGCTTTGCGTCCTAAGTGCTTTTGTTTTACGTGAAGTGCCACACTTCCTATTACGAAACTGTTCGTATAGTGTTTGGAACACGCTCAATAGACCTACGGAAGTTCAAAGGTGCATAAATATCATAAAGGATAAAAACGTAACAGACTTATTACATTCACTTTTATAATATACCTACTAATGGGTCAATGAGTCCCTATAACAATTAAAACCAGTAAGACAATTATCTTCGACTATGCCGAAGATCAAATACCCGGTACTATATTATTGTAAAATAAAAAAAATATTTTAGTATTAAAAAATTATATATTTGTATGGGAGGTATGGGTACTTTTTATTCGACCAAGCTCATTTTTTGTCAAAAATTTTTAAATATTATTAAAACAATATGTGCAAAGTTTAAACTTGCTATCTTTACTGTAGCTATTTAAATTTAATTTTTAACATAAAAAGCTATATAAATCTGATATTTTTGTATGGGAGGTAGTAGTAGTTTTCATCCGATCTTGCTCATCTTCGAACGTAGCCTCAGTTTGGTGGATAAAAGCTTACATACCAAATTTCAAGTCGATAGCTCTTAAATTACGGCCGTAATCGTGCGGACAGACAGACAGACGGACAGACGGACAGACGGACAGACAGACGGACATCGCTAGATCGACTAAGAAAGTGATGCTGATCAATAATATATATAGTTTAGTTTGTCATACCTACAACGCCTCCTTATGGGCGTTACAAATGGAATGACAAAGTGAATATACCCTCACCACAGTGTGGTACCGGGTATAACAATGGTAGAGTTTCTGCCTCAATTTCAACATGTTGCTTGTCAAGAAGCATCTTTCAGAATAACGCAGCCAAAATGAGACAGATCTGTCAAATAGTTTTGTTCTGGTAGCCATTAAACATTTTCAAAAAACTCAGCTTTTTTTTTTGCGCTGAAAAACCATCACGCAAATAACACAACAGGTTAAAAATTGTTGTGGGAAAGGGAAGTCTTCAGCATCGATAAAAAAGTGTCACCAAAGGCGGCTCTGGTCTCCCAATTACTACACCAAAAATGGTCGATAAAATTGGATGATATTGGACATTCGTCGAGTGTGCGAAGAGGTTACTACAGGCTTATCACATCGATCAGTGATTTCGGTCTTGCAAAAATATTAAGCTTATAAAAAGGCTATCCGCCAGATGGGTACTGCGTTTGCCCACAATTGTCAAAAAAAAAAACGCATTAGTTTGACAGCTTTGAAGCCATGTTTGGTGATGTTCAATCACAATCCTTATGAGTTTTTGGGTCGTTTCGTAACCGTGGATGCGTAAAAAAACATGGATGCATCAAAATCACCAAAAAACAGTCGAGACGCTGGACCTCTCCTGTTAAATCGATGCCGAAGATGGCGAAGGTGGGTCTGTCGATCAACAAGGTCTTAGCGATAATTTTATTTTGGATGAGTGCATATTCTCGCGAGTTATCTATCCCCCTGCGACTATTTTTTTTGTTCAAGCGTGAAGAAATGGCTCGGCTTTATGGCGGCTTGGCCATCGATGAAACAGTCGCCTATTTTGAGGACCTCGAGAGATCTTTTTACTTAGAGGGCATACAAAAATTGGAGACTCTTTAGAGGAAGTGTACCAATCTAAAAGGACACTCTTGCCCTATTTAAATTTTCACTAACTTATTGATCCACACTCTCGTAGTATCTCATTTGATACTTTGTATACCCACTCCAAGTATTTAGTACATACCTACCAGTGAATGAATAATTCGTCTCAATATTCATTCATTAACATCAGCTATTCAAATTTTGTGATTTTTTTAATTTATGATAATTGTAATGTGATCCCTATCAAAATACTAAAAACGAGATCGTTTCGTTTTATCTTTTTTTTTCACACAACAAAAAGGTTATAGCTTTGATATGCAATCGAATTTGCAAGATCTAGAATATTTATTTCTTTTTTAACAAATTATTTTTAATTAGTAAGATATTTTGTGACTATTCACAAAACCACAGAGTTTGAAAAAAAAAATAAATAAATTAAAACTCGTTGAACAAGTAATTCTGGAATCGAATTTTGTACAAGAAATTTAATTTCGAATTCAGTTAGCATCTGTTCCTTAAAGTATCTTTGGAAAATTGTTGCTATTTAATATCTTAATTGTTTGTTGAGAAACATTTTATGAAAATGTTATGCAAATTGACGGCAGGTATATCTTTGCAAGTCCAAATTCATATTTTTTTTTTTTTGCTTAAGGCAGCTGTTGTATGAGTTTGACAGAATCAATTTGTTTACCTTAAACGATGAGTAGAGAGCAAAAGCAAACTTTAAACCGGTTCGGATAAAAATTATGAGTAATTCGATTATTCGTGAATTTAATTCGGGAGAAGATAGCCTAGAGTTTTTTTTTTATTGACAAACCCGTACACTACGGCACCACGTGATTTAAAGACGAGACTGAAGGGCGGTACAACGTTTGGTAAATGTTGTTTGTGGTTTCGACTTCTTCTCGCTCCCAAGAAGGCTTCTAATTTGTTGTTTTTATTTATTGTTTTTAGAATAAAAAATGATCAATTTGTTTGTTTTTCCCGTTGATGAATAGCATTTTTCGTTTGATTGTTGGTCCACTCCGGTAAAGTTATCTGTAACCGGAGTAACTAGTAGACAGTGTCGTGAGTGAGTTGATTTTGTTTAATTAGTATCGAATAGGTTTTTAATGGGTGTGCGAACAATGTTTTCGATGACGAAGATGGTATTATTAGTACTGACAGATGTGAACAATTGGTACGAATACGAATACTAAATAACCTGCTAGGTTCCACATTTCACTTTCACTCGAAATGAAATCGGAAATGAATTTTTGTGGTCTACATTTCACTGTATTCGATTTCGATTTCAAAATTTTCTGAATTGAGACAAAGTTAAATTGTGATTTCGAAAGAATCTCGGAGTTTCCGAATCTCTCGAAATGCAGAACACTGAAAACGAATTCACTCGATTTGCAATTTCGATTTCAATCGATTTCTGGAACCTAGCTGAACAAAGTAGAAACAGGTCGAGGTTTTAGTCGTCTCGGTAGAGAGTTAAACAAAGTAAGAATAGGGCTGTGGTAAGACTGTTCTGGTGTAGTAGTTTTTTTTTTTATATTGGTGGTGTAATGTAAGTGAAATGGTTGCAAGGAAGTAACGTTTAATTTTTTGTGAACCGTATTAATTTTGAAAATTGTGATGCACCGAAATCGCAATAACAAAAGTTGGTCAACTAAAATGTCTAAATGCTCCATTATAATCCCATTGAATAACATGGCGGCCATGTTGTTTTATCTGTTCTTAATGTTGATGTTTGAGAAATAACCATGGCAAGTTGCAGCGTTGAGAAACACGTGCAAATTAGAAACCTTTATTATTAAAATGGGTGTACTCCTTTCGGTCGTCCTTCCCAGTCGACCATTCAACGTTTTATAGCCAAATTCGAGTCGATCGTTTCAGTGAAGAATCAGCCAACACCTGTACGTTAACAAACCGCAAGCCCTGCCGAAAATATACCTAGTCTCTGTCCATAAGAGTATGCAGGAGAACCTGGTTAGACGATTCAAAGGCGGCGTTAGATAATAACGCCCACGGAAATAACGCCCAAATCAATTTGGAAATAACGCCCTAAAAAAAAACTCGCACAATTTGTTTTTGCAAAATTCTTCAACATTTTGGGTGTTATTTCCTTTCTAAGGTTTGTTTTTTTGACAAGCAGTAATGCCCAAAATAGTAAGTGAAAGAGAATAAATAGTGGACTAAGACTAAGTATGCGAAGAGAATAAATAGTGACATCAACTTAGCGAACTTTGTTTCGGGATTTGGACATAGGTGCAATATCCAACTGACCGAGGAGCTGGAGGAAAACAACCAAAAACAACTCAGCGTGTTCGGTGGCTGTGTTCTTGGAGCAGTTGGAAGCGAAGAGTGATTTCAGAAAGAAAAGGAAAATCAAGGCGAACGTCAAATCAAATATTTGGGACAGAGCCAATCCACATGAGATCCACGATGTGGCAATGCATCAGCAGACAGACACTGTTTGAGGTGGATTTTGGGTCGGTGCGTCGGCATCATTGGTCCGTACTTCTTCGAAATCAATCCCACACAGTTGATGCCACAATGAACATTTCGTACGAATAATTTGAGGGCATCTACACAGAGGCGACGTAGCAAGGCAAACAATCTGACCATGCTTTACTTTTTCTTGTGGGATCGCAGATCTAGAAAAGCTATCGCTCAAATTATATTGATAATGTGTGGCATTATACTACAAAATGCGTTTCGCCCTGATGTGGTGGGCGAACGACCACATCTGCCTAGACGCCCATCGCTCAAATTCAGCCTGATCTATGTGACAGAGTCATCGAAAATTGGACCTATCGTATGCGCCTTGTGAAGGATGTCATATTCCAAACATATCTAATGTCATTAATACTTACTCGTACTTACTTACTTACTTAGGTGACGCTAGAGTCCGGGGTGGACCTGGCCTCAACCAGCACGCCTCTCCAGTTAGCGTGATCTTTGGTTAACTGCCTCCAATTGCGCACTCCAAGTTGGTTGAGGTCCCCTTCCACTTGCGCGCGCCACCTAAGGTGAAGTCTTCCTCTACTGCGTTGTCTCTCCGGGTTGGATTCGAAGACTTTACGGGCTGGAGCGTTGGTGTCCATTCATGTCCTAGCTATCTTACTCGAGTGATATGTACTTTTCTGACCAGTTCGATGTCGCTGTACAGCTCGTATACTTCGCTTTTAAATGCAAGTACTTAGTTGCAAAGACTTTTGGAAAATTGTGCTCCCGGTGTTGGCTTGTGAGTCTCGTACAATTTTCTCAAGAATGATGTTAAAAAGTCATATGACAACGAATCACCTTGTCTATATCCTTTTCATTAATAGGCCTTTCAAAAAAAGCAATGAATTCGTTGATATCCCACAACTTGTTTTATTCAATTTTAGCATCTATCGGACCCGTCCCTATTGAAATAGCCTTTAGTATAAGTACATTTGATGTGACATTTGATTTAATTTTTTATTTTTATTATATCTACAGACCTATATAAAGTTACTTAAATTTTAATATTATGTATTCGTTATCTCTTTTTAAATGTATCTAAAAAAACATTCTCCACTCCATTTATTCGTTCTAGCAGTGGTCGGGAAGCAAGAAATCGTGCAGAGAAAAATCGCCGCGACAAACTTAATGGATCGATTCAGGAACTCTCCACAATGGTGCCACATGTGGCGGAATCGCCACGTCGAGTTGACAAAACTGCAGTTTTACGTTTTTCCGCCCACGGTCTCAGAGTCCATTATGGTAAGCTAACTTATTTATTATTTTATTTTTTTACTTTTAATGAATTCTCATTTTATTTCTAGTTTTTGGACAAGCTATCAAAAAGCCACCCGCTGCGAAGACCCAACTGACCGACGCCCTTATGCGGCTGATCGACAGCTTTCACATTACCGTAACGTGCAAGGGACAAATTGTGCTAATATCGGCAAGTGTCGAACAGCATCTGGGCCATTGTCAGGTAGGTGTTTTTAGCCATTTTATGTATATTTTATTTGTTCAACAGGTGCTTAATTGGAATAAAAAATAAAAATAAAAACGAAAACATATTTGCATAATGACGTCGTCGCGTCGATTAGATTAGATACTAAGACTGAGATATATTTGGTCGGAGAATACTGAATGAAGACATAGATCTTCGTTGATTCTTCGTTCAGAATTTATGTTTATTGGGATATTATAATTTTTATAGTGCGAATATTTTGTCATAGCTGTTGACTAAATCTAAAAATTAATTTACGACCCACTAACATTATGTCGCTGATTAAATTCTTGTTTTAAATATCTATTTCTTTTTTTAATATCATCAGTAAAATCGTGTTATGTATGATGTATGATGGTCAGAATGACAAAGTATGTGTTACTGAGGTTTTGATTTTCGGAGAGAGATACATTACGTATCTATACTTAAAGGTGCAGAATTCAAATTGTTCAATTTAAAATGTTGGTATGTAATCATTAAGCCAGTATACCACAGCATATCGTGTATGTCAACAACAGACTCTGCCACCTATCAACTACTATACCTGGATGCAGTGCAGTAAATGTATTTCAATAACGATTTTATCAAAACCAGTGACCGAAGCCACAACCACAACATTGACTGAAATTAATTTCACCAGAAACTCCTTGATTGCATCTGAAAGGCAGAAGGGGGGATGGTAATGGTTCACTTTGATGTGAAGGGCGGAAATTAAATGAACAATTGTTTTTGTTTCATACTCTATGTATCTATTCTTGTTTTAAAAATTGCTCATGGGGCGTAATAAAATTACTTTTGCAAGAGACTTTGGATATTTGCTTATATAAAAATAGAATTCGACTTTAGAATTGGTTGTTCTAGGTATTCATTACTTTACTTTCTAATTTCGGCTGAATGAAATTAGACGTTGAATACCGCGGCTGGATGAAACAGAAATAAGAAAACTTGAAAGAGTTCTGTTCACGATTGAATGACTTTTGAGGCCGTGTAAAAGGTACACTTTCTGATTTGCCTTTGAGACTGGTTGATAAGAGTGTTTTTTGCTTTCGTGGTGGAATCAATTTTTGTTGTACAAAGATACATATACATAAGAGTACCTACTGGAGACACTACAACAACCCATCCTGCAATTCCGTGCACCAATTTTTCAGACTAAGGACTATTTCCAGTTCAGGCCGAGCATCCTCACACACTGGACCGACAATCTGTCGAATTTGATGCATATCATCCTTCACTCGGCGCCATAAAGGGATTTTATACTCCTCATCAGAGTCAGGAATTTTAAATCCATTTGTTTCGCCAATCTGAAAGCTGAAGTAACAGCTTGAGGGTAACTATGGCCTCAATTAACAACCCTTTCTAGTTATCCCGGTGATTAGCCCACTACCTTAGCCTAGGTCTTCCCGTACTGCTCTGAAATCGAACTGCGAATCTCTAGCATAGATATCCATTCGCATAACAAACGCCCAATTTCTAGTAAAGTCCGTCGTTAAATGGTTCCTCTAAACCAGTCAATGTTTGCGTTGGGGTCGAAGATTTTTCTCTCAAAAAGGTCAATGATATTTTCATCCGCTTTTGTATGTTTCCAAGATTCAGATCCGTTCAGCAGAACTGGAACCTTATGAAGATGGTCCTACTTGTCCTCTTAGCGTAAACAAACAGCGATTTGCAAGAGTTATTCTTCTAATTAGATGTCGTTTGCTGTGCCGAGGTATAGACAGGTCCCTACGGGCTACGACCTCAAAATCATAGCTTCCTATTGTGTCATTGTGAATCAACATTTCCTTATCATTCCTGCATCTATATTCTATACTAGGTACTGCAGGTTTTCCGACGTCACACGACACAGCTGGGATCCAGTATTCGGTCATCGACGTTTAAAGCTCCTGACAATGAAATCTATCATAATGTACCCTAGAAATCGATGAAAAGGTAGTATCGTGGTTAGAATTTAGTTACTATTTTTCAGGATTTGTTTGACTATGTACAAGTTCATGCTCGGCTCTCTAAAATCTAAAAAACGATTTACCAAACATATTCAGACATTAGATATCTCCTACGTTTTAGATCAAACTGTAGGGGGAAACACTTTTTTCTAGATTCATGTGGTATCGCAAGGGACAACCATCTCAACCCAACAAATCCAATTTCCGACGTTAAGCAGGGATATGCCTCGATGGTTCTTCAAATGCACAGGACAGGGCAGGATTCCTATTGCTGTTCTTGAGTTTGTTAGGCTTATTTTAAGGATTTCCTTTATTGGCTTGTAGTCGGTCCATTTATGGGTACGCGATGGTCGGTTTTCTTTTTTTGCCCATCTTCGGGCTGCTTGTTTTCATATGTTTCTTACTCAAGGGTGGGTTGGCGTTAATTTATTGATTCGTCGTAATTTTCCTATCCTTTGAAGTAGTTTAGTTAAGAGCGTGTTTTATATTTGAGTCTTGGATCTCGACTTTCGTATTGTTCCAGGGCTCTTGTTGATGAGAGTTCTGCTGCATTGACTTGATGCGGGTTCCCTTATCGGCCTATTACTCTCACTATTATGATGAACTTCTTACAATCTGCTGATCTCATTGATGTGGACGACTGCTTAGGTACTCTGCCTTCTTCACATAATCTTCTTCTCCTACACAGAATCCTCTTCTCGAACCTCACTTCCTGCGGTCATATTTTCAGAGGACTATAATACAACTTACAGCAATTTAAGTGCAGTCATCTCAGCCGCTATTGAAGCGTTATAGGTTCGCCTTTACCGAGAGAAGTATTTAAAAAAAAAATAAATAATTTTCTGTCATCTCATCATTTTCCGGTAAATACATTCATCATCATACAATGGACTGTTACTTTGCGGAGTCTGATAACCTTTAGCCTACCTCTTTGATAATGACGTGATACTGGGACCAGTGGTTGTTGGCGACTGGTAGGTCAATGCACAATGGAGATTTTTTAAACTCAGTCGCTCTCTTTATATTCTGGATACTCTATCTCCAGAATTTCTTCTTCTGCGCCGATTGCAGTTTCTTATCTTTGACTTTTGTTATAGGGTCGAAAGGGTGTAACATTTTCATAGATACTATCAGAACCAGCTGTCATGCTTAATTCTAAAATTCTCTTGACTGATCCCGTCTGTCAATTGGAATGTATATAGGCTTATAGGATGCTGGATGCTTACCTCACATTATTTTATGAGCAGATGGTTAATTTGGTTAGGCAATTTGCTGTGTGGATCCCTAGCCTTGGAAACCCAAGTGCAACTTATCTGCATATATATATATACTGCAAAGTCGTAGTCTGTTTCGTGGAGGCTTAACAGCTTGAACGCTAAATAGAACTTTTAGATTGCATTCCGGACAGGTTGCGTCCAGAAATTCACAAAAGTCCTCATTAATAGGTGAGGTTATTCACTAGGTCCATTGGTAACCCTCTAAAAAAGCTAAGTTTCAAGACTACTTAAGTCATTTAGATCTCCTAAGAAATTTGTTGACTGTTAGGTTATTCAAAAAAAAAAAAAATCTCCTACACTCTACATAAGTCCGTCTTGTCATATAGACTGATGACTAATTCTGGCCTACACTTCAGATGATATACTATCATGGACTCCCCACAGGGGCGTAGGGAGGGCGGGGTGTAGGGAGGTGCGACGACTTTCTAGAGTCGGCAAATCAAGGAAGGTACATTTATTAGAAATTTTCGAAATTAGCTCGGAACAAAATGTTAATAAATAAGAAGTAAGTTTGGGTTTTCATTAGGTATAGGTTTTCAAACTTGTAAATGTATGCAAGTCGGCATTTTCAAAGTTTCCACCTTTTGGAGATGCCAATTTATTGCCCCTATTATGTAAGACAACTCAACTTAGTTGAGTTGAGTTGTCTTCAATTCAACTCAACTTTCACACAACCCAAATTAACTAACAACTTATAGACAACCACTACCATCTTTGTTGTGTTTTGACAGACAACTTTTCTATCAAGGTTGTATATTACAATACGGACAATACCGAATTTTGAATTACATAAAACCAAGTGATGAGTTGTCACTTTAGTTGTAGTTGTCTTACATAATAGGGGCATATATTTCTTTATTTTTATGTACCTTACTCTCCAAGTTTCGATTTTAAAAAGAACGGTCGGCATCTGTGAATTAAACGACTGAATTTTACCCATCAAAATGCATTAAGAAAACAAGTTTATAAACAATTTAAATACCTAACGAAATTTCGAATTCCAAACTTTTTGCCGCGAACGGAAACACCCTTGTCGCGGATTCCAAAGTTTATTCGCAATCCACATGATCAAATCGCGTTCCAAAAACTAGCGAAAAAACCATTTGTTCGAACTTAGGCCCAATACACGGAGCAACTGGAAATAAACTGATCAGCGATGCAAGTTGGCAACTACATAGTTTGCTTCGAGTCATAACCTGTGTAATCAAATGGGACGACGCACATGACGCTACTGGTTGAAAACTCGTTTGCGATTCACAAAAACCAGTTTGTAACTAGTCGTCTGTTGATTTTCATGTCGGGTTGCCTATTGATTTCAGTTTCTAGTTTGTCGAATATGAGCAAACAACAGACCAACCTCTTGCTAAAGATTTTAATTGGTGATGACTTTCCTCTTGTGTGGAGTAAGGTCACGGCTGAGTCCGTAACTAGTCTCCAACCCGAGTTGCCAACCGGCTTAGTTTTTTTCCAGTTGCTCCTTGTGCATTGGGCCTTAACCTCAAATTAGAAATTGCTGATAGAAACTAGGAGTGTTCCTGTGTATTGACAAAGGGGCGTGGCACCTCTGATTCAAAAAACATCTTCCATGCGCTGAAATTCGATGACGTTATAACTCGATAACCGCTGGGCCGATTTTAATGATTTCTATACAGTCGACAAGTTCCTAAAATAAGTCGGCATTTTAATGAAAGTCACCCCCCACGGGTCGAACCCTCGCTACGCCCCTGACTCCCAAGCTTTCTGATGAGGGGAAACGAACATTTACGCTGTAAAGCTTATTTCTCTATACATCTTCTATTACAGACGTCTGCACCTAAATTATTCTGTTAAAATGTAATTACCCAATCAACATGAATATGAATGTAAAGCCGCACTTCAATTTGTTTTTACACATTTTGCATCGTCGCTTCTGGCATCAATCACTCCCGCCGCTAGCAGTCGTCGCCATCGGTCGTTGCGGACAACATTGTTTCAGCAAAGCCTTAAATTTAATTTAAAATAAAATTTTCCAATGAAATTATTATTATTTTCTATTTTAATGCAATCATAAATTTCATGCATTTATTATACTCGTACGCTGATTGCATGATGCGGGGCATATGCATACAGCGCGTCCGGCTGCCATAATCATCCGCAGCATGCGTCAGCACGTCTATACATCGGATAGCTGTCTAGGGGCTCTAACAAATAACGCAATTTAATTGCATTCATCTGGGTTTTAAATTTCTACAAACGCAGAACATCGCGCCCCGAAGTTTACCGCTTCCGCTATTGAGGCAACTTTGTATTTACGCAACGAAAAATACCAAAACCAAGCTGATTGCAAAATACATTTCGCCGCAAATAATATTCATAATTTCATTTGTTTACAAAAACAAACTTCTCAATCAAAACAAACAAACAAAAGCCCCCAGACAGATGAAGAGCGGCGGTGGGTGGGTGAGACGGAACCCACTCACTTAGCCGGCTATAGTTGCAGTGCGCAGTGAATACGTGACAATCAGTCAAAAGCGTGCCAATCATGAGTTCGTGCTTTCGTGTCACTTAGGTGTGTGTGGCGAAGGGGTTATTGCCAATGGAAAACAAGTTATCCGTGTCCTTGAACGATATTACCCCCTCGAATCGATTGAAGATGCATAACTACACCACATAGCTGGCAGCATCACTAGCCGGCACGTTGCAATTGCTTCTGATTTTATGCATTTGTGTGGGCTGACGCTAAGCACTTGTTGACGATTATTATGTTTGGCTAGAAAGAGGAGCTAAACATTTGCATAGACGACGACAACGATGTGATTTGGTCTAACAATTTTCTGCTGTTTTTTCCATTTCAGACTGATTTGTACGGACAGAACATCACGAACATCACGCACCCGGATGATATAGCGATGCTAAGGAGTCAATTGATGCCGACAGATTTGGACAGATTCGGAAATCAGCCAGGAGATGAATCCGAAGAGGCAAAGCCAAGGACACAAGAGGAAGAGGACCTAATCGATAAACTATTGAAAGCGGATTCCCGGAGTTTCACTGTTAGGTAAGTGACTTTGACAAGTTTGTAATTTGCTGTTTGACTTTTTTTTTTTTGTAATCCTTTGCCGTTGAATTTGTCTTTAATGTTTGGGGAATCGAAAGAGCAGTGTGAACAGGGAAAAAAAGTATTATGCTACAAGATGAAAGGTCTTTTATTGATGTCGCAGCAGTGCAGGCGGACCTGCACTCCATCATGGAATACTTGGCTTCATACCCTGCCTTTGATATAGGAGACTGAATACCCGTTTAGTGATTCTTTTGCGCAGTGGTTAGTGAATTGTAGGTTCCATCCAGGTTCAACCGCCGGAAAAATAAAATGATTGCTAAAGTAGCTTCTGTTAAGAGCGGTGGGATCTTTTGCGTAGCTAGTATACTAGTAGTAGTAGTAGTTGCGAAAAACCTAGTCATACTACACTGGATTCCAGCCCACAGTGGCTTTGATGGAAACGAAACAGCTGACTCACTAGCCAAAGTCGGCGCGACAATGCCAGTTGTTGGACATGAACCCTTCTGCGGCGTCAGTAAGAGATGCTTTAGGAAGCACATCAAGAACTTGGCTCTAATCGAATCTAATGAAGTCTGGCTTAAAACACCTGGGCAGAACTTCACCAAACAATTCTTCTCAAAATGTTCCCTCAGGAAATCCTTTTTTTCTCACCTACCTAGGAAAAAATAACCTAAGAATCCTCACAGGTTTAATTACTGGTCATGGCCTATAAAATATATCTTCACCGAATTGGAGTCTCACCGGACCCCACATGTAAAGTGTAGACTATGTCTGAAAAGCGACGAAACCTCTCTTCACATTCTCACGGAATGTCCGGCTCTCTCTCGCCTTAGAAAGAACGTCCTTGGCGAAGAAATAGTTCCCCCGGAGTAAAAAGATGGCTCTAGGACCCTACCAGGGAAGGCACAATAGGCCCCTTTAAAGAGGCCACACTGCCAGGGCCGGTGAAGGGTCTCCCGACTTATAATCTAATCTAATTCTCTCGCCTAATCATATTAGGGTCATATTTAAAAACATCAAACTTACTCACGCCCCAGAAAGTCAAGAAAGTATAAGTTCAAAATTGTTCTTGGGCACTTTGACCCAAAATTAGGGCGACGGTTCATCATTGTAAGTAAACGATTCTCTCCTCAATATAGACAAGGGCGGAGCTTGACATTCTCTAAATCAGATAACCAAATCGATCATTTTGAGAACCCCACCGCGGAAGCCTCAAGAACGAATTAGGATACCCATAATTCCATGACACTCAACGAATGCTTTTAAAGAATCTATATCTCTCTATCTATCGATCTATGTTTGGAGTGATGAGCCATCATTTACTCCAAATCAGTCTTATACACTCCAAACACTCTGCGTCGGAAACAAAATCAAATGATAGTGAGAGTGAGTTCCCGGTCATTAGGGAATTGCAGGAAATTTAAAAGCTAATGAACCGGCCATAGTATCAAAAAACCTCTTACAGAACCTGAAAGTGAATCCCAAATCAGTTGCAAACACAGAAAGTGAATGTAGAGCCTCTACCAGCCTGGTCCTTTTGGTAAAATAGATCTTTTAGTCAGAGGTTATTCTGATGCCATTTCGTCTACTCAATCACAATAATTGCGATAAAGGGAGTCCTATCCTGGCTGGACGGTTACGTGATATGTTTTCGCATATTTTTCGTCTGAATAAGTATCTATAATGGCTCGATCAATATAGTGCCAGAATCATTTCTGAATTGTCAGCATAACGTTGGTCTCTCATACAAAAAAAAAATAAGACGGTATCAAGTCGTATCTCAACAAAAGCCTAGAGGCATCACAGTATTTTAAAATTATTTTCAGAAGTTAATTTCTAACGTGTCCAACTGTCCACATTGTTCTTCTGAACAATTCGGCTACAAAGGTTTTTGACGGGCCCAGTTTTTGGAGGCCGTTTTGTTTTGTTTGCTTCTCAAGAAAAATTGTCGAAAATTCTTGGTTTAAGTTAAATTAGTTTACTAGTCGAACAAGTGGCCCAAAACCCATTTTCCATGATTGTTGGACAGAATAGTTGTATTTGCAGTAAAGTTTCTCAAATGTGACCTGCTGTTTCGTTCACGCCGCACCAAAAACTCCTTCAAAAACGAAAACTTCTCTGATCGAAACGTTAATCACACCCTAGTTGGTGTTCAGTTTTTAACGAGTTTTTGATAACATTTTGCTCGTGAATTCAGGTTATGGTGCCATGTTAGGCTTCAATTATAGCTATCAGTAAAATGCATCCGTAAAAATACGAAACAGAATAAAACTGACACATTTAACCATAACATATCATAGGAATTCAGTGGAATACTTCGTGAAACTGAATGAGAAGTTGAACAGAAAAAGTTTTTTGTACGAAAAAATTAATAAATTCGTTTTCAAGAAAAGTTGTAGATTAATTGCTTATTTTTTTATATGAACTGACTTTATAATTCAAAAGCAACATTTTAAGACTAAGATTGAGTTCAACGATTAAGTTTAAGTGCTCCAAAAAAGCAAAAAAATATTTTTTCGGTTGCATTTTACTGGTAGCTATAATTGAAGCCATAGCTGGGTTAATGTGCTGGAGAGAACACAAATTCCAGTTTTAAGATATTTTCCACAGCGCCACCTGTTGCGAACATTTGACAAATATCCGAGAATACAACTGTCCTGAAAAATCTTCTTAATTCAGCCCTTTTGGAATCAGCATACAATTGTAGGTCCCTTCGATTCGTACCAAAAATTAAAAAAAAAAAAATGGTTTTGAGAAGCTTGACTAGAGTCTTATATGAACCAGTGCGCCAAATATTTACTTTTATTTAATACATTCAGTTTACAACTTTGTTTCCTTATATCCCTGTCTGCAAACTGCATCATCTGCTTCCTAATTAGGACAATTCTTAGTGCAACATTGAATATTCTTAATTAAATTCCCAGTATTGCAAATCAGCAATCTTCTGTACGTTCTCATTTCCTGAATTCCAGCAATCTACATTCCACATTCCCTATACGTTGATACTTTGTTTACCCGCCAGTCCTTCCTTATTAAAGCCAGCAGCAAAGTGCGAAAATCCCTTCACGTTCTGCCGGTCTCGTAAAAGCGAACAAAAGTCACTATCGCTAATAACAAACAAAGTCACTGTCTAAAGTCGTAAAAGCACTGCACACAGGATATGGCAATTATCCGCTTCCTGCTTTCGACTGGCAGCCCTGCACCCTCTTTTCCAGTTTACATCATTACAATGCCAGTCATTGCATTCAATGTACATTCTAATCCTGAAACGTTCTTCCATTTACAGATTAGCACGAGCTGGTCCCCGCTCTGAACCCACTAACTATGAAGTCGTTCGCATTGATGGCTGTTTCCGTCGCTCAGACTCAGCGCCACGTGGCGTAAGGTCGAGTAATTTTCCATCTGGGCTGCAACTGATACGAAGGGCAAGAGGACGAGATGACAGCATACCTCTGCTTAATTTTAACGGAAATGATATTGTAAGTCGAAAGAATGTTTTAATATTGATGTGTTTATTTGTTATTTTAATTTTGTTTTTCTTTTAATTGCAGGTCCTTGTGGCCATGGCACGATTGATACGTCCACCGAAACTCAACAACCGCCTAATGGAGGCGAATTCGTTTGAGTATCGAACCCGTCATTTAATCGATGGTCGAATCATCGATTGTGATCAAAGAATCGGTCTTGTGGCTGGCTACATGAAAAGCGAGGTGACTGGATTGAGTCCATTCACATTTATGCACCAGGACGATGTGCGATGGGTCATTGTAGCGCTACGACAAAGTAAGTAGTGTTTTCATATCAATGTCCCAAAAAGTATGATTTTTGATAAGACATTCGTTGCGTTGTGCATAGAAAATGTTCACTTGACTACCTTCTTAGCTGTCAGTTTGTGATTTATTGACAGTTTATTAAGTTGGAAGGATAATTCGAAGGAATTTATCGTCCAATTTATTTGTTCTTGGTACGAGCCTAGCCACATATTGTAAATTTATACATCAGCAAATGGTGCAACTATGGATATTACACTATCAGCCTGTAATAGAGCAAAGCAAAGAAGTCATAGGCCATTAACTTCCTTGGTTTAACAGGGTTGTATATAACTTCGAAAGCCGAACCACAGTAAATGCCTACCTTCATATTCTGATGGTTCTTTTTCCTTGTGTTCTGATGGAGCATCTTTCAAGTCTATATCCTCAATCCTCATTGTCACTCTAGGTGCCGAAATCACTGCGAATTTTTGCAGTTATGAATACCTTTCTCGCCTAAACGATCAACTACTTTATACTTCCCTAAATCTGTCTAAATAAAACTTTTTTCTTTAAATTTAATGTGATAAAATGCGATTCTATGTTCTTAAATGTTTCTTTTTTTTCTTCCTAACAGTGTACGACTGCAAAAGTGACTACGGAGAGTCGTGCTACCGCTTACTTACCCGCAACAACCGTTTCATCTATCTTCAAACAAAGGGCTACCTTGAAATTGACAAAGAAACCAACAAAGTTCACTCATTCGTATGTATCAACACGCTGGTCAGTGAAGCTGAAGGCCGTCGTTACGTCCAAGATATGAAGAACAAATTCTCCCTTATCATCAATACAAAAATTCCTCTCTCATCTGACAATGATATGCCCGCTTCGGAAAATCCACAGCAATTAGAAAAAGCTGTGCTCTGTCTAATTCAAAACTTACAAAAAACCGGCGACGACGATGACACGGATGCATCCACATCTAGCGGCCATCATCATCATCATCATCATCAGCCAGAGGACGATACAAACAACGAATCCAACCTACCAACAAATATCATGAGTCCGGTGGCGCGTGCGGCATCTAGTTGCTCGATACGTTCAACAAAAACACCACCACTTGCCCTAATTCCACCAGAGCCAGCTACCGTCAAATCATCGATTATGAAGAGTGTCGATGTTGTTGCGAAAAACATTCGCAGCGCTCGTGGTATGCTCAGTCCACAATCGGGTCCAATATCGCCTGCCGTTAGCCGAGATGAGAATTCGAGTGATTCTACCAGCACGACCGGCTCGGGCATACAAAATAGGCCATCCGTCCTCCAGAGAGGCGGAAGTGCTCCCAAAGATGAACCACCGATCAAAATTAAGGAAGAATTCTTCCACAGTCCACAGAGTCGAGTGCCGCCACTACCGAATAATAACTGCAATTGTTACTATGAAATAGGTGGTCCTCGAGAAGATTGCCTTGCCTGTCAGGAATTTTCAAACTTGTCCTCATCACCTCCCGCCGCTGATGTACCCAATCGAAGTGGTTATCGATCACCGAGCTCTTCGGTGTTGAAAAGAACACACTCAGCGGTGTCGTCAGACGGTGGTTTATCACCGTCCGAATCAATCTCCAGAGTGGACGAAGTGGCGAAAAGGAGATTGATCTATCATGAAAATGCCGGCAGAGGTGGGACACCCTTATCTGAGTCAAATTTTGTTGAAAGTCTCTAGTTTTCTATGTTTTCTCTTTAAAGTCTGTCAGGCGATTTCGAATACCTTTGATCAGCTTGATCGTTCTCTGGATGACGTAGGAAACGCCACAACGGAGCTACGGGGTCAGTGCAATAGCTTCACCGTACCAAACACCAACCAGCAGCTGGATGAGATTTATGTAAGTAAGAAACATAGAAAAGCAATGCCATGAGATGACCACCATCTATCCTCTTTCCAGGAGGAACACCAAGAGCAAAAGAAAATGCTCGTCAGCATAAAGAGCGAATACGAGGCCCACCTGCAGAGCAGTACATTCATCGAATCACCAGTCGATGAGCAAAAATTTAATCACCCTTCCGAAGACCACTTCACGCAGAAGAATGATCTAAAGCCCAGATAGGGACACGCGGCGAGCGACGACAACAGCTCACCGGAAAACCCCTAAATTTGCAAGAGATACCTTTTTACCTTTGGATATGTTTTTCGATCATCCCTGGTGATTTTTTTATATTTCATCGATAGAGAGCTCGAAACAGAGATAATATATTTAAAACGTGAGAGAGCGAGAGTACACTTAGTAGAGAAAATTTTTGTAAATCTGATTAGAAAATAATTTTAAAAGTTTAAAACAATTCTTAAAAAAAAAAAAACATTTTTTGTTAAGTTTGTGACTTCGTCCTTGTTGTTCAGTCTGTTATCAGTGTATAAAATCATTGTTTATATTATATACATTTTATTTTAGTTTTATATTGTTTTTATTTTTATGTTTATTTTTTTAGAAAAAGTTAGTTTTAACAAAATTACATAAAAACACACAAAAAAATACATTTATACAAAGGAAACGATTTTTTTTTGTCAGGCTTATCACGCCTTTTATACCACTTTTTACCTTTTTAAACAACTTCCATGGTACATGCTGTACCATGCACACACACACAACATTTTAAGACGAATACTCGTGACTTATTTAAACAAAAACAAAACCCTCACAAACCCACAACACCACAACACCAATTGTAAATTTCAAAAAACTTAAAAAAATATAACACCAAGAATGTCCAAAACACATGACGACAGAATGCACCACTAATTACCGATTTAATTATATTAATTACTTGATTTTAGACCTCTATTAGCAACACTTACGAGAACTATAAATGCATATTTGCTATATTTGCAAAGATATATAAAGGAAAAGTGATATAAGACTGTTCAAGTATAAACAAATAAGAAAAATACATAGCTCTACGGAAACATAGAATATTCTTAAGTAAAACAAAAAACTAACAAAAAGTGAGAATAAAAAATAAATAAAAACAATTTTTAATTTTACATACGAGTATATTTGTCATGCAAAATAAAAAAAATATATAAAAACATGAAGATGAAAAAAAAAATTACAATTACTACAATAAGTACCTACCTACTAGAATAATGTTTGTAATTATTATTTTTAAATACCAGAATATAGTTAGTTAATGGAAGAACAGAAGAGTATAGGTATACGTATACATACATCTATATAATATATTATATATATATATACATACAACATGTTGTACTTGTAAGCTACTAAAAACAATTATATTATTGTAGTTATTCTATGCATACATGGTATCTATTAATTGAAACAACAACAACAACAACAACAAATAATTATGTAAACCATCATCGTGTTTCCAATAACATCAACAACAAAATTATTAAAGAGCAAGTATAAAATCAGCAACCAAACAACAACAACAAATGGGAAATAAAACAACAAAATATTTAAAAAAAAAAATTAAATTTGCATTTACATATGTGTTTTAAACTATTGATAAAGTTACGATTGAACTGCACGCGTTGCTCGGATAAAATAATGTTGCATTTTAGTTCCGGCTAGTTGTGGGAAACGGAATTAAATATTTAAAGATTTTTTTTCTGCAAAATCTTTCGGTAACATTTTTTTCCAAAATTTGTAGGTAAATATAACAAAACCTTTGGCAACCAAAGTATGTTAAAGACCAGTAATATAAGGAATAAAGGCTTTTTACGCTTGCACAAAGGCTTTCCTGAAAAAGTGGGACTTACAAACGAACAAAGTGTACTGCAAGTACACCGCGATTGTAATACCAATTCTGACCTATGGCTCGGTTGTTAACACTAAATCTTACCTCAAGAATTTGAACAAGATATAGAGAATTACTTGCATGAGTGTAACAGGTTCACTAAAATCTACACCACAAGTGCACAACTAGGCCTATAAGCATTGTTGAACAAACAACCCATCGAGCTATACACTAAGAACGTGGCAGCCAAAGATGGTCTCAGACTAAGATAGAGAACAAAATTTGTGAGCTCGTATCGTTCGGACACTACTTGTGCATAATTCACATTTTTGAGAGCGGACTTAGGGGCCCAACCCATAGAATCCGTCGCGTCCGTTGCGGCAAAATATTCGCCTGACAGGTTGACAGAATACACAGCAGCTTATGGAAGGTGACCCATAAGCAACGTACGTGCCGGATCCGACGGATAAAGTAGGTTTAATTTCTACTTTTCTGTCCGTCCCATCCGTTGACAGTTGGCACAGCGTGAGAGGAACCACTTTCATTGGTGGAAATATTTAGATAATGAAAAGGAACTGTGAAATGTTGCAGATAGCAGTTAAATCAAAATAATTTTGTGGATATATTCGAATTTAATAAATTGCAAATTGTTCTAAAGATTTCAAGTGTTCGAATACGTCAATATTGACGAATCCGTCGACGTAACGTACGCTGCGTATTCTTCGGGTTGGGCCCTTTATCCCACTCACGGCCTACAAGAAATCAAGGTATGACATTGACAAGAAATTTAAAGCCTGTAAAGGTATCAAACAGGCAAGGTTGGTCTCTCCACAAACCACATATAATAGACCGTCCACTCTCCCACAAATTTGACTTTGCCTACAAGCTGCATACATAGCAAATCCTATGGTAGTAGGACCTGGCCCTGGTTTATGGTGAGGTGATATATCAAGTGTTGTGTGTTCTACACACGTATTTACAGACAGGGTACAAAAATTTGATCCGGATCACTTTTTGCAGATCTCGATATTTTTCGAGATTTACACATACTCCCACTAACATCAATATACAGTTTGTCAAGGAATTGTTTTTACAAAGGAAAACAACTGGTAATTTAGACAGTTCCTTTATAAAACAAAAGAGCTTCTTTGATGTTTTACTTCATTTTTTTAATAAATTTCTTTTTATTAATATACTATCTACTAACGAACAGTAACAAAAAATACTACATTTTGAAAGTAATAAAAAATACGCAAAAATGAGCTTGTCAAGAAATTTGTGAAAACAATTTCGTGACAGACGTATTTGTATTTGAATTTGTTTCTTCGTCGATATAATTATCCATAATAAAGTTCCTTATGTTTCCACCGACAAACGAAAACAATTTGCACAGCCAATTAACTGTCAAATAACGCACTAATACATTTACAAAATCAGATTAATCTGCTTTCATGTTCCATTCGCCACGAAAAATCTGAGATCTGAAATAAAAATCTGATGTGCCCAATGGAAAATGACATTAGTGAGGGAATTACCAATTACCAGCAATGAAAATTACCTTCTGTGTAGGCAGCCAATCAATTGACACTAAAAGGTCAAAGTTCCTAACATCTTTTGAAAGAAACCAAATCCGAGTGCTCGTCGATGTAATAACCGGATACTGCATCATTGAAAACATGGCCAAAAGACAGGGTGTGTTTACCTACGTACATTAAATTAAATACCTACTGGTTTTATAAAATATCTTTAATGCAACACGAACATTTCACTCGATTTCTATACAAATTTGTTCGTATAAGTGCAAAACAGATAAGTGAAAATTTCTTATAAATGAACAATTTTTCGAACCACGAAATGAAGTTTTACATGTTTTTAAAATGGATAAGTGCAAATGTAAAATATTTTTTTTAACATTTTTACATACCTACAAATTGCACCTGACAACACTTATCGTTATCACATATCTATGTACTTAATATAATATGCATCAATGGCATATCGCTCTTCCGGCCCGACTGACATTAATGTCGTTTTCCATTGGCTACACTCGGTAATCCACTCAATCAAGAAAACTGTTTCTGGTCGATTCCACTCATGTATTGGTGAAATGGGAAAATTTCAGCTATAACTGCGGTGCATAAATTGAATTTGTGTAAGTGCTTCTTGAGTGAATTCTGACTTGAAATCGAGAAGATTATCCGAAGAGCATTCTTTGTGACAATGGAATGGGTTCAGAAAAGATATTTTGATTCTGGAGGATCCGGGACGCTTATTTTTGCCCAAATAAATTATTCTTCCTCGTCGTCTGTGAATTTCGATTCTTCGTCGATATGATTATCCATACGAAGTTCTTATGCTTCCATCAGATCTCAGATTTTTCGACGAAGAATCGAAATCCACAGACGACGAGGAAGAAGAATAAGATGACGAAGATGATAGCAATCGCTCCCAAATTAAATCCATGTCCATTATTTACGTTTTTGTTCTGAATAATTGCTTTTCAAGATGCTTTTAGTAATTGTGTTTTGAAAATAAATTCTGAATGACGTAAAATAGCTGTTCAAGGTATGTGTAAATCTCGAAAATGGAGATCGGAAAAAAGTGATCCGGATCAAAAAAAAAGATTGATTGATTGAAAAGTGATCTAGATAAAAAAACACTGATTTTTTGTTCAAATGGAAAACCACATTAAATATTTAGAGTAACAGTTGAGCTTGAAATTATGCAAGTAAGCACGTAGGTACAAGTGCAAAAATTGTGCATTTACGGGTAAGTGCAAAAATGTGCACTTACGGATAAGTGCAAAGACCGTATAAGTGCACACAAAGTTGAGGTCCGGACGTTGTGCACTTATCCGTTCTCGACTGAAAAATTCTTCCATTATACAAGAATGGAAATATCACAATTCGATTATTTACTAAATTTAGTCAAACTTTATTTGACGAAATTTAGTAATAGGAAAGGACTACCAGAGGCTTTACGACTATTTGTTACACTGAGGTAAATATTTCAAGCCATTCAAATTGGTATTGGATTAAAAAAAAAAAAAAAACAAATTGCATCTTAATGTTTTTTCCACTGTGCCACCTCTCGCTAACATCTGACAAACATGCGAGAGTAGTTTAATTTTTTACATTATTTCGTATACTCAGGTATCTTGCAACAGGAGACAGCTATAGCTCATTGGCGTTTGCATATCGCATAGGGAAATCGACAGTTCAAAAAATTATCCCGGAAGTTTGCAACATTATATGGAATGTTTTGCAGACGATATATTTGCCATCAAGAACATCTAGTCATTGGCTACTAGATGCCCATAATTTTCATGGAGTGTGGAATTTACCACATTGTTTGGGAGCAATCGATGGAAAACATATAGCAAGCGCCCAGGAAAAGCGGATCGTTGTATTTTAACTACAAAAAACATTACAGCATAGTATTACTGGGAGTAGTAGATGCCAACTACAAGTTTACTTACGTAGACATTGGTGCGTTTGGTTCACAGAGTAATGCGGGAGTTTTCACCAATAGCACATTGGGAATGCTTTTGGAAACAGCCCAAATGAATTTCCCAAGTCCAGCGCCCTTATATGGAGGTAAGTTTATAAGAAATGAATTAGTTAATTGATATCTCTAATTGTGAATTGCCCAAATCTATTGTGTTATTAGTAAATAGTTCAAATTGTATAACTGGTATAATACACATAACACCATTATGTATATACATAAGCATAACATATTAAACAAATTGAACTACGTATGTTATACGTGAAATACACCATTCTTTAATTAATATTAAGGTATAAATTATTATTTGTATTTACAGAAACTTTGGATTTACCATATTTTATGGCAGGAGACGAAGCATTTCCCCTCAAGACCTATTTGCTCACGCCATTTAGTGGAAAGTACCTACTTAGAAGATAGTAAATTCTATTTCAACAAAAGGCTGTCCAGAGCACGTCGTGTGGTTGAAAATACGTTTAGCATATTAGCTTCGAGATGGAGGGTATACCATCGGACTTTAATTGCTGAGCCACGGTAGACAGTATTATAAAAGCAACGGTTGTTTTGCATAATATGCTATGCGACAGCAGCAGGCATAAATATGCTCCGAGTACTTTCGTTGATAGGCAGAACGAACATAATGGAATTTGGGTAAATGGGACTTGGAGAACTGTTGTAGATACATCTCTAGCTAAATCCGATACCGGCAACATTACGTTTAGGACCCAGAAATGCAAAAGCGACAGCGTTACAATACAGAGAATATTTAAGAGAATGGATTTACAATAATTAAATATACTCAAAAGATCTAATTTAAAACGTATTTTTATTAAATAATAATTCATATTAGGTACTTAGGTAATTAAAAAAAAGGAAAAGAAGATAAGGTTGTACACACATGTACCTAATTATCAAAATATGTATTTATGTATTTTTTCATTTAAAATCTGCGATACCAACCATAGCAATTCAAAAAAAAAACAAAAAAAAAACTTAAAATAACACAAAATGAACTAAAAAATATCACATTTCTCATTACCACAAATACACACAGTCAAACAATTTGAATTATTTTAGCTTGAACTCCCAGTACAAATCCATCATTTTCTTGATAAATTAGGTTTTTATTTCGGGATCGAAGTCCACAACTTCTTCCGCAATATACTCAAATGTTTTAAAATGATTTTAATGAATTTCTGGTGGTAGGACATTTTCCACATTCAGGTTCGGATGTGCTTATGGGCATGTTTTCGGTAAGATTGGCTGCCGAAAAAAAACGAGTTGGTGTTGGCGATGGTATCATTCGGTGTTGCTGCCAAAGTCGAGTCCATAATATTTGAGACCTCCTGTGCTCTCTGGCGAGGGTCAAGGCTTATGGTTTGGCGCGTATTCATCGTACGCCTCAAAAAATTCATTTTCGGCAACAGGTACCACGATTTCCAACTGCTTGCTCCAGCTCCAGATCTTGTGCGAGCGTCCTCTTTCTTTTTTCCCTCCTCAACTTTTCCTTCAGGGCAATAAACCGCTTTTCTACCTGGATTGCGTTGATACCGGGAAAATGCTGTGCGATTTGCATAAATATTTTTTGCTTCTTTTTGGCATCCCTGAAGTCAAATCGACTGGTATCCCATATCGTTGGATTTTCTTCGATGATGGTAATTAAGTTTTCATCATCAGCTTCTGCAAGAAATATTGGTTCACAAGGGAAACTTTAAGTATTTTTATAAAACAAACCGTTCCAATTCTTTCCAATTTCAGATATATTTTCCATCGAAATTCTGTTAAATATTAATTGAAATAAACTGAAATTATTATTTATTTTATTTAAATTGTCACTTGTCACTTGACACAAAAGAGCTTTTACTTGTGAAATTGACAGGAATTATGTGATTTGAACGTGATCTGGCGGGAAGTCCGTAACGATTTTTTTGAATGTGTTGGTTATAAGAACTTTGTGAAAATTGAAAGCTGGAACATGTTCAAGCTTTCAGCCACACACAAAATTTTAAATTGAGAGAAAATATACAGAGTTTACTATATGATGAAGTAGGACAAATGATTTTGTTTTTTTTTGTACTTTTTTTCACTTTTGTTTCGATGTAGTTCAGGCTTTAAAACCTTAACTTTTTACATGGGACATAATTTTATGCGAGTGCTAAATCACCAGATTATCTGTCAAAAGACGAACAATTCAAAATGGACGATACGGTGTTGTAGACCCAGCTGCAGACTCTTAAAATTCAAAAATCTGGGTGGCAGGGTTTTGCGTTCATTCACATTTATAGATTTGATTTGTTTAGTAATTCTGAGCTGCACAGAAGAGAACAGAAAAGTACGCAGATTTTTGCGTCCCATGCATAGAATCTGTTCTACTTACTGTTTTATGAGGCTGTAATGGCGGTATCAAAATTACGTTTTATAATTCTGCAATATTTTGAACTCAGATATACATTGCATATTTGTCCAAAATTTCGAGAGAGATATAATTTTCAGACTAGAGGAGCCGAGGAAAACAAAGTCCCTTAATATACCTCAAAGTTTATGAATTTATTATGACTTTTCGTCCGATTCGTCGTTACTGTATAGGTATCACTTTTTGGTGACAGAATTTACTTTGTTTTGTCCTCATTCACAACTAAACCCAAATTTGCGCTTCAGCCCAATTTTTGAAAAGGTACCAGTGACAGCTCGCTAAGTTTTACCAATAATGTAAATACCTTCGGCATAAATGCGGAGAATATAGGTAACAGATTTTTGACTTGACTTGTGTGGGTTTCGTACAATTTTTTCAAGTACCTATGTATGAAGTGTCAAAGAAGTTGCATTAGAGCTCGTCGCCTTGTCCAAAATCATATTTTACATTTAAGGTCTCGGTTAAGTCACCCTAGCTTTCCCTATCATCGCCCTACACAGACGCAGATGTTTTGTAGGGATGCCCAAAATAGGCATTGCTCTTTATGGCTCGTCGCTACAGATGCTGGCATTGCGGCTGTGAAATCGATGTGAACTTCTTAGTTTTTCCAGGATTTGTCTAAAAAAAAAGAAGACATTTTATGCAACAGGTCCGTATAGTATAGGCCTAGCTTTTTACAACCAATATTTTATGTGAGTGCTCATTTTTGGGACGAATGTACGGTACCTACCTACAATTCTATGCCGAGTTCGAGCAGCTCAATTGAGAAGCATTTCCAGGGCAGCTATACCTACTGGCGCTGTGGAAAAAAACCCGAGACTTATAGCTCAGTAGTCCAGCACACTAGCCATAGTGGTTTGTCTGGATGTATGGACATTTGATCGATCTAACTGGAACTGTAGGCGTAGGTGATTCCGTCAAAATTGAAAAGCTTGTGTTTTGGTATAATCGAATTTTTTCGACAGCTTACATACTTCCAAATATGTACTCTCTCACACAGAGTACCACTCCTTAAAGAAGCAGATGATAGGTGTGATTGAACAAAAAATAACGGAAAATTCAAACTCTATTCAAAATGTCCGCTTCCGTTACAGTCTTGCGCCTAAGAGCTGGCAACAAAAATGCCTGTTTACTAAGTCAATGCATAGATGGAGCCGCTATCACTAGAAAGGGCTTCCCCTTATGAATTTCCAAATTTATTTATGCGCACGCACACTCCGCTGCACTCACAAACCATACAAACCAGCTGACAAAGCAACTGTCAAATTAACACCACAAAAAAAAAAAAAAAAATAAAGAAAACATGTCGATTTTGCCCCCGGCCGGAAAGACGAGTGTTCCACAAGCAAAGCAGTTTAGAGAGAGCATCGCGTGTGAGTGGATGCCGGGCGGTAATTTTTTGATTCCATCAACCGCAAATTGAATCTATTAAATCGGTGACGGTAAATAACAGAAAACCGGTATATTAGCTGAATTTTTCTACAGACAAAATTTTGCATTGCAAATTCGGCATCATCAGTTTATTTCGGGTTTTTATTGTGGTTTCAAAGCTCCTCGACTTTGACACAAATAATTCGGTAGCGTGTGGAAAAGGGGTTCTTGTGTCAGCGGATTATTTTTTTTTAATTCCACCACGTTGCTGCTAGAGGAGAGCTGAAATAACAAAAACAAAACAATGTACACAAAATTGTATGCATAGCGTTGTTTACACATTAATCAAAATTAGAGCAATGAAATTGTATTAATTTCCGTTTCTATTCCGATTCCGACCCTTCCTTATGCATACCTACTGTCATAGATTTTTTTTATTCTTTGGGGGTGGTGTGGTGAAAAGGTAGAACCTTTTTCTGTCGTAGTTGAACTTTGACGGATGTAAAACGCGCGCATTCCATTCGAACTCGAAGACGAATCAATCTAATTTATCTCTTCGTTTTGGCAAACGCAACCCTTACCTGCAACCTAACTCACCTCAGCAGATGAAATGACATTTTTTGACAACCAACCCATTTCAGAGGTCTATTTAAGCGGTCATCGTCACACGTCAGACAGTCATCCTGCGTTACGAATTACGGTTAAATCAGTCACGATTTTACGAATCTATCCTTTCTCTCAGGTAACATAGCTGACAGAAAGGATTTTTTGAGGTGAATTTCGGTTCGTGGGTGGTGGTGGTGTAATAAAATAAAGCATCTCAGGGGTTAGTTCTATGACTGAAAAAAAAAAATAATATAAAACGGAATGCAAACACTCTTGGCGAGAAGTGTTTACGCAACGATTGAGAAATTTCTGAAATCCTTCAAATCGTGTTGAAAACTAAAGTCGAAAATATCAAAACCACCTTTAATCTAACGGTAGTGATTGGAATTTGGTGAATCATTTTATAATTCTGAGTTTATAGGCCATTTTTTTTTATTGAAAAGCCATCTCAATGATGATTTTTTTCTATACAATCCTTAAAGTGTGGTGAATATCTAATGCAATTCCAAAAGAGAAATGAAGAAAGAGTGAAACCAAAAAGTGCCGAAAAATACCTATCTATACATAGCTGCAAACTTGCATGTGCTGTGGATGCATTCTGTATCTAAATTTGTATACCTACCTACATGCATGTCCTTTTTCGCGTGTCATCGAGTAGTGTATCCTTTTGTAAAAGAAAGTGAAATGACAAAGCCAGTGTCGCTAGTTGTTTCCTAAAGTTTTTTTTTTTATCTTTTCAGTGATTATCCTTGCCCATATATATAAATCTGCAATATCCATATCGCCAGTGTGATGGGTTTTTTTTTTCTCCTATCTTTCAGAGTGTGTTCAGTGAGTGTGGGGGTGTAAAAAGGAAAAGTGTGGTGAAAAAAAGCAACAGCACATAGCTAGCAATAATGTGTATGCATATTTTGTGTTTTTCAAGCTACTGTCAAGAGTGTGAATAATATAATCAGCACTTGAGTGTATGAGGAGTAGTGGATTATTTACATTGCGGCAACAAATATATAGGATAACACATTTCAATGAAGCGGGAATGGTGAGTTAATAAAAGTTACCTCTCTCTAGCAAGTCATAAAATAATTGTATAATCAAGTTTACCATTTTACCTATGATAGGTACCTAGATCTATACCTACCCACCTTTGGAATGATAAAGCAATTTTGATGCCAATTCGTTGCCACTGATTCAGTTAAGTGTTGTAATTACATTTTTCAGCTTTTGATTTTAGAGGAGAAGTACATTTCAACAGTAGTTGGGTGACTTATTTAGGTACCTACTCTAATATGTGACGAGACGAAACGCTTAACAAAATTACGATATAATTATTTTATTATATTGTTGTTGATAATAATTTTAGACTATGACTTCGCAAAGACATGCGTCGCACGAGTGGAATGATGCAACACTTCTGCTCTGATTCACTGGAGTTCTGTTTGAATCTGCATTTTGGAATAAATTGTTGATTCATTTTGACATTGACATTTTGGTTTTATAGTAGGTACATTTACACCGCACCTAAATTCAACATTTCAGCAGACAACATTTCGAAATCCAATTTTGCGTTCCCATTGAAACTTCAACATTTCCAATGACAGCTAGTATCAGAATTGATTCTCACTGATGTTTTTTATGTTTCGAAATCAGAAGTGGTTTGTACCTAAAGAATTAATTTTTCAATTATATTAATTTAAACATGAATATAAGTGATAATTCAGACATATTAAATACAATCTTAAATAAATAATATTAAATACAACAAAAAATTCCTCATCGAATTTTTTTACAGCGGTTTTTTTTTGTCATTGAGCCCAAAAGTCATCAAAATGAGGTTTGTTCGATTTGACATACTTGCAAATGCAGCGATGAAATTCAACATTTCGCTGAAATTCAACATTTCGAAATGCTGGAAAATATATGGCGAAATGCTGAACAATTGGCCTGAAATGTTGCATTTAGTCGAAATGATGAATTTAGGTGCGGTGTAAACGTAATATTAATTTTTTTTCTTTAGTCGTTAGTCACAATTGTGCCTTGAAAACAAGCTGATCATTTACAACCGTTGCCATATTCTACGGTTGCAAAAAACACACTTCTAAAAATTATTTTAAACCTACCTACCTTTTTTTTTATTCTACCGAAGACCTGCATTGTATCTAATGGCCAATACGGTAATATGCTGATGATATAATTATTATTTTACAGAAAAAGTATACATATTTAAGCCTTAAGTGAGATTAAAGATAATCGACAATTATAGGGCAAAGGAGAAAGGACTGGAGAAAAATTGCCCCTTTTCAGACAGCGCAAAGTATCTTCGGGTTACCGGGCACCACTAGTGCGATGAGGACAACTCCAACCTCAGGACTTGAGGTTATCCTCAATCTGCTTCCGCTAGACATTCATATACAACTATCGGCCGCAATTAGTGCAATGAGAATCAGCCAATCAGTAAACTCGAAGTTAAACGAAACTGGTCATTCGATGATCCTACTGAAATATTTTGGCCATGTACCTGACACGGACAACATCACGCCTTACCTAAAGTTTACAAGACCCTTCTCTAGCGCCTATCCCAACAGGGTAGAATGGAGAGACGAACTCGTATACCTAGCTCAAAAACCAAAGCCGTATTTATAGACACCGATCTAAAATGGATACCGGGATAGGGTCAGGTGTCCTCACTGAATCGCTGGGTATATCAAAATCGATACGCCTCCTCGACCATAGCAGCGTCTTACAAGCAGAGGTCCTGGCAGTGCCAACGAGTCTGTGGTAAGGGCAATATCTTCTATAAGCTTTTGGGTGGAATGAAGCTTACAAGCAGACTTTTAAAACAGGCTCGCAGTTGGCTTAAACAGACGCCTGGTGAAAAATATCCCAAAGAAACAAAAGGTTTGTTGCAGTCAGACAGTCTTTTTTGCATTTCTCTTAGTAAAACAAGAATTGAATCGTTAACTTGCTTCTTAACTTCATTCACATGGTCTGTGCTACCACTGTTTTCTATCGCAATTGTTTCAAAATCCGACCTAAATCAATATCTTTTCAAGCCTTAAAGTTGTCTTCATTCATTACTAATTTTAATATTTCGTCACATTCATCGCAGATGTAAGGTTTGAGTGAAAATTATAAAAAAAAAGAAAAAATATGAGGATTTCAGTTAAACAAATTTAAAAAATATCGCCTTTTGTGGGCTGCGTCGCCAAACCGATTTTCGTGTGGCCCTGTATGGCCCTGTTCGATGCAAAAATGTATGTGGTTAAGAAATCGCATCAATACCAGCAATGGTAATCAGCTTCTCCGTTTACAGTTAATTAGCTCTAGCGATTAACTACAATCTGGTAAAACCCAAATGCAATGCGTAAGTCAGTTCCTTTCGCCAATAAATCAGAACCCAGAACACAGTACTAGTATGTACTACTCTGCTATAGGTTCCTGAACATGTTGGTGTAGGAGTACCTACGGTTCTTTGACAGCTTGTCAAATGATATCCCTAACAAATTCTAAAAGATTCATCAACAGATTCCAATAGATAAGTTGCATGTCCATTTACCATTTACTCTAAAATGGTACCTAATCACACTGGTTCTCAATAGCTTCTATGGTGAAATTTTCGGGTTGGTGATGATATATGCTTTTCCAAAATCCCCTATTCCAAAATCCCCTATTCCATAATCCCCTGTGCTGGAATCCCCACGGGACAAAATCTCCCATTTTTAGATTTGGTGTTATTAATTCTGTCACACGACAAAATGAGGTACGTATGACTGCAACCCCCCTGCTTGGGTTTACTGTCTGCTTTACAGTATGTGCGAAATGTAGATATATGCAAAGTTTATATTATGTTGTTTGTTTAATTTTACTGCCAAAAGTACGCGTTTAAAAAACGGATAAATAAATCCCCAAATTGTGCGAACAAGGGATTTTAACGATGGATTTAATAAGTACTTATGTATGTAGATGGGAGATTTTGGCATAGGAGATTTCGACCCGGGAGATTTTGGAAAAAGAGATTTAAAAAAATGAGAGATTATGTCCAATAAGGGATTTGGGAAAAGGAGATGACGTAGGGATCCCGAAAATTTCATAACTTTATCTAACCTAATCCACCACAAACTAATACAGGGTGGGACATCTAGTGGTTTCTTTTTAACTCATAGGTTATTTTGACACTGACAGTTGTTTCCCGCTCGAAATCTTGACAGAAAGTCGGAACGAAATGAATCACTTTATACTTGAACAACATTGAGAAATATTCAAAACTTATTCCCAAAGTGAGTAGCCCAAACAGTGCGTTTTTTGAGAAGAAGTTTTGGCCGAAAAATCATCTTTTCTGGCGAGGTGCATTTCCATCTCGGCGGCTACGTTAACAAATAAAATGGCCGCATCTGGGGCTTGGAAAACCCGCACGTTATGTCGAGAAGCCAATGCATCCACAGAGAGTGACAGTTTGGTGCGGATTTTGGAGTGGTGGTATCATTGGACAATTTTTCTTCGAAAATGAGACTCGGAACAACGTTTCGGTCAACGGTGGGCGCGTTACAGAGCCATGTTAATCGACTTTTTTTTTTTACTGAAATTGAAGACATGGATTTGGACGACCTCTGGTTCATGCAAGATGGCGCGCCATGCCACACAGTCCATGCCACAATCGATCTTTTGCGCACCAAATCGTGTTATCAGCCATTTTGGCGATATCAATTGGCTGCCTCGGAGCAGAGATTTGACCTCTTTGGACTTTTTTTTTTTGTGGGGACCGATGTTATGCTAACAATCCGGAAACGATTCAACCAGTTAACGCCAATATCCGTGAGCTACAGCCCGAAACCATCAACAAGGTCTTGGAAAATTGGAGTGACAGAATGCGCGACTGCGAAGCCAGCCGAAGCAGCCACTTGAACGACGTTCAATGGGAATGTTGCTCTTACTAATAAAGCCATAAAACATGGAAAAAATTTATTTTTGTTCATTTTATTGCATTTTTAAAAAGAAACTTGTATTTGGTGAACTCTTTATACCATTGACAAAAGAAGCCTTGCCAGCTCTAGGCAAAATGTCATCAGACTCTCCTGCTACTAGGTCCTAACTTCAGCAATGCCACCAAATGAGCTCTAGGTACATTAAGTAGTTGCGTCCGTGCCATTAAATAAAATCGTATGCAAAAAGGTCCAAAACGTAATTTTTGACTTTATTGCACTTTTTAAATTGCAATAAAGTCCAAAACGGGTTATTTCATTTTTGAAAGTGCAATTAAGTTCTTGGACATTGTTGCATGCTGCCCCCCTGCAACATCCTTGCGTGGGGACACTGTAGGATTTGGAGTGGGTGCGCGAGGTTTTTTGTATGTAAAGTACTTCGGCCTTAGAGAATGTACCCACACAACTCACAACTGCGTTTTGGTTACATTCTCTAAGTCCGAAGCACTACGCAGCCGTAAACTTAATTCAACCATGTTTCCTTCTATAGCACTTAGGTTTTTTAATTAATATCACAGAAGAATCAGTGTTTCAATTTTTTTCTTTTTTTTTTTAAAGAAACAAAAAAAACTGTTCACCCAAAAAAACCTAATGATTTATAAGCCTTTGTTGTCCTAATTAAGAAGCGAAACAAAAAACGCAGTTCAAAATGTCAAGCGCCAGATGAATGAAAATCAAAACTGCTTCTGCCATATTTAGGAGGGTCGCAAATTTTTAATTCGCGAGCAACGTCAGTCGTCACCACGTCTTTTCTTTCATCGGCTTTCCTCTGTTTACACCGCACACAGTTTGCTTGTGTACTTAAGTCACCCCTTGAGACTCATTTCAATGCTGCCATTGCTACTGCTACTGCTCTATGCCAGCAAAACACTGCTATAAGTTCGGTGTAATCAAAATCCAGTTCAAGCAGAAAAAGGGGTTCTGCCTGCTGCACCCTTATTTTTATTTTTTTTTTTTTTTCGACAAAACAATGAAAATTCCGTTCTTACTCGTAGTTCTTACCCATACCGTGCTCGTCCGTCCACCCCATGCGACGATTCAGAATTTCTCGCATCCGTGGTTACAAATTTTCGCTTCCAACACAATTTTATTAAAAAAAAAAAAAAAACTCAACAAAACAAGAATTTCATCTTGAACAAAAACAAAAAAAAAATCCTAGGGCTACATCTATACATTATGTATGAAGTATGAGTGTATGCAACTGCGAATGTAGCGATGATGTAATGCTTTCGTCGAATACGTCACAATCCCTCTGTCGTGTGCATATTCCAATTGCACAAGCAAAATACATATACCACAATACTGTTCAGGACTTTGGTATAGGGCTGGAAGGGTGCAAGGTACGAACGAGGATATACCTACCTACCTTGTAACTGTTAATATTTCTTTTTCCTGCTCTGCGAATTTTTTATTCCATCCCTCTGACTTTGAGAATTTATTGCAACCATATATGCATTTGTACACGAGCTTCATGATTTTTATGGTGTTCGTATAGAAGAAACCCTTGGGGGGTGGTGGCTGGGTGGGCATCGAAACTTGAAAGGTCAACGAAGTTCTAAACTCGATTTCGCAAATGACGACGAGCGTGACGGTGGTGGTGGTGGTGATTGTTAGAAGGAATAAAATGCAGAATAGCTGATAATGACGGTGATTTTCTCGTTTCGACTTTTCGGGGTCATGCTACCACTTTTGGGGTAGTACCTACAAATTTGCATCGTCAGTTGTTCGGGGGAAATAAGTTGAGCGTAATTTATTTTGAAGAGATTTTCAATGAACGGGATAATTGAGAGAGTGGAAGGAGTCCGTTTAGAGTACTAAATTGGCATCAGATTTAATGGTCGCTTTGCAGATATCCACTAGGATGCATTAAAACTGCCGATCTAACTAATAGACTAACAGTAACCGAATTCTTTGTGTGGTTTGAAGCTATTTCTCCGTTTTACCAATATTTACCAACAGCTTGTATTATGTATTTCCTTAAATGAATTGAGTCTGTCATCAGTAAAGTTAAAGTAAAGGCTGTTTGAAACTGGAATCGAATTTGCCAGTAAGTTGGCAGAGGTATATCATGGAGTTTATTTCTTACTTTAGCGTCCTTTACGACTAACTGTCTATAAAATCAATTAAAAGACCGGCCACGATGAAGTCAAATTAAAAGCCTGTTTTTGTCCCACATCAATGGTGGTTGTATCGATTCAAAACCACATCTGGAACGCAACCTTCATTCGCTTTTCTATTTATCACTTTGGTTTCGGTTTCGTTTTCTTTTTTCCCATATGGCTAAGTAGAAAAGCCAACAGAAAAGGCCAAAGAACAATTAATGGAGATCAACCATAACTTGAGATCTTCATGGTGACAATGAAGACACTATAACCAAACCACTGACCATTTTGTTAGTGCCGGTGATTCATATACAGTCGCAATAGATACAACGAACTATACTATCATAAGGGTCAATGGGTTTCTTTGGGATCATCTCATCATCACTTCTACCATCTTGCTGGAGATTATCAAAGAATTAAACTGGTTCAGCAATGAAGGGAGACTTCGCCTTGTAAATCATTTAAAAGGTCATAATGTATTTATTTGGTGAACTTTGGAGCCGACAACCCATATGTATGTTCGTGATAAAGGAGGGCATCTATATGGGACCAGGAAAGGGCTAACATTATATCAATGGTAAAGTCCGCCTTTGTCCCTATTGTGTAGCTAAAAATCGCCTTCAGCAATATCTCCGGCTCCGATATTAATGCCTATTTCTTTTTATTTTTTATTTTTTTATTTTTTCCTGCTGTTTATATAGGGAAATCGTGTTTTTTTTTCACTGCCGATTATTGATGAAAGGAAGAGCCGGACAAAACATGGTAAACAGATGTATTGAGTGGTTTTGAATGGAATCGGGTCCTGGACAGAGGAAGCAAGAGAAAGGACAAAGGAAACGCGTGTGCGGTTGTGTATACAACAATATCCTGAATGAGGGTGTTTTTGCTGCAGGTATTGGTGCTGCAGCTTTTTATAGATTTTCAATCTTGAATCCGGTGATGATGGCATATGAAAAGAGTTTATTGTTTGTCGTTGTGTGACAGGGAAGGATGGTTAAATACGGAAGTGTTTATCTATTTATTGTGAACTTACATTCGGTGTGGATGAAGACGTGACATTAAATACTGTCAAACTAGTGACACTTATTGTATTTAGTAAGCGTTGGAAAATGACCCTGAATCATTCTTAAAATCTATCCCTTTCGAGTCTTGCAAATGGCGGGCCATATAGCATCAGAATTCGAAGAACTATATAAACAGAATAGTAAGTTACTCATTTCGAGGCCCAGTGGTCATTCCTGGTGACTTTAATGACAACCAATAGACAGTGGAAGCTACTAGAACTAGATGCCTTTATAGGTATATATAGGTATATATATAGTAATATAACCCAGAAAAAGGCAGGAACACTTTCAGCAGGAATCTCCCGACGATAAGGTATTTACAAATTTTCCAACAGAGAAGTAGTACTGACTGGTCTTGCGGGAAGCAATGCCGCTAGTGAAACAATTGACTGCCACACTCCACATGCCCAGAATTTCTAAAAAGGTCGTAGATATTATTCCGCTAACAAGAAGCCACCTTATACACGAATAATTTTAAACATAATTTTTGCAGTAAAATTGGAGATAAAAAATCATCTTAACCAGGTGGTAGGCATTTACTCCAAATATAGCATTCAAGGCAGCAATAAAAGCAAACCCAGATCGTTGACACAATCAAGTAATTAGTATTTCCAGAACGGTGGAAACGATAAAACCTAGTGCTCCTTCCTCATTCATTCATTTTCAATGGTCCGTATATGCCCATTAAGTGAGTCGTGGGTGTAGCTCTCGATTCTCCACTATCGACCCTAAAACATCAAGGGCAATCCCCATAGAGGTATAGGAGAGATTATGGACTTGATCTAACCACCTTATCCTGGGACTACCTAAAGGACGCCTGCCTGATGGTAAGGGTTACATAGCACGTCGTGGGATCGTGGTTGGGGACATGCGTTTAACATGACCAAACCACCGAAGAATGGACCGCTCAGTCCGGAGAAGTAGCTGCTCGACATTGAGCTCCTCACGTACTCTGGTACATATTTCTAATGCGATCCCTACGGGTCACACCAGCAATACAACGGAGGAATCTCATTTCGGCAGCTTGTATTCGCGATCTTATTCTTTTGGTCATTACCCAAACTTCATGACCATACACTCAGAGGAAAAACGAGCTAAAATCAAGAATATCAGTGTCAGATCAAGCTCGTTCGTTGACGAAAGTATGGTAATCTCGGAAAATCTTATTTCAAGTACGAAAATCTTATTTTGAGCTCGTTTTTTCAAGACCAAAAAATCTTACTTCAATCGTGTTTCGGGATTGATTTAAGCTCGAAAATTCTTAAATCAAGACCAAAACATCTTACTTCAATCCTATTTCGGGATTGATTAAAGAATGTGGTTCTTACATTATGCGATGTCTGAAAAAAATGTATTTTGGGTATTCAAGATCTAAACCTAAGATCTTAATTACCTACCATCTTATCATCACATCATTCATTCACATTTCACATCAGTAGATATCATAGGTAATAATATTAAATTTTCAATGTTGCCTTATGAGAATTCACTCAGTAAGTGAGTGTGAATTTTAGGAACGAATAGAAATCAAAATAAAGTACATGCGCATGCAGTTTAAGTATTGTTGCGCTTGTTTCAATCATGAACAAGCTTGAAATAAGATTGTTTCGGCTTATTTCAAGAACAAAAAAACTAACTCAAGAGCTCATTTGTGTTTCAATGTCCTCTTTTAAGATTGTTTCGGCTTATTTCAAGAACAATTGGTGTCATATTAAGATTTAGCACGTAAGAATGAAAAAAATCTAAAATCAAGCTTGAGCATACTTGATTTGAGCTTGCGATTTTTCTCTGAGTGTAGGTAAGAGTTGGAACAAACACCGTTTTTGACTTAGCTTTGACACCAAGTTCAGTCCTCCTAATAACAAAAAGATCAAGCAGTCTCAAAATGATGATACACATACTCTCAACAAAGTGCAAAGATTGGTGTGCCTATGCATCACCGGGCAATGCGTACATGCCCAACTACATCCATGAAGGTACTCTTAGAGCTAACTCCTCTACACCTCATGGTTGAGGATACGTCAGAAAAAACTATACTGAGGATGGCAAAAGTATAGCAATCGGAAGGGAGAAATGCATTGGCTCGAAAGAGTACGATGTACTACTCGAAAAACGTCCACTTCTAGCTATACCCATCAGGGATGATAGTATCAGGAGATTGAATTTTGAGAAAAACTTCATAACGAAGCTCCAGCAATTGGAGCAATGAATCCATGATGAATCCATGAGCAACCACACTGTAAAATGGTATACAGGTGGATCGAGAACGGACGAAGGAACTGGTGCAGGAGTGTTTGGGCCAGGAACTAAGCAATACGAATCCATGGGCAAGTGTACCTATTATCTTCCAAGCTGAAATATGCGCTATAGATAGGTGCGTTCGGATCATTCTCAAGAAAAACTACAGAAACTGTGATATAGCAGCGATGTCAGATAGTCAAGCCGCCATCAGGGCCTATGTCATAAAATCCAAGCTTGTGTGGGAATACCCTAATAGGCTTAATGAATTAAGTAAGAACAACAGAGTAACCATCTGCTGGATACCTGGTCATGCAGGCATAATGGGGAACGAGGTTGCAGACTCTCTGGCAAGATAGGGAGCAGCGGAGCCCTTTATAGGACCTGAACCGTTCTGCGGCATAAGGGAACTCACCCTACGAGAAGAGTTCAGGAGGATTGAAAAAGAAAAAAGAACCGCATCTTTTAAAAACCTTCAGGGCCTAAGGCAAGCTAAGAAATTTCTAGGGAACTATAACCTAAAAAGATTAAAGGCATGTATTGGTCTAAGCAAACACAACCTAAGAACCCTCACAGGTCTCCCAACGGGACACTGTAGACTGAGGGAACATATGACTAAAATGGGTCTATCAGAAGAAGGTCTCTGCAGACGTAGAAACCCCAGATCACATTCTGTCATTGTCCCACAGGAGGATTACACATCTGGGAAAGTACCAGATAAAACAGATAAGGGTTTACAAACCATATGGACCCGCTATTCCTTCTCAGATTCATAAAAGAAACTGGACTGGATGCTCTAAGGTTGATATTCTTGCCAAGGCTAAAGACTGAGCAAAAACCCCCAAACACGGTTCTTAACGGAACTGTAATGCGATGGGGCTCTGGAAAAGGGCATGTGGCACAATAGACCACAAGGCCGCAGTGTACTAAACCCTCTCTACCTACACATTATAATAGATACGAAGCTCTCATTTAAAGTCCAACTGAACTATGTAAGCCTGAGAGGTGCAAATACCGAATTATGTCCAACGTTGCCGGACGAAAATATAGCCGCGAGGTACTGCTAACGAAAGTTTTAAAACCGATCATTTTATGTGCCGGTCGTTTTTGCTAGCCATTGGTCACTAACACCAGTCGGTATAGAGTTTCGGAGCCAATTTGGGCTTGGGGTTGCCAACTTGTCAGGGAAAAATCATCAAAATCTAGGGATCAATTATCATACATTTTGATTCTTTCATAAACCGAGCAACCTCTATGACTCTGTCTTCCCTCGTAATTACCATCTACAATGTCCCCTCTGATAAATCACCTACTACATGAGTCTACAATTGCCAAGAAGGCTAATCTACAGGTAGCTCTGGCTACCTAATGTACTACTCGTATCCGTATATCTATAAATAACCAATCTATAAATATATGCCACCCAAATAGATATATTTTTGTCGACGCCACGTATAAATTTATATTCCTGACGAACTGCTGTCGGGAATACTTAAAACGCGTCTTCAGAGTCTCATCAAATTTGAGCAAAGATAAAAATCCTCAATTCCAATTCAATTGTACAGAACACGAATGACATCTTTATTTATGCGCGAACTTCAAAATGCAATCGTATTTTCATAATCTCTACAACATTCTGAGAGAGGCTTCTTTCGATTCCGCCAAAAGTCGTCAGTCGTCCTCGTCACTGTTTTTTTGTTTTCTGTATATAATATTTGTTGGTCCTATGCAAATTGTCTTCAAGGTGTGTGCTGTGCAGAGTCCGCTCCAGTTACTTGGAATCAGATTCTCTTTTCCAATTTGCATATTTTACTATTACGTGAGCACCATAAATGCACTTCAATTCATCTTGGTACATGAGCTACATGAGTGGGTGTAGGACTACACAAGTAGCAGTCTCATGACATATCTATCGCAAAAATCATAATTTCTAGACATTTAGTCAGTCAGTCGGCAGAGATAGTGGTAGCTTGGCTGTTCAGTGTTCAGTGGGGCGGGCGGTCTGAATCTGAAGAAATGTAAACAAGAAGAAAATATCATTTCAGATGATGAGAGAATTTTTTTTTTATTTTTTATTTGTTTTCTTTGAAGCAAACGGATGCGTTACTCAAAAAGTAATTACATTCTAGGAATGACCTACACAAAGTTGCCATGAGAACCATGATACACACACACTACTCTGCTTTCAATCACTGAGGATGAGTTTGTCTATATGAATCAGAACCAGAAGATGGAAAAATCGTTTTCGCTTTAAAAAATGCAATCATGAACAATATTGGGTAATGAATTAATTACAGTCAAGGAACCGATTATCCAATAAAACAAAATTCCTGGGAGCACGCAAATATTTACCGGACATACTCTTAAACTATTCGTCATTTTTTATTGAATGACATAGTGGGTCAAATAATAATAAAAGCTGGTAGCACGCACTATTTCAATTAATTATAATCTTGTACAGGATTTGATGATATCGAACGGGGCAATAATAAAATGCTATGCAATATAAATCTTCACTGAGCAATAGGAGAACGCACAACAAATTCACTTGTTCAATGTAGGTTTCAGTGCAGTCCTTTGTCATCGAGGTCAACTTCTTATGCTAAGTAGATTTTGACATTGTTTTTTCTATGTATAAGTATAGCTATAATATTATGTAGAAATAAATTTCTAAAAGTGTGGGGTCCAAGGTTCGATCCCCGGAAAAACCACCTTTCGCGAACGTTTGACAAACATCCGAGAGTAAAAATGTCATGAAAAAGCTATCTACTCAATACAGCCATTCGGACTTTACATAAAGTTGTAGGTCCCTTCTATTCATCCCAAAAATGGTTGTGAGAAGCCTAGCCTAGGGTGTCTATACGGACTTGTTGCGCCATCTATTTATTTATTTTTTTAATGCAAGAAACAGTGGGTGGCTTTATCGCTTCAACGACGGCATAAGGAAATCAGGTTCATCTTATTAAGGATCATTCATTTTAATTGAGGAGTTTGATGCCTACTTATATCTATACTTATTTCTCTCTTCAAGGGTAATGTTGACTGCCTCCAACCAAACCCTTGAAAAGTCTCTGCCTGAGACCTGAGACACTCCAGCCTTAATTTTTGCAGATAAGTGTTATAGATATGCGCTTAAATAAATTGTTGTAAGTTCTAGTCCACTGGAATTATGTGCTCATTGAGTGAGTTCCAAAGTTTATACATGTCCTGTAGAGAAAGAAAAGTGATGTCTTCGCGTAGGTTGTAGTTGATAGCTGATATATGCAATGCATTCGTCTTCAGTATCGTAGGGAGTTCATATGTCATATTTCGAGGAATAATTTTGTTCTTCTAACATCTGTCACTGATGGTATTACCTAGTATAGAGAAGGCACTAATTAGCTACTAGTCTTCCGATGTTGTATAAATTTGATGTTACTGTTGGACTTCCTACTGGTCTCGAATTGTTCGTCTTTGTATAATGTCAAGTAATAAGGTTAAGTTAGCCCAATCTTTCTTGAGAAGGTGGAATTGTTTCGGGCTGAATTACCTCTTTGATATAAATATTGCGATATTGGATATGTGGCCTGGCCAGTAATCCCGAATGGACAGTGACTCCAAGAAGGCGCATGGATATCCATTAGGTTGGTAGTCCTTTTTAATCTGTGGTAGGTATAGTCGAAGCATTTTTTTTATAGTGGCAAAAGTTGTGAGCTGTATCTTTTCTCTTTTCCCCCTCTTCAAGATTTTGTCCAGATATCCATCAAGAGAACTAATTTACTCGCAACCTTGACTAGTGATTGATGTAGTTGGATTAAAAGTCAAACTGTTCGAGAAAGAAGATAAGGTATAGGTACGTAAGAGTGCTGTCATCAGTAAAGCTAAAAAATTTATTATTTGTCGACCCACGTTGCGTTGATAGAGTTAGGTGAACGTGTACATTTTGGGGCAGTACTCCGTATAAACCTTTGATTCACCATCTACAACAACTTTGATTGATCTGCCTAGAAAATGCTCTGTCCGCAAAGTTCTTGTGGAAATCCATAGCAGGCTAATTTAGCTAGAAGCTAGTTTTGATGCAAACATTTCCTTCCTTTTTTTAATTAGAATGAATGCAAGGGGTATTTACGTCCGTCTCAGGAGACCACATATCAGCATATGGCAACTTTGCATTTAGAAATTGAGCAGCTTATCACCAGCGTATCCCTACCTAACTCTGTTGTGAGAAATATATCGAGAGATTTTCCATGAGGGCTTATCCACAAGCTGAGTCAGATTTGCAGTAAATTGCGAAGTTTTTAGCATGTTTCCCTGTCTCGTCTGTTCTATTAGAAGTATTTCGTAGCCAATTCATGAACAAACTGAGCGGACCGTTATCGTTTAGTAAGCGGTATAGCATATAGGCAGAACATAAACTTAGTATAACCTTCAAGGACAATCTTTAACCATATAATGTCGACATCTTTAGGTTCCATCAGCTCTTTCTTTCACACATGCCTAACGCTCGTATCTTTTTGCGGACAGAAAAGTGGATAAATGCCCGAAATTTGGAGATTTCAAGGGATATCGCAATTTAAAAAAGAGGATATATAGGGGATACGTTTTAAACTTGTTTTCGCACTGAAATTGATGAAGTTCAAGAATAGTATCAATACAAAAATTAATGTAAATTGTGTTTAATATATTATTATTATTTTTAAATTACATATGTGTTTAATAAACAACCAACGATGATGGCATCGCCGTCGTCGTCATTCGCATTTGAATCGTTTTCGATAGCAATAATTTCTCCACTTTTGGTTTTCTTCTTATATTTGTCTTCGGCAGCGATTGAACGAAGCAATTCAGGCTTCGTTTTCAGAAATTTGTAGAATTCAACGGATGAGTTGAGTACTGAATATTACATTTTACTTTGAGAATTGCTTTTAACGTTTTGATTTGCAATCGAGTTTTTTCATTGGTCCAAGGCTTGGTCATCGCAGAAAAGAGGCTAAATGAAATTTGGCCCAAATGAAAACCCCAAACTAAGAATGAAAAATAAAAAATTGGGGCTGTTTTTTATAATGTTATACCCCAATTTCAAATAAGAAATAAGGCCCCACTGCGATGAAATAAGGCCCCAAATGAATTGTCAGTCTAATTCGCAGAATTTTACGCAATTTTTTGTTGTTGTTGCCTTTTATGTACATTTTTGGGGTGATTTTTATTTTCAGTTTGGGGCCATTTTTCATTGGGGACAAATTTCATGTAGCCCAGAAAATCGTTCCACCGATTGTTGTTCGCGGCAAGCAGAAAATGTATTCATTCCACCAACATAGCGATTTCGTTGAGCTCACTATTTTCGGCTTGCAGATGTTTGAATATTTCCACTAGAAATCTGCTATGGTGAAAAAGAGGAGTTTATAGGATAAAAAAGGGATTTGGGAAATTTTCAGGGGATAGTTTCTTTGACTTCGAAAAAAGGGATAATCCCCCAAAAAAGAGGATAGATACGAGCGTTACATGCCAGATTTTCTCGAGCAAATAGGCAAAGCTCACACGACGCGCAGTTCATATTCGGGAAAGTCGAAGTCGAAGATATATGAAGTCAGGTAATGAATTAATTTGTGTCCCCGTTAGGCCAAGGATATTTCAGTCTTATTTCCTTACAGATAATGATGTGCACAGCTGTCTTTAAGATTGTCATATCTTTCTTTGTCCCTGAATGTAGATGTGAATTGTTGCTAAAATTTGCTTCCGTATTTTGTCCTTATCTTATCTTAATACTTAGATATATTAAACTTAAAACTATAATGTAGGTCGTCCCTCATATGGACTGTTACACTAGTTTTGCTTTAACGAAAATTTAGTCACGTAAAGTTTCGGAAATTGAATTTAGCCAGCACTGATGATAAGAAGTGTCAGGGGGTAATTTATGACTTTGTCAACAAGTGTCAAACTCGGCGTATTCCTCTGTTGGTATATCGAATATCAAGCGAACGATAAATCCAATAAGTATAAGTAGTTGAAACATGTTTGCCAACGCCTTGTTACAAATAACTATCTAGAATTATGACGAAGTTGTCATCCCTAATTAGCGTAGCTATACGAAAATAACCTAATTAGCAGCCATACAATTTAGACATGTAATGAAAGATACGCACGCACTTTTATTGATTGTTTCCATTAAGCGAATACGAATAAATACACAAGTTGTATCTTCTTTCGAGACGAATTTGAAGACCCACAGATGTCTAAACCTACCTATAATCTGCGACCCAATTTTCCGCCTTAATTCTCTCAACTTGAGTCATCTGTATATGGCCCACACCATACTATGTATGTACTCATGATCTGATGTCTGAAGTGCGTACGCGCATTTTTGCTCGCCGCTGACCTCATTTTTCTGTTTTGGCTGAAGCACAATCCAACCATATCCGTCGTTCTTTCACCCATATTTTTGCTATCTCATCACATCAGCAAAGCAGAGTGAATCCCCAAACACACCACTCCAGGCTTAAGATAAATGATTTCAAGAGTTGTATCTTGTATCCACTGTGTGTCTCACAAATTTATTCATAATTAAGTCGCCTTGAAGTACATTCATTATAATTCACGAAAATGTAGGTATATGAGGAAGATAGTCTTGTTGACAAACGAGGACTGAGTTGAGACGCACAGCACACCCACATATCCTTCGTTCAATCAGATTTTACCAAACATTAGCCACAACGGGCATTTGAAGCTTAAGCTGTTGCAGTATCTTTATATCGCAATTTGTTGTTTTGCAGATATTTCTGCAAAGATACGAAAAAGAGGCATGAGATCGGCTACAGAGACGTTGTCTATGGGAGATACATCTCGGTGGGTGACGAAGATGACACGTTCGCTTATAAAGGATATTTTTAAGGGTTCTTTCTATTTAACCCGCTTTGTTTGTTATTTTCTTCAGCCTGATGGTTGGTCGGATTACTCATCAGAAAGGTACGGGATGGCGGTCGATTTTTATTATACGCAAATGGCAGATGAGTAATACGATGATGACAGCGATAAGATCTAAATTGGAGAAGTTCTCTTTTTTTATCAGGAAAGAGGACAAATGAGTGGATTGCCTTAAATGGTGAAAATGCACTAGAAACTTCGTTTGAAGATGGTTTATTTTGACTTCTTCGACACTTCGACGAACATGATTTTTTAATATAATTTTGTTTTATCTTTAGATATATATATAATTCTTCTGTCCGTGTTTGTTACCGTACTCCTCCTAAACGGCTGGACCGATTTTAATGAAACTTTGTGTGTGTGTATGAATGGGTCTTGGGATGGTTTATATTCACAATTGGACCCGGTAGGTGGCGCTGCGATTCGATTCCACAAACGTTCAAATAGTAACCACTCAACAATAAATAAATAAATTAAAAAGCAAAAAGTTCATGAATAAAATTGCAAATAATAAACACTCAACAAAAAAAAAAATAATTTCAAATAATAAACACTCAACAAAAAAAAAATTAAAAGCAAGAAGCTCATAAATTTCTCGACAACCGTGGGAGCTAAAGTTGTAAAATTGTAGACATTGATGTGCATTGTCCAAACAAACAACCGCGCGTAGTGTGGGCGAGATTCGTGGACACACGTCTAAGGAAATAATGGTCGAAGCACACGGAGTACAGAATCAGTCCGGACACATCGGTTAAATAAAACGATGTCACCCCTTTCGTATTTTTGAATTTGCTTGCCCTAGATAGCACCTCTTGAACAACACTGGAACATTTTGCATGATTTTTTTTTAACAATTCATTACAGTTAGTCCCAACAAAACAGGACCAACAATAACAAAACTGATTCATCTTCAAAATTCATCGTCGAAAATAAAAAAATATCCATTCCAATAAACATCCAATTAAGATTGATGTTTACCTCACAGATATTTGAGCGCCATTTATGATGGTAATGAACTAATCATAATAATTACAGTTTACAACAACAGCACAGAGAATGCTTTTGATTGATTTATGCAATCAATAGGCCGATTGTACGGTTGAATACCAAAATACCCAATTATATCGCTTTTGTGCTCATCAATTGATACATCGTTAACGCTTGTGTAGCAATCTTGATTGCCATGACCTTTAACACGCATACATAATGCCCTGTATTTATTTTGGTAACGTATCCATCCAGTAAAACGTACATCGCAATGTAATGTAAATATAGAGACAAAAAGAAGCGTTCAAATTTTCCTCAAAATTCAATGCACCACCTTTCTGGATGTTGTATATATTTGTAACAGTGTAACAGGTATACAAACAACAAGGAAGCTCATGTATGCATCCCAATCCCAACCCATGATGCAACTCATCGCTCACTAGGTGGCATTGTTTATCTCTGATGCGGATTTCGCATCTGTTTGTATGAAAGCGGAGGCAGATTTCCACTTGAGAACTATTTTTAACGTTTCCCGGTTCACTTTGATGTTAATGTGAACTACAGTTACAGTGGTGCACCGTGTGCATAGTATTCCAGTAGTGCATCTGCATCGTGAAAGGATTACATGGCTGTGCTGTAAAGAAACGGGGTGAAGTGAGGCAATTAAATTTACCGGAACTGCACTGAACTGCCAGCAGCTGTCGGGCCAGCAACTGAGCTGAAGCACACATAACTATACCAAACTATACGTATTACGAATACTCTAACGCTAGACAGACATGGCTAGAGTTTTCCGTCTGTATAGAGAGCACGCCGATTCTACTACAACAAGTGATATACAGTAATTGGAAATGCGTGTTGAATGCATCCAATCCAAGAGCGTAGGTTAGATGCTCGTTTTGGAATTGAATGGAGTACCTATATCAGCAACAACCAGAACCACATCTGCTTCAACGGAAATGTGAATCTTTTCAGATATGTAGCTACTGTTCAATGTTGATTGTTGGTACACACTCATCTTAGTGGTCGATGGTATTAGGTTCGAAGTTCGATATTCGTTGGATGCGTTAGTGAGCCAGAGGCAGTAATACGGAAGTGTTGTTGTTTTTTCCTTTTTGTGATTTCCTGAAGTTATTTTCTTGAAAGTAAATTGAGTTGTTTACATTTGAAGTGGAAGCAATTTGTTGCAAAAATTTCCGTTGTTTTCTGTTTTTTAAGGTTCCCTACAACATACACTCCGCCTCCGCGCCACTTGAATAGCACACATCCTAAGATCGGTTTTCTATCGCCTATTGGTCCCAAACCAAGCATGCTAGAGAATTATTTTTTTTTAAATTAAAGTTAATTTAATTGTTGTGATTTGACCATAGAAGGAATATTTAAAACTAAAGCTTTAAGTATTAACAAAAAATTATTAACTAAAAACCTGCAAAATATGGGGCCCTAATTTTGCGCCACTTGAATAGAACACTTAAACGAAAAAAAAATCATTTTAGAGAATTCTGCTTCTTTTTAACACAAACATTACTTAAATTTAGGGTAATTGGAGTATTTTAGATTTAAAAAAAAAATTGATCAATCAATGAGCCACCTTTCTGCTCCAAAATTCACACATCCGACTTGGAAGGGATGCATACAAAAATTGGCCAAATAATTTAGCGAAATCGAGCTCCAAGCTAATTCGATGGCTTGGACTAGTTTAGATACAGTCGAATATTGTTGTCCCGATCCATAAACTTGACGTGTCAACCATTGCCAAACATTTTCGATTGATTTTCAAATCCGGTGAGTCTGAGTAGGTCATCTTATATAATAGCTCCACAATTTGGCTCTATAAATACGTTTTAACAATTCGGGCTGTATGTATTGGCGCTTTATCATGTTGTTAGATCCACAGCAGATGTCCAAAAAGGTTATGCAAACATGTCAAAGCCTTTTCAGTATACCGTTGTAAGACAACGCATTCATTGTGGTTGACAAAAATTTTAATTTGCAGGTGCCATAATACGAAACGGCACCATCACACCTTCAACTCTGCTATGCAGCCGGTCCAAATGATTAGTCTCTTTGCCGGAGATTATGGAAATAGTAGCTATGGCCTTTTCGTTTGGACTAAGTCCAGGTCACATGTGCGCTACAAAAACGGAGGATTTACGCTTTTCGAACCGGGTTAAGGGGTGTCTTCTTCTTGATTTTTAGTCTTTCGAAATAATACGACGAGAGACTTGTTTTGATACCACATTTTTTCTTGATTTTTTGGAAAGGAGTCATGAGAATTTGGCGCCTTTTTTAATATAAGTCTCCTTTCCGCATTAGTAAGCACCCTATGTATGTGGCCTTTCATGTTTTTATTCAAAGTTATAGACTCGTTACTTAAAAATATGGATATAACGTTTTGGCTCCTCCTGATTTGACAATAAAGAGGCGAGCGTCCTTTAAGCTTTGATTTGTTATTTTTCCACCACAGTTAAGGCTTTTTCCCCACCAACAAAAAAAATCGATCAAAGAAAAATATGAGTCCACGTGCCAAAGATAACGGTCAAACTAAATGCATGTTCTATTCAAGTGGCGTAAAATTAATACCCCACATTTTGCCGGTTTTAGTTAGCAATTTTTTGTTGATACTTAAAGCTTTAGTTTTAAATCTTCCTTCTGGTCAAATCACATCAAATTAATTAACTTTAATTAAAAAAAAATTAAGTCTCTAGCATCTCATATTCTCGGATGTTTGTCATACATTCGCGAGAGGTGGTACAGTAGAAATAGATCGAACATGAGTTACCTCGCTGAGTATAGCCAAGCACGGTTACCATAATCCATAACCACTGAGCCATTGCGACTAGTCTAGGGCGGTCAAATCGACTCATGTTGCGGGCCAGTACAAATCACCGAAATGCGACATCAAACGACCTGGAAACGACTGCTTTAGAATACCGGTTGTGTGTGGCCGTTTCTCCATCCTGCTGGAACCACATTTCCTTCAGTCATTGACACGCAACGTGTCGGACAATAAAGTGAGCTAAGTCTTTACTTCAATCCCTTCGGAATACTGCTTTACGTGAGTTCCAAAATCGATCTGTTTTGGAATGGAAAAAAACAGAACGTTGATAAACTTTTCCAAAAGTCAGTAAGTATCAAACTTTATACATATATCACCGCTTATTTTCCAGCATCACGTGATAACTGGATACGTTTTCGGGGATCGATCATTGCCCATCACATGTGAGATGTGACTTTGATGTTGATGAACCAGTTGTTCGTTTCAACTTGAAATTGATTGGCCTTTCGCAAGACTTGCTTTAGTGGAAACTTCCTTTAGTCCAAAACTCATATTGCCACTACCCTTTCGAAAAAAGGACTTGAGAAGTTTAATTTTGTGAACTTGGGCATTTAAAAGTGATATGCATCGATTGTTCTTACAACGGCGTAAATTCAGTTATCGGGAATAATTTGGTATACCCTTAATTGGCTGATCATATAATGCCAAAGCGTTCACCCTTTTCTGTTGTTTAGTATTTTAAACTACCAGAATACATGAGAAACTCAATGTCGAGCAGCTATTTTTCCGGACGGAACAATCCATGCTTCTGTGGTTTGGCCTTGTTAAACGCATGTCCTCAACCAGGATCCCACAACGTGCTATGGAATCCGTACCATCAGGTAGGCGTCCCCTAGGTAGACCCAGGATGAGATGCTTAGATCAAGTTCATAATCTCTTCTCTACCCGTATGGGGATTGCCCTTGATGATTTAGAGTCGATGGCGGAGAATCGAGAGCGATGTATGGAGGGTTCACTTGAGCAACCTACACCCGCAAAACGCATGGACAAGCGGAACATTGAAAATGAATGAATGAATGAATAGTATTTTAGAGAAACCAACTGAAAAATGGACTATCCTACGTCATCGTAATCTTCTTTAAGGTTTATCGAAATGTTATCAATTTTCATTCCATTCAATTCCGCCCATAACACGTTTCGCGAGCCACATATAAAAAGGGTCAACCGACTTAGTCAATGCATAATACCTTCCAAAGTTATTTTTAAAACTCGTAGAATGTCAAACTTTTTACTTTATTGTTGTTGTACAACAAATAAACCATAAACAAAACCTATATATTTTTCTCAAACAGACCGTCGGCATCCTTTCAAAACTTTTAAGTAATTTGCCCAACTTAGCGCACAATATTCCGTCAGAAATTTGTCAAGAAATAAACTTGCTATACACGTAAAGGTACACCATGCGGCCGTCCTTCTCAGGGTATAAAGGAAACAATTCCTACGTTTAAATGACTTTTTAACTGAAAACTCTCGTTAAGAAGTTTCGCACGCTTTTCTCTTCCGCTTGACACATTTCTTATTGACCTACAAGTTTTCACCAAAGCAAACTTTAAATAAAAGCATTGCCAAACCATACCCTCCATCAAACTGTCAACAGAGATGCAAACTTTCGTATACAGGTGTGGTGCCTGCGCCCCTGCGGTTGGGAAATACCAACACCAACCTTCCTCAGAGAAGTGTGTCTAAGATAGAATTATTTAATGTCACATGAAATTGATATGTGCACTAAAGTTGCACCGCGCAGTCTTGGTCTTTTTTGTAAACTTATATACTTCGTCAGTGTTGCGTTTAATCGGGTAATTTATCGCAGCCAAAGCTATACGAATCTGAGCTCAAAATGAAATACGATCCGTCACTGAATATCATATCGTTGCTAAGCATAATATATCTATAACGTATAACTGAGGTCGGGTCCTTTACTATAGACACTTGCACTTTAGAGGCGTACGTTTTGGGGGCTAACATATGCGGTTACCTCATAACCAGCACGCACACGATGCGTTTAGTCGGTGGTTAGGAATACTAGCCACCATTTAGGTATATCCGACCACAAATGAATTAGTCGCATTTGAAAGTGCAATTTGTCAAGCAGGTTCGAAGGCCTTAGGTGGTCATGTTTGCCCATCGGGAAAGTAAGGGTGAACCTAGAGATTAATGGTTGAACAAATTACATACTGATGAATGATTAATTTGCGGCGTCCACCATTTGAACGTATGGTGGGCTTGAAGCATCAATCAAAGTTTGCTAAGGGGATCAAGATAATTGACTTTTGAGGTAATTTTCAATTAAAATGTTTGTGATTAATTTATAAGCGAGTCGCCTGACAAAATAACTGCACTGATTGGGACTTGTTATTTTAAAATTGGTAGAAAGCCAGATCAACTACTGCAACTAGGCTAGGAGGTTACAAGAGCTGCAAAATCGAATTGAAAGTTTTTGAAACTAGCTAAATAGTTAACATGAGAATGCTTACTCCAGATTTGTATATCCTCCACAGGAAGGTATACACTCACTTTTCCATTGCATTTGTAACGCCAAGAAAGGGTCACCGGAGACCCCATAAAGTATTAATATCTATTATGAATCAGGATTAAATTCTGAATCGATATTATAGCCATGTCCGTCTGTCTGTCTTGTCTGTTGAAAACACTATAGTGTACAAACGAATTTACCTAGGCAAATGAAATTTTGTAAGAGGACTTCTTTTTAACGTCGTCAGGTTGGTATGCTGCTGCTCTCATACGGCTAAAGGTGCTAATACGGCATGTAGCAAGCCTTAATGTTCACATTTTTTTATGCAGTGGAGGGTATCAACATTTTGACTGGTTTTTTATTCATTCTGATAAGTGCATTTTCTTTCTCAAACTCGCCATACTCATACGAAGCCAGCCATTACTCAGAATTTTACTAGTATCTACGGAAACGAGAAGGACCCTCGGTATCCCGCGCGTGTATTTTTGCATTCACTTACGACATCTCAGTTCATTCCGTATACGAGTTACTGGCCCACTACGCGCGTTGCACCGGCTCTTTTTGTTCGCTACTCCGGGTCTGTCGCCTTTTCGTTCCTTTCTCATGTATTTTTTAACCCGAGCTGCCACCTCCCGTTTCCTGACACTTTTTTATTTTATCGGAGCTCAGGGGGGTTATTCCCAAATGCGCGGCGGATCGTATTGAAAGCGATACCTCCATTTCGACCGTCTTCGCTTTTGATTATTCTCAAATGCGAACGAGGGCGAAAATGATATTTCCAGTGCTTTCCAGCTTTTCCATTCTGAGTTGCAATTTTCCATGTATTTTTCCAACACATTGACAGCTTTTCCCGCCACAGGAATTTATATACAGCTATAGCTTTTGATTCGATCAAATCGCTTTTGGAAATACAAAAATGCAAATCCGCCATTAAAAGCGATCCGCCGCGCATTTGGGAATAAGCCCCCAGAATTACTGCCCAACGAGTTTTAAGTATTTTCCCTTAAACCCGTCGCTTTTTCGTTACATCGGTGTTTGATATTACTGTCCAATAAACGTAGAAAGTTTCATTTATAACCTGCGTTTTAGCGGAGCTTGGGGTTTCTATCCGACGAGCCATCAGAAATTTCACTTCAACCTGTCGCTTTTTTGTTTCATCGGTGTTTGAAATTACTGCCCAGTGACCCAAAAAATGTTTCATATTAACCTTCCGCTTATCGTTTTATCGGAGTTCGGAGTTTCTTTCCGATGAGCCATCAAAAATTTCACTTCAACCTGTCGCTTTTTCGTTTCATCGGTGTTGCAAATTACTGCCCAACGAGCCATAAGACTTTTCATATTAACCTTCCGCCTTTCGGTTTAGCGCGAGTTCGGAGTTTCTATCCGACGAGCCATCAGAAATTTCACTTCAACCTGTCGCTTTTTCGTTTCATCGGTGTTTGAAATTACTACCCAACGAGCCATAAGAAGTTTCATATTAACCTTAGGCTTTTCGTTTTAGCGGAGTTCGGAGTTTCTGTCCAATAAAAGTAGAAAGTTTCATTTATAACCTGCGTTTTAGCGGAGCTTGGGGTTTCTATCCGATGAGCCATCAGAAATTTCACTTCAACCTGTCGCTTTTTCGTTTCATCGGTGTTTGAAATTACTACCCAACGAGCCATGAGAAGTTTCATATTAACCTTCCGCTTTTCGTTTTAGCGGAGTTCGGAGTTTCTATCCGACGAGCCGTCAGAAATTTCACTTCATCCTGTCGCTTTTTCGTTTCATCGGTGTTTGAAATTACTACCCAACGAGCCAGAAGAAGTTCCATATTAACCTTCCGCTTTTCGTTTTATCGGAGCTCAGAATTACTGCCCAACGATTTATAAAAAATTTCACTTCAACCTGTCGCTTTTTCGTTTCATCGGAGTTCGGGATAACTGCTCAATTTGCTATAATAATTTCGACTTCAATTTGTAGTTTTTTCATTTCATAAGATATGAGAAGTTTCACTTTAAAATGTTGAATTACATTTTTGGGGTAGAGAAGTTGCACCGGAGCGACAAATGTCAAGTGAAATATTGAAGGACCTACGCAGAGACAATTGGAGTTTTGCAAATTATTACTTCACTCCTGTTAGTCAGCACCAACCTCAAGGTTGGTTGATCAAAGGGAATTGTGGTAAAACAAAATGTAATCTCTCCCCACAGCACTGTTACATTTTCATTTACTATGCATATGCAAGTGATATCCTTTTGTGTTTGTCTTCCTTGCCAACGCTACGCTGTTATATCTTCGTTCCCATTGCACTGTGCTGCTCCTCAGTATAGAGTAGTTGTTGGCAAAATCATCACCTGACGTCGACAGGATGAGTTTTGATTTCACTTCAACCTTCCAACCAGTATCTAGTACAATTTTAATTGGACACAAGGAGATCCCACTTGCGGGATTTTGTTGTAGAGGAATTATTTCGGCAAAGAGAAGCCCTTCATACTATAACCGCCCTCTACCGAGGAGCATCAGATCTATCATTTTAATTTTTTTCCCAAGATTAAATTGTCAGAAGGGCAACAAAAAAAAAAAGGACACGAATCCATATCTATTCTATACCCAGATGAACTTTTTCCAAACAACACCTTTTGACCTTTAACGCTGACACAGTGTAGCACCGAAATTTGCTTAAGCCTGGCACATTCTGCTGGTATCTATAGGTACATTTTCATTTCATACAAACGTGTAGGTATGTGTATCTCTGTATATAGCTTTACGGTACACAAAGGGAGATGAATATTTACTTATTATCCTTCGGGTGGTTACCCGTCCCGTTCGACCTACCCCCACACTAGCTCAGTGTGTTTTTGTTTGAATGAACTTTTAAGGTTACACGAAATGTCCTTGGTTTGCATTGTCTTACAACAGCTTTGGCAGTGCAGAACATTGGCATGGGTGCGAGAGGGGGCGATGCCTTTGCGGATGTCCCCAAAGGGTGATGGTGGAAAATAAAAATCGTCCACATGGTACATTATGTATGTCACAGTGTTGGTATACGAGATATTGTATTGTGTCGGGTTCGGTAAAGGTTAGCGAAATTTGCACACGTCTTTTCGACGAAACAATTTTGCAATAAATGTCCGTCGTTTTTTGCGTAAAGGCTCCAAATGGGTCTAATTGAATCGAATTTAATGGCTTCGGTTTGATTATGCTCAAGCAGGCACAACTTGTCACGACAAATATGGACATTCTGCCCCGTGGTCTGTGGTCTGTCCCGAAAACGCCAAGATGTTAATCGCTGCTAATAGGTAAATTAAATAAGCGTAACGTGCTGTTTAAATTGTCGTAAAAGCTTGTATTGATTCATTTTGTCGAGGTGTTTTTTTTTTGTTGCTTCCACAATGTTTTAATTAAAGTGAGCAGCCAGAAACTGTTGGAAGTTGCTGCGCGAACGATAAAGTAACTAATTGTCAAGTCGTAAGAAGGACTAGTACCTACCTAATGAATTAATGGAAGTTTTTGGACTGGAAGACTAATCAATACTGCAAGAGATCTAATTTGTTTTTTTGGCTATAAAGTAATGGTTGGTATCTTGTGGTGGCACCGGAATGTCTATAAGATGGCTATTTTCGAGGTCATGCGTGTTTTTCTTACAGGATCTGTGCATCGCCAATCTGTTTTAAAATGGCCTAAAAGCGGGCAACTTATATAATATACTTACGTAGAAAGATCACACGATGACGACTTTTGGCTATTGTATACCGGCCTAAAAAGGATAAAAGGTTAGGTTAGGAATACGTGATGGAAGAAAAAAAAATCACATCCACTTTGAGACCTAATAGGCGAGTCTTCTGGGTGAAACTGTTTTTTAAAAAGAAAGTCAATTTTTTTTAAGACTTTCGATAGGGTATATTTGCAGTTCCAGACCTCTTGAATGTTTTCGAAAACCTTTTCAGCATTTCTTGATTTTTTATAACTATTTAAAGCTCTATCTATGTCGGCCCACAAGTTTTCAATTGGGCTTAGATCGGGACTTTGCGCGGACCAATCCATAATATTAATTTTGCTATACGTTAGTCATTGCTTCACTATCCTTGGAGTATTTTAAGGATCGTTGTCGTTTTGGAAATCATTATCATATATGGTAGGTAGCTAGGTAGGTGTGGCGGTTTTTTCGCTTGCGTTGTTACAACTGCGACAATTGTGTATTATGTGGGATACCTAATCTGGCAGCATGATTCCCTATAGGCCAGTGGCCTATAGTGATCGCTGTTATTCTGGCTATATCTTTTCGTATTTTACTCAGGAGGTGGGCTGTTTTATACCCGGTACCACACTGTGGTGAGGGTATATTCTCTTTGTCATTCCATTTGTAACGCCCATAAGGAGGCGTTGTAGGTATGACAAACTATATATATTATTGATCAGCATCACTTTCTTAGTCGATCTAGCGATGTCCGTCTGTCTGTCCGTCTGTCCACATGATTACGGCTGTAATTTAACGGCTATCGACTTCAAATTTGGTACCTAAGCTTTTATCCACCAAACTGAAGGTAAGTTCGAAGATGAGCAGGATCGGATGAAAACTACTACTACCTCCCATACAAAAATATCAGATTTATATAGCTTTTTATGTTAAAAATTAAATTTAAATAGCTACAGTAAAGATAGCAAGTTTAAACTTTGCACATATTGTTTTAATAATATTTAAAAAAAATTTTGACAAAAAATGAGCTTGGTCGAATAAAAAGTACCCATACCTCCCATACAAATATATAATTTTTTAATACTAAAATATTTTTTTTATTTTACAATAATATAGTACCGGGTATTTGAGCTTCGACATAGTCGAAGATAATTGTCTTACTGGTTCCCCCCTATAAATTGGCCACATCTTTCTGGAAATGGTACAGTTTATTAGCCTCCCCCACCTGAGATTGGCTATCGATAGGAATTTTGAGGAAATGTTTGCTTTGACTGCTCCTATTGGAACTGTTGACCGGTTCTGCAAGTGCGCAGTGGAGGATTGAACCTTACCTGGCCAGCTCGTCAGCCTGTTCCTTTCCATAAACGTTGCTATGACCTGCAACCTAGATCAGTGTAATCCTGAACTGATCCAGCAAGGCCAGCTCCTCTCGATATTTTAAAACTAATTTTGAGGATATATTGACTGAGGTGATAGCTTGACTGCCAATAAATATGTCTATATTTTTCCTCAGGACTATGTGCGTGTGTAGTTTGATTAGGCGGTAGGCCTCGCGGATAGCAAGTATTTCGGCCTGAAACATACTGGCAGTATCCGGAAGCCTAAAGGATTTTGAGATGCTCAGAGACTCAGAAAAATCATATATGTTACTGTCATTGGCAATTTTTTTAAAAGCGACTAATGGACCAATATTCATTCACCAAGATTTTGTTCTACGAGAGTTCTTGATGAATTTTAGGTGCAAACATCTTCCTAATTTCTATGGACCTCAATAATGGGTTAGCTCTAGCTCTACTTGTCTGGCAAATCTAAGTGTTTTTTTTACGTCCCATCTACTTTCTTTTAGGGTTCTTAAAAGATAGGTTAGGTTTAAGGGTTGGTGAAGCCATTGTGATACCCTTCGATAGGGTTAACCGTGTTGTATTGGCTTTATTTCATCCTTCCCGTGGTTACTCGATTTTGTCCAGCCATCTCGTTGTCCTCAGAAACCTGTAAAGATTAGATATTGAGACATTAAAGAGTTCTTGGATTTCCTGGAAGTAGTAACATCCAAGGGTTCTATTCCTCAAGTGACAAAGACTTTGGCAGTCACAGAGAAAGTGAGGGGTGTCCTCTTGGGCTTCTTCATCGCCGCAGCCTCTACAAATGTCGTCATTCTTGAGATTTAGTTTCATTGTAGACAACTTAGACAGCGATATTCTGTCATATGGCTAAAGTTTCTTCTATTTACTCTTGTATGGTGCCGAGGAAGGAAGAAGTCGAAGGAAATAAGGTCGAATCGACTGTTTTCCGCACCTGATATTGGGTTTCATTCGGATCTTGTATTCCACTCGCTCTCTGAGACTACATGACCATCCTTGCCACTTCCGCGACCGCCAGTAATCAGGGAGCCTGATTGAACTATGTATGTTGAGTTCCTCTGAGAATAATCCGGCTCCAGTTCCACATTCCATCTTTGATCCGTCATTGTAGATGGCTATTGATATTGTTTCCGTGGATTCGTTCCTGTCTCATTCTTCCCCGCTCAGAGCCCGGCAAGAGAATGGTTTATCGAAGTCTAGGTAAAGTGACATGTAGTCAGAGTATTCCTGGAGGATCCGCGCATGCCGAAAGAGACTGATGGGGACATTCCTAGCCAACAAACTCGCTAAATTTGGCTCTACCATCTCGTCAGAGAAGCGGTCACTGGATAGTTTGAAAATAAGGAAATTGATGTCATTTATTACAGATCCAAAGATGCACCTTTGACTTTGAAATCATAATCGATTCTAGAAAACTTTCCAAAGCAAGGCATCATGTATATACTAAAATCACAATGACATGAGAAAATATTATCATTTACTCGCTAAGGCTGATGCTAATTACCACACTTAACTATTCATTAGTCCATTTTCCCACGTACACTTTATAAATCTGTGAATATCTCTGTCAAAGTTATGTCATCGAGCGTTCAAAGCCGGAAAAACGGCACGCGAAACATTATACGCATTCATCATCACGTTATGCAATCACATCATCTGCTGGCTTATACTGCATTCTATTGTTACGGTTTCAGATTCCCATGATCATCTATCTGTCCATCTGTCTATGCATTTTCCATTTGCGGATAAATGTTATGATTCTCATGGATGCGCTAGTTGAGTTTCTATAGCAAGTCCAAGTCCCATTTACGAACGACACGCTTAAGCAATTTGGATCGAAGAAACTCAACGATAAAAAAAAGCCATAAAAACTGATACAAAATAATCTGCTCTATAATTAATAATTATAGCCAATTGCAGCTGTCGTCGCAGCTTATCATTGCTCAAAATTGACTCCCCATATACTATCACCAGTGGCACAGCGTGTACACTTTCGGCTGATAAAAGACCCTCCCGAATGGTTGTCAATTACTCAGCGCTGTTGGTTTCCGTTGGCGCCTGATATTAAAAATAAATAAAGTACTAGCGCACATTATTATCTTCAATAAAAAAACAAAAATATACTACAGGAACTCACATTAATTGTAGATACCAGTGTGTACATAGGCGGTGAGTAATGCCGCTACGACCAAAAATAACACTTTTGCTGTACAACTGGGTCTGCCTGCCCTGAGTCGGGAATTATTCTGTCAAGATAGAAGATATTCCAAATCGAATCGATACAGAGCAAGACCACCGCCATCCGGAGAATTGAAAATAGAATCATTCCTTTGTGTCTATTATACGACCGATTTGGTTCCTGGAATTCAGTTTTTTTTTTTCTGTTTTTATTCGACATCGACACGTGCTTTGGTCCAATGGCTTCAATATAAGTTGGTGTCTTGATGATAAGGCATGTTCCTCATGCCGAGAAAAAGAAATATTTTCATTCCGTTCAAGAAAATTCCAAACAGATGCATACCGAAAATGATATCACTACCACTACACTCTTGGTGGCTGTTCTTCAGTGACAGACTATTGAAGTATCTTTGTCACTTTGGGTCTGGGGTGTGCCTGTGCTCTGGTGTTCTTGTTCCCGTGGGAGTTTTGGGTGTGCGATGACTTTGACTCCAACTCCAGCACTTTAATGTGGAAATGAAATAGATTTTTAGCAGGCTTTTCCACTGTTTCTGACAACACGCTGCATGTTTAATTTATACCGGCGTGGCATGCCCATGAAATTAACGTTCTGTCGAAAGAGAGGATTGTTGAGTGAAATTGTTGACAATTTGTTTTGTAATACTGGAGATGGAGACTTTTTCAAGTGGAATTTTTCTACTTTGGTAATGGAGTCTTAAATGAATGAAAGAATCAAATAAGGGGAGCGTCTGTTTTAGGGAATAGCTTAAAGCGGTAGATAAATCTACTTAATCGATATGATAGACGCAAAAATATTCAACAAGCTCTTACGGAACGAACGATGATAGTTTAAGGCAGCGAAACGCAACACGTCAGAAAAACTGATTAGATGGAAGTTTTTTCGAGTTCGTAAGGATAAATACTTCGAATCGTAAAGAACAGTCTTCTCGCCAAGGTAAGCCTAAAAACCTTTTTTAGTTATCTTTCAGATGGGATTCTTTTCGGTCCGTCGATGTTGTCTTATGATCTTTTAACAAGATGTAAAGGGTATTTCATTAAGGACTTGGCAACTTCTTTTTTAAATAAAATGCAAACTACTAAGAATGGAATTCGACTTCGTTCATATGTCCACCACGGGAACGTATGCTGCGGTCGATACGTCGAACCCAATTTTCGATAACTCGGCCGCACATTTCGACCGATACGGATGCTTTTTCTCGTTCAATATTGGCTCTGAGCTCCTCTAACGTCGCCAGCTTGTTGGGATATATCAATGATTTAATGTAGCTCCATAAAAAAAGTCTAGAGGCGTTAAATCACAAGATCTCGGCGGCCAATAGACGGGTCCGTTTCTCGAGATACATTCACCGAACGGAGACTTCAATAACTCGATTGTTGCACCCGCTGTGTGGCTTGTGGCAGCGTCTTGTTGGAACCACATATCACTGATGTGATGTCCAATTCATGCAATTGGTCAAAGAAATAACGTTTCAACACATCTTTGTAGCGAATACCATTTACCGTCATTTTCATCGACGAAAAGGAAAAAAAAAACGGCCCAATGTCGCCACCGGCATGAAAGCCGCACCAAAGAGTGATATTTTGCGGATTAAGTGCTGTTTCATCAAGCACATGAGGGTTTTCACCTGTCCAGTAACGCATATGTCCAGTAACGCAACGGCTTATTGACGAAGCCGTTTAACTAAAAATGCGCTTCATCATTACGGCCAAAAATTGGCGTTAACCTTAAAGTTGCGACCACCGACTCTGAATTTCGGTAGTAAATTTTAATTATTTGTAAACGTTGTTCCTTCGTGTACTTCACCATGCTCAAAATGTTGATTTTACTGAAAATTTTGACATTGACAGTTCGGTAATCGGTTTAAGGGTGCATTCACACTGAAAGTTTGAAGTTGTTAAGTCGTTAATGAAAGACATTTTACTTGGGACTTCACGCTTTAGGCGTTCATACCAATTGCGCAGGGCAAAGGACTTAAATTCCATTTTTACTAGGCATACTTTGCTTTGATTTTAGTAGATTAAAGCCCACAGGGGCTTTGCTGCCAACGAAACAGCTGACTTATACTGGTAACCTCGGCGAGACAATACCACTTATTGGACCTGAATCCTTCTGTGGTGTCAGTTAAAAAATATTTCACTACATCAAAAGCTTTTCTCAAACTGAATCCGATGTAGTCTGACTTAATTAATCTGAGCAGAACAGCACCAAGCAATTCATCCCCGAAATCTCCCCCAGAAAATCCTATACTCTCTCATAAATCTAGACAAAAATAACCTGAGAATCCTGTGGGCTGTAGACATAATATGGCTTCACGAAAAAAAACATCTTCCTCGAATTGGCGTCTCATCGGACTCTATTACATAACTCTGTCTTAAAAGTGGCACATATAACTATACTCATTGAATGTCCACCTCTCTTTCGTCTCAGAAAGAATATTATTGACGAAGAAATCGTTACTTTAGCACATCTTGCTGATATGTCCGCCAACTGGAGGCAGTTAACCATGGATCGAACTGGCTGAAGAGGCATATTGACTTAGGCTCAGGTCTACCTTGACTTTAGAGCGCGACCGAAAGAAATCTGTCTCCAAACGAATGGTGTCTAAACGTATTTTCTTTCCGCGATTGTACTACTAAAGTTGCCCCTTCCTATAGGATGATTTTTACGTCATACATAGGACGGTGCTTGTGCTAACTGCATTACTCTTAGGGTGTACCGCTTTTCTCCTCTGTTTACATGAGTGCATGACAAGATGCTAAGTCGTACATTTCGAGGGATAATGTCTTTGAGTTTCTCGGAACATCTACCATGGAAGTATACCTATAGAACAAGCAAAGGTCAGCGACTTGTCTTCTGTGCACCACAACGGTTGTATAGATTCGATGTGAGTGGCGATGTGAGTCGAACTGCTCGTCTCTGTATGTTGTCAAGTAGGTTAAGTGAATGTTTTGGGGCCGAGCTCCATGTATGGGACAATATTCCAGACCTGGTCTAACCTGTGCTTTGTAGAGAAGGAGACGTTGCTTGGGAAAATTTTACATCCATCCGCAGAGTTGTTGTGGTAATCCATAAGACGCTAACTTGCCTAATAGGGCTCTATGCCAGACTCGGTTAAATGCCTTCGATTATGTCCAAGGCTACGACTCCGGATTCGCCGTGTTGTTTAATTGCTTGCGTCCATAAGTGTGTTATGTAGCTTAACAGGCCTACAGTGAAACGACGGCTCCGAAATCCGTATTGCCTGTCGCTTATTAATCGGTGGCCTAGATATTTGATTATTTCGACATTTATTGCCTTTTCCATTACTTTTGAGAGCAATGAAATTTAATGCTATTGCTTGTAGCAGATCCTTCCATATTGCTTTGTAACTGTTTACTTTTTACATCTTTGCATAGTAAGCCCAAAATTATAGCCCCTAATCTGCAGGGCTTACCCCTTCTGTGACCACTTTGATCAAGGACGCCAGACATTGAAGAACCGCTTATGACCCATTAAGTGCTCTTCTGTAACCATCACTACTTCAAAACCCTGGCTTATATTGAAAATTCTTTATGACCTTAGGTCCAGATAAGACGAAGTAGTTCTTATAGTACACTAGCTGTACCCGCCCAGCTTTGCCCGTGCACAGGAATTGTATTGCTTAGGTCTTAGATAATAATTGCTTAGGTCTTAGATAATAATGTTCTTTTGTAAAATACGAAAAATGAGAATAAATCTGGAATTTTCTTTCTGCCTCAACAAATATACAGCAATACGAAAAAAAAAAACAAAAAAAGAATCATGGAAATTATATAAGATGTTTTTTGTATGGGAGGCGTCACCCCCGTTTGTCCAATTTTAGCGTGGCGATATCGATAATGAATGTAATGTATTGGATATCTAATGTGCACCCGCTCTTCATCGCCCTCCCTCTCCTTGATCATGCTACTTGTTTGTAATGCTGTATTTCCTTGCCTTTCTTTCCCTCTTCCTATGGAATCCGAACAACTACCTACCCCAACCCTACACTGTTACCATACACCATATCGAATGAAATTCTGAAATGAAACCTGTTTTGCATTATATGTACGTCTCTTCTCTTATGAAGATTATTAATACTATTCCCCATGCCATACTGCCGCACGCACCCCATCCCACACATCCCATCCCATACGCCATACATACCTACATATACAAACTGACCACTGCGAAAACAAATAGTGTTGTTTTGTTTGTCCTATTCCTGTCGCATCGCACGATCGTAAAAGTACAAACATCCATTTGTAGCAAGGTATATGTGTATGTACATATATATTTTCACTTCAAAAAATAGATACGTCATATCAGAATGAAATTCCTACTGCGTTGCGTGGAGATATGCGATAATGGATGTAATATATTGGATACATAATGTGCACCCTCTGCATCGCCCTCCCTCTCCTTGATCTTGCTACTTGTTTATAATACTGCATTTCCTTTCCTTTGTTTCCCTCTTCCTCTGGAATCCAAACAACTACCTACCCCAACCCTACACTTTTACCATACCACTTATCGAATGATATTCTGAAATGAAACCTGTTTTGTATTATACGTCTCTCGATCATAATATACATACCTACATATATAACTGACCATAGCACTCACTGCGAAAACAAATCAACCCTTTTCGAATGTATAGTATACGTATTGTTTTTGTTTGACGTTCGCAAAAGTATAAACATCCATTTGTAGCAAGGTATATGTGTAGGTATGTATATATTTTCACTTCAGAAAATACATTTTGGCTAAAAACTGTTCCTAAGGACGTAGCTATAAACGACATAGCCTATAGCAGTCTTACAGTCTTAAGGAACATTTTAAAAAAAGTTTCATCGAAATCTGTCCAGTAGTTTTTGAGTTTTTAGCTGACAAAGAAAAGTCCTACAGTTTTATTATACATTACTGTATAGATTACAGTCAATAGTATAGGTCGGATTGAAATTTGTCCGGAATGAAAAGAAGTCCCCGTAGCTGTGACTTGTGATGAGGTAGCCATATACCTACCCTCTCTATACTCCCACTAACGCCCTTCCAAAGTTGTTGGTTACTAAATCTCCAACCGATGATAGGCTTAGGCACTAATGTCGGGATGATAGTAAAAGTCGATAGGCTTAGGTGAGGACGTTTGTGGTCTCATATATTCGCTTCACTCTACCTGCATCCTACTAGCACACTTATAGCTATGAAATCATCTCATTGTTTTTTTCTACGTTTCCTACAATAATATTAAAAGATACCTTAAATATCCTTTTACTTTTGAGTACCTCATAAGCGAACAAATGAACTGGTTTTATATGTTCATTCAAAATCACTGCAATATGTGTATTACATTTCATAAAAAACAAAAGACATCCGAACAAGGACCTAATGGCAGTGCTCAGCTATAAAAGTCTTCCGTTACCTAGGTAAGTCAGTCAGTACATGTGCCAATAATAAAATAAGTAAGAGCCATCAGAGTGGATACACTTTACCAATCTTACAAACTCATTCTCTTCAATTTTACTCACATACATAATGGTATAAGCACAACCCACTTCCACCACTCCCATAACCTACCTCAAGTAGAAAACGTGCCAAGAAGTAATAAAATAATTTTTTATCCTATCCAACTGGGGATGGAAGTTGAACCTTCTCAATTTCTCATGTTTTTTTGGCTGCAAAAAAGCAACTACGGCTGTAGTACATCATTTTTCATTCTACGTTGGGAATTAATCCTCAGATTACCCCGAGGGAGTACATCTGATCCGGATCCCCAAGATCAAGCTCTTGTATCAATTTGTGAGCTAATCAATTAGTCAATAGCAATACACTTTAAAATGTTGTCAAACTTTTTTTTATCTCTCTCTAAAAGCAATCCCTGGTTGAGGGACAATCGGGGACATCAGTGTCATATCGGGAAAACTTTTCCACTCTATCATGCCAGAATGAACACGTGTTTTGCGAGCAACAAAAACGATTACAAATTAATGTTTAAACTAAATTAAATTTCTCAATATTCCAACACCGCAAAAAAAAAAAAAAAAAACAAGATCCCATCTAGATGGAAAAGTTTTCCAATTAAAATGTCCTTCTGCCATCATATAAGATTCACAAGTGTAAAACAACATTTTTGTGACATTTCCGAGAAACAATGTCAGTATAGGTAGGTACTCGTGACTACTTATAGTATGGTGTGCACATGAAGTACTGGATGATGTAACCACTTCCTTCCGACTTCCACTGATGCAGAAACTTCGTGGAAAACTAGGGCAGACAAATCCATAATCATAATCCGAATGGGAAGTGTGAATGTGTTCGCCTCCTTTGGCCGAATTATCCATCGAACCATTACCATCAATGGCTGCTTTAAAATGACGTGTCAGTGGTGTGTAGGTGTTCTTTGTGAGACAATCGACAGGTGTCATCAATGAGAATACATGGCATAGCCATTGCCGTGGAACGTTTTACGTCTTCAATCAAATTTGAAGCTTTTTCATAAATTAATTAAAAGTAGGCAACCCACATGTGGATAGTGTGTGAGTGTATGTGGTTGACCGTCTATCCACACCCACTGCAAAATATGGTTTGGAATTATTGCAAACACCATAAGAAGTAGGCTGACTGTATTGTAGGCGGTTTCGGAGCGAATGAAGTTAGCACAATAATTATACGAATTTCGATGACTATGCCATTATAATAGTTACCTACCTAGTTTGCGTGAGACTGAGGCAGAATATTCAGGTGATATTGAAAGATGACATTATTGTTGGGAAGATGGCCTATAGGGAACTAGCTTTTATTTTGATTAGAATTATACAATTCTCTGTAACAAAGATGCTAATAACCACTTAGTTTCTATTTTCAATGTAAGGAGTTCGCAATAGCTACATTTTTATAGAAATGTTGCGCCTAAAGGTAGCGTATCGGGTAAAGTTGGCACTCATAGGAAAATTTTGATTTTAAACAAGCGTAGATTTGTTATTTTAAACGCGATTTTAAAATGGTATACCTACATTTATTATATTCTTTAAGGAATTCTCCTTAAATATTTAAATATTTAATTTTCTAGTTTAGGGTTTCAATTTGGAATTAAATGGATTATAAAAAATTCATCTCAAAACCTACAGTTGTTGGCACCCAAAAATTATGATAAAATAATTTCTTACGATTTATTAAAATACATTAAAAATTAAAAAAATGAATTTAATAAAAAATCCGACACTTTGATAACTTACATATTATTAAGAAAATAAAAAAAATATATAACTGCATTTCTCCGTCTATTCCGACCGGGTTTCATAAAAATAGCACCAAGTCGATATTGAATAGCTGACCTTGGAATGCTGCAAACTTCCGAAGCTCTCTTTTTGGAAATCGGTCTATTTTTTATTGCCGAGAGAGTTTAAGTTTTCTTCTCTGTAGGTATGCATTTTCAAAAATCTGAAACAAATAACCGTCGCATACTACAGTTTAGGCACCATTAAAAGTACAGTATAGTTATTGGCAGTGTCAACAACTGTAGTTCCATATAAACCAGTTATTGACACCCCCTGCCAATAATTGAAATTGTTTTTTTGATACAGTGGTGCCAACTCTTATTTCATGTATTAGCAAATAATATGAATATTTAAACTTAAGTTAATAATATTTAACATATTGCCATTTAAAATAGCTAACGTTTTTGTACTTATTTAAAGGATTTAAGAAAAAAGCTGTACTTACCAAATTGGAAGTCTTTATTAAAATTCACAAGATTTAACAAAAAAAAAAAAAATAATAATAATAATCTTATACGCATTTAAACTTTTATTTATAACTAGCGGACCCTGTAAACGTTGTTTTAACTGCTCGTAGGAACATTTTCATTGTTCTGCGGCCGTTTTATTTAACCGATGTGTCCGGACTGATTCTGAACTCCGTGTGCTTCGACCGTTATTTCCTTAGACCTGTGCCCAGGACCCCAATTCTCAAATTCCGCATAACGCAACTCGTTTACGAGCAAATCCGCCTGAAATTTTCGCATACGAAAAAAATTGGTATTCTCAAAGTTTTTTCCACCTCTGCGAAAATTGTATTCACCTCTCGCATGAGGTAGAATTTTACGTCGAAATGTACCTACTTTTTGTGCAAAGAATGACACGAAAAAAAAATTCAATTCAAATTGGGTAAGAAATATTGTGGATGTGGGTTTTGATATGCGATTAACAAAAACGAAAAAAAAAAACATTTTCCGATTGTGTGTGATTGGTTCTAATTTCAGTAAATAATTAATTGTGTTTTTACAATTGGGCAAAATGAGATTAGCATTTGTTCAGTTGGCAATGGAGCAGTTGGAGCAACTTCAAATAGACCGAGATATCCGAGAACCCAAAGACTATTTTGAACTTTTCGACACTAAATTTATGAAATTATTTCGATTAAACAAGCGCTTGGCACAGGAATTCATCGATTTCTTGGCTACTCATATATGATTGACCAATTTAGATCAAACGCTTTATGTAACTGCTGAAGAACCTTCTTCTTTTGTTTTCCTTCCATTTTAATTATTTCTGCTTCTTCACAATAAATTATTTCATACAGAAATTTAAAAATCAAATTGTCAAACTCACAATTCCGTATGCGAGAAGCAAATCCGCCTAGAAAAAGCAGACGAGTAACATTCGAAGAGAAATTTTCGTATGCGGAATTTGAGAATTGCAAATTTCAGTCTTTCGCATGAAATTGGATATTTTGACAGATAAACGTATGCGAGAATTTTTGAGAATTGACCCCCAGGAATCCCGCCCACACTTAGCGCGGTTGTTTGTTTGGTCAATGCACACCAATGTCTACAATTTTACAACTTTGGCTCCCACGGGTGTCGAGAAATTTATGAGCTTCTAGCTTGTTAATTTTTTTTTTTTGTTGAGTGTTTATTATTTGAAATTTTATTCATGAACTTTTTGCTTTTTAATTTTTTTTATTTATTGTTGAGTGGCTACTATTTGAACTTTTGTGGAATCGCATCGCAGGGACACCTCCCGGGTCCAATTGTGAATATAAACCATCCCAAGACCCATTCAAACAAACACACAAAGTTTCATTAAAATCGGTCCAGCCGTTTAGGAGGAGTACGGTAACAAACACGGACAAAAGAATTATATATAATAAAAGATAATATCGACTGAAGATAGAGTATAGAGAGTATAAGAACCTGATTTTTTTTTGCAATGGTGGAAACTTTAACATGTACTTTTTGAATATAATTTCGTGTAAAAGTTGGCCGCAACTACGGTGTACATGGTTCATTCCGGGGTCCAATTTTAGATCACTGCTTCCAGCGTTGCGACCGGTATTTGTCAAACTACGCGAGTAAAGTTTGGCTTCCAAATTCTGGTTCGTAGCTGTCTTATCGACGAAGTCTTCGGACTTCACATAACCTCAATCATAAAAGTTTAGGTGGATCTTGACAGATCCGAAATCCGAAATTAACTGTCCAGAAAAATTATTTCTCAATAAAGCCATAATAGAGCTGAATAATTTGGAGACATTGTTAAGGGGTGAGTCCGTCCATGAAGATCTGTTAAATAATCCATACATCCATACTACTACCTTATATAAAATGCAACGTCCGTCTGTTCGTTTCTCCATACTTCGAGAACCATTCGTCCGATTTTCATAGTTTTATTGTTTTCTGATTTATAGATGTGTGGCCAAATTAGGCCGTAGGGTGGGTGAGAATTGCTCAGGAGTAAGGGGTAGCGGAGGATAAGGGGGGTCTCACGAACCGTTAGCCTTATGAACTTGAAAGTTTGTACGTTGATAGATAAGTCAAAATTATTACATGCCTCATTTATCGTTTTTCAAAATTCGTCCTATAAGTGTTGAAAAAATGGGTTGCAAACTTTTCTATTTCGACCTTACGCTTAACTTGCCATTATACTCATAAATCTAAATATGCCAAATTAAGAAATGCTTTTAATACTTAGGTAATTAAACTTCACTCAGTATTTTGAGCTAAACAAAAATATTAATTGGCATTTTCGAAAGGTACGGAACCTTTGTACCGAGCTAATTTTTGAAAATTGTTCGTTTTTGCCGATTTTTTTAAGTTGCAATTCATCTTATAAATCCTTTCAAAACTGAAATCTTTCGAAAAGTAAAAACACAATAATTTATTTTCGGAATAAAAAAAAAAATGACTTTTTGACTGTTATATACAAGTGCTACCAATCCTCCGAAAATATTTTACTATGTCGTCTACAAATCTGTTACAAATTCGACGAGTCGTCAGTGTTAGGTAATGAGGATTGAAAACCGACACGACTCAAGAAAGGACAAAAGTCGGTTTCGACAAGCGACAACGGTAATCAAGATGATTGTATTCCATATTACTAACCTCAGACTTTGTGGTTCAGATTAAAATAAAGATATCCCCACTTTTCATACAAAATTGTTGCATTTTTCTATTGAATTAAAGTGACACATCTTTTTGGACTACCCTATTAATATTGCCTAGAGATACTTGTGTATGTATTCAGATACAACGTGAGGGCAATGACCCGTCAAATTTAGAACTCATTAAAATCGATGAGCTGGAACCTTTTTTTTTTAATAATTTAATTATGTACCAATCTTTCAAAGATATATATGCACACATACTAGTATACATTCCATTCATACCAGAATGAATTAAAAATAAACCGTCAACCCCATATAAGATATAACGATATAAAAAATTATCTGCATTGGACATGAACTGTAAATCCTAGACAAAACAGACGCCAACACACACACATACACAAACGGAAACAAACAAATGAATATTGTGTAGGCGGGGTTGACAAAGCCAGAAACGATTGTCGCATTCTATTTCCAGCTGTGAGTGCGGAAATCTTGTGCTGATTCTCATATCCAAGAGTGCACCTCTATCTCCATATGTCTGCTGCATATGCATGCATATATGCGACTCAATCGTTGTCTCGACAGCATGGTTCGTTTGTCGTGCAATGAACCATGGAACATACCCAACCCATACCCACTTTCCACCCTCGGAACCGCTCCAGCGAAATAAAATCGACCAACTTAAGCTCGAACAAAAATATCATCACCTCTAGTCTTCATCCATTATTCAACAGACAAAAAAATGCTCAAACGGAAAGCGGTGCACTCTAATCAACCGGTACCTAGTACATTTTGTATGTCACCCCGTTTTGTGTTTAATCACACAATCGATTATAAAGTAATTAAGCGAACATATTCATGTACATGGGGAACAAAAACAAATAATCGGCAGAACGTGATTGACATATTAAGGCGAAAAAAAAACGTTACGTTATGACGGCACGCGTCAAGTTGTCGAACAGTGTTCTCTTGACATATACGTTCGAGTGCAGTTTTTGCTTCATACCATTTTTTTGCCAGAGTTGAAGGTGGGTCTGTCCTAGATGACTGAATGACAGACCACCAGGACAATAGAATGAAAAAATCGATTTAACAACATGACTGACGTCATTTGGTTTCGACAAACGTCATGTTCATGCATCGCTGCAGCACGCATTCCATTGTTGCCCATTTCCCCCCATTTTTCATCGAGTTTTCCATGTTTCCATAATCAATGCATGCATCGGCCACCGAATAAAAACGCAGGGCCTATACATATGAGTCCGCGGGGAAATGGTTTGCTTCCTTTCTGCTGTGCACGACAATTAATCAGTTTACACCGAGGACTAGTAGCATATTTGATTATGGCTTTGGTTTGGTTCTCTAATGGGCGACATGCCTTTGGACTTACTGGGCGGCAGGGTGAGTCCATTAGCATTAGGTGACTATATAAATGCGCGTAATGTTTGGCATGGGCTATGGGCATTGGGCACACACACTGTCACAATGGAAGGGGGTTCATTGATCGATGTGATTTGATATTTTTGCTTTGAGCTGTGTTGTAGGTATAGTGTAACCAGTGCGGTCGGTACTTTGTATATCGTGGTATGGGGTCAGAAGTGGCGACTTTGGCTTTGCCTTTTAACCCGTCAAATGAAGCCGTGTATAGTTTGGGTGTGCTTACATTTTTGTCGAAGGTTAGTCATTTCGATGCGGTGCGGGAACTTTTAGGGCATCTCTTTATGATGACTGAACATGTAATATTAAAATTAAATTATTATTTGTGCAAGGAGCATTTAGTTCAACCACCTGGACGACATAGGTCAGGAGGCCCTACGAGTATTAGTATACAAAAGATAAAACTCAATTGATGCTTTCGAATGCGGCATACATCTTTGGGTGCCTTCGATTTGCAACAATTAAATTATGAGCTCAGCTTGCAACTTGATAAGTGGAAGTATACTGTCTGTTGAAAGCATTTTATACAATTTTGTGGGGAATTGGACAAATGGGCGTACCACCTCCCATACAAAAAAAAAATATAGTGCAGAGATAAATTGTATAATTTGGAACTTTCATTTGTCCTATAACAGGCATAGGCAGTAATATATTTAAGCAATACCATTTTTGGGCACCGGACACAGCTATGTACTTTCCTATAATTATAGGTATACCTCAGGCAGAGATCGGCCAGAGAAGGGACGTGTTTCACAGAAGGCCCCTATGACAAAGTGTAGTTTCTAGGTCTGAGTGGCAGAAAGTTAGGCCGGACGACAAATCGTAGCTTTTAGCCTCTTAAGACGGGTGGTAGAAAGCGGCCCTACGGTGAGGCGTGGTCTGGGTCCGGGTGTTACAAAAGAGTTTAATGTTGAACGTGGCACTTCTAAAAGGCACTATGATAAAACGCGGCTGGTCCTAGTTAAGGGGAGTAGTAGAAGGCGAGGCCACCACCATCGTAATTCCGAAAGATCCTAACAACAAAGCGTGCTACCTGAGGTCTCTTGGAAGAAAGTGGCCCAACGAAAAACGAAAGCGGCCCAACGACTACTGGATTAGCGTTGCCATCCGTCCGGATTTTCCCGGACATGTACCCTTATTCGCCTATGCGGGGAACGTCCGGGGTAGTTTTAATAGATTGTCCGGGTTTTTCATTTCTCATCGTCATCCCCGCTTTTTGGTAGTGATTTTGAATCGTAACTTGTTGCTTCTGAATTCTGCAACATATTATTGAAAAAAAAACTTTGGTAGTCGATATAAAAAAGGTTCGAAAACACTGAATGAAAAAATGTCTAGTGTTGTGTGTCCACGACAGTACTCTAAATCTTATGCAATCTTACGATATAATCACTTCAAAAATATAAAATATTTTGCTGAATTGCTCGGCAGTGAATACTTATAGAATACCAGTCACTTTTATACCATTCAAAACAGGAGATGGCTTTCTCTTCACCAGGCAGTGGAACAACTTTTGCTTATGTTTGAAACCCTAAAATAATATTTCGAAGACGTTAAAAATGCACCAAAAATATACAACTTTTTTCGTTGTTTCATGTTCAATGAGAAAAACTTTTTCCAATATTTTGATAATACGTGAATGGCAAAATTACGAAATATATTTTGTCACCAATAATTCGGCTCCCAAGCCAAATTTTTAAAATCCCAGAAATTGATTCAAATTGATTCAAATTGATTTTTTTATATATTACCCTTTCCCCCAATTGGAAGTTGAAAAAAAAAAAAAAAGAAAAAAATGGAGTAAAATGTCTAAGATTTGAGTTTAGTGAACATCTTTTTTCAACACTTTCATACATGTGTCAGAAAGTCAGCCGACAATAATTATTAAGCACAATTGACACACGGCCTTAAAACATTAAGAAGTACCTACGTACAGCAATAAAAACGAGAAAGCTAAAATCATTTTGTAACAAATAGTATACCTACGCGCATTTTGGTCCTAGTTTTGTACTCTTTTTTATTTATATCTTATTTTGTCGGGATTTTCATGCTCGATAACTACTTTCTTTAAATTAATTCTGGCAACCTTATACTGGGTGGTTCCGAGAGTATTCTACGACTTAAAGTTGCTTCAGGGCCTAGGGCCAACATTCCAGCAATACTCCAATGATTGGGTTAAACGGAAAGCAGGCCTACGAGAAGCATGACAGTGTAGGAGTAGATCACTTTTGAAGACTGCTTTTGGTGAAGCAGAACAACTATCAATTATTATTTATGCAGAGAAGTCTTGTCTACAAATATAGTTCACAAAATAGCTACTTTATAAGTGAAAGAGAAATAGGAAAGAGGAAGAAAAAAACTCATAACTATATTTGCCCTACCAAGGAGAGAGGGCGGAAAGTCAGATGCAATCAACACTTAAACTAACTATCCTAATCAACAACTATGCTAACCTAAAACGTAAGCTCAATACTATTCACTAAACCTATTCTAAAGTATTAAAAGATCTGCCACTTACCTTATCTTACCTCGTCCAAGTTAGTGCTCGAACTCAAGCTTTCTCTAAACTTGGTCGTAAGGCTAAACACTGTGAAACTTGTTTGGGTCCCAGGTCACACTGGTATCCAGGGAAATGAGATCACTCATGAGCTTGCCAGGTTGGGTGCAGAAGAAGCTCTCTCAAGACCTGAACCTGCGTTGCGTCTGCCTGCATCTGTGGTTAGGTCATCCATTGATACTTTCTCGTGAACACGAGTGTCGGTGGCATGACTGTGCTCGGTGTAGACAGACCAAACGACTGTGTCCGCACATCTGCAAAAGGTCGGCGTCTTTCCTTCCGTCTCTCAGGAGAATCGACTGCAGACGGCTTGTGGGCGTCCTTTCGGGCCATCAATCTTTTGTCAAGAGTACGACGAGAGTACGACGATACAGCGGAACACTTCCTCTGTAGTTGTCCTGCTTTTGATCGCATCAGGTGGCGAATCTTTGGGGCTGACGTGGTGAGTACCCAACATATAACCTCTTCATCACTGAAGCTCCTTGTCATCTTTCTTCGAAAGACGGGAAAACTAAATAAAGTAAGGTGTCTGTTTGCCAATACAATGAACCAGTAGTTGTGTCTGAGTGCTCCATCGGATAGTAGCAGCCTCCGAAGAAGAAAGAAAAGAAAGAAAAACCTATTCTAACTTTTATCTATCCTACTCTAGTTCCTCTACTTTCTGCGATCGCTACCCGGTATTCCGGTAAGGTTCGCTTCGTTTCATAGACTGCATGAGTGCATAAGTGTACTATTATCCAGCCATTATCAAACGCAATATCATACAGCAAAACCATGATTACATTTACCGCACCCAATGTATAAAAGAAAAACCTTTAATTCAATTAAAAAAAAAAGAAAAAAATTCCTTCAGCAATTACAAATCAATAAACCAAACCCCTATCATAAAATTAAAAATTAAACCATTCTTATTATCCTCTTCAATTGAAACAGTTGAAAATACCATCACTTGCAGTGTTCCCATATATACCGTTTATAATTACAAACCATTAACTCAAATTAGTTTCTAATTGGAATTTATTTCTGGATATTCTAAGTCAACCCGGTTGTTCCCCCAAAATTAATGACCAATATAATTCAACGTATAATTAAATCATAATAATATGCGCTGCCCAGCTTACACACCAGCACCAGTTCGTCGTTCACCCTGCTGTGTGTACTGGTGTAGGCCATTTGCATTCCATTACTCAAACATTTTGAATATATAATTGAAATTTCCAAAAAACCGCTCATAATTTCATATAATATTTGGGGTGGTAGTTCGTATTTATACAATGAAAACGTTTTTACCAAAGCGCTAGCCAGTCGGGCTTTTAGTATAACTCGAGATACTTACCGTAAAGGAAAAGCATATTAGATATGCATCTACGCTACGCGTGAAATGTTCAATTAGAAAATATTTCACCGGTAATACTGGAAATGCCATCAACTCAATAAGGCGCGCACAGTAACACCGCCAAATTAAGTCGCACGAATGTGTAGAGTATATAGCCCAAAAAGAGAGCCCCAACCAAAACACAAGAAGAAAGGTTAAGCAATAAACCGAATGGCAAATACGACGTCTGTGACCGAGACCGACCCACACCTTAAAAGTTGCTTCACAGTTCGTGGGGGGCACTAAATTGTTTTTTATACAGGTTTTTGCTTCTGCTTACAAGCATTACTGTTTTTCTTTTTTTTTACCAAATACAGTATGTGTGGAAAGAAAGGAAAGACATGAGTCATGAACTGATGATGATGATAATCGGACTTAGAACCAGATATTCTAAATTCATGGTCAAAAGTAGGTACCAGCCTCTTAAAGGCTGAAATCTATGACATATAGCAAAGCTCCTAAATCATGCTACTTGACTCCAATATCATTAAGTCTAAGCGTTTGTGTGCAGGCTTACAAAAACTTCATGAACTATTTAGGAGAAGCAAAGTGACCCTCTATAACTATTACGTAGCTGGCCAAGTGGGGAGAGATCAATTAAATGACCACTACCTTCCAGGAAAAGGGCATCAGCAGCTTTATAAGCCCTAAGCCATTCTGGGTAATAGGATCAGATCCGTAAAATCGAATTCAACAAAGAATCGAAAGAAAACAGAGTTAGTAAAGCTGAAGCACGCGCTTTGTAGTCTAAAGGAACACCTCAGTGAGTTAGGTTTATCTGAAAAGACCTCTGCAGATTCTGCGATTCGATTAGTTAAGCGAACTTTTAAGTGAGTTTTTTTTTACTGAATTAGCTCGATGGGCAGTAATTCCCAACTCCGACGAAACGAAAAAGCGACAGGCTGAAGTGGAACTTCTTAAAGCTAGTTGGGCAGTATAGGTAATTCCGTACTATAATGAAACGAAAAAGCGACAGGCTGAAGTGAAACTTCTTAAAGCTCGTTGGGCAGTAATTCCGAACTTCGATGAAACGAAAAAGCAACAGGCTGAAGTGAAAGAGGAAACTTTTTAGAGCTCGTTGGGAAGTAATTCCGAACTCCGATGAAACGAAAAAACGACAGGCTGAAGTGAAACTTTTTACAGCTCGTTGGGAAGTAACTCCGAACTCCGATGAAACGAAAAAGCAACAGGCTGAAGTGAAAGAGGAAACTTCTTATAGCTCGTTGGGCATTAACCCCGAACTACAATGAAACGAAAAATCGATAGGTATAGGGTGAAGGGCATTTTCTTTTAGATCCTTAAGCAGTAATTTCAAACTCCGATGAAACGAAATGGCGTCAGAAAACAGAATGAAGAGAAGAAGAGGAAGAGAATTAAAAATGCAGAGCTGGTCCTTTTTCTATTAGAAAGACTTCTGCCTTTATTTGTCGAAGAAACTGTAAAATGGATTTCTAGTTTTAGCCTTAGTCTATGAAATGAACAAAGCAGAAAATAGGACAATAGAAAATGATATTTATATGTTCCTCTGTATAGTCGCAGGATTTGCAGTTCGGCTAAAACTAGCAAGTAAGTATAGGTATAGCACCCTTTCCTACTAAGAAAAGAAGAGAAGAAAAGTTTTTAATTTCTTACAAACAAAGACCTCGGACATGTACCTACTGGTATTTTATATTTCTAGACAGCTTATATTTATTTTGTCTATGACAAGACCAATTTCAGAAGCTTCCGTTGCGGCGTCAATGAATGTTCGCGTTTTTTTCGGAATAAGAAGGATGTAAATTGTGAATGTCGTCTATTTAGCCATGCATTCTGGCAAATGAATCAGCGCTTACGTGAAAATTTTGGAATATTTGCTTGAGAAACTGCAAGACATGTCGTCGGTATTCATTTTATAACCTCGACAATACAGTCAAAGTTCTTCTAAAGCCAATTCAAAAAATTTGGCTGGCATGCTGGACGCTGGTAAGCATGTCGCGAAACCACACGGTAATTGATCTCGACTTGAAGTTCGGTGAATGAAGAATTTGTCGTTTGTCGATATATCGCACCCATAATTTCTGACCATTTCTTCGACCTAAGGTTTCGAACGCTTCAGCAAATATTATACTCGAAAAAATCCTATAAGTGATTTTCGGACTGCTACTAAATAGGGACCCGCTTTGACTTTCTTTAGTGGCTTCTTTTCTTACGAATGGGCCAAATGATTGCAGTATTTCGATTATCGGAACGCTTGAAACTTCTCAGCTCCTGATGTGGTCTTGTTTGATAGTGGTATTCCAAAGATAGTCTTTTCCTTGCCAGTAATTGGTATTCCCACAATTGCGCGCCACAATTCGAAAAACTATTTTGCTAACAAATAATCCGCCTATATTATTGTGATCTTGCCTTTATTGCTGCAGCTTAGATTGTTCCCACTTTACTTTTCTTGCAGTAATGATGGATCGATTGCCATCTATGAATGCGATGTAGTCGTTGAAGTGTTCTATTTGTGACCACCATGAAGTTCGCCCTTTTTTCTTGCTTTCAAAATGGCAAAAAAAGTCGGTCTTGAGCAAGGTCTTAATCAGAAATGATACCACATATCGGACTAACATAAAATGTTGATTTGGCAACTCCGTCCGTTTCTGGCTACTTTATGTTCACACTACAGGCAAAATTGTTGCTTTTAATGTTCACCTGCAGCCTGGCCTATGGTAATATACCAGAAGCCTGGCGAAAGGTAACAGTTAAATATCTACCAAAGTCAGGAAGAAATTCGGACTCAAGTCCGAAACCATATTGCTCCATCAGCCTCAATCCTTTTATTCTCAAAAGCATGAAAAAACTAGTTGATAGACACATAAGAAACAAAGCACTGCAGACATTTCCGCTTAGCAAATCTCAACATGCTTATCGGGTAAATCCACCGAGTCAACACTCAATGACTTAGTAACCAGAATTGAATAGAAATTCCGTCATGTCAATAGAAAAGAAATCTGTTTTGTTGCTTTTTTAGATATTGAAGGAGCCTTCAACTACACGCCCTTTGAGACCACCAACAGGACTCTCAACAACATGAATCTGTCTCCAATAAAAGAAGGTGGATTATGGCAATGCTCAATGAAAAAGTAATTGAGACCCGCATTGATGATGTGAAACTTTTGGAGTTAACAACTAGAGGGTATCCACAAGGGGGTGTCCTCTCGCCTGTTTTCGTCCCTAGTCATTGACGACCTACTCCAATCCCTGTCTAATCAAAGGATCGGCGCTATAGGATACGCCGACGACGTAGCAATCGTTGTCAGTGGTAAATTCGAAAGCACGATATCAGCAATACTGCAAAATGCACTATATCCATAGTCCAAAGATGGTGTCCAAAAAAGACGACTACAGGCCCTTTTACCAAACGAAGGAAACTAGATCTTCTAACTGGCCCCACTATGTACCTATGGCGAAACCATTGAATTTTCACGGGAAGCCAAATATCTGGGAATCATCATTGACAGCAAACTATCATGGAACCCACAAATAGAGCGTGTCGTTGATGCAAAAAGTTTCTTCTATTCTAATAGTGACTACAAAAAAAAAAATTTCAAAAATCTCTTCGCTAATATTTTTTATGATTTTTTGAAAATTGCTAAAAATGACTAAAAGTGGCAAACTTTTTCCTCCTTTTCATACAAAATTTTTCTGAGATCATCCTATTCAAAAAAATCATTAAAAATATTAGCGAAGAGATTTTTGAACAAATTTTTTTGCAGTTACTATTAGAATTGTTTGAAGAAACTTTTTGCATCAAAACATTTTTTTGACCGTGGAAAAAAGTCAAAAAAGTAGACTTTTACAAAAGTTATAAATTCTCAATTGGTTAAGGAAAGTTTTTTATCATTGAAACTGAATTTAAATTTAATTTAAATGACCTTTCCATTGATGTAAAATTTACATGAAGAAAGTTCAGATTATGAGTAGAATTAACTTTAGTTTTGTCAAAATACTTATGTCCACCATTGTAGTTGACTAATATTTTACAAGATAGAACAAGGGTTTATTTTTTTTTTATTACACCAGACCAGCTCCATTGGCCTAGTGTTGCAGGCTATCGAACTTTGAAAATAATTTATTCCCGAAACAAAAATTACAACACCTACGTACCTATACCTACCTACTACTTTTCTGACAGTAACCCAAACCGCAATGAATAACCAATATGACCTCTTAAAATAAATGTTACCACCTCGAGTAAAATTCGATCCAGTGTTATGCGAAACTATAAACTATGCAGATATAGCTTTTAGCTGTGCTATCTTGTCCCGTATGCATTTCCAAGTTCCAAGAGGGACTCATAAAGATCATATAGTCGCAAAAATTATGACTAAACATGTAGAAAACGGACATATTCGACCGAATTCCATCCCTGGACCATTTATTATCTGCTGGCAGCAATATGCTTCCACAACAATCCCCTGAGTCACTCGGTGCAACCGGTCACCGCGATGAAGCACAACCGTCAGGAGGCATTGTTATTTCTAATGGAAAACCGCACAGCATGTAGTTGGATCCAGGATTTGACCTTAAACTCTCTCAGCGAGAATGTGTTATGAGTCAGATGAACCATGTGCATCCTTTTCAAACAGCTGTGATGGAAGAATTTTTGTTTTCTTTTCTCGTTTTGGCTACCGCCCAATCAATCCTGATAAAATTGGTTACGGTGTCATCCTGGATGCCGTTGATAAATTGTCAATTTAATTGCCTACCGGTTGAGATGGATGGAGAAGGGGATCATCTTGGTTGGTGTGTTTGTGTTAACCCGCGTTTCTCTTTTTCATCTGTTATTGGACAAAAACACCACAGCAGATGAGACATGACAAAAAGGAGTCTCGCAGATGAAAATTAATGTTTTCTGCTGGGACATTTGCCAAGCAGTGTGAAATATTATGTTTGTTTCCCTTTGCATCTTTTTTCTTTCTCTCTCCATACAGTCGCAGTATGTGTTGGTATTCGGATGAATTGCACTTTTCATCTTCTACTATATTCGCCAGTAGTATACGGAATATGATTTCATTTGCAGAAATTCCTGATGAGGATGCACTTTTATATTTGTTTACCCGCGATGCACCTCCGTAGAGCGAATCTCGGTTTTGTTTTTATACAGCGAAAGGAAGAATGGCAAGAAAAGGACCCACATTTGCATTTGATGACTCTGCGCCAGAAAAGTAATGAAATTGCAGAATATACTGTACAATCGATAGCACTGGTGCCAGAAGGATTTTTATTTATGGCGACGGCGACGACGATGACGAGGACAATGGAAGAAATTGTTTTAAAGTGCAAACAAAAGAATTATGAATGAAGAATGTGCATTTCGAGTTGACGAGATGTTATTAAATTTGGAAAAGCGTTTCATTACGATTTAGTATAGTTGATGCAGTTAGTCCTCTGTGAAGTTACTACTATTGCTATTTGACAATTTACAAACCTCTAGGCTGGGTATGTGTTGCATCCAAAAAAAAGGAAGATGCTCCCTGAACTTCGTAGTAGTAGTAGTGGAGTTTTAGGCCAGGAAAGTCAATCTTGATCCGCGTTCAACTATTACAGAAAACGCAGGAATTCCAGATCGATACACATAACCTATTTATGTTATTTAAGGTCGCCTAAGGTAGCGTATAAAACTACAAGTTAGCCCTTTGGCTAACTAACACAGGGTTTTTCAAACCGGACAGATAGGGCATAGCTCCATACTCAAGGAATCTTTTTCCCATATATCCCTGATAAAGCGGATCAAAGTTTGGGTGCACTTGACTTTGACTTCGACACACCGTATACGAAATACTATACCCAGATAGGGAGGACTGGCAAAAGAATGAAGTTTCAAATGAAAAATGTCGATTTATGTGGATGGGTGCATAACTAAGGAGGGTAAAGGACACTCTAGTGATATCGGCCTACACGTATCATTAAGACTTCGGGACACATGCAGTGTGTTCCAGGCATCTCATGTTCTAGACCTGCAGATCTACTTGAAATGGGATTAATATCCAACAAGTATATCGCTATCTATACATTGAGGCTTAGGCTATTCTAAAGGCGCCAGAGTCCTACATCATCAATTCTGAACTATTAAGGAGCTGCCTTAATAACTCACAATATTATCAGATAGTGTTGGGTACCCGGATACTGTAATATTGAGGGTAACGAAAGGGCCTACCTTCTGGCCAAAAACGGAGCAGAACTTCCAGAAATTGAAACTACATACAACATACCTATTGAGGGCATAAGACCACCAATAGCCGTGCCCAAGAGAATTATTCTCTAGAAAACTAGAAATACGCCAGACCTGAGATGGTTTTGTATAGAAGGCCACAGGGTTTCAAAGGCTTTGTGGCCTAAGTTAGATCAGAGGTGGTTGTCCTCTCAAACAAAATAGAAACCATAGGTACTGTAGGGAAATTAAGTGCTACGGCGAATTGGTTAAGGTTTTGACCATGAAAGTTCTCCAGGGAGGGCAATTCGCCCAATATGGTACCTAATCCACTGTGATGAACTCACCCCTATTCGCAACATAGCATAACCTAACCTAAGGTATCGTATGTAGGGACGAATTACGCGAAGCCATGCCAAGTTTCTTTGGGCTAAGAATGCATCCTCTCTATCCCAGGTCTGCTGTATGATACAGAAGCATAAACCTTATCGAAAACAAATAAGAACCTCCTAGGACGCTTTAAGAGGAATATTCTATGTGTGATTTTCAGTCCAGATTGTATAGAAATCGATGAAGGTGAGGGGCAGATTCAATGTCCAACTTTATGGGCTAAACAGCGACGTTGACTCATATATGTTGCTACGACTAAGGTGGGTAGGTAATGTTTAGTGTCGGGCGCACCAGTCTGATGGCGAAGCTTTAAGTCCATTCCTGAGGAACAACCAAGCAGAGGATGACCTACCTCAGGTGGCGCGCAAAATTGGAGAGCGGCCAAAACCAACTTGGTGTGCGTAACTGGAGGCAGTTAGCTATGCACCAAGCTGGCTGGAGGGAGTTGTTGGTTGAAACCGTGGATATTAGTTACATAATCCTTTTGAAGTCTTATCAAAACTTCGTTTTATCAAGTCTCGCATATACCTATCAAGTCTATCATACGTATCTCAGCCTAGTCGGCTCATATTCTAGGTTTTAGGTATGAGCTCACAAACGCCTGATCGAGAATAAATCTGTCCTGACAAAGCTTCTCAATTCAGCCGATCGGACTCGCCGTTAAATTGTAGGTCTCTTCTATTTGTCCCAAAAATCAAAAACTCACACCAACCAATATTGTTCTAAAGCTACTATTACACACATGTCAAAAATCGTTTCAATTTCTGACATTTAGTGTCTACACATAACTTTTGGAAAGAATCTTACGGCATATTGAAGTCATCATGTCAACAATTGACACTTTTTTGATATGAGTGGAATAGATAGTAGCTTGAGAAGGCCTTGAGTGCCTATATCGACCTATTTTGCCAACAATTTATTTTAGGCGAACTTTTAAATTACCGATAAATACCGCAATTAATTTAAGAATATAAATCTTCTTTCGTCCATCATTCACTGCAAAAGTGATAGTCACCAGTCACACTATACCCTTAATATTGATCATTTTCCACATGTTTCCAAATCAGTGTCAATGTCGGAAATGGAAATCTAAAAGCCATATCAATTAAACACATTAACCAAAGAGGCTTACACTCTCCCATCATCATGGTCCCATGGTCATCTATTTTAGTTTCACGTTATGTTTCGGTGTCACTCATTTTGCCTACTCCTCCTATACTGCTATGAATGAAGTCATCCAAGCCAATAAGGGTTACCCCAAAGTATCTTCTTACATTCGCTTTATACATCCAAACTAAACCCAAACATCGGTTTTGGGTGTAGGTGACCACCCTCAGCTGTCCTTTCTTGTCATATCTCAGTTCTCAGAATGAATTGTGATTCGGAAAATCGAAATCCTCTGTCAGAATTATTTTGGGGACACCAAATCATAACTTGATAAGGGTCCTGCACGTCTATTACCATCTAATCCACACATACACAGATACACCATAGTCTAATCCAAAATTATCTATTCTTTGTTATTGCAGAACTTCATCTACAGCAAAAGACCAACCAGACAATGTCCTACTATGAGGAATCACTCGAACGGAAGATGCTGTCCTATTGTAATCATCTCAAATTCACCAAAAGGATTTGATAGAGAAAAATAAAAAAAAAACGAATCGCACACACAAAAAGCGAAATAGAAGAAACAAAAAAAAAAACACGAAAGAAGAAATTTCAAATCAGCCAATTAAAATTATAGCAAAACGGAAACAAAGACGATACCAAATACTTTCCTTCCCCTTCTCCTTCTCCAACTCCTCATCCTGCTCAACTCAAATATGCTCCTTATAAGTGCTTTAGCTTTGGGTCTGGTCGAAACGACCAGTCCCAATATCGCCGGCAGTAGCACTCACATTGGTGGCTTCAGTGTTACCAATGGTGGCGCTGGTGGTGGCGGTATAGCGGACACTGTGATAGGATCCATTCCGACATCGGCCCATTCGTCGGGCACATCGATTGCACATGCCACAACGAATGGTGGTGGATCGACAATACCATGGGACAACAATGGAACCTTACGGTCAGCGGGTCCAGGCGATTGGTCCATCGAACAGTGTCTCATCTGGCAGCGACCTCATCATCTGTACTTTCAACTCGGCAACGCGTTCTTCTTTATGGCATTTTTGGCACCGCACGGACCCTTTGGGATGCTGTGGCTGCGATCGGTCATGGTCGTTGGATGCGTATTAATGGGAATGTATGGATGGCTGATTGAGTGCACACCAGACGTGGTGCTGTGGTCAGGACTGTTTCTAGGCGTTAATCTTATTTATCTGATAGTGCTGTTGTGTCGACTGCGACCGGTACGGTTCGAAAAGGAGATCGAAGCGGTAAGTTTTATTAAAATTATTTCAATATTCATAAAACAATATAGTCTATATGTTTTAATAAAAAAAATATTCCCGACCCATCTCAGACACCAAAGTCAAGTAGGTACCGAGAGTTAGCATTTTTCAGCTATGTCACTTGCTGACTGCAATGTTCATTTATTAGGTACCTAGGTATAAGTAGGTGTGGTAGTAGTTTTTTTATCACAACTAATTTGACATGGGTTGTTGAAGTTTGTTGAGTCTAGATTCAACCATGAAATTCAAAAAGTTATTAACTCATGCTATTCTTCGCTACTTCTTTTTCCCTACTGTAGTTTGGCCACGTCACATGTCACAGTTTGTCAGCCTGCTCCATTGCTCTTGAGCAAAGGCAATTGACGTATTATTCCAAACATTTATCCATTTTGTAAAAGCTGTGGCAACATTTTCAGAGTAGCGATACATAATTCATTAAATAAATAAGACTATAGGAAAACCAAGCGGCCAAAATGTGAACTCATTCAAAAAAATTGTAGTACAGCACAAAGACCACTTTTCTATTTGAACCACCTAGTCTAGGACTGTGCACGAATCTCCAGAGATGTATCTGATGTGTCGAAATCCCCCAGTTCGTCCCAGAATTAACTAAGGGGATGACGTTTGTTTATTATTTGAACCACCTTGATTTGTGAATGAATATCAGGAGTTCTTTAGTATTCACGTTCTTCAGATCCTCCAGATCCAGATCATCGAAGAAGTAGCTTTTGAGGATCCTCAATCCTATGTTTTTAAAGGGCGGGCATTCACGAAGTAAGTGGAGATTGGAGAACGGATTATATTTCGTTAACGTCCATACAGATGCAGCTTCAGCTCGCTTTCTCGTGTACCTACTGCTATATTTTTTTTTTTTTGAAATACTTCTCCCGGGAAAGGCAAACCTCAGCGCCCCGAGATGCTTGCAAGTTCTGCACTTAAATTGCTGCAAATTGTAGTCTTCTGGAAATATATCCCCAGGAAGCGAGTTCCAAAGTTTGCTTGTCCTGTAACAGAAGGAGTTTTGGAAAATTGATGTTCTCGCGGTTGTCCAGTGTACTGTATGGTCATGACTTATGAGCATTAGCTGCCTGTCTTGTGGGCGCCCAAAAGTTATTTGAGTGGGTCCAAGGATGGTTTAGATTCACAATTTTTTTAAAATTGGACAAAAGGGCGTGGCACCTAGTATACGAAAAAAAAAATCTTATATCTAGAAAACTACTCGAAAACTGATTGAACTCAAATTTTAAGAAAATATATGTTATTTTGCCCAAAAGTGTTTCTGTGAAATTTGATCAAAATTGGACAAAGGGCCGTGGTACCTCCCGTATAAAAAATATGTACATTTTAAATGCTATTTCTCGACACCCATGGGAGCTAAATTTGTAAAACTTTAGACATTGGTGTGCATTGTCCAAACAAATAACCGCGCGAAGTGTGGGTGGGATTGGAAAACGGGCCATGGCACTACCCTTACAACAAAGTTATTTAAATCACTATATCTGAACATTTCCTGATTGAAGAATTTTACAAAACCTGGCGGGATTGGACAAAAGGACGTGACACCTCTCATAACAAAAAACTACATTTCAAACGCTATTCTTCCACAGTCATGTCACAAAATATATCTAGATTCTAGACAATACAATTCATGGGCACACGTCTGAGTTCTTTTTATTGTGTCAAATGCAGATGAAAGAAGATATACCGGTGCGTCTATTCAAGTGAACCAAAGAAAAAATGCATACATTTTTGCATAGTATAGGAAAAAATGAGTAAAACTACCGTTATAGGTCTATCATCAAGCTTGAAATTATGTTTGTTTTATAGTATAAGAATGTACCTTTCTGCCAAATAATATTTTTTCTCTTCCACATAATACGAAAAAAAAAAAAAATAAAACGTAACTCTTGTGCGTCTAAAAAAGTGAACCGCACTGTATATAGACATTTGAATTAGAAAACAAAATGAACTATATTTGCCTCATTTAACGTGATTATATGTCACTAAGAACTGATAAGAAACCCTCGAACAATGGATAACTAAAACATATTTATTTACTAAATAAGGAAGCAAGCTCCATCTCGACCATTCAGTCATTCTTAACCCTTTAATGTTTAATGAATGCTGATGCCATTTTCTAGACCGTGGGATATGTAACCTCATTAAGGGCGTCTTCCCAATAACATCCATTTGCACATTGCTGAGCAACAGGAGGCCTACATTTTCCAATTACGTTGAGTGAATTGAATATAAAATATCAAACTACTTACTATAGCTACCCCAGCATTCATTGATCATAATACTCGGTATAATGCCCTCGCAATTGAGTCATCCGAACTCCACAGGCAAAGTGCCTCTAACTCGTTGCCCAATAGCGGTAGTCACAGTTTACAGTTTCACCCCTCCCATGGTGCAGCCTATATAGTGTACAACAGAATAAAAAAGGCGAAAAATAGAAGCATAAGCAAGTGAAAAGAAAAACTTTCTGAATCAACAAATTAAATTGCATTTTGCAACAATAAAAGGACAGAGAACAGAAAGTAAAATTAAAATTCATTGCACAAAGTCATCGGTAAGTAGCCGGCAAACGGAAAACAACGAAACGAGAAACGTGCTATAACAAGACGACACGGCAACAACTATGGGAGACTAACTAAATGCACGGCGACACTGTAAATTCTTTGGGGTAGGTCGGACCACCCACCCATACCCAAACTTGTTCTTTTTTAAGTCAGTCATGCCTAAACAGCCCTTCTCGTGTAGCTATGTATATGCTGCCGGTTGTAAAAGGAAAGTCAAATTTATGAAACGAAGCATAAAATTTTAGTTTAAATTACTTTGGCCTCCCAGTACCACACGCCCACCCAACCGACCTCAGCGTCTGCCTGGTAAGTCTCTTTAACACCTACCACCGGGCCTAGCCCCAGCCCCATTCGTTGGCTTAAGAGGCTTGGGGTTTTTTTTTTATTTCATATTTTATTTATAAACCACCATGGGAATTGGCCGCGTTGCTACTGTGTCGGTTGTGTGCGATGTGACAGGCTGAAAATAGGGGAGGGTTGCCTGTTATGCTGCTTCTGACATAAACAACCTCTAATTTTGCTTATGCTAAGGCAGCATACTTCATATATACTTGGACAGGCTACATAAAGTGATGAGAGTGTGTACGTTTCGGGGGAGGTTATGAATTTCTAGGTCAATAGGAGGGGAACGGCACAGCACGGCATCGTTGCGTGAGAAGAGGGTACAGAAACAAGAGTCCAGGGATTACGAAAACTTTATCTGATTCCATTATTTTATTGGAGGCTATGGTCGGTCTGACTGCTGATTATCAAATATGCATATTTTATGCGCTCATCTACTTTTCGATTTATATTCCGTTTTTCCACTGGTGCGGTTGAGGTTAATTTTGATCTTTTTTTTTTAAAGCAATTGGAACGAAGTTAAATGATGGTCACTGTGGTGTTGTCATATAATTTGCCTCGAGAATGCGGTTTATTGAGAAATCCTTAAAGAAAAGTGAGAGCTCTGTGATGTCTGATTTCTCAGGTGTTTAATATTTAACGAACTTGGTGGTTGGTAATTCCGACTTAACATTTGTTATGATGTCGCATTTTCTATTGACAATAAACATAAAGAACGTCCTTCTGCAAAGTGGATATAGGAGGACACAAAGCCCTGAAAATGAACATCAAAATATTAAACGTAGTGACGAATGAATGGACCTACATTATGTAGGTATGTATACATATACATATATGTAGTTTGCTCTAGTACACTAGCGTAGCCCGTGCACACTTCGTGGTGCAAAGTAAGGACTAATAAGGCCTTGTCAAGAAACACTAAGGAGACTCTATATAAGACCCTCATCATCCCAGTCCTAACTCTATGGCGCAGAAGTATGGACGTTAACGAAGGCAGATGAAGATTTACTTGGTCGTTTCGAACGCAAAATTCTTCGAGTGATTTTCTTTCCCGTTTGCGTTGACGAGCTTTGGAGGAGAAGATTTAACAGCGAACTCTACAAGCTGTATAGGGATGTATTGTAGACCTGGTCAGAAAAGTACGTATCACTCGACAAAGATGGCTAGGACATGTAGAGCGAATGTACACCAACGCTCCGGCCCGAAGAGGCTTCGATTCCAACTCGGAGGGACAACGCAGTAGAGGAAGACAAACATTATATACAATATACCTTATATAAAGAATGCAATATCTTCAATATCTATAGAAACATTATTTGCACATTATTTGGATCTTCTTAATTGGTCCGTTGTCATTTTCACCAAGACCAGAATATCCAAAAGAAAATTTAAATGACTCTATTAACAGTCTTTACGCAACTCAAATATCAACAAAAAGTTGTGTTCCGAATTCCGCTCCAGAAAATTAAGGAATAAACTCAAAAATATGCAAATATTTGCCACTCAATTCCCTTAGCAGAAAGTATAAACTCTTTTGAAAGATACATTTTATTTTGAACTAAATTACTTGTCTTAAGATGCAATTGAGGCGAAAATAATAACACACACAACACACTCTCCCACCACCACACAAGTGAAGTTTCTTTTTAATTTCACGAAAGCTGTGCACATATGACTAATTGAGAAGAATAAGTTATCCTCGTCTTAGCTCAAGACAAGTAAACAAAAGAAATGAGGATGGAAATGAGACCATTCCAGCACTACATAGGCTCGAAGAAAAGGCAGAGGATTTAAGCAAATAAGTGAAAAAAAATGTGTGTATATCCTTGAAATAAATGAGCCTAATACGACTGAGAAAAGTACACGAATTATGTAATTTGCTGGGTTTCATTAAGCTTACAATAAGATATTCGTATAGGTAGGTACGAGTACCGTTGAGAAGTGCATGAAGTCCCACACCATTTTATGTAGATAATCCAATCCTATCTTAATTTGAAAAAGGTTAGGAGGAGAGGGTTCGTCTTTTATAGTCAAAACGAAGTGCACGACTGGGTTGCACATAACTTTCTTGTTCATTCCAAGGTTGGTTGGGGGTTTTATGTTTTTTTTTATTGTATTGGAGAACTTCTGCATTTAAGGCAAGCGAATTTGACGAGTTTGACTATACACCATCGTTTACAATTTGAATTGATCTGCCCAGAAGAAAGCTTTGCATCTATCCGCAAATGTTTTATATTAATCCATAAGAGGATAATTTGCTCTATGCCAGACCCGATTGAGATGTTCAATGCGACAGTTCCGGAGTCGCCATGTTGTTCCAGTATTATTTCCGTTACCTTGGAAATCATGAAGAGTAAAGCTATTGGACAGTAGCTTTGCAAAAGGCATTTCCTACTTTTTTTTGGGAAAGGTTTGAATACGAGGGGCAAGAAGGAAAGGTCTTCTGGGAGTTCGACATTTCGAAAAACCTGGGTGCTAGTGGTGGTTTTGAAAAGTTTGGCTGCAATTTCATCGGGCCCGATAGTTTTTTTTTATAATCCATCTCCCTAAGAATGCGTTGAGTTACTTGTGGCCGAAATTTCCCATTAATGATTGAAATAACTCGAGTTCGACAGAATCTGAAGGAGAATTCTTCGAAAATATTGAGGCAAAAGTATCCATCTTTTTTTAGGTGCTCATGATAGCTATCAGCAGGGGGGACGTTGGGGGTGCGAGTCGGCAAATCAACGAGCAATTTTCAAAAATTAGGTCTTAGGTTGGGATTTTTATAAGGTATAGCTTTGAAACTTGTAAGTGTATACCTACGAGTCGGCATTTTCAAAGGTTCCACATGAACTTAACATTTTGCTAGTTTCGATTCGATTTTAAAAAGGACGGTCGGCATCGGTGAATTTGCCGACTGAAATCCTTAAAATTTAGCGAGATTCGATTCGATTTTAAAGGACGGACTGAAATCCTTAAAATTTAGCGACTTTAGATTCGATTTTAAAAAGGACGGGCGGCATTTCTAATTTGAGGTTAAATTCGAAGGAATTATGTTATTCGATAGCTTGTGCAACTCGGCTTATTGATGTGGATTGCGAACTTTGACTTTGGGTGTTTTCGTTCGCGGCAAAAAGTTTGGAAAACGAAATTTCGTTATTTAAACTGTTTATAAACTTTTTTTCTTAAGATAGTATTGATGGCTGAAATTCGCGAACTGCCGCGACCTAGAAAAGTTTTCATGTGAACGGACTGTCAAAACTTGCGAATATTCGTTCGTTCGTAGATAGTTAGTCGTTCTCATGTGAATGGTCTTTAGATTTTGTCCCGGGATATTTCCTGTGAAAATTGGTCAAAATTGGACAAAGAGGCGTGGGACCTCCCATACAAAAATCATCTTCTCTGGGGTGAAATTCTATGCGTTAGATGTAACTCTATAAACGCGGGGCGATTTTCATGATTTCTATACAGTCGGCAAGTTCCTGAAATAAGTCGGCATTTCAATGAAAGTATGATTACACAACACATGTCACAGTTTGTGTCATTTAGTGACATATTGACGTCTCTGAGAAGTCTGAATTTGTCCTAAAGTTGTTGTTCTGTGTGATCGCCTATCTTGCTGCGTGTCACGATTGATACAACTTTAATGCTTCTTTATGAAAGCTGTTAGGTCTGAATGACCGACTATTTTCGACCGCATGTCACAGGTTGACAAAGTCCCACGAGTGACAATGCACTATTTTCTACAATTTCATGCAAGTTGCGAATGACACTTTTTTTCTCTGTTGTTGTTGTTGTTGTCGCGGAAACATCAGCATTAGAAATATCTGCTCACATTAATTACAAGCAAACGGTGGCCTGTCATGCCCCGGTCACTCGATTCTGTCATTCAGCTCTATCACAGAATGACAAAGCAATAGCATGTTATGAATTTTAGGTCAAAATTACACGCGCATGACCCCACGATTTAAACAGTCCGATCGACATACTCATGAGAGGCACGTAGGTATACAGGACGACCAGGATGAGTCCATTTTTGTGATATCAGCACTTACGACACATTTTCTGGCACGTGCAATAGTAGCTTCAGAGAGTGCAACAGCGTCAGGACCTTCTGAAAGGTAATTGTTATGTCATGAAGCCATACGAGATACGACCTAAATTTGTCACAAATCAACTGGAACAGCTCCACAGAATTCTAGACTCTTCTATAGATTCCAAATGACCAGCGGCACTGTCATAGAGGGATTATATTTTCAATATATACAATGCTTAAAAATGATTGAAACCATTCAACTCGTTTGTCATTCTCTGATCTACATAATTCACATAATCACTGCTACAGCTTATAGATTTTTCTAAAGCCTATTATAACCGATTTCTCCGTCACCGTGTCGACAAGAATAAGTTTTTCAGTCACACAGCAAAAACAATTCAAGATTTAGTGCTAATAATCTGACAATAAAAGAGTCAACAGCAGGGAATCACCGCACGATGGATGCACATAATAAAACAAAAAAAAAAAAAAATTAACAAAAACAATCCACAAAACAATAGCGAAATGCAGTCGCTAATGCTGTGTGAGTGCTGGGGGTGGGGGAGGTTTTGTATTTCGCCTTTTTCTTTGGAAAACTGTGTAAATACAAGTAGCGACAATAAAACCAAGAGTATAAATGGAATCACATCACAAATAACAAATACCCAGAGTGGATAACACGATAATGGCCACTTTCATTCTGGATGAGTGGTACAATGGAGGAAAATTTTCCATCAGATTGTCACACAGAACGACTGGTGCATCTATCTATTGTGTTGGCAATGGAAATTGGTATATGCATTCAAAAGATTTGTTTTCATTGGTGAAAATGAAATTCACAGAATTGACGACGAGAAGTTGGCTCAGTGAAACCATTAAACTGATTTTTATATTCAGCCTAAAAGCATATAACTAACGAAGAAAATAATAGTGCTTTGCGGATAAATTTATTTATGTTATTTTTTTTTTTGCGAAAAGCCACGCAACAATAAATGGAGTATTCGTACCTGCATCTGTTGGTAAGGATAATGGAAAAATTGACGATAAGGAGGAAATATATTTATGGAAATTGTTTAGAAATGTTTTTCATGTCTGTCCGGCCATGCTAGGTATAGGCATAGCTACTCACGTTAAGTATTGTAGAGTGAAAGAGGTTGCAGCTTAATATCCATTCACGACCCCAAAGAACAAAATGACTGTTAAATGGGTTGCTTGACAAAAGGTATATGAGCCATGTCCCAAGTGTGACGTTAAAATCGTCTTATATAATATGTTATCATCAAAACTGGTAAGAAGTATTACATCTCCCATTTTAAGCTATCGCAGATGGGATAGCACTTGGTATAGAAAACTGGGAGCAAGTGGTAAGCGTCAATTAAACTGTTCATTATATGCTGACCAACGGCACTCCTTCAGTATTCAAAATGTCCAAAAATTCCCAGCATCCAAATAAAAATTGGATCTCTACCTTGTTGTAGGCAAGGAATGAGTGCGGATATCTGTGAGCTACGCTCTTGCGTAGTCCTCAACCTAAGGCATCAATTGTCGAAGACCAATGGCCAAGTGGACGATCAGAAATACCACAAATGATAAAACGTAGGGTTAACCCACTGGTAGTAAGATGGGTGGACAATATGTTATGGGCGATAAATATTCATACGGGAACCTCAAAACTCCGAGGAAGGGTCAGCAGAAATTGCCCACAAGGATGTTCTTTCACCTACACTGTGGACTCTCTTCTCGACAGACTTGAGGCAACTGGCATTCACACAGTGGGATATGCCTTAACACTTTTCGGATCGGAACACCTACGCTTCGGTTATATGGTGGGCGAAAGCTTCCCAGAAGAATGTTAGGAAGCACATGGATACGAATAGGGAACAACTTTTAGCATGTATAGGAATTACAAGTGCAATACGCACAACACCAACATGAGCATTGGAAGTGATCTTAGGGATTTTACCGCTAGACTTATTTATTAAGAAAACAGCGGCCCTAACGGCACTTCTTCTGCATCGAGATGCGAAATGGCACAATCGGGGTACTATCTATGGACACAGGAGGATCCTGGCAGTTGTCAAAAACGAGATTAGGGAACTGAACATGCCCATAACAAAGATGCGTATTATGGAAAGGAATCACAAAACTCGTATTGAGAATGGATTACTTCCAGAAAAAAGGAATGGTGATTTTCACAGATGGATCCATGATGTATGGCGGAGCGGGGGCCGTTATCTTCTCAGAAGATCTGAAACTAGCCCGTCACATTATCCTCGGGACAAACACTTTTGTATACTATGCTGAGATGATTGCTTTGTTGGATGCGTTGGACTACTTGCTTGAAAGGAAGAAATATCCTTATAGCACTGGACAATCAGGTGGTTATTAGATGTATGGAGCAGACAACCATCATAACATCATTGACACTGGAATGTGTATTCAAGCTCAATAAGTGTTCATCTAAATATCAGGTAACACTGACTTGGGTACGAGGAAACATAGGGATCGACGGCAACGAAAAGGCGGACTTCCTTTGCCAAGCAGGGGTCAACTGAAAAGTTGCTGGGACCAGAACCATTCTTTTCAATTGGTAGGGGAATGATGGAACAGCTGATTCACAAATGGATCATGGCAGAACACCTCAGAAGGTGGTCAACCGTAGAGCAACGTAGACAAGTTAAAATGCCAATAAAATGGCCGACCTGCTCTACTCAACGAGAAGTTTTAAGCATGAGTCGAGGAACACTGAAATGGGTGGTGGCGTTAACTACAGGTCATGGTAATTTCGGGTATCATTTAAGGAAGATGGGCCTTAGAGAGGATGATACTTGTAAGCTATGCCTGGAGGAATCTTAGAAAGCGGCACATTTACTGTGTCAATCTACAGCTTTGGCTGGCAGAAGAATGAGGATCTTCGGACAACATTGGGTCCAGACGAGACACATAGGATGGAATAGATCTCACATAAACAGACACTAGTGTTAACAGAGAGACGAAAAGTGACCCACGTAACCACATGCAGCAAAACAAATCAACAAAACGAAGCGGCCGGCACTTACAGTGCGGCACTGCATAGAAGAACAACAGCAGCTAGTGCGCTCTAGGAAAAAGTGGCGAGAAAAGAAGAAGGACATGAGGAATCACGCGACACATGAGATGAGGAGATATAAAATCACTACTCCAGGAAAAGTGTTCGGAAGTCTTGTATAAAAGACCTGTAGAGATGAACTAGAAAGCCTAATAGTAGAGTCAAAGCTTTCGTTGAGAATATAGAAAACCCCACCTGCAGTCTATTTAGGGCTAAAAACGACCGAACTTTCGCTGGCAGGCAAAATGAATTCCGTAACGTCAACCTGGGCAATGAGAGCCATAACTTCCATCCACCTGTCTGAAATGAAGTCGGTTATCGACATACAAGCATAACGCACAAGTCCAGCAAAGTTTTGTCAAACTATACGACCAGTTCTTAAAGAAAAGGCGTGAACGAACTATACATTATTCAAATTAAGTCGATTGCATATTGATCAAGGATGAGATGATTTGTCCTCAGATCGATGCAACTATGACATAAGCATAACGTTAAAGAACGCGATTAAAGTTATCCTTAAGGTGCTAGTACACGGTATGTAGCACGCCACATATATATCTGGCTCTGACGTAATTTTGATGTCAGCGTATGAAGCCAATGGCTACATAAGGTACACATACGCATAACCAACAGCCAACCGATATGTGCGCTCTTGTAGCCACCGCGCGAAATGTGTGCCTTATGTGTACTCTATCTGGTGACGTCAGAGCCACATATATTTTGAACATGAAATTTTCCCAGTAATTCGATGAGAAGACTTAAGATAGAAATCTACGAGCTATACCCCTTCATAAATAAAAAAAATAAATAGGTGGCGCAACAGGCGGTAGACACCCTAGGCCTAGCTTCTCGCAACCATTGTGAGTTTCTATTTTTCGAATGGAAGGGACCTACAATTTTATGCCGAGTCCGAATCGCTGAATTCAGAAGATTTTTCAGGACGGTGATACTCTCGGATGTTTGTCTGACGTTCACGAGAGGTTGCGCAATAGAAAAAACCTTAAGATGTAATTTGTGTTTTTCCGGGGATCGAACCTGGGATCCCTCGCACAGTAGTCCAGCACACTAACCACGGCGCTACTGCGCCCTCACCGTCATTGACTGGTTAAAAAAAGTGGATATCAAGCACGAATGTATTTTCCGTTTCGAATTTAATCCTAAAAGAGAACCCAGCCTAGGACGAGGTGTCGCTTTAGGTGGCGCCCAGAAGTAAAAAGGGTCCTCAACGAGTGCGCTCCCGCGTAAAGTCAGGTATTTAGCCAAAGACCGATAGAGAGGCAAATATTGTTTGAGGGCCATGGACCATCACTTTAGCAAGCAAATATAAGTGGTTTTAGAAGTTTTCTACCCTCTTCTCATGCTAAATTTTTCGTTGAATGTCACAAGAAAATGGTTTAAGCAAAAACGAAAAACAAGGTAAATTTCAGAAGTTTGTATTAAACAAGATCTATCTATATAGAAGAATATTAGAAAAGCCCGGGTAATCGAAAAAGGGGCGTGGTACGTCCCATACAAAAAATAAATTCAAAATCTTATATCTGGAAAACCACTAAACTGAATGAGCTCAAATTTGCATGCAATCTTTGGGTATTGACTCGGAAGTCTCCTGCGAAGATTGGTCGAAATTTTACAAAGGGACGTGGCACCTCCCAAATAAAAAAAATAAAACATAGCATATACTTCGACAGTCATGAGCACAAACCAGTAAGAATAGACCGCCGACTTCCCGTACACCTACCCGATTCCCCCCGGAAGAAATTACCCTGTCTGTGAATACGTGTAATTGTCAAAATTAATGGCGGCAATGATTTTCCATGCTATACCATGGGCCTAGGATTTTTCAAGTATGCGTGCGTTAATGGCGCTCCTTTGATTTTGTACAGAACCAATACATGAAAAATCCTGGGCCCGCCGGCAGCTTGTAGGCAAAGTCAGGAGGAGGAGTCGACGGTCCATTCTTACTGGTTTGTGGTCATGATAGAAAGTTATAGTAAAATTTAAAACATTGATAATTCATTTTCCTGGTAGATAAGAATAGCTATATCTAGGCAATACAATTCCTGGTAACAGTTAGTAAACAATAAATTCAAAGCCCAACTACAGTCTCACGAGTTTCAAGAAACAATTCCCTATTTACTTCCTTACCTAACTAAGTCTAACTTTTTATCAAAGTTCCGGAATAACGCGGGATCATTTCATCGAAAATATTTGCGTGCCATATGTGCCATATAAAATGTGAAAACAATAAATGCAATTCATAATGTCATCACTTACTTTATGTCAGTTCATACTGAGAGTGCTTTTAGCCAAAATTGAAAAGAATCGATAAATAAAATTCATGACATGCGATTTCCACCAAGAGCTTACTCTGTTGAAAATAAAATGCAATCTCGTTCCCAAGAAAATCAAATTCGTATCAATATTACAACCGTCTTGCTCACCACCCACCCCACAAACACACAACCATCACCCTATTTGCATTGAACTAAATTTTCGAAAACCACTTCACCGCATGTACACCCCCATAAAAGACTTTGTTCGTCGGATGGTCTGATATACGAAACTCCTTTCAATTGCGCTACTTTTGTTGGAAAGTGTATACATTGGCCCGCATATATCCGTACATCAGCACCAACGAAGGACTCACTTCCGGAGTCGAATGCATTTTTCGGGGTAATAACATTGTTTTCTAACAATGGAACGAAAGGAAACTAAGTACCACTTAAGAGGTCTTTCGGGGGTTCAAGAGGGAGACACAAAACTCCCTCCGCACTGCGATAAGTCCATTTATTTTATACTTAACTATGTGTATGTGTACCTACTCCTACTGGAATTTAAATATCAAAAACGAACAAAAATCCCTGAAATATACTCCATTGATCTAGTTTTTAAGGCTATGAAATACTCGAACATTCATCCGACCAGCTTTAATGGGCTTCAAGTTTGAATAATGTTTTCCACTTGGCGGAACAGTTTTTGACCTCAATTCGGTTTTGGGGGCCTGGTTGTCCCTGTGGCATCGAGTCTGTTATGTCTCATCTTATAGAGGAGTTAAATTGCGTATAGACTGGAGGCGATTATCTTGGTCAAAGCAAGACCTCGTTCCAGTTCGAATAAAAGCAATTTAAAGTTGCTGCGAACAGCCAAAGGGTATAATCAAATAACATTGAGATGATGCTATATCCCTTCCTGTTGGCTTTAATGGGTTTCGTCGGTTTTGACACATTTATCAAATGGATACGGGCGTGAACAGAGGTTGGCAGGGGTGTCTTTCTATATATAGATAAAGGGTGGTTTTCTCGTATGAATTACATCCTCTTTATATTAAATGAAAAGCGACAAGTCCTTAAATATTTTACAAAATCTTGTCCTCAAATCCTTTGATAATTCGCCCGACGTAAAAGTGACTCGCCTGACCAAGGATAATACAAAGCACAAGCTACCTACACTTCTTGATCTGCCATAATACTTTGAAGTTAAGTAAATTAAAAACTTTGAAACATGACTCTCTCCAAACACCGTATATATCTTATCCCCAACATACTTCTATTAAAAACAAGATATATAGATACTCTTGCGCCCGAGTATGTTGCTTGTCGAAAATGTGTATCTCCTTCCACAACAACTTGTAATCCTATCTTAAGTTTTCACACTCCATTTGGTACGTGCATGATGCAGGCGCCCATCAGGGAATGTCATTCATGTGCAGATCTATCTCATAAAAAATGCAAATTCTACTTCAAAACGTACTGGGGAACTTATGGCAGTTGCATGTTGGTAAATTATCCTCTATACACTATACCCATAGATATAGACAAGTGGATATTTATGCTTTCTTGGGTATACATAATTTTACCTTTTGGCATTTGGGGAACGATGGGGGCTGTTCACTTGCATCACATTTTGTGAGCAGTTCCATATTTGATTGAGACTGAACGACGACATACCATTATGATTGAAAAGCACACAAATTGGCACTAACGTTAAATAGCTATAAGTTTGAATTTATTATGCATTCGCACGAACTTCAGAATGACACACAATTGGTAAATAGTCGGTGCCGAGAGTCCGCAATTGAAGTTCCTACAGTACAGAGCTTAATTTTGAAACTAAATACCACTTTCCGCAAGAGAGAAAATATACACAATGAGACTTGCCTTAAATATTTGGTAGGTCATTTGTGAGCTCATAAAACCATACTTTCGAATTTTCCGGTGAGGCTTCATCAATACGCCTCTCCGGTCCGGTGATCGAATTCCAAGTTTTGAACCCAAATGTTCTGCCAAACCGAAGTATAGCAGCGGTGTCCTAGAGTAATGCTTCGACGGATCTCCACTAGGGTCTCATTAGTAGAGTTCACGTTTACTCCGAGGTAGATGAAGTACTTAGATTAGGTTGAAGGTTAGGTCGAAGCGGTTGTCGGCAAAACGCCGACACACTAAGACCATTATAAGGTCCCTTGTGATACCAGATGAATCTAGGAAAAGTTTCGTCCTACTCGTTGAACCAGTTTGAGCTTCTGATGAAGCATAGGATACTACGAATGTCTAGATTTGTTATGTCGTTTAGATCATTGTAATAGAAAGCTCCCAAATGGAATTTACGTTTTCGGGAGACTACCGGAAAAGTGCAGAAGAAGTGATTAATGGTCCCCTCCTCCTCTTCTTCCAAACAGCTTCTCCAAAAATCGTTTGAGAGTACGCCAAGCCTTGTTGCATGCTTGCCTATTAGGCAGTGTCCCGTAATAACACCTATTGTTGCGCCTTCTGTCAAGTGAGATCCCATTCTTAGAACGTTTAAAGATTTAGCTTTGGCCAGATCTGTTTAGTCGCTAGACACGTCGTGCCACATGTCCACCTAAGGTTTGTTCAGCTATGCCCCGTCACCCAGCAGAGGTGAATGTTGAACTGCTCCGCCATCTCTCTGAGTGACGTGCGACAGTCTAGGGCTATGGTAGAGTTAGTAGAGACTGTTTCCAGGCACTTAATTGCAGCCTGACTATCCGAGAAGGTGCGGATATCTTTAGCGGATATCACGTTTTCTTTTAGCCAGTATAATACTACCTTTATTGCCATTATTTCCGCCTGAAATACGTACAGTGGTCTGGGAGACGGAAGGAGAGACTGAGATTTAGTCTAGAGAAAACAACACCACCTACACCCTACGACGTTTTCGATCTATGGACTTTGCCTAGTTTATCGCGATTTGTCGCGTTATTTAAGGCAGTCCACCAGATACGTAAGTATCGGCCTTGGGAACCACATTGGTTCGCCCATTTTACTAGCGTGTGGAGAGCGTATTGTAGGAGTGCCTTTAAGGTATTTGGATACTTTCCTGGCACGGCAATAGCAACCTCATCCGCACATGCAATCACCTTGTAGCCCTCCGCTTCCAGGCGGACAGTTGATCGACCACTACGTTCCTGAGAAGTGGAGATAGGACGTCACCTTGTGGGGTTCCTCTACTGACAGATCTTCTGGCAGATGTCCCGCTTAGACTAGAGTTGATAACCCGGCTATTGAGCATCAAATTAATCAACTCTATAAGTGAGGTGTCCACGTTCAGAGCTGACGGTGCATGAGCGATTGCAGATGCATCAACGTTGTTAAAAGCGCCTTCAATGTCTAGGAATGCAACAATTGTTTAGGTATACTCCTTGACAGAGGGAATCCTCAATGGAACAGCGTATGCAGAGCTGTTTCCAAGGGTTTACCTTTACAGTAAGCATGTTGAGCAGTAGATAGAAGTTTCGTATAAATGCTTTTGCGTAGATAGACAGGGTCTGTCTGTAGTCCACTACTCATAAATCTAAGAAAGATAAGACTGCGATAACCGCATCCATTTTTGATAACAACTTTGACAACTTGACGACACCGAAATGTTGGGAACTTATATTGTAACGTATGTATCTGCCAAGAGTAAGTAAAAATGCAAGGAACTTCTTCGTTGACAGAAGACAACGTCATGTACATGCAAATAAGAGCACGTGAAACAATTTAAAACAACATTTCGTTATCGGCCGGAATTGTACCTACTAGCACATCAGACATCACCTCAAAGAAAGGTCTTCAGTTGTACGAACTTCACATAGTACCGATCTTACAATCAATAAAACCTTTTGAAAAGCAAATTTTTAACTCAAGGCCGCGGCGGTTCGAATGTTTAATATTTTTTAGTCTTTTGCTAGTTGGTGATTCGACTGCATTTATCCACCAAAATCGTATTTGAGGTTCAGTGTGTAATTTCAAATGAGGTGTTCTTTAACATTAAATTTGCATGTCTTCGAATCTTTTTTATTTTTCCCGCATAAAAATTACGTCATTAGTAGCTATAGTGAAACCTCTTATGGATCGTTTGTTGCTACAGGTATGTACCTACCTACCATTAAAAGTACACACTTTGGACTTAGGTGGGTTGCGCCGCACCAATCTTAACAATCGAGGGAGTAAAATCAGTTAATTACACTGAAAAATGCGTTTAAAATAAACACCCAGTGATTTTATATATAAGACCCGTCTAAATAAGTTGCTCTTTCATTTCTATTCAATATCCGCTTTTTCACACCTTCCAAATGATCAATGATCAATGATCAATCGCGCTAATGACTTCTACGTGACTTGTCAATCGTCAGCGTAATTTGGGCATCTGTCACAATGCTTTGCAAATAAAAAGCGATTTGAAAACACCCAACAGACAACAGCAGACTCCAAAAATAAGTGTCATAAGACCTTTTTCATACCAGCCACTCGTTCAATCCTTGAAACGAAAACCATGACACCCTCTCATGAGGACCAATTTACCCGTAAGGCTCCTTTCGCAGCACTTTCATCTATCTTTTAAATGGAATAAACCGGGCCACTGTCATCGTCGTTGTCGTCCTGCCACCATGGTAGCGGGTAAAAAAAAATAATATATCTACCTAACAGCTCTGAAGTGTTAACAGGAACGTGACACATCGCCCCGATTCGATTATATCAATTTTGCTGAAATTGGATTCGAGGATATGACAATTTAATTATGCCTCCGAGTGCCATTAAGTCAGTGCCTAGGGTCATGAGTGCAGTCGTGAGAGTTCACTTTTTATTTTTCTTACATATTTCCTAACCCGCCACTGGCTGATGGTTTTATGGTCTGCCTCTGAAGTCAGTTTACACTTTTACAGGGTAAAATTTGAAAGCATCCCCCTGCTGCAGAGGAAGCAGATATGAGATGTGACTGTCTGGTTCTTTTCATTTTTCTGTATCCTTTTTGGTACGGCGTTGTCGAGATTCAAATTCAGTGAATCTTTTGAAAATTCTCTTCGTGGTTAGAATTCAGGATGCTTTTGCTTTTCCTGTCGCACGGGGAAAGGAGTCTGCATAGCCTTCAAATGGTTTCACGCCGTTCAACGGGATGATGGATAAAAGCGCCTTAAGCGTTTTTTCACGAGATATTTTCAACTCTGTGTGTGTTCCATGGAAAATCGAAAAATCACAACAAAACTATTTGCGTTTGTGCACAGTTGAGTGACTTTGGAAAACCCACCTGCCAATGCACACAGCCATAGAGTGCTTTACTCTGTTCTACATGTGATTGCATGGACCCCTTTTACACGCAGAGTGTTTTCACTTTAGTGTCGAGAATGTGTTGGTAAAGGGGATGAAAAGTGCAGGGGATAGCCGAACACTGATGGGCCGCGAATTCCCATCCGATTCTTGTATTCTCTTTCGCTCTCTTTCGTTATTTTCAGCGTTGCTTTATTCTCAAACCGTACTCAGTCGCGATAGACGTCTGCATTTGCTCTATTTTCGAACTGTATGCGGTCTGCGCTTCGAAAATGCAGCTACCACCGCGAGCGACGAATGAGAAAAAAAAGGAAACAAAGACAATTTGTCAGTCAAGCCACTAAAGTGAAAACACTGAACGTATAAATGCACCATAAGTGCCCAAAAGAGAATTAAGAAGAGTCATGAGTGAAAAAACTCTGCGTATAAAAGGGGTCATGGCAAGTGTGTTTGTTTTTCGATGAGTTTTAGGTTCTAGTGCTATTTGGTTGCATTTTTGGAGGTGGAAAGCAAGCACATTTCGAGGCAAATTGTGTCAAATTGTCGGCTTTGCATTCTCGACATAGTGACAGTTAAAATTTGCATTCCAAAAATGGCACCCTAAATGTATACTATGACGGAATGCACAATTGTACCAAACGGTTGGAAAATCTCCCGCAAGGGAATTTTTTCTACATTTTCGCTCTACAAGAAAAATTGTTGCGCCTAAATGTATGTGGTAAGTTGAGTAATGAACTCAGATACAGTAGTAGCGATGAAAAATTGTTTTATTTTTATTGAGGAGATCAATTTTTTAGGGGCGATAAAAATGTGAATAAATCTTTCTGGAATTTTCTTTCTGCCTAAACCTGAAATACAGCAATACGAAAAAAATAAAAAAAATAATCATGAACATTTTTTTGTTGGTCGCGGGTGTAGGTCGCGACCCACTTAATGGACAAGCGGATCATTTGAAAATGAATGAAAAAAAGGATGAATCATGATCATCGGCCCAGTGGTTATCGAGTTATATCGTCATCAAGTTTTACCCCCCCCCCCAATTACCACTGTTTCGATACAGTGCCGGTATGCAAAAGTGAACAGTACAATTGCTCTTAAGTTGACTAGGTCGATGTCCGTCCCTAAGTGGTCTTATAGTGGTCGTTGAATTGGGACATCAATTTGTACCTTCATCCGCTTTTGAAAGGGTCAGTTCTTCAAATCCATAAAGCAGGACTGTGATTATTAAGCCCTTTCCGGACCTTGACGCAGCAGCAGACGTCATGCTACGTAGATGAACGAGTTTTGCAAAAATGCCAAAACTAGACATGGCTCTTTATATCTCGTCTCTAAAGATGCTGGCATAGGCCGCTTTGAAATCGATGAATAAATGGTTAGTATCGATTTGGATTTCTTTGGTATTTTGCAGGATTTGCCTAAGTATGTAAATTTGATCAGCGGTAGACTTTCCTGGCCTAAAGCCAAACCCATAGAGTACAATAACGAAGAGTTTTTGGCGTTCACACAATTTGGTAGATAGGATCTTGTATTCGAGGTAAATAAAACTGATACTGAAGTGGTCTCCTTTCGTTTTTTTCGTGAACGCTGCCAATGGCCAACATCTTACAGTTAGGAGTGTTAGTTTGAAGTGCAAAAAATATAAAAAAATTCAGAATCAGGCGACCAAATATTTGTTCAGCCTATCTACTGCTGACTTTGCATTTATATTGAAAGTGGTCTTAAGTTAGACCTACCTCACTTCTATAAATGAAATGAAATATGTACTTTGTAATATGGATCCCAAAATTAACCAATATATCCAAAATTAACTATACAAGATAACCATAGTAATCTTTTTTAGAGTCCAAGTTAAATTTTACAAATTCACAATGGCGAAATTTTCATATAAAATTGCATATTTTGACCTAAAAACTATTTAATATTAAGGTTAAAGAACGTTTTTTAGGCCCATTGTGCTGGTGTCTTCGTGGCAAGCCTGCCTCTGTTTTTAAAGCGGAGATCTATGTTATCCTCATGGCTGCCGATTTATAGGTGGCGGAGTCGGAGTATCTGCGTCTATAGCGACAGTCAAGCTTCGCTTAAGGCCTTCCTCAACCCTGTAATCCGTTCCAAAATAGTTCGGGAATGCAAGAACTTTTTTAACTCGGTCGCAAGTCTAAACTCTTTGACTCTTGTCTGGGTCCCAGTTCACACTGGGATTGCTGGAAATGAGATATCGGATGAGATTGCTAAGCAAGGTCAGATGATAATTTCTCGGGACCAGAACCTGTGCTGGGTCTTCATGCGTCCTCGGTCAGGGCTTCCATTGACGATTGGGTCTCAAACGAGCACAATTGTGTATGGCAAGGCTCTAGAGGAAGCGGGCAAACTAAACGCATGCTCCCGAAAGTCATGTCTGCGCCTCTGCGGCATTCCTGCCATCTCTCAGTAGAAATGACTGCAGAAAACTTATTGGCGTTCTTACGGGGCACTTCGCTTTTGCTAAGCATCTTAGTGTGACAAACTTAAGTGCTACTACTGTCTGCGACGCTTGTGGAGTGGGCGACGATACTTCGGATCATTTTCTCTGTTATTGTCCTGCCTTTGCTCGGATGAGGTGGCAGATTTTTGGCGCTAATGTGGTGAGTGCTGATACTGTAAGCTGCTCATCGCTGAAGTGCATTCACGGTTTTCTCCGAAAGTCGAAGAAATTCCAATAAAATGGGTAATATTGGATTTGCTTCCGGTAATACAATGGACCAGTTGCGTCTGAGTGCTCAAGTAAAGTGTTTCCTAACCCGACACAAAAAAAGGCCATTGTTTGTTGTTGCGAGAATTAGACTCGCCACAGCGAATTTCAATATCTGCAGATTTTGTGTGTCTTACTAAGCTCTTTAAGATTATGAGTTAAATTATCCATTTGCATTCGTAAATAAATTATTTGTTATTTTTTACCAATTTAAATTGTTGACTATTTTATAAAATTTGTCTTTTTCTTGTTTCTTTCAGGTAAGTTTTTTATAACTTCTTGTAAGTACACCATCTTTATCTAAGTTAAAAGGAAGTAAACTTGAAGAATCAGATTTCCATTTGTTTTTCAACTTTACTTCGATAATTTATATAAAAATTACTATTATTCTGTTTATACCATTGCCAACCAGATTTTGCAATCAAGATTCATAAATCGGACTGTGTGATTCCATTGAACAAAATTTATTTTAATATTTTTTTATCACATTTCCTACGCTCTTCTTAGTTATAATAATATTTCTTCGGTCACAATAGATAATTTTATGTGATGATGAAAATGATAATAATCATTTTTAATTCCAAATTCAAGGTATCCCACTTGAACTCTACCTACTTATCGGAAAACTTTCCCAACTGCAACACCATGTATGTATATAATATTTAAACAATTCAATTAGTTTAGCTATCAAAGCGGTCATATTGAGCCTTACTTATGTACCTATACAATTTTTAATCTTTAACTTAACTTTATTGTAGGTCACAATAGATATTTTTGCCATTGTGAGCTCGTAAAATTTAAGCTGGACCTCACATCGTTTTTAACCCCCACCCTTACTTTGCTTTAGGTCTATTGTGACATAATTTAATTTTATGTGGAAAATTTCGCTATTTTGAGTGGTAAAACTTGAACTGGATTAAAGGACATTAAATATGATTAGGTATTAATTACTAATACCGCGATAAGGTCATAACATACAATCCCTTTTAACTTTGACATACGATTTACTACATTTAGGTATAGGTAATAAATCACAATTTTTTTTTATATATAGTTCCCTGTCCAATTGGCTGATAGTGCGACTTAAAACGATCTATTGTATCGAAGAGGGATAGGGATGATCTAAGAGACGGACGACCTCCCTAGTGAAGGCTTATATATCCTTAGTATCGGTAGTTCCTCAGCTCTACTGGTAAACATATCTCCTTACTAAAGACACGTTTTTTTAACCAATGAAGTGCCCGGCAATCACAGAGAATGTGCTCGGATTCATCCTAATGTCAGAACCTGCATTCTATATCCGGACTCAAATTCATTTTGTTAAGATGATATCTCAAGCCACAATGACCCGTGAGAAAGCCCACCAGCTTTTTGATAATGTCCTTGTTTAGGTTGGGGATTTCCTTGTAGGAGTAGGGTTTAATTGATCTTATGGATTGTCTTAAACCGGGAACATTTTCCCAGTGGCTTAGACGAAGTTGTTCCTAATCGTTAATTAGACCTAAAGCAGTGGCCCAATTGACTCTGCAATAAGGTACTGGTCCATAGAACGCGGATTCGGATTCAGCCCTAGCTAGTTGGTCCGCCGATTCGTTGCCCGCCATACCTCGATGGCCAGGTACCCATCCAAGTTTGTCATTGTTTGTTGTGTTTAGATAGGACTTGCAAGGCATCGTAGCAGCACTTTTCTATACAGGCCATTGTACTGGTCGATAAAGCTTGTAAGGCTTGACTGACAGAGAAGATTTGTATTTTTGGCGCCTTTAATTCCCTTTTTGGAGTTTAAAATAGCGCAGATCTTAGTGGCATGAAAACCCATGGGATACATTCCCATACGTATCGAGACTTTCGTGTTGGGTCCAAAGACACCAGCACCAACTCCAGATTCCATTTTCGGTCCGTCGGTGTACCAAGTCATACTTTTTGGGTCCAATGTCGGAACACGATTGGCCCATTTTGTACGGTCCAGTATTTCTACCTCAAATAATTTCCCAAAACTGTATTTTCTAACCAAAATGGTGGAGTTTTCTGAGTGCTGTTGGAGAGACTAGTAGGCTTTGCAAAATAAATTAGTTTATAAAATCAAAAACAAAAAAAAAAAAAAATAAGAAAAAATTAAACAAAAAGAAAAAAATCATCACTTCAAATCAATTTAATAAATATCTACTAAATAGTTATTAATATTTGCCAGCCCCTTTAGTATACTGAAGATAGTCACAAAATTAGGACGAATTAGAGAAGAGCCAAGTAGGATCAAGATGTAACCATTATAAAATTACAGATTCAAGAAGAGTGCATTTTTATCAAATATCTGTACGAAGCTACTGAAAAGGTAATTTAGTTAGACATGTTTATTTTAAGTTTAGAAACTTAACCGAAAATGTGTAACATCGTCACATCGGTTCGCGAACGCCTCGGCTTCAAGAGTATTTTGCCAACACAATGGGAATCAGATCCACGACAATTGGGTTACACCTGGGTGCCACCAGGTATAATAACATCGTCAAAGTTCCAGCGTTACTTTGATAAGATCCCTCAGGAGAAAGTTCCAAAACTCAGTTCAAACGGTAATATGTAAGAACCTTGAATATTTACGTCTCTGTAATTATTTAATCAGCTTATTTACGGGCTTAGTTTGTCCATTTGTATTGGCGCTATTCTACGATACCCGGAGGCCCAGAGCTTAGCTTCAACGAGGGCCAAGGCCTGTGCTAATGTCTCTAATACATTTTTAGAATTTTTTTTTTTTTAGAATTTAGAATTTATTTATTCATTAGTAAGTTTTAACAATAGTTGTGTTTCCCGCGAAGCCTAATTGGCTTTTCTGCAGGAGATTGCATAATATCACAATATTTAATATCTATGTAGTGAGTTTACCTTTTTAAATTTTTGTTTTAGTTTATTAATTCATTTTCTACTTAATAGTTTTTTGTATATATTAATTTAAGAAATTATAATTTTGTAAGGAGTTTAAGATAAAAAGATTTTTTTTAAGAGTTTTTTTCTGACTTTAAAGTTTATAATGTTTCTTAAGTTAGCCGGAAGTTCGTTGAACAGCCTTGGAAAACAGCATAGCAGTTGCCTTCTACCATAGTTGTTGTGCGATCTTGGAATTTGTAACATTCCTTGGGCGCGTCTTCTCGTGTTCTGCTCGTGATCGATGATCTTCTTAAAACGTACGTCATCGTAGTACTCCAGCAACACCGTCATCTTAAATATACTTTTGACTTCTACGACCCAAACGCAAAATAGTTGGTCTATTTTTGAATAAACAGATTAATTTTTTTTCATACTTAAATTTATTGTGGTTGTAAATAGTTATTTATTTAAAAATGTGTGTCATGTAATACAGTAATTATTCTTAGTAAATTAGGCTAAATGAAACAAAATTTAAAAAAGCCACCGTTACGATTTTCTCTATTATCTCAAACAAAGATAGGTGCATAAGAGTTGGTCTACTCTCTTTTGAATGCAAAATTCTTGGTCTATTACTATTTAAATAGTGTTTTGGTGAACCGTTATGAAAAAAATGGCATAAAACCTATTTGTTGTTGAATGATCTCTGTTTTTATGCAAGTAGGCATCAGTTTCATGTTCACCATGGCGAGTGGCGTTGCATTATTACGAGTCCTAAAAGAATCGATAATTAAGGCATTTAAAACGGGATTGTCGAGTTATAAAATTGCTCAGAACGCTCATCAGTGCAGAACAGTATTACAAAATTCAAAAAATTGGAAAATGTTGAGAAAAGTAAGAAAACTGCACGTCCACCGATAGCAATACCTCGTTATTGCCGGGTTTTAAAGAAAGTAATAAAAGAAAATCGGCGCAAAACTGCTGCAGCAATAACTGTCCAATGGAGAGAACAAATTCAAAAAAGCATTTCGATCGACCCTCGTAAGCGGACGATGAAAAAAATGGGATATAAATTGTATAAGGTTTTTTGAATTTTACAAAACATAAAGCTTCTCAATTCATTAAAAACACAGGCAAAAGAAAAACTACTTTTGATACCTAAGCAGAAGAAAAATCGACTTGAGTGGGCCAAACAACGCAAAAACTGGACTTTAAATCAATGGCGGTCTGTTATTTGGAGTGATTAGTCCAGATTCGAAGTCTGCGTTGGTGACGAACGCATACGTGTGGTAAGAAATTCAAAAGATGCCTTTCACAAAGACTGCCTGAAGCAACAGTCAAGTTCCCAGCACCTCTAATGGTATGGGGATGCACGTCTGGGCGTGGCATGGACAATTTACATTTTGTCAATGGACTGGTCAATGCTGCCAAGTACCAAGACATTTTAGAAGAAGAGCATTTTTCATCAATAACTCGTCTTCAACCAAGTGAGGGAGACTTTATTTCCCAACAGGACGGTGCTTCTGGCCATACTGCTAGATCGACAATGGCGTGGTTAATTGCTGAAGGAATTCCTTTAGTGTAATGGCCTTCCAGCAGCCCTGACCTTTCACCAATCGAAACCGTTTGGCATAAAATGAAGCAAAAACGGCGACAAGAACCAGCTCGGACACTTCCAAAATTAAGGGCCAAGATAACAAATATCTGGAAAACTTTCGGCTCCGAAGAGTGTCAAAAATTAGTTGACACTATGCCACGGCGCTTAGAAGCTGTTATCAATGCCAGAGGTGCAGTAATATAGTGGTAAAATGAAAATAAAGACTGGTAGACTAACTATTTTGCGTCGTAAAAAGTCTTCAATAAGTTATTCAATTTAAAAGCTCACTCCATAACATTATTTCAATGAAGTCGCCTTCTTTTTATCACCTTTATCTATTAAGAATAAATAAATCTTTAAATAATCAACAACAAATTGTGGTCTAGTTGGAAAGGATTCAAGAATCAGCACATGTTTTTATTTTATCTTCGGTAGACCAACTATTTTGCGTTTGGGCTCGTAGAACTATAAAAGGTGTAGGGTTATGTACGAAGCGTGGGTTTGCATCTCTGATGAGTTTTAGGGCCTTATTTTGCAGGCGTTGTAGTTTCAATAAATGTGTATCTGAAGCATTGCCCCAGGCAAGTATACCATATCTCAGCTTCGATTCAAACAGGGCGTAGTAGACTTGTTTTAGGACACTCTGTGTTGAGTAGTATCCTAGATGTGCTAGACCATAAAGAGCTCTTCTTAAGTCCAACCGTAGGTTGTCAATATGTTTATCCCATATGAAATGACTGTCAATTATTACCCCTAGATACTTAAAGTTTTCAACGATTTCTATTGGTTGACAAGAAGCTGCGCTTGGGCACGAATCATTTTTGAGAAGTATGTTATTCCTTGTCGCTGGTTGATGTGTACCACGAATGTGCATCATTTTAGTTTTGGATGGGTTAATTACTAATCCATTATTATGGCACCATTTAACCGCATTAGTAAACTCGTTCTGCATTATCGAAGTAGCTGTCTGTAAACATCTATGTCGGACGACTATAGCTGTGTCATCCGCATAGGCGAAAGGAGTGCTATTTTCGAAGACTCGTAGCAATTCGTTAGTATAGAGAATATATAGTATTGGGCCCAATTTTGATCCCTGAGGTACTCCATATTTGACTGTCTTTTTTATGCTGACATTTTGCTCAATTTGACACAGAACGTTCTCGAGTTCAGGTAATCACCCAGCCAGTTTCTTAGTGTACCCCGTATACCCATTTTTTCCAGGGCTACTAATAATTTTTCATGATTCAGAGTATCAAAGGCTTTACTGAAATCCATATATAAAACGAGGACGTGAAGGTTTTTATTCAAGCTTTCATTGACTGTGTTCGCAAATTCACCCAGAAGTTTTCCTGTACTTTTGTTTTTCTGAAATCCGTATTGTTTTTCGTGAATTAACGAATTGGTTTCAATAAAACTTATTAATCTTCTTGTCACGACTTCTTCTAAACATTTTTCTATTATTGGCAAAATCGATATTGGTCTGTAATTGTTAATTAATTTTTTGTTGCCACCTTTATATATTGGCATACATACATACATACTGTATTTTCTAACCAAAATGTCGGGAATGGAACAGAACATGTCCATGTTTGGGATGGAGTTAAGTATGGTCAGCTGGTTTTAACTTATATTCTAGCTGCAGCTTAAAAGCACATCTAGCTGTCACCTTCCTAATAAATACATGTAATGGTGAAAGCCCTATAATAGCTTCCAATGCTTTTGTTTCCAACATGTCTCAAATCCAGTGGTTGGTCGAGTCTTCAATACCTTTACATCTGATGACCTTAGCGATCGAGTCATAACCGGTATTGCTGAAGGAGCCCTTAACGTTCAAGAAGGCACAAAGGGTAATTTTTTTAAATCACAATAGTTAAATATAAACATTTTAAGCTAGCACTAAATATGCGATAAGTAGATGTAAATTGTTCTTCTGTTGTACGTACTAAAAGTCGAATTTAAACAAGATGGTCTAAAATGTAGTCCTTATTTGACTTGCATAGTCCTTCATTCATTCAAAACGCGCTAAACCGATTTATTTGGTAAATTCCAATAAAAGTGACAAATGGGACAACCAAAGCAAAATTAGGCAGCCTACGTAACCGAATCAATACCTGCAACAAATACATGGCGGGGTGCTACATGTTTACTTTGCGGCCAAATCATCTACTTAATGAAAATGAATTTTCCTTCGTGTATACAAATTGGGATACACATGACATAAGTAGGTCACTGGCATAAAATCCCACCCTATAATGACAACAGAGTAGAACGCAGACACATTGTGTCCACCACACACCACCCACAGCTATCCCCTGAGAGCAGCAACATATGTCTGCCTTCCTGTGTCCTGCGCCCCTACTTGCGACACAACAAACAGAAAAACAAATTAATTAACAAAAAAGAAATAAAAATCCTCATAAAAATGACTTAAAGCGCTATCCAATTGGCTTGGCTTAATTTTGTGTCCTTTTTGTACAATTATAGAACCTAATCAAGCACATAATGAATAATAACCAAGTCAACGTCGCAGAAAAAAAAACTAAAACAAATTCAACCCACAAAAATCGATAGAACGTCCTTTACCTTCTTGCCTCATCCATCCGTATTTACTTTCCGAAGTAAATATGGACGAAAAGGGACGATGTCCACCGGAAGTACCCAAATCCACACCCGTCCGAAAAGTGAGACACAATGAAAATTTATGGATTTCGATTGCAATGAAGATAGCCACTGAGATAATACAGTAAAAAAGAAAAGTACGAATAAAGGAGACGCTAGAAAAAAGTCTTAGTTCAGCATTATGCTATAAAAGCGATATAATTTACGATAAGTGCTTCCTATTGTGTCGTTTTTTCGTCTGGATCTAAATTCGACATAAATCCAAAGGATAACGGTATACCGGCGGTTGTGTAAAGGAGAAAGACGAAAGCGAAATAATCAATTTGTGCAGCTGCAGCTATTTATTTGCATTTCAACAGTCGCGGCGTCGTCGTCGTAGTCGTTGGCGTCAGGATATCAAATCGCTGCAAATGTGCGGGGGTGCGATGGAGGTTGGGTGTCTTTGATAAAAACCAAACAGAGTGAGTGTGGTGCGGTGTCCTTGGAGAAATTGTTGCTATTTGTTGCATTTCTCTATTCAGGTGTACGACCGCATTTGTCAGTTGGTGAGCGCCTTTTAAAGCACAGACGACACGATGAATCCTTTTTATCTGTTGGATGTGATTTTGATTCTTTTTTATGTTTTCCTTCTTTTCTTTTTAGAAAATGTATCCAACGGTTTCATTCATTGCTGCGAAATTGCTAGACAAAGAGAGTTTGTCTTGTTTGCCAATGTATGGTACGGGTATATGGTTGGAAGTAGGTTGCATGGTAGTAGGCTACAGAAAGTTGAAAAACTATGATATGGATACGGTTCGTGCAATGACAATAAATTGCTTTTCGAAATAAATACCACAAACGGAAAGATGACGGAGGGGAACAGGAACAGTTTTTGAATTAAATATTGACTCAACGTTATTGATTTGGCATGAGGGTTGTCAGAAGCATATAGAATCGGAGTTATCCCGGGGTGTGTGTGGTGAAAATGTATTTAAATCAAGCAGATATGAGGTAGGTACTTTAGTGCTACTTAAAATGTCAGTATAGTCGGTCTCCTGATCATCAAAAGATTAGGAACAGTGATCCTGATCATATTGCCATTGATATAGTTCATCAACATTTTGGATGTCCAAGCCTTTCGAGCAGCCAACGTCTACTTGGATGTTTGATCACTAGTAATTGCATTGAAGCTACGAATGCGGTTTTCTCAAACGTATACGTAGATCTTGCTACGACTCAAATTACGAACGCTGCAACTCATGTGCTAGATTTCGCCTGACCAAGAACCCCATGCCAGCAAGTAAACTAAAGAGCTAAAGAGGAGGCATATGTGCGCAGCTATACTCGGATAGTTAAGTCCTCATGAGATCAATATTCATGATCGCACTGAGCCACAGAGACATTCGCAAAATCACCGAGATCATTTCTGGACACTGTGCGATAGCTTCGGTCGTCGAGGAAATAGCATTTGTTTACCACCTAATTCTTTGCGAATGCCAAGTCCTAAATGAAACTAGACTAATGATCCTACCTCAACAGTTACTTCGTTGAGACCCGGGTGGCTCTACGATTACATATGTCACAAAACGTGTCAATTTTTGACATGCTGACGACACAAAAAATATACCATCAGGTCGTCATGTAGATACGTGTCATTTCTGAATGTATCGACTCCGATGTCAGTTGTGCCAAAATCCGCGACATGCTCGCTTTGTCATGCTGTGACAGACCTGAATGGAATAGGCGAGTGACCGGAGTACGATTACACCGAGTGCCACAGTACTGCTAGTCCTATCGTTCTCTGGATTTTTCCCATATCTGGACTTCCGTTGCCAGGAATGAGAATGAAAATGGTATAATTGTAGACAGATATTTTTATTGCTAAAGTTTCTTCGATGAGTTTTAACACGGTCGTAAATAATATGAGAGGTGTCTTTAAAGAGTGCCACCGAGCCTTGAAAATCATGTAACGAAACGTCACCGTTCTTCACACTTTGAAATTGCCATTCGGGGAGACTTGTCTACGTGTTGATAGTACCAATCTAGTATACCAGATAAGGCTCCCGCATAGAAAATGACTTCAGTCACTGTTCTAAATTTTTGGCGGCTAAGTTTCCTTTGGGAAGCTGGCCTTGAATCAGCAGTGTCAGTTCACGCGTGATTTGTGACACGTGTCAAAGTAAAAAATGCTCAGTTAGCAATGCCATTTTACCATGGATGGACTTACGTGGGAACAACGTTTGCAAATTATTAAATTTTATTACCAAAAATTGTGCTCAGTAAAAAATGTTTCGCGAATCCATGGACATATTGCGAGGCCAATGTGGTGAGCTATTCATTTCACCTGTGAATTGGCCTCCAAGATCGTGCGATTTGACGCCGCTGAACTATTTTTTTGTGGAGATATGTGACGTCTCTCGTCTATACGGATCAGCCAACCATTGCCGCCTTGGTAGACAACATAACTCGTGTTATTGGTGAGATACCAGTCGATATGTTGGAAAAAGTATGCCAAAAATGGACCACTTGAAGCGGTCAACATTTACATGAAATAGTATTCAAAAAGTAAATGGCAAGAATTGATTTATCGACCCTAATAAAAATATCACTCAAATTTGCTAACTTTAGTTGTGCAAGTATTGAGTGTGTAGGATATTGGTGATCCATATAGAAGCCATAGGAGAGGTGATATAACAAACCCCTGCATGCTTTTTATACCCGGTACCACACTGTGGTGAGGGTATATTCACTTTGTCATTCCATTTGTAACGCCCATAAGGAGGCGTTGTAGGTATGACAAACTATATATATTATTGATCAACATCACTTTCTTAGTCGATCTAGCGATGTCCGTCTGTCTGTCCGTCTGTCTGTCCGTCTGTCTGTCCGTCTGTCCGTCTGTCCGTCTGTCTGTCCGCACGATTACGGCCGTAATTTAAGAGCTATCGTCTTGAAATTTGGTATGTAAGCTTTTATCCACCAAACTGAGGCTAAGTTCGAAGATGAGCAAGATCGGATGAAAACTACTACTACCTCCCATACAAAAATATCAGATTTATATAGCTTTTTATGTTAAAAATTAAATTTAAATAGCTACAGTAAAGATAGCAAGTTTAAACTTTGCACATATTGTTTTAATAATATTTAAAAATTTTTGACAAAAAATGAGCTTGGTCGAATAAAAAGTACCCATACCTCCCATACAAATATATAATTTTTTAATACTAAAATATTTTTTTTATTTTACAATAATATAGTACCGGGTATTTGAGCTTCGGCATAGTCGAAGATAATTGTCTTACTGGTTTCAATAACTGATTATACCCGGTACCACACTGTGGTGAGGGTATATTCACTTTGTCATTCCATTTGTAACGCCCATAAGGAGGCGTTGTAGGTATGACAAACTATATATATTATTGATCAGCATCACTTTCTTAGTCGATCTAGCGATGTCCGTCTGTCTGTCCGTCTGTCTGTCCGTCTGTCCGTCTGTCTGTCCGACTTGAAATTTGGTATGTAAGCTTTTATCCTCCAAACTGAGGCTAAGTTCGAAGATGAGCAAGATCGGATGAAAACTACTACTACCTCCCATATAAAAATATCAGATTTATATAGCTTTTTATGTTAAAAATTAAATTTAAATAGCTACAGTAAAGATAGCAAGTTTAAACTTTGCACATATTGTTTTAATAATATTTAAAAATTTTTGACAAAAAATGAGCTTGGTCGAATAAAAAGTACCCATACCTCCCATACAAATATATAATTTTTTAATACTAAAATATTTTTTTTATTTTACAATAATATAGTACCGGGTATTTGAGCTTCGGCATAGTCGAAGATAATTGTCTTACTGGTTTCAATAACTGATTATACCCGGTACCACACTGTGGTGAGGGTATATTCACTTTGTCATTCCATTTGTAACGCCCATAAGGAGGCGTTGTAGGTATGACAAACTATATATATTATTGATCAGCATCACTTTCTTAGTCGATCTAGCGATGTCCGTCTGTCTGTCCGTCTGTCTGTCCGTCTGTCCGTCTGTCTGTCCGACTTGAAATTTGGTATGTAAGCTTTTATCCTCCAAACTGAGGCTAAGTTCGAAGATGAGCAAGATCGGATGAAAACTACTACTACCTCCCATATAAAAATATCAGATTTATATAGCTTTTTATGTTAAAAATTTAATTTAAATAGCTACAGTAAAGATAGCAAGTTTAAACTTTGCACATATTGTTTTAATAATATTTAAAAATTTTTGACAAAAAATGAGCTTGGTCGAATAAAAAGTACCCATACCTCCCATACAAATATATAATTTTTTAATACTAAAATATTTTTTTTATTTTACAATAATATAGTACCGGGTATTTGAGCTTCGGCATAGTCGAAGATAATTGTCTTACTGGTTTTTCTTTATAAATGACTTTTTCTGTTGGTTTTCCTTTGAGGTGGGTGTTTTAAGGCTATTGCATAATCTAAGCTTATCTAGTAGACCTCTTTTCTTCTGTCCATCTCGATCAATCCCTTCAGTGTTCTTAGAAAAAACTAGGAAAGTCTGAAATACTTTTTGCTTGTGGTGAAAATAATAGGGTTTACTTACTTGTGATAAATTAATCGGATTAAGTTTTGCACTTAACTATACAATTTTCCTCTTCTGAATGTTGTACCTATATATTCCCTAAACATTTTCATAATATAAAGGGTGGGTCAAATTCAAATACAAGTTTCTTTTTAAAAAAGCAATAAAATGAACAAAATTACATTTTTTCCATCTATTATGGCTTTATTGGTAAGAGCAACAGTCCCATTAATTATGGAACACAACGTCGTTCAAGTGGCAGTCTCGGCTGGCTTCGCAGTAGCGCATTCTGGCACTCAAATTTTCCAAGACCTTATTGAGGGTTTCGGGCTGTAGCTCACGGATTGCTTGGATGATAATTGGCGTTAAGTGCTTGAATCGTTTTCGGATTGTTGGCATAACATCGGTCTTTCACGGTTCCCCACAAAAAAAGTCCAAATGGTCAAATCGCAGATCCGAGGCGGCCAATTGACATCGCCAAGACGGCTGATAATACGATTTCGGAATTTGGTGCGCAAAAGATCGATTGTGGCATAGGCTGTGTGGCATGGCGCGCCATCCTTCATGAACCAGAGTTCGTCTAAATCCATGTCTTCAATTACAGTAACGCCCACTGTGTCGGCCGAAACGTTGTTCTCTGCCTCATTTTCGAAGAAAAATGGTCCAATGATGCCACCCCCACCACTCCACAATCCGCATCAAACTGTCATTCTCCGTGGATGCATTGGCTTCTAGACGCGCAACGGGGACCATGAGTGTTGTCCACTAGCATACCAGTCTCACGGACTTTTTGTTTAGGCTACACAGCACTCACTTTGGAAATAAGTTTTCAAAATTTCCCAATGTTGTTAAAGCGTAAAGCGACTCATTTCGTTCCGCGGAGGTATGATACTGAATTTCCGTTAAGATTTCGAGCGGGAAACAGCTGTTAGTGTCAAAGTAACCTATGATTTAAAAAGAAACCACTAGATGGCCCACCCTGTATACCGTCCGATTTGCTTTCCTAGAGTTCCTAAAGATTCGCTAGGATTCGCTTTCCTTGGGTTGCAGCTACAAATCTTACATTTATCATTTGTCTAAAAAGTCACGAATCTCATTATAAAACTTCAGCAACTCGAAATGTAATTGAAATTAAATTAACTCGTCAACTTAAAAAAAATCAATAACAAGAGACATATCCAATTCAAACTCTTCCTTCAATGAAATTCCAAAAGAACTTATCTTGTCTCATCCCCGTTATGAGTCATTTTTATGCTCATGTCACTCTTTACGATAAAAGATAAATACTCTAAATTGTCAGACAAGACATCAGCACGTACCTACCCTCTCAGCGGAAGGTCAGGCAGACGTTTACATGGCGCCATGAACAATCGATGTAATTTAAAACTACTCCTACATATACAATCAGTAGGATTCTTACAAATTTGCAAGGGATTCGCTTAAGTCAATAATGTCAAAGCTGTCAGCTGTAATTTTAATATGGCATATGTCAATGTAAATGGATCAAAATGTGCGCTTGGTGTTTTATAATTCTTTAGGAATTTATTGGTAGGGAGTACGACTCTGATATTTCTTAATTAAGATGGTAGTTGGTTTTATAAATGCTTTCTTGTTATAAGGTAGGTACTAAAAAAAATACAGTATCCTACTCATTATTTGGAATTTTGTTTGTGTTTTATTGAGTGACTAAATATAGCGCAGTCACAGGTTGATTTAAAAACAAAAAGGGCAAAAAAAGTTTGTATAATTGCAATTGTCTGTCTAACTTTATAATGTAATTAAATGCAGATACTCCCACAGTCCACACTCAGCCAGATAAGCTTGATCCGCTACATTTTTCCACCTTATGTCTTTCGGAGCAAAAAAAAAATCGTAAATGATTAGTCATCAAGTAAATGGTATTTTTTTTTTTTTTTTTTTTTTTTTTTGTCGGAGGTTGTTACTATCCGATGGAGCACTCAGACACAACTACTGGTCCATTGTACTGCCAAACAGACACCTTACATTGCTGTACTTAGTTTTCCCGTCTTTCGAAGAAAGATAAGAAGGAGCTTCAGTGATGAAGAGCTTAGATGTTCGGCACTCACCACGTCAGCCCCAAAAATCCGCCACCTGATGCGAGCAAAGGCAGGACAACTACAGAGGAAGTGTTCCGCCGTATCATCGTCCTCTCCACAAGCAGGACAGATGGTGGTGTCGCTCAAGCCCAATACATTTAAGTGTTTGGCGAAAGCTTGGTGGCCCGAAAGGACGCCCACAAGCAGTCTACAGTCGATTCTCCTGAGAGACAGAAGAAAGGACGCGGACCTTTTGCAGATGTCCGGAAGCAGTCGCTTGGCCTGTCTGCACCCAGCACAATCACGCCACCGACGCTCGTGTTTGCGAGAAACCCAAATATCGATGGATGACCCAACCACAGATGCAGGCAGACCCAGCGCGGGTTCAGGTCCTGAAAGAGCTTCTTCTGAACCCAGCCTGGCAAGCCCATCAGCGATCTCATTTCCCTGGATACCAGTGTGACCTGGGACCCAAACAAGTTTGACCGTGTTTAGCCTACCGACCAAGTTCAAAGCAAGCTTGAGTTCGAGCACTAGCTTGGACGAGGTGAGAGGGTTAAGCAGCGCTTTTAGTGCAGCCTGGCTGTCACTGCAAACGCATATACTTTTAGCCCTCCACCTGTTTGTCACAATATAGCGCATAGCCATAAGGATAGCGAAAATCTCCGCCTGGAAGACAGTCGCGTGGTTACCTAAAGGGTAGTGTAGTCTAATGTTCTCGCATTCCACGAAGACTCCAGAACCAGACCCCTGTCCGGTTTTAGAGCCATCCGTGAATACACGATGGCATTCTTTCCCTGGCTCAGAGTCCGGCCGAAGCCATTCCGTTGCCTGAGGAAAGTTGACGTGGTAGTTTTGTCGCAGTAGGATTTTTGGTGTCATTGCATCAGACGGCATATCCATAAGACAGGGGTCAAAGGATAATTCTCGCACAAGTTCATCAAAATTCCAATGCGCGTGGTACCAAAAGCCACCTCTCTTTAAACGGGAGATGGTTTTCAGTGTACACCCCATGATAAAAATATCAAGGGGGGGGAGATTCATCATAGCATCTAGAGCAGAACCCGGGGTGCTGGGGAAGGCCCCTGTGCAGCCAAGGCAAACTGTTCTTTGGAGTTTGGCGAAAGAGGCAGTAACACGTTTCCGCGAAAGCCTGTTCCACCACACAACCGATGCATATGAGAGAAGTGGTCTTACCATTGCCGTATAGATCCAAAGGACCCTTTTCGGAGATAAGCCCCATGTCTTACCAAAAGCGCCTTTGCACTGCCAGAAAGTCGACAGCGCTTTATCGGTTTTCGATTCAACATGCTTGGACCAAAGAAGTTTTCTATCGAGGATTACTCCAAGATATTTGACTTCGTCAGAGATCGGGATAGTGACACCTTTTAGCACAAGTTGAGTCAGACCAGTGAAGTTCCTCCTCCTCGTGAAGAGAACAACCGTAGTTTTAAGAGGATTCACTGAAAGCCCATTTCTTGTGCACCAATCATCGATCAAGCCCAAGGATCTCTGCGCCTGAGAGCAGACAGTCCTTAGGTTCGAGCCGACAGACAGAACGGCGACATCGTCCGCGTAGGCTTGTGTGTAGGTTCCAGGAAGATTGAGTAACGTTAGCAGAGAGTCTACTACCATACACCATAAAAGGGGAGACAGAACACCACCTTGTGGGCAGCCCCTGTTTACCCCTGTCATGACGCATTTGCCACAATCCGCCTCGGCAATCAACGTCCTGTACATTAGCATTGCTTTAATCCACAACACCAATGTTTCATCTATACCGTGATGTCTAGCTGCGTTACACATGCTGTCAAAAGTCGCATTATCAAAAGCACCCTCAATATCGACGAAAATACCCAACGCGTACTCCTTCCGATCAAGAGCGCTTTCGATCCTACCAACAAGGTTCTGAAGCGCAGTTTCACAGGATTTTCCGCGCTGATAAGCATGTTGCATCTCAGAAAGAGGATGCGATCGAAGAGCAACATTGCGCACGTGCAGCTCAACCAGTCTTTCCAAACTTTTCAGCAGGAAGGAAGACAGACTTATGGGTCTGAAACTTTTGGCGAGAGTGTAGTCAGTCTTACCGATTTTTGGTATGAACACGACTTTAACCATACGCCAAAGAGAAGGTATGTAGGCCAAGGCCAAGCTAGCGGTGAAAATTCTTTTCAACGTCGGCATCAGCTGACTAAAACCTTGTTTCAGCATAGCCGGGTAAATTCCATCCGGACCAGGTGCCTTGAAACTCTCAAACGATGCAATTGCATATTTGATAGCGTCATCCGTCACCACTCCGGATGCAATATACCAGCTACGCCGCGTGGTGTTTGTCCGTTCCGTGGTGGCCACCGTTTCCGGTACCACTGAAGAGCGCGTAGTGATCTGATTTCCCGGGAAATGAGTCTCCAACAGAAGACTGAAAGTCTCCGCCTTTGTCTCAGTGTAGGTGCCATCAGATTTTTGGAGCGATTCCAGTTTACTTGGTCTGTCCCTTTTGAGGACTTTAACAAGTCTACTGGTTGCACTTAGTGATTCGACCTCCTCACAAAATTTCCTATAAGAGTCATTTTTCGATTTACGAATCAGTCTCTTAAATTCTTTTTTGTATACCAGCCAATTATGCAATAATTATGTCTGCATGCGCATGTTAAGGTCAATAAAGCACGCGCACTATATACAGCAGATACTGTCTACTCGGCAAAAATATTGAAACGTTTTTGCCAATCTGATAAAGTCTATATATGTATGACTGCTGCATTGTCTGTTTCTTTTGTTATAAACACTTGCACGTGTTTAAATATGTAAATACAGTTATTACCGATATTCTGTGCTTCTGTCGAAACAACGCGATCGGAATAATCATTTTTTTCGCAATTCATTATCACTGTGCAGTGTGCACTGTGTTTTTATGTGATGATATGCAGTAATACGGGGGTGTCATTACTACCCACGAGTTGTAATGTATTGGCCAACAAAAAAAAAAAATTGAATATTTCATAGGAAAAGCGTTGACACTCCGCATCGAGGATAATGAATTTCAGTCTAAGATTGCCTACACACGGACACGATACAATCTATTGGATTCGAGGGGCGAATTTTCGCATCCACAACGAGTACTATATATACATAAGTGACAGAAGTTTTTTTGTTTTGCATGTAAAATTGGCGTAATTCAGTGACGTATGTTTCCATCACTGATGCGGTAATTCGATCCCTGATTTAATTGCAGATAAACTGAAATAATCTATTTAGATAGTTTCTAATTCCTTTAAGAAGAGGAATGTGCAGTGCATTGATCCCAGAAGTAACCATTTTTTTTAACTTCTGACTCGCTATAGACTAGAGATATAATGCACGTCGACCTATAAGATCTAAATGTCGTTGAAGTGTCAGAATTTTGCTTACGTTAGTAGCGTCTCAATATTTTTATAATGTAGCTAGTGTTACATTCAGCATAGGATTTCCTTAATTCTTCGTTACTTTTGTTACTTCGCTGAGAATTCCTTCTGATACCAAAAAGGCCCGGACATTCGAAAGTCGACAAGCATTTTTTTAATAAGGATATTTTCTACTTTTATACCATCTATTTATTGCGTTATAGATTATCCTCACTCTTTCGAGTGGCGGAGGATCCTCGATAATCATCAGCACAAAATTTCAGTCCATCCGACAAGTTTTTCTCTTAAGAATTCTTGGTTTTTAGACCTGCCATTGTTCCTAGGTTTCATGACATTTTTCTTTTTTTTTCTGTACGTATCTATAGGTAGATATGTATTGTATTCGCGAAATGAAACGTAGCTCCCTGATCAATTATCATCAAATTCGATATCCTTTCATGTGTTCTACTTTTGTACACAGTAATATTTCACTTCACTTCATTATAGAACCACTTCGGTTCTGGTATTCTGATGAGAATGGATTCTTAGAGATGAAAAATCGAGTAAAAACTCAAGTCGGGTATCGTCGTCCCTCCTCACACAGTATTTTCTGCATTGGTCGAATCAATAAATTAGGCCGTGTCCGTGTGTCAACATTCCAACAAAAATCAAGCAAAAGAAAACGTAAAAAAATTAGCCTAGGATAATTTATTATCTTGCTCCCGGAGCAGGATCATTTTTTGACAGTGTGTTGTTTCAGTCCGTTTTTCACGAGAACATAGGACTAATTTTTAATAGCAGATTCATCAGAGTTTAAAATATCCTTATCTATCTCCTCTGGTCATTCAACAAGAAAAAGCCTAGATTTCTGGAGTAGGTTTCTGCTAGACATCTTTGCTGATCCCTCTCTGGTATGAAAAAAATGAATTCACACAAACTAAGGGTATTCCGACCTTTCACAGAGTTTGAGAGATTGCTCCATCGTTATTCTGCACAACCTGATAAGGGCTAAAGTTGCCAGAACTTAGCATGATGGCTCTGTGTAGAAAATTTTGGAAAATTCTGTTATTACTATGATGTTTACGAGTTATCGATATCAAATCTGCTACTTCAATTGGTTTTAGTGTATTGTGATCGGGAAGTGTTTTGTAAATGACACTGAAATATGCGATTTATTCCCGGCTTTAATAGGGGAACTAATCATGTAAATGTAACTGCGTTCAGAAGATTATCGTCGAAGCGTTAGCCTAGGCCTGTAAAGATGGCAGTTGAGTGCTGAAAATAGCTTATTAATTCAACATTCAGAAAATAGCTAAAAGTTTCGAAAATCGTAATAGATGCTTTTGCTTTGCCCAGTTCCTTCTGGAACTCCGTGATAACATCCACTATTTCCTTGTCTGTGAAAAAACTGTAAGTTATGCCTTCAGCAGCATAACGCAAACGCTTTCCTCCCTATAGATAGAACATAATTCTGTAACACTTTCCCCATAGTAAGCCCGTAGAAATATTTAAAGACTGAAACCAAAAAATCTGTTTGAACGACAAATAAAATTGCCTCCGTCAATTTATTTTGTAAATAAAAACACAAAAAAAATAATTTGTTTAAAATTTAATTTAATGAGTTTATTTTTCTCTTTCTTGCCTTATTTGTTTTCTAATCAGTTATCACTCCACTTTTTTTCTCTTTTCATTTTGTATCAGTTTTTTGCTTAATTTTTGTAAAATTTTCGGATTTTTTTTTAAATAAAAATTCTTACAACGAACACATTATGTTTAATACTTTTCTCAACTTACAACACTACTAAAATGAATACAATTAGACAAAATTTTCAAAAAAAAAATCATAATCATTTCTAGTTCATAAAACACATAAACATAAATATTGAATTTTTTTTAAATTTATATTTTAGTCACAAATACACAAAACAAATTTCAAATCAAAAACATACTAAACAATACTTTTCCATACATACAAGCGGTTGAATAAAGTATAAAATAAATACTAAAATAAATTTTTTGTTTATCTAAATTTAATAGGATTTGATTTTGTTGATGAAATTTGAGTTAAATTTAAAATTTTTGTTAAATTTTTGGGTTTTTTTTTAGAATTTTTTTTTTATTTTGAGGATATAAATAAGGATGATGGATGAAGTTTTTGTAATTTAAATTTATTATCTAGAGTCAGTTTGCATTATATCTATATATGCGTGGGTTGAGAGATATTTTGTTCTCTTATTTTGCTCTCAAAAGTCTTTTGCTTTTGGCTTTGATTTTTTTCAAATAATCGGTTATTTGCATTTCTTGTAATGATATTCGCCAGTGTAAATATCGCAGATATACTCAAAATTATATTTAATTTCCATTTTGAGTTATTACTATATTTTCGTTCTTTTACTCGCTTTCTTTTTGTTTTGTAAATTTATTTGTTAAAAAGAATTTGAATTCGGATTTTCTCGGATTGGCGGGGAGTTTATGGCCTTATTGGCTTGTATTTTTGTATTTGGAGATAAGAGATTTGTTTTATTCCCATCCTGTGGGTTGATTTTCTTTAGACACTAATTTTTTGTGCCAAATAAATCAAATGCAAGAACGTACAGACGAGTGCTGTTAGATTGCCCATTGCAACTGTCATGTGAATACGACGAAATGCCTTATGGATGCCTTGATAGTGGGGGCATTTTACAAGATCACCCTGTTCAAGTTGACCGACTTCTTGTCCACTGCCGACTGTGATTTCGAACTTGTGCTTCTCACGCATTAGACGGAGTAATGGTGGCGCAAAATACAGGCGTACAGTTACTTCGATGATAGCGCAGACTGTTAGAGCGATAACTTGTACGTACGATGAGAATTCCCAGCGTCCAGCTATGACTTTGATGAAGAGAATTAGCGTGAGGATGCTAAGCATTGAATTCATGGAGAAGTATTTGGGAAACAGAATCTGTTGACACAGTCCGAATGTGTGACGTGGCAGCGCAAAGTATAGAGATAGTCCTGCAAGGAAAAAGAGAAATTGTCAAATTTAGTTTGGGATTTTATTAGGACGTGGATTTTTTTTTTTTTTTTGTTTTTTGACTGTGAGGGATTTTTAGATCGGTTGTTGTTTGATATATATAACAAAATTGGTTGCAGATTTTTCTAATGCCTATAGGTGATCAGTTTTTGAAAAGTTTTTATTCAGAAATGCATTTTCGACGACCATTTGAAGCGGCCAGCGCCTTTAACTAGGCAGCAAACATTTACAGACTATCGAAAATGCACTTCCCAGTACAGAAACTGATCACGAAAAGTTGAAATCAGTATTTTTCTTGTTTTTTTTAAGAGTTAAGTCTTCTTATTCAAACTGTGTAAAATGTGATTTTTACATTTTTTTTTAAATCAGATTTTTTACCAAATATCAAAACATCTATCCAACCATTCCCCTATCAAAAAACGCCTCCTTCATCTCATTTGAAATGCTCACCTGAGACAAATGTCATCCAAATTTGTGCACCAAAGTGCGTTGCAAATGCGCCCAGATACGCCACTAAAGCCCAGCCACTGCGTCTCTTATTGGTATTCAATGCAGCCTCCTCATTCTCAAGTAAATTTGGATACACGGCCAACAGAACAAATGATAAAATGCCAACCGCTATGACATGAGCGGGCTGTGTAGATTTACTTAAAACTCTGCAAAGAAATAAAAAAAAAGAGAAGATCTTGTTAAAATTGTATCTAAACATTTTCTGGTTGTTTTTAGAAAATTTTAAAAATACTTTCATACAGCCCTGTGGTGCATCAATGATCAAGGCATTGCTACATAACTATAGATACGAATACCACACCGATTTTTTTCTTTCTAGTTGCATTTGTCTTTTGCTGACAAAATGGCCTACGTGCGAAAAAGCACTCACGCGTCCATTCATATGCAAAAGCTTACAAACAATTTAAATACAAAAAAAAACAACAAAAAACAAAAGAGAGAAATGAATACGAATATACATAAATTAGCACACAAGAAATTTTTTTTTTTTTTTAATAATAAACTTAAGACACACGATAATAATTACATATATTGGCAGTAATCGGTTGGACGACTCGTAGAAGGGGAGAGAGTCCCCAATGATTTATGACTTGCATTGACTCTACTGATATTGAGCCAGAATCAAGTGTCTTGAATCGATTGGGTGTGGAGGGATTTAGGGTTATTTTTGGGCATAAATAAGCCTTAGGTGGCCCACACAAGGATAATAAAATTGACAAGATATTGGTATTTTTTGAATTTTTATGACAAATAAATTCAAAACTTGATTGACCAAAAGTAAGACACATATTTTTTAAATATGCATTTATTATGCAGTCATTTTTTGTGCCAAAAATTAAATTAATATTCTTCAAATATCAATTGAACTCCATCTAACAAACTGACTCTAATTAAATCTGTCTAACTAGTCATGTATTTTGAAATTGAAATCAATACGAAAGGTGACACCACTTATGTTTGTCTAATGCCAAAATGCATGCAAACCAAAGATGTAAATATACGGCGAGGTTTATCTGTATCTGAATATAAATTCACCGAATCGATACGAGTAGTACACTCTTCGCAACACGAAAGTAATTTATTATTCCATTACTTTTGGAAGTCAAATTGAAAGCAATTTTTTTTTCGTTGTTCTACTTCGTATACTCGTATACCTCTACTGCAAGGTGCTGCACCCCGAGGACATTCCTTTTACTTTGATTAATTGAAACAAAGTTTTGTTCAATACTCTCGTGACTGATATGTCTGATTGGGTGGTATTTATCTTATGCTTCCTTTCGTGATTACATATTGAAAATACGGAAAGAAAAATAACAACAGAAAAATTTGCTCATAACATTGTAGGTTTTTTCGTCGACAGTAATTTATGTAAATTAATTGTTTGACTTACATGCGAGTATACACTCATTCTGAATTAATGGTGACAAAATTGCGGAGTATTTTTGTACAAAATAAGAGTGTGCCACAAGGTTGCCTTTTGCAATCTGAACTAGACTTAATTTTAACCCGAAAATCATTCAATATAGGAGTAACATTCGACTTTTTAATGAAGTGCCGCAAGTGAGACTGTTGGGACCTGTACTTTTTTTAAATTTTTAATTTGTGCATCTTACTGATTGAAGTTTTTTTTAAGGGTAAGATGGGGCCAAACTATTTTAGCAATATAATCAAATAAAAGAGAAAAAAAATTGGCAAATCACATATTTTTTAGGCTATAAAGTGCCAACAGGTTCATATCTGTGACATTAAATAAATGTTTCCTGTATGGCATCGTTTTATTTTTCATTACAAAATGCTAACCAATCACCACACTCCCCATCTCCATGCATCAAAAGAATTTCGATACCAACAACATAGGTACATGTATAGTATAGTAGATATACCTATCCATATATTTTTTTTTTTTTTTTTTTCAATTACTAAAAGCATTTACACCGCATTAACAGATCTCTCATCTCACTCAACAAGGAGGCCCCGCGGTAGACACGTTTTATCTCCAATAAACTGTGTCAATCACGCAATTTTTTCTCATTAGGCTACCGCACACGAGTAATATGTATCTCATCACTTTTCGTATACGTTCGCAGGTGGGTTATGAACAAAAACAAAATAGAGCTATACCTACTTGTACGTACTTAATCAGATACTGTGAAAGAATACACTTCATTATCACAAGCAAACGAGTGTTTATTCAGTGTACTACACAAAGAGTTTTCTGGTATAAGTACTCGTACTGGTACTGCAACACCCAGCTGGCTAAGATGTAATTACAGTAATTTTCAATGAAATTACGCAAAAACATATAGAATGGTGTATACAGTATATACATGCTAATCAGGCATGGTAAAGTGGAAAATAACTTGTGACACTTAATTCTGTTCTGCTCCTTGTGATTGCATCCATTCAATCCAACCATCGATCGTTGACATCCGTAATTAAGAGTCGAGTACAGGAAGTTGTTTTATGTACCTATGCGTATCTATGATGGCACATTTTTATCTATGAAGTCTCTTGAGTTAATTTTATAGTAAATAGTATACATTCCTTCACACTTTGATTAATAAAAATAATACAAAAGTTATGTCAGCCTTGGTCTAAATTCGAGATATACAAAAATGTATATTGGCACAAGCCTGAAAGCACTTTAAATTGTTTACCTTGCGAATCGATTTTATAAAATTGCGGTCATTTTTGCAACAAAATTTATGTGAGGTGATCGATGGAATGAAGTTGAATGAACTTTGAAATAGCTAGAGATATTTACAATTATTTTGTAATTTTTGGCAAGCGAAACATTAAATTTTGAAATATATTATGGGGTGCCGAATGGTTTACGTTTTGGGCTTACTTTATACATAGAAAAAATAAATATTTTGCATTCCATTTAGATGATGTTGTAATATTCCAAATTGTCGAAGAAAGGTGAGAAATGGTGTGCTTCAAGCAAGCAGATTGGGCCTATATTAGTTCAACAATAACTAGTACTAGATTTCATACAGCAGTGGTTATAGTTTGTGCAAATTTTATACATAATTCCTCTACAAAAGAGTCCTAGATTGCACACGTCTTTGTTCTGAATTTAGTTCAATGTTTCTATTGTTCAAGCAGAAGGTTTTCCCATTTCATTTTCAAATAACTCTACCCATTTTGCAAATTACCCATCATTTCGTATAGTTATCTCGCGCCTGTCAGTGGTGTATCTATCGCCTGTCATACTATGTTATCTATACAAAATGTCTAACCTATCGAACGAAGTGCATTCCGAACATTTTGTTAATTACTATGAAACATGAAAACTTCATTCCAGTCGCGCATAGAGGTGTAGTAGCAAAACAACCCATTTGCGAATACAGATATGTACCTATATTTATACCAAGTCACTTTCTGGGCTGGTTATCTACGTTACGTATAACCAGTGTTGCCACTAAAAAAAAGTGAATCCGGTCAAATCTGACCGAATGACCGGATTTTCATTTTCTAAATCCGGTTAAAAAATCCGGTCAATAGTTAAAATGAGAATTTTTGACCTGAAACCCGGTCAAAAAGATAAAATACCTATACCTACCTAACCTATTATTATTATACAATTTACGAATTTTTATGTTCACCTGCATTATCGATGTTTAGAAAACGTTTTTATAATATGTGAATCTTGAGTTTGTGAGCTTGTTTTTTTATTTCGTTTGTTTAAAATTTACTGAAACTAATTTTTCATTTTATATGACATATTTTAAGTTCTGAAATACACTTTTAGTGCATGGCCATACACTCCTTCCAATGAACATCGTGTCCAGCGACACAGGTAGATTTTGAGTAAGTAAAGGAGAAAGGTAGATAGCATAGAAAATGTACAGAAAATTCACTTTCAGAAGATACCTATAAATCTTCATTTTATATTTGCGTTGATAGAGTGAGGACGTCAAAAACGGGCAAAACAAAAGAATTTGTTTGTGTTTTCAATTTCACTATTATTTTACCTGCCAAATTTTATTTCATTGCAATGACGCCTAGTTTTTGTGTGTAGCCAAATCCATAATGGAAATGAAAGTCATGAGAAGACGTGTATGGCCAGGCCATGTACTAAGGCCGTGTTTCAATTGGGCTAAATAATTATTCTCGGATAATTTTCTGACACTTGAAAAGAGTAGTTCACCAAAATGCAATCTGAGATTTATCGAATTTCACACTTTAATTAATTGAAATTCATTGTTTAATTTCCTCTTCAACATTCTAGCAAAAGAAAACGTCAAAAAATTAGCCTATAAGATAATTTATTATCCTGCTCCCGGAGCAGAATCCCATGCGTGATGTTGTAGTCCCATTATTCGCATTAAATTGGTTTCTGTTTGAACTTGGGAGCATTTTCGTAATGTATCTATGGCAAAGTTTTATTCAAATTATAGAAATCTATCTCTGTTTAAGTCAGTAGGGCAACTTTATTTTTCAAGTCAAAAAAGAGTTTTCCGGTTAAAAACATTTTTCGTTGCGGTCAAAAAACGGTTATGCCGGATTTCAAAATTTTCTCCGGTCAGAGTAAAGAGATTTCGGTCAGATATGACCGGAATCCGGTCAGAATGGCATCACTGCGTATAACACCCGTCAGTGCTCTGCTCTATCTGTTGTGTGTACCTCTATCTACTCGTCGGTTAAATTCGAAGCTAGACATGACTTTTAATTACTCTTCAATGCAGATACATGCGCTTGGTTTGCTTTCAGATAGAGGCGAACCATTTCTGTGGAATAAATTCGAAAACTACTACCTCGCATTCACTTATCACATGACAATAACTCCCATCAGACGCCATCAAATTAACACCACACGTGACCCTTAATTCGTATTTTTTTTTCTATCAATCATAATTTAGCGTGCGGCCAAGTGTTAACTTGTGGCACTTGCCGAAAATCTAACAACAATATTGTTGCTATTACAAAATGGCTAACGCAATTAAATTGTCTTATCAGTCATGGCCATAATGAGTCTATTATCACTATTCTCTACCCCCGCGCACACCCTTTTCTTTCAGCAGCAAAAAAATAAATCACATGACCACTAAAAAAGAGTCGAAATCAGATTTTTTTTATACTGGCTTTGGCAGTTGATGGTTGTTGACGTCTGCGAAAAAAAAAACACAATAAACCTCCTACAACCAGTCAGTTCATCTTGGTGTGGACTTTAAGTGATATCTCGCCATCTTATCACTTCGTTTTATCATTGTTATAATTAGCGTCTAGTACGAGTTATAGTACATAAAGCTATGACAAGTAAAACGTAACTGGGGTGAACGTGAGAATTGTCAAGTAGACCCCAGGGGTTGAGTTTCTTCCCTCGAAAAAGTAAAGAATTAACTTATTCGGCCACAATCATGAGATATTTTTATTAATTGTGAAATTGAAATTGTCAAATCGCGTGAAAATATATCTCTTATGTCACGATTGTTTATTCCAACATTTTCGGCACACATCACATGTGTGTGCGATTTGGACAAGTGTCACTAATTAACACTTAAATTAGGAATTTCGGTTAACACCGGCAGGGATCCGCTTGTAATTGATTTTCTAATGCTATTGGATCGGATTATATATTTGAACATATATTTAATAAAAAATAAATAACTAGATATCGTTCGATTATAAACTAACGTGATGCCCAATATGGTGTGCGTGTGTACGATTACGAGGAGTTATTTTTGAATGAACGATGATGATAACCGTGACATTGGTTTTTTTTTTTCGTTTTGAAGATAATCCGGTTGATCATGTGCTCATATATTTTTATAGCACTTTGCTAATTTATTGATCGAAAAATTATAAGTCAAGGCACAAGGCGGAGAACGAATGAATTTCTTCGAAATTTTACCGAAATTGACAGCTGCTGTGTCTTGGTGGCAGTTAATTTCAATGAATGACTTCTTTTTGGACTCAGGTACTCATATAAAGTATAGTAATGCGATATGCTTAAATCTGCACCATAAACGATGTCATTTTAATTGAAGTAGCGAGTAAATGCGTTTTCAAGATCGATTTGAAAATGTAACGATTATACAATTGTCAAAACAGTTGACAGAAACGTATCAATGGGAGTAACGAGTGAATTCAGTACCTCGTTTCTTGTCATCTCAATAGATGTCACTTGGAGAACCAGAAAAAAACTAATCAAGTACCTTTTGGACCTCTAGTAAGCAAATATTCGCTCGTCTCGTTACATTTATGTTTAAGAATCGAGTTCTGCGAATAATTCTACATAATAATTCCAAGAAAATATCTGTCAAATATGTGTTGAATATTCCAAGAAAAAAATAAGATATACGAGTATAACTGCAACACTTTAACTCGCTGGAAAAAAAAACTCACACAGTTAACAGATATAAAGTAACGAATGGAGTACAACTACACGGTCTTTAGCTTGAAGTGACTCATTTTGAGATTGGATTTCTTTTGTCAGTTGTTTGTATGTGTACTTTTTTTTAAATACAAATCGACTTAGAAATGTTGAGACTTCCAAGTTGAATGAACTTCTTTTCTTTTTTTGAGATATGACTGTTATAACGTTATACATTGAATTGGAAGGCGGGAAAATATTTTTTTTGAAATTGTACCAGTGTTAAATTATAGATGAAAAATATCTTTCATTAAAACTGTCAACTAAAACCCAGCAATTCGATGCATATTTTTATTTCGTACTACATATTTGCCCTTTAAAGTACCTATGTAAAAAATATAAGTAGTGAAATGTTTTGATGCAAAAAGTTTATCCATACAATTCTAATAGTGACAGCAAAAATTTTTTTTCAAAAATCGCTTCGCTAATATTTTTTATGATTTTTTGAATGGGATGATCTCAGAAAAAAATTGTATGAAATGGAAGAAAAAGTGGCTAAAATAGTCATTTTCAGCAATTTTCAAAAAATCATAAGAAATATAAGCGAAGAGTAATTTGAAAAAATTTCTGCATCAAAACATTTTTTGTTTGAGACCGAGGAAAAAAGTCAAAAAAGTAGACTTTCATAAAAATTCTAGATTTTCAATGGGTACTTAATGGGTTAAGGGAAGTTTTGTATCATTCAAACGGAATTTAAAGAAAAGAAGCGGGCCTTAATCTCAATTAAAAAATCAACGGTATCTGTCTTGCCATCAATGACAGGTGGAATTCGTTACAAAAAAAATCTTAACCTACATTAAGTGCTTATAATCCAGTAGCATGTGCTTGTGCATCTCAGGAGATATGTATGTATATCTTTTGGAGAAAATCTTCAAAAATAAAATTCAAGTATTCACCGGCATTTCTTGTTTAATGCTGGGCAATTTTTTTCATGTCAACTGGGATACAATGCCAGCAGGCTATATAATATCCTTTTTGCTACATGAATGCACGCAAAAACCCCCATGACCTTTTCTTTTGAAGCTCAAGAGCTCAACAATCTTTTTCTGATCACTTTCGCACAATTATACAATCTCTTTACAAATTATTATTTTTAGCTCATGTAGGTAGATACCTATATTAATGTCGTATCGTTTGTATCTTTTTGGTCTTTCTTTTGTGAGATTTCTTGAAAATTTATTACATTTGGAGTTAATATTGACGCTCTTGATATGCAAGATATTTTTTTAGGTACATGTATCACCCGAAGGCAAACTGTCAGAGGTAAAAATAATTTTAGGCTAAAAATAAATTTGTTTTATTTTTAGAATCAATTTGGGTTTATTGATTTCTTTTAATCAATTTATTTATTGGTGCAACGAAATGATGAAAATAATTTCAAAAGAAATATCACTACCTCAATACGTGAACTTACATCTTTGCACCCAACTGGCGATTAGATTGGCTGGCGTATCTTTATGAATTTTTATTTTTATATTTAAACAACTCATTGTTTAGATTTACTTTACACTAGATCAGAGGTATGATAATAAATTACGCAGAAATCAATTAGTTGACACGGATACGTTCAAATTTTGTTATAAATGACAGAGAAATTGTTTTACTGATCCTTTGGCAAAGCAAAATCGTAAATAAGTGGATACTTTGCGTCACATCCATTATTCCACCCACAAAGCATTTTTTGGCACGCAAAATATTATTATAGAAAAAAAATATCGCATAGGTGTATCGTGTATAGCGAACGTCAGTACAGTCAGCCGATCAACATCCGGTTAAATTTAGTTCGAACAATGTTCTCTTGTGTGTGTGTTTTTTTTTTCCTGGAGGACTACTATAAAAGGTATCTGCATCTAAATAGAGATCAGATAGTGGGTAGGTCTTGAGGGAAATATTAAATGAACATCAACTAGAATGTTAGGTTAGGTAAGGTTAGGTTCGGTTATAAAGGGGTATGTATGAGAGAGAGTCTCAATGGAAAAACATCGTGCCCTTTAAAATTAGCCTTTAAAAACAGCCAATGTCCTTGGTCTATCTCCTCTAAATGTTAGAAGAAGTATGTAGATACCTTCCCAGAAATTTCCTTGCGACATATTGCCTTTCATTCGCCCAGTGTAACTACTTATGTGCAATATCTCCAACATAAACCAGAAAGAGAATGCCTTTTTTTATGGTTGCATTTTAATGTCCCATACCGAAGGCAAGGCTGGCGTTGATGAGTTCATTAACTTTTCACAGAGTAGGTGTGGCTTTTCCTAGAATACCCTTCAGAGAAATAGCAACAGGGACAAAGCAACATATTGCTCAATAAAAAAAATGATTTTATTTCTATTTTTTATGCTTACCTGTAAGTTTTAGATTTTTGCAATGTATAAGAAATTTGCGTGAATTTCTGTAAACAGCGCTTTGTTAATTGTGTGAATATAGCTAAAATATCCTCTTGATATGTGTGTGTTGCAGGTACTGGTACTGTTGATGATGCTTGTGTTGTTGTTGTTGTTGTTGTTGATGATGATGATGGTGATTGATTTTGAGATTCAGTTGATGTGTCGATGGCTTTGTTTTTAGCCAAGAATGCTGCCATTGGGCAACCTCTTCTGCTTGATTTCCTACTACTAGGTCTGAATCCGGTATCCGAATCGACTAAAGATTCATCGGAATCTTCTTCGGTTGATGAAAAGTCCTTACTCAGACTTGTGCTACGAACTAATTGTGTTGACATTTCCTCATCGGTTGAGGAGGATGCTGATGCCACATCATCTTCACACGTACACCGTTTGGTGAAATCCTTTTTTGGATTTAAACATCCACCGCACTCGTTACAATTTGTACAACAATCATCGTTGTTATTATTATTATTATTTGCAGCAGAGGCGGCAGCAGCAGCCACGGCGCGTTTTTTCAATGTCCTGGCAACTGATTTGCCTAATTTACGCGGCATTCCGTTTTCAAATAGAACTTCAATTTGTGAACTCATATCGAACTGTTGTTGTTGGCACATTTTGATTTTGAATTGTTAGATTTTTGTTCTTTCAATAATCACACGCGATCGATGCATACGAACGGAATTAATTTTCACAAAAAAAAACGCAAGGGTTTGTTTTATTTAAGAAAAATAGGAATAAATCACTTCTAACACGAAACGGGATTTAATTTTGATTTGGATTTTATTTTTCTCAAATGGGACTTTGGATAAATTTGGACGATCGTTTAATACCGACGGTTACGGTTAGCCGTCGTCGTTGTCGTCGTCGTGAGGTTAACTTGCGATGTGAATGATTGCGGAGCATGTTCAGAATTTTTATAGGATTTAATTTTCGATTTTTTCTCTCTTTGGTGAGAAAATTGTATGGGAGTTCTCTTTTGTTCTCTTTTTTCAGCGCTTTTGGTTTTGGTTGACCGCCACCGCACGCGATCGGTGAATTTTTTTTTTCTCTTTCCTTTGTTTTATTTTTGCGTATATATCAGACGCTAGCCCCATGCACGCGATCGTTTTGTGCTTCATTAGAACCCCATCAGTTGGGTGTAATATATATTTATATCTAACTGAAATATAGATAAGCAATTGACGTTCACGATCTGGCCATTGACGACTTGGTGGGTACCTTACCTACTACGTATATTGGTACGTTTCCTTGGCTTTATGACATTTATTATATCGATTAGTTGACAGTTTTTTGATAAATTTATAGTTCTTAATCACATTTTGGTTCTATATAAATAGGGCGACCGACCGACGGACGCCGACGTCAGTTTGTAGAATTACAACCGAGTGCCAATTGGGCTAAATTAACCTCGGATAATTTTCTGACACTATCGTGGTGGAAAACGAATTTTTTAGTTGTCAAAAAATTGAATTAGATGAATTAACCTATAGGCAAATTTTTTGACATTTTATTTTGCTATAATGTTGAAGAGGAAATAAAACGATGAATGTCAATTAATTAATACCGTTTAATTAAAGAAATCTCTGTCTTAAGATTTGAGTTTGGTGAACTTCTGTTTTCAACAAGTAGATATGTGCCAGAAAATTGTCCGATGATAATTATTTAGCGCAATTGACACACGCCCATAACTTCACAATCATTCATTTGTATGAGTTTATTGCCTTTATATCGATAGTTTTAGTACGCTGTTGTCTGTTTGATTCATTGGCGTTATTGGAGGCGCCATCACTTCGATTGTTTGTAGATACGTACTATCTGTCACTGTATGAGTCAATATTTTTGGAAAGCGAATCTATACAAATTTTCGGAGTTAAACATGAAATCGGTGAATATCTATCGAATACTAGGTAGATAGGTCAGGACGATAAAAAGGTGTGTCATAAATTGTTATCGTTTGATTAAATAATTGTTTTTAAGCATAAATAAGTCATTTAGGTATCGGACAATATGTGGGTTAGTCATTGAAAGTCTGAAATTACTCATACATCCAGAAGGGCAAAGTATACTATTTATAAGAATCTGTAGTTTCTTAGAGATCGCTGACCTTTATGTGCAGATAAGTAGGTATAGGTATGCACTGTATCCTATACAACACTTTTTTAAAAGCGTTCTTGGGATAAAGCCGTTTTCTTAAAGTAAGATGATCTTCAACAGATCTTGTGCTACACTTCGTTGTAAAGTTGGCCAACCACAAATAGGCCTCTCCAGTTAGTCCGGTCTTTAGTTAACTGTCGATTGAGGTCCCCTCCTATGTTAGACTTGAAGAGATATTTGTGTCCATACACTATAGGTCAACTTAGATGACCGATGCAAACATTTTTGACTAGGACAATGTTGCTGTTACAGCCTTGTCGATGTTGGGTGTCCCTTTTGTTAACAGCATATACAGGGCAGGGATGGAAAAGTGGATACAATTGTATCTTTTGGATACAATCAGAAATTAAAGTTACACAGTTACAATTCACTCTAAAAAGATACAATTAGCAAAACATATTTTTGCTTCAAAGGTTACGCAGTTACAATCCTTGTTTGTAATAAAGAATATAAAATGCATTCAACTTGAAGCTTAAAATTCTATTCTACATTCGGCTAACCAACTAAGAAACAAATTCCAAAGGTAATGCGCAGGGGCACTGTGAAGCACAGTGCACGCATGCTCTTGAGTGTTGAGATTTCATTTTCACTCAGAGAATATCTTCTCCGAGTGAAAATGAAATTTCACAACACTTCTTTACACAACAAAAACCTAGCTTTTCATTCACTGTGGCGTTTTTGAGCGCGTGCGTTAACAGATTATGTATAAACAACGCGTTCATTATGATACAAGCTAAAATGCGACTTCAGGCGTAAATACTTTAGATAGTAAATATAGTAAGGTTCAACGCATCTCCCAAGCAGACCTACTTTCTGCTTTTACACGCGTTTGACAGTGTTGACATTTCATTTTTGATTTGACTTGTTCGGTTGTAGGTATTATGTTTAAAGTAATAGAGTAGGCATAGAGTTGTTAGAGTTGCATAGATTCAAGTATAATTTTCCTGAGAAAGCGTCTTAATTCAGTCGTTCGGATCGATCATAAAATTTAATCTAATTCACATAAAACGAAAGGTTGTGAGAAGCCATTCCCAGGGTACTTATACGGAACAAGGTAAGTATATGTTATGTATATACAATGTAATATATTCCAAGAACTCTTTTTCGCCATTTATTTTATTTATTTCAAGGGCAAAGAGGGACATTATATGTTTTTGTATCATGAGCTAAGTGAAGAGTCTTAATATTGATATAGGGGTAATGGTATACTTTCGCGTTCACCTTGTTTTTTGGCGATAACATAACATAAATTAGGTCGATTTTCATGATTTTGATTTTAATTTTTATCGGAAAAACAGGTGACCGCGAAAAAATTTGCAAAATTTGATTTTCTTCTTTTTTTTGTAATTTGTTAGTTTTTTTTAGGTAGATTAAGAAGTCGATTTAGTATCGTAAACAAAATTGGAGGATCATTTGTAAAAACTCAATTTTTTTCAGCATTCAAAGGTAAAATCTTGATAAATATTGATTTTTTCAGATTTCTAATTTTTTTTTTTTCATAAATCCGCCGTAAAAACGAACATTTAAAAAAAATCCTTGAAGATCGGTCTAATTTTGGATTTTTCATAGCCAAAAAAACAATTACACAATTGCCCATAAATGTAGCTACCAATTTCCAAAACGATGAAGATACACTTCAGTCCTAAAAGTTACAATTTCAAATTGTGAAAAGTACAATCTAAAAAGTTCATTTCCCATCACTGATACAGGGTGGCGCACGAATCGTCCTACAAAAACAAAACGTAATAGCTTTTTTTTTTATTAATTGGCAGGTTACTATATGTATTTAGATTTATTAAAATTAATGCTTGGGATACCGAAAAGAGCATTTGGATAGTGCAGCGGTACAATGCCTTGCAGTCCTTCATTTCCGCCTAAAGGGAATTTAGGCGGCACTCCCCCGAGTAGATAGAGCAATATGAGGCTGTTAAACATGTTTACCGAATCTGGAAGCATCGCACAAAGACCCTATCCCCTATGTTCGGGTTCAAGACACAATCGCGGCTGTAGCATCGACAATTCAGACAAATCCAAACGTTTCGACTCGAAAATTAATCTTAAACTTTTTTTCGTACAAAGTCCAAATTACAAGTTAAACCCTCTGAATTTGCCTATTCGCCTGGAATTTTGCCAAAAAATGATTACAAATTAATATCCAGAAATTCCACTTTCCGCTGGCACCCATGGTCACTTGACCTGACTGCAGCAGTCTTTTTTATGGGATTATGTCAAGCAAGAGGTGTGCAAAATGAAACCAAGGAATTTATCTGAATTGAAGGAGTCTATTAAAACAATAATTAAGGCGATCCCGACTTCAACCCTTCAGGCCGCAATGAATAATTTTCTGATCAGGAGGTGTCGCATATGCGTGAATGAGCATGGAGGTCATTTACGATCTATCGTCTTCAAAAACTATTAGTTATATAAAATTAAGTTGAATTTTCTACACAATAAAAAAAAAATGAAATACATTGATTAAAAAAAAAGTTATTTGAGTTTCTTATTGTAGCACAATTGGTGCGCCACCCTGTACTTGGTTTTGAAAGATCGTGCCTTATTTTGTGTTGTACCTGTCTGTGCTGTGAGTTTTGCGAAATTTCTTCAAGTATGATGTTTAAAAAATTACATGCCAGCGCATCATTTTGTCCAAATGTTTGTTTTGACCAGATTGAATGGTTCATTCTGATTGGCAGCGGAATTTTGCTCTTCATCGCCGTTTAACAGAAGTCGATTTTCCATTTTCCTCCTATACCGACTGTGACTCTATTATAAAGTTTTCTTGCTCATCTATACGGGTGCCCTGACACATTTTTCGCCTTTTATTGAAACCTCCCTATATTACCTTTGAAATATCACTTAGCTATCTATTTCTACGATCGCGTGCTTCCTCTATTCTTTATTATTCCTTTTGAGTAGCCAGGCGTTAGGCAATAACGCCCAAGGAAATAACGCCCAAATCAATTTGGAAATAACGCCCAAATAAAACCCGTACAATTTGTTGTTGCAAACTTTTTTGTCATTTTGGGTGTTATTTCCTGACAGTAACCCCAAGCAGGGGGGTTGCAGGGGGGCAGCATGCCCCCCCATACATGTTAAGCTTTAAATAATTTTTGGGCTTTATTTCCATCTTGTTGTTTATTTTTGGGCGCTATGCATTTTTGGGCTTTATTTCCAAATTGATTTGGGCGCTATTTCCAAGGGCTTCGTTGGGGTGGCCGGGTGAAACCTAGCAGAGTTGCGACGACTCTGTTGGCATCCTTACCGGTCCTCGGCACATGCTGACGGCATCATATAGGGCTTCTCGATAGTTTCAGCGATACGTGATCGACAAAGGTTTTTCTCGGTTTGTTGCGTTTGCAAGCTGACAATAATTCTTCTCACAATATTTCTCTGTTTAATATTTGCATTCATACCTTGGCTAAAACAAGGTAGTACGTAGTCTGAGTCAATGTTGGGCGCGTAAAACGTTCGGACATCTAGAAGACTGATGGAGGAGTACTTGCTGTCGATCGCGACATGATCAATAATTATAACTTACTTGCTAGGATTTGGGAGCTGACGTTGTTCCATAAATTCATCCACCATCAACCTGGCTAGTCTCGAAAAATCTCCACTGACCTCAGCTCCAAATATGTCGGAGTATCTACCTATTTACGAAACCCTTCCGTTGGTTCGAGTAATTGAATTCATCCGCCATGCGTTCTTATTCTGAGGAGCCCATGCTAGTCTTTTGAAACTCATTCAAACAGTCAAATTCGACAGAACATTTGCGCTTATAAGCTTAGCAAGTACAAGTTCAGTACTCTATGGCTGCCACGCGGAGGTAACATAGGCACAATTGATGTACCTAACCTAATATGAGATAGTTGCGACACCCTCAAGTTGATTTCAACCCTATTCAAACAACACCCAACCTTTCTTTTGATTTTCTGAAAACATTTGGCAAGTGCGAGCGAATATCTCGCGAAAAAAATGTCTAAATACCAAATAAAAACTGGAAAAAAACCAAACGTCGCTAGTTACTTAATGCCTACGCGTTGTTGCTTCAACATTAATACGTATTCTCAGTTTGAAATGTTCTATTTTATATAATGTACAAAAGTCATCTTTTTATATGAATAAGAAAATTACTTGTATTTAAAAAAAAACATTTTCATACACTTCATCATTTAAGATTATGTGATTTTAAGACTGCAATAAAATTCCCATTTAATATGGCTCAACTTGTAGAATAAAACTCATAAGTTACAAGCCCACGATGTGATGGATAAACATATTTTTTTTTTATAAAATCTGAAGATTATTTCTTAATAATCTCACGTCTCACAAATTGGTATAGCGATGTCAGGTCGTTAACCACTACAAACGTATTTAGAAGTCAACAATATGAAAGCAAACAATTTTAATTGCTATACTTGAATTTTGATGTGTAAACGGATAATCGATTTGTAATTCAATCGTGTAAATATACTTGTGAAAGGAAAATCAAAACACAACAGTCACATGAGTAATTTGTTTGAACAAAAACTATATAGGAATTTCAATATTGGGTACTTGAATTGGGAAAGATTGATTTTGGATTAGGAAGGAATATACATACAAGTCGGGCGGGGAAATTTTTTATATGAAAAATATTTTTTTTATTACACTTTATCGATTTAGATTATGATTATGAACTTGACTCATAGTATTTTACTGAAATTTATACACTTTGGTATTGATGGTGGGGTATACTTTTGAAGACAACTTTTCTTGGGAATCAGTCGAATTGTGTTACACTATTGATGTCATTAACTGGCTGGTGTTCGTTCTTATATTCACGTTCGCCAAAAAGGTACCATGAGTAGCCTTTTGTTAAGTAAGTAAATATAATGAATGTAAATATTTAAATATTAGCCCGAAAAAGTATGTAGTTGGTAAGAAGTGCCTCTGATGTGGCTAAGAAATTGGGTATATAACTACCATTAGATGCCCATCAGTCTTGGATAATTGTAACTTACACAACCATAAGGAAATAAAAATGCCAATTAATCAGATCAATCCTTAAATGAATATCAGTATTTTGAGCGGCATAGTTCGGATGCGAATCTAACAAGCGGACAGAGTCATGTTACATTATGAGCTGAGTAGAAGATTCCTCCTGCCTACGTCCATTTTGATCTTCTGATATTTTATTTTCGCAGTAATTTCATTCACTGTACAGTGTACCTATACTACATAGTTAAAACATCGGCCAGAGGATTATCATCTGCTATTCGTTAAATGTAAAAATATGAACACCAAGGTGATCGAGCGTTATACTACGCATAAAGTCCCTTTTTTTTTGCCCAACTGTTGTAGATATCACAGAAACCTCTATCAAGACATTTTGAGACTCTTAAGTACCTATATGTTCACAGTTTTTAAATCGTTACTGTCAGTAGGCTGTTTTGTAGGCGTTACAGTGTCTTAGAACTTACCTAGTTGATTATACGAAATCTGTTAATTTTCTTACTACACCTCTGACTTTGTATGTTCATCCAGATTTTATAAAAGCAACAATCTCGACTTGTCTTATCATATTTATACAAAAAATATATTTTACAGGGTTTTCCAATGAGTTACCAACGAATTTTTTGTTTTATTTATTATTTTATTTTATTATTTTATTTATTATTATTTCTTAAAATGTATTACAATATTTTATTTACAATGTCTGCATGTTATAGCTTCAAAAAGAAATTATAGTGACATATATTTTTTGAAAAATAGAGATAATGCCACTTAGGCCATAAAGTATGAAACTTAAATTGAAATGATGGGTGTGGGGTACCCAATAAAAAATTTCTCAATATATCTTAAATTCAAGTAAGTGTAGGTATGTACTCTTTCGATGACAATAACATTATAAAATAAGCTAAATATTTCACCAAAATATCAACTAAGATCACGGAACATAGGATCTTTATTTTTAAGATCAAGGCCAAAAAGCCAATTTTTTACTTTTTTAGCAAATGCATGATGATAAGTCCTCTTACAAAAGGTGGAAGTTGGTTAAATAAACGGTGTGAAGCAACACAATAAAAATGACGAAACGCGGTTGTACGAAAAGCAAGTACAGATACTTGATTTGAGGAGTTAACTCGTAAACTATAATAAAATTGTTGACGAGACTAAAATTAAGATTCCCTGATCTCATAAAGAACATTTTAAGCACTTTATAGTAGTACAAGTGACGGACTGAAAGAACTCTCAAATCTCTGAATAATGGGAAACTAAGGTGGGTTTTCGACAGATTTTCTTTTGTATGCTTTTGAATTGAAAAAAGAGACTGAATTTTATTTGTATAAGCTCCTCCCCAGCAGGTAATACCATACTGCAATCTAGAATAAAAGATTCCATAATAGATTTTACCAAAAGTTGAGTACAGCAAATCCTTTGCAGAGAGTAAAAATGCCTGAGATCACCACGAAAATAATTTCTCAAATTTTACGTGTGGTTGGTTATATTAAAGCTGATCCTTGAGTCAATTGTTAGGCCTAAGTATTTAAATTCAGTAACACTTTCAATCTTAAAACATTTATCGCTGCAGCTGAGACTACTATGAAAATCACAAGCAGACGGACTTGAATTGCAAGTGCAATAAGATAGTTGAAATCTTAGGCAATCAGCTGCATGAAAGTATACATCAGCTTCAAAATTATTTTGCGCCACCAAACTGAAAAACATAATTTTGGTTTTTGAGCTGATAATCACTTTATGCTCCGCAAACCAGATTCTTACGAGATGAAGAACAAAGTTAATGTCCGAGATAAGATCGAGAAAGCACTATCTTAACCATAAGCAAAGCCCACATCATCCGCAAATGTTGTCAGTAATCCCTTAAATAAAACAACGAATTTATATAAATTAAGAACAGTAATGGTCTCAAAACATAACCCTGAGGAACTCCAATATTAAGAAACTTTACATCGCTCCTAGTTTCATCAACCTTAACTCTTTTGACATATTCTGACAGTAAAAGAACAATAATTCCTTTCCAAGACACGGCTCTTGCTCTTGGATATTTGACTGTCAGAATTCAACTTTTATTTTTTTATAAGAGCTTTACGAAAAATCATTTTGAACCTTCAGTTGGTTGTATCTCACATATAGATAATTTTATATGGAAAACATCGCTACTGTGAGATCGTAAAACGTAACCTGGACAATCAAAATGATTATTATTAGTACCGCACTAAGAGTCTAACTAATATGGTTGCCATGGTCTTATAAACAATTATATTAGTTTTACTTTTTCAATATCCATAAGCTAGGTTAGAGGGGCAGTTTGCCGTATAAGCAATTTTCACCCAGAAGCCAGTGAGGCCCATTGTGATTACCCTTTTGTAGTGCATGATAGGACATGCATTTAACAAAACCATTCGGATCTATTGATGAATCTTTTTAAATCTAATAGAGGTATCGTTGCTAGATCTTCCAAGCCGTCGAAGAACCGTGCTCCCATACAAGAGTAGCGGCGTTCTTGGAGGGCTGGGCAGTGACACAGGATATGTTGCACAGATTCTATTTCCTCTTCATCTCTGAAATTTCTGCAGAAGTCATTTGTAAAGATACCTAGTCTTTTGGCCATGTTCCCAATTATGAAGTGTCCGGTTATTACCCCGACGAGCACTCGGATTTGGTATCTATCAAAAGATGTTAGCGTCTTTGACCTTTTAGTGTCAATTGCGGGCCACAGGCTACGAGTTATAGTACAACCGGGAGTGTTGTTCCATCGTTTCTTCCTTCAATTTCAATAACTGAATAGGCACCAAACAGTCTCTTAAATCAAACAAAAGCTACAACTCCTCCAACATATAACGTATTTGCAACTTCTGCCAAATAGTATAGAAGTGACGCGATACTATATTTTTGTTTGTCAATTAGTTCAATCAATGTTGAGAAGTCATGTGTCAACAATATTTTCCATCAAAATAATTCTAAAACTTTATCAAGGCAGATTTTACCGGTTATTTGATAAATAAATTTAATAAAATTTGTACACCAAAATGGGAGTATCAACCGGCTAATTATATTTATGTTTATTAGGAAAATTATAAAGATCAATTTATATTAGTTGAATGTCATATTTAATTTTATTTATTTTGCTTTGAAAACAGCTGGAAATGACTTCGAGTGGGATTAAAATATTCGCTGTCATAGGAAATTTTTGAAATTATTATTATTAACTACTTTGCTCAGCAATTGGATTATATTCAACGCCGTCCATTATAGTAGATAAGAGATAGATAAACTTTATAAACATTTCACTGTACAATTCATTTTTTTAATTTAATTATTTAAAAATATAGAAACATATGGCGGCAGCGAGATCGAGAGAGGACCGATGAAGATGCAAGTAAGAAATGCGATATGGAAAAACCATTTTAGTTTGAAATAGAGTCTCCACTTCAGACCTTGAAAGTAGCCAATTCTTAAGATTTTTAAGAAACCGATAACCATTTGAGATTCGACTGGATATATTCAAACAATATGAAGGGAACTTCTATCATCGGGTACTTACTTCACTTACTTCTGGCGACGCTTACATTCCGGGGTGGACCACTGCCTCAATCAACAAGCCTTTCCAACCAACTCGGTCCCTAGCTAGCTGCCTCCAGTTACCCACAACAAGTTGGTTCAGGTCGCCCTCCAATTGCGCCACCTAAGGGTGGGTCTTCATCTGCTACGTTGTATAGCCCACAAAGCTCGTCGTTAAATCTTTTCCACACTCCATCGATACAAACTAGACCGAATATCGTAGGAAGAATCTTTCTCTCAAAACATCCCAGGAGGCATTCATCCGTTTTTGACAGAGCCCATGCTTCTGCACCATACAGCAGGACCGAAAAGAAAGAATAGCTTTACTTCTTAGTTGCCTTCTTAGTCCGAAGAAACAGCCATTGCCAAGAGTGATTCTTCGTTTGATTTCTGCGCTGATTTAATTTTGCGAGCTGATAGTGAAGCCCAGTTAGTCAAAGTCTCTAATTACTTCGAAGTTATATAAGTGATAACTCGTGACGTTATGTTCAAGTCGTCGATGCTGCGACTCCTTTCTCATTAACAGCATATACTTCGTTTTGTCCTCATTTACATCCAGACCCGTCTCCAAATACTTGCAAATGCGCCTCTGACAGCTCGCTGCGATCTTCTGATAATGTCATTATCGTCAGCACGCATGAAAGCAGTTGAAGAGACTTCTGAAAAATTGTACCTCTGATGTTGGCTTGTGTTGTTGGCTATCACAACCAGCTAGAGAGGTCTCCGCTCGTACAACACAGTTTATTAGGCACCAAGGTATTAATATGAATATATCAAGAAGTAAATATGTCAAAGAATTAACTTTACCCTAGATCTATGTAATAAGAAACCATGCCACTGAAACTATATTCAAAAAATATAAATATACAAGACCAACGATTGCGCCAACTACACAGCATCGATTGTTTTGCAAAAAAAAAAAAAATGAAACCACTTCTTACTTACGTATAGGTGGCGCTTCAGTCTGAAATTCACCAGTGGTCGCGTAACAACATCCCCTTTCTTTGGTGTAATTTACAGCCCTCACAGGCTCTACACAGAATGCAACCCCAACCATTTTAAAAACACCTTGTTTCTTTAATTAGCTGTTTCGTATTTAATTTATCCTACGGCCAATACCAAGCCACAACAGCTTTCATTCCCAATGCACAATCGCACCTCTATATACTACAAACTTTGTTAATGCAACACGAAAACTAATTAAAATCAGTAAGCATTCGGCGGCAGCACTGCCTTGACATAAAGTTCATTTCAATTACAATTGTATATGGTCAACATTGACTTGTCCTTTTTTGTCCTGATGCCAACTACTGACGACCGACAACAATGCAACAGCTCTAAACAATAGTCAACTATACCCTACAGCTAGAAACTTGTGCACAATCTGTAAAAGGTGAACCCAAACAATTTGAATAAAGACCACGACTGTTACAGGTTACAACTACTGACGTTGATTGTGCACTTGGTCTGTCGTTGACGGTATGAGTGGTGAAAAAGCGACAACATAGATGAATGATTGATTTTTGTATTCAAAGTGACTAATGAGTGTGGCACACGGCGAAGTTGTCAATTGTCCCTTCAAAGTCCCAAAAGAGAAGCCATATGTATGTCAATTAGGAAGTGAAAATACATCTACAGTATCAGATATTGATTAGAAGTCCTTAAATGTGTATCCGTATACTCGTACGTTTTTACCCACGTTTGGCGATTTGCGTTGGATGTTAATTTTAATTTAAATACGGTTAAGATAACAATTCGCAAACCATGTCCTCGCATGACAGTTTATTGGAAATTCGTGTCCTGCTTTCTCAGTTCGATTACACTGTGTTGGGGTTAATTAAATTGTGAATTGAATTAACCTAATTCATGGTTTTACAACGTTAATAGGCAGGTTTTGTATAATATATTGGAGATAATATATTCGTGCGCTCTTGATCTAATTTTAGCTAGCCTTTTGACACCAGATATACGCACAGGGAATGTGATCGAAATGGGTAGATAGATATATACTTCAATTAATTTAAGACATGAATTGAATAAGTGCGAATTTTCCCAAATGGAGGGTTCCGTGTGGGCATCATCAATTTTGTTATTGTCCGTGTTATTGTTGGCACTGGACTATACTCTCAATTGCGTTGCCGCTTAAGCGAAGTGACATCTATACTCAGGGCAATAATAAAATTAAAATTGTGTGCAAAATTCATGCGTCATTGTAAATATTTTTTCTCGAAATAAATATGTATATTCATATTGGCGCAGGCTATTGTATATTTGGCTCAAGCTTAGACTGGACTGATTTATGGACAACCGACTACTGATAAATTTTATTAAAAAAAAGTCGAATTTTTGTCATTTGCATTTATTGTGACATTATCTGTAGCTAGTGTGACGCTATTAATAAACTCTAAAAAAAACTCTGCAAATGCTCATCATATAACCTGATCCCCTTAGCCCCGCAGAACGTTGCAGATTCCCTTACCGGAAGATATTACCCCGGCCCCTATAGATGGAAGTTTTACTAAAAAGTAAAGAGAACTTCAACCAATCGCGGTCAAATCAAATCAAATCTTGAAGCAGAATTACAGTCGGTGCTGAGATAGTGGAAAATTATTTTTACAGACTCTGTAATAACGAAGAAGACCAAAATCTCGTTTTTAGGCAGAGTGTATCGTTTAATAAACGCCCATTTAAAAATAAATAAATAAATAGATATCGGAACAGGCCTGGTATAGGCAGTTAGGCACCCTAGGTTTAGCATCTCACAACCTTTCGTTTGTGTGAGTTTTTATTTTTGGGACGAATGTAAGGGACCTACAGTCTTATGCCGAGTGCGAACGTCAAAATGGAGAAGCTTTTCCATGATCTATACACTATCGGATGTTTGTCAGACGTTCGCGAGAGGTAGCGAAGTGGAAAAAACTTTAAGACGTAATTTGCGATCGTCACCCCTCGTACGGTAGTCCAGCACACTAACCACTGAGCCACTGCGTCTACCTGATCAAAAAAAATTAAGGATACCAATATTTAAGCTAAAGACCAAGATAACTGCTACATGCCTGATGGTTTACCTGATGACTTGGTGGAGAGCCTGCACCACATTATTGCCTAATGAATGGAATCTCAAGATCTCAACGCTAACTAGAGAGGTCCAATCTGATTGGACCCTGCCAGTACGGTTTTAAACATAAAAAGGCTACAGTGCGTCGATAAAATCTTCATACGATAGATCCTGGGAAAACCCCAAGAAGTCGAAATGGATACTGACGGTCCTTCCATTGATTTCAAAGCCTGCCTTATGATAGCATTTATAGAGACGAGCTACGCAGAGTCATGTCTGTCTAGTGTTGGCATTCCCTAAATTCGTTCGTCTGTGTAGAATGACGATGGGGAAAGCTTCCTGCATCAAAAATCTTTGATGTCTTCATTTAGACAAGGCGACTTTTTTTAGCATCATAGGAACTTCAACTTCGAAGGGTTATGCAAAACTCAGAGGCCAACACACAAGGTACGATCTGTCAAATTACGTCCAATTACTTGCAAGAACAATGCCTAAGCCTAACCTATCGATCACTGTCACACTCCGATACCAGAGCTACTAAAAAAAAAATTTGGAACATCGACTTCTTAGAAAAAAAAAGCAGAAGCGCTCGGTCGAATCTCGTGAATGATGATACTGTTCAAATCAAAATTTATTCCAAAGGATAAAACAGAAATCTGCAAAGACTCTCAGTTAATGAGTATATGTAGAGAGTAGTTAAAGAAAGCAGTTTCAAGTTTCGCCATTCTTGCCAAACTTGTTTTGCCTATGAAGGATGGCGACTGCGAAATCTGCTCCGTCAAACTCGGGTTCCTAAACATAACTCTTGAAGTAAGCCTTAAAACTCACAAGCCAACATAGCAAGTCGATTTCTTCAAAAGTCCGTTCTACTTGTTTGCAATATACTTAGGGGTATCGTGAATAAATTCCGATGGAAATGTTTCCCTTGTCAGCAATGTAAATCAAATTGCTGAATGGGAAACATTCCCGGGGAAATATTATTGGCGATATGGGTGACTATTTGTTTGGTGCGCTTTCAAGTATTGAAACGAAAGCGGCCAATGGATCTTGCTTTTAATGAGGATAAAACAACACAATGAAGAGATTATAACCTCAATCTCTTGAGGCTATGCCACATCCGACTATGAACGCCAGTAATGATGCTATTACACATGTCAAAAATCGTGACAGTTTTTGAAAGGCTGACGTTAATATGACCTCAGATTTTGTCCTTAAGTTGTGTGTAGACAAAATCTGTGTTTCTTGAGTCCTTGCTCCAGATCTAAAAGTATTTTTTAGGGCACAAATACCTAAGAAGTTTTCGAGGGATGTCTTAGGGTCGTTTGCTAGTACTACTCTTAACCATTGAAGTTCTACATACATTTTTATGGGCTACTTTTTGTAAGTCATAAACTGTCACATAAGAGTTTATGTGGAACTTGAGGCTCTATGAGTCGTTTCAGCAAACGGCCCTTAGTCTTTCAATGTTTTAATTGAGTATTCTCGTGTTGTCGTGCGTCGCTAAAAGTCCCCAAAATATTTAGTATTCACTGTAAGAGATTGGTAATATTTGACTGACCAGCCTTTTTGTTTGATAACCAAAATGTCGCAAAGTGTTGACTCATTTTATATGTTAATGACCGTAGTTGGTCATTCATTACACATCGGCTCACAATAATCTTGTCAATAAGTGGTGAAATTGGCAAAATATCTAATCTTCGATATAAAAATAACAGATTATTCAGACTGTGTGTTCTCTCTCGTCAAGTAGGAGAACATATTAAAAAAAAATCCAGATTTGATCAGCTTCTCCGAAGCACGCCAACGCATTAGCCGTGACAATCAACTTAAATCATTTTTCATATGCGTATAGTTATGTATGATATTTGATAATTGAGTGTCTAAACTCTAAAGCGATACAGATTAAAATGGCGTACGTGACAAAATCTTCGGCAAGCTAAAACCTAAATCACTTATCTCCTCGCTGATTTATTTTTGAAACACTATACCGAAAATTATGAATCCGCTCAAATAGTAACTGAATGAAATCCCCGAAATTTCGCAATTCAATATTTTCGCTAACAAACAACAAACCAATTCATTATTCGGCGAAATGTTAGTCACCCGCGCGACATAATATGACGTCTAAATTACTCCAAAGTCTAAGCGCCATCCACTCTTAGTTGGTGTGAATCAGTGAATCAACTTGTTTTGTGGTTAGATCAATCCACCATAAATAGAGATGGAACGTTTCTCTTCAATTCATGGGAAGATCGCCATCGCAACAAATTTATTCATAAATTTTCTTTCGTCAGATACTTCAGTGTGATTTCTCTTTTTGTCATTGATTGGGATTTGATTTCATAAGACAATGTCAAGTCCAAGTGGAGATGGGGATTCCATGGTCAAATTCCCAGAGAACATAACTGAAACGAAGAGAATCGTGCTACTGATATTGTGATTGTGGTGATTTGTCAAATGTCAGGACGAGGTTCGTTGAGGTTGATTTGATGTGCGACAGATAGCATGTGAAGGAGAAAAGGTTATCGTCCATATATGGCTATGTGGCACACGGTGATAGGCGGTTGTCGGCCGCAGCCTGACTGATGATGATTCTCGTAGAAGATTAATGTACAATTTAGCTTGCTTTCTTTGAAAGATGCATGCGAAGATGTCATGGAGATGAGGACGTATTAAGAATTTCATAGGTGCATCTATGGACAAAGAAATCACGTTTCTAAGATTTGATTGTACTCTTACTGATCACATTTGGCATTGATCGTCTTGTGGGAGGTCTGTTTTTTTTGTTTAGCTCTATGCGAAACAGATTTATTGAATATATTTAGATGCATGACTAAATTTGTTTTTGTGCAAACCTTGTTTTAAGTAAACTTGTATTTAATGCTATAAGTGCTTACCATGCAACTTCTGCATGTTCGACCTGTAAATTCGAATTAGTCAGTGCAAGTTCTTGCTAAGAGCCTATCCACTTATTCTCAAGAGGTTGTCCTCATTGCAACGGAAGGGACATGAGTCATAGTTACTGATCTACAAGTAATAAATGAAGTGCTTCCAGTTAAACCCTTAAATAGGGCTTGACCTGTCCAGCGACAGTCTAAGAGTGGTTGGTGTTATCACATCCCACCAAAAAATGTGCGCCACAACTGAACAGGAGTTTCACCCGTAAATGTGGTTGCTGTATCTATTTCCCGATAGCTACTGAAAATGACGGTGCAGTTGGCTCACGATTGTGTGTAGCTCTCGATCAGAGTCACAAATGTTGGCTGTGAAGGAAAGATATCCTAGCTTTATCCTCGCACTGCTCGAATCGCTATCCAAAAATCTACGTTTCCACATTATAGTGAATATGCACCGAGATATATACAAACTAACTTAAATATGGAAATGAGCTTGTTTGTCCGCATTACTCACATCAAAGACTGAACGCATCGTCATGGAAAAAGCTGACAAGGTTAGTCTATGATATGAAGATGGACATAGACTACATTTAAACCAGCGGTTTTTATTGAAATGTGTACAAGCTAAGTATGCCAATCGGGCCCGATTTATGGCATTTTGCATCACTCTTGCCAGAACTTCCGGCGATTGGTCCTTGCATTCTTGACAGTATTCTCTTCTCTTTGAGGGCTTCAAGAGTGTGAGGCTTGTTGGCATAGACTTGTGACTTCAAAAAGCCCCACAAAAAGAAGTCTGGAACGGTGAAATTAGCCGATCTTGCCGGTCAGTGCAAATTCCCAAAATGAGAGACTAGCTTGGAGATGGCTTGAACGTAGGTTACATGTGCTTGGCGGTCAACAGCTAACAGCTGATGCACTGTCTCCAATTTGTAAGGGAACATCTTGCATTCTTTCACCAAAATTCTCTGTAAAGACGGCTGATTGATGCCTAATTGCGTGGCACGTCTGTTCGATACTCCAGGGCCCTGTACGACCTCTTCAGCCACAGTGGCGATATTCTCAGTAGAAAGGCTGCTCCAAAGCCGTATAGACCTGACAGTATCTCGTGTTGTCCCATACTCTTCTAGGTGAGCGGATAAACGTCGAAATGTTTGCGCAATTGGTGTCGGACGACCGGGAAATCTGCTCACATTTCAAGTAATCGTTTGTTCCACACTTCCGGTTTGGCTATGTACCAAATACATTCATCGTTCGCTATCCTAAGGGACTTCTTGAAGATCTATTTTTACGATGTCTTCTCATCCATTTTGCAAACAAGGATATTCCCTGCGGCTTTCTAACATTACTCAGCGAAAATGACTTAATATTCAAGCATGTAGTTCTCTTCTCTTCAGAAGAAATATTATCGCGTATAATTTTTGCATCAATAACGCTTACTCACTATATCACAGCTCTAGCTCTAATTTCACAGAACTCCTTCACCACGAAATGCAAATAATGGATAATATCATCCTGGACTTTCTATGGGTGAAAAAAAAATCACCTCACAAATTCTTTCCAAGAATTCGACATCAAAACAGAAAAAATCACTCATACGTCAGAGTGAATCAGAATTTACCTTATTTTTCAAAATATCAACACCAGCGCCTGAGATCAAAAAATCACCCAGCAAATCTCCGTCAGGGAATTAATTAAAATCACCGTAAGCCGCCATAGCCGGAAATTAGCTGTGGAATTATTGTCGTCCTCTATACCGCGGCGCGCACAAATGATTTGCATTTCTCCAACTGTGGTGACTTTGAATAAATTATTCACCCGACTAGGTGTTAAAATTGCAGAAAAGGATTAAAGCCTACAACACTCAATGGCAATCGATTGCAATCCGCATACAATCCCCGGTGACCCATATATCCTTGCATGTCCTTGTGGTTGCATTTATCTACATATACATTGTGATGAGGGTGAGCAGCATGACTTAAGACATGCAAATTGTTTGACCACCCGGTCTCTGTTTAAAACTGTTGCATGAGTGAGTTTCCTAGGACATCGCACCAACTGTTGAATGACAAATCAAAGAGACAGACAATGTTGGCATGTGTATTCTCTGTTCATCATCACTGACAGTGGCATGGCACTGGCAGCCAGTGCGCAGTATAATGTGAACTAACGTGTTGTACGGGGAGTAGGCAGTAGGCACTGTGCAATAATAAATTGAATTCGCTTAATCGCCAGAGGAAGCGGCAGCGGGACGCTCTGCACATTACCGGGATTGGAAGTCCGCACGTAGATGATGTATGAGGGACTGCCTCAGAAATGGGGTTGCAATTGTCGTTCTGTACGCTCAATTGGGAGGAATGTGCAAATAATCAGCCAGAGAACAAATCACATTTCTGAAGCCTGAATGCATATTATTACAATCGTTTGTGAGCCTATCCCATCGGAGAGCGGGTAGGCTGGGACAGTGGGACTATAGTGGACAGCATGGCGTTTGGTCACGTATCACATCGGGAGTAGAGACCGACGGACGACTGGTACAATATGATGATACTGCGGGGGATCTCTGATGAACTCAATTCGATTAGAGAATTTGCTGCACTTTTCACTGTGTATATATGATGAGGGTGTGGCGCAGTTCTGATTCTAATTCCCGATGGATGACGGGTCAAGTACAATGGAGAGTAAAACCAATTTGTGATCAGGTGATTGGAAATTTGTCGACGGGCATTATAATCGCACTTGATTGTCTGCGAAAGTGCTTAATAGGTGCGGTTTGGAGCAGTCATCATAAAGGCACTCAAATTTGCGAGAACTCTTCAAAAGCGGATTGACTCGGTGCTGGCACGTTGGCTGGTACCTACCTACTCATCATTATCTAGTTGTGAACAATTGAGATGAAATGAGGATTTTATTTTTAGACATTACTTATTGTTCGAAATTAAGTCCATCATAGGAAACTTTTTATTTAGGGGTCTGATTTGAATTGACAAACCTCCGTGGTGTGCAGTCAGACAGTCTGGACAAAACAACTTGTGTAATGAACTCTTCTGTCAATATCTGGCGAAGGCATATTTTCGGCGTTAGGCAATAACGCCCAAGGAAATAGCCCCCAAATCGATTTGGAAATAACGCCCAAAAAAATGCATAGCGCCCAAAAATAAACAACAAGATGGAAGTAAAGCCCAAAAACAATTTGCAGTTTAACACGTTTGGGGGGCCATGCTGCCCCCCCTGCAACCCCCCTGCTTGGGGTTAATGTCAGATTTGGAGTATGTGCAAAATTGGATACATTGAAGGTTTTTTTTCTAGAGTACGAACTTCCACCTACTCCAAAATCCAGCAGAGAACCCAAGCCGGGGGGTTGCAGGGTTGCAGGGGAGCAACATGTCCCCCATACTTTTTCCACTGTTTATGCATTTCCACTTACTATTTTGGGCTTTACTGCTTGTCAAAAAAACGAACCCTAGAAAGGAAATAACACCCAAAATTTTTTTTTTGCGTTATTTCAAAATCGATTTGGGCGCTATTTCCTTGGGCATTATTTCCTAACGCCTTAGATAGAAATTGAATAAAAAAAATATGAATTAAAGAGCTTGCAAAAAAGTTAGTAGGGAGCTGCGTGTTTGAGCCTTTTTGACAGTGCAAAAACTACGTACTTACATCGAATGAATTTTCGGGGTAGATGTAATGTTTGCTGTAACCAGATTTAACTTAATCACTAAAGCTGTTATACTTCACCCAGCTTACAGCTCTATCGCCACCGGGGAAATTGAGGTTCTAGTTAACAATTTCCACAATGCGTAGGTATTTAAAAAAAATTCCAAAAACTCTTACTGTGCCTTAAAAAAAAAAAAGAAATAAATAGGCGGCGCTACTGGCGGTAGGTAGACACCCAAGGCCTAGCTTCTCGCAACCATTCGTTTTTGTGTGAGTTTCTATTTTTGGAACGAATGGAAGGGACCTACAATTTTTTATGCCGAGTCCGAACGGCTGAATTGAGAAGCTTTTTCAGGACAGTCATACTCTCGGAAGTTTGTCAGACGTTCGCGAGAGTTGGCGCAGTAGAAAAAACCTTATGTAATTTGTAATTTTCCGGGGATCGAACCTGGGATCCCTCGGCACAGTAGTCCAGCACACTAACCACTGCGCTACTGCGCCCACTTACTCTGCCTTAGGTAATAAAATAAAATAAATTTATGTTCTGATTCTGAGAATCAAAATTTAGATAATAATTGAACGCCTATAATGGGCAAGTATTTCTTTGAAAACGAGTCAGGTGCCACAGTTGCGGTAAATTCCCCGCACTAGCTATGGTAAAATAATAACCCACTTTCTGTTGCCTGAACAGATTAATTTGAGCGATATATGGAGCCATAAAGCACAAATTTGAGTTAATTTCTATTGCCTTACCCGTTTAACTTTGAGACATGGCAACAAGTTGTCGAACTCAAAAGAATAAAAGTTTACAAAGGATTCTGGCGGTCATTTAACCGATGTTTCATACATATTGGCTGATCCAAATTTTGTTGTTTTATATAAATTAAAAATAGTCATATTCCTGTTTGCAAAATGATTCAAAAATAGTGCCTACGATATTCACCTTACACCAGATAATAAAGTTCCTTACAACAACTTTTACAAAAAAAAAAATAAACCAGTAAGACAATTACCTTCGACTATGCCGAAGCTCAAAATACCCGGTACTATATTATTGTAAAAATAAAAAAATATTTTAATACATATTAAAAAATTATATATTTGTATGGGAGGTATGGGTAGTTTATATTCGACAAAGCTCATTTTTTGTCAAACATTTTTAATTATTATTAAAACAATCCGCGGTACTAATAATCATTTTTAGTGTCCAGGCTAACTTTTACGAAGTCACAATGGCGAAAATTTCCACATAAAATTATCCACTGTGACCGTCAAAATATTTAAGCTGAAGATTAAAAATGATTATTGGTAAGGCCCAATATGTGCAAAGTTTAAACTAGCTATCTTTATTTTAGCTATTTAAATTTAATTTTTAACATTAAATAGCTATATATTTTGTATGGGAGGTAGTAGTAGTTGTCATCCGATCTTGCTCATCTTCGAACTTAGTCTCAGTTTGGTGGATAAAAGCTCACGTACCAAATTTCAAGTGGATAGCTCTTAAATTACGGCCGTAATCGTGCGGACAGACGGACATCGCTAGATCGACTAAGAAAGTGATGCTGATCAATAATATATAGTTTGTCATACCTACAACGCCTCCTTATGTGCGTTACAAATGGGATGTCAAAGTGAATATACCCTCACCACAGTGTGGTACCGGTATAAAAAAATGTCCCTCCAATCCTTTTACCGTCAACTCTGAAGATGGAAGACATAATGACAGTTACATCAATGTTTAGTAATAAAGCAACCACTTGTTGGATTCGATTTCCTCATAAATTTCCACAATTAAGAAAGTTTCCTTCCAATACCTTATCTTCAGAAATGATTTAGCTATCTAAATTAGCTTTTGAGACAGTGACAATTTAGCTTTCTGTTCCTATTTCAGACACTAACATAATCTAAAAGCACTTGAGGTTTATTTGCTGACCAACTTCCCATTGTTTTTAGCATTTTCCACTGAGACGTAATTTCTGCAATCGGTATGCACTTTAAAATTAAATCAAAAATTATTCCGCCATTTTAAAAAAACGATTGAAGTAGTTTCATTAAATCTGATAAAGTTAAATATTAGCGTAATAAAAGATATTGAACCACCTGAAACGATAGAGTAAATATTTTAATGTCAAAAGTGATGAAATAACCGTCTAATAGTTTATAAGATAAGGCAACACGTGTTCGTCATATGGATCGCATTGTCGGTATCTAAACAATGGAATTGGAATTATCTTAATTAAAACTTCCATTAACTACACAATGTAGACAACAACAACTTATCGTGTTGTTTTGCCTGATTGATCCTATGATTGGTCCCGTGACCTGTTTTAATATGACTACCAAAAGTAAAGCTTTTCCATCCAACAACTCGTCTGTCTTTATTTACAACTTTTGTTTATTCGATTATTTGTCAATTCAATTTTGTTTAATCCTTCTCTCGGAAAAGGCAGACCTACGATAACCTATCCATGGTAATAAAAACTCATGAACTCTTTATCCGATTTTCATGATTTTTTTTTTCTGATAGGTATATAGATTTGTTGCCCATTTTGCAGTGCCGGTAGAGTTGACACCATTAGTACTTTTGCCAAAAACTTCTCCATAACAAACAATAAAAGAAGGAAAGAGACTTCGGAAATTACATTCAATATCGTTGTTAGTTGAATTCCTCACCATATCCCATTTAACATTGCCTAAGAGAATACGCCAACATATTGCGCCAACAACTATTTGTTTTTTTCTATTTTAGATCAAGGTCGTTCATATAAGCAGGTCACTCAGATGTTTTGATGTATACCACGTTTTCACTGGCGAAATGTTAAATGTTCCAAATTTTAAAACGTCGGAATCCTGACCAAATCGGTGACCAAACCACCGAAGCATGGACCGCTCCGTCCGGAGAAGTAGCTGCTCCACATTGAGTTCCTCACGTATTCTGGTATTTCTAATGGGATCGCTACGGGTCACACACCAGCAATACAACGGAGGAATCTCATTTCGGCAGCTTGTATTCGCGATCTTATTCTATCGGTCATTACCCAAACCTCATGACCATAGGTAAGAGTTGGAACAAACACCGGATTACAGACTGACAACTTAGCTTTGACACCAAGTTCTGTATAACAGAATGACCAAGCTGTCTCAAAATTGACCCAGCCTGACAAATCCTACAGGAAAACTCGGCATTGCTCCTTCCATCACTCGTGAATAAGACCGCGAGATACTTAAACTTCTCCACCTGTTTCAATGTTAACGCATGTTCAATGCACTCTGCATGTTAGTGGAGTCCCATGATCTCTTAATGTTGCAGAAATGAGTATTAGCCTTTGTATGTTGTCCTTTTGCTTAATGTTTGCTTAATGTTAATAATTTAAAACAAAAAAGTGGCCTGCACATCCTCCCCTAGGTCTAGCTTTTCCAAACCATTCATCTAAATTTTATTTTGTATTTTTCACACGAATATAAAGGACCTACAATTTTCAAGTGTCGTTATACTCTCCAATGTTTTTCAGACCTTCGAAAGGTACATAAGTAAATATCTGGGACTCCCGGAAATTACGCTAGAGGAAATAACGCCATAGGAAGAAAAGCCAGAATTTGTTTGCTTTCTTTACGAAATTTCAGGGTTTTTTTCCAAAAAGTTTTCGGCGGTTTTTTCCATGGCTCAGGTTTGCATTATGAACCCTAAGAAAATGTATTTTTTTATTTTGTTTAAATTGACTTATTCTAAGATGTACTGTAAAAAATGTTTCTGAGGAAACTTTATTTTCTATTTTTTTTTTTTTTTTTGTACTTTTAAAGTTTTCAATTTTCACAGAAAAGTGCATGTATTTCTATTGACTGAAAATATTAAACTGCTAAATACCCCAGAGCAAATATAATTAAACTTTAGCTCCAGGCGCCTCCTGCCAGACAGTTATTGAATATCTATGGGGGGGGGGACATATTGCCCACCTGCAACCCCCTGTCTGGGATCACTGTAGGATTTGGAGTGGGTGCGAGGTTTTTTGTATGTGAAGTTCGAAAATTTTTAAATAAATAACATTTTCTGACCTATTTTCAAAAATTAGTTTGGAAATTAAGCCAGAATGCGAGTTGCCTATGTTTATAGTCTGGCTTAATTTCAATTTTACTTTCTGGTGCTTTTTCCACATCATATTTTCCAAACAAAATTTTGATATTTTTTTCCAAATTCGAAAACAAAAACATTTTCTGGCATTTTTTCTAAAAAAAATAAATAAAAATCTGGCGTAATTTCCGGTAGCCATATCTTGCGTGAGTTTTTATTTTTTGCGAGGAATGAAAAAATAAATAAATAGGCGGCGCGACAGGCGGTAGACACCCAAGGCCTAGCTTCTCGCAACCATTCGTTTTGTGTGAGTTTCTATTTTTGGAACGAATGGAAGGGACCTACAATTTTATGCCGAGTCCGAACGGCTGAATTGAGAAGCTTTTTCAGGACAGTCATACTCTCGGATGTTTGTCAGACGTTCGCGAGAGGTGTCGCAGTAGAAAAAACCTTAAGATGTAATTTGTGTTTTTCCGGGGATCGAACCTGGGATCCCTCGCACAGTAGTCCAGCACACTAACCACTGCGCTACTGCGCTCACTCACTGCGCTCAATGGAGCACGGCGAAGAAGAAGATAACCACAGACTATCTACCACCCACACTCGTTTTTGAAAGGAGATTCACAACCAGAATTCCGGACAGAAGTGAATGGGAGCATAATGCAGTTACAGAAGAAGGGGAGATAGCCCTCTATACCGATGGTTCTAAGATGAATGTTGGTACGGGCGCGGGCATCTTCAGCGAAACACTAAACCTGCGAGAATCATTCCGAATCAACGATGACTGTAGTTCAAGCGGAAATTGCTGCTATAACCCTAGCGGCAAAGGACCTAATGAGACGACACATCGCCGATAAACAAGTCACTATATACTCTGACAGCCAAGCGGCCATAAAAGCCATGGAGTCAGTCGTGGTGAAGTCGAGGGCAGTAAGTCATTGCAAGAAATACCTGGACGAACTATCGCAAGCCAACACGGTGACCCTATGCTGGGTACCGGGGCATATGGATATTCCGGGAAATGAAGAGGCGGATGAGACTGCAAGGAACGGGTCGAAGATGCATGCATCAATGGCCCTAAAATCTGTAAAAACTCCGCTAAGCACGGTTGCTAGGAAAATTGACATTGAATCCTTGAGTAGAACAAATCTACGCTGGACCAATCTCAATACCTGCAGACATGCAAAAGAATTATGGCCAGAAGTGAGCAAAAAGAGATCCAAATTCATGATCGGACTTAGCCGCAATGATATCCGCATACTCACGGGGGTCATTACTGGACACTGTGCGATAGGGGTACACGCGGAAAGGCTGGGCATACTGCATAATGACTTTTGCAGAAGCTGCAGAGACGTTGAAGAAATAGAATCTGTTCGTCATCTGCTTTGCGAATGCCCAGCCCTTAAAAACAGTAGACAGAGGATTCTCAACAGCTTGTTCTTCGATGAGCTAGGAGATCTGGAGAATGTTGATCTTAAAGAACTCCTGAGATTCATACTCAAATCGGGGTGGTTCCAGTAGGTCAACAAACTCCAAAACTCTTCGGTTACTCCTAGGACAAGCCGGAAATCCGGACACGAGAGCTTGCGATTACCTGTGATTAATACTAAATCTAGGCGACTCAAACAAAAGCGGTATATTATTTGTCTCCAACAGGTATGAAATGGAAGGTTCCCGTGACTGAACACAATGGACCCAACTGCTGGTCTACGTGAAGCTGTGGCAGCCGCCACAAGAGCCCCCAATTACCTACCTACCTACTGCGCTCACGAGGAATGAAAGGGACCTAAAAAGTCTGAATCTGAACAACTGTAATATGAAGCTAACTCAATAATATTCTACTCTCGGATTTTTGTCAGATGTTCGGTTGAACTTTAGGTTGAATCTGGAATCAATCGCTTACACACCAAACCACTCTGCTTGAAGGGCAGTTGCTTTAAAATCGGTTATGATTTTTAAAATTGTTAATTTATTATTTATTTATTATTTATTTATTTATTTTAACAATCAAAAGTAATGAGGAACAAAAACATATTGTACACAAAACACTTGGTATACAAAATAGTATGCTTTTCCATTGTCCAAGAAATGCTACGCAATTCTAAACAAATCTATGAACATTTTAAATGCCTACATCTTAAACAACACTAACCAGACCATAGCTGCAAATGTTGATATTTAAGAACTTAAGAGGGCAGTTTCAGCCCTCTTCAAGAAAATAAAGAACACATGGCCTGTTTAAATATTTATACAATAAAGACACGTTGTTTAAGCAAAATAAATGTCTGAAAATTAAATGGGGGCGTGAAAAGCCGCTTTGGTATTTATTCCAGACTAAAGCGAAAGTACTACACACCACTAAGGCTTCCCAACGCCGCCACTTCCTTAATCACATTTCTTCAGATGCGCCCGTTTAATTATGCATTTAATTACACTGAATGTGGGGAAAAGGAATTAACGCAGCCTACATTTATCCGATGACTTATGGTTAAACTCAGATCACGTAAGAAATGTTCAGCTTTCCATTTGATTATTTATGTGCATAAATTAAGATTATCATTAAGATCTTAGGTTTACGATAAAGACATTCCGAATAATACGCACTTTATAAAAAAAGTTCCCTTTCATGTTATCAGACTCTAATTAAGTAGTTGAGCTTTAGATATTTGAGTATTCATTGGTCAAAAAATAAATATTCAATCAATGATAAAAGTGACCAATTTGGGACAGTATATTTAGAAAAATTTTGTGTAATTCATTTATTTTTATGGAAAAATACTCACCCCCCAGAAATAAATATATTCGAAATTAAAGATAAGGGCGGTGTACTTTCATGGATATTGTTGGACGCTAAGTCCAATCTAAACTTTCAAATAAAGTAAAAAGAGAACATGAAAGCAGTAATATTATTTATTTTTACTCAAATTTGTCATTTTTATAATATTCTGTACGAGTATATATTTACTAACACAATACTATAATCTGATTAAAGTTCTTAATGCTAACTTTCTTTCTTTCTTTCAGGTAAGTTCATCGAAAATCGACAAGTCGTAATCGTAAGTAGCTTATACAGTTTATTAAGGACAGAATTTCTTAACAATCATATATCTCAAATAAGGGGGAAAAATAAGGAGTATCCCATAATTCACGCAACATTTAAATTTTGCGCCATTTAATAGTACAGCGATGCCAGCGGAAAAAAAAAGATAATCAGCCCTATCACAGAATCCATTCGTAAGAATTCCCCGAATGAAAGCTACGATACGAACTACGAAAAATTTACTTCACAAAATCCGAATGGAATTCACAGAAGCATTGCCTCATTCACCGCTCTCATTCTCATTTTCGAAATCAGCTGTTTTGTGTCAAACATCGGTCATGTGTGAAATTTATTGAAATGAATTGTGTGTAAACTTTCAAATAATTAAATAATTCTTCTTTTTTAACAACAAATTAAAAATATAAATTGTTTAAAAACGTATCCAATTGCCTTTTCAATAATTGCTGTTCGAACAGAGACCTCCAAGCGAAAGCTAAATCTGAAAAATCAGAGAAAAATACTTTGCGACTCTTGTCTCTTGTGATCCCTTTGACTTCGATGAGCCAACGTACTAGTATAGGGAATTTAATTAATTTTATGTTTTAAAAAGAATAATAAGCTTAGAGGTTTCAAAGAAAATTTCGACTCAATAAACCGGCATTTAAATGTATATTACAGGAGCTGGAACATGAGTTTGACCCGGGTGTGCTTTCGTGTTCAATAAAAAAATTGATATTTGCCTTATTAGTTGTGTTTGCCTTATTAAAGTAACAAATAAAATTGAGAACAACAAAAAAATGGTAAATACTTAGTTTTTTATACAAAACACAATCTATTGCTGTGCAAACATCATTTTTCCCAACGTCTCCGACACAAATTACTTGTCGTAGAAAAAGAGGACAATTTTCCGTTTCATTCGGATTCAGAGATACCTAATTTTACGAATTTCGAAATTCGTAGCAGATTTTCCACTACGAATGGATTCCATGATGTATTTTTCGGGATTCGTAGCATATTTTCGATTACGACGGAATTCATGATAGGGCTGAATGTGACAGCTGACAGTTCGGGGTTAGTAAAAATGGAAAACTTTACGAAAGAACAACGCATTTTCATTGTTGAGCAATATTTTAAAAATAATGAAGGTTTGTCAACTACAGTCTGCAATTTTCGAACAAAATAGGGCTGTCATAGTGATTTAAAGGGAGACTGGATCAATTAGTGGTCTTGAACACTCTAGGTGTCCTGTCACAAGTCGTTCAACAGAAAACATCGAAGCAGTTCACTAGAGTGACAGTCTAGGAAAATTAATTCGGCACCGTAGTCAAGAATTAGGCATTTCGAGAAGCTATCTACAGTGCAAGACTTGAAACTTCATGCTTACAAAGTTCAATTGACTCAAGAACTGAAGACTACGGACCATGCAGCGCGAAGAGAGTTCGTTGAATGGATTTTGGAAAAACAACAAAGTGGATGCTGATTTTTCGAACAAAATCATCTTCAGTGACGAAGCTCATTTTAATCTTGATGGCTTCGTTAATCGTGAAAATTTTCGCATTTGGGGTTCAGAAAACCCACGAGTAATTGTTGAGAAATAAATGCATCCACAACGCGTGACTATTTGGTGCGGATTTTGGCCTGGAGGCATTATCGGACCATTCTTCTTCGAAAATGCGGCTGGTCAGGCAGTAACAATTAATGGTGTTCGTTATCGTGACGTGACAACGCAGTTTTCTTGAAAGAGGAAATTGGGACTAGTATGAGAAACGGTCATAGAAAATTTCAATAAAAGAGTACCTACGTACTTACCAGCAAAGCCGTTGCAGCCATTTATCCGATATGCTATTCCAATTCCATACATAACCCCAATCTGTGAATCAACCAATCAATGAAAAAATTGAGCTTTCTAATTAAAAATCTGTATTTTCTATCAAAATTACACTTTGCATGAATTATGGGACACCCTTTATTTTTCATTGTAAAAATCTTTACGAAAAATCCAATTTGCAGATGAATAGGACCACAATGGTTGAAAATCCATTAGAGGTTGTAGCCTGCAACTTGTTGGTAATGGTATAGTATTTTTTACTGACAAGCAATAAAAAAATCCAGTTCGTCGATTTAATGCTACAAAGCATTATGGTCATTATTTGTCATTACTTATGAAAAGTTATTGCTATGTTAATTGAATAGAAATCCTTTTAAATATGACGTTAAAGGAACTTTGATGGGACGTTCTAAATATTTTATCGCATTCAAGCAACGAACCTTCCGTATAGTTAACTGAGCCTCCCTTAGATCAATAAGGAGTATCTCAATTCCAAAACACTATTGCCAAGTACGATAGGCCATTATATTGCTGTCGGGTACACAATACACAATTATTATGTTGAATGTAAATATTGAGCAATCAGAATTTCCCATGACTACTATCTATACAATTTTATTTTCAAAGTCTAATATTTCTAACAACACTCTTAGATATCCGAAATTTGATAAGATACCCAATTTGATAAAAGAAAAATTTACAACTTTAATCGTAGCATTTTCGGATACCTCCAAGTATTTAATGGTGCGACTATAAATTTGACCTCACCTGATGGAAACCTATTAGTTACTCATATCTTGACAGGGAATTTATTTGAAAATTTTGATCCATAATACATATTGGACTTTTGATCTTAATTTTTTTTAGAAGCACGTGGATGTTAACGTCATAAGTATAGGATAACGTCCAAATAATGAGGGATCTATGAAAAGATAAGAATTTTATATAAAAATGGAATATCGGCTATATCGTCTGCATAGATAATATTGAAATGGTACCTAAGTTCAAGGTTATGTTAGTATTAAAAATTTCTAATGTGTCCGAATTTTTTTGCTAATAAACAATGGGAACAAAAACAATATAAAAACCAGACCAAACCAGACCAGACATGCGACAATGAAAATTTTTTTTTGTATCTAATCGCTTATAAAACTTTACCTTTTCGTCTGAAATGTTGCTCACATGTGCAATTTGATAATCACTTAAAGACGCCACACGTATAGTATCTCATAAAAACAATTAACTTATTTTTTTTTTCCATAAATTTATCTAAGATTGATGATAGTACGGAGGTGGATAAATCTATTAATTAATTTAATTTATTTCGTGAAGCAGTGACATTTGATTTTGGGGAAGTCACATGCATTGCATTGCATTGTGATAGAAAAAAAAGAAGATCTTAACTAAATTTCAAAATGATAGTTATCTATCAGTTGGTCAGTTGTTAGTGTGTTGCTACTGAGGGCTTCCCGGGTCAACCCGCCCATGAAAACAGTGCTTTGATATTTTTCGTCAAAAAATGAATGTCTAGTAAATTCTTCCCAATTTAGCCGTTTAGACAGGTTGCATCACGGACTTGGCGTGGTATACGTCCACTCTTGAAAATTGGGTATTATTTATTTGGGCCACTTCCTATTGTCGTAGAATGTTTAAATTTGGTAGAGCGGTAGGACTTGAAGGGAACAGAAAAAAATCAAGGCTCTTATATTCTCCATTCAGGAGGCGTGGTATCCGCCTACTTCCGAAAATCGTTTATTATTTATTTAGGTCACTTCCAGTTGCCGTAGAACATACAGACAGATGCAGTGGACTTATGTTATCGACCTAGGAATGAACATCTTTGGATAAATTCTTGCAATTGGTGTTCTGGCCTATAGATTTAAAAATGTTTTAACTATTAATTCATGAAGTCTCACTATAACAATTCGAAGAATCACATCATCAAATGGCCATATTAAGGCTAGACCTAGGCTGTCTACACGTCTGTTGCGCCAACTATTTTATTTATTTATTTTTTATAATTGTTTGCCATGATTTTCAACACTCCACTGATGTAGACCACAACTCTCATAAACATACGTAATATACCTAACCTGAGCTTTTCCTAGTTAGGCCATTACTGGTTAGCCAGAGTGGTTATGCGAAAAGAGAGACGGATTGCAGTATAGTAACCTAACCACAAAAAATCAATTTACCAATTATTATTGATGTGAATAAGTCTAATAGACTTTGTCTTAATAGTGCATATTATAGTAAGACGGGACTAATTGTATTTTGTTATTTTGTAATACGGTTTGGAATTTCATGATCTCGCATTTGGCAAGCGAACAGTTTCGTTTGAATGATGTCAAGTTTGGTGTCTCAATTTATAGTAAGCTTTAGATCGTTTGTTGGTGTCGACTTCTAAATACCTGCGGTTTTTTTTACAGAACCATGGATATTTGGTCAATTTATCGATCTACGGAGTTCATTGGTGCTGGAATCTGTTGTGGACCTCAGCCAATAGGTATGCCTTTCCGGTTACCTTGGTATTTAGCTATTTGTGCAGACTTGAGAAAAATGTTGCCGCTGGTGTCGGCTTGTATTTGTCACACAAGTTCCTCATGTATGAAGTTAAAGAAGTTACATAAGAGCGAATTACCTACCTACTCTAAATCCTTCCTTTTGACGTCATAAATATGTATTACGTCTATCTGGACTTCTTGAGTTTTCTCCAGGATCTGCCGTAGTGTAAATATTTGGTTGTCTGAAGACTTACAGGGCCTATAACCGCAGGGTAGGTAGGGGACAATCAGTTCGTTGATAAATGGTTTTAAATGTTTAAACAAAACGGCAAACTGGATCTTGTTTGCGGTATTTAGGAGACTGACGCGACGTTTAGAGGGTATATTTTCCTATTTATCGGACAAACGATACTACGGTTAAATTCAAATCTTCACTGACCTAGACTCCAAATACAAAATGCATATCAGAGTTGCTCAATCTCTGAATCTCTCTCATATTCAGCAAGTCAATCCGTCAGAGCACTATAATGTTGCTACATATTTTCTTCGTGCTTAGCACTAGCGCTTAAATTTAACAAGTCGGACTGAAAAAGACCAGTAGGTCATGGCTAACACTAGTACACATAAGCACAATTGATGTTGATGTGTATGAGTTGCAACAATTCTGCACCGCCAAGTTAATGCCAATTTGTAGGCGCATTGACTCAGTGGTTATTGTGCAAGGGGTCTCAGGTTCGTTCTCCGGAAAACACACAAATTTCATCTTAAGGCAAAAATCTGACAAAAATCCGAGAGTATGACAGTCCTGTGAAACCTTCTCAAATCAGCCCTAAGTCACCCATTCGTCCTAAATGATAAAAACTGACACTAACTAATGGGCACGAGTACGATAACTACGGCGCCAAAAATTGATAACGGTATTTTGTAGAGGGGTTAAATACAAACATTTTTTACTATGGGAGGGGGGTCTATCTGGCTTCGTTTAGGCGGGAGGGGCAATTTAAAAAGAATTAATACAAAAAATTAAAAAAAAAATTGAGAAACAATGGCAACACTTACAATAAAGGACTTTAAGATTTTTGGAAGCCAGGAATCTGTTCTTTGATATTATATTTAAATCAAGTTATAACTGTTAATAGTTTTTGAAAAAAATACTTTCAAACTTGAAATTTGAGGAAATAAATTAAAAAAAAAAAGTTGAATGCTGATTTTTTTCAATATTCACAAAATAGATACTTAATTTGTTTGTAGTTTTAACTGCCTAAATCAATTCTTAATCTAATTTTTGAGAAAATTGAAAATTACTTTAATATGTCGCTCCGCTTAGAGTACAAATTGCTACCCTTGAGCCTTGAAATACGTATGGGGGGCCCCTGCTTGCGGTCACTGTTGGATTTTGGGATAGGTGCAAGGCTGAGTATATGCAAACTTTCTTTAAATTATATTAGTTTACCCAATGTCAACAACATTCTTCAGATACAGTCTCTGGCCGGAAATTTCACATTGGTAGACAAAATTTTGCTGATTAGTTGCTGATAGTTCGTTGTTGTAAGTGTTGCCATTTTTTTTTTTAAATATTTTATTCTAATTTTATTTATAATTTTTTTTTAATTACCCCTCCCGGCTAACAGAAGCGAGATAGACCCCCCCCCTCCCAAAGTAAAAAATGCTTGTATTTAACTCCTCCTAATGACATAAATCCGTCATTAGTTTTCATCGCCAAAATTATTTTACTCACCCCAATTTTTGTCCTTAAATTTCAAGTTTGAAATTGTTTTTTTCTAAAACTATTTAAAGGAATAAATTGATTTCAAAATATGTAATATGAAAGAACAGATCCCGGGCTTTCTAAAATGATATAGTCTTTTATTATAAGTGTTGCCATTGATTTTTAATGTATTTTTTTTTTTTTTTTTTTCATTTAAAGTATCATTTTCTTTAAATTACCCCTCCCGCCTAAACGGAGTAAGATAGACCCCACCCCCCTCCCATAGTAAAAAGTGCTTGTATTTAACCCCTCTACAAAATACCGTTATCATTTTTTGGCGCCGTAGTTATCGTACTCTCCCCAACTAATGGTTGTGAGAACGTAAGCCTAAAGTGCCTATGAACCTGTGCCAACTGCTTTTTTTTAAGTCAGTCAAAGTCCCACCCTATTCATACAACACCCAACCAACGCCTTTATTCTTGTAAAGTTTTTGATTTTTTCAGGCACTTTATCCCAATATTGTTCGAGTTCCTCTCCTTTTGATGATCGGGAAGTGGATCTTATGATCGTGACTTAAAGTGTAGAAAACTCTGATTTATCCACTCGCAAAAATCAAACACACATCGATAGATAGAACCTACAAGTGACGAAGCGTTTGTAAATATAAGCTCATAATCATAAAATATCCTGATTTCGCTGACTCATTTCACTAACAGAGCAAATATCTGTTAGGTATGATTTTAGGTGATGCTCTTCATATATGTATGTAAATCAACTTCTTAACAAAACTTCTCACAAACTGCCCGCACATCCAACAGAACCGGTAGAACAAAAAACCACTAATGAATTTCACACATTTTACGTCAAAACTCCATTCCATACGCTATGAGCTGTGAATCCCCATTTGCGGCTTCCTATTCCTACATCATTAGCTTCTCATACACCGTCACAGATCATGACCTAGGTTCATAAATCGCTCCGTCTCTCTCTCACGTCTGACCACGATAGTGGTCACCAATTATCGGCGCCATATTACTCATGCAAGTCACACCTTGTCTCTCTAAACCGCAAATATTGCAAGCGCCAACAGGACGTTCCCCCCATAAGCCAAGGTAAAAGAAATTCCCCTCTGAAAGAATACGTCAAAAGCAATTTGTAACCATACCCATAGCCTGACAGCCAATAGCACATTTCATTCTCATTACCGTCAAAACCCGAATGCTTTGCGTACCTCAGACGTCACTAAATGCGTCTGTTTGATTAGTTTTACTTTTTTTTTTATCGCGCGGAGACAATTTGAAAAGCAATCCTCAACAACGTTGACAGAAATTCCCAAGTCCCTATGAATGAACCGAAGAAATATCGTTTTTTTTTTTGTTCCGGCCGGCGGTGATTTCTAGACTTAAGAGATTCTATTAGACTTTGCTCTCCAAACTCAGCGCTAGTTTTGTCAGCAACACGTTTTGTCCCTCCCATCACAAGTCGGAGTCGCGTTCGCGTGTAGTTCAAGAGAATCAGAGAAATTTGCAAAAAGAATCCGAGCTAAGAGCGCTAGACGGGATTGTGATTTGTGGTAGGCACTAAGGCAGCGTCGTGTCAGCTGGCGTACGTGACTAACTCACTACAACTGATGTCTGCACTCCCAAGCGGGTCGCGTTTTTCTAGGTTGCCTGCTACCACTGATGTCGTCGCGCAAATTTGGTGTCAGTTTGCAAATCGCGTTTTTTTTTCATATTCGCTTTAAGTGGTAATAAAATGAAAGTACGATAATGGAAAACGCTGCGGAATGACCGGCAGAGAGCATTTGACATGAGAACCAAAATTGGAGGCTGTTAAACTGTACACTGGTTTGAGGCGTGGTGCTTGGGTCAAGCGTTGAAAGGCCATATGCGGTGGGGGCACCTTTGCACCCTCATTGTGCTCATTGTTGTCAGAATAATGTCATTATGTGCCCCCTCCTTCTCCTCCGCCACATGATCGCGATCGTGATCGCGTGTGCTGATCTACCATGGGTTGTCGTCGAACCCAAGTGTCAGAGAAGCCATACAAGTTGCGTCTTCCCTTCAGGTGGTAACACACCTCTGGCAGATCACCTCTGATGAAATGCTGATCATGTCAGACGTTTACAAAATGCATGCAGCAAATCAGGGTCGATCTAGTGATATCAACGATATTCCCCAGCATAACCACAGTGCAATCGGTCGGTATCTAGATTAGATAGACCCTCGCGTTGATGATCTTGTAATGATCGTGTTGTACATGTGGCGAGGTCTGTTTTGTTGTTTTTGCATTGAGCAATTAATTAGCGTCAAGTGGAACAGATTTGTTATCTGTGTCTTGTCTGACATAATATCTAGTAAGAGAGCGGAAGCGCGAGAAAAGTGGACATTTTATTATTTTAAATGAAATTGACTGACGAACTTACTATCTATGATATGAGCATGTGAGGTTAATGGCATTTTGACCAAGTTGTCCAAAGTGTCATGCTGGTAATGGGTGATTGATATACATTTAATCAGAGACGCACGTCAATACTGGTTTGAAAATATTTTTATTCGACGTTTATTGATTTATTTGATTGCAAATAAACAATTCAGTGTTTTTATCAATATATGAATGACGGAAGCTAATTGATCGCAAGTTGGCATTAGATCAAAATATTTTTTTCGAACCTTGAGGTGAGAAGATGAATATAGAAACGGAGGAAAAATATTTTCCATTCGTAATCACGCAAATAATATTTATTAGGGCCAGGCCGTAGATGCTGATAATGAGGTGTGATATTTTAGAAGATTTCACAAAACTGTTGACAGTTGCGAGTAGGTGTTAAGAGATATTAATTTTAGTGAATTAATAAATTTAAAAGAAGTGTGGCCAAAAGAAGAAGAAAACATAAATATGCAAAGTCACGGCAAATAATATTGACGGTTGAGTCAGTAGAGGAATTTGAAGGCATTAGCATTATTAGGTCGTAAATTAATGGAAACGTAGTGAGTACCTAGTCGTTGCCAAGCGAAAAGAGTTTCTGGTTCAGATCGGAACAGAAGATGTGCGGAATACGAATTTCATTCTGTTGATAGTTTTTTTTTAGTGCGTCTTTGAGACTTATTATTCACTAGCTGACCGTGCTCGTCTTTAGCAAACAAACAAAATTATATTTGGTGCATTTAAGATTACACTTTGAGTGTTTCATTGAAATCTGCCCAGTATAGTTTTCGCACTTTTAGGAGACAAGGAAAATTCCTACAGTTGTATTATAAGTATAGATATATATTTAATGTGCACCCTCTGCATCGCCCTCCATTTCTATGATCTAGTTACTTGTTTATAATACTGCATTTCCTTTCCTTTGTTTCCCTCTTCCTGTGGAATCCAAACAAATACCTACCCCAACCCTACACTGTTACCATACCACATATCAGAATGAAATTCTGAAATGAAACCTCTTTTGTATTATACGTCTCTTCTCTTATGAAGATTATTAATATACTCATGCCATACTGCAGTACGCAACACATCCCCATCCGGCATCGGGCATACGATCATAATATATAATAATATGTAGATAAGGTATGTATATACCTACATATACAACTGACCATAGCACTCACTGCGAAAACAAATCAACCCTTTTCGAATGCGAGGTATACGTATGAGTTAAAGATGTCCTGCCGAGGACACTGAAAAAAAACCGAACACCAACCTTTGTGGGTTGGTCCAACTTGTTCGAAATAAATAAAATGCTGTTCTACGTTATAATGGATATATTATATTAAAATCAATCGTTACTGTTACACTGCCTACTTAGAACTAACTTATTGTACGGCGCCACAAAAGCAGGTAGGCGCCTATGCCATGCCCAATCCGCTGAGTTGCCAAATCAATCCAGCGCGTGTGCGAGTATCCGGTGTCCAGTCGTTGCACCCGAAGTATCGTGAGAAAGTGCTAATACAGTTAGAACTGTTTTATGTATGCGCGTGTCGGATCGTGTTAACTCCTCCCTTCCTGAAAATCTACGTCCCGTAGATCCGCTAACCTATGGCTGGTCAACGACCGGATGTTGGTTGTCGACCGGAAGCGACCCTTGTAGATGAAGGTTCAGTCTTGGGATCTTTGACCCGGCGTTGAAACTCCGTAATGCCCTCCAGGCAAGGATTAAAATAAGGAGGAACATACTTATGTCTGTAATTAAAGAAATGTTCATTTTATGGGTTAAATTACCTAGCCTTTCTATATTTTTGACGCTTAGGCTATGCACATATCCCAGATCAATCGTATGTCCTTTGGTGGTGATATTTGACATCGCTGGAGGGAGAGCTTGAAGGTGGCTGAATATGGAGCTGGTAAACATCCTGTCTTTGAGCTGGATAGTCTCGTTGCTTAATTGGATGATGTAGGTACCTGATAAAGACCTTGAGATATTATTAGAAACTAAAGTACCGTTAAAGTTTGTTAGATATATTGTGTCATCTTTAACGAGTTCGATGACCTCGTTGCTGTTTGAATGGAAGGTACACGCTGCCTGTCCACCCTTTAGTAGCCTAGATACGCATTCGTCTTCTGGAACTCTCCTTAGTGCTTCTTCTTTGCAGACTGTCGAATTACCTATGGATAAGCACTTGCCAATTAGGCCATACGTTTCCCTGTGGTTGATAAGCATCCTGTCAAATTCCAGATTGACTTGCTTCCCTTCGATAATCGATGACCTCGTCAGCAACAGATTGTAGTCTTCGTTTCTAACCTTGGGGATTGAAAGAACGTATAACAGAATTGGATTATTAGTGTAGATCGACGGTGTTCCATGCTCTATGGCTTCGACTTCATTCTCGTAGGGTAGAGTTTCGAGTTCGCTAATTACACTGGTCAACAAAAAAACACTTTTTGCATGTAACATGAAAACTTTTGTCTGGTTATGTTTAGGACAGTTATAAGGATAATAGAAATAAAATTAGAATGATTCCAATACGAATAGTTTTTTTGTAATTTAGATTTTATTGAATTTTAGAAATGTCTAGTTTTAAGCACCAAAACTAAGTTATTTCACTAAACTGTAACATAATTATAAATGTAGCTTTATGATTTTCTTCTATATTTTGCTTCAGGGACATCTCGTTTTAATATCCAACAGTAATCGGCTAGCATACGTTGACTCCACTTGCCCTGGTACCGCTTTTCTATGGTATAAATATCTTGGTGGAATCCTTCACCGTGTTCATCGGTAACGGCGCCCAAATAGGTATTTCAAAAGGCATAGATCGAGATCTTCTCGCCCATCCAGTACGAAGACACACATATGTAACACAACAGATGTGTGGAACCCCTGCTTTGTCTTGTTGTCCGATGGAAATACTGTTTATATAGCTTAGTTACTACACTCACAGAAAAAATTTGAATATTTACAATTTTCTGCGTAAAATTTACAATTTTAATTGTAACTATAGTCATTACAATTTAATAGTAAATTTCGCTTATTTTTTTACTATTTTCAATTCTAAAATTGAATTTTGAATTTTGTTTTACTATCTGTTGTGGGAGGCCACATTTCCTGAAGTTTTATGACACGGGGGTAAATCGGTATGTATCGCCTGGCCGATGGATAGGTCCCTCAATGCCAACTTGGTCGTATCCATTTAGTGAAGAACTGTATCCCGACTTCTTTTGTTTGGAAAGCTTCGATTCTGATGTCACAATGCAGGAAATACCCTCGCGGTTCCCCAGCACGATAAAAAAACATAAAAACACAAATTAAAAAAAAAAAAAAATAGTAAAACTAAAAAAATTGCAATTAAAATAGTAAATTAACCAAATTTGCTATTTAAATTGTAAATAGATGGTTTTACAATAAAAGCATTTAAACATTTTTTTCGGTGAGTGTAATGGTGTCAAATTCCTTCGCTGAGTTTTAAAAGTAATGCCGCCACAAATGCAACAAAACTTGTCGGGATCATTTTGACACTTTCTTGACATTATTTAAGAATTACTTAACACAGAAAACAGAAAAACACACTACGCTCTTCAAATGAAACAAAACTTTAGAATGCCGACAATGAAGCAAAAACGGCTTTTTTCAGTTTTGTGGGAAGTGGCTGTAACATGAAAACCAGACCTGATGGAAAAAAAATAAATATGGCGGTAAGCTAAGTGTAGGCGGGTAATTCAAAATTACTAAGCACTTTTCTTGTTACAAAAATTTTGTTGACCAGTGTTATTCTACTGATTTCTTCTCCATCCAGAATGTTCGTATTGATCACGCCATTTTTTGCCATTTGGCAAGCTCGTACAATTTCGTTTATTTCTTCCTTCAGGATCAAAACCTCGTTTAATAAGCCCTGTTCGTAATGTCCTTCAATTTTGTCTCTAATCCCCATGTTGACGCGATCGATCACTTGGTTAATTTTTTGGGTAAAGTTATCCATGCTTCTGAATAGTTCATCATTGATTTTATATTGATGGTTGTTTCTCTCTATTATATTTTCTTGGCTTCGAAGAATGTTGTTCCAGTCGGTTGCGTCAGGATTACCTGCTACCCATTTCCAATCCAATCAATGGACCTAGCCCTCCTAGGAGATCTGCCTTTTAGTAGGTCAATGCGCTCCTTTGATTTTCGTAGGTGAAGTTGAATGATCGATTTGTTCTCTCCTCCAGCAGTAAGGTTCGTAGTCGCATCTGTAATTAGGTTCAGCACGTTCTCGAATTTCTCCAGATCAATCACATGCACGAGTTTGAAATACCCGTCGATTATCCAACCCTTTCCGTCTTTTATGGAAACTATTGGTGCCTTGTAGTCGTAGATTTGGAAACTCTGGGCAATTGTCATCAGCAAGCAAATCTTAATTATTTGGAAGATCATTCTAGTTTATAAACGTTTTTTTCTTTTTTTCTTTTTATTAATCGCCGTGATTATTCTTGAGGTTTACTTCTGTCGCGATCTTAAAAAAACAATTAATCAGGTTAGTCTAAGGAACCGACTTCGGAAGGATCGTGTTTTTCCCGTTTAGTCGCAAGCGTTTATGATTGCAAGCGACCTACTAATGGCACGATTAACTTCACAATCAAATCCTTTTATCCTCTAGTGATATTCGTCATGTTCCCATCGGTATGACAAATGTTGTAGTATTTAAGATTACAATAGTTGCTGTGTTCCCATGGGTACAGCAACTTGCACTCGATAGAGCGTAGTAATCTGTAGTCCTGTATGAAAGGACACTACAATCACACAGATTAAGGATTCGATTTTGGAAGTCGGTCCCTGCTCGGGCGCCAGTTAAAGATGTCCTGCCGAGGACACTGAAAAAAAACCGAACACCAACCTTTGTGGGTTGGTCCAACTTGTTCGAAATAAATAAAATACCGTTCTACGTTATAATGGATATATTATATTAAAATCAATCGTTACTGTTACACTGCCTACTTAGAACTAACTTATTGTACGGCGCCACAAAAGCAGGTAGGCGCCTATGCCATGCCCAATCCGCTGAGTTGCCAAATCAATCCAGCGCGTGTGCGAGTATCCGGTGTCCAGTCGTTGCACCCGAAGTATCGTGAGAAAGTGCTGATACAGTTAGAACTGTTTTATGTATGCGCGTGTCGGATCGTGTTAACTGTATGCTATTGTGCTGTTGTTTTTGTTTGGCACGCTCGCAAAAGTATAAACATCCCTTTGTAGCAAGGTATGTGTATGTATATATTTTTCACTTCCAAAAATACATTTTGGTTTGGCTAAAAACTCTATGGTGGAGTCGTTTAGACGGATTACAGGAAAATATGATAGATCGACGGGTTTCCTACTGATCACTAAACATTTGGATTTATTAGGATTGATACAACTGTGGTATCGGCGCAAACCGAATTGTATTGTGGAGAGCAGATTGCATGAGCGGATATGTGCATTTATTTGCTTTTGCATGATGCGTTCAAACACTTTAGAGAAATATGGTAGAATGGAAATAGGTCTATATTCATGGTTATTAGAGCTCTTTTGGATCGGTAGGACTTTCGCTAGCTACCATTAGGTAGGAAAAACACTAGTTGTTAAGATGGTATTGAAAATATGTGTAACAGTAGTATAATTGGTAAAATGGCTTTAGCAAAAACTGGGTGAATTCCATCTATACCGACCGCAGTCGATTTTATCGATAAAACACTTGCAACCACGTCCGTGCTTTCAACAACGGAAAACTCGAACATTATCGTTCATTTGAGTTTTGAGTACCATATTGGAATGGGGGTGCTTTGAGGGACTAGATTCAGAATTGTAAAAGGAAGTGTTACAAAGGTGTGATTAAGTGCGTTTACATCGACATCGGTGTCAAGACCAGTGTTACGTTTTCCAACTCGAATGTCTAGCAGATTTTTCCAAAGTTGTCGACTTTTCATTGCTGGGTTTAATTTATTAGAATATATTTTACTTTTTCGCAGTACGAATTTTGGAAACGACCTGATTGCCTAGTGTACGGTAAAGACGTAGATAGACATCTAATGGAAAGCGTTTCCACACATTGTAGGCACGATTGTACGTTGTAAGATGAGCATTCGAATCTCGTTAAAAAACCAGGTGCATTGGTCATTCTTAGTCAATTTAATTTTAATAGGAACAGGATTATTAAGAAGTGAGCTTATGGTTCATTGGAAGCAATATTTCTTAAATCTGTTGGAATAAAAGCGACAGGATAGAGTTAAACTTTATATGATTCATTAGCAATATTTCCGAAATCCGATGAAGCGAAAAAGCGACAGGATAAAGTGAAACTCCTTATGACTCATTGAAAGCAATATTTCGGAATGCCTATGAAACGAAAAAGGGACAGAGTATAGTGAAACTTCTTAGCTCATTTTGCAGTAATGTTAGTGATAGTGATCTTAGTGAGTCAGCTCGGGCAGACTGAGACATGGAATTTGTTTTTGTTGTGCTCGTTTTTATATCTGCACTTCTGCAGTTGTGACGGGTCGGGTGGTAATACTTCCGTGTCCGGTTTTCTTATGTCGGAAAGTGGAAAACAAGCTTTCCCTAAGGAAAGACCACACTCACTATGCTATATTCACCGTACTCGGAAACATCTGCGGGCTCCACCCCTTTGATCTAGCTCATGTCTAAATTGTTGGCCCTTTTCCACTTGTTATGTTTGAGCTTGGGTGAAAGTCTTACAAATTATTGATTATCCTTAACATTCTTTGAAAAGGAACCAAGTACACGGATTTTGTGTGCATTTCATGCAGAATTTTGAAATATTGCTTTGATCTGGAACACAGCTATTTGATCGAATATCTATCAGTTCGAAGTTTATAATTCTTTGTGTTGGCATGATTCGCTTTCATATACAGGCTTTTGTAACAGTTAAAATAGTCGTCGTAAACGCATCTCCTGTGGACAAATTTGTATTGTTGAGTTCCACCAAGGAAAAGCACATAACCTCAATATATTATTCATCATCAGGCACATCTACACTAATGCTGAGAATAAAGTGTTGGGAAGGCGGGTTTAATTTCACACTAAGCATTTCAATTTTCTGATGCCATCAAACTCCCTCTGTATTGATATAGGAGTAGACCTACCACTACCATTACAGTGCGCTTAGGTATAGCCGCATAAATCCTTTGCTCAGTAATTTGTCTATTTCCCTTCAACAAACATTCTGAAATTGTTGCCGTGAAATAAAGGTCGAATCGACATTATTATATTGGAAATAATGTCGAATTCCAAAAATTGTTGTGTTCGACTTTATTTAAAAAAAATTCCCTTTTTTCGACCTTATCACCATTTTTCTATGGAAATATAGTCGACCATAAAAAAAGGTGCAATTCGACATTATTTCGAATCTAAAATGGAAATAAAGTCGATTCGACCTTATTTCCTTCGACTTTATTTGACGGCACCTCTGAAACGTATTGCTCATTCTTAACCTGCATTTTTTATTCGGCAGAACTATACAGAATGAGAGCTTCATTGTTCTATAATAACGTCTGTGGTTCAGGGAAATGCTAATTATATTTTTCCCAAGAAAAATCTATTCAATAGTTTCTGTATCAATGTCACGCCTCAGTTCTTCTTACTAGTGAAAGGAATCCAATAGCACATGCAAAATGGAATCATGTGATCTGACTTCATAGGAAAACAGCCGCTACAACCTTTTTTTTTTAGAAGATACGTGCAACTTGGTCTAATCTAAATGGAGAACAATTTGAGATAATTCAATCTGCGTATTTTAAATTATTTACTTTCAGTTATTATTTTATGGAACAATAACAGCATGTGAACTCGAAATAAGTGAGTCGCAAATACAGATTGTTATTTTTTTACGATTCGAATTAGGTGTATACTCGTACTTTTTATGGGAGGCTAATACGGTATCAAGATATTGAGATTTATTTTATCAGTCAATTTCGAGTTAAATTTTAGAAATGCCGAATATTTTGAAGTTTGTTCGGTTTTATTGCATCCTTTATGCACTGAAACGAACATGCAAATGTTATCAATTATCACGTTTTGGTGCGTGCTACTAAAGGTTATAGTACACGGGTTGTAAAAAGCTCTGACGTCAACAAAGAGTGTCATTTATTATATCGTTCACATACGTATGTGTACCATATTTGAGTGTCACAAAGAGTTGTAGTAGGTACCTTACCTACATGGCATGTAGCCATTGGGACCATATAACTACCGACGTAAAAATAACGTCAGTATAGTAGGTACCACCTTAACCTATGTCTCTTTCACATGATTATAATATTCGTGCAATATCCTAAATAGGTTTCGAAATTGCCTTGACTCATATTTTATTGCCTTATAAGTGTGCTTGCTTTTGTTCCATTTATTTCGATGGACGCAGTGGTTCCGTGTGGCTAATGTGGTAAGAGCTCTAAAGCGAAGGGTTCCAGAATGTCTAACAAACATCTAAAAACTGAGAGAAACTAACCTAAGAAATCTTCTCAATTTTGCCGTTAGGATTAGACAACAAATAGTAGCTCCCTGGTTAACTATATCTAAGCGTACGGCCTGTTGTCACAATAATTTTTTCCTGATTAGTTACATCGAAGTAATTATTATCAGCATCACGATTGCAGTATAATGACGATCATGCCTTGATCAGATTAGAAAATGATTTTCTATCGCTTCACGATTTATTCAATCTATGAGATGTGCGGCATTCGCTCAAGATTCAATCAAAACAATTATACATACTTTATAACATTTTGAATTCAATTAAGATCGAAAAGCGTTGTCGATTTATTACTTTTGAAGGAGAGAATCGCGATTTCTATATATAAAACCATAAATAAAATACTCGGGTGGATTAGTATATTAATCTGGTCATCAGAATGTAGATCCAGTGAGTGATCTATGCCAGACAGTCCCATAGAGCTTCAATTTAATTCGGGTCAAACTATACCAAACCTAATGACAGTTAGAACAAACACTGAATTAAAGACTGACAACTTAATTTTGACACCAAGTTCAGTCCTCCTACTAACAGACTGAACAAAGCTATCTTAAAATTGACCCAGCTTGACCAATTCTACAGGAAAGTCAGCATTGCTTCTTCCATCACTCGTGAGTAAGACCCCGATATACTTAAACTTCTCCACCTTACTTTCAATGGGACTCCAATACCATGTAGATGTAGACAGGGTCGGACTTAGAGGTCTGGAGGCCCTAGGGCAACAAAGGAGCCCCGTGGGCGTGGCCCCTACTTATTTTCGACATAAAATGCAATGCAAATTTAGTCGAGTTTTTCAATAAATAATTTTTTGTGAAACCAAGTAAATTCTTTTAACAAACAAATCAAAAACAACAATTATTCGAAATTAAATTTTAGCGTTAACGAACAGAACCTTCCGAGATTTTTAGACGAAAAATCGTTGATGATTTCATTGAAATCAAGTTCCTGGAGTGAATCACTTTCAATGCGAGAAGGGAACGCTTTCATAGACGGTTTTGTTCCATCGTAGTTCGAATTCGAAGCCTATTTTTTATAAGTTCAATTATTAAAAATGAGCGCTCTCCGATGCAATTCGATACCATTAAAACCAAATACATTTTTCAGTGCTATTTCAAGGTTTGGAAATGTAGTGGGGCCCCTTTTTGTGGAGGCCCCGGGCTCTAGCCCCAGATGCCCTCCCCTAAATTCAGCCCTGGATGTAGAGTGTTCGGGAGATGACCTGTTCACGTCTATTTACATCAGAAACGGCTACAAACCGATCGAGTGTACGCTGAAGTTTAGTCTTAGAGGACCCAAGAATGACCAAGTCATCAGCGAAGAGCAAACATTTGCAACAAATGCGCCGCATAACACTGCACTGTAACATACAGTAGACGTAAAGCGTGTTATTCAATAATCAAGGTTTTAAGCGATTTTTAATTTCTGCAGCGATGGATATCTTAAACTAATTCGTAGTATAGACTATACTATACAAGTCAATGATTGTATTCTAACCGATCCAATCTAGGTTCCAGCCACCGGGTATTGTATTGTTTGCATTTTTAACAGAAGCATCTTCAAAACCCTGCACTCGAGAAAAATGTTCAATAGTGAAATGTGTTCCTTGACACACACATGTATCCTTCCATGTTCATCGCATAAATATTTTAAGCCGAACAGTTCGTTCAGAAATGGAATCTACAAAAAAGACAACTGAATAAGAAACCGATTTATTAAAAGTACAAGAAACCCACAACTTCGAGGATTTAACACTTGGTTTTCAATAAATGTAATCTTAGGTACTGATTACATTATATGAGGTACCTAAATTGAAAACAAATAGTAATAGAATTCCAACATAATACAGGCATATCCTATCATTTATACAGCATACATACAGCAAACTTCCTATTCCTAGTCTAAATCTACTAAGAATATACCTAGTTCGAGCCTCGGCGGGGGTCAACAATACTATCTGCCGCCGACCATTAAGACAAACGGATTCCATCAGTTTCTCCACCACTACACCAAAAAAAAAAGTGGTTTTCTGCTTGTTGGTAGGTACAATGCACCAGGATTTGTCTGAGTGTTTCAAGGTTTAGAATTCTCTTTTTTTCAAAAAAAAAATAACCAGAATACTTATAAGAACATCTCTGAACAACTCTGCTTCCGTGTACATTTTTCCGAAACCGAAATTATTGAACGTATATGTGGTAAGACCCATTCAAGAACCCCATTGACGTTAATTACCTACCAAAAACGAAAACGAATTATCATCTTAAGTAACGAAAAAAGCGTATTAACAGAAAAATGATCTCAAAATAATATAAACAAATTATTGTTCATAATAATACCATTTGAAGCAGTGACTAATACGATACGAGTAAACAATTTTAACTTCCTGTTATGATGAGCAATCACCTCCACAGATTTGCCTCCCTATCTCCCTCAAAGTGCAACGGTCAGCCAATAACAAATAATTTATTGTATGGTTCAGTAAACAAACCCCATAATCCGTCAACTGCCCTAACTTTGACCGGGTATAGTATAGTAGGAGGAGTGGTTGCAATCACATATAGTTTGTGTCGATCAGAAGCGTCTGTGGTAATGACTTTTGAATGAAAACTGACACGCCTCGATATCCGAATCAGATAATTAGGTACCTCAACTGCCCTAACTTTGACCGGGTCCCCTAACATTGACCAGTTTTTTCAGCGCCTCCAGCGCCCAAATGAACCGAACAAACCCATTTTTCTCCACCCGTGCCATCTGTTGATTAATAGGGAAACAATTTTCTGAAGAGAAAAATGGGTTTGTTCGGTTCATTTGGGCGCTGGAGGCGCTGAAAAAACTGGTCAATGTTAGGGGACCCGGTCAAAGTTAGGGCAGTTGAGGTACCTAATTATCTGATTCGGATATCGAGGCGTGTCAGTTTTCATTCAAAAGTCATTACCACAGACGCTTCTGATCGACACAAACTATATGTGATTGCAACCACTCCTCCTACTATACTCGCCAAGAGTATTTAGTTTCCCAGACAAATTGTAATTTTCTTTTTTGCTCGTGTCCCCCATTTTGGCTCGATCTCATTTCAGTGTTTTCCGCGTGCGAAATTACGGCGCAAAAATTACAAGCTATATCATATTGGCAGCCTAATCGAATGACCAGACATTAATTTATGCTGATCATCGCCAAATTTGGTTTTCTTTTTATACCTTTTGCTCTGTCATCAAGAGCGTTCTGCTTCTGCACCTGATTATTATTATTGTTAGTTAATTATAGCACACAACGGGCAGACAAGTTATATATAAAAAAAAAACTCTATAATGTAATCTGTTCGCGTGACAGCTCATGTGAATTGTGTTACTATGTGACACCAGATCAGAGTTCCAATTAAAATAAAAAAAAAAAAAAAAAATAGCTTTTCTTTCATTTTACGGCTCTGGATAGATCCGCATTAAACACTCGAAATGTAGGTATTGGTATTTGGTGACTGGAATTTGAACTTTTTCCGAATTTATAAATAATATTTTTGAAAAAAAAAAGATGATAAATCTTTGTGAATGATCGAAGACAGAAATAAAAACAGGCGTGGCTGGTTTTTGTCGCTGACTGATTATTTTAAAGGCTGGTCTGTTGTTTTTGTTGTACGAAGAACACGTAATTTATTCGAGTTTAATTAATATTTAATGGGTTGGACAAATGGAGGATATTTTTTTATTTACCTGATTTTTGATTCAAAAATCTGTGAACGATTTAAGCACCAGACACCGGAATAGTTTGCAGTTTATTTCATTGCTCTTTATGTTATTCAGATCAATATATAGGTAGGTTTTGTAGCATTTCGTACACAAAATTAGAGAGCATAGAAAGCTAGATGAAAGAAGTGAAATTTCATGAAGCTTGATTTAAGTTAAATAAGAGGCCCAGACCAGAAAAAAAGAACTAACTGTGAATTCAGAAAACCCTACAAGAAGAAGTTTAGCGGCGTTAAATCGCACTATCTTGGTGGCCAATTACCGTTGCCAGATGTCACGCATTTGGCGGGACAGTCCCGCTTTTGAACCTTTGTCCCGCCAAGTGTCCCGCCAATGTCCCGCTTTTTCGACATTTTCATTTTTATTTCCATATACTTAGTTGTTTATTTAATTTTTTATATTTTGTTAACGTATATTTTTATTCTGAGTTGACTACACTGGTCGGCATACGTATTTTGACAAAACTAATGTTAATTCTGCTCATAATTTGAAACTTACTTCTTTTAAATTGTCATTTAAATTCTGTTTGAATGATACAAAACTTTCCTAACCCATTAAGTACCTACCCATTGAAAATTTAGAACTTTTGTAAAAGTCTACTTTTTTTTACTTATTTCCTCGGTCCCAAAAAAAAATGTTTTGCTGCAAAATGTTTCTTCAAACAATTCTGCAATTTCTGTAAACGTTATTGCAGATATTGTATCTTGGAGAAATTTAATATTAAATATATTTACCTGGATTTGCTTTTTGAGGAGTTAGCCGTTCTCAAAAAATATTTTCTTAATAACATAGATGATACTTCGTATGTTAACAAATGGGCTAGGTTCTTAGAAAAAAATGATTCTCCAAATTTACAAAGAATATGTGAATTTGTATTCTCTCTGCCAGTTTCAAACGCCATGTGTGAACGGGTATTCAGTTTGATGACTACAGCATGGCGCAAAGAACGAAACAATCTGAGAGCATACCGACTTTGGAAGCCGAGCTGATAATAAGAATGAACTGTGATTATTTGTAAAGATTTTTGTAATTTTTTAAAAGAAGATCCAATTGGCAAATCATTGTATCAAAAACAAAGAGCTCTGAAAAATAGGCTTAACTGTTTATTTTCTATTTTTTGCGTATTATTATGTTTTTTTTTTATTAACTTTGTTACTTGAATTGCATTACGTTTTATTTTTTTTTTTTTAATAGTTTTATTATATCTTACATCTTAAAAGTTACATTGCTGACTGAGTAACATACAAATAAACTGTTTTTACAAAGAATTAATACAAATTTAGTTATTTTGTCTTTAATTTACAAATATTTTTAAAATGTCCGGCCATGTCCCCATTTTTCAGAAAATTGTCCCGCGTTTTCACATTTCTTTTATGGCAACCCTATGGCCAATTCACATCGCCTCCGCTTGAGATAACCATGTTCGGAAATTGCTCGTGCAAAACGTCCATTGTGTCATGGGCTGTTTGGCATTCGTAGCGTGAATCTCTTGATTCATTGCAAATTTCGCAAATTTTCGTTGTTGACGAACCCATTCATCCAGAATAGTTCTCTCGGAAGGACAATTTTGGCGACCGTAAAATGGAAGGAGAACGCGAAATGTTGCTTGAATAGAAGGCCCACTTTCATAATACAATTTAATCATTTGGACATGACGCTATAACTCTCCATGTTGATTTGGCAAGACAGACTAAGTAAATGACAGCCAATTTGACAGGATTTAGCTTCAACAATATGGACGCAATCACCTGCCAAAGTTCGGATATCCCTATTGGAAAACCTTTTATAAACTCGATAAATGACAAATGGTGCATGAGCTCGACCATGCTACCTAGCCTTGCCATGTAAATTTTTATGAGAACTCACCATACTCATGTGAAGGCAGGCATATGTACCTTTTTGACTTATCGCCTTTATATTCCTCTTCTATGTTTGTCCCGTTTCCTGTCACTTTTTCGTTTCATCGTCGCTTTTTTATTTCATCCGATTTCCTTTTATTGGAGTTTGGAGTTACTGCCTAATCAACCACAAGAAGTTTCTATTCAACTTGTTGATTCTTCGTTTTATCGGAGTTCGGAAATATTGCTTTCAATGAGTCATAAGAAGTTTTACTTTTAAAAAGTTATTTTTTCTTTAAATTTCTTTTAAGCATTTACAGGGTATATGGATAATTTGGTTTTGCAAAAATGGCGTACCTACAGCTACACCGTCGCTTCTAAAAATGTACAAGCTTCAGGATCAGGATATAAACGCTGATGAAAAATTTTGTTAGGAATGGGAAAAAGAGAAAACATATTTTCAAGAGGAATATCTTATCTACTATTGCCAAAATTCAAATGATTTGACTTAGAAATCTCAAATTTGGCAATTGCACTGAATCAACTCAAGAAGGGATTCTGAAAAATTCGTTCTCTTCTATAAGGGGTGAAAAATAGGTGCAAAGTTGCCCCATGAAACTTTGGTCAAGGCCTCTGTATGTAGTGTTCAGTTCATAACTAAAGCTATTCCATTCGTTCCAGAAATAAAAAAAACTCACACAAACGAATGGTTGTGAGAAGCTAGTCCTAGGGTGCCTATTGGCCCTGTTGTCTTTGTGAAGGTTCATCCTTCCGTCGACTATAATTTATAAATAAACTTTATGACCAATCACTGGACATGACTGGAGTATGAGTTTGAGAGCCGACTGTTTCTGTTATCTGTGGCCAGCTGTATGTGGCTTGCTTGAAATACAACATTTAAGCAAAACTTGTTTTTTTTTTTTAAGAATGGAATTTTTGTTCAATTTTTTATTTTATAATACAAGAATCGAACAAAGCCGGTCGGGTCTGTTAGTTCATGCTAAATGTTGAGTTCACAAAACGCTCACAAAAAAATATAAACATTCTCATTTCAAGATAAATATATGAAAAAAAAAATTGTTGGCTAACTTTTCAACTTTAAATCAGAGTCGTTAATCCTAATGCAATTCAAAGGCACTAAGATCATTTCTCAATCAAACGGGTAAATATTTTTTATTGCCGAAAGCACCGGATCAATTGTATGAATACAATTTTTTTTTCACGTTTGCGTCAGATTTTTTTAAGTTCTTAGGGTGACGTACTGTATAAAAACGTGACTGATGCAATATTTGCAAAACAAAAACACAAACATTTAACATTTCTCTTCACCAGCATTTAGTAAAAGTTCAGCAAAGTGATTCAATGTACTTAGAACAATATAAATAAATCGGATACATACTTGACTTCAACATGTATATACAGTAGACGCTCGGTATAGTGAGCCCTCTGTATAGTGAACTATCCAATAGTCAACATGCGCCTGCATGTCAACAATTTTTTAGAACATTTTACCGTTCATTTGTGTGTTTTTTTTTTTTTTTTTGATATTTTAGTTATGAAGGTTAGGTTAGCCACATAGACTGTCCCAAAAACAGGACACAGGTAGTGGCCAGAAAAATTATGGGCCGGACATTACAGGTGGGAACTCTATTGCTACCTACGAATTTCTTTTAAAGAAATTCTTTGGTGGCGGTTTGTCTTCGGGTATAGACGGAGGGTAACCGTAGCAGTCTACCCCCTGTCTATTGTTTCTGACAGTCCACCACTGAGGAAAGAGAGACTGATACATGGCAGAAATGGATGGTTGAATCAATCTGTTCTTCTGCTTGACCAAAAGTCAGTGGATGGATTGTCTACTGGAAGAAAAGGATGGAGGGTAACCGTAGCACTCTGCCTCCCGTTTATTTCCTTTGAAATCCCGTCCACGAGACAAAGACTGGTGTTGACCAGAAGAGCTTGATTGAAGCAAACCACCATACTGCTTGGTACAAAAAAAAGGGTTAGAGTTTCTCCTTCAGGGAAAGCAAAGGCGAATAGTGACCGAAACAGTTTAACAGTCTATTGCCTCTGACGAGATGTTTAGAGTGTCGAAATGAAGTTGACTGATGTAGTCAGCTCCTACAGGTGGCGGTTAATCTTCGACGATGGCGAAGAAGACACGTAATGAAGGTGACAAATTATTTTTTTAAAATTTAATTATGGAAAAAAAAACGATATTTATTTCTGTGTTCCTCAAAAGATGAGATATACATTTTTTTTTTGATATTTTAGTGTTTTGTAATCAAAACGTTGGTATGTGTTTATTTATATCAAATTAACTTAGGTATTTGAACATTTAAAAACTCCCGCTCGAAATAATGAACAATTTCGATATAGTGAACAGGCCTGCTTTTTATTAGTTCACTATATCGAGCGTCTACTGTATTATATATTCAAGAAATCATGAATTTTGACAGTCAGAGTTCTCTCAACTTGTATGAAATATTGACGAACGCCTTTATACCTTAAATAGTTAATCAACCCTTCTGCGACTTTTGACAAAACTGTAGTGTGTAATAAAACTAAATTAAATAATCAGCGGTACTAATAATGAATTTTAGGTGTCCAGTCAAACTTTTACGATGTCACAATGGCAAAAATGTCCATATAAAATTATCCATTGTAACTGCCAAAATATTTAAGTTGAAGATTAAAAATGATTATTGGTAAGGTTCAATGTATCTAGGCTGCAATTAATTTAAAAATAATTTGAATGGCAATTGACCTGGTAATATGATAATCTTTAACCTTATCCCTATACGCTATACATAAAATAAATTCGTTTGTCTGTTTGTATGCGGCACTACCGCCTTATTGCATCACGTTCAAACTACTCACCCAAACCGTACAAAATTTCTCAAAAATATCGTAAAACTTAATAGAGCAGAGTTAAGTCTTTATTTTATCGCAATCTGTTCAATCACTCAGAAGAATTTTCTCAAAAAAAGAAAATATTAAAATGCGAAAAAATGTATGTATATCCGATAGGGTCTCATGTGGCTAGTAGATACGACTCGGGACATTATTGTATGGATTGACTCTTCATATCACTCTGTGATTAGCCGTTCGTCTCAAAGCAACTTCACAGTGGACCAGCAAAACAACTGGCCATGCATTTAAGAAATAAAAGAAATGAAAAGAAAAACATTTAAGAGTCTCCCGAGAAGCATCGACTATATACCATACCACAACTACAGTTTGATAAAAACTTCCAAGTCTCCATTCCTACCAGGTCATTCTGGGAGGAGAGGCCATTCTTGGATGCTGAGGCGGTTCAATTCTTCACAGATGGATCGAAAACATCGAATGCTGTGGGTGGTTGTGTTTTCTCTGTTAGACTAAATCTAAGTCTCTCCTTCCGTCTCCCAGATCAATGTAGCATATTTCAGGCGGAAATAATGGCAATAAAGGAAGTCTTATCCTGGCTAAAAGAAAACTTGATATCCGCTAAAGATATCCTCATCTTTTCGGATAGTCAGGCTGCAATTAAGTGCCTGAAATCAGTCTCTATTAACTCTACTATAGCCCTAAATTGTCGCACGTCTCTCAGAGAGATGGCGGAGCAGTTCAACATTCACATTTCGGTGCCGGGGCATTATAGGTACATTCCAGGTAACTGTAAGGCTGATGAACTTGCCAAGCTCGGAACTACACTACCTATCGTACCAAGCAAATGTACCTTTGGTATCCCGATCGCTACATGTAAACACATAATAAAGCTGGATGCCATCGAAGTAACAAGTCTTAAGTGAACATGACATGTCTAAGAGATCTGGCCAAAGCTAGATCTTAAACGTTCTAAGAATAAGAATCTTTCTTGACAGAATCGCCACAATAGGTGTCAGTACGGGATATTGCCTTAGGCAGGCATTCAACATGGCTTGGCGTATTCTCAAACGATTTTTGTAGAAGCTGTTTGGACGAAGAGGAGGAGGAGACCATATATCACTTCCTCTGCACTTGTCCGGCTCTCTCCCGAAAACGGAAACTCCATTCGGGAGTTAGGTGGCGGCGCGCACAAGTGGAAAGTGACCTCAAGCAATTTGCCAATTGTATTGGTTGAAATCCATATGTCCATCCCGGACTGCAGTGCCACCTAAATAAGTAAGTAAGACTGCTTGCCTGCAGCTCTTTCTCTAATCAGGTGCAAGCACTTTTTTATTAGGATCCGGATATTCCACGTGCAGATTCGAAGCCCCCAACTTATGGGCCCATTTAAAGAAAATCCCTTAAATACGATTACAATTTCAATTGACGATGACATGTCATATGTTTTAGATATGATCTTTTTTTGCACCACCTACCACCCTATCCAATTCGCCATTTCGCACTATTTGCGTCCTTAGCATAGAGATTCCCACCACACCACCCCCGTATTTTCACTGTCTCGTTGACATTTCAACATGTTGCTTGTCTGCAATGCGTACATCGTTTGCGTCGAGATTGCTTCCAACTTTTACAAGATTTCTCTATTTTTAAGGATTCCCTCTTGTTTTACTTGTAAAAAATGGCCTAACGTTGGCGCCAGCCAACTATTCCACCATATTATTTCGGTCATTGGATGTCAACGTCCCTTTGATACAAGGCAGCTTTCCTACACCAATATTTGACTATCTCAACAATTTCAAATCTTCAAACTTGTATTTCCCGTCAGACCGAGAATAATATTCCATCTTGGAACTTACATAAGTATGGAATCACGAAAACAACTTAAATTCGACGACTTCATGCCGCCCGTGACTGCCGTTGGCGGACATTCTCTTTTTGCCCGAAAACTCACCCAACAGTCCGCATTTCATCTTCATCGGTCACCGGCCAGTCGTCGCCAATAATGTAATCACTTACCCAGATCTGACCGTCAAGTGAGAGACGTAGGTGTCACAAGCGATTTGCCATTGGAAATGTCATTGCTCAGAGTCACGCTCCTCCTCAGCAAGAGTTCTAAAAATACCAACTCGTCGCGCCAGCCTTAAACATATAGCAATAAAACCTCTCAAGCAAAAAAAAAACGGATTTCCATGCGAATTGCATCTTGCATGGTTCATTCCACATGCGTGCCAGGCCAATGAAACGCGAGGCGTCGGCTTTAATTATGCACCAGCCCATCCGTGATCAGCCACCGCCAGCAATGTGTGCAGCAAAGTTATTAAAAGACAATGGAATATGTGCCAAAATGATTAATCTCCTGAAGTAAGTTCAATTGGAGAAGCGACAACAGCCAGGAAAGGAACTTCGTGTTAGGGCTGGTAGGTATAGGTAGTCTTGGGACCTCGGACAAATTGTCCCGCCAGAGGAATTATGCATGAGTCGCCAAATATGGGCTTTGATTTAAAGGGATATATCGCCGGGAAGGAATTATTCTCCACTGCGCGATGTAATTTATATGCCTCGTTGTTCTCGTTATGTTTTACAGTTCGAAACATTTGACACGCTGAACGTGCCCTTATAAACCGAATGTGGGGCATTTTAATGTTCGCCTTAAGTGATTGCGTTTGAATATGGGCTCGTTAGCACGCGGTGGAAAGTATGCTGACGCTTATACAACACAGAAGTGCTTGCAGCTGCACAAGACAATTAAATTTAAATTTGACGCATGTTTTGATTAAACTGGGATGATTTCAATTATGTAACATGAGCCTTATTAACCTTTGGGTATGGCAGTGGTAAATATGATGGATGCGCAAGTTCATTCACTTTTTGACTCGGGTGCGTGGTTCTCAATTTTGTATGTGCGAATTAAATATTGAGAGTTATTAACACGTTAATGCAATCAGGAAGAGTTATAAAGGAGGGAAGATAAAAGTACAGATATTTTTGAAAATCCTCATTGAGTATTGGCAAACGAAACTACTGCAGAATGTGCTTTGTAACACTGTCGAGTGAGTTTAATAACCTCTTTGGTTAGCGGTAGACAGAGTAGAGTATAGTGAGTATACTTCTATGGTAAATCGACGACAACCTAGGTATATAAAATGAGCTACATATAAAAATTTGTAAATGAACGATAAAATCTATATATAGGTAGATATATAAAAATAAGTTGTATTGTGTTTGTAATTAATGTTCTCTGTATTGCGTGAACCGATTTTGATTCTGGAAATTTCCCCTAAAAGGTGACTTCAATACCATGGTTTATAAGTATATACAGTCCTTCTATGTGTATTGGTTCATGAGTTATAGGGGCGTGGCATCTCGCACACAAAAAAAACATTCAAAATCTCATATCTCGAGAACCATCGAATTGATTGAGCTCAAATTTACAGATAATCTTAGGTATGGGCCTGGGAGTGTTCCTGTGAAGATTGGTCAAAATTGGATAAATGAGTGTGACGCTATTCTTCGACAGTCAGCTAAAGTTTTTGAAATATGTAACATTGATATGCATGGTCCTGATAGACAAGAATACTATCTATGCAATACATTGTTATAGTGTAAGAAAACTTTACACTTTTACACTTTCACAATGATACTAGACCTGATACACCGAATCGTGAATACCCCTACTGATTTAAATGAATTTGAAATAAATTTTTTTATTTTTCTTTTTTGCACTACAAAGTGTTCGCTAGTACTAGGTATAGGAAATGCGATTATGAACACCATGAAGGTTTTCACGATTTTTTTTATACCCGGTACCACACTGTGGTGAGGGTATATTCACTTTGACATTCCATTTGTAACGCACATAAGGAGGCGTTGTAGGTATGACAACCTATATATATTATTGATCAGGATCACTTTCTTAGTCGATCTTAGTCCGTCTGTCTGTCCGTCTGTCCGTCTGTCTGTCCGTCCGCACGATTACGGCCGTAATTTAAGAGCTATCGACTTGAAATTTGGTACGTAAGCTTTTATTCACCAAACTGAGGCTAAGTTCGAAGATGAGCAAGATCGGATGAAAACTACTACTACCTCCCATACAAAAATATCGGATTTATATAGCTTTTTTATGTTAAAAATTAAATTTAAATAGCTACAGTAAAGAAAGCAAGTTTAAACTTTGCACATATTGTTTTAATAATATTTAAAAATTTTTGACAAAAAATGAGCTTAGTCGAATAAAAACTACCCATACCTCCCATACAAAGATATCATTTTTTAATACTAAAATATTTTTTTTATTTTACAATAATATAGTACCGGGTATTTGAGCTTCGGCATAGTCGAAGATAATTGTCTTACTGGTTTTTTATTTAAAAAATATGGCTGGTATTTTTTGAAAAAAAGTCTTATTAAAGAGGAGGACCTCCTCTATTTTCTAGCCAATCTTTAAGACTATTTGACATTGATATGGTAAGGCTCTTAATCTCATCAGGACGGATAGTGGGAAATTTACCTTTCATGAGAATTTCGAGGGTCAGAAACCATCAAATATATTCTTTTTTTGTAGTATAATGAATTGTATTTACGGTCGAAGCTCACTCGGCTCAACAAGCAAAATTAAATTTTTTAGAGTTAGGCAAATCCAAAAGAGACTCGCATTAGACTTAATATTATAACCTCAAAGGTGCAACTTTGTATGTGCCCTTCACCCTGGTAGTATTGTATATTCATTATCCATTTTTTAAAAGTGAGTATGTACATACAATTTTAAATACTTATAGAACGAAAGGAAAAGAGAAAAATGCTTTAAGACTCTTGTTTGAAAATCGTAGGTTCAAAGTAGCTATATTTCTTTATTTTGTGGAAGGATATTAAAAAAAAATTATATCCCTTAATTTTTGTTTGAACTTAACAGTGTGGGAACATTATGGTAATTTTACCCATATGTGGAGGGAAAAGGGAAAAACCATCTCTATAGTTATTTAACACTATTCCGTATGCATATAATGCAGTGCACAAATAGACAGTTTGTATATCCGCTTCCTTTTTGTTACGTCCTTTAGATAGAGATTCACGGCCATAAAGCAGCATTACTGGGACTGTTGACAAGAGTTTTCTTTCGTTTAATTTCTGTTGCGATATAATTTTCAGAATTTATAGCGAAGTTAAGGTAAATTACACGTCCCTAACGATAACGAAGTTATAGCTACATCTATTATAAGGATTTGCCCTTATTCAAGACTATACATTTTTGCGGCTTCTGTTCGAATATGTATGTATTTGCAAACACTCCAGTGATAGCTCGCTGTGTTCTGTCAATTATGTTAATGTCATTCAAGTCATGCAAGTATTTAGTTGTTACAGACTTTTGAGATTCTCAAATACTCTACAAGTGTTTGCTTGTGAGTTTCCCACACTTTTGTCACTCTACAAGTGTTTGTTTGTGAGTTTCCCACAATTTTGTCAAGTATGATCCTGAAAAAGTTACACGGCAACGCATCTCACTTACTTACTTATCGGGCTCACGACCCGTGAAGAGTCTCTGCCTGAGACACTGCAGCCTTCCATCCTCTACGATCCCGGGCACGCTGCTTCCAGTTGTCCAGACCAAGTGCTCTGGCATCCGCGATGGCTTGGCTTTGAAATGGAGGTTCGGTCTTCCTTGTCTTCTCGAACCTGGGGGCTGGGATTCGAAGATCCTCTTGGCTGGAGCATTATTGTCCGTTCGCTCGATGTGGCCGAGCCAATGTAGTCGACGTGTTTTGGCTTTTTGGACTACATCCACATCTTGGTACAGCTCAATGCTCATAGAGTTCGCGGTTGTATCTTCTCCTCCATTTGCCCTCCTCGCACACAGGACCAAAAATCCGCCGAAGTATTTTTCCTTCGAAGGAGCCCAATATCAGCTCTCCCTTCTTGCTTATCGTCCAACATTCGGCGCCATAAAGCAGAACTAGCAGGGTTTTGTAGAGCACACATTTCCTCCTTCGAGTTAGGAGTTCTAAACCCAGTTGTTTTGCCAAACCGAAGTAGCAACGGTTTCCTAGGGTAATTCTTCGCCGGATCGCATCACTTTGTCTAAATTCTTTTCTCAAATCAAAAGACTCGGTTAGAGATGAGATTAAATTGGATGGTGGGAATCGATCAGAGTTCTTCAGGATATGGTGTAGTTTGGATATTTGGTAGGTTGTGGACTTACCGGACCTACGATCGCTCCCCAATTATACTTGCTGCGTATTAATGAGTTCCCTTTCCTGTGGATCGTACAAAAAATGATAAGATTTAGTTCATTAGGCATATCTATACTTTCCTCCAACCAAATCTTGGCGATGAGTTGGTGAGCGCTCTCCACCAAGTCGTTTCCAGATACCTTAAATAGTTCGGATGCCATTCCACCAGTTAAAATCATCTCTGAAAGGTTTGCAATTAATTCTATTGGTGGGGGCCTTTATAGTAAACCTTGCCCCTGACATTGTCCGCAATGGGTTCATCACAAAACATAAAAACACTGAGCCATTCCACACCCCACGACCATGCTCGTAAATATATTCAAATAAGGCGGTATGTCCTAACCTATGAAGGCGATAAAATATGAGGCCAACTGCTGGCTACCTCGGACGGCCGATAAAGCTGAAATTGAGTTATGATATGGTATGACATATTCGAATTCGACAGAATTTTCTGATAACCCATCTTTCCAACTGATTATAAAAGACTTTCGCCAACCACCTAGATATATATGTACCTAACATTGGCCAAGTCAATTTCCTGTTAAATCATTTTGTCTAAACAATGAGCCGCTGATTCCTGGTGGGATATAATATCTGGCATAGATAGTGTTAAGTTTACTCAACTCAACGCCTTTTCGGGGTTTCTATTTAACCCTAAAGACAATGGGATGCATTGAACTCTCTTAACAGGATATAGTGCCTGCCTGAATAAAGTCACGTCCCCCTGTTGACTGGTTTCTATTTTTTAAGATCACATCTGGTTCCGCCATTTCCTAATTATGATATTGGCGGTACACAAAGACCCAAATTAGCTTTCTGAATCTTTTCTTATTCATAAGTTAATTTATGACCATTACTGACTTTTACAATCCGGATTTTTAGCCATCTATTGACCTTCAAATTGACCAAAAACTACACAAAAACCCAACAACAAAAATAAACATAATATAGCCCACATAAATCAATGATTCACCTGGCGTTTATTTCGCACATTCCTATTGCATGTTTACGACTTGTTAATGACACCACATTCATAGCAACTCAAGGGGGGCTCTCAATGGCGCATATAAACGGCAATCCGACACGATCATAAGTGCTACGAGCACGCACTGTACGGTGTACAACCCGAAAATTATGTTAATATCTATTCCCCCTCGAATTTGCGTTGACATGTCAAGCTAATTTACTCAATTTTACGCACACCGACAGCTCATATTAATCAGTTCGTAAGCCGATCCAATGAACCCCAACCCCAATTACCCGAACCCACGTGTTTTATTAAATTTAGCGCCGAAAGTCACAAGACTATGGTGAAATCTGAAATGGAATATTTTCCATTCGTCGAATTTTGGCTCGAATACGAGTAGTTTCGTAAACAATTTTGTGTATCTATGAGAAGTATTTTTGTTACTGAATTTGATTGATAAAAGCAACAGCATGGTAGTGTGGCTAAAATTGTGACGCATGATTGTATGGGAACTCTCTTGGTTACGTCAGATGACACACCTCCTCCTGTTAACTATTGTGGTTGTCATGGGCATTGTAGTAGATAACGGACGAATGTGTTCGGTGAGTGTTGTATAATGTATATTGTCATTGACATTGACACCTTGATGTTGCCAAGGCGAACGAACATAGTCCATGGTGTTCACTTGATGATATTTTGGTGTCTCTATCGAAATGTCAAGACAAAGTCGGATGGAAGGAAATAATTTGAGAAAATATTTTCCTGAATTTTGGTGCATGGCCAAAAATATTTCATCGTCCACAGTGCCGTAAATTTAGCGGTGAAAAGCACTTAATAAACACTTTTACGAATTCGTCAAAAATGGGGTGTAATTTATATGTAATTGTCACATGCTCAGCCGACGGTTGTAACAGACTTACGACGGATCATATGACTAAGTTCTAAAATTGTTGCGCATAAGTACATACATTTTGGCAGTCACATGTGTTTTTTTGACTTTATTAGTTTCACCTTGAGGTATCAAAGGGCAACGAATGTAAAATGTTTCCACATGAATTAAGTGAATGCGGCGTTTAATGTTGAAATTATAGGCTATATAGTTAACGACCTATAGTTAGTGCAAATCAATTGGGGCAATGTGGCACTTGAAACAAAGTGTGACAGTAAAATATAGATATCAGCATGGTAGCCATCGGAGCGGGTCTTTTTGATCCGAAATACTCATTTCCCGCCAACAACTTACTTAAGCAACCGTTGAGGAAAATAAGAACAATACAATGCTTTTTGGGAAAGGACTGGCTGAACGAGTCAAATGTCTAACATGAACCTGAGCCCTCAAAAGGATGAGGAGAATATCCTTAACAGTAAAATTAGAAAGTTTTCTTAGGACAACTATAATTTCAAATATTTGTTAGACGTTCGCGTGTTTTTAGATTGTTCAACCGAAGACCCGTCGCTCAGGTCCCTTACATCAGCTCACTTAGGGAACGTATTATTTCTGAAATTGCTGTCTTAAGGTCCAAGCATGTGTGGATAGGGCAGTTTCTCGAACATAAAAAAAATTGTATGACAGACATCAGATGAACTTTGAAAAACTTGTGTCTTGTTGTTTACCCCAAGAACTACTCAAAAACCACTCCAAAAAATAGAATTTGAGGTTGGATGCCTTAGCACACCTGTAGTAGCCAGAGTTGTCTTAGTTAGAAACTCTCCACTGGACATTCATCTACCACAGATGCCAAGAAAAGGGCGAAGTCTCCCAGCTTAAAATCGAATCTACTAATCGAATAAAGCAATAAAAGCCATAACTGAACCAGAAATAAAATCGAAGCTTGTGCAGTGCTGTCGCGAAGAACTCAAGGTTTTTGTTACACAGCATAAAGTATCGCTTTGCTGGGTTCAGGGACATGAAGGCATTCCAGGCAATGAGAAAGCAGACGAATTGGCAATACAAGGTTTGACAGCTGTTTCAGAACAAGCTGATTCCTCTGTGAACATCCCGCCCTGCACACTCAAGCTCGAAGCAGGGAGAAAAGCCACAAGGACAAGAGAGGCGAACGCTAGATGGGCTACCTTAAATACTTGTAATACCACAAGAATGCTATGGTCGTCCTTCAATGAAACCAAAGCCGAGAAGATAACGCGGAAGGATAAGAAATTCCTGTCCACCCTCATAGGTATCATAACGGGGCACAACACTATCTGCGGTACCATATGAAGAAAATGGGCTTAAATGAAGAAGAACTATGTAGAGGCTGCGGTGATGAGGGTACAATTCACTTCCTATGTCACTGCACAGGTCTCCAACACACCAGGTATAAATTCCTATATAGGGAGTCACTTCTTCAACGAGCTTTCCAGGACATCAGTAGACAAGATAATTAACTTCGTCATATCTTGTTTGTATGTAGCAGCACAGGAAGTAATTTGAATACAGGGTTATAATGGGTAAGGGACAGCCTTACTCCTATACGGGCATCACAATGGGTTACTATTGACCTGACTGTGGCACGGAGAAATCCACGCCAGCCCACAAACCTAACCTAACCTACATAATAGGGCGGTGACCGATTTTGGTGTTACGTGACGGTGGAAAACACGGGGCGGTAAAATGTTGCTAGTAGCTATTCGGAACTATTTCACATATGCACTGAATTTTGACAAGGATATGCACTTTCATGTGACTTCTTTTATCCCGTTTTCGACCATTTGATGAGACTGTTTTCAACAAACCCATTGAGCTTACTGTGGTATACGAACTAAAGTCACTTCACCAAGCCGCGCCCCTACAGAGGCTTTCACGGTGATATTTAAGACTTTCAGATAAAATTAGTTGATCTTGAGTAAACAAGGACAAAAGCGTTTGCTGTAAGGATTCATAACAATTTAAGTTCTACTCAAATCCTTATGGGATGCGTTTTTTAAGGTATAAACTGTCATATGAGACTTGATGTGGAACTTAAATCTTTATGTGTCGAATCAGCAAAGAGCCCTAAGTATTTATATAAAAAAAAATAGGTGAGGTAACAGGCGAGTAGTCACCCTAGGCCTAGCTTCTCGCAACCATTCATTTTGTGTGAGTTTCTACCAGTTGGGACGACTGGAAGGGACCTACAATTTTATGCCGAGTCCGAACGGCTGAATTGAGAAGTTTTTTTTTCAGGACAGTCATGTTTCTTTGGTTTGTTTTACCAGCAACGGATTCCAAGTATTCAAAGCTGAGTGCTCCTTCCTCTTTACATTTGAAATAAAATAAAAATGCCCAAAGATGGCCCCACTGTGTTGGGTTCATAAAACACTGCCATATTGGCAAATCTTCTTCCATGTATGTATTTTACATCTAACAGCAATTATAAATTTGTTTGTACTAATTTCTAAAAAAAAAAAAAAAAACATCCTTACTCATCCTCATTTCTATTTATCTCTTTACAGGTGTACGAATCTCTTTTCAAACCGTTGCGGGTGTCTCGACATCAGTTTAGGAAAATTTTAAATTGCATGAAACTGATACGATCGCTAAAGTATCAGGAGGTGTATGCCCAAGAGAAAGTAACTAAGGTCGATAGTTTATCATTAGTATTATCCGGAAAGTAAGTATTGCTCTTAAATTATAAATTTTTTTTTACTTATCAACTCCATTCCATGGCAACGAACAAGTTTATCTTTTAATAATCACTTAAACACTCTCTCGTAGTAAACAAAAAATTCCGACAATTTGTTTACTCAAGTTTCGTACTCATAAAATTTGAGAAATTTTCCAAATTAATGTTTGAGAGGGGTGAGAAAAAAATTTACATATTCAGGTCAATAATTCAACAAATGAGCCGTTTAGATTTTTTGAATCTTTCTGACATGGTCACGATAATGGATATAGGGATGACAGCCTCACATGTGATCTGAACCATACAGCGTGGATTGAATAGCAATCTGAACCGAATGATTATTTCGAAACATCAATCGGAATGGCCGTGAACATGATTGTTATCTTGAATAAAGACGTTTGCTCATTCGCACTTATTGTTGCTAACTGGCGGTTGTTTTGATGACGCTTTGTTGTAATAATTTTTTTCTTTGTGTTGTTTGCTTAAGACATAAATACAATATACAAAAATATTCGTAGAAAAATTCGGTAAAGGCCGAGATGGTATTAAATGAATAACTCAATTGAATGGAAAATAAATAAATTAGATATCCCATTTAGTGCAAGGCTAAAAGTTTCTACATGTCTAGTGACTTGGTTTTTGAGATAAAATTAAGAAACTGATTAAAACTACTCACAATAGTGTTAAGAACTATTTTGTCGGAGTAATTATAAACATTTTTCAAATCTCCCGTTTTAATGTTTACTCATGGTTGTTTGTCAGAGATAAATCGATGTGTCCATCTTCCCATGGTAGCGTTGTCCCAGTGGTTTTGGCAATTCTAAAAAGAAACTGCCAATTCTCTTTTTGAATTTCGCCGTTTGCCTAATCACCAAGGTTAGCTTAGGTTATAAAGGGAGTGCAATGGTTTTATCACGTCCACTCGAAGGCCTAAAAGGTCAATTGTGAATTCCCTGTTAAGATTATGAATGAAGAGATCAAACAGACCAAAAATAGCAAGTCGCTATGACCAGCTTGGTAACCAGTTAGGGCTCGTAATGAAGTGTAGAAGATCAGATATGTGAAATTCGAAGTTATCTCTGCGGTGCTAGCGAAGAACCTGGATCCTAAGGAACGTAGGCGTCGATTTTGCAGAGCGATAGAGTGGCTCAGCAGTTGCTTGATTGACTCCATCTCCTCCTCATTTCCGCAGTTTCGGCATAGATCGTTGGACTCTATCCATTTAAGGATCAATCTCACATGGTTCCGCGATTTCAACAGTTATTCTGCGGTTAGACGATCTATTTAGTGTCAGATAAATAAATAAATAAATAGGTGGCGCAACAGGCGGTAGACACCCAAGGCCTAGCTTCTCGCAACCATTCGTTTTGTGTGAGTTTCTATTTTTTTGGAACGAATGGAAGGGACCTACAATTTTATGCCGAGTCCGAACGGCTGAATTGAGAAGCTTTTCAGGACAGTCATACTCTCGGATGTTTGTCAGACGTTCGCGAGAGGTGGCGCAGTAGAAAAAAACACTAAGATGTAATTTGTGTTTTTCCGGGGATCGAACCTGGGATCCCTCGCACAGCAGTCCAGCACACTAACCACTGCGCTACTGCGCCCATTTAGTGTCAGATGGCTCTTTGTTTTCTTTGTGTCTATTGTCACACCAGAGGTGGCACATTCCTTCTCAATAACCCATAATTGGTTGACCTCTTTCTCTATTGTGTCGTCGATTATGCTATACACTTTTTCAACCGGTGTGGTGTGGCAGTAGTGTCCACAAGTCGGCAAATCAAGGAAGCTACATTTATTAAGTTGAGCAGCTAAAAAAAAATCGTCAAAAACTTTCAAAAAATTTCAAAAATTAGCTCGGAACAAAATGTTAAAAAATAAAAAGTGAGTTTGTATTTACATTAGGTATATGTTTTCAAACTTGTAAATGTTTACAAATCGGCAATTTCAAAGGTTCCACTTTTCGGAAAAGCCAATTTATATTTGTTTGGGTTTATGTACCTTCTCCGATTTTTGATTTTAAAAAGGACGGTCGGCATCGGTGAATTTGCCGACTGAATACCTTAAAATTTAGCGATTTTTGATTCGATTTTGAAAAGGATTTCTAATATGAGATTAAATTCGAACGAATGTTTTATTCGCTGTAGTTTGTGAAACGGGGTTTAATGATGTGGATTGCGAATAAACTTTGACAATTCGTGGCAAGGGTGTTTTCGTTCGCGGCAAAAAATTTAATCTTGGGTATTAGTTCGGGATATTTCCTGCGAAAATTGGTCAAAATTGGACAAAGATGTGTGGCTCCTCTCATACAAAAAAAATCTTAGGTATTATCTAATCTTAGGTATTAGCCCGGGATAGTTCCTGAGATAGAAATTGGTCAAAATTGGACAAAGGTTCGTGGCACCTCCCATACAAAAAAACATGAATCGATGACATTATAATTCGATAACCGCTGGGGCGATACATTCGGCAAGTTCCTAAATAAAGTGGGCATTTCAATGAAATTTGTAAAATTATTTCATACATATGTAGCTGCTTATGCTGTTTGCTGTCTACCCTGCTCATGACGCTTAGAAGAGATGGTTCTGATATGTTCTTTGCAAATTGCGGGCTACAATCTTCATCATCTCTTGAGAAGGCTCTCTCACAGCCTCAGAGAACATCCATTCCTTTCTTTGTCCTTTTTTCAGCATGTCTTTTCCAAGATTTTGAAGCTGACTTGTACTTTGTACACCACTATTTCGTCTGCGAACTGTATGCGATATTTGAGTGACCCTATCCAGAGCATTTGTGTATATACTAATGAGGATCGAAAATTGTACTGCTGCCTGCTGAAGAATTTTGGTCGAATTGACATTGTTAGATTTGGCAACGAAATTCGCTCCCATAAGCATGTCGTGTCGCACCTAAAGAGTTTCTCCAACAGCACCCAGTCGAAAGTCTTCTCAATGTCAACTAGGCATCAGGTACCTATGCATTAGTTCTTACATTTATTCCATTGATTTATCGGGCATTATTTTCGAGGCGGAATCAATAGTTTCTTGCGCTAATGTGGTCCGGAATGATATTCTTATATGCAACATTGGCCGTCTTCTATTAGCAACCTTCTTTAATGCCCTGATTCTTTAATTTTCTAAAACACACTAATGATCTGGGAACTATCAGGGCCATTCCTAACGTTTTTCCTTTTTGGATGTCACTGCTATTTTCCAACAACCCAAGCTATTACTAAGAGCTTATAGTCTCGGGGGCAGGAATCTCAAGACGATGCTTGGAATACCGCCTATCCCCGCAGATATTTTTTCCACTGACTCAAAGATATTTATGTAGAAGAACAAAAGAAAGGACCAAACCTTTGCAGTTCTGTCGTAGCCTCCACAGCTTCAACTTTGTATTTATATGTCTTTGTATGGATTAAATTTGACTGTAGTGCGAGACAATTATATTAAAATAATAGGTTGCGAAGAATGTCGTAGAAATTTTAGAGCTATTTCCTCCTCCTTGAATTCCTCGGTCCTCCGATCTCGCTTTCATCAAATATATTGATGCTTTTCGTCGCTCCTTTTCTGCTCGCATGTGGCTCTAGTCGCATTAAATAAATTCAATTTAAAAATTAAACAAAAGAACAGGACAGTCTTAAAGCAGAATTTTAAAGGATCTACTTACATAAAACTGGTATGTCCCACTTTGAAATTCGCACTACACAAGGATATCGAAATCCAACTCAACCACCAGCATTTCTGTGGCTTTAGTTCCTTTTATCTCTTTCACCAGTCATGTTAGTCCACTGAAAAACCATTAACGCTCGCACAAAGCCATTTCGGAATGACATAGTGGCATGCAAAGGCAAACTGTCTAATCCCTTAATTTTCAAGTCTTTATATATCTATACATATACTATACACGATATCTAGTTTCCACAAAGTGTTCATTTTGGTTTTTCTTTTTACTCCATTCCACAGATTAGTCGTATCACAAAATCAAAGAGCTTTGCACATAGTGTTTCCTCATCAGTTCCTAGATTCGCCCGAATGGTTTGGGGTATCAACGGACGACTATTTTCAGGTAAGACTAAAATTCCTCATTGTTATACTGTTGGTTACAATCTCGATTTAGGTGTCAATTATGGCGATGGAAGAGTCCCGGGTGTTAATCTGGCATCGGGACAAACTGAAACTCTCCATAATGGCTGAACCGTTTCTGCAGTCCGTATTCGATCATATCCTTGGGCGGGATGTTGTTAAAAAACTGATGCAGGTGACGCAGGTACGATCTAACTCCAACACGATGCTTGTATGAATTTTAATTAAATTGTTGGTCACGATCCGAGATATACTAATGGATTTTTTTAACTTTTGACATTAGGTCAGCGAAACAATGGCCAGTAATGGTTTCTTGCCATCCGGCGGCTATGATGATGCCGAGGATAAGCCAATGTTAGTTATGAAAAAGGGTACCGAAGGTCATGGGTTAACAGCTTTAATCAACCGACAGCTGCAGGGTAAGTTGAGTTCGATTTGGATTTCTACGGTGGTTTGGTTGAATGTGTCAGCGAAACTTGAGTCCTATTGCTGCTTTTTGACGCTTTATTGTATTTCAATTTATGTTTCTATATTTTTTTTTTTTTTTGTATATATTTTAATCTGCTTCTATATGAGTTCACGTATTTGCATGCTTTGGCAATGTAAAACTATTCAATGTTGTTTCACACTTCTTATGTATGCATCTATTCGGGTTCATAATTGACTACTAACGTCATGTGTGTGTGTTAATTCTACTAATTCCGAATTGGTATATCTATTTCGGGTTAACTTTAAGTTGTTTTCAAAAGATTAAATTAATCATCCATTCTTTAGTTTTATGATATCATTCATTTGAAAGGATAAATCTTGACAGATAGATTGAGTATTACGAATATAGCATTAGGACGGGGTCTGTTTTTGTACGACCATTAACAGTGGAATTGCATTGAGGCATGTATGATTCTTTAAAGTTTTTCAACCGATCAGGAAGCTTAGGATGCGAAAAACGCTTCATACAAATATTTAATTTCTGACATAATCACAATCAATCAACGTTTATGAGTTCTTTAAAATTGTTTACTATTTTCAATAAATATGAAAAGACAAATGCTGACCTGCATTCTCTGAACATTATGCAAGCTTTGTATGTACTTATGCAGCCAGGGGCGTAGCGAGGGGGGGCGTGGGGGGGTGTCGCACCCCCACGCTTTTCAAGAGTCGGCAAATCAACGATAAATTTTCAAAAATTAGATCTTAAGTTGGATTTCCATTAGGTATAGGTTTTTAAACTTGTAAATGTATACAAAAGTCGGCATTTTCAAAGGTTCCACATGAACTCCTTAAAATCGGTGAATCGTTAAATTTGCCGACTGAAATCCTTAAAATTTAGCGAGTTTCCATTCGATTTTAGAAAGGACGGTCGGCATCGGTGAATTAACAATTCGTGGCAAACGTGTGTTTGGGCCAAGAGGAGGATAATTAATTATCCCATCAAAATGTATTAAGAAAATAAGTTTATAAACAGTTTAAATAACGAAATTTCGAATTACAAACTTTTTGCCGTGAACGAAAACACCCTTGGCGCGAATTGTCAAAGTTTATTCGCAATCCACATCATTTAATTAGAGTTCCACAAACTAGCGGATAAAACATTCGTTTGAACTTAACCTAAAACTAGACATTGAAGGTAAAAACTGATGGCTGGAATTCGCGAACTGCCGCGACCCATAAAAGTGTTCATGTGAACGGGCTGTCAAAACTTACGAATAGTCGTTCGATCGTAGGTAGCTGGTCGCTCTTATGTGAATGGTCCTTTAGGTATTAGCCCAGGGGTGTTCCTGTTAAGATTGGTCAAAATTGGTCAAAAAGGAGCGTGGCATCTCCCATACAAAAAACATCTTCTATGGAGTGAATAATCGCTGGGCCGATTTTCATGATTTCTATACAGTCGGCAAGTTCCTGAAATAAGTCGGCATTTTAATGAAATTCACCCCCTACGGCTCGAACCCTCGCTACGCCCCTGTATGCAGCTCATCAAGATTAGGATCCTAGAGATCAGCATTCCCTTGGCAGATTCTTGCCTTTTCATCCCTTTCTTTTCATGCCATTAATTCGCATTTTCTATAGATCCGATGGCGGTAGGGCTGTGTTCATATCTTTGCTTGATAATAGGAAGGCGAAAAAATTCCCATGAATAAAAAAATCTAAAAATTAATAAGTAAAATTTACTACCAAAAACAAGTCGGGGAACTATAAGCGACCCCCCTAAAAAACATTAGAGATTAGACACTGCACCAAACTCTACTCTAAATTTTAGGTCCGATGACGGTAGTGCCTTCGGACGTGCACGTGAATTTCCCTTTTTCCGACCCCAAGCTAAATTTCCAAAATCGGAGATCGGAGAACTATATTTTTTTTATTTCCTATATAGAGTAGATACACAAACCGAGTTTGAAGTAAATCGGATGAAAAATAAGAATTTTTCCTATATAAGGCTTTGATCCCCTTTCCACCCTTTGGTCATAAAAGGAAATTTATTTCAAAACATCAGCTTTCTAGCTCTGACCATTTTTGCTGGTCATTCATTATCAATCACCAATCATTTAGGACAAACTGTTTTATATCTGAGACTAGATGAATAGAATAAATGAATTCGCGCCCCTTTGTCCAATTTTAACTAAACTCCCCTGAAACGCCTTTGGGCCTATAAAACCAGATTTTCTCAAAATTTGAGCTCAATCGGTTTGGTGGTTTTCGAATTATGCGACTATTGGTCCTGTTCCTTTTCCGAATTTTCTTTTTTTCTAATCTACTCCTGATTCAAGACGAAAAAAGAAACAAAACAAGAATCATCCAAATTCGTCCAGCAGTTCTCGAGTATTTGCGAAACTATCGCACACCAATTGATTTTTATATAGAACATGTATAGAAAAAAATATTTACTAATCGATGGTGAAAATAGCGGCAGATTTTGACTGTATTTTCCTTATAAATTATAAAGGAAGGTCATGAACCTTGGTCCGGATTTCAGTTTTTTGCAAATATTTTATGTGTCGTTTTTTCATTAGTTTTTGTTTTTTTCTTAGTTATTACCTGGAGCCTTATCTATGATATAGCGAAACTACCAAAAGGATATTGCTTACCATTCCTTAGAAAACTTAACTTTTATATGCTAACCTCAAACGGCCCAAGGTACAAGACGTGATTGTACCAAGGAGTATTGTACCTTGGACCAAAAATATTATTGAGGGTTTTCCTTTAGTTTAAGGGCGAAAACTTTAATTTTAAGCAAATCATTATCTTAAGTTTTTTTGATAATTTTTTTTTTACTTCAATAATAATAGTTTTAAATAAAAAAAAAAACTTTCTTTACCAAAAAAAACTTAACAAAGTACTTCAATATTATTTAAAAACTTATTTTAGAGGAACAACATAAAAGAAAATACAAATTTATAACTTCAATATTAATTCAAAACATCTTGGTCATGACTTGGACCGGACCAAGGTACACGCGCTATGATAGGTCCAAGCTACACGAACACCACTTTAGCCAAAAAAAAAAATAAATTTTGACATAGTATTAAAAACACATCCATACGAAAATGTGTTCCTACAAAAAGATAATTAATACACTTATAGAAATCGATTAAAGTAGCGGAAAAGAGACAGAAAATTGAGCACTACACAACTTCAAAAAAAGAGATAAAAAAAATTACTTTTTTTACTAAAAACTATGTTAATTTTTTTTTCTGCCAACTCGTGCAGCTGTAAGTTCAAAAAGAAACTGAGAAGAGCAACATTTTATTCAAATCATTTATATATCTAATTTCAAAGATTGTTTGAGAAATTACAATAACACCTACCTAGTATTTTCTTAAAAATTAAAATAACGTTTGATTGGCCCATACCCGTTTTTTAAAAAGTTGTGATCCAATAAAAGACCAAAATTAGTACTTTTACTACTTTTTGTACATAATAGTTTGGGCCGAACCAGTTTCATTGGCTTATGGCAGTGTAGATTTTGAAAAATGTCGTCGATATTCGTAAGTTTTTTTTTAGAAAATATATGAAAGATATTTTGAGAAAATTACTTAAAGAACTATTAATAAAAAAAATAAATAAAATAAAGTTAATAGTTACATATTTAAAAAATAGATTAATTATCTTTTGTAAAATGTGCATCGTCGATTTATTGCAGAGTACCTACAGATAAACTCGTAATACAGGGCGTATACGTAACATTTTTTTATAATAATAACTATATTACGCTGATGAGCGATAATGTGTTACAAACTGTACAAGTTTTTTACAGTTATCACTTGCAAAATTATGAAACTTATGCTGGCATCAATTTAGATAAACATGTTCCTTAAATAAGGATTCTATGTTGGATTTTATTGACCTTTTTGGCTATTTTTACTCGAATTGTTTTTTTGCCCCCATATTTATTCTTTTTGTGGAAACTTTCAAACTAAAAATTCAACAGAAAAACTGGCAAGTTAACTATTTAATGCAGTTCTTTAAATGTGCGTTGACTTGCTCGTTGACGAAATTTTACACCCGTCAGCGGTGATTCTGTGCTTAGTGTGATGCACTACTGTGGGAGAGGTCTCTGCTTCTATCCCTGGGAAAACACAAATTAAATCTTAGGTGGTCTCTTATTGTCGTCAATACTGAGTGGATAGCTCATATTAGTGATCCAAAATCCCTAAGGAAGCTTAGGTTTTTATCTGGGGATACAATTCGTATTCGGAACAGCGAAGATTATGTGTAATCGGTTAATGAATTTGTTTAACAAGGATGTGAGGCTTCTTTTCTTGCATAGCTATGTTTTTGTACGCAGTTTACATTGACATTTTTTGGAGAATAGTTCCCGAATGTTGCACGAAGTCAGTTTTTAATTTGCTTCTGTCTTTGTATTTGGTTTGTATTTGTCTTTCTTCTTGTTTATTTTTTTGTGGCATCTGTAGTAATCTATCACCTAAATGTCGAACCATATTTCATGTTATAGTATGTTAGGACGAGACTTTGAAGATTCCAAATGAGATCGCAAAGATATTGCAATAGGCTAGGTGGACCAGTAGCTGAATATTGTTTAAAGCTTTTGTTACTGTAAATGGATCAACATAAAAGTGTCAAACCAAAAATTCCCTACGACCATTGGAGACGATTATATGTCGCCTTTCAGGCAATATGTAGAAGTCTTCAAACCCACAAATGAATAGAATGACTTATCAGACGAAAAATTAGGCATTGCCTACAAGCTGGCTGCCAAGTCAGCACATATGAAAGGATTTCTTCCTAATTAAACCAAGAAAATCTTTAAGTGGTTGTGCAATTGCTTAAAAATACATTTCATTTAAGAACATTTTTCTTTTTTTAATTTTATACGTCGCGTCGCCGTCGGTCGGTTCCCTGTCCAATATGATGAATCTATAACTTAAAATAATGGAAAAATATTTCTACAAAAATAGAAACCAATTGAAAGTGGTCATGTTTATTTTTCTATCTAAAATTATAGATTTTACCGTTAAGCGATAAACTTCACCTTTGCCATTTGACAATGTGAGGTATGCCAATTTTCCAAATTAATATATTTTTTGAGACCAAATTAATTGCTCATTTGTTTTTTCTCAAATTTTTTAGCATCACAATCAAAAGTACTTAATAAATAAAAAAAAAAGAGCAATTTATTTGACGGGACGTATACGTAACTATTCTCTTCGAAAAAAAATCTCATGTTGGTTTAAGGCATTCTGGTGTCAAGAATTTATTCCTTTTCATAGTACATTCATTTCAACTGTTTCGTATCATAATTTGTAACTCCTTTTTTTAACTCTTTTTTTTATAAAGCTTCTCCGCCTAAATTCTGCTTCTCTCCCAACTATCGCAAATGCGACCTACTATTTCCATAAATTTTTGTAATTTCATCAAAAAACCACAGTCATCTTCTTCTTTTCCATAAAAAATAATTCGTAATCTGTTGTTTTCTTTTTGTATCGTTCGTATTCCTTTTTCGTATTTATTTTTTTCTGTTATTTTATAGAAGAGCATGCTCCTCTGCTTGGCCGTACGTATCCAAAGCGAATTCGATTGGTGTCCTCTGCTGCTGCTGCTTCAGATTCTACTTCGAGTAAAAATAATAATATAGCTTATAGAGATCAAAAGACATCTCCCTGCTAACATATTTTACTTATTATATTTACAAAAAAAAAAAAAAAACAATACATAATATATAAATATTTTACTTTTAAAACTCTATCTCTGACATGTCTGTACTTTTTTGTTTTGTTTGCTTAGTGTTTTTATTAATTATGTTTAATTTAGTATTCAATTTTATATTTATGTTCTAAAAAAAAATGTTTGTATTTGTTTTTCTTGTTTATTGTTTATTTCGAATTGTTATTATTAATTTGTTTTAAATGAGTTTTGTGAAAGTTTGCTTGATTTGTTACTAACAAAAAAGTTTTGGGGCTGTTCACTTTAGATTTCTGAAGTTTTTGAATTCGCGAGAAAGTCTGACAAACATCCGAGCGACCAAACGTGCTCGTATAATTGTCCTGAAAAAACTTATCAATTCAGCCATTCGGAGTAGTCGGTATAAAATTGTTGGTACCCTATTCCCAAAAAAATTAAAACTCACACAAACGAATGGTTGTTAGAAGACAGGCTAAGGTACACTACAACTCAAACTGTAGTCCAACTGAAATTGCGTAGTGGTCCAATTGTTATTGCGTTAGAGTACTGCTGGTGTTTTAAAGTTCAGTTTTCGAAAATTGCTAAATATTGTAAATGGCTTTTTTAACATCTACCAGACGTCATAAAGTACAACAGTCTTGAAGAAGCTTCTTAAGTCAGCATTAAAGAAAAGGTAGACACCAGAAGCTGTCAATAAACTCAATATTGTACTGCAGTTCTAAGGCTAGATAATGACAAACATCTATAGTACCTAATGTAAAAGTTATATCTTAAAGGACGTATGTGCTTTTATAACGATGTATAATAATATGGTGATTTTTATTTCGTTGAGGTCTTCATTTACAGAGCTGACTTGCTCGCATCTCTTGCACAGACGCATATATTTTCGTAATCTGCATAGATTATGGTAGCTTTTCATACTACCTTTTAGGGCTCGAGGATGATGAAGAAAGAAGGCTGATGGGCAGCAGAAACAAGGTAACTTAAGCAATCTTCCTTACGGTTTACTCCGATAATGGGATCTCCGATTTAGTCATTAATTATACACTTGCGTATTATGTAACGAATTTTCTGAACATGACGTTTGCTATTCTGTTTGAGACAGGTCGCTAAGGACTTCAAGCTAGAAATTTCCTAAGGTAAATTTAGGGAAATTAGCAAGAACTGGATAGGTTCAAAGCAAGTGGCTTCTTTTCATCTTCGTCCTTACAGCTCATAGAGGCAAGGGACTCCCAATGTACGGCCATGGCTACTTATCAAATAATGAGCTGTGTTTTAACTTTCTCGTATACGTAGTAAGCGAAAGTTATGGTTTTCGTACAAAATTTCGAAAACGATGATAGGGGAACTCAAAAAAGTGGGTCTCGGAATTCTGTCCGCCGGTATGTCTGTCTGTTCCATGGGCCTGCTGGCTAAACGCTTGGACGGATTTGTTTCAAACATCGTTTTTAGAGTATGTGGGCTCACCGCTAGTAATTTTTTTTAATGCTATCCCTAATATTAACGGTACTTCCCACGTACAAATTTTACGAAATATTAAAGAATTTCGATATTTTTTTTTTTTTATTGAAAACGGCTATAAAGATTTGAACCAAAATTGACAGTCGAGTTAATGTAGACATGCCTAACTGGCTACTCAGTTTTGCGCTAAAAAGTCCAACACCTGTACTTTTGAAAATTAGCTTTTTCTCGAAAACGGTATATACGATTTGACTAAAAACTAATTTTTAAGGTTCAATCGTCATTCTTAACTTGATAGCAAACTCAATTTTTCTCTAAAATAACTGCGTCCTTCGATATCCACCCAATCTATACATATAATAAAACTGTAGGAATTTTCGTTGTCACTTAAAAACTCGAAAATTACTGGACAGATTTCGATGAAACTTTTTTTAAAATGCACCTTAAGACTGTGAGACTGCTATAGGCTATATCGTTTATAGCCACGTCCTTAGGAACAGTTTTTAGCCAAAATGTATTTTTTGAAGTGAAAATAATATACATACACAACACATATACCTGGCACAAATGGATGTTTATACTTATACGATCGTGCGACACGACAAACAAAATCAAAACCACACTAGCATACGTATACCTCGCATTCGAAAAGGGTTGATTTTTTTTCGCAGTGCCCGATGCCGGATGGGGATGGGGTGCGTGCTGCAGTATGACAGAGGCTGCATATTTAATCGATATCTATACTTATAATAAAACTGTAGGAATTTTCTTTGTCTCCTAAAACCGCGAAAAATACTGAACAGATTTCAATGAAACACTCAAAGTGTAATCTGAAATGGACCAAATATAAGTTTGTTTGCTTGCTAAAGGCGAACGACGCAAGGTCAGGAGAGCTGTAGCATAAGCATTATGTCTAAAGTGGCTTTGGGAGTGATGCATGTACATATTATATATTTTTCGTCAGGCCATAATTTCGAAAAGTTTCCAGTTTCCAGTCCCTCTCTTTGTTTTAACGAAATATCTGACTGTTCTCCAACAGTTCGCTTCCAACACTTGCAATTAATCGAATTAGTTCAACCTCAAGCCAATATAAACAAAGAGCTGAAACCCTTTTTACCTTATAGTCTAAGTCTACACCTTGTCGTCATTGTTCTGTCGCATACTGCTTTCATTAACCAACCCGAGGGAAAAGCACATATAAATACAAATTTGTAAGTCAGTGAAATAGCGGAACTGAAATTGTAGCTCTGTGTTACAGCTAAAAGTTCCATTTGTAGAAATTCACTTGACTTACTTACTTACTTAGGCGGGTCTACAGTTCGGGGTGAACCGAGGCCTCAACTAACAAGCCTCTCCAGTTAGCCCGGTCCTTAGCTAACTGCCTCCAGTTGCGCACTTCGAGTCAATTGAGGTCACCTTCGACTTGCGCCACTAGCCACAAGCGAGGTATTCCTCTATACTGCATTGTCCCTTCGGGTTAGACTCAAAGACTCTACGGGCCATCTTAGCCATCTTAAACGGGTTACTCGCAGTTTTTTGACCAGGTCGATGTCGCTGTACTGCTCGTATAGTTCATCGCTTAATCTCCCCCTCCAAAGCCTGTCAACGCAAACGGGACCGAAATGCACTTGAACTACGAGAACGAGCTTTTTATATGTTAGAAAGTGACAAAGAAAATAAAATTGAATTATGTAAAGTGAAATTGTCCCACTCCGGTCCGGGCTATTCCTTACAAAATAGAGCCTTACTCGGCCTATAAAGTGGGAGACCCACTAAAGGGTTGCTCCACTCTGTCTTACCTCTTATGAAAGTCGGACAAATTTCCGAATACAAGTTCTCAATCTGACTTTTAGATTACGGAATAGATACAATTTGCCATAAAATACTCTTTCAAGCGAATTCTCGCAGGAAACAGGTTCATATTTTTGTTGTAGCTTTGGCTATATGATGTGGATGACAAATTGACATTTTCTTTTTGTAAAAGGACTCGGCTTAGTATCTTTCAACTCCTTAATGTTCGATTAATAAAGTGTTAAATATTGAAAGCCTATCCCCAATACTTATTTATTCGTATCAATTAACAAAGCAAGCGTTAATTTTTAACCAAAAATATATTTAATTAAGTTATTTTTTGTTGTATATACAATTTAGTTTGTTCAAATACAAAACAAAAATATATTTAAAAAAAAATTACGCAACATAACAAAACTTTGATTTGCTTTTCAACTTAAAATTATACTGAAATAACACAACAACAAAAACTTTATTAACAAATTTAACAATAAAAAATAATAAAAAAACGTACATCAATCCGAAACTGCACCCAAATTCGCATGAGATGTTTTAAATGTCGTTATCAGATATACACCTACAATATTATTAAGCACACACCTTTGTAAATCACACAAACACACACAATAGAAAAAAACTTACTTACTTACTTATAAAAAACAAAACTTTACTTTGTTAACTTTATTTTACATTCCAAAATTTCCCATCAACTATGTACCTCTCTATTTCACATCACTCTTTCTACCCTTCCTAAATTCATGTGAGAATCAAATAAAATACTAGTTTAAAAAAAAACACAAAAATCTGAGTTTTTTGATAAAAATCCAACAAATATTTGTTTCTTTTCTTTTTCTGATTTTTTCCGTTCCATTTGTTTTTGAAAATACAAAAAAAATAACAAAAATAAAACAATAAAAAAAAACATATGAAAACCCAGCCCTGCCTAGGATATCAAAGTATTATTATTGTGGTAAGTTGTAAAATTTTGTTTGTATTTAATTACTTTAGTAATGATGTTGTAATGTATAAAAATTTGCAGCAGAGAGTATTTATTCTTTCTTGTTTTTTTTTAAAGCTAGGATGTGTTCTTTTTGTGCTAACTGTTAGTTGGACACTTTAAGCTTGTAATTAATTACCTAAGCCTTACCTGTAGTCATTAAACTTGTTATATTATTTTTACAAGTTAAGCTGATTTTTGAAAAATAAAAAATACCGGATTCCCATTTATTCAGTCTTTTCTACTTATGAATAAACAAGCTACACTGAGGGACGGAAAAATTCAAAACATATAAGGTTAGGTTAGCTTTAGGAAGTCGCTAGGAACATCTTCACGTCCTTTACCCACATCTAGATAAAAATAACATTTAAAGTGTTTATAAATAAAAAAAAAATAGCATTCATCCATCTTACAATTCAAGAGAAGGTATTAGCTAGCAATTAGTTCATCCTTAGAAGGTACACTAACACTATTACATTATTTTATTCATAAGTTTATTGAACGCCAATTTTGTATTTATGTATTTTCCATTCAAAGTGCATATTTTCAATTTACCAAATTTGGCCATGTATTAAAGTAAAAACAAAAAAAAGAACAATTAGAAAACTTGTTTACCCTTCTCCCGAATGAATAATCCTGGATTTTATAACGCTACTTGGTATTTTTAAATTTAGTTAGTTCTAGTAAATGTGTAAGCATGATTTTTTTTTTGTTAAGTTTTTTTTAAGTTTTTAGGGAGAGCTTAAATATTAAAAAGATACTATATTTCGCACAAACTTTTAAGTAATTTTGAAATCATTCTCTATAGCAGGTGATCCAAACTCATGGCGATTAGGACGAATAGACGAGACAGATCATGAAACGGCAGTCTGAGAGGAGTCGACATTTCTTATTTATATAATAAACTGAGTAGTTATTTATACGAAGGAAAATTTATTTAAGCAAATTGAAAAACAAATTCAAATTATAGTCAAATCAAAAATTTAAAATTAAAAACAAAAACCAAATGTTAAGAAATTAATTTAATAGTATTAATTTAAATTAATATTTATTGATAAAACTCTAAATAAAATTGTATAGAAGAAATGTATACATAAATGGTTCCCGATTTGTATTTATAATAAATTTATTGTTACCATGTATAAAAATAAAAACGAAAATGAAATCGACATCAAGACAACTCGATTCAATTGATATTTCAAAACATCAACAACTGTAAATAAATGTGCGCAGGTTTCTTAGAATATTTCGCGATTTATTGGAAATCAATAACTTGGAACCAGGCACACACTTGAAACTGGCACTTAAGAAAATGGAATGCTGTCCACGACTGGGATGAGTTGAAGGTCCTTTTTAAATAGATTCAAACAATCTGGACAAATTTTTGAGACCCACTTCAACAACAATACATTTTTCTAATAGCACTATGTGCCGTTTTGTTACCACGACTCATTTGGCCTGATTGTTAAAGATTGTTAAAGAGGAGAGCGTAGACTGTAGAGAGATTCCCTATAGAATGGTTGACCTCTAGTTGGTTTGCTTGGTTACAAGATCATGGACTTCTTTGGGTTGCTTTGGTTGGATTTTCACGATCCACTAGTCGACTTCATCTAAATCTTTTGTTTGTATCCGCTTCTCGATCCAGTCCGTGCTGGCTTTAGCTGCATAAGCATTAAAAATGACAAGATGTTAATATGACTTTCACGTCCACCATGGTAACCGTAGGGCTGTGAAGCCTTAGACAGTTGATAATGTTTGGGAGCCCAGTGTGTATCCTAAATTTCCGCTATGATTACCTTGAGTCTCAAGCCGTCCCAAGTGTCACATATCTAGTGAACGCAGTCACTTTGGGAATTGCTGAAAGAAGAAGGCATCCTCGCATTAGATAACCCTGTAACGTGTTCGCCTGAGTCAAAGAAGGGCAGCCGCTTGCTTCGGTTGTGAAGAAGGTATTAATTGACAATCTCGCCTGTAGATATGTAACTGATGCTGATGCTATTGGGACGGTATGGGTTGTGGCATTTGGGCACTAGGTTCCATTGGCCTGCGCATTTTGAGTAGAGGATATGGATGGTTTGGGGTGCACAGGTGTTCTCTGAATTGAACTTCCCTTAAAGCCTACGTTGCCTTGCCGCACTACTATAACTTTGCTGGAATCTACCAAGTCCGACAGACTTTTCTTTTGATGGCAACTTCGTCTTCTTGTAAAAGTCTTGACCTATAACAATGGCGACATTTTTCACATAATATCCTTATCCATTGTGACCAAAAAAAATATGTAAGGCTGAGTGGGGAAGCGAGAAGTAACAACGATTCTCGCTTGTTTGGGATTGACCCTGACAATTTCTGTTGGGAAATTATGTCGAATTTCAGTCTCTGAATTATTGTTTGAGAGAATTACATTAACAACAACTCCTACCAAAGTGACTGTGTCTACGAGTTGTTGTTAATGTAATTCTCTCAAACAGTAAGGCGAAGGCTTAGTTTAGTTTCTCGTTTTAGTCTGATATGGAGCTTTTACCTTATAAAAAATTATCCCACAACTTCTTCAGTTTTTAGGACCTGTTACGGGTGTACCTACTGTTATAACAAACTTTACAACTGTAGTGCATAAAGTCTATATTTCTTACGTACACTCTACAGTCTGTTGCGGCATACCCTATCAAGGACTTTATTAATAGTTCGTCTGCAGAAGCGTTCTCTTTTTTCGGAGCAACCAAAATCAGTGGTTTATTTTTTACGGTAGCCTCTTAGAATATGTTTTTTGTTTGCATTAAAAAATGTTGTGATGATTTTAGGGAGGACTTTTCGGCTTGTTTGGAGTGGCCTTTGCTTGTCAAAGTTGCTAAGTTTGATTGCCACCGTCTGGGTCGGAAATCGGATGCATGTGGTTAAACCTTCAGTGCATCTTTAAACAAGCTAGATATGCAGTTGAATTATTTTCAAAAAATTACGATGAATAAACCTATAAGTTTTTTTTTTTTACTGTTTTGTATGCAAATATAGATTGTTATTTAAGAGGGTCCCAATTTTGGCCGAAAAATCATCTTTAACGGCGAGTCGCATTTTTAGATGAAGGCGGGTATGTTAACAAGCAATAATAGGACGACGATATTTCAACATCGACCCGTCCTTGTTGAAAAACAATTTAGTGAATCTTGAGTAAGATCAGATTCTATTCACATATCTGTGCTTTTAGAAGGGCGTCGCAAAAATATTTCAACCTGTCTTGTCTAGGGAGTCGCAGTATGAAAAATATTGGGAACCCCTGATCTCGTTACTCGTTGCTTGATGAGCGATCAATTTAAACTCAAGATGGATTTATCCTTGTCCCTGTAGCTAATTATGTCAACCAAATATGTTTGTTCTATCGATATTTTATTTAGAGAATGTGAAAGAGCATTTTTAATGACGGTATAAATTTTCCATTTTCTAGTTTAGACCTAACGCAAAGTGCCGATAGATCCAAATGCAAAGTGAAATTTCCCTGTCTTTATGTCGATTTATTTTTACTTCCAATAATTTAGCTGTGAAATTGGTCCGTTTCTAAAAGTAGGTTTCTTTATTTTACCTCAAAATTGCTATTATCCATGAGAAAATAAATTGAAACATTAAACAAAGCAGTGCAAGTTTTTTTTAATAGATAAGTGAGTCCCTATTTTTATCGAATTCAAAATAATAAAAAAAATTGATAACAAGCCCGAAGATTGTCAACAAAAATGTTTCCAGATTAGACAATATATGTAAAATGTACCTACATATACTAAAGCTAAACTTAAGTTATTTTAAAATATAGACATTGTTTTCGTTATTCAATTTAAAATTTGTAAATATTTTCTTTTTTTTTTAATTTTCAAATGTAATAATAATATAGCGAAAGGAGTGCACTGCACATACATTTAAAGTGGCTTTATAGTATTCAAATTTTTGTTAAGATGTAATAAAAAATTCGTCAAGAATCGCAAAGATTAAAATGAAAAGATAAAGTAGTACCTGTTCAACGACAAGAGAGAGAGAGATAGACATATTTCCTCTTTTTAGAAATATGAACTATAACAGCCATGTTTTTATGTGTTGGCTACATAAAATTCGTTGGAATGAAAGTCACGCCTATGATAATGTGCCCATGTTCAAAGTGAATGGCCATTCCAATGAACGTCGTATCCAACGAAACAGGAAGATTTTGAGTGAGTAGAAAGGAGAAAGGTACATGGCACAGAAAATGCACCAAAAATCCACTTTCAGAATTAATTCTCGCATGTGCATTCATTTTCTTCTCCGCACCATTTCACTGTCGATACAAATCTTTATTTGATATTTGAGGGCGTCAGCTTCGGCCTTACCATGTACCTTATTTGTTTTCGATTTCAGTGGGTATACCTGTCAAAATGTATTTCATTGCAATGACGTCATGTTTTGTGTCTAGCCCAGTATTTAATCATGGTAGTGAAATTCTTGCCCATGATCGTGTATCCATGCTCAAAGAGATTCATAAATCTTGTTTGTAAAAACGTAGTTACGACTATGAAAAGAGATTTATTTTAAAATTACGAAGGTCTTATGTCAAATAAACTGTCAAATATAGAAAGGAGATTTATGATTTTCGTGAAAATATTTGACAGTTTATTTGACATAAGACCTTCACAATTTTAAAATAAATCTCTTTTCATTCAATTGAAACACCCCACCCAAAGACTTTTATAAGTTCTTTTGAAAATCTCGCCGGTATAGAAACGTGGAACAATGAAACCCATGTTGTTCTTGGTCTTGTCTTGAACTCAACCGGCATGGCCTTGAAGGCTTTATTCAAAAGACTACTTCGTGATGTTGTCATTTGGTTTCCGTACTGTGCGACCATCTTCGCTGCCTTATCTTGATAAATCCAACATCTTCTGACTCGTTCTACGTAGCAATTTCTGGATACAAATTGTGTCGATGAATTTTTAGGATGTTGCGCAGCACAGTAGTTTACACAAGATGATGTTTGCCGATCCAGGTCTTACAGATATACAATAGCACAGATATAACGCTGGACTCGAAGATTATCAATTTAATGAGTAATACGATTTGCTGGTATTCCAAACTGAGAGTTTCTTTACCTATATACAAAAGGTTACGAGTATATGGCTATCGTAGGGGCGTCGCAAGACGGACGCCTGCACACGACGTTCCATCAGCTTTGAGCTCGATTTGGAAAAAAAATTCGGGTCGGGTCGATGTTGACCATTGTATTTTGCCGTGTACAAGAAGTCTGAATTTTGCAAACTTCAACTTGGCGAATTTTGCGTCGGGACTTGGGCCTATACCCGTTCAAGATCCAACTGACCCAGGAGCTCAAAGTTAATGATAATGCTAATGACCATAGAAAATTCATCTTTAGCGACGAGGCACATTTTTGGATGAATGGCTATGTTAACAAGCCAAATTGCCGTATATGGGATGACGCCAGTCGCCAACCCACACGAGGTGGCAATGCATCCATTAAAAACTGTTTGGTGTGAATTTAAGATCGGCGCGCGGCGGCGTCATTGCTCCGTACTTTTTCTTGAAAATGACGTTGTAGGGTTACCTGAAGTCGCAACTCAATGCGAATGAACCACAATCGACCGATGTCCTTAAACCCAACCAATGCCAATGCCATCGCTCAAATTCAGCCGGATCTATGCGGCAGGTTGGACCACTCGGATCTGTGACAACGTGAGAAGCTGCGGTGGACATTTGGACATTCTTTAATACCTCGCACACCGCTTGTTTTATTCCATTTCAACGTCGATCCATCCTTATTGAAAAACCCTTTCGTGAACATTCAGAAAGCTCAGCTTCTATTCACATATCTGTGCTGTGTTCCGTTGTGTTTAGAATGGCGCGGCGCGCGTCGCAAAAATATTGTAACCTGTATAGGGAGTCGCAGTATGGAAAAGATTGGGAACCTCTGGTCTAGCTGACAAATCTATTCAAGAATTTCTCGACTGAGTAGGTAGGTGTACATAGGTAGGTGTACATAGGTGTACATATTAAGTGAACATTTTGTTTGTATGGCTGACTTAGTAAAAGTGACGTTACCGACAAATCTAGTTTTAGGGAAAATCTAGTCTAGACAAATTTAGGTCGTGTGTCAATTAGGCCTCGGATAATTTTCTGACACTTATAAAAGTGTTGAAAGCGAAGTTTATTCGAGTTATCAAATTTTACGCTTTTAATCAATTGAAATTCAGTGTTTTATTTCCTCTATTCCTAGAATGTTAATCTAGCAAAACTCAAGCAAAAGAAAACGTCAAAAAATTAGCCTATAGGATAATTTATTATCTTGCTCCGGTATAGCATGATAATTTTTTGACAGCTGAAAATTCGTTATCCACCACGTCAATTGATAAACGGCCTAAGACGGCTTAAGAGGACTAGAGTTTTGAATGTGACCAGTTTATAATTTTCGTTAGGGTATGTTCGTGAGTTCTTGTCCATACTGTTTGTTTGGTAAACGTATTAACGACTACATCAGTTGTCGCTACAACCTTTAGACATTCTATAAAAATACAGATCTGAAGTCTTTCCTTCTCAAACTTTCATTTGACACACAACTTGTTAACGTTCTTATACACGTTTCTTTCTTTCTAATGGGGTGTCAAAAAGCTTAATATAGGTTTCTATTTCGTTGCTGTAGCTATAGATAAGAGTACTTTTGTGTATTGTGCATGTGCACCCTTTAGCAATTTATGTATTTCCATCTTAGTTCCATCAAGAATATTATTACAGATTTTATAAAAGAATATCTAATACTGTCCTACCTAAAGTTTACAAATTATAAGATGCGATAAAACTCCCATCATTAGCAAAATGGTACAAAACAATAATAGAAACCATGTTAACATAGCAAACTATCATTTTTTCCTGTTCAGATATTAGTGTTGAGTTGTTGCTGGAATGTTACTTACACACTTTAAAGAGTCGACACCTTCTATCACATACTGACACGATAGCCATCAGCCTACGAAAATTAGAAACCCAATCTACATTGCCGACAACCAATAGGCATTAACGAATTTTGCAACATTAAAATTAAAACTCCAACAAAACTATATATAAACTAAACTAAGTTCTTATTATTCATAGTCCTGTTTCAATACCAAAGCAAAATCTACCTACAACTAAAAAAAAAACAATACAAATATTATATTTTTATTTAAAGAAACTTATTTTTAATTAAACTCGTTGGTATCCAAACTAAAATAAAATACATGCTAATTGTAAATAAAAGAAGAAAAACAAATTGTATTACAAAAATTCGATCAATGCAGATAAAAGAATTCTAGAAACTAGTTTTCAATAAATTTCTAAGAACTAAAAACCTATAGTTAAATGTAGGTATAAGAAGTGTAAAATAAATGTAAGTAAATTAAGAGAATCAAACTAAATTCAATATTTAAAAAAAAAAAACAATGCCTTTAATTTGTGAGATGATAATGGAACGATAATTAAATATATTGAAAAATAATTATGTCGTTGAAAAAATGAAAAGTTTAAAAAATTTAAAATAACGAATAGCTACCTAATTTATTTATTTATTTTGAGCAATGTTTAATGTAATTATTTTCTTTTACAAGAATGCGTTTGGGGTAAATTAAATGAGGAGGCAAATTATTCACCAATTGGTAGGTATGCGAAACGATGTTAAATTTAAGATATTTGCTAGAGCAAAATATTTTCGTATAGCTGTTGCTTAAAAACCTGATTTTCTTATGTTAATGAAGGAGAATATAATATTTTAAGCAAACGTTTATTTAAATTAGTCATACCAATATAATATTGTTTTTTTTTATGTTAAATAATTTTTTTTATACCAAAACATAAAACAAATAATATATTTAATCGATGTTTGTTTGTTAAAGTTTTGCAAGCGAAAACAATGAAATGTTTTTTCCATAATACAAAACGAAATAACATAAGAAAATACAAACCGAACCGAATAAACGGCTTACGATGAAAATAAGCATATTTGTGGAAATTTTGTTTCTTGTCGTTGTAAATATAGTGGTAAATTGTGAAAGTAAGTATTATGGACATCGCCTATTACAATAGGTTTTTTTTAGTTAAGGTGCAGTGGCTTTGGTGGTTAATATGTGGGACCACTAAAGCCACCGCGAACATCTAATAAATGTCCGAGAGTATAACTGTCCTCGGTGGTTTGGTTGGACTCGGCAGGTCCATTCCATTCGTCCAGAAAATAAAAACCACACAAACTAATTGTTGTGTAATATGCGGCCCTATTTATTTATTTTGATTTTCTATTGTAGAGTAATATTTTTGGAACTGTTCTTTCGGAATTCATCCGAAAAATTCAACCTACTTAGCGAACTTGCAAATAACCGCACAAAATCAACGCAGAAGAATAAAATGCGAACATAATAGACTAAGCTTACATGCTGGAATTATGCAATAACTTCCAATTGAAAGATATGCAAATTTCCGGAGGTGGGTTATGCGAACTCAAAGGAGAAGAATACGCGAAATATGTTTAAACTATCGGCTCATTAGTTTTGCATTCATTTCATTAATGTTCAATGCCCCGCCTTTCAATTAAAAGGGTCCCGGCTGTAGATTGCTTAAGTGAGCCCGTAACTCGATCTTCTGCAACGGACTCTATAAATCATCAATGACAATGCCCATACGGACACAGGAGAAATTACCGACTTGATCTAATCATCTCATCCTCGGTCTACTTAGATGAAGCCTGCCTGATGAAAGGGATTCTATAGCACGTCTTCGAATTCGAGTTGGGGGTACATGCGTTTAACGTGCCCAAACCGAAGCGTGAAAGCTCAACGCAGAAGTATAGCTGGTCTACATTGAGCACCTCAGGTATTCTAATTACCCTTATACGATCTCTGCAAGTCACACCAGCAATGCAACAATGGCCAACACCAAGTTGGCTGTTATTGATCCATATACCATATTGAAACAGCTTTATCCAAGTCTACCCAGCTTAATCCTACCACAGGAAAACTTAGCATTGCTCCTTCCATCGCTGGTGAATAAACAGCGACTTAAATATTTTAACTCTCCCAAAGAAAGTAGGTAAACTGTAAGAAATGATAAAATCAATGATAAATGATAAAATCATTTCTTGATCTGCATTGTTTTTGACGTTAGTCCCATAAATGATCCAGCTTCCAAACATACTTATATGACCTTAGATTAAAACGGTGAGTGAACACCAATGCGGTTTTCAGTTGTCTTTGGAGTTTGGATACAATTTTTTTTTTTAATTTATAAAGCATTTCTTGCTGTCGACATGAAATATGTTTAATTATTGTTACTTCGTAATGAAACTTTTTACAGATTGTTGGTTTTTTGGGCCTGTTTCCAGACCCTAAAGAAAACCCAAAGAAGCAGCTGTGTTTACTTTTGACGCTCACTGTAAGTTCAATCCCAATCGCCAATTGTAATCTTAATCTGTTGTTATCTTATCGATAAGGCATGTTTGTTTCTTGCCTAAGTTAGGGACGGAAACTCCCATCCAGCTGTCATATTCTATTCGATTCAACTATTTACATATCTTTTTCGCAGGGTGGAAAAGTTAAGTGAATAAAAAGTGATCTCATTTCATGTTCCATTGGGCATGAAAAATCCGAGATCTGAGAGCAAAACGTTAGAAGCCCAATGAAAATCGACATAGCTTTGAAACCACTTTGAAACAAGAGAAGTGACAAATGACTCGTTTGACTGCACTGATAAATTTTTATAAAGAAATTTCTTGGACTACAGGAACAGGATTTTACCATATTTTTTTAAATTTTGTAGAAATTCACAGTGATCATATGGGTCATTCTTTTGTGTTGGCACCTTCAGTTCTGCAAGACTATAGTTTGAACCTTTATCGACAAGACGAAGATGAGGGGTTCAAGTAGATTACTACAACTGCATTAAATATTTAAACATTCAAAATTGGGTATTGTCATACCTACACAACATTGATAGAAAAGTTGTCTGTTGAGTTGTTGTTGGCTATGAGTTGTTAGTTAGTTTGGTTGTGTGAAAGTTCATTTGAATTGAAGACAACTAAACTAATGTCGTTTTCGGTTGGTGTCCAGAACCGTCCGGAAGAACTCTCTGTAATTCTGAATTCAAATCCAGAAGCAAATGTATCTTCTTTTCAAGAGAAGAACTGTCAGTTGAGTGCCAATCGAACCCTTTCAGAAGCGTTCGGATTGCTTCCGGACGGTTCTGGACGACCAATCGAAAAGTCGAGTTGTGTTCTATATATTCTACAATAGGGGCAAGTACCTCTATCTACTGTAATAGGTTCATACACATCTCTTGCAAAATACTTGCAGCAACAATATTTGCATAAAAGTAGCCCGCCAAAAGCTGCTTGATTTTAATATGGATATAGGTAGATATAAGGCCCCTATTGTGAGTGTCGATAGTTGATCGTTGAGCGACAACTGTCGATCGATCGACAACTGTGATAGTCGATTGCGATTGATATTTGTCGATTTGACAGTCGCTTGTAGTCGATTACAAATGTCTGGTCGATGCTCTCTTGGAAGTGAAAAAATGTTGTGCATACGAATAGCTAAAATCGCAATCGACAATTGTCGTGACGATCGCTGATCGATAATTGTCATGACGATCGCTGATCGACAATCACAATTCCATAGATTTATGCCAACGCAAACTCGAACAAGACAAATGGTTTAGGATCTCTCGGGATTAAATGCATAACGACAGTCCCGGTAACGCAACGTATAAATGGAGAGTATTTGTGGACTTTAGGAATTCGAGCTAATTATGTATAGGTACCTATCACTCTGTGTTTTATTGGGTCCCATTTTAAGGACTGCTACTGTTCAATCTTCATGGTTCAAATAAATCTGAAGTAACAAAAAAAAAATATACTCCTTGGTTTTACTTTATTGGAACCAAAAGTTCTATTAACAAAATACTGTGGACGTTTAAAACGTTAAAAAAAATAAGTCAATCAAATCACAAAATTAAGCCTACAATCTATTTACAACCTTATTCCAATCATTACATATGCAAACTTTCCTTCGTTCTACAGCTACCCTGCAAAAACTCTTCGTCCTCAGAAATATTACCTATTCTTAAACCTAAACTAATACTACATCAGTTTCGAATCACGAAACTTCGTTCATGGTCACGGCTCTGTCTACGGCCATGTTACAGGTTTTCTCTTGGGTAAGGTTGCCTCTTCGAAACCATTTAAGGCGGAACTGCTCTCACGTTTCTTTGCCGAATTCGCAATTGTATTAAAGGATAACTTTAGATATTTCGTTTGCTGTAGAAGATGTGGATCATAATACACATTCGAGTGTTCAGTCTGAATAACCGTGTGAGCTATGATATCCTCTTCGATTTTTCTCGGCGCATTCGGAGGATCCGTCAATGGTTCTGGACCTGGAATTGGGGTGACAAGTACCCGTTTGCTTTCTCGTCTATCCAATGGAACAGCAAATGTTTTGTAGATACGAAGGAGTTCATCATAAGGTAATAATTCAATGCTTGGGATATTCAAGTGCCGCTAGAGAGATAGATTTTCTTTGTTTATTTCGTAGTGTCGGTAAAACTTTGGACTCACCTCGTTCAAAATGCTCGTAATTTCATATCGAGATAAGAGCTCTCGGTTCGCAGGTTCCATTGTCGCAATTATTGTATCCAAAAAGTTACATACAGTTTTTTTTAATTGGAATACAGTGGCTTTTATGATGATTATAATATATTGCTTAGAAAATTATCTACTTTCGATTGTATTTTAAACAAAATTGGCAATCCGTCAGCGGTACAGTTCGATCCATGCCAAAAGAAAAGTCAAACAAATGGACGCGTTTCGAATTCTAAAGGAATTACATGAGGTTTGTTCGACGTGGCCAGCCCTAGTGCGCCCTAGTGCGCACTGAGAAGTGTCAGTGAATTTTCGTGGCTGCCAAAAAACCCAAGGAAACCCCAGAAATTTAATCTTACGTCGAACACGAAAAATGCAACCCTGAACCTGTCACTAAAAAAATTTAGTAATATACATATTTAACACCAGCAATAACATTAAATTTGTTCAATTAATGATTGTAATGTTGAAAAACACATTTCTTTTAACATTTAGTAGTGCTGCACAAGTCAATAATTCACCAAAAAATGATTTCACACAAATGACAGCTACGATTGACAGCAAAATCCAGCACTGAACTCTTGCCCTGACTGAATACCTAGGGTCAGCTCAGTGCTCAACTAGGGCGCCCCAGTGCTCACCTCGAACACAGGTTTTCAGTGTCAGTGCGAACTCAGTGCTATATCGAACGCCATAGGGCTAACCCAGTGCGCACTAGTGCGCCCTAGGGTCCACGTCGAACAAACCTATGGTCGGCATATTTTTCTCTAGCGAAGCCAAATTGCTGAACGTGAAAGCGAAGTCATCAAGCAGTTATAAAAATTCGGAAGTTAGGAAATTACTCACATTGTGATGAAGTGATTATGGTAAATTTAAAAAGACATAGGTAAGCACAAATGAGTAAGGAATATTAATTCGGCCATCTTGTTTATTATTGGAAGGACAGCATGCATTCGATTTTTTCCTATAAAACGAAATGGTTTCCGAAAATAGTTAATTTATTTCGTTGACTTTATTAACGATTATTATTGGTTGGTAACATTTACTGAAACTAATTATTAATGGCATGTTTATGTTTTAAGTTGATTGCAGAAATGTTGTTCGCGGGTCTTGTGTTTGCTTTCAGAGCATTCGCTGCAGAAAAACGGAAGATTCGACGATGCATTTTATAGTTATGTTGCCCAGTAGGTACTCACAAGACTAGCAGCTCCTTTTCTAGAAAAATGCAATTGCCACTAATTTTGCCGACTTGTTTAGAAAAGTAATTACAACTTTCGAGTGTATAGCTAACTGTCAGGAAGAAAGCCCTTTGAATTCAGACGTTCGGACTCGGCATAGTAGATCCCTTCCATTTGTTAAAAAAAATAATGACAAATCTACACATACAACAAAAATATAATGAACTTGTACCACTTTATAGCAAATGTCACTCTGAATGTCTAATAAAATAAAACTTGAAGCAATTTTTTTTGGCCGAAATTGGAATCGGTTTCAAACTGCTTCACTGCCCAGTTAGTGAATGAGTGGTGGATCGGTACCTGTGCCTACTAATTAAATATAGTGCGTACAAAATTACATTTGGAATATACTTTTGTGAAAGTAATTTCAGTTCTGCAAGGTTCTACTCGCTGAAGTTCATTTCCAGTTTCGAATATACTAAAATGCAGAAAAACAAAAATTGGTAGGTAGGTAGTCAAAGAATAATTTGTCGTGTACCTATCTATTTATGTGCTCAATAGGAAAACTGCATGAATGGAACACGCGTTTATGTTTACGCAGCCTTATGACATCAATTGTACATCGACCTTCAGAGAAGTACAGCGGCTTCAGCTGTCACCGGCTATTTTGACATTCGAATGGCATTCATTCTGTCAAAAATTAGCAGGAAAATTCGTGTGTGCACCCCAACACTCGATTCCTGTAAAATTAAATAAAAAAGGATAAATTATATTCCTTTTGTAGTAAATAAAATAAAATTAAGTCTAGCTAAGATGTTTAAAAAGTAAGTACATAGATTTCACGCTTTTTGTATAGGCATGCAACAAGCAATCAGAAAAAATCCATCCTATAGTGCCCACGTCAATATATAAAGTTTTCCAAATTTACCTCATTATCTGTGAAATCCTTTTAGATTCGAAGAAAAAGAAAGCGTTTCGTCCATCCAACAACTCAAGTCTTCCGTTCAAAAGGGAATACGCACAAAATTGCTTGAAGCATACCCACAACTGGAGTCGCACATTGATCAGATTTTACCGAAAAAAGATTCTTTTAGGATTGCCAAATGGTAAGAAGAGCCCTTTCACAACACCGTCGTCGAAGGACTTTAAATACTTTTTCCTTTCTCAGTCATGATCACATTGAGGTCCTACTCAATGGCATTGGTGAGCAGGTGTTCTTCCGCCACCGCGATGGGCAATGGATGCCCACACTGAAGCTTTTGCACAAATTTCCATTTTTCGTAACAATGCAGCAGGTCGACAAGGGTGCAATTCGTTTTGTGTTAAGCGGTGCAAATATTATGTGCCCGGGGCTAACATCGCCAGGTGCGTGTATGACGCCAGCAGAGAAGGGCAAGGTTGTCGCTATTATGGCTGAGGGGAAGGTGCATGCGCTAGCTATTGGAATTACCACGTTATCGACGGATGATATGTGAGTAGATGCCAGACTGAGTTGTGGGCACTTTTTTTAACATAAATTGATTTCCACAGTGCAAAGGTGAACAAGGGAGTAGGTGTGGAGAACTGTCATTACCTCAACGATGGCCTCTGGAAAATGAAACCACTGAAATAGACGATTGGTCGCGATGATTCCTGCATTTCTATAGGCTTTTGACCGAATTACATTTAAGCCACATTTTTTCAATGCAAAATACTATTTTTTTTTACGTCTTTTGTTTTATTTTTTTAGTCTTTTCGTATGTGACAGCCATAAAGTCGAATTTCAAGCCCAATGGGACGCGTTTTTCTTCTAACTGCTGAGTCGCAAGAGCGGTGCATAGAGTCAGTGGATATCTCATTTCATTGCGTGTAATATGTAGATGCCAAACTTGTAATGAAGCTGTTTGATTTTTAAGGGAAGGAACATTTTGATGCCCACTATACAAACAACTGAAATGATGCAAATACAATAAAGTCTGTGGCTTTATATGGGCTCCGCTAGGTGTCACTTCTTTCAAAGACGTGTCTCAAAGAATTCGCAGAAAATCTCTCGTTAATACATGTCTACTGCTCTGCATTTGAACCTTACTTCGCGGTACCAACAGTTGCGGACGGGTAACTGTTTGTATTGGAATTGTATTAGTCAATCACAACACGCTGGGAGGGGCCATTTCGTGCCGTCTTCAGTTCCAGTAGGTACGTCAGTAATTAAATAGGTTGGTCGTAGGTAATGTCCAAAGGTATTTTTTAATCTAGTTGGTTACCCAAAAGTTTATTATTTTTATTATTACATTTATTTGTTATAGATTTATCGAATTTCAAGTAATACATACTCCTATTACTGTTTTTAACTTTTTTGAAATGATGATTTTTTTGAAATGATGGTGAACACATAGAAAAGGAAATAAAATTGTTAACAAAAGTTCAAAAAAATCTGAACATCGTTTTATAACGACACCAAACATGAGTCGTATATATATATACGACGACAAACTAATACCAACGGGAATAGGGGTAGAGTAGCGCACTGGTTAGTGTGCTGGACTACTGTGCGAGGGATCCCAGGTTCGATCCCCGGAAAAACACAAATTACATCTTAAGGTTTTTTCCGAGGTTTTTTCTACTGCGCCACCTCTCGCGAACGTCTGACAAACATCCGAGAGTATGACTGTCCTGAAAAAGCTTCTCAATTCAGCCGTTCGGATTCGGCATAAAATTGTAGGTCCCTTCCATTCGTTCCAAAAATAGAAACTCATACAAAACGAATGGTTGCGAGAAGCTAGGCCTTGGGGGTCTACCGCCTGTCGCGCCGCCTATTTATTTTTTATAACTGAAGCCTAATGAAAACGTTCCTAAATAAAAAAAAAATAAAATTGTGATTGTTGTCAAGCATTCATCCTTATTGTCGTCGTCGTCTGTCGCAAACGACTGGCGACGTTTGTCGTGTCGAGTCGTTTGGAATTTGGTATTGCGTAACTGAAACGACTCGACTCTCTGAACTCTCACATCCCACATACATTCCACAAACTATGTCACATGGGATTTGACATTTCTGTCGACGAATTTATATTTGGTCTGGTGTTTTGTTTGTGACTTGGTATAGAACAAATCAAAAATGAATAGTGTGACATGTTTTTTGAAAGCAGTGATGTAGAAGAAAACCAGAAAAAAGTGCTGGTAAAGTTAAGGAAGGAAATTCGAACCAAATCCAATCCATTGGATTTGCCCGACATTAAGTGGGTGATAGAAATAATTTAAATTGCATACATTGTGTTAATAACAATTATTTTTAGATTTTAAATGTATTTTAAACTATCGAAGTCGAAGGTGGTCCAAGACAATTCAGAGATAAAGCTATGTCGTCCCATTGCCGATTAACATCACGTTTGGTTAGGCCTTCGTGAATGATTTTGCCAAAGGAATATTTTTCTGCATTTCGTTCACTAAATGTAGAAATTGCCTTTTATTTGTTATCTCCATTCTGCAAAATAACTATAATTGTCTTTTTGTTAACTAAAAATTAAGTACACATACTTTTTTTTAACACATTATCACACAGTCGTCCGCAAAATAGTCGACCACAGAAATGTATCATTTCCACGTCAAACGTCGTCACAAAACGCCTCACGCAATACCGACGATCGTCGTCGAAAAATACAATCCACATTTTTTGACATTTCAGACGCCATTTGTCGATCGTCGCCGCGACAAAAGTCGTTTATTTTCAGTCGCCAATACCAAACAGCCGTGTCGCTTTTTTTTAGAGTCGTAAACGACGACGACAATAGGGGTGACTGACTTTACCTAGATGAACCGGTCAACTTCGTACCACCTAAAATTGATTTGTTTCGTAAACTCTTCATCATAGCGATTATGAATCCCAATCGACCTTCCAACTCCAGTTCATTGAAATCGGCAATATTGGCCGCACTGTGTACCTACGTACAGTTAAGTTTCGTTTGGTGATAAAAGAAACTCGTTCGTAATTAAAATTAATCCACGCGTCTTTGTTCAAGTTCGACCAATCCTCACAGGAACACTCCCGGGCCAATACCTGAAAATGTTAGCACAATCGTTTCGGTGGTTTTCGAAATAGGTATGCGATTTTTAATATTTTGTATGGGAGGTGTCCTTGTCCAATTTAAATCAAACTTCCCAACAAACTTCTTCGGCCTAATAGCAAACATGACACACGGAAATTTCAATTTTCAGGCTTTTCAATTGAAGTTTTCCGAATTTTCTTTTTTGCTACACCAAGATGAACCAAATCGGTCTAGCCGTTCTCGTTCTCGAGACTTAAGGTACCAGTCAGTGTTGCCAGAAATTTTCTAAGAGAATATGCCAAATTAAGAAAAAATATGCTAAATTGTATGGAGGAATTAAGCAAAATATGCTAACGTTTAATGCCCAAAACACACGTGCAGAATTCACTGCGCAGCAGGATTAGAATACACATGTTCTTATGTGGTGAAACAAATGTAAATTCTGCAGCCACCGCAGCACTGCAGCATGTCTCTATTTCTAAATCCACTGCATAGCAACGCAGTGAATTAAATTAAATAGACTTGGCAGCATCGGATTTTTAAATTCAGCTACTGATGCATACGAGGAAAAGAGAGACGGGAATTATTTGTCGTCTGTGTTTCACTCACGTATTTTTCCCCGCATTGACAGCAACCGCTGCAAATTGATTTCTGCACATGTGTTTCATCTGCAGTACTGCATGCAGTGAATCATTCAGAATTTCTGCACATGTGTTTTGGGCATAATGCCCAAAACACACGTGCAGAATTCACTGCGCAGCAGAATTAGAATACACATGTTCTTATGTGGTGAAACAAATGTAAATTCTGCAGCCACCGCAGCACTGCAGCATGTCTCTATTTCTAAATCCACTGCATAGCAACGCAGTGAATTAAATTAAGTAGACTTGGCAGCATCGAATTTTTAAATTCAGCTACTGATGCATACGAGGAATAGAGAGACGGGAATTATTTGTCGTCTTTGTTTCACTCACATATTTTTCCCCTCATTGACAGAAACCGCTGCAAATTGAATTCTGCACATGTGTTTCATATGCAGTACTGCATGCAGTGAAGCATTCAGAATTTCTGCACATGTGTTTTGGGCATTAGGGTCATCATCTTCCCCTACTTCGTCATTGTACTGATATTTTGCTGAGTCTTTATTTTTTATTCAACAATTTTCTTGTAGTACCGAACAATTAAAAAACTGTCAGACACTTGACAATTGACAGCTGATTTGAAATTTGTCTTTTCCATTTTTACTGCGAAAGTAAATAGGTTTGTTCGACGTGGACCCTAGGGCGCACTAGTGCGCACTGGATTAGCCCTATGGCGTTCGATATAGCACTGAGTTCGCACTGACACTGAAAACCTGTGTTCGAGGTGAGCACTGGGGCGCCCTAGTTGAGCACTGAGCTGACCCTAGCTATTCAGTCAGGGCAAGAGTTCAGTGCTGGATTTTTCTGTCAATCGTAGCTGTCATTTGTGTGAAATCATGTTTTGGTGAATTATTGACTTGTGCAGCACTAGTAAATGTTAAAAGAAATGTGTTTTTCAACATTACAATCATTAATTAAACAAAATTAATGTTATTTGTGGTGTTAAATCTGCATATTACTAAATTGTTTTAGTGACAGGTTTCAGGGTTGCATTTTTCGTGTTCGACGTGAATCAAAATTTCTGGGGTTTCCTAGGGTTTTTTGGCAGCCACGAAAATTCACTGACACTTCTCAGTGCGCACTAGGGCGCACTAGGTCTGGCCACGTCGAACAAACCTAATGAATAGACCTCTAGGTAGGTACTATTGAGAAGCTTTGATTTCATTCAATTGAATAATTGTCATTCACATATTCAGTAATGCCAAATACAGAAAATGTTGATGAATGCATATACCACGAATATGTTCACGATGGGTATAAACATAAAGTTTTTGATTTTTCTTTATGTTGAATGTTGAAAATATGCTAGATTGCATATAGCATATTTTATTTATACTAATATGCAATTTAAGGTTTAAATATGCTAGATCTAGCATGAAAAATGCTAAAATGGCACCACTGGTACCAGTAGGTACTCAGCATGTAGCAAGCCACCACATACGTATGTAGCACTGACTTAATTTTGACGTCAGCGTATGGTCCCTGTGGCTACATGCCGTGTACGAGTTTATAATCACCCTTATTCTACGTGTCGTTTATATTAAACGACAAATGGTGTTTTTTGAAATCGGTATTACATGTGGCGTTTTATGTCGTTTAACGACAAATGGCGTTTAAGTAGTGTGGAACACAAGTTCTACAAACGTCAACACAGTTTTTCGCATTCTGACTGTCGTTTTAGTTGCACAAAACGACTACTAAAACGCCGATTATTGTCGATTACAAATTCTTAAACGACTAGGAGGCAAATCTAAGAAAGAACACGTTTTTCATGTGAGTTTTGGTAATTGTTTATATTTATGCAGTGATTTCATAATTCTCTTATGATAAAGGGTGAAAATAACAACCCCGATCAAATGAAATTCCAGCCTTTTGGTAAAACATAATTTTTGCACAATTCCCTTCTTCTTCCGTGTATATTTATTATGCATAGATAATTATTTTCTTCGATAACGGTAAGTATTTCTGTTAGGATTTTATTAAGGAAAACATTCTCTACACTCTTTTGGTAGCCACCTTACCCAAGAAAACGCAATTTCGGAGCCAGTTTTAAAATGAAGGGTACTGACAAAGAACTCCCTGCGGCAGGAAGTTTATCCTTCACCTCATTTAACAAATAGACAAGGCTTCTTTGCTAAGTCTAAAGTACATTTTGAATCTGGAATATTATTGGCATTATTTTCTACCTCAAACTATTTTGTATTTATATCTATATATGTACTTACTTTGAATCTGGTAAATCCAAAGGATCGGATTTTGACCTCATTCTTCTTCTTAGGTAAGTATATGTTTCAGCTCTCTTTTGCAGACTCATCTTCTTCGTCGCTTTGGACATTGCTTTGGAACATTGCAATGCTAGATATTCATATTTTTTAGTATATGTTACCACAATTCGAAATACTTTTGATTTTTGTAGGTATTTATGTTCATTTCAAATAAAACACAAAACATAAATACCTACCTACCTGTCAATTATCACTCAGTTGCTGGTGTGGAACTCATGTGGAATGTAAAGTAAATGAGAGTGGTGGCGTTCAGGGAATAGAATACCGATACTAAAACGACACTAAAGCGACTCGACTCAAAAAACGCCAGCTGTCTTTTAATATAAACGCCACGTAGAATAAGGGTGAATATTCGGCCCTAGCGAGGTATCCGTCGCAACGGAAAATTCTCTGATTTTATACGAATCGGAGGATTTTTGCAGCGGGGTATACGTCCGAACAGCTTTTCGGAACTTCTTTCCGACAAATATGTAACGCACACTGGCGTTTTGCGTTTCAGTGCGATGAAGTGCGTTTTTTACAGCTTCATACGAATTTTCTTCCGATATGCTCCGACAGGAATTGGTTGCGGAATTTGTTTACGATTTGCAGTGAAGTGTTGATAAATGAAAGCAATAAAGAAAAAACATTTTAGCAAAGTAATTGGTTGTATTTGCTTAAATTTGTGTTTCCAGGGCAAAAATCGAAAAAACAAGCACTAAATAGGAAAACCCCGATGTAGCACGAAACAACATCTGTCAAATCAATGCGTTGTCGCATTTTAATTATTCTTTCCGAAAGCGGATACCTCGAATGTAATTTGAGTCTCCGACGGAATATGCGTTGCGGAGAATTTTCCGTTCCGACGGATACCTCGCTAGGGCCGATGATCGATAGATTACAAGCAAATAGAAAAGCACATCAGCCCGAAACAACTCCTTCTTCTTTTATAAGAACAAGTTAGGTAAATCTGGCAGAGCCTCAATTAGGTTAAAGCCTGGCTAAAAAAGTCTCTTTTTCTATGGAGAAACCGAGGGAAACCGACAATCAAAAACTTTATGCCAATCAAGCAGTTCCCAAACAAACGAAACAACTCCTGAGTTCTGCATTGAAGCAGCGGATATATCTGCAAGCTTACCCAAAGAGTAAAAAGCAGCCTTCCTAAACAAAATTGCGGCAGTATGGACAAGTTCGAAATTTAAAAAAAGTAAATATGTTATTATTCAATGATGTTATCATCGGCCTGGCCGATGCTTTGATACCCTCCACTGCATGCAATGCATGCAAAATGTTTGGCATGTAGGTTAATACGTACACAAAACATGGGTCTAATATTGGTTTTGTATGGGAGGTACCAGAACTACTTGACCGATATATCCCATTTTCAATACCAACCTGACGACACGGTAAAAAGATGTCCTCTCACAAAATTTCATTCGCCTAGATCGATCGATTCGTTTGGACGCTACCTACCAACAGACAGAACGAATAATTATCTGGAAACTACTTCTGTTTATTGAATCGGAAGTATGTAGGTGTATTGGACCAACATACGGTTTCCGTAAAGCTATATCCACTAGATATATAGGTACACTCACGTGCATACTACACCACACGAATTATCGAAAATTCACGGGAGAGTACTCCAATACAAAACGAAGGAACCAAAGACTATAGAATTTCTGGCGGCTCTGTTCTTGGACTCTTATTGCCCTTTGGGATATTATATAATGTACGATGGTATCTTGATACTGCAAGTCCCTGACGGGGCAAAATTTATAGGATTCGCCGACGCGACGATAGAGCAATAATTGGTGGCAGCTAAATATAATAGATGAACTGGAGCTAATTGCAAATGAGACCATCTGCAAACAATAGCTAGAATCGATGAGCCTCGAAATGGCAGAACACAAAATGGAAGCCGTGCTTATTATTAGTACCCGTCGAACAAGAAAGAACTTCAAAGTGAAAGCTGTACAATCAAAAAAATGTATCATATATCTCGGCGTATACCTAGATATAGACGACCGACTGAACTTTGTAAGCCACGTGGAAGTGGACTATATCCCGCAAATAGCTTCCAAAGTATATTCATCCCTTTCAAGAATGTCTATAATGTCAGAGGGCCAACAAGTAGCAAAAGATTGCTATTGACTAGATTTATTAGCTCCGCAATGCTCTACGGAGTACGGCTACTCATCCTCACAAACCCGCATCACCAACCTGGGCGGATACATTAAGTGTAAAGAAGAATCGATCGCTGATGAATAGTTTTTACATATTGACTGGGCTTAGAGTTGTATGTGCTTATAGAACAGTTTCAAACGAGGCAGCGTACGTTATCGCAGGTATGATCCCTATTGATATAATTACTGACGAAGCGAAACGAATTCAAGACGAAAGAGCCCATAACATAGACATAGAGGACAACGAAAAGAAACAATAGGGATATTTCAATAGTAAAGTGGCTACAGCGATGGAACACCTCAGATAAAGGCAGATGGACATACAAACTTATTCCGAAGATTCAACCATGAATAAGAAGAAGACACGGAGAAGTTAATTACCAATTATTGACGTTATTTCTATCTATTATGAATAAGGCAGGTCCTGGGCAAAACACAATATCCTCTCGGCGATAGTCTTTAAACCAAAGATTCGTCTTGAGGTATGATTCACAGTCACTTGTTGATTGAAAAATCATAAGTCTCGGTGAAAATCGAGCAAACAGTGCGTCTAGATCGGATGTGGTGGTCGTCAACTTATGAGCCAACCCACCACATATCCACTATCATACAGTCCACCAATTTATTCACTATATAAAATATGTTTATGATTTGAAAAAAGTTGAATATCGCCGATACCTTTATCGATTTAAACTTGACGACTCGCCGGAATGCCCTACATCCCCGGGATGCAAGGAAGATCCGAAACATGTCGCGTTTAATTGAACAAGGTTTATGGAAGAAAAACGAAGACTAGATAGTAAGTTAAATACTACACTTAAAGTGGAGAATATAATAGCGGTAATGCTAAAATCGGAGCGCAACTGGAATGAGGTGAGCATTAGTATATTCCCCATACAAATCGAGCTCAGACTGGAGGAAGCCCAAAGAAAAAGAAATCCGACGTAGTCCGTAGTAAAATAATCGGATAGCCCGCCCCGTGAAGTAATACCGAACGGTAGTCCCGTCCATGATGGAATAAGTATAAGGTGGTCTCGTCGGCAAAAAGTAGTCCCTTAACGACACGTTTTTCTCTTTATTCAGCGTAGTAAGTGTACGTTAACGAAGCGTTAAGGGACCAAAAAACGAACGAGTCGGCAGCCGACGAGACCACCTTATACTTATTCCATCATGGTCCCGTCCACAAACCAGAGAGAATAGACCACCAGCTTCGGGCAAAAAAGAGAATTCCATAGAGCCAGTTTTGAAATGAGTAGCGCCGCCTCTTTTTCTATCTGTGAATACGTGTTGTACCACAGAAATAACTGTAAATGTTATTAGGTGCCAGAGTATGCGTGACCAATGCGCCCTCCATTTACTTTAACATGGCACACATACTTAACCACCTAATAACTTTTTGAAACTGGCTCTATGGATCTCTAATTTTTGGCCGAAGCTGGTGGTCTATTCTCTCTGGTTTGTTGTCCCGTCCCGCGATTAGGTTCGTTTAGTGAGTAAGAATCTCACACTCTACCGTATAGACTGAGAGTTGAACAACGGTGCCTATGAAGGTTCCTCTCCCGCTTACAAAAAAAAAAAAAAATAAATAAAGTCAGACAGACGGACATGACTAAACCGATTCAGAAATTGTTCCTGATTGAGAATATACCTATACCAATATGTGGTCTCCGGTAACTCTTTCTTGCCGTTACAAATCTAATGGCGAAGTAAATATACCTTTCTGTAGAGGGTATAGCAAATCAACCTTCGATTTGTTTCAATGTTTTTTTTTGCAAACATTTAATTTAAGAGACAAACTCATAGCTTTTTCGTTAGGGCCGCTTACCTATAAAAATTTCATAGAAAGGATCTTCGTGTTTCTGGCAGCAATGCACGACATTATGTGGCAACGGAATAAAGAGAAAGGAGGTCCTAATGTTTTCTTAGATAGTTTTAAAGACACAAGCAACTCAACATTTTCATAATTAGGACATTTTTGTGCATTCAATTTTGGTTTTAAAATCGCTTAAGAATTTAAATTTTTAAACAAGCATGGGTAGATTATGTATGTACATACTTTCATATTTAGGTACTTCAACCTGTAATCAAAATTTCAAAAAAAATTAGACTGGTGTAGGTATGTAAATTCAAATTAACCCCACCCCCCCACAGAGAATCATCCTTAATTGCTATCCCCAACACTGCCTGGCTTCAGGATATCTATCCTCTTGGCTTCTTCAACAGATATTCTTTAAAGGTCAACAGCACCATTAACAATACCTACATAAGTGCCTCAGCCACTCATTTACAAAAAAAAAAAATGATATTGGCTATAGGATAACACACAAAACCATCCACATCCTTGTCAACATTCAAGTCGTCTACAGCAGTCATACTTACTCTACTCCTACTATGTACATACATTCCCTCCCCACAGGGAGTGCATCTGCCATTGTCATTCTCAGATTTAATAATTTTGCTCCAAGTACACAATGACGCGGAAGACCGCCACAAAAAAAAGGCCACAACCACAGGAAAAAAAAAACAAAAATACAAGAAAAAAATACCAACTTGTAAAAGGAGATGTAATTTGAGGACGCTCCAGGCCCAGACGAAAGGACAACAAAGTTCGCGCGGACTAGAACCCCTCCCACCACCTCAACAAAACAAAACTCCCTCCTTGATTTTAATAACCAAAATCGATTTTACTACGACCACCTGTTGGGGTAGCGCATACACCCCTCTAACAGAGATTTGCCCATGACTCTTTCCAGTCACATGTCAAACGTAAAGCCTGGGCCGATAGCCCCAGTGACGCCTATCTCGCATAGTGCGATAATGAAAGCAGTATGGGTGGTACATAACGTATTTAACATTCATGTACCACTAGTACCTCTGCCTCATGAATGGGCACGAGCCGAGTGAGTCACGTCAACCAGAGGAACGTAAACAAATCTTGTATGTTTTGGTAGCGAGAGATACGAGAAACTTGTCGAGGGTTGTTCCTGCAAACACGTGCTGTATATACGACCGAACACCCCGTTTTCTTGCTGGGACCGAGAACCCACCCCCCCTGACCACATGTTACAACCGCCATCTCAAAAATCCAATATGGCCGCTGCAACGCCTGACAGTTACTCTATCGATTTGTCCACGGCATGCGCATTACCGTTAAGCCATTTCGAATGTCAGAGGAAAGAGAATAAAACCGTTTTGTTGTCGATACAAACCACCAAACGAGCTCAGCTACAACGACGACGTCAACGAAGGCTGTCGAAATTCTGCATCGGGCATACACAGTTAATTTCTCGCACAATATGGCCGTGGTCGGTGGTAGTCGCTCGGAAAAAATCTGAGAAAATTTTGCGTTTTTTCCCAAATTTCGGACAAGAAAACGTTTAGTTTTTCGGTTATTCGGTTTCTCCGCATCGTTGTGAAGTGAAAAAGTGCAACAAAGTAGTGTTGTTATCCTGTGTGTGAAAGTTCAAGTTCTTCCTTGAATGGAATATACCTACACAAAACATTAGCGAAAAAAATTTAATTCACACGAAATTGGTAAGATATCTTCTAAGCACAAAATCCGCTATTCCTGCCGCAGGACATTTTTCCCTATCTCTGCGGTGGCAATGCGTCATTCCAATTTTTCCGATGCTCAACCACCATTGTGCCAATAAAAAGTCGTAAAATTTATGATGATGATGAATCAGATCCCCAAACAGGCAGTATCCTTGCAACCTATAACAGAGTGTTGTTGATTAACTATCGATTTGTCGTTCCTACTGTGCGGTGTCCCCAGGGGTTTTTTTTTATAGCTGGGGCTTTCGTTCTTTTTCTTATTTTTTTTTTTTTTTTGTTGTTTTGTTCAAAAGAAACAAATGATTATCTGCTCTGATACTTGGGAATTTGTTGCATTCTCTATAAAGGCACTGTGTGGAAAACAAGAGAGCAAAAAATGAATTTTTTGAATCCTTTAATATCTCTCTATAATATACGTGAGATCTGAGTACCATTTCAAAGTGTCAAGTGGCATTTCGAGGACAGTGGTGTGTTCACTATCATCATTATAGCATTTGGGAATATAGGCATTGAGATAAGCGCACTTTTATCTTTGCGCCATATGTTACCCTATCTCAATGGGTAAGGGGTATCCTGCTGTCAGGACATTATCTACATTTTCATGCTTATTTCGCAGTTAGTTTCACACTTAGCTTTGTTCTAATGGAGGGGGTTATCTCTGGGGGCGTGTGTGTGTGTCCTCGATTCCGGTGGTTCATCATCATCCTCCTTCTTGTATTCGGTGGCTCTTTGTTAGATCCTCGCATTTAAGGACATCCAGTTTCACTGAAATGTGGTAATTAAAAAAATGCACCCACACAGAAATCTGAAACGTAATGCGTGTGCTTTTGCTGTTTCTGGTGAAGTCGGCTTGTTTTTGTGTGATTAATCCTTGTTATTATTTTTTTTTTACTTCGTTTTTATTATGATATTTCTCTAAAATAAATCCTTGTCAAGGATGTTGGTAAGCTAAAAAATAAAAGATATGGTAGGCGGTTAACCATTGAGTGTGTAGTGGGACATATATAAATTGAAAAGAAGGCCTAACGCTATACCGCTTTCCGCTACTGATGGGAATGAGGAGACGGACGAAATGTACCTACTCATTTGCGGTTTGTTGATTTGTGTTTCGGAGAAACGGATGTGGAAGGACACGATGTTGACGTTGGATAAGTCTTTATTTTTTGTGACTTATTTTGCTGTCCCTTGGGTGCTGGCGGGGTAGTGGTAAATGTGCGGCTTTTTGATCCTCTTAATTCTTGATGTGAGCTTAGGGGAATGTAATGGGAGATTATATTTCTGACTTTGAGGCAACATTGTTAATCTTTTATGATGTGCAGCTTTCAATTGATCTCATATAGGAAATGCCACAAAATTATATCAATACCAACCACCCACCAAAACCTGAGGGCAGATACAGGCGTCTTTTCTTACTGTCACGCAAGGACTGCCTGAAAGTGTTTCCGTATAGTCACATTTAAATTCATTCCAACGGCTGGCGAAATATTCTTTCTGAAGGAAAATTAATGTCCTCCAAAAAGGTTTCCATCAAATTTGTATGGGTACTAAATGAATGTCGAATGGCGCCAAGTAGGGTGACGTTTTAGGTATGGTAGACGCACATTCAATTGCTAATACACAAAGTGTGTCATATTGCAAGGAAACACAATTTTTTGTTCTTTGGGGTTTAGGTGTTCCACATTTTTTTTTTTTTTTTTGAAGGCGTTGCGAGGAGCATAATGCAGCGACTAAGTAATGAGACTGATTACATGTTTAGGGAATACAATGTCAGCTACAAAGGAGTACATATGGGGAATTGGGTTGAAGTTGACAGAACTGGGTATTCAGTTGACAATTCAAATTTACGAAATTGAAATATGTATCAAACAAATTACATTAAGCAAAGCCTTAAGAAGGGAAACTTAAAGACCTACCCCTGCTCATTTGTGATACATGGTTGGACTATAATTGGTCTATAAATAGAACCCCAGCATTATGTTCTCAAATTCTCCTCAAGGATACACAGATGAACTGCAGAACTTGTATACCGTAACAACAAAGTGAGCGCCTAAAGTCACTCGTCCATAACTTAACTGGTCCTTAACAGAGTGAATTCAGAGCAGTCAGTAGGTATCTACAGATTACAGAACATTATGATTGATTAAGGAAAATGTCAACGATTCTTAATCGATGTTCATAACTTATCCATGGGTGTTTATTTCGCATGTGAATGTGATGCCTACCATGAACTAGAACAAAACGAATTAGGTACCTAAGGGATGTTCTAGGAAAAGGGATTTTAGGAATTACCGAACAGTTCACATCGACTATGTTTAATTACAGTGTCGTGCAGGACGATATCAACTTTTCTAGTGACAAATCAGTACTTACAGTTATTAGGTACTGTTAATTATATCGGATAAAGATTTTATTATATTAATAAAGATTTCATTTGTTCACTCAAGTAGGAGTAGTAACAAATAGTACTATAGTTGGTAAGCACAGCCTATACGCATACGACCTCATGTCTGGCAACGGATTTGGGCTTATTAACATTGCAGCAGCAGCAGGGCGAAATGTAACTATACTGAAAGCACAAGGTCGCTACTTCTCAATAATCATAACTTAAGGTAAGTTAACATGACTGTGTTAACAGACCGCTAGCCGAATTGACCACATTGCGATTGAAGCAAGGTATGTATGTATACTAGTATTCTGGATGTCCGGAGCTTAAGACCGGCCAACATCGATGCCTTGCGATTAGTGCTATATACCTCAGCAACAGCTGGCGCAGAATAAAGCCATCATTAATACCGTGACTGAAGTTCTGGGTTTAGTGACCAATGCATACCAGCAAACGCAGCAAAACAAGAAGGAAGATAAATAAGTAGGTACGATAGAGGCATTCGATCGAAGTAATTGTGAGAGATGCTACTCCAGGAACAATGCGTTCCCAGGTTTTACCAAAAGGTAAAGAGAAACTTCACGGGGCAGCATATTCCGACAGAATCCTATATGTAGCTACTTTGTCAGACATGTAGAAAACCTGGTAGTAGAATCACAGTCGGTGTTAGTGTGGAAAAGCCATCTGCAGACTATTACAGCGACAGAATCGTAAGGCATAGATTGTCAATCAATATAGACGCACGATAGACAAAATTTCTGTCCACCTGATCCAGACGAAGTAACTTTCTCCGGTTTTACCGCAGATTTTTTTTGGAGCAGCGCGAGATGACTTTTTCCAGAGAACCCGTCAACTTATTTCCATTATTCGGTCAACGAAAGAAAGGAGACCCAGTCTCAGCTATTCCAACTAAAGAAGTATACGTACCTATCCTTAACATCGCATACAAGATCATATCTGTCATAATGTGTGAACGCTCAAAAATCTCATTAAATAACCTGATTGGCCCCTAGTAGTGCGGTTCAGACCACCAAAGTCCACCGTCGATCCAAATTTTTACACCTAACTAGATGCTGGGAAAAACTCCAGTCGATACTCATACTCACAATATTTTTATCGATTTCAAAGCCCGTCTATGACAGTAACGAAGGCGGATAAAAGTGCATGTCAACAATAAGACACACGCACTGACTGACTGAGAAAACGTCACAATCGATAGCTATAACTTTGAAGTAGTAAGGAATTTTGTCTACCTCGGCTCTGCTATAAACTCTGGTAATAACTTCTCAGCACAAATTAAGGCGAGAATTGTGCTGCTTTTTTGGGCTGAGAAGGCAAAGAAGTTATAAATAAGTTCTCTAGTATAAAGGCACTTCCCCCTTTTACAGGAACAAACTCAGAATTTTTTTCAATCCCCCTCTAACTTCGGTACCAATTAAGCCAAAAATTTCAACTTAAAACATTTACCAAGCTCATTAAAAAGGTCCACCTCAATAAATTTCATCTCTATAGCATTAGTAGTCCTCACCGTACAAGACTTCAAAAATCAAATTCAAAAATCGCACTCACTCAATCACTCACTTAGATTATGGTCATCAAAATTATGAAGCATTTCCGGCCATCCTAGAATCGTGAAATTTGGCTGAATGCTAGATCCTTTTAAATGTTAAAAAATTGTTAGGTTTACTTGGCAAGTTTTTCGTTTATAACTTCATTATATTGTACAATATATTAGAATTTGAGAACTTGACCAGGGAAGCAACCATTTTTTTTTTTTTAACATTTAGGTAACCTTCTTAAACTAAGAACTTGGGGTACATTTAGATCTCATTACTTTTTGTGGCTGACTAGTTACACACCTAATTTTTGTTGTTCTATATAAGAAAACTTGGTTCTTATTTTACATTTATGTTTTTGGTGTGATAAGATCAGAGGCAAGATAACCTTTCATCATGACAGTCATGCTTTATGGCGCTAAAGCTTGGACTCTATCTGAAGCGAATGAACATCAACTGCTTCGAGAGAAAAGTTCTTCGGAAAATATTCGGTCCCATTTGCATTGACGGGCCTTGGAGGATGAGAACTATACGAGATGATACAGCGATATGGAACTAATTAATAAATTGCGCATCAATCGTCTAAGACAGCTAGGACATGTAGAGCGGAGCGCAAACCCCGGAGTCACAACGCGCAGTAGAGGAATTCTCGCCTTAGTTGGCACGCACAACTAAAAAAGGACCTCAACGGCTTAACCGACTTGGAGACAACAACTGACACCATTTTATTCGGTATTACTATGCAAATCGACATCAGACGATCATCGTTTGGGTTGTGAGTTCAGTGATTAAGCGCTTCAACAGTTGGAAGTCGATCAACTTTTCAATTGTCAAATTTTATTCAGTGAGTGTGAAGTGAACCTTGACTTCTGCCCTGGTGGCTTTGTTGATGAGCATAATTGCCTCATTTGGAGCGAGGGAGATTCAAAGGTGACAAATGTCATGCTACCTGAAAAATCATCGAGGAAGTGTCAGATGACAACATTATCTCCAGAAACGGACCTATCGCATTTCTTAAAATATCGTTTGATTTGACGCAGCTGGACTATTTATACTCTGGATGTATTTTTTACATTTGAAGTTGTTGGTCTATACGGAAAAGCAAATAACCTGCCTTTAAAAGCAAACAGCTTAAAATAGTTTCGTAACTCCAGAATGCAGCTCCTGAGAGGCGAGTTTTCTGAATTTAGGGCTATTTTATTTCAATTTTCAATCCAACATTTTTTTTTTTTTTTAATTTATGTTCTCTTATGTATATTGAAAAGTCACTGGCCGCATTCAAAAATCTAGTCATCGTAAGTCGACTTGAATTGTCTGCATTCAAATTTACCTGAACCGCGAAAACTAACTTGAATTGTCGGTATGTCACTTAGATGACAATTGTATTTTTTTTTTTCTCCTGGGTTCCGAGTTTTTGATAGGTGCTCTACAGGTCAGAGCAATCGAAATGTCAAACTGGGCTCTCCTTCCGAAAACCCAATAGAAAAGTCAAAACTGAGTTCTCCAGACGCATGTTGACACAAATAGACGTCAACTTAGTAGTAAGTCGAGAAATTCTTGACTTTGTTTGTCGGTGTTGCGGACATAGACGTCAACTGAGAAAATTGTTCACGTGACCTTGTCTAGCCCAATGAAAACTGAGTAAGATGAAGATATAGAACTGTCAGACTTCCTAACCTAGATTCTTGAACGTACTCACTGCCTAGTGCCTACGTGTCAGTTCAAATAAATCAGTTACTTAGCTGTCGATTTGTTTTACCCTGTCCTGCTATACTGAGTAAGTAGGTATACAAACGTTAGAACACAAAGTTTAGTTTGTACTTTAGAAGTTGGCAAATGTTGTGCCCAATCGAATGCTATCTGACAAAGTGGCTCCAAAATTAATAGTTTTTCTAAAATAAACTAACAAAAATCCTTTAGTTAATAGGCTATATTGAAGTACCATCACTTATTCACACTAAAGCAATTAAAATCGCTTTTCCAAACGCCATTGAATAAACTCTTGTTTTCGTGAATTGTCTTATCTGACACACCAACCAAAAATGCAAAATCTGTTCTCCGTTCTCCGTGCTCGTTCTAAATTTTAATTAAATTTAAAGTGCAATCATAAAAACGAATCAACATTTGTCAGAGAAGCCTTTGACAGTTTTGATCACACGAAAATAATTTCCTCCTGTGTACCCATTCATACAGCAGGATCCACATCCAACTGGGATGGGTGGGAGTGGGCTCCGCTCTCTGGGTCTCGACTCTCGAGTCAAGGGCAATTTTCACTTGAATGCGGCAGAGTAAACTGAATGCGGCATTCTTTTTTTCATATCATCTAAAAACAGACAACAGCGAGGATACATATAGGCAAAAGAATGAAAAACAAACTTCGCTTTCACGCCGTAATACCTTATACTGAGGCAGAGACAAGGAGACTCCTTTCCTTAATCCTTAGAACAGGGCCAAAGCGAAAACAACACCAATATACCCGTGCATTGGGTAAACGGATATTTTTTGTTTGTTTGTTTGGTTGATGTGTCGTCCTCAAAATCTGAATTCGTTCATAAATACCGGATTAGGTGTAATCAAATGCTATAATATTAAGGCAGACGACAGCGACACAGACGACGAGGACGAAGAATACACAAAAGTGTCGAAGTTGGAGGCGTTCACCAGACAGCAGCAGAAACCAGATCGCCTGACAACAAAAGGTTGAGTGTAAACATAACAAAACATAATCGTTGGGCGGTATTTCTTACAGGGTTGCACTGTGAAACTGAAAACGAAAATCCAACGTGCTGATTCCAATCAGCCTTTGGTCTGGCCGTGCTCGCCAGTCATGTATGTACACATATCGTGGGGAGGAATCTTAAGAGCTCTAGAGCTGCTGGGGAACGGGGTTATTGACACAGACCTGTCAATTGAAACTGAATGTAATCAAGTTGATGGGGAAGATTGCTTGGGATTATGGTACCATGGGAGTTAGGGGCTGTTTGGATTGATTATTATATTAAAGTCGTTGACGCACTTGAGAGATTAGTGTCCTATTCGCGGCTGAATTGTGAAAAATTCAAATAACGTCAAGGATTTCATTCGAGTTTAGCTGCATATTTCTAATAAAGTTCGTTTGGTGTGGAAGAACAAAAAATACCCATTATGCAATCCCTCCTGAGGGCAAGGAGCGTAAAAAAAATGTGAACTTGACTATTGCCTTCGTGACCGACTACATGAAGGAAATTTGGCGCCCAAACAATATAAGGCACTAACGTTAACGACCAAAGTGTGGACATGGGTTGTGGCAGGCAGTCGTAAAAGAGTAACAAATTGAGTAAATGGACGCATGTACTGATGTGTAATCAAAAAGGAAGTCCAAATACACGTGCAGCAATTAATGAATGCCTTTGCATTACGTATCCAATAAGGAATGTGATGATAAGGGGTAGGTGGTGTTTAAATATGTTTTTCACGCTATAACTTTTCATTTATACAATTTTGAATATGATTTCTTAAGTCAATTGACACAAAATATTGTACGGGGATGACCTATCTAAATCTTTGAACGCGTTCATCGCGAAGAAGTTCAGAAGTCTGGAGTCTGGACGTGAGTTCCGATGCACTGATGCAGCAACAAACGTCAAAAATGCCATAATGTGTTAGGTAGTAATGTCGTGTTCTATTGGAGAGAAAAAATGTTTTTTTTTGCTCAGATCACTTTTCGGGTCCGATTGGCACAAAAAAAGGGATCTTTTTTTGCAATCGAGAGCACTTTTGAGAATTTAGATTTTTTCCCAGAGTTGCTCGAGATTTTAATGAATGAATACTTTCATATTCATCATGTATGCCACATTTGTATCGTCCTCATCGTCCTCTTCGCATAACTCTGGTTCGTCGTCGTCAATCGTCATAGGAGCAATTTCTCCAGGTCTCTACCAACTAAATCGCAATAAAATTAAAACACAATAAAATTGTTTTCATCGGCAATAAGTCTGTAGTTGCCTCGGTAGTTGCGCAAATCAATTTGCTTATTAAATTTTGTATGAGATTTATTTTATATTTAAGATCGATTGGCAAATCCCTCTTCAACCATTGCTATTGTTTGACAACTAAAAATGCCAAACGCATATATTCGATGTAGCGTCTTGCTCATGAAAATCTATAATTATTAAAAATCCGTTCTTCATCTGAGAGCCTGCGTCTGAAGTAAGCCTTTCATAAATATAAATGGATAGACATCATCTCTTAAAACACATTGAACGGAAATATTATTTGCTAATGGAATATTTTAATTGCGTGGCATATTGAAATGATTGCTTTCTAAACGTTTATTAATTACTTCAATGGGAAAATATAGGTACCTACATCCCTTTGCTTCCCAAAAGCACCAACGTTAATAGCAATGAATTTATAATTTGTGTCTGCTACACCTTTCAGGACATTAGAAAAGTATCCGCTGTTTGTAGTTGTACTTAAATCAGATTTGTATTCCGCCAATGCACCACCCTACACAATTAGGAAAATTCCACTTCATAAAAAAATCATTAGATATTGATTTTAAGTTTTCAGTAGAAGGTGTAGCTATAATATTTCATAGAAGCAATCCCAAATTGCAAGACAGACTTTGCTATATTAGCCACTATTACACATATTGTCAAAAATTGTGCCAATTTAGGACATGTTGACGTCAAAATGAGGCCAGATTTTGCCTACACACACCGGTAAGAACAAAATCTTACGTCAGCGTGTTAAAATTTGACACGATTTTTGACATGTGTAGATAATAGTAGGTCTTTTCTAATAACAATACGTCATTATGTTAAATCCGAAAGGAAACACCGTTAGTTAGTTAGATCCCGTAGAGAGTAAGAACATGTTTTTCTTATTTTAGTTTGAGAACAGTAGAGATCAAATGAATCAAGAGATACCTATAGTATATTGTATACAGTATACCTATACCTAAGCTTCTTACAAAAAAATTGAGTCAGACGGGAACGGCCAAAACATTTGCATTGGCTTATTTTATTATCCTCCTGTCCATCTCTTGACACCTTGAGCATGAGCATGGCTGTGTAACTTAGGTAGTGTTGCTATCCGTCCGGGTTTTCCCGGACATGTACTCTTTTTCGTCTATGCGGGGCACGTCCGGGATAGTTTATCTAGATTGACCGGGTTTTTCATTTCTCATCGTCAAGAGAAAAGGAAATTCGAAATTAACAGAGCTTGAAAGTGTCAATTTTATTCCCGCTTTTTGGTAAAGATTTTGAATCGTAACATGTAGCTTGTGAATTCTGCAACATATTATTGTAATACAAACTTTGGTAATCGACAAAAGAAAGGTTCGAAAACACTGAATGAAAAAAATGACTAGTGTTGTATGTCCGCACCAAGATACCGATTGAAATCGATATAAAATATTTTGCTGAAGTGCTCGCCAATGAATATAAAATACCATCAGGCAGGCACTTTTATACCAATCAAAAGGAGATGGCCTTCTCTTCACCCGACAGTGGAACGACTTTTGCTTATGTTTGAAACCCTAAAATAATATTTCGAAGACGTCAAAAATCCACCGAAAATGTACAAATTTTTTTGGGTTGTACTTATAATACGGCAGGGTTTCTTTCAATGAGAAAAACTTTATCCAATATTTTGAAAATCAACCAATATTTTTGGCATTCAAAATACACGTAATTTATAACACAATATTTTTGATTGTAAAATACGAAATATATTTTGTCGCCAATAACCAAAGCCAAATTTCCAAAATCCGAAAAATTTAAATTGATTTTCTTTATCTCTTCCTCCATAATTATATTGGAAGTTGAAAAAATGTGGAGTATCCGACTGCGGAAATATCTCGTTTTAAGATTTGAGTTTAGTGAACTTTTTTTTTTCAACACTTTCATGTTTCATATGTCAGAAAATCTGCCGACAATAATTATTCAGGGCAATTGACACACGGCCATAAAACAAGAAATATGTATTATGTACCTACCTACCGCAATGAAAGCGAGAAAGTTAAGTTTTTGTAAGAATAGTAGGTACGCGCATTTTTGTCCTAGTTTTTTAATCTTTTTTAGATCCTATTTTGTCCGGGAAAGTTCGGAATTTTCATGCTCGATAACTACTTTCTTCAAATTATTTCTGGCAACCCTAACCTTAGGGGCTTATTTCTTTGGGGCGTGAGCGACCTGTCACGTACCGATATTTGCTGCATCAGCAAGTTTGTTACAAAGTCGAACGGTCGAACAAAGTCACTGAGATATCAACACGCAATTTACATATTGAATAGAAATTAGATGGCTCTAGGACCCTACCAGGGAAGGCACAATGGGCTCCTTTAAATAAGCCGGAGTGACAGGGCCGGTGAAGGCTCTCTCGACTTATAATCTAATCTATTGAATAGACACTAATCGTATTCGTCACCCCCTTCGGTGTAAAGCAATAGTGTAGATTGCTTCGATCACCCGTTTCTGCTCGACACCAGTCTCTCTCTCACAACATACTAACTGTGAATAGCTATAGGCGGTTCCAGCCACACTTCTTGAAAGCGAACGGTCCGAAGCTACAGGGTTAAACTGTTTCGGTAACCCTTTGTCTGTGTCTGAAGACTAACCGCCGATGGGAAGAGCTGACTACGTCAGTCAATTTTACTTTCACACGTCAAATTTCAGACTCCGTCAGAAGGGATAGGCGGGGGGGTTAGACTGTCACCCTTCGTCGTTCTCTCCTGTCGCAGTCTTCTGATCTGATCTGTACCAGTCACTCTTCTTTACTAACGCACTATCAGAGGCTACCAGAGCCAGCGGGGGGTTAGACCGCTTCGCTCACCTCTTTGCCCTCCCCGAAGAATAACCTCAAACTGGAGGAGCTGCGACTACATCAATCAACCTCGTCTCGATAATTCGAGGACTCTGTCAGAGGCAACACTCGGGGGTTAGACGATTTCGGTCACCCCTCGCCTTTTCACCGAAGACAAATCGCCACCTCTCTTTTCGGTACCAAGCAGTAGGACAGAGTGCTTTAATCAAGCTTTTCTGTTCAGAACCAGTCTCAGTCATGTGGACTGATCGCCAAAGGAAATAAATAGGAGGCAGACTGCTACGGTTACCCCCATCCTTTTCCAACAGACAATCCAACCACCGACTTTTGGTCAAGTAGCAAAGCGGGTCGGTTCAATCACCCACTTCTGCCACGCACCAGTCTCCCTCCCACCCTGACCCGAAGACTAAGCCGCAACCAGGAGGTGCAAATTTATATAAGATTTGACTGCCTCAGTCACCATCAAAACCTCACAACGAGGTAGGACACCCAAATTCGCAATTTGAGAGGTTTAAAAATGGCGCCACCGGCTACTGATGACACAACAACCTGCTAAAATGGAACAAATTGTTAAAAATTAAGGCCTACTATCCACGTAGCTGCGCTTCATACGCACGCTTTCGTCATTTCAAGCTTGTTGTTGTACATTTGCTTGCAGCTTGCATATATCAACAAATGTTATATAGTATGTTATATGTTAGTTCTCCACTTAAATTGCAGCAAATTGTAGTCTTCAGGAAATATATCCCCAGGAAACAAGTTCCAGAGTTTGCTTGTCCTGTAACAGAAGGAGTTTTGGAAAATTGATGTCCTCGCGTTTGTCAGGTGTACTGTATGGTCATGAGCATTAGCAGCCTGTCTTGTGGGGCGCCCAAAAGTTGCATTTCGAGGGATAATGTATTTGAGTTCCTCGGACCATCTACCATGGAAGAGGAAGTACCTATAGAACAAGCATAGGTCAGCGACTTGTCTTCTGTGCACCAACGCCAACGGTTGAAGATTTGATGTGAGTGTAGGGTCTCCAATAAGTCAAACTGCTCGTCTCTGTATGCTGTCAAGTAGGTTAAGTGAATGTTTTGGGGCCGAACTCCATATATGGGAACAATATTCCAGGCCTGGTCTAACCTGAGCTTTGTAGAGAAGGAGAAGTTGCTTGGGGCTAAAGTACCTCTTTGCTCTAAATAGGTAGCTCAACTTAGCGGACGCCGATCTTGCGATATAGGAAATGTGGTCCTGCCATGTGATTCCTGAATTGACTGTGACTCCTAGAAGGTGCATTGAGTCCTTGGGATGGATTGGATGGTCATCCATTTGGATCTGAGGAACTGTTGATGAATTTTTCCTAGAAAATGTTGTGAGCTGTGTTTTGTTTGCATTAAATACAACCAAGTTGTCTTTTCCCCACTTCAAAATTTTGTCCAGATCATCATTTAGAGAACTAATTTGTTCACATCCCTGACTGTGTGATGTAGCCGCATTCACCAGGCCCACTATTCGAGATGGAGGATATAAGAGTGCTGTCATCAGCAAAGCTGTAGATATTATTATTTGTTGATCCAAGCAAATCGTTGATGTGGAGAAGAATTAGAGTTGGAGAAAGAATAGATCCTTGGGACACTCCTGCATTTATAGCAAACGAATTGGATGATACACCATCTACAACAACTTGGATCGATCTTCCCAGAAGAAAATTTTGCATCCATCCGCGGAGTTTTTGTGGTAATCCATAAGACGCTAACTTGCCTAATAGGGCTCTATGCCAGACTCGGTCGAATGCCTTTGATATGTTCAAGGGTACGGCTCTTGATTCGCCGTGTTGTTCAATTGCTTGCAGTTCTCCAGTAGAACGAGGGCTCCGAAATCCGTATTGCCTGTCGCTTATTAATCTAGATATTTGATTATTTCACCATTTATTGCCTTTTCCATTACTTTTGAGAGCATTGAAAGTAACGCTATTGGACGATAGTTTTGTGGCAGAAATTTCCTCACTTTCTTTGGAATAGGTTGAATGCGAGCGGTCTTCCAGCAAGAAGGAAACGTCTTCTGTGAGTACGACATGCTAAACAGCTTACATAGTACAGGTGCAAGTTCTTGTGCACAGCTCTTGAGTACTATAGTCGGGAATCCGTAGGGTCCAGTTGCCTTATTGCAATCTAGTTCTTTAAGGATGCGTTGAATTATTCGAGGCCGAAATTTCACTTCTGCCATCGATGATTGCACCCTCGGTGTATTTGGTGGCTCTAGTATTTGGTTTGCTCTAATACGATCCGCAGGGTGTTTCTACATAAGTCGGCGTAGACATGAGATAAAGAAATGTAGGATCCGAATACATCGCAGTACTGTCGAACACGCTTAGTATTTCAGCCTGGACTGGACCTGGTTTGTACCAGAAATTCCGTCCTTAGCCAACTAAATTCGAACGAGTTCGAAATATGTAATGTAATTGTCACCCTTCATAATAAACTTAAGTAACCTCCATACAAATTAGATTCGCTCAACTCACAGCTATTTGCCCTTCATTATACAAGTAGGTATATCTAAGTAACGCCAGAGGGATTTTTCCTACCACGACCAAACTTTCCAAACAACTTGTGTGCGCTATCTTAATGCATCAGCAATAATTACCATCAACTATGCCACAAAACTATACCAAATTCCTCGAATCCAAGACCGGAACACTTAATACTTTCACCCAGAATCACTTAAATACATAGTTGGAATTACATCATCTCCGTAAGCATTCCGAAAGTTGTTTCCTTTTTTTTCAATTAAAATCCTCACGAGAGATTATCCACTCAAGCATCAGTTACTCCTTGCCAACCCAATCCTAGGGCTAATTGCCACCGCCCGCCAGTGAAATTGTGATTTGATGTCGTTTTGCGGTTATTACATGGCCTGGAAATGCTTTCATTTCTGATTCTTAGGAATTTCTTAAAAAATACTATATTGTCAGCGAAGCCGCATAACAGTCATCCCTATTCTTGTCATCATCTACCAACTGCCATACTAATCCGCAACTTTTTTTCTTATTCTGTAGAAAATGAACTAATCCTTGGCAGAACAAGAAGAACAAAAAAAAAGAGGACGACCATCCACTGAAAGACAACGACAGTTAACAAGTAACCAAAACGGAAACCCCATCCTAAGAAAAAGAAGCAGGCAGCAAGAAGGAGAAAAAGGAAAAATAAAACCAAACAATATGGAAGACTTATTCCTCCTGATAATCAAGGAATCAACTGGGACGAAACATAACACTCTAAAGCAAACAGCACAGATTGCTTATGGTAAGGACTTTGCACACACACACAAAAGGGATTATTATTCTTATTCCGACTGTTCATTTCCTAGATAAGCTTTATCGTCAGCATGGCATACACCGGGATCCTTCGCATGAGTTGCGTTCGGTTTGCTTCACTGCACTACAGATGGCGTTGGATACGAAGCGACCCAAATTCATTACAATGGGTCTCAATGGATTACATGTAGGTTTTGGGTTTCTCCAGTGGCCTCTAGGACGTGTTCGTTCTATATTTGTACTTTTCTTTCAGAGAATCATTAAGGACGAACGGTTTTATATAGGCCTCGAGCCAGAAGATGACTCCGTATGGCTACCGGCTCAACTGTTACGCGCTACAGCTGGCATAAGTCCTGCCACAAACAATGAAGATACAGTGGTAAATGTGCTGCGGCTGTTTCTGGCGATGGCCTGTTCACCGACTTGTACGCTAAACGGGCGGTTACTCATCGAGATCCTATCGAGGTGTGGCGAATGTTGGGAGGGTGGGTCGAGAGCGATTCGGGCTGCTTCCTTGGCCGCCGCAAGTCAGTGCTTGCGTACGTTTTGCGCGTTTTTAATAGACGAAGCAGAAGAGGTCAAGAAAACCGCACCCGCCGGCTTGATGACAATCTCACAAGCCTCGGCTGTTTACAACGAGGTTATACCGGTTATGCAGTGGTTGTGTAGCCGGCTTATCGAACCTCGTTTGGGCAGTCCGAAGAAGAATGAAGCTTGTGGTTCGCTTTACCTGACAGAGTGCATTCTAACGCTGAGTTCCGCTCTGCCCAGGAATGTGCATGCGAATCCACATTTTACGTCGTTCCTATGGCAAAAGTTTTGTCCAACTCTAGCGGCTGCCTTGGGGTCACCGGGAAGGGTGAACTTGGACAAGAAGTTCACGTATAAGTGAGTTTAGTCAAACTGTCATACTAGGTTTCATATTTATCATTTTTGGTCTAGGGATGCCCTGCATCTGATTGAAAACGAAGCTAGAGGCTTCTTTACCGGTCCCGGACTTGATGGACCGCAAGCCAGATGTGTATATCTCACCGGAATTCAGTTGCTTCGTATTGCAGGAGCTCATGGCTCTTTGAGGCCGATGTTAGAGGCTCTGTTTCATAGAATGCTGCTGCTGCCAGCTCCGCAGAATCGAACGGAACCGTTAAAGTGTGTAAGGGAGATATTCAAAAGCCCCGAGCGGTTGATCGACCTAGCAGTGATCCTGTACTTTGACAAGAATACGGCTCAAGGGTGTAGTGACGAGATGGCTCTATTTAGATTGTAAGTATTTACTGATATCGGTTCTTGCGCCATCTGCCATCCAACTATATTGACCTATTTTCCAGAATGATCGATGCTATGGAAGAGTGTGCCTTTGCAGCTCACACCGGAGCTGGGGTCGACACGAGTCTTCAAGCGAGCGTGGAATGCATGGTTGCACTTTTAGACAGCCTTCAGACCCTCTGCTCTGGGGATATAAACGAGAACATGATCAGTGATCAGGTAAGTACTAAACAGTACCCCATTTCTATGTTGATGTGAAATAATATCTCCTCCAGATCGTCGACACCGTCAATAGCCGTCACCCGAACCTCCGTGAGGCAGACTACTCTGGACCACTGACCTACCAGTCTATGGCTCGTTTGCCGGCTCCTTATCGTGACGCTATTGCCGAGTTCCGCCAGACGATTTTCGAGACCTCATCCGGGTCGGAGAGCGATAATGAGCACAATGCCGAGAATGATGCAGCCTCCAATGGCTCAGGAGATACAGAGGGTCCTGAGGACGATATTCCCTCGTCGTCAAGCGACGAAACCTCGTCGAAGATAGAAAATCGTTGGCCATATTCTCATTTGGAAGCTCCGGTAATGCCCGTACGTGGTGATACCGACAACGATCGCCAGCACGCTCGAGACTTTGCACGCGCCCTTCGCACCGATCTGGTCCCAAAGCTTCTTCGTTTACGATCATCTGTGGAAGTTGATGAAGCAATGCAGGAATTCGCCTCGGCCGTGTGCCAAGAGAATAGCATGAACTACTCGGACTTTGAGTACAACTTGACGGCGATCAATGCCGACGGGATCTACCTAGCGATCTACTCAGCGTTGCTTCTGAGCCTGCAACTCACTCGAGCCGGCCATTACGATGACTTGGAAAAGGAGGTCTTGATTCCAATGTCCGAGCAGCAATTTGTCACATCCGTCCAGAATACAGGTGTCTTAGTGTATCTATCTACGCCGTGGTTATGTGAACTCTATCAGTCGGTGATTGTGTTGAATCCCTTGGAGGCTTTGGAGCGTCATGAGTTAGACAGCACCCGCTGTGCCTTGGTCGATATGTTGTGTGATGCCGGAGGTATGGGTACTACTCAGATGATGTCCGAGTGGCAGAGACTCCAGTCGGTGGTAAAGTATAATGATGAACAGCAAAATGATCGGCGTGAGGCGGCAAAGAAGCTCTGTAGACGGTTGCTGACGTGTTGCTGGGATTCAATGGTGATCGTGCTGAGCTCGGGCTTGGGCGATCTTACCGGGACTAGTGCCAGTAAATTGATGGCCTTGTCTAAGCGAACTTTGAGAGTGAAGATCAATAAGGCGAACAAGAGTAACGGCGAAGCATTGTATGCCATGTGCTTGGATGGGCTACATTCGGTAAGGCGTCAGTTTTTCGTCAAACGTACCTATACTCATGAAGTATTCTTTTCTAGGCTGCAACACTAAGCAACTCGCTGAATCTTCAGCACTTGGCTGGGAAGATCCTCAACTTATTGGCTTCGAATGTCTGCCAGACATCTGGTCCGAGGATTTCCGCAAGCCAAGCTATGTCAATGGATGTGGTTTTAACGGGAGGTCTCAACCTGGGCTCATACAGTCCCGACTGTTGGCATTCAGTATTTGCTGTATGCCGCCATGTAAGCCAACTAGAACACGACATATTCAGTCTTCAAAATCCCCCGATGACCACTTCACCTGGTACCAGCCGCCGAGACATGGAGACGGGAGAGAAGCTTAGTCCTCCGCCTGGGAGTGATAAGTTGAACCTATCCTCGATTCCGATTGATGACGATGAGACGTGGTAAGTTGTTAGCCCTTAACAAAGTATGCGAGTCGGTCTAAACTGATTCTTTATATTCTCAGCGTTGATGTGTACAGCTTCCTACAAGCGCCCCTGCAGAGCCCAAATACCAATGTCACCTCGATCCTAAAAGTTTACTCTGGAACCAATGAGACAGTTCTCCTCAGCCAAACAGACACATCCAAGGTTCTGTGTGCCCTGTCTCATCAGGCCGAGAATCTCTTTGGAGACGCTGCTGAGAGGCTCAGTTTACCATCTCTTTGTCAGTTTTTGAAGAATCTATGCCGAGCTTCGAGGGAGCAACTTTACAAGAACACTGCCACGCGCAAGGGCAGTCGAGTCTGGTGGCCAAGTAAGGGATGGAAGAAAATCGATTCACTGCCTATGTCTCTGCTGCTGCATAGGGTTGGCGATGTCACCTTGAAGGTGTTCAGGAGTTCAAGGCCGTTGTTGCATATTTTGAAGGTTTGGGCCATCACCGGGCCTCATTTAATGGAGGTAAGTGGGCAACTTTTTGTGTGTTCGTTTGCAATTCCATTTCGTTCTCTTTATAGGCTGCCTGCCACAAGGATCGTGTCATTTCAAAACGGTCCATCGAGTACATCCATGATATTATTACTGCTTTGCTGGTGGAGCAATCGGAATTGCCACATTTTCATTTCAACGAGGCTCTACTGAAGCCCTTTGAAAACCTCCTAAGCATGGACTCTTGTGATGTAGATGTGCAGGTTTGTACTTTGAGCGTAACATGCCTTAAGGTTGGATGTAAGCTTCCTTTTTTCAGGATCAAATTGTGGCGTGCCTCTATGAAATTGTTGAGGCGCATCGTACCGAAATCCGCTCCGGCTGGCGTCCTCTGTTCGGGACACTTCGCAACGCTCGCAGTCGTATGCTTAACATGGGCAACATCATCGACATCTTTCGTGTATTTCTCGACAGCGACAACACTCTGGTGTTTGCAAATGCCGGTCTGGACTGTATTCTATGTCTGCTCTCCTATCTGGAAATTTCTGGTGGCAACAACAGCACAAATGATGACAACGACAACAATTTCCGGCCGATAGAATTCCTCCACGAAACACTTCGATTTCTCGAGCGCTGCTCCTCGATCCTTGGTTTCATGTACAACATGCCAAAATGCCCCAATTTCCATTCGACCTACAAAATCAAGGGCATCTCCTACACGCACATCATAGACGCCAACATCCCCAATTCCATGGAGAACTTCACCTACTTTGGCAACGACTATTTGCAGACTAAAAACGAACAGCACATGATCTCCTATCGATCGTTGCACATCGACAAGGACGCGATCACTAAAATCGATGAAATGGACAAATCCAGCGGAGTGCTTAAAGTTTGGTTCCTCCTCCTAGATGGCCTGACAAACTCGCTCATAGTCTGCCCGAACTCGCATCAGGCACCGATCTTGCAGACGATCTTCAAACTGTTCAAGAACCTAACCACTAGCCCGGGAATTGATTTCGGTTTCTATTGCATCAATCACCTGCTGATCCCGATGATTCAGGATTGGTTGCGTTACATAAATAAGACTGGCGCCAGCTGGCTGGCAATTGAAAAGAACTTCAAGCACTGCTGTTGCATGACCACCGATCTGGTGGTGGAATTCATAGAGAAGTCCGAGAAGAAGTTCAGTGGAGTGGCAAAGCCAAGAGTGACTTCAATAGTCCTCCCGGTGGACAACCTGAAATATTCGCAATTGAAGTTAGTAACTGATAGCGCGCCGTCCCCAAACCAGGCCGGAGGTAATTCTTCCAGCGAGGAGAGCAATATGAATGAATCGCCAACGAAAATTTCTGGTTCGGCCACATTGGCGCTGAAACAGTTGCTCTTGGTCTTGATTGAGTGTTCAGCACAAGCGCAGGAGACTATCGCCAGGGTTGGAGTTTCATGCTTGAAGCATGTCATCCTGTCCACTGGAACCCTATTCAATGAGTCGCAGTGGATGATAGCATGCTCGGCCATTCACAGAGCCTGCACCGTAACTATAGCTCCACTGAGGCAGCTCTCATTCGCGTTCCACGAGAAGTCCAACAGCTTCTATGGAGACTGCGCCAATGTAAAGGTGGCCGCCCGAAGGGATAGCACATTGGACGAGCTATCTCGTATCTACTCCTTAGCGCAGCAGGTCTTCCTCTCGGACAACCAGAGGGAACCGGGCTCAGCGCGAGGAGGCACACACCTAGACAAGCACTTAACCGACGACCGTAGTTACTCGTTCCTGCTATATCCGCTCAATAATGGCTTCAATTCGAACCTTGATAACTTTGTCATCCGAATACCATTTAAGAATTTAGTTGTCGGCCTACTGGCTAACCAAATGCTCCTGCAACTTGTCGCTAAGCTTCTGCTGTCCCGTTTGAAGTGCGTCCCTCAAGCGGTTTCCACGTGCATATTCGATAACTACTCTACGACGACTTCGAACTCCGAATACGACTTGGATTTCCGTTCTAAGGAAATCCTCCTCCGTTGCGTGAAGCAATATCTGACCAGCTCGCTAGAGTTTGACTCTAGGCCTGGTTTGAAATTCCTCATGCAAAAGGTCTCGAACATCGAGTTCGCAGCGAATCTTTACAAGCAAATGACATCATCGTGGATGATCTATTACATAGCTCTGGTAGACTCGTATCTCAATGATATTGTGGTCTATAATCTCGGTCCTGAGGACTTGCATTTTATTCTCGAGTCATGCTCACGACTCAACACAACAACCGTCAAGAAGAAGGAGAACTTTGTACGATATCTCTTCTGCCTGCAGGACGCATGGAATCTTGTCTGTGAGTTGTATCTGAATAACTCAGCAATGCATGAGGTAGAGAATGGAAGCCTAAAGGAAGAGAAACGCAAATCACTAAACCCATTCCTCACTCGACAGAGTTCCATGAATGATCCGGATCCTGGAAGCTCGTCTAGCCGCTCAGAAACAGCCGAAAGCTCTCCAATCAAGTCACCCGAAGAGGAAAGTGTCACTATGACAACACTAATCAGTGAATTCCAACCAAAGTCGCGAACGAATCCATTCGATACAAATCGCCCACAAAAACTGGAATCAGAACAAATCTCGCCAGAGATTGAGCAACAGAGGGCTACAAGCATTCTAAAGGATTCAAACTACAAACGTGCTGCACTCGCACAATTGGTTGTGGCTTCAATGGAGCTTCTCAGATCGCTACCAGGTGAAGCGGAAGAGAATCTGAAGTTGCTAATGACGCCGACAATACGCGAAGCTTTTCGTTTAGTTCAGTTGCAGGGTAACGAGCTTAAAGTTAATCAGTTTTAGATCGGCTAAAAGGTGAATGGATTCTTCTTTTTTTATAATTATATGATATGAATATTAATGTAAATGGATATAGTAGTAGGGGAATAGGCTTACCTACTTCTAAAAGTAAGATATGTGTCGAACACATTTTATTTAAGATTCTTGTGAAGAGTTGAATAAGTTTGGTCCTTCGAACCGAATATTTCGGAATTTCTTTAATAAAAAAAATACTTACATATAAGAGAACTACCTAGAATTAAGTTGCTATTTATAATTTTTGTTATTTTTATTTTAGATCCGTACGCACACAGAATTTATTTTTAACGTCATATCAATTTTAATTAATTGTTTTTACTAATTTATGTAATTAAAATCGAGTTAATCTGAATGGGCTTTACTTATAATCATTTTTTACCTTCAGGCTAACAATTTTTTAGGTCAGAATGAATAATTTTGTATGGAAAATTTCACCATTCTGAGTTTGTAAAAGTTAACACTAAAAATGTAAATGATAGCCACTCGCCAATTTAACTTAAATTAAATGGGCTTTGGCTTTGAATTTTGAACGTACGTTTTTAGAAGTTCACAACAACAAATTTTGTATAGATTTGACTTTTTACCCCAAACTTATGTTTTAGAAGATAATTTGTCAAATCGTGGAATATTTTTGTAACCTCCCCTGCTTACACCTTTTGTATAGAAGTGTCATTGGTATGTAGTCCATTATTTGTCCCATCCATTGGTACAGATTTCAAGGAAATTAAAACAAGAAGTCTTGAAAGTTTAAACTGCTATTCTTTGTTCTTAAAACATAATCAGCTCCATCGCTGCAAGTATCCGAAATCGTAAATAGTATTTTGAGTTTCCAGAATTTTATGAACTCATAATGGCAAAATTTTTCACGTAAAATTATCTATTGTGACCTACAACTAACTCAAGCTGAGGCTAAAAATGATTATTACATACTAAGGCCATTTGAAAATTTTGTAAAATTGCCGGAAAATTTGCGAATATTGTAAAATTTTGATGAGGGTCTTATATAGAGATTCTTAAAAGTTTCTTGACAAAGCCTTATATATACTTTACAATTTACTTCTGAGTCTAAATGAACAGCGTGATTCTTCGCTTGATTTCTGATAATTTGTGACATTATTTTTAGAGGTTGCAACTGAGCCTATGTAAAGCTACTTCAAAGCTCTGTCTATTATGACGTTAGGACCGATTCGTCGATGTTGTACGTTCCTTTCTGTTGACAGGACTACTTGTTTTTGGTGGCAACTCACTGAATTCTGAAAATGACTTGTGAAAAACTCTGAATTTGATGTCAATTTCGCACAATTTTTTCAGATATGATGCTGAAAAGTTACGTGACACCGCATACCTCTTGTCGACATTTTTTCTGACATCATAAGTCCTGGGGAGGTTGTCATCGACTTACCTAGCTTTCGTTTCTAAAACCCCACTGGTAGGGTTCAATCAGTTTATTAAGTAGTTCACACAGTACAGGCATTTCCTCTTCCGACAAATCTTGGAGATGAGTTGATGTATGCTCTAAGCGAAGTCGTCTCTCGCTGTCTTAAATAGTTCGTCCGGGGGCCATCTGGGTCCGGCAATTTTGTTGGACTTGAGCTTGGAGTTGGAACGATTTTTTTACCTATTGGTTAAACTTCTGAACATGAAGCCATGTTTCATTATGAATATTGAACATCCTCACTCGTCTGCAGAGTATGATAAATTCACATTCAAATAAGCGCTTTCCCTGATCTCTATAGAAGTTACCTACCCTAGTTAGGTAATGTACACGGAGCAACTGAAAAAAGAAAACTAAACCGGTTGGCAACTCGGGTTACAGACCAGTTACGGACTCAGCGGTGACTTGACTCCACACACGAGGAAACTCATCATCAATTAAAATCTCTAGTTCGTTCAGTTTCGTCACGTTTTTCAACCTTCCCCACCAGCAACTGGTTGGTCTGTTGTTTGCTCATCTTCGACAAACTAGAAACTGAAATCAATAGGCAACCGACACACAAATCAACAGACGACTGGTTACAAACTGGTTTTTGTGAATCGCAAATGAGTTTTCAACCAGTAGCGTCGTGTGCGTCGTCCTATTTGATTACACAGGGTATGACTCAAAACAAACTAGTTGCCAATTCGCATCGCTGATCAGTTTTTTTCCAGTTGCTCCGTGTGCATTAGTCCTAAGACTCATTCAGTCAGTCAATTCCGACAATTTCGCAGACATTTTAAACTCTTTCAGTACAATATTATGACAACTGCGTATCTACTCAAAAATGTTATTTATCTGTCAAATATTTTGAGTTTATATTTGTTATATCCATTTTCTGAATTAAGTTGTTTATAATGATTTGAATATATTTTCTTCGTATATACTATGTCCTACAACGTATGTTTTTTTTTTACTTCACTCACTGATATCAATTTCTTTGATGAAATGTCCTGGTTTCCACGAAATATAATTTAAAAAAATATTCGTTATCTACCGCTGGCCTAAAAATGTATTCATCTCTCTTAAGCTTATCATTTTTGTTTTCATTTGGAAAAAAAAAAATCATAGAATAGCTATACCTAATGCAATAATAATTGTATAAAACTTAATCGTATCGAGTTTTATAATCAACTAATCATATTTATCAGTCACCGTCTATTACTAACTGCTTTAAAATCAATTTGTTTTAATTTTATCTATATTTCTGTATAGCGTACACTCTATAACCACATGAAAAAGTATTTGTAAAACAAAATAGAATAAATGTATTGTATATGTATAAATACATAGTAAAAAAAAATACCTAAATGTTAACAATAAATACTAAGCTTACATTTTAAAATAAAAAAACAAAAATAACAGAAAAAATATTGACAACATATTTATTAGCTTACACAATAAACAGACTATTTAAGAAATAAATGTACTAACATATACATAATATATATTCTCTAACGAACAAAACAAAATATTTTTGATGGGCGTGTACTCTACAAATGAAATAACATTATTATTATATAACAAAAAAAAAGAAATACTACACATGAAACATATTTTGCTGTGCTGTCACTTATCTTCTGTTAAATCGGGAATTTCAAGCTTTAATTATAATTTTATATATATACCTAAAAACAAAACCAACAAACAAAAATTATTTAAACAAATAATTTAACAACATTATATATTAAGAAAATAAATGTTATAGATTTAAAATATTAATATAAAATATTATAATAGTGAAAGAAAAACAAAAGTATAAAACTTTACATTGTCTTTTCTGCAAGCAGAAAATGAAATATATTTGTGCTATATATACATTGAATAAAAATGAAATGCTTTTTTCTCAAATGAACTAGAGTTTTTGTTAAAGAAAGTAAATTGTTTTAAATATAATTTAAATTTAGATAGATAGAAATGACTGAAGTATAGCTATATAACCAATTTGATCAATGGTCTATGATCTGATAAATAATTTACAAATTTATACAAAAAGTCATGTAACTGCGTTTATCCGTTAAGATTTGGATCCTCATCCCAAACCTATGAAAAATTCTAAATCAACACAACCTCACTGAACGAAAGAGTTGTCAGATATCATTAGTGAATTTTATTAAACTACATTCGCGCTCATTATGACATTAGGCTAATTGTCATTTGGTTAATTTTATCTGTCAAAATTAGATTGGTCATTGATAACGTTTTCGATTGGTCGTCCAGAAAGCGTTCGATTGGCACTCAACTGACAGTTCTTATCCTGCAAAGAAGGGAATTTTGCTTATGGATTTGAATTTAGAATCGAAACCAGAAACACTAATCTTTATATACTATATACATTTATAAACTTCAAAATCGTTTAATGTCATTTTTGTTGTTTCACATTTTTTGCATTTTAAATCAGATAAAAGTAATTAATGCGAATAATATTAAAATGGATATTTCGATGGAGTTTTGTAATTCAATTTTATCTTCTTCATCATTTTCGTCGTCTTCTAAACTATTGGCTGCCCTCAAATAGATTGTTTATCCACGTTTGACGTTTCACAAATACAATGACACATAGACTTCAAACTCAAATAAGATCTGTTTGTTTCGATTGGCATCTCGAATCGTAGAGTTCTTCCCAACGGTTCTGGATGACCAATCGAAAACGACGTTAGTTTATGGGATATATCCATTATCCACTCCAGTCCATAATACGGCATGACCTTACTTTGAAAGCAAGAGCTGTCAGAAATTGCTATAATTTGACATACGATGCAGTCGTAGCTTACCCTAATTATTGTGAGATGTGAGGAGTAGTGTAGGGATTAACTTGCTTAATTTTTCTAAAGCATGAATGGCAATTCCAAAGGATAGGAAATATCGCCTAACCTTAGATCAAGAAAATGAAATATCCCTGAATGAGTCAAATTCGAAATATGGTTTACTATTTCCGACGAATATTTTGCAGGAAGTACTTCTCCGAGTTGCTCAATTCAGAACAGAGCACTGAGCATAATTGATTCATCATTTCGAGAAGGCGATCCTCAAAATCGAGCAAGTCAATTTGGCGATACACTTAGACGACCATTACAAGGTTCCTTGGGTTACCGCATGAATCTGGATAGTTTCGATTTTGGGAGGTACCGGGAAAGTGATCTTGTCCTCTTCCTCGTCCAAACAGCTTGTTTGATCTATCCGTGAAGAATTGGATCGCTTCTTCATCAAATCAATGCCTCCTCATCCCAGATTGATCTAGTAGCAAGTGAGACTTGGAAGTTTTTATCAAATTGTATAGCTGAGTTATGGTGTGGAGCGCAATCGTGGCTATTGCGATGAAAGTGACACGCGAATCCGGTGAAATAACCCCCAATTGTTCCCTTTTCGAGAAAAATGGGGAAAAAGGGATTACTACAATTTCACGAGGGTATGCCTTTAAGTTTTAAGTTTCCCGAGAAAGTCATTGGTAAGGTATCGGAAACGCGTTGCAGAACTGCAATCGACTTAAGGTTGGGGGATGATGAGTGCGTTTTCGGTCCCGTCAGAAGAACAACCGACCACCAGCATCATATGAAAAATAATTAAAAAAGTTTGTTCTGTCTGCTTAAAAGGATAAGAGATAGGAAACTGAAATTTTTAAACGAATTTCCTTTTATGGCTAAAATGAGCACTAAGGAGCGATTTGGGGAAATTCGAAATCCAAGCGGAGGATGAAAAGGGATAGAACTTAAAGATGAACGTACATAGCATGTACCTACCCCAAAGTCCACAATTTACTGCGACTCGCAACCCAGAGGCTGAATAAATTTGCTCTTTCCTCAAACCAGAAACGCATTCATCACCATACCACGAAAGAAAATATTACTTTTCCTCGTACTTTTGTGTTCTCTGTCCGAGACTTTCTTCCTTTTCTGCATTTTAATGGAACTGAATTTTGTTTGCATATTATTTTCGAATGAAGTGACAAAAGGTGATGAGGTTATGCAAAGGGATTCAGTGTAGACTAAAATGTATAAAAAGGAATACCTACCATTACATATACTGAGTTGCCCAAGGCTGTGCGCTTTTAGTGCTGGACATTGTTTTCATTTTCCCTGAGAACAAATTGTATATTAAAAAAAAACAAGCATTCCGTTGAAGAATCATTTAAACTTGAAAAAATATCCGAGAATATTTTTCAAGCCACTGGTTTTGGGCGCCATTCTAGAAAGAAGAGATCTTTTCATTATTACATGTTTCGATTTTTGCCGAAGTTTCCAATTTTTTTTCTGACAAATTCTAGCTATTTATTTGTAGACAAAAAAATTTTAGCCGTTTCGAATTTGCTTGTAGTTTTTGAAAGGTTCCAGCTCCCAGTTTTTTTCACCCTTTTTTTTTGCAAAGTAAATCATTAAACAATAAGTTGAGGGTAAACAAAAAACTTATATAAATTAACATTATTTTAATAATTTATTTAAATATCTGATACAAGTTCTAATTATGAACGTTTTTTAAAGGTCCTGCAAGTTTTTTAACATATCCTTATAAAAAATTCGTCTTCAGAAGCAATGAGGTGGAATCGGTTAAGGTGATTTGTGATAATTTATTAAATTTGAAAATATCCACAAAATTATTTTGATTTAACTGTTATCTGCAGCATTTCATAGTTTCTTTCATTATCTAAATATGTTCACCAATGAAAGTGCTTCCTGTCATGCTGTACCACCTGTCAACGGATGCGACGGACAGAAAAGTATACGTTGACGCAACGAACCAGATGAATTCTATGGGTTGGGCCCTTAACCACTAAGCCACTGCGCCCATAGTCTTGTTTAAGTTACAATATTTTGCGATTGAGTAGGCCTATTGCAAAATTTAATTATTTCATCGACATTAAGATTTTTTCAGCTCTGAATCCCAGCCACGGGCCAGTAGAACGACCGTCGAAAACATTCGGGTAGTGGAACGAAGCTTGGTTGAAAAATCAAGAATTTCTGTGAGCAGACTCCGTAGAAAAATAAATGCTAAATAAATTGTTGGCACAACAGATCCTAGCTTCTTACAACCATTCGTTTACTTGTGAATTTTAATTTTTAGGGTAGGTACTAATGGAAGAGTCCTAAAATTTAAGCTGAATCCGAACAGCTAAATTGAGAGGCTGTCTGGAGGACTGTGGAAAAACATTCAGTAGCTATCGTTTCCACAACTTTCTATATAAGTAATTATGTAGCCATTGGGAAACACTTCCAAAACCTTTCCATACGTCCATCGAATTCTTGCGAAAACAAATCTTCCAGACTATGTCCAAGATATAAGCTCTTGTTTAAAGTACATAAGCCCTTTTTATTTAAAAAAAAAAACCTTCAACAAATGTAGGACCAAGAAATTTAAAATCACAACTTATAATTTTTTCAAAGAAATTATAAGTTGTGGATGAGTTCCAATGAGTCCTACAGTAAAGCTCAGTAGGTATCCTGCTCGCACTAAATTTTATCTCCCATACATAAATGTCTACAAATATAAAATTTAGCCAGGCAGTTTAGTAAAGCAGTTTGACAAAGCAGTATCCTGTCTTTAAATTCTCGTGCAAATAAATCGTTAAAAAGCCCAAGAAGTTAAGAGATACGAGGAAAAAAAATGTCCATGAAAAATATCTTTTAACCTAAGTCCAAAAATGTATAATTTTTTTAAATTCTTATCAGTTCTTTGTAGAGTTCCGAAAAGTCGATAAGTTCTAAAAGAAAGCATCACAATGAAGAAGCATTTTTTCCGTGAATTTTGTCGATTTATTGTAAAATTTCATCGGTTTTCAGAACTCACATGAACTTTAAAAAATATATCGTATACGACTCTAAACGAAACAAATTATAATTCCAACAGGATTGCAAGCCTCTAAAATTTAAAATCAAAATAAGACCTAAAAAAGGATACAAAACATATTGACGTTCAGTATAGGTAGGTTAGGTAGTTACGGTGCATACAAAAATGTCTGGCATCGAAATATTTGATTTTGGTAATGCGAACTCAATCAAAGTTTTGTCTTTGTGTTAGACGAAAACTGCAATATTCTAACGAATTTGATTGATTGCTATAAAATATGTTTTCGGTCAAAGCATTTATTTAATTTATTTTGTATCGAGATGATTGTGCGGTTGTCACCCTCATTCTCATCCTCTACCTCTATAGTTGGCACCCCCCAAAGTAACATCTGTTTTCTCTCACATGTATATACGAAATAAATTGCAAATAGTTACCCATCAAAGCAGTGTCCTTGCCGTTAAATGCCAGCTATACACCATCACATATCACGTTCACGTTGCGGTCGTAAATTGTGACATTTTCTGACAAACAAACTATGTATAGCTATATAAAAAAATATAAGGGATTTGTGTGTTAGAATCAAATTCATATAGCGCTCTTGCACGTACACATACAAACACCTCCTGCGTCCTGCTATCTTCTATGAAATCCTCCAATAAACTTTAATGCATAAATTTCTTTAAAGCCAACGACATTAAGAGACATTAATACCTAAAATATCTTGAAGGGCTATCCTATTCAAAAATGAATTTTTGACTTTCACGCTGATAAATGAAATAATTTCGGAATGTTCCACAAAAAAAACTTCACAACCAGAACAAGTGCATCCCTTATCCTAATATTATATAAGTACGTCGAACATTGGCCCTTTGGAATTTCTGGAATATTATATGAATATCTTCCCTTCGGGCATTTTGGGCACGTGCCATAAGCAGTTGCATGCCATTTGCTTTGCAAACTCGTAGACCGCAATGGATATATGGATATGAAATGATAAAAGCGGTTACATCCCCTAAGGTGGGGGGTAGAAACATCTCCATGCACCGCATTCCTGGCTAAACGAGAAGATACATATTTCATCATAAATATTGAATTATGTGGTGTAATTTCGGTTGATTTATCCCTAAATTACAGGGAGTGTAACTTCTGTTGCAGGTCTCTATATTTCGAGGAGGAATTGAAGTGATGAATGACATAGACAAGACACACACATACTCCAGTTGTAACACGCGCCACACTTTCGTGATAAATGGAAATTCGCCCAAAGTGAGGGACTAGGTAAGGTACATAATATTTTTTAATTAAAATTTAAATTCATCTCACAATCATCTCCCCATGGTCATACGTACTTGCTGTTGCTGTACAACAGTGTACAGTGTTCTGTACATTTATGCAAAGTGGCTAGCGTACAATTAATCCTTTTAACATTTAATTGTCCTTATATTATAGTGATGGTGTTCCCATAGATCGTGGCTGAGATGACGACGCACCATGCCAATGCATGTGGATATAAAAATAGCGAAAATCCTTAGTGTAATGTTTCGCGTGTTTTCATTTAGAGAACACTGTGAACAGTGGTGCCAATCACTCTAACGTAGGGGACTATACCTAACAAATTGCATTAAGCCTACTGGCATGATGGTCAATGGCTATATTAAAAAATTCTTTACAGCGAAGTGGTTCTGAAAGTATCTATTCCTTTCCAGTAATCTCATCAGAATGTGTGCGTAATTGTGATTAATTTTAATTTTAATTTAATTTTTAATTTTGATGGTGGCAAAATATTCTCATTTATTAGGTACAAGCAGGGGCGTAGCGAGGGGGGGCGTGGGGTGGTGTCGCACTTTTCAAGAGTCAGCAAATCAACGAGAAATTTTAAAAAATTAGGTCTGAACAAAATGTTAAAATAGAAGAAGTGAGTTTGGATTTTCATTACGCTGTTCAAGAGTCAGCAAATCAACGAGCAATTTTCAAAAATTAGATCTTAGGTTTGGATTTTCATTAGGTATAGGTTTTAAGCTTGTAAATGTATACCTGCTAGTGCGTATTTTCAAAGGTTCCACATGAACTCGTAAAAATTCGATTTTAAAAAGGACGGTCGGCATCGGTGAATTTGCCGACTGAAATCGTTAAAATTTTGCGAGTAAATTAAATTTTTTTAGATTCGACGGTCGGCGTCGGCGAATTTGCCGACTGAAATCCTTAAAATTTAGCGAGTTTAGATTCGATTTTAGGACGGTTGGCATCTGTGAATTTGCCGACTGAAATCCTTAAAATTTAGCGAGTTTAGATTCGATTTGAAAAAGGACGGTCGGCATCGGTGAATTTGCCGACTGAAATCGTTAAAATTTAGCAAGTTTCGATTCGATTTTAAAAAGACCGGGCGGCATTTTTAATTTGAGGTTAAATTCGAAGGAATATGTTATTCGCTAGTTTAAGGAACTCGGCTTATTGAGGTGGATGCTAACTTTGACCATTCGTGGCAAGGGTGTTTTCGCTCGCGGCAAATTGTTTGAAAAACGAAATTTCGTTATTTAAACTGTTTATAAACTGCTGCGGTTGAAATCAAAAATGGAAATGTTTGAGTTTACCTTCCGTAGCATACGGGAAATTGGTTCGTTGGAGCCGTAGGACTGCGGTGGGTTGGTAGGCGGGGGTATTTTAAATTACGAGGGTTTGAATTGAAGAAGATGGAGTTGTAAAGAGACGGGTAATCGATATCGATAGAGCCTGATAGGATTCGATGAATGAAGATAATATCTGCAGCATCCCTGCGATCATCAAGGCAATTCAAGACAATGAAGACGGTCTTGATAGGGAAGAGAGGAAGAACCGATGAGTGCAAATCGAAGAAAACGTCTTTGTATGTTTTCAATTCTGATTATATGAACTTGCTGAAAGGGTGACAACATTTGGCTGGCGTATTCGAGGACTGGGCGGACAAAAGTGGTGTAGAGAGATCTGGTCACGTAGGGATTGGAGAATTCCTTTGACCATCGTTTAATGAATCCAAGGGATGAATTGGCTTTACGTATTATCTCTTCTCTTCGATATGCGAGTGGAAATTAAGTTCGAAGGATATATGACGATCATTAAAAGCAGGTATAGGCGGGGAGGGGATTTGTTGTGCTTACGTGATAATGTGATTGGCTGTGTAAAATGACGATTTATACTGTAGTTCGAGAAAAATGCTTTGAATTTTGAAATTCATTCGTTTTGAAAAATCATTAGGTAAAGATAGAAGCTGACCAGAAAAAAGGATATTTTTTATATGCTAAAATGGTTTCACCAAAGCAAAAAGGGGAAAAGGTATATAAATTATCGATAATTATACAGTCCATTGGTTTTTTCACTAGGGTTATCGAATATTCGCATTTGGGAATATTGAGCTCTAGGCAGTTTTTGAGATAAGTACTAGATAGAAAAACTATCTAGATCTTGTTGCAGCAAACAGGACTGTTTAATGACCCTTTCAAGATCGTTTATAGTTAAGATAAAAAGAAGGGGACCTAGGTGACTGCCTTGTGGTACACCAGAGGTTGCTAAGAAAGGGGCGGATAGGATGGACCTGAAGCGATCACTATGAAAATGGTTTTCCAAATAAGATGATAACCAATTCAGCAGTATTGGTTCGAAGTCGAGGGCAGATAATTTGAAAAGAAATTCATTTATGCGATATCTTATCAAAAGCTTTACTAAAATCGGCGATGGGTCACAGTTTATTATTTTTCTGTAATATTTTTAATAGCCGAACAATTTAATGGTTCCTATTTCAAATAACATAGAACGACATTCCGAATGCATTTATCTGGGAAAACGCATTCGGCAAGTAATTTACTTGGTGGATATCTGTGATAGGTAGTAGTGGTAGCGAAAGAAGCTAAGGAAATAGATTGTGGATGTGGAAGGCCCTAAACTGACCATGTGTCCGAAACAAGAGTAAGTATATTTGGTAGCATGGATAGAAAGGTTTTATAATTACGCAGCCTTCATATTATGTAGTTTGCAATTCGTGCCATCACATAATTAATACTCTTCGCAATTTCTAAGTTCCCGATATTACGCTGCAGCCACCTTATGCAAATAGCCCCTTACCGACTCCACAGTTAAATTATTCCCTTCAATTAAATTATTCAAATAGAACATCCCCGCTGCATTGTTGTATAAAAACTATGGCTTAGAGTATAAGTACGAGTTTCACTTGTTTCTACTACGACCTACAGGGGTTGCATTATTTATTCACCACCACAAAATTCCGAATTAAAAGATTGTATGCAATAGCAAGCGCAAAACTAACCCCTCTGGCATTCTGTCATAGCAAATACCTTCAGGAAACAGCAGCACGCATCGTTGGCTTGTATGCTCATATCATACCCTTAAGTTCCGCTCTCTTCCAACAAAAGCCCCCTCAGTTCGAGAATCATTAGCTCTACTTGGAATCTAAAAATCCATTTATACAAGACTGTAAATGTAAAGAGCACTTTCTGTGCGAGTCGAAGGAAACAGCCCTTTCCCATCTACGTTGTCGGTGGGTCTCCGGATCCGGATCTGGGTCTGGAATTGTCTCAGAGAGTGAGGGGTTAATATCGCCACTTGTCTTATCACGTTCGTGATTCAGAAAGCAAGTTTCCTTGGAGAATTACACCCTCTCATCGCACAGCCCGCTCTATATGGTTATTTGCTTTAAGGGTTGTTAAGAGGATACTCGTAGGTATAGTTGCACTATAAGTCGAGGAATTGCGTTGTTACACAGACATTCGTGCCGTGTGCTGGGGTATGCGCCCTTGCTTGCCTGGGAGGTGTAAAGGGATGTTTACGGTTACACCATTTGCAAGGATATAGTTTTATTGTTAATATTTTATCCATGCACGCCTTCAGTTGAATACGTGATTTATAGTCGTTTCAGCTTTGCGATTGTATAGTTTGGAATGCAGTAAATAACTTAGTGATTTGTGTTCTGGAATTGGATGTGGGTGAATTCATCAATCGATTTCGATATGAAGAATGAAATGCCGGGATTAGTGATTGAGTGTAATTTATATCAATGCGTGTGAAGCTAGCTCGTTTTTGTATTGTGCTTTGGGTATGAGTTCTAGTTCGGTTGTGGGTTGGGTTGGGGTGGTTAATTGCGCCAAAGGAAGCTAATATTGAGTGGGAGATAATTGAATTGACACAAATCTACAATTTTACCAATTTATGTTTGGCTGAAGGAAAGTATCAGGTGAAGCGACTAGATCAAAGAGCAATTTGTTTAAAGTTCCAAATCTGTATCAGTTTAAGTGGATGTAATGGCTCTTCGTGCATTACTTCAGTGCCCCCAGAACCGCAATATTTGTTGGTTCACGTATTGTAGCAATGGACCTCCCAAATCATGGTCATGATTATTTTTAGCACTAGATCGTCCACTTCGTTGAAGGCCTAAGCTTAGTTTAGACGGGATTAACGTTCAACACCCATCAGCTGATGGCCTGTATTATGTACTTGGTGAGGAACCATCTTTCACGGAAAACGCGCCACAGATACGTGTGTGGAATTGTCCTACGACATCTTTTAATCCTACGACGTACACTTTGTCACTTTGCAAAAGCGTCATAGGGCCAATTTCGAAATAATGGTGTTATGTCACGGCACCAAACGGACACGAAATGCACATTGCCTCAAAATCACAAACGAATTATTTATCAAAAACATCATGTCGATTATTACGCAGTTTTATTCATAAAAATTCTAATTCTGTTTGCTTCACATTACGTCAAAATCGAATTGATATTCGACGCCATTTATAATATCTATGGCATTTATTATGGCTATGGATGGACCGTCTTGTATATGACGCTATAGGTACGAGGCGAACACAAAAACTGCAGACTTAATCGCAAAACCATTAAATGATTTCGAATATTTGACAGATCGCAATTCATTTTACTAATAAATGTATGTACCTAGAAAGACCTCTATAGCATCTCTACGAATGAGAACGATTCGAATCTGTGTAGGTACCCTACCGCGCGCTGCCAGTCCACCGCATTCCAACTGGCCACACTAACGCCAAGGCAATCGCTTGCTATTGCTATCAACATAACGAAAACAAAGATAAGGTTATCTGTTCCTGTTCAGTTCAGTTTATGTAGCGAGCGCCGAGCGCAGCAATCGCTTCCCCATCCCCAATGCAACTGATAATGAATGAAAGTCGAGGCGTTTAAAACGTTATAATTATTTATTCATTCAAATCAATCAAAAGAAAATAATACCGAATGGTTCGCTGACTGGCTAGATCGCACAACTTGCTTTGGTGGCTGCTGAGATCGAAGTGGCCGAGTACCACAAAGCTGCATTGCTAAGCAATCGAATAGCAAAGGGGAAAGCAAAGTTAAGCGGTAATGCTCTCAGTAGCAAGCACTGTTGGTACAACTCAAATTCAATTGGGTGATACCAACGGCACTTGTATAAGAGATGACCAGAACGGGGCAAATTCGATTTTAAACAAAATTACTGTCGAACCATAGGGTATATGCTACCAAGTTTGGTAATTTACATTACAAAATAGAAAAAATAACAAATAAACAAAAAGTAATAATAATAATAATGTGTTTCTTAACAGCAACAAAACAAAAAATCTTTTGAGATACTCCACACAGTGTGACCAATTTAGTATTTTTCTTTGATTATAATAAATAAATCAAAAAAAAAGAAGTAAAAGATAATAAAATTCTGGTGGCATTTAATTTTTATTTTGTAGCAATCATTGACAGGTAATATTGTTATTTTTGTTTTTGAACTTCCTTTAGTAAGCGTAAAATATTAAATTATAGTGCAACTCATTTAATACAACAATTAACAATTAAGTTGTAATTTAAGAGAGTACTTCCTAACTCTATTTGAAAATAAAATATTCGCTGGAATTTTGTTTTCTGTCAAACTAGATTTAACATCCATTTTATCTAGGTGGCATGATGGTGTTGTGGTTAGAGTTATTGTTTGAGAGTCGAGTAGTGCAGGTGTGAGCCTTCAATTGCTGAGTCAATTGGACTTTGTAAGATTGAGACAAATAAGTATCAAATATTTTCGAAAAAGAACCATAAAAACAGAAATTTTAATTTTATTAACACGTTTTTGCTTATACGTTTTTCTTAAAAAAAAACTGCTCTGTGGTAAACTGTCGACTGGAAGAAATCTGTCTTATTAGGTACATTCTCTTGCAAATTCCTCAAATTTAAAAGTGTAGAAACATCGGCACCACATTCCTCTGCAAATTTCAAGCAGAGGTTGATGCCTGAAATGGCCTCTGCTGGTTTGATTAAATCGATAACCTCCACTATACTTTCTTCTGAAGATGCAAGTTCGTCTTCATCAGCATCAAAAGGTAGACGTACCACATTTTCATTCCACTTTCTTACATCATCAAACGTACATTGAATCTTTAAATGAAATTTAAATTTTGACCATTGATTTAATAAATTAAAAATTATTGTCATACAGCAGGAAATAAAATTTCTTGAAGTATACAGCACCAGTCGGCATCAATGGAAAGTTCATTTAAATTCCGTTTGAATGATACAATGATAACAGAACTTTCCATTAAGTACCCATTGAAACTTTAGAATTTTTGTGAAAGTCTACTTTTTTGACTTGTTTCCATGGTCTAAAAAAAAATGTTTTGTTTCTTCAAACAATTTTAATAGTGACTGCAAAATAAAAATTTCAAAAAATCTCATAAAAAAATATGTTTTGATGCTAAAAGTTTCTTTAAACAATTCTACTAGTGACTGCAAACAAAAATTTTTCAAAAATCTCTTCGCTAGTATTTTTTTATGATTTTTTGAATGGGATGATCTCAAAAAAATTTTGTATGAAAAGGAGGAAAAATTAGCCACTTTTTATTTTTTTTATTTTTTTAGCAATTTTCAAAAAATCGTAAAAAATATTAGCGAAGAGATTTTTGAAAATTTTTTGTTTGTAATCACTATTGGAATTGTTTGAAGAAACTAATAGCATCAAAACATTGTTTTTTTTTTTTGGGACCGAGGAAAAAAGTCAAAAAAGTATGTAGACTTTCACAAAAATTCTAAATTTCCAATGGGTACTTAATGGGTTAAGGAAAGTTTTGTATCATTCAAACGGAATTTAAATGACCTTTCCATTAATGCCACAACATGAAGTAAGTTCAAATTATGAGTAGAATTAACTTTAGTTTTGTCAAAATACTTATGCCGACTAGGTATTCAGCGCTATTGTTGAAACCTGGCTTATTTCCTCTGATCGCATTGTTTGCTGCAGTACAGCAAGAGGGACATCTTCGTCACAAGAAACAGATTCAGATTCAAACAATTTATACTAAAACTTTTCGATGACTTCCGGTGTTAGTTTGTTCCAAGTTCCTTGCAGAAAATTTATTTTATTCTGTTTTCGAAATTGACTTATTCTAAGATGTAGGTATAGGTACTGTACTGTAAAATAATTTTTTTGCGGAAACTTTATTTTCTATTTTTTTTTTTTTTTTTTTTAACTTTAAAAGTTTTCAATTTTCACAGAAAAGTGCATGTATTTTTATTGACTGAAAATATTATACCTACTGCTAAATACCCCAGAGTACATATAATCAAACTTTGGTTCCAGGCGTCTGTCAGATAGTTGTGGACATACCCTTTGCTGAGCGGTTAAACCCTGCGAAAAAAGGGTTAAAATCCTGTTAGCGAGCGAAGCAAGCCACCCACCTCATACTACACCAGACTTTTTTACAGGCGCCTATCTGACAGTTTTTGGTATAGACTTATTGAGCTATGTAACTGGAATGAGTTACATAAACATGATTTAATTACAAAAAAAAATTATTAAAATTTAGACAAACAAAAATTTCATTTCCCCAGGAAAAAATATTATATTTATGTTTTTTAGGCCATTTTAAGCCAGAAAAAAAATTTAAAAAAAAAAATTTTTTTCAGTGTTCATAATGGAAACCCGCCCCACAAATTCAAATAAAATGTTGTCAAACATTTTTAAAGGATCGCTGGTCACACTAACCCCAAAACGCGTTTTCCTCACGTGGCGCGAACGTAAACAAAAACGAACGGGCGAGAGCATACAAAAATACAATAATGTATTATTGAATCTTCTCAGTTCAAAGTAACGAATAGAACACATCAATATTATCTTTCTTTATGATTATTTCCCCCCTCAGTATTGAGTTTGAGTACTCAAACATTTTACTCAAAACAAATTTGCCGCTATGCATGCATACCTTCGTCAAACTACACCAAAACAACGGTGCTTGACGCTTTGAGTTGCACATTTGCATAATCTGCGCAAGTTTGTTCCGTCACTCAAAGCTTTCCGTTTTTGTTTGTTTTTTGTTTTATCCGAAGAAAGCTGTTTTCTTTTCACCTAAAATTCGGTCGACTCTTGAGTGAGAAATCCCATTCGTTTAGTTGAGTTTTATACGTGTCGTCGTTTGGTGCTTTCGCAGACGGTTGCTCTGCTCCATCGCTATTCGTTTGAAGAAAGAAGTGCATGGTAAAAAAAACAAGAACAAGCCAACGTTAGTTTTCTTTTATTTTTCATCGAACAAATCGAAAAATGACATTTCAAAGCAAAATTTGGTATTGCACTGTCAACTTTCAATGGTAAATAATTACAAATGAAAATTCGCCTGAATGCGAAATGTAGGCCGAAAGAGGAACAAAAGAAAGAATACCTACTTTTTTTCCGATGGTTTCCGTGTGAGTGATGTAATTTCTGCGTACATCGTGTACCGTACCGTGCCGGGTTTTCCAATTCCAATTCCAATCTCCATCGACTAAGAACGTGAGAGAAAGTTTAGTAGAGAAGAACATAAAAAAACAAAAATAAATAAAAGAGGATCTCAGAGGGATTCTGCAGAATCCCTTTTCATCATTTCATCTCTGTGTTTTCTGACACAGATTTGCTCTTGGTGCTTAATTCGTTTCTTTTCGTACGTTTCCCGGTACTATTTTACTGGTGCGGTTAGTGTGGTAAATTAAGCCGAAAAAGTGGAGCAAAAAACCGGTCAGCATCAGCACTTCTTTGTCTTTATCTAGATTCTAGGCGATTGTGTTTTCGTCCTTTTTTTATTAATTTTTTTTTTTAAATATAGAAAAGTTCGTTCACCATCTCTGTCTTCACCATGTTCCAATAGCGATAACGATAACTAATTGTGACCTACGCAGTTAACGGATAACAGACTATATAACAAAGTGCGTGCGTGTAGAATAATAAAATCAAGGATTTCCTCTTGAAATCGTCTTGTTTGTGGTACCAATGTGTGGGTGGGATGCGTGCGTTTTCGGTTTATTGTTGTGTATCTCGAAATTCTTCATAATTTTGCACTCTTTCGTCTTTTCTGTACTTATATGAGTTCTGAGTGAGTGAGAATTTGCAAATTAAAAGCTAAGGATAAGGAAAAGCAATCGAGAGAAATCTAATAAAATAGAAAGGAAAGCCATGAATGTGTAGTGTATTTGTGTTTGTGTGTGTGGTATGCAGAGAATAAGAAAAACCGTGTACACACAATTTCGTGTGTAGAATGAAGTTGAATGGGAAATTGTGAAAATTTTCATTTATCTACAGTGCGTACTTTTATACATAATATTATAATGTACATACACACGAATGTACATATCCTTTTTTTTACACCGTGATGCAGAGGATTAAACGTTGACAATTCTACTTGGTTGGGGTAAATCCTTCCTTAAACTTTTCATCGATTTCTTAAAAAGAAGCAAAGAGAACTCCAAATAAATTCGTATTTATTCGGGATTAAAGGATTTTCGAGGTCTTGAATGAAAGGTAAGTACCAACCGAGTTTTTCTAAACTGAAGTGGATTAGGTAGGAAACGAAATGCAATCATATTTTTATTGTTATCCGTACCATCCTAATAATAATTTTCAACATATTGTTCAAACAGTTGGCAATGCTGCAATTTTTGGCTATCCTTTAACAGTTTACTGTAATATTTTTGTAAAATGAATAACTTAAATTCTGTGTTTATATTGTGTATTTTATTTGTGTTAAATTCTGGTCCATTTAATTTCTACATGTAATGGTATAAAAATTACTCTCTAATAAATACCCGTGCTCCTTAAGACGGTGGTAAATATTAGCAAAACGTAGGTCAGAAATAATGGAAGAGTCTATAGACCAATAAGCCCATAAATCAGTATTATGCTTTATGCAACAAAACACACCTTATGTCGTTTTCGGTTGGTCGTCCACAACCGACCGGAAGCGCGAAAACGCTTCTGAAAGTATTCGATTGGCACTCAAATGACAGTTCTTCTACTGAAAAGAATAGAAATTTGCTTCTGGATTTGAATTCAGAATCGCGGAGACTTCTTCCGGACGGTTCTGGACGACCAACCGAAAACGACATTAATGGCCAACAAAATGAAATTATGGTGTTTGACAAGTGATACATAATTGACGGCCTAATTTTGACACGAATAATTCCTGTAGGATTAATTTTTGACACTGTTTATAATGAGAAACTTTCATGAAGGTATTCTTCCAAATTCCAAATGTTCAATTGAAGATGAAGAATGGCAGTTGTTTTCAACAGCAGTCATTGTGGAGTGAACAGTGAAGCGACTCGGTGTGGCGGCTGGTGGTGAGAAAAGAACCGCGTGATTTAAAACGCCCGGAGTTCAAGAAGCCATCAGAGAGAAGAAAAAGGCCTTCAAGGTGTGGATTCACTTGGGAGACTCACCTCCTTGAAACCGGTACATTGAGGCGCGAAGAACTTGCAAATTGGCTGTTAAAGCAGCCAAAGAACAATCTTGGAAGGAGACCGCGATCACAGATCTTCAAGCAAGGTGTTCTGGCAGACCATCCACCGTCTTAGAGGAAGGAAGTGGAACATTATTGAAGGAGTCAAATCCAAAGATGGTACACTTCTTTCTAATGAGGAGGACATCTTGTGCAGATGGAGCGAGCACTTTTCTGAATTGCTCAATATTAAGGATGACAGATCCATCGGCTTGAGCAGGGCGGAAAATAGTCCCATGGTAGAGGAAGTCGCTTTTGCGATCAAATCGCTAAAAGCTGGCAAATCTGCCGGAGTGGATGAAATCCGGCCAGAAATGCTAAATTATAGATATAATTTTGTATGGGAGCTAAAATTCCCTGGTGTCAGGTAGAAAGGGGTCAAAGTCAATTTTTTTTCTCTATCGTTTAGTCCTATCGGCATAGGTCTAGCGTAATTTGTGCATATAGAAATCAATTTGAACAAAGGGTATAAGTCAAGAAGTTTTTAAAATTGTTTGATACTAAAGGCATAAGTGGACTTAGGCCCAATATATTTAACTGAGTTATCTATGTAAACAAAATTTTTTTTCTTGTCTTAGAAAAACTTTATTTTAACAGATAACAAAAAAACAAACGGCTCTAAGGAGATAAGTCATTAGAAAATCTGGTAAGCACTTAGTTTTTGGTCAACAGCCTATAACGTTATTGTCGACGACCGTTTTGATAATTGTTTTGCATCATTAATTTTTCGAAAAAAGAATATCTGGATTTACAAAAATATGTTCAATCTTCAATTTCAGTTTGCGGGAAAACTACGAGGGGAGTTCAATATATTCTCGGTATGGGTGGATACTCCAGGAATATGAGAAGATAATTTTTAAATTTTAGTAATTCCATTATTCAAGTGTTTTACTGTAAAATTTCATTTGGCTGTTATTATTAGTTTGCTTTTTGTCTTGTGTTGAACCTAATCGCAGTGGCTGGCGTGGCCAAGATAACAAAAATTGAGCACCGAGCTGTATTGTAAGGCATTTTTAGGGCTGTGTAGGGAAGATCCGGTAAAAATTTTTAATAGAATTGTTACTGGGGGCGAAACGTGGGTTCATCATTATGACCCTGAAAGCAAACAGGATTCTATGCAGTGGCACAAAATGGGCTGGGAAGATGATGGCTACAGTGTTTTGGGACTCAAAGGGAATTTTGCTAATAGAGTACAAAAAAAAAGGTGAAACCATAAATGCCACATCCTACGCATCAACTTTGCGTCATTTACGGGAAGAAATAAAGAAAAAAAGACGGGGTAAACTGGCTGCTGATGTCCTGCTTCTTCACGACAACACTCCGGTGCATACGGCTCATGTTTCTAAAGGCTGCATTGCAGGATTGTGGTTTCGAAGAGATTGAACACCCACCCTATAGACCGGACCTTGCCCCTAGTGACTATTTTTTGTTCCCAGATTTAAAATAAAATCTTCGTGGGAAGCGATTTACCGATGATGAGGAGCTCAAGGCCGCAATAATTGAACATTTTGAAGAGAAGGATGAAAACTATTTTTTGAGGGTATAGAAAAGTTAATCTCAAGATGTAATAAATGCATTAATGTAAGAGGAGATTATATTGAAAAATAAAAATATTTTTAATTTGATTCGCGTTTTTGTTCATGTCGATACCGAGAATATTTTGAACTTCCCTCGTACTATTTCTGACTTATAACCCCTTTCTACCTAGCACGAGAGAATTTAGTTCGAGAAACGTACTAAGCACAAACCAGAGAGAATAGACCACCAGCTCCGCCCAAAAATGAGAGATCCATAGAGCCAGTTTCAAAAAGTTATTAAGTGGTTAAGTATCTGTGCCATGCTAAAGTAAATGGAGGGCGAATTGGTCACGCATACACTGGCACCTAATAACATTTACAGTTATTTCTGTGGTACAACACGTATTCACAGATAGAAAAAGAGGCGGCGCTACTCATTTCAAAACTGGCTCTATCGAATTCTCTTTTTTGCCCGAAGCTGGTGGTCTATTCTCTCTGGTTTGTGGTACTAAGCTTACACTGTTTTGTTTACCCACTATACCTGTATAAGTATAAAAACTACGATTTGACATTAAACTTAAAATGTTTGACATGCTTTATTTCTTTTTTTAAAAAAGGAGAATGGCCTTGGTACCTATTGAGAATTTAAATGCAACATGGTTTTGCTCATCGTACTTCCAGATTACATATTTTTACCCCTTCGAGGGTAAATATTTTAGATCCTTGTCATTTGTTTAAATTACTCCCTAACTTATTTGTCTTTATGCGAATTTCTATTCCCTTTGTTTAGTTTTCAAAACTACTTCCGATTTTTCACAGAAAAAACTACCACTTTCTATATTCATATTCTAATTCTTCATTTCGCCGTAGATTTTTTGCCACCAGTTACAGTTTTCAAAAGTGACTTAAGAAATAAACTTGTATGCTTTTCGATTCAATCCTTCTCTTGGTAGTCGTAAGATTAATCTCTTTTCTGAATTAGAGTTTGTCTAATGGTGGTTCAGTATTTTTAAGGTTTCCGGAATCTAACATATTAGGCCTGTTACTTTACTTTTAAATTTTACGATTTTTTACCTTACCCCAACTTGAATCGATAAATTTGTAAAAGAGAGCATCAAATTATTATTAAAACCCCTGCATTAAGAATTTTACTAGTTTTTACTCAACAAAAATCTTGTATATAAGATTTGAAGAAGCTGTCAATCAGTTGACAATTGACAGATGATTTGAAATTGTTTGTCCAATATGACATACAATGCGTGCAATTACTATTCGTATTTGGCTTTTATTTTAATCTTCGCGTTTATCAGACATTTTTAAAACTTGTTTTTAGCATTACGAATTCTCTCCTGAAACAGAATTTATCACTGTCATTTTGACAGTCTTCTATTTTTTATAACAAAAGTTATAATTTTTAATTTTTATAACATTTTCTTTGCGTCAAAGCGCTTTGGTTTAGCCTTTCTGCCGTTTCCATTTAAACTATTTAGTATTTAGAACTCTTAAATCCTAGAATATCTTTATAGTCGCAATTATGCCAAACAAAGTTGAATAGCAGCATTAATAAAGTACAATTTGAGTCATCTCATCAGTGAGGTTAGTTTTCTTATATCTAAATTCCAGATCACATGTCAACAAATTGTTAAAAAAATAGGATTTTTTTAAAAGGATTCAAAAAATATGAACTATTTGACAGCTGTTACAGTTTATAATTATAATACCATAGCCAAACCACACTTTGAATTTTATTCCACAATATTGTTTTCGTGTTGCAACCCGCGTCAGATCGAAAGGCTGCAAAAACTACAAAACAAAGCTATGAGAAGCATCCTGAGGTTTATCCAGTAAAGTTATTGGTAATTAATAACTGAATGTCCTCTTATCTACCACTAACCAGAGGCGTACCTCCCTCCATGGGGCCGTTACTTTTTTTCTATATTATTTTAAGCTCGGGATCATGACGTAATCTCTAATGCCAAAAATCTCGAAGGCTAAAAATCTCGAAAAGTTTTTTTTTTAATCTCGAAAGCAAAAATCTCGAATGTACAAAAATCTCGAATGTTCAAAAATCTCGAAAGACAATATCTCGAAAAAATCTCGAAAATAAAAAGTAAATTCGAGATTTTTTTTGCACCCATCCCATAGCCAGACAGTAAACCCAAGCAGGGGGGTTGCAGGGGGGCAGCATTCCCCCCCATACATATCGAGATTTTTTTTTTCGAGATTTTTGCTTTCGAGATTTTTTAAATTCGAGATTTTTTTTTCGAGATTTTTACATTCGAGATTTTTGCTTTCGAGATTTTTTTTTTCGAGATATCGGGGTAGACCCTTTAAGCTCTCGTCGCTAAGCTTTAACTCTTTTATACATAGTATGCCGATGTTTTTGTTTCTTATCCGAAAAACGGTCATTTTTTAAACACGCTGATTAAATGTATACAGCAACGTCATATATAGTAGGTATGCTCTATCAGTATGCAATATGCACTTAAAGGTTTTATTTTAAGTAATGACCTTTATCTGCACAATGCAATGTGAGCCCAGAAAAATCGGCTACTGGTCCCTTTCACTAACTTTATTATCATTAAGTATACTTCGCCCCAACTCAAGTAAAAGTCGCAATTATATCGAAGTGGGACCTTGAATATGCCTTCCATTGTCCTCTTGCCTGGAAATATTGTATTTAAATTATCCTATAATCTCCATTCCCATAAGTGACTATTGAGGTAAATTCGCTTTTAACAAATATTTTATGACTTTGCACAGTCAACACTTGAACTGTACAAACCTACTTTTACATTTTCATATTTTCTGGTCGTAAATTATCTTTTTAATCGTTCTCCTCTTGAGTACTTCCAAGAAGAATTCACGGTCAGACCAAAACTGGTTCCACGTTATACAATCTCTTCATTTTAGCCGGTTCATGAAAATTACATAACAAACTGTCAAAACAATACAAACAAATTAAAAGAAAAAACAAAAATGTTTTTGAAATAAGAACAAGTCGAAATTTGAATAAATTCTTGAAAAACTTATCATTCGATCAATCAATCGTAGAATACACAAAGAATTTATTATGTCATCAGTTATTTTTGATAAAGCTACATCTGCGTACTTACGCCATTCGAACAGTTACTCATTCAACAACACCAAGGGGAGAAAATCATCGTCCACACCGATAACCCAATGTCAGTGGGGAACTTGTATATCAACATGACATCATGAAAGGCTTGATTCAAGCAACAGAAAAGAGGAATAGCAAGTGAAAGTACCTACAAAATACTACAGCAACCGTCCCACATATAACATCACAATCGAGTATTCAAGTTTTCTATTTTGTGCATTCAAGTGCAGAGTACAGAGATGTCATCTACCTTTAGGCTTCCGAAATGCAAGCTACAACCATCTCTACTGCAATCCACTGCAACTTTACTAACAGGTTCGAGTATTAAAGCCATGACCTCTGGTATGGATATGGATACGATGACGACGAAGAAACGCATCCTAAATATTCAACCGAGGTATCTCTATCTATTGTTAAGCTACAGCTACAGCATCGTCGACGACAGAGAATTTCACTAAAAACACGTTTTTGAGGTTGACAATTGGCTGGCGGCAATCGTTAGAGTGGGTGTTGTAGACGTATGCTATGCTTGTGCTAATAGTGATGCTATGTTTCAAACAAACAAAAACAAACTACCATGTACTGTACATAGTTGTGCAAAAAAAAAAAAAAAAAAGTCGCATAGTGAAGCCAACTTCTAAATTTGAGAGAAAACTTTCTCCTTACACTTTGGTAGCGTCATGAAGCCAGTGAAGATCTACCTGCAAAATTAATTAAAAATTCGTAAAAAGGCGATGACGAAGGAGAAGTCAGCTCAGAGCTGTGGTGGGCTTAAAGTTTTTATATTTTCGTTCATACATAAATATTGTCTGCCAAATTCGGTAAAGACGAGGATAGTGTTTTGTAACAAGAGAACCAACAACCTAACTAGCAGCATAATTATACAGAAGAACAGCGATATGTATAGTTAAACTTATCGCAGTCAAACACATGTGAAGACTTGATGCCTTCGGGCTCGTGCGGCGCTATCGTGGCAGTTGGCGTGCGTGACTAATGAAATTATAGAGTCTGAAACATCAAAGTGCAGATCGCATTGCGAATGAGCAATTGCTCCTGTTATATATTTATTTTTTAATGTGACTTAATAACTGAAATCGGAAAATGCGCAAAATGGTTAATGTGTGACTTGCTGATTGCGAATTATGAGTTTTCTTTATAAATTACTATAGCTGACCCGTGCTCGCCTTTAGCAAACAAACAAACTTATATTTGGTCCATTTAAGATTACACTTTGAGTGTTTCATTGAAATCTGTCCAGTAGGTTTCGCGCTTTTAGGAGAAGAAAGAAAGAAAATTCCCACTATTTTATTATAAGTATAGATATCGTTTTAATGTGCACCCTCTGCATCGCCCTCCCTCTCCATGATCTTTCCACTTGTTTATAATACTGCATTTCCTTTGTTTCCCTCTTCCTATGGAATCCAAACAACTACCTACCCCAACTCTACACTGTTACCATACCACATACACATATCAGAATGACATTCTGAAATGAAACCTGTTTTGTATTATACGTCTCTTCTCTTATGAAGATTATTAATTTACCCCATGCCATACTGCAGCACGCACCCTATCCTCATCCGGCATCGGGCATACGATCATAATATAATACATACCTACATTATACAACTGACCACTCACTCATTGCGAAAACAAATCAACCCTTTTCGAATGCGAGGCTATATAGTGTGGTTTTGTTTTTGTTTGTCGTGTCGCACGATCGCAAAAGTATAAACATCCATTTGTAGCAAGGTATATGTGTATGTATATATTTTCACTTCAAAAAATACATTTTGGCTAAAAACTGTTCATAAGGAAGTGGCTATAAACGACATAGCCTATAGCAGTCTCACAGTCCTATGGTCTATGGAACATTTTAAAAAAAGTTTCATCGAAATCTGTCCATTAGTTTTAGAGTTTTTAACAGCTAAAGAAAATTCCTACGGTTTTATTATGTATAGATTTCGCCCGAGAAAGGCGAATCTATACTATAGCTGATGTTTTCACTTGAATTTAAGTTATACTCGTCAGGAAATGTAAAGTTAGCTTGTCCTGCAGCTCAAAACAGTTTTAGAACTCGAGTCTCGGTTTTTTTTTTCGCCTTGGCGTTTCGTTAAGTTCGCTTAGTGAGCTGTCTAGAAGAAGTGCTGATATATAGTGATTATTTACATACAAATGAAGTTCATAAACTTGTGATGGACAGCTCGTCCCTAGTATACCTATACCTAGATACCTGTGAAACAGCTTGTCGAACCTTTTCTGATAAGCGGCAAAAATCTTTCGATTTTCTAGCTAAAGCCAGCCTCAAATGGAGAGGACTGACGAACTTTATTATATCTGGCTAAACTACAGCAAAGGAAAAAATAGCTCAAGCTTAAAAAAAAAGAGAAGAGATATCGCCCGATCGCCACAGATCACTGTCCTATTGGTGACGATGCAGTCAGACTGGATATCACGCATAATACCTGTAATGAGGTAATCGAAATAGAAACTCTAATTCAACATTTATGCGCCTGTGCACCACCATCTAGGACCAGATAGCGATAGGTCTGGTCTGACCCTACACTGGTGTCCATTTTTGATCGATCTTTGTAGTGTATTATGGCAACAGACAAATTCCGCGCATGTTTTCCCTTTGTATCATTGATGAGTATCTTTACGGGACTGAGAAAGATAGGGTGTAAAATGTGAATAGAATTGAGAGAGATAGGGTGTAAGTAGCAAATTTGTTGTTGCTCTCTCTCTCTCTGCGCAGCCTTCCAAGTCTATATTTTGATTTGAAACGGATTCTATACAACAATTCCTTATAAGTCTCTGCAGTGTTAAAAATCATCAAATGACTATGGTTATAGCTTAAGACAATGGATCTTATTAATAATCATGTTTAACACTCAAATTAAATATTTTGATAGTCACAAGAGATCATTTTATATGGAAATTTTCGCCATTGTGACTTTGTCAAAGTTAGCCTGAACACTAAAAATAATTCAGAAATAGAAGAGCTTATGTTCTCTGTGACTGCAGTTTGCAACTCTTGAACCAAAGCATGTCAGCTAGAATAAGGTAAACTTACAAGAAAATCCCATCAACCCTCGTAAATTTGCATAAATGCATAGTTCCCCCAGATAAGATTCCATGATCTTCCTGTAGATATACATTCGCATTGGGATCTCTATACGTTATCTCCTTTTCCTAAATCCCTTATTGGACATAATCTCTCATTTTTGTTATCTCTTTTTCAAAAATCTTCTGGGACGAAATCCCCTATGTCCCCCATCTACATACATACATATTAGGGATGATACGGAGCTTCGACTCCGAATCCGATATGTCGGAACCTCCGGTTTAAATTGCACCTCCGAATCCGTCTTCGGTTCCGATATAATCACATCGGAGGTTTTTCGGAACACTATCGCTGACGACCAATGAACATGAACGACAAAGACTTTCGAGTTCCGACATTTTACAATACGACTGTCTTTTCACTCATTTATTTGTTTATTGTTTTACATGAGTAGCCGAGATTTGCGTTGAAGTTGAGACTTGAGGAGAGTGCATGCGTGAGACGTGTGACTTATTTTTTTGGTTTAGTAAACTGATAACTTGCCGTTTATTAACTAGACTTTATTTTTTATTAACTATGAAGCCTAAAACAATTAGTGTAGCATGAAATTATTTCAGTGAAATTGAAGCCAGGTTTTGTGCGACAATTTTTCCGAGCGAAGAACTATTCAGTGCAGCTAGTTTGATTTATAACCCACTACGGAACAGATTGAATGGCGACAAGGCAGCGCTAAGTTGCTGTTTATAAAAGATAATTTACACATTTTGAAGTGACAATACAATTTTGTATTTTTTATGTAAATTTTCTAATAAAAATTGATTTCTCAAATTTTTATATTTTAAACTTGTGCGACCCCCACCTCCGACTCCGATTCAACTCCGACTCCGCGGAGGTCAGTATGAGGCTTCCGATTCCGACTCCGACTCCGGTAAAACCACCTCCGTAACATCCCTGATACATATCTACTTATTAAATCCCTCGTTAAAATCCCCTGTTCCACAATTTAGAATTTATCCGTTTTTTAAACGAGTAGTTTTGGCAGTCAAATTAAACAAAAAACATAATTTATAAAATACCTACATAGCAACTTGAAGATTTGTAAGCATTTCCTATTACTTGAAGTACTCTTAATTGTAAATGTATATTTATAGGAAATTTTAGCCTTATACAAGGTGGCGCAAAAGTAATCCTCCTATCAGAAAATGCTATACATTTTGCGATTGGCCCCTAATGTCAGTTCTGTTTTGACATTTGTGTAGTAAACACATGCGAAATACACGTTAATAAACAATGTTACGCTACACTGCTCCAGAACGCGGAATATTGGTGACTATTTATTTGAGCAATAATCGGTCGGTGACTTTGGCACAACGTGAATTTCGTCGCAGATTTCCTAGCCGTCCAACGCCTACTGGTGAAACACTGCGACGTTTAGCCGCTCGCCTCGAAGAGACTGGCACAACACGAGATGCTGCCAGGCGTGGCAGACCCCGGAGTAGCCGTTCTGCAGAGAATATTGCTGCTGTAGCCGAAGATGTCATGGAAGCGCCGTCGACATCGACCAGACGACGTGCCACGCTACAGAGCAATGATCAACGAGTTCTTTTTGCCGCAACTTGATGAATTGGGATTGGAAAACATGTAGTTCCAACAGGACGGTGCAATGGCACACACTGCACGTGCCACAACCGATATGCTGAAGGATGCATTTCCCGGGCGCCTAATCTCCCGTTTTGGCGATTTGCACTGGCCAGCAAGATCGCCTGATTTGACCGCTCCAGACTTCTTTTTGTGGGGCTTTTTGAAGTCGCGGGTTTATGACAACAAGCCTCAGACTCTTGCAGCTCTTAAAGACAATATCCGTCAAGAATGTGAGGACCTATCGCCGGAAGTTTTGGCCAAAGTGATGGAAAATCCCATAAAAAGGGCTCAAATGACAATTAACTGTGGCGGCGGCCATTTACATGACATCATATTCTCGACTTGATGTAAAAAAAATTAAAAGGCCAAATAAAAATAATCCACAAGAAGAATCAAAGTTTTTCATATTTTTTTTTAAATTACAGCCAAAAAACATCGGAAGGTTATTTTTGCGCCACCTTGTATCACCTGACTTTATCTGACTTTATTCAATAAAAAAGGCTCAAAATTTGGATTTAATTTAACAAACTAATAATAAACTAAAACTAAATAATAATTTTTAGTGTCCAGGCTAATTTTTACAAACTCACAATGGCAAAAATGTCCATAAAAAAATGTTCAACTGTGGCCGTCAAAATATTTATTTAAGTTGAAGGTTAAAAATGTTTATTGGTAAGGTCCAATGCAAGTACATAGTAGATTAATATCCATGTTGGTAGTCAAAACGTGGTCAAAATGCGGTAGCTATGATTGTATGATTTAATCTGCGCAAACTTTTACGAAATAACGACAACGCAATTTAACAGCACGAGTTAAAATGTTTGGACAAAATTATAAATAGTCAACAAATTATCTTTACTGTGTTATCATATCGCGATAAAAACATTCGTCTATTAAATGCCTACCTTAGCCAGTGGTCTTAACTAGTGTACACAAAATAATCAATCTATTTAACAAGTTAAATCAAAATATTATTTTTAACCTTTTACCAGTTACTAAGTATGTACAGGAAAATGTCAGCCTTAGCTAGCTTTGATCAACCCAATGTAGGTAACCTTTACTCGCATAAGTAGTGTCTATACGTTTGTGTGACTTTGCGTGCATGTTAAACATTTTCGACCGTCATGCACTCGAATGATGAACGTGAAAAGGGCGTTAATTATTATTTCATGCACTCTGCCCAAACATGGCTAAAGTTTAGGTGTTAACGTGTGTTAACACGACTTTTAAGCACATAGGTCAGTGTTGCCTTTTTTGCTAATGAATTCCACATACAATATTGATTAATTGCAATGTTGATAGTTATTCTTTTTGTAGTCTCTTGAAGTGTTTTGAGATTTTGTATACAAATCACGTCGCATCGCAGGTGGGTGAATGAGATTTTGAGTTGTCTAGACTTTGTCTGAAAAGGGGGTTCGATCGATGTTCTAAGAAATTCATTATTGCTTTGTGAAACTGAAATGTGAAGTGATAAACATAAACTTGTTTTGGTATTTTTTAACATTTTATGAGCTTCTGAATAAACGTCATCTTCTATAATATTAAGCAGTTGTGTATATAGATAATCAATATCTGTCTGATGAAAAATAATCCCCGACCCAGAGTCGAAACGTATCGGAAAATAGATGCAGGGATGAAATTCAATGCTAAAAAGTGTTAATGTATAGTAGCAGGCGTGTTATTGGAAGAGAATTTTTTGTAAATTTTAATAAAAAAAAAAAAAAAAAGTAAAACTTTTATCGTCGGCTTTTCCGATGTTTTAATACCCTCCACTGCATACAAGCCATGCAAAATGTTAGGCATGTGAGTTATGTAATGCGCAAGAACAGGGTGTAATATTGGTTTTTGTATGGGGGTACCAGAACTACTTAACCAATTTTTCTGACGATAAAAAAAAGTAAAAATAAGTCCTGTCACAAAATTTCATTCGTTTCGGCGCTATCGTGTCTTCAACACACAGACAGACGTACTGACAAGGCTTATTCGATTCAGAATTTGATTGTCATTCAGAATATACCTATTATTCTTTATGGGGTCTCCGGTCACTCCTTTTTGGGCGTTACAAATGTAATGGCAAAGTGAATATAACTTCCTGTGGATGACAGAGGCAGGCAAGCAAGCGTTTTTACTTCAACGCTGAACTGAACCAACTGAAAGTCTCAGGTTTTTGACTTAGAATAAAGGGCTATCGCAGTCCTTCTGAATGTATTTTCCTTGTAGAGTCAGTATTTTTACACAATCAGCTCCATATTCTTCTTAGCCGAACAACATTTTAAAGAACATCTTTAAATTGTTATGCTGAAGCTTGCGTAAAACACGTCTTTAATTTTCAACTAAGTGTCCATTAATTTATGTTTAGACACTGTGCGTCAAGTTTTCTTCGAAAATTCTATTTTATAAATTTATGAAAGAAAAAAATAAATTTTCTGATATCAGAGAATTTTAGGTATTGGCCCCGGAATGTTGCTGTGAAGATTGGTCAAAATTGGACAATAAAAATCGAGGTTTTTTTTAGGTGGTATTGTATTGTGGTAGCTACCAAGTGTCAGTTTCAGTCAATTCAAGTCTATTTGCTTCTAGTAGCTACATTCGTTTGTTAACTTAACTTCTAAAATCCAAAGTAAAAGTTCTGAAATTGACTATCATTTTCGACGGACTTTCAGCTGTATTGTCATAAATATATCTCAGAGGAGATTTACATTTTTTTTTTTAAATTGTAGGTATTAGGTATAAAGAACAACTCTAATAAAAGGCGGCTATAGTCAAACATCTTAATAGTCTTGTTTACCATCGCACTTATCTTGTAAAGTTTATTACAATTATAAAAACAGATGCCAAGAAAATTTATGATAAGAAAACAAGTATTTAGATGAATAATCGCTTAAGTGATGAATGAAAAATAAAAAAATGCGTTAACGTTATCATCTTGATGTTGTGTTCAGCTTTTTTTTTTTTACAAAAGCAAACGTACACAAACATTCACCCATGGCTTTAGGGTACCTATATTTTTAGGGGATCTAAATCCTTTGAATGGGTCTGGCAAGGACTTGGCGTCATGTGAAACGTCTTGTACTTCTATATTTGTTATCAGGGACTTTATCGCTAAATTCTAAAAAAAATTAAATCAATTATGTATTCCAAATTAGTTGCCAGCTGCGTTGAAACGAATAAGCAACAGATTGAAATTTAACTTCTTGTCGTTAGGTAGTTATTCCGAAATCTGATAAAACAAAAAAGGGACAGGAAACGCGTGATGAAGCAGTTTGGGCAGAATAAGACGAAGTATGGAACGCAGGTGGGCGCAGTAGCGCAGTGGTTAGTGTGTTGGACTACTGTGCGAGGGATCCGAGGTTCGATCCCCGGAAAAACACAAATTACATCTTAAGGTTTTTTCTACTGCGCCACCTCTCGCGAACGTCTGACAAACACCCGAGAGTATGACTGTCATGAAAAAGCTTTTCAATTCAGCCGTTCAGACTCGGCATAAAATTGTAGGTCCCTTCCATTCGTCCCAAAAATAGAAACTCACACAAAACGAATGGTTGCGAGAAGCTAGGCCTAGGGTTTTTTTTTTATGGAACTTACTATGCCTCTTTGGGCAGTAATTCAGACTTCCGATGGAACAAAAAAGCAACAGGAAACGGGAAGGGGTATCCCACATCAGCTCGAACAAAATGAGACATGATAGGAACAAAAAGGCGACAGACTCGAAACAGGTAATAAAATGAGAAGGGGTAACGCACTAACTCGAACGGCATGAGCCATGACATGAGTGGTAAACGGCTGAGTTGGTAAGCGTTTGAAAATTTTTGTGATCTAGGGTGAGCAATGACCATCCCCAGTTCAGTTAAGTTATTTTGGCTTGGCAACATGATTGGTTGGGATCTTATACAAAGTCTGCTTGCTTAGTGAATCCTGAGAGGGATTTGCTATTCAATTGCTTTGTAAAGACGTAGAAACAGTAATTCTTCGCTTGGTCTGGTCTGGAGCCTAATCAATGTCATTCACTACCTTAGATTTATGTCTCTACAGTGTTTGCTTTTATTCATCGACGTTCGAGTACCCTGCTTTTCCATACGGTGAGAGTGCCGAAAAGAGAGTTAAAAAAATGTATTCTCTTTGATTTTCTTATGCGTCAATATATGCACCCTGCCGTATTTAGTGTCGCTACCACCTGCACTGGTATCAATTGTCATTCATAATTCATTAATAGTTTTTCCGATAGAGTAATTTAATATTCCTTGGATATGCAACTATTGCAGTTTCGCCATTATGTTGGCATGCCTCTGTGCAACTGGAATTGTAGGTGTGTATCCTTATTGGGTATCTATACTTCGACTCTATTGTCAAAATTGTTTGTGGGTATGATGTATGGATGTATGAATAATGAAACTGAATGACCTACTATTAGCTGTAACTCAGGTAGTATGATTTAAGTAGAAAATATTGCTTCGTAGGAAGACCGGATATGGTGAGATTGTGAGTGTTCTCGGTATAGTTGTGCGGATGAAAAAACCGCCTATACTCACAAATGCATCAACGACATCCTGTCGGATTCTTCCGATTCTGTTAATGTCAAAGACGATATGTTAATGCACAGAATTTTGAAAGATTTTTCCTCCGGAGTTTTGGGTTTAAGTATATCTTGCCTCTACTAAAACTAGAGCACCACGAAGTACGTTCCACATGGAACTAACTCCCACTAAATGAATTAAATCGCACAAAATATGCAGTGAGATTTAGTTCATAAGTTTATGGCAGACAGCTAGTTTATTTGGGACGAAGTTCATTATAAACTAAATTCCAACGAAGTACCAGTAAACAATGCAACAGTGAAATATCCGTACCTAAGGGGCACATACTGTTCCCTTGCAACCCCCTTGGTTGGGGTCAATGTTAGTGCTAGGTTGGAGAATATGCACAACTTCTTTAAATCCATGCGAAACTTTATATGCGTAAAGGGTAGGCCATCTAGTGCACGTCGAGAAGCCAATGCATCCACAGAGAGTGACAGTTTGGTGCAGATTGTGGAGTGGTTGCATCAGTGGACCATTTTTCTTCTAACATGAGTCTGGGAAAAACGTTTCGGTAAACGGTGGGCATTGCAGAGCCATGTTAACCTTTTTTAACATAACTTTTTTTTTACTGAAATTGAAGACATGGATTTGGACGACTTCTGATGGTTCATGCGGGATGGCGCACCATGCCACACAGCCCTTGCCACAATCGATGTTTTGCGCTCCAAATTCCCAAATCGTGTTATCATCAGCTGTCTTTGCGATGTCAATTGGCCACCTCGGAGCTGCAATTTAAACCTTTTGGTTTTTTTTTTGTGGGGAACCGTGAAGGACCGATGTTATGCCAACAATACAGAAACGATTCAAGCACTTAAGGCCAAGCAATCCGTGAGATACAGCCCGAAACCATCAATAAGGTCTTGGAAAATTGGAGTGACAGAATGCGCTACTGCGAAGCCAGCCGAGGCAGCCACTTGAACGACGTTGTGTTCCATAATTAATGCGAATGTTTGCTCTTACTAATAAAGCCATAATAATAAAAGGAAACTTGTGTTTGACCCACCCTGTATACCCAATTCTCATATTGGGACTTAGTTCATTCCAGACTTGACTCTTAGTTTCGGAAAATCGTGGCATTTTATCCATATGAACTAAATCCCAAATTTTGTTAGAGTTAGTTCCAAAACTAGATATGGATCTGTACAGAGTAAACCAGGAAATCCCACTGCATCAGGGCAGGGCAAGGGTTATACATTTATATAATATTCGTTTACCGACCCTTGAACTTCAATAGCTTGGAACTATCAATGCCTATCTATCACAATCATCCGCATGACAGGCAATTTTCAATAGCACTTTATCATAAGTGCAATAAATAAAATCAACTCACCGAAATAATAAATAATCTCGCATAATAAATTCATAAATAAAAATATAGTACGAAAGGTACTTAATTTAATTCTTCCACGCTACTAAGTACATTATTTCATCGCTCTTATCTTTATCGCTCAGTCTCGGTCAAATGAGGTGAAACTATAGAAATTTAGCCGAACTTCTAAAAAAAAACACATTTGACAAATTGTCATACTCATCGTTGTACGAATTATAAACCAATTAGTCCGGTCCTGCAAGCGTATCTCTACACCTTTTTTTCGCGCTCTGATTGAATACAATTTCGCTGGCATTAACATATGAAACTCGCCAATTTGACAAATGGACTTTGGTAAATACAAAAAAAAAAAAATAATAATAAAAATCGAAATCGAAATGAGTCAGCGAAATAAAGAAAATCGCGCTTTGCTACCGCTAAAGACTAAAGTTCACCTTTACCTACCGTATGACGAATGTTATTGGTCTCCTTAAGTGCCTATGAACGAATTGGCTTTTTTTATTTGTATTTTGCGTGATTTGTATCGTCTTCTGGGGCAATTTAGTAAATTTTATTGAACGAATCAGTTTCGTTTTGATTTGTTCAATAAATTTTGTCGACAAATGTTTTTGTTGTTCGACATACCGCTTGATTAGCATAAAATCAAACGTGTAACCGGTGTCCGTGTTAAATGGAAATAAACGTACGCATTTCACCGAACAAATTTACATACAATATAGAAATGGTATTTTTAGAAAAACACAAAAAGTGTTTATTTTTTTTTAAAACATTTGAAATTTTTTTTGTTCATTTATCCTTCGAAAAACATGCAAACGAACCAGATGGCTGGTGGAATATTTTTTTTGCGTGAGGGCAAATGTATTTTTAACCGTGCAACATGTGTTTGAAAAGAACATTCTAATTTGGTAGCATGTAGTTAACAAGAATCCTGTAGGTACCTGGGAATGGACATCGTGGTAGAAATAGATTAAAACAACAACGAAAGGGAGAAATGTGATTTCTGGAGCACGCGATCCTAAGTATAGGATACTTTGGTGTGGGAATACAAAAAGGTCATATTTGTTTATAGAGATACATTAGGTTCACTTTCGGAGGTGACCGTATATTCATCTCATCTTAATGCGAGCATGTGTGGGCTTATGTAAATCGATTTATCAGCATGTGTTCTAGCAATAGATACAGATTATTCGCAAGACCGCCCATCAATTCGGTAACCAAATCTACGCGTGACATTTTAAGGTCAACCATAATAGGATTATTTGGAGTCAAAAATGACGAGGAATTCACTTAAGTTCTAAATTTATCAATTGAGTGAATGGTCATGGGCGCGACATGTGATTCCAAATTAATCGTCAAGCTTGAAGCTCTTGATTCATCCAAATAAAACTTCAGAATCGTCTGGAACTGACTAAACCCTATCGAGCAGTTCGAATTCAACAAAAGGGCTGATGAGGTCGGTTGGAAAGCCTCAATATAACTAACTACCTTCATAAAATGCTGGACTGGACTTTTGAGAGCTCCATATCTGACTATCGATATCTAAACTGAACTCAATGCGCCAGGCCAAAAAGCTTATCAGTTGTGCTAATTAGAAAGGTACCCTCCCAACGTCATGCTGACTGATTTCATCACCGGGCACGGCTATTTTAACGACGTTAGGCAATAACGCCCAAATCAATTTGGACATAACACCTTAAAAAAAATCTTACAATTTGTTGTTGCAAAATTTTTCGTCATTTCGGGATGTTTTTTCCTTTCCAGGGTTCGTTTTTTTGACAAGTAGTAAAGCCCTGCTTGGCTTTTCTATTAGATTTTGAAGAAGGTGGGAGTTTGTACTGCAAAAAAACCTTCAATATATCCAATCTCGCACATACTCCAAATCTGACAGTAACACCAAGCAGGGGCAGTGAGCCGGAACGTTCCGTTTCTGTTGCTATCATATATTGGATATCGGATTGGGCATGGTTGCCGTTGACATCTCCGAAGTTACGACAGGTGGGTGATTCATTGATCCCAGATCTGTTCAGATGGGCTCGGAAGCCGTCATGTTCGGTCAGAAGCTGGCTAAGATAGAAGTCCGCGTCTCCAGTCCATCCATTTATGAATTTCCGGAATAAGACGATGGGTCCATCTTCCTTTTGCAGAGTGGTTTCATTTCCCCTGCCAAGTTCTGATGCGTCGTTGTCTTTCTTCCAGCCTGATATCTTTGACTGAATTTCGGATATCCTGAATTTTGGCATCCCGCTGGTTGCTGGTAGCATTCCCGCGTTGATACATATAGCATCATTTGACACGGTTCGATAAGCACAGCATACTCTCAGTACACATAGTCGATTGACGGAATTTATCCTTCTTGGATAAGGCTTAAATGTCATTACCTTAGGCCATATAGTTGCCGCGTACTCTAAGATGGATTGCACCACCCTTGACAGAATTAGCCGACAGCAAGTCTTGCTCCTCCAATAATCGTCACCCTAGCAACTTTGTCAAACGTGCTTTCAAGGTGTTCTTTGTAATTGAGCCACGCGTCGATCATCGCCTCTATAGGTATCTGATTGCCGGTTTTGATATTATATTCTGACCGCCTACCCTGATGGTGATTGTCTCTCTTTTCCTGGCGACTGCTTAGTACTGCTTCCGTTTTATGTTCAGTGAGTTCTAGACCAACTGTTGCCATCCATAGCCTCACTTAGAACTATCATATATAATTTTGCATAGGATAGGGCCTAAAACCGATCCTTGTGGAACTCCGCCAGTTATGTAATATCGCTTTACTCCTTTGTCGGTGTCAAAGAACAGAAACCGTTTCTCAAAATAGCTTAGTATTATTTTAATTAAAAACCATAGCAACTTAAGTGAATGTACTCTAAGCTCCCAGTTTGCAGAGTTGCTCAGCTTCTTCATCTTCTGCTCTGAATGGCTTCTTCTAGGATTGCAGTTACCCTCCCTACAGCGTCTACTGTAGAGCGAGGTTTTCTAAAGACATACTGATGGTTTGAAAGTCCGCTGGCTGGACTATTGAGCGAATAATCTTAGGTTCAAGACCTGTTTAACTTGCGCCTAAGGTTAAACTCCTTTTTTTTTTAAAGAAATATAGGTAGGTACAAACGGAGTATAGAGTATAGTTTTGTTTGTTCAGGTGACGTCCTATTGGGAAATTGTACTAAACTTGTTCCAAAAGCCAATATTACTAAGCTTCCGTTAGACTTCTTATATATTTTATTTATGGAAATCTTTTCATATTGTTGGGTCAGTTTTGAAGACATAGCTTTCTACTCAAGGCAAGACTTTATCACTTCACTACATGCGTATTAACATTAAATCGCATCTCATATACATTTTGTGATTTTACCCGAAGCCATACAGTTTCTAAAAATTTAAATCAATCAAACAAATCACGCAATAGTGGTCTATTGCATGTGCAGTGCATCTGTGACCCAAAATAAATTAACCCTTCATTTCATCAGTTAAATCCGCATTCAATGTTCCTGTCCTATGCTCGCTCTCTGGCAAATAAACGTCTTACAGTTGGTTCAATGCACACAAAAGGCCGCCAAGCACGTCACATTTAATTAAGTGCACAATGTATTTATAACCTGAACCAACCAACAACAAACGACCGACCTCTTTATAAAGTGGATACCTTTGGGGCCATCCCCCCTTAATTGCCGCAATGTGATTCCTATATAGACAATTTCATAAGCATTCTGTAATCACTGGAATTATGCACACATTCTCCTTCCTTGCAAGTCGTTCTTCGACGACTTGTGCGATATCTATCGATGCAACTACATGCGTACACTATACACCCCCTCTTATCCAAGGTCGGTGACAGTTGACAAACACATGAGCTCCCCTAGCTTTCTCAAGAAATTTGCTCAATCGGTCACTTTTTTTTCACAATCAGTTTAGTAAACTTAAATGTTTTTTTTTTATATTAGCAGGTTGCAGCGAATGGCTAGTCGTCTTAATTATCATGTACCGGCAAACGTACTCGTAGGTTGTGCCATCAGTTGGTGTGGGGTGCTATTTTTATGGGGATGTGTCGCAACGTGGCGCTGCCATTTACCTTATAGGTAGGTGGTAGTGAAAGCGATTATTAACCTCCGTCCGCTGTCATGTTCAACATAATTTATGACGACGTCGACATGGCTGTGGATCTCCTTTATTTTCCTATACGTCTTCGTCTATACCCGCCGATATCGCTGGGTGGTATTCAATTCCCAAACAAAAGGGTAATATGTACTGAGTGCACTCAGTGATTTTGTGGAGGGGTTGTTGAGCATGCGGTTGTTGAACAGAAGCTGTTTGTGTACACTTTTGATTGCGACAATCTTCATATTTGCCAAATGCAAATTGTGCAGGTAAATATAAACATATTCTTGGCAAAATTTGGAAACTGGCAAATATTAGTTAACCAAGTGTTGACAGATTTTCTTTCGAGGAGACTATGTATACGCAAATGGGAGTCATTGAAGTTGAGGTCATGATGCTGTGTTAAATTTAAGCTGCACCTACACAGATTTTCGTCAATTTGCTGGAATCCTATTTTTTATGTTGAGTTCAACGTATTGAAAGTTTGTGGATTATGATATGATGCATGCTTGTAGTAACGTTTACAAGCACTCTATACCGGAAGTGGATCGTGGACGTAACCGCTTCTTCTCGGTAAACCTGCACATGCACCTCTCCTTCGATCTCCCAAACTATTGCAGCTTTTTCAGGCCGAAGTTACTGTCATTCGATAAGCCGCTGACTGATTAAATGCAAATACCCGTATTGCAAAAATACGTACATATATCGACAGTCAGGCATATATATGTACCTCACATACATCACAATAAAATCGAGGGCAGTGAAAGATTGCCGCATAACTTTTAACGAGATTGCCAAACAGTTTAACGTCACCGCCTTTGCTGTGTTGCAAGTCATTATGATTTTGCAAGGAATTGTCAAGCTGACGAATAGGCTAGATAAGGTGCATCCGGTAAAAATAGTACGTACAAACGTTACCAAACATTGCGACGTCAACTATCTTTGCAAAATACCTTAGGTAACTACTCCGATACACTTTGAATGGCAATCCTTATATATGGATTTGCAAAAATCAATGCAACACAACCTTTAAGCTATTATGGCCTAACATAGACCATAAAAGGTCCACCAAGAGAGGTAACATTGCCACGCTGTGTTATTAACCGGACACTATGCACAGTCGGTAGAGTCATGATCATGTCCAAAGGTTAGGTATAGGTATCCCTTAAAACGATTTCTGCAGGCTGCCGAGATAAGCGAGAGTAGGAAGAGAGTTGTACGTTGTACTAATAACTACTTCCTATGTATACCTAGACTTACTGCTCTCGCCAGTGTCCGGAAGCCCTCATTTTGCAGTCATTAAAAAAATTAACTTGTTCCAGTAGCGGACAGTGTTAACCACCTTGGACCTATTTTAGTCTAAGTGCACCTCATCGAGGACTACCTTAGACCAACCAAAGAATGGTCGGATCGGAATACTCGTACTTTAATAACAAGAAAGGGCACAACATACATAACCGGAACTGTGATGAGATCATTAGGATTAAAACAGGTTCAAAGAGGACGGCTACACTACACAGGCCTTCCTATGAACGCCGCCGTGTCCAGCGGAATAGGTAGATTTTGAGTAAGTAGAAAGGAGAATAACACCAAATCTAAAAATGGTGTTAAAAAGTGTGATACGAATGGGGGTGGGGGCATGCTGCAACCCCCCTGCTTGTGGTCACTGTAGGATTTGGAGTAGGTGCAAGGCTGCAAGGTTGGGTATATGCAAAGTTTATATTATGGGATATCCCAAAAAAAAAATCTTGAATTTACTTTTTATTTTCGAGATATAAGTACATAGGTAGTCTTTCGAAATTTTTGAACATTCGAAATTTTTGCATTCCAGATTAAAAAAAACTTTTCGAGATTTGTAGCCTTCGAGATTTTTGTCATTCGAGATCCCGTTTTCCATACTGCACCACCTCGTACCAACGGCCGTGAAAACGAAAGCGGTTTTCGTCTCGTATTTTATAGAATCCCACCCCTGATTTGGCATGGAAAACGCTGGCGAAATCCGGCAAGCGGTATGAAACTGACATTTTCAGTGATTTCGAGTAGACACAGTCCACCTTAGATCCCTTCCCTACTTCGTCCCTCTTCCACTGAGCTCTGGTAGGGAAACCTACGTGCAAGCCTTTCTTTAAGTTTAATTTGGGTGTGATCTGTGATGTAGTCGGTTGGAATTTGGAAACGTGACCATGCCGTTTGGTAACGAGTTCAGGATGTTGCTGTGGGCGAACAGCCTTGCAATCTAGCACCCAAATTCATTGAGTCTCATATAGCACTGCGTAATGCGGTACCTTTAGTGTGTAGGACGGGAGTTAGAAGATGCAATAGCACAGTAAGAGCATCCGTTTTTTTTTCATCTCATATTTTTGTTCATTAGGGAAGCACAAAGTCTTACTGCAAAGCGATGTCATTACCGGCAGCAGCCCCCCAACAGCATCAACATCATCATCATCATCATCATCATCATCATCATCATCATCATCATCATCATCATCATCATCATCATCATCATCATCATCATCATCATCATCATCATCATCATCATCATCATCATCATCATCATCATCATCATCATCATCATCATCATCATCATCATCATCATCATAATCATCATCATCATCATCATCATCACCATCATCATCGTCAAGATAGTCACACTTCTCTGCCAGTGACAACTATATACAATTTGAGCGAAAATATCTATAAAACAAAAATGTATCTCATCAAAGGCTATCTCCTTCATCGGTACCGCTATCAGTCAGTCCCATAAAATGTAATGAGTTATCGTATTGTGCACACTACACAAATACTGTATTCCGTACAACATCGCTATTTCGTTACGAGTCAGTGAAGCGTTTACAAACAAAAACGCTACACCACTCTTTGGCTACGCTTTCCTTTTTCATTTATTTTAATGCCGATGGTGGTCGTGGTAGCCGTAGTACCAAGTACCACTGTACCAGTACGAGTTGGTATAGTTGATGTTATGTACCTATACATTTCGGTGAAGTCGTCCAAGTGCATTTGCGCTTCATTAAATTGCTGGCGATTGAATAAACTGGATGCATCTCTGATAGAATTTATTTAAGCACAGAATAATGAACTCATTGTTGTGTAATGTGGGTGGATGGGTGACGCTGACGCTGACGAGTGACGACTGACGAGCGGGCGTTTGTTGCAAATGCACTATTCCCCTGGGAGTCTGTTTTCAAAAGGGATTTCCCTGTGGAACAACAACAAAAGAAACTAGATACTCATCCATCTGTTTGTGTATCTCTTTTGAGATAAACACATCTCGGTACAAGTGGTTAAAGTTAAAGCTAAACTTTTCGAAGAAATGTCTTCCACCCTGCCCCTAGACCGCTGACTTTTGGCAAAGTGCTTGCCTTGCCGGTGAAAAGTTTGTGTTCTGCTGGCCATTTTATAATCTTTACAATTATAGTCTGATAATTTGATTTCGCTTCTACGGTTTATAGAAGTTTTGCTGTTCTCATCTGACAGAGCTCTTAACTATTGTAAAGTTCTGCTGAATGAATAATTCATTTGCTTTGATACAGTTGGCTGAAAGCAGTAATTAGGTTCACGGAACACGATGAACTGTTTGCAATATTTTGATGTAATTACGTTAGTACCAAGGTGTACAATAAGGAAGTCTATTAAATGGTAACTTTGGAAAGCTCCAGATGACTAATTAGATTGCTGTTTTGACAGATATAGTATTCGGTTCATATTGCGACTAAGTCACTAAGTGGAAGTAGTGTTTATTAATTTAGCTGAGAATGTTTGTGCAGGAGCAGACATTTTCACACCATGCCATGTTCCAGAAAAATATGTTGCTTCAACAAAAATGTACAATTTTAATTTGAAAAAATGTATTTGTTGTAAGAAAAAACAGACATTTTATAATCACCCAGATTTTTTTACAAAAGGGATTTTTTTTTGCTTTGTATAAGCAAACTTTGTATGAGGCACTAATGGCGCGACGCTCGCCTTTAAACAAAGTGATTTTAGATTACGGTGGAACCGCTTAAGGTTATGATTTTTGTCCCTGGTCCAGTTCCAGTCTAGCACCCTAAAGGTACCATTACACATATCGATGTGTACAGAAACGTGTCAATTTTGTGATAACGTCTCAAAAATTGACTCATCTGGTTGTCATGTAGGGGATCCCGGGGCGGAACGGTTAGTTTTTCCGCAGTCTCTTTCCTTCTTCTGTTGATTTGTTTGTTTTGGAGAAGTTTTAGCGTAAGCCCTCATTGTTTTAACTTTTCGAACTCCGGTAGGTATTCCGGTATCTTCAAAAATCGCGAAAATCTGGAAAATTATTCTTGAATAATGGAGGAACAAATATAACAAGACAGGACGGACAGACGTTGCATTTTATACAGTGGTATTTCTATGGACTATGTTGAAACTCCGCTCGCATATAATAATACCCAATCGTAAGTGTCAGTGCAATGCTGAACGAATTTTTATAATCGTCCGAAATAGCCATATTTAGCCCTCTCCCGCCTCACCTTATGTAACGCATAGTGTCACCATTGCAATGCTGAAAGGACTTTTAAGATCGGCCTACTGCCTCTTTAACTCTCCTCCCGTCCTTAAGTAACATATTCTATCCAAAGGGTGCTGCGATTACAACGTGGAACCATTTTTTTTTTTAAATCAGCCGAGTAGTTTCACAGGTAGTACTTTTCATAGCGTAGTTGTTCTGTGATTAAGACACTCCCGTTCTAGTATATTAATTGATTATTAAAAGCTTGTGTGATTGAGCGATCTCAAAACCGTGCTACGGCTACCTCATCGCGCAACCACTTATGTGTGTTAATACGGTTAAGGACACACAATAGGATTATTGCAGTTTGATAATTTGATCGCTCTTTGCTCGGTCGCGAAATGGCTGCCATTCTCCTATCTGCCCCCTTAACCCCTTTCCCCTCTACTACCACTATAAAAATCTAAATGGGCACCAAATCTATAATTCTGAGAAAAAATAATGAAATTAGTATAAGTAGTTCCAGAGATCCCCCCCCCATTGCCCCCCTTTACCCCTTCCTACATCACCACCACTCTACTGCCGAAATGGGCAATAAATCTATAAGTCAGAACAGACAGACGTTGCAATTTATATAGTAGTGTATGGAGGATATAAATTAAAAATTGGGACAAAATTTCATTCTTTTCATTTCATTTTCGACCACAGACAGTTCAAATTTTCCAGCACGTTTGGATCCTTTTTACTTTCCAAAATACTTTGTTTACGACAACAAATACAGCTTAATGTCTGATCTGTTATAAAGGTTCAATTATGCCCAAGTACTTTTCTGACAAGCTAATTTTGTTCCACCATATTGATCGATCAATTTAAAATGATTGAAGGTGATTCCACAGGCTTTAGCTACAAGTACAACCTACGCTAATCAATAAAAAAAAATTAAGAAAAAAAAAATGCAAGTTCAAAATGAATCTGCCCTATTTGTTGACCTTGGCGCTCTAATCATTTCAATGAATCCATTTTATTTATGTTTACCGAGTGATTTCAAATAAATTGATCGATCAGCACTCAATTAGCCGGGGGCGCGCTTAGCTTCTTATAATATACACAAAAGAGACTTTCGGGCAGTCAGCTATTTTTATACCACTTGGGGATTACGTGTAGATATACTATTTTTTCACAGTTCGACAAAATTTACACGCGGTGGGAGAAACTGTGGCGCCACAACCATAGTAATCCGTTTTTAAGAATTGTAAAATTAAAATTCGCTAAATATGCACTTATGATGTATTTACCCGACTCTTTAAGATGCAGGTCATAAATTACAACTCTTCTGATGACGAGTCAAACGAATAATATAGTTTTTGGCACATCGCCAACTAGTTTTATAGTCGAAAACGATCCAGTGAATATTTTTGCATATTATTTACTGTATAATGCAAAATAAAAATAAAAGTATTCGCGTTATTTAGCTGCCAGAAAAATAAAAACTATGTAGCTGTGCTACATGTGCACGATAATTTAACCGGAGCGAAATTATTTAGCTAATTTTGGGGCAACGCGAGATGTATGTGTGTAGTACAACTTGATATTAGCTTCCCCAAATAGATGAGCAACTGGGATGCATCGCTGTGTTGTGTTTTCGGATTTCAATTTTACTTTTGTAGGCGACCGAATGTTGTGCGAACTTTTGGCCGATGCGGTTGTTTGTTATTTTGGAAACGAAATGCAATAAAAGTTAGACGTTGATAGAAAACTGCTGCAGCAGTATTTGCTTGTTTATAGTTTAGATTCAGTTTCTTTACAACTCTCTAGCTGATGTTTCGGATTCGATGAAAAAATATATTGGTATGTACAATTGTACATGCTTATGAATCATACTTGCTTAAAAATTGACGTTTAAATCTACGACGTGTTTATCTTCTACTAAACGTCCAAAGAAAATGGCATAAATATATACATATGTAACTAGAAAATTTGTATTTTTATTTTTATTTTTGTATAAACAATACATATTTTGAATATTAAGCTTATTAACATGGTCACACTTAGCTCCTTGTGAACCCATTGTGACCCCTTTTATGGGGTTAACCGTTGGTTTTAAGTCCAGCCATCCTAATACCCTTACAAACCTATAAAGATCAAATATGAGACATCAGAAAGTTCTTGTCAGACATGGAAGTAATGACTTCCAAGTGTTCTGTTGCTCAAGTGACAGAGACTCGGGAAGTGAGGTGTGTCCTCATGGACCTCTTTGTCTCCGTAGCCTCTACATATATCGTCATCTTTGATATAGAGTTCCTAGCAGATTAGACAGTGATGACCTGTCAGTTTGATTGTCTAGCCTGTGTCATATTCTGGCCAATGCTTTTGTGATACTTTACTGTGATCGTGTATTCTTTCCACCTGTTGATAGTTTCCATCCGAATCTTGTTCTCCACTTGTTCTCTAAGATTACAAAGTAGTGGCTTGATCGACTGAAGTGCTAGATCATATGATGCATTGCAGAATCATTTCTCAACATTGTCATTCGTGGTGTGCTGCGAGCAAAGAACCTTGAGTATCTTGCAGCAGCGGTGAACTAGCTTGGATTTTATTTCAATAGCAGCCTTTTATAGCCGCCTGGCTGTTAATGAAAATGGTATAATATCGTTTCGTCGTATTGCCAACAATGACACTCTGGCCGCTTTCGCGATTGCCAGACACTGCTGCTATCATCAGGAAGCCTAATTGACCAGTGTATATTTATTAACCTCTGATAATATACCGGCACAGGTTACACAGTCCATCTGTCTCGATGGATATTGATTTCCTCTTCACTATATCAAAGTCGAGGTGGGGAGACATATACTCAGAATTGACAACTTTATACTCACGAATTAACCTAGAATCCGTGTATGGCCAAAATTGCATGGTTTCATGGTGATAGGTTGAGAATTGCCTCCGGTCCAGCTGGATGACTTGAGATTGGTCGCCTTGCACGTGGCTTGCCACCAGACTATGCTGCCCTATGTGAGTATTTTCTGCACGATTGCCTTGAACATCCACAGGATTATTATTTTCCTATCAAGGATCATACCCAGATATTTCGCACTATATGCCACTCCTATGCACGTTTTCGCTTTTCCTTTGGGGTAAGAACGTAGGGGTGTTTCCTCAAGAGTTGGTGGCTCGAATTGTTTTGTCCACGTACTGAGTGCTCTTAGTGAGTGAGTTACTATTAGAAAACCTTAATTCATAATGTCATCGTCATGTCATTTGTCATAATCATTGGCAACATTTCTGAATTTTTTTCAAAATTCCACTTAAATTCGCACAATAGGTACGCTCAATAAATTTGCGATAGATATCTACAAGTTTTAGGTAAAGCCCGGTGTGCGTTGATTCTTTTCAGAAAGACGCCATCTGTTGGTTTTAAAACGGCTGTAAAAATAAATTCTGTTCAATAATTTTCAACGATTGTTATTTTATTGCAAAAAAGAACTTATTCCGCGGTACTAATAATCATTTTTAGTGTCCTGGCTAACTTTTACGAAGTCACAATAGCGAAAATTTCCATATAAAATTATCTATTGTGACCGTCAAAATATTTAAGTTGAAGGTTAAAAATGATTATTGGTAAGGCCCATTAACTATGGAATATTATTTCATTCAAAATTAACTTCCTCGGCTTGCTTGGCGGTAGGCGATCCTGTCAACCCAATTTTTCAATACATTTTCGATGGTTTCTATTTCATGAATAGCTTGACGAATATTGTTTTTGAGTACCTATGAATAGTCTCTGGATTGTTGGTTATCAATGAGCAAACCAGTCTCCAGGAACCTTTCTTCACAAATTTGCGTAGGTACAGCAGCTTTGCAGTTGGTGCATTATTTCGATCTAAATTTTTATTCAAAATTTGCACTATTTGGACAACAAAGCATCCACTTTTGAGGTAACACATAAAAGCTGTCGTAGTAAAAAAAAAATAACATTTGATTCAGAAACAAAGCAACAGATGGCGCACTCTTTTCAGTCTCTTATGGGTCGGTATGCCCACTCTTACCTATGGTCATGAGGTTTGGGTAATGACCGAAAGAATAAGATCGCGAATACAAGCTGCCGAAATGAGATTTCTCCGTTGTATTGCTGGTGTGACTCGTAGAGATCGGATTAGAAATACCAGAATACGTGAGGAACTCAATGTCGAGCAGTTACTTCTCCGGACGGAGCGGTCCATGCTTCGGTGGTTTGGTCATCTTAAACGCATGTCCCCGACCAGGATTCCACGACGCGCTATGGAATCCATACCATCAGGCAGGCGTCCTCTAGGTAGACCTAGGATGAGATGGTTAGGTCAAGTCCATAATCTCTCCTCTACCCGTATGGGGATTGCCCTTGATGATTTGGAGTCGATGGCGGAGGATCGAGAGCTTTGGAGGGTCCACTTGAGCAACCTACACGCGCGACCCACTTAATGGACAAGCGGACCATTTGAAAATGATGATGATGATGATGCCCACATTCTGATTCTGAGATTTCACTTGACTCATCGCAGAGTCTGCTTTTTATGTACTCTTTAACTGTGAAATGGGCTTCTTAAAACAGGGCTTCTGCTGATGCTGATGTATGCTTCAAATCTTTTTCGATTATGCTGCCATAGAAGTTTCTTTTCTTGTTTTAGTTGTTAGTTTTTTTTTCTAGTTTTATTTATCTAGTTTCCTGAATTCTTCCTTGCAGATGTGATATCCTATTCCGTATAGCATAGGAATTTGAGAATAGAATAAGACATTTAAGGAATTCGTGAGTTACTGATTCTCCCTTTTCTTGAAAGGAAGTCGGCCATTTCATTATCCTCTAACCAAACATGGGCAGTTACAGAACAAAGGGTTCGCTTAGTTTGAACTTCATGATATGGGACTATGGGAGTCAAGCGCCACGTTACCAGCTTGGCTATTTGACATTACAGCTGGGTATACATAGTTGCCCTGGGTTCTGTCCCACCTATCAATGCCATAGCTGTCAGCCTGAAACATGCTGGTGCTTTAGCTTTTTCATTTCAAACACTTGGTTCTAGGTCCGAATATTTCTGCTCCAGTTCTTTCATCAGTTCTGGACTTGTCTGTGTAGTCTGTGGACTTGTTGTGTTGTTGCTCAGTATGATAGACTGTGGTGGATTCATTACTACAACTCTTCTTGTTGCTGAACTTGGTAACAAAATTCTTTTGAAAATTATTGTCCGATACGCAAAGTGTAAGTAGATCAAAGACCCTTCTTTTGGACTCCCCTCTCGCATATACCGCGACCAATTGCATAAATAATAAATAATGACACATCTACATTAACTACCTACAATGAAATTCTTAAATAATTAGCTGAATAAGAACGACCACAAAATCGATACGGTACAGTGTGTAGCGCACATGCCCCAATTACCCAGAGCCACCCCGAAAACCACAAACTTCACTTTGCATCCATATCAGTTGGCAAAGAATTGTGTCACATAAATAAGGAACAAACTGTATATGTAAATAAATAAGTTCGATTCCTTTAACCAATCGATTTGTGGCTATACGACTCCATGTCACAACATCATTGGCAACATGAATCATAAGTATCTATGCAGTTCAAATACAGCGTTGTGGTTTTGGCCGTGGAACTGTTGGATAGAGCTTAGCATACTTTTCCTTGCGGTCGCTCCTCTCGCTGAATCTTTTCGCAATTAAAATCTAAAAATGGATTTCGCTCGTTTGTTTTTGCTATTTTTTCCTCATTTTTTTTTAAAGATTTTCTTGAAACTGAATATGCTTTTGTAGTTCGACCTGTAGATGTTGTCTTATAAAGCGGAGCCCGACTGTGTTATGTTAATTAATTGAATGTGCGGAGGTAGAGAGTATAGAAACTTGATACTCGAAGATATCATCATCATTAGAAGGGAAACCTAAAGAAGTAGAAAAAAAAGAAGAACAAGATAGAAGCGCTAATGAAACATTGAAACCCTCTGGAGCGACAAAAAAAAAGACGAGTAGATATACCTACTCTATTTAGAGAAGAAGTTCATTATGATCACAGATACTTTATCTGCTACCGGTGCAGCGTCCGGTTGTTTTTTATATTTCTTATTTAGTTTTTTTTTTTGTTTAGGGGAGGCGTGCCACTCCAGCTTATTCATTTCTCTGCCTTCGACAGCGATTTCATAATTTAATAGGACGCCAGATTAAGGTCATTAAAACGAGGGGAGAAAAAAAAGTAAAAGAAGTACAAAGTGTTTGGAATACGTTTTACGACACTCTTCTCGAAAAGGAGGAAACTTAAATGGGAGGGATTTTTTTCCTTTAGTAGATAATTATGTATATGGAAATGTAAGACATTCATCGTTTGCTTCCCGAGGTAAAAGATAATTGGGGAACTAGGGATAGGGTAAATCCTGAGATTAATTGATTCCTTATGGATTCGAAAAAAATAATGCGAAAACATAATAAACTTGAGTTCTATCGAATTCAAAACAATTCTAAGTATATACGCATGCTGATGTTTGTTGTCTTAATTGAAGCCATCTGCGGGGAGAGTAGGTCCAAATGTTTTTAATTGACATTTTCATGTCAGAGCGAAAATGGGGAATTTTCATATCAAATGTCTGTCAGCATTTTGTGAGACCAAGATGACTTTAGTTTAAATTTTAGTTAACTTTTAAAATCTGTGAGACTGAACTTTGAAAATTATTTAATTTTTTTTAATTATACCCGTTACCACACACACTGTGGTGAGAGTATATTCACTTTGACATTCCATTTGTAACGCACATAAGGAGGCGTTGTAGGTATGGCAAACTATACATATATATTATTGATCAGCATCACTTTCTTAGTCGATCCGTCTGTCTGTCTGTCCGCACGATTACGGCCGTAATTTAAGAGCTATCGACTTTAAATTTAATACGTAAGCTTTTATCCACCAAACTGAGGCTAAGTTCAAAGATGAGCTTGAGCATGATCGGATGAAAACTACTACTACCTCTACCTTCCATACAAAATATATAGCTACTAGCGGACCCGGCGAACTTCGTCTCGCCCCAATTTAACGCCTTCAGATAAACTTCAGAGTGATAATAAACCACAGATAGTTCAAATTTCAATGTGATATATTTGAATGGAATCGAAATCAGAAGAGCGCTATGTGATAAACAATGTTTTTCGATTTGTTTTCCGGCGAAAAACAAACAACGAAGACGGTTTGGCAACACTCGAACAGGCGTGACCGTGCGAAAAACAGGGAAATTCAAGATTAATTTGATTGTCGGATAGTTGGTCGCTTCATCCTGTCCACGCTGTCAACGGATTTGTATACGAATGCAATTCTCCAGCGATTTGACTTTGAATAATGAAATTCGAGCTATCGACGTCCTTATTCTTCGCTGGAGATTTTTATAATGCAATGCCGGGGAACACTTTGGTGATGAGTTCGACGATGAGAACTCGCAAAAAATTTGCCTGGAACGATATCAATCCAGTCGAAACATCAACGGGAATTTGGCCATTGCCAAGCGTCAGCATCAGTTGTCTCCAGAATTCAGCAGCAGATGGGTCATTCTGCAATCCGACTCTCATGTTCGTGGTCAATTTCAACTTCTTGACATGCCGCCACAAAGACGACGATTTCAGGCATGCATTAAGTTCATCGGCAGCAGTTGATTTCGGGATGACGGGAGGCGTGACGAAAATTTCCTGAGAGCAATAGCATAGACCCACCAAATCGTCTCGAATCACCTCGTAAATACTTCATCGTTCGGTCAACGAACGTTTATGCGCCATCGTGCATTCATCCCAAATGATGATTTTGCATTCTCGCATCAATTTCGCTGTCGCCGAATTCTTGGTCATTGTGCATGTTGGCTTGTCAACCGTGAGAAGATTCATCGGCAGCTTTAAAGCGGAATGTGCAATTCGACCGCCTTTCAACAATGTGGCAGCAATGCCAGAGGATGAAACAGCCAACGCATTTTGAGATCTTGACCAAATTGTTGCCTGAATCAAAGAAAATGCCAAAATTTCGTCGAAACAAATTCAAATTTTTCGCGTTTTTCCGGAATTTTCCGACTAAGAATTTTATATTTTTCCATTCGAAAAGCCATTCCGGAACAATTGCACACAAAATTCCATACAAAAAATCAATTTTCGATTTTTCCAATTTCCCGACTTTTCCTGAGGGTTTTCCCAAAATTTTCTATCGGAAAAACCTTCTCCTGGAAAAATTACAAACAACTGAAAAAAAAAATTGATACAAATCGGCCCAGCCGTTCTCAATTTTCGATTTTTCCAATTTCCCGACTTTTCCGGAGGGTTTTCCCAAAATTTTCTTTCGTAAAAACCTTCTCCTGACAATTACGAACAACTGAAAAAAAAAAAGTTGAACCAAATCGGCCCAGTTGTTCTCAAATTTCGATTTTTCCGTTTTCCTGACTTTTCCGGAGGGGTTTCCCAAAATTTTCTTTTAGAAGAACCTTCTCCTGGCAATTACGAACAACTGAAAAGAAATTTGAGCCAAATCGGTCCAGCCGTTTTCAATTGATATATACATTTTTGTCACCATTTTTATATATATAGATTTTCAATATTTTGATTTCAATAGCTACAGTAAAGATAACAAGTTTAAATTTTGCACATATTGTTTTATTAATATTTAAAATTTTTTGACAAAAAATGAGCTTGGTCGAATAAAAACTATCCATACCTCCCATACAAATATATAATTTTTTAATACTAAAATATTTTTTTTTATTTTTACAGTAATATAGTACCGGGTATTTGAGCTTCGGCATAGTCGAAGATAATTGTCTTACTGGTTTTTAGTTGTTTTTAAAGAAACATTTTCGTATTACTATTGTATATTCAGCGCATTGGTTCCTGCCACGCACTCAGCTGGGGTGGGTTCAAAATTGAATTACATGTGGGCTTTGTTTAGTAGCCGCTACTGTAGCTAAATCTCCAAAGCCGGCTAATAAAAAAGATACTCAAGCTGCACTAAAAATCAAGAGCAGCTTGAGCTTGATGAACGTTTTCCGAGAGCAGATCGACTTAACCTCCTATAGTCGTAATAAAAAATTATAAAAAACAACCTAAATTTAAAGTAATTTAAAAAAAAAATTTAAAGCTAATTTGAATTGAAAATTCGGAAGTGGTATTTAATTTAATAAAATCCTACATACATTAAACATTTTATAAAACATTTCGACGATAGGTATGCGTATGGTTGCTGTAATATTAAATGCGATGTACAAAATTCAGACACTTACAGTAGTGTTTTTTCTATTCAACAAAAAAATCTATTCCATTAACGAAATAAAAACATACCAATCGTTATAAAAGCCCCTTCTGTTCTTATATTCTTATATTCCCAGCTGGACAGTGGCCACTTAAGTATCGATTCTCCCTCAAATTCCACTCAAGGGTCGATTTCCGTTTCATACTGCTATATTTACAGTGGCCGGCAAAAGTATTTTGACAAAACTAAAGTTAATTCTGCTCATAATTTGAACTTACTTCATGTAAATTTTGGCATCAATGGTAAGGTCATTTAAATTCCGTTTGAATGATACACAACTTTCCTTAACCCATTAAGTACACATTCAAAATTTAGAACTTTTGTAAAAGTCTACTTTTTTGACTTTTTTCCTCGGTCCAAAAAGAAAAAATGTTTTGATGCAAAAAGTTTCTTCAAACAATTCTAATAGTGACTACAAAATTTTTTTTTCAAAAATATTAATGAGTTAAGGAAAGTTTTGTATCATTCAAACGGAATTTAAATGACCTTTCCATTGATGCCAAAATTTACATGAAGTAAGTTCAAATTATGAGCAGAATTAACTTTAGTTTTGTCAAAATACTTGTGCCGGCCACTGTAAATATCAAACTTGGCTACATGAAATTTGGCCCCAATGAAAAATGAAAAACATGAAAGCCAACAACAACAGAAAATTGAGTAAAATTCTACGAATAGGGGTGACAATTTATAGTTTGGGGCCTTTTTTCATTTTTCAGTTTGGGGTAAAATTTCATTATGAAATAAGGCCCCAAAAGAAGAAATGAAATAAGACTCCAAACGGAAAACGAAAACGTATGGGGGGGGGGGGGGCATGCTGCCCCCCCTGCAACCACCCTGCTTGGGTTTACTGTCAGATTTTGGGCCTTATTTCATCGCAGTGGGGCCTTATTTCATATTTGAAATTGGGGTATTATTTCATTATGAAAAACAGCCCCAATTTTGGGGTGATTTTTCATTCTTAGTTTGGGCCCATTGGGGCCAAATTTGATGTAGCCATAAAATTTAAGTGCCCAACACTCCTGTGGCATAACCAGGGAAATGTGATCATTCTACAACAAACAGAAAACTGGAAAAATCTTACAACTGGACAAGAAATCATTGTCCTTGATTGTAGGTATTATGAGTTATGACCGGACATAATACGGTGAAATACCATACCAAGAAAATGGGAATCAGTACAGATGACCTGTGCAAAGGATGAGGTGCATGAAGACACCCCACATTTCCTTTGCCACTGCCCAGCGCTCTGCCTCTGCGACATATGAAATAAAATCCTTGGTAATCACTTCTTCGAGGATTTAGAAGAACTTACAGCCAGTGGCCTATTTCACCAACTTGCAAATTTGTTTTTACAAGTATTTTTCCACAAAATCTGTAGAAAAATTACAATTTTGCTTTTAAAATAAATGTGGTGAAACCGAATTTGTCTCTTTTTCTATGAAAATTGTCAAAAAATGCTTGTAAATGCAAATTTGTAAGTTGGTGAAATAGGCCACAGGTCTATTAATGACCTAGAACTATAATTTCTCTATCAAGCTATGACATTTCTTTCACGGTTTGACTTGGTTTGACTCGGTTCGTTGTTTTTGAGTTTTTATTTTTTAATATTTGAAGAATTTTTCTTTCAATTCGTAAATAAAAGTAGGTAACAATTAAGTATAAGAAAAAGGGAAGTAGACTTAAAATCTTCAATGTGCTCTGAATTTGGCATAAAAACATATAAAATTGGTGGCCAAATAGCCCAATTTGGACATTTTAGCACAAAGATATGAAAATGAAAAGTTGTATGATGTACAAAAAATTTGTATTATTTATTTTTTCCAGAGGTTTTACCTGAAACCCCTGAAAATCCTTAACACTGAGGCTCGAATTCATTCAGTTTGCTCCTTCAAAATCTGCAGTATTGCAAATTAGTGTCAACATGCGTACAACATTCAACAACACAACTATTAAAAAATGTTTGTATGAAATAAATTTACTTCAAAGAAGCTACGTATGATTTAAAAAAAATGTATAATTTCAAAGTCAAAATAGAGTAGCTCGTATTCTTCAAACACAGCTACAGAAGGAATCATGTCACTTCACAAAAATATCATGGGCATTCCATTCCCTGTATATGGAATATATTCGGTCTCGGAGATAAGCACCTAACACATACATAATTAAAGTGACGGACAGCTATTATACTATTCCCTCGGTGGACAGATAGCATTTGGGGTGTGATTTTCAATTCGGTGTCATAAATAAGCCACTTTTAGTTTGTCATTTTCTGTATAGCAGTTGTTTGCGGTCGACTTCGATTAAAAATATTCAGGTTCACATAATGTAATTCAAATTCCATTTTCGTTTTTGATATGTTACGAAAAGAGCAACTATTTTAGGGAAACAATTTGGAAGGAGGCGGTTTAAGGAGTATTTCAAAAATCCCGGCGAATGACATGCAAGCTATTAATAGGATCGTCTTTTATCACTGTATACTTATTTATTTAAAACTACTGAATGCATAAGGCTAGGCGCACACATTTATTTTCCATCGCTTTGTTCGATGAACGACTTTCAATAGGAACGAGTGCACTTAAATATAGTGGCGATTCTTAGATGACATACCATTATACCTCCCATTTGCCCCACCTTCCCCTACTATTTTTTGAGGCAAGTATTTACCGGGAAGGTCCGGTCCGTATACCTAATGATGTCACACAGTTATTTGTAATTACAATTAGGTTCTTATTTTTGTGATAATATATTTGTATTAAGTAACCTACCTACATTTGAGAAGAGGTAGGAACAAGTAAATTTTATTTAAAAACTGTTCCAAAGAATGTGGTAATGAACAGCATAGCCTTAAACCATCTCACAGTCTTAAGAAACATTTAAAAAAAAGTATCAATGAAATTTGTCCAGTAGTTTTCGCATTTTGAGGTAACAGAGAAAATTCCTACAGTTTTACATATATAAAGATTTGTTTAGATAAACCCGTCTAAACTTAACAACGCACTTACCCCTTGACATCAAACACTTATCGATTCTGACATGAATTACAAATTACAACAAATCGATAGCCCTCATGCCCTCCCTCTTGACTAAGCCATCTTATCGCTGTCTGACCGAGTTAAGAGTGATCCCTTATTATATTTAAACTCCTTCTACACGGAACTATGGATATGGAGTTTTCTCCGTCCACCACTTGCACTGGTTGAACTAGTTTCCCAGCAATTTCCATATATACATAATAATATAGGATTTGCTACAATCTACAAATGCGAATTCTGTCGCCTTTCACAGTTCACACACGACATGAATGTGTAATGAGCACCTCACCTCCACCCCCCGGCCGGCGTATAGCTTTAACAATCGATTTTCATATTGTACTTGTCTGATCGGAATACACACGCTGCTCAACCACCACCAATAACAGTGAGGGCATATCGACTGCTGCGTGGGGTTATAAAATTGCAAAGCGTTGCATAAAATTTAAATATGAGTTCTAGATACATTTTGCATAAGGGTTGCACTAGAGTTCAACAGGAAAAATGTATTTTCCATGGTACTTGTTAAATTTTGCAAATTCGCACGGGGCATTGGCGGAAAATACGAACAGAACCGCCATATGCACTTGTGCCTTGTGGTGGCCCAACATAATGGGTATTATTACAGAGACATCTCTCGCTAGGGGATGAGAACGCGTGCAGCGGTTACACTCATGCAGAATTGATTAAAACCGAAATGGAAGCAATTAAATTCGAAGTTTAGGAGGTACATGTTTGGTACATGCTTTTATACTCTCACCGTGAGTTTTCGCAATTAAATTCAAATGCGGGAATGATAAGAGTTAAATTGCCAACAAGTGCTAGTAGGGTTGATAAAGCCCTTTGAGGTTTTTAAAACGCGTGCATACTGCATATACCTACGGTTTCTCGTAATAGACCAGCGAAGTTTTTGTATGAACTTTAATTACGACGTTGCCGGATGTCCTTTTGTATCTGTAAAGTGAATACATCAGATACACCACATTGTGGTGTGGATACATTAGCATTCATTGATTTTTGTTTGTAATCTGCGATTATTCCGCAACATTTAGCAAAACCCGACGAACAAAAACCTAAGGAATTATAAATAAATACATACTATAATAATTGCCATGTGAGGTATGAGGTCATCTCTTCACTTATAGTATGTGTCACAGTATTTGACGTTTCGATAGGCTTGTTGTGCATATACTTATCTAAATACGTGACCTGCATGTTAACTTATTTTTATTATGCCACTTTACGTTTTAGAACTTACCTAAGAATTTATGGCTTTATTTAGACACTTCTTGCTATCTTAGTGGAAATTGAATTCAATATTGCTCCACTTTTAATATAATTTTGATGAAAGATAGGCAGGTTTGTGGAGGTTTTGAAAAATGTGAGTTGTGTCTTGCAATATAGGAAAAAAATTCAGAAAAATTCCTTAAAATGTTAGATTTCGAAGAAGGTGCGGCTTGGTCTTAGCTTCAGGCATAATTTCGAAAACGTACGTGAAAAAGGGTCAAGTTGCGGCTTTTAAGGTTCCGTTTTCTTCCAAAATAAAACTGGGCTGGCTGTAAATGAAGTATATATAATTATAACTGATTTGGTAACTTAATTGTTCTATCTACAATTCAAGAATTTTGTATTGGACATTCCTTGATTCAAGAAGGATGACTTAAAGTGCCACACCCACAATATAGCCGTCGCACAGGCTTCAATATAATTGGATACGCCGATGACCTAGTCATCATTATTAGGGGCAAAGAACCAAACGAACACGGATGCAAAACGCCCTTAAGATAGTCATAGACTGGTGTAGAAAAGAATGTCTTTCTATAAACCCCAGCAAGGCTGTCATCGTCCCTTTTACGAAAAGTAGAAATTTAAGTCTTAACCAAATTTCAATCAATGATACAGACATTAAGTACTCCAACGAAGTAAAATATCTTGGAGTAATCCTCAACAAAAAACTAACTGGAACTCCCACATATATAGTAAAATTCAAAAAACAAACAAAACCTTTTAGGCTTGCCGTAGCATGTATGATAGAACCTGGGGGATCTCTCCAAATATCACACACTGGATCTACACGATCATGGTCAGGCCCATTATAACATACGCCTCAATAGTATGGTGGGACAAAGTCACCCAAAAAACAACCATAGTAAGTAAATTAAATAAGGTACAACGGCTTGCCTGTCTGGGCACTTCCGGAGCCATGAATGTGTACCTGCCCCTCCATATCTATGTATATAAAAAAAAGTGGCAATTCGCAGCTCAGCAAGTTTGACACAAACGGAAGAGTTAAATTTTGGCGAACACCCAGAGCTAATTGAACTACTTTCCGAACTTCCAGAACTTGACATGATCTGTGCGGTTACAGACCGCTTACGGCCTAAAGTGGTATAAGGATGGATCTAAAATGGACTCCGGGGTAGGAGCTGGTATCCATGGACCAAATCGGAACGTCTCAATACCTATGGGAAAAAGCCGCAGTGTACTTCAAGCAGAGCTCCATGCCATCAAAGAATGCGCAAACCTTATATACTTACAATTCAGGTATTAAAGGCGCTAACATCCATATATTCACGGACAGTCAAGCAGCTATAAAAGCCCTTAGCTCACACATTATTGACTCCAAATCAGTAGCACTACACTGCTTCAATTCCCTCCAAACACTTAGTTCAGCCCTTCAAAGCATATACCAATAAGATACTAAATCTTCATAGGCACAATATCAAAAACTTAGTAGGCTACCTAATGGGTCACCACGGTCTGCGATATCACCTAAATAAAATGCATTTAGTCGACTCACCGGAGTGCAGACTATGTCTAGAAGACGAAACAGCCGAACACATCATTAGTTCATCATTCTTCAGGGAAATAATAAGTACCGAAGAACTAAGGAAATCTTCTGCTGAAAGTATTATCAGCTACAATAGAAAAGTAGAAAAGTAGATAACCTAAACAGTTATCTGAAGGCAAGCACAATAGATCTTTCAGGTCGACGTACATCTTAATGCTCCGGGAAGTCAGAATTGAAAAAAAAAAAATAGCCGTCTCACAATCGATCGAGAATAATTCGCTTTAAATTTTAGATAAATATTTTGGCCATAGTTCAACTGCAATCCCATGCATTTGAAGTCGAAAACTCAGTTGACCAACTAGGTTAGGTTAGGTTATTGAGCTGACAAGGAGGAGTACTAAAGTCCCACATTGACGATCATGACACGACGGTCATAAGGAAAAGAGGTTGTTCCATATCCTCCGTAGTTTAGGTTAGGTTGTCAAAAGCCTTGTGGTCTGAGCTATAGATAGGAAAAAATATGTAGAATTATTAAAAATCAGCAGATCAAAGTTACGAATGGCGATAGGGATACTCTCTGAATACTGCCTTCTAGGAAGCACGATAAGATATTAGGTTTAACATACAGGTATTGTGGGGACCTACATGTTGCAGAGGAAGACTGATCTCCATGAAATAAGTACATTGGTTTAGGCTTTTACTGTAAAATTTGCCCAGAGATGGCGATGTGCCCGATATGTTACCTATAGTCGACTATGATGAACTCACACCTTACATAACCTAATCTACCCTCTGTAACCCATTTTATAAATTACAAAGTTCGTGAACTAGGTGTAAACGGATATTTTTATCAATTGCCGACAACTTCACTTGACCACAGAAAATGGTCGACAAGCGTGGTTCCGTGAGACCCAACTATCTGGGCTAGCAAGGCTTCCTATACCGGAGATTGCATCTATGAACAAATTCACTCATGAAAAAAATACATCGATCAATATAGGTTTGTAATTTGCTCGAGCCTATATTAATCTTAATTTAACCTTTAAAACATAATCTTGAGCAGTCGGACAACTAGTCTGGACAGCCCTACAATTCATTATCAAAGAAATTCCGAAATACACATTTTGCACTTCTAAATCCCTATAGCCTAAATTCAAATAAAGAGCGCCTATTAATCAAGATTACTTACGTTTCGTCCGTTATTATAAGTCAACTACAAATCCCTTGACAGCCTTCATCCCCCTACGGTTGCAAAAAATCGATTTCTGCTAAAGCTCAAAACAATTGCAAACAAAAACAATAACAAACGAACTGTTAATGTATATCTTACTTTGTTTATCAAAGAAATCGACCTTTTGTTTATGCCGCACTAGGAGTATAATAATGCCCAGCCCCCCTCTCACAATCCTAGAAGCTGATTTCAAATATCCTTCTGCCAGCAGTTGACAGCATCAATTTTCAACTTTTTGACCCGTAAATTGCGGCAATTCCTTTGTCATCTCTCTGCCCAAATTGTTTTCATTTCAAAGTGTTACAAAACAAGGACGAATCGGCAGTGTAAAAATCGATAAAGAGGATGAAATAGCAAATAAAAGGGACAAAAGCTTTCATCCGTTTCGTATCTTCCTCGAAATTGTTTACATTAAAATACCGACTCGCAAATTGATTGATTGCATCAGCAATTTTATATATACGTATTTCACGGGTAACACCAAAAAAGGGATAATGTAATTCCTGTCCAAAACATACACACATCATTTTTACTCGGTGACGCCAAGAAAAGAAGAAAAACCCTTCAAACTTACACTAATGTCTCGATACATGATTGATTGTGTAAATTGCTTTTGGCTGGTTGATTCGAACGGATAACAAGATTACACACATATTTCCTTTCATCGACAGAGGAGACAAAATCGATAAAGTTATTCCTCTTTCTGGGTGTCCTTGAGGAAGCAAAAAAAAAAATATTACCAAAACCATACACACATACCAAAACCATTTACAGAAAATTTGTCAAGAGATGACAGCCATCGAAACCTACACAGCATCGGAACGATAGACCGAAGCCAAAAAGGATTTCACGATTTTACCAATTCCGAAGGACTTTTCGTCTCCTTGTATAATAATTTTTGGGGTGCGCTCGTAAAATGAATAAAAAAAATAAATAAAAATTCCAATAAGGAGGCTGGACAACGGATACAAAATCAAAGCAGGGCTCTGATGGGCTCTGATTTTGGGGATTTTACGTTTACATCTTCGTGGTTTGTTAGTATACACGAGGCTGCATGTCTATTTGGTATTTTTTGGTAATTTCCTGAATGATAATCTTTTTTAAACACTGACAGTCGGCGGCATGGGCCGCACGGGGTATTGATATTTAGAGCAGACGTCTGTCAAGGGGAGACCTAAATAACACGGCCGGCGCCTTTTGTTGTAAGAGCCTTAGTTGATTGAATGGGGTTGAGTAGGTTATGAAATTTTGTTGTTTTTGTGTATTGGTGATGGTAGGCGGAAATAAGACAGCCATCTAAATTGAGGTTGGTAATGATGTGGAAGTTATTGCCTGGATATAGCTATAGTTGTTGTTTTTTTCATCATCGTTCTATTTAAAGACGAATCAGGATTCACTTGAGAGTATAATCGCATTTGCCAGTTCTCATTAGGTGAGGCAAAGGAATAAAAGAAAATTGCTCAGACGAAATGAAAGGTACCTAATTTATGGAACTACTTGCTTGGGTGAATGTAAAGACAAAACACTCGTGAGTGTTCTATTTTCAGTAGCCATCAATGGGATTGTGAGGAATTCGTTATTTATTGGCAGGGCTTTGGTTGATAATAAAAAAAATTATAAATTAACTCAATAAACATTTTAATCAATAGGATAGGTATATTTACGCATTTGATCACAAGTTTTTGGAATAGGTTCAAGAATCTTACAAATAGCAAAGCTTATATTTATGAATCGATATATTTCGGTCTTTCTGATCTGTTAAGTAAAAGTATGAATTCATTTCATTGGGTAGGTTACCCAAGGAATGTTTTTTAAGTCTTAAATGTACCAAGTTAGTTAGCCAGGTACTATATTTAAGTTTTTGGTAACAAAAGTACTACTTCCTAGTAGTAGTTCTTCCTTTTTCCTTCTCTCTATCTCTTCCTCAATGATCATCGTGATACATTTTTCTCTAAAGTATAGACTCGTTTTCCGGCTGATACTTAACAGATAAAAAATTCCGGAATTGCTGTAACCTCCCAATCGGATCCCCGGCATACTATCTCCGACAACAAGCACAAATACAAAAGACGGAGACTGAAGCATACGATTTCTGAAACAATCGGGGTCTATGTTCCAACAATCTGCAAAAAAATATTCCCCGCATGTAGACGAACCCACGCGGATTCCAGTTCCAAACATATCAAGAAATTTGGGGAACACTCGGATCTATTTCTCACAACAGAATCAGATAATATATACTTAAAACTCTAGGGGGCTTAATGTATGTTACTGGTTGGCGTGAAAACTGCAGAACAGATTTCGATAAAACTTTCTTTGAAGTGTTTTTAAGACTCCGAGAAGGTTTTAGGATATGTAGTAGTATACGCCTACTTTTTGGGACCGTTTTTGACTAAAATGATAAATGTCTTCACTGCCTTTAATTTGTCACTACCCAATACTTCCTTAAATATTTCCATCCTACTGTGATAACAATATGGTATGTACCTACCTATTTTTAATCGTTGAAAACGAGGTGCTGTGTTAGAAGGTATCTACCTAATCTTAGTCTTATGATTTGCCCAACAATACTGAATAAAAAAATGGTTCAGCTGTCCGATGAAATATAAACTATCTGAGTGTTGCCATATTTAAAGTAAAACCTTCTAAAAAATCGCCTTTGGTTGTAGGAATATAGAAAAAGTTTTACTAAAATAATTTGGCCGATATTAAAATGTCACAAATGCATTTTTCGAAAATATAGGGAGAGGGATGTTAAAATACCGATTTTTGGGATTGTATAAATAAAATCTAAATGCAGCAAGATTAGAAGCCGAAAATAGTACATTAAGTATTGATCTACTAACCAGGGTTAGTAAAATAAAGAACTGACTATATGCTTCCCGGTAATCTGTAAGCCTCAAAGTCAAAGTGGAAATTGATAGGGGACCACTTGGGCAAATCGAAATTGTGTGAGAATATAAATATTATGTATCTCGTCTCGGAGTAACATCAACAAGGTGGCACAAAAGTCATCACACTATCGGAAGATGCTATAATTTTTGCAAATGGCGGCAAATGTCAATTCTACTTTGACATTTGTGAAGTAAAAAGATACAAAATAAACGTCAATAAGACACGAAAACTAATCGCTGTGATCCTAAAAAAAGCGGAAGATGCGGATTATTCCATTTTTTTGCAGAATAATTCGTCGGTGGTTTTGGCGTAGAGCAGATTTCCCGGTCGTCCGACACCAACTGGGCAATCACTACGACATTTAGCCGCTAGCCTAGAGCCCTATAAGAGTATGGGACAACATGAGATACTGCCAGGTCTGGCAGGCACCGGAGCAGCCATTATGCTGAGATTATTGCAGCTGTGGCTGAAAATGTCGCCGAGCAAGCGGAGTATCGACGACGGGCGCTATAGAGCCATTCTCAATGACTTTCTCCTGTCTCAATAGAATGAATTGGGACTGAACATGTGGTTCAAACAGCATAAAACAACGCTGCGGACTGCACGATTTACCACCGAAATTATGCCTTTCCGAGTCGCCTATAATCTCTCGTTTTGGCGAATGGCCTATAATCTCTCGTGAACGGCAAGATCGCCCGATTTAACCGTCTAGACTACTTTTTGTGTGGTTTTTAGAAGTCGCAAGTCTATGTCATCAAGCCTCAGACTCTTAAAACCCTTGAATAGAATGACGACGCCCGGCCACTTAGCCGATATCATTTTCTTAGCTTAAGGGGAAAACATTTAAAGCCTTCGCTAGTGGCAGGGTCCTTGACGTGTGTGCCTTTTTATAAAGCGCCGCCGGTGCGAAGGCTTAATGTTGCAATTACTCAGTGGGCTATGAAAAATGTCTATGAATTGCAGGTACACATAAGCTAGAGGAAACATTGAGTATACTTGTGTACTAAACGGGGTCTAAGGATGAATGGTGTAATATAACTAGTAGATACTACCTACGCTACAGAAAACTTTCTAACGGAAAATATTTCAACATATCAATTTGTGACTGTTCAGTCTCGCTCTCAAAAGGTATGTGTATACAAAAATGGCTCCTAATGCCTGGATACAAATTTAACACCCGAAAATATATTTAGCATCCAAAATATTCTTCAAACTAAGGATCACAAAAAGTCAAAACGTTTCGCTACTAAAAAAAAAAAAAAAAAAAAAAAAACAGTGAACAGCCAGCGTTTTAAAAGCTTAATGTATGGTACATATTCTGTGAACAAAAAAAAAAACAAAAATACCGACAGCTATACACTGAAACTAAAGCTTTAATATTTCCATTCACTGGCCTTTGTGAAAAACTAAAGCACTTTCCACCCGACCTTTGACAAAAAAACAAACCCCATCCGGCTATTACGAAGGCTCCAAAAGTCGTGCGAGTTCTCAGCGATAGTCAGTTTTAGAATATGCATTTAGAACCACTTGCAAATGAAATCAAAGCACCCCTCGAACAATAATATTATGCAACTCTCTCGGTACCCGCATGTATTTCCATCCCTCATCTATTATTTGCAGAATTTTAGCAAAAATCAAAACCTCGCTCTAAGCCAAAAACTCTTAAACGTCCTTCAACTCGGTTCATTTATCCTTTCTGTAAATACCCACGAAAAAATAAAACGAATCCTTGCAGCAAAAATTAAATTTTCCCATTCTCAGCAATTTTATGCGACTATACAGACTACACCCCTCCATGCACACTCAAGACCAAGACTCACGTTGTGCCAATGCCAATAAAACACAAAATGTGGGCGCTTAAAAGGACAACTTCCACTATATAAAGCGAGAACGGAAAAATCCAGTCCCGCCCGACGAACTCAATTGAAATAGTCCTGCGTTGAGTTTTATTGGGTGTAGGTGGCGCGGTTTTGTCGGCAAACGTCTAAGTGGTGTTACCAGACATCAGAACCACCATATATATGCCAGTTATGAGTTCTCTTCCTTTTGCCATAAATTTCCGTCACTTTTTTGTTTTGCTTGTGTGTTTGAACTCCTTCTCCTTGCGGAGTATACAGCTACAAAGAAAACAAGTAACATCCGTCGCAAAATTCCTTGACATTTACAAAAATTAAATTGCATTATACACAAGTTGAAGGATGTTGAAATTTTATTATTAAAAGGAATACTCGTCCTTTTAGTATGTGCTTTGTGCATATCCTTTATCCTCTAAATTCCTCCACGAACAGGAAACCATCGAGCGCTAGGGTTGCGATGTGATGAGATGGTACGCGCTGAGTTTTAAACTCTAAGGATAAAGGAAATGTATATGCAAACAGGGAAGTAGTTTGTGTTTGACGACAATCATGCCAACCCAGTGAGAGAGAAAGGACGACACATAAACATTATGTCAAGTCACTTCCTGGATATGTCCACGAAGGATACCTAACAGTGGTACGACATCTAAGTTGGCTGTCAGACAGTGTCATCCTTTATGTGCAAAATGATCAGGAAAGGATACCAACTGTGCGTGTGTGTGTTTGGTGTTTTGTCTTTATCTTTCTTTCTTTCGTTCCCAAAGGATAACAAAAAAAAAAATTGGGTCAAGTTTCATTGGCCTGACAGTTTAACTGCCGGGACGTGTGCAATCTTCATATGTATGGAGCATAACATGCAAACACACTCAGATTGAATGTGGAAATTTGAAATGGACAGAGGAACTGTCGGTCGGGCAAATATCCAAGGGAATCCTTGCCACAAACATTCATTTTGTTAGAACATACGATTTGTGAAGATTAAAAGGATTTACGATTTTCGATTAGGACCTGGCACACACATATCCGCAGTATGTGTGTGTGGCACATGCGGTGAGAAACGTAAAGTAAATGATTGGGCGAATAAATGAACTGGGTGGTGGTAGGAGTGTAACTGGCAGTTTATCCATTAGCCACCTGTCTTACTTGCCCATATGCATGTGAGGAGAGAGTATAGGGAAATGGCAATTGGAACTGTACCGTGTTTTTTTTTCTTTCACCCAAGCATAAGCTTAACCACCAGTTAAATGGCCAAAGAAAATGTGGGAACAAAAAATGCCACGAGCAAATGATAAATGAAAGAAATATCCTTTTAGGAAGAGGGAAACTATAGCTACAAGGAAGTTGCCAACGGAATTAACTATTCTTTTGGTCTGTCCAAACAAAAGAGCTTGGAAAGAGTTGGAATGGCTACTTTGTGGCTGAAACTTTTTTTTTTTTTTTTTTGTTTTTCTTTTGGGGCGGGTAAGTCTTAAAGAGCTTCAATAAATTTTAGTGAGGTTTATTTGCTACAGGAAGCTGTTGGTTAAGCAATGGAACTGGGCCGGATGTCTGAGTTGTACAATAGCTCTGCATAAGCAGCTCATAATTCAAGTCCTCCTCTATGCTCTATCTTCTTGGTCGTTTCGAACGCAAAATTCTTTGGTCCCGTTTGCGTTGACGTGCTTTGGAAGAGAAGATTTCACAGCGAATTCTACGAGCTGTACTACAGCGACATCTGGTCAGAAAAGTTCGTAACAGACGACTAAGATGGCTAGGACATGAGCCAATGGACAGCAACGCTCCGGCCCGAAGAGTCTTTGATTCCAACCCAGAGGGACAACGTAGTAGAGGAAGAGCTCTTGGAGTGCGCAACTGGAGATGGTTAGCCAAAGATCGGGCTAACTGGGAGGCGTGTTGGTTGAGGCCCAGGTCCACCCCGGACTGTAGTGCCACCTAAGTAAGTACGTAACAGAATTATATGATACGCTACGGAAACTATCTTGAATCCGTCTTCAAAATATCTAAACTCTCGCTGTGAAAACGCAAAAAAACAACCCTAACGTTAATAATGGCGCCCAACGTAGGACAGATTAACTTTTCCAAACATGCCCAATAATTTACGCGTAGCTGACCTTTCCTTCACTTAAGACGAAAAATATTATTTTGTCCATGGGGATTTTCTCTCGGAGTCTTTTGAAGTAAGGGATTTCAGCACAGGGGATTTTGGAAAAGGAGATTTCATCACCAACCCATACCAAACATCTCATCCATACGTTCATATTTTTAAAGAGCGTATATTTCGCGTCGCTCACGACAAAGGCCTATAAGGCTATAAGATCCTTCTTCACTGCATTGATCCTTCTAACCCTATACAGATCTCCACTTGCTTCAATTTAGCATCAAAAAACTCAGAGAGCATTAAACAAAGCGTTGTCGTTATGGCCATTACTTCAGATTTATGTTAGTCTTTATGCCTGCATTAAAATAAACTGGCACAAACCTTTCGAGGGTGCGGTAAGGTTCAGTCTCGGAGGGCCATAGCATGACCAAGTTTATCGTCTTATGACATTGCCTATAATGTGTTCCAATTCGAAATATTCTATATACGGCCAAATATTTAGCCTTAAGAAAGAGGTTTCGTTTTTGGGTGACCATGGTGTAGTGGTTAGTGTGTTTGTCTGCGATCAGCTCTGTCGGTAGTAGTACCCTATCCACCCACCATAGATAGAAAGAACTTAAAAGTAACTTAACTGCTATTTCCGTCAAATTTTTCGACTGCTTTATGTTAAAACTTCCACTGTTCTTAGCTCGTGCGATTTTTTAAGAAAAATACTTGATTCTTGCAACATACTTAAGGATATAGTGAGAAAAGCTCTAAAAGCAGTGCAGTCAAACATCATCTGGCTCTTTTAATTTTGCCATCTTTTGTGGCAAACTATTCATATCTCACCAACAACGTAATTAAATGCATCTTTAAAAGGAAAATTAAATTGAATACCTCCCATCTATGTAAAATGTCTGTGCCTGTCCTTATTTCTAACCCCACTTGAGACATCTATCCAAACTTTTTGAAAAATATCCTCTCCAGTAGCTCATCTCGGTTACAAAAGAGCTTTATTATTCCGCTAAATTTGTAATCTCTGATCTGCAAATGCAAACTCCTCAAACCGGCACGGGGGAGGACAAAATGGCAAATTGCGCACTAAAATCCCAACCAAGGACATCTTTTTTTTTTTATATGGGAAACTATGAATCGTTCATACTGTCAGATGAAACTCGTTTGCATCGCGAGAGAACTTTGCCATTTACTCAGCCTGTATCAGGGCTATACGTTCTATCGCCAAAATTTGGAGTAAAATGTCATGGCTGCCGGTGGAGCAGGAAGATGAATCGCTTTATCTGTCTCATTATTGTCATACACTACCACTTGTGTAGTTTAATAACAATTCGCCATAAAATGTAACGATATACGAAGATGGGCAGAGGCAGAGAGCTAAAAATGCTAAACGTGCTCCATCATGCGAATGCATTTAATAGTGTACCCGTTGTCGATTGTCGTTGTCCTTGGTCATAGTGTCTCCGCGCTCTGATGCTGTCGTCGTAGTTGTATCATTTTTTCTTTATCTCATCATCATCGACATTACCCCATCACATCAGGGTTGTCCCCGAGACGTCGCTTTCGTTGGTGTAATCGTCAAGCATTTTATTGGCAGTACATAAACCGCTGATGTACAACCAAGCAACTTCGTATATTATGTTGGTATTCCTCATCCAAATTGTTTGGCGACATTTAATCAACGACGACCAAGTCCTTCGAATACCATGAAGAAGCAATCATAAAGGTTGGGGGCGGGATAACTCCCATCAGTAAGATATACGTTTCCATATCCGTTTTCAGGTTTACACCTTGTAGGTATACATACCCTACCGCAGGACTGTACTGTACTCTTCGGTATATGTATAGTCAACTGTTTATTACATTTCGTCCTTTTCCCGTCTTCGTTGTGAAATCGATAAGGAAATAACATTTACTGTATGCAGTACGATGACAAGGACAACGACATTAACTGTGACAGTCTATACAATGTCAAACAGTGTCACATAACCTCAACTATTTCATTATACTGACAAGGAGAAGAACAACCGTCTTCTTAAACAGGATACACCATAAAATGTAACAGAATTATGCAAAATACCAATACAAACTAACGTTTACTGGCTAAACTGATTTAAAAAAGGTCAAAGCGCTTCCATCACCAGAACCATATAAAGGACATAGATATAAGTTAAGGCATGGATGTGTTAGTAGGTTGCGGAGTTGGGGATATTGAACGAATTTGCTTTCAAAGTGTTCGCAGACATTTTGAATAAATTCCCTTCAATTGATGGAAGTGAATAACCCTCATGATCCAATTTTCGTATGACTCCCAGTGCGGTAGCAAGAGGACTAGAATATCCTTGATTGGTGTAGAATTTTAATGTTTGCCGACGAGAAAAAAAAATGCAAATTTTTGTCGATGCAGCAGTTTGAATAGAAGGATATTGAATAAACTGCTGGCAGAGGGGTATTTAAGTGGGTCTGTGATCCTTAAAAGGTAGTTTTACTTATTGCAGGATATTAGAATGAATAAATTGCTAATTATGTACAGTTAATATTGTAAATGAGGTATATTTATAATTGTTTTAATTTTTTTACTGTAGATAAGCTATTAGGAAGGTTTAATACCACCAAACCGACAATTAATTTAACGTGTTGGAAATCGATGTCACCAAACAGGCAGACGAATTAAAACATTGTTTTAAATTAATTTTAGAAGGCAATTGGCACGCGGCCTCAAGATACATTTTTAGGAATTTTAAATTCTCAACTTTACCAGTCGGTTGCATTCTTAGGCCAAACACCCTACGCAGCAATAGAGGTGATGCTAAACCTCACCCCTATGAATATTTACTGTAGCAGTAGAGCGGTCAAAACCGCAATCAGACTAAGAGAGTCTGGAATATGGTCATCCAAATACTATGGGCACGCCTCTATCGAAACCCATTGGAGCGCGGCGAAGGAGAAGATAACTACAGACTATCTACCCCCCACCCTCGTTTTTGAAAGAAGATTTACAACCAGAATTCCGGACAGAAGCGAATGAGAGCACAAAGCAGTTACAGAAGAAGGGGAGATAGCCTTCTATACCGATGGTTCTAAGATGGATGTTGGTACAGGCGCGAGTATCTTCAGCGAAACACTAAACCTGCGAGAATTATTCCGAATCAACGATGACTGTAGTGTGTTTGAAGCGGAAATTGCTGCTATAACCCTAACGGCAACTGCTATAACCCTAGCGGCAAAGGACCTAAAGAGACGACACCTTGCCGACAAACAAATCACTATATACTCTGGCAGTCAAGCGGCCATAAAAGCCATGGAGTCAGTCGTGGTGAAGTCGAGGGCAGTAAGTCATTGCAATAAATACCTGGACGAACTATCGCAAGCCAACACGGTGATCCAATGCTGGGTACCGGGGCATATGGATATTCGGGGCAATAAACAGGCGGATGAGACGCATCAATGGCCCTAAAATCTGTAAGAGCTCCGCTAAGCCCGCTTGCTAGGAAGATTGACATTGAATCCTTGAGCAGAACAAATCTACGCTGGAACAATCTCAACACATGTAGGCATACAAAGGAATTATGGCCAGAAACAAAAAGAGTTCAAAATTCATGATCGGACTTAGCCGCAAGGATATCCGCATACTCACGGGGGTCATTACTGGACACTGTGCGATAGGGGTACACGCGGAAAGGCTGTGAATGATTTTTCATAAGCTGCATAGCCGTAAGCAGATGCCCAGCCTTAAAAACAGTAGCCAGAGGATACTCAACAGCTTCTTCTTCGATGAACTATAAGATCTGGAGAATGTTGATCTTAAGGAACTTCTGAGATTCATACTCAAATCGGAGTGGTTTCAGTAGGTCAACAAACTCCACATCCCTTCGGTTACTCTTAGGAAAAGCTGTAAATCTGGATACAAGAGCTTGTGAATGCCTGTGATTAAACCCATGACTGGACAGAATGGACCCAACTGATGGACCCACAAGAACACCCAATTACCTACCTACCTAGGCCAAAGACAGCAGTTGGCAAGTGTAACTATTCGTCTCATTTCTGCTATGGTCTCATTATCAGACTTTATAGCGAGGTAGACAAAGTCCCTAACCACCTCAAAGTTGTAGCTGTCTAGTGTCTATCCTGACGTTCTGTTCGAATCGTCAATGTTGTGTGCCCTTCTTGTTCACAGCATGTATTTTGTTATGCCCTAATTCACAACCAAACTCGTTTTTGCGGCTTCTGTGCTAAAGTTATTACACAATGTCAAAAATCGTGTCAGATTTTGTCTACACACATCCGTAAAAATAAAGTCTGCCGTCTAATTGACGTCAGTGTGTCAAAAAATGCACGATTTTTGACATATGTAATAGTAGCTTAATACTTGCAAGCACAGCAGTGACAGCTCGCCGATGTGATCTGCCAATGATGTCAATGTCGTCAGAAGATATGCAAGTAGTTGCACAGACTTTTAGAAAATTGTGCGGTGTTGGCTTGCGACACAATTTTCCCAAGTATGACGTTGAAAATGTCACATGACAGCGCATTACCTTGTCTTAATCCTTTTTTGACATCAAAGGTCTCGGTGAGATTGTTTCCGACCTTTATAGGGCAACGATCATTATCCATCGTCATTCTGCACAATCTAACAAGTTTGGCGGGGATGCCAAAACTAGACATGTCTCTGTGTAGTCCGTCTTTATGAATGCCTTCATATGCGTTCACACGGTACAAGAGATGTTAGGATAGGATCTTATATGCAATGTAAAGGAGACTGTTGCCTCTAGTTGGCGCAGTTTAGGGGTCTCCTTTCGGGAGATCGGGCAAGCGATGCTGAGTTTCCATTAATCAGGCATGCTTTCCTCGGACCAAATTTTGGAGACGAGTAGGTGTATCCTCTCCACCAAGTCATCTTCCGCTGTGTTGAAAAGCTCGACATTAAACCGCAGCAGCTTTAGTGGTCTTGAGCTTGGATATTGCTATCCTTACTTAATTTTTATCAGGTTCATATAGCATTGCTTATACTAAGAACATTTTAAGAGAATAACGAACTGTACTAACTTATCTTTGGTATTCCGGAAGGACATAGGGCACTGCCCTAGAAATACACCCTCTAATACTAATCCCTAACCACCTACATATAGATCCCCAGAAATAAGGTACATGTCTTATAAACTTTCTCGACTTTCTGAACAAAAATTAGAAAAAAAAAATGTCAGGCCCCGTAAAACCTTTTTAACTCACCTGTCCACATTCGACATATAAATGTTTGTCCCAAAAAACTATAATACAGACTAATGGTTGCGGGAAGGTAGTTCTCACTGAACCACGTGTATACGCTAGTACGACTAAAAGGGCAAACATTAATGGCCTCAATTACACCTCAGTTCTGAAAATCCAAAACCATTATGTATGTTTTCCATTTATTGGAATTAGGTCACCAGTCACAGTCACAGACCGACCAATCTGAATCTAGTGGGGGTCCGTGTCCTTAGCTGAACTGATTTATTTTGCTTTATCGACATTCATGCCACAATAGCAAATTTAGCGTTTTGCTAATTGCCACAACAAAATTACAATCCCAATCCGGGCACACATATTATCCACTACCACTGCTCCACTTTCAGTATATAATGTACCTACATATGTAAGTATGCACGTCCCTCCACACAAAACTCGTTCGCACTCAACTCAGTCGACCGCAATTTTCATCAACATCAAACTCACGAAGGCACAGAAATACTATGGTACACGGAAAAGTGCCAACTATTTCCACCCCTGGAACAGGTGAATTCTGTTTATACAAAACTCGTCCTTCTGACCCATCGGATGAGAATTATCCTCGAATTGGTTTTTATGTTGATGACCCCAAAACATTAATCGGCGACAAAAGAAGTATAAACACCAATTAGCCGGGCTAATTTTTTCCGATCCTTTGACGCCTGATGGGTTTTGAGAGGGCCAGATAATATATGCCATGCAATAAGTCAACTGAACGAGTAGGGGTAGCCAGCACCACCACCGGTGTCCTGCTACCAGTGTGGTTGATGTGTTTAATTGGAATCGATAGTGGAAGGATTTATAGTAAAATTTATAACATTGGCTCAAAGTGTGTTGTGATTACTTTTGGACGCGGGGTCAAATGGAATTGTTATTCATTTTTTTATTATTGATCTTTGATTTGAATAAATAATTGGAATTTGGAAATAAATTATTTTTTTATTTTCTTCTCATTTTAGATGCCTGGATTGGTTGTATTCAGACGGCGATGGTCAGTGGGATCAGATGATCTTGTTGTACCGGGAGCATTTCTATTAACAATACATATTTTATGGTGAGTCAAATTTATCTAATTGAGTGAAATTGTTAATTGTGATTGCTTATAACACCAAAAACATAAATATAAAAAAAGAGCGAAGTTTTCTTATATAGAAAATAAGTGTGTAACTAGTCAGCCACGAAATTTAATGAGATCACCTTAAAAAGGTTCAATGTTAAAAAAAAATTGGTAGGTTCACTGGTTAGCGGCCGGTGTCTAAAAAGTTTGGATCTTATTTTTTTGTTGGCAGATTGACCTGTTATATTGTTTAAGAGAGGACTTAAGCGATTATTCATTTTATATTCTGACAGTTTTGTGAAATTTGATGTGCATTGCCCAAGCAAAGCATCTCATGAAATATGGGCGGTATTGGAAAACGAGACGTGGCACCAGCCATATCTGACAGTTATGGAAGATTTAACATTGGACCTTGGTAAAAAGGTATGTTGCCTATTTAGAGGTATTTAACAAAATCGGGGGGGATTGCACAACCAAACTAACATTGCAGCTTCCGTTAGGTCAAAATATTTTAACATTCAAAGGGTTTGGCTTCAATAAGTTGTCGATAAAGCTTCTAGAAGAAACACACTCTGGAAACTATGCTTCGTTTAGCCTTTAGATCGACAGGAAATACAAGCTGGACATTTCATAGAATAATTGACTGTTGGTTACCATTTAGCTTCAATGAACTGGTCTTTCGAAATTCCGTCACTAAACCTGAAAAAAACTTCTTTACGAATTTGTTGGAAGCTTTATCAAAGTGTTCGGTTAAGTTTGCATTATTTGATTAGCAAGGCTTTAGTAAAGAGATAAAAATATTTAGAGGGCTGATAAAAAAAAAACTTCACCCGTACTATCTTATTGTCAAAACCTTGGGGATCTGTCATCGAAGAAATTTCATCCATTTTTGTCTATAAGCTTAAGCTAGGCTAGGAATTTTCAAAATTAGCAAGGTCAAGTCTGGTATATGTTTCGTATAAGTAGGTACATAAATGTCGGATAAAAATGTTAATACTTAGAGTTTTTTTTACCACAAAATTTATTTAACGAAGTTGAATTCCGGAATTACAGTACAGTTTAGCTAATTTTTGTCATTTATGACTTTTATTTGATCTGGAATCGTTCAGGCATAGAATTTAAGTGGTATCTGTACAATTTCGAAAGAGGGTAGTTGGGTCTCTAGCTGATTTTATCAAAGCACACAATAGTTTTAGTAGTTAAGATAATTCAATTTAATTCTAGAACTACGGATTTTTTTTAAGCTCTGGTAAAGCTTCTATTGCTTCTTATAGACCTATCAGAATTTAATTACTGAAGCTGGAACTTCAAAATGGTTTCTATACCAACCTTAAAATAGGGCTTCCTTAAGCTTTTATATCATTTTCCAAGATGTGTAAGCTTCGTTTCCTTTTTACTCTTACAAAGAGTTTTTGAAAGCTTTATAGAAACTGATAAGGGTAAGAAAGTGGCGTGACACCTTCCATACAATAAAAATAAAATTACAAACGATATTTGTGGACACTCATGGCACATAAAGTTGTAAAGTTTGGTGCATTGTTTTGGGTACACAAGTAGATATTTAAACAATACAGTTTCTGCCCATAGGCTGAACCTGGTGGGTACGGCAATTTCTGTTATACGTATTCCGAGCCTGATAAAATTCGTGTGTGCTAGTTGCGAGGATATCTTTGGCATAAGTAAAATTAACCCGTAGGTCTTAAGACGAATCCACAATGGTGAATTAAAAAACTATAGTTTGTTAATTTTTTTTTTGTATGACGCGGTGCTTACTCAATCGCCCTAATTGTCTAATATGGGTTTGAGATCTGATCTTTTTCAAGAGAAAAGCTATAAATGGAACCTTGCTTCCCAACTTAAATGGTTGCAGAGGGAATACAATTTAAATTCTGCCTCAATACAATAAATAAAACTCACGTTTGGCTAAGGACTTCTTTCAAGCTGTTTCACACAATATATATTTTTGTAGAAGTTGGCAGCTGTTTGTATACTATAGCTTTATACTCGCAAAGTCTGGTACCACCTTTTCACTTTAATACAGATTCCAAAGAGCTTCAAGAGCTCTACATCAGTCGATCTCTAGTGGGCTCATAATCATTTCCCTTTCATTTGGAGTTGATTTCTGTTATTACTCGTAGAACTGACGTGCGTTTTTGGCGTTTTTATAATCACTTCCAAACTTGGTACATACACTAATCTGACCAACATATTTTGTGAACTAGTTTCTAACAGTTGCAGAGTTTTGGAAAAGTTCTAGGAACTCTCGGGCTCTAAAGCCTCAGTTTACCTTGAATATTAAGATGTATAACAGCTTCATAAACAATATTTCATAAAGATTTTCTCCCTTCCGTTAAAGTCTTACTTGAAACACGCACTAAACTAACAAGCTCCTCCAACCGGCTGAGTCCCTAGCTAGTTGTCTTCTGTTACCGCTTTTCGATTGTATAAGCTTCAGCTGAGGTTCTACTGCTTCGTTGTTCATCAAGGGTGGACTCAAATATTCGATGGACTGGTGTGTTATTGTACATATACGTTCCACGAGACCTAGACCGTATATTTCATCGTTGAAACTTCTTCTTCACACCAAAAATTGGCCGAAGAATATTTATCTCAAAGCGTTCCAAGAAGTTTTCATCCGTTTTCGTCGAGATTCATGCTTCTGCCCACAGAACCGAGTTGATTAAGGTCTTCTGTATTGTATCCTTATTTGTATAAAAGAGAGCCGTACTTTTTATCTGCCTTCTTAGCGTGAAGAAACATCGATTGGCAATCAGTTAAAATCGCTGGTCATTAAAATATGCAAGAAAATTTAGAAAATTAAGAAAACTGCTTGTCTGTCAGATCAAGCTATATAGTAAACGTCGTATATACGAATTTGGACATTTTTGCTCGAGGAAATTGTAAAAAATATTTTGTTTTTTTGGTAATAGATATCGCCTTTCCCATTTCTGAAAAAGTAATTTTATACGAATCTTCAACGTACCTACGAGCCGGAAGCTCCAGGTTTTTGTCTTTAACAAGAAAACTGAATCTAAATAAACCCTGATTTGTTCGCAGTAGCATTCTCCGTAATAGACGAATAAGGCCCTCGCGTCGGTTTTCTATATGAACCCGGAATTTATTACTATATTTTCCAGTCCGGTTATATCCGGTTTGTTTGTCGAGAGGCCTTAATAATTTCTCATCTGCCCGAGTTCACGAACGGCTCACGGTCACGAACATATGCGGAAAAAGTTGTCCCTTATGCAATTGATGGAGTCTTTTGCAGTATTGCCAGAGGCTTGCTTATTTTCCTTTATTCTTTTGTTGTGGCAGTTGATTCCCGGAAAACACACAAATTACGTGTTAAGGCTTTTTTCCTAAAAATAAAATCTCACGCAAAACGAACGGTTGTAAGAAGCTAGGCATAGAAGGTCCTAGGTCCTATACGGACCCGGTAAGCTAATAACTTGATCGCTTATTAATTCGCATCGCGCAGTCTAAGTGAGTTGCAACATTTTGTTTTGTACTCAATTCGAATTCTTCCACTTCACCGCCGCAATTACTTTCTATTACTTAATTCCCGCCAAATTTGACATCAACAGTCAGGTACCTACCTAACCTATACCTTTGTTCCTTCCGCTGACCTATTAAAATAATCGTAATAGCATTAATTACGGTACAGCCGTGCCTACGAACTATAACTAATTCTTTCCTGAACTTTTAAACTACTCTATTATAGGCACTCTTGCCCTACTGTTAACCGTTTTTCCTTCTTTCCTTGTCAAGTCCTTTCCACACACATGAGTGCACAACTAAAAAGCCCCATTTTCTAGGTTACTTTTCTTTTTGTTTTGTTTTTTACCAAATAACTTTTTAAGTTACCCAAATGGCCCAACATCAAACCGTAATTCTTTTCACAGTAATCACATCCTTTACCGCATTACCTTCAATTTAAATGCACACACCCGGGGGTCCCTGCCAACCTCACTTCCTTACTAACGTAACGAGTTCATTAGACGATGATGGGAAAAGTTCAAGGCCGTACGACACCGCATGTTGACGTCGCTTGACGGCCTCGTTTATATGTGTGTTAAATGTATAATTCACAAGGATGCCGTGGTAGAAAGCTCAGCAGGACGCATTCTCTTGCAATCCGGATACGTAATTTACTAATTGTATGTAAAGATCGTTCTTTTTAGTTTTCTGTCTGACATATACCTACTCCGAATCGGCGGCGCTGCATATGTGATTCGACGACGGACGTTGAACATGGTTTTTTAATTATCTTCCTTTGTCCATGCGATATAGCTAGCTGTACATTTATGTCCTTGTTCAGTTGTTCGGACATCGCATATTTGTGTTCAACTTTTGACATTAACAGAGTGAAATTTGTTTGGTGTCACCGTATTTTCCTTTAACAGGATCAAACAATTTAAATTTAATTTAATTTCGACTTAAAGCTAGGGGACTTTTGTTTCTACTGTTTGTAGATCCTTTCTCATGGCGATTTACCCCCATCGGCAGTTGAATTTTAATCCGAGTGCAAAACACTTGTTTTAAAACTAATCTATAGAACTATGTATGTACTTCCGTCACATGGACTTTGGAACTCAACTAATCAACATCAGGAACTACATAAATAAATGCCTACCCATGTGTCTCTAAATTTCACAACTACACCGCAATTTATGATATCCTTTTTGAGGATATAGGAACTTTTTCAATGAATGTCGACAGCCGGCTGAATAAATAATTTTCTCACACATCCCAGGCACAGGACTCTCAGTAGGTTAGTCGTTGTTCGTTGTGTTTTGTATGCCATATCATTCAGTTTCAAAGGATAATAATGGCGTGAGGAAGGGTGTAGTCGTGTAGTGTGCATACTCAACTGATCCCATTGACAATCGAGTTCAACGGACACTAAAGCCAAACCATACACGTAGAAACACAGAGTGCTGTTGTACATTAAAGTGTTGTTGGATAAATCTGGTCAATAAACTTTTTTCCTTCCTCACAAATCGTGAATGTTGAGGGAGCGGGTAGTTTGTAAACGTTCGACTAGGTTATAGGAGTAGTCGTAGGCCTACAGCAGGTCGTGGGTAATTTGTGGAATGAAGTAGCTATTATAGTTAATTTTTCTTGACGATGATTATGACGGCAAATTGAGTACCTACAAATGGGAGATTAAATTATGAACTCAACAATCGATTTGGAAATAGAGATTCATAGCTTGGTTTGGGATTGCCCTTGATAATTTAGAGTCAGTGGCGAAAGAAAGGGATCGCGGTTATGTTCTTACTGACGGATTATTTTGCAATGATTGTTCACCGTCTCGTCGGTGCTCATCATCTGCTTGATAGGTATTTATTTTTTTGGATAGCTTTGATTGCCGTGCCGCCTTAAAAGTCGATGAAGGTATGATATGTACGGTAACGCAACTTTTCACGCACAAAAAAATCTCGAATCGGCAAAATGTCGAAAAAAATAACCAGATTTTTGGAAGATCACCGCAAAAAAAAATTAATTGAAAACAAAAATTTCGACATGAAAACCAAAATCTCGAAAAAAAAACTTCTAAAAAATGTCGAAAATTTTCGAGATTTTGCAAAAAAAAATCATTTTGTTGGAATCGATTTCCAAAAAGGAAGGTACTTCACTTAATTTAACTTAACGTAGAAATTAAGCACTGTTTGTGATAGGCTCCATGGAACCTATGGACGATTAAGTAGGAGAGTCGATGAGATTTTAAGTCCTCTTCCCCTACTACAATCTCTCCTATGTTCGCTTCTTTCTTAGGGAAAGAAACCGCGAGAACATCAATTTTGCAAAACTCGTTCTGTTACAGGACAAGAAAACTTTGGAACTCGCTTCCTGGGGATACATTTCCAGAAGACAACAATTTGCAGCAATTTAAGTTCAGAACTAACAAGCGTCTCGGAGGTCGGAGCGCTGATGAAGCGTTATAGGTTCGCCTTTCCCGGGAGAAATATTAAAAAAAAATAGTTTAGTGTTTTGTGTCCAAAGCCGTTTCCGATTGCGCCGTACTACTATATGGCAACACAGCAGGACACCACACGTTACAAGTCTGGTTCTGGGTTTAGGTACTTAAATCTGTGAGAATCAAGAAAATGTTCCTTCTCCGTGATTCTCATGAATTCGCAAACCTTATTGTATGAAAGAAATATATATTTTTTTTAATATTTTTCTCCTTAAAATACAAAAAATTCCTGAAAGTACCGAAAGTAAGTCGGAGACATTAAAAATTTCCCCAGCGGTACCTTAATTATTTTGGAAAATATTGTCATCTATACGATTGCTGCTTAATGGCTGATACGCGACAAATGGTTTCTGATGTTCACACGGAATCGGTGGACCCGTCTGATAGGGATAGTTAGTGTAGTTTAGAGAGCTTTTGAAGCGGGTACAAGGTGAAAAAGCTCACATTTTTCAGGCATGTCTACTCTTAGCCGATCAAATTTTAGAGATGCGTTGATGTGTGCGTATTCATATTACCGATTCGTGTCCTGATGCTATGTTGGTAAACCATTAGACAACAGCCGAGCAATTGTTAGAGGAAATATTTGCGATAGCTTGATGGCAGTGGTACCTCTAGTCTTTTACACAACAATAATGCTGGAGGCATTGGATTCTTCAATAGGTTTAGGGCAGCGTTGTGCTGAAGTACCCAATTGGGTAATTTGGCTCAAGTATTTCAACTTTGGCTCAATGCTCCGAGCCAAAGAGAAATGGCTCACATTTTTCTTAAGACTTAAACTTCGTTCTTAAAAAAATAACGAATGTTAAAAAAATTAAATTTACTCAACTGAACCCCGTCACAAAACAATCGCTGGTTAAAGCGATTCAACCAAGTAAACGCACTCATTCAGCATTTCAAATTCCTATCGGGAATAATGTATGGAAATGTTTCCCATTAGAGACGAACTATACAGAGTCATGTCTCTGACCCGAAGAGTCTTTGATTCCAACCTGGAGGGACAGTTGTACCCCGGACTGTAGCGCCATCTAAGTATAGGTAACAAAAAGATCTCTGACAGACATCAGGCATATTTGTTTCATTTGTCTATATCCTTCAGAGTGGTGTCATGGATTATGGCTGTATACCTCCCCGTATTAGAGCCAGCATCTGTTTGAGGGTTGATTCTCTGGTAGATTAACCATTTTGAGCCCTATAGTCTTACTCTTGTTGCGTAATATATGAAGCGATTTCCACGTCTTCAAGTTATGGCCTGCAAGCTTCATTCTCCAGAAATCTCATCGTCTTTAGATGATACTTGAAGTCTTGAAGTTACCTTATGCTAGAACTACGCTCCTATCTATTTGTGTGTTTCCTGTTTCAAGCTTCGGACTGCTTATTTGAAAGAGTACTTTAGCGGTTTACATACATTGCTGACAAGGAAAACATTTCCACGGGCACAGAAGTTGTTACGAATGGCAACTCTCGCCATTCGAGAATTAAAATGTAAAACGAATTGTATTAGTCAGTCTTGCTCCGTCTGTGGAGCAAGAGAGAGCTCAAGTACTGAGCCAGCAGGAGATTGAATAAATGTGGGGTTTTTTAACCATATTTTCCCCACAATAAAAATCGCACTTGTTTGATTTTAATCGGTACTTGAACATTATGGTCCTTCAGAAGCCGGATGACCAGAGAAAAAAAAAAAAAAAGTGAATAGGAAGTTAATAAACAATAAAAAGTGGAGTGAAAGTGGAAAATATATATATATAGGTGGGCAGCCGACGGAGAAAAAAAAGGCAATTCCATGGAGGAAAAACACAAAGGGAGTGGAAGGAATACCCAACCAACGGAAGGTAAATTAATTACACAGGAGAGGATAATTACCTAACCAACAGGAGACAAAGGTAAAAATTGGATATTGGGGTAAGAAAAACTGAAATTTCTATAAAAATACATATATTATATACATATAAATGTACAGTCTGCAACCACGCAAACATATATCGCGATAAAATCGCAAATTACGCACAACCACACACTCATAAAAGAGTGAGCAGCACCAACATTCAGCAATACATAATTGCACACGAAAGTTTTTTCTCTCTTCTCTACCTGCACGCCACACACAAAATGCTCACGATGACAAATAGGCAGGCAGATGTTAGGTTTCGTTAGGTTTTGTTTCAGTTCATCAGTGACAGTGAGCTTGGGAAGTTGAAAATAATAAAGACAATAATAAAAAGTGGAAGTAAAATCAGTAAAGGAATAGCAAAAGAAAAAAGGAATTTATCAAAACTAAAAGGAAATTACAAACAATAAAGGAATAAACAATAAAAAAGGAACAACCAAAGGAAAACGGAATTTACATCGAAGGAATAATTTACAGAAATAAAAATGAAAGCGATGAAGGAGAAAAAAGGTATTTATAATGTGCTTTAAAATAAGAAAACTCACATCATTGTGGTTGGTAGTGCAGTGTGGAGAAGGGGGAAGTTACAAGGAGGGCAGGAAAGGAGGAAAAAGTGAATTTTATTTATTTACATATGATAATTGCGACGAATAATTCGACGCGCAAAATTTTTTTTGTTTTGTGCTGTGTGTGTTGCTGCAGCGAAACGCATTCTTTTTTTGCATGTATACATGTACATACAACAAAACCAGACCGGCTGCGAGACGACGCACGGTTTGTTTATTTTCTTTCTTTTTTTCTCTTTTTGCATCCACGTAGCGCATTTGCCATACAGCAGATACATTTATTTTCTCTCATACCTATATATATAGCGCAGCCAGTTACCAACGAGGAATTTCCTTTCCATTCATATGGAAGGGAACAAAGGGAAAACATTTCTTCGATATTAATTTTACAGTATACACTCAGGCGCAAGTAGCATTCATTAATTTTGATGTATATGCTTAGGTGCATATGAATAATAATATTTTTGGTGTATAGAATTAGGGGGCTTACCTTTTTCTTGTGCATATGCGCCAGCGCAGGAATATTTATATTTTTTCTGTGTACACAGTAGGTATAGGATAGGGGTATATTTTTTTTCTCTCGCGAAATAATTTAAGGAATTTGGACATAAGGAAGGAACAATCATTCAATACAAAATTTGAAGATTAGGAATATTGTGTAGTCAGAAGACGCACAAAAGAGAGGAAGTGTATAGTGAATACAGGACACATACACAAAGGAGAAGACTAGTCAATGGAGAGGATGGAGTGTTGATGTGAGCACGGATGCGTTGACCACTAAGCTTCGATATTTGCTTAAGTGCGAGCACGAGATGCGTTGACCACAACACAACGGAGAATTTAAATATCGCACAACATTGGTATAGAATTTAGGACTTTAGGTAGACTTCGATGCAGTGAATTAAGTCATAGGAGGGGATGGAGTGTTGATGCGAGCACAAGATGCGTTGATCACAACACAAAGGAGAATTAAAATATCGCACTGCTTGGGTAAGAAAATTGTAATAGGTTATAGGGGTAATATATTTTCATTAGCTAGGAAGACACCAATGTTATATATAAAATGGCCATAGGAGAGAATGGAAATTATTGCATAATAGCAAGTCATAGGAAAGGAAGGAGTGTTAAGTGCGAGCACAAGATGCGTGGACCACAACACAAAGGAGAATAAAATATCGTACAGCATAGGAATGCAAAATTGTATGAACGGAGGTGGGAATTATTGCATAATAGCATAATATCATTGGAACCAAACTCTAATTTAGTAATATGACTTAATTATGAGATTGAAAAACAAATTGCAAAAGGCAGTTTGGTATAAAAAAGTAATAGGGTATTAGGAGGGTAGAGAGGTAACAATTTATAGGTAGGAACGATGATGTGAATTTTCCAAGGGAATGGAATTAGGGAGTATTGAATAAAGGAGAAAACTATATTGGAATTTTATCTATTTTTTACCTGAAGGAACGGCCAAGAAAGGAGAGGAGGAAAGGTCTATACAGCCAAGACCAAAAACAACGGAGAATATAACTGCTCAGGAGAAGCAACTAAAAAGTATACAAAGGACGATTAAAAGGATGACAGAATTCGCATCATCGGAGGAATTAGAAGCGGTATCCCAGGAGGGACTAATATTACGCGCTGATAGGCTGGTCGAATTGTGGGATAAAGCCAACGGTCTATCGATGGTAATGACCCAGGAACTGGAAGAGGAGAAATCAACTAAACTAGAGAAGGAAATGGAACTTATAGAGGAGGACTACTTCAAAGCAGCGGAAATATTTCGCAGTAGGCTGAAGCAGTTGAATAAGGAGAAGGAATTAGACGAGCCGAGGAAGGAGGGATCCCAACTAACGGAGGGACAACAAATTAATCTAAACCTAACGCTACCCGTGCAACAACACGACATCAAAAATACTTGGGGAGAGTTTGATGGCTCTATAACAAAATGGGTAGGATTCAGGGATCGGTTTATAGCCGCCATACATAATAACCAGGAGATATCAATGGCGTATAAATACTCTTACCTGAGGAAGTCGCTAACAGGAAGAGCAGCTATGGCTTTGGGAGAAAGTCACCTAACGAAGGACAGTTACCAGGAGGCTTGGGAGAGGATCAACCAGCTGTACGACAAACCGTACCACATAAGCCGGGCATATTGGAGCAATTTCCAGCGTCTACCGATACTGGGGGAACGTTCCTCGGCAACTGAATTGCAGCGGATGTCCAATGTGACCTACGAGACCATCCGCCAACTAAAGGGTCTGGGACTACCAGTAGAACACTGGGATATGGTGTTCGTCTACGGATTGCATGAGCGACTTGATGCGGAGACCAGGAGGCAATGGGAATTGCAAAGGAGCTCAGAGTTCCCAAAAATAACGGAGCTATTGGTTTTCCTAGACAAACAGGCAGGAGCAATGGAACCCACCAAAACAACCTGGAAGGCTCAGCCATCGACAAGCGGATACAGGGCAATCAACCAAGGATATACCCACAACGAGCAAGCAGGAGCATCATACACAGGAGGTACAGCAAATAATCGTATGCTAAAAGGAAAACCATGCGAAATATGCAGTAAGGATCACCCGCTCTACTACTGCCCGGAGTTCAAATCATTGAATCTCAATGCCAGAAGGGAGTTCACACAAAGAAGGAGAATTTGCCCGAATTGTTTAAGGAAAGGCCATACTAAGGAAACATGTAATGCAGTCAAATGCCGCATTGAGGAATGCCAAAGGGATCCAGCTCACAATAGCATGCTATGTCCAGTGAAACAAGAGATGCAACGCGTGCTAACTATTCGAGCAGCCATAGCCAATAGGGAGAATACAAGGGATTGACTAGGAACAAAAGGAGAGGAAATAAAGGAACCAAGGCAGGAGAAACAAAGTCAGGACATACCACAAAACAAAAGGGGGAAACATAATATAAAAACAGAAAGAAAGGGAGGGAATAATAATAGGAAGAGGAAAAGTAATGTAACTAATCCATTTTTGAATAAGAAAATAAAGAGGGAACATAATACAATGCCCAATACACAGTATTATAACGAGTTTGAATTTTCATTAAATACAGAACTTAGCTTTACGCCAACAATAATGGTAAGAGTGGAGAATGAGGAGAATAATTTTGGACCTATAAGGGGATTTTTAGATACAGGTTCTCAGCCAAATCTAATGAGCTACAAATTGATACAGGAATACAGGCTTACTACTTCATCGACCACCAGAAGAGCGGTTGGCATTGATGGAGAACCCTTTATAATACGGCAAAAATTAAAGGTAAAGATATTTCCATGGTATGGATCAGCAACACAGGAAGGCATAGAAGAAACATTCTGGATTCTTCCAAAAGGAAGTATCTGGGAACCAATAATGCCGTCAGACGCTTTAGATTCCACAGCAAACCAAAAGCCAAATAACATACAGTGGGCGGATCCAGGATATTGGATTCCGGGCCCAGTACATATTCTGTTTGGAGTAGGATTTTTCGCAAAAATTGCAATGTCCATTATACAAAGAAATATAGGAGGAACTACTATCATGGAGACAACGTTGGGCGCTATTATATTTGGAACACACACAGGAAGAATGGACCAAGAAACAGGAGAGCTGGTTTCATATATTCAATACAAGGAGGAGGAACAATTAGATAAGCTTTTAGAGAGACTTTGGCAACAAGATCATATCAGTTCATGCCATAGGTTTACGGAGGAAGAAATGTTAGTTGAAAAACATTTTATGGAGACATATAGACGGGATGAATCAGGAAGGTTCATTGTAAAAATTCCGTTAAAGGAGAATATTAAAGAACTGGGAAGTTCAAAGGAAATAGCGTTAAGACGTTTTTTATATTTAGAAAGGCGTCTTGCAAAAGATCAGGAGATGAGTAGGATTTATGTGGAGAAAATGAGGGATGAAATACAAATAGGTAATATTGTTTTGGCCACAGAAAAACCTAGGAGAGAAGATATGGTATATTACATACCGCACCATTGCATTCAGAAGGACAATAGAATTGTGTACGATGCAAGTTGCAAAACAGACAAGGGTTTGTCACTGAATGATATTCAAATGCTCGGTCCAAAGTTACAAAAAGATTTGCATGAAACAATTATGCGTTTTAGGAGACATAAAATAGCGATTTATGCAGACATTCGCAAAATGTTCAATCAGGTTAAGGTACATAGGGAACAGTGGAACTTACAAAGGATATTTTGGAGGGAGAATGCAAATCAAAGATTGCAGGAGTATTGGCTAACAGTAGTCACATTTGGTTTAACAGCATCACCATTTGTTGCTGTACGTTCAGTTATTGAAACTGCCAGAAAGGCAAAAGGAAAGTTTCCAATTGCTGCTAAGGCGATTGAGGAGGATTTTTATATGGATGATTGTGCAACAGGATCTCAATCGGTGGAATCGGCAATCAAGTTGGCGAAAGAAATCGACACCGTATTAAAAGGAGCTAAATTCGAGTTACGAAAATGGAAGTCAAACAGCAAGACATTGATGAAAGCTATGAATTCGGAGTCAGAAAAAACACTGTTGTTTTCTGAGGGGGAAGGTACAACCATTTTAGGACTTAAATGGTTGATTGAGGAGGACAAATTCACCTTCGCGGTGAAAAGCCCAAACTTTAATGGAGTTATAACCAAAAGGAAAATAGTGAGCTATGTAGCTCAACTGTACGACCCAAATGGATATATATCACCCGTTACTATAATAGGAAAAATATTAATACAGAAATTATGGAGGTTAAAGATAGGTTGGGATGAAAGACCACCTATTGATTTGGAGAATATGTGGTTGGAATTTTGGAACTCAATCATCGATTTAGAAAAATTTAAAATCGATAGATGGTTAGGTACAGGAGTAGATTCAAAAATACAGATACATGGATTTTCAGATAGTAGCGAATCAGCATTAGGTGCGGTCATATATCTACGTGTACAATATGAGAACGGAGCGGTAACCAGTAAGATTCTAACGTCAAAGACTCGTGTGGCACCATTGAAAATGGTGACCATACCCCGTCTGGAATTATCAGCAGCAGAGCTACTCGCTAGAATGGTAAAGAGCGTAATGGATTCTATGGAGTGGCCAATGGCAGAATACGTATTATGGATCGACTCAAGTCCAGCATTTTACTGGATAAAAAAGGAGACAAGAGATTTAAGGACGTATGTTGCTAACAGAGTAGCATCGATTCAAGCAAACACGGAGAAGGGATGCTGGCGCCACATTGATGGAACGGAGAATCCAGCCGACTTACTGACGAGAGGAATTTTACCTAAGGAGATAGTGAACAAGGAATTATGGCTACATGGACCCAGTTGGATAACTAGGGATCAAAAGGAGTGGCCAAGGACCAAAATAATGGAGAAAAGAAATCAAGAAACACAAAAAGAGATGAAGATATACGCAATATCAACATTTAAAGAATCGTTAAACATTAGGCTTACAGGAACAAACGCAATTGTACCATTGATGGAGTATGTCAGGAAGTTAGAACAAGCGGTTAATATTCTAAGCTACACAAATCGGTTTATAAAAAACTGCAGAAATAAGAAGAAATTACAAAGAAGTAGAAGTAAGAGAGGAAGGATACAACCAGAAGTGGTACCACCCACTCTGGAGGAGAAGGCAGTAGCTATGGAATATTTAATCAGGAAAAATCAACAGGAATATTACAATAAGGAGATTACGGCACTAAAAACTGGAAAACACTTACCGGATACAAGTCGATTAATAGGATTAAAACCAATCCTAGATAAAAATGGTTTACTTAGGGTAGGTGGTAGGCTAGGTAGATCAGAAATTGATTACGAGATGAAATACCCCGTGATTATCGCGAATGGATCACGACTAGCGGAACTGCTAATGGATTATGCCCATAGGGAGACAAGTCATGGAGGCTCGCAAGTAATGATGCAATATATAAGACAAAAATACTGGATACCCAAATTAAGGAGTGGACTAAGGAATCACATACACAAGTGTGTAGTATGTGTGCGTTTAAATGCGCGAATGGAGGGACAATTGATGGCGGACTTACCATCAGAAAGAGTTCAGGTAGGGAAGCCTTTTTTGACCACAGGAGTGGATTATGCAGGTCCTTTTGAGTTAAAGGTGGTAGGTGGATCGGAGAGGAAAAATAAAAGGAAATGTTGGGTGGCAATATTTGTCTGCCTAAAAACTAGAGCAGTACATATTGAAATAGTAGAGGATTTATCGACAAAAGCTTTCATAGCGTGTTATGAAAGATTTATTGCAAGGAGAGGAAGATGTGAAAAATTGTTTAGCGACAACGGAACAGCATTCGTTGGAGCATATAAGGAACTAACTAAAGCTTTAAAGTATTTTACAGGAAAGGAAACTCTTGATCATTTACACAGGAGGGGAACGGAATGGAGCTTTATGGCACCAGCAGCACCACACCAAGGTGGAATCTATGAAGCTGCGGTGAAATCCATGAAGTATCATCTGAAAAGAATTGTGGGACAGCGGACATTACCTTATGTGGAGTTTGGAACCTTACTTACTCAAGTTGAAGCCATACTCAACTCGAGGCCTCTTCATCCTCTGAGTGACGATCCGATGGATATGCAGGCGTTAACGCCGGGACATTTTTTGGTAGGAGAACCACTAATTTTACCTCTATCTTTCAGACTAGATGATAGACCAGATTCAGTCGGTACTAGGCTCTGGAAGGAGAGACAACGGATGGTGAAACATTTTTGGGAACGGTGGCAGTCGGAATACTTGACCACTTTGCAGGAGCGTAAGAAATGGAGACAAGAAAAGGAGAATTTGAAGGTTGGACAACTAGTGGTACTCAGGAACGAGAACTTCCCCCCAACCAGCTGGGCTATGGGAAGAATATGCGAACTATTACCAGGCCGGGACGGATTGGTCAGAAACGTCATCGTACAGACAGCGAATCACAAACTGAGGCGTCCTGTACAAAAATTGTGCATCCTGCCAATAGGAAATAATTAAATTTAAGGAATGAAATGTAATTTATAATATCGCACCACCTAAGATAAAAACAATGTTTTTAGCCGGGACTGTTACGAATGGCAACTCTCGCCATTCGAGAATTAAAATGTAAAACGAATTGTATTAGTCAGTCTTGCTCCGTCTGTGGAGCAAGAGAGAGCTCAAGTACTGAGCCAGCAGGAGATTGAATAAATGTGGGGTTTTTTAACCATATTTTCCCCACAATAAAAATCGCACTTGTTTGATTTTAATCGGTACTTGAACAGAAGTAGACTTCTTAACCATGTTAACTTAGAAATAACAGAACTTTTAAATACTGACAATGTAATCAGGATATTAAGGCGGGTGTAAGGCCTCTTGATCTATAAGAGTTAGCTAAGACCAAGAAAGTAGGTAATATTTTCAATCAAAATTTATAGAAATCCGACAAACGGCGGATTTATCTTCTCAATTTTTTAAAATGACTCAAAAAAATAAATTGCCTAGATATTAGACGAACGACTTCTGGAGTTTTTTTTTTAGATCGGTTTAAGGTCCCTCACTCTTCCAGAAGCATCCCGTAATCGCGTAATAGTTCTGCAATGTTTTTCGATGATTTTGCCTACCAGCGAACTACCAAACAAAAAAAAAATTGAAAGAAAACTCAACAAGTAAAGCACCCCCCCCCCCCCCCTTTCTCTTAAATAAAGTGGCTCAAACTTATGTGAAATGGCTCGGAGAATGGCTCAACTCCAAAATTTCTGCGGAACAACGCTGGTTTAGGGTAAGGGGACATTCAAAGGTTTTACAGCTTTAGCTGTAAATTCATCTCACCGTAGACGCAGTCGGCAAATGTGCTGATGGCAGAGTCTTGCTATTATAGGTTTTTGCTATTAAATCCGCTCATAGTACATAGACGCGGATTATTTCCAATCAAAGCTGTTCTGCCTAGAACTTGAGAAAATTTAAATATTCGAGAAAAAAACGCCTTAACTTCCGCAATATAATAAAACACCGCTTGTAATTTACGTTATAAAACTGAATGTATTTATTTGAAAATGTACTTGCTTTTATATGCAAATTTGTTTATGTACAGAGTATATACAACAATCAAAGTGTGGATAATTTTATGACAAATGTCAAAAAATGGCTTATGGCTTATTCACAATAATTTTGTTTTCATATTTACTTCATAACTTTACTTTATTTACAATAAAAATGAATAATAATGATGTATTGTAAACAAAAGCTTTTAACACTATATAGCCTTTTGACATCGAATCTTCTCACCGTAGACTTGACTTGGTCAGCAAAGGTTCTTTAAGTCACTTAATTTTGCCGTCAACTATATCTGTACAGAAGAAGCGGTCGGTGAATATTCAGGTAGGGTTTTTCAATAATAAGCTTACCGTGTCATATTTCGTATAGATAAGTATTTCTCTTCAAACCTTCTTCAAGTCTTCGACCGCGTCCGTAAAGGCTTTGTAGTGACTTGTAATTTTTCGACATCACAGCAGTCGCGTTGTGGGAGTCCCTTACGATCATAGCCCTTTGACGTTTACTTTTGTCATAATGGATGCGAACGGCAAATTGTCCTTTCAGCGTCAAATCTTCCCATAATATAGGTTAAGCAAATTTTCTGTCAAATTTTCTTGCGCCAAAAGACTTTCGACGTTAAATCTTCTCCCAATACACACAGTTGACGCAGCCACTAGGAAAGCCTTTCGACGTCAACGCAATCCACAAAGGTTCTCCTAGAGTCTTGATATAATAGGCTTTCGACATCAGCTCTTCAGTAGACGTTCGGATGGTAAAGGTTTTGAAAATGTTATGCGATAAGAGGCGTTCATCGCCAAATCTTCCAATATTTTTGTCTATTTCCAAACTTTAGGCGGCCAGAACGTTTGTATAACTAATATGGCGAGAGCATGTCTATCTTCGATCGCAACTTGATTAATATGGTGGATGTTTGGTGATGCGTAGATCGTAAGCTGCCAGTGATGATGAATGTAACTCTCCGCCGCAATTTAGACAAGCACTTTCTCGTCGGGGATGGTATATCCTATCTGAAATAAGGACATATTTTCAGAAGAAGAATCAATTCATTTCTATACTGACAGGGTGTAGCGACATAAGTCGGCGCGACATATCTCCGCCGAACTAAGAACGACATAGCTCCACGCGGAGATATGTCGCTTTAAATGCGACATAGCTCCGCGCGGTGATATGAAGTTTTCAAAGCGACATAACTCCGCCAGAAAAAAGCGACGTAATTCCGCTCGAAAATTGTACCGGGCGGAGATATGTCGGCGGAAATATGTCGCTATGCCGCTGACAGCTCGAAAACCAAAGACGGATTTGGTGTTTCACGCGAAAATGATGGCGATAAAGAATAAACGAAGTCTTATCTTCAAGAAGACCGTGATATCCGTTAAAGATATCTGAATATTTTCGGACAGCCAAGCCGCTATCTAATCCCTGGATTCTATTTCTACAACTTTTTAGCTCGACTGCCTATCGTCTCTTACGGAGATGGCCGAACTGTACAATATTCAAATATTTTGGCCTAAGCTGGATTTAAAACGCTCTAAAAGAATTTGATTTCTCTCAACAGACTGAATATCGGGTCGGGAGTACAATAGTGTAATTACTGAGCACTGCCTAATAGCAAAGCGCGCCGTAAGGTTAGACCTTTTTGCAAACTACATTTGCAAAAGCTTTATGGATGAAGAAGAGGAGGAATCTATTGCGTACCTCCTTTGTTCCTGCCTAGCTATCTCCCGTAGAAGGAATCATCACTTAGGAGCCTTCCATTTTACCTAACGACTTGGGTGATCTGTCAAACACAGACATCAAAAGCCTATTACGTTTCATAAGAAGCTCAAAATAGTTCAACGGTAGGGAGAGACAAACGTTCTCCAATGCTGGTTTAAGTGTGTTGGCGTTTCCTAGCTGCCAGCCACTTTTAACCTACCCGAACCTAAGCTAACTCTCCCCCGTTACCAGAGTTATTATCATGCTAATTATGGTTTCTGACTGCGGAACTAAAAGCTGTGGCATTCTCCGTTTGACGAAACTTTATATGTTTTATTCAGGCAGATGTTTAAAAATTTAAATATGGCGAAATACCCAGTTTCTTTTCAATGAATTTGGTTTTTCACAAACTTTTAAATCACCTACGGGACAAACAGCGGACACCGTCTTTTATTGGTATATATTATTCATAAAGCACGTTTCGACTAATGCACTAAATAAATTTTGCAACTTTCCTAAATCAATTTGGTCTGATAAACGGGGTTTTATAGAACGCGTTCTTTTGAATCTGTTTACCTTCAAGAAAACATAAAGACGCCACTTCACCAAATCAATACTTTCACCCGCGTTAACACTTTCATCATCCACTTTCCTGCAAATGGTTATTTTTATCGAAATATCCTCCTTTGGGTAGCAAAACAAGATTGAATGAAATTTATTATCAATTTACCCGTCCACATCCGGCTGTAATTTTATTTCAATTCCCCCATCACATCTTTCATTGCGAGCGCCATTTTATACACGTAAATGTGTTTAATCTCTCTCGCCGCACACATTTTACCCAACAACTTCCCATGGTATAGTGTAAATGCACCTTAAAGACGTGTGCAGTGCACAGTCTGCAAACATTACCTTATACTATCGCACTCCATATATGCAACGGCAACCTTCTTTGGCGAAGGAAAAAATATAGCTCCTCCTGCATCTCCCACTTTAATAGGCAGTCCTGTTGGTATCCCCAGTACGAGCACCAAGTGGAATGCAACAATTTATTTGCCTCGCTCGAGTGCAGTATACGTACACGAGTTCACGGTTGAAAATTCAAAATCAGTTTTGAAAACTTTTTCCTGTGAACAAACCCCTCTTCAGCGGAGGACTCTGGTATATCTGCGTCCTTTATAACAATCCTCTCGAGAAGTATACTCCTATACTCGTGCTTCATTGAATAGGATGAGGCTCACATGACGGGAAAATGCGAAGCGAAATAGAAAAAAGTAATGAGATGGATAGGATACCCCTTATGCATAAGAATGCACACACAAATCTCTTTTCTAACAAAAGAGCACAACGTTCCGGGCTATTATTATAGCGCGAGTGAAGAGGGTGAAAAAACAGTCCACCCCTGCTGTCTAAGGGCTGAACAATTGCCAGCGTAATAGTGTGCAAATGGTAAAAGATACTCTTAGGAGCCACAAAAGCCGCCCGCATAATCATAAAGGGCAAAAGGAAAAAGTTTCCTTATTTTGTTGTGAAAACTTTTGCAATTTTTCGGATCAGAATCGGACCGCAATGTTATTAGGGTATGGGTTGTGTGTATATCGTCCTTGCCATGGTCATTCGATTTCAAAGAGCAAAGAGGGACTTATGCAAGATTTAATGGAGCTCAGGGCTTTGTTTTGATTCATCACCTTTGGTCGAGAAGCGAATGCGGTAATCAAGTCCGAGATGGTGAAACAAACATATTTCAAGGACTATGCAATCAAGTCAGAATATCATTATGTATCTCCTCAGAAGAAGGAAGAACAGACAAGGAGCCCACCACACCACAACTGCGACCTTGCTCATGTCTACCGTCAAGACACTGGACAGCAGCAGAGACATATTTGGACATGACCACGTCTTTTGTGATGGTCATCAAGGGGGTTTTCTTGTTTCTTGTCGTTTAATTGTTCCCATTGTTTGTAACCCAACATAAGACGAAAGATACAGCGAGGAGATTGTATCTCGTTTAAAGAATTCGTTGGACCACATCACGTATTCGATCGATATCGACGATTGAGGGAAGGAATTGTTTTCTTGATCCGTGACAATTAGGCTTGATGGTAATCGAAGGACGTGCCTTTCTTAGACCAATTGAAGGGATAGATCTATTGAGAAGTGACGCAGGTTTCGAAGTATAAATTTTCCAGCTTTCAATTTATAAGGGAATTGTTAAATTGAGACGTTTGTCATTTTTCATTCTACAAGATAAGACATTTAACAAATTTGTTGACTTGTATTAGTTATTTGTATAGAACCTTCAAAAACTTTGGCCGAAAAATCATCTTTAGCGATGAAGCGCATACGTGACACACAGCAGACGCCACGATGGACATTCTGCAAGAACGATTTGAGGGTATGGTTATCTCTAGCAGGGGCGACGTGAATTGGCCATCAAGATCGTGCGATTTAACCCCGCTAGACTATTTCTTGTGGGGTTGCCTGAAGTCGCAGCTCAATGCGAATAAATGCCATCCAATGCCATCCCTCAAATTCAGCGGGATCTATGCGGCAGATTGGACCACTCGGATTCGTGCCACTGTGAGAAGCTGCGGCGGACATTTGAACATGGTGTTATATTTCATAAAATAATGGCATATATGGGCATTTAGATAAAAAAAAGGATTTTGTTAATACCTCGCACACAGCTTGTTTTATTCCATTCCAAAGTCGACCAATCCTTATTGTAAAACCCTTTAGTGAATCTTCAGTAAGCTCATCTTGTATTCACATATATCTGTGCTTTTAAAAGGGCAAAACAATTTCAACCTATCTAGGGAGTCGCAGTATGAAAAAGATTTGGAACCCCTGTCTTAGTCGACTGATTCGCACATTTCTGACCAGGTCTATGTCGTTGTACGGCTCGCAGAGTTCCCTATTAAATCTTCTTCTCCAAATTTTGTCAACGTAAACGGGAACGAAAATCATTAAAAGATGCCAAGGGTATCTTCATCTGCCTTCTTTAAAGCCCAAGCTTATTCGCCATCGCCATATATAAAATGACTGGTGTAATGAGGATCTTATATATAGCGCTTCCTTAGTGTTTTTTGAAAAGTCTTTTGATTGCCTTCTTAGGCCAAAGAAACAGCTTGACTTCTGATGTAGTTCCATTTTAAAGCGGTCCATATCTATACCTCAAAGCTATGGTGAGAAATAGAGCCAGTGAGTAATTCAAGATTGTTTGTAGACCCCATTTGTTACCAATAGCTTTTTTGCAAGAGAAGAGTGCTATACTGTAGCCTTTTTGACTCTTTCTTGGATGTAGTTTCCAATCCAGGATAAAGCCCAGATATTTTGCTTTGTCAGAGAAAGTTAGGTTGATACCATTGAGTGAGGGAGGGTCGACTGTCGGAATTTTATATTTCCTGGTGAATAGCACCAGATCAGGTCACACCTAAACCACCTAAACCACAACGACTCGCCCAACTGCGGCTAGCTTATTTTGTAGGAGTTCTTTTCTGCGATCGCCGATCATCCTTCACCTTCCAGTATTATCAATAGTTCATTGACCACCAAATTCCAAAGAAGGGTTGGATAGAACACCACCTTGCGGAGTGCCTCTACTAACAGATCTTCTTGCGGACGACCATTGGGCAGTAGATTAATCAGTTCGCAAAGTGAGCTGTCGACATTCAGAACTGAAAGCGCATCTGCTATCGCTGATGTATTGACGTTGTTAAAATCACCTTCAATGTCAAGGAAGGCAACCATCGTATACTCCCTATGGAACAGGGAGGCTCTGTCTTTGCATTGGAAAGAATATACAATATCTGAGAATGAGAAGTGGATCCATTGTTGGTAAGTCCTTATCTTGCATCTGGCCCTTGCCCAGATGATTAGTGCCACCCAAAGATCAGGGCTGGACTCTGATCGGTGAATATGCAAAGACCTTTGTCTCTTATACATACATATATTTTCCAGGTGTTCCCTTTATCTTCCGTGTTCCTTTAAGAAGCCTCTCAAGGATTCGTGGGTTATTCTTGCTACGACTGATGCATGCTTTGAACCTTTTTACCTTCTAGATTTCCTTAAAGTTTCTTAGCTTGTCTCAGTGCTTAAAGGTTTTAATAAGTTTTAGTTATTTTTCTCGGTCTATGAACTCTTCTCGTAGGTGTGGACCCCAATCGCGCAAAACGGTTCAGGCCCTATGAAGAGATCTTCTACGCCAGAGAATCCGCTGCATTGTTGCCCATGATACCTCTGTGGCGCGGTATCCAGCAGAGGTTGCTCTAGGTATATTGTTCCTTTTTAATTTGTTAAGCTTGTGAAGGCATTCCCACACAAGCTTATATAGACTTAATGATATAGGCGCCTAATTGCCTTGATTTATGGCTGCATTGGCTTTATTACCAGAGATGGCCTCCTTGCCTTGATCGATGGACAAGACCACTACTCGGGGGCTACCCACTTTTAGGTAAAATTAGCACAATTTATATGTAGTATGAGGGAGTTCCGACACTCTAATTATACGACATCCGACCAAATTCACCTATACCATCTGATATCTGTGCTAATTGGTATAGGAGCAATTTATCAACCCGTGCGTTGCAAATAACTGCTCCCAATGGTGTCTTCCCGGCTTCCATGTCTATGTCCACCATGAAATGCCTTCGTTCCCCGACATCAATATGGTTTGCTATGCGAAACTTTATTAATTCCATATTCCATCTATCTGCGCAACAGATCTTAATGAAAATGTCATTATTTAATTATCGCGCACTGTGTCCATTCCCGAAGACAAATAGCCCTCCATCAGGTGGCATATCTCCCATCGACACTCAAGTTAATATGATGAACCCCGCATGGTCATAAAGCTCCGCAGTTTGACAACGATGCTTGTGGCAAACTGGTTCCTAGTTCTTTATGTGGCATGGCCACCATCAAGTGCACTGAATTGGACCGCAAAAGAGGACAGTTTAGATCTGGCTGAGGTGACACTAATCCTTGCTCGTGATCATGTGAGCAAATTCTCGTCCACCCTTGTGGTTGCCGAGCACAGCAGTGAGCCCGAAACCGGTCGATTCCATGCATATTTCATGGACTACCTACTGGTCCACTTAAAGGACAGCATTGCTGTGCAGCTTGACTTTGGCACCTACAAAGAACAGCACTGGAATCACTACATTTTCATCGTTGATTCCCTCGATTCATTTAGGTAAGCGCCGCAGTCCTGTCGTAAATCATTCGTCTCACTTTCTGCTTTTCCTTTGCAGAGCGCTCCGCTTTAGGTTTCCCGTCAACTTCTTTGAGCGTAAGTTCTACTTCCTCATCGTGTTGACCAAGTACACAGCGAACTTTTACGACGTCATGGAGAAGATATTCACGCTTTGCTATAACTTTCAAGTCATCAATGCCAACATCATCATTGATCATCCCCAATTGGGTGTATCCATGTTCAACTACAGACTCTTTACTGAAACGGCTTGCCGCGTTGTCCAGCCTCAGCTATACTTCAGAATCAAGGAAGGTATTGAGGGGTTGAAGAGGGTGTTTCCGGAAATGCTTACGAACTTTCACAGCTGCCCCATGAGGGTGACCTTTCGCAATACTCCACCCATTTTAGTTTTCGATGGTGATGCGAGTAACCCCAAGCAGAAAGGCAACTGGGACAACCTCTCCGGCATCGAGGGAAGCATTTTAAAATTCTTGGCAGAGGAACTAAACTTTACAATTGAGTTGCTACCGTCTCCGACTCCACGGAGCTCCGTGGGCAACTACACGATACATGGCTGTTTATCTGAGGTGATTTTAGGTTTCAAGTTCTAGGTTCCCCAGACGGTTGACCTTCGTATACTTTCAGTTAATCGCAGATAAAGCGGACATCGCAGTCGGAGCCTTTAGTGCATCGGACCGCAATCGTTGGATGGTCTCGCCGACGCTGTGCTATCACAATACTCCATACGTGTATATTGTGCGCGGCCAACGAAGCCTAAGTGCACTGGACCGTCTTAGAAAGCCATTTGATCGCAAAGTCTGGATATTTATTGGATTTCTTCTCATTGCTGGTGCCGTTGTCATTTCCATTGTTCGACGCATGAGGCCGACTTTTGGTCTATTTGTTTTTGGCGACCGCTATGCGACTCCCATGTCAAATTTATTTGGTGTCTTTCTGGGCTATCCGATTGCTCGACCTCCTATTGGAACATTTGCTCGGTATATTCTCACACTGTGGCTGTTTCTAACCCTAATCATACGCAATGCCTATCAGGGCGCTCTGTACGACGCTTTCCGTTTGGACAAGTTCGTGTGGACACCCTCGGGATACGATGATCTCGCGAAGTGGAACTACGAGATTGTCGTGTCTTATGACATGTCCCAGACGTTTACATTCCCGAATAATCAAACCACCATATTGGTAAGTGGTGACTATGTGGAACGATTTCAGTTGCTGGAACAACGCCGAAGGAAATACGCAACTATTGCTCTACGCGACAGCTACATACATTACATGGGCAAGGTGTACAGACGTGGCAGTGATCTTGTCATGATCAATGAAGTGATCTACATGTACCAAATCGTGATGTACCTGCCCAAGAATTCGATATATCTGTCTGCGATCAACAAGATGTTGTCAGCTTTCGCATACTCTGGAATAGGACGTTATATCAGTGAGTATTTCACATCTGAGCCGGCCATGTTTAGGAGGTCAAAGGAAAGTCCACCAAAGAGGGCTTTAACTATGATGCGTCTTAAGGGAGCGTTTAAAGTTTTTTTAGTCATGCTAATGGTGGCAGTGGTTGTGTTTGGCTTTGAGTTGCTCTCGGTTTATTGTCGACCGTTGAGAAGGGCTATTGAGTGGCTGAATTGAGTATAGTAGTAGTTTTGATGAATAAATAAAGTTTGTTTTCAAATATTGTTGTTGTCTGTTTTAAACAAAAATAGTACGATGCCAACAAGATCGGTAAGTTTGAGATCCCTTGATAGTTGATCTTGATAATTGGTCTTGAAAGCTGAAATTTTGCACAGAGGTTCCCTTTATGATGTATACAAGGAATAAGGAAGGATATTTCGAAATTCAACCCTTAAAGGGGTAAAAGGGGGGTCAAAGTTTGTATGGCAACATTTTTATTTTTCATCCGATCGACTTCAAACTCGGTTTGTGTACTTTCTATGAAAAATAAAGATAAATTATTTTTCAGATTTTGGAAATTTTGCTTGGGGAGTTATTGGCGATGATCCCTTTTAAGGGGGTCCTTTTTCTTAACTCACCAATCGTTCGTCGTATCGATTTGAAACTTTGTAATGCGTCCTAATCTCTGTCGCCGTTGAATATACTTTTCGCTTCATCTAACTCAAGCGTACGTACACCAAAGATATTCAAGCGCAATTTTGTAAGAATGGGGTCATACTGGTAGAAAGTGGTAAATGCACATCCTCACGATCTTTCTGGTTGCATACGTCCTCGCCGGATCTCCTCTAGGGTGTAATTCGTGGTGTTAATATAGATGAATTCATTATCTACCTCGCAGTTGCTGCCATCAACGCGCTGTAATATGGATATGGCGATGGAAAGATGTCTTAGTTCTACCTAGACTAAGCATAAGCAGGGTCACGCCTCTGTAATTCTTGTAATTTCCTGTATATGGCTTGTTATAGAGATGATAGTCCAGTCCTCGGTAATGCTTTCTGCCAACCATGCTCTTCCAGTTTTGAGAAGTTTTCGAGAAGCTTCAAATGTACTTTTCCACGAGACCCTAGTGACAAGCCGCGGGACTTGTTGACTTTTGACTTTTGCATCTAAGCCAATCCCTTCTGTACTGAATGTTAGAACATATCCCTTCACTGACAGCATCGGCCGTCTCTCTGTACATGGTGCCTATTTAACAGATGGTAACAAATCTCAAGCTCATCTACTATACCCTAAGCTTCGTTGATAATTTTACCAGAGCCCCGAGTTCCTTTCTTAAGACCAGTTGCTTGCCTTTCTTATCAAGCCTTCGTATATGTTCTTTCGATAGGGAGACTCTTCGATCTCCTTAAGCTGGGATACAGCGTGAACCTTCATCATTCTACGTAGGATTTTCCTCTCTTTTCTTCTTTTGGCCGGATATCACGCTACCATCGCACTCGTTTTACGCTCATTCTCCTTTCACATGTGCAACTTTTGTCAGTCTTTCAAGTATTCGCATTGCATACATCATACCATAAGGCGCTCTGTATCTGGCAATACTGGGAGTACTTGAAAGCTATGCCCTATAGTGCGCCCTCTATAGACTCCAGAAATTCTAGGCTGGATATAGTGGTTTGAGCCTTGTGGTTGCGTACACATTTCCGACCTAAACAATCAACCCAATTGCAGAGATGTGCGGAAGGCCTTTACGCACTTTGGCATAAAATGTACCTTTCCACAAGGCATGAGTGTAGCCGAATTTCATCCATGTGCGTAGTTTAGGGTCTTTAAATCGGACAAGCTATTATAAAGGGTTTGTCATAAATATACACCCCCATCGTGGAATCCGCCGAGGGAAATTATTCACGGAAAAGGATATTTTGGTATCGTCAAATCGCAAAGTGTACAGTTCCACAACTCACAATTTTTTGTTTTTCTAGGATTCGTATTGCCTAGAAAATATTTCTGTCTATCAGGACATCAATGTTACAAATTTTCCAAACTTTAGCTCACATGACTGTCGAAGAATAGCGCCTCCTCACCCCTTTTTCTATTTTTGATCAATTTTCACAGGAACACAATCGTTTCCGTGGTTTTCGAAATATTAGATTTTTTATGTTTTTTTTTATGGGTGCTGCCACGCCCCTTTGTCCAATTTTAACCAATCTTCACAGGAATACCTAACCAATCTTCCTGGTCCAATACCTAAAATTATCTGTAAATTTAAACTCAATCGATTCGGTGGTTTTCGAGATATAAGACTTTGAATGTTTTTTTTGTATGCCACGCCCTATAACTCATGAACCAGTACACCTACAAAGACCGTATATACTTATAAACCATGATATTAACGACACCTTTCGTGGGATATTTCTAGAATAAAAATCGGTTTACGCATTACAGAGAATATTAGCGACAAAAACACAATAAAACTTGTTTTTATATGTATACCTACTAGCGGACCCGGCGCAGTAGCGCAGCGGTTAGTGTGCTAGACTGCTGTGCTAGGGATCCCAGGTTCGATCCCCGGAAAAACACAAATTACGTCTTAGTGTTTTTTTCTACTGCGCCACCTCTAGCGAACGTCTGACAAACATCCGAGAGTATAATTGTCCTGAAAAAGCTTCTCAATTCAGCCGTTCGGAATCGGCATAAAATTGTAGGTCCCTTCCATTCGTCCCAAAAATAGAAACTCACACAAACGAATGGTTGCGAGAAGCAACCATTTATTTATTTTAGCGGGCCCTGCAAATGTTATTTTGCCTGCTCGTAGGTATATTTTCATTGTCCGTCAAATGTTCTGCGGCCGTTTTATTTAACCGATGTGTCCGGACTGATTCTGTATACTCCGTGTGCTTCGACCGTTATTTCCTTAGATGTGTGCCCAGGAATCCCGCCCACACTTCGCTCGGTTGTTTGTTTGGACAATGCACATCAATGTCTACAATTTTACAACTTTAGCTGCCACGGGTGTCGAGAAATTTATGAGCTTCTTGCTTTTTAATTTTTTTTTTTTAGTGTTTATTATTTCAAATTTTATTCATGATTTTTTTTGTTGAGTGTTTATTATTTTAAATTTTATTCGTGAACTTTTTGCTTTTTAATTTTTTTTATTTATTGTTGAGTGGTTACTATTTGAACTTTTCTAAAATCGCATCGCAGCGCCACCTACCGGGTCCAATTGTGTATATAAACCATCCCAAGACCCATTCAAACACACACACAAAGTTTCATTAAAATCGGTCCAGCAGTTTAGGAAGAGTACGGTAACAAACACGGACAGAAGATGAAGAATTATATACATATAAAGATAAATGCGATCAAACTTGAACATGGAAAATACCTTGTACTGGAGCTACAACATCGTATAGTTTCGACTACTGCAAGTAAAAAACTAGGTATTTGACATATAGCAACTCCGAGGTAGGTAATGACATAGTTTTTCCTTTGCTTCATAAAGGAAGACAACTGTCATGAAAGTAAATATCTGTCCATAGAGGCATGCATGATGCATAATATCACACCCTCTCCTATTTTCGCGTATACTTACACACTTAGCACAACATTGGGATTGGGACAAGAATTTCGCATTTATCATCAGCGTTTGCTTGATAAGTGACAAGAACATACACAATTCCACCAGAAAACATCAAGTACAAGTAGAATAAGTTTACTCGACATGTGAAATCATTTCCGATGAGAACCCTTCATCAAAGCGGAATTCACTTCTATAACTACACCCTCCTCCTTAGGGGTCAAAGTAGCTGTTGCCCCCTATGGTAATCTCCGTATCAGGTGACAAGTTTCATTAAAAGTGCACATTTCACCCATCAGGGACAGCATATACACGACCTGACTTATTGATTTTGTTTGCCGCCAATGCCGGAACCAGCGTTCCCTCCCGTGCTACTATTGTACTCATTTGCTCATTTTGAGTACATTTTTATGAACTGAGTACGGATACTACTTTCAAGCCGTCGCGTACTACTATTTCATAACATTATAAACATAATTCATTTTTGTTTTTTTCGAAATACATAACATTTTTGGTTCCTAAACCTGACGCTTGAGGAGTACTTAATTACCTACTTATAAGGACCTTTTTACTTTTCTATACAAATTTAGTATGTACTGTCAGTTTCATAGATTAAAAAGTGCCCAATTATAACACAAAATCACAAAACGTTTTGTAAGAGGACAAAAATTGACTTTGTATAGTGAGAGATTTGTTTTCTTTAAAAATTGTTGAAATGTGCATAATACCATAATAGTGCAATGGACATTATAGTGCAATTAAAACTGTAAGCTACGTAATTCTAATGTTATATGTAAGAGTAAGTACCTACTTTTTTTTAAGAAGATGTGTAACTTGCTCAATAAATATTATTAATTTACTAATGGAGCTAGATTGGTCAAGAACTGACGCACTGAGTAGAGTAAACTCCGTTACATAAAACTTTCAGGAATAATGAGGATTTCTTCAATTTTCAACTATATACTTGAAACGAAGTTGACTCTGTATACACTGGATTACTGGAACTAAGTCAAAGCTTCAGCAAAGTCCAAGAATTGACTGGTGAATCTGCCCACTGCCTTTTTGATGTATTTTCATACTATTGGGGAGGTAACTTCTATGTTTGCGCAATTTTTACAATGCTTTTCGTATTTTGCACTTTTTCAACAATTTTTTTTTTCTAGAAATGAATGTTAAGAAAATACCATATAGTCACATTGGTCGGAATTATAGCTTTTTGAACAACGTTCCTAATACATTAAAGTCTTAAAAGTTATTGTTTGAATATACGAATTCTAACAGCTTGGAAAAAAACAGCTCAGTTTATTGATGCTATTTTGTAACTAAAGAACGTAGTCTTAAAAACAATAAAACTACAACTAAGCAATTTATAGAAAAACAAATCATACCATAAAAAAAATAAATATACAGAGCCACACCACATTTAGGCACTATTTTTATCAAATTTGTCTGTCAAAATCAGCATGGCCTCATGGTGTTATTACGTCAATAGATTACTGATTGCGGAAATTGATAGAAATTCTAATTTTGACCACTTTTATACTTATAACTGGAAAGTACACTTTAGTTTAGGTGCATTGTGAGACGTACTACCTTGGAAGCCATTTGAGTACTATTTTCTACCGAGATGAGAACTCTGCCCAACCAAAAGGGAGGGAACGCTGGCCGGAACATCAACAAAAGCAAGAACAAAAAAAAAAAAAAGAGGAATGAAAAAGGAATTCACTTCCTTTCAGACAATTCACAGCAGCAGCTGTCATTGCCCACACTCTGGTCTCACTCAACCCGTTCTAGCACTTGGCTTAATTCATTGCCATTCGCGCTACTGTTACAGTCATCGTTGTCGTTGTCGCTGCAATTGAAAACAGACAATTTCCGTTCAGGCAAATAGCTATGTGCTGTGTAAATTTCCGGTGGTAGCTTTTATTTCATATCCACTCTGCCACTAGAACCTCTGTCTCATCCAATGTACGACTCGAGCCAGCAAACGCTTTAGAATTATCCTTGAAAGGCTTCAGTCTATCACTTTGGTTTCCAGTTACGAATGCCTGTGCCTGAACATTTATCCGGTGTGTATGTGAATGTATACTTACAACTGAGCTGCACTCGCATTGTGAGTGTGACTATGCATGGAGTCGTATACAAATATCCATTTAAGGACACAAAATGTTCGAGTTGAATACCTTTTATGAATGCAAACACACGCTGCCATTAGAATTTTTGTCAGCAGTATAGTCTGCTGACCGATTACCCCAAGGCGAGATGTGAGAGAGAGCAATCAACTCCAGCACAACGCATACATGTACCTTTTGGAGTCACCCCGACATGCGATTAATTCAGTTGCTGGGGATCGCCTTTTCGGAAGCAGGCTCATTTTGACCGACTCGACTGTCTGTCATATGTGAACACCGTAATTGGATTTAATCTGTTAATCAACTTGTATGCCAAATTATATCTTTGCTTCGCGACAAGTACAAATGTCAAGCAGGTATATACAGGGTTGCAACTGCACCCACCACTTCCACCTCCACAACGAGCTAAGTGCATTCATTAAGGCCATTTACGAGGGTGATTAAGTTCGCCTTCATGCCCTAGAATACGATACAGGTGTCCTAGTTGATTTATTGAAAGTGTCGTTTGATTTGATTGAGAGACGGACTGTCACTTAGGGATTAGGTATATGTAGTTGCATTGCAAGAAAAACCGTAGCGGTGATGGTCCATTTAATTAGGGGATGTACGACGAAAAATGTACACATCTCAGTGCAGTGGGTTTTAATGGGGACGTGCCTTAAATTTATTCCGCCATGGCGCAGCACATCAGCTTATGCCTTAATCTTTTTTTGGCATCAAAAGTCACGTAAAATTGTTGGCGACCTCTGTGGAGAAGCGAAGGTATTCTTCGTGTCGTGATTCAGCAAATGCGAATTAGTTTGGCAATGTTCCCAACATAGTTCTGATGTATAGTAAAGCATATAGCTCATTTTATATCTTAAATTTTAAGAAAAAAAAAATGTATTTTGGACTTAATGTCTGTTACCGGTTGACATCAAAACTACTGGACAGATTTCGATGAAACTTTCTTTATGATGTTTCTTAATACTCCGAGAAGGCTATGTTTTTCCTTTTTCTAATTTTACTGTCCTTAAGTCTTACTTATTTACTTAAGATGGTGCTACAGTCCGGGGTGGACTTGGGCCTCAACCAACAAGCGTCTCCAGCTAGCACCATCTTTGGCCAGCTGTCTTCAGTTTCGCACTCTAAGTTGGTTAAGGTCCCCTTCCACTTACGTGCGCCACCTGATTCGCGGTCTTTCTCTACTGCGCCGTCCCTCGGGTGTGGATTCGAAGATCTTCCGGCCCGGAGCATTCATGTCCATTTTTCTCTACATGACCCAGCCACCGCAGTCGTTGGACATTCACTCTTCATGCCTAGGTCGATGTCGCTGTACAGCCCGTACAGCGAAGAATTTTCCTCTTGAAGCAACCAAGAGTAATTTCATCCGCTTTTGATAGATCCCATGCCTCTGTATCATAAAGTTCAACTGGGATGATTAAGGTCTTATAAATGGTCACTTTAGTTGTTCGAGAGAGGGCTTTGCTACTCAGTTACTTTCTTAGCCCAAAGAAACAGCGATTGGCAAGAGCTATTCTTCGTTTAATCTCAGCGCTGGTGTCATTGTCTGAGTTCATAGCGGAGCCTAGGTACACAAAGTCCTTTACCACCTCAAAGTTATATCTGTCTATAGTGATATTCTGTCCAAGACGTCGGTGTTGGGTGTCCTTTCTCGATGACACCATATACTTTGTCTTGGTCTCTTTGACCGCCAAACCCATCTTCGCCACCTACGTCTCAATACGAGAACACGCCTGTGACATCATGATACGTTCTGCCGACTATGTCGATGTCGTCGGCGTAGGCGAGTAGATGGACGTGCCTCTGGTGTTAGCATTTGTGTTTTGCACTATTCTTCCAAGAACTATGTTGAAGAAGTCACATGAAATCGCATCGCCTTGTCTAAATCCTTTTTGACATCAAAGGTCTCGGTGAGTTCTTTACCGACATTGATGTAGCTGCGTGCATTGTCATCCTGCACAAACGGATGAGTTTGGCAGGGATACCAAAACTAGACATTGTTCTGTATAGCTGTCATAGGCGTCCTTAAAATCGATAAAAAGATGGTGGGAATCGATTTGGACTTCCTGGGTTTCTCCAAGATCTGAGGCAGTGTGAAAATTTGATCGATGCTGAACTTTTCTGGCCTGAAGCCACGCTGATAGGGACCAATCAGGTTGTTGACGAAAGGCTTCAGGCGTTCACACAACACGGCAGATAAGATCTTGTAGGCGATGTTAAGAAGACTAATATCTCTGTAGTTGGCGCGGTTCAGAGCGTCTCCATTCTTGAGGATCGGACAAACAATGCTGAGGTTCCATTCATCGGGCATACTTTCTTCCGTTCCTAAACAAGTCCTCGCCTGCTGCTTTCACATATGTATAATTATATAAATATTACTAGCTGTACCCGCCCAGCTTTGCTCGTGCCCAGGAATTGTATTGCCTAGATATATTTATTCCCATGACTGTAGAAGAATAGCCTTTGAAATGTGTTTTTTTTTATGAGAGGCGTCACGCCCTTTTGTCCAATTACCAAATGTGAATATAAACCATCCTTTGGACTGACTCAAATACATACAAACAATTTCATCGAAACCGGTCCAGCCGTTTAGGAGGAGTTCAATTACAAGTACAACACACTTACAGAAGAATTGTTATATATATAAAGACTAGCGGGCCCGGCAAAATTTGTTTTGCCTGCTCGTCCATTTTCATTGTCCGTCAATTGTTCTGCGGCCGTTTTATTTAACCGATGTGTCCGGACTGATTCTGTACTATGTGTGCTACGACCGTTATTTCCTCAGACGTGTGCCCAGGAATCCCATCCACACTTCGCGCGGTTGTTTGTTTGGACAATGCACACCAATGTCTACAATTTTACAACTTGAGCTTCTTGCTTTTTATTTTATTTTTTTTATTTTTGAGTGGTTATTATTTGAAATTTTGTGGAATCGAATCGCAGCGCCACCTACCGGGTCCAATTGGGAATCTAAACCATCCTTAGACCCACTCAAACACACACACACAAAATTTCATTATAATCGGTCCAGCCGTTTAGGAGGAGTTCGGTTACAAACACGTACAGAAGAATTATATAAATAAGGATGTATAAAGATTGCGTTTTAATTGTACCTTTTGAATTAATTTTTCTTTTCTATTGAATCGCCATGAAAATGATGGCAAAAGTAACACCCATGATTGCAAATGCGAACACAGTAATTAAAATGCCACTGCTTACGAATATCCCCATCCCCAAACAGGAATTATAAAAAAAAACAAACTGGGTAACAGGAACAAGGTTTTTCCAATTTCTCATCCAAGCAAAACATTAACAGTCGCTATTATACTGAAACTGGAATCCTTTTATGAACTCAAAAAGCAATCGTAAACTTTTCAAAAACTCACCAAAAAAGTACTTTGAATATATGAATTGAATTTTCATAACACACCCCACGGGAGGGGTCCATAAAAAAATATGGATCCCTCATACTCATACCAAAAAAATAAGTCCTTCGTCCGAATTCAAAAAGCGGAACACCAAATAGTATGATGGCGCATACTGTGTGCACTGTGTGCACTGTGCATGTTTTGTGTACTTGGTTTCGTTTTTGTTTTTGCTCCTCGATGTGCGCGATGATTTGATTATAACTGTAGAGAGAAATGTATACATACATAGAATGGATTTTTCTCTACGCGAATGCAAAAAATACTGTAAATTTCATCCTCGCTATGGAAGAAGTATGGAACCACAAATAAACCGAAAGGCAATATATGTATATATTTTTTTTGTGGTTCTACAAACGTTTGCATATGTTCTGCCAATTCAAGCTGTGAAAGTGGACTATCCTTGAGGGTCACTATGACTGCCATAATGGGCTGAATATTAATTGCTTTAAATGATAACAAAAAGGATCTGCTCTGCATATCTATAACCAGGTTAAATAGATTAAAAAAAATCGATCTAAAGTTCGTCCTGAGTACAATTATTTCCATTCTACGGAAGATTCAAATTTAAATATAAATTAAGTAATCAAGCAAATTGATTTAAATATATAGGTAGGTACATCCTATTCTCCTCTGTGTCGCTGTATCCTTTGTTGAAATATGATCTGATCATCAAATGACTCCTTCAACCTCCAGTGCGACGACTATCAACACTCTTGTGTGCTTTTGTCGTTTGGACTCATATTATTTTACCCTCGAATTGTGAATTGCCAGATGGCTTGATTTTACTGAAAGGATATGTGACACAAAACAGTGTGAAACGAAGAAAATGCAAAAACAATAGAACTCCAAGGGCCATTATACATTTAAAAAAATATATACGACCGTATGTAGGACTCTTGCATTGCATTGCATTTCTTTTCTATTTCTTAGACGGGGGGAAGATCGTATGAGCATTATGTACTGTGTGGAAATGAGCCTGTCGTTCTCGTCCCGTAGTGCATATGTTTTGTGCATTTAAATCCTTTTTCTTTTTCTGCTGTATAATCAACGGCAATCAACTGAGATGGAACGAGAGGAATTCGAGTGCAAATTGAAATGCACAGACATAGAGGAGTCTCGACATTGTTTTTGTGTTTTTTCTTCTTTCTTCGTCCTGTTTTTCTCTGGGGCACTCGGTGTCGGTGTGTATAGTCGGCTCTGGCAACTATATTACTAGTTTAAATGGACGCAAAAGCAAGACAAAAACAGAAGCTTTGCAGTGTATATAATAGCACTGTGGTTAAGTAAAGAGAAAGAAAGTTTTTTTTTTTTGCAAGGATATTTTATGGTTTGTTAGGACGACCAAGGAAAAGTTAAAAAAAATGTTTTTTTGTTTGAATAGCGTGTGAATACTAGGATGCACGCGGAGCGTAAATTGTGTGCTGGTTTGTGGTAATTTGGTTAATGGTATTTGGAAGGAACACTGGTCCTCGTTAGGGAGCGGAATAAATTGTGACTAAATTGAGGGGAATTATTTTTAAGTGTGGCATAGTTAAAAAGAATAATCCATGGAGAATTCATAGGTATTCGAATGTGGAGCAAGAAATGTTCATATTAGTACAGCTGAGGCAAACTTTTAAGTTTTTGTTGAGCGACATTTTTATAAGTAGGTACCTTCATTACAGATGTGAAGTAAAATGTACCTGTCATTCGATGTTAAAAGAAAACATATCTTTTTCTTACTACTACGTATACGAGAAACTTAAAAAAATCTGTTATAGCTTGTGACGAACTTACAACAATTTTGATAAATTGGATTATTGTTGTGTATCTTAGCTAGAACTGTGTTGGCGAAGACGGGAAAGGAGACTAAAATGTTGTATATCAGAGAAATCGCCACCACTAACCCCATTTACAGTTTTTGATCCACCCCAGTAATCAGGCAGAGAAGACTCCACCACAGTTTTATTGAGGTCTTCCAATTCTGAAGATAAACCAAGAAGTTCGTTCGTCTTCACTTAGAAGGACCTTGTTAAAGAAGTCTTCCCTGTATATGAACTATAATGTGTCATTCGTGGTTGTAGTAATTGTGTCATCGCCAGGGATGGAAGTGAAACCGATGCTTCAGGGTCGAGATTTCAGGTTTAGACTTAGTCAAAAGCCAATGCAGCAAGAGACTCTTTAAGATCCTGTTGCTCTAGCAATTTTATGACTTTCCAGTTATGAGAAGGGAGTAATAGATTGCTTAGTCTAGTGACTTTAAGTATCTCGTCAATGGAGAAAGGTTCGGCTGGGATCCATAGGAAGGTATATGAGTTCTTGGTCTGCTTGAGATATTCTCCAAGAAAATAGGTTTGTTTTACCCTATGCGACGCGAGAACCGATGCTGAACCAACCATTTTTTGACGACCTTATTGACATCTCGGGCAAAGGGATACAGGATCTTATCCGCTTTCTCAATTCTACAGGTTGGTTATAGGTACCGACCGGACCACATCCTTAACAATCATTACAAAGGAGGTCACACGAGTCGTGGTAACAAAACGGCACATCGTAGTGCTAATTGGGTTCAAAGGCACGAACCGCCACTTCTATTCTACCTACCTATTTTGAAACCTGCACTCCCTCCAGGACTGACTGGGGGAGTGATGCAGTGTCTCACAGGAGATCAGTCTGCTTTTACACAGATGGGTCAAAAACGGAAACTGAAGTAAGGGAGGGGGGAGGGGGTTGGTTTCTCCCAAGATTTAAATTGTACGATCTCATTCCGTCTTCCCAATCACTGTAGCGTGTTTTAGGCGGAAATCATGGCGATCAGGGAGGCCCTGTCGTGGGTACGGTATAATGTAATATTCGCGAAGGATATCGTGATTTTTACCGATAGTCAAGCCGCGATTAAATCCCTGAACTCGGTCATCTTTAAGTCCAAAACCGGCCTCAATTGCCGCTTATCTCTTAACGAGATGGCGGAACGATTCAAAATTCAACTTATATGGGTGGCGGGCCACAGGGACATTCCAGGGAATTGCAAGGCCGACGAACTCGCTAGGCATGGCACAACTTTGTCGATTCTACGGGAAAATGAGAATCTCTATATGCCTCTCGCTACGCTTAATTGAACAAAAGGCGTTACTCGCCACTAATCGAAGGTGGCCAAACTGCACCACGTGCTCCATCACGAAACAGATCTGGTCCATGCTGATGGATCTTACGCGCTCCAACAATCTTGTAAAACTAAAAAGATTCAATATAAGCACACTAGTAGGTGTCATCACGGGACACTGCATTATTGGAAGACATGCTCTCAGGCTGGGCCTCCCTCCAATGATTTCTGTAGAAGCTGCCAGCCCTTTCACCTCGTAGAAAACTATATCTCGGAGAATACTTCTTCGACAATCTTGGCGAACTCGCCAATGCAAGCATAAGTTGCCTCCAACGCTTCATTCTCAGCTCCTGCTGGTTCAACGGGTAGTTGTGAGATCATTAGATCCTGTGGTATCACAATGGGCCTGCACTGGCCTAAGTGAGACTGCACTTACTGCGGCCTGCCACTCTAACCTAACCTAACCTATCTACCTACCTACCTATGGCTGCTAAAATCGATCTTTAAAATGGTAATTTGCTGTCATAGTTTTTATGGAGGTCTGCTGCAATCAAGTCGTTCCATCGAGTATGGTTATCAAAGAAGTCGCAAATATGTCGGACTTAATGATTCTTCATCTTTTGAATGATTGGACATCGGAGTGGGAAGACGCGAATTTAAGATATCTTCCATTTCAACGAGCTATAGTGTACCTATAGCTCTTCATCTGTGAAATTGGTGCGGGCTATATTTTTTTTTTCATTAAAAGTTTCTTTGTTTGACGAGAGCGGTGTGGGATGCAACTGAACTCAAATTTTAAAGTTAAAATTTATTATGTTTTCGACATCATCGGCTTGATTGAAAAATCGTGTTGATGAAGTTCTTTCAATATGGATTATGAGCAGAGAAGGGGTTTACGCTCTATGCTGTCGAGATTTATTTCAGCCACGTGCCACAAAATGAATTTAAAATATGCTTCCTGCTTCTCGGTACCGCTCTATATTCATCATTCTGAAAACAGAACAAAATCGATAAACAAGCAAACAACTTAATCGAAAAGTTGACAAAAAAAAACTCTACCTTCTGCTTGTGAATAGAATATTGTATCACCTGAAGTATGTGTGTTCAATCTGAAGCTGATTAACCTGTCAATCCAAAGTGCCATCAGACTGAAGCTCTCTCTCTCCTTCAATACAACAATAAATTGTGCGGCAACACTGAACACATGGAATATCAAACCATGACCCAATTGCCATTCTCATTCTAAAGGACTCAATAATTGAAACAAATAGCGAACTGAAACTGTGACACATACTCGTTGTATCTATTGCGAACGTGCGTTGGGGTAAACAGAAGGACTTCCGACCAAATTGATATTTATAGCATTATATAAAATTATGTATGAACATTTAAACAAAGTTTCATCCTCTCTGTTAGAAATGGAAAAGCCCCCTATAGCGTGGGTATATATGATAAACAGAGCTCAGAAGGAGAAACTTTTTTCTCAAACGCAAAAAAAAGCCTTATAGAAATTGAGAAGTTCAAAACTATCTCGTTTTGCATTGTGAATTGCATGCGATAAAATAGGATTAAGTATAACATGGTATAACTTACCGAAAAACTTTCCAAATGGGAATTTGCTTATACCTACATTTTATGTAAAATTATTGCCCAAAAATGTAGGACTTGGAAAATGTCATAGTCCATTGGGGCCGAGTTTTGCCAATAAAACTTTTTTTAAATTTCAGTAAGGATAGAAACTAACCTGTGACAAGTTTTACATCCCCAAGTATTAAGTACATTATACAGACAGAGTGTAAGTGAAGTTTTGCGATAGTGCTCGAATAATACGAATGTTAGCCACTTTTGGCATTTGATGGCTTTTGGCGATTAACAACCCGAGCATGATATGATGATAACTTTACAATTAAAACCATTGGCCAGAATTAAGGAAAGGAGGTGCAACCAACAAGACACGTCCATTTAACAAATACTAAGGCTAAATCGGTCTGTTCGACTTTGAACTCAAAAAAAGATCGTGTTGCTACCGGTTTTAATTTAAGTGAAAATTGCTGTAAAAACTTGCGGAAATAAAAGTACTGCCTTTTTGAAACGTTATAAAATGAATGATTTATTGGTTAGAACTGCACTAGGTTATATACAACATTTTTGTTTACAAAAGTTGACAGCTGATTATAATTTGGAGGTGTGCTTGATGCACACGATCATATCATGTGTGACGTCACGCAGTTCGTTGATAGTGGGATCAACATTCTCCCCTCACCGATGAGCGAAGATCATCGAATTGTCAGCTACCAGTATTGATTTGCCTCACTGTACTGTTGTCTATGGCCATCATCAAAACTCTCAATGTGGTACATACATAGGTACATAATTCATAATGCCCATGCGTTTCATTTGGTGCATGAAAAGAGAAAAGCTTTAAAATATGACCAATATAATAACAGAGAGACAAAAGACAACAGAAAAACTAAGTTAATACAGTTTGCAGCCAGTTTTACGCATTGCCCCGTTGACGTTCAAATAGTATTTTGATATAGGTACAGAACTGTATACCTTTCTCATTCAATAATAATGAGGATGGTTCTTGCATGCAGCTGGGCTAGTGCGCTGTTGTTGCTTGTCGTGTTGTAAAAGCTGCTGCTGCTGCTGACGGTGAAGCTTTCTCGTAGTACAATAATGTTGCTTTATCTGATTACGGAAAGTTGTGTCGATGTCGTTGTCGTTGATAAAGTGACGGTGGTTCGGGATTTAAATCGAGTGTTTATTAAGTTAAAAGTGATTAAATGTGGAAATATTTATGATCCAGTGTGATTCAAGTGAGTGGAATTAAAATTTAAATGATTAAAGTACAAATTCATTGAGTTTATATTATATTTGGTTTTGATGATTTTTTTTTTTTTTGTTTTGCTCGCGTCCATCGATGATATGTGTGTGTGAGTGTGTGTGTGCAACGAAGAATAGGTACATTGCAATTTGTTTAATTGGGTGTGTGTGTACTCTGCTCGGGTCCATCGATGAATTAAGATGTGTGTGAGTTGTGTACAACGATGAATGCAGATCTTTGACTGAGTAATTATAGCGTCTATTGCAATTTGTTTAATTGGGTGTGTGTGTACTCTGCTCGGGTCCATCGATGAATTAAGATGTGTTTTCTTTGTGTGATATTGGATAGATGAGTAAATGTTTAAGTGTGATTGAGCGGACTGTATTAGAGTATGCGTTTGTGTTTGGGCGCAGTTGGAAATGGGTTTGTTTGATAAAAAGCGTTGCATTGGGTTTGATAACAGTGGTGTGGATGAGTTTTCGTACTGTGTTATATTTAATGTCGTATTTTGATTGTAATAGGTGTTTATGATTATGTTGATTTTGTGAGTTGGGTTTTGAGTTATTGTGGGTTTTCGTTAGTTGGAAGTGGGCATAATTTGACAATTGGTCTTCGAAATACTCCTTGCTGGGTTTTTACCTTTACTACACGAACGATTGAATCTGCTCCTGGGTACGTTTCTAGTATTCGACCTAAATTCCATTTTGCTGGGGGAACTCGTTCATCCTTGATTAATACTAAGTCTCCTACCTTGAGCTGAGGCTGAAGTTTCAACCATTTCGGCCGCTGTTGTAATCGGCTCAAGTACTCCGTTTGCCATTGCTTCCAGAACATCTGCAAATGCGCCTGTATCGCCTTCCATCGGTCTGTGTAGTTTTGCTTGCCTACAGATAAATCTGGTTCAGGAACCGTGAATAATGTTTCTCCTATGAGGAAGTGTGCGGGTGTCAAAGCGGTAAAGTCCTCTGGATCTTCTGTTAAGGGACAAAGAGGCCTCGAATTAAGACACGCTTCGATTTGTGTCAAAAGCGTGGCGAGTTCCTCGTAGGTAAGTGTCCCATTACCAACAATTCTTTTTAGGTGGAACTTGACACTCTTCACCCCTGCTTCCCACAATCCTCCAAAGTGGGGGGAAGCTGGGGGAATGAAATTCCACTTTGTTCCTTGAGTTGCTAGGACATTCGCAATTTCTTCCCAGTCCTGTACTGCCGTTTTCATCAGACGTCGTAATTCGGCATCTGCTCCAACAAAGTTGGTTCCGCAATCGCTGTATATTTGGGCTGAAACTCCACGTCGTGCCGTAAATCGTCGAAACGCAGCTAAAAATGCCTGAGTGGTTAAATCGCTAACTGCCTCAAGATGTATGGCTTTAGTTGCCAAACATATAAATATGGCTAGGTACCCCTTGTGGCACTTGGATCCTCGACCTTTCCAAGCTCGAATGTTTATAGGCCCGGCGTAATCGATGCCAGTATTTGTGAAAGGTTTGGACACCGTGACTCGAGGGGCTGGCAGATCTCCCATGAGCTGTTGGTTGGTCTTATTTCGGTATCTGTAGCAAGTAGTGCAGCTGTTAATGCATTTTTTTACCGTCCTTTTGAGCTTTAATATCCAGTATTTCTGTCTTAAGTGTGTCATCATGAGTTGAGTACCCCCGTGTAATGTTTTAATGTGTGAATCGCGTGTGATTAGTGTTGAAATTATATGTTTCGAGTCTAAAATGATAGGATATTGCTGATCATAGGTAATGTTGGCGTGCCTGAGCCTTCCGCCTACTCGAATGATGCTATTGGCGTCTAAAAATGGGTTTAGGGATCCCATTCCTCTCCCTTTGGTGATGCCCTCCGGGAACATTTCTTTTTGAGCGATTCGGATCAGAGTCTTGATCGCTTCATCAAGTTCCATCGGCGTGAAAGGTTTGCTGATTCGTTTGTTTTTGTTGTTTCGCAAACTTCGGATGTAGTCACCAAATTGAGAGTGGTGTAGTTGAAAACCTTTGACAAACCTATGACAGTAAGCTACGGTCCTTACCAGTTTTTGGAACTTCGAAGCCCTACTTATCAACTGAATGATTGGGTTTTCAGTTGTTTCCAATCTGAAAACTTGCGTCCTTTTTTGGCCTACATCTGTTGAAAAGTCGGTTGGCTGTTTCGGAACCTCGAAATTCCAGTAGGAGTGCAGAAAGTGTGGCCCGTGCCACCATAAGCTTTCACATATTATTGCAGAGGGCAGTACTCCTCTGGACGCTAAATCGGCAGGATTCTGCTCGGTTGGTATGTGTCTCCAAATCGATGAATTTGTTAACCGTTGTATCTCTCCGACTCGGTTTCCTACGAAAGTTTCCCATCGTGATTGTGGCGACTTGATCCAACAAAGATTGATTGTGGAATCTGTCCATGCGTATATGTTCTTCTCCGTAAGATTTAGAACTATGCTGACGTGGTTGAGAAGTTTCGCTAGAATCACTGCTCCGCATAACTCTAGCCGTGGAATACTCACAGGTTTGACTGGAGAGACCCTAGTCTTTGAAAGTAATAGGTTCATATGCACTCTACCATCTTCATCCAAAATGCGGATATAAACCGCGGCTCCATATGCCTTTTCCGACGCGTCGCAAAATCCGTGTAGTTCTACGTTGTTGAACCTTCCTCCAGCATGTACCCATCGAGGCATGCGAATATGATTTACCGCTTCGAGATCTTGAAAAAACCTGTTCCAATCCTTTAAGATGTCTTCGCTGACTGGTTCGTCCCACCCTATCTTTCTTATCCAAAGCAATTGCAGGAAACACTTTGCCTTTACAATACAAGGCGAAATCCATCCCATCGGATCAAAAAGCCTGGCTATGGTTGATAATATTGATCTCTTCGTTGGTTTTGGATCATTTGATGGGGTGTAGCTGTAAAGAAAACTATCTTCTGTGGGAAGCCAATGAATACCTAGAGTCTTCAGTTGACTCGGACTTTCGGAAGGAAGGGAAAACTTAATCTCACTACCCTGAGGGGCTATGTCTTTAATTAGGTCACCTGTGTTAGAAGCCCACTTGTGTAGGTTAAGTCCTGCAGCTTCCAGTGTTGTTTTTATCTCCTTAATTTTCTTTTCAGCTTCCGGCTTCGTATCAGCTCCAGAGATTAGGTCGTCCACATACATCTCGTCTCGAATCATCTTTGCAGCCCGTGGATATTTAAAACGAGCCTCATCTGCTAACCAATTGAGAGTGCGGATGGCTAAATAAGGAGCAGATGCTGTCCCAAAGGTCACTGTTTTAAGCCGGTATGTTTTGAGAGCTTCGGATGGATCTTTGCGCCAAAGTATGAGCTGATAGAAGGAGTCTTTCTCATTTACCCAGATTTGCCGGTACATTTTTTCGATGTCGGCTGTGAACGTGTACCTGTACAGCCTCCATCTCAGGATGACATCGACGATGTTGTTTTGCAGTGTCGGTCCCACCATCAGCGTATCGTTAAGCGACTTCCCGTCTGACGTTTTAAACGAAGCGTCGAAAACTACTCTCAATTTGGTTGATGTACTGCTCTCTTTGATGACTGCGTGATGTGGAAGGAAATAGTGTGGCATATTCTCTCCAATTTGCTCGGTTTCAACCTCGCACATATGCCCCAAGCATAAGTATTCCTCCATACACGCTGAATACTCCCTTTGGAGTTGCTCGCTTTTGAGTAGACGTCCTTCTAACTGCTTGAACCTTCGTAGAGCTCCTTCTTGTGAATGTCCAAGCACTGGATGAACATTTCCTTTGAAGGGAAGGGCGACTTCACATCGTCCATCTGGCAACCGCTTGACGTTTTTTAAAAAATGTTCCTCACATGCTATATTTTCTGGAGTTTCTGCACTCAAAAAAGGAGCTTCTTCTAACTCCCAGAATTTTTGCATGTTCGCATCCAGCGTGCAGGTTTGGTGGAAGCTCTTTACTGGTTGAGATGAAAAGGGTGTACGTCCAAAGAGAATCCATCCTAGTTTGGTCCGTTGTGCCAAGGGCAAGTTGGCATTATTGGGTCTGACCAATTCTGGTAAAAGTATGTCAGCTAGCACATCGCTGCCCAACAACAAATCTACTTTGGCTGGCTTAAAAAAGTGTGGGTCGGCTAAGCACAAGCCGTCGAGGTGCCTCCAATCGGCAACTGGAAGGCTACGGGTCGGGATATGCCCAGACAGTGACTTATACACAAGAGCCTGTGTGGAGATTTCAAAGGCTGAGTGGTGGGAACCAATCGTGATGTCAACGACCTTCTTACATGTGCCACTGCTGACCAAACCTAACCCGGAAACCTCGACATGAGTAGATTTGTGTTTCGAGTGCAAAAGTTGAAATGCTGATTCTGTTATAAAGGAAGCCTCGGAACCTGAATCTAGCAATGCTCGAAGTGAAACAATATTTCCTGATGATCCCTTCACCTTTACGAAAGCTGTGGCCAACATAACCTGAGTAGACGCATGTGGCACAGAGTGATAGGTATTGATGGACGTGCTGCAACAAGGTGTGTCTGCATTCGAGGGTTGAACGTTATCACGCTGACTTGTTGACGATTGAGTCAGATTATGAGGTGTGAAACTTGAAGCATTGGGATTTATTACCGAGGTAAGAAAGTTATTGTTTTGAGATAAATGTTGAGAAGACGATTTACTGTTGGTATTTGCATTACAGGAATGAGGATACGATTGATTATTATCTACCTGTTGAGTGCTGTGTACCGAATTGTGCAGAAGTGAATGGTGTGGTTTCTGACAGTAATGACATCGGTGGGTACTTGGACAATTATCAGAGAGATGACTATATGCCAGACAGTTTTTACATAAACCTAGTCTACCTATGGTTTGACATCGGTCGTGAATACCCATTTTTAGAAACCGGTTACACTTTCTAATAGAATGTGCACCCTTGTTGCACAGCTTGCACGTATATTTTGATGCAGTGGCCTGAGAGTGAAACGAATTCCGTTGGACTACCTTCTTCGATGGTTCAGATAGTGTTCTACCCTGCTGGTAGCTCACAGCTTCCAGAGTACGAAACCTTGATTCCAGAAACTGCTTGAATTCCGAGAACGTGGGCAGCTCCTTGGGATTATCCTTCGAACCTAGCTTCTCCTCCCAAAGCTGTTGCGTTTTTGATGGTAGTTTCAGCAGCAGCACGTAAACTAATATTACATCCCAGTGATTAACCGGAACCTTTAGACTATCCAACCTGTGAATTATTTCGACCGATGTATCCAACAATTCCTTAATTGATTCAGACCGTTCTTGCGTTATGGATGGCTGATTGAAAAAACATTTTAATTGGGTGTTGACCAAAAAGCGTTCGTGATCATACCTGTCCTGTAAAATTGTCCACGCTTTTGAATAGTTCCCATTCGCAACAGGTAAATGTGACAAAATCTTTTCAGCTTCTCCTGACACACTAGTTTTCAAATAATGTAATTTTTGAATTTCAGATAGTGACACGTTATTATGGACAAGGGAAGTGAACAAATCGCGAAAACCCCGCCAAGATTCATAACTACCAGAAAAAACAGGAACAGGAATATTTGTTAAGCGGATATCTGCATGGTGAGACGCTACTGTGGTGTTTAATTTGGATTCGGTGACATCGGACTTTGTTTCCAATGGCTTTACTTTATCCATTGAATCAAGAAGCTTAGCTCTGTAATCGAAGTACAGTTCACGAATTTGCTCAAAAACCTCTTCTATCTGTGAACATTTGTCTCCCTCACCATCTTCCAACTCACCTACACACTCCTCATACGCATTTTCCGCTAAATCAAATGTTTTTTCCAGAATAGACAAACGGCCTGACAAATAATTTGCTGTCCTAGTATCGGATCCCCTCTTTCCGAAATTTGAAATATCCTTCTCAAGCTGGGTAAGTACCCTACTTAGCTTATTTGGCTTCATAATTTTAATTTTTCTTTATTTGCAGACACAAACAAATAGTACAAGAATGGATGTACTTACTTGTGAATTAGTCGGAGAATCACAGTCACACAGTTCCAATCCAAGATAGATCGTTTGAATTACAGATGATAACGTAGTTTTCAGCAGAAAAATCGATGTATTATTTGTTATAGATGATCATCAAATTCAATCCAGCACACAAATTACACACCACACAAATCGAATTAAAATGCAATGTAAAATAGAACAAAGGAATTTTTCAGTGCGAAAATTTTTATGACGGGATAATAGAATCCGGTTTGAAGTGACCAAAATGTTCGACTTTGAACTCAAAAAAAGATCGTGTTGCTACCGGTTTTAATTTAAGTGAAAATTGCTGTAAAAACTTGCGGAAATAAAAGTACTGCCTTTTTGAAACGTTATAAAATGAATGATTTATTGGTTAGAACTGCACTAGGTTATATACAACATTTTTGTTTACAAAAGTTGACAGCTGATTATAATTTGGAGGTGTGCTTGATGCACACGATCATATCATGTGTGACGTCACGCAGTTCGTTGATAGTGGGATCAACACGGTCAATTTATAGGGCTTTGTATGCGGGTCGCTATGCAAAGGGCTTATTTGTTTGGGCAATGCACATCAATATGTACACATTTTACGTCTTTAGCTGTCAATTGTCTAGAAATAAAGGGTGTTTTTTAGAGGTTTGGTTTTTAAAATGGTAACACTGTTTCTACAGATTTTCAATTTGACAGTTAAAAGTTGATTTGTGGTTAGTACGTTTTGCCATTTTACGATGAATAGATTAACGCCAGAACAATGCGAGCAACTTGTGCAAACTTATTTTGAAAACCATGGTTCGGTTCGCCATAATCGTCCATCTGAGCAAGTTATTTAGTACACTCTAGTTCTAGTGTATAATTTATGCATCCCCAAAGACGACAAAATGTGCGAACAGAAGAATTTATTGCCGTTATGGTTCGCAGTGTTGAGGAGAATCCGAATGAGTCGATTCGCCATTCTGCACACCATAATTGGAGCTATGCGCCCATCCACTTTGTGGAAGATTTTACGGAAAAATCTTGGTTAAAAAGCTTAAAAGATCCCAGTGATAGAGCTTTGGTTTCAACAAGATGAACATGCCGCACGGCGCGCAACACCATCAATTTATTGCGGGGAGCATTTGCTGCGAACGCATAATTTCGCGTAATGGACTTCTTACCTTTAGATTACTTTTTTTGGGGATATGTGAGTCCCCATAGAATATGCCGATAAGCCAGAGACGTTGGACGATTTGGAGATCAACATTCACCGTGTTTTTGCTGGATATACGGTCCCACAGTTACTCGATAAAGTTGTTGCAAATTGGACTTCAATTGGACAGCTTCAAGTCGAATTTGTATATGCCTCTAAAAAAAAAACCTTTAGAATTTTAAATTTTCGTTTGTAGAAATAATTCTTTGGTTGACTTCAGACAGAACAGACAATAGACATTCGCATTTATTAAATTAGTATCGATTAGTGTATTCGCAGAAGGTTTCAATCCCCTTTCGACAAAGTCCATGCATCTTCAGCGTATATTAGAGACTAGACATCCCCACGGCTCCGCCCGCCGCCGGCCGGTTTCTTCTCATTTAAATGAAATTAATACAATTAACCCTTATAGGACGAATTTTGAAAAACAATGAATGAAGCATGGAATAATGTTGGCTTATCTATCAACATACAAACTTTCAAGTTCAATCGGCTAACGGTCCGTGAGTCCCCCCCTTACCCCTTACTCCCCGCGACCCCTTTACTCCTGAGCAATTCTCACCCACCCTACGGCCACCATTCGGACGAATGGTTCTCGAGCTATGGAGAAACGAACAGACGGACGTTACATTTCATAAGTATAGTATGGATATCCTTGCCTTGTGGCGAGAAGGCTTTTCAGACAAGAGCAGCATTTGGCAAGAGTGATTTTTCTTTTGATTTCTGTGCCAATGTTATTATGAGTGGTTGTAGTGGAATCCTTGAAGATAGTTTTTAAGTATACATATTTTAAAGTTATACCGTCCATCGTGACGTTTTATTCTCATTAACAGTCAGGCCTGTCTTTACTTACGTCGATTTCCATTGGGCTTTTACCGTTTTGCTATCAGATCTCAGATTTTTCCTGCCCAATGGAACATGAAATGAGATCAATTTTTTTTGCATTTGTGTTGGTGTGTGATTTGACAGTCAGCTGTTTTTAGATTCCAATTTGTGTTTATAAAATTGAATTGTTATTTGTTAGTTTTTTACTTGTACCTACTTGTACAATAACTACTTACTTGTTTTGTTTTGAATTAGAACTTCGTCCTTCCCCATGAAAACAACCCCATTGGCATTTTCTACGACGCGACGGTCCATTAATATCCATTTTCAAGTTTCAAATTTATTCCACAATAGGTAGGAGAGACTGGGGCACATTTGAACACTTTTTGCTTTGAGGTTTCATAAAATCCTATTTGTTTAATTTATTAGACTGTAAAGTATTCTCACTTTAAGAAATGCAAATAAAGTTAGATTATTTGGACAAATAACTACGTAAATTTAGTAAGGGCGTATAATTTATTTTTATTTAAAAACGAAGTAGGTCCTTATGTTCAAAGGTACCCCCCATGTGCACTATTGAACAGCAGTATTTGTAATAGCTTTTAGCAGCTAATAATTATTATACTTATAAGTTACTACAAGGTTTGTATTTTTTTAATAAAATAAATTAACTCTATTATTTTAATAAAGAAAACAAAAACGACGAGCAAAAGCAAACTGAAATTTTAAAATTACTGAAATATTTTACAAATGACTGAAGAAACTTTATAAAAACAAAAATGAGTTATTTTATTAACCGAACAGAAATTTTGAAAAAGTTAAGACAAAAATGATCACCACAGCTGTCCTGAACGTCCTGAACGTTAATTGGTGGTGCTAGCTTAGCTTTTAGTTCAATGCCACTTACAGACCCCTTGTTCAAATGTGCCCCGACTGTTTTGTTCAAAAAAAAATGTGCGCAAATATTTTATATTTTTCATATTTGTCAAAAAACGTACCTTTATATACATTTTCAAATGAAGTTGTGCCTTAAAAATATATTTTACACAAAAAGAAAAGCTCACTATAAAATGTGTACACTCTTACAAATAGAAAAATTAAAATTATGCAATTTAAGCATAAAACCTCCTCATGCGGCTACTTCCAGGCGACGACTGCAAAGACATCCGAAAGTCATCGACGACTAAAGAACACGGTATTACCAACTTTAAATTTTGGTTTGTGGTGGATTTACAATTTTGCATGACTTCAGAGAGAGAGATCCGTTTCCTACAGTCAAGGCTAGTGATCTGTAAGAGTGAGACCACAAATCTCCATAAAAAAGTTATGGCGGCCTAAATTCAACTGTTAGGCTTGTGGTCTCACTCTTACACATTAGTAGCCTTGACTGTGGAAAAATGGATCTCTCTCTCTGAAGTCATGCAAAATTGCGTGGCGTGGTAATGTAAATCCAGCATAATACTTTGAAATATTTTTTAAATGTTGTTTTATTAGCAATGTTCAAATGTGCCTCACGTTCAAATGTGCCCCAGTCTCCCCTAGCAATAAATAACCACAAAGTTTGACAAATGTCACTTGTTTTGGTATTGGTGAAAGTATGTGCGAATCTCTCCCTCGAATCGAGATTCGCAAAAGTGATCTGAATCTTGAAAAAAGTGTTTTTTTTTTCCAATGGAACATGACTTTGACAGACAGCTGATTTCTAGAGAAGAAAAACTGCTCTGAATCTTAAAAAAAGTGCTTTTTTTCCCAATGGAAATCGACATTAGATACTCCGTTTCAATGCTGGCAAATACGGAACTGCCAGCTCGTCTTTTCTAAAATCTGCCAGAATGTGAATATTTGGCCGATGGTACACCTTCTAAGCCTAAAATCCCAATAATATGGTCCGATCAGTTTTCAAGGCGAACATTTTTCGGCGTTCACTCAGAGTGTACGAAGTTATCTTCGCTATATTGAATAGCTAGGCCGGCAGGGCTTCCGCTTCGTCAGCTCGTTTGCGCTTGAGTTTAGATATCGCTATCCTCACTTTGCATTGGCTAAGGCCGACATTTTGACTCTCATCGTCCAGGTGGAACGAAACATTCTGAGTGACATTGGATTGTTGGCTGCCTCTGCAGTTTAACAGTGTTCCGAACTGGACTTCCAATCTACTACTAAACCTATGCTCATCACTTCAAGCTGTTGTTTGAGTCTTGTACCCTTACGAGTACCCTTACGAAATACCCCTTCAGTCGATACATATTATGTAACCCCCCGCTTCATTTTTGGCCAGCAACTCTTGTTTAAGTTGTGTCAGGATTGATTGGTAGGCTACTTTCTTACTATTTTAGCCGCTTGCAGCATTCGAACAAGGTAAATATAATGGAGCTGGAGCCATATTAGGTAGAAGTCCGAAGGCCGCCAAGCCCCCGAGTGTGTATTGATTCGGTTCGATTAGACTGAGTCCATTTTCGGAGGTTCTGCCATCAGCTGTGTCCAAATGGTCTCATTCGTGAACGAGTAATTGGTGTGTAGAATCGGCATAATTCCGTGAAAAAATTCCGAATACTAGCGTATTGCCTAGATAATATTCTTGTCTATCAGGACAATGCACATCAAAGTTACAAATTTTTCAAACTTTAGCTCCCATGACTGTCCCCTTTATCTATTTTTGACCATTCTTCACAGAAACATCATCGATTCGGTGGTTTTCGAAATATTAGATTTTTAATGTATTTTTTTTTGTATGGGCGGTGCACGCCCCTTTGTTCAATTTTGTCCAATCTTCACAGGATAACTTCTCCTGTGATTTTCTACCTATGATTTTCTATCTTGAACTCAATCGATTCGGTGATTTTCGAGATATAAGTTTTGAATGCATTTTTTGTATGGGAGGTGCCACGCCCCTACAACTTCAGAACCAATGCACCTACAAAGGCCGTATAAACTTATAAACCATGGTATTAACGTCACCTTTCTCAGAAACATTTAAAAAAATAAATCCCATTACCAAATAGGCACACCCAAACTGCCGAGTCCTTGTTAAGCAGACAAGGGAAATGTTTTCTTCACAATCAAACAGTGGTATATGGTGGGCGACATCCACGCCTTTGTGCTCCTCTATCATAATAAGGAATATCAAACAGAGGCCTCCATGTTATATATTGCACAGCTATAACTAGAACAAAGAAGAAATCCATCATCATATCTTGCACTGCTGACACTAATTAGTACCATTGCCGCAGCCGCCAGATAGTCGACTCTCAATTACAGACCCCACTTCCATACACGTACCTATACAACGAGCCAGTATATATATGACGCAAGCTATAACTACGCCTACATTCAACAACAAAACTTGTTGCATGTCCTGCCCTAAATTCAAATTGAGGGCTACAATTCCAATCCCCCCCAATTTGCATCATCACAAGGCCCGACACGATGATTTGGAGCACTTCAACTCTCCCATATACAGGGAGCCGCTCATCAACATAATTAATAGCAAAGAAGGCAACGCCAGCCAACACACAAAAAGGATACAAACAAAAAATTAAAGCAACGGATCCTCATCACATTTGCTTTGAGGCGCATGAAATTAAATCAAAAGCTTTAAATTTTACAAAAGTAAAGGATATAATTATCCTTTTTTGTGTGTGTGTGTGTGTGTCTATCTGCAAGGGGTAAAGGATGTTAAAACCGACCTAGCATCTCCACCAGCTTGGTAATTACGTATTTAAATAGGAAAGCCGAACACGGCGAGGAACGAACGACAAACAAGAGAGAATCACAATCTCATTGTATTATCCTGGCAGGATAAATATTAATATAAATACCGCATGTATAGATATAGATGCCTTAAATAATATACATAGTAATACAAATGAGAATGAAGGGGTAATCAAGGCAAGTGTGTCCTTGAATTATTTAGGCCTGGAAAATAACAGCCATTTTTATTGTTGACGACATTTCCTTCGCGAATATTGCGGTTGGTATTTGTGAAAATTCTTACGACCTGAACTGAAATCCTTTCTCATTTAGCGCGCCTCTTGTACCTATTATCGTTTGTGAATGAAGGCGCGCTCACAAACGGTAATTGTGAAATATTTCGTTAAGACATAACACGAAGGATATAGAAGAAAGTTTCATGAATTATTTGTCAATTGGTGCGCCAAACAGTTAATCTTCTCATAATGAGAAGGAGGCGTCGTTGTAGAGTCCTTATAGTTGGAAGGGCCCGATCAAATGGACTGTGTAATGGAAAGGAATGTTGTTCACACATTTAATGCTCAAGTATTGGATTAAATGGGTTATTTCTCTCGGTGCGGAATGGTTTTTCTGAAGGACTCTTTACAGGCATTGAGTGTGCCTTGAATGAATGAGACTAGATGGTGGGTAAAGTTTGCGTTAGAAATTAAGTTATATCGTTAAGTAGGCATAGAAATGACGTAAAGCAATGGGGTGTCTTTAAGGAGCCCAGTATAGCATGGATTTTCACAAAAATTAATCCAAAGATTTGTACATATAGAATTATGATGATGAAACTTGAAAAATTCGACTTCGCGACTGGAAATCAAAAGTCCTCTTAGCTGGAGCATTTTCGTCCATTCGCTCGATGTGGCCGAGGCAATGTAGGCGACGTATTTTGACATTTGGAACTACATCTACATCCATTTCCTGAAAACTCGAATATATACAATAAAGTGGACGACTGGGTCAGACAAAACTTCATCGTTCATTTCATATTTCGTTGGTAGGTTAGGTACCTAAAAGTTCAGAAGCGATACCCGGTAAAACAAACCTTACTTAGAAAATAAAAGAATAATGCTGCATTCTTGGTCGACACTGATATTAGGTTCCGGTGGGTGGATACTCTTACAGAATATCGATTTCAACTCTAATGCGGCTTTAAGTACAGCTAGAATCTCCGACTAAAAGACACTCCAACTTACCGACAGTCTCATTGTTTTTTCATGTATTGGTTTGTGTATTAAATGCCAGAACTTGTTCCTGCCTCACCAAGGAATTTTGATAAGCGCTTCCTATAATTGATGTAAAAGAGGATGCAACCTTATTTTTCCTTACCTTACTTCATTCAACTTGTCATAACGTTCATAAATCTAAACCAATTCAGAAAATCTTAAAACAGTTTTCAGACAATTCTTCACCGAGTATTTTGAGCTATCATTCATCTTTCAGCTTCGTTTAGAGGCCGAGCTACATTAAATTTAAAATAGATTTTGGGAAAACAAAAATCCAAATTATTCCAATAATTTGAGTTTGATTCTAATGATTTCTCTTTTGAGGTAGATGGGCACACATCGAAAGTATTAACATGAAGCATGGATACATAAATTGTGTATCTACAACATATTTCAGCTTTTAGATACTCCGCGGTACTAATAATCATTTTTAGTCTCCAGACTAACTTTTACGAAGACACAATGTCGAAATTTTCCATATAAAATTATCCATTGTGAACTTCAAAATATTTAAGTTGAAGTTTAAAAATGATTATTGGTACCTAAGGCCCACTGTGTTTTGTATGGATTTAAGTGCCACACTCAGGTCAATACTTGCCCATTGTGATGTCCATCGACGAAGAGGTCATTGTACGTAGACAAAACATCCTGAGTATTTGATTCATTATCGTATGTCCATTGATGTCCTGCAAAGCTCGTCTTAGGTCTTAGAATAAGTGCCCCCTTGGAATTTTTACCTGGTTCGTTTGAGACCTTGTCAGTGACATAGGAAGTGAGTTGTGTCCTCAAGAACTCCCTCATCATCGCAACCTCTACAAAGTTCTTAATCCATTGATTCCATTGAATGTGGGAAGGGATTGGATGGCCATAGCCTAAAGTTTTACAGTACAACAAGTTTTTAGGGCGGTCCATCTGGCGTTCGCCTCTCTTGTGGCTTTTCTGCTTGCTTCAAGTGTAAGGAATCCTGAGTGTGTAAGGAATATTCAAAGAGCGATCAGCTTGTGCTAAGAGAGCTGCCAAACCTTGTCCTGCTAATTCGTCCGCTAATTCTTATTGCCTAGAACGCCTTCATGTCCTGGAACCCAGCAGAGCGATACCTTGTTCTGTGTTCGAAGAACCTTGAGCTCTTCGCGACTTTGATTTTGTTTCTGGTGCGGTTGTGTGAAGTTGGGTTGCGAAACCAGTATAAATTCGAATTCTCTATGTTGTCACGCGGATACCTTGGAAATGTTGTTAAGGCTTATGGGTTGCAGATTGCGGCGGCTGATAAGGCGATGGGCATGATGTAGGTAGGCCAGCAGGCGTTTGTTTTTGTTTCTCCTATTTGTCACTAGCTGCTTATGGGTTGCGATGGAGATGAACATTGTACCTATCTTTTTTTTAGATGAACTAAATTTTTTAAAACCGCATTTTTTTGGTTCATTTGTTAAATGAAATGCTCGAACGAAGCCGGGCAGGCCTGATAGTATTATACTTATAGCTACACAAGCATATTGTAACCTTATCTAACCTCCTTCATTTCTCTTTCGTTTCAGCCTAATAGCTTTATGCACTTCATTGATCATATTCGAATATGATACAGAAGAATTAAGTATAAAGTTTCTGTGGTACTATCAACTAAGCTATGTAGTTATATTATCACGTAAGTTAACCGTCATTTTATTATTAATAATTTTAAATAATATTTTGTTTCCAGTATCTATATGCATAGAATTAGCCATTTGTATTATTTCAACGAGGGGTAGTATACTGGATTCTGGGGCCAGAACAACGATAAATATATGGATTTATATTAAAAGTTGTAAGTATCTGAAAACTGGCGCCCCACCTGAGGCCCTTGCTAAATTCTTTTATTTCTCCCTATTTTCAGTTGTGATATTATTTGATATTACGTGGTTAGTCTTAGGTCTAATATGGGTTAGACAATATTACTTTGATGCTCCAATGGAAGCAGCTAAGAAGATTTTTTTAGGTAAGTTTAAAACAAATTTTCTGACAGCTTAAAATAATAATTAAATATAACAAATATTTCTTATTTTATGTAATTTTCTGACAGCTCTAGTTATATGCAATTGGTCGTTAGTATTAATAACGCTCATAACGATATGGTGTACCTTTGATACTGCCGGCCGGTCGTGGGTTAAAATGAAAAAATACCAACGATCAATGAGGGAGACTGAGTCTAGATTTAATTATAAGCGGAGTGGAAGTATGAACCGCAACTGGAGACAGAGGTAAGTTGCAACAGAGCCGCACCGTTCTATGTTAATTTATGCCGTTTTTAATAGGAAAGTAATTCGAGCCTATCAAGACAGTTGGGACCATCGATGTAGACTGCTATTCTGCTGTATGGGCACGTCCGAACGCAATCGTAACTCATTCACGGATATTGCTCGACTATTGAGTGATTTTTTTCGAGAACTCGATGTTGTACCATCGGACGTGGTAGCTGGATTGGTTTTGCTGCGCAAATTTCAAAAACTCGAACGTGAGGCGATTGTTAGACAAGTAAGTTGGAAATGAATAGGTAAATAAAGCTGAGCTTTAAATTTGCTTCATTAAACTCATCCAAATTATTCCCCATAACGTTCTCATCGTTAATTCAGCCGAAACTCAGCAAGTTGCTATAGGTAGCTTAAAACGAATACACTATCTATCATCCATCAAACGTTGAATAATTCCACACCAAATACTTCCTTTCCGGTACGGAGGAATCCTGTTTTTCGCATCCAAACAACTTCCCCATCCACTAATTAATTATGACCAGAATTTAATAATCCTTCCCATCCTTCCGGAAAGCTCTGCCATGCATAAGGAAATGTATTTATCGTGCAGACGCGATGACGGTGGTGGATTAATTTTCCAAAACAACATTCTACATCTCTACCGTTTAAAAGATATATCTTATCATCTAAATTCAGACACTGTGTAGTGTGTACTTGCTATTTGATTGCGCTCAGATATGAACGGGTTGAATTTCAATAATTGAAAGGGAGGAGGATTTTTTTGTCTATGAATATGTGCGCGATGTTGAATTTGATTTTGCACTAGCACATACATGCTATGCTAGTGAACAATTCGTCAAACTGTGGAATGAATTTCATAAAACTTTACCGTGAATGTTGATTGTGACCATCGTGTTGCACTGGTTCGTTAAATAAATGATGAAACGAATGCCTTTGGTCACGAAGTGTTTTTCCATAAATTAGTTATTTCTTTCAAAAACATAGTTTTATTATTCAGCTGTGAAAATGCTACCAGCGGCGAATCAGAAGGTTTACTTTTGAATTCTAAAAAAAAAAACACAAATTTTGTTTTGCAGGATTCCAAGCTTTAAGCAAACAAAATTGCAAACAGCGGATATTATATATACACATAAAAAGAAACATTTCACCCGCCAATATAAAGGATAATTTTTTGGGGGTTTGATTTTTCGAATTGGCAACACTTTTTCAAGCGACAACCAATTTGACAGCTGAGATGTACCCATTTGTTTGCCGTTTCACCATATGATTAGATTAGATTATAATTACCTTAGCTACTCTTCGAGACTTCCTCGAGGGATGCGAAGAAGGGTTTTCCCAGAGATCGCTGTCTAGTCCTAGCTAGTGCCGGACAAGCGCATAGGTAGTGAGTGATGGTTTTTTTATACCCTCCACAGGAATGTACTATATTCACTTTGCCATTACATTTGTAACGCTAAGAAGGAGTCACCGGAGACCCATAAGATGTATATATTCTGAATCGGGATCACATTCTGAATCGATTTAGCCATGTCCGTCTGTCCATCTGTCCGTCTGTTGAAAACACAATAGCGTCCAAACGAATCAACCCAGTTGAATGAAATTTTGTGAGAGGACTATTTTCTACCTTCGTCAGGTTGGTATTGAAAATGGGCTATGTTAGTCAAGTAGTTCTGGTACCTCACATACAAAACCAATATTAGACACATGTGTGTACCTGTACAGTACATACAGTGGAGGGTATCAAAGTATCGGCCAGTGGCCTATTTCACCAACTTACAAATTTGTATTTACAAGTATTTTTTCACAAAATCTGTAGAAAAATTACAATTTTGCTTTAAGAATAATTGTGGTGAAACAGAATTCGTCTCTTTTTCTAACAAAATTGTCAAAAAATTATTGTGAATACAAATCACACCAAAAACATAAATGTAAAAGAAGAGCCAAGTTCTGTTATATAGAACAAAAAGTGTGTAATTCGTCAGCCACTTAAAGTAATGAGATCTAAATGTACGCCAAGTTCTTAGTTTAAGAAGGTTAAATGTTAAACAATTGGTAGGTCACTGGTCAAGTTTTCAAACTCTTATAAAGTGTCCGCCATCTAACGTTTTTTTTTTTTTTCAACTAGTGCTTATTTCGCGAATGGTAACACTTAGCTCATGTCTGATTTGACAGATAATTATTAGTTTTATCCTTCCGCTGAACGAATATGGTTGTGTATACGCTTGAACAACGCTGGAAAATATTGCGACATTACTTTGAAAATCATGGTAATGTTGCAGAATGTGTGCGAAAATTGCGTACGGATTTTGGAAGAAGAGAAGCACCGTCAGCGGGTATGTAAACAAGCAAAATTGTCGCATTTGGGGCACAGAAAACCCGCACGCATACATTGAAAAGCCGATATACCCAAAACGAGTCACTGTTTGGTGCGGATTTTGGTCCAGAGGCATAATTGGGCCATTATTCTTCGAAAATGAGCAAGGAGTGGCCGATACAGTCAATGGCGATCGTTATCGGGCCATGTTGAACGAATTTTTGTTCACAAAAATTGAAGAGGAGGATATTGGCAACATTTGGTTTCAACAGGACGGCGCTACGTGCCACACAGCCGAAGCTACACTCGATGTTTTGCGCCCTGTTTTTGAAGATCGCTTTATCAGCCGCAGAGCTGATGTCGTTTGGGCACCGCGGAGCTGCGATTTGACACCGTTGGACTATTATTTGTGGGGTGCCGTAAAAGATAAGTGATACGCCGATATGCCAGAGACAATTGACGCTTTAAAGGACAATATTCGTGAAGCCATTGGTGAAATACAGCTGGACACAATCGATAATGTGCTTAAAAATTGGACCGATCGTGTAGGCTACTGCATGGCCAGCCGAGGCAGCCATTTGAATGAAATTATTTTCCATTATTAACCGGAAGGATTGTACTTTCAAATAAAAAAAGAAATTTGAGAAAATATTCAGTAGTTTTTTTTTATAGTATATTATAAAAAATTGTACGATATAATAAAGTTATAAACGAAAAACTTGCCAAGTAAACCTACCAATTGTTTAACATTTAACCTTCTTAAACTAAGAACTTGGCGTACATTTAGATCTTATTACTTTAAGTGGCTGACGAATTACACACTTTTTGTTCTATATAACAGAACTTGGCTCTTCTTTTACATTTATGTTTTTGGTGTGATTTCACTACTTTTTGCGAAGTTTTTCTTTATTCGATTTCACAAACAACATTGAACGTCTTTATTTTTTAATATGCCAACAGACACTGGCTACCACTACCGTCACTTTGGTTTTCTTTCTAATAAACTATTCATTAAAATTTCAATCAGCAGGTAGATTCATATCTATTCATATGGGCAGATTCCACGCCCCTTAAATGGAAAACTTTTAATTTTTGATATTTCTCCTTTCGTACAATGCAAGTCCTGCCGCTCTACCGAATTTCAACGTGCTGCCGCAATGGGAAGTGACCCAAATAAATAATGACCGATTTTAAAAAGTGGGCGGATACCATGCCTCCTGAATAGAGAATATAAAAATTTAGATTTTTTTTTCTTTCTGTACACTGTAAGTGGCCCAAATAAATAATAACCGATTTTCAAAAGTGGGCGGATACCACGCCTCCTAAATGGAGAATAATACATTTTTAATTTTTTTCTTTCTGTACACTGCAAGTCCTACCGCTCTACCAAATTTCAACATTCTACGGCAATGTGAAGTGGCCCAAATAAATAATAACCAATTTTTAAAAGTGGGCGTATACCACTGAATACTTACTTACTTATCGGGCTCCCGACCCGTGAAGAGTCTCTGCCTGAGACACTGCAGCCTTCCATCCTCTACGATCCCGGGCACGCTGCTTCCAGTTGTCGAGACCAAGCGCTCTGGCATCCGCGATGGCTTGGTCTTTGAAACGGAGGTTCGGTCTTCCTTGTCTTCTCGAACCTGGGGGCTGGGATTCGAAGATCCTCTTAGCTGGAGCATTATTGTCCATTCGCTCGATGTGGCCGAGCCAATGTAGTCGACGTGTTTTGGCTTTTTGGACTACATCCACATCTTGGTACAGCTCATAGAGTTCGCGGTTGTATCTTCTCCTCCATTCGCCCTCCTCGCACACAGGACCAAAAATCCGCCGAAGTATTTTTCTTTCGAAGGAGCCGAGTATCAGCTCTCCCTTCTTGCTTATCGTCCAGCACTCGGCGCCATAAAGCAGAACTGGCAGGATGAGGGTTTTGTAGAGCACACATTTCGTCCTTCGAGTTAGGAGTTTTGAACCCAGTTGTTTTGCCAAACCGAAGTAGCAACGGTTTCCTAGGGTAATTCTTCGCCGGATCTCCACTAGGGTGTCATTCGTGGAGTTCATGTTTACTCCGAGGTAGGTGAACTCCTTAACTACCTCGAAGTTGTTGCTATCAATAGTGACGTTTTGTCCTAGGCGGTGGACAGATGCTTGTTTGTTTGTTGATAGCATGTACTTAGTCTTGTCCTCATTTACTTGAAGGCCAACGGACTTCGCCTGTTCTTCAATCGCCGTGAACGCTTCTACCACGGCACGCTGGGAGCGACCGATGATGTCAATATCGTCCGCATAGCCCAGTAGCTGTACGGATCTTTTGAAGATAGTGCCTTCCGTGTTGATACCTGCCCTGCGCACTATCTGCTCCAGTACGAGATTGAAGAAATCGCATGACAGCGCGTCTCCTTGCCGAAATCCGGTGCCAGTTTGAAATAGATCGGAGGAGCTGTTTCCAAACTGCACGTTGCAGCGCGTGTTTTCCAGCGTCACGCGACACAGCTGAATCAGTTTTGTCGGGATTCCGAATTCGGCCATCGCCATATAGAGCTCCTGACGATGTATGCTGTCATACGCGGCTTTGAAGTCGATGAATAGGTGGTGAGTTTCGACTTGAAATTCGTTGGTCTTTTCCAGGATTTGCCTCAGTGTGAAAATTTGGTCTATAGTCGATCTGCCGGGCCGGAAGCCACACTGGTACGTGCCGATTAGTGTGTTGCAGAAAGGTTTAAGACGTTCACACAGTACGTTATATAGGATCTTGTATGCGACATTAAGCAGGGATATGCCTCGATAGTTCTTGCAAGACATAGGATCGCCCTTTTTGTAGATGGGGCATATGGAGCTGATAGTCCAGTCATCGGGCATGTTTTCTTCCACCCATACTTGGTTGATGATTCGGTGCATGCTCCCTACCAAAACATCACCACCGTATTTAAAGAGCTCCGCTGGTAAACCATCAGAGCCTGCGGCTTTGTTGTTCTTAAGCTTTTTTATAGCTAGGCCAACTTCTTCTATACTAGGTGGTGGAACTAGTTCTTCATTGACTGGACGCGGGTTCTCTTCTTGCCCTATCACTCTCTCTACATGATGCCCATTTATCAGTTGCTGGAAATGCTGCTTAAACACATCTACTATTCCCTGCGCTTCGGTGACTAGGTTTCCTTCGCTGTCTCGAAGAGCCTGCGTTCCGGTTTTGTAGCCAGCAGCCAGTTGCTTGGCTTTTTTATAAAACCTCCGGATGTTATTACGATCGCGCGACTCTTCGATCTCCTTGTAAGTTGGTGAAATAGACCACAGGCCGATGAACATTGCGGCAGTGTGTATTATATGTGGGATGCCTAATCTGACTGCATTGTCCCCTATAGGCCAGTGGTCTTTGATGTTCGCTGTTATATATTTTGTTGTGTTTACTCAGGAGGTGGGCTGTTTTTTCCCCACTATAAATTGGCCACATCTTTCTGGATATGGTACAGTTTGTTAGCCTCCTCCATCTGAGATTGGCTAACGATAGGAGTTTTGAGGAAATGTTTGCTTTGACTGCTCCTATTTTTTTTAATACTTCTCCTGCGAAAGGTGAACTTATAACGCTTCAACAACGCCCGAGATGCTTGCAGATGTATGTTAGTTTTGTACTTAAATTGCTGCAAATTGTAGTCTTCTGGAAATATATCCCCAGGCGAAGCGAATTCCAAAGTTTGCTTTTCCTGTAACAGAAGGAGTTTTGGAAAATTGATGTCCTCGGGATTGTCAAGTGTACTGTATGGTCATGAGCATTAGCAGCCTGTCTTGCTATGACCTGGAACCCAAATCAGGGTAATCCTGAACTGATCCAGCGAGGCCAGCTCCTCTCGACATTCTAAAACTAATTTTGAGGTTATATTGTGGGGAATATGTATGTTCGTGTGTAGTTTGATTAGGCGACCAGCACCCCAACTCTCGCGCCGTGTGCTGTGATGTTTATGATGTGAAGCTCTAAAGGTAAAATATGCAAAAGGACTATGAGGCGTCTGACGGCGTTGACCGCAGAGGTGGTCTCTGTTGAGCTTGGTTATGTCATAGGCTTTTTTAAGAGCCACAGTGGACTTGTCACTTGTGCTTTAGGCAATGATAATGATTACACAGAGCATTAATATATGAACTCAGAAAAATGGGCAGAGCAGTCTTAGGCTTCAATTATAGCTATCAGTAAAATGCAACCGAAAAAATATTTTTTTGCTTTTTTTGGAGCACTTAAACTTAATTGTTTAACTCAATCTTGGTCTTAAAATGTTGCTTTTGAATTATAAAGTCAGTTCATCTAAAAAAAGCAATTAATCTACAACTGTTCTTGAAAACCATATGCTATGATTAAATGTGTCCGTTTTGTTCTGTTTCGTATTTTTACGGATGCATTTTACTGATAGCTTTAATTGAAGCCTTAGTCAAAATCCGAGGACAGCAACAATAAATACTGTTCAGACACATCGTGTCATATGACAGTGGTCAATTGTGATTTATAAAAAAAAATGCACGAGATGCCCAAGCTTCGTTCAGTTTTCTACTCTGAAATTCATGAATAGTGAAAGAAATCCACGGATTGTAGGGAGATTGTTCTACTTCCGTGGCGCCACAATGAAATTGTTTTCTGTTCGGACACCTTAGATCTTTAGCAAAATTTAAATAATAATGTCTTAGCCAAGTAAAAGTGTTATCATCGGCCGATACCCTACACTGCATACAAGTCAATTTTAGGCAATTAGGGCAAATTTACACATGGGTCTAATATTGGTTTTGTATGCGGGAGATACCAGAACTACTTGACCGATATAGCCCATTTTCAATACCAACCTAATGACGCGACGGTAAAAAAAAGTCTTCTCACAAATTCAGAATAATTCGATCCTGATTCATCTATCTATGATTCATATATCTTTACTTTATGGGGTCTTCGGTGACTCCTTCTTGTCGTTACAAATGACAAGTGAATATGTAATGACAAAGTGAATATGTATACCATCAATTCCTGTGAAGGGGATTAGAACGGGAATCTCGAATGCAAAAATTTCTAAAGACTATATCTCGAAAAAATCTCGAAGAAAAAGTAAATTGGAGATTTTTTTTTTTGGGATCCCATAATATTGTTTCGCTCTCGCTAAATTTGGGGTGCTTCTCAATTTAATAAAATGCCAAAAGAATTAGGAAAATCCCAAGAAATGAAAAGCCACTTAACCTCTTGGTAGACAACGTATGTCTTTATTCACAATCAAAAAACTAATCATAAAAAAAGGAAAAGAATTGACAGCCGGGAGTTGTCAGACTGACAACGAGTTCTTGGCTGCGTTCACGGGTATGCAACAACATAAACTTTGCATATCTACCTATACCCAACCTTGCACCTACTCCAAATTCTAGATTGACCACAAGCAGGGGGGCTGCAGGAGGACTTAAGGTGTAAAGATAACTGGAGATACTCAATTTTTGAACACATAATATTTGAATAGATGAGTGGAAACGGTAGCATTTTGCCAAACAATTTCTCGTCAGTAGTTTCGCTAAATGTGCTGAAATTTTCAAAAAAAAAATTTTTTTTTCTTAAAAATCTTCTAGAGCCATCTGTTGGGAAGTTTCTATCAACTACTTTCTTAGTTGAAGAGTGTCTTCACTTCTTATACATTTTGCTTATGGGTTCAATGCGGATTGACCTTAAATCAATCCGAAAATATATGTAGGAAATAGATATCGTCGAGTTGCCAGGTTTTTATATTCTCCTAAAAATTTGTAGTTGGATTCCGGAAAGATATTATCTCCGTTTCTCTAGACTCTAGAGTTTATTTTATTTTTGTTAATAATCCCAAATTCTTAGGATAGTATTCTCATCAAACTTTCTTTAATTTGTTTTCTACGACGTTGCCGCTGTTTTTTTTTTTTTTTAGCTAAAATTTATCTCGTTATTGATCGCTGTCGATTTTTTTGCCTGGGCTGGGTACGAGCCTTGGTGATCGAACGATTTTTAGCTTGGCAGACAATATACCTACTAAAGTCCATTTTAAAATCTGTTTTCTAAAGCGTTCCGAAGTACCCGTCGCCATCGTTATAATTCCGGTTGACTGACCGCCCAATCGTTGTGTCGCCCCTTTAATGTGGCAGCATTCATTCGCCCATATTGATTCTGGGCAACCAACTGTGGGCTCTATAGTTGTTCTGATTATATCCTTAGGATATCCTTATCCTATCGCCATAAGCGGAACTAAAACTTGCTTTAAAATAGGGTGTGTCATGCGGTTTCTCTCATAGTCCATGAGTGCTATCCCAATATCTACATCCAATTACACTTTTTATAGACACAAATCGATTTAACAATACAATTTATTTTTCAGAGAAAAAACGGAACATATGAATTTCTGAGTGGAGTTCCAATAACAGAGCACACACAGTTCCTAGCGTTAAACGATACCAAAAACTATGATTTCTTCCAAACTGTCATCCATTACATGTACTTTGCACAAGGTGCCTACGGTTGGCCCATGTACTTCATAATACATCGTTCCGGCCTGTGGCATCTGATGCCAGAAATGCGGTAAGGCCTATCGAAATTGCTAAAATTCCCTATAATCAATTTGTACTCCTATCTCTATATTGACAGTTGCTTGGGTTGCTGTTGTGGCCACAGCGATGATGTTGAAATAATACAAGACAACTGTTGGTATTGTAACTATGCGGCACTAAAGAAGACTCTACAAGTTGGCGACATCGAAATCATCTATGTCACGTACCATGTGGACGTTGGTGAGACACCATTCTTTGTCGCTGTCGACTATACACAAAAGAAAGTCGTCATCAGTATACGTGGCACACTGAGTATGAAAGACATCCTTACCGATTTGAATGCCGAGGGTGAGGTGTTACCTCTTAATCCACCACGAGACGATTGGCTGGGCCACAAGGGAATGGTGCAGGCAGCCATCTATATCAAGAACAAATTGGAGGAGGAGAATCTCATCCAGAAAGCCCTAACACATAATCCTGCCAGGAATACACAAACTTTTGGTTTAGTTTTAGTCGGTCATTCGTTGGGTGCTGGTACAGCAGCCATTCTTGCCATACTCCTTAAGCCAGAGTATCCGACATTGCAGTGCTTTAGTTACTCACCACCAGGTGGGCTCTTGAGGTAAGGATTGGGTTTTTCGTTTTTCTGTGCGGTACTTTGAATTGGAAATTTAACTCTCTCCACTGTGTACTCGTATATAGCATGCCTGCGGTGGAGTATTCAAAATCGTTTATAACATCTGTGGTGCTAGGGAAGGATGTTGTACCGAGGATAGGACTGCATCAGATGGAGGCGCTTCGTGCCGATTTAATAAATGCAATACAAAGGAGCGTGGATCCAAAAGTAAGTATATCCTAGAATAGAAAAGAGGGGACTGAGTTTTATACTCAGTTTATATTGCGATAGTTTGTGGAACATATGGAACGTGATTGGAATTCCCTGAGATTGGAATAATTTAATGTAGATTGGCATTGCAGATGGCAATTTTATGTTGCTGTTGAGTGCCCTAAATAGTCACGTGCTTTGCGAAAGGATATGCAATCGAATTTATGGATTGTGATGAATTTCATTTGATGTTGGCTTGTGCGGAAGACACTATAACAACAGCTTTAACCAATTCGTTGACTGTTATATTGAATTGCTGGTCGTGTTTCTTTTTGGAATGACTCCCCAGAGGATGTCTACAACATGTATATAAGTATATGAAACGTAATATCTAATATGTGTCCTTTTTCTCTTCTTCTTTTTTGTGAATAGTGGAAGACTATATCCTGTTCTGTGATCTGTTGTGGCTGTGGTCCAGAGCCAACATCCGTGGTGGAGATGTCTGGCAAGGATACACACATAAACCAGTACCAAGAAGTGAGTGACCGAATATAATTTTCTTATCATCCTTTAGCTCTCACTTCCTATATCTACCATCCACTACATGAATATGATTGTACAAACACGGTCCTTTCTCTCTTTCGATTACAGCAACGCGGTACCGCCCGAACAACAAGTGCTCATCCTACAGACAGTTCGATAGCTTTAACACTACATCAACCATTATATCCGCCCGGAAGGATTATACATATTGTTCGGCACCATCCCAAGCCCGATGAGTAAGTTAACTTTTTTCGTTCTGCCCTTGTTTTGTATGTGTTTGTTCTTTTTGCTAGCAATGCTGCCATCGCATCGCTTGGTTGTGAGTTAGCTTTGCGTTTTGGCGAAACACGAATGTACGTTGTCCTGTCGCGCGTTATAAAACACCTCTGTATCCGTTTTTTTTCACACAAACTTCCGGTAGCATCAGTAAAGCGGTGTAAAAAAAACAAAAGCTAAGGAGATTGCATTCAGGTGCTCTGTAGTTGGAGAACTTTTACTGATCCTACTATGTTTATTTACTAGCAGTGTAGTGCAGTACAGTATGTCGCTTAGCAAAAGTGCACAATGGATTAGGGCAGAAAAAGACGCAAGAGCAACTTTTTAGAAACTATTTCATTGCTCGAAAGTTGATGTCGGCGCGGCGCGTGCTCGCCTACAAAAAGTTGTTCCGATGTAGAGCATATTTTGAGACCCCTAAACTCTCTAAATTTAGGAAGAAGGATTTTTTGCCTCGTATTGTAACATGCAAATTGGTATTGACAAATATAAAAAAACAAATATCAAGCACTCAAAATTTCTTTTATAAATAGGTACAGAATAGCTGATTGTTCTGCTTATGGATATAGAATGAAGTTTTTAGTCCCTATCTGTTCTTATTGAGAGAGAAAATAATACGACGGATTTCGTTCATTTTATAAAAATGTGTTTGTTTCCAAAATTCCTCTCACAGACCTCCATCATATCATGTTGTTTTGATATAAATTCATCGGGTGTACGATACCTCCCCCGCGCAACGCAAACCAAATATGCCCCGAATGGCGTTTCAAGATCAGTGAACACTGATTAAAAATGATCCGCAATGTGGTAATGTGATTGGCACTTTAGGAGTCAAGCTGAAATCTATTAGTTCGAAGTCGGAGTAGCAGAATTGCTCCCGGGAGCACTATCAAGTCCTACCGCCTTACTATTTTCAAGAGTTTCGTTATCTGGTATGTTGCTTCAATCAGGTTTTGGATCGTTCAAGATCGTAGCAACATTTTTCGTATTTCTATTGAGCTCGTCCTGGACTACTGTGCGAGGGATCCCAGGTTCGATCCCCGGAAAAACACAAATTACATCTTAGTGTTTTTTTCTACTGCGCCACCTCTCGCGAACGTCTGACAAGCCGTTCGGAATCGGCATAAAATTGTAGGTCCCTTCCATTCGTTCCAAAAATAGAAACTCACACAAAAACGAATGGTTGCGAGAAGCTAGGCCTAGGGTGTCTACCGCCTGTTGCGCCACCTATTTATTTATTTATTGAGCTCGTCCTGATCCCAAATAAGAGAACAGTCTAAGCCTTTCATCAGGTTTTGACTATAGCGAGGACTACCTGCGACTTGTGAGCTCTTTGGTGATTCGATAAACATTACCTACTGCTGTCGCACCTACTCGACGTTTACTCTGCTTCGACCTATAGACAATGAGTTTTTTGTGGTTACGCTTACGCTGGCTAATACTTTCCGCTTCCGATTGGAAGATACAATCCTGCTCTTGTATGGTTACCGGACTGCCATTGCATATGCATGACCACAGATTGGGTTATGTATGTCCAATGACCAAAAGATAACCTCTTTGAAAGGACATTTTAATGTTTTCCCCTGTCAGAAAATAAGCCACAAACATTAATGTCGTTTTCCATTGGTTTCACTCATTATGAAATCCAATGGAACAAGAAAACTGCTTTGGGCTACTAAACTCACGTATTAGTGAAACGTCAAAAATTACTGTATGGCTGGTGCCAACTGGCTTGTATAAAATACATAAAATGCACTTGTGTAAGTGCTTCTCGAGTGGATTCTGACTTGAAATCGAGAAGCGAAATTCTCTCCTCAGAATCAACAGAAGAGTATTTTTTGCGCCAATGAATGGAACGGTTTCAAAAGTGATTTTCTTGATTCCGGACGCTCCCGGACGTTTCTTTTTGCCCAATGGAAAACGACATAAGTAAGCACTTCGAGTCTGTTTAAACCAAAAACACAATTTAGCGTTGGGAACTGGGCCACCAATAATTGAATACATCAACAGAGAGTTTGACACCGTATCCGCTATTAAACAGCCCGGCCTAAAGCAAAACACGAATTTATTTTAGGTACAAACTTGCTGATAGGGGATGTGGACATTTATTATTGTTATTGTGAAAAGTTAACTTCACTGGAGGTGTTAATGCAAAGAGTGAACATAACACAATGAAATACGAACTAAAACACATCCAAACTGATCAAAAATGACAGCGATTCCATCCATAGTAGAACGTAATATTGGTCTTAAAAATAGTTTTGAGAAATATTCATAAAACGGCTATATTCGAGTTTTCTGAGAAAAACTAAGTACGTGATCATGTTTAGAATGCTCATGTTGTCTTAAATATGTATTCTTCAGGATATAAACGTTACCTAGCAGTTACATTTTCATCCAAATCGAAAATGGCGTTTTCGAGATATGAGCAGTTTTTAAAGAATGGACCATTTTTAGCGATTGGGGTGGAAATCGAAGGATGCATTAACTTGAGTTTGCCATCAAGTTAAGAATGACGATAGTATCTTAAAAATACGTCTTTGTTTGTACCGTTTTCGAGAAAAAGCTAATTTTCAAAAGTGCCGTTGCTGGACTTTTTAGTGAAAAACTGGGTATGCAGTCATATTAAGCATGCCTACATTAACTCAACCATATATTTTGGTTCAAATCGCTAGAGCCGTTTTCGAAAAAATCTAAATTGTTTAAAATGTTGTAAAATTTTAATATGGGAAGTACCGTTAATATTAGGGCTAAAATAAAAAAAACGCCTCCTAGCTAAACTCAAAATACGAAGTTTGAAACAAATTCGTCCAAGCGTTTAGATTTCAAAACTATGGAACAGACAGACATATGGACGGATAGAATTACGAGACCCGGTACCACACTGTGGTGAGGGTATATTCACTTAGACAATTCCATTTGTAACGCACATAAGGAGGCGTTGTAGGTATGACAAACTATATATATACTAGAAACGAACGATAATAGAGATTCTGCGGCGGACCTAATAGAAACCGATAGCAATTCTGCGGCGGACCTCCCGGCTGGCTTCTTACTTCCTTCCAGTTTCGAAGCACTCGCAGATCTGCCTATTGAGAGGGACTCAGATATTTCCCCTCTACAATACAAAACCATTCCAGACCAACCAAACCAGTTGATCACAAAAGGAATGCAAACCACAGCAGATGTACCCCAACAAAACCAGTTGATCACAAAGGATACAAAACCATAGCAGATGCACCCCAACCAAACCAGTTGATCACAAAGGAATGCAAAACCACTGCAAACCAGATCGTTGGAGCACAACAAACATACACACACACATAGTGCACAGTGCAACTACCCCTAACGTAGCCGCACACTCTTACACGGCCATCCTGCAGAATTCATCGCTCTCGATGAAACAAAACACTCCTTCTCCCTTTCCGTCCTTGGAAATTCAAGGAACAATACCGGGATCAACAACAAAAACCAAGTTGATCCAATACAATCACAAGAAAAAAAATTACTTTGCGACAACTTCCTCCGCAACCATCCTACAGCTTTGGACATGTCCGCAGACAATTCCGCTTTCATCTCACACCGCAAATTTTCTGAGCAACAGCAACACTCCTGTAATAATTCCAAATTCCCAACTACGACGCAACCAGTTCAGAGCCAACACCAAGCCTGACTAAGAACAAACAAATTTCTCTCTTTATACAGGTCCATAGCTCAGAGGCAATCTTAAGCTTGTCTATGACCAAACAGATTTCCAACTTCGAACAGGTTCATAGCTCAGAGGCCATCTTAAGCTTGTCTATAACCAAAGAAATTTCTAACAGGTTCATAGCTCAGAGGCAATCTTACGCTTGTCTATAACCAAACAAATTTCTAAACTAGAACAGGTCCATAGCTCAGAGGCAATCTTACGCTTGTCTATAACCAAACAAATTTCTAACAGGTTCATAGCTCAGAGGCAATCTTAAGCTTGTCTATAACCAAAGAAATTTCTAAACCAGAACAGGTCCATAGATCAGAGGCAATCTTAAGCTTGTCTATGACCAAACAAATTTCTAAACAAATGTCAGCCAAACAAATGTTTCCAAACAAATGTCAGCCCTAAATACCATCACCAGTCAAATCAGCAATGGGTTAAACCAACCAAGACCTTGTCACAGGAACACAGCAGTGGCCCTAGACCTGTCCAAACCCCTTGACACAGTGAGACATGTTTTTCTTCACCAGGATATCCTAGAGTCAACCCTGCCAAATTCCATCAAGCGCTGGCCACAAACTACCTGAGCGGCAGTCAGCCATACCTAGAATTTCGGAATTCCAACTCAAAACACAGGAAAACCCCAAGCCCCAAGGCAGTATTGTTCCCTCTTCTCTACAATTACTACATCTCAAAGCTACCATCACCTCCGGAAGGTATAAACCTAATCTCATATGTACAGACGATTGCACAATCCTAGAATCAGGCACTAACATACAAGACCTTTGTACATCCATTAACGCATACCTAGGAATAGAAGAAGCATTCGTCAACGATCACAGTCTAAAACTCTCGTCATAAAAATCCACTGCAACCTTGTTCACATCCTGAGCGAAAGAAGTAAGACTCGAACTAAAGATATCAATAGCCGGGAGACACATACCCACCATCGCACTCCCTAAACTCCTGGGAGTCACTTTCGACAATATACCTACTCAGCCTCTCGACATCAACATCATCAAGTCAAACGTAGAAAGCATCCATCTGCAACCCGCAATCAAGCGACACCAACTGGAAGCACCCTCAAACATGCCACAACACAAGCACGCGAGCCATCACAGAATGCTATCCTCATGGCATTCGGAGACCATCTACACACATAAAAACACGTAACACCATGCTTTCACAACAACCTCCACTAGGCTGTCATCCACCAGAACACTCCAACCACAATCTCATCTCGGTCCCCAAGCCACCTCGCAATACACGAAGATGCATCACAGACCTCCAAGAAGGATGCCAACCACCCCAGACAACAACCCAACTTCAACACAGAACAACACACAGAAGGCATAAAGCACATCCATCAGATCTCCGCAGCTAACGCGATCGCTAGCTATAAAGCAAATGTAGTGCTCGGCGGCAGACCGCCACCAACTGCCACCGAAGAGAAACCACCTCCACGCCCAACCAGACCAACTCTAGCCCAACTTCGCTTGGGCTGGTGCCACATGCTAAATAGCTACACATTTAGCCTAGATCACAACACTGAGAACAGATGCTTCGACTGCAACGAAGGCCCAACGAATGACGAGTGAAGCCGCTGCAAAAACAATATTTCACCTTTTTCATTCACAAACGGTAAAACAGTATAAAATAGAAAATAGCATCAATCATTTCACTTGACCAAAATGCAACAAGAGAAAACATACCGCCACTGTCCACCCTGGGCAGCCTCAACTCCCCCCGGGCAGCCCATACCCACTACACTCCTGTACCAAACTTAAGTCAGTACATAGTTGTGAACATAGGCGCATCACTGGCCACAGCCTGAACTCCTGCTGTTTTGCATCTTATCTTTTTTTTTTTTAACCACACTTACCCTTAAGCATAACCTGTGTTACAATGCAACTTTAATATAGAATAAACAAGAAAGCACGTAACACAAACACAACAAAAATCTGCAGCAGGTTACATGAAACCAAAAGCAGTTACTTTTTTTTTTTTTACTATTAGACGGCTGGCGAGACAGCAGACAGCCAAATGCCATTCGCACCAAGGACACAATTAAAACAAAATCGAAAAAAGAACATCGCAAACGTAATGCGCAAAGCGCAACCCGCTCAAGACACACTTGACACTATGCCCATTATGCAATATTTCACTCCTGTTACAAAGGCAAAAATAAACGTATGAGACAGCAAGACACAAATGCACTTCACACTTTAAACTTTTTTACTTCACTTTTTTAAACACACAAAAAACTACCCGCTCTCGAAAAGACAGGAAAAAAAATGTCTTTTTTTTTTTTTTTTTTTTTTTTTTACAATAATTTTATTAGGAACGGGATGTGGGCGATCCCACTTCTGATACTAGAAACGAACGATAATAGAGATTCTGCGGCGGACCTAATAGAAACCGATAGCAATTCTGCGGCGGACCTCCCGGCTGGCTTCTTACTTCCTTCCAGTTTCGAAGCACTCGCAGATCTGCCTATTGAGAGGGACTCAGATATTTCCCCTCTACAATACAAAACCATTCCAGACCAACCAAACCAGTTGATCACAAAAGGAATGCAAACCACAGCAGATGTACCCCAACAAAACCAGTTGATCACAAAGGATACAAAACCATAGCAGATGCACCCCAACCAAACCAGTTGATCACAAAGGAATGCAAAACCACTGCAAACCAGATCGTTGGAGCACAACAAACATACACACACACATAGTGCACAGTGCAACTACCCCTAACGTAGCCGCACACTCTTACATATATTATTGATCAGCATCACTTTCTTAGTCGATCTAGCGATGTCCGTCTGTCTGTCTGTCTGTCTGTCCGTCCGCACGATTACGGCCGTAATTTAAGAGCTATCGACTTGAAATTTGGTAGTAAGCTTTTATCCACCAAACTGAGGCTAAGTTCGAAGATGAGCAAGATCGGATGAAAACTACTACTAGCTCCCATACAAAAATATCGGATTTATATAGCTTTTTGATGTTAAAAATTAAATTTAAATATCTACAGTAAAGATAACAAGTTTAAACTTTGCACATATTGTTTGAATAATATTTATATTTTTTTGACAAAAAATGGGCTTGGTCGAATAAAAAATACCCATACCTCCCATACAAATATATAATTTTTTAATACTAAAATATTTTTTGCAATAATATAGTACCGGGTATTTGAGCTTCGGCATAGTCGAAGATAATTGTCTTACTGGTTTTGATTCCCCTATCATCAGAATTGATCAAAATCTCGAGTTCGAAATTTTGTACGAAAACAATAAGGGTATTCACTTAAACGCGTAAAAGCCTCATAAACTGCGTAAACTGCAGAAATTTACCACCTCGTAAATGAACTGTCAGATTTTGTATGGAGAATAGTTTACGCAGACCTCATAATTTTCCGCAACGATTTGGGCTCGGAAATCAACCGAAGAAAGTTACGCAAATCACAAAAAATGTCAAACTTTGAGAGACAGTCATATGAATTGTTTGTGTGATTCCAGATACAGTCGATTTACGCAATGACAATTTCCGACGGGTGTTCACTTAAAGCACCGCAGAAATTTACACATTTACGAGCTGCATAAATTTATTTGATTAAGTGAATACCCTTAATATCTTTTTCTTTTACTACGTATACGAGAAAGTTAATTAAGCAATGTGTCTCTAAATTTTCTAGAAAACAAATTTATTCATTTTTCAGTACGTACAACTTCTGAATTTTCTATGAAATGCTGAGGTTAAATGTTTCAGTTTTTTTCTGTTTCGTATGATGGGCTTTTCTGATGGCTATAATCTACGCCTAAGGTCCCAGTTATACCTATCAGTTAAGTGCAACAAAAAAAAAATTGTTTTGCTTTTTAGGAGCACTTAAACTCAATAGTAGAACTTAATCTTGGTCTTAAAATGTTGTGGATATGCTATGGTTAAATGTTTCAGTTTTGTCTGTTTCGTATTTTAACGGATGGGCTTTTCTGATGGCTATAATGGAAGTCTAATTCAAAATACTCATGAATTGTCATTAGAGATCATAATGTAATGTGGCATTATTATTGGGCATAATCTGACTACTTTGTAGGTAATGTAGTTAAATTTGTCAGTTTTTTATGGAGGATAAAACGGCCTACGATAATTCGAAGGATTATGTCAATACGGTATACAATTTTATATTATTACGTTCTGCTACAGCCTTGTAAGACATACTGTACATATCGGAAGTGTGACATAATAAAGTGATAACAATAAAGCGGTTTAAGCGGTTACATAATATGGTGTATTTTTTTTTGTTATGACACGGCGACAGGACGCAGTACAGAGCTGTACATAATCAAAAAGAAAAAAAAAGTTTGTTTTAAACAGGCAAAAAACAATCCCCAACGGACATCAAGGATACATATTTTTATTCCACATTTATGCACAACATTAGAATAATTTCAATATTTTTGTTAGCTTGAAAAAGAAAAACGAATTCATACACGTCTTTTTTTTATCCTGGATTTTAGATTTAATTTTTTTTTTACCTAATCGGGCGTGAGGGCTTTAGGATTATTTAACAAGCGAAAAAATATCTCCAAGAAAATTCCAGTTATTTTATTCCTATTTTTCCCGTCTTTTTATTTCTTTTTTTACAGACAAAAATATGACAGGGGTTGGAGGTAGGCAAATCCTGTTATAAAATATAAATGTATACATAGCAAATATAGCGCAAAAAAAAAGGATTCATATTATTTCTGTTATTTTCTTGTAAAAAGGATTTGCATGTTTTGCATGATGATGATGATGGTTTCCGTTGGTTAAAAAGAGATAGGCTGTAAGAGCGAAGGGACAGCATAGACATGTAAGTCGGACGTGCACTATGGAAGAGTCAAAGTGGGTGTTAAATGCTTTCTAAATTGAAAATGTGATGAGATATTTTGAATGTATGGGAATAATGATTTTTTTAACCATTGGGATCATAAGTGAAGTACGCAACGTTTTGTGTTGGCGGTTGATTTTTTTGCATTTGAAATTGGATCGTTAAATTGGGTTAAACGATTTGAATATGTAGTTTTTAGGAAATTCGATAGATATGACTAACCAGGAAGTAGAATTATGCTAAATTCAAGAAACATAGAACAGCAGAGCCTGGTACCGGTTTGCACGTGTGAAAGTTCCCCTAAGAGTACGCAGTATACCAATGGCCTTGATACTTAGGTAGTGGACACTCTGATAACCCTATTACCTATAACCCTATGTCATTATATATAGGAAACTGCGATGAAAAAAAAAAATTTCACATTTGAAAAATCAAAAATCATTATTATTATATGGAAACTGCGATGGGCTATCTATTAGGTTCGTTCAAGAGCCTGACCCTAATGACATTATGAAAGCTTTGTTCTAATAGGCTCTAGATAGGGTTAAAAATATAAGCAAGGAAATTTGTATATACATTGTCTAAGGGAAGGGAGTGTGGATGGTAAACTAGGGCATATTTCTGCGAAAGACTACAGACGCATTAGAATCGCAAAACACCTGAAAAGCTTTTCGACATACATACAGGAAGCAAAGCTCAGCACGCCCTTGCCATAAGGAATTTGCATTGTCTGCCTTTCGCAAAAACTGTCCTAGAAACGTCACGATACATACCAACTCCACTCTCGGACATATATAGTCATTTAGTCAATAAGAATGTTGGTTACTAGAGTCACTTCTCAGGGAAGGTTATCTCTCCGCTTTCCTGAGTTCTTGTCGCAAGTCTTAAAGTCACTGCTTATGCAAACGATGAGGAGATTTCAAACTCTATAAGCTTGCTGGAGTGCAGCTTTCCCTCTTAGTTCGAGCAATATATCTTAGTATGGTATCAGATAGAAAACTAAATTTAAAGCTTAACATTCAAGAAAGATTCCGTAAGACTGACAATGGTCATTTCATTTGCAACAGGACAGCGGGAAAAATGTTGGCCTTGAAACCAGCAATGATGTTTGTCGGCTGTGCATGGTAATCAGTCCGATTCTTACATAGGGCCCTTGTTGGGTGGAAGGCTACAATCAAGGAGTATTCACAAGATATTATGACCAGGGTACAAAGACAAACAGACTGCATTGCCATCACTGGTGCTCTACGAACTACTACAAATGAAATTGCAAGCATGAAGGAGCTCTTCAAAACCAACTATGTGGGACAAAGCTTTTTCTTAATGAATCATTCTCCAACATCCCTGACAAAGCCAATAAAGATTTTGATACACTCGAAATTCAACATACAATGTATACGAAATAATGTACACTGATAGGGAAGGTGGCATAGAAGAAACCACATGCACGTTATAGAGGATATTATCCGTCTACTCTGTGAATGTCAAGCCATTTGCTCTGAGTATAGGTAGTAAAATACCTGTGGGCGCAGTGGTCAGTGCGCTGGACTACTACTGTGCGAGGGGTCTCTGGTTCGATCGACAGTAAAAAAAAAACAAAAATTACATCTTAAGGCTTATCATCGAAAGACATTGGAGAGCTATTGCGCGACGGATGTTTCTGCTATAGTGAGGGACTCTAAACTCCCGAATTGGACTGCACCTAGTCGTTTCATTAACCGGCGATTTATTTTTGACCCATTTTTATAAAAAATTAAGAAGAAAATTCCGCCTTTTGTCGAATTTCTATACTTTTTTATTTGAAAATATTACATACTTTCTTGGTAATATTTTCTAATCTCCTGATTAAATTATCAATATTTAAAAGTTCTGTTTACGTGGTTAAGACGTTTACTCCTTTGAGCACCTTCATCTTCAACCATTTTAATATTTTGATCTCTATGATGTAGATCAACGTTTGAACGTTTGTACCAAGGTGAATTAACTAACCATGTTCCTTAGTACATTGTCTTGAAAGACTTTTGTGTTGTGTGGCCCACAACTGGAGCCCATAGGCCGTACTTGTTTTAGAACTTGTCCATTCAGAGATAGTGTTTATATATTTCCAGAGAAGAAAACTTAAAAAGCAACCTGTTTTGAGGCAAGTACACAAGGAGCATCGAATGAATTTTGAAAGAGAACATGTCGCTTTGAGCAAAATGTATGGCCTCATCCTAGTGATCGCCAGTGTATATGACTCCAGAATTGTCGAATACTGCTTTGGCTTCAGCAGTTGTTTTTGTAATTTGTGGATCAATCCTTTGTGCCGGTGCCGGACTTTTTCAAAAGCGTGTGCAAACAATTTTCTCTTCTCATTATTCAGTAAAGTTAAAAGAGATTAGTTTCCTGACAACATGCAGAGCGATTAAAGTAGTACATATCAACGCTCCACCCCAAAAAGTTTACGAGGAGGCTTGTTAGTTGAGGCACTGGTTCACCTCCATCTGTCGCGCTATACCTAAGAAAAAGGGTATAGAAATAGGGTTTTAATTGTTTTTTTTTTTTTTTTGTATGGTAGGTCACATTTTATATTTTTAAAAACCAAGTCTTACAATTCCATTTGCCAAGATATTGGGTATTATATGTAAAGGGTGTCCCATAATTCACGCAAAATATAATTTTTATACAAAATACACATCGGATAAATGGCCACCACGGCTTTCCTGGCAAGTACGTACTCTTTTATTAAAATTTTCTATGACCGTTTCGCTTGAATATGGATAAATTTCATTAATCCACCTCCCAATTTCCTCTTTCAAGGTGTTGGAGTTGGAGGTCGTGGGCTTGTTTGCATATACCTTTGACTTAAAAAAAAAAAAAAAGCCAAAGAAAAAAGTCCAATGGCCTTAAATTGCATGATCTGGATGGCCAGTAATTGTTTCTGTACTGTATAGCATGTGGCACCTTGTTGAAACCACATGTTGGTCACATCCATATCTTGTAATTTAGGCACTAAAAACTGGGTTATCATATCACGATAACGAATACCATTAATTGTTACTGCCTGACCAGCCGCATTTTCGAAGAAGAATGTCCCGATAATGCCTCCAGCCCAAAATCCGCATCAAACCATCACGCGTTGTGGATGCATTTGTTTCTCAGCAATTACTCGTGGGTTTTCTGAACTCCAAATGCGACAATTTTGACGATTAACGAAGCCATTAAGATGAAAATGAGCTTCATCACTGAAGATGATTTTGTTCGAAAAATCAGCATCCACTTGTTGTTGTTACAAAATCCATTCAACGAACTCTCTTCGCGCTGCATGGTCAGTCGTCTTCAGTCCGTGAGTCAATTGAACTTTGTAAGCATGAAGTTTCAAGTCTTCCTGAGAATTCGCTGTGGAGAGCTTCTTGAAATGCCCAATTCTTAACTACGGTGCCGAATTGATGTTCCTAGACCTGACTGTAAGCAATACTCTCGCGAACTGCTTCGATGTTCAATGTTTTCTGTTGAACGACTTGTGACAGTGTTTAGATCACTAATTTACCCAGTTCCCAGTCTCCCTGAATTTTTCAATTATTCTCTTTGCAGTTGATGGTTGATCGCCATATTTTGTTCGAAAATTGCAGACTGTAGCTGACAAACCTTCATTGTTTTTAAAATATTTCTCAACAATCAAAATGCGTTGTTCTTTGGTATAGCGCTCTAATTTTACTAACCCCGAATTGACAGCTGTCACATTGTTATCTTTTTTTCCGTTGGCATCACTCTACTATTAAATGGCGCAAAATTCAAATTTTGTGTGAATTATCGGACCAAATTTTACCTTTGTGAATTACTTTGTTGTAGTAGGTGGCACGCCCGTAATATGAAAAAAAAGAGCTAGGAACATCCTCAAAAGATACATAAATATACAACGGTCCATCAATATAAGATCGAATAATTATTCTCTAAACTTATAAAGAGCAACCAAACGTCTTGCATATTGTATTCAGAAGATGTAGGGTGGTTTAAGGCATCTTATAATTCGAACACCAACCAGTTGAGGTAAAACAGCCACAATAATACATTTCATAAGTTTTTTGTAAAAATGTTAGATTTCAAAATCACCAATTTAGTGACGCAGAAAATCGGTCTTCCGCAATAAACCTTACAAATTAAATTGAACCCTTCAACTGCTGATAACAGTTACATATAGTATACGTATAGTTAAGTTAATCTTATTAAGGGTTTCTTGTTGATGTTTAATGTTTTCCTTATACTAGAATCAATCCAATTCTTAGGACACTTGAACAAAACAACCATTGGTTCTCTAAAAAAACAACACCTACATCAAAATTAATCACAGCATGAGTTGTTTCAAACCTACCTACCTACCTAACCATCAGTTATAATTCATTAAACCTGTAATAAAATATTTTGTCAGTGTTCTTCAATATGAAGAGTATATTAATTTAGGTTCATCTTAAAAATGACTGCATGCAAAGAATTAATTCTCGCAAAGTAACTAACTCCCCCAAATTGGTCACACATAAAAAACACACTTAAATAAAATGAAAATTGTTTTTAAAATCAAACTCTAACCTCGCACTCATATGTTGCGCATGTTCGTTTGTCTATAAAAAATAATTCCCTTCAAATAACTGAAATCTTTAAAATTTTCTTTATTCTACAGGAATGTGTTAAAAAATCGTGAGCCCGTTTATCAAGCCATTTGGGCCGACACAACCGACTTCGATGAAGTGCTAATCTCACCTGTTATGCTGCAGGATCATATGCCAGATAAAGTGTTGGCCGCCCTTAAAAAGGTAATTGCCGATGTAACTGTGGAGAAAACGTCTGAAATTGTTTAAATATATATACATAACTGTTTGTTTCTTATACAAATTTATTGATATTCTTATAAGTTTTGATGCTTTTTGACAATTTTTTTTATATACATTTTTTTTTGAGAGAGTATTTCCTTTGACATTTAACATTATTTTTTTGATTAGTATAATTATGTTGAAAAATCAAAGTAAGATTATAAAAACAAAATAAATGCTTTTAACATTTTGTTACGAATGTATAATTTGTAAATTTTTTGTTAATTATTATTTTAGTTTAACAGCACATGAATAAAATTTGTAATTTTGTTGCACTTGTAAAGCGTATTATTATTATATATATATATTTTTTTTTTTTTTTTGTTTTATTTTAACTTTTAGTTTAAGCTTTTGTTGTAAAAAAAAAAGAAAGAAAAAACAATGCACTTATGTTGTTGAATAAAATTTGAAATAATTTGATTTTATTTATTTTTTATTTTATTAAAAAAACATTTTTAGTTGTTGGTTTTTTATTTTGTTGGTTATCATTTCGGTTTAATTAATTTCGCCTGGTTTCTTGGGCCTTGAGACTCTCCAGCTTATAGCCCCTTTTCTCTACATAAATCTAACGTGTAAACTGAAACTGAATGGTGTGATGTTATTAAAAACCCGGAACGGAAATAAATAAAGTTTGTTTTATCGCTTAATCTCCCTCTCGCACGTAATGTTGGTATATCTGCACCTAAAATAACAACAAACGACATGAGATACAAGTTAAATAAGAAAGCTGAAAATGTAGCATTTCACTTTTTAGTAGGTGGACTGTAAGTGCTATCCCTTTAAATCGCATACGAAATTAAATACAATCCTTAATGGTGTTATAAATGTCATAAAAAAAATACAAAAGAAATGTAATATAGCTAAAAAAAATATCCCGCTTGTAAAATAAATTAAAAACAGATCTAGTAAAATTAGTTAGTTCCCATAAAGTTTTACTAATGGTTTTAATTGAAAATATACACAAATCTACAGGTCGTGGTGCATAAAGATCAGAGTATAAATTATGCCAACCAAAGAGAATCGACGTCTAACGTTGATTTGAATACAAAGCCCATTTATGACACCAGGTATTCAATGAAATTTTGTTTTTTGTTTTTTTTTTTTTAGAAAATCCGTCAAAATAAATTATCTCAATGTGTGTATTTTGCTCATGTCCCTCGGTGTTAATATTCATATAGCTAAACGTTTTTTTTTTTTCTAGTTTTCCTAACTGTGAATATAATTATGTTATCTTTTACTATGAATGTTTTATGTAATTATCTTCTTTTTTTATTTAACCTTTAAAACAAATTCCTTATTATATACCTACGCACATTTTAGCACTTTCTATGACGTGGACAGTTTGGGCGCTTTTTGAGATGTCCGTTTTACCTAAAAGGAGTTGAAAATTTTCGGCATAATAAAGAGGCATATCTATAAAGCTACGATTACACGGCCATTTTTTTCGAGTCATTTAAATGGCGCTGTGACGACAGGAAAAAGTGTCGCATTAGAGTGACATTCAAGCTACGATTCGTCATTGGTCATTTGCGAAAAAATTGCGATCACACAAAATGACTATCATCGTCATTTTTGTCCCAAAATCAAATGACGGACACTGCGAGTCATTTAGAATTTTCCGTTAGGATGTCATTTAAATGACGACCGTCATTTTAATGGCACAAAATTTATGTCATTTGGTCCTCCATTTTCCTAGTCACTTAAATGACGCCGAAAATGTTATCCCAAAAATGGCGGTCACACAGAACAACATTAAGATGACGCCCTGGGCGCTATGACACACATTTTTGTGTCATAAGGCCCTCGGGCGCTATACACTTTTAAAAGTGTCATATCGCCCACTATCAATGTGTCATAGCGCCCGAGGGCCCCACAAAAGGAAATAACACCCCAAACCTTCATCTGACAGTAAACCCAAGCAGGGGGGTTGCAGGGGGGCAACATGCCCCCGCATACTTTTCGGGTATTATTTCATTTCTTCTTTTGGGGCGTTACTGCACTTCTTATAGTGTCATAAAGCCCACAAAAAAGTGACTTAAAGCCCGGCGGGCGATATGATACTTTTAAAAGTGTCATAGCGCCCGAGGGCACATGTCATGTACCCAACGCTAGCCTTACTGCAGTTTGGTCGACTGTACGGAAGTCTTGGCACTCATTGTCCAGGGGGCTTATTCCCAAATGCGCGACGGATCGCTTTTCATGGCGGATTGGTATTTTTGTATTTCCAAAAAGCGATTCGCTATTTAGGTGACGGATTGCTGGCGGATTTATTGAGGATAAAAAATAAACTAAATTCTTGTGACGAATGGATCGAATCGCTTTTGGAAATACAAAAATACCAATCCGCCATGAAAAGCGATCAGCCGCGTATTTGGGAATAAGCCCCCAGATTGAATAGTTTGTTCTGCCTGACAGTGGAATTGTATAGGCGAGTTGCTTTGCTGCCGGCACTTTCCATTAAACCAAGGCTTTCGTTTGCGACGCTCGTCTCGGATGGCCTCTTGGCATGGATACCATTGGTCTTTGGCACTTGATGAAGGCGTTCAACATTAAATCCCTCTACAATATTCATTCACTGTTATGGAGTCTAAGATATACGCATTCTTACCTGGGCTACACTACAACAAGGTAATGGTCCGAGTCTATGTTGGCAGTTCGGAAAGTTGGGATACACTTACACTTACACGTCAATCGCAAGGCGCAATATGATCAATTTCTTTGACAGTTTTTGATCAGGCTACAGCCATATTTCTTTATGAATGTTAGGAAACCATGTCCTATCTTTAGTTAGGTCCCGCAGCAATGTCAATTGGCCTAAGTCTTTCCAATTGTACTACCAAAGATATCCTCCGATTATGATTTTAAAGCCGTACTTAGGGTTAGCATATTGCTCATTATGCTTTGTCGAAAAACTCATAGAAACAATTTTTCATAGCTTCATAATTTTCCTCTAGCCGCACAGAGCGCATATTAGCCCGATGTTAGCGAATTTAGCTTTGATACGGATTGTCATTAGACGTTCACTATAACATTACTGAAAAATCATCAATGTATTTAGCTCCAAATATATCGGAGTAGGTCAAGTAAGGTAGGTATACTTGTCCTGTCATCTTGAGGGACACCACCGCCCCTGTATACAAGCCATATTTGTTTATCTTTATGTACCCTCCCCGAGTTTCGATTTTAAAACGGACGGGCGTCATCGGTGAATTTGCCGACTGAACTCCTTAAAATTTAGCGAGATTCGATTCGATTTTAAAAAGGACGGTCGGCATCGTCAGGCAATCTTAGGTATTGGCCCGCGACAGTTCCTGTGAAAATTGGTTAAAATACAAAAAAAACATTCAAAATCTTATATCTCGAACGTCGAAGACCACCGACTCAAATTTACAGGTGGTCTTAGGTATTGGCCCAGGAGTGTTCCTGTTAAGGTTACTCAAAATTGGACAAAGGGGTGTGGCGCTTCCAATACAAAAAAAAACATGCAAAATCTTAAATCTCGAAAACCACTGAACCGATTGATCTAAAATGCAGCCAGTCTTAAAGTGTTCGAAATTGGACAAAGGGGCGTGGCACCTCCCATACAAAAAAAAAACATCTATGGGGTGGAAATTCGATGACGTTCTCGATAACCGCTGGGTCGATTTTCATGATTTCTACACAGTCGGCAAGTTCCAAAAATAAGTCGGCATTTCAATGATAGTCACGACTGAGGGGACGTATTGAAGCAGGGTTTCGATATATGTACGTGTTCAGATGGACAAGTCCAGTAGCCGGTTTATATCACGGTGGGTAAAATAAGCACAATTGATGTGTAATTGGGCACCGCCAAGTTGATGCCAATCAGCGCCTGTCATCGCCAAAGACAAGTGAAAACAGCATTAGTGGTTACTTACTTTTGACGCTCACTGTATATTATAACCAAAGTGCAGGAGGAATTCAGGATAATAGGGAATTTTAAAATAGAAGTGTATGATGTAATTGCATGGAAGTAAACCAGATTAAGCCAAATATTTTTTTATTTTTTATTTATTTCATTTAATGCGTTTGTAGTACATTAAGATATGATCTTATATAGTACCTATACATACTTAAGAAAATTCAAAAGAATGTCTTAAATCTAATTTAACTAGTTGGTTGTTCCCGCTTCGCTGGGTATGCAAACAGTATTTGACAATCAAATGACTGGTCTTGAGCCTTGTTTATTTTTATAGCGTACGCAAGAATTTATCGGAAATGAGCGGCGTTTTAATATGAAAGGTAATGTTGTGCCGGTTGGAGCGAGATTAATTCTGGGAATTGGAACTAAATCATTGTGATTGCATGTTGAAATAATTCTTGCTCTTATTAAATTTCGTCCAGGATCTTCCACAATCAATCGAGTTCCATTGCAGTCCTTTTTTAGGGTTCAAGTTTCTCAGCAACATGATGATAACACCTTTCTTAAGCAACAGCACATGAGGTGGCATGCCGGATGGAGTTTGCTGATTGAGGCATTCAACAGAGAAATTTGGTGCATGATTTGGATCTTCAGTCTTCACTGACATCAGAATTGGCGCAAAAAAAGGTTTGGGAGTTACGACCAATCAAATCGATTATCTTCCTATTCATTTCTAATGTCTGCGCATTCGCGACAATGCCTCGTTTTGAAAGTTCCTGCATTGACATTTGCGGCAAATCGCCAAATTTTTAACTTCTTATCAATGTACAAAGTTTCAAATTGATACGACGAACTCCTTCGTGAGTTATGAAAAAGGTCTCATTGGAATCATTGCCAATAACTCGAGCCCAAAGCAAAATACCTATTTTTTATTTAGATATTATATCTGCATCTGCATCTGCATAGAAGATGTTTTTTGTATAGGAGGTATAAGATTTTTTATGTTTTCTTGTTTGGAAGGTGCCACGCCCGTTTGTCCAACTTTTATCAATCTTCACGAAAGCACTCTAGGGCCAATACCTAAGATTATCAGTAAGTTTGAGCTCAATCGATTCGGTGGTTTTGGAGATAAAAGATTTTGATATTTGTATAGGAGGTGCCACGCCCCTTTGTCCGATTTTGAATTTGTTTAACCTATTGACCGACCACCGTAATTACCGACATTTAAAAAAAAAAATCAACTAAATTGGTTGAAAATTACGGGCGGCAGAGGGAAACATACAGTTTTTTATATAGAGATTTCGCGCCACTGTCAACATTCAACTAACAAAGCGATGACTTTTGATAAGTAAAAACTAGGAGGTTATTATGTTGAGGATTGACTACAAAAACGGCAACAGTTTGGTGCGGTTTTTGGGCTGGTGGTATCATTGGGTTATGTATATTTTTTTGACAATGATGCGCTCGTTTCAGTTAATGAATTGCGTTACCGAACGAGTCATTCAATTTGTTTTTCTGAATTTGATGGTGGACGGCGTTTATTTCCAGAAAGACTATTCCACACAGTCCTGCGACGATTTTAACTGAAACGAGCGCATCATTTCAATGGTTCTATTACGTGACAAATGATTTCTTATTTTAAATGGAGATCCGGTCCAGCCATTTCTAAAGTGGGACTATCGCCCATAGCCATTTCAGAATCCACAACATGCTAAAGCCTTGAAATTTGGGAAACAAATTTCCGGTCAATATTGGTGGTTTTGGGTCTAGTTTTTGGTAATTTATATAAGAAGGTAGTATATATGATGTACTAGTTCTGGTGTGGTTTTTGAATATTTTCTATGCCGATTTTTATGCCACGATTTTGAAGTATCTAAACATTTAGGCTATTTAAGGGATTTTCGTAGCAACTTTCGAAAACAATTTTGTAAACACTATTCGGTCCAATATTTATGCGATTAGAAGCATTTTTTGGAACAATTTTCTAAGCGATATTTGGGGCATTTTGTGTGGGCAATTTTGAGCATCTTTTGTTCGGATTTGTATGCCACTATTATAAGTACATATTTGAAAAAAAAAATGTTAACAATTAATGGACATGCTAAGGATAATTCGGGATAGTTTTATACAATTCTTTACAAAGATCTGAGTGATTTTTGCAACAACTTTTCATAACGATTGTACACAAACAATATTTTGCCAATTATTTACGCAATTATTAGAAGGCACTTTAAGGCAATTTTTAAAGAAATATTTAAACCGACAGTTATTGCAATTTGAGAAACAATTTTTATGCGATTATTAGAGGGATATTTGGCGTGTTTTAGAACACTCGTACAACCGATTTTAAAGAACAGTTTTGAAAGACTTTGGGTGAAATAGTTTTGGTGGCATTTTTTGGAAAAATTTGTAGAAATACGCATATTTTTGGGACAATTCTTAAGGCCTGCTTTCTTTGTGCGAATTTGTCTGTATTTGATGTTATTTAAAGTTATAATATAGTAACTATTTTATAATTGATTTCAATGATCTTGATCATTTACGACTGATTTTCAAGCCATTGTTTAAAGGGTTTTTGGAGTGACTTTTGTAGCAGTTTTCGGAATGGTAATTAATTTAATTGTCTGAAAATATTTAGAAGTATAGTTTAAGCCAGACAATAGAATAATTTGTGGAGGGATATTTGAAAAATTGTAACTCCGATTTGTTTGGTATTATTACCACGATATTTGGCATTATTTTTTAAGGAATTTATTGTCCCAATTTTAGAGCCATTTTCGGTCTAGTTTTAACACATTCATACGAAGGATTTAGGTTAGTCTTGTAAGTCTTTTTGAGGATGATTTTGGTACACAAATATTCTAGAAAATATTTAAACAATTATAGGAGTACTGGGCTCTAATCGCGTAATTTATCAGACTATCATCGTTGAGACGATTGTATAAAACGACCTCGTTTTAAGTTTACTTCATATAACATCACAATCACGTCGATCAATCGAATCGTTCATCGTTTTCATTTTGAACAGTTTGAGCAGGACTGTAAACAAACTGTGACAACTGAAAACTAATAAAATTGATACCTATATTATTTTGTTTGTTTTGTTCTCGTTTATGTGAAAATGCATGTATACGCAGTGTTGCCTCTAAAAAAAAGTGAATCCGGTCAAATCTGACCGAATGGCCGGATTTTTATTTTCTAAATCCGGTCAAAAATTCCGGTCAAAAGTTAAAATGAGAATTTTTGACATGAAACCCGGTCAAAAAGAGAAAATACCTATACCTTCCTATACAATTTACGAATTTTTATGTTATGTTATGTTTAGAAAACGTTTTTATAATATGTGAATCTTGAGTTTGTGAACTTATTTTTTATTTCGTTTGTTTAAAATTTACTGAAACTAATTTTTCATTTTATATGACATGTTTTAAGTTCTGAAATACACTTTTAGTGCATGGCCATACACGCCGTGTCCAGCGACACAGGTAGATTTTGAGTGAGTAAAGGAGAAAGGTATATAGCATAGAAAATCTACTTTCAGAAATAATTTTTGGCACGTTCTTTTTCGCACCATTGTGCTTTCGATACAAATCTTTATTTGATATTTGCGTTGATAGAGTGAGGACGTCAAAAACAGGCGTCCGCTTCGGCTTAACCATAGAAATTGTTTGTGTTTTCAATTTCACTATTGTTTTACCAGCCAAATTTTATTTCATTGCAATGACGCCTGGTTTTTGTGTGTAGCCAAATTGTTAATGGAAATGAAAGTCATGGGAGGACGTGTATGCCCAGGCCATGTACTAAGGCCGTGTCAATTGGGCTAAGTAATTATTCTCGAATAATTTTCTGACACTTGAAAAGAGTAGTTCACCAATCTGAGATTTATCGAATTTCACACTTTAATTAATTGAAATTCAATATTATTAATTTCCTCTTCAAAATTCTAGCAAAAGAAAACGTCAACAAGCCTATAAGATAATTTATTATCCTGCTCCTTGAGCAGAATTTGTTTGAACTTGGGAGCATGTTCGTAATGTATGGCAAAGTTATATTCAAATTATAGAAATCTATCTTTATTTATAGTCAGTAGGGAAATTTTATTTTTCCGGTCAAAAAAGGGGTTTCCGGTTAAAAACATTTTTCGTTCCGGTCAAAAAACGGTTAGGCCGGATTTCAAAATTTTCTCCGGTCAGAGTAAACAGATTCCGGTCAGATATGACCGGAATCCGGTCAGAATGGCATCACTGTGTATACGTTGGAAAATAAGCATAGGCGCACGAGAAATTATATTGATAAGGTTTGTAAAGGAAGAAAAAGAAGAAGAAGAAGAAGAAGAAGAAGAGGATTTGTGCATGCATTTTGCTTAAAGCATTTACTAACTTTGCTTTTGGGGGCGCTTACAATCCGGGGTGGACAACGGCCTCAACCAAGAAGCCTCTAGCTAGCTGCCTCCAGTTACGCTCACCAAGTTCGTTGAGGTCGCCGTCCAATTAAGCGCTCCACCTAAGGTTGGGTCTTCCTCTGCTACGTCGACCCTCGCCCTCAGGGGTGGACTCAAAGACTCGTCGGGCTGATGCGTTGCTTTCCATGCACGCTCCACGTGCCCCAGCCATATCAACCGTTGTATCTTCAGCTTTTTGATACAAACTGGACCGAATAACGTCCGAAGATTCTTTCTCTTAAAACATCCAAGGAGGTATTCTTCCGATTTTGACAGAGTTCATGCTTCTGCACCATACAGCAGGACCGTGATGATTAGGGTCTTATATACCTAATATTTCGATGCTGAGACTCCTTTCTCGTTGACAGTATATTTTGTTTTGTCATCATTTACAGCCAAGCATTTAGTGAATGCAATTCTATGATTGCATCCTCAAAAGAGAACACAGCTAGGGTTCGAACTGTATTTTAACAAGTATGAAGAGAATGGAATTTTGTCATATATTTTCACATTTCACCACACTAATGCTAATGCAGTGTCCTTTGTGAACATTATGTATGCTTTTGATTGGAAAATGTTTCCTTTAATATTTATTTTACTTTTAAAAAACCTAAACATAAACAAAATACACCAAAAACGATAAAACGATTGCAAAATAGCCATCGTTCAATCGAATCGTTTCGACGACGCCATTTGACAGTATATTTAGGGGTATTCATGCAACGTCGTAAACTCGTCGTAAACGTCGTAAGTTTACGACGTGGTAAATGAACTGTCAAAATTTGTATGGAAAATCATTTACGACGAGGTGGTAAACTTACTACGCGAATTTGTGTGGAAAACCGAGATGGTAAACTTACGACGAGGTTATTGTGACATTTCACATTTGAAATAAAGGCGCGAAATCAGAAAAAAATACTTTGCATGCATTTATAAATAGAAATTGCACATTTTACTATTCCAAGTGTAGGATAATTAGATAGTCCATCAAATTGTATTAAGAAAACAAGTTTTAAAAGAGATTAAATAACGAAATTTACAATTCCAAACAAAGGGAGTTTTCGTTCGCGGCAAAAATATTGGTATTGTAAATTTCATTATTTAAACCCTTTTAAAACTTTTTTTCTTAATACAATTTGATGGACTAACTAATTATCCTACACTTGGAATAGCAAAATGTGCAATTTTCTCTTTATAATTGTATCAAAAGTGGTTTGTTCGCATTTTATCAATTCGTTCGTTCCCTCCCATGTGAAACAGCTGATTGGTTTACCACCATTTACCACAAACAGCAAATTGGGGCGTTCATGAAACGTTTGTCGTAAACTTACCATTTTACGCAAATGGTAAACTTACGACGTTGCATGAATACCCTTATTGTTTACGTGAAGCAATAAAAAGCGATGATCGTCCTATCGATTCGATGATTATCGTTGTTTGTTTGTTATATGAAGTAGAAGTATCGTCGAGACGACGTCGTTCGATCGTTTTAGCCTTACGCGATTAGACCCCTGATTTTTATACGACAGTTAGGACGGTACTCAGAGATATTTTGAAACATTTTTATGGTCAATTTTATAAATAATTTTTAGTCAATTTTGGACCATTATGCTGAAGGTTTTTGTGACAATTTTTATTCGAATTTTTATGCAATTATTTGAGCTTTATTGTAGTATAACTTTCTGACTGATTTTAAGGGGCATTTTCGGCAGATTCTCAGACCATAATTTGAAAGATCTGTACAGTGCAGACGAAATGTTCGGTAGTAGAGTCGACCTGTTTTTTAGTACATTCGTAGATAGTTTGAATCGGTATGAGGAATGATGCCAACTTTTTTTTTTTAATCAACATTATCTACTAAGCCAAAAAGTGGAAAACTTTTTCGCAGATACGTGTCGACGATAGATTGCTCTATTCATCACACAAATAAAAGACATCCACACTGGTTTATCTACTACACGAATATTGTTTAATTTTTTCATTGATATCCCAATTCGATATTAAATACATAATTCGAAAGTGTATTCCATTGTTCAGTGTTATTATGTATAGTCCTTAGGTTCGCTAGACTTTTTAATGCTTTTTGTGTGCTAGACCTCACCTCTGTACCTGTTCTGGCTAAAGCGTGCACATAATAGTATGTGTGATTAAATCTATACCTATGCAATTAATTTAATATTTTTTTAGTTGTGTGTTAATTTACCCAAATTTAATTTCTTTTGATTAATATTTTAGTACATTCGTCTATTACTTTTTTTTGTATTTTGTAGCCCGCTGCAGTCTTAGATTTATTACCAAATTCCTCCTATTTCAAATCACTAATGAGTCTAATTCTCCTCAGGTTGTAACTACAAGCGGTCCACGAAAACCCCAGCGACAAACATCGAACGCCTTTTCAACGTCCAATGACATAAGTATTGATCATCCGCTGTCATCGAATGGCATTACAACAACAAACGTCGGTTATTGTTCAAACAATCGAGCCCAAAGTCCAATATCGAACATCACCAATTCCGTCTCGACACCAAATACCACACACAAACTGTGTCTTGAAACATCATTCACCAATTTACAGAGTCCCATCGATATGCACCCATCGTTGCCACTGTCTTGTGGCCCGGGTTCAAGTAAAGCCTCCTCCATAGCGGGCAGCCTCTTCGGTCGCAGCCAGATGAGTTCATCAATGCAGCAGTACGACATATCAAGTATGCTAGACGTAAGTCAGGCAACGACTGGTACAGGTGCGACCAATGGACGAAGTCCTTCGGTGCCCAGTGAAGCGACGACGGTGATTATGACCGATTGCCCGCCATCGGATTGCCCCACCCTGCACAAGCCAAAAGCGGTCGCCTTCGATATGGCTCTAAACTATTCGGCGATCACAAAGTCACCGTCCCCACAAATGCCACCGAGGAGTATACTCCATCGGCAACAGTCCGCCCGGGCGGGTAAAAAGCCGACAAGTTTACCGCTGGCTCCGCTAAGACGGGCCTCAGACTGCCCCAAGGCTGTGGATTTAATTCACGACGATTGGTTTGGTTTGGCGCCGCTGGCAAGCCCTGAAACGCTATCGGAGATCTCAAGTATTTCGTCCCGCACAAGTGCCGCCATGAGTTTGGCAAACAGTATAGAGAGGTATCTGCAGAATATGTCCATCAGCGAGAATGGTAATCAAGAGCTGATGGATGGAATCTTCGAATCTCAGCTGCATACACCGAAAATTCTTCGGCGGGCGCCAAAATTTACCGAGAATCTATCTACCTGTGCAGAGGACACCCGCTATGTGGATCAATACAAACGAATGGGTCAGGTTTTTGTGACCTTTCCGCGGGTGACGCCAATGCGACAGAACAGTCGTGACGACTCAAGCGATGAGAGTTTTGAGTCCGCCGCAAGCCACTCCAAAACGCTGCCGAATAAAAAACGGAAAAACAGTTCCAAATCCGCCGACCAAATCGATGATAACGGCGACGGTGCGGAGAAAACACAAAGGCTCGGTAAAAAGCTCACTTTTAGCGATAGTCAAATTCTCGATCGAGAATGTACGAGTTCCTGTCCCGCTTGCCCCTGTCGAAGTGGATCCGCATTTACCTGCTGTCACCGTGTGGATCATAGTCAATGTCAAAGATTGATGATACCACAGTCAGAGACCAACGCAGGTTCACTGGATACCTATTACAGTGCTAATTCGTCCTTAGATCATTTCTCTACGCCACAAAATCTTATCCGTCTACCATTGTCAACGTCACAAGCGCCACCATCGAATGGTCACATTGTAGTGTCAGTGGATCAATGCCGTCCTGGTGTCTTGGAATCACACTTTCCAGTCTACGACCCCATTGTAGTGGACACTGTCTCGGAGGAGGTTTCACTACTGCCACAAGCATCATCTCCTGTTGCCCAGGTGACCAGTAACAATTACATTCATGCTCAAGTACAAAAACGTTCCAGCCTACTGAGAAAGCGTAACTCCACCGAGGAACGATTGTTCTCGCGGAATGAGTCACTGCCGCTGTTGGCTAATCTGTCGGAAAGAACCTCATCGACGTCTCCTTCGCCAAGTTTTGTAAAGCGGAAAAGCAGCGTATATCCAGCTAATAGTAGATTTAGTGGAAGTAGCAATGGATCGCCGGGTAGTGTGAAGGCGTTCGTGTCGACTTCGAGTAAAAACGAAAGCAGTGTTTAGGCTTTAAGGCTAAGAGATATGGGACTAAAAGGAACAACTTAGAATAGATATTATACTCGCACGGTGAAACTATAAGATACACAATGAAATAGAAGAATACCGTTTCTTTTTTTTAAGGATTTTTTTTACCAAAAACTGACTATTGTAGCGTTTTTATAGGCTAAATTGTTCTTAGCAATCTGGCAGCTATTATAATTTGTATAGTGTTGGTGATTAGTTTGTTGGTGAAGTTTCAAACTTAGGTAAGGCCATACACAATATCCGATTTTTTTGGAGAATCGAAAGAGTTAATGGGAGAGGTACAAAATTTCCAGGAAATTTTACAACATGTGCTAGAGCTCCACCGCAAGTGGCGCAATGACCCATTTTTTATATGGAGTTCGACAGTACCTCTAGCGGTCAGTGTCCTAAATTCCAATTGTATGGCATTCATCACTTTTTTTCGTACAAGACGACAAAGGACATTTTCTTGCAAGACATAGGATCGCCTTTTTTGTAGATGGGGCATATGGAGCTGATAGTCCAGTCATCGGGCATGTTTTCTTCCACCCATACGTGGTTGATGATTCCGTTCATTCTCCCTACCAAAACATCACCACCGTATTTAAAGAGCTCGGCTGGTAAACCATCAGAGCCTGTGGCCTTGTTGTTCTTAAGCTTTTTTATAGATAGACCAACTTCTTCTATACTAGGTGGTGGGACTAGTTCTTCATTGACTGGACGTGGGTTCTCTTCTTGCCCTATCACTCTCTCTACATGATGCCCATTAAGCAGCTGCTGGAAATGCTGCTTCAACACATCTACTATTCCCTGCACTTCGGTGACTAGGTTTCCTTTGCTGTCTCGAAGAGCCTGCTTTCCGGTTTTGTAGCCAGCAGCCAGCAGTTGCTTGGCTTTTTTATAAAACCTCCGGATGTTATTACGATCGCACGACTCTTCGATCTCCTTGTGCGTAAGTCTTCTTCTTTCTACGCAGGATCTTCTTTGCCTCCCTTCTCCTGGCTCGATACTCTTCTCTCGCTGCCCTTGTTTTGCGCTGCAGCGCTTTCTTGTGTGCATCTTCTGTCACCTTTTTCCTGTACATGCATTCATCGTCATACCACGGGCTCTTTCTCTGGAGTGGCTGGTACCCTACAGTGGTTTCGGCTACCTCCTTGATGATGTCGCGATACTGGCACAACTAATTGTTGGCGTGTGTGGTAGGTGAGTGCACAGAGGAGAGTTTCATACTTCGGCGCTCGCTGTATGCTCTGGCTATTCCAGGTGTGCTAAGACGTCCAACGTCGAATATCTTCTTCTGGGCGGTTCGCAGCTTCTTCTTGTTGGACTCTCCAAATATTAGCTAAAAAAAACTCATCATTGTTTACTTTTCCGAAACACAAAAACACAAAAAATAAGAAAAACAATACGAACTGTCAAAATTTAGCGAGAAAATGTGCCGAAGGGGACCGCTAGGAGCGCTAAATTTTGACAGATGCTTGTAGTACGTCTGAAATGAAAATTTGATTCTTTAGCTAGAGCTGCGTACTAAGCTTATGATTATGGCATTTAGGAAGTTACAGCAAGTTGTCTAACCTTTCTGACATCAAAAGTTTGGTGAGATTGTTAACAACCTAAATGGAGCAGCGAATATTTCCATAGTCTTCTAGCTCTATGTAACTCGTCTCTATAATGACTGTCAAATGCGGCCTTCAAATCGATAAAAAGATTTTTGGTATCGATCTGGACTTCTTCTATTGAACCTTTCGGGCTTAAAACCGTAGGATGGTAGGGACCAATTACTTCGTCGATAAATGGTTTTAGGCGTTAACACAGAACAACACACTGGATCTTGTATGGAATGTTAAGGAGACTAATTCGAATTCCTCTATATGCGTCGCAGTATAGGCACCGAAGAAACAAAAATTCTCAGGTTCCTTTCGTAATTGATCACTACTACTAATCGTGAGTGGTAAACCGAATGCACGCACTGCCGGTAAGCAAAAGAGCTTCTACAACATTATAACAAACTGTTATGATTTAGCCTAATTTAATGACAAAATATAACAATTTGTTTCCACCTGCCCTCAATAAATAAATAAAAAAACTCATATTTTGTGCCAAAAAAGAAACCAATAAAATTAAGATTAGAAAACGTAATTTAAACAACAAAAAATAAACATCATCATGTCAATTCGATTAAGTCACGTAGACGTCATTAAAATGTCTTAGAAAATTAACAAAGAACAACAAAGTTTATTCACACACAAAAATGTAAACTTAATACAGACTTAAGTCTAGTTTTTAAGTAGGTCCTATTTAGTTAGTAAATCATTGTGTACAGTTGTAAATGTTTTTCTTTATTTATTTAACTGAAACTATTTAAAACAAGACATTTTTAAAACTAAGCTCTGTTGAAAACAATAATTATTAAATATAATTATTTTTATTTATTAATTAAACAGAGATTATTATTATATTTAATTGATTAGTTGATGTCGGTAAGATGAGTATTAGTAGCTAATATATACTTGTACCTATATATATTAGAAATATATCTAAGATAGTAGATTATTTATATTTATTGTAGAGATCTTTATTATAAGTAGTTTTCCATTAAACAAAAAAAAATAAAGAAACAAAACTAATTTTAACGCAATTGTATATGAAAAAGTTAATAAGTGAATATAAATAGAGAATGATTTATTGATTCTCTAAATTTGTTAAAATGAATAATAAAAGAAGAAAAATCATTATTCGGAAGAATATTCTTTTTATTTTGTTTCTTTGAAAAATCTACAGTATGCCTTAAGCTTGTATCTTGTAAGACATGGAAATCATCTAGAAGTGTGGTAACAAGAGTCGCAGCGGAGCAGAGGAATTTTAAAAATTAATAGCCGTATGTGAGTAGCCATACCTATTCTCTAATCCGACTGGAAGCCTAGCAACACTTTGCTGCTTTGTGCTCTCAAACAGCACCTCAATGATAAATTTCCTTCGAGAAATTGGTCAGGGGCTGCTCCTGAAACTAAGCGATAAACGTTGTTATTCCTCGCTTTCCCCCATTTAAAGAAAGAATGGAGTCGGAAATGAACATCAGTACTCTGCAAAACCAATCCGTACTCTACTAAGATCCAGGTTCTTCGCAAGCACCTCAGAGTTAACAGGCTTAAATCAGATTTCCTATATATCCATTTTATTAGGAGCACCGGTCCCCAAACTGACCAGTATAACTTGACGACTTTTGGTCTATTCCATCTTTTCAGTTTCACTCTTAACAGGCGATTCACAATGGAACTTGAAGTATCTGAGAATACGTGATGAGTTTTTTCTTCAATCACACACCACTTTTTATAACCTAAACTAGCCTAAACATTAATCCTTGATACAATCATGTCAGCTCAAGAGACTAGTAGGTACATTTCCACATATCGGTTGATTGACAAAGTTTGACAGCTCTCGTTTATGTCATTGAACGACACCACTGCCAGTTCATTTCCACTTACTTAAATGTCAATTATTGGCAAAAAAATAGTTTGTCAGTTCATTGACGTGAAGTGAAATCAAATGAACATTTTCAAAAATGAAATGATTTGCTCTCGCTTCTTGTGTTTTATTTGTCGAATCTGAGTTGAAGGTGTAGGCAAAAAACGAAGAAAGCCGAAAATTTGCAAAATACAAAATATTGGTCGTCCAGAACCGTCCGGAAGCAATCCGAACGCTTCTGAAAGCGTTCGATTGGCACTCAACTGACAGTTCTTCTACTGAAAAAAAGAGAAATTTGCTTCTGGATTTGAATTCAGAATCGCGGAGAGTTCTTCCGGACGGTTCTCGACGACCAATCGAAAACGACATTAGTTTTCACTGTCAATAAAGACAAAGACATTTTGTTTGACAATTCAGTTATTCCCACTTGTTTCCACTGGTTTCTTTGTTAGCTAATGACAAGCACAGTAATGTCGTTTTCGGTTGTTCATCCAGAACCATCCGGAAGAACTCTCCGATTTGGGATGCCAATCGAACAAGCTAGCGAATTTAAATACCAATTTAGTCCACAAAGTTACTGATGTCGTTTTCGATTGGTAATCCAGAAGCGTCCGGAAGAACTCTGCGCGATTCTGAATTCAAATCCAGAAGCAAATTTCTCTTCTTTTCAGTAGAAGAACTGTCAGTTGAGTGCCAATCGAACGCTTTCAGTACCGTAAAACACCCTAGGTAGGTAGGTAATTGGGTGCTCTTGTGGCGGCTGCCACAGCTTCACTTAGACCAGCAGTTGGGTCCATTGTGTCCAGTCACGGGAACCTTCCATTTCATACCTGTTGGAGACAAATAATATACCGCTTTTGTTTGAGTCGCCTAGATTTAGTATTAATCACAGGCAATCGCAAGCTCTCGTGTCCGGATTTCCGGCTTGTCCTAGGAGTAACCGAAGGGTTTTGGAGTTTGTTGACCTACTGGAACCACCCCGATTTGAGTATGAATCTCAGGAGTTCTTTAAGATCAACATTCTCCAGATCTCCTAGCTCATCGAAGAACAAGCTGTTGAGAATCCTCTGTCTACTGTTTTTAAGGGCTGGGCATTCGCAAAGCAGATGACGAACAGATTCTATTTCTTCAACGTCTCTGCAGCTTCTGCAAAAGTCATTATGCAGTATGCCCAGCCTTTCCGCGTGTACCCCTATCGCACAGTGTCCAGTAATGACCCCCGTGAGTATGCGGATATCTTTGCGGCTAAGTCCGATCATGAATTTGGATCTCTTTTTGCTCACTTCTGGCCATAATTCTTTTGCATGCCTGCAGGTATTAAGATTGGTCCAGCGTAGATTTGTTCTACTCAAGGATTCAATGTCAATCTTCCTAGCAACCGTGCTTAGCGGAGTTTTTACAGATTTTAGGGCCATTGATGCATGCATCTTCGACCCGTTCCTTGCAGTCTCATCCGCCTCTTCATTACCCGGAATATCCATATGCCCCGGTACCCAGCATAGGGTCACCGTGTTGGCTTGCGATAGTTCGTCCAGGTATTTCTTGCAATGACTTACTGCCCTCGACTTCACCACGACTGACTCCATGGCTTTTATGGCCGCTTGGCTGTCAGAGTATATAGTGACTTGTTTATCGGCGATATGTCGTCTCATTAGGTCCTTTGCCGCTAGGGTTATAGCAGCAATTTCCGCTTGAAACACACTACAGTCATCGTTGATCCGGAATGATTCTCGCAGGTTTAGAGTTTCGCTGAAGATGCCCGCGCCCGTACCAACATCCATCTTAGAACCATCGGTATAGAGGGCTATCTCCCCTTCTTCTGTAACTGCATTATGCTCCCATTCACTTCTGTCCGGAATTCTGGTTGTGAATCTCCTTTCAAAAGCGAGTGTGGGTGGTAGATAGTCTGTGGTTATCTTCTCCTTCGCCGTGTTCCATTGTGCTTCGATGGACGCGTGCCCATAGGATTTGGATGACCATATTCCAGACTCTCTTAGTCTGATTGCGGTTTTGACCGCTCTACTGCTACAGTAAATGTCCAGAGGGGTGAGGTTTAGCATCACCTCCATTGCTGCGGTGGGTGTTGTTCGTAGTGAACCCGTTATCCCAATGCATGCCGCCCTTTGGACTTTAGTGAGGCTTGAGAGATGGTATTTTTTCTCTGTGGCCTTCCACCACACGATTGTACCATATGTTAGGATGGGCCGCACTATCGCGGTATACAACCAGTGTACCACGTGCGGCCTGAAACCCCATGTGTTGCCGAATGCTCTTCTACAGGCATATAGTGCCACGTATGCTTTTTTGATGCGATCCTCTATGTTTTCCTTCCAGCTGAGCTTGGAATCTAGGATTATGCCCAGGTATCTTGCTGTTTTTGATATTGTTAGGTTCACCCCACCCATCCTTGGTGGATTAAATGGGGGAATTACTCTCCTTCTCGTAAACAGCATGATCTCTGTCTTTGATGGGTTTACACCCAGTCCTCGCCCTTCGACCCAGTTGTTAACTAATAGGAGTGCGTAACTGAGTCGTTCGCTGAGAACTGGAGTGAACTTACCTGGGACTAGAATAACTACATCGTCTGCGTATGCGCTCACAATGAAGCCTTCCTTTTCCAGTATTTTCAGCAGTTCGTCTACTACAAGGAGCCAGATGAGCGGTGAGAGAACCCCACCTTGTGGTGTTCCCCTGCTCACCTTACGTTCAATACTCACGTCCCCTATCTGCGACTTGATCCGTCGTGTGCCTAGCATGAGTCCAATCCAGTTACATAGGCTGCTATTTAGGTTGGCTTTCCTCAAGCTGCGCAGGATTGCGTCCGCTTCTATGTTATTGAATGCCCCCTCAATGTCTAGGAACGCGCTCAGTGTATATTCCTTATGTTGTAAGGATTCTTCCACTACCGATACTACCTTGTGTATCGCCGTGTCTACAGATCTGCTCTTTATGTACGCATGTTGTGATTTTGATAGATAGTTATCGCCGATCACTTGCCTTACATGCAGATCGATCAGTCGTTCCAGTGTTTTCAGCATGAACGACGACAGACTTATTGGTCTGTAGTCCTTGGATGTGGTGTGGCTAGCCTTCCCTGCTTTGGGGATGAATATTACTCTCACCTCTCGCCATGCCTTTGGAACATAACATAGCCTCAGACAGCACGTGTAGATGCGAATTAGCCATGGAATTATAGCTTCCTCTGACTTCTGGAGCATTATTGGTCGAATATTATCTATTCCGGGTGCTTTGAACGGGGCAAATGTGTTGATTGCCCAGGCTATTTTTTTGTCGTTTATTATTTCTTTGATTGTCACTAACTCCATTCCCTCCCTCGTACCTGGTGTTGTTACGCCGTAGCCGTCCGACACCTCGGTGCATCCTGGGAAGTGTGTTTCCGTTAGTATCTCCAGCGTCTCTTTGTGCGATTCAGTCCAGCTGCCGTCGGCTCTTCTTAGCGAAGACATCGGTGTCGGGGCCTTAGAAAGGACTTTTCTTAACCTAGACGCTTCCGTTGTAGATTCAATTGACTCGCAGAAGGTCCTCCATGAGTTTTTCTTTGCGAATCTGATCTCTCTTTTCAGGATTTTAACGCTTTCCCTGTAGGTCGTCCATTCGATGTGTCCCTCTTTGGCGAGGTTCCACCTAGATCTTGAACTACGCAGAAGCTCCGCGATCTTGGGACTCCACCAGGGGGGGCGCTTCTTCCCTCGTGTTCCACTTTTTGGACATGATTTATCAAAAGATCTGGAGAGCACTCCTGTTAGGGCTTCGACTGCATCGTCGATCTCTTCCTCGGAAGTGAGATCTATTTTCGGACAGAGGTTGTTGTGGTTTTGCACTTCCTCGCTAAATTTTTCCCAGTTCGCTCTTTTGGGGTTCCTGAACTGTTTCCTACCTTGACAAGCCATTTGTAATTCATAGAGAATCCAGCAGTGGTCTGATAGCGACGCCCTGCTGGATACTCTCCAATTAGCAACTTGGACGGAATTATTTTGGGATGCAAAAGTTACATCTAAGACTTCCTTTCTGCTCGCCGTAACGAAGGTGGGATCATTTCCCCGATTACAGATGAGCAGATTGGTACTTATAAGAAAATCAAACAAAGCCTCACCTCTAGCGTTAATATCAGAGCTACTCCATATAGTATGATGGGCGTTAGCATCACAGCCTAAGACTAAGTTTTTCTTACCTTGTTCTGACGCCGTTACTAGCGCCTTTACCGGTTCGGGGGGTGCTGGTGTGTCGCCATCGTCTGGCATGTACGCCGACGCCACTCTGCAGCTTTCGCCCTTGCCCTCTAACTCCACCACCGTCAGATCGCCTGTGCTGAAATGAATAAGTATTAGTGCGTGAAGTTCTTTCTTTGCCATGATACACGATCTTACCTTTCCTTTGTTTCCTACATATAGTGTATCATAGTTTTTCGACCCTAATCCCATCACCTGATTGTTATTAATCCATGGTTCTTGGATTAGGGCCAAATCCAGCTGCTCCTTCTCGAGGAGGAGCTTCAGGTTGCCTGAGGCGACCTTGCTATGATGTAGGTTTATTTGGACTACTCTCATTGCTGGTTGTAGCCGTCACCTCCACCGTCTCAGGCGCCTTTGTGCTCTCTGCAGTCCGCTTTAGGAGCTTGAGGATCACCTCGCTCGCTGCAAATGATAGCGGCATCTGCATCTCTTTTTTCAATTCTGCGGGCGGCTCGTCGAATAGAATGACGTACCCTCTCGCACCATTTTTGGGTTCCTCCTCGGACACAATTTCCCAATCCCTCATCGGAATCTGGGGGTTCTGTGCCTGCAGAACGCTGAGGATCTCTTCTCTTTTTACCCCTATTTCGGGGATGGAGATTCTGCCCTTTACCTTTTTGGGCACTTCATCTATGGGTACAGCTTTCAGCATTGCTCCCTCCCACAGTTGTGCGCCGTTTAGTACGGTCTTGGCATACCTGGTCTTTGCAGTCAATGTACGTGATGCCTTTAGACCATCTCATTTTTCCATAAGCGGGGACCTTTGCATCTGTCTTCGCTCGAATGTGGGAGATAATCGCAACACCCAGCGTGTTCTCGATGATCTTGCCACATTCCACAGAGTATTGTCCACTAGGTTTCCTCGAGTCCACCACAGCTAGCTGTAGCGGGTTCTTGGTTGCCTCGCTGTACTTCCCGGTTGGTCTGTTTCCCCACGCGGGTGTTCTTTTGGGGCTTCCCGTGTTCGGCTCATTTCGCTTAGCCTTCTTCGGAGCATTGGGGGCGTCCTCTGGCGACCTCAATCTCTTCGCGGCCAGCTCAATTTTGCGCTCTTCAGTGACGGGTTTCCGTTGGAGTCCACTCGGGCCCGGCTTATCGTCGGCCACCCTCCGCTTTCTCCGTGTCTCCCCCTTCGCTGGATGGCTGCGTTGGGCCTTGGGGTCTGTCTTAGCGACATCGTCCCTCGGCCGTTTTGCGCCGTCGGCTTTATCTTTGGGGCCTCCCCTTTTGGTCACCACTTTAGCGGATGACGGTCTCGCCGGCTCAGGCCTCGTGAGAGCGTCTTTCGCAATGGTGTCTCTGGCCCATTCCAGTGAGGCTCGCTCCTTCTCCGTAAGGGAGCTCTTCTCTTTGGCGACGAGGATGCCATATATATGTTTGGCCTTTAGGTATTCCCGCTTCCTTAGTAGACCTGGGGACACCTTCCTTTCCTTCGCCCTTTCTTTGCGGGGTCTCTCGTCCGAGGGTTCAGCCAGAAGCTTCTCTTCCTCCTCTTTCGAGATCTCCTCGTCGGTGGTTCCGGCTTCTAGAGCCTCCTGTATTTTCGTGAGGTCGTATGGCTCCACGAGTATTGTGTCGGCCATTGTCTCACTTTCGGTGCTTATCGCACCCTTTCCCCCTTCATCCTTTGTGTTTTTGTTTTCGGTATCTATTTTGTTCCCACGAGTATGTCCGGAAGAACTGTCGATCCCGGCAGAGCCGACATACCGGGACAAGGCACTAAATACAACCGACCTTGCCTGGGCATCGGAGGGGACCGTTAGCGATCTGCATTTTTAACCACCTGCTGACCATGCAGCCATCGGCACGGGTGCCTCAACACCTTGGCTTAAGTGGGATTTTTGCTGGGGTTTACTCCCCGGTAAAACACCCTAACATTGACCGGTTTCTTAACTTTGACCAAAAATCTACGAAGTATCTAAACTGTCCTCATGACATTCCTGTCCTAGTTATGTGAATTTCCTACCTCACTTATAACATCTGTTTACTGACCAGAGTTGTAAAAAAAAAATGGAAGCATTCAGCCGTCAGATTTAAATTTAACCGCTGATAACGTACGGACGGGTTTGGACGTGTAATTTAGAGTGTTCGAAAAATTACACCTGTACACCCAGATACGCTGTTTTTTTTGTTAATATAACCATACAAGTAAGTAGTTTACTTTATTTTCAATCAAATAGCATTGAAATCGGCACTAATTCTTTATTCTTAAGTAATTTCAAGTAAAGATGAAAAAGTTGCTTCATATAAATCATGAGTTTTCCTAACTTTGACCATGAAGTTCCCAACTTTGACCGCCCGGTCAATGTTGGGAACCGCTTAAAAATGGCAGGTTCCTTACATTGACCAAGCGTTGGTATTGCTGCGTTTAAAGATATTTATAACGATTTCCTTTAATGCCTTTAACTGCTAAGTAGTGTAACGTTCTACAAACACATTTTTTTGAATTATATATACATATTATGTTAATTTCTTTAAAAAATATACCTATTTTGTTAGCTTAGCTTTTATTTTTATACCCACCCACGGGAAGGTTATTCACTTTGCCATTACATTTTTGTAACGCCAAGAAGGAGTCACCGGAGACCCCATAAAGTAGGATTCTGGATCAGATCACATTCTGAGTCGATTTAGCCATGTCCGTCTGTCTGTCTGTTGAAAACACGATAGCTTCCAAACGAATCGATCTAGCCGAATGAAATTGTGTAAGAGGACTTTTTTTTACCGTCGTCAGGTTAGTTCTGAAAATGGGCTATGTCGGTCAACCAATATTAGACCCATGCGTGCGTCGCTTTGTCTCTAGAGTCCAAGCTAATCGACTTAGACGAATGAAATTTTGTAAGAGAACTTATTTTGACCGTCTTCAGGTTAAGTATTAAAAATGGTATATGTCGGTCAATTAGTTTTGGTGCCTCCCATACAAAAGCAATGTTAGATCCATGCGTGTAAATATACTAACTCACACGGAAAACATTTTGCATGCAGTGGAGGGTATCAAAGCATCGGCCAGGCCGATCAACACCTTTGGTTTTTTTTTTTTTTTTTTTGATTTAGCATTTCTGTGAAAAAGTTCCTTTTCCAGCTTTTTAACATATTGAATTGAATATACCTATTTACAGATGTGATAACATAACCTACAAGTTTGATTGAAAAAAAATATTTTCTGAAACATATAAAACCTAAAAGTATTTATTTATTTTTTATTTTTTTACTTTACATTTACATTTTTATTGTTTCTATTTAAGTAACAGACTTAAAGACGTCAGTAATTTGTAATTTTGCGTTTAATTTGTAAATTTTAATTAAAAAGGATTTGTGTTTATGTATTTTTTTTTTAATAAATTATAAAAACATAAAACAAATAATTTTTCGTTTGCATACTGCCATATCCCCGGTCAATGTTAGGGCAACCGATGCTTTACTTTGACCGCTTACTAATTTAACAATAATTTTGTTAACAAAAATAAAAATCTCTGAATTTTTAAACATTATAATAGTGAATGGCAGTCCCCGTAGTACAATTATTTAAGATCCTTAATACGACATAACAGTAATTAGTAACAACGTGTTAAAGTTCAAAAGTGGTCAATGTTAGGGTGTTTTACGGTAGCGTTCGGATTGCTTCCGGACGGTTCTGGATTACCAATCGAAAACGACATGAGTGTCAGTGTTATTCTTGTTTCTGTTTTCGGTCGGCTACATTTTAAATGGAAATCGGAAACCCAAAATTCCGCTACAATTATTAAATTCAAACTAAAACGATGCTAATGCCATCGCATAGACAGTAGCTACAACTATACTGCCACATTCTATTGATTTTGGCGCCATCTGTATTTGTCTAGATTTGAAAAGAAGTTGCTCTCTTGAAATTGATTAGGTAACAGCTGTTTGCTGTTTAGTTGTCATTCGTTTGACAGTCACAACTAGATAATTAATCAGTGTCCTCTGATAGTTAGTTTACCTTTACGAAATTACCCATTATCTTCCATATGTTTCCGTAAATTGTTTATTTTTAACTTCATTTGGATTAGTGTTTTAAATCCCCCGATAATCACGCAACCTGTAAAGTAAATTCACGATGCTACAGCCCTCGAAAATGATGTTAGCTGCTAGAAGATTCGCATCTACCTACACAGCTGATATAATTTTGAGTGCGCAAAATCGCGCTAGATGTCTAAAATGTTTACATGCACTGCCACCTATGGGTATACGCCTAAGTAAGTCCAAGGTAGAGAAAAATTTCGCTTCCGTTTTAATTTCGGTTTGTATCGATGCCAGTGGAGAAACGTCAATTTTGTACACCCGTCGGTCGGGTTTGTTGAGTCGTCACGTCCGGCAGATTTCATTCCCAGGTACCTAATTGCAGGAAGTGGCGATTTTTGTATACAAAATTAATGCAATTTCCTTATAACAGGTGGAATTAAAGATCCAGAGGACAGCAGCTTTGAAGATTGTGCGCTACGGGAAACTGAGGAGGAGATCGGGCTGCCTAGGTCACGGGTTGAAATATGGGGCTGCGGACCAATGATAACACCTCCACATACAGCGGCTATTATGCCTGTGTATGCTATTGTTAGAAATTTAGATCTAAACGAATTGGTGCTGAACAAGGCAGAAGTTGATGAGGCTTTCACTGTACCTATTGCTCATTTAGCTTCACCGAAATCGTTTAGACACACGCAATTTAAAAGTGGCTACAGTGGACCTGTATTTATGGTGGATAACTATCGAATTTGGGGAATCACAGGATTTTTAACGAACAATTTCTTACACTGCCTATTGCCAGATGTTGAGAGCAGAAACAGACCTAAAATTAAGTTTATTAAACCGTATAAAGGAAAATAAAGGTTTGACACGCGTATTTAATGAGATTGTTTTGAGTTATTAGTCTGAAAGATTAAAGGCTTATGTCGATTTCCCTTGGGCTTTTACCGTTTTGCTCTCAGATCTTGGATTTTTCCTGCCCAATGGAATATCAAATGAGATTACCTTTTTTTTGGCAGTTTACTTGTTTTGGGATTAGTGAAAGTACATTATGTATGTGTAAATCATTAGTGTGAATCTCGCAAAAAGATCTGAATCTGAATCTGCAAAAAGAGTCCTTTTTTTCCATCCAATGGTAAACGTAATTGACAGGCAGCTGATTTCTAGAGCAGAAAAACTGTTCTTAATCTGAAAAAAGTGCTTTTTCTTGCTCAGTATAGCATATCTCTAATCTTCATAAGAGAAGAGACGTACAAACCAGGTAACAGGGTAAGGTTGGGTTGGGGTAGTTGTTTGGATTTCATATGAAGAGGGAAACAAAGGAAATGAGAAGCAGTATTGTATGAACAAGTACCATGGTCATGGAAAGGGAGGGCGGTGCAGAGGGTGCACATTACATTTGTTGTCTTCCATTCTCCATTGGCGTAGGTATACAGCGATCCGATACTTTTTAAGAAGTTGCACTTCTTTCACGCGTACGGACTTGCACGGTCCCTGGATGGTTTAACTTTAGATCACAATTGGACCCGGTAGGTGGCGCTGCAATCGGGTTCCAGGAATTTTATTTATTTCCTTCTAAACGCCTGGACCGATTTTGCTGAAATTTGGTGTGTGTGTTTGAAGGGATCCCTGGATGGTTAAGGGCCCGGTAGGTGGCGCTGCAATCGAGTTCCAGGAATTTTATTTATTTCCTTCTAAACGCCTTGACCGATTTTGCTGAAATTTGGTGTGTGTGTTTGAAGGGACCCCTGGATGGTTAAGGGCTCGGTAGGTGGCGCTGCAATCGAGTTCCAGGAATTTTATTTATTTCCTTCTAAACGCCTGGACCGATTTTGCTGAAATTTGGTGTGTGTGTTTGAGGGGATCCCTGGATGGTTAAGGACCCGGTAGGTGGCGCTGCAATCGAGTTCCAGGAATTTTATTTATTTTCTTCTAAACGCCTGGACCGATTTTGCTGAAATTTGGTGTGTGTGTTTGAGGGGATCCCTGGATGGTTAAGGGCCCGGTAGGTGGCGCTGCAATCGAGTTCCAGGAATTTTATTTATTTCCTTCTAAACGCCTAGACCGATTTTGCTGAAATTTGGTGTGTGTGTTTGAGGGGATCCCTGGATGGTTAAGGACCCGGTAGGTGGCGCTGCAATCGAGTTCCAGGAATTTTATTTATTTCCTTCTAAACGCCTGGACCGATTTTGCTGAAATTTGGTGTGTGTGTTTGAGGGAATCCCTGGATGGTTAAGGACCCGGTAGGTGTCGCTGCGATCGAGTTCCAGGAATTTTATTTATTTCCTCTTTAAATGGATGGTTTATAGTGGGTCAAAACAATACAAACCAAAACAAAGCAAAGCAAAGCCAAACAAAACACAGTTGTTGTGAAGTTTCACCTCAGTAGAGTGCTTATGTACAAAATGAAGGTGAAGCACATACTCATTTTTTTCGTTCTGCATGCATGTTGCGTTGCTTTGTGTTTAAATGTATCGTGGTCGAATTTCGACCACTGGGTGAGCCTAGTTATTCTTCTTCCTCGTCATCTGTATATTTCGATTCTTCGTCTGGAAAATCAAATTTATACATCCCGATAACCGCCAATTTTTTGAATTATTTGAATTACATATTTTCAATATGGGCGCAGTAGCGCAGTGGTTAGTGTGCTGGACTACTGTGCGAGGAATCCCAGGTTCGATCATCGGAAAAAGACAAATTACATCTTAAGGTTTTTTCTACTGCGCCACCTCTCGCGAACGTCTGACAAACATCCGAGAGTATGACTGTCCTGAAAAAGCTTCTCATTTCAGCCGTTCGGACTCTGCATAAAATTGTAGGTCCCTTCCATTCGTCCGAAAAATAGAAAAACTCACACAAACGAATGGTTGCGAGAAGCTAGGCCTAGCCCTAGGGTGTCTACCTGCCTATTGCGCCACCTATTTATTTATTTATTTTATTTGAATTATTTCAAAGTTACCACAGAAATAACTGTAAATGTAACTATGTGCCAGATGCGTGACCAAATTCACCCTCATTTACTTTAACATGGCACACATGACACATCGTTAACCATGCAGTAACTTTTCAAAACTGGCTATATGGGACTCTCTTTTTTGCCCGAAGCTGTCGGTCTATTCTATGTGGTTTGTGTTGTGTTGTTTACAGCCGAACGCCAAGATAAGCCATAGGGAGAGCGGATGTAAGCTATTCAATTCTTGAGTAGACTTAATTCATAACTAATAAGGGCTGTTGAAGTAGAAATTTATTCAATAGATAATGAATTAGTTTTCGAAGTCATGCTCATTGGAATTTATTGTGATAAGTACATGAAGATTAAAAAATATTATGTAAAATAACAAAAGATCAACTAACAACATTTTGATGACAGAAAACACGAATTAGGTTGAGGTGGCAAATATTTCAATAATGGGAACCTCTAAATTATGTAATTAATTTGAGATCCTTAGATCGTGGTATCGGTGTCCTCATGCACCTCCTCATTACCACCATCCTCTTCATAGGCCATCTGTTTTCTTGGTACGATATTTCAGCATGTTCTGTCCAGTGATAATATACCTACCCACAATCGGAGACAATGATTTCTTGTTCAACCGTAAGATATATTCCTCGTTATGCCAAATGAATCGAACTTGCTCCATCTTTCATTTGTCGCCATTAATATTTTGTTACGGTGGTGCCGGCGTGGGTTTAGTTCAAGGGAGAACACCGTTCTTGCCAGCTCATCAGGTTATTCAATTCCAAGCTCAACTATCTGTGCCCCGGACCGCAGCACAGTCTAATCTTGTGCTGTGCACCAAAAACCCGTAGCTCAAGCTACAAGCTTCGCTTTTAACTCAACGACAGAATTGCGGCTTGAGAGTCAATGAAAAAAGTAAATTCTGCATGAAGTATTTCCATCATTGCAACCTGTTTACCACTGTCCTGTTGTCACTAGGCGTATTTTTTTGGGAATCTATAGCTAGCTCACTTTTACTTTTACATGCAAAACTATTATACTCACTTTCGGTTTTGTTATACTCACTTTTGGTTTTACATGCAAAATTGTTATACTCACTTTTGGTTTTGTTATACTCACTTCCCAAAAAAATACGCCTACTGTCAGTAAGTACCTTACCCAAGCTGCAAATGCTGTGTACCTAGTCAGGAAGTATGTTTGAACTGGATATCACACGCCAACGCCGACCTGGCATCCGAATAGATGGTATGGTTTATCCAATGGATATCGGTTAATCTTGATGCCATTCGTCTATAAACAGAGGAAAATCTCCAAATACAGGACGACATATAAAAATAATTGTCATAATAAAAGGATGTGCACCAGGAGTGCATTCCAAATTCGGCAGTAGTTAACTATTTTAACTACAGCGTTGACAAGCTGTGACAGTTCGAAGGAGGGGAAGTTAACTAAATTAACAAGAGGCAAAAGTGTGGTTCATTTCACTCATACTAACAAAGCAACTGTCATGGATTCACGTATTCATTTTTTTTTTAAATCAAACATGGATTCCAACAACAACTACTCACTACCACATGAAAAGTGAAATGTCAACATGAAATTAGTAACAATAGCTGTCCCAGATTCCAAAAAGTAACTAAATAAACAATCGTTGTTAATTTAGTTAAAATAGTCAAACCTGGAATGCAGCCCAGATGTAGTGCAAAGCCAGTTAACCGGGTCCCAATATGGAGAATCTTTCATCTGACCATTTGCTTCTACTTTCTTCCCATTTATGTTTTAATTTATTATTTCATAAATGAAGTCTTTAGGCCGTAGGTATAAAGTCTGCTAAGTAATTATCCTCGGATAATTTTCTGACACTATATCGTGGTGAAATTCCCAGCTGTCAAAAAGTAGCATACAAGGTAATTAATTTATACCATGGGCTTTATTTTTTGACGTTTTCTTTTGTTTGGGACTTGTTAAAATGTTCAAGAGGAAATAAAATACTGAATTTCTATATTAAATTTTAGCGTAGAGTTTGTAGTTTGGGAACTTATAATTTCAACACCCACTGTGTGTCAGAAAATTAGCCGAGGATAACTATTTAGCGCAACTGACACATAGCCTTTCACATTTTGTGAAATGTCCATTGCCTAATACCTACGCATAGGTCCTAAATGGACCTTTTTGCGTCAGCTGCTTTTTATTCTGTTTGTATTTTTATGGCCTCGAAAGGTAATTCATTATACCTACTTAATCAATTTAAAAAGTCCACTCAAAAGTTGTACAGCTCACATCCGCTGTCTCTAGGGCTTATCTTGCCATTTAGTTGTAAACAATCCACTTGTAGGAAATATCTACCAATCTGCTGATCACTATAAAATACACATGCGGCAGCGACCTGCAATCATATTTCAATCGACACTCAAGTAAATAGCTACCTACCTACCCGTTAACAATTATTGACATAAAAAGCAAAATGTTTCGTTCAATTGTATGCAGTATTCTCCTCATAGTAACTGTAACCGGTAATGCTGTTCCGAAAACTCCCAACGACATTGCAGCTCAAGTTATCGTTGTTGACGATGTTTCTAAACTTAAGGAGCAAGGAGTTCAGCTCATTCCTATCAGTGGTATCCAGGAGCGAGGCCAAATTCGTTATACTCTAGGAAATCGTGTTTCAAGTAAGAATCTTAGTTAATAGATGGCGCTGTTAACTCTTTCAATTAATTCGGTTCTGGAACTTCCAGATGATCGCTTGGTGTCACAGAATTCGGACAACAATTCATGGGGATCACCCCAAAATGTGCAACTAAGACTTCAGTATCCGGCTAGTGGTCAAGGCGCTGTTATCACCTTCGTAGATATTCTTGTTAATCAAAGTTCAAATAGCGGACAAGCGTATGTTGTATCTGGTGGAATTGGACAGCGTTCTATTGTAATCATTGTGGAGGCATACAATACATATTATTTTAACTATGTTGCTAAGATTTATGGTATCTAAATGATGTCTCCCAAATAAAGAAAAGCTGGCAAAAAGCTCAATAATTTAATAAAAATATATGATTTAAAATTTTGCAAAGACATCGAAGATTTGTTTTCTAAAGCCTTACGATGAAACAATATTTTTTTTTTTTGTTAAAAATGGACCTGGGCCTCAACCAGTTACCTCGATCTTTGACTAACTACCTCCCTCCATTTGCCCACTTCAAGTTGGTTGAGCTTTCCTTCCACTTGTGACCTAAGGCGAAGTCTTCCTCTACTGCATATAGCAGGACTTAGGATGATGAGGGAGGTTGAACTTTACACCTTTCCAGATTTTTGAGCAAAAGTAAAGTAGGGTGTTGTTGATCTTTCGGGGTATATTTTTGTATTAAGTGGAATAGATTGATGATAGTAGATTAGATCCGTCTATGGTTGGAAGTAGGGTTCGTGATATTCAGATATGTAAACAGATATTTTCATAAATACAATGAGGCGATTATGTTATTCACTTTTGTAGCTTTTAGTGAGTTTTTCAAACAGATCTCTTAATATTATTTGTGTAGGTATCTCAAATAAATCTCTGAAGCAAAATACGTTTTTTAAGAAAATAGGTAAAAGGCTAACAAATTTGTTGGAATATAATAGTGAACGTCAAAAGTGATTGAACACCGATGCTCTTTTGAGTTTTCTTTAGGGCCTTGAAACAGGCCCTTTCTTTGATTTCGAAATAGGTAATTGTACAGTTGTTCTGAGGCTACGCGTTTTGAAATATGGGTCATCCTAAAGTAGGCAATAATAAAGAGTCTTCAACACATCATCAGAAAAGTGTCAACATGAACCGTTAGGTACTGTCAAACTACTTCCACTGAAAATTTATTTGAAAAATAGCCCAAATAGCAGCGTGGCCGCCGGCAAGTCCCTTCCATTCGGTCACGCAAGCAGTGTCATGAACACCCAGAAAAGTGTCAACACAAATCGCTTCTGTCAATTTACTTCCCACTTTATTAAAAATTAATTTCAAAAAGAGGACAAAAATAGCATTGTGGGCTGTTCGTCCCGAAAATTAAAAGCTCACACAAGTATGCTTCTGCGGACCTTTTGCCCCTAAAATTTTTTTTAATATCAGTTTGCGATATACATATTACAATATTGTGACTTTTAAGATATTATAAAAGGCCAAAATACTCAAGTTTACTAACAAAGCACAGAGTATCTACTACAAATATGTATGCAATTGTAAGCAATTTTATTTTACTATTTCAACAGTTGTTGCTTAGATACCGTAAACCTTCGTTGCATAGTTAAATTCTAAGGTATTGTAAGCTTCGATAATGACCACTATTGAACGTTGTCCAATACCACCGGATACGAAAGTAGCTGATCCATTAAATGTACATTGATTTAACGCAATCTCAGTGTAAGTAATAATAGCTCCTTCACCATTTTTAGGATACTCAAACCTCACCTCAACATCTTGGGGTGTGCCGAATGTATAATTATTTGAGCTTTGTGCGACCAGCTGTTCGTCTAGAGAACAAAAACCGTGAATTTATTAGAATTGAATTTGTCAGAACCATATATTTACAAAAAAAAAAACTTACTTGGAACATGACTTCCCATATAATAAGTAATTTTGCATGTGTCCCGATTATCTCTAAAGGAAACCAACTCAATTCCTTGCTCCTTGAGCGTTTTTAGTTGGGAGGCATCATTGACGGCAGTCAATTTTACAGCAATATCGTTCGGAGTTTTTGGAACTGCAGATGATGTTGCAATTGTTATAAGGAGAATACTGCACACAATGGACTTGAACATTTTTTACAGTTCTTAAATTTTTGACTGGTAACTACTGACTTGAGTTTTGTGCGAAATATGATTGCTGGTAGATGGTACGGTTGTTATTTATACTGATCAACTTCGATCGATTTGAGGGCAATTGTTTTTAAAAGCTGAAATGCTCAGATAACTAATAACGGATACGGATAATGATTAATTTGTGTGGCACTTGAGTCGGCTTTATCGGTTTTCGATAGTAAAATTATGTAGAAAGTTAGTTCTTAGTATTTAAACTAATTTTGCCTTATCAATAGTCATTTTTACCCTTAAACTTCAATATTTTGATTGTCACAAATACATATCTAAATTTGCCATTGTGATTTCGTAAAAGTTCCCCTGGACACTAAAAGTGATTATTATCTTCAAGATTTATGACTTTTTTTGACACTTATCCAAGGGAAAAACATATAAAAGGGTGAGTCACACAAAATAGGTCGTCTGTAAATGAAAGTTTTATTTTTTTTTACACTTACATATTTTGATATGAAATTTGATATAGAATATATGTACCTACAATGGTATTATGATATTGCTGCACATGCAACCTTTCTATCTCCTTCGCGGATTGTCACTTCATTACGATCTTTGCGATTTTTCCATCAGAAAAAAAGTCTTAGCAATATCAATGAACAATGAAGAACCAATGCGATTCCAATTTACCTCAGGCGCTTTCTACAAAATGAATTTGCAGTAACAGGAGAAGTTGCAGTAGGTACCAGCGTCTGAGGCAAATTTGCAAACAGAGTAGGTACAATAGTACAAGTACAGACGGGCATTAGCTAATAACGCCCAAGAAATTAAAACCCAAATCGTTTTGGAAATAACGCCCAAAAATAAACAAGAAGATGGAAATGGAGCCCAACAAGAATTTGCTGTTTAATACTGCCCAATTGGTTGACACCTTGGCTTATAAAGATCTATCGTATTTATGGTATATTTTCGATTGTAACGTCGAATCCTTAATGCCCGCGCATAATAATTATCTTCGCTAAATAATTATCTTCCGGGATAATTTTCAGACATAACCTACGTAATGGTATATGTGAGTGCTGAAGCTCCAATCTTAGAACCCACTTTTTCATTTTACGCATTTTCAAATTCAGTGTTTTATTATTCCTGTTAAACTTTAACGAAATATTAGTTTTTCACCACAATAGTGTCAGACATGATAATAATTTAGCGCAATTGACACACTGCAATTCAAAAGACCCCACTAAGAAGAAATCGTGCAATTGTACGATAAGTAGGTAAGGTTATTATTATTATTTATTTTTAATGAAAGCACGTGATGACCATTATCAGCATAGACCTAATTTTTTAAATAGGAAAATCATTTGGTTTTCTTATCATAATAAAAGCACTAAAGAATGATAAAAGCTAACTTGTTTGGGAAGTACCTTAGTTGGGTTTTTTATTATGACACATGAAATGAAACTGAGAGCATGTCGCTTATAAAAGATGAAGAATATTCCAGCTAGACTATTTGTTTTCTTTCCTGTAAGATTAAACTCTTGTTGCTTAAATAGATTTTTTTTTATCACATTATAAATTAAATAATGAACTAAAATCTTCTATGACACTTAGGAGACACTTTTCTAGATCCTTACTCATCCGAAAAACTGTCAAAAGTCATTTCACCAGCCCATGATGGAATAAGCATAAGGTGGTCTCGTCGGCAAAAAGTAGTCCCTTAACGACACGTTTTTCTCTTTATTCAGCGTAGTAAGTGTACGTTAACGAAGCGTTAAGGGACCAAAAAACGAACGAGTCGGCAGCCGACGAGACCACCTTATACTTATTCCATTTTCCATCATGCATGCTCCAGCCCATGATGGAATAAGTATAAGGTGGTCTCGTCGGCAAAAAGTAGTCCCTTAACGACACGTTTTTCTCTTTATTCAGCGTAGTAAGTGTACGTTAACGAAGCGTTAAGGGACCAAAAAACGAACGAGTCGGCAGCCGACGAGACCACCTTATACTTATTCCATCATGCTCCAGCCCTTGTGCTGTATTTATTATTTTTTTTTGTTTAGAGTGGGGACTTTCGGATTTCTAGTTTAGTAAATCTGCCAGCATTTATATCAGTGGCCTGTACCACAAAACTACAAGTATTGTACAACAGGCGAATTTTAACAATTAACAAAGGCTTTCTGGTACAAAACCAGTTTTTAATTGTTAAAATTCGCCTGTTGTACAATACTTGTAGTTTTGTGGTACAGGCCCCAGGTCTTTGTCTTTGACGTTAATGGAGGTGGTAGCGGACCAATTTAGAGAAGAAAATGTTGGCTAATCAATGGATGTCACAGCACACACACAAAGACAAATTCTTATAATTTTACTTAACAAGTTTCATTAATAACCAAATCGTGTCCAACTTCTGCACTTAAGCCAAGTCTTGGCAAATTCAGTTGTAAACTAGGTAGGTATCCGAATGACCCCATTAAATTAACTACATAAATATGATTTTCCATTGGGTTTTGGGTATCTATCTACCCACATCAGATTTTTCGTGGCACATGGAATGGAACATGAAAGCAGATTGAACTGCTTTTGCAAAATGTATTAGTGCGTTATTTCCTATTTGACAGTACATCAGCTGTGCAAATTGTGTCGTGCTTGTGTTTAAAAGAAGCAGAATTCTCTAAAATGTTTTTTGCGTTTAAGTGTTCTATTCAAGTGGCGCAAAATTAATACCCCACATTTTGCTGGTTTTTAGTTAACAATTTTTTGTTACTACTTAAAGCTTTAGTTTTAAATATTCATTCCGGTCAAATCACAACAATTAAATGAACTTTAATTTAAAAAAAAAATTAAGTCTCTGCTTGGTTTGGGACTAGTGGACAATAGAAAACCAACCTTAGGGGGTGTGCTATTCAAGTGGCGCGGAGTGTAAATAAAGTAAATGGTAGAGTTCTCATCTCATACTTGTAAAATGTATTGAAAACAATTCTGGCTTTTATTTGAAAACGTTTTGGATTAGGTTAATGGGTTGGCAAGACAGGAGAAACCTGTACGTGCCGCACTTAGCTCAATATAGATGCGTTGGCGTTATGATGCCCTAGGCGTTTATGACTCCCAAACTCTGGAAACCTATGAAAAACCTACGGATTGGTAAATCATCCCAGGGTATTTACAAATTTAATTAGGCCATTTATGGATCTATCGGAAAGTTCCCCGAAAAAGTGTCTACCATGTGTCAGAGCACTGGGCTGTGACAAAGAAAGTGTCGGGTGTCCTCATGCACCTTCTCATCACCGCATCCTCTGCACAGCCCATCTGTACTGGATTCCCATTTTCTGTATGATTTTCTGTCCATTTGCCGTTTACTTCTACTTTCTTCCCATTTGTATTATAATGTACATACATATTTCACAAATGGGATTTGCTAAAATGTTCAAGAGGAAATAAAAACACTGAATTCCAAGTTACATATTTCTGTTATATAATTGTTTTTGAAAAAATTCTTTCAAACTTAAAATTTTAGGAAACAAATTGAAAAATAGATGTACATTTTATGCTGATATTGAGATCTGGCATAAATTTTGCATTATAGAAAATTTAGAAAATTTAGAACAGATTCCTAGATTTCAAAACTGGCTATAGTCGATTATTGTAAGTGTTGCCGTTGTTTTTTAATTATTTTATTTTTTATTATGGTAAATTGTTCCTATTTGCTTTTTATAAAATGTTTGCTTTTTCGGCCTTTTCAGTTTGTTTCTGTTAATAAATTAAGTAACTAAATTGATTTTGTGTGCAGCATGTTTGCATTTTGTGAAATGTGCAGTACACATAATGCCTAGGCCTAGGTCCTAAATGGACCTTTCTGCGTCAACTGCTTTTTACTTTCTTTGTATTTTTATGGCCTCGAAATGTAATTCATTATACCTATTTAGGTAATCAATTTAAAAAGTCCACTCCGCTGTCTCTAGGGCTTATCTTGCCATTTAGTTGTAAACAATGCAATTGTAGAAAATATTTACCAGTGTGCTGATCAGTATAAAATACAAATAAGGCAGCTACCTAGAATCATATTTCAATCGGCACTCAAGTAAATAGCTACCTACCCGTTAACAATTATTGACAAAAAAAGCAAAATGTTTCGTTCAATTGTGTGCAGTATTCTCCTCATAGTAACTGTAACCGGTAATGCTGTTCCGAAAACTCCTGACGACATTGCAGCTCAAGTTATCGTTGTTGACGATGTTTCTAAACTAAAGGAGCAAGGAATTCAGCTCATTCCTATCAGCGGTATCCAAGAGCGAGGCCAAATTCGTTACACTCTAGGAAATCGTGTTTCAAGTAAGAATCTTAGTTAATAGATGGCGCTGTTAACTTTTTCAATTAATTCGGTTCTGAACTTGCAGATGATCGCTTGGTGTCACAGAATTCGGACAACAATTCATGGGGATCACCCCAAAATGTGCAACTAATACTTCAGTATCCGGCTAGTGGTCAAGGCGCTGTTATCACCTTCGTAGATATTCTTGTTAATCAAAGTTCAAATAGCGGACAAGCGTATGTTGTATCTGGTGGAATTGGACAGAGTTCTATTGTCGTCATTGTGGAGGCATACAATACATATTATTTTAATTATCTTGCTAAGTTTTATGGTATTTAAATAATGTTTCCCAAACAAAGAAAAGCTGGTAGGAAGCTGAATAATTTAATAAAAAAATATGATTTAAAATTTTGCAAAAACATCGAAGTTTTGTTTTCTACAGCCTTGCGACGAAACAATAATTTTTAGATTTAGTTAATAGAATATAATTATAAAAAAATATGTTATCCTCTATAGTGTTCTTCGGTTCTAGTTTACACGCCTGTGTCTTACTTGGGAAACTGTTTCTGAAGAATGTTTATGCGGTCAAGTTCCTTCATCGAAAGCTTTATTTCGAGTAAGAAATTACAGACATTTGAAATGGGTGTCATTTTACTATTAATGAGAGATGAACCCTTAAAACGAAATAAGGACAAAGAAGCTGATCACTGATCTATGTAAAATGTTGGTATGAATAGGAAACCAACTTTTATTTTATTTTTTTTTCTTCATTTAGTTGAGTCTACTGCAATTACCTACATATTTTGGGTGTATGAAGTGTTATTGTAAACCATTAGTGACGATGAAGTTGATGCTAAAATAGACCATACCAGGTCCGCTCCGGTGTGGACCTGGGCCTTAACCAGTTACCGCGATCTTTGGCTTGCTACCTCCCTAAAGTTGCGCACTTCAAGTTGAGTGAGGTTCCCTTCCACGTGTGACCTAAGGCGAAGTCTTACTCGCCTGCATATAGCAGGACTAGGATGATAAGGGATTTTGAACTTTACACGTTTCAAGATTTTGAGCAAAAGTAAAGTAGGGTGTTGATGATCTTTCGGGGTATGTTTTTGCATTAAGTGTAATAGAATGATAGTAGATTAGATCCGTCTATGGTTGGAAGTAGGGTTCGTGATTTGCACATATGTATAGGTACACAGCAGTGCCGTAGCCAGGATTCTAAACAAAAAACTATATGTATTCCAAATCATTGATTTTTATTAGTTTCTAATCGTATGTACCTACTTAAACGAACATATGTACCTACTTAAATTATTTTTTTACACAAATTTTATATAGCAGAAGACGTCTTGATTTTTTTTTTGACATGAGATCAATCATCTTGTCTGGATCCACATTACCCGAAGAATGCTTAATATTGCATTCTCCATAACGATTCGGGACACTGTTTTAATCCTTTTCATATAGTTGAAAACGTTATTTCAACACTAGCTGTGGTCACTGAAAGCGTGGCCAAAACCGTAAGCAAGTAGTTTATAGCTCTAAAGGAAGTCTTGTCTTTCAAAACTTCGGTATAGGATCACTCGACGATATTTTTCCACACCAAAGAATGTACTCAGCTTTCACAGCTGACAACGAAATTGCATTATCAAAGTAACATGTTAGCTTTTAGATTTCGTTCACTCGCTCAACTGCAGCAAAATCTGGGATAAGAGCTTGAAACGATGGTAGCGTAGAACGTCTTCGTTGACCATGAATCTGTCCGTAAGATTTTGTATTAACGAATCTATGCAAGGAATCAGTATAGATTCGACACTAAATTTATTTGAAAAAATAGACCAAATATCGGCGTGGCCATCGACAAGTCCCTTCCATTCGTCCCAAAAATTAAAAGCTCACACAAGTAGGTAGGACTAGGTATGCTTCTATGGATCTTTTGCCTCTACTATATTTTCTAATATCAGTTTTGGATATAAGTAGGTATTGGGGCGATTGGCCATGGGAATTCTGCGTTAGAAAGAGACATACTATGTGCGAGAGAGATAGAGAGAGATGGATGGGGTGTGAATGGAGGATGAATAATGCTTGATTGTGTTGTTGTTGTTTTTTTTTAGTTTTGCCTGTGAGTTGTGTTAATGTTTGAGAGAGCTAGGGTGAGTCATTGTTTGAATGGGCGATTTGGTTTCTTTTTGGATGTGGATCTATTTTTAGATTATAACGAGTGATGGCTATTTAATAGAGAGTGTGATGCTAGAGAGAGTTTTTTTTTCAGGTGATAGGTTTGCGCTGCCTGTGAGAGTGAGATGGGTGCGGATGTATAATGCTGGCGATACCAATATTCGGTTTTTATTATTCGCTACATTTTTAACCACAGACATACATTCATTGTTAGCGAAAGCAATAATCTGATTGTGTTGCAATAATCTGATTGTTTGAGTTCATGGGACAGCAGACGTAGCGATAGCAATTTTCGGGTTTTTTTATTACATTTTGGGGTGCATGATATTCCGAATGTTTATCGGTTTTTTATTAATTGTTACATTTTGGGTGCATAGACGTTCATTGTCAGCGAAAGCAATAATGCGTGTGATTGGATGGAACTATTTTTAGATTATGGCGCTTGATGATTAGCGGGTGATCGGTATGCTTGGGGGATAATCACCCCTATTGCGAAGATCAACTATCAATCGGTTGACGATAGACAAAATTTATCAATTAAGATTGATATTGGTATGTATGTATTGCGAAATACGATTGATAAAAATATAAGCTATTGTGAACATAACGCAAAAAATAAAGTTATAGTGAATGAAAACTCAATTTTGAGAGTTCTAAAATAGATATTTTTAATTTGAAGAGTGATTGTTACGACTTTCAAACAAATTATTTAAACAATATACATAATTACCAGTGTTACAAATCTGCGATTGTGGAATTTATTGAAAAACATGTCATCAGTGGAATTACTTTTTGATGATGATGAAGGCGAGACAAATTACGCGGAATTGGCTTCTTACCGAGAAGTTTGCGAGATGCATCTAATCTTTTGGAACTGGAAAACCGAAGGTAGGAATGAAATTTCCAAAGAATGAAATTTGGCTTATTCTGTCATGTTGTCATAACAGTGTTTTTGGATAGAAGTCTGATCTTCTAAGAGTGTTATGCGATTCTATTGCAATGCTATGAGGTGTTGCTTTTGCTTTTGTTTGAGGTGTTGTTTGTTCTGCTCTTTAGATGACATAATTTGGGGATCTTCGCTGACTGGAGCTCGGTATTAGCGCTGGCTCGTTCAACCCGAATTCAGTACGCAAGTATTCAATTCAAGGACGAATCACAGCCTCATATTATTAATCTGCTGACATTGGTTTTGGCCACCACCACCACTCCCAGATATTTCGACTTTATTTTCAACCTTTTTCTTTTTTGTTTTGCATTTCAGGTCGATCCATACGACCATACCTAAACAAATGTAGAAATTTAAATTGATCATAAAGTTTATTGGAAATGTTGTACAAGGTACCCTTTGCCATTTCGGCCAATATCGCAAATTGTTCCCACTTCGCCTGCGCACCAGTTTTGGAAATAAACCCTTTCGCGATATCAAGATTCTGCTCCATCACATCAACCAATCTATTAAGTTGCATTTTATTACTAACTATTTATTTATTTATTTATATATAAATAGTTTACAAAAAAAATAAATTTATAAACTATTTTAATGGAAGACATCTGGGCAGCAAGGCCATTTGATGTCGTTGTTGAAAATTTCATAATTAACATAAAACTAGTTCATATACTATGTAAATATTATAATTTTTTTTTTTTTTTTTTTTTTTTTTAACATAAAACTAGTTTATATATATATGTATCTATATAATTTTTATCTATCTATTATAATTTTTTTTTTTTTTTTTTTTTTATCATATGTCATTAAATTTGGAATGACGAGATGTGGCTTCTTTTATATGTTGCAGGGTTTCAGCTTTTGCTGGATTGAGAAGTTCGCCTAGTTCTTCTTCGAAATGTGCTGGGTCATGTATACGTTTGGAAATTGGACAGGTGACCATGATATGCCAGATTGTAAAACCCCTCCACAATGTTGACATTCTTCGGGTGTTTCTTGATTGTAAAGATGCCTAGTTGTGAAAAGGGTTTTCCCTACCCTGATTCGAAATAGTCTTATGCAGTCCTCTCTGCTGAATGCTTTATTGTATGGAATATGAGTATGCAGGTTGTGGTGCGATCGAAGGAATGTTTGGCAAGATTCCCACTCCTCGGATCTCTCTTGTTCCTGAATTGATCTAAAGATTCTCCTGGCGAGTTGATAAGAGTTTGGGGTTGTTGCTACCAAAGGGTATTTGATGGTTTCTTTGGCGGCTGTGTCTGCAAATTCATTACCCTTAATTCCGACATGTGCGGGTAGCCATGCTAAGGATAGATTCGCGTTTGAGTTTAGACTACTCCTGATGTATTCTAGGGTGGGGCACTTGTTCAATCCATTTCGTAATCCATTTAAAATGCTTAAATTGTCAGTAAAGATAATAGTGTTCTCTGACCAAGACTGGGCGATAAAAATCGCTTTTTCGACAGCCGTTAGCTCAGCTGTGTAACTGCCGGCTAGTTCCAGGAGGAGTCCTCTTTCGATGATATTGGTTTCTCCGTCTTTGTTAAGTTCAATCACAGCATATGTGGTATTATTATCCTTGCACGAGCCGTCGGTGTATAAAAATCGGACTGCGTTTGAAGAACCAATCATTTCTACGTGTAGAGCTTGAAATAGTGTATCCGGTGTTTCGTTTTTCCTGTATATTTCCAAACTCGAGTTAATTTTTAGTGAATTCCTTTTCCAGGGTGGAGGTGGATTAAAATCAGTTTTTGAATAGGTGTTAGGGAGGCATAAATGATGACTATGTAGTAAGGACACCATGTGGCTTATAGCGGAGATACAGCTCTTTCGGGTTGGTTTTATGCTAAGAAGCAAATCCATAGTAGTATTGTGCAATGGATGCATGAAGTCGGCAAGTGCCTTACTTACAACATTCACTGCTCTCTTCCTTCCTAGGTATTGGAATGATGCGTATCCAGCTTCGACTCGGAGAGCTGCGATCGGTGTGGCTTTCAATGCTCCTGTTGCCGTGCGGAAACAGTCGTTGATGGATGCGTCAATTTTTTCCGAATTCTTTTTCGTACTCCACATGTAAACCGTCATACCATGTTGAAGGGTTCCATCAACGAGTGTTTTCGTTATTTGGAGGGCAGTATCAAGGTGAGGCCCCTTTCGGCGTGAACATATCATCTTCAATGCATTATTTCGCAATTTTAACTGGTTTGAGACATTGTTAAAGTGTAAATCCCATTTGAGATTACCGCTGAACCAAACTCCCAGTATTTCGAGTTGTCTCTGAAGGGTAATTGATAAACCACGAATAAGGACCGGCGACATTGTACATTTTCTTTTTCTACAGACGTGGAGAGCTTCTATTTTGGATGGTGGGACCACCGCCCCTCTTTCTTGTGCCCAACTAAAGATGGCTGAGTCGGCTACTTCTAAAATTCGTTTTACCCAACTTGGATCCCCTGAAGCTAAAGCATAGATGTTATCAGCATAAATTCCTATGAAATCCAGGTTAAATCTTGGAGCGGAAAGTTTGGTAAGTAGTGAGTCAATGTAGGCGTTGTATATAACCACTGATAGTGGCGAGCCTTGTGGAATACCGTTTTCGAGCTTAATTGAGGATGAGTTATAACCGTCAACGTTAACGCGAAATGTTCTTCCCGATAAAAAGGATTGGACTACTTTAAGGATCTTTTTTGGGACTCCCCATGAATTCAGCTGGTGAATAGCAGGGAAAAACAGGACTCGATCAAAAGCTTTTTCTAGATCCCATGACATAACCACACTATGTTTAGTTCCAGATAAGTTTTCAGCAATTTTGTGTTCTAATAGGTGTAAGAGTGTCTGAACTCCTCTATTATGTCTAAAAGCGTGTTGTCCTGGGTGCATCTTTTTCTCCATTGTCCATCCGATTCGTCTCGCAAGGATTTTCTCAAAAATCTTGGAGAGAACGGGAAGAAGTGAGATTGGACGATATTCTTCGAAAGAATGGCAGTTGCGTGACTTTTTGGGTATAGGTTTAAGCTTTGCCCGCTTCCAGTCGTGTGGAAAGTTCCCAGTATTTATGATGTTGTTATACAAAGCGCAAATTCTTCGTTTAAGACTATCATCACTATGCTTCACCATTTTGTACGTGATCTTATCCTCTCCAGGTGTCGTCCCTTTCGCAGTCTGTAGGGTCATCTCGAGTTCAGTCAGTGTTATTGTATCCATAAGATATTCCGATTGGTCAGTTGAGTTCGGAAGCTCGTCTATTTTAAAATTAGTCTTTTTTTGAATCGTGCCTTCTGGATAGGTGGTGTCCGCACTATACCCTTTCCATTTTTCTGCAAAAGTGTTCGCTATGACCTCCGGGTCATTTTGAAGAGTTTGACCCATGAACATATATGGAAAATTTTGAGGTGGCTTCGAGGTACGAATTGATCTAATTTTGCTCCACAAGGTTTTTAGGTCCATTGACGGGTCCATGGTGTTGACGAAATTTTCCCACGATAATCTTTTAGCCTGAATGGATTCTCTTCGTAGTTTTGCGCAAGTTTTCCTATAACGAATGCAGTTTTCGGTTGTTGGGCTTCTTCGCACTTTAACCCAGGCTAGATTTTTTTCCTTTACCAAATCTGAAATTTCTTTCGTGAACCAGACTGGATTCGATCTGTGGCCTTTATGTTGGGTTACCGGAATGCTTTTGGCTGCTGCTGTTCGAATAATTTTTTTAATTTTTGCAGCTTCCTGGTTAGTGTTGAGTGATGTGTGTCGTATAGAGTTCAGAGTTTGCGTTGTCGATTTAAACAGATTCCAGTTTGCCTTATTTTCTTTAAAACGTGTTTGAGATATTTTTGACAATCTTTTTTCTGGCGTTCGTATAATAACTGGTATATGATCTCTGCTCTCAGAACCCGAATGATCAACCGCCCAGTGAAGCAAAGGAGCAATATCTTCAGATGCAAGAGATACATCTATCGCCGTAAAGGTATTCCTAGTGCTAAAGAATGTGGGTGACCCATCATTAAGGAAGATTAGATTATGATCGTTGGCAAAATTTTCAAACCGCGATCCAGATGGATTAGTTGTATTTGAACCCCATAACATATTGTGTGCATTTATATCTCCCACAATAATGTGGTGATTGTTGTTGCTTAAAGGAATATCATTCAGGGTTTCTGGGGTAATTTCTACACTGTGCTCTCTGTAAAAATTTGTAATTTTTATCGGTCTTTTTGTTTTTATTTCAATTGTTTGATGGAGCAGGTTAGAACCAGAGATGATAATTTACTTCATATGTAGTAGATCTACTTCATTTTTCAATTATTGTTCATCTGCTACGTAGCAACTTTTTTCTACTTCGTTTATTTATGGTTCAAAATATCATTTAAAATAGACATTATTGATCAATATGACTCTAAATACTCCAACAACGACGAAAAAAGCAACGAAATATAAATATCAGGAAGAAAATGTGACATGTAATGCACTATAGAATATCATTTATGTGCTTCTGTCACACTACACATCCATCTATAGATCCCATTATCCCATTGAAGACCTAACTTTATCATTTTGAGCATTTCGCCAAATGTCTGCTTCATTTTTTGTAAATCTACTTCGTTTTTTCGGGCAATTTACTACTTTTTTTGGGTTCAGCATTATCATCCCTGGTTAGAACAGGAAGTAATGTGTGATGATATAGGTATGTTGTTTTTAACTAGAAGGCCTATACCAGATTTTGCATACTGGTAATTTTTATTATGGGGAAAAGGTTGGTAATTTTTTAATTTAAAATATGTTTTTGTATTTGTTGTAATGTGGGTTTCTTGAAGTGCTATTATGTCAGGGTTGTATTTATTTATTAATCTTTCTAGAGCGTGTTTGTTATTAAGAAAGCCTTGAAGGTTCCATTGGAGGATGACAAAGTCAATTTCCAATAGAGCCATTATTATTGTTCAACATGTTCTATTGCATTTGATGTAGGTGGTGTATTGCAGGTATTTTCGTATTGAGAGAGAGAGAGAGAATTTGCGGGTTGGAGTGTTTTGATGTATGAGCGGTGTGCTCTGAAACAAAATCAATTGATTCAGTATCAGTTTCCATGTGTTTTACATTATCTATAGAAGATGGTTGTTTAGACCATACTTCTGTGGGGGGAATAGAGGAGAGTGTTTTTTGTGGTTTATTGAAAGCGTTTGGTGGGAGTGGGAGTAGGTTTTTGATTGTATGTGGTTCATGTTCGATGTTGGTTTGCTGAGGTAGGTGGTTCTGTGGCCTGCTTTGGAGTGGTTGTGTGGTGTGTTGTGTTGCATTATCAGTAGTGGTTATGGTAGTAGTTAATTCTTTTGGCGCTGCTGAATGTTGTGAGTTTGGTTCGATGTTTGAAAAGTCTCTCTGCTGAGTTACGATTTGCACTTGATTGTCAGAGAGTGTGGTGGAGCTGGGGGGGGGGTGGCGGTCTTCGATTTGTTTTGATTCTCTATGCGTGTTTTAATTATTTCCGCAACAGTCGGGTTTCCATTTCGTTTTTTAGGAGGCTGTAATTGGTGGAGTGAAGGGTTATCATTATAAATCTGCCAAGCATCTCTAACAGTGCATCGGCGATCAGCTTTGATTTTATTGACTGCTTTGTACCGGAGAAAAGAGGGGCAAGCGGAATCATATGACGTGTGTGTTTCTTCTTTGCAGTTAATACAATAGATGCGTTCGCAACTATCGTGCGGTGGGGGGAGACAGCATTCTTTGCAAATAGTGGCATTGGTGCTACGATTTTTCGTGTGCCCTAGTTTTTAGCATGACACACAGCGCATGGGGTTCGGTATGTACTCATCGACCTTGCAGTTAATCCAACCGATTTTGATAGCTTGTGGACGGCGAATTAAATCAAAAGTAATAATGGCTGAGCCTGTGGGTACCATCTTTCTCTTTCTTCATCATCTTCCTTACTTCCGTTACTTTGAACTTTTTCAGCTTTTCAGCTAAGATGCTAGTGGACGCAGATTTTCTCCTATTTTTTCAGTTCCACTGATAACAATATAGCGTGGTATGTTAGAGTCGTTATTAATCATTGGTAATTGGGGAAAGTCGTCTTCTACTAATTTTCGTTTTGCTTGTTTTTTGTTCCGGCTTAAATCCACTTCTGGTTGAAGGTCTTTAAACCGGTTATGAAAGAGGGGGGCGGCCCCCGGTCCATTTTTTACTTTTCTTTTGCGAGGTTATATGTTTTTCAGCTCGTTAAAAATAAGAAAAAAGTATATTTCGCTTACCGACAGAAAGGGTAAATTATTCTGTATAAAGAAAGAGATAACTATAGCCTTGACTTTACACTTCACACACTCAGAAAAAAACTCTTCTCAACAAAAACACGTCTTTACACGGCGATTGCCTGTTGAGGACGCTTATTACTAACTATTTAGCTCTTAAAAAATAACAATTAAAAACGTTGATCTTCAATAATTTTAAAAATATGTACTTACATTTCTCTTTAACAGTCGTCTTTATCAACACCGAAATTCCGATTGATTGAAAAATTGACAGCTACCAATAAAATTCAAACTACTTTCAAATCATAAACATATTTATGAAGTGAATAAATTGTTGGAGTTGGAGTGTACGATTGTCATCACAAATTTTTCAATCTGAGTTGACCTCGACTCCAGAAATGCGTTTCGCCCCGATGTGGTGGGTGGGTCAGTAGACGACCCGATGTGGTGGGTGGGTCAGTAGACGACCACCACATCTGATCTAGACGCACTGTTTGCTCGATTTTCACCGAGACTAATGATTTTTCAATCAACAAGTGACTGTGAATCATACCTCAAGACGAATCTTTGGTTCAAAGACTATCGCCGAGAGGATTTTTTTTTTTGCCCAGGGCCTGGCTTGTTCATATCAAACTACTTTCAAATCATAAACATATTTATGAAGTGACTAAATTGTTCACGATTGACAATCACAATACCGTTTTGTCAACCGACTATCGCTAATTGATGCACGTTCACAATCGATCAACACTTCATTGACAATTGATCGTCGCAATACCATTTCAAAAAATTTGTTGATAAGTATCAAGATCAACTATCAATTGATAGTTGATCTTCGCAATAGGGCTGAATGAGATAGTGCGAAGAAATCTATTTTGATGCATTTAGTTATGCGGGGTTAGTGATTGTTTGGTTGAGGTTTATGTTTGCTGGTTTGTTTGCGGGATGTTCGCAAGGGGAGAGGGGTTTATATGCCCTGACTGAAAATTTCATGAAGCTGAAAACCTCCCGAAAAATGAAACTCTGAAAATAGAAATAAAAAGACAACCCAATTTTTTTTTATTATTTTGTACTTTTTGACTGAAAAAGACAACAGAAAAATCTGGTGAAGCTGTAAAACTATTAAAACCTAAAAAATAAAAACAAAACTTGTGAATTTTCCAATCTTTTTTTTCCGGTGTATCGGTAAAATTGTTATGTTTCGCAATCAGGTGAGCAGCATGCAGTAACACAACTAAGCAAAGAGATATTGTTGCCATGGGCAAGGAATTCTTCCAAGTTCCTACATTTTTATTCCTCGGTAGCATCTAGACTTTTTTGGGAAACGCTAGCTAGACTTACTTACCTTAAGGATAACTGCTTGTGAAAAGTTATATTATGTATTTCTAAACTTTATTGGGTTAGTTCTTAGTCGTTCTTAGTTCGTTACCCTGTGTAAGAACAGATCTTCAGAGTTTGAGAATATATACTATCATAGTTCTCCTTTAAATATCTTTAAAAAAATCATTATTTTGTCGTACCGATTGCGGTATTACTTCAAAATCGAATTATATGAAATATGGACTAAATGAAAGCTGAATCCCCGAAGATGAGTTTCCGCGCATAGATTCCTATCATACCTACTCTAACTAACTTAAGTCATGAAATGTCTTGCCATCGTCGTATCTATCCAAAGATGACCTTTTAGGCTATGCTATTTATCCAGGCCTTGCCTATTTATGCATTCTATGGATATGTGACGACAGGGCTACTTTGCTTTATCTTTATTGCTTCGCCAATTTTCTTGGATACATACATACTTACTCACCCGACTAAGTTGGTACTTTAAATATTAAAAACTTTATGAATCATTATCGCACACAAACCGATAAAGCAAACTCACGTGCCACAGAAATTGATTCCACAACATTAGTCATAACCGACTTGGCTTATCTAAGCAATTCGACATCTACCATCCAGTAGTCCATAAAATACAATCATATTTGGAACAAATCTTAAGTCAGTAGTTGCCAGTGAAAAAAAGTATGAAGAAAGTAAAATGTTCAAGACTATATCGTGTGCAGTATTCTCCTTATTACAATTATTGTAAAAGCAAGTGCAGTTCAAAAAATTCATAACAATATTACAGCTCAAGTTAGTGCCGTCAATGATGTCTCTGATCTGAACTGATGACCCTCAAGAAACAGGGAATTGAGTTGATTTCCATCACCAGTATTTAGGAGAGAAGGGAGATCGGAAGACGTATTGCAAGTAAGTTTTTTATTAACTGTCAATAGATGGTGCTGACAAAACCCCGCTTTCGCAGTTTTTAAGCATACAATTCTAACAAATTCACCTTTTTTCCACTCTAAATGATCATCTATGGTCTCACAAAGCTCAAATAACTATAGATTCAGTTCATACCAAGATGTATAGGTAACACTTGAGTAGGTATCCAAAAAATGGCCAAGGTGAGCTGAGGTGCCATCGATCAAGGTACATATAATGGAAGTGTCTCCCTGGTATATGGAATTGGACAATGTTCAATAGTGGTCATTATAAAAGCTTATACAATACCTTATACTTTAACTATGTTTCAAAGGTTTACGGTATAATAAGCCGTGACTTGAAAATCTAAACAAAGAAAGTCCAATGGTTTTCTATAAAAAATTGAATAAAATATTTGGCAACTGGCATAGGTAAAAAATAAAAAATAAATAGACGGCGCAACAGGCGCGGTAGACACCCAAGGCCTAGCTTCTCGCAACCATTCGTTTTTGTGTGAGTTTCTATTTTTGGAACGAGTGGAAGGGACCTACAATTTTATGCCGAGTCCGAACGGCTGAATTGAGAAGCTTTTTCAGGACAGTCATACTCTCGGATGTTTGTTAGACGTTCGCGAGATGTGGCGCAGTAGAAAAAACCGATGTAATTTGTGTTTTTCCGGGGATCGAACCTGGGATCCCTCAGGATCCAGCACACTAACCACTGCGCTACTGCGCCCACCAACTGGCATAGGTACTCCCACATTTAGTGTGCTTACTAAGCATGAGTGAAAACCCTTTTAGAAGAAAACATGGACACAAGTCATAGTAAATATACCTCTCACTTTAGGGTAGATTTTTTTTCTAAGAAAAATCTGCAATTACCTATCTCGATTCGTTTATGATCTAAAGGTCGTAGGTAAATAAAATGTTCAAAACGAGGCTCTTAAACGAAATGGCTACAATTTTTTTGTCTACAAATAGTATTTTTCAGAAAAAAAATTGGAAACGTCGGCAAAAATCGAAAAACCGTCTGAAATTTAATAGAATTCAGATATCAGATATTGGAAACGTCTGAAACAATTTTTAAAACGTCTGAAAACAAATAGTAATCGTCTGAAAAATATAAAAATCGTCTGAAAATTTTAAAAATCATAAGTTTGAGTAAAAGGGAATATTCATGCTGACGATTTATTCAGATTTTCAGACGAAATTTCAAGTTTATCAGACGAATATTTAAAAGAAAAGCTGACAAAAACTAGCAGATGAATATGAACAAATTAGGAGATGAAAATAATTTCTTTTCAGACGAAAATGTTTTAACCTAAACAAAATTAGTACCTAAACGACAATTACATAGTATACCTACATAGATAGGGGGTATTGGCTGAGTAGTTAGTGTATTGAGCGAAATCCCCAGAAAAACACAAAATGCACCTTAAGGGCTTTTTCCACTGCGCAACCTCTTACGAACGCCTGACAAGCATCCGAGAGCATAATTGTCAAGAGAGAGCCGTTGTAGGTCCATTACATTAGCCCCAAAACTATAAAAGCAGGCAAGCGAATGGTCGCGAGAAGATAGGCCTAGGCCTATGTGTTGCACCAACTGTTTGTTTTTTGTTTGTTTACATGGTCGGTGTTCGGTTCCACACCGAATCCACCACTCAATGTGGATCTTCATAATTTGTAGTCCAGGATCGCAAAAAGCACTACATACGTATATCAAGCATCTTGGCTTTGGTGCACCATTCACTCCAGTTTTCCCCCGACCATCAGTTGACAACGGTCATCCACAGCCTGATCTATATCTCTGATCAATTCATAATCGTCATCGTCCAGTCATATACTCGTCATAATGCTCGGACACCTGATACCTCGCAATGCACGTAAGCATAATTCCAATGGGGAATAAATACGACAGCAGCAATGGCAATGGTGCTATACTTCGACAGAATATCTACAAGCAGATAAGAAAATGTATCTTCCTCAACTTCTCACTGTGGTGGCGGGCGTTGGCGTGATCATCATGGTGGTGCGCTGGGTATCTAAGTCCCGGGTATGGTACCAGGTACTAGATAGTTTCAACGTCTGGAATTTCGGCTGACGCCAGCAGTTGGCTGGCTGGTGGCTTTCAAAAATAGTATAGTCTTTTATTGTAAGTGTTGCCATTGCTTTTATACCCTCCACAGGAATGTATATTCACTTTATCATTACATTTGTAACGCCAAGAAGGATTCACCGGAGACCCTATAAAGTACCTATATATATTCTGAATCACGATCACATTCTGAATCGATTTATCCATGTCCGTCTGTCTGTCTGTCTGTTGAAAACACGATAGCGTCCAAACGAATCGATCTAGGCGAATGAAATTTTGTGAGAGGACTTCTTTTTACCGTCGTCAGGTTTGTATTGAAAATTGTCTATGTCGGTCAAGTAGTTCTGGTACCTCCTATACCAAACCAATATGGCATGGCAAACATTTTGCATGACTTTTATGCAGTGGACTTTTTTTTATGCCGATGATAACACTTTTACTTGTTTTTTTTTTTTCATTGTATAATTTCTTTTAAATTACCCCTCGCCTAAAAGAAGCGATATAGATCCCCCCCCCCTCCGATAGTAAAAAAATGTTTGTATTTAACCCCTCTACAAAAAACCGTTATACATTTTTGGAGCCTAAGTTATCGTACTGGTGCCGAGTTTTCCTTCAATCGTCGTCGAGGACAGATATCTTAGTCGGCTCTCACATTGAGGCAACAATCAATAAGCAACTAGCAATAGGAAACACGCAAAATTATCGCTCACAATTATTTTACTTTGAATTAAATTAGAGGTCTCACATCAAAGCTACTAAATATCGTTCGAACGTAAAATGTTGCTGATTGCTTATTGGCAGTTGCTATAACAACTATAGTTGTTGCCTCAATCTGAGAGCCGCCTTAAATAAAATATTGTAAACTAAATTTTTTATTGATCCTTCTTTCCGCTTGAATTCTTGTACAATTCCGCTCACAGTAGTTTCGGAAGTTCTAATTCCCGAACAGTCGGTCTATCTGCAAATTTTCAAGGTTATCTATTCCTCATTTCGATTTTATAATAGCTGTTGATCAACATCGACAATTTCTTGCTTGATGTTCGAGTTCTGTATTGTTATTGATAACTACTACTCTCTAAATGATAACAAAACACTGAAGTGGAAAAGTTTTCAAACACCATTTTTATATTCAGCCATTTTCGAAATGAAACACACATTATACAGCTATAGGTACAATTACCTTACAAAGTTGTAGATAGTCTTTATTCCTTCCCAACTAACATTTCAACTTCCTTAAGGCACAAATGTTTCAGATTCGACAGGTCAAGGCTTCTTTAGAGCTTCTGTAAAGCTTCTAGCAGAAGCAAACTCTTTACCGAAGTCTTGACTTCTATAACAACTTCATTAAGGCCTTTTAGAAAAATAAGATGAAGCTCTAAAGAGCAATTAAATTCATAGCTTCGTTTATTGTAGTTATCGAAAGAAGAGGAAGTTACAGTTTCTATAAAGCTTCGATTAAATATTATTACACAAGCTTCTATAAGTAAACTTCTATAAAACTTCCAAGAGTTATTAATCGAAACTTTATGGAAGACTTCTTTGTGGCTTGCATTATTTTACTAGCGAAGATTTATAGGTATGAAGGGAGGAAAAATAAAACATCGTAAGCGAACATTTCTTCAGTTTGGTTAAAGGTCCGAAGGTATATATTATGTAATGCTTCCGAAGGTAAATATGTAATGCTAATGGAACTCTTAACAAAGCTTGTTTTGATAATAGAGAAAAGTTTCAACTGGTTAAGTTTTAACTTTGTAAAATGCATATTACAGGTAGCCCATATGATGAGTAAGGTACTTCTGATACTTAGAAGTCTGGGTTCGAATCCCGCGGGAGTTTGGGTTTTTTTCTTTCATTCTATAGATTTGTTATCTCTTTTCATGTTTCAATCCAGGCCTAAAAGAATCCCAAAGAGATAGAATAAATACAATACAGAATAACAACAACCACATAGAAAGAAAGAAATACTTACTTACCAAATATAAATGAAAAAATGAATGGAATCTGAAACATCTTTTTTTTTTTACAAATTCGTAGTTTCGGTAAAGCTTCGATTATTGAGCTATTAGAGTCCTAATAGAAATCGTTTTAGAGGCTTTATAGATAAAATAATTTCGATAAGTGTTCGCCTTTCGGACCTTACCGAAGTTTTATAGGATTCTTTTGGAAACTAAAAGTAATCCTCTATTGAAGCTTATCGAAGCTGAAATGTTAGTTGGGTTATAACCATAAATATTAATTTCATAGTGCAACGTTTTAGTATTGGGTGCTAAAATATTTATCGTTACCAATGCACTATCGATTGGACCCGAAATCGAAACGTCATATGCCACATCAAGAGGTCGCAGTAGGACCTGCACGAGTGTCACCTCAAAGAAATCCTTAATTGGCCAATTTTCTGGATATAAAATCGACAAATATTTAGTTTTCTCCTCCTCCCACTCAAATTGTCCAGTTGACTGATAGATTTTCGTATCTGTACTGTCGTCCTTGCGTACACCATACGTATAGGAGTAGCATTCTTCTCGATTTAACGATATAACTGACGGTTTTAATGGACGGATATGAATTTTCTCTGTGAATCCATTGGACAGAGTAAGAATGGAAATTATTAATAATAGTGCTGACCACCAACAAACCGACAACGACATGGCGATAGCTAAAATTTTAGTTAAACTAAATGGTAGGCGAGTCTGCGAAGAATATCAGTAATAATAATAATTATATCGGTATGAGCTGATAACAATAACAAGATTTTCAAGTGTTTACTGTTGTTTTATTTATGTGCAGGGAAATTGTAAAAGTCGATTGTTTTGTCAACGATCGAATAATGTTTTGGCCCCGAAATAAATTATTGCAAAGTGGAAAAGCACACTGGGGTGTAAAAAAATTGTATGAGTTATTTGAAATACTGACGAAAGAAGCATCACCCCAAATTGGTATAATGATAGGTTTATTTTTATTCTAACGCTCAAGAAATTATGAACGTAACTTACTAATAAATAAACTGCCGTTACTGCAAATCGTGCAGTTAAAAGTTTTAAAATGACGAATTTCTTCAACTTGAGCGAAGTTATAAGCTACTGGAAGTTAATTTCTATAGCAATTTCCATGAACATGGACGTTAACACCAACAGTACCTATACAGAGGATTTAATTCCTGACAGCCAGTGATAGCGAATCATATATCAGCCAGATTTCAAATTATAGAATTTCATTTCAAGATCATAGAGAATTGCAGCATGAACTCAAACTAAAGCTACATTCCCAATACCAGATGATTAGGCTTTATATGCCACTAACCATCTTTGTATGCCAAAAGACCTACGTAATGTTATACTCTGGCTTCAAAGCCTTTCTTAATCTTAAGCAGATCTTAATGACATGCCGTGGTAGGTACCTACTAATAATCATTTTTAGCGTCCAGGTTAAATTTTACGAACTCATAATATAATGGCAACATTTTAGATAGGTACCTAAGTACATATAAAAAATAAAATTATATACTTTGGTGACACCTACGAAATTTTTAAAGTGAAGGTTAAAAATGATTATTAGTTCCTAAGGCCCATGAACTTCACATTCTCATTGACAGCGTGACGGTGTTTAAAGTGGATTTTGATGAGAAATCAGGCACGAGTTCGATAACTTAGGCGCCAAAAATTGATAACGGTTTTTTGTAGAGGGGTTAAATATAAACATTTTTTACTATGGGAGTGGGGGGTCTAAAAGAGAAAAACTTACGATAACGCTAAGGAACGCATTTGTAGTAATCATGAAAAATGACAGATGCATTTTGTTTTACAATAAATTGCATGTGAGATGTGACATGTTTAAAGTGGATTTTGATGAGAAATCAGGCACGAGTTCGATAACTTAGGCGCCAAAAATTGATAACGGTTTTTTGTAGAGGGGTTAAATATAAACATTTTTTACTATGGGAGTGGGGGGTCTAAAAGAGAAAAACTTACGATAACGCTAAGGAACGCATTTGTAGTAATCATGAAAAATGACAGATGCATTTTGTTTTACAATAAATTGCATGTGAGATGTGACATGTGAGTATAAATCCAAGTATGTATTTGGAAGAGTTTCTACTAACTGAACTGCAAGCAATCGAGAAGAGACAACAAATTTCAAATCATTCGTAAATTTTCAGGCGACTGACAACTGACAGTTTCTTCAATTCTTAAGGTGGGTTTCCCCATGTCGGTTGATTGACAAAGTTTGACAGCTCTCGCGTTTATGTCATTGAACGACACCACCGTCAGTTTATTTCCACTTATGTCAATTGGGTTTACCACGATATCTCAAAAAAAAAAAATATCTCGAAAGCAAATGTAAAAATCTCGAAAAAAAATCTCGAATTAATATTAAAAATGGCGTTAAAAAGTGAGATGCGTATGGGGGAGCATGCTGTCCTCCTGCAACTCCACTGCTTGTGTTTACTGTTTGCCTATGGGATGGGTGCAAAAAAAAAAATCTCGAATTTACTTTTTATTTTCGAGATTTTTTCGAGATATGTATAGTCTTTCCAGATTTTTTTACATTCGAGATTTTTGCTTTCGAGATTAAAAAAAAAACTTTTCGAGATTTTTGTCATTCGAGATTACGTCATGATCCCATGTCAATTATTGGCAAAAAATCGTTCGTCAGTTGATTGACCAACTTATGAACTCGATGCCAATTAATTTTCACAGTCAATTATAGACAAAGTGACATTTTGTTTGACAATTCAGCTATTTCCACTTGTCCAGTGGTTTCTTTGTCAGTTATTGACAAACGCTGTTAGTCAATTCATTGACAAGCAATTTTTCGCTATTTCCACTTGCCGATTTTTTAATTGGCATACAAATACGTCATTTATCAATTTCAAATCGACTAGTATATGGAAACCCAGCAGTACTCGAAGAAATTTGTTGAGTAAAAACTAGTAAGATTCTCAGTGGAGGGGTAATTTCTTGCTCTCTCGAAGCCGCTCTCTTTTACGAATTTCTCGAGTTCAGGAACGTCATTGAGTAAAAAACGTAAAAATTCTTAAGAATTAGTAAAAATTCGTAGGATTTATAAGTAAAGGAGCCGACCTATTGCATATGATTTAAGACGGCCCTTAATCTGAATCTGCTCCCTCTTTACCATGTGCATAGAAACGAGCGACTTTTTTCGGAAAATATTTTATAAGTACATTATGTATTTACTTTCTATTTAAAATATTCCAGTTGAAAGATATAAATGCACTTGTACCTAGGTACTCTTTTATATCATAATATCTGCACTTTAAAATTTAAAGTGTGCGTAATTTTTCTTACGAAATGAATTTTATTCTATTTACCATTTGCATTGGGTAAATATAATCATATAATATCTTATCGCTATATGTATATATCGGTACACATGGACAAAAAATATTTCTCTCACTTTTTCGGAATGCGACCAAAAGCTGAATATAAAAATTCACAAATTTTATCTGAACCAAGGGATTTTACCAACTATTCTTAGAATTTACTCATATTAGAGGCGCTTATCGCGAATGAACAACCAACAATTCACCATTGCGATAATATCTTTCAATCACCACTCCTTGCATATAAAAGAGGGTACACAACGACGATCCATGTTATTAGTTTACAACTTCTCTTAGCGAAAATGTCACGTTGCGTTTTACTCGGTGTTTTACTCGCAGTAGTGCTTGCAAATTCGGACCCAACGGTTCCAACTGATGTTGAACCATCATCCGTGGTAATTGTCGATGTGAATTCGGGAGCCAAGGATGCTTCTAGATGGCAGAATATTTTCAAAATGGAGAATGCATCCGAACAGAAGGACACTCGAGCTGACAAGCCCGAGATCATGGAGCTCTTCTCATCTAGCCAGTTGACAGCAGTTCCTGCTGCACAAGTTGGAGATGTGATTCGGTATACTATTGGAAAGCGTGTTCAAAGTAAGTTTAAAGCAGAGTCTCATAAGCTGATGGTACTTACTAATTGGCATTCACTTTTAGATGATCGTCTAGTGGCTCATGGTGCTGATGGTAAACGGTGGTCTGTGCCTCAAGATGTGACACTGGCATTGAAATACCCCAACAGTGGACAGGGAGCTATTGTTACGTACGCCGAAATTGTTGTCAATCAAAGTTCTAATATCGGTCGAGCTACAGTTATTGCCGGTGGAATCGGACAGCGGTCTCTTACCACCGTAGTTGAGGCCAAAAATACATTGTGGTTCAGTTATACTGCTGATATTTATGGAATTTAAATCCGCTGAAAGAGGAGACAACGCGGTTTGAAATTATGGAGCGAACGACTTAATAAAATTGAACATTTGGCGAATGCTACAATTTATACATTTATCCTGTTGTTAGAATAACTTAAAGCGATTTCTTATAATAAAGTGTGCCGAAAAAAAAAGTTGAGATTTCCTAATGGTGGAGCTTTTAAAAGAGTTGCCGCGGATTTAATCGACAGACAGCGACTTTGGTGATGGGTATCATTGTATTGTAGGTATATACCTACCTAAGCAAGGGTAATATGCATTGTGCATTGTGAATTCTAATTTGTATTAACGGTTAATAATCTGATAAATTTGAATTGAATTATTGCAGTGTGAACAAGTTTCTATTCGGTGTATCGGAAATTGGCACCGGTGCCAATTTGCATTATTACTTAGCACATTGGCACCGGGTGCCAATTCCCGATTTTCCACTAGGATTTCGGAAATTGGCACCTAAAAAAATTTTCTGAACTTTTTTCAACAAATATCAAAAAAATTGTTCAAGTTACCACAAATACAGATAGTCTTAGGTATTGGCCGTAGAGTGCTCCTGTGAAGATTGGTCAAAAGGGCGTGGCACCTCCCTTACAAAAAAAAAACATTCAAAATCTTATATCTTGAAAACCACCAAATCGATTGAACTCAGACTTACAGATAATCTTACGTATTGTCCCTAGAGTGCTCCTGTGAAGATGGGTCAAAGTTGGACAAAGGAGCGTGGCACCTCCTTTACAAAAAGAAAACTTTCAAAATCTTATATCTCGAAAACCACCGAATCGATTGAGCTCAAACATACATATAATCTTAGGTATTGGCTGTAAAGTGCTCCTGTGCAGATTGGTCAAAATTGGACAAAGGGGCGTGGCACCTCCCTTACAAAAAAAAACATTCAAAATCTTATATCTTGAAAACCACCAAATCGATTGAACTCAGACTTACAGATAATCTTACGTATTGTCCCTAGAGTGCTCCTGTGAAGATGGGTCAAAGTTGGACAAAGGAGCGTGGCACCTCCTTTACAAAAAGAAAACTTTCAAAATCTTATATCTCGAAAACCACCGAATCGATTGAGCTCAAACATACATATAATCTTAGGTATTGGCTGTATAGTGCTCCTGTGCAGATTGGTCAAATTCTGACAAAGGGGCGTGGCAACGCCCATACAAAAAAACATTCAAAATTTGATACATATCTCGAAAACCACCGAATCGATTGAGCTCAAACTTACAGATAATCTTAGGTATTGACCGTAGTGGTCCTGTGAAGATTGGTCAAAATTGGACAAAGGGACGTGACACCTCCCTTACAAAAATAAACATTCAAAATCTTATACCTCCTATACAAAAAAACTCGATGATGTTATATCTCGATAACCGCTGGGTCGAATTTCATGAGTCTTTTTTAAGCATGGTTTTTAAGCACATCAAAATTAATTTTGATGTGCTTAAAAATTGGGGGTGCCAATTTCCGATTTCCAGTGAGGATTCCGGAAATTGGCACCGGTGCCAATTTGCTATGTTAGGTAGGACATTGGCACCTGGTGCTAATTTCCGAAATTCACACTGGGAATCGGAAATTGGCACCCCAGGTGCCAATGTCCAGTAAATCTTCTATTCTGTAATCGAAATTTAACAAATTGGTTTAAATGTTGTTCTCTTTGTATCATCGAAGATTCGGTCTGTTTCATAACAAAACACGGGTTAGAAATCGTCCACAAAACAAAAGAATAAGGTCTAGTTTCCTCTTAAGACCTGGAATTCAAGTAAGTATATAAATTGCCGGATCTGTAGCAGTACGAGCTTCTTCGTGGCATCTATAGGTACATTATTACACTGCCTTATAATTCTCCAGAAACTCGTCCGACAATAGGGTTTGAGTATTTGATGAATACTTTCAGGAACGAGGATCCAATATTTAAATTAACTAACAGGTTTCTGAGTGTGTTGTCATTTTGAAAAAAATAACCCTGTATACTTCAGGTCTATATCAGCAAATTTGTTACATCCAACTGGGTGCACTGAACAGAAAACTCAGTAGGTATATTTCAGACAAGGCAGACAAACACCCATTTCCGCCGACGGACTTCTCTGATGCCCTAGGCGGGGGGCAGACTGTTTCGATCAGCCTTCGGCTTTCCTGAAGACAAACCACCGCCATGAGGTGCTAAAATGCATTTTACCAATACCTTGGCTTGAACCATTTGGGTTGACTCGTTGACTGCTTCGGAAAATCATAACGCCAAAATTCAAAAATGTCATATAACGCCCAAAACATTACTGGGCAATTTGTTGCTGTAAAATATTCACACAAATTTGGGCGATGTGACATTGATTTTGGGCTTAATGGCAACAGTGACCCCAAGCAGGGGGGGGTTGCATACGTATTAAACTGCAAATGCTCTTTGGGCTTCATTTCCATTTTGTTGTTTATTTTTGGGGGTTATGCATTTTTTGGGCTATTTTTTAATTTGGGCTTTATGGTTTTGGGCAATAAGATCTAACGCCGACTGCTTCAGTCAATGTTAAAGTCTCTCAACGAGATAGTATTTACAGATGTCTCTCAAAGGAATTCACATTCACTTGCAATGACCGGCCAATAGTTTCTGGCCAATTTTATTGCAAACTAAAGCTAAGTACACACGATTGTAAGATCTTACAATATTGTCAGATCTGTCAATGCTCTGACAATGACTGACAATGAGCTTGCAATAGCCAACTACCTTACAATACAAAATTGTCCGTTCAGACGGTTGTAAAATTTTGTCCCAAAATATGACAATTTCACTGTTAGATGGATGTCTTACAATGGTCTGATAATGACTTTTTTGACAACGTTGTCAGGTTGAAAATTGGGTGTTCACACGGTCGGAAGATTTTTGAATATGAAAAATTGGTCGATCCGTTGTCAGACATTGTCAGATAAATTCAAAGTCTTGTGGGTTGTTTTTTGTAGTACGGATAATGGTACAAAATATTGTACTTGCGAGATTTTAACTGCCTCTACGTGTTAGAAGACTGCGAGAATGATGAATTGATACAAAAACGACGTAATATTTTGAAGAAGGATTGGGTGGCCCGTTGTCAGAAGGATTCTACTCCTAATAGTAAGCTGAGGAACCGGAACTGTATCGCAATTTTTTGCGAATGGACTCAACGCAATCCGATGAAACTCTAGCTTTGGTGACTCCACACATCAAGACACCAATATGCGCGCGATCATCCAGGAAATCGGGACGGTTTCATTGACAACTTGTCCTTACTTTTTTTCCTTTATTACATCTACCTCTTACCATAGGGATTCTTTGGGTAGTTTATACTCTGCGCATCCAACAACCCCATTCACTCTGTACTTTCACCTGTGAAAAATTTTTGTTTTCTGCTTTTGCAATTCCAATTGGAATTTAAATTGCAATTTCAACAGTTGTTCATATCTATATCTTCTGAATTATTTTCCATAGTTTAAAAGCAAACTTCGATTTAGCTCGTAAACCACTGGTTATATTGTGTGACAATAAAGAAATTGTAAGCTATTGTCAGCTTCCATAAACAACGACATGTTCATTGTCACATGGATGTCTTACAATGGTCTGACAATCACATTTCTGACAATATTGTGAGACAAAATTGTAAGTTCAGACGGTTCTAAGACATTTTGGACAAATTTTTCTGGCAATATTATAAGATCTGACAGTCGTGTGTACTTAGCTTAACACTAAAGGTTTGCATTAGCAGAAACATTGTCTAAAATAGGTATACGTCAATTGTTTCTATGTAATAATCATTTTCAGATAGTTATCTGTTAAACAATAAGTTTTGTTATCTATGTCCATTATATAAGAAAAGTCCAATTTTACACCTTAAGATATAACCTATAAGGTTACAACATTTTTTTAACACCCTAGGCCTAGCTTCTCGCAACCATTCGTTTTATGTGAGTTTCTACTTTTGAATGCAAGGGACCTACAATTTTATGCCGAGCCCGAACGGCTGAATTGAGAAGCTTTTTCAGGATAGACATACTTTCGGATGTTTATCAGACGTTCACGAGAGATGGCGCAGTAGAAAAAACCTGGGATCCCTCGCATAGTAGTCCGCCAGCACACTAACCACTGCTACACTGCGGCCAAGTTTCGAAAATTTAAGAAAAAAGAATTATAACTTTTGGCAGCACTTGTGGTAGCATTAATTTGCAAAGCAAGATCGCATTCGGGACTTAAGTCTAATTGCAAACAAATCCCTTGCTTTATTGTTCTGTTTTTTTTTTTTCTGAACTTGTTATGTTCGAAAACAAATGAACACCACTATCCCTTTATCAATACAAGCGTGATCAATCAGTATAAAGTACTTAGCCAATCAAGATAAAAATCCAATTGCTTGATCAACATCATTCCGAAACGTAATCAAACCGCTCAAACCAATTTTAAATACATAGTTAAAAACAATCAGTTTGCTACCCACAATGGTTGTAAATATACACAAAGTTATTGTAGTTGCCTTTTTGCTAGCTCTGATCTCTTCGGATATTCTGGCTCAGACTCTGACTGCAGAACCCGACGGAACACATACTTTTGGCCGACGAATAAATAGTGAGTCATCAATCATGTATGTATTTTTGAAATATGTCAATCATTTATGAATCTTCCCATTCAGATGACCGGCTTCTCTTTCGAGTGGATAATCCCATTGGCAATGAAGGGTTCTTTAGCTTTAAATTTGACGGTGCTAAATCCGGTCCCGATATAACATTTGTCGAAATTTATGTGAAAGATATTTTTAACCAGACCGGCGCGTACATCTCCTCCGGAGGTATTGGTGAGAAATCGATTGTAATAGTGCTTGCTGTGTTGCACAAGACCCAATTCTCCTATGAAGCCTTAATCTACGGCGTATAATTTGGTTCAATAAAAGATGAGAGTACGATTGATATCGAAATCGAAGTTCTTATTTGTTTCTTAAATACCATAAATTTTCGATGAGTACCTGAACCAGTATGTGTTAATAGCCTCCACAATAATGACAATGAAACGCTCTCCAATTCCACCGGTCAGAACATAAGCTCGTCCATTTCTCGAACTTTGATTAACAATGACATCTATATAGGTGACAATTGCTCCCTGTCCACTGGAAGGATATTGCAAGATGAGTGTTACATTCTGTGGCGAATCCCATCTATAGCTGTCCATGTTTTGAGAAACTATACGATCGTCTGAAAAGGAAATCTTTGAAATATTATGCCACCATCAGGGAGATCAAATAGCTCACTTAGAGTCCGCTTCCCTATAGTATAGCGAAGTGTAGCCTCCGCTTCGGTAGCGGAAATAAATGTCAATTTGCTCGATGCGAAGAGTTCCTGCAGATCGGATTGGTTTTGCATTTCAGATGTATTCGAGTTAAAATTTACAATAACTACCGGTTCAACATTGTTTGACCTCGCCTGGCTAGCTGGCACAAGGGCTACTAGCACAACACAAAATTCAACGAATGGGATCATTTCCATCGACTAAATGTGGATTGACAAGATAGTTATATTACGCCGCGGAAGTTGTGGGGCATTCATATCGCAAAATAATGCAATAATTTGAAGTAGATTCATGATAAGTGACCGATGACTAACAGGTATACTCGTACCTACAGCCATAATCAACTACAATTAAATTTGTCTAGGGCACTCACTATTGTGCTCTGACATGAAAACATGCGGAATAAGATAAACTATAGTACCTAGGTACTATTCGGCGCTAATTAGTCACTATTTTATATTTTGTAATAGAATGACATTAGTCACTATGTCACAAGGGGAAGGACTTTTTTTGTATGCACAAAAACTGCACACAAAACCATCAATTAAAGCCAACTGCATTAGTGACTCAGTAACATAAGCATAATCTCATATAATAAAACAGTTTGTCCAGCCTGATCGGCGACTTGTAATCAACGCCTAGTCCAAACGGTAAGATCTATGAAGTTGACAGTTTGAAAAAATTTCCTCTTGATGTCCAAAGAGAGCACTTAAATAAATAAAACCAATTTCTCTGATTTTGGAAATTTAGCTTGGAGCCCAAGTTATTGGCTACGAGAAAACGGGGTTTCAGTTTTATGGGGAACCATTTATTTTTTTTTTCATCCTAAAAAAGCCTGTAATCGCAGTACTAAACCTACCTACATCATACGCGTTTCATGGTACAATATTAACTTACAAATTTGTTTTGCGTGTTATAGTTTATTTCAAATATTATGGAGATGATGTGAGGGCCCTACGAACTAAGTCCCAACTGGAACTAACTCCCACTATAGCCAAAACGAACTAAGTCCCAGAAAAATTTTAATTTAGTTAATTTTGAACTAACTCCCACGATTTTTAGGAACTAAGACCCAACTAAGAATGAACAAAGTCCCAATATAAAAATGAAATAAATCCCAATACTGGGACTTCCCAAATGAACTTATACTCCCAGCCTCCAAATCCAACAGTGACCCCAAGCAGGGGGTTGCAGGGGGGCAATTGTTCATATTGGGAATTTGTTCATAATGAACTACGAACTATCTCCCAAACATATGAACTAAATCCCACTGAATATTTGGTGGGACTTAGTTCATTTGGCTAGTGGGAGTTAGTTCCAGTTGCGACTTAGTTCGTAGGGCCGATGTGAGAGATGTACCTACTGAGAGCTTTTTTTGCTATTCGATGAGAATAAAAGGCTTTGCTGAGCTGTCGAGTGATTAGTCATCATAACGTATGCAAAGTCATCGTTATGGAAGGTTGTATAAGGTATACGAATTCTGCTGCAAACAAAAACAAAAAAAAAAAAACATACTTATATCGCAAGGATTTCAACGACGGAAATTTTACAAACTAAATATACCTAAGTAGACCATAAGATCTGTTCCCGAACTTTTTGTGCCAGTATTGGCTACCTAAATGTCATATTTATCTTAAGGCGAGATTAGAATTCTTCCCTACGACCGTACCCCTAGCTTCTCAGAACCATTCGTTTATGCGTTTTTATTTTTGGGAGGAATGGAAAGGAACCTGTACCTTGACCTTCTTATGCTTACCGTCTGTTTTACATTTAAGGAAATTCACAAACATTTTTAATATGCAAACTTTTATTTATATTTATGTATAATAAATTGCTCTTATATCCATTACGTAGTCGCGAACTCTGACAAATATATAAATGTCATAATATGACATTCTTCTTCTTCTCAATTTAGTCGTTTAGACTCGCCATAAAATTGGTAGGTCCAGTACCCAGTCGTTTCAAAAAATAATAACTCACACAAACGAAAGGTTGCGAGAAGCTATAGGTAGGGTGCCTCAAAAGTTGATTGCGTTAAACATAGACTCCAGCGACATGTGGAGAGTTTCAACCCTCCTTATGAGTTGTTGAAAGTGGTATATGTCATACTTCCATAACTCGAACTTCTTTAAGTCGAATTTCTCTATTACTCGAAGTTAGTTAGTTACTAAGAACTCTGCTTATTCAACTTTTGGCATCCATAACTCCAAGTTCCTATAATTCGAATTTATTTTCTTTCATTTTGAGAGTTCGACATAATGGAAGTTCCACTGATAATAGCATATTTTTTACCTGTGCTAAACTAACTTCCTCCGAAGATTTGCATAAAATTAACCGCAAATTTTACGCCAATTAGCTACTTTGTTTTTACTTTTCTAGTCTTCATCGCGATTGTTTCCGCACTCACTTTTCCCTCTTTGCATTTTCTTTTTACTTTTCTTGTGTATTTTCAGAAACAACAACAACAGCTTCGGCCAAAAATGAGAGATCAATAGAGCCAGTTTCAAAAAGTTATTAGGTGGTTAAGTTGTGTTCCACGTTAACGTAAATGGAGGGCGAATTGGTCACGCATACACTGGCACCTAATAACATTTACAGTTATTTCTGTGGTACAACACGTATTCACAGTTCACAGATAGAAAAAGAGGTGGCGCTACTCATTTCAAAACTGGCTCTATGGAATTCTCTTTTTTGGCCGAAGCTGGTGGTCTATTTTCTCTGGTTTGTGACTTTAGAATCAACTCTACGTATCGTCATTAATTTGTAATTTTAAATAATTTTCTGATGGTTATTGGGAGGAGAATCGAGAGCTATGGAGGGTTCACTTGCGCAACCTACACCCCCGCCGCGACCCAATTAATGGACAAGCAGACCATTAAAAATGAAAACAAGTAAAAGTGTTATCATCGGCTTGGCCGATGCTTTGATACTCTCCACTGCATAAAAGTGGGTCTAACTTTTGTTTTGTATGGTAGGTACCAGAACTACTTTACCGACATAGAAAATGTTCAATACCAACCAGACGACGGTTAGAATAAGTCCTCTCACAAAATTTCATTCACCTACGTGGATTCGTTTTGACGCTATCGTGATTTCAACAGACAGAGAGATACATGGGTCTAATAGTGGTTTTGTATGGGAGGTACCAGAACTACTTGACCGACATAGTCCATTTTCAATACCAACCTGACGATGGTAAAAATAAGTCCTCTCACAAAATTTCATTCGCCTTGGTCGATTCGTTTCGACGCTATCGTGTTTTCAACAGACAGACATACAGACGGACAGACAGACGGTGTTCGTGTGGAGGCCCCAAATTAAACAAACTCCTCATTTGTTCTAATGATTTTGAATGTTTTATTTCTGAAAATATAATAGTTTTTACAGAAAGAAAAGTTTGTTACAAAAATGCTTACAATTACTTGTGGCCTCTTAGACTGAATTTACACGAATGAACAAGGCAATGAACAAGGCATGAGAAATATAAATTTGACATTTGATTTGGTTTTTGGTTGCACAGGGCTGTTATAAATTTCCTCTGGCTCTAAATATTTGTGGTCAGCTCACATTGCGTTTGCTGCATTCGGAACATCCCGCCCCCCGTGAATCGCTTCCGCCGAAGATTCACCAACGTCCAACTTGGCAAGCTTGGAGGCAGGTCTGTTTAATACTCCTAACGACGTCTGCACCGCTGCTGTTCGCACTTGACCATCGCGACCAGGGAACACTTTAAGGATTCTCCCCCGTCGCCAACAGCTCCGAGCCATGTTCGAATCACATATAATCACCAGGTCGCCGATCGTCAGAGGAGCCACTCTTGCATACCATTTGGTTCTTCGTGTTAGATCGGGCAAGTATTCGGCTATCCATCGATGCCAGAAACGATTCTTCAAGGCTTGTGCGATTCTCCATTGTTTTCTTAGACAGGTTGACGCATCTTGTTCGGATCCTGGAGTTTGGGTTGAGTTCGCACATCCTAAGATGAAATGGTTGGGCGTAAGCGGTTCCTCTTCTTCAGATGTTAGCGGCAGATGAGTTAATGGCCGCGAGTTGACGATGTTCTCGGCCTCGATTATAACGCTTCGTAAAGTTTCTTCTTTGGGCACGGTTTCCTTTAAAGTCACATGGAGTACTCTTTTGACGGACCTCACCAGTCGCTCCCAGCATCCACCGGCACTAGGGTTCGATGGGCAGTTGAATGTCCACTGGATTCCTCTTGACGACAGGTGTGTCTGGATAGCATCTTGGTCGAACATGTCCACCTTCTGTTTCAGCTCTTTTTCCGCTCCGACAAAATTCGTCCCGTTGTCACTGCGGATTCGTACGGGTACACCTCTCCTATTTACGAAGTTTCGCAAGCAGATCAGGAAACCATCTCTAGACAGGTCCGTTGCCACCTCCAGATGAACCGCACGAATAGTTAGACAGGTGAAAAGAGCTATCCAGCGTTTTTCCCTTCGCCTTCCGATAGCTACCAAGTAAGGTCCCATGAAGTCCACTCCCGTAAACGTAAAGGGCCGGACAAAGGGAGTTAGACGATCCGTTGGGAGCTGACCCATTTGTGGCGTCGTAGGCTTTGCATACTTCATCTTGCAATATTGGCACTCCCGCGCTATAGTCTTGGCAAGTGTCCTTAGGTGTGGTATCCAGAAAGAGCGACGCACTTCACACACGACAGTCTCCGTATTTTGGTGATGAAAACGCTGATGAATATGTCTTACAATAAGCTTCGACAACCAACACTCCTTTGGTAGTATGACTGGTGTTCTTGTTTCCACTGGAACACACACGGCTGAATCGATTCGTCCACATAATCGAATAACATCGTTTTCGTCTAAGCAGGGAGTTAGTCGGTATAGTTGGCTTGATTTTTCGATCTGTTGCCCTAGCTTCAGAGCCGTATAGTCCTCCGTATAGTACTGCTTCTGCACCATACGGCATAATGCAATTTCGGCATATTGTAGGTCAGTAGCGCATAGTGATTTGCATTTCGATCGGTGACTAATACGCCATCGAAGCACCCAGGCCACAACACGTTTCAACTTTAAGAAACAAGAAAATCTATTTAGGTCGATTCCAGAACTACTTACATGGAGATGGAAGATGTCACTTCTGCAGTGCGCACGAGTTTCTTCATCATCTGATTGGTTCGAATCAATTTCACCATCGGGATTCTTTGGCCATCTGGTTTCATTCGATAACAAAAATTCTGGGCCAGTTATCCATCTTCCTCCTGGCTGGTAACTGGTCAGGTACTTAGCTCGTGTAGCTATATCAGCAACGTTTATTTTGGTGGGGATCCAACGCCACTCGCTTACTTTCGACAGCTCTAAAATTTCAGCGATTCGATGGCCGACGAAAGGCTTATATTTTCGGGGGTTTGCTGATTTGATCCAGGACAGCACTGTTCTTGAATCGCTCCAGAAGATGCACTCGATTGCATGCATATTGTGGGACTGGAGAATCCTTCGGCGAAGTCGCACACCCAAGATTGCTGCTTGCAGCTCGAGACGGGGAATCGATGTAAGTTTGAACGGGGCACATCGCGTTTTGCCAGCTACAAATGCAACTGTTACATTACCTTTCTGATCGACGATTCTCCAGAACCCAACTGCAGCGAACGCCTCCTCACTTGCGTCAACGAAGATATGTAGTTGAATATCAGCGGCCGTGGACACCTGAGTAGCATAACAGCGCGGCACACGAACTCTTTTAACTGCTTCCAACATCGAAACCCATTGCCTCCATCTTCGTTGCATACTAAGCGGTATCTCCTCATCCCATGTGGTGCTTGTCTTCCATAGCGACTGCAACATCAGCTTTCCATGGATTGTAAAATCGGCCAATAATCCAAAGGGGTCGAAGATGGACATCAGTATACTAAGGCACTCTCTCTTTGTGGGAAATCGTTCGCCATTTACAATTTTCGGGTTAGTACGATGAAAATTGAGACGAAATATGAAGGCGTCATCCGACGGGATCCAATGCATACCAAGAATCTTCTCCGATTTGTTCTCAATATCCATATTGGCCACGGACTCTAGTGCACACTGCTTTCCCCGTAGACTGTTGAGCAGCTTAGACGAATTTGACGAAAACTTGCGAAGCTCGAAACCTCCACTGAGATGAATTTTGATGACGTCGGATGTTACAGCTAACGCTTCTTCTTCATTTTCGAAGCTGCACACTAGATCATCGACATAGTGGTTTTCTATTATAGTTTTTACGGCTTGAGGGAATTCACTGGCAAATTGTTGAGCATTGTAATTCTTGACGTATTCGGCAGAGCAAGGTGAGCTGGTGGCACCAAAAACCACCACTTGCATCACGTAAGTATTCAAAGTCTCAGCTTCGTCCCTCCATTGCCACAAAAATCTTTGTGCATCCTGGTCCTCCTTCCTGATGGTGATTTGATGAAACATCTCGCGAATGTCTGCACACACTCCGATAGGCTTTTCCCGAAATTTGTGCAGAACCGCTAACAAGTCTTGGCATTGGTCCCATCGACTTTGGCTGCAGCATCAAACACCAATCGCAATTTACCTCCTTTATTTAAGTTACGAACGCAAAAATGCGGAAGGTACCATGTCCGCGGTCCTTTCACCTTTGCTTCATCGGCTGACAATAAGCGTGCGTAACCCTTGGCTATGTATTCCCTGATGATATTCTCGTAATCGGCAGCGTACGAAGAATCCTTCAGAAAGGTGCGTTTGACAGATGCTAGACGTTTCTTTGCCATAGGCAAGCTATCAGGCAGCACAATATTGTCTTCCTTCCAGAGAAGTCCGGTTTCAAAACGGTTATGCAATTTGATGGTAGTATCTTGTAGTATTTTTCTGGCTCTCATATTATCTGGAGAGTCCTTAGGCACAAACGATGAAGTGGCATCCACGCTGTCCAATGCAAAGTAATCGTTGACCAATTGTGATAGTTTGTCGCTGTCTTCAGTAATATGGTTCACGGATCCCTCTTCGTTGCTATGTGATCCACCATAAACCACCCACCCGAGCAAAGTTTGCACAGCAACGGGTCCATCTGGATCGCAAAGCACTGTTGAAGTTCCCATTATCAGACGCCAGTTGTCCAATCCTATTAAAATTTCTGGCACGGCATTCTCAAATCCGCAAATAGGAAGAGATTTCACTTCATCGCTGCATTTCAGCTTATTAACGTCCATCGTTTGTTTTGGTAGCGAAAGGTCTTTGTATGTACGTACCTTTTTCATCTCATAGCGCTTGCTTCCCTCAGCGACTCCACTTATCTCCAAGTTGACAAAACTCGACGGCTGCGAAGTTCTGTTTTTACCAATCCAGGTAAGTGACATTGTTTGGCTCCTTCCAGTTAGTCCCAATTGCGAAGCGATGCTGTCATTTATTATTGTCACCGACGATCCATCATCTAAGAGTGCGAATGTACTTACAATACCACTTGGCCCATACAGTTTTACAGGTAGCACTTGAAATAAGATCTTTGTTTTAGCGGCGGCATGTGCATGTAAGTTGGGATCTTGGTCTGGTTCTTGATTTTCCTTTTCTTTTGATTGCACTGACTGTGAAGGTTCTGCTTCTGGCTGTCGCATTTCATGGAGTAGACGATGATGAAATCGACCGCATTGATCTGCATCGCATCGCTTTTTAGAACGGCACGATGAAACGATATGCCCTGGCACTAGGCATGAAAAACACACACGCTTATCTTTCACTATCTTCCACCTATCGATAGTATTATTTTTCAGAAACACTGCACACTGGGATAAACTATGCCCTTTGGCACACAATGCACACACCTTAGCTGACTTAGTTGGAACTGATGTAACTCCCTTCTCCACAGCATGAAAAAGTGTCCCTTTATCCTGACGACTACCTCTTGATGCTTTGCTACCCGCTGGATATGGAGAACACAATGCTAAGCTGGCAAATTTAGCATACTCCTGCATCCATGCACTAAATTCTTTTAAGCTGGGGTACGGTTGAATGTTGTATGAGAATTGTGCCCATTCTAGTCTTTTCGGCATTGGTAATTTCGAAACCAGTTCCTCCAAAAGCATGGGGTTTGACAAGTGCTGTTGACTTCTAGTTGATTCCATGAGCGTACACAAATTTTGTACCTTTGTGGCAAATGGCACAACCATATCTAGGCGGTTATCAGGAATTGTAGGCAATAACCTCACTTTTGAAAGCTGGCTTCTGATGAGATGTTCAGGGCGACCGAAACGGAATTGCAATTGTTCAATCACGACTGGAACATTGCTGGGATGGATCAAAATGGTTTCGACTGCTTCTCTGGCTGCACCTTTGAGGCTTTTATCCAGTCGAAACATATTCTCCAGTGGTGTGTACTCGTAGGCGGTGGTAGACTCATTGAACGAGGCGATAAACATAGGCCATTCCTCTGGCACGCCATTGAATATTGGCAGATCGTACAATTGAGGTCGCTGAGGTCGTCTTGAAGGATGTGGCGATGAGTAAAACTGAGATGGCATTGACTGTGGTACTGTGTAGATCTGATTTGACATAAGCTGGGTGGTGGTACCTATTTGGCTCGACGTCGGCTGGGTATTTGCATAAAGTTGACTCGGTGTCGGCTGGTGGGTAGCCACTGAATAGGTGTGGCTGCTTACTGGCCCCGTAGCTGGTACGTTCGAAGAACTTATAGCTGGCTGAATTGTTGTTCGTGGATATTGGTTTCTCTCGAATTGAGAGGTATACGCATAACTTCCTTGTTCTTGCATTTCTAATGAAGGTTGGCTAATACTAGAACTAGATAGTGTCCCTTGGAGGAACGAACGCTCCCTATTACTGGCATTTAGTTGTGACATGAGGCTAGCGAATTGTGATTTCATGTCAGACAACTGTGCAGACAAAATTGCGTTAGCCCTTTCCAAACATTTCACCCTATTGCTATCGGCATCAAACAATTGTGGCTGGTGATCGACGGCAGTCGAAGACTGTGAAAAGGCTGCGGCTCCACTTGTCGCGGCAACATTTGGCAACTGGATTGCATCAGCAGCAGTGCCTAACAAATCTATACTGTATTCCGCGGGGGCAGAAATGGTGACTGATTTTGGCGGCAGGCTGCCAGTAGAAACTATATTTGTCACATTGGACGCTGAAGCCGAACTCGTAGCAACATTATCTAGCAACTGGCTGCTACTAGATTCTGCAAGAGAAGTATCGTATTCGCCTAACTTGGCAGGCGGGATTCCTTTTGTAGAACGGTTACTTCTTCTAAACGGCTGATTTATTGGCATGTCCATTTCTTCCATTTGGTTCAACTGGTCTCCGTTAACTTCGGGCTGTAAATTTTCCGAGTCGGCAGACGTGACTCGGTTATTTAACGGGACCAACCCGTTACCGCTTGGCGGCGGTGAATGGAGAACCATGGATCTGCTGATTACTTCTCAAAGTAATTAAATAAAATTTTATTCGTGTGGAGGCCCCAAATTAAACAAACTCCTCATTTGTTCTAATGATTTTGAATGTTTTATTTCTGAAAATATAATAGTTTTTACAGAAAGAAAAGTTTGTTACAAAAATGCTTACAATTACTTGTGGCCTCTTAGACTGAATTTACACGAATGAACAAGAAAGGCATGAGAAATATAAATTTGACATTTGATTTGGTTTTTGGTTGCACAGGGCTGTTATAAATTTCCTCTGGCTCTAAATATTTGTGGTCAGCTCACATTGCGTTTGCTGCATTCGGAACAGACGGACATGGATAAATCGATTCAGAATGTGATCCTGATTTAGACTATACCTATATACTTTATTGGGTCTCCGGTGAATCCTTCTTTGTTTTACAAATGTAATGACGAAGTGAATATACCTTCCTGTGGAGGGTATAAAAAGGTAATACCTCTTTTTTTTTTTTTTTTTTTTCAAAATAACAATTATTAGAAGAATTGAAGGAGGATAATATGACAGCTTCCTAAGGAGGGTTTGTTAAACAAAATACTTAATAAAATATTTTGGCCTCAGCCAAATATCAGCCCCCAAGGCCAGACCTATACGTCCTCTATAATTGGCTCATAAAATATATTTTAAACATTTCGGCGACGGTAATATTTGATTTTGTATGGCATAGAACTTGTCTTGTCCACATTCTGAATAATACCTAGAAATTGTTATAAACTCGTTTGTTTTTAACTGATAAAGAAGGATTTGACATTGTCAATTGCTCCTTCAGCAACGGTGTCAAAACCTTATGTCGATTTCCATTGTGCTTTTACCGTTTTGCTCTAAGATCTCAGATTTTACCTGCCCCAATGGAACATGAAATAATGAGATTACTTTTTTTTGCATTTTTAATTGTGTGTTATTTGACAGTCAGCTATTTTCTTATTGCAATTTATGTTAACAAAAATAACTTTAAGAATAAATTAATTTATATCCTAGTAGATTTCACTTAAAATAATTAAAACTAATTGAACACTGAAACTACAGTTTTAACGTCAAAAATTATGAACTATAGTTCACTCAACTATCATCATCATCATCATCATCAGTCATCATCTTTTGGGAGCTCAAATCAATCGTAACTATTTTTATTTCCTTATAATTAAAGTGCTATAATGTGTCTTTATAATAAAAGTGCTCTCTCTAGGACCGTAGACTTATGTCGTTTTCGATTGGTAATCCAGAAGCGTCCGGAAGAACTCTCCGCGATTCTGAATTCAAATCCAGAAGCAAATTTCTCTTCTTTTCAGTAGAAGAACTGTCAGTTGAGTGCCAATCCGGACGGTTCTGGATTACCAATCGAAAACGACATTAGCTTCTCAGGACTACCCATTTGTGTAGGTAAGTATTTATTTTTTGGACGAATGTAAAGGGAAAGGGACCTGCATTATTATGCTCTCAGATGTCAGTGTCAAAAAATGAACTATTGTGACACGGTGAAATGATTTCCACGCCACCTTTAATATTTTCACAATATTTGTGACAGCTGATTTCATAACAGAAGTTCCTAATAAAATTATAAATTGGAAGTGCGCGCAAAATATTATATTTTAAATTTTTAGGTATAGACATTAACAAATTTGATATCAGAATGCCGCTACAAAATGCCTAAGTATATAAAACAAGTAAAATATTTGTGAATAAAATATGCCTTAAACAATTGTAAACAAAGCACTCGAAGGTACCAATTATACAACAATTTTTTTTTATTGTGTTATTTGTTGCCCCTTAAGATTACGAATATATCTTTAATATTGTCCACACGCAATACAGGATTGCGTCAGGCTTTTGGAATGCTTAGTCCAAATCCCAAAAGAAGATATTTTGTTCTGTCCTTGTGAAAGAGGAGTTAAAATTTGTTCTTTTTCAAGTGGCGGCTACAAATAAGAAAATTCTTTGGAAAGAGCTCCTTCCGATTATTATGAACTTTTCTGGGGATTCGGTGGATAGATATACATATTTGGATTCCTGTACGATGTGAAATGTAACTACACAGAGTTTCCTAGAAACAATCGAGTTTTTAAAGTAGTTTCTTTTGCCATCGTTCTTGCACTTGACCACAAAATCTATTCAATATTATTTATGAAAATACTAACTTCAACATAACTATTTAATTTCAATTATCACGTCCGTAGGTACAAATTGTTTTCACGAGGCACAGGTACAATTACATTTCTTAGACCGCAACATACGTAAAAGAATCAAAATGTATTCATTAGCTTGTTTTTTATTTATTTATTTATTTATTCAAAGGACAGAGCACAAAATTAATTTGTACCCTCCGGAGAGAAATGCCGGCTAACTAGCCCATATGGCAATAGCTTGTTTTTATATGTAGCTGCTTTTTGGTATAGATTTACTTTAAAATTTAAATTCACCAATATACTTGGTAAATATAAGTTTCTACTTATTGAATTAGATTTTATAATTTTCGGAACATTTTCATACGATTTGACTTATCCTGTGATTAGGGTTCCGCCGAAATCCGCTAGACATGGTATGACTATGACCGAGTGTCAATAGGTTTGTGGTGGATCCATTACTTATGGTGCCACTGTTTAATTAAAAGAACCTTAAATGTTCAACCAAGTTAATGTCGTTAGGTTAACATCTGTATTACATTTAAGAAAATTAACGAACATTTTTATGTATGCAAATTTTTATTTTTATTTATATTATATAATATGTACAATGCTCTTAACTCTAATATGTAGTTACTAAATACCTCTTACCCGTTGTTTGTGGCAAGCCACGTATAATCTTTGTTTTATTGGATTCAGGATCATACTCCGTAAAAGTAGATTGTTCTTCACAATAAATTATAAGCAGATTGTTCAAAGAAATACATTGGGTAATGCCTCCATGGACTTGTAAATCTATTACTGTCCACGTATCCTCAGAAGGGTTGTAGCGTTCAACTGTTTGACTTCTCCTTTTATTTGATATTCCTCCAACTACATATAGGTGTTCACGAACAGCTGCAATTCCGAAATTTTCCGTTACATTTTTAAATGTCTTCTGACTCCATTCATTTCTAACAGGATCATAACATTGCATGATTGGATGTCTTTCGACAATGACATATAACATTCCATCAAGAGCAGATACCTTAATCTTTTGGTTATTTCCAGGCAGACTTGCTACACCTTTCCACTGGCGTGTGTAAAAATTAAAAATTTCGACCATTGTCTGGGTACTTGAGCTGTTACAGCCAAAAACATACAATTCGCCATTTAATTCCGACATTGATAGGAAATTGAGCTTCTGTTTCATTTGAGGTAATTCATACCAATTCTTGTTTTCAAGGTCTAAACAAGAAACATAGATTGTATTATTACTATTGTAATAATCGCGTACGTTTCCAGCAGAGACCAATATTTTATCAATGACAATCGTACCCATTTCGCTTCTGTTTTGATGATTTACTAGCGAAATATCGTTTTTTAACCAAACGTTCGCTGCTGCATTGTAAGTAGAAATTGATAAACAATTACTGTTTGTATTTAGATTTGCACACGATAGCTTCTTGGTTGTTTTCTGATGATCACCAATTTTTTCTGACGAATGCCATTTGAGCCACCCAAAAGCCAACTGGTAGCACTCAATCGTTTTGCATACGGAATGGATGTTCGCTAAAATGAAGTGTGGCTTCAGCAACTTGAAACGAAGAAGTGAGATAAGATCATAAATGTGTTGTTCGCGATGCTTGTCATGTTCGATCCATTTTACCACACTCAGGAATAGTTTATCCTCTGACCGCACCAATCGTTTATCAGCGCTAATAAATTTTGCCAACTGTGCTTTATTTAACAGTAAGAACTCTTTACTATTGCATACTTTTTCAAAATGCTTATAAGCAAATGCGAGAGATTTAGTTTCAAGCGCAAGATAGTTGTGTTGTTCGGCAAACATTGCAATGCCCAAACAATTGCTGTCATCGAGTTGTTCACCCATAAAATCACAACAAGCAGTTATCAATGTCTGCATTTGAAAAAAGTCCGCCGCTCGTAGTATGTTTTCTACAATCTCATTGCGCAGCTCAATGGAAGCAGTATACATAAAGTCGATGATTAATTGTAGAGAAACGCCATCAATTTCCTTTATTTCAACCTCATCGGCTGTTGCTTCCATAAGAGTACTACGAGACATTGCTAGAAAGTAGTCGCTTGATGTGGACAGCACAAGTCGATGAGCCTGTACTTTCGTGTTATCAACCCCAGCTATTAGAGCAATGTCGAAGAATTCTTTTTGTTCATAGAATGTTTGTAGTTTCTTTGAAATGTTAGCTGCATGAGCAGCACATTTAAATACTTTGCTTCTGCTGGATGATAAGAATTCCATTGATAGATTCTGATTTTGGTTTGGCATCATAAAGGTGCTTATGAGTGGATACAGAGTTTCTGGACGAATTTCAGAATTAAATTAATTAAGTAGGTACATAAACAAAAAATGAAAACAAGAGCTTACCAAATTTAAACCTGCAGCGCCTGCTTATAAAATATAATTTTAAATATCAAATTTTGACACCAACCGCAATAGAACGTTCGCGAAAATGCTTCCAAATCCAAAGGTGTTTGCTGTGATATGAATTAGAATTACAATTAACGAAACAACGAAACTTTAATAACGAATGAAAGAGTTTGAAAGCTCCATACACAGAAATGTGCAGTGTAGGTACCTATGTAAATGTAAACATGTAAACTGTCACAATATGGAGAATTTGACAGCTGATCATTTTCGTGTGACTTCCAGGGATGTTTCGAGTTTCATTTATAATTTCAAAAATTAAAACCATAGGCATTCAGGGCTTATTCGGAAATATCTTTTATGCATAATTTTGTCCTGTTATTCTGTTATGAATGTCCATACAAAAATTCGATCTGTCAAAAGATAGAATTTTGTGACTTTTATCATAAAATATTTTTATTAATTAGAATGTTTTGAATTGAAAAGGATATCTATGTACAGTAGAAATCGGTTATAACAATACCTGATATAGCGATGAGCCGAATATAACGATATATTTTAAAAGTCCCGGCAAAACTCCGTTTAATTCAAAGTAATTTGCAATCGGTTACAACGATGCCGGATATAACGATGAAATCGGTTATAGCGATGAAAATTTACCATATTTAAGTCTAAAAACTGTTTATAGCGATAGTAAAGACAGTTTTTACAGTCTACTGATTGTTATTTTCATTGTTTCTAAAGCCGTGTATCAATTGCGCTAAATAATTATCCTCTTATAGTTTTCTGACACTATCGCGGTGAAAAACGAATTTTGAGCTGTCAAAAAATGATCCTGCTCGGGGAGCAAGATAATAAATTATCCTATATGCTAAATTTTTATAAGTTTGCTACTTGAGTTTTGCTAGAATGTTGAAGAGAAAATAAAATGCCGAGGATAAATTAAGTACAATTGATGGTATCTAAATTTCCAGAGATCGCTGTCACCGGTCCTTGGATATTCTCACAGGTCTACAGAATTAAAGTTAATTGAAATTTCGATTTACATACTTATATGGTATCTAAAGAGCTTAAATGTTGATTTTTGTTAGCAACAACTATAGTACGTGGACTGTGGAGGGAAGGTAGTTCTCCAGATGGTATATGGCCGCTTCAAATTAAAATCCAAATATTGCACAACTCTCTTAGAAAAATATTTTACAACACCAAATGTGCAAAAGAATAACAAATTTGTGATTTTGTTCCTCGAGACTTTTATTAAATTTATAGCCCTTTTTTCGATAAAGTACATATTTTTTGTATTTTTTTATTGTACCGGATATAACGATGGACCGGTTATAACGATGAAATTCGAAGGTCCCTTCAACATCGTTATAATCGATTTCTACTGTATATAATTTTGTAATTGAAAATAATTTAGAAATTTATCGGCTCTAGCGAGGTATCCGTCGGAACGGAAATTTCTCCGATTTCATACGAATCGGAGGATTTTTGCTTCGAGGTATACGTCGGAACAGCTTTTCGGAACTTTGTTCCGACAAATATGCAACGCACACTGGCGTTTTGCGTTTCAGTGCGATGAAGTGCGTTTTTATTCATATTTTTGACAGTTTCATACGAATTTTCTTCCGATATGCTCCGACAGGAATTAGTTGCGGAATTTGTTTACGAATTGCAGTGATAAATGAAAGCAATAAAGAAAAAAACATTTTAGCAAAGTAATTGGTTGTATTTGTTGCTTTAGTTTGTATTTCCAGTGCAAAAACAAACGAAAAAACAAGCACTTAATAGGAAAACCCCGATGCAGCACGAAACAACATCATGTCAAATCAACGCGTTGTCGCATTTTAATTTTTCTTTCCGAAGTCGGATACCTCGAATGTAATTTAAGTCTCCGACGGAATATGCGTTGCGGAGAATTCTCCGTTCCGACGGATACCTCGCTAGGGCCGTATATTTTCGGTTTAAACGAAGACACCTATCACGTTTGCTGGAACTTAAATATAAATAGTATCTATTAAATAGTAATCTATTTTTTTTTTTTTTTTTGAATTGAATTAATTTTATTTTCATATCAAATGATGTTTTTACAATTGTTGAGTTTCCCGCGAAGCCTTAAGGCTTATCTGCAGGAGGTTATAATTTACAAATGTTAACCATTTAATGTGAGCTTAATTTAGGATATTACATATTAAAAATTGTTTTTATAAAAGATAGAAATTTTTTAAAAGCTTTTTGCGAAAATTAAGATTTACAATGTTTCTATAGGCGTATTTTTTTGGGAAGTGAGTATAACAAAACCAAAAGTGAGTATAACAAATTTGCATGTAAAACTAAAAGTGAGTATAACATAACCAAAAGTGAGTATAACAGTTTTGCATGTAATAGTAAAAGTGAGCTAGCTATAGATTCTCAAAAAAATACGCCTTATGTGAACGTGGATTTGATCTTCCTGATGTGCGTTTTATTCAGCTCTTTAGATTGAATAAGGTGAATGCTAGAATTCTAATGAACAAATTGGAACAATTTACGCAAAACACGAATACCTACGGCTACAACCATTTCATTTCAAAATCTGGTAAATTGTATTTCTAATGATAGGCGTATTTTTTTGGGAAGTGAGTATAACAAAACCAAAAGTGAGTATAACAATTTTGCATGTAAAACCAAAAATGAGTATAACATGACCAAAAGTGAGTATAACAGTTTTGCATGTAAAAGTAAAAGTGAGCTAGCTATAGATTCCCAAAAAAATATGCCTGATGTAATGACGATAATGACCAAAAGTGAGTATAACAGTTTTGCATGTAAAACGAAAAGTGTGTATAACCAAACCAAAAGTGAGTATACCAGTTTTGCATGTAAAAGTAAAAGTGAGCTAGCTATAGATTCTCATAAAAAGACGGCAAGGAGCGTTAAGTCTGCGGGTGGTACACCGACATCGGTCGCCAACATCACCTTAGTACCAGTCAGTAGGAGTGTTCGAAGTGGTGCCTCTTCTTCTCGGAGTCGACGTATACTGGATCTCGAGTTGCTTCGTCTGAAGGAGCAAAAAGACTTAGAAAAGGAGTTCTTGGATAAGAAATTCGAGCTACTCAAATTGAAAGAACAGCAAGACGAGGATGATGGAAGTGTAAGTAGCGATGGGCGTTCGGTGGTGCCACGTTTAACGGTCGGCGAGGTCAAGGGTGATGGTGGCTCTATTGTCCGGCGCACCAAGGACTGGGTCACACAATCAAAGATGGAAGTCCAGGCTGAGGCGACAAAAGGAACATTAACACAAAACCAGATAGCGTCAAGAAAGGGTCTTGCCTATGTTTTCCGGCAGGTCAGAAGAATGGCCTATCTTCATAAGTAATTATCGCAACAGCACGGCTATGTGCAATTATTCAAACGACGAAAATTTGATACGGTTGCAGAGGGCTTTGAAAGGCAAAGCGTTCGAAGCAGTGAGCAGCCAGTTACTGCTTCCTTCATCCGTGCCTGCGGTTATATCTACTCTCGAAATGCTCTTCGGTCGACCGGAACTCATTATCGAAGAGCTCATAACGAAAGTGGAGAATTTTCAGGCTCCGAAAATTGAGCGTTTAGAAACAATCATCTCGTATGCGTTGGTAGTTAGGAATTTAAGTTCCGCCATGGAGGCGTCAGAACTGATGGACCACTTAAATAACCCTGTATTGCTCAAGAAATTGGTTGATAAATTACCATCGGCCATGAAGATGGAGTGGCCAATGCTGTAACGGGGAAAGCGACCGCAATCCAGACATCTATCAGATGCAAGTACTCACTTTTGGGGCTTCCTGTTCACCAAGCATAGCATTATATGTCAAAGACACCAACGCTGCTGAGTTTTCGGAGAAGTATCCACGGGCGGTTGAGAGCATTTTAAAGCATCATTACATGGACGATCTTTTAGACAGCTTGAACACAGTTGAAGAGGCTGTGCTGTTAGCTACTGAGGTACGAGAGATACATTCCAAGCTGGATTTCGAATAAGAGGCTGGATGTCGAACTCCATGGAGGTGCTTCAGTCTCTTGGGCAATCTGTTGAAAGTGAAGGTCGGACAATAGACTGCGGCAAGGAAAATAATATTGCTAAGGTCTTGGTTCTATGGTGGAGGCCGAGCGATGACGATTTCATTTTTTCGTTGCGGTTCATCAAGACGCAGGAAGATATCTTGTCTGGAGGCAGATTGCCAACAAAGCGTGAGTTACTCAGAATTTTAATGTCTATCTTTGATCCTCTAGGGTTCTTGGCCTTTTATTTGGTGAGAATCAAAGTACTAATCCAAGACGTGTGGCGACAGAACCTTGGCCGGGATGACATTATCAACGGCTCGTTAGCGACAAAGTGGGAGTCATGTTGACAAGTTGACGACAAGAGATGCTACTTCGGTTCAACTACACATTTTTGTGGACGCCAGTGAGGAAGCTATGGCGGCGGTTGCGTATCTGAGGTTCTCTAATGGTTACGTGATAGAATGCTCACTGGTGGGAGCAATAGTAAAAGTAGCACCACTGCTCCCAGTGTGCATTCCCAGGTTGGAGCTCCAGGCAGCCCTTATCGGTGCACGGTTTGCTATGGCGATCATAACAGCTCATGGGTTCAGAATCGATAGGATATTCTTCTGGACAGACTCGAAGACCGCCATGCAATGAATACGCTCCGATGCAGAGATGTACAAGCCGTTCGTGATGTTTCGTATCGGGGAGATACAGGAGCGGACCAATGTTAATGATTGGCGGTGGATACCATCCAAACTGAACGTCGCAGACGAAGCGACAAAATGGATAAAGGAACCTTGTTTTGACAGGGATAGCAGGTGGTTTAAGGGACCTAGTTTTTTGCTGCAGTCGGAAGAAACTTGGCCTAATGAAGTTATTTGGAGGCAAAATAAAGTCTGCGAAGATGAACTGCGAGCCAAATATGTGCTGGTGTTGAACGAGGATGTAAATCGATTTGAGAAAGGCATGCACGATCTGGTGATTGATTTTGATCGGTTTTCAACATGGGAGCGACTTCGAAGAGTGGTTGCATGGATCGTACGGTATTGCAGAGGTCTTCAAGCAAGAGCAAAGGCAAATGCTCTGGACAGGGATCCGCTTTCGTTAGAGCCGACGAGTTCAGTGAGTGGTCCTATCCGGTCAGAGGAGCTGCAGACGGCGGAGATGATCTTATGGAGAATGTCGCAGTGGGCAGAATACGCTGACGAGTTGGTAATGCTGAAAAATGGGAAATCGATTCCAAAATCCAGTCAAATTCGTAAACTCAACCCTTACATTGACGATGATGGAGTTCTGCGTCTTGAAGGACGAATTGACTACGCCGAGTTTGTGAAAGAAGAGACCAGGCGACCAGTATTGTTATCAAGGAAAAGTAGGGTGAGTTTTCTTATTGTCGATTACTATCACAGACATTTTAGGCACCTATGCGATGCGAATGTGTACAACGGGCGTCAGGCAAGAATATTTCATCCCTGCATTACGTACCCTACTTAGATCAGCTAGATCCCAATGTGCCCGTTGCTGTATAAAGGATGCTACTCCCAAGATTCCTCAAATGGCGCAACTACCTCGGGCCCGACTTGGACCATTTCACAGGCCGTTCACGTTCACCGGTGTCGACTACTTCGGACCGATATTAGTCGTACAAGGCAGGAGTCAGGTCAAGCGATGGGGAGTTTTATTTACCTGTCTAACTAGCAGAGCAATTCATCTTGAGGTGGCATTTTCATTGTCGACAGATTCCTGCATTTTGAATATTCAGCGTTTTATAGCAAGGAGAGGAACACCGTCTGAGATTTATTCGGACAATGGCACGAATTTTGTGGGTGCGGAAACTGAGTTACGTAAACAGTTCCAGCTTATCAACAAGGAGCCACTTGCTCGCAAATTCACGACTCCGCGCACGAAGTGGTTTTTCAATCCTCCAGCCGCTCCACATATGGGTGGGAGTTGGGAGCGACTCATCGGTACAGTGAAGAAAATCCTGAAAGAAGTCATGGGAAACAAGCGGCTAAATGATGAGTCGTTCCAATCAGCATTGGTTGAAATAGAAGATATCGTCAACTCACGTCCGCTTACTTACATTACCTTGGGACCTGAAGACGATGAAGCATTGACACCCAACCATTTTCTTCTTGGGTCATCGAATGGAAGCTCATGTCACGTAAGGACTGGAGAAGAGTGCAGCAGATGGCAAACGTGTTTTGGAAGCGATGGGTACGTGAGTACCTTCCCACTCTTACGAGACGAACGAAGTGGTTCGAGAAGGTCGAGCAAATAAAGGAGGGCGACGTGGTACTCATCATCGACGAGAATCTCCCGAGATGTACTTGTCCTAAGGGGATCGTTATCAGTACTATCACGGCCCAAGATGGTCAGGTGAGAAGATCGACGGTAAAGACGGCGAACGGGGTATTTGACCGTCCAGTGGCGAGACTTGCAGTGTTGGACATCAGCAGTAGAAGCGAAAGCAAGGCAGCAGATGTAGCTCCCTTGCTGGGGGGGAGAATTGTTGCTGATGTGTTGACACCCTAAGAGGAGGGCATTGAACGCGCCCAAGAAGTGTCAGCCCATCGTCGTCTCTTTCTTATATTTTTTGTCAAGTTGAATTTTTGAAATGGCTTTTTAGTTCTCTGTCTTTTTTGTGTTTTTTATATTAACCAATAAACTTCATAAACTGTAAAAAGGTGTTTTAATGTTGCTGGAAGCAACAGGCCTAATCAGGGGGCTTATTCCAAAATGCGCGGCTGATCGCTTTGCATGGCGGATTAGTATTTTTGTATTTCCAAAAGCGATTCGATCCATTCAAAAGCGATAGCTAGGTGACGGATTGCTGGCGGATTTATTGCGGATAAAAAATAAACTAAATTCTTGTGACGGGAAAAAGCTGTCAAACTTTTGGGAAAATAAATGGAAAATTGGAAACTGCAAAGCACAGTTCGCCTTTGAGAATAATCAAAAGCGAAGACGGTCGAAATCGAAGTATCGCTTTCAATACGATCCGCCGCGCATTTGGGAATATGTAAATATACTATTGTTAATCATTCGCTTATTGTAAATCCGCGGTATTAATAATCATTTTTAGTGTCTAGGCTAACTTTTACGAAGTCACAATGGCGAAAATTTCCATATAAAATGATCTATTGTGACCATCAAAATATTTAAGTTGAAGGTTAAAAATGATTATTGGTAAGGCCCATGTGTGTAAGGGACATTTTCATATAAAATATTTTATTGTGACCATCAAAATATTTAAGTTGAAGGTTAAAAATGATTATTGGACTCCATCAACCTTCAGTAGTATCCGAGAGTTTCACCCAAACTGGAGTTGCTAAAAGGGGTCGTATACGTATAGCATATTACAATATTAGCACTAATTTTTTTCTTTGCTAGTCTTTACCGCAATTGTTCCCGCACTTACTTTTCCCTTTTTGCAAGTGCTTGTGTATTTTCGGAAACAACTTCTAATTTTGCATACAAAGTTAATCATTTTAGCAGCAGCTCCTTTGCAGACTGAAAATTGAAAACCAAATAAGGAACTACACTGAGCGTCAAAAGTGAGTAAACACATTATGCTTCTTTGGGTTTTCTTTAAGGTCTGGAAACAGGTCCAAAAAAACAGCAATTTGTAAAAAGTTTGATTACGAAACATATTTCAAATAAAAAACCTTATTAAATATTTCAAAAAAATGTATTCAACTTTCAAAGACAAATGAAAACAGCATTGGTGTTCACTCACTGTATGTAATTAGAGAATATAAAATCAGTCAACGGGCAGTATTTTGTATGAATAATCGGAAAGAAAACAAATGTTGGGAATAATTGAAGCCTACTGGCAACGTAGGTTGGTTAAAAGAATTGGTGAGAAAAAAAAAACAGTTTTGTGGTTGAAAAATTAGGTATGTTCCTTTAGTTTTAAATCTTACAATTTTTTACAAACTCTTGCAAACCCTAGACACCTGGGGGGTTATTCCCAAATGTGCGGCGGATCGTATTTAAAGCGATAGGTACTTCGATTTCGACCGTCTTCGATTTTGCTTATTCTCAAATGCGGACTTTGCTTCCCATTTTTTTTCCAATTAGACTTCCAATTTTCCAATTATTTTCTCAGAAGTTTGGGAACTTTTTCCCGTCACAAGAATTTAGTTTATTCTTTATCTGCAATAAATACGCCAGCAGTAAATCCGTCAGAGAGAGGCTACTAGCAAATACAGTACAGTACAGAACACTGCGTGAAAACCGTCTCTACAGCTTTTGCTGGGACAACCGTGACGTGTTGGCTGCCTAGCCCTATCCTAGACGATGTTCTATTGGTAGGAAGAACATTTGAAATAAATCTAAATAACCTAAACAAAAAACACGAAGTGGCCAGCTGAAGCTAAAAGTGCGCTATATTTAGACCAGAAGTAAAATATCTATATAAAGGACTTCAGACTTATAAAACTGAAGACATCCATACTACTCTACTATATAAAATGTAACGTCTGACTGTCCCTCCATAACTCGAGAACCATTCACCCGATTTTAATGATTTTCTGATTTAGAGATGTGTGGCCAAATTAGGCCGTAAGGCGGGTGAGAATTTTTTCTGAGTAAAGGTCTCGCGGGGAGTAAGGGGGGTCTCACGAACCGTTAGCCGTATGAACTTGAAAGTTTGTATGTTGATAAATAAGTCAAAATTATTACATCCCTTATTCCTCGTTCTTCAAAATTCGTCATATAAGGGTTAAAAAATTCAATTTCGACCTTACTACGCTCAACTTGCCATTATATACTCATAAATATATGTAGGTCAATTCAAGAAATGCTTTTAATTTTTAGACAATACTTCACCGAGTACATATTTTGAGCTAACATTCGTCTTTTCGGTCCATCCAGGGGTTGAGATATAACGACGGGCATGTTTTTTACATGGAAAACTATATGTTGCATGCACGCGTGTGAGCTGCAGTCGCAAATTGTTTGTAATTGAGCCCACTAAAAATCAACAAATATAGTTTACAAAGAGGATTATAAAAAAGGAAAAAATATATACAAACGTACATACATTATATGATGATAACTCAAATAAATTGTAATTGTATTCAAAAGAAAAGAAACTGGCGGGCGGAGCCGCGGGCATGGCTAGTTTTAAATAAAATATTATATACAATAGCGTCTGTCGTATCAAATTTTTATTTTTTTTTTTTTTGTATAAAATTATATACAAATCTATTTTTTCACATTACTATTGTTCTTTTTTTTTATAATTAGATTATATAAAAAAAATTATTACATTACGTTATGTTGGGCTTATTTACTGGTACGATTCGAACAGCAAGTCGAATTTGTTTCTTTTGTGTAATACCTTTATTATTATTATTTTTTTTTTTTGTTTTTTTTTTTTTTTTTAGAAAGCGCAACTTTTAAAAGCGGAATAACTTTTGTTAAACAAAAGATAAAGCAAAATTGTACGTAGAAAATATATAATAATTTCCACTTTAGAATTTATAAATAAAAATAAATGTATTATGTTAATAATTATTGTTGTTAACCCTTCGCGCGTACTACAAAAAAATACTCAAATTGGATTTGTTTGGAAAGTAACATAACAAAAATAAAAACAAATCAATAATAACAATGCATTTAATATGCATTAATAAAGCAATAATAGAAAAAAATAAGGAGAACAAAAAAAAAAATTAGGTGGAGGGATTCCTTATATCCAAAAATACATTGTTAATATAGTGTCTCCTCTGCGACTTGTCTTATTCCGAAATATCAATCGGAATTGACGTTGTGAATGTTGGTGTCTCCAGTTCTTCGTGTTTCTTCATTTTGAGCATCTGCAAAGGACAAACAAAGAAACTGAATTGAAATTCACGAACACATGCGTGAAAGCAAATGAATAAATCACATGCAGAATTTGTAAAATTATAGCAAAATGGACGATGAGGATTATTTTTATACAATGGAATGTGAGTTATGTATTTATTTAGTTAATGCGGCTTTTTACAACATTTACTCAAAGTCATATGTACATATTGTGTATACATATCAATGTGGTAATTATTAACATAATGGTGGTTGCATAAGGTTGTTCTATTCGTGAAGAATTTCCACTAGGCTCTTTAGTGCCTGTACTCGGGTCATTGGGGTCGAGCTTTCCGTCCTTCCCACTTACGCATATTTTCATTTCAGAAAAAGGTTCAGAAAATATTGTTGGTTTTGGTCGACAATTTTTTTTTTTTTTTTATAATAAACACGCGCTCAAGAGGGTATGACTACTCTTTTAATGCAGGGTGAACTACACAGCGCGGGCGTTAAGGAAATGAGGATAGATATAATAGGAGATACCGATGCACATTGGTTTTAAATGTTTGTAAATTGTAACAAGGAGGAAAAACAGAGTTTGGTAAAGCATTCCACATTCGTGTTGTACGGCTTATGAATGAATCTCTATATTTCATAGTACGACCGAAGATAGGCTGAATGGTAAACTGATGAGCATTCCTAGCACGGCGAGTATTGCGGTTGAATTTCTGAAGGGGTGGAATGCAGCTGGCGATTTCGTTTGAGCACTGTTTGTTAAAAAAGCGATAAAACAGCGAGAGACACGCAACATTTCTGCGATGTTCGAGCGAATTAATAGAGTTCGCGATATTTATGTCTCCGATAAGTTTTAACGCACGATTCTGGATCCTATCCAGTAGGCGCAATATGGTTTTGGGCGCACCAGACCAGATATGAGAATTGTACTCAAGTTTTGGGCGAATGAACGCCTTGTATATTGTAGCCAGATCAGAAGGGGTAAAATATTTCTTGCACCTTTTGAGAAAACCTAGACATTTCGCAGCATTCTTGGCGACTTCGTGTACATGGTCATTCCAACGTAGGTTGTCATGAACGCACATACCGAGAATGGAAAGTCTTTCGGTTTCGGTGATGCAAGTGCCATTCATGGATAATGGCTGTAGGTCCGGGTTTCGCTTTAGAGACAGCAGACAGCATTGTGTTTTCGAAGCATTAAATTCCACTCTATTGGCTGAACCCCATTTTAAAATGCTGTCAAGGTCGGAATTTAATGAGCTTAACATACGTTGCCGTTCCAGTTCTACGGCCGAAGAGCAGGGACGTGAGTCCTGGAAAGAATATGAGAAGCTAAGTGTGCTGTCATCAGCGAAGGAATGGATTGGATTAGATGTTGCAGACAAGAGATCATTTATAAAAATGAGAAAGAGAGTCGGAGACAAAACGGAGCCTTGGGGGACACCAGCATTTATATGGTGAGTTTCAGACTTGAAACCATCCAAAACAACTTGAATTGAACGGCCAAAAAGGTAGTTTCTAATCCATTGAATAAGAGACGCATCGATCCTATAAGCACGCATTTTCGACAAAAGAGCTTGGTGCCAAACTCTGTCAAATGCCTTTGAAATATCAAGCGCAACAATCTTCGACTCACCGAAGTGATGGAGAGATTGTTTCTACTTCTCGGTGAGATATGTCATCAAATCACCAGTGGACCTGTTGCCACGAAAACCGTACTGCCGGTCATTGAGGAGTTTCCGAGATACAAGATATTTCATAAGCTGACGATTTATCAGCGTTTCCATGACCTTAGAAAGAATGGACGTAAGTGCTATGGGTCGGTAATTGGTGGGAGAAGAAGATTCGCCTTTTTTAGGGACGGGCTGGACAAATGCTGTTTTCCACCTACTCGGAAAGAGTCCAGAAGAATAGGACAGATGAAAAAGCTTACGCAGTGGTTTTGCCAGCGTGGAAGAACACCTCTTCAGAACGATGGGGGAGATACAGTCTGGACCAGCGGATTTATTTATGTTGAGATCAATAAGTACTCTTGCAACTGTACGAGTGCGAAAATGGATTTGTCCCATGGTAAATTCGACGCTCTCGAGTACAGGTGGGGACAAAGCGCAATCTGGGAGCAACGAGCTGGCTGCGAAATGTGCAGCGAGCAGATTAGCTTTGTCTAAAGAGCTGACAGCTGGAGTGTCATTGTAAATGAGCGTTGGGATCGCTGACGAGGCCGAATTCTTGATATTTTTTACGAATGACCAAAAGTTTTTACTACCCTTGGGACATTGTAGTATTTTTTGCCTCAACTTTTGGTCATATGAGAATTTGACACGCTTTATGAGGGCATTGCAGTCATTTCTGGCTCGTTTAAACTTTTTTCGGTTTTCCTCGGATGGGTTGGTCTTGTAAGACCGAAAACTCAACTCCCTTAGTCTAATAGCCTCTTTACAGCTCGAGTCGTACCACGCGTTTTCTTTTGGTTTGATACTCTTTATCCTGTGAGGGATAAAGGATTTCATACCTAAGGTGATTATATTTGTTACCATATCAGCGGCGGCATCCACGTCGTTATCGAGGAAGCATAACGACCAGTTAAAACTCCTAAAGAAGCTGTTAAGTCCGCTCCAGTTGGCTTTCTCGTATTGCCATACGGTTCTTTTCGGAGTTTTTTCTTTAACTTTGTGGTCGGAGTACGAGAAATTAGCTGATATGGTACAGTGGTCTGACGAGCCTAGAGGCGATAATACTTCAATAGAGTATTTATTAGGGTGGGAGGTAAGAAACAAGTCCAGTGTGTTGGCATTTTGACCGTCAATGTCTGGTACACGTGTTGGCGCATTTACAAGCTGGGTTAATTGGTTTACCTCAGCAAAGATCTGAACATAAATTCCTTCGGGTGTTGTCTGTCCAGAATGTTGAAGCCAGTCAGAATTGTGAATATTGAAATCGCCCGCAATGACGAGGAACGACGACAAGGAAACAATTCTAGTTATGGAATCAGACAATACATCGAACTCGTTACAAGTCGAGTTGCTGTCAAAATTAGGGCTTCTATAAAGAAAACAGTAATGAATTACTTGCCTACGGATATGGAATTTGAGCCATTTGAAATTAAATTCCGGATTGGAACACTGGCCATAATCTTTAGGAACTTGGTAGGCTACATCATTACGCACATAAATGGCGAGACCGCGATGTAAGAAGAATAATGGCACTAAACGATATCCAGGTAGATCAAATTCTGATATATCAGATTTTCCACCCACCTGGGTCTCACCCAGTGCCAAAACAGCTGGTTTATATTTGGCAACGTGGACGTACGCGGAGAAGAGATTCGATCGCAACCCACGAATGTTGCTAAAATCGACCCTGAAATTCCTCATTGTAACAAAAAACAAACACAAAAAAAACACAACTCCGACGCTACTACTAAGCATTTAAAATGATTTAAATTTGGATGGTGTACTTAGGCCTACTGTCCACGTAGCAGGGCTTCATATGCACGTTTTCGTCATTTGCAGCTTGTTGTACGCTTGCTTGCAGCTTGCGAAGCTCTATCCACAGAGGGGCAAAGTCGCATTTTCGTAGTCGTAAATGCGACTTTGCAAGCAAGCGTACAATATGCTGCAAATGACGAAAGCATGGGTATGGAGCGGAGCTACGTGGACAGTAGGCCTTAGGAACCATACACCCGTGACCCTGTTAATGGAAAACGTCCATGAACGGACGAGCGGAAAAGAAATTGGCTCTACATCTACATAGTCTTGCGCTCCTGACTACGTACGTAATCTTAGGTCACACGACAGAGAAGGCTCATGATTGGAGGAGTTCAAAATAAAATGTAGAACGCATAAACGAAGTCTAGTGATTCAGGATAACGGGATGCATTATGAAGTTACCTTGGCTTCGCGACAAAAAAAAAATTATTTATTTAGAGACGTTTTTATCGATATGGTATAGATCCGTTTTTTAAAATAAGAATATTGAATGAATAGTGATGAGATGATAAGTGTTTTCTTTTTGTACGAAAGTACTCTTACAACTAAAGTTCTTTCCACTGCGCCACCTTTCCAGGCTATAACTATTTTAAGAAAGCTTCTCAATTCAGTCGTTCGGACTCTGCCAACAATTGTAGGCTCCTTTTATTCGTCCCAAAATAGCTCACATAAACAAATGGTTGTTAGAAGCTAGATCTAGCGTGCCTTTGACTGACTTCTATTTGACGATTACGAGTATGAAATTGCTTCAGCTGGCAGCATCTTATGTAGTGGAAACCTTTTTGATATCTGCTTCTACAGAGCTTACCGGATAGCAACAGTCAGCGCAAACTAAGATACATCTGCTAAAGAGCTAAGCTAGCATATAGCTGAACTTTTAGCACTATGGCAGACGGGACCATTATAAGCTGACAAATTTAATGACAGTTTTAGGGCCGAGTTCGCTGTTCTTCCCTCTGCTAAAAGCCTGACGGCTCTGCCAGATTATACTTCAGAGTAATTTCCACAAGTTTTGGAGTTTCTGCGAGTATGAAGTTCACAAGAAATGCTTCTGTTTACGAAAGGTGTGACGCACCGTAGACAATCCTGCTTATATTTTGCATGGTACTTGGTATGTAGATATTTATTGTACAATTTCTTAATTTCGCATCTTTAGCGGGCATATTTAGTGTTTTAGATAATTTTGCAGTATGAAATGTGCCACGTTATATATTCATTTCCACCCTTGAATTTGAATTTCAAAGAAATTTCCGATACATCCGTGTACAACGATAAAGTCAAATAGAGTAGATGAACACCAATGCTCCAGCCTCAGCCCGACGCCAGTTTTAAGAGGCTATGCAAACGAGAAAGAGTTTATCTCTGATGGCGTGAGCATGTAGAAGTGACTTCAAGCAAATCGGCATACGCAGTTGATGTGTGTTGATTTATTCCATTCCCTAATTCATCGGGTATTGTAGCAACATCAGAAATTATCCAAGATTTAGTTGAATCGTCATATAAATCTCAAGATTTATCACAAGATGTTTATCTAATCGCATTATTCAGAAACGCATTCATCCGGTTTATCTTTGAAACAGAACCAACCCCAGTAATACTAGTTAATGATGAGGTGTATTATTTACAACGCTTGATAGATATTCCATACCACAACCAAAAATTGTTAATATTTTCGCAAAACCAACAACAGTAAAAAAAATCAAATGAACCCAAAAACTGTTAAACTTCTCTTTGATGTGGTTTGTCGTCAAACATACCTGCTTAATATCACCTTTAGCCTTTTGATATCAAAAGATTTATACAATTGTTTTTGGGTCAGTAGCAAAGAAAATAAATAGAAATATTTAAAATTAGTTAGTTTAAACGAGGGTGAACAGACAGAGTATTTAAAATTGTCGGGGAGGTGGATAAAGATACAACATCTACACCAATGTCGAAAGCAGTCTCTTACCTGTTGCAATTTGTAGTGATTGATAATATCCTGATCAGCTGGGCAGGATTGTGTAAAGGCATCTAACTGATACATATGATACATGTAGCCCCACAAGTGTGTAAGGTGAGTCTATAAAAGAAAAGAGAAACACAAAACACCGCCATTTAGAATCAAAAGGATTGAAAACGTTCATCAACTACTTACGGGTATTTCAAAATCAACAAAATACTTTCCAGCCACTCGAATGTGCTGTAACCTTGGCATCAGTTCACAATCAAAACAACACATAGTGTCACCCGTTAGGAAGCGTGTTGCACGTGAGGCCAAATGATCGTTGATCTTCTTCAAATGTGACAACAATGCGTTGTTTTTGTTTTCATCTTTCTTAACCAACATCAACTTTAGTTTAGAGTATAGGTTCTCAATTAATGTGGCTACTTCCTTGTCCTATAAAGAGAATGCCTGTTTGGTTAAAATGTCTCGTCTCCGGGTGCTGTTCTAGTTGAACTTGACACTTACCTGAACGAAGAGATTATATCCACCGGGGATGTTCTTCATTATGTGCCTTTCGATTTTATCATTCTCTAGGATGGCCAGACCATTGTCAATCAAAATTGGCGGATGTGTTGCCTCAAAGTTTGTACGGAAATCTGGTGGTGGTTTTTGCATATCAACTGTGGTGACCTAGGGAGAGCCAAAATTAGATTTATTATCTTCAACATTTCTATCAACTGGTAGGTAACATTTTATATAAAAATATCACGTAATATCTATAATTGTAATGAACGTCAACTCGTCGTAATAAACTCTTTGACTTGTTGCTTTCGATTTGACCATAAAATATCGTACATTCGAGAAATGTTTTCTTTTGCCGCAAAAGTAGTAGCACATATCTGAAAAATATGGGAAATTTTCCAAAGTAAATAAAAATAAAACGTTTGGTCTATTTTTATCTTGTCTTTCGCACATATTCTCCCGTCGTGTAGTTGTTCAACGCAGCAGCACATGGCAAGACATTTGCACTTTGGGATCAATCAGGATGTTTAATTAGATTTGAAAACAAATAGAATCTTTAATATATCGTGAAATATCTTTAGGATGTAAATGTTTGGCTGGGAGAAAATTAATAAATTGAATGCATTCTGCTTTGCAATGACGTCGGTTGTTTTACGTCGGGTTTTTTTTAAACTATTTTATGAGAAACTTTTCGATTCAATATTTTATAATGGCTTGATCTCTTTTGAAGTGCCCACCTCAAATGTTTTGCAAAACTTGGTGTTTATCGGATGTTTGTAGGAAGTCTGCTTTATTGCTGCAAATGACTTACAGGAGTCGATCGTGGCACTTTAGTCCTTTAGACCTTTAGTCTATTTAGATTAAGTGGCACAATAAAAGGATAACTGCCTACCTTTGTGATGGTATTGCCTATCTTAGGAAGACCAAGAAATTACTGTAAAAGTAAGCTTCTTTTAGGTATGAAAATAGTTTTTGAATGCCCGTATTGTGTAAGACAACTCAACTTAGTTGAGTTCAGTTGTCTTCAATTCAATTCAACTTGCACACAACCCAAATTAACTAACAACTTATAGACAACCACTGCCATCTTTGTTGTGTTTTGACAGACAACTTTTCTATGAAGGTTGTATATGACAATGCGGACAATACCGAATTTTGAATTACATAAAATCAAGAGACAACTCAACTGTAGTTGTAGTTGTCTTACACAATAGACAGACAACTTTTCTATGAAGGTTGTGTATGACAATACGGACAATACCGAATTTTGAATTACATACTCAACTGTAGTTGTAGTTGTCTTACACAAGAGGGGCTGAAGCTTAATGCTGTGATAGATGATAGATAGAGGTGCACAATTTTCGATAAGTTAATAATGTACATTACAAGAAATAAGCTCAAGCCCTTGTCGTGAGTTGTCACTGAACAATCTAAAGCCTGGAAGCATCTCCTATGAGTTCTCTTAATGTACTAGATGTAGACGACGATACTATTTGCTTAAAATTACCCTTTTGGGCACAGATTCGTGTTTTATATATCAGAAATGACAGGACAAAACGGGTCTGATGTCAAGCTTCATAAACAAATAAAAACTACATGTTCGCTATCGAAGATCCTCATTGGGCTTAGTAGTATTGACCAGAATTAAAATGTTCACAGGAGGTAATTCTATCTTCTAGAATAAGGAACTGACATTACGAGCTCGAATCGCTGCCTATATTACATTTGTCACCCAATTCACTCTCAACTTACAGCTCTTTTCAATGTTCTTGATTGATATTACCTCTTTCGTAGCTTTATTCCGACTTTTTCTTTATTATGGAGAAACGCTACAAATGTTACTTACCTTTAAGCTTATTGTTTTCAATTCAGCCAACAAGTACAAGTCCATGAAGTATTCTTGGCAAAAAAGGCACGCTCCCTTACGTCTTCCATCGATTGTTGATGCCTATAAGAAAAATGACAATATTAAGTGTTGCACTAATATTACGTGTTGTTTTATAGCAAGTTACCACATAAATCCCAGTAACAGCAGAGTACCTAGGGTCAATTGTTTTTTAACTACCATTCCTCATTTTAAAATAGCTTTGCTGTTCGTAAAGACACCGTTTCTAAGTCTTATAACTAGAGCAAGCCTTCTGCAGACCTATTTAAATAAATACTAGTTTGGTCCGTGATTTGTAAGTCACACGTACCTATAGAGAAACCTGCTGGAGCTGGACGCACATGTTTAAGAAGGAAACAAATATCTTACTATGCGCCAAGTTCCATGCAACAATGCGGTCTTTTATGACAAAAAAAACATTAAAATAAAACCTCTAAACAATCTCTCTATTGAACTAACTTTGGTTCAGTTTATTCCTACACGAAACCTTAAAACAAAAAAAAAAAAATATGAAACAAAAATCATATTATAATTAGAAAAAAAAATCAGCAAACGCCACAGTCTCATCATCTCATCACTCGAGTTCTCTTTTCACATACTGTTCGAAGGTTTCAAAGTCAAAACTGATCAAAAAGTCACCATCTTCACTGGTCGTCTCCTCTGGTTGGTCACAGTAGGCGTCTACATCAAAGTCATCGAGATCCGCATCTTCGTGCCTTACCGGCTGGTGTTCTAATAAATCGTCTCCGATTCTTTCAACGTTCTCATCCGAACACGTGTGAGTAGTACCTTCGGCGGCTTTATGTTGCTGCGAGGCTTTAAAACGTCGTATATGCTTCCATAGCGTTGACGGTGGTATTGAGTAGAACTTTGCCGCAAAACGTATCGACATACCGTTCACACGGCAACCGCGAAACGCTTGTATGATACGTTCCTTCATTGCAAGTTTCTCTGAAGGATCAGTGGGTGGTTTGAGCGTTACGTTTGACGGCAGCTGTCCGCTCTGTGCCAGTCGAACCTTATGTTGATGCAGTGTGGACTTGGCTACTTTTAAGGATCTCGAAATTACCGAGAGAGATTCACCAGCGCAAATACGATCTGCGATCTTTTGATTTAGCTCTTGGTCGACTTTTTTTCGACGATGATTGGTGTGTTTATTCACCTCCTTCCAGAGGGTGCTCTTTGTCACTTGAAAGACACTAGCAGCATTGCTTATAGTGAACTGTTTATTCATTACTGCATCTAGGGCTTCGGCTATCTTTTTTCGGTTTGCAGCACGTCGAGTCTTGGGTGTGTTCTCCTTTGCCTCTTCTTTGTCAGCTTCGACTGGTATTTGAACACTTATTACATACTGAGGAGTGTTCAACTGTCGTCCACCATCGTTTTGATCTTCAACCGAATGAGTAGAGATCTTCGGACTGGGATCCCCATCGTCGGGCGGTGGTTTCTTCACTTGCGTAATCACATAGTTATACATTGGTTCTGTGTCGGTTTTCAGCTCGAATATAATGTATTGATCATTTGTTGGTGCTGAGCCATCTTTTGGACAAACCGGCATCACTGGCAGCAGCGGTTCGGTTGATGGTGGATTCGAATCTGTGTCGACACTCTTTATTTCGTCCTGGAATTTGTAGAGTTAAAATAATAGGATAATTCATCGACTTCGTGTTGAAGAGAGAGAGAGAGAGAGTGAAAGATTTAAGTTTTCAAAGTATTGACTAACATGCGGTATTTACTCTACGTTTGCTAATTTACCATTTCTGAAGGGGGTTAAATTACTTTTGATTTAATTACATTCTTATGTACCCCTAATTGTGCTAAGTATAAAAAATGACATCGGCCTGATAACCAAGCAGAGGCAATCGAAGGGCAATGTCTCAGCATTTTAAGGCTTCCTGGAAACACAATGTCACAAGGCGCTCACTCATGCATTCACTTCACACGGATGAGGTAAACAATAGCAAGAACTTAATGGTCTGCAGTGGCTGTAATTGGTAAGCGATTTAATAATTGTGTAAATTGTCTCAAAATGCACAATGCATAAGTGACACTTGCTTTTTCTTAAAACACACAAATTCAAATGCAAAAACATGTTCAAGTTATGCAAAGATACATAGTTCAATGTTCATTATTATATAGGTCCCAAGTTAATTGATCTTAAACTTGATTCTGATTATACATTTCAAAGTGCAATCTCACCGCTTTATCACGCTGTGCTTTAAAAAAACAGGTAGCATGCTAGTTGCTAGTGCATGTGACTTATTGAACTTCAAACAGCTTCAAATAGCAGAGATGTTAAGGCCATGTTACATGATAATAGAATATTCATTTGTGTATGTTTAATCAAATCTATTGACGGATCTCTGTTTAATGTTTGCGTTGCTCATACCGGTGCTCTTACAGATGCCTACATTTTTTCACTTCATTTAACAAGTGACACATTTACGAACGTCAAAATGACGCCAGAAAATGTTAACTTGACGAAAAAAATTGGCCGTTGAACTACCACTCTCATTTCGAGTGCGTTCAGACTATCGTATTTCTGATTTTCGACATATCTATCATAAGAGAAGGTTAACTGACTGAACACAACGGTGACGGAGACTAGTCAAATCCTAGAAACTATACAATCGACTTTTCTTGCATTCAAGCTTATGACCCAGTATGAAACGAGGAGGTTTTAGAAGCACAGGCTGGTCTCATCGGAAATACGAATCTAGAGTCTTATGAAGAAAGCGATGATACAGCAAAATATTTCAACTGCTGTTGCTAAAGTCCAACAATTGCTTCGACAAACGAGGAAACTAGAGTAAATGGCAGGCGTATTTTGGGTGCAGTAGTTGTGAAGAAATGCTCTAGTTTGAGAGCAGATACCTTTGACAAAAAAAGCAGAATAGTTTCCATTAGGAATAAATCCTCAGGAATTCGCAGTGGATTATAATCAGACCTTGTGGCAATTAAAACACACAATGTATTCAGCACGTATTAACTTTCCACTAGTTACGTGCAAGTCAGCAGTTTCATTTTCACTTCCCGGTTGTCTAATCGCACTTGCACTTTTACCATTAACCTTAAGCTTCCAGGTCAATGCGGATAAACGAGTGAATAACAATTCGCAGCTAATAAAAAAAAAACATCTCATGAACATAAACTGATATAGTCGTAAGCAAGGAATGACTAATGCATAGGCACGCACAACTTGTCCGACTCTCAGTTTGCATCCTTGCTCGTAAGTGCAAAAAACTATATATCTACCGAATACTGACCTAAAGGTCAATCTGCAAAGAGCAATGATACTGTACGCACGTATACATTATATATAATCTGACAGCGCGTATACGACTGTTATTAGCGAATATTTGCATTTTTACCGCTGCTCGCTGGAGAGATACAATTTAAGTAATGCATTCGAGTCATTTCATTTGTCCAATTTAACTTTTTCTCTTAGCCCATCATGTATGAGATTGTGTGGTGGCGCTCCCCAGTTCTTCGTATGCCCAACATCAACTTTGGTTCATTGAGGTTAGATGCAGAGTTTTTGTTATGTTGCAGCATTTCTTTTTTTATGATTTTAAATGCAAGTCACCAGATAAATAGTATGGTACCTACTATGGAAAGCAAAGGGAGTGGCAGTGCCCATTTTAATGTTCACATTATGGTGGTAGGTGGAAACTCGGATGGAAATTCCAATTGTTACCGTTGGAGTGAACGAACCTTTAGTTGAATTTCTAAACAAAATACGAAAACAAAGTAAATGCAAATTCATATATGGCGAGTAAAAATGTGATTCGGTCTCATTTTGCTGTGAGTTCAAATATAAATTTGGTTGTAATTGTAAGGCCTTCAGAATGCAGGTATGGTAAAGACCTCTAAATGGATATACATACATAATTTATAGATGTATAGGTCAACGGGCCTTACTAAAATAATTTTTAATCATTTTTAACCTTCACCTTTGTAGGTCACAATAGATTAGTTTATACGAAAAATTGCATCATTGTGAGTTCGTAGAATTATAATGTACATATGATCGAATAGCGGCATTCGTGAGCGTTTGTCACTATTCCAACTCTTGACAATTTCTTCCAACGAAGCTTTTGTATAACACACCGCAAAATATGGGGCGGGTTGCTGTCACTCTGCAACCTCCCCACTTGTGTTCACTGTTGGATTTGGAGTAGGCGCGATTTTGAATGTAACGAGTGGGCCATCTAGTGGTTTCTTTTTAAATCATAGGTTATTTTGATACTGACAGCTATTTCCCGCTCGAAATCTTGACAGAAAGTCAGTATTATACCTCCGCTGAACAACGTTGGGAAATATTGAAAACTTGTTTCCAAAGTGTGTGCTGTGTAGCCCAAACAGTGCGTTTTTTGAAAATGAAGCAGCCACCGGGAATGCTGTACGAAAGTTTGTGCAAAAAGTTCGTGAGACGGGTATGCTAGTGGACAACACTCATGGTACCCGTCGTCGTACGATTTTCGAGAAACGTTTCGATCAACGGTAGGCGTTACAGAGCCATGTTAACCGACTTTTTTTTTACTGAAATTGAAGATATGGATTTGGACGACCTCTGATTCATGCAGGATGGCGCGCCATGCCACACATCGCATGCCCCAATCGATCTTTTGCGCACCAAATTCCCAATTCGTGTTATCAGCCGTCTGGCGATATCAATCAGCCGCCTCGGAGCTGCGATATGACCCCTTTGGACTTTTTTTGTATGGGAAACCGTGAAGGACCGATGTTATGTCAACAATCCGGAAACGATACAGGCAATTAAGGCCAAGCAATCCGTGAGCTTCAACCCGAAACCATGAACAAGGTCTTGGGAAACTGGAGTGACAGAATGCGCTACTGCGAAGCCAGCCGAGGCAGCCACTTAAACGACGTTTTCTTACATAACTAATGGGTATTTTTGCTCTTACTAATAAAGCCGTAATACATGGAAAAATTTTATTTTGTTCATTTTATTGCATTTTTAAAAAGAAACTTGTATTTAGCCAACCCTTTATGCAATGTTTCGCATGGATTTAGAGAAATCCTGCATATACCGAACTTCGCACATACTCCAAACCTAATAGTGACCCTAAGAAGGGGGTTACAGGGAGCAGCATGCCCCTTTTTCAAACATACTTCATCTTGTGGACCACCAATTCAAAAAACAATATATTAATCGTTGACAATTTGATTTCAAATAGCATTGAAATGTTTTGGGCGTTCTCATAATTAGGGTGACTGGTGACATGGAATTTTGGACATTAAGGAACTACTTTTCGGGCTTTATTTCCATCTTGTTGTTTATTTTTGACAGTTAGATCGAATTGACACTCCCCGAAAGAGGTTTAAAATTGAATTCGTCAAACAAGGGAGATGTTATTTTCTTACTTTTACAATAACCATTAAAAATAGGTAAATTCGCTAAATCACCATAATAAGGTACCGCTAAAGAGTTCTTATCAACGAACAACTGACATCATTTAACCGCATGATTCAAGAATTGTTCTAAAGCAAAACCATTAAATCCACAAATCAGCTCATTAACCCTCAACAACCACGATGGCTGTAAACCTTTCTAAATAACCGTCAGACAACATACCTACCCATTTTAAGGTGTAATTATCTACCAAACAAAATTCGAATAATAACAAATATTTAATCAATACATCACACTACAAGACCGCTAATTAAAAGATGAACTACTCTACCGACTCTGTCTACTTATGTCGTATATGACCGCACCATATAAACCGTCACAAACACACCTTGGTCTTGGAATTGTTTTTGATGTCGTGGGTTAGGTATTGACTACATCTTCCTATTTTCTATTTATCACATTCACGTGATTGATAATGCCAATTTCAACACCTAGAAGAGAATTCCAAAAGTTGGTTTTGTTTTTATCGAACAAAGTTTTACTAACTGCGAAAAACTATTTGCAAAACGTTGTTTGGGGGCGGATGTGGTGTAGAAGCAGAAAAAATACCAAAACGCAAGACAGCAAAACTTAAAAGATAAATATTCCAACCAAGTTTTCCATCCAATATAAGATGACCTCATCGTTCGAGTGCAATTCAGCACTATTGCCGGAATGTAGATTCTGACAGTTTCAGTTTGCCGGTTGTTAAGTTGTACGACCGCCACTAACGATATTTTCTTGCAGCATGCCAATAGCCAACTTATATGCTACTGTCACTACTATATAATGTGGCCTGGGTGAGCTTGTAGTTGTGAACTGTTGTTGTTGTTGTTCTTGTGAGTAACCTGCGGTCTTAAGAAAATAATTTTTTTATTTCATATTTTGCTCTTTGTTTGGTTTGGTGACCAATCGATTCCGATTTGCGGCGGTTACTTCTTTACGCTACCAACGTCTAAAATGTTATTTTTAGTTGGAGGGAAACCTTAAAACATAAGTTCGAGACGTTTTTTGAGGAATTTTTTCGCGGTGAAGTAATGATTGACTGACACATTACTGTGAAAAGGGGGGCCGCCATGTTTGTTAGCACAATGATGCCCTCATACATGTGGTGGTTGGTTGTCTCATAATAATCGACTTATCGAATCCGATTCCGAGTGTCACATGATGAGAAAATAATGAGAAGAAGCTACTTGATGGGGTGTGATTGTAAATTGAGTTGAGACTTTATCGCTTTCATCGGTTGTTGGTTTTGTATATTCTTCGAGTAGACTTATGTTTACTTGTATATAGTTTGTATAACAGATAGTCATCATGGATAGATGTATGCTTCGAGTTATGAAATATGGTTCTGAATATTTCGGAAATGGCGTGCGATGCTAAAATTATATTAAGACAATCTACCTACGAAATTATAGTACCTAAAGCTATTAGCTATTACACATGTCAAAAATCGTGTCAATTTTAGACATTCTGACGTCAATATGGCGTAAATACTATTCTTTCCTCTCTTTATTGGCGAAAGACTGTCGAAGATGCTGATTTACAGGCTCGTCTGAGAAGGAATTATGTGAAAGTCCGATTTCGCAAGGCCAGGTGAGTATGGGATGTGTGACAACACATCCCATTCAAACTTCAATACATTTTGGCGTGTGGTCAAACAGGTGTGTGGTCTCGCATTGTCGGGATACAAAATTTATGATTTTTACGATTAACAATTTCTAAACGACCCCGTTTTAGGTACTTTATCACGTTGGGAGCAAGACGGCTTGCATAAGACTATTTCATGGCACAAAATTACCTTTTGGACTTTTTTGCATAAGACATGGCACCGGCTTGTGTACCATCCATTTTTCATAATCAGTTATCAGCCGCTACGAAAAAGGATAGTTTTCCTCACGTTTAAACGAGCATATCGCAGATGTTTATACGCATCGTTGAACGATCCTCATTGAGTTCATTACAAACGCCTATATCAAGCTAAGTACATACCTAGCTATACTCTAGCTTCTCCCAGTGGTCATAAATGCTTGAATGAAGGATTTTTCATTGCTTCTGCTATCTTTCAGGTTTGACTCGACCAATGCCTTAATTTTGTCGTCATCAACAATAGCTGGGCCTTTCTAACCAAGGAGCGTCGTTTAAATTAAAATCACCAGCGCCAAATCTGTAAACCCATCTTTGACACAGACTTTTCAGTAGATCATCGTCATTTGTGTACAAAAGTTTGAGTAATCTGTCAAATGAAACAGCTCAAGTGTTGTTGCCTCAAAAATCTAAAATTCCGTATGTTATTTGACATTTTATAAAAAAATTACTAAGTACCTACGGGTACATCCTTATACCGCCCCATACGTTCAATACGCTTTCGCCTAGCTATAGTCAACAGCCTCTGATTGGTCAATGACTGCAAATCTAGCCAAGTTTTGTGTGTTAGGCAAGATTTTCTGCCTAACTTTATGATAAACTGTCACCTAAATATTTAGGTACCTAAGCACATTGAACGGGGCCAATAAGAATCAGTTTGCCCTCTGTAAACAATTGAATTCTATTTATTTAACAATCTTCTGTCAGATGAAAAATAAATTAGGCCCGAAAAACTGAATTTTGAAAAACATCCTTGAAACGGGGATGGATATTGCAAAAATACATCATCATTTCTGCTAATAACTGTTTAACTGTATACAAACATAAAAGCTGAAACACCTGCAACTACACTAGTGTCGAAGGGTGAACTTAAAATATGTATTCATCCACTCAAAGTCACTGCAGTGCACCGTAGGTGTTATGGACCCTTATTTTTTCGAGGACGCTGAGAGTGATTGATAAGGATACAGAACCATAATCATCAAGTTTTTACTGCCGCAAATTGATAAATTGGGACTAGAGAACACAAGCCACAGACTCCGGAAGCGCTAAAAAAACAGGAGTCAGGAGAGTGCGAGAACGTATCGCCCGACGTTCTAGCGAAATGGTCATCAACAATGGCGTCGTCCACTCGACCGAAAATATCTTGAAAAATTAATATAAAACAACTTAAAGTTCCAAATGATTTTGAATTGATGTCAACATGATCAAATCCCAAATTGTGCCGCAAATCATTTACGTCCCAATATGGAATAAATCCATAAATTCAATGTCAATACTTCATCCAACGCCAGCTGCTAATTGCGATTACTATCATTCGCATACTTCAATTAGCAGGTAAGTCAACTCAGTTGTGATACTGCTCACAATCACAACTGAGTTCAATTAAAAAAAAACACTCATTAAACGAATCTTTTTCGAATATCTGCAATTTTTTGTTCGTGCAGTTGAAAGATACTTCATATTCATGACATATAGCCGTAAATGTCACTTCACAGAGGAAAAAGAAAACAAATTATCTCACAAGACAAAACTTTCCTATGGCCAGCACTATATAGCACCCCAACTAAGGGCCTAAACCACTTTACCGGTTAAGTATCCGGCTGGCACTCCACAATGTTATCTTCCTCATCGTTTGAGGTAAAACGACTATCGTTCATTACTCAATGACAAGTCATTGACAGGAGCCAATTGCGCGTCGCAGCCATCTCTGGCAGAAATCTTTGGAATTTTTTTCCCTAAACTGATTCCCACTCACCGATAGGATGTACTACAATCGCACCAGGTATGGTAAAAGCTAGATAATAAAGATGGCAGCATCTAGCCACCACTCACTTGCTCACTGACTTGACTTGGCTGCCGCGCTCATTATAGCGCTTTGAACTTTTCCTTTCAATTTCAACGCAGAAGTAATAGCACCAGTATACGTTATGATAGTAGGTACAGCAAATAGTAAATACCATTGCCTGGCATGGTGGGATGGCGCGCGCGCCGGGTACCCGATTGCATGCTGCATGTAATCATACCAATGTTGTCTTATGGGGGAGTATATATACGAATATGCCGTTCATAGCGTTGTGCAAAGAGAAAAAAAAATAAATAAAATCATAATAAAATATAATATGGTTAGAGAAACACAATTTAACGGCCAAACAAGAGGTCATTACAAAAAAAAAGTAAAAGTTTCGAAATTATTTCTGCTGCTTGACTAAATTCGTTCGTTCTATGAACTTTTGTTTCTGTCAATTTGGATAGAAGTGTTGCCGTTACGTTAGTTTTCAAAAATATTAATAAAACTTTCGCTCAATGATGTGATTTGCATGTTTCTGCCTCTTTAGGTTTATTTGTTCAGTAGCATCTATAATTAGTTTATTAATTATATTTGCGCGTTATGATTTTTCATTAAGCTTATAATGGAAGAGGGTTTTAAAGCAAAACATCTGCATTTTATATTATACGCTCGCATGCATAATGCAGTCATAATCTTTGATTTTTAGTGTACAGGTACACGTATGTATTCCTCTTCAATAATTGATTTCACACTCAACAAATTGTAAAACCAGCAATTAAATGGTATACCTACATACTAATAAAATAAATCATTGTGAGTTTGATATGCAAATGACAAGCACTATCGTCCATTTGGATAGATTTTCGCAATGTTACTAGGTTTGGGAAGTAGTAGACAGCATGCGTAAGACTTTTGCTTCATCTAAGTCGATCACGTAACCAGTTTTTCGAATGATGTTTAAAAGGAAAAGCAATGTTCCCCTTTCCTATTTGCCACGAGAAACAAATCCATCTATAGTTTTCGCATCCTTGCAAAATTCGTTTTTCTGTGTACGATGACGAAGGAGAAAGCTCGAGCGCAAAACGAAGTAGTAGTAGATAAATACCCAACCTATATGCTATAAACAGGAAGGGACATCCGTCAAACCTTTACAATCGACAGCTATAACTTTGAAGGGATTTGGATAGGGAAAGATTCTTCGCAAAATTTTCGTACCCGTTTGTGTTGACGGGGTTTGAAGGAGATTCAATGACGGACTATACAGCGACATAGAACTGGTAAACAAAATTGCCCATCAGTCGTCTAAGGACAGACACAAATGCGAATACCAAGTGGCGCCCACATGCAGAAGGAGACCTCGGGTGTAGGTTTAGGACCGGGTCAACTGGAGAAGCCTTTTTTGTTGAGGCCTCCGTTCACCCTGAACTGCAGAGCCGCCTACGTCATTAAGCAACAATAGGGGACCATTGCCTTAACTTATTGCGAAGGCAACTACTGTCTTAAAAATCCTAAAATAATATTCATTCATTTATTTTCAATGACCCGGTGTATGTATGTTGCTCAAGTGTACCCTACTACATGACTCTCGATTCTCCGCCATCGACTCTAAGTAGTAAAAAAAAATCTCCATCCGGATAGAGCAGAGATTGAGGATTTTATCTAACCACCACCTGGAGAATGCCTGCCTGATGGTACGGATTATTGGTATCCTGGTTAAGAACATGCGTTTACAATTACCAAAACACCGACCACTCCGTCCGGAGAGTTCCTCACATATTCTATGGTGTTCCTTATACGACCTCTGCGGGTCACATACAAGCAATACGACGGAGGAATCTCATATCGGCAGCTTATATCCGCAATCTTATTTTATCGGTCATTACCTAAATCTCATGACCATAGGTAAGAGTTGGAACAAACACCGAATTAAAGACTGACAAGTTAACTTTGACACCAAGTTCAGTCATCCTAATGTCAGAATGGCCAAGCTGTCTCAAAATTGACCCAGCCTGACCAACCCTACAGGAAAACTCAGCATTGCTTTTACATCACTTGTGAACAAGACCCCGAGATACTTAAACTTCAACACGTTTCTTTCAATGGGACTAACACTAACATGCAGAGTGCATTGAACAGGCATTCTGAAGACGACAGTCACTTCAGATATTTTTACGTTTACTTTCATCTCAGCTTTAACACAAAACGGCTACAAACCGATCGAGTGCACGCTGAAGTTCAGTCTGAGAGAACCCCAAGGATGACCAAGTCATCAGCGAATATCAAATGACTTATCCTCAGATTTCCCAAATCGATACTTTCTTCGCCAAGATTGCGCTGCAACATCCAGTCTATAGAAGTAATGAAAAGAAGAGGGGCAAAACGCCCACGGTTAAAAATATTGATTTAACGCCGTTTACCTGAACTCAGCTTGTACAGTTTGTCTAAACAGATTAAATGGCTCTGAAAAGAGAGCTGTGAATTCAATACTTCTGTAATACACTCCAGAGTTTACTTCTCGGTCGTATGTTTTTTCCAAGTATATAAAGCATGCGTATAGCATACTCTCAAGCCTTCTAAAGTACCATTCTGAGAGTGCACAACTCGTGGGTTATTCTTCTACCCGGACAAAAACCGCACTACTCATCCTCTAATCGTGACTCGACCACAAAGCATTTCCAGCAACTAGGCAAAGACCTTTGCGGGGAAACTCAAAAGTGATATACCCCTGATGTAATTGGAGCAATCTCTTTTACCCCTTTCCATGAAAAGAGGCGGCACACTGTTTCCAGGTGTGCAATTCACACAAATCACATAACTCTAAAGTCCGAAAATTCTCATTGTAACTCATGAAATTCGTGACAGCCTCTGACAAATGCAATCGTGTTGGACAATCAAAAGCAATCCAATTTTAGAAAAATCAGGGCGCACTCAATCACATTCCTTTACTATTATAGAAGAGCCCGCAGGTTGTACACAACCATCCAGCCAATCGGAATTCAAAATACAATAACGTCACTTTTTGACATGAAAAATCAGTTCCATTTATTGTCAGATGGAAAAAAACAAAATGCAACACTATTGTGCTGCCAATCAAAATTGTTAATTCTTTTGCGAAACCGGCAATTTACCTTCTGTGATCAATTTGGTTAAAACATAGTCTCTCTCTCTCTATCTCTATCTCTGTGTGTCTCTAAGGAAGACATGATAAAAAACGTGAGAAATTTCCATACGGCAGGCAAACAACTTCGACGACTTCTATTTCAGAATCTAAATTGAATAAACTTTGCGCTTCCAGAGTGTGAGTGCGCCGCCACAATGTCGTTTTTTATTACATGAAAATGGGGAAAACGTGAGTCAGCTGAACTCAAAATTATAGATACCCACGACAAAGGAAAACAAAAATGCAAAAAGGCAACCAACAACAAAAACAAAAGAAAAACATTTAGAAAGGAAACTGTTGTTGTTGCAGTTTGGAAAATGTCATTCAGACCTCGTTCGTTCCACATAACCACCAAGCCAGCTATTAATACGTTTGTGTGTATGTGTTGTTTCTGTCTAAACCACATAAAGTACATACCAGCAGTTAAGACTCTGGCTCTGTCTGACTCTCCCTCCCCCACCCCCTTTGAAAAGAATTCCAGACCCAATCACTAGGAAACGATTACAATCTACTTTCTAGAAACTCTACTCATAGGCCAAATGCCAATTACGTAAGATATTCTTTTAGTCTCTCGCTCTGCTGTTACTGATACTGACTATATGATTAGTTGATTACCAATCCATTATTTTTGGGCTGGTATTCTATAGAGATAAGAGGCAGCGCATTATTAGCCTGCGGCTCTGGCACATACCTGAAAAGAGAAAGAAGGCAAACGATTAGTAAAAATAGATTTTTGGTAATTTGTTGTAAATAAATAATATTGTATCTGCAGGCAAATGAAACAGCTCAAGAACGGTTCCGTCTAAGTGCGTTCATTTACCGATGTAAGACCAACCAAGTGGGAAGTGGGTCAAAGCCAATTCACGGAGGAATTAACATATGTTACTCGGACACCATCAAGCTACCGGTTAAGACGCTAAAGTGAAATTCAGTAAACAAATGACTAACACTATGTGCAAGCCGAGGGAGAGGTCGGTCTTGTGCCTTATCTGTTCTGTGCACCAACAGTAAACAACTGAACGTGACATTTTTCCATAATGTTGCATCTGGTTGAGGAAAAATAGATTTATGCTGTGTCGCGTTGATTGTTGGCGTTTTGCTTGTTAGAAGAAAACTCAAAGAGATAATTTGACGCTTTGATCTAGGAGGGTTTCAAAACAGTGTGTACCACGGCTTTGTGTTCGTTTCTCACATGAGTCATGCATGTGACGAGAGTCAGTTTTAATTTGTTGGAATAAAGTTCATTGTCCTCAATTGTTTCGTTGGTTTTTTAATTAACAAAATATTTGCACTTTGATAGAGGAGATTGTAGGTTAGGGCAGAGGATTACATTGCATAGGCCTGCAACGATAAGGAGCACTATTTTCGAGGAAATGTAGTTTCGACATGAGAAATCGGATGTAGAAATAAGGTGAATAGAGAAGATTACATAATCGGAAACGGAAGAATAAACGCATTTATGATTTGCATGGTGCTAGGGGTATCGACTACCGAAGTACTCTGTGATGAGCGATCTAAAATACCGAAAGCTTGTCTAATTTTAATTTTAAACTTTCTCCCAGCGAACAAGATTGGATAATTCTGAGACTAAATTTTAGTTGCTGCAGCTGCAGAAGCTACAAAATGAACGGAGAATAGAAAATCTTCGTCGTTGAGTCAGATTAAATTCCCTATAATGCTTCCTGGTCATCGCTAAGGTCTATGTAAACAGATGTAGACGCGAGTATCAAAGCGGAGTACAGCTATAATCTGTAATCTCCAGACAGAAGATTGAGAACAAAATACTAATGGCGACAAACGAAAGATGGAGCAAGCTCGACTCCTGTGGCATAACGAGGAAAATGTGACCACTCTACAACAAACGGAAAACCAAAAAAATCTTACAACTGAACAAAAAATCATTGCCCTCGATTGTAGGTATTATCACCGGACTCAATACGCTGAAATACCATACCAAGAAAATGGAAATCAGTACAGATGACCTCTGCAGAGGATGCGGTGATGAGGACACCGTACACTTCCTTTGTCATTCCCCAGCGCTCTGCCACATAAGAAATAAAATCCGTGGTAGTTACTTCTTCGAGGATTTAGAAGAACTTTCAGACAGGTCCAGTAACGACCTACTTAAATTTGTAAACAAAACGGGTTGGTTTACCAATCCGTAGGTTTTTCATAGGTTTCCAGAGTATGGGGGTCATAAACCCCTAGGGCATCACACCGGATCTACATTGATCTAAGTGTGGTACGTCTACGTACATTTCTCCTGTCCTGCCAACCCACTAACCTAACCTAACCTAGCCTTCATTGAGTGGATTTTATACCGAACAATTAAGAGGGATGACTAAGAGTTATAATTGTAAATGACACGCCTCTTCAGGATGCGGACAGACTAAATGCATACTCCCGAGTCCCGAGAGTTTGTAGGAAATCAGCGCCATTCTTGTTGTCTCAGCAAAAAAGAATGTAGACAACTTACAGCAGACTTTTCTTTTGCTAAACATCGTAGTGTGCTAAGCTTAAGAGACACCAGTGTCCCCTACGTTATTTTGACAGGTCTTGTATTAATACGAGCACCTAATATTTTAAAGAACCCACATTTTAGCCTTCCAGCCAAAGAACTATAAGTCTCCCCAACATTATGATGAAAACAAAAATCCCTGAACCTTTCCGTTCAATATCTTCCAACCTCATTCATACATTTCCAGACATTTATTGCATGAATCACTGACTATACAGCATACTTTCGCAACTGAATTGCGTAATCGTTTCGTTGACATTAAGCCGACACACTTCAATTGAGTAACATATAGTCATGTTTCACTTACCATCCGCTCATGCAAATATTTAATTGAAAATAAAATGAACGCCGGAAAGAGGCAGAAACGAATAAAAGATCAACAAGAAATTTTGTGTTGACTTTTAATCAATGCGTTGATCCCCTCGAATGGTTTGTTCAATGAAATTGAGACCGTCTCAACGTCAATGCGATATTCGATTCAAAACAGCCTTCTTTCCTCAATCATCATCATCAGTATATATAATACCCCTTACCCTTGAAACTGAATATCAGTTTGATATTTTATCGTTTGAGTTTTTATCTTATCTCGAAATAGTCTTCTCTTCGGTTGTTCCAATTTAATGTTGGGTGAGCTGCGCTTCAGCGTCCCTCGCGTCGGTCGCATGCGGGAAATAAAAAGTGAAAACGCAAAGAAATAGAACCAATTCCATCACATGGATGTTATGTATACGTTTATAGTCGTCCACGAGTTAGGTATATAGTTAACTGATTAGGTAAATTGGGGTAGATGATGAACGTAGTGTTTCGAAAACGCTTACACAATTTGTCATAATTAGCTCAATTAGACAAACGAAAAATGTTCTTGCTTCAAGCTGGTTGACGGTTGTAGTTTGAGTGATATTCTTTTATTTATCAAAGGTTTTGTATTCAATGTAAATAAACTGTTTTTCTGTGGAGGTTTTTCTAGTGCCTGGTGATATCGCTTAAGTTGGATAACATCAATTAGAGTCTTCAAGAATAAATGTATGTATGTAGGCAACCTTTGCGAGCGAATGACCAGTTTCCAACTTCAAAGTCCAATTTGCGCAGCATTTTTTTGTTCAGGGTATTAGACGGGGTCGGCCTTCGCGCCGTCGAATCGTTATAAACACAACTTACGCAAAATTAGGAGGAATATATACAGTCAAACTTCCATAACTCGAACTTCTTTAAGTCGAATTTCTCTATTACTCGAAGTTTTATTGAGAACTTTGCGCTTTCAGCGTTTCAACTTTTGGCCTCCATAACTCGAAGTTTCTATAACTCGAATTTATTTTCTTTCATTTTGAGAGTTCGACTTATGGAAGTTCCACTGAAGTAATACTAACTGTACCCTGTGAGCGTTGCAACGCCACCAACTAAAATAAATTTGAAGGAAACACATTACACAAATATTAAATTCATTTTGAGTCATTTTATTGATTTTGTTCATTTCGAAGAAATTGTGACATTGCAGCGTTTCATTTCAATTCGATATTTATTTAAGTGCTGTGGGATACACAATATTGCTTGTTTTTCCATCTGGTGCGTAAACGAATTGCAACGATTGTTCTTGCGCTTTGTTGAAAGTCATTGCGAAAGCGAGTCTCACCGGAAACTGCAAACGTTTGAATTCGAATGGCATATCTGTCGGGATCATTGGGATACACAGTACGTCTTCACCTTTGAATTTTCCAGACAAAATTGTTGCCTCGATAACGATAACATTGTTCATCATTTTCTTGACTGTGAGTCTGGTTCCATTGCAAAGTCGTAGTGGATTTATGTTTCGAAGAAGAATGATGGATACGCCAATTTTCAATGTAAGAACGTGCGGTGGCATGCCTGGCAAATCAAGCGAATTCAAGAATTCAGTTGGATAGTTGACAACTTCGTCTTGATTCACCACATGATTTTGCACGACAATATTGTCTGCTCAATGTGAGCCGGACATGAATTTCACAATTTACAAAAATTCGTATGTCATCCACAACTCGAAACGTCATCATTCGTTCGCTGTTTTCGTTTCAATTCAAATCAACATGAACTGTCACGGCAATATGAAATTAATTGGAATGACAGTGGCGCCATCTGTCGAAAATTGGTTGTACCAACTCAGAAACCTTCGTGGGCTCATGCACAACAACTTTGCTAAAGATCATCACATGGTCAAATGCATAGTTTACGATTCTATAAAGGACATACAGACAAGCATTCATTTTTCATTTATATAGACTAGCATCGTTTTTTTACAAGACATTTGATTCTTCCGTAAAAACTGAGATCTTCGAAGGTTTTTCCACTTAAGAGTAGATCTATCATAACATATCTATACTAAAGGCAAAGGGTCGGCCATTACAAAACTAAGTGGGCTTAAGTTAGTGTAAAAATGGACGAAGTTCCATCAAACGCATGAAATGGGCCATTTATCGTTACGTCATTTAATTCATTTACAAATCATCTTAAACTGTATTCAGTTTATCTCCCTAAGCATTCGTTTGATGTACTTCCATAACCATGTTTCGTTTCCCTAAGATCTTGAGCATCTCTGATCGGATTTAATCCACTCCGGCAGATTTGCCAACTCTAAGCGAAAGACACTTCCTCCATAGTGGACATACTTTTCGCCCTACTCAAAATCAATGGAAATGTCATACTCAATGCGCGGTTCTTCATTAAGCAACTCAGACACGTGCTTAGTCAATTTGATGCGTAAGGTGATCCATTTTTGCCCCTTCAATGATATTTTACTGTCTTCCTTTAAGTCGGTGCCGGACAGAACACCTTGCTTAACTTTAATAGCCAATTTTTACCTCCAACCTAATAAGTTTAGTCTGAACATTATTGTTTAAAGATATCATAATTTTCAACTTCATTTTTATTTTGTCAATCTTTGCGCACAGCTAAAAGTCACTTGAGAAAAAATCGCCTGATCCACACTTCTTTGAAAATACTTCCTCACAAACAAGTCATGGCTTTTTCTCAAGAACTTCAAACCGCAGAATTTAACAAAGGAAACAACAATTCGTTTAAATAAAAATTATGATTCCGTAGTCGAAAAATTAAAAAGGGAAAAAAATATACGGATGAGATAATTTATGAACATGTGCTGCGCTGGGCTTATTAATAGCACTCGTATGACTAACGATTACAAGAGCTCTTTCAAGTGCACCCACGCATTTTAGGTTTAGTACTTTGTTTATATGTACTTGTTAAACGCAAGGCCATATATGCACAGGGTTACCGACTACAAATTACCTACAATAATATTGCAACCGAAATTGGCTGTTGGACCAATTTTTTTTTTATACTACGTACTAATTATAATACGAGGCCAATATATTATTTTTACGTATACTGATCTAAAATTTGTTGACGGATCTCTGAATATTATGATAGATATAATCAGCCGAATTTATAAACGCGTCGTAGAGCCTGCTTAACTTTACACACCCCTTAAAATGCCCTTATGCGGGAAAACGTTATTTATAAAAAAATTTCGAGTTTAAGCAACGTAGTTCTAAGGCCGCGGAACGTAAACACAAAAATTCGCGTTTAGAGGCTGCGTAGAGCTTGTGTAAATTTTTTATTTTTTTTTTGCAAATGTCATTTTCGGGGTGGAATCAAGAATAGTGACTACAAACATTTACAAATAAACGCATATTTTCATTTTATTTCGAGTGTTATTTTAAATCGACCTATGTGTTCAGTGTGCTTTTAATAGCTTTTCGCTTTGTAGTCTCAAAAATCTAATATGTTTTTTAATACAGTAGACTCTCGATAACGTGAACAATTACCGAGCCAGTTCACGTTTGCCAGAGAGTTCAATCCTAGAGGATAATCCTATAGTAGAAAGTCATTTAAAAATGTATACATTTTTGTTTACTAGTAGATTAATTCTATATTAAAGCTTTGATGTCATTTTGAGCCATGATGGGTTGGATTAACGGAGTAACGTTTGGGAGCATACTGTTAACAGTAATATGTACAATGATCATCTGTCGTTAACTCATTTTCCGGAGGAGGTTTGTTCAATAGCAGAAGAGCCTTCCTCCACTCGTAGATTCTGATTATTTATAAATGTCGTAACCTAAAAAACAGACAATAGTAATCTATAAGTGGCTTTCTTTAGTCACACATATACTTGTGTCGCAAATGATTCATGAAATCAATCTTTGAATATGACCGTCCAGGACGTTTTCGAACTCTTAAATGATTAATTAATTAAATGACAGTTAAAGGTTTTAAATGAACGTGAGTGTTTAGCTTTTCCGATAAATAATGAATTTAACTTGTGTAAACCAGTTGCATTCATATACAAGCGAAAACAGAGCAGACAAGACAATCAATAGCAATTAGGTAATGCAAGGGACAACTAGGAGCAGACCAAATATGTACAGTACAAACTGTCTTGTAGCTACCTAAAAACTGTATAATAAGTGATGATTTACCAAGAAAAACAAATTTTAAATTCCATCTTGCTCGAATTTTACAATTATTTGGAGCAGAAATTGTTGTTCACGTTTTAGAGTGTTCATGATTTGTTCATGTTTTAGAGATGTCAATGTTACAAAAAATCTGTTCACGTTATCGAGAGTTCACGTTAACCGGTGTTCACGCTAACGAGAGTCTACTGTAATTGAAAAGGATGAAAATGCTTAAATGAAACTCGTGGTCAATATTATTGCGGCAATTATTTTTTCATTCGTGCTGGTGATGTTATTCTTTTTGTTTTGTTGATACGCATTTTCTTTAGAAACTTTTTATTTCAGCTCTTATTCATTGGTCCTTGCCTGTGATTCAAAATTGGATGAAATACCTAATCTAGTTTTATGTGTGACTAGTGACCATCCGGTGTAATGATAGCTATTTGATTTGTTTCCTCTTTTTTTATCTCCATAAGGCCAGGAGCAGCAACATAGAGCTCAGTTACTTTCAAGCACGGATTTTCTAAGCGAAGTTTGCATTAGGTACCTACTACATATTTGATTTCTTCATTTAAAATATTTTTATTACATTAAATATCTGTCAGAAAACAGCTGACGTCGGTTCTGGTAGAAGAAAGTGCCAGTTTTCTAAATTTTTTGTAATAGTTTCTCATATATTTCTCCTTATCTGGACACCAACCAATCCTGTTTAGTAAATCAACAGTGGTAAAATGTTTATAAGTAACAATTTCAGCAATGTAGCGTAGAGGTGGCGTAAATTCTTACGCGATGTTTAAATAAACAAGCTCCCAGAGGCATTCTAATGAAATCTAATAAATACGACTGAATATGATAATATTACTATCCTTTGTAACTCGTTCACCGCAAACAGTGTGACTTGCATTTCGTTCGCTTCGAGTTCCCCACAAGAAGATTTTGTTTGCCGGCGAGTTCCTCGTGAATTCAAGGTGATAGGTACATGTATCGTGTGAAATGGTTGACATCGCTATGAAGGCCGATGAAAGAATTGATCGGGCAACGAACATGCGGAAGAACAAAATGCCAACATCAAGAAGAAGTTTATACGAATTGAGAAACGATATGCAAATTATTGATTTTAGTGTCACTTCATTGAGAATTATTGATCATTAGTCACACATAATATGCATACATTTATGTTAAAATAATGTCTGATAAATAATAAATTGACATTTCAACACATTTATTTCCACATATTATCCGAAAGCAGGCCCTATTTACACTCAGTAAATAAAATGTATTTATTAAAAACAGAATCGCTACTACCAATTCATAGCTATTTTTAGTCCAATTTATTGACCAAAATAAATACATAAATGGAACAAATACATAAATGTCACATGAGGTTAAAAGTCTCAAGAACACAGTAATAACCAAAACGTACAAAATAAAAACAACCGTGTCAACAAAATAAAATAAATAATGTTAGCTGCATTTATATTTTAATCTGATGATTTTGCAGATAAGACTACTATCAATAGGTTGTTGAATGCGAACGACACTTCTACTTACTCAATGCGATGAAGTAATCCTAATTATTAGCTGTCGATATGGCTGAGTTAAGCAATGTGGAGTTTAATTGGTAACCGATTGGAAATGTCGTAACTAAATGTGTACATAGATAAAATGTATTTCTTACGACAACCCTATGGCATAAATCATACTTCTATAAATATAGCCAGTTTTTAAGCAGAAACAATTTCAGCAGCCGTATAGTCGATTGAAAATATCAGCAGCAAATTTATTAAGGTAAAAGTGAAAAAAAAACTTAACGTCAGTTCAGTTTACTGCAATACATTATTGACAGATTATATTTTCTTCGTCTGCCGAAGCAAAAAACCGAAACAAACAAATTAAAAAAAAAACAAAACTGTCGACATCGTCTCAATGTAAGGTTCTTTGTAACCACAAGTTAGACGTCTTTCAGGGAAGTTGACAAGAACAGGGCTCGGTGATCCACTTAGAAGACGACATGACCTGAAGGCAATATATCCTCCATTGACAGTAGCTTACGAAAGAGAGGTTCACACGAGCAAAAGAAATGTGCAAGACTGTATCGCACGCAACGTTGCCATATTCACAGTTTTAACTGTAAATTACAGTTTTTTAGACAAGCTTACAGTTTTTAAAATTACCTCCTAGTACAAATTACAGTTTTTTTTTTTAAGTTCAGATTTGAAAGAATTGTAATATCGTTATATGGTAAGTGCCGTCAATTTAAGAACTGAAAATTTCGATTTCATCTCGGGGTGTGAACTTTGAGTAGGTAGTCAGAAATTTGAAGCAAAACCACCCAACTCAGCCGTTTAAGCTGCAGCTAGACCCTCTTTTTGGATTTGTCTATTATTGTAATTTAATTTTTGACCGACTAAAAACATAAAAACAATAATTTTAATAGCAAGTAAAAAAACAAGCTAGAGCTCGTTCAATCAAATTGCATAACTTGTGTTGATCCCTGCTGCCTCGATGGCATGAAATTATTTGATTTTGATTGTTAATTTTGATACACTTAATAAAATACTATGAAGGACTGATGAAGGACAACGCAAAGATAGGGACCCAAAAACCTAATCCTTTAATAAATAAATAGATCAGTACTGAAAATACATTTTTTTTTGTTTCTGTTAAAATAGTTGGCAAACAAAAATGTCTTTCATTATCTGACACTCCAAAATTCTTGACGTTGGTTTATGGTAGTGAATGAAATGAGGTAACTATTATTATTATCACTTATCAGAGATAGAAGCAAGTAAAAAAATTCTTCAGCTTTAACGATGATGTCAAACAGCAATTTTGACTTTACATTCAATTATTGGTTATAGTTATTTGATAAGAATTGCTAGGTATGTGCGGTGTCAATAATAATTCCAGCTAAGTGTAAGTTTTAGCAATAATAATTGTCTGTTGTACTTTCTGAACTTCTCGAACCATTTATCAACGAGCTACCAATTGCGGTTTTGCGGTTTTAGACCCGACTAAACTTTCATACTACGGCAGATCCGGGATAATGTTCAGATCGATATTCATCGTCATCTTTTTTTTTAATTGGAGTCCGCATACGACAACGTTTATAACGTCAAGCTATATAGAGTTTTGGCATCCCCGACAAACTTGTCAAGTTGTTCAGAAATCATGCGAATGGTTAGACAAAACTTGTCACAATATCGTCCGCATATCCGACCGCCATAATTCTTACTCCGTTCACTGCTAAGATACCGCCCCTCGAGGTGTACCTCTACTGACAAATTTGGTTATGCTAATATTTTCTAGTTTTGCTTGAATGATTCTAGTAAAAAGGCATAAAAACAATCCATTGACTTAGATGCTTTCTAATCCTCCTAACTCCGTGAGAGACTCTAGAATTGCTTCAGTGTTGAAAGCCCCTTCTTTGTTTAGAAAGGTGCGGATAAGGTCCGTTCTTTCCAGTGTATGCAATTTTCTTTACTTGTGAAGTATCTTCCTTTATCATATGCGTATGCGTGCTGTAACTTGGCGAAAAGTGGTACTTCTATTTACCACGCACATGGTTATCTAGGATATCTAGCCGTTCGAAAGCCATAACTACAAAGGAGGTCAGGCTGATTGGTCTGAAATCGTTCGGGGTTTTGTGACCGCGTCTACCCGCATTTGGAATGAAAACCACTCTCACTCGTCTCCATGAATGGGATACGTGGTCCACGTAGCCATGAAAGTGGTAGCTATTGCGAGATCTGTACCATAAATTGCGACCGTTGGAAGTTGTTTCACTCTGTACTCTTATTCTTGCACCCTGGAAATTGAGTATTTAATTTTAGTGATTCTGCTGCTCACTCAGGCCATACACCATACACCATACAAAATCCCGCCTTTCTGAGAAAAAAAAGGTTCAACTGTTCTTTGGATAGTATTTTACTGAGTCTTGCGTAGTGCTTCGATATCTATACATGACTGTTTGTTCGCTACTCTGATTGATTGCTTGTATAACTTAAAGAAACCTCGGTATGACTGCCAATATTCGCACATTTGGCAGATATCGAAAGTGTATTTAGTCAACTTTCTAAGATTAGAGAGTTCCTTGTTCCAGTTTGGAGCGAAGGTCTTTTTGCTATATTTAACGATACAAGAGGCTGCAAGTGCATACGCTGGTGCAGGGAAATAAGTCCCCGAGAACTAAGTCCACTGAGGGATTCAGTTCCCACTTAGTGGAAAATAAAACCACTTTTGTGAAGTATACTTAACTTCCATGTAAGGTGGGAAATAAATTCCAAAAACGAGTGGTTTTATTTTCCTTTCAATATACCCAATTTCGCGCATACTGCTAATAACATTTACTTAAACGGCATCACTCTTGCCACTTAATCCTTTTAATAATTTTATTGTGTCATTGCTGACCTACAGAAAGTAAAATGTGACACTGTTGATTCTCCTTAATTTCGCACGTGCTATGTATACGTTATATATACATATCCAATCTTCCTAACCAAATCTCAACGGCACCATTCAGATTCTATGAAATTATGTACTTCCATTTAAGCAAATGTTTAGAAATCTACTTTAAAACTGGTTACCTCCCGCACGCCCTCCCATTGACTATGACTACATTTGCCGGCCAATCGTAAGCCGATTCTAATGAATTGAGATAATAAAAACCACAGCGAGACGACGACGACGCAAGCTAGAATGCCTGCTCGTGGATTTCGTTATGAATAAATAACAACCACTAAAAGCAGTGGTGGCAGGCGGGTGGCGGCTGTTATAGTTGGTAAGACCATAAATGGTTATTTCTCGTGATGCGCAAATAACTTTTCTCGTTAACTTAACATACAAGTGCATTTGAATAAATCTGTCGAATGCTGATAATGTATATCCACATAGCGATGCGCACACTCTGAGTGAAAGAACAAAATAAATAAAAGTGAAAGCTATTAATTATGAAGTTTGTTTTTCACTCACTTAAACAAACCAACAAAAGAAGCCGTCCTACTAGTGGTCACTGGCAAGTCAGCTGCAGTGCGCTATATGGCATTGCCTCTGTGTCAACTTTGGCCTTAGCAAAGTCAGATTGAAACAAAATACGTGTCTTTCTCTTGAGTTTCCTTGCAACTGGTTCCATTGAAAGAGACAGTGATTTGCGAATGCAATCCACCGCGGGAAAGTTGTCTGTGCAATTACAGATTTATTGACTACAATTAAATGTTTCTTTCTGTACATATAAATTGACAATTGATTCAATCTCTAAAACGAGAAAAGAGTCGTCAACATCCCATCAGTGTGCGTTTGAGTAATTTGTCCGCACATATAATGATGCCATGTTTCGCTACAATAGATGACGACACATAAAGAGATTAATGTCAACGCCACCAAGAGAAAGGTTTTCCTGTCTCCCGACGGAGACAGGTGGTTTTTCTTTGCCCGCACGCACGCATGCATACAGAATTGCAGAATCTCTATCTGTCGGCAGATAAAGATCTTGATCTTGTTCTTGAAGGCTAATTGGCTCCGCACATCAGTTATAAGCGTTATTTGCCCGACGCGGCGTATACCTACATCTCTGTCTTGCATTGGAATTCAATTACATTAAATTAATTAGGAGACTAAAAAGAAAACACAATTTCCGCGATAAGATAAGATATACCGTACGCATTTCCTCTACTACGACTACGTGGAGCGCAAATAAATCATCACAAGACAGACATGGAAAAAAAACATGAACAGAAAAAGCGAAATTCCTTCGGAATGGGAAAACGTGTCCGATTACTGTTCTCCGCAAAATGTGTGATAATAAACTTCCAGCGGCACCAACTCACACGATGCACATGTTTATTTTTGGTTCGAGATATAGATTAATAGATACGAGAAGGATGATAGCTAAGAGCTGGGCGGAAGTGCAGCTGCAATTAGCAATTTGTTGTTGCGGTGCAAACAATCGACACGAAAATCAAAACCAAATGAGTGGTAATGTAAATGCAAATGCGCCGATGGAAGAGATTTTAAAATATAAACAGAAACCCAATGTAAATGTTTGCGGTTGAGCTACGGTTAAGTGTAGACGAAAAAGTCGATCAATTAAAACAGACCGTAACCGGAGACAACTAAATAGAAAGACAATTGAAAGCCAGAGCCGACTCGATTCTGATAAGACCCATGCAAGGGATGATGTATTACGAGAAATAGGTAATAAATTCGCTAAGCCGAAGGAGACAAACTTTCTTTGAGAACTAGGACGAAAAACTAAGCATAAAGAAGGCTTCAGCATAATATTGAGACAAATTTTGGGACTATCCGTAGTCTTGAGTCCAAATCAACCCTGGATATCCGGGACATTGATGATCAAACAACGGAGGAAGAAGTTCGCGATGCGAGGTCCCCGGACGAGATGTGATACCAACAGAAGACTTGATCGTCAAATCCTTCCCCAACCCCTGTTGAATATTTACAGTCGCTCTTTACAGAGAGGGGTTACCACAAGCACTAGAGAAAAAAAAACTAGAGCTAATCAGCAAGGGGAGAGAAGACCCAGATACCAATACATCAATATACAGGGTGGGCCATCTAGTAGTTTCTTTTTAAATCGTAGGTTATTTTGACACTGTCAGCTGTTTCCCGATAGAAATCTTGACAGAAAGTCATTATCATACCTCCGTGGAACGAAATGAGTCGCTTTACGCTTGAACAACGTTGGGATATGTATATTGAAAGCTAATTTTTCCAAAGTGAGTGCTGTGTAGCCCAAACAGTGCGTTTTTTGAAAATACGTTTTGGGCGAAATGAAGCACCCACCGCGCCTGCTGTACTCAAGTTTGTGCGTATTTTCATTTGGGCGGCTACATTAACAAACAAAATTGCCGCATCTGGGGCTCGAAAATCCCGCACGTTATTGTCGAGAAGCCAATGCATCCACAGAGAGTGAAAGTTTGGTGCGGATTGTGGAGTGACGGCATCATTGGACCATTTTTCTTCAAAAATGAGGCTGGGAACAACGTTTCGGTCAACGGTGGGCGTTACAGAGCCATGTTAACCGACTTTGTTTTTCAGCCGTCTTGGCAATGTTAATTGACCGCCTCGGGGTTGCGATTTGACCCCTTTGGACGTTTTTTTTTTTTTGGGAACTGTGAAGGACCGATGTTATACCAACAATCCGGAAACGATTCAAGCACTTAAGACCAATAACATTCAAGCAATCCGTGAGCTACTGCCCAAAGCCATCAACAAGGTCTTGGGAAAATGGAGTGACAAAATGCGCTACTGCGGATCGGCCCGTAAGTAGTAGTCAATGTTCCCTTTATTCGTGTAGAGCCCCGACAGCAAATAAATTGAGTACGGTCCGAATTTTGAAACTTTTGTCGATTACGAACTAGCTGTTCAATCATCGTAACTCGGGACGTTTGGTGAATATTCCCGGCAGCATCATGCATAGTATTGAATTGAACGTAAAGCTCGTATTATCCCGTTCAGCCGTTTCCTTCGGAGAATCTCCTAGATGATTGTATCTCCAATACCGACCCCAGTTAGGTGATTATATGTATGTGCTACACCGTCTTTCTTAAGTGGCAGAGGCATACAAGCCAAAATGGCCTTTGATTTTTTATCACTAAGCATATGCATATGTCTTGCATAAATATAAAACGTTTTTTAACCATATTCAATTGAAACTGAAGTCGTTTTCTGTCTAAGTTTCAATCTATAAATAGAAATTCGAACCGAAAACTCTTGTCACTTCTCCCATCTAACATATTCCAGTACCGACTTTCCTACATGTCGAACAAAAAACAAAAAACAAAAAACTGGTCTCCCTAACTAGAAGTGGGACACCCGATCGCAGCAAGAAAACCAAAAAAACAAAAAAAAAAAAGTATTAACTTTCCTCTTTTCCAGTCTGCTTGGGCATATAACCCACTAAATTCTTGTTCTCTCTCTCCAATGGCCAGCGCCACTCAATGCCAGCGACTCAACGAAAACAAAATCGTAATTTGAAAATAAAATTCAACGTTAGAGAGCGGCGAAAAACCCACAGCAGCCAGCATCACTTCACTTGAGCCCTCCAGCTCAAGTCCGCCGCTCTGCGCCCGACCCAACTCACTAGATGACGCATCAGTGGCAGCAAAAAACTTGAACGAAACGAACTTGTTTCTCTGCAGGAAAATTTCAATTCGTATTCTAGTTATCTCTCCGATTTGGAACCTATTTTATTTGCAAGGCAGCAGTGATATGATTACGTAGGTATAAGTTCTCCACCAGGCGAAGTCGACTCAAGAAACAATAGCCTCTTGCTTGTTGTTGGTTGTTTTAGGTTCTGACGGGGCAACCATCACAATATGAAGCAATATAGAACGTGACGCAGAAGCAGCACCTAGTATAGTGCTATGCATATTGCATTATGTTCCGTCAAAGTGGAAAACTCAATTTTTCTGCTTAATGAATTTCTAGCTGCAATTATGAGAAACAATTTCCCTTCCATATCTAATATTGGCCGACACTGCACGGCGAGAAAATTGCGTAATTAATTCTAAGCACTGTTGCACATTGCATGTTAGTGATTTGTTCGGTTCTATAGAATAATGATACATAAAAAAAATAGAAACCAAGAAAAAACATGGAAAAGAAAATCCAGAACAGGTGGAGCAGTGAACATAGCGTTTCGGTTTTCGTCTATTAAAAATGCATATCCAACCACATTCAAGGTCGCATAATTTTGAAAACGTAATAAATTGAATTTATTTATAGTTTTTGATAATAAAAAAAATATATACACCACCACTTGCTGTGGTCTGGTTTTGGGGCGGTTCTCGTGGTCTCACCTACCTTGATTATTAATTCAATTTCTGGGACGTCACCGTTGGCGGTTCCATTTTCTTGGTTATCTTCAGACATTGTTGTTATTTGGGTGTTTTGTTAGGTTTTTATAATCCACAAGTGTCTTTCGGGTGGGTAAGCACGGAAAATTATTTTTTGCGAAATGAAAATGTTCAAAGAATAATTTTTTTTCACTTTACAAGAAAATACCGAAGCAACTCAGATCAAAAATGACAACCGGACAGAACGACAGCTCAAAGTACACTGCGGGAGAAAAGTATTGTGGAACTGTGAATGAGGTTTTCGGCTCCAGTGGTAAGGTTACAATGGAGAGAATGGGTGGAATTGGATAGGCAGAATAATTTCCAAATGAAAATATGGCGAAAGTGATGCCAAATCTAAGGATAAATAGCAAGGGAAAAAATAATACCCAGCAATATTTGGGACGCGTTTTTTTCACAAATAAGTTTAAATTTTCAAAACCGACAGGTATGTAGAAATAATTTCAATTGGTTAAAAAGGTGCATCCAATTGGAGATAACCCTGTACAATATGGGACAAGATGTGAAAAAAAAAAAAAAAATAAAAAATAAAAAAACTAGTGTAAATTGAATTATATTGACCTTAGCACGTTGTAACTACATAGTCGCAAAATACCAGGCAGAAAGGTTGAATGTGCCTCAAAAAACTGTCCAATAGAATGTAGGAGATCCTTTGAGTACACTTAAAAAAATTGGCTGTAAAAGGCCAAGAAAAACAAAGCCGGTTGTATTAAGCAAATGGTTTTCCCCTAGCAGAATCATTCTTCTCTCCGAATATACAGAAATCTATTCACTGCCTTTTAAGCTCTTATAATACGCTGTATATTTTGTAGGAAAACTAAATTTTGACAGATCAAAATGAAAGTACATATTTCAGCCTTAACGAATTCTAGCCTCGACTTGAATTTTACCCAAATCATATAGTATGTACTGGATACAGAAAGATATAAAATGTTAACGACGTTTGCCATAAGCAATTAATATAATAAACGTCAAAAAATATATTGCATTCATATAATGTTGCCTGCCAAACCCAGTGTTGTTAAACTACCTAGTTTGGAAAAAAAACAAGTCTACCGTTAACATTATACGCTTTGGTAATTTAATTATTACCTTTAGACTGAACTAAGAAGCCTTCTTAGAACGTCCATCATAGTTACCACGGAGCTACTCCTCATCACGGGATTATGTATAAATATAAATAAAATAATGACTCTTTTAAGTTCTGAAACGAGCTTTTTCTTTTACTGTAACCATCTAACTATATAGAAATTTCTTTTTCCCACCCTAAGCAGCGATAATCCGTTCTTCAGGACATGGATTCCATTTGTTATAACCTCTGTTATATTCTGGGCACGCTTTTGGTTGACGTAGAACCCTCCAGCCGTTATAACTCGGATGGCATCACCTGCAAGATTCGTTTTAATATGGGCAAAGAAAAAACGGTTTTTCTACTTACTCTCCGTTCCAAAACATTTGGCTTTCATAGCCAACTGGAGGATGGACAGTCCTGGTTCGGGGAGGATCTCAACGATAGATGCACCCGAAAATGTTTGTCGGATTTCGTTGTAGTTCAACTCTCCTAGTCCCTCAACGCTTCCCTTGTACAGAGCATTGGTTACTTTCTCTGCCTGTTGCAGACCGGCCTCTGTTAAGAAATGGAATCAATTCCGTTTATTTCATAGAAATGCATTTTCACTCACCTCCATGAACGAGCAAAGTCACATCCTCGGCTAGTATTGTCTGGGCTGTCCGCTTCTCTGGCTCCTTTCGGTGTTCCTCCATTAGGAACTGAATTTCATCCAGAGGAATAAATGTGAACAACTTGAGGAGTTTTTCTACTTCGGAATCTGGCATTCTTACAAAGAACTGATATAGGGAAAATGGCGACGTCTTTTCTTCGTCCAGCCATATGGCATTGCCAGCGGATTTGCCAAACTTATTACCCTCCTCGGTGGTTACAAGAGGCAGAGTCATTCCAAAAACTGTCGTTTTGGACACACGACTGATAAGTTCATGCCCGGTCATCAGATTTCCCATTTGATCGCTACCGCCCATTTGAAAACGACAATTGTATTCGCGAAGCAAATGCAGCCAGTCGTAGGCTTGAAAGATTTGGTAAGTGAACTCGGTAAAACTCATTCCAGCTTCGCTCTCCAGACGTGTTTGTACTGAAGTGCGGGAGAGCATCGATCCTATGCGGAAGTGACGTCCCATATTGGCCACAAAATCGACAAAATTAAGCTTCGCATACCAGTCGGCGTTGTTTACTACTCTAAAAGGACAACATTTCATATTAAAGATCCTTTATTTATTTGTCAGCCATTCCGTATTACCTAATATCTGACAGTCCTTCCTTAACTTTACTATCATTCCACAGCACATCCTGGTGATTCTTAAATATCCTCTTCAGCTGTTTCTCGATTGCAGCAAGATTTGCATCGATAACCGAGCCACCAAGTTGGTTTCTTTCTGTCTTCCTTCCGCTAGGATCGCCTATTTGACCGGTTGCACCGCCGACTAACGCAATTGGACTGTGTCCCGCACGTTGGCAATGAAGTAGGCCCATGATGACTAACAGATTACCAACGTGCAAGCTATCGGCGGTTGGGTCGAAGCCGGCATAGATTGTTTGCTGTTTTGTTGTGAACAACTTTTTCATTTCGGGGCTAGAATTGTTGGAATTAGCTTTAGCTAGTATGTGGCCATTTTTACTACTCACCCAGCAGTGTCAGGAAAGAAATCCTGAAAGAATCCTCTATCCGCAAGCGATAGAAGATTCTTATACGCCATGGTTCGCCGAAAGCTGTGAAGACAGAATTTTGATTGGAGTAATAATTGCTTTCGCAACATTTTAGAGAATATCTAGAAATGGAAAACGGTTGCAGATAGATTTAATATTTCAAAAAGTTGAAGAGATGGTGTTGTTAATTTTATAATTACTGAAGTAAAACGATTTTAAATGCAATGCAAATTTAGAGGCAGGTTATTTAATAGTTCAACAGCTGAGCTGACTGACAGTATGGGAAATGTCAGTGGTATGTGGGTGGAATGAAACGCATGTGCCCAATTCACAATTCAAATTATATTTTTTATAATTTTTTTAAAGCATTGAACGTTAAACCATTTCACACTGTATTTTCGTGAATAAGAAATTTATGTCACCAAAGTGTACAAAATGTGCCAAGTTTTAAATAATTTGCCTTTGTCGTGGTATAAAGTTGAATATTATGGAATATATGATTGATAGTTGGTATTTCGATGTTATGACCCTTACAATAGGCGTATTTTTTTTGGGAAGTGAGTATAACAAAAACAAAAGTGAGTATAACAATTATGCATGTAAACCCAAAAGTGTGTATAACAAAACCAAAAGTGAATATAACAGTTTTGCATGTAAAAGTAAAAGTGAGCTAGCTATAGATTCCCAAAACAGGCCAAACCTTGAAATAAATTTAGGACTCTGGTTTTTAGATACCAGCTAATGACGCTGCTCGTGCTAAATTTTAGCCCATATACAAAATTGTATCCAAAATTTAGCTGAGCCAAATTTAAGCGAATGCATTTATCTGAGCGGTACCTACGCCGCTTCAAGCTAAAAAATCAAACTTTAATTTCAGACTGTACTGGATGCAGGCGTAGGTACCGTCACAATTTAGCACGCCCATTAATGGTTCGGCACATTTTTCAAGCTAAATTTTAACAGATACATATGTTGTTTTTTTTTCTGTTGCGATTTTGCGTCGCCGAAAAGAAAATAAGGTTGAGTTTTTTCAATGAATACTTCGATGAGAAATCCTATGAAAGTGAAAATTATGAGATAAAAGAATAGCAGACAAGGAAAAAAGAAAGTCCAACGAAAATAAAACGTTTTTCGTATCGATGAATTTTTGAAGGAAATTATTTTCAATGAACATCTGGGCTGCATTCCAGGTTTGACTATTTTAACTAAATTAACAACGATTGTTTATTTAGTTACTTTTTGGAATCTGGGACAGCTATTGTTACTAATTTCATGTTGACATTTCACTTTTCATGTGGTAGTGTGTAGTTGTTGTTGGAATCCATGTTTGATTTAAAAAAAAAAATGAATACGTGAATCCATGACAGTTGCTTTGTTAGTATGAGTGAAATGAACCACACTTTTGCCTCTTGTTAATTTAGTTAACTTCCCCTCCTTCGAACTGTCACAGCTTGTCAACGCTGTAGTTAAAATAGTTAACTACTGCCGAATTTGGAATGCACTCCTGTTTTCTGTTCATGTCAACATTTAAGCCTAGTATCCTGCTCGCGCTAAATTTTATCTCCCATACAAATATGTCTACAAAAATAAAATTTAGCGAGGCAGTTTAGCAAAGCAATATCCTGTTCCGCACGCTAAATTCTTATTTTCATATAAGGCGTATTTTTTTGAGAATCTATAGCTAGCTCACTTTTACTTTTACATGCAAAACTGTTATACTCACTTTTGGTTATGTTATACTCACTTTTGGTTTTACATACAAAATTGTTATACTCACTTTTGGTTTTGTTATACTCCTTCCCAAAAAAATACGCCTATAGATGGGACACACTATGTCAGTCGAGTATTGTGTGTTATACTCGTCCATTGATTTAGCTCGCGAAAGAATTGTCCGGTGCTTTAAATCGGCGATACATTTTGACTTTTCCAAAACAAAACAAATTCTGAATCAACTATTTTATGGAATACTTGAAAATCGATGTAGTGAATAGGAAAAAAGTAAAAAAAATAATAACAAAAACCAAAATACATGTGGCAATAAAATATAGGTTTTTGTCCTATCTGTACAACGAATTTAGCGAGCATTTATCTGTGCTGTGCGGTCGCTAAAAAAGATGTCTGCATTTGCTCTATTTTCGAATTGTGTGCGGTCTGCGCTGCGAAAATGCAGCTACCACCTACCACCACGAACGACGAATGAGAAAAAAAGGAAACAAAGACAATTTGACAATTAATGCACTAAAGTGAAAACACTGGACATATACACATAAATGCCCAAAAGAGAATTTATTAAGAACTGTCGTACGACAAAAATCGATGCGTGTAAAATGGGTCCAACCACATCTTTTCAGAAATTCGTTTCAAAAACTCTGCGAAAACACCCTATTCCATTACCGCAAAAATCCTCCACGAAACTGACATTGAGTACTGTCACTTCCACAGCAACCAAGTTGACAACTCTTCTCGCTCTCTCTTTCGTTCGCACTCCATTCTTCTTCGCTTTTGTTTATTGTACTGTACTGGGTGCTGATGCTAAAATCGAGTGCGGCTCGGACGGACACGTCGACAAAAGAAGATTTTCTGGAGCGGTTTTTCCACAGCAGCAGGAATTTATTCATCTCCAGCATCAAATACATATCCATTTCCAGAGCATTGCACTAGCCAATGCGTATTCCTTTGTGAAATTGTGTAAATCGAGTGTGTAAAGTGTAGCGCGAGAAACAAGAACAAAAAATGCGTTTGACCAACTTTCGAAGTGGACGAATCATTCGCTTGACTATTTGCATCCTAATTATCCTGCCATTAATCTATCTCCTTGCTACATGGTCCGATGGTCACAAAAAGGTCCGAGAAGTCTACAACAGTGCAAAGCATTCGGCTCTGCGTAAAAATCGCCAAACACCGATCTTAGTCACAGGTGAGTGCATAACGTACCGGTTAGAGAAATTAGAATGGCCATGGGTCACTGGCCACTGCCGATGACCTTGACATTCCCATACACCTCCGACTAGAGTTAATTTTTCCCTTAAGTGAAAATGGTTCCATTGAGTTGATAAAATCACCTTCAAAATAGTTATTGATAATGTACCTATCTCTAAAAAGTATTGTGTTTTAATTAAGAGAACTTGTCGTTGTTGCCACCGCGCTTGATGCGTGTTCGTGTAGTGATAACGCAAATATACAAAGGTGCGGCGTAAGGGTGGTGTCGGTCTCCGATTGTGATAAGCCCAAGAGCAAGTAATATTTGCTACTTGAATGTAAACATCCGCGAAACAAAACAAATTAAACTGCATTAGCTTAGAATATGTTTAAATGGGAAGCGCCTATTATTTATGAAGCGCCAAAATGGGTTAAGAAAATGATTTATTACACCTTCTTTCTTATCATTAGCTAGTCTTTTTTCCTTCTCGCCTGCGAATTCACTTTCAATTCAGAGATAATTGCTATTTTCGTTTTGAGCTCGTTAAATGGTTCGGCATTTAAATTTAAACGTCTACCATTGAAGGCAAGTCTTCTAGACCGTGGTTATTTAATCATATTTCGTATTACCGCATCTAGAGCTTGTGAAGAATACCTACATGGCGTAGCACACATTTTGTGGACGTTGCTGATTATACACTCATCAAGTTAGTCGATTTGCGAGGTAAACATCTGCCAATTATACAGTTGCCTAATGAATTAGCTCGTTATCGAAAGACAACATGGTGTGCATTCCCACTGTTGAAACAGCATGAGGTAAAAATATTTGCCTAAAGGGATGAATGAAAGCCAGAGCGATACAAAAAAATATTTGCTTTCAGCTGTCCCAAGTCCAGCATCCAGCTTAATGACTTGTTTTATACTTTTCCTTTCTCCCTTCCGTGTTAATTAGTGTGGCTTTCTCTTTGTTTTTTTGTTGCACCTCCTGAGTCTACTTGGTCTTTTTGATACAATCTACAAATAATCTGTTTATCGAAGGAGATGTGAACATTTTCTTGGCACGTTGCTCTTCCAAATAGGTCAACGGTCATGTATATGGTATAGTACTAGACAGTGCGCGTATTGGCTGAATTTGCACATTTCCCTACTCGAAAATGTTGACTCTCTAAGTGACTGTGCCTGCGACAGCTTTCACCTTTTCGTAAAAATGTCCGTATGTTATATCCAATAATGTTCGACTCCATGTATGTAGTTCCATATGAGGAAGAGATTTATTATTTTTTTGTTAATCAGCTGAGCGAGGAGTAACAACGTTTTCAATGCAAATCAATGCACGACAGGCCATCTGCAGTTCCGACTATAGACTACAACTAATTCGTTTCATTTTCAAAGATTACATACCGAACCAGTTAATCGGAAAGCAATTCTGTATTTTGCTTCTGCAAGTATTAACAATTTGAGAAACCCTTCTTAAGCTATTTTAAATCGTTACGATTCTAACCCTTTCCCAGTCGAGATCTTCGTTCTACATGGTCTGGATGTCTCTCTTGCTTGTTTGCCTGACACATCGTCCTGCATTTCTGTTCATGTTCGTCTACATTGTTAATAGGTGTTCCTATTATGCAATAACGCTATTTCTTTAACCTTTAATTCTTTCTAAGCTAACGCAAATAATTTGCGATAATTTGCTGATCAAACATATCATTGTTTATTTATTCGCATCTATGTACTCAGGTTTTTTGTTCCTTTGAACTTTTGGGTTATGCTTATAAATATGCAGCTCATTGACAAATAACGGGGGGTTTCGTGAAGTGTCGGACCGATTAAAGTCTTAAATTCTTAGGCGCTATCTTGAATTTGCTCACAACTTTTCCGTTATTTGTACAGGTATTGTTTAGTTTTTTGTGTATTTTGAGATTTAATTTATTGCACTTTTAGGACGGTATTGTGACGATACAACTGGTTATTCTGCGAAACAGCTCGTCATGTAGATGTGTTCTGTAGTTCTATTTATGTACATTTCTTCAACTACGATGCGCATCTAAAGCAAGTTTTCTCAGTTTAAAGTATTAGTTTGTTGCGTAATCAGAATCATTATAGCAGAATTGATTTGTTCTTATTCTTACTTTGTTTGCTGTGCTTTCTTTTTGAAGCAGTAAAATGCATAAACAAATTTGGCATCCGCTTGTAGAATTGAATGTGATTGTCGATGGCCCGCGTGCATGAGTTGAGGGGTAAACGAGTGAATTGCGAGCTATTGATGTTTCTTTGATTTAACTAGAAAATTGGGCCCAAAATTGTGCACAGAAAAACTTGATAATTGTTCCCGATTCGTGATCTATTTAAACTGAAAAATGTTTTTTTTTTTTTTTATTTATCGCAAAATTTTCACCACTGTGTCGATGTTTTGTCTTGTGGGTCTCAAGGTATCCACTGCGTATACGCAACATTTCGTACTGGTTTAACTCGACTTTCCTGTGACATTAATTTCTGTATGTATTTCTCAGTGGATACGATTTTCTTTCGGCATATGCTTTTGGATTGTACCTAAAACCTCCCACGTACCTCCAACGTTTGCATTTATGAATTTGCACCTACTGCACACAATTATTTTGAAGGTCGTAAAGTAGGACTAATAATCGCAATCAGAAAGGCCATATATCGGGCATCGGCAACAACGCGAAGAATATTGACTTTCAAGTGGTCCAACGTCTCTGGTTTATTGACATAGACTAGCGACTTCAAATATCCCCACAGAAAATAATCCATAAGTGTGAGATTACACAATCGTGGAGGCCAGTTCACAGGTCCATTACGTGAAATTATGCGCTCATCGAGTGTTTTCCTCAATAAATTGATGATGTACTGCTTGAATGCTGAGCAACGCATTCAACTGAGCAACGCATTCATTGCACTATAGCGCTCTACATTGACTGTAATATTCTGGCCGGGCGCCGGCATCATCTTGAAGGAATTTGGGCTAATGATCTCACCTGCCCATAAAGTACACCAAACACTGGCTTTCAGTAGATATTACGGTGTCTAAAGAAAGGCTTTTGGACTTTCTCCACACCAAATCCGGTATTTCTGCCTATTGACGTGACCGTTCAAGAACAGACTCGATTATGTCGATCATAATTGGACGTTACGTATACACACAAAATTCTTTCTTACCTTTCGAGCTCTTATGGTCGACGTTAGAATGGTACTGCGCCTAGAACTGATGTATTTTGTTTAACAATAATTAAATTGAATTAGATATCCATTCATGGAGAGCTCAGCTTTTTACTCTGTTTTGCCACGCTTGTAGTTACTTATACTAAGAGCACTTGTTTGCTATTGTGTTATACTCCCCACGGGCAAGTATTGGTAAAACAAGTGAATTTCTACAAGTGTAGCACATTTCGGTAACTGAGTGTTACAAGTCCAATACTTATCTTATCATGTCTTGTAGACAAATTCATTTTGTGGGCTTTTAATTTCGTGTTTTAGAACCCTGATGTTTCGAAAGAACAATGAAGTTGTTGTTTTCAATCAGAGCACGCCCTATAGGTAAAGAAATCCATCATCCCTGTCTCGAATCATCGATATACAGGTTTCCCAGGGTGTCTCTCTTTGGTATGCCAATGTTGAGATTCGCACACCGCTTATACGCGATTAAACACGATCTCACCTTGACCCAAAGTAGGTTAGCATTTAGAATTTGACATTGTTACTTAAATGCCATATATACATCTTCTCAAAGACATTTCTACAGTATCGCTTGGAAAAAAAAAGCATAATGCGTATATAGAAATTTTCATAAACTTGTCTGCCTCGTGCGAGTCTTTCATTCATTCCAATCGAAGTCTATTGAACTCTAACGTCCATAGAAAAATACTTAAAATTAGTCGCAGGTGAAAATTAATTGTGTCGTTTGGCGCTTTAGTTAGCACATGCGTTCGTGTTAGCTTACTGAATTGTTTGGCACGGTTTTTCATGGTTTTTGATTTAATCCCAAACAAAAATCCCACCACAATAAACAAGTTTTCTTTGCCAGATCAAACTATGAATTAATCAAAAAAATATAGATACAAAACGATTCACTAAAGTTCGATGACTTGTCGGTCTGCGTCTATTATTCGTTTGCATTGTTAATTGAATTGATGATTAAACTTATTCGCGTCACTATAAATGGGCGTATAGTTTCGCAAAATAATGTTGACTATAAACAAATTATTATTATTTATGCTCACAATTTAGTGCATATTTATTCTAAGTTGAATTTTTAAACTGTTTAGTAAGTAGATATGAATTTGTTTTTTTTAAAGGCATTATACAATCGATCAACATTTGGTTAATTTTGATTTTTTGAAGAATTTCTTTCTTTTTTATCTTCACAAACAAGCAGTGACATTGATTGATAACTTAAGTAGCAGAAAAACAATAGTTGCTCACACACTGTCTGCTAGAATATTTGCTCGCAAATACACATGTAGTTCAATAGTTCAGACACATTTATCACGTCTGTTATCATAGTGATACTGATGTTAGAAGTATGAACGATAAATATTATTAATAAACAATTGTGAATGTGGTTTTAGAAAGCAGACAATGGAGCTTCAGTTGGTTGGCGTGCTCAGGGTTTTACTCAAGAAAAATTTCTTTTGTGCAAAGCAAGTCAATGGTGAATCAGCTGTTAATGCAAAAAGTCCACACAAGTTTTGTTCTTCCTGCACCGAGTTATTGTCTTTTTGGAACTCTTAATCGAGTGTAAATTTTCTTTACTCACACTGGCGGTACTAACATACCCTTTCCACTTGTACGCGCATCTAAAACGACGAGGTCTTCCTCTACTGCCTTGGGGTGAAAGCGGTAGTGTTCATTCGCTCTACATCTTAGACTACTGACTTGCATTTTTCTGACCCGGTCGATGTCGCTGTGCAGTTCGCATATTTCCCTTTTAAATCTCCTTCTGTCAACGCAAACGGGAGCGGAAATCACTCAACAAATGTTGTGTTCAAAACAACCAAGGATGCCTTCATCCACCTTATTTATTTGTTTTCTTGATAAGGCCTTAGTACTATATGCCCTCTTTGGCCAAAGAAACAGCTATCGACAAGCGAAATTCAGTGACAGCTCGCTGGGTACAGACTTGTAAAAAATCGTGCCTCTTTAGTTAGCCTATGAGTTTCGCTCAAATCTTTCAAGTATAATGCTGACGAAGTTACGACGTGACAGCGTATCACCTTGTCTAAGACTTTTTCTAGGTTCAAAAGTCTCGGTGAGATTGTGCGAACATTTTGTCGGTTGTGATTTTATAGGGCCGCAATCGCACTGATAGGGGCCTTTCAGTGCGTCACAAATGGTTTCAAGTGTTAACACAGTACAACATACAGGATCTTCTATGATTTGTTAAGGACATTGATGCCTCTATAGTCAGTGCAATTTGGAGATTCCCATAGTGAAACTAAACAATGGGTAAACAATGCTGCCGCTTCATTCATTGACATGTTCTTCTTATCTTTTGGTACTAAGGATTCTCAACAGTTATTTCTTTGATCAACTGGAGCATTTTAAGGAACTCCTAAGATTGATGCAGAATTTGAACGATCGATCGATTATCGTTTCGACAATAGCAGTCTCTGTCTATTGCCGCAGATATGATAGAGACAGGTTTAGTGAAAACGAAAGGGGGTTTCGTTTCGTTTTTTACAGAATCCCACCCCTGATTTCTGTGCTTTGTCGTGACATATGTACGACAAATGTTTGCAACATGTTTGGTGGTTTTTGTGGTGCATCGTGTGCAGGCTTAACTGGCGTGCAAAATCTTCTCAATTCAGGTTTTTAACTAAAGCCATTTGCGCTCGTTGTAGATATTTATTTTAATGAAGATGTAAGTGGACTTTACTCCAAAATTAATGACTTTTGTTCGACAGTTGGCGACGATTGCAAGAAGCTTTCTCTGATAACGACTTGCAGCCTAGTGCACACTAGAAGAGCCATTTAATCTATTGACTTGCGACGAACGCGTAAATGTATACAAAAATGTGTTTTTCAATGTTGAAATATTTAGATTAGTACAGTCACTTTAAAAGATCAGTCTCAGGCTTACATACATCATACATCGCTAACCGCCTGTTTTATCTTGTAGCCTATAATGTTCTTCCCATAACTAATAATGTGTTTTTGTTTTTCATTTCAGACTTGGGTAACTTCGAGCCGCGCGATCTAAAAAAACGAACCGGTCCGGGAGAAGATGGCGAAGCCTATATCCTTCCACCAGAGAAAAAGAACCTTGCGGATGATTCCGAAATGGAATATGGTATGAATATCGCTTGCTCGGATGATATATCAATGCATCGCTCGATACGTGATACCCGCCTCGAAGAATGCAAACACTGGGACTATCCATATGATTTGCCAAAAACGTCCATTATCATTGTATTCCACAACGAGGGTTTCTCTGTACTCATGCGTACCGTCCATTCGGTTATCGATCGTTCACCGAAGCATATGCTCCATGAAATTCTGTTGGTCGACGACTATTCCGACAAGGCCGATTTGAAAGACAAACTAGACACTTATCTGGAACAATTCAATGGACTGGTTCGTCTAATTCGAAACGAGGAAAGAGAGGGTCTTATTCGAACCCGGTCAAGAGGTGCTAAAGAAGCAACCGGTGAAGTTATTGTTTTCCTAGATGCCCACTGTGAAGTGAATTTGAACTGGTTGCCGCCACTCCTTGCGCCAATTTACCGCGATCGAACTGTAATGACAGTGCCAATCATCGATGGCATTGATCATAAGACTTTTGAATACCGTCCAGTCTATGGTAATGGCCATCATTTCCGCGGCATATTCGAATGGGGTATGTTGTACAAAGAGAATGAAGTGCCTAAGAAGGAACAAAAGCGACGAGCACACAACAGTGAGCCATACAGAAGTCCAACTCATGCTGGTGGACTGTTTGCCATCAATCGAGAGTACTTCTTAGAGCTGGGCGCCTATGATGCTGGTCTATTGGTCTGGGGCGGTGAGAACTTTGAGTTGAGCTTCAAAATTTGGCAATGCGGTGGTAGTATCGAGTGGGTACCTTGTTCGAAAGTGGGCCATGTCTATCGCGGCTTTATGCCGTATAACTTTGGCAAATTGGGTCAGAAAAAGAAGGGACCATTGATCACCATCAATTACAAGCGTGTCATTGAGACGTGGTTCGATGAAACACACAAAGAGTATTTCTACACGCGTGAACCATTAGCTAGATACCTGGATATGGGTGATATTACTGAACAATTAGCCCTCAAGGATCGTCTCAAATGCAAGAGCTTCCAATGGTTTATGGATAACGTGGCGTACGATGTATATGACAAGTTCCCCGCCCTGCCAGCTAATTTGCATTGGGGTGAACTGCGTTCGGTGGCGACAGATAACTGCCTCGATTCGATGGGCCATCAACCACCGGCCATTATGGGACTACAACACTGCCATGGAGCTGGTAACAATCAGCTCATGCGACTGAATGCAGCCGGACAGCTGGGAGTTGGTGAACGTTGTGTTGAAGCCGATCGGCAAGGAGTGAAATTGGCGGTTTGTCGACTGGGCACAGTCGACGGTCCATGGCAGTATAACGAAGAGACACGCCATCTTCTACATCGTGTTAATAAGAAGTGTATGGCGTTGCATCCGCAAACATCACAACTGTTACTAAGTCATTGCGATGTCAATGATGCCTACCAGCAGTGGAAGTTTAAGACAATTAAGCCGAGGTGGTAGGAAAGTGATTAAGTAGTTTTTTTTTAGTTTTATGAGAGATTTTGTTTTGTTATTAACACCATATTTATGTTTGTCGCTTTAGAGTCGGTATTTTGTGTAAGCGAGAGGTTTGAAAACTGCATTTTATGATGTGTATTCCCTTAGTGGAATGAGCTCTTGCCGTCATGCGATTAGAAAATTGTTAGTTTTCTAGAACCTGTCCCGATTCGTCACTAAATGTACTCGAAAATTATTTAATTATTATTTTATTATTTAGCACGGTAAATAAAGGTTTGCTGTAAATTTCTCACGACAAATATTATTTTTAAAAACAGTCGGAACTAAAATTTAGGACTTATTTTTGAAAATATATAGAGTTGTTTTCTCTTGAAAAATGGACAAAGTTACTAAACACCTGGACGAAGAGGGCAGTTCGAATCGGTATTATGTAAATTTTCTAACAAATGATTTTAAATATGGAACGGTCTACATTATATGCCCCATTAAACACATAAAGTACTGATTCTAAAACAACGCAACATGAATATGAGAAAAAAAAGGAAACGTGCTAAAGGTTTACAAAACTCAAGAGAAGGCAACGCATTCGATATTTCTAACAGACGAAGTGCTAATACTGTATAACTTGCCTTCCATTTTACTTAGTAAATATTTAATTTTCAACTTAAAATTTAATTTTATACATATTTTGTTATTAGCTCATAAGATATTTTGATATAAAACTTGAAATTTTTGTTGTACTGTCTCTCTTTTGATTTTATTTTTAAGAAGGAACCTTAAGCGAACGTTAAATTAGAAAAAAAAAAAATAAAAAAATTAAAAAAACTTTAATATGTGATAAAATCATTCATGTTGTTCTATTTAAAAAAAATTTGAATTAAACAAAAAATGTTAGGCTAGATCGTAAGTTTATTCCAAAAGCAATGAAATCAACACAAACATACAGATCGAATTGTGATCATTTAACGATTCAGTGAAAGTGTTCATATTCTCCAAAGTTTTTCCATTTCGAAAGGAAAAACGCTTTCTTTCACATGAAGCCATGAACTTCTACTATCTATAGGTGTTAACTTTTTCTTTCCTTTGTCTACGCTCGTTGATGGCCTATTATCTATATGCACTTTTTTTTTTATACATTTCAACAGTTGATAAAACCAACAAAATAATAATAAATAAAAACGTCATAACAATCAAGCTAACCTCGCTACAAAGATAAATAACTTTTCTTAAACTTCTCATCATGATAAGCTTTGCAATCTTTTATTTTTGATTTTCAAAAATGCATACACACATTGTTGACAGTCTTAAACGTTATGGTGCCAGACAGGTCGTCGAGTAATCAAGATTGACGTATTTCCTCTTCAAAGTGTTGGATGAATGCTGACGGCACTGTTAGGCTTCTTAAATTGAGAGCAGTTTGTTTTACAAATAATACTCCATCATTTAATTTTAATATCACGAACTTTTTGTTTCAACATTTTCAAATGACAATCAAAAGACTGTCCATTACTGTGTATGGTTTTTGAAAAAATAATTACGAAAAAACATGTTTGTTTCGGTTTTAAATCTTCAAATTTAAGCGAAGTTCCATACTCAAGCTAGCCTACCGTAATCTATAGTTTTGGATACCACCCGTTAAAATGTTGAATGTGGTGTGTTATGTTATTGTCACACGTTGGGCGCCAATTAGAGTCTTCATCAGATCTGGGGTAAAAACAGAAGCTGGTTTGACTATGTCAACGCTGCTGTCACATGACTTTTCGGTACATACAACGAACAGTACCAACAGCCGACATGACCTAGTAATGAATGTATGTATGTACTTAGCGATGTCATGGTCGGTGATTGAAATCGTTGCCCCTAAACAGGGACAACTGTTATAAGATTGCTTTGAAGTAATCTCAAGACAATGTGCGACAACATTGGAATTGTTCTTCGTGACTATAGTAAGACTTTTCTGCATATTTGGCACTATCTTAAACCCACATAATTTCGTCTGCACATTACCGATGTAAAGTCAGGACACTCGGTCTGTGAGAGTTTCTGATTCTTTTTTCTGTGCAGTGCACTGATATATGGTGTAGCCCACGTAGCCAGTTATGTTATTGGAACGCATGCGTTATTACTGTAATGATAGCTGGCTCTAGTATTTTCTGCAAACCTATACGGAAAAAAAATGTATAAATTAAACACAATCTAAAACATATCAGTGAATCACATTTAAAATCAACTTTTATCCGTTGCAATCTCACCGCAAAAAATGTAATACATAGCTACTTAAATTAAACTCGAAATGCATACAAACACACATTATAATTTTTTCTTCATTCAACTGTGCCTTTATCTATTTATACATTTAAACAAAAAGGAACATAATTAACACAAACGAGTAAACAATAAAAATAAAAATAAAAACACTGACATAAAAAAGAAAAAAGGAATGACTAACTGTAGTAACTAGAAAACGTTTAATCCGTTCGAACACTTTTGTATTTTGAAGAGAAAATAAGAAAATTGTTAAATCGTTAAGAGACAAGTTGAAAAGTAATAAAATAGCAAACGCGTTTACTCGATTAAGTAAACAAGTTAAATTAGTAATTAAATTTAAGTATGAACTGCAATAGAAATAAGCATTTATTATTATATTATATGGATCGTTCGTAGTTGCAATAAACAAGTTTATTATATGTATGTAAAATTTTGTGTGTTTTCAACTTTAGTTGGTTTTCAGAAAGTTTGTGAGCAAACCACGACAGTCGACTACTTTGATCGTACATCACAATTCGTGGATAGATATGCAGCTCATGGAATTGTTTACTAAAATAAAGAAATTATTCGGGTTTCGAATTTGAGATATTCCAGCTCTCTAGTTATGAAAAATATTACTGATTTTCCACTGAACTCGGTCAACATAGTGGCCTTGACTAAACGTTTGTAGATCACCTCCGTCTTTACCTGGAAGGCTGCAACTTGACTTGACTTGGCTTAACAGAATCGGGAATGCGAGGAACGGTCTTTTAGGCCCCTATTGTGAGTGTCGATATTTGATCGTTGATCGACTGTCGATCGTTAGACAACTGTGATTGTCGATTGCGATTGATATTTGTCAAAATGTCTGGTCGATGCTTTCTCTTGGAAGTGAACAAATTTTGTGCGTACGAATAGCTAAAATCAATCGACGCAATCGACAATTGTCGTGACGATCGCTGATCGACAATCACAATAAGGGCCTTAGTTATAAGGTACAAAGGATGCAGTGGTTGGCACACATAAGGACCATTTGACTTGAAACAAGCGCATGTGAGATCATATGAAATGAATATGAGTACCATCCTACCGCGCAATATCAAATTTTAAGCTGGTGGGTCTATTGGTTGGCGACCAAGAAAAGTGTACATGTGAACGGGCTGTCAAAACTAGCGAACATTCGTTCCTTCGTAGGTAGTTGGTCACTTTCATGTGAATAGTCCTTAAGACCGCTCGCGCAGTACAGTAGCCCAGCACACTAACCACTGAGTCACTGTGTCCATCGATAGAAAATGGATCTAAAAATATGACGTGATGTACATAAAAATCAAGTAGGTATAATAAAACTTCGACATAGAATGCATTCATTGATAGCAAGCTAAGATTTCAAGCAGTTGGTTTTTTTGCTCGCCCAATTTATATGAATGTGGCGGGGGTTTTAGACTCGCCAGCAATTACTCGTTGGCAACTCCGCTCACATCAAGTGACAGCTCAGCTGGGTGATAGAAGACGCCTGCCCCCAGCCAATCAGAATCGTCCACGTCGACGCCAACCCGGCAACGTCGCAACGATATCGGTGCATGAGGTTTTTTCTCATTCGAGTCGACAGCTACGAAACCGATCGGTTCACTTCTATTCTCTTCTCGACTTTTAAATAATAAAGACAATTTTGTTAAGTTTAATTCAATTTTATTTGCGTTTTTTATTGCGACTAAAGTGGTGACCCCGACGTGATGTCTTCCGACGAAGGAAACCCAAGCCCGAGTGGCAACGAAAACGTCGCGCAAGCAGTCGCAAATGAAAACGTGGATGTGGCCGCAAACTACTACGCTCGCCTCCAGATGCCACCATTCGCGGAATCCGACATCGACAACTGGTTCTTCCTGTTAAATTATTTCTTCCGGGCATCGGGAATAGCACAGGACAGTCGCAAATTCGACACAGTTTGCTCGCAGTTGCCGCTTGCACGGATTACGGAACTTCGTCCGATAATTGAGGCCGCACCGGAGCAAAAAAAATACGATTACATCCGTACACAGCTCACCAACTATTTCGCCGACAGTCAGCAAAAACGACTTCGCCGCGTACTTCACGATATGCCCCTCGGCGACAAAAAACCGAGCCAGCTCTATTATGAGATGGTACAGGCAGCCAAGGGCTCACTAAGCGAGCCCGTGTTACTCGACCTATGGGCAGCGCGCCTACCGCAATCCGTCCACGCGGTGACCGTCATGGTAAAAGGCTCCGCAGCGGACAAAACACAAATCGCGGATACAGTTATGGAGAACGTAGAACTCCGACAACTGAACGCAGTCGCACACAGTACTTCATCACCAACGCCCGTCGAACACCAAGCTCCCTCGCCCTCAACCGAAGTCGCTCACCTGGTAACAGAATTTTCCAAGTTGCTAACACAGCAACGCCAACAACGAACTTCACGACCACGTACTCGCACACCATCACGACCCGCTCAACCCCGTATCTCCAGCCAGCGCAGACGGGAGCAATCCATCGAGCAATTTGACGACTGCTGGTTCCATCGCAATTTTGGCAACAGGGCAACTAATTGTCGCCCGCCATGCCGCTTCCGAAAGCAACCAGTTACTCCACCTTCGCAGTCTCAAGCATGACTCCGTTGCGCACTCTCGGATAGTGTGGAGGAACGCCAACCGACCTCAGCCTCCGTCAACAGATTATGCTTACGTGAAAACAATACTAATCTTTCCTTTTTAATCGACACAGGTGCCGAAGTCTCATGCATCCCGCCATCTTCGTCAACCAAGAAGCCTCGCCCTACTACCATGCAACTGTTCGCCGTAAACGGTTCGCCCATCAAAGTCTACGGAGAAGTTACTCATGAACTCAGTCTTGGTCTTCGCCGTTCATTTGTTTGGACGTTCATTGTCGCCGACGTAACCTCCCCAATCATCGGAGCCGATTTCCTACAGCATCACGACCTAATGGTCGACGTTAAAAGAGCTCGTCTCATCGATTCACGCACCAACGCTCTTTCGAAATCGCTTTTCGCCATAACCAGCAATCAACCGTCCCCGCAGCTCGTCGATCGAAATGCACCATTCGCAGACATCATAACGACATTCCCGAATATCACGCGCCTCGCACCAGCTGGGGCATCTACCAACTCAGAAGCACTGCATTACATCGAAACAAATGGCCCACCATGTTCGGCACGTGCACGCCGCCTGCCGCCAGACAAACTGAGCGCCGCCAAGAAGGAGTTCGAGCTACTCATGCGCGCAGGAATATGCCGACCTTCGAAATCAAATTGGTCGAGCCCGCTTCACATGGTGCGTAAAGCAGACGGTTCGTGGAGACCTTGCGGGGACTACAGAAGTCTCAACGCGATTACGTTACCCGACCGCTATCCACTCCCGTACCCGCACGACTTCGCCAACATACTTCGAGGTAAGTCCATTTTTTCAAAAATAGACTTACAGAAAGCTTTTCACCAGGTTCCAATTAACCCGGACGACGTTCCTAAGACCGCCATTATTACGCCTTTCGGTCTGTACGAGTTCACCCACATGACGTTTGGGTTACGCAACGCAGCTCAAACTCTTCAGCGGCTGATCCATGAAGTGCTACGGGGAGTGGAATTCGCCTTTCCCTACATGGACGACATCTGCATCGCATCATCGAACATCGCCGAACACCGTCAACACCTGACAGAAGTGCTAAAGAGGCTCGCCGACCACAACTTGGCAATCAACGTAGCCAAGTGTGTCTTCGGACAACCACAATTAGAGTTCCTTGGTCATCTTATCACAAGACAAGGAATAGCTCCCCTGCCATCACGAGTGGACGCCATCCAACGCATTAAACGACCAGACACAGCAAAACAACTGAAAGGTTTCATCGCGACGATAAACTTCTATCGGAAATTCATCCCCCACGCCGCCGCCATTGCCCTCTGTTGGCAATGATTCCGGGTAATCGAAAAAACGACAAATCTGTACTGAACTGGACACAAGCTACAAACGAAGCCTTCAGAGACTGCCGCCAACTCCTAGCCCAAGCAGTACGTCTGTCGCACCCCGTAGCGGAAGCAGAATTGAGTCTGGTCACAGACGCATCGAACCTAGCAGCGGGGGCCGCCCTGCATCAACTAGTCAACAACGTACCAGAGCCGCTTGGCTACTTCTCTAAGAAATTCTCTCCGACGCAACAACGGTATTCCACGTATGACAGAGAGCTCACTGCGATGTACCTGGCAGTCCGCCACTTTCGTGATTTATTAGAGGGGCGCAGATTCCACATCCTAACAGACCACAAGCCGCTTATCTTCGCCTTCAAGCAACGACCAGAGAAATCATCGCCGCGACAAACAAATTACTTGTCATTCATCAGCGAATTCACTACCGACATTCGCTACATTAAGGGCGATGATAACCACGCAGCAGACCTGTTGTCACGTATTGGCTCTGTCAACGCCAAGGAGGACCTCTATTCGAAACTCGCAGAATCGCAGAAAGAAGACGTTGAGCTTCGGCAGCTCCTCGAAGGTAACTCTGTGCACTCAATGCAATTAACATTGTTTTCCTTTCCTCACCTAGACAAACCAATCTATTGTGACGTGTCACACAACCGAATTCGACCGTTCATAACTAAGGATCTCCGCAAAGCATTCTTCGACGCGACACACGACCTCTCACACCCAGGCCGCCGTGCCTCAGCACGCCTTATGACCGAACGATTCGTTTGGCCAAAAATCCGACAAGACTGCGCAAATTTCGCCAAAATTTGCGTACCATGCCAGAAGACGAAAGTACATCGACATTCGAGAACGGAACTACAACGATACGCACCACCCGACGAACGCTTCGCAAACATCAACATCGACATCCTAGGACCGTTCCCGCCCTCCGACGGGTATCGCTACCTTTTGACGGTCATCGATCGTTACACCAGGTGGCCAGAAGCGTACCCAATGGTAGACATGACAGCTGTTAACTGCGCAAGCGCCCTCATAAATGGCTGGATCTCACGATTCGGATCTCCAGCGCAAATCACGTCCGACCAAGGAAGACAATTCACCTCATCAGTCTTCACCGAGCTATGTAAGTACATGGGGACGAACCATACGATGACAACCTCATATCATCCTCAGTCCAATGGAATCGTCGAGCGATTCCACCGGACCCTGAAGGCCGCGATCAACTGCAGCGATTCAACGAGGTGGACAAAAAGCCTCCCACTCATATTACTCGGCCTTCGATCAACTCTGAAGGAAGACATCAACGCCACTCCAGCAGAGTTAGTCTACGGCACAGCACTCAGACTTCCAGCCGATTTACTAGCACCGACGCTCGACAACCGCTCGCAAAGCGAATTCATCAAAGATCTCCGACATATGATGCATCAAACTAGACCGCAGCAGACAGCTTGGCATTCGCAACAGCGCCCATTCGTTCACCAAGACCTACAAACGTCGAGTCACGCATTCGTTCGCAACGACTCGGTCAAAGCATCGATAGTTCCGCCATACGACGGACCATATAAAATAGCCGAACGCCACGACAAATTCTTCACGCTCAACATCCGAGGGAAGCTCACGAAAATTTCAACGGACCGCTTAAAGCCAGCATATCTGGAGATCGACCAGAACGAAGACACGACACCGCCTACACCCGCGCCGTCTAACCACCAACCGCCACAACTTACACCAACTCAGCCTTCTCGCACCCGTACAGGTCGCCGCGTCCAGATTCCTGCCCGCTACCTGTAGAGCGCGTAAGTCTTCTGGGGGGCCTCTGTGGCGGGGGTTTTAGACTCGCCAGCAATTACTCGTTGGCAACTCCGCTCACATCAAGTGACAGCTCAGCTGGGTGATAGAAGACGCCTGCCCCCAGCCAATCAGAATCGTCCACGTCGACGCCAACCCGGCAACGTCGCAACGATATCGGTGCATGAGGTTTTTTCTCATTCGAGTCGACAGCTACGAAACCGATCGGTTCACTTCTATTCTCTTCTCGACTTTTAATTAATAAAGACAATTTTGTTAAGTTTAATTCAATTTTATTTGCGTTTTTTATTGCGACTAAATGAATGATTCATATATTTTTATTGCTGGCCCACTTCCATCGCTTATATGTGTCGGTCTCGACTCGATATGACTCACGAGCGATTTCTTATTAGAGTGCGTTTACTTTTTCCAAAGATAACGTCAAGAACTCTTTGACAATAGAAAATAAAACAAACGTTTTTTCTAGAATCAGTTGAGAGTTATGTTATCGCCACTTGCTCTGTGTTTACAAATTGAGCAACAATATCAGAATTTAATCAAATTAGTAATGACATTGAATCAGTATCTCATCTCATGCAACTGTTTCTTACAAAACATCCTGCCCAATATAGTATCATGCAGCTGCCAATTAAGTTTATCGTATGAGCCTGGTAATGGATGGACACTCACAATCAAATTCCACGGAAGCTAATCATGGGATAGGTACCTTAAATTTGCTCTTATCGAGTGGGCCGGGCGGTCGGCGGGGGCTATGATTTTCTTATCGATTCACTTGTTATTCCGCAACCCGCTCACTTATCATTCGGTAGAAATCAAAATCAGAGGTGTAATGGTTTTATCAGTGTGTCGCCTCAGCTATGGTATCTGGAAAACCCATTTGTCCGCGCTGAAGACGAAAACAAACAATTCGCATTCGATATAAATTAACGAACCGTAATCGATTTCCATTTAGTTATCAACTTGTCGCTCAGCGTAACATAATACAACAAGTCTCTCCTTAGCTAAGTAATCTCTAAACAATTCATCAAAAAGATGTCTTCCATCATTCGTTTGAGTCTCATGTGTGTAGTCCTTGTGGCTGCCGTAGTTAGTGCTAGAAATGTTCAAGTTCAAAGTGGTGGCGCTCAGAAGCTTAAAGATATCACCGTTGTCAAGGATATTCGAAACTTTGCTGACAAGCACCCTGGAATGAAGATCATTCAATTGACCAGACATGAAAGCCCTGCGCGTTCACAATCAGTTCGGTACAGCTTAGGTGGTCGTGTTAGTGGTGAGTTTCAATACTTCAATTTGTCCCAAGGAACTTTTTGTAATAAGTACTTTTTTTTTGTTGGTTCTTAGGTGATAAATTGGTGGCACAAGGAACAAATTCTATTGATTATCCAGCTGCTAATGATGTCAGTCTTCAGCTGACGTACCCAGAAAACGGTACCGGCTCTATTGTGACCTACGTCGAGATTGTCACTAACCAAAGCAATGACAAGGGCAATGCTTATGTGGTAGCTGGCGGGATTGGACAGCGTTTTATCGCAATTATTGTTGAGGCACAGGAAACTGAATATTTCTCGTATACGGCTCAATTCTTTGGAACCGATTAGAGATATGTGATTGTAAAATAAATTTTAGAAAATAATAGAACAATATTGATTATTTAAATTATTGACTTGTCTGATATATGAAAGTATATGGTAATGGAGGCTGGAGAGTAGTGGTGATAGGAAGGCCTGTACTCAATGTCTTGCTCAATCGGCAATCCCTTCAAGATAGTGCCAAAAATAATGAACTCTCTGATTTAAGTTGGAAAACTCAATTCAGTTAGTCTTCCCTGCGGCCCAGGTCACAATGGGATCACTTGAAACTAAATCTCTAATGGGTTTGCTCGAAGATGCTCCAAAGAATTTTTCTTAGAGCCTAAACTAGTGTTAGTTTTTGACATTTCTCCGACAAGGTCTTCCATACCAACTTGATTTTGTTTTTTTTTTATAAATATTTCTCCCGGGAAAGCAAACCTATAACGCTTCAACAGCGCCCCGAGATGCTTGCAGATCTATGTTAGTTCTGCACTTAAATTGCTGCAAATTGTAGTCTTCTGGAAATATATCCCCAGGAAGAGTTCCAAAGTCTGCTTGTCCTGTAACAGAAGGAGTTTTGGAAAGTTGATGTCCTCGCGGTTGTCAAGTGTACTGTATGGTCATGATCATTAGCAGCCTGTCTTGTGGGGCGTCCAAAAGTTCCATTTCGAGGGATAATATCTTTTAGTTCCTCGGAACGTCTACCATGGAAGTACATATAGAACAACCATAGGTCAGCGACTTGTCTTCTGATGTGCACCAACGGTTGTAGATTCGATGTGAGTGTAGGGTCTCCAATAAGTCGAACTGATCGCCTCTGTTCTGTATGCTGTCAAGTAGGTGCAAGTGCTCGGAGCACTTTATCTGCGCTTGTCCTGCTTTGGCTCGAATAACACTCCATTCCCTGGGGCGTTGATTTGATATGCTGCTAACCATTTTAACGCTTCCTCACTGAAGCATTGTCTTAAGTGAGTATCTGTGTGGCAGTAGAATTAAGCCTGAGTGCTCCAAACCGTTATGCAAAGTTTAAAAAAAGCATACCTGATGCAGAGCTGACAGAAAATCTATAGCCTTGCACCAAGCTGCCGCTTTGGAGTGTCTTTTTCTCTAAGTTTCAATTAGGCGAGATGCGCTGGTGGTGGGTGCCAATGATCGAAAAAGGAATAAAAGCGGCAAAGTCTGCAAACGAAACATCCATTTACAACTATTGAATCTCCGTAAAAAGTGGACAAGGTAACCATAACATGCTAAGGCAATCTTATTGAAAAGGACGGACACCAATGTAGAGGGCGAACTCGGTACCTACGTACACCCGGGCTGTCAGAAAACTAATACAACTGCTGATGGCAGGAGGCGGAACGCGGAAGAAGGTTTTAATAATCGAGCTTCTCAAGAGTATGGAAAAGCCTTTTCAACAAATAGACAGAGACAGACAGTCGGACATGGCTTAATCGATTCAGAATATATATATGTATATACTTTATGGGGTCTCCGGTGACTCCTTCTCAATGCAATTGCAAAGACAATATATACCTTTATGTGAAAGGTATAAAGGCGCCAAAAAACAACTCGAAACAAATCCCCAAATCCCTCGAAAAAAGGCGCAAAAATTCCATTAGAACAAAAAAAAAAAAAAAAAAAACTAAAAAGCGGCTCCGAACCCTTAAATCTTTTCTACAAAAATTAGATAAGAAGTGTAGTCGCCTTCAAAAGATTTTATCAACAGTTAGTGTGACATTTAATGGACACTTTTAATACAATTTCACGGAAGCTAATCAATTTTTCTGAATTTTGGTTAGCTACCTAACCTTATCACTTGAATGTTGAATAGACATTGGCAGCTGGGGTATATAAAGAAACAAAAAGTTGTCAATAACAAATCAGTAAGCAATTTGACTCATATACAGTTCTACGCAGGGAATATACTCTGCCATCATGTCTGCCGTCACTCGTACGATTATTATATGTGTGGTCCTTGTGGCTGCAGTTGTTAGTGCAAAAAATATTTCATCAGATCCAGCACCCCGGAATGCAAATCCAATGACCAGACAGGAAGTCAATATTGCTCCCGCTATGGAAATCCGATATACACTGGGTAGCCGCATCAATGGTGAGTTTCAATATTTCTGACGTTTTCAAAAAGACATGTAATACATATTTCTGTTCACCAGGTGATCGATTAGTGGGATTCCGTGAATTAGGTGGTCTCATCTATAATAACGCCGATGTGAAAATTCCCTTAAAATATCCCGAGGAAGGTACTGGCTCAATTTTGAGCTACGTAGAGATCGTAACTAATCAGAGCAATTATGAGGGCAATGCCTATGTCGAAGAGGGAGGAATTGGCGAACGTTTCATCACAATTATCCTTGAGGCTAAAAACACTAACTATTTCTCGTATTCTGTTAAGTACTATGGAGTAGATTAAAGAGCAGTGTCAACGGAATCTTGTGGATTTCCAAACAAACTAGTTCTGTATTTCATTTATTTCTCAAAACAAAAGGATAGCAATTTTAAGGCTAAAGAAACGGTGACTGTGTTGTCGTTATCAGAGTTTATAGTGGATGTGGAGCCAGGTAGACAGAGCCAATAACTACCTACATGTAATTTTACGGCAGTTTTTTTTTTGGGGTTGTGACATTTCAAACGGATTCCTGATATCGATGCCATTACTTTTTGATAATTAATGCTGACCGCATTTGATGGGGTATGGTTTTGGCGGTATGTTGTGATTCCAGCCATTCAACTCGAAATATGCTTCGTTCTTGTGTCTCACAAGATAGAGGACCGAGGCTAAGTTTTGACATCTAGAATACTCGATTGAGAAGTGCCTTACGTCGATCCCAATTATTATTCACTCACCTTAATCTGAGTTAAAGCTTACACCCGGATTTAAGTGAGTTTAACCCAAAAATTAAAATCAAGTCCATAATATTTAGTTAAACCCGATAATAAACTCGTTTTTTTTAAACCTTGCCAGCGTTTAATCCAATTGAATTTAAACTGAACTCCGGAGACCAGGCGTGGGATTCTGTAAAAAACGAAACGAAAACCGCTTTCGTTTTTACTAAACCTGTCTATATCTGTTGCAATAGACAGAGACTGCTATTATCGAAACGATATCGTTGGATCGTTTTCGTCTTACATAATTTGGCCCCAGGTTTAAGTACTTTAACTCGGGTTAAAACTCAATTTCATATTATTGACTCTTTTGTCTTTTTATTTTTGTCACGTTTTTGACATCTCTTCGCTCGTAGGAGGCAGAAAATGTTAATGTGATACAAAATATAAAAAGCACCTAGCTACCTACCAGGAAGTCGTATTCGCATGATTTTGCCGGAAGGTGCAATTGATTTTGTTGTCATTCACAGAGCGAAGCATTCTGAAATCTGAGCATTTTTTATTAGGTTATTAAATTCATGCAAAAAGGAAAAATTAAAATATCATTCATTCGCTTCGAAAGGCAGGTTCTCGTCTTCTGCTTCATCGTTGAGGGGCGACAGTGTTCGGAGACTTTCTTCATTTTGAATAAATCAAATCATTTCCGTGAAAAAAAAAAAAAACAAAATCATTCAATGAGAAATTTGACATTACATAGTAAAAACGGGTTAAAATCGGTTTAAACTGTTTTAAATCCGATTTTAATCCAATGGGTTTAATTCCTGTTTTTAGGTGAATATTATGGAGAAAGGTTTAAATTGTTTTGGGTTTAAAAAATGCGGATTATATGATCGGGTGTAAAATGCACTTAAACCTGATTTACACCCTGAGTGAATAATATGGCCGGGCCGTAAATGACGGTGATATCTATATAGAGTCCCGCTAATTTTTCAGTTGTTTACTTAAGTTGACAGTTGTTATTGTTGGTATGAAATTTCATTTTTCATTTTTCATTTCATTTTATTAGTTAGTAAAAGCCTTGAGATAAAATCTCATTTATGGCTTTAGAAATATACTTATGGCTCTTCTTAACATTTTGAACTCTACCTACATTTATTCAACTGACAACACTGACTGCTCTTTGACCGTTGACTCTGTCATTATGCTAAGTTACATGGTACACCATTAATTACGTATTCAGTAAAAAGCTTAAATGATCCAAAAAAATCAAATAATTTGATATCTCATAACCACAGATTATGAGAAATTTGATAAAAAATTTATATTTATTTAACAATAAACCGCCGGTACACTTTGTCAAACCAAAATCGTATTATACCTAAGTAGTGTTACATAATATATCAAGATATGAATGAATATTGGATAGCAAAAAAAAAAAACAACAGATGAGGGTATACTCGATTTGTTATTTTGCAAGAAACTCGCTTAGCCCTGTTAAAGGTGACAGATTTTCCAGACATTAATGCCCCTTTCACAATGCAGCGTGAAAGCGAGATCGATTCTAGCGCGAGTTGTCAAATAATTTCCAATCAAAGGAAATGCATATTGTGGCATAGCAACACACAATTGTGCGAGACTCGTTGCCTCGTATCGCGTCGCGACCATTTTGGAAAATCGAAAAAATCTCGTCCGAGACAACGATGAAATTTATTCTCAAACGCCATTTCCATAGAACTGTGCTTAAGGTTGCCACTAATTTGTGTGTTTTCAAACGTGACGCAGTGGCGCTTAGGTATGTTTATATTGTGTCATTCACACGAATAACGTTTTTTCACGAATTCGTTTAGTAGTCGGTAAAACTGTCGGCGCCAAAAACTGCCCGATTTATGCCCCCAAAACCCCTTAAGGACTCCGAAAAATTAAATCTTTCCCACAAAAATTAGAAGTGTAGTGTAAAAGATTTTATCAACGCAATTAGTGCGACACTTAATAGACACTTTTAATTCAATTCCACGGAAGCTAATCAATTTTTCTGAATTTTGGATACCTACCTAACCTTATCACTTGAATTGAATATAGATATTGGCAGCTGGGGTATATAAAGAAACAAAAAGTTGTCAATAACAAATCAGTTATCAATTTGACTCATATTGAGTTCTACGCAAGGAATATACTCTGCCATCATGTCTGCCATCACTCGTACGATTATTATATGTGTGGTCCTTGTGGCTGCCGTAGTTAGTGCAAAAAATATTCCATCAGATCCTAGCGTTACCAATATTGTCATTGTCAAAGATATAGGGGACTTTGCTGCGAAGCACCCCGAAATTCAGATCGTTCCAATGACCAGACAGGAAGTCAATATTGCTCCCACTATGGCAATCCGATATACGTTGGGTAGCCGCATCAATGGTGAGTTTCAATATTTCTGACATTTTCGAAAAGGCATGTAATACATATTTCTGTTCTCCAGGTGATCGATTAGTAGGTGAAGGTAGTGGCACCTATGATGACGCTGATGTGGAAATCGCCTTAGTATATCCCAAAAATGGTCCTGGCTCAATTTTGACCTACGTGGAGATCGTCACTAATCAGAGCAATGATCAAGGAAATGCTTATGTCGAAACTGGTGGAATTGGGCAACGTTTCATCACAATTATCCTTGAGGCTAAGAACACTAACTATTTCTCGTATTCGGTTAAGTACTATGGAGTAGATTAAAGTACAGTGTCAATGGAATCTTGAGTTAAAGCTTACACCCGGAAGTGAGTTTAACCCAAAAATTAAACTCAAGTCCATTATATTTAGTTACCCGATAATAAACTAGTTTTTTTTAAACCTTGCCAGCGTTTAATCCAATGGAATTTAAATTGAACTCCGGAGACCAGTTCAAGTGCTTTAACTCGGGTTAAAACAAGGGTTCCCAGGTTTTAAGAAAAAAATCAGTTTTTAACACCAAAATGATTTTTTCTTAAAAAAAAAACAAAAAAAATTCATTTTTTGCCGGAAGAAAAAAATCTTAGCGTAACCAGCTTTTGAACTCGGGCAATGCTTCCAATTGCTTGAGGTATTTGTATTTTTTGTTGTTGCTTCTTTATTCATTTCGAGACAACGATGACATGTTCTCAAACGCCATTTTCATAGAACTGTGCTTAAAGTTGCCACTTGTGTGTGTTCAAACAAACTGGGCAGCGGCAATGAGTATTTTATTAAGTGGTTCAGACAGAATCCCATATTCGTAAATTTGATTTCCCTAATACAGACTGAACTTGTCACTGATGCGATTCGAGAAATCTCGCATACATTTTATCGAATACGTGACGCAGTGGAACATGTTTATATTCTGTCATTCACATGAATAACAGTTTTTCTCAAATTTCTTTAGTAGTCGCAAAAAGTTTGCCATGCCATATTGGTTTGGTATAGGAGGTACCAGAACTACTTGACCGACATAGACAATTTTCAATACAAACCTGACGACGGTAAAAAGAAGTCCTCTCACAAAATTTCATTTGCCTAGATCGATTCGTTTGGACGCTATCGTGCTTTCAACAGACAGACAGACAGACAGACAGACAGACAGACAGACAGACAGACAGACAGACAGACAGACAGACAGACAGGCAGACGGACATGGCTAAATCGAATGTGATCCTGATTCAGAATATATATACTTTATAGGGTCTCCGGTTAATCCTTCTTGGCGTTACAAATGTAATGACAAAGTGAATATACCTTCCTGTGGAGGGTATAAAAACAGGATAAATAGAATAGTTGAAGTGGAGGACGAAAGTTGTTGTGAAACCAAATTAATAAATATCAATTAATTAACAACCATATGACAGCTATGTATGTGCTCATCAAGTGTGTTTCATAAACAAATCAGAGCGATTTGAGCACGCTCGGTTCAGAGCACGCACAAAATATTCGAGCTCTGTTCGCCGCTCAGCTCTGAACTAAAAAAGAAAAATGCCTATAGTCAAGCTGGAAGACGAATTCATACGTAAAAAAATTGAATCGAATAAACGTTGTGTGGCCTAAGGGACTTTGGAGCAAATAACTTAAGTATTTTGCAAATAACGTTCAAGAAAAACCCAGATAAAGGCGCCAAAAACTGCCCGAATTATGCCCACAAAAACCCCCCGAAGTCTCCGAAAAATTAAATCTTACCTACAAAAATTAGAAGTGTAGTCGCCATCAAAAGATTTTATCAACGCAATTAGTGTGACACTTAATGGACACTTTTAATACAATTCCACGGAAGCTAATCAATTTTTCTGAATTTTGGTTAGCTACCTAACCTTATCACTTGAATAGATATTGGCAGCTGGGGTATATAAAGAAACAAAAAGTTGTCAATAACAAATCAGTTATCAATTTGACTCATATTGAGTTCTACGCAAGGAATATACTCTGCCATCATGTCTGCCATCACTCGTACGATTATTATATGTGTGGTCCTTGTGGCTGCCGTAGTTAGTGCAAAAAATATTCCATCAGATCCTAGCGTTACCAATATTGTCATTGTCAAAGATATAGGAGAGTTTGCTGCGAAGCACCCCGAAATTCAGATCGTTCCAATGACTAGACAGGAAGTCAATAATGCTCCCAGTATGGAAATTCGATATGCATTGAGTAGCCGCATCAATGGTGAGTTTCAATATTTCTGACATTTTCGAAAATACGTGTAATAGATATTTTTGTTCTGCAGGTGATCGATTAGTGGGATTCAATGAATTAGGTGGTCTCATCTATGATCAGGCCGGGGATGTGAAAATTCCCTTAGTATATCCAGAGAAAGGTACTGGCTCAATTTTGAGCTACGTAGAGATCATAACTAATCAGAGCAATTATGAGGGCAATGCTTATGTTGAAGATGGAGGTATTGGCCAACGTTTCATCACAATTATTCTTGAGGCTAAGAACACTAACTATTTCTCGTATTCGGTTAAGTACTATGGAGTAGATTAAAGTACACAGTGTCAATGGATGTGGATTTGTAAACAAGCTACTTTTGTAATTCTTTGACTTGTCAAAACAAAGAGATAGGTATATACTATATAGATATGTTTTTTTTTTTGTTTAAGATTATAAGAAGTTCAAATTCTTGAGTCGATTATAGTCTACTATCAAGCAGTTAGTGATGCTGGACTACTGTGCGAGGGATCCTAGGTTCGATCCCCGGAAAAACACAAATTACATCTTAAGGTTTTTTCTACTGCGCCACCTCTCGCGAACGTCTGACAAACATCCGAGAATATGAATGTCCTGAAAAAGCTTCTCAATTCAGCCGTTCGGACTCGGCATAAAATTGTAGGTCCCTTCCATTCGTCCCTAAAATAGAAACTCACACTAAACGAATGGTTGCGAGAAGCTAGGCCTTGGGTGTCTACCGCCTGTTGCGCCACCTATTTATTTTTTTTTCATCAAGCAGAAACATCTACCTTCGTGTATTGGTGGAGAATTGGAGAAGTCGAGGCCGAGGGTCTATTATATGAGCCTTGTGATTTTTAGTGTCCAGGTTAACTTTTAAGAAGTCACAATGACGAAAATTTCCATATAAAATTATTCATTGTGACAGTCAACATATTTAAGTTGTAGGTTAAAACTCGTCTTGAGGTATGATTCGCAGTCACTCCTGTTGATTAAAAAATCATTAGACTCGGTGAAAATCGAGCAAACAGTGCGTCTAGACCAGATGTGGTGGTCGTCTACTAATGAGCCCATCCACCACATCGGGGCGAAACGCTAAGGTTTTGGCGCTTTTTGTTGTGATTCCAGCCGTCCAACGTCAAATCTGCTTACACAATTTCTCCGTTCTTGTGTCTCACAGGATAGTGGGCCGAAATTAAGTTTGGACTTAGAATTCTCGATTGAGTCGATCGCAATTATTAGCGGCCAACCCTACTTTCTATCTGTGTATTGTGCTCCGAGCTTTTATTAAATTTAAAAAACAATTTTGTTTCTTAAGTTTACTTTAAGGAGTAAACATTTTTTTTTACAAATTTCGTTGCATACACTTAGGGAAGGAAACTCGAAGCTATTATAAGATTCGTTCACTGTTGATAAAGAAAATACGTCTTTATCGGACTTTTACTTTGATTGCCTACCTCCCCTTTATCGGCAGACATCAAACAGAGTCGTCGAACTGAGACTTATGTGAACGACGTCGTATAGCTTACAATCGAGTGCACCATCTTAATTAATCTCAATTTGAAATTAAAATTGAAATCAAAATCTCTTCGTGAAATTGATAAACATTCAAACGGACACAGTCACACAGCGATTCCAATAATTAGAAAATGTTACGCATACGCCACCGAATGGAGATTTTGTTAATATTCATACATAGATATATTATTTTTTGCAGAATAGATTGTGAGTCGTATAAAGTAATAATAATAAAAGCAAATACGGATAACTTTTAATCCATCGCTTGGTTTGGCAATTTACGGCACTCACTATCGGTAGAGTGAGTGGTAATTAATATTAGCTATATTTTTTTTTTATTGAGGTTGATGGTTCATTTGTAGGCATATTGTGCATTTGGTTATTTTTAGCACAATTACGCAAGTCTCCTGCGTATATAAATATATGCAAGCTATTAGGGTTCAATAAATCTTTGCAAATGGGTGTGTGTACATATGTGTGACCAACTACGGAATTGCTACTTCACGAAATTGAACATTAATTATGTGTCCAAATTCAATTTTCAGCAAGGAAATTACCCTGGGAGAAAGGGATCCTATAATGAATCTTCTTATTCCAGAGGTATGATGCGGTACAACATATATAAATATTCATGTAATTCATGTATCACTTGGAGATAATTGAATTAATTGTGTTTAAGGATACATACGTCAAAATGTAGTTGGGATACTAATCGACCGTGTAAGGATATCGCTATAATAATAATAATTTGAGGATGGGTGGACTTTAAAGACACTATCCACCATTTTTGTTTTGTGAGCGAATGAGTCTTAAGGACCTTTTGAGTAGGCACGATATTTTGTTGCCTTCTTAAACAACAAAATATTGTTATTTTAAACCAATTGCTATTTCAGGTATGCGCTCCAAAAGTATACCAAAGTCGTCTCAGACAACCAGATCCTAATACAAGATATAGATTAATCATAATCAAGAACGGAATAAAGGTCTAGTTATTTATTTACCCTTAAATTCCTCATACCTCCAAAACATAAGGTTTGAGAAAACCCTGTGAAAAACAAAGTATTCAAGGAATGGCGGTCTTAACCTTATCAAAAAAGATAACATTTTTTAAATCTCTGAAAGAGATGCAACCAAAATAAGAGACAAAGACTATCTACAATGAGAGAAACACTAACAAACTTATTAGGTACATGTCTTAATAATTCACGCCATCTAGTCTTCAACTTCAGACTTTAGTAGATCTTTCTTAGCACCTTTAGTGAAGAAAGACTGATCAGGATCAGCGCTGAGATTAAACGAAGAATAAGGCCCCTATTGTGAGTGTTGATATTTAATCGTTGATCGACAACTGCGATATGATTGTCGATTGCGATTGACATTTGTCGATTTGACAGTCGCTCGTAGTCGATTACAAATGTCTGGTCGATGCTTTCTCTTGGAAGTGAACAAATTTTGTGCGTAGGAATAGCTAAAATCAATCGACGCAATCGACAATTGTCGTGACGATCGCTGATCGACAATCACAATAAGGGCCTAACTCTTGCAAATCGCTGTTTCTTTAGGCTAAGGAAGCAGTTGAGTAGCAAAATCCTCTCTCGAACAACAAAAAGTGACCCTTTATAAGACCCTAATCATCCCCGTCCTTCTCTATGGTTCAGAGGCATGGACTCTATCAAAAGCTGATGAGGTTACTCTTGGTTGTTTTGAGAGGAAAATTCTTCGAGTTATTTTAGGTCCCATCTGCATAGACGGGCTGTAAAGCGACAACGACCTAGCTAGAAGAGTAAAGGTCCAACGGCTGAGGTGGCTGGGACATGTAGAGCGAATGGACGCGAATGCTCCGGCTAGAATGATCTTCGAATCCACACCCGAGAGACAGCGTTTTATAGTGAACAACTCCCTGCTATTCAGGGCTCTTGAATTAGACACAAGTCTAGTTGTCTAGCTTCCACGAGTTTAGGTGGGCGCCTTACTGTGATAACGATTTATTTGAATTATCTTCACCCTTTTTTTAGCCGACCGACGCACGCCGCGTCTTCCTTTATGTTTTTATATCTACGTCAATGCTTTTGTGATTGAGATTCGTATGTGTACACAGTACAGGCTAGCAGTTTTATTATAATTATAAATCCTACATTTTCTTTCATTTATTAAGAAATATATAATAAGCTGTCATGTCATTCCTTTTTTGATTAGTAACCGCAACGCATTACGTGACACATGTCAATTTTTCGATTACTGTATAATAAAAAACTGAATGCATTGCTGATGGCGCATGTGAATTTAATGCTGTCAATTTCACAAATTATAATGCACCATAAATATCCACAAACACTAATATGTAGAAATCTTATCAAAAACCATAGCTATAGTAAAATCATTCAAAATCCAATTGAATGTCATAAATCGATCAATTGCCAATTATAGGTCTGTCATAAGCACTTTTGAAAAACGTTCCACTCCGCTAATATTTGCGTCATATGAATTTATTTATAACTTTTGAATAGGAAAATATAATAAAAAGCTTAACAAACCCTTATAGATGTCTGTCAATTGTTATAGATATCGTACGATTGATTTGTTACTATACGTATATTTCTATAGTTTTTGAACCGGAAACGGACAATTGGTTTGGTCCATCTTTATTTTTTTCTTTTGTCACTTGACAATGTCATGGCTAGAAGGCGCCAGCCGCCGATAGCGGTCAGCTGATTACCAAAAATAAAAAGAGTTTGATTTCGAATTTGATGGAAGTTACGATTTACTATGGAAACGTTAGGAATATTGTATATTTAGTCGGCTAGGTCTCACAGATGGCTATTGCAATTTTGTGGGCCTAAAAATATTCCGTTTAATTTCGATAAAAGTCATTGCATTTTTTGTGACATTCAGTTGTGTCAAACATGGGTGTTGATGGCGATAGAGTCTGAACTACATCGTTTTTAAATATTGAGAAATTGCAATCCACGCTATAATAGGTAGGTGCCTATTACAAATGCTAAAGCAACCTGAAGGACATAACCGACTCTTTAAACGGAATATGTACGAGGAAAGAGAGGGTGGAGAAAAGTTTGTGTCAATGAAGGAAACACAGAAAAGCAAAAATGCTATTTCTTGACAATTTTGGGAGCTAAATAATTATGTAAAATTTAGAGCTTTGATATGTGTATCAAAAAAAGTTACCTGTTTATTTATATCTTGTCATTTATGGAAGCTTTATCCTTAAAATTTTATAAATGGAGGTACATTGTCTGTTGGAAGCATTTTAAAATGGGGTAGACTAGACTCCACAAGAAAGGAAACCCCTTCAGCCGCGCCAATTACAGAGGTATCAGTCTCCTTAACATCGCATACAATATCCTGTCTGCCATATTGTGTGAACGCCTTAAACCCTTTGTAAATAACCACCGTCGATCAAATTTTCACACTTAGGCAGATCCTGGAAAAAACCCTTGTCCAAATCGATACTCATCATCTTTTCATGGATTTCAAAGCCGCGTACGACAGCATCTATAAAGACGATCTATACGGAGCCATGTCTAGCTTTGGCATCCCTGCAAAACTCGTTCGATTGTGTAGGATGACGAAGGAGAAAGCTCGCTGCTGCATCAAGGTCGGTAGCGCCCCTACCGAAACCTTTGATGTCAAAAGAGTATTTAGACAAGGTGTCGAGCTGCTGTGCGACTTTTTCAACATCATACTTGAAAGAATTGTCCGAAACTCACAGGCCAACACATAAGGCATGATCTGTCAAAAGTCCGTCCAATAACTTTCATACGCCGATGATATTGACATAATTGGTAGAAAGAACACAGCGAGCTGTCACTGGTACGTTTGCTAGTATAGAAGCGGAAGCGGCTAAAATGGAACACCCAACGTCGTAGAATCGGACAAAACATCACGATCGACAGCTATAACTTTGAGGTAGTAAGGGAATTTGTCTCGGTTCTGCTATAAATTCTGACAACAACATCTCAGAAGAAATTAAACGAAGAATAACTCTTGCCAACCGTTGTTTCTTTGGGCTAAGAAGGCAATTGAGTAGTAGAGCCCTATCCCGAACAACTAAGGAGATTCTGTATAAGACCTTGATCATTCCAGTCCTGCTTTATGGCGCTGAAGCTTGGACTCTATCTAAAGGGGATGAAGATATCCTCGGTCGCTTCGAGAGAAAGATTCTTCGTAAAATGTTCGGTCCCGTTTGCGTTGACGGGCTTTGGAGAAGGAGATTCAATGACGAACTATACGAGCTGTACAGCGACATCGACCTGGTCAAAAAACTGCGAGTAAGTCGTTTAAGATGGCTAGAGGACATGTAGAGCGGATGGAAACAAATGCAATGTCTTCGAGTCTAACACGGAGGGACAACGCAGTAGAGGAAGACCTCGCCTTAAGTGGCGCGCCCAAGTCGAAGGCGATCAGTCGACGACTTAGAAGTTATCTGTAGGGATGAAACGATACCTTCAAGGTATCGAGTACAAGCACTCGATACTAGTATCGAAAAAAGTATCGATACCTACTCGGGTATCGGGGGAAAAGTATCGATACCTACTTGCATCGAATTAAAATTCCAGATGAAAACATTTAATTTAATTTTTCAAGTTTTTATTTTTAACAAGAATAAAATACATTTTGTGGAATATTTCCTAAAAACATCAGTTTTTCTAGATGTTTTCCACTTAACCGGTTTTTGCTTTGGATGACTTAACCGGTTTTTGCTTTGGATGATTGTTGCCCCCGCCTTGGAAAACAATCTTTCACAAGGTACTGACGAAGCAACAACCACCAAAAACTTCTTTTCATGTTTATATAGAGGAGGAAAAAATGGCTTTAAATCTTCCCACTCCGAGTGGATTGTTTTTTATGTGTGTGCGGAAAGTGTGTGATTTATATTTTGTGCGAAGAGGAATACAAAATTGCATGAACATTGAGTATGTGTGTGAAACTAGCTTGGGTGTTAAGTCAAAGTGCGATACTTTCATTCGATGCAAGTACTTTTAAACGATACTTACTTGGTATCGCAACCAAAGGTATCGATTACAAAAATACTTGGTATCGAATCAAAAGTATCGAGTATGTACTTGTATTTACTTGTATCGATTCATCCCTAGTTATCTGTTAGTTGACTGTTATGGAGCTGCTGTACTGTATCAGTTTGGAAACGAAGCAACAATGTCGACCAGCCAAATAACCCTTTAAGAAACATTTTCAAGGAGGCAATGAAGGCAGTCAGAAGCTCACATCCGCCAATAATACAAAACCATTGATGCATCTGTGAAAACCATCTTCACATACGCAGCAGAAAGTTTTGATGACGGATCTCGGGAAAACCATACCACGAGCTTTATTCCATTCCTAATTGATAGTGGCGCCAGTTTTCTGCATTTTCGATAAGCCTGTCCAAACTCATCGTACAAATTCGCAATGCAAATCGTTTTTTTTTGTTCGAAATTCGACCAATCTGATTCAAAACGAAGACAGATTGTGATAAATAATTATATAAATAAATAAATAAATACGAAATACAATATTATATTATGATCTTAATCAGTATGACATCACAATAGTAGCTTTATCTCAACAAGTTCCCACGTACTCACGAAGTAATAGTGGACAGAAATATGTCAGTTCACGGTGATTTCTAACAATCAATATATTTCGCAGACAGTTTGTCGGTGTGCCAAGTAAGTTTGTTCTAACGTAAGTTCTAAAAAAGGAAGTCCAGTCCGAGGCATGTTCATACAAGCACATAGATCATCTTGCTTAGCCTAATCACTTAATTGCTCTATAATCTCACTACAATATTGTTTTGTTGGCTGTTGTATTTAATACGAAATCATGACCAATTATAGAACGAATTTTGCACAGTATGGTGGCTAATTGGCTATTTCCATAAGCGTCACACCGGTCTTGCGATATCTAATCTCTGCACAATCTCCAAAAATAATCGATCGATTTCTAGTGTGACCAGAGTAGTTGTAATACCAGAATTGTATTTATTATATTTGGCACTAAATTCGGGGTGGTATGAAAAATTCTAAAATCGAATTAGTATTATTCAATCTTCTTCGATCTTGAACACGACGTTACTTCCAGCTGGTGTAGTTCACGTGTTTCGACTTTTTCGACTGCATATACAAAATATGAACCATTCCACCTGGGCGATGAAAGCCAAGACTGCCGTCCACCTGACCAAAATGAGCTAAGGATAGCAATATCCAAGCTGAAGTCCAACAAAGCTGCAGGACCGGACGGTTTATCGGCCGAGCTTTTTAAGGCAGCGGTAGATGACTTGGTAGAGAGCATCATACACCAACACGTTTCTAAAATTTGGTCAGAGGAAAGTATGCCTGATGAATGCAGCCTCAGCATTGTTTGCCCGATCCATAAGAAAGGATACCCTCTACACTGCGCCAACTATAGACGCATCGGTCTCCTTAACATCGCTTACAAGATCCTGTCTGCCGTACTGTGTGAACGCCTGAAACCATTTGTCAACGAACTGATTGGACCCTATCAGTGCGGTTTTAGGCCCGGTAAATCCACAACCGACCAAATATTCACACTACGGCAGATCCTGGAGAAAACCCAAGAAGTCCAAATCGATACTCACCATCTATTTATCGATTTTAAAGCCGCATATGACAGCATTTATAGAGACGAGCTATAGAGAGCCATGTCTAGTTTTGGCATCCCTGCCAAACTTGTCAGATTGTGCAGAATGACGATGGAGAACGCTCGCTGCTCCGTAAAGGTCGGAAACAATCTCACCGAGACCTTTGATGTCAAAAAAGGATTTAGACAAGGTGATGCGCTGTCATGTGACTTTTTCAACATCATTCTTGAGAAAATTGTGCGAAAATCGCAAGCCAACACTAGCTAGGAGCACAATTTTCTAAAAATCTGTTCAACTACTTGCATAAGCGGACGACATCGACATCATTGGCAGAACACCGCGAGCTGTCACTGGTGCGTCTGGTCGATACTCTGCTGTCCTCTGCTAATCTTCAGTCACAGCTGCGATATTCTCAGTAGAACGACTGCTCCAGAACGACTTCAAGACAGGACAACAAATACATTTTAGTATTAAAAATAATTTCAAAGATAGCATGGTCACATCGATTTGTACCGATAATATTTAAAGCGACCAATAAATCGCACGCTCGTATATATTAGCAAAAAAAAAAATAGGTAATCAACAAAATACTACATATTTCTTAACTCCCCAAACAGCAGAAAGCTCTCGAATGAAAAAATCTTATCGCACACGCAAAAAAAGCTTAATATTTCGCAGAACTTATCAAGGGATCGTGCCAAGCGATATCTTTCAAATATAAAGACCAAGTGGTCCGCAAACAGCCATATTGAACACTTTTGAGAGTAGTACCGAAGTCGCCACACTATACGGAACTCAAAAAGGAATTCGCACTAAAAAAAAAGTTTAGAGAAAGTTGTTTTGAGTTTCTTTTTTCAATTGAACGGTTTGTTCAAAAATGTTACATTTCAAATGGATTAACCCCACAGCTATTATTGTACTTATCGGGAGCGTGTGCATTGTAAATTGCGTTAATTTAGATTGCACAGATATCACCGTTGTAACAGATGAAACTCGGTATCAGGTACTGAATCCGGGTATCAAATTAGATGCATTCGATAAAATTCGCCACGTGAAGGGAAATATTTACTTTTCGAAAGGGAAACGTATCACCGGTAAGTGGTTTGTCAATCATTTTTCAAAGTTATATGATATGGACTGATATTTTGTCGGAATGTTTTCTTTTTTATTTATGCAATACGCGGCTATATAATGGTACTCGAGGTGTTATAATGAAAGTTTGTGTTAAATAATTTTAAGTGGTTGTCAGTGTCAAGTTTGTTTGTGTTTTTGTAATTGAAAGAGAAGATTGAATGCACATGTTGTCATGTCGCAGTGGATTACTAAATTGTTCGCCCAAATTTGGGAATATTAAAAAAAATATAATTCAAAAACCTCCCCTCAATAATAGTCAACATTTTTCAATAAGGTTATTATACATTTTTGGGACAACAACACAAGAGACAAATGCAGTTGCACATATTTTTGTCTAAAAAAAAAAAATACTAAAAATGACTTACTTACAAAATAGCATTCTAGTATCCTCCCAGCTTTAAGTAAACCTCTAAACCAGACAGAACTATTATTTGGAAAAGCCTTTACAAATTCATCAAAATTACCTTATATTCAGCAACACTCTATTTCAGTTGCCATCTAAATTATTAAACAGACCCTATTGGAGATAAGATATACATCCCTCTATAAAATTATTAACTGATTTTATATGTTTTTGATTTAGGCAGAGGCGACCGTGTGTGTGTCGTATCGATAACTAATCAAATTTGAGAGTACATATTTGTATACCCTCTGTTTTATTGTGTGACCAATGGTTCTTTGAAGATGACGATTTCATTGTTTTGTTTGGGACTTTTAATGACCAATAAAATCGGTTACAAGATAAAGCTTTTATTATTTTCCTATTAATGATTTTTATAATGGTGCTTGAAAAGTAAATCTGTCGTATGAGTCAATTGGAATATTTTGGCGGTGTTATCATGTAAACTACTTCGTCAATCTAATAAAAAAAATACCCTATATCCGTAGTCTTTCTCGTAACTTTCTATTAGTGAACGAATTCTTGGAATCGGTTCAGTAATACTAGACCTTATCCCTTATAAAAAAAATGTTACCTCTTTTTATTATAGTGTGACGATGTGGTTTCAAATGTAACTAAATATATATGTCCATTGCTTTTTGTGGAATATGAATGACTGAAAATACCACATAACTGCGTCCCACAGCCGTTGAACTATTACGTAGATATGATGAGTATTCCGAATACAAAACTATGTGAACCGAAGCAAGTGTCAAATATAGACAAAATGGCCCTTAAATGATGACAAAGACTTCAAATGGACCACTTATAATATTCAGATCACTATACAATACATACACTACCAATGTAATCGAACGATGGCTAAAGATAGATAAAATCTTTTTATGGTTCCTCCTTTAGCGCTATTACCCTTCAGTCAATGTTTAGAATACAAGTGCACAAGTTGCAACTCCCAAATTGTTTTTGAGTTCAAACGTTGAGTCACCTACCCAAGGTGGTGGTGTATGTTATAATATTAATCACCCCTATCGTGGAATCCGCCGGGGGGAATTATTCACGGAAAATAATATTTTGGTATCGTCAAAATCGCAAAGTGAACAGTTCCCCGTGTGGGTAATGTGTAGGAGATTCACTGTATCGTTATAAACGTTCAAATCGAATTCTTTCCGAACGGGAAACTGTTCACTTTGCGATTTTGACGATACCAAAATATTATTTTCCGTGAATAATTCCCCCCGGCGGATTCCACGATAGGGGTGAATGATACGTTCCATTCCAATAGATGGGCATTCTTAGTCACTGCTCAGTGGTCTGCCACATAAGAAATAGAATCCTTGGTAGTTACTTCTTCGAGGATTTAGAAGAACTTTTAGATAGGTTCATTAATGACTTACTTACATTTTTAAATAAAACGGATCCGTAGGTTTTTCAGGTTTCCACTTTTCCAGTGTGAGGGGGTCATAAACTCCTATTACATCACAACGGATCTACATTGTGGTACGTACAGATGATATAGGACATAGGCCACAAATTAACCTTAGGATAGCAACACCCCAACGAAACAAAAAGCTCTCCATTTCACACATTCGCACATCGCACCATACAATCGTACTCTTCTTTTCTATATTCTCAAATTGACAGCTAACTTACAGTTCTGGGTCACAGTTGGGTGCAGTAGGTCGTACTTTTTGTTTTAGGGGCATGGCTGGGGTGTCATGTCACCCCAGTTGTTATTTATGTTACTATTCTTTTTTGTAGGTTTTGTATTGAACTTCATAATTTTGGAGTTCAAAATAGCTTGTCCTTCAATTAAAATTAAGAAGTGCCATTTGTCCAAGAAACTGCGACAGAGAAATGAATACAGTTTGCGTAAAGTGAGGGTTGAGGGTTGGTTGAGGTGAGGTGTTTTATCACAATGGGCCTCCTCTGGCCTAAGTGAGGCTGCACTTAATGCGGCCTGCCACTCTAACCTAGGGTTGCCAATGTCTCCAAGCGTAAGCTTGTTTTTAATTTAAAAAAAAGTACTTTTTCGTAAATTTTCCCAAAAATCCAAATTAAATTAATTATACCCGGTACCACACTGTGGTGAGGGTATATTCACTTTGTCATTCCATTTGTAACGCCCATAAGGAGGCGTTGTAGGTATGACAAACTATATATATTATTGATCAGCATCACTTTCTTAGTCGATCTAGCGATGTCCGTCTGTCTGTCCGTCTGTCTGTCCGTCTGTCTGTCTGTCCGCACGATTACGGCCGTAATTTAAGAGCTATCGACTTGAAATTTGGTACGTAAGCTTTTATCCACCAGACTGAGGCTAAGTTCGAAGATGAGCAAGATCGGATGAAAACTACTACTACCTCCCATACAAAAATATCAGATTTATATAGCTTTTTATGTTAAAAATTAAATTTAAATAGCTACAGTAAAGATAGCAAGTTTAAACTTTGCACATATTGTTTTAATAATATTTTAAAATTTTTGACAAAAAATGAGCTTGGTCGAATAAAAAGTACCCATACCTCCCATACAAATATATAATTTTTTAATACTAAAATATTTTTTTTATTTTATATTAATATAGTACCGGGTATTTGAGCTTCGGCATAGTCGAAGATAATTGTCTTACTGGTTTTTATTTTATATTAATATAGTACCGGGTATTTGAGCTTCGGCATAGTCGAAGATAATTGTCTTACTGGTTTTTCTTATGAATTCAATAAAATCTTTTCAGAATTAAATTTTGAGTTAATTTCTTATTAGTTATTACTATTTATTTTACTTAAATACATTGGGGTGACAGGTCACCCCTGTTGCTATTCGCGTATGGAAAAAGTGTGTTGCTAAGGTTAATGGAAGTAAACATAATTATGTATCACCAAAGCTGTTTTTTTTTTGTTTTTGATAAGACAAAGATGGAAAAGATAAATGATTATAGATACCAACACCAATAATTTGCCAATTTCACTTCCTCCGATTGCTACACCATATGTGACTTGAACAATTTAATGCTTGGACGTAGTATTTGTCTCCTTGGCGTATTGCTTCTCTTTGGGAATGGGAAAAGGGGAAATTGTAAGAATTTCAACATACAATTGAATGGAATTTCAATTGTTTTTCATTTTCTGCGGAAACGTTTTTTTTTTTTTTACTTTTAAATTTTTTAATTATTTATTTTTTTTTTTTGCTTAAATTGACTTATTCTAAGATGTAGTACTGTAAAATAATTTTTTTTTGTTTTACTTTTAAAGTTTTCAATTTGTACAGAAAATATTATACCTACACTCAGAGAAAAATCGCAAGCTAAAATCTAGAACGATCAAGCTTGATTTTAGATTTTTTTATTCTTACGTGCTAAATCTTAATAATGACACTCATTGTTCTTGAAATAAGCAGAAACAATCTTAAAATATTACATTGATACACAAATAAAGGACAAAACAATCTTATTTCAAGCTTGTTTATGATTGAAACAAGCCCAACAATACTTAAAGTGCATTCTATTCGTTCCTAAAATTCACACTCACTTACTGAGTGAATTCTCATAGGTAAGGCAATTAAGACATTAAAAATTGAATATTATCACCTATCTACTGATCTACTGATGTGAATGAATGATGTGATGATATATTATAATGCATCTAAGATCTTAGGTTTAGATCTTGAATACCCAAAATAATATTGCTTCAGGCATAATGTAAGAACCACATTCTAAAAGTTATCGCGAAACAGGATTGAAGTAAGATTTTTTGGTCTTGTTTTAAGAATTTTCCAGCTTAATTTAAGATGACAGTGGTCCAAAACGTAGCCTTTGTATTCTTAAATAATAACAAACATTCTTAAAATAATCCCGAAACAGGATTGAAGTAAGCTTACTAAAAATCTAAAAAGAAGATTTTTTGGTCTTGAAAAAACGAGCTCAAAATAAGATTTTTGTACTTGGAATAAGATTTTCCGAGTTTACCATACTTTCGTCAATGAATAGGCTTAAAATGACACTAGTATTCTTGTTTTTCGTTTTTTTTTCTGAGTGTACTGCTAAATACCCCAAAGTAAATATATTTAAACTTTAGCTCCAGGCGCGCGCCGGCCAGACAGTTGTTGACATGACATACCTTTAGCGGAGCTACGAAGTCGCGTAAGCGGCCAAACCCTGCGAAAAAAAGGTTTTTGGTTTGAATAAAAAAAAAATTATCAAAATTTAGAAAAAAAAAATTATTTTATTTCCCCTAGAAAAAAAATATTATATTTATGTATGTTTTTTAGGCCATTTTAAGACATAAAACAAAATTTGTTTGCTCAGTGTTCATAATGGAAATCCGTTGATCCGTTGAGTGTCCCCATTGCAATGCTGAAATTTGTTAAATCGGCCGAGTAGTTCCACAGATTGCGCCTACCTCACCACCCTGCCCCTCCCCACTCTCCCTCCTTAAGTGACATTATATTGATCCGGAGGATGTCAGCAAAACAACGCCGAAATAATTTTTAAAATCCTTAGTCTTCTCATCCGCTCTTCTTAACATGTACTGATCCGAAGGGTGTCTTCAAGACAACGGTAAAAGAATCGGCCTATCGTTCTTCACTGTATTCAATTCCTGTTTTGAACGCTAGCATCTTTTTATAAGACACCTTATTTATCGTCTGAGTTTCAGCCCCGTCTTGTTCCAAGATGTACATGTTAATCTACGGCACAATTTTTTGTGGTACATATTACCTACCTACCCTAACCCTACTTAGTGTTAACCAATTATGTTTTTATTTTTACCAAATTGAAGCTTACCACTCGTAGATGTGTCGAAAAGAATAATAATTTTAAAAAAGTATTTGAAGAATAGGTGAAATAATATTTTTAAATTTAAATATTTTTAAACAACAGCACTGTGCGCATAAAAAAGTAAAATAGTATTTCGCTTTCGCTCAGTCAAAATTCTGTCTCTGTGCAAGACATTTTACCTAGTTTGATTTAGGGTTATGACATTTTTTGTATCGTAATTTTATCTATATTCCAAAATGTAAAATACCTATAAATGTTCCCTTTTCATTAACAGGTGATCGTTTGATTGTAAATTTTCTCGATGAAGACAGTTTCACCAAATCGGAAGATGTCCAAGTGCTCATTCGCTATCCGGCTGAGGGCAAAGGCTTAACGATCACTTTCATTGAAGTTCTCGCCGACCTAACGTCAGACAACGCTGATACCTATGTCTTCGAAGGAGGAATAGGAGAGAAGTTTGCTGCATTGTTATTGGAATGCAATAAGACATCAAGTTTTACTTATGAAATTTTCATCTATGGATATTAATGATTGAGTGTCTCAAATTTAAAGTAATAGTTTCAATTATTGCCTAAAATGTGCTGTGCACACACACAAATGCTTTAAATATGAATGAAATTCATTAAAAAAAAAACATCATCTGTGATTGATTTGTATGTATTTTGTCAAAGGATAAGTTTTATAATATTTTTTTTTTTTATTAGAATTTAAGTTTTAATTGAATATTTTTTTCTATGAAAAGAAATTTGTAAAAAAAAAAACAATTATTTTGTTGCTTTTGTGTTTTTTGGTTGTCAAAATTTTAATTTTTAACAAATTTCTAGCAATCGAATGATTTTTAACGATTAATTTTCGATTAGAAATTTAACTGCAATTTGTATAGGTACCTTATCTTTGATTTAGCTACTCTTATCTTGGAATTAGTGCTTTTGCTTTGAATCAACCGCATGGGGTGGTAAGTGTGGATATCGTAATCTTTTTATTGCAATCAAAAGGCGACGTGACACGAGGCGTCGCGTCGTCGTGTCGTCGGTGTAAGATGCTATCAATAGTATGGGTATTTTTGCAAAATTTTAAACAAAAATTATCTTGTGTAAGTATATGGGGTGATTTATGCAAAATAATAAATTTCTAATTCGCGTGGAGGTGGTTTATTGATTTGTAAACAAGTACAAGTAGATACGCAGACGAAATAAGGACAAGGGCGTTCGAATTTGCGCGTGGAATGTTTGATTTATAAGTGCAATGGAATGGACCAGGCAAAAAGAAGATAAATGCTGTGACATCTGTAAGGGTGAGCGTTATACGGCAAGGCGTCTTGAAGTTTCTTCATGTTACGGAAATGGTTTATGAGAATTCTCATCAAGGATCAGACAAGATCTAAGATCGTATAGGGCTATTTTAATTCCAAAATAGGAAAGGAGGCCATCTTTGACTCGTAACGAAATCAAGGAACGAATGTAGATAGTCAAAATACCTTAACCTTGAAATTTGGTACGTAAGCTTTTATCCACCAAACTGAGGCTAAGTTCGAAGATGAGCAAGATCGGATGAAAACTACTACTACCTCCCATACAAAAATATCAGATTTATATAGCTTTTTGTGTTAAAAATTAAATTTAAATAGCTACAGTAAAGATAGCAAGTTCAAACTTTGCACATATTGTTTTAATAATATTTAAACATTTTTGACAAAAATGAGCTTGGTCGAATAAAAAGTACCCATACCTCCCATACAAATATATAATTTTTTAATACTAAAATATTTTTTGCAATAATATAGTACCGGGCATTTGAGCTTCGGCATAGTCGAAGATAATTGTCTTAATGGTTTAATCTTACATTTTTCATACTCAAGGGATTTCTCATCGAGGAAACGCATCCTTATTTACTCTTCTGCAACACATAAACACAACAGAAAAAAAAAGAAACAATACGATCTATCGACTTTAGCTTGAGCAAATGGGCGCGTTCCAAAAAAAATAAACGTGAAAGTGCAGAAGTCAAATACGAGTATTTCCTGTTTGGTGTAAAATGGGAATTCAAATTTCTATGTAATTAATATAAATTTTATTTGTTTATTTAATTTATGTATTTTATTAAAAAATATGCGGCATGATGGCACAAAATACATTTTTGACTCTCATAAAGATGAAATAATACGAACTCAAATTGGTTCTAATGTCACTTTGCCGCTGCCGCTAGATTTCTAGCGCCGGGGTTCCTCATCAGGTATTTTTTGACAGGATAGGAGAGGACGCTGAGTGAAATGCGAGAACGTTTCTGGATGCCGTTGATGTCGAGATCGAGAAACATTGGAAAATGTGTGGAATCTTGCTTGATCAGTGTTGTGGCCGAGGGACCTTGGCGAGTAGAAGGCAATGTGAGCTGCATCTCGTAGAGAAGAAGCCGGTCCCAAACACACCGTCCACGCGGACTGTATGGGCCCCTTATGTCAAAAATCGGGCAATTTATCATTGTGGACTCATTTACAAAAATATATTTTATTGTTTCCCTGTAAAATTTTGAAAGCATTCGTTGAAAGCAGTCCGACATTTTCATAATTTCTTTGTTGTTGTTGTTGTCGCAGATTCGTCTCTAGTTTTAGGTCCGAGAAAATGCGCCACTTCAGTTGGGTGGGTCCTTAGCATTTCTGGGGTTAATCGTTAATGTTGTTGGATTCGCTGCCTACAGTTAAAAATGTCTGCCGGAGGTGGTGGTATAGCTTTGAGATGTAGCAATTGAAGAGAAGAGGGGACAATACCCCGCCTTGGGGCACTCCTTGTTTAATTTGCCAGTGTTTTGAGTCGGAATTCCGGAATTCTACGTATTGCTGTCTGCCGCTGAGGTAGTTTGTGAGCCAGCGCTTGATGGCATTTGGTCCGGTTGACTCAAGGATGTCCTGGAGAAGAATAGCATGTCTCACTGTGTCAAAGGGTTTGGACAGGTCTAGGGCCACTGCTATCGTCCTGTGACAAGGTATTGGTTGGTTTAACCCTTTGCTGATTTGACTAGTGATGGTATTTAGGGCTGACGTGGTGCTGCGGAGTTTGCGGAATCCATGTTAGGAATTTGTATGGTCACAGACAAGCGTAAGATTGCCTCTGTGATATGAACCTGTTAGAAATTTGTTTGGACATAGACAAGCTTAAGATTACCTCTGAGCTATGGACCTGTCTAAAGAGAGAAATGAAGAAAGGGAGAACGAGTGTTTTGGATTATCGAGAGCGATGAATTCTGCAGGATGGCTGTGTTAGAGTATGCGGCTTAGGGGTAGTTGCACTGTGCATTGTGTGTGTGTGTTGTGCTCCAAAGATCTGTTTTGCAATGAAGTTCGAATTTCCCCAAATCGCTTTTTAGTGCTCACTTTGGCCATAAAAGGAAATTTGTTTCAAAAAGTCAAGCTTCCTAGCTCTTACATTTTGGGCTGGGCGTTAAGCACCAATCCAGTCAGGACAAACGGTTTAATATATGAGATAGGAATGAGTATACATCAAGACAAAATGCCAAACAGTTGTCTCGGAATTGTTAACGCAAACAGAGAACGTGGAACGTCAAATTTAAACCTAAATGTCGTAATATTATGTTTCTTTGAATTATGCATTTTACTGAGTTAAAATAATAATAATCGACTCCATCTCTCTGTTTCCCTTTTATTCACACTTTATTTCCATTCACTTGATTTATTTGCCATAGACTTCGAACTTATAGCTAACTTTGTGGGCGTTGTTGGAGACAACCTTCAAATTGAAGTTCTTTTGTCCAACGCCTCCGCTTTGAATAGCAAACTGACTAGTTCCCGCATCTAGAGCAGTGGTTGCGACAATTTGGGTAATAACAGCATTGTTGCTTTGGCCCTCCTGTGGGAATGGCACTTCCATAATGATTTGTCTGGCAAAGTCAATGACTTGGTGTCCACTACCGGTCCAGATAAGTTTGTCACCTAAAATTGTTTATTTTTTATTCTCAGTCAGATTTAGAAATATTTCCAAGTCACTTACCGGCTACGCGCTTGCCAACATTGAACTTCTGAATACCACCATTGGTCCTTTCCAATGGGACATCGTATTCAAGTGGAACCTGTTCAGCGGCGAGAACCGCTAAGACTAAGCAAGAAAGTGCAACAATTCGCAACATTTTCAAGAACAATTCGCTGTGAAACTGTGATTCTTAGATTGTCAACCGCTGCTTATATACATATAAGGCTGGGTTGGGTCTGTCCTAAGTGTAGGTTGAAGGACTCTTTAACATAATCAGTTCATTAACAGTTTAAGTGGTTCCATTGTTTATTGTCATCTCAAGTAACTATTTCTTATCGACTTTGATTAGTAAAACGTGTGGTAGACTCATTTGTATGTAGCCTAAGGGTATGCATAGTTTTGGAATATTTGCAGGAATGACAGACGAATGATAAGATGCAATTCAAATGCAATTGTTTGCTATATACTTGAGATGCTAAAAAGTAGTTGAGCTTAATAAAAACGTAATAAGGAACTTCCGAAGATATAAAAGCAGTACCATTTCTGTCGACAGCTTAATGTTTCACGTCAAAATGTTGCGAAAGAGTGTACTGATTTCTCTAGCATTTATTGCCCTTGCAGTTGCAGCTCCCCGTTCGGCTCCCGATACAGAGTTCGTAAATTTTAATTCTCGCGTTCCTGGTGAGTTTTCGCACCAAGTTGTCACTAACCATATTTCATGAATCTGTTTTCATTTTCACCAGGTGATCAATTGATTTGGCAATCCAGTCATGGACAGCAAAATCTAGATTTTTTCGGCCAGAGTACATATGAAATTAGCTTCCCACAGGATGGATCCAGGTCGCCATACGAAATTACCCACATTCACATTGATGCCAAGGAGAGTACTGGTTTTCTGGACGTCAGTGTTTATGGTGGATGTGGCACAGATTTCGCTAGGATAAGGCTTATTTCGAAAAGTGTACAAAGGGGCGACTATATAATCTATATTTACGGCAAGAAGAAGTAAAAGGGAGTTGAAAGCTTAGATCTGAAAATAAAGTTGTTTACCTGAATCAAGTTTTTGTACTTTTCTGCACTAACTAATTGTCCATTCACTTCACCGATACCGATTGGACAAGACATAAAATTGTGGGTCCTTTTTATTTGTCCTAAAAATACAATTCAAACCCACGTGTTGTAAATTCGAGTGGCCTCAAACATACCTTATCAAATGATACAGTATAGCACTCAGAGTTTACATCAGAGGGCGCTTCCAATTTGCTATCAGCTACCAAAAATCGTAACAACCTGGGTTTCTGTATCGCAATATCATTACCCAAACCATCGTAGGTTACTATCCGTCTTCTAATAGAAAGAGCCCGTGATATGACGACATATGACGCCCATGACGCCTTCACCCAAGAACGACTTAGCCCCGGAACTCACGTGGCACTTTATAGATCAGAGTATTATCAGTATGGCGTCTATACGGATTACGGCTACCTATACGTGAAAGGTATCAGTATTATATATCGGCTCTTGCAACACTGGTCAAATGGATAAATAGACGCACCCTGGATGTTAACCCGGTAAAAATCGTGTGAGTGCTATTTCACAAGGAAGCACCTACATTAAAAGGTATCTACCTCAGCTTCTCTTGTTCTGGGTAAAAAGCTAAACTTGCATTAACGTTTTTAAAAAGATCACTAATGCACTCTACTAACTTGGAATCGAAGACTCCTAGCCATCTTAGTCACATGATACGTACTTTTCTGACCAAGTCGATGTCGTTGTACAGCTCGTAGGGCTCGCTGTTAAATCTCCTCCTCCAAAGCCCGTCAACGGAAACGGGACCGAAGATCACTCGAAGAATTTGGCTTTTAAGCCATATTGTAACACTCAAAGCCTTTAGAATTGAATAAATAGTTGGCACAAGTCCGTATAGGCACCCCCTAGTCCTTACTTCTAGCTTCTCACAACCATTCGTTTGTGCTTGACCCCTCTTTTACCCCTTTAAGGGTTAAATTTCCAAAATCGAAGAAAATAGTTTTTGTTTGAAGTCAATCGGATGAAAAATAAAAATGTTCCCATACATACTTTGACCCCCTTTTTACCCCTTTAAGAGTTGAATTTCCAAAATCGGAGAAATTAGTTTTCTTTATTTCTCATAGAGAGTACATAAACCGAGTTTGAAGTCAATCGGATGAAAAATAAAAATGTTCCCATACAAACTTTGACCCCCCTCTTTTACCCCTTTAGGGCACAATCTGAAGTGCACCAATATCTTAAAATTATTTTCATATAATGTGTCCTCCATGGTAAAAATTCCATGCTTTCATCACAAAGTGGACAATTTTTTTACTATGCCGCCTCACTATACTTATGGGACCCTATCGCGACAAGGCTTTATTTATTAATGCATTCGCTTAAGCGGGCGCAGTAACGCAGTGGTTAGTGTGCTGGACTACTGTGCGAGGGATCCCAGGTTCGATCCCCGGAAAAACATAAATAACATCTTAAGGTTTCTTCTACTGCGCCACCTCTCGCGAACGTCTGACAAACATCCGAGAGTATGACTGTCATGAAAAAGCTTCCCAATTCAGCCGTTCGGACTCGGCATAAAATTGTAGGTCCCTTCCATTCGTCCCAAAAATAGAAACTCACACAAAACGAATGGTTGCGAGAAGCTAGGCCTAGGGTATCTACCTGCCTGTTGCGCCACCTATTTATTTTTATTTATTCGCTTAAGCTTCCTGTAGATGTTCGTATTTCGTTCTTCCGCGAAGTCTTCTTTCGAATACTCCTTCGAAGCGAATCAATTCTGGGATTTTGCTGAGAATATTTTGCACTTCTTCAATGTATCTTTATTCCTAATCAACAAGAGTATTTAGTCGTAGTCGTATTGAATTGCAAATGAGATTTTCAATGGGGAAGATAACAAACGTCGCCTTAAGTAGTCACATGTTATTGCAATTGCCACTTAAATGTTGAAAATTCAAATTAATTTCGAAAACTCGTAGCTACTTCAGCTTAATTAAAAGATAAGTTCAAAATATCAGCTCGATATAAAAGGAAGACTGCGAACTGCGTCAAGTTCACTTTTCACGTTCCGTTTACTCGAAAACCACGATGAAAAGTTTAACAACTTGTTCGTTGGGCATCTTCGCCTTTGCGCTTTTACTTTCGCAATCCGAGGCGAAAATGTATAAAGACTATTCGAGTATCAATTCACGGGTTCCTGGTGAGTATTAGCATTGAAGATGTGCTGTGCACTATCTTGTCTTTCTAATTTAAAAAAAATCTATTACAGGCGACGAGCTACTATTCCATTCTACACATGCTATACAGAATCTTGACTTCTATGCTAAAGTCGCAATTGAAGTCAGATACCCAGAGAATCAGCCAACATCTAATTACATTCTAAGTCATGTTCTGGTTACAGGACAAGACGATACTGGTTACTTATCTACACGATTTGATGATGGTGGTCCCGGAACAGATCACATGAGGTTAAAAATCATGTTTGAGTCCATAAAAAATGGTGACTTTGAAGTTTTCCTCTACGGCAAGAAGAAATAGGTTCTGAAAGACTAGTATTTGTGAAAATAAGTTGATGCTAACAATGAAGTTGTTTTATTTATTCACGGGGCCATATTTTTTCAGCCCTGGTCATCTTATGAAGCACATGTAGGATGTAGGTTATCTACGAGATGGAAAATTTACATCTGCCATAAGAATTATTGCAGGAGAGGTAAGGTAAATGCGCAGTGGCTCAGTGGTTAGTGTGCTGGACTACTGTTCGAGGGGTCCCAGGTTCGATCCCCAGAAAGACACAAATTACATCTTAATTTCCACTGCGCCACCTCTCGCGGAACGTCTGACAAACCCTTCCATTAGTCCCAAAAAAATTAAAAAAAAAAAACTCACACAAACGAGAAGCGAGGCCTAGGGTGCATAACGGTCCTGAAGCGCCATCTATTTATTTATTTATTTATTATACCCTCCACAGGAAGGTATATTCACTTTGTCATTACATTTGTAACGCCAAGAAGGATTCACCGGAGACCCTATAAAGTATAAGTCTGAATCAGGATCACATTCTAAATCGATTTAGCCATGTCCGTCTGTCTGTCTGTCTGTCCGTCTGTTGAAAGCACGATAGCGTCCAAACGAATTGACCTAGGGGAATGAAATTTTGTGAGAGGACTTATTTTTACCGTCGTCAGGTTGGTATTGAAAATGGGCTATGTCGGTCAAGTAGTTCTGGTACCCCCCATACAAAATCACTATTAGACCCATGTGTCTCTCTGTCTGTTGAAATCACGATAGCGTCTAAACGAATCGACCTAGGCAAATGAAATTTTGTGAAACGACTTCTTTTTACCGTTCTCAGGTTGGTATTGAAAATGGTCTATGTCGGTCAAGTAGTTCTGGTACCTCCCATACAAAACCACTATTAGACCCATGTGACTCTCTGTCTGTTGAAAGCACGATAGCGTCCAAACGAATCGATCTAGGCGAATGAAATCTTGTGAGAGGACTTCTTTTTACCGTCGTCAGGTTGGTATTGAAAATTGTCTATGTCGGTCAAGTAGTTCTGGTACCTCCTATACCAAGCCAATATGGCATGGCGAACATTTTGCATGACTTTTATGCAGTGGAGGGTATCAAAGCATCGGCCAGGCCGATGATAACACTTTTACTTGTTTATTTATTTATTTATTTATTTATTAGAGGTAAGTTCTCAAAGAAAGAATTTTCTTTTGTTGGTTGGGTAAGAAAATAACTTCGACCTTCAAATGTTGTATAGTGATGACTGATTAGGAACTTACAGTATCAGCACCGAAGATCTGTCACCTGACCAGAGAAAAAGTAGAACAAAAACGGAAGAAATTATCCGAAGCATCGTCGTCTGCTCAACAAGAGTCGCAGATAGTGGTCATTTTAGGGTGCTCTGTTAAAAGAAATTGTTCCGTAACGACACAAATAAGCTACTTAGCCACATCCTGGTAAGTCGTATTACTCACAATTGTGTTTTCGAGAACCACAATCTTCCGAGAACGAAGGAAGAACCAAAGTAGGTTTAGGTCCCGATATATCATTTTCTAAGTCTTTTTTTTATAAATCTCTTCGGAGATCCATAGACGTCACAGCGGATATCAAGAGGAGTACAACACTCAAAGTGGTTGAGCGGTGGTGTGTGGAACAAGGACTCTCCATTAATGCAGAGAAAACAGATCTAATAATCTTCACTAGGAAGAGGAAAAATCTGGAATTTCAGCACATAACACTTTTTGGATCGGAACTAACAACGAATGGGAGTATACCTAGATACTGGACTTACTTGGAATTACCATGTTGAGGAGAAGGTCCGGAAGGCAAAAAGGGTACTACATCAGTGCAAACGTGTATGTGGATAGAGGTGGGGACTCTCTCCTAGGTCAGTATACTGGATGTATACGATGCGATGATTACTAGACCTATTAGCACATACGCTTCGGTTGTATAGTGGGCGAAAGCCTCACAGAAGACTGCTAAGAAGCACCTGGATAGGGTCCAGCGTTTAGCATGTATAGGAATTACAGGTGCAATACGCACAACACCAACATGTGCATTGGAAGTGATCTTACGGATTTTACCACTAGACTTATTTATTAAGAAAACAGCGGCCCTAACAGCACTTCGTCTGCATCGAGATGCGAAATGGCACAATAGTGGTACCATCTATGGACACAGGAGGATCCTGGAGATTGTCAAAAACGAGATTAAGGAACTGAACATGCCTATGGATGGTATAGCAAAGGTGCGAAATACGGAAAGGAATCACAAAACTCGTGTTGAGAATGGATTAGTTCCAGAAAAGAGGAATGTTGAAATCGTGATTTTCACAGATGGATCCATGATGGATGGCGGAGCGGGGGCCGGAATCTTTTCAGAAGATATGGAACTAGCCCATCTGATTAGCCTCGGGAAACACACTTCAGTATACCAGGCTGAGATGATTGCTTTGCTGCATGCTTTGGATTATTTGCTTGAGAGTCAGGTGGAAGGAATAAATATCCTATAATATAGCACTGGACAATCAGGCGGTGGTTAGATGCATGGGGCAGACAACCATCACAACATCACTGGCACTGGAATGTGTATTCAAGCTCAATAAGTGTTTATCTAAAAATCAGGTACGAGGGCACATAGGGATCGATGGCAACGAAAACGCGGACTCCCTTCCAAAACAGGGGTCAACTGAAAAGTTGATGGGACCAGAACCATTCTCTTCAATTGGTAGAGGAATGGTAGAACAGCTGATTCACAAATGGATCACGGCAGAACACTTGAGAAGGTGGTCAACCGTGGAACAATGTAGACAAGCTAAAATGGCAATACAATGGCTGTCCTGCTCCACTCAGACAAAGGTTCTAAGCATGAGTTGAGGAACATTAAAATTGGTGGTGGCGTTAACTACAGGTCATGCTATCATTTAAGGAATCATCATGTCAATGTCTTCGGGTATCATTTAAAGAAGATGGGCGTTAGAGAGGATGATACTTGTAAGCTATGCCTGGAGGAATCTGAGACAGCGGCACATATATTGTGTCAATGTCCAGCTTTGGCTGGCAGAAGAATAAGGTTCTTGGGACAACATTGGGTCGAGGCCCATTGGATGAAACAGATCTCACATAAATAGATGCTAGCATTAACATTAGAAATCGAACTCAAGGACGAACTCTGGAGAAGTCCATTTGTTGGATACCTTCGTCTTCGCTGTGTTGGATTGTTTGCATTCTTTCTAGCAATCCTGATTGCCTCATGTAGGTGTCGGTTCAGATTGGATACCTGATGAAAGAGTATGATTCGAATTTTCTAAGGGAGTGGAATGAGTAACATTCATTGGGTAACATTTGGGTTTTGCCGAATTGCTACCAATTCTTCCACTGCAATGTCAACCATTCGCAAACGCACTTGCCGCAGAATCAAATTTGCTTCCGCCTGGTTTGCTGGCTGATGATGGCGGGATGCTTCCTACCATATGGACAATTATTCAATGCTGCCGAAATGAACGCGCAGTCTTAGTCCTTTCAATATAGAGATTATTAGAGGTTATCCACCTTCCATAAAAACAATTTCAGAATTGAAACCAACAAGACCTATGAAAATTGACTTTGATCTTTGAACTGCACTAATTAAGTTCACTTAACACAAGTTTCGATTACTACCATATTTAAACCCCTTCACTCCATACATCAGAGCCCATCCGCAGCTGTCGCATCGTAGCAGCATTAGAATATGCAAATGAAGAATGTACACCTCTTCCGGTGAGAGGCGTCCACGATTTGCATCCGAAATTGTACGCTTGTTATTCTGGCCACCCTCATGGTAATAGGAGAATACAACAACCTGTTCGCGTGAGTGTCGTTATCTTCATTACTGACTACAACTATCTGATGGAGAACTCACTGCTTGATTATGCCTCATTCACACTTACATTGTACACAGCGATTCTTGGAACGTGTGCTCTCGTGAGCTTTCTTCTCAAGTCTTGAATAACTTAATAGCCTAGCGACCGGCTAGCCGCAACACGACTTCTTTTCATCTGGTATTGCGTATTCATGACCAGCGACTGATGCGGATGGCGCTGGGGGTTTTCCCGGCCTCCAAAGTCAATAAAACTACGAATTGAGAATTTTATTCGCAATGTGGATGAAAAATATAAACGCACTAAGAAGGCAACGTCAAGGCATGAAATTGCTTACACTCCATCGAATGACGAATTGGTAATTCTAATTATAAAAGAACAGCAGTATCTATGTCAAGGTCATATTGAATGAAACGAAATTAATTTTTTGACAAATTCAAGCAAAGCCTCACATAGTGATAAGATTCAAGAATGGACCACTCACATGAGTCAGTATATGGAATCGCCGTAATTTCACAATTTTAAGTAAAACATTTTAGATACTGGGGTTAATGTTTTTTGTAAAATGCAGAAGGACTTTCCAGATTGATATGGTATTGATGATGTCGTTGGGAATTTTATGTGAAAAATTATGACCATCGTAAAACGAAGTGTAATGACCTCTCACTTCAGTAAAATGACGAGTAAGAGAAATTTAGCATAATTAGGTAAGAAGTTCAATGGATGGAAGGAGCAATGCTTTCCTGTAGGATTGGTCAGACTAGGTCAATTTTGAGACAACTTGTTCATTATGTTATTAGGAGGACTGAACTTGGTGTTAAAGCTAAGTTGTCAGTCTTTAGTCAGTGAGGATAATCGAGGGCTATAGAGGGTTCACTTGAGCAACCTACACCCGCGACCCACTTAATACCATATTAAAAATGAAATGAATGAATGTTAGAAGTGAGACCTTGTTTTAAGGGTTTTAGATAAAAAAAATGACTATATTACTCGGCTATTACATTAAAAGAGTGATTTTGTCCATTGTTTTTGAAACAATTTGGTTTAAACAAGTAAAAGTGTTATCATATCGGCCTAATATTGGTTTTGTGTGGGAGGTGCCAGAACTGCTTGTCAGACTTAACCCATTTTCAATACCAACCTGACGACGGTAAAAAGAAGTCCCCTCGCAAAATGTTATTCACCTATGTCGATTCGTTTAGACGCTATTGTGTTTTCAAAAGACATACGGATAGACAGACAGACAGTCAGATATGGCTAAATAGATTCAGAATGTGATACTTATTCAAAATATGTATATACTTTATTAGCGGGCCCGGCAATCGTTGTTTTGCCTGCTCGTACATTTTCATTTTCCGTCAATTGTTCTGCGGCCGTTTTATTATTTTAAATTTTATTTATGATTTTTTTTTAGTGTTTATTATTTGAAATTTTATTCATACTTTTTTGGTTAAGTGTATATTATTTGAAATTTTTGTCATTTTTGACAACATTTTTTGTTTTTCCATGTATCGTATTGCTTAGATAATATTCTTCTCTATCAGGAGTCAGGACAATGCATATCAATGTTACACATTTTACATTTTATAGGCGCCACTCCCCTATAACTCATGAACCAATAGACCTACAAAGACCGTATCCACTTACAAACCATGGTAATAACGTCACCTTTTATGGGAAATTTCCAGAATCTAAATCGGTACAGGCATTAACGGATTTTTATTCTGGAAATTTCCCATGAAAGGTGACGTTATTACCATGGTTTATGAGTGGATACAGTCTTTGTAGGTCTATTGGTTCATGAGTTATAGGGGCGTAGCACTTTCCATACAAAAAATGAATTCAAAATCTTATATCTCGAAAACCACCGAATCGATGGAGTTTAAATTTACAAATAATCTGAGGTATTGCCCCAGGAGTATTTCTGTGAAGATTGGTCAAAATTGGAAAAAGGGCGTGGCACCTCACATACAAAAAAACATTAAAAATCCAATATTTTGAAAACCACCGAATCGATTGTGTTCCTGTGAAGATTAGTAATAAAATATATATATTTTTCTATTTTGCACTATGAAGTGTGCTAAAGAGATGTAAAAAAGTATTCAAGTTTGAACTTCAATTATTATTTTTGGCCCACCCTGTATTTTTCAATTAAGTTGAACATACATTATATGTACATAATAAATGCCAATATAGTGTTATCGAGATTTCGTAACGCATGTCATTATAAAGCAGCGCTATAGGACATTAACTCAAGTCCTGCATTTGTATTTTAAGCCTCATCTCGAGTTGGCCAAATGTCAATGACTTTCCGAGTGGAAATCATTTAAATTTATAATGCAATAACGAGTTCAGGTTTTTCAAGAGCTATAAACTAAATAATGCACTTCCACGGCTATCTGTGAATCGGTAAGTACTGCAAATAGTTGTCCGAAATTATGACCAAGTTCAGTGGCCTTATGTATAGTATATTTTATGACGAATATTATTAAAATGACGAATACAAATTGCAACTCACTCAAATACAAACTTATTATTCAGAGTTCATTTGTTACTTTTAACTTTAGGTCCAAATTCAAATCTAATATAATGGCCTCAAATAATAGGTAACAAAGAGGGTATAGCGACCTTAGTGTACCGGATATCGATCACGGATCTAATCTGGTCATATCGTCAACCAAATAATATGTGAAAGGGAATTCAATCAAGGCGAGACACCACTTGCCTTTGCCATTCCACCGGAATTGCGTGACCATTCTGTATATAACCATCATCAATGAATCCCCGCTTTCATTCATCAGGAAATAACTCTCATTTCTGTATTTCACCTATCGTAAGTTTAAGCGAATCTTAGATGAATCAGCTACATGCAAGTGTCATTGCCTATAAAATGTGGTCTGCAGCACTCAACCCTGAAACATGAGATCGCTAATTAAACAATTATAACCATGTCAACATAGGCGCTTAGTTCCGGCCTTCGTATTTCCCCTACACTCATGGTCTATTACTCGAATTATTGTTGAATAGTTTCCAACAATTGTGTCGAACTTGAATCACAGTTATCACACTGAATCGCATTCTGTTGTCTTCAAGAATACCAAACGCGTCAGTACCACTTCGGATACTGGTCTTAAAAAAAAAATATCAAAAATAACTTAATAATAAAAAAAGAATAATAATAACAAACAACGACAACAAGTAGTTGTTTTGTTAAAGCCGGTTAAACAACTCCGGTCCGACCAGTGCCGGTCGTTCGAAGTATCCACAATCCACATCCACGCGGCGTCACTATGACTAACCAACTCACTCATATACTTGCGGGTTAGAGTAAGAGTCTACTATCAAGCGCAATGCAGCTCAACAATTGCTTGATTCGATTCCACTATTCCGCATCATCTCCCATCTCAGCTCCCAGGCTGCCAGCCAGAAGCTAGATAAAGAATCTGCTCGATGAGATTGAGACTGAGAGAGGCTTTGACTTTAAATCGATTTATAGTCCACTGGTCAGTCGCAACTTAGAATTACTCGCGTTCGGACATTACAACGCAAGACAGTCGGTCTTGTGAAAACTTATAACTCGGCTTAACGTGCCCCAAAGTACACTTTTTGACAGCACATTGACAGTATAATGTGAATTTTTAAAAATAGCTTCAAAAAGATACGCATCGCGATAGTGCAGATACTTAATTTATTTAAATTCGTTGGTTTAAGTGTTGATTAATAAAACAAGCAACAAGTACGTCTGCTCTTTTCATTTCTGTTTGTAATTTGAGACTACCCAGTGCTGTGACTGTGAGACTGTTCACGCTGACGACTAATATACAAGTTTGAGTGAAGACGTTCCGGCCAGGTGAGAGACACAATGCAGTCGACCTTCGGCGATAAACTCGACTGTCGTCGGATGACGACGTTGATGCTGATTCTGTTTGGAATGATGTCAGTGGTATCATGTCAATGGATGATTGATAATGGAGATGATGGTGAGTTGATTGAACAACCCTTAGGTGGGCGGTGGCGGCGCGGCGGTTTTTAACCTGCGACTAAAAAATCATTGAACTTTGGGGTGAACGATATTGCGACTTGCGAGATACATAGTGGCGGCGCTAACTTGTCATACAATAATATACAGCTTAGGGGAAAATACCATTACTGAGCTAAACACACGCGATCATAGAACGTATAATGATTAATTTTTTGCCGAATTTTAATCAGGTTAACGATTGTGGACTGTAGCGTGATTGTATGTATGTGTTGTGTACAAACGAGTATGAACATCGGCAAAATTAGCATGCGATCAGTTGTTTTTCCCATCCGCAGCGATTTCCTAGAAACTGTTTGTTGGGATGTGTAATTGTTTTTGAATATAGTTTTTGCATGTCCATTTACAATGGCGGAATGATACTCGCTATCATTAGGGTAGGTTCGATTATCTGTTCCTTTTCATACACTAACAATATTGTCCGATTTTTTTAATCTGACTGTCCGCAGTGTTATCTTTTTATATAAAATTTTCACCATAATAATACAGTAGATAATCAAAAAACTACCCATCGCACTAAAAACCTAGTGAACTAACATGACCTACTAAACGCTACACGTTAAACCAAAACATGCGGGCTGATCAGAAACTGATTATTTCTGGTGCCATATCTGCTACGGTTTGGCGTGAACTATAGGGCCAACAAGCCCCTCCGCCTCCAGATAGACCGGTTCTTATTTAACTCGATAAGAATCGAATCCTTTCGTTTCATTGTTTCCTTCTGCTTAACATTGAGATACTAGTCTGCATATTCTCTGTGCTGACTATTATATTCTACTACAAGGAGTCAATTGGGATGTTCCCTTTAAACATCATTATAGTAATGGAAATGGATGAACACCGACTTCCAAGAATAGTTCTTTCCAAATTACTTGCAACAAGAACAGGTTGTGTGCAGGAATGGGATATCTTGGCGCAAAAATGTGGAATTAACCTTAGCTTTGAAGGCAACGACCAAACCACACACATCAAAGATACACTTTACAAAGTACTGCAAAAAACAGGAAATCTACTCTACGATTCGTTTACCAATGACGCGCAGTCATCTATCACTAATCTGTTCCCTTTAAATGTATGTACTTTCTGTGCCTTGAGTGCTATTTACTGTTAGCGAGCGGATACTATGTGATCACAGATTCAAACAAAAACTCGAAAAATACACTAAAATATCCAGTTTGCAACACTTTATCACAAATGCTTGCATATTTACAGGCTGATTTGGAGCAAGTCACTCTGAATTATTTTATTGAGCAATTTTGTCTATTTTACTTTGTTCTTTTGAGTTAGATGTCTAATATAAATCAAACCTAACTTTGGCCTTTTGAGGGGTTCAGATATCCAGATTACTGGAGGCGTACATTGGGTCGATTGCAGTGTCAATTGTGAGAGTCTTCTAAGTGATATTTAACTATGTGCAAGTCATCAGTATTACAACATGGCTTGGTAGCTTTTTACAAGTCTATATGACCATGATCATAAAAAGGTTCCTTGCGATGCCATATGAATCTATGAAATTGTTTCGCTTTAATTAGTTTGAGCTTCCATTGATGAGTAAGAGACTTTCAATATCAGCATTTGTTAGATAGTTTAGATTGGCGCCCAGATAGAGTTTTCGTGGCCTTACGAACTAAGTCCCAACTGGAACTAACTCCCACTAGCCAAAACGAACTAAGTCCCATGATTTTTAGGAACTAAGACCCATCTAAGAATGAGCAAAGTCCCAATATAAGAGTAAATTAAAACGCAATAATGGGACTTTGTTCTTTAAGTCCCAAATGATCTTACTCCCAACCTCCAAATCTAACAGTGAACCCAAGCAGGGGGGTTGCAGGGGCAGCATGTCCCCCATATATATACCACTGTGCCTAGGGAAATAATTGATCTCCCATTTGATCTCCCATTAGGCACAGTGGAATATGCTTGGGGGAATATGCTGCAACCCCCTTGCTTGGGGTCACTGTGCGAATATGGATTATCTGCGAGGTTGGGTGTATGTAAGAATTATTTTTCGTCGAAACAAGTTAAATGAACTAACTCCCACTTTTCTCAAATTGGGACTTAATTCATTGGGAATTTGTTCATAATGAACTACGAAGTACGAACTATCTCCCAAACATATGAACTAAATCCCACTGCATATTTGGTGGGACTTAATTCATTTGGCTAGTGGGAGTTAGTTCCAGTTGGGACTTAGTTCTTAGTGTTGTCACAAAAGAATTTAACATACTTTTATACAAGGTAAACGTAGAGGAAATAAATTATGACTGAACATTATCAAGACACTTTTTTTGCATGGAGTAAATTGAGAAGTTAATATCGATCGAATTGACATTTTGCATTATACGATATTTATACCATTAAACCGTTAATTTTAACCTAGATGTAGAAGAGGATGAGTTGCTTAAGTCAAGCCAAGAAAGTCATCTAAGAGCGAACCTTAGAAATCGATTTTAAATTGATTGAATTCCAGGGGCGTAGTGAGGGTTCGAGCCGTGGGGAGGTGACTTTCATTGAAATGCCTACTTATTTCAGGAACTTGCCGACTGTACCTATAGAAATCATGAAAATCTGAAAATCGGCCCATCGGTTATCGAGTTATATCTAACGTCATCGAGTTTCACCCAATGGAAGATGTTTTTTGTATGGGAGGTTCCACGCCAATTTGTCCAATTTTGACGAATTTTCACAGGAACACCCCTGGGCTAATACCTGGGACCATTCACATAAGAGCGATCAACTAAATAACGAAATTTCGTTTTACAAACTTTTTGCCGCAAACGAAAACACACTTGCGCGAATTGTTAAACTTCGCAATCCACATCAATAAGCCGCGAACTAGCGAATATCACATTCCTTCGAATTTAACCTCAAATTATAAATGCCAACCGTCCCTTTAGAATCGAATCGAAACTCGCTAAATCTTAAGGATTTCAGCAATCGGCAAATTCACCGATGCCGACTGTCCTTTTTAAAATCGAGTCTAAAGTCGCGAAATTTTAAGGATTTCAGTCGGCAAATTCGCACCGATGCTGACCGTCCTTTTTGAAATCGAATTTAAACTCGCTAAATTTTAAGGAGTTCATGTGGAACCTTTGAAAATGCCGACTTTTGTATGCATTTACAAGTTTAAAAACCTATACCTAATGGAAATCCAAACCTAAGACCTAATTTTTGAAAATTGCTCGTTGATTTGCCGACTCTTGAAAAGCGTGGGGGTGCGACACCCTACACCTAATAACATAAATGTTAGAAAACTCACAAGCATAGCGTCATAACATTCCCCATGTTCTATTTGTCTTAAGATACGATAGCTCTTAGTGCAGGGGTTCCCAAACATTTTCATACTGCGACTCCCTAGAGAGGTTGAAATATTTTTGGGACGCCCTTCTAAAAACACAGATACGTGAATAGAAGCTGATCTTAAGCTACGATTACACGGCCATTTTTTCGAGTCATTTAAATCGTTGTCATTAAAATGTCGTACTGTGTGATCGCCATTTTTGAGATAACATTTTCGGTGTCATTTAAATGACTAGGAAAATGACGGACCAAATGACATGAATTTTGTGCCATTGAAATGACGGAAAAAAATGGCCGTGTAAACGTAGCTTAAGGACGGGTCGACGTTGAAATATCGTCGTCCCATATTTATGGTAATTTGCTTGTTAACATAGATTATTAAAGATGATTTTTCGGCCAAAATTGGGGTTCTCTTCCAAACGCTTCGAAGCGAAGTCAGCGAACAAACGGCTTTGTCTATGTTCATTAACTTTGAGCTCCTGGATTAGTTGGATCTATGGCGTAAGCCCAAGTCCAGATGCAAAATTCGCCAAGTTGAAATCTTGAAAGGCCGATTTTTTGTGCACGGCGAGGAATTGACTGCCTCAGGTTCTCCTGTGCACTCTAATGGACCACGGCAATGTTCCCGACGAATCTGGCAGGCAACGACCCATACCAATTGAAAAACCCATATCTAATTTTGAGTGCCAGGCAAATTTATACGAGTGCAAGCCACGAAGCAAGACTGTCTGGAAATGCGGGAAACAAAAACGCCCTTAATCTTCGACAGCAATGTACCTAACTATGTATTTCGCTTCGACCTTGCTCTTGGTGTTCGTAAAGAGAATATAATAGGAATAAAATAACAAAGGAAGCCGACAGGGGGTTGGCAGGCCCTACCAGACACGCAGTATCCAAGGCACTTTGGCTGCAATTCGATCATAAAAGATCTAGGGAAATTCTCAAACTAGGCAGGGAACAGCTCAGCACTGCCTTCTTAGAAAACATGCCAAGAGGGTCAGACTGGCGGACTCGTACACTTCCAGATTCTGTAATGACCTAACCGAGGAAAATGAGGCAATATCTCGCAGTAGAAGAACATTTTAGGGCAGGTACTTCTTCCAACATTTAGAGGAGATAGACCATACCAACTGCAAAGGGCTAATTGGTTTTTGCAAGAAAATTTGTGTTTTTTCAAAGGCAAGGGTTAAGGTGTTTTTAGGTCATTGCAATTGGTTCCCTGTTGTGGGCTTAATTTCAGACAGGCCACTAGATCAGGGACTAATATGCGAAGATGGGACTTACCACGGTTGTTTAAATTCAGTGAACCATTTTCGGATGTCCCCACTCTCGAAAACACCAAAGCTTTAATATTCCCCGGGAAGTCGTGACAAATTTTGGGGAAACCCCAACGCAATTCGGGAAACTTGAATATAAATAAGTGGGTTTGTTGATAAGACCTTCAGTATTGGTAGACTGCCATTTCTTGTTCTTTATTTAACACATATACGGAGAACCACTACATATCAACATTTCACTTGCCTCCAAGTTCGAATAAGATAAATCTGCAAAACGAAGGACACAATATTTCTTATGTCAGTGTGAATACGAGTACTTATACGCAGATCAACCTATGTATCTTTTATGTTGAATACATTTCCCAAATATATGACTTTAAAACTTGTATAGATGAATAAGACGAAAAGAGAGCACACACCGGCTTAAAATCGTTCGAGCTTTATAAGAAATCTGTATCAAAATCGGTAGAGATCTCCATCTCGCCTTTTTGCTTGTCGAGGTTTTAGTATACCTACTGAGAAGGAGAGCTATGTAAGCTTTAAGTTTAAACAGCTGAATAGCTTGTTAGTTAGTTACGAAACTCAATCGTGTTCGGTCATAATACGGACAAGTATTTGGTGGAACGGCCTTGTGGAAACTTAGCTTGATTAGCATATTGATCTCGAGTGCGGGTGTCTTTTGAAAAAGTGCATAATTTTCAGAATCGACAGTTTAAACAAATATTGTTTTTTTTATCCTCTAATAAAGTGCTAATAAATAAAAAAAATTCTTTAGAATTTTACTTAAGTCTGAGTTGTGTGTTATGAGTACTAGGTACTAAATAAAAAGTATCTATACCTTATTGTGACGGGTTTTCGTGTTTTCGAGATAGCTATACCGATTATATTATTATTTAGACCAGCTGAGTTGTCATTGTATTAGTGATGTGGTTCAATTGCCGGACAATAATAAAATATTATGATTCCAAGTGGTGGATGATGATGCTGTTAGTAATGTCAAATATGTGCTTAAATAAACCGGCAATGGGATGGTTTTTTGACCCTGATTCGAATGGTAAGGCTATTGGACAATCTTTGTGTTCCTTACACGAGTTCTTTTACTATTTAAATTTAAGATTCAGTTCTTTTTTGATTTTTTCAGAATCATATAGGTATTGAGTTTGGTTATAAAATATTTATAACAAAATTATCAATCTCTTATCGCACACATTATTTTTATTGTGAAGACAGTACATCCGACAAATCTCCTGTTATCACTTTGAACTAATTGAACTTGTTATCAGAATTCAAATGTATTCATTCTAAGGAACTCGGTCATGGATTTATTTATTTTTTGTTGATGAGGGAGACATCTGTGCATTCATATTAATCGTTGAAAGTTGTTTAAATAGTCTATACATAATTTGTTGCAATGTTTTCTACGAATCATGATCAAGACCATTAGACGAGACATAGACATTACTCGTAAATAATTTCATATGTAATATATGCATACAATTTAGAACTTCTTAGAACAATTAATTGGTTAAAAAAATCCCAATCCTCCGGGCTTAATGGAGGCCTTAATGGTTCAAAATTGTAGTGAACATTTTGATTTGCTGGCGCATATTTTAAATAAAAGCCTTTTTACTAAAGTGTTCCCTAATTCAAGCTTTTAAGATGGGATCTGCTGATGGATTGATTGCCTGCTCGTACATTTTCTTTGTCCGTCAATTGTTCTGCGGCCGTTTTATTATTTAAAATTTTATTTATGATTTTTTTTTAAGTGTTTATTATTTGAAATTTTATTCATGATTTTTTTTTGTTGAGTGTTGTAGAGACCCAATATTAAAGAACCGATTTCTCTATAGTTTACTATCTATTGACTTTTATTTTTCGTATTTTTATTTTATATAGTGCGACTTTATTTTCATTGTTTTACATTTTATATAGTCAAGTATTGGCATCGCACAGTGCCGATACTACAAGTGTATATTATCTGAAATTTTATTCATGAGCTTATTCTTGTTTTTTAATTTTTTTTTATTCTTGAGTGCTTATTATTTCAAATTTTGTGGAATCGGATCGCAGCGCCACCTATCGGTTCCAATTGTGAATTCAAACCATCCTTAGACCCATTCAAACACACACACAAAATTCCATTAATATCGGTCCAGCCGTTTAGGAGGAGTTCGGTTACAAACACGTACAGAAGAATTATATACAGTTTGTCAAGGAATTGTTTTTACAAAGGAAAACAACTGCTAATTTAGACAGCTTCTTTACAAAACAAAAGAGCTTCTTTAATAAATTTCTTTTTATTTATATATCTACTAACCAACAGTTACAAAAAATACTACATTATGAAAGTAATAAAAATTAAAAAATACGCAAAAATGAGCTTGTCAAGAAATTTGTAAAAACAATTTCGTGATAGACTGTATATAAAGATAAAGATAATATGTACCTATCTCGCTTCTACCTTCAATAAGCACGGTGCGGATTTTTTTTTAGTAGTTACATGATAGCGCATCACATCGTCCTAGACCTTTTTCCATATCAAAGAGTTCGGTAGGGTACTTCCAGACTTTGATGGAGCAGCTACATTTCTCAATCGTTATCTGGCACAGCTAGACATGTATGACAAGGATGCCGCAATTTGACATATCTTTGTATAATTAGTCGCTATATATGCACTATCATAGGCAACTTTGATAGCCACGTTTGTTCTAAAATCTGTGAAGTATGAAGATTTGATCGATGGTTGCCTTTATTGGCCTAAAACCCCACTAATATCTGCAGACACTTTCTAGGTTAGTTAGTTAGTTTAGTGTGGCTCTCGGTGAGAGAAACACTTAGGCCGTTAGTCGGCCCATTGTGCATACCACTGGGATTTGGAGAACTTTTCCTTTACTGGCTACCCATGTAAAGCATTTGTTGCCGGTTATAAAGCTAAGAATGTTAGCGGCGTTGATATTACCTAGATCACTGAGATTATTGAGAAAATAGTTTCCTAAGTGGGCCTTTCTTCAATTGACCAGGGCAGAGTAACTGCAAAGAAAGTGAGTGACAGACTCGTCCTCCTCTTCATCTCTGCAGCTTCTGCAGAAGCCATTGTATGGCAGACCGAGTATTTTCACGTGTCAGCAGTAGTGAAGGATATGTACCGGTGGACCGCAAATGAAGGGCTATCCGATACAGTCTGATTTAGCTGGGTAAAGATATTGGGAGGCGAGAGTAAATTCAATTACTTCCTGCAAGTTTCGACAATAAAAGCAGAACCAGTTCCTCTATTGCACACTACTAGCTTAGTACCTACTAAATATTAAAATAAAGACTCACCTCGAGGGTTTGTGTATGTGCTGCCCCATATGTCATAATGTACATTAGTATCACAACTTAGCACTATTCCGACCTCCTTTTCCTCCCCTTCTCGGACAGTCCGTTGTCTTGTAGTCCAACTGATGGCGGGATATCTTCCTTTCCGGTTTGCCGCTCGATGGAGTTAGCTGCGCTGCTGCGAGGTCGCCTGTACTAAGTTGGGGGATGAACGTTAATTTTAACGATGGGTTAGCAAAAATACAAGCTGTGAATTTACCTTAACCTTCCGCGTAATGCCTATAGCCTGGAGCCCAAAGCCCAGTAACGTTGCCTTTAACCAGCCACGGTTCCTGGATTAGGGCGATGTCCAGTCCGTCCTCGATAAAGCAGACCAGCAGAATAGCGGATGCTAATTTGGAGTGATGGAGATTAATCTGTTTCAGTTTTAGCGGCATTGCTAACTGATACAGTTTTCTGCACACGGTAGCGTCAAGATCCTCCGATAACGAGTCTGGGTTTGCCGAGGATACGCATTGGAGCCGGCCAGCAGTGCGTATATCCTCTTTTTTTTTTAAATCTTCATCTCTACTTCCTTCAGGCCGTATTTTATGAGGAAGTTCCTATCTTTCAGCATAGCTAGAGATTCAGCCGTCATTGAGATGACAAGTGAACTGCCAGTTTTCCTGGGTTCCTCATTAGGACCATTGGGGTTTTCTGCGATCTTCCAGTCTTTGAAAAACCGCGACCTTTCTTTCGGTACCAAGCAATAGGGTGAATCAAGCTATTCTGCTCAGCATCATTCTCTGTCTTGTGGACTGGTTGTCAAAGAAAATAAACAGGGTGTAGATAGCGACGGTTACTCTCCGTCCTACCCGAAGACAAAACGTCACCAGGAAATGCTAACTTCATAAAATGTTAAACAATTGAGTTGACTGCTTCAGTCAACATCAGGACTTCTTAACGAGGTAAGATAAATAAAGATAAATAAATAAAGAAATAAAGTTTTTTCTGGCCACTTTCCCCTTCTCCCCTATTGCGGTATCACAATGGACTTAAAAATATGGTCTAAGTGTGTCCTAACAACTAACCTTATATTTCTTTATCACAAACAAGTCCCACTCGGAACTGTTTTGTTGTGCATTTGTCGGAAAAGACTTAAAATTGAATGCTGAATCCGAACATCTGAATTAAGAACTTTTCTCAGGACTGTTATGCTGTTATACTCTCGGATGTTGTCAGACATTAGCACGAGGTGGCGCAGTGGAAAAAACATTAAAGTTGAAACTGAAACCGATCGTTCATAATCAGTAGCCCAGGGTCCAGCCCATATATAAAAGAAAGTGTCCTAAGCGATGTAATCCCATAACTCGAGATTGGCCGAACCGATTTTGATGATTTATACTTTTTTGGAAAGGTATTTTGGTGGCACCTCCCATACAAAAAAAACATTCAAAATCTTATATCGCAAAAGCCACTGAATCGATTGAGTTCAAATTTACAAACAATCTTAGGTATTGGCCCAGGAGTATTCTTGTGAAGATTGGTCAAAATTGGACAAAGGGGCGTGGCAACTCCCATACAAAAAAAAAAAAACATTCAAAATCTTATATCTCGAAAACTACCAAAACGATTGAGTTCAAATTTACAGATAATCTTAGATATTGTTTCAGAAGTGCACCTGTGAAGATTGGTCAAAATTGGACAAAGGGGAGTGGCACAGCCCATACAAAAAAAAAAACATTCAAAATCTTATATCTACAAAACCGCCGAACCGATTGAGCTCAAATTTACAGACAATCTTAGGTATTGGCCCAGGAGTGCTTCTCTGAAGATTGGTCAACATTAGACAAAGGGGCGTGGCATACAAAAAAGATCTTCTATGGGGTGAAAATCGATGACGTTGTAACTCGATAACCGCTGGGGCCATTCTCATGACTCTTTTTTTTTGTTTTGTTCATATTGCTTGCTGTATTTCAGGTTTACGCAGAAATAAAATTCCAGAAAATCGATTTAATCTCATTTTTTGCATTTTACGATAGAACATTATTATCCAAGACCTAAGCAATACAACTTATGTGCACGGACAAAGCCGGGCGGGTACAGTTATATTAAATTATCTATAAAAAAACGTTGGTGCGTATGTAAGTCCGATAATGGCCGCTGAACCACTGAAGCTATCCGCCTTCATTGAACAAAAATATCAAAATAAATCTTGAAATATTTAAAATAATTATTTTAGGCAGAACAACGTTTGCCGGGTCAGCTAGTCACTGTCATAAATTTACTAACTAATTTATGATGTTTAAAACTAAGTATGTTATAATCAAAATATGTACATACGAGTAGTTATTTAGCCGTAAAACGTAAAAGTTATTTGCCTCGTCTTACAAAAAAAAAAAAAAAAAACTCATAAAGACAAGGCCTTGTATGTTACAAGCTATTACTCATTTATTGGAATTCCAATGATTGATAACTATTTAGAGGAGATGCTTGAGTTCTATTGAAAACAAATTAGCTTGTAGTTAGTTAGTAATGTGACTTATGAAAAGTACTATCTATCGGACAGCAATATTATATTATCATTATCAATAGGTTAACCTTTGCTCCTTTTATATTGAATTTGAATTACAGGAGGAAGGTGGGTTAAGAGCGCCAGTCTCGAATTAGCAGAAACTTGCATTTCCGGTATTTTCTTAATAAGAAACAATAAAACGCTTTTAATGTCGTTCTCCCTATGCAAACGCAACAAAACGCGATGATGTCAATTTTATCAGAGAATCGACTTTTTGGGTAAATCAAAATTGTGTTTTAACATAAATTGTTTTTTTATACCCGGTATCACACTGTGGTGAGGGTATATTCACTTTGTCATTCCATTTGTAACGCCCATAAGGAGGCGTTGTAGGTATGACAAAATATATATATTATTGATCAGCATCACTTTCTTAGTCGATCTAGCGATGTCCGTCTGTCTGTCCGTCTGTCTGTCCGTCTGTCCGTCTGTCCGTCTGTCTGTCCGCACGATTACGGCCGTAATTTAAGAGCTATCGACTTGAAATTTGGTACGTAAGCTTTTATCCACCAAACTGAGGCTAAGTTCGAAGATGAGCAAGATCGGATGAAAACTACTACTAGCTCCCATACAAAAATATCAGATTTATATAGCTTTTTATGTTAAAAATTAAATTTAAATAGCTACAGTAAAGATAGCAAGTTTAAACTTTGCACATATTGTTTTAATAATATTTAAAAAATTTTGACAAAAAATGAGCTTGGTCGAATAAAAAGTACCCATACCTCCCATACAAATTATATAATTTTTTAATACTAAAATATTTTTTTTTTTTACAATAATATAGTACCGGGTATTTGAGCTTCGGCATAGTCGAAGATAATTGACTTACTGGTTTTTGTTTGCTTTTCGAAAGGGCGCTGCGAAATTGAGCCCCAGGAAATAACACCTCAAACATCAAAATGAAATTAGTTCCCAAAAATTGGGCCAGTTTTCATAACGAAATAAAACCCCCTTTTAATGTGTGGAAATAAAGCCCAAAAAAATTAAAATACATCCAAAAAATAAATGAAATAAGGTACATTTTTATTTTTTTTATATTTTAACCCTTTCGGTACATCTTTTTTGTTCTAAGGTAAAAAAAATATTTTATTTCTTTTTGTTGCTACTTAGACTCCTATTAAAAACATTGTAACATTATTTTTGGTAAATATTGGTTCTAAAGTGGTTTTGGGGAACGTTTCCATATGGCATCAATTGTCTGTTTTAGTTTCTTATTTTTATATATAAATTTTTTAACAAAATTGAAAAGAAAAAAGTATAATTATTTTTTTTAATTAAAATGTGTTTTAAAAAAATAAGAATTTTTGAAAATATTTAAAAAAACACATATTTTCATATATGTATAAAAATAAAAAACTAAAAATATAATAAATTGTTGCATTTATACTCGGTTTTCTTTATTTACTTCAAACATTACAAGTACTACAAATTAAAAACCAGTAAGACAATTATCTTCGACTATGCCGAAGCTCAAATACCCGGTACTATATTATTGTAAAATAAAAAAAATATTTTAGTATTAAAAAATTATATATTTGTATGGGAGGTATGGGTACTTTTTATTCGAACAAGCTCATTTTTTGTCAAAAATTTTTAAATATTATTAAAACAATATGTGCAAAGTTTAAACTTGCTATCTTTACTGTAGCTATTTAAATTTAATTTTTAACATCAAATAGCTATATATTTTGTATGGGAGGTAGTAGTAGTTTTCATCCGATCTTGCTCATCTTCGAACTTAGCCTCAGTTTGGTGGATAAAAGCTTACATACCAAATTTCAAGTCGATAGCTCTTAAATTACGGCCGTAATCGTGCGGACAGACAGACAGACGGACAGACAGACGGACATCGCTAGATCGTCTAAGAAAGTGATGCTGATCAATAATATATATAGTTTGTCATACCTACAACGCCTCCTTATGGGCGTTACAAATGGAATGACAAAGTGAATATACCCTCACCACAGTGTGGTACCGGGTATAACAAAGCATATTACAAGATAAACACGTGTATTTATATAAAAAAATAATTAAAAAATTAAAAAATATTAAAAAAAAAATTAAATATTCATAAAAATCAAAGTAATTTTTTTTTAATTCAAACCAAATTAAAAAGTAATGATATGCAAGACTATTTATGCATAAAAATACATATAGTTTTATACATATGTAGGTATATATATAATTTTATTTATAGAAATGATGCCTTAAAATGCACCTCTAGATAATATTGATGCCATATGGCAACACAGAAAAGGAAAATTGTTCCAAATTGAATAGACGGAACTTATGTGTTTATTTTATTTTTTTAATTGTCCGCCTGAGATTAGTCAATCAAATAAAATCGAAATTGATAATCTATTTGATAATTATCAATGTAAAAAAGAAATAATAAAAATAGTCTTCCGACGAAAAAATTCGAAATCTATTGCAGACCGATCTTTCACGAGAGCTAAAAGGACAATGACGACAACTATCACCCAGTTTTTTTGCTTCTAATTATTAAGCAGATACTCTAAGAAGTTAATCAGAAAAAAGAATAGAAAAAGTATACTCAGAGAGTGAGAATGGGTGTTATGAATATTCGTGTTGCCATATGGCATCAAAATACCGAAAGGGTTAAACAAAAAACTTTAATAAACACATTCAGTGTATCTTCTACAACTTGTCAACAATAAGGACATTCGAAATTGGATAAAACTTTACCAATAGCTTCAGCTAGCAGTTTTAGGTTGCATTCAGTGCAATTTTTTAAGTGTTTGCAAGGTAGTAGCACTACATTTGCCTTACTATATAAGCAAACGTAAGGATCTTCGAAAGTGGTGGTAACTTGTTCACTTGGTTCTTCCTTCAAAATTTCCTCTTCGGAGGATTCTTCATTTTCGAATATATCATCTTTTGGAATCATATCAACGCAAATCCCGTTGCTCTCATATACCATCCGCGAAATAAATGAGATAACTGTCAGTTTTCCCTGTTCCAATAGCAAATTCGCTTCTTCAATTTTGGGGCTCTTTTGAACTATCGCGCGAATTTTTAACTATTATTTCATCAAATTAAAAAAACATTTTATTTGCTGTTACCTTAAGATGTGAGTGTGGAGAATCACTCAGTACTTAACTGTTATAAACAGCATATACAATTTTGTTTTAATTTTTCTTTCAATTCCTTATATGACGCTTCGTCAGGCAGATTTTTTTTAATTACTTATTACTCCCGGGAAAGGCGAACCTATAACGCTTCAACATAGCCCCGAGATGCTTGCAGATGTACATATATTAATTCTGCACTTAAATTGCTGCAAATTGTAGCCTTATGGAAATATATATTATATATATACCAGGAAGCGAGTTCCAAAGTTTGCTTATCCTGTAACAGAAGGAGTTTTTGAAAGTTGATGTCCTCGCGGTTGTCAAGTGTACTGTATGGTCATGAGCATTAGCAGCCTGTCTTGTGTGACGCCCAAAGGTTGCATTTCGAGGGATAATGTCTTTGAATTCCTCGGAATATCTACCATGGAAGTACCTCATAGGTTAAACCACTGTTTTGGCCTGCCAAGGGCCAGTACCACGAAAAGACAAGTATTGTTAATCGGTAGCAATTTATCGGAGCAATACGTTAAAATGGTCCTATTGGACAAATTCACAATACTTGTTGTTTCGTTGTACAGGCCCCAGGTCTTTATTGATAAAATTAGTTTGTTCGCGCCTTTGTCTGTGTAATGTCGGTCCATTCACAGACATACTTTGCAATAAATAACTTATAAGAATGCAGGTATCATCATCATCATTAGATATGTTAATAGGTTATACTTTTCTTGTCGTACCGATAACGTCGTTATTTCAAAACCGATTTTTATGATATAGTGACCAAGTGAAAGGTAAATTTCTGTAGAGGATTTTCCGCTTTTGTCACAGGCAATAAAAAAAAAAAACACAGAGTTATTGTTTATTTACATATCTTATGATAGAATGATACAAAAGAAAGTGTTGCATATTTATAGGCTTATTTAGGGAATTATTATTTCGGTAATACGTCGGTCGGTCCAAAGGTAAATGTCACTAAGTACAAATTTTGCCAAAATTAACTTTTCTGATATTTTTCATTAAATAACACAACTAACGGCGTTCAGGAAAAAGTCAATAAGTGCCATAAAAGTACTCTAATAGCAAATTATAAAAAAAACTCTAAAAAACAACTTTTTCAGGCTTAACTTTTTTCAAAAAATATGTTTCAAAATCATTATCATTGTTATTCTATTCTATTTGTTTGTTATTCTACGATTGATAGAAGGCGTGAAAACGATCTTCTAGAATTACTTTGAGATCATTCAGAAAAAGTTAATCGTAAATACAACAACCGACGATTCGAATAGAGTAGATGTTTGGCCGATTCATAATTGTATTGAATATAGTCCCGCGTAATTTAAAAGAAGTTGGAGAAGTTATGAAGTATCTAAAATAAATGTCCTATACTCGTATTTTTGGGTTCCATCTTTCCTTTCGCACGCCAGATATTCTTAAACAAATAGGCAAAGTCCATAAATCCTAAGGTCAAAAACGGGTTTACCTCCGAAAGTCCGTATTGCATCGGAATCGGACCCATCTGCCAAACTGCGAAAGATAGTCAAGACGTGGTGTTATCCCGACAAGCTCGACAAGGGTATAAGCTTCGGGAATTTATAGTGAATTTTAAATTAGAATAGAGATAAATGCGAATTATAGGAACATCGAAGTCAATTGGGTTTTCGGTACGGGTGATATTTTTTTGAACCACTTAGTCACTTTCTTTTACGGAATTGTAAACATGTTAAATGGTTTGGTGGGTAATATGGGTTTTCACAAAGACAAGAAGACAAACTGATTCATCCACAATTATTAATCAGCTTATTATAGATCAGCTAATGAAGCGTGAGTCACAAAACTATCACATTACATAATCAGAAATTCTAGCATGATGGACAAGGGAAATTTGTTTGACTGTCCAAAATAAAAATCAATTTAATTCAACTTCACAACTAATGAATAAATGATGACCTTTTGAACTTTTCAGCAGTCCTCTCAGAAGGTGCCAGTTGTAACATCCGAACTGGTGGTCCTGGAATTTGCACACTTCTCGAAAAATGTGATCCATACTACAAGGGTTTGCAACAGAAAACAATTGAATACAGCTTTTTAGTCCGTTGCTCACTCATTGGCTTCAAAGAAGTTATTTGCTGTCCGCGATCTGGAACCCCAACGAAGCCGTAAGTGACTGTCAATTTGAGATTCGCAAAATATATTCGCTCTTAGCTTGCACTTCTTTCTAACTATCTTCTTTTGCTTTCTACTTCTATTTTTGTAAATACTATAAAAAACAAAACAACCCAAACATAACATAAATAACCTTATTTAGACCGATACCACAAGTAGCAACAACTACTACCACCACTACCACCACAACGACGACAATGCGTCCAATTGTCATCGGAGATGTCACATTGACAGGTAATGAGCAATTTGTTGATTTAAGCAAAATCCTAAGACGTACATCGACTTCGACAACGACAACGAGAAGGCCTCGCCAAAACAGACTGGAACCGATGTCACCGACGATTATTCAGCAGCCATCTAATTGGAACAATGGCATCAATATTCAGTGGCCAAATACGCAAACAATTCCACCACAAACATTTGGCGCTGAATGGCTAACGCCCAATAACCAACAAGAACAAAGATCACAAAATATTGTGCAATTTCCCGTGCAACCAACTCCGACAAATCCAAAAAATTCGCTAACTGATCTATTGGCACCATATGAATTTCGTCCAAATGCCGAGGACCCCCTTTTGGCTGGAGCAAGCACATTACGAACTATAGGCCGCAATGAAGTAGATGAGCCTTCAACTGGATGGTCCTGGTCATCAGAAACGACACCAAGAACAACGACCACCAGCACCACAGCTATTCCAGATTGGATTCAACCGATTCTTCCGGATTGGATGAAGGCGGCTTTAACCAGTTCGACAACACAAAGAGCAGAAACTGTAGAACCAATTCTGCCAAGTTGGATGCAGGCGGCATTAGACAGTGCTACTGCAACTTCAACTACAATTCGTGCTACCACATTAAGTCCTGTAATTCAAACTTTTATGTAAGGTATTGGGTGGGACTGTAAGCTTTAAGCCGCAGATATCGAGAATATGTTTAAAGGCGCTTTCGAGACTGAAAGGTAGTTAAGGTAACAAGTTAAGGACGCTAAAGTATTATTTACAATAAAGCCTCTGATGTAGCTTGTCAAATGTTGACAGTTATTTTTTTGTTTTCTATTATTTGGAGACTATAAATTGAGATTTTGGAGCTATTCTCTTATGGTCTTACAATCGTTTCTATCAAATAGAACATTCAATTGTAGATAACCACACGATTCAGTGTAGACCTATACAAGTTTGTCTAAAAAAATGTTTTGCCTATAAATGGCTTCGGATTGAAGTCTATTCCAGTATTGATACTCTGGAATACCCAGGCCAGTCAAGTACTCCTAGCCTTGGGCGCGCCTGTAGGTCTCCAATTTGCTTCCAGTTTTCGCAATCCAAGTTGGACTTGACTTGAAAGTGCAATCTACTAATACTAACGCAATTATATAGTCTTTAGATAAGTTAGAGGAAGCGTTTGTATTCTTCAAGTGTCAGACTGACCTTGACTGTTAGAAAATGAAAGCTTACAGAGCTGTTGAATGGCCTTGACCTAATTTAACTAATTGGCGAAATTGTTCACAAGTTCGTTAACCGGTCTTAATTGAAAAGCTAATTCCAACAAGAGTTTCAATATGCATGCCGAACAATGTACGGTTTTATGACGTGTAGATTTTGAGTATAGTTGGCGGAAGTTCACTGCAATTATGGCCAAGGTGCTTACAATTAACAAGTGTTTTAAATTTGGCTTGATGTAGCCTAGCCAATATAAAGAGGTACATATTTGCTCGTTCTTTCGAAAAATTAGAGTACCTAGGTCCACGGTGTTATGCAGACCTGCTCCGCTTAATTTTTTTTTATTTTTTCTCTGGAGGTTCTTAAAAATTGCTCTGTTTTCCTGCTTCTACTCTACCACTCGGTAGTCGGAAGAGACCTAGGCCCGCAACTAGGTGTAGTATCAAAAGTCCTATGTTTGCTACTGTAGAGGTCTTGTGTCAATCTCTACTTCATCAATTTTGTTGAGGCTGCCTTGATGAACTCGTGACCTTCATGATCCTTTACTTTACTTTACTTTACTTTACTTTACTTACTTATCGAGCTCCCGATCCGTAAAGATAGTTTGTGCATGAGACAACCTTCCATCCTCTACGATCCCGGGCACGCTGCCCTTGGTCTCGATCCAGTTGTCGAGACCAAGCGCTCTGGCATCCGCGATGGCTTGGTCTTTGAAACGGAGGTTCGGTCTTCCTTGTCTTCTCGAACCTGGGGGCTGGGATTCGAAGATCCTCTTAGCTGAAGCATTATTGTCCATTCTCTCGATGTGGCCGAGCCAATGTAGTCGACGGGTTTTGGCACTTTGGACAACATCCACATCTTAGTACAGCTCATAGAGTTCGCTGTTGTATCTTCTCCTCCATTCGACCCTTCGAACACAGGACAAAAAATCCGCCGAAGTATTTTTCTTTCGAAGGAGCCCAGTATCAGCTCTCCCTTCTTGCTTAGCGTCCAGCACTCGGCGCCATAAAGCAGAACTGGCAGGATAAGGGCTTTGTAGAGCACACATTTCGTCCTTCGAGTCAGGAGTTTTGAACCCAGTTGTTTTGATAAACCGAAGCATAGCAACGGTTTCCTAGTAGTAATTCTTCGCCTGATCTCCACTAGGGTGTCATTTGTGGAATCTATGTTTACTCCGAGGTAGGTGAACTCCTTAGCTACCTCGAAATTGTTGCTATCAATAGTGACGTTTTGTCCTAGGCGGTGGATGGATAACGTAAGATGCTTGTTTGTTTGTTGATAGCATGTATGTACTTAGTCTTGTCCTCATTTACTTCAAGGCCAACGGATTTCGCCTGTTCTTCAATCGCTGAACGATTCTATCGCGGCACGCTGGGAGCGACGGATGATGTCGATATCGTCCGATTAGGCCAGCAGCTGGACGGTTCTGTAGAAGATAGTGCCATCCGTGTTGACACCTGCCCTGCGCACTATCTGCTCCAGTACGAGATTGAAGAAGTCGCATGATAGCGCGTCTCCTTGCCGAAATCCGATGCAAGTTTTAAATAGATCGGAGGAGCTGCTTCCAAACTGCACGTTGCAGCGCGTGTTTTTCAGTGTCACGCGATACAGCTGAATCAGTTTTGCCGGGATTCCGAATTCGGCCATCGCCATATAGATCTCCTGACGATGTATGCTATCATACGCGGCTTTGAAGTCGATGAATAGGTGGTGAGTTTCGACTTGAAATTCGTTGGACTTTTCCAGGATTTGCCTCAGTGTGAAAATTTGGTCTATAGTCGATCTGCCGGGCCGGAAGCCACACTTTTACGTGCCGATTAGTGTGTTGCAGAACTATTTAGACATGCACACAGTACATTGGATAGGATCTTGTATGCGACATTAAGCAGGGATATACCTCGATAGTTCTTGCAAGACATTGGATCGCCTTTTTTGTAGATGGGGCATATGGAGCTGATAGTCCAGTTATCGGGTATGTTTTCTTCCACCCATACTTGGTTTATGATTTGGTGCATGCTCCCTACCAAAACATCACCACCATATTTAAAGAGCTCCGCTGGTAAACCATCAGAACCTGCGGACTTGTTGTACTTAAGCTTTTTTATAGCTAGGCCAACTTCTTCTACACTAGGTGGTCGAATTAGTTCTTCATTGACTGGACGTGGGTTTTCTTCTTGCCCTATCACTGTCTCTACATGATCCTCATTAAGAAGCTGCTGGAAATGCGCCTCAAACGTTTCACACGATGCATGGTTTACTGGGATTAAAATGCGTAGAAAACTTTTCCGTACTAAATTTCTTCTGTATCTTTCCTGGCACTGACATTTTCCTGAGCGCTGCTTCAGAACAATCATATTTTTCCATCTTCCCAGTACCTTGGATCCATGTGTAGAAGTAAATCAAACAAATAGTATCACAAATAAAAGGAATTGCTTTGACGCAACAGAAGGTCCACACATCGATGTTCGTTTTCCAGATATTCCTAGGTAAGTTGCACTTTAGAAGCCTTTCCCTAACTTTCTTCCGGACTACACCTGCAGACTCCCTACCGGGTGTTCTCCTTGTTCTCGCGTCTTTAAACATATGCTTCGAAGTTGGTTTAAGGTATTAAAACTAGTAGCTTCTAATTTTCTACTATTTGCACAAATATTTCATACTATCGCTTGTTGCATGCTTCAGCTCCTCAATAAAACCAGTTATTTATTTATGTAATCGATATCCGTTTGTTACTTATACATTTAAATATTACTTCACAGAGAACCAACAACTGTTCGGACAGTGACAACCCGAAATGAGAACGAGAGGCCCTCACAAGCAGGTATCTACTCAAATTTTTATTTAGATTAATAGTTACAAAACTAATCGATTTGATTTACAGCTTGTCGCCGCTATTCTGAATTCAATCCCGGCTCACTGACTTTCCATATCTTGGATGGTATTGCTGTGGAAGCTGGTGATTTCCCTCATATGGGTGCATTAATCTATCCCAGTTCGGAAGTTGGTCAAGATATTGATTTTCGCTGCGGATCATCATTAATAGCTGAACGGTATGCCATGACAGCGGCGCATTGTGTCAGTAATCCCCTCGAGCAGCCAACAATGGTGCGTTTGGGAGTAGTTCAATTGACTTCAAGTGATGATGGCATTGTTCCAGTCGATGCCGAAATTGAGGTAAGAAAGTGAATACATCCAGAATGGTACTACTGTCAAATTTTCCCAACTAATGACGCTGTATTGGTGCTTGGTAGATAACATTTAACCAATACACAATGGCTAAAAGTAAACTCTTTGTTTACTGACAAAAACTTAAACAGTCACATTTTTGGAACAGATGTGGCTTTGGCCCTTCGTATTGGCTTAAGACTTGCATTTAGAGAATAAGAAAATTTGTTGCTGACAAAAAAATGTTCCTTTTTCTGTACAGACCATAACCATGCATCCTGACTATCGGGCTCCTAGGCAATATCACGATATTGCACTCATCAGACTGCGATCAAATGTCGAATTCACACTTTACATCCGGCCGGCATGTTTATACTCTGAAATGGGCGACATTGATTCATCTACACCACTGACAGTCACCGGCTGGGGTGTCATAAATGTTGACAGTAAGTTTGACCATACAAATAGATTCCCCTTTAAGATTTACAACTGTTTTTTTTTCTAATTACCTATAGCGAAAGCCCGCTCAAACGTCCTCTTGGCGGCAAATGTCTCATCGGTTCCATTACGTGTATGCAATAACACATGGAGAGATCAACAACTTTTAACACGTAACTTAGCAAATGGCATAAACGAAGGGCAGTACTGTGCAGTCGATACAGAATTGCGAAAGGACGCGTGTCAATCGGATTCTGGTGGACCGCTGCAATTGGTCAGAAATAGGCAATCATCGATTGTTGGTGTCATTTCATTTGGACAATCTTGTGGTACTGCAACACCCTCAGTTTATGCCAGGGTGGCGTACTACTTAAGTTGGATCGAAAGTGTTGTATGGCCAGCAACATAATCGGATAGCTCGAGTGCTCCAAGAGTATTCAAATAAATTTATTTTTGATATAAGAACTGACAACATTGATCTTCTGTTTTGTTTTTGTGCTTGTGATTGTAAATGGATGAAAGTGAAATTGTTTTAATTAAAATATATATACCTTACCTAACCTGTGTGAATTTTAAGCAAAAACGTACATTATAGCCTTCCGACAATTGGATAGTCATTGTTTGAGACACTGCAGTGCTTCTCAAACCTGGGGGATGGGATTTAAAGAGCCTTTTGTCAGCCTATCAAATGATTTCTTGACTACATCTTTATACAGCTTTGGGGGTTCGCTATTGACATGGAAAACCTTCAAATACAAGATCAGAAATGTGTTTACGAATGTTTTTCCAGTGGAGCCCAGAATCAGTTTTCACTTAATGCTTATTATCAAGGACTCGGCGGCATGTAAGCCAAAACTATCAGGCTATGTAGAGAATATATATTTCGTCCTTCGAGTTTTGCAACAATATACATTTTGCCAAACCGAAGTAGCAGCGGTGTCATAGGGATTCTTGTGGAAATCTTCACTATAGTGTTTTTTACAGAGTTGGTAGATGAGCTCCTCACCTAAGCTATCCCGAAGTTGCTGTTAATAATATAGTGACGCTTTGTAATAAATATTGGATACTGTCATGCATTTAGGAGCATGGCATGTATGGAGCAGCCCAAGTAGCTGGATTGATCTGTTGTGTATAGTAACTTCAGTGATGTTCCCTGCCCTGAAAACTATATGATCAAGCCAAAGTCTCACATATATGTCACAGTTTGATCAGTCTAGCCGGAACTCCGATCCCGAATTTGACCACAGCCATAAAAGAGCTCCTGGCAATGAAAGCTATCCTATGCGGCTTTGAAATCGGTGAAATATGGTGTGTTTCGGTTTGAACATTTTTCGCCTTTCCAGAATTTGCTTCAGTCTGACATTTTGTTATATTGTCCACACATTCGTACGTGCGTTGCAAAAGATTTGAAATGTTCACCCCAGCCAACCTAGCGCCCTGTGCAAGATTTACAGAAAGCGCCCTTTTTTCATATTTGCACACATGCATAAGTCCTTTCCACATCACCCAGGAAGTAGACTTTCAATGCGTTTTTTTATTGAGATATCTAGGATTGGCTTTGTATGAGAGGTAACTGAACTACTTTACCGACATGTAACATTATTATACCAACCTAACGAGCGTAAAAAGAAGTCATCTCACAAAATTTCTTTCGACTAAGTCGATTCATTTGGACGCTACAGAAAGGTAGACAGGCAGACGGACATGGCCGAATCGATTCAGAATTTGATCCTGATTCCTGATCCGGTGACTCCTTCTAGGCGTTACAAATGTAATGACAAAGTGAATATACCTTAGTGTGGAGGGTATACAAAATGTATTAACTCATAAATGAACTTTACATTACTAATCTCTCTGAGTCTCGACATCATTTTCATTATTTGCATCTACTCCTCATAGCTATGTCGTTGTTGCTTTTGTAAGTAATATTAGTACTTATCTACTAATTTGTTTGTTACTTCGGCCGGTATAACAACGTTGAACCTCTCACAACAGCTGATAAATTTTACGTTTCAAACATCTGTTTATAAAAGGCAAGTTCTTGTGTAAATGCAAACACATAAATTGGTTCATTCTATTCCAAGCTCAGAGCAAAAAAAATTAAATTAAAGCAATATTTGTTCTTCTTTTTAATTTTTTCTATTGACACTTTGAATTTATAAATGTACACTGATAAATATGAAATTACTCGAAACATTTAAAAACAGTCAAACAAAATTCGTATCCAGCTAAAAAAAACAGCTGGCTGGATTTTAAAAAATCTTCCATCTATGCATATCAATCCAGTTAGATCTGGCTGGAAAGCAGTCACAATGGCAACTCCATTCTCATCTACGAAAAAAAGTGACAAGTTTCTCTTACAAATAGATTCGCTAACAAAATTCTCTTACAAAGAGATTCTCTTTTTTTTCGTATATGAGCAATCCAATATTCCCATCCCCATACCCCATATGTGCAGAATCAAAAACCTGCACGTTAAACACAAACAATTCCGTAGGAATGCATTTTTTTGTTTGCCATATTTTCCTATGAAAATTTTGCGAGCGACTGTGCAAGAAATAAAACCTGCACATACGGGGTGGAACTTTTTTGTTTTGAAATTTTTGAACCAGATTCTTTTGTAAAATGCAAGAAGTATACGTACAGGAACAGGGTGGAATATTTTGAGATTAGGTAGGTAAGAATTGAACTTGCGTAGTGGGATTTTTTATTTTGCGTTATTTTGAGTTAGATTCTCCTTGAAGTTGCAACATTGCAGTAATGTGAGTTAATGTGCAAGAAATAATTCAGCACAGGTGGAATGAATGCAAGATAAAATAATTTTTTCTTAGGCCTGCGCTTCATTTCGTAGTCGCAAATGCGACTTTGCCGCTGCGTGGACATAGCTTTGTTTGTTTACATGCAAGCTGCAAGCAAGCGTACAACAATATGCAAATGACGAAAGCGTGCGTATGAGTCGCAACTATGTGGATAGTAAGCCTTACTCCTAGCAATGCGCCCCCAGAACTTGGCGCCCTGTGCATTTGCACATCTTGCACATATGGTTGGTCCGGCCCTGGTTATATCCTATCTACCATATTGGGTGAATGTTATTATCAGTGCGTGGTTTTAGCCCAGGACACTGATCAAATGCTCACATTTACAAAGATCTTAGATAAGTCCTAGAAGTCCAAATAGATACCTACTAACTGTCTATAATAGCATCTTTAGAGACGAGCTATACAGAACCATGACTAGTTTTGGGATTCGTGACAAGCTCGTTCGTCTGTGTGGGTTGACGTCTCGGAGAAAGTTATAGTTGCTTCTTCTGGGTTGACAACGACCTTACCCGTATCTTTGATATCAAAAAAAGATTTATAAACGGCGACACGTTGCCATATGCGAACTATTCAACATCATGCTAGATTCCTTCAAGCCTCGTTTATATTCAAAGTGAACTGTTTAGTTTTTTGTTCCTGATTATTCCTGATTATTCTCGTGCATGGAAGTTCTTATTCTCGTATGGTCATAGTCCTAAGTCGCCGGGACTACTAAATGCCTGATCTTTCTATTACACGTGTAGAACCAAATGATAGTCTTACTGCAAGGGCCACTATTTTGTTGTGTCCATATCTTGGACCACGTCTGAATATAAGGTGATTTTTATTTCCTCGCTGCAAGAGGATAGGAATGTGCCTATTGTAAGCTACGTCGTCTGCATTATGCTTATGCTTTGACTGTACTTAATTTCAGCTTAATTAGAAGCTCAAAAAACGCAAAGTGGTCCTCAAGAGTTAACCTCTTGAGTTAATTTGTAAACCTATCTATCCTAGCTCCGAGTTAATTTTTCTGTTTTTGGGCATATCCATCATCTAATTCATAATCTAAATGATCGCGTTTAGCTTTAGGTGGGTAGTTTCTGACTTTAGGTCTACTTACGCTCTTTTTACTGCAACGGTGTGGATGATATTAAAGTTAGACTGTAGTGTACAAATTGTATTTAATTGAGGTACTGTCAAAGAAAAGTAGAATAAGTTGTACCGATTCGGCACATTCCATTAATTCCCAGCGATTTGCAATTGAAGATAGTGCCCCTATATAGCCGTTAAATAATTTCCGAAGAGTAACTGTCATCACTCATCACTAATATTTATTATACCCCCAAGAGCCGTCAACAATCTGAACAATGGTGATTGTTCGAGTTTTTGATTAGTATTACCCTTGAATCCGCATTTATAGAGAGGTTGGTCTGGCTTAGTAATTTACTGACACATTCTATTCTAATTGCTATTTTTCGCACTAATAGCGTTGTAAGCGTAGTTGAGATAGATACAAATGAAAATGATTGCCTCAAAGAAATGTTCACCGCGTTTCCTCGTAAAATGTGTCCACTGTCTAAGCAGTTTCAACCGAAGTGGTGTTTACTGCGTATCATTCTGACTATGCACTATATTGTGGACTCCTGATATAATAATATGTTCGGTTACATTTTTATTAATGCGCGGCACATACGCGACATTAAATGCGAGTACCTACAATCTGTTGAAAAGTATAGTTTTACAACTGCAATTCAACATAATTACAATGCATCTAAACGGCGTCGTAGGTATCTGTGGGACTGTGGGTAGATTTTCTCGGATCAAAGTCAAGTGGATTCTCTTTACGCTACGTCAAGTCGACAAAGTTGCTTTCATTCTTAAGCTAAGTACACACGATTGTCAGATCTTACAATATTGTCAGATCTGGCAGTGAATAATATGTCCCAAATGTCTTACAACCGTCTGAACTTACAATTTTGTCTTACAATATTGTCAGAAATGTCATTGTCAGCCCATTGTAAGACATCCATCTGACAATGAAATTGTCCGGTTACTGAAGATCGTCGGAACAAGTCTGAACACACAATTTTTTTTTATTGTCAGACAATTAGGACATTGTAAGACTCATTGGATATTGTCAGTTGTCGTTATTTATGGAAGCTGACAATAGCTTACAAGTTCTTCATTGTCAGCCAACATAACCAGTGGTTTACGTGCGAAATTGAAGCAGTGTTGCCAGCCGCTTTAAGTGAAATTCCCCATCACAGGCCTTCAAAATTCCCTTTTTCCCCATTCTTCGTGGCGGCATTCCCCACATTCCCCCAGAATTTCAGGAATGGAGTGTAAACTTTTTCTTAACTTGATATTTTATATTAAGTAAGTGTGTGTTAATTGATAAAAGGAGTTTCATCAAAATAAGATCAAAAAAACCGGAGATATATCTAAGGTAATTAGAATTACAAAAAGTTAAGTTTTGGCGGTGACATTAAACAAACAACCATTGGCACCATTTTATATGGTATTTTCGGAATTTTGGGGCGTTCATTTATTCATTTCTAATGACCCGCTTATCCATTAAATGGATCGCAGGTGTGGGTTGCTCAAGTAGATACTCCATAACTCTGGATTCTTTGCCATTGACAATAAATCACCAAAGGCAATGCCCAGCCCATATGGGTACAGAAGATATTATAGATTTGATCTAACCATCTCATCCTGGGTCTACATAGAGGACGCCTATCAGGATGATTCCATAGCACGTCCTGGGATCCTGGTTGGGTACATGCGTTTAATATGACCAAATGATCGAAACATGGATCACTTCAGATTTGTGCACGTTTACTTTCATCTCATCTTCAACACAAACGGCTACAAACCGATCGAGTGCGCCTTGAAGTCTGAGAGGACCCAATGATGACCACGTCATCTTAACGATAATTCATGATATCTATGAACATGGGAAGATTCCCCTTTTCCCCTTTCAGCAAATTTTTGATTGAAATTCCCCACGAAAAGGGGAATTCCCCACGAAAAGGGGAATTCCCCACGATCTGGCAACACTGAATTGAAGTTAGCTTTTAAGCGATGGAAAATAATTCAAAAGATATTGATATGGAAATTGAAATTTAAATTCTAATTGGAATTGCAAAGGTAAAAAAAAAAAATGTACAGGAAGAAAGTACAGAGTGAATGGGGTTGTTGGATGCGCAAAGTATGAACTACCCAAAGAAGCCCTGCGGTAAGAGGTACCTGGAGGTAATAAAGGAAAAAAAAGTTGGGTCAAGTTGGCAATGAAACCGGTCTCGATTTCCTGTATGATCGCGCGCATTTTGATGTCTTGATGTGTGGAGTCACCAAAGCTAGATCTTCATCGGATTGTGTTGAGTCCATTCGCAAAAAATTGCGATAAAGTTCCGGCTCCTCAGCTTGCTATTAGGAGTAGTATCCTTCCTTCTGACAACGGGCCACCCAATCCTTCTTCAAAATATTACGTGGTTTTTGTATCAATTCATTATCCTCGCAGTCTTGCGAGTTAAAATCTCGCAAGTACAATATTTTGTTCCATTATCCGTACTACAAAAAACAACCCACAAGACTTTGAATTTATCTGACAATGTCTGACAACGGATCGACCAATTTTTCATATTCAAATATCTTCCGACCGTGTGAACACCCAATTTTCAACCTGACAACGTTGTCAGAAAAGTCATTGTCAGACCATTGTAAGACATCCATCTGACAATGAAATTGTCAGACTTTGGAACAAATCCTTACAACCGTCTGAACGGACAATTTTGTATTGTAAGGTAGTTGGTTTTTGTAAACTCATTGTCAGTCATTGTCAGAGCATTGGCAATATTGTATGATCTTACAATCGTGTGTACTTAGCTTTTTTAGAGGTGTGGTTTTTAAACTGGCAACACTGTTTCTACAGGTTGTGAATTTTTCAGTTGAATGTTGATTTGTGGGTAGTACGGTGAAACATTTGCTGAGTGCATAATTTCGTGTAATGGACCTGTGAAATAACCTCTACGATCCTCTGATCTCACACCTTTAGATTACTTTCTTTGGGGGTATGTGATGTCACTAGTCTATGCCGAAAAACCAGAGACGTTGCACGATTTGGAAGTCAACATCGCCGTGTTATTGCTGATATACGGCCCCAGTTACGCTCGACGAACTTGTCGACAATTGGACTTCACAATTGCGCTTCATTCGAACTACCCTCGGCACGCATAATGCCCGAAATCACAGTAATGGCATAAAATTATCAGCTATGAAATAAAGCTAATATCATAGGCATCAACATTAGCTTCAAGTGTTTTATTTTATATTGAATTTGTATAAATACCTCTAAAAAAAATGCCCTTTATATTGTATAGACTGCTAGTAAAATGTCAGTTCATACAAATTTTTCCCAGAAAATGACGCCAACATAAACATGCAAATTGTTGCGTCATTGCTTACAATAGATGTGACTTCAAAAAATGGCGAGTTTGCAATTTATTCCGCTCCGAACCACGAGAGCTAGTGGTTATGTTGGAACCAACCTGAAGTTGTCTACTAGCAGTCCATATAATATGTCAATGCTTAGGCCTCATAACGGAGTGAATAATTGTTTTTTAATGACTGTGTCTAGAGTTGTCAATCGGTACATCACCAAAGCCCAACTACATCGAGAATGGTCATTCAATAACTTTTATACTTTTTTATTTAGCGTCATTCGAACAGCATTTAACCGCAATGTGTACAAATGTAATAATTATTTGTACTCCCCACTGTCTTTGGTTCGCATCTACTCGTCACCTTTCATGGTAATTTACATAAATTTCTTTGGAAAAGTTTTACTCTGACATAGTCCGCAAAGGCCTTACTTTGGAAATGCCCGTCAGCAAGGTTGAGAAATTTGTATAGTGAGACACTCCATATACGGGTTGGTAGTGTTAAGTCACCGCTCGCTGTATTATCAATATCATGGTGTGACACACGGATGATGACTTTTAAATTGTTTGTTTGTTTAAATTAAGGCATAAGGGCTCTATAAAAACAAGTGCATGATAATCACACGTGAAGATCATGTAGCGATGAACGATCGTATGATCTTAAAACCGATGCAAAGTGTTGGGCGTTGATGTTGGTCGTACAGATGCTGATGTTACTAGTCATGCTCATGATATTTTATAAAATGCTAATGTTGCCAACACGAGCTACCTATGACTACCTTTAGGTTGGAACTTGGAAGTCTACAACTGAGAACGAAAACGGGGAATTTGCCTGCAAGCTGAGTGTGGTGAATGGTGACCCATATTTTGTATGATTGAATTGATGCGCACATAATGAATCAATCTATTTGGAAATGGGCTGCACACTTGAAGTTGCAGTGGTTGGTCGCGGTGTGGTGGGACTTGTGTGGGTAGCTGTCTATTTGTTGGTAACATGGGATTATAAAATAGCATAGAACATTATTTATGAACATCTCAAGTATGAAGCAGGCAAGAAGGACATCTCCGAGTTTGGTGGTGGTGTTCCTTTTAACTTTGACGGACATATCGTCCCCTTTCTGCGTTAAGCACGTATCTACAAAACATCTATTCTTCAGGAATAATTAAACGCATGTATCAGTAAAATCTTTCTATTAGTTATAATTTGACAGTTTGACTAACCTGGTGGTCAATATGATGACAGCCTGTCAAAAATTGACATGATTTTTGACATGTGTATTGTGTTCGATTAAGGAAAGCTATTCTTTTTTTTAATTCCTGGAGAATGGATGTTTTGTAGATACGTGCTTAACGCAGAAAGGGAACGATATGTGGCAGGGTTGCCTAATTATTTCGTCCCTACGAACCCTATCATAGGCAACCTTCATAGGGAAGTAGTGTGTATCGTTCCTATTTATTTATATTATTTATAACGTGGCTAACACCAGATTATCAAATTGTCAACCAAATTGTAATTCGTAATTCGACCATTACGTAGTTGGTTTCGAGGAGCTCGTACAAACTGTCTAGCGTCATATTTTTCTTCAGTGGGAATATGAGCGCATGAAGTAAAGGCTTTCCGACTAAGTCTGCCGCGTATGACAGGCCCACATCCAAATCAACGCTGTTCATATAGTTCGTATTGTATAATGTTACGTTTTCAGTCTGGTCCATCCCATAGCACTTTCTATGAAAAGGGCTGTTGTGCCTATAGGGCGTCTGCTAATTTTTAAGTTGCACGAAGTCTGTTCATTGTAAAAACATTCAAAATGCAATAATCATCCCAGTCCTTATCCTTCTCTGGTGCAGAAGCATGGACTGTATCAAAAGCGGATGAGGTTACTCTTGGTTGCTTCGAGAGCAAAATTCTTCGAGTAATGTATAGAGTAGAGTAGCCAGAAGAGTGAAGGTGGGTGGGTCATGTAGAGCGAGCGAGATCTTCGAATCCACACCCGAGAGACGGCGCAGTAGAGGAAGACTGCGCAACTCAGGTAGCGCACGCAAGTGGAAGGGGACCTTAACCAACCTAGCGTGCGAAACTGGAGACAGCTGGCCAAAGATCGGGCTGACTGGAGACGCTTGTTTGTTGAGGCCCGGCTAAGTATTCGAGATCTCTATAGAGCTGATGGAATCCGAATATGTCGAAGCAGCTCTTATAGGAAGAACACGAATTTGTTCGGTCTGTTTAGAACTGTAGTCCTAAGCCTAACCCTAATCACCACCGTTGATTCTATGATTCTAGTTGATCGGCCATAACCAACGTGGAGGTGAGAGTATAGGAGTTGCTAGTGTTCCGGGTTCATATCTTAACCCCACATTAAATCTTATTTTATTTTTAACCACTACCACGCCCACCATAAACCAAAATTTAGATTTTTTCTTCGAAGGTGCTATTTGCCCGCGAGGCCGCGAAGTGACTATTTGCCCGTTCATTTTGACAGATTTTGTACTGAACTGACGTTTACCGATGTTCTGGACACGGCTATGTAATTAACGTAACGTAATCCTATTTTCATTAAAAACTCTTTATAAATATAAAAGTTGGATCCTAAACGTACGGGATAATGTCCGAAAATTATTATACTGGAGTTTGAGTGTTTTCCGCGAGCGTATAACGAGCCAGTCAGTGGAAAAATTATTTGCACAATTTAAATGACTTTTCCATTGATGCCAAAATTTACATGAAGTAAGTTCAAATTGATGAGTAGAATTAACTTTACTTTTGTGCAAATAATTTTGCCACTGACTGTAAACTTTGACATTTCGTTACGTACCCGTGTCTCGAAAGGGTGTTGCTATTGCGGGCGAATAGCAACACCCTATTCTCTTGTCCAAAATTACAACAATGTGTAATTCATTAATTGAATTGGATGACACATGATTGCGCTATCTATATGCAGATTATGTATACAAATAATTCACTAGGGGTAGGAGTATGATATAAGAACAACTTATCGACACAATTCTGATATTATATTCAGGTTTCTCTTTCTACTGTACTATGTACTTACTGTACGTCACAATGAGTTGTGTAACTTAGTACACTCATAACAAAAAAAAAAATTCCAAATAAATTACTACAGTGAATTATTGCGTCACAATATATAAAATACTACCTTTCGCGTATCATTTCGCAATGTGTTGCCATATTAAACTGGGATAAACCATTAAACCAAAGTTAACAGGAAATATAATAAAATGATGGCGTACTGTGCACTTAGTGAATATAAGTTTCTTGGCTGAATTCAATAACCACCTCCTACGGTCAGTTATTAACCCCACCTATGTGCGAACTTAAATAGTCAGAGCTAACACTGCAAGATGTTGAGATCGATGCTGACCTGCAGGTGATCAAAACACTATACCTACTTATCTGGTCAATGGTCACTGGTCAGTCGTCTGAGTAGCAGTGGGAGACAAATGGTCGTCGCCGCATAAATTTACATTAATTAGTATTTATTAATTTTTCGTAGCATATTGAAGTTCAATAATAATTATACCTGGGGGTTTTTTCGTCATCACTTCGGGCTAATGGATGGGATTTCCTTGGCAAAGCCAGAAGGTAACTACAGAACAGACCGTTTATATTGATACTGGAAATAAAATCGAAACCCAAATCAATTTCAATGTTAGTGATCAGTGATCTTTTGTCAATAATTTGCTTGACAGTTTTTCCTGTAGCAAACAACACGGCGAATCCAGAGCCGTAGCCTTGGACATATCAAAGGCATTTGACCGAGTCTGGCATAGAGCCCTAAGGCAAGTTATCGTCTTATGGATTAACTCAACAACTCTGCAGAGGGATGCATAATTTTCGTCTGGGTGTAAGGAAACGACTCCGTTCGTCACACTTTTATGGCCCCCACTGTTAGACACTTTGTATGGCCGCTACTGTACACAGCCAACCGCAGACACACCACCCGCTGCGATTGCACAAAGTACCTAGACTGGCCAACCAAACAACATTCGTGATAAGCAATTTTTATTCATCGCTTATAAGTCACACTGTTCCATTGCAGAAAATTGCATGAGTACCCGAATGAAATTGCCATTCGGAGAGACTTATCTATTGTTGCTAAGTACCAATCTCGTGTACCGGATAAGGCTCCCACTTAGAGATTGATCTCGGTCAATACTCTGAACTTTTGGTGGCTGTTTCCTTTTGGGAGACTGGCCTTAAAACGGAACCACGCTTGTCGTTGGGCCGCTATAGAAATTGACTTCGGTCACCTTTCTAAATTTTTGGTGGCTGAGTTTTCTTTGGGAGACTCGCCTTAATTCGGAACCACGCTGGGCCGCAACGGAGCGACGTTTATCGCTGGGCCGCAACGGAGCCACGCTTGTCGCTGGGCCGCAACGGAGCCACGCTAGTCGCTGGGCCGCAACTGAGCCACACTAGTCGCTGGGCCACAACCAGTGTTGCCAGAATTTTAAAAATCAAAACGCTACATAGGGTACAAAAAAATGCTAAAATGTATGAAGCTAAATAAAAAAAATGCTAAACGAAAAAAAAATATACTTTCATCAGTCTTTCAAAAAAATGTTAAGTAAAAAAATGAAACAAGTTTTCATAATTTTGATTTTAAGAAGCCATAACTATTTTGCAGCTGCACAGATGTACCAGAAGTGCTTAAGACTCGTATTTCCAAAATGTACAAAATTTGTACCTATAATGCTTTAGAAGTTATAGCGTTTGGAGGTGTTACCACTCCAAATAAGAGATCACAATGTCACATAGGTACTTTGGTGGCCTAAAACGGGATATAAGCGTCTGGCAGTTGGTTGGCCGCTTGCATAACGTCTTGCACCCACGGATTCATAGTTAGGGAGTAATTTCCTTTATCTGGAGACTAGTTTCAAGTGATTATACCAATTAGGATACAAATACAAACGATCAATCCACTTTCCATACACTGTCACTGCATTCACGTTTCGCATACCAATACCTCGGAAAATTGTAGAAGCAATAAACACTACTAGCAAATGCACTAGACTGCATCTCAGCATAGGATGGCTTGGGACCAACACGGAGCCACGCTTGTCGCTGGGCCGAATCTTGTAATCACGGAGCCACGCTTATCGTTGGGCCGCATATTGTATTTGTTTAGTGTATACTCAACCTAGGAAGTTAATCAATGTTAAGGTAATCATAAGATAGTAATTTATACGTTTGTTAATAAAATAAAGAATATCTCTTAACCAAAGTTTGGTGTTTCTTTGGCGAATCCTGGATCCGGCGAGCAAAACCTCGGCCTTAGAAAAAGCACATCACATGGGAAGATCGATCCAAGTTGTTGTAGATGGTGTATCATCTAAAGTGTTGCCACTAAAAAAAAGGGAATCCGGTCAAATCTGACCGAATGACCAGATTTTTATTTTCTAAATCCGGTCAAAAAATCCGCTCAATAGTTAAAATGAGAATTTTTGACATGAAACCCAGTCAAAAATAGAAAATACCTATACCAACCTATACAATTTACGAATTATTATGTTTAGAAAACGCTTTTTTATGTGAATCTTGAGTTTGTGAACTTGTTTTTTATTTCGTTTGTTTAAAATTTACTGAAACTAATTTTTCATTTTATATGACATGTTTTAAGTTCTAAAAAATACACTTTTAGTGCATAGCCATACACGCCTTCCAATGAACGTCGTTTCCAGCGAAACAGGTAGATTTTGAGTGTGTAAAGGAAAACGGTAGATAGCTTAAAAAATGCACAGAAAATCCACTTTCAGAAATAATTTGTGCTTTCGATACAAATCTTCATTTGATATTTGCGTTGATTGATTGAGGACGTCAAAAACGGGCGTCCGGTTCGGCTTAACTAAAGTATTTGTTTGTGTTTTCAATTTCACTTTTCTTTTCCCTGCCAAATTTTATTTCATTGCAATGACGCCTGAGTGTAGCCAAATCGTTAATGGATGTACTAAGGCCGTGTGACAATTGGGCTAAATAATTATTCTCTGATAATTTTCTGACACTTGAAAAGAGTAGTTCACCAAACTCCAATCTGAGATTTATCAAATTTCAAACTTAATTGAAATTCATTGTTTAATTTCCTCTTCAACATTCTAGCTAACGAAAACGTCAAAAAATTAGCCTAGGTATAAGATAATTTATTATCCTGCTCCCGGAGCAGATAGCAGAATCCCATGCGTGATGTTGCAGTCCCATTATTCGCATTAAATTGGTTTCTATTTGAATATTTGGGAGCATGTTCGTAATGTATGGCAAAGTTTTATTCAAATTATAGAAATCTATCTTATTTATAGTCAGTAGGACTTTTTTTTTATTTTTATTTTTCCAGTTAAAAAAGAGATTTCCGGTTAAAAACATTTTTCGTTCCGATCAAAAAACAGTTAGGCCGGATTTCAAAATTTTCTCCGGTCAGAGTAAAGGGACTTCGGTCAGATATGACCGGAATCCGGTCAGAATGGCATCACTGATCATCTAATTCGTTTGCTATAAATGCAGCAGTGCCCCAAGGATCCATTCTTTCTCCAACTATATTTCTTCTCCACATCAACGATTTGCTTGGATCGACAAATAATATATACAGCTTTGCAGATGACAGCACTCTTATATCCCCCATCTCGAACAGTCGGCATGTGAATGCGGCTACATCACACAGTCAGAGATGTGAACAAATTAATTCTCTAAATGATCATCTTAACAAAATCTTGAAGTGGGGAAAAGACAACTTGGTTGTATTTAATGCAAACAAGACACAGCTCACACCATTTTCTAGGAAAAATGCATCAACAGTACCTCAGATCCAAATGGATGACCATCCAATCCATCCCAAGGACTCAATGCACCTTCTAGGGGACACTGTCAATTCAGGAATCACATGGCAGGACCACATAGCCTATATCGCAAGATCGGCGTCCGCTAAGTTGAGCTACCTATTTAGAGCAAAGAGGTACTTTAGCCCCACTCAACTTCTCCCTCTCTACAAAGCACAGGTTAGTCTAGGCCTGGAATATTGTTCCTATACATGGTGCTCGGCCGCAAAACATTCACATTAACCTACTTGACAGCATACAGAGACGAGCAGTTCGACTTATTGGAGACCCTACACTCACATCGAATCTACAACCGTTGGTGCACAGAAAACAAGTCGCTGACCTATGCTTGTTCTATAGGTACTTCCATGGTAGATGTTCCGATGAACTCAAAGACATTATCCCTCGAAATGCAACAGACAACAAGACAGTCTGCTAATGCTCATGACCATATAGTACACTTGACAACCGTGAGGACATCAACTTTTCAAAACGCCTTCTGTTACAGTTGACACAGTTGTTCATCCTTCTTTTATACCAACGAGTCAGTGGCGTATAGGGTGGCAGGGCTGGCAAAATGCCACGGGCCCCGGCCCAAGAGGCCGCGAGCTCACAAATAACCTAAAATTTTTGCAAAAATGTTGTTGTAAAAAAAAATTATAAGCTCTAAAGCACTTCAGTCTATAGCCATCGATCTTGGAAATGCCTTAAAACGTTTGAAAATGTGTCTAGAAGAATTGGAAAGGTATAGACATGAATTTGTAAATTTAAAAATGGAAGCAAATAGTGTAGCAGAAAAATGGTCCATCAACCCTGAATTTTCTAAAACTCGTCAGAGGAAGGTATAGCGCCATTTTGACGAACTTTGTGAAGATAAGCGTCTCCAAGATTTGTTCAAAGTGAACATATTTTATCTAGTATTGGACATCATTATTAATCAACTGAAATCGCGTTTCCTTCCAATGAATGAAATTGTTTCCAATTGGTTTCCAAAAGGTAATTGGAGTATTTTAAATTTAAAAACAAATTTTCAATTGTGTTTTGAGCCACCTTCTGCTCCAAAATTCACACCTCTCCGATTTGTAAGGGATGCATACACATTGGCCAAATAATTTACCGAAATCGAGCTCCAAGCTAATTCGATGGTTTGGACTAGTTTAGATACAGTCGAATAATGTTGTCCCGATCCACAAACTTGACGTATCAACCATTGCCAAACATTTTCGATGATATCCAAATCCGATGAGTAGTCCGGTCAGCATTAATAGCTCCGCATTTTGGCTCTATAAATACGTTTTAACAACCCAGGCTGTATGTATTGGCGCTTTATCATGTTGTTAGATCCATGGCAGATGTCCAAAAAGGTTATGAAAATATGTTAAAGCCTTATCAGTAAGACAACGCATTCATTGTGGTTAACAAAAATTTTAATTTTCGGCTGCCATAATACGAAACGGCCCCCACACCATCACACCTTCAACTTCAACTTTGCTATGCAGCCGGTCCAAATGATGAGTTTCTTTGCGGAGCTTATGGAAATAGTACCTAGCTATAGCCTTCGGGGCCTTCCAAATTAATTTTTTTTTCGTCGGAAATGGTGCTACTACGAAGTCCAGGCCACAAAATCGAAGGCGTTGCGCTTTTCGAACCGGGTTAAGGTGTGTCTTTTTTTTGATTTTTAGTCTTTTTATATCCTTGGCATTCGAAATAATACGACGAATAGTTGTGAGACTTGCTTTGATACCACATTTTTTCCTGATTTTTGGAAAAGAGTCGTGAGAATTTGACGCTTTTCCTAATATAAGTCGCCTTTCCGCAGTTGTAAGTACACTATGCATGCGGCCTTTCACGTTTATATCCATAGTTAGACTCATTACTTAAAAATATGCATATAACGTGTCGGCTCCTCTCGATTTTCTTAGCTAAATTGGCAATAAATAGGCGAGCGTCCTTTAAGCTTTGATTTGTCCTTTTTCCGCCTCGGTTAAGCTTTTTCTCCACACATTTTTTAACAAAAAAAAAAAATCTATCAAAGAATAATATGAGTCCACGTTTTTCCGGTTTTTAGTTAAAAATTTTTTGTTAATACATACTTAAAGCTTTAGTTTTTTCCTTCTGGTCAAATCACAACAATTAATTGAAATTTAATTAAAAAACAAAAATTAAGTCTCTAGCATGCTTGGTTTGGGACCAGTGGGCCATAGAAAACCGACCTTAGGGGGTGTGCTATTCAAGTGGCGCGGAGTGTATATAAAAACGACATATCTTAATCACTTGCCAGGTAAATTTTCAGTTTTCGGTCCATTTTCAGAGACGAAATAGAAAAGTCTTCGTGTATTAGAGAACTTGATGATTTATTAATAAAGAAAAATGTTATGTCATGCAGCTTTCCTGAAGTATGTACTGTGTTAATGTTATTTGTTACAATTCCTATGACTATAGCTAGTGCTGAACGATCATTTTTAAAACTAAAATTAATAAAAACCTATTTAAGAAAGTATATGGGACAAGACAGGCTACGTAACTTGGCTATTCTATTGAAAAATTAAACTGTTATTTCATTATAAATATGTATGTATAAACCTATGCTCTTGAAAATAAAATTCATTAGATATTTAACTAAAATGCATACAATATTATTAATAGTGTTGGTTAACTACTTAAGTGGTTTATTAAAATTAAATTACAACGTTACGATTTTTACTGGGAGGGCCCCATCCAAAGAATTTGCCACGGGCCTCATATGGTAGAGTTACGCCACTGCAACGAGTCTTACTTACTTACGTAGGCGGCACTGCAGTTCGAGGTAAAACAAAAACTCAACTATCCAGTTAGCCCGGTCCTTAGGTAGGTATCTGCTTTTAGTTGTTTACACCAAGTTGAGTGATAGTTTCAATATTACTTGCGAATAAATTGGCAATCCTCAAATAAATTGTATGGGATGCCTGCCGAAGGAACTATTTACAAGGACGCCGATATAAAGTTCAGCAGTCCTTTATGTATTCGCCTCGCCACTCAATTTCATTTCATACTGGATCTGCCTTTTATTTTCGTACACTCTGATAAACACTCGGACTGATAAATATGTCTGAAAGTCTGTTTGTTTGTTGGTCCATCATAAAAAAGTGAATTTGTAGTATTATAGGTATGCCGTTGAATTTGCATAATGAAATAATAAACGAATTTGTTGTGACACTCTCGTTTAATTGTACATTTTATCGCATTGAGTCATTTATTACTGTTTTAAAAAGCGACCTCAACGCATTGGGTGATCCTCAATCCTCAGACTATCATAACGCATTTCACATGAAGTGATACTGTGTTTATTTTTGTTTAATGATTTATCGCATACATATTTATGATAATGACACATACAGGTTTAGGTAAGAGTACCGGAATGTATTGACCGATCTCAGTTTTTTGGTGGACATCAAAATTATGAAGCACTTCCTGCCATCCTAGAATCGTGAAATTTGGCAAAATACTAGATCCTGTGGCGCATACACTTTACCCTGGGAAAAGTCCAAAACTTGAAATTTTCCATTCAGGGGGCGTGGTAAAAAAAATTGCTTATTATTTATTTGGGCCACTTCCGATTGCCGTAGAATGCTGAAATTTGAAAGAGCGGTAGGACCTGCATTGTACGAAAGGAGAAATATCAAAAATGAAATAAGGTCCCAAAAAATTATACAGAAAACAACAACAACGATTTTTAATAAAATTTGGGGTGTTATTACCTTTTTTGGGGCCTTATTTCCTAATGAAAATTGGGATCTTATTTCATTATGAAATAAGACCCCAAAAGTAGAAATGAAATAAGAACCCAAACGAAAAACGCAAGCGTTTGGAGCCCCCCTGCAGCCCCCCTGCTTGGGTTTACTGTCAGATTTTGGGCCTTATTTCATTTTTTTGTTGGGGCCTTATTTCATCGCAGTGGGGCCTTATTTCATATTTGAAATTGGGGTATTATTTCGTTATGAAATAACACCCCAAATTTGGGGCCTTATTTCGCACAGTATAATCTTATAATATGTAGAATCCAATTAAGACTTCCTAAAGGGAGTCAAAGAGGGGTTTTCCCAAAGATCACTATCTGGACATGGACAGGCGTATAAAGCCGCTAGTAAATGAGAGTTTCTTTTTCGATTGCGTCATTACAATGGCAGCAGCGTGTATTATGCGGGATACTCAGTCTGACTACATAGGCCATTGGCATCTGTTAATGCCTATTATAGTGCCGATATCTTTTCGCTTTTGTTTAGAGGGTGGATTGTTTTTTTCCTTCTATAGTTTGGCGACATCCATCTAGTCTAGATATGACACAGTTTTTCAGCCTCTTCCATTTTAGGTTGGGCTTCATTGGGAATTCTTAGCAGATTTTCCCTTGACTGTCCTGAGTGTAAGCTAATTTAGCAAGGAAATAATGAGGGATCTGGCTCGACTGCATGTTCGTTTTCATAAACTTTGCTTTGTCATATGGTACTGAAATCAACGAGTAACCTTGTATTGATCAAGCGAGGACAGTTCAATTCCGGGGTTATATTGACTGAAGCGATAGCCTTGATGACAGCTTGGGTCAATGAATAAGACTATCTTATCTATATAGTAGATATCTTTTGCCTCGGAGTTATATTTGTGCGTAGGCAGGCCTCGGGGCTAGCAAGTTGGTATACGAGTTTTTTTGAAAGCTGATTATTGCTATAGTCAAGTCATAAGGTCCCGGAAAAGAGCTGCCGAATTCTCTGAGTCTAATCGCGGTATTGGCTGTGATTTTTTGATGTGCATGTTTATAGCTAAAAGATGCAGAAGGACTGTGAGGGTGGCTGATTTTGTTGACCGTAGTACATACCTGCGGTGACAAAGTCATTCTTTGAACCTTGTAAACTTTGGTTATATTGTAGATATAGACATCTCTTAGAGCCATAAACGGTTATGTTCTGTAGGTACTCAGTGAAATAGTATCCTACACATTTGATTTTCGCATTTTCGTAAAATTTTCGAAATTCATTTCTAGAGTGACATCTCTCTATGGATATCAATGGTGGGTTTCTGTCTTAAGCCCTTTTTTTCATTTGAGAAATTTGTGCTCTTTTCGACTATGGTCTTTGTGTGCAGTGTACCTACTTTTTTTTAATAAAAGACCTTTCGTGGTGCTCCACTGGACTAGCCAACGATCATAGGCGTATTTTTTTGGGAATCTATAGCTAGCTCACTTTTACTTTTACATGCAAAACCAAAAGTGGGTATAAAAGTGGCTATAATTAACTCAGTAATAAAGTGGAGATAGGAAAGTTGAAAAATTTCATTCAAAGATGGCGGTGTTGTAAACAAGGAGGAAGGCGTGATGAGAATGTTGATGTGATACTGTATCGAAGGCTGAGTTGTTGTATACAGATTACAGACTTTTGACAGATTGTTCAATAAAGAGTCTAGGCTTTCGAATTTCACAACATTTTTTCAAGTATAATGTTAAAAAGATTCTAAATCCAAAATTGCTTACATCATCCATGTAAGTGTCAAAATTTGGTCCACGTGTTGATGGCGAAAGGTTTTGGGCATTCACAAAAATTGCCGATAAGACCTTGAGAAGACCCCTTTATACGTTGGCATAGTTAAAGTAGTCTGTCTGTATATTCTTGTGGATCGAACAAGTTTTTGAACTCATTTTCTTAACGCATGTTTCCAAAAGACTATAACTAAAAACAATTCATTTGCAGAACAATAATTATCTATCAACAAAATTATTTACTTAAAAAAGAACGCGTCCTAAGTAAAATGTTTGATTAATAAGTTGCCCCTGAACATCTTCCGTATAAAGATAAAAACAATTAAAACCACATTTAACAGAATGATTAACCAATTTAATTCCAATTAAATTCACAATAGTGACATTTATCTGCGTCTGTAGCGCTACTGTGAACTACTAACCTGACCACCTATTAATGATTTATACGTATCTTCACTGGAATGCTATTTTCGGTTACCTCTATCAGTTGGAAATACCTAATTATGGATGTAATGCAATCTTCTTTGAGATGAATTTCTGAAAGTTATGAAATAAAGTTTAATTTTGGATTGACGCATCCACTGGACCTGGACTGGATCGGCGGTGTGCATATAAAAACATTAAAATCCACTCCCAAGTTTTCAGTCTTAGTGCGAATATAGTGACGCTGTTTACTGGACTGAATTAATTTAACTCATTTACTCGAAAGATATTATCAGAACGGGTGGGAAACACTTTAACTAGAGGCACTTGATACGAAACCCCAGCAGTACTGATTCTTCTCTCGTGGAGACCGATTAAAGCTCGCAATCAAAGCCGACTCAGTTTCCATTCAGTTACTGTTTAAGGCGCCTGCCGTTCGGTCGTGTGGCATTTTAAAATCTTAACTTACACACAGCTTCGTATAGATACTTGTTTATTTATTGTTAAGATACGATAATTCCCAGCGGCTGGTTTATGTGCTGACAAATTAGAAGAAAGTTAGTTTTTTTTTCTGTAATACTATTGTGAATAGATTACGAATTGTCCGGCACTTGTTTTTCCACCTATAGACAACACGACCGTTCCGAAGTGTGACCATGCGGTTGAGCCGCAATAAACACGATCTTGAACTTTGGAGGATGACGATGATATTGATGGTATTGATGATTGGCGCATTCCTATTTCAATTAGTCGATGGGAATATTTGGAGGCCACAAAGGGGATTGGACTATGACAATAATCACAGTAAGTATTGAATTAAAGTAGATATTGCTTGTTAGTATAATAGTTGTTATAACTTACTTTGGAGTTTGTTAATTTTGTCCGAAAAACTGTGCTTAGTTGTGGGTTTCGAATTATGATTGCATTTACATAAAAACATGACTTGGTTGACAACCCAGTAAGACTTGAGGAAAGTTGACACTTTGCCGTAACTGATTTACATTACCAACTGTTGATGCAGTACTGTGTTAACTAAGGTTCGAAGACAACAAGGTTAGTTATTCAATATGTCGTTTACCTGGATAACCAGATATCATAAATAAAATACTGCAAAATGAATCTTTGTGATTGCAGGTTATGTTGATTTCATGATAAATTTTACGCTGACTTTAAAAGTGAATACAGATAATTAGATATAATATACTTTTGAGAACCTTATACAATGCAACGTTTTCGGATACGAGTTCGCGCTGTTAGTTTTTCCTTTCTGGGAACGAAAAAACACTTAGGTCGGATGTAGGTACATACTTTATCTAAACAAAAACAAAATCATTATTCATTTCCTATGAATTATTTACATTTTTCCGGGGAAATAATAAACAAAACCTGAAATAGTAAATTTATTCGGAAAATTAAAATTTTATGCGTACTAATATGAAAACTTATTAATTTACGTTGGGCAGTGTACATATAGTATGTTGAACATGAATTGTATTTCTGAATTAGTATCAAAACTTTTAAAAATGTCTTAAAGCCGGAACAAACGTTTTTAGCAAAAGTGTCACAAATTATGCCCGTCTTACAAAGGCCATAATATATGCAGATAATATTACTTTTGAGTGTAAAATAATGTAAAAAGTAACGCGATGATTATGTTGATGAGAAAAAATAAACTTTTAACCATAGTAAACCATTTTTTGAATGAGATGATCTCAGAAAAATTTTTTATGAAAAGGAGAAAAAATAGTCATTTTTAGCAATTTTCAAAAAATCATAAAAAATATTACCGAAGAGATTTTTGAAAAAAAATTTTCAAAAATCTAATGCAGTCACTATTAGAATTGTTTGAAGCAACTTTTTGCATCAAAACATTTTTTTTTGGGACCGAGGGTAAAATTCAAAAAAGTAGACTTTTACAAAAGTTGCAAGTTTTCAATGGCTACTTAATAGGTTAAGGAATGTTTTGTATCATTCAAACGGAATTTAAATGACCTTTCCATTGGTGCCAAAATGTACATGAAGTAAGTTCAAACTATGAGCAGAATTAACTTTACTTTTGTGCAACCACTGTACGTTTTCGACGTGAGAATGTAGCCGCATGAGTATGAGTTCAGTGCTGTCCAAATGCCCATGAATATATTTACATATAGCCATCTGGCAGTATAAGGGCAGCTAAATGGAGTTAGTACCTGTATTAAACATTCGTTTTGTTTCAAAACAGGGAACTTACATTTTTAAATGAACAACGGACTAAGACCCAGTTTAGAGCCTAACGTTAAAAAAATATTATTTTTCTTTTTGTTGCTGCGTAGACTCCTACTAAAAACATCGTAACATTATTTTTGGTAAATATTGGTTCTAAAGTGGTTTTTGGGGACGTTGCCATATGGCATCAATTTGTCTCCAGTGGTAGCAAAATATATGACAAAATTAATAGGTATTTTTATTTTAGTTTCTAATTTTTATAAATTAATTTTTAAGCAAAATTAAAAAGAAAAAAATATAATAAATTTTTTTAATTAAAATATGTACATTGTAAAAAATAAGGATTTTTGAAAATATTAAAAAAAAAAAACACATATTTTCATATAATGTATGTATAAAAATAAAAAATAATAAATTGTTGCATTTATACTAGGTTTTCTTTGTTTAGTTCACAGAAATTACTAGCACTACAAATTAAAAAAACAAAGATATTCCAAAATAAACATGTGTATTTATATACAAAAATAAATAAAAAATAAAAAAATATTAAAAAAGAAAAAAATTAAATAGTCATAAAATTCGAAGTATTTTTTTTTTAATTCAAACTAAATTAAAAAGTAATGATATTCAAAACTATTCAGGCATAAAAATACATTTATTTTTATACATATTATGTAGGTATATATGTATTTTATTTTATAGAAATGATGCCATAAAATGCTCCCCTAAACAATATTGATGCCATATGGTAACACAGAAAAGGAAAATTGTGCCAAATTTAATTGACGGAACATATACCTATATGTTTATTTAATTTTTTTAATTGTGCAAATTATTATTCATTGAAATAAAATCGAAATTGATAATGCATTTGATAATTATCAATTTAAAAATTAAATAATAAAAATAGTCTTCCGACGAAAAAACTGGAACTCTATTGCAGGCCGATCTTTTACGAGAGCTAAAAGTACAATGACGACATCTATCACCCACTTTTATAATGATAAAAATATACTCAGAGAGAGAGAGAGAGAGAGAGAGAGAGAGAGATAGAGAGAGAGAGAGAGAGAGAGAGAGAGAGAGAGAGAGAGAGAGAGAGAGAGAGAGAGAATGGGTGTTATGAATATTCGTTTTGCCATATGGCATCAAAATACCGAAAGCGTTAAATAATTTATGTAACCAAAAACATTTTTTCCTTAACGTAGGATTTTTGTGGAAAAGTGAACAAAAGATAAAGTAATTTAATAAAAAAAATTCATATAAATGAATTGCTCTGTAATTCAGCTAACGATATGATTAAATTCCATCTACCTCTACCTCCAATAGTGACCAAAATGAGTTGGTATTCATCCAAACGTTAGAAGCAGTAGGTCAGTTTTTACTGAACAAATCGCAAACTCAAAAAAAAATAAAGGTTTTAAAGAAAAGCGCTGCAAATAAAATGTGCGATTTGCTAATGAAAAAATACACAATTTCGCAGTAGGTAAAGCATGATGTGTCAACTTATCGCATCCATATTTTTTTTTCGTTTCTTTCATAAATATTATGAAATTTATAGAAAAAAAAACTCCAAAAACTCACAAGACTAGACTGTTTTTGTAAAAAAAATGTGCGCGCAAAATATTTAGCAAATGCTCTGAGTCAACAAAATAGTAGACTTGGAATTTTTGTAGCAATTGCTTTATCAATACAAATATCAGTATCGTGTATAACAATTTCTAATACTAAAAAAAATAAAACAATGAAACTTAAATGACCTTGCAACCAGCTGATTCTTGTATATATAAAGGGTGTTTTTTTTAGAGGTATAGATCTTTAAGTTGGCAACACTATTATAACTCGCGGCCATTTTGTCAGCTGTCAAGTGATTTATTTTAAGTTTGGTTTGGCATTTCAACATGAATAGACTGACGCCTGAACAACGCTTTTAAATTGTGCAAATTTATTTTGAAAATGATGATTCTGTTCAAAATATATCTACGTATTGCGCACTACGTCCATTTTACGGTCCACTGAATCGTCAACTTTTGGTTGAATGGATACGTCAATAAAAAAAACTGCCGTATTTGGAGTGATGATAGTGTATGTTGAGACACCTTTACATCCAGAAAAAACTGACTGTCGGTTGTCTACGCCGATTAGCCCGAAACGATTGATCACTTGGAGGACAACATTTGCCGCGTTATTGCCGATATACGGCCACAAATGTTGGAAAAAGTCATCGGAAATTGGACCTCCAGACTAGACTACGTCAAAGCCAGCCGTGGCGGTCATATGCCAGAAATCATATTTAAATTATGGCAAATTTCATGCCTATTTAAAAAAATCTTTTTTGTTTTATTCCATTTCAAAGATCTATACCTCTAAAAAAAACACCCTTTATAAGAAGGGCAACCATTATGCCCAAAACACATGTGCAGAAATTCTGAATGCTTCACTGCATGCAGTACTGCAGATGAAACACATGTGCAGAATTCAATTTGCAGCGGTTGCTGTCAATGAGGGGAAAAATATGTGAGTGAAACAAAGACGACAAATAATTACCGTCTCTCTTTTCCTCGTATGCATCAGTAGATGAATTTAAAAATTCGATGCTGCCAAGTCTACTTAATTTAATTCACTGCGTTGCTATGCAGTGGATTTAGAAATAGAGACATGTTGCAGTGCTGCGGTGGCTGCAGAATTTACATTTGTTTCACCCCATAAGAACATGTGTATTCTAATCCTGCTGCGCAGTGAATTCTGCACGTGTGTTTTGGGCATTAGGAGCGCAAGACTGCATTTAAATTTCTAAGCCTCGAATTTGCATTATTTTATCTCATTAACCAACGCCTTGAGAAATTGAATCGATTAGTATCAAAACTTACTCTCCTTAATCATTTGCAAAAATTCAGAAAGACTACAAGCAATATGGAAGCTGCTTCAGATAAAGTGATTACTTTCGCTTGCATTGCAATACGCTACAGCTGTCAGAGAGACGTAAGACGTAACTCTACGTGAAAATCAGGTGAGCTAGAGAAAACGCTACCCTCTACCCTCCCTCATTTTTGATCTATCTGTGCAATTTTACAATAATTGTACACTTATACAATTGTGAATTCAGAATTATAGTTTTCATTTGAGTGACGTCTGTCAGTCTTTCTGTGGCAAAAATTGCTCGAATTATTTGGACTTCATTTTGATCGCAATGACAATTCTTGAAGTACCTTCTTCAACACCTAAAAACTTTAGGTAAATTATTTTTCAAAACAAAAAAAAAAAAAATTAACTCAATTATGTAGTTAATTTCTTTTTTCTTCATGATTTGAGTATGTCTAAATATCAATATGTTAGTAAATGCTCTAACAGTCTAGTAACAGGCACGAACTAGAGTGATAAATCATAAGCTTGTCACAAATCAATTACTACTAGTATCATTTGTATGCGTACCTTCATTTAAATTAATTGTTGTTTTTTTGTCCACTGCGCCTCCTAACGTGAGAATATAATCATTATAGCTAGTATGTAATTGTAGGCTACAGGTTTTTTTTGTCGAACAAATTATGGCGCCATTTCAAACCCGATTTATTTTTTCAAAATTGACCAAACGAATGGTGAACTTGAGTAGATTATTTTCTGCATATACTTTGACTTTTTTTTGTCACAAACAATTAAAATTAACATAATTGTTGATCTACCATATAAATAAAGTAAAAAAAAAGTATTGCATATTAATAGGCTACACTTACATGTACAATAGAATGAAACCAACGAAAGGGTTGCATAATTATAGGTTGCAATTCAATATGATTATATTTAAATTATACAAAATGGCATAATAGGCCACGTCGTACGCAGGGGCGTATCCAGGGGTATGGTCATGGGGGTCAAACTCCAGAGAAAAAAAGGAAAAAAAGAATAACATACGCTACAGCTGTGTTGAAAGAAAACCACAGACAATTTCTTGCATTTACGGAGGCTGTCAAACAAAAAATCTAGGGGTAACCCTTTGAAATTCCTCGCGTTCAGATTTCACAAAATATAGGCAAAAAATTTGAGATAAATAGCTTCAGTTTCTGCAACAACCTCATAAACGGACCCAAAAACGGATCCAAAACGGTTCCAAATCTAAAATATTTTCCATTATTTTCGATGAAACTCTCTTTTCGATATTTTCATGAGGGAATAGCCAGAGGGGATTTCTTAACAATTTGAGACGCATATGAGGAGATTCAATGTGAAGAAAGAACGTCGCGTCGTTCGGTTGACTGGTGTTGCATTATCACTGATAGTAGAAGATCTTTGCTACGAGTTCGACATTGATTAAGCATAAGCATGGTGCGTAGGCATTGGTACTGACATCTGTTGTGTGATGACTTCTGTCACAAAAGGTGCAGTCCATGAACTCTGCAAAAAAGCTACTCACGCTAAACGTTGTCCATGCAACAACCATGCTTTAAGCAACTCCTTGGCAAAGTCTTCAAAAGTGACGTTTTGTCGGAATGCATCAGCCACTATGAAAAAAGTTATAGCTTTTTAATACTTCAGCAAAAAGACACAAAGTCTTCGAGGAAGAGCTGGGAGGAAGACCTGTACAAGGAATTTATGAAACTCGATGGGATATGTTTTTACCGATTTGTTTATTGAGACTAGGCATAAGGTTCATTTCTATATAGTTATGCAAGTTTTACGTTCTATTTTAAACAATTTTGTTTTTGGATGGCTGGCCTCGGCCAACGTGACGATACCCAAACAGAATTCCTGCATCCCCCCTGGCCGTACGACTCTTAAATTTAATGTAGAGAGAATACGTTATCGTAATTTTAAAACAACATTTATGTAACTTGAGATAAACTAGAAAAAATATAATCGCTATTACAACAAATGATGATAAAATTGCATTTAGTTTTACAAATTATGTATTGCATATTTACCTTTTCGCTAGAACGCAAATTTTGGAACGATTGATTTTCCTAGTAACAATAATTACTATATTGAACTGTTGGGCCAATTATTTATGCGTTTCATTTATTACATCAATATGAAGATCCCATGAAATGTTGCATGGAATCAATAAAAACACCTACAAAACAAGGAAGGGTGTTTCCCTCGAGTTTGCGATAAGCTGGTTGCGCAATTTGGACAAACTGTGGACAAACTGTACTTAGAGCAAAATATTAAATTTAACCGCTGACCGCAAAACATGCGATTGCTGCATTGGCATCCAAAAGTGATTTCGATGATGATAACTCCAGCTTATCACTTTAATACTATTTTAGTGCAAGGTCAATGATCTTAAAGAAAAATTCCCCCATAAAAAAAAGAACGCAAACTGGTCGATGGCGTCTTGTTAGGTATGGTATAAATGTAAAGCATATTTTAGTGTTACTCTAAAATGAATAATGTGAGTACTTTTTTTTACTTTTGGTTGTGGTGATGACAAAACGTTTGAATAATTGACCAGAGGTGTGAGGAACACAAACAATGCCTTTGACGAATCGGGAAAAAAAAATCCCACCAAAGCTTAATAAAAAAAGTGTTGCCAAGAAGTCGGTAAGGGGATTAGGAATTTCGAGATCTTAACTTATCTTAGTAATCAAAAGTAACATGGTTTTTAATATATTGTAATTGAAAAACCGAGCGGCCACCAACATTTTCGTCATATTCCAGCGAATAGTTATATACAATACATGTATTTTTAAAGGTAAATGCAATTTTATATGAGTCGCCCAAAATATTTACCTACTCTTCGAATCGTCGCGTTGTTCGCTGTAACTGCGATTACATTTCTATTATGTACTAAACAATATTTCTCCAAATTAGCTTATAAATATGCAACGCTGTTTTTTTGGTTTCATTCTTTTGTACGGGTACGTGTAGCCTATTAGTATACAATGTCTTTTCTTATTTCTTCTATTCTGTATGGTAGATCAACTATTCTGTATTTTGTTAAATTAAAATTAGTTAAATTGTTTCTGATAAAAAAATACATGCGGTATAGCGTCTCCGGAAATTCAGCATTCATTTGGTCCATACTTGCAATGGCGCCGTAATTGTTTCGACAAAAAAAAAACCATAACCTATCAGTAACCATCCCATCTCAATTTCGTCAAAAAGGAGGGTTTACCTTCCAAATTTTACCAAAAAGTAGTTTTTTTTTGCCAAAAGGAGGGTGAAAGAAGGCGCAATTATTTAATGATGAGAACAATTTTTAAACTAAATATCAATTAAAGAACTCAATATGAAATATATTGGGAGTTACCAATAATCATTTTTAACCTTCAACTTAAATATTTTGAGGGTCACAATAGATAATTTTATATGTAAATTTTCGCCATTGTGACTTCGTAAAAGTTAGACTGGACACTAAAAATGATTATTAGTACCGCGGATTGTCTGTATCTTATTCTGAGTCCATTTCCTCAAATTCATCTTCGTCAACAGTTTGTTTGTCGCTAGCCACATTATATTTTGTTTTCAATGGTACCTACTAATAATCATTTTTAGTGTCCAAGCTAACTTTTACAAAGTCACAATGGCGAAAATATCCATATTAAAATATCCATTGTGACCGTCAAAATATTTAAGTTGAAGACTAAAAATGATTATTGGTAAGGCCCAATGACATTTGGCGAGGCATATCCGGCTGCGACTTGATGAACAAATAGAATAATTCCAGGCCCGTCATATTCATATTCCGCAGTACTAATAATCATTTTTAGTGTCCAGGCTAACTTTTGCGAAATCACAATGGTGAAAATTTTCATATAAAATTATCCATTGTGAACGTCAAATTATTTAAGTTGAAGATTATAGATTGGTAAAGCCCATTGCTTCTTAAGGCCGTATGTAAATTGCGCTAAACAATTATCCTCAGACAATTTTCTGACACTATTGCGGTGGAGATCGAGTTTTCAGCTGTCCAAAAAGTATTCTACCAATATTCTGCCAAGTAATACAAATTATTAAATTATTATTGGGCTAGTTTGTTGACGTTGGGCCTTACCAATAATCAATTTTAGTCTTCAACTTAAATATTTTGAAGGTCACAATGGAAAATTTTGTATGGAAATTTTCGCCATTGTGACTTCGTAAAAGTTAGCCTTGACATTAAAAATGATTATTAGTACCGCGGATTATGAATAAAATACTGAATCAATTCTAAATTTATATACAGTAAAACCTGCGTAAGTTGGCCACCTGTGGTGCAGAAATTTTTGGCCAACTTGGAGAGGTGGCCAACTTATAAGGGCAGGTACCTATTTTTTTTTAATACCTATAAATAATAAATGACGCTTTTATCCATTTTACTTGGACACAATGGACCCAACTGATGGTCTACGTGAAGCTGTGGCAACCGCCACTAGAGCACCCAACTACCTACCTACCATCCATTTTATTAGTTTATTAAAACCATTATTAAAAACAAAAAAAATCCCCAAGAGAAACAGTTTAAAAAAAAAAGACAGCACGAAAAGTATTACATAATTTATAAAAATGTAGCTGTTTCCTGATTTTCTACGAAAGGCAGAGGAATACAGAAGTTATTCACAAACTGCAGAAATTCAGTCAAATCTATCCCAACAAGATTTAACACGAACGAATCTTTCGTTACATTGGCCGCGTTCAATGTGCTTTGGCGCCTAAATATTCAGGTGACAGTTTATCATAGATTTGCACGCAAATCGACCAATCACAAGCTCTTGACTAGCTAGGCAAACGCGTATTGAGCGCGGCCATTTTGTGCTGTGCATTTTTAAACACCCAGACGAAAAAGTTCGAACGCCAGGCCAACTTTTGCAGGTTATTTAGTACGAAAGTTGAACTGAAATATATAAATTTGTGGCCAAGTTCCAAGATAGACAGGTGGCCAACATTCTGAGGTATTTGGTCGAATATTTGTATGAAATTTTCTTGGTGCTACTATATACTGTCCAACTTCGGCAGGTGGCCAACTTACAAGGGTGGCCAACTTCACAGGTTTTACTGTATTAAGATTAAGTTTGGTAAACTTCTCTTTTCAACACTTTCATGAAAAGTTTCGTTGAAGAAACTCATATTACAACTTCGATAGGAAAGAAGGATGATTGGATGGTAAAAGGAGGATTTTGGGCTATAAAGGAGGTTTGGAGGTTTTGAAATTGATACTAATAATACAGAACCTACATCCTCAACTACTTTTGACCATATGCTCGTGATCGGGATTTCCAATATATTATTGGGAATCTAAAATTATCATATTTTTCAGTCGGCAGCCCTTGAAATCTCTCCCCATAGTCTACATTATATCAACTAATCGTTTTCCCCAAGATAATCCTTTGATTGGAATAAGTTTCTAGTTTTTCCCGACCTTTCAAAAGTTTACAAATCTTATAATTAGCTTATCATTAGCTTTGGAAAGACTGTAAGTAATGTCTAAGTAATGAGAACATTTTTTATGAGAAAACCCTTGACTAAAACTCATTGGAAGCTGTTGTGAAAAACCCTTAGATACGAGCCCAGCGATTGCGCTCTGGGGTATCAAGTTTAAAGTTCTCGACACTTATCGTTATATAGCATAATAACATCTTTTAGATTATTGGTTTCCAATTAAAAATAACATTTAAAAACGATTTGTATAGTGTGCGTTTTTATTTCGTGACGAAGTTACCCAAAATGTCTAAAACCCGAGTTTGAGTTGAGAAGCCAGAGTGTATCTGAGGATAGTCTAGTCATACTCTCCGATATAGACCTTCGCGATAGGCGGCGCGTGTATTTCTGGGGGTTGAAGACTAGACTCTTCGCTTAATACGAGTAACAAAGCACTGAGCTATTGTGCCCAATGCAGCGATGCCAACTCAAAAATGTGAATTAGAGCCAGAAATGTGATTTCAGGGCTAGTTCAGGGCCAGACCAAACGACTTTAATATATATATGCACTGTTTTGACGTTTTTGACGTACAAAATATTGGAAACAAATTTTAGTTTTAAATAATTAACTAAATTCTTACAGAAAACCATTTTTATAGCAATAATTAAATGCGTATTGGTTGAAAATATAAATTAAACACAGTGCTAAAAGAGGAATTTACAGTGCTATATCGAATGAAAAAATTCTAGAATTTCACAATTGGGCTAGGTTTGGCATCGCTGGCCCAATGTCCGTATCTATATCTCCTCTTTGTCGAATCAATCAAGAGATGTTTTTGGAAGAGCTGCAACCTATGTGCTTGCGCGTGGTCTCTGCGTTATCTGACATATTTTGCACAGTTCTTAGCTTACTTTTGCACAGACCTATTATCCGACGGCCTTCGCGCTCGCACATATGTATACCCAGTATGGTGTGGTGGATGGGATAGACGTTTCAAAAAGTTTAAAATTGTCCGAGGCTGCCTAAGAAATTTTACCTACTGCAGTTTGGGTGGTCTTTTCGACTTTATTCGGTATAGAATTGGCTTCCTTTAACTCTAGTATGTAAAACCAGTTCTACATTGTGTCGCTAATCTCTCTTAGTTATAAAGTTTCACCCAAGTTTTGGTACCTTAAGGGGCCTCTTTTAGCTTTTGATATGGGGATGAAGTGAACCGTAAATGGATTTCCAATTATTGTGACTTAATTAAATTCTTTTATACTTTGACCGAAAATACTTTTTTCTCTTTTCAGAAGAAGAAGGTGAATATTGTCGTATCAAATCGGGTGAACCCGGTGTCTGCAAACGAATTGAGAACTGTGAAATATATTATGAGGGTTTGCGTAAGAAAACCATTGAGTATAGCTCCTTCGTTCGCTGTTCAATAATTGATTTTACTGAAATTATATGCTGTCCAACAGATGCACTGTAAGTAATTTTTTCTTTTACAATTTATTACATCACATACTAGAACCCATTTAGTCATTTGTTAAATACATAATACGTATTTTAGGAGCATTTTTGGCTTCCTATGCTATAATAAGGAATATTATATAATAAATAAAAAAATTAAAATAAATATTGTAATGCAGTTGTGTACGCCACAGAATTGTGAGACATTTCGAACTTAGTTTCAACAATAAAATCTTAAATTCGAATCATTTTTATAGAATATACCCATTTATTGTAGTATTTCTATAAAAAAATAAATAGGTATACATATAGGTAATAAAATTATATTTTACATTTTTTCTTTAGCTGGGACTTTAAAACGCTAGATTCGCTGGATGATGTTGGATCTATTCAAACTGGTAATGGAGATCCTATCACAACCAGACCTAGACAAGCCGGGTAAGTACTTCTTATTATAACTCTTAACATTAACCTGTTGCTCATCTGTTCTTTTTATACATACTGTCAAATTTGGTTAGCAGATATCTTTACTACCAAGTCAGTCACATCAGCCACTTAAAAAAATATATAATAATTTGAGCAACCTAAAACTTATTTTAAATCATGTAGATATTGATCAAGAAATTGGTATTGTGGAAATTGTGCGGTGTGTATAAACATAAAAAATGTTTTTTTTTTTAGACCAATTTACAGAAAAAAAAATTTTTATTTAAATATTAATGACTATTTCTTATCGGCTAACATTTTTTTCTTACAATTTTAAACTTTCTCGTACACGTAGTAAGACAAAGATATTGATTTCGCTGAAAATTTCGAACTCCAAATAATAATCAATTTTAAGATTAGGTACGTTAATAGTCGAAACTAACTGGTAGTACTTCCAATAAAAGGGTTTAATAGAACTTAAATGTATATCTTTCAGCTAATATCACTCGCAAGAATTGAGTATTTTTCAGAAACGGTCAAACAATCGAAAGGAACTCACAAAGATAGAAAACGTTTCGGGCGACACAGTCGTGTACTTATTTTTTTGTTTAAGTATTGATATGGTTCTCGTTAAAGTAATTATTTTTTTGTTTTTTTTTTTTTTTGTTTTTGAGACAATGGACTTTTTCGTTTCTGTTTTTGGAGACGTATCTCAGTCGTTTCCTATGCTAGCTTAGGCTTTCCTCGGACTGCGCCATGTTTTAGTTAATTATTTCAAATGTTTTATTCCAAGAGAGTTCATGTAATGGTTATTTTTTTTAGAGGTATACCAATTCAATATGAAATAAAACACTTGAAGCTAATGTTAAGGTCTATAATATTAGCTTTATTTAATAGATAATTTGATGCCATTACTGTGATTTTGGGCATATGCGTGCCGGGGGCAGTTCGAATGAAGCGTAATCTTGAAGTCCAATGTTCGACAACTTTATCGAGCAACTGGGTCTGTGGCCGTAATCGTCCAAAGTCTTTGGTTTATCGGCATAGACTAGTGACTTCACATACCCCCACTGAAAGTAATATAAAGGTGTGAGATCACAGGATCGTGGAGGCCAGTTCACAGGTCCATTACGCGAAATTATATGCGCTCAGCAAATTTTTCCCGCAAAAAATTGAGGGTGTCGCTCCACCTTGTTAAAATCAAAGTTTCAACTCTTGTACACTCAGAGGAAAAACGAGCTAAAATCAAGAATATCAGTGTCAGATCAAGCTCGTTCGTTGACGAAAGTATGGTAATCTCGGAAAATCTTATTTCAAGTACGAAAATCTTATTTTGAGCTCGTTTTTTCAAGATCAAAAAATCTTACTTCAATCCTGTTTCGGGATTGATTTAAGCTCGAAAATTCTTAAAACAAGACCAAAAAATCTTACTTCAATCCTGTTTCGGGATTGATTTAAGAATGTGGTTCTTACATTATGCGATGCCTGAAAAAAATGTATTTTGGGTACCTATTCAAGATCTAAACCTAAGATCTTAATTACCTATACCTACCATCTTATAATATATCATCACATCATTCATTCACATTTCACATCAGTAGATATCATAGGTAATAATATTAAATTTTCAATGTTGCCTTATGAGAATTCACTCAGTAAGTGAGTGTGAATTTTAGGAACGAATAGAAATCAAAATAAAGTACATGCGCATGCAGTTTAAGTATTGTTGCATTTATTTCAATCATGAACAAGCTTGAAATAAGATTGTTTTGGCTTATTTCAAGAACAAAAAAACTAACTCAAGAGCTCATTTGTGTTTCAATGTCCTCTTTTAAGATTGTTTCGGCTTATTTCAAGAACAATTGGTGTCATATTAAGATTTAGCACGTAAGAATGAAAAAATCTAAAATCAAGCTTGAGCATACTTGATTTTAGCTTGCGATTTTTCTCTGAGTGTACGATCCGGATTTTATAAGCTTTTAAGCCAAGATCTTTCCGTAAAACCTTCCACAAAGTTGATGGGCAATGGGCATAGCTCCAATTGCTATGCACGTTGGCGAATCGACTCATTCAGAATCTCCCCAATACTGCGTCTTTGTCGTCTTTGGGGATGCGTATTATCCACTAGGACTGGAGTGTACCTGGTGCGAAAACGATTCATCGAGTTCCGAATAACTTGCTCAGATGGACGATTATGTCGACCGTAAAATGGACGTAGCGCACGATAAATTTGGCAAACCGAATCATCGTTAATATATTCATCGTAAAATGGCAAATCGTATTAACCAGAAATCAACTTTCAACTGTCAAATTTACAATCTGTAAAAACAGTGTTGCCAGTTTAAAAACCAAACCTCTAAAAAAAACACCCTTTACAAATACATAAATTACAGACGACCGACGCACGGGACAGGCCTTCACAATAGCTATAGCTAGCTGTATATATTTTCTATACAAATTTCAAAATTGTGAACTCCCATAAATTTATAGTCGATACGAGAATTATTTATTAGTTAGCTCAGTGGTGGCGGTGAGTGACTTTCCAGACCAACCACTGAGCGAGGAGTTCAACCTTAATAATAAATAAAATAAAAATTCAGAAATAAAATGTTTCTTTTTCATAATTTTCTAATTAGCTGGGAAGTTCATACGACAGAAAGTTCTCTTCAATCCAAAGGAGATCCAATTACATCCAGACCTGAACGGTAGGTGCTTGAGCTTGACATTTTCATAATTCCAATGAAAAATAAACGATTGCAATTCTTTTTCTGTATTTCAGCAAGGACATCAGTCGGATTTCGTTGGAAGACAAGTAAGTTATATTTGGGTATTATAAGGCATGTTTTTTTGAAACCTCGCCAGCCAGCCGTTCATTTGGACATTTGCCAACAAGATGAAGCCAGCCAAATGACTTGGTAGAAATATATGATAAATTCTGACATTTTTCTCTGGAATGTTGTGTCTTGTGTGCATGAGATAAGAACGCCATTTGATTTAAGCAAATTGTACGGAAATTCAAAGCCACTTGTTGCTTTCAGCGCCACCTGTTTGTTCATTGTGAATTGAATAGCCAGCTGCCAGCCAGCCGCTCTCCGACTATGGGTCGTATGAATAAAAACTAGCATTTGCTTTGAGTAAAAGGTGGTAGCAAAGTAAAAGCACTTAGCAATTGCTTTAAATCGGTATGAATAAAAACTTACTTTGCTAAAGTAAGTTCGAAAATTCGAACAAAGCATTTACTCAGCGTTCCCTCCCTTTTGGTTGGGCAGAGTTCTCATCTCGGTGGAAAATAGTACTCAAATGGCTTCCAAGGTAGTACGCCTCACAACGCACCTAAACTAAAGTGTACTTTCCAGTTATAAGTATAAAAGTGGTCAAAATTAGAATTTCTATCAACTTCCGCAATCAGTAATATATTGACGTAATAACACCATGTGGCCATGCTGATTTTGACAGACAAATTTGATAAAAAGAGTGCCTAAATATGGTGTGGCGATGTATATTTTTTTTTTTATGGTATGATTTGTTTTCCAATAAATTGCTTAGTTGTAGTTTTATTGTTTTTGAGACTATCATACATAAACTGAGCTGTTTTTTCCAAGCTGTTACAATTCGTATAGTCAAACAATAACTTTTAAGACTAATAATGTATTAGGGACGTTGTTCAAAAAGCTAATTCCGACCAATGTGACTAGCTACTCGTATATGGTATTTTCTTAACATTCATTTCTAAAAAATTCGACTTTAATTTCCCAATAAATTGTTTTCTTACTTTTACAAATTCACAAATAAATAAATAAAGACGAAGTTAGTTTTCCTTTATTTCATAACAATATGTATGTTGTTTCGCATAGTGAATTATATCTGATTTGTTAAACATCAAATAAATTTGTATGAAAAATAAACCATTTTTCACATTTTTCTTTAAAAATTGTTGAAAAAGTGCAAAATACGAAAAGCATTGCAAAATTTGCGCAAACAGAGAAGTTACCCCAATAGCTAGTATGAAAATACATCAAAAAGGCAGTGGGGCAGATTCACCAGTCAATTCTTGAACTTTGCTGAAGCTTTGACTTAGTTCCAGTGTATACAGAGTCAACTTCGTTTCAAATAATTAGTTGAAAATCGAAGAAATCCTCATTAAGGGTATTCACTTAAACGTGTAAAAGCCTCATAAACTGCGTAAACTGCAGAAATTTACCACCTCGTAAATGAACTGTCAGATTTTCTATGGAGAATAGTTTACGCAGACCTCATAATTTTCTGCGACGATTTGGGCTCGGAAATCAGCCGCGGAAAGTTACGCAAATCACAAATGTCAAACTGTTTGTTTGATTTCAGATTTAAAGTCGATTTACGCGATTTACGCAATTACATTTCGGAGGAGTGTTCACACTTAAAGCACCGCAGAAATGTATACATACGAGCTGCATAAATTTATCAGATTAAGTGAATACCCTGATTATTCCTGAAAGTTTTATGTAACGGAGTTTACTCTACTTAGTGCGTCAGTGCTTGACCATTCTAGCTCCATGAGTAAATAATATTTATTGAGTAAGTTACACATCTTCTTTAAAAAAAAGTAGGTACATATAACATTAGAATTACGTAGTTTACAGTTTTAATTGCACCATAATGTCCATTATTATTATTCGTACCATTATTGTAGTATGCACATTTCAAAAATTTTTAAAGAAAACATATCTCTCATTATATAAGTCAATTTTTGTTCTCTTACAAATTTTTGTGATTTTGTGTTATAATTGGGCACATTTTAATCTATGAAATTGACAGTTCATACTGAAATTGTATGGGAAAGTAAAAAGGTCATTATAGGTAGGTTATTAAGTACTCCTCAAGTGTCAGGTTTAAGAAACAAAAATATTATGTAGGTACCTACATATTTCGAAAAAAATAAAAATGAATTATATTTATATGTTATGAAATAGTAGTACGCGACGGCTTCAAAGTAGTATCCGTACTCAGTTCATAAAAATGTACTCAAAATGAGCAAATGAGTACAATAGTAGCACGGGAGGGAACGCTGCATTTACTTCACTGCATGTGTCCTTCCCTTGCAGTTTCTGTCAAAATTTGAATTTGAATTTGAATTTGAATTTTAGAATTAAAAAAACAATTTTTGAGGAAAAATAAACAAATGATAAAGTAATTTAATAAAAAAAATGCACATAAATACGGAAAAAAAAAGTTAAATCTATGATGAAGAAGAGTATTTGGAAGAGCTTACTGGTACGCATAAGTGCATAACCTATATTCGATTACAAATTAATTGCTCTGCAGCTGACGATGAGGAATTTCCATCTACTTCTATCTCCAATAGTGATCAAATAGTGGTATTCGTGCAAACGTCAGAAGCAGTAGGAAAGATTTAATTTTCTGGATATTTGAAGGAACACCACCCCGCGTCTCCAGATTTTCTTCTAAAAGTAATCTACATTTCGACGCGTGAAACGATACTGTTGCTTAAAGTTGTTATCGTAACCAATTCTTCTTAGCTTATACTGTTTATTTTTCACGAACGTTAGCAACAGTAGGGAAAACAGCTAAAATGTGCAACTTATCGCATCCATTTTTGTTTCTTTCACAAGCAAAAATTATTTTAACTTATGTATTTATAAAAAAACACTGCAACTCACAAGGCTAGACTGTTTTTGCAAAAAAAATGTGCGCGCAAAATATTTAGCAAATGCTCTGAGTCAACAAAATAGCAGACTCGGAATTTTCGTAGCAATTGCTTTGTCTTCCACGTTTTATTCATACCAATCTGAGTAAAAGGTCGGTGGCGCCGCTTTTCGAAGATGTCAAAAGTTGGAGTTAACTCAAATCAGTTTTTATTCATACGAATCTTAGCAATTGCTTCGATTTTGACATTTAGTCTGATTTAAAGCAATTGCTACGTTTTATTCATACGACCCTATGACTGGGGAGGAAATCAAGAGTTGTTGCCAGCAGGTTGTTGTTTTAATTAGCATGTGAAATGTGCCTCAACTAGCAACTACTGGCAACTACTGGCAACCACTGGCTGGGGATGTTTCATAAAAACGCAACTTGTCAACCTGTAAACCTAACCTAGCCTAACTTAAATATGTGCGAAAAAATGTCGACCTAAAAGAACTATTGCGACCAATATGTCAGAAGATATTTGAGTTTAATAGGACATTAACTTTCATATAATAAAGTCGAAAATGCAACGAACAGAATACTTTCTACTGAAGTGTTTTGTTCCTTGAAGAAATCTTTCTTCTAATTGCACAAGAGGCGGGGTATTCACCTGGTATGTGTTTAACGGTCTCGTGCTCGTCTTGTTCTAGATATAGTCGACACAAGAGAGTCCATAAATGTCATTCGATTGAAATGATATCGTTAACAGAGATGGCTTGTAAGTTGTAAGATTTGCTAAGGTTTTTGATATCGCGCATACCTAGCCAGGGATGATAATGCGGAACCCAAAAAAAGTAGCAAATTGCCCGAAAAAACGAAGTAGATTTACAAAAAATGAAGCAGACATTTGGCGAAATGCTCAAAATGATGAAGTTAGGTCTTCAATGGGATAATGGGATCTATAGATGGATGTGTAGTGTGACAGAAGCACATAAATGATATTCTATAGTGATATTTATATTTCGTTGCTTTTTTCGTCGTTGTTGGAGTATTTAGAGTCATATTGATCAATAATGTCTATTTTAAATGATATTTTGAACCATAAATAAACGAAGTAGAAATAAGTTAATAATTACAAAATGAAGTAGATCTACTACATATGAAGTAAATTATCATCTCTGATACCTACTTAGATTAAATGGGCTCTATAGCCGCTTGACTATATCTTTGAATATTTAGATGTAGATTATCTATAATATCTGAGTTAGCAATCCAATCTTGGTCATGGGACCTACCCGATCGTTATGTCTATTTGGAGCAGTGCGGTTTAAATATAATTAGCGTATAAGACGATCTTTGCTTATTTTCAAATGTTTTATTTTATTTCCATTTTTATAGTAAATCCGAAGAGCTAAAGAAAAGGCCATCACAAGAAGGTACCTATGACTTAAATCCTTTTCATTTCGAATCTTTTTCACTAACTCGGACTCTTTTCCTTACAGCTTGCGACTATTATAAAAGTTTGGATCCTGCTGGCCTTTCGCATCATATCCTAGGAGGAAAAAAAGTGGCCATTGGAGAATATCCTCATATAGGTGGCTTAATCTTTAACCAATCCTATGGCCCAGTTGAACTGAGATGTTCCGCAATCTTGATATCAGAACGTTATGTCTTAACAGCTGCACATTGTGTATGGGATCGTTTCAATGCACCAAGTGTCGTTCGATTCGGTGTAGTGCTTTGGAACTCAGTAGTGGACGATATAAATCCCATTGATTTAGCAATTGAGGTAAGTTTAAGCAAATACAGTGGAACTTCCATAAGTCGAACTCTCAAAATGAAAGAAAATAAATTCGAGTTATAGAAACTTCGAGTTGTGGAGGCCAAAAGTTGAAACGTTGAAAGCGCAAAGTTCTCAATAAAACTTCGAGTAATAGAGAAATTCGACTTAAAGAAGTTCGAGTTATGGAAGTTTGACTGTAACATAAAAGACCCATTATATTGTCCTTTTCAATGTCAAAAAAAAAAAATTGGTATAGATTTACTTGGCAAGTTTTTCGTTTATATTTTCATTTCATAATTTGAAAATGTGACCAGTGAACATTGAACCTACTTAGGCTAAGAAAGAGCTTGGCGTACATTTAGATTTCATTACTTTTCTTGGCTGACTAGTTACACATACACACTTAATTTTTTCTATATACGAGAACTTGGCTCAATTTTTACATTTTTGTTTTTGGTGTGATTCATTTCAACCAACTTATATCTGTCAGGAAACGCATACGCATATTTGTACTACTGTGTTGTGTCTTCAAGGCTACGGATGCTGTTAGTCTCTCTGTTATCAATTATTTCTGCTTTTGGTAAATTATTTCGGGTTCTGGGTTCCAGGCTTTTGACGGATTCCTTCTGTTATGAAGTTCAATTGTGATCCAGAGTCCAATATTGGCCGTGCTGAAACCGTGGTTCCATTTACATTAAGCGCTTCTTTTTCATTTGCTATATATGTAGCTGCAGTATTGGCCTGTAATGAACTAGTGTTCTTCGTGTTCGACTTGCAATTTTCAATCTTGTCGTCAGTTTCTTATGGCGTAAACAGATGGTATCTTTTGTGCATCGAAATGAACAAATTGGTACTTAGGATACTACATGCACAGAGGTTCTCTACATAGGAGCCCGCATAAAAGCAGCATTCTTTGGAACTTTCATCTTATCTCTGTCGGGGTTTTTATACATATTAAGTGTAATTTAGCGACTGAAGCTGATTACGACTGGGACTTCGGTCAGATGTCGATTGACTATTGCACATCTAGATGGGAAAGCTATCACTCTTTATATAGACAGTCAGGCAGCCATAAAAGCCTTGAATACACCAATAACCTGATTAACCAGATCAACCAGATTACTCTAAACGAGATTGCGGATAGTTGTTCAGTCTCCCTGTGCTGGGTTCCAGGTCACAGTGACATTCCTGGCAACTAACCAGATAAGGCGCAGTAGGGCAGTGGTTAGTGTGCTGGACTACTGTGCGAGGGATCCCAGGTTCGATCCCCGGAAAAACACAAATTACATCTTAAGGTTTTTTCTACTGCGTCACCTCTCGCGAACGTCTGACAAACATCCGAGAGTATGACTGTCCTGAAAAAGCTACTCAATTTAGCCGTTCGGACTCAGCATAAAATAAAATTGTATGTCCCTTCCATTCGTTCCAAAAATAGAAACTCACACAAAACGAATGGTTGCTATTTATTTTTTAGCGAGACAAGGCAGCGGCCTTCAAATATCTAACGAATATTAACGAAGGACCGCACGCAACGTTGAAATCAGTGAAAACCCTTCTTCTCGAGGAAGCACTAAAATGCACTAACAATAGATGGAACAGCATTAGCACCTGCATTACATCCAGACAAATCTGGCCGAAATTAGATTTCAATTTCACCTTCACACGTCAAACTTTTAGACTCCGTCAGAGGGGATAGACGCGGGGTTAGACTGTTTCGGTCACCCCTCGCCTTTTTCACCGAAGACAAATCGCGACCCCTCTTATTTCGGTATACCAAGCAGTAGGTCGGAGCGCTTTCAATCAAGCTTCTCTGCTCAGCACCAGCTTCAGTCATATGGACTGGTCGTCAAAAGGAAATAAACGGGAGGTAGACTGCAACGGTTACCCCCCAGCCTTTTCCAACAGACAACCCATTCACGGACTTTTTGGTCAGCAGAGCAGACTGGTTCAATCACCCACTTCTGCCACGCACCAATCTACCTCCTCAGTGATGGCCGTGTCGTATGCAATAGGCAGGAGGCAGACTGTTACGGTCGACCTCCACCTTGATCCGAAGGCTAAGTCACGAGGTAAGACACCCAAATTCGCAAATAGCAATGGTATTCCCACTGTAATGTCCGGCACATAGAACCTTTCTGGCCATTTCCCCCTTCCCCCTAGTGTGTCCGCTCTTTCTTTGGGACGGCCACCTTAAGTAACCTACTCCAGACGAATTTAGCTGAGCAAAAGACTCAAATTCCAAAGTTTAAGTTAGAAATCAGATTGTGCTGTTTTTGTTGTTTGTCGATTTCAACTGTATTCTTTGACTTTCCGCCATGACTGAGGACTAGGAAAGAGTATCTAGTTATTGTTTCGATACCCAAGGGAATGAGTCCCACGGTTTTTCAGACTGAAGTGCATGCCATTGAGATCTGCGCCGTTTTAAACTCCAATAAGGGAATTAAAGGCAACGAATCGGCGGATCAACTAGTTAGGGTCGGATCTGAATCCGCCTTCTGTGGACCAGAACCTTATTGCAGAGTCAATTGGACTACTGCTTTAGGTCTAATTAACAATTGGGAACATCAACTTCGTCTGTAACACTGGGAAAATGTTCCAGGTTTAAGACAATTCAAAAGTTTAATTAAACCTTACTCCTACAAGGAAATCCTCAACCGGAGACAGAATGTAGGTTCTGTCTTGAGTATGAAGAATCCTCCGAGCACATTCTCTATGACTGCCCGGCACTTCATTGGTTAAGAAATCGTGTCTTTAACAAGGAGATACTTTTACCAGCAGAGCTCAGCAACTCCGTTACTAAGGATATAGTGGCCTTCACAAGGGTGTTCACACGTCTCTTAGAGTAACCTTATCCCTTTCGATACAATAGATCTTGTTAGGTTACAGTGTCAGCCAATCGGGCAGTGAATTAAAAAAAAAAAAGTTTGACATGTTGTTTCTGTTTCGGAAGCGCACATAGCACCACAGTCATCCCAGATCGTTCTTTTAGTCTCCTATATGGTATTTCAATCGGATTTTTTCTCCTGCATTTAGCAGTTTTTTTTTGCCACATCTTTATTAGGTTTTTTTTTCTACTATAGTATAGACACGAAACTACAGCAAATTATACCATGAACGGAAAAAGTTTTCTACGAGGCATTTGAGGACATTTTTCGTTTCTTACATTTTTTTTTGTGATCTTTAATTTTATTTTTGTTTCAGAATATTACTTTGCATCCAAAGTATAGTAACTTCAAGCATTTCCATGATGTTGCACTCATTAGACTGAAAAAAGATGTACGGTTCAGTCCTTACGTTTTTCCGGCCTGCTTAAACTCCGATATTAAGGACATTGATTCAGCTACACTACTCCGAGTACTCGGTTGGGGTGTCACAAATGTGGATAGTAAGTTTTTTTTTATTCTGCCATATAATTTTCTACAAAGCTAATCAAACTTTTTTCTTACTTTAAGATAAATCCCGCTCCGATCATCTATTGATGACAAATGTTACCACAGTTCCCCTAGAACAGTGTAATATCACACAAATGCAACGAAAGAGTCCGAATCCTGAAAAGCATCGTTTAGATGACGGACAATACTGTGCATTTGATATAAAATTAAATAATGATGCATGTTGGGCAGATTCTGGTGGTCCCTTGCAGTTGCCAAGTGGCAAGCCGGCAACAATTGTTGGAGTCGTATCATATGGGCTTGCATGTGGAACAGCCGTACCCTCAGTATATGCTAGAGTGGCGTACTACTTGAAATGGATCGAAAGTGTCGTATGGCCGTCATAAGGATATGGCTTGAGAATCGAGAGATTCTTAAATTAGTTTTTATTTGTTTTTATAATGTATAACAGTGGAAAAAAAATTATCTGTGTTTTTTTAAAGTAAGATCTTATATACATACCTACATACATACACCTAATAAATAGTTTAGTGATATATAATATGCAAAGAACTCCATTGGCAATTATTAATTGTTGAGATTAAAAAAAAAAAAATGGTTGTCGGAAACGTCATAACGCATTTTTCAAACAGATGGCGTTGGTTTATTCTTTAAAAAGTAAGCCCTCTTCATTGCTATGTCATTTGAAAGGTGACAGTTTAAGCGTCATTTTGAGTGACAAACTGAGCGGGATTATTCTATTTTTTCATTTCCGTCGATGCTCTGTAGAAACGTCAGTGTCAGTGATGGTTCCAAGAATTCGACCCGGTTGGTTCACCAGACAAATTTTTTTCTGTCAGTCTGGTGGAATTTTACCTACCTACCTACCTTGGTATCGTATTTCTCCAGCCCCTACTAAGGAACCAGACTAACGATTCTGGTGTTTACTATCAGTAACAGTTTGAACGAATTAATCATCCAGAAAATCGCAGAGAGGAAAAGAGATCAGTCTCTTTAATATAGGAGTAGGACGGTTGTCTTAATGCGAGGCGAGCTCTTATAAGGGAACATCATCATCATCATCATTTTCAAATGGTCCGCTTGTCCATTAATTGGGTCGCGGGTGTAGGTTGCTCAAGTGGACCCTCCATAGCTCTCGATAAGGGAACATACCCTTCCGAAAATCCGAAGTGGTTCTAGGCAATAAGAACTGCTGTTGAAAAAAATTGATGATGGAAATAGTGAGATTTAATGTTCTTCTTTATCCCTATTTTATAACTCATCCATTGTTTCGGCTTTAAGGATGTAGCCTCTTTTAACAAGACAACTCTTTATGGCTTCAAAAATGCCAATAAATATATAAAGGCCGAAGAAAAATTCTACCAAAATCAAAAAAACTCAGTGTTCCATAAATCTATTGTCACGTCCCAAAGTCCTCGTATTTAACAAACCACATATGGATTCCTTGTTTCCATTACAATCAACAATGCCTACCCCAATAAAGTTTGAAAGAGGGTCAAGTGTTTTCAAATGAAAGTCCCAAAAGCTTGCGTGACCCTTGTTTGCATAAAATACTGTGGTGGTATCGCCAAAAAGAACCCGCCATAAACTCTAAAGTATAACCATAAACACACACGCACTTCTAAACCTTTCATTTACGTTCGACTTCGACACCGCCGCCGGCCGTTACAATAGAATTCATAATTTAAAGACAGTAACCCTGGTCCGTGGGAAATAAGAACACCAATCCAATCCAACGGAAAGCGCAACATGTGTTATTTTGTTGATAGTACAACAAATAATAAACAACCCCTTAATGTCATGCGCCACTTCCCCTTAATTAAAAGCTCCCTTACAGCATTGCCAGAATTGATATTAAACAAAACTGGGTTATTGCAGCCGGCATCAATTCCTCGGGAGTCGGGATATCTCTAAAAGACTGGTTAAAATGAACCAACATCTGCAGTATGACTTTCAGTCTACCGCGATACTTCAAAACGTATACATCGATCCTTGTGGAATAATGAAAGTGTTTCTCTCACAATAGCAAATCTAGGATAACTAAATTGTGAAGAGAGAAAAAAAAAAAAACAAGTGCCCGAGGGAAAAAATAAAATAACAAAATAAAAGTAGTTAAAAAAAACCCGGCCCCTAAAATGGGCTGAGTAGAGTGTCCTTTCAATTTCGGTCTTGTCCTTTTTTGTAAATTTTATGTGAAGTGCGCGTCTTTCTTTTCTAACTGTTCACACTGTTTGCATTGTTTTTATTCGCTGAACCACTCCTTGGATTACCATACAAAATAGCAAAAGGGATATTGCTCAACTTATAAGGATACAACTTGCCTAACCATCACGTTGAGGGGACTTCCGATATCGTAAGTTGTTGATATCTAAAAAGGGACGTTTATAGATGGAGAGGGTATCCTGTCTCCTCTTTGAAGGCTGCTTACTTGACTTCTAGTGTTTCGCTCTATTACTATCTCACGTGTGGGTGATGATGCAGGATGACATTTAGGGGTTATTAATAGGACAAAGGTGATTTTTAATAGTTATCAGATGTACAATGTGCGTTGCTATGTCTGTAGTGGCATATGTGATACACGTCACGTTAGAAGTGTGATTATAGCATGTAAAAGCGATACTCCCTGAGATTCAGGTTTCACGTCATGTTGGTGCTGAAGTCCATTATTTGCCGGAAAGTCCGTGTAAATTGAGATCGTAAAAAAGAACATATGTGTGGATATGGATGGATTTTATTGTGAAGCTGAACTTTTTTCCATGAGTATTTTACTTATATTTACATGGGATTAGGTGTTGTGGGTGTTTTATGAGTTGTAAGTTGCAAACTGTAGCCCTGTCATGACGGAGTGAATAGGCGTGTAATAATTTAAATGTCACATAAATTTTATTCAAATATGTCATTAAAGGGAATTCAGCCCATCCGAAGAGGTGAGAAAAGGGTTTTTAAACGGGGATTGAAAATTATGAATTTTACGATAGAATGAAGTGAAAAAGTTAAAAACATATGGCAAGCTTAACATACTGTCCCCCTTCCATCTCTAGGCATTGCGACTTAATGTAGATCACAATAGATCATTTTATATGGGCATTTTCGCATTGTGTCGTAAAAGGTCGTAAAATTCAGCCTGGACATTAAAAAATGCATGAATTTAGGCCGCGGATGATTTTGAACGGCATTCTAAATTCATTTTAAAAATTATTATGGTGGCGATAGTGAAGTGATAGTTAAATTTCATCTTTTGATCTAGGTCTGAATTCATGACTTCCATTTTTCGCAATTATACTGAATTACAGAATATTGTCCGAAAATGTTAGCATTGAAGTTTAAAGCGTTTGCCGCGAACGAATCGAAGCCATCCACCCCAACTTATTTTTGATCGCGATTTAAATTCATGTCGTCTTATGAATTTCGTCCGTGCAGTTTAATTTATTTTTCGTTCGCGGTATAAATTCACGCGGCAATAAGTCACTTAGCCGTTCTGCTGTGTTACCATCTGGATCATTTATTTATATATACATACCTCCTCGTAAACCAATTTTGAGCTCCAAATAAATCAAAATAGACAAGCTATAGAAAAGTAGTTGGACGAATTTTGGAAAACGATGAATGCCACATTCATGTAATATTTTTGACTTATCTCTAAAAATACAAACTTTCAAGTTCATACGGCTACCGGTTCGTGAGACCCCCCTTACTCACCGTGACCCCTTTACTCCTTGACAATCCTCACCCACCCTACGGGCTAATTTGGCCACACATCTATAAATCAGAAAAAAAATCACGATAATCGGACTAATGGTTCTCGAGTTAAGGAGGGACAAATAGACGGACGTTGCATTTTATATTTAAAAATCTAGTTTCTCGGTGTTTGTGGTCGCACTCCTCAAATCTTTTCTGCATATTTTGTAGATATGAGAATAGGTAGAAAGTATATTTCGTCAAAATTGGACAAAGGGGCGTGGCATCTCCCATATAAAAAAAGGGGCAAGACAAAAAACAAAAAAATAATAATAATTTGTTGGTTTTACTGATATATTTTTGACATCCTTAACGGTGCAGTCTGCCGCATCTTCTTTTCATTATGGACTGAATGTAACATTCATGAACAGCCATAGCGTAAAACTTGCGAGACCTTACTACTTAGTATAAGTCATTTGCTCTTTGCTGATTACTTGGTCATCCTTGTGCCCTCCCAGATAAAATTTTAGAGGGCACCCGAAAGGTTTATAGCATTTTAAATTGAAGCTGTGTTGATGGTAAAATAACGAGATGGTCATTTCCAGAACGCCTATTTAAAAGTTGGGAGTTTTATTCATGACGAAAAGGAGGTCATGACTACATACTTTTTATGTAAAATTGATCAAATTGGAAACATTTTGACACAGATTGATCATTTCATGTTACTATTAATACCGAACTTGTTGCAAATGCTACTCGTAAGGTGTCGGTCTTTGTTCCAACTTTTTCTTAAAGTCATGAGATTCGGATAGTGACTGGTAGACCGCGAGTCATAAAAAGGACACCCGAAATCAATACCAATATAAGTAAGAGCTAACGGATGCCATTAAACTTGCCAGGAGAAAAATTAAGAAATAATTATCACGGATATTAACATTTTATGGATTGGCATTAAATGCCAAAATACCATTGCATTGAAAAATCAGTCATTATTTTATGTGCCAGCAATTATAGCAACAAGTCGTAGGCATACAGGAGAACTTGAATTGTAATAAGTAGGTGTGCTGTGTAAAAATTATTGGACTAAGAATACAACCCTATGGAATAACAACTACTATCGTTTCAACGCTCCATCCCAAACAGCTGCAATATTATTGACGTCAAAACCAAATATATTGGAGATTCCGAGTGACAATAGCCTGTACTTGTACATAATATTAGATCTTGTCCATTACGGTGTCAAAAGGCCCCACCAATTGGGGAAATATTTCATAATGAAAAATGGTCCCATTCCATTTATGCAATAAGGCCCCAAACAAACAAAAAATTGCCCCAAAATAATGATTGGCAAACAAAACCAAAAATTATTATGAAATTTGAAGGTATTTTCATTGTTTTGGGGCTTTTTTGCATTTTTTGGGGCCTTTTTTGCATTTTATTGGGGTGATTTTTCTTATTTTGGTATCAAAACAAAAATCTACTAGAAGAAATGCGAATTATTCCTTTGTTAAGGAGTAAATAACTTACTGACAATTGAATTTGTGAGTACACCTCGATCAGTTTCCTAACTTGTATTTTCTTAAATTTTTTAAAGCTTAAATCCAGTTCAGGTTTGGAAATTGCCTTTAATTTATGCTTTAGAAAAGTCAGCTCAGTTTTTGAAATTACTTTCAATCTCAAATTTTCTAAAGCTTAAAACCACCTCAATTTTTTAACTAACGTTGCGCACTCCAAGTTGGTTGAGGTCCCCTTCCACTTGTGCGCGCCACCTAAGGCTAGGTCTTCCTCTAATGAGTTGTTCCTCCAGGTTGGAATCGCACAATCTTCATGCCGGAGCGTTGGTGTCCATTCGCTCTACATGTCCCAGCCATCTTAGACGACTGATGCCAGCACAGTTTTTGAAATAACTTTTTTTATTTTCTCAAATTTTCTAAAGCTAACACTTAAGCTTTACAAGTTGCAAACAGTTTTTAACTTTTTCTTGAATATTTGTTGTAGTTCGGGGTTTTATTGAGTTTGGGGTAATATACCATTCTTTTGGGGTGATATTTCTTAAGAAGATCTCAATACTTAGAATCGATTTTAATATATTTTTCAGTTTCATTCATTCAGTTTGGGGCCATTTTTCATTCCTTTGGGGCAAGGGGTGATATTTCTTAAAAAAAAGGCCTTAATATTTAGAATCTTGTTTAAATTGGGTCATATTTACACAAAAAAATGAAAATTTTCCCCAAATTATTAATGAGAAAAATCACCCCAATCATACTACAAAACGTTGTTTTTGCTTACTACATAATTTTTTGGCGCCTTTTGCGTCACCTATTTATTTATTTATTACTTGTAGATACATATATATTCTAAATACTATATTAGCTACTGTGTTTTCTCAGTTTCGAAGTGAACCTACCACTTCTGTGCATTTTGCGATTGCGAAACACTTTGCGATGAGTACTTGGCCACCAATTACATATTGAATATATAGTTGCCAACAGTAATGAATAGTTTATTGTTCACAAAGTTTTATCGGTCTCCGGAGTACCGGGACTTTTTCCAATTTGTTTTTTCCCTTAATTTAAGCCGTAATATTTCCTAAGATTCATACGATGAGAAGGCCCATTGTTGTGTAGAATATAATATTAGCTGCAATATCGTTTTTTCTTCGTTAATCAATTTGAACATAGAAAAGGTAGGAACGTAGAAATAGAAACATCAAAAAGCCTGACACCAGCAATTTTCCCATCGAGAGCACACATATTGCGTTCCAGATACATATTTCCCACGAAAGGCAGTAAAAATAAAATTTACTGATTTTCGTAATGAAAAATATATTAATTCGCCCACCTCCACTAGTCTGTCAAAAAATGTAACAAAAATTCCTTTTTAACGATGAGCATCTGTTTTATTAACTTCCTCGCATAAATATTCATATAAGAATTAATATCACGTAGGCCAATAAATAAAATTATTACCCAAAATGCTTTTCAAGGGCAGGCAAGGCAATGACGGCCATTTAGGTATACTTTCACCCCACATAGCAGCAGCCAGAATCAATTTGAGAAAAACAAGATTGGGCAAAGTGCTATCGAATCGGACAGTTAGATAAATGTCCTTTTAGTATACAAAGCTGTTGATTTATACATTGATGGAATAAATTTAAATAGTCACGTCTAGTCGAAGTACTTAATAAATTATAATGATTATAATGAAATAAATTGACTAGTTTTAATGCGGTAACGGGTAGAAAATGGAACAGAGTTAGAGGTGCACTGCACTACCTACATCGGTGCCTTCGCCTTGAATAAATTGAGAATAGGTACTGCCGGGAATACTTAAGGTAAAATAAAATTCTGATAAAACAAAGAAGAACACTTATAATAGCACTCCATCAAATGTGAAAGAAAATTCTTCAAATAAAAATAAAAAATCCTTTTAAAACAATCTCTTATTTTTTTTTTTACTTCTACCAACTTTTGGTATTGTATAGCAAACGTGCCTTATCCACGAAACCTAATGTAACTTTTTTTCTTTGTGTGAAAAAAAAATTGAGGGAAAATTTCCATTTAATTTATACATCAATGTCGGGATGATATAAGGTTTCGTTTTCTTTTTGTTACGTCTTGTTCCAAAAGAATGCTTTGATTTATGATTTCTGAAACTTTATTTTTTTTTTGCCTTGAGTACAATCGAGAAAGGAAAGTTTTCAGAAATCAGTATAAAGTTTTTTTTTACCCTTTTGGTAGCCTGTTGCTTTTTAAAATATTCCAACATTTGTTTTAGGTTTGATAAATGTTTAATGCACGTTTTATACATTTTATGGCTAAAAAAAAAAAAATATATATATATTATGTAATCTCAGAGTTGAGGGCAATATTCTCTGTTGTTTGAATTAGATAGATATTTTAGAGTTAAAAAATATGGTAACCATGAACGATGAACCTATGTGGTTGGTAATGCATACACACTTTGTTTGCATATTTATTTATTTTATTGAATCTATTTTATATAGTTCATCGGGCAGCGTCAGTGCTGGGACCTGGGAATAAGTGATTTCAGAAAAAAACTATCATCTAAAAATAAATTAAATTGAGTGTGAGTTGTACTCGTATTTGTATTTGCATTTAAATCCGATAAAAATGCAACCACCGATAAATATTTTACACCAAATACTCGGTGAAGTATATTGCCTAAAAATTAAAAGGATTTTTTGTATTGACCTATGAGTATAATAGCAAGTTGAGCGTAGTAAGGTCGAAATAGAAAAATGGAAGGTATCAGATCTACTTGACCGACATAGACAATTTTGAATACTAACCTGACAACGGTCAAAATAAGACCTCTCACAAAATTTCAGTCGCCTAGGTCAATCCGTTTGGACGCTATCCTGCTTTCAGCAGAAGGTTCAAAGTTTAGAGGAAATGGTTCAAATTTGGGTTGCAAGATTTGAGCATACAAAATTGTTCACGAAGTTAAGTAAAAGCCTTTAAAAATCAATTTTTCTTTTGTTTTGTTTGTCTTGAATGAGGGGTGGTTTAGAAAATTCGGAAAGCCCCAAATAAAAAAGCCGGAAGATCGTAAAAATCGAAATTTCCATTATGTATGGGACACAAATGATCGCAAAACTCGAAAAGGGTGGGATTGGGAATCGGGGAATGGCACGACCCATACAAGCTATTTAAAACACTATAGCTTTAGCTTTTAAATTTGGTAAAATGACCTAAATTTTTATATGTAAATATAAGCCATTGAATTCATTTGAACTATACGAACGAGTTTTTTTTTAATCACCAAACTAAAACTGTAGACAGTGCGACAAATATTACCAGTCTCAAGGAACTGTAGTTGGAACTTGGAAGGTTGATTTGGATTCATAATCGCTTATGAAGAGTTACAAAAAAATACATTTTAGGTAGTACGAAGTTCACCGGTTTAAGGCAGAAAGCACACGCAAATACATATGTATTACTTTTTTCAAAAATGTTGGGTGTTATTTGAGAAATAAATTGAAGCTTTGAAAATGCGCCCCAATGTACTTGTGAAAGGGGTCTCAAAAACTCTTATTTCGAAGTGTGGTCGCCACGCGTTCCGACGGTAGAAAAGACGCCATTTGGCGATTTATGTCGCCCATCGGTAACACTGATTGGATTAGTCCATAAATTATTATATATTGAAGGAAAGACAAAAACTACAAAATTAATTCCTTCATAATGTTATTTTTCACTTCTATACTGACGGCTCAAAAACCAATGATGGAGTTGGTGGGGGTGTTTTCTCGGAACGTCTTAATCTTAAGCTCTCCTTCCGTCTACCAAATTACTGTAGCGTGTTCCAGGCGGAAATTATGGCGATTAAAGAAGTCTTATCCTGGCTCAAGAAAAACGTCATATCCGTTAAGGATATCTACATATTTTCGGACAGCCAAGCAGCCATCAAATCCTTGGATTCGAACTCTATAACTTCTCTAGTAGCCCTCGACTGCCGATCGTCTCTTACGGAGATGGCCGAACAGTTCAACATTCACCTAATTTGGGTGCCTGGGCATAGAGACATTCCAGGGAATTGTAAGGCCGATGAACTCGCTAGAATAGGAACAACTCAACCCATTCTGCCGGATAAAGGCACCCTAGGGATACCAATCGCTACTCGCAAACAAAGATTGAAGCTGAATGCTATCGAGAGTACAAATCTGAGGTGGACGAGTTTAACCACTTGTCTAGCGACAAAACAAATGTGGCCTAAGCTGGATTTGAAACGCTCTAAGAAATTGATCTCTCTCAACAGATTGCATATCGGCACCACAATAGGTGTCATTACTGGACACTGCCTGATAGGCAAACATGCCGCAAGGCAGGGCCTCTTCGCAAACGACTTTTGTAGAAGCTGCATGGACGAGGAAGAGGAGGAAACTATCCCTCACCTTCTTTGTTCCTGATCTGACAAGCATAGACATCAGAAGCCTCTTACGCTTTATAAAGATCTCAAAATGGTTCAACTAGTAGGGAGATCTTAGATCCTTCATCGTGGCATCACAATGGACCTATACTGGTCTAAGTGTGTTGGCGTTTTTTTAGCTGACAGCCACTTTCAACCAACCAACCAACCAAAACCAACACCAAAGCACAAAACATGTTGCACGCATTTGTTGTATAGGTACATTTCTACGACAAATGCTCCGCACCCAGTGAAACCCAACTAGTAAAATGCCTTTCAGCCACTTCTCGATTTTTTAAAGGATAGCTACGTTAACGTGGAATTCAAAAGTATTTCTCCTGAATTAAGCTATGATGATTACATAATTAAATTGTAAATATATACAGAAAATAAAGAAGACACCAAATACCCTTTCAGCATACTTTTTCAGATAATGTGAATACAAAAACTGGCATTTGGGATGACCCAGTACAAGGCCCTAAAATCAATCCTCCATCCAAATGTACCTTCATTTTCCTAAGCTTAATTTATACATATCAAGGGAAAGTATTGGTACTAACATCGTAACTTTAAATCAAAACAGAATCAGGCACATGATACAGGCACAGGCTTCATAATTATTAATCCTTACCAGGATTCGTATAAATTTATTAATGATCGTTTTGTGAACGCAAATCCATCGTGCAAGTCGCGATTTTTTTTTCCAATTTTACTTTAGTAAAAACCTTATATATGGACTATTGCGGGAACATGTCGTAGACATGCTGCATACCTACATTTAGTGTGTCGTGTGCGTTGGCGATGAGCAAATAGTTAGAGTAGTTTATGGAAATGCATGTTTTTTAAATTAATAAAATGTTTGAATAAAAATTTAAAAAAGATTATCATATGTAAATACGGGACTAATACGAGATAAAAACTTAAATACAGGACATTAGTGTGCCCCGTATGTATTTACAAAAAATCGGGACAGTCGATTGAAATATGGGACTGTCCCGGGAAAAACGGGACAGATGGTCAGCTTAGGTATACAACGCATTTGTAAGACTTTATAGCTCGCCAAGGAACTTATCTATGGTACTAGTTATACTGTAGGAAATCCGATGGCTATATGCAAACTGCTTATAGATACCTAAAGCTGGATTCTAGCGAAAGAACAATATTATAAGGTAGAAGAGTATGGTACTTGGTACATCTATAGTAAGAAACTACAAGGTATCATTACTGGGGCCTGTAACACAAAACTAAAAGTCTACAGGTCTACAGTTACTTAGTTTCACAAGTGTAGATTATTTCTGTATAACACAAAAAAAACGGGTTTACTACGATATCTCGAAAAAAAAAATCTCGAAAGCAAAAATATCGAATGTAAAAATCTCGAAAAAAAAAGGGAGATGCGTATGGGGGGGGGGGGGGCATGCTGCCCTGCTGCAAACCCCCTGCTTGGGTTTACTGTCTGGCTATGGGATGGGTGCAAAAAAAAATAACTCGAATTTACTTTTTATTTTCGAGATTTTTTCGAGATATAGTCTTTCGAGATTTTTGTACATTCTCGAATAGTTACAAATAAAAATTTCCTGCAACTTGTAGACTCTCTGTACAAGTGTTTATTTGAACAGACATAATCAAGCGAACGAATCAAAATGAATAAAAACTCTGTTGACAAAAAATTGCCGTGCTTGTAAAAATCCATGAATCCATGCATTTTCCGATGTCAAAGGAAATAAAAAGCATCTCAGGGCTCAGGGAGCATTTTTGGTTTTGGCCAAAGCCTAAATAAGTATTATTCTGCAAAGTAAAGAGTGGACATACATGCGAGACGTTTTTTAGGCAGAATTGTCGAATTGTCTCCTCTTTGGCTGCAGGAAATAAGGCCCCAAATTTGGAATGAAAACAATCCCCAATTTTCATTAGGAAATAAGGCCGCAAAAAAGGAAATAACACCCAACATTTTATTAAAAATTGTTGTTGTTGTTTCCTGTATAATTTCTTGGGACCTCCTCTTTGTTCCAGCGAGGCGGGGCTACGCCGCACACAGCGCCTGAAACAATGGCCTTATGAAAAATAACTTTGGTGGACGTGGACGCAGTAGCGCAGTGGTTAGTGTGCTGGACTACTGTGCGAGGGATCCCAGGTTCGATCCCCGGAAAAACACAAATTATATCTTAAGTTTTTTTCTACTGTTAACAGTGAGCCTCATCTCACCGCACTGTATGAAAAAGGGATATCGGCTGTCAGATTAACTATGAGCTATCTAGGTGTTGCTATATTTAAAAAAAAAAAAAAAATTATTTTGCCTTATCCTTATTCAACTTACCATCCCATTCATAATTCTAAATAAATGCAAAAAAGCTTGAAACAGTTTTTAGGAAATACTTCTATGAGTATTCTGAGCTTTGATGAGCAACAATAAATTCTAAACAAATCTTACAACAGTAAGAGCATTGCCAAAGCCCAAGATTTAACTGGTGAATTTGTCCACTGGCCTAATTGACCTAATTGTCTCAAAATTGATTAAGACATACCATTACCAATCATACAGGAAAACTCAACTCAGCATTAACAAAAATGTTTATGAGAAACTATGTACAAGACCAAAGCTCTCCATCCAGGAGACTAGTTTAGGGAGAATGAAGTCGTTCGTCGTTCGTCGTTCGTATGAACTAGGATTTTCCACCCGAAGTGCTCCAAAATACCAGAAGTCCGTCGATGTGGAGATAGCACTCCTTCAAAACTTTTTGACAGGGCCACTACCAACGGCAGCTCTGACATCCCTTTGTATGGTGGGGGTGACTGCTTACTGCTTTGTTAATGTTCAGGTCAGGCTGTGCAGCACTTGGATAATCAAATAAAGCCTTTGTGCATCCATCGATAGGTATCTTTCAATCGAACTTCCAATAGAATGGACAGCAATCTCGACCATGCAATTTTGTTGGACATGTTGTGAGTTAGATGCCAATGAGTGATCATTACCGGGGCTCTCCGTATTGTAATCAAAAATCCTGTCAATCATTTTAAGGTAGAAGGCAAACAGACTGATTGGACTGGAATAATATGTATTTCTCTGCCTTATACGTCCGGACCACACTGTGCAGTAGAAATGAAGGGGGTATTGAAAACTCTTTCAGCGTTGTAGATATACAATACATATATGAAGTTTTTGGATTTCAAAATTCAAACAAAAAAGACGCTCTTTTTTATCAGGATAAACATTTTTATTTAAATTTGATTCATTTCACTGGCCGAAATCCCTTTTCCGGTGCATGTGTTTGTTAAAAGAACGATGTCATTCTTCATTATGGTCGGTTGGGTTACCGTTTAAATAAAAAGGAATCGGCCTTCCCCTATCACTTTGGTGCACATTCAAAACAACCTACCCTAAGTAAATACGACTCGAGAATTGTCAAACAAATTCTGAATGAAAAACCATTCCAATCAATATAATATTCCCAATTGGCAACCATTTGTCGCCAGAAGAAGGCATTTCTGAAAGATCAACCCAATATTGTTTTTTTATATTTTCTAAACCCCTTCGATTTACAACAGTACTTCCGTTAGAAGACGGAAAATAACATGCCTACAAAAAACTAACTTTGCTGACAGGCAACCCTTCTCAATCTTGGTAATATACCTTCACAGAAGTATTCCAAGTATTCGCACGTTTTGCGGTATTCCTTTCTCTTTAAGGACTTCTCAACTTTCTATAGTAGGTTATAAATGTACATCCCACCGAAAGAAGAAGTGAATCCATTGCGTAAAGCATACTTCAGTGAAGCTGAAGTGGGGTTCGTTACATCATTACAGGAGCCAACAAAAAATACTTACAACATGCGACTAAATATTCCAATTAATCTCAGCAAGATTTACTATACCTCGTCATGGTGAAATTATGAGGGGATTGTAATTACGATGGAAGTAGAAAAAAATTGACGAAACATCGAAAAAGGACATCGTTTGGCTGCAAATCGTTCGCTCCGAGTCTCCAATTACGACTGATTGCTCATTAAGATTATTTGGCTGGACAATCAGTATATGGCTGGAGTTTTGGCAGAGGTTTTTTCTTTTCTCCTCGTCCCTTTATATCAGATCAGTTGTCACGTACATTATAACAGGGGCAATTGGAGTTGTTATTTTTGGTGTGAATCGGTATAGCAAACTGGAGCAGCAATTAAGGTTTGGTCATTAAATATTATGAACTTTGACTCTTGCAGGATACTGCGGTAAATGAGTCATTTTGTCATGATGATGGTGACACTTTTGTACATAAATTAAGAGTATAACCTATTTAAGATGACTGAGTTAGGTAACAAATTTGCAGGTTGGCAAACATCTTTAAATGGTCCGTTACTCTACAATTTTTCGGTGGTTCTTTGGATCATTCTGGGAGCCACCGTCACTGATTATTTTTGCAATTGTTGGCAGTGTTAGTTGGGACACCTTCGATACAAATCTTTCCATAAAAATTACCAAAGGCTAATCAAAAATAGGAGTGCCGTCTTTTAGTATGCCATAGTTCATTGGTCCCATTTATGAATTTGACAGGTTTTACAATTTGTGCCCTCACCGATAATCCTACTTTACTTTTGCTTACGGGAACAAAATATGTTGCAAAATTTCCCGTTCTAAGAGCATGGTGGCTGTCCCAGATGATGCCAGCCAAGGCCAGTGCACTCGCAGTGCACGAATTTTTGTGAACATCGAGCTTGTTGTGCGTTTAGCGTGACAAAATCATCATCAAAATCACCGCTCACTCCGAAGTTTCGCAACCATTTGGTCCTCTGCCCATTGAACGAATTACTTTGTCAAAGCCTTTCGATTGTGTCGGCATAGACTTCGCTGGGCCTCTTTATTATTTCGAGAATTCCACAAACCAGATTAACAAAAGCTACTTGATGGTTTTTACTTGTGCTGCCATTCGATCTGTGCATCTAGAAACTGTTACGAATTTGAGCACCGAAAGCTGCATGATGGGACTCAGGGGTTTTATAGCACAACGAAGTGCTCCATCAACAATTTACTCCGACAACGCTAGCTGCGAAGAGCTGCTCTTGCTCATTGACAGAATTTAAGCGCCAGACGACGAGGCTGTACAACGATTCCTATCCAACAAACGTATGCGTTGGAAGTTTATTGTCGAGCGTGCCCCATGGTGGGGAGGTTTCTGAGAGCGGCTAATAAGAACGATTAAAACTGTTTTAAAAGTAGTCATCGGAAGGGCGAAACTTACGTTTGAGCAATTACGGACCGTGATTGCAGAAGCCGAGTCCATGGTGAACCTTCGACCACTTACTTACTACGTAAGCAGTAATCCCTTGGATACTTCACCGCTCACATCTTCACATTTCATGCATGGTCATTGTGGTCATGTTGATCCGCAAAAACCGCTCACTTCGTCAAGTGACCTACAGCAACTTTGGACGCAAATTAATATGCTTTGGATTCGCTGGCGCACGGAATATTTGCAACAACTATGATCTTTTCACCAAGGATATTCTTCAGCCCAACTTAAGCCAAACGATGTCGTCCTAGTATTTGACTCTGCAAAACCTCGTATTGCTTGGAGTTTAGCAATTATTGAAAATTCTTTTACTGGATGGCAGAACTCGAACACCTGTACAACTGCTTTACCCACTGGAGCTCACTACAATTTCCCGGGCCGAGGATGTAAAAAATTAATTGAATTTCCAATGATGAACTATTACTATTTACCCTAATATGTTAACCGTATTTCCTACTCTTCTTTCTGTCTATTATTATCTCTTTCTCACATGAATTGTAATTATCTTTTATACACTTTTTCTATTCATTCGCCATTGTACTCTCAATGAATTAACATTAATTACCAATAGTTTCATAAAGTCTTGACCTTTCTCATTTTTTTGAAGTGACCACATTTTTCCACAGTCTTCAAAGTAGTAGCTTGTCCAATCCTACAAAAACTAGTTATTGCTCGTCTACCATCGCCTATGAATAAAATCCCGAGACACTTAATTTTTTCCACTTATTGCAATTGGATTTTACTAATATATAAGATATAGAGTGCATTGAGCAAGCATTCTTCAGACGACAGCTTCATTATCGATGGTAGAAAAGTAGAGTAGAACAGATCGAACCCCTGATGAACCTCAGCACCTCTGGTGAAAGGCACTGAATCAACGCTGTTTACCCAAACCTAAGCTTGTACACTTTTTGTGTAAGCTATGTAAGGCATTTCCAACACCTTGGAAAATTCTTCAAAATGATGTACAAAACATACCTTAACAGTTGGAGCAATCCGTTTTATTGCCATTCATGAAAGGGGCAACATCACCCCAGTTTGCCAATATGTTGTCAGGTGTTTCAATTAACATATCCCTCACCTTCTTTGTTTCTGCCCAGCTCTGTCCCGTGGAAGCTTCACCTAGGAGCCTTCCATTACAACGACTTGGGCGATCTGACAAACACAGACATCAGAAGCCTTTTACGCTTTATAAAGATCTCAAAATGGTTTATCTAGTAGGGAAATCTTATATGATCCTTTTTTCGTGGTATCACAATGGACCTATGCTGGTCTAAGTGTCAACCCCTTTCAACCAACCATTAACAGATCACTTTAATAAAATAAGAGAGCAATGGAAATCCCTCTTTACCTAAGTCCTATTGAGCATTTCTTGCAAGATTGCATCCACTCCGGCAGATTTGTCAACTTTTACCGATTTGATAGCAAAACTGACTTCATCTAATCAAACTATTTTCAAATCATAAACATATTTATGAAATGAATAAATTGTTGGAGTGTACGATTGTCATCACAAATTTTTAAATTTGAGTTGGCCTCGACTCCAGTAATGCGTTTCGCCCCGATGTGGTGGGTGGGCTCATCAGTAGACGACCACCACATCTGTTCTAGACACACTGTTTGCTCGATTTTCACCTAGATTGGGATTTTTTCTGGCAAGTCTCAGTCTCAGCGTCTTGTTGTACATTCATCAACCCAAGCAATTATTTTCACACCATACCAGCCTCCATACCGAGCGGCTTCATTTCGGAAGCATCTTCTGTCGAAAACTACTCTTCCTCTATATTCAGAACTTTCAGACACATAATGTATCTACTTGTAAATTCCTCTCGTATCTCATCGTTTTGTAATCAACCGGCTTAGGTGAAGTGCGGAACTCAGAAGTTAATTTTTTATGTTAACGAATTATGCTGCGGCGTGTATACCAGAAGTTTATATCCACTACGTTTTGCATCTAAAGAGCTCCTTATCCATACTCTTTTGGAAACTAACTAACTAATGTATGCTACCTAATTTGCTTCTAACCCCAGTAATTTGTGGAAAACTTCAACTTTGTTTATGCGACAAAAAAAAAAAAAAAACAATATATATATATGATGCGCCACGGCAACTTGCTTTAACGGAATTGAGCGGAGTTCGTACAAGTAAATAAAACTACAAATGTTGTTTACTACGTTATAATATTTAATTTATTTAAGACAACTGTTAATTAAAGGTTGTTCCGCTGCGTCTTCGGTTAAAAGTGGACTGTGCCGCTATGTTTCTGCGTCCGCCCTTTTATACAGCTTCTCCTTATCACCAGTCACCACCAGTCCCATACGTTGTATAGTTTAATGGTATTAAGCACCTTATACCATGTCAGCGCCTTCCATATTTCATTCACTATGAATGCGCCGCCGCCAATAGCGCCGACGATAGCAATTATTGAGTACAAACTTGCCATCTGGTATCTAACTTCTTCTGTCGCCTGCCTTCTATGTTTGGCCCTTATAAATGAAACAATTGTGTCAAGTGGGCGACAAATTGATTATTTAATTGTTTGTTTGGGCGCTGCATATGGTTCCCAAAGTGATGGCAGTGGGCCACGATGCAACTCGATCCGTTGTTCTGATTATGACATGCGCTCGTAGTGATCGGTTTCGGTCTGCAACTTAGTGTCATATTGAATTTGGGTTAGTGGCAGTGGGTCGGAACTGCAACTTAATATTGTGTTGATTTGGGTTAATGGCAATGGGTCGGAACTGCAGCTTTGCTTTTGGGTTGATGGGTCAAAGCTACAACATAATATTGTGTTCTTTATTGTTGACATGAGACGGTGTCTGGTGGCATCGTATGACGATGACTTTGTTGTTTGATGTGGTCTTTCATGTTGCTATTCGCAACATCCTGCCCCCCGCGGCGCGAGGGTGATGATGATCATGAAAAGATAAAAAAATGCAAGTGCGTTGGATTGTGTTGGAACATATTTTGTAGGAAAGACTTATGTGTATATACTAACTTAAAATCTCTAAATAGTATAGGAGTACTGTGATATTTCATGGTTCGATTGGTAGTTTGCATACCTTGGCGATTGGTCGGACATAGGTCCCCTTGGCTGTTTTCACTGTAACTACGCGTATTAGTCCATCCGCTCCAGGTTTTGTTTCGGTGATTCGTCCCAAAGGCCATAATGTTGGAGGCGATTGATCGTCCTTAATTAATACCAATTCGCCGATTTTTAGATTCGTTGAGGGGTTCAGCCACTTCGGTCGTTGCTGTAGTCGTGCTAGATATTCAGTTTTCCATATTTTCCAGAAATCTTGCATTATTTTCTGCATTAACTGCCACCGCGTCAATGAGTTTTCCTTAAACTCAGTGAAATCCTTCTCTGGCGTTGTGTTTAGAGCCGATCCGATAAGGAAATGTCCGGGAGTTAGAACCTGCAAGTCCTCGCAGTCCTCTGATAGTGGACATAATGGTCGTGAATTGAGACACGCTTCAATTTGTGTCAACGTCGTGCACATTTCTTCAAATGTCAACGTATAATTCCCCATGATCCGATGCAAGTGGAACTTTATTGATTTTACCCCTGCTTCCCACAATCCTCCAAAGTGTGGTGCTGACGGCGGGTTAAAATGCCAGGTGGTGCCATTCGCAATTAATTGATCGTTAATTTCGGTATTCCATTGCTTGGTCAATTGCTTCAGTTCGGCGGTCATCATATTCTTAGCTCCTACGAAGTTGGTTCCGCAATCGCTATACATATTTGCACAGATTCCTCTTCGTGCTACAAATCGTTTGAATGCTGCTAGAAATGCAGCTGCGCTATAGTCACTTACCAGTTCAATGTGAATAGCCTTGGTACACAAACAGATAAATATTGAGATGTATGCTTTCAGTAGTTTGTTACATCGTCCCTTCCATGCCTTGACCTGTATCGGCCCCGCGAAGTCCACACCGGAGTTGTAAAATGGCCGAGCCAATTGCACTCGCGCACTGGGTAATTGGCCCATTTGTTGCTGCTCAATGGTTGGTTTGTTTCTGAAGCACGTAATACAAGCGTGAATGCATTTCTTCACTCCAGTCTTCATTCTTTGAATCCAAAATCTTGTCCGAAGATAGGCCATCATTTGTTGTTGTCCTCCATGCATGGTTCGCATGTGTGCATCTCTGATTAGTAGTGTGGTAAGCGGATTTGTTGCGGGTAACAAAATTGGATGCCGTTGATCATATGGTAAGTCTGCATTATCTAACCGGCCACCTACTCGCAACACCCCATTCTCGTCGAGAAAGGGACTTAGTCGTTTTAACGTGCTCTTCTTATTCAGGGTGTTCTGGTCCGTTAAGTGTTTCACTTCTTCCTCAAAATGTTCCCTTTGCACGATTTTGATGATTCGAAGCATTGCCCCTTCCAGTTCCTTAATTGTCAGCTTGCCGGAGAGTTTCGGGATCCCCTTTTTGCAATTGTTGTTGAATCGAAAGCAATATGCGGTTACCCTAAGTAAACGTTGGAGTGATGAAAATCTATCCATTAACGCTATATCTTTTGTCCCTTGGATGTACATGCAGACTGAAAATATATTTCGGTTAGCATTGCATTTGTTAAGATGACTCACATATGAAGTTTCGGTTCTCTGTTTTAATAATGTCCTTTTGGTGCCCAGATCAGTGTCTCTAATTTCTTGGTCGATGTGCGTTTGAGCACTGAAATTTTCCAGGAATGATGGTCCATCCCACCACTGCCGGCATTCCATTAGTTGACTCGGAAAAACTCCCCTGGATGCGATGTCAGCTGGGTTTTCCTTTGATGGAACATACTTCCAATTCTGTACGTTCGTAAGACGTTGAATCTCTGCTACTCTATTTGCGACAAATGTCTCACGCTTATGAGGTGCATGTGTTATCCATGCCAATACAATCTGTGAGTCCGTCCAGGTAAATATTTGCAATTGTTCCAACTGAATCATCTTTACCACATGACTCATTAGTTTTGCTAGAAGTAGTGCGCCACATAATTCCAGCCGTGGCAAAGTTTCCCTTTTAACTGGTGCCACCTTCGTTTTTGAGATTATGAGGCTTGTTGTTACTATGCCGTGGGTCTTTGTGCGTAAATAGATTGCTGCGGCGTAGCCCTTTTCGGAGGCGTCACTGAATCCATGTAGTTGTACCTCTGATTGTTTAATTGTGTGGATCCATCGTGGAATTTGTAAGTTCTCTAGCTCCCGAAGTTCCGTACTAAACCTTTCCCATTTTGCTTTAATCTCTGCATCGACTTCGTCATCCCAATCGACTTGCTGTTTCCACATTTCTTGCATGAGCATTTTTGCTTTTATGATGCAAGGTGAAATCCAACCCATTGGATCATATATGCGTGCTATGTCTGACAAAATTGTACGTTTTGTACATGATTTGTGTTCAATCCGATTTAATTTGAACGTGAAAATATCCCGTGCTGGGTGCCACTGGATCCCTAGAGTTTTAATGCAGTCCTTTTCGTTGAAAGATAATGGCAACTCTAATTCACGGAACTCAGCTGGAATGGCTTCTAAGAATTCGTTGGAATTGCTGGCCCATTTGCGTAGAGGAAAACCTCCTAGCGACATCATTCTCATCAATTCTTCTCTCATACGATTTGCTTCGGGGATGGAATCTGCTCCGTGTATAACGTCATCCACATAGAAATTATTTTCGGCAATGGTTGCTGCCAATGGAAAATCGTTCCCTTCGTCTGCTGCCAGTTGACGTAGTGTTCTTATTGCCAAGAACGGCGCGGCTGCAGTGCCAAAAGTCACTGTCTTTAGACGAAATGTTTTTACTTCTTGATCTTCTCTTCTTCTCCATAAGATTAATTGGTACATAGCGTCTTGGTTAGCTATCCAAATCTGTCTATACATTTTATTGATGTCAGCCACAAACGCAACTCGATGCTTGCGAAAACGTAGTATGTGATCAATGATGTTGTCTTGCTGCTTCGGACCAGTCAGCAAATGATCGTTGAGCGATGATCCGTCCGATGTAGGACAGGATGCATCGAAAACAATGCGCAGTTTTGTCGTTGTACTTGATTCCTTCATCACAGCATGGTGTGGTAAATAGTAATGTTGATGCGCGTTAATCAATTGGACGTTAGGGACTTCTTCGATCTGGTCCAATTCAAAATACTCTTCCATACCCTGTTTATATTTGTGGGCGAAATCTGGATTTGTTTTGAAACGTTTTTCAAGTTGCAAAAATCTGGCTAAGGCTGAGTTGTATGATCTCCCCATTTGTGGACGACGTCCTTCCTTGAATGGCAGTGAGACCTTATATCTTCCGTCTAGCAAGCGTTCATGTGTTTCGCAGAAATGGGACTCACAGTCTTCTTCCTCGCGGGTAAACACCAAATTTTGTGGGTCCTGTTCAATTTCCCAAAATCCTTGCAGGATCCCTTCCACGTTTTCTGTCTGTGTACAGAATGCATTCGTAACACGGTTGCCTTCAAAAACTGGGCCGATCAGTACCCATCCAAATACCGTTTGTTGTGCCATGGGTGTACCACATTTTCCTTTAATTAAACCTTGGAGCGAAATTTCTGGGTATACATCACTTCCTAACAATATGTCAATTTTGTTTGGTTGATTAAACTGGGGGTCAGCTAGTGCAAGTCCGGATATATGTGGCCACTCTGACTTATCCATTTTCTTGCTTGGAAGCCATGCTGTTAATCTAGGCAATACTAAAACCTGAATAGTAATGTCAAAATCATGGTTCATTAACGAATGTAGACTAACCAAAGCGCTCGCCTTTGAGCAACAACTATTCACTCCGCCGATTCCTCCAATCTCGGTTATTTGTTTTGTCTTCCTTAATTTCAACAATTGAATTGCAGATTCGGTTATGTACGACGCTTCAGATCCAGGATCCAGTAACGCGCGCAGTGTGATTAATTTACCTGACTGATCCATCGCGTTTACCAGCATCGTTGCCAAGAGAACTGTTGGTTGTTTCTTCTCCGGTCTTCCTCCTGTGGTCATTTGAATTTCTTCCATCACGTATGCGTTGCAGTTCTGTGATGTCGAAAGTTGAGGATCCCTTGGTCTCTGCATTTGTTGGCCATTCCTATTAGGCTGGTATGACGTATTGGACCCTCTGGCATTGTTTGCTTGGATGTGTAATAAAGTATGATGCTGTCCTTGGCATTCAGCACATTTGAAATGACTGGGACAACTATTTCTATCATGCCCTCTTGCCAGGCAATTAAAACACAAATGATGTTGACGTGTAATTTCTTGTCGTTTTTTTGGATCGGCTGCCAAGAATTTGCTGCATCGACGCATCGAGTGGGACCCGTTACACAGGGCACACGAATAGTAATCATTTTCCCTTGTATGCAAGGAAATTTTCTTTGCGCTTGGTCCTTGCCCAGTTTTGGCAATCTGACCAATGGCTTCCAGAGTTCTGTATCTGTTTGTAAGAAACTCTGTGAAATCCGCGAAATCAGGTAGTGCTTTGGAAGATCCAAGATGCTCTTCCCAAAGACCCTGAGTTTGCGACGGTAGTTTCTGTATCATTAGATGTATAATTATAGCATCCCATTGATGCACGGGTACTTCTAAATTCCTTAACGATTGGACGCATTCATTAGTGGTGTCCAATAACGCCTTAATACCCTTCACATCTTCGTTGTGTAACTTCGCTTGGTTGCAGAAGAGTCTCAGTTGACAATTGACTAGCAAGCGTTTGTGCTCGTATCGCGTAGTCAGAATTGTCCAAGCAGAATCATAATTCTTCTCATTGATGACCAAATGCTGCAGCAGCCGTGCGGCTTCGTCGCTGACATTTGCCTTTAAGTAGTGCAGTTTTTGCACCTTCGATAATGTGTTATTATCATGTACGATGCTCTTAAATAAATTGCTGAATTCTGGCCAGCTCTCATAATTGCCACCAAAACATGGTATTTTGATAGCTGGAAGCTTGAAATCGCTAGAAATGGTGGGACCCGCTGTTTCCTTGGACACATTGAGGGTATCAAGGGCCTCCTTTAATGTAGCCATATACTGAAAATACAATTCTTTCAGTGTCCCGAAGATTTCTTGTTCCAAATAGGAAGTCTTAACTTCACTTGACTCAGTGGATGCAACAATGAGCATATGGTGCCGTTTGGCACTGGCAAATATGTCCTCCAGCTCCTCCAATCGTGCTTGAAGAGCGAACCTTGATTGAGGAGTGACCTTCGTCTCGACATATTTGTCATATTCACCTTTCACTTCCCTTAAGAAATTTGTGACCGTTCCGCAGGCCGTAGTCAATTTTGTTTTACTCATTTTCCTATTCTACCTGATTTAGAGACCTTAATAGTTTTCTACTTTGCTTTCTAATATAATAAAGAAAATAAAAGTTCCAACGCACCTGATTTTCTCTTTGGTTTCACAGTATCTGCCGGTGGTCAAAATAGCTGCTTCCTCTTCAGTGGTTGTCAAATGGCTGCTTCTGATGTTCAGGTCTCACTTTGATTAAATTGTTCACAGGGATTGTCTTTCCCGATGTTGGATCACAACACCTTTTATTTCACGATACACAAACACAATCCTTGACGCAGGAGATCCGATTTTGGATCACAACACTGTTAACTTATAGTTCACGATACACAATCCTTGCCGAAAGGATCCGGCTCGAAGGACCAAATGATGCGCCACGGCAACTTGCTTTAACGGAATTGAGCGGAGTTCGTACAAGTAAATAAAACTACAAATGTTGTTTACTACGTTATAATATTTAATTTATTTAAGACAACTGTTAATTAAAGGTTGTTCCGCTGCGTCTTCGGTTAAAAGTGGACTGTGCCGCTATGTTTCTGCGTCCGCCCTTTTATACAGCTTCTCCTTATCACCAGTCACCACCAGTCCCATACGTTGTATAGTTTAATGGTATTAAGCACCTTATACCATGTCAGCGCCTTCCATATTTCATTCACTATGAATGCGCCGCCGCCAATAGCGCCGACGATAGCAATTATTGAGTACAAACTTGCCATCTGGTATCTAACTTCTTCTGTCGCCTGCCTTCTATGTTTGGCCCTTATAAATGAAACAATTGTGTCAAGTGGGCGACAAATTGATTATTTAATTGTTTGTTTGGGCGCTGCATATGGTTCCCAAAGTGATGGCAGTGGGCCACGATGCAACTCGATCCGTTGTTCTGATTATGACATGCGCTCGTAGTGATCGGTTTCGGTCTGCAACTTAGTGTCATATTGAATTTGGGTTAGTGGCAGTGGGTCGGAACTGCAACTTAATATTGTGTTGATTTGGGTTAATGGCAATGGGTCGGAACTGCAGCTTTGCTTTTGGGTTGATGGGTCAAAGCTACAACATAATATTGTGTTCTTTATTGTTGACATGAGACGGTGTCTGGTGGCATCGTATGACGATGACTTTGTTGTTTGATGTGGTCTTTCATGTTGCTATTCGCAACAATATATATCTCGAAACTTTTCTCCTTAACAATATACACAACAACACAAGCAACGTACTAGACCAGTGAACAGCTCACTGTACCAGCTGCGTATAAGGCGATTTATTTTTCAACTTTACGTGCAGAAAAGTTATACCCACCCCTAGTATGAGTAAGTCATACTTTCACTAGGACCACACTTTTCTGACTGGCAGGTTTAATCCCATTCGCATTGGTAGCACAAAACTTTCCAACAAAAGGTGTATCCGTGCCGTGTATCCTTAAAGTAAGGAGAACACTTTTGCTTGTCTTTAATTTAAAGACCAACGCGCGCGCCGTCCCGGCGACAGTCTCTCGGTTGGAAAACAAAAAGTCGAAGTATACCTATCTACCTCAGTCGCCGCTGACGCATTGTTTACGGTACTCAAGTACCACCAATCGATTTACAATGAACATCCATCCATATAGGAACTCGGGCATAAGGCTTTAGCACCGATGGATACTATGGTCTTTCGTGTAATAACATCGATTATTGTTATCAATTCGATATTGAAAATTTAATTTATGGTTAGCCTTATCGCATCCTTGCCATAAGTGGTGAGTTGAGCTAGTTATTGCTTTTTGGGAGGGTGGATGAAGCCGGCCAGTGCCAGATAGCTGAACGATTTTGTAGTAGCACACCGACACCAGATATATTTTCCTCTTTATGACTTAACTATGAGAATATCGACTGAAAAAGGCAGGTGGCATTAAATTGTACTTTGTGGGAGTGTATAACGAGTAAGTGGTGAGTATATTGACAGTTGAAGGCTGACTGACTATTGAAGTTGATGGTGTATTGATCGGAGGGAGGTTTCCACTGAAGTGGAAGATATTGATTTTATATAGGAAAATAATAGCATTGTGAACGTCTTCTGTAGAATACCATTTTGCCAGCGAAGGAAGACATATAAAATTAATGTCCTACATTCTATCGAACATGAGCCAATAATTACGCACAAAGGATAGTATCGAATAATAAAAGGACATAGGTAGTCCTACTGACCGAAAAGGAAAGTCCGAGGGTTAGAAAGTGAGAATTACATAATTTTATTGGAGGAATTCACTGAAAGGCCAACTGGTGTTTAAACTTTAAGGACATACCTATGCTTGGGTGGGCATTATGCTTTAAGCTTATAATATTATACTTCGTTGCACTGTGGTTTGAATTTCTATTTTGTACTACCTATTTAATTTGAATTGTTTACATTCAAGTGACAGTTAGGGGAGGAATGTATGTGTACCAACATGCACGAAATTTTTTTTAACCTTATTAAAGCAACAGTATTGACGCAAAAATTTCCATATACATATCAGCGATATTTTGCCACAATTTCTACGAACTTTGTTTTAAAAACTGGATCCTCCAACAACATATTTTAGACCTTGTTCCTTGTTCATGAGGAAAGAAACCAGCCTTCCCTTCTCTTACGGTTCACCGGCTTTGATGATCCTCCAGTTGCTTACTGGGAGATCGGGATTTTGCAGACGTATTAGTCTATGGATATCTGCTTCCTTGTTGGGACCCGGGGGTAGCCCCACGCGTCCTGTTTGACGAACTGGAATATAGCTCCAGTGCAGTAGCTGCAGTTTAGCGTTATTCAACAGCGGACTTATCTTCGGGATCGTTGTTTTGAGAAAGTCGGCTGCACTACTGTTTCTGCATTTAATGATTCCATGAAGGACGGCGGCTCTGCCGAAGGATGTTCGTCCAAAAATTGGAGGACTTCTCTGGCTAGGGTCAGCCAATTCGCCCCGCTCATTTTGCCATCGTCACGTCATGACTATTGTCACAAATGTCATCAAAGAGCATATGGTCCTTGACGACTTCATTGAAGGGTCTGAACGCTGCATCAGCATTCTTCGCCTTCCTTGAGGTCATCGAAGTTTCTTCCATAGAAGTTGGGCTTGATCTTTTGGACGTGAAGTCCTTCTTGGCAGCAGCCGCAGAGGATCCTCCCAAAACAATAGGACTTCTTTGCTTCTTACGAACGGTGGTGTGTGCTTCTGTAACAGGTGCACTCGTGCGTCGTCGGTTTTATAGGGCCTGCTCTGTTGAGGGGAAGTCTTTGCAGTTGGTCACTGGTAGAGGTGCATCAGGTTGACTATCCCCTTCATTCAGTATCGCGCCCGCCCATCGAATGGTCTCCCTATCCCTTTCATCCGAGGAACTGTCCGGGTTCGCCAGAACTAAAGCCAATTTGTGCCTAGCTATACGCGTAGCTCCTTGAACTTTTTAGTACTGGGACAAACCTTTTTGCCTCGTCCAGCCGGTCTTCCCCTAGTTCTAAATTCCGCGTCCGAAGCAGACGCATCGATGGATTTGGAATCCAAATCCGATGGGATTAGTGACTCGCTGTCGCTGTTTGTTGTCCTATAGTTCGTCGTGTCAGTCGGTATACGTTGTCCTTTTCATCGTCTATGTGTGTTGATTTCTGAATTGTTTTGTTTTTGTTTTGATTTGTCCATAAATATTCCCACGAGTAAGCCGGTGAAGAAAGATCCGCCCCAACATAACCGGTTCTGCTGGGGTAAGGCACTAAATACGACAGGCCTGGCCAAAGCTCCTGAAGGAGCTCGTTAGTGACTGACTAAAACCTGCAGTCTTTCATTCTTCGGCACGGTTTGCATAAAACGCTCGCACCACGACTGGAGTTGGGTTGACAATCCTTTAGCTTCGGACTACCCTCCTACGGAGACCTTACATTTTTTTTCTAAAAGAAAAACTTCGATTCTGTTTTTTGATTATGTTTATTTGAACTTTTAGAATTGTATTGATCAAGTCGAGAAGATGATATCGGCCAAATCGGCGCTGTCACAATTGATTGCCATACGGGCTCGTTTTATGACATTTTTCATCACTTCGGCGAGAACTTCGGGCAACAGATTCTCGCACTCGTGTGGAATGTTGTCCTTGAGGGCTTCTAGGGTCTCTGGTTTGTTCACGTAAATACGGGACTTAAAAAAACCCCACAAAAAAAAAGTGGAAATGAGCCTCATCGCTCATTATGATTTTGGTCGAAAAATCGTCCACTTCGTCCTCGAGATTGAGGATGGCTTGGGCGTAGGTTACACGCGTTTGGCGGTCGACAGGCAGCAGCTGATACAAGGAAAGGACTTTGTACGGGAACATGCGCAAGTCTTTGCCCAAAATTCGCCTTAGGGACGACCGGCTGATGACTAATTGCGAGGCACGGCGTCTGGTCGATGTTTCCGGCGACAGCTCAACATCCTCGGCAACTGCGGCGATTTTCTCGGCACAACTAGCGCTCCGGGGCCGGCCACTCTTGGCAACGTCTCGTGTGGTCCCATACTCTTCAAGGTTGGTGGCCAAATGGCGCAGTGTTTGCGCAGTCGGTGTCGGACGGCCGGGGAATCGGCGACGGAATTCGCGCTGCGCCAACACTACAGACGAAATGTTACGCAAAAAAATAGACACGATTATTCCGCGTTCTTGGGGAGTGTATCGCTCCATGGCTTGTTCACTAGTATTCTATGTCTGTTTAGTCCACAAATGTCAAAACAGATTTGACATTGGCGGCCATTTGCAAAAATAAGAGCATCTTCCAATAGGGTCTTTTGGCCAACCTTATATTTCGGCTTTCTTATTGCCAGTTGCTTATTGATTGTTGCCTCAATGTGAAAGCCGACTTAATAGCAGCCGTAATAAATAATTGACAAAGGGAGCACTTGTTAAAGAGATATCACACAAATTGCTAGAGCCTTGGTTGGGTTAGCTATATGGTCGCGAATTACCAACTTTGAGGCGATGCCTAAAAAGTAATATTGATGCCATTTTAGGTGCTACTTTACCATCTATTCCAGTGAACTCTGAAAATCAACCCAGAAAAAATTGGATTTTCTACGATTGCCAAAGATGCGTAAGACCAGATTTTTCTGTACCTCCTGTAAACGTCCCATAGGTGGGGACCATTCTGGGAATTGGTGTCAAGATTTCGCCAGGTGAAAGAATTTAATTTTTTGTGCTTCTATTTTTTTTAAATAAATGGTCCCCAAAATAACCTATCTGTTTTTTTTTACCAAATATTCTTTATAGAGAGTAAATAAGATAACTTTGAAGGTAACGGGTCTCACAGACGTTTATGAACGCTGTAACAATGAATATAGTTTATGAATCTAGGGTTAAGAACAGCAGGACATTCTTAGATAATAAGAAGATTCAGTTTTCGCAAAGACTTTGATTGGACACATTGATCAAATTGTGAAGCTAACCTGATATGACCTAAAAACTATTTAGGGTGAAGGTTGAAAATGATTACTAATAGGACCCTCAGACCTTTTACCCTCTGTTAGAATTTGCTTATCACGATTATTAGGTAAAATCGAGAGAAAACAAGAGCTCAACGAAGCAAGAGAAGACAAGAGGCCAGCTCGACAAGATACCTTGAATATTCTTAAAGGAAGGTACATGAATCTGTGCATAGTTTAGTTGCAGCAAAGCGTGAAGTTGCTTTTAGAGCGATTTCGGCAAGCTTTTACCGATCAATAATGATGTTGAAGACAAACTTTAAAAGTGCTTGAAAGCCGTCCTAGCTCTATTACGAGTAACCAAATAAATTGGCTTAAGCTCGACCTCTGTTAATCGTTTAAGTGTGTTCTGTATCCCCTATTTGATGCAAACTACTTTTAGAGCAGGTTTTCCAATGAACAAGACTTTTTTTTATTTTTTAAAATTAAGTTTCTCACCGCAGACAAGAAAACCGAGATTATTAACCCTACACACAAGTCACTCTCACCTACTTTTTATTCATCCGCAACCTCTCTCGCAACGAAACCCAGCAAAGTAGGCAGCACGAATCACTATCCTCGACCGTATTCGACACACCCACACACTTTGACAGTCTCTAATTTGATTCAACACTTAAACCACCCCCAAGGGGGTGATGCGGGGTGACCACGTTGTTAAATATCACAATTCTCGACACACAAACAAGACACGAGATAATTGGTTCTTTCGCCTTGTGCCTTCTGTAGCATGGCAATCTTGCACAAGACTATAAACCATATTAATGCCCGTCGGTTGGCTTTGGTAGTTCCACCCAAATAGGGCAATGTTTACAGCAAAGAATCATAAAAATTGATCCTTAAACATTGGAGTGAAAAAGTGAAACATACATTTTGAAACCTTTGCAGTACATATCACTTCAGGACGAAGGACGATAGTGAATGAAACCAAATGATGAAATATTATTTTATAGTTCTTATTAATCCGCGGTGTAGTTTATACGAGGCAAGAATAAGGACAATACACTATATAAACAAGGACATGATAAGGGCTTGTGTGTCACGGAATAACCATACTGACACAGTTCGCACACTCCCCCATGAACACGTGTAAGAATGTGATATATTGATTTTGATGTTAACAACATTTTGTATTTTTTTTTGTGTTGTTGTTGTAAACCGATAACAGGGCAAGGGAAATTTGTCCTGAATTGTGTATGGTTGTTAAAACCATACAGTGCACATTGCCAACAATGTGAGGTATGAGAGAAAAGTGTGCACCATACGAGTATAGTAGGTTATGGAGAACATGTGCTAGTTTTTCTAAGTGCAAGTTGATTCGGTCAAGCAGTTACCATCACAATCGAGTCATCTGGGATCGAGTGATTTTAAGAGGACATATAAATTTGATTCACCCCTTGCAAATGGCTGCCATAATGGTCCAAATGCCCTATGGGTATAGAAAGCATTTGATGTGGTCTTTGAGGCACTGATGGTGATTTGAGTGCAGCAGCTGCTGTATAAAGATGATTCAATTTATTTTTATGGACAACCTTTGGATATTTTTTGAATTAAAGTACTGACGACCAACATTCAACAAATGTCAGGAACACTCTTGAACCATTTCTCACAACAGAGCCAGATAATCTAGGTATAGGTACACATAAAAATGAAATGCCATTCGTTTATTAGCGCATCGCTTCAGAATGGCTGGACCTATTTGGCTCATTTGCTTTAAAAGCTCGTAATAGTCAGAAGATGAAAGATAACTAATGATAGATTGGAAAAGTTCCTTCGGGTAATTGGAAAAACGGGTGTGGCACCTCGCATACAAAAAAAAAAACATTCGAAATAGTATATCTCGAAAACCACCAATTCGATTGAGCTGACATTTATAGTGTTCCTGTGAAAATTGGTCAAAATTTGTTGAGGAAAGGGGCTTGGCGCCTTGCAATCGATATTCTTCGACAGAAATGGGACGCAAAGTTTGTAAAATTTTGAATATTAATTTGCATTATCCTGATGGACAAGAATATTATCTAACAATTCCTGGGCACGAGAAAAGCCGGGCGGGTAAAGCTAGCTATGAAATAAAAATCTCCGTTCCTTTAAGAAATTCGAATCATATTGATTCTTTGACAACACTACTAAGAACCAGCCAGGATCTCCATAGTCTAATTTCGAATTATAGCAGATCCAATTATGATGAGCTGCGTAATTTATTTGCATCATTGCTTTAAAAGTTCTCGGAAGACGGACGTGTATACTGTATACCTCCGCAGAAGCTGTAGCTGAAATAATTTTACACGACATGGAACTTTACATTTTTCATTTCAGAAAAATATCAGGTTTAAGCAAACCCTGCATGAATAGAAAATCTAAGTAAGCCACGTCAGCGAAGAGTAAGACACCCTATAGGAATGGCGGTCACAACTGTTGAACCAACAAAGACTACTTATAACAATCGAATTACTAACCAACTTATGACATGTCCCAAAAGTTCGGGCGCATTGTGGTCTAGTCTAAGGCTAGGTATATTATGTAATAGCTTTATTTGCTCTCCCTTTCTACATTTAATTTAGAGAGACGGGTCGCTAACAGAAGCACCTAAAGAAAAGGCGCATATTTTCGATTTAAGATTTTTGGAGAATTCTTGTGAAGATTCTGCTCAACTGGAACCCCTCTCTATGAACGATGGCAGATGTACCTATACAACTTCGAGTTTGATTTTTTAAAAGGCAACGGCACCTGACGGAATTTCAGCCATAGCACTCAAAAGTCGAGCTACGGGAACTAGCTAACAATATTTCAAAAAGCCCGTGTAGTTAGCTATCGTATTCGTACTCATTTGTAAATCTCTTTGAACCTCCTCAGAGAGCTAATGAGAACACATCGGAAGCTTTCAAAACCTCTCAAAAGATTTATAATACCTTTATTCAGAGCTATTAGAATGTCGTAGTTAGTTATAGTTAGTTAGTTAGTGGCTCTCGGTTAGAGAAACACTTAGGCCGTTTATCGGCCCATTGTGCATACAGCATACCACTGGGATTTGGGGAGCTTTTCTTTACTGGCTACTCATGTAAACAATTTACTACCGGTTATAAAGCTAAGAATGTTAGCGAGCGGCGCTGGTATTACCTAGATCATTGAGAAAATAGTTTCCTAAGTGGGCCTTTTTTTAGATTGGCCAGGGCAGGGCAAATGCAAATAAAGTGAGTGACTTCATCTCTATAGCTTCTGCAGAGGTCATTGTCTGGCAGACTGAGCCTTTGCGCGTGTCTGCCTAATATGTGTAGTATCGGCACTGTGCGATAACAATACTTGACTATATGAAATGTAAAACAATGAAAATAAAGTCGCACTATATGAAATAAAAATACGGAAAATAAAAGTCAATTGATAGTAAACTATAGAGCAAGTGGTTGACTAATATTGGGTCTCTACAATATGCAGTGCCCGGAGATCACATTAATGACTTTCGAGATGCTGGATCTTTTAAGTCGAAGAAGCTCCTTGGATCGCTTTTCGTCCAGAGCTGGCCAAGTCCCAAGTGAGCTTGGCAGTATCGCAATATCCTCAATGTTCCCATCTGAACACTGCTCTGCTGCGTCCGCGTGAATTATTTGTTTAGCATAAGAAAGAGGTGCATACACGTTGTGCAGACTATCCACCTCGGAGGAGCCTCGCCTTGCTAGTTCGTCTGCTTCACAGTTCCTACGGGATGACACAGTGACCAGGAACCCAGCAGAGGGTGAGGTTGTACTGTCCAGCTATATAGTTAAGAGATACACGGCAATCTTCCACCGCCTTTGATCCTATTTCGCTGGATATTAGGTATATGACCATATCCCTTTGTGATTCCGACTTAATCGACAGCCACGCTGTGTCTTGACGAATAGCTGTAATTTCGGCTTGGAAGACACTGCACTGTTTCAGAAGACAGAAGGAGATGCCCAGATTCAGTTCTTCTGAAAAGACTCCGGCGCCCACTGTCAATATTGACAGTGATTTGTTTAGGACACGTTTTGAATCCCATTGTTTCTTGTCCGGTATTTCGGTGAAGCCTCTTTCGAAATTGATTTTCGTGGGCAGATAGTCGGTAGTAGTGGGCAGGGGGATCTGTAGAAGGATGCTGGAGTGTCCAGTTGGTTGCCTTCTCCAGTGTTTCCCTTCCCTTAATCTGAACGCCACGTTTGTGGCATATTCTTTACTGACGATGCCTAGTGGAAGTAAGTTAAGTGGTTGGAGATGTCCTCTGTGCGCCTGTGATGCCCATCAGGCATGCCGCATGCTAAGCGCTGAGTCTTCTCTCAGACTTTTAGATTGGAACTTTTGTTCAAGGCCGGTCACCATACAACGATGCCATATAGAATTATCGGTCTTATGATCGCAGTATAAAGGCAATGCATTATATTGGGTTGAGGTCCCCATCTAGAGCCGACAGTCATTTTTCAGGTGTATAGAGATTTCCTAGCGCATTCGGCAATATTTTCTCTCCATAGGAGCTTCCTGTCCAGCCTCAGTCCCAAATATTTAGCGCTGCTAATAAACTCGAGTGGAGTTCCTTTGAGTTTTGGGGGAGTGACAACGGGTAGCTTAATCTTCCTTGTAAATGAGACTAGCTCCGTTTTCGGCGGGTTGACGCTAAGACTGCAACTGTCGGTCCATGAGACTTGTTTACATAAAGCGAGTTGCAGGGTGTCGGAAAGTGTTTGAGGATACGAAGCAAGTAAGGCGACGTCGTCGCGTAGGCCACAACTTTGCACCCGGAGCTCTCCATCGAGAGCACCATACGAGTACAGAGCTGTTAAAATATTTTCAGAGAGCTTATGAGACCTCATCTTTCAAAGCCTTCCAAAAGATTTGTAACACCACGCTTGGCTTGCAAAATAACTCAAGAGATCTAGAGAGCTCATATAAGAGAAGCAGCCATATCCCATTGAAATCTGGGTAATACTTATACTCAATTATGACTTCTTAGCTGTTATAGGTATCTTCATAAACAAACAAACATAAGCAAACAAAAGCTGTCCAAAAATAAAAATAAATAAATACTTACGAACAACCCTAGGCCCAGCTTATCTCAACCATTCGATTGTGTGAGTTTTTATTTTTGGGACGAATGCAAGGGACCAACAATTTTATGCCGAGTCCGAAGCGGCTGAATTGAAAAGCTTTTTCAGGACAGTTATACTCCCGGATGTTTGTCAGATGTTCGCGAGAGGTGGCGCAGTAGAAAAAACCTTACCATTGCGGTAAAAAAATGTTATTGGTGGCAATTTTGTAGATACTGGTTAGAACCATTTTTTACAACCCGAGAGGCGCAAGTTCGATCCCCGGTGACGGGGAATATCAGTATTTCCACCACTACCCCAAAAAAGGGGTGTCCGCTTGGTTTTGAATTGAAATTTCCATTTTAAAAACTTAAAAAAAAAAAAAAAAAAATATATATATGAAAATACAAGTTGACTGATCTCTATGTTATCTGCATTAGCCTAGATTTGTGCATCAGGATACCAAAAATATGGTTAAGCCTGTTAAATTGTGGGTATAGCAAAAAAAAGCCTTTGTGTAATCAAACCCAACCCATACTTTCAAAATAAATGTTCTCAGTGTAGTTTTTATGCTGGTCGATCAAAGATTATGCCAGAAGTTTGAACAGTAGCTTGTCACACTTGGCAGTCCTTAGCGAAGACCGTGTCGTTAATAACTACGTTCCGCCAGAAATTTCTAAGAAAACTTTCGTCGATAGTTACTATACCAAATCTCCTTTAGAGAGAGGCTAAATCTTTTCAGTCTAGTGGGCTTAGATCTGACAGAAAGTCCTTTATCCATTTCTAAAAAAACTGATGGCACAAGACTCTGATGGCTGCCTCTGATGGGTATAGCAGTCACAACATTTGATGTTACAGGGACTAAATTCAAATATCCGCACTCCCGAAAAGGGTTATATGAAATCTTAAGCTATGGATGATATTTGCAACTTTATGTCATATTTCCGTCACATGAGAGTTTCATCTTCAAGCGATTCCTACGTAAGACGTAGATAATGAACTCTGAGCCTCTGAACATGCGAAAAACTTCTAGGCTTCAAATTAGGGAGACAACTTTTTGAAAGTTTCTCAAGCAACTATATAGAACTGGTATTTTAAGTTCATAATAGCTGTTAGTTGTGTGCGCCGTTACCACATCTTCAACGTTAGTCTCAAGAGATATTTCTTCCAGTATCAATCAGCCTATCAAGCACTTTGATAAATTCACTTTCCAAAGTAGTCCTCAGATTAATTTAGGACAGCTGTTCTGTCTCTCTGCCTACTTAAATTTACCATTTACTGTTATGTTACCACAGAAAGAAATTCTCTTTGTATGTATGTTTGCTCGCCCATTTATCTCTGTCTGAAAGGATTCATTCAATTATCAGCTCCTTTTAGAATATATATATTCAACCTTATTATCGCCCATTTCCCATTGTGATACACATGTTGCTATGACATCTCCACTTGTTTTTTTTTTTTTAAGGAGTCTGTAATTTAAAACAATGATTTGTCGACACATTTTACTTGAAAGGAAATTCACCCAACCACTATACTTACATAATGCCACATGTGGATACATGCCCAGCCCAGCCCAAGGATATGATTAGACTATGGGCGTTATGAAAGCAAAAACAAATTTCAGTTCATTTTCATTAATAAAACAGATCGACCATAAATTGAGCTGACATTGCAAAATACGCGGGTGTATTTACGACCGCAAGTCATTTTAATGTCAGTTGGATAAAATATGTATGTGTATATTGGTTTGAAAAAGGAAACAAAAAATTGCGCGTATTTTTATGAGACTTTGGTGTTTTATTTTGGCCCGCCCCACCCCCTCTTCACTTCCAATACTCTTGACTTGAGTAATGAGTTTCGGACTATGAGCGGGTGTTGTGCGGTATTTATGAAAGCCAGCAGTAATGTCCTCCAGGGGTAGGTATAAGTTCACTTTGACATGTTTGTTATCCTTGGTGGAATTAATTTGGTTTTTAATTAAGTTCAGTTTTCTCTAGGGGTGTGCTGACGAAGACGCACATACCATCATTATTCAAGGCGCAGGAGGTAAATACCAAAATGTTTTGGTAGATAGATGGATGTGTCATTTTGGGGCTGTTGCTTTAGGTAGCAGTGCGGTTGGATGGGCTACTACTGTAAACACACGGGTACATCCACTTCGGGGAGTCGCATCCGCATTGTGTTTGTGTATAGGAACGAACGAACAAATTGACCCACAACAAATTGCATTGCACGCTTTTGTTATTTGTACTGTACCTACTGTGTAGACAGGTTGTGGTGGTGTATGCAATATGCATTCCCCCAGAAAGACCAACTCAATCGGGTTGGGCATCGGTTGCGAGAATGAAATTGGAAAAGTTTTTATTTAGAAGTAGATTTGGGATTTCAATGGTCCAATTGTCAAAATATTTAGGATAGTGTCCGCTGTCCATGTGGTCTATTTCACATTCACTCATTCAAAACGGAAGAACTTCCGTTTTGAATGAGTTTTGTTTTGAATTTTATCGTCCGTGAAAATCTGTAGAAGAGATTTAATGGTGTGGACTTCCTTATGTGAGGAAACAAATTTACAAACCGTAGGGCGTATACGTAACATTTTTGTTTTTATTTTTATATAATGGCTGGTATATTTTGACAAAAGTAAAATCACTATGCTGAAAAAAGGCTTCTTTCCTTAAAAAAGGAGGGACATTCCAAAGTACTTTGCTTTAATATTTTCGTCACTATTCGATTTATATCAAGACGGGGTACGAGCGAAAATCCTCACTACGGTAAAATTTCAATTGTGCCCTCAGAGCATTATTTCACTTTGACGAAGGTAATAAAGCCAAATTTTTCTTCATTTGACCATATTTCCACTTCTGAATAAAAATAATGCGGCCTTATTTTTTTGAGGAATTACATCAGGTTACGCATTGGTCTGTGTGGTCTTTTTGCTTAGGGTGATAATGATTTTTTTTGGTGTAGCCACTTCAATGAAGAAACAAAGCCCATAGGCTTTATTTTAGTGTTACACTTTCGATGTGCGTACCACCTTAAAACAGAGCAACAATTGGAATCATGGAATGATCTTTAGTTTGTAAGTAGAATTATATGTTAACACACACTAAAGAAGAAAAATAATAAATTATGTCATGCTGCGCCATCTATTGTTATGTAGCGAAACAAGAGGCGAGATGAATCGGCCATGTTGGTTAGGGTGTGGTTTCCAGCATTCTCGTTGTGACAGCTCGTGAAGAAAGAGAGATTAAACGTTGTATCAGTAGAAATCGAATCATGCGTGTTTTATTGAATCTTTTTGATCTTTTTATCTCAGATGTGGGGTATAACCCGAAAAATATTCAATATAAATTTAAAGTGAATTATTTTTTTTTTACAAAAATGTCGACAACACGGATAACTTGCCAGACAATGGTGGATGCGCTTTCAATTGAAATTGTCGAGTTCCCACAAAATGCCACGGTGGCAACAACAATTGTGTGATATACATACAAACGACGAATCAGTTGCCGTTCCACCACCCAACGAACCAGCCGACGAACAATTTGAAGACGCAAGAGTGGAACAGACCAGGCATAAATCCGCAGTTACAATCCCCGAAGAAGCCAAAGCACGATGTTTTGATTTGACGCAAAATGCTGATGCTCCAACAACAAATTCGTGCAATGGAAGCCAGCCCACTGGTCGAAAATTGTATCCATCATGGCGTCAGTTTTGAGCATATGGAAAATTCGCTAAATGCATTTACTGTAAAAAATCATTGCGGCATCCGCAAATGGTTTTGTGAATTCGAGCAGTATACAGCAATACGCGGTTTCAGATCCGACGAGAAGTGTCTAGGAGTGCGTCGGCTCCTCAAAGAAACAGCAAAGTAGTTCGCGGGCACCTTAGGAGTTGTAACCTACGCTGAACTAAAGACTGCCCTTATCGAAACCTTTGGGCGACAGGTGACCCACCGTGACGTATATCGGCAGGTGAAACAACGACGAATCGTGCCTGGAATTTGTGAAAGCAATGAAAGCCCTAGCCGCGAAGATATCTGTTCCAGAGTCAGAATTGGTAACATTCATTATTATCGATGGTTTCGACGATGAAAGCGCCAACATAACACTCATCAATGACGCTACGACTATCGCCGATCTTCTAACTAGGCTGGAGCGATACCAGCACAAAGTATTCTGCAATTTTGTCGGGGTATCTTTGGACGTCTCCTTAAAGGTGATTAGATTCGCTAAATTATTATGTACGTGATCTGTTAATCTCGCGAACGGACTGTTTTTTTTAACAAACAATGAAAAGCTGAAAATTTAATTATTAAATATTAAGAGCTTTTCTTAATCTGACGAATCCATTTCCATAATTCAATAATGTTTCCGAAACTTTATGGTTCATTATGGACGCCACTCGCTTTACTTTGATTCTTTAGCTTTAGTTTTCGCTTTTCGTATAAGACAACTTAAAGAAAACATAGAAGTGTTCGTTTATGATTCAGGATTTAGCTGTTTTTATATAGCTACTAGCTGTACCCGCCCAGCTTTGCCGTGCACAGGAATTGCATTGCTTAGGTCTTAGATAATAATGTTCTTTTGTAAAATGCGAAAAATGAGAATAAATCTGGAATTTTCTTTCTGCATCAACCTGAAATATACAGCAATACAAACAAAAAAAAAACAAAAAAAGAATAATGAAAATCATATAAGATGTTTTTTGTATGGGAGGCGTCACCCCGATTTTTTTCCAATTTTAGCGTGGCGATATCGATAATGGTATTGGATATATAATGTGCACCCTCTACATCGCCCTCCCTCTCCTTGATCATGCTACATGTTTGTAATGCTGTATTTCCTTTCCTTTGTTTCCCTCTTCCTATGGAATCCGAACAACTACTTTACCTACCCCAACCCTACACTGTTACCATACACCATATCGAATGAAATTCTGAAATGAAACCTGTTTTGTATTATACGTCTCTCTATCATAATATACATACCTACATATATAACTGACCATAGCACTCACTGCGAAAACAAATCAACCCTTTTCGAATGTATAGTATACGTATTGTTTTTGTTTGACGATCGCAAAAGTATAAACATCCATTTGTAGCAAGGTATATGTGTAGGTATGTATATATTTTCACTTCAGAAAATACATTTTGGCTAAAAACTGTTCCTAAGGACTTGGCTATAAACGACATAGCCTATAGCAGTCTTACTGTCTTAAGGAACATTTTAAAAAAAGTTTCATCGAAATCTGTCCAGTAGTTTTTGAGTTTTTAGCTGACAAAGAAAAGTCCTACAGTTTTATTATATGTATAGATATCCAAAGTTGACCAATTTTGAGCAGCAATTCTTTGATAGTTGTGCTCCAGAGTAAGAATCTTGGGTCGCAATCTGCTGATGGGCACTTTCGTGAAAGAGTTTAAAATTCCGACGAAATATCTCCAGAGTCTTTTTGCAAGTTGCAGGATTGCTACTACTGTTCAATTTTACGTCATGTTTTTGACACAATTTTAACCACTCGCTAAAGAATTGTATATGATATGCACATGGGAGGACACAATTTTGGAAAGTCTATGAGGTTGGTATTCCATAACCTTTCTAATTCAACCAAAGTGTAATTATTTAAAAGTGTACCTACTGCGAGTCAATTCTGGTTCTGCGAAAGAGTGAATCGAATAAATCGTTTTCACCTTCGCTTTCACATATTGCTTTCATTTTTTCGATTCACTTAGTTCTAAAATGCGAATCTTGTTCAATTAATAAGTGAAACTCCTGTGGTAAATTGAATGTCACAGTGGTGATTATATTTTCGACTTTTGTGAATGTCAAATCCAGCATCATTTTTTCATTCTTGCATATACATATTAATTTAGTCAATTATTTATACAATTTTATATTATAAAATGCCTTCATATAGTTTAATATGACTTCATATCGAAACAGGACGAAGAAATGTGCTTCTTTAAATAATGCGGATTATTTATAAGGCATCGTCTAAAAGACAACGAAAATCCTTTTAAAGTGATAACGGAGAACACTTCATACAATTGCATTGCTTTCGTAAGCAACTATGCAGATGCAGAACCCTGCTTGAAGAACACTAAACCCGCTCATTAAATTAAAACATCATTAAAAATACATGCTCTTCCATCGCATGTCAAAAGGCTAAGAGCATTGCGGTTCATTAGGGAAGTTTTCAACAAGCTAAAACCAATGTACAAAAACAATAGGAACTGAGTGAAATAGGTTTTTAAATTTGTTTCTTATGTCTGTTATGATCATTTTCCTAATTTATTTCTAAAAAGCTCACTAAATACTCCTTTTGAATTGGTGTGATGCCTTTTCCCCTTTGTTTTTTTTTTTTTGTTATTGGGATCTCCATTTTCACCGAAATGGGAGGGTGAAAAGAAATTATTCATATAGAAATTGTTGACGTTTGGTGTCACCTTTTCATAGAACGAGAATCGAATTTGCGTTGAAAGAGTGAAAATATTTTCATTTTATTTTTTCACAGAACCAGAATTGGCTTGGCTTCCTGGAGGTAACCCATTTTCCAGTGAATTATCTACGTATCGGAAGATCATTATTTTTGTTTTGCAGTATTAACCTTAGTAGTCCACTTGCCGCAAAGCAATTTGATGAACCTGAGTTGCATCATACATACTTATTTGGTAGAGAATATGGTCAGCATACATTGGGCTTGTGATGTTCAACACGTTGAATATGATTCCACCTGAAATTGAGAAAAATAACAATAATACAAAATTGAGAACTGCAAAGGGTCGTAGCGGAAATACGTACATAAGTTATAGTATTTCTTTAAGTGAGCGTCAGTTGTGCAATAATTTACACAAGTTGGGTATCAGTAAGTCAAGTGACATTCGAGCTGAAGATATTGATGACAATACTTTTAACCAGCAATTCGTATCCTTACCATCTCCATCGATTACTGAAAATTATCATTTTATCAGTTTTCTGTGGGATCCCTACATTATACCCTTTTCCAAAATCCCTTATTGGACATAACCTCTAATTTTTTCTTCTCTTTTTTCAAAATCTCCCGGGACGAAATCCCCTATGGCAAATTCTCGTACAAGCCAACTAAACTTTGCATATACCCAACCTTCCACCTACTCCAAATTCTACCACAAGCAGGGGGTTGCATACGCATCTCACTTTTTAACACCATTTTTAGGTGTCGCGGCGACAGAATAAAACCAAACCTAAAAATGGGGGATTTTGTTCCTGCGGATTTTCTATTATGGTCTTTTGGAGTAAGGGATTTCACCACAGAGGATTTTTGAGAGGTGATTTCGGAAAAGGGATTTTGGAAAAGGAGATTTCATGACCAACCCGTTTTCTGTTCAGTCGGATGACACTGGCTTTGGGTTTTTGTGTTTTGAGTCAAACTCAAAACTGGATGAAGAATGTACCCGGATCAATAGAAGCTGGCTAACATTATTCCCCTTCCGAAAAAGGCCGAAGGTGATGAATTTAGGCATATTTCTATCTTTCCGTTTTTGTCAAAAGTATTTGAAAGGGTTCTTCAAAAACAAATTAGCGCCTATCTTACGTCGAATAATTGGCTTACTTCTAGTCCTAATCAATCAATCAATCATAATTATAAACTTATGTAAAAAGCTTATGCAGCAATATAATTTTTCGGCTTATGCTACAAAATTGATTTATTCCTACCTAACTAATAGGCAAGCAGTTGAAGTTGGCGTCAACTTATCAGAATTTCTCCAGAATACAACCGGCCGTCCCTACAGACTTGAAACCATCCAAAACTACTTGAAAGGTATTTTGTTACACATTGAATAAGAAACGCGTCGATCCCATAAGCACGCAGTTACAGCAAAAGAGCTTGGTAACTCTGTCAAATGCCTTTGAAATATCAAGCGCAAAAATTTTCAGTTCACCGAAGTGATGACGAGATTGGTTCCACTTATCGGTGAGAACAGTCATCAAATCAATCAATCAGTGGATCTGTTGGCACGAAAACCGTACTGCCGGTTTATCAGCGTTTCCATGACCTTAGAAAGAATGGACGTAAGTGCTATGGGTCGATAACTGGTGGGAGAAGAAGATTCGCTAAGAACATTAAGGAGAATTGCAGAGAAGATTGTCATACCCCAATTTAAAAAAAAAATATTCCCCGATAAATTGTTTGGATTTTTTGCATTTCCCTTGATATGAAATAATAACGCACCTGTCTTGAAACTTTCTGGAACCACTCCTTCGTTAAAAATACGGTTAAGCATTTTTCGGTGAATTTCTGAACGAACTGTATATAGGAGGGTTTTAAAAATTCATCATTTCGGTTTTCCCCTGTTAAGTCGTTTGCTTAGATGGGGGCTCTAGCGTCGCGTCGCAAAGATTTTGTTGAAATTGATTTAAGTTAAAGAGCACTCCCTTTCAAATGTTGCATAACAACTGGAATAAATTAAGTTTAACTTTTGACAATAAGGTCAATCCACAACGACTTAATCAAATAAGAGGAGGACAAAAAAAATTAATTGGATTTTAATTAAATCATACTGAAATCGCGTATAGAAGTCACAAAGCTTAAACGAACCCGATAAATCCCAAAAACTTCGAACAGGGAATGATATTTACCACAAGATTACCCAATAATTACCACAAAATCGTTTAAGTTTGATGAGTTTATAATTAGAAATCAATTAGCGGTGCTTGGCCTTCATCCAAATCAATGCGAATGAATAAAACCTCAATTAAAAGAGCCCTAGCAACAAAGGTAAAGCATAATAAATCCCTCCAGCTGCTTAAGTAAAGTCTACCTAATTAAAATTACTAAACCCAGTATACCATCCGGAGGAATAAACGAAATCGAGTCCCAAGGACTATATCGCGTTTGCTTTGTTTGTCTGCTTACCTATTCCAAATGATAGCGCCCATACCCATGTAAGGAGTACGCAACGCTGGCGCTGCTGGGTGGCATTGACATCATAGCAAATCAAATTTAATCCCTAGTAATACCATCAAGTTTGTTAACTGAATGCTTATTATGCAAAATTCTATTTATTTAAATGGCATCCTTATGATTTGCTCGAGACGTTTTGCTAAGGAAGCGATGGCATGAGGATGCAACGTTGAAAGCGTTGCCAATTAAGATTTTAAATCAAATAAACGAGGATATCAGAAAAGCAGCTGTTAAGTATCATTTTCATTTGTAGAGTGGCTTGGGATGAACGGGAACACTGTAAGTGGAACTTGATGACAGGGTTGGTATCAGGAATGTTCGACTTGGGAGGTGGAGGTGTTGTCTAGAAGATAAGGATTTTAAATGAGAATTTCTTTTATGATACAGGTTGAAGTGGAATGTGCTGTGGTGTTAAATTTTTTTACATTTAATAAAGCGAAGGCCGACACAATTCTGAATAACAATATGTATTTGGAAAGAATTTAGATGTATTACGGGATGACCCGTTTCAGTAAAATGTACCCAGCGCGGAAACTACTGGACAGATTTCAATGAAACAGATTTTTAAATGTTTGTTACGACTGGTGAGATGGTTTTAGCCTACGTCATTTATATAGCCACGTCCTTTGAAACAGATTTTTTTTTTAAACAAAAACATTTTTTTTTTCTGGGCTCTAATCGTAAGATTTAATTTGTCAGACTATCTTCGTTGAGACGTTTGTATAAAACGACCTCGTTTTAAGTTTGCTTCATATTACATCATAATCACATCGTTTACATTTTGAATAGTTTACCTATCTTAATTTTGGGGGCGCTTACAATCCGGGGTGGAGCACGGTCTCAACCAAGAAGCCCCTATCTAGCTGCCTCCGGTTATGCACACCAAGTTCGTTGAGGTCGCCGTCCAATTGTGAAAAATACTATTTATTTGTAGACGAAAAAATTGTAGCCATTATGATAGGTTTAGTTCCTATAGCACTTTTTTAACTTTCTCGTATACGTAGTAAGAGAAAGATATTGTTTTCGTACAAAATTTCGAACTCGAGATTTTGATCAATTCTGATATTATACGATGATAGGGGAACTCAAAAAAGTGGGTCTCGCAATTCTGTCCGTCCGTATGTCTGTCTGTCCCACCCCTGGGGAATCTAAACGCTTGGACGGATTTGCTTCAAACTTCGTATTTAGAGTTTGTGGGTTTCCCGCTAGGGACGTTTTTTTTTTTTATGCTAGCCCTAATATTAACGGTACCTCCCATATAAAAATTTTACGAAATATTACGAAATATGTCTAAATTTAGATTTTTTCGAAAACGGCTCAAACGATTTGAACCAAAATTGATAGTTGAGTTAATGTAAGCATGCTTAACATGACTGTATACCCAGTTTTTCGCTAAAAAGTCCAGCAACGGCAGTTTTGAAAATTGGCTTTTTCTCGAAAACGGTAAAAAACCATTTAAAAAAAAAATTATTTTTAAGGTACTATTGTCATTCTTAACTTGATAGCAAACTCAGTTTTTCCCTTAAAAGACTGCGTCCTTTGATATCCACCCAAATCCCTAATAATAGTACTTTAAAAAACTGCTCATATCTCAAAAACGCCATTTTCGATTATGATAAAAATGTTACTTTCAGGTAATGCTTAAATCCATAGTAATATTATTTGCTCAGTTTTGAGCTAAACAGTTGCAAAACAGTGTTTTTTGAACCATGAATGCGTCCTTCGATTTCCACCCCAATCGCTAAAAATGGTACTTTAAAAACTGCTCATATCTCGAAAACGCCATTTTCAATTTGAATGAAAATGTAACTGCTAGGTAATGTTTATATCCTGAATAATACGTCGTACTCAGTTTTGCGCTAAACAGTTTAATAACAGTGCTTTTCGAATCCAAATTTGTAACATTTGTCAGCATAATTTTAAAAAAAATGCTCTAACGATTTTGATCAAAATACATATTTAGGACAACATAAGCATTCTAAACATGATCACGTACTTAGTTTTTCTCAGAAAACTCGAATATAGCCGTTTTATGAATATTTCTCAAAAATGACTACCCAAATTCCGACAATTGAGACCACTTTTTTAAATAATCAAAAATGGGAATACGAAATTCATCGCCTACTTGCCTCCTTTAAGTGTCAGTTGTTCGGGGTGAAATTTGAAAGTAAGTAATAAAGTGTTGTAGTTAATACGTATGTTTATGTAGTATGTATTACTTTTTATATTTTAATTAACAAGGGTTGAGTTACTAAACCTGAGTACATCTTAAGTGGGTATGATTTTGAACGTAAAATTTGCTGAAATAACTCTGAGATTCTGCGAGATTCGCAATAAACGAGAAAGTTTCGTGCGACCCAGTCGTGCACATTTTTTTTAAAACAGTTAGGTAGCTGTTGACGTTTATTCAGGTATGCGCTGAAAGCAATTCACAAATCAAGGCCTTAAGATTTATCACCAAACATTTAAAAAAAAAAAAAAAAAAAAACAGTAAGACAATTATCTTCGACTATGCCGAAGCTCAAATACCCGGTACTATATTATTGTAAAATAAAAAAAAAATATTTTAGTATTAAAAAATTATATATTTGTATGGGAGGTGTGGGTACTTTTTATTCGACCAAGCTCATTTTTTGTCAAAAATTTTTAAATATTATTAAAACAATATGTGCAAAGTTTAAACTTGCTATCTTTACTGTAGCTATTTAAATTTAATTTTTAACATAAAAAGCTATATAAATCTGATATTTTTGTATGGGAGGTAGTAGTAGTTTTCATCCGATCTTGCTCATCTTCGAACTTAGCCTCAGTTTGGTGGATAAAAGCTTACATACCAAATTTCAAGTCGATAGCTCTTAAATTACGGCCGTAATCGTGCGGAAAGACGGACAGACGGACAGACAGACGGACATCTCTAGATCGACTAAGAAAGTGATGCTGAGTTTGTCATACCTACAACGCCTCCTTATGGGCGTTACAAATGGAATGACAAAGTGAATATACCCTCACCACAGTGTGGTACCGGGTATAAATAGGATGAACAAAAAATGTTACAAACTGAGAAGGTAACGCTTTACCTGTCGTCGCTAATAAGCTAATAACTAATAATAAGATCGGAGAAATCGGTTTTCTCTGTTTCTTATAGAGAGTACACAAACCAAATTTGAAACCGATTGGATGAAAAATAAGAACTTCCCATACAAAACTTGAGCCCCTTCTGTTCCTCATTTTGGAGTTCCCTTTTTAATGCTCACTTTGGTCATAAAAGGAATTTTATTTCAAAATGTGAGCTTCCTACCTTTTAAAGTTTGGGTTGAGCGTTGATCAGCAGTCGCAAATCAGTCAGGCAGGACAAACTGTGTTGAGATAATTCTGATTAAAAGGTTCTAAATTCTAACTTTATTGTAGTTTGGCCGTTCTTGAAATGACGAAATTCGTCAGATTTATGAGGTAAAGTGTGGGAAGACTTAGCCTAGTGAAAAAATGGCACGCAAAGAGCGAAGCCACATCTGGCCCGATATAGTATCGTCATCAAAAATATTGACTATTTGAGCAAGGAAGTCTGAAAGGTAGTACTTATTTTGGTTCTAACATCAATTTAGTTTTGTCTGGGTAAATGCTAAGACCACACCTTGTAACCCAGGCACTAGTTTCACCCAATGCCCTATCCATGTGCATTTCCTATGCCAATCATACTATACACTGTAGATTTAATTTATCGTAAAAGCCTTTCGGAGTATTGCAATGAAATAGTTATGTTCAAAAGAGTTTAATCCGTAAATCATTGCAATCCCTTCAAAGTAGGACTTCTTCATATATTATACTTTTCCAAGCATTACAATCACCTGTAGTATCGTCATCAAATATTTATACATGCCTACATTTTCCACATACGTCAATACAGTTGGCAGGTCCATTTGTTCTTCTACTCAATCAATTGAATCTCCCAATGGTTTCGAGGCGTAACCTTGAACCTGACAGATCATTTTTTACAGACAGAAATATATTTTTCTAAATGATTATCATTTGTATTGGTGAATCGTAAAGAAATCACTCTCACCGATATCGGCATATTAATCATTCACAATTCAGTGTCCTTTTGGAAGGACCAAAATAGTACATAATCGCAAGTGCTGTTGAACATTTATCAAAGGTGATGCAGTTTTCGACACTTTCACAGACATAGTGTAGGAACTTATCTCACACTTCGAAATATACTCCTACACAATCACATAAATGGTGATACATTACGGCATTAAGCATAAACATTATAAATGATGCCACTGTGTGGGTGCTGGGGCGGAAATCGGCTTAACTCGAGTGATGGCAAATGGTAAGTCGGACGTACAGTTCCTAGCTCTTAATGGGACTCAATGAAAGCGGAAGGAGGGGGGGATTTGTTGTTCCATCTATGCCACTGACTAGTATAGCGGGAAATACAGAGAACACCGTTTTGATTTATGTTAGTTAGGTGTATGTAAGTCCTATGTCCTATTTTCAATTTCTGTATGGATAATGATTTCCAGTTAAGGAAACATTTTTTTTTTTCAGTTTAAATTTAATTCTGCCTCGCTTGGGTAAATTTATTTTTGAATACCTCTTGCCGAAAACGCGTGCTAATGGGACCAATGATTACCCTATTCAATGGAATGAAAATTATTTTTCCGGGCACTTCTTTAGCGGCTTATATAGTATGAAACTCACACTATGTATATTGTTTATATAAACGCTGGTCCTGTTTTGGCTTCGACTTAATTTATCAATTCAATAAATGCTTGCTTGTATTCAACTTTTAATTCTGGCAGACCATCTGGCGATCTGGCATCTTTGAGAAAGGAAATGAATCCAAAGATCCTCAAAGACTGACAAGCCGCATCAATACAAGAGGCGTATAAAGCCGGCTGTGCGAAAGAGGACTAGAGCTGCTCCCAAGCTCTATACGAGCAAAAGATACGGGATCAACATCGAATCCTCAGGAAGAACAAGATAGAGCACGAGAAGCCTACACGGTTGAATAAATTGTGAGATTCAGAAATAATGTACGGAAGTTTTACCAAAATATAAAAAGAACGTCCCAAGGCAAAAAATCTCGTACAGAATCCTGTAGAAGTACCCAGGGAAGCTTGTAATGGAATACAGTCGGTGCTGAGAATGTGGAAAACTATTTTTGCAGACTATAATGTCAAGGAAGACCAGAATCCCGTACCATTTAATATATGTAGATGGCGCATCGATCTGATTGGCCCCTATCAGTGTGTTCTTAGGCCAGTAAAGTCTACCGTCGATCAAATGTTCACACTGACTTAAGGAGATCCTGGAAAAATACCAAGAAGTCCAATTTGATACTCACCACCTTCTCATCAATATAGAGCTAGACTATAGCTCGTCTAGAGCCTGCAATGTATAGATTTGGTATCCCTGCAAAGCTCGATTGTTTGTGTTGGGTGATGACGGAGAAAGCTCGTTGCTCAAGGTGCATAACGACCCTACCGAAATCTTTGATGTCAAAGAGGATTTCAACAAGTTGACGCGCTGTCATGCGACTTCTTCAACATCATTATACTTGAAAGAATTGTCCGAGACTTACGTCTTACAGGCCAACACACAAGGGACGATCTTTCAAAAGTCTGTCCCATTACTTGCATACGCCGATGATATTAACATAATTGGTAGAACACAGTGAGCTGTCACTAGTACGTTAGCTAGTACTGAAGCGGAGGCGGCTAAAATGGTTCTAGCGGTCAACGAGATCAAAACCAAGTATATGTTGTTATCAAGAAGGGACTCCTAACATCGACGGATCGGCCAAAACCTTACAATTGATAGCTATAACTTTGAGGTGACTTTGTATAGGTATGAGTAGCTCGGCTGTTCTATCAGTTCTAATAACAACGTCTCAAAAGAAGTTAAACGTTGAATAACACTTGGCAACCTCTGTTATTTCTTTCAGCTGAGAAGCAATTCCGTAATAGAGCCCTATTCCGAAGTACTAAGAAGATTCTACTCGTATATAAGACCTTTATTATCCCAGTCCTGCTTTATGACGCTGAAGCTTGTACTCTATCTAAAGCGGATGCAGCTATTCTGGGTCGCTTCGAGAGAAAGATTATTCGTTCGATTTTTGGTCCCGTCTACGTTAAAGGTCTTTGGAGGAGGAGACTCATCGACAAATTATACGAGCAGTTCAACGACATCGACCTAGTCAAAAATTGCACATCAGTTCTTTAAGATGGCTGGCATATGTATAGCATAGAGACAGCGCAGTAGAGGAAGCCCTCGCCTTAGGTGGCGCGAGTACGCAACTGAAAATAGTTAGCCAAAGACTGTGCTTACTGGAGAAGTTAAAGCCTGCTTTCACTTCGAACTGTAGAGCCGCTTACGCCTAGTAAGAAAGTTTTCAAAATAAAATGGCCTTTGTTGAAAAATATCGAACTATTGGGGAGAATACAAATTTTCAAAATCAATGCGCTGGTAGAAGGAAGGTTCTTAAACAATATTTGTTTTGCTTTTTAGAATCCCTTGGATATTGGTCAAACTTTTATCACTATTCCAATCCAAAAGAGATTTTTTTTCATACATCAATGACCCACCCTTGTATAGGTCAGTCTATTGTCAGGAGGACCGCTGTTTGTGTCAAAATTATAGTGATCTGCGGACTCTCAGGAAAACCCCTTTCACTTTTGAAAACCCCACCTTCAGCTAGCAGGGGACCACTGGAAGGTTTGAGCTGATGGCATAATAATCTATTCAAGTGGTGTTCTAAAAAAGAACGTTGAATCCAATTCTTTCCAACTAACATTATAATTTTGATAACCATTGGATTGGGTGTGGAAGTACTAATTTTGGTAGCCATAAATTGACAAAAGTCTCAAATGTCAGTACAATCTATTAGGAATGCTCGGTATATCCCCTAAATATCCACGGACGAACAGCACTCCTGCAGTGCTAAGATATCTAAAAGAAAATTTAAATATAAATCTACAAAAGTGTTTCATTATTACCTTTGACATAAATCAAACCACATTGTGCACTGTACCCTTACAAAATGGGTTAAGAATCTCCCCCCTAAGGCTTCAAGTACTTTCAGCACTCAAAAATAACATAATTGGCATGTCTACTTGTCAAAGTCTAATAATTTTTTGCAAATATATCAAAAATATGTACCATACAACGACTTAATCTAACAAATTCCTGTCAAATGGTAATAGAAGAGTGAAATCTCCAAAGCATATGTATGTAGTACTGTTTGGGCCAACAATACACTGTACCACTCCACAAAGAATATTATATAGCTTAAGAAACTCAAAATCCCGCTCCAATTTCACATAACAATCTCCGTATCCTGTTTTACAAGACATCTCTAAATGGCATCCTTTGTTCACACACATGAGACGGTAAAACTTTCTGTCAGATGTTTGCCATCCATCATGCACATGGTGCGTCTTTCATAATGATTGAGGTTATTTCCAGACCTCTGAAAATGTGCTTCATCTCTCGGATAAAGAAAGTTAAATATATAAGGATCAATAGACATGGATAACCGCTCCTTTCAGCTGACATCTCAATTCAATCAATTGCTCATACCATATACGAGTATATACCTTAAACAGGGTGTGCATTTTTGTTAAAGTTCTTAAATCGAATGTAATGAAATAAAGTCATTCTTCCGAATCGGATTTTCAGACAAATTTTCTCTCGTAAGTGGATATTGGAAATGGAAACGAGAGATACGAAGAACCACACATCCATCCATCATAAGGATCTTTGGAATCATGTTACATTAGCTTTACACACCCCAATACCAAGAATAGCAAATGGATAAACATCCAGATAGGTATCCGTTTATTGGATGGTATCGTGTGGCATTTCTACAAGTTGATATTTTACTTAGAACAAAAAAATAATATATATCTATATTCTATAGATATAAACTGCCGAGTGCTGTTCCGAACCAATACAGGATTAGTGATTTGTGTGTATATAAGAAGTTCTTGTGGTTAGTTCAGAGGACATTCATTTCGCATTCCATATAGACAGAGGCTTTTCAATGCATCATTGTTTGTGTTCGCTCTGTTTGAATAAATAAAAAGCGATTAAGGAGGCAGATAGATGGATTTCGGACACTGATGATTCACATTTATGTATTTGGCATTCTTTTAAACGTATCTTAAGGTTATACGTGCTGGCTTTCTACATAAACATCTGGGATTTATTTTGTCCTCGTTTTTGTGTACTCAGGGAAAAGGATTCTCTAGACATAGTTTACAAAACTGTTTTCATTGCAACAATATTAGCTTTTGTGACAGGATTAAAAAAAGTTTGCAAGAGAATCGGCTTTCTAGGAAGGGGGATAATAGATCTTTCACAGAACCTGGAATCCTGGAATTCGAGGGCCCTCTTTAGCTGGAGCATTATTGTCCATTCGCTCGATATGGCCGAGCCAATAAAGTCGACGTGTTTTAGCTTTTTGGACTACATCTGCATCTTGGTACAGCTCATAGAGTTCGCGGTTGTATCTTCTCCTCCATTCGCCCTTGTCGCACACAGGACCAAAAATCAGCGGAAGTATTTTTCTTTCAAAGGAACTTTGTAACCGAACTCCTCCTAAACGGCTGGACCGATTTTAATGCAATTTTGTGTGTGTATTTGAATGGGACTAAGGATGGTTTAGATTCACAATTGGACCCAAAATTTCAAATAATAAGCACTCAACAATAAAAAAAAAAAAATTACAAATAAAATCTTCTTCTATATAAATAAAAATGAATTGCTGTTCGTTAGTCTCGCTAAAACTCGAGAACGGCTGGTCCGATTTGGCTAATTATGTACACCAGTTGAACGGGATCCCTAGGTTATCCCTTTTTCCAAAATCTCTTATTGGAAATAATCTCTCATTTTTTTTCTTCTCTTTTTTTCAAAGTCTCCCGGGACGAAATACTCTATACCAAAATCTCCCACAAGCAAACTAAACTTTGCATATACCCAGCCTTGCACCTACTCCAAATCCTACAGTGACAACAAGCAGGGGGGTTGCATGGGGGGAAGCTTGACCCCCCATACGTACCTTAATTTTTAACACCATTTTTAGATGTCGCGGCGACAGAATTAATAACAGCAAATCTGAAAATGGGCGATTTTGTCCCTGGGGATTTTCTCTTAGGGTCTTTTGGAGTAAGGGATTTCAGCACAGGGGATTTTGAAAAGGGGATTTTGGAAATACCTATTGAACGTATCATCTCTAAGCTCAGTGGTTAGTGTGCTGGACTACTGTGCGAAGGGTCTCAAGTTAGATCCCCGGAGAGACACAAATTATATCTTTATGATTTTACCAATGCGCGACTTCTCGCGAACTTCTGACTAGCTTCTCAATTCACCCGTTCGGACTTGGTATAAAATTGCAGGTCCCTTTTACTCGTCCTAAAAATAAAAAATCACACAAACGAATGGTTGTAAAAACCTAGGCCTAGGGTGATTATACGGACCTGTTGCATTACCTTTAACCTCGTCAATTTGGCGGATTATGTTGGGAGCCGAACATGTTACCAAGCTAGGAATAGTACCTGTCTTTTTTGGTTCTGTCGATTTGGAAATTCGAAACGCCGGGAATGTCGGAGGGGCTAGATATTTGCCTCCTTATTATGCTGTTCGTTAGCCTATTCGAAAAAATCTGTTTATTCATCACAGCTATTCGATGATTCTGTATAGCCTTGAATTTTAACGTTATAGGAAGTGTCCAATTTGCATAACGCTCCTCGAACTATACTTGAACTTCCTGGCAAGCTTTGTCATCAAAGCCCTATTTCTATCAAAGAGCTGATCATTTTCATTAGATACTTCAGCGAGCATCTGTAATACTATCTGGTTTTCAGCTGTGAGGTTCTTAGAGTTTTCTTTTGATCGGTGGGAACAATGGTCTACTAGGTGTAATCTTCGATGAAAGTTAAGTTTTTTTTTATTCGTCTTAATTAGCTAGCACATTTTGTTGAACACTCCTCGCTATATTCAGTAACAAAAGAGCCAACATTTGTACACCTTAAAGAAAAATTCCAGGAAGACTATTTCCAAGTCAAACAAGGCTTACATAATTTTATTAAATACACACTAAGCTGACAATTTTCAAACAAACCCTGCCTACCGTTCGAGTTCCATCAAATCCTTAAATAAATTATCAAAATAAAACTCACGACACTGCCTGAAACATTTTTTAACAACGTCATAAAAAGCTATACCTGCTCCATATACCTAATCAAAATATCTATATTCAAATTGTCAGATGTCAGAGGACTTTGTGTCTCTTCTTCCCAGTTTACGACTCAGAGCTTGGTGCTGAGAAAACGTAAAAACATACGTAGGTAATCAGTATAGCATCTGCGTTATTACCTAAGTATACCTATAACGGTGAAGTAATAAATTATTTGAAAAGATAAAAATCACACAGATTCCATTAGTAGATTGACTTTGTCATACAAACCTACATGTAAATAAGTTCAGCACCTCTAAAACTAGGCTGCGAAGGATATTATACCCTTTTTGTTCTGCTCTGATTGTTTTTAATTTTCCACCTGCAACCACAGAAATTACTCCGCACATAGCGTTCTGGGGTCTGACATTGAAACATGGCCTTTTGTGTAATCAGAATGTGGTACTATGACCTGGGATGTGTTCTACTTTTTTAAGGACTATGGAACACGGAGGTGTAGGTGGACAGGACGTACAGTTAACAAACTATACGGCACCGCTATCTGGTAGCGAAATTGCATTGCCTGCATTAGTCATCGTGGTGACATAATGGATAGTACCTATAGTTGGTTAGAAGTGTAGCAAAAAATATCGGATACTGGGTTGCATGTCCTTTAAAATAAAAATGAATGCCTTGACAGTAGAAATTATTTTCATTCAATTGACATGTACATTGGCCAAACTGGTCATTTTTGTCCATTACACTTTCAAAGGATAGTGTTGTGTCATTGAATGAAATGTACAGCATACGGAACGATACGTTTGACTGTAAAACTTTAACCAGTATTCACAGAAGCCCGTAAATGCAAGCACAGCATTTCCAAGTTGACCGTAAAATAAAAGACTGTAAATGAACATTTTCAAATGAATATTTTACGGACTTGCACTCATTCCAAATCCTTTACAATGACCACAGGCAGGGGAGTTGCATACAATTATGATTTTTTGTTTCTCGGGCTTTTTTTGACGGGCATTATGATTTACGGGCTTTTGTAATGTCACCACCAAATGACTGATAATGATCGAGTTGTCAATCCTGGGTACTGGGACTGAATGATTAAACGTTTTTTGATAGCATGTCAAATATCGACAATGTCCCACGAGTGACACTGAACGATTTTCTACAATGTCATACATGTCGAGGTGGGCACGTATTTTCTCTATTGTTGTTGTTGAAAACAGCGACATTAACGGTACATCGTCTGCACCGAGAGGCAAAATTTGACGATCACGGTATCTATCACCATCTATGGCAATAGGAAGATCCTGGAGCTTGTTACAAATGAATCTAGAAGACTGGACGTACTTATAGATAGGATAGGTTAGGTTAGATTAGAGTGGCAGGCCGCAGTACGCGCAGCCTCACTTAGGCCAGAGGAGGCTCATTGTGTTACCACAGGATCTAATGATCTCACAACTACGCATTGAACCAGCAGAAGCTGAGAATGAAGCGTTGGAGGCAACTTACGCTTGCATTAGCGAGTTCACCGAGATTGTTGAAGAAGTATTCTCCGAAATGAATTTTTCTACCAGCTGAGAGGGCTGGCCACGTGCGTAGGATGTGAATAATTGTCTCTTCCTCCTCCTCGTCCATGCAGCTTCTACAGAACTCATTGCTGTCAGTGTCCCGTGATGTGCGTCGTCATGGTACGTCGTCGTGGGGCTATCCTAGGGGCATCGTGGTACGCTATCAGCTTTGAGCTCGATTTGAAAATAATTTCGATTCGGGTTGATGTTGGCAGATTTTGGCGGCCATTGTGTTTTGGTGGCGTCTGTCTGTTTACTGTTCTGTGGGTTTACTGTTCTGTGGGTTTACTGTTCTGTCACTGATGCCAAACCAATGATTTAAAATGAGTGTTGGTGACCAAATTCGAGACAACCGGCTTGGTAACAATCAACCCGTAAAAAAAGGCACGCCAGATCGGTCAAAAAAATTGCCGCAGTCCGTGAATGACCGTAGACAACACCGTTTATTCGCTGACTGGGTTTCGAATCATTTGGAAGAAGACCCCCAAATTTGGTCGAAAAATCATCTTTAGGGACAAGGTGCATTTTTGGATGAATGGCTATGTTAACAAGCCAAATTGCCGTATATGGGGCGACGCTAACCCACACGAGGTGGCAATTCATCCATAAAAAGCTGTTTGGTGCGGATTTTAGACCGGCACGCGATGGACGGCGGCGTCATTGCTCAGTACTTTTTTCTTGAAAATGACGTTGGTGAGGTGATGTCCAAATTGAACGATATGGAGGTAGACGACATGTGGTTCCAGCAAAACGTCGCTACGTGTCCTAAAACAGATGCCACGATGGACATTCTGCATGAACGATTTGAAGCTATATGGTTATTTCCAAGATCAATGCGAATAAATCGCAATCGACAGACACATAACAATGCCATCGCTCAAATTTAGCGGGATCTATGCGGCAGATTGACCACTCGGATTCGTCCCACCATGTGAATCTGCGGTGGACATTTGGACATGGTGTTACATTCCCTACAATAATGGCATTCATGGGCCTTTCAGATAAAAAAAAGGATTTTCTTAATACCTCGCGGCTAGCACGCTTGTTTTATTCTATTGTAAGTTCGTCCTATATCCATACTGAAAACCCCTATAGTGAATCTTCAGTAAGCTCAGCTTCTATTCGCATATCTATGCTTTGTTCCGTTGTGTACTTTTATGAGGGGCATCGCAAAAATGTTATACCCTGTATAGGGAGTCGCTGTATAGAAAACCCTTGCTGTAGGGTAAATAAAAAAACATTAAACAAAATGAACTATAAAGTTATGTTCTTTCATTTTAATAACATGGCGAAACAGCATTCGCTGGGAATTTTTGATCCACCCTGTATAAAGGTATTCATAACCCCGTAGGGGTAAACGACAGAGAACATAATGGAAATGTTTGGACAAACTTCATTACTTTGATCAAGAAATGGTAGGTCTAGGTGGACAAGAAAATGCAATCCCTATGTAACCAAAGTTATAAATATTTCATGTTTTCAAGAAAACCACACTAGCCGCAATGACAAAGGAGGCACAATTTCCGTTTGGATATTGAAATACCCACGAAGGTAGGGCAAGAGCACGCACATTTTACTTGTCAAAATGAATATTTCACCAGTGGGTTCGATATGCATACCAAAGACAGAAAATTTATGGAATCCGAGTGTTTGCATGCGTGCTTTTGTTACCACTATAACGCGGTAAGCCTGGAATAAATTTCGAGAGGAGGCTGCGATAAGGTTGCTCGGACCAATATCCATATGGTGCATAGGTACCTCCATTCAGAAATTCGAAACCCACGCATTCGTCAGTGATTTATTGTCCTTCATTCAACACCATGACCATGAAAGACAAAGAGACATGCACCTATGTCCTTAAAATAGACTATGGATTTATGTTAATTTTTCAGAAGAGATTGTCTGTCAAAATCTGGAAGATAAAATTGCTTACCCTGCTAGAAATTACATTTTTAAAATAGTTGGTAACAACATAAGTACTTATTAAATAAAATTAATTTTGAAAAACTGCAAGTGTAATGTTGGAATTAGTTATTCAAAATTCTCCTTCGTTACACGAAATTGGCTAAATAAATGGCTGTCAAAACTAAGCCCAGACGAGAAGTCTACTTCCATAACAAGCAGCCAAACAAAATCTCAGCCCAAAAAATGTTCATTCCACTTGCAGACACCTTGCAGACGTCCTTAATTGAATCTGCATTACCTTCCCTCCTGTATCGATAAATTTAAATCTCATACATCACACAGCGCTAATAAGACGCCGTCTACTGAAGCCGATTTAATTGAAATGGATAGACTTTAGTTTAACACGAAAAAACAATTTTTAGGGGCTCTCCCACAGCCACCAGGACTGGCCGGCCGGCGAGGAGCTTTACGGGAATAAAAACGAAAGCCAACAAAAATGTTCAACATTAAAGCCTAGGTGTTGTAAATACTCATTTGTCTGGACTAGATTATGCAAATCGTTTGTTGTTTTATTTTATGGGGGGCTTTGCAGAGTTCCAGTCCTAAATGGAAAGTCGTTATCACAATCGTTGGTATTGCTTGAAATGAGAATTTACAGCTTGGATATATTTTCAGGCAATGGAATTAAATACCGTGAAACAATTGATGTTTTTTATGTGAATTTTATTCAATTTTGGAATGCGTTCGCTATGGAGAATGACCAAGTGATATTTAAATAGATGAGAAGGAGCTGCAAGCGGAATGCAGAAGAATTACGATTAACATTGAAATAATTATTCTTTAAAGTGGGTTTTAGCTTTTAGTTAAATTTGTTTAATGAGAATACTACGATTGTATGTTTACGGATTTACAAAAACCCACAAATTTGTCGTTAAAATAATTGTAAGTGGCTAGGGAATTCCATCCCCGGAAAAATGCAACTCAAGGTTTCTCCACAGCGCCATCTCTTGCAAACATCCGACAAACATACGAGTCTATAACTATCCTTGAATAGTTTCTCAATTCAAAACTTCGGACTTGGTATTTTAATATTTGCAGGTCCCTTCCATTCTTCCCAACAAATAAAAACTCGAAAAATAAATGAAAGGTTGCCAGAAGCCTGACCTATGGAGGTGTATATGCGGACCTGTTGCGTCATCTGTTTATGTTTTATTTACTCAATGTGCAATAATCGAGCAACAAGTTCCGAACAGAGACCGGTGGATATGAATAATTGGAAACATTGTTAGACGACTTATGCGCAATTTTTTAATCAAATCAATGTCGCTGTATAGTTGGTCGTTGAATTTCCTTTTCCAAAGCTCGTCTACTCAAACGGGCCCGAACATCTAACGAAGACTCTTTCAACGTCTTATATACAGATCCTCCTTAGTTGATCGGAATCTACTAGCCCAGGGATTCCCAATCTTTTCCATACTGCGACTCCCTATACAGGTTAGAATATTTTTGCTGAGCTTACTGAAGATTCACTAAAGAGTTTTTCAATAAGGATGGGTCGACGTTGAAATGGAATAAACCGAGCTGTGTGAGAGGTATTAGCGAAATCCTTTTTTTATTTGAAAGGCCCATGTGCATTTGCCATTATTGTATGGAATATAACACCATGTCCAAATGTCCGCCGCAGCCTCTCACGTTGTCAGAGATCCGAATGGTCTAATCTGCCGCATAGATCCGGCTGAATTTGAGCGATATGCCATTAGTTATGTTGGGTTTAAGGACATCATCCGTCGATTGGGGTTTATCGCATTGATCTGCGACTTCAGGCAACCCCACAAGAAAAAGTCTAGCCGAGTTAAATCGCACGATCTTGGTGATCGCGCGATCGTGACCGTTCGCGGCAATTGTGTATGTGTTATTCGACCACGTGGAAAATTTTACGCAAGGATCTTGGTCTAAAACTATAGGTACAGAATACAGCTGGTGCAAGAACTGAAGCCGGGTGACCTGCCACAACATCGAACATTTGGTGAATGGGCCTTAGAAATGCTCGAAGAAGATCCGCTTTTTTTTCGAAGAATTCATCTCGCGTTTTGTACCTGTCAATTAGTCGCCTATATCGTGCGATTTGACGCCGCTGGACTATTTTTTGTGGGGATATGTGAAGTCTCTTCGTCTGTGGTCTATACGGATAAGCCAGCAACTATTACCGCCTTGGAAGACAACATAGCTCGTGTTATTGGTGAGATACCAGTCGCTATGTTGGAAAGTAAGCCAATTGGACATTCCGGATGGACCCCTTGAAGCTTAGTCGCGGTCAATATTTACACGAAAATTTTCGTTCAAATTTTAAAAACCAACCTCAAATACCCGTTACTCTATTATTGTAAAAAATATTTTAGTATTAAAAAATTATATGATATTTGTATGGGAAGTATGGTATGGGTAGTTTTTATTCGACCAAGCTCATTTTTTGTCAAAAAAATTTAAATATTATTAAAACAATATGTGCAAAGTTTAAACTTGCTGTCTTTACTGTAGCTATTTAAAATTAATTTTTAACATCAAATAGCTATATATTTTGTATGGGAGGTAGTAGTAGTTTTCATCCGATCTTGCTCATCTTCGAACATAGCCTCAGTTTGGTAGATAAAAGTTTACGTACCAAATTTCAAGTCGATAGCTCGTAAATTGCGGCCGTAATCGTGCGGACAGACAGACGGACATCGATAGATCGACTAAGAAAGTGATGCTGATCAAATATATATATAGTTTGTCATACCTATGTGCGTTATAAATGGAATGTCAAAGTGAATATACCCTGGCCACAGCTAGTGTGGTACGGGTATAAAAAGACGCATAACAGCTCGTCGGTCGCCTTGTTTAAAACTTTTTTTGGATCTTTTACAGGATCTTTTAAGTGTAAATATTTAATTGACGATGAACTTTCCTGATTAGATAAGACCGATCTGATATTGTCTAATCAGGTTATTTTCGAACGGTTTTATTAGGTGTTGACACAATTATGGCAGATAGGATCTTGTTAGCGTTGATAAATAGAGGTGTTGGCACAGCTGAAAGTTCTCCTTTCTTACGGACTGGGCAAACGATACTGAGACTCTATTCATCAGACATTCAACTGACCACATTTTGAAAATAAGTTTTTTCATGCTCTCTAGTCTACCTATTCGCTTCTAGCTGCTCTAAAAAGCTTGGATACTGAACTGTCAGGCCCAAAAGATTTGTTGATCTTTGGCATGGATTTTGATATCCTTAGCCTTACTTATTTTTGTTTTGTCTATAGTGTCGTCTTTATTGAATGGTAGGTCCATATTGCCTAGTAATAGTTTACTAGGCAATATGGATTTCGCAGTCGTGTCATTCTACAGAAAACCTGTTGACCTATGTAACCCACTTATGAACAGACTAAGAGAAAGGTAAACTTTGAAGCTAGCTTCCTGGGGACATATTTCCAGAGGATTACAATTTAAATGCACGGCTAATCTGATCTGATAATCTCAGCCTTTGCCGAGAGATTTTTTTTTTGTTTTTATAAAGTTCCTCATTGCAACTTACATAGTTGAAGTACAAACGCATTCGCTGTCAGAAAATATAATACGTGACTTATGTCGTTTTCCATTGGGACCATCAGATTTTTATTTCAGATCTCAGATTTTTCGTGGCGAATGGAACATGAAAGCAGATTGATTTGCTTTTGTAAATGTATTAGTGCGTTATTTGACAGTACATCAACTGTGCAAATTGTTTTCGTTTGTCGATGGAAACATACGAACTTCATATGGATAATCATATCGACGAAGAATCGAAATCCACAGATGACGAGGAAGAAGAAGAAGATGACGAAGATGATAGTAATTGCTCCAAAATTAAGTCCACGTCCATTATTTACGTTTTTGTTCTGAATAATTGCTTTTCACGAGGCTTTTCGAAATTTTGTTTTGAAAACAAATTCTGAATGACGTAAAACAGCTGTGCAAAGTATATTGGTATTGTAAGAGGGAAACAGGAAAAACATTAATATTATTATTATTATTATTTTTTTTTTTTTTTTTTTTGCAAAGCATTAACATTAGGCATCTCCGATTCTGTAATGAGAACAATAAAAATTCCCTGTAAGTACAATTCAAATAAACATCGGTATCTACTCAAGTATATACCACTACTGTACTCAGCATCTACACGAAATATTTAAACTACAGTACGTACAGTACAGATATCTAATGCAAGACAATACCACACACGCCGAACACATTTGGTGTTCAGGAAACCGGTAGGCATGCCTGCCGATACACACTCATGTTATGAGTTCACGTGTGCGCAGGAGGAACCAGGCAATTACCACACACACCAAAGAACCTCTCGTTCTAAGGGGAACCGGAAAATTTACCAGCACACGTCCTTTGCACGAACCATGAACAGCAAACCACACACGGACACGCCGAACACAATGTTCGGGGAACCGGTATGCATGCCGATAACACTCGTCTAATTAGTTCACTTGTGCGCAGGAGTAACCAGGCAATTGCCACACACACCAAAGAACCTCCCGTTCTAAGGGGAACCGACAAATCTACCAACACACGTCCTTTGCACGAAGTATAGCAACATAAGAAAAAGTTGCAATCCAATAATGATCGCATTTGTATTCGTAAAGAGACCAGTGGAACCAGCGCACTTTGTTTACACACACCCGCCCCGCCACACACACCAAAGAACCTCTCGTCCCAAGGGGAACCGGCATGAACGGTGGAACCAAACAAGTCGCAACACACAAATGGCTCGTTGAACACACAGATCCATGTGAAACGCAATACACACATACATTCACGAAAACCATGCCGAAGACTTTATCAGCCTTCAAACGCATTCAAGAAAAACAGTGTTGATACATGATCAACGACACTAAATAAAATGCACAAATGCTACATACTACTTTCTACTAATGAACTATACTTAGTGAGTGCAAACAACTCACCTTATTCACAATTTTACTTTCCATTTTATTTTAAAACAAATACTGCACTAGCACCACTCACAAGCAAACACAGAACACGACTGATCGAGTTTTCAGAATTTCATCCCCGACCAGACACGACTCTGCGTCTGTATGCGTGCGGCGCCAAATACATTTTGCATTCAAATCATCTACTCATTGGAGTAGAAGTGAAGTGTTCTTACAGTATTAGTGAGAGTATGTGTAAATCTCGAAAATTATCGAGATCTGCAAAAAGTGATCCGGATCAAAAAAAAGATTGATTTTATGCCCCAATGGAAAACCACATTATACAATAAAAAAATGCATAAGTTGATTGCGCATTTTTGTCCAGTAATATTATGTACATTATTTTGCTGTCAACAACAACAGTGTAGCGTTCGAAAGATGTTTTTTATTTCATACAACAAAATCTGCCACTTTCGTCTGAGTCAGTACAAAGGATACCTACCAAACCAGCAAGCAAATAATACACCACCACTTCCACCTCCTCCAGGATGTGTCCTCTCATTATACCCCATTGTGTTATGTAACTGCTCATAATTTAATCAAGACCATATACATCACAAAGCTCGTTATAATTGAAATAATAAATAAAAAAAAAATAATTATCTAACCAGCGCGGCGTCTGAGGCTTATTCCACACGTTTTGAAGCTAATTCAATCCACGTCACGGGTTAATTCATTTAAATATTGTACTTTAACCCAACAACCGTTGCTGGTCTCTTCAGATTTAAATTAATTCTACCACCTGAATGTAATTATTATTATGCTGGCAAGGAGTAGAGTGAAAATCGTAGCATTCATTTTCTACCATCGACTTAATTGTCTAATTATTGCAAACGTAATATAGAACAGAAAATATAGAAAACCGGACTGTGTGGCCACTACCACACAAGTGGTTTTGTGGTTTTTATAATAATGTGCTGTGCAACCCTCATCGTCGCAAGGGGTAATTTAATTGCTTCTAATGTTCATATTGTGGAAGTACTTTATAGCACGTATTCATGTCATGCCATGTGTGGAATGGTAGCATTTTAATTATATCCTTTCACATAATGAATGACTCCTTGGGGCTGGAGGGCGCAACAGAAAAAAAATATTCAAGCAAATGATCATTTAATCACAAAAGCACTTATAATTACTACAGGATTTTAATTCATATAGGTGGCTGCTAATGTTCTAACGCTATAAGGATACACAATACACACTCTTGTATAAATGCGCTCGTAAGCCAAATTACGGATGTTTAAGGCAAAAATTTCGGTTTGGTAAATTTGATGGCCGGATACGGGCAATGGCAAATATATATTCATTTCCTCGAGTCGTTAAATGGGAAACGTGTTTAGCGCTTTTGACGCGTTCGCATACTTATTTAAAGTACCACACTTTAAGGGCTTTTAAAGGCGACAATTATCAGGCAGAGAAGCGCAAAGTACACAAGATGACATAAGCCTGACAATCTGTATTTCAACAGTTTTATTAGGCACCTGCTCTCTGTCAGCTGTGGGTAGAGGCGTGAAAAACGAAGTTTGTTTGCCTTGAAAATGTTGTCAGTAGGTATGTGTTGGGGTTGGGCCAATATGATTAATTGATGTTTGGGGAAAGGGTGCGCGCAGCATTTGTTTGAGGACACACGTGGAGATATATCAATATCAGTCTGTTTTACTGACTAAATTATTTGGAGCTTAACTTACCAGTTTGACCTTTGAAAGTTCCGCACTCGGTTATGGTCGAGGGCAGCCAGTATTGTTTAACAAATTTAAAGTGCCTGTGCCTGTCGCTTTTTAATGGATGACTCAGTGGTAATGGCGATTTTAGACAGTGATTACATAAAAAGGAGAGCCTTTTTCTTTTTGGTCAATTTACTAATGTAGCGATAGGCAGTTAGGTTTTAAGTAAGGTTTATGGTCTGACGAGGTATACCACGTGCCACACTCCGGCCAATACTAGTCCATTGTGTTGCCTGTTTGGGGAGGGATTTTGCGGCGTAAACATTGTACCCGTATTCATAAATCATTTACTTACTGCAAATCATTCCTTTAGAAATCTCGTAGAAGAAGTACCTCCGAAGGAATTTGTGCCTCATGTATTGAATACCGGGTGGGCAGTTACATAGGAACTGATGGGTTGAGTTCTCAAGAACTTCCTCATTACCGCAGCCTTTGAAAATTTCTTATTTCGTCGATGACATTTTTTTTGTTCATTTGGTACTACAGAGCATTGTGGTAAAATAAATCACACCAAAAACATAAAAGTAAAAAAAGAGCCAAGTTCTCTTATATATAGAACAACAAAAATTAGGTGCGTAACTAGTCAGCCACGAAAAGTAATGAGATCTAAAAGTAGGTACGCCAAGTTCTTAGCTTAAGAAGGTTAAATGTTAAAAAAAATTGGTAGGTTCACTGGTCAAGTTTTCAAATTCTAATATAATATAATGAAGTTATAAACGAAAAACTTGCCAAGTAAACCTACCAATTTTTTTTAACATTTAACCTTCTTAAGCTAAGAACTTGGCGTACCTACTTTTAGATCTCATTACTTTTAGTGGCTGACTAGTTACGCACATAATTTTTGTTGTTCTATATGTATATAAGAGAACTTGGCTCTTTTTTTACTTGTATGTTTTTGGTGTGATTTCACTACTTTTCGCGAAGTTTTTTTTATCAGATTTCACAAACGTTGAAACGTTTTCGCTTTTTAATATGTCAATTGACACTGACTACCATCACTTTGGCTTTCTTTTTTATAAATTATTCATTAAAATTATATTCAGCAGGGATTAACTTCTATTCATATTTTAAGTGGGCAGATTCCACGCCCCTTATATGGACAATTTTAAATATTTGATATTTCTCCTTTTGTACAATGCAGTTCCTACCGCTATACCAAATTTCAACATTCTACGGCAGTCGGAAGTGGCCCAAATAAATAAAAACTGATTTTCAAAAGTGGGCGGAAACCACGCCTCCTGACGGGAGAATATAAAATTGTTGACTTTTTTCTTTTTGTACACTGCAAGTTCTACCGCTGAACTGAATTTCAACATTCTACGTCGACTGGAAGTGGCCCAAAGAAATAATAACTGAATGGAAAATCTCAAGTTTTGGACTTTTTCCAGTGTATTCACCATAGGATCTAGCATTATGCCAAATTTCACGATTCTAGAATGGCCGGAAGTGCTTCATAATTTTGATGATCATCATCTAAGTGAGTGAGTGAGTGAGTGAGTCAGTTACGGTTTTTGCGATTTTTGAAGTCCTGTATGTTGAGAACCACTAATGCTATAGAGATGAAATTTGGTGAGGTGGGCCTTTTTAATGAGCTAGGTAAATGTTTTAAGTTTAAGTTTTTGGCTTAATTGGTTCGGAAGTTAGAGGGGGGTCGAAAACAGCCTGAGTTTGTTCCTGTAAAAAGGGTAAGTGCCTTTACTAGAGAACTTGGCTGGGGCACTACCGTGCCCTTTGATTTCCTAGGAGGGTGGAATGTGATCTTTTATAGTCTCTCGGTCGTGGATTCGTTGAAGGCATGCTATAGGCGCAAAATTTGTCACCCGATGTTATTTGGCTGTAATTTATCTATGAACGAAAAACTTTGGTCCCACTTTTGGATTATGTTGATTTTATGTCCTAAATTTTCTTCCATTAAGTCAAGAAAATGATATTAATGATATTGACCACTTAGGCCGACAGTAGAATTGAAGACCATTTGGGCCCGATTTATGACATTTTCCATCACTCTTGCCAGTACTTTCGCCGATAGGTCCTCGCATTCTTGACGGATATTCTCTTTGAGGGCTTCAAGAAACTAAGGCTCGTAGACATAAATACCTACATGACTTTAAAAAAAAAACCACAGAAATAAGTTTGGAACGGGTAAATCAGGCCGGGCAGTGCAAATTGTCAAAACGAGAGACTAGGCGACTCGGAAATCCAGCCCTCAGAATTTCGGCTGTGGCTCGTGCAGTATGCACCGTTGCTCCATTTTGATGTTGGAACCACATGTTCTCCGGTCCAAAATTCTCAAAATATCGATGGATTGCCACGCTGATTGATGCCCAATTGTTGTCTGGTCGATATTACAGGGTTGTCTGCGACATCTTCAGCTACAGCTTATGGCAAAGTTTAATCACGACTACAAATATTCCATTACGCACCCCAGTGGTAGTAAAAAAATGTTGGTCGTTCGTGAAAAACATTAGCAACTACGCTACAACGCCAATCCCAATAATTTACATTTTTTCAATGACAGAATTGCAATTGTCAGATTGCCCCATGAAAATAAATTTCCACACTGGCATACAAGCAGAAGTGTTAAAAGATTTTAACATTCACAAATCCACCGGTCTAGATGGTATACCGTTGTCATTTTGAAGGAGCTACCTCTATGAGCTTATTTCCCTGACCTATTCTTCTAGACTCTTTGCAAGTAGTTGGAAAAGCGCATTTGTCCAGCCCGATCTAAAAATGGCGAATATTCTTCTGGTAGCAAGCCACAGACAAGGTAACCAATCTTAAGGCAACGCCGACTGCTGGTTTGGAAACCTGCTACCTATGGATCTATACATGCAGGAATCGGCTGCCAAAAGTGCCTTGAGGATATCTAAGCCAGACAAAATGCTGGATCCCTAGTCTCTTTGGGCATGCGCGGTTCCTCAATAAATACATAGGGAGTGACATAAACTCTGACTACTTATGTCACCCTACCTAGACTTTGATAAACCATTCTCTTGCCGGTTTCCGAGCAGGGAAGAATGGGACAGGAACGAACCCACAGAAACGAAATCAATAGCCATCTACACTGACGGATCAAAGTTGGAATGTGGAACTGGAGCCGGATTATTCTCAGAGGAACTCAACATACATAGTTCAATCAGGCTCCCTGATTACTGTAGTGTTTTCCAAGCTGAGATACTGGCGATCGCGGAAGTAGCAAGCATGGTATCAATAATGGCAATACCACGGAATGATATTACCATATTTATTGACAGCCAGGCGGCTATCAAGGCTATCTCTAATAATGACATAAAATCCAAACTAGTTCGCCGCTGTCGCGAAGAGCTCAAGACCTAAACCAGGCACTTCAGTCGATCAGGCCACCAATCTGCAGTCTCAGAGAGCGAGTGGAGTACAAGATCCGAATGAAAGCCAATATCAGGTGGAAAACACTAACCACCTATGACCAAGATGTGGCCAGAGTACAACAAAAGCAGGACCAACAAAGTTTTGCGATATGACAGAATATCGCTGCCCAAGTTGGTTGGAGCCCTCACCGGTCACAACTTTCTAAGAAGCCACAGAATGAAACTAAATCTTAAGAACGACGACATTTGTAGAGGCTGCGGTGATGAAGAAGCCCACGAGGACATCCCTCACTTTCTCTGTCACTGCCCAAGTTTCTGTCACTTAAGGAACAGAACACTTGGAAGTTACTACTTCCAGGAAATCCAAGAACTCTCTGATGCCTCAATATCTAATCTATAAAGGTTTCTGAGGACGACGAGATGGCTGCACAAAGTCGAATAACCACGGCAAGGATGAAATAAAGCCAATACAACGCGGCTAATGGCATCGAAGGCTATCACAATGGGTCCACGAGGACCTGAGTGGGGTGAAGAAGAGGCTACTCAGCATCACCAACCCGTAAACCTAACCTAACCTTCTTCACAAACTACCGACGCATTGTACTTGCGTCTGTCCAACTACGTTGATAAATCGTCAGCTTATGAAATTTCTCGTATCACGGCAGTTACTTAGTGACTAGCAATACGGTTCTATGGTAGAAGGTCCACTGCTGACTTATCTGATACCAACGGAAAGTGGAACCAGTCTATTTACCACTTTTGTGAAACGAAGATTGTGGCGCTTGTTTTTCGAAGGAATTTAATAGAGCTCTGCATTAAGTTCCTTACAAATTTGTCCAAAATGAAAGCTTATGGGATCAAGGCGTTTTTTGTTCAATGGATCACAAACAACCTTTCTGGCCGTTCAATTCAAGTTGTGTTGGATGGTTTTAAAGTCTGCAATTTACCATATACATGCTGGTGTCCCCCATTTTTTTGGTTGGAAAATGCTGTATTCTTAAAACAAAAGTAGCCTATAACCTGCGCAAATTTATTTCAGACATTTTTAAAAAAGAAATTTCTTAATCCGTGCAATAGTTCGAAATATTTTTGTGGACATACAATTTTTCGTTTCATATTATATAGATGGATTTTTTCTATGAATTTCAATCCAGAGTCACTTAAGTGATTTACCAAAATCTCGCATTAATGTTGCCTTTCAATTTATAGTTATATCTACAATCGGATGGAATACTTTCACTGCCCTAACGAGGTTGAGAATAAAAAAAATCCATTAAGCTTTGCTATTTCATAGAAAGATTTTCTAAATACCGTACCTCCGTATTATCTGTTTGTGGGTGAGCCTTCATCACTTATTCTCTCTACCTATCTGTATAAATATAATTAAATAATTCATTTGTTTTTTCGGGATTTGCGATGAGTCTGTGAAAAGTAATCAGCAACGTTCAGTCTCAAATACGCGCTGAGCATAAATAATACGCTTACGCTAATCGCCCAGCAGCATGACCCCAACTTCAATAAATCCAACCGAATTCTAATCACTGACAACGACAAACTTTCCCAGAGTCTAGTCGTTCTCTCTACCTCTGTTGGCCTTTTGATATCATTTCATTGGCATTTGGCCAATCTTCGCCGAACAGGATAACCTGATGATTAATAAAATTAACTTAATATTCTGTGATTTTAAGCAACCATAATGCCATTAGTTTGTTTACCTATTTCACAGGACTTCTGCTCATTAATTAATGTACTTCAATTATTCCTTATTCCGTACCGTGTTTAATTACGATGCTATTTTCGTATAGATATTCAGATGAACAAAACAATAACAACACCAGAACAATATAATGCAAAGTTTAACCCCAGAATCTTAATATTTCCTGGGAAATGTATTCAAGGATTAATCTCAATTAGCGTGCAGAAAGCGTAATTTTCGTTCACATTTTCGAAGATAAAGCAAAGAAATTAATTACTTTCTTTAGACGAATTTACCCCAATTGAATTGGCAAAAGTATTTTAAATTAGTTGCGGTTAGGAATTTTGAGTGTATCCTTTATAATAATTATACTTCTGGGGTAAATCATCGATCGACCAGAAAAATGTTACGTATACGCCCCGGGTATCCAAATATTTTGTGTCAAATTTTATTTATGTGTCAAATTTTAAATAGTGTTGGATTTTAAGCATTTGAGTCAAACATACCTATATAAATAGGACAATCTTCAAAAGACTTGAGGTGAATATATTTTCCCTATAATGCTTTTCCCCATCAAGCTAACTTTGACTATATAGAGGTACCTGCTATTGAATTGTTAATAGAAAAGCAACGTGTGGTTATTTGAATAAATTATTTATTTTCCCCCAACGCGGTGGCTTTGAGGGAAAGTATTAAGGTCATAAGTTCAACATATTGTGAGCACACGCAACATAAATAAAGGAAATTAAATATACTTCTACAACTGCAATTTATTTGAAATCGTTCGATGCTTTGCAAGTTCAAAGAAAAATTATATCATAAGGATGTCATTATTAATGGAATTTTCTTGTGAAGATTCTGCGAAGAATATTTTTCTGTTCCTTTGGCGCGGACAACTATAAAAAAATAGAACTGAACAACCGGATAGAAAATACATACCGTTTGAGTAATTGGTTCAACTTGTGTTGATACTTTGCGATGCACAGCGCATGCAGTACGCTTACGTTTGATTCAGCAACCCTACTGTGCCACTGGTATTCATTGTGAATCTTAAAACACGTGTTGGGGTTGCAAACCTTCTTCGCAATACTATGACGACTGTCCTTGCGCTGTTTTTATAGTAGAATGTTTTTTTTTTTTTCATTATAACTACCTAATATTGTAAAGATGCAGTAGTATCTAGGAAGTGTAATAGCACCTCAGGCGTTTTTAAAAAACCGTTGATCTCTCCAATCTATAAGGGATGTTGTAAGCTAGATCCATCAAAGGGGCATATCATTCCTTAATACTTCCTACGAGTATATAGAATGTGTACTGCTGTAGTGCTACGTGCGTCGACTTATATCCTGGATTGAAAGGAATAATTTATTAAAATAATTTCAAGCTGGCCTTAGGACAATATACTTCACCATCATTGTGTTCTTTTTTAAAGAGCATTGCGGAGTGCTTTTTGTGCAATGAACAAATTATTATATGAAAAGGGTGTCCCATAATTCACGCAAAATATAATAGTACAGTGATGCCACCGACAAAAAAGATAAAGATAAAGATAATGTGACACAGTTCGGGGCTAGAAAAAATTCAGCGCTATATGAAAGAACAACGCATTTTCATTGATGAGCAATATTTTAAAAATAATGAAGATTTATCAGCTACAGTTCGCAATTCTCGAACAAAATATGGCCGTCATGATGATTTAAAACTGTTAACAGTTCGCTCAACAGAAAACATCGAAACAATTCGCGAGAGTATAGTTGATAGTCGAGGAACATCAATTCGACACCATAGTCAAGAATTCTGCATTCCGAGAAGCTCTCTACAGGGAATTCTCACGAAGGACTTTAAACTTCATGCTTACAAAGTTCAATTTACTGAAGAACTGAAGACTACTGACCAGACCATGCAGCGCGAAGAGAGTTCGTTGAATCGGTTTTGGGCACAACAACAGGAGTGGATGCTCATTTTTTGAACAAAATCATCTTCAGTGATGAAGCTTATTTTCATCTTGATGGGTTCGTTAATCGTCAAAATTGTCGCATTTGGAGTTCAGAAAACCCACGAGTAATTGTTCAGAAACAAATGCATCTACATCGCGTGACTGTTTGGTGGGAATTTTGGGCTGAAGGCATTATCGGACCATTCTTCTTCGAAAATACGCCTGGTCAGGCAGTACTAATTAATGGTATCTATTCGTTACCGTGACATGCTAAAATAACCCAGTTTTTAGTGCCAAAATTACAAAATATGAATGTGACCAAAATGTGGTTTCAACAAGACGGTGTCACATGCCATACAGCCAGAGAAACAATTTAATTACTTCATGAGTCGTTTACTAATCGTGCGTAATCGGTCGTTTTTGAGATCAGAATTGGCCATCCAGATCTTGCGATTTAACGCATTGGACTTTTTTCTTTGGGATTTTTTTGAAGTCAAAGGTATATGTAAACAAGCCCACAACCACCCACACCTTGAAATAGGAAATTGGAAGGTGTATTAATGAAATTCAGCCACATTTATGCGAAGCGGTCATCGAAAATTTCAATAAAAGAGTACGTACTTGCCAGCAAAGCCGTGGCAGCCATTTATCCGATGTGCTATTCCGCATACACAACCCCAATCTGTATACTCTATGAATCAATAAAAAATGTAAGCTTTCTAATTAAAAAAAAAATATTTTCTATCATAATCATATTTTATGTGAATTATGGGACACCCTTTATATCTTCTTCCGTGTTATTCAAAGCCTATATCCATATCTATCCCCACTACTTATAAAATGCAACGTCCGTCTGTTCGTTTCTCCATAACTCGAGAACCATTCGTCCGATTTTTATTTTTTATTTTATTTTTATTATTTTTTTTTCTATTTAAAGCTCTGTGGCCAACTTAGTGCGTAGGATGAGTCACAATTGCTCAGGAGTAAAGGAGCCGGGGGAATAGGGGGGGTCTAACGAACCGTTATCCGTATGAACTTGAAAGTTTGTTAGTTGATAGTTAAGTCAAAATTATTACATGCCCCATTCATCGTTTTACAAAATTCGTCCTATAAGGGTTGAAAAAAAGAGAATAAATCTATGTATGCCACTTGATCATATGCTTTTAATTATTAAACAATACTACACCGAGTATTTTGAGCTAACATTAAATTTTCTGGTCCATCCAGAGGGTGAGATATAATAAATTGACAATAGATCACATTTGGACAAGTGCGAAAAAATTGTTTTCTTGAATACAGTTGTGCGTTCTAAAAATAGAATAATTATTACTCGCACGACTGGCATACAAAATGCACATTGTACAATTAATTGTACATGCTCATGAATGGCGTAGTTGAATTTGATGTAGGGAATGTATTAATATTAAGGGGAAAATAAAACGCATTTGTTATTCAGAAATTGAAATAAATTATAACTTTACAGGAAGACGATACAAATCCAAGTGGAAGTATATTTTAGGTTATTGTACACATGTGTTAAAGAATTCATTTTTCATATTATGTCAAAGTGACAACAGCTTGTCAATAGTAAAGCGTTGCCAATATTTCAGCATAAGTAGTAAACGACGCGACGTGTGGGTTGCCAATTAGATGGACGATCGTCAACAGAATGGATATGCATAAAACAAGCTAAGTACCTATGTACATATATTATAATTGTACAGGCAGAGCTTTTTCTGCCTGCTCCGTGGGAAAATTGCTTTGATTTTATGCGATCGTACAGTGAATTTCCCGTGGAAAACGATTGTGGAGCGAAATAACAATTATAGTTAAAAAAATGTAACCGATGACTTTGATTAGGCGATAGAGAGCGAATGAAGACAACGTAGCGAAAAAGAACTAACGACCAGTACAATGGTTGAACAAAGAGTGATATTTTATTGCAGCTGTTGCTGTAAGTTAAGTTTTAGTACAATGGTTTTAGTACAAAATGTAATTAAAAAGATGGAGAACATTATTTGATTGGCGGCAAATTTAAATTCATGTTTAAATGGTATAATGTTACACAATATAATTTTTGTACATTAATTGATTTGAAATTGAATTGAATTTAAATTGAAATTGAATTGAATGTAAATTTTAATTATGTGATGTCTTCTTTAGCTCCAACAATAATATACGTACATATAAGTACTTTGCAATGCGTAAATAGGTATGCACAATTGTACATACATAATATTTGATATCATATAGATAAATATTCAAATCAAAGCTACATCCTCAGGATCAGTATAGGTTACCTAGGGAGAGGATGGGGGAAGGGAAAACGGGGGAATAGGGGCTATATTCGGAACTACTCACTAGGTACTCAGTCATTGCCGGAGTTGCCCTCCTACAGCCATGTTTTTCACATGGACAGCTATTATGTTGTATGTCAGCGTGTGAGCTGCAGTTGTAATTTGTTTATACCTACTTGCTATACTAAAAAAAATAACATGTAGGTATAGTTTGGACAAAGTAATTACAATAAAATGTGTTGTTAAACAAACCTGCATATTATGATAATTCAAATAAATTTTAATTTTATTTAAAAGAAAAGAAACCGGGGGGCGGAGCCGCGGGCATTGCTAGTAGTATATATGAAGGTATGGAAACAGCAGTATGGAATGGCGAGACATTGACGGAGTGGCGCCAGTCGTTGTCGGGAGTTGGGCAAGGATGTGCTCTGAGCGCTGTTTGACTGTTTGACCTCTTCATACAGGATATAGTTGATTTTTTGCTGGGAGGTGTCGCTGTCGAGTTCGCGGGGGTGAATAGATATCAAAGCATTTCTCAAAGCATTTTTGATAATTATATTTACTAGCGACTCTCCAATTAATGATTACCAGGATATCGGTATCTTGCAGGTTGTGGATCTTAATCGTTAATTCGGAAAAATCAAAAGTGATGATTCTTAAAGGAAGATGGACTGCTTGAAGGAACTGCTTGAGCGACAAGTGGCATATCAATGACAGATAGAAGTGGTCAAGGAATACAAGTATCTCGGAGTTATTCTCACGAGTAATTTGAAAATTTAGAGGCAGCTATGGACAAGAATTTTTGCTGTCACAATAAATTAAAGCAAAGAATAACATTTCTGAATGTCCTTCCCTAATTCTCAACCACTTTGACCGACCTATCTTCCACAAAGCGATATCACTCCGATCGATGTATATTTTCCTATTTTCTAGATACACGGTCGATAGAACATTTTTGTATCTTTTGTATCCTCTGCCTATTATGTAATAATTTATTTTGTCTTATCACATTGAAGCACGTAAAGAAAATTTGAAAGAATAAATAAATAAATAAATACAAGTAATGAGAAAATGGTATGAAAAGAGGATAAGAAGAATTATTTCACCCTTGGGGTAGAAATGAAAAGGATTCCTTTCACACGAATTTATGGCTGAGAAGATTTACACCCGGAAGCAAATTGAATCTGTAATGCCATTTCCAAATGATCCATGACACCATAAACGACGCAATGGCTGGATGTGTTGGTTCATCAATTGAATTTAATTTTTACGCCTCTTTGAGTTGATCTCCTTTAGTGAATTTTTTCTTCCAGTTGACAGGATGACAAGGGGGTTCCGTTAAAAAAAAACACCGACACATCACTTGAGCTACCTACAATTACAATTAAATGCGATTAAATGTTAAGTAGATACTTGTCTGTCAACTCGAAAATGACTGTTACAGCAATTGATGCATGGAAATACTGAGAGAGTGAATTTTTTTTTGAAAGTACTAAACGTACATTGTACAGTTGTGTAAATTTCCGCATGGATGAGCTATACGTCGAAATGATATTCCTGTTGCATAGGTAAGGACCCGACACGTTCTTGTTTGTTTTGCATTACTGCATTCATGTGAATTGAACATGGTAAGATATTTTTAGATTATTTACCATAATCACTTGCGTCATCGAACATCCTATTTACTACCCTGTATTCTTGTCTGAAGAGGAATATCAAAGAGTTCCTGTTTTTAAGTTTCTTCTATAGGCAAAATATATTGCGCTAATTGCGGTACTATAATATTTTTTAGTGTCCAGGCCATGTGTTCGAATATGACCTTATGTCGCATGGCCTTATGTCACGGCACCATATGGAAATACCTAAGCACTTTCCCTACAGCAATTTATTTCTTAAATTTAAATATCTTCGCTTGGTCGACAAGTTATCTCTTCTATGTTGTTAAAGAAGTTATACCGCGTACGTGCTATGACATCACATTCGCACAGTATGAATGTGGCTACCAGCTAGAAAACACCAACCAACATAGACCAGAACAGATCCATCGTGATGAAGAACAGATCATTGGATAACGTTTGTTTTACCCTACTCGTTCAACAATTTTGAGCTTCTTATGAAGCTTAAGGGGCTTTTGATATCTATGTTTGTCAGGTCACCTAAGTCATTGTAATGGAAGGCTCCTCCTAAGTAAAGCTTTCTTCTGCGGCAGGGAGCTGGGCAGAAACAAGGGAGATGAGGAATGAGAAAAAGCCATACAGCTTCTGCAAAAGACGTTTGCACGTCTAGCTTTACGGCGTACTTTCCTATTAGGCAGTGGGCCTAATACAACGGCAGTCGTGGCTTACTAAAGAAGTTATAGAGATCGATATTGGCTGTCTGAAAATAAGCAGATATCTTTAACGGATATCACGTTTTTCTTGACCCAAGATACGGCGTCTTTTATCGCCATAATGACCTAAAAGGGATGATGACAAGAAAGTCCTTGTCACAATTTAGGAAGGGGTGGTTTTAGTCAGTGTTTTCTTTTGACATTCTGAATTTCTTCAGGGCGGACGTGGCAGCGTGACTAAAGTCTTTCCATGACCATTGTAAGGTAGCTTTATTAAGGGATCACAATGGACCAAAAGGCCCCCGTGGTAGCACATAAAGCTTTGCACTTCCCTCTAACCTAACCTAACCTAACCTAAGGTAGCTTTATAGATGCAGTGCAGATGGTCGCCAAGAAATAGAACGGAGAAGCGAGGGAAAGTAGCACAATAATTTTCAAACTTTTTAAATTACTCGAAAGGCCAACAATATCTCATCGATGATTTCGTCATCAGCAAAATTTCATGAATTTTTAAAGCCATATGCAATTTAATCTTCAACTAATGTGAGCACTGAGCAGATTTGGAGCAACATTTCAACCGTATATTCCATTGTGTAATATGAGTGAAGAAGAAAACATCTATAACTTCATAGGCAGATGACCCGTACTAACGGAATTTAGGTTGATGGTCTCCGGTGACTTCTTCTTGGCGTTACAAATGTACTGACAAAGTGAATAGACCTTCCCGTAGAGGGTATATAAAATGAAATAAAGAACCTATAGCATTATTTAGGGATAGTTAGGTTTGTGGGCTCGCGAGGATTTCTCCGTGCCACACTCAGGTTAATACTGACCCATTGTAATGCCCGTAGGGGAAAAGAGGTTGTCCCTTACCCATTATAACCGTGTACTCAAATTACTTACTGTGCTGCTATATACAAACCATCTTGTTGATTTGACGAAGTTCATTATATCTTGTCTATTGATGTGCTGGAAAGCTCGTCTAGGTCGTTGAAGAAGTGACTCCCTAGGAATTTATACCTGGTGTGTTGGAGACCTGGGCAATGACATAGTAAGTGGGTTGTATCCTCAAGAGCTCCCTCATCACCACAGCCTTTGCAAAGTTCTTCTTCCGTTAAGCCCATTTTCTTCATATGATACCGCAGAGCGTTGTGCCCGCATTATCTTCTCGGTTTTGGTTTCGTTTAAGGACGGCCATAGCATTCTTGTAGTATTACAAGTATTTAAGGTGGCCCGTCTTGCGTTCGCCCGGAACCCAGCATCTATAGTGATACCTTGTGCTGTGTACCAAGAGCCTTGAGTTCTTCGCGACAGCACTTCACAAGCTTCGATTTTATTTCTGGTGCAGTTATGGCTTTTATTGCTACCTGGCTGTCGATAAAGAAGGTAATACCTTCAGGTGGTATTACCCTTACCACAGACTCACGGGCTGATGCTATCATTGCCAGGACCTCTGCTTGGAAAACGCTGCTATGGTCGGGCAGGCGTATCGATTTTGATGTACCCAGCGATTCAGAGAAGACACCTGACCCTACCCCAGTGTCCATTTTTGATCCGTCAGTAAATACGGCTATGGTTGGTTTGCTAGGTATAAGTCCGTCTCTCCATTCGTCCCTGCTGGGATAGGCGCTAGAGAAGGGTCTTGTAAACTCTAGGTAAGGCTTGATGTAGTTCGTGACAGTTACACGGCCAAAATATTTCTGTAGGAAATTACCCGATTCGTTCAAATTCCATTTTACCGATTGGCTGATTCTCATTGCACTAATTGCGGCCGATAGTTGTATATGAATGTCTAGCGGGCACAGGTTGTAGATAGTCTCAAGTCCTGCGGTTGAAGTTGTCCTCATCCCACTGGTGGTGCCGATGCACGCTAGTCTTTGAACATTCGTTAACGATTTTAGGTAAGTGGCTTTATTGGTTGCCGTCCACCACGTCAGTATAGGTCTTACTATAACCGTGTACATTACATGTACATACATCCAGAGCATAATTTTGGGAAATGGTCCCCAGGTTTCCCCAAAGATTCTGCTGCAGGAATAAAAGGCTATTGTGGCCTTTTTGATTCTTTCATTGGTGTTGAATTTCCAGTTTAGTTTTTTGTCTAGTGGGATAAGTGCTTTCACAAGGATACAAAGGTAGTCCGGCGCCTGAATAGTGTTTAAAAATCCTCGTAAAATCAGAACGAAATGAGGCCCCCACGTACGAAACTCTCAATTTAATGCAACCTTTGAAGGTTTTAATCGATTCTTCACTCATTTAAGTAGGTGGCGTTATACGAATACATAATAATATATCTACTCACATCTTTTATATATGTATTTATAATTTTCCTGTGCTAAATACGAATCGTGTCATCTAGTGCCCCTTTGAAGTGGACACTGCAGACAAGGAAAACTGTGCAATAACTTCTACAGCTCTCCCGCTTTGTACCCTCTGAAAGATTTCTATTTCAATCGCTCCTAAGATAATTTATCAGGGGAGTTTTGCACACAAAAGAATCATTCATGCATAACGTGTGAATGTTTGATTTGCTTGTTCATACTTCAACGATTCAGGACTTTTAGCTGTATAATAGCAAAAAAAAAAAAGAAGAAGAAGAAGAAGCAAATCAATTCAATACACAACTCTGACACTATCATTCCCTTTAGTTCCCAGCGACATACACTTGAATAGTCCATTGATCTTCCATTCGTCTATTTAATTGAAAATCTTCCAACTTGTAGGCCACAATTTCCGTTAAGTTCGCTCATCATCGGGACAAGTTTTAACTTATTCGCACACAGATGTCTGAAAAGTTTTACTTGAAAGTTGATACACCACTTTGGATCGGATCCAAAATGAATATTTTTGGCATCAGACGGGTTTCCTTTTTCTGAGAGTTTTTGATTGATACCCAAAGTAGTTTTAGAACTATAAATTATCTTTAGATGAAAAATGGAAGTGGGATTGATTTTATTTTCGAACCCTTAGTGTACAAGTACATAGAATCATTTGTGCGCATTGGGTAGGTAGCTGTATCCCAAAGGATTCTTTTGATTGTCGGTCGTGGTTTATTTCTTTCGTTTATCTTGTTAACCTTTTTTGTCGACTACCTTAAGGCGGTATTGCAAAGTAAATAAAAGCAAATTAAATTTTATAAAATTCATAAATTTTACATTAGGGTCGGTGGCCGTCAATAAGTCGCTGGCATACACGTGTTCTTTTAGAGCGTGTGCCCCTGATTTATGGCCTTGATTACATTTGACTGACTGATTTGGGTAGCGAAGGTAGCTTAATGGCAATCCCTTTTTCTCTTGTTTAATTTTAGATAGCTACACCATGTCGACAGGAGGCGGAAATAGTCATCACAGCTCTACGGGCGGCAGTCATGGCAGCGGTGGTAGTAAAATTACACCCGAACTTGAAGCAAAATGGAAGGACATTCCCGATAAGTATTTAATGATTATTGCGCATTTCCTATCGGGACACATTAACGACACAGATGCCTATGAAAAGTACAACGGTCCAGTGCTTAAGTCGAGCATTAAATCGGTCTACTGGATATTTTTGATACAATATGCGATTTTAGCACTGTTGGGCGTAGTAATGAATGTGGCTATTATGGTGTATGTTATGTACCATAAGCTTTACAAGGATGTAACGCATTCGTTTATTATCAATCTGGCGCTTTGTCATTTTGTGCAGTGCGCGGTTGTGCTGCCAATCACACTGATGGTGATGATGATACAGAACTGGATATTTGGACAGTTCTTGTGCTTTTTCCTGCCAATGTTACAGGTGAGTGGATATTTTTAATATTTATTGTCATAAGGCTACATTTATAGTTAAGCTTGTAGACGAAAAGTATTTACTATGAAAGATAGGTAAATCCATCCGTACTATTTTATAACGTCCGTCTGTTCTGCGTGTCCAAATTATGCCGTAGGGTAAGTGAGAATTTTGGAATATTAAAAGGGTCGCGGGGAGTAAGGGGGGTCTCACGAACCGTTAGCCGTATGAACTTGAAAGTTTGTATGTTGATAGATAAGTTAAAATTATTACATACCTCATTCACCGTTTTTCAAAATTCGTCCTATAAGAGTTGAAGAGTTAAAAAAGTGAGGTGCAAACTTTTCTATTTCGACCGAGCGTAGTGCTCAACTTGCCATTATACACATAAATCTGTGTATGTAAATTCAATAAATGCTTTTAATTGCTAGGCACTACTTCACTGAGTATTTTGAGCTTACATTCTTTCTGGTCTATCCAGAGGGTGAGATATAATATATAGAAAATAGATCTTATTTGGCCAAGTGCGAACAAAATTGTTTCCTCGATTGCAGTTGTGCAAATAAAATGTGCATTTCCGTATAATAATTTTCCGCATGCATTTGTTTTTTCCCACTTTATTAAAATCAAAAAAAACAAAGAATTGTCAGAAGAAATGAAGGAACGCATTGCTTATTTATAGGCTACATGTGCACTAGAAAAAAGAAAGCGTTGCATATGTATAGGCTTATTTAGGTAAATTTTATTCGGTGTTAAGCTACGATTACGCGGCTATTTTTTCGAGTTATTTGAATGACGCTGTGACGTCAGGAAAAAATGTCGCATTAGAGCGACATTCAAGCTACGATTCGTCATTGGAAATTTGCGAAAAAATGGCGATCACACGACTATCATCGTAATTTTTGTCCCAAAATCAAATGACGGACGCTGCGAGTCATTTAGAATTTTTTAAATGAAATGGCGATCACACGGTAATGACTTGCCTCATAAAAATGGCAAATGTCACCTTTCCTATTATTTCGATTTCGCGTCATTTATCTGTTTTGTGATCAGACGGTAATGACCTATGAGAAAAATATAGGTAATACTGTCATTTAGTGTTTTTCTCTCGGCGAAGACGCATACGTGCGACTTTTTTAATTAAATTAAATAGGAAATAGCAGTGAAAAGAAAAAAAAAAATATATTATAATAAATAAAAAATGTCAAAAAGAACAAACAGAACACAAATATGTGAGATAGCGTTTCAGCAAAAGCATGACTGGTAATCACGCTGCGCTATCTGGCCACTGGTGAGAGTTTTCGATCGCTGCGATTCCTTTTCCGCGTATCCCAGCGAACGATAACCTGCATCATTCCGGAAGCTCTCGCCGCTATTTACAAGGTTCTTGTATTCTCTCAATGGGAACCGAACAACACAACCACAAAAAAAAAATTGAAACCAGTTTAACGTCCTTTGTCTCATGTCTTTATTCTCAAAAGCATGGAAAAAATAGTTGATAGACACATAAGAGACAAATCACTGCAGAGTGCAGATATTTCCGCTTAGCAAATCTCAACATGCTCATCAACCGGGTAAATCCACTGAGTCAGCACTCATTGATTTAGTAACAAGAATTGAATACTCCTTCAATAGAAAATAAATCTGTGGTTGCTTTCTTGGATATTGAAGGAGCTTTGAACTACACGTCCTTTGGGTCTCCAATAATAGGAAGATGGACTATGGCAATGCTCAATGAAAGACCCGCATTGTTGATGTGGAACTTTTGGCGTTAACAACAAGAGGGTGTCCACAAGGGGCGTCCTCTCGCCTCTCTTGTGGTTCCTAGTCATTAACGACCTACTCCAATCCCTGTCTAATCAAGGGATCGATGCTATAGGATATGCCGACGACGCGACGTAGCAAAATAGCCATCGTTCAATCGAATCGTTTCGACGACGCCATTTGACAGTAAAATTGTCTATGTGAAGCAATAAAAATCGATGATCGTTCAATCGTTTCGACGATCATTGACTTTTGGTTGTTACACAAAGCATAAGCAACGTCGAGACGACGTCGCGTCGTTCGATCGTTTTAGCCTTACGCGATTAGACCCCAGGTTTCAAATTTAACAAAGTTGAAAATAGAATATGTTGCGGTTATTTTGGCCGCGTAGGTATTAACTCAAAAGTGAAACGCAAGACGAAAGCCAACAAGTCGTCAAGTTGCAGAGAGCAGACAGTCCACCACCTTGAGGGCAGCCTCTGTTTACCCCTGTCATGTCATGACGCATTTGCCACAATCCGCTTCGGCAATCAACGTCCTGTACATTAGCATTGCTTTAATCCATAAGACCAATGTTTCATCTATACCATGATGTCTGGCTGCATTGCACATGCTATCAAAGGTCGCATTATCAAAAGCACCCTCAATATCGACGAAAATACACAACGCGTATGTATTCCTTCCGATCAAGAGCACTTTCAATCTTACCAACGAGTTTCTGAAGCGCAGTTTCACAGGATTTTCCGCACTGATAGGCATGTTGCATCTCAGAAAGAGGATGCGATCGAAGAGCAACATTGCGCACGTGCAGCTCAACCAGTCTCTCCAAGCTTTTCAGCAGGAAAGAAGACAGACTTATGGGTCTGAAACTTTTGGCGAGAGTGTAGTCGGTCTTACCGATTTTTGATATGAACACGACTTTAACCATACGCCAAGGAGAAGGTATGTAGGCCAAGGCCAAGTTTTGCGGTGAAAATTATTTTCAACGTCGGCATCAGCTGACTAAAACCTTGTTTCAGCATAGTTGGATAAATTCCATCTGGACCAGGTGACTCTCAAACGATGCAATTGTATATTCCATGTACAGTGCAGTATAGCAATTGTAAATTTCGCTGGTGCCACAAAATATACACCTCAGTTCCAATTGCATTTCAACATTTCAAGATCACCGCAGAATCCCACAGATATAAAATCGACAACACAGCAGTGTTCCGGTAAACATTGCTTATCGTTGGGCTTTCAGGCACCCATGAACCACTCTTTATCGGCCTTATTTTTATACTTTCTCTCCATGACCACCGTATCATGGTCATATTCGTCACTATCACTGCCACAGGATAGTTCCATGCGCTTTCTGTTCTTATTCATCATGCACTTAACAGCGCACCAATACGTCTGTCTACTGGTCCATATCCGGTCGATGGACCAGGATAATATGGATAACATGGCCAAGCATGTTTCCCACAAAAACGTTAACGATAGTTTCAAAACCATTTATTTGGTATTTCCATTGAAAGTGCAGATGCTAACATGTATATACATATCTATCTGGGTGCATGAGTATGAAAACTTGAATGGTAGTTTCATTACCAAATGACAAAAATCTTATTACCATGTCATAAATCATGTCCATTAATCATGTCCATCCTCATTTAATTGAATTATCAAAACAATTTGTTTACCTATGCGAAATTTTTCAGAATACACAAACTATAGGACATACACAAATGGTACACAAATCTACACAAATCGTCATAAATTATTTTCTATACCCGATCAAACGATTTGTGTATCTAAACAAATTCGATTTGTGCTTTCAATACACAAATGATACACAAATTGTTTGTGTATGCCATTTGTGTTTATAAAATTTATGGTTTGTGTATTTTTTTGACAAGAATTGCCAAATTTATTGGTACACAAATATTTGTGTATACACATATCGTGTGATATTAGCTTAACTGTCCTGGAATCATTTCAGCAGTTCGGACTCTGCATAAAGATTGTAGGTCCCTTCCATTCGTTACAAAAATAAAAACTTACACAAACGAATGGTTGTGAGCAACTAGACCTAGGGTTCCTCTACGGACCTGTTGCGCCATCTTATTTATTTATCTTTTTTGTATCCTATTATAATTTCATTCGATTGAATATAGATTAAACAACTAGTGCTCGTATAGCTGTAAGAAAATGCCTAGATATTAAACATTTTCCTAGAATGCGATTAAATTTTTTCAATTATAAAATGTCTCTACAATCTTAAGACAAATCCTCCCAAAAATACCACCTTTAACTAAAATGCGTTTACTTTAACTCATAATATTGAATAAACGAATGCGCCAATCCTTTTTGAACAAGGATTCCAGAATATAAATTCTACTTCAATGAATTTGGAATTATTATTATTAATAAAATTCATTTGAAATCACAATAGGCAGTCCTTACTTTCCGGTAATACTACCACCTCCCCAGGATCAAGAGTAATTGATTCTTACATCCTGAAATTATGGACAAACAAAATTTACCGAATGCCTTTCCTGTTGAACAAAATTCGATTCGATTTATATCGTTCGCATCGAAAGGATAAACTCGACTCCCATATGACATGATCCTATGGCATTACCTACATGACGTCCATAGCTTGCCTTACTTCCCTTTTGATAGATGAACTCATGTCTTCGATTGTGTTGTAGAAATTCATTCAAATCATTGTCCTTGAATCAAGTGTACTGCAGGTATGGGTGGTAGTGGTATGCTTATGGAATATCATGTTACTAGACAACGTTTCGGTTCAGTGAATGAAATGATTTGTAATGTGAAATCGAAATAAGTGAATGATGGTGCAAAAACATGAGGGCGTGATTTGGAACAGCAGAGTATATAAGTATCAGGAATACCATTTATAATTCCCTTGATTTAACAATGGGTACCCTTTGTTATAGATATTGACGAGTATGTCCTATTAAATTTATACTAGGAATTTGATACTGACTGTATTTATGATTATTAACTGAATACGAGGAGAGTTCGCAGCCGTTTTGTGGCTTCAAATACATATAGTGGGCGCAACAAGTCTGGAATAATGCCAACATGACCATCCTACCAATACTACGAATACTAACAAATTATATTCTTGCTCGTGTAATTCAAATTTAATACTTACACCAAACAGAACATTAATCTTCTTAACAATGGAGCTTCGTTCAAAGTCCATTACCATCAAGGATTTACAAATGAATTAAATTCTTCAAGTGATAAGTATCTTGTAAAGTGAAACCCAAGTAATCAAAGTCACGAACACGACTGAGTACCTATATATCCGCTTTTTAAATGGACGCATGGGAATGCAGATGTAGGAATTTAAGACCTTTTCATACTGATTAGATACATTATCAAACCCACTTTGATAATGTATCCCTTGATGGGCTGTATCTTACAAAAGAAGCATTCGTCCTTACATACGCATTCACAACTATAGTACCATTTTAATAATTCCTAATTCACTTGTATTGTTTTCTTTTCTCTTTTTCATGGTATACGCCAAACCCATCATGGACACACTCAACAGGATATACCCTTGCATGTGGCAATGATCTCGCACATTCTTATAGCCTGGGATAGAATGAGGTGGTTGGGCGATCCGCTTAGAGGGCGATTTCCCGCTTTCGTTTGTTGCTGTGCAACATGGCTGACTGGCATGGTTATAGCTTTGCCATATCCAATTTACACCATATACGTCGAGATTGGGGTAAGTAAACACACATTTTTTTACAGCTTTTCATGTTCCTTTTATACTTAAGCTGCTTAAAACAACAACGTTTGGGTTTATAGTTCCCTCTGTTTTGAGCAGGTTTTGAGGGAATAAATAGAAGAGTGAACTGAGTTAATACAAAATAAAACTACTTTCTTGTGCTCAACGATAGATGTTGTAAAATGGATGGATTTATTTTTGTACACTGAGTGTTGAAATTTGAACTTAGATAGATAGATTTACAAAAAATGTGTTAGTTTGTGAGTAGTTCGTACATGAGTTTTAAATTCGGTGTTCATTTTCGTGATATGTAAATTTTTTATTTAGGCCAAAAGGTATATGTTAGGTCGCAATAGAAAAAATCTATTTTCGTAACCCTTTGAATAATGTTCGAAAACTGTAGATTTTGGAAGTGCGTGGGGAGATCCCTTCAGAAAATTACGAGGGGTAGGTACGCCTTTAATAAAAAAAAAAAATTGTTTGTTCTAAGCTGAGTATAGTCGAGTAATATTCACTAGATTGTCACTTGACGCTTATATTATTAAGCTTGTTTATGGCAGTGCCTACTGATTATATATGCCGGTTCACGTAAGTATCATGAATAACGAGGCAGCGAACTCTCTGGCAAGGCAGAGCAAGGAACTCTTCATAGCTCCTAAAAGAGATGGACTACAACTTTTAAGAACATAGTAACAAATAACAAATACAAATCCATAATATGCTAACTTACGGGACACTCTAGACCGAGACTCAGAAAACACATGAGGCAAATTGGTACATACATTGTATCAAACGAAGGTCTCTGCAGATTCTGCGATGAGAGCACCGAAACTTCAGAACACACTCTGATCTATCTTTAGGCGTATTTTTTGGAAATCTATAGCTAGCTCACTTTTACTTTTAAATGCAAAACCAAAAGTGGGTATAAAAGTGGCTATAATTAACGCAGTAATAAAGTGGAGATAGGAAAGTTGAAAAATGTCATTCATAGATGGCGGTGTTGTAAATAAGGAGGAATTATTTTTCATCCTTGAACGTTGAGAGCGGCTATTTGTCATGTCACTAATGGGTTGTGTTCGTTGATTGTTGTCTGAATTGGTAAATATTTTGCAAAACACGCGTACCAACTTCCAAATAAAAATAAAGTGTGCTAAAGAAGTGAGTTAGGGATGTTTTTTTGAGACTCGAAAAGTGAGTATAGTAAAGAGTCTCAAAAAAATACGCCTTCTATATCTATACCTATATCTATTCTATATATATAAAAGAAAGTGTCCGAAGCGATGTAATCCCATAACTCGAGATTGGCCGAACCGATTTGATGATTTATACTTTGTTGGAAAGGTATTTTCTCAGTACGGGTTTAAAAAAAAAGAAAAATTGGACAAAGGGGCGTGGCACCTCCCATACAAAAAAATCTTATATCTCGAAAACCACTGAATTGCTTGAGTTTACATCAAATTTACATACGATCTTAGGTATCGGCCCAGGAGTATTCCTGTGAAGTTTGGTCTAAATTGGACAAAGGGGCGTGGCTCCTCCCATACAAAAAAATAAAAAATCTTATATCTCGAAAGCCACTGAATCGACTAGTTCAAATTTACATACAATCTTAGGTATTGGCCCAAGAGTATTCAAAATTGGACAAAGGGGCGTGGCACCGCTCCCATACAAAAAAAACATTCAAAATCTTATACATATCTCGAAAACCGCGCAATCAATTGAGTTGAAACTTACAGATAATCCTAGGTATTGGCCAAGGAGTGTTGCTGTGAAGATTGGTCATAATTGGACAAAGGGGCATGGCACCTCCCATACAAAAAAAAAAACATTCAAAATCTTATATCTCGAAAACTGCCAAATCGATTGAGGTCAAATTTACAGATAATCTTAAGTATTGTTTCAGAAGTGCAGCTGTGAAGATTGGTCAAAATTGGACAAAGGGGAGTGGCACAGCCCATACAAAAAAAACATTCAAAATCTTATATCTACAAAACCGCCGAGGCCGAACCGATTGAGCTAAAATTTACAGACAATCTTAGGTATTGGCCCAGGAGTGCTTCTCTGAAGATTGGTCAACATTAGACAAAGGGGCGTGGCACCTTCCATACAAAAAAGATCTTCTATGGGGTGAAAATCGATGACGTTGTAACTCGATAACCGCTGTGGCGATTCTCATGATTCTTTTTTTGTTTTGTTCGTATTGCTGTATTTCAGGTTTACGCAGAAATAAAATTGCGGAAAATCGATTTATTCACATTTTTCGCATTTTACGATAGAACATTATTATCTAAGACCTAAGCAATACAACTTATGTGCACGAGCAAAGCCGGGCGGGTACAGTTATATTACATTACCTACATAAAAACGTTGGTGCGTATGTAAGTCCGATATCCGCCTACATTCCTATTAAAAGAAATAATTGAAACAAAATATCAAAATAAATCTTGAAATATTTAAAATAACTATTTTAGGCAGAACAACGTTTGCCGGGTCAGCTAGTTATCCATATATCTTTATACATAAATAATTCTTCTGTATGTGTTTATAACCGAACTCCTCCTAAACGGCTAGGCCTATTTTAATGAAATTTATTGTGTGTTTGAAGGGTCTAAGGATGGTTTAGATTCACAATTGGACCCGGTAACGATCCGATTCCACTAAAGTTTCAAATAATAACCACTCAACAAGAAAAAAAAAAAATTACAAAGAAAAAATTTCATGAATAAAATTTCAAATAATAAACACTCAACAAAAAAAAAATTAAAACGAAAGAAGCTCACATACATTTCTCTCGACTGGGAGCTAGAATTATAAAATTGTAGACATTGATGTGCATTGTCCAAACAAACAACCGCGCGAAGTGTGGGTGTGATTCCTGGGCACACGTCTGAGGAAATAACGGTCGAAGCACACGGAGTACAGAATCAGCCCAGACACATCGGTTAAATAAAACAGCCGCAGAACAAATGACGGACAATGCAAATGTACGAGCAGACAAAACAACGTTTGCCGGGCACGCTAGTATAAAACTTTAGGAATTTTCTTTGTTACCTCAAAGAGCGTAAACTACAATAAAACTTTTTTTTAAATGTTTTTTTAAGACTAGCTATATGAAATGGTTTTAGGCGGTGTCGTTCATAGCCAAGTCCTTTACCAAAATGAATTTTTTTTTCTGACTTAACTGCCTTTAACTTACCTTTTCACAAATAATTCTTAAGCTCCATCGAAAGCTCATGCAAATTGACACTTTTCCTTCCATCCTGCATGAACCAGAATCCGTTCAAATCCATGTGTTCAATTTCAGTAAAAAAAAAAGAGTCGGTAAAGATGGCTCTGTAACGCCCACCGTTGCCCGAAACGTTGTTCCCAGCCTCATTTTCGAAGAAAAATGGTCCAATGATGCCACCACTCCACAATCCGCACCAAACTGTCACTCTCTGTCTGTGCGCATCGTACGACGACGGGACCATGAGTGTTGTCCACTAGCATACTTGTCTCACGAACTTTTTGCACAAACTTGCGTACAGCAGGCGCGGTGGGTGCTTCATTTCGCCCAAAACTTATTTTCAAAAAACGCAATATTTGAGCTACACAGCACTCACTTTGGAAATAAGTTTTCAATATTTCCCAGCGTCCTTCAAGCGTAAAGTGACTCTTTTCGTATGATACTGACTTTCTATCAAGATTTCGAGCGCGAAACAGATGTCAGTGTCAAAATAACCTATGATTTAAAAAGAAACCACTAGATGGCTCAACCGTAAAATGCAACGTCTGTTTGTTTGTCCATAAGTCGTATGTTTCGAATGCCGCAAGGACACAATCCGCATGGGTTTCTTAGACGAAATTTAAGACTACATTTTTTTATTTTATTTTATTTCAACGCAATTGGCAAACTCATTCAGAAGCGACTAAAGCCTGAACTACACCGAAACAAAAGTGGAAAAAAGTACAAAAATGTGAAAACATCGAAACTCATCGAAAACACACGCATATTTACGTGACATCTATGAGTAAAATTTGTTGTACTTTTTTTCACTTTTGTTTCGATGTAGTTTAGGCTTTAAGCAAGTGTCTTTTTTAATCGGTTCCCTTTTAAATATATTAATTTTTTAAACAAACGGTGGGTACGTCGTACCTGTCCGTAGAATTTGTGAACCCTCGGCCACAAGATCTCATTTATGATTTATGTATTCAAATAATATTTATGCCAATACAGTGAAAATAAAATAAACGCCTACACATTTCTTAACATCCTTTTATGCTCATCGACAAGGGGATTTAACAAAATTTAAACCCTAGTTCTTAATTTAATTCATAATTAACCCATCCCAAAACTGTACGAATTGCGTTGTCCATATTTTTCAAAACCAAGGAAGGTCACTCCTCAAAGCCCAAAACAAAATTTCCAACAACTCGAAATTGAATAATGTGTTCCATTTTCCCTCCAACATGGATGAGTAGAGTATCTAATATCTATGTATATGAAAAACATTTTAATCAGCACTCCCACCTTTCGGAATACAACTTTCCATGCGAATCCTTTTGAACCTTAGTTTAAACACAAAACCCCAACCAAATGTCAGATACACAATAACAGCTACCCACTTAAGGATTCCTTTGCGGGGAGCGATTAATTTCGACCAACTTATTCCAAAGAAAGGCGCGGCATTTCATGTGTGTGTCTAATCCTTACAAAAAATCAGTATATATACACGTTTTAGGGGGGAACAAGGGATTCAATAATATTTTGTCAGATTAAACTTTTTTTTTTTTCATTTTGTGTAGATATTCATCATATTCCCTGATGCGGATATACTTTATTTTGTATAATGTTCACTCTCCTGGATGAAATTATTTTTTTTTAGCCAGAGTTTGGACATTGTGATATTATCCTTTTTCTAAGGTATTATTTTTAAATGTTCTTTGGCAGGAGTTAGCAATTTTTGGAAGCTATTGAAATTATGATTTAATGATTTTTGCTTTCAGTCCTTTTAAGATCCTTTTCTGTCCTTTTCTTAATGATTTTGCAATTGGATTTGTATTCTTTCCCTCGTCACGAATCCGAAAATACTGACGCATCCTTGCGAGAGTATTGATTTCTTTTTAGTTTGTTCTAGTAAAAAAAAAGAGTGAAAGGCTTCCCTTTTAAAAGGATACTCTAATAAAATTTATGATTAGTTTAAAAGCATTAAGGTACCTTGGGCCTTCAAGGAAATTAATATTATATTCAACATTTAATTAAATGGAAGTGGATGTTGATATATATAAATGCAAAGAGAAAAAGGATAAATGATAATAAACTCCGAAAAGAATCACAAAATGCTGCCGTGTTTGTTCCAATATTTTCCTCATAAAGAAAGTGACTGGTGAAGAAACAGGACTAGACAATTTTTCTTAATGAGCTGCGGGCTTCTTTCGTTGGGCTTATTGTGGACGGAAATTAATTTTCCTTTTATTCTGGTTGGGGTGCCTAGGGAAGGAATAGGGGTGACTGGGTTGTCGCTTTTTTAGTATTTATTTTTTGTAATTGATGGAGTTAAATTATGTCAGTTATGTTTCAGACCATTAAGTTTGATAAATAGGTAAGAATATTCAAGCAAACAAAAAAGAGAATATCAAATTTGATTATTTAATAAAAAACGTGGACTTCATCAATATGTTCTTGTGTATACTCGACATGTTGATTGATCAACCTCATCTTCTGATGCAGCCTTTTCTTTTTTTTTGGCAGTGGAGCTAAATATTCTGCGATTGAATGTACGTAACCTTTACCACGGTTTACCAGGTCTTATGGTGGTCGATGTCGCTGTATAGCTCGTAGAGTTCGTTGTTAAATCTCCTCCCAAAGCCCATCAACGCAAACGGGACCGAAAATCACTCGAAGAATTTTGGGTTCGAAACGACCAAGATGATCATCATCCGCCTTTGTTAACATCCATGCTTCTGCATCAGCAGACTGGGATTATGAGGGTCTTATATAGAGTCTCCTTAGTGTTTCTTGAAAAGTCATTTGCCTTCTTAGGCTAAATAAACAGCGGTTGGCAAATGTAAGTCTACGTTTGATTTCTGCTGCGTTGTCATTAGGCGTATTTTTTTGAGAATCTATAGCTAGCTCACTTTTACTTTTACATGCAAAACTGTTATACTCACTTTTGGTTTTGCATGTAAAAGTAAAAGTGAGCTAGCTATAGATTCTCAAAAAAATACGCCCATTGTCAGAGTTTATAGCGGAGCCGAGGTTGACAAAGTCCATAAGCACCTCAAAGTTATAGCTGTCTATCGTGACGTTCTTTCCAATTCGTCGATGTTGTGTAAGGGGTACATGTTGACAACATGTATTTTGTTTTGCCCTCATTCACCACCAAATCCATGTTTGCCGCTTCTGTGCTAATAATCGCAAACGCACCAGTGACACCTCACTGCGTTTTGCCAATTACGTCAATGTCGTCAGCGTATGCGTAGTTACACAGACTCTTGGAAAATTGTGCTCCTGGTGTTGGCTTGCTAGTTTCGAACAGTTTTCTCAAGTATCATGTTTAAAAAGTCACATGGCAGCACATCACCTTGTCTAAATCCTTCTTTGTCATCAAAGGTCTCGGTGAGATTGTTTCCGACCTTTACGGAGCAGCGAGCGTTCTCCATCGTCATTCTGCACAATCCGACAAGTTTGGCAGGGATGCCAAAACTAGACATGGCTCTGTATAGCTCGTCTCTATAAATGCTGTCATATGCGGCTTTAAAATCGATAAATAGATGATGAGTATCGATTTACACTTCTTGGGTTTCTTCAGGATCTGCCGTAGCGTGAATATTTCGGTTGTGGACTTATCGGGCCTAAAACCGAACTGATAGGGACCAATCAGTTCATTGACAACTGGTTTCAGCCGTTCACACAGTACTGCAGACAGGATCTTGTAAGCGATGTTAAGGAGACTTATGCCTCTAGTTGGCGCAGTTTGGAGGGTCTCCTTTCTTATGGATCGGGCAAACAATGCTGAGGCTCCACTCCTTAGGCATACTTTCCTCTTTCCAAATCTTGGAGACGAGTGTGTATATGCTCTCTACCAAGTCATCTCCCACTGCTTTAAAAAGCTCGACCGATAAACCGTCCGGTCCTGCAGCTTTGTTGGACTTCAGCTTGGATATTGCTATCCTTACTTCATTTTGGTCAGGTGGACGGAAGTCTTGGCTTTCATCGCCGAGGTTGAATGGTTCATTCTGCCTGACAGCGGAATTTGTGTCGTCTTCGCCGGCTACATGAAATTTGGCCCCAATGAAAAATGGCCCCAAACTAAGAATAAAAATTCACCCCAAAATTGGGGCTGCTTTTCATAATGAAATTATACCCCAATTTCAAATATGAAATAAAGGCCCCAAATGTGACAGTAAACCCAAGCAGAGGGGTTGCAGCATGCCCCCCATACGTTTTCGTTCTTTTGGGGTCTTATTTCATAATGAAATTTTTTCCTGCGCGATATGTATAAATATAAAAGAAGAGACCAACGGACTCTGAAGGAATCTCTGTGTACCAAAAATCTGCGCAATAGAAGGTAGTAAATTTTTAAAATTCGATAAACTGCAATTGCGTTTTCGAAAAGAGCTAACATTCCAACAAAATAATCTTTGATTTATGCCAAAACTGTTTCCTCTATGAGTTTACTTTTACATTCATGCATATCTCACATTTCACACTTTCATGATTCTAAAATCTGTTATCAGAAAAAAACTTAAAAAAAAAAAATTAATAACGTCGCGTCGTTGCCAAAGGCTAAACATTCATATTCGTAACAGGTAAATAAATCTCATACTTCGTATATCTGTACTTTGTGTACGAGTGTCGAGTGAAGAACATCTACAGGCATTATCTTCAGACAACACTCCCTTCCATCCCCGCATATCAACATCAAATTGACATCTTGAATACATTACGCTTTCTGCAAGAGTGTCTTGGATGAAGCAGCGAATAAATAAATAATATGGTAATTGTACACAAGAAGTTCGTTGTGCTACTTCCATCTATGTATATCTAAAAATATCTATAGGTTAGGTACCTACCCCAGTATCCACATCAAGTCTTGTCAACTTGTTGTTGTGCAGAAATTTATGTCAAATATAAAACATTCATATACGACGCTCCTTTTGGAAACCCAAGCTATTTCAAACCGCAGTATATATGTGCCTACTCCTTCTTGAGTACATTGCTAGTCATGGATAATGATAGAAGACAAAAACAATTTTCCTTTTGGCATTGCTGAGCATGGCTGGGAATGGGCAATGTGAGCACATAACCAACCATAATAACATGCAAATTTTAAGTAAGCAGTCAATTTAAAAAATAAGCAGGAAGTATACAAAAACACGCTCCGCTTAGTATTATTAAACTCATATGGATACAAATTTGCAAACAAAAGTAAATAAATTCTACCATCTGTCAACGCGAGCAACGATCGAAGGGATAATTCAGGAAAACAGATATTTCTGGTATTACAGCATAAAATAAAAAAAAATTAAATGAAAAAATAAACAAAAATTGGCTCCTGATTTTTTTGTGTAGGTAAATAATTGGCTTTGTGCGTCATGTTAATTGACCACAAAATTGCATAAAGTTAATTAAATTAAAAATGCATAAGAGAACTTTTATAAGCTAAGCCACAACACAATATGTGGTTTCATGTATATCTAAAAATTATCAATTGACAGGTTAAAATAATGGTACGGCGCAGTGTAATGGGGTCGCAAAAAGGACCCAATGGTGTGTAGTTGACAAAAATAGAAGAGAATTTTGTTAAGCAAAATTGCAAGTCCCACAAAAATATTATATTCCGACTTTTAAGGAAATACGAATAAGTCCTGCTTAAATTGTTCTTCTGAAGGCCAGAATGAATTCACCCGGTAGTTGTTGAAGTCACAGTCACAGGGTGTTGGTCACATCCGTATATCTGGTTATTTAGACACTAAAAACTGGGTTATCATTAATTATTGTTACTGCCTTACCAGCCGAATTTTCGCAGAAGAATTGTCCGATAATGCCTCCAGTCAAAAATCCGCACCAAACAGTCACGCGTTGTGGAAGCATTTGTTTCTCAACAATTACTCGTGGGTTTTCTGAACCCTAAATGTGACATTTTTGACGATTAACGAAGCCATCAAGATGAAAATGAGCTTCATCACTGCAGATGATTTTGTTCGAAAAATTCGGACTGTAGTTGACAAACCTTCATTATTTTTTAAATATTGCTCAAAAATGAAAATGCGTTATTCTTTCGTATAGGTCTCCATTTTTACTAACGCCGAATTGTCAGCTGTCACATTGTTATCTTTTTTTCCGTTGTCAACACTGTACTATTAAATGGCGCAAAATTCAAATTTTGCGTGAATTATGAGACACCCTTTAGAATGAGCTCCACCAAAAGAAAAGTAAAGGAAGGTACTCTGAAATTTTGTTTTCAACAAACACCTCCGCGGTAGATATAATATACTGGGTGCGGGTCTGTTGATCTGTGGACGACCAAAGTCCCGACGTCGATATTTCTGTGTGAGTTAAATACCCGCAGACTCTTACCGACGCTATACAATACATATTAGTCTTAAACAAATTAGACAAATGGGAAGAGAGATGTCGGTCGTACCGCTAACCCGAAAAAGACTGAGCTGGTCTTTATCACAAGAAAATTCAATATACCTAACTTCTGGCTATCCATAATCAGTCTTTCAAATGGCGCTAGCTATTCGTCCCTATATATGTACGCTATCATAGGCGACCTTAAAGTCGATAAATTGATGGTGTGTATCGATCTGAAATTCCTGGGTTTTTTCCAAGATCTGTCGGAGTGTGAAAATTTGGTCAATGGTTGACTTTCTTGGTCTAAAACCACACTGATATGGGACGATCAGGTGGTTGGCGAAAGGTTTTAGGAGTTCACACAATACAGCCGACAAGATCTTATACCCAACATTCAGGAGACTTATTCCTCTGTAGTTGGCGCAGTTCAGAGAATCTCCTATCTTGTGGATGGGGCACACGATGCTGAGGTTGAAAAGCTCAGCCGGGAGGCCATCCGTTCCAGCAGCTTTGTTGGACTTAAGTTTGCATATCGCTATCCTCACTTCGTATAGGGCGGGTGGACGGCTTTCATCGTCCAAGCTTAACAGATCATTCTGCCTGATAGCGGGTTATTGGCTGTCTCCCCCATTTAATAGTCTGCAGAAGTGTTCTTTTCAAATCCTCAGCACTGACTGTGAATCTACTACTGTATTCCCATGCTTATCTCTGCAGGCATCTGTTCGGGCCTTGTATCCTTGGGAGGATCGTTTTACCTCTTTCATATGCAACCATATTATTCATCGGTAGATGATAGACTGCGATATAGTAAGACCGATACTCTTATATGGAATAATTGTTTAGGTGACCGCCATAGATCTGTGGCCACGAGCACAAACAACTAAAGTCGAATTTAGACGAAATTCAGTTTTTGATACCATTAGATTCAGCATGTCCAAATCTATAAGCGGTTTTTTTTAGCTCTTTATTTTCAAATTTTAAGCTACAATGTCCCGAAAAAAAAAGAACTAAAGTCAGATTTTAAATCACCGTTAAGGCAAAACAACTTAATTACTAAAAAAAAAAAAAAAATCGAACTTCATTATCTTAAGACTTAGCCTTAGGTCGACTTAAAAGAAACGCATTTCTGTTTTATCACAAGTAATAACAGTTAAAGTTGAGTTTGGTTGTTTTTCCACGAGAGAATATCAAGGAATTTTAGCTAAAGTCAACTCTGTGCAATAAAATATTTCTGTTCTTTAACGAGCAATAACTACTAAATTCGATTTAAGATTTTTTTGCCTTAAAGTCGTGTTAGGCCACAACAGCTAGAGTGTTTATTTTGCATACCACGCTCGAAATAAAAATAGATAATGAAACGTTTCAGGAAGATCAGACTTTCCGCGGATTAAGCAGAGCTATTTGTAATTTAAAACTTTTCATCAAATCTTAAAGTGCTCTGCCAAAAATTATCAAAATCGACTTTAGCGGTTTTTCCTTGTTGCCACAGAATAGGAGTTCAAACCTAAAACACATGGAAAAGTTTAACGAGGAGCATGTCTCATCATCACAGGGGCACTGAGAAGTGAGAAGCTGTCCAACAGTTGCACCTCAAACTATGCTTTCCATTATCCCGATCGATATCCTATGGCAAACGAATTATTATCTATCAAACTCCTTTCCGACCTCCCGAATTATTGAAGCGCGAAGTCACCGCCATTAGAAATAGCCCTGACCGTTTAGTAGTGCGCATAGATATTCTATCAAATCTCTTATGCAAAGTGCAGTTAAATTAAAGACAGTAAAAGACTGCCGCACATCTGTTAACGAGATTGCCAAATAGTTTCCAGGTCATTCCAATGACACGGCGAAGCTGCAGCTCCAGAGATGAGGAAGAGGTGAAGACAGAAATGCTCTTCTATGTACTTGCCTGTATCTGAAAAGCCACACTATAGGCCTTTATCACGATCTCAACAATCTCGACAGTATGGCGAACTTTACAGCTTCTATAAAATAAGTACACAATTGGTTCCAGAAGAACCACACATCATTTCACACCCAACGACCGTCTCAAACAACAAAAAGGTTCAAATCGCATTTTTTTTATAATCATCCCTTAATAGAGTCAGTTAATTTACAACTCCATCAGTTCTCATCAACGAAATACACATAAACAAAGTTAGACAATGTAGCCACGCTCTAATTTACTATTCATCACTCACCACAACTGTCATAAATTGACTCGACCTCTAAAAATGGATGATGCTGGAACAATGGTGTTCGGTTTATTACACCCAAGTGAAGTCCCACCCCAGACTGGTCATATTTTGAAACAATAGGGCCAGTTTTATTTGGAACTATTCGAACTTTGTATAGAATGGTTGGCCTTAATTGGTTTACTTTTAACTGGCAACTTGCGTAGCTTTGTTCCTGCCAACTCTTAAGAACACGTAAAAATAGGTAAATCCTTTTTATGAGCAATTTTACTACCGAAAGCGAAACAAACACCATCATGGATGTGCAATAAAATAACGTTGAAAAGGAGGCATAAAGTTTGAGGTTAACATGAATACGACAATGAGATTATGTTTGTTGACCAAGTGTTTTGTATTTGTGTTCTAATGTTGTGGGCTTTTTGGTCGTTGTTTTTAAATGCAAATAATAAAAGAACTATTCCATTATTTTCCCTACGTTTCGTCGGTATTTTTCGACTTCTTCCGGGGTAGTTTATTAGGTTGTCTTTTTTATTTTACATTGAAAATGTATAGTCAGTATACATATAGAAAAAACAGCAATAAAATAAATTAACACTTAAATAAATAAATAAATAAAAAATATAAAAACACTACTACATACTATACAGGAACTTGAGACTTAACAAACAGAAATATCACAGTTGATTAGGACTCATTGGAATTTTTATTGACAGCAGAAAATGATTCTTAAAGCTTTAAGCCGTAGACAATTGATTTCGTGCCACATATACGAGTGAACTTTATGGACAGTTAAATTTATAAGTTGACTAAGTCGCTTAGGAATAAACACTTGGATAGTGAACATATGCGACTGTCAGTAGTGCAAGGAATTTCTGTTTTCATTTCCTTGGAAATCCTCCTTACATCTCTGACACAGGAGACTGCTATCGACGGATTACTTCTCCTGTACAAAGACAAAAGTCGAATGGAAACGTATACAGTGAGCCACAAAAGTGAGTGAGCATTGATTTTTAAATTCAGCTGCTAATGCATAGGGGCAAGAGAAAGACGGGGCTTGGAAATGTAATCCTTCAACTCTCCACCATTGCCATTAAAGGAACAGACATTTTGCTATGGTTGCTTTTGCTTAGCAGGCTGATATGTCTGTAGCTTTTTAGCCATTCTTGAGCACTGCCGGCTTTTAATATGGGTACCTACTACATTTGTAAGTTTTCTTGTTTCAAAAGTACTGCATTTTAACAGGCTTGCCTTTACAATTAATATTTTGAACTTAGGCAATTATGCATACATATTTCTTAAATTATCAAAACCTTCTGTTTTTAGACGAAACTGTTTTTTTCACTCTGATCTGTGCTCACGCCCGGACAGAGGAGAAAGACAACACAGCCAAAGAAGCATTCTACGATATTTTTGAGAAGACGTATGATAAGTGCCTGAAGTACGACGTTAAGATAGTTCTTGGTGACTTTAACGCCAAAATTGGAAAGGATGGCAGCTTTGGCTCTACAGTCGGAAAGAACAGCCTGTACGACAACACCTCCAGGAACGGACTCAGGCTAATCGACTTTGCGGCGCGGCGAAATGTCATCATTGCCGGCACACGATTCCTACACATCAAAATACACAAGGGGACTTGGCGATCTCCAGATCAACAAACTGTCAACCAAATTGATCATGGTGCGATGAGGGATGCTGCCAGCCACATGCAGCCAAGAACGAGGAGGCCTATCAATTAATACTGCAGACAAGAGCCAGAGCGGCTGACCGTCTACAGGCAAAAAATAAGGGAGGAACACCGACTTCCCAGAACGAAAAAGAAAGAGTACGAGAAGCGAGCGGTCGAATCAATTGAGGGACGCTACTGCAGAGGCAATGTTCGAAAGTTCTACCAAAGGATACAAGGCCCGAACAGAAGTCTGTAGAGTTGAGCATAGGAATACAGTAGTAGATTCACAGTCGGTGCTGAGGATTTGGAAATAACACTTCTGCAGACTGTTAAACGGCAGAAAACGAAGTATATACTGTCAACTAGAAAGGACTCTCAACATCGACGACTCGCACAAAACTTCACGATGGAGAGATACAACTACGAAGTAGTTAAAGACTTTGTCTAATTGGGCTCCACCATCACTTCGCAAAATGACATCGGCGCAGAGATTAAGCGAAGAATCACTCTAGCCAATCGCTGCTACTTCGGGCTAAAATGGCATCTAAGAAGTATAGCCCTCTCTCATAAAATCAAGGAGATATTATATAAGACCCGGTCATCCCGGTCCTGCTGTATGGTGCCGAAGCATGGACCATGTCAAAAGCCGTTGAAGCCGTGGTCCAAACCGGACTGTAACCGCCACCAAAAGTAAAGTAAGTAAGTTTTTTTTTTTAACAACTTCTTTGCTGACAAAAATGGTAGGGTCGATTTTTTAAAGATGTCCCGAAATTCACGAAAATTCACGAGTAATACATCCGGAAAAGGCTTTTCTGACACTCTTTAGTCAAAATTTTCAATGACCATTTTGCATAAATGTGGCTGAGTTTCGTTGATATATTGTTGAAGTTGAATCTCCTCCTTCAATGCACGAATATAGATGTATGGGGTTGTTAATATGTAAATGTTTCATGCAGAAATTCTATTATTTCACGGGCTCTATGGCATGTCGTACCGTCTTGTTGAAGCCACATATCGTCCACATCAATTTATGTCAATTTGGTAGGGAGAATTTGGTTATCAGGTGGCGATTTCGAGCAACAGAAACAGTCACTGCCGGAACAGTCTCATTTTCGAAAAGTTATGCTTCAATGACGTACCAAACAGTGACACGATGTGGATGCATTTGTTTTCTGACAATCACAAGGGCGTTAGGCAATAAGGCCCAAATCGATCCACGACGAAGAATCGATGTTACTGGACTTCCACCAACCCTATCACGCAATTGATTTTGTACGGGCAGTGTGTTTAGCTTTTAAAATCTCCAATTGATCTATTCTCCCAGAATTGTTTAATGGCTATCTTCCCAGTTGACGAAATTGAATAAATATTGTGACAATTTTTCTGTACGCAATTTGGCTCTAATTATTTTTAAAATATTGTTCAACAATGAAAATTCGTCGCGTAATGCTCCGCATTTTTACTAAACTTTCTCTCAAACTGACATGCAAGACTTTTTTTTTAAAATGGCGGCAAATTCAAATCTAGAGTAAATTTTGAGACATCCTCTGGAAAAGCTTAGTAATTGCCTATTTTATTGTTTAGGGGAGAGTGGGTATGTATGGGACACTTTTCAGTAAAAACTCAATTACTCGCAACTTATAAATCATATCTGCACAAAACAGTTTTCTTAAGATAATATAACATTGTGGCAAGCTATTAAAAACACAAAAGTATTAAAACTTTTACCAGAATAGAAGTTAAAATTCATTCCATGTACACACCTAACATTGTCCCATTCCTCCTGGTTCAAGGAGGATTGGGACAGCTATGTGGTGGAATGGGACGGCTATGTTAAAATCTTTTTTCTATAACAAAAGACGATAAAATAACATAAGTTTTCGGTTTACTTATCAAAACAAAATATATATTATTCAGTTCTAACAAAAAAAGAGTTAAAAACATACAGCTTCACTTGTAGAAAAAAATAAAAAAAACATAACAAAAAACCGTATAAAGAAAAAAGGAACAATTCAGAAAAGTGGGTATTCATGACAGTGATACAAATTTGGATTTTAAATCCACACTAAAGGAATAAATATCCCGTGGATTCCTCTTATTTGGTGCAACATGCTGAGGTTGAGGTTGAGGACACTCTGTCCCATTCCTCCTGCATATGAGTGTCCCAATCATCATGTAGGGCACCTTATCAAGATAAACCAAAATATCACTTTAAAAATGGCACAGACTAAACGAAATTAGAAGTAAATCAATTCGTAATAAATGTTATTATATATTCGATTCACTTTTTTGTACAATAAGTTCACTCATTAATTTTTTTCTTTGACTCAAAGTTTGCTCAAGGATTTTACTTTTTATATACAAAATACTTTTTTTTCAATCAAACTATTTTCAAATCATAAACATATTTATGATATGAATACATTTTTGGAGTGTACGATTGTCATCACAAATTTTTAAATTTGAGGTGGCCTCGACTCCAGTAATGCGTTTCGCCCCGATGTGGTGGGTGGGCTCATCAGTAGACGACCACCACATCTGATCTAGACGCACTGTTTACTCGATTTTCACCGAGAGAGACTAATGATTTTTCAATCAACAAGTGACTGTGAATCATACCTCAAGACGAATCTTTGGTTCAAAGACTATCGCCGAGAGGATTTGTTTTTTGCCCAGGGCCTGGCTTGTCCATTCAATCAAACTATTTTCAAATCATAAACATATTTATGATATGAATACATTTTTGGAGTGTACGATTGTCATCACAAATTTTTAAATTTGAGGTGGCCTCGACTCCAGTAATGCGTTTCGCCCCGATGTGGTGGGTGGGCTCATCAGTAGACGACCACCACATCTGATCTAGACGCACTGTTTACTCGATTTTCACCGAGAGAGACTAATGATTTTTCAATCAACAAGTGACTGTGAATCATACCTCAAGACGAATCTTTGGTTCAAAGACTATCGCCGAGAGGATTTGTTTTTTGCCCAGGGCCTGGCTTGTCCATTCAATCAAACTATTTTCAAATCATAAACATATTTATGATATGAATACATTTTTGGAGTGTACGATTGTCATCACAAATTTTTAAATTTGAGGTGGCCTCGACTCCAGTAATGCGTTTCGCCCCGATGTGGTGGGTGGGCTCATCAGTAGACGACCACCACATCTGATCTAGACGCACTGTTTACTCGATTTTCACCGAGAGAGACTAATGATTTTTCAATCAACAAGTGACTGTGAATCATACCTCAAGACGAATCTTTGGTTCAAAGACTATCGCCGAGAGGATTTGTTTTTTGCCCAGGGCCTGGCTTGTCCATTCAATCAAACTATTTTCAAATCATAAACATATTTATGATATGAATACATTTTTGGAGTGTACGATTGTCATCACAAATTTTTAAATTTGAGGTGGCCTCGACTCCAGTAATGCGTTTCGCCCCGATGTGGTGGGTGGGCTCATCAGTAGACGACCACCACATCTGATCTAGACGCACTGTTTACTCGATTTTCACCGAGAGAGACTAATGATTTTTCAATCAACAAGTGACTGTGAATAATACCTCAAGACGAATCTTTGGTTCAAAGACTATCGCCGAGAGGATTTGTTTTTTGCCCAGGGCCTGGTTTGTCCATTCAATCAAACTTTTTTTTGCTCTCCACTGCGTAATTACAACTGTGCACAAGACCTGCTTCGTTGACCGGTGGGTACACATTAAAGAACAAATTTGTGATCAGCACAAATGGAAAAAAGGGTATAGCGTTTAGGAAAATGCTCGTGTCCCATACCTCCTGTGTCCCATACATACCCACTCTCCCCTACTATTCGAAAATCTAATATCCATTACAATAGCAAAAACTTGGTCACTTGTCTTCAATAGTGACAAATTCTGTTTGAAAATTTATTAAAAGTAACGTCCTTACATCTTGTCAATGAAATTTATTTTCATTCTGATTATCCTTTAAAAAAAATATTCTATATATCGTCAAAAAAATATTGTATATTGCAATCAAAATAAAATAGGTACATAATATAGTTATGCCTACGTGTATTTTCGATTTGACAAGACAACCTTAACGAGGGTTAAATCAACCGTCTATACCTCTTACTTAAAAGTTCTAATAGTTTAATGCAATCATCCGGAGAAACCTGACATCTTTCTGTCAAAATTGGGTTGATATGTATTTTTTTTTTTAAGCATCATCATTCCCAGCAATATAAGCTTATTAGGTTTCCTATCATTTCATTCTGTTGACAATAATATTATCCTGCTGACATCTTCTTTATTGACATTTATTGAATGTAATTGTGCTCTCAATAATATCTCAAAAATCGAAGGTATCTACCTACATCCATTAGAATTCACTGAGCTGCGATTTATTTGATTACCTACCTATCTTGGGTCTATTAATACCACGAGCTTTCAGTACACCTTATAAAATTCAACATCAGTAGGGGGACTTTTGTATTCTCTTATTGGTTTGCAATAAATACAATGTGTGTGTCTGTGTGGAATGTTACTGGCTTTCGTTTGGGGTGTCCGTGTCCTCGTTGGGGGGTATTTTGTTTACACTGATTTATTACTCTTCTGAAAATTATTGGCTTGCTTAGAAAGGACGGTCGTAATTAAATTGACTACGGGGACCGAGAGACTAGCTACTATAAGCCACATTTAGTCCCACTGACTTGTTAATCAAACAGGAACTCACTATTGTTATTTTGTTTGTGACGTGCCGTCAAGGTGTTTTAATGGAGACATGATTGACCAGCAATCTTGTTTTATTTATCCAACCATTCTACGTTTGCTGTTCAGATATACACCCACCCAAATTGGGAAACAATATAATAATACGTTTGGTTGTATTTTCACAGCAGGTTTACGAAATGGAAGTGGGTGTATATTCCCTTCTGATTTTTGATGTTGTGAAAATATTTTTTGATTTCGACAGGCAACCAGCTATTTTTTGACTGAAGATTCGTATTAGGTTTATGGTTCACAGTCATCAGTGGGCATTTTTAAGGACTAGATGGAAGCATTTATGAGCCAACTTCAGGTCTTATATATGTAATTGAAGTATCCCATTGACAACACCGGAATATCCGACCCATTTTGTCCAAGGGATTAAAAAAGGTTGCGCGTCGTCGGGGTGACTTTCTTTAACAGAAAAGGAGTGTGGGGTGGTGAACTAGTGGGGTAGGTAATAAAATCGCTTTCTTTAAGGCCGAGACTACATGCGTTGTGGGCATGCATTTATGTTGAGGAAAAAGGACAATTATAAGTAATTAAAAGAGAGAAGGGATTTTCGGTGCAATCTATCTTTCTTCAAATTACTTAAGAATCCATCTGTTTCGCCCGACATGAATGCATGTCCATTCCGTCTATATAATGATGCGGGCCCCTGGGGTGCAATTCCGCAACGGTGCATATTTCACCCGTGCACACAGTTAACAAAACTGACCTTAATGAACCGTTTATACAATTTCCAATTCACGAGATTCCGCAAGACGTTGTGAGTTTTTAGGCGCTGAACGAATGACTTTTTCAACTGAAAGAGCTGAATTTAGTTTTACGTTGGACATCCCTTGATTCTTGCTTTTTTACTAAGAATGTGAAGTGACATTCCTAGAAAATTTCGTTCTACGAGGGAGAAGAGAAATACAACGTAGGGAGAAGGAAAAAGAGAGCTTTTTGTACGTGGCGAAGTATGGCCTCATTGGGATCATAGCTAATAACTCGGCCCAAGGGCAAAGGGTTAGGGCTTATTTGCCAATTTCTTTTTGAAAACACTTTCCGAGCATCAGCTTCAAATAATATATAATAAAAAATATGAATACGATGATAGTATGTTGATGTTCAGTCCAATACAGTACGTCCATTATGAGGTAACAGGTTATAGGGTTATGGTAGTTGTTTGGGTTCCATAGGAAGAAAGGAACAAAGAAAAGAATATGCTATATTATAAACGTTACTTTTCTTTGCAAATTGTCGAGTCAAGGGACATTTTTCTCTTCTTATTGGACTCTTTGACCACATGCAGAGGGAAAAGATAGCATAATAACAAAATTTTATCGATTTTTCGACAAAAAAAAATATTTTTTGTTGTCTTACTCTTCTTGTTGTTGAAACACGAACTTTTTTTTGACAGTTCAGGCTCTGAACTAAAATCGAAAAAAATGCCTATTGTGTATGGCGGTCCGATATTTTTAAAGAAATTTCACTTCTATCATGTGTACCTACGGCTGCGGACCCGCACGCGCCCAGTTTTTTTTTTTAATTGCTCGCTATGCCGTTCTCATATTTTAATTGTCCATTCTCCATTCTTACTTTTGCGGGTAGCTCACAGTCACAGTCATGCCTGATATTCAAATGGTTCGAAACAAATGTCAGTTTTTATTCGCGTGCAATTTCCTGACATTTACATTTTACACTGCAATTCCTCATATTTTTCTATGCATTTCCAGACGATATAGATATACAAAAAATGTAAATAGTAAATATTTGCTAAATATGCTCTGTATAAAAATATAAAAAAAGTATGTGTTTATACATAGCTAGGACGTATTTCAATTGGACAAATCGCGAGCAAAGGGAAAGTAAATTTTGATCAGGCTACTAGTTGAAAAAATAATAGGAAAAATTAGGTAAATAAATTGTTTTTTTTTTACTATTGTTAAAATAAGCTATTCTGTTGTGAGTATTTTATTTTATTTGATACAGTCTTTAACTTTACAATCGACGTGCATAAATGTTTTGCTTTGGACAATGACTAATAAGTAATAATGTATTGCAAGGTGACTAGATTTGTATTGAGTAAATTTAAGGGGGGAACACTTTTCATAGAATACATTATATCTTTTTTATTGTTTGCATAACTTAATTTAATCATTATTGTATAGAATTTAATAACAAAATTAAAAAAATATATTTTTATTAAATTTCAATTTTTATACAGTAAAATGTTACTAATAATACCTACATGTTAATATTTTTGCACACACGATTTAGTTAAGATATCACTGTAACTAAATATTTTAGTAATTCTGATCATTAATTTTTCAATAAATTGTTGAAATATTAAATACTTATTTAAACAGTCTAAAAATTCGTTGTCCCCATAAAAAAGAACCAAAGGCTGCTCTATATAAAATAGAAATTTAAGGCAGATTTCCAAAGTTGAATTAATTTGAGTTAATTTTATGACAGTCCATATAACCCTAAATTTTTCTCTCATTTTTTTCTTATTTTTATTACATTAAATCATGTTGAAAAGTCAGCTGCGTGTAAATGAGACAAAAGGTGTAAGTTGGTATTACGATAGGGGTACCTAGCAATTGTTTGCGAAGCATCACACTTTTTCAAACGCATTTATTTTCAAAAAGTTAGACTTGAGAGTTCCAAATAATGTTGAAAGTTCAAAAAAAGCTGAAAAATGTACCTACATATTTTGAATATCTACGTTTACAATGCATTTTTTTTGACATGTCTACATTAATAAGGTTGGGGTGTACGCAACTACGCACTCACACCTATTGGGAATTTTCTTTCTAATTTATCGCACTGCTCTGGTTTCATTTTAAATGCATGAAAAATGTAGTGTCATATCTACGGTCATGAACATTATTCGTTGGAATGTCAAAATACACAATGTTCATTCGAACGCATTGGGACATTGGTTCGAATTGATTATTCAATCGAATTTAAAAATAAGCATGATTACATAAAAATTATAGGCTATCGAAGGACGTTTAAACGAAAATATGCAATAAAAAAATAATACATAATAAAAAAAAAACGCACAACAAAATATAAATTTCGCATCTACGCAACCTACAGAAAGACTATAATATATTTTTCATTGTTTAAAGGATTTACTTGTAAAAACAGCGAGTTGAAAAATGCCAGTACTTCTGAGTTTTGGATTTAATTCCATGGCAACAACGTTTGCAAATGTTATTTTATATTGCATATTATTATAGGCAATTGAAAATAAATAATACATATTTCTATATAATTTTTGAAAATTATGATTTAAATTTTAAATTATATTTACATATTTGTTTACTAGATAGATGTACCCGCCCGGCTTTGCCCGTGCAACAGGAATTAGCGTAACGACTACAATTATTGGCACCCCCAATTTTTGACCCAACTATTGGCACCCCATCATTCAACAGTGATTTTCTCAATAACCCTTTGTTCGAATAAGTCAAGTAATTTTTTATTTTGAATTTGCACATTTTTCTCATATTTCTGTGTCTTTAGTTTGGAGACATTCCTTTCCGTTTCTGTTTTATAAGTTAAAGTAAAATCACGTGCGACAAAAAAAACAAAACTTCAAAATTTTCAATGTTTTGGTTAAGGACGTATAATTTTGTAAGTTTTTTTTTACTACTTCCTGTTATATTTTTTAATGAAAACTTGCTTTATTTACTATAAGAATGCATTAAATAAGTCGTTTGTAAATATATTTTGTTAAAAAAGATATTGTTTTATTAATAAAAGGGGTGCCAATAATTGGGTTAAAAAAAAACTGGGGTTCAATTATTGGCAGGGGGTTGCCAATAATTACATCCTATGTAGCTACAATTATTGGCACTGCCAATAGTTGTACTTTTGTAAGTGCCAATAGTTGTATCATGCAACCGTTATTCATTGATTTTTGTGGTAAATGCGTTTTTCTGCACCAATTTCCGGTTTGTTCAGAGCAAAAAGATCTAACATCTTATATGATATCCATAGGTACATATACATATTGCTAAACGGTAAATTTAGGTTGTCTTTTTTGAAAAATACATACAATACATAAATATATTTTCAATAACTAAACCGTTATTTATAAAACTTAATCAACGAGAAATTTAATAATTTATACTTCTGTATACAACAGATTCAAATAACTCTATAAACAAAAATGTTATAGTTGATCAAAGTTGAAATTTCCTAAGGGGTGCCAATAATTGTAGTCGTTACGCTATATCTCTATATAATAAAAAATTGTTGCAAGTGTGTTGTTACTTTATAACTCACGAACGGTCAAACCGAATTCGATTAAATTTTTAGTGTTTGTTCGTATGGTCGTGTAGATGTTTTATCTAAAGTTTTGGTCAAAATTGGACAAAGGGGCGTGGCACCGCCCATACAAAAAAAAATCAAAATCGTATATCTAGAAAACCACCAAATCGAATGAGCTCCAACTTACAGATGATCTTAGTTATTGGCCCTGGAGTAGTCCTGTGAAGTTTGGTAAAAATTGGACAAAGGGGCGTGGCACCGCCCATAAAAAAAAAACATTCAAAATCTTATATCTCGAAAACCGTCGAACCGATTGAGCTCAAATTTACTGTCAATCTTAGGTATTATCCTGGGAGCGTTCCCGTGAAGATGGTCAATATTGGACAAAAGGGCGTGGCAACTCCGGGCGGGTACAGCTATATTATATAAAAACGTTGGTGCGTAAGTCCGATAATGGCCACTGAACCACTGAAGCTATCCGCCTTCATTCCTATTAAAAAAAATAATTGATCAAAAATATCAAAATTTATCTTGAAATATTTAAAATAACTATTTTAGGCAGAACAACGTTTGCCGGGTCAGCTAGTTCCTTATATAATACACAATGTTCTTTCGTAAAATGCGAAAAATGATAATAAATCGATCCTGTGGAATTTCCTTTCTGCCTAAACCTGAAATACAGAAATACGAACAAAAAAAAAATACATATATAGAACATGTTTTTTTGTATGGGAGGGGCCACGTCCCTTTGTCCTATTTTCAAAGGAACTATCCCGGGCCAATAAATAAGAACGTTGATTGAAAATGTGAGGTCAATCGATCAGGTGGTTTCCGCCTAAGATTATCTGTAAATTTGAGCTCATAGAGTCGGTGGTTTTTAAGTTTTAAGTAGCCGAACACAAATCACGATCTATCTTTATGTATAATTCTTCTGTACGTGTTTGTAACCGAACTGTTCCTAAACGGCTGGACCGATTTTAATGAAATTTTGTGTGTGTATTTGAGTGAGTCTAAGGATGGTTTAGATTTACAGTTAGATCCGGTAGGTGGCGCTGTAATCCGATTCCACAACATTTCAAATAATATAACCACTCAACAATAAAAAAAAATTAAAAAGCTAAAATTTCAAATAATAAACACTCAACAAAAAAAAAAATAAAAAATCAAGAAGCTCATACATTTCAACCGCGCGAAGTGTGGGTACATGGGCACATATTGTATGTATAATGTTTGAAAGTAAAAAGTGGAAATTAAAGAGGGATTGGTATTTTTCTGTGAATAATATCTCGAAAACGTGTTCCATTTAGTTTGACTTCCGCATGTTGATTCCACTTCCGCAAAAATGAGAATTTCACCCCCAATCCGCCAAGAGAAGTATAACTTTAAAAAGTATTGTATCCACTCTCTTCCCGATACTACCTACATACCTAGCAAAATCCAATATTTATTTAAGCTAAAGGTACATAGTTCTTTTCGCCCCACCCCACCCAATTATATTACAAATTACATTTACAACTGTGCGAATATTACATTTGTGGCCAATTATAACATAAACATTTCAATCTATGTACTTCAATCTTAAAGTTAATTTTATTTAAAAAAAAAAAAACTCACTACCTGTGTATTGTGTATATGGTCATCTCATTTTAAATGCAAATGACCGGTTCTTCATTTAAAATACATTATTTACTCAAGTTGAACTTTAATTTTGTTCCTTTTGTTTCCAGGACTACGTCCCTCGGTTGAGTGGCATTGGACTTTGTGTGGTCAATTTAATGGACGATATGCATGAGTACATGCGAGGACTCTTCGTTATCATGTAAGTGATTAATAAAATATTAATTTCATTGCGTGTAAATAATAAATGTGGCAATTTACTGTTGCGGGAAGGATAAAAAAAGAAAAAAAAAAAGTTCATTGCACGAATATGGATAACGCATGCACTATCCGTGAAATTTAATTTTGTAAATGTAAGGCTGAAGTTGAATACTGTTTCAGCATGCAGTCCATTTTCGCTAATTGCAATTATTGCATTTTCACCTATAATTGTAAATATTTCCACTTAGTTAACTGTGTGAGTGTCAGTCAAGCTATATCAATATTTATATTTAACTTTGTGTCTCCCGAAAACAGGTACTGTGGACCAACAATCCTGCTGGCATATTTGTATATACGGACATCACAGGAGCTGCGACCGCCAGATGGGCCGTTTGCGGTTATGATGTTCGAACATAGGGCAGATTTACGACATCGCCAGAGGTATGAGTAAGAGCTAAATTTTAAATGTCATTAAACAGGAGTAGTTAGGAAGAGTCTGGATGTCAGGATGTTTTTTTTTTTTTTTTTTTTTTCTTTTTCTTTCGGGGAATAGAGAGTAGAGAGAGTAGTTTTAAAATAATATAATCATACTTCAGAGAGTATTATATTGTCCTGGATGAGCTTACGCTACGCCGTGCATAAAATTGTAGATCCCTTTCATTTGTTGCAAAAATAAAATTAAAACCCACACAACGAATTGTTGTGAGACACCAAGTCATAAACCGTCCATAAGAATGTATTCCCAACGACCGGGTAGCCGATACCGGTGCCTATACGGATTAGAGTGCGGACCTGGTGCGCCAACAATTTATTTTTGTTATTTGTAGATCTGTTGCTTAATTTTGCTTAGCCTTAGCGGATACGTGGAGCATAATCATCACCTAAGCCTGTCTTGAAATTTGGGAATAATTATTAGATGCCCTGTGAGAGTTGGAAGGCGGATTAGTGAATTTGTAGAGATGCGACTCTAAAGCAACCAACTAGAGTCTTCAAATATCCCGAGGGTGCAATCATCGATGGCAGAAGTGAAATTTCGGTCTCGAATAATTCAACGCATCCTTAAAGAACTAGATTGCAATAAGTCAACGGGACCCGACGGAATCCCGGCTATAGTACTCGAGAGCTGTGCACCAGAACTTGCACCTGTTCTATGTAAGCTGTTTAGCATGTCGTACTCCCAGAAGACGTTTCCTTCTTGCTGGAAGACCGCTCGCATTCAACCTATTCCAAAGAAAGTGAGGAAATGTCTGCCACAAAACTATCGCCCAATAGCGTTACTTTCAATGCTCTCAAAAGTAATGGAAAAGGCAATAAATGTCGAAATAATCCAATATCTCGAAGGCCATCGATTAATAAGCGACAGGCAATACGGATTTCGCAGCCGTCGTTCCACTGGAGACCTGTTAAGCTACGTAATGCATTTATGGACGCAAGCAATTGAAGAGGGAATCCAGAGCCGTAGCCTTGAAGCTTGAACATATCAAAGGCATTTGACCGAGTCTGGCATAGAGCCCTAGTAGGCAAGTTAACGTCTTATGGATTACCACAACACTGCGGATGGATGCAAAATTTTCTTCTGGGAAGATCGATCCAAGTTGTTGTAGATTCTTTCTCCAACTCTATTTTTTCTCCACATCAACGATTTGCTTGGATCGACAAATAATAATATCTACAGCTTTGCAGATGACAGCACCCTTATATCCTCCATCTCGAACAGTGGGCCTGTGAATGCGGCTACATCACACAGTCAGAGATGTGAACAAATTAGTTCTCTAAATGATGATCTGGACAAAATCTTGAAGTGGGAAAACGACAATTTGGTTGTATTTAATGCAAACAAGGCACAGCTCACAACATTTTCTAGGAAAAATGCATCAGATCCAAATGGATGACCATCCAATCCATCCCAAGGACTTAATGCACCTTCTAGGGGTCACAGTCAATTCAGGAATCACATGGCAGGACCACATATCCTATATCGCAAGATCGGCGTCCGCTAAGTTGAGCAACCTATTTAGAGTAAAGATGTACTTTAGCCCCAAGCAACTTCTCCTTCTCTACAAAGCACAATTTAGACCAGGCCTGGAATATTGTTCCCATATATGGAGCTCGGCCCCAAAACATTCACTTAACCTACTTGACAGCATACAGAGACGAGCAGTTCGACTTATTGGAGATTCTACACTCAAATCAAATCTACAACCGTTGGTGCACAGAAGACAAGTCGCTGACCTCTATGCTTGTTCTATAGGTACTTCCATGGTAGATATTCCGAGGAACTCAAAGACATTATCCCTCGAAATGCAACTTTTGGGCTCCCCACAAGACAAGCTGCTAATGCTCATGACCATACAGTACACTTGACAACCGCGAGGACATCAATTTTCCGAAACCCCTTCTGTTACAGGACAAGTAAACTTTGGAACTTGCTTCCTGGGGATATATTCCCAGAAGTAGCAAGCATCTCGGGGTGCTGCTGAAGCGTTATAGGTTCGCCTTTCCCGGGAGAAGTATTTAAAGAAAAAAAAAAAACATTTCAACCTATATTGAACTGTATTGACTATTAAAGAAATCAGAACACGCCATTTATTAGTTTACAAGGTTTACAAGGTGGTTTATCCCAGTCGATTATATTCAACATTTGGTGTAGAAATTCGTGTCGACCAGTTCACAAAATAACTCAAAACCCGTATACGTTAACGCGTCCAGTGAGCTTTCTGGGAAAGGGTGCATTAGAACCGGTGCGAATCAATTCCGAGTGGCGCACAATAACTCGGCTTATTGCAGACAAGATAAGCCATTTCTTTTGGCCCAAATTGGATGATATCGATGTGAACGACATTTGGTACGGTGCTAAGTGCCACATATCTGATGCCCTAAAAAGAGGACATTCTACACGAGCGATTTGACCGCATGGCTATCTCATGCAACGTGAAATTTCTAAAGTAACTTCCTACGTATTTGTTCAAGCTTACATTTTCAAGGATGGTGCAATGTGCTACTGCAGCTGCATCAATATCAATGTGGTTTAAAATGTATCTATTTACCATATTTGAAATACAGAGAATAGCACAAAGATCCTTTGTCAATTATTTTTGAGTGTGGAATCGATTGAGATGAGATGTGAAATTCTTTCCTTGCATAAGATGAACGCATTTAAGGACGATTATGCCATTCATCATCTAAAAGGTATTTCCCTCCTCTGTCTTGGGATTGATTTAATATGATTCATTGTCTTTGTGTCGTATACGTAGCTGGTGCTGCTGAAATTTTTTTAAATAAATAGGTATTGGGTTCTTGGGCCAATTGTTTCCAATAAAAGTTTAAATTTGAGGTCGTAAATTAGGTATATAATATATTCTGCTAGGATAAAAACACCATTATCTGTATCAAAATGTGTAATATAAAGCTTCTTAATACCTGTTGCATAATGTACTCCTTAGGCATGTGTGGTTATAATATGATTGGTTTGCATATTTCAGTAGGTATGAGCTCGAGGGGAAAAATGTACTCGCATCTTCACCATGATGTACATAAATTTATTGATTTGAAATAAAACCGCAGTCATTCTCTGGCAAGGTATTGGGTATGGGGTGGGGCGTGGGGGACCCCTTGAAGGTACCCAGGAAGGTATATTCACTTTGCTATTACATTTGTAGCACCATGAAGGAGTCACCGGAGACCCCATAAAATAAATATTCAGAATAAGGATCAAATTCTGAATCGATTTAGCCATGTCCATTTGTAGATCTGTCCTTGAAAACACGATAGCATTCAAGCTCATCGACCTAGGCGAATGAACTTTAGTGAGAGAACTTATTTTTACCGTCGTCAGGCTGGTATTGAAAATTTTCTATGTCGGTCAAGTAGTTCTGGTACCTCCCATAGAAAACTAATATTAGACTCAAGTCTGGTACACTGTACCTGGTACGCTTAATCTCTTTCAATATAGTCAGTAGGTTGTAGTGCTGCCGTTGATGATGGTTCGATTCGGCAAACCTCGACTGAAGCTGCGCACTCCTATGGACTTCCTACTAAGAGCCAAAGGAAGAGGAGGAGGAAGAAGGCTTCATAGATGCTCATGCTCACTCAGCTGGTGATGATCAGAAAATGACAGATGCAGTGCGAATAATGCAAAAATCATCTATGGGGACTGGCAGCGGCAACAGATGCCTGCATTCAAGTGGAGAAATGTGAGCTGAAGCACGAAATCCTTATGATGAAGTGCGCCTCGCAGCAAACCACTGTCGAAACTTGTGCCGAAAAATCCACCCACTTGTTGTATTTATGCCTCCAAAAAGTACTCGCGCCTTCTACTGGATTCCGGGGAAACCAAGGAAGACCTTGGAAGTATTGGCGCGCCTCTGCACGCAGAATCCTGGCTTCGACACGAGCGAATGGGTAGTCTATTCCCACAAAAAGAGTAAGGCTATAGGAATAATTATGAAGGCTCTTTTCTTGTTGTGGGCATGGACAAAAGCTCTTTCGATGTCATGAAATCTGTCTACGACATGCGTTCTTTCCTGCACCTTGTCCATTTTTTACATGCGTCAATATGATATTAGATTCTGTCCTAAAGTTGTGTGTATACAAAAACTGACGTCATATTATGATATGATTTTTTACATATATACCTCTATAATTGTGGTTTCATCGATGATGGTACGCGGAATAGTGACTACTTATCGGGCTCCCGACCCGTGAAGAGTCTCTGCCTGAGACACTGCAGCCTTCCATCCTCTACGATCCCGGGCACGCTGCTTCCAGTTGTCGAGACCAAGCGCTCTGGCATCCGCGATGGCTTGGTCTTTGAAACGGAGGTTCGGTCTTCCTTGTCTTCTCGAACCTGGGGGCTGGGATTCGAAGATCCTCTTAGCTGGAGCATTATTGTCCATTCGCTCGATGTGGCCGAGCCAATGTAGTCGACGTGTTTTGGCTTTTTGGACTACATCCACATCTTGGTACAGCTCATAGAGTTCGCGGTTGTATCTTCTCCTCCATTCGCCCTCCTCGCACACAGGACCAAAAATCCGCCGAAGTATTTTTCTTTCGAAGGAGCCCAGTATCAGCTCTCCCTTCTTGCTTATCGTCCAGCACTCGGCGCCATAAAGCAGAACTGGCAGGATGAGGGTTTTGTAGAGCACACATTTCGTCCTTCGAGTTAGGAGTTTTGAACCCAGTTGTTTTGCCAAACCGAAGTAGCAACGGTTTCCTAGGGTAATTCTTCGCCGGATCTCCACTAGGGTGTCATTCGTGGAGTTCATGTTTACTCCGAGGTAGGTGAACTCCTTAACTACCTCGAAGTTGTTGCTATCAATAGTGACGTTTTGTCCTAGGCGGTGGACAGATGCTTGTTTGTTTGTTGATAGCATGTACTTAGTCTTGTCCTCATTTACTTGAAGGCCAACGGACTTCGCCTGTTCTTCAATCGCCGTGAACGCTTCTACCACGGCACGCTGGGAGCGACCGATGATGTCAATATCGTCCGCATAGCCCAGTAGCTGTACGGATCTGTTGAAGATAGTGCCTTCCGTGTTGATACCTGCCCTGCGCACTATCTGCTCCAGTACGAGATTGAAGAAGTCGCATGACAGCGCGTCTCCTTGCCGAAATCCGGTGCAAGTTTGAAATAGATCGGAGGAGCTGCTTCCAAACTGCACATTGCAGCGCGTGTTTTCCAGCGTCACGCGACACAGCTGAATCAGTTGTCGGGATTCCGAATTCGGCCATCGCCATATAGAGCTCCTGACGCTGTATGCTATCATACGCGGCTTTGAAGTCGATGAATAGGTGGTGAGTTTCGACTTGAAATTCGTTGGTCTTTTCCAGGATTTGCCTCAGTGTGAAAATTTGGTCTATAGTCGATCTGCCGGGCCGGAAGCCACACTGGTACGTGCCGATTAGTGTGTTGCAGAACGGTTTAAGACGTTCACACAGTACGTTGGATAGGATCTTGTATGCAACATTAAGCAAGGATATGCCTCGATAGTTCTTGCAAGACATAGGATCGCCTTTTTTGTAGATGGGGCATATGGAGCTGATAGTCCAGTCATCGGGCATGTTTTCTTCCAGCCATACTTGATGATTCGGTGCATGCTCCCTACCAAAACATCACCACCGTATTTAAAGAGCTCCGCTGGTAAACCATCAGAGCCTGCGGCTTTGTTGTTCTTAAGCTTTTTTATAGCTAGGCCAACTTCTTCTATACTATGTGGTGGAACTAGTTCTTCATTGACTGGACGCGGGTTCTCTTCTTGCCCTATCACTCTCTCTACATGATGCCCATTTAGCAGTTGCTGGAAATGCTGCTTAAACACATCTACTATTCCCTGCGCTTCGGTGACTAGATTTCCTTTGTTGTCTCGAAGAGCCTGCGTTCCGGTTTTGTAGCCAGCAGCCAGTTGCTTGGCTTTTTTATAAAACCTCCGGATGTTATTACGATCGCGCGACTCTTCGATCTCCTTGAGCTGGGAAGCTGCGTAAGCTCTCTTCTTCCTACGCAGGATCTTCTTTTCCTCTCTTCTCCTGGCTCGATACTCTTCTCTCGCTGCCCTTGTTTTGCGCTGCAGCGCTTTCTTGTGTGCATCTTCTGTCACCTTTTTCCTGTACACGCATTCATCATCATACCGCGGGCTCTTTCTCTGGGGTGGCTGGTACCCTACAGTGGTTTCGGCTACCTCCTTGATGATGTCGCGGTACTGGCACCACTGATTGTTGCCGTCTGTGGTAGGTGAGTGCACAGAGGAGAGTTTCATGCTCAGGCGCTTGCTGTAGGCTCTGACTACTCCAGGTGTGCTAAGGCGTCCAACGTCGAATTTCTTCTTCTGGGCGGTTCGCAGCTTCTTCTCGTTGGACAGCCGAGCTTTGAATTTTGCTGCGACAAGAAAATGGTCAGAGTCAACGTTTGCCCCTCGGAATGTGTGCACGTCGAGGATGTTGGATGCGTGCCTCGCATCGATTAGCACATGGTCGATTTGGTTGGCGGTTCGACCGTCTGGAGAGCGCCAGGTTGCTGTGTGGATCCTTAGCCTTGGAAACCTAGTGCTACTTATCACCGTATTACGAACTGCTGCAAAATCTATTAGTCGGTAGCCGTTGTCTGTTGTCGTTTCGTGGATTCTGTGCTTACCAACTAACCCGCCAAAGATGTTTTCCTTTCCGACTTTAGCATTGAAGTCCCCGAGTACAACTTTTACATCGTACTCCGGACAGGCTCCGTAGGCTCCATCCAGGAGGTCATAAAACTCCTCCTTGATGGGATCTTCAGCCTCGTCGGTAGGGGCGTGTGCACATATTAGGCTTATGTTTTGGAAAGTAGCTTTGATGCGGATCACAGAAAGGCGATCACTTATCGGCTTGAAGTCAATAACTTTTGTCCTAAGCCGATTTCCCACGACGAATCCGCATCCTAATACATGCAGTCTTTTGTTGCAGCTGTAATAAATGTCGCAATCTTTTCTTTTCATCATGCCTGATCCTATCCATCGTATCTCCTGGATCGCGGTGATGTCTGCCTTGTACCGCGTGAGGACAGACTCAAGTTTTTGAGTGGCACCTGGGGTGTAGAGTGTTCTTACATTCCAGGTGCATACTCTTATATCGTAGTCCATTGACGTTTCGGGTCTGGTTGCCATTTGAGGAGTTTCGTTATCCGAGGCTGGTTGCGTCTCTCTCATAACTAGTCTTTTTTTCCATGGTCGGGAAGTTACCCCGACGGCACAACCCCCAACCTGGAGGGCCAGGCCCTGTTTTGACCCTAGGACAGCGGGCCGGACATTCCGATGTCAGTAACCCAATTTTGGGATATGAGCGCTGCCGTTGACCCATTTAGGGTTCATCCGCCACCAACTCTTTTCCAACACCCTGGCTCAGTATTGGAGATCCCTATAGACCTGTTATCCAAATAAGTCGAAGCAGCTCATATAGGGATTACACTTTAGTTCGACCTGACTGGAACTGTAGACGCCACCGTTGATTCCATCTAGGGAATTCATCCGCTGCCGCCTGAAACAAGAGGAAATGTCTTAGTGCGTAGACACTCCTCCCCCCTCTCTCGTTCGCTGCCACCAACGATCTTCCACAGGGGTTGGTTACCCCATCTCAGGTCGAGGTACTAGGCACCCACCAGTCACCAACGTGGAGGTGAGAGTAGGAGTTGATAGTGAGAGGCTAGAGTGGGAACGCTTGTGTTCTCATGTAATCGCATCACTACCCTTAAACCAGCGACGCGGAATAGTGAACCGCTTTAAAATTGATATATTAAGGCTGCCTAGCCCAATACCAGTCTTGAAAGAAGTTCAGTGAAAATGCAAATCTTGCCAAAAGATTTGATAGCACAATAGTCTGCCATGAGCATCCGTCGTCTTAGCGGAAGAAGGGGGAATATCATTGAATGAGTGAAATTTAAAAATGCACTTCTTTACGATGAGAAACGCATGTTAAGCAGCGAGCACTTCTTTGAGTTACTCAATTCTAAACAGGTCATTTAGACTGCCAGACCCATCGCTTCAAGAAGGGCGATAAATAGTCCCACAGCGAATTGCGACCAAATTGGAAATTGTTATAAATTGAAGTGATGGGCGTCTCGAGAATGCCTGTTCAATGCATTCAAACAGGTGTAGAAGTTCAAGTATCTCGGGCTCTTATTCACGAGTGATGGCTGATGGAAGGAGCCTGTAGCTCGGTTACTAGGAGGACTGAACTTGGTGTCAAAGCTAAGTGTTGTCAGTCTTTAATTCGGTGTTTGTTCCAAATCTTACCTACGGTCATGAGGTTTGGGTAATGACCGAAAGAATAAGATCGCAGATACAGGCCACAAGGTTAGATTAAGCCCATAATCTCTCCTCTATCTGGGATTGCCTTTGATGATTTAGAGTATATGGCAGAGAATCGAAAGTTATGGAGGGTCCACTTGAGCAACCTACACCACCCGGTGACGTATTTAATGCGTAAGCGGCTATAGAAAATGAATGAATTGCAAATTTGTTGGAGTCGATGACATTCGGCCAGAAATGCTCATTGTTGAGGAGCTAAGTGGTCGCATGGAGTAAGGGGGGCCTTACGAACCGTTAGCCGTATGAACTTGAAAGTTTGTATGTCGATAGATAAGTCAAAATTATTACATGACTCATCCATCGTTTTTCAAAATTCTTCCGGCGGGCGGAGCCGCAGGCATGGCTAGTATAGTATAAAGGAGAGGAATTATTTAAATGGAATATTTAAACACTTAAGACGTCAATTGTTCTTTGCTGATGTCTTACGTCATCCTTGGGCGCTCTCAGACTGAACTTATAGAATTCAGCGTTCACTCGATATGTTTCTTGCCATTTTATGTCGAAGCTATAATGAAGAAGATTGACATGAACATACATATGTGCACTGTGCAGTTATGGTCATCTCCGAAAACGCTGGTTCAATATTTTGGAGTCCCATTAAAACATATGTATATACATAAGTGTAAGAATCTTGGGATGGAATGAGAAATGCAGACTTTTTCGGTAACGATGGACCAATTTTGAAATAACTAGGTTATTCTGTTATCAGAAGGACTGAACTTGTTCCTAAACCTACAAGTAAACTACCTTTAATTTTTGTTTTGTTCTGGGGTCACTTCCAAATCGTTCCAATTAAGTTCACTTCGTAAAATTGTTTGAATGGGAATATTTGTATCATCAGTGGCAAGTTGTGTATTAAGTACCTATAATAGCCACTAAAACCCTGTTTTGTTTTCATCTCTATCTACTGTTCGTGCTCCAACCCAGTCTTTAATGTAGCCTGAAACAAAATCCCTGCGCTGAACCAAAACCTACCAAGATTTTCAAGCGCTCAAAGTGTTCTATTATTTTTTTTTTTCTCCATTAATTGCTATGTTTATAAATGGGCTCCAGGCAATTAACTGGTAACCAAAAAAGTTCAAAAGCAAATTCAGCCAACCGTGGCGAAAACAATGAAATAAGTTCAGCAATTTACGCGATTCCACATCCACTGTCTTGGAAATTTCAACCCTCTTACTGTGCGTTCATTCCGGAAGCGTTCATTCTCCTAATATGAATTTATTATTCGAATTCAAACTCGCACACGCACCCATGCCAAAACATACGCACTCCACTCGCACATTTCGTAAGATATAAATGTATGTACGTAATCCTTGTGTGTTCTCCATTTCACTCCCTAGAAAGGTATTTTCGCCAAGAAATTATTATGAAATCACAGAAAGTGAAATTTAATTAACGTTCTTGTGTCTTCAACATTTTTAGGTGCCTAAATTTGAATTTTAGTTAAATTCCTTTACCGTCAATTTAAATGCGACTTCTGTGTGAAAATACGAAAACACATCCTTGTCGTTGTTGATTTTCGAAAACATACTATAGTATCAAGGTAAAGAGCTTAAACAAAAATAGAACGGATTGCTATAGAGGAGAGAAACAGGAAACAGGATACTCCATCATATAGTAGGTACACAGACAATACAACACCATCATCAGTTTGGAAAACCAGAGCTTCCTTCCTAGATGAACACTCATGACAACTTTATTTACAGTTTTAGCATTTTTATTGTTTCCACTTGTATGTTTGTTTTAAAAAATAGAAACTTAAACAATGAACAGAACAGCTTTTCCGAAGGGATTCAGAGCATGGTTTTAATTTACGTCAGCTATTGATATAGTAATGCGTATTGACTTTATACGATACACAGTTAAAAATATGCCTGCGGATTTTCGATTGAATTTTAAATTAATTGATTTTTTTTTTGCTGTTCGTAGTTCGTACATAGTAGTACAAGTACATAGCTACTCCTCTTGGAAACTGGTTGGTTCTGGTTGTGCGGCTTAAAATATTTAAAATTTTAATTTATTGGAAATATGTAGGTATTATCGTGTTGGAGTGAGCTTCAATGTTAAGGTCCTTTTCAGTACCTATTAATCTTTATACGGGAGGGGAGAGGTAAAGGAGGAAGAGACCGATTTTAAAAGTTTTTTTCTGTAGTTGTAGGCAATGGTGACACTCTAGCTAGATTATTGAAGGTGGTTCAGGGGAGATCTAAAAGTGGCAAAGGGGCGTGGCACGTGGCAAGTAGTCGGTCGATTGAGCTGACACTTACATAACATAATTTGCTATGAAGTGAAAAGTCCACGGAACTCAAAGTCTTCAAGTTTTCCGGTAGATGGCGCTGAATACTAAAATCTCAGAATTACACAATATATTGACATTTATAGCTAGCAAGTTTAGTCTTGAAATTTGGTAAATAGACGTTTACTGCCTGTTAGGTTATGTTAGAGTTTGCAATATATGCAATTTTCACCTAGAAGCCATTGAGGCCCATTGTGATTATCCTTTTGTAGTACTTAATAGGACATGCAACTAAAAAAACCATTCGTATCTGTTGATGAATCTTCGTAAATATGATAGAGGTATCGTTGTTAGATCATGCAAGCCGCCGAAGAACCGTGCTCCCATACAAGAGTAACGGCGTTCTTGGCTGGGCACTGACACAGGAGATGTTCCACAGATTATATTTCCTCTTCATGGCCTTTTGGCCATGTTTCCAATGATGCAGTGTCCGGTTGTTACCCCGACGAGCGCTCGGATTTGGTCTCTTTCAAAAGATGTTAGGGTCTTTGACCTTTTAGTGTACATAGCCACAAACTACGAGTTATATTACAACCGGAAGTGTTGTTCCAACGTTCTTTAGCAAAGTTTAATGTGAAATTGTCAATGACGCACTTACCTGCATTGAAAGCTGGTCTATCAGCTAATACTACATCCATTTCAGACCCGCATCTGGCCAGTCGCCAGTTTATCTGCTACCTCGTTCCCTTCTACACCGAATGTTTAGGAACTCAGCACAGCATTACTGTGTGATGGCTTAATGCTCTCAATGCCGAGAGGCACTGGCTTACGGATTTGGAGCTTACCAGATTGGAGTTAATCGCTTTAAGTACTGCTTGGCTGTCCACGCAGAAGGTAATTTCCATTGCTGGTATAGTTCCCTCACTAAGGCGGTTTGAGCTGCTTTCTTAACCGCTTAGATCTCTGCTTGGAAAACGCTGCACTGATTTGCCAGTCGGTATGAATGACTGGTACTTAGTTCTTGTAAGAAGACTCCTGCTCCTTTTCCATTCTCCGTCTTTGAGCTATTTGTGAAGATGGGTACCTATACCTTTTATGATAGAATGCGAGGAGAGCCAATCGGATAGCGTTAGGGTCGTTTTCATTTTACACTTATACCGAATTATCCCTCGACAATAAAGGCGACAAACAACCACACCTTCCAGGCCAGGATTGCAGAAATTAGCCCAGCCACGATTATCGGTTTCGCATCAGGATGTCCAAGAGCGGTCCAACGAAAATGACTAGAGTGGTTCCACGAGAGCCCAACGACAAAGTGTAGTTCCTAGCTCCTAGGTCATTATAGTGACAGAGAGCGGCTTATTCTTATTACTTAGGTAGTTCTGGGGTGTACGGGGATGTGATAAGCCAATTTGGTAAACAGGAACAGGACTGCGAAGAGTGTTGGTTAAAGGGATATCAGATCTTCGATTTCTTTCTCCAGCAGTTAGTGCCTCTATAGTTTCCTGACTGTCGATAAACAAGGTTACATTGCATTCGCCGCAGAATCACGGGCTTCCAATGTCAAGACCCCAACTTAGAAGGCACTGCTATGGCCCACGAATCGCACATATTTTCAAATGCCCAAGCATTTCGAACGAGAAGCCTGTCTTTATATCGGTGACTACTTTTTATCTCTTTAAAAGCGATATCCAAAGTCAGCTTGTTCTGGAGCAAACAAAGTTTTGGCTAATTCTTATGGCGCTAATAAATGGCGGCCGATGATTCTTTAAATATTCCTTACAGGATTGAGAGTTTCACTTTGTGAGATGGTTTCCAGGTTATTATTATTAACCATGTATCTTTAGCATCTTTTCATCATTTCTAATTGAGTTTCTTGTCCAGTTCTAAGAAACTCTGAGCTTTCAACAGAAGTTCTGATAAACTATATGATACCTTTACCAGGGAGCCGCCCAATATTGGTCAGACACTTCTGGGCTTTCTTTCGTAGGGGTCCGCGGGGATGTAACGCCCGTTACCACTATCCAGAGACGTACCCTTAAGTTGAGCTAAATTTAGGCGAATCCATTTACGCTGCTTCAGCCAAAAAATCAATTTCATTTCAGACTGTACTTCATAGATATATCTGCCAAAATCTCGCCCCCATGAAAGGTTCGCAACATTTTCTCAAGCTAAATTTTGACAGATCTGTTGGTTTATTTTTCTGTGTTGTTTTTCTGTTGCGGGAAAATAAATAAGGATGAGTTTTTTAATGAATATCTCGATGAAGAATCCTTTGATTCCGAATAATTTTATATCAAAGAACTAGGGGGCCCGGCAAACGTTGTTTTGCCTGCTCGTACATTTTCATTGGCCGTCAATTATTGTTCTGCGGCCGTTTTATTATTTGAAATTTTAGTTATGATTTTTTTTATCTAGGTATACATATATATAAAAATGAGTTCTAAAATGTGTTCGGATACGTATAACTTGAAAACCACCGACTCTATTGCGCCCATATTTACAGATAATCTTAGGTATTAGCCCAGGAGTGCACTGAAGGAGATTGGTCAAAATTGAACAAATGGGCGTGGCACCTTCCATACAAAAAAAACATTCAAAATCTTATATCTCGAAAACCTCCGAATCGATTGAACTCAAATTTACAGATAATCTTAGGTATTGGCCCAGGAGTGCTCCTCTGGAGATTTGTCAAAATTGGACAAAGGGCGTGGCACCGCCCATACAAAAAAAAATATTAAAAATCTTATATCTCGAAAACCACCGAATCAATTCAGTTCGAATTTGCAGACAATCAAAGGTATTGGCACAGGAGTGGTCATTGGCCAAAATTGGACAAAGGGACATGGCGCGACCGAATTGTACACTTTCTTCTGTGGGTTTGTTCGTAATTGCTACCCGAAGGTTTAGGAAAAAAAAACCTAAAAGTAATCGATTTGTTTTGTTTCTCAATTTGATTTCCAAATTTCAATTGTATCTTTTTCGTTCGTTAGCTTTCTTTACTGGCTATTTCGAAGCTAAATTATTGATAGTGAAAAATGTATGTGCGTGAAATGATCATTTACAGTTCGATATTTGTTACGATGCCAAGAAGAGACAATGGTAATAGTAGCCGGCGTTCTCTGAATGGCCGCTGAACCAGTGAAGCTATCCGCCTTCATTTTCTATTAAAAAAATAATAATTGAACAAAAAATATCAAACTAGATATTGAAATATTCAAAATAACTATTTTAGGCAGAACAACGTTTGCCGGGTCAGCTAGTTGTTTATATATGTTTTTTTTTTGTTGAATGTATATTATTTGAAATTGTATTCATGAGCTTATTCCTCCATCTTAATTTTTTTTATTGTTGAGTGTTTATTATTTGAAATTTGTGGAATCGGATCGCAGCACCACCTAACGGGTCTAATTGTGAATCTAAACCATCTTTAGACCCATTCAAACACACACACAAAATTTCAGTAAAATCGGTCGAGCCGTTTATGAGCAGTTCGGTTACAAACACGTACAGAAGAATTATATGATGGACAGGACACCCTTCTATAGTTGAACATAATGGCATTAGTCGTCTCTTTCTTATTAGGTATATCTCCGATATGGAAAATATTTTACAACAAACAAGTACAAATAATCTGACAATGCTGTCAATAAAAATTGCAAATTAAATTATTTTTAAGAAAAATACTCGTACCTATCCTTAACAACTTGTTCTCTTTCTTTCACAGGAATGCATCAACAACATCTACTGAGCGTGCTCCAGGAAGGACAGCACCAACATCTGTTGACAATACAACAACATCAAAATCGTACGATTTGTACAACGCTGAAATGGATGTATGTCGGGAGAAGAGAAAACAAAGGAATCTTGGCTCAATGGCAGCCGCCCAAGTACTTTGCTTATGTCCCCTAATGATCCTTCGATTGGCTCGCATGGTGATGGTGGAAACTTATGAGAATACTAAGCATTTTGATTTCACCTACCTGATGTTTGTTTGGATTGCCTTCCTGCCTACCGTCATATTCCCATGTATCTATGCGTCGCAGATATTGCCAAGGTAAGTGCGGATATGATAGTTGAAACAAATTATTAATATTCCTTGCAGGAAAGTTAGAGATGGTGGTGGGGAGGAGCAACGAATAAAGAATATTTAATGACATGATAAGCACACAGGGATATGGAGCATCTCGATTAGAGATTTTTCGTCACCATGGGGAACAAATTCTGTTGATGTTTACTAAGGGAACAATTTAAGCGGAAGTTATAACTTCCTGGTACCTAATTTATATTTATGACAAGGGGTCTAGTTAATAGGAAAAGTTTTCCCATGGTCAAAGTTTGAAGGGCGACAGGGCATTAAAATAATATTTGTTTGTTTTGGAATGGACACTGGAAAGAAAATGGCGGTTTGTTAATGTCAGGGAAACGTAAAGGTAAATAGCCCAATTGTTGGATTTGACGCGTAAAAGATCTTATCTCTAATTGATTTTGAAAAAAAAAAAAAAAAAAAAACAATGATAAACCGAAATGGGGAGCACGATATTGTGACATCTCATTATAAGGAAGAAAAAAGTTGGTTACCATAGCTTAAGATTAACTCCCCACAGAGGGTTCGAAGCATTTTTTTATTGGGTATACTTGGTTAGAGAATTGGTTGAAAAATGTGTAAACACTAAACTAAAAACTAAAACTTTCTAATATAAATTCAAATCTATATATATAAAAATGTTGGCAAAAATGTATAGTAATTCATCAATTGAGAACGGCCGGACCGTTTTGGCTCAAATTTCTTTTCAGTTGTTCGTAATTGCAAGAAGAAGGTTTTTACGGAAGAAAATTTTGGGAAAACCTCCGGAAAAGTCGAGAAATTGGAAAAATTGAAAATTGATTTTTTTTGTGCAATTGTTCCGGAATGGCTGTTCGAATGGAAAAATATAAGATTCTTAGTGGGAAACTAGGAAAATTCCAAAAACGCGAAAAATTTGAATTTGTTTCCAAGAAATTTTGGCATTTTCTTTGATTCTGGCAAAAATTTGGTCAAGATCTCAAAATGCGTTGGCTGTTGCATATTCTGGCATTGCTGCCACATTGTTGGAAAGCGATATTCCGCTTTGAAGCTGCCGATGAATCTTCTCACGGTTGACAAGCCAACGTGCACAATGACCATAAGAATTCGGCGATAGCGAAATTGATGCGAGAATGCAAAATCATCATTTGGGATGAATGCACTATGGCGCAGAAACGAACTTTGAAGGCAGTTGACTGAACTACGAAGGATTTACGAGGTGATTCGAGACGATTTCGTGGGGCTATGATATTGCACTCCGGAGATTTTCGTCAAACGCTTCCCGTCATCCCGAAATCAACTGCTGCCGATGAACTTAATGCATGCCTGAAATCGTCGTCTTTGTGGCGGCATGTCAAGAAGTGGAAATTGACCACGAACATGATAGTCGCATTGCAGAACGACCCATATTCTCGAGACAACTGCTGACGCTTGGCAATGGCCAAATTCTCCTTGATGTTTCAACTGGTTTCATATCGTTCCCGGCAAATTTTTGCGAGTTCACATCGTCGAAGGAGGAACTCATCACCAAAGTGTTCCCCGGCATTGCACAAAATTATAAAAATCTTGATTGGATTAGTGATCGCGCAATACTAGCATCGAAGAATAAGGACGTCGATAGCTTGAATTTCATTATTCAAAGTCAAATCGCTGGAGAACTGCAAATCCGTTGACAGCGTGACCGACGAGAATGAAGCGACCAACTATCCGACGGAATTTTTTAACTCGCTTGATGTGCCAGGAACAGGGATGTTACAGCTGAAGGTGGGATCGATCATAATCATGATGTTGCGGAATCTGAATCATCCGAAATTGTGCAACGGTACGCAGATGTCCGTCGAGAAACTGATGAACAATGTGATTCAAGCGACGATCATCAAGTCCTTATCCCACGAATTCCGATTATTCCAACTGATCTTCCATTCCAATTCGAGCGGATTCAGTTCCCCGTTCGATTGGCTTTTGCGATGACAATCAAATAAATCCCAAGGCCAATCGTTGGAAGTCTGTAGGATTGATCTCGAATTTCCCTGTTTTCGTACGGTCAGCTGTACGTTGCCTGTTCGCGTGTTGGCAAACCGTCTTCGTTGTTTGTTTTTGCGCCGGAAAACAAATCGAAAACCATTGTTTATCACATCGCTCTCTACTGATCTCGATTCCATTCAAATAAATCACATTGAAATTTGAACTATCTGGTGTTTTATTATCACTCTGGAGTTTATCTGAAGGCGTTAAATTGGGGCGAGACAAAGTTCGCCGGGTCCGCTAGTCTATAATAATAAGGAGACTATCCAATCCAGGTAGGTGTACAATTTCCAAACATTAGGTATGTTGTATGTACACTGTGCAAGCCATCGCTTGAACGCTCTGTCTAATGTCATATCAACTCCTGCAATTGCCTTGGAGTTAGTGAAATAGTTAATTTCTTCCGCGACCATTCAAATGGAAATATAACTTTCAAAAATGTCATTAAAAAACACGCACCAGAGAGCCATAAAACTCAATATCTACGCCTTTGTGAAACAAGATTCATTGAAAGGCATGACAGTATTATATCCTTTGTAGAGCTCTTCAAATACATCTCAATAAGTCTTGAAGAAATAACGTGGGCGATATCTTCGAAAGCATCAACACTTTTGGCAGCGGTCCAAAAAAGTGATTTCCTAGTAAGCCTCATTGTATGCGAAAAACTGTTCAGTTTAACGCTACCCTTATCAGTTTTCCTACAGAACAAATCCTTAGATTTCGTTTCTGCAATCGACAGCTCAAAAGAAGTTCTGATTTCTCTTAAGAACATCAGAGACAATGCCGAAGATATTTTCAGAGACGCATCCCAACTTGCCGAGGACTTATTTGAAGTTGAATTAAGAGCTTCAAGAACTTCATTGAAATAAACAACGCGTTCCAATCTCTTCTACTGAAGCCTATTTTAGAGTGTCTAGCCTATACTGATTCCTTGCATAGATTCGTTAATACAAAATCTTACGGACAGATTCATGGTCAACGAAGACGTTCTATTATCGTTTCAAGCTCTTCTCCCAGGTTTTGCTGCAGTTGAGCGAGTGTTACTTTGATCTAGTATAGTTTTTTGTTTAAAGAATTCCTCGTTGGAAGCAAGCCCATAAACCATGGAGAAATATTATGAGCTCCCCCATATGGTAGGATATTCGATGTCTGAAAAATATCCTTAACTCTTTAAACGCGCAGATATTCTTCTTTGGATCATGCTTACCTATGGGATTTACTTCAGTCGAGTGGGGTTTATTTGTCAATTTTCCAAAATTCCTTTTCAAATTCTAGCCCCCCCTAGGGGCCATAATTGTGAATAAATTTCAAATAAATTATAAACTTAAAAGTTTCCTCAACTTAAAATCATCTTAAACGGTGAAGGTTATTGACTACAGGTATTAAGTTCAAATGCCAACGATAGATAATACACCTTAGCTTGTTTTTCAAAGAAAGCAAATTTCTATGCAGACTCTGATATTAAACATGATATTTGAAGAATTTTCGAGCACTGGAGGCAGATAGGTGAATATATGGAGAGTAACCTAAGAATCTAAAGGGCAAAGTTCATAATACGCATATAAATTATTATAAATACCAAGAAATATATCCTTCAGACAAATTTGTATTACTGTTTGTTTCATTCAGTTTGTCCTCTGGATTGCTTAATATGCAACTTTCAAATGAAGTTGAGTTTAAATATCTTAAGGACATTGATGACATTTGAACAATTCAAAGAAATGCTGTTAATTAAAACGATGTAGGGATAATTAATTATGAGTGTTGCGTGAAAAAGAAAATCCACGATGTGAAGAGTTCCAAATTTTACGGAAGATTTAAATTTTGCGGCATTTGTGCGGTAAAGCGTTGCTATAGTGAATAAAAAAAAAACGCCCAAGTGCAAGTAGCTATCACTCGCGCACCGAAGTTTCCGTACTTTGCCAGAGTTGATGTTTTGAAAACGTTAGTTTGGATTTGAAGGACCAAGTTACAAAATTAAAGTGTTTTTTGTGTGAAGAAAAATTAGTCTTAGATTAAACAAATTCTAGTCACTGTCGATGTTTAGAAAGTAGAAAATACTATAAGCCATTCATGATAACGATGATAAATGAAGTGAATATGGTTATATCTTAATTCTTATTCAACAAAGTAGTCTATATATCTACCAGGCACGAAGCGTCCATATATTGAAGAGAAGCAGTGCTTCCGTAAAAAAAAACAAAAAAAAATATATGTACCTACATAACAAAGAATTTATTTATTCGAAAATAAATAAAAAAAAATCGTTTTAATAAATCATATGAATAAAACACTTTTCTCCCCTAAACAGTAAACATACCCATGACATACTCGAAAGCGTTATTGAAAATGAAGAAGATTGGGACACTGAAGCTATTGTCGTCGAAAGGTCTGATATATTATTTAACTCAGGGGTTCCCAATCTTTTTCATACCGCGACCCCCATTCATTTAAAAATGCGCCTCGTCGCTAAAGATGATTTTTCGGTCAAAATTAGGGTGGTCCTCTTTCAAACTCTTCGAAGCCAAGTCAGCGAATAAACGGAAATATGGTCGTTAACGTTGTGCTCCTGGATTAGTGGGATATTGATGCAAAATTCACCAAGTTGGAATCTGCGAAAGGCCAATTTCTTGCCTATTTTTTCAATGAGTTTTTTTCCGCAAAGTGACATTTTATTTATAATTCTTCAATCAAAGTCCAGCGATGTTCAATATTGTCTAAGTCAAGTTAAGAAATTCAAAAACAGAATTTCTAATCTACTTGAATCAATAAATTTTGATTCTTTTTAGACAAAATTTAATGAAAACGAGAATTTGGCCAATTTCTATAGAAATAGGCGTTCTGAATTCAACCTTTCAACAAAGGAACAATTTAAAGATCTTTTAACAACAATTGTCGACCAAGTCTTCAATGAAATCGGTATTCGCTTTAGTTCATTTAAAAAACAATTTTCCTGTTATCTTGCTCAATAATTTACATAGCTCATACCCGCGATATTTTGACATTCCAGCGTTGATAACAGAAATATAGTTGATTTTCGATGACGAGAATTTTACTTCAAAAACTGATCTTAAAGAAATAGTATTAAGATTTTTAATCACTACTGATTTGGATAAAAGTTTCACTGACTACTTTAGCTTTGTAAACTATTGTTGACTCTCCCCGTGAAAAAAACATCTGTAGAGAGATCATTTTCGTGTCTTAAAAAAATTAAAAATTACTTACGAAATAAATGTGGACAAGAAAGGTTGTCAAATTTAGCCCTTATTTCGATTGAAAAACCATTGTTAAAAGAAATACAAGCCAAAGGGATATTTTATGACTAAATAATAGATAATTTTGATTCAAAAGAAAGAAGAAGAACTTAATAACCTTTTAAATTATTTATATATTATTTTATATTATTATTTATTTAAATGAATTCTATACATATTTCTGTTATATGTGCAAATAATACGAAACGATCTCGAAAAGACTTAATTTATATTATATTGTTTTTTTTATTATTTTGTTTTTAATGAATTTTAAAAAATATAATATTACTAAAGCGATATTTTTTTTTTTTTTGAATAAAGGACTTTTAATTTTAAGTTTTAGAGTGCTTCCGCTTCCCAGAAAGTCATGCTTTGTGCCTTATCTACATATCGTTTTATGGGTGGATTTTAAAATGCTTTCCAAAAATCTGTGTCCTGGGACTGTGACACTGATTACATCGTAATCGCCACCTCTATCAAACGTCTGACAAATGCTCGAAAGTATAACTGTCCTGAGAACGCTTCTCAATTTAGCCGTCCGAAATCGGCATAAAATTGTAGGGACGGAAGTGAAACTTCATGAAGCTTGAAAAATATTTAATGTTCACCCTCAAATCAATGAGAAGCATTTTAAAACACTGTCCTACGCCTACTACGCCCTTTTTACCACTTATGGCTTATTCTGTCATATTATGTGGTCCAACCTTTCCCTGTTATTTCCGATACTCCAAGCCTGTAGCCTTTTCGTTCCTCTCATTCTGCCCGAGTTGACTCACCACGCGTACTAGTCCCTCACGTTTCACTTTCAATTCAACGGTTCGATTCATCGGAGTTTGGAATAGCAACCACCCATAACGAACTGTCGTTTTATCGTTTCCGTTTCATCGTAGCTTAAAATTATTGCTCAAAGATCCATAGAGCCGTTGGCTACGAGTACTATTGATAAAATCTCGTTTTCAGAACTTTGGCTAACGATATTATCTTATTAACAAAATCTTGCATTGTGTATATCTCGCAAATTAAAATCTCGAAAACTAGAATCTCGCATTAAAATAAAATATTTATTATCTTGAGTGAAGATACGGGTTGACGCCTTGTCGGGGCGAAGGGGCTTGTAGTAAGTCTACGAGACATGTGGAAGGCGCAAACAACAGAGGGCCGGTCGCAAGATCATCCCTCTGAATGAATTGTAGCCAATCAATTGTCTCTAGACCGAAACTAAGATCAACACCACCTTTAGTTAAGGTGTTCAAGTACCGATTAAAATCAAACAAGTGCGATTTTTATTGTGGGGAAAATATGGTTAAAAAACCCCACATTTATTCAATCTCCTGCTGGCTCAGTACTTGAGCTCTCTCTTGCTCCACAGACGGAGCAAGACTGACTAATACAATTCGTTTTACATTTTAATTCTCGAATGGCGAGAGTTGCCATTCGTAACAGTCCCGGCTAAAAACATTGTTTTTATCTTAGGTGGTGCGATATTATAAATTACATTTCATTCCTTAAATTTAATTATTTCCTATTGGCAGGATGCACAATTTTTGTACAGGACGCCTCAGTTTGTGATTCGCTGTCTGTACGATGACGTTTCTGACCAATCCGTCCCGGCCTGGTAATAGTTCGCATATTCTTCCCATAGCCCAGCTGGTTGGGGGGAAGTTCTCGTTCCTGAGTACCACTAGTTGTCCAACCTTCAAATTCTCCTTTTCTTGTCTCCATTTCTTACGCTCCTGCAAAGTGGTCAAGTATTCCGACTGCCACCGTTCCCAAAAATGTTTCACCATCCGTTGTCTCTCCTTCCAGAGCCTAGTACCGACTGAATCTGGTCTATCATCTAGTCTGAAAGATAGAGGTAAAATTAGTGGTTCTCCTACCAAAAAATGTCCCGGCGTTAACGCCTGCATATCCATCGGATCGTCACTCAGAGGATGAAGAGGCCTCGAGTTGAGTATGGCTTCAACTTGAGTAAGTAAGGTTCCAAACTCCACATAAGGTAATGTCCGCTGTCCCACAATTCTTTTCAGATGATACTTCATGGATTTCACCGCAGCTTCATAGATTCCACCTTGGTGTGGTGCTGCTGGTGCCATAAAGCTCCATTCCGTTCCCCTCCTGTGTAAATGATCAAGAGTTTCCTTTCCTGTAAAATACTTTAAAGCTTTAGTTAGTTCCTTATATGCTCCAACGAATGCTGTTCCGTTGTCGCTAAACAATTTTTCACATCTTCCTCTCCTTGCAATAAATCTTTCATAACACGCTATGAAAGCTTTTGTCGATAAATCCTCTACTATTTCAATATGTACTGCTCTAGTTTTTAGGCAGACAAATATTGCCACCCAACATTTCCTTTTATTTTTCCTCTCCGATCCACCTACCACCTTTAACTCAAAAGGACCTGCATAATCCACTCCTGTGGTCAAAAAAGGCTTCCCTACCTGAACTCTTTCTGATGGTAAGTCCGCCATCAATTGTCCCTCCATTCGCGCATTTAAACGCACACATACTACACACTTGTGTATGTGATTCCTTAGTCCACTCCTTAATTTGGGTATCCAGTATTTTTGTCTTATATATTGCATCATTACTTGCGAGCCTCCATGACTTGTCTCCCTATGGGCATAATCCATTAGCAGTTCCGCTAGTCGTGATCCATTCGCGATAATCACGGGGTATTTCATCTCGTAATCAATTTCTGATCTACCTAGCCTACCACCTACCCTAAGTAAACCATTTTTATCTAGGATTGGTTTTAATCCTATTAATCGACTTGTATCCGGTAAGTGTTTTCCAGTTTTTAGTGCCGTAATCTCCTTATTGTAATATTCCTGTTGATTTTTCCTGATTAAATATTCCATAGCTACTGCCTTCTCCTCCAGAGTGGGTGGTACCACTTCTGGTTGTATCCTTCCTCTCTTACTTCTACTTCTTTGTAATTTCTTCTTATTTCTGCAGTTTTTTATAAACCGATTTGTGTAGCTTAGAATATTAACCGCTTGTTCTAACTTCCTGACATACTCCATCAATGGTACAATTGCGTTTGTTCCTGTAAGCCTAATGTTTAACGATTCTTTAAATGTTGATATTGCGTATATCTTCATCTCTTTTTGTGTTTCTTGATTTCTTTTCTCCATTATTTTGGTCCTTGGCCACTCCTTTTGATCCCTAGTTATCCAACTGGGTCCATGTAGCCATAATTCCTTGTTCACTATCTCCTTAGGTAAAATTCCTCTCGTCAGTAAGTCGGCTGGATTCTCCGTTCCATCAATGTGGCGCCAGCATCCCTTCTCCGTGTTTGCTTGAATCGATGCTACTCTGTTAGCAACATACGTCCTTAAATCTCTTGTCTCCTTTTTTATCCAGTAAAATGCTGGACTTGAGTCGATCCATAATACGTATTCTGCCATTGGCCACTCCATAGAATCCATTACGCTCTTTACCATTCTAGCGAGTAGCTCTGCTGCTGATAATTCCAGACGGGGTATGGTCACCATTTTCAATGGTGCCACACGAGTCTTTGACGTTAGAATCTTACTGGTTACCGCTCCGCTCTCATATTGTACACGTAGATATATGACCGCACCTAATGCTGATTCGCTACTATCTGAAAATCCATGTATCTGTATTTTTGAATCTACTCCTGTACCTAACCATCTATCGATTTTAAATTTTTCTAAATCGATGATTGAGTTCCAAAATTCCAACCACATATTCTCCAAATCAATAGGTGGTCTTTCATCCCAACCTATCTTTAACCTCCATAATTTCTGTATTAATATTTTTCCTATTATAGTAACGGGTGATATATATCCATTTGGGTCGTACAGTTGAGCTACATAGCTCACTATTTTCCTTTTGGTTATAACTCCATTAAAGTTTGGGCTTTTCACCGCGAAGGTGAATTTGTCCTCCTCAATCAACCATTTAAGTCCTAAAATGGTTGTACCTTCCCCCTCAGAAAACAACAGTGTTTTTTCTGACTCCGAATTCATAGCTTTCATCAATGTCTTGCTGTTTGACTTCCATTTTCGTAACTCGAATTTAGCTCCTTTTAATACGGTGTCGATTTCTTTCGCCAACTTGATTGCCGATTCCACCGATTGAGATCCTGTTGCACAATCATCCATATAAAAATCCTCCTCAATCGCCTTAGCAGCAATTGGAAACTTTCCTTTTGCCTTTCTGGCAGTTTCAATAACTGAACGTACAGCAACAAATGGTGATGCTGTTAAACCAAATGTGACTACTGTTAGCCAATACTCCTGCAATCTTTGATTTGCATTCTCCCTCCAAAATATCCTTTGTAAGTTCCACTGTTCCCTATGTACCTTAACCTGATTGAACATTTTGCGAATGTCTGCATAAATCGCTATTTTATGTCTCCTAAAACGCATAATTGTTTCATGCAAATCTTTTTGTAACTTTGGACCGAGCATTTGAATATCATTCAGTGACAAACCCTTGTCTGTTTTGCAACTTGCATCGTACACAATTCTATTGTCCTTCTGAATGCAATGGTGCGGTATGTAATATACCATATCTTCTCTCCTAGGTTTTTCTGTGGCCAAAACAATATTACCTATTTGTATTTCATCCCTCATTTTCTCCACATAAATCCTACTCATCTCCTGATCTTTTGCAAGACGCCTTTCTAAATATAAAAAACGTCTTAACGCTATTTCCTTTGAACTTCCCAGTTCTTTAATATTCTCCTTTAACGGAATTTTTACAATGAACCTTCCTGATTCATCCCGTCTATATGTCTCCATAAAATGTTTTTCAACTAACATTTCTTCCTCCGTAAACCTATGGCATGAACTGATATGATCTTGTTGCCAAAGTCTCTCTAAAAGCTTATCTAATTGTTCCTCCTCCTTGTATTGAATATATGAAACCAGCTCTCCTGTTTCTTGGTCCATTCTTCCTGTGTGTGTTCCAAATATAATAGCGCCCAACGTTGTCTCCATGATAGTAGTTCCTCCTATATTTCTTTGTATAATGGACATTGCAATTTTTGCGAAAAATCCTACTCCAAACAGAATATGTACTGGGCCCGGAATCCAATATCCTGGATCCGCCCACTGTATGTTATTTGGCTTTTGGTTTGCTGTGGAATCTAAAGCGTCTGACGGCATTATTGGTTCCCAGATACTTCCTTTTGGAAGAATCCAGAATGTTTCTTCTATGCCTTCCTGTGTTGCTGATCCATACCATGGAAATATCTTTACCTTTAATTTTTGCCGTATTATAAAGGGTTCTCCATCAATGCCAACCGCTCTTCTGGTGGTCGATGAAGTAGTAAGCCTGTATTCCTGTATCAATTTGTAGCTCATTAGATTTGGCTGAGAACCTGTATCTAAAAATCCCCTTATAGGTCCAAAATTATTCTCCTCATTCTCCACTCTTACCATTATTGTTGGCGTAAAGCTAAGTTCTGTATTTAATGAAAATTCAAACTCGTTATAATACTGTGTATTGGGCATTGTATTATGTTCCCTCTTTATTTTCTTATTCAAAAATGGATTAGTTACATTACTTTTCCTCTTCCTATTATTATTCCCTCCCTTTCTTTCTGTTTTTATATTATGTTTCCCCCTTTTGTTTTGTGGTATGTCCTGACTTTGTTTCTCCTGCCTTGGTTCCTTTATTTCCTCTCCTTTTGTTCCTAGTCAATCCCTTGTATTCTCCCTATTGGCTATGGCTGCTCGAATAGTTAGCACGCGTTGCATCTCTTGTTTCACTGGACATAGCATGCTATTGTGAGCTGGATCCCTTTGGCATTCCTCAATGCGGCATTTGACTGCATTACATGTTTCCTTAGTATGGCCTTTCCTTAAACAATTCGGGCAAATTCTCCTTCTTTGTGTGAACTCCCTTCTGGCATTGAGATTCAATGATTTGAACTCCGGGCAGTAGTAGAGCGGGTGATCCTTACTGCATATTTCGCATGGTTTTCCTTTTAGCATACGATTATTTGCTGTACCTCCTGTGTATGATGCTCCTGCTTGCTCGTTGTGGGTATATCCTTGGTTGATTGCCCTGTATCCGCTTGTCGATGGCTGAGCCTTCCAGGTTGTTTTGGTGGGTTCCATTGCTCCTGCCTGTTTGTCTAGGAAAACCAATAGCTCCGTTATTTTTGGGAACTCTGAGCTCCTTTGCAATTCCCATCGCCTCCTGGTCTCCGCATCAAGTCGCTCATGCAATCCGTAGACGAACACCATATCCCAGTGTTCTACTGGTAGTCCCAGACCCTTTAGTTGGCGGATGGTCTCGTAGGTCACATTGGACATCCGCTGCAATTCAGTTGCCGAGGAACGTTCCCCCAGTATCGGTAGACGCTGGAAATTGCTCCAATATGCCCGGCTTATGTGGTACGGTTTGTCGTACAGCTGGTTGATCCTCTCCCAAGCCTCCTGGTAACTGTCCTTCGTTAGGTGACTTTCTCCCAAAGCCATAGCTGCTCTTCCTGTTAGCGACTTCCTCAGGTAAGAGTATTTATACGCCATTGATATCTCCTGGTTATTATGTATGGCGGCTATAAACCGATCCCTGAATCCTACCCATTTTGTTATAGAGCCATCAAACTCTCCCCAAGTATTTTTGATGTCGTGTTGTTGCACGGGTAGCGTTAGGTTTAGATTAATTTGTTGTCCCTCCGTTAGTTGGGATCCCTCCTTCCTCGGCTCGTCTAATTCCTTCTCCTTATTCAACTGCTTCAGCCTACTGCGAAATATTTCCGCTGCTTTGAAGTAGTCCTCCTCTATAAGTTCCATTTCCTTCTCTAGTTTAGTTGATTTCTCCTCTTCCAGTTCCTGGGTCATTACCATCGATAGACCGTTGGCTTTATCCCACAATTCGACCAGCCTATCAGCGCGTAATATTAGTCCCTCCTGGGATACCGCTTCTAATTCCTCCGATGATGCGAATTCTGTCATCCTTTTAATCGTCCTTTGTATACTTTTTAGTTGCTTCTCCTGAGCAGTTATATTCTCCGTTGTTTTTGGTCTTGGCTGTATAGACCTTTCCTCCTCTCCTTTCTTGGCCGTTCCTTCAGGTAAAAAATAGATAAAATTCCAATATAGTTTTCTCCTTTATTCAATACTCCCTAATTCCATTCCCTTGGAAAATTCACATCATCGTTCCTACCTATAAATTGTTACCTCTCTACCCTCCTAATACCCTATTACTTTTTTATACCAAACTGCCTTTTGCAATTTGTTTTTCAATCTCATAATTAAGTCATATTACTAAATTAGAGTTTGGTTCCAATGATATTATGCTATTATGCAATAATTCCCACCTCCGTTCATACAATTTTGCATTCCTATGCTGTACGATATTTTATTCTCCTTTGTGTTGTGGTCCACGCATCTTGTGCTCGCACTTAACACTCCTTCCTTTCCTATGACTTGCTATTATGCAATAATTTCCATTCTCTCCTATGGCCATTTTATATATAACATTGGTGTCTTCCTAGCTAATGAAAATATATTACCCCTATAACCTATTACAATTTTCTTACCCAAGCAGTGCGATATTTTAATTCTCCTTTGTGTTGTGATCAACGCATCTTGTGCTCGCATCAACACTCCATCCCCTCCTATGACTTAATTCACTGCATCGAAGTCTACCTAAAGTCCTAAATTCTATACCAATGTTGTGCGATATTTAAATTCTCCGTTGTGTTGTGGTCAACGCATCTCGTGCTCGCACTTAAGCAAATATCGAAGCTTAGTGGTCAACGCATCCGTGCTCACATCAACACTCCATCCTCTCCATTGACTAGTCTTCTCCTTTGTGTATGTGTCCTGTATTCACTATACACTTCCTCTCTTTTGTGCGTCTTCTGACTACACAATATTCCTAATCTTCAAATTTTGTATTGAATGATTGTTCCTTCCTTATGTCCAAATTCCTTAAATTATTTCGCGAGAGAAAAAAAATATACCCCTATCCTATACCTACTGTGTACACAGAAAAAATATAAATATTCCTGCGCTGGCGCATATGCACAAGAAAAAGGTAAGCCCCCTAATTCTATACACCAAAAATATTATTATTCATATGCACCTAAGCATATACATCAAAATTAATGAATGCTACTTGCGCCTGAGTGTATACTGTAAAATTAATATCGAAGAAATGTTTTCCCTTTGTTCCCTTCCATATGAATGGAAAGGAAATTCCTCGTTGGTAACTGGCTGCGCTATATATATAGGTATGAGAGAAAATAAATGTATCTGCTGTATGGCAAATGCGCTACGTGGATGCAAAAAGAGAAAAAAAGAAAGAAAATAAACAAACCGTGCGTCGTCTCGCAGCCGGTCTGGTTTTGTTGTATGTACATGTATACATGCAAAAAAAAGAATGCGTTTCGCTGCAGCAACACACACAGCACAAAACAAAAAAAAATTTTGCGCGTCGAATTATTCGTCGCAATTATCATATGTAAATAAATAAAATTCACTTTTTCCTCCTTTCCTGCCCTCCTTGTAACTTCCCCCTTCTCCACACTGCACTACCAACCACAATGATGTGAGTTTTCTTATTTTAAAGCACATTATAAATACCTTTTTTCTCCTTCATCGCTTTCATTTTTATTTCTGTAAATTATTCCTTCGATGTAAATTCCGTTTTCCTTTGGTTGTTCCTTTTTTATTGTTTATTCCTTTATTGTTTGTAATTTCCTTTTAGTTTTGATAAATTCCTTTTTTCTTTTGCTATTCCTTTACTGATTTTACTTCCACTTTTTATTATTGTCTTTATTATTTTCAACTTCCCAAGCTCACTGTCACTGATGAACTGAAACAAAACCTAACGAAACCTAACATCTGCCTGCCTATTTGTCATCGTGAGCATTTTGTGTGTGGCGTGCAGGTAGAGAAGAGAGAAAAAACTTTCGTGTGCAATTATGTATTGCTGAATGTTGGTGCTGCTCACTCTTTTATGAGTGTGTGGTTGTGCGTAATTTGCGATTTTATCGCGATATATGTTTGCGTGGTTGCCGTTTTTCTTAGTTTAATATAATCTGCGTAGTTGCAGACTGTACATTTATATGTATATAATATATGTATTTTTATAGAAATTTTAGTTTTTCTTACCCCAATATCCAATTTTTACCTTTGTCTCCTGTTGGTTAGGTAATTATCCTCTCCTATGTAATTAATTTACCTTCCGTTGGTTGGGTATTCCTTCCACTCCCTTTGTGTTTTTCCTCCATGGAATTGCCTTTTTTTTCTCCGTCGGCTGCGCACCTATATATATATATTTTCCACTTTCACTCCACTTTTTATTGTTTATTAACTTCCTATTCACTTTTTTTTTTTTTTTCTCTGGTCATCCGGCTTCTGAAGGACCATAATGTTCAAGTACCGATTAAAATCAAACAAGTGCGATTTTTATTGTGGGGAAAATATGGTTAAAAAACCCCACATTTATTCAATCTCCTGCTGGCTCAGTACTTGAGCTCTCTCTTGCTCCACAGACGGAGCAAGACTGACTAATACAATTCGTTTTACATTTTAATTCTCGAATGGCGAGAGTTGCCATTCGTAACATAAGGTGTTCGGGGAGTAAACCCAAGCAAAAAACCCACTTTTAAGCCAAGGTGTCGAGGTACCCGTGCCTACGGTATGGTCAATATGTAGTTTTAAATACAACTTGATCGCGTTGTATTTAAACCACGGTCCCCTCCGATGCCCAGGCAAGGGCAGTTGTATAAATGCCTTAACCTGGTAAAAGCCGTCTGCCAGGATTGATAACCTTTTCCGGTCTCACTAGTGGGAACCAAATCTAAAACAAAAAATAAACAAGATGAAAAAAAAAACATAACAAAAAAACAAATGACCAGCTGAGGCTGCCAGTGGTTGGCACCTCATCAGAGGACGAATTGCTGGCCTCCAGTCAGGAGACAATCGTCCATAAACCAAGCAGCGAGAGTGCTACGGCTAGTACCTCGACTGCAAACCGACCGACAACCAAGACACACACCCAAACCAAACATAAATCCGAGGGAAAAGCTATACGAAGCAAGTACCAGATGGCCCTCTTCGTCTTAGGGGAGATTGCAAAGAATGAGGAAGGCGGATAAGATCAAGTATCAGGCAATCGTTGAGGAATACAACGAGAGCCTGAAAAACAAACCGAAGCAGGCAGCGAAGCGGGATATGTCTCTAGATGAGTCCTCCCATCGCCCGGCCCCCAAGAAAACCAAAGTTGCCGAAGGTTCGGCAAAAACATTCAAACCAAGCACGTCAGCGGGTCCAAAGCGGCTATTAACCGAGGTGGTAAGCACTAGTGGATGAGCTATCCACAAATGGGAGATCGATATCCGAGGCGTGGGAAAAGATTGAGGCCAAGCTTTCCGACATGGTAATAGACCAAATTGTCAATAACCATACGGGGGATATCTGCCAGACTTTGACTCCGCCGAGTTAGGGGATATCGGATGATCAAATGCGCCGACCAATTCTCCAAAACGTGTAACCTATTAGCATAATGATGCTACCCTCGCTGTTATCATAATTGGTTTCGAATACGATTATTGGATTATCCTTGTATAAAATAGGTACTAATGTTTTCAGAATGATTTCCCGTAAATATGTTGTACTTCCGTATTTTTTATTTGTAAATTCCGATTTTATTGGATTAATTTTTCTAGCCATACATAGATTCATTTTACATTTCTTTCGAGAAAAATGTCAATTTGTAAATACAAAATGTGATTTGGGTTTGATTTTTTTTTTTCAAGACAATATTAGTATAATACCACTGTTTAAAAAAATCATTTGTTTATCACCACACCGTCCCCCAGTCGGGGTTTAAATTGAAGGTACCTAACACATTTGCAAGAGTTCGACTTTTGAATAAATTCTATTGCACGCAAATATTGGGATGAAGTTGTTAAAAACTTATGTCTTGCCATCACTACTCTTAAAGGAAGGACAAGAACATTGCTATATATATCACCAAATGAAGTATGGGCACTATGACAGTACACATTTGGGAAGGGGATGCATATGATAGTATAGTTCCACCATTATTAGGAAATTTTATTAAATAGTCCTAAAATACCGTATAGAACTATGCTTCCAATCGCTATCCTAGACTAACATTTTCATAAATTACAACCTTTCATTCACAGGACCGAAAAAGAGCGCCTACGCGGATATTTCCGTCTGTCAACGAAACGTTTGAAGAAATCCCGCCAAGATAGCCAGGAAGAATCCATCGAAAAGGACGAAAACACCACAACCACGCAGACAACAACAATTATTCAAAATGGCGGAAGTACTATCCGTGACATTGACTCAAAACATAAGCAACACAATCGTTACACCTCAGCATCAGCATCGAAGGACACAACTAACAAACAAGGAGCTATTAAAATCAATGTCATCGGCGATGGCACTAAGAAGACATCATCGGTAGCCAATCGCAATAATGGATACGTTGCCGGAACGCACTCCAAGACAGCATCATCGGCACCCAATCACAAGGTAATGAATGGCCTTCGTCCTGCCACTGGCATTCGTAAAGCGAAAAACTCCATCGATTCTGTCAATAACTCCTGTTCGAATATAACTGCAAGCACATACTGTAACAATAGCATCAATGATGCAGGCAGTGGTTATGACGGCGAAACTTCATCTATTGTTAGTGGCATGACAGGTATTACCGACAAGGATACCTATTTTGAGAAAAAGTGGGAAAGTGTAAACGGTGCACAACATCTTCTCCGGCACAAGGACGCATCTTTCTCTGACTGCGGATCGTTTTCCCGCATGGATTCGTCCAGCACACTGGAACGAGACTTAGAAATCATCGATTTATTGGAGCGTGAGCGTAGCATGGACATTCAGGATATGATGGAGCGTGAGAAGCGCAATGAAACCATGCGCCTGATGAGTGCCGGTGGCAGTGAAAGACGCCGATTGCCGGATTTGCAGAAAATCTGCAAATCACCGAAATCCAAAATGGATCCATACTCCTATGAAAAGGTGACTCCTGGAATTATATCACATCCAAACACTTCGCAACTGCCTCCAACAGAGGACAGTGTAATTGCCAACAAGAACGTCGTTGATGTTGGCGACGAGTGCATTGAGGTCGGAGCAGGAGATTTTTTTAATGACGACTACCAGCCACCAGCATCAACAGTGACATCGACCACACCCTCCTACTATCACCATCACTCGAGGCGACTAAGTAGAAAAAGTTCCCATCACAGCAGCCATTCCAATCGATCGAAGAGGGATAGTTTCAATTCGCTCAATGGTGACCTAATGGCTGGGGCATTCGGCGAACTGGATCCTACCCAACCGCTGAGCAAAATGTCTGTGATAGAGAGCCGGATGCGACGAAGTAGCGGCCGTACATCGAGTATCTCATCGTCAGGACGGAGCTCCCTAAAGTCCAGGGACTATCAGCCACAGCACTCACATCCCGAATTGGACTTTCGAGAGAACATATTTGCGGAACTGTAAGAGGAGTGGTGGTTTTAATTTTTGAGCGACATTTTTCGAAAACCTATTTTGTTCACGGTTTAGTTTTGGGAGTGGACGACGGAGAGATGTGTCATTGGGAGTTGTAACTAGAAATGTATAACCTTTGCTGGCTTTTAAAATCGAAAACTATTAGAAATTGAATGCAAATTATTTGAATGTGAATGTGCATGTGCCCCCTACAGTGTGTCCTCCCTCATCCACACTTAAACAGCTGATTTTTGAAAATGAATGTTTTTCCACTATAACTATACGTACTTCTACTCTACCTACAACTCAGCCATGCATTTTCTTACAAAAAAAAAAAATAAAAAATTCTGCATACTCCGAAGTATATAGTGACGCTTTGAAGAAGCCAGTTTTTTATACAAAATAAATTCAAAATATATAATTAAACGAAACTTTGAGAACAAAATAAATATAAATAAAAACAAGAACAAAAAACAATATTTTTTTACATTTTCAACATACATCCTTGCGAGATAAAATAATTTTTGTAAACAAAAAATACAACTAGAAAATTAATCTACTTAGAAATATTTACATATATTTGACATTTACATAAAGTTGATGTTAAAAGTTCGTTAAAAATTAACAACTTTCGATGTTAAAAATAATTCAAAATAAATTGTATTGCAATTGAAATTCATAATTAAACTGCAAATCAACTGTTGTTTATAATATTTGATAACATTTAAAATATATATATATTTAATGTTACATTAAATGTTAAAATAATAATATTTATAACGTTTTCAATGTGAAATAAATATTATCTAGTTTATAACATTTTCGAAATTTATACCTAATAGGTAAGCTAAGCATTTTTTTTATTGTGCCAACTATTTAAGTGATAAACATAAACATTTAATAAAAACTGTATTTTAAAAATATTTGAATAAAATATTATGTAACATACCTGAGGTATATACAAATGTGTTGTGTAATAAATAAACAAAAATGGTTATTCAACCAGAGAGCTGTGGCGTTGAACTTTGTATTAGCTAAATGTAGCTAAAGAAAATTGTAAAATACATTTTCAATACATATTAAAAACGATATAAATAAATTAATAAATAATAATAATAATTCTTATGAGCCCCAAGAATTCACAAAAAAAAAAAATAAAGAAAATAAATAACATTTATTGTAACTATTGTAGATTTAAGAAAAACTGTTAAAAACATAAATACATAATACTAAAATGTTGGATGAAAAATAATAAAAACTATGAAATATAATAATTGTGATTAAAGATTTGTGTTTTATTTATCTTGTAGAGTTGATTGCAGAAGTGGCATTGCGGATTGGTTTCCTTTGAATTCGAATTCATTTTCGTAGAGGACAGTTTTTATCCATGGAAACCCTCCCCAAAATAAATGACACTTTTGGAATTGGATTACTTTTGGTAAGTATCTTGCCAAATGGTCTTTCTCTAATTGAGGAATGCAAAGTTGTTGTTCTTTAAAAAGAATGATGAAAAATTTGATATCTGTCGAAGGAGGAATAGAGAGACATGATTGCCTCTTTTAATTTCTGTTCTAAAAATATTATTTTACCTGATTTTCGCGTGGCCACCTCGTTCCTCAGATTTGACGTACCCTGATTTTTTTTTTTGTGGGGTTTCATGAAGGAACGGGTTTACCTCCACAAACCACAAAACATTCAGGAACTAAAGCAGTACACTCGCACAGAAATTGAAAAATTGAAGACAGAAACGTTGCACAACGCAATGCAAAATGCCTTAAAAAGATTCATTCATTCACTGCCAACAGGAAAATGGAGGTTGTTTAAAGGATGAAATTTTTCACACTTGGCGTAAACAAAATTTAATAATTTATACTTTAATTTAAAAAGAAAATAAAATAAAAAACTTTAAAAATAAAAAAAATTATAAGCTTATAAATTATAAGTTGACCCACCCTGTACTATTTTGAAAAAAGTATTCTTTTCTATTCGACACATCTATGAGTGGTAAGCTTCAATTTGGTAAAAAGAAAAATAGAATTCGTTTGCATTAAGTATGGTTAATATGTACCACAAGGAATTATAATATACTTTAGATGAAGATAATCTCTCCTAGCGAGGTATCCGTCAAAACGGAAGATTTTCTGTTACGCATACTATTACTACGTCGCGAAAATGAATAGTTAAAATGCAACGATCCATTGATTTGATATGGTGTAGTTTCATGCTACATCCTTTAACAAGTTCACCAGAACTCGTTTGTTTGGTGCTTGTACTTGTAGCAATAAATAAAAAAAAATCTTTGCCATATCGTCTTTTCATTGCTTAATTTGGCAACACTTCTCTGCAAGTAATTCCTGTCAGAACATATCGGGAACAAATTCGTATGAAACTGTCAAAAGTGTCACTCACTCACAATTCATATCAAATCATAGAATTTTTCCGTTCCAATAGAACTCTAGGGTAGAATGACAAAAAAACTCTTAACAGAATTTAACTATTCAAAGAATCCTTTAATGGAGTCTGAAAATGAGCAATTTGTACGAAAATGAAATACAAATTTTTCAACAGAAATTTTCAGAAATCGCTCCTCAATTTAAGCAAGAAAAACGTTGGTAGTAGGTACTAGCTTTGAAGAAAGGGCAAAAAACACTGTCAATATAATGTTTGTACTAGCCATACTTGAACGGCCCGTGCCCAGGAGGATTATTCACAAATGCGAGGCGGATCGCTTTTCATGGCGGATTGATATTACCAAAAGCGGTTCACTCCATTCAAAAGCGATATCTGACTACATTCTTTTGATGGGAAAAAGCTAACAAACTTTTGGAAAAATTAATTGAAAATGGGAAGTCCAAATCTTTACAGTTCGCTTCAGAGAATACACAAATGCGAAGACGGACGAAATCGGGGTCTCAATAGTCAATAGATAAAAAGCATTACAAGGAATTGTATTGTCTACTAGCTAACCCCCTGCACACTACGCAGTGCAAAATAGAAAAATAAAAAATCTATTTCAAATTCTTTTAAATCAGTGATAAACAGTTTTTATTGTAATGTACTGTGATACAAAACATTTTTGTTTTTTCCAGGAAACGTATTGCCTATTCTTGTCTATCAGGACAATGCATATCAATGTTACAAATTTTAGAAACATTGGCTCCCATGACTGTCGAAGAATAGCGTTTGCAATGTTTTTTTTTTCTATGGGAGGCGCCACGCCCCTTAGCCCAATTTTTCTGATATTCACAGAAACATTTCCGGGCCAATACCTAACATTGTCTAAAAATTTGAGTTCAATCGGTCAGATTTGGTAAGGTCGCAAAGATTTGGAATGTTTTATTTTGTACGGGAGGTGCCACGCCCCTTTGTCAAATTTTTCCGATATTCACAGGAACATTCCTGGGCTAAAACCTAGGATTGTATGTAAATTTGAAATCAATTGATTCTGTGTTTTCGAGATATAAAATTTTGAATGCATTTTTTGTATGGAAGGTGCCAAGCCCCTATAACCTGTGAACCAACACACTTACAAATACCTTATGCACTTATAAACCATGGTATTAACGTCACCTTTCATGGGAAGTTTCCAGAATCAAAATCGGTTTACATATTAGAGAGAACAAACACAATACAACTTATTTTTATATATATACTCATACATTCTCATTGTTCGCCAATTGTTCTGCGGCCGTTTTGTTTATGATTTTTTTTTTGAGTATATACTATTATTTGAAAATTTATTCATGAGCTTATTCTTGCTTTTCAATTTTGTTTATAGTTGAGTGTTTATTATTTGAAATTGTGTGGAATCTGATCGCAGCGCCACCTACCAGGTCCAATTGCGAATCTAAACTATCCCTATATCCATTCAAACACACACACAAAATTTCATCAAAATCGGTCCAGCCGTTTAGGAGGAGTTCGGTTACATACACGTACAGAAGAATTATATATATAAAGACTAGCTGACCCGGCAAACGTTGTTCTGCCTAAAATAGTTATTTTAAACATTTCAAGATTTATTTTGATATTTTTGTTCAAAAACTTTTTTTTTAATAGGATTGAAGGCGGATAGCTTCAGTGGTTCAGTGGCCATTATCGGACTTACATACGCATCAACGTTTTTATATAATATAGCTGTACTCGCCCGGAGTTGCCACGCCCTTTAGTCCAATATTGACCAATCTTCACGGGAATGCTCCCAGGATAATACCTAAGATTGTCTGTAAATTTGAGATCAATCGGTTCGACGGTTTTCGAGATATACGATGTTGCATGTTTTTTTTTTGTATGGGCGGTGCCACGCCCATTTGACCAATTTTGACCAAAACTTTGGATAAACCATCTACACGACCATACGAATAAACCCTAAAAATTTAATCGAATTCGGTTTGACCGTTCGTGAGTTATAAAGTCACAACACACTTGCAACAATTTTTTATATACATAGAATAAGAATATAGATGGATATCAGGACATTGTAAAACAATTTTCCACATTTTACAACTTTCGTTCCCATGAGTATCGAAAAGTAACATTTGTAGTTTATGTATCGAAAGTGGCAAGCCCCTCCTTCGATCTCGCCCACATTTTATTAAATGTTTTGAACAGGCAAAGCAGTTCCTCTTCGAACTGTAGCGGAAAAGCGTTTGCAATGTTTTTTTTTGTAGGTGGCACGCCCCTTCGTTGAATTTTGACTTAGTAGATGCCTTTATCCCGGCTAAAATTATCTGAAAATGTGAGCTCAATCGATTCGGTGGTTTTCAAGATATAGGGTTATAGGAGGTTCTACGCTCCTTTGTCACGTTCAGTCCTCCCCCGATCCACCTTATGTTGCCTATAGTATCACTATATTTAACACTGGATTTATAAAGTTTTATCCAATTTCATAGATACCTACTAGTCGTAAGGGCTTTCGGTTTATTAGGCAACAAGTTATGTCATAGAAAAATGTTAGCTCAGAAGTTGTTTGAAAAATTCTTTGGTTTGCGGTTCAAAACAGTCAGGTTGCAGGTGGAGGCAGAGGTTCCGAAATAAAGTAGTCAATATTAAGTTACTATTTGCATTGGTATTATAAATTAGAAAATGTTTCGTATCTACACATAGAATCGTTCTTAGAATCATAATTATCTTAAGTCATGGCTTTATTTCCAGTGTTTCTGCTTTAATTTTTATTTTTTAAACCCTTGTGCGAGGCCATGCAGGTATGCTGCTATTTAAGTATAAATAATAACACACAATGCATTTTTTTGCTCAAATATTTAAAAGAGTTTACATGGAATTGCCACAAAGAGAATTTTTTCCAGGAATAAAGTTATCAAGCGGAGCTTCACCTACATAACGTTTTCAAATGAATTAGTTTGCATTGTCATAAAGCTTACGTGTGCTGCTTTGAGTAGAATAGAAAGGATAGCGTAATTAAATCAACGTGTACCATTTTATTTGATTCCTCCAGTTTTTATTTTTTACGCAAAAATTTTACTCTTCTGCTTAAAACGAATTGTATTTATAACAATAACGACTTTAAAACCATTGTCGGTGCTACAAGGGCAGACTTGATTCTTTTACCTGTGCATATGAGTTGGGCACATTGTATGTAGTTGAAAAGCCATTTGTGTTGTAGGTTTTCAAAAAATTGATAAATTAAAGAAAGGAATATGTCAAGCATCATTTAGCGCTTATGGCATATTGGCATACAAGAAAAATAAAGTGCACAACTGAGTCGCATGTAACTTGCTCTTCGACGACTAATCTTTGAGACTTGCGGCTGCAGATTTAGCTAGAAAACTTTTTTAAGTAAGTCGATTTTACCGAACGTACTTCGATGTTTCCTTCCGATATGCAGTTCTATTTGAAGCGGTTCTCAACAATCAGTGTGGTTTTAGGTACAGCAAATCCTGGAAAAAACCCAAGAAAGAACCATCTATTTATCGATTTTAAGGCCGCATATAACATCATTTATAGAGACTAGCTATGGGTTTGACATCCCTACCAAACTTGTCAGATTTTTTTTTTTTTTTTTTTAATACTTCTCTCGGGAAAGGCGAACCTATGACGCTTCAACAGCGATCCGAGATGCTTGCAGATGTATGTTAGTTCTGCACTTAAATTGCTACAAACTGTAGTCTTCCGGAAATATATCCACAGGAAGTGAGTTCCAAAGTTTGCTTGTCCTGTAACAGAAGGAGTTTTGGAAAGTTGGTGTCCTCGCGGTTGTCAAGTGCAGGATGGCGATGGAGGACGCATCGAGCTGTCACTGGTGAGTTTGCAAGTATTAACACAGATGCAGGCAAAAATGGGTCAACAAAAAGCGACAAACAACATTGAAGAATCGGACAGAACGTCACGATAGACAGTCATAACTTTGAGGTGGTTATGGACTTTCTCTACACCACAGCAGAAATCAAACGAGTTACACTTGATAACCGCTGTCAACACTGTCTAAAAAGAAACACTAAGAAGACTCTATATAATACCCGCTTATAATCCCAGCCCTGCTCTATGGCGCAGAAGCATTAACAAAAACGGACGAAGTGATTTTCGGCCCCCTTTGCGTTGACACTTGACAGGCCTTGGAGGAGGAAATTTAACAGCGAAATCGACGAGTTGCACAGTAACATCGACCCGGTCAGATAAGGTCGACTATGAAGGGTAGGATATGTAAAGGGAATGATTACCAACGCTCCGGCCCGAAGAATCTTCGATTCCAAACCGGAGATGTAACGAAGTAGACGAATACCTCGCCTCGGGAGGTGCGCTCAAGTAGATGAGGACCTCAACCAACATGGAGTACGCACCTGGAAGCGGTTAAATACAGGCTAACTTGAGAGACTTGAAGTATATTAGAAAACGAATAATTATTTCTATAAAGGTATTTGCCTTCAAATTAATAGTCAAAGACACATAATATAATATATACAAACACTAGCCGACCCGGCAAACGTTGTTCTGCCTAAAATAGTTATTTTAAATATTTGAAGGTTTATTTTGATACATATTTTTGTTCAATTATTATTTTTTTAATAGGAATGAAGGCGGATAGCTTCAGTGGTTCAGTGGCCATTATCGGACTTACATACGCACCAACGTTTTTATCTAATATATAGCAGTACCCGTCGTCGGGCTTTGCCCGTGCACAGGAATTGTATTGCTTAGGTCTTAGATAATAATGTTCTTTCGTAAAATGCAAAAAATTAGATATTTTCTGGAATTTTCTTTCTGCGTAAGCCTGAAATACAGCAATACGAACAAAATAAAAAAAAGAATCATGAGAATCGGCCCAGCGGCTATCGCTTAGAGTTTGAGCTCAATCGAGTCGGTGGTTTTCAAGTTATACGTATCCGAACACAATTCAGGATCCATTTTTATATATATATAGATACTCGTATCCACAGGATAGTGGCTATACTTTATTAAATTAAATTGCTCAACAGTATTACCGGTAGAACTTCAATAATAATAATTATCAACACCCAGTGACTGATAATTATATGCATCTACAAAAGGATTATAATTAAATCACCTAGAGTGAGATGAAGAGCAGTATCCTTAAGGAGAAATTAATTAAATTATCACTGCATTTCCATTGGCACAAAGACCCAAACATCACCTCTTGCACCTTCATATTCATACATCAGAATATTTTCAGCTCGATATTGAAATCAAATTAAAAAATAAAATTTTTTCCTGGATAATAAAGTGTACTATAGATAAAATGACATCAAGTGGTGTGTATACAAAAATGCACGTATGCACTCGTATTCATTCCATTGGTGACGCAGGTCTAGGGAAAAATAATGAAAAATGTAATAAAATATAATCGCATGACGTGCGTGTTTAATATCGTGATATCATGTGACAATTTTGCAAGCGATAATGATAATGTAGATTTATATTGATGAACAGATAGAATGCATTAGATATTTCTTCATAATAAAAAATTCTGTGAATATTTTAGTAACAAAAGGAGAGAGTCGCATTCCGTAATTTAAGTCCTTCAATCAGACACTGGTATGTAGGCATAAATATTTGGAAAAAATTACTTCTCAAGCTTAATCGTAGACTATCCCAGATAAAATATGAGTGTATATATGTTATGAACTTCATTATAATAAATCTGGATTATACTATGAAATGGCATTTATGGATTTCTGCTCCGTCTGTCCAAAGTCTATTGGGTTCTAATGATTTTTCTTAATCCCACCACTGGGACGCCAATTATTTTAAAAATTCGATTTTTAGCAATGATTTTCTTAGAACAATTCGTGATTTTGACACCCCCACATTGCATTGCAAAGGGGTGTTCGACAAAAATGTTGTTTCCCTAATGATTTCCTCATAGAAAACCGCCTATTTTTATACCCGGCCGGTACCACACTGTGGTGAGGGTATATTCACTTTGTCATTCCATTTGTAACGCCCATAAGGAGGCGTTGTAGGTATGACAAACTATATATATTATTGATCAGCATCACTTTCTTAGTCGATCTAGCGATGTCCGTCTGTCTGTCCGTCTGTCTGTCCGCACGATTACGGCCGTAATTTAAGAGCTATCGACTTGAAATTTGGTATGTAAGCTTTTATCCACCAAACTGAGGCTAAGTTCGAAGATGAGCAAGATCGGATGAAAACTACTACTACCTTCCATACAAAAATATCGGATTTATATAGCTTTTTATGTTAAAAATTAAATTTAAATAGCTACAGTAAAGATAGCAAGTTTAAACTTTGCACATATTATTTTAATAATATTTAAAAAATTTTGACAAAAAATTAGCTTGGTCGAATAAAAAGTACCCATACCTCCCATACAAATATATAATTTTTTAATACTAAAATATTTTTTTTATTTTATAATAATATAGTACCGGGTATTTGAGCTTCGGCATAGTCGAAGATAATTGTCTTACTGGTTTTGGGGAGTTTTTCACTCAAGCAATCATAATATGGGCTTAGCGAACTTTCCATACATTCGTCATCGGAGCTTAAGCTACGATTACACGGCTATGTTTTTGCGTCATTTAAATGGCGCTTTGACGTAAAAATCGCGTCACAAAGCCGTCATTTTAATGTCGTTTTGTGTGATCGCCATTTTTGGGATAACATTTTGGGCGTCATTTAAATGAATATAAAAATGGCGGACCAACTGACATGAATTTTTTGCCATTAAAATGACGGAAAAAATGGCCTTGTGATCGCTCTTTAATGCTCTTAGCACAAATGACAAAACTTTTTGGCTGTTGCGTAATTTAAATGGCAGCCTCAAAAAAAAATGACAAGGCACGAAATTCATGCCATGCCTACGCAAATGTCTGATGACAACTACATAGCTAATTTTGTGCTCCTGAAATTTGTTATTTTGTTCGCATAAATTGATTTTTTGTATTGATTATAAAGTACTAAAATGCGTAAAAATAAATCGTGTACTCCAGAACTTCCGAGGAAACGAATCAATGGCTAGCGATTTGGTTGTTCTACGAAGCTTGTTTTCCGAGGAAATCCCTACTGGTTTCTAAGAAACAGGAAATTTTGATAACCGCAAAAGAAAGGAGATTGGACGCGAAACTACTCAAAAGAAAGATTTGCCGGACAAGTAGAGCCAATCCATTTTTGATGTCCATAAAAATTATGGAGATTTTTGCACCTAAACTCCATCAAGAACTCACAGCCAGGGCTGTTAGGCGTAATGGTCTGCGGTGCATTCTCTTGGTTCAGTGTTGGTCCATTAGTTGTATAAGGGTCGACTCTTGATCAGCACGCTTATAAAAGCATATTACTGAAAACCCTTTTCTTTTTTTCATACATGCCAATAACATATGCATACTTAGCATACTCCGCGGAGAGTGAAGCAGTAGCTTACAGATAACAAAATTAATGTTTTGAATTGACCCGCGCAAAGTCCCGACCTGAATCCAATGGAAAACTTGTGGGCCGACATCGAAAAAGCATTAAAAAAATCAAGAAATTAATGCTGAAAAGATTTTCGAAAACATTAAGGATGTCTGGAACTATATACCAACATCACCATAATTAGGATGCCGGATGGGCGCAGTGGCTTAGTTTTCAGTGTGGTGATGCCGGATTTTTGTGGAAAGTCTTTAGAAAAGATTGTCTGCCGTTTTAGCAAAACGAGGGCTTTGCCACTAAATATTGGGGCAAACTCGAATATGAGTTAAAAATTGTGTTTGAATTTTTTTTTTAAATATCTACTAGATTTAAACATTTTAAAAATGCTAAAGGTCACATCACATACATGTTAGTTATTTCTTCAATTTAATATAATTAAAAAAATTGGAAAATAGTATGCGTTTTCCATAACTACGAAAAATGGAATACGTACGGACAACGAAGTGCTCCGCGAGGAATTTTTCTCCAGAAAAGTGCTCCGCGATCAAATAAGTTTGGGAACCGTTGCCCTACAGGGTAATAGCATGTTTTAACCAAAAATAGAAACCCTTCATGGCCCTTCCTACTCTTCAACCACTTTAAAGTAGTCGAATGAAAAAAATTGTTAAATAGTCAAAGACCTTATGGCATTCATATACCAAGAGAATATTTATATCTCCGGTTAGAAACTATGCACTCCGTATTGGTAAAGGTAATCGGTTATGAAAAATGCATTAAAAGGTACATAGCAAGCTATGTGTAGTTATAGAAATGTAAAAAAAAATAAATAGGTGGCGCAACAGGCGGTAGACACCCTAGGCCTAGCTTCTCGCAACCATTCGTTTGTGTGAGTTTCTATTTTTGGGACGAATGGAAGGGACCTACAATTTTATGCGGATTCCGAACGGCTGAATTGAGATGCTTTTTCAGGACAGTTATACTCTCGGATGTTTGTCAGACGTTCGCGAGAGGTGGCGCAGTAGAAAAAAACACTAAGATGTAATTTGTGTTTTTTTTTCCGGGGATCGAACCTGGGATCCCTCGCACAGCAGTCCAGCACACTGTACTCCCAAAAAATGTGAAATAAAAACGTTACTTTTAAAATAAGGCTAAGTGCAGTGAGGCGACTGCTTGTCACGCAATCATTTTAAATGGGTGCTCCAAAAATGATAAGATCTTATTTTTTTCTTCTGTTTTTATGAGCTTTTATTGCGGAAAATAATATTATTTGCATGCAATTAATTTTTATTTTGATCATCGTAATATCATTATCCGCTCCCGTAGTTTATGAACAATTTATCAAAGTGCTGTTACAATTTGTTTGCCCCTCATTGTTTGAATAGCCTTTTGAATTAATAGTCTGCACATATTATTCACCGTTTTTTTGTCAATAGATTCAAAGATAAGAATATCAATATAATTTAAAGGGCATTTTTTCTATGGGTTTGTATTTTGAAATTGACAATAGGTACTTCTGACAGCAGATAAATGATTTTTGTATTTACATTAATTTATAAATGCTGTATTTTATTCAAAATCCCTCTATATCTATAAAAACCAATATCCCTATCCCTATAAGTTATGACTTGTTCGTAACACAAAATTACATTCCATGTAACCTAAAATCGTAGAAATTCTAGAAGAAAAAATTAAATAAGAGCAATACAAAATTGCATAAATGCCTCATGTCTGAAACGGGTTTTTTGTTACAAGAGTCTTCGGTTTGATTTCTTAAATTGGTTAAAATAAAGTTTAAGTTGCATTTTTTGACAATTTTCTATTGGATGCATGGAACGTTTTAGATTTTGAAGACCTCATATGCTTCTATTTTCATATGGTAGAATAGTTTCCAAATTCCAGTTTTATTCGACAGTCCCTCCTATCCCCTCTTTCCTCCGGTGGTCATCTGTCATCCTATTAGAAAAATAGCTTGATTCGAAATAGGGTATCTGGGCACTTGGGCAGCACACTTCCGATCAAAGCTAATTTAAATAAACTAGAATGCATTCCAAAAGAAACTGGTGTCGAAATCAACCGATCTTACACGCGAAACAAAAACAATTTCGAAACCTTATACAACATATTCTATAGTGATAGTGATATAGTGATCGTTTTTATTTGCACTGGATGCGATATCTATGTAACTCTATTATCTGTGCTAATACCAGATACCAAATATTATTTTGATCCAGGACTGACTGGGGGAGGGCTGTATGGTCTAGAAGGGCATCCGACTACTTTTATAAAGCTGACCTCAAAACGAAAACTTGAATGGGAAAATGTGTTTTCTTCCAAGATCTAAATTGTAAGATCTCCTTCTGGCTTTTCAAACACTGTTTTTGCTGAGAGTCAATGTTTCATCCGAAAGGGATATCCTCATTTTCACCGATAGTCAAGCGGCGATTGAATCCCTCGATTAGGGGAATTCCAAAACTGTCCTTAATTACCCATCGTCTCAACTACAAGATGGCGCTCTCCTTCTAGAGAACTCCGTCCACCGATTTGGTTTTCGACTAGCCCTCTCCTGAGTCCTGACCCAGGAATCGCGCTTTGGTTTGGGACCGTTCGAAACCACGGGCCTGTTGGCGCCTGCCCCAGTCAGTAGAAAATATTTAAGGTATGTCTAGTGTATCTTATAGCAAGCGACCTAAATTTTAACAATCTTTTATATATATATTTTTATTTTATTTACGGCATAATTTTTTCAATAAATAGTTCCACAAATATTACACAGAAATTTCAATTTAAAATTTATAATTCTCCAAAAAAAGATATTCTCCGCTCCGTATCTACGATACTCCATTGGCGCTTAGAAGTTATAAGCCAAGTCGCCACTCGAGAATTTCACATGAGACACCTGGTTCGATGGTGAATATTGAACTCCCAAAAGATTGGCCACAGCTTCAGTTTGTTCCGGATTTTGAGCAGCGGAGGCAGTTGTACTCTGTACAGAAGCTGCTGTTGGTTGTGGCTGAGCTAAAGCTTGTGGCTGGGCTAGAGGTTGAGCCTGAGCGTATTGTGGTTGTTGTACCTGCTGTTGCTGTTGTGGTTGAATTGTTTCAGCTTGGTTATAGTATTGAGCTTGTTGTTGCTGTTGCAAATAAGCGGCAAATTCTTGAGCTGACAAAAATTGTTGCTGATCCTGGGGCTGTGGTTGTGCCTGTGGTTGAGCATAAGATGGGGTTTGGTACTGTGGCTGGTACTGTTGAGGGAAGGCACTTTGATATTGGGGTTGGTATTGTTGTGGTTGTGGTTGAGGTTGGTATTGTTGCTGTTGTGGGTAGTATGCTGGCTGTTGTGGCTGGTATTGTGATGGTTGCTGGTAGGTGGTGTACTGTGGTGTTGCGGGGAACTGAAATTATAATTAGTATTTAATTATTTTATCTGTTTACAGGCAATTGACTGTGCATGCACTAGAAAAACTATGAATATGTTAATTGCTTGGAATTTTATTGTTCGAAGCCGACTAGACTATAATTGTAATATTCATGCATGCTATACGGCAGTAAGCATGTTAACACAAAAGTTTTGTGTTTTTGTGCTGATACGATTGGTATAAATACCCCCATAGGGGTTGCAGATACATTTAGTTGCTTAATTTGAAGTGAGCCTATAACAAATTCACAATTTAACTGGTACGAAGAACGACAATGGAGTTGGTTAAAATATGGATTCGGTTAAGCCTGTTTGTTGGACTGCTTATTTGCTGGACTAAAGCTTTGCCGTTAGATATGGAAGTAAGATGTAGTTTTAATTGAACTTATAGCACTTGCACAGTAAACTTTAAGCATGTGGCTTTAGGAAATGATATCACTCAAAAACAAACCTCCCAATTCCAATTAACTAAGAAATAAAAACTTTGAATTTATGGCGCAAAAAAATGGTATACAATTCGAGCTGATGAAGCTCTGCCGCCATCTTTAAATTAAAGAAGAAATTCAGCAGGTGTTGCCACCATTTACTACACTTTTGGTATGAAAATTCGAACAATAAAAAAATCCTTTTTTCCCCTCCATCAAATAAATACCGCAATTTTTCTACCCGCCAAAAATAGCCATAAGTCAATGAAATACATTGGAAAAAGGATCACAGGAGCAAGCATTATATTCTAATTTCCAGTTCAAAAGAATTCGTGATTCATTGTCAGTAAAATGCGGCATAAAAGATTTTCAAAATGTTTGCTTTTCTAGAGCCATAACCTTTGGATTTCTCATTTCATGACTGAAAATCTCCTCAAAAAGGAATATTTTTTCTATCTGTTATCACTGCACACATGTGAGATTTTGTATGTCACTTAAATCGCTTCGTAGACTTCTAGTTGCATATGCGTTGAAATGCTTTACAACGTAAGTACCTACTACTTCTAAAGTGTAACATGACATTTACAGTTTCTGTTCATCTGCTGAATCTGTTGCAGTGATATTAGATAGAGGGAATTTTCCCTTCTAAGAAAAAATTATTTTCTCGAAATGCGACAGAAGGGATGAGGGAATCTTTTCGCTTTCTAAAACAAATAAATGCGAACTGAAAAGTGTAATGTTTAAGTGAAAAGTTAAGAATACTATAAATTTCCCTAGGCAAAAATACAGTGTCACAAACATTCTTAAATGGTAACAAATGCATTACCGCTTTCATTTAATATGACTTACTTACGATGTTTTTCTTCAGAAAAAACAAACACTTTTAAATATCTTTCACCAATTTTTGCTTAAAATTAACCATTTCCTTCTTTTCGTGGTCCTTTTTACAAGATTTTTTTGGGAAAACAAATTTCTTTCATAAAAAAATAAATAAGGGCGCATAAAAACAAGGGAAATTTGTAATCTTCAAATTGGAAATATTCATATCAAAAGGCTGATAACTCTGTCCTGATGAGAAATATCTATCAATACCTTTTCAGACCGCACAAATGGCTGTAATGACTGGAGTAAATGTGGCCTTAGATGCTGCAGATAAATTAAAGGGTGAGGTTGGCACCAGCAATGAAGTCGCTTTTGCAGGTATGGGAGTCAAGCACTCCCATCATGCTAGCTTTGGTGATGTGAGCGGCAGTCAAGAGCGCAGAAGACGACGTCGATCCACAAATGAAATGACGAGCGAAGCATCAATTTTGTCGCATGAACACCGCGGCAAGAGATCACCCTGCTGGGCAGGGGCAAGGAGAGCAAATACTGCTGCCCCTACTGCTGCTCCCACTGCTGCTCCCACTGCTGCCCCCGATGTTGAAGACAATGTAGAACTTGCAAAGCTTAAGGCAGCAAAAGGCCGTCGCAGGCGTTCGCCCAATCAAAACGATATGGATGCTGATGATCAATTCAAATTCGGTGAGAAATCTCAACAATTTTCGGAGGCAATTCAACAAATGATGAATAATATTTTAGGCATGATGTCTGGTGTAATAGAAAAACTTCAAAAGAGCATTCCGGAACAGTCCAATTGAAAGACTATATCAAAAGCACCTATAACTTATTACCTAAACAGCTTGTATTAATTATACGGTTTCGTTAACAATTTCTCCTCTTTCAGTTGGAATTATGTTTGTTTTCCTTTAGGGACAAAGTTTACAACTCTTGTAGGAGATTAATTTCAGCAAAGGCTCATTGTGGTTGCGGCAATTTGAGACGATGTTCAACCTCTTGACTCTTTCTAATTAAATTGAAAAATGGTCCAAGGTTTGGTTTTCTTTCTTTGTAGTAGGCATAGTCAGTCATTGGGAAAGGTGAAACTTTGGACAACTCAATGAGGTATAGTGGTAGGGGTATACTTTTCGAAAAAAAAGGTCCAAGAAGGCTGAAGGTAATGAAGAAGATGAATGGATAGAAAATTGAGTTAAACGAGAGCCACTAAGGCTTTATATGGAGGGGAAGAAAATTTAATATTCAGACGAGGGTGGACTTTTCGAATTTAATAAGATGTGTGAGGTCTATATGACACACTGTCAGTGGAAGTGAAGTGTCAAAATTTAAAACACACGTCCAATAGAATTAAAATTAAACGAAGCAAATGAAGAGCGAAAAAATTAGCAAACAGGAAATGGTAATTTTTGAAATTATACGGAAAGGAGACATTTTAGCAAAAATTATATGAAGAAAATACAGCAAGAAATGCTACAGGTCTTAGGTGAAGGTTAAGTTAAATGGCCTTCTCGCTTTCGTGTCATTAAATTTTTCTGGAAATGAAGTCAAACACCTGGTGTTTGGCAAACTGGGGTGATTGTGTTCTTTGTCAAGATAAGGGATGAAAAGAATTACTCAAAATATAAGTCTATATTGATTTTAAATCTTTTCAGAAAAGTTTTTGCCCAAGTGTCGCAGGGCTACTGTTGAGACACATTTGGAGGTGGAGCAGTATGAATATTTTGTTTTGACAGAAACGACGAGCTATTCACTACAACAACTATTCATAATGGTCCTAGAGAAGTTTTCGGAGCCTTCCTTACACATCTTTACATGTTTTGTAAGTTTGTTAAAGGAATACAACTAAGTATGTCCAGGTAGATACTGCAGGATTAACGAGAGTCATTCGATCTCTTTTCATAGAATGTACAAGTGTAAAGGTTCTAATACACGGCATGTTGCAAGCCACATACGTATGTAGCTCTGACGTCAACAGAGAGTGCATAAAGAGAGCTTCTACAATGTACACGGCATGCACCCATTTGGACCATTCGCTGACGTAAAAATTACGTCAGTGCTACATACAAATATGTGGCTTGCTACATTCCGTGTACTAGGACCTTAAGAGTTGTACTTGGGTAAACGGCACTCTATTTAAAAAAAAAAAACAACTTCTACCATGAGCATTGACATTGTCACATCTACATCGACATAATTATATTGACTATCGCAGTCACGAAGAAGAATGTTTAGAATTGGGAGACCTAAGGATAAGTCATTGGATATATAGTCGAAAGGTTTGAAGCCGCCTTGATTCAAGCGGTTATTTAGATAAAATTTAAACAAGTGTGGTGTGAATTGACTGTCATCTTCAGAACCCCTATTCAATGCCCTTTGCATGAGTTAGTGGAATTAAAATAGATGGGAGAGCTTAAGCATCTCTGGGGTCTTGATCACAGACAATGGAAGGTGTAATGCTGAGTTTTCCTTTAGAATTTCAAGTAGGTGTCCATTTTCAGCAACCGCCGAAATGAGATTTCTTCGTTGCATTGCTTGAGTGAATCGGAGAGATCGTGTGAAACTTGAAGTCATCAATGTCGATTATAGCAACTTCTAGAAGTGGTCCATGCTTTGAACGAGTGTGCCAAAGTTATGTGTTCCAAGATGTGATATGGATTGCATACCATTATCCTCTGAATAGGCCAATGATAAGATTTTCAGATCAAGTATCTTCTGTCTGTTCTGATTTGGTGTCGGAAGATTGGGAGCTAAGGCAGAAAAAAAGAAATTCTGCGATATCTACAAGCTAGTTGCCGCATCTCGTCAATACATTCACCCTAGGCATAATATCTTCTCACAACCATTCCTTTATGTGAGTTTTTATTTTTAGGACTAATGGAAGGGATATATAATTTTATGCCGCACGGCTGAATTGAGAAGCTTTTTTAGGACAGTTATACTATCGGATTTTTGTCAGACTTTAGCGAGAGGTGGCGCAGTGGAAAATCTTTAGGATGTAATTTGGGGATTTTTGGGGATCAAACCTGGGACCCATCGCACAGAAGTCCAGCACACTAACCACTGAGCTATAGTTATCTACCTCGACGACGAGGCAGGACTGGACTCATTTTTTTGCTGCTATAAGTCAAGAGAGTTGAGTCCGTCCCATATCCTCCGCCTGACGATGTAAGGAGGGAACAAGCATGCCAGCACAGACCCAAGGTAACCTAAGTCTAGTCAACAAAATGGAAACAAAGAGGATCAATAATTTTGAAATGGCTTAAGGCGGAGTTTGTGTTTTACGTGGCTAGAACCTCGACACAACTATCTACCACCTTTCGGGAATAGTCCTAAAAGTGAACAAGCTACAGTTACTTAAAACTCCATTAGTTGACAGAGCCTTCAATTGTTCTCCTTCTCTGTCAAAAGACGAGGTCTTCGTTAAACAACCCAGCATTGTGAATAACTTGGTTTGCGGACTCAAGAAACTTTGTAACTCAAATAAAGGTATAAACTACAGCTTTTGCGTTATCAACCGCTAAGCCCGAAAGAACAATACAAAATAATATTTTCTATACAAATAATCCACATAGCAAAGTTTTTGTTTAAATGCTTAGCCCAAGGTTTGAAAGTAATGTTTTCATTAGGCAATCAATATAAGCCGGTTTCCATAAATTAGACCTGACATATTATCTCCTTGAGTGGGATGGGATTAGTGGTGATAAAAGACCTGACAGAAATCAATTACCCAGCAGTAATGCCAATTGGTAATAGTGGCGACTGATGACCGTGAATTCATGACAAGACTATGGAGTATCTTATGACATAACTTGTTTTAAACTCATAAAGCTATTGAAGTTTCCATTTTCAATCTTAATTTGGATCATGAAACATTTTATGGTTACATTTATCTTGATGGTATCCACCTACAAATAGACTCCGTAAAGAGCGGAATATAATTTTTGGAAGGGTACCTAGACAAAAGTTGATATTTTTTTTAATTTCAAATGAACTTATGTATGAGTTGGTCTGTCTGACTGGATATCACTTTTTCACGACTAAACCTCTGTATCGATAGTAATATCAAAGAGATAAAATGGGAGCTGAAGAAGGACGTAAGTGGCTATTTTTATAGAATACTAGCTTTTGCCCGCGACTTCGATCGCGCAGTCCTCAGGATTTGGTACACAGAGATTCCTTCACAGTCAGTTAGTTCCCTTTTTTATATTTATATATCGCGCAGGAAACCTACCTAAGAAAGGACCTAAGGAGCAATTAGTATCTCTGAAAACTATGTTTAAAGCCCTATTGGAGAAAACAGTTCAAAAATTATATGATCAATACTTGTTGGTGAAGCGCTGGCATCTCAACACAGATCAGTATAGCAGTTCTGAGCCACTATTTACGCGAAACAACATATTTCTTTGCTGGCAAATACAACGATATGATGAGCAAAGTCTTTAGACTAAGGGGAAACTCTTATCCTGCAACATACTATGCAACAAATGCAACCAAAAAGATCGTGAGGATGTACCACTTTCTAGCAGAATTTCGCTTGAATGTCTTTGAACTAAGTACGCTGGAGTTAGATGAAGCGATAAGCATATTCACCGGGCGACAGAGGTAGGGACGCATTACAAAGTTTCAAATTGACACGACGACGGGTCGTGAGTTAAGAAAAGGGACCCCTTAAAAAGGGTCATCGCCAATAACTTGTGCCCCAAACAAAATCTCCAAAATCGGACAAATTTATTATCTTTATATCTTATAATAGAGTACACAAAGTAGTTTTCTTTATTTTTCATAGAGAGTACACAAACCGAGATGAAAAATAAAAATGATCCCATACAAACTTTGACCCCAACTTTTTACCCCTTTCAAAATCGGATAAATTAGTTTTCTTTATTTCTCGTAGAACGTAGACAAACCGAGTTTGAAGTCGATCGGATGAAAAATAAAAATGTTCCCATACCAACTTTGACCCCCCTTTTTACCCATTTAGGGGTTGAATTTCTAGAATCGGAGAAAGTAGTTTTCTTTATTTTTCATAGAGAGTACACAAACCGAGATGAAAAATAAAAATGATCCCATACAAACTTTGACCCCCCCCCTTTTTACCCCTTTCACAATCGGAGAAATCAGTTTTCTTTATTTCTCTTAGAACGTAGACAAACCGAGTTTGAAGTCGATCGGATGAAAAATAAAAATGTTCCCCTACAAACTTTGAGCCCTTTAGGGGTTGAATTTTTGTTATTCTTGGTTTCCAAATCGATGAATTGGGGCAGGTAGCTGGTACTTGATCAATTGACGAAATAACCCCAGCAGGTAGCTGGTACTTGATCAATTGGCGAAATAACCCCAGCATACGACACACTGTATTTCCTAGCATGACGTGTTTGAACCAAATATATGGAATTGCAATAATTGACAGAAAAAATGCGTCTAAATTAAGGCGCACTGTGCACAGCAGCACGATAGAAATTTAAAAAAAGAAAGAAGTACAATATTCACTTCCTAATAGAGGGTGAACCGACATGTCCCCTTTTCAGAGCAATATTATGGGGAGAATCGACTTTCAATATTATACTCAAACATTTATATGAGCTTTGTAATAAATTTTGTGTTCAATTTCGAAATACGTACATAATACCGCCCGAAGCGTTTGCAACCAAAATGCTAATCGCTCAAACATCGAATATCATGTTTATTTACGTGACTCCTGATTAGGGGTTGGTTAATACATAAAGGACAAGGGTGCGGTGATTAATTAGCAAAATACTGCTTGGCTGTTATATACATTGCACTTTGTAGATTATTGCACACGTAAAATGTTGAATTGCTCGAAATGTTGCACAGAATGCTTAAATGCATAAAGTATCTACATGCCTTCATATTCGTACTTCATTCTCAGATTGGGTTTCATTATTAACAATAGCGACGTGTTTTCAGCAAATATTGTAAACGTGACTTAATTCTGGTGATGTCGATGTACAATTTTGATGAATGTATGTACATAAACGGGAGCAGCTAGGTGGAATTTTACTGCTCGCGTAGTGTAGAGCTCTACATATACCCACACTAAGCGTCAAAAGTAAGTTTTTCATTTTTCTTTGGAGTTTGAAAACAATTTTTCTTCAAACTATCTGAAAAGTATTTTTTGGCTTCGCTATGAAATATGTCTTGTTATTGATACTTCGTTATGAAACTTTTTACACATTGTTGGTTTTTTAGACCTATTTCAAGGCACTAAAAAAAAAACTTAAAGACCATCGCCGTTCACTCACTTTTGACGTTTACTGTACTTTTGCTGCATTATTTGTGCAATATATGGAGTCACACTTTGCCACTCGAAACATCAGCTAGGTTCCAGAAATCGAGTGAAATCGAAATTGCACATCGAGTGAATTCGTTTTCAGTGTTCTGCATTTCTGCGATTAGAGCACTGAAAATTTTCCGAAATTTTTTCGAAATCACAATTTCACTTTGACTCAATTCCGAAAATTTTGAAATGAATATCGATTACAGTGAAATGTAGAATACAAAAATTCATTTCCGATTTCATTTCGAGTGAAAGTGTAATGTGAAACCTAGCAGATAAAAGCGACACTCACAAGGCTTCTATTTATCCAACAGTTTTCGATGAATTCGAAAACGTCCCCAATCAGCCTTTATTATTTTGAAAATTGCAGCCAATGCGCTACTACTACTACAGAAATTGGTTGAAAGTTTTGATTGGGGCAAGAAGAATTATTATCCTCAATGATTTTAGAATGTTCCGAGACAAAATTTCAAGAAAAATGTTACTACACTCTACCGTTACCGTATATCTCTGCTTGAAACAAAAATTAACAGCAGTCAGTTTAGAAGGCCGGAAAATGGGCCAGTAGAGACCCTCCAAGTTTTCCATTAATTCGATTCGATTTTTTTGGATATCTATATCTATACATATAATAAAACTGTAGGACTTTTCTTTGTCAGCTAAAAACTCGAAAACTACTAGACAGATTTCGATGAAACTTTTTTTTAAATGTTCCTTAAGACTGTAAGACTGCTATAGGTTATGTCGTTTATAGCCACGTCCTTAGAAACAGATTTTAGCCAAAATGTATTTTTGAAGTGAAAATATATACATACAATTATACCTTGCTACAAATGGATGTTTATACTTCTGCGATCGTGCGACAGGATAAACAAAAACAAAACAACACTAGCATACGTGTACGGTGTACCACGCATTCGAAAGGGGTTGATTTGTTTTCGCAGTGAGTGCTATGGTCAGTTGTATTTATGTAGGTAGGTATGTCTATTATGGCATGGGGTATATTAATAATCTTCATAAGAGAAGAGACGTATAATACAAAACCGGTTTCATTTCAGAATTTCATTCTATATGGTGTATGGTAATAGTGTAGGGTTGGGATAGGTAGTTGTTCGGATTCCATAGGAAGAGGGAAACAAAGAAAAGGAAATACAGCATTACAAACAAGTAGCATGATCATGGAGAGGGAGGGCGATGCAGAGGGTGCACATTATTATATCCAATACATTAATTACATCCATTATCGATATCGCCACGCCAAAATTGGACAAACGGGTGTGACGCCTCCCATACAAAAAACATCTATGATTTTCATGATTCTTTTTTTGTTTTCTTTTCGTATTGCTGTATATTTTAGGTTTAGGTAGAAAGAAAATTCCAGAAAATAGATTTATTCTCATTTTTCGCATTTTACGAAAGAACATTATTATCTAAGACCTATAAGCAATACAATTCCTGTGCACGGGTACAGCTGGGCGGGTACAGCTAGTTCTATATATAGGCTTAGAAAAATAATTTCATACAAATTTAATTCTATATAGATTTCGTTAGCCTGGATTTGTATGAAATTATTTTTCTATGCCTATATAGAATAGCCAAAAAAACGCATCTAATAAATAAATAGTTGGCACAAACTGTCCGTATAGGCAGGTCCCTAGGCCTATCTTCTCACAACCTTTCGTTTGTGTAAGTTTTTCTTTTTAGAATGAAAGGGTGCTGTTATTCGCCTGTTGTTCGGGACACGGGTACGTTACGAAATGTCAAAGTTTATATTGCCTCAAGTTGGGGTATGTGTATGTGACTCTAAACTCCAGTATAATCATTTTCGGACATTATGCCGTACGTTTAGGATCCAACTTTTATATTTATAAAGTGTTTTTAATGAAAATAGGATTACGTTACATTGATTACGTAGTCGTGTCCCGAAAATCGGTAAACGTCAGTTCAGTACAAAATCTGTCAAAATGAACATGCGAATAGACACTTCATACAATATTTGACTTCGTAGCCGAACAGCTAAATTATGAGTGGCTTTCTCAGGACAGTCCTACTCTTGGATGTTTGTCATTGTCAAATATAATTTGTGGCTATCTCTATACGCAGATTGATTTTATGGTAGTTACGAAAGCAGTGTAAACAAAGGTCTACCAATTCTTGTGTACAGTCTTCACTAAGATCTAATGTCATTATAAAATTACGAATCTCGCTCTATAAGAATGACATTCAAATTAAAGCCCGTAGTGTAGAAATAAGTCAAAAAAAAATTGTTAAGGCAACTAAACATTTTTGATATCTGTGTTCTCGGAACGTCTTCGAATTCTATAAAAAAAAGTCTCCTAAGAACACGCACTAAAAATCCGATCAAAGGCTTATTTCTAACACTCATTCATCCCACAATACGATATAAACGTAATCCCTTCCGCGATACCCTTTTCGATTTACTTTGTAAGAAAAAAAAAATCAGTTTTTCTCCTCCTACCTGTGGCTGTTGCACCTGCGGTTGTTGTTGTTGTTGTTGTTGCACCTGAGGCTGTTGAGCCAATTGGGATTGCTGCTGTTGTAATGGCTGTGCCTGTTGCTGTTGACGTTGACCGCCAAAATACCGTGTGAATGTCTGCTGCAAACCAGGAGCCTTTAAGCTAAACGAGTTTGTATTGGCGTCCGTGTGAAAAGCCAACTGTGCCATAGATGGGCCACACCCTATGGCAAGGACTAGAGCTACAGCCAATAATGATGTTTTTTGGGACAGCATTTTCTTTTTTTATCCTTTGCTGGGTTTATATAATATCCTTTTTTGGTGTTAAATAAGAAATACGTTAGTTAACCGGTATGAACGACAGGACAAACAAAAACTCACACAAAACCCCGAACGAAAGAGGTAGTCAACGACGCCGTATACTTCGTGAACTTAAGCTAATCACGTTTAAGTGGTATCTGACTTTGATCACCTTCGGTCGAGTGGGTTTTATATTATTTCTTTGTTAACTAGAGACAATTAGTGGTATAAGGCTGGCGACCAAACCCCTCTCTCCATGGCATCGTGAAAAAGAGTTTCTACCCCATCCACCCACTGTTTCATCGCGCCTCTTGGACTATTGTATTATTCATGACAGGTTGCCGTATTATGTGGGCTAACAAAATGAAAAAGAAGTAGAAGAAGCGTAATCCCGTGTGCTTCACTTTCGATTTCGTTTCGGTAGTTTTTTTTTTTTTTTTTTTTTTGTGAATGTGTGCGTGCTTGTTTTTAATCGGATTTTCTTTGCATAGCACATAGAATGGCGTAATTATTACCGGACAGTCATACGAACAAGACGAAGCGTACGATTCAATAATTATTGTGGCACAGGTGATGTGCTACTGTTTTCACGTATCTTTCGCGGCGAAATGACTTTTTAATAGCTCAAATGGAGCTGTCATTGTTTTGTCATATCACAGCCCTGTCAATGGGTATAATTTGAAGAAGGAAATGACCGTTTTCTGAATTTTTATCCAGCACACATTGTGGAGCAAACATTTTATTTTCGAATTCAATATGCAAATTAATGATTATTACTTTTGGTCACTGTTTGAATTTAAAATTTTTTTTGGGCCGTATCGGTGGCGTATGAGTGATATTTTTTTTTTTTCTTAATTAAAAATTCTTTTCTGTTTGGCATCGAATTCAAAAATCAGTGTCCTTGTTGTGGAGAATAATTGGACGCAGTTGTAGATTGATAGATAAAAATGGTGTGACTCTGCATACGTTAATTTTGAAATCAAGAACTACCTCCTGAACATACTGATGGGATGGGCATTGCATTTGATCGTAAATATATTTGTTTGCAAAATCTGTTTTGCATTATGTTTGAGAAATACTTTGTATTCTTTTTTTCGGGGTCGAAACATTGTTGGTCATTAAACTATCTATCGGTACATCTGATTTCTGGTCTGTATTTAAACTGACAAGCACCAAAATGGTGGGAAATGGTGAGATATGAAATTATTTTGACGTACCTTGGAGCGATTGACAGCACCTCGCGACATTAATAATAACTTATTGCAGATTAACAAATTCATCTACCTCAGTCGGCAGCTATTATATTTTCCAGTATCACGGCTTCAAAAAAAAGGTTAGATGAAACCACCGCAATCTAACTGCCACATCAGTGAAAGAGACTGTGTATTGTGTAATGATGCTGATTGTTTTTGTCTGAAAAATTGACAGAAAATGCGAATTAGGGTGTTCCGTAAACTTTTTTTTTTTTTTCTATCGCATCTTAAGAAAAGGGCGCAGTAGCGCAGTGGTTAGTGTGCTGGACTACTGTGCGAGGGATCCCAGGTTCGATCCCCGGAAAACACACAAATTACATCTTAAGGTTTTTTCTACTGCGCCACCTCTCGCGAACGTCTGACAAACATCCGAGAGTATAAGTGTCCTGAAAAACCTTCTCAATTCTGCCGTTCTGACTCGGCATTAAATTGTAGGTCCCTTCCATTCGTCTCAAAAATAGAAACTCACACAAAACGAATGGTTGTGAGAAGCTAGGCCTAGGGTGTCTACACGCCTGTTGCGCCAACTTCAACTATTTATTTATTTATTTATTTATTAAAAGACTAGCTGTACCCGCCCGGCTTTGCCTGGCCCAGGAATTGTATTACTTAGGTCTTAGATATCTAATAATGTTCTTTCGTAAAATGCGAGAAATGAGAATAAATCGATTTGGTGGAATTTTCTTTCTGCCTATAAGTACCTGAAATACAGCAATACAAACAAAATATAAAAAAAATTTTGAAAATCGGCCCAGTGGTTATCGAGATTATAACGTCATGGAATTTCACCCCATAGAAGATGTTTTTTGTACCTATATAGGAGGTATAAGATTTGGAATGTTTTTTTTTTTATATGGGAGGTGCCACGCCCCTTTGTCCAATTTTGACCAATCTTCACAGGAATACTCCTGGGCTGATAACTAAGGTTGTATGTAAATTTGAACTCAATCGATTGAATATCGATTGAATCGATGAAATATGCATTTATACCAAAATAATGCACAAATATGCCCTAACGAATAGGGATCAAAATACGTAACACATATTTCTCTATATTCAAATTTTTAATACGACCTCCCAAAAAACCTTCTCGGGCATGAATCCGGTTGCCCTATTAATTTAAAACAATATCACTACAACGCACATACGATCACTTGTTGCACTTTAATGCCCAAAACACACGTGCAGAATTCACTGCGCAGCAGGATTAGAATACACATGTTCTTATGTGGTAAAACAAATGTAAATTCTGCAGCCACCGCAGCACTGCAACATGTTTCTATTTCTAAATCCACTGCATAGCAATGCAGTGAATTAAATTAAGTAGACTTGGCAGCATCGAATTTTGAAATTCAGCTACTGATGCATACGAGGAAAAGAGAGACGGGAATTATTTGTCGTCCTTGTTTCACTCACGTATTTTTCCCCTCATTGACAGGAACCGCTGCAAATTGAATTCTGCACATGTGTTTTGGGCATAATGAATTGAATTCATTAAAACACCTCACGAATAAACCTTTTTTCTATATGACAAAATCGAAAAACTTTTTTATTTTGCAACCTTTAACTTCATATTAACGAATCCTTCAGAAATAAAAATAAATTAAAGCAGTCAAAATTGTATGGCAACACCCCACATAATAATCTGTTCTCAAAAGCACCAAAACCGAAAGTTCTTTGACAAAATCCATAGAAACACCCTTAATGATATGTTTTCATTGTATGCATGGTAACACTCTTCTGATGTGTTTCCCTCACACACACTGCTTATTTTTGTGGATAGCGTTGCCCTTGCCACTAAAATCTAAAGCAAATGTAGTACGTTAGCCAACAAAATGTAGCATTTTTAAACAAAATGTAGTACCATATGAGTTTTTGTTTTTATTGATATTGTCGGGTATGTCTGTGAAAAAAGTGGGCATGTGAAGCTTTAATAGAGCTTAGTATACTTAATGGCAAGAGTTTGCAGACCCAGACACTCTATGAACATGAATGTAGGTTGTGAGTTGTGACTACTGCATTCTTTGAAAATAATTTTGGACAGACATTGTACAGTTTGTCACTCACCCCGCTAAGAGGTCTACTGACTACTGATGTGTCAACCGAAACCTCTCGATTGACACATCAGTATAGTCTCATAAACTATAAAAGAACATTTTTGTTTTACTAGTTGTTTGACAATATGTAATTAGGCAAAAGCACCAATTCAAGTTTTGTCAAGGTAAGTTGGTTTTGTCCGACGACATTTGCCCTAATATGGCAGAGTTGAATGCTGTACTACATTACGCAAACAATTTCAGAACACAGAACAGTATGATGCTGTTTTTAATTGTTATGATTCTAAAAATTCGTTATCCGAAACCACGTTTAAAAACCGATCCATATTTGTTGCTTGCAGGTGCAGCCCAAGACAAACAATCAACAAAAATTTTAATTGACGATCAGTTGTCTAAATTCTGGCAGGATATACCCTGCTCTGTCAACCCGTTAACCTAAGACCTAAGGCGCGTCTCAATTCTGCTGATAGACAGACAAATACTTCGTATCGTACGTAAATGGAAGCATTCAGCTGAAGAATTGCATTTACTTTAGAATGATGCAAAGATTCTATATTTATTTACTTAGTTATAAAAGCAAAAGTAGGAAAATTTACAAAGGAAAAGTTTTTCGTAAGTAAAATGGTTAGGCGGAGCTTAACAAATGTAGTACTTTGGGGTACCGATGTAGTATGTAGTACAGCGTTGAAAAATCAAGCAAATATGTAGCACAGTACTACATATGTAGTACAAGTGGTAACGCTGTAGATAATATAAGCCGTTTTTTATTATCAGCGTGATCTGATCCGGATCAGATCATGAAAATAAAACAAACTGGATCATTGATTGAGTTGTGGCAACACACATATAAAATCCAATACCAATTATGACAAATTTCGTATTGCTACCAGCCATCTTGCAACCACACGGTAGAATGTGTCGTCACAATGCGATGATTTTTCCATTGCACTTGCTCATATTTGAGTTTGACATTTCGGATGTTATGTCGGGGTGTTACCATATAGATACAAATCTGCATACATTTAGCATTGAATATTTTTTTTGGGGAAACTATGTTCAAATGTTAAGTTCAAATATGCATTATAATTAACCGTATTGTACTGCTAATATTTCCATTTATATTTCTATGCTATATAGCGAAACAAAACATCTCGAAAGTCGGAGTAGTAACTTATTCGAATTTGAAAAAAATGCTAATTGATTTTTTGTGTTGTTAATTGTGGTTCACATTTTGGTCTGGCAACATTACTGTGTGGCTATAATTTACAGGGACACCAACCTTAGTGAATGAAATAAACAACGCCACGAAACAACAACGAGAACTAGTTGAATTAATTTTCAGATCATATTTCGTGATCTCGATGAAAAGCAGGATCACATGTTGTTGTTGTAAGTGCATGTAAATCGATGATCTATATGGATCATAGCTGATAATAAAAAACGGCTATAGCAAGCGAACACAAAACGATCAAGATCATTCTGTCCACATTTGTGTGGCAGACTGGTTCTGGGGGGCTGTATGCGAATTGCAGTAAAATGTCAACAACAATTCCTTAGTATGTCAGTGGTTTGGTTTTTATTTCAGTGGTAATTCTTGTGTTTGAGTCCCGTGAGGATATCAACAGGCACCATTGTTAGAAAAAAAGCTCCCCCATAAGGCCTGTACTGACAATTTTTATTGGACAGAGCATAATCAACAAGCAAGCCCCTATCGAAATGTTGTCATATAATTAAATCCAGAAAATAAAACTTATTGCCTTCACTATTGTACGAAACAGACGTGTTATTATTTCCTCTGGAAACTTCCTTAACAATTTCAACAATAATACAATTTCATGCTACTAGCGTATATCTAGTAGTTTTCAGAAAATAGTTTTAGGACTCCTAGCCGTTAAATTTGTCAGAGACAACTTTTCTTATTACAAAATTGCATCGTCTTTATTGAATGAAGGATTTAGGACAAGCTAATTATAATTAGAATAATTCCATTTCCAAAATTTGAGAACACTAATTACCATTTTACAAGTGTCGAAAACGTGATTCTCCGTTCTCCCAGCTCTACTCCAATTGAAGTGCTGTTCATTTCGAGAAACCTCTAAAAACCTCTACCAAATCACATACTTTGGCGTGTCCTATAGACCTAGACGATGCGATGGTAAAGGCAGAGTGCTATTGTAAAAAAAAAAGAAATTTAAAAAAAATTATTGTAAGGCAACTACAGACTTCCAGAAACCCAAGTCTATGACGGTTATTACAACAATACTCGTGGAGAAAAGGACACACATCTTGTTGTTCCTATGAAGAAGTTTTCATATCTTTAGTCTTAAATATCCTCACTATACTCAGGCAAACTGTAAATCCAGTGTGTGTATACAAATACACCATTTCGATAGTGAATCACGAAAACTTATGGAATCTTTGATGTCCCAGTATTTGTTTCTCAATCAAAGTGGTAAATCAGTTTATTGCATTTTCCTTATCGAAGATACATTTCCTTTTTACTCTCCCACCCGCAAGGGAAACAAAACAAATGAAAACGAAACTAATAATGGCAGAACCGACAGTTGATGTAATACTTTTTCTTCAGTTTTATTAACAACTATCTGTATCTACACCCGAAAGAGAAAACTTCTAATGACCATTTGCAATATAAGTTGCACTGCAATGTAATATAAATTCCCCACCCATGAGATACAATAATTGAAGTCAAGGATACGGAATACGGATGTATGTGCGACAAGAGCAAACATTTTGGAGAGACAGTTACTAATTTATATGCTACATACATATACATAATATCAAGATGTCCGCAGGTCAAAAAGCAGACGCAACAGTAAAGTAAGCCATGATGGATTCATTAGAGATTATTTCTAAGACAGTAGCTATTCGTGCCAGGAAGAGAAAATATCCTCGAAGGGAACGTTTTCTATGACTTAAATTTAAAAGGACTCTGGCGAGAGCAGATTAATATATAGCAGAAGAGGGAACGACGTGTAATGAAAAAGCGGATGAAAAAAACATTGACGCGTCGCAGAGTATTACTAAAAATAGAAATGGGGAAGAAATACTCATACTCAAGGCTGTATAGCTTTAAAGCAAATAATTTTGTATGTATAGTAAACTGGAAATAGCTAACCGCGAAAACAGGTAGGTGTTTTAAAGAACAACAGTAACTTACTGGTGTGGATTGAGGAAAACATTGAAAAGCGTATTGGTTGAGGCCCAGTCATAAAAATTAACACTTGCGACATGAGTGACAGGTAGAAATTTGTAAACCGACGACTGGACAATAATTGTCAGATTTCTGTTTTATAAATAATTAAATATAATAACCGTCAAGACAATGAATTAATGATTTTTTAGAGAATTTTCATGAATTTTCTGACAAATTTGTACCGTAAATTTTTTATGAAACAGACAAAATTTTACAATTTACAATTTTGTCAGTATGTAATTGACAATTCCGACAGGCGTTTGAGTTCATAGTGAAGTGGCAATAAATATTATTAATTTTAAGCCGAGTTGATGCAGAATCTCAAATCATATTTCGTGTAGTATGGACTCGACACTTTAAAAAAAGAATAAAAATAATGATTTTATCGCAGTAAGTTATTTTAAATTTAAGGAAATAGTGTATGTCCGGAAAACAGCACCGAAGTTTTCGTAAAAAAATCGGTGGACATCTAGAGCCGAGTTTCCCAAAGTGTGCTCCGCGGAGCACTTGGTGCTCCGCCATGAAAATCCAACTGCTCCGCGGAAAGATGGGAAAAAATGAAAATTCCATCTGACTAGGTAATTTTGTGCTTCTGGAACTTTGTCATTTTGTTCGCAGCAATGGAATTTGTGTATAGATTACATAGTACTAAAATGAGTAAAAATAAATCGTGTACTCCAGAACTTCAGAGCTATCAAAATGGAAACGAATCAATCAATCAATGCCGTTGATAGCGAAAAGATTTGGTTGTTCTACGAAGCTTGTTTTCGGGGAAATAGTTGTTTCTAAGAAGACCTGAAGTTTTGAGAACCGCAAAAGGAAGAAAATCGGACGCAAATCTACTCCAAGGAAAGGATTACCTACCGGACAAGTAGAGCCAATCCATTTTTGATGTCCATACAAATTAGGGAGATTGTTGGACCTAAACTCCATCAAGAACTCACGGCCAGGGCTGTTAGGCGATGTGTCGGAGAACAAAATCCTCGTGGATGTACATATATTCAACAAAAACCTAAGGAAGAGCCGGAATTTCGAAAGACTCCACTTACAAATACCATGTGCAATTTTGGAAAAAAGTTCTTTGGAGTGTCAAATCCAAGTTCAATTTACATATTGGGATCCGATGAAAAAGTGTACACGCCAAATACCAAATAAAGAATTGCAGCAAAAGTACACGCTTCAGACCATAAAAGATGGAGGAGAGAAAGTAGGTAATGGTCTGCGGTGCATTTTCTTAGTTCGGTGTTGGTCAATTAGTTGTATATAGGTCGACCCTTGATCAACACGCTTATAGAAGCATATTCGAGAAAACCCTTTTTTTCATACATGCCAGTAACATAATGATTTCTAACACCACAACGAACCTTAGCATTCAATCATCAGTTCGGACTCGGCATAAAATTGTAGGTCCCTTTTATTAGGCTCAAAAAGAAAAACTCACAAAACCAATGGTTGTGAGAAGCTAGTCCTAGGGTGCCTATACGGACCTGTTGCGCCAAAATATTTATTTATTTTTAAGATGCCGGATTTTAGTGGAAAGTCTTTAAAAAATATTGACTGCCGTTTTAAAAAAAGTGAAGGCTATTCCACTAAAAATTGGTAGTTTTTATAAGTTTTGGAAACTGGCATTTTAAAGTTTTTCTTATTCTGTGGCAAACTCAAAAATTAATAAAAAATGTTTTTGAATTATTTTTTTAAAATACTTATATACTAAATTTAAATATTTTATAAAATGGCACAAGTCACATCACATACAGTGAGCGTCAAAAGTGAGTAAACACCGATGCTTCTTTGAGTTTTCTTTAGGGTCTGGAAACAGGTCTAAAAACCAACAAAATGTAAAATTTTTTAAAAATTTTGATTACGAAAAAACAATAATTAAACATATTTCATGTCGACAGCAATAAAATGTATCCAAACTCCAAAGACAAATGAAAACCGTTGGTATTCACTCACTTTTGACGCTCACTGTATACATGTTACTTATTTCTTCAATTTAGTAAAATTTAAAAAAATCTGAAAGTAGTAATTGCGCTTTCCATAACTACGAAAAATGGGATATGTACGGGCAACGAAGTGCTCCGCGAGGAATTTCTCTCCAGAAAAGTGCTCCGCGACCAAAAAAGATTGGGAACCGCTGATCTAGAGCATCTCGCAAAAAATAATTTCCTACTCTATTAATTCTAAGACCCATGACAAATTTGTGAAATATGTACCTATAATACTATGACTGTCATGACAATTTTTTTTGTTGTATTTTACTGACAATAGTATGATAATATTTTATGAAATGAAAATTTGTCAGACAAGTGTGAAAAATTTGTAGAATTGTCATCTGTCAATGTTTATGAAATAGGTCCACCATGGATTGTAGTGCGACCTAAGTATATGTAAGTAAGCAACTGGCGTGGCATAATCACGATTCACTATAAAGTTCTGAATTTAGACCACGCATCAAGTAGATTTCTTTTCATGAAACTCACAGTAAAGTAAGTTCTTTCATTTTGTATAATAGTAATAGACCACTTTTTTGATTGATTAATTTCAATAGTTGCCAAATGTTATAATATGTTGAGGAAAGGTGGTAGGTTAGGTTAGGTTAAAAAGGGGTATGAGAGAGATGTCTCATACGGCACTAGGCACCATTTACCATAAGGGCCCATCGCGATCCCTGGGGGAACCAATTGAAGTAACCTGCAATGGAAAAAAACCTAAACATTTGCCCTTGAGAAAGCCCCAATTTCCCTGCAAAAACCAAGTATCCCCTTATAGTTGGTATTGTCTTTCTCCTCTAGATGTTGGAAGAAGTACCTGCCCAGAAATGTTCTTCTACTGCGACATATTGCCTCACATTCACATAGTATAATGTGTTATGTCCTCTTCGGGTTGCAGGTCATCGCAGAATCTACAATTGTCCGAGTCTGCCAGCCCGAGACTTTTGACATGTTTTCTAAGAAGACAGTGCCCTGATAATATGCCGATCAGTGTCCTTAGCTGTTCCCTGTCTAGTTTGAGGATTTCCCTAGATCTTTTACGGTCGTATTGCGGCCAAAGTGCCTTAGATACTGCGTGACCGGTGAGGCCCTCCCACCTTTTATTCCTAATATCGCTTTTTATGATGCATGGAGGTGGTTTAATATCCACATACTCTCCATCTAACATTTCCCCGCCTCTTCTCGCAAGCTCATCAGCTTGGTCATTTCCAGCTATACCGCAGTGTCCTGGTACCCAGCACAGTCTCACTCGGTTCTGACTGCATAATGCCTAAGCATTGTGCGACATTTCCTGACTAATTCAGAATTGATGTTAGCAGTGCCTTGAGTGCAGCCTGGCTATCGATGTAGATGGCTATATCTTTTCCAGATACATATCTCATCCGCATTAGCTCTTCCGCTTTCAGAACAGCCAGAACTTCTGATTGGAAGACACTGCTTGTATCCGGTAGTCGTATAATTGGCGTATTATACAAGTTAACACTCTAGTTCTCCCACTGAACTATCCATTTTCAAACAACAACAACAAAAATACAGCAAAGCAGGAGGTTGAATTGATTTCCCACACTATTTGGGAACGAGATAACGATCGCGAGAAAACATCTGGCGAACGATCATAAAACCAACACAACACCTTGCATCATCCGACCCCCATCAACAACATCTACATCAACAATAACAAACGATCGTGAGAACCATCATAGTAGAACATCTGGCGAAAGGTCACCGAGCGACACACCCGAATCGACTATAAAAGGGACATCAACGGTAACCAGAGCAGACAGTCATCAGTGCAACTCGTAATGGTAACGTAATAATAATATATTTTGTTGTGAATAAAACTTGTTCTGTTTTTATAAAATTTAATTGCGTTTTGATAATTGTTAATTTACATATCGGGAAGTAGTCGTTGAAATACAGTCCTCAAAATAACAATAATGAGAAGACAAAGCCAGTCTTTTAAAATGCAGAACTGGATGAATAACTGAGAATAACATGGTTATCAGCAGTTTTAGCAGAAGAAGTACCCCAGAGGGATTGCCACAGTTGAAATATCTAGCTTGTTACCAAGAAATGCGGACGGGAAATATAACGATACAACAGCACTCTGAGGTTTGAAATGCGTGCAAATAGGTGCTGTGAATAATTGTAAGTTGTTGTCCTCGAGAAATTTATGTCAACAGGAAATTATTGACTTTCCTGTTGACATCAATCAAAGGTGTTCTGTAGAAGTGATGTCCATTTGTTGTCTTCTTGGAATACCTTGTATTTTCTTGTACATCTTTCTATAGGCTTAGCTGAGCATACAGTGCTGTCAAGTAGGTTATGTGAATGATTTATCGCCGAGCTCCTCCATATATTAAAGCAATATTCGAGTCCTTCTCTAGCCTGTGCTTTAGAAAAGCTATCTCAGACTTCCATATTCATATAACTTAGATTTAGCTGCACAGGAAATGTGATGCCGCCATAAAATTCCCCGAAACCGAAACTCTAAGAAATTCCATGCATTCCTGCATTTTATGCTGTCGAAATGAATGTTTCATTTTTTGCTATTTTGTTATCAAACTTTTTATAGATCAGGGGTTCCCAAACTGTGCGCCTATCCTAAGGGCGCCGCCAATTTTATTTTTTCACTGCTGTAAGACTCCGAACAAAGGAAAAGCATTACGTCAAAGCGGAATCCAATAGTTACACAGCAGTCAATTATTAATCTTTTGGTGTACTTTGAAATAAAACAAAATGGAACTTGTGACTTGTTTTCAGTGTTGCTCAACATTATTGTGGTCCGACTCAGATGATAAAGTTGTGCCAATATTGTTTTACATTTTAGAAGAAATATAATCTTTATTGATATAGCTCAAATTTTCAGACAGTCGTGGGTATTGGCAAAACATCTTCCATACAAAAAATACAATGAATTAAAAAAAACACCTTAAAATCGTATACATATCTGAAAAATAACCGAACCAATTGAGCTAATTTCACTACTTTATAAGGTTTTTTACCCAAAGATGAAACTATTGAGATTGGAATCGGTAGAATAATGAACCCTTAGTTAGAAACTGCAGTTGAAAAAAAATTAGGACGTCAAGTTTTTTTTTTAACTTGGTACATAATATTTATTTTCTATAATTTAATTATGACCTACGAAAAATTACATACAAATTACACATTCTCTTATACTCATTGGGGTCAATTTCTCTTAATAGAGACCTACAGCAATCTACTAACATGTTTTTATCCCAAAAACCTTGGTACCTCTCCTCATAAGCCTCCACTTAATGGAAACTTTAACCATGTTTATCACTTGCGCTTCCCAGGTTCACAACTTTACAAGGTTTTTTATGAAACTAATGTTCATCGGTAGAGTAAACCTTTAGTTAGATACTGCAGTGGAAAAAAAATAGGACATCAAGTTTTTTTTTAAACTTACTACATACATATATTATTTTAAAACATTTTTTATATGTACAAAAAAAAATGCAAAGATTGCTCCTTCTTTTATAATTTTTCTGATTAGCGTCAGTTTCTCTTTATACAGGCCAGCAGAGATCGGCTAACATATTTTTATTCCAAAAGCCTTGGTATCTCTCTTCAAAGGTCTTCAAGTCTTCATCGAAACGTTCTCCGCATGTTCATCACTTACGCTACCCAGGTTCTCAGGAAAAAAATGCAGATGTGAATGTAAAAAATTAATTTTAGCGATATGTTCATTCACACCCATTCTGTGGTAATTCCTCAATGGCTGTAATGACCGGTGATCGGCAGCAACTAGATGTGCTCAGCACAGCACCACATCTCAGAATCGACTGACTGCAGAACATTTTTTTTTAACATTAATTTTTATTGAACTTTTATATATACAATTTGACTTAAGGCTAGTTGGTTATTAATATTTTATGTGTTGGCTCAACAACAGGATCCCAACGGTTTACATTGATTTTTTTTTTAAATTCTATTTACATAAATTGTGATTGTTTTCTTATGTCGATTTTCTTTGGGCTTTTACCGTTTTGCTCTCAATCTCAGATTTTTCCTGCCCCAATCGAACATGAAATGAGATCAATTTTTTTTGCATTTGTGTTGGTGTGTGATTTGACAGTCAGCTGTTTTTAAATTCCAATTTGTGTTTATAAAATTGGATTGTTATTTGCTAGTTTTTTACTTGTACTTGTACAAAACTACTTATTTGTTTTGTTTTGAATTAGAACTTCGTCCTTCCCCATGAAAACAACCCCATTGGCATTTTCTACGACGGTCCATTAATATCCGTTTTCAATTTTCAAATTTATTCCACAATAGGTAGGAGAGACTGGGGCACATTGAAAACTTTTTGCTTTGAGGTTTCATAAAATCCTATTTGTTTAATTTATTAGACTGTAAAGTATTCTCACTTTAAGAAATGCAAATAAACTTAAATTTGGACATATAACTACGTAAATTTAGTAAGGGCGTATAATTTATTTAAAAACGAAATAGGTCCTTATGTTCAAAGGTACCCCCCATGTGGGCAGTTTTGAACTAGGCTGGGCACTTTTGAACGGCAGTAGGTACCTTATTTGTAATTGCTTTTAGAAGCTAATAAGTTACTAGGTACAAGGTTTGTATTTTTTTAATAAAATAAATTAACTTTATTATTTTAATCAAGAAAATAAAAACGACTTAGCAAAAGCAAACTGAAATTTTGAAATTATTGAAATATTTTACAAATGACTGAAGAAACTTTATAAAAACAAAAATGAGTTATTTTATTAACCGAACAGAAATTTTGAAAAAATGAAGACAAAAATTATCACCGGAGCGTTAATTGGTGGTGGTAGCTAGCTTTTAGTTCAATGCCACTTACAGACCCCTTGTTCAAATGTGCCGCGACTGTTTTGTTCAAACCTGCCCCAATAAGTCAAGCGACAGAAAAATGTGTGCAAATATTTATATTTTTCATATATGTCAAAAAACGTACCTTTATACGTTTTCAAATGAAGTTGCGCCTTAAAAATATATTTTACACAAAAAGAAAAGCTCACTATAAAATTTATAGATTCAAATAAGCCTCACGTTCAAATGTGCCCCAGTCTCCCCTAACAATAACTACCTAACCTCAAAGTTTGACAAATGTCACTTGTTTTGGTATTGGTGAAAGTACGTGCGAATCTCTCTTTCGAATCGAGATTCGCAAAAGTAATCTGAATCTTAAAAAAGTGCTTTTTTTTGCCCAAAGAAAATTGATTTTGACAGACAGCTGATTTCTAGAGAAGAAAAACTGCTCTGAATCTTAAAAAAAGTGCTTTTTTTGCCCAAAGAAAATCGACATTAGATTCATACTCGTATAGTATTCATCGTTGTCAGGGTTGACCACTTGTGTGATCATTTTCTAAGCATAGGTCACTACAATGGCTATAACTTTTTCGTCTACAAATAAATTGTATTTGTAAGAAAAAAAATTAGAAACGACGTCAAAAATCGAAAAAACGTCTGAAATTTAATAGAAATCGTTTGAAAATAAATAGAAATCATCAGAAAATCAGATATTGGAAACGTCTGAAACAATTTTTAAAACGCCTGAAAACAAATAGTAATCATTTGAAAAAGGTGTTCCTTCTACCAACAATGGAGTAGAAGGAAAGAATAAGTCCATAAAACAAAAAAAAAATCATAGATGTATTTTGAGAATCGGTGTTGCGGTCTTTAATTCTTTAAAATAAATGTTTTCAGACGATTACTATTTTGTTTTCAGACGAAAATGTTTTAACCATTCCTCAATAAATTGCAAACAATGTCTTTAATATCCTCTGATTTATGTTTCTCCAATCAATTTTCCACTTACCGCTTTAAATGAATACCATGCATCTTTTTCGACACTGTATAGGTGACCATCAAATTTTTCATCCTATAATATCTTTCTAATTTGGGGTCCCACAACCATTCCTTCTTTGATTTTGGCATTAGAAAGATTAGGAAAATGGTTTTTAAATACTTAAAAGCAGGTCCATCGTCAAGTGCTTTAACAACATTTTTTATTAACCCCAGTTTGATATGGATATGACAATCTGATTCATTTCCGTAAAACTTTTGTGAATACACGAAGGAGGAACTCTTCAGCAAAGTGTTTTCGATTATTGGTCGTAATTATTTGAACTACGATTGGTTATAATATAAATTTTCGAGAGATATTCGAACCAGACCACCATTGTCGGGTCTCTTTTCGTCTCCCTACCACTATATCCCTTACCCAGAGATACCCTCTGGATTTCTCCAGAGTTCCTCCCTGAGTTCGATTCCTAGTGTTAACGCTAGCATCTGTTTATGTGAGATCTGTTTATCCAATGTTGTCCCAATATCCTCATTCTTCTACCACCCAAAGCTGGACATTGACACAATATATGTGCCGCTGTCTCAGATTCCTCCAGGCATAGCCTACAGGTATCATCCTCTCTAAGGCTCATCTTCCTTAAATGATACCCGAAGTTACCATGACCTGTAGTTAACACCACCACCCATTTCAATGTTCCTCGACTCAAGCTTAGAACTCAACCACGATTGGTTGAGTGAACGCGCTATATTATCCCATTGATAGGTTGTTGCTTCGTCACCAATTTAAAAATTAAAGTCGGCTCTGTCATCATAATGCAAACTGAATCAACCGACACTGTGTGCAATGAAACCAGCTTGACGGTATCAACGTCATCCAAGTCACCATAATCAAAGGCGAGGATGTTCCAATTCCAAGAATTCCGATGATACCGAAGGGAATCGACCACCAAAACAACAAAACAAAACCAGCAAATAGTTTAACAGAAAGTAGTGCAACAATGCTGCGCGTATCATTTCGGTTCGCTTCAATTATATAGGTTCCCTCACAACGGTGCAAGAAATATTTTATACCTTGACACTGGCCCTAGTACATGGCATTGAGTTGGACCTTTCCTTCAGAATGAGTTCAATATCTATTCTGCTTTTCATCTGAAACTATATACTAGAAGAGTAAATCAGTGAAATCGGAATTGAAAATCAATTTCAAAATTTTACTCGAGAACACCTATAATTGACTTTAGTTGCAGGATGTACTTGGAGTCAACATACATAATGACAATATTGTACTTCAAAGAAAAACTAATAAGCTGTTCTGAAACTCACATCTCTTGCCAGACAGAACAAGGATATAATATTTCAAAGTACACAATTCTGGCGAACTTTACATTTCTGAGAAAAATGTTTTCGATAAATGATTACGAAGGTAGTTTGTGGAAAACAAGTAACTCGAAGTATCCTTCAATTGTAAAGTGATTTTACTTTACCTAGCTTTGGATTATAATTTCGGAATTACAATTATTGCATAACCTGCAGTTACATCACTAACGATGTTCGCGAGCTATTCACAGTTATAGGAAAGTAGCCTTAACAATGACACCACCATATAAGGATTTTCCTTCCAGAAGTACTTACATATGCGTCAGTTTTGCGGAGATTACTTGTAATTATCCTGAGGGAAAACATTTCCCTTTATACACCAGTTGCATCAGTTCTGTGTAGTAGGTAGTTCTCCAAGGATTTATGTCATTTTCACTTAGTCAGACTGCTAGGGGTATTCATAGGAATTAGCTTAACAAGGATTTCCCCAATGAAAATAAGCGCTTGTCATGCTTGCATCCTTGAATCTTGCTAGGATAAACAGTTTATATGGAAATTAATTACTAAACGACGTGGGTTGAGCTTTATAAATATTCCGACGAGTTATACAAGTAGATACGTATCTAAATTGAAGGTGGATGCACCTTAAAGTTCATAGAAAGTCCCTTCTGGGCGCCTCTGAGCATAAATTGCAACACCCACACGTTCTATTCGATCCTGATGGGTACTCGACGTTTTGATATTAAAGCGAACCGTCCGATGTTGGTTACAGATACATTATACGAGCTCAATGTCAATAACCCGAAGGTCTTGATCCTTCTGCAGCAATGGACTTAGATAGTTTGAGATATTTTTTTTAACAATTGACATTGCCATGTAGAAATAAGATATAAGACACGTTTCGTTGACCCATACTACCATAGCTGATATACGACATGAAATCCGAATGACATTTGAAATATTTTTTCCTGGAAAGAGGAATGAATAGGATTTATGAGGATATCGGTATGATGCGAATGAAATAAAATTGAATTCATGACGAGCGCTGTGGGCTGACTGGTATTATTATTATCTGGACACTGAAATGTTGATTGTGATAGTAAATTGATGCAGGATTTCCATTAATTCTGGAATTCTGTTGCCTGGCGATAGGACAAAAATATAGTTCAATGGTGTAGTGATAGTGAATAGCTCGTGTCAATACACAAACGGGGTGTTCGCAACGAAGTGGTTAAGTTCTATTTTTATTTGCAAATAATTACTCGGTTGATGTGTAACACTAGAAAGTACTACATATTGCTGGGATAAATGGAATGAGAATCCAATTAACTTATATCCACAAACTGTTGTCAGATAATGGAAATATTTCGATGTAAACAAAATTAGCTTAACCAGAAATGGACAATTTTTGCTTTTGTTGTTATAACCCAAGCACTGGTGGTTGTAGCAATATTAACAAGAATTGCTAACGAGCAATTTAATATGAAATTGGGTTGAAGGGATCTTTCGATTTCGTTTTTACACACGCAATATGTTATTATTATTTTTTTTTTTCGATTTTGTTACCTATCATAATATTGGTTACTGGTTTAAAATAATTTTTGCTTACGTATTCTGTTTTGGGATCCTGGTGTGGGACCTGCGTTTAACGTGACCAAACCACAAAAGCATTGTCCGCTCCGTTCGGAGAACTAGCTGCTCGACATTGAATTAGTCACGTACTCTGGTGTTTCTAATACGATCTCTACGGGTCACACTATAGCAATACAACGAAGGATCTTATTCTTTCAGTCATTACCAAATCTCAAACGTCATGACCATATGTTTGCACTCAGACACAACAACTACTGGTCCATTGTACTGCCAAACAGACACCTTACATTACTGTACTTAGTTTTCCCGTCTTTCGAAGAAAGATGAGAAGGAGCTTCAGTGATGAAGAGCTTAGATGTTCGGCACTCACCACGTCAGCCCCAAAGATCATATGGCCACCTGATGCGAGCAAAGGCAGGACAACTACAGAGGAAGTGTTCTGCTGTATTGTCGTCCTCTCCACAAGCAGGACAGATGGTGGTGTCGCTCAAGTCCAATACATTTAAGTGTTTGGCAAAAGCTTGGTGGCCCGAAAGGACGCCCATAAGCAGTCTGCAGTCGATTCCCCTGAGAGACAGAAGGAAAGACGCGAACCTTTTGCAGATGTCCGGACGCGGTCGATTGGTCTGTCTACACCCAGCAAAGTTACGCCACCGACACTCGTGTTTACGAGAAACCCAAATATCAATGGATGACCTAACCAGAGATGACTCTATCAAGGGCGGATGAAAACACACTCAGTTGCTTCGAGCGAAAAGTCCTCCCTGTGATCTTTGGTCCAGTTTGTATCTCAGGAGCCTGGAGGAGAATGCATAATGAAGAACTGCACGGGCTGTACAGCGATATACCTAAACCTAGTCAAACGGATTAGAATCAATCGGCTAAGATGGCTGGGACACATAGAGCGTGTGGACATCAATGCTCCGGCCCGGAGAATCTACTCCAGAGGGACAACGAGATAGAGGACGACCTTACCTAAGGTGGCGCGCGCAGTTGGAAGAGGACCTCAACCAACATATGACGTGTGCAACTGGAGGCAGCTAGCGTTGGATCGAGCTGGCTGGAGAGGCATGTTGGTTGAGGCCCAGGTCCGCCCCGGATTGTAGCGCCGTCAAAAGTAAGTAAGTAAGTAGCCACAGATGCAGGCAGCTTCTTTTGAACCCAGCCTGGCAAGCTCATCAGCGATCTCATTTCCCTCGCTACCAGTGTGACCTGGGACCGAAACAAGTTTGACAGTGTTCGAGCACTAACTTGGACGAGGTAAGAGGGTTAAGCAGCGCTTTAAGTGTAGCTTGGCTATCACTGCAAGCGTGCAAACGCATATGCTTCTAGCCCTCCACTTGTTTGTCACAATATAACGCATAGCCATAAGGATAGCGAAAATCTCCGTAGTGTAGTCTAATGTTCTCGCTTTGCACGAAGACTCCAGAACCAGACCCCTGTCCGGTTTTAGAGCCATCCGTGAATACACGATGGCATTCTTTCCCTGGCTCAGAGCCAGGCCGAAGCCATTCCGTTGCCTGAGGAAAGTTGACGCGGTAATTTTGTCGCAATAGGATTTCTGGTGTCATTGCGTCAGACGGCATATCCATAAGACAGGGGTCAAAGAATAATTCTCGAATAAGTTCTTCAAAATTCCAACACGTGTGGTACCAAAAGCCACCTCTCTTTAACCGGCAGATGGTTTCCAGCGTACTCTCCATGATAAAAATATCAAAGTGGGGGAAGTTCATGATAGCATCTAGAGCAGAGCCCGGAGAGCTAGGGAAGGCCCCTGTGCAGCCAAGGCCATATGTATAAGAGTTGGAACAAACACTGAATTAAAGACTGACAACTTAGTTTTGACAACAAGTACAGAATGACCATATCAGAATGACCAAGTTGTTTTAAAATTGACCCAATCCTACAGGAAAACTCAGCATTGTTTCTTCCATCACGCGTGAATAAGACCCCGAGATACTTAAACTTCTCCACCTGTTTCAATGGGACTTTACTAACATAAATAGTCCATTGAACAGGTGTTCTGAAGACGGCCATCACTTTAGATTTGTTGATGTTTACTTTCATCTCAGCGTCAATACAAATGCCTACAAACCGATCGAGTGCGCTCTGAAGTTCAGTCCGAGAGTACTCCATGATGACCAAGTCGTCAGCTAAGAGCAAATGGCTTATCCTCAGATCTCTCAAATTCAAACTGGTTTTAATGCCACTTTTCCGCTGGCGCTAGAGATTTAGCTGCAACGTTCCTACATCAAAGTTATTATGTGCTAGACGTGCTATAGACTTACTGAAAGAGCTTGGACCGGAATAGCTCAGCAGATGATATACATTTTGACGATGGAAAATTGCGTAGTGCGTGGTTCAATACCCGTATAGTTATCGTAGCTGAACGGGAAATTAATGAAGTGGCGATGACGCTACGATGATGAGACGAGAGTTCTGTGCGGGAGGCCTTACAAAAATATGCAATGCAATGTGCCTAATGCGAAAAAGGGTTTGGCGTTCAATGAGGGCAGAACAAATTATATGCTGTCAGCAAAAAATGACACCCAACACCGACGTCTCGAACAGAATGTCACTATAGACAGATGGTTAAGGACGTTGTCTACCTAGGCTCCGCTATGAACTCAGACAATGACAACAGCACTGAAATTAAACGAAGAATAACTCTTGCCAATTACTGTTTCTTTGGGCTAAGAAAGCAACTGAGTAGCAAAGCCCTCTCTCGGACAACTAAAGTGACCCTTTATAAGACACTAATCATCCCAGTCCTTCGCTATGGTGCAGAGGCATGGACTCTATCAAACGCGGATTAGGTTACTCTTGGTTGCTTCAAGAGGAAAATTCTTCGAGTAATTTTCGGTCCTGTCTGCATAGACAGTGAATGGAGGAGGAGATACAACGACGAACTGTACGGGCTGTACAGCGACATCGACCTAGCCAGAAGAGTGAAGATCCAACGACTGCGGTGGCTGGGTCATGTAGATCGAATGGACGTGAATGCTCCGGCCTGAAAGATCTTCAAATCCACACCAGAGGGACGTCGCAGTAGAGGAAGACCGCGACTCAGGTGGCGCACGCAAGTGGAAGGGGTCCTTAACGAACTTGCGAGCGAGACTGGAGACAGCTGTCCAAAGATCATTATAACATATTATAGTATTACTAATCCTACATAAAAATGTAAATGGTAACACGTATGATATATTATTTGTAGGTATTGTACACACGTACTACTTTATATGTATTGCATACTTTGTTGAAGTATTATGTATTAAATATTATGTAAATCATGTACTTTGCCACACTCAATAATATAGTTTAAGTTTGCCTCTTTTGTATCATATTGAATTCCAATAAATCAGTCTTGAAATACAACTTACAAGTTAACAATCATGCTGGCTGGACACGGTTGTTGGTTGAGGCCCAGGTCCACCCCGGACTCTAGCGCCATTTTAAGTAAGTAAGTGAGCTTCAACCAAAAATTTAGGTATATTGTAATTTATCTTGTAATTTAGGCACTAAAAACTGGGTTATCATGTCACGATTACGAACACCATTAAATGTTACTGCCTGACCAGGCGCATTTTCCAAGAAGAATGGTCCGATAATGTCTCCAGACCAAAATCCGCACCAAACAGTCACGCGTTGTGGATGCATTTGTTTCTCAACAGTTTTCTGAACCCCAAATGCGACAATTTTGATGACTAACGAAGCCATCAAGATGAAAATGAACTTCATCACGGAAGATGATTTTGTTCGAAAATTGCGGACTGTAGCTGACAAACCTTAATTAGATATTTTTAAAATATTGCTCAACAATGAAAATGCGTTGTTCTTTCGTATATCGCTCCATTTTTACTTACCCTGAACTGTCAGCTGTCACTTTGTTATCTTTTTGCCGTTGGCATCACTGTACTATTAAATGGCACAAAATTCAAATTTTGCGTGAATTATGGGACACCCTTTAGGTACTAACCACATTGCTTTCAAAATTAGACGCATTGTTCAACGATGGTATTTGGTCCTGTCAACAATGTTAACAAAATTCGATACTACCCTACTAAAATCACAAACTAGCGATGTCATGACAGCCACATTTTTGCATCCCCAGTAACCAAGTTGTCAATGGGTATGGGTAAGGTACCTACATAAATGACACGAAGGCATGTAGGTATAGTGTATAATACTGATGGCACAAATTACGTGACCAGCACATTTGATTAATGTCATCGAATACGATCTACTGCGCGCACAAATTCCAGTCAACCTGGGCTTCCAGCTCATGACTCCAATCTCGGTCATATCAAATCGCACTCATGGCATGGTGGGCATGGGCATAGTGAAATTTCGTATTTAAATTGCGTCTATACTTACACACACATGCGTCATACGCATACCTCATACGTCTGTGCGTTTGTCCATTTTCGGGAGAAATTATTACCGTGTTGTGGTGGACGATGTGGACGCGGGTCATAATAATGACAGCAAACAGTGCATAATTATGTGTGTGACATAACAGTGATGTGTATAAGCTTCTGTTCAAATTTTAAGTGCGTGGCTTTGCGAGCGACTACTGTTCATTTGGCCTGGCCAGTGGCTATCGTTTGGAAGTAGGTACATATTAGTTAATAAATATACGACACACTTGCTTTATGGAGCGGTGCAATTTAGTGGAAGCGATAGTTACATTGTGATGTAAGGTCAGGCCATTTAAGATGAATTTATTGGCTGTGATGTAATTTACAAATGACAGCACATGTAAGAGGTTCAGTCAAATGATTTAGTGTGGTATATAGAAGGGTACCTATGAGCATCCCTTAAACAATAGGTACTATTTGTTACCTTGCTCTAACGTCTACCATATTGGGCTTGAAACGAAGCATAAATGGCGGTCGAAAATGTATCACTTCAAAGGTTGGCCATATCCCCTAATTGAGGGTTACTGAGTAAACTCATAGGGGTGCATTATCATTGCGTTTCTCTTGCAGAGAATATTCTCCGGCATGACTTGGTTTTGTGTGAAATTTTACAGCACTTTCGCCTTTTCCAATAAAGCTTAGAACTGAGATAACTGTGATATCTAGAAGAAAACCTTGTCCGCTTACAATGAAAAAAAAGCGGCCCACCGAGCCAGTAGAACTCGTAATGAGCGGTCAATAGGACCCAATAACTTTTATTGAAGCCTTTATCAGCTAGCAAATACACAAAAATCAATGCACAGATGCGCTGGCCATCATCCATTAACCTCCAAAGTACTTCTGCAGTACCTTGGCTGGCATCAATATTTAGAAGCTGTTTAACACTAAACCACGTACCCTACTCTTGGAGACGCGCTAGAGTGGTGTTCATACCGAAAGTTGGCATACGTGGGCATGAAACCGCGAAGGATTTCAGACCAATTAGCCTAACCTCCTTTTCCTTTATACTCAAAACCCTATAGCGTGTTCTAGACATCCATATGCGAAGTTTTCTAGAAGAATCTTTGCTATCCAAATCACAGCACGCCTACCTCAAGGGTAGATCCACGGAAACGGTTCTCCACGAGGAACAATCGAAATATCCCTCCCTACTAAAGGTGGATTATGTGACCAATTGAATTATAGTCATTTTGGTTACTAAAATATCCCTACATTACAAAGAATACACACTAGCCTCCTTCTTAGACATAGAGGGAGCTTTCAATAACGTAAACACTCAAGCTATTCTTGAATGTCTGATTTAGCTGGGCATAGAGGAATTCATTAGTCAATGGATAGTCTCCATGCTCCAGGACAAGAACTATTCAGGCAACACTAGGCAGTAGCCACATAACCAAATTCGCCCATAGAGAAACGCTACAGGGTGGCGTCATCTCGCCCCTACCATGGCTAATGGCTATAAACAAAATTCTGGTGAAACTAGACAGGGAACGGTCAAAGTTGTCGCGTACGCGGACGACACTAGTGTCATGGAAGTTTGGCCCCAATGAAAAATGGTCCCAAACTAAGAATGAAAAATCACCCCAAAATTGGGGCTGTTTTTCATAACGAAATAATACCCCAATTTCAAATATGAAATAAGGCCCCATAGCGATGAAAAAGGCCTCAAATCTGATAATAATCCCAAGCAGGGGGGCAGCATGCCCCCCATACGTTTTCGACTTTCGTTGTTGACAATTTCATGTAGCCCAACCACTCACACTGTCGTCCAGCGCTAAGTATCGAGGTATCACGCTCGATCCAAAACTTAACTGGAAACACAACATCGAACACAGAGTAAGGAAAGCGTGTCGGTCGCTTTCTATGCCTGTAGCAAAACCTTTGGAAAGAAGTGGGGGCTTCAACCAAAGATCACCTAGTGGATGTACACAGCCGTAGTGCGTCTAATTCTCACGTAAGAATCACTAGTATGGTGGCCTGCCTTGAGCAAAATGTACAACTTCACGAAAATGAAAATACTGCAAAGAACAGCCAGTATAGGCACCGCGGGAGCAATGAGGTCGGCCCCAACCGATGCCCTCACTGTGCTCTTGCATCTTCTACCTCTTGACCTACACACAAAATATACCGCATTATGCAGTGCTACGGCCATAGCAATATCCTGGATTCGCTACCAAACGGCATGGTCACGTCTCCAAACGACTACATAACACCCAAATTAAACTTCAGGAAAGGCTTCCACGTGCGTCGGTTTCCCAACAAGGGCTCAGTGGAAGAGGGACGAAGTAGTGAAGGGCTTTGACACAGTCATATACACCGACGGATCTAAGATGAGCTGTGGTGTAGGGGCCGGTGTCTACTTGGAATCACCTCAAATATCAATTTCAGTACGCTTACCGGATTTTGACAGCGTTTTCAAGGCGGAATTACTGTCCATCCGAGAAGATCGCACGCAACTAGGGCGTGACACAACGCATAAACGAAGCATTGCCATCCTTATAGATAGCCAAGCCGCAAACAAAGCCATCGACTCGGCTACGATATCCTCCAAACTGGTGCAGGAGTGCCGAAACGGGCTTACCTGTCTGAGCGAACGTTACAGGGTCACACTTCTCAGGGATGATCTGGCCAGGAAGGGCTCAGTACTACACACCTCGCTCTCAACTAGGGTCCACATTCCGCTAGGAGCGGTTAAGGGACAAATACATTCGCATTTTCAGCCGAAAGCCAAACTCCGATGGTCGGGATTGACAAACTGCGTCATATCAAAGAAGATATGGCCTACCTACAACCAAAACCCAACAAATAACCTACTTAACAGAACCCGCCCATAAATCGCCAGAATCACGGCAATAATCACGGGGCATTGGCCAATTGGAGACCATGCGGCCAAACTACGTATCCCATACAGCCACAGTTGCGGTAATACAAATGAAAAAAAAAACTCTCTCTCACTTCCTCTGCATATGTCTAGTCCTAGCAAGAGCAAGAACGCGCACCCTTAGCGATATCTCGGGCAAAGGGATACAGGATCTTATCCGTTTCTCAATTCTACAGATTGGTTATAGAGGCACCGACCGGACCACACCTTTAACAATTACCACAAAATAGGTCACACGAGTCGTGGCACAAAACGACACATCCCGGTGCTAATTGGGTTCAAGGTGAACCGCCACTGCTACCTACCTACCTACCTACTTCTGCAGTCGTTTATAGAATTTCCTTAAAAAATAAAAAATAAAAAATAGTAATAGTAGCCTTTAGCTTCTCACAACCATTGGTTTGTGTGAATTTTTTTATTTTTGGGACGAATGGGAGGGACCTATAATTTTGTGCCGCATAGGAACGACTGAATTGAGAAGTTTTTTCAGGACAGTTATACTCTCGGATGTGTGTTTATAGTAGAAATAATGATCTACTGATTATTTTTTGTATCGATAGCCCGCCTTTAAGTGGTTTGTTGAATGAACATCCAAACTTTTAGGCGAAGGGCTTCTTTGCAAAAATACAGAAAATAGTAAACAGTAAATTATACCTCTGCATATCGCTGGATAGTCAAGTCAAGATTTCCATTGAGCACCAAGTTGCAAAAATAAAACCACGAAATTTTCTTTCTCCATATGCCGGGCACTACATACGAGTATCTAGGCAAACCCTGTATTTCTCCAAAATGTCGGACCTAAAATTCTTTTACACCATTACACCTCCACGTAACAGTATCAATCGGAATACTCCAGTTGAACCAGGTCAATTGAGTTTTTATATCAAAACGGAAAAAAATCTCTAACAAACTTTGATATATCTAAAGACAAGAGAGCCACCACTTTCTCTGTACCTACCAACCCCAGATAAGTTAAAGGACAATTCGTCTTCACCATCCGGAAGTAGGTAATAAAATACATAAAATGAGGATGAGTCTAATTATATGGCTCAGCGTTCAACCCTTAAAAAAATTCATTGTCCTACCTCCAATATTCTCAGCTCTGTTTCCTTGAATTTCCATTTCCATCTGAAACTACTTCCGCCGAGCACTGCACAGTACCAATATTCAATGTGATACTGCGTCGCACATCTATCTAAATGGACTGTTCATTTTCCAGATCTGACCGCTAGATAAGCTCCATAAAACAGCTTAATACCACCTTTAGTATTCATACTACACCCTATACGACTGTACACGCTGTCCAGCCCCTCCCAAGCAACCGCAATAAGTTCAAATCGGAGCACGGATACCATGTAAATTCGTAGAGAATATCCGACTGCTCCTTGTCCTTCATGCTATTCGCATAGATTATGCAAAATGATAAATCCGAAATAGACCAGGCTACAGAATTGTTCATTCTGCACAGAGCACCTCCTCGTTCCACCAGCTGACGCCAAGGAGGCTTACTCCAACAGAATATTTGTTTGTTGGTGCAGCGCTGGTATTGCAAAGCCTTTAAAATGGACTTACGGGCGTGTTCTGTTGGAATTTACAATTTTGGCTTCCATCCAAACATGGACGGCGAAGACGACGACTACGGCGCGATGGAATGGTCTCTTATTCTTTCTTATTTTGCCGATGCAAGTTGCTACTGCTGTTGTTGTTAGATATGGCTGATAAATCCTTTTAGTGTGTATACACGTAACGAAGTTTGTATTTATTTTAGAATAAAGACTACGTCTGCGATGATGATGATGATAAAGCTGCGGGATGGAACGAAAAGTGAAAGGAAAACTATTTAAGCAGACGTAAGCTATTTGGCAGAAATTCAGCAAAAGGATCAGTCAGTTTTGTGTGCTTTTATTGTCCTTGGTAAGGGATACAATTTGTCAAGTCTATTATAGTGTAAAGTCGATGCCGTTTCACAACTATATACAAACGAATTGTACCCAGTATATATTGAAAGGATTTTGTGGAGAAATGGATAGCGATAGCTTTTAAACGGTTTTGTATTGGCGGTATCAATTGCCGACAGATTTGATTATAGAGAATAGACCCGGTGTCTGAGAATTTCTTGGATTTACTGACAATTCGGGAATAACATGGCAGGACCACTTATCCTGTATTACAAAATCAGCGTTCTCAAGCCAAGTTACCTTTTTAGAGCAAGGAGGTACTTCAGTGCACGGCAACTCATTCGTATCTTGCACAGATTAGACAAGGTATCGAATTGAATTCGTTTTCAAATGACTAAAGCGGCCCATAGACTTTGGACCGGTTGCATAGCACAGTTGAAGGCGGGATGGTGCGAGGGCCGTTTCGCTTTATGGCAACAGCAAATTAAAATTTTTGCCTACGCAATGACCGCGTTGTCTTACAATAGTATATTAAAAGAGGCCTTTCCACACTTTCATAACCTTTCTGGACCTCTCTCGAGGATCTAACAACATGATAATGCGCCAATACATATACAGCCCGGACTGTTAAAATATATATATAGAGCCAAAATGTATATGTGTAGCTGACCGACCTATACTCACCGGATTTGAATATCCTCTAAAATGTTCGGGGATGGTTGACACGTCAAATCTATAGATCGGGATAACAATATTCGACTATACCTGAACTAACCCAAGCCAACGAATTAGCTTGGAGCTCGATTTCGCTAAATTATTTGGCCAATTTGTATGCATCCCTTCCAAACCAGGGAGGTGTGAATTTTGGAGCCCGCCAATGCTACTCCTTTTAATAAGACATGGATAGAAAAGATAAATGATTATAAATACTGCTACCAATAGTTTGCAACCAACATAGTCAATTGAAAACAATTTTTTTTTTATTTTATTTATTTATTTATTAATTTTTTTTTCTTTTTTTTCAATCATTTCGCCATTTTACCTATGTATGGAAAATGGAAGTACATATGTAGTATATTTTTCTCAATGAAAAAAGGGAAAATGGCAAAAATATCAACAAAAAACTATATTAAATGGAATTTCCGAAGTCTCTTTCCTCCTTCGTTTTGTTTGTTGTGGAGAAGTTTTGGCGTAACGCCTCATGAAAGCCTCTTTCCTTCTTCTGTATTCGGTGTCAAATGTTCGACCTCCAATAAGAAATACATAAAACTTAAAAAAACGATTAAATGGTTTTTGAAATATGGAGGAACCAAAAAACAAACAAATGTTGAATTCAATATAGTAGTAAGGACTTTGCTTGCGCCTCCGCTCGAGTGTAATAATAGAAAAGTTAACCTATACTGATCCAGTAAGCGTCACCATTTTTGTCCTAATATACATACCTCTTTTATCCACCCTCAGCCGAGAAGTTCCACAGATAAATCGTTCCAGAGACCCCCTCGGCCCTCTCACAACCTGAACAAATGGTTGTGAGAAGGTCTAGGTCCTAGTTCTAGGTCTAGGGTCCTAGTCCTAGAGGGACTTGTTTCCACAACTATTAACTTTACATTTTGGCTTTTTTTTTTAATTTTGTTAACGCATTAACATGGGTAAAGTTAGAAAAAAAAAAAACACTTTATCAACTGAGCAAATAATTGCAAAACAGCGATTTTTAAAGTTGGAAAGCTCACTCAATACCTGATCCTTCCACAATAATATTTACATATCTTCATATAGTGATTTGGATCAGTATCAAATAATTTACATTCACACCACAAGGAACAACAGATTTATTCCAGGTCAGTAAATTAACAAATCTGTGGTCTCACAAACAGCACAACCCTGGTCCATATATCGCGTGGTAAAAATAAATAATTCTGTGAACTCGAAAGTGGGATCCTTTTGCATCCATCTTTATGAACACAAATTTGCATGATGTTTACCTCAACCAACTAACATCATCGTGTTATCGTGTTCCAAAATAACAAACCAATCTTAATGGTATTCCCACACATGCCCGAAAATCATAAAACCACGTGCAAGTAAAATCCTTACGCAAACACTCACACGCACAAATTGTATTCAAATGGGTCAACATAAAATTCAGAAACCAAATTCGCTGTTTACATTTTCAATATAGGGCAACAGACCGCACAAACTGACGGCCGCAGCACCAACATGATTGTATAGAACTGCAAGTGGACAAAATATTTGGCTAACGAAAAGGGATAACAACAACCCGATTCTGTATAATACGAGTACACAAATCCGTTTTTGTTTGGAAAACTTAACTATTATGGTCTTTGATGTGGTCAAGAGGTGTTCCTCTCGGATTTTGTACGTCATTGAATCAGGTGTAGTCGGTCGGTGGCATTTTACACAACTACGAGTACTTGAGGTGAGGTTACTCTGTTAAAGGTTAAAGTTGGGCGATGGATTTTTAAAGGATTAAATATAGAGTCAAATTTAAAATATTATATCGACAGATAAAGATAAACTTTAGTGCGAATGATGCTCTGAATAATGTTTAGAGTTGTGTGTTGACTGGATTTGGAATATATGACCTTATTTACTTACCTGACATTTGAGGACATTTTGCTATGGTTTCTTCCCTGAATGGATAAATATTCTCATACTTGATATGAGTTATTTTGGGTTGGGTATCATATCACAAGTACAACACTGACTAGCTATTTCGATATAAATTTATTGCAGTAAATATAAAAAAAAAATAAATAAATAAATAGGTGGCGCAACAGGCGGTAGACACCCTAGGCCTAGCTTCTCGCAACCATTCGTTTGTGTGAGTTTCTATTTTTGGGACGAATGGAAGGGACCTACAATTGTATGCCGATTCCGAACGGCTGAATTGAGAAGCTTTTTCAGGACAGTTATACTCTCGGATGTTTGTCAGACGTTCGCGAGAGGTGGCGCAGTAGAAAAAACCACTAAGATGTAGGTAATTTGTGTTTTTCCGGGGATCGAACCTGGGATCCCTCGCACAGCAGTCCAGCACACTAACCACTGCGCTACTGCGCCCAGTAAATATAAGAGCCTTTGTTAAAATTGAAGCGCATGCTTGCCCGTCGCAAACGGGACCAAAAATCAGTCGAAGAATTTTTCGTTCGAGAGATCTTCATCCGACTTTGCTAGCTTCTGCGCCATTGAGCAGGACTGGTATGATGAGGATTTTATATAGAGTCTCGTTAGTGTTTCTCCTTAGTGTAAACAAAGGTCCTTATTGTGACTGTCGATCAGCGATCGTCACGACAATTGTCGATTGCGTCGATTGACTTTAGCTATTCGTACGCACAAAATTGTTTCACTTCCAAGAGAAAGCATCGACCAGACATTAGTAATCGACTACAAGCGACTGTCAAATCGACAAATATCAATCGCAATCGACAATCACAGTTGTCTATCAATCGACTGTTGTCGATCAACGATGAACTATCGACACTCACAATATACGCACAGTGCGGCATTTGCATGGGAATTTGGACAAAAATCCTTAATTCAAATTCATATGTACATATTTTATTTCTTCTGTTTAAATATTATAATTTACTTAAATTTAAAATATCAAATCAAGAAAACAATTGAGTTAAGCTATAATTATTCAGAAACTAAACTACTGTCATCGCTATCTTCAAGCTCTGTATCAGTTGAATCAATTTCATCAAACGATGAAGCACTTATGTTTTGTGAATTATTTGACAAATCTTCAATTTGTAAGTACATACTTATTTCTGAGATATTCCTATTTGATTTCCTTGAAGAAATATTTCTATGTGTCGAAATTAAAGGATCGGAAGTAAGTAATAAAACGTTCATAAGATCCGTGTTTGTCTGATTCCTACTCATCTTACGCGTGTGATTTAATCGATTTTTTCTTATTTCCTTATGTCTAGCCTCTAAAGCCTCTTCTGACAGAAGACCTATAGGTAATTCGAAAGAATTGATGACATCACAACCATGAATCAAGATCTTATGGACGCTAATTGGCATGTAATACCAATTATACAAACTTATATATAAATCTTTTGTTTCTTTTAGTAATATTTTAAACTGTTGAACATTTATTTTTATTCCTGACGATAAAACTCTTAAAATTGTGTGAAAGTTTTGTATTAAATTTAAATCTATTCCTGTGATTTCTGAACTGATTTCTGAGTCGTTAAAGAACCTTCTTGCAGTGTTTCCATCATTTGTGGATCCATAGCCTGGTTTTGGTTTATCCACTAAGAGCCCCATACGAATTTTAAAAAGTTCTTGAATTTTTTTTTTATTTTGTGCGAATATAGTCTTATTTTCAGCTCCTCTTACTTGCCACATTTTTAGCGGCAAACGATAAGAAATGTGAAGAAGGCATTCAAAACACCTAATCCACGTGTGCAGAGTGGATAAGCCAAAACGGTAATGATCGGTATTAGGAAGCCTTTCAGAAACCACAGTCAAATTCATTTCTTTTGGGGACGCTCCACATATATAGCATTTAGCAGAACAATTAGTGTCTGATAAAATGTTACTTATACTTCCATCTAGCATTGTAAAATGTAATTCATACTTATCTAGCACAGAACTACCATTGAAATTAATTTGATACGCAGATAATTGGCGTATAGCATTTTTCATTAAAGACTCTTGCTCCCTTACTAAATGCTGATTCTCCTTCATAAAAATGAACTTAATAGGTCTACAAAACAATGTGGAGGAGGAACGTGGGTTAACCCATAACTCAGTTTTATTGTCATCTACTAATTTGAGAGGAACAAAAGCTATCAAGAACATAAATTCATCAGTTTGAGATGTATTTTCCGTTGATTTCTGTTTATAAAGGCTGTGTCCTGCACTGCCATCAAATCCCCACTTGCAAATTAGCTTTAAATCTGAGACGAGATCGATGTCAATGATTTTTAAAATGCTTTGTAGGGTAATGTCTAATAGCTCCTTTAGGTTAACCTCTGCAGATATTTCACTTACAGATACATTTGGTAAAAAAAGTTTTTTAGCTTGCCTCAGAGTCTTGATGTGTGGAAAATAGCTCTTAGATTGCTTATTCATAAAACTGCGGAAAATATTATACTTTCTTCAGAAAGGTCAAGGTCAAAATATAAAGCAAGAACTTGATGAGGACTTAAAGTCAACAAATATCAATATTTGCTGATGTTGACTTGTTGATGTTGATCCTCTTGAAATATCGCATGCAAAACTAAGTTCTTCAACGGAGCGTGAGTTTATCAGATCTTGAACTCTACGTTTTTTTGTCTTTATAGATGCTTCCTCAAACCTTACTAAAGGTCTCCCGCGACGAGTTTCTTCCTGCGGCTCTCCAGTGGATCTTGATGGTGTTGGTTGCATATCGCTTTCTGTCTTAGTTGGTATCGATAGTTCTTTTTGTAACCACTTTGAATGTCGCTTATATAAATATTTGCAGTTTCTAGAGCAATCTTTCCACTTTCTGCTCATTGCTAAACAATAAGCTTCACCTGCGTGTCTAATTTTGGCATTTAACCTATCAGAACAGTCATTTAAATTTAAAAGGGATTTCAGTTTTTGGATTACTTTATACAGTTTCTCTGAATTTGGATTTGAAATCCAATCGTCGACCAAATAACAATTTCGAATCGTTGGGTATTGTGCTGGAAAAAAATGCACTGTTACTAGGGTAGCAATTTGTAGCAAAAAAAAAAAACACAAGAACAAAGTCTGATATATGACTTATGCATAGCAATTAAATGTACAGAATATTTTGCGCCGATTTTTTTTAAAGCTTATTTAAAATGAAGAAATATTTTATTTTTTTATTTTTTTAACAATTCACTTTGACACGCTAAATATTTTAATATAACTTAAAAAAAGTTGGTACTAATACTAGAAAAACAAACCTTCTTCCAAATTCGACATGATTTTAGTTCCAAATTTTACACGCACTAGAACAAAACAACACTTCTTCACAGTAAGCTAAATTGAAACTAATAAAATTGCAACATGATGGTTCTACTCAATGCAGCGTTACCGCAAGTACCGTTATGTTTTAAGAGAAAACCCTTTTAACCTTCACTTTGTCGCTAAATAAAAACTCCTTATCCTGACAGCGAACACCCCGGTGTAGAAAATTGTCTTTCATTAATTGAACTATTGAACATTACAGTATTTACCTACTACAGAAACAAGTGATTGCAATACAAACAAACACCAGATTCTACTTATATTGTCATATTGTCAATATTATCCTTGGATTTAACAATCTTTGAAGACGAATTCTACATACAACTTCGGGTAAACGTAAATCTACACCCAGGTGTATACAGTCAATGTGGTCGAAAATATACTAAAAATTTCGAAATTTCTTCAAAATAAAATATCAAAAAATGTTAATTATTATCTCTTTTCCGAGAGTACAGATCAATTCAGTCACTGAGCTAAAACGATTTTAGAATTGGTAAAAAAATAACTGAGATATTTAAAGGTCAAAACTGGGATCTACACCCGGGTGTATACCGTCAATGTGAAGGTTAATTTTGTTTGATTGAGTCATTTTTCTACAATAATACACCGTTTATTGAGTTAAAAGCGAACATGTTTTTTTTTTGTTTTTGTCCAAGGGTTGCCCCACTGTGATACGGGCCAAAGGCACTAACCACCTCAAACGTGTAGCTGTCTATCGTGACGTTCTGTCCGATTCGTCGATATTTTGTGTCGCTTCATGTTGACAGCATGTATTTTTGAAAATTTCATTTTTGAAATCTGTTTCTAAAGCCAGTATTAGACGATATGTTGAATCAGCATATACGTATGCTGAAAATTGTGTTCCAATCACAACATATCGTGCATACTTGATGACAACAACTTTTTGTTTACACGATATGTTGTGATTGGAACACAATTTTCAGCATACGTATGCTGATTCAACATATCGTCTAATACTAGCTTAAATCTATCATACGTCTCCATTAGCCATTACAAACATTTTATTTTCAAAAAGTAGTATCCCATGCCTAGATTCAAATAGGCTGTTAATGTTCGCACATTTGTTTCAATTTTATTGCAGCAATTTGTTCGTAAATGTCAGAAGATCCATAAACAGAAAAAAGATACATACATGCAACACAACACCACTCTGCAATTTGCATTCGCTGAAACGTAATAAAGGATGCAAATTAAGATACACTGAAACTGATATCTTTCAAGTATCCTGAAGCTATATACATATACAATCAGGTACAAATCAGCATAACAAAGGTACATCGCCTAAGGACATTTATACCAATATGCCCATAAGTTATTCTGAGAATACTTGATTAGCTTTTCAGACACATAGCTTTGCTATGATTTTGCAGATAAAAGCGTGTCGACCGCCGGCCTAATTCTTTAGCGTCGCTTGACAGAATGATGAGAGACCGAAATCCGATTCAAATGCTAACTCAATCGTTAAATTTATTTCTGAAAGCAATAAAATAAATTTACAGGGTCGTTACTTTTCCTGCCGGTAGCATCACCTACAGTCCAAACCTATATGAAAATATATTCTAAGTAACCGCTGATTTGAATCTTGCTACCTTGAAGATTGAAGTCACTTGAAAAAAGTATCTTATTCGAAATAAAAATTCATGGAAACCTCGTTAGCCTCACCTTTTAGTAGAAAAACGAATTCAGGAAAAAAATGTGTATCAATTTTATCACGCTGACCATGCCTGGCACTGGCATTATTATTGTCCTTCAATTGAAATCCCATAAAAAAAAACTATGAAGTTTGGCATCCGCATTCATTTTCGGCACGTTCGCGTGTGTATTCAAATTAAACAGAACATAGGTCTCGATGTTGGTAGTGTTTTTTTTTTTTTTTTTTTTTTTTTTTTCATTATTATGAGGAAAAGAGAAAATAAATTTGCGCCATCATCATCACCCTCCATATGAAAAGGAAGCCAACAAAATACCTCACGCATGAGACTGTGGCATGGTAGTCAAAGTCATATCATACACGCTACACGCGCTCTTATTCGACAATGACGTGGAACACGGTCGGGGATAATAGCAATTAATCGCACAAACGACCTCCATTTGCAAAGCAATTATTTTACCACCCACTCATCACCGGAGGCACATTGAGGCTGTGGTAATGACTTCGTCCTTGCACCTTGCAAAGGACCTAACAAGTGCACTAAAATTGCCTTGACGGTTGTACTGATTTAAGGAGCAAGTGTAACACACTAAGAATACACATGTCAGTTGCAGAAACTATAAACACCTGCATGTGGAACAAAGAAAATTGTTGGAGGGAAGACAAGCATCTGGAAGGCAAAATAATTATTGGAAATGGAAATCTCCATACAGAAGATATGGAGGGAGCTAAGGGAGATGAGCACCGGTGCACTTTTAAGTTTTCTTTAAAGTCTTGAAATAGGCCAGCAATCTGTAAAAAGTTTGATTACGATATAACAACAACAAAACATATTTCATTTCGACAACAAAAAATACTTTACAAATATTTAAAAAAAAAATAATAAAATACTGGCCATTTTTTTGCCAGTGGTGGGATTCCGTGAAAAACGAAAAGATACAACTTGCGCTTTTCAAAAAACGAAAAAAAAATGTTGCGAAAACGAAATATATTATCATTTGATTATAAATAATTTATTTTGTTATATTCATAGAGCAAAGTCAATTTTCTTCCATTGTATTGGTTATAATTAGACTTGTTTTGATTTATAGAGTAGTCCTTCCAAATAAAAAAAAACCATGAACAGCATCGCTAGAAGTCATGAAGGCACACCGCTTTTTATGCAGTGCAAACCACTACTGGTCCAGGAATGTCTCTTTCTTTTGACAATGGTTAGAAATGATTGGAAATGAGACTCAACTGTTGAAATAATCAAAGAAAATTACAAATGGCAAAGCTGTCATCGTTTACCTTTCGCAATAAACGAAAACGTCTTTAACTGATTGGGAAAGCGAGGAGTAACAACGATTATCGCTAGTTGGGATTGACCCTGACAATTTATGTTGGAAATTTTGTCGAATTTCAGAATTTTTGTTTGAGAGAATAACATTAGAATAACAACAACTCGTAGACACAGTCACTTTGGTAGTAACGATAGATATTCTAACTCTGAAAATGATATCACATCAGAAATCAAGCGAAGAATTACACTTAGATACCAACCGCTGTTACTTTGGCCTAAGAAGGCAATTGAATAGTAATGCCTTGTCGAGAAACACCAAGGAGACTCTATATAAGACACTCATTATCCCAGTCCTGCTTTATGGCGCAGAATCATGGACGTTATAAAAGACGGAGGAATTTGTCCTTGGTCGCTTCGAACGCAAAATTCTTCGAGTGATTTTCGGTTCCGTTTGCGTTGACGGGCTTTGGAGGAAGAGATTTAACGCCGAACTCTACGAGTTGTACAGTGACATCGACCTGGTCAGAAAAGTACGTATCATTCGACTAAGATGGCTAGGGCATGTAGAGCGAATGGACACCAACGCTCCGGCCCTAAGAGTCTTCGATTCCAACCTGGTTAAAGCCCAGGTCCACCCCGGACTGGTCTGCGCCATCTAACTAAGTAAGTAAGTACCTAAGTAAGTAAGTAAGTAAGATATCTATTTTAAACTACACCACTTCATCATCAGAATCCTTTTAAGTGATTGTTTGAATAGTTTTGAATTCTGACAGTCAATTCTGATTTTCCCTCGTCATGAAATGAACCTTGCATTTCCATTTTTTAAGTTAAAGACAGACGGACATGGCTAAATCGATTCAAAATGTGATACTGATTCAGAATATCGTATATTCTTTATGGGGTGTCCGGTGACTCCTTCTTGGCGTTACAAATGTAATGGCAAAGTGAATATATAGCTTCCTGTGGTGGGTATTAAAACGAAAACGTCAATAAAATAGCTTTCGTTTTTTTTTTTGTGAAATTGAGTGGCCTTTACTCCAAAACTGCGTTTCGCCTCGATTTGAAAATAGTTTTGAAAATTCCTTTCATTTTAGAAGTTACATGAAGCAAAACGCAAACGAAAACGATTGACCGTTTTTCGTCTCACAGACGTCCGACTCCAAGCCTACGCCCTCTACAACTGGGTTATAAAAACAGTATTGGATTGGAACATTAGGCGAGGATAATATTTAATTGTGTATTGTCTCTAAATGATATACGTTTCGTACATACCTAATAAAATAAATGCTTGGCCCGAAATTCACAAGGTTAAAATCTAGTTTCAGAACCATAGTTTTAATGGGTTACATTCTTTAGATGGAGACTCTTCTTCTTCTTCTTCTGATAAAGAGTAAAACGTGTTTATTGAAAACATTTTGCACACTGCCAAAAATCATTTTAAACCTTCAACTTAAATATTTAGCGATAACAATAGATAAATTATTTATATCGAAACTAGCTGACTCAAGAGACGTTGTTCTTTCCAAATTTCAAAAAACTCAATCCATTCCGTGGTTTTCGAGATATACGATTTTGAATGTTTCTTTTGTATAGGCGAAGTATACCTTACGGTCTATTCTCTTATCTACAAAATAGGTAGGTATACACAAAAAATTATATAAAAATCGGTCGAGCCGTTTCGGGGGAATGCGACCAAAAACAGCTTTTTATACCCAGTACCACAGTGTGGTATAAAAACTTTGTCATTCCATTTGTAACGCCCATAAGGAGGCGTTATTATTATATTATTGATCATCATCACTTTCTTAGTCGATCTAGCGATGTCCGTCTGTCTGTCCGTCTGTCCGCACTATTACGGCCGTAATTTAAGAGCTATCGACTTGAAATTTGGTACGTAAGCATTTATCCACCAAACTGAGGCTAAGTTCGAAGATGAGCAAGATCGGATGAAAACTACTACTACCTCCCATACAAAAATATCGGATTTATATAGCTTTTTGATGATAAAATTTTAATTTTAATAGCAACAGTGAAGATAGCAAGTTTAAACTTTGCACATATTGTTTTAACAATATTTAAAATTTTTTGACAAAAAATAAGATTATTTGAATAAAAGCTACCCATACCTCCCATACAAATATATAATTTTTTAATACTAAAATATTTTTTTTATTTTACAATAATATAGTACCGAGTATTTGAGCTTCGGCATAGTCGAAGATAATTGTCTTACTGGTTTTATATTAAATTTTCGCCATAGTGATTTCGAAAATGTAAACCTCGGCCTGGATACTAAAAACGATTATTAATACTAGGGGTGATACGGAGCTTCGACTCCGAATCCGATATGTCGGAACCTCCGGTTTAAATTGAACCTCCGAATCCGTCTTCGGTTCCGATATAATAACATCGGAGGTTTTTCGGAACACCATCGGTGACCACCAATGAATATAAACGACAAAGACTTATCGAGATGCGACATTTTACAATACGACTGTTTTTTCACTCATTTATTTGTTTATTGTTTTACATGAGTAGCCCAGATTTGCATTGAAGTTGAGAGTGCGTGCGTGAGACGTGTCACTTCTCACACGTCTTAGTAAACAGATAACTTGCCGTTTATGAATGAACTAGACTTTATTAACTATATAAAGCCTGAAACAATTAGGGCCATTTTATTCACTTCAAGTTGAACACAACTTGGGGATTTTTATTCTCAACTTGAGAAATTGCTTTTATTCACTCGAAGTTGACTCACTCAACTTTGGATATTCCGAAGTTGAGAAAACCAAGAGTTGATCAACTTTGGATTCGCTCAACTCCCCGAAAAAGTAGAAGTTATGAAGCAAACTTGGGGTTTTATGTCAAACTTCAGATTTTTTTTATTTTTTATTTCTGTGTTTGACAGTTCAGTTCTGAAGTGAAGACAATAACTAATAATTAATTTTTAAAATTGAAATACAGTAAAGTGAATAATGTATCGTGCAAATTATTTTTGGGAAAATTGGCCATCGTCTTCGAGCAGCGAAGATGATGAGGAGGTAGATAATAATATGGTACGTGAGAGGCGGCAATACAAGATGCTACCACGCGTCGGACTAGAAAAATGGGATGACCGTGATTTCATCTATCGTTTTCGTCTCTCAAAGCGGACGACAATGATGGTGCTCCAACTAATAATAAATTCGTTGCCGTGTGATGAGAGAAGGTATTATAAATCGTGATTAGAATTGATTGAATTATAAATATAGGATTGATTGAGTGATGTGGTTTTTTTTCTTTGATAGATCGCGTGAATTGCGACCAATAACCCAGTTGCTAATCGCATTGCGGTACTATGCACTCGGCTCAATTCAATTGGCGGTTGCCGATTTCATTGGAGTGAGCATTGCAACCGTGCATAATATGTTGAAAAGAGTGTCGAGAGCGATTGCCAGTCTTGCGCCACAATTCATCTGTATACCCGAAACCCAACCGGAACTGCTCCAAGCTGGGGGTCTAGCACGTAACTTGATACAATCGAGTTCAGTCGATACAATCGAGCTCTGGCAGCACCTAATTTGTCTCAATCGATTATTCTCGATTGATTATCCTCGATTGAGACAAATTAGGTGCTGCCTAATTTGTATCGACTGAACTCGATTGTATCAAGTTACGTGCTAGACCCCCTGCACGTGAATTTTTCGCGAAATCAAAATTCCCTCGAGCAATTGGCGCAATTGATTGCACACATATCCGGATTCAATCACCAGGTGGAACTGATCCTGAAAATTTCAGGAATCGTAAGGGATGGTTTTCCCTGAACGTGCAAACAGTTTCTGCAGCGAATTTAAAGATAAATGATATCGTCGCTCGTTGGCAGGTAGTGCTCATTGTTATGAAAATATGAATTAAATCCATTTTAAATATATATTCTTTAAAAGGGTTCTGTGCATGATCAGCGCATTTTCAATCTGTGCACTCTAAAACAACGATTCGAAAGAGGCGAATCAAGCACTTTATCCTTATTGGTGATTCGGGCTACACTAATACGAGCTATTTAGCTACGCCTTTTCTGAATGTAAACAGCTCCGTTGAAAATTTATACAACGAATCACAGATTCGCACTCGCAATTGCGTCGAGCGTTCGTACAGCGTTTGGAAAAGGCGATTTCCAGTGCTGGCCACCGGCTTAAAGTGCAGAGTGGAAACTGTACAATCAATCATCATCGCTTGTGCGGTCCTCCACAACATAGCCATCGACGAGAATGATTCGCAACCACCACCGGAAGTAGCAGGATTCGCCGATATGCTGGCGGCCACATATGTTCCGTCGGCTACGATGTTGCAAGCAACATCGGCAACCGCTGACCACGTCCGCTCTCGATTGGTTCGCGATTACTTCCAGTCAATTTTAGATGCTGCTGAAAACAGTTCAGTGAATGTAAATGAGTTAGAATAATAAACAGACTAATTTGTATTGTTAAGTTATTATATGTTTATTAAATATTAGGTATGTTATTAGATGTTACATAAACTTATTCGAAAAAATATAATTTTTTTGCTGCTGGCGGTGAAATGTTGGATGTAATGGTTATTCTTAATTGATGGAGTGGCACTTCTCTATTTAAGGCAGTCAAAGAAACTCGCTGGCTTTGGGATACTTACTTCGCCTTCAGACATTGTTCTTCCAAATCAACCTGTATGACCAATTCTACGCAAAGTTTACGCATCTTTTCAGCCCTGTCGCCAGTACTCTTTTGTTTGTCCTTTTTCTCGTTGCGGAAGCCACTGAAGTGAAGTTACTTTGTAATTCTTCGGGGCAGAGCAAACCCTTAAACCACTGAAAAACTGCACTGTAGACAATTATTATTTATATTAATTAATAATTTACGAATTTTTTTGACATTTTAATGTCGACGCCTACTTACTTGCACAAATAAAAACACACAATGTGCACACGATAATACAAAATATGACAAAAATGTTTTTTCTGATGTGCCTAATGGAAAATAACATTAAAATGCACACGATTGAAATTACGCGCGAATACAAATCTAAGGTTGAACTGACATATTATGTGTCATCTGTCGCAAATATCCCAGGGATATTTTACAAACTGCAGGTAGGCCAACTTTAGGATTTCAACTTCGGAGTTGCAAATTAATGTAGTGAATAAAAGCAATTTTCAACTTGCCGTTCAACTCTCGATTTAAGATCAACTTCGAAGTTGGCAAACTTTGGAGTTTTCGGCAAGTTGAACAATAGTGAATAAAATGGCCCTTAGTGTAGTATGAAATTATTTCAGTAAAATTGAAGCCAGCTTTTGAGGCTAATCGTGCGACAATTTTTGTCAGCTCCACCAGGGACCTTTCCGAGGGAACAACAATTCATTGCAGCTGGTTTGATTTATAACCCACTACAGAACAGATTGGATGGCGACAAAGCAGCACTAAGTTGCTGTTTATAAAAGATAATTTACCCATTTTGAAGTACAATACAATTTTGTATTAATTGATTTCTCCAATTTTTATACATAATTTAAATTTGTGCGACCCCCGCCTCCGACTCCGACTCAACTCCGACTCCGCGGAGGTCTGTATGAGGCTTCCGATTCCGACTCCGACTTCGGTAAAACCACCTCCGTAACATCCCTAAAATACCACGCTTTATTTTTGCCTCATGAAGGAGGATCTGAAACTGTAAAATAATTGACTATTGGAAAATAAGTATTTAAACAATTAAAAATGAAAAAATGCCCCACAAATTGGGGCAATATTTCATAATGAAAAATGGCTTCATTCCATTTATGCAAAATTGCCCAAAACAAATTGAAAATTGCATAATAATCATTGACAAACAAAAACAAAAATTATTATGAAATTTGAAAGTAATTTCATTTAATGACAATTGTTTGATAATCATTTGGGCATTTTTCATTTTCTTATTTTGGTATCAAAACAAAAATCTACTAGAAGAAACACGAATTATACCGTTTTTACAAGGGCAAGGCGTTACAGGTTTTAAGGAGCAAATGACTTACTGACAATTGAATTTGTGAGTATACACATCGAGCAATTTAGTGACGAAAGTGCGCGCGAATTCTTAACTTGTATTTTCTTAAATTTTTTAAAGCGCGAATTTTTAACTTTAATTTTTAATATCTTAGACGACCGACGGATGCCAGCTCAGTTTTTGAAAGAACTTTTAAAAATTTAATATTCGTGCGAATTTTCAACTTAAATTTCCTCAAATTTCCTAAAGTTAAAATTTAAACTTTACAAACACTTCTTTTTTACTTTTTCTCGAATATTTGTTGTAATTCGGGGTAATTGAGTTTGGGATGATATAAATAATTTTTTTTTTGTGATATTTCTTAAAAAGATAACAATATTCAGAATCGATTTTAAATTGGGGCATAATTACACAACAAAAAATGAAATTTTGCCCCAAATTATTAATGAAAGAAGGCCCCAAAAAAAATCAAAATTCAACCCAATCCTACTACAAAACGATGTTGTTGCTTACTAGCTACATAATTTCGGGGGGTTTTTTTTAATTTTATTTTGGGCCCTTTTTCTTTGGGACCTAATTTAATGGATCCCATTCGTACCTAACTATATTCGGTTTCTCATAACTACAAAAAGTGCTGTCAATGTCTGACTTTTTAAGAAAAGTGCTTGCCAATTTCTCCCAAATGTCAAATCTAACCGACTTTTCTGATATAAAGTAGAAAAGCGATTTGAAGGGCTAATGCATTTGCATAATTTAAATCTGGGATTTGCTTTTATTTTTTAATACTCCGATTATAATTTATTACATTTTTATTATTTAGAAAATGACTTTTTGTTATCTTTCATTTTCTTATATCTGAACTTATTCTTATGGAGCCGTTGACTTGTTGGCAAATATCCTAGATTTCCATCAGGTACCTATACCTACATTGTTAAATTTTGTCAATGCGGTATCAGATATTAAAATAATTTGCGCCCTCAAAAGTTATCAGTGGCGTCAAATTGCAGGTTCCATTATATTTATAACATTATAAGACGCATAAAGTTGAGGCGAGACAGTGGATAGATAGTTAACATATTTAGACATCGTTATATACCATCAGGAATAAAATCCACTACTCACCCACCGGTGATATGACTTATATTTTCACTTTCCTGCTAGTAAAAAATCAATAAAACTTGAGTACATAATATATGCAAGGCATATCCATCCTGCGCTACATGCATTTCTATTCATCCTAGGGGATTATGAAACGGAAATTCAAAGACTATATTCTATTTACTATAGAGAAGTGCACGTCCTATCATTTAGTTCGTTTTTGTGAAGTGATGTCTGCATGTTGAGTAAAGCAAAGCACATTCTTCGGGGTGAATTCCAAGCACGTACCAGTATGGCTACGAAGTAAGTATCTATGTATCTATGAGAAGACGAACAAAAAAACTATTTGAGAGCATTTACTAAGTTTTTTTTGGAAAACATTTGGGAACGTTTTTATGTAATTGGCACGTGACCTTACCGGCTTTTTTTTTTTTTGTTTGATAATTTATGCAGACTTGGAAACTTCTAAAGACAAGGAAAACAAAATATTCACATAAGACATGCACTGTAGGTACAACCACTAGAAGATACTTTTAGCTGTTGAAAGCTGTTAAAGCTATAAAAATACAGTATTTAGTTTTTCAACTTCAGTCTTAAAGTCACAATGCAAAAATTTCCATTTATAAATTATCTATTTTTTTTTTTTTTTTTTTAGGTTTTTATTTAGTTTAGTTTATTTTATTTGGCAAAGTACAAGTAAGAACAAAAGTCTTTTATAGTACATTAAGGCTCAACAAAGATACATTAAAATTGCATTAATTTACACAATGAGCAAAATAAGAAAAAATAAATAAATACATAAAAATTGAGTGAAAAATATCTACATTTAAATAAAAAGGATGCAGGGATGTTGAAATTGGACTAATAAAGAGAGGACAAGAGGGGAGAAAAAGTAATAGAGTGAACAGAGAAAAACAAAAAGAGAAAGAAAAAAAAAATAGAAAGAGTAAAAAAAACGAAGTAGATTACATTACTGTGCAAAATGTGCAAAAAGTGCACTTTTAAAATTTTCGGGTCCTATTATTTGTTTAATGGAGACAGGTAGAGAGTTCCAGAGTCTGGCAGTGTGGACAAGAAAGAGGCGTGAAGTGTTTAAAAAGTTAGAAGAAGGAGTTATTAGGTTGAATGTACGTGGTGACTGGACAAATTGCAATTTCTGGAATAGATATTGTGGTGAACGATTATTTATTATTTTGTGCATGAATAGGTACACAGCACCTAATTTCCCAAAAGTTTTGAAATGAACAACCAAGGACATGTTTGTGGTAGACAGAGACATGATCATATCTTCTCATTCCATAGACATATAGCACCATATCATTAAAACAAACAAGTAACTTCTGTTGCGATTGGGAGTCTAATTTAGGATATACAACTATGGCATAATCAAATATTGGCACAAGCAAAGTCTTAATTAACCTGAGTCTAGTATCCACAGGTGTAAGACTGGAAAACAGCCAAAGCTTACGTAACCCTGCATAAATACGCGCTACGATCAAATTTGCATGATCAATAGCGGAAAGGGATCTATTCAACTTGTACCCTAGGTTTACAACTGTATCAGAAAATGTAAGCCTACAAGAATTTATATAAATAGGGGGTATCTCTCCAGGGTCATACTGCTTTTTAGAAATCAAAATTAATTGCGTTTTTACCGGATTCATGATTAGACCATTATTTTGAGACCATTTCACTATAGAAGACAAATCAGAATTGAATCTATCAACAAGATCTTCCATTAATCCAATTGGTCGAGAAAGGTATAAGCCTTTGAGCAGCTATGTTGAGCACGGAAACCAGACTGCACTGGAGACAATAAATTGAAGCGATTTAGGTGGCTAGAAATCTGCTTGACAATTATTTTTTCAAAAACCTTAGACAGGCATGGTAAGATGCTAATTGGGCGATAGTCAGTGGTGGATGAGGGATTGGCTTTTTTTTGGCACCGGGATGACCTTGGCTTGTTTCCAGCAATCAGGGAAAGTGGAAGACGCAATACAAAAATTAAACAAATGAGTGATACAACCTACAATATTAGGAAGTATCATTTTTAGGAAGCGTAAGTGTAATCCATCATCTCCGATAGCGTTGGATTTAAGATTTTGGATATGATGTATAACATCCTCTTCAGAGACAACTTCAAAGTCCAAACACCGGGTGAAACTGAAAAAAAGGTTGCTGTCTGGTATAAAACAAGTGTTGGTACTAGGAGCAGAGAGGAATGAGTTATTAAGTTCATCAAGGTCCGGTATTTTTGTTAGAACATTTTTTTTACCAAGTCCAAGAGAGCGTAAATTGCTCCAGAGTTTTTTTGACGATTGGTCAGCACTTAGTTTGGACAGGAAATATCTTTTTTTTGCCCTTTTGGTGATAGATGAAGATAAGTTTCTGGCCCTACAATATGACTCCCAATTTTCAGTATTAGGCCTTTGTTTCCATTTGGCATAAAGTTTCCTACGTGCTTTTATAGCACCGTGTACCTCAGAAGTGAACCATGGACATTTTTTATTGCGCACAGCTACGGTTTTAACTGGAACATGCTTATTAAAAAGATTGTTTATTAATGTTTGAACAAGTTCAACTTTTTCATTAACGTCCGCTACGAAGTAACAAGAGTGGCATGGAGTCAGACTTGCATCATATTGGAGTAAGTTGTCATTTATTGATGCATAGTCTCGAAATTGAAAAGATTCCTGCAAGGGGACGCAAGAGAAATCAATATTATAAGTGCAAAAAAGAAGATCATGATCAGATACCCCCTCAAGTGATAGTTGGTCAAGAAGCAACACCCCTGGAAAGGTCAGAGACAGCTACTAAATCAAGCAGACTCGGCATAGAGTCAGGCGCAAATCGTGTAGGGTAGGAGTTGACAACCATCAAACCAGATGAAGCAAAATTGTCTAAGAGCTGATTAGATCTATAGTCAGATTTGTAAAGATCTGCATTAAAATCACCACAAAGAATAATATGTTCATAGGATGCTGAATACTGTTGAATTGTACAAAAAAATTGATCAAACGAACAGTTACGATTGGGGCTATAAACAACACCAAGGATGCATTTTATATTGCTGTTCGAGATTTCAACGACTAGATATTCAGTGTCGTTACCCACAGATTGTGACCATTAAATTGAAAATTAGAAAAGGATTATTTGCAAGGGCCAATGTATTGCAGGGCATTTTTAACCTACTAATTTTTGTAAAAATCTATTACATTTTCCAGGGAAATCCACAGACAACTTTCAACCTCAAAAAAACACTCAATTTCCCTGCTGTATACAGCCCCCTCTAGTTCGAGTAGCCTATTATGCAGTTTCGCGATACTGCCTCAAATAAGCGCAGCGTTTGTGTTGCTTTTGTTTCGGCTTCTACGTTACTGCAAGTCTGCAAAATATTCGTATGCCAATCTAAGTAGCCATTTTGTCATAAAGGGTCCGCCATTCTAACGTTTTTTTTTTTTCAACTAGTGCTTATTTCGCGAATGGTAACACTTAGCTCATGTCTGATTTGACAGATAATTAGTTTTATCCTTCCGCTGAACGAATATGGTTGTGTATACGCTTGAACAACGCTGGGAAATATTGCGACATTACTTTGAAAATCATGGTAAAAATCGACTTAGAGAAGATGCCGATTTTGCCAAAAAAATCATCTTTTCAGATGAAGCTCATTTTGATCTTGGCGGGTATGTAAACAAGCAAAATTGTCGCATTTGGGGCACAGAAAACCCGCACGCATACATTGAAAAGCCGATATACTCAAAACGAGTTACTGTTTGGTGAGGATTTTGGTCCAGAGGCATAATTGGGCCATTTTTCTTCGAAAATGAGCAAGGAGTGGCCGTTACAGTCAATGGCGATCGTTATCGGGCCATGTTGAACGAATTTTTGTTCACAAAAATTGAAGAGGAGGATATTGGCAACATTTGGTTTCAACAGGACGGCGCTACGTTCCACACAGCCGAAGCTACACTCGATGTTTTGCGCCCTGTTTTTGAAGATCGCATTATCAGCCGCAGAGCTGATGTCGTTTGGCCACCGCGGAGCTGCGATTTGACACCGTTGGACTATTATTTGTGGGGTGCCGTAAAAGATAAGTGTTTCGCCGACATGCCAGAGACAATTGACGCTTTAAAGGACAATATTCGTGAAGCCATTGGTGAAATACAGCTGCACACAATCGATAATGTGCTTAAAAATTGGACCGATCGTGTAGGCTACTGTATGGCCAGCCGAGGCAGCTATTTAAATGAAATTATTTTCCATTATTAACCGGAAGGATTGTACTTTCAAATAAAAAAAGAAATTTGAGAAAATATTCAGCAGTTTTTTTTTATAGCATTTTCAAAAAAAAAAAAAAAAAATGATTTGGCGGACCCTGTATTTATTTAGGGAACAGTGTATTTAAAATGTCCCTAGAACCTAGATATTACGCCGGATGTTTTAAGGGCCCTACTTCAATTGAATGATGACGGACATGGAAAGCCAATTGCACCATAATGATTCATTAGGTTAACCTTAACTGATTAATCGAGCTAAACCCAAAACATTTGGCTTTACGATAAAGCATATAAAATGCTCCCAAAAACGGTCCCAGATGTACTTTTTCGTAGTTTCCTTAAAGCATTAACTGCTTCGAGTCCAAAGAACATTATGTCGATATCATCAACATCAATTGCTATTCTGATGCCGAGAGATCCTACCAAGTTTGCTAAAATTGAGATTACTGAAAGACTATGAGCTTATGAGTAATTGACATTACGTACTCAGAGAAATTCTAAAAATGCACACAACAATCCCGAAGAATCCCATTGTAGAGTCAAAGAGGCTTTAGAAGCATTCAGTCAATACTATACTATTCAAATCTGAAATGGGTTAGCTGATGGACATTAACAGGCATTCTCAAAAACTTTCTATTCACTTCATGGACCCTTATGTGAGACTCAAGCATGGTAATTTGTTCATATTTATATAGTATTGGGCCGATATTTGTATATTGTCGAAATGCTTAAATGGAAAAAGGGTTATCGAACATACTCCAATATTTTTTGTTTACGACTTTTGAAGAAGCGTCATTCAATGTGAAGTGCAATTATTATTAATACTCTCATATCAGAAGCTGTTGAAATAAATATAAAGAGGTATTTTATTCTTGATCAAAGCTACCTCCACTGGTCAGTCCTCCTAGTCCGTTTGACGGAAATGAAAATGAAAAAATAAATACGAATGAATTAAATGTGATTCGGGAACTGACTTTTTGCACACCTTTTCGTGGAATACCCTATTGATTCGTTTTCTTTTCTCTCTATCTCTCTTCGCTGACGATCAATTCAATTGATAACACATAAAAGTAACGATAATAAAAGCAGTATACAAATACTTGTACATATGATAAGTTATATTTACACAAGAGCTTGGAGATAAGGGCTTTCAAACAGTCTGCCCATAGTCAAAGATATCGTCGTTAAACTGACCTAACAAGTCCAGTGCTGTCGAATATAAGTAATTACTCCAAAAGGAATTGTGGCGCCATATTTTAAATAAACTGTTTTTATTTTGTAGTTAAAATTTCGCATTCGTCAAATTGCTTCACTTGTCACACAAAAACAATTTACAACTGTGAGATCATGTCTTCATGCTACCAGATACTTTTTTGTTAATTTGTCCACACGTGACTGTCAGGGTTACTGAAGGGTGTCATGAAATAACTACAAGCGAAATAAGGCCAAATTTATAGGAATATTGCCTTAATAAATATTATTTCACTTAGGTTAAAGTGAAATAAGGCAAATTAGTATATTTCATATCTGATGCCTTTTAGGTTTACAAAATTGAGAAAATAAAATTTCAAAATTAGCGGGAGCTTTGTATAAAGGTTTGTTTCTGATACTTACATATATTATGAGCTGTTTCCTTATTTTTCCAAAATTTAACACTTGAAGCAGTTTTAATATCTTTTGCCAGACTTCATCAAAATCTAATGTGTGGAATGGAATACCTAAATGGTATAAAACAAGCTGTGTGTGGGGTATTAATGAAATACTTTGGCTTCTCACGTTGTCATGGATGCTCTGCCGCATAGATCGGGCTGAGTTTGAGCGATGGCATTGGTTATATTTACTTTAAGGCCAACGGTCGACTGCAACTTATTGTCGTAAACCTTTGACTTCTGGAAACCCAACAACACAAAGTCTAGCGGGGCCAAAACGCACTCTCAAATCGGTCAGACAGAATGTCCATCGTGGAACTACATGTCATCTACCTTCATACCGTTCAATAAATCGATTAGCATTTTTTTTTGTAGCGCAGGCCGGTGATGATCACCATCACCAACGCCATTTTCAGAAAAGTACGGACTAATGACGCAGACGGCCGGCCCAAAATCCGCACCAAAAACTAACTTTTTGTGGATGCATTGCCACCTGGTGAACCTCGTGTATAGGTTGGTGACAACCCACATATGGGAATCTAGTTTATTAACATAGCCACCCAATCACAAAAAAAAACCCTCGTCGCTAAAGATCATTTTAGGCCAAATTGGGGTGCTCCTCCTAATGCTCCGAAGCATAGTCTGCCAACAAATGGCTGTGTAACTTGTAGGTCCTCAGTTGGATCTTGTAAGGATGTAGGAAGTTCAAGTCTGCGAAATACCGACTTCTTGTGCACGGCGATGAATTAACTTCATTGGGTTCACACTGTACACTTCCTCAACCACTCGTGCGTTCCTTTGACGTACGGGTGTTGGCTGATTGGCCAACAAACGTTGGAAAATCAAAGGGCCACCACGTCTGCTGTCAAATGGGCGCAACGTTTGCACTGGCGATCACTCATTTTGATAATAAAGTTCTATAAAGACGACCTCCTCAATGTGATTTGACATCAGTAACTGTGAACACCAGCTTAGACATACGCCACCAAAACAACACGGCCGCCACAGACTGTCAATATCGACCGTTCCCAATTGAAAGCCAGTTTATTGAGTTTGATTTTAGGTGCTTTAGGTGTTTTTGTTTCTTGTTCTTGGTATCCCAATGAATTTTAATTTTAATTTCATAGACCGTACAAATTATATTTCCACAAAGAAAAACCTCAAAGTCTTACTCAACTCTTAAGAACGTGGGAATTGTATGCTTAAGGCGTTGTTTATAACTATCGGTAAAATGCAACCGAAAAAATATTTTCTTTTTTGGAGCACTTAAACTTAATCGTTGAACTCAATGTTGGTTTTAAAATGTCGCTTTTGAATTATGAAAATAGTTCATAAAAAAAAAAATTAACAATTGATCGCAAAATATTCTAGGAAACGAATTTATTAATACCTATTTCCGTAAGAAAATTTGTCCAGTTTAATATTTTTACGGATAGCTATAGACGACGCCTAAGTGGATCAAATAAAAAATCACCCCTACCGTGGAATCCGTCGGAATTGAGTTTCACTTCTCCTATTCCAATCCGTTTCACTTTCTACTGCTATCGTGGAATCCCCCGGAAACGTCTTCTTATCGACATGTTTTTGGGAAAATTCGTCGGGGGCAAATGAAAAAGTTTCTTCTAAAAGTGATTTAAGTAAATAAAAAATAAAGTGCCTAATATAATTATGGATACGATAGATCTAATTTTGGAAGCATAAGGAACGAGATGAGCGGTGTTCCCAGAGATGAATACCTACGAGAAAGGTTAAGAGGAGTAGTGAATGATTTCATGGAACTTTCAGATGAAATGTATTTTTAGAAAGATTATTTTTTGATTTTAATAAAGTTCAATAACAAATTTTCGGCTTAATAAAGCAACATTTTTTATGTAACTACATTTTCTTAAAACCAAGCCAAAGCCAAGCTGTAAAATCCGCAATGATTTTGATGCGGGTGAGAAATGTAATTTTGTTCGGGAGAAAATCGATTTGAACGATACAGTGGAACCCACACTAGGAACTGTTCACTTTGCGGATTTTTTTATTTCTCATCGTCAAGAGAAAAGGAAATTCAGAATTGGCAGAGCTTGAAAGTATTATAGGTTTTATTATTGTAATACCAACTTTCGTAATAGACAGAAGAAAGGTTCGAAAACACTGAATGAAAAAAGCCTATTGAAGTCGATGTAATCTCTTTAAAAATATAAAATATATTTTGCTGAATTGCTCGACAATGAATGTAGAATACCTGTCATTTACTATTATACCATTCAAAAAGGAGATGGCTTTCGACTTGAAACGTGGAACGACTTTTTGCTTATGTTTGAAACCCAAAAATCAAACGAAAATATAAAAAAATTGTCTGGGTTGTATAATACGGCACGGTTTCCTTCAATGAGAAAAACTTTTTCCAATATTTTGAAAATCCGTGAATGCCAAAATTCACGTAATTAATAACACAATATTTTTGTTTGTAAAATACGAAATATATTTTGTCGCCAATAGCTTGAGCCCCAAACCAAATTTCCAAAATCCCAGAAATTGAAATAGTCTAAGAGCCCGCAGTAAATTTTGGACGTGAAAGGCAACCGGATGAATTTTACATAAATATGCTGCTCTGCACCAGAAACATAACTGCATAAGTCCAAGTCATTTCACTTGTCGCCAAGTCCTTGATTAAATATAATCAAATATGAAATGCATTTCTATTAATACTTTATCAGCGTGATTTTTTTTTTTTTTATGCGTCTGGCAAGGACTTGGCGACACGTGAAACGTCTTGGACTTATATATTCGTTATCAAGGAGTTTTTCTCTAAATTCTAAAATAAAAATTAAGTGGTTGCATTAATTATTCAAAATTGGAATTTTTAATGCATTTCCACTGCGCCTGGCAGGGCTTTGGCGACACCTAAAACGTCTTGGATACATGTATTTGTACTGAGGGGACTCTCTATTATTTGGTAGTAGATTCAAGCGGTTGCACCAATTTATTCCTTTTGTGAATCATAGCGCATTTTTAAGATGCAGTTGCATGCTTTAGCTGCCATTAAGCGCTGCCAGACGGTCATATTTGAAATCTTGGGCATCAGAGCAACGTATTTATGTAAAATTCATCCGGTTGCCTTTCACGTCCAAAATTTACTGCAGGCTCTCGGTCTAAAATTGATTTTTTTTATCTCTCCCCCTTTCCATTTCCCCCAATTGGAAGTTGAAAAATGTGCAATATCAGACTGAGGAAATATCTCATTTTAAGATTTGAGTTTAGTGAACTTTTTTTTCAACACATGTGTCAGAAAATCAGCGAACAATAATTATTCGGCGCAATAATTGACACACGGTCTTAAAACATATAATAGGTACCTACCTAAAGCAATGAAAGCGAGAAAGTTAAGTTTTTGTAAGAATAGAACGCGCATTTTGGTCCTAGTTTTGTACTCTTTTTTAGTTCCTATTTTATCTGGGAAAGTCCGGAATTTTCATGCTCGATAACTACTTTCATCAGATTATTTCTGGCAACCCTACCGTGAATAATTCTCCCCGACCGTCGCGGTTTTCACGATAGGGGTGCGAATGTGTAAAAAACTTGATGGTTGAGTTCTTGCCCCAAAGGATTGATTTTTAGGCTATAAAAATCAATTTGTAGCCTTTATCGTAATAAGAAATCGCTTTCCAAGGTTTTTTGCATTAACTGTTATATCTTTACGTAATTGTTTCGTGTATTGCATTTGCCTCTCAATAATGGAAAAAAAAATGATTACAAATGTACTGTTTTGATTACTTTAAAAGCTACAGCACTGCTAACAACTAAAATGACAAGCCAATGTTAAACTCGAACAGGCCCATAAACGAAAGCTCTTAAAAGGTACGTACACCTACCTACCTAGGGAATGTCAAAACAGTCTAACTCCATCGTTTTTACTGCTTAGTACTTTTCAAATAAATCTATACTATTCGGTAGTCTACAGTACCCATTTTTTGAGCTAAGGTATTGAATAAATATTATTTATTTCATAATAGGAATGTAGATTTTGTTCTCTACATTACATACATTAACATATATGTACATCAGTGCTCTCATTAATAGCAAATCTAAAGTCTGTAGCATTGCCACCCTCCTGTCAATTATTAATACACGGTTAGTCAGTGCGACGGGTATCCGCGTAATCCTATACCTCCATTTTAAATGGGCTGGGTCAAACTAAGATTTATGTAGATGAGGTAATAGAATATATTTATACAATGTTTTTATAATTTTTAATTTGCTTCTAGGTCTATTAATGCATACACAGACAGACAGTTCGAGAAGGTAGATCTAAGAGTAGGTACTGTCATCAAAAGTCAAAAAGTTGTTATCAGCACAGCTATAAATATTATTATTTGTTGACACAAGTAGGTCTTCGATATATAAGGGAGAAATAGAGTAGGGCAAAGTATAGATCTGTGGGGCACAGGGAACTCTCATGTTTAAAGCAAAAGAATCCGATGATTCACCATCTAAACTTGATATTGGGTTATTTCAACATTATCAACATCATCGTTAATTCCAGACATGATAGTAGTACTATCCTACAACAGATTGCAACAAACTGCGAGAAGTATTCATGTTTTTCCCTGATTTTCACCTCCATTGGGAAATTATTATACACTCCCATATGCACTTGAATTATTTTACAATTGTATTAGAAAAACACTGATATAATGAATTGTTTTTACAACACCGATTCTCAGTTTTCCTCTGAAATATGATGTGTATAAGAAACTTTTGTATGTCACAAAAAAAAGCCCCATTTCAATATTTCTTAAATGCGAAATGTAAATGCCTTTAGGAAATACATGCATTTCTGAACTCTAAGAAAAGCCAAAAATGTCAGTTCAGTTGTGCTTCTGTTCATTTGTGAAATTGAAATAAAGAATTAAAAAAAAAATTGCACAAAATAATATTTCAATTCAAACAAAACTTATACACTCCGCGCCACTTGAATAGCACACCCCCTAAGGTCGGTTTTCTATCGCCCACTGGTCCCAAACCAAGCATGCTAGAGATTTAATTTTTTTTTTAAATTAAAGTTCAATAAATTGTTGTGATTTGACCAGAATTAAGATTTAAAATTAAACCTTCATATTAACAAAAAATAAGTGTTTTCTATTCAAGCGCCAATTGAATAGAACACTTAAATAAAAAAAAATAAAAAAAATAAAAAAACATTTTAGAGAATTCTGCTTATTTTTAACACAAACATTACTTAAATTTAAGGTAAACAATTATTCTATTGTGTTTTGAGCCACCTTTCTGCTCCAAAATTCACACATACGATTTTGAATCGAGCTCCAAGCTAATTCGATGGTTTGGACTAGTTTAGATACAGTCGAATATTGTTGTCCCGATCCATATCCATTATGGAAATAGTATCTATGGCCATCCGAAGCTTCCAAGTTAAATTCTTTTAGTCTGAGAAGACCACACAATGCTTCTACTAAGTCCAGGTCACATGTGCGTGACAAAAACGGAGGCTTTGCGCTTTTCGAACCGGGTTAAGATGTGACTTCTTCTTGATTTTTAGTCTTTTTATATGCTTAGCATTCGAAATAATACGACTAATAGTTGTGAGACTTGTTTCGATAATAAATTTTTTCTTGATTTTTGGAAAAAAGTCGTGAGAATTTGAAACCTTTTTTAATATAAGTCGCCTTTCCGCATTATGTACATTGTACATATGTGGCCTTTAATTTTTTTATTTATAGTTAGACTCATTACTGAAAAATATGGATATAACGTGTCGGCTCCTCTTGAGTTTCTTAGCCAATTCGGCAATAAATATACGAGCGCCCAAGCTTTGATTTGTCCTCTTTCCGCCTCTGTTAAGGCCTTTTCTCCACCAATTTTATTTTTTAAATTAAATAGTCGAAATTAATAGTAGAAATTAACATAAAAATTCGATCAAAGAAAAAAAAATAATAAAAAACAAGTAAAAGTGTTATCATCGGCCTGATCGATGCTTTGATACCCTCCACTGTATGTACTGTACAGGTACACGCCTGTGTCTAATATTGTTTTTGTATGGGAGGTACCAGAACTACTTGACCGACATAGACAATTTTTAATACCAACCTGACAACGGTAAAAAGAAGTCCTCCCACAAAATTTTATTCATTTAAGTCGGTTCGTTTAGACGCTATGGTGTTTCCAACAGCTAGAGAGATAAATTGGTCGAATATTGACTTTGTATGGAAAGTAACGGAACTACTTTACCGACATGGACCATTTTTATTACAAACCTGACAACCGTAAAATTAAAATCTGTCACAAAATTTCAGTCGCTTTAGTCGATTCGTTTGGACTCTATCGTGATTTCAATAGATAGAGAGACACATGGGTCTAAGAGTGGTTTTGTATGGGAGGTACCAGAACTACTTGACCGACATAGCCCATTTTCAATACCAACCTGACGACGGTAAAAAGAAGTCCTCCCACAAAATTTCATATACCTAGGTCAATTCGTTTGGACGCTATCGTGTTTTCAACAGACAGACGGACAGACAGATAGACGGACATGGCTGAATCGATTCAGAATGTGATCCTGATTCAGAATATATATACTTTATAGGGTCTCCGGTGAATCCTTCTTGGCGTTACAAATGTAATGACAAAGTGAATATACCTTCCTGTGGAGGGTATAATAACGGTCAAACTAAATGCATGTTATATTCAAGTGGCGCAAAAATGTTCCCTATTTTTTTTCAGCGAATGATTAAATAAAGTGTAAAAAGATATAACATATAACGGCTGTTTTCCAGAACTTGCAATTAATCACAGAGAAAGAAGAAGAGTTTTTCAAAAATAACGTTCAAAAATACCAAAAAAATAGATGAAAGTTTTCTTTCTGAAAGAACATTTTTTATAAGAAACTTCTGTTTCTTATATCCGTGTTTAGGATATAAGAAACATACGCTTATAAGAAACAAAAATTGTGGCATTTTGGAGTTTCTTATAAGCGACATTTACTGTAATCGAAAAAAAATCGTTTTTCCCTTGCCGCACTTGAATAGGAAATAACTGGAAATATGGATCAATAATGAAACGTTTCAAAATTCAGTTCAAATTCATTTCTTTTTATCTTGTTAAGCTTAGTTAATAATGGGTGTAGTCGCATTTGTTGGAAATAAACTCGTAAATACCATTTGGAAGTGAGTTAAACAGAGATTCTAGGTAGTTAATGATTTAACATCTGAAAATTGTTTACCAGACTCGTATACTTTCCGTGACAACTGACAACCATCCCCAATCAGTCTCAATTATATTGAAATCAGGGGAATAAGGTGGGCATCCCAGTATAGGCATGTTTTGGGTACGGATACACTCTTTTATCAAGCGTGCGGTATGAATGGGGGTCTTATTCTGCTGGAAGGTCCATTGCACGGGTCCAAATACATTATCTTAGTATTCGCGTTCATAATTAGGCGCATTTTTTTGAGAATCTATATAGCTAGCTCACTTTACTTTTACATGTAAAACCAAAAGTGAGTATAAAAGTTTTGCATGTAAAAGATATAGATTCTCAAAAAATACGCCTATTGATGACAGAAACTGAAATTAATATTGACCTTTATAAGAGATCGCATAACATACCATTACACCCCTTTCACGGCGATGGTTACAAGACAGATAGTGTTTTTCTTTGCGTATGTCATGAAATTAGTAATTTAATCATCAGGGCCATCTAAATTAAATCGGTTTTAGTTCGAAAAAACTATTTGATGCAACTAGCTATTCCATGTCATTCAATTCCGAGCAAAAACCATGCGAGTCTCCTTACGAGTAGTGGTATTTTAATCTGTTTAGATAATCCAGCTCTCCGAATTACTCATCTTACCGTGTCAACTCTAGCAACGATTCCCAAATTTGATCCGATCTGCGAAGCGGAACAGTGAGAAATTGATGCTTCTCCAACGATCCGTCTATATTCAGGAGATGCAGTAGGTAGCGGTTTTGGACATCCCTTCATTTTGTTTCCATAGTTGCACTTATTTTTAAGAATATTCCAAACCACTGAGACTGACCTGCTTATTCCAACTTTGTTGGCAATATCGCTATAGATGAGACTACACTCCTTTTAGCCAGTATTTTGCCTTTCTCTTCTGCAGTTACAAATTTTCCTCACCCCATTTGATTGAAAACCGATAAAAATATACGCGAAATAAAAATAAAAATACCATCAGCTTCAATAAATTGATACACGCAAAGAAATTGCCTCTGTCCCTATTCAAGTGCTGCACAAAAAAGTTCACTTTATTTTGCATGGTCAAAGAAAATCTAAAATAACTTATAAATTAATAATAAAATTGTGAGAATTTAGTTTCGCTCCTAAAAGTTGCCTATTACTGTATGTATGTATGTAATAGAGACATTAGCACAGGCCTCGGCCCTCATTGAAGCTAAGCTCTGGACCTCCGGGTATCGTAGAATAGCTCCAATGCAAATGGACAAACTAAGCCCGTAAATAAGCTGATTGAATAATTACAGAGACGTGAATATTCAAGGTTCTAACATATACCCGTATTTATCAGGAACATAGGATGTGGAGGTCCTATTTATTGTAAATCTTGAAATTCTAAATCTAAATCTTTGATTTTTGATGTTGTTGATTTCCCAAATCCCAATTTCCCAATGTCTGAAAATACAAAAAATCTTTTAAAATCGTTAATGCTTAAAGAGAAGTTGATTCCTCCAAATATGGAAGTTGCTTCTTTGGGTGTATAGTTCACCATATTGGGAATATTGACCCGTTAGATTCACAGTTTGATTTAATGGTCAGACAGCTTCGCTATGAGAGCTCTGCATTTTTAGAAAGTAAACGTTGGCTATGATGAGAGCATACTTTCTCTGTCTAAGCCACTCCGCGAGGTACTTTTAAAGCGTCTGTTTGCGAAATCACTGAGTTTAACATATCCACCTTGCTGAATCTGTAGTCCAGCCAAACTCTGGCCAATTGCAGAGCATCCCGATTTCTCGGACACCACACTACAGGTGTCAACTACGGTGGATGTGTCGGAGTCGGAAATGGGAAAATCCTCATCTCCTTTTTTGACACGATCTTGAAGTTTGGATCGGGTCCACATGATACCGAGAAGTTGTCGTCGTGTGCTCTATAGTACAAGGGTTGTTGACCATCGATAGCCCATTGGCTGCACGATCTGTTTGCTCTTCTGGTTGCCCAACCAGCAAGGCCAAAGGTTGATGCGATTACAAAGGCATCAGTTTGTAAGTTTTTATTTATTTAGTTCGAAATATTGATCCCACGAGTATCCGGGAAAGAAACATTACCCCTGCCGGAGCCCGGTACGGCACAGGATGGCTGGTTTAAAACCGAAGATCGCCTGGTATTCGGAGTCCGCATATTAGCCACTAAGCACTCTCTTTGCCACGCATCTCTCAGCATATATGCTGTTCCACCTTGGATTCGAGATTTGATAATGCAGTTTACTGCCCATAGGCAGTTCTTAGTTAGTTGCTCCTCAACAGCCTGTCTGCCATGGGTGAGCATAGCCCATTGAGTCATTGCAACATAAAGTCTTCGCACCGGCGCTTATACGATTGCGCACACGTCAAGTTCCCTGCCCCTAGCGAAGGGCTCCTAAAAGTTGCCTATTATTATGTAATAAATAAAAGCATAAAGTAAGTACCGATATTTAGGAAAACAAAAGAGAAACACAAGATGAAATGCTAAAAAATATTGTCCATATTCATGTGCATGGGAGTGTATGTGTCCACATAACCCAAATAGTTACTATGTTTGAAAAAATCGATTGAGCAGTAATCACATGGACAGAGATATTCCTTTTTGATGTTATCTATCATTGTAACATCGATTCGATCTTTGATCTTGAGCTTGAAATTTCTTATTTCTTATAACAACAACCCTTATCTCAGAGACAAGCTGATATTATGGTACTCTTAAACATGTCAAAAATATGATGATTATGAAAATTTCATCGTCAGATGAATGTCTTACAATGGACTGATAATGATTTTTCTGTCAATATTTTAAGACAAAATTGTAAGTTCAGACGATTGTAACACATTTGGGACACATTTTTCACTGACACATCTGACAATATTGTAAGATCTGACAATCGTGTGTACTTAGCTTTAGTTTAAGAAAGAAGCTCTAAATTTATTCACTTACTTTCTGTTGTGTTTTCTTCTCTTGTCTTCTCTTCATCTATTATATTACAATACTCATACATATTATGTTATATTTCTTTCAGTAAAGACGTGAATACACACAAGTAGCTAACTATGTCAGGATTTCGATCCAGAGAAGACGAGTTAAAGGAACTCATTAAAATCTATACGGGATTGGATAAACTAGGGATAACATTTAGCGACAATAATAGTGTCGATATTGTGAAGACATTTTTATTCAATGAAATTAAGACCTTATCTTCAAAGATGATCTCTGGATCTATTGATTTTCGTATTACATTTGCATATGATATTGCAACGCCGCTATTCGAATTCGACAAGACGCTTTTTGCAGAAGCATTCCAATCCGCAGTCACTGAGCACCAGAAAGTTGACTTCGATCGTGTATTCAGAATAATTTGTGGATTTGAAAACACTGAGATGATTATAATCGGATGTCGTATTGTCATTTCAATGGTAGATAATAGTACAAGCTCTGACAGCGATAAACAGTGTAAGTACAACATAATATCCGAAAAGCTGCGAAAACTGCGCTCAAGCACGGAGTATAATGGGCTGGCTGACAGGACGAAAAGCGATCTAGAAGCTATTATTAAAGATCTTAATGTATCTTAATGTTATTTGTTTTATTTTTATCTAGTTTTTTTTTCTAGCTTATAGATACCAAATCAGTTGAGGTCCCCTTCTACTTATAAAGGCCACCCAAGGAAAGGTCTTTCTAGACTGCGTTGCGTTGTATGTCACCGGAATAGAAACAAAGAATCTACCGGCCGGATTTTGTCTCTATCAGCTCTACATGTGTCCTAGCTATCTTAGACGACTGAATCGATATCGCTGTACTGCTCGTATAGTTCGTTGTTGAATCTCCTTGCTAAGAGTCAGTCAACGCAAACGTAACCGACAAATCTAGAAAGAATCTTCCTCTCCGACTATCCATTGACTCTTAGAAATGTACTTGAGGAGATTTGGGATTCTCTTCTTACCTTCTTTCACACGATTTGTGGACTTAAGGTGCCTCATGATGGAATAAGTATAAGGTGGTTTCGTCGGCTGCCGACTCGTTCCTACTTTTTGCCGACGAGACCACCTTATACTTATTCCATCATGAGGTGCCTGTCCATTTGAGAGTAAAAATGCTGCGAGCAGCTCTCAAGCAGCTCTCGATAGCAAACTCGCAAGTGGACATAATCTTGAGAGTAGGTCGCGGAGAGTTAACTTTTTACTCTCGAGATTCGAGCCTTTTGAAGGTCACTCGCAAGTGGACACATGTTCTGATCACTATCGGAGATTAGCTCTCAAAATTCCAACACGGTTCGTATTTTGCGAGACCGAGAGTCGACATGGCAGAACAATGGATATCGGAGGAAATAAATCAACTCATAGCGTTACCAATACACACTCACGTACTGGTATGGCTTCCCTTCACGCTGCGCTGGTTGGAACATAGTTAGAATACATTTTAACTAGTAAAATAAAAAATATCAAGTGGACACGGTTATGAGAGTACTCTCAGGGAATCTACTCTCAAAATGTTATCGAAGAACTCGCGAGATTAAAATCTCGAAATTATTACTCTCAAATGGACAGCCACCCGAGAGTAACTCTCGAGAGTTTACTAGTGAAAGTACTCTCAAATGGACAGGCACCTTTAGACGGCATATACGAATACGAACGAGTCCCTGCACAAGGAATGCATCTCATAGCACAGCCTCGTCATAGAATATTTTGAATAGGAAGACCCATGATGGAATAAGTATAAGGTGGTCTCGTCGGCTGCCGACTCGTTCGTTTTTTGGTCCCTTAACGCTTCGTTAACGTACACTTACTACGCTGAATAAAGAGAAAAACGTGTCGTTAAGGGACTACTTTTTGCCGACGAGACCACCTTATACTCAGCGTTACCGATGGCCAATTTGAAAATGTGCCCAAACAATGTCGCCCGAGCCAAAAAATGCGCCCCACCCAATTTAACGAAAAAAAAACTCCTTTCAGGTATTATTAAATGATACGGTTTATTAAAAAAAAAGAGAATTTATTTTCAAAATGAAATAAATTTTAAGTAAAAAAAAAAAACAAATAAAGAAAAAATAACAGTTCATGTAGAGAGTTCTTCTATGTAGCGTGTGCGTTAGTCTCGCAAAAACTCAAGAATGGCTAAATCGATTTGGATTGGATGATTCTTCTTTTGCTTTGTTGGTCTTTAATCAGGGGTGGCTTAGAAAATTCGGAAACCCCCAAATGAAAAGCCGGAAAATCGAAAATATTTAAATTTCGGAAACCACAGAATAGATTGAGGTCAAATTTTAAGAAAATCTTTTGACATCATATATCTCAAAACCATCGAATAGATTGAGCTCAAATATTGAGAAATTCTTTGTTATTGGCCTGAAGGTGTTATAAGACTGTTAACATTGATGCGCATTGTCAATACAAATTAGATTAGGGTGCGATTGGAAATCGGGAATGGCACGACCCATACAAGTTATTTAAAACACTAGCTTTAGCTTTGAAATTTGGTAAATTGACCTCAATTTTTATATGTAAATAAAAGACATTGAATGCATTTGAATACGAACGAGTTTCATTTAATCACCAAATGAAACTTAAACTGTAGACAGTGCGGCCAATATTGCCGATCTCAATGAACTGGAGTTGGTTTGGGATTCATAATCGCAGAGATAAGTTTTAGGTGTTACGAAGTTCACCGGGTCATCTAGTAGATATGCAAACATGCGAAGAGTTATTAAAGAAGAAAACACACGCAAAATAGCTATGTATTTTTTTTTTTCAAAATTGTTTAGTGTTATTTGAGAAATAAATTTAAGTTTTGAAAATGCGTCCCAATGTCGCCTGAATTTGTGAAAGGGGTACAAAAAACGCTTATTTCGAATTGTGGTCGCCACGCGTCCCGACAGAAGAAAAGTCGCCATTTGGCGACTTATGTCGCCCATCGGTAACACTGCTTATACTTATTCCATCATGGGAAGACCTAAGCTGAATTAATTTGCTCTTCGCTGATTACTTTTGGACATTATTGTTTCATCCCAGATAGAACTTGGCCTGCAGGTTGTAGAGGTTTATGCTGAGGCTGGTACGTATAAGGCTAGATTGGATTGTAAGTCGGGAGAGCCTTCACGTGCGGCTCTGACACTGCGGCATCTTTAACAGGAGCCAATTGTGCCTTTAGGTGTGAGGTTCTAGATTTATTTTTTTACTCCGGAGACAATCAGGAAGACAAGACATGAATCGTCTCTGGGAGTACATATGTCAGCAAGATTCACTGAAGTAACGATTTCCCCGCAAAGGATTTTCTTTCTGAGATGAAAACCAGTAAGACAATTATCTTCGACTATGCCGAAGCTCAAATACAAATACCCGGTATATTATTGTAAAATAAAAAAAAATATTTTAGTATTAAAAAATTATATATTTGTATGGGAGGTATGGGTACTTTCGACCAAGCTCATTTTTTGTCAAAAATTTTTAAATATTATTAAAACAATATGTGCAAAGTTTAAACTAGTTATCTTTACTGTAGCAGTGTAGCTAATTAAATTTAATTTTTAACATAAAAAAGCTATATAAATTCGATATTTTTGTATGGGAGGTAGTAGTAGTTTTCATCCGATCTAAGTGAGTAGTAGTGATGTGTCAACTCGAGTTCATAAACCGGTTCAAACCGAGTTACAGCTAAACCGAGTTAAACCTAGTTACATTTATATCAAACCGAGTTGGGGAAACCGATGTAACGAACCGAAAAATTTTATTTCACTGCATTTAACCGAAACCGAATGGAATATATGATTCGGTTTCAGTTGGTTATCATTAAATACAGTAGGTACCTACAGTTAGTGCACAATGCAATAACACATGAATTCCATCCCACAATACCTATTTGGAATTGGAATTCGGTTTCGTTTCGGTTTCTCATGAGACAATATGATGTGCTCCTCTTTTCTCTCATTGTATTGTTGATATTTTTTAACTTTCTCGTTTTCATATAGCTATAGCTACCTACCTACTTGTGTTACAGTCAAACTTCCATAACTCGAACTTCTTTAAGTCGAATTTCTAGACAGCGAATTTTTTTGACAACTATGCGTTTTCAACCTCTCAACTTTTGGCCTCTATGAGTCGAAGTTTCTATAACTCGAATTTATTTTCTTTCATTTTGAGAGTTCGACTTATGGAAGTTCCACTGTAGTTTGTTTTGTAGTGTATGTGCTATTTTTTTCTGTGATGCATCGAACTTTTCAATTCAGCGAGTGTATTATATTTATACAACGGTTCGGTTAACCAATTTAACGCGGGTTGAATGTACCCTTTTATAAAATCGTGTTGGAAAACTGGGGCCAGATTATGTAAGACGAAAACGATCGAACGTTTTCGTTTCGACAATAGCAGTCTCTATCTATTGCCACAGGTAGATATGATAGAGACAGGTTTAGTAAAAACGAAAGCGTTTTTCGTTTCGTTTTTTACAGAATCCCACCCCTGATTTTTATTTTTATAAAACCGAGTTGCAAAGTAATTCTATTTTGAATCCGTCTTCGGTTTGTTTTCATTTGTTTTAGTTTCTTTGTGTAGTTTCCTGTTTTTTTTTATAGTTTTTGGTTTCGGTTTTTTTCCCACATTTTGTGTTTTATTTTTTGAAGCAAATAATGCCGGGCCCAAGAAAAAAGTCCCTAGTTTGAGAAGTTTGCAACAAACTGGAAGAAGGAAAACCGAGTTAGTCAACTTCAATTTCAACTCGGGTTAACCCGGTTTGAAATTTTTTCGGTTTGGCACATCACTAGTGAGTACTGCACCCATTGAAAACAATACATTAGAGCAGTCAGCAGTGCACTCATAAACAAACAGGTATTCATAAACGAGTACTCATAAACATAGTGTACACTGCACTGAGTACACTGAGTATTTATTTTCTTATGAAAGTAAATGAATTAGAGTGTCTTAACAAGGTATTGGAGGGGAGATAATTGTGAGTTATAGAGGGAATGGACTCTAGAAACCAATTAACCATTCCATCTGTTTTATTCAGTGTACTCAGTGTACTCACTGTATTATTATTTAAAGGCTTTTACTTAACTTCGTGAAAAATTTGTTGTGTCAAAATCTTGCAAGCCAAATTTGAACCACTTTCTCTAAACTTAGAACTTTGAAATTTTCCATGCTGGTTGGGTTTTGAAGACAATGCAATATTTAGAAAGAATTTTTGGATTTTGACTTCCCCTGCCCCTTTAAGGAAGGCTTTTTCATAACACATGATCCATTAGCCGTATTAACTTGAAACTTTATATGTCAATAGATAAGTCAAAACTATTAAACTCCTAATTAATACTTTGTACCGATTCGTCCTATAAGGGTTGAAAAAAGTGGGTGTAAACTTTACTATTTCGACCTTACTACGCTCAACTTGCCATTATACTTAAGCTGACCATCCGTCCTTTATTTAAAAGGACAGTCCTTTCTTTTTTACCTCTGTCCTGTATTTTTTTATTTTCAATAAAGGACGGATTTTGTCCTTTATTTTTGAAACTGTCCTTTAAAAACTGACAAAAAAATGTTATGCATAGCATAGAGAATAAATTTTTGGGCAATTGAACTCTACGAAGTATCGAAACATATTCTGTAATGTTATGAAACTCATGTCAACAATACATTTGCCAATAGAATTCTATACTTTTGGACGTAGAAGTCCTTGAGACTACCATTTATTTCTCAGAACAAAACAGGCTTATTTTTCAATGGCGTACAACTTTTCGATGACATATCATATAATATTTGTCCTGACTTATTGGTAATCAACCCCCAACCCAAACGGTAAGAACTTGGAAGCAAATATTTTGAAACAAATTTCCTTGTATGGCCAAAGTAAGCACTAGAAGCGATTTGGAGAAATTTCAACTCCAAAAGGGGAAAAGTTTGTATCGTAAAATTCATATTTTTCATGCGATTGACTTCAAACTCGGTTTGTGTACCCTACCCTAGGGCCCGAGTTATTAGTGACTGAAAAAGGAGGATTCAGTCTGCATATGGAGCATTTTTGTTCATCCTATCAAGCGAGTATTATATTATTATTATAAGATTTCGAGAGATATTCGAATCAGACCACCATTGTCGAGTCTGTTTTCGTCTCTCTACCACTATAAACCTTACCCAGAGAGACTCTCTGCACTTCTCCAAAGTTCTTCCCTGGGTTCGATTCCTAGTGTTAATGTTAACGCTAGGAACTGTTTATGTGAGATCTGTTTAATCCAATGGGTCTCTACCCAATATTATCCCAGGATCCTTATTCTTTTGTCAGCCAAAGCTGTGCCGTTGTCTCAGATTCCTCCAGGCATAGTTTACAAGTATCATCCTTTCTAAGTTACATCTTCCTTAAATTATGCCCAAAATTACCATGACCTGTAGTTAACGCCACCACCCAGTTAAATTTTCCTCGACTCATGCTTAGAACCCTTCTTTGAGTGGAGCAGGCCATTTTATTGCCATTTTAGCTTGTATACATTGTTTCACGGTTGACCACCTTCTCAAGTGTTTTACCGTGATCTGCTTGTGAATCAGCTGGTGTTCTACCATTCATCTACCAATTGAAGAGAATGGTTCTGGTCCCAGCAACTTTCCTGTTTTGCAAGGGAGTCCGCCTTTTCGTTGCCGTCGATCCCTATGAGTCCTCGCATCCAAGACAGTGTTACCTGATTTTTAGATGAACACCTATTGAGCTTGAATACACATTCCAGTGCCAATGATGTTGTGATGGTTGTATGTTCCATGCATCTAGTCACAGCTTGCATGACCAGTGCTATAAGTATATTTATTCCTTCCACCTGACTCTCAAGCAAGTAGTCCAACGCATGCAGCAAAGCAGTCATCTCAGCCTAGTATACGAAAGTGTGTTTCCCGAAGCTAATGTGACGGTCTAGTTCAAGATCTTCTGAAAAGATACCGGTCCCCGCTCCGCCGTCCACCATGGATCCATCTGTGAAACTCACTGTTTCACCATTCCTCTTTTCTGGAAGTAATCCATTCTCAATACGAGTTTTGTGCTAAAAATGTCAGGCAATAATGTTGCTTCGATGTGGAAATAGGTTAAAATAAAGTTGCGTATTGCTTATTGACAGTTCCTAGTTGGTTATAAGTGAATGTCAATCCAATATATTTTTTATTGAACTATGTACTATGTATTAGTAATGTTCATGTTTTTTCCTATCTTATTATTATTATTATTATTATATATTTATTTATTTATTTATTTAGTTATTTATTTATTTATTTATTTATTTATTTATTTATTTTTTTTTTTTTTTTTTTCAATAAATACCAACAGTTTGTAAGTAGAAATATTACTGTCCTTTATTTTCCTTTGACAAATATGGTCACCTTAATTATACTCATAAATCTACGTAGGTCAATTCAAAAAATCCTTTTAATTGTTAGGCAATACTTCACCGAGTATTTTGAGCTAATATTCATTTTTCTAGTCCATCCAGAGGGCAAGATAGGTATAATAAATTGAAAATAGATCTTATTCGGCCAAAAGCGAAAAAATTGCTATCACGATCCCAGTTGTGCTTAGGAAGGGTAGTTTTAATGTACGTTCTAAAAATAGAATTGTCATACGGCGGGCATTTAAAATGTATGCTCATAATATGTATGGTAGTTAAATTTATAAGTATACTGCACTAAAAAGCAAAATAATAAAAACTAGGCTCACCCAGTGGTCGAAATTCGACCACCATACATTTAAACACAAAGCAACATGCATGCAGAACGACAAAAAAAATGAGTATGTGCTTCGCCTTCATTATGTACATAAGCACTCTACTGTGGTAAAACTTCACAACAACTATGTTTTGTTTTGCTTTGCTTTGCTTTGCTTTACTTTGCTTTGCTTTGTTTTGTTTTGGTTTGTATTGTTTTGACCCACTCTAAACCATCCATTTAAAGAGGAAATAAATAAAATTGCTGCGCCATCTACCGGGTCCTTAACCATCCAGGGATCCCCTCAAACACACACACCAAATTTCAGCAAAATCGGTCCAGGCGTTTAGAAGGAAATAAATAAAATTCCTGGAACTCGATTGCAGCGCCACCTACCGAGTCCTTAACCATCCAGGGATCCCCTCAAACACACATACCAAATTTCAGCAAAATCGGTCCAGGCGTTTAGAAAGAAATAAATAAAATTCCTGGAACCCGATTGCAGCGCCACCTACCGGGTCCAATTGTGAATCTAAAGTTAAACCATCCAGGGATCGTGCAAGTCGGTACGCGTGAAAGAAGTGAAACTTCTTAAAAAGAATCGGATCGCCATATACCTACGCCAATGGAGAATGCAAGACAACAAATATAATGTGCACCCTCTGCACCGCCCTCCCTTTCCATGACCAATGACCATGGTACTTGTTCAATTGTTCATACAATACTGCTTCTCATTTCCTTTGTTTCCATCTTCATATGAAATCCAAACAACTACCCCAACCCAACCTTACCCTGTTACCTGATTTGTACGTCTCTTCTCTTATGAAGATTATTAATATACCTACCTACCCCATGCTATACTGCAGCACGCACCCCATTCTGCATAGGACATACGATCACTATGTACATACAGCTGCTCCTGCTGACCATAGCACTCACTGAGAAAACAAATCAACCCTTTTCGAATGAGGTACACAGACACACCACCCCCACGTATGACGGTTTACGCCGTGAATTTTCTCGCTCGTCTGTGCAAAATTCACCATACACGACACAGATATGTCGTTGCAGACCAAGAAAAATTCAAAAAATTTTGAATTCACGCAGACGGTCGTTGCAAACAGTCGACATGGATACACACGACACAGACGATCTGCGCAAACATTTGCACAACAACAAAATATATTGGTCTGCAGCGACGTGTCTGTGTCGTGTATGGGCCCTATAAGCTTCAATTTGGTAAAAAGAAAAATGGATTTTGTATTCTTTAAGTAAGGTAAATGACTATCACAAGAAATCGGGTCGGCTTTTAATATTATAATAGATTAACCAATCAATTTTTAAGGTTTATCCTGGAAGGGGCTTAGTGTAAGCCATGTTAGTAGTTATGTATTGTATTATTTGGGTGTAAACTACACAAACATGGCTTACACTAAGCCCCTTCCAGGATAAACCTTAAACATTTATTGGTTAATTTTTATTATTTTGCTTTTTAGTGCAGTATATGTACTTATAAAAGCGTTTCGTTAGTTTTTTAAACTATTATTATTTTTAAGAGTTGTTATTGATGCTGTTGCACCCATGCAAAGCAAAGAAAGCAAACTCATTTTTGTTTCCAGTGATCTCTATTTCTATTATAAAGTATTTGAGCTCGGCATTGTGGTACTCATGTTTAGGGTACTGTCTTTCGTAAAATTGCTGTGAATACTCGTAGAATGTATTCATGCAGATCTCTAGTACCGGGTATAAAAAGCCGGACATTCCGTGAGTATGTGAAGACAGGATTCATCACTCTCAAGGCAAAGTCTAATACATGTAGGGTCTGGTGAGACGCCAATTGTGTGAACATTTTTTTGGGAACAATACGTAATCTCGAATAACAAAAATCTGGAAATGTTTTTTTTTTTTAATCTCGAATTAAAAAATGTCGAATGTACAAAAATCTCCTCTTGCATGGGGGCAGCATGCCCCCATACGTATCTCACTTTTTAACACCATTTTTAATATTAATTCGAGATTTTTTTTTTGAGATTTTTGTTATTCGAGATTATGCTTTCTAGATTTTTATTTTCGAGATTTTTTAAATTCTAGATTTTTTTCGGGATTTTCACATTCGAGATTTTTGCTTTCGAGATTTTTTCGAGATATAGAGGTTTTTTCCATAATGGCATGACCACTAACTATGTATTTATATAGCTGTCAGTATTCTCACGTTATTTTTGTCCAGAGGATAATTTGTCTAGAGTGTGGGATTTTCTGAGGGATAATTTTTTGGAAGAATTGTCTGGTGCAGTTCTGCCCATGATTTTGAAGCCAGACTACATTAGATTCGGTTTTGAGGCAAGCTCTTGATGTGGTTCCAGAAATGTTTTTTACTGACACCACAGAAAAGTTCAGGTCTGGTAAGTGGCATTGTCGCGACGACCTTAGCCCCTGTGGGCTATAATCCAGTGAAGAATTACTAGGATCTAGGATGTTTCCAGTACCAGCTGCGATTTTATGACAGATGAGCCAAGAGCTTTGAGAACTGCTTGGCTATCTGAGAAGATAATTATAGTTTTACCACGTGTATTAGAAATTAGATTTATTCTAGCGCAATGGTTAATGACAAGGACTTCAGCCTGGAATATGGACGAGTTTAGTTTGCTTGAGGCGATTTTCCATAAATCTCAGATGCGGTCTCTGACTCCATCATCAAGTCACGATGGATTGGGTTTGTATTTTGCTCAGTCCTCCGCTTCCCTTGGAGGGATGACGACAGAGAAGTTTTTATCGAAACCATATTCCGGTAGCATATCGTCTAGAAACATGCTGAATGGGCTCTCAGACTCCATAACGTCAAGCAAACACAGATGACCTTCATGGTAGAAATAGAGTCAATGTTGTTTGAATGGAATAGGCGATGAATACTCAACCTTGTCTTTTGAATGTGAATTTTAATAGGTAATAAACCCAGGTCGACATTCAGTGCAGTGGTTGCAGTAGAGCCTAGACTGTCCGTCATACAGTTTCCAGCTATACGTTCGACCCATTCCACCTGTTTGACTGAAGTGACTTCTTTAGTCTTTGTCCATCAGACCAGGTGATCGCTGGTCTAACTACAAGTGAGTATAACCAATATACCATCCGGGGCCTAAGATCCCAATTATTATCACAGACTCGAAGGCTGATCGATAGGGATCTGGTGGCCCTGTTTACGAAACGTCTATTTGTGGGTTCCATGATAGTTTACTGTCAAGTTTACTATTCCAGGTACCATACATATTATAGTGGGACGAATAATGAGATCTAAGTTTCCTCCGTTTGATAAAAGGGACGATAGTCGTCTATTTTGGATTTTCAGAAAGTCCTCCTCGGGGTCTTATTCAACACCGATATAGAAGGAGAAATTCTGAATTCTCCTATAGACAGGGCCAAAGCTAAGTTGTCAGTCCTAAATTCAGTGTATTCAGTGTTTGTTATCGACTCTTATTATTTAGGTAAGTAGGTAGGTACATTGCCCGAAAAATAAGGATCGCCACCGACTCTGAAATACATTAAATTAAACGCTACGTAGCTATTACTGTTTTATTGTATAGTGAACATTTTTTAACTTGAAAATACATATTGAAAAAAATACGCTTTAGGCAAAGGGATGAATTTTAATGACAATTCTTTTGTCTAAAAGTGTGGACCTTATCTTTTACATATACTAGCAGCGAAACCTTTAATTATAAAGTAACAATAATTTTGAATTGGCGGATCGCGTGCTGTGCCAGCGTGTCGGTAAGATAGTTTCTAATTAGTTTATTTTGTTAACAAGAATTCTCCCGACAAACACTTCGAGCAGCAAAATGGCAAAACCCACGATAGAACCAATAAAAAGTGCAAATAGCGGTCCCGAAATGTTTGCAATAGTTAGAGGTTTTGGCGGATAATTCTGTAGACGTCCTAAAGCCAGATTACGAATAGTTTCTTGTGTCTTATGATCCATAAAAAGATATACATACTAAAGAAAAAATATGAATGTCAACTCTAATGATGCAAATATGTATGTATGTGTGTACCTTCCTTTCCCAGTAATTGAAAAATCCATGATCTAGGCACTGCGAGATGTGGGAATTAAATGCATCCATCATTGGCCAGCCACGAATAGTAAAAGCCCGTGTCCAATCATGGTACAAGTCGTCTTTGGTAATCTAGGAAACCATATAAAACACAATCAGCGGTATAGGTAGGTACTAATTATAATAATCATTTCAACTTTTATGAATTCACAATGGCCAAAATTTCCATGTACAATTTTCCATTGTGACCGTCAAAATATTTGATGTTGAAGATTAAAAATGATTACTGGTAAGGCCCAATGTCAATTTAATACAGCAATCAGTGGGCCTTACAAGTAAACCTAAAAATAATTCTAACTCACAATGGCGAAATTTTACTTATAATTGTGACCTACCAAGTCCTCTCTGGTAATCTAAGAAACCATATAAAACACTATTAGCGGTAGGTATACTAATAATAATTTTTAGAGTAACTTTTACTGAGTCACAATGGCCAAAATTTCCTCATAAAATTATCTATTGTGACCTACAAAATAAAAACTTTTTGTATATTAATGTGCCCATGGTCCTTTCTTAATCTTAAAAAGAGAGTGGCCGATAATCGAGTATCGCCATTGTAAGTACTCAAAATGTAAGGGCAATTAAAAGAAATTGTATTACATACTAGATATCTACTGCTCCGTATTAAAAACCTACTATCATGTGGTCCAAGTTGCCATCCCTTATAAATTCACCAAAACTATAGCTATCTCCATGTAATCGTTCTATGCCAATTCCAATGTCACCCGAAAATGAGGCATTTTTCATCCCCTCATGGCTTAGCACTATAAATTTCTCCACCATAATCTTTTCAAAGGGAACATCAGAAGTAGCTATCGAATTGATCCAAGCAGCAGATGCAGCAGCCCATTTCCAATTGGTTCGCGAGAACTTATGAATTGTGTCCACGGGATCCGTAACGGGCGGAATCGTTAACAAAGACTTTAGTTGACCGCTGTAAGTGTTTTCCAAAGTTATTCCTGCCACGAGCAAAGTGCTCAGAAAGAAACGAGACGCAAAACGATCTAATCTGTATACGAAATTAAAATAGAACTGAATTAACTCGAAATCAAAATGGCCGCATTAAAGAATCTAGTCAAGGTAAGTCGACTCGAATTTAAATGACCTGAATGCGAACTTAAATTGTCGGTATGTCACTTATTGTCAATAGTAATTTTTTCTTCTGAGATCTGAGTTTCTGATTGATGCTCTACACATCAGGATGGCAAACAAAATTTCAACCAGCGCTCTCCCAATAGAAATGTCAAAACTGGGTTCTCCAGACACACATTGAAACAAATAGACGTGAACTTAGTAGTAAGTCGAGAAATTCTTGACTTGATTCGTCGGTGTTGCGGACATAGAGGTCAACTGAGAAAACTGTCCACATGACCAGATTTGCCCAATGAAAATTCCGCAACATGAATTTTGAGAGCTGTCAGACTTACTATTACTAAACTAGATTCTTGAACGCGGCCAATGATTAGTAATTATTTTCGTTTCATTTTGCGCATCTGTCAAAACCGCATACATTTGCAAATACAAATTGGCACAATTGTCAATCATGACACATGCTCGCGTATATTATTTTAGTCATAATGGGCCGCCATGCACAGATGCGTAATAATGTATATAACATTTAACGATTTAACATGATTGTACCTACTTTGACTGAGTGAACGATTGTTGAAAAAATATTGCAACCATTTGAAACAAAGTCAGCATATAAGACGGCGTATGTTCAAAATTGGTCCGTTCATTAGTTTCATACATTTGTTCATTAATTTCAGCTGATGGTTCATTAATCATGAGAAATGAAAAATACCGAATTCCATGCATGACAATCGAACTGATAAAAATCGTGAGTAATATCAAGCTCCAGATCAACGTGTTGAATGGCAGGATTATTGTCATGTAGGCTGGATAAAGGCTGTAAAGAGAAAGGTACTAGTAATTTAGAAACAACGTTTTACAGACAATCTATTACGATGGCGCTGGTGCCATTATAGGCACTGATGACTTGACTATAGCGATAGATGTCTCGAAGATTTCATTGTACCAGTTATAGTAACAACCTATTCCAAGTTCAGTCTCTTTTCGATAGACGGAACCAATTATACCATCCGATGAACCGTTTTCGTAGACCCCTCCCCAGCTATCGTTGCCATCTATATTGAAATTTATGTTACAGAGTGTTGGCGTTAGTTTTAAGCTATACTTACAGGGCATAAGCTTGATGGTACAGTTCAGTTTATCACAAAATGTCCGAACAGCTTCGGCCTCGTTTCCTTTGAAAATGACATTCTTACTTGATTGAGCTGGATTGAGGCTGTCAACATCACCGGCGCCGTCTTGCTGTAAGTAATTTCATTCAATTTTGCTAACACTGTAATTTCCATCAAACTGAAAGTCATGATGGGTCCTATTTACTTACCACAAAGTAACTGACAACATAGGGAACATAAGTAACAGTTGCCACTGGGAGCTTGCGGCCCTGCATATTGGCGATTTTATTCGGAAAGAGTTGGACGTTTTTTTCAAAGCTTCCATTACCGAAGAACGTGTCTAAATGCACTGGATCCAAGTTGTCCTCCAAGCCAACAAACTTCTGTGTCCATAGTTCGAAATTGGAACCGTTTTTAGCTGACGACACCAATAAGTGATGGGGATAAACTGTCAATTAATGCATAAGAGCCATTGTTACATTGTGACAGATCAATTCTTACGCATCAAAACCTCTTGTCCAAGAATATCCTTTGGATTTGTATCCTCAATAAAAAATAAATAGAATTTGTCCTTTAGTCGTAAGACGGTGCGTTCTGTAGCATATCGACGTGCGCTTAGAAACCCAATAACGTTCACCAAAATAGTAATGTAGCCCTGTTAAAGGTGTATACACATTTTTGACATATGTTTAGTATTTAAAAATCAAACCTGAACTCCCAAGTCAGCGTGTTCCAGGGCTAACGTCTTCAAAGCTGATTGACTCTCTAGTTCGGCAACATTTATCCAATGCAATGCAATGATGTGTCCCTGCTGAGTGAGGTTTTGAAAAGATGCTTCTGTTGCCTGCACATACAGCTGACTTGTTTCACTAGATAGTGACGAGTTGTGAACGATGAGGATACTCGTCAAATTGACAAAGTACTTGCTGACTAAAGTTTGGTAATGTTTTTTTTTAATAAATTTCACTTTTGGAATACTTACGTAAAGCCCAAACTAATTCTTCGTGAGACATTCTGGCTGGCGATGACTGAAGATAGCCCTAAAGGGGGAGTCCTTTTTATATCAGCGAATTATGGCTGCACACGTAGACTTTGGTTGAAAAGTCAATATAATTTACAATCAGTTTAAATAAAATTCTATTTACTTTCATTTAAGCCAAACAAGTTAAAACATTATCCAGATAAATAATTTATTAGCTATGTAAAAACTTCGACACAGTATGAGAAACCCAAAAGCAAATATTAACCAAGCCAATTATTGTCAATTATTATTATCCATCGAACTTATTTCCATGGCTTTATATCAAGGTATGTAGGTTAGGTTATGGCATTTAACAATGTATTTTTTTAGCCAGTTGTGACTATGCAAAAGATTCTTGGACATACCCGACTTTATAAACTTACTTGATGTAACCAATAATCATGTACTCAATTATCAAGAAATGCTAGCCTCAAAGGGGCTGTATAACGTGATTAAATCTCACACTCGAATAAATTTAAGCGAAGGAACGTCCACTCTTATTGACCATATAATAGTATCTGTATTAGACCGTAAGATACTTTCCGCTGTAGTCGAAAATGACATCTCTGACCACTATAGCGTACTGTTCGGAGTTTATGGTGAAGGTGAGAGAGTAGAAAAAAACGTCAGCACAATTACATGCACGAATAAAGTAAATGAGCTAATTAGAATTACAGACTGGAGCATAATATCAGATGAAACAGATACTGAACATTTTTATAATAACTTCGTGAAAAAGATGAACGAAATCTATAAAAGTTCAACAAAGACTATAAACAAAAAACTTTATCGTAAGATTACACCATGGATTTCAAGGGATATTATAGAGAGCTGTAAAGAACGTGATCGACTTTACAGAAGATGGAAAAATAATAGGAGCAACATGTCTTACCAGACAGAGTACAAAAAAATACGAAATATGGTAAACAAGAAAATATTGGCATGTAAAAATCAATATTATCAACAAAAATTCGAAAATACAAGATGCGATCCGAAAAAAACATGGTCTTTAATTAATGAAGTTTTAGGAAGGAAGAAACCATCAATAGATACAACAATCACGAAAAACTTCTCATGTAACACAAATACAGTAATTTTGGCTGATGAATTTGCAAACTATTTCTCGCAGCAAGCGGCTCAGATAATTCACACATGCAACACACCAACTAATACATATCATGGTAACTTTATACGCGACTCGATCTATGTGGGAGAAGTAGAGTGTTTAGAAGTGGAAAACATACTTCAGCGTTTAAATGCACTAAAGGGTCCAGGGGCTGATGGTATTAGACCGAGTGATCTAAAGAAAAAACGCACACATTTTTGCGCCTATAATCACTAAGCTTATTAATCTCAGCTTTGATACTTCAGTAGTTCCGACAAAACTTAAAGAGGCTATAGTTAGACCTATATATAAAGGAGGAAAGAAGGATGAAATATCCAATTATCGACCTATAGCGATTCTATCGGTGGTTGATAAGATTATGGAGGAAATTGTTGCAAACCGAATATGGAAATTCGTTGAAAAACACAACTTAATAAGCAAATCCCAATACGGATTTCAGAAAGGCAAAAGCACGAATCGGCTTCTTGGTGATTTCGCAAATTTGATTAATACCAGCCTAAGTAAAAATTTTCAAGTAATAGTGCTTTTCCTGGACTTTAGTAAGGCATTCGATACTCTTGACCACACAAAACTAATAGAAGCGGTAGAAAAAGCTGGAATTAGAGGGAAAATGTCTGAATGGATGAAGGACTACCTTAGGCGACGGATCTTCAGAGTTAAAATAAATGATTGCTGCAGCAACATAAAAGCCGTGCATTATGGGGTACCCCAGGTTTCAAAACTCGGTCCGTTGCTGTATTTGCTCTATACAAATGACATGCTGAATTGCCTTAGGGAAAGCTTTCCTTTCGCTTTTGCAGATGACACAGCAATTGTGGTTTACCACCGGTCGCTAGATGAGGCAACTAAGAGAATGCAAGTGGAGTTCGACAAAGTTGGCAGATGGTGTCATGACAACGGCCTAGTCATCAATGCATCTAAGTCAAAAGTAATGCATATTCGCAGCCCGCAATACCGAAGTGAACAGATTACAATCAAAACATTTAACTGTGACAACCAACAAAATGCTGATACCTTAGAAGTAGTCAACACGTATAAATATCTTGGGATTACGATTGATAGCCATTTCATCTGGGAGAGCCATATCAATGATACAAAGAGCAAACTGAGAGGGTCACTCTTTGCTTTAGCTTGCATGCAGGGTTGGCCGAACTGTCATTTTTTAGAAAAAACTACATTTGTTACGTCTGCTACGTAGTTTATGTAGTTAATGTAGTTAAATGTAGATAATGTAGTTAATGAAACAAATTGTAGCAGACGTAGCTTCAACTGTCAAATTTGAAATGGGACGCTTGCTTTTGAATTCGAAATCGCTTCTCGAATGTACATTGTTCAATCCCAACATCCATTGAAAGACTTTTTCCCACTGGTTTTTTGTTCACACAAAAACAAGGAACAAACTTTCACAAGAAAAGTAAAAAAAAGTGAATCTTGTTAACTGAAATTCTATTATTTTTCTGTATTTACTACCAATGTACCAAATTGTAGTAAATAAGGCGTGTAGTTTATTTAATTTACTACGCGTAGTTAATGATGTAGAAAATGTAGTGTAGTTTATTCGGCCAACCCTGCTTGCATGCAATACAAAGCAACTACCACAGTGCAAAAACAAATATATTACGCTCTTGTTGAATCAAGACTGAGATATGGTATACTTGCATGGGGAGGAGCTTCAGCAACTCATATAAACAAACTCCAAAAAGTTCAAGACAGAGCAGTAAAATTACTAACGAGAAGAAATAGCACATCAAACGGAGAGAAGGTGATGAAAGTTAAAAATATTTTCGAGATGACAGCAGCGGTGGAATATTATGATGACTTACGCTTTAGAACTCCAATCAACCACAAATACAGAACAAGAAGACGAGCAGAGGGTTTCTATGAGCTTCCATGTATCTCAAACGTTTATGGCAAGAGGCAACTTATTTATACAATACCCAACATACTAAATAAACTTCCGCAGTTTTTAAGACATATTAACAATACAACTTGTAGAAAAAAAAGACTGAAACAATTTTTCCTTGAAGCAATAACTTAGATAAATTTTTTCTTGCAATTATGTTATTACAAAACAAAAAATAAAAAACAAAAAAATTAAATATACATTAAATTTAGTAAGTTATATACATATATCTACATATAGAATAAATACCTAAGTTTAAAATTTAAAACTTGTTCACATCAATGTTAAAAATTTTTGTAAACAACCTTCTGCAGATAAGCTATTTTACAGCTTCGCAGATATTGAAATATATTATTGTAAATCTGAAATCATTAAAATAATAAAATAATAAATAATAATAATAATAAAAAAAAAAAATAAAAATTATGAGCGATTGCTTCAATTACCACCGATATCTTCAAATTGGTCTTAATTACTACTACAGTATACACCAAAAAGCGTTTAGGAACAAATGAAGAAAACTAACTATTTGCTTCAACTGTACTATAGCACACAGAAGCATAAGCTTCCCTATTTCTTGCTTGAAAGCCTTAAAATAAAATGGAACTCGACCAAATTGCAGAAAACCTGACGCTGACCATAATTGTTCTCTAAAAAGTCCGCTTACATAAATCGTAATTCGCAGAAGAATTAAGCTGGCCTGGTGGATCTCAGTCTTAGCAGATTAAGAAAGAACCGCAGACAATGTCTTAACAATAATTCTGTTTTTCGTTGGACAGGGGTCCGGAATAATACAAATGTGCGTGCGTGCTAAGCTATGTGTGCAGAAAGTGGCCCAACGACGAGCGTGATTCCATGAGGGCCCTACGACGATGTGGTTCCTGTTCAGTGCTTTAGAAAGTCACTTAACCCGAACAGTGATCGTAGGTCCAAGAGGGCCTAAGTACGAACGACAAAGCATGATTTCTGGAATTATAAGATGGGTCTCTGGCAATTTGGCCAGAGGGACTTCGAAGAAGCTACCGGTGTGGAGGATTATGCCTCAGTCGTAAGCGGTCTGGACTGGACAGGACAACCCTCCTTCTAGTCCGGCCGGACTGACTCAAAAGTCTTGTGAGTTTGCGTCACATGTGTGGAGGAAGAGTTAATAAGAGGGTTGTTAACGGTGGCGACCAACGTGTGCCAGAAACGACAATACCTTTTCAGGTATTACTTTTTTTTGCCTTGTGAAATAATAAAAGCCATCACAAGCCCTCGTTTTTTATAGTTGTTTATACTATAAACAGTGAGATTTGATTTCGCTCACAGTTGGCTTGGCCGTTCCATCAGTAACGTTCGTTCTAATTGAAAGCATTTAAATAAGAAGCGTGAGACTGCTGAGACCTATTTTAAGGCTGTAGGTCTTATTGCCCAAAACCATAACGCCCAAATTTAAAAATGACATAACGCCCAGAAACCACCACGTCGCCCAAAATTTAAAGGAATAAAGCGTCGCAAAGCCCAAACAGAATGACATATCGCCCAAAGTAACGCATTACATATCAAATCTAACAGTAAACCCAAGCAGGGGGGCAACATGCCCCCCCATACGTATTTTGTTTGGATGTTTTTAGACGTTATGCATTTTTTGGGCGTTAGTAAAAATTATGCCATTACGCCCAAAATCAATGTCACATCACCCAAATTTACGTACATTTTACAACAACTAATTGCCTAGCAATGTTTTGGGCGTTATGACATTTTTCAATTTGGGCGATAAGACCTAACGCCCTATTTTAATGCCTCTTTAACAGGGTACTCACATTCGCATCCAACTGAAATCTCCGACACAAAGTAACCGTGACTTATATTACTTTACTTACTTACTTAAGGTGGCGCTACAGTCTGGGGTGGACCTGGGCCTTAATCAACAAGCGTCTCCAGCCAGCACGATCTTTGGCCAGCTGTCTCCAGTTTCGCACACTAAGGTGGTTAAGGTCCCCTTCCAGGTGCTCCACCTGAGTCGGGGTTTTCGTCTACTGAGTTGCCCCTCAGGTATGGATTCGAAGACCTTTCGGGCCGAGGCATTCGCGTCCGTTCGCTCTACATGATCCAGCCACCTCAGTCGTTGGACCTTCACTCTTCTGCCTAGGTCGATGTCGCTGTACAGCCCGTACAATTCGTCGTTGTATCTCCTCCTCCATTCACCGTCTATGCAGACGGGACCGAAAATTACTCGAAGAATTTTCCTCTCAAAACAACCAAGAGTAACCTCATGCACTTCCGATAGCGTCCATGCATCAGCACCATAGAGAAGGACTGGGATGATTAAGGTCTTATAAAGAATCACTTTAGTTGTTCGAGAGAGGGCTTCGCGACTCAGCTGCTTTGTTAGCCCAAAGAAACAGCGATTGGCAAGAATTATTCTTCGCTTAATCTCGGCGCTGGCGCTGATGTCATTGTCTGAGTTCATATAGCGGAGCCTAGGTAGACAAAGTCCTTTACCAGCTCAAAGTTATATCTGTCTATAGTGACATTCTGCAGAAGACGTCGGTGTTGGGTGCCCTTTCTTGATGACAGCATATACTTTGTCTTGCCCTCATTGATTGGCAAACCCATCTTCGCCGCTTGTGGCATCACGCTGCGTTCTGCCAATTATGTCGACGTCGTCGGCGTAGGCGAGTAGGTGGACGTGACTCTTGAAAGATAGTGCCTCTGGAGTTAGCGTTTGATTTTTGCACTATTCTTTCAAGAACGATGTTGAAGAAGTAACATGACAGCGCATCGCCTTGTCTAAATCTTTTTTTGACATCGAAGATCTCGGTGAGTTATTTACCGACCTTGATGGAGCAGCGCGCATACTCCATTGTCATCCTGCACAAACGGACGAGTTTGGCTCGGATGCCAAAACTAGACATTGCTCTGTATAGCTCGTCTTTATAAATGCTGTCATAGCAAAAGGTGGTGGGTATCGATTTGGACTTCCTGGGTTTTTTCCAAGATCTGCCGCAGTGTAAATATTTGGTCGACGGTATACTTTCCTGGCCTGAAGCCACACTGATAGGGACCAATCAGGTAGATGACGAAAGGCTTCAGGCGTTAACACAACATGTCAGATAAGATCTTGTAAGCGATGTTAAGAAGACTAATATACCTCTGTACTTGGCGCAGTTCAGAGGGTCTCCTTTCTTCTATACCGTGACTTATATACCGAATGAAAACAATTTCTTGTATACTGACCGAGGGGCTCAAGTTCAACCTTCGCCAGAATACAATCTAATTCTTCTGTGACTTCAGGTATGAATGTCCAACAAAATCTTTGAACATAGCCGAAAAAGCAATGAAAGAAGCTTCTCAATTCAGCCCAATAGTTTCGGCATATATGTAGGTACTTGTAGGACCCTTCCATTCGCGATTGAGAGAAACTAGGCCTAATGTCCTATATGAATCTATTGCGCCAACTATCTGGTTTATATAGTTGTGGGTCTGGGCTTGGATGATTTAAGGCTATATTCAATATGCAGTTGAGGGCCTGTTAGATTCGCTGGACTACATTATATCTACTTGACTTTGGACGATGTTTCCGAAATACAAGTCCGGAATTCGAAGGAGGGCATCTTTGGGTCTACAGCCTAAAAGCACAGGCTGTACGACAAGACCTCCGGAAACTTCATCAAAATCGAAACAACGAATTACGTCGCAAAACTACATGCCATGTCAAGGGAATTGCCCCTTTTTTCTCGGGCTAGGAAGGCATCTAAGAAGTAATTTCCTCTCTCGTAGGACAAAGGAGACATAATACAAGATCTTAACCTTGTCCCAGTTCTGCTGTATGGTGCAAAAGCAAGGACCTTATCGATAGTGGGTACAAACCTCTTGGCATGCTTTGAGAGAAAGTTTCTTTTGTGTGATATTCGGTCCAGACTTTTTCGCTGGATTGTGAAGGAAGAGATACAACGATGAACCGGACGGGCTATAAACTGACGTTACATTGATCTGGTCAGTTAAAAATACAACAACTGAGGTGGCTAGCTAAGGATGGAGGGGTTTCTTGGATGAGACCGGTGAGGTTCACCCCGGATGGCACTACAGATAGACGTGTGTCATGTATCTCAAAAAGTCCGATCTTTGGCCAAACTTGGAGTACAGCGGGAAGTTGCGCGCAATTCAGTCGTGTATTTATTTTTTCTTATTCAACAAAACGCGAAGTTTTAACTGGCTCTTGCTCAAATAAGTTTTAGACTTCCAACCCATTTTCCAATAATACCAACTAATTTATTTTTTTAAATTATCTTTATTCTTATCTTCTTCTTCTTCTTTTTTTTAATCATTTTCATTTGTTTCGTTCATTCAACCGCGATTTGTGTTGTTCTATGCTTAATATTAACAAAAATATTATACAAAATAAAAAATATAAAATAATTATAAAACACACATCCTTCTACATTCTCTATACATCCTTTCGTTTTGTGTCTGAGTGTGAGTGCTTTTCATTGCACAAAGTAACGTAAGTCCTAGTTTTCTTCTTTTTTTTTAGTACGCATAATGGATACCATGTCCAGCAACTGATGTATGCACTAAAGCGGGGGCGGCAATAGCGGCCCTACTCAAACGGAAAAAGAAAATAAAAAGGATTATAAAAATTACTTAAAATAATTGACAACTTACTTGAGAACTGGGGCAGCATATGCATGAGCAGCATAAGCTGGAGCAGCAGCTAAACCAATACCATGACCAGCCAAACCAATACCATGACCAGCCAAACCGGCATAGCCAGCTAAACAGCGGGAGAGAAGACATTTAATTTCAGTTCTTTTTCTATTTAATTAATTTTTTTTTTATCAATTGTCCTTAAATAAATCCTTTTAGAAAATTATATGTATTTATAATTATTTACAATGTCAAGCACTTAAGAGTTAAATTTATTTAAATGGCGATACCTTGTGAAAGGACTTCCTCAAGACATTTTTAATTTGTTTGGCAGAAGCTGGTTCGGAATCTCATCCTGTTTCAGTCTTGGGTACTCTGATTGTTCTCTATTTGCGGGTTATTCTTCCTGACTTCTATGATTAATGATAAGAAATATTTTTGGGTGGACTTAACCTGTCTAATGTTCGTCCCAAGGACAAGGATAACAAGTATTGTGTTCGTTTTTCTTATCATTTTGGTTTTATGAAACAAAAGACATTATTTTGTGATAGCTCTTCGGGATCTGGTTTTTGTAAATTCGAAACCTTAACTGAGGATAAATGAATTTAATCCTTATGCAACTAACTGAGAACTGTGACATAACACACTGCCACTGACATAATATTTCTGATGGATAATCAATTTTGATGTTGTTGATGTTGAGGGTCGCAGGATCAGCCCCCGGAAAAAAATCACAAACCCATCTGACAAGCATCTGAGAGTATAGCTACCCAGAGAAAGCTTCTTAATGTGTCCTGGATGATTAGTGGCTGATAGAATTTGTATTATTGTAGCTACAATATGTTACACGACTTAATGTACTTCGAAGGAAATCCCACGGATTTTTGATTGACTGGGCATGTGAACTTGCAAAGAACTATGGCGAATATGGTGACAAGCAAAATAAGTCCAAATTCATAGGTATTCGGCTTCGACAACACTTTTTCAAACCTTCTTTGGTTGCAAGAGAAATCTTTGCAACTCGCTTCTGAGGAGATATTTCTAGAAGACTACAACTTACAACAATTTATAGTCATACTACACTGGATTCCAACCCACTGTGAATTGTGATGGCTTTGCTGGAAACAAAACAACCGACTCAAAAGTTGACATTTCCTTGCTGTATTATTTCATGATGTCTTTTGTAGGAGAGACATAAGACCTTACTTATAACCATTTTTAGTTTTAATTTAGATTATTTTCAATTTAAGTTCGAAGAACCGAGGAAACCTTTACGTCAAAAAGCACAACTCCAAAAAAAAAAAAAAAAAAAATGGAGCACGAACAGCTCAGTCGTCATGTTCAAAGGAGGGATCAGACGAACCCTGTCAAAAAGGCAATGTCAATCAACAGAGGCATGTCAACAAAAAAAAAAAACTCCCGGATCAGAAAAATACAAAAAACAGCAGCATTTGATTGGCCTCAGTGACGAAGTGATCCGAAACCGGGAGGCCTAAAGATACTCCTTGAGATCGTATCCGCGAAATCTACAGATGGACCAGTAGGCAATGTGGGAGGGTTATGATCCCTATAATCCCGACCACAATCTCGCCAAAAAAAAGGGAGAACAAAATGACACTAGATTATTTCCAGTACAAATTTCGCAATTGTGAGCTTCAATTAATTTTAAAGTCGACAATTTATTTTTGACGTTTTTAACTGAATTTTGTCTCACATGTCAGGAAAGAAGATCCATCAATATTTATTTAAAGTAGGTAAGTAAACAACTTGGTGTAAGCGAACGAATGCATATAGAAAAAGACCGCGCTAAGTGGACAAGGGTTATGAATTTGGTCCAGGTCCACCCTGGATTGTATTGTAGCGCCACCTATGTAAGTAGATAAGAAAACATAAGTTCCTTCATCTGTAACTTGAGATTTATTTTTTGCAGAAATTAGTGAGCCAATTTTTTAAATAGTGATCATCATTTCAAATTTATGATAGTTCACGATAGATAATTTTATATAGAAAAGCTCGTAAAATTTAAACTGGAAACTAAAAATAATTATCGGCATTATGCAATGTTTTTAGAAATTTGGGTAGTCCGTGAGGAGAATATTGTTTTATTTATTTATCAAAGGTTAAAAATTATTATTACATATTAAGGCTCAATGGAAAAATTGCATTTGTTGGTCACTGGGACGTGCCAAAAATGTACTCGTTTGCTAATAGCCGTATTTTATTATGCCCATGATCTGAACCAGATCACAAATTAGCACTAATTCGCAACAACAACACGTGATCCAACTTTCTATCTGGATCATTTTTCATGATCCAAATAGATAGTATGATAGTATACTTCTAGGCGAATAATTTTATTCGTGTATACAAATAAAGTGGCTTACAAAATATTGACAACCCAATAACCAATCAAGCCACTCCGTTTTTCGTATAAAATTTGTAAGCCACTGTCAAATGTCAAAATGATCCTGGTTTGTTTTATTATGCTGATCTGATCCGGTTCAGATCATGGGCATAATAAAGCACGGCTAATATTTCCTACTTTGCCATGTGGCAACACAAGTGAAACTATGACAAAACACCGAAAAGTATGCAACAAAAAATGTGCATTATTGCAAAAAAGGCTTACATAAAGCAGCAAACACAAACTTTAATAATATCTGAATATTGGGGTTCCTTTGAGGTGCGCGCTTTAATGCTTTCTGTTATTGAAATCAGTTTTAGGTAGTGTATTCAGTTTGTAACGAATTAAATGACCAAAGTCATCCTCAGTGATTCTCTTAATACATTAAATAATTTCTGCGTAAAAAGTGATTTAAATTATCTCCCCAATACTAGGACTATTTGTTTAAATTTTACGGAATAATGTGCCTAATTCTGGGCAGAATTCGCTATTTCCGAGCAATTTTGGGAACATATTTCACACCCTAATGGTGTTAATGTCTTAAATTATAATAATTAAGAGCTTCCGAATTCCGATGAAATGCAAACACCGACATTAGGTACATTAGTGTATCTGTGGCTGAGTACTATAGTCAATATATGGAACGTAATGAACGTTAACTCCCTTGTCAATCTATGAAAGTGAACTAGTTGATTTTCCCGAAATATATGATTTATGAAACGTGCCATGATAGAGGAAGCTCGGGAAAATGTTCCTACATCACAATCAATATGCAATGACTGTTCTATAAATCGTTAGCCTCTATCAAATTTCAGGAATTCATTAAATTGCAAATACTAACGTTAGCTGAAGCTCACCTTAAAGCATTTACTCTTACCTACACTAGCTTCCTCTTGAAGGATCAAGTTACAAATCGCAGGCAGGACCTATTCTTCTTAATTCCCACGAATAGAAAAATAGATATACTTTTCGCAGAAAAGGAAACCCATCCTGCTTCTGATCGAAACTGAAATACCAACATTCGTGTCCTGATTCTGGAAGCACTCCTGAATAGATTCGCTTTCTCTTTACTACTTCCTATACGAGCCAAAGAAAAAGTGTTCTCCTTTGGAAAGATTTTTCACAGAATCCTTTGCGCACCATTGTGCATTATACTACCACCTAATGGACCTGAAAAACGGATTCGTACGTCGGCAGCAAATATTTACAGCGTTCCCTTTATAGTACATTCTTGACTTCAATTCATAACTAGAGCAGCCATATCGCTTTTAAAAGTGCTAAGTGCTCTCACTCTCTTTTGACTGAAATAGAACGGAGCTTTTATAAAAGCCATATCCGTTTAATAAAAAGGAAACAATTGAAAAACTTCTACTCTAAGTGCAATTCTATATATAATACCCTTGTGCTTGCGTTGGTGCATATTGTGCGTAATAAGAAAGCTATTTCAAGCTGATTTTATATACATAGATACATATTTACAAATACTAACCATGCGATGCGTAGGCAAGACCAGCTGGAGCTACCTTCAGAGCTGTTGGGGCTGATGACACATAGCTATGCGAATAAGATGGAGCAGATGCCAAGTAGCTGGTGGAGATTGCTGGAGCAGCTGAAACTTTGTACGATGAAATAGCTGGAGCGGCATATGAATGAGACAATGCTGGAGCAGATTCTAGATAACCATGAGAGATTGCTGGAGCCGCAGCAACATAACCATGAGATATTGCTGGAGCTGCAGCAGCATAACCATGCGATAAGATTGGCGCAGCAGAAGCATAACCATGTGAGACAACTGGAGCGGCGGCATAGCTATGTGACAAAACGGGTGCGGCAGCAGCATAGCCATGTGACAAGATTGGTGCAGAAGCAGCGTATCCATGAGAGTAGGCTGGTGCGGCAGCATATCCATGAGCGATTGCTGGAGCATAACTATGTGCAATACCTGGAGCGGTAATAGCATGTGCATAAGGAGCACCAGCAGCAACTACATGACCTTATTGTATGTACAATTTGGAAAATATTTAAGCAGTGCAAGTGGTAAGCTTCTAAATTCTACTTATGTTTATATAGTGCTAGTATAGGTAAATATAGCAAAAGTGTTTTTGGAGTGGAATTTTAACCAAGAATCTTACCACCATAGCTGGGAGCATAACCGACGGCATCATTGGTGGTACTTGAGCGTGAGACATGCGATACAGCATGACCGGCAGTCACTGAGCTGGAGTAGTCCGATTGGGAGTTTTGTCCATAGTGTCCCTACGAGAATGAGAATAATTGTAAAAACTTGTTAATGTGTTGATTGTGTATAATAAGTACCTTGACGGTGTGTTCTTGTGAGTTGCCAACGGAACCATGATCGATACTTGGAGCGGAAATTGAATAGGCAGCTGGTCCACCGGCTTGGGCGCATGCAACGATGGCGGCGATGACAAAGACAATCTGCAAAGTCAAATGGGTTGAGATTCTAAATTATTTTTGTATGACTAATTACAACGTTTTAACTGGAACTGATTTGAAAACTGCTATTCAAATTGACATCTCTCTTTTTGTCATATGACTAGATATAAGGTGACAAAATGGTATCTTAAGATTATAGAAATTCAGTTATTTTAGTTTGGCACTCATAAAGCCCCACCAAATTTTTGATGAATGAAAGAAAGCGAGGAGTAACGACGTAAGGGGGCAGCTGCAACCCCTGAGAAGTTGTGCCGAGTTGTCATTTGATGTTTGGTTTTTGAGAAAACAATAATTTGTTAAGAAAAACACTTTGGTTGCACTTAGGTATATCTACCACAAATTGCACTACCTTCATTCAACCCATCTCATACCCAAAAAACTTATCTTTGAGACAACTGAACTTCAGGCCGACTCATCTATCGGACATTTCATCCATTTTTGGTATATCTATGTGGCCCGCTTTGCCAAATGTATCTCTATGTCATAATTAAAGTTGATGAAATGTCAATGGATGAGTAGTGTTTTTGAAGTTTAGTTGTCTCACAGTTGTATAGGCAATGGATGGTTTAACAGTAGTTGCAATCATTCATGTTGTCAATTCCTGCAAACAATGTAGGGGAAGCCGGGGCGGAATGAGGTCCGGGGCAGAATAGGAACTTATCTTGCTGTCATTCAAACATCAAACTTGACAAAAAGTTGATTTATATCTCAGTCTCAGTAGTGTGTGATCTCCCGAAAACAAAAGGTGTCGGATTTACACTCAAGGTAAGTGGAGTGTTTTTCTATTTTTTGCTGTAGATTTATTTTATTAATAATTAGTTACTAATCTCTTTTTTATTTCCACTTGGGAAAAAATAGTATTCATTGTTTTTGATACTAGTAAAAAAAAATTCTTAAACACATGGCTCGGGGCAGAACGGGGCAGGACGGATTTGTCAAACCCAAGCCACTCAAGAAAAATAAAAAAATATTTAAAAAACTTCAAATGCTCTAAAATAAAAGAAGCCAAACGTCACCAGAGTGTCTTTATTGTAAGGACCTATACTCAATATCGACGGAAGGATGATGTTCCACCTGCATTGTGTGCAAAAAATGGGCCCATAACTATTATGCAGGGATTGAGAGTGACGATGAAGCGACGTTGGTTTGCGAGTTCTGCAAAGAGTATCTAAAGCATATCCTAAAGCATTCCTATGCAATGAAAATGCATTTTTTTTTCATTATAAAAAAAAAACATATAAAACTGAAAACATATGTAGATACAAATAATAGTTGAAGTCGTTCATTAAAAGTTTAATGATGTATTAATTCCTAAATTTGCTGTAAATATATGGTGTTAAGGCAAATCCTTCCTTTACTTAAGCAAAGCGCGCAGTAAAGTGCCACCGTTTCATCAGTTCTTAAAATGTCGTCCTAAAGTTGAATTCTTGGTCGTCTCGTATATTTCCGGGTAAAAAAAATATGCTGTCGTAATGCCAAAATCCACGTCCTCTACAACAAATCCGTGTCGTCACCACCCGCTTACCACCCAAAAATTAAATTTGTTCAAAGCACCAGACTGGCATCAAGCCACTTGAAAAAAGCCACGTCGCCCCCGCTTCGATTTTATATAGGTACGCGTCTATATTTTTTCACATAGGTTTTAGCGATTCCACCTGTCACTTGGTCACCCCGTCACTGCCACTCCACTGCCACACCACTTCAATGCTCGCTTTACTTTAGACTGTTTCATTTACAAACCAGTAGCTGGCAGACAGAATGTAATGTGGGATCATGGCGTAATCTCGAATGACAAAAATCTCGAAAAGTTTTTTTTTTAATCTCGAATGCAAAAATTTCGAATGTACAAAAATCTCGAAAGACTATATCTCGAAAAAATCTCGAAAATAAAAAGTAAATTCGAAATTTTTTTTGCACCCACCCCATATCCAAACAGTAAACCCAAGCAGGGGGGTTGCAGGGAGGCATCGCATGCCCCCCATTCGAGTTTTTTTTTTTTTTTTTTTTTGAGATTTTTGCTATTTGAGATTATGCTTTCCAGATTTTTTTCGGGATTTTTTAAATTCGAGATTTTTTTTTTGAGATACCTATCGGGATAGACCCATGTAATGTATCAAAGAGCTTCTACTAAAAGAGTCTATTACTATTAACTGAACTTTGCATCAAGAAAAAATGTCAGCAAGTACACGAACCACTTATATTCTGATCTCTAAGGTTTTCTGTCAATTTGCTCATTTAAATCTTTGCTTTTCCATAAGTGATTTTTGAAATAACCAAAACTTTTGAAAATGTTTTTCATTTACCACCAACTGTAACAATTAGATTTCTTAGTTACTATTACTAAGGTGGGCGGTAGAAGGACTACAAGTCGAAAATTCCAATTTTTTAGGAGACAGAAAAAACTTAAGAAACTTTTTTAAATCTAATTATTGTGAATTTCTATTTTTATGTCGAACTCAAAAATATAAAACGGACTTTTATATAATTTGCTGTAAATAAGGAAATAAGGTGACTTGTAGTACTTATTTGACCATTAACATTTTGTTAGAAAAGTGACTTATTCTTGGGCGCCCATTAAGACAGGCTACTAATGCTCATGACCAGACATCAACTTTCCAAAACTCCTTCTGTTACAGTTACAGGACAAGCAAACTTTGGAACTCGCTTCCTGGTGATATATTTACAGAAGACTACAATTTACAGCAATTTATGTGCGGAACTAACATTCATCTGCGATTCAGCTGCGCTCTTAAAGCGTTATAAGTTCGCCTTTCCCGGGAGAAGTATTAAAAAAAAAAAAACAATATAACAACAAAATCATAACAAAATCAAAACAAAACAAATTGTATTTCAATATTTCATACACCTAAATGGGTATTTATAAAAAAAAGAATGCTGGAATAAGTACAGTAGGGGTGTAACATACAAGCTAAAAGTGTCGTTACACTGAACGCACCCTATTAGTAGTTTAGGAGTAGTTTCAGTTTGACAGTTTCGACAGTCTTGTTAGAGCAGCCAACGCGGACACACAAAATGTATAACAACTAAATACTCAATAAAGAAAATTAATTAAATACATTTCTGTCGGTCAGTATTTTAATTTGAGCAGCGGTGAAATAATACAAGGGGTACTCACGATTCGGTGTAACAGGCATTAGTAAAATTGTGAAATTGTATCTCTATATCAACACTGAAGCAAATGATAAAAAAACATTTGAATTCGAACTGACATTTGCGAACTTGTGCAATTTACTCTGTTGTATTTTTCTGTTGTAGTGTAAGAAAACTTCACACTTTTTCACTTTTAAAATGATACTAGACCTGATACACCGAATCGTGATCGTGAATACCCCTATTATTGTTTGAAAATTCTACAGGGACCGGCAGAAAGATCGGACGTTTTTGAAAGGGAACATACTCCTTTCCTATTGTGATGACAGCTGCGCGACAAGTAGCGTTAGGTTTGCGATGTCTTAGCATATTTTAACCAATTGACTGAAGACTTCCAGAGGCCCCACGAACAGCTCGAACCCCTAAAAGTGTCAAACGTGTTCGTCAAGCCTTTCTGCGCCCAGTCTAGGTTGATCTGCTCAGCAGCATGCAGCTGAACTTGGCAGAAGGGATTCGTGTGGAAGTCGCCCAAATCGACCAACGACTTTTGGAAAGAATGGATTACAATGTCAAAGAACACCTACAAAAGTGAACCTCTGATCGTAGCCACCAACATGACAAATGTGATTTTTTCAAATGCTATGGAAAAGACGAATTAAAAACTGGGCAAAGGTTTTTTTTTTAGAAAAATTAATGATTTTATTATTTTTTGAAAACCACTTAGAACACTCTGCCACTTAAAAAGTTCGCCTGTGGAATCTTTTTTTTCTTAGGACCAGTGCGGACTTGAGAAAAAAGCGAGAAAGAAAAATATTGGCATAGCCAAATTATTTAGTCATTTTAGTAGGCACAAGTAGGTATCTCATTTTGACCAAATTTTGGCTTATACTCCTTCTATCGCCAACCTCTTTTAAATTCCTCCAAAATGTATCAATAAGTTGATAATTTTTGCAATTGACTACTTACTATCAAATTGCCTATTAAGCTCTTCAAATATTCGGCAAGAAGTCAAAAACCGTCAACTATAATACGCGTCATAAAAATTAATTATCAAAATCCATGGCCAAACTCGTTGCACATTCCGCAAGATATCGAAAGTCATGAACCATTACCACCAACTATCCACATTGGTGGTCAAACTCGTCCAATATGAATCAATATTTTGACAAGTTTTACAACTGCAACTTAATTGACGGTCAAACTTGTCGAACATTCGGCAAAAAAGTCAATGACATCCACCACTAACACCAACTATCCACATTGCCGGTCAAACTCGTCCAATATGTGTCAATAAATTGGCGAATATAAGTACTGTTACTAATTAACAAACTTGGTGAACATTAGCCAAAAAAAACCGAATGATGTCACACATTTGCAATTACATAGTATTTAACGGCCGAATTGATGCATGAAAACACGCTAAGTTAATTCCAGAGGCTTGATATGAACTTCATGGTTTTTAATTGCCTGAAGGATTCATTAGAAACTAGAAACTCGAAGAAAACTTCGAAAGACAGTAGGTATAGGTATGTATTTCGAAACGGTTTCGGGTAGGTACTAATAATTACTTCCAATGTCCAGGTACCATTTTAGGAACTCACATTGACGCGAACTTTTTCGGTTTTGTTCAATTTAAGATGAGGTTAGGTGTTTGGTCATAAAAGGTTTGGTATTTCTAGTAGATCTTGTTTTATTTAAAAAAAAAAATGTTTAGATGGATACACAAGATACTGATAGTCCATTCAGAAGACATAAAGTACCTAATTCAAATTTTTCGAAATCGTTCAATCACTAACCGACCTTCAACAACTCGTACCAAGTCCACCAAGAAAATCCAATATCCATGTGGAAGAAATCGACCAAAGTTCCTGTGCATCGAACAGTAAATGTTGAACGAAACCCATACCTACAGAGTATAGGCCTCAAAATGAACTCATTAAACATTTGATTATCCTTGCCATTGAGCAGCCAAAAGGCTCACCTGTCTAGACCTGCACTTGTTGTTCATTCTGTCACATTAGGCGCCTCCATTTAGAAAATTTACATACAACCAAGTAGGTATAGTAGGAAGGTATTGTGATGAAGATAAATATTGCCTTCATCAAAACAACCTATACAGCTGTACGTATAGCTTTCGCATACCAATAACGTTTAACCCTTTAGAAATGCTCCCATTTTGAAAATCCATTACTGTCATTGTGTGTATTTAGGATTCTTTAAATCAAATATATCAGATGTTGCAAAATTTACACAACAGAGGCTATGACCTTAAATTGTCTATCCTTTCCGCAGCTATACTATATCATCTGGATGTGATAGTTTGTTTTGTGATTTGATGGTATAGGTCCTCTCCTATCATCGAATTTAAATTACTCACTCTGTTGTGTTGTTCCAAGGAACTTGTGGGGAAAAATAGCCACCAGAAAAGAAGGATACAAATACAACCAATTGAAATGAAATGTCCTCTCGAGCATTTCACAATAAATTTGTAGGTGATTTGACCTTGTATTTCTTAAAGTTAGCTTTTGTTATTATTTTTTTTTTTAGTTAAATAATTTTCTGATTTGTTGATTTGTGTATCCTGTGCAGGTGCCCATCTAGTGGTCAGTCAACGATGATTGATTAGGATTTAACTGTCAGTGTTAACTGAAAGAGAAAAATTGCGCTTGGAAAATTTCAAATTCGTTGAAATGGAAGGCCTTAGCTTTTTGTGGAAAAGAATTATGGGAAAAAATGTTGGATTAGTTAACAAAAAAATGGAGTTTGTTCAATACTAAAAAGCCGATGCGTGGTATCTGCGCATTTACTTTGTTCGAATGAAAATTGACCTATCGGTAAATGAAATAAAATGTAGGTACCTACAAACCGTTGGACATCTACTTTTTGAACAGAACGTCACAATTGGTAGATATAGTTTTGAGATAGCGAAGACTTACTCTGAGTCACCTATAGGTTTTGATCTTTAAAAAAAGGTGTGTTATGCTGGTCGTCCACTTAGTGAAGTGATGCTTGGTTAAATGAACGACGGTATCAACGCGTCCATCAACTCTTTGAGCAACCGCAATTATATGCTGATCAACTAAGTGGACGAGGTCATTAAACAATTGAAGGATTTGGTCAACTATGTATAGGTACGGGTCATTCAACAATTGATTGACCAACCAACTAGGTGAACGGGGCCCGCAACACGTTCAACACAAAAATATTCAATTTTAATTTGAATTACGTTGCTCAATATGAACAACGTGAGTTTGTGCACTATAGCGTACGAGCCTAAAAATTTGTTTTTTAAACTGAAAATTTGAATAAACTGTTGAACAAAATTGCTTGATGAGTTGCGCACTAAGTGCACGACCGCTATTAGTATCGCTCCTTTAGAAATACGTATTGAAACAAGAAATACGACTTTCCATATGGTTTTGCTAATGATTTATCAAATCAATTGACAGATGACAGCGTGTCTTGTATTCATTGTTTACACCGCTATAACATTTTGTTAGAGAGCATTTGAAAGGAAAATAATACATACATATTTTTCAAAATATTGGTTCTCAGAAAAGTCCTATGCTCTTTCATTTGAAAATTCGTGCATTCGACCATCAATTATGTCATTTTGACAGGTCATAGGTACAAAATTTTTAACTTTATGATGAATCAATGATGTTCCATATTTTCTATTTGTCCTCCATGTTAGATATTCCGATTCTAAATAATGGTGTACTGAACAACCCATCAACGGATTTGAGGACCATTATAAGGACAACACTGGATATGACTCCATATCAAATGCTTTAACTCGTAGAGGCGTAGATTATCCCACTATTAAATGGATCAAAGCGATGCGATGCTTGAAAGTCGGAAAATAACTGCTTCGTCAGCACTGACCTCAGTATCAGTCAGGCTGCCCTCAGAGAGGAGTACTCTCACCCCTACTATGGTCTCTGGTTATCGATAACCTACTTCAAGACCTAAGTAACGCAGGCTTCAATATACATAATTCCATACGCCGATGACCTAGTCATCATTATTAGGGGCAAAGAACCAAACGAGGTTACAACTCGTTATGCAAAACGCCCTTAAGATAGTCATAGACTGGTGTAGAAAATAAAGTAATTCTATAAACCCCAGCAAGGTTGTCATCGTCCCTTTTACGAAAAGGAGACATTTAAATCTTAACCAAATTTCAATCATTGACACAGAGAATGAGTACTCCAACGAAGTAAGATATCTTGGAGTGATCCTCGATAAGGAACTAAGCTGGAACTCCTACATAAACAGTAAAATTCAAAAAGCAACCAAAGCTTTCTGGGCTTGCCGTAGCATGTATGATAGAACCTGGGGGATCTATGCAAAGATCACATACTAGATCTACACGGTCATGGTAAGGCCCTTTATAACATACGCTTCAATGGTATGATGGAACAAAGTCACCCAAAAACCAACCATAAATAAACTAAATAAGGTACAACGGCTTGGCTGTCTGGGCACTACCGGTTCCATACGTGACAACATCGTAGAGACCTATTTTTTTGAATTGAATACACAAGTGGACATACAGTACATTTTTGTGCATTTTTTAACCCAATCCAAATGAATCAAAATTCAATAAGATGGCGCTACTGTCCATTTCCTTACATCCACACTTATTTGATGGAATATTCCTTCTAGAAAAATGTTTGTTTCGTTCGAATAATCTAAAAATATGGAGGCATTGATTGGCCGTCTCCATCTTTAGACATAACAGGTCCACACTTCTGTCAAATTATCTGATATTAAGATTGTCGAGTCCCCATTTCTTGCATTAAAAGCAGCACAAAGCCTCACACCCTACATGTTGGATTTCAATCTCCGAAGATTCCAAAAAGTGAAAAGCTATGCAAGTAAAAAATTCACTCATTATTTTTGGTCCACCCTGTGCAAGTACAAAAGCCTAATTCCTCGGTACTTAAACTGTGTTCCACGGAACCCCAGTTACGCGACTTTCTTGAATTAAGAATAGTAAAACACAAAAATAAATTTTGTAAGTAGCTATGCAATTACAAAAATGTTTGCGGAAAAAATGTTTGATGTCTTACAAAGAATAAACTTGACACAGAAATGCATGCGTGTGGGTATCGTTCATGCACAGCTTTTGTTTCTGCATAATATCTCACAAAAATGAAAATATAGTCAGAATGAAACCCAGCCTACGACACTACGTACTTACTTAAGGTGGCGCTACAGTCCGGGGTGGACCTGGGCCTCAACTAACAAGCGTCTCCAGCCAGCACGACCTTTGGCCAGCTGCCTCCAGTTTCGCACGCTAAGTTGGTTGAGGTCCCCTTCCACTTGCGTGCGCCACCTGAGTCGCGGTCTTCCTCTACTGCGCCGTCCCTCGGGTGTGGATTCGAAGATCTTCCGGGCCGGAGCATTCACGTCCATTCGCTCTACATGACCCAGCCACCGCAGTCGTTGGACCTTCACTCTTTTGGCTAGGTTGATGTCGCTGTACAGCCCGTACAGTTCGTCGTTGTATTTCCTCCTCCATTCACCGTCTATGCAGACGGGACCGAAAATTACTCGAAGAATTTTCCTCTCGAAGCAGCCAAGAGTAGCCTCATCCACTTTTGATAGAGTCCATGCCTCTGCACCATAAAGTAGGACAGGGATGATTAGGGTCTTATAAAGGGTCACTTTAGTTGTTCGAGAGAGGGCTTTGCTACTCAATTGCTTTCTTAGCCCAAAGAAACAGCGATTGGCAAGAGTTATTCTTCGTTTAATCTTAGCGCTGGTGTCATTGTCTGAGTTCATAGCCTACGACACTAACGGCCATATTATATTCACTCCGGTTGTAAATAAGGTTTAAGGTAATTTTACACCCGATCATTACTCCGCATTTTTTAAACCCGAAAATTTAAACCTATACCTATCCATAATATTCACTCAAAAACATGCATTAAACCCGCTGGATTAAAAAAAGGATTTAAAACAGTTTAAACCGATTTTTAATGCGATTTTAACCCCTTTTAAACCCACGTAATGTCAAATTTCAGATAAAATGACATTTTGTTTTTTGTTGTTTGTCACTAATTGGAAATTGATTTGTTTTGTTGTGACATCAACATTTGGTCAATTTCACTAATTTTTGTGTGAAATGAGTGGACTCGTGTATCTACAATAATATTAATACTTACATTTATCTTTTAATTGAACAAAAGAGAAATTTTAGATACTATGTATAAAGTTAATTCCAAAATATACATGTGGTGACAAAAATATAACAAAATCCATTTTTCTTATCTTCTTGCTTTCTGTTATATTTTCACTTTCACTTAATTTCTGCGAGCGAAGAAATGTCAAAACTGTTACATAAAAAAAGTTGTCGAAAATATGAAATTGAATTTTAACCCGGGTTAAAGTAGATACTTAAACTGGTCTACGGAGTCCAGTTTAAACGTAATCGGATTAAACGCCGACAAGGTTAAAAACGGGTTTATTATCGGGTTTAACGACTGAATATTATGGACTTGGGTATAATTTTTTGGGTGTAAACTTTAATCCGGACTAAAATGAGTGAATAATATGGCCGTTATAGATCTGCAGAGTTCTTCTTCATCAAAACATGTATTTAATTCTGTATCATTGAACGAATTTTGGGTTGGTATTAGGAGTGAATACCCTGAACTTGCCTTAACAGGCTATATTAAATTTGCTCCCTTTTGTCACAACTTATCGCTGTGAAGCAGGCTTTTCAGCGTATACTTATGCAAAGACTAAATACAGATCGAGATTGGACGCTGCCTCAGATATGCGAATATAGCTTTCGGAGATAGAAGTTAATTAAAAAAAAAAATATAAATCAAACAATGTAACAGCTTCATTCTTCACACTAACCTTGAAAAAAATATCTTAAATAAAAAAATTGATTTTGAAATGAGTTGTTTTTCATTTTTTATATCGTTAAGAGTTGGGGTTCCGAAATATATTTGGGTCTTGTTTAGGGTTCCACAGCTTAATAAGTTTGAGAACCGCTGGCCTAATCTATACATATAATAAAACTATAGGAATTTTCTTTGGCTCTTAAAAACTCGAAAACTACTGGACAGATTTCGATGAAACTTTTTTTAAATGTTTATTGAGACTGTGAAACTGCTATAGGCTATGTCGTTTATAGCCAAGTCCTTTCGAACATTTTTTAGCCAAATTGTATTTTTTGAAGTGAAAATATAACCAGTAAGACAATTATCTTCGACTATGCCGAAGCTCAAATACCCGGTACTATATTATTGTAAAATAAAAAAAAATATTTCAGTATTAAAAAATTATATATATTATATTATATACTTTTTATATATATATATACTTTTTATTCGACCAAGCTCATTTTTTGTCAAAAATTTTTAAATATTATTAAAACAATATGTGCAAAGTTTAAACTGGCTATCTTTACTGTAGCTATTTAAATTTAATTTTTAACATAAAAAGCTATATAAATCTGATATTTTTGTATGGGAGGTAGTAGTAGTTTTCATCCGATCTTGCTCATCTTCGAACTTAGCCTCAGTTTGGTGGATAAAAGCTTACATACCAAATTTCAAGTAGATAGCTCTTAAATTACGGCCGTAATCGTGCGGACAGACAGACAGACGGACAGACAGACGGACATCGTTAGATCGACTAAGAAAGTGATGCTGATCAATATATATATAGTTTGTCATACCTACAACGCCTCCTTATGGGCGTTACAAATGGAATGACAAAGTGAATATACCCTCACCACAGTGTGGTACCGGGTATAAACATACACCACTACCCAGTATGTAAAGCCAATTTTTGAAAAATCGTTTATTTTAACTATTATTCACAGACATATATTATAAATCCTGTTGAAGTTCCTTTCTGCTGGGTACTCGTATATGTATCCAAAAATCAATTCCAATTTCATCGATTCAGCTGAAAGTTAAATGTTTACCTAAAAAAAAACAATATTATCACTTAGACGTACATTAAGTTAAAGCATGGTCAACAATTGTATTCAACTCGATTTATATTGCCTACACAAAGGCTTACAAGGGATATTTTCAAAGACATATCTCCGCATATACAAACTCTTCAATCATCTTTTGTGTACAACTATTTACGAAACAAAAGTCCCTAATCGGTTATTAGAAGAATTCCCAACCACATCTGTGCCCCGTTTAACATGTTAACATCAAATCGGAGAATTTAGGGACGAACACTGAATTGTTTCCACACATTCTCTGCGAAATATTGAAATACAGATACTTTGGATCTAAAAATATCCCCAAGGCTATAAAGTACCTACCATAAGGATCCCCATAATCCCCATTTGGCATTCACAGAAACGAAAAAAAATAATAAATAAAGTACTACACAATATTTCACTGAAATATATTTTGTCAACGAAACAAAGGTACCTTTCCTGGGAAGGCTTAACCCTTTCGACTGACTACCTTTATGTGGGAGATACATCAAGGGTATCACCAACTATACCTCACGACTTCCATATGGTAACACGGTACTGTCGTCCTGATTTCTGTTTGTCAACCTCAAGTCAGTGGTGCCGCATGAGCGAGGACATTCGATTACTAATTGAAATTGAATGAAGGACTAACTTTCATTGGATCGAGCACATGTTCAGATACACGATACCAATCGGACGGATTGACATTTACAATCTGCTATCTTAAGGTCGCTGATGTTTGCTAAATTAATTCCCAATGGGTATCTGTTATGTATATCTACAGGTATAGCCGTTTGTGCCATCGATGATGGAAGAGGGCAAGGTTTATAATAATTAGACATAGATGAGTATCTGTATCGAAAAGTAATTAACACAAAATATCATTGCCATGGTGATGGCGATTTTTGAAACTGACTTAAATCGATTTATTAGAAATTGATACTGAGGGCGAAATATTAATTATTACCTCGAAGAATAGGTTCAATTATAATTTCCTTCGCTCCATCCCAGTTGTTATTGAGCTTAAGGTGGTAGAAGTTGCTTTGGGAGTTGCTCTTTATCCTTTCAAATGTATGTGGGACATGGAATATGCAATTAGGCAGTTTCCAATTTTACTTTTCAATACCAATTAATGGGCATTCAGTTTTTGGAATTTTCATTTCGGATGCTAATAATTGGAATTTTACTCTCAGAAAACTAAATTTCAGTCCCCATCTTGACATGATTATCGTAGCCGTAGCATACAGATCTTGTTAGAGCATTTGTAGTGACTATTAGAACTGGAGCCCTTTGTTGTAAATTCTCTTATTTGAGCAGAACACAAGTCGAATTGGATCCGAATTTGTTGTCAGACTGAAGGGGTATTGATTTTGTACGAAAGTATAGTTTAGGGAATTAGAAAGGAGACCATGAAGAGACATCAGTCAATGCTAGCTCACATGATATATGAGAAATTAATTCGATAAACATGAATCTCAGTACATATATGAGATTCGAACCCTAATTGGACTGGAAACTGGAAGTCCTTAGATGCATTTTATTAACCCTGAAATGCATACGGATGCGAGAAGACAGACCTAGGGTCCATAACAATAAGTTGCTTGTAGCTCAAAGTGCATGGAACTGTCTGTTCTCAGAAAATCAATTTTTAAAGCCCACTAAAATATTTAAATTGTTCTCGCATAATTTTTCGTTGGCTTAATATCGCCTAGTTTGGGAACTACACGTTTTATGCTTTATCTTTAGGGCTTAATTGAAACCCCTTTTTATGATAGTCAAGCTTTTAAATGAGGAACGTTCGCAAGGGATTGGTCAGTATGATTTTCCTTTCCTCCTGTGTAGTCGCACAGTCGCACAGTAACGTATAAAACTCAACTCAAAAGGGAAACAACTAATAATTCTAACCACTGCGCTATTTATGTGTATACACAGTCAACCACCCAGACACAATCCTTCTGACCACAATCTCCATCTAGAGCAAACCAATGTCGCACTTTATTAATAGATATGCTGATTTGGTAGTTAGCGCTTCGTGTCGGTCGTTGATATCTTAACGAGTTTGTTTAATTCTGCACGAGTCTGAATGTTGATTCAGCCTTTATACAGCGATGAAGTAGCACAGATACTGACAAACAGGGATACAAAATGTTAATTGATAGAAAAACGAATGAGAAGATGGGGAGAACTTGGTTACATTTTATTAAAGAAATTCGTTTTACTCGAATTTAAATATTTTTATCGTTTTTTCATAAAATTATTTTTAATATTAATTCTTACATTATGGTAACGATATATACGGCAACACTGTTTCCGAAACATACGGCTGTAGGTAAGCTGAATACCTGCTACGACAAACATAATTTCAGATTATTACCTTTATAACAACTTTAGGACGGATGTACAGATTTTTAAGCGAAACTAGGTAAGTCGGTGTGTTACCAAATAGGAGCGTAACGAAAAGTGAAACGCGTTGTAACGCACTCACTCTCCATGCAGCAATCCAGCAGTGAAGTGAGCTATTCCTATTCGTGCTGCAGTATTTGTTAGTTCCTTACATTGGTAAAAGTTTTACGCTGTAGTGTTTCATTTTTCGTTATGCTTTATCGCGCATTCAAATTCTTATTATAGCGAATGCGTTTTCGAACGAACTTAATTTAAGATGACTTAACTATAAAATGGATAATGCAGAATTTTTGAAACGAACCTTTTTAAGTCGCATTAGGGTTAGTTTGTATATTTGGAAATAAGTAGCGTAACGAAAAGTGAAACGCTATTGAACGACCCATTTCTCATGCAAGAACACAGAAGTGAATGACGTTTAGCGCATGTTTTTCAATGTTCGTTTAGCTATTATACTCAAAATTGGTAATATCATATTAAAGACATTGGTCATGGAATTACTACAAGATTGCGTGATTGGCAATAGATGTAATTTTGACACTTACGATCAGTATTTAAGAAGTATAGAATTCATCTATATTCCGATGAGAATATCAAAGTAAAAACTGCTTAGACTTACGCCCGACCAACGTAAGCAAATTATTGCATTTTATTACCAAAAATCGTGCTCAGTAAAAAATGTATTTAGAGCACTTTGTCCATTTTATGGTCGTCGTAATCGTCCTACTGAGCTACGTTAATAATCAAAATTGCCATATATGGTCTGCTGAGCATTACAAGAACTGTCAATGCATCCACATATTTTGGGCCATATTTCTTCAAAGGTGATGATGGCAACAACATTACGGTCAATAATGCTCGCTATCGTTCGATGATTTCGGACTTTTTTTTCCAAAAATGGAAGAGCTGGGTTTGGTCGACATATTGTGGTTCCAACAGTACGGCTTGAAATGCCACACAGCACGCGAATCCATGAACATATTGCGAGGCGAGGCAAATTGGTGAGTAATTCATCTCACGTTTTGGACCTGTGCATTTGCCGCCTAGATCGTGCGATTTGACGCCGCTGGACTATTTTTATTTTTTTTTTAATAGGAACAACAAAACAAAACAAAAAAAGAATCATGAGAATCGACACAGCGATTATCGAGTTGTAACGGCATCGAGTTTCTCCGCATAGAAGATGTTTTTTTGGAGGTGGCACGCCCCTTTATTCAATTTTGACCAATCTTCAGGGGAACATTCCCGAGCCAATACCTAAGATTGTCTGTAAATTTTAACTCAATCGATTTGTCGGTTTTCGAGATATACGATTTTGAATGTTTTTTTTTATGGGCTGTGCCACGCCTCTATGTCCAATTTTGACAAATATTCTTAGGTGCACTCCTGGGCCAATATCTAAGATTATCTGTAAATTTGAGCTCAATCGAGTCGGTGGGTTTCAAGTTATAATTAGCCGAACACAAATCAGAATCCATTTGTATTATATCTTTATCTTTTCTTTACATTATAATTCTTATGTCCGTGTTTGTTACCGTACTCCTCCTAAACGGCTGGACCGGTTTTAATGAAGTTTAGTGTGTTTGTTTGAATGGATCTTGGGATGGTTTATATTCACATTTGGATCCGGTAGGTGGCGCTGCGATGCGATTTCACAAAAGTTAAAATAGTAACCAACAATAAATAAAAAATTTAAAATGCTAAAAGTTCATGAATAAATTTTCAAATAATAAACACTCAACAAAAAAAATCATGAATAAAATTTCAAATAATAAACACTCAACAAAAATAAAATGAAAAAGCAAGAAGCTCATATATTTCTCGATACCCGTGGGTGCTAAAGTTGTAAAATTGTAGACATTGCCCAAACAAACAAGGAAATAACGGTCGAAGCACACGGAGTACAGAATCAGTCCGGACACATCGGTAAAATAAAACGGCCGTAGAATAATTGACGGACAATGAAAATGTACGAGCAGGCAAAACAACGTTTGCCGGGTCCGCTAGTATTCCGCTAGTATACATATAAAACTGTAGGAATTTTTCCTTGTTACCTCAAAACGCGAAAACTACTCAACGGATTTCAATAAAACTTTTTGGAAATGTTTCTCAAGATTGTGAGATGGTTTAAGTCTATATCGTTTATAGCCACCTCCCTTGGAACCGTTTATAACCAAAAAGATCCATCGAAATCACATGCAAATTCACACTCTCTTGAACAGACACAGTGTGTGTGTGGTTTTCTCCGAGAAACGAAAGATAAGTATGGGATGCGCTATAAAATGCGCAGATGGGTGCGCTGATGAGACTAAATAATATAAGACACCTGGGGCCTGTACCACGAAACAACAAGTATTGTGCAATGGGAGCATTTTATCATATTACTCCGTTAAATTGCTACTGTTTAACAATACTTGTTGTTTCGTGGTACTGGCCCCTGGACGAATTGTGGTGTGAATACAGTTGTAGTCTGAGTAAAAATTGCTTTCGTCAAGTTTTTAAGAAATCTTGTTAATGGTGAAAACTGTTTAGTTTCAACATTTTGATGTTTCTTCTTTGTTTGTGTATTCTCTAAGAAAAATACCTGAAAGTGAAGTATGCGATGTGTTACGCATAATATGTCAATGGCCGCATTCAAGAATCTAGTCATCGTAAGTCGATTTGATTTGTCTGGACTCAAATTTACCTGAACGCGACAATTTGAGTTCTATTGACTTTAATTTGTTACGAAAACGATATTAGAGGTTAATTTCTAAATTGTCTTTGAATACTCATGAGGTAGACAGAACCACGAAGAGCACAACTGTTTACACTCCAATTACCTACCAGAGATGATACACAAATTTGCCAACCAAATATTTACTTACACTAAAACAGAGTAACAACTGCAGTTGACTTAACAACTTATTTGCAATAGATAATATACATTCAACTTAAATGTATCTACATCACTTCTATCTAGATCGATAGTGGGTTCCTATTTAACATGTGGTTATATGGCATTTGCCCCTGACAATGCAAAATAATTGCATATTATGACCATACTGTTTTAGGACTTGGCGTAAGTACATGACGGTGTTGATTTTATTTTTATTTAATGTTACAGTTTCTTGTGTCAATTTTTGCAATCAAATTTACGCTCATTTTGAATTTTGGAACGATTTTATTGCGTCATGTTGACGTTGCTACAGTGCCACTTTTAAAATGTACACTGAGGCGTATGAGTAATTTATTTTTATAAGTAAACCATTGGAAGCCATTTTTGGAGTTGTTGTTTTGAATTTTGGTTCTTACCACAAAATAAAATTCAGATTGCATCAGTAGTCTAAAATGCTAAGAATATTGCTGAATATTCCATAAGTGAACTCTAATAAATGAGCGCAATTACTGTCAATTATTTTACTTGAATGGATATACTCAATATACTCAAATAAAGTGGAAAACAATGTTACTCTAAATGCCCAGCAGGGGAATATAAAACACAATGTGGTGCAAAATAGTTTCTAGTTTCCACTCAATTTCATTAATGGAAAGAAAATAGATTTTCAAATCATAATAAATTGATTGGTGCCCAGAGCAAATGATGCGCTTCTGTATCTGCAAGTGAATCGATTTTCAAAATGTATCTACATGTTAAAATACAAATGAATATACCCAAACTTTTAGCATAATTTATAGAAACTGATGTAATTAAATTACAATGCACAAATGAGTATCTTCTTTCTTCGATTGTTGCTCTGCTGTTGCAACAAAGTAGGTCACCACGAAGCGGATAGCTATTTGAATGCATTTCCCATTTGTGCATGAGTAAATCGATAAAAATGCGAGAAAGTGCGAGTACATTAGGTAAGATATTGCAATAAAAAATATTGTATATATTACTTGGCATTGCAAAAGATTTACGTCATAAATTGCTCAGAAAAAAAATATTTAAGCGCATATAGTCGACATGCTGTATAAGATTGATTAGAAAATGCATTCGCATCAGACACGCATAAGTGCAATCTTCCATTATTAGGATCGTCTGACTAAAGTAGTGAATGAAGTCAATTGGTGGACAAAATAATAAATTATACTGATCACTTTCATATCAGTATTCAGTTTAACAGTCATGTTAAACATTTTCATATCAGTTACAAATCTTAATGAACTGGAGAACTGGAGTTGAGTGACTCTGTTCCTGTATGATTGGATTGATCAGTTAATGTCATCATTTTGAGACCGAACTCATTCTCGATGGTAATGCCCAGTTTCATTGTGCAGACTTAAGTGCAACGTAAGTTTGAATAGAGACGAATAGATAAGTATCATTCATGTGTATTTGCGTTTCACAGTCGATTCTCAATACTCACCCCCAAATAAAAAAGGTTTGTTTTACTGTATTTAATAATTAATTTTATTTTCAAAATTATACCGTTATATACCGTAGCCACGACAGGACCTCCTTGATCGCCATTATTTCCGCCTGGAACACGCTACAGTGATTGGGAAGACGGACTGAGATCGTACAATTTAAATCTTGTGAGAAAATAACCCCCCCCCCCCTCCTACTCCTGTTTCCGTTTTGGACCCATCTATGTAAAAGCAGACGGATCTCCTGTGAGACACTACATCACTCTCCCAGTCAGTCCTGGAGGGTATGCAGGTTTCAAAGTTCTAATAGTCCCTAACTTTAGAGAAAAAATAATATAATTAATTACTTTGCTTAATTGAACTTGTCCAATATCGTTCACTTAAGTTTTATAATAAAATCTAAGACCATGAAACAGAAATCGTCCCTTAAGTAGAATTTCTAGGGAGAATCGCTACTTAAGTGGACACTGTGAAACTGGGCATAAGTTTATTTCAACTCTTACCTATGGTCTTATGATGAGATTTGGATACTGACCGAAAGGATGGGAAAGCGAATGAATACAGAATGCCAACATTTCTTCGTTGGGCTGAATTGCAGTGAAAAGCACCAACACTTAGGTATTCAATGTCGAGCGGCACATGCCTCAATAGTTTTTTAAACGCATTTCCCCAACTCGTATTCCAAGACCACACCGGTGCAGACACAAGTGTGGTGTCTATGGGTGAAATATACCCAATAGTAGTAGCTTCATAGGTACGGAATCTTGTGACAAGTCGTTAATGTTTTAAGAGCTACATATGTACTGCAATAATAAGTCCATCTATCGGAGAATATTGAAGTCTCAATGAGTTTCAAAAAAGTTTGCGTACTTAACCCATTGCTGTTTATCATGTACATAAATGATATAACGGATGAAGTTAGGGTGGAATAGGTAGATATCTGTAGAACCAATATTCCGACGCTAATTTTTGCAGTTTATATCGTGATATCTCGCCAATACAATAGATACCATTCAGTTAATGATCAACAGGCTAGATACCTACTGCAAAAGGTGGAATTTAACCTCTAATCTAGAAAAATCAAGAGTATTTAGAGATGGTGCGGAGGAAGGTACGCTCGAAGTGAGAAATCTAGTTTTCAAGGCAACAAGATTGACGTAGTTAAGCAGTATAAGTAGATATCTTGGAGTCTAAATTACGATATGTACTGCACCAAAAATACACACATTTCTCACACCCCGAAATTAAAAATATTCCGCCTTACAGCCTCTTCCAACCTACTGTATGAAACGCAAGTCTGGGGTTACTGCACTTTCGAAGCTGTGGAAAAGTTTCTCCGCTATTTTCTAAGGCAGATTTTTAAACTCTCGACTAATTCGCCCAATTACAATGCTGTACTGGAATCACTAAAACAAAATTTAAACTTGTGAATGAACCTCAGTAGTCTCAATAAATCATGAATCATTCACCCCTATTCCCGTTGGCGTTTGTCGTATACGACTCATGTGTCGTGTCGTTGTAAAACTATGTTTAGAATTTTTTTAACTTTTGTTAACAAATTTTATTTCCTTTTCTAAGAGTGTTCATCATCATTTCAATTCATTTGTCTCAAAAAATTTAAAAATACCGACTAAAAAACGAAGTGAAATAAGAGTCGTTTACGACAAACGCCAACGGGAATAGGGGTGATTATCTACAGGAAAGGACATATTTTTTGAATAGCTACCAGTGGCCTATTTCACCAACTTACAAATTTGTATTTATGTACAATTATTTTTTGACAATTTTGTTAGAAAAGGAGGCAAATTCTGTTTTACCACAATTATTCTTAAAGCAAACTTGTAATTTTTCTACAGATTTTGTGAAAAAATACTTGTAAATACAAATTTTTATGTTGGTGAAATAGTCCACAGGGGTCTGTAACACAAAACAATAAGTATTGTGCAATGGGAGGTAAATTGCTAGTGGAGCATACCATGTTCAAAATAAGAGGCGAACTTTCAAAACTTAATTTTTTTACCGCAACGTCCTGAGATTTCAATTTTATGCGAACTGTGCAATCTTAACGAGAGGATGCTTTGCACTTTATTGCGAAATACCAAATACCCCATACATAAGGAATTCCGCAGTAACTGGTTCGGTGCTCAAACACTAGGGATAGAAGAATCAATCAATCCCTTGGATGGTGGCAAAGGTTGGGACCTACTCTACAACTACGCAGTGAACGCATTGCTCTACAGGAACTGCATAATCAAAGGAAATTTTAAGTATTTTGTATCTTACAAAGGCTATCTTTTTTTCAAATTAGTAGGCGTGACTCACCCCATTCAACAAACACACTGAAGATACTGCTTGTTGGTACAAAAAATAACTTAAAACTACTAACATTAAAAAACATTACTGTTTTCATTTATCTTTGGAGTTTGGAAACAATTGAAAACATCTATACCTATACCTGAAGTACTTTATGCTGTCGAAATGAAATACAGTCGGTTATTTTTTATTAAACTTTTTTACAGATTGTTAATATTTTTAGACCTTTTTCAATATACTAAAGCCTACAGACATTAGCTGAACACTTTTGCCCCTTCGCGAAATTTTTATCCGACAGATATTGGGAAAGCCTTTTTTTTACGGTTAATTGGTGAGTTAATTTTACTCGTATGAGTTCATATGCTAAGGACCTGATTGGTTTAGAAATATATTTTCTTCTTATGAACAAATTTCTAAGGCATATAAGATGTAGTAATAAATGTAATAGCTACATAACAGAAGTATCTTACTTTCTAGCGAGATTGACAATCAATTGGGCTATGTAGTAGCAGTTATAGAGAAAGTTTTCATAAATATTAACAACACATGTTGAGAACTGGCCTCAAGATTGAATTGCTTCTGAATGCAAGAAAGCTATAAGTTAGCTTGAGTAGCTATTTGGTTCTTAAATAATGAAAGTTGAAAGTGGAAGTCATTTTTGAAATAATATTTTGCAACTTCTAAGTCTTTTAGCTAAGTCTTTTCTAATTATTTTTTAAGCTATTGCTTCTTTTTGGTAAAATGAGAACTAGCTATTTACAGTATGTTTTATAAAAGAACATTATTATTGGCAGGCAACTTGAGAGAGCAATTTTTGTATGGCAGACTAATTTCACCTGTGGGCGCAGTAGCGCAGTGGTTAGTGTGCTGGACTACTGTGCGAGGGATCCCAGGTTCGATCCCCGGAAAATCACAAATTACATCTTAAGGTTTTTTCTACTGCGCCACCTCTCGCGAACGTCTGACAAACATCCGAGAGTATGACTGTCCTGAAAAAGCTTCTCAATTCAGCCGTTCGGACTCGGCATAAAATTGTAGGTCCCTTCCATTCGTTCCAAAAATAGAAACTCACACAAAACGAATGGTTGCGAGAAGCTAGGCCTTGGGTGTCTACCGCCTGTTGCGCCGCCTATTTATTTTTTATTTTTTAGACTAATTTCACCTATAAAATAGTTTGTCCGGCAATTGGCGATAAACGCACAAGCCTAATCGGTTAGAGCTTGGAAGTTGACATTTTAAAACTAATTTTCCTCTTAAGTATGGCCAAATTCGAACTCCGAAAGAGGGGTCAAAGTTTGTATGGGAAAATTCTTATTTTTCATCCGATCGACTTAAAACGCAGCGTGTGTACTCTTTATAAGAAGTGAAGAAAATATGTTTCTCTGATTTTGGAAATGTATTTAGCTTGGGGCCCGAGTTATTAGCGATTTAGTTTTTATGGGGCCGAGTTTTTTGATCCTATGGAGTTCGTTCCTAGTTCATAATATATCCCTTATTTTTAAACTCAGTATCGGCTTTAATGATGAATATGTTAAAGACAATAAAGAGATAGTTGAAAAACTCAATCAGTTCTTCGTAAATAGCATTATCGAAAAAAAATAATTCAATCTCCTATACCCAATTCAACCAAATAGTCTCCCAAACGAGCGCGACATTCAAATTTAAGCCTATTAATATTAATAATATTAAAAATATTCTAAAAATGATGAACCAAAAAAAGACTTTAATTTTATAAGTTGCTAAAATGTTACTTGATACTATCGATATAATCGGTCCTATCATGGTAAAATTAATAAATTCGTCAATTGGCAATGGTGCTTTCCCAGAAACTTGGAAGGAGTCAGTAGTGACACCAGTCGAAAAAATTAAAGGTACTAAAGTGTGTGAGAATTTTCGGCCTGTAAACGCACTCCCAGTAGGTACATGAGAAAGAAACTCGCAGATCGCGCTTTTCGCTGACGACGCCCTGTTGTTTATAGCGGGCAAAAACATCGAGGAGTGCGAAGAAAAGCTCCAGAGCGACCTTCATAGTTTGAGTATCTGGCTTAAAGCAAATAAATTAAAACTAAATGTATCCAAATCAAAGTGTATGATTTTTAAACATGGGAACAGACTGAATCTAAATGTAGATAACGAAATAATCGAACAAGTTGATGAAATCAAATACTTAGGAGTGATGATTGACTTTAAGGTAAAATTTAATAAGCATTTAAATTATATCACTAAGAAAGTTTCTAAAAAGTTTTTTTTTTGGTAGAATAAGAAATAAAATATCAACAATGAGTGCAATAAATACATATTTTTAATGTAATGATAAAACCACACTTCGAGTACTGTTCGTCCATTTTATATTTGTGCAGTGATAATATGTTATTAAATTTACAACGTAGGTATAGGTATCCAAAATAGAGCAATGAGAAGAGAATCATTAAAATGTAGTAGATATACCCCGATTGCATTGATATTAAGTATGCTACAGTGGCTAATTGTTAAACAAAGAATTATGGTTAATGTCTTATGTTTTAAGAAATGGTGGTGACTTCAGGCTCCCTCCATACCTAACAAACGAAACACATAACAGCATAGTGTACAAAGGTTTTCGGTTATATAATTCAATGCCCCATGATGTAAAAAATGAAAGAAATTGTGTAACATTCAAAAGAAAAACTATAAGCTATGTTAGAATTTATTACCCTTATTTGAATAATTAAGTCCCTTATTATTTTTTTAGAATTATGTTAACTATTGTAGCAAAAAGTTGTTAAAAGTTCTATGTAATATTTAAGTTTTTTTTAATGGTGGATAATTCGCTAAATAAATGAAATTCAATTCAATTCATATTCATAACTTTTTGATATGTCAATAACATTGTGTTGAACTGTGAATTTAAATTTTTTGAAAACCACATTTCTGTTTGGCTATAAGTTTCGGTATTTTTGATTTTAATGCAACAGAGAATCTTCATCAACTTTTCAGAAATCGTGCCAAATTTATATTTGATCGAAATCTGTCTTGACTGGCATGATACATAAATCGGTAAGTATATGTATCTATCTACTCATTTTTTCCTGAATATCTTTGGAATCCTTATAAATTTTTTAACTTCAGAATCATAAAACTGATTTCAATCGAAAAGCTCTCTGGTAAAATGCCCACATAATCGAATAGTTGCGAGAATCTCTGTCTAGACTCTAGAGTCCTCTTTGGATATGTTTCGCCAAGCATTTAATTATTAAAAAAAAATAACACTTCGTAAAGAAGGCTACAAGACTGATGTCCAGTAAATTAAGGCCATGATCAAATAATTTATTGGATTTGCACTAAGGCACTGATTTCTTGAACGAAATGTACGATTGATGACATGAAGACGAAGCTGTTAAAAGGCTACCTATTCTTAAATTTTTAACTTGCGCCCAAAAGTCACATTCACCCCTATTCCCGTTGGCGTTTGTCGTAAACGCCTAATATTTCCTTTCGGTTTTAAGTCAGTGTTTGTAACTTTTTTAAGAAAAACTTTTTGAAATTACAGTGAACACATAGAAAATGAAGCAAAATCGTTAACAAAAGTTAAAAAAAAATCTGAATATAGTTTTTACAACAACACGACACATGAGTCGTATACGACAAAGGCCAACGGGAATAAGGGTGATTATTTATATCCTTGTTTCATGAGAAGCTGAATTTATTGCATGCTACAGTATCTAATATTACTGAACAGAAAGGATATCCGCAGTGGCGAAAAAATCTCTGAACGTTGAAAATCACTACACCACTATCAAAATCGATAAATTTTAAATTTTAAATTTTAATATCCACAATATCCACAAGAACTACAATTTAAAATCGTACCTTAAATGCCATTTTAATTTTTTTTAAGAAATATTTTATATTTTCTTTATATCACAAAAGTTTAAATAAAACTAAAACGTTTCGTTTGTAAAATACCCGAAGATACGCTATTGAGTAACAAAATTAAACTGATTCAAAGTTGATTCTTACGGTTTTATTTATAGTTGGTTGGCTTAAAGGAAAACAACAGTAAGGAAAAAAAAAACAAAAGACAACGCCACACACATTTGGTGGCGCGTCTAACATCTACACCACGTGGTCCAAGAAGAGGTGGAAGCTTCAGCCTCACCACTATAAGCAACAAAAAAAAACAGGGAGGTGGTGGAAGTCTATGCACCAAACACAGTCTGAATCTATGGATATCAGAAAACCTGCACGGATATACCATGAGGTATCTGGATTACGAGTATACATGGCTATAGAGCAGATACCCATTCAAAAGTTGATCTTTGGGAAAATTACGATTAAATCGGCCGGCGTATGGTGTTTGATTTTTTGCATTTTTCTTTTGATTTTTTTCTACTGCATATATTATGTATGTGCGCATTTCTGTTATTGTCGTTCGTCTATACTCTATAGTAGTTGGCTTTATAATTTTCTTGTTACAGATGGAGGTTTTCAATTTTATTTATTTTTCCATTGTGTGGTGGTTGGTATACGCGCAAATGGTGGCCTAATGGGGTCTCAGGAGGCGGTGTATTTAGAATGCCTTACAGATGTGTGGTTGGTATTCGTATCTCTAAGCATCGTTAGATTTCGTTTTGGCCTACATTTTTGGTAGTTTTATAGTTTTAGGCCTAAAACGGTGTTTGTTGTAAATCAGTCGAGTGTGGGGTTTATTTTTTCGGATCCGGATTTTTTCTTATTATTGCGCTATTGTCTGGGTGGTGTCATGGTTATGGTTGTTGCATTAATTAATTGCAAATTGAGTATTTGTCGCGAAATGTTCCCTTAGTAGGACATTAATTTTTTAGACGGTGTTACAATTTTGGGTTGGGTATCTGTCAAACTACCCTTCAGATTCATGAGGCAGAGTGACAGTAGGTATGAGGAATTTTCATGGATTAGCTGGGAGCTTTTTTTTATTTTGGAAGTGAAAAAGGAATAATTTTCTGTTTAATTTCGTGTGCGTAAGTTTGAAAGTTGTTTCGGGCGATATCGGTTATTTGAAATCTTGTTGTCCTAGTTTTTGTCAGAATTTGGTGGGCATTTAGTTTGCATTCAGAAAATGCAATACCTGTTTTGGTTTAGTGAGAATACCTTAAGTGTTTAGTTCCTCAGTCAGGACTAAATAAGACAAATACATATAAAACGTTTTCCTTGCGATAGACTTTTTTTATATACTATACAGTGATCGTCAAAAGTGAGTCAACACCAATACTATTTTCATTTGTCTTTGGAGTTCAAAAATAATTTTTTTTTAATATCTATAAAGTATTTTATGCTGTCGAAATGAACTATGTTTTGCTATTGTTATTTTATTATCACACACATTGTTGGTTTTTTAGACCTGTTTCAAGCCATTAAAAAAACTTAAAAGTGCATCGGTGTTCACTCGCACTTTTGACATTCACGTATGTTGTACAAGTACATTTAGAGCGTTTTATTCTTACTTAATACTTAACAGACCCTCGACCCATGAAGAGTTTCTGCCTGATGTACTACCAACATTCCATTTTTTGAGATCCCTGGTATATTCTTCATCTTTGAAACAAAAGTTCAGTCTTGTCGTTTTAAACCTGTAGCTGGACTTTGAAGGTTCTCCTCGCTGGTGCATTATTGCCTATATTCGCTCGAGTCCGCCGAGGTAATGTAGTCGGTATATTTTGCAGTTGAATAGGGGAAAATGTGGTGTAACCAATTTTTTTCTCTTAAATTGGGGAGGAGCCCCTGAGAAGTTTCTGTTCTGGAGGTGTTTTGCATTTTTAGACTACATCCATATTTTTCTATGTAGAGTTCGGCGTTATTTCGTATCGTCCAAAACTCGTCAACGCAAATGGGAAAAAATATCCGACAAAGAATTGTTCTCTCGAAACGTCAAGTTATCAGCTCGAATTCTTCTCTAGCCGATCGTCCGCCGAAGATCATCTTTAGAGTACCTATCCCTAATAATAGCTTAGTTGGAGACATTTTTGCCAGGTGAGCATTTCGAAGAGTACATCGATCGCATGGAAGAATATGTTAAGTGTAACGAGGTTCCAAAGCAAGACGTCAGTGTTCCCGCCTGTTGCGCCACCTATTTACTTTTTTTTATTTATTTTAGGTCTACGGCTGAAAATGTGATTGAAAAACTTGAAAGTAGCTTTTCGTGTTTTAAGGTTTCCAATACAAAATTGTAGTGAAAATTTTAGAATTTGGCAAACAAAATTCTTTCAAAATATCGCCGCCATATCACTCCAAAGCAACGGCTTTGGCTGAGAAAGGAGTGACTCGAGAGCGAGTTTCAACATCGGTTACTGGACTAGTACTAGATTAGTTAATATAAGCAGCCATTAGTTGCCAGGAAAATTGAATAATATTTTCGACACTCTCATAGTCAAATGTTTCGAGAGGCTTATTAGCGTTAAGATTTTCTGAAAACTGTGGTTTTTAATATTGGCTTCGACATTTTGGAAAATACGTAGCGATTTTTTGAAGTGATTGTAACTAACTAAGGGTTAAGATAATTGTGCTTGTGTATAGATAATTTCCAAGATTCGTAAAATCATGACCAAAATACAGCTAGAAATGTGTCGAAAAAGCATAGAAAATTAGCCAATAAAAGACTAACCTTTCAGAAGCAGTTAAAATAATTGAAATCTTGTATTTAGGTATCTTAGAAGTTATGCTACAATTTCATACACAAACCAAACAAAAGGCCCTTACGCACGCGCCATGCGCTTTGACGTGCTCTGGCGAGGTGTTGCGACCGGAATTTTGCTCTGACAATATTGATTCTAGATTCAGCAGTATATACTAGATCCTGGGTTCTGAACCTGGGGGTAATTACCCCTGCGGGGGTAAAACAGCTATTATGCGGTGGGTAATAAGACAGGTAGTAGATAATACATTTTATAACCGTTGTAATTAAATCAAAATTTTTCATCGAAATCTAACTAAAGCACGTTTCTAAACCATATTTTTAAACCCTTCGAATTGGTGCAAGATTTTCTTTACGAATGTCCGTTTTCGAGACAAAGTTGACAAAGTTTTTTTTTGACCACGCGTTAAATAAGGACACTAGCAAAGAGAAAATACACCATATTTTACAGCTTTTCTTCGATGAAGGCAATAACGCAAGACAGGCGGGCTAAAAATGTGAATAGTGTTTATGGTCCTGATACTGTAACAGCTAATCGTGCGCAGTTTTGGCTTCGTCAATTTGGTTCCAGGAATTTCGATACCAAAAATGCACCACGGTATGGAAGGCTAATTGTCAAAAATGTAGATAAAGTCATGGAAATCGTCGAGTCTGTCATTTAAGCACTGTTTCGACGTTTGGAACCATTTGAAAAATAAGCTAAATAGAGCCTTTAATTTATGCAAAAATAATGAATTTCTTTTTATTACACCAATTATCTCATTACAAGGAAATATGACGAACATCTTGACAGCGATAATGATATAGTTGCAAGTTTTGTGCGTTGGAACTTTACCAAGTTCAAGTTGGCGATGTGTCGATGTTTACAAGTAATGTACAACTGTCTGAGTATAATTAGTAAATGACGAATCTGACAAAATAACATATAAAAATTCCGTGGTTCAACATATGTCCTCAGTCAGTATACTCCCTGAAGCAATATTTTCCGGACATGGATAATCGTCAGTCCAACTCTTGGATATTAAAACCATTTGGTAGTAATGAATGATGGAATTTTTAAAGACAAAGATGTGTCAACCAAAGCAGAATTTCTAGGAGTACACGAGGATAACACTTTCAAAGTAGATTTACAAAATTATGACCTTGGTACATTTTGGCTAAAAGTGGGTACCAACAAAGGGGTAAAAACATTGAAAAGGTTAGGAAGCAATGTATTAGAAATGATATACCAAAATTTGGGCGTTGACAAAATAACTTCAAAATTGGCCTTTCTATGACACATGTTCCAGAATCAGAGATTCCAGGAGACGCGCTATTACGCGACTTCTTCGATACGCGACTTCACGATACTTCGGCGGAGGAGAGGGCAAATGGAGGAGAAGAAAGAACCGCGTACTCTATGAGCTCTACAAAGATGTGGATGTAGTCCAAAAAGCCAAAACACGTCGACTAATGGTCGGAAGCCCGATAAGTAAGCTTATAAGTTGACACTGTAATTTTTTGTTTTTTTTTTCAAGAAAGATTATTTAAAACTTTGAGACCCTGTTGCCCCCTAAAGAGCGCAGCCCAGATCACACATCTTTGATGTATCTGCCCACGACAACCCAAAAATATATGAAAATATCGGGTTTATAAGTCTTTCAAAATAATTGTCATCGCATCATTGTAAGTTGCGCAAATCGTAGAACCGAAATTCTCTAATTTACCAAGAGCCTATTGCCGTTACAACACCATCCATCCTAGTCATATTCACCACCCTCTCCTGTCATGACTGTATCTCTAAGCGGCATTTTCCCTCTGGCTTAGTAAAAGCAAAACCACACCAAAAGCCACCGCATTTCACCAGGAGGTACACCGGGCAGGTATATACACAAGACCATTCATATCACTTATCATTGTCACATAAAAGATTGCAAATTGGGTCATAAAAGTTAACAACAAGCAGTACCTAGTTCCCCTCTCGCCGAGCATCGCATCACAATGCATACAGTAAAAATGCAAAGCTATATACGGAAAAAAAATCTACCTTTCGAATGTGCTCTAGAGTGCAACCTAAACTAGGTCCAAACGGGGACCTCAAGGTGACCTCGTCACATGCAATCCAAGAAACAGGAAAGCACTCCAACCACTCCAACATGCGGATTTGTTCAAATTTTGTTTTCTTTTATTTTTCATTAATTAACTTATCTGTATCTGGAGCATGTTGAAAGTGAAGTTGGACACTTTTACTCTGTCGACGCTGTGTCATTTTCGTTGTTTTTCGTTTGACGAACATCGCACATTCGAAAGGCGCAGCATTCGCTAAAAACACAAACCTAAGCCCATAATCTTGATCACATATTGGCGACTTGGGTAGGTACCCACTCCAATAGATTATTATGGCCACAAGTACTGCTAACAAATAGACGAGTGTCACCATTAGCAACGAGCAGATTTTCCATCAACAAAACACTTTTCCGGATAATTTCTTTCATTCATAAAAGTTGTGGTAAACAATTTTTGTTTTTATGGGCGAAGGAAGCAGTCGACTTCCTTAGGATGTAATTATTATTTTGGGAAATGGTCTTTCGGAAGTTTTAATGGTCATTAAAGGGCGTTACCCGTTTTCCATATCCGAATTAAATTAACAGCGAGTTAGATCCGGAACAAAAAAAAAAAGTGAAAATAACATTTTAAAGCTGAAGGTTTTTTGTGGCTGCCATTTGGAAAGGATGCCTCCGTGACAGGCATCAAGCGATTACAATGGGTCGAAAATAAAAGATCTCTTAACGTAAATGATGGTATTTGTGAGATTAGAGATACAGCGGGAGGTTGTTTTATGGGAATCGTATTATTCTTGGCTGTGATTTTATTGGGATTAGTTCAAGGCAATTTGATGAGATGAAGCTGAACAATTGTTTTGGAAATCTTTTCTATAAAGGTTTGCTGCCGGAAAAATTGCAGGGCAGACTGTGTTTGTTTATGAGTAGGAGAAAGGTCTGCCAACTTGTATAACATTTTTCGTGTAGGTATTTCTTAATAAAATTGATTTACTAGGTTGGAGACAGGTTTATAAGGAGACTATAAACTAGGCATACTGCAAAATTTAATTTTCTTAAAGAACTTGAGAATCTCAATTTGGTCGATGACCCCTAAGTATCCCAAGTTTCTTAGAAATTCATTGAGATATATATTGATATGCGCACAGGCACGGGATATGTTTTATATCCCGAGCTACTTCGACAACAGGAAGTTGAGATATAATACAGATGAAGGTGCAAAAATACTACAACGTCACTGCCGAAGTTCCACAGGGATCGGCCATAGAGCTGTTATTGTGGAACATCATGTACGACGGAGTCTTACGATTTGCGCTGCCTGAAGGAGTGACGATAATTGGATTCGCCGATGACATTGCCGTTGTGGCAGTAGGTAAACTCGTAGAGTTGAATCCGTTACAAACGAAGCTATTGCCCGAGTAAAGGAGTGGCTAGCAACCGCCAGCCTGGAACTAGCCGATCATAAAATAGAAGCTATGGCCTCATAACCAGTCGAAAAAATTTAGAGTTTGCCAACTTCCAGGTTGGTAACCAAATAATCAGGTCCAAAGAAGCTGTTAAATACCTTGGAGTAATGCTGGACAATAGATTGCTGTTCAAAACACACGCCTTTCCCTGGAACCTATAACGCTTCAACAGCTCCCCGAAATGCTTACAGATGTATGTTAGTTATGCACTTAAATTGCTGCAAATTGTAGTGTTTTGGAAATATATCCCCAGGAAGCGAGTTCCAAAGTTTGCTTGTCCTGTAACAATAATGAGTTTTGGAAATTTGATGTCCTCGCGCTTGTCGAGTGTACTGTATGGTCATGAGCATTAGCTTGCTGTCTTGTTGGGCGCCCAAAAGCTGCATTTCGAGGGACGATGTCTTTGAGTTCCTCGGAACATCTACCATGGAAACCTATAGAAAAAGCTTAGGTCAGCGACTTGTCTTCTGTTCTGTTCCAATAAGTCGAACTGCTCGTCTCTGTATGCTGTCAAGTAGGTTAAGTGAATATTTTGGGGCCTAGCTCCATATATGGGAACAATATTCCGAGCCTTGTCTAACCTGGTGCTTTGTAGAGAAGAAGATGTTGCCTGGGGCTAAAGTACCTCTATGCTCTAAATAGGTAGCTCAACTTAGCGGACGCCGATCTTGCGATATAGGATATGTAATCCTGCCATGTGATGACTGAATTGACTGTGACTCCTAGAAGGTGCATTGACTCCTTAGGATGGCTTGGATGGTCATCCATTTGGATCTGAGGAACTGTTGATGCATTTTTCCTAGAAAATGTTGTGAGCTGTGTCTTGTTTGCATTAAGTACAACCAAGTTGTCTTTTCCCCACTTCAAGATTTTGTCCAGATCATCATTTAGAGAACTAATTTGTTCACATCTCTGACTGTGTGATGTAGCCGCATTCACAGGCCCACTGTTCGAGATGGACGACATAAGAGTGCTGTCATCAGCAAAGCTGTAGATATTATTATTTGTCGATCCAAGCAAATCGTTGATGTGTAGAAGAAATAGAATTGGAGAAAGAATAGATCCTTGGGGCACTCCTACATTTATAGCAAACGAATTAGATGACACACCATCTACAACAACTTGGATCGATCGTCCCAGAAGAAAATTTTGCATCCATCCGCGGAGTTGTTGTGGTAGTCCATAAGACGCTAACTTGCCTAATAGGGCTCTATGCCGGACTCGGTCAAATACCTTTGATATGTCCAAAGCCACGGCTCTGGATTCGCCGTGTTGTTCAATTGCTTGCGTCCACAAGTGCATTACGTAGCTTAACAGGTCTCCAGTGGAACGACGGCTCCGAAATCCGTATTGTCTGTCGCTTATAAATCGGTGGTCTTCTAGATATTTGATTATTTCCACATTAATTGCCGTTTCCATTACTTTTGAGAGCATTGAAAGAAACGCTATTGGACGATAGTTTTGTGGCAGGCATTTCCTTCCTTTCTTCGGAATAGGTTGAATGCGAGCGGTCTTCCAGCAAGAAGAAAACGTCTTCTAGAAGTACGACATGCTTAACAGCTTACATATAGTACATTTGCAAGTTCTGGTGCACAGCTCTTGAGTACTATAGCCAGGATTCCGTCGGGTCCAGTTGCCTTATTACAATCTAGTTCTTTAAGGATGCGTTGAATTATTCGAAGCCGAAATTTCCCTTCTGCCATCGATGATTGCACCCTCGGGATATTTGGTGGCTCTAGTTGTGCAGAATCTAGGGTGGAATTCTCAGAAAACATGCTAGCGAAAAGATCAGCCTTTTCTTTAGGTGTTGTTGCTAGCGTGCCGTCTTCTTTTACTAGAGGTGGAAAAGAAGAGCAACTAAAGTTATTACTGATTGCCTTTGCCATGGACCAGAATGCGCGTGAGCCGCTAGGACATCCAATCACTTTGTTAGTGACTCTTTCGCTGTAAGTTGTCTTCTCCGATTCAATAATTATTAATTAGGTTGCATCTATTTCGAAGAATTATAAATTCAGATTTTTTTTGCTCCGAAGGGTTTGACCTGTAGCGTACCTAAATATGTGTGCTGAAAGGCATAATGTATTTTTAACATTCCATTCCTACGATTTGTTGCAATATCCATAATCCAATATGAAATTAGACACCACATAGTTATGGCATTTAGATAAACAATTCAATGCCATACTTTGTTGGAATGTCTATGCAACAGGAATATTCATAATCTAACCTAAGCCATTCGCGGAAAGCCTTGTTTTTCCCTGCTGTAACTCTCTATCAGTCTTTGTTAAACCAGGGTTTATTAGAAGCTAATTTTTTGATGCAATGTGGAATATAAAGTTCCATGCCGAGTAAAATCATTTCGGTTATGGCTTCTGCGCACATATTGACATCGGTATCTCTAAAACACATATCAGCCCATGGCAACAAAGCGAAGAAATTACGCAGCTCGTCCCAGTTAGATTTACTATAATTCCAAATCGAACGATGGCGATCCTGGTTCGCTCCTATTGGTGTCGGTATAGAGAGGATAGATAGATAGATAGATAGACAGATATTAGAGCATGATCCGAATTCCCTAAAGGAGCAGACACTTTTATTTCATAATTATCTGGCTCTGTTGTGAGAAACAGATCGAGAGTGTTTCCGTAATTTGATGGATTGTCTGGAATTTGGCGTGGGTTCATCAGCTGAGTGAGATTGCAGCAAATGGCGAAGTCTTCAGCTTGTTTCCCTGCCTCGTCCGTTTGGTTAGAATATCGTAGCCAATCCATGTTATGGGCATTGAAGTCACCAAGTATAATAACTTCACCGGTTGGATGATGAATTTGTATCCAGTCTACCTTATCGGATAAATAACGAAATAATTTAGATGGTTCGTTATCGTTTGGCAAGCGGTACATCCAGCAAAAGAATTTGTTACAACTTTGTAGGACGACCTTTAACCATATTAAGTCGAGATCCGCAGGTTCCACTTCTTCTTTTTTTTCACATGCCAGATCTGATTGGGCAAACACACATAGTCCCCCCTTATATCGAAAATGAAGAAGTAGTTCGTATCCTGGACACCGAAGATATTTGTAGTCAGTGTTATGCCCAGTTGCACACTCAGAGTTTAAACTCTCGTTTTGGTTTAAACCTTTGTTCAACAAATTTTCGGTTTCACTGTGTTCGTTTAAACCCAAAGTAGAGTTCAACTCTCGGTTTAAGTTAAACGCCTGCATTCTGCCGTTTAAACTTTCGTTTGACAGCTGCTATTTCATACGGAGTGATGAGAGAGAGAATAAAAGAGATAAATAGTCTGGGTGCTACACTTCTTGAATTTATATGAGTAAAAACTAGAGTTATGATTAGTTTCAGCATTACTGCGGTAAGCCCACTGTTAAAAAATGTCATCAGAAAATTTCAATAGATTTCCAACCAATATACTTTTCAAGGAAAAACCCTTTTTTTCATGTGAACATCAGGTAGATTTTAGCCCAAAGGTTTTTTCAATACAAATTAATTATTTTAGTGTGTGGAAATGACGATTATTTTTTTGTAATGCTACTAGTGATTTAGAATCTTTAGATTCTTGGCGACCAAAATAGATCTATACATACTCAAATCTTTCACATTTTGTTTTGGCTGAAACAAGACACTACCTACTCTATGCTTTATACAATGCAATTTTTTTGTCCGATTTTGAACACACTTCTCGGAGTTCATACCATTTTTGTATACAGATCTAGATTACATTTTTGTATAACAGGCACAAGATAGCGCAAATTTTCGCAGAAACACCAGCAAAAAACTTTGCGCGTACCTATTACCAGACAATGACCCTAATTAGAGGCTCATAAAATCCTTTCAATTTGTTTTATCATTACTGGCGCCGTGTGATCGGATGTGGTAAAAACCCATCAGCGAGTGACAAGAAGCAGTACCTTTGATCGCATCCGTCCGAATGCCCACTACATTTCAACAACTGCCTACATATTATAGTTTATTTGAGTCTCGGTTAAAACTAGGATGTCTGGCTTTTTTTCTTGCAGATGATATTGTTGAATCATAGACCTCGAATGGTGCAGAAATCTGTTGCTAGCTTTCTTCTGTTAGTGTCCGTGTTTTGTCTTTTTTTTCTTTGTGTTCGTGACAGCAAGCATAGAATAATCTCTGAAGTTCTGTTCCCCTTCGAATTGGAAGCACCCTGTATGCAAATATACGTATCACTAACGATGGTAAAAATAGTGTCTTAAGTCCCCCCTATCTGCCAACATGCCTGCTTAACTTATTAAAAATTTAGTACTGTTTGCTTGCATGCTATTACTCGCAACTAAATATTTGCAAACTATAAAACATTTGTATTTACATTATACATAATTATGATAACAGCCTGATTTATTACAAGCTAATGTGTGACATTTCATTAGACTCTGGGATCGTGCCCAAATATTCTTATCTCGCCAAGTGGGAAGTGTTGTATAAATTGCTTCGGCTATCTACAAACCCTACTATTGTTCTTCGATCATTCTAACTCGGAACAGCCAAACTACCTCACTGGATGGTCCAGTTTTCATTTTAACACTGAAAATAATAATAGAATTTCACGCATCGCTATGGGTGTGGAATATTTAAACCCTGTTAGTGCACCACCATCCTTGGACGTAAAGTTCTTCCAAGAAGTCCTTGAAAATGCTCTACTCGAGGCTGATGTTCAAGTTAAAAAGATCTCCTTCGAGATGGGATGTAGTGGCGGTGATAACTACTGCAGTAAAATCTACAGAACGCGACTTACCTTTCAGCGTGCTACAGAACCACTTGAGAACTTATCTGTGATTGTGAAAAGTATTGTAGTGACGGAGGCTGTACAATTTCTAGAGGACTTGAGAGTGTTCCTGAAGGAGAAAATATTCTACAACAACATATTGCCCCGCATGGAGATTCTTCTGGATAATGTGAAATTCGGACCAAAGTTGTACCACAGCCATAAGCTACCTATCACCACACTGGCATTTGAGGACCTCAGTGCATTGGGTTACGTTATGGCAGATCGTGAGAAGGGCTTAGATTTGGATCATTGCAAAGTTGTTTTGCAAAAGCTCGGACAGTTCCACGGAATTTCGATGATCATACACAAGAAGGTGAGTGAAAACTTGTAACATATTTAATGCGATGTTCTTCAAGCGTTTTCGCTTTTAGGACCCTGACTTGATGAAACCATTTCGCCGTGGAATGCTCGATGAAGTTGCTGTGAATAGCGGACTTTACGAAGCGTTATTTGGAGGTAATATCGATGGGCTTATTCAAGCAATCAGTAACTGGGAAGGCTATGAGACAATTGTTGGAAAAGTGTCAAAATATAGGGCAAACTTTAAACAGAATCTCATCAAGAGTCAACTGCCTATTCCAGGTGAGTTGAAGGTCCTCAATCACGGAGATCCATGGGTGAACAACATGCTCTTCAAGTATCAAAGCGGCAATAGGCGGCAAGTCTTCGAAGTGGTTTTTGTCGATCTGCAAATGAGTGTTTTCGGAAGTCCAGGATACGATATCAACTATTTTCTCAACACTTCTGTTCAACTGGATGTGTTGAAAGAGAAAAGGGACGAACTTCTTAGGACGTATCATACGGCATTGATTGAGACATTGACGCTGCACAATTACAAGGATATTCCTACTTTCGAGGATATTTTAGCAGAAGTGCGACGGAGGGAGCTGTTCGGTTTCTTTGCGAATACTGGCATTTTTCCAGCCGTAGTTATGGATAAAGAACAATCGGGCGATAATAACCTCGAGCAATTCGTGAACCAGGAGTATGCGAAAAAGAAAGTCGAAATTATGTTCGCTTCGAAGCGACTAGAGGAGACCCTGAGGTATACTCTAAAGAGATTCGATGAGTTAGGCATCTTGGATTAAGTGAATGTATTTTGTTTGATTTTAATGCGATAGACTGTTATAATTAGATCTTCTCATAGTTTAAATAAAGTGCAATTAATCAAATTTTTTGATAACAATGTACTAAATATGTGTCACTATATAGCTGTTTTTTTTTAGATAAACCACCGACGAAAGAGATAAATGAATATAAATACGAATAACAACAATTTGCTAACTAACACAGTCATTTAATTAGCAAATCTAGTTTTGTCTCCCTTCCTTCAATTGAAGATTTTAGAATTTAAAAAAAAAAACAGCGACGAAATCTTATCTGTGATTGTGTGTTTTATTTATTTGTCTCTCATACGCGTATTGCTTCTCTTTGGCAATGGGAATTAGTAAACATTTTAACAAACAACGATTTTGAATGGATTTTCCAAAGTCTCTTTCCTTCTTCTGTTGTTTGTTATTGAGAACTTTCGGCGCAAGGCCTTTTGAAGAAATAAAGAAACAGAAAGACGATGCATTTTGTATAGTATTACTAGCGGACCCCCTGCACACTTCGTAGTGCAAAATAGAAATATAAAAAAAAATAAAAATTCAAATTCATTTAAATTAGTGATAAATAGTTTTTATTGCAATGCTTTGTGGTACACAATATTTTTGGTTTTTCCATTTTCGGTGTAAATATACAAACCCGCGAACAGGCTACATATAACTGTGCATGTGAGAAAACTCGATACTCTAAATTCACTCCACAAATTCCTAACGTTTGCCCTTGCGCCTTATTAATAGTAACCGCAAACGCAAGGCGAACAGGAAACTGAAGTCGTTTAAATTCAAATGGAATATCAGATGGAATCATTGGGATGCGTGGTATGAATACATCTTCGCCTTTAAATTTTCCTGTTAGAATAGTAGCTTCAATTACATAAGCCATTAATCTTTTAACAGAAAGTCTTGTACCATTACACAAACGGGGTTGATTAATACTCCGAAGCATAATAATAGTAACTCCAACTTTCAATTGGAGATTATGCGGAGGCAATCCTGGTAAGTCCAACGAATTCAAAAATTCTGTTGGATAATTCACGACATCTTCTTCATTAGTAACTGTATCCACAGACTTGTGATTATATGATCTGATTATCTGTAAATTTAAACTCAATCGATTTGGTGGTTTTCGAAACATACGATTTTTTAATGATTTTATTGTATGGGTGGTGCCACGCCCCTTTGTCCAATTTTGACCAATCTTCACAGGAATACTTCAGGGGCGATACCTAAGACTGTATGTAAATTTTAACTCAATCGATTCAGTGGTTTTCGAGATATAAGATTTTGAATTGTTTTTTTGTATGGGAGGTGCCACGCCCCTTTGTCCAATTTTGACCAATCCCTACAGGAATACTCCTGGGCCGATACCTAAAATTGTATGTAAATTTGAACTTAATCGATTGGGTGGTCATCGAAATAAAGACTTTGAATGCATTTTTTGTATGGGAGGTGCCACGCCCATTACCATTACAATACGGAAATTAATACGGAAATCTTTGAAAATCGACCTATTCCCTCTTTAGCCCTCTTTATGAGTAACATTATGGTGATCCCGAGAGTCTCACCATTACAGCATTGAAAAAATTTTTAAAAATCCCCAAGTAGATCGACCGATAGCCCTAACTCCTCTTTACCCCTCTCCGTCCTTAAGTATAATATAATATACTAATCCCCATATTTATAATCGGCTGGGTAGCTCCAGCGATAGCCCTAAATCCCTTTAACCCTCATACCCTCCTTTTTTGGTGTATTTTACGGAACGTTTTTTGCGCCTTTTTCTAGGCGCTCTTTAGAATGTTTTTTGGCGTGCTTTTTATGAGTTTTTGGGACGCATTTTGATGCGTTTTTGTTAGTTTTTAAGCGTTTTCTTTGGGGCATTTTTGAGGTTGTTTTTTTGGCAGGTTTTGAGAAATTTTCGGGATGTTTTCTTGGAGATTTTTTCAGGGTGTTGTTTGGGGCGTTTTGGGGGGTTCTCCCGCTTGTTTTTGAGTGAGATTTTTGCGCGTACTCGAGATTATTATTAATTCTAACATTAAGATAATAGAGGAACTCAAAGAAGAAGATATCGCAATATCGTCCACCTCTCCCTCTGCCTTCTGCTCCTAAACGGTTGCTCGGATTTATTTTAAACTTCATACTTGGGGTTTATGAGACTACAGTTTGGGGCCATGTTCGATGTACTTTCCATCCTTTATAGATATAGGAATCCACTGTGATGCAATTAGGTGGAGGGGTATAGGTATATGGTCGGCGTTGGCAAGCTACGCATGGATTGAGTGAGGTTGCGGTGCAGGGAAATAAGTCCCCGGGAACTAAGTCCACTGAGGGACCTAGTTCCCACCTCGTGGGAAATAAAACCACTTTCGTGAAGTGGACTTACTTCCCATGTAAGGTGGGAAATAAATTCCGAAAACTCTGAGTGGTTTTAGTTCCCTTTCAATATACCCAATTTCGCACATATACTGCAAGTCTGACAGTAAATCCAAGCAGGGGGGTTGCAGGGGGGCAGCATGCCCCCGCCATACGTATTTAACTGTTGAATGTGTACTAAGTTCCCATAAGAAAGTGTGCTTAGTTCCCACCTCACATGGGTACTAAGTCCACTTTATGAAAGTGGTTTTATTTCCCACTAGGTGGGAACTAGGTCCCTCAGTGGACACATTCAACCATTGATTTATTCTATTATCGAAACAGAAATATTCTCACCCCCTTTTTTTCAACCCTTATATCGTCCCCTTTCTGCGTTAAGCACGTATCTACAAAACATCTCTTCTTCAGGAATAATTAAACGCATGTATCAGTAAAATCTTTCTATTATTTATAATTTGACAGTTTGACTAACCTGGAGGTCAATATGATGTCAGCCTGTCAAAAATTGACATGATTTTTGACATGTGTATTGTGTTCGATTAAGGGAAGCTATTCTTTTTTTTAATTCCTGACGAATGAATGTTTTGTAGATACGTGCTTAACGCAGAAAGGGAACGATATAACGAATTTTGGAAAATGATGAATGAGGCATGTAATAATTTTGACTTATATATCAACATACAAACTTTCAGGTTCATACAGCTAACGGTTCGTGAGACCCCCCTTACTCCCCGCGACCCCTTTTATCCTCTACAACTATCTCCTACGCTACGGCCTAATTTGACCACACATGAAAATCGGATGAATGGATATCGAGTAATGGAGGGACGAGCAGACTCACGTTGCGTTTTATAAAGTAGTATGGATATGGATAATTGGATATGGATGTAGATTATTATTTTATTGGCTTTCGCTTCTGAGTTTTAGATACCGCCCTACATAATGCAGTAAAAAAAATAACCTAAAAAATTTTCAATAAACGAGAAAGTTGCGTGTGACCCGGTAATGTACTTTGGTTTCTTTTACTGTAATATTAATTTTGCTACTATATTTACAATTAATTTTATCGCACATAAACATAAGGTTCCTTTTTGGGTTTTTCAAACATGTTTTTCAAATTTGAATCTGCTATCCCAATTATAGTCCTCAGCGCTTGAATTACTATTCTCAAAACCACTAGGGAAAAAAACAAATTTTCAAAAACGGCTTGATGTCCTATCATGAATTTAAAATTATCAAAGTCAAACAAATCCCTCAAGACTCCATGTTGTCTTAAAAGTAGTTATTTTATATTATTTATAGATACCTACTGGTAATATACTGAATAAGTAAACACGAATGTCTGCAGTCTTTTAGCTTCATAAATTCTGCCTTATAGGAGTACGAACTTTCAATGTGAATTTAATTTTTTGCACGTCTTTCGTACGACTGCAATTACGCTCTAACGATTCAGAGAAAGTTCTTCCTTATCGAATAGTAGAAACGGGAGTCTCAAGAACTTTCAAATCAATTTGCATAAATTTCGCTTCAGCGAAATGGAGCAAACTTTTGCATCTTTCGTCATACTTGTACGAAAGTTTTTTCCTCTCGAAAAGGGAACAGTTTTTTTTTTCTTTAGAAACAACTCGAAAAATCATACATATTTCAACTTCAAGCTTTAGATGACAAATTGTCCTTATCCCTGAAACATCAACTTCTATTTGCGTTAAGTGTACTAGCTCTTTAAATGATTAAATCATGCAAAAAGAGTCGTTTTCATTCCCAAGTTGATTCGGTTGAAACCATCTGAAGTTGTGTATCTGCGACGTGTGATTCTATTATAACCCCTTTATCGGCTTATGAAGTCGCAGCGAAAACACAAGAGAATAGCCCTCTCGGAAATTCGATACATATTTCAGTTAACAGTTAATGATTATATTCTAAGATAAGCGCTAAATCATTCTGAAACACTTTCCTCGTAAGCGTGTTTTATGGTTTTCAAATAAATGTCCAAAGAAGGGTAAGTCATTCCAACTTGAGCAGTTAAAGAAAGGGTATAAAAAATATGTGGGATATTATTTTGCTGCGAATGGTTGTCCATCGTAAAAGGGCATTAGTTGGCTTTATGATAAAATCACAGCTGATTGTGATAAAAGTGGACGAGTAATCAAATAAGAGTTTGTTTTTTTCGCTCACTGTTTTCATTATCCATAGGAGGTAGTTATGATGTAAACAGATGCGTATCATAATCAGGAAAGTTGATATACTGCGTAGGCGATAACATCTTAAAAGATGGATAACGATTTTGTGACTTAATTAAGGCTCGTCGTAATATTTTCCCGATTGTTATGACACCAATAAATATTCGAAGAGCGATTTATGTATTCTTGATGGTATTCAATTTCCAGGGTTGGATACAAGGTAAGAGGCTATGTAAATAAATTCAATTTGTACTTAATTTATTTACCAATGATCCTAATGCCGTAGGACATAATCCAAGGAGTACCTACCTTCAATACGCTCATTGGACTAATTCACTACACAAAGATGAAGAGAACAGCAAGTACGGCTGAAAACCCTCCCCATAACATTATGCTTAACGACATTTGAAATATATTTTGTTCGTTTGGTATCAACCAGTTATATACAATTATAGATTTGCCATCAATAATGATGACAGCTTATTTCACCTTTAAGTTTTTACAGGAGCGGTAAGCCTTCTGTATTATTACTTACTTACTTACTTAGATGGCGCTACAGTCCGGGGTTGACCTGGGCCTCAACCAACACGCCTCTCCAGTTAACACGATCTTTGGCTAACCGCCTCCAGTTGCGCACTCCAAGTTGGTTGAGGTCCCCTTCCACTTGTGCGCGCCACCTAAGGCGAGGTCTTCCTCTACTGCGTTGTCCCTCCGGGTTGGAATCGAAGACTCTTCGGGCCGGAGCGTTGGAGTCCATGCGCTCTACATGTCTTAGCCATCTTAGTCGACTGATACGTACTTTTCTGACCAGGTCGATGCCGCTTTACAGCCCGTAGAGTTCGCTGTTAAATCTCCTCCTCCAGGGCCCGTCAACGCGAACGGGACCGAAAATCACTAGAAAAATTTTGCGTTCGAAACGACCAAGGAGATCTTCATCCGCCTTTGATAACGTCCATGATTCTGCGCGATAAAGCCGGACTGGGATGATGAGGGTCTTATATAGTCTCCTTGGTGTTTCTCGACAAGGCCTTACTAATCAATTGCCTTCTTAGGCCAAAGTAAAGCTGCTAGTACACGGTATGTAGCACGCCACATATATATGTGGCTCTGACGTAATTTTGACGTCAGCGTATAGAGCCAATGGCTACTTGCCGTGTACAATCTCTCTTTGTGCGTCAGAGCCACATATAAATATATGTGGCGTGCTACATACCGTGTACTAGTACCTTAACAGCGGTTGGCAAGTGTAATTCTTCGCTTGATTTCTGATGTGATGTCATTTTCAGAGTTAATAACGGAGCCGAGGTAGACAAAGTCCCGAACCACCTCAAAGTTATAGCTGTCTATGGTGCCGTTCTGTCCGATTCGTCGATGTTGTGTGTCCCTTTTTGTTGACAGCATTCTGTATTATACACACGCATATTTCTTAAGACGCTTTTCCATATGTAACAATTATTATTCTAAATATTATATCATAAATTCGTATAAATACTATTGTGAATTAAGTTATATGTTAGTTGTCATATTTGACATGTACGGAATAAATAAGCATTCTGCTTGAGACGCCAACCGACATACAGCGTGAGCGTGGTCCTTCATCAGTGGCGACGATGATTTTTAAGGTAAAGAAAAATTGTAGTCCAAAACCGAATGAAATTATAGAACATCATAAGTTTCTGTTTAAACTCCACATAAGGGAGAATCGATATCGAACTATCTAGCAGAACTTAAAAATTTGAGAACATATAGCAACTTCACCTCTGTGGCTCTGACGCGTGTAGTAAATGTATAAAAAAAAAAAAAAAAATAGGCGGCGCAACAGGCGGTAGACACCCAAGGCCTAGCTTCTCGAGGCTTCTCAAGGCCTAGCTTCCCGAGTGAATTGAGAAGCTTTTTCAGGACAGTAATACTCTCGGATGTTTGTCAGACGTTCGCGAGAGGTGGCGCAGTAGAAAAACCCTTAAGATGTAATTTGTGTTTTTCCGGGGATCGAACCTGGGATCCCTCGCACAGTAGTCCACCACACTAACCACTGCGCTACTGCGCAGTAAGTAAATGTATAGCCACTCTTTAAACACATCAGCTGAAATAGGCTCCTGACTCCTGAGGAAAACTGATGTCACCTTGGATAAAACCATAGCAAATACAATCTCTATGGAGATTTCAAAAATGGAGAGCCGCAACATGCTAAATATTCAACAGGTGCCGGCAAAGGCTCAATACAGAGAATAAAACCAAAAATGTGTGGTTCTAAATTGCATGATGTGCTACAAGTATGAGAAGAACATAGGTAGTGTAGCGGTGCAAATACTAAGAAACCCAATGTATCAGTAGTGTCTGTAGTATGTAGTAGTAGTTGAAAAGCAAAAACATGTTTCGCTACGATACGATGAATGCCTGCAGCAGATGAGTGCAGTGGCAGTTGAAGAGTGGCCGCGTTGACGAGAGGACGATGATGAGTGATATTAATAAAGAACTGATGAAAGCATGTTGCTTATGAGGACGCGTTTTATTTTAAAGTAATTTATAGTTAATAAAGAATGTTATAATTTAAAGCTGATTGACGTTGTTTTAATGGAGATTCGCTCGCCTTTTAAATCCTTACAGTAGTGCTAAACGCGGGGGTAGCTCTTTGTAAAACTGGTGCTTAAGGTCCTGCCAAAAAATTGTTTCGTAGTAGATATATCATTGGCTTAAAGATGGATCAGGTTGTATGAAGGCCGTTTGACACTTTTTATTAAGAGCTCGCATGTTCATCCCAATCTGAGATAAATTCAAACAAAATTGTATTACCGACACTATGAGGTGTATGTGTGAGACGATAAGCAATCCGTTCGTTTCAAAATAAAAATGCACACAAACGAATGATTGAGTGAAGCTAGACTTCCTATTGAAAATTTTGCTCAAGCTACTATTTATTTATTTTAAAAATTCGCGTATGCTGATACTAAATAGAGCTAATATTTTCTCCAATTTATGCATCTAGCTTTTTTTGGATTTGAGTTTAAACTTTTTTTTTTATTAAGGACTATTTTAGAATCTTTAGAACATTTTCCGGAACTCTAATCAGAATTCACTGGAGTTTAAATATTTATTTTCCTTCTAGAACTTTCTCGAACACTTTCTAGAACTATAATCAGAAGTACACTCAGCGGCACGGAATCTTCGCCACTCTTTTTTGCTGTAATTTTTGCTGTAACTCGCCCTAAATATAATATATATATATTTTTTTTTTTTTTTCAAATGATTTGCTTGTAGTTAGGTGAAAAATGCATATTTTAATTGATTGAAACGCTTTTTAGGGAATTCAAATGTTTACTGTTTATTAAAACCAAATAACGTTAACTTAAAATGTTACATTTTCTTCGAAAAAAAGCTTAAATTTAAAACAGCATAAAATAAAAAATCACGTATATTCATTAGTTTTTGGAACGTGTCAGTCTGTCAGTATCGTCTGTTCCCTCTTCTCGTCCTGATTACAGCTTGCGCAGTCGATGTGGCATACTCTGGATGATGTTTTTGATATCAACTTGCGATAAGCTCTCCCAAGCGGTCAGTATAGCGTTCCCGACCTCGTCTATTGTTTGTGCGGGTGGAATGAGCACATTCCAGATATGCTCTATGGGATTTAAGTCCGGACTACGAGCAGGCCATTGCAGTTTTTGAATACCGGTGACTTGAAGGAATTCATCTACGATACTTGCTACATGGGGCCTTGCACTATCTTGCATTAACAGGAACTGGTCGTATCCTATGATCTATGAACCCCATATAGGGCAATACGTGTTCCTGAAGGATCTCCTCAACGTATCACGTTGCATTTAATCGTTTATCAATGATAATCAATTATGTACGTCCTTCGAAACTTATTCCTCCCCATATACCATAATAGAGCCTCCATGAAAAGCCACAGTTTCTGTGGTGGTGATGGGTAGAAACCGTTCTCCTCTTCTTCTCCATACAATGAATAACGGAATTAAATAAAAGAGATAAACACTTTCCTGACCTACCTTCAGATGCGACAGGTGTTAATAACACAAAAAACATTAGCCATCGGATGATAACAGCTTAGCCAAGATTCCGTGCCGCTGAGTTTATTGGGAACTTCTCTAAGAAATTCTTAATTTTCCTAAGCCCTTTAAAATTGTTGTGTTAAGGTTTTGAAAACTATTTCGCAAAGACTTGTGTTCCTTGAGCACTTTCCAAAACTTTAATCAGAACTAAAAAAAAAAATTGTCCAATTTTGAACATTTTTAGAATTCGATAATTTTTTTGTTTATGTTCTGAACAAAATTTCTGGTTTTGGGAACTCAAGGACTATTGGAGTAGCTCACCGTGAATAAATGCCAGAACTGTAAAGAAAAACAAATTTTAAGCTTTGGGTTGCAAAAATAATCTCCACAATTGAAAAAAGTACAATGGGGTTGGGATAAGTATTTAGAACGTGTTGACCTTTAATAAGTCACAGGCTGCTGAAACAACTCGACAAAACATTGAACGAGTACAAAGATGAAATTACCGACTTCCAATAATTCTTTGGGATAGATCAGGCAAAGAAGTGTTTACAAATAATAATTTTAACATCGTTAAAGGAAATTGTTACCTACATCTAATCAGTCCCTATATCTAGAGATGAAGACTGAAACTGTAGACATAGTGAAATTTGCTATAAAGCTGTTAAGGCACATGTGCGGATATCTCAAATAGTCCAGCATTGATTTAATGCGTTAAGAAATTTTGAATGTGATTAGGACACCACCAAGAAGAAACTTATCGGACGAAAGACGCATTGGAGAAGGGCAAATACAGCCAGTGAAGATGCAGACAACTTGACAACTGACAAAGACAGTGCACAAATTCCTAAAAATTTCAACATGGACGCTGGTAGATAAGAGTTAGTGTTCAGGTCTATTAATCGAGGAGTTTTAGGTTCAAAATGTTAACTAACTGAGTCGGGTGTTCCGCTTCTTCAGGGATTTTATCAGAACGACAGGCTACTGAAATTTTGCCGTTCAAAGTCCTAACCAAACGTATTTCGCTAATTTCACAGGATGACTGCTCCGTGTTGTCCCATATTCTTCTAGGCGAGCGGATAAATGTCGTAGTGTTTGCCCAGTTGGTGTCGGACGACCGGAAAATCTGTGCCGAAATTCAAGCTGCGCAAACACCACCGACGAATTATTCTGCTAAAAAATTTACAAAATTATTGTCCTTTCTTTAGGAGTATAGCTATTGTCGTCTTATTGACATGTATTTTGTATATGTTTACTTTACAAATGTCAAAGTCAAATTGACATTTGCAGCCATTTGCAAAAATTATAGCATCTTCCGATGTTGACTTTTGCGCCAACTTGTATATAGTATCTCTTCTCCCTATATGCGGATTACCCCTGAATGATGAAGTCGGTACCCCCAGTGGTGGAACATAAATAATTAGGGAGGGTCCACTTGAGTACAGCCGGACCCCTTAAACTCGGATAGCTGCCAGAATATGATTTTCAAGACAATTTGACAACTTTTCACCAGCCGATAACGTATCGGTATTAAAATGTAAAGCCTATGTACATATATTTATTACTTGTAAATGTCGTTACATGGTAGATCATTTTTCTATGAGCACCGACGGAAATAATTTAGTATCCTAACTGCAGGGATCAAACGTCATTGGGACTTACCGATGGCCATTGCATTAAAGGCTTCAATAGAAAATTAAGTCATGAAGATTTCACTATGACTTCATAAAATTTAGCTTCTACACTAAAAGGGCCTTACCAATAATCATTTTTAACCTCCACCTTCAGTATATTGTAGGTCAAAATAGATAATTTTATATGGAAAAAATGCTACTGGTTAGTTCGTTAAACTACATTTATAAGTAATATCTCATACCTGGTATGGGAAGTCTATTTGTCGTAGGCATGTTAAATTAACGACACATGCCCATAACCCCGTATCAACTACCTATAAAATTAATCACAAATTTATTTCCACTCAGTTATAGGCGACACGCCCCATATTCGCATGATTACACTCAATTAGAATGAATCTGCATAATCTATGACAACGTCTCATTTAATTCGAGACTCTTCTTCAGACATAGAGTGTAGATAGGTACCTATAATAACTGCGTGGAATAAGCCACGGCGGCGCTCAAATCTAGATTCTCATGTCACCAACCACACCTGTGCTTCGGCACGTTTTTCAATTAATTTTCCCTCGCAAATTGCTTGGCAATTTTCAGCAACAGAAAATATATTCAACCCCCTCTTCACACGAGGTGAAGTATATACACTCTGAACTGCATACCATGCGGAGTCACCTCCAACTCGACAACAAGTACCAGTACCATTATGCCATAGCCACCCAAACATACAGTCTCTTAACCCCGCACTTAACCATCTGTACCATTCACACGGCATAAAAGAATGGTCTACTTGCAGCAGCTGCTGCGCTGGTGCTTGGAGCCTACACTCAATGCTATTCTGGCCCGAATCAGTTCGTGACACACCTTATTTCGGCTCGACAGAGTGCAGGGTTACATCATAATAGCCAACTTGCCTCGGGAGTTCAATGATTGATTTAGGTCTCTCTCTCTCGATGCGGTTTCTTTCTAGTCCTCTCCTCAGATCGAAATCTGCACTAGATGGAGGCATGGAGTTTCTTTAAAAGGTCACCTGGGCAATTCAAGACATCAGCGTGTGACCGCGATATGTCGATGCGTCTCCGATGTTGGTTCAGATGTTCGACGAGTGGTTTATTACAAATCGTTAAATGCACAGTTCCGTGATTGGATTCAATTGAAAAATTGATTTTAGCCATAAATTGCAATGTCATCTTGAGATGGGCCCGGTGGGTGGTGCGGGTTCCACAATTACAAGTACTTGTCTGGCTCTGTTACATGCCATGTAGCTGTGACATTCGATTTACTGAAGTGCTAATTGAGGAATGGCAGAGGCTGTTGATGGCCAATTATATCTAACGACAATGCGGCTGTGTGTATGTGTGATGATGATTGATGATTATGTGGCCTAAAGTTTATGGAAGTAAGGAGGGGTTCTGGTGGGGTTATTTATGAATCATGGCTGGTTTAATGCGACTAGTCGTCGTAAGATTTAAATTATGCAATTTATCAAAATGTGACTTTAAGTTCATGGGCATTCGCATAGAATAAATTAGGATTTCCAAACAGTTGGCAGGAATTCTGGGAATGTGAATAACTTCTGTCCTTTTGTGATGAGAATTTGCAAAAAAAAAATGGTTCTCTGTATTTTCTGCTCTTTAGAAGGCGAAGAGGAAAAATTATCAACGCATTATTACAGCTGATATAATAAAAAGTAGCTACTGCTCATAGTGCCCGAATACCTGGAACTAGATGGTATCTAAATAGAGAAATTGTATACCACAAATATTTTCACAAGTGCTTGTGAATTTTTTATTCTCTGGGAATTAACGCAATAAAAAGTTTCTTCCATCTTTGCATATATTTGCAGCTGAATATTATTAACAAATGAAATTTTCTGTACCGAGATACTGCTTAAATTAAATAACGAACCAGACTGCCTGGACGGACAATGTCCTCCACCTTACCCCCTCTCTATTTTTTTCACTACTACGAGTCAGGCTCCGAGTCTGATGCCTTTTCGTTACTCTCCCATGTCTCATTCTGGCCAAGGAGCATCACCACGCACGCTGCCCTCTCCCGTTTCCTGTCGGTTTTTCGTTTCTTCGGAGTTCGGATTTACAGACCAATGAACCATAAGAAGTTCACTTTATGGAAATACTTCTATATGGTTATTTTATAAGGTTAGAAGGTTTTTCTCAATATGGCAACACTAGGAAGAACGCTGGTTTTGGTGAGGTCAGGCACCATCGGACCGTGCTACTTCAAAAATTAAGGAAATCGAAATGTCACCGTTTATAAAGGCCGGTACAGAGGTTTTTTTTTTAAGTACATGAGCATGGTCTGCATTAAATTTAGTTTCAACAGTATGACGCCGCATGCTATATTTTTTTGAGAATCCGTCGATTTATTTAATGAAGCGCTCGATGAAAACATTATATCCTCGCCCCTGGTAAATTTTTCCAGGGCATATTTGAAGCCGTGGACGCAGTGGCTCAGGGGTTAGTGTGCTGGACTATTGTGCGAGTGAACCCAGGTTCGATCCCCGGAAAAGCATAAATTACATCTTAAGGTTTTTTATGGAAGAACGTTTCGAATTGGGAGATCTGAGGATAAGTCATCTGCTCTTCGCTGATGACTTGGTCATCCTTGGATCCTCTCAGACTGAACTCCAGCGCGCACTCGATCGTTTTGTAGCCGTTTGTGCTGAAGCTGAGATGAAGGTTAACGTAAACAAATCTGAAGTGATGGTCGTCTCCAGAACGCCTGTTCAGAGCACTCTGCATGTTAGTGGAGTCCCATTGAAACATGTGGAGAAGTTGAAGTATCTCGGGGTCTTATTCACGAGTGATGGAAGGACCAATGCTGAGTTTTCCTGTGGGATTGGTCAGGCTGGATCAATTTTGAGACAGCTTGGACATTCTGTTATTAGGAGGACTGAACTTGGTGTCAAAGCTAAGTCGTCAGTCTTTAATTCGGTGTTTGTACCAACTCTTACCTATGGTCATGAGGTTTGGGTATAATGCCCGAAAGAATAAGATCGCGGATACAAGCTGCCGAAATGAGATTCTTCCGTTGTATTGCTGGTGTGACTCGTAGAGATCGCATTAGAAATACCAGAATACGTTGACCTTGATGATTTGGAGTCGATGGTGGAGGATCGAGAGCTATGGAGGGTCCACTTGAGCAACCTACACTCGCGACCCACTTAATGGACATGCGGACCATTGAAAATGAATGAATGAATGAATGAAAAAAAAAAGGTTTTTTTCCAATGCGCCACTTCTCGCGAACGTCTGATAAACTTCCGAAAGTATATAACTGTCCAGAAAAAGCTTCCATAGTAAGCCATAGAGAATATCCAAACTTCCATGAAAACGAACAGGCTCAGATATGAAAAGTAGGTACTAATCCAGTAGTGGTAAAATTTCAGAACCGCACCAAGACGACTTTGCTGTTTTCACGACTTAAAATCTGTCGTTTTAAAGGACTCCTGCAATGTAGACGAATTGTTTTCTAAAACCTCCGCAAATAGAGCTTGGTGCTTGTCAGAACTTCCGAAAAAAGACGTTCTCTGTTCCAGGCCTATCAAAATTGTAGTCAATTGATTTCTAAAAACATTCCAAAGTAGAACATGGCTTCAAAAAAGACTTACTGTTTTCAGAAATCTCAAAAATATGACTTAGATATCATTTTCTATATTACTTCGGCAAGGAAGTCGCTCATTGTCTTTCAAGACTTTCCGAAAGGGAAACTTACCATTTTTTGGATCCTCGAAATTTGAAAATGTTGCTAAATTGCAGCAAGTTTAAAAAAAAAAATAGTCGAGGCCTACCTCAAGGCGTACCTGTAGGAGAACCGTGGCTATTCGTTGACCTTATCTCAGCCCAGACAAAAAAGGGCATCACAAGTTATGTTTCTCAAAGTCCAATATTATGACTCAGGAACAGTTCCAAAACTTTTACTACTGCCATTTTCAATGGGTACACCTTTTTTTCTGATATCCCACTTCAAACTCCTCACAGTGTACCATTCCCTTTTAGACCCAATTTATGACCTCATACAACACTCAAAACACAGTTGTCACCACAACAGCTTTCAGTGGTTTTCCTTTCTAATGTCATGCCATGCCAAATGTCATATTAACCCGTTAAATGGTGAAAAACAATGAAAAAATAAAAAAGCTGTCGGAAAATAAGATCAAATTGAGACAAAAGAAAAATTGAAAATAATTCAAGTCCAAACACCGTCACGCCATCACCACAAACGACAGTTAGCAAGCCAACATAAGCGGCAGCGTCAACATAAAAATAGCAACATCGTCAATTTGCATTGCATTTCCCTTTTGCTGGGGGCTATAGCTGCAAAGATTCCCACGTTTTCTGGAGCGCGCGCGAACACGCCTCATGATAAATCCGGTCTCTGTCGTGGTCGTCATCATTATTATCATCATGACGACGATGATGTCGTGGGCATAGTGGTTTATTCTGCTAATAGTTGTATACCTCCATGCAGATAGTCGGGCACACTCATTGTACTGGATTTTTGCCTCCCATCCAGTATTATTGGCAAGTTGGTTTATAGCCCAGTTAAGGTTAGCTGCATGCCGCGAAAGACCAGACGACATCGAATAAAAGCAGTACAGTTGCAGAGAGTTGGACGATTTCGTACGACAGGGTGTGTTGACCAAGAAACTGTATTTTTTTAATGAATGGGGGCTATAATGGTTGTGTAAGGTATTTAAGTAAGTCTGGCTAACGAATATTTCCGTCACACATTTATTACGAACAAAAATTTGTATAGTCTGCTACCACAAATTGGAGCCAGTAGTCTGTATCTCTGCCTATTTTTAAAAATGCATTTTCCTGATCTGCCGAGGGTAGGTATGCCTTGGCTTTACACTGGAGAATGCCAAATCTGAAAATACTGCCGGATCCGGGTAAAAATCTCATTTATCTATCATTATTTCCATGTCCTGGTCAAATCGAAGTACTTTTTTTAAGTCCGCTGCCAACGTACCTACGTTTGCGGACAAGTAGTACGATCCAGCACCGAGAAAATACTGTGAGAAAGTTCGACGTCGAGAGAATGCCATCGCAAGAGCCTGCCAGAGAGCCTTTACCGATCACGCTTACGCTAATCTCTTATGAAGTCCGGTGCCGCCAGATTCAAGTCCAGAAATACCAATGGCAGTGTAAGCCATTAGAAGTTCCGACTCTGATGTGATAAATTTTTAAAGACGAGCACCAAGAAGATACACTTGAAGTCCCGGCAAGCTTATGCGGATAGCAAGGCAATAGGTTGCTCAAGTGGACCCTCCATAGCTCTCGATTCTCCGCTCTATTGACTCTAAATCATCAAGGGCAATCCCCATACGGGTATAGGAGAGATGGCCTGATGGTAAGGATTCAATAGCACGTCGTGGAATCTTGGTTGGGGACACGCGTTTAACATGACCAAACCACCGAAGCATGGACCGCTCCGTCCGGAGAAGTAGCTGCTCGACATTGAGTTCCTCACGTATTCTGGTATTTCAAATGCGATCTCTATACAGCAATACAATGGAGGAATCTCATTTCGGCAGCTTGTATTCGCGATATTTAAAAGCTTTAACTAAAAAGACTCAAGCAGTCATTGTAGCAGAGTCCCAATTGGTGCTAAGAATTTGAAAGGACAACAGACTGTTGATGATGATGACCAAGATCCAGCTATCAAGCAGTAAGAACCATTCAATAGGCGTATTTTTTTGGGAATCTATATCTAGCTCACTTTTACTTTTACATGCAAAACTGGTATACTCACTTTTGCTTTTGTTATACTCACTTTTGGTTTTACTTGCAAAACGGTTATACTCACTTTTGGTTTTGTTATACTCACTTCCCAAAAAAATACGCCTAATATTGATAATGATAGACAAGAGTCCTGCAAAACTGACCAACATAAAATGGATTTAGATATCTGAACTTAAATCCAATAAGCCTGCAAAGGCTGACAGATTGGCTGCTGAATTTTTCAAAGCGCGGAACATACTCCAATTCAGGACCGATTAGCATCGTTTGACGTGTCCTCGAAAGGAGATCCTTTGATTTGCGCCACCTACAGAGGCATAAGTGTCCTCAATATCGCATAAGAGATTTTCTCTGCAATAATATGTGAACGCCTAAAGCCGATGCTTAACGATCTGATAGGTGCGGTTTTAGGGCTGTAAAATCCCCCAATGACCGTACAACGACAGATCTTGGAAGCTTTTCGAAACCGATGCGAATAACTCGCAAATTTGCTATTGAAGCAGCCAATGAGTAATCTTAGAGGGAGGAAGGCGAAAAGTTAGATTTACTTCCTTACTTGGCGCTACAGTCCGGGGTGGACCTGGGCCTCAACCAACAAACGTCTCCAGCCAGCACGATCTTTGGCCAGCTGTCTCAAGTTTCGTACGCTAAGTTGGGTAAGGTTCCACTTCCGTGCGGCACCTGAGTCCCGATCTTCCTTTACTGCGTTGTCACTCGGGTGTGGTTTCGAAGATCTTCCGGGCTGGAGCATTCACGTTCATTCGCTCTACCCAGCCACTGCAGTGTTTGGACCTTCACTCTTCTGGCTAGGTCGGTGTCGCTGTAGTGCCTGTACTGTATCTCCTCCTCCAGACGGGACCGAAAATTAGTCCAAGAATTTTCCTTGCGAACCAAGAGTAACCTCATCCGCTTTTGATAGAGTCCATGCCTCTGCATCATAAATTAGAACTGGGATGATTAAGCTCTTATAAAGGGTCACTTTAGTTGTTCGAGAGAGGGATTTACTACTCAATTGCTTTCTTAGCCCATTGCGATTGGGAAGAGTTATTCTTCGTTTAATCTCAGCGCTGGTGTCATTGCCTGAGTTCATAGCGTAGCCTAGGTAGACAAAGTCCTTAACCACCTCAAACTTATATATGTCTAGTGACATTCTGTCCGAAACGTCGGTGTTGGGTGTCCTTTCTTAATGACAGCATACTTTGTCTTGCCCTCATTGACCGCCAAACCCATCTTCGCTGCTTGTGACATCACGTTGCATTCTGCCGATTATGTCGATGTCGTCGGCGTAGGCGAGTAGATGGACGGACTTTTGAAAGATAGAGCCTATGGTGTTACCGTTTGAGTTTTGCACTATTCTTTCAAGAACGATGTTGAAGAAGGCACATGGCAGCGCATCGCCATGTCTAAATACTTTTTTGACATCGAAGGTCTCGGTGAGTTCTTTACCGACTTTGATGGAACAGAGTGCATTCTCCATTGTCATCCTGCACAAACGTTGCTCTGCATAGCTCGTCTCTATATAAATGCTGTCGTAGGCGGCCTTAAAATCAATGAAAAGGTGGTGGGTATCGATTTGAACTTCCTGGAAAAGTTAGACCGTGATCATAAATCTTACAGAAAGGAAGTGGAATATCATTGAAAAGGTCAAATACAAAGATGGTACACTGGTTAGCAATGAGAAGGACATCTTGCGCAGATGGCGCACTTTTTTGAATTGTTCCCAAAATATAGTGGGATGCAAAGTAGTCCCACTGTAGAAGCAGCGACTTTTGTGGTAAAATCGCTAAAAGTTGGCAAATTTGGTGAAGATGGTGAAATTCGGACACTTTTGTCCAGGCCCCTAAGTGAAGAGAGAGTTACAAGCTGCCAAAATGAAACTCCTTCATCGTATTGATGGTGTGACTTGCAGAGATCGTATAAGGACCACTAGAATATTTGAGGTACTCAATGTCGGGTATAGCTACTTCTCCGGAAGGGTCCACGCTTTTGCGTTTTGGTCACGGATGTAGGCGTCCTTTAGGTAGGCTCAGAACGAGACGGCTATTATTGTTATTATTATTATTATTTAAAAAACAGGTTTAGAGGGTCTACTTAAAATGATCCTGCGTGACAATACAATAGTTTTCGTTTAGTGGGGTGTAGATAATTTTAACGGTCGAAGGGTGGTTGTTCCATATATGTAAATATGCAGAAGATGCATCTAATGGCCAAGCTGAGTCCATATCATTGCCAACTACCATCTAAAAGGATTGTTAAATATCCCTTCTTCTATGACATAACATCAACCACAAGTTAGTGAATTCCTCAGCTACCTCATGAATTTCCAGACGAATTGTTGACTTTGGCTTCGTTCCTGATGCCATGGTAAAAAAAAAAGATCCCAAAAGTGCAACAAATACTTTGGTCGTGTTCGCCGCAGGCTTAACGACTACGAATCACGTTTAACACTCCACATGGCTAAAAGGGTGAGGCGTTCTTTCCATACTTTTTGTGCATTTGGAATGCATTTTTTCGATTAACTTCTGAGGTTTCATAGACCCGAGGTGGGTGGATGCGGTGCAACTACATGTAACTGGGTACGCCCTGGTTTTCCATTATCTTCATTACACCTCCATTACTCTTCACCTACATGTGTTTTGTGTGCCACTAGGCTTTCGTTTTCCGTTATGTCATATATAGACGTTTGACTGTTGTTGAGGCTCCTGGCTGTGTTACAGTTCTGGCTCTTGTGCACTGGCGGCGGTTTCAGCTTCGATCTGGAACTCCTTTCCATATTGTGTGATGCTGCCGCCACTTCCATGGAGTGTCTTAATGGCCCAATTTTAAAATATCGCAAAAATAATTGCCGCCTGATAGATGTTGAAGATAGCAGTCAGCTGCAGCTCCCAGGGTGCAATTATAAAGTTATCGGGCACAACTCGGTGTGTTGTTGTTGCAATTAAATGCTACGCGCAAGGGGAATGTAATTAATTTTTGTTAATAGCTATAGGCTACTGTGATTACGGTATTTATGGGATAAATTTCCAGACCAGTCAGTGGATGAAAAGAAGGAAAAAAAAATTATGCCATCAAGTGCGATACGCGCAAGTGTCAGGAGACGAAATACGATTTTTCAATTACTGTCTTGTTTATTTGCGTAAGTGTGGGGTTGCATAAACTAAAAAAAAAAGAAAACTTCTGTGTCTGGAAGGAGAGTTCTATAAAAGATCGATATTCGTCTAGTGAACGCTATACAATTGGAATGTATCGATTTCTCATGCAGCAGCAGCTAAATCATCTTCAACACAAATTGAAGTTTTGGCAAGATTGTATACCTATCAGCGAACCTACACAAGTATGTGCATTAATGTTTCTATTGGCTACATTTTTAAATGAGCTACATGAAAATGAAACCGGAGCTAGTTCTGCACTATTCCCAAACTCACCAGGTTATGAACAATGACGATGCAGACCATTCGCTGCTCTATTGAAACTGAAAATAAACCGAGACTTCTTATGTCGAAAAAAGATTTTGCGCTGTAATGTGAACTCTTCAACAGCATACTTGAAAAAATTGAGCGAAATTCACAAGCCAATACCATCAGAGACAGACATTTTCAAAAGTCTGTACAATTTACATTACATAACCGATGACATTGCCATCATTGTCAGAAATCTGCGAGCTGTCACTGCCAATTTTTCAAATTTGGAACAGAAGCGTCGCAAAAGTCGGTTTAGTTGAGAAACTAATAAAATCTTGGTAACAAAACGAGACAAAGAATATCGATGAATAAGAAAGAACGTCAATATAGACAGCCAAAAATTTGTGGTTGTCAAAGAATTTCTGTAAACTCGGCTCCGCTATTAAACTCTGATGACAACTTAGGGTGGGCCATCTATTGGTTTCTTTTTGAACTATGTATATCTTATTTTAACACTGACAGTGACAGTTCGTTAAAGAAATTTGCAAAAACTCATATTCAGCCCTATTATGGCTATCAAATATCAATTAGTTGATTTTCGCGGTACAAACCGATGAACCGATTTGCACTTGACAACGTTATGAACTATTGCAAAAATACTTCCAAAGTGGATGCTGTATTGCCGAATTAATGTAAACTAGGCTCATCCAGTGGTCGAAATTCGACCCACTATTAACCATCCATTTAAAGAGGAAATAAAGAAAATTCCTGGAACTCGATTGCAGCGCCACCTACCGGGTCCATAACCATCCATTGAAACACACACACCAAATTTCAGCAAAATCGGTCCAGGCGTTTAGAAGGAAATAAATAAAATTCCTGGAACTCGATTGCAGCGCCATCTACCGGGTCCTTAACCATCCAGGGATCCCTTCAAACACACACACCAAATTTCAGCAAAATCGGTCCAGGCGTTTAGAAGGAAATAAATAAAATTCCTGGAACTCGATTGCAGCGCCATCTACCGGGTCTTTAACCATCCAGGGATCCCCTCAAATACACACACCAAATTTCAGCAAAATCGGCCCAGACGTTTAGAAGGAAATAAATAAAATTCCTGGAACTCGATTGCAGCGCCACCTACCGGGTCCAATTGTGAATCTAAAGTTAAACCATCCAGGGACCGTGCAAGTCCGTACTTTTTAAGAAGTGAAACTTCTTAAAAAGTATCGGATCGCCATATACCTACGCCAATGGAGAATGGAAGACAACAAATATAATGTGCACCCTCTGCACCGCCCTCCCTTTCCATGACCATGGTACTTGTTCATACAATACTGCCTCTCATTTCCTTTGTTTCCCTCTTCATATGAAATCCAAACAACTACCCCAACCCAACCTTACCCTGTTACCTGGTTTGTACGTCTCTTATCTTATGAAGATTATTACTATACCTACCCCATGCTATGCTGCAGCACGTACCACATCCTGCATTGGACACAGCGTTCCCTCCCGTGCTACTATTGTACTCATTTGCTGATTTTGAGTACATTTTTATGAACTGAGTACGGATACTACTTTGAAGCCGTCGCGTACTACTATTTCATAACATATAAACATAACTAATTTTTATTTTTTTCGAAATACATAATATTTTTGTTTCCTAAAACTGAAACTTGAGGAGTACTTAATTACCTACTTATAAGGATCTTTTTACTTTCACATATAATTTTAGTATGAACTGTCAATTTCATAGATTAAAAAGTGTCCAATTATAACACAAAATAACAAAACGTTTTATAAGAGAACAAAAATTTACTTTATATAGTGAGAGATTTGTTTTCTTTAAAAGTTGTTGAAATGTGCATAATACAATAATAGTACGAAAAAGAACAATGGACATTATAGTGCAATTAAAACTGTAAGCTACGAATTCTAATGTTATATGTACCTACTTTTTTTTAAAGAAGATGTGTAACTTATTCAATAAATATTATTTACTAATGGAGCTAGAATGGTCAAGCACAGACGCTCTGAGTAGAGTAAACTCCGTTACATAAAACTCTCAGGAATAATGAGGATTTCTTCGATTTTCAACTATTTATTTGAAACGAAGTTGACTCTGTATACACTGGATTACTGGAACTAAGTCAAAGCTTCAGCAAAATCCAAGAATTGACTGGTGAACCTGCCCACTCCCTTTTTAATTTATTTTCACACTATTGGGGAGGTAACTTCTATGTTTGCGCAATTTTTGCAATGCTTTTCGTATTTTGCACTTTTTCAAAAATTTTTAAAGAATACTGTGAAAAATGGTTTTGTTTTCATACAAATTTATTTGATGTTTAACAAATCAGATATAATTCGCTATGCGAACAACATACATATTGTTATGAAATAAAGGAAAACTAACCTCGTCTTTATTTATTTGTGAATTTGTAAAAGTAAGAAAACAATTTATATTGGGAAATTAAAGTCGAATTTTCTAGAAATTAATGTTAAGAAAATACCATATAGCTAGTCACATTGGTCAGAATTATAGCTTTTTGAACAACGTCCCTAATACATTATTAGTCTTAAAAGTTATTGTTTAAATATACGAATTCTAACCGCTTGGAAAAAACAGCTCAGTTTATTATGATATTTTTTAAGTAAAGAATGTAGTCTCAAAAACAATAAAACTACACCTTACAAATTTATAGACAAACAAATCATATACTATACAAAAAAAAAATATACATCGCCACACCACATTTAGGCACTATATTTATCAAATTTGTCTTCCAAAATCAGCACGGTCACATGGTGTTATTACGTCAATAGATTACTGATTGCGGAAATTGATAGAAATTTTAATTTTGACCACTTTTATACTTATAACTGGAAAGTACACTTTAGTTTAGGTGCATTGTGAGACGTACTACCTTGGAAGCCATTTGAGTACTATTTTCCTCCGAGATGAGAACTCTGCCCAACCAAAAGGGAGGGAACGCTGATTGGACATACGATCACTATGTACTGTACATACAGCTGCTCCTGCTGACCATAGCACTCACTGAAAAAACAAATCAACCCTTTTCGGATGAGGTACACAGGCACACCACACCCACGTATGACGATGTGGTTTTGTTTTTGTTTGTCCTGTCGCACGATCGCAAAAAGTAGAATTTCGACTGAGCGAAGGGGAAATATTAATTTTCTTTGTTTGTTGTTGTTGTAACCAATGCAATTTCAAAATATTAATTTACCTATTTTACAAATGTTTTTTTCAAATAATTATTCTTCATAACACATCTATGAGTGGTAAGCTTCAATTTGGTAAAAAGAAAAATGGATTTTGTATTCTTTAAGTAGGGTAAATGACTGTCACAAGAAATCGGGTCGGCTTTTAATATTATAATAGGTAGATTAAAAAAAAAACAAATTCACTCGAAATATTGCACACTGACACTACAGCAAGTTTGTAAAGAAAGTTCGAGAGACTGATTGATAATCGAAAACATATTACCGTATTCGTCCTGCCTAAAGTGTGCTCATAAACCCTAGAACTTAAACGCTCCAAATATCTCAGTCGCACGAGTCTGTGGGGAATTTTGTACAAAGATCTGGCATTATTCGCGTTCAAGTACCTATCAGTTTGAATAAGGCACAGCATTCACTTATGACCATTATTGAGCTATTCAAAGCAGCAGGCGATGACTTGGTTAGGAGCATGCACCAACTCATCTGTTAAATGTGGTCGCAAGATGAATGAAACCTCAGCATTATGTTTGCCCGATCCTCAAGAAAGGAGATCCTCTGAACTGCGCCAACTACAGAGGTATTAGTCTTCTTAGCATCACCTACAAGATCTTATCTGCCGTGTTGTGTGAACGCCTCAAGCATTTCGTCAACAACCTGATTGGTCCCTATCAGTGTGGCTTCAGGCCAGGAAAGTCCACCATCGATCAAATTTTCACACTCCGCAGATCTTGGAGAAAACCCAGGAAGTTCAAATCGATATCCACCACCATTTCATGGATTTTAAGGATTCCTATATAACAGCCTTTATAGAGACGAGCTATACAGAGCAATGTCTAATTTTGGCATCCCTGTCAAACAAAAAATAACTCTGGCTAATCGCTGTTTCTTTGGGCTAAGAAAGCAACTGAGTAACAAAGACACTAATCATCCCAGTTCTTCTCTATGATGCAGAGGCATAGACTCCTATCAAAAGCAGATGAGGTTATTCTTGGTTGCTTCGAGAGAAAAATTCTTCGAATAATTTTCGGTCGCGTCTGCATAGACAACAAGCATAGATACAACAACGAACACTGTACGGGCTATACTTATACAGCGACATCGACCTAGCCAAAAGAGTGAAGGTGCAACGACTGCGGTAGCTGGGTCATGCAGAGCAAATGGACGTGGACGCTGCGGCCAGGAAGATCTTCGAATCCACACGCAGCTGGCCAAAGATCTTGCTGGTTGAAGCCGTTTGTTGGTTGAGACCAAGGTCCACCCCGGACTGTAGCGCCACCTTAATAATAAATAATAAATTAAATTTCAGAGATCACACCATCGCTTTTATCTACATATTTTATCTACATACCCAATTTCTCAAAATGGTACCTTTTTGTGTCAGTGGTAACACGAAAAAAAAATTGGATGCGGCAACGCTGATTAAGGCATTGAAGCAAAATTACCACCCTCTTGGCTTTAGAAATTACAACAATTTTCTTAAAAAAATCATCAGATGAGGCCAAGTTGTTTAACATAGATAATTTCTAGAAAACGTATCGAAGATACAATTTTCGTTTTTTTTTTCATGCTAGCCCTAATATTAAAGGTACTTCCCATTCCCATATAAAAATTTTACGAAATATTAAACAATTTAGATTTTTTTTAGATTTGAACCAACTTGACTGCATACCCAGTTTTTCACAAAAAAGTCCACCAAGGGCAGTTTTGAAAATTGGCTTTTTCTCGAAAACGGTAAAAATAATTTAAAAAAAAAACGTATTTTTAAGGTACTATTGTAATTCTTAACTTGATAGCAAACTCAGTTTTTCTCTAAAAAGACAGCGTCCTTTGATATCCACCCAAATCCCTAATAATAGTACTTTAAAAAAACTGCCCATATCTCAAAAACGCCATTTTCGATTATTATAAAAATGTAACTGGAAGGTAATGCTTACATTCATAGTAATATAAAATATTATTATTTTGCTCAGTTTTGAGCTAAACAGTGTTTTTTGAACCATGACTGCGTCTTTTGATATCCACCCCAATCGCTAAAAATGGTACTTTAAAAACTGCTCATATCTCGAAAACGCCATTTTCGATTTGGATGAAAATGTAACTGCTAGGTAATGCTTATATCCTGAACAATACGTCGTACTCTGTTTTCAACCAAACTGTTTAATAACAGTGATTTTCGAATCCAAATTTGTAACATTTGTCAGCATAATTTTACAAAAAAACCGCTCCAACGATTTTGATCAAAATACATTTTTAAGACAACATAAGCATTCTAAACATGATCACGTACTTAGTTTTTCTCAAAAAACTGGAATATAGCCGTTTTATGAATATTTCTCAAAAATGACTACCCAAATCCCGACCATTGACCACATTTTTAAATAATCAAAAATGGGTTCGAAATTCATCGCCTACTTGTCTCCTTTTCTAAATGACAGTTGTTCGGGGTGAAATTTGAAAGTAAGTAATAATGTGTTGTAGTTAATACGTATGTTTATGTAGTATGTATTACGTTTTTAATTAACAAGGCTTCAGTTACTAAACCTGAATACATCTAGGGTATGATTTTAAACGTAAAATGACTCTGAAATTCGCAATAAACGAGAAAGTTTCGTGCGACCCAGTCGTGCACATTTTTTATGCATTAAAACAACAAAAGCGACACATAAATTTCAAATTAAATTCCTTTTCACTCAAACTGATGCATATTATGCAATGATAGCTAGACAAAGCGTTGCCACGAGTGCGTTTGTAAAGTCTGCAGCTAAAATAAAAAACGCGCAATCATACTGAAACTTGAAAGCCAATTTCAAGGAATCCTGTTGAATATTAATTAAAATCCCATACCTGAACAAACTTTTTCTCTGCTGAACTGGAATTTGTACATCCTATCCTACTCACATTCAGGATATTTTGCATTAAAAAATTCCCTATGCATTTTTGTTTACTCCTACAATTGCACTGGATGCGTACCTCAGAGGTACTTCGTAGGTAATTCATTCCACGCAAGGATGGAATGAACGCGGCGAAAATTGGTACGTGTTTAATATAAAATTTCTTTGAATGTGACTAAACATCAATTTATATTGATAATGTGTGGCATATACTCCAGAATTCGTTTCGCAACGATGTGGTGGGTATGGTCTCATCAGTTTAGTTAAACGAACCACCTCATCTGCCTAGACTATTTTTTTTTACAAAAAATCATTTGCAATATGCTCATTCATCCTTATACCCGTTGGCGTTGAACAAGAGTTCACAACTCATGCATCGTGTCGTTGTCAAAAAGTTGTTATCAATTTTTTTCTCCGAACGTGTACTCACAGTGATTTCCAATCGTTTGTCTCAAAAAAAAAATTTACAAACACCGACTTAAAAACGAAATGTAATATTAGTTAGAAACGCCAACGGGAATAAGGGTATACGGTCATAGGAATATGGTTTCGAATTCCAAAGTTAACGTCGAAACGCTTGTTACGTTTTTTATTTAGTTTAAATAAGCACATATCACATATCACTTTTTGAAATGCAATGAACTGTGTTGTCAGTTGACAAAAATTGAAAGTTTCAAATGGCTAAAGGGAACCTCAGCTGGTCTGACATTGAAAGAAACATACAAATGGAATGTCAATTTCAATACATATACCAATTTGTCAAGTCGCTCGTAATGCAATATTATAGCAGGTGAATAGGGGCTATACTGAAAAAAGGTTCAGTGCTCTCTATCCTATTCGATTTGTACGTTTTATGGAGCTTATTCCATGCTACCCTAACTGGGATTTGGTTATATTTTTCTTGTACATCTCTCGGGAATGGCAAACATTAAGCTTCAATAGCGCCCGCCCGAGATGCTTGCAGATAGATGTCCTCGCAAAACGTTGCCGACGATTTTTGTTATTGAAAATATTGCAAAATTATTCATTTTAAATCGAATTGGAAAATGATTGTAAATCACAGAGTTTTCACAGGATTGAAGTCAACACGATGAATGTACCACGATTTGAGGACATTTATCCAATTTGTCACGCATTCATCAGACAGTAACAATTCAAATCGTTATATCGCGGTGTTAGGTAGGCCCAGCGCATAACAAATACAGCCTCCTGGTGTCAGATGCAGAATTTTTGAGAATGCAAACGGACAACTAAAGCAACTCGTATATTCTTGAATCATTTGAACGCTCAGAAGTCAGAACTCAGAAGTGTTGGATATAATATTGTTACAAAATGTTCATCCAATCATACACATACTACTATATAATAAAATACAACGTCCGTCTGTTTGTCCTTTTATAACTCGAAAACCATTCTTTCGATTATTAAGACTATTTTTCTGATAGATGTGTGGGCAAATTTGGCCGTCGTCGGGTGGGTGAGAATTGTTGGGGAGTAAAGGGGGTTGCGGGGAGTAAGGGGGTTCTGACGAACCGTTAGCCACATGAACTTGAAAGTTTGTATGTTGATAGATAAGTCAAAATTACTACATATATCATTCATCATATATCATTCATCATTCGTCCTATAAGGGTTGAAAGAAGGGGGTGCAAACTTTTCTATTTCGACCTTACTACGCTTAACTTGCCATTATACTCATAAATCTATGTATGTGAAATCAAGAAATGCTTTTCATTGTTCGTCAATACTTCATCGAGTTTTTGAGCTAACATTCATCTTTCTTTCGAGGAAAATTAAATTTTTTTCCATGTATTATGGCTTTATTAGTAAGAGCAAACATTCCAAGTAGCTTCGCAGTAGCGCATTCTGTCACTCTAATATTCCAAGACCTTGTTGATGATTTCGGGCTGTAGCTCACGGATTGCGTGGATTATATTGGCCTTGAATCGTTTCCGGATTGTTGGCAAAACATATCGGTCCTTCACGATTCCCCACCACAAAAAAGTCCAAAGGGGTCAAATCGCAGCTCCGAGGCGGCCAATTGACATCGTGAAGACGGCTGATAACACGATTTGGGAATTTGGTTCGCAAAAGATCGATTGTGGTCGATTGTGGCATGGCGCGCCATGCTACATGAACCAGAGGTCATCCAAATCCATATCTTCAATTTCAGTAAAAAAAAAAAGCATACTAGTCTCACGAACTTTTTGCACAAACTTGCGTACAGCAGGCGCGGTGGGTGCTTAATTTCGGCCAAAACTTATTTTCAAAAAACGCACTGTTTGGACTAAACAGCACTCACTTTGGAAATAAGTTTTCAATATTTCCCAAAGTTGTTCAAGCGTAAAGCGACTCATTTCGATCCGCGGAGTTATGATACTGACTTTCTGTCAAGATTTTGAACGGGAAACAGCTGTGAGTGTCAAAATAACATATGATTTAAAAAGAACAAAACAATTCTAACTTTATAAATGCACCTATGGTACTATGTTCGAAAAATGGGTAGACCACTTAAAAAAAAATTTACAATATTGAATTACCTACACAGAGAACTTTTCATACCTATATTGAACAGTTTGTTTTTTCAATTCCTGCATATACTAATACTAATAATAATAACTAATATTTTCTTTGATAACGAGGCAATGGACTGAAGAACGGAATAGACTTAAAGTCGAAATTGTAAAAGCAATTTTTTGTGTAAAAATAGTTTTAGAAATATGCCCTGCTCAGAATTTTACGACTAGCTATATTCTAAAAAACCCGATATTTTAATTTTTCATTTGAAATTTTTGAAGGTGTCCTCTTTTTGGTGGGCATGGATCTGGTCACCCTATACATAGTGAATATGAGTATAGGATATACAAGACATATATACTTTGAAGTTTTGGTTGCATCAAACCTAAACATGAAGAGGCACTTAACATCACAACTAGCCGAAGGAAACCGAACATTTCGAGCAGTTATACATACCTATAGTAGTTGGAGCAGTTTGTGGAAATTGATTCAACAACAAAAGTGTATTACACAGCGGGAAGAAGAAAATATTCCTTGCAACTGCATCCTTCGTTGTACTTTATGGAGCACAAGTATGGGAATATCGACCATTCAAAGAGGTGGAAAAGCTTCTTCGTTATTTCTTAAGGAAGGCACTCAGTCTGGCAAGTAGTTAACCAATGTACAATTGTACATGCTCCACTTGTAGGCAGGTACAGAGATCCCCTGTTATTGGACTCATTCAAACTGCATTTATGGATTATGTGGTATACGAGTCACGAGTACGAGTTTTGTCTCATATTCTATCGGCCATGTGAACCTTCGGGCAAGAATCCGATTGCACAAAATTTCAAATACCTAATAAACACTCAACAATAAAAAAATTTACAAATCAAGAATAAGCTCATGAATGAAATTTCAAATAATATAGGTACACTCAACAAAAAAAATCAAAAATAAAATTTCAAATAATAAAACTGCCGCAGAACAATTATTGACGGACAATAAAAATGTACGAGTAGGCAAAACAACGTTTGCCGGGCCCGCTAGTCTGTATATTAATATAAATAACGTGTATTGTGTTTGTAATTAATTTTCTCTGTAATGCGTGAACCGATTTTAATTTTGGAAATTTTCCATGAAAATAGACGTCAATACCATGGTTTTTGTGTATATATGGTCTTTGTATGTTTATTGATTCATGAGTTGTAGAGGCGTGGCACCTCCCATACAAAAAAAATACAAAATCTTATATCTCGAAAACCGTTGAATAGATTGAATTCAAATTTACAGACAATCTTAGGTATTAGCCCAATAGTATCCCTGCAAAATTGGACAAAGGGGCGTGGCGCCGCCCATAAAAAACATTTTCAAAACCTCATATATCTCAAAACTCACCCAACCGATTGAGCTCAAATTTTTAGACAATCCTAGATATTGGCTGGGGAGTGTTTATGTGAACATCAGAAAAATTGGACTATGGGGCGTGGCGCCTTCCATTCAAATAAATTCCAAACGCTATTCTTCGACAGTCCTGGGAGCCAAAGTTTGTAAAATTTGCAACATTGATATGCATTGTCCTGATATCTAGGTAATGCGATTCCTCGAAAAACCAAAAATGTTGAGTACCATAGATCACTACAAAAAAAAATGTTATCACTGAATTAAATAAATTTTGAATTAATTCTTTTATTTTTCTATTTTGCAATACGAAGTGTACATCTATATTTATACATTTTGATGAAAATAAAAACTCTTAACTAACTGACTATCTAACTAACTACTTCTCTAGCCAAAGCGTACCTTTTAGCTAGATAATTGCAGATATGTATTGGCCTACATTTTTGTATGTTGAGGTCCTCTAGAAATAAGTACGTCTCCATTAAGTAAATAAAATAAGTTATATCTTCTTTATATTTATATAATTCTTCTGTACATGTTTGTAACCGAACTCCTTCTAAACGGCTGGACCGATTTTAATGAAATTTTGTGTGTGTGTTTGAATGGGTCTAAGGATGGTTTAGATTCACAATTGGACCCGGTAGGTGGCGCTGTGATCCGATTCCACAAAATTTCAAATAAACCCAAATTATTCCGAGCACTCATTTTGGTTTCGTTCTGCGCATCTGTCAAAAAGGCACAGTCACAATAGGACGACATTGCATATGCGCTATATATTTTAGACCTTTGATGGTATCCGTTCCGAAACGAAAATTCTCCGATTTTGTATTGTACGAATCGGAGAAATTTGCTTCATGGTAATCGTTCCGATCAGCTGTTCGAAATATTTCTCCGACAAAACGTAACGCACACCAGCAGTCTGTTTACGTTTCATTGCGATGGGCTGCGTTTTTGGCATCTGTTTTTGTTTATCGCGGAAATAATTTAAGTGAACACAATGCATTGATATGCACATTCGGAAAACGGATGTAATATGAACGTATGTAAATTCAATCTCCGACTGGATTTGCGTTGCGGAAAAGATGACGCTCCGAACGGATACCATGATAGGGCAGATTACCTTTAATATATGTACTGTGGAATAAAATTACGCAGCAGTAACCAAAGATACCAAAGAGTTAATTTCTTTCATGAACACGCCTTGAGTATGACAACCCCAATTACTCAATGTTCACTATGACATCCTTTTTAAATCAATTAACAACCACTAAGCGTCCACTCCAAAAGTGCCAGCAACATTTCTCGCCAAAATCTTCACCTTGCCTGTCCGATTATATCTTGATAATAAATTAAATATTAACATTCACCTCCTCTCCCTCTGTATCTGAAACTGTTGGTTTAATTGATTAATTAGCAGATTTGTTCATTCACCATGCATCATGTGATCTGATTGATGTCCAAACACTGGTTAGCCACTCCCGCCCAAAATTGTCACCGCAACCATTGCGACATTGCGTGGTACCTCGCGTACAATGCAGTTGCAGCTAAAATGGTCAAACAAAAAATGCATAATCGCTCTGGATCTGTCACAGCAGTCTTGTCGGTGCAACAACTATCTCTAACGATTACATATATGTAACCATAATTAAGACCACCCCAAACCCGGCTACGACCTTCGTTTGGTTAAGCTCAACAAGTCCCAACGTTTATCTATTTTCGTACGCGTCAACTATTCGCAGAACTTTAATCTCTTAAGGTTGCTGGACATTTTTATTTTTGCTAGAGAAAAAACTAAAAATCATTAAGTTGCGTGCGCACGATTATTGGTTGCGCAACTTAAATTCACCGCAAAAAAATTAACAAAAAAACCAACAACAAACAAACTTGTTACCACTGCGGATAGGCCATAAATAAGATCAACTCCATTATAAGACTTTCGATTTTTCTGCTAAAACGGACAAGAGCGACAAACTAAAAGTCAACCCAACTGACAGACCAACGGATAGACGATGATTTGATTTAGTTTTCGACGCATTTATTTTGAGGTTATTAGTGGTCTCTTGCGGTTTGATGGACTATATACGGTTGTAACTGTCATGCACGGAAGACGGGTTTCCTATAGTGGCCATTTTTTTCTGACTTGGTGCAGGAAGGAAGTATTTGGAATGTTGCTACAAATATGACGATACTGATTGGATATGACAGATACATGGCAAAAGGAAGACTAAGCGCTACCAATTTAAATTTATTTATGGCGGGATTTCAGAGATATCTGAGAACCGAGAAATAACGTAAACAACATTTTTAATGAAATCCTAGGCCACATCTACTACGGGTACAGTAAGGGCGTTTTAATTGTAAGTAGCAATACAAGAAATCAGTCATATACAAATATACGACTTAAAAAGAAGCCAAAGAAGCGGAAGGGATCAAAATAAATTTAAAAAGGTCGCAGTAAAACATGATCAGCAACCTCCAACTAATAGCAACCTGTTTGACGTAAGAACTTTTATTAAAGAAAAAGAAAAAGCAATACAATTCAAGGTGAGACCTTTCAAAATGAGTATTTATACAGTAAAAAAAATAAATAAATTATTATTTAACAGTAGGAACAAAAACGTTTACGTCAACACAACCCTTCCACATTCGCGAAGATAGCAAAGGATATAGTGCAGGTTAGGTTAGGTTAGGTTTGGAGGCTGGCAAGACGTACTCCGTGTCACACTTATGTCAATACTGATGAGTGATGACCCATTGTGATGCCTGTCGAGAAAACAGGTTGTCCTTTACCCATTATACCCCTGTCACTAGGTACACTAATAAATTGTTTACTGTCCTATTACATACATACAAGCCATCCTGAGGCTTTGATGAAATTCATTATCTTGTCTATTGATGTGCTGGAAAGTTCGTCTAGGTCGCGGAAGAAGTATCTCTCTAGGAATTTATACCTTGTGTGTTGCAGACCTGGGCAGTGGCATAGGAAGTGGGTTGTGTCCTCAAGAGCTCCCCCATCACCGTAGCCTCTACAAAGTATGATTTTTTTAGTCCTGGTTTCACTGAAACACGTCCAAACTTCTTGTGGTACAACGTTTTGTAAGGCGCCTCTCTTGTGGCTTTTCTCCCTGTTTCAAGCTTGAGTGCAAGGCGGGATATTCACAGAGGTATCAGCATATTCTGAAACAGCTGTCGAACCTTTTTCTTGCTAATTCGTCCGCTTTGTCATTGGGCAGAATGTCTTCATGTCCCGGAATCCAGCAGAGTGATACCTTTGTGCTGTGTACCAAGAACGTTTAGTTCTTCGTGACTGCATTTCACAAGTTTCGATTTTGTTGTCGGTTCAGTTAGGGCTTTGATTGCTGTCTGTCTATCGATAAAAAAGGTAATACCTTCAGGTGGTATTGATTGCCCTTACCACAAACTCACGGGCTGCTGTTGTCACTGCCGGGACCTCTGCTTGAAAGACACTAATATGGTCTGCGAGGCGTACAGATTTTGATATACCCAGCGATTCAGAGCAGACACCTGAACTGTGTCCATTTTGGATCCGTCTGTAAATACAATCAACTGCAGGTTCCACTGATTGACGAAAATGTATCTTCGTCAACTTGTCAGAGCACATAATAAGTCAAAACTTAGATTTAAAAATTGCTGAATAGTGTGCTTATTTTGGGCAAAATATTTAATGTTTGCGCTCCTGCTACCTCAAAAGATATCATATTTTAAAGTGGCCTGGCGGCAGCAGAGCCAGCCTTTAAATCGGTAAATGATAAATGAAACCAGCCGTGAGCTATCCATACGCTTCGCACTCTCACCGAGAAAACCTTTATTGCGTATAGTCATCGACCTGGAGAATGCCTTTGACCACGTGCCTCGAAAGCTGGATATAGCATGTCCTTAGTTACAAATGTTCCAGAGAAATTTATTAAACTCATCAAAGACACCTGCCAAGATTGTAGTACTATATGCAAGTAAAAAGTGCTTGTGGCATTACAAACCGGTTTAAGGTAAAAGTAGGGTCCATCGGGGGTCCGCTTTAAGGCCTCTGGTTTTCAACTTATTAATGGATTTTCAAAAAAAAAATTCTTGGACACTTCTGATAGAATCTAAAAGAAAATAAAACGGTTTGCGTATTGGGTATAGGTAGGTATAGTTCCAAAACTGAGCGCGGTACTAATAAACATTCACCCCTTCAACTGCGGCAACTATACAGAGGTATCAATCTTATTAGCATCGCATACATATCTGTCATATTGGGTTCGATGTCAAAAGAGAATTTATCGACAGCTACAACTTTGAGGTAATAAGGCGCTTTATCAACCTTGGCTCTGCTATAAATTCTGACAACAATATCTCAGAAGAAATTAAACGAAGAAAAACTCTTGCCAACCGCTGTTTCTTTGGACTAAGAAGGCAATTGAGTAGTAGAGCCCTAAGAAGATTCTGTATTAGACCTTGATCATTTCAGTCCTGCGTTATGGCGCTGAAGATTGGACTCTGTCTAAAGCGGATGAAGAAATCCTCGGTCGCTTCGAGAGAAACACTCTTCGTAAAATGTTCGGTCCCGTTTGCATTGATAGGTTTTGTAGAAAGAGATTCAACGATGAACTACGACATCGACCTGGTCAAAAAACTACGAGTAAGTAGTTCCAGGTGGCTAGGACATGTAGAGCGGCCCGCGCGAGTCGAAGACGGCCTCAACTGACTGGAGGCAGTTAGCTAACGTCCGGGCTAACTGGGGATGCTTGTTAGTTGAGGCCTCGGTTCACCCCGAACTGTGGAGCCGCCTAAGTAAGTAGTCTAACTTTAACGAAGTCACAATAACGAAAATTTGCATATAAAAATATATATTTTGTCAAAATATTTAAGTTAAATGTTAAAAATGATTATTGGTAGGACTAGCATATAAAGTCCAACTTCACCATGGAGGGAACCCAAGAGCAAAAAAAACTTAATTGGAAAGCCAGTTAGGAAAGCTGACTACTTCAAATATTTAGGTTCCTATAGTGTCGAATGAGAATATGAGAATAATCCGAGAATGATTATAAGTAGAGTTGGGCAATTTAGTTAATTTGAGTGATCGAACAATTTAGTTCAAATCAAGCTACTGAACTAGTTCGCTCATTTTAGTTCAATTTAGTTCATTTTGGTCAAATTCACAGAAAATACAAAAAAACTTTGCCTGGGAAAATATAAAAAAAGATACACTCCCATGCACATGAATGGGGACAACATTTTTTAATCATTGTATTTCTCTTTATAGTTTCTAAATATGGGTATTTACCTTATGCATTTATATACAGTAATCCCCGCTTAATTGATTTTCCCGCTTAAATGACCTAAAAAATTGCGTTCAAAAACGTTCCTTATTATGTACAATAGGTTTTTATTCGGTTAATTAAACCCCGCTTAATCGATTTCCCCGCTTAATTGATCTTAAAAATATACAGCTAAATATACGGTTAGTTGAACTACCCTAATCAACAAATATATTAAAAACCTAAAGACATTTTATGTAACTTGGAAGCATTTAAATTGGCAGCACAGCACATTGACAGCTGTTAATGGTTTCTGTCATTATTAATTTCAATGTTGGCTGCCAGTGCCAGTAGCATTGCATCGCAAAATGAGTAAGAAAATTTACAAAAGTTTGTCAATAAAAGAAAAACTAAAAATTTTGAGCGAATCAAAAGAAAAAACCAAAAGTGAATTATGTGCAAAATATAAATGCTCGATAAGCACGCTCAATCGAGTTTTTCGCGAGGTGAAAAAAATTGAAGACAATTCAAGAAAGTGTTCATTATCACGCAAACGCGAACGACTTGGATCTTGCAAAGATGTCGAAGAAGCTCTTTGAACCTGGTTCGGCCAAATGCGATCTTCAGGAGCAGCTATTTCTGTCAACATTTTGATGGAGAAAGCAAAGCAGTTCGCGCCGTTCGCGGTGATGTTAAATCTGGATTTTACGCCCACTGCAGGTAAGCTCTTTTTTATATTGTTGGTAAATTTGGTTTTTGTTTATGTTTTATTATAGGATGGTTTTGGCGATGGCAAAAACGACATGGAATTGTCTTGAAAAAAATGCATGGTGAACAGTCTTCAGCAGACTTTGAAGCTGCTGAGAATTTTCAAAATTCGATTCTCCCTAATCTCACCGCAAATTATGCTGCCAGTGATATTTTCAACGCCGATGAGTCAGGCCTTTTCTATAAAGCCTTGCCAACATCAACTCTTTCAAAACAAGGAGCCAATATCCGGGGTTTCAAATCGTCCAAAGCGCGACTTACATTACTTTTTATTTGTAATGCAACGGGCGACTACAAAAAAGTTATTGTGATTGGAAAGACCAAAACCCCCAGATGTTTTAAGAACAAGGTGGTGCCTTTACAATATTTCTCCAACAATAAAGCCTGGATGACTCAACATTTATGGACCGAAATATTGTATTCATTTGATGAAGAAATGATAAATCAAAAGCGAAAGGTATTTCTTTTTGTGGATAATGCTGCCTGCCACAAGAAACTAGACAATTTAAAAAACGTCAATGTGCAATTTCTACCGCCGAATACAACGTCAATCATTCAGCCTCTTGATCAGGGCATTATTCATTGCTTTAAAGCGTACTATCGTCAAAATATAATAAGAAAACAAATCGCAGCTATAGAGCGTGGAAAAACAATCGATGAATTTTCCAAGTCCATAACGCCCCTGCAAGCAATGCATATAAGCAAACATTGTTTGTGGCTTATAGCACCTTCAACAATAAGAAATTGCTTCAGAAAGGTAGCTTTGGATATATTTTATTACTTACCCTTCGTTTACAAGTTTTGTTTTTTAAGGCAGGTGTTATTCAGGATGAAGAGCAACCGGAAGAAAGTGATGTCATTCTCTCAGACGATTTAATTGAAAATACAGAGTTTAGTGGTTATTTGGCATGCGATGAGAATTTATCATGCTATGGCGAGCTTACAGACGCCGAAATTTTGGAAACCCTCAGTGAAAACACGGTTGAAAATGAAGAATTGGAAGAAGAAGATATTGAAGCCATTCCACCGTCCACTTATGAAATACTGCAGTCGATTAAAATACTTCATTCATATTTCTTACCGCTTAATAGGTTTGTAATTGAATTGGAAAATATGGAGCAATACATTGTCAAAAACAAAACAATGCAAACCAAAATTACAGACTTTTTCCATCCACCTGCATAAGCATTTTAACAATACTAGTAATTATTTACAAGCTGTTTTACTAATGTACCTACTAAAATACTTTTCTTCCATTATTACAACTAGAAAAGAACTTAATAGAAGTTTGCCATCGACGTTATTTCTTTAACCCACCTTGAATTTAAAAGGGTATATTTATTATGTTTTCGTTTTTTTTTTCAAAATAATTTATTTCTGTTAAATAGTTACACCTTTATTTTTTGTTTTTGTTTTGTTTAATAAAATGTGTTCAAATATTTATGTTTTTGATTTCATGTTCTTTGTTTGAAATATTTTAGATGAATATTTAACGTTTAATTGACCGACTGGTGCAATTAAGCGGATTTCGCTTAATTGAACAGGTCGATCAATTAAGCGGGATTTTGTTAATTGAACCACCCGGATAATTGACCAAAAAATTTGACAAAATGACAAGTTCAATTAAGCGGGGAATAGTGTAGTACATAGTTATATGCAACTTTTAGGAGCGAAAATAAATACTCACAATTTTACAGTTATGTAGGTATAATGTTAGTTTGGTTTTTCTTTGACCATGAACTTTTTTTTTCATCATGAATGGGGACAGAGGAAATAGCTTTACTGTGGATCAATTTATTGAAGCTTAAGGTATTTTTGATTTTATTTTATTTCGCGATTATATAGCGATATTGCCAAACAAACTTGAATTAAGTAAGTCAGTGGTTTCGAATTTTCTTAAAAACCAGTAAGACAATTATCTTCGACTATGCCGAAGCTCAAATACCCGGTACTATATTATTGTAAAAAATATTTTAGTATTAAAAAATTATGTATTTGTATGGGAGGTATGGGTAGTTTTTATTCGACCAAGCTCATTTTTTGTCAAAAATTTTCAAATATTATTAAAACAATATGTGCAAAGTTTAAACTTGCTATCTTTACTGTAGCTATTTAAATTTAATTTTTAACATAAAAAGCTATATAAATCTGATATTTTTGTAAGGGAGGTAGTAGTAGTTTTCATCCGATCTTGATCATCTTCGAACTTAGCCTCAGTTTGGTGGATAAAAGCTTACATACCAAATTTCAAGTCGATAGCTCTTAAATTACAGCCGTAATCGTGCGGACAGACGGACATACAGACGGACATCGCTAGATCGACTAAGAAAGTGATGATGGTCAATAATCACCCTTATTCTACGTGTCGTTTACATTAAACGACAAATGGCGTTTTTTGAAATCGGTATTACATGTGGCGTTTTTCTAGGCGTTTTATGTCGTTTAACGACAATGGCGTTTAAGTAGTGTGGAACACAAGTTCTACAAACGTCAACACAGTTTTTCGCATTCTGACTGTCGTTTTAGTTTCACAAAACGACTACTAAAACGCCGATTATTGTCGATTACAAATTCTTAAACGACTAGGAGGCAAATTTAAAAAAAAAAAACATGTTTTTCATGTGAGTTTTGGTAATTGTTTATATTTATACAGTGATTTCATAATTCTCTTACGATTAAGGGTGAAAATAACAACCCCGATCAAATGAAATTTCAGCCTTTTGGTAAAACATAATTTATGCACAATTCCCTTCTTCTTCCGTGTAGGTAATGCATGTTTATCCATTGTGCGCATAATTATTTTCTTCGATAACGGTAAGTGTTTCTGTTAGGATTTTATTAAGGAAAACATTCTCTCTTTTGGTAGCCACCTTCCCCAAGAAAACGCAATTTCAGAGCCAGTTTTAAAATGAAGGTTACTGACAAAGAACTCCCCGCGGCAGGAAGTTTATCCTTCACTTCATTTAACAAATAGACAAGGCTTCTTTGCTAAGTCTAAAGTACATTTTGAATCTGGAAATATTATTGGCATTATTTTCTACCTCAAACTATTTTGTATTTATATGTATGTACTTGCATTGAATCTGGTAAAGGATCGGATTTTGACCTGTATATAGTTTGTCATACCTACAACTACCTGGGCATAATCCTGGATTCCAAGCTCAGCTGGAAGGAAAACATAGAGGATCGCATCAAAAAAGCATACGTGGCACTATATGCCTGTAGAAGAGCATTCGGCAACACATGGGGTTTCAGGCCGCACGTGGTACACTGGCTGTATACCGCAATAGTGCGGCCCATCCTAACATATGGTACAATCGTGTGGTGGAAGGCCACAGAGAAAAAATACCATCTCGCAAGCCTCACTAAAGTCCAAAGGGCGGCATGCATTGGGATAACGGGTTCACTACGAACAACACCCACCGCAGCAATGGAGGTGATGCTAAACCTCACCCCTCTGGATATTTACTGTAGCAGTAGAGCGGTTAAAACCGCAATCAGACTAAGAGAGTCTGGAATATGGGTATCCAAATCCTATGGGCACGCGTCCATCGAAGCACAATGGAGCGCGGCGAAGGAGAAGATAACTACAGACTATCTACCACCCACACTGGATTTTGTAAGGAGATTCACAACCAGAATTCCGGACAGAAGTGAATGGGAGCATAATGCAGTTACAGAAGAAGGGGAGATAGCCCTCTATACCGATGGTTCTAAGATGGATGTTGGTACGGGCGCGGGCATCTTCAGCGAACCACTAAACCTGCGAGAATCATTCCGAATCAGCGATGACTGTAGTGTGTTTCAAGCGGAAATTGCTGCTATAACCCTAGCGGCAAAGGACCTAATGAGAAGACACATCGCCGACAAACAAGTCACTATATACTCTGACAGCCAAGCGGCCATAAAAGCCATGGAGTCAGTCGTGGTGAAGTCGAGGGCAGTAAGTCATTGCAAGAAATACCTGGACGAACTGTCGCAAGCCAACACGGTGACCCTATGCTGGGTACCGGGGCATATGGACATTCCGGGAAATGAAGAGGCGGACGAAACTGCAAGGAACGGGTCGAGGATGCATGCATCAATGGCCCTAAAATCTGTAAAAACTCCGCTAAGCACGCTTGCTAGGAAGATTGACATTGAATCCTTGAGTAGAACAAATCTACGCTGGACCAATCTCAATACCTGCAGGCATGAAAAAGAATTATGGCCAGAAGTGAGCAAAAAGAGATCCAAATTCATGATCGGACTTAGCCGCAAAGATATCCGCATACTCACGGGGGTCATTACTGGACACTGTGCGATAGGGGTACACGCGGAAAGGCTGGGCAAACTGCATAATGACTTTTGCAGAAGCTGCAGAGACGTTGAAGAAATAGAATCTGTTCGTCATCTGCTTTGCGAATGCCCAGCCCTTAAAAACAGTAGACAGAGGATTCTCAACAGCTTGTTCTTCGATGAACTAGAGGACCTGGTGGATGTCGATCTAAAGGAACTCCTGAGATTCATACTCAAATCGGGGTGGTTCCAGTAGTTCGACAAACTCCACATAACTTCGGTTGCTCCTAGGACAAGCTGGAAATCTGGACACAAGAGCTTGTGAATACCTGTGATTGATACCAAATCTAGGTGACTCAATAAAAGCGGTATATCCTCTCCAACAGGTATGTAATGGAAGGTTCCCGTGACTGGACACAATGGACCCAACTGATGGTCTACGTGAAGCTGTGGCAGCCGCCACTAGAGCACCCAACTACCTACCTACCTACCTACCTACAACGCCTCCTTATATGCGTTACAAATGGAATGTCAAAGTGAATATACCCTCACCACAGTGTGGTACCGGGTATAATAAGTAGAACTATGGAAACAACATGAAGGGAGGACCAAAACAGCACTATACATCTGCTGAAAATATACTAATTTTTGGAGAAGCATCAAATGCTCATTGGTACACACCGTAAGACGTGTAATTCGGATAGCTGGATATCTAAAAAAATTCAAATTAAAAAAAAACACCGCCTCTTACCACTACTCGTAAGAAGACTCACAAGCTACACAAGCCTAATAATAAGTAGAAGAATATATGAAATTCCGAAAGTTTAAAAATCACATACAACGGCTACCTACTCCAAATATAATAAAAAGGAAATTGCCTCTATACAGGTTTATAGGTCCCTAACCCAACCCCTCTTTCATAACCATCCGACTGGTGAAAGTTTCTATTTTTGGAACTAATCTAATTCTTATTTAAATTGTGCATCTTTATTTATTCATATAGGCCGGTTTAGACTTTGCAGAAGTAGCAAAAATGAGAGTATGTGAAATATTGTCAAGTTTCGCCACGTCATTGACAACGGAACACATCAGAACCTTTCAAAGGCTAAGTTTTGACACATGTCACTTTTTTCCAAAGCTAATATTACACATGTCAAAAATGTGTATGCAGCTTAACAGATGGACGTGACGTGAATGCATAAAATAATAATTTTCGCTTCTCTTGTAATTATAGACCTGGCTTATGTTGTAGTTGATATGTATTTTTTTTGTTTTTGTAATTAGGTTCGTTAAATGCCTATAGATACTATTTCCTTTTGAAACTAAGGCAAATTAAAGTTGTTATTTGTAGATTTATATTTATGAATTAGCAGCACAATTAATTGGAGAAAAAAAAATCAATTATTTTAACTACAGACAGGAAGTTCCCTATATTAAAATTTCTCGCAATAAGTTCCTAATTAACACACTGTAGGTAGGTATCTATCTATTATGAAACTCGAAAACGGTCAACAAAACCAGTTGCTCACGCCTATGCCTGTCTCTCTCCGGAACAACCATTTTATCAAAACAAACTATAAAGCGGTGACATCGACATTTTGTTACTTGTTTTTCCAATCTCATCGTCATCGCCATCAACACGCTTCATCAAATGGGCACACTTCCCATTCGGAATTCATTCACAAAAAAAAAAGAAACAACAAATAACCATTACACATCCACATTCCTACCGGATTATGGATTTCCTTCCGATAGACTAAAAAAATAAAAGTCAATTAGCTATACACGGGCTAGTTACAAAGCACTCATGATGTAATCGCGAGTTCCAGCCAAAGTAAGTCATACAGACCCGCTTACGTGTTAGCGGCGGCCGATGGAAAAAAGGATAACAAACAAGCATTAGCTGTTGTCAATCTGCAGCTTTTCCAGTTAACACTTTTTCTGCCTTTCTGTCAAATTCCACATTCGCAAACAATCTGCGATTGAAATAATAATTTAATCCGACTGCATGGACCTTTGGTCATTTATGTCGGTAGGTTAGGTACCAACACGTGAATATAGTAATAATTCCTTGATTATTGTGAAAGGCAATTGACGTGAGTTTTAGGAAGTCTGCATCAGTGATTTCTGCAACAGTGCATCTATTAGAAGATACAGCCGTCTCGCCCGCATTCTGTCATGGTACATACGCTTGTATTCGTAAGAACAACATTTCTCAATGGAGGTTATATCACTACAGACCGCAGACACTCTGAACACGTTACTAGTAGACATCGACAGGCATTAGGATAAATCTTGAAAAGCAAGGACGTGCTTGCCTAACGAGTAGTGTAGTCCATATAGACACCAGCACCGGACCATTGACCAGTTTTGGAGCCATCTGTAAAGATTCCACCTCATATCAGTCCAGGTCCGGGGTCGGACTTTGCCCAAAGGCTGTCTTGAACGCAATGAAAGTACGACTCTAAATTTGCTCCAGGGTCATAATAAGCGTCGCGCAAGATTATTTTAACTAATAGTACAGATTGCTCTAATAGTACAGCCCATGATAAAAGTATCACGGGTAGATACAATCATCTATACATCATATAATAAAACTGTAGGAATTTTCGTTGTCTCTTAAAAACTCGAAAACTACTTGACAGTTTTCGATGAAATTTTTTTTTAAATGTTTCTTAAAACTGTGAGACTGCTATAGGCTATGTGCTTTATAGCGACGTCGTGTCCTTTGGAACAGTTTTAGCCAAAATGTATTTTTTGATGTATATTATGATCGTATGCCCGATGCCGGATGGGGTGCGTCGTGCGTGCTTTAGTATGGCATGGGCTTGGGGTATATTAATAATCTTCATAAGAGAAGAGGCGTACAACACAGGTTTGGTTTGAGTGAGTAATTAAATTACTTTGGTTCTTGGATGAAATCGTTTCACTCATTTCAAAAAGTATCATTTGATTTTATTGATCAGGAAAATGAAAAAAAAAAGTATTCTATTTGCTTTGTAGGTAGGTCTAGGTATGTATATAATATTGTATCGTCTCATGATTAAGATTGTATTTTATTGTTGGGAAGAGGCACACAAAACAATTTGCTTTTGGATAGTGTCTTGCAGGAAAAATACTTCTCGACCGAAACGAGTGTAGCCGTCGGGGGTGAATTTTTCACAAAAATTATTTTTGTTGTTTTCCATTTTCCATGTGTATGGCGATCCAATACTTTTATTCTCAGATGATTGTATTTTGAGCTATCATTTATCTTTCTACTCCATCCAGAAGCGGAGAAACGTTAGTTGATCAAATGCGAAATCAATGCTAAACCAATTTTTCTATCTGCTTTGGGGTGGAGGGCGTAAATCGCATGCATGATGTGATGTACCCTATGTGCGAGTAGGCCGGGTCAGCTAGTACAGAATAAAGCCATGTGTTGGGAACCCCAAGGACAAAAAGACAAAACCAGTCCGAATTCAATGAGGTGTATTTCAAGACCAAAAGAATATTTATATAATGTATAAGTTTAAGTATAAAGGTTAAGTATAAGACTTAAGTATAATAGATAGATTATTCACCATAGGGTGTTATATTTGTAATGAGGAATTGCCAGTATTACATTTTCAACACCATGCATACTCGGCTTCTGTGCAGTCAAGAGATCTTATTATAGCCGTATAGCTCCAAAGGACTTTTTTCTTTGATAAGCAAAATATCTTGCGGAATGTACGTGTACCTCTGGCAAAGCCAAAAGCTATGGGAGCGCCTAACATGGATGTTTTCGACCTTATATGTTTTGCCAAAAAAGTTAATTATCACTCCCAGATATTTCGCTTCATTGGTGATTTTTATAGTGATAGAGACCTCCATCTCGTAAGGGGAAAAACCTCGGTTTTCATATAGGATTGCCATACCTTCAAGACTTCTTTCACATTTTTATCGCTGTCTTAAATACTGTCCCGCTGGGCCTTGTCAAATCAGTCCTTTTTAATGATTTCAAACTACATATGTATTTCTGCTATAATTCCGCCTTCTATGATTCACTTCCAGATGTCATAAAAAAAATATACCAACAATTTTAGATATTATCTTTTAAGACGTAAGTATTATCTGACAAAGTTTTAAAATAAGTTTCGAAAATGTAAAAAAAATCTATTTAAATCTCCTAAAGAATAGACCATAAAATCTGTTTGAAATTTGTTTAAACTGCCACCAACAGCAACGCCTATAAACAGGATATCTTAAAATTCAATCAACTTATCGATAACTGCTTCCAAAAAGACTATAAAACCTCGAGAATCCTTCATTTTACCAAGTTTTTGACACTAAGTGACATCCGATCATTGAGCAGATATCCATATTAGCACGTGCGTCCATAAGATGAGTGTCCTTATAAAAAAACTTTATCAATCCGTATTTCTGTAGTAAAATTCTTTGAAAATCGCTCGGTTTTATTCCTTTTCCTTGTCTTATTCTCTTTTATTCGCTGGTTGGCAATACATTTTTTTCTGGCAGTAAAATTCCGTAATGGAAACATCCTTTCGCATGTAGGGATTCCCATACATACGACCGCAAGAGGATAGCGAAACCATTCGAAAGCAAAGTATTATCCTGTAATTAATTTAGCCTGGATTTTTCAAATGGTCGGGTTAAAAGGTTACATAATTGGACACATACACACATTTATATGTACCAGAAAGACTAAGCAAAAGAAAACAACAAAAAAATGTTATTACGATGCTGAGTATTATTTTTTGTTGGTCCTTCACAAGCTATATTGTGATATTAAATTATTCTCAAAGGGATAACTCATGCAAGGACGACGACGTTGACTTTGATCCACTTGAAGGTGATAACGATGAGTAGGTATCTGGCTAAATGCAAATTGGCAACAATTTTAAATTACCCGAGTTGTAGTATATGCAAGTATGGGGAAAAACATAACCTAAATTTATTACGCTGTTTTGAGGACATAGGGCACAGCAAAAACATTTTGGTGATGATTGAAATGAAAAAAAAAAAAAAAAAACATGTACTCCTATAGGAGTGCCTGGTAAGCACACAATTACTAAAAAGCTTTCTTATTAAATTGAATCCAACAACAAAAGAGGACAATGAAATCTGATGCCTACAAACGGTTTTTTGATTCCTCAGGTAAAACACGGGCTACCGGATTCGATTTCAAATCCATTTAAAGTTTAAACAATTTCATATTTAAATAGGACAATGGCAATCTAATCCGTTATGTCAATTCTGTGTCATTTAAAATAAATTGGTGACTTGCAAACCGGGGGCCAGGTGTAAATGGGCGGACAGAAAATGCTGCTTGAAATGTGTGTATAGGGTTCTAGGCAATGTTTCTTTATTTTTGTTTTGTTTTAATAAGGAACATTTTATTGTTGACTAAGATTATTATTAAATTAAAAATAGCTATAGTTACAGCTTCAGTTGCGAAATTTGGTGTTGAAGGGAGTTTTACAGAAGGTTTTGCCAGAAGGAAGTCATGCTAATAGTTATTCTAACGACTAACCCTACATTTTTATTCGGTATTGTTTGGCAAATCATCAAAGATCAGACAATGAGGTTGAGGACGTTCAAGAATCTAGATTAATAAGTCTGACAGCTCTCTAACTTCGTGTTGCTGAGTTGTGATTGGGAATCTAGTTTAGTATGACAGCTCTATATTCATGTTACTGAGTTTTCATTGGGCTAGACTGGTCATGTGAACAGTTTTCTCAGTTGACATCTATGTCCGCAACACCGACAAATCAAGTCAAAAGTTTCTCAACTTACCTACTATACTAATGTCGTTTTCAATTGGGCAAAAAAGAAGCGTCCAGGAGCGTCTGGAATCAAGAAAATCAGTTCTGAAACCGTTCCATTTGCGAAAATATGCTCTTCTGTTGATTCTGAGGAGAGAATTTCGCTTTTCGATTTCAGAATCCACTCAAGAAGCACTTACACAAGTGCAATTTATGTATTTTATACAAGCCAGCTGACAGCAGCCATACAATAGGTCTGTTCCTTTACTTTTAAATCTTACGAATTTGTACACATTTTTACACAATGTCGTTCCTTAACTTGAAAAATTCGTAAAAGAGAGCGGCTTCGAGAGAGCAAGTTATTACCCCTCCACTGAGAATTTTACTAGTTTTTACTCAACAAATTTCTTTGAGTAAGAATTGAAACAACTACTGTCAACTGTCAGTCGCCTGAAAATTTACAGCTGATTTGAAATTTGATTTGAAACACGTATAACGACTATCTTTTGATTTCATGCGAGATGAGAAGGTTAGGTTAGGTTAGGTTAAATAGGGGTATGAGAGAGATATCTCATACGGCACTAGGCACCAAAAGGGCCCATCGCGATCCCTAGAGGGAACCAATTGCAGTGACCTACAATGGAAAAACACCTAAACACTTGCCCTTGAGAAAACCCCAATTTCCCTGCAAAAACCAAGTAGCCCCTTGAAGTTGGTATTGTCTATCTCCTCTAGATGTTGGAAGAAGTACCTGCCCAGAAATTTCCTTCTACTACGACATATTGCCTCACATTCACAAAGTATATGTGTTATGTCCTCTTCGGCTTGCAGGTCATCGCAGAATCTACAATTGTCCGAGTCTGCAAGCCTGAGCCTTTTGGCATGTTTTCTAAGAAGACAATGCCCTGATAATATGCCGATCAGTGTCCTGAGCTGTTCCCTGCCTAGTTTGAGGATTACCCTAGATCTTTTACGGTCGTATTGCGGCCAAAGTGCCTTAGATACTGCGTGACCGGTGAGGCCCTCCCACCTCCGGTCGGCTTCCTTAGTTATTTTATTCCTAATATCACTTCTTATGATGCAGTGAGGTGGTTTAATATCCACATCTCCTCCATCTAACATTTCCCCGCCTTTTCTCGCAAGCTCATCAGCCTGCTCATTTCCAGCTATACCGCAGTGTCCTGGTACCCAGCACAGTCTCACTCGGTTCTGACTGCATAATGCCTTGAGCATTGTGCGACAGTTCCTGACTAATTCAGAATTGATGTTTGTAGATTCCAGTGCCTTGAGCGCAGCCTGGCTATCGATGTAGATGGCTATATCCCTTCCAGATACAGATCTCATCCGCATTAGCTCTGCCGCTTTCAGAACAGCCAGAACTTCTGATTGGAAGACACTGCTTGTATCCGGCAGTCGTATAGACATTTTTAGGTCTGGGTCTACGGAGTAGATTCCAGCTCCAGTACCTTCCGCTGTTTTTGAGCCGTCTGTATAGACTGCTACTTCGCAATGTTTAATTACTTTATCCCTTTGCCATTCGTATCTTTCCGGGTATGATACCTCGTACGGAGTGTCGAAATCGACCAGAGGGTGAATTTCATCAGTTTGCACCTGTACGCCAGGGAGTAGCTCCGCTAGTATTGTACAGTGCCCAAAACTGCCCTCTTTAAAATAGCCCAAGGTTGTGAGCTGTAGCGCACTGCTTCCCGCAAGTTGCTTAATATGCAAGTCAAGTGGCGTGAGGTGTAGAAAGGTGTCCAGCGCTGCCGTAGGAGTGCTACGAAGTGCACCCGTTATTGCTATGCTAGACGCTCTCTGCACCGACGCCAGTTTGCCGACTACTGTTTTCTTCTTTGTCGCCTTCCACCATACTAGTGCGCCATATGTGAGTATGGGCCTGACCACCACTGTATATAGCCAGTGCACCATAGCGGGTTTTAGGCCCCAAGTCTTGCCTACTATTTTCTTACAAATAAAAAGAGCGTTATACGCCTTTTTGATTCTTTCCCCTACATTTGCATTCCAGTTCAGTTTCCTGTCCAGAATAACCCCAAGATACTTAGCCTTGTCAGACAGAGGCAATTCCACTCCTTCCAGTTTTGGGAGGTTAAAGTGTGGTATCTTATGTTTTCTGGTGAAGAGTACCAGTTCCGTTTTGGAGGGGTTGACGTTAAGTCCACACCCCTTTGCCCATAAGTTGACTTTTCTTAAGGCACTATCCATGATTTCACTTAATATGTTTAAAAACTTTCCCTGAATGATAATAACTAGGTCATCAGCATATGCTGTGGCACTTATACCCCTGGAGCTCAGTTTCTTCAGAATGTCGTCCATAACAAGCACCCAAAGGAGAGGTGAAAGGACTCCCCCCTGTGGTGTACCTCTTGTCACCGCCATTCTATACTATACAACTATACTGTGTTCAATGTTCATATTTAACATGGCACTCTTTATAGCTTTGCCCTCTACGTTATTAAAAGCACCCTCAATATCGAGAAAAGCTGCTAGAGCAAACTCGCCCAAGTGTAAACTTCTTTCTATCTTCCCTACTACGCTATGTAGAGCTGTTTCTACCGATTTTCCCTTCATGTATGCATGCTGCGATTCGCTTAAGAATCCATTTTTGCATTTGATCCTGATATGAGCTTCTAATAACCGCTCTAGGGTTTTTAGCATAAAAGATGACAGACTGATTGGTCTGAAATCCTTGGCTGTTGTATGCCCCTGCTTGCCAGCTTTGGGAATGAAAACCACCTTCACTTCCCTCCATGCTGCTGGTATGTACCCTAGTTTCAGACTCTGTCTTAGAATCTCCATAATTTTCCGTATTGCCCTCTCAGGTGCTTTTTGCAGCATGATCGGTAAAATTCCATCTGGGCCCGAGGATTTATACGGTTTAAAGGACTGTATAGCCCACCGCATTTTTTTCCGATTTATGAGATCAACTATCTGCCCCTCCATGTGAGGGTCAATATTGATATCTGTACGACTTTGCAGCTCAGAATCCTCTGGGATAGTAGCCCCGGGAAAATGAGATTCCACCAGGGTTACCAGAACCTCCTGACTGCTTTCGGCCCAGGTACCGTCTTTCTTTTTGAGGTAGCTAGGTACACTCGCCTCTTTTGAGAGTACTTTACGTAGTCTCGAAGCCTTATCTGTATCCGCGATTGATTCGCAAAAAAGTTTCAACGAAGCTCGTTTGGATTTCCTAATTAAGTATTTGAATTGTCTTTTGCATTCAGTATACTCATTCCATGTAGTGTCGTCCCTGACCAACTTCGCCCTATTGTAAAGTTTCCTTACTTCTTTCTGTTTCAACCCTATGTCCCTGTTCCACCATTTCGGCTGTACCCTTTTTGGTGTCTTATTTTCCGGGCATACTTTCTCAAATGCCGTTATAAGTGTTTTGTTTATCAGCTCCACCGCCCTATCCAAGTCATTGGCAGTACTGCCAGGACTGAGTTGGGTATCGAGATTCTGATTAACCACTATCGCATATTTAGCCCAATCTGCTTTTTTAGGATTCCTATGTATACTACATGCCCTACTATGGAAGTCTACTTTGAAGCGTATCCATCGATGATCCGACATAGACGCTTCGTCCACAACCCTCCAATTTCCAACTACCAACCTGTCTGTATTGGAGACAAGGGTGATATCTAAAACCTCCTCCCTATTTCTAACTACAAAAGTAGGTGAATTCCCTCTGTTACAAAGAATGAGGTTGGACGATATAATAAAATCATAAAGACACTCACCTCTTGCATTTATGTCACTGCTGCCCCATTGAGAGTGATGGGCGTTCGCATCACAGCCCATTACATGAATCCAGTTTGTCTGACCAGCCAGTTTCTTCAATTTCTCCGGGATCACTACCTCAGAGTCATATGGGAGGTAGGCTGATGTCAAACATAGCGGTTTACCGTCTTCCCTTTCGCAGAGTACTGCAGTCAAGTCTCCTGAACTGTAATTATTCAAAAGAAAAGCCCTTATATGGTTTTTAATTAGGATACAAGTCCTGATTTTACCTTCTCCCTTATAGAACAACTCGTAATTCCGGTTCTTGAGCCCTTGGATCACGTTGTTCTTGTTGATCCAAGGCTCTTGTATCAGTACGGCTGCGACGTCCTGCTTGAGGATGTACTCCAGCAAACAGGCCGTCGCTGCCCTACTATGATGCAGGTTTATCTGCAGCGCTTCCATCATCAACGGGGGGTTCCTCCTCGTCCCTGCCCTTGGTCGGTCTGACCATTACCCTTCCCATACTATACCTTACCATACCGTTGGATTTCTCCAGGTATGGCAGACTTTCCTTGTTTAAGGACAGCAGGAAGTGCTGTCCATATTGCCGTCTTGGTCCCGTCTTTAGGACCCTCCATGTGTCGGCTTTAAGTTCCCGGTTTTGCACATGTAGGAGCCCTAGTAGCTTCTCAGGGTAGGTGTATGGGCACGGAACCCAAACCCATGCCGTCGGCGGAGTGTACTGTGCCAACTCCGCCACCGTCATGCATTTCAGTTTCATGCCTTCCCATGAGTCGCTACTCCCCAGGATGAACCCTCTCAGAAATTCTACCGAGGAAGTGTTTCCACAAGCGACAACCTTGCGCCCTCCTTCCCAACCAGCACCGTCGAATAGAAGTTCCACGTTTCCCGTGTCGGACAATTCCTTCCACAGGGCGTCTTGGAACTTTTCTTCGACGTATTTCCACTGGTCGATTGTCAGGCGACCGCAAGGTTCCCGCTCGTTTACTACAGCAACGAGAAGCTCATCTTTCGGGTCGCTTTGCCCTCGGCGGATAGCGGATGAAGTCCCAGCCTTCATCTTCTTCGCGTCATTAGGCTCCGCGACGTCGTCCGACCTGCCTCTCTTGCTGCTGAAACCCGTCTCAGCAGAGTTCTTCTCCCTCACCTTTGCTGCGTAAGACGTAGAGGGCGCCGGTCCGGCTTCCTCCCTCGTCTGCACATTAGCCCTCCCTTTTGCCTTCTTTTGACTGAGCGGTGGAACGGCCAGAATAGCCTTTGCTCTTTCAAAAGAGGATTTTTCCCATTTGCTGAGAGTGCTAGGATCGCAACCCTCATATTTGGCCACCTTGCGCATAGCGCCTCGAAGTGCAGCCTTTGCCTTCTGGTGCTCGTTATGCTTCGCACCCTTGCTGTTTGTGTTGGGGAGAGCACCGGTCACAGCGGACGAGCCAGCTGTTTCCACTTTTCCCCCCTCTGAAGCGTCGCCCTGTTTTGCCTTGACGTCGGATCCAGCTTCATTGGCAGCGGAAGTTCCAGCTACCTCAGCCTTCTTCTCAGCCATTTTATTTCCCTTATTTTCCTTGACGTCGGATCCAGCTTCATTGGCAGCGGAAGTTCCAGCTGCCTCAGCCTTCTTCTCGGCCATTTTATTGCCCTGTCTTTTTGCAGTTTCGAAATTAGCCTCTTTGACAGCGGATGCTCCAGCTGTCTCAGCTATCTCCTCGACCGCGTTTCCCTTAGATTCACCTGTGAGAGTACCAGCCTGCTCACAAGTGAAAGCGCTAACGTTAGTGAGAGTGTCGTCAGACTCCCCACTATCGCTAGCCAACAAACTCCCTTCCTCCAATTCCAACGCCAGGAGGGAGACGGTTGAGGAAGAGGATAATTCTCCTTCGCTCAGCTCCATCTCCCCCTCAGCATGAATTGCTTTTTGTTTTTTAATATGTTTTTTTTGTTTTGTTTTGTCCATTATTTGTACTTTAAATTTGTCCCCACGAGTAGAGCCGGAAATAACAAGGTCAGCCCAGGCAGCGCCGCTATACCTGGGTAAGGCTAATTACAACAGACCCGCGCCAAGGCGTCTGAGGGAGCTCGTTAGTAGCCGGTTTTACCCCCGGCCGATTGCAACCAGAAGCACGGTTTGCTATACGCTGTCTCCACTTCTGGTATCAGGTACGATTTTAGGGTTGTCTCCCACCTCAACTAATGGATCACGACATACGATTAAAGCGTAAGCATAAATCCTTGGCTGACACCAACCAGACAAGCTGATTGGCCATTTTCAGACGGGCGCCCGCGGGAAGGAACTACAAGCTGAGGATTTTGCCCAAGTCCTGCGAGATGAGAAACAAACGATAAACTTATTGTCGAAAACTCAGTTTTCATTGCAATGTGAATAGGGAATTGGAATGAAGGGATCTACATTATTATGCCGATTCCGAACGGCTGAATTGAGAAGCCTTTTAAGGACAATTATCGGATGTTTGTCAGACGTTCGCGACACGTGGCGTAGTATAAAAAACCTTGTGATGTAATTTTTTGTTTTTCCGTTGATCGAACCTGTGATCCCGCGAACAGTAGTCCAGCACACTAACCACTGGGCCCCCCAAAAATGTCTAACCTCTTCAAATTAAAAATCCCCTTTAAAGGCATTTGCTTTAAAATTTTCCCTCATGCAGATTCAAATTAAAAACATATTCTCTCTAACAAAAATTGCGCCCACATTTATCGAATGTCTTACAGCTTAATTTCTGAACGCATTTTAGAATCTGCTTAACTTTACGCAACTCTCAAAATGCCCTTTCCTAAAAAAACGTAATTTATAAGCAAAGCAACATTGCTTTAAGGCTGCATAATTTAAACGTAAAAATTTGCATTTAAACGTTGCATAAAACAACATAGGGGCTGGTTTCCAGCGCACATGTAGGTGAAGAAACACATGCCTCCTTCAGATTTAAATTTTCATAGAAACGTAAAAAAAGCGACATTTTGTCGAATAATGTTTAGTGGTGTAATTTTACGTCGTTTTCACTAAAGTTAGGCGTTCCTTGACGATCACAATCCATTTTGAAATTAAAACAAATTATCAAATTATGCTGTAGAATGTAGAAGAAATTTTTTTGAAAGTGCTGCCAAGTTTTTTTTTTACCATTTTTAAGGACGCAACATAGATATACATGAGTGACACTTATTTGGTGATCTCCACTCAAACTCAAACTATATTTAAGTGCAGACTGTAAAACTGGGAATAAATCTCCTTATAATTTAGTCATAGGCCGTGCTAAATAATTATCTTCGGCTGATTTTCTGACACCATGACAGTGGAAACCCAAATTTTTAGTTTGTCAAAAAATCCTATAATGCTGTTTTTTTAACGCTTGCTTTTGCTAGAAATTTGAAAGAGCACACGGCCTTTGGCTGTGTGTTTTGTCAATGTAAACATGGTATAAGTCCCTATGTTAAAAAAAAACTATGTATTATATTTCTGCTTAATAGGTTCCTAATAATAGCTGGTAAAATAAAAAAATCCCTTTTTAAATACAACAAAGACTTAACCTGGATAATTATCGGGGTTAACAGCTTCGCGGGGATAGAGAAAAGTGTAGCCAACACAAATTTGTGTATGTTATCGACAACTTGTATGGAAATGTCATAAATGACATTTGACATGTTGACAGAATCTATTAAAAACCAATAAAAACAAATCTGAAAAATCTATTTTATTTGCACAAAATCTGCGTTTTAAAAATGCCAATATTTTGACTTCATCAACAGATGTTTGCTCTTTTGAAGTATCGTCAGACACTCATTTTCCGTCCAGCGGTGATTGGATTTATCAGACGCACGGCATTAGGTCTGTTTTTTTCCACATCTATCTCAGTGAAGTAAAGTAAAGTAGGATTTTTAACACGTAATTACAACAACTATATAGAGTCTCGAATGTGTCAAACAGTTCGTAGTTGTTGTAATTGCGTGTTAAAAATCCTACTTTACTTTACTTCACTGAGATAGATGTGGAAAAAACAGACCTATTGATAAAATGCGAACAAACCACTTTTGATGGATTTAAAAAAAAAATTGCTCCTTTTACTATTCTAAGCTTAGGATAATTAATTAAACCATAAAATTGTATTAAGAAAACAAGTTTTAAAAGGGTTTAAATAACAAAATTTGCTATTCCAAACTTTTTGCCGCGACCGAAAACACCCTTTGTTTGGAATTGAAATTTTTTTTTTAATTAAAATTGTACTGTCAATGTTAATTTTCCTATCAGATTGATGTCAATGTCAATGTTAATTTTCCTATCGGATTGATGTGCTGCCAACTCAGGTTTTCATTCTTCGACGTCCGTTTTTTTGTCGGCAATTCTTGATAGAGACGCTGATAGGGACGAAAGAAAAGCAGCTAATGAGCAAAAATGTGCATTTTCCTAAACCCATTTTTTTAATGTATTATTTTTATGCTCAAAATGAACAGAACTTTTTACATTCTACTCATATTTTTGCAATGACAGTTTGTTGTTGCTGCTGACATTTAATCAATGCTACCAATCTCAGGAAAATCAAAATATTGATGCCGGCACTCCACAGCACCGGAATACAATAAAAGCTTCGAATCCAAAATAAAACAACATGAAAAGCTCTCTTCCATTCCACTTCCATCCATGCCATATGGATAAAAGATAAAGCCGACACAAAACGACTTTCTTTTCGTTTGTTTTGTTTTCAACATTGCGATTCGACTGCGACTGCGTCTGTCAAAATAAAGATAGTTCATCAGCAGTTTTCGTAAAATTATCGTCGCGACGTGTGTGAATATTGCGACAAATTTCTGTGGAAACATTTTCTCAAATTTATTGTGAAATCAAAACGTTCTATTTAATTTCCTTAAAATCATTTCGTGGAAGTGCTTACTTGACAAGTGTTTCTTTTAAAGTCCAAAACAAAGAGTCAAAGAATTTCAATTCCAATCCAATCATCACCGAGGTATTCGTTTGTTTCGAAAATTTATCTGTATGGTTTGGCCATCTATGTTATGTGTGTCCTTACGAACCCTAAATCCCAGCTTGACGTCATTTGTGTAACACCTTCTGTCCAGGTCCAATAGAATCTAGCTGTAGTTTCTTGAAATTTCCAACAATTTCGGCCGCAAATAGACACGTTTTTCTGCTAGCGCCATTAGTGAGCTGTGTTAACTAAAAATAGAAAATTGCGAATGGTTTATTTTTTCAGTTTAAAAATAAAACCTTTCATTATCTCTGACGAACGAAGTAGAAATAATTAAAAGGACTGTGGTGTTTTGAAGAATCGATAAATTTTCTTCCGGAGGCGGTGTGTAGTGGTAGGCAGAATCCAAAACAAAAACATACTCGACAGTGTTGTTGCTGTGGTCTCCGTCTCGCGCATCACGTGCAGTCCACCGTGATGACGCTTACTTTTGTTTATATTCTACCATTCGTTTCGTTATAAAGAAAGCCATAGATACGCAAGTAGAGTACGCATTGCAGTAGGTTATCCACGAGCACCGACCGTGAAAGGGAAAGAAGACCTGGATGGTCGAATTGTTCTAACTTGGATTTAATCTAATAATGCAGCAAAAACAAATTGTCTTGAATATTATATACAACATACATAATTTATGTACATTTGCAAACTACTTGTACGTACATATTATGAGGAAACTAAGCCCTACATTTTTATAATAGTGGAAAAGCTTTCTTAGTGCAATACCCTCGATGTTGCATACATACGGGGTCTACCTACTGCAACTACTGCCCGGTTAAAAACGTTACATACTTTCCGGATGTCGGCTCGGCGGGGAACGGAATTCGTTTTTACCGAGTTCAATGGTGCCAGGCTTTCTTGTTTATGGAATTAATTTTTAATTTTTATTAGTAAAACTTTTTGTAGTCGAATGATGAATATTAGCGTAACGGGTACAGTAGTTTTTTTTTTTTTAATACTTCTCTCGGGAAAGGCGAACCTATAACGCTTCAACAGCGCCCCGAGATGCTTGCAGATGTATGTTAGTTCTGCACTTAAATTGCTGCAAATTTTATACTTCTGGAAATATATCCCCAGGAAGTGAGTTCCAAAGTTTGCTTGTCCTGTAACAAAAGGAGTTTCGGAAAGTTGATGTCCTCGCGGTTGTCAAGTTTACTGTATATGGTCATGAGCATTAGCAGCCTGTCTTGTTCGAGGGATAATGTCTTTGAGTTCCTCGGAACATCTACCATGGAAGTACCTATAGAACAAGCATAGGTCAGCGACTTGTCTTCTGTGCACCAACGGTTGAAGATTTTATGTGAGTGTAGGGTCTCCAATAAGTCGAACAGTCGAACTGCTCGTCTCTGTATGCTGTCAAGTAGATTAAGTGAATGTTTCGGGACCGAGCTCCATATATGGGAACAATATTCCAGGGCTGGTCTAACCTGTGCTTTGTAGAGAAGGAGAAGTACCTTGGGGCTAAAGTACCTCTTTGCTCTAAATAGGTAGCTCAACTTAGCGGACGCCGATCTTGCGATATAGGATATGCTCCTAGAAGGAGCATTGAGTCCTTGGGATGGATTGGATGGTCATCCATTTGTATCTGAGGAACTGTTGATGCATTTTTCCTAGTAAATGTTGTCAGCTGTGTCTTGTTTGCATTAAATACAACCAAGTTGTCTTTTCCCCACTTCAAGATTTTGTTCAGATCATCATTTAGAGAACGAATTTGTTCACATCTCTGACTGTGTGATGTAGCCGCATTCACAGGCTCACTATTCGAGTTGGAGGAGGTGCTATCAACAAACAAACAAGCATCTGTCCACCGCCTAGGACAAAACGTCACTATTGATAGCAACAACTTTGAGGTAGTTAAGGAGTTCACCTACCTCGGAGTAAATATGAACTCCACGAATGACACCCTAGTGGAGATCCGGCGAAGAATTACCCTAGGAAACCGTTGCTGCTTCGGTTTGGCAAAACAACTGGGTTCAAAACTTCTAACTCGAAGGACGAAATGTGTGCTCTACAAAACCCTTATCCTGCCAGTTCTGCTTTATGGCGCCGAGTGCTGGACGATAAGCAGGAAGTGAGAGCTAATACTGGGCTCCTTCGGAAGAAAAATACTTCGGCGGATTTTCGGTCCTGTGTGCGAGGAGGGCGAATGGAGAAGAAGATATAACCGCGAACTCTATGAGCTGTACCAAGATGTGGATGTAGTCCAAAAAGCCAAAACACGTTGACTACATTGGCTCGGGCACATCAAGCGAATGGGCAATAATGCTCCAGCTAAGAGGATCTTCGAATCCCAGCCCCCAGGTTCGAGAAGACAAGGAAGAGACTCTTCACGGGTCGGGAGCCCGATAAGAAGAAGAAGAAGGAGGTTGGCACTCATAAGGAAATTTTGGCTTTAAACAAGCGTAGATTTGTTATTTTAAACGCGATTTTAAATTGTTATACACTTATATATACAGTGACGGAAAAAATAATAGAAACAAATATTTGCATAATGCTGAACCATCATTAACTGCATACAGTTTGGTCTTTTTCCGAAATCAATTCTATACTCAAATGCTAGTTAAAAGCGCTTTGAAATGCTGCAGAATTTGCGCTTATCAGCTTTTGGTTTTCGTCTAACAGTAAAAAGTGTGAGCAAAAATGTTAAAAAAATAATAGAAACAAGCAATTACCACACAGTCGGCATCAGTGATTTTGAAGTAAAGCCCGGTCTTGTTTTAATTGAAATAGTGGTAAATTAGTTTATCCTGTGAATTAGTGTTTTTTAGAAGAACATCTTAAAACAGTGAAATTAACATTATATTAAAATGGGTATTGGAGTCCATTGCACCAGTTCTAAGCGTAAGGTGATAAAAAAGCTAAGAAAAGGCGGCAAAACAATGAATGAAATAGCAAAGGTCATAAAGTGTTCTAAAAAAGAAAACGAGAGGCACAAAACGAAAAACGACTCTACGATTTGACAAACTATTAGGTAATACGACTATGCAAGAAGAAACCATTTTTGTCTTCCATAGAACTAAAAAATGAGGTAAACGCACCAGTTACAAGTTGTAGAATAAGAAATAGATTAAAAGAAGCAGGTCTTCCTGGAAGAAGTCCCAGAAAAGTTTCATACTTGAACAAAAAAAAATATTAAACAGAGACTAAGTTTCGCCAAAAAACACATCCACCGTGCTAATTGGAATAATGTCTTATGGTCGGATGAAACCGAGGTCAATTTGTTTGGTTCCGATGGGAAAATGTACGTCAGACGACCAACGAATTCCGAATTCGATCCCAATTATACAAAGAAGACAGTTTAACATGGCGGAGGAATTTTAATGATTTGGGGGTGTTTTTCAGCATCTGGGGTTGGTCCACTTTTCATGATAAAGGATAAAGGATGTGCCGTAGACTACGTGAAAATCTTAAACACTGTTATGCTGCCATTTGCTGGAGTGGACATGCCTATTAAATGGAAGTTTATGCAGGATAATGACCCCAAGCACTCCTCAAAGTTGGATTCATAAGAACAAAATCAATGTTATGGAGTGGCCATCACAATTACATCCTTAACCCGATAGAACATCTATGGGGCGTTCTTAAGCGCAGGATCAGCGGCTGCAAAATGCATGGCACTCTATAACTCCCGAAACTTGTGCCAAGTTGGTTCATTCCGTGGGACGAAGATGTGAAGAAGTTATTAAAAATAAGGGCGCAACGACCATGTATTAAAAGGATATGAAGCACCTTTACTGTAAACTAATTCCTCAGAGAAAAAAAAACTAATTTCGTCGTCGTTCAATGAAAACTCCCTAAGGTTATTTTTCTCCAAACTGAGATAAATACACCATGTATAAGTATAATCAAATAAAAAAATCGTATGTTCTAAGAAAATTCCCTAAGTCCTTAGATTCTCTATTTCCAAACATTTTGAATTTCTTGTCAGTGAAAATTCCCCAAATGGACTTAGGGGGTTTGACTGGCAAACGTTTAAATACGTAATAATAAACAGAATTTCGATTATAGATAGTTCTTAGGAACACTTATGAGTATTTTTGGATTTATAATATTAATTATCAACTTAAAATGCAAATATCTCAAAACTAATAAAATTGACTTAGGGAGTTTAATCGAACGATCTCGCACGAATCTCGCACATTTTTAGTTTCCGGGAAAGCAAAAATACTCAGTTGTAATGCCAAAATCCACGTTGACACCACCCACTTGCCATTCGAAAATTAAACTCGTTCGAAGGCACCAGACAGGCAAAACTCCACCTGAAAAATGCCTCGTCGCCCCTACTCCGCTTTGATGCGCCCGTATTTCATACGATCAAACTCGGTTAGTCTACTAGTATAGCGAAAACCAATTTCAGCAATTTTCGAAATTTTGTTTGGGCCCAATGGGGGTTCAGTTTGTATGGAGAACATTTTCTTTTATCCTTAGCAAAGGACAATATGTACTTCTGCAGCGAAAGTGAAGCTTCGAATAAATACTAGCTAGTTAATGTTCATTTAGTTAACATACTTAGGTACCTACTTTAAAACAATATTCGTTATAAGAATCGAAAACACCAGCCGCCACATAGGTAGATACAAAAACATTGCCACATTTTGTGTGAATTTGAAAGCACTTATATATGGGAATAAAAAGAAAGAAAATCGGGACAAAATCGGAACATTTTGTAAATTGGGACAGAAATCGGGACAGGGTTCAAATGTCGGGATTGTCCCGCCAAAATCGGGACGTCTGGCAGGTCTAACTGGAACAGAGCAAATCGCTATTGAACAAAAAGGTGCCAACTACTGTATCAAAAAAAGGGGGGATCAACTACTGTATCCGTTACGCTATATTACGAGAAAATGACAATAAACGGATGGTTGGTTAGATCAATCTTATCTATAATAATCTATAATCTTTCCTCTACCCGTATGAGGGATTGCCTTTGATGATTTAGAGTCTATGGCGGTAAATCGGGAGCTATGGAGGGTTCACTTGAGCAACCTACATCCGCGACCCAGGGATAAGCGAAACATTGAATGGCAATACTAGACATCTGACTATAGTGCAACTCTGCGACATAAAATCATTATTTTACCTGATATCATGACAGCTTGTCAACACCAGCATTTATGGGAACATTATATTTTGTCATAGTTATAAACTATGGGACAAAATAAAAAAAAGCCTATTACCCAGTGAAATTATACTTTTCTAGAATAAAAAATTATACCCTTAAATTTTGTTTATAATCAGATGAACTGCCCTTTCAATATATCTTCCAACATGACAACAACCCTATAAACGTATCGCAAAACTTAATTGAGATTGGAGTAATGAAAACCAAATTACAGTCAGGACAGGATGTGGCCAGCACAATATCTTGATCTCAGAACTTTACAAAACCTTAGACAAATCAGTGAAGTTGTCGTATGAAATGCTCCAATTAAGACTCGCTTCATATTGAAGATCTCATTGAGATTGACTCCATGCACCGACGGTGTTTTGCATTAATTGAATTATAGGTTCTATTAGCCTTTTTGGGAACTTGGTTCAACATGCGCATGTTCCCAACTATTGGGAAATATGCCGGTAGGGTACGATAGATAAAACAAATTTCTCAGAGGTTAAGGCAGAGTTGAAGAAAAGGTACCTCTTCAAAACAAGATGGGAACTTCTATACGCACCTGAAATTTTGTTACTATTGAGCTCCTCCATTGAATATTTCAGCTACGAGTGCGGAAGAAAATACTTCCCAAGGAAAACGGAACGTGACTTAGGACTGGTGGAAAAAGAGAGCTGGCTGGTAAGGTCTCAGGTCTGTCCTTTTCCCCCATAATGAGTGATATGTTGTTCATTATGGATGAATACATGGATAATCGATGAACTAAAATCCTTTATTCTTTTAACAAATTACCAAAATGACTTTGAACACTGGAGTAGGTTTGGTCTTACTTTTTGGTCATGAAGAAAGTTGGCGTGATTCCTAAGGTGGCACAGTAGATATTAGTTACCCACTGCCAAAGTGGGCTCAAATGGTCTTTTATCACGTTTGAACCACCCTTACCATTGTACATTATGACAAACCAAAGGAAACTCCCATTTTGAACCAAGCCTTCTACAAGATCAGCTTACGCATAGCATTTTTTGCAAAGTATTATTGTTAAAAGATTCAATCAAACTCACGCTTCTAATATACAAACGGTCAGCAAATATTTTTAAATCTCAGCACCGCTTACTCCATTCGCACACTGTTCCCACAAGAACGGTTGTTTTTGCTACAGAAACATAATACATCATTTTCATAGGCGCTTTGTTACAGCTTTTGGGATAAATTGTCAAAGAACCTTAGAACCTTAATCGTTCCATCTAGCAGAGAATGGCATCAGATAAACGTTTCAACTATAGCGACACCAGTGGCGTGAGTATCAATCATTTGAAATCTAAAATTGCATGCAGTACAATCACTTTTAGTTAAAAATTTTTTTTTTTCTTAACCATATCCTATTCCATAACAAAACTCTCATTTGCACTGAATATAAAGTACGTTCAAGCACACGTATATATTTAACATGATTGCGTTAAAGATTAAAATCCTTTTGTCCAATTAATACTCAGCAAATAAAAAATATGCTCAGGAATCCAAGAGGAACTACAAATACCTCGAATATCAAATGGAAATAATTTTATAGCACCGGATTAAAGGCGTGCTCAGGTGCCAGAGTATGAATATCTTGTCGCTGGGAAACCATAAATTAAAACACAGGATTACATGCTGACAGTTTAATTACTAATTGCAATGGTTAGCAAGGATGTACACTGTACAGTATGGCTGGGAAGAACATTTCTACCAACAACATCGCCAAGTCTGTAGTTACACGGTCATGGTTTCTTTTGTGCATGCCCACGAGATAGGTAGCGCTAGCGATTCATTGCAATAGAGTAGTTCGCAACAACGTCAGTAGGCATATATTTTGAGAATCTATAACTAACTCACTTTTACTTTTACATGCAAAACTGTTATGCCCAAGCCACAATGGCGCTTTGCGGCGTGCGTGCGTTGACAGATAGAGTAGAACCAATGCTTTCATATGGTGCAAGCCAGAATGCGGCTTCAGGCTTCGGGTCGCGTTGTGATCGTAAATATCGTAAAGTTCAACGCGGCGCCCAAGTAGAGCAACTTTCTACTTTCAGTGGCGTTGGGCGGCTTTGACGTTTTCTTTCGGTTTGGTTTGTTCGATTTGATAATATTTAAAGTGTTAGAGCATATCGTTCCCTTTCTGCGTTAAGCACGTATCTACAAAACATCCATTCTTCAGGAATTAAAAAAAAGAATAGCTTTCCTTAATCGAACACAATACACATGTCAATAATCATGTCAATTTTTGACAGGCTGTCATCATATTGACCTCCAGGTTAGTCAAACTGTCAAATTATAAATAATAGAAAGATTTTACTGATACATGCATTTAATTATTCCTGAAGAATAGATGTTTTGTAGATACGTGCTTAACGCAGAAAGGGGACGATATGCCGTTCATTGTTGGAGTTGCATGGATTCACTTAGGTATATACGTACCTACTCGTTTTTAGTAGCCTATGAGGTTTTTTCAATACAAATTAATTATTTTACTGTGTGGAAATGACGAATATTATTTTTGTTGTAATGCTACTAGTGATTTCTTTAGATTGTTGATAAAAATATGTGCACAAATGTAATGTACACGCTTTTGATATTTCAATTTTGTCTGAAACTACTCTATTCTTCATACAATTTATTAACGAGATAAACATTTTTGTTTAGAATATTTATAGTTTCTTTTTCTAGTTGAGGATAAATTTAATTTCCTGTGATGTGCAAGTGATAGGTATTATTTTATTACTTGGTTTACCCGCCCAGGTTTGCTCGTGCCAATGAATTGCATTGCTTAGATATATTTTTTATTGTCCATCGGGACAATGCACATGAATATGCGCACCTTTGTCCGACTTTGACCCAACTTCACGGGAATTCTCTGGCCAATAGATATCGAAGATTCCCTATAAATTTGAACTCAATCGGCTGGTAGGGTTTGAAGTCCGTACATAGGAACATAAAAAATGTCTGGACAAGACAGCGAAGATCTTCAAGGAAATATAGCAAAAAAATTACCCCTATTAGGTCATAAAATTCTTTCAAGGGCTGACCGGATGTGGTAAAAACCCAGCGAGTGACGAGAAGCAGTACCTGCGATCGCAATCGTCCGAATGTCCATACCACCAGATGTATACATATAATTGAAATAAAATATAAATATAAATTGAAAAATCAAGTAAATCGTCGGTATCCATATTTGAGAATTTATTAATAGGGGGTTTTTTTAAATAGCCAAACCAAGTTTTTAACAAAATTGCACTTCTCTATTTAAGTGACTGAACTTCTTTCCACAGCTCAGATAAATGCTGTCCATTTGGTAATATTGCTCACGTAAATCGTTTTACAAGAAGTATTCCACAAAGTAATCAATTCACAATTTTAAGGGAAGGGATTTTCGATGTAATTTACCAATATTTTCTCAACTAAACTAAAAATCTACCTGTCTCGCCTGAATCACCTTTCATGTGAAGGCATGCACCTGTGTACATTGAATGCACAGGCAATTCTTCCACAAAAATATTCCACGACAATAAAAGTGAAAATACATTTTATTGATATTTATTTATGAATTTTTTTTTACTATTTTGAACAAATTTCCTCTTAATTCGTGCATTAAAATAACAATTATAAGCAAAAAGCAGTAGTTGCATTCTGCTCTGAATTCGTACTAACGTACGTACGCAACATAAACCAAACAGAACTTTCAATCTCTCCTACTCTAATCTCTCAACGCGCCAACGCTCTGAAGCGCCATTTAGTTTTGGAAAAGTGCGGCTTGCGCGCGTTGACATAAAGTACGGTAAAGTTTCTAAAACGCCTGTCAACGCACGCAAGCGGCAAAGCGCCATTGTGAATTGGGTATTATAATCACTTTTGGTTTTGTTATACTCACTTTTGATTTTGCATGTAAAGTATCAAATGATATAAAAAAAAAACAAAATTACAGGTAGAAACAAAAGGAAATTTGTTACGGCGATCTGCTGCTGTTTCTGCTTATATCGTTACTTTTGAAGGATATAGCTTCACGAAATATCCCCTAAGACGTCTTCTTTTTGTGTGTAGCCAATTTGTTCATAATTGTCCTTTCTCATAAAAGTCATGTCGGGCTAGACGAGTAGATTTTAGGTTAGTTGAGAAAAGAAGGGTATAGATTAAATGGAAAATCCCTTCTCTTTTCTACTCATTTAAAATCGAGCTGTCTCGCCCGACATGGCTTTCATGGGAACGCATGTGTGGCCCAGCACCATGATAGTGTGTCCAATTGTCCATGTACTTTTTGCGTTGTTTTCCATTGTGCAGCAGTCAGTGAAATTTTGCAAAGACACCGACCAGACACCAAGCCAGTAGCTCTCCTAAATAAATAAATAAATAAATAGGTGGCGCAACAGGCGGTAGACACCCAAGGCCTAGCTTCTCACAACCATTCGTTTTGTGTGAGTTTCTATTTTTGGGACGAATGGAAGGGACCTACAATTTTATGCCGAGTCCGAACGGCTGAATTGAGAAGCTTTTTCAGGACAGTCATACTCTCGGATGTTTGTCAGACGTTCGCGAGAGGTGGCGTAGTAGAAAAAACCTTAAGATGTAATTTGTGTTTTTCCGGGGATCGAACCTGGGATCCCTCGCACAGTAGTCCAGCACACTAATCACTGCGCTACTGCGCCCACGAGTAGCTCTCCTGCTGGGTAGAAAATCAAGAGTTGAACCCAGCAGTTGGCTGTATTGTTTTACGTGTGAAATGTGCCTTTACTGCCTACCTACACGCGTTGAGAAAATCCATGCAACTCCAACAATAAACAACATACTCTATTAATCAAATCGAACAAGTCAAACCGAGAATAAAATGACAACGCCGTCAAAGGCGCCTAAAAGCAGATACATTACTTTACGATATTTACGATCTTAAGTCGATCCAATGCCTAAGCTACGTTCCCACTGGAGATTAACTCCGAGATTAGGATTAATTTTCGTTAACCTCGTATAAATCTCGAGATTTATCATAAAAAAATTAATCTCATAAAAAGGAGATTCAAAATTAATCTCCTAAACTGACTAGGTGTACATGTAGAGTTCGGTCTCTGAACGCACCCCACAGGTCGAAATATCTAAAATTAAAAACAAGCATTATGTCATTTATTGCCTAAAACACACGTGCAGAATTCATTGTGCAGCAAGATTAGAATAACATGTTCTTATGTATAGTGATACAAATGTAAATTCTGCACCCACCGCAGCACTGCAACATGACTCTATTTCTAAATCCTCTGCATACTAACGCAGTGCAATAAATTAAATAGAGTTGGCAGCATCGAATTTTTAAATTCAGCTACTGATGCATACGAGGAAAAGAGAGACAGGAATTGTTTGTCGTCTGTGTTGCACTCTCGTGTTTTTCCCCGCATTGACAGCAACCGATGCAAGTTAAATTCTGCACATCTGTTTCATCTGCAGTACTGCTTGCAGTGAAGCATTCAGAATTTCTGCTCATGCGTTTTGGACATATGTCATTGGTGAGCAAAAGAAAAAATCGTTTTTTTTTGTCGGTACCTAAACCTAATAGCGACTTCCTGCCAATGCAACCGTTAAAACGTTCATACATTATTAGTTTTCAGGACAAAATGATGAGGTAATAATATTTTTAGATTACTACCTTTCATATTTTGTTTTTACTTTTAATTTCAAAAGTTGATTTTGTATAATTTTTTATCATTTGTCACACTTTTCGATTTGACAGCTTATGACAACATCTGTTGAAACGTTAAATTAATCTCTTTTTTTGGTGGAAACACTTCAGGATTAATTTTAAACCTCTTGCACTTAATCTCGGGGTTAGCGTTCGGTGGAAACATAGCATAAAGCCGTATTTTGACTTGCACCAAATGACCAAATAAACACGTTGTCTCTATACAAACTGTCAACGTACACTCGCATCAACGCCAAATTGTGAATTCAGCAAAAGATGGCTGGGGCATGTATAGGTTATGATGGGCAACAACGACAACGCACCAGTGACTGGTTCGTCTAGTATTTGAGTTCTCGCCTGAGGATTAATGCATCAGAATTGGCAAACGCATTTAGAGAGCGATCTTAGCCAACTTGGTGCGCGTAGGTGACAAGTACTAAAAATATCAGTTTGCTGTTTGTAATCCGCTGCTCATATGAACAGCCCGTTAATCAGTAGGTAATTTTCACCTTTATACCTCTTGCAGCACACACTATAAATACCATAAACATTCCCAGAAAACGATTGTGAAAATGTTAATTTGTTTTGTACTCCATTTCATTATTTTCTCCTCGTAAATCAGAGGATAATCTTCGCCGAATAATCATTATCAGTCAGGACATAATTAGGTTCGCACACCTCAGTGTGACAGCAGAAGGGATGATTATAATTTTTCTGCGCGATTATACACGATAATGATTAATTACCTATACGAGTACCTGTACGTATTCGACGCGTGAAAAGCTGATCTGCAAATGCACCTGTTTTCTACTTGTTTACCGAGATTTCAAAATGAATGCCCTTGTCAGTGGATGGGGGGAAATCCCATTATAAGTGGCATCCCACTTTGACAGATCGCCATTGTTAGCCAAAAATCCTCTATTTCGCGGGTGGATTTAATTGGTCTTTGTTACTACATAAATATATTATAGCAAACAATGGGAGAAAAGTGTAGCACAATAGGTGTAGGTACACAGGACATACATTGAAATGAGGTGGCCATTATTATTAAGCGTTAAAAAAGAATGTTGTCAATTAGGTGGGAAAATTATGATGACCGAACGCGAACGTATATGTATGTTGCTACGAGTATTATATACGCTCCGTCGATCTTAAAGAGGGATATTAGTCAAATAGTTTTTCCTCAAAACTTTTTGGGATAATAGTGAAATATTAATAAACATTACTAGCAAGCAATAGACTTGTGGCAATAAGTGTTTCTTTTTCTGTTGCGTCCTTACATCCGCATACTTAGCATGACTACATAGTTATCTCCTATACTCCTACAGGCTAGTGGAGTGGCCTCTGGTGATCGCTTTTATTCCTGCCAAAATCTTTTCACGTTTTATTTAGAAGGCGGATTATTTGTTTCTTGCTGTACTTTGGACACATTCTTCTGGAGCTGAAACAGTTCGTTAGTCTTTTCCATATGAGGTTGGCACTCACTAGGAATTCCATAAGCGAAATGTATCTGCATAAGTGACCAGCAGAAGTCTAAAACTTGCCTGGCCAGCTCATCATCAGGTTCGTTTCTATTAACGTTGTTATATGGCCTGGACCCCTAATCAGTGTAACCTTGCATTAATCAAGAGAGGAATGCTTATTTCTGTATTCTAGCACTAATCTAGCACTGTCATCAAGTTTGTATGAATATGCCTATCTTTTGCATCACAGTTATGTTTGTTTGAACGCGTCATATACTGCCATCTGGAAGCCTATAGGATTTTGAGATGTTCAGAGCAATACTACCATATTGTGGGAAATTACCCTTTTTTGAGGGAATGTTTGTGCTCGAAATGAGCTAAAAAGGGTACTTTCTGTTTTCCAGAACAAAGAAAGGGATATCTATGCATCTATGGCTGGATTTCGATAAGAAACCTGGGGAGATTTCTGCCTTTACTGCTCCGAGTGAAATGTGAACTGGTTCCGCAAGTGAACGGTGGAGAGCTGAAAGTTGCCTGTCCAGCTCGTCGGCTTGTTCGTTTCCATAAACGTTGCTATGACCTGGAACCCAGATCAGGGTAGCCATGTTCCGATCAAGCGAGGCCATTTTCGACATTCTAATATCTACTAATTTAGAGGTTATATACACTGAGGCGATAGCCTTGATGGTAGCTTGACTGTCAATGAATATGTCTATCTTTTGCCTCTAAACTATGTTTGTGTGTAGTAGTTTGATTTGCCTGCAGGCCTCGCGGATGGCAAGGATTTTCGCCTGAAACACACTGGCCGTATCCGGAAGCCTAAAGGCTTTTGAGATACCTACTCAGAGACTAAGAAAATACCCCCGCAACTACTCCACAGTCCTCACAAATTTTTAAATTTGAGGTGGCCTCGACTCCAGTAATGCGTTTCGCCCCGATGTGGTGGGTGGGCTCATCAGTAGACGACCACCACATCTGATCTAGACGCACTGTTTACTCGATTTTCACCGAGACTAATGATTTTTCAATCAACAAGTGACTGTGAATCACAGTCCATTTTTGAACCCTCCGAGTAGATTCCTAAATTCGAGTCCATGTTCACTCGTCCGCCTTGCCAATCTGATTTTGAAGGGACTTCTACTTCAAAATGTTTTGTAAGAAGTATTTGGAGAGTGCGTGAACTTATCACCCCAATGGATAGCTGGACATTAGTTCTAAATGTCCTGATAAAAATTTTGAAAAGTTCTGCTCATTTAGTATTTTTTTTTTAATGTGGGGTTCACAATGCATCCCATTTGCAAACATTTTTTTACAAAATTCATGCACTACACCAAGAGTTCTGGAGGAAATCCCTAAACAAGATTTTTTTTCGGAACAAAAACAAAAATGTTATGAAACTGCGAAAATTGTCAAAAATTGCGAAAATAATTTTTCGGGTTTCCGAAGAGTTCTGATTAGAGTTCTGGTGGAAAGTTCTCAAGAAACTCAACAAAAAATCCTTAAAAAATAATCTTCTAAACCCAAACACAAAAAAATTAGACAACATTAAAAATTTCAAAATGTAGTTCCAGTGAGTTCTCATGAGTTCTGGTTACAGTTCCGAAAAGTGCTCCAAAAACTCTACAATACTCTTATTATAACAAAATCGTCTAAATTCAAATCCAAAAAAGTTAGAAGCAAAAGTTGCAAAATTTAACTAAAATAATTTTTTTTTTTCGGAGTTTCGAAGAGTTCTGGAAAGTGCTCAAGAAACTTATTCTGTGATGTGAAGGTCTAAATGTAAAAGATGCAGAAGGACTATGAGGGCGTCTGACGGCGTTGACCGCAGAGCGCCTGTGATGACTATGGACTTTGTTGAATTTCGTTATTTGCTGAGTGGGGAAGCGAGGAGTAACAACTATTGTCACTAGTTGGGATTGACCCTGACAATTCTCTGTTGGGAAATTTTGTTGAATTTCAGTGTATGAATTATTTTTTTGAGAGAATACTATTATAACAACAACTCGTAGACACAGTCACTTTGGTAGGAATGATAGCTATTTCGAACTACACCACTAATTCATCATCAGACTCCATTTAAGTGATAGTCTTGAATTCTGACAGTCAATTTTCAGCGTATATAACCCACTTGGGAAGAAATATCTGCTTTCCCCTGTTTCGTTATATTATAGGCTTTTCTAAGGCCCAATGCACACGGAGCAACTGGAAAAAAACTAAACCGGTTGGCAACTCGGGTTACAGACCAGTTACGGACTCAGCGGTGACTTGACTCCACACACGAGGAAACTCATAACCAATCAAAATCTCTAGTTCTTTCAGTGTCGTCATGTTTTTCAACCTCACTCACCAGCAACAGGTTGGTCTTTGGTTCGCTCATCTTCGACAAATTAGAAACTGGAATCAATAGGCAACCCGACATGCAAATCAACAGACGACTGGTTACAAACTAGTTTTTGTGAATCGTAAACTACGTTTCAACTAGTAGCGTCATGTGCGTCATCCCATTTGATTACACAGGGTTTGACTCAAAGCAAACTAGTTTCCAATTCGCATCGCTGATCTGTTTTTTTTTTCAGTTGCTCCGTCTGCATTGGGCCTAAGAGCCGGCCACCAAATTATCTACCCGTATAGGTGAGGAAGGATTGGACATACCACGGCTGTGTACATCCAAAGGGTTAGTTTTGGTTTCAGGACCTTTCTTCTGCCGAATGTTCTAACAGCTTTACTATGCTGTCTTTACTCTTTGTTCGATATTGAGTTTACAGTTAAGCTTAGGATCCAAGATCACTCACAGATACCTAGCACTGGACGATAAGGAGAGCGATGGGCCATTTAGGCAAGGACGTGTAAAGTCGGGTATTTTGTTCTTAGTGGTGAAAATCATCACTTTTCTGACAAAACACTGGCAGGACTGATTCAAAGACGCATAAAATACATCCGTACCTACTCCTGTCCATTTTCGATCTGTCTGTGTTCAATTCGGCAACCGGGCTCGACGAATTTTGAATTCAGTCTAAGTGTGTTTCGCCGTAGAATTGTAATTGGCCGAGGCACATCTCCAGTTGGATTCGCGAAAATTTCGAACACAACGACATGAGCCATCGATTACATTTTAGTACATTTTTCAATATATTTTTCCACTTCTGGTCCAAGATAAATTTAGAGGAATCCAACCGAGAGTAGCAGTCTTCATAGTTCAATTCGAACGAAAACTGGTTGCTAAAACGTATCTTTAATCTCCATCATTCCACTGATAGATTTCTCGCCGACACAGTTCTCCTACTATGCTCCTTATGCGGGGTCTCTGACCCTGTCCAATCCATAAATACACCTGCCATTCCACGTTGTTTTTTTTCTTAAATATCAGCACACATCGGCGGCATTATTCTAAAATCTCCCTGAGAGTTAACTGAAGTCTGACAGCAACATCACATTTTCATAAAAGAAATTCCCTTCACGTTCGTCCTCAACCTCAGGTTAGGTGAACTCGAGCTACAGTCTACACTCTCTACAGCATGCGTCTATACCACCTGCTTCAACAAAGCAAATTGAAACAAAACATCTCCTCACTGGCGATGGCGATGGATTGGCATTTTTTCCAAAGTATCTTGTATACTTGAAATCTCATCATCCTTTGGTATATCCCTAAATCCTCAAAATATAATCTTCTTCTTTTTTGTGGTCTCTTGGCACCGTTGGAGAGGAGTTAAATCAAAACCACTTGAGTGTGTGGGAAGCTGCTCGGTTGTTTTCCCTGACAAAAGAGCTCATTGCACTCTCGGAATCTATAGACAGTACAGTGCCCTCATATGAAGATGATGATGGAATGAAGCCCAAACCCAAAGTCCCGTACAAATCCCCTAATCAGCTTCAGTGACGTTCCATGTGTGTATTCTAATTTAATTATGTGCCTTAAAGGATGCTCCATAGAATTTGGTTGTGTAACAAAGACCAAGCTGACTCGGCTTGTATGCATATCTTTGTGTGTTTTTTTTTATGAAGCTCTACCGTATAATGGTCATGTCCTGATCCTGATTGTCTTGCATTTGCAATGTTTATTTTCTTCCATGTCCCCTCCCCCATTGTTCTCGCTTCTCGGTGTATGTATTGTATGTATCTATAGTTTTGCATGTTACTATTTGTGTTTGCTCCTGTATCTGATTTGCTTTTCGTCCTTTTTTTTTTGTTTGTTCTTTCAGTTTAGTTACACAATGAGTGAACCATCGTTTGAAACGAGTGCACCAACATCACCCAACCAGGCAACAGCAAAGAAGTACTACCGCAAGACAGCGCATAGGTAAGTTGATGGATCTTCATTTATACACAACACATACATAATATGTTTGATCCGATTTGCTTATATAATCTCTATACTATGCATGACATCTCCCACTTGAGGAATACCAATTTGTCGCCTCAAATTTGTGGTAATGCCATTGTTGTAACTTGTAATCCAATTTGCCTTCACAATCAATTAAGTAGCCAACCATATATCCTTTCGAGTACCCAAAATCGAATTACCCATTTGAGAAGGTCCATTGAATCGATTCCAGGAATGAAGTACCATCTCATCCTAGATACAGTCCCTAAACACATCATGAGATGTGGCCTCGTCATGGTTAATCTATCATGTATATCCTTAAGTAGGAGTATTTTGATTATAAGTACGTCACCAGATTATCTAACCTCCCATGGAGAAGGAATGTATTTTACGAAAACAGACAACAACATCTCCGATTGTGCATCGTCGTAATTGTAATCATCCACATACCAGAGGCATTCACCCTCAGGTTTGGGTAGTTGCAGGGTAGTATAGGCAAGGGGTCGGAGAAGCACAGCCTCGTGCCAATCAAAAATTCAATTTATATTTTTTTGTTTTTGTTTTGTATCATCTCGAATAGGGATTGTTATGTTTTTCCATGGATTTACATATATTATTTGCGTTTTAAAAAAAATAACAGTGAATTTTCTGTTGTTGACGTTTCTACCCATAGATTCGAGCTGGGGATCAGCAACAAAATGGCATAAATATATATAGCTGACGTATAGGCATCAGTATACGCGACGCAATGCAATTACGACCTTACGTATTGATAAGTTATTTTATTGAACGAGTATAACGGACCACAGCCCTCAATAACGAACGATAATGATTTGATTGAAGGTCATAATTTTATTGTAATAAAGTTGTCGAAAATGCAATGCCAATGGAAGCTCAGAGGAAGCTTGGACAGTTCTTAAAATACGCCTTGGTAGGATTTTACAATCAATTTAAATACAGTCGACTTTGATTTACTGAAACAGGAAACTTTTCGCAGGACATTTTTCCGCTGTCTTTTATACGTTTCCAGAAAACTTATCCGATCTGATTTCCGTGGAATGTATGCCATTAGTGGATCTCCTGAAAGTATTCCTATGAAGAGTTTTCGAATTAGGGGGCGTGGCACCACCCATAGATACAACAGACGCTAATCTCGGTACAAAAAATAGTCAAATATCTTGGCATCTTTAGGCATAGTTGCAAAATTTGGTAGTAGACGTATATTGCATGTTGGAACGATTTGACTGTAAAAAGGGGCGTGGGACTCCCTCATACAAAGGAAAAATTAAAAATGCTATTTTTCAACGTTCATGCGGGAGCTTAAGTATAGTAAAATTTGGAGCATGGATGTGCATTATTTGCGCAAAACACTTCGCAAGTGTTGGTGGATGATTTGGACAAAGAGGCGTGGCACGTTCTATGCAAGAAAAACATTTAGAACGCTAGCAAGTTAAGGTTGCTGAAATTAAGAATATGAAAGTTTATTGAACATCAGTGGGTGGATTGAATACATGGCGAGCAGGAACAGTTAAATTAATATAGAGATGGAGATTTTGTTCTTTCATCTTGGCAAGCCATACCAAGCTTACAGAAGGTGGGAAAAAATCAGTGTAACTTTCATTAAGCCTTGTAACCTCCGATACTCTCATCTGCAGTTCAAATTTCTAGCTATGGCAAAGCTGTTAATACATGCAAAGTTCTTAGGTAAGGTTGAAATTGGCTGCCAGCTAAGAAACGCCAACACACTTACTCCAACATAGGTTCACGATAGATATATGTGATACCACGAAGAACGGATCATTGGAGAACCTTTGTCTCTCACTACTCGTTGAAACATTTTGGGCTTCTTATGAAACGTAAAGGGGCTTTTGATGTCTGTGTTTGTTAGATCACCTAAGTCGTTGTAATGGATTGCTAGAGGGTAGACGTAGAGTTGTCCCTATTTGGACGAGTTCAACGGCCTTACAATTCTCTGGATTGATCGGCCATCTCCGTAAGAGACGATCGGTAAGTTTCCTATAGAGGATAAGACCCAAATATTTTTTTATTAGTCACAGAAAGTAAAGCTACGATTACACGGCCATTTTTTTGGAGTCATTTAAATGACTCTCTGGCGTAAAAATCGCGTCACAAAGCAGTCATTTAAATATCGTTCTGTGTCGCCATTTTTGGGATAACATTTTAGGCGTCATTTAAATGACTAGGAAAATGGCGGACCAAATGACATGCATTTTGTGCCATTAAAATGACGGGAAAAAATGGCCGTGTGATCGCTCTTCAATGACGCCTAGGACAAATGACTAAACTTTTTGGCTGTTGCTCCATTTAAATGGCCAAAAAATTACAAGGCACGAAATTCCTACACAAATGACAAATGACGCAGCATTTAATACGCTATCTGTTTCATCTGGATTTTTGGGCGCAACATCACAGCGTCATTGACTCGACAAAATGGCCGTGTGATCGTACCTTTACTTTACCTTTTCAACTATGAAAAGGATTAAAACAGTGTCCCGAAGCGTTTTTGTTTAAAGAATTCCTCGTAAGATTTGGAAGCAAGCCTGGCACTATATAAGCCGATATCCTAATAGCGCCTCTAGTCTAATATACTTGGCACATCGATCCTAGATCCTTTCCTTTCAACAGTAACTTTAAAGCCACGTATAATAGTTGCACCTAAAAAGTCAGTAAATGTAACCCGGGACTTGGTTTTATCAACATCTATTCGTTTGCTTTGCTACTTTTAATCTTTATTTCCGGAATAGATACCTACTTAATATTACAGTGAGTAGTGAGTGGGTGTAGTGGGTCAAAACATAACGCAGGGATTTCATTTTAATAAAAGTTAAAAGTAATATTTAGCAGATTACTTCGAAATCAACGACTACGCAATTTTAGTCAATGAAATGTTTTTTTTGTTCCTTTTTCATGAATAGAGGGTAAAAATAGAATTCGGATACCTTTCGAATCAGTGCTCATTGTATTTGCTGTTGGACTTATAGACCTCACCAGGAATATTTAAGATTAGTTGGTAAACCAGCAATGCTATTTCCATACACGTTTTCTTTTCACGAAAAATCCCTGAATGGCTTAAGAAGCAGAAAACTTTGTAAACAGATGATGGAGTAAAACGTGCAGGACCTATATTTGCAATAGACTTCTTTAGGTATACAATTTAGGAAGTTTCATGTTTTTCTTGTTTGTGTATACACGAACAACTTTTACTCTTCGCAAATGAAGAATGCAAAAACTGGAAATCGTCGTACAGTAGACTCTCGTTATCGTGAACACCGGTTAACGTGAACACTCGATAAAGTGAACAGATTTTTTTAACATTGACATCTCTAAAACGTGAACAAATCATGAACACTCTAAAACATGAACAACTATTTCTGCTCCAAATAATTGTAATGTGATTCAAGCAAGATGCAATTTAAAATTTGTTTTTCTTGGTAAATCATCGTATTGTACAGTTTTTAGGTACCTACCTAGTTACAAGATATTTCGTATTGTATTTGGTCGGCCCTAAGTTGTCCCTTGCATTAATTGTTAGATATTGATTGATTTGTCTTCTTGGTTTTCGCTTGTACGAATGCAAATGGTTTGCACAAGTTGAAGTCATTAGTTATTGAAAAAGCTAAAAACTCACGTTCATTTAAAAATGTTAACTGTCCAGAAGACTACAAGAGTTCAAAATGATTTTGGATGACGGTCACATTCAAAGATTGATTTCATGAATCATTTGCACCACAAGTATGTGTGACTAAACAAATCCACCTATATATTATGTACTAGATTTTTTGGTTTTTTTTTAGGTTTCGTCACTTATAGAATATCATAATCTACCAGTGAAGGCTCTTCTGCTGATGGACAAACCTCCATTGCATCCTCCGGAAAATGAGCTAACGATAGATGATCAATGTATTACTTTTATGTTTATGCTCCCAAACGTTACTCCTTTAATCCAACCCATGGATCAAAATGCCATCAGAATAACAAAGCTTTACTAGTCTACTAGTCTAAAATAAATAAAAATACATACATTTTTAAATTCCTACTGTGGGATTGTCCTATACTTTTGGTAAAATTCAACCTTCGCAAACGTGAACTCTCTCGCAAACGTGAACTGGCTTGGTTTTTAATTGTTCACGTTATCGAGAGTCTACTGTATATGCGAATCACTTAACGATTTCGTATATTTTAAGATGACACCCATTTTCGTTGGGTGTGCCTCATCCAAATTGCAATAGATTGATGGCCCTTAACCCGAAAATCTACTGCCTCTATTTTGACTGAAATAGAGTCCAACTAGTAGTAGCTATTTTTTCGACTATAGACGCTTACGGATAAATCACTATACCATTCAGAATCCTGGCCAAAGTGCCATTTCAAACTTCATCAATTGCCAAGAAAAAAAAAAGGTCAAAGCCTATTTTATTATCCGTAAAATGACCCCAAGCAGTTCCTGTGCTTGAATTTAAAAAAAAATTAAATTTCATCCTCTTTCGGTGAAAAAGAAATCAATATCTCATTGGGTCTTTTCATTTGATGTTCTTTCCATTTTTTGGTTTCGGCCGTAAATTGAGTTTCAACCTTTTCTCTGCCAATGCTATTCAGAAAATGTGTCGCGCCCATGGGGATTTGGGGATCGACAAAATAAAAGTCGCATCACAATCACTCAATTGAAGCGATTTTGTTTGTCTGGTCCATTTGTCTAGTTTGCCGCGCTAATCTGACTTGACAATCATTTGTTTAAACAAAGTTCGCCTCAATGTTGAAGGAAAGGTTTTTAGTTTGGTTTTTTTCTCTCCTCTGCATCTGTAAACAAAAACAAATTCCATCTAACAGTGGCAGCAAATTAAGACGCATGCAAATCAAAATAAAAAAAGTATCTATCGATGTTTACTTACAAGTACGCTAAACTGTTGTCGTCACCGGACCGGGCTAATGATAGTTTTCTTATTATATCATTCGTAGCCATGTTAATTGCAATAGAAAACATTATTATAGCTTTGCAGTCAGTGTGTTGACGGTATTGCGGGGTGAGCGGCATTCAAATGTTGATAAACAAGTATCTTTCGAATGAGTTGAAGAGGTTTATCAGCGATTGACTGTGGTGGTGGTATTTTTCCAAGTCGGGGTCGAAATGGAAATTAACATTAGCTGATATGGTACTCGACTTGGATGACAACAAGCGAAGATTCATGTAGATAATTGGCAATGATTTGAAATCGACGGCGCTAGTGGGCCTCAACTTGACCTAATTTTATTCGCTACATGTGCGTTTAAGGCATTTTAAAGGATTATGGAGATACGATGAAATAGTAGCTTAATTGGTTTTGAGGCGAAAAAATTTTAGAAAATATGTTTAGGTCCGATTGATGAGTCACATTATAGGTACTATTATTAGTTAGGGAATGTTTTTTTTTTAAATGCATACTTCTCTCGGAAAATGCGCGAACGAATATAAGCTTTCAACAGCGCCAGTTTCCCGAGGTGCTTGCAGGTGTTTGCTTGCAGGTGTTAGTTTTAGACTAATGTACATTTTTATAAGTTGTTGTCGTCTGGTATTGGTTGCATATCGAGGAGCAACTTCATTCAGTATTTCTGAACATCTGTTTGCGTCATAGGTTTGCGACTAGTTTTCTGTGTAGATTTTTTCGAACTACTCGTCTCTGCATTCTATCGAGTATAGGTTAGTTTAGTTAGTTTTAGTTTTACTCTGAGATAGAGCTCCATATATGAGAGCTAGAGCTATTGGTCTAACCCAGTACTGACAGATTGTGGGAAATTTCCCTTTTTGAGGGAAAATTTGTACTCGAAATGAGCTAAAAGGGAAAAAGGGATACTTTCTGCTTTCTAGTACAAACAAAAGGGAATTTTTTGTTCTTTTAAACTTTACTTTAATTTTCGTGTTCAACTTCAGGAAGACAATTTATTTTATACACCTGACTGTGTCCATGAACAAGCGCTTGTATTGACAAAAAACGAAAGCAGGCCGTGGGGACAAATAACGTAAAATGAAAACGACCGAACGATGTCTCTGTCTATTACAACAGATATGATAGAGCCATTTTTATCTACTGTTTAGTGAAAACGAAAGTGGTTTTCGTTTCGAATTTTACAGAATAAAAGCGGCACGTAGACCTGATTAGATCTACATATTGTAGCATACATTAGAAAGAGCGTTTCGACCCCCCTAGTCTAGACTCCACTTTTATATAGAGTTTATGATACTGCTGCAGATGCTTTTTTCATCCAGTTGATCCCTGGAGAAGATCTTCCTTCCAAATTCGCGTATAATGTTGTTTAGGTAGTATTGTAACCTATGATGTCATATAAGGAATCCTATACAAGGTTTCTGATATCATCATGGGCATTGTTCCCAGCATTTTATGGCTAAGTTTTTAGCGAAAAGGGTTTTGGAGCATATTCTGGCCAATTCGTCTGCTTTTCGTTTCCTTCGAAGAATTCATGGCCAGGAACCCACCATAAATTTGGTTCTGTTCCCGAGGCTAAGGTCAGTTTCAAGACTAGCCGATAAAGTCTCGATTAGCCTATCAGGAACTTATCTGCCAGATCGGATAGTGATATCTAACAGATAAAGTCTAGGATAGCCTATCCGGCGGTTCAAGTGGCTGTTAAAGCTTTTACGCAAATATTTATTATAAGTGGTTGGAAAAAATATAATTTCAGAGCATTTTTTCGTTGACGAGCGTAGATTGCAGCCACAACAAGGATTTATTTTAATTTTTAGAAAACAAATTTCTACATCAGTCTCTATGTGAAAAGTAGTTGGAACAATTTTATCCACTAATAAATATTCATAGTACCTACATAAACACTATGACAAACAAGTTGTATGCAACCAGGAGCAGGACAGTGTTATGGTTTGGTTATGAAGAAGAAATAGAGTATTAAAAAAGTACGGATGGGCCATCTAGTGGTTTCTTTTTAAATCATAGGTTATTTTTACACTGACAGCTGTTTTTCCCGCTAGAAATCTTGACAGAAAGTCTGTATCATACGAAATGAGTGGCTTTACGCTTCAACACTGTTGGGAAATATTGAAAACGTGTTTCCAAAGTGAGTGCTGTGTATAGCCCAAATAATGCGTTTTTTTGAAAAGAAGTCGAAATGAAGCACCCGCCGCGCCTGCTGTACGCAAGTTTATGCAAAAGGCAAAACACTCATGGTCCCAACAATACATCCACGGAGAGTGACAGTTTGGTGCGGATTGTGGAGTGGTTGGCATCATTGGACCATTTTTCTTCGAAAATGAGGCTGGGAACAACGTTTCGGTCAATGGTGGACATTACAGAGCCATGTGAACCGACTTTTTTTTACTGAAATTGTTCATTTGGACGACCTCGGGTTCATGCAGGATTGCACACCATGCCACACAGCCCATGCCACAATCGATCTTTTGCGTATCAAATTCCCAAATCGCCGTCTTGGCGATGTCAATTGGCCTCCTCGGAGCTACGATTTAACCCCTTTGGACTTTTTTTTTGTGGGGAACCGTGAAGGACCGATGTTATGCCAACAATCCGGAAACGATTCAAGCACTTAAGGCCAATATCATCCAAGAAATCAGTGAGCTACAGCTACCATCAACAAGGTCTTGGAAAATTGGAGTGACAGAAGGCGCTACTGTGAACCCAGCAGAGGGAGCCTCTTGAACGACGTACTGTTCCATAATTAATGGGAATGTTTGCACTTCCTAATAAAGCCGTAATGCATGGACAACATTTAATTTTGTTCATTTTATTGCATTTTTAAAAAGAAACTTGTATTTGGCCCACCCGTATAAATCCCTGGGGCTTTATAGCAAAGAAATCCGATAATCTACTACAATTTGAATTGATCTCTGCAGAAGAAAGTTTTCCATCTATTCGCAGAGTTATTAAGCTAATCCATAAGATTATTTAGTAGGGTTCTATGACAAGCCCGTTCAAAAGCCTTTGAGATGTTCAAGCCTACTTCTCTGAATTCGCCGTGTTGTGCGATTGGCTGTGTCCATAAGCGGGTTACTTAACTCAATTGGTCTCTACGAAAACGACAGCTTCGAAATCTATCTGTTCTCATTGTCCTTTTGGATGATTTATTATTTCAATATTTACAGGCTTTTTCATTACTTTGGACACCATGGAAAGTAAGACTTGGGTTGAGAATTTTTGAGATCTTCTTTGTTCCGATGGTTGACTATGTCTTTCCTTGAATATCTTGTTCTTCGCTGCACTTTTTTGCTTGCATTCTTTGTTCAACCATAGTTTGTTCAAACCTAATGTTTTGGTGGAATGATATGCACACATATTAAAGTCAATCTCACGAAAACAAATGTAAGCCCATGGCAATGATGCAAAGGAACTATACTCAGCTCATCCAAATTAGATTTGCTTTAATTCCAAATTCGACTATGGCGATCCTGGTTGTCTCTTAATAATGTAGGTATACGGAAGTGTAGTAGGTATACCTGCTCCCGGTCTGTCACTAATCATTGATCCATCTTAAAGTGATCCGTTCCCAACACGAGTCTTGCGATTCCTTTCTCACCCTTATGTCTTTCATAGCAATGTTCTGTCGAATCTGTTTATCTTGTTTGTGATACGTTGCAAGATCTTCCTACACCCAAAGATGCTAAGATTTTACTGTGTCAAGCATGTCGTTTGGCTCATTGTTTTCTAAAAAATAAAAGTCTAGCGGTAAGATCCCCAGAATCGCTTCGAATGAGCTTGTTGGTGTTGTACGTATTGCACATGGGATTCCTATAAATGCCAGCCAAATGTACGACCCTATCCAGGGACTTAGTTATACAGTTTTCTGGGAGGCTTTCACACACTATACTTATACAACCGAGTGGGTCTGTAGTTATTATTATCACCACGTGCATCCAATATGGTAGGTTAGGTTAGGTTAGGTTAGAGGGAAGTGCACAGCTTGTGTGCTGTGCTACCACGGGGGCCTTTTGGTCCATTGTGATCCCTTAGTTTTTGGTCGTGGATAAAATTTACATTTTATTGGACAACACAAAAAACATGCATAAACACTTTACCTGATTTCTTGGCGTTGTTCCTTGGCGGAATTGGTCTACTCAGTAAACCATCCCGTACTTTTAACAAACCTGATTGTGTCCGTCAAAGGTACCTGCACTATGTCCTCTAGGTCTCCGAAAAGTCTGTCTCCCAGATATCGGAGTCGACTAGTTTGGAGGTTTGGGCATTCGCAGAGCAGGTGTTTGATGGTCTCCGTTTCTTCTACGTCTTGACAGCTCCTGCAGTAGTCTGGTGAGTTAATGCCCAGTCTTGTGGCCATGGTACCAATGGTACAGTGGCCTGTCAGTACACCCGTTAAGATTCGAATATCTCGTTTATTCATTTTCAGAATACATCTTGTTCTTTTTTCATCGATTTTTGGCCAAAGGCTACGGGATATAACACAGTCGTGTCTGTTAGACCAGGTGGTGTTGATTTTTTCCCTTGATTTTTGGTCAATATTTCTTTTTGCTACACTAATTGGGATGTCTATTGATGCAATGATATTTACTGCATCAAGCTCCGACCCAGTTCTCGCTAGCTCGTCTGCTTTTTCATTTCCCACAATGTCACTATGTCCGGGAACCCAGCAGAGAGTGACCTTGTGTTTCTCGCCTATTTTGTTTAGGGCTCTTCGACAGTCCCTGACTGTCTTTGCTTTGATAGTTGCGCTGTCTAGTGCTTTAATGGCCGCCTGACTGTCTACGAAGATTGTAATCTTAGAAGGGTCAAGATTCTTTGTAGATATGGTACTTGCTGCCTTGTCGATGGCGACGATTTCAGCTTGAAAGACGCTGCATTCATCTGGGAGTTTATACGAATCATTTATGCTTAAGGACTCGCAGAATACTCCTGCTCCTGTGCCTACTTCCATTTTTGACCCGTCAGTGTAGATTTGTATTTCTTGTACGCTTGTGTGCGTGTTAGTAATCCAATCCTGTCTTTGGGGTATGTAGGTGGAGTAGTTTTTGTTGAAGCTCTGGTACGGAATCATGTAGTCCGTTTTTCTAGCCAGATCAATACTCAAGTATTTTTGAATTATGGAACCGTGCCCATAGGAGCTGTGCTTCCAGGTTTTTGCCTCGTTTAGGCGGAGGGCTCCCTTGGCTGCCATGCTGCAAATGTATTCACCTAGGGGTGGAAGATTTAGAATCATCTCCAGCCCGGCTTGAGGTGTTGATCTCATTGCTCCCGTTATGCCGATGCATGCTAATCTCTGTACCTTGGATAGGTTATTGAGATAGGTTACCTTTTCTATTGCCTTCCACCATACAATGGACCCATAAGTAAGTATGGGTCTAATAATTGCTGTATACATCCAATGGATTATATACGGGCGCATACCCCAGCGTTTACCAAAGGTTTTCTTGCATGCGTAGAAGGCACATAGTGCTTTCTTTGCTCTTTCTTCTGTGTTACGTTTCCAGGTAAGTTTAGAGTCCAGGATAATGCCCAGATACTTAGCTTCTGAGGAAAGTTTCAGACGAATCCCGTTCAACATCGGCAGATCGAATTTCTCGATTTTTCTTCTCCTATTTTACCTATCCAATATGGTAAAATCAGCTAGAGTAGCAGCCTTTTTTACTTTCAAAGTCTAAATGAATTATTTAATTATATTTACAATTTATAATAATAATTACATTGCAAATATGTTTATTAATGCATTTTTACAAACAAGGGTGATGATAACAATTTCTGTGAAAAATAACATTTTCTGACGCAATCAGGAAGTTAATGTACTTTTTACAAATAAAATAACAACAATTTGCTTTTTTGATGATAACAGATTTACAGAACTTATCAGCTTCGTATTCTAGGTGCCTCAAGTTCAAACCAAATCAAATCAATCGTAGAATAAATATCGGTTCCGATTTTCCCTACATCATACAATTTTTAGTTGCGGGATATCTCAAAATACAGATTTTTACTGAGAATTGTGAAACAAGTTTTAACAATTTGGCAGTTTTATAGAAAAACTGTAGCCTTCTCCAAATAACGAAAATATTTTCGTTAACATTTTATAGTACTTTTTATAGAAAGAAATAGGAAATTTTGAATTTATTTCTATAGACTAAATAAAGTTAGCAAACTTTTATCTGACTGATATCACTTGATTAACTCCGTGTCGAACATTTGCAGGACCAAATGTTCCCTTGACCAGTTTTTCCTGGCAACTATTTCCCTCTTTAGTTCACTTGGTCGTAATATTTTGCGCCCAGTGTTGCAACACCGTGTATAATTTACCTTTTTGCGTGAATTTCAAAGATGAGCAACTTTTTCATGACAAGAAAGTGGGACGAAAATTTATGCAGTCTAATTCCGTTGAAAAATAAAGCAAAATAACAAAATTCACCTAAAATTTAACTTTAGAGCCTAATTGTTTACTAGATGTATACTTTATTATTTGTCAAAAGGCAACTTTAAAAAAAAAATTTAAATTTAAATGTCCAAAAAAAGATGGATGCCCTAAATGAGATAGCGCATTAAATTTTTAACAAAATTTTCGAGAATTGGTACTTTGAAGAAATCATTTTGACGAAGTTGACATAAATTTAACGGCTTGCTAACCCAGCTAAAAAACTATCTTTCGATTAATTTTTCTAGCAGACTCTTTCGACCTTTCAATATAATTTAGTCTTCGGGTTGCTACTGTTTGGTCGCTGTTATAGTTGAGAAAATTTCTTAACAATTAAACTTTAGAAAGTTTCTGGATAAAATTTTATATATTTTTTTAAATAGTTGTTTTTAGAACACATTACATTTCATGTGTAGCTATTTAAAATATATGGTTTTTCAGTTTTTCACTTTTTTTTTCATAAATACCTACATAATAATCATTGAGTGAAAATTATGAGAAAAAATGATTGTCGCAGGGAAAAATATCCCAATGACATTATCTATTAGCAACACTGTTGTCTCCTTGTACTTCATATGTAAGGGACTGCCAAAGGCCTAAAGTAGTGGAGTAGAATATAGAACGGTAATGAGTGTGACGTATGAGGATAATTGTTTCACGGATTGGTCTCTGTGGCTAGTTCTCGGCGTTCTGCTAAGAAATTCCAATAGCGCCGTTTTCAAATGCATCATGTACCTTTAAGATTTTAAAATTTTCTTGGTGTGTCAGTCTCCTTTTGGTTTTCTTCATCAGCCCCCCGGAACTATGTACTATTATACTTCGGGGGCCGTTTGTTCGGTCTACCTCATTTTTCCTGTTCTTCTATGAGGGGATGCTCTGGATTTCTTCACTCTTCTTGGTTTTGAGAAGTATTTCGATGAAGAATGGATACTCGATTCCAATCGTGTTCACTCTCGATCATCTTCCTTATGATATTTTCAGGAAAGATATAACCTATCTCCGATTTCTTCTCTACCCATTTGGGGATTGCACTTTTTTTTTCTTTTTTTTTTAAATACGTCTCCTGGGAAAGGCGAACCTATAACGCTTCGAAAGCGCCCCGAGATGCTTGCAGAAGTATGTTAGTTCTGCACTTAAATTGCTGCAAATTGTAGTCTTCTGGAAATATATCCCCAGGAAGCGAGTTCCAAAGTTTGCTTGTCCTGTAACAGAAGGAGTTTTAGAAAATTGATGACCTCGCGGTTGTCAAGTGTACTGTATGGTCATGAGCATTAGTTACCTGTCTTGTGGGGCGCCCAAAAGTTGCAAATCGAGGGATAATGTCTTTGAGTTCCTCGGAACATCTACCATGGAAAGTCAGCAAAGGTCAGCGACTTGTCTTCTGTGCACCAACGGTTGTAGATTCGATGTGAGTGTAGGGTATCCAATAAGTCGAACTGCTCGTCTCTGTATGCTGTCAAGTACGTTAAGTGAATGTTTTGGGGCCGAGCTCTATTATGGGAACAATATTCCAGGCCTGGTCTAACCTGTGCTTTGTAGAGAAGGAGAAGTTGCTTGGGGCAAAAGTACCTCTTTGCTCTAAATAGGTAGCTCAACTTAGGGGACGCCGATCTTTCGTCCTATGTGGTCTGTGGTCTTGCCATGCGATTCCTCAATTGACTGTGACTCCTAGAAGGTGCATTGAGCCTTGGGATGGCTTGGATGGTCATCCATTTGGATCTGAGGAACTGTTGATGCATTTTTCCTTGAAAATGTTGTGAGCTGTGTCTTGTTTGCATTAAATACAACCAAGTTGTCTTTTCCCCACTTCAAAATGTTGTCCAGATCATCATTTAAAGAACTAATTTGTTCACATCTCTGACTGTGGGATCCTTGGGGTACTCCTGCATTTATAGCAAACGAATTAGATGATACACCATATGCAACAACTTGGATCGATCTTCCTAGAAGAAAATTATGCATTCATTCGCGGAGTTATTGTGGTAATCCATAAGACGCGAACTTGCATAATAGGGCTCTATGCCAGACTCGGTCAAATGCCTTAGATATGTCCAAGGCTACGGCTCTGGATTCGCCGTGTTGTTCAATTGCTTGCGTCCATAAGTGCGTTATGTAGCTTAACAGGTCTCCAGTGGAACGACGGCTCCGAAATCCGTATTGTCTATCGCTTATTAATCGGTGGTCTTCTAAATATTTGATTATTTCGACATTTTTTACCTTTTCCATTACTTTTGAGAGCATTGAAAGTCACGCTATTGGACGATAGTTTTGTGGCAGGCATTTCCTTCCTTTCTTCGGAATAGGTTGAATGCGAGCGGTCTTCCAGCAAGAAGGAAACGTCTTCTGGGAGTACGACATGCTAAACAGCTTACATAGTACAGGTGCAAGTTCTGGTGCACAGCTCTTGAGTACTATAGCCGGGATTCCGTCGGGTCCAGTTGCCTTATTACAATCTAGTTCTTTAGGGATGCGTTGAATTATTTGCACTCTCGGGATATTTGGTGGCTCTAGTTGTGCAGAATCTAGGGTGGAATTCTCTGAAAATATGCTAGCGAAAAGATCTGCCTTTTCTTTAGGTATTGTTGCTAGCGTGCTGTCTTCTTTTACTAGAGGCGGAAAGGAAGAGCAACTAAAGTTATTACTGATTGCCTTTGCCATGGACCAGAATGCGCGTATGCCCTTAGGACATTTGATTACTTTTTTAGTGACTCTTTCATTGTAAGCTGTCTTCTCCGATTCAATAATTAGGTTGCATCTATTTCGAAGAATTATAAATTCAGATCTTTTTTGCTCCGAAGGGTTTGCTGCTGTAACTCTCCATCATTCTTTGTTAAATCAGGGTTTATTAGAAGCTAATTTTTTGATGCAATGTGGAATATAAAGTTCCATACCGAGTAAAATAACTTCGGTTACGGCTTTCGCGCACATATTGACATCGGTATCTCTAAATCACTTATCAGCCCATGGCAACGAAGCGAAGAAATTACGCAGCTCGCCCCAGTTAGATTTACTATAATTCCAAATCGAACGATGGCGATCCTGGTTCGCTCCTATTGGTGTCGGTATAAAGAGGATGGCAGATATTAGAGCTTGATCCGAATTCCCCAGATAATTTGATTTTATACATAATTATCTGGCTGGCTCTGTAGTGAGAAACAGATCGAGAGTGTTCCCGTAATTTGATGGATTGTCTGGAATTGGCGTGGGTTCATCAACGAGCTGAGTGAGATTGCAGTAAATGGCGATGTCTTCAACTTGTTTCACTGCCTTGTCCGTTCGGTTAAAATATCGTAGCCAATCCATGTTATGGGCATTGAAGTCACCAAGTATAATAACTTCAGCGTTATCTGTTCAATTTAGTTATTTTTTAGACTTCACTTGTAGCAGGTTACCATACCTGAATAAGACTCACCACGGCATGCGTACATCCAAAGAACCAGTTTGATGAATGATAGATGTTTTTGACAGATTCGATATGACAGGGATGTTAAATCCTAGCCTAAAATGAATTACTCAAGCATAGACGAATGGGTAAACTTAAATGCGTCGCGCGGTTGCACCGTAAACAACCAGCGGTGACGTGTCAGTAATCACATATAACAAATCAACCCCTCGGCTTCTGTACAATCACTCTCCCTTTTGTGTTTATTATTCTTTGTTTACCAAATCTACGCAGTCCCATTAAAATCACTTCTACTTCAAATACAAGCTTCTTCATTGCTTTTGTTTTGTTAATAACTCAAAAAAAAAAAAAAAAAATCTGTTCATCACTACGGCGCTATGGCTCTCTTTGTCAGCTAAAATGAATACAACTCACTCACACCACACTATCCCACTGACAACTCAGTCTCTCTCAGTCTGAACATCGAAATCAAAATACAAAAAAGCTGAATACCTAAATAATTAAACAAAAAAAAACAAGAAATTAAAAATTCACTTTCCGTCCGTACTACAGCGTGGAAGTGCGCTCCGCTTGTTCTTGTCCCCGCATTAACCAAGCCGCGCCGCGGTCCCCTGTTTCCATTTCCATTCGCATTTCACTATAGCGCTGCGCTTCGTTCGCAGTTGTATCTAGTACGTTGACCGGAACGATCGTTCGGAAATACTCACCAAAAAAAAAAACAAAAACCATCTGATCGAGTGAAGAAAAGTACTTGTAAACAAAGTAAAGTTTGGTATACTAGTACAAAGATAAGACTGAGGAATTTGACCTTGTTTCACGCTTACGTTGACATTGACAGCTGTCAGTTTGTGCATTTACTTTAGAAAAAAATTCTAAGCCGCATGTTACATATGAAATCATAAATGAGGGAGAATAATTATTAAAAATAAATAAATAAAAATTATCCATTTCCGTAAGAGTATCTACAAGTGTTTAGAAAGCATCTAAAAGTGCCAAACGAGTATATTTTCACCCGAAAAGTATCTGCATGTGTCTAATCAACATCTGGTTTTAGTAATCCAAAGTGAAGATAAATAATATCTATCTCAGATACTGAGGCAAATACTCAAAAACAGTTTTCGTAGTTCTCATAGAAATTTAAGAGGTCGCGGAATATATATATATATATATATTTAATTTTTAAACTCTGACATTTGTGCTTAAGAAATTTCCGCATCTACTTGTTTATATACAAAAGGCCAAAGGTGTTTGGTGTTTTTGTTACATAAAGGACGTTGTCGTCGACTTATCGCCAATTTAACACGTCACTCGTCTAATCAGCGATTCAAAGGCATTTCATCATTTTCAACAAAAATCAGCTGTTGGCGCTTGGATTGGTTTGGTTTGTGTAGGAAATAGCTCTCTCGCGTACGCGCTGAGATAGTTGGCGCTCTCTGTTGGTCATATCTTGGCCGCGTGTAACAGTATCGACGCGGTGTACTTGCAAAAAAGAAATATTCATACTGTCAAGCATATAGACTTGCTCACTTAGTTCATCGAAAAGAGTTGTCGGAATCGGAACAGCGGTGTGTTTTTTGTTTTGCTGATTGACGTTTACGTTTTGTATCTATCATTAATTGACTGTAACGCGGTGTATTCGCGTGTGAGTGACGTAATTGAATAGTTCTTTTTTTGTCGCGTATTTGTGAAATTCAATTGAATTGGTAAACAAAGTTTATCTATCGAGAGATATACGTGCCGGTGTGCTTTGGGGAATTTTTTTTTTAGTACAGCTATAAAGTGGCATGCCAGAAATATCACAGGACATCTTCGAGTTGTTGAATCCCATTCCACAGCAGACAACAACAATGGATTCACGTCCACGGTCAGATTCTTTGGGAAGGAACCCTTTTAGATTGAGCACTCCCACAACACCCACTATTTTTGAGAATCAGCCATTCGGAGCTAACGGCAATGGCAATGGAGTCCAAAGATCAAGGACATGTACGATCGGCGAACAAGATATGGATTCATCGTTTATCAATGGATTGCAACCTGATGCGTACCAAGGACACAAGAGGGAATTGAATCATAGGTAAGTGATGTTCTCATTTGGGGCATATAATAGTTATTTGAGCTGTGATGCTGTTTTCCTAATAGTACATAATTGGGTATTGGGAGGAGATTTTGTTTGTATTAGTTTCATTACTTTTGGTTTGTGGATAGTGTCTATATGACAACTACTATTTTAGAAGTCAGCATAACTGTCTTGCGAATTGATGAGTGTCATTCCTACTATACGAATGACACTCATAAAATTTTAAAACATTATATCTGTCAAACAAATCCATACTTCCATACTACTATAGATATAAAATGCAACGTCCGTCTGTTCGTCCTTCCATAACTCGAGAACTATTCGTCCTATTTTCGCAATTATTTTTCTGATTTATAGATGTGTGGCCAAATTAGGCCGTAGGGTGGGTGAAAATTGTTGAGGAGTAAAGGGGTCGCGGGGAGTAAGGGGGGTCTCACAAACCGTCAGCCGTATGAACTTGAAAGTTTGTATGTTGATAGCTAAGTCACAATTATTACATGCCTCATTCATTGGTTTTTTTTTTAATCGTCTTATAAGGGTTGAAAAAAGGGAAGCTGGCGGGCGGAGCCGCGGTCGTGGCTAGTCAGAAATATAATGGTATTTCCTATTTTCTGGAACACGTTTATTGGTTGTATACATACATTTAAAGATTAACCAAAAAACAGAAATGTATTACTTATGTCCCTCTCTTCTTCCCCTAATTTCTTCCTTTAGTGGCAGAAATTATTGCAGGAATATTTACCCCTATAGATGTAGGTTTTTGAAACTACATATAGGAACTCATAAGAAGGCTGGTTTGGTCTATTACTATTATACAGAAAAATATATGTTCTCATTTATTCAGTCTTTAAATCTAGGAAATTCGCCTTTAGTTGATGTATTTTTATCTGTGCAACACCACCTAATGCGAGGTCCTCCTCTTCTGCGTTGCACATCCAGACTGGAATCGAAGAATTGTCTAGACGAAGCGTTAGTCTCTAAAGTATATTTTAAGGCCCTTCAGCACAAATGAGACAAACATTTACAGGCAACAAACAATAAAATCTTCACCTGCCTTTGCCAATGTCCATGCTTCGGCACCATAGAGCAAACCTATTGGATGAGGAGGATATTTCGGAGTCAATAACCAACTTTGGGAATCTGAAAGGTTTCATCCGATATCATCTCTTTTCCAGCACACTTACGAGTTCGAAAAATCCTCACCGATCTCAGCTACAAATATGACTTTATAGTCAACGCAAGGCTATTGAATTCACCGTTTCTTCAATCTCGCCACACGTCCTCCTCCTTCTTCCGAGACTCATTAGACACTCAATTCCGACAGTGTTTTAAAGTGTTACAATTTTATTCGTGTTTAACACTCACGCTTAAAAATTTAGTAAGTCGAGTCTGGATGAACACTACCAGTACCCGATGGCTACCACGGAGAAGTAAACTCATTTAATGTGATGGCATTTTCAATGACTTAGGCACAGCCTGTCGAGTCTATCATATTCATACAACCACCTAGGTTAGTTTAGGTCAGGTTAAATAGTGTGTGAGTTCATCACATTGGACTAGGCACCATATTGGGTCCATCGCCATCCCTGGGGAACCTTAATGGTCAAAACCTAAACTACTTCGCCCAAACAATTAATTTCCCTACAAAACCTGAAAATGTTTTCAATTTTGTTTGGAAGGCCAACCTCTTGCAAATTGTCGAAGAAGTACCTACCTTCCAAGGTATTTCCTCCTGTACCGAGCAATAGGTTGACATTCACAGAGGAGATGAATTATATCTTCTGCGACATGTAAGTCTTCGCAATACCTGCATGTGACCGTATCTGTTAAACCTAATCTCATAGCGTGCTTCATTAGAAGACAGTGCCCTGAGAGTATCCCAATTGCTTTTCGTAGCTTTGATCTGCTGAGCTATAGTAATTCTATAGATTTTTTCCGATCTAGCTTAGGCCACAGAGCCTTTGAGACCCTGTGCCCTACTATATCTCTAATGATCTGTCCTATTTTTAATTTTCTCGAGAATAATTATTCTCTTGGCCACGTCTATACAACCTAGTGCAAGCTTAAATAAAAATACTGCTCGCTCTATAAACCCCATTAAGAACATTATCTATGGTTGCGCCCCTAAGATATAATCCGTTTTAGGCTATTTTACTAGAAATCATACGATTTGTCTTACGACCTGTCAAAAAACATAGACGATTCTCAGAATGCACTCATGAAACTCATGAAAGCATGAAGAGCTGCAGTTTTCCATTTAAAAAGTCATATGGAACTTATGTACCTGTCACGAAAACGTGACTTGACGTCCATTAAATGTTTTCAAACAGAAAGTCAAAGCGGTGTGAACAATGACAACAGAAAATGCCACAATCTGTACCTTGGTTTGATAAATTATATATAAATTTATAGCCAAATTCGCATGTCTTTCTTATGTTAAGTGGGATTGTTTAGTGTTCTTCAGCGCCTTAAAGTATGCACCCAATTTCACTCATAGGTTGAGAGACCATATTGTAGGTAATCCTCTTTGAAAAATTAACAACAAAGCTGAGGTATAACAATATCTACTGCTGATTTTCGCACCACATCAGTGTATTTAAAAATTCTACCTATCTTCAAAAATATGTCAATAGTCCAACGAGGTCAACATTTAGCTATTTATGTATACCTAGTCACTCGTAAAAATTCAGTAAAAAATTTAATCGCCTTTTTCCTTTCAGTTACTTCGAAATATGATTGATATAAGTCTCCCTTAAGTCGTAGGTATTACATAAATTCCTCATCTATCTTTATGCTCAAAATTGTACAAGTATTCAATACAAAAATAAGCGCCCACACTCCGACTCTGAATCCGATTTCGAATAACCTACAAAACACGTTGAGGTATTAATAGATAAATTTCTTATAATTCCCTTTTGGAATGCAAACTTTTATTATTGTAAGCCAAAGACATCTCTATAGACAAACAGTAATTTTCCTGTGAAACAAATCGAAAAACTTTCTCCCAAATAAACAGATTGGAACCTTAAATTCTTTTTGAACACAAAGAACATAATTTGACGTGCGCATTCCAACAGGGAAAACTTTTAAATCCTTGGCGCCCTCTAAAATTTAAATCGCAGACATATTTGGTAAATATCTCTTCGACATGTAATACAAACAAAAAATTCTATCTTATTCATATTTGCAAGCATTATTCATTTAGAGATACTTTAGTAACATGAGTCAGATATCCGTTGTGTAATCAAAAAGTAATTCTTGTCCCATCATCATCGTCATGAGTAGAGTACTGAAACTGAACAGTGTGATCGCGTTCTCTTGTTAATCACCTTGCCATTGATGTAGTCATTCATCTGCCCGATGCGGTGCGGTTTCGGTCTAGGCAAACACTTTACGGCATACAAAAGAATCTGCAGACGGTTTAGATTTTCTTCGTCAATGAATGGTTGTCAATCAAATGAAATTTTCTTTTAACTAGTCAATAGAGAGACAGTGGTGGTACTATGTAATTGTAGATACATTTATGTAGTTGTCACTTGGCAGGCTAGACTGGTTGTTTAGTCGCACACGGGTGGACATCTAGACATACTCAATACAGTGGCGTGGAGTAATGTGGGTAGGTAGGTATAGGTAGGTACATGACACGTCTAATCAGTGCGTGGAAAATTCCACTTGATAGTGAATTTGTATCTAATGAATACAACTGAAAATGCATCATTCATTTTTACACTACGACGGTATGAGTGTAACTGCTCAAAATTGTAAATGTTGTTAATGCCATTCGATATGGTAATTGGGACATTGTTGCTAACCATTTGTCATTATTTGCTATACTTACAATGGCTCAACGCTAATCTACAGATAAGACAGATATTGAAATATGGTTTGGAAATATTTAGAAACACGTTGATTTATTTTTATTGGCAAGAATTGACTACTACTGATAGTAGAAATAAATAATTCATTTTACTATCTTAATTTGTAACGACTACTCTTTATCATATAACCCCACAGTGACGTGATACGAGTCTAAATAGAACGTACAAATTCACTGTTTCGTTGGGTTTTAAATGACAAATTAATTATATTTAGTTTTCAATTTTAACGAAGAAGAAATTCTTCTTTGACTTTCGACTTTTTCATTCCTGCTTTGGAAGATCACATTGATCTTTGTTTTCTGTTAGAAAAGTCAGAGTTTCTGATTTAAAGAAGGCAAAACCTTGAATGTACTCTCGGCTGTTTGTCGGAAGTTCGCGAGAGGTGGCGCAGTGGAAACAAACTTCAGATGTAATTTGTGTTTTTCCGGGGATCGAACCTGGGATCCCCTGATAACTGAGCCACTGTACCCACCATAAAATAAGACTGAAAACTTATTTTTGAATAAAAAGTAGAACGACTTGGTTTTAACAGATTTTAACAGAAATGCAACTAACAAAACTATAAAGATTTGTTGTTGAATCTTTTCAAATCTGGTAGGGGTATCATTGCCAGATCGTCCATGCAGTCTTACAACCGGGCTCCCATGAAAGCGAACAAGAGATATTCCACCGATTCTATTTCCTCTTCATCGCTGCAGTTTCTTCAGAAATCGTTTGTAAAGACGCCTATCCTTTTGGCAATATTTCCAATGATTCAGTACCCAGTTATAACCCCGATGAGCATCGGATTTATAGGATATTAAAATATTTGACCTTTTAGTGTCAATTATGCGGGCCATAATCTTCCTTGGACTTTAATGTGACTATGCTGTGCTCTTAGCTGTGTTGAAAGTTCGTCTGGTAGAGTGGGCTTGAGAAGGCTATTGCAGTGCAAGAACTTTAGTCGTATTCAAAGAACGGCATGCGTTTGCAGCAGTGGAGCACTTAGGACCACTCCAACAGTGGCGATGGACATATTGTTTCACCTGCTACCGCTAGACCTTTATTGTAAACAAGTGGCAGCAAATGCAGCCACCCGCATGAAAACATTCCGTCTGTGGACTAGTCGACAAACTGGTCAGTCATCTATTCTAGATAAAATAGAGTCCATCCCAAAATATACTCATTACACCCTCCCCCAGTTTCAATTCAACAAGAATTTTGAAACTTGCATACCCTCCAGGACTGACTGGGAGAGTGATGTAGTGTCTCACAGTCACAGGGTATCCGTGTCTGCTTTTATATAGATGGGTGCAAAACACAAACAGGAGTAGTAGGGGGTGGTTTTCTCCCAAAATTTAAATTGTACGATCTCGTTCCGTCTTCCTAATCACTATAGCGTGTTCCAGACAGAAATCATGGCGATCAAGGAGGCCGGATAATACAATATACGTGGCTACGGTATATTGTATTATCCGGAAAGGATATCTTAATTTTTACTGATAGTCAAGCCGCGATTAAATAATGGGATTCTGGCATCTTTAAGTCCAAAACCGCCTCAATTGCCGCTTATCTCTTAACGAGATGGCGGAACAACTCAATATTCACCTTATATGGGGGCCGGGCCACAGGAACATTCCAGGTAATTGCAAGGTCGACGAACTCGCCAGGAATGACACAACTATATCGATTCCACCGGAAAAGGAGAATCTCTATACGCCTCTGAATACGTGTAAACTTTTAATTAAACAAAATGCAATAAGCGCCACTAATCGAATGTAGTCAAACTGAACCACGTGCTCCATCACGAAACAGATCTGGTCAATGCTGGATCTCAAGCGCTCCAACAATCTTGTAACACTAGAAAGATCCCATATAAGTACATTAGTAGGTCTCATCACGGGACACTGTATTGTTGGGAGACATGCTCTCAGGCTGGGTCTCCCTTCCAATGATTTCTGTAGAAGCTGCATGGACGAGGAGGAGGAAGATACTATTCTTCACCTCCTATGCACGTGCCCAGGCCTCTCAGCTCATAGAAAACTATAACTCGGAGAATACTTCTTCGACAATCTCGGCGAGCTCGCTTATGCAAGCATAAGTTGCCTCCAACGCTTCATTCTCAGCTCCGGCTGGTTCAACGGGTAGTTGTGAGATCATTAGAGTCTATACTTGTTGCGGCCTGCCACCTTAACCTAACCTAACCTATAATCCATGATTCACATAAGTCTATAATAATTATAGAAGTGAAGTATGCACGAGTGACCGAACGTTTCGGGTTTCCCAATTTTTGTTTGTATCTCTTAGTCTGCAATCGTCTTTGGTTTTAAAAGCCTGTTAAAATTGTTGGTTTTTTAAACCTCTTTCGAGACCCTGAAGAAAATTTAAAAAAGCATTGAGGTTCACTTAATTCTGACACTCAGTGTAGATTTGCTGAAGCTATTTCAATGTACAAATAAAAAGGTGGCCGGTCTTATCTTAAGAGGTCTATTTGAAAAAATGGTGAAAAGCCATTCGTTTTTTTTGTATTACCAATCAATTTGGTCTCCGAACTGGGAGGTCTACGTTTCTCAACTTGTGTACACACGTGTATGAGACCAAGAGAAATAAAGCTTCAATCTTTATAGAAATCTATACCACACATGGGCCATGAACTATTTGCTGATGAAGCTTAAAAATAAAAGATTCAAGATTCACAAATTACTTTACTGCCTTAATCGCGATGAGACCATTATGGTGCCTAGTGTTGTATGAGAGCCCTCATGCTTTGTTTAACCAAATCTACTTTACTGCCTTTAACATGTCTTTCAAAGGACAAACGGCGTCTGCAGGAGGTTAAATTTCTGTATAAATTATAGAGGTACCGCAGCATCTAGACTATTGGTATTTGATACATTAAATAAACCAACCAGACCTTTACATTTATCATAATGTCGATTGAATACAATCAACTAAAGGCACCGCATGGGGTCGTATACAAATGTTTGATCTTCAATGCGATAAAATGTGTTATTGATAAAAATTAATATTTTCTAACCTTGTGACAAAGATACAGCTCGTAAACAATTTAATGCGTCGACCATGAAAAATAGAAAGATTCAGCAGATACATCGTACCTATATGTATCCAAATAAGGAGATTGACTTCAAATTGAATATGTATTAGGGCATATAATATTCTGCCACACGACTGATAGTCCATGATATTTATATTGATATTGATATTGGTTATGAATAAATTTACAAAACCAAATATTTAAAGATGAGTATTTTGCTTATTTTATATCCACGGTATACAAATATGCGTGGTTTATAAATTAAGTCAACTAAGAGTTAAAAATTGAGTTTTAAGCATTTATTCATTCAGTGAAAGTGATTACTTGCTTGTGGGTTGAAGTTTAATTGTGGCAGTATGTACTGAAAAAAAAGCTGAAGTAGAAGTAACAACGATTCTTGCTTGGGTTCACAGCCCTATTATGGCTATCAAATATCAATTAGTTGATACTTGATAAGATCTATCAATTCATTGATAGTTTGGTATTATGAGTATCAATTGATACATTTTACCTCATTGTGAATACTTATCGAAATTTCATTGAGAATGGGTTCTGTTTTGACGTTTGACGTTTCTGATTTGTAGCTGGTTTTTGTTGTATGGCTGACTACTAGTGTTGGTTAAATAATATTGTTGTTTTTTATAAACAAAAGTTGTTTTTTTCGCAAATCAAAAGAACGAACAACACTGTTGATTGTGCAATGCAAATGTAAAAGTTATTCCCAACGCTCAGTTGATAGTTTCCTTATTGAGTAAATAATTTTAAAATCGCTGCTACTCGTGGTTTGAGTACATTTGGGATGTCTACCGAAGACATTTCGCTCTAAAGTCATTATTTAACAATAAAAACGAGGATATAAATAAATAATAAATAATAAATAGGTGGCGCAACAGGCGGTAGACACCCTAGGCCTAGCTTCTCGCAACCATTCGTTTGTGTGAGTTTCTATTTTTGGGACGAATGGAAGGGACCTACAATTTTATGCCGATTCCGAACGGCTGAATTGAGAAGCTTTTTCAGGACAGTTATACTCTCGGATGTTTGTCAGACGTTCGCGAGAGGTGGCGCAGTAGAAAAAAACACTAAGATGTAATTTGTGTTTTTCCGGGGATCGAACCTGGGATCCCTCGCACAGCAGTCCAGCACACTAACCACTGCGCTACTGCGCCCACAAAACGAGGATATACATTTTTTAATTTGATGCACCGAATATTTGATACGTATCAACTAGAAATTTGTGGTTGATAGAAAATTTGATGAATATCAAATTTTTTGATAACCGTAATACCAAGTTTATCGATAAAACTATTCACAATAGATCTTAAATCTAATACAATTCACAATTCATCAAAAATGTTGATAGGTTGATAACCATAATACCGATTCATTCATTTTGTTGATACGTATCAATTATTATCAAATATCGTGTTGATATTTGATAGCCATAATAGGGCTGTCAGTCTACGAATTATTATTAACTTCAGAAAACAAGGGAGCCAAAATGGGAAGTTGGTAATAGCCTAATACATAGTTTGCAATACCCTTTATCCCGCAATGATCGACACAGCCGACATTAAAACCTGTCATAGTAAATATTTTACTTAGCTAAAAATTTAGGGTGGGTCATCAGTCGCAATAGAAACAAGTACTGTACTGTACTGTAC